>HG992016.1:11834829-16834829 GCA_905220435.1 Amphipyra tragopoginis
TCTAGATCGGTATTTTCACGAATTCAGATCGGATGCAGTGCGTAAAGCAATATCCGAATTCGGTCCGAGTTTTTTATATCCGTATTTTCACGGATTCGGATCGGATGCAGTGCGTAATCACTCTTAGTCTTCCCTTATGTACGCACGGCTATAAATATCAAGCTATACCCAAGCAGCACACTTAGCTGTATAGTCTCTGGACAACAGAATTTTAGAAAACTCGAGGATGTATTGCTTTCTGTACAAGGGCTGTATATCCAGCTACACAGCTCTTATAGTTCTAAATTTGGCCCCAAATTAACCAGCCCTGAGCATTATAGTAGCTTGTTAACAGCTGTCCAGAGCATTGTAAGAGCTGTACATGGGCTGTACAATGGCTTAGACAGCTGTCAATAGGCCAGTATCCAGCTCCTTTAATTCTCGTAGACAGCCAAAAGATGGTTTATGGCTTAGTAACGGTTATTGTTAAATCTACAAAGAAATACTCGTAGCAACCAAAAACTATTTGTTCAGTGCAAGTGTTACGGCCATTTTCTGTGGACAAATAATAATTTCTAATTAAGTAATTTTTCACGTTTGTTTTTCGTATATCTGTTGGTAAATTGTACTGCGGGTGCCACTTTACTGTTAATATATATAGGTGATATTATCAAATATTACACGCGCCATCGAAATAATATAGTTTTACTAAAAATATTATACAAAATAAATACGGTGTACGAATTATTCATGGATTTTTACTAAATTTTTTCCATTTAATGTGCATTATTATCTATTTGTAACAATTAAATAATGTGTTTTTACTTTAATAGCTCTCAAATATCATGAAAGTTTAACAGATATTAGTAGTTTTTTCATATGTAATCGGCTTATTTACATTAAAATGGCGTTAATTTGTTATCCAGCAATAATTCTAACTAAATTCCCTTGTCCGTCTCTTTTCTGTTCAATGGCCATATTTAAGTCTGTTAATCAGCTGAAAACTGTACGCTAGCTGTACAGTGGTTTACAGTTATTCTAACGACTGGTTAAAGGAGTAAAGTGAGAAGGGATCTCTATTAATAGAATATCATTTTGAGGTTATGACAAAATCGATGTTATCAGGGGGGCAATTCTCGTTTTAAAAGTCTATTTTAGATAAAAACTAGCGCTTTATGATTATTCGTAATGGATGTTAATTCCTTAGTTTTCAAGTATGCTGATGCTGAAGATAAGATCTGTAACGCGCGAGAATCGCTTCCCAGCTGATTGTCGTTTGTTAAGGTTCGATTTCGAAATGTATATCTCGACCGATACCAACTGTTCGAAGCAACTCGAACGGCTATTCGTATTTTCGCTCGAGAAAAGTTCTAATTCGACTTTTTTCTCGAATTTGTGATTAAGTCGAATACACGAGAATTGCCCACCTGAGCATTACTAACCTATGTTTACTCTTCAATAATTCTAGAGGCTGTAAAATAGCTCATATTTACGCTATAAGCTTTGGAATTGAAGTGGAGTAACGCTACACTAATTTACAGATCAGGCAGTCATAAATGCTTTAAACCAGCCACTATTAAGCTCCTTGAGGTAGCATTATAATAGAATTAGTGTACACCATGAAAAAGCCAAGGGCAAAATTTGATTCTCTAATACAACTCACAGCTTAGAAGAGGGTGTGATTTTATCGCATTAAGCAGCCGTTCACAAGCTTTGGTCTTCTTAACCAGCTAGTGGCATTATACGTAGCCAAAGGCTGGACAATAGTTCTTTCAAATTCTACTAAAATGCATTTTGTTATTTTTTTCTCCATTGTACAGCCATTATCAGCTGTGCTGTTTAACAGTGTAGAGATTACCCCTCATACAGTCTCAAGAATCGTTTTATCCGTTAGTACAGCTGCATAAGAGCCTTTGACTGTAGTATAGCTTGTTTATGGATGTAATTTCCGCCAATGTGCTGCTTGGGTACATTACCAGTATGAGCTGATCTCAAATTGGATAGAAGTTTCGTACAATGAAATGTCAGCTTATACTGGAAATGAATAGCTTGATATATAGCTGTTTGTACCACCATAGTGCATAGAAGTATAAATAAATAGTACAAGAATAATTTGTAATGTTAATGAGGGTCACACGCGTTAGGTACATAAATATTAATGTGTTAGAGTAAGTTCAGACAAAGCGGAATCCGCGCGTATCCAAACCGCGTGGTTCCAATTCGCGAGGATTGAAAGTGTTCAGACAGGCGCGATGTGTGTGCGGAGTGAGGTAGAGTGACAGCCGCTTCATTCCAACAATGGAAGTCGAAGAAGCAATATGTGTGCAATTTTATTAGAATACTCCGCACACTGGATGCCCCACAAAGCTGGTCTTTTTTCGACTTATTGGATGAATGTGGTGGTGTCGAAGCGATCCATTGTCACACGTCCGATACGCGCGGATTTCACGGAGCAACTGAACGCACTCTAGGCACGTCAAGTAAATAGATCCGCGCGAATTCATTTTCTAGCGGTCGAGAGGCGGCTACCGCACGTATACATCGATCCGCGCGGTGTAGTATGAACGTTTAGCAAGGATGTCATTATAATAAACTCCGTGCGGCTCAACCGCGCGGTTTCAATCCGCGCGGATTCCGCCATGTCTGAACTAGCTCTTAATAACGAGCCATAAGACCTAACCCAATAACGTAAAGTGATTATGTATATCATTGCAGGCTTTCCTTCACAGATTACAGGAGTAATATTTATGTTACGTGTCGCGTTATCGACGCTTGCTCCGATTGACTTTATCAGAACTTTAATTGTGTTGCTATCGATAGCGCAAATGTTCCAATTGTTTCTCCGTTAAGAGTATGTTATCGGAATGTTATCGATTGCTGTTTTGAGGGTTATTATAAGAAAAATAACGATTTCTACAAAGTGCTCAATAATCGTGGGAGTTTATAGTAGCGTCGGCACTGCCTGAACGAGAAAATCCAAAATTTAGGCGCCTGCCAAAATATACAGTCAGCAACAAATATATCGGGACGAACAAACTGTTCTTATTTACCTAAACAACTAAAGAAATTAAACTTTGTCTTGATGGGATAAAATTCTTGTCAGGATGACAGTTGTCGTGTACTGTGTGCATTCTGAAACACCCCTTGTCATTAAGATATAGTTTAATTTTCCTAATTGTTCAGGGGGCCAATTCGACTAACAAAATTGTTGCCAAACGCAAACGAACCACAACCTGAAAACTGTCAAAATGATTGGTTTTGTTTTTTGTGTCAAACAATTTGACAGCTTTTGAAAACGAAAACTGTCTGAATGAACGATTAGGCCTTGGTTCGGTTGCGATTTATCAAAATTTATTTTAGGAGAGTTGGGCCCCAGTTCATTTTGAAGAGTGTTCGCCCCGATATATTTGATGATGACTGTACATTGATTATTCTATATCGCATTCAAGTATCTGTGTAGTGCCGGACTTAAAGAATAGCACTACCCCATCTCTTCCCGTGGGTGTCGTAGAAGGCGACTAAGGGAGCGTGAGGCCTTGTGTAGACCACTAAGCACCTGTGGCCAACCGCCCGGTGGCGGGTAAACCACCAGCTAGCATTCCCAAAGAGGGTTGGTGTCAGGCAGGCGGCCGGCTATAAAACATTTGCCAAATCATTCTGCAACATGACAAGTCTAAATGGAATGCGCGATAGGGTTAGGGCGTACCCCACAGGCGACGCGCAGGGGCAGCACCCGGCTCCTGTGGGAAATGGACTAGGGTTGTTGCACCACCCTGGGCGGGGGCAACGTAAGAAGCGAGCTCGGGAAGTGAGATTGAGGTATGCAAGTTGGAATGTTGGAACGATGACTGGAAGAGCCAGAGAGTTAGCAGAGGTACTCAAAAGAAGACGAATAAATGTGGCGTGTTTGCAAGAAACAAAATGGAAGGGAACAAAAGCGAGGGAAATAGGTGAAGGATACAAGTTTTTCTACTGTGGAAGTGATGGGAAAAAAAATGGAGTGGGAATAGTGTTAGATAGTAACCTGAAAGAAAGCGTGATGGAAGTGAAAAGGATTAATGATAGATTGATAGTTGTGAAAGTTATGTTAGAGAATGTGATGTTGAATGTAGTTAGTGTATATGCACCGCAGGTAGGATGTGATGAAAGCGTGAAAGAGAAGTTTTGGGAGGATTTTGATTCAATTCTGATGACCATCCCGGTCCAGGAGGAATTGATAGTCGGAGGCGACTTTAACGGACATGTGGGAAGAATGAAAGGGGCTTATGGAAGAGTACATGGGGGATGGGGGTTTGGAAATCCCAACAACGAGGGAGAAACGCTGTTGCAATCCGCTACTGCATTTGACCTGGCAGTAGCCAACACCTGGTTTCAGAAGAACGACAGTCATCTGATAACATATAAAAGTGGCAACCACAAAACCCAAATAGACTACTTCCTTGTCAGACGCCACAATATAAAACACGTCAGAGACTGCAAAGTAATACCAGGAGAAGATTTGGTCTCACAGCACAGACTCCTGGTATTGACGGTAGTTTTAACACTACAGTGGTCAAAAAACAAAGAGCGTCCCCCCCCCTAAAATTAAATGGCATATGTTAGAGAAGACTGATTGTGCGAAGAAATTCAGAGAGCGAGTGGTAGATAAAATGATAGAGATGGGAGATATGAATGATAAGAGTGTGAATGAATGCTGGAATGAAATGGCTGGGTGTATTCGGTGTGCAGCGAAGGATATTTTGGGAGAGACGAGAGGAAGGGGCACGATAGATAGGGATACATGGTGGTGGTCGACAGAAGTACAGAATGTAGGTATTGAAGGAGAAAAAGAGAAAATTTAAGGAATGGCAGAGTGTTGAAGAAAATAGTGTTTGTTTGAAAGCCGAAAAGAAGAATGAGTATGATGCTTTAAAGAAAAAAGCCAAGAAAGCTGTGGCCACAGCGAGAGCGAAAGCTCAGAATAAGATGTATGACGCACTAGATAGTCTACCAGGCCAAAAAGACCTGTACCGGCTGGCTAGAGCTAGAGAAAAAAAGGCGAGGGATGTTTGTCAGATTAGATGTATTAGAGATGAAGCGGGAATGGTTCTTTCAGATGATGAGAAAATTAGGAATAGGTGGAAGGGTTATTTTGAAAGACTGATGAATGAGGAGAATGACTGGAGTGGTGTGCTTGAGAATAAACCAATGAATGAGGGGTTAGTGAGAATGGTAAGTATGGATGAAGTGAGAACAGCAGTAAGTGGAATGAAGAATGGTAAGGCAATAGGTCCAGATGAAATACCAGTTGAAGTGTGGAAGTTATTACGGGTTGATGGATGGACGTGGTAAGCTTCATTCTTCAATAAGTTGTTGCTGGAAGAAGCCATACCTGATGAATGGTGCAACAGTTCGCTGGTGCCCATCTTTAAAAACAAAGGTGATGTGCTGGAGTGCAACAACTATAGAGGAATAAAGCTAATGTCACATAGTATGAAAGCTTGGGAGAAAGTTATTGAAAGGCGGCTGAGAGAAGAGAATGAAATTTCACAAAACCAATTCGGTTTTATGCCAGGTCGGGGTACAACAGATGCCATTTTCGCTATCCGCCAGCTATGCGAAAAATACAAAAGTGCGCATAAAAACATGCACATGGTGTTTGTTGACCTCGAAAAGGCATACGACCGGGTGCCTCGTGAGGTTTTGTGGTGGGCCCTTAAGGAGAAAGGTGTGCCTGGGAAGTATGTGCAGTTGATTCGGGCAATGTACAGTCGATGCAGTACCCAAGTCCGGTCTACAGTGGGTACTACTGACAGCTTCAATGTGGCTGTCGGCTTGCACCAAGGGTCGGCACTCAGCCCTTACCTCTTCCTGGTAATAATGGACGTTTTGACATCGGACATCCAGGAAGAGGCTCCCTGGTGCATGCTGTTTGCCGATGACATTGTGCTGGTTGCCGAGAGTGGCTTAGAGGTCCAGAGCAGATTGGAGGTGTGGTGGCAAAGACTAGAGAGTGTTGGCCTGAAATTGAGCAGAACCAAAACTGAGTACTTGTTTTGCGATTTTGGCGGTCTCTCTAGTCTTGAGCCAATATCTCTCGGCGGAACGCCCATACCGATCTGCTCCGACTTTCGGTACCTCGGGTCGCTTGTCCAAGGGGACGGCGGAGTAGACCGAGACGTAACGCACCGGATCAACTCAGGATGGATGAAATGGCGACAGGTCACTGGAATTACTTGCGACCCACGGATGCCTCTCAAGTTAAAGGGGAAAATCTATAAGTCCGTGATAAGACCTGTCGTACTGTATGGATCGGAATGTTGGGCCGTGAAGAAGACGGATGAGAAAAGATTGCATGTAGCGGAGATGAGAATGTTGAGATCGATGTGTGGAGTGACCAGAATGGATAAGGTCAGGAATGAGTATATTAGAGGAAGTTTGAAAGTAGCGCCCGTGACAGAAAAGTTAAAAGGGAACCGTTTGTCTTGGTATGGACATGTGAAGAGGAGGGATGAAACGCATGTGACCAAAAGAGTTATGAATATAAATGTGGATGGATGGAGAGGAAGAGGGAGGCCAAAGAAAAGATGGATGGATTGTGTGAAGAATGATATGAAAGAGAAGGGAGTCAGTGATACCATGACGGGTGACAGGACGGAATGGAAGAAGAAAACATGTTGCGCCGACCCCAAGTAACATGGGATAAGGGCAGGAAGATGATGATGATGATTCAAGTAGGCAAGAGACATACTGTAAACAATCTTACTATGTCTCTTTAGTGAAATACGAAACTAGCCAATGAAAAATTCTAAACTTACAACAGGAAGAAGTGTTTTAAATAAATTAACATCACATCATTTCTTATAAATGTTTTGAAATATTTTACAGAAAATCTTTTTATTAAGAGTAGTCTAATGTTGTTTCCCTTTTATCTCACGGCTCCCTGAATACGGTATAATGTTTAGACTCTAAAAAATAGAATTTAATAAGTCAAACAAAAGCACAATGTCGATTTTCTCCCAATTTTAAATTCCTAAGTACTCGTTTGCACTCTCTGACCAATGCAATAACCATAACTTCATAAGTAACTAGAACACGTACACTAGCATGAGACGAGCAGACTTGCCGTGGCAACTAACCTTAGCCTTTTGACGATGTAGGGCTAGGCCATTACCCTCCTTTTTGGAAAAGGCACAGATCACTGCCCCTGATTCAGAACGATTTGATGTCAGTTGTCGAAAGGTTCGGTTTGTTGTCTCTTTTCCTTTCGTTACGAGAATCGTAGACAAAACGAAATAATAAACTGAATTGGTCGACAACTGCTTATCGAAAATGTTCTGAATCGGGGTCTGAGCCTATTGATGATGTAGGGCCAGGCCAATACCCCCTTTTTGGGAAAGACAGATAACTAGTAGGCTTAGTTGATTATAGGTACAAGTCCGAGACGGGCTGCAAACTGCAGACTGCAACCGCAGACCGCAAGTCACATTGGTTTGTATGAACCAGTAGTGTCGCTTGTCTGCTGCTGTCATCTGCGGTTGCAGTTTGCGGTCGCCGTTGGAATACTATCTTTAAGGTGTGTACCTTAAAGGTGTTATTCGGACGACGAGTTGCGGTCTGCGGATGCAGTTTGCAGCCCGTCTCGGACTTGTACCTTGATTAACAAATAATGTAGTAAAGGATATAGATGCAGCTGAAGGATAGGAATACGTTTACATATCACTCTAATGCCGTCCACTGCTGAATGTAGGCTTCCCCCAGATATCGCCAACCATCCTGGTCTTGGGCAGCCAGCATCCGTCCGCTGCCAGCCACCTTCTTCAAATCGTTGGTCCATCGTGTCGCAGGGCGTCCCACACTACGTTTGCCCAAACGCGGTCTCCACTCTAACATGTGTCTGCTCCATCTACCATCTGTCTGTCTGCAGACATGGCCGGCCCACTTCCACTTCAGCGTGCTAATTGTAAGCGCAATTTTGGTGATTTTAGTTCTCTTAGAATTTAGTTTAGACATTTTGGTAAAATAAAAAAAAGTATTGTAATCCTCTCTTATAATCAGTACAATGTTACATTATGAACAAAAACAATACATCGACAGCTTTAATCAAAATTTGCAAGCCTGATAAACTTCGTAGAACTTAGTTTGAAACACTTCATTGCCCGAGGAGTTATGGATTTTCATGTAGAAAGCTGATAATGGGGTATTAAAGTTATTATTCTAAATGAAAACAGTGATCTAGGTACTATTAAGTTTATTAGTCGGCTGTGACGGCGCATTTCTACGAACTACTTTCACTTGGAGATAGTTTTAGGCTGCCTGCATGCATAGGCACTAGCTGCAAACTTCATTATTCATACGTTATTGGAGAGAATTGCCGTACACGTGCGGTCGGGCGCTGGCATAGGTACGTACATACGCTCCGTTGCACTGCGCCTGCAAAATGTATCATTAATGGACTCAGCTTGTTTGCTGGCCCGTGTGCAGCTAGACTTTGGCAGTCAATTTGCCATTTTCACGTTTAGAGTCACTCGGTCTTCTAATTTCACAAGCCACAGAAAAAAATCGCGATCTACAGGCTGTAAACGAATTCGTGTAATTCCTAAACTAAACTACCTACCACTGGTGTAGATTGCTGTCGCAATTCTTGCGGTTAGATTAAGTGATCGTGTCTAAACGACCTAAGGAGGCTTCAATAAGAAAAAAAGCGTTTTTTTTGTCTTTTAACCCCCGACGCAAAAAGAGGGGTGTTAAAAGTTTGACCGCTATGTGTGTCTGTGTGTCTGTCTGTGGCACCATAGCTCTTAAACGGGTGAACCGATTTAGGCGCGGTTTTCTTTTATTTAAAAGCTGGTTTTCTAGCGGTGGTGCTTAGACATGTTTTATCAAAATCGGTTCAGCCATTTCAGGGTCATCAGCTGTTTTGTTATTTGTGTTGGGGTTTTTTTTAAATTTTTAATTTATTTACCTTTTTCATTCTACATATAAATGAATGAAAGCACGGCGACACAGCTTGCGGGCACGACTAGCGCTATATCAGAAAAAGAAACTGAAGGATAAAAAAAAAAGTTTTATTCCTAAATAACTCATTAAGGGGTTAATCTGTGTCACTAGTAGATCACGCGGTTTGAAGGAATTACCCGAATTCGTTTACCTACAACCTGTATATTCAAGACTTAATTAGCGTGTCTCGCCGCACACTGTAGCTGGTAACACACATACGCTGTACTTACAAAATGCAATACAATTCGTAGCTTGTTGCCTATGTGCGATGCGAATGACATTTTAGAATAGTTTTAAGAAAACTGCCTTGAGATGTTTGGTTAAGACAGTCAACCACGGCATGCCCCTCCAAGGATGGGAAATCATCAAATGACTTCTTCGCTCTGGGCGGAGCGGAAGAGAGTGTCAGATCAGTGTCAGAGGCTAATCTTTTCGCCACCAGCTACTCTCGATACGAGAGGAGACTATGACAAAATTAGCGCAGTAGCTGAGCGCTTAGCTGCTGTATGTGTTTCATTTTCGCACGAAAGTATTTGCATGGCCTACAGATAATTGTTCAGGATGGCTTAGGATCAGTATTTGTGTCTGTGAAGATTTTGTCTGTAAACGCATCCATGATACAGGAGAATAAGTCACCGAGAAGGACATTTTTTTGTAGAAACTCTTTACTTACTGTCTTTAAAATGTTTTTTAAGTGTCTTTATTCTTTAAAGTTACTTCTTCTGCTCGGGGCGGAGCGGAAGGAGTGTCAGACTCTTACTAACTAAAACCCATCCGTGTTCCTCTTAGTGCCCTTTGCGTTCCAGGGCCGCGGTAACTCTTTCGAACAAATTCCGCAACCCTGGCAGGCCCTCCATTGACTCTGCAAGTAAAAATGTGTGTGAAAGAATGTTTACGACGCGGCATTCGTTCATTTTGCAACTGTAGGTCAAACTTAAACAAAAACATGGGTCAGTCACTCGACAGATTTGATGTCGCTAATTAACAGTATGGTACCGTTGGGAAGTTTGTATGTACACACGTGCGCGTTGTCGAGCGGTCACTTTAATTATGCACTAGTCGAACAATAAATCTACTAAATATCAAACACAAACATGGTGACTCGTTGGCATATAATGCACACAAACATTGAAGACAGATGTTGGAGGGACGACACGTGCCATGTTATCGTAGTTGATTTCTACCAAAGGTTCGTTAGATAGGATACCTTATCAGATATAGATTTATAGTCGATTCTTCTGTGACTTGGACTCCTTTGTTTTAAACCAAGGCTTCCGAACTTCAACCTTCAGTTTTAAAATCAATGCCGAAATAATATGTTTAGTTCTCAAGTCCGATTAAATATAACGTTTTTTGGGTTGTAGTTAGCCTAGAAAGTAGGAACTTAGGTAAATAAAGTCGCATGCACAAGCTAATGTGAGCGTTATCTTAACGTTAACCTCGTGGCACAGAAAAAAGGAGAGAAAGGTATTATTTAACATTTCATTGAATTAATCGTTATGCCTTCTGGCCCAAATATGACTTGACGTCATAAATGACGTCTGCGGACCCAACAAAAGACCAAGAATAAGCAACCTGATCACTTCCCGTTGGTGTTCTTGGAATGGCCTGGATATAGAAATAGATAACTCAGACCGGATGAATGTGGAAAAGAGTCCACTTATGTCGAAATCATTTGACCTTCCTATATCGAAATCATTTGAGCTTCCTATATCAAAATCATTTGAGCTTCCTATATCGAAATCATTTGAGCTTCCTATATCGAAATCATTTGAGCTTCCTATATCGGAATCATTTGAGCTTCCTATATCGAAATCATTTGAGCTTCCTATATCGAAATCATTTGAGCTTCCTATATCGAAATCATTTGTGCTTCCGATATCGAAATCATTTGAGCTTCCTATATCGAAATCATTTGAGCTTCCTATATCGAAATCATTTGAGCTTCCTATATCGAAATCATTTGAGCTTCCTATATCGAAATCATTTGAGCTTCCTATATCGAAATCATTTGAGCTTCCTATATAGAAATCATTTGAGCTTTCTATATCGAAAATCTAGTTCATTTCGGATTTCCTGTTTTAACTTAAAACATCCAGATTGACTTCTTATGAAAGAGCTCGTCCAGGGAAGTATTACCACCGAAATGGGTTCTACCGCCAAGAAGTAATGTTGTGTTCAGGATTGAAGGGTATGGATGCCGCTGGAAATTACAGGCACGTGAGGTTTTCCAACTTTGTCTCTTTTTATATAGATAAACGCGGCTGTAACCACTTTCCATCTAGTGGAACGTCGACTTGTTTGCTAACCTGTTATAGAAAAAACGGCGCTTTATTTATTTTTTAATTTAGCGTTTCCCTAATGTTCAACAAACTGAATTTCTGCTATTTTGGTGAACGTATTTTTGTTTCTTTGCAATACATTAGAAACAAGAACTTTAAAATGCCTCTTTAAAACTTAAAATGACGTGTCTATCAAAAATCTCGGTTGCGGATCTTGGGTTAGTTCAGGTCGTGAAGTTAGAACGTGCTTGTTAAAAAGGTCCTTAGTTATTGCTTAAAATTAGAATTGCGTAGAAAGAAAAGAAGAAATTTTGTTTTTTTTTATTGGACATAACATAACAAACATAATTAAGAAACAAACGAAAAAAAAGAAAGAACTTAAAAGATAGAAAGACATAAGTATAATCATAATTTTTTGTTGCGTCTCACGGTTGGACCAAACAGGTATCCAGATCAGCTGAATTCCAAGCACAAGTACTTGGCGCTGGTTATCATCTGGAACCTTTGTACTCCACGGATATCAGTCAGTGAGTGCCGAGAGATAATTTGCGTGTGTTCTGTGAGTTTATATGTATAGATATGCATTGCTGTTGTATCCCTTCAGGAATCACCGTACTAACAATTATGTATCTACAATATTCTCCATAGCTTGTCATAGGCTCAACAAGCCCCAGCTAGAGGTCGTGATCTCCAATTAACAGACAGACAGACGGGCTCAGAGCAGGGACACATGTGCAACGGTAGTTCAATACTTCACTCGCGATCGCGTCAATGATGTTTCTTGTTTCTTGTTTCGTCCTCTGACGACTTATCGCGTCGATGTGATTTCGTCGTAAAATCCCGCGTGATGACCGTTTGAAATTAGAACGTTTGTACAAGGAGTCTTTATTGTCGGTATATAAATAAATGTGAGCTTGTATTTCCTGTTTTGTGTGTGCATGGGAATGTCTCCGACGTCATGTGGGTATGTATGTATCGTTGGCATTGGGTTTCGTTTTCGTGTTTTCGTTTCTATGAATTTTAACAGTCATCACTACATAGTATAAAACAAAGTCGCTTCCCGCTGTCTGTCCCTATGTAGCAGCAGCAGCAAACTGCGCAATGGATTTTGATGCGGTTTTATTTTATAGATAGAGTGATTCAAGAGGAAGGTTTATATGTATATACATTGCACCCGGGCGAAGCCGGGGCGGGTGGCTAGTTTAAAATAAGCCGAAACTCAATTTGAAGATTTTTTTAACTTTTCCAAAGATTTTCGTGCCTTTTTGGCTAATATTATGAAATGGAGTATAGAATATTAATAGAGAGATTGAATATTGTAATGTATGAACGAGTATTATTCTAAAAAAACATGAACTCAGAAGCGCAGTTTTTGAATTGTTTATCACTAAATATCGAATTAGCTATAAATTGAGTCGAAAGCAGAGCAAATGGGAAGCACTGTCAAAAATGCAGAAAAGAGATAAACACAGCAGATACTTTTAAATAAAAACCAAACCAAAGAAAATATACTAACGGATCATGTATAAAAAAGTACATAAAACTGGTTTGTCGATAAGATTTCAAACGTAAACTCTAAATTTAAATACGGAACAGCAGTTAATTATAACAGGGACACAGTTTTGAACACGCATAGTCGGAAACATCATAATAAGAACGAAGGAACCGTAAAATTAAGTAAAACAATTTTCTTCTTCACGACTGAAACGGGCACAAAAACTTTAAATAGGTGGCAACGTTTGGTATAGCGTGAAAACACGCTCACAATTTAATTAGCCCTAGTTACACGTAGCGCGATTTTGTCGCGATCACTTCCGCTATTGAGTAGATACCTAACTGTAGATAAATGACAATTCGACTAGGCCGTCATCATCATCATCTGCCTAGCCTTTTCCCAACGATGTTGGGGTCGGCTTCCAGTCGAACCGGATGCAGCTGAATATCAGTATTTCACATGGAGCGACTGCCTATCAGACCTCCACAACCCACTGGGTAATACGATACTCTTGGTAAGACTCTGGGTAATACGATACTCTTGGTAAGACTGGTTGTCAGACTTTCTGGCTTCTGACCAACAGTAACGACTGTCAAAGATCTACAAATGACAGCCGGGACCAACGGCTTTACGTGCTTTCCGAGGCACGGAGGAAACTCGCTATGGTAAATGGTCACCCATCCACAGACCAACCTCGGCAAGCGTGGCTTAACCCGGAAGATCGCTCTATGCGGCTGTAATTATTTAGCCACGAGCTCCTCGACTTTCGAATTCGAATTCGACTAGGCCGTAAATGACTAAAATCGCAAGCCCCAAAGTTGGGTGCCATCCAACTTTTGCCGTGCGGCGACAATCCGCATGCGGTGGGTGACTAAAATCGACAGTCTAAATGATAATTCGACTAGGCCGCAAGTGACTAAAATCTCAAAATAGTCTAGTATAAGTACTTAGTTCTTTTTGAACGTCCATTTTACATAAGACTGCCCCCAAAAGCGGCCACCCTTCACTATCAACTTCACCCAATAAGGGTAAAAAATAGACTGGCGATCGAAAAGCTGAGTTTAAATCCAAACCAACCGCATTATCTCTGTTTGGCCTTCTCATCGATAATTTGCTCATCATCATCATCATCATTCAGCCGAAAAACATCCACTGCTGGACATAGGCCTCCCCCAAGCATCGCCACTATCCATGTTGAGGGGGTTTGCCATAATCGCCACGCTTGGCAGGCGGGTTGGCGATCGCAGTATGGTTGTTAAAGTACTCAGAGAACGCTGCTGCCCATCCTCTAGTGAATCCCTTAGTCGCCTTTTACGACACCCATGGGAAGAGATGGAGTAGTGATATTCTTTACGTCCGGCACCGTACGGACGTAATTTGTATTTTTCAAATTCAAATTCAAATTCAAATAATTTATTTGCAAATATGGGTAGAAAAACAGATGTAAAATAATCATATGTAACATACAATTTGGTATCACCATATTTAACCCTTTGGCATGCAAATTACAGGTCACTGCAGAAAATAATAGTATTTAAACAAATTCAAGTATAAATTACAAATTAATTAACAAAACATCATGCCTGTTCTCCCCAATGGGTAAGGCAGAGGTGCTTAGTACACCCACATAAGATATTAATATTTTTTATTTATTTTTTAACATGTAACGTAATTATAATTATATAAATAAATAATAAACTGTATTTTATGAGATCAAAATTATCACAATATCACAATTAATTACAAAATTCTTATAGCTTATCCTGCAAATATTCAGATACACTGTAATAGGCTTTTTCTATTAAAAACTTTTTTAACTGGTTTTTGAATACAACAGGTGAGGATGTATCTATTAAAAACTTCGGTAGGTGGTTGTAGACACGGGGAGCCATGCAAAATAAACTGTTATTTAAAAGAGTAGTTTTATTATTCGGACAGTGAATTTTGTTATTATGTCTTTTACTTCTATATTTTTCAAAGAAAGTTATATTTGCTCTAACAAAATTTACAATTTCAAAAATGTATATGCTTGGAAGTGTCAGCAGATTAAGACTTTTAAAATATTCTTTACAGCTATCTGTTTGTTTAAGCTTACACATTGATCTGACGCATCTCTTCTGAGCCTTAAAAACATCATCCTTAAATACAGAATGTCCCCAGAACATAATTCCATATCTTATTGTAGATCCTACATAACCATGGTATGCTAACAGTACCGTAGATGTATCAGCCGCTTTTGAAAGCATGTAGAGAGCATACGATTGCTGATTTAATTTCAGGCATAAATTCTCAATATGCGTTTTCCAATTTAAGTTACAGTCAATATTTAGACCCAGAAACTTAGTTGTGTCTACGTGAGCGACGTGTTTACCTGTGTATTTAATGTTAATATCACTAAATTGTGCGACTCTATTGCGAAATATCATTAAGTTAGTCTTATCAAAATTTAACTTTAAATTGTTTGTTGTTGTCCATTCCATAATTTTTTCTATAGCATCATTTATATCATTTTGGAGTTTTAGTTTATCTTTACCTTTAAATACAATAGTACAATCATCAGCAAACAGAAATGTTGGTTGTTCTATAACTCTAGGTAAATCATTTATGTAAATAATAAACAACAATGGCCCCAACACACTCCCTTGTGGAACTCCTAAATTTACATATCTGCTTTCTGATGTGTAATTTATTTCTCTATTTACTTTTGGGCATATCCGAGTGATTTGAGTAAACTGTTTTCTATTACTAAGATACGATTCAATAAGGTCAAGAACGTTACCACGTACTCCGTACCTTGCTAATTTCTGTAGAAGTATTTTGTGGTTAACGCAATGAAATGCCTTGCTAAGATCCATGTAGAGTGCACAGACTGGAGTTTTGCTGTCAATGTTAATCATTACTTCTTGTAAAAAGTTATAAACTGCCGTATTTATGGTTTTGTTTTTACGAAATCCAGTTTGTTCCTCGGTTAAAAGATGTTGAGATTCAAAGAAATTGTATAGTCTATTGTGGATAATTTTCTCAAATATTTTAGATATTACTGGTACCAAAGCTATTGGACGGTAAGAAGACATTGAAAGTTTATTATCCTTTTTAAAAAGAGGTTTTATTAAAGTAAGCTTTAGTTTATCCGGAAACACTCCGTTAAATATGGCCAAGTTTATAATATGACTTAGTATGACAGAAAGTTTAAAGGATACTAGCTTCAATATTTTTGTTGATATCTGGTCATAACCGGTGCTGTCAGTATTTTTCATGGTAAGTATAATTTTTTGAATTTCATCTGGATCAGTCGGACTTATAAACATAGAGTTTGGATGGTGAGAAATGTTAATGTTAGTGTCTACGTTTAATTTATCCCCCTTTAGGGTGTCAATAAAAAAGTCGTTAAATGAATTAGCCATAGTTAAGGGATTCTCAATAATATTTTTGCCATCGATGCTTATTTGCTGAATTTCACTTTTAGGCGTCTTAACTGTCGAATTTTTTATAACGGTCCATGTTGCCTTGCACTTATTTTGAGCTGTCTGTATGAAATAGTTGTTTTGGGCCTTTTTCGTAGAATTTATTATATGCTTTAGTCGTACAGAGAGAGTTTTGAAGCTATTTTTATTTTCTTCTGTTCGGTTTAAACGATAACGCCACAGTAGTTGTCGTTTACGTGCACAACATTTTTTTAAGCCATTGCTTATCCATCTCGGCCGATTATGTGAGGTTATTTTTGTAAGTACTACTGGAAAACATAAGTAATAAAACAAAGTAAACAAATCAAAAAATTGGTTAAAAGCGAGGTTAGTATCATGAGTCTCAAATACTTCAGAGAATGTGAGAGAATTTATGTAATAAATAAATTTATCTATATTTTCCTGGTTGTAGTCACGCCTTTCAATGTACCAATATTTAAGTGGACAGCTTATTTGTACAGGACAAATTAACAATTGCGCTGTATGGTCGGATAAAGCCAGTTCTAGGACTTCGCTTTTGCATCCACGAATATTAATTAAAAAATTATCAATGCATGTTCCGCTTGCTAATCTAGTGGGTTCATTAATAGTTAGTTTAAGATTATTACAAGTTATTTTCTCCAAAAATGTTTTTGATAGCTTATTTTTAATTAGTATATTTATATTAAAGTCACCGCAAAATATAATTTTCTTTTTTTTACGACAGTACTGATTTAGCAAAGAGTTAAAAGACGCAAAAAATGTTTCTATATCTTCATTATTTGATTTCGGTGGACGATAAATACAGATTATAATAATGTTATGATGTAGGAGTTCTATTCCGGAGCATTCTATAATATTTTCAAAGCAGTATTTTTTTAAACCATCAATTGGCTTAAAACTCTGAGTGTTTCGAACAAGGATACATGAACCACCTCGTCTGTTTTCTCGGAAATTGGAGGATGCAATAGCAAAGTTAGGAATTTTAAGCAAATGTGTATCTGTATGGGCCATATTATGTTCCGTGAAACACAAAATATCCACTGCATATTTGCTGTCTTCAAGGGATTTTGTGACGTAATTTGTATTTTGTGACGTAATTTGCTCAGTTTCAAGGTTTTATAGGATTAATAGTAATATGCAATGCAAAAACCCTCCATGTGTACTTAAAAACTGCTTTAAAAAAGGTGGTACATTAGTTAAATCGCGTGAACACGGCACTCGAGTTAAGCGTCAGATTTGCACGCTAGGCGACGCGTTAAGCCTTTGTGTCGGCCTCGACATTGCTTTTGACAAGCCGTCTTTGACGAGCTGTTAGGGCGAGAGCAGAAAGTACTCTTTTTACCCGACTACGGCAGGGAAAAGGGGTTATGAATCTCACTGGCTATGTGTGTGAAAACAGGCTTTGAGCGTTCTTTACCTAACTTCAGAGAGGCTAAAGGTACAAGCACAGTAGACATATAAGCTAAAGCAGTACTTCAACTACCTACAGTCGTCCGATTTGACACACTCACACAGACACGCACTGCAACAAGACAAATAAGGTATTTTCGGGATGCAGTTCCATACAAAAACAAAAAACTACTCAGTATACACAGCGTGTCTGTGTGAGTGTTTCAATTCTTGAGATTATACTAGTAAGTTGAGGTACTGCTTCAGCTTATATGTCTACTGTGGTACAAGTCCGAGACGGGCCGCAGACCGCAAACTGCAAAAGTATCGCTTGCGGTGCGATCTGCGGCTGTGGTCTGCGGTTGCAGTTTTGCAGTCGCTGTCGGAATAGCACTTTTAAAGTGCACACCTTAAAGGCGCTATTCCGATGGCGACTTGCGGTCTGCGGTTGCAGTCTGCAGTTTGCAGCCCGTCTCGGACTTCTATGTTCTATGTTAGGAGATGTGGTTTCCGCACTTAGTCCTTTAAGTGGACCATTGTACGTGGGCCATGGCGGCCATCATTCCAACCAGCCCACCTCCTTCGAGAAGCAGATTAGGGCTCTCAGTCCGCTCAGAACATTTGCGAGTGATTTCGGTGCGCCAAGGGTTGTTTCTCGTATTCGGGTGACCCCAGTGCATTCCAGGAGCACGTGTGCGACCGTTTCTTCGGCCCCCATACATGCTCTGCACAGAGGGCTGTCCGTTATGCCTATCGTGTGAAAGTGTTTGTTTAGTGAGCAGTGTGCGGTTATCGTTCCAGTCACCATTCGCAGGCTGCTCCTGCCCGTCTCGGACTTGTACCTTAACTTATCTTACGCGAATGTATGTATGTAAGTTTATGTCCTCGCACAGCCTAAACTATTGAACTGATTTCCACAAATAATTACACTAACTCATTACAAAACAGCATCATAAGTACTATAGTCCGTTTTTTAATCCCTGTCCTTAAAAAATTACAAACTTTGACACGCAACACTTGAAAGTGACAAATTTTAGGGACATTATTTTCGAGTTTAACATTTGTACTTGTCACTTCAGTCGCCGGGATTAAAAAAACCGGCCAAGTGCGAGTCGGACTCGCGCACGAATGGTTCCGTACACACGGCTACACATCAAGCTATACATAATTAGTTTATCTTGGCGTCGCTTTGTATAATCTTTTCGCACAAGTAACGGTCTGCTTATACTGGTGTTGCGTAGCTTGAAGTGTAGCCGTGTGTACCATTATCTATTAGATAATAAATTACGTTTGTTGTATGGGAGCCCCCTTAAATATTTATTTTATTCTGTTTTTTAGTATTTGTTGTTATAGCGGCAACAGAAATACATCATCTGTGAAAATTTCAACTGTCTAACTATCACGGTTCATGAGATGCAGCCTGGTGACAGACGGACAGCGGAGCCTTAGTAATAGGGTCCCGTTTGGTATGGAACCCTAAAAACGGACTTTAATCTTAGACTAATGCTAGGGCCCGCTTTGCGACGGTCTTCTCGATATCACTAAACCCATCAACGTTTTCTTCGATTGAATAGAAGCCCAAACAAATACTACTATCTAGACAATATTTGATTAGTCCTTTTCATTCATTGTCATTGGATACACGCTCACGTGTCTACTAGATACTTAAGACGGATGTTTTATTCGTTGTACATACATATTCATTATTAATAAGGAAACAATGAAGGAGCATTCTGAAAATTCCATGTTTAAGATTAGCTATTGTTTTAATTTGTTTTTTTTACATTAGTAGGTATTATTTCATTTTCCTTTCGTTCAGTATTCTTACTTAATTTACGAGCTTCAGCTAAAAATCCGCAACTCATAAAAAACAACAACAATAGTAAGGAAGCGGTTTACGAGCAGGGGGGGCGGCTGCTAATAACGTCAGATTTATTGAATAATATTACGTTTCATATTCGTAATAATAACTGCAAGTGTGTTGCACAATCAGTCGGCAGTTGTCACGCAGTTGCACTACATTGTAATTGCCTTCAAGCTACAATTCGTCACCCTCCCTGCTAACTGTCTTACCTAGCAATTGATAATTTTTCAGAGAAATACAGAGTGACGTATCTGCTTCAAATTAATAGAAATAAATAGATACCTTAGGGCTTTAGGGCAACTACTAACCAAGCCAAGAGTAAGCCAAGAGCAATATAAAAAAGTTATAAATTCATTAATAAAGCCACAGCTAAAGCAACTATTGAAAAATTATCAATTGCTAGATACGACAGTTAGCGGGGAGGGTGACGATTTGGCAGTTGTATAGTTTGCAGTTGCGACTAGATGTGCAGCCCATTTGCAGTTATGATTATTACGAATCATCATCATCTCCCTGCCCTTATACCACTCTGAATGGGGTCGGCACAACATGATTCAAGATTCAAGATTCAAGACATTTATTTGTAGAAACATGAGTATACATACAAGGCATGCAGGTTGTTCATAAACAAAAGAGATCCATCATGTTCGGCCTTTATGGCATACAAATTTAAAGTTATCAAAACTCATTAATTATATAAACAAAGCTAAAAACATTATTAAAATGTCACACAAACTAAAAATTAAATTTAAGCAATAGATTATAAATTTGAATTAAATTGTCCTGTATTCTCATAATAAATTGTCAAAAATTATAAAATGCTCGTAAATATTTGTTAAATTCGTTATTACATTTTGTCATTTAAAAATTCTAAAATACTGTAATATGCTTTCCCAACTAGATATAATTTTAGCCGCTTTTTTAGTATGTGTGCGCTTAGATCTCTCCATCCCTTTGGAAGTTTATGATTCCTCATGATTCCTCTTCTCCTCTATCAGCCGTCATCTCAGTTCTCACTTCTTTCTCACCCATATCATCTTTCACACAATCCATCCATCTTTTCTTTGGCTTACCTCTACTTGTATATCTATCCGTATTAATATTTAACGTATATGAAACGAAATATGATTCACCAAATATGACGTCATTAGCCCCTGATATCAATTAAAGATTACTCAAAATAGATTAACCACTTTATCGCACATTGACTGATACAACAAAAATTCAGACTACAAATCTTATCTTTGACAATTATGTGATGTCTGTCTGCACGAGGCCTAAGCTACAGTGTTGTCTATTGACATTATAATGAGTTCGACGTAGTTTTACGTAATATTTGGCGTATTCTGTATTGTATGATGTATTGGTGATAAAATAACATTGTATGATTTAGCTGTTTTTCCCACGGAAAGTATTGAGCTAAGCTGATGTTATTTAAATTCATATTTTTGCTTGAGGTCATTGTACTGTCTTTGAAGGGTTCCCTACGTGACATCGAAACTCAATGTATCGAATGTCGCAGCATCGAAAACGGTACATCGAAGGGTCACACGTTCAGTGCCGCACCCTGTAGTCGCATTCGCCATGCCGAATGCCCTCGTGGAGGGCTCATTTTAAATGCAGGTTTTTCAAAAAAAATGTGTTGGCTTCTGTATCGATAGTATAGTACCCCCCAATCGAAATTTTGGAAACATATTGAATGTACAGACAAAGTGCACTTAGAGTTTTATTTACAGTATAGATTAGCCTGTACTGTCCCAATGCTGGGCAAAGGCCTCCCTCCCTTCTTCCTCTTGTTTCGATTCTGTGCAGCTTCATGCCAAATCTCAAAAAAGGCATCCAACTCGTCCCGCCATCTTTTCCGCGGTCTGCCGCGACCCCGTCTCGCTGTCTCAGGGTTCTATTTTTATGCTATACGGGCTCACGAAATACAGTAGAAATTACAAATTCAAAAGTCTTTGAATACTGTGAACGAACACCAATCGATAGGTCCCACTCCCACGCATTTCAATATTTGTAAAATGTAGGTTAACGGCTGAGACCGTAAAATTTTGTCGGGATGCAGATTAAACGTGACGTTGCTATAGGACAGAGCTATAGGACCTATGTTTATAACGTGTAACAGCACGGCTGTCCCATTTTAAAACCTAGTAAGGGACACTTTTTATAAACTAAATCTTGCTAACCTAGATAGCCTCTACCAAATACAAAACACCAGCGTTGAAAACTCACATAATAAGCAGATATATTTAAGCATCGATGCCTAGTAAGTGAAGTTCACTTCCTCTGATCATTTTAAAACCTAGTAAGTCACTTTAACACATGGTTTTACCTAACATAAATACTTTTCAAAGGCTGACCGACTTAACGTTTATGCGTTCTCCTGTAAAATTTCGTTTTAAGCCCTTGCTAGGTTACTTGTCAAGAACAGCCGAGCAGGAATAACGGAAACGCTCAAACATCCCAATTAGAATATTCAATAATAATCATAATACATACACTGAAATTCTACTTTTATGTGCTTCAATATTGTTTTTTCAAGAAAATGGTATTACTTTTTTCATTGTTAACTGCATTTAAAATTCAGTCTTATCTTCTTGAAATAAGGCTCAATTTTCTTTATCTCAAATTAAAAGAAAGATTAAAAAAGTTTGGACATATTAAAAATACCTGAAATCGATTCAGTTGCCGATTCTTAACAAACTTATTTCAGGTTTTGTGTTTACTATGTCACACGTTGTATAAAACAACCGTTACGACTGTAATCCCGAAGGAATACAATACAGGGTGTTAACGAATTCGTGCAATTCCTTCAAACCACATGATCTATTAATGGTATAGATTAACACCGCACGGGATTTAGATTGATTAAAAATAAACTTTTTTTTCCCATATATTTTTTTAGGTGACAGAAAATTTCGATGCCTGCACAAATGAATGAAGGCACGGCGACACAGCTGACGGGAACGACCAGCGCGATATCGCTCCACGCAGTCAGTTAACTTGGGACGCTAAAATTACTCAGATATAGAATACCATTGTTCATTTCTTGAAAACTTTTTTTTGTTGATTCTGATAAAATAAAAACCTGTGCAGTGTCAATCAGTGTCACCAGCAGATCACGAGGTTTGAAGGAATTACACGAATTCGTTTACACCCTGTATAATAATACTGTTTATGATACACAAAACAAATAAGATACATACATACATAAACTCACGCCTTTTTCCCATGGGGGTAGGCAGAAACTGTAGAACGCCACATGCTACGATCCTTACATACTCCCTTAGAATAATAACGCCTAGAAACCTAGTACGAGCACCAAAAGTGAAGCAACTCAAACTATGCCGGATACGGCAAAGTTAGCGAATCGAGCCGTCAGTGCTCAATGTCACGCTCTGTTGAACACAGCTCCCAAGAAATAATTCAAAACGACAATTTGTTGAGTATAAAGATGCTATAGCACATCCGGAAAACATAAAAAAATACATAAAATTGCATTTCACATATTGATACTAACATTAAATCCATTATTTTTACGTAAATCGATCTCCAAATCAAAATTTTCTTAACCTAATTTATTACAACGAAGTGTTGCCAGTTGTAAAGAAAAATTACCCATAATACAGTAGACACTAACACTTGGAGTCTACTGTATTTGATGCCCAATTTACTGTAGAAAAACGTGATTATATGTTAAAAATAACAAACACATGGTCACAGCAGACCCGGCTTAAAATTATAGGGTGACGATTTTGAAATATTTAAAAAGTTATCATAATTTGCGAAGGTTTGTCGCGTATACATTAAACTAGTTTAAATAGATACGCGACATAGAGTCGCAAATTAATAAATTATTCTAAGTATAATTACGAGTTTAGTTAAAAACAACAATAAAACTTTTATAAAGAATTACGATAAGTATGTACTTCTGACAGAATTTTTTATTAGTTAAAAAAATAGATTCATTACTTAAGTTACATACGTAACATTTTTTATATGCAATCTATGCTATGGCCCAAATACATACAATTTTCCCCCAATTTAGGGGAAATTATATTTTCGAGCAACATTTTTTTTACGTCTGTGTGCGTGTCAGTCTCCGTAATTACATGCCGCTCACTCACACATAATTATGAATGTTGCTTCAGTTTTTTGTAGGGAGCGTGTATGAGACTATCCTTCTAGGCGTTATTATTCTAAGCATACTCCTTTCGCTTCGTCCACGGTCATACATCTTGTCATACACGCACGCCGGTTGAAAGTACTACTCACCTGTCCTTTTTGAAGAACATCACCAATAACATCAATGTATGTCCTTCTAGGTATATAAATAAGATACATTATAAAAAATATAGATGTATAATGTCTTATCGCACTAGGCGATTTCTGCCAAACAACCTTAAGGCTCATTTACACGGAGATAGTTTCTCGAAGCGAGTCCCATGCTATCTCTGTTTTCATCGTAGAGAAAGACAACGACAGAACGAGTCTTGCTTCGAGAAACTATCCTCGTGTAAATCGGCCATTAAGGATGGACAAGTATTGCTAACCATCCTTCAGGAATATACTGATAGGGCAGTAACGCTAGATTTGTGGTTACTCTGGATTCAAAGGAGGTAACAATCGAAACAAATTAAACCTCAGAATACTCAATTACTATTTAATACATAGGGACCTTTAAAGCATACAGCAGGCGGCTTTTCCTTTTGTAAGTTCCTACAATAAGTTATGTGAATTCAAAACGCATGTTTTCATCGACTGTACATGGATTGACCAATAGCGTATTTGGCAAATTTTGTAATTGGACAAAAAGACGATTTGACAAACTACAGCTTTGACCAATATCAAATTTGACGAATTGCCGTTTTGACGAATATCAGACTTGACCAATGTCGTTCAACCCTATTATTTGCAAGTAAAAATAGAGAGGTAAGTCGCGGTTCGAGGAGTGTATTATTGTTTGTAGATGAACGGATCGAGCACAGTTATGATTCGAATAGTTCCAAGAGCCATGATTTCACTTTAGATAATTACTTTTTTAAATTACGGCCAATTACATTAATCCTAACTAATATTGTAAATGCGAAAGTAAGTTTGGTTGTTTGTTACATTTTCACGCCTAAACCACTGAACCGATCATCCTGAAATTTTGCATATACGTTGTCGGGTGTTCAGAAACGGACATAGGGTACATAGGGTACCTTTCATCCCGAAAAAAAGTACTGTTCCAGAGGAAAACAATAATAACGTTCATAGATGGCGCTACGTGTCTTTCGAATCACGATTGAATTATATTATTATAGAAACTTTAGTAGTGTGTTGGGACTTTTTTGAGCTTAATTAACGCGAGCGACGCCGCGGCCAAAAGCTAGTTTAACTAAATATCAAAATAATTATTAATTGATATCAAGCATTACACTCTAAAGAACCAATTAAGTCGAGTTATAGCACAAGATAATGGTTAATTAACTAGGTAATTCATAAGATTAGTGACGTATTTTTAAGATAAATTATTGCCGGATATGATTGGCTGGGGGAAATCCCTTCTACATTTTTGTTCGTTGCTATCAGGGCCGTATTTAGGCATAGGATATAGACTGCATTTTAGGGCCCCACACCAAACAAAGTTATGTGTAAAATTTCATGTTATTTTCATATTGAAATAGAGATTTTTGCATCTTTCTGTCATCATGTAATTTACTATGAATTAAAATCCCTTTCAATTTTATTAATTCATCAATTTTCGAATTTACACCTCCAACCGGTAAGTAGGACCAACATCACAAGTTAGTCCAGTGATCTACAGATCCCTAACGCGGCCTTGCTCCCCGATTCAGAATATTTTCGATAAGCACTTGTCGACCGATTCGTTTATTATCTCGTTCCGTCTACGATTCTCGTAACGAGAGAAAAATAGATGGCAAACCGAATCCCTCGACAGCTGAATAATGGAATCATTCTTGCTATTAGTCCTCAGGCATTGTACAGTCATTGACTAATCACCGTATTATCTGCAACGTCGTCAAAGTTCAACTACACGTCACTATATTGAAATATAATTTTGTCGTAAAGAACTGATACATGCATGACTCACTTTATAAACGATTTTCAGGAAATACAGTTACAATTGGTTATTTTAAATTAATGTTATATGTATGTTAATTAGTACTGCCTTTATTTGAATTTAAAATAAGTAAACTTAGGGCAATTATTCGTCAGTCTAAAATAAAAATAAAACATTTGACCTCGAAGGAATATCTAAACAAAAATGGAAACAAAAAATAAAAACCCGGTAAATGGTATGAAAACAATAATTTTTGTCTGCGTTCTAGGACCGTAGCTAAAGGCTCTAGAGCCCCTGGTCAGCAACTGATTCCTTAGGAGTCCTTTATTTGTTCGAGGGCCCCTATCCTCGGGGGCCCGTGGCCCTCCCCCTGCAGCCTTGTAGATACGTCCCTGCTCAATTCTTTGAAAAATGAAAAAGACAAGTACTGCATAAATTCCGCGTTCTGCTCTGTTTGAAACGGGCTTTAGAGTTATTTACCTACATTTGTCGACCAAAACGAATGTTATCGTTAGTTAGTTGTTAGTAAGTGTTACGTGTGGTCACACTGGTCACCTAGTTACAATACAGACAGTACAGACTTCCTATATTTGTGACTCGTAAGCACACACGCAACCGCAACGCGAGTTTACAGTTACACGACAACTTTGACACTGTCCGTTGCAGAAACACATCGAGTGAGTAGAATATCCAAAAAAAAAACTTTTTTTACTAAGAATTTATTTATTACCAGTCCTGATTTTTGCCGGAAGTTGATGGTTGTTCGACTGATGATTTTAATGGCAGTCTCAAATTTATTTTCTTTACCCGTTCTACCTTCTTATCGGTGCAAACTAAACGAAGCTGAACCGTTCATTCAAGCAACAAAGACAATAAAACATTTTGGCGGTTGTGGTTCGTTAAACCCTGGAGGCCTACTCCCTAAGTCCGTCAACGAAGTTAGTCGCCCGTCCGAAAGTGGCCCGAAACGTAGGAGTGAACAAAACAAGTGTCAAGTTCAACTTTTCGGACGGGCAAAAACACATAGGTAGTAGGGACAACTGTCAAATCGTGTTGTCATTCATTCTTAGTTCGGGCCCCGAAATAATCGTATGTCCGTGTGTGATAGGGAGTAGGAAACGCTCGTAACTAAGGCCGAAACCACGGACTTCATGCTTAGGGAGTAGATAGACCCCCTGTTGTCGACCGAAGGGTCTGTTATGCGCTTAGATCTCCCGTGTTTACATGCTAAAGTTGAATGGAAAACCACCAATTCTTAGTGAAATGCACTTTGTTTTGAGTGCTTGAACGCACTAAACAACACCCGCGGTAAAATAGATTGCAAACGTCTCGTACCTACTACAAAAAAATATTGTAACACCGGCGCCACACGTTGCCGCCAACGCTCTTACCAACGTTGGTCGGTTAATTTCGCGAGGCGTCCACACGTTGGCTATTATACCAGTCCTGTCCCGTCAGAGCCAACGTGAAGATGTCCGGTATAGAAATCGAAATTGCTCTAAGCGCTTTTAGATTACCTACTGAGTGCCAAATATAATTTATATTTAATACTGAAAAAAAATAAAAAGCCACGTCAAAGAAGATGGTGGATGACGACACACCGCATTATTGGCTATGCCTGGTAAACTTCTAAAAAGTAACTTTTTTCATTTTGTCCATGCGGGTGGCGTTTTTGAGGGTGAGGATGACATTCTCGCTCGTCGCGCGCTCTCGATGCGTGTTGCAACAGGACTGAGCAAAGCGCCAACATGTGTACGTATCGCGAACGTTGGCGCAGATTCCTTTGATAAAACCGACACGCCTCGGCCAACTCCCAACGCTTGTGCGAACGTTGGCGCCAATACTATTTTCTAGATCCACACGTTGGACGAGTGGCGTTGGGACCAACGTTGGGGCCAACGTGTGTAGCCGGCCTAAGGATTTCGCGGCTCGACACACTGGCCCCAACTATTGGGGCCAACATTTGGGACCAGTGCGTGGATCAACGAAGCACTGGATCAACCAGCCTCACGATTCAGAGCCTTAAGGTCAGTCAGTCGTCGACTGATTTGGTTTGTTATCTCGTTTTGTGTACGAAAACTGGGATAATAAACCGAATTGATCGACAGCTAGCTTAACATAAGGTTTTGAATCGGGGGGAACAACCTAATTGTGTTTACTATAGCAACAGATTTCATTTTGACAATTCAACTTTATTTATTGCTCTAAAAGTCTGTCTCAATGAAATTATTGTTGATCTGTCAAAATGAAATCTAATGCTATCGTGTGCTGTTCGACGTTCGAGCAACTTTAGTAAGTAATGTAGCGTGTTGTGTTGCGTGTGCGCAGTCGTGCGGCATCTGCGCTATGTTCCCGTCGTGCATGTCGCTGCTGTCGCGGCGGGGCGAGCAGCGGGCGCCGCGCCCTGGACAGTCAGCCGTCGTGCTCAACGTCTACGATATGTACTGGACCAACTGGTAAGCCACCCATCTAGCACAGTATATCGTTTTTTTAACTCATACACAGTCGGTCAATGCAAGCGTTTTTGCAAAGCAGTGGTGCAGGCCTGCGGGAAGATATGGGTGAGGCAGATGTCCCGAGTTGTCTGGCTGCAAATCGGGACTGGCGTGTTCTCACTTTGAGTGCAGACTTGAATCTGTAAAATTGTCAATGGTCTGTCAATGTACCTACTACTTTCGACGTGTCGTGAAGGTTATGAATTTAATTGCTCTCACCTAATGGGAACGGAATAAAGAGCAGCTTTTCAAGTGTTACGAGACATCGTTTAATTCTCATGTATTTGTTTAGGTACACGGCGGGCGCGGGAGTCGGCGTATTTCACAGCGGGGTACAAGTGCACGGGTCGGAGTGGGCATACGGGGGACATCCGTACGCCTTCACCGGTGTCTTCGAGATAACACCACGAGACGAACGGGAGTTAGGCGAACAGTTCCGATTCAGGTAAATAATTTTATACTAAACAGTGGGGTAGAAGTGCACGGCTTGGAGCTGGTGTACATTCGTACTGACGTGACTCATCGGCTAAAATGGCCATTACTCGTCCAAGAGATAATTCCGTAATATAATCACTATGCCAAGAATGTGGATGACTGATTCTGATTACATTACAGTCAGCTGGTGCCATTCCAAGCCTGCAGTGCGAGCACGGTTCTTTTTATCGAATTTTATCGAGACGTTAAGTTATCCACTCTAAACTTCAAATTTGACATAAGATATTGATAAAACGACAAAGGTAGCACGGATCGTAATTTACCATTGATTTAAGAAACAAAAGAGGATAAGCCCTAAATTGATGTTTTTTTTTTAATACTATGCCAATATGTACCGCGTTAAAAAATATAATCTGTCTCGTTCTTACACGTAATTTACAAATGTAAAAAGTGTGTACACCATATGTCATAGATTTTAATTTTCTATTATAATTTTTCAACGTCACCAAGCTCCGCCTTGAAGGATATTTTTGACATGACGCCATTTTAGAGATCTACCCTTTCGTCTGTCATTCAAGCTTTGTTCGAAGTTTATTTACAGTTCTACAGTGAACTTTGGGTGTTTAGGTATTTTTTGTTGTATTATAAAGGATAAGTGAACAAAACCTAACATGAAAAAGTGTTGCATCAGAAGATGTAATTCATTGCTGAGGGCGGAGTCGACGCCATGCGCCATAAGAGGAAAACTTGACTTCAGATCATGTGATCACATCTGATATCCTCTTATTTTTCTTTCATCAATGTAATTTACCGACGCCTCGATATGAAGTCGACATACTCGATATGATTTAACCATTATATCGACTTTTGACAGTTCTTATTGGTAAATTTCTCGAATTATCTCGAATTGTTGTCGTCTTTAAAAAGTTGGTCGATAAAGACTTTTTGAAGCAAAAAAATGGATTTTGGAGAAATCATCTTGATATTATTGAAAGCAGAGCGCGTCGGGACGTGGAAAGGATCCACAGCGGAGTATTTTTTTATTATTCTGTGGTTATTTTCTTATTGTGCTTAGATTATTTAATAGTATTGTAAATATTTTAGTGAAAGTATTTGTGTATCTGCATATTTCTGGTGTTGCTATTTGTAAAGTTGATAAGCTGTCGAGAAAACATAGCCGTTGACAAGGCTCTATAAAGTTCCCGAAGCAAGTTCCGTGCTACCGACCCTCGATAAGATTCGGTATGTTTAAATTTTTATCGACTCGAGATCTTATCGAGTCGATTCGAGAAATTTATCAATTCTAAACGTCAAATTTGAAATAAGATATAGATATAACGACAAGAGCTGTCGTTTTATCCATATCTTATGTCAAGTTTGACGTTTATAATTGATAAATTTCTCGACTCGACTCGATAAGAAGAACCGTGCTCGCACTGCTGCAATGATTGCCTTTTTATTAAAAATCATATTTTTTTCTATCATAACTAGACCATAAGTGGAGTTCGTCCGGGGAAGTACTACCACCATTCGTATTTCTGCCGCCAAGCACCGTTGCTATGTTGGAACATTGAAGGGATAGATACCGGGGAAATTACAAACACATATTATTATGAAACTTTTCCAACTTCTCTACGGATGGCAATGGCAACCAACAAAAATCTGCTATTCTTTTGGTGGTGTAGGTGTACATAGATGGCGGAAACCGCTTAAAGTAGGATTTCGCTGAAGTAAAGTGACAGGTATTGTTGTTTGACAGTAGTGCATTGTTGTTTGACATTAGCACATGTCAGTTTAGTCTAGGGAATTAATAATCCTATACTATAGGTGAACCATCGGCTGCGCCTGGATGTGCAGTCTTTTTACAGTTATGATTACGAATATGACACGAAATATGCTTCATCAAATGTGACTTTATTAGCCCCCACGTCCATCGCCACCCTTACGAAAGAATAATCACAACACTAACTTACGAATTTTTGTAATGTCTATGGGAATGTTTGTATTGCAGACAGAGTGTACACATAGGATATACGGACTTCAGCGAAGAAGAAGTGAGAAGACTCGTTACAGAGCTAGGCAAGCAGTTCCGCGGTGACAGGTATGTACCGTTGTTTCCACCAGTTTTTTACCCAGCATGTTGAGTTTATATTTAGGGTATAGACTAGGGTTTTCGCGTTCCCGGCCTATTTGAGTTCCCGGGAATCGGGATTTTTTTCTCTTAATTCCCGGGAATTCCCGGGTACCCGGGAATTTTCATGTTTTTTGTATAAATATAGTTTTTCTCGTATATTTCAACATTAAAATTGTGTAAGTACTTTAAACATGATAAATTGTCTAACATACCAATCGACTTTTCTTATTAAAATAAAAAATCATACACTTATTTAAAAAAATTAACTAGGAACAGTTACGGTCAAGTAATGAAAAAAAGTCTTCTCTTCATATAATATGGAAAAATATTACGGGAAAAAATATATGGTGAATGACTATAAAGAGTGTTACCAAATTCGTGTAATAACTTAAAACCACATGATCTACTACTGGTGTAGAATGACCGAGCACAGGATTTAGCTTGATTGAAAATAAAAATAAGGTTTTTTTTTCTTGCGGTAGCGATATGTGATCGAAACATAACCAGCTAATAAGCTACAAAAAAAAAAAAGTGCTAAATTTAAATTTTATTCGTTGGAATATTTCGACGCCACTCATCAATTAATGAAAGCACAGTGACACAGCTGACTAGCACGACTAGCACGAAATCATTCTTTGCAGTCGGTTAACTCGGGGCGCAAACAGGGCTCGAAAACAGAGCTCTTTTTTTGAAAATAATCTATTAAGTATGTATTTAAAATAAAAACCATTTAGGATTCATCTGTGATTAGTAGATCACGCTGTTTGAAGGAATTACACGAAATTGTTTACAGGGTGTATATTTTCATTATAAATCTCGAAATTTCACAAAAAATATGCATTGTGAATAGTTTCTACAAATGAAACATTTCCAAAAAAAATTCAAGCGTCTAGAATTTGTTTACTCGACAGAGACGACAGTACTGTGTGCTGACATCACGATACATTTACCCCATTCTAAGTTCACACTACGCAGTACAATGTCCGTTTCACGGGAGAGAGACAGAATATGGTCTAAAATCTTCGGAAGTGTGCAGACCCTTCATTTTTCATCATCATTTCTTATTTCAAATAATTCCCGGGAATCCCGCAAAATAATTCCCGGGTCCTAAAATCCCCAAATTCCCGGTTCCGGGTACCCGGGGCGAAAACCCTAGTATAGACCTCAGATATCGAGTGTAGTATTGACGCATATTTTATCTAGCCTTAAAGTTAAAAAAGAAGGCATTTTATGTCTCAACAACTGTCTTCTTCACCGCTGTCAACAAGGGCTTATATGAGTATAACTCCTAAATCTTGCGGTGGCAAAAAGATTAGCTGGTCAGCAAGTTAGTAGCGGGCTTGACTGTCCTGGGTGCGCCTGACGCATTAAAGTTTTTTTTTCTGTCCTTGCCCCTCACTTTGATTTCTCCTGTTTCGTGGGTGCGTTTAAATCTCACATTCACAAACGCCCAGACCCGAAACAACTATCTGTGGGCCATACAAATTTTTGGTCCGTGTGGAAATCGAACCCACGACCCGTAGCGCAGAAGCCAATCGCTCAGCCACTGCACCAAACGTGTCGTCAAAGTATCGTCACTAAAGTTCGTTTTTTAATCCCTGAGACTGAATTGACATGCGTGAAATGTCAAATTTAAAAAAAAATGTTTCTAAAATTTACAAGTTTCACATTTGCGCCTGTCAATTTTGTCTCTGAAATTAAAAAACGGACTTTAGTGGAGGATCTTTAAATGCACACCCCTAAGCTGTTAGGGAAAGCCTCGATTTAGGCTCGGACCGCGGCGTTTAGGCTTGTAGGACGGATAGGGGGGAACTTTTGCTACTTAGTTTTTTTTATCATACAAACAAAAGAACCGAAAAAAATTACGACTTTATTAATTTCTATGAAAAGTTCACGCTTGCCCATAAAATTAAATATTCCAATGTTGTTTCCATAAAAAATTGCAATGAATGACTACAAAGAAATTTTTCCTGTAGTTCCATTGGTTTAGCATTTCCCCAGAGTGCCAGTTAATTAAATCACACTGTATACACATGTATTTTAGCTAAAACTAATTTACCAAATGCTTCTGTGGTTACTTAAATTATTCCAAAACTATTACTTATACTATTATTACTCCGTTTATTCATTTATAAATACATATACAATTACATTTTTAAATATTTCAATACAAAAAAGTAAAAAAAACATTTAAAAATATAAAGATATAGTAGCCCACCGGCATCGGGAACAGGGTCCAAGCTACCGGCGGTCAGGGCCTCAGAGAGAGGAACTTCCTAACAATGCGCGCCGTGTCCAGAAGCACCGCTTTCTGTATCAGGCCCTTGATCCAGCTGCCCAACGAGAGCCTCTTTAGATGTTGGTCGAGGCTCTTGGCTATTAAACCATTGGCCGTAACAACTATCGGCACAATGATTGCTGAATCAACATCCCACATGGCGACAACCTCGTGTGCCAAGTCTTGATATTTAATTTCTTTATCTTTCTCGGCTTTCACAAGGTTCTCGTCATGCGGAACCGTGATATCAACAATCATTGTGAGACGCTCCGATCGATCTATCACCACGATGTCAGGCTTATTGGCTACAATAGTCCTGTCGGTGATGATAGATCGATCCCAGTACAATGTGACATGACCATTCTCGAGAACTGGGTCGGGCACATACTTGTAGTATGGTACTTCTGAGTCCACAAGGTTGTATTTGAGAGCAAGTTGCTGGTGGATAATCCTAGCTACGAGGTTGTGCCTGTGCAAATACTCACCGTTAGCAAGACGAGAACAACCAGAGACAATATGTCGGATAGATTCACCGGGACAGTGGCATGCCCGACAGATGTCAACCGTGCCGTCTTTCACAATATATTTTCTGTAGTTGTTCGTCATCATTACTTCGTCCATAATTGCACAAACAAAACCTTCGGTTTCACCAAATAGGTCACCGAAACGTAACCAGGCCACGGACGCTAGGAAATCTACATCGGGCCCATGAAGGGCCCGGTAGAAGCGTCCGTGAAGCTCCTTGCTCCGCCATACCTCCCTGCGGTCATTAGTATCAAGTACTACAGGTTTGCGCCAGTTCTCTTTCGCCAAGGAGAGCGGGGTGAATCCTTTGTCCACTGCGACCACGTCTCGATGCATCCCCACGTCGGCTTGGGAGAAGTACTCCCTGAGACTGCACACCTCGCGGTTGTGGAGGGTCTTAGCATTTAAAAAGCCTCGGCCCCCACACTTCCGCGGGATGTACAGTCTCATTACCGATGAGCGTGGGTGATGCATGCGATTAGCAGTCAGCAGCGAACGGACCCTCCTATCCAGGGCGTCAAGTTCGGTCTGAGTCCACTTGAGTATGCCGAAGGAGTACATCAGGACCGGCATGACCCAACCGTTAAAGGCGCGCACCTTATTTCCGCCTGACAAAAGACTGTTAAATACTTTTTTCAGGCGGCCAAAGAAGCGCTCCTTCAACGATTGCTTCATGCCAGTCTCATTGACGCCTAACGCCTCCGACATACCCAAGTATTTGTAGGTTTCGGTTGAGGAGAGGGATCTAAGGTGTATGGAATCCGAGAGTTGGGTTCCTACGGATTCCATAATCCTCCCTCGCTTTACATGCATAACTGCACATTTGTCCACACCAAATTCCATCCTGATGGAATTACTGAAAGTTTCAGTTACCTTCAGTAACTCCAGCAGTTGCAAATTGTTGGGGGCAAAGAGTTTCAGATCATCCATGTAAAGGAGATGGGATATTACCTGACCACCTCTTCTCAACCGATAGCCTAACCCCGACCCCTCCAGCAGTGTGCTTAGAGGGTTCAAGGCTAGGCAAAACCACAATGGGCTCAGACTATCGCCCTGGAATATACCTCGCTCAATCCTATTATTACTTATTATTACAACTATTATACTTATTATTACAAGGTCAACACACATACACAACCACGTTAGTTATCAGTTACAAAGGTTATCACGATCAGACAGACGAACACTTTTATTGTTGGATAATTATTTATATTATCAGGAGCATAGCTATCACCGGGCAAGTACCCCGTGGCCCCCGAGAATTAAGGACCCCGAGAAGGGGCCCTTTTGAACAGTTGCTGCCCTAAATCCTCTAAATTCGACCCTGCATATTATACAGGGTGTAAAAAGACCCATCACATAGCCGAAATCTACGCACTCTGTACATCAAACTAAATAACATTGACCGAAAATAATTGCTGCGAAACGACTTTTATTTTTAGGCATAAAAAAAGCTCTGTTTTTTTGTAGCGCGTAATGTAATGCACATAACCGAATGTGCCTGTGTGGATCGTGCAGTGGCTACGCAGCTGAGCCAAGGCGGTTGTGTGCGTTTGATATTCATTGCGTTTTTGTAAGTTCAAATACGTAATTTGTTAGGAAAAATTGAAAATTTTGATAATGTTTGTTTGGAAGAAAGTTTAGTGTTATCACTAAGAATACGTTTCTGGAAAAAACTAAAAAAAAATGTTGACTTTGACCTTCAATATCTCCGGAATCAATGATTTCCCAGGTATGGTCTGGTAGAAAAAAATTATCCCAATAATGGGTAGAATATGTGGTTTTCGTTATCGTTAAGGGTCTTTTTACACCCGATATACATAGGTCTACAATAGTAGGTCTCGTTTATGGAGACGTCTTTATCCGTGCGTATTTTTCGAGTTGTATGTAATGACTAGGGATCGGATATTCGCATGCATATTTACCTAAAGTTAATTTTTAGCGACGAAAGTATGGAAGCGGCTTCTTAAAATATATTTTTTGTAAGAAAAAACCCGGGATGCCAGGAACACCGGGAATGCATAACTAGTCGGGTGTATAATAGGGAAGCGATATGTTAATGTATGTTTTAATTTATTAAAAAAAAAACTCCGGGATTCTTGGATTGTATAATTATTTAAAATTAATGTTTAACCCCCGATGCAAATATTGTGTATGTAGAATGTAAGAAGAAGAATGATGTGTGTTAGATAAACCAAAAAATATAACATAAATTAAAATAATTTTCCTGGAGGCCTCTACTCCCTAAGTCCATCAACGAAGTTAGTCGCCCGTCCGAAAGTAGCCCGACACGTAGGAGTGAACAAAACAAGTGTCAAGTTCAACTTTTCGGACGGGCAAAAACACATCGGTAGTAGGGGCACCTGTCAAATCGTGTTGTATTTCATTCTTAGTTTGGGCCCCGAAATAATCGTATGTCCGTAAATGATAAGGAGTAGGAAACGCTCGTTACTAAGGCCGAAATAACGGACTTCGTGCTTAGGGAGTAGACTCCCTGGAACAGCGGGATTTTTCGATACAAAAGCGCGTTCCATATTAGCCAACATCTCAAGTTTAGGTGAATATGCATCCGAATATCCGATCTCTAGTAAAGACAGAACGCAGCGGAAAACGCGGTAGAGTCTGTAATACATCGTCATGTGTTTGAATTGTGACTGTCACATTGGTCTAGCGGTCGCAAGCGCAACTGTTGAGCTTGGAATCCTGGGTTCGATCCCCTGGTCAAGCAAAGCGTTATTTGGTATTACCACGTTTTTTAAACATATCGGCGAAATGAGGGTGTATTGCACACTTCTGCCCAACCTTTTGGGGAATACAAGCGTGATTTTATGTTTAATGTATTAGTCTTCCAAGACCATCCAAAGATTATCTGGAAGATATCACCATTGTACTCTTGTTTTATATTGTTTCTGTTTTTTTTTTTGCTACTATTATGATGTACAATAAAGCATATTCTATCTATTCTATGTAACGACTATTGTTTAGAATGGACAGAGAAATAAAAAGTGCATCAATAGTCACACGCAATGTTAGTTAATTATGTGGTGATGACAGACACAAGTGTGACAGAGTGAGATAACGCTCTACGTCAGCTAAGCTAAAAGAGAATTAACTTCACGAGTCTGGTTAATATGTGCAGTGCCAGATAATTTTGTCGTCGGATTATGTCGTGTCGAGACGAGATAATGTCATGTATGGCTTATACAAGGTTATTCGGAAAGGGGGTACTAATCCACGGACCACTTGAAGTATCACTGATGACTAAAAGCAAGTGTTATTTCAAAGTTCGATCATTTTTATTTCGATAATTTAAAATAATATTCCTGCGTTAGTTACGAATTCAGAAAATGGTGTTTCTAATCCGTGACCCCAAATATGACTTAGGTAAAATGTAAACACAGCTGGTCATGGCTATGGGTAGAATCTTTCTTAAATAATTGAGTTTTAGGGAAAGTTGTAGAAAAAAAGTTATTCACATATCCCTTTCGGATTAGTACCGAGTAAGGGCGTTTGTGCACTACAAGGAATTTTACTGTCCGGCAGTCCGATTTTTTACGGTCCGATATGGCACGCCATAAATGTATAGGTATGTTACGGCTAATAGCCGAAGTGTGGCTACACCTAGTTTTAGCCGGGTACAACTAGGTGCAGCCGGCCACATGCGGTTAAACTTAGATGTATCCTACTTATCCTCGGGTAGAACTAGGTTTACCCTTCATCATAGCGGGTAGAACTAGGTGCAGCCGCACACCGGTGGTTAAGGGGAACCCCGACACGGATAGGTTAGGTTCGAAGGGGATGACGGGGGCTAGAGTGAGCGAGCGAAGCGAGCGAACGAAGCCCCCGTCATCCCCTTCGTGTTAGGTTACTTTAAACCCTGCAGACAGAAATAGGAGCCCCGCTCTGCGGGGCTCCGTCGACTTAAGCTACACCTAGTTCTAACCAACTGCTACTGGTTGCGCCTAGTTGTACCCGGCTAAACCTAGGTGTAACCGCCATTCGGCTTTAACCCGTAACATATATACTAGTTTGTGCACTATACGTAATTTTACCATCCGACATTTTACCATTCTCCATTCCGGACCGTTTTTCCGGTCCGAGGTGACAGTAATGAAAAACGTGTTTATGCTTGTGCACTGCGTCCGCGATCAGTATTATTCATGCGCGGGCGGGGCGTGTAGTTTCAAAGAGAGCTACCCTAAACTGCGCCGCACCGATCCGAGTAAAGACGGACAAGTGCACAAGCCAATCATCCGTTTTTTTCATGCCACATCGGTCCGTAAAAAATCTAACTGCCGGACAGTAAAATTCCTTATAGTGCACAAACGCCCTAACTAGCCCCGCAAGTTTTATTTTTTTGTGCTGTTTGTTTATTCCCCTAAACATGAGTGTACAGTACACATGACCAAAGTACATACTTACTTCATGACTCTAGCGCTGTAGGCACGATTTCATTTGTCATCCGTAGCTGTCCTATTTCTGCCAAGCCATCCCCATCGTCTATATCCAACACGTTTATCTAACGAATGCGTATTAATCTTTTTCAGGTATCACCTTATGAACAACAACTGTAATCATTTCACATCAGCATTTTGTTTGGTGAGTCATATAACTTTATTATTTTTACTAATTTCTTGACTAATCACCTCACGTGGAAAATCAAGCTGTTGATTTTGTGTTCCTGAGGTTCGATACTCAGTTTAAAAAAAATATTATACATATAATAATAATAACTCTAGACAATAATTATTGCCCGGTCCCCATTGGCTGAAAATCCTTCAGGTCCCGCTAACAACTGCCCGGTTACATAGAAATGGTCCGCAAAGACGACCCAAAAGAATTAAATAAGAAAAAAAAAGTATTGCCCTTTATCTCCAAATTGTGCAAAGTGCGATTCTTTTCAGAATTTTATTTTAATCTATAGGATCCCTGTAGCTTAAGACTTAATAAGAATTAAACCGTCTTCGATGAACTATATGTTGCTTCTACCACTTATAGAAGAAATTTTTTACTCTGTATCCATTGACGTAGAAATACATGACCGACGGGTCAGCGATCAAAAAATTTCGAACCGAATGTACACTAAAACGTAAAAAAGTAGACTAATTTAAGTCAATGGGTGCAGTCGAATCTTCGTACGGTAAAACGCTAAATTATACATTGAGATTACAACATAGGATTTAAATTAGTTTGTTGGTAGCTCGATTTGCACGCCCCATGGGTCAGAATATGATGTACTTGAAAAAAGACCAACACCTGTATTTTACTCCTACCATATTTGAGCAAATAAATACATTTGATTTGGTATTTCTAAGTTTATATGGCGATGTACCTTGGTGAATTTTGCACTAGACCCTTAGTCCATGTTTTCTACATCAATGTCTGTATCCCATAAAACATCATGTCCAAATTTCAACGAAATCAGTCAATCCGTTATTATTAAAGTCGCAAACATACAAAACTACTTTGTTATTGGTAACAAAACCTGCCTCGCTTGAACATTAAATAATAATATATTATTACCTGTTTTGCATGCATGCAATTTTGGCATTAACATGCATTTTTGACTTATTGAAACTATTTAGAAGATTATCAAAGGTTAGGCGGACAACTATGTAGGTATTAAATTTTAAAGTTCCGTATGTTAATTTTATGTATAAATAACTTGCTTATGCATATTTATCTTCTACAAGGTTAGTCGAAAAGCGGGGACCCTACTAATCCACGCGCCACTTAAATTATCACCGATAACAATTTTAAAGCAAGTGTCAAAATTCATATGATAATTTAAAATATTAGTTTTTTTTTCCAAAAATTCTTCGTCTCTTCTTTATTCACAAAATCAAAAAATAGATATGAGCTATTAACCGGCAGTGGTAGCCAAATAATCTTGGGCCTAACGGAATGCCACTGTTAACTTTATCTTAAAACTCTTTCCTTGCTTAAGTTAACCCTAGCAGATTATTCCTTTTATTCATATACATAACATACAAAATTGCATTTTTAAATATTTCCATACAAAAAAAAAAACATTTAAAAATATAAAAAAATAGTTGCCCACCGGCATCGGGAAAAGGGTCCAAGCTACCGGTGATCAGGGCCTCAGAGAGAGGAACTTCCTAACAATACGCGCCGTGTTCAGAAGTACTGCTTTCTGTATCAAGCCCTTGATCCAGCCGCTCAACGAGATCCTCTTTAGATGTTGGTCGAGGCTCTTGGCTATTAAACCGTAACGACTATCGGCACAATGACTGCTGAATCATCATCCCACATGGCGACAACCTCGTGTGCCAAGTCTTGATATTGAATTTCTTTAGCAGATTATTATTATAAGTAGCAGACCAAGGCACTTTACAAATTCTGTAAACCGTTTTGTTATTAATTTCATCAACAAAGTTAATAACTTAATCAAAACTTTGAATCATCAATTTCTAATTCATCAATCTTAATTCCTGTCAAAATCTAATCTATCAAAGATTAATACAGTAAACCAGAGACAACTTTACAACAAGCATGTTATCTGTCCTTCAGAACTGGCTAACTATTACTACAAGTCAATTATGAGTAACACAATAGCGCAATTAGCGATAAGGATTGTATCAAGCCGCTGCTGATAATTACTGGTGCGGCGCGGGCGCACATGCAATACAGCAATACAGCTTATACAGCAAAGTAAAACCTCTACCCCCTTATTACAAAAGGAGGTTTAAACCGAGACTAAGGTAAATCCAGGTTTTTAAATATACCCATCACTTTCTAACATAATGTAACAAAAAGAGACGGGGCTATTTTAAAACCAGGGTTTTTCTTAGACCGGATTCCGCGCAAAATCAGGTCGCAGTACTACAAAAGCTTAAGCACTTGTTTAAGCCTTGTCTAGCTTCAAACGTCACACTTAAAAAAAGTGTTAAACCCCTGTTTAGTTTAAACAGCTGTTAAACATGACTTTAAACAATAAAAATCTTTCCTTGCTCCGGCAATCTGCATGCTTTTAACTATAGTAAAATTGAATAAAAGTAAAACATATTGACGTTTCTATATCGAATATTAAGTGTGACCGATATGAACGACCTGGCATATAATAGCCGTTGTTATCTTTATACATATGCACCCTTACTTATTAATTTATAGATAGGAAAACAAACATCTATACAGAAGTAAATAGACAACTATCATAGGTTACATTAAACCAATTACAGGTTTTCACGGATAATAATAGAACATATAAACGTTAAACGTTATCATTCTTAAACACTGATTAAATTATTTCTGTCCTTGTCATTTGTATGCCAGTGAATAAAAATGGCAATAGACTTAAAAGTCTTTTAGTTTACCTTTAACCATCGTTTACAAGTAAGGGTGTTAATTGATAATCATTCATTTAATTTCCAAAGTTGAATAAAGCTATAATAAAATTGTATGAAGACAATCATTCAATCATTTATTCAATGAATAGGTCGACACTTTTACTCGTCGTATGGAAATAAAGAATCAGACACAATAACTTGGTTAAAGCTTCCTTGCTTTCAATAATACATTATGTATTTCCATTTCTAATGATAACTGGGGTTACCGTATTTGCCGGAAACGAACTTATCTGCTCTCGTCGCTTGGCGCGCTATTCAATGGGTGCAGGAAGATAATGGAAGATTAGAAAACAAAAACGAATAGAATATGAATATCAATTATTTATCTTTATTCTGGAAACAATACAGCATGCATTAGGTTTGATGGACGTACACGTAATCGTCGTACTTCCTTCAAACCTAGTGGTCTACTGGTGATATATATAAGGTCTATCTATTCATACAACAAATATTTTAAGGGATACATCTATACGTGGTCAAGAAGACAAAGAAAAGTGAAAAAAAATTTTTTATACGTTTTTTATTTTACCTAATTATTATAATTGTAATAATGATTGTGACAAACTCTGCTTTGGAAACCCAAAAAAGTAACATGTGTTTAGGATACGCAATATTATATTTGATATTCAAAAAAATTGTACGATCGACCGTTAGCTTTTTTGCCTTAGCAAAACTGACTAAATTGAAAGTCGTGAAATAAAATATTGGTAACATCTATTTAGCGATAATGTAAAATGTTTGGTCTGAAATTAACTTTACAGCCTTTATCTTTATGGCATAGAATAAAAAGGAAAATAAGTTCATTTCTACAATACTGAAACACAAATTGGTGAGCATTTATCCATTCTGGCAAGTATTTCGAATTTTTTGGTAGTAAAATAGATACATTTCTGGTAGGCGCTTAAACACAAGCCATATAGATTGACCCTACATGGAATTCTTTTTGATTCAACAAAAAAATCATTTCAAAAGGGTTCTTTTGTCAGTTAGGCATCGGTGTCCCATAGGTGACACCAACGGTATTACGACGCCGATGACGGTATTAAGCAAGTCCGTTACCACTAACCGAGTCCATTTCCATTAAGTAGACTCAATTTATTTATAAATTGAATCAGGTTTATCCACAGCCTTTGTTTAAAACATATCGTCGATGCGCTTGCCAAAACCCATTGGATATTATCAACTTTTCAGGAAGCGGAAAAAATGGTTTTATTTGATAACTAATAATTTTAAGAAAACCAAAAAATTCAAAACGGTTCCAAAACATCTTGTTTTTAAACTGTGATATTTTTTTTTAGTTTTCCTTCCCTTATCTCAAAATATGTCTAGTGTATAAATTGTAAATAGCCTCGTGTTTTATACACTAACCAATTACGGACAAGCAACATTAATTATCGATGCGATAACAGAGTTATAAATGTTTAAAAAGTTACACTATAAGGATGTGTGCTTGAAAAAGTAGCTTGAACTTAAAAATTAAAATAAAGAAATAAAATAATCTTACCTATAAGTTATTGTGACTTATAATTATAACAAATATAATATACATCATTATCATCATTCAGCCGAAAGACGTCGACTGCTGGACATAGGCCTCCCCCAAGCCATGTTGAGGGGGTTTGCCATAATCGCCACGCTGGGCAGGCGGGTTGGCGGTCGCAGTATGGTTGTTAAAGTACTCAGAGAACGCTGCTGCCCATCCTCTAGTGAATCCCTTAGTCGCCTTTTACGACACCCACGGAAAGAGATGGGGTAGTGCTATTCTTTAAGTCCAGCACTACACGAGACAGAGATAGTATACAGCTTCCAACATAAAGTTGTATACTTTTTTTTAAAACACATTTAATGGTTACAGTTATGAGACCTACGAGGTAAAATTTTATTCATGGTAACTTTGAAACTCGAAAACCATTACCAACTTTTTATTTTTCTGTACTGTCATAAACTGCCCTACCATTTGTTTATTTATTTATACTTCTATGCACTACTATGGTGGTACATAAGGCGGACTTAATGCCATAAGGCATTCTCTACCAGTCAACCTTTAGCTTAAAAAGAAAAGCATCAAAATAGGTACAGCAAAAAAAAAAATTAGTTGACAATTTTGAACTGAATATACTACGAATTCATAAGATATAAATTACATAAAATATGTTTATACAAAAAATGTAAAGATATGTTCCCTGCTTGACTTCGAGTTTCGGGACAACCTGTATAGTAATGTCAAGAATGTTCATTAAATGAATACCCATACAACTTATAATTTAACAGAAAAACTCCAGAACACTGGTATATTTTATTTTCTCCCCACAGGCACTATGCGACCGCGACATCCCAGCGTGGGTGAACCGACTCGCATACGTAAGTTCCTGCGTGCCCTTCCTGCAACGGTGTCTGCCCAAGTGAGTATCAATGTATATTGTCGCAAACCTTTATGAAGAATTGGCCACAATTATATTGGAAAAGACATCTTGCCCCGCAGTGGGATACAGCTTGATATACTGAACGCCAACGGTCGTGGCTGTCGTGATCATAAAACATTAGAATGGCGTACATTATATTGCTCTCTCGCTCGCACTTACGCAATGTGTAGAGTGTAGTGATGCGCCGGGTTTATCGGTTAAGCTAATTCTGCCGTCGTAACAAAAAGTGAAATAATTGCAATTTTTAAATATAGAATATTAAACCTTATTATTTAGGCTAATGACAGACATTATTAAAAAAAGAACACTTATTGTGTTTTATGCTCGTACGGCAGAATTAGTCACAATGAAAATAGCAAGAAGCCAGTACGGGCTTCTGTAACCTCCATTCGAACTATCGATAATAAGTACAGCACGTGCACAACCCTAACAATTAATTGTTTTATGATCGCGATTGCCACAAGCATTGGCGTTTAGTAACTATAACAAAACTTTCCAAAACTGCCCCACTATGTGCCTCATTTAGTATAAAAACTTTTCCAAAACTGCCCCACAATGTCCCTCATCAAACTTTCTCCCTCCCAACCTCCCGCCAGCAACGTCCTAAGCCGAGGTCCGAGTCCCACTACGGAATTGCCCTTAGTGCTTGTATTGCTAGTGTAGTATAAGTAGTTAGCTTAGGTTAAGTATTAACTACCCCCTCATTGGCTGGAGACAGAGGTCACGTCAATAACTGCCCGGTTACGTAACAACAGTCCGCAAGGAACCTCTACAAGAGAGAAAAAAAATGCCTCACGTTGTGATATGTAGTCATATTTGCTCATCTTCTTATTCGGTAGTTTTCTTTCCCGTTAAACGAGCTTTAACCTGAAGATCCATTGCTGCTCACGAAATCCTGGCCCACGCTGCCCACGTTAGCTGTGTGGCCAGCTGCGTGTATCTACGTATCCACTGCGGTGCATGGCCACGCGTATCTTCGAGTGTTGCCAAACGTTAGATCGGGTTAATATTAATTTAAAATATTAAGTAGAAGTACATTTGAATGTGGTTACAATTCCATTAAGTTAGTAACTACAAGGTTAGTCAGAAAGGGGGTACTAATCCGCAGACCACTTAAAGGATCACTGATGACGGTTTAAATACAAGTGTTAAAATTTCAAAATTCGATAATTTTTATTTCCATGTTAAATAATTTTTATTTTAGTTTTTTTAAAAATTCTTCGTCCCTACTTCAGTTACGAATTCAGAAAATGGAGCTTCTAATTCGTGACCCCAAATATGACCTAAAATGTAAACACAGCTGATCATAGCTGAGGATAGATAGATTTTAGCGCATTTTTTTTGTAATTTTTGAACAGCTATTTCTCTTTAACTATTGACTTTTGGGGAAAGTTGTAGAACAAAAGTTACTCATTATTATGGGTACTTTAACACCCTTTCGGATTAGTACCCCCTTTCTGACTAACCTTGTATAAGTCGTGCGGAGAAGGTTTGCCGGTAGCCTCATGACGTCACGCGTCGATGGTCGGTACGATTAGTAGATAGGCCAGACGAGCGCGGGTAGCGGTCGGTGAAGTGGGAGGGGCAGTCATCGGCAAACCTTCTGCGCGCGACTAGTATGTAGAAATGTGACTGGCCACTTAATTCAATTTGCACTGATGTTTTGTCAATTTCTTACAAATGTATTCCACCGTTGTCAGTATTTTGAAACATTTTATACGAATTTTAAAATATACTCGTTGGAAAGCTGATGAAATGAGGATGATATTCTCGTATTTTTTACTTTAGTGTCATAGTGAATTTTTAAGATAGTCATCATTCTTTAAGCCGTATGTACCCGGATGATTTCATACACCATTTAGTTCAATTTTAATGATAACAATGAAAAGTGGTATTTTTAAATATTCTAATACGTGTGAGCTTTTTTAAAGTGTTAGCTAGGTACAAGTTAATATGAAGATCAAAGCCATTCAATTTGATACTTTAAAGACCAATCATACATATTTAATAATGAATTCTGAGTATTTTTCAAATCATTAAATAAATTGCAATTTCTCTAAATCTACTGATTTTCGGCTACATGGGGGTGTTAATTTGTTGCATATACTACTACTACTATCACGCTTTACAAGGAATACGTTGAATACGAGTTCATCCTGTGTACTCTTTAAGTTAAGAGTGAATAGGTTACTTCTAGGCGTGCTTCACCGTCGACCACATCTTCGCTTACCATCAGGCGAGATAGTGGTCAAACGCGAGCCTATTGCTAAATAAAAAAATAAAAATTTCAATAAACAATGCAGATTAAAATTATGATAATAAATAAAAAAATATTATAATGCATTTTCTCACCTCTCTCGCTCGCACAGGACCATATTTTTTAAGAATGTTAAATTAAAAGATGCATTTTTTAATAATGTATTCAATGGGCTCCCTTTAAAATAATATTAATTTAATAGGTATAATTATTAAAAACATTTTTATTGTGACATTTATTAAACTTATCTCAAAAACGGATCATAATAATTATTGAGCTGAGTTTATTAGGGAACACGATAGTAATGTGTTTTTAATAATTACCTATCAAATTAATATTATTTTAAAGGGAGCCCATTGAATACATTATTAAAAAATGCATCTTTTAATTTAACATTCTTAAAAATATGGTCCTGTGCGAGCGAGGCAGGAGACAAAATGCGATAGCCCTCTTATTAAAACTTCAAATTCGTAATTTTTTCTAGATACAGAAAGTTCGTATAAACACAATTTAAATTGTACGGTTGGCGACATTGCGGCGCACTGGTACCCCTCCCCTACCCCCGCGCACTTAAGCGAGGCCTCGCGTGTACAGTGTCCACTGCTACGCGTGGCTGCGGGCGACGCATTTGACCTAGCTAGGGTTTAGTTCTGACGTCATAAACCCACACATTCGTACGTAACGTGTGGACATTCTTCCCTACATTTTCACACTTGAAAAACGTGGGTAGCGTGGCCGTGCGCAGCAATAGATCTCCGTCTTTAGTAGTAAATTTCAACAATTTAAAAAGTCATGTTTCGGCGGTTTCAATAAACGTATGGTAAATGCGTTAGTCGTATTTACAAAGAGATAGGATGCTTATTTTTTGCTATAGCAAATTTTGGCTGTCCGACTGTCACTTATGGGCTGTTTCACATTTATCTGATAACTCTTATGTAAGGTGTTAAAAAATCAACTAAGAATTTTGTGTAAGTAGTTACTCGGTATTGGAAAATGAACAACTTTTGTTCTATAACTTTTCGAAATTCGCGTATTTTCTTTATTTAAGATACAAATAAAAAAAAATAAAAAAAAATTGATTTGTAAGGTACCGAGTAACCCCATAAAATTCTTAGAGTTGATTTTTTAACACCTTATATGTATTAATAAATATGGCAGTTTTGCAAATTTATTTGACTGCAACCGGGCAATTATTGGCGAGACCAGAAGGGGTCTCCCTTCTGGTCTCGCCAATAATTGCCCGGTTACATAGAAACGGTCTGCAAGGACAAACTACAAGAAGATCAAAAGAAATATAATTAGCATATTTATCTCTCAGGTAAAAACTAACCGGTGATTGTGAAACATCGTCTTTATTTTGAGTTTTTTTCGAGTGTTTCAAGTCGGAAAAAGTAATTATTTTTCTTTCTTCCTTTTCCTCTTTTTCCCGCTATTCTAATGTATTTCACACGCCAATTGTTCACTGCTAATGAACATGTCCACTTACTGATCAATATTATTAAACGTATTATTGAACTTACTGTGTGATAGAGAGTGGCTGACCCCGGCGGCGCTGCAGCAGTCGCTGGCGGCGCACTCGCGTTCCTCCTCGCCGCAGACGCCGCAATAGCATCGTGAGTACACCATTATTGTATATTAACTTTATGTTCACTGTTAAATATACCCCGATTGGCTACTATACCTGGGTAGTGACGTAGATAGATGGGGGGTGCTGTGTCCCGCACCGGATGCCACCCGTCAGGGGATGATAACCGACAACATTTAAAAAAATAAAAGCTTTTAAAAAATCCATAAAATAAAATAACCACCAAAATTGGATATTGATTTCTAATAAAATGTTTTCTTTGTTGAATTAACTGAGCATCATTATTTCCTTATTTTGATTAATATCCGTTTCGAGGACCCCAGAGTACTCTGGGGCCCCATTATTACATTACACATAATTGACACTCGCGGTTATAAAAACATAAAAACTTTAGAACAATCCAACTGTCAATTTTCATTGAAGGGATCATCATGGATTTCCGCCCGGGTACCACCCATGCTAGCTTCACCACTTTACAATACGGCCGACGTATCTTGGTGAATCTGAAGATAGCTGATTTGCTGCGCAGTAGACAATTTCGTTTCTAAAAGATTCATTGCGCAGCCATCCAAACAACTAACTTCAGACTCGCCGAGATACGTCGGCCGTATTGTATCTGGATAAGGCGCCATCTCCACGAGCGAGTGAATCGCGGTGATATTCTCGCCGTGCCATCAAATTCAATACTAACTGTCGCCGCGATAAAATCGCCGTATGGAGACACGTTCTAAGAGAGTGTATAGAAATACGTGGCACAACGATAATATCGCCGCGATTCTCTCGCTCGTGGAGACGGCCCCTAAGTATTCGAAAAACATTCGGAATCGCAAACATCGGTCGCTGTGGTTACAGTTTAGTGTTTCGAGACACATAACTTTTCAAACCTCCGGTTTCTGAATTGAGAATTCTAGGATAGGCAGGACTTAAGTGACATTTGAGTACGGAGTTGTCAAAAAATGACGGATTTTAAAGCATTTTTTTGACAACTCCGTACTTAAATACTACTTATGTATTGCTTATCTCGAATTCTCAATTCAGAAACCGGAGGAAAGTGTCTCCGATCTATCTCCGCATAAAACAAAAACCATTAAGGAACATTATACGTCAAGGATGTCCTTACAAGGATGTATTTTACAATACATTATTAATCTATATTAAAATACTCAGCAATCAGCCAATGAATATCTGACTAACATAGCTAGAGTTGCTACTTGTAACATTTTATTCATAATTTTTATTGTTGTTTTTTTATCTTTTTGTCTCCAGAAGATGAGCTGCCCTGTTGCAGACAAGCAGTCAGAAGTGTTGTGCGAACTAATACATACTAGAGTTAACGTTAGCTAGTACTTGGTTTGGCGCATTGTCGATCGTTATTAGAGAGGCGGAGCCGCGCCCCGCCCTTACTAAAAATAGTCGATTTTGTCAATGTTTGTTCAAAACTCGACTAAAAGTTAAAATATGAACTATGTTATCTGATATTAAGAAATAGTGACTTAAAAATGGCGTTGACGCGACTCCGGCCTTTATATTATATTAATCTAATTATAATTCTACCGTACGCTAATAAAAATTGAGATCTGTCTCATTCTTAAACGTACGAGTGAAAGAGACGACACTATTTCCCTCAGTTTTTATTAACGAGGCTTACGAATATTTGCAGTAGTGTTGTGTCCCCATTTTGAGGGTTCCTATTTTAAGGGAACTTATATTTATCGAGTATTTAAAACGTAAAACTAAACTTTCTGAAGGAATTGATCGTTTACACATATTTTTTTTAAGTATTTATGTGAAGGTAAGATGTTTCTTTTTAAATACCTAAGTATCTCAAAATCGATTCTATTTCGTTTTTAAATTATGATGAGTGACAAAAGACAAAATATATTCAAATACGTCAAGTATTTGTATAAGATTTATATAAAGTAGGTTTACTTTTAGTCATTACTTATTCATTCTATCTGGATATTATATTCTTTTAAAGTATCGTTCATTTCTAGGCATCTATAGGAATATCTGGTTTGTATATTATACAAGGTATTCCAAAAAATAATGTCAAGCGGAAGTCCAGATGTAGAGCATCCCCTTAGTACTCGAATCATTCCCTTGTATGTTCCGCGATTTTTTGTAGTTTTCGAGTTATGATTTATTTTATGTTATAACCAAACTCTTAAGACTTTAATGTTATTGTTGATCATTGTGTCATGAAAAGTTCAGAAACTTTCGTGTTTTTTTTAAAATTATATTCTCTCTTCGTCTAATTGAGAAGAAAAAAACTACACTTGGGGGCAAATAAATCGAGCCACTTCTATTTTTCGCGTTGGTATAATTGTTATTATTTTTGGTATTATGGAACAGATCAATTTTAAACATATATCATCACCAAAAAGGTTATTTAATAACCTTTACAATAAGGGTAGTTTTTTGTATTTTGAATGATATAATTCATGAAACTAAAACTAATAACCAGGACACGTGAAAAATGAGTGGCTCGATTTCTTTGCTCCTAAGTATATTTACGTCACTATAATCAAAAATGACATGAAAGCCAGAGTTTGATTAAAACATGAAAAGAAATGATTATTCGAAAACTACAAAAATCGCGGAACATGGGGTGATTAGGGTATCTCTAAGGATGCTCTACATCTGGATTTTTGCTAAGGATGCTCTACATCTGGATTTCCCCTCGACACTACTTTTTGGCACACGTAAAATATAAAATACAAAAATAAATAATTTTGTCGTTGAGTCGTGATGTAATATGGCGGATGCGTGTGCGCGTGATAACATAAATATACGTAGGTCATAGTAGTCCGTCCGTCGATTGATGTTTAAAGGCGTGATTCTAAACCTAAGTGCGTTTTGTATACTTCGTTATTACCACGCGTCAGGCAAGGGGCGGCCGTTTAGTTCGATTGCTTACTATCATAATAGGTTACAGACAAACAAAACAATTGCCCAAGGGCATATACGGTGCAGATAATATATTATATATTTTCTCGTTAAGTATCTGAATATACGGACCGATATCAAGAGATTCTGTCAGGTACAAAACGGTGGCTGGTGTGAATATGTTGACATCTCGATATACACATTTTTTTCTGTTTATTTAAACGCTTTTCACGCCAATGCTTTTATAGGGAAAAAAAATACAACTCCATTTATGCATAGGTTCTGGAGTAATCTCCAGAAATTATGCAAAAAAAACCCTGTAAAACCAAAGGCGTGGGATGCGAATCAGAAAAAAAACATGTATTTTGTGATGTCAACATATTCACGCCAGCCACGGAAATATTCTTGAATTCATATAAATTTTATTACTTAAATGAATTTTATATATTATCAAAGACCATTTTTTACTGCAGTACTAATAAACATTCGTGGTATTGAAGTCGCACTCAATTTGGAAGTGATCGGTTTGACGATGCGACTTTGTTGTATCGTACTGTACGCTTATACAGGGTGTAAACGAATTCGTGTAATTTATTCAAACCGCGTGATCTATTGGTGACACTGACCCTGCATAGGCTTTTTTCAGAATCAACAAAAAAATGTTTTCAAAAAATGAACCATGGTACTCTGTATCTGAGTAATTTTAGCGTCCCGAGTGAACTGACTGCGTGGAGTGATATCGCGCTAGTCGTGCCCTTCAGCTGTGTCGCCGTGCCTTCATTCATTTGTGCATGGCATCGAAACTTTCTATCACATAAAAAAAATATTTGGGAAAAAAATATTTAAATAATATATGATATTTAAAAATATTTGAAGGAATTACACGAATTCGTTAACACCCTGTACTAGATAGGACGCAGCTCTAAAAAGTAATAAATTGTAAGTGGGATATAATGATTAACTCCGCGAAGAAATTAAAGCTAACGGTCCGCCTTTTATCAGACGCGAAATGGTGGGGAGAATTATAAATATTTCTTGTTATATACTGTTTTAATGAATCGTTTCGAACGTGTGTAAATTGTAATCATTATTTAATATCTATTGAGCATAAATGTATTGGTGTAGATGTTTTATCCATGCGGAGAAACAATGAACTTTGCGTTAGTGTGGATGGATTTTTCATCTCTACTTTTATACGATATTTCCATTGTTACAAGCGCTGAAGACACTGTATTTTCACGTTTGTAAAAGTTAGTTTAACGTCTTCAAACTGTGTTGTTTTATCCATAATAAATTGCTCCGGTCTTACCACAAAATCGTGTTAAACAGTTGTTTAAACTAAACAGCGCTTCAACACAGTTTTTATGAATGAAATTTGACATTACAGATAATTCAATCTACGAAGACGCGCCCACTCTTTGTCTAAATCAGTTCAAAAGTTTGCATTATAAATTGCTATTGTGTTAGTTATATCGCCACACAATAGTTAGATGTGTGCACACGCAAACTAATCCTACCTAATATTATAAATGCGAAAGTAAGTTTGTTTATTACCTTTTCACACCTAAACCACTAAACTGATCATCCTGAAATTTTGTATATACGTTGTCAGGTGTACAGAAACGGACACAGGTTCCAAAAAAAAAAAAAAAGTACTGTTCCCGAGGAAAACAACGATAATAATAGATGGCGCCACGTGTCTTTCGAATCATGATTGAATTATATTATTAAGAGCGTTTACCTACGCCGTTTGGCATTTCATACAATTTTTCAAGTCCTTATTTTTCGATATGACTGAACCGATTTTAATGAAACTTCATACCCATCAGCAGGATACATAGGACTAGAAAGTTAGTAGAAAACATTTTCGAAAAATTGTGTTACAGTTAAATTAGACCGATTTTAAATTTTCCATACAAACAGAAATTTCTAATTATCTTTTTTTAAGTAACATTTCGAAAATGTTTTCTGCTAACTTTTTAGACCTAAGTATCCTGCTTATGTGTGTGAAGTTTCATCAAAATAGGTTCAGTCATTACGAAAAATAAAGACTTGAAAAGTTGTATGAAATGCCGTACGGCGTACACGCTCTTAAGGAAAGTAGTGGTGTGTTGAGTTTTTTTAACGCGAACGAAGCTGCGGGCAGAATCTAGTATAAGATAATAATAAGAGATGTGTAATCCGCATTACGCGGCTACCGACCACAGAAAGTAGTGAGGCGAGTCTTCGTGGATCGTACTCACTGTTGGCACGGTTTTAACAAGTGATTAAGGCGATTAGAGCCGCGAAAGAGGCGCCACTTCAGACAAAAAAAAAAACAATTTCTGTCAACACATAACTTAAATTTCGTATGTACAACATTTTAGTCAAGTGTTGACTGTAGAAATTTTCGAACACCAAATATCAACACTAGAGCTTCTGGATTCGAAGTTTTAGCGATAAGTACCAAAACGGCTGTTTTTAGCATTAATTACTAAAACTTCTAACCTAGGATGTCAAGTGTTGCTTTTTTGGTGTTCTTAAATTTCTACAACACTTGACTAAAATGTTGGACACACGAAATTTCATTATGTTGTGTGTTGACAGAAATAATGTTTTTTTTTTCTGAAGTGGCCACTTTCGCGGCTCTTATCGCCTTAAACTTTTGTAGTACGTTCGTGTGATTTTTTGTGTCTTACTAGATACTTGTAGGTTTCTTTCGAGATGCTAATTGTGCCACCTGCAGTGTGAATTTAGCATTAAGGTACAAGTCCGAGACGGGCTGCAAACTGCAGACTGCATCCGCAGACCGCAACTCGCCGTCCGAATAACACCTTTAAGGTGCACACCTTAAAGGTAGTATTCTAACGGCGACCGCAAACTGCAAGCGCAGATGACAGCAGCAGACAAGCGACACTACTGGTTCACAAACCAGTGTGACTTGTGACTTGCGGCTTGCGTTTGCAGTTTGCAGCCCGTCTCGAGCTTGTACCTTTAGAGTTGATTAAAGTTCTTTAATAATTAACATTTCGTTTACAACATTTGGAAATAAGGAAAAGGAATCGCCCCGTACAAAATAATGATAGACATGACGAGTTGTATGGGAATTTTATATCCAAACATCAACTTTAACCATCCCTGTAAATTGCCCTAACAACTGAATAGCATAGTGTGTTTCTATTGATATCATCTCTTAAGCTGTTGAATCGCAGAAACCGTGTTTCAGGATATAATAAAGTGCACTTAGATATTGTGCATTTATACTGGGTTATTTAGACATAATGTTAAACAGTAACTTCTAAGAGTTGTGCCGTGTCTCTCAGGATCGCAGCTGAACGTGATAATTTCCCAATTTCCACCTTCTTCCTAAAAAGCTTGACATCTGTACAATACGGCCGACGTATCTTGACGAGTCTGAAGTTAGCTGATTAGCTGCGCAGTAGACAATTTCGTTTCTAAAAGATTCATTGCGCAGCCAAACAACTAACTTTAGACTCGCCAAGATATGTCGGCCGTATTGTAAACGCTCGTTAAATCTTATGATAGATTGAGTTGTTGAATATTTTAGATTTAGAACTTTATGTTGATGATAAATTAGGTTGTTTTTATTTATAATCGCAGTTCTGATTATTCATATAGTGTACATGATTAAAGAATTGTGTTAGGTATATTTATTTCATTATTAACTTAAAATTGGTTCAATGTTTAGTCTGGCTTTGTTTCGTACATTTTAGCTTGATATTGCGAATTTATAAGGAGCGGTCCTTAATTTAGCTTCTAGTTTCCCTTTCTTTGGGCTTTTATAAATAAATGATAAAATAAGTATATTTCCTTAATATTGAGTCCAATATTTCCCAATATAAGTGTTATAATAGATGATCATTCCACCCGAAGCGGCGAAAGATTAGGAATACTAATATTCATAATTATATTTAAGCATAGCTACGATCCTGATATTTCACAAAAGTGCCATTGATATAATAATGGGAATTAGGTAAAATTAATTTATTGTCAATTTTGTTTTCGTGGCCATTTTGATTTTGTGAGAATCTTTAAAAGTAAGAAGGGTTCTTAGTAAAGGTTTAGGATAATTGGCTTGAAATAATATGAGCGTAACATGATTATTGTAATATAACCATATTCTCAGCCTATGAACTTGACAATGCGCCAACAGATAACGTATTTCAAATAGGAACACTTTTGCACGATGGTTTGTGTTGATGTTAAGTGAATTGGTTAAAACAGCAGATCTTTTCCATGTGTACATAGCACAGTTACTTATGGGCTCAATAATCATAAGCTACAATAAACTAAAGACCAGGCGAGCTAATATCGTCACATTTAGTGAAACGTAATATTTTAACATTCATAAAATGTGACGATATTACTCCCGAGTAAAGTAAAATAAAATAACGCATTTGTCAATAAATATGAATACAAAAATATTGTAAGATTACGTTGAAGAGGCAGTTTTTTGAAGCCTTTTTTATATTTGGATTGTCTAGATTTTTTTTATAAATATACAAAAACTAAAAATAATTTTTAAATCCCGCTTTTATATATATATTTATACTTTCAAATAAGTGACATCATACATAGTTCAATACATTTTGTTTTAGTATCTAGATCTGTTTCAATTTAAAAATAAATTGTACTAAATTGCTGTATAAAGTTCTGTTTGTAATATAATTCGTAATTAATTCGTGCATCGTGTTGTCTAATTGAAATACTCGTGTATCGTGTGTAAGTATCGGACTACACAATAATGTGCCACTCTTCACCTCAGTGTTTCAAGTTATGACATTTTTACAAGTTACGTCTAGTTAGGATATATTGTGATGCTTCAGTGGCGCGCTGACGACGCACGGGCTCGGCTTAAATAGCGTTTTTACGAATAGGTTGCTGAGTTCTATTTCGTTATGTTTATCTAAAAATCGTAATTACATCGTCTTAATTCTCGACTTATTTTGTGAACTTGTGTTTATATTGTTCTAAAAAATGTGTCTATCTTTCTCTAGCTTAAAACCTCATATATTTTTATTATTAAGTTTACACAGTTCCTAAGGCTCATGACATTGTCTTATGTGAAATTGTGAACTATTTTTTAAGCCGTGCGTCAGTTCAGCACGCTACTGCGGTACGAGAATACTGTAGATTTTGGAACTATAATTATAATATGCAAATAAAAGAGTTAAACTGTTAAATAACACTATTAAATATTACTGTTTAAGGTAGATATTTATTGTAAACAAATATATTTTAAACATTGAATTTGTCGAAATGTAAGGGCAATTGAAGGGTACAGGGGCAAAACAGGAAATGTCACAAAAACAAAAAGTTATGTAATTAACATTTTAATTTTTTAAAGTTAACAACATTCTTAAATGTTACTTACAATTATAAACTGGTAATAGGAACTGTAGTTTACCTTATAAAGTCTTATTTTTAGGAACTTAAAATATTGAGATGAAATTAGTTATTTTTAATTAATTAAAAAATTAAAGTAATTCACTTTTGAAACATGCAAAAACTGGTAATGTCCACTGTGTCCCATACAAGGAATGTCCAATGTGAAAGTTTGGATGTTTGTTACTCAATTACGCTTAAATGACTAAACAGATTTGGATGAAATTTGGCACACAGATAAAGTATATCCTAAATTAACATATAGGATACTTTTTATCCCGATAACATGTACCTGTAAGATTAATAGTCCACGTGAGCGGAGCTGCGAGCAGCAGCTAGTATTTTATATGTGAGGAATGCTTTCAAAGTAGGATTGAGCCCCCTCAGAACAAAATCTTTTTAAATCCATTAAGTCCTTGTACTTTTCTGCACTAATAGGTAAAAAAAATTGGTAAGAAAATTCTGGCAATTCAAATTCATTTGATGTGTCTGATCCAGTTCCCTTTTTTGCCACTATGGGTGATTTTTCCCATATACCATTATAATTACTTCTGTGTAAAATAACTCTAGGGTGTTCTCTTACACACATTAATTCTCTTTGGGACTGCACTGGAAATGAGCATTTTTTCAGATATTGATTTTGAAAAAATTCTGAAAATTTTCTTATTACTTCGCCTATTCCTACCTCAATCACCTCAAAGGGTTTGGGTCTTTGGCGACTAACTCTCAACAAATCATACCACTGGTATGGAACTTCCATGTGGGTTTTTAGATTGATAAGGCCCATATTTTTATCACATTCTAAGTATGAATGTCCTCGGATTGGATATGTAATTTTGATGGAATCCAAAAGTTTCATTTTATGGACAACAAAATGAATGAATCTTATCACTGTGTAGTTCTTATTCTGTCCACCTGCTGAATCACAAAATATTTCTAAATGCTTAACACAACTATCCAGGTGGTTAGTTAAATAATGAAACAGGAAAGAAACCACTTCATCTGATCCCTTGCGTCCACAGGTTTCAGGATAGGTATAAAAGTAGGAGCTTGCATCTCCCAATGCATGGACATTAAAAGAGTACATTGATAACTGACGCTTGTAATACACATCGTTAGTGGTAATGTTTGGCAGGGATACATTCTTCTGGTAGTCCATGGCTATTGCTTGAAATTCCACATCTCTTTTGCTCTTCATTCTTGCATTCGTCTTACGATCATAAAATGTTTGAGCCTTTTTCTTATGCAAATTGTTAAGAATAGTTAACCGATTAAGTTCAACAGTATTCCCTTCAGCTCTTAATGCTTTTGCTTTTATTGTAAATTCATCACAAGCACTGCAAGTATCAGTCCTTGGATAGCCAAATGATATATTAAACTCTGTGTTAAAGATGGTTCTGTAAGTTTCATAAGATATATGATTTTGTGACTCATATGCATCCAAATATAACTTATACATCTTCTTAATGTTTAGATCTTCGGGCAGATATTCTTTTTTTGTATCATTCAAGCTATAGTGACTTAACCTTCCTTTGAAGGATTTTATATGATTAATTATCAGATCTTTAATGTTATTGTCTAATCTCTTGTTTGAACTCGACTTGCCTCTTTTGTCACTTGGTGCAGCACCAGTAATTTTCAGTGACTTTTGAAGATGTTCAAGTTTTCCTTTAGTAATCCCAAATATGGATAAAAATGCCTTATAACAAACAGGTACTTCCTTTGTGTCATTATTTTCTATCACCCTCACTTTGTAAGTGAAATGGGTTTGGTGGAAATTAGCATCCATTTCATCTGTCTTTCTACTTCGCCTTCTTTTAATTGAACACACATTTATCAAGCCACATAAGTATAAACTTTGATCATCTGAGCTCTTCATGCTGTTGAAATCTTTAAGTAATTTTACACGTTGCTCCGATGATATTCTATCAAAACATTTCAATCTTTTACACCTACAATCATCTCCTGGTTCGTGCGTAGCAACCCTTAATTTTTTCATCACTTCCCGCATTCTTCCTGTTTTCTTTCGTTTCTTTGTGTTCCGCACAAAGCTGTTATTAGTTTCTTCGTCACTATCACTCATTTTACTAAGTATAGACCAAAAAAATAACTATCTTTTCGAAATCGTACACAGCCGAACCAAGTAAATAAATACTCGACATAACCTCAAAATTTTGACAGCTTGGACGTTCCTTGTTACGTTCCGTTACACTATGGACCTTCCCTGTTTTGTTCCTGTACACAGTTTTGAAACTTATGTAATAGATCTGACTATTCTTGTTTTTTCGCTTTTTGTGTAATGCCAAATAAAAATACGCGGGAAAAAGAAAATGTTGCCATAAAAATTAACTTTTTGAATTTTAGTGACATTCCTAGTTTTGCACCTGTACTCTTCAATTGTACTTGCATATAAAATAATAAAATACACAAACAAGTAGTCCTAATATGTTAATCTAATTAACTTTCAGTAATACAAAAGAAGGACTAAATTCTCGAAGCAAATAAGATGTCATAGCAATAATAACATAACAAATTCGTTACTCGCCCAGAAACAGTGTAAAACATAAATAAAGATGAGTTCTTACAACGAAATAAAATGAATGAATTACAGTCATTTAATTGGATCCGAATTAAACCAAAGATAATTCCGCCACACCGATTACTTCACTTGTGTAATTATATTTTCAAAATTGTTACGATTTAATACAAAATAATTATGTGTTATCCTCACTATTGTAAAACATTGCCCTACAACTTCCGTTTACCCTGTCGCTCTAGCATGACAATAATTTTGTAATGTTTTTACAGCTTCTCATCTTTTAGCAATTTGATTTCATTAAAACATTCCTTTGTAGCTTTCTTTGTCTTATTCAAAATGTTTCCTTGAATTCGTAAATTAATCTTGTAAACTTGGTAAATAAACTATTTTACGTATGGTTGTTTTAGAGTTTTGGGAATTTCGGTCACAGTTTAACATAATTTATTACTCATGAGGGCTTGTTAGTTATTTACCAAAGTTTATTCTAGTTCTAAAAGCTTAGTGTTCGCATTTATTTATACTATAGTTTTTGGTGTGAGCATGTGCGTATTTTATTTGTAATTTAGAGCCATATTTTTTAGCTAATATATTTTATGTAATGCATTTGTCTTAAGAACCTCGAAAAGGTATACTTTTGAAATGTTTGTACAATTTATTTGTAGTTATAAAATTATGTATGTAGTTGCGAGTTGAATTTCAATTTGATGTTAGTTTTGAGTGTGGGATAAAGAAGTCTCTATTTTTATTATGATGTGGTAACTAAATGAGGATGTAACGAACTAATCTAGATATAAATAATATAAACACTGTTACATACAACTAAATCAATGTATATTCTATTCGGTGAGTCGGAAACGCGTTGTGGATATTTTTCGCTCATTGAATGGCGATATTTAACGGTTTTTCACAATATTGTCACAGTAAAGTTTGACAATAGTATAATTTTTGAATGAATAAACTGTGTAAAAAGTTTGCAATCTGATGTTTCATTCAAACCTAACTTACCAGCCTTGTTTTAAAACGTAGTCACAAAGAGGCCTGCGCCTGCCGCTCACAACGGGCTATCTGAGTCGGAGGTGGTTTTTTGTCCAAGTAAATAGACAGTAGCCTAACTTTGGAGCTACTACTATTCCGTTCTTAGGGCCTGTCCACGTCACGACGTCGTCAACGTGGAATTTAAAGCATCGGAGCACAGAGACGGCGACTAACTCGCAGGCGTGGAGAGCGCAGGCAGAGCGCATATACGTGTACGCTTGCGGCTAGAGGCGGAAAGTGTTACGATACGGTAACGTAAATTTACACGTTATGTCAACGCATCGTGCCGCGTTACCGCACCGTTCCACATTGACGACGTCATGACGCGGAGATGTGGACAGGCCCTTATTCCTAATGTGAACTGCGGTCTCATCGGCAGTTTCAAACCAATGGTCCTTGAACGTCACAAGTTTTGCTGCAATCATTGTCAACTAATTTAGTAGCCTACTTACCACTATATCCAATTAGGTATGCTTCTGCTCAACGGCGTAAAAAAATAAAGGTTTAGGCGCAGGTGGGGAGAGCGCACCGTCTATACGATGGCGGAATGGGTGAAATACACGATTCTATTCGTATTGTGTTATTTATTTTACATCTTATCTGGAAGATAGCCAATGTCACTTCACTGTGCATAAATTATGGAGCTTTCCATAACTTATGCACAGTAAAGTAACATTGGTGTCGAAAATTGCGTGCATCAAGCTCATCCTGTTTCTCTAGTACTTTTTAAGTGCGCCATAGTTTGCGGAACGGCACCACATTTACACTCCAGGTTTGAGTTATCCGCAAATTTCCAGCTGAGCAGGTTTTCCTTGTTTCGACCAACCTGAGTCCGAAGTCTATTTAGAGACTTCCAGGTCAGCCAAGGCAACTCATGCCCAGGTGGGAGATCCTTAAGGGGCAACAAACGGAGTGGGTAGAGAAGCCTTATCTCGCCACAACTGGATTCTTGCCTGTGAACGTTCGCCAGTGAGTCGAACGACACGCTGTGCAAAGCTGTTACGGCTCTTAAGTCTTTGCCGAACGGGGATGTTGTAATGCAAAGGGTTACGCGTATCGCTTTCCGTTTTGGTTCTTTCGCTAGAGCTAGCTACTGCTCTACGAACTTCTGGTGGCGCCATTCCTGCCAGTGGATACAGCATTTGTACCTAGGTCGGTTTGAGGCAACCAGTGATAATCCGACACGTTTCATTTAGTGCTATATCCACCCGCCTGCCCTGTTACCTGTACGCCACAAAAACTAATGAACGCTACGGATAGTGCTAAACTCATTGCTGAGTTCTGGGCCGACACGGTGTAGATTGTCATCGACACGCTAAGAAGAAGTACTTTTGTATTGTAGGAGTGACCATTCCGTATTAGATCTGACTCCTTGCTCATTCTGTTTGCCTAGTGTTTTTGGTGTTAATGCCTAGTACTTATGAGTTTGTTTTGACTTTAAGGGTGACTTTCCACCTTTTTTTGAATTGTGTCATTATTCATCCAAAGTAGCGATATGTTGGCGTACATCGGTCTCCTCATTCTGTTTGTTTACTCGACACATCTGTGTCGTTAGATTTTGTTGCCACAACTGGCGGGCGTAAATCGGGTTTGCCAGATATAAAATTAAACAAAAGAATTCTTATTTAATACATTTTATTATTAAATCATTATCAGTAGTAACATTCAAACCCACTCTCTTAACTAAAACATTTGTACACATAGCTATTAGCTTCACATTCACTCACTCATTTGCCTAGTAGTTACTTAGTGTAACGTAGTCATTAAAAAACTTACATTTACTTACTAACCCCCGATTTATATTTATTACATACCTAAATTACTAAATTTAGTCACCTCCATACCTAGTCGGTAATTGTATAACACAGTGCTCCCAAAACACTTGAATATAACTATTATTATCTTTGAGGAAATAAAACAAATTTTGTGAAACTACATTGAAACAGCAAAATAATATACTGACAAAAGCTCGTCACATATCTTCAAATCAAATATAAAAGCTACAACGCAAATAATATCTTCTTTCAATGCAATATTTTTTAAGAATGAACCAGCATTTTTGTCAATATTTTATCACATGCTCGGTTCGTAAACTAAATTACTTGTGTATACCAAAATTTTCAGACTATCATGTGCATTAACAGAATAATTCGATAATATTCATTTATTTATTTACTCGAAATAGTAATTAGATGTTGTGCTCGTTGTAAAAGTTACAATCTTGCACAATTACACATTTGGTACTTATCTCTAAAAGTTTATGTTGCATGTAGACTGTATTTTCTTTTCGAATCATATTTAATACATCGTCTGCACTCAGCATGATAGTCAAAACCGATCACATAAAACCGAAAAAGTTACAAAAATGCGAGATTTCCGTATTATCTAAACATTATTGAATGAAGCTTTGGTCTGACTAATTACTAGTCAGTAAATATTACAACTATGTTTAACAGTGATAATAATTCTTAATACCTATTTCTTGTTTCAATGGGTCACTTTAATAACAAAATGCCCCAAATTGCACAAAAAAAAAACACAGTGCTAAAAAACTAGGTACATGACAGAACAAGACGATAAGTCTAACTTACATTGACTATCTTGAAACTGTTCTACGACTAAAGCGAAGAAAATGTAAAAAGTTTCATATTAGTAACACTAAAATCACTGAAGTTATGTTCACTTTATATCAGTTCAAAAAATCAGCACTTTTGTGTGCATTTTATATGAACCATTGCGATCGAGCGGCAGTTGCGACATAATGACGATACCTTAATACTGTATATGGGGGAATATGTATGACAAATCTTTTACGTGTTTTACATCTTAATATCAAAAACTCGATACAACTCTCAGAACAATCTGCTATTGAATCGTCAATTCGTTAACCTATTAGGACTATTCAAGTTATACATTTGCAATGTCGGTAGGTTTGCGACTATAAGAACTGACGAAGTATATTTTAGGACACTCATAACAAGTGTTGAATTGAATAATAACATATTATAGTAAATGTTTTTGAAGGCAAACAAATATGTAGGTATACTTAAAAACATTCTAAAATATTCTAGTTTTTTTTTGATGAGCGTAATTTTCTGATTACTTACAAATCAAAATAAAATGCCATCTAGTCAAACAAGAAAAACAAAAAATGCTCAATATTTATTTTTATTGTGAACCGTACAACAATTATCGTATAATTTAACTGATTTGTTTCATTTAAATCGAAAAAAAAAATATCTCGTTTAAGACTGAGCACAGATTACTATAATATTTTATCTAGCACTTCACCGGTGATCCGTGTAAACTCACCCGGCTTATATCTATGGCGGACTTTTTTAGGGAGATAGGATAATGATGATAAATTGGATAGTCCATCATTTGAGTTCACGACGACAAACTGAGAAACGTAACGTAAACTGAGAAGTTTTCGTTCCTCATAGGCATGACATCTTGAAACACGGCAATTAGTTTTAAAGCTTGCACAAACAGGCACGGTATATCATCCGACAACCACGTTGTGATATCTATTCCTAATATATGCGAATATAAAGCGACGATATTATCACGAGGAGACATCAGTAACCGCGTCTGTGGTGAGCCTTTATTATTGAACTATACACTTATCTCTATTTATCTCTATTCATCGCTAAGGGAGTCCGTTTCGTCGTTGTTAGATGTCTTAGAACAAAATTGTCTGTACAGGAGGTTGGATATGAAGGTGTCGTTCAACGTGGGGTTGGTTTCAGCCGCTGTGCCGTCGCGCTTGCGCGGTGTGTCGGCCCGCAGCGAACATCACTTCTTCTCGCCGCCTGTTACCGCGTTGCCGCCCGCGTTGTTCGCGTTTGCACCGCCGTAATTCTGCGTAATAAGAGTGGAAGTTATGACCACTGTTGAACATAATACATGAGGTCGCGCGGTGATATTGTTACAATCACTCGGGAGTAAGATTTGTGGGTTAAACATAAAAGGGGATATTGTCCGTGATTCATCATTTTATTTACCTAGATGGACCAAGGGATATATTTTTGGCCGCGTTCCTCCCTGGTGGACACATGTGGACCACGGGCAATATGCCAACAGGTGGACCATGAGCAATATCCCCAAAAATGCACATTTGAAAAATGATTCTAACTTTAGCGCAAGGAACGCTAAAATTTGTCATCTTTGTTCGCCCATTTGTGTATAGAAAATACTGCGTACATGTTCGTTGCTTGCACAAGAATGCGTCCACATTTGTTTTTAGGATACATGTAGATTGCGCGATTCGCGTGCGTGCGTTGCTCGTGCGCAAATGTGGACATAGCTTTAGAAGTTTTAATCATGGTGACTACTTATATCCACAAGGATAGACAATTTTTTACTTTGAATAAAGCTTTATTAACAAACCTGATAGTATTGCGCCCACGCTTGTGCGTCCGGCGTGTTGCCAGCCTGGTTACCTTGTTGGTACTGTAATAAAAACATTTACATAAGACGCTGGGCACTTGAGGTGTAACACACTATAATTTGTACGTGAATAAGCGCGATGTTGAGGTCTTGACACTATATTTCTTTATAAAAGAATTGACTGCAGAGCCGGATATTCGTTAGGCGTGTCCGAATGCAGCTTGTACGCTTCAATGGCGTCACGTCAGTTTGCATGTAGTCTTTTATCTCACGAAGACTCACGAATCGTTGCACTATGAACCTTATGGCTGTGTAAATAAAAGTCACAAGACGCGTCTTCGTTAAATAAAAAGACTAACGAATGTATTGTTACAATATGGTAAGTGTTATGTTCATACCCCTGGCCAGGCTTGTTGTTGTTGTTGTTGCCACTGTTGCCACTGGTACCACTGCTGCGCGGTGTAGTTGGCGGGCCACTGCTGTCCCTGCTGCGCCTTGCCGGGCGCGGCGGGTGCGGCGCCGGCCGCTCCTGCCGCGGGTGTGCCCGAGCCTGCTTGCTGCTGCGGGTTGCCCCAATTGCCCCAGTTACCCCAGTTGCCCCAACCTGCTACAAATTAAATTGTCAGATTACACTAGTATTCAAATCGTTAGTATCCACAGAGGTCTAAAACAATAATTGGAATGCTATTTGAATTATTGTACACATTGGAATCACAATTTCGGATGTGTATTACAAAATATTGCATAATAGCTTTTTAATCCTTATTAATGTGTCTCGCCCAAGTGTACCGAAAACGGTACGGCCGCCATTGTTTATCTATTGTGTCTATAATTACAGTACTACACAGGCTAATATTATAACATCACGCCTTATTCCCCGAAGGGTTGGCAGAGGTGTAAAGCACACCCACATTTCGCCGTTATGTTTTAAATCTCATGTACAATTGGCGAGACGTAAGCTGAGCTTTGCATTTGTGTTAATACACATAAAATCGATTGCCAAAAAACAGTAGAAACCGGTTTAAACCAAGCAAAGGATGCATCTGTATTCATTCTCACCTCCTCCTAATTGTAATAGGGGGCGAGCCTATTGCCATGAACTAGGCACAAATCCAGACTCCAGGCTGCTACAGAGAAATACCACACGGAAAAACCCAATAACACTTTGCTGAACCTGGAGATCAAACCCCGGAGCTCACACTCAGCAGTCGCGCTTGCGACCGCTACACCAACAAGGCAGTCTAATATTATAAACGCGAAAGTGAACTGAACTGAACCGATTTTGTTGAAACTTGGTACAGAGATCCGTCCCGTCCTGCTATCATTTACTCCCTTTTCATTCATATCATCTTTTTCACACAATCCATCTATCTTTTTCTTGGTCTCCCGCTTCCCCTCCATCCATCAACATTGATATTCATCACTCTCTTAGTGACATGCTTTTCGTCCCTCCTCATCAAATTATCCTGTTTTTATCAGGGACACTAATATACCCATACATGACATGTTGAGTCACAAGGTGTGAACTGGTATGATGACCCAAAGATCCACATCAAATCCATCCGCCCAGTCGGATGATATCTGACGTTTATCTATCTAGGACTTTTCACGTAATTACATAATCAAGTGGTCATACCTTGGTTCTGATTCCAGTTGCCCCAGCCTCCCCATCCACCGGCCCACTGGTTCCATCCTTGCTGATTCTGTTGGTTTTGGTTCTGATTCTGATTCTGTCCATCCTGTGTTAACAATAAAAGTTTGGTTATAAACCTATTTATGGAGAATGCAGACTGATACGAATTTAACAGCAGATAAAGTGCTGCAGTCAATATTTGAAAGGCATCTCTGCCTTTGGCATAGGTTACGGGAAAATTGTCTATATAAATAAAAAGTCTTGACTGACTGACTGACTCATCAACGCCCAGCCCAAAACCTTGGACCTAGAAAGCTGAAATATTGCACAGAGGTTCCCTTTATAATGTAGACAAGGAACTAGGAAGGATTTTTCGAAATTCCACCCCTAAAAGAGTTAAATAGGGGATGAAAGTTTGTAAGGAACATCGTCACTGGTTTGGGTTAAAAATTTCACGCAAGCGAAGCTGCGGGCGGCGGGCAAAAGCTAGTAAAAGTATAAAGAAGTATTTTGTACATTTAATTCCAGGCTATCTCTCTTATCTAAACTGCACGCATGCGACATCCTGTAGGATATTGCATGCAACAAATGGCTTTAACGACTTACTGATTGCTGGGTATTTAAAATTAGTTTCTTATCTTTCTTATTTCTATATCGGGTGTAAAAAGACCCTTAACGATAACGAAAACCACATATTCTACCCATCATTGGGATCATTTTTTTTCTACCAGACCATACCTGGGAAATCATTGATTCCGGAGATATTGAAGGTCAAAGTCAACATTTTTTTTTTTAGTTTTTTGCAGAATCGTATTCTAAGTGATAATACTAAACTTTCTTCCAAACAAACGTTATCAAAATTTACAATTTTTCCTAACAAATTACGCATTTGAAGTTACAAAAACGCAATGAATTTCAAACGCACACAACCGCCTTGGCTCAGCTGTGTAGCCGCTGCACGACCCACACATGCACATTCGGTTACGTGCATTACATTACGCGATACAAAAAAAACAGAGTTTTTGTTATGCCCATTGACTTAGAATAAGTATGGAGCTCGGGTCATCGCTCAAAAATGTCCGAACCGAAAGAGAGTTAAAACACGTTAAACCACGTTAAATTTGAAAAGAGCTACAATTGCGCGCGTCATTCTTCATTTGGGCGAACAAGCAGCTACACCTCAATGTCATATGTCAACAATGCCGTTCTGTGTAGAGAGATCGTGTAAAAACTACTCAAATAAGTGAAAAAAGTTGATGGTGTATCATATTTTCAGTAGGTATATTATTGTTTTACAATTTTAAAGTATTATTTTGTTAAGGAACATTGTATTTTACATAAAATTGAATTAATTGCAAGAGTAAAACACACAATAATCCAACTAAACAAAAAGTATCTTATTTTCCTTCCTTTGTTTGACCAATTATGTCAACTTCATTCGGTTGGATTACCGTAAGAAACTTGACATATTTGTCAGACATTAGAACAAAGATTCCAAAGAGTCGTTATTTTTACGCGATGTTTTTTTGTATTGCGATTTTGAACCAATTGCAATTTGTTTTGTTCTATTCATTTAAACAAGTTATTTTTAAACTTGCATTGTATGCAAACATATTACGTACGAAAATATGTATGTTGTCCTTCCGTTTCAAAATTGTATTGGTTTTTCGGTCACTGCCAAGTTTCCGATCGAGCTGAAATTTTGCAGGTAGGTATGTGCATATTAGATAATTAAAATGTCATTGAACTAATTTGATGATGGAGCCGAAGATTAGGCAAGCACAGGAACAAATGGTAGGCTCGTGGAGTTTCAACTCATGTATTCTGTCATTATAAGCACTTTTCATTACATAAATAATGATGCAGGTCCGATGGTAGAGCCGGAAAACGGGCTCTGGAACTTCCTAATGGCAAATAGTGGACACGTAACGTTTGGGCTCGTTTCTTTAGTTATCATGAACTGTTTTAAATACACATGACAAAAGATTGTTTTTTGAAAAATAATAATATACCTCTGATTTAATTTCAGTTTTCCTCGAGATTAATTAGATGATGATGATGCTGATGGTGATACTTCAGCAAAGGAAGCGAAATCGCGTTTTTGAAAATGACGATGTTGTAATTTTGCAAGAAATGTTCTATGCTCTTTCAGTTGGATTAAATATTTAGCGATCACAATAAATATAACTAATAATAAAATCTTTTAAAAATTAAGGTTGCTCTATTACTCCTATGTTCTCCAAATTTTCATTTAACATTAGATGAAGTTTCGAAATTTGAAAAATTGAGCAGTTCTGTCATGTTTTCGTATGGTAAAAATTGTTGCAAGCAAAAGTAGGCATTATGATAACGACATAGGATTTCGTCCGTCGTAAATGAGCTCGTTGGTATTTCTAAGTTTATATTATGTCAATTCAGGACACTTTTATCGTGAATTTTGTACTGCACTCGTTGTCCATACTTATTCAAGTCAATGGTTATGCCTAAAAATAAAAGTCGTTTCCCAGCTATTATTTTTGGTCAATGTTATTTAGTTTGATGTATAGAGTGCGTAGATCTCGGCTATGTGATGGGTCTTTTTACACCCTGTATGTTGGCCTAGTAATAATAAATAAAAACCGGCCAAGTGCGAGTCGGAGTTGCGCACGAAGGGTTTCGTACCATTATCTATAAAAACGGCAAAAAAATCATGTCTGTTGTATGGGAGCCCCCTTAAATATTTATTTTATTCTGTTTTTTAGTATTTGTTGTTATAGTGGCAACAGAAATACATCATCTGTGAAAATTTCAATTGTCTAACTATCACGGTTCATGAGATACAGCCTGGTGACAGACGGACAGCGGAGTCTTAGTAATAGGGTCCCGTTTTACCCTTTGGGTATGGAACCCTAAAAACAGCGACAACCATAGCGAGAGTATTAGCTTTGTGGTCACCAATATGTTAGTGATAACTGGTGGTCCAACTTCGTACTGCGATAGGCTGAGGAATAATAACATTTAGCGGCAGACACGGCCCTTATACAGGGTGTTAACGAATTCGTGTAATTCCTTCAAACCGCGTGATTTACTGGTGACACAGATTAACCCTAAAAGGGAATTTTTGAAAAGAAACTGAAAAATAACTTTTTTTTTTAGTTTTGTTTCTGAGTAATTTTGGAGTCCCTCCCTTGTTAACTTACTGCAAAGAGCGATATCGCGTTAGTCTTGCCCGCTAGCCGCGACACCGTGCTTTCATTCATTTATGCGTGGCATCGAAATGTTCAAGCGCATGAAATATTTTTTTTGGAAAAAAAAAAACTTATTTTTTACTGAATCCTTATTAGGTGGTTTAGATACAATTACTTACCCCTAAGCATGAAAAAAAAAGATTTCTATTTTTTTATTGTTTATCAAGCTAATTCCCGTGCGGGGGCAATTTACACCAGTAGATCATGTGGTTTTAAGGAATTACACGAATTCGTTAACACCCTGTAGATAGTTGTTCGCTAAAATATATTTGTGGTAGAATGTTTCCATTTTATGACATCTGAAACTGGTTCTAATTTGAGGTGTTTAGTGGTAGACATGCGTGTAGAGTGTGTGTCAGTTTGAGGAGCGAGTGTTGTGAGTAGTGTTACCTTCTGGTTGTTGGGGTTGGGTCTCTGCTGTCCGGGCGGCTGGTTGGGTCGTGGCTGCATGGCCCCCCGGTTGTTCCCCATCTGCCCGCCGCGCTGCCACGAGCCGGCGCCGCCGCCACCGCTGTTGTTGCCGGAACCGCCGCCGCCACCTACATCAAAACATAAAGGGGAATTATTAATCGGCCGAATAAATAATATATGGAAGACTGTTAATAACATACTTTAATACTAAACCGAGCGGCATTAAAATACACTCAGCGGCAGAAAAAGTGGCCCAAGTGCATAAAGGAAGCTTGTAAACAAACTAAGTGTTATTTATGAGATGTTTTGATGACGGTAGGTTTCAAGTGACTTGTTTAGTTTATTTAAGTGGGTAATTTGAAATTAACTTGTGTTTAGATTGACATTGGTGCCGATTCTGTTATGGACAAACTAAGCTTAATTTAGGCTATTGCCATCTTTTTCACTATGATACAATAAGAAAGAGACATACGACAATAAGAGCTGTCAAATTTAGTTGAACTAAAATTTCCATACAATTTTAGACAACATTTAAAACGTGTCGACTAAAAACATGGTGAAGTTCAAGGTGTAAACTAATTTGACATCTCTAACTTAGTTGTTGTCTATCACCGTCCTTTTCTCGCGCTATCTGTTAGTAAAAGATAGCAATTCTCTAATTTTAGTTTAGTTGGTGAACAAGAGAATCGGCACCACTGTCTAAAAACTTATGCCGGAACTGTTTTGAACGTTATTCCGACAGGTAAGTTAAAATTCTTTTTTTTTTCATGGGTCTGTAAAATTGTTTTTTATTGGTTTTATATTGATTACCGGTTAATTTCGATTCCAGAATAATTTAGAAAATGCCTCTTACAGCCGCTCAAGTTGCTCAGGCGGTCTTGTTAACCGACCGAGGACGAACTCAACGTGAGATGGCTGCTACTCTCAATGTGTCACGTACCACCTTACGATTTGCACTTAAGAGGTATCGTGAGACTGGACCCTATACACGGCGACCAGGTAGCGGCAGAGTAAGATGTACTTCCGCCCGCGATGACCGATTTGTGATACTGAAAATGTTGAAAAATTGCTTCCTTACCGCTGTTGTAAGCAGGCGGCGGCTTTAAGCAGCACGTGGTATCATTGTTACTGAACGGACCATAAGGCAAAGGGTGGAGGAATGTAATTTACGTGCCAGGAGACCAGCACGAGGACCAGAACTTGAGAGACACCACCGAATTGCACGCTTAAGATTTTCCCGTGAACACGTGAATTGGACTTTGGGCCAATGGAGCAAGATCTTGTTTACTGATGAGTACAGAGTAGCTTTAAAAGCACCAGATAGTCGTGAGAGAGTGTACAGGCGCCGGAAAACGTTTCCTTCCCATCACGATACGCCAGACAGTAAGTTACCAAGGTGTGTCTTTCATGGTGTGGGAAGGTGTGTGTTTCGAAGCGCGTACGGAGCTTATGATCGTGGATCAGCGCCTAACAGCAGTCACAACATTGAAACAAACAAACATTGAAGAGATCTTCCAAGATCATGTTGTGCCTTTTGTGGACGTTATTGGTCGAGCAGATTTCTGCTCATGCAGTATAATGCAAGATTTCATACTGCTGGCATCGTTGCGTCTTACTTAAATGATGTCGATATTCAGACACTGGCTTGGCCGGCTCACGGCCCAGACATGAATCCTATAGAACATGTCTGGGACACGCTTAAAAGGCGGGTCCGAGCACTGTCAAGCCCGCCAGAGACACTCCGTGAGCTAAAGGTGGCTCTAGTCAGAGCGTGGGAGGAAATTCCTCAAGTAGACATAAAAAAACATACTGCAAAGCATGCCAGAACGCATGCAAGTCGTAGTCCAAGCAAGAGGGGGTAATACGCGGTATTAATTTAAGTGATTTTTTGTTGTAATTCCTAGAAAAATTGAGAAAAATTTGAATAAAAATTTCTTTGAAAAGCTTTATTTTTACTGTTTTCCCAAATTTTTACTAAAACTTTGACTTTAAAGTCTTAATTTTAACTAACCTTACGTTATAAACCGTTAACGCATTACGTGTAATAAAAATAACAACCATATTTTATTTAAAAAAATCATTAGACCATCTTTTCATTTTGGGCCACTTTTTCTGCCGCTGAGTGTATATTTGCGAAAAATTAACTTAACTGGCGAAAAATTATGAATGATTAAAATGCAGTGGGAAACAGTTAATCTAAGCTAGTAACTAAAATTCCAAATGTCCGAATTAAATACTAATTAGGACGAAAAAAATACTGAGTGGGCGAAAATATACATTTCCTTACCCCGACACTGATAGGTTAGGTTCGAAGGGGATGACGGGGGCTAGAGTGAGCGAGCGAACGAAGCCCCCGTCATCGTGTTAGGTTACTTTAAAGCCTACAGACAGAAATAGGAGCCCCGCCCAGCGGGGCTCCATTGACGCTCCTTTGGAAACCCAAACAACCTTACAAACATACAACAATAATATGTGAGTGAAAGGCGATGGCCCAAAAATAACCCAGGCCCGGCGCAAAAGTTTTGTATGCCAGATTTTAGAGGATATTTAAAAATAATATTTAAAACTATCACTATCACTCTGTTGGGTGGCTAACATTATTTTTTTTGCTCAAGAAGTTTTGTAGGCGTTCTTATTAAAAAGTCATTTATCGACCAAAATGTTTATTATTCCTTCATTCGTTAATTGTTTACAAACAAGCGTACTTATATAGAACCTATAATAAGCATATTTTATTGATATTTTAATACTGGATAGGGGTTTTCGTGACTCCATCCCATTATCAGAGGAGCATGGTTATGTGGTACACATGCCACCCTCTAAGAGACAAGATGATACACAACTTATAACAAAAGAGTCAATCAAATCTCGTCTAGTAACCTTATTGGGTTGTCGAGACGGTAAATGGAAAATTCAAACGAGATTTTAAAAAAAAAGACTATAACTTATTCTTCGGTACGGACTGTTCAACAGTACCAGTACCATGTCCTCGTAGAGGCGATCGGCGGCGGCAACCTCTCACGTCCAGCCCTGCCAGTTTAATCCATGGTCCGGAGCGAGGGGGCATGGGAAGCGGTCACCTCCTTCTGCGAAGCAGTAATTCTAGCGAAGGAGGAGGCGGACCGCGTGCGCCAGGCGAGCGTTGGGTGGTTCGCTGTCCGATGAGAACCAGGCCCGGGACGACGGCGCGTTGTGTTCCACGCGCGCCTCAAAGAGATGTTAGCTTAGTAGATGGGGCCCGCCAGGGCCAGTGCCTGCCAGGGTTACGGAATTTGTTCGAAAGAGTAACCGCGGCCCTGGAACGCAAAGGGTACGTAGGAACACGGATAGGTTTTAGTCAGTAAGAGTCTGACACCCCCTTCCGCTCCACCCGGAGCCGACGAAGTCAATTGATGATTTCGAAAACTTAAAAAAACAACATTCAGACGAATTGAGAACCTCCTTCTTTTTAAAGTCGGTTAAAAAAGAAAGGAATACGTAAATAAACACAAATAAAGTAAGTCCATAATATGGTTTTGAGATAATCTTGAATGCGATTGCGATTACACAATAATAAATGTTAGCCACCCGATACAGAGATAGTGATAGCATAGAATATCATTTTTAAATATCCTCTAAAATCTGAGATACAAAACTTTTGCGCCGGGCCTGGGTTTTTTTTGTATGGGATTTGGGCCATCTCCTTTGTTCGCTTAAGGCCCTGCGCAGACGACAGACTATCCGTGACGCACTTTTTAGTCTGTGAAAATAGAACCTATGCAATTATATGCAGTAACGCACACGACGCGCAAAAAGTCCGGCGCACAAAAAATCCGTGTAATTCGGGCAGACCGCACCGCGCCGCGGCGCGCCGCTCCGCACAAAAAGTGTGTGAAAAAAATTGAACGTTTGCTTCAACGCGCGCTAACGCAGACGGCGCACACTTTAGTCGGCAATCTGCATTTGCTAGGGGTGGACGTAACGCACGCGATCTATTATCATGGCGCCAGAGGTCGATGTAACTATGTTAATTCAAGAAATACAAAACAGACCACCAATTTATGATACTTCTAAGGCAGAATATCATGAATATGATAGACATTTAAAAAGAAAAATGTGGGAAGAAGTGTGCTGTAATGTTTATTCCGCTCCTGTTTGGACATGTATGACGTCTAAAGAAAAAACAATGTTTAGTATGGAACTGTCCCTTCAGTAATCTTTCCGAAAGTATAGGATGTCCCCAAAATTCTCTATTTCTTCTTCTTTTTCTGTACTTCATGTACAAAATAATACTTCGCGATCTCTGCACGATTTCCATAGCGTCTACGTCCCTACAGCTCTGCCGACAAAATGATCGAAGATGTGCGTCGTGTGCGTTGAGTCTGTGAAAAATCCGCGACCGACTTTTTGTGCGCCATGCAGACTTTTTGTGCGCCGCAGACTCGATCGCACAAAAAGTGTGCCGTCTGCGCAGGGCCTAAGAATTATTATACTGATCGTTCTGAATAACTAGTACTAGTCGCCTACCTATTAATGCCAGACGAGCGCGGGTAGCGGTCGGTGTAGTGGGAGGGGCAGTCATCGGCAAACCTTCTGCGCGCGACTTATACCTCAAATTCGTAATTTTAAGTCGCAGTTTTCAGTATTTGTGTTCGCCCATTTAGTATTTCAGTACGCCATAATCAGTATTTTTGACACCCTTACTTTGAATTTATATTCAATCGTTTAAATACTACCCAAATATAAACGTGTTAACCAAGGTTCGCAGTATTCTTATTGTTACACTGCCACGCGCATGCCATCTTGTGAAGTCTGCCTTCGTTACTTTGCCTTACTGCGAACATACTAACTGTACATACGCACTTAACGTGTCAACCGCTATGATGGTTAGCCGTCGCGGTTGAGTTTTGTTTGCTGTTTAGTGCCTACAAAAATTTTTAAGTTTGAAAATTAAGTCAGTGACCATAAAGCGGCGTTTAAGAATATAACTACATAATTACGACACATAGTTTTATTATAACGATGTGTTTCATGTTGATACAGTATGATCGTGTTACACGTACCAGGTGGGTGCGGTCGCTTGTCGGGTCGGTCGTTGGGTCGGTTGTGTCGGTCCCTCCCGAAGCGGTCGTTGCCGGGCGGTGCCCCTCCCCGCCCCCCGCGGTCCCCGCGCCCTCCGCCGCCTCCCCCGCGCCCTCCGCGTCCCGAACCCTGTCGTCCACCGAAATCGCCGCCACCACTGTAATACAAACATTATTTAATGATTAAACATTGATTATAACCAATATTTTGGCTGAAGAAGTAAAGGGTACTTCAGGTCTTGCCAATAACCGTTCGGTTATAAAGAAATAGTCCGAAAGGACGATCTACAAGTAGTCCATTAGAATTAAAACAAGTTAAATAAAAGTTTGTAAAAAACACAAATATTGTAATAATATCTAGGGTAGTGTAATTAACACAACATTCTTGTAAATTCTTATTGTTCAAATTGATATATCTGGTAGTAAATAATTGTGTTACATCAATAAGATTTCAGCAATTAAGTTTGAATTACAAAAGGTAATAAAAAAAAGGTTAGGCAACAGTTTATTGTTGTTCAGCTACGTTTCGCCGGTGATATGGGACTGAGTACCTATATTATATTTGTAACACATAAAACTTTGGAGTTACTTTAGATTCTATAAACTAAGGATACCACCAACTCGGTGACAAAGCCAGAGAGGCATTAAAAAAAACCAATAAAATAATGTAGTAAAAGTACTAACTCGTATCGTCCTCCGCCGCCGCCGCCGCCGCCTCCGGACTGTGGCGGTCCGCCGGCCCAGGGCCGGTCGAACCGGTTAGCGTTGGGCGGACCCGACGGACGAGAGTCGCGCGGGCCCCACCTGCTGCCGCCCCCGCGACCCCCCGCGCCGCCCCACCGACCCCCCCCGCCGCCGCCGCCGCCCCCTGAGCCTGTGCTGCCGCCCCACCGGTCCTCTGCAATAGATATAACTTTTAGCTTACTCTACGATTACTTTCCTACATCAGTACACCAAGTGTGACTTTTTTTTGGTTCGAGGGTCGGACTGCTGGTCGAGGTCGTGGGCTCGATTCCCACAGGACACAAATATTTATGTGATGAACGTAAGTGTTTGTGTTGGTCTGGGTGTTTCTTATTATTATAAGTATGTATTTACAAAAAAAAAAAAATATTATGAGTATTATATCCATTGTCTACTACCCATAGTACAAGCTCTGCTTAGTTTGGGACTAGATGGTGCTGTGTAAAACATGTCCCAAATATTTATTTATTTATTTTCGTGAACTACTGTAGTTGTTCACCAAAAAAAACGCGCGGTGTTCAATACTAAACTTCGCGCTAGTATTGAACGCCGCGTCTAGAGGCGCTGCCTAAATTTTCATATATTTTTGGCGTGACGTAGCTACACGCCTTTCGTTAGTTAAAATGCTGTATATATAGATAGATGTAATAACTGTGGTAAGTACTGGATTGAGGTGCTTCGCTTTGTGCGCCCCTACGCTCTCTAACGTCCGATTTCTAAAAGACCATTGACATAATGTCAAGTTTTATACAACGTGTAACAGAAATGCGAAGTCATATTTAAGTGGGTTGTTTGTAGTTCACGAAAAAAAGTCACACTTGAGTGACGATAATAAAGTAACGCTATGCTTGGTAATCTGCTGCTATGAATAGTGAAGCAGCTTCTTCTCTCATATCGACGCAATATGAGAACAGCTCATGCCGCGGTGAAAACATTAGCCAGTCTGCAAGGTTGGTTAAAAGGCTGATTGCCCAGTATGCGCCAGACGTACTCAAGTGTCGTCACTCTTAGACTCTTTGTATGCATCCCGTTGTAGCTGCTGATGTCAAAGATTTGACTGCCAATGCGTTTTACCTAACTGATGTGATAGAATAAACCATACTGCTTAAATGCATTTGATACATTGAATTATGATCATGATTTATTTAGATACCTAAAATTACATATTTGTTGCTATGTATGTCGAGGATCTATTTGCAAAACCATATTATTACATGCGCCCAACCCACACACGCAGAGTACCAATTTCTTCAAATTCAGGAAAATTCAAATATTTATGGTCTTAAAGTGATGTATTTCACAGTGCTACTGTTAAGTTCTTCCGTTTTAAGTGCTTCTTGCATCAATTCATTACCAATTATATAAAATGGCAAACAACAAATACCTTCGATTTTTCTATTACTGATTTAGGTTGAAAATGTGATTCCAATACTGTACAATGTAGTACACTTAGTAAAGAATAGGTCGCCTCTCCTAAAACCGTGGGTTTCGGGAAAGCATCTATAAGTTCGTTACTAGAGTGCAGTCTTATGCTTGTTTCCCACGGTGCGTGATATCGCGCACTGCGACGAACGAGCTCGCACCGACGCACCATGGGAAGAGACTCGTCCGTGATAACGCGGACGAGTGCGGAGCGGTGCGCCGTATCCATATCACGCACCCTCATAATGTGGCTTCCCACGGTGCGTGATTTTACGGATGACACCACGCACAGCCGGTGCGCGCTACCACGCACCGTGGGAAGCCAGCTTTACACAAACTGCAGTCACCAATCTGCAAGCGTGGTGATAGTAACTGACCTCGATCCCTGCCGAAGTCCCTGTTGCGCCTGTCGTCTCGTCCAGCGTGTCGCTTGTCGTTGGAGCGGTGTCGCTTGGCGGGCGGCGCGTCGCGCGTGGAGGACCGCTCGCGCTTGTCCTTGTCGCGCACGACGCCGGCCGCCTTGGCCTCCTTGTGGTAGGCGTCCACGATGGCGCGGGCCGCGTCCTCGCCCAGCTCGGGGTATATGACCTCGTCTAGCCAGGAGCACTTCTCGGGCAGCGTGAAGTTGGCTAGAACACGCGAAGGGTCAGTGAGAGGGGGCAGGAGCGGGCGGGCGGGGGCGGCGCGACGGGCGTTGCGGGTGTAACCAGTAACCAACCTTTCATGTCCACGATAGCCCCGTCGGGCACCTCCTTGCCGTCGGCCTCCTCGCGTCGTTTCTGCCGGTCGCGGTACGTCTCGTCGTCGGTCACGATCACGACCGCGACCCGCCGGTACCCGTCGAATTCCCTCAACTTGCGCCTCTGGGCCGACGGGTATACGTTCGTCTGTTTTTACCCAACGCGATATCGAAACCGCGGTCGCAAATTACGTCGGTCGCCGTCGTCGAGTCCCAGCGTAGATTATGATGTGGAGCAAAACATTCTCATTATAGACAGTGACGATATCCAGCGGTGACTTTTGAACTTTGTTTAATGTTTTGTGGCAGATCGACACCTAGAACAAGCTCAATAGAGATCCCATTCGCGGTTATTTCAGTGGCCGTTTGGCAAAGTTACCGCTCACCGCTCCCGCGTCTAGTTTACTTACCTCTGCGCGACTCTAGAAACAATTACATTATAGGTCTCTCTTATCGCGGAAGCGGTGTCGTGATACATAGCCTTACACTACTCTTATAATTAACACGTACCTTATGAAGATGCGTAGATATATAGATGGCATACGAAGCTAGATAGACGCTATATAATTTGGCATACATATATACGTTCCGTGAAGATAGTGATGGATATAATAAACAAATGAAAGGGACGCGGCCAAACAGTCAAGGGGGCTCGTGTTCGATCTCGATTGTTCCTGAATTAAGTGTGGCTGCCTAAATGAATATGTTATTATAAAATTGGAATGTTTCTCACCTGGTCGAGGATAAAATTCCTTTTGCGGCCCTTCGCGATTTCCAACAACTTAAGCACGCATTTAGCGCACTTGGACACCATAGCGTCCCACCTGCCGTCGTAGCTGGCGCGGAAGGGCTTACAGTCCACCTGGATCGACGTACACACTCATACAGTTACTGGCGCAAGGCGGCGCGGGAGGCTTACGCTAAGCTTACATCTAAAGAGTAATATGGTTATTGTGATACCAGGGACGGTCCTTGGTGACTCGGACTCGGTATACGTACGTCCTCTTCAGTCGGCGATCCACTGGTATCATATAAACTACACTGCTATTGTTGTTGACCGCTAAAGGTCGTTTAACATTGTTTTGTTATAATGTTTTGGTTTATAAATGTTGCTCATATTGAACCCTGTTGAAAATACAGACGAACATTAGTTATCAATGTTTACAGTTGCTGTTGGAGCTTTTTATTGTGCTCATACCTCTCATTAGCGCTGAAAGGGAACGATTCATTAGTTTGTGTCGAGTGTCGCGTGTGTTTGAAAATAAAATGTCGTTCTTTATGTTTAACAAATGTAAATTAATTAATAATTAAAACTGAATACTTTGAAGTATTGCGATGTTTTTATAAAATTATTTGCACTCAACATTCATGCTTCTGATTCCATATCTTTCCATTCAAGCTTGCATACTTTGGGTAATGTTATTTGGTATGAAATATTAAATAAAAATTTGATGAAGGCTATGTGCGCATGATTGTACTTTTGGATGATAACTCGACATATTTTTAATTGCAAATTATTAACTTACCTTGCTGTAAACAATTAAAATTCTTCAATTAGCATCCTGTTTATGTTCATCCCGAACTAATGCAAAGAAACCGCCGACCATTTCCTTAACATTATTATATCCTTGTCCTGTTACAACTCATATAATTTCCAAATAATCATGCGCGCTTAACCTAACAAAACTTTACTGCATGGCAAACAAAAAGCGGTAAATGAACATATTTGAGACAAAACATTGCAACAAATCAAAGTAGCTATTCACAAAATCGTGATAAACAAGAACATAAATAAAACTGTGGGTAGTTGTGTGTACGGTAGAAGTTTGTATGAATGTGTCAGTATAGTACAATTTAAATTAAATTTTCCAATAAAGTAAACAAAAAATATTGAGAAGTTTTCCAATTCTCACTTCCTTTGAATCATTTCGACATTTTGTACGTATATAGCTATGTGAAAAAATCACAATTTTACACGAAAACTCATTGAAGAACATATGAAGCTGCGCAACTTTTTAAGTATAAAACGGAGTTCTTTCAGTACTACTTTAGGTAATTTGTAGTAATAAGAGAATTGTGTTTCTTTTGATGCAGTACCGATACAAAAAACCGACTGCCTACATTTCCGAGCTCGCATCTCGCACATTCATTAAAATGTATGCACTCTCACCCCCTTGTTACAAAATATGGTTTAAACCAAGACTAAGGTAAACCCAGGTTTAAAAATATACCCATCACTTTCTTATGTCATATAACAAAAAGAGACGGGGCTATTTTAAATCCTAGGTTTTTCTTAGACCATCTTTTGTAGTAAGGGGGTTTAAGTTTTGTTTCGAACCAAACAAAGCGACATCGATATGAGGAGACACTCTTCTATTCACAATCAAACATGGACGTCTCATGTTTGATCGTGAATATGAATGGCAAATAGATCATCACAAAAATTCTCACTATTTCCTTGATCACGCTATTGGAAAATTAAATTAAAAAACTATATGTCTATCCTCCGGTTTCTGATTTGAGAATTCAGGATAAGCAAATACTTAAGTAAACATTTGAGTATGGAGTTGTCAAAAATATGACGGATTTTAAAGCATTTTTTTGACAACTTTGTACTCAAATATTACTTGCTTATCCCGAATTCTCAAATCAGAAACCGGAGATGTATCTTTGTGTGTATGTACGTGTGTATTTGTGTAGTGTCTGTGTGTACTCGGTATGGTAGCATACCTTCATGCGATCGAAGAGCGCGCCGGTGGACAGGATGTTGTACCGCTTGTCCAGGTTGGCGGCCGCGTGTTGCTTCGCCCAGTAAGTCTTGCCCGAGCCTGGCATGCCGACCATGAGGATCACCTGATACAATCAATTGTTAAATGAAATGTGTATAAGAATAACTACACCCTTTACCGCACTTTAGTTTTTGTTCAGCTCAAGTGAAGATGACACTTTAATGTTGTTGTTCGTATTGTAAGGGTGTAACGATTATTATCTACACACTTCAAGATTTTCATTTATTTTTTTAACCTACCTACAAGAATTTCTAATATGTAGCTGTGACAAATAGGGTCTTAGGTAAAAATAGGATATAACCATATTATCAATAATTAAAATTTATATTTTGATTTAAATCCCCTAGATTACGAAATGCCCACACTGTGCGCCTCCTGGTCTTGCAGGTTGCAAGTCCGACGCGGCGCTGGAGCGCACCGTGTGTCATATCATGGATATTTCTATGTAGGACGCCGTAACGCGTCGTGTGGCCTGGCTCTTACAGTCTGCATTGCAGACAATATAGTAGCAACTTCGAGGCCCGAAAGGTTTGCAATATGTAAAGAATGGTAACCCATCAGACAAGCCGTGTCAAGCGCAGTTTAACCTCGCAGATATGTATCTGCGAGGTTAAACTGCGCTTGACTTGATTGATGTCAATCCTCACGTCATATAGTCACGAGCGACTTGTAGTAGTCTATTATAGTATTAATAGTTGATAATGATGTTGCGTATATTCTCACCTCACAGTCTGCGATGCTGGCGGGGCGGGCGGGCCCCTCGACGATGTCGGCGCTAGATATGAGCACGAAGCCGGGCAACATGTCTGCTTCCGTGCCGTCCAGCTCCTCCTCCACTGTATATCTGTTAACAATATTAATAAAGACAATAAAGTACTGTAGTTACATTCGTTCGCTTAAATACTGACGCCGCGAGACGCTGCTGAATCTTTTATTATACACAGGTGGTGATACCAAAGACACTTCTAGTGATGAAGAATAGTGTAGACCAGAGGTTCCCGAAGTGGTCCAGGTGGATTTATTTGCTCCCAAGTATATTTGGAAAAATGCGATCATTTAAAAAAAAATGGCAAATCTGTCCAGCCGTTCTTAAGTGATGCGCTTACCAACGAACAGCATTTAATTTTTATTCACATAAATAGATCAAAAATCGGCCACCTAATTTATTACATTAAATTCCTGCATGCCGTTTGGGTATACCGCCTATTTGAGCGATCCGTTTACCATCCACTTGACGAAGGGTGTAATATCCGGTCCACAATAAGACCATTTGTACACTGCCGTCGTCACCGAAAACGAGATTATTTCGGAACGACGTGAAGGTGATGGTGTGTCCACCGCGACCGATCTCGGTGGTTACCAACATAAGACAGAAATCCGTGCACTAGCGCCGTCAATCTCGAATCTGTGCTCGAATGTAGTGGACAAGAGCAGACGCGTTTTGTATTGCCGTCATTTCGGTCCGTCACGATCTCGGCGGAGTTCTAGCGGTAGCGCCGATCTACTGACAATCTCGGTGGCCGAGATGACGGCGCTCGGATGACGGACGTGCGGTGGACACGCAGCCATAGTAATGTATGTATCGCTACTTCGGCAACGTCATCTCGTTCTCGGTGACGGCGGCGGTGGACAAACGGCTTTATTGTGGACGGGATATTATGGCGCCACCAGGTTTACCAAGTAAAGCCTATGTCTAGCAGTGAATTGCGATGGGTTGTGTTGCTTGCTGGATTAATTATAGTACAACCTGTCTACTTAAATAATGGGATTAGAATTGCTGGATACACTATTTGTCTTTTGCTGACAGAGAATGTGCGTGAGCGAGACCAATAACGACAATAATAACGCCGCCATTTTCAACCCTATTATTTTCGAAACTTTTGGGCAAAAGGGACGTTATTTAGGGCAGATTTTTTAATCATCCGATAACTTTTATCTGAGGAATAAAGTTGATGTGTTGACAGATTTTCTATACTAAAGCCATTATTTATCCCTAAAATAAGTACTGAAAAATCTGCCCTTAGAAAGATAAAAACTACTTAATGCCGTGCCTATATTCCTCCCATATGTGTCGTTAAATTTAAATAAAGGATAAAGACAAGAGGACTTGTCAATGCTGAAAGGTTTCTTCAACTATACAAGCCTAAAATAGAATCCCAAGCAACCAATTATAAAATAACGTTTGCCCACTGAATTTTATACTTACCCCCTGAAACACAGGGAAAAAAAAAACAGCCGTTCCCTACATTTATGTTCGCTTAGCTCGTCAAAATGTAGGGAACAGCTGGGTTTTTTTGCGATTTCAGATTTGGTCCTATAGAGTAAAAGTTGTTCATAATGATGAGTACAACGACCCCTTAAGAGGTTGTTGGTGTTTTTCAATTAACCCTGTATATTAGATATTACATAACATTTCAGAGGTATGTCATAGGAATTTTTTGTCCTTGTCACGCGAAATGCATATTGTATTGCGCCCGAGTTTCTTATGAAGACCCGTGTGTGAGTCCGACATTTCAGGGGTTATTCACCTCCCTGCTCGATAGTGATCGGTTTTTATCGTGTTGTAAATACCTACGGACAGTCGTCCCACTTCCATGTAAACAAATGAATGTGCAGCACCAAGTGTCTTTATTTCATGTCTCCCTACTTCAAGAGTGGCTAACGTCATTATGAGCGTAGCCTGAAAATGAGTCATTTCAAAGAAAATAAATAAAATACGGATATTTATTTAAATAAATTTATTTATTTTATACACAACGTAGATTGTATTACACAGGATTGCTGGTTAGTGATTTAACGCCAAAAAACCATGAACGCTGCACAGTACAGTTCAGATTTTGCAGGGCAGGGCAGGCGAGGCAGACAGGCCACGACCGCATGCTGCGACGCAGCTCGAAGACACATTCGAGTTTTAACTAGTACACAGAATAGACGTGTTCGAGTTGACGAACGTTTTTTTTTTAATAGTCTGGATGATTAGTATCGTACAAACAAGGTTCACAACGCACTATTCAATTAAACGTCGTGTCATTGCAATAAAATTAGATTAAGCGGTAAAAAAACACGTGTCGACATGTATGCGTCGCGCAGAAATCTGTGCCGGCACTACAACGAGGCGCAGGGAAGGACAGACGCATGTCTGCGTCGCACGCGTCTGCGCAGCTCTTAGTACGTTCATGCATTACAAAATTTGCTCTGCCCTGCGCTGCTTGCACCTGCGTCTCAGCATACGTCTAGCCTTACTATGGGACAAACATAGAATTCGTGAAACCAAAAACTGCTATTCCATACATTAAGCAACATTGATTTTAGTATGGAACGTTTTTTTTTTCTTGAATTCAGAGTTTGTTCCATACAAAATGTTGTACAGAATGATGAGCAAAGTTCATGGTTTTAAGATATAAAGTGACTAACTAAGGGCCTGCGCCCACTAGCGGGATGGCACGGCAAGGGATTTTTTTAAGCTCAAATAAATGTAGACCTTATTAATACCCTTTAGGACTCACAATTCCCGTACTGCGGGATGCTTCGGCATGCCGGAGCACGACGAAGCCTCCCGCGGTATGCTAGGCAAATACAAGTGCTAGTGGTAGTAAAATAAGGATTAAAATTATTTGAATTAAAAAAATCCTTTGCCATGCCATCCCGTAAGTGGGCGCCGGGCCTTACACGCCATGCTGTTTAACAGAATTATGTACAAAAACGTATTAAGAATATTTACATATTCCATCTTCAAAACTCATTTATTCAAAATAGACTAGAATTATGTGCCTAATTTGTTTTTAACGTCAATGATACAAAAGACAGTGCCCAAAAACGACCACAAAATGATTTATACAAAAAAAAAGAGTTTTAGAGTAGTTAGAATGGCGTTATAATAGGGTATTTGACTGAAATTAGTAATTAGTCCGTCGGTTAGATTATCAAAAAAATATTTGACCCGTATTTTTTCTTTTGTTACGTAAACCAAAATTGAAGAAGATACGACACTTTTAAAATTGGCAAAACGTCACAAGCAAGTACAATTTTTACTTGCTTCTGACGTCACAAGCCTCCACTCTTGAGTTTTGATGCGTTTTATCTTTCCAAATATTCATAGATTTAACAAAAGAAAAAATACATGTCCTACATTAGGTACATTTCAGAACTCTAACTGGCGAACTAATTAATTTGCAATTTTTTGATGCTGTCAACATGCCTATTAATCTTTGGTGCCTAAAGGTACCTAGGTATTAAAAAAATATTTATAAACCCCGCAATAAAAAAAAACTATCCTATCATTGGGCTTATTTCTGAAGGCATTGACAGTTGATTACTGTGACATGTTCAGAAATTAAGAGGGCTATCGCATTTTGTCTCCTGCCTCGCTCGCACAGGACCATATTTTTAAGAATGTTAAATTAAAAGATGCATTTTTTAATAATGTATTCAATGGGCTCCCTTTAAAATAATATTAATTTGATAGGTAATTATTAAAAACACATTACTATCGTGTTCCCTAATAAACTCAGCTCAATAATTATTATGATCCGTTTTTGAGATAAGTTTAATAAATGCCACAATAAAAATGTTTTTAATAATTATACCTATTAAATTAATATTATTTTAAAGGGAGCCCATTGAATACATTATTAAAAAATGCATCTTTTAATTTAACATTCTTAAAAAATATGGTCCTGTGCGAGCGAGAGAGGTGAGAAAATGCGATAGCCCTCTTAACTGAATTTCAAATTATTTGTTAAGAATATATTATTTATTACGGTGCTCTAAAAATATTTTGATTGCCGATAGTTATTCTTTAAAGACCATGGATCAATATTAAAACGACCTTCTCTAAAAATCTTCATTTTTGTGTACAAATTCGGCGATAATTCTTTACACTGTTACAGTAGGAATAACTTTCATCTTACAGTTTCTACATGTGTTTATAACAATTACTTAAGTAAACATTAAATAAAATAATAGAGGCGAGGAATTAGCCAAACCCATCGAGATACAATAGACAGTAAAGATGTAATAAACAACACTGAATACTTGGTGTTGATCTGGGCGTAAAGTAGCCACATTCATACATACTGCATGTTCACCTTTACGTTCAAGGACTTGTCACACAGTATGCGTTCTGCGTCCTACGGTTGGGTCAAATCGAACGCAGCCCGCATCCTATGTGCGTTTTATGTATACTTTATGTAATCACGATTTGACTATGCGAGCACAAGCAAAGAACGTAGGGAACGCACCGGTCAGGCGGTCGGGGTGGGAAGGTAACGAACGGGCTGTCCGGTTGCGGGCAGGCGGACAAGCGGGCGGCGGGCGACACGCAATCAAATATAAAATGGCCGCTGTTTGCCCTGCCCGTCAGATCGCTGACCGTGCCCGGATCGCTGACCGGTTGCCCTGACCATGAAGTTCACATAGGATGCGGGCTGCGTTCGATTTGACCGGACCGGAGGACGCAGAATGGATCCAGTGTGACAAGTCCTTCATACTTCAACATCCTGCCTGTACCTACATTGTTTCTCTACGTTCACCCATACGTTCATACTTCAGTATCTACTCCCAGTACATACATTCTGGGTTGCATGAAAAGAGCCTACACGAGTGACGATACTTAAGTACGTCCGGCGCACCCTGGGCAGTCAGCCCCGCTACCAACCTTGCTGACTGGCTAATCTTTTCACCACAGCATGAGCTATTTTCCTACAGCTCGTGCTGGCATGAGAAAAGAAGAAGAACCTAAATTCTTACTCCACCATCAACAAATTGGTTTATTCATCAAGTTTCCTTTTTCGCGTAAGTATTTCTTTGGCTTCGAGTGAAAATGAAGAATGCCATATTTTCCAACATTGCTCGAAGCACAAGAAAACGGCACAGGTGGTACATTGTGAGTGAACCATTCTGGAGATCTTCAGCCTTTGGCAAACCACGCATCGCTTTCTATTTTTCCTTCCACTCTCATACTTGGGCTCGTGCACAACGTCCCGCCTCAGCCTCATGAGTTCATTTACTGGCTTACTAATCTCTGGCTTACTAATCTTTGGCTTACTATTCTTTGGCTTACTAATCTTTGGCTTACTAATCTCTGGGTTACTAATCTCTGATATAACAGTGGAACCATGGCGGTCAACGATAGATTTAGCAAGTTGGTAACGAAAATCACCATGCGGAAGCGGTTTTTTATCGCGCCATTTGAACGAACTCATACACATAATATAAGCATTATGTATGCTCACGCTCAACAAGCTTGTAAATATATTTTTGGACCATACTTGAGCTCTCTTTTGCTCTACCGAATACATGGAAAGTTTTTGATTTGTCAGATCAACTCCCCCTATGATACCGTTGTAATCTCTTACACAAACAGGCTTTACGAGCACCTTGTCGGCCTGCCACTCAACGAAATTCCTGTCATCGTGATAGGTGGATATAATACTCACCAACATGGAGTCTTTCCATGTCACGATGGAAACATCTCCACATTGGCGAGAAATTATAGTCCCCCTAGGCACGTTTTCCTGCAGTTTCGCGATGTCACAAGGCACATTACGACGGTTCCTCCGCAGAGTCCCTAAACAGTCAAAGCCTAAACTCTTGAGATATCGCGCCAACGATGGACAATTGTAAAAATTATCCATCGTTACACAATGTCCCCGATGTTCAAGGCCTTCCAAAAGTTCAAGGAGTACCTTGGTACTTTTACTTCCCAGATCAACACCAAGAGACGTGTCACTATGGGATTCGTTTGACTTACATGTATAGATCTTAAATCTAGCCATATAGCCAGTGTGTGATTCGCATAGCTCGTATGACTTGATTCCCAACCGCGCAGCCTTTGACCTTATTCTTTGGACCCAGGACAAGCGGCCCTTATATAAGGTCAAAGACTCGTCGATCAATACGTTTCGCCCTAAATTATAAAGGGAATCGAATTTCTTCCCAAGGTGTTCAATAACGGGCGACAGTTTGAGTAATTCCTCGGACAATTCTTTAGGTTCGGAATTTTCTTCAGTTTTAATCAAATTTTGTCTCGCTGCAGAATCGTCAGCAAAATGAAGAAATTTATTCAATAAAACATAGCGATTATAACTCATCAGCCTGTATTTTGGTAATTCGAGGTAATAGGCGAATTCCCAATATTTATCCTGTGATAACTGCTGATCTGTGCCCATAGACATGAACACCGCAAAAAGAACCAATAATTCGTCTGCATTAGTATCTTTCCAGTCCGATTGTTCATTTAAATTCCCTTTGCTTTTTACAACATCAATTGTTAGCTTGGCATAACGATTAGTTTCAAGAGCAATTCGCTCCAGGATGTTTTTATCCCAGATATCGGTAAAGGCATCATAGGGCGAATCGTAGTCTCTGACTGATCCAGGGGTAGGGCCTGAAAATTCTTCAGGAAGAGCCTTAAACGACTCAAAGCCTTCAACCCATGTGAACCTAGACCATACACCAAGCAGACGATCGGCTTCGTCATCCATACCTCTTTCAATATTGTCTATTATATCTCGGATTGGCTCCTCTAACTGCTCATTATCTGGAATGTCTTTTCCAAGCCCAGTCAAAGCAGTGGTTTCGATAGAAGATATGTCGAACTTTTCGTCAAAATCACTGCCTTCACATATCTCACGTTTAAGCACTGGCGTCGACGTTGCGTTCGTCCCCGAAGTTGATGGGCGAACGTCAACATCAGAGTTGAGGGTAACATCAGCAGTTACTGAGGAGCCCTCGGTTATGCCTTGCCCTATGGTAGCGTTCTCCGGGCGAACGCTATCAAAGCTAGCACATCTAAGATCCACCTCTGCAGTAGCACTAGACATCATAGCGTTCTTCGCACGAACGCTATCAAGTATAGCACAACCAACATCCGCCTCTGCTGTAGAACTAGACATGAGCGGTTTTGGAAAGGAGCATTCTTGACCCTGCAACTTGAAGCCCTTGAGGCACCGTCGTGCGTTCTGGTAGGTTTTCATTAATCCATTCCCCTTTTTATCTGACACGGCAATAGCTCCCAATCGCCTCATTCCACCAGAGCTGCAAGAAAATATAAATTGTATAAATACAACTTAATTCTGTACAAACACAGGTACTGAGATATTTTTTCAGAAAAAAAGTGTTAGTACTGCCCTAAATACACAAAAGAAAACAAACTTACCAGTGGGCCACATCGTTCGTTATACGTCGATACTTAGCGCCGCGGGTTCTTTGCGCAGGAACTCTCTCATCTGTCGTTTTCAAAGAACCACCTGGCCTGTGGTCGACACCCAATGCTTGGATCTTGGGCCTAAAAAAAAACAGAAGTAATAATTTAATCATTCCAAATTACATAAATGTTGTAAAACGCAATATAGAAAATATTAAGCGGCATGGCGACATAAGAATCCACTTGGGGGTCTCTAGCCGGCGACAGGGCAAGGCGTGTGGCGACAGATTTGCGTACCCGGTACCCGGTTGGAGTGCGAGTAGATCGCAGTTTTGACAATCTTACAATTTCGTAAAATAATCATTTTATTTTTACTAAAGTAATTCACCATCACTACTTATTTACTAAGTAGGAAAGAAGTGGGGACTAAGGGTCAGCTCACACCGAGACGCGACGCGACGCGACGCTGCGCGCATACTTTAAAAGAGCGACTCAAAATACAACTTTATTTTCTACACGAAAAGATACACATTTCATTGTATGCGTATCGCGGCGGCGCGCGGCGCAGCGCGTAGTCACGGGCTTCTTCCAGTATCGTCGCGTCGCGTCGCGTCTCGGTGTGAGCTGACCCTAAGCCGAAAGGGTCACTGTACTCTTCATTATCAATAACTTTTAGTGCGGACCAACCTTGAAATCGCGAAATACTTCAGTTGTTCGATACACTGTTGAGTGATCTTGATTTTTTTTGTATGGAACAGTTGTTTTTTAAACTGATCTTTTATACTATGGCTATGGTTAGTGATGTTCAAATCCGCTATAAACTGTAGACGTGTTATAAACTATAAAATATATTCATATAGTCTGTTATTTTATACGCTATCATTATAACGCGGCGTTACAAAACTCGGGCGCAGTCTGAACGCGGAGACGCTATAATTTTATTTAACAACACGCTAAATGGACTCGATGATGCGCGGTAAATGTTATCTCGCAACGCGCTGTACACTAAATAATATAATAATACTTCATTCCCTAACGCGCTGTTGCTAGTCGCTATGCGATCTTGCTATCTCGTTCTGGCCCCGCTGTGCGCGTTTAGACTTTTATTCGTTGAGTAGGTTGAGGCGTTATTATATAGCGCGAAGTCAGAGCCGCTATAGCAAACGCTATAAGCTATGTACACATAGTCTGTTATATTTTGGCGCTATACGTTTTATTAACCACCACTAGTTATGGTACCAATCGGGGTACTGAGAAAAATTGTGTTTTTTGTTGAATTTGAAACAATATACTAATTACGGATTAGTCTAAGCACAATCAGCTCATTACTGTTCCACTATTGGGTATGGGCCTCTTCTCAGAATGATTATGACCTTAGCCCACCAAGCTAGCCTGGTCGGCCTGGCCTGGACGGACACACGCGTAGGCACATAGCGAGCCTAAGGCTAAGCGTATACTAGGATGCAGGTGACGCAGTACAGCACAGTACAGATTTTGGAGGGCAGGGCAGGCGAGGCAGACATAGGCCACGACCCGATGCTACGACGCAGCTCGAAGACACATTTGAGTTTTAACTAGTACAAAGAATAGACGTGTTCGAGTTGACGAACGTTTTTTTTTGGATTAGTATCATACAAACAAGGTTCACAACGCACTAATTCAATTAAATTGCAATAACATTAGAATTAGCGGTAAAAAACACGTGTCGACATGCACGCGTCGCGCAGAAATCTGTGCCGGCACTACAACGAGGCGGAGAACAGGACAGACGCATGTCTGCGTCGCACGCGCCTGCGCCGCAGCGTACGCAGCTCTTAGTACGTTCATGCATTACAAAATCTGCTCTACCCTGCGCTGCGTGCACCTGCGTCACCTGCGTCTCAGCATACGCTTAGCCTAAAACTGGTGTCATCCAGCATAGTAGCTGTTGGGTGACGGAAGTAGCCAAAATGTAACAGTACTCAGTCTCGGTCGGTGGACACGTCCGGGACATGACTGAGATATTCAGCATGTTTGGCTATCTTTCAGTGGCGAAGGCTCCATACAACTCGATTCCTATCGGCTTCCCTTTCGAAACCAGTAGTTACTGGAATTCACGCATCACACTTGAGCAAGGTAAGCATTTTTTGGTCCGGCTTCCCTTTTAAGAAAATTCACCCTTCGCCACTGCTATCTTTGGTTTTGTAGAGCGTTTTCTCTATCGTACGTTGCACTGTCAGTTTGATATATCTATGTAGAATTGTTAAAACCACTTGTGTTCGTAAACAATTTAATGGTCAGAATTGTGATATTTATTTATACTAAATATATTTTTATTTGCATTATCCTTCATCCAATAGGCGTCCTCTTTCTTGCGCTATCTGTTAAAGGCTTAATGTCCGTCTTGAAACTGCCGTAGGTTCAGCAACTCGCTCTTGGGTCTTTTTAAAATAGCTGCCCTTAAATTTTTCAGTTTCATTAGAAATATCGGGTGTAAAAAGACCCTTAACGATAACGAAAACCACATATTCTACCCATCATTGGGATCATTTTTTTCTACCAGACCATACCTGGGAAACCATTGGTTTTGGAGATATTGAAGGTCAAAGTTACTTTACGCCAAAAAATAAAAGTCGTTTCCCAGCAATTATTTTTGGTCAATGTAGTTTAGTTTGATGTACAGAGTGGGTAGATTTCGGCTATGTGATGGGTCTTTTTACAGCCTGTATACAAGGTTAGTTTTAGTATATACTAAACCTGAAACTAGTTGGTTCAGAATCACTAGGAGAATCGATTGACATATTTTTACACCACATTTTTTTTGTTTTTTTTTTTCATAAATTTCAGTTTTGTTTCAGTAGGTTTCTACCCATAACAGTTGACGGGAATAGACACATTGAGGCTTGAAATGGTCCGCTCGGTCAGTTTCCGTGTATTAGACAACCCCTGCATAGCACAACTCAGGCATTTCACACTTTTTTAGCGAACTTAACGCGACATAAACTAAGGTGTAACTTGGAGATTTACTAAAAAAAAAAACACATATTCAGGCAGTTCTGATGAAAATCTTGTTGGGGTGTCTCGGTTTTCGCATAAAGTAAAAATAACGTTGTATACAAGGTTAGTCGGAAAGGGGCTACTAATTCGAAAGGGTGTTAAAGTACTCTTATTAATGAGTAACTTTTGTTCTACCACTTTCCCCAAAAGTCAATACTTCCAGAGAAATAGCTGTCCAAAGATCTCATAAAAATACGCTAAAATCTATCTATCCTCAGCTGTGTCTACATTTTAGGTCATATTTGGGGTCACGGATTAGGAGGTCCAGTTTCTGAATTCGTAACTTAAGCAGTAACGACGAATTTTTGAAAAAGCTAAAATAAAAATGATCGAATTTTTATGTTTTAACACTTGCTTTAAAACACTCTTTAGTGATACCTTAAGTGGGCCGCGGATTAGTACCCCTTTTCCAACTAACCTTGTATAAATACATTATATACGATTACGCGAGACTGACCATGAAAAGTTTGGCTTTCTTGACACTTTTTGTTAAAAGCAATATAAAACTATTTGCTAAGGTCTCGGACTCCAAGAAAGGTCCTGTGAGAAGTCAGTACAAAAATCTCTTAACTGTTGGTGGTTATAAAACAGCACTACTCAAAAAAAGTGTTCTTTGCATGGGTCCAATTATATTTAATAAACTACCGGACAACATAAAAAATGTCACCCTTCAACAATTTAAAAACAAACTCAAAGCTTATTTGATACAGAAAAGTTATTATACAATAAGTGATTTTTTGAATGACCCTATATTGTGACATTGTATAACATGGACATTTTATTATACATACTAGCTGTTCCCGGCATGCGTTGCAATGCCCTTTTTCCTACTTATTACCTACCTACTACCTACCTACTACCTACCTACTACCTACCTACTACCTACCTACTACCTACCTACTACCTACCTACTACCTACCTACTACCTACCTACTACCTACCTACTACCTACCTACTACCTACCTACTACCTACCTACTACCTACCTACTACCTACCTACTACCTACCTACTACCTACCTACTACCTACCTACTACCTACCTACTACCTACCTACTACCTACCTACTACCTACCTACTACCTACCTACTACCTACCTACTACCTACCTACTACCTACCTACTACCTACCTACTACCTACCTACTACCTACCTACTACCTACCTACTACCTACCTACTACCTACCTACTACCTACCTACTACCTACCTACTACCTACCTACTACCTACCTACTACCTACCTACTACCTACCTACTACCTACCTACTACCTACCTACTACCTACCTACTACCTACCTACTACCTACCTACTACCTACCTACTACCTACCTACTACCTACCTACTACCTACCTACTACCTACCTACTACCTACCTACTACCTACCTACTACCTACCTACTACCTACCTACTACCTACCTACTACCTACCTACTACCTACCTACTACCTACCTACTACCTACCTACTACCTACCTACTACCTAAACAGATTAAGAATATGGATATACTGATATAATTTTTTTTTTTTTAAATATCAAAATGTCGAACGGGATAAAAAGTATCCTATGTCCTTCTCCTGGCTCTAAACTACCTCCCTGCCAATTTTCAGCTAAATCGGTTCAGCCGTTCTTGAGTTATAAGTGAAGTAACTAACACGACTTTCTTTTATATATATAGATTATTGACATTAAGTATGACATTCAAGCATTATTGGATTTTTAATTCGGAATTGTTAAAATTGTTGTTTTTATTATTGTCTGTCTTTATGAACGTAATTTCTGAAATTTTTGCATGCCAAGACTTAGGCAGAATGTACACGGACCTTTATATTATTTATACCAACTTTTTTGTAAAATACCTACATTCTATGCGAATAAATGATTTGATTTGACACAATGGCGTCAGAACTGATTCTAAAAATTGGTGGATTACAACTCCATATTTATATTTTAAAGTGACACCTGACGCACCATAGATTGACAGCGATAAGCAACCAAGATCACGCTATACAAAACCGAATTTAAGCAAACATCATTCTTGTCCCCGACGTGCCATTCTAAAAGAAATCTACTGCACTTATCATGTATTCGAAACGGGTCACTAATGTTTCACCAAAACACCGTTGACAATTTTTTAGTTTACAACCAACGTTTCAAATACTATTTATTGCACAAGCAACTTTTTCCGCAAAAATATAATTTTATAAAATTTCATTTGACAAATACTTAATTCGCTAATGATATACTTTGCAAATGTGCTGAATGTCAAAATATAAAATAAAAATTATAAAAAAAAAAAAAAACGTTTGACAAAATCAAATTAAAAGTGCACAGGCAAGCTAGCATCCAAGCAAGCAAGCATGCCAGTGTTTCTGAGCATGCTCCGCCAGAAGACTCGCTTTGTCGCCCCTTCGCTTCGCTCGCACACTCGACCGGCGCTTCGCTCGGGAGCTCGTTACGTCTCGGCCTCGTGCACTCGTTCTACTCAGGACCTCCTTCGCGAGCTTCTGGCTCCACGCTTTTAAATAACACTCTAGAGATAGGACAGAGTCTGACCACGTGGAGTCAGGGTGTGCTGAGTCGGATTAGTATTAATTTCGACCTATTTTAATTAATGCCATGGTAAAAGAATGGTTTGATTGCTCAATCATTTACATATTATGTTGAGGAAAGTATAAACAATGCATTTTATCAAAGACTAGCTTTTGCCAGCGGCTTCGCTCGCGTTAATTTATAATAAAAAAAACTCTTAACACACTACTGAAGTTTATTTAATAATATAATTCAATCATGATTCGTAAGACACGTGGCGCCATCTATTATCGTTATTTTCCTCGGGAACAGTACTTTTTTTCGGGATGAAAGATACCCTATGTCCGTTTCTGTACAACTGACAACGTATTTGAAAAATTTATAGCATAGCACTCAGGGATAACGTAGCTTCAATTTTTGAAATCGGATGAGTAGTTTCGGAGATTACCTCCTACATACAAACAAACAAATTCTACCTCTTTATAATATTAGTATAGATATTTTTGCCTTGAATTGTTTTACCAATTAACGCGAATAATAAGTTAATTGTTTGTCAAATAATATTTTATTAAATGAAAATTTGTCTGGTCATTGGTCAAATGAGTGATTTATAGAACCAGTAGTTTACAAGGTTAGTCAGAAAGGGGGTACTAATCCGAAAAGGTGTTAAAATACCCATAATAATGAGTAACTTTTGTTCTACCACATCTATCCCCAGTTATGATCAGCTGTGTTTATATTTTAGGTCATAATTGGGGCCATGAATTAGAAGCACCCTTTTCTGAATTTGTAACTAAAGAAGGGATAGTCATCAGTGATACTTAAGTGGCCTGAGGATTAGATTTCCGACTAACCTTGTATACCTAGATGAAAAGTCAAGGTAAAAATAAACAAAAGTTAGTAAAGTACACACATCAAAAAAAGTTTGTGATCACTAGCATAATTATGTATGTGAAGATTCCGAATTCAAAGTCCAACTGAAATCTGATTTACATTTATCTAGATAACTATCAATCTATATTTATCATGATAATTATCGCTTTGAATCCCGATTAGAAAATTCGGCTTCAAAAAGGCTACATAATTTTTCAAAGTGATCGCAAACTTTTTTTGATGTGTGTATATCACTAGTACTTTTGTCACTTTTTGAAAAAAATATCACTTCATATATGCTATAAAATAATTCTATGTAAATATCTTAAAATAATACTCACCGGTACCTTCGTGATAACATTTTAACTCCAATTCACTTTCTGACACTTGCGGTCTGACACTAACGATAGTAATTATAACAATGTACCTTGTGGCTTGCGCGGAATGTCCGACCGCTAACAAAAATTAAAAAAAAAAAACATTGTTCTTTCCAATTTCCGTAGAAAGATATTAAAAAAACGACTGAATATTACGTTGAGTAGGCCTAACACCTTTGGTTTGGCACAAATCGTATCATATTTACATAGATATGAATAAAGTTTTCAATTAAATAATGTGTCAAAATTCACTCACATTAACGTTACGTTAACATGCGACACAACATTCGTGATACGTTACTGAATAAACGGGTCGTAGAGATCAACTACGTTAACATGGCACGCCCCTCCATTGACACTGACATTTAGAGGAGGATTAGGAGGTTACGGCCTGTCCACATGTCCACGTCACGACGTCGTCAACGTGGAACGGTGCGGTGTCGGGGCACGGTGCGTTGCCGCGTCGTGAAAATTTACGTTACCGTATCGTAACATGTTCCGTCTCTAGCCGCAAGCGCACACGTATATGCGCTCCGCCCGCGCTCTCCACGCCCAACAGTTAGTCGCCGTCTATGTGCTCCGATGCTTTAAAACCATACCTTACTGTTTTTCTTATTAAAATTCAGGATCTACATGGTCAACGATAAATCTAACAATGATCCTGGCGTGCATTTTTACGATACGGTAACGTAAATTTGCATGTTAGCATTAGAGCACTTAGACGGCGACTAACTCGCGGGCGTGGAGAGCGCGGGCGGAGCGCATATACGTGTGAGCTTGCGGCTAAAGGCGGAACGTGTTACAATACGGTAACGTAAATTTGCACGTTACGTCAACGCACCGTGCCGCGTTACCGCACCATTCCACGTTGACGACGTCGTGACGCTGACGTTGGACAGGCCGTTAGTCGCTTGACATTTGACGCGCATTCATCGTTCTCGGTTCAATTACTCGCGTAATTCGCAACACCACTCATCAGTCTACATAAACCATGAGAAGCAAATGAAATAAAATAATTGGTCTATTTATTATACTATATACAAGGTTAGTCAGAAAGGGGGTACTAATCCGAAAGGGTGTTAAAGTACACATAATAATGAACAACTTTTGTTCTACAACTTTTCCCAAAAGTCAATAGTTTAAGAGAAACAGCTGTTCAAAAATCTCAAAAAAAATCTCAAAAATCTATCTATCCCTTGTTATGATCAGCTGTGTTTACATTTTAGGTCATATTTGAGGTCACGAATCAGAAGCACCATTTTCTGAATTTGTAACTAAAACAGGGATGAAGAATTTTTGAAAAAACTAAAATAAAAATCATTTTATTGGGAAAAAAAATATATCGAATTTTGAAATTTTAACACATGCTTTCAAACAGTCATCAGCGGTACTATAAGTGGGCTACAGATTAGTACCCCCTTTCCGACTAACCTTGTATAGCTGTGGAAATAAGGTGTCAGATACGTTAAAATACTTGTCACGTCATGGATAAATCTCTAGGTTTCAACGGTAACCCGATACAATGTCGTTGCGCTTGCCAAAACCCATGTAGATTTTATCAACTTTACAGGAAGCAGACTGTTTTATCTGATAATTAGTAAATTTATAAGAGAAAGGGGAATGCCAAGATCCGGCCAATACAAAGTAGTATGAACAGACATGCCGTAATTTTGATAATTCTCGTTTATTTTTTGTAAGATTTATGCAATATAAATAAAGTCTGGGGAAGTACACCGTCGGATATTCATTTTAAATAGTATTTTATTGTTTTGGTTAGTAAGTTTCAACGCTTTTTTTTATCTACAACTGTAAATAGAAATGTTGCACAGTATAAAAATATCGATACTAAAATTACATTTATAAATCGATTACAACCATTAAACAATATGTAATTGTAAATAATTATATCATAATAATATCATGTTATTTAGGTAAATAAGTATTTATTTTTTATTCACGTTTTCTTGTTTGAGAAATGTGTTAAGTAAATTGTGCTCTTCCATTAATAGCTACAAATTATAATACTAAGCTTTATTAGTGATAAGCTATTACGAATAATCCTAGTAACCACTATAACACAACAGCAGTGCGAGCACGGTTCTTTTTATCGAATCGATTCGAGAAATTTATCTATTCTAAACGTCAAATTTGACATAAGATATTGATAAAACGACAAAGGTAGCTCGGATCGTATTTTATCGAGGCCTCGATATATTCGACAAATCTTATCGATTATGTCGAGTTTTGACAGTTCTTATCGGTAAATTTCTCGAATTATCACGAATTGTTGTCGTCAGTTAAAAGTTGGTAGATAAAGATTCTTTGAAGCTATTTTTGCAAAACAAATGGATTTTGGAGAATTCATTTTGTTAGATGTTGAAAGCAGAACGCATCGGGACATGAAAAGGATCCACAAGCGGAGTTTAGAGACGCGAATTTAAGTTTAAATCAATAATGTATGACTAGTGGTGCCCCCAATTTTTCTACCCTTTTTTGTCAGACTGTATGCCACTAAAATTATATTTTAAATATTTTTTACAATCTTACAAAGATTATAAAAAAATGTTTACAATATTTCTAACAAAATAATATAACGAAATAGTTTTCAGTCGCGAGAAATAACCAGGAAAAGATTATTTCGTAAATAAAATAAAGTCTACATGAGTGAATGATATTTTTAAATCTGGTGTTGCCATTTTGAAAAGTCGATAAGCTATCGAGAAGACAGCCGTCGACAAGGCTCGATAAAGATACCGAGGCAAGTTCCGTGCTACCGACTCTCGATAAAATTCGGTATGTTTAAACTTTTATCGAGTCGAGAAGTTTATCGATTAAAGAACCGTGCTCGCACTGCAGGTTTGTCACTATTCTTGTGATTTAACTTAGGGCTACTTTTCTTGTACGAAACACAATAAATAACATAATATTTTATTAAGCTGAGTATGTATAGGTACTAAAGGCATTTAATAGTGTTAGTTAACATATTTAATTAATCTCTTTGATTTATACTAATTTTCGGTCGGTGTAGTGGGAGGGGCAGTCATCGGCAAACCTTCTGGGCGCGACTAGTATTAAGGCATTCATGTTTTATCATCGTTGCCATGGCGACGTTAATATACGACAAATTCCAAATAATATAATATTTATTTTGCTTTGGTTTTGGTTTGGTTATTTGGGTATTATTCTGACCAAAAATGGTTTAGTTTTGTTATTTACATAATTGAATGCTTTAATCAAACAATAATATTAAGATTTTTACAAAAATATTGAAGGTCTACCAATACGACAAGGATTTAAAAATTATTCATGAAAATGTCGACGGAGTATAAAGAAAATGTTAGTTCGATTTTCGAATTACCATTCTTCCCCAGGTTAAAAATCTACTATTAAGGTCAACTTTATCGACCTATAACTTTTCTTGGTGCACTTCCAGCGGAAATGTTGTTATTGTAATATATTCTACAATATTTGCCCTTTTTAATAAGATATTTTTCATCCTTGTTCTATCTGGGCGAGTCGTAAAAGAAATCTTGGCATTCCCCTTTAAAATTCCAGAACGCTAGCCAAAACATCTTGTTTTATACTGTGATACAATTTTTTTTAGTGTTATTTCATTACCTCAAAATATTCTTTTTTTGTATTTTTCGTGCACACGGCAGATTTTTTACGCCGTGCACATATGGGTTTTGGCAAGCGCACCGATGATAACCCGATTGATTACAAAATATTCGACGAAGAAAATTGAATTCCGAGGAAACAAAACTAAATCGCTCTCTCATAACAATGCTAAATCATAGCATTAGTCGGGCAATCCCGAAAAATGCACGTGAGTAAACCGTAACTAATCATAAAAATGCTAAATCATAACTGTATTTACTCAAATAGTTAAAGATGTTGATTTTAAAAGAGTAACCATGGAGTTTCGTTCCGGCTCTTCTCCATAGGAAACGACAAATTGGAACTGTGCACCTAAATTCGACTTTTCACAAGCACCTGTAATAGTTTATTTGAATAAAAAACTTGATTTTGAAAAGTATTTGAAGTCTTTCCTGAAAAATTGTTTATTCTGCAAATGACTTACCGGATGACGAATTTGATTCTCTTGTCCAGCACATGACCCTGCAGGACTTGTTCCTCGGTCACCTCGGCGGGTTCGCCTTCTGCGGGAAACGATATAAAATATTTTTATAATTCCCGAAATTATAGATACTTTAACGATTAATTTGTTTTTATAGCAATCATACATGTTGCGGCTGCGCAACGAAACATGAACTTTGTATTAGTGTGAAGGGGTGTTAGAATGGGGTATTAAACTGGGGAAATCATGTCACCACCATCGTTGATACAGTCAGCGTCAATAATATCGGGACGAACACACTGTTCAAAATAATCCAAACAACTATGAAAATTTAATATTAACTCAATGACACAAGGAATGTTTCAGAATGAAGACAGTACACGACAAGTGGCATTCTGTATTATAACTTTCGTGAGACACATTCATATTTATGATTATTTACGGTTTACTCACGTGCATTTTTCGGGTTTGCCCGGCTAGTTTCTGACCCAAACGGAGCCCTTAATCATGAGCTGCACACTCGCGTCGCACATAAGTTCGACTCACGACCTCGCCGCGTGTTCAGCTCATGATTAAGGGCTCCATTTGGGTCCGAAACTAGTTGGGCAATCCCCGAAAATGCACGTGAGTAAACCGTAAATAATCACAAACTGTCATTCTGACAAGAACTTTATCCAATTGAGATATTATTAAATTTCTTAGTTGTTGACATCATTTTGAACAGTCTGTTCGTCCCGATATTTTTGATGCTGACTACAAAAGCAATTACTAAAAAAAGGTGCTTTCGTTTTGGGCTGTAGTGTTTTGGTCAATCAATCACATCATTTGACGTGAGATTTGACTACAAATTCAATTGATCAGCTTTCAGAAACAGAGAGTTACCCTTTCATATAACATGTGGATCATGTCATAGTATAAGAATATAACATGTAATTCCGCTTGCGATCTCATACGTTATGTACCATACGAGAGTAAACACGAAATATTGATGTACCTGCTCAGAAAACTCATACTACACATGCATTATGAGTGGTTAAAATCTTTACAGGATACAAAAATATAAACGATGTTACATGTTCCTATCTCAGATAATAATGACATATTGATCTTAAGGCTAAAAGCCGAAGTGCAATTACACCTAAGTTTAGCGGTGCACCCGGTTGCTGGTAGTTAGAACTATACCGTATTCAGGGAGCCGTAAGATAAAAGGTAAACAACATTTAACTACTCTTAATAAAATGATTTTCTGTAAAATATTTCAAAACATTAATTTCTAACAAAAAGAAATGATGTGAGGTTAATTTACTTAAAACACTTCTTCCTGTAGTAAGTTTTTCATTGACTAGCTTTTACTAAAAAGAGACATAGATTGTTTACATTATGTCTCTTGCCTACTTGAATACGGATAGGTGTATCGGGTCCTATTTATAGAAAGAAGGTCAAAAGAGGGTTGTATTTTAACAACTGTCACAATCTCTATCTAGACAATAAGCGTTGTTGAAAAAAACACGAAGTGGAAAGTAATCGCAATTCGAACTATAGCCGGAATATCGACCCTAACTCCATCACTATTAAACTTCCTTACCTGACAACACACAACTAGTTCGCCGAATTATGGATTCTATACTAAACACTATTTCTCTGGCAATAAAACGTGTAAGCGTGAACAAAACCAAAAACAAATCATGATTTTCAAACAAAAAACATGATTTATACAGGCTGTAAGGGTAAACACCGTTATCCTTGAACCCAGTGGTTCGGTTACATTTATAGAACGTAAAATCAATGAAAAATAACAAACTTTTTTTCTTGTAAAATTTTCATGTTTCCTCAAAAGCTTTTCACCCTATGCGCGGGGGCAACAAGCTACGGGAGGGGGCGCGGGGAACTCGCCGCGTGGCCCGACGCACGGCCCCGCACAGTTTGCTACCCCAGTCAGTTAGCTGTCTCGTTAGCGAGTGTATGTACGCCGCGTCGTACCGCCGCCGCGCCGCTCATTTCTCGCGCGTGTATACATTTTTTTTTTACTCGGTTCTTTGTTTTTGTGTTTAAGTCAACTACCCATGGTTTGAGTGATAACGGTGTTTACCCTTACATGCTGTATAGTATAAAGCTGAACGTGGGCCTCCTGGGACCTGATCCATCTAAGTAAAGAAGTTGCTGTTAGATAGAGATAACTACGATAACATGGCACGCCCCTCCATTGGACTACAAGTAAAAATGTATGAGAAAGAATATTTACAACGCGTAATTGTCGAGCGGTCCGTTTAATTATGCACTGGTCGAGCAATAAATCTACTGAATATCAAACACAAACATGGTGACTCATTGGCATATGCACACACACATTGAACACAGATGTTGGAGAGGCGTGCCATGTTATCGTAGGTGATTTCTACGCTCGCGTGAATTCATAACTGCAGCGTCACTGCAACTTGATCGGTGCGTCATTAAATGTCGTGAATAAGGCTGCTTTTCTACAATAGATGTGTTTCACACCAGCCAATAGGACACGTGTTTGAAAAATCAAGCGATCCTATTTGTGGATTTGACACACATCCGTAACACACATCTTTGGTGGAAAAGCACTCATAGCCTACTGCCTACGTTCAGCAGTGAACGTTCACGGGTATGGTAGTACTCACCGTGTGCGGCTTCTTCCTTAACATCCTTGTCGGCGGCGGCTGGCTGCTCGCTGCTTTCGGCATCCATGGGCTCTGCCTTCACCTCCGGCGTCGGCTCTGGAGCCTTGTCACCGTTCTCCTGTACATCAATGAGGTTATAATATTAACTTTTTTGGTTAGTACTAGACATTAGGGTCAGCCACACCGAGATCCGAGATAAAATCAAAAGTTTTTATTTATTTCACATAAACCATTACGAAAAGTCGAATTTAGGTGCACGGTTCCCATTAGTCGTTTCCTATCGAGAAGAGCCGGCAAGAAACTCCATGATTACTCTTTTAAAATCCATACCTTTATCCATAGGACAACGTAAATAGAGCTGGGTGGGCCACATAAGTCGCAGAACCGATGGTAGATAGGGTGGGAAGATACTAGAATGGAGACCCCCAAGATCGGACGGAGACGTGTCGGGCGTCAGCCGGCTAGATGGATTGACGACAAAAATGTTGGGAAAAACTGGATGAGGGATGCTGATAAGAATGGCGTGCAACGGAGAAGGTTTACTTACACTCAGCATTAGGTGATAAAAGGCTGGGAAACAAAGAAGACAGACATTTCCGAACTGTTGTCACAAAAATGCTTTGAAATCCGTCATTTTTTTGACAACTCCTTACTCAAATGTTACTTACGTATTGCTTATCCCGAATTCTCAATTCAGAAACCGGAGGTTGGACATAACCATAAACTTCTCATTCTGAGAAGTAGTCTGTACCCAGCAATGGGAGAGTAATGACTTAACCAAGTGAATTCTGGCAGTCATTTGGGATCTCTATTAATTCGTTTCGTAAAAGATTGCTAAGGGATTATATTAAGAGTGTAGTATCTTCCTCTTGTCTGCTAATAATATACTGCGATTACCAAACCGTTGTTACAATATTCTCTCACTACAATTCAACATGGATTAAAAAACTCCTGTTATAGGAGAACACCTCTACTGACCCCATCGGCGATTGCGGGCGTGAGTAATATGTATGTATGAATTGTGACCACCGAAAGGAATTGTTTAGCAAATTGACCACCAACTTTAAATTGTTCATAGTTATATTAAAATCACAATTCTAATTGTTGTCAGTCGTATGGAATGGGTATAAGGCCTGAATTCCTCTGTCGCTGACGTCGGTCGCGTACCGTCAGTCGCGTAGCGCGCTGGCCATCAACGCCAATGAAAACATCCGTAGTGCGATACCGACCGCTCCACGGTACAGGAGTCTCCAAGTGGATTTGGGATAATTATGAACCCGTTTATAAATTGTTTAGTTGCTGCAGCATACTTACGCAAGCGGAGACGGCGTCAATGTAGAAAAAGATATCACATTCACCCAATTGTTGCTGATAGGGTGACGAATGGTGAATTCTCTACATTATTTGAAAAGCTACGGCAGGACAAGGAAAAGTTCTTTAATTATTTTAGAATGAAAGTAAAAACTTTTGATGAAATTTATACGCGCGCGCGTACCATTTAGCCGTCGGTCGGGAACAGAGTGAGGACGCTCATAGCGTTCTATAGCGCGTCAGTCAACCGACGTACGCGGCGCTGACGAGCGAGACCGACGCGCACCATACGCGGCGCGTAGCAACTCGCGCGCCGCTGATGTCAGCGTCGCAGTGTGGTGCCATATAGAACACAACGTATATTCGTACGCGCGACCGACGTACGCGACCGACGCCGACGTCAGCTACAGAGGAATTCAGGCCTAAATGCGGCAAACTTACGTAGAGATGAACTACGATAACATGGCACGTCCCTCCAACATCTGTCTTCAATTTGTGTGTGCATATGCCAACGAGTCACCATGGTTGTGTTCACATGTTTGTTATTTAGTAGATTTATTACTTGACTAATGCATAATTAAAGTGACCGCTCGCTAGAGCGCACGTGTGTCATTCATACAAAACTCCAAACGGTACCATACTGTTAATTAGCGACGTCAAATCTGTCGAGCGAATGATCCATGTTTTTGTTTAAGTTTGGCCTACAGATGCAGAATGCACACATCTGCGTTGAACGAATGACGCGATGTAAATATTCTTTCCCACACAGTTTTAGCTGCGATGTCAATGGAGGGGCGTGCCATGTTATCGTAGTTGATCTGTAGTCTTAATTTTGCTTAACAATTCGTTTTTTGACTGTACAATTAATTGTAGGAATCTATTTAGCAAGATGTTTACAGGCTTAGTGTGCGTCCATCCTGACGGCGCACGGGCGTGTTGCGTATTGCGGAGCGGCTTTAACGTCGATACCTGTCCTTAGTGCACGCGGGAAAGTTAATGCGTACGCGCGTGTGCACGTGTCGAGTTTATTTTACCACAGTGTACCTACTTACTACATACAGTGGGTCAACGCCCATACATTTGACAGGTCCTATAAAATGTCAAAATTGGTAACACTTGTCAAAGGGTTGTCACATAAAATAAATTACACAAACTTTATCAAACAAACGTCCAAATTAATTAACGTTTTATAGAAACAGTGACACGCGAAAAGAAAACCACGCATGCGTAATTTTGACGATTGACAAAATAATGCAAAGGTATGTAGCAGCAGTTTCGCCATCTTATCTTGGAATATTCTAACAATATTTAAAACTACAAATTTTGTCGAGGTTACAGTCGCAGTGGCTAACGCTTGCGGGGGTAGGTAAGAGTCACAAATTATTCGCAAGTCTACGATGGAGTCATAGAAAATTACTTATTATTCATGGTTATTACTTCTATGGTTTTCGTGGGTGCTGATGCCGGAAATAAAGCCTAAGTATTCTTCGATAATTAAGGCGGTCAAAAAAATTTACCAGTTAAATGAGATTTGCCAGGTAAAACGTGGTCCCTATCTTGGTATTTGAGAATTGATCTTGTTTTTGTAATCAGCGTCCCTGAAAATCATGGATTTGACACCCATGACGACTAATTAGATTTTTTTTATGGCTGCCATCTTGCATATAGATTTTGACCTCATTTTCGGCATCAGCATCCCCGAAAACCATGGAAATGACACCCATGATGGTTAAATTGAAATTTTAATAGCTGCCATCTTGGAAATGGATTTTGACCTCAATTTCGGCATCAGTACCCCCGAAAACCATGGAAATGACACCCATGATGGTTATATTGAAATTTTAATAGCCGCCATCTTGGAAATGGATTTTGACCTCATTTTCGGCATCAGCATCCCCGAAAACCATGGAAATGACACCCATGATGGTTAAATTGAAATTTTAATAGCCGCCATCGTGGAAATGGATTTTGACCTCAATTTTGGCATCAGTACCCCCGAAAACCATGGAAATGACACCTGTGACGACGAATTTGACATTTTTGTAGCCGCCATCTTGGATTTCGATTTTGACCTCATTTTCGGCATCCGCACCCCAGAAAACCTTGGATTTGACATCCATGACGACTAATTTTCATGGCCGCCATCTTGGATTTGGATTTTGACGTTATTTTCGGCATCAGTGACCCCGAAAACCATGAAATTGACACCCAGGATGATTACATGAAAATTTTCATGGCCGCCATCTTGGATTTGGATTTTGACGTCATTTTCGGCATCAGTGACCCCGAAAACCGTGGAAATGACTTCCCACGAACAATCATTTGAAAATGTATGTATGCCGCCATCTTGGATTAGTAAACAGACTTTATAATAATATTCTCGTAATAGGTACACATACATATCAATAATAAATTAATATCATTTCTATGAACGATATCAATCTTTGAAATCAAAAAGTGCGAGCCCTGGAATTTATGTCCCGAGTAGCAGTATGGCTACTCGGGACATAACCTCCGCTCCTTCACCCCGCAACCCCCCGCACGATTGCTCTGTGACAATGTTCTACGTTGACCGACTGTAAGGAGTAAGATATAGGTAGACTGTGATTTTACTTTGGTTTTAATAATATCGATATCAAAATTCAAACGTTTCGAACATTTATTTAATGCGCCGTTCATTCCGCCTGCGCGGTGCGCCGTCACTCAGGACGCACTATTATAGAATATACGAAAAACATGTCAACGATGATTGGTGATGGCTCCTACCTTGGGGTCCTCGGGCTTCTCGGCGACTTCCGCAACGGTCTCTTGCTCCTTATCTTTTTCTTTTTCCTTATCTTTATCCGCGTCTTCAGTCACGGCAGTTTCTTCACCTCTCTCTTTTCTCTCAGCATCTTCTCTTTCTTTCCTTTCACGGTCTTGCCTTTCGCGTTCCTAAGGAAAACAATGAATACGTTTAGAATGTTTAGATCTTACGCTACATAGGCTACACATTAGGGGCACCACAAAAAAAGTATGTGTAAAATAGGCATTTTGACAGCATCAATAAATTGCAAATCTAATTAGTCCGCCAGTTTTGAAAAATAATTAACACGTATTTTTTCTTTTGTTAAATCTATGAATATTTGGAAGGATAAAACGCATTAAAACTCGAGAGTGGGAGCTTGTGACGTCAGAAGCAAGTAAAAGTTGTACTTGCTTGTGACGTTTTGCCAATTTTAAAAGTGTCGTATCTTCGTCAATTTTGGTTTACGTAACAAAAGAAAAAATACCGGTCAAATATTTTTTGATAATCTAACCGACGGACTAATTACATTTTTTCAGTCAAATACCCTATTGATGATATATTATTTTCATAATTGAAATACTGATTTTGTTAATAAATCATGTTATTTGCTACGATTTCCTTTAAATGTTATTATTACATCATTAGTTCGCGAATTGACGAATTTAACACCCCCTGCACCCTGTATGTAGGGCCAACACCAGAACTTAGACTAGGGGTCTACAGATCCTAAAAGCAGCTCTCGACTGTTATTATGACCGTGATTGCAAATAAAGGATTAGCTATTTCTTACTATGAATGTCATTACTAGGTATTTGAAAAACAGAAACGCTACCTACATACATCCGTACGCTTGTAACATATACGGCGACATGCCCAATCCGTTTGATTTGCGTCATGATTATGACGATATTCCCTCACTTTAAAATCTCTCTGTTGGTCTATTAGGAATTCGAAACTAACATATGTTTGGAATAAGATTGCCACCGTATAGAATGGGCTTCGGGACGTAATAAGAATAAAATAGAAGATTCTACTTAACCGGTTGCGTACCGCCCGTCGTCCCAGGACGATACTTAATTGTCTTATCTATTGTGTCTATAATTACCGTGCTTGAGGTTTTAAATCAAACTAGTATACATGGCTTTTACAATAATAAGATACGCCCACAGGATCGTGATAGGCGACTCAAGCAGAATGGAGGAACGGGCCACGTCCTCTTCGTCCTTAACAATATGCGCACAATGCTTTATGTTGAATAAGCTATCCTATAAGCACAAAAGTAAACATTTACCTCTCTCTTCTTTCTCTGCCGTTCCTCTCTCTCTTTCTTCTCCTTCTCTCTTCGGTCGCGCTCCTTCTTTAGAGCCTCCTCCTTCTGCCGCAGTAACTCGGCTTCAATCGCTCGCTTCTCTTCTAATACTTGTTCTACTGGAATCTCAACGCGTTTGCGAACAATCTTCGTTTTTGTCAACATGTTGTATCTGTTGAATAATAGGAATATTGGGTAATGTTTTTTGAGAACATAAGAATATTACATAACATCACGCCGGTATTCCCCGAAGGGTTGGGCAGAGGCGAATAGTACAACACCCTCATTTCGCCGTTATGTTTCAGTCCCGTGTGAGGGGGGGGGGGGGGGGGGGGGGGTGAGCCTATTGTCATCAACCGGGCAAAAATCCAGACTCCAGGCTGCTACTAAGAAATTCCATATGGAAAACCCCATCACACTTGCCGACCTGGAGATTGGACCGAGGAGTTCACGCTCAGCAGCGGCGCTTGCGACCATTAAACCACTGAAGCAGTCAATTTACATGAATGTACTACATGAGAATATTGTAGACACTATTTTTCAGTTGCCAAAAAGAGGCCGGAAAGTAACATTTAGGGCATTCACAACAAGGAAGATTTTTTACGGTCCGATATGGCACGCCATAAATGTATATACTAGTTTGTGTACTATACGTAAATTTACCGTCCGACATTTTACTTTTCTCCATTCCAGGCTGTTTTTTCCGGTCCAAGATGACAGTAATGAAAAACGTGTTTATGCTTGTGCAATGCGTCCGCGATCAGTATTATTCATGAGCGGGCGGGGCGTGTAGTTTCAAAGAGAGCTACCCCTAAACTGCGCCGCACCGATCCGAGTAAAGACGAACAAGTGCACAAGCCAATCATCCGTTTTTTTCGTGCCACATCGGACCGCAAAAAATCGGACTGCCGGACAGTAAAATTCCTTGTAGTGCACAAACGTCCTTAACGTGCTCTCAGAGCACGGAGGGGTATAGATGTGTAACGAACGGTCACGCATCCACGGACTGACCGCGGCAAGCTCAGATTAACCTTGCAAATCGTATGATTACGCGGTTGTTAATTAGCCACGAGCCCGTAGAACATTACTGTGGGAAACAGAAAGAGTGAGTGATAGAGTCGTATGTTTTAGGAATGAAAGGAGGTGGGGAGTAGTATGGCGAACGTTATAATAAGAACTTGAAGGTTGTAGTGTGATAAGAAAATAAATAGTTTTTTCGGATATTAGACAACTTGTTTTACTTTGAGTGAATCCCACATTACTAACAATAAAATTAATCCCAGAAGTAAAAAATGTAATTCCGCTTGCGATCTCATGCATTACAGAATACACAAGAGTGAATATACGGAATACAAATCTACCTGCTGGGATCAGGGACTGAATTACCGAAAAATTGGGATATCTTAATTTAGCGGTATGACGTCATATCGATTTAAAACGGATAACCTAAAATTCCAATATCCTAAAATTCCGGTATCCTATAATTCCGGTATCCTAAAATTCCGGTATCCTAAAATTTCTGTATCGATACATATTGATACCGAAATTAAATGATATCGAATAATAACGATTAACCGAAATATATCGGTTAAATAACGGTATACATATTTTAACCGCGCGCTCGATAGTCAAGACGTCGCTCGCTCATCTCTGTTATTGTTGTTACGTTAGCGTTAGCATCGTAATTCGAACTACCTACTCAAAAACAAAAGTGAGAACTGAAACAAGTAAACGTACAAAACTATAAAATGATTAAAAGAGTAAGTTTTATTAAAAAAAAATATATAACTTGCTTGCCTCGTATGTTTGTTTGCAGATCAACGCGTAATTTTTTCGTCATTCTTGATGGACAGATTAATAGACTGAATATACACTGTAGGCAACATTTTTTTTTATCGTGTACCTGGACGGAGGGAATCATTGAGGATGGTAATCCTCAATGATTCCCTCCGTCCAGGGAATGTGAAGGGCTATACCGGACTTTTACTGGCTAAAAACCCAGGGTGTTTCTTCTTCTGATCTATGGCCGGGGTCGCGGGATTCGCAGCTCTATGCACCGCAACCCCAGCAGGCCTCGGTCCGCCAGCCATTGGCGGACCCCTACTTCTGTGGGGTCTGGCCCCTTGTCCACACGCGCGGAACACTGCGCGCCGCCTTCTCAAGCCTGTTACTGGTCGGACGACGGATCGGCGAGTACTAGCATGAGACATATATGGGGTGAAAGAGGACATGTCATTTAACGTGTCATGCTGGTACTTGATGAGGTAGGGTTTGCCAACAGGGCCCGCTCAGTCTGTAAGTACTGATTCCTTGTTATGCTTACGATAACTCTGATGTTAATTAGTTTTTTTAAATTATTATTATAATTGTGGCGGCATCTATCCACGCCACATGCGAACTAAGCAAAACATTGGTGGTGTAGACGACTACAGCAACAATATCGACAACTCTCATAGATGACAGTTCCTACATCGCACTATCATGATTTAACACGCAGATATCCCAACATCAACCGTTGGGCAGTAGCCTGCCAGGCATAAGACTCCGCCTGGTTTGAGGATCCTCCCTTTGGATGGAGGAACACCACACCTCGTTCCTCCACATAATCAATAAGAAGGCCTACGACTCGGTGCCACATATGTACATGGCTCATGAGGGTGCTGGTATTGTATATAGTAAATACAACTTTATGCGCCTTCCTGACGTCATGTATGGGGCAATGGAGGACGGTCCTTCGCTATCCAGGATGTCGGCAAATTCAAGGGATAGGAGAACCAATCAAATTGAGCGGGGTATATTCCAGGGCGATAGTCTGAGCCCGCTGGGGTTTTGCCTGGCCTTGAACCCTCTAAGCACACTGCTGGAGGGGTCAGGGTTAGGCTATCGATTGAGAAAAGGTGGTCAGGTAATAGTAATATCCCACCTCCTTTACATGGATGATCTGTAACTCTTTGTCCCCAACAATTTGCAACTACTGGAGTCACTGAAGGTAACTGAAACTTTCAGTAATTCCATCAGGATGGAATTTGGTGTGGACAAAATAATGTGCAGTCATGCATGTAAAGTGAGGGAGAATTATGGAATCCGTGGGAACCCCCGACTCTCGGATTCCATACACCTTAGATCCCTCTCCTTAACCGAAACCTACAAATACTTGGGCATGCCGGAGGTGTTAGGTATCAGTGAGGCTGACATGAAGCAATCGTTAAAGGAGCGCTTCTATGGCCGCCTGAAAAAAGTACTTAAGTCTTTTGTCAGGCGGAAATAAGGTGCGCGCCTTTAACGGTTGGGTCATGCCGGTCTTGACATACTCCTTCGGCATACTCAAGTGGACTCAGACCGATCTTGACGCCCTGGATAGGAGCGTCCGTACGCTGCTGACTGCATATCGAATGCATCACCCACGCTCATCGGTAATGAGACTGTAAGTCCCGCAGAAGTGTGGGGGTTGAGGCTTTTTAAATACTAAGAACTGGCGCAAGACTGTAGTACTGGATACCAATGGCCGCAAGGATGTATGGCGGAGCAAAGAGCTTCACGGATGATTTTACCGGGCCCTTCATGGGCCCGATGTAGATTTCCTAGCGTCCGTGGCCTGGCTACGATTCGGTGACCTCTTCGGAGAAACCGAAGGTTTTGTTTGTGCAATTAGGGACGAAGTTATGATGACGAATAATTATACAAAATATATTGTGAAGGACGGTACGGTTGACATCTGTCGGGCATGCCACTGTCCCGGTGAATCTTTCCGACATATTGTCTCTGGTTGTTCTCGTCTTGCTAACGGTGAGTATTTGCACAGGCACAACCTCGTGGCTAGGATTATCCACCAGCAACTTGCTCTAAGATACAACCTTGTGGACGCAGAAGTACCATACTACAAGTATGTGCCCGACCCAGTTCTCGAGAATGGTCATGCCACATTGTACTGGGATCGATCTATCATCACTGACAGGACTATTATATGTAGTCAATAAGCCTGATGTAGTGGTGAGAGATCGATCAGAGCGCCTCGCAATGATTGTTGATATCCCGGTTCCGCATGAAGAGAATCTTGTGAAATCCGAAAATGATAAAAAAATCAAATATCTTGATTTGGCACACGATTTTGTTTACATGTGGGAGATTGACTCAGCAGTCATTGTAGGTATAGTCGTTACAGCCAATGGCTTAATAGCCAAAAGCCTCGACCAACGTCTGATGAGGCTCTCGTTAGGCAGCTGAATCAAGGGTTTGATTCAGAAAGCGGTACTTCTTTTTCAAAGTTAAAAACATGTAATCAAATAATAGAATTGCTGGTTAGAAATAAATGTAAGTGATTGCGCGTTTTCTTTAGAGTCACCGCAGACCACAGACGTTCTATCCGCCGATAGTTTGGTCGGGTTGGGCTACTACCGCACACACTTTTTTTTTCGGGATTTTTGTCCTCATGGATATCCTCCGCCCTGGGGTGGGAGGAGGGGTCTGTCAGACTCTTACTGACTAAAACCACCATCTCACACCTGCGCCGGGGGTCACGGGAACTAACGATACTTCCGCAACCCCCGGCTGGTGCCGGCCCGCCACTGCCTGGGCCTCCTCGGGTTAGCGGGGGGAGTGAGGTGTTAGACTCCCCCCGCGCCGTCTAAGAGGGGCGCGCTTGGAACACTTCGCGCCGCCGCCTCGGGTCCTGATGTGTGGGGGGCGACAGACTTCCCCAAGTCCGTCGCCCCTGGACCCATTTAGGGGGGCTGGAAGAGGGCGTTGTCCGCCTTCCGCCGACGCCCGGTGCGTCTGCTGCGGGCCGGGTGAGTGGAGGTGATCTCCCTCACCCTTTCCGCATCCTCCTTCTGCGACATGACCGTGTCGCAGAAGGACACCACCGCGTCCCAGGACTCCTCGCTGTCGACCATGGACTCGACCATGGCCGACAGCGACAGGTCACCGCCTACTCCTGAGATGAGAGCAAGGCGCGGCTCCTCCCAAGCGGCACACTCTGCCAGCGTGTGCCACGCCGTATCCTCCCGGCAATCGCCGCAGTGGTAACACCGGGCGTCCGGCTTCCTGTTTATGCGACACAGGTACTTCCCGAAGCAACCGTGCCCCGAGAGCACCTGCGTCGCCCGAAACGACAGGGAGCCGTGCCTCCTCCCGAGCCAGCGCCGCTCGCACCGGCCGGATCGCCCCGACGGTGGCGAGGCCGGCGGTAGGGCGTGAAAGCCTGTCCCGCCACTCCGCCACCAGGGCCTCGTGCAGCTGCGACCGACGCAGCTCCAAGTCTCGCTGCATCGGCCGCTCGCCCCGCGTCCTCGCTTCCTCGCGCCACCGATAAAGTTACGCGAGTTCTAACGCTTCGAGGCCCCAAAGCGGAGATCCGGCCAGTACGCAAGCCGCCTCGTAGGAGATCGTGCGATATCCCCTGATGACTCTGACGGCCAGCGCTCTCTGCGGCTTTCGCAGAACAGCGATGCTGCCGGCCGTCAGGTCAGCTGCCCAGATCGGGGCCCCGTACAGGGCCATCGATCGCACGATCGTAGAGCCGCCTGCAGGCGACGCTCGGGCCCCCCAGATTGGGAAGCAGCGTTGACAGCACCCCGGCCGCGCCCAACAGCTTGGGACAATCGCGCACACTAGGCCAAACTATCTTCTTCCATTCCTCTTCTTCCTATCTTTAAGATCCCCCGCAGACCACAGACTTTCTATGTGCCGATAGTTGGGTCGCTATCTTAATTAGCATGAAGATGTATGCAAGTGCGCACATTATAACGATTCGGTATCGGCCGATAAAAATGTTTGATGGGCTACACGATTGCCTTCAAACTGAACTGTCGGCGAACTATCGGCCGACTGCTAAATCAGTATGGCGCTCATCCACGTGCGCACACTTACCGGTTGTTTAGTCGGTCGACTCAGCCGGTAGTTCAGTTTGCTCCAAGCTTTGGCGCCGGCTGGTCATGCGTATTTTTCATGAGCGCTGTCCAGTTCTAGTCCATCGCTGCTTATCAAAATGTCGATCGTGAATTTAATAGAGGAAGTTGAAAAAAACTGGTTATAATTATTCGATATAAAGCAAATACATGTTTCGGGTAATCTAGTAATTTGGATTGCATCGTGTAAAATTTTCTATGTATTATTCTACAATGATGCATCCGCTCTCTTCAAAAGTCGCTTACCAACTAGCAAATCATTCGAGAGCAGTCGGCCGACCGTTATCTGGTATGCGCACTCACCACCAACCCGACTGTTTAGTTGGCCCAGTGTGCGCGCTCGCAGCCCAACCCGACCAAACTATCGGCCGATAGAAAGTCTGTGATCTGCGGGGGCTCTAATTATTTTAATTGGTCTAAGATCGTTTAAATTAAAGTAAAATAAATAAACTAAACAGTCGGGTGAGTGCGCATACCAGATACCAGTTGAGTTTGAAGGCAATCGTGTAGCCCATCGAACTTTTTTATCGGCCGATACTGAATCGTTATAGTCTGCGCACTTGCAAACATCTTCATACTCGTTATAAAACCGACCAAACTATCGGCCGATAGAAAGTCTGTGGTCTGAAAGAAAGAAAGAAAGAAAATACATTTATTTAGCACAGACTAAAAAGGCACACAATATAAAATAAAGCAGAAAAAAAAAAACAAACAAAAGAAATTAGCAGGAGAGTGTGCCTCACGGCTGCGCCAAAAAGGCCCAAAAAGGTCCGCGGGGGCTCTTATCTGTGATAAACAGCCAGTAATTAGACATGTTGATATGTTTGTGTCTTTTTACCCGACTGCGCGACAGCAAAGACAGGGTTATGTTTTTCACGCCACCCAACCGCCACACCCTCGAAGCATCCCAACAGCTGGATGGATTTTAATGTATGAGGTATCTATCGATTCGTCTAAGTCGTGGGATGGTTATAGGCTAGGTTTAGTTTTTATAAAAACAAAATGGCGTCCGAGGTAAAAGAAAAGGTAGTAAAAAAATAAATAATAAAACGTACCATAAGTTGTGGGGTATCGCTGAATAGATCTTTTAAAATTAACATGATGTTTCCTTGACCATTTTACAGCTATAAGCTCCGTTTAAGAATTTGTGTAATTCTGACCTGAAAGTTGTGTAGGATCTACATTGCGGATTAGAGCGATTGATGGTAGGTATATTATACGTGGTGTCTGTAGATAGATTTATTTAGGCCTCATTACAACGGTGGGTAATTCAATTAAAATAGGTACAATACATTGATAAAATAAAAGTAAAAAGAAGTACATAAAAAAATTAAATTAAAAAAATCTAAAAACCCGCCTGCATAAAAAGCGAATACTTACAATGTCAGTTCAGTACTCGAGCGACGAGATTGTTATGATTACTAGTCGCGCGCAGAAGGTTTGCCGATGACTGCGCCTCCCACTTCACCGACCGCTACCCGCGCTCGTCTGAATCGTACCGACCATAGACGCGTGACGTCATGAGGCCATCGGCAAACCTTCTCAGAGCGGGTATAGTTGCGTGCGTCGCCGCCGCGCCGGCCGCCCGCGCCGTAGGTAATTTAGAAATTTAATGTATAACGGTACCGAAATAAATATGGGTTAAATAACGGTATAAAAGAAAAGGGTAGAGAAAATGGTATCGGAAATTTGGGCTGGTTAAATACCGAAATTTAACAACAGTTTTCAGTCCCTGGCTGGGATTGGAAACTCATAGCATATCAAATAATGATATGGGTTGATCTCACACAGGCATAATAATTCAAACTACACTGCACAAACTCATAAACATGCATCTCGTTGCGGGGATCGAACCCGACGTCTTTAGCGTAGCAAGCGAGTGCATCGCCTCTACGTCGACAGGGATTACGTGATCAAATCCAAATTCACCTCCCTATGAAGTTTAGACGGAAATAGATAGTCCTTGCTTGCTAAATCTAAAGATAACTTTAACAAATAAAGCACGCAAATGCCGTTACGGTGCGTGCATAAATATAAACGCGGGACGATGCGCCTATCGTATTTTAACTCTTTATAGGGCAGAAACGAAATTTGTACAGTGCTTGTACCCCACTTGACTTTAATGTCGATTTTGTCGAAACTATTGTAAGAATGATCACCCTTATACAGGGTGTTAACGAATTCGTGTAATTCCTTCAAACCGCGTAATCTACTGGTGACACTGATTGACCCTACATAGGTTTTCGTCAGAATCAACAAAAAAGTTTTCAAAAAATTAACCATCATATTCTGTAACTGAGTCGTTTTAGCGTCCCAAGTTAACTGACTGCTTATAGCGATATCGCGCTAGCCGTGCCCATCAGCTGTGCCGTCGTGCCTTCATTCATTTGAGCATGGCATCGAAATTTTGAATCACATAAAAAAAAATAGGAAAAAAAGTTATTTTTATTTTTAATCAATCTAAATCCCGTGCGGGGTTAATCTATACCATTAATAGATCATGTGGTTTGAAGGAATTACACGAATTCATTAACACCCTGTGTTATAAACGCATACATCTTAAACGTGTACAGCGCAAAAACTCGACCACCAACTTGAATTTAGCCAACATGATCGCTAGTGACGCCAAATAATTGTGGTTTCCATGGCAGCGTTTTTTATCGCCAAACTGGGCTAATAAATGGACTTGTAAGCTAATTTTACCTGTGTAGGCTACTTACAGACGGGAAGGTCTGCTATGCAAAGCTATGGAGTCTTTGCTTTATTATTGGTAAAGTTATAAGAATTATAACAAACATTCTTTGTGAGTATTATTGGGTTTCTGCGTGTGGAATTTCTCAATAGCAGCCCGGAGTCTGGATTTGTGCCCGGTCTATGGCAATAGGGTCGCCCCTATTACATGGGACGTAAACATAAACGGCGAAATGTGGGTGTACTATACACCTCTGCCAACCCTTCGGGGAATACAGGCGTGAGTTTATGTTTATATTCTTTGTGCGAGGCAAATTCCTTTGTCTTCGTCAAAAAACCGACAAATGGTGCAGCGCAGTCGAACGCGAGCCAAAGGGCGCATTCCCACTTTGTCGTGATGACAGATAATCGTGTAAGGTCCCCGTCACGAGAAGCTATAAATTTTGTAAATAAAGAACTTCTACAAAGTTACGTAGCGACAATTCAATCAACATCAAATAATCCCAAATTCAATCAACTCAAAGTTACATACGTGTAATACGAAACTAACGAGCAATTTCACTTAGTCGGGTTATATTTTAGCGATATAAAGCGCTATCGTCTAATGTTTTGTGGTACCGGAACGTGTCTGACTCATGGAACGTCAACATTTGGCCCGCCATTTTAAAGTAAGTTCACACTGACGCTGTCAATGCTGTCATTTGAGTTTTGAATGCGTTTCAGTTTGTTTGTGTTGTTTTCGTAGATTATTATTTATTATTATATAAATAAAATAAAAACCATTATATAAAAATAAAAATCATTCCAAAACTGTTTTTTTTTTATTTGTTCCAAAGGTTGCGAACCCCTAAATGTGTGTTTACAAAATTTATAGCTTCTCGCGACGGGAACTTTAGTTTTAAGTGTCGTGGCTTGTATGTTTAAATGGAGGTGTTCACATATAGAACGACACGATTTACTGTCGTCTACAACATTTTTTGCAGTGACAACAGATTGTCATGACAGTGGGAACGGTTAGCACGACAGTCGTAAAACGATAAAAATTATTACGACTAAATCGTGACCGCAAATCTATCGTAGTCACGATAAAAATATCGTCTCGTCGTTTACGACACACACACACACACGTTTTTTTTAACGACGAAGCGACTGCCGTGAAACTATAAAATGTCGTCGCGATCCAATGGAAACAGCTAGATACGATAGTCGCTAAACGATGAAAAAATTTGACAACAAACGATCGTATTAATGGGAACAGCTAGAGACGACAGTCGTCCAACGATAATTTAATCGCTACGACATAGTGGGAACGCGCCCAAACGCTCGAGGCGTGCTCGTTCGAGGCTCCTAAGTCCGTCTACGCTACGCGAATTCGTGCTCAGCTCACCTACTAGCATAGACGCAGCTTAAAAGTTTTAGGCCCCTCGCCCACGGCGTTTTTTTGTAGCGATGCATTCGCGCGTTTAGCAAACGCGCGATTGCATCACTTCTAACGCGTGTTAGTCGCACTTGCAACGCGCTACTGCATCGCGATTGTATCGATACAAACGCGCGACCACGTCGCGCTACTAACGCGCTACTGCATCGCGATTGTATCGATACAAACGCGCGACCGCGTCGCGCTAATAACGCGCTACTGCATCGCGATTGTATCGATACAAACGCGCGACCGCGTCGCGCTACTAACGCGCTACTGCATCGCGATTGTATCGATACAAACGCGCGACCGCGTCGCGCTACTAACGCGCTACTGCATCGCGATTGTATCGATACAAACGCGCGACCGCGTCGCGCTACTAACGCGCTACTGCATCGCGATTGTATCGATACAAACGCGCGACCGCGTCGCGCTATTAACGCGCTACTGCATCGCGATTGTATCGATACAAACGCGCGACCACGTCGCGCTACTAACGCGCTACTGCATCGCGATTGTATCGATACAAACGCGCGACCGCGTCGCGCTACTAACGCGCTACTGCATCGCGATTGTATCGATACAAACGCGCGACCGCGTCGCGCTACTAACGCGCTACTGCATCGCGATTGTATCGATACAAACGCGCGACCACGTCGCGCTACTAACGCGCTACTGCATCGCGATTGTATCGATACAAACGCGCGACCGCGTCGCGCTACTAACGCGCTACTGCATCGCGATTGTATCGATACAAACGCGCGACCGCGTCGCGCTACTAACGCGCTACTGCATCGCGATTGTATCGATACAAACGCGCGACCGCGTCGCGCTATTAACGCGCTACTGCATCGCGATTGTATCGATACAAACGCGCGACCGCGTCGGACGACATCGGTAGAGAGTCTCATCATTGTATTTCTGCGTGTCAACTCTGGTTTTACAATGGAAAGCAATTCACAAAACGTCGAATATGACATTCTATAACAACTTTTGAATTTAAGATCATAATTTTTGAGTTGTTTGAATGTTGTTACATGATGTCCACAAAGTAATCTCTGGGTATAAAATGGATGCATCCAATATTGACGCTGCTTCCGTTGCCTACGCTTCGGCTGCTTACGTAAAAGCAGCACCAAAGACAACGTGACTAATGTTGCCTCAACGGAGTCCATCTTGCAACTGTACTGATCCAAGGTATTTTGGTATCGTAACTGCATCGCGACCGACTCGCGTTTGCATCGCGACCGAATCGCGTTTGCATCGCGACCGAATCGCGTTTGCATCGCGACTGAATCTGGTCCCGTGGGCGCGGGCACACAGCTAGCGACTGCTTCGCGTCTGTATCGATGCTACGCGCGAGAGCATCGCGACTGCATCGCTACAAAAAGTCGCCCGTGGGCGAGGGCCCTTAATCTCTTATGAAACAGTTGATTAACAATTTATATACATTTCTAGATTTTGATAGCAGGGCACTACGAAAAGGTACACTGCAGTGGTAATTGACCTGTCGTATCCGAAGTTGATTTTGTAGCACATATTCTTGGTGAGGATGTGCGGGAACACCGGTTTGCCGTTGAGCACCGCCTTGTCGAACTCGTACGCCGTGCCCAGTTCCACACCGTTCAACGTGTACGAAATCTTGCACGGATTTGATTCCAGATCCTGGTGGAGTTTAAATGAAGTTAATTAGGTGTTATTCACTCAACATTTCAGATCGTTGAGGGTACTACAAAATAAGAGACAAGCATGACTTTCTATTTCTACCTTTTGTGACTTCAAAATAAGGGTTATACAGACAGCTCCCCTACACATGGTATCTGTGACATGGGGTGACCGACGGATGGCGGGATAATCATCCAACTTGAAACAGTGTAAACCATTGATCTGTCTTTAAAGACTTATTATGTAGTCATTAACTTGGTTGCTGACCATTCTGACAACTGACACCTCATAAAGAAAAGGCAGTCGACTATAATAGCTGTATTAAATTATGATCAATTTGTGCTGTATAGAATGGTGAAATGGAGGAGCTCGTGGCTAAATAATTACAGCCGAATAGACCGATCTTCCGGGTTAAGCCACGCTTGCCGAGGTTGGTCTGTGGATGGGTGACCATTTACCATAGCGAGTTTCCTCCGTGCCTCGGAAAGCACGTAAAGCCGTTGGTCCCGGCTGTCATTTGTAGATCTTTGACAGTCGTTACTGTTGGTCAGAAGCCAGAAAGTCTGACAACCAGTCTTACCAAGAGTATCGTATTAGCCAGTTACTGGGTTGTGGAGGTCTGATAGGCAGTCGCTCCATGTAAAATACTGATATTCAGCTGCATCCGGTTCGACTGGAAGCCGACCCCAACATAGTTGGGAAAAGGCTAGGCAGATTGAGATTGATTTTTGTGCTGTATAGAATGGTACAATTTCTGTCAATCCTAAGGTGGCAGGAATTGCTGAACTGTCTTACTGTCCCACTCCTGGGCAAAGGCCTCCCCCATTCCTTCCACTTTCCTCGATGTTGTGCCTTATCTCGCCAATTTCTGAGGAAGCCATCCAAGGCGTCCCGCCATCTTCTTTTCGGTCTACTACTGCCTATTTTACAATATTTTTAGAGATGCGCCGACTAGTCGGCCAAGCCGATCACGGTTTCGAGGGTAATTTCCGTGACGCTTTGTTTACAGCTAATTCGCGCGAAAGTCGCAACCGTGTTTTGATTAGTTCACATTCTTTCTCGATTTTTGCTTTTTCACGGGTCCGAGAGGTGTTTTTGTAAAAAAAAAAGACAATACTGTTGTTGTTCATTAAAGTGAAAGAGCTCAATTACAAATTAATCATGTCAAAAAGAAAGTCTCGTGTATGTTTTTTTTTTTGACCAATTAGGCAATGATTCCCGTGAAGTCAAGTAAGAAGCCGGATAGTTGGCGCTCTTTGCCGAATAATCACCGACTACGAAAGTGGGCAGATAGTTGGCACATCACTAAATATTTTATAAAATGTATTTTTTTTATACTTCTTTATAAGAATACAATAATGAGTAATCTATCCACTACGAAAGTGTCCTTGTCGAATTGATAACACAATTGATTGGTCGAATTGATTTCACAGCAGAACTACCAAACTAAGTGTGATGATTTTTGCAGAGAGTATCTTGGTACGTAGAGAAAGACAAAGAGTAGGTTTGATCTAGTAACAAATAAAACTAACCAAGTAAGCACCGACGACGTCCTTCTCGTTGAGTTGTTTCCCGTACTCCTTGAACTCGCTGTTGTTGACGGCGCGTCCGGAACTCTCGAAGCCCCAGCTGAGTTCACCCTCGCCTAAAACATTAACGTATTTCAAAATCTAGCCATAACGCAAAAAAATATAAAAATGCGTGTCAAATTGTGTTGGTATCCCCAACATTTCATTTTATAATTTTTAGTTGGTAACGCTGATTCTGTCAATTTACGTGTGGGTTGGTTGAGCACGCTGCTGCCCATCCTCTAGTGAATCCCTTAGTCGCCTTTTACGACACCCACGGGAAGAGATGGGGTGTTGTTACGTCCGGTACCACACGGCACTATACGTGGAACAACTATATGTAGGGAAATATTTGTTATTTGCGGGAATTGAACGCACGACCCTTAGCACAAAAGCCAATCACTCAGCCACTGCACCAAATGCGTCGTCATATCGTCATTTCGTCGTGTTTTGTCGACGGAAGAATAGACAAAATTACATATTGCCAATGTGAATATGGTACGCCTGTTATTTCGGACAGGAAAAACTACCTTCTACGCTCCATAATATAAAGAAAAACGAAAAATCTAAAACATGTTACTAGTGAACATGAAAAAATTATAATATTATTTAAGCGGGCGATCAATTGAGCAAAGTAAATATTATACAACCCGATAGCTCAAACTTACCTAGATGTAATGTGGAGTCATCAGTGGACCATCCTATTCTCAGTCCTGAGCCGACAGCTTCCTTCTCGGAGCTTTCGGTGGTTGTCACCACAGTACCGACTCGCACCTGTAAAAACGTAACCATTAAGCACCAAATTCACGGGTAATTTTTACTGTGCCAAATATTACACGCAAATGGGCGGGCAAAAGACGACTTCTGCAACTTTTACCAACTAAGCGAAGTTGGTAAAAATTGCAGCAGTCGTCTTTCTTCATTAAATTTTACTCCTGAGCTACATTTATTGGGTTTGGACGAATATTACCGCTGATGCTAAAGTGTGGTCAACACAAACGTCAAAAATCGCATATATTCCTTAATCTTGTACTTAGTAGGAAAGAGGGTACTGATCCGAAAGGGTATTAACCCTTTAACCCTTTAACGGGCAGTACATTTTAGGAAAAGTAAATAACTAACAATTTGACAATTTCTTATGAAAATAAAAAATTTAATGAAGAAAAACATTTTTTAAGTATAATTTGTATTTTTTATTAGAGAAAATAGTAAAAAATTGAAAAAATGTCAGGTTTTTAAAAAAAAAATATAACAGAAAGGGTTTCTCAACATGTCCCAAAAAACATGGTGGCAAATATATTGCCGTTACCCTTGAAAGGGTAGTAGCCATAATAATGAATAACTTTTGTTATGTGTCTCACTGTGTGGTCTCACGGAAGTTATAATACAAAAACTTTTGTTCTACAACTTTCCTCAAAATTCAATTGTTTTAGAGAAATAGCTGATCAAAGATTGTATAAAAATACGCTAAAATCTATCTATCTTCAGCAATCTCTTCTTCTTCTCTCGTGTCAGCAAGAGCTATACGAAAACAGCTCATGCTGTGGTGAAAAGATTAGCCAGTCAGCAAGGTTGGTAGCGGGGCTGACTGCCCAGGGTGCGCCGGACGTACTTAAGTATCGTCACTCGTTTAGGCTATCCTCAGCAATGATCTGCTGTGTTTACATTTTAGGTCATATTTGGAGTCGTGGATTACAAGCTCCATTTTCTGAATTCGTAACTAAAGATACGATGGATGAAGAATTTATGAAAAAACTATACTTAATAAAAATTATATGGAATAATGCATGGAAATAAAAATTATCGAATTTGGAAATTTTTAAACTTGATTTAAAATAATCGTTGATGATTTAAGTGCCCAACAATATTAAAAACAATAACACAAACCTCATAACACACTCTGCCGGCATCAACACCATGGCTAGCTCTTGCGCCAGCCCACGCGTGAGCAAATGCACCATCACTTAGCGGCACCACGCCGTTAAGTTCCGGCACCTCCAAGTACTGGTTCAGGTCGCTATCATCTGTGGAATTACAGTATTGTCAACATTGAACTCAAGACATTACAGAGCAGAGCAAAGCAAGGATAATATGTCTAACTTAGTAAAATTATCTAAAGTTCCTTATATCGCGATCTGTCAAAATATGAATACTCGGATAATGTAAAGATACGATAGCATGGCACGCCCCTCCAACAATCTATCTGTCTTCCATGTGTGTGTGTGTGCATATACCAACGAGTCACTATGTTTGTGTTTGATATTTAGTAGATTTATTGCTCGACTAGCACATAATTAAAGTGACCGCACGACAAGGCGCACGTTTTTTGGCAAAAAACCTCCAAACAGTACCATACTGTTTAATTAGCGACGTCAAATCTGTCGAGCGACTGTAACATGTTTTTGTTGAACGAATGACGCACGCGTTGTAATTTTCACACATCTTTAGTTACAGTGATAATGGAGGGGCGTGCCATGTTAACGTAGTTGATATCTAAAAGCCTCCGTTCACACGCGCACCCGTCCGCGGCATTTGTCGCTGACGACAAGTCCGCGAACAAATCTGCGTGTGAATGTTATAGTTCGCGGTTCGGCATGCAGCTCGCGAATAAGAACGTTTGTCCACCGCCGCCGTCACCGAAAAACGAGATTATTTCGGACCGAGTTCGGAACGACGTGACGGCGATCATGTGTCCACCGCAGCGGATCTCGGTGGTTTCCAACACAAGACAAAAATCCGTGCACCGGGGCCGTCAATCTCGGATGTAGTGGACAAGAGCAGACGCGTTTTGTATTGCCGGCATTTCGGTCCGTCATGATCTCGGCGGAGTTCTAGCGGTCGACCGATTCGGTTTGTTATCTCATTCCCTCTACGATTCTTGTAACGCGAGGAAAGGAGCTAGCTTACCGAATCGTCCGACAACTGACTATTTGAATCGTTCTGAATCAGGGGGCAGAATCGATTTCTACTACAAAGATATTTGAGATATACATTTGTCACACAACGGACGGACAACGCAGCGATTGGTCAAAAACTTTTTAATTTCCAAGGGAGAAAGGTCATCATTCAGCCGAAAGACATTCACTGCTGGACATAGGCCTCCCCCAAGCCATATTGGGGGGGTTTTCCATAATCGCTACGCTTGGCAGATGGGTTGAAGATCTCAGTATGGTTATTAAAGTACTCAGCAAACGCTGCTGCCCATCCTATAGTGAATCCCTTAGTCGCATTTTACGACACCTCACGGACTCATGGAGAAAGGTAATACGAGGATATTCAAAGCCATACTTACACCAAGAAAGAGTGATTTTACTGTCGTCGATTTCAGGCTCGGGGACCTTAATATCGGCCGCCTCCTTCTTGTCCTTGTTGGCTTGCGCCTCCTGTTGATAAAATAGGTATAACTGTAGTACGTACTAACTACTTCTTATGGCAGTTCGGGCAGTCAGAAGGCTGTGTCAACCGGTTGTTACGAAAGCCTGAGCTTGAGCTGAGATTTAATCAATTTACTTTTGAATACGTAATAACGTTGCCGTCCTGTCTCTAAAAGACCGTAAAGTGACATTTTGTCAAAGGAGAATGCCCATTTTTGTATGGGGATCCGTACCAACTTGCGTCAAACCAAATTTACTCTCAAGAGTCTAGTTTTTATTTAACTTTTCACTACCAACAAGATTTTATCAATATTTAACCACATTTTCGAAATATTCAAAAATGTTACAAAACGCCAGATTATATTTTTTTGCAATTTGTAATAGTCGTGATTACTATTATTTATTTATCATATAGGTATGCGTTTTAGGCCGCATTGTTGAGAAGTGCATTGCATATTATAGATATACTACACGTGCGCGATAAGTTGAGACCCGGACTACTTCGAATACGCCCGCACGCTTGCTGTTCTCGCCTATATTGTGACGTTACGCGCTCAGGTCAACTTACCGTGCACGGGCAGTATCTTCAGTCGTATATTTCCATCCTTTTTATCCTTAATATAATATTTCCATCAATCGTTAGAAATAACGCACTCCTTCTGTTCATATTTTCACGGTTGACAAAATCTGACAAATGATTCGGGAGTAAATGCCTGGCTTTTGCAATAGTGACATAAAGTGCTGCTTCTGGTGGGTCTTCAATGAGCTTGTGGTATTTATTTAATAGCGCATAAGATATTTTAAAATCATCCATTAGATGTCTAGCAGCTCTGTTATTATAAACTTCAGAGCCACTATCTCGATACGCCACGAAACAAGAGTCACTATCTCAACACTATCAATAGTTATTACAGACCAAGGACTTTATATAGAACTGGACCGAGATCTTGGCAATTTATATTATCTAAAATAGACTTTATGTGCAAAACATAAGACATAATATGGCTTGGCAAACATTACGGTACACTTGAGATAGCAATAATTGTACCTTGTGTCCCTGTCTAATACACACTGTGTGTTGTCACGTAAATAGAAAATGCATACTCCTAAATTAGTAGAATTTTTGAACTAAATGTACAAATTCATAAACCAACTTTTTTCATCTTAATTTATCCCAAGAGACGCGATACAACTATCGGAACTTTTGTTCGTCAACGATTCGTTGTAAGAGGACTTTTTTTCGTCAACGTAAGGCCAGGAGGCGATTTTCATATAATGTGCTTTTATCTATAGTTTTTTGACAGCTTGATATTAAGTCAACGCATTTATTTCAATTAGACCATATAAAGACACTTTTGATTTATTAGGTATTTATAATAGGAAAAAAAAGAAGTTACTGCCGCGTTCCAAAGTGTAGATTCCTATGGATTAAAACGGGTAGTAAACTACATGGTTACTCTTTTGCATCAAAAAAAAAAAATTGGCATTTCGACACATTGTCCATAGAAAAGCTGTCAAAACGTCAAACTCATTCCTTACATAAAAGTTATCTGACGATTGAAAAATCAGCCCTAAATATTATAAATTAAACGATTTGATTGGTACCTATAATAAATATTTTATTACTAATTTAACAAAAAAAATCTAGGTATTCTCTCTATCTGACTCGTAATGAAGATAAGAGAACTCGGTTTGGGCTTTTCTATTTAGCTTCTTCTCAATGGTAGTAAAAAAAATACAAATGCTGATAACCCCATTTGCATTGACGTAAACCGATAATTTGAATTAAAAAAAAATTATAATTGGATTTAATACACAATTAATTTGGAATTTGCGTTGTAAATGCTTGCAAAAGCGAATATTACCCGGACTGTGGAATATCTTTTCACAGAAAAGGGTTTTTCATTACTTGAATTTTCTTACCGTTAGGGTGACCATGATACTTCTAGTAGCAGCACATACAAAATCTAAATGTCTATTAAGGGATTATTTTTCAAAGATTTTTATTATTGTAACTCTAAGACCGCAATGATACTCATTTTCAAATTTAAATCAAGGCATTGATACATTATTTAATAGCTCTAAAAAGCAAAAGTTTCACGTTCAAAAGACCTTTGTGACTCTAAATAAAAGAAACAACGTGGTTATGAACGTACCAACGTGGATTAGTTTTGTCAACTTTTTTTAGCGCGTAAATTTAAAAAACATCTCGAGTTGTTTTGTTCCCCACTACATCGATGTAGTTATTAAATACTTTAGTTAATGCAGTTTTAAGTGTTCTTTTAGGTAAATTTGTTTCCGCAGCGTGATATTCTGTCATCATTCAGATATCTGTATCACAGTCAGTCGATCGAAGTTGTCAATGAAATTGTAAACTAGCATTTCGTTGTGATTTCATACTTTATTGTGAATCCTGTTTCAACAATGTCGTACGTTCGTTTACTTACCTTTATCAAAATATCGAATTAAATCTAGGCACATAGTCTCAGTTTTTTTTATTAAAATGTATATAAAATGTGATGCTTTAATTTATAGTGAAACACAAACAAGACGTCGCCGTCGTGTTAGTATGACCAAACTGCTTCACCTGTGGGAATTTTTAAATAACGTTAAATAAATTGCATATAATATTGCAATAGGTACCTATATTGGTTTATAAATTTCCTTTCATCAATTTGGAATGGGTTATTTATTTCCCTAATGCGACGCTGTCGCTTTTTCTCCATACGATATTTACTCTCTAAATATTCAAATATCTCGTACTCGTCATACATTTACAAAAACAGTAAAAAGTGTGATCTAATAAACACTTGTAATTTTTATACAAAGTATCGAGTTTAGAAAGTCTTATCGACCAAATTTTAAGTGGGTCCTCACAACAGTTTACCTCTAATAACAAAAACAATGTTGAATTAGCTCGTAAATATTAACTTTTTCAAGATCGCTTATTTTGACATTACAGCCGCTCAATATACACTCTGCTGATATCAAATAACACATCATGGTATGAAAACTATACAAAAGAAAAGGTGAACGGATTTCGTAAACGTCAACTTAGCAGGCCTGCTACAGGCCTGCTTTAACGATGTCATAGTACAAAAACGCAGGGCAGTTCAACTTCCAGGCAACTTCTGCCCTGCTTTAAGAGGTCATAGTAAGCCCCCTGACCCAAATAGGAGCGGCGGCGCAGCGACCTATAGTCCCAGCCTAACATCTGAATATAATTACAAAATGTACCTAAACAAAAAAGGAGTAGTATGTACCAGGGATGTTACGGAGGTGGTTTTATCGGAACCGAAGTCGGAGTCGGAGTTTTTAAATTTGGTTTGTCGGATTCGGAACCGGAATCGGAGTCCGAGGCGGATTCGGAGGTGTTAGCAGAAGAGAGATGTGTTAAGGACAGGCCTAATAAAATAAAATAGTATTTACATAATTTCAGTCAGCCTCTTTAATTTCAATTAAAAATAATAAACCTACATACTTAGTAAAGGCGCAGGCGATAAAAAAAATGCTTCGACCTCCTATTCAAACCTACGATTTAAAAGTATCGGAGCCGAAGTCGGAACCGGAGATGTAATATCAATCGGAAGTTCCGACTTATCGGAGTCGGAGTCGAAGCTCCGTAACATCCCTAGTATGTACAATAATTGTGTAAATGTTAGAAGACATTGCTAATTATGGTTATATCTTTTTCCGATTGGTTTAGTTAACTTGCGGTATAAAGATATTGTAATGCTTTAAAGGACATACAATATTTAGTAATACTAGGCAGGACTTATTACACCATAAGTCTGCCATAATATGGTTACCCTTGTGTTAGAAAGTGACAAGGCGTACACTTATACCTATCTCACGTGATTCGCAGAAATCGACAAGTACTCATTCCAGTTGTACGTAGTACTTATTACTTCTATGTTACAGACGTAGTGAATTAATTAAGTATTCAATAAAACTACCAGAACGACTTAAACGCAGCAAAAATGGTTCATACAAATATCAACATGCCATAACTAAATTGACATTGATACTGACAGTTCCGTAATGTGGTGTTCCGAAACTCCTTGACTATAGGTGTTTTGAATAATATCTGAAATACGCAATGTTTTTTTTAATTAAATGGTGAAATAAAATAAAACGATTAAATATAATTAATTATTTTCTATTATATGATCTTGTAGATTTACTTATCTTGATAGCGAAAATAATTGACAACTGTAATCGGAACGAAAACGTTTTCGGAAATGAACTTTTATTATGATGGATATGCCATTTTTGCGGAAGTAGGTAATTGTTAATTATTTATTATCTTTTATTTGATATTTTTTTAATGCGGTTATAAAAGACGGATAAAAATCACTACACATAAATAAAACATTATTTTTGGTGTTAATGTACTTGTGACGCAATGTGGTACGGGATATGGGCATTCTCCTTTGAGTTTTATAAACTATGTAAAAGCACAACATTTTCCCCAGAGACTTTTACTGAGACATTACCGTATAATACCATACCATATTGTAGATGGTCAAATTTCAGTACAAAAAAAGCATGACATAAAAACAAAAACTTAAATTTTAAAAACTGTATTAGTCCTGTAACTCATTAAAAGTTATACAATGAGCATAAAGTAGCCCAATAATTTGGTATAATCAAAAACATCTGTATGTCTTCAGAATTTTTAGGAACAACACTTTCGTTGTTTTTGCTCATAACTCAAAATTAAGGCTAAGTTCATATGATCGCGCGGTAGCGCGCGGAACTACTAACCGCGCAGTGCAAGATCTTGCGCACGGGACGGAGCGCGCCGCGCTGTACCGCGCGTTAATGTAGACGATAAACACTATTTAGCTTGATCTTGTACCGTGCGGTTAGTAGTTCCGCGCGGTCATATGAACTTAGCCTAAGTTTAGTCACTTAACGGCCTTTTAGACATAGGACGGCAGAACGTATGATTAGTCCTTTTCTATCAAAATCTCTACAGAGTATAAAACAAAGTCGCTTCCCGTCGTCTGTACGCTTAGATCTTTTAAACTACGTAACGGATTTTGATGCGGTTCTCATCAGTAGACAGAATGATTCAAGAGGAAGGTTTATAATATAACATATTATGTAACTATATGTATTTTTGCATTGCACCCGTGTGAAGCCCGGGCGGGTCACTAGTAACCAATAAAATCATGATGCGCTTTTATTTCAACTGTTATTATTGGCTATACAGACCAACATTAAATTAATGTAAATATAAATTTTATATAACTCTTGAACTGTCTATTAGGTCGAATTTCATGTGATTTTATTTCTAGTTTTGCTCTGAGGGTTCTTTGCTTTAAATATAACTAAGATAGGTAGTCTAAAAGAGACTAGATGAGCGACATACCTCAGGCAGTGTGAGCACTTCATTAGTGACCTCGACAGCCCTGTAGAAGTTACTCCAGCGAGCCTTCTTTTCACGCTTGCGCTTCAAACGGTTCAGCCTGACTGGGTCCTGTGCCAATGAGATAAAACGTTACCGACAATGACGTCGAAGAAAGAGCAAAAAGGCTGACCATTACCAATAATTTTAATTAATTTATTTGTAAGTCGTTACTACAAAATTACAAGACCGAATTTGAAAGATATTTTTCAGTATGGAAGCTAAAGAGATAAACGTATTGGGCTATCCTAAAAAATATTTTCCTAAACCGAAGCGCCAAACCGCATATAATATTCCAGTATCCAATTTTACGGCACATATCATTTTTACGATTTTAAATATTTCACGTATGTTGCTGCACGTAAAAAGGAACACGACATATTCCGTGAAGTTGTTTTCGTTAACCGAATAGACATTTCCCGAAAAACTACCAAAACACAATCACTTTCGGAGTTCTTTAACATTTCTATACTACATCGCAAATAGGCACCATCTATAAGGAATAAAACCATTTTTTTTACAAATATGCAATTACAATATTTAGCTTTAATTCCGCCAAACTAGATAGCTAGTTTGAATGCAGTATACAGCACTTCCCTGTCGATGTTGACTCAACATCTCCTGAGGATGCCCCGTAGAGGGGCGAAACACGTGTCGAATTGGCTTGGTTACATTATTTTTTTCACTCCTTGTGCATAATGCATAAATTTGTAAGCGGGAGGGTGGGTAGCTTTAATCCAAACTAGCGATCTAGTTTGAATAGGCATGTTGACAGCATCAATAAATTGCAAATCTAATTAGTCCGCCAGTTAGTTTTGAAAAATAATGGACACGTATTTTTTCTTTTGTTAATTCTATGAATATTTGGAAAGATAAAACGCATGAAAACTCGAGACTGGGGGCTTGTGACGTCAGAAGCAAGTAAAAATTGTACTTGCTTGTGATGTTTTGCCAATTTTAAAAGTGTCGTATCTTCGTCAATTTTGGTTTACGTAACAAAAGAAAAAATACGGGTCAAATATTTTTTGATAATCTAACTGACGGACTAATTACATTTTTTCAGTCAAATACCCTATTATAACTAAATATTGTATTTGCATATTTGTATATCATGGATTTCCGGAAAGTAACGCCTAATTCCATCATTTAAATTAATTTTCTTTATACATACATTGCTGAGCTCCTCGATACGTTTGGCGTCGTCTTCGGCCTGTTTACGTTCTCTCTCGATGCGCTCTTGTTCACGAATGCGCAGGCGCTCGTTCAGTTGGTCCCATTCCTCTTCTTCTGTTAGCTCACGCTCGCGCTAAGTGACGAAAAGAAATTGAAATATATTGTTTGTTGAGTAACAAGTTTGTGACTATAATAATTTATCATAGCGGGCGTCTGAAGGGATGTACAGAGATGCCGTGATATGAAATGATGCCCAATGTTCCAATGGACCAAACACCATATTTATGTCCTTTAGGCGCGATTGGACCAACCGCGAATTGGACTAAACGCGAATTGGACCAACCACGAATTGGATTGAACGCGAATTGGACCAACAAGGAATTGGAGAAAACGCGAATTGGACCAACCACGAATTGGACTAAATGCGAATTGGACTAAACGCGAATTGGACTAAACGCGAATTGGACCAAGCACGAATTGGACTAAATGCGAATTGCACCAATCACGAATTGGACTAAACGCGAATTGGACCAACCGCGAATAGGACTTTTTTTACCATTGGACTAATCGCGAATTGGACCAATTTGGACCAAAAAAGCTGAAGAATTTATGTTAAGCCCCATGATAGCACGGCTGTTTAAAGTGAGGTCTTGTGTCCTACCCCCGATTCAGAATATTTTCGATAAGGTTGTCGATCCATTCGGTATGTTATCTCGTTTTGACTAAGATTCTCGTAACGAGAGAAAAAGAGATAGCAAACCGAATGTTCGAGAACTGACTAAGTAGACCCGACCAGACTAAGTAGGACTTACTAACAGACAGAAGTTCTGAATCCGGGAGCTGGTTGTATTTTCAATCCAGGCAGTGCTATAACTTTTGGTCCAAAAAAAACTCGGTGACAGTATGTTGAATTGTGGCCGGCAAATAGCAATAGGCTTGTGCAAAATTACAATGTTTTTATATTAACAAAAACAAGTACCACCAAAAATTAGGTGCGTGGTTCTGAATAAGAAGAGGTCCTATGGATACAGTTTTCTATTTTCTGGCCCCTATTATATGGGATTGAATATTATTATAGACCGATATTAGCAAGCTACATACAATAGTACACTTCTGCCTAGCCCTTTAGAGAATAAGTGAATGTATGACTTACCTCATCTTTTCTATCATCCTTGTCTTCCTCTACCTTCTCCTCAGCATCCTTCTCCTCAGCATCCTGCTCCATCTTTTCTTCAATATCAAACTTCTTTTCCACTGCATTGTCTTCTGTATTGGGAGCCTCTTGAACCTCCATTGGTTCTAAAACAAATATTGCCATTTATTATCCTCAAATCCCAATGATATAGAACTATAACATTAATTTATTAAGTATATTATTCTTACCAGGTTCAGCTTGTTTTTTAGGTGACTCCGTCCTGAAATAAAGTTAAGATTTTAGTCATGATAACACCACTAGTTGAATATGCAAAATTTGCATAACATATGGAACATTTTTAATCAAAGACATTGCAATAGCTAACAAATTTGGATAGAAGTCAGTAGAGATGTAGAATTATAGATTTCGCTGGGAATAGTCACATGTTGTAAGATTAAACCAAATCCAGCACACTTGGTGGTAGGATCTATATCAGTGTTTCTCAAAGTGGGCGATAACGCCCCCTTCCGGGCGCTAGAGGGCTACAGGGGGGCGGTAAAGGGTGATAAAAGTAATTATTGCAATTGTGATTATTAAGATGCGCTAAAGTTAAAAATTTTAGGGGGCTGATTCTCAAAGTGGGCGACGCAAGTGGTTAACGAAATAAGTTTGATAATCTCTGATCTATGTATAGGGTTTGCCTGGCTAGCTATCCTCACATTAGACCGTCGCCAAGCAGTTTCTGTGTTCAGTCGTGTATATTTGAGACCAAGAGAGGTATAATAGAATTCCTCTATATCTCTGTTACTAGTAGTTGTGTACTTCATCTTAGACCCTATCTGCGCTCAACATCAGGAGCGACTAGGGCCAAACGCGAAGTAGTCAAATGATAAAAAAAAACCATACAGGGATCTTTTGACTCCCATAAAACTGATAACAGATTTACAAAAATGTTATTGTCAAGAGAAATTAATGCAACTGATACGAGAACTCGACCTTAACCTTGGCTAATGGACGTAGTGTCGTTATGTTATGAATAATTTAGTACAGATCGATATTTCATCGAACGCACCGCATCATTACGAGACCTTGAAGCATTCACGGCGTTTGTCCAACCAGTAGTATGGTTGTACAAAGTTTTTAAGCCCTAGCTATTCTTGTACCCCTATTTCCACGTCGTTCACACTCTTATGGCCGTAGACATAAAAAAAAAAACCGACCAATCTACGCCGATTTGGCGTCAATATGTGTGGGGAGATCCTAAGCCGACAATACATGTTGGCTAAGCCTCTGCAACCGCGAGCGTAGGCAAATTGGTACAATGCTTCTTTCTTTTCTTTTTCGTGTGAGGATGTGGCCACCTCTGGTGTCAGAGTTAATTAAGGCGCCTCTGGGAACCCCACAGGCCTCTGACTTGGCTATTTCAGACTTACGTTAACTATATGTAAGTCCAGGTTTCCTCAAGATGTTTTCCTTCACCGTTGTCTGTGATGTCCAAGATAAACTTAGACAGTACATATGAATTTGAAAAAGTCACATTGGTACTTGCCCGGATTTGAACCCACAACCTCAAGCACGAGAGGCGACGTCTTAGCCACTGGGCCAGCAAGACACACCTATACAATGCTAATGCTACAATATACACACATCAAAAAAAGTTTGCGATCACTAGCATAATTATGTATGTGAAGATTCCGAATTCAAAATCTAGCTGAAATCTGATTTATATTTATCTAGATAACTATCAATCTATATTTATCATGATAATTATCACTTTGAATCCCGATTAGAAAATTCGGCTTCAAAAAGGCTACATAATTTTTCAAAGTGATCGCGAACTTTTTTTGATGTGTGTACATGGCGGTCAGGTTCGAAACGAGACACGACATACGTGCAGGCGGTCCATTTGTGCAGAAAAACCGACGCTTTTCTGAAGTGGGTCGTGGCGAGCGATCGACCAGCTACGCGAGCGACATAGAGCAATAGCGAGGCTAGACAAATGGGCTGCCTAAACATTGGTACTCGCCTGCACTTGGCAAAGTATAGTCAAAATGTATTGCCGGCTCTACCCTCTTAACATAGATGGAACAAGAAAAACCGAGGTTTTAAATAAAACAGACAGTCCCTTTTTGTGGAACCATGTTAGAAGTAGGTAGGTATGCATCCGATATCGATGCCAATATATCGCCGATACTCGAAGTTTGCCGATATATCGGCATCGGCGATATTTTCATGGCCGATTCAACGATACTTTTCAAATTTCGCCCTTTAAAAATGTAAACGCGCCAGTTGTCTCGGCAAACGCGGCACTAACTAACTATGCTCGGGGAAACCCCGCGCTTTATTCAGTGTCTTGTTTCGCCCGCCCGCTTTGGCCTCGCACTCGCTTATCTATCCCATTTCGCTAGGTTGACTGTTGTCGTGCGTAGTAGTATTTTTCCATGCAAATGTAATTAAAAATTACATATTGTAATTAATTTGTGTGTGCATATCTTATATCTATTCTTTTTATATTTATTAAAAAATAAGCTGACTTGTTTTCTTTATTTTACCTTCATTTTTGAATTTAATAAGCGTATCGGTATCGCCGATATTTTTATAAGAGCATCGGTATCGTATCGGCAAAAAGACGTATCGAGGCATCCCTAGTTAAAAGTGATGGGCATATTTTTAAATCTGGGTTTACATAAGATTTGATCTTAACCATCTGTCGTAATAAGAGGATTAGGGTTTTTTTGCTGGAATCCCTACAGAACCTTAGAACAAAAAAGGTTACTTACTTTTTTTCATCTTTTGGAGTAGGCTGAGGTTCTTTCTCAGCAGGTGGCGCGACAGGTGTAGGAGGCGCAACTGGTGCAGGTGGTGCTACTGGAGCAGGTGGTACAACTGGAGCAGGTGGTGCAACTGGTGCTGGTGGTGCAACTGGTGCCGGTGGTGCAACTGGTGCTGGTGGTGCAACTGGTGCTGGTGGTGCGACTGGTGCAGGTGGGGCAGGTTCTGCAACCTCCTTGGCTGAAGGTGGTGATTCAGAATCAGAGTCCTCTTGGCTCGGAGAATATGGTTCTCCTGCTGGTGGCTGTTTTGGCTCTTCTATTATTGGTTCCGGTGGTTCTTCTCGTATTGGCTGTAGAGTTAATGATATGTCAATATTATATGTATTTACAAAGTAAGCATGTTGCATAAAAAATAATGGCCAATGGACACATTAAATTGATTTGCAAAGCAAAATGTACATTCGACGCATGGGCTTTGGCCAATATTTGAGTTTACCAGCTTTTTTTTTCCTTCCGCATCAAGTCAATCTGGTTGTTTTATGGGACATGGAATTTCTCCATAATCCGAACGAAATGAACAAACAGCTTATGAATAGGTCTGAATTGTTCAACAACTGACTAATCAAATCTTCGGAATCAGAGGGCAGAATTCAGAAATGTACTTCTTATCTCAATTGACTGTACTTCATCAACCAAATTCCGTATTTGTATAACAAAACCCTTTGCCTTCACCATAGACCATACTGGCTTAATAACGGTACTTCCGTTGACAAATTTCTTGGCAATAAAACCTCAGAAGAATCGTCAGATGGTCACTAGGTGGGATTGTTGTCAAATGGCAACCCTTGACATATTCATAATACTTACAGGTATTTTAGCAGGTGTAGCAGCAAGTCTAGATGAGGACGACCGCCGCGTTGTCCGAGCGGCTGCACTGGGTCGCCGTGGGGTCGGCGGTTCCTCTGCGTCCTCAGTGGACGTGTCCAAAATTGACGTGTCAGGCATTGCTGAGGACAAAAAGAGAGTTGAGAATGAAGCGTTTATTACAGAATGAATAAAATAACATTCCGAGGAACACGGAAAGCCGGTTTTCAGAGCAGCAAAGGCTTTTTACGCATATTGTACACTACCAGATATTTTGGGGCCTGGTTGAGAGTCCCTACTGAAGACGGGAGAGACTGGGCACTCTATTTTTAGTTTTTTTTATTTTATGTATAAAACTTTGGCCCATAGGATTTCTCCTGTATCGTGGGTGCATTTACAGTCACAAATCTCACATACATAAAAGCCCAGACCCGAAACAACTATCTGTAGGCCATACAAATTTTTGTTGCGTGTGGGAATCAAACCCACAACCCGTGTCACAAGTGGCTGAGCCACTGCACCAAATGTGTCATCATAATATGTATTCTGTTTGGTCAGGCCTTTAGGTCCGTGTCATTTGAGAGCTTCCTCCTAAGTGTGTCTTGTTTTGATATCATTTGACTTGCTGATATGGTAAATGGATACCAGTTTGTGTCTTTGCAAATATTATCCATTGGCAAGATGAGAACATCGAGAGATGACATGCCTAATAGATTCATTAGTATGATGGCATGTTATGTATATCTATATAAAAAAAATAAAAAGTACTGACTAACTGACTCATCAACGCCCAGCTCAAAGCCTTGGACCTAGAAAGCTGAAACTTTGCACAGAAGTTGCCTTTATAATGTAGACAAGGATTAAGGAAGGATTTTTCGAAATTCAACCCCTAAGGGAGTTAAATAAGGGATGAAAGCTTGTATGGAAAATCATCACCTAACAGGTTCAAAATTTCACACAAGCAAATCTGCCGGTAAAAGCTAGTTTTCATTATAAAATAAAATAGTAAACAAACAAGGCATTGGGAATAGAGTCCTAGGTACCACTGGTCAGAACTCCGGAAAGAGAAATCTCCAAACAATATGTACCACGTCCAAGAGTATCTCTTTCTGTATCAAGCCATTGATCTATCTACCTAACGAGAGTCTGTTCAAATGTTAGTTGAGACTTTTGGCCTTAACAACTAAAGGCACAATGACTGCTGGGTCAACATCTGACATGTTGACAAAGTTACGTGCCAGGTCAAGATATTTTATTTCTTTATTCTTTTTGGCTTTCAAAAGGTTCTCGTTGTCAGTGATATCAACAATCACTCTGCGGTAATCTAATCAATCTATCACCACTTCATCAGGCTTGTAACATCATGTCTGTTGTGTAGCAATTGAGCCTGAATGATCTTACGAGCTTGGTCTAATATGGTAGAAATTGGGTGGATTGTAACAGTGTTTTTGTTGTGTAGCTGTATTGCTATTCAATAATAACTGAATGTTAAGATTGTAATTATATCAAATTTTGAAGGCTATGTGATACAATAAACAATCAATGTTTTTGTGCAGATCTTCTGATAAGACTCATGTTTTAGGTTTCTCTATTGTTAGTCTAAAATGTAATTTTATTAATTTTAACATCCCATGACCTTACTAGTATTATTATAACAAAATGTGACATCATGGATATTAGCGTGCAAACAAAAAAAAATTGAAGGTGTAGCCAAAAAATATTTCCCTCCATTTAAATTTTTATTATTATTTGTTAGGTTCCGCAAATTACGAGTGTGACGTCATGTGAAACCAAGCGATATAAATTCAACTCATCAAACAATTTATTCGCCAAAAATGTACACGTGCATAGTGAACAATATTGATTTAACTATGGATAGAAACGAGAAAATTTATACAAAACTGTTGCAATAAGTGGGATAATCATAAAACGAGCATTTATTACTTTTTCCTGTCTTTGCTTCTAGCGCTTTCTTCAATCTTTCGACCAAAGCCGGCTTGTTCCCTTTGGTGTCCAAACCGAGGGCGCCAAGCTCGGATCTTAGATCCACAACTTTCATCTTAGACGGATCCATTGTTCAGTTTTAATAACTAGTTCTGTTCACAAATCACAATGTTCCAATTCACACACTACAGTTACACAAATTAAGTGTAATCAAACATTACTCGCAAAAATTTACAATGAGAAAGCGCCAAGCTAAACCAAGATGGCCGCGCAGCGAAACAACACGTAACGGAAACGGAAAAGCAAAGAGTGTAGAATAATAAATTACAAAAAAAACAACACTCAATACTCGACTCAATTCTCTATGAGAACTCAATAATCGACTAATTCACTTAAACCATTTTCAATAATATTTTAGCCGATGTTATAGACACATTTAATGGTTATACTGCTAAAGCTTATTATTAATTATTTTTACCTAATTCTTTTAATTTAAATTTAAAAATTTAAATTCAAATCACAGTTTACTTAATTTTTGAACGAAAAAAGGCGGGAACTAATGGCGGTTTTAAATAGTATAGTTGCTTAGATACTTAGACACAAATTAAATTCGATTTAATGGTTATTTAGAAAACGGTTTTTAATTCCAGACATTTATTTTGAATCTCATAAAATTTTATTTGAAAATGGCTAAAAGAGAAGATCTTAGTAATGTCGTGATTATGAAAAAATAAAGTTAAATGTGAAACATGGAACTGACAAATAATAATATTCTACTTTGCATTTTCAGTTGACGCTAATAATGACTTGGAAAAGAGGATCATGGAAGCATTCGAGGTGTTCGACCATTCTGGGAAACAAGTTGTCGATGTCAGAGAAGTTGGAACTATCCTGCGATCTTTAGGTAGGTACCTACTTCGATGAATAATGTTGCTCTACCCAGAGAGAGAACTTTCTGCTCTGCCTGCCTATCTCAATATGATTCATCCTTCTACTACATTCCTTAATACCGCTGTGATCGTAGGGCCGAAGAAATGGAGATAAAAATGACCTATCTAATCCTTTAAAAATGATCGGCTGTCTTTCTTGTTTCTTTACCTTAGATCAAATTAAAAACCTACATACAGGGTGAAATTGTAAACAGTCGAAAAACCGAAATGGGAGATTGTACTCATCACTATGAACAACTTTTACTATGAGAACAAAACAGAAATCGTGAAAAAAAAATCTGCTGTTCCTTATATTTTGACGAGATGCGAACATAAATGTAGGGAACAGCTGTTTTTTTTTTCGCGATTTCATGTTTGATCCCATAGTAAAAGTTGTTCATAGTGATGAGTACTACTTATCTCCCATTTCGGTTTGTCGACTGTTTACAATTTCACCCTGTATGTAATGTTCAATTACATTAATTAAGTACCATTAATAATCCAAATGTTCAAACTACAGGATGCTGTCCTACCGAAGCGGAGGTACAAGAAGTGATTTTAGCGACGGAAAATAAAGAGGCGACGGGGAACGTGCCGCTAGTTAACTTTATGCCCTACATGTGCAAAGCTACGGTCGAACACAGGTTTAATATTTTTTTATTGCTAAAGCAACCAAAAAACCTCGCCGACCAGGTGCGAGAGGCACCCGGTCGGCGGTTGTTTTAAAGCATTGTCCACAACTTCGGTCGCGCTCGCGCCCGATTCATTTAATTCGTAGCGAACCGTTGTGGATGCGCAATTTCCGTTAGAGCACGTACACGAAGCAAACTTACTACCGCCCGTTCGCGAACAGTTGTCGTGTCCACACTGTTGATGCATTTGCAAGGAGTTCTTGTGCCACTTGCGAACAAGAGCACACTTTGTGCCCAAAAAACTCTAGGCACATGTGCGCAGCTTGCACGAGAAGTGCTTTCGAACGCGGCTATACCTACTTTCTCGCAAATACGAGCATGGTCTAAGTATACTCAATAAACATCTGGGTACACACAGTACGAATAAAATAAGTTTTCTCCTCTGAAGTGAGGAACAGAACGCTGAAAGTCTGGTTTCAGAGCGGCAAAGTTATTTTACGCGTACTGTATTTGTAGCTTGCACACAAATTGCTCATTAACTATTTGCAACTGCGTCCACGCGTGCTCGTAGGATGCATGTCGAATAACAGTTCACAAATGTAGACACAGCTTAAGGATTGCTGTTTGTTCAAGTAGTAGTAGTAGTAGTATATATATAGTACGCGTTGGGCAAGTAGGTATGTCATTCTTTTGACCAATACCACCACTTGGTTTTGTTTAAAGATCGCCTCAATTTACCGTAGCTGCGGTCAAAGCTTGAATGGATGACCGCTCATTGTGACCTTTTCAACCACGTTAAGCCAACGGCTCCGCTCGTGTCTAGGCATAGGTATAAATGCATGAAAAAATATCTGAAAATCAATCCAAACTTAATTAGGTACGGTACCGGTATTCCTCGTGAACTTTTCGATAAGACACTTGCCGAACGATTCGGATTGTAAACTCGGTATGAGAATCGTAGGCAAGGCAACTTAGGTACTTCTCCGTTTTTTGTGTAGATTCTACCCGGCAAGCGCGGAGATGTTGTTGGCAGCGTTTCGTTACTTCGACACGGAGGGACGCGGCTTCCTTCCTAAGGAACTATTCGCAAAGATCATGCTCGAAGAGGGGGAACCTTTTACCCAGGTCAGCTTATACCATCTTAACTCTTATCATTTCATTTATAATAACACTGTTGAAGTACAGTAGGGTAATTCCCGTATCACGACGCGCCGATAAAGTTGCAGTGACGCTGCAGTTATGTTCACGCGAGCGTATTTGACAGCGATCGCTTATTAGGTATGAGATTACGAAAAGCGTTGTTTTGATCGAGGCTACAACTACACTGCAACTGGGGGGCGGAACTGCACCGCAGCGGAACTGAGCGACACGACGCGTCAAAATATTCTTTATATGAAATTATATGAGGCAAAACGCACTAAGCGACAACGGAACTGTACTGCAACTGAACTGCGCGGCAAAGTTGAGCAACTAACCAAAAGTGTCGCAACCTGTCGCGACGTGTAGTTCCGCTGCCGCGGAGTGCGGTTCGACAAACTTCATTCCACTCCTATCGCTTTTCGGAAGTGTGTCCATCCTTTGTATATGCGGCTGCATAATTTGTAAAAACTTATTGAATTTGTATTGAGACATTCTAAAATAAGTATGGAATCTTATTGGATCCTTCTTAAGTCGTGGCAAACGCGTAAAATACTCGTCTTCTTCATATCGCGAGTTTGATATATCATGTAGCCATATTCTTTGCTTTTTTCTTGCCTGTTCTTGCTCGATCCTTTCCTCTTCCTCACATAACAAGGAAATAATAATCATATTATTATCCATTTCGTCATTCATCTTGCTCAGAGGTTGCCTAGCTACTGAATATATTTTTGTAGCGCCGCTGCAGTTCAAGTGCGGCTTACCAAAAAATTACGCGTCGTGACGCTCAGTTCCGTTGCGGTGCAATTCTGCCTAGTGCGGTCCTACCTTTACTATGACCTCTTAAAGCAGGACAGAAGTTGTCTGGAAGTTGAACTGCCCTGCTTTTTTGTACTATGACATCGATATAGCAGGCCTGCTACGTTGACGTTTACGAAATCCGTTCACCTTTTTTTTTGTATAGACTTTTCGGACCATGAACAAGCATTACCGTTCAACTTGGTTCAATAGTCGTTCACCTTTAGTACTGTAATGGTACGATTTTTAGCGATTCAGAAGCAGGCCTGCTTTTGAACCGAAGTTGACTGGCTGGCATTTGAACGTTTTCATAAGAGGTCATAGTAAGCCCCTTGAACTTCTTAAGTTAGGTGAATCAGCCCCTAGATACCTAGCATATACACCTGGGGGCTTACCATGACGTCTTAAGAAAACGTTCAAATGCCAGCCAGTCAATATCCGTTCAAAAGCAGGCCTGCTTCTGAATCGCTAAAAATCGTACCATGACAGTACTAAAGGTGAACGACTATTCAACCAAGTTGAACGGATAAGCTTGTTTATGGTACGAAAAGTCCATACAAAAAAAACAGGTTAACGGATTTCGTAAACGTCAACGTAGCAGGCCTGCTACAGGCCTGCTATAACGATGACATAGTACAAAAAAGCAGGGCAGTTCAACTTCCAGGCAACTTCTGCCCTGCTTTAAGAGGTCATGGTAAGCCCCCTGGGCACACTGTCTATGTGTACAAATAAGTAGAACCTGCTCATCTTTAAAGAATGATTTTTTAATCACCATCCAAAAATTTTCTAGGCATTAGTTATCATTCGAAGATTCCATTTTTGAATAGAAATAGGTAGGTGAAATTTTCATAATAAAATAATTTTCCCGGAAGAATTATCAACCTAGCGTGGTTACTAAGTTAAACCACAGAATAGTAACAGAAGCAACACTTCGCGCAACAATTAATAGAAATAGCGACTCTTGCTACAAAGCAACAAAGTGCAATTCAGCTCGCATAAGCGCTCAGTACCTAACGCTATATTCACCTAAACGTTGCCGCTCTCTTCTAACGCGCAACTCTGTCGCTGTCTGGCGCGGAGTGACGCGCTAGCTGTGGCTGTGGCGCTAGGGTTTTCGGCTTGCCGCTGCTACCATACGTGACATACGTCTATCTACCTACTTGACCACGGAATCTATCTTTATGTTTGATGCGTATGATTACACGGTCAATTAGGTAGCTAATAGACAATGAATATTAAAGTTCGTCATTTGTAATTTACAAATAACCTTCAATCTTTAGGCTACCTCTTTGTTTAACATTCCTCATTAACTTACATTAATAATATTTTCATATTTTGCAATAATTAAAATGTTCGTAGAACAAAAACATCAAAAATTCTGGTTGTTTACATTTTCACTATACTAATTCTTAATTATCTCCTAAACGCGTGGACAGATTTGCATGATTCAAACGGATATAATGGTTTTAGACCTCGATCTTTCATTTGACACCAAAATCGTTAAGTTATCTTAACAAATAAAAAATCACATTTTCAAGTTGCGCTCGTAATTATGTAAATCAATGTAATCAAACAATAAACGTTAAAACTACGGTTCTATATGACTGTACCTACTTGTTACCTAATTAACTTGTAGATGGGGTTTAGTTGCCGACATAATGCACATGAAAACGAAGTTTTATCATCGTTTTTAAATTAATTTGAACTTATTTTTCCTCATCTGCAGGTAATGAAAAAAATGACACTCTGTCGTCTCCGTATTTCGACACACATCCATCAAATGAGCAATGTTTTAGACCAGCCATTCTTGTTGCTCACTAAACTTATTTAAAATAATAGGTACACACGCGCGCGCGAGCGTTGACAGCCCACTGGCGCCACTGGCGAGGTGGACGCGTATCCACGCGAAATTGTAGGCACTTATCGCTGTAGGTACGGCCGAGTGGTGGAGGCCTGGTTAAACTTTAAATACTACACTTGTCGCTCATGCACAGAATCAGAGAAAGGGACTCTCATACATTTAAACCGCCTATAACTGTGGTGGAACAAATTGACCGCCGCGCTTCACTCCCGTTCGCTCTATGGTAGGTTGGTAGGGGCCTTGCATCAGAGTGAGAGCATAGGGGTCATTTTCACAAAAAGTGTACACTGTTTTAAATGTGTCGAAATTTTATTTTTTGTTGTAAATCGTTTTTTTTCATTAAATTTACAATTGACATTCTTTTCACTGTATGAAAATAATAATAAAACCTCTTATTCTTTAATATTTAATAAAATATAGGTCATTTATTGCCTTTGGGGAACAAAATTTCTTCCATTCCGCAACTATAAGCTTTCGGTTATAGAAATAAAATAAAACATGTTTGGATTTAATCAACTAGTATTATTTAATAATAATATTTTGTACTTCAATACAAAATATATAAAAAATAAAACCAATAATAACAAACATACATTTTTATCAATTTAATTTCCATCACGTTACTCTTTGGACGAAATCAGTTAAATACTTTTTGGTATGTTACTCAATTAGGATACAATATAGGAACAGTTTTTTAATTTATATTCATAAATTTATTATCCTCTAAATTATCAAAATTTGATGACAATCAGATGGCATTTTGCTCTAAAAATAATATTTAAATCAAAATAAAAAATAGGACAGTCACAGAATTGACTGTTCCAGTAACGGAATAGAATTCTTAAGACTATGGTACATTAACAACATTATTTTATCTACTCCAATGCTAATTTTACATAATGGTCAAAAAAATGAGATCAAATTATTACAATAAGTATAAAAATATTTTCGACATAAAAATCAATATTTACTTTACTTTCACGGCACCTTGGACAAAAACATTGTATACATAAATAAGAGCGTTTACGACATACGGCATTTCATACAAACTTTCACGTTCTTTTTTGGTAAGGAAATTATCAATGTTCGCAAGAACCACCATTTTTGTTTAGTAAAGTACCTGAAAAAGAAATATTAGGTAGGTAACTCATGTAAAACTGTCAATCAATTTGTAGTAATATTATTAAAAATACACTTTACTAGAATTTGAGCATATGAACATTAAACCTAATAATTTCTGAATTCGTATTCAGAGACACAAAGTGAATTGTCTTATAAATCGGTATGAATATAATGTACCATCTTCCTAAGAATTCCATTCTGAAACTTTTTAGTTCCAACTCTACGTTACCTGCGTTTTGGTTTCGGAATGGAAGTATCGGAAGTCTACCTTTGAACATTTTTATTTCATTTATTTTTAACCAACACATCAGACCAACAAGCTTGGTATCAAATTGGGTTCACTGAAAGTTTATAAAGATATCAAAATAATTTGCAAGAAATAAACTTGTAAACTTACTTCGAAATTGGTTGCGGTTGTGGAATATCAAAAACGGACCGTTCCGTCCGTGCGTGTTCGTCGTCCGCTGGTCTAGTGTTGAGTAGGACATACAAGAGGCAGTACATTTGTCCCGTACATGACGTCAAAATGTAAGAGCGGCTCAACATTTAAAAGTGTACTACTTCAACTTTTATGTCGCGGTAGTCGCATTACTCGTTACTCTCGGTAAGTAAACTGTAGGGTGAGACAGAGAGGGAACGAGGCACATGCTACAATAGCACGTCATTGTCAGTGTGTCAATGTCAGTGGACATTACGCGACCGCGACTCGACTCGCCGCAGTAACGTCAAATGTCATATTCGTACTCGTTACTTCAATCGTATCACCGAGCTTCAGTACGCCTCGCCTCATTTGAAGTAGTACATTGTACTGGCTCAGAGCAAAAAAGAGGCTACTCTTACAAACTCTTTTTCAAGTCATGTCCTACCCAACACTACGCTGGTCGCCGTAAAAATGGAAGAATCATTGTGAAAATCCAATGAAAGCTTTACAAAATGTTTCTAATCGACAAAAACTATGCATAAATGGTAGTTTTAATTGCGATCTTTCGTAAAAATATGGTTTCGGAAGGGAATTTTCCACTTTAGCTAATTTATGTTCTCACATAGATACAATTATTTAAATATTTTGTGTAATGTTACACTGTTTCTGCAATTATAAAACAAATAGTAAATAACTATACTTTCCGAAAAATCAATCACATTAGTACATATAAGTCAACAAAATAAATAAAAGTTATATTATTTTAGTGAAATTGGTAGTGGGACAGCGCTAAAATAGATACCTTGTAGTAGCATTTTTGAAAATTAAGGTAGTATGACTGTGTTTTTAAGTAACAACAATATTTATTATTGCTAAAAACTGACCACAGATCCTTATTTTAAGAGTTGTTTTTCTTGAAAGTTGAAATTATTCGTTGAAAATTTAACAAAAGTTGTGGGACACGCCCAAAACACGAACACGAATGTACACTTTTTGTGAAAATGACCCATAGGCCTATTTTTTTTTTCAATAATCATTTCTTCATCCATATCTAGTCTGTGCATTTCTTTTTATCAAACACAGTGCCTAAAAAAATTGGATGGTGATTAAAAAATCAGCCGTATAAGGATATGGTACTACAATGGAAGATTTTTACCTCTATTTAAATATTCTTTTTTTTTTTTTTTTTTTTTTTTAATCTATATTTTATTTAGGGGCTTTTATCAAAGATATGTCAGCCCCATCGTACCCTTTTACATAAATTGGCTTAAATAGAATTAGTTCATAATAATACATAATAGCTAATTAATTTGAGTTATTCGTGGAGGACAATAATTAAATGGCATAACTTTTTAATAATCTCCGAACATGGTATAGATAAGATGGATTGGATTATGCCTACATCAAATTTATTAATTTTAAAATCATTCACGAATAACTCACGTTCTACTCTGTTCCGAGCACACTCCATCAGCAAATGTTGTGCGTCTTCGATTTGATTGCAAACTGTGCAATTAGGAGATTCAGCCTTTTTCATAAGAAATGCGAATTTTGCCGATGGATAGTGCCCAGAACGGAGTCTTAATATCAATTTAACATATTTCCTATCTAATTTAGTATTCTCGAACCAGGGAACACGAGATGGTTGACCTTGAATGCTTTTGTACCAAATGCCTTTATCCAGAGATATTTTGAAAAAATGATCTTTCCAGGAATTAAAGCATGCAGATTTAAATTTAGCTGTATATTCCCAGTAATCAGGTACATAATTAATTACACATCCGTCTATTACCGCTGATTTGGATATACGGTCAGCCTCCTCGTTACCTCTTAGTCCAATATGTGCTGGAACCCATTGCAATCTACATTCTATGTTTTTTTTTTTAAGTATAATTATAAATTTTAAAATATCATACGCTATCGATGTACCTCTGCTGTAGCCAGAGGCGCATCGAGCGATATGCTGGAGCGCGCTATTGCTGTCTGAAAAAATTACTACTTTATTTAAATTTTGATTCAAGACGTAATTAATTGCTTTGTAAATTGCTATGAGCTCCAGCGACATAATGGATATATCACAATTAATTTTATATCCAAAACTGTTCCCTAAAGTCTGGTCAAATAACCCCGCTCCTTGTCCCTGAGCACTTTTAGATGCATCAGTGTAAATTTTATGCCATCCGAAATATATTGTGTTCAGTTCTGCTACAATATCACTCAGTAACACATTTGGGTTATAACTACGTTTAGAGGTGTTTATACTTTTAAGTTCATTTATAATATTTTTTTGAATATAGGATGTCCAGATTTCTAAACTAAACATTTTCAGATATTCTGATGCTGTAATTTCTAAATGTCTAACGTCATTGTATACTTTCACAAGTAATGGTTTTTGTTTGTTTTGCCAATAAGAGGTAAGACAATAGTCGCTCAACTCGGATATAAGACTAATTGTGACATTATTTGACCACGATCGGCTTTTTAGACAGTATTTGTATGCTAAATATTTTCTTCTTAAATATAATTGTGCGATACATAAGTCTGATTCCATCACATGAATAGGGGAGCTTTTAATGTAACCCCCTATTATTCGTAGGGCCTGGTTTTGCAGCTTGTCCAGTTTCAATAAATGTGTTTTGGCACTACAGTCATAGAGGAACGAACCATAATCCAGTCGACTTCTAATTAAGGAGATGTACAGTTTCCGTATATGTAAATATTCTTTAGAAGTGTTATCTGTCGATGATAGAGGGTTGGTCTTCCTTCGACAAAAAGGACTCCATAACTGGGGGTCCATTCCCTAAGCACGAAGTCCGTGGTTTCGGCCCTATCACCTACGATTATTTCGGGGCCCGAACTAAAAATGAATGACAACACGATTTGACAGTTGTCCCCACTACCGATGTGTTTTTGCCCGTCCGAAAAGTTGAACTTGACACTTGTTTTTTTCACTCCTACGTTTCGGGGTACTTTCGGACGGGCGACTAACTTCGTTGACGGACTAAGGGAGTAGGCCCCCTACTCAGGTGGTATGGTGGGCTACGTGTTCAATTCAGGATTTACGTATAAATCATCTGAGCAAAGAGACTGCTTGCAGTTTTTTCTCTCGTGTGAGCTTTATGAAGATAGCTCATACCGTGGTATAAAGATTAGGCAGTCAGCAAGGTTGGTAGTGTAAATGACACAACAATATAATCGTTCAGGGGTGATTCTATCATTACAGTTTTAGCTAATATCAGTATGTCAGGATTGCGAGCAAGGTAAACACAGTAAATAAAACCAACATAGACTCTCCACCACTGAGAGTACTTGTATTTGGGTTAATATTAGTAACATTAACTAGATCACAGTATATTACTTTACACAATTATTACAAGATCATAAAATAAGGACAAGCTAATCAGATATAAAAGGTCAGACTTCTTCAGCTGTTCAACACGCAATGCTCTTGCTTCGTCGAATGACCGCCGCCTTTATAAGCTCGGGTGCGTTCATCCATATCGACGACTACCTCCCTTTATCAACATTGCCCAGTGTTACCCACTAGCGATAACAGTAGTGGGACTGACTGCCTAGGGTGCGCTGGACGTACTTAAGTTCGTCATCTCGTCACTCGTGGACGCTCAGCACCCCAAATACTATGTAAATCTATCTAAATACTACTGTTCTGCTACATCGCCCACAGGAAGAGTTTGACGAGATGATGCAAACTGCTCTGGATCCCGTCACTGACACCATTACCTACGAATACTACATTAACCAGCTTTTGGTGCGTATAATTTTTATTTTTATCACTTTTAAGCGTGTTTAGAACCTAAACAGAAAATAGTATTTATGAACCAGTGGTGCATAACGGGTGATTTTTCCCATTCAATTTAGAGGTTTCCTTAAGCCGTGTACCTACGTACTTTCGAACACGTTGTTTGCACGTGCGTACCATTACCAAACAGTTCCGATTCGAATCCAATCCAATCCAGGAGCGCCGATTCTATTGTTCACAAACTAAACTATGAGAATTGCTATCTTTTACTAACAGACAGCGCGACAAAAGGACAGTGATGGATAAGAACTAAGTTAGAGATGTCAAACTAGTTTACGCCTTGAACTTTAAGTGTTTTAAGGGTCGGCCGCTCAGTGACGCCACGGCGCGGCGTGGCAAAGGATTTTTTTCGCGGACAAAAGATTTTCGACCTTGTTTCAATGAGTTTAGCACTGACATTATTTTATTTTAATCGAAACGTCTCGCGTGATGCCGCGAAACGTCGCGTCATTCTACGAGATACTGTGACGCGTCGCGGGATACTACGGCTCGTTGTGGCATTCCACAAGATGCGCCTCTCACGTGTTGCACGGCACGCCGCTGCAACACGTGAGAGGCATAGGTTACTGTTGTATGTTAAGGAAAGTGGGTGCTAAGGTGTCTCTTCTTCCTCAGTGACAGTGCCTTTTAAACCTTATTTCAATAAATTTAGCACTTGTATTTGCTTAGCATACCGCGGATGTACCGCGGGATGCTTCGTCGTGCCGTGGCATGCCGCGGTACGTCGTGGTATGCCGCGGGATGCCACAGGATGTTTCGGTATGCCGAAGCCGCGCCGTGCCGTCAATGGGCGCCGGACCTTAGTCGACACGTTCTGACCTGTCGTCTAAATTTATAAACTGCCAGCATTTATTTTTTCATATGAAACACTGCAGGGTATATCATGTGAGGAATTAAACTTCTAAGGGTCGGTTTTTCGATCGGCAGATATTTTTTATCTGAGGAAAATACATATACTTATTCATTTTTTTTAAACAAAAGCTGTCAAGTCAAACTTGAAACTTATTCCTCAGATAAAAGTTATCTGATGATTGAAAAATCTGCCTTAAGTAAAAGAAATACATTATTAGGTGCTCATATTTATTTTAAATTGGTTTATACGGTAACCGGGTACAGATAACTTGATACAAGATAAAATAATTTCATACTACGGAAAATAAAAATCAAAGTTAAAATAAAATCAATTAAACATTATTCCGGGTAAGACAATTAAAATGTTATTTACATAACTAACAATAAGTAAAACCAATTTTATTTTTATAGAAATATAAAATGAACAAAGAGAAATTAAAGTTTTCCATAGACTACTGGTATTCTAGTTATGTTTAAGACGGTATTAGATTACACTACAAGTAGATCTGTAATGCATACAAAATGCTCCTATTCTATATTAAAATTAAAACTGAAAGAAATCTCATTCAGCATTGAACTCAGATTGCAGCAGCACTACGCCATAAAAACTATTTTTTAAGGAAGAAATTCTGCACATTTAAAAACATTTTATCAAATGGGAATCTAGTTCAAATTGCTTTTGGGATTGGTCTTTACTGCATGTTTGCTAACCTAATGCATCATGAGCAATCAATCATTAATGAAACCTTTTTATAATTTATTAAAATATTTGGCAATCAAGTGTAGCCTGATCTTGTCTGCTCTTAAAAAAGTTCAGTCTAGTTCTGAGCTAACCTGCTGGCGCGCCGAGTGCGAATAGTACTTGGGGTAACGTTAGCCAACCGAGCAGAGGTTCGCGCCGGCGTCGACCTACCGGAAGTATTGCTTTTTAAGTCTCCCACTTTGTCATCATCACCTTGTTCTCCTGTGTTAGTAGCGTTTCCTTCAGAAGGCTGAGTGTCTCCCTTGTTAGTAACGTTTGGACTGGTCTCTATCTTGTTAGATTCCGTTGAATTTTCGGTTTGTTTATCATCAGATACCTCTGACTTTTCTGTCTCATTAGTTGCCTCTCCATTTTCATTAATAGGTTCGGATTCTTGTGTCTGAGGCTCGTCAACTGGTTCTGAACTCTGGGTCTCAGCCTCAGCAGGAACCTCTTCTTCTTCTGCTTTTTCGTCACCAGTAGTTTCTTCAGCGGTACTAACATCTGCGTCTTTATTATCAGCAGTTTCAGTGGTATTGTCTTGATTGTCAGCTGCCTCGGCATTGTCATTTTCTATTTCTTCAACGTTTTGAGCATCTTCTTTTCCTTGCTCAGTTTTGTTCTCGTTAGATTTATCTTCAGTTTGTTCAGCAACAGCTTCTGTTTTAACTAAGCTACTGTTATTATCAGTATCCTCAATAGTTTCCTGGACCGTATTGTCTGCTTCTTCTTCTTCTGACTTCCTTATAGACGACAGTAGGTCAGTTATCTGACAGTCTAGCTCGGCGGTAATAATTTCGCCGTCCTTCGGTTCATCTTTTTTAATTTCATCCGGATTAATGTCCATGGCGAAATTACTGTCATTGTTTGCACCGTTTTGTCCATTAGTTGAATCCTGAGCTCCTTTTGAGCAGACCCTTACGCTGAGCGTAGACCGTCCTATAAAGCAATAAAGTAGGTATAAGACTCAACATACCAAAACAAACTAAAACTTTTAGCATAAAGGACAGAAAAAAAAACTTATGAAGTATGGAAAAAATAAAATAAGCAAGCAATTTAATTTATTATGGCAACTCGTGAAGTCTAACATTTACACAGGCCGAGAACAATCTTGCGACCTCTAATATTGCTATAAAATTATCTGATTCAAGTTAACAACTCTAAAAACGAACAAAATATAATATCTTACCAACGACAGTGCCATCAGCCGCCACCATGACATCAAAATCAGATTTCTCAGTGAACCCGACAAACAGCAAGTTGTGGATAGTCCTATGCTTCTTTATAGATCTCGGGTTGAATTGACCCAGGAATGTTTGCATCACCTTCCTCTTTGGCAGTGAAGGACGACCCATAATCTGAAATAAAAAATTATTCATGCCAGTTTAATTTGTAACGTTTCCGTCCGCACGCGATTGGTCCGAACACTTCTTTCCTATAATAGTTTTTAGTATCAAGCGGAGATCCAAACGCAGACCGCTCACCGAAGCGAGCTCAAGGGGCCTACTTCGAAAAACGAAAGTTGAAGTTTCGGATCGTAACGAAACGACGACGAACATCGAACTTATAAGTATACGATCAAAGTATTCTCAAACAACGAACGACTAGATGTCAGAGTAGGGTGAACGAAAGAAAAAATTACAAATCGCGAAAATCGATTCAATTGTCGGATCCAAAACACTTTCTTTGTTGGAAATCGTTCGATCAGTCAGCCCAAACTTCGTAGTTCGATTTTCGGAGTAGGCTCCTTGAACGGAATCGGCGTCCGCACCTGCGTATCACAGAAAATGCCCTTAATATTTTCCGTTTCTTACCTTGACGTAATAGGGCAAGTTATAAGTTTGCCGAGGTTCACTCGGTGTCCCCGGAGCCGCGACATTTTTGTCAGCATCACGCTGTCCTTCCCCAGACACATTGTTACTAAAGTTGGCCGTCGCTTTCTGGTTCGCTCTAAATGTAACCGCGGTTGCCGTAGCTGGGTCAATGACAGGTACGACATCTATCAGCTTGATAATGTACTGAAAATAATAATCATAATGTAATCGTCCTGCTGTACAATCACAGCCCGCTATCGTCTTAGCAGTATTGCGTTTGGATGACTTCAAGGAGCTTTCTCTCTGCGCGTATTTGTATTGCATAACGGGGGGGAGTCTATGTACTCAATTTAAATAACAAGAGATGCTGTTGGTCATTTTGGGAGTGATTGTTCTAGAACATTGTCCTTCTGGGAACTGGATAGCCCAGGAAGGTGCTATTTCAGAAATCGGACCCTTTATACCTAGACACAAGTCTTGTCGCGTGCAAAGGGCTTGTTAATCGTTATTCTCATATGAGATACAACTGACCTTCATTTAACAGAAAAAAAATAACATTTCCCAATCTCGATTGATCTCATGACCTACAAAGATGCACTTGCAAATTCAGATGCTATGAACTTACCGGTATACATCTCTTCATAAGGCGAGGCAATATACGTTTGACGTCACGTACTTTTATGTCAGTATTCAAGAACCCTTGACCATCTGGAGAATCTTCCTGTTCGTTCTTTGCCTCACCATTTGCTTGAAGGTTATTCTGATCTTCAGGAGTCCCGTTATTGGCTTCTGGCTGTGCAGGAGTGCCGCCATATATTTCTTGAAGCTACAAAACATAATTTTATCATTAATCAACATTCGACATTACATTATACACATAAATTATGGATAAATAAAAACTCACTTTATCAAACATCTCATTTAGTTTGGCCTTTAGGAGGATATTCATGTCCCGTTTGAAAGATTCGGCTTCTACTGCAACTAAAATATTATTTCAATACAATTTACACCATATTCATTTCTTTCAAGTATATGGAATATCCAGAAAAATCATTGCATAAAATATATGTGTATGAAGAACTAAGAAATATTTAAGTGAATGTCTTGTCCTAGGCACAAGTCACGATACATGTGTCACAACTTGTTTCAGGGCAGATTTGGCGTTTACAAACCCAGTTGCAATACCCTGCCCCACGACAAAAGTGCATTAGGTAACATTAGAATGCATATAAATAAATAAGTTGTTACTAAATATGAAATCGAAAAAAGTTTGTCATAAAAATTCTACCCTTCTCATATCAGAGGGTTCGATGCAATGAACTACTAATAGCTCTTTTCTATTTCGTAAATAGGCCACAGTAATAATGTATTTATATATACATATTATTTATAATTATATACCATGATAATCTAGGTTTTTAGTATGGGAAAAGACATAAACTAATAAACAAACTGGATTGCTTATAAGTAAACATAAAAAGTTGGGCTTTTGAGACCTATATAAAAGACAAAAATAATGGATCAATAACTACCTGACTCAAGCAATTTAGGTTTCTCTTCTCGGTCTTTTGCTGGGAGGCCTTGGACGCCTGGAGCGCCCCCGGCTTCTAGAGCTATATTCACTATGTCAATATCAGTCTCTTCAGGGAATTCCTCTCGATAAATAGCGAGGATATCCATCAGGCTGCCAACGACTTTTCCTAACATGACAGTTCGGATACGCTCTCGAACAGCTTGTTTCATCACACGCTGTATCTGGACTGAGCGTAACGTAGCATCGTGAGGAGAATCGCTAGGAATCAATCCCCTTATGTTTTTCATAATCGCACCCAAAGCCAGTTCCAAGCGTCCGCTCACCTGCTGCGTCGGCACACGGTCGGGTAGCAACATGCGTGACACGTCCACCCCTTGTGCCGACTCGTTGGCAGCAGCCACCAAACTTTTACGTTCAGCGACAGTGTGAGACGCCAACTTATTGGGAGCGGGGGACGCTTTCGGCTTAAATGATTTAGTCAGCTTAAAGTCTCTGTTAGGTGTCTTTGGTGTTGGCTTCTGGTTTGCGATCCTTTGCCCTATAGATGGCTTTACTTTTACGCCCATTAGAGGCGCAGGCCCTTTGGGGGAGGACTTTGGACCGGGACCAGGTCTTTGGTTCCGGATATTTGCGGGCCCAGCATTACCCGGTCCTTGTTGGTTAAATTGGGACTGATTATTTTTCTTTTTTGCGTGGGTTCTTTTAGGGGAACCATCATATTGCCATTGGACTTCAGGTTGGCGTTTTCTGCCAAACTGATTGCGGTTTTTCGATCCGCTGTCGTACAACTGGGTAAAATCGCGATTAGAACCATGCTGTACCGGTTCATCGTATCGCATTTGATCGTACGAATCAAAATGTCTCTGAAATTCAATTAAGTACAAAATAAAGTAATGATTTATATTTAAACAATATGCTGAAATTGTTTCCATAAGTGGGCCATTCAATCTGACTATCTGACGCTTTGTTTAGGAGACTAATCGACTATAGAGTTAATTAATCAATTAATCAGATTAATGGTCAAAACACTTCAGCATATTTGGAAGTGAGCTGGTCTAATGTACAAACATTAGATTTAAGTTCACTTCAAATATTTTTTGTACACAGAGGACATGTGCTAAACTCCAATTCCTAAAAACAGTCACAAAGAGAAATATGAACCACAGGAAGGTTCAGCTTCTTAAATTCAAGATAATTCCAGACACATATTGACATGTTGATAAAGGCTTACAACCAGAATATGGTGTTGTGGTTCTTTCCGGACCAAAACATTCTTTGAAAGCAATTTCAACAATGCCATAAATATTGTGCCAAGAACTAATTTAAAAAACTTATCCGCTGTGGACTTTCTTTCCCTAAGTAAATATTTTTGAACTTGGAATCTACCACAAAAGCAAAGAGTTGTAATTGGTTTTCATTAGGTATACAAAAAGTTAATGTAGCAGTTTTGTTTTATTTTGTGATTGACTTAACTTTCTATGGCTTGGAACATACATGACATTGCATACACATAATTTTAGTCCATCACTATTGGTGTATAATAAAAACCATGCACCAACTAAATTTAATTTAAAAACATTGCTATCTTTTACTAACAGACAAAACGAGAAAAAAAAAGTTTAAATAGAGCTTTTAATCTAGTTTATTTACTAAACATGAGGTGTTGTCTAAATCTGTTTGTAAATTTTAGTTCAACCTAATTTGACAGCTCTAATATTCTTCCATCTCATTCTTGTTTTACATAAGTAAGGGATAGCAATGTTTTTAGTTAGGTTTAGTCGCTGCATTGAAGATTTTTCTTAAACAATAATTATACTTGACCAGGCAAAAAAATACTTTCGTTGGTAAATATGTAAGTTCAATACTAGTATCAAACTAATGTATTTTTCAACAAATTCTTAGCAGCTGCTCATGCAGATACTGTTGTAGCCTTCCTGACTGTACCAGACCAAGCAATCTGTGTCTAGGCACTTCTGATTGGGTACGCAATCATTGCTCAATATGGAATTGGTTATCCAGAGTAACACACTCTTTTGATCATTGCTATTTTTGTAAAAAAATGTATTTAAGACCGATAATTTACTTGAATTACCTTTCATTGAAATATAAAAAATAAATTATATTACTGTTTAGTGAAAATATTTCATGTTATTATGACAGCCAAATAATGCTAGAAAATGAGCAATGAAATGAAAATCATGTGCCTGTAAAAGAAAGTTATTATGTTTAAGGAATGTTTTGAATCATACCGATGACTTGAACTGTTGCTCCATGACCAGCAACTGTTGCTGCTGCTCTATCATCTCCCGCTTGCGCTTCAGCAATTCCAATTCCATATCAATATCCTGGTTAATTAAATTATACAAGTAGAGAGTTATAAAAGAGAGATATAAAATGGAGGTAATCAATTTTTTTTTATTTCCTTGTATGGATTTCAGTTTAACAAGATTCCTACTTTCCAGAAAAGACATTTTTTTTTAACAATTCTCCCCTTTTTTCCATTTACTTTAACCCCTTATTTACTCCTATGTATTAAACATTTATTCTAGATGTAAACGAGATTTTTTTCGAAAAAATAATTGCTGCTTATTAAGTGGCAAACATGTATACATCTTTAAAACTCTTCTTTTTAATATTTTATACATGGCCATTACGTGTTAATAACAAGTAAATATCAAATCACCTTCAGACCTTCAAATAATTTGTTTCTTTGTTTAATTTGTTGTAATAAATAACTTGTATCACAACTTGTTTTTAGGTGTAAACGAGGGGTAAGGTAGATTTATAAACAATCTCAGATGTATAAGCACTTTAAACCTCTAGCATAAATTGTCCTTAGCCATAAAATTGGGTCATTGAACTCAGTATTACATCAAAAAAGAGATTTTGTTTTTTGTTCTACAATATGATAAAAGAGTAAAAATAACACAGAATTTAGCTCTTCTGTAGAACATTACGGTGGAAATTTATACGAATAACCAACGGGTGTTATGTTGTATGACATACTTTCCAAAAAAACTCTACGATTATGGACGAGGACGTGTTGTTACAACGATTTTTATCCCGGGAACCTAACCAAGTATGAATGTTTCATAACATTACTGCATTTTAAAATTTGCTGTTGTAAAGCCAATACATGCATGATCTGCAATTATCTTTGCATAAAAACGTTTTCTCATGAGTTAAAGGTTAAAGTGAAGAATGGAAGGTACCTTTAGATGTCCGGTGATCAGCGGTCCTCCAGCGGTATTACCGATATTACTTCGACGGCCCATGCTGCGTCGCATGTTGTAGTATTATTTAAAATGTTAGCAGAAGGGTAATTGCGTGAAAAGTTAATCAATAATCACTTGACGAAATTATTAAATTGACAATTGACTTGACAAGACCGACAAGACAAGGCAAGACAAGCCGCTATTCGCCGCAACAACCCACAGATTAAATTAGTAATCTACCATCACAAACCAAAGAGAATGTGGTGAGATTTAACATCGTAGATTTGAGTCGATTTTTCAAACCTCTCGATTATTCTCGAAAGATTTCTCGTTTAGGTTTTTAATTTTTTGACGCGATAGCATCGACTTGAGTCTTTTTCAAGTCGATGCAATCACGAATAGGAACTCTTAAATAATCTCAAGTCAATCAGTAGTAATTAGTCGTCGAGGACAATCGGGAATCTTTGCTAAACATGCAGCAATTATTACACTCTCACTAAAGCGAGTGTAATTGCCACGTTAGTCCGCGATCCGTTGATATGATTCGAATTAATCGAAAAATATCTCGATTATTGACTCGACAAAAAATTACACGACTGCGTTTCCTTCGATTTTGTGGTAGCGGTCCCTGAAGCCAGCATCGCTCGGACTCTTAGAGCATATACCTACTCGGACTACGATAAAACATTTTCTTTGTATTGTTAATAGTGATGTTGATCACGGGTACCACCTTAATATTTCTAACTCTTTTCCCTACACAACAAAGATAATAATGATCAACACTTACATACACTGTTTTAGTTCAGTTTTATTTCAAATGTATAAGCATGGTACGTCCTTAGTTCTACCTACCGCTTTTTTTTTTCTTGGGACAATCCCCGGGCCAGCGCGGAGGATTATGTTATGCCAGACTTTCACCGGGTAAAAACCCACGGTGTTCCATCTCCCGACCTTTGGCCGCAGTCGCGGGATTCGTAACCCCGGCAGGCCTCGAAGAAGAGGTGCGCCAGGGGATGGCGGACTTCTTCTGTGGGGCCTTGTCCCACTTCCACTTGAGAGGCGCACGCGGAACACGGCACACCGCCTTTTCGGGCTTGTTACTGGTCGGGCGACCTTTCCCTTCACCTATCCCCATCCTATCCTGTTTTCCTCTCCAGGTGGCGGACAAAGATGTATACACTTTAGCAGATTTATTTGAAGCAGAGAGAAAGAGGATACTGGCTGCACAACCAAAAAAGAGACGTGCTTCTTCGTTGTTACGCAGCACTATGAATTAATTTTTTTGTTAAATTGATGGTATGGTTAGTAACCATGATTGATGTTTGAAACATTTCTCTATCCATCGCTAGTCATTCGAAATAAGTATGGAAGGAGGACTATTCATACAAGGAAAGGGGGTACTATAAAGTGGCTCACATAAAGTATCACTGATGGCTGTTCTACATACATACATAAACTGACCCTTTTTTCCATGGGGGTAGGCAGAAACTTTAGAACTTCTACAAGTGTTAAATTTTCAAAATACGTTTTCTATTTATTTTAACGACTACCCTAACGTTATTAATCCAGAAAATGGAGCAACTAATCTGTAACCCGAAATGATAGCAGATAAACTATACAAAGAACTCTACAATTTTGAGAAAGTTGTTGAACAAAAGTTATTCATTATTATGGGTACTTTAATACCCTTTCGCATTAGTAGCCCCTTTCCAACTTACATTGTACCTATATTATAATAAATGTAGTTGATTACTAAAGTAATCTTGTACTGTGGACTAGCCGCTAGCCTTTATATGAACGATTCATTTATTACAAAGGCCAACAGATCTTGGATATGCTGAACTCGTGTCATTCTGTATAAAAAGTTCGTCAATATCTTTTATTCAATTTGCATTAGAAATTAGTTTTTTACAGGATGGCAAGACCAACTATCAGTATTTTCTAGAAGCAGTGTTTTAAAATACCATTTTCCTTTTTCAGGTGGAAGACGAGGTCGACGAAAACACTCAGGAACCGCCAAAATAAATGGAAAATTTACTTGAAATGTAGAATACTCACAAAATACTCAGTGCACGGAGAATTAATAAAACCACAAATCAATTAACAAGTATGTTTTATTTAAGTTTAAAATAGTTTACACAAAGTTGTGACGATAGTTTTCCATATTATTTTAAGCTGTGTAATTAAACATAACAATCTCTTTTCCCTCTAAAAAATTTGTATGGTCCTAGGACCATATTGTGATACCCTTATTTTATCTATTTTATTTATTCTTAGATTTTCTATTCATCGTCAGATCCACTACATTCATCTAATACAATTCCTTCGGACATTAGAGCGAGAATGTCATGATCATCCAATTCGTCATAATCATTCTCAAACTTATTGGTTTTCTTTTCAACTTTATCTTTAATTTCTGGTTCAGTTTTGTCAGCTTTTTTAATTTGTTTTTCCACCGGCGAAGGACCTGATTTCATTGCAGTTTCGTTATTTTTTGCGATGATTAGAGGTTTCTTAACTTCTTTATTTTCTACAGATGGCTTGTTTACTGCAGTCTTATTTTCAGCAGCTGGTTTATTCACTGCAGTCTTAATTACAGCCGCAGGCTTATTGACGGCAGTTTTCGTTTCAATTGCAGGTTGATTAACCGCAGTTTTATTAACTACAGTTTTGTTTTCAACTGCCGCCTTAGTAACGGGTTTTTCAACGGGTGGTTTATTAACGACAGTCTTATTTTCAACTGCAGGCTTAGTTACAGCTGTCTTATTAACAATAGTCTTATTTTCAACTACAGGTTTAGTAATAGGTTTTTCAACGGAAGGTTTATTAACCAAAGTATTATTAACAGCTGCTTTGTTTTCAACTGCAGGCTTGCTAACAGGCTTTTCAACAGTCTTTTCGATTATAGGTTTATTACCGGTAGTCTTATTTTCAACTGTAGCCTTATTAGCGGCAGCCTTATTATCAACTACAGGCTTATTAACAACGGTCTTACTTTCAACTGTTTTGGTTACGGTCTTGTTTTCAGTTTTACTGGCCTCTACTATAGGTTTAGGAGAAACATTTTCATTTTGTTTATTTATAACTTTGTTAGGGCTATTATTTTTTTCCGTTTTCCCGTCTACTTTGTCATCTGTTTCATTTATTTCTGTTGTTGTTTCATCGCTGGCGTGTTCATCTTTATCATCGAAACTTGTGATAAGATTGGGTGGACACTTGGTAAACCTGTAGATTGGTTGTACGGTCACCTTTATGTCACCTGAAATTTTAACAATCCATGAATAAATTGCAGAATTTTGAAAACTTAGCTGAGATGCACACTTTCAGTCAGATGCAAAATCGCCTGCCTACAGATAGATTTGAAACCACCCATAAAAGCTAACTGACCCAAGCCTCGAGAATAAATAGGTGACTATGGGTGGTAAGGCTATCCGTTCTATACATATGCACACATTTATCCGTTTTATACACAGCGAGGCAGGTATTTTTAGCGATTTTAAAACCGTCGATAGGCAATTGCTGTTGCCTATACACACTTCTCAACTTTAGTTAGGTAGGTACGGCTACCCTCTTGGTGATTAGGGAGAGTAGCGGCTGTTACTCGTATAAAAACCAGAAAATAGTTTTGACTTACCGCATCTAACATCTTTTGCGCTACAAATATTGTCAAAGTCGCTTATAGTCTTGACCTGCGCCGCAAACATGTTCACAGTTTTCTCGATACGTTTGAAAGCGTTGAAATTGTACTTCTTCAGGAATTCAGCCAGATGTACTTTTTCCGGCTTGCCCGAGAATTGAACCTTAAAAAATACAGTCAATGGTAAACTTTGGTGGATCAAACAAATTACTAAATTAAAACTCTATTGCTCAAAATTTAAGATGTATATTTGAAACTAAGCAAGCTAGAATACACAGAATGTCAGTTCCCAAGGCAAGATCTATGATAATGGACCCTGACATCCGGCAGAACGCGTTGCCTCAAAACAATAATCTAACTAATTTGACTGATATATCTGGCGTCTCACAACGGATTGATATTTATAGTTGTTCTTTGGCGAAATTCGAGACAAAACCTGTAATAACAATTGTAAGGAGTGAAATACATATTCAAGGTCTTCTAGAAGTTGCATTAGTGAGTGCCGCCTATGCTCATTAGATAGCTTCAGTCAAATATCATCTAAAGTTAGGTCGGATACTGTCATAGATTCTCAATCCGATATTCAATTTCAGAAAAATTCTTCAAGATTGCTTCGACACAAATGTACACCTCGCACAATTTAAAATAAAATATTGAATACCTTTACGTAAAGCGGATTGTGGACATTCAGTAACCTTTTTGTAACGTTCAAACCCAATACCTGTAAAATAAAATATGATTTATTATCAAACATGTATGATAGACTAAATTCTAAAGGTGCTAATCCGCTGGCGACTGCAAATTGCAACCGCAGACCACAAGTCACATTGGTTTGTATGAACCAGTCGTCTTATGATGCGGTCTGCTTCTAGGGTCTGCTGTTGCAGTTAGCAGTCGCCGTCGAAACAGCACATTTAGATTGCGACAGTAGAGTTCTTACATTTCTTAAATCATCGCCAGCTTTATTCCTTAGCTTATCGACTACTAGAGATTCAGCTTCATCCGTTGGATTGTCTGGAAGTTCTTGCCACACCTGTAACATGGAATAATCATTAATAAGGCTTCTTACGAATAGAATGAAGAATAGATTTTGATTTTGAATGTACAACGTGAAAGAAATTATTTGACATAGGATAAGTAGGAAAGAATTGTTTCTTTCATATCTATAGTCCCGCAATGACAAATGATAGGCATACAATATTTGTTGATGAAAGAATTATACCAATGTTCTGATCACGAGAAAACTCTTTGAGACCGCACATTCTGGTCATCATATTGGTAGAAAAAGACCTATTGATATTTTTTTTGTTTTACTTCGTGGTAAATTAGTACATTACACACTAGGGGTCTCAACATCTCCAACCTGTTTTTAATCCTTACCTTAATCATAATATCCCGTAGTTCTGTTTCGACCATCCTTGTCATGCGTGCGTTGAGTTCGTAATGTCCTCCGTGTTGTTCCACCGATGCAGGCGGAACAGGTTTCTTTTCATCTTCTTGTTTTTGTATTTCTGCTACGTTTAAAGAGACTAGAGCTTATTTACAAGTTTTAAGTTATTTTAGTTTGCGTTCAACTGAATTTCAACACATTTGTTGATAACTAGTAAACATCCACACTTCCACAGTAGACCAAAAATATTTTTTTAAGATGCAGCGGAGAATACTGCTACTTATTCAACATGGGAATAAAAAATAGGGTATACGTACGTTTTCGAGAAGAGCCAGCGGAGTTTGTGTCGGGGACTACCGAAGTTTTGATTGGCCCTTAAGAAAAAACAAGATTACAATAAAGCATTCATTTAAATACAGTTTAATTGATTTCTATATAAAAAGTAAAAATAATCTAATTATACCTCTAGCAACTTTAGTTTCACTTGTGCTGACTTTCGGTTCAGGCTTGGCAGGTTGATCTTTCAGCATTTGCTTCCTCTTCAAGACGGTTTGCATAGGTCTCTGTTTCATTGGAATTGGAAAATGATTTTTCTCTGCAACAAACGAAATAGGATTACAGGCTTACGAATGGACTGATGTAAAAAAAACTTATCTTTCTTCTTAGTTCTTTAGGAAATGACAAAAGGACTATATCATCTTACTGATACATTGGTAACACAATACTATAAAACCTTAGTTTCCAAAAATGTTGCAGAAGACACAATTTCGAGAAGTTTTGGGAAAAACGATAACTCCCTTTATCGAGGGAAAAACAATCCCAAGCATAAATAGCGAATGGTACCTTTTATCAAAATTATACCTCGTAATTGGCCGGAAATATGCTTTGAAGAAACTGACGATGTGAAAAAAAACTTTTTTGTCCTTGAGCACCCTGGAATCGCTTTTCTACAATAAGCAATTACAACATAATTCAGCAATAAAAATCCACGAAATAAGTATAGCTAAATCAAACACAGTGCAGTCAATACAAATACTAAATTCCAAAAAACAATTTCACAAATTTCCTGAAAACCTGTATGATGGAAGACTAATAAAACAAAATCTATTAAAATACTTCAATCTGAAAGAAAGCTGATGCCTTGTATGTTGTTCTTTTGTAATCTTCTGGAATCTGCGAAAACATAATGGCCTGCCTGACACACACAGGAACAAAGATGAAGTGTCTTCCAGATATTTAAAAGCTTTTATAGGACACCTAGCTATTTTCATACACACCGATATACACAAGTTTCTGCGTGCTCGCTCGAAGCCGAAGTCGGATGTAGGAACTAAACCAGAAAGATTTCCTCTTTTTCAGATATAAGCTACAACTATTTACGATAACGATGACAACGTGGATCTATCTATGGTCAGAAGCTAGTCTCATCCGCTGCCTCCCTGAGATCTCGATGTTATCCAATTAACGAATGTGCCAAAAAAAAAAAACTAGACGTCTGAAGATCCTCTCAATCGATCCACTAACATGTTTTCTTACAAAAAAACATTATTACACAGCATGTTGCAATTCGAGCTACGAATAAACCACTTTGACATATTTTTTGGGAGTTGCACGACTGATAATGAAATGTGAACTGAATTATAACATCATCATCATCAGCTGCACTGACCAATTTAATGGCTAAATGGTTTGGCGCAGAAGATCCTATCGGGCAAGTCTGGAGCGAATTCTTCACACATCGAGACGCCACGAGTCTTGGAAGCAGGACAAATGTTACAGGCATTTAAAAGCCTGAAAAATTACTTACAAGTCGGGTAACCTTAGGTTACGGGGTATCCCACTTATTTACGAACCACAGATAAAATATACGGTTAAACAGAACGTGTTGTACTCTTCCAACATCAAATGTGTTGGAAGAGGCTAGGATAAGGATGATGATGACTCTGGATGCTGTGCTATTAACAGCGCCGATTAACATTGTTAAACTGAACTCACCTGATCCAAAACAGATTTTACAGCATTTGCATCTCCAGTTTGTAGATAAGTGCATCAATAAGCAGCAGAAACAATATTCTTAGGGTGTTCCTACAGCTCCAAAATGATTAATATAATGCTATTCATTATAAAAGCTAAAATAATAATCGTACTTCTGGTTTGATGACTTCCGGATACAGCAACGGTCAATCGTTGTGAGCCATGCATTCGCAATTGCTGGAAAAATAAATTCAGAATAAATGTTGGCCCTTACCGTAAAATTTCAGTGCATCTCTTCGGAAGCCTATAGCATTCTGAAATTTCGGACCCGCTCCAAGTTGCTGGCTGATTTCCCAGTGATGCAACAGCTCTAGAAAAAAAAAACAACAAAATAATATTTGTAAACAAAAACATGAAGCAATCGATTTTTTAATCATACCAGAAAATCTGCTGACTTATTATCTGCATTATAAGATCAAGTAATGTACTGTATTACGTCAAACACAAACTTACCTGTTTTTGACATCGGATCTGAAGAAAATCTTATAGAACAACTATCTCTCTTACCCGACAGTTTGGAATGTTATCCGTGTTTGGGAAGGAATGTCGAAGATAGTGAGTCAGAAGTGTTTTTATTTTAATATTTTAAGGCCACCTCCTCCTTTCCTTGGTGATTCTATCAGTGTCATCTTCAGTTAAAAAAGTCCTGTACAGCCTTGGGTTTTTGTTCAAACATTCCAATGTAGATAAGAAATGCAGTGTACGAACCGAGTTTAGACTTACACCAAATATAAGGTTAAAGAAAACATGAAAATCAAAGCAATACATTTATTGAAACCGCAAATGTCTGAAGACAAACTTATTCATAAGTGCAACACCCATCTATTGTATCGGATGCTTAACAAAAATAATCTACATACAGTATTATTTTATCCTAAAGGTTTTAAAACATAATATTATATTATGAATCATCGTTTGGGTCTGTAGTTAAAAAAATTACGTAAGTAAACCGTAAATAATCAAATAGATTATGTGAAGGTGACCCTTAATCTAAGCAAATGATATCGTCGTTGTCAGAACAATCCGACTCTAAATCCATGTTAGCTATATCGTAGCTATCTGTCATTTCAGCCTTAGACTTATGTATCAGATCTTCTAACTTAGACTGAGAATACTCAGACCTGAAATAAGCTGTGTGTGACGTATTTATATGATCCACATAATCTAGCTGATACTTCATTGTCGACAAAGTCTCCAATGATTCTAAATCTATTTCTACTTCAAACTTAGCCTTTTTTCTATCAGGCGTAACCTTGATAGGTTTCCAGATATTGAAATTGATTCCCTTGACACCTTGATTACTTTGCTTTAACCTCTCTGCCACAACAGCAGGATTAATCTGATATTCGTTAGGCACGACAACATTCATTTTGAAAAATCGTGTGTTCTCATCTTCTGCGCCCAGAACAACTATAGCCTGACGATTTACTTTACCTAAATGTTGACTTAACAACCATTTTTTAGACTCCTGATTTTGTGGGACTATACCAAAACAGTTCGGCGGGAAAAAACCGTACTTAATAAAATCCGTTCTGGAAGAACCGTCCTGCTGGTGATATCGAAATAGATGATATATTAGCACTTCTTTAATTTTACGCGCTTGCGTTAGTGTTAGAGTTTTACAACCATTGAGAGTTATTTTAACGAGCGATTGTTCGTACGCAAGCGAAGGCATTGGTGAATTCTGTATAGCTGCTGAAATCTCAGCAGCTTCTACGATAGAGGGCTCCTTTAACCCAGCATCGAACGCGTCCTTATCGACGGCAACTGCTTTCAAAAATACGTTCACTTTTTGTAGTTCGTAACTCAGCAGCATTTTATGTTTTTCAAGAGCGCGCGCGGATGACGGCGGCATATCTACGTAGAGTCTCGTTCCTTTCTGGGTGACAATCTTTTTGACGAACTTCCACTTGTTAACGTTGACACCTTCCAGTTTCTTATTCTGTAGTTTGAGTTTCTCGAGCGGCTCGATGTTGCGGCTCCTGGAATGGCCAGGCAGCCAGACAGCCGCACGCTCGAACCACAACTGCTCTTTCGTGTACACTAACACGTGGAACTCTGTGAACTCGCTAAAATCTAAGTTGACAAGCCAGTCTCTGGTGCTGTCGTCTTTGGTAAGCAACTCGTACCTGTGTGAACTCTGCAAACCTTTGAGGGTGAAGTCCGGCGCCCACCCCTGAGAGATTTCTGTCTCTTTTAACATTTGAGAAATGAGGAAGTCTTTCAAACGGTCCGCCTGCCTAGATGTTATCAGATCGAAATCGTCTTTGCACAAGTAAAGTTTGTAGGACTCATCGTTAGAAGACCTTTCAGGGAAAGGTTGCTGGTACTGCACCGGCTCAGGCACGTAGACCGGGTTCTGTGGTAGAGTTTCATAAGGGTGAATGAATGGTGCCGGCACCATCATTGGGACCATGGCTGGGTTCATGGCAGGCGGCATCGCTTGCTGGACGCCGAGAATCGGCATGGTGACCACCTCTGGTGGAACTATATTCATATTCCATCCTGTAAGTTTTTAAACAACATTGATAACTTTGGAGACAACTAATTCACAACTAAACACATACTTGATAGAAATCTTAAATGAGTAAAGCAATAATACAACGTTGAATACACAAACTTACTAGAATCACTTAGTTTGGGACGTGGAGCGGATTCTGAAAAGATGCAAGAGTTTTGTGAAGATCACGACTTTTTAATCAGAATATTACTATAATTTATGGAGATAAAATTTGATTTATCCTACCTGGCTTCAACTTGGGGCTTTGAGAACGTCTAGCGGTCTTGGCAGATACCTCCGACAGTTCTGTGAAAACATTAGCAATATTAAATATTATCAACACTTTCGTTGGCACTTGGTAACATTAACAATGGAGTCTCTTTATATTTTAATATTAAATACTATATGTTACAAAGCAAAGTTTTTTAGTTTTGTCTAATTACAGAAGTTTTGGGACAAATCTCTGCGACAAATCATCTCCTTCGTAATAAGAACCCGAGTTAAACCAAAACAACATATTACCAGTATCTGAATCACGATTATTTATAAACTTACCTGGAGCCTGCCTCTTGATAGTTCTGAACTGAATAGGAAGCGAAGCCATGACATCCTGCAATATCTTCTCTTCTTCCTTAATGCTATATTTAGCTTGGTACTTTATAATTATCTCTATGAACGAAACTTCGTTGTCGCCAAACATCTCGAACACAATACGTGCGACAGACAGCTTTAGTTCTTCAACAACTCGAGCTCTCTGTTCTCCTTTGAGTTGTCTATAGTTTTCGTGTCTATCGATGATTTTGTTAGCGATCTCCTCAATGGCTTTGTCGCGTTTTACTCTGATGGACGGACTAACAGTGAACCGTTTGGGTCTGTCGTCTGCGCGGTCGCGGTCGCTCTGCTGTTGGTAGTCTTCGCGCGAACGGTAGTCACTTCGGCGGTGAACGTCGTCTTCGCGTGGATCGTGGCGTGGTCGTTCTTCGCGATGGTGATCGTCCCGTGGTCTTTCTTCACGTTCTCTGGGACGCAGCGACTCTTCCTCGCGGAACCTATGACGATCTTCGTAGCGCTGCGGTCTAGAGTTGTCTTCGCGTTCTCTCTCGCTATGATGACTTCTGCTGCGTTCATCCTCCAAGAAATCATCCCTTCTCTTAGAGCCCAACCTGCGCAACTCCTCCGCTCTCTTTTTGAACTGTAAAGCTCTCTTGTAGATGTCTTCGAAATCTTTATCGATGTTCGGATTGGTAGGATCCTCTTTTCTAATATCGTGACGGGGCGATGGTTGTCTTCCACGATGGTAGTCGTCTTGATGTGGGCGTTCCTCGTGCTCTCGCGGTCGTCGAGCTAATTCGTAGTCTTCTCTGTGCGGCTGCGGCTTACGGTCAGGCGAGGCGTCACGCCGACGATAATTATCACGGCGTTCAGCATCGTAATCTTCACGGGGACTGAACTTAGGTTCTCTTTGAGGGAATCGCTCGATATGACTGGGATGCGGTACTGGTTCCCTCACCGGTAAATCCTTAGCAGGCCGAATTTTATCTTCGTTGAACGGTCTTCGCTCGTTGTTATCAGGCCGTCGGCTACGCGGTTCTTCAACTTTATCAAACGGGCGTTCCCATACAGGGATATGTTTGCCTTTGTCGACTTGGTCTCTTTCGGGGAAAGTCGGGCGACTGGTTCTGGGGTAATCACTGTCACGTACATTCTGTCCAGGCCAGGAGGGGGGTGGCGGTGCGTCGCGTATCTCGGGACTGCGACGTTTTTCCAGCGCCCAAGAGCGGCGCGGGGAGCGCGACGAGCGGGGTGACGGAGAGTGCCTCTTGTAGCGGTCTCTTAGGGGGGACCTATCGCGACGAACCGGCGAGCGGGACTTCCTTTGCGGCACGAGGGCAACTTTAGCTTCGACCACCGGGTCGGATATGCGTTCTCTACCCATCTGCATTCTTGACATGTCGCGTCTATCATCGTCTTGTTTTTTCATGGGACCTACACCGTCGTCTCTGTCTCTCTGCCAGGGTAAGCTTCGCTGTTCTGCTTGTCTCATCCCCTGCATGGGATATTGAGCGCTTTCATGGGTGTCTGGGCGGTAACCACCTGAGTACATAGCTTGGTTTGATGCCTGTAAAGTGAAATTAAGTTTGGAAACACGTAGTTGAAATTATTACTTAAACCTAGAAATGTGTAGAAATAAATACCAGGGGATGGGACCACGAGCTAGTAAAATTCTTCTTCTTTTTTTTCCTGAGTGGATATACCAGAAGAAATAACTATTCTTATAAAATATTTCCAAACAACACAATGGATTATAATTTATTATTCCATGAAAACCCTGTGTTTCTATCACATGTAACATGCATAAAGCATAAGTTATCCATGCACAATTTCCATACTGTTGTACTGTTACCAATAATCTGTCCATTCTAGATCACCTGGCTGCTTATTACATCTAGGTATATGAGTATAGATCTAATTGCGCATTTATTTGTCATGTTTAGTGGAAATTACCACCACTTCTGGGTTTCTGGATCTTCTCTAAAAAAAATGATTGATTGTTACAGTCAGGAGTTTTCATTTTGCAGCACAAATCCTACCTAAAAGCGTCATTGACGACAACTGTATAACAAACTTCTTTTTTCTCTTTTGTTGCATGTGCATGTCAAATGAAAAGTCATTCTTAAATAAAACCAGTCCCTTCTGTTATGTCTTGCATGCATACATAGTAGATCTATAATCAGCATTCTCTCTTTTGGGTATGAGTTTCGTTTTAAAACCACTTAGTCCTTCTCTTTTTGCTATTCTATTACAATAGATTTGTTACTTTGGAATCATTTAATTTTTGTCTTTTTCATTACATCAGTCCGGACTATTGTTTGAACATTTTGTTTTTTTAGACTCTGATTTCGATCTCTTCATGTGTTGTATTAAGAGCACTAGAGATTTCTGTTTCAAAATTCTCAGATTTAATTTAGGATTAATATGATATATTTTTCTGCAAAAAACCGTAAACCAAACATATTCTTCCTGCCAGATGTTTCTTGAAATGATTTTGTCAGCCGCAATGTGTAGACCCCTCTCTCCTCCTTCTCTCTTTAATTGGGGGAGGTTATAGATATAACGAAAAATCATCAATCAATCATATTAAATAATTCAGTTTGGTCTTTAGCGGTGTTATTATTCGTCTTTGTCTTACAGCAGACAGGGTCAGTTCAATGCCACTTCAGCTAGCTGATTTTGCAAACTTATGTCGGTGATCCCATCGATCAAAGAAATTCCGAACAAAACTTGAACTAACAGAACTACCAGTGTCCACGTATTGAAACCGTAACCGTAGGTGCTGCTAGATGAATGACAATCTAGGTATGTACACTGGTTGATGGATGCCATGATTTTGGTATTCAGGCTTCTTTACAGTATGGGTGGTGACAAGACCTGGCGATGTTCACATACTGCTTATCTGAAAGAGCTTTTTTTTCTCGATCAGCTTCTCAAGATATTTGCAGATGCTTTCTGTGCTGTCATGGCGCGCGAGGTCCATCCTTCTAGTGAAGTCTGGTTCTTGAATAAAACCATTGTCTTTAGCTTTGAAATTCTATATGTTTTGTAATGGTTTGATTAGACCGACTTGTGCAACATCGTTAGTCTTAGGCTAACCAAATATATCCTTGTCACAGTCATACAAATTTCTCTTTGCCAATCGCGTTATCCCCGGCCTAAACGATGTTAAGCAAATGGGCCTAAGAGCCGTGGCTAGACTTCATATGTGAAAGTATTCAGTTTTTCCTTGAGTGTATGTTGCCAGTTAACTTGATGTATCAGATATTTTATTGCGTTTCTTCAGTTTTACGCAGAATTTTTGCTACACGATCAGTGTATTGTCGTTAAATAGGAGAAGATTTAAAAATGTTTTTGTAAAAATAGAGGATATCTCAAATTACTTTTATTTTAGTAACAACCAGTGTTCTTAATCGTTTTCTATTTAGTTATTGTCTTCATTTGCCTTTAACATCTATTAAACATTGAATTTTTCTGGCTTCTTAATCATTTTGGTTGCAACATTTAGAATTTATAAGGCCGATACCGCACCAAAAGTATTAAAGTTTTTGTACCTGCCGTAATAAATGTCTGACTGAATGTCCATACTGCTTTTTAACCCTTAGATAGTCTCATCTATTGCCAGCTTTGTCTGCATAAATATTAATATAAAAAATAAACTTTAAAAAAAAGTAAAAACCGACTTCAAAGAAATACTAAAAGGAGTAAAATAATTATCATAATATAAAATTAACAGTTTCAGAAGTCGGTGGCTACTATTTGCTTCAGTGTAGAGTTGCACCGACTTCTGAAACTGTTAATTTTATATTATGATAATTATTTTACTCCTTTTAGTATTTCTTTGAAGTCGGTTTTTACTTTTTTTTAAAGTTTATTTTTTATTAAATACGTTTTAGTTTCATAATTTTAACCCCCTCCTTCATAACCCTTCTTTTTGGCTTTGACGTAGTCGGGCATAAAAAGTCCTTTCAAATGATACCTTCCACGATATAATGAAAACATTCCAAAGTGGGAGAGGGGGGGACACGCACCCCCTCGTCTTTTCAAGTAGTCAGTTCCCAACAACAAATATAAACAAAGCAATATTAGTAATTTGAGAATTTTGCTTTGATCCGATGAGGAGTTCCGTTCCATATCTCTGAAGTTCATGGTCTGATCATAACAAAATTTAAATGGGACCAATCGGGAAGTATACCCTTTCGAACAAAAGAAGAATTTTTCAAATCGGTTCATAAATGACGGAGATATGAGGTAACACACATAAAAAATAAAAAAAAAAAAAATAAAAAAAAAAATACAGCCGAATTGAGAACCTCCTCCTTTTTGAAGTCGGTTAAAAATCAGCAACGACTGACAATAATCGATGAAAATTTGTTTTTCCTTACTCTTTTTTGAATAATTTATTTATTCAGGTTCAGTGGCTGAATCCTGTTTCTATTATTGTATTGTAACACAAACCAATCAAAAGTCCTCTCTTAAGATTCTTGCGTCATAATAGGTTAAATTCTCTCCTCCAATTGCGTCCACCATTATTCATATCCACTTTGTCAAGAAAATATTATTAAGTGTTTTAACCATCCATTATGACATGGAAATGAGTGCTAACTCTTAGTCTTTGATTTGAAATCATGTCTAGATTAAATTTGTAGACCCGAACGTGTCCCGAAGCATTTCTAGAATCCACTAAAGGAACAGGTGACAAGTATTAGTTGATTGCTTTACGCTTTAATTCTGTGTGATCTTCAGTTTCGTTTATCTTTTGGTCCTATGCTTGATGAATTGTAACACATTATTTTCTTCTGCCTGGCGTTGTGGATCTCTGCATTTGCCAAGGTCCGTCTGCTTGCACTGTATTTTTTTATATTTTCTTCGGTTTGCCTGGCTTTCAAGATCCTCAATTTAATCCATTGGCTCATATATTTTACAACATCCAACCAAAAAGGTTTTGCACGGTTCGTAGCCCTCCAAAAACTAGATAAACGTAACTCCTACCGATGTGTTTTTTCGGTTTGCCCATGAGTATTAGATTGTTGATCTGTTATTGAGTTAGTTTGAGTTTACACTTTAATCAAATGTTTTAGATTAAATTTTCAATACCAGTTCTTTGGTGAAACTTGGTATACATTTTATGTAGCATCTTTTTAGTATTTATTCAATTTTGAATGATGTTATCAACTCTTCAGGTTATTAGTATCTATTTATTTGAACTTCACGTACATTTGTGGTATACAAAGCAGACTTGGCATTCTCTACCAGTCAACCTTTGGGTCAAAAGTTAAGCATTTCGATCGTATCAGTTGTAAGTTATCCACTTATGTTTGTAAGAACAATTCTATAATTTAATTACTTTGTATTTTGAGTATCTTTCACATAAATTCCATTCCATGGATACCTAAATGAATATAATATTAACTACATCGGAAAGTATTGTTAACATAATATCGGTGTTTTGTTAAGACACTATAACATTTTGATATCAGATATTTTGTGCCACTCGCATGGTACTATTTTACCACGATAATACTCTAGAGTTTAAACATTTTTCACTGTAAATTACAAAGTAATAATTTAAGAGCTCCTGCACAAAATGGGACATTGAAAATGTCCAGGCCTAACTTCTTGGCCGATTTGTTCGAGAGACATGCCTTAACTTTTGTTCAACAGGGACACTGGAGTGTTGCCGTTGCCATCCTTGGTGACGATTGTCCACAGCACATGTATTTTTATCATTCGCACGGATGACGTTTTCACTGTATGAACGGCTATCACTGAAAACCAGCGCTGCGGCTCTGTCTCGCACGTAAGTCACAGCATTATGCTGAGGATAGCCGCTTTGCACGGATGTGACGCATATTTTTCCCAATAGTTTTTTTTTGTTTTTTTGGTATTTTTTTCTTACTAACTTCTTTTCAAGCCGGCCAAGAAGTATGGCGACTTAAAGTGGGATGCACCATTTTGTACAAGAGCTATAAGACAGTACTTACATGGGACGGCGGCTCGTAGGCTGGACGAACTTGCTTCAGCTTGTCTTGTCCGTACTTGTCTAACTTGTCGGGGTGCAGACGATCCGGTGAGTACCTACTTGAAATTATTATATTTGTAGGTATATTCATTCTGCTTTATAGCGATGAGTTCAGAATTCCTAAGCAGTTTTTAAATATTTAAAAACAATCTTTGGAGAAAGGAAAAATGCACACGCAAAATTTCTAACAGCTGCCATATTATTGATTTGAAATACTACATATTCTATAGAAATTAATGCTGCCTGGATTGTTTACAACACTTAGGGCCGGTTTTTGTTAAAAATCTGTGAAATTTGATTTTGTTTTTTTATGGTCGAGACCAATCTACCGGCGGTTTCCCCTACTAGAGATAGAAATTTGACATAATCTACATAGAAGTAATGTTAAATGTCTATTTCTAGTATAGCAAACCATCCATAGATAGGTGATTGGTTTCGGTCGTTAATGACCAACACCGTTTATTTGCGGCGGCTTCCATTATTTATCTATTCTGTCTATGTTTCCGGTAATTGATTAGTTAAACGAGTATTTTTTCTAGTTAACTGACCGCTTGAATAGATACCGAATCTAACGCAAAGGATTATGGCATAATTTCTTCGCGACCTCTTATTATAGGTGTCTACAATGGTTACAGATGTTTAGCAGGGGACAGACGTGTAAAGGTAATATCAGAATAATACAACTAACCTGCCCTGCCTCGACGGGGAGTCCCGTCTGCCTGGTGACGCTCTTCTATTCGGGGAAGGTCTTCGGGGCGGGGAAACCAGTCGTCTTACAGGCGACGCCCTCTTGTGAGGGGAGTCGTGATGTCCAGGGTGGTGCGCGGGAGCGTGGTGCCCTGGTATACGTCTTTCTGTTTATGACGAAATGGAAAGAATAGTGATTGTAGAAGTGGTCAAATGAAGCAAAATTTGGGAATTCTGTTTATGACGAGTTCAATATAACAAAGCATACCCCGATAGAAGGTCAGAAAAACATTTATAGTTATTTAAAATCTACAAATGCTGAGTAGCTGCTTTTATTTTTCAAAATAATGTTCAAAAACTTACCAGGTGACACTCTCTTGCCAGGCGGAGAAAACTTTCTCGCATGTGGCGAGACTCGTCTCCCGGATGGCGAAATTCTCCTCCCAGACGGCGAAATTCTCCTCCCAGACGGAGAAATTCTCCTCCCAGACGGAGACACTCTCCTTCCAGACGGAGAAACTCTCCTTCCAGACGGAGAAAGTCTCCTACCAGACGGGGAAACCCTCCTTCCAGATGGAGAAACCCTTCTCTCTACCGAAAGCCTCCTTCCATGAGGAGATCGCCTTGGCGAGAAAGCACGTCTCTTCTCATACTCCTTGTATGATCTATCCTGTGTCTCTGGCCTTATTGGCTGGGTTTTGGGATCCCTGCTGTCTGGTTGAATGTATTTTCTATCATCGTATTGTTTGTCGTACGGCGTTGGACTTGGCTTTGAGAATTGAGATTTTGCCGACTGAAAAAGAAGATTGGTTTAGGAAACTTTACCAAAACCACTACAAACTGGTTAGATTTAAAATTTTGCTAACGTTCACATGATTAATAATCTTATTTTTCGGTAGAATCACGTACCCCAAATTCGTGAGGTGTAACAATGGGCGATCGCTACAATGCGTTATAGCGCTTAATGCTAATTGGTAGTTGTCGTGGCGACATACGCAGTACTATGCGGACGTCGGTCACAGTTCCTTTACATCATCAATACATCACCCTATTTCTTAGGCCCGGATTAATAAACAGCTCTCTATTGGGTGATTCCTCTTTAGTGTAGTTTAAGGAGAAGAAACAAGTATTAAAACCAGGGTTCCGTACCATTATCTATAAAAACGGCAAAAAAAATCATGTCTGTTGTATGGAAGCCCCCCTTAAATATGTTTTATTTTAATTTAATTATTTATTTTTAAAATGAATATATAACTAAACATTCTTTGAATATTTCAAGCGTCTACCTGTTACCGTTATCAATATCGAGCAAAAACGAGCAAAAAAAATCACGTTTGTTGTATGGGAGCCCCCTTAAATATTTATTTAATTCTGTTTTTTAGTATTTGTTGTTATAGCGGCAACAGAAATACATCATCTGTGAAAATTTCAACTGTCTAACTATCACGGTTCATGAGATACAGCCTGGTGACAGACGGACAGCGGAGCCTTAGTAATAGGGTCCCATTTTACCCTTTGGGTACGGAACCCTAAAAAGTTTTCAAATGTATGGAATTCTACTTTATGGTACCTCTCAAATAAGAGCTGTCTAGAAATACATCATCTGTGAAAATTTCAACTGTCTAACTATCACGGTTCATGAGATACAGCCTGGTGACAGACGGACAGCGGAGCCTTAGTAATAGGGTCCCATTTTACCCTTTGGGTACGGAACCCTAAAAAGTTTTCAAATGTATGGAATTCTACTTTATGGTACCTCTCAAATAAGAGCTGTCTATTCAACCGGCAGATTGCTTTATTCGTAAAAACTTGACATTTATAAATGCATTATAAAAGAAAATTTGAAGTAATAGCAATGGTAATGGAGCTAAGTCATTTTAGTTTTAAGGCGTTCATCACCTGAGATTGCCAAGGCGATGGTGCAGCTTGAGATGGGTACTGCGACTGGTGACCGCCTGCCCCACCTGAGTGACTGCTTGACTGTCCTCCCGGATTGCTTATATTGTACTGTGTCGGACCTTGGAAGTTGTCCTTCATTATCGTTACCTATAACAGTTGCTAATCAGTCCAAAGAGTGACTTCCTTTTCAGAGTAAAGGAATTGTTAATTGAATGTTAGGTACTCATCTAATCTATAGATCAGCCCGTGTTGTGATTCTTACCCTCGGTTTTTGTCTTTAATACGACATTACCCTAAAATAATTAGCATTAACCATATGAAACCACAATTATTTGGCGTCACTGGCGATCATGTTAGCTAAATTCATGTTGGTAGTCGCGTTTTTGCGCTGTGCCTTACATTAGTTTCGATAAAATCGACATTTAAGTCAGACTATTGGGGTGGTTACAAGCGCTGTACAAATTCCGTTTCTGCCCTATAAATGGTTGAGGTTCCTAAAAGCTTTGATGGTTTTTGCTTACTTCTACAACCTAATCGTTGTCTATAGTGGGTGGTCTTTTCTAAGAAGTACTTCCCCTACGACATGGTTAGTAACCAATAAGCAATCTGAGCTTAACCAGTCTTAATAATGGTTTTGGGTGAACACCAAAAGCATTTGTATTTTTGGGCACATAATTGATCAGCGTTTCAGAACAGAATACAGATGTTATCACATCCATATGAAGTGGTTAGCGGTAGTAATTTTGCAGGTAAAAACAAGTTACAGTACGTTGAATTCACGAGGACGCGCCCCACTCCTTTTTTTGAGAGGTAGCCGCGTGGTGCGTATACAGACATCTCTTATTATTATCTTATACAAGGTTAGTCGGAAAGGGGGTACTAATCCGAAGCCCACTTATAGTATCGCTGATGACTGTTTGAAAGCAAGTGTTATAATTTCAAAATTCGATATACAGGAAGACTTTGAATTCGTTGGCAATATTTTAGTCCAAGAATCTAATTGAGGAACAAATAATAACTAAAGCTAGTAAAGTGCTCAAAAATAATAACCCAGAGTTTTCCCAAAATGAACAAAAAAATAAAAAGGATCAAATTGTGATTGCACGCTATTTAAAATGTACGGGTGCCGTGTGTAAGTGTGTGTGACACGTACGCACACACGCGCCATCACCGTCGACGCGAACCATTCATTTTTTGCGCGGGACGGAGCGCGTGCGGCGCGCCGGCGTCGCTTTGATTGCGGTCGCGAACTCGCGGATCGCGATGTAGCAGCTTCGATTTTCCTACGGAACTAACGTGTAACTCGTACTTAAATTAAATTATTTAGTTAGGTCCGAAAGTAATTAAAATCATGACAGAAAGCAATTCCGAAAATAACAAAAACCATGACAGAAAATTCTGAAGCACAATAGCGCCCGTTTGTCTAAGCCGCAAACTCATACATTCACGAGAAAGCAAATTAAAAATGGGAGCCACATATGCGCATAAATCAATGAAATATGGCAGCTTGCACATAATGACATAATAATAAGTTATGCTACTCGTACTTATGTAATAATTGTCAGCACTGTTGGCACAGTGGCTGAGTGTGTGGCTGCTGCGTTACGTGTCGCGAATTCGATTTCCGCATAGAAAGATGTACGTGTTGAGTTTGTAAACGCACCCAGCACATTACCTACAAAAGTAATTAAGTACAAGCGCTGGGAATGTTTTAAAAAAAGAAAGAGGAAGAATTGGAAAATTGGAAGTGATTTAAACTTTTACTTCGGTGTTCAAAGTAAGACTTTTTCTTAGCAAAAGTTTCAAATTACATGTGCAATGACTGTAATATCATTAAAAATGAATTGAATGAAACAGCTGATTAGAGTTATTTAGAAAAGTACCTACTGCGTTGACCGCGCGTGAACTTTGGTGAAACAGCTGATTGGGACTACGCGGCCGGCGTGCGCGTTTGTGTTGTACCTACTGCGTTGACCGCGTGTGAACTTTGGTGAAACAGCTGATTGGGACTACGTGGCCGGCGTGCGCGTGTGTTTGTAATTATTTAGTACAGTACCTTACCTACTACGTTTTAGTACTTAGGAGGTACTTACCTACGTGTACTTTAAATGGTGCTCGAAGTGTTCACCTGTTCTTTGTACGCACAGGTCAGCACAGCGCCTATGGCTTCTTTTCACGATTTGCAAAACAAATGTACGCGATTTAACAATTATTATTTCGAATGCCGTAACAATCCTTTCGCTTAACTTTTCGCGACTTTCACTTTCTCGCTCGTACACTAGTCTTTTAAATTAATCCCACAAAAAAAAAAAACTAAGGGCGTCAAGTCAGGCGACCGCGCAGGCCAAGGTAAAGGCCCGCCGCGTCCTATCCAACGCTCGCCGAAGCTTCGGTCGAGGAACGCGCGAACATCCCGCTGGTAGTGTCATGTTGATAGTACACCTCGGACTGATAGCTTTCAGGCACGTTCTGCAGCTGCTCTTCCACGGAGGTCTCTTGGCACTTGGGCATACGTTATTAAGTGGAATGATGCAAAATCCAGTAAGTTTTGAGTTGACCTCAAGATTCGGTCTCTTGATTCATCGGGATAGCGGCGGTGGAACATCAGACGGGTTCGCGGAAAACTGTGCGTTCGGTCGTAAAACAAGACCATATCCAGGTATTGCTGGTTCGTGTACACTGTTCTACGTGGTCGTGGCATGTTACTTACGGTTTACGGTTCACAGAATCTTTCGCGAATTACACGTCATGCACTTAACCTATTAAACGCGTGACTGGAGCGGCGCAGGCGGCGACGCGCATGCATTTCTATGCAGGGGAGCGGGTGGGCGCACCCCGCGACCCCGCAGACGAACGCGGGGATCGATCGAGAGGCCCGATGTAGGGTAAACTTTGTTCATGCGCCGAATACTGTTTGGCGGCATTTCTTTTGAAGGACATGCCTACTGAATGAGAGCTCGTACTCGTACCTACATTGTAGCGTAAGTAATAAGACCGCGTAGTAAACTGGTATACTAGCATTACTAGCGGACGCATCTTGATACTTTAAATTTATTAAAGTTTTAATTATCATTTTTACTATTTATTTTTTTATCGTGTTTATTAATTTTGGACTTTATGTAGGTAAATGACAAGATATATCACGTTTTTAAAATTAATAATTTGACAATTTTAATACACGATATTATGGGCTTAAATACATTAGTATCATGGGTAGAATACGGGGTTAAAATATTGCCAATGAATTAAAAGTCACGCTGTATTTTTTTTCCAAATAAAATTATTTTTATTTTAGTTTTTTCAAAAATTCTTGATCCCTGCTCTAGTTACAAATTCAGAAAATGGTGCTTCTAATTCGTGACCCCAAATATGACCTAAAATGTAAACACAGCTGATCATAACTGGGGATAGACAGATTTTAGTTTTTTTTTTTGAGATTTTTGAACAACTGTTTCTCTTAAACTATTGACTTTTGGGAAAAGTTGTAGAACAAAAGTTACTCATTATTATGTGTACTTTAACACCCTTTCGGATTAGTACCCCCTTTCTGACTAACCTTGTATAAGTGTGTTTATGCACACATCTTGCTATTATGTGGCGATAGTTTTTTTTTTTCTATTGGGCTGCTGTAGGTGGTCCTAGGGGACCCTTCCTACGTAACCGGGCAGTTATTGGCGAGACCTGAAGGGTCTCCAGCCAATGGGGGGGGGGGAAGTAAAATACTTAACCTAAGCTAATTACTTGTACTACACTAACATCATGACTACCTGCAACAACAGCACTAAGGGCGACCCCTAGTGGGACTCGGACCTCGGCTTAGGGCGTTGCTGGCGGGGACTTAGGGTGACTGCGGAGTCTGAAGAGACGTGGCGATAGAACTAACACAATAGCAATTTTAATACACACTTTTGCACTGTTGCGATTTAAAATAAGAGTGGGGCGCGTCTTCGTGGATTGAACTATCTGTAGTGTTATCGACGATATTTATAAGTCCCAAGTAATAGGGGGCGAGCCTATTGCTGTCAACCGGACACAAATCCAGACTCCGAGCTGCTACTGAGAAATTCCACACGGAAAATCCCAATAACACTTTTCCCGCCCTAGGGATCGAACCCAGGATCTCACAGTCAGCAGTTGCGTTTGCGACCACTAGACTAAAGAGGCTGTCAATATACTGAACTGTACACATATACTGTGGAAATTTATAAATTCATAAAAGTTTTTTTTTTTTTGTAAAGTTTTATTTCATTACGTACCGGTTTATCCTGTTGGTAAGGCTGGTTTGGTGGATAGCGGCTGTGGATAGGCGGATGAGTGACACTCGTATCCACTGTCTCGATGCTCCTCAAAGCATGTCGTGTTTCAACTGGACGTACCGGCTGTAAAATTTTCATCTATTTAGTACAGGCGTCAGATAATTGGACATTTGTAGGTGTTAGCGTAAGTCATAGATCGCAGTAAACATCGTAGCCCCTCTGAACTTTCGCAGGTCGATCTCACAGTTCCGCCGGGGTTGCGGTGCATGCAGCTGCGAATCCCGTGACCCCGGCCAAGGGTCAGGAGAAGGAACACCGTGGGTTTTTAGCCGGTAAGAGTCCGGCATAACCCTTTTCCCACGATAAAAAAAAAAAAAAGGTCGATCTCACAGTTAAATGGACATCCGTCCGAACGCACGATGTATAGCTCCACCAACTTAGCTGTAAGTTGACAGCATCGCTAGTGGACAGCGTGACAATGCAATGACATTGCAAAATGACCTGTATTACCAAGAGGTGGGTTTAGTTCCAATTTTGTCCACCTACAGAGCTAAGTTGGTGAGCTCTTCGCACACTAACACATCGGGCGATCGTGACAGATGTGCAGATAAGTACCGTAGTCTGCACGGTATCTTGTAGTTTTGAACCTTAGGCAGAGTAATTTGTTTTTTTACGAAAGTTCTAATTTTATACGTATGATATATGTACATACGGAGCGATATAACTGAGCTTTAAACTCATGCGCAGACCCGACGAGGATACGTTAGGTTTAAAAGTTTTAGGGGGAGGGGCGCAGCGAAGCCTCAACGCAACGCCTGTCCCCTCCCCTCGGAGCTTAATCAAAGTAATCATTACCTTGAACAGATTATTAACTGTATATTGTAAGGTGATACATTTCTTTTCTGCTCCATACTTTATAAAAAGTTAATCCATTTACATTCTACAAAAATATATGAGGAGATGAAATGCATTTCCTTACATATCGCACTTCAAGAGGTCTTGCCATGTAAAAACCGAGGCTGCTGTAGAATGCTCTATGAATAACAATCTCCAACCTGTCTTGCAGCTAGCTTATCTGCGTTAGCAGTGTTACGAGACAAAGCCATAATTATAGCCTCTTCGATCTCGTCAGGTCGTCCGGAAAATCAAGGGAAAGCCGCGCTTTTCACGCTTATTCATTGAATGGGTGATTTTTTATGCATTGAGACTTCTCCAAGCCTTTGAGAATACAACCATCTCAGGCGACATACGAGTTGCTATGAGTCTTTACGGGCAGTCACAAGCCCGAAAGTCTGACAACCAGTCTAACCATAGGCTATCGACGTGATACATTCAGCGCTTTTGGTTAGACAGGAAGCCGACTCCAACATTGTTGGAAAAAGACTGGGTTGCCTCTATAGTCAGATCAGTTTGGTGATTTTCGGTCTAAAGGCGCTCCCTCACCAGGAGCATTCGTGTGTTATGTAACAATGCAAGAATAAATTTTGAGCATTACTACTTGGCGATAATGCTCAAATTAGAATCTATCATTTCGCTTTGCACTCGAAGCAGAATTCGAAAACGCAATCGTGTACGCGTGCATGTACAATCGACATTCGCATTTAACTAAGCTTTTATAAGCTGTTTCTGCGGTTCTACTAAACCGATCAAGAAGAAACATACTTTAAAATATGTTTACCTACACGGGCTGCTCGCGGCTAGTCTGGCAAGTTAGTAAAACTTCCAAAAGTTGACTTGCTGCAGGTGTCTACAATGCAGGTCGGTTGCGTGAACCAACTTGCTAGTAGACACCGTTCTTTAGGTTTTAAACATTTTAAAACCTGTAACTTTCATTCTAAAACAGAAATTATGCAAGAACGGCTGGCTGAATAGTTAAACCGCTCGCATAATGCGCAAAAAGACAGAAGATATACCTAGATCGATTCTCTATACTTATTGAATGAGAAACGAAAACCATATTTTCCGAATTCCACATGAGCGGAGCCGCGGGGAATGATTAGTATAAATTAATAATTTAAAGCTAGTGCTAGTACAAAGCTACATAAGGCTATAATTTCTGTACATGGTGTATCAGCGGCCCTGTACAAAAAGTAATGCCTCTTACCCTTACTTCGAAATCTGTAGGCTAATTCACCTAACTAACGAAGTTCAATTGCAGTTAAGTTTCGACCAAAACTACGCTTTTCTTACTCTCTTAATCGACGATCACTGTCAGATACGGCTTGACAACATCTCCACGTCACAACGTCGTCAACGTGGAACGGTACGGTGACGTGACACGGTGCGTTGACGTAACGTGCAAATTTACGTTACCATATCGTAAAAATGCACGTCAGGATCATTGTTAGATTTATCGTTGACCATGTAGATCCTGAATTTTAATAAGAGAAACAGTAAGGTATGGTTTTAAAACATCGGAGAACATGGACGGCGGCTAACTCGCGGGCGTGGAGAGCACGGGCAGAGCGCATATACGTGTGCGCTAGCGGCTAGAGGTGGAACGTGTTACGATACGGTAACGTAAATTTGCACGTTACGTCAACGCACCGTGCCACGTCATCGCACCGTTCGACGTTGACGACGTCGTGACGTGGACATGTGGATAGGTCGATACGCTCGCGTGAACTTAACTGCAGCGTCACTACAACTTGATCAGCACGTCATGAAATTACGTGAATTAGCCTACAGGTGGCAAATGTTGGAGATTTGCTCCTATTGAGAACAAGAAGGAAATAAGATATTAGACATTCAAACAGTCTCACCTATAGAATTAGTATTAAGTGCTTCCCGAGATTGTGTTTGGCGTCAAATTCAACAACCAGATAAGTCTTCTGCTCCTGACAGTAGGTTATTAAAGGCAAGGTCTGCGTTGGATCAGATTCACCCAATGAGAGGTTGACATGGCGTAAATTTGCTTTCTACTTAATTACATTGAAGATAGTTATTAGGATGGGAAGGATAGAGTGGATAATAGAGGAGGGAAATGAGGGAACTTAGGATATTAACTTAGCTTATGGTAATATGGAAAAGGATATAAGTTAATAGGGATGTTGGTTTTGGGTTCCCCTCCGATCAATTTTTAACGCAGACCTTGGGGGAAAGCTTTCTTGGTACGCTTTAAAAGCCTTATTTTTTGCCCTAGCAGTCTTAGTCCTGCCTCTAGATTTTCTTGAATTAGCAGGTCCGCCTTGGTTAAAGTTCTGCTTGGCGTGCATACCCTTCTTACCACCAAATGGCTTATTGAAACCGGTCGAGGGTCCGCCTTTTTCTGCCATCGATGTTGCGTTTGGCTGAAAACCCTTACTCTTGACTCTGATTTTAATTTTTTTAAGTCCAAGGAACAGATTGTAGTTCCTTGCAATAAGCTCTTGAAGTGAGGTTTGGTCAATTGAAAACGTCACGGTCTGACCATCGTCCGACTCGACTTTCCTATGGGTAATCCACCAGCCAGAGAAGTCAAAACCTTGATTTTGACTTTTAAGCAGTCTAAGAACCGCCTCCTCATCCAGGGTAGGATCCGGTACATATGCGACTCCGATTACGGGTTTAGGTTTGTCAGTAAGGTTAATGACGCTAAGGCTCGCCCCTTCCCATGGTTGGATGTCAGCAATGTGCTTTGTTAGCCATTCTATTGTCTTTTCATTCGCACAGTGGAGTAGTAAACTACCAGATCGCTGCACACAACTTGCAAAGTTTGGGCCATTTCCATCTTCCTCTGCTTCAATAAGTTCCAGGATATTATCCTGAACCTTATCCATTTGCTCTTGGGACATATGTCCGACACCATCAACAACGCGAACTCGTAGTGCAGTTTGAGGCGTCTCCTGGGGTTTAGGGCCCATCAGCCTTGCCATCTTTGTCGCTCTTTCTAGAGCTATAGGGCTCATGTTTCGTTGAGCCTTCTCACGCGCCTTCGACTTTTTAGCTTCCCGGGCAGCCGAGAACTCTGGAACCTGTTTAAAGCGAGTTTCGCAGAGAGCTCTAGCCTCTTTGTAGGTTTTCCCTTGTTTTAACCACCAGTAGAACCGTCTTCTGGCCGCACCGCTTAACTTATTGATGCAGTAAAGTTCTTTTTTTTGTTGTTTTTTGGATTTACCCTTTTTGCCGGGGGCTGGCTGATTGCTAGGTTCACCGGGACCAGTAACCGTGCTACTCTGCGTTTGGTAATCCTGACTGTTTTGCCCTACATCCTGCGGGGAGTTAGGCTCGTCAAAGGAAATATCTGAGGAAGGACTAGCCCACCCATCGTCGGTTAAAGGTGAGGTAGGGTAGTTTAAGAGCTCAGGTTCTGTCTTTCTTATGTTGTCCCAGCGGGCTGCTAAACGGGGATTCCTCTAACAACAAGATACAGAAACATTTATAAAATTACCGATTTATCTATGGAGATGCGTTTCGCGACTGTCCAACACGAATAACATTCTTCAAATATTAACACATGATAAAAAAAACTTCAACTAACGGTTACATTGATCAAATTGCCATTTTATCAATTCAGAATTGATCATTAAATAAATACAAAACATACCTGTAAAAATGACTTTAATTTAAAAAATGCGATGTAAAACAAAACATATTTGTGTAGATTATTTAAAATAAATGCTTGTTTTATAATTCTTTTTTTTATTGATACTCCTTTTTTCACTTTTTAGTATGTATAATTATGTTCGGATAAAAGGAGTTAGCTCAAAACTTGCGAGATCAAGAAGAAGAAACAAACAAAGCAAACACGATTGGAATTAAAAGCTTTTAATAAAAAATATCTATTATATTTTGGAAGTGACGAAACGCATAACCATGAACAGATAGGGGAAAATTTAAACTAAGGGTAGAGCTACGCAACAGTGTTCGCCCTTCGGCCAAGCGCGACCCGCTTGGCAATTAACCAGGCTACTTCAGTTTTCGCTTATGTAAGCGTTGAAATGCGAAGTTACAAGCGCGCGTTGCTCCTGAGACGTATGAGAAGTGGATCTACAAGTGACAAAAATCTGGCGATTTCGGGCCGCGCCTGGCTAGAGAGCAACCGCGCCCGCATACCCGTGACATTTCGATCCTGACAGACATTTTCTGGGCTGTGTGGGCTAGTACGCGTAACAAACAAAGATGAAGAACCGACTTTCTGTTAGGCCGTGGCCCCATGTCTACGGTGCGGCGCCGTGTGCGGCGACACGGCGCCGTGTACGGTGCACCGCACGTTTATTCCGTGGCTGGCGTAAATATGACATGTCTAAAATTGCAATTTTTCAGGGCGACCATTTTAAAGTTTTGAGCTCTTCTGGTAAATCGGTAAATTAGTTTAACGTATGTATTTTAGTTGTTTTAAAATATCCTGTATATTCAAAATCCAAGATGGCGGCTGTGAAATTTTACAAAATATGCCGCCATCTTGGATTTTGACGTTGACCTCATTTTCGTCATCAGCACCCCCGAAACCACGGAAAGAACACCAATGTTGCATATTTTGAAAAATTTCACAGCCGCCATCTTGGATTTTGATTTCGACCTCATTTTCGTCATCAGCACCCCCGAAAACCATGGACACGACACCAATGATGCATATCTTGTAAAATTTCACAGCCGCCATCTTGGATTTTGATTTCGACCTCATTTTCGTCATCAGCACCCCCGAAAACCACGGAAACGACAACAATGATGCATATCTTGTAAAATTTCACAGCCGCCATCTTGGATTTTGACGTTGACGTCATTTACATTTGTATTTTACTGAATCCTGTGGTTTAGATTCGATCACTTAGCTGACTTAGCCATAGGTAGGTACCGCATGAAAAAAAAAAGTTTTTTTTAAAATCTGCCTTATTTCCATGCCGGGACAATCTACACCAGTAGCAGATCATATGGATTTAAGGAATTACACGAATTCGTTAACATCCTGTATATTTTAAAACAACTAAAACACTTTACCGATTTACCAGAAGAGTTCAAAACTTTAAAATGGCTGCCCTGAAATATTGCAATTTTAGACATGGTCATATTCACACCAGCCACGGACGTACGGTGCAACCTACACGGAGCCGTACACGGCACCGTACGCGGCGCCGTGTCGCCGTCCACTGCGCCGTGCTGCGGCGCGGCGCCACACCGTAGACATTGGGGCCACGGCGTTAAGATAGAACGTTCAGTTTTTGAATATATCATGGTATATTTGTCAATATTTATTTTGCTCCTATACGGGTGAACGTATCCATGGCCTGAAAATATCCATCATTGTCTTCCAGAAGGAAGAGAGGTCGTCATCGTCGACCAGGGCCGGCCCAACCATAGGCGAACTAGGCGACAACCTAGGGCGCTCGACTTGAGGAGCGGCACGGTACGGGGCGGGTGAGCCAACGCCATTTGACCCGCGCCACCCGGTATAAAACACATATGGAATCAAAATTACATAATTATGGTGTTTTATGTTCGCCAGTTCAATTATTCGCCTAGGACGCCGAGCTTGCTCGGGCCGGCGCTGTCGTCGACCTTTAAGTATCGTATTCACTAGGGGGAAAATGTCTAAAGAAGTCGGGCAACGTCGAGCGATGTCGCCCAACGTCGCCAGACATCTTGTCTCGCGATCTTTTTCGTCGGATCGATAAAATATCTATTAGTTGCAGTACTAAATCATTCGAAGCGACCCGCCGACAAGGGACAAATCGCGCGATGTTGCCAGACTTATCGTGCGACGTTGCCCGACTTCGCCTGACATCTCTAGCGACGTGTCTCGGGACATTTGTCGCCTAGTGAATACGAGGCTTTAATCATGAGAATAATAAATAATACAAGCGTACAGAAGCGAATTTCTGTCATGAATTCTCTACGTCGAAAATTGGGACGTAGGTACCAACTAACCAAGCGCTGCACGACAAGTGCCGAAGGTTAGACCCGTTGTCAGATTTTCGGGCTTCTGACTGTCAAAGGTAGGCAACCGTTTGCTTAACGTGCTCTTTGAAGCACGGAGGGTTCTCAATGTATAATGAAAGCACCCATCAAAAGCACGACCGCAGCAAGTGCGGCTTAAGTTCGCATATTGATTCATTAGGTCGGTCTTGGAGAAGATCTCTTGTGCGAGTCCCATATCGTAATCAAAGTATTTTTATATTTTTACGCTTTATTTCTATACGCTAATTTTATTTATTACTCTTAGGGCGAGATTCACAGAGCGCACTTAGACTTTACTTTGCTAAGTAGGCGTTACATACGAATATGAACCTTATTGTTGTACAAATAATGTTTCATATTCGCATGAAACGCTTACTTAGCAAAGTCTAGGTACGGTTTATGAATCTCGCCATTAGGCCTCGTTTATGGAGGCGCGGAACTTAGCACGGAGCGGGAAGAGTACAATTGAAACATATGTGTTAGAGCGTTCAGACGCGTTCCGCGCGAATTGTTTGAGCTTTGTTCAACTGTGGGAGAATAAGGACTGATTGTTTATTGTATATACGATAGTACGCGGCAGATCCCGCGCCTCCATAAAAGAGACTTTCAAGATTCTGTCAAGATTACTAGATTTTCCCCGCGTATTTGCTCTTGGAATTCGGAAAACAACGTTTTTCCGAAACAACCAACCGATCATGAACTTTGCTTTATATAAGACCGCATACTGATTAAAGTCTCAAGTACTGTAATTATAGACACAATAGATAAACAATGGCACTGACGAACCGGTTCGTCGGTCGGGCCGCTAGCGGTTAAAGATCAAACTGTTGCTTTATTAAACATAACATCACAAATCCAGACTCTGGGTTGCTACTGAGAAATTCCACATGAAAGCAATAAGGGATAAGAAGAATTCCGCTGGCACGTTCAGCTGTTCTCATATGATTTGGTAACTGAAATTCAAATCAAAAAACGGTGGATCTTTGTTTTGATTCCTGGCTGGTCTTTGGGAAAGTATTTCCTTTGAATTTCAGAAGGAATTTAATACAGGGCCAACTAGATATGGCTAAACATCAGAGTTTTACGCGGAGCGAATGCTATCGGACCTCCGCGACCCAATTACTGGGGAAAACCGTTAACCATAAGGTTAGTTCGGCTATCAGACTTTTAGGGCTTCGGGCTTCTGACTTCCCGTACATACTGTCATAGATATTCATATGACAAGCGAGGTCTTAACGTGCCAAAGCACGGAGGGGCTCTAATGAGTGGTCACCCACCCAGGGCTTGACCGCGGTAAGCGTGACCTCACTGGGAGGGAGCTATGTAGCCGCAATACCCTCTTCAGATATGTGTGAATATGCAAGCCTATAAAAAGCAAGGGTTATGATAGGGTAAGTTGTTTTCCCAAATTGAAGTCGATAAAACAAATAAAATTAATATTCATATGATATAAAATGTGTATAATTTATGTTGCTGTTAAAATTGGTTAACAGTTCAAATGCATTACTGCTGTGAAAACTAGTTCTAACTCCACGCCTTTGTAAAAACGCGTTTGAACTGTAAGGGCTTGCGCAGACGAGGGACAATGGCGGACAAAATGTCCGCGGTGAGCTCTTATTGTTACTGTCATTAGGTTGCACTTTGTCCGCGTGTACCGCTAGGCGACATAGGGTATTGCGCGGACAAAGGGCAACCTTATAGTAGTACTAAAAAGAGCGCACCGCGGACATTATGTCCGCAATTGTCCCTCGTCTCCGCAAGCCCTAATTATGTTTCAACAGTAACCTATATGAATTGTTATAATAATTTTATTTTGTAGCTCGACTTTCAGTTTTTTTTCCCCTTGAATTAATGATCAACCTTAATGGAACTCTTGGTTTCATTAAGGTTGATAAGTGAGTGAGTTAATTTGTGTTCAGGGCCAGATAAAATAGCTGTTATAGATTTTTTGACATGTCTTCTAGAAAACCTTTAAACACATTAGTTTTCTCAACTTCTTATCAATAACCATCACTAAATAAGTGATGGCAACCAAGAACAATATCTTTGAGGTGACAGAATGAGAAAACACTATAACAGCCACTTCTGAAAGAAGAGTGAATGTAATGAGTGCCAGCACTAAAAATACAGTACTTACCGCAGCATCAGACACATTATTCTTTGGCGTGAATCCAAAGCTCTGCTCTGGTGGAGCTCTGCCCTGGTTGTAGGGCCTCATTTCAGGCCGCGGGGGGCCTTGGTGCTGTAAATAAGGATAAGGTTCTTAAATTTCCATATTATTCAAGCCATTTTACAAGAACTGGATGTTTTTTCTCGACGTGGATTATGGCAAGTAGGCTTGCCAACCTTTATGTATGAACTTACCGGGACTTTGGCAGTTAAAATGCGGGACGTGGCAAAAAAAAGCGGGACCCTACTGTCAAAGTATAGGGAGGCAAAAATACAATTAGAAATTATTTTTTCGTTCGTTCGACGCGAGTGTCGCGGTCGCGATCACCACTCTTCTAGCTAAACAAAACGTGCGTTCACTATAGGAGTGAGGCGTATTTATCGTAACAGATACATAAAACAGGTATCTTATGATAACAGACTGTAACTGTGACAAACAAACTGAAAAAGCAGTTCCTGTTCCACAAGCTAACAAAATCCCATACGTGACAGTCACAAGCTTTTCTCTATTCATGCTTATGACAGTTACCTTAGTTAGAATAAGATAAAACATGTTACTGTTACTCTGTGACACCCTGTTACAGCCGTCACAAGCTCTTTCCTTTTCTCGCATAGGTTTAACACCTTAGTTAGAAAGAGAAGTCCTACTGTTACAGAAAACAGGTTAAACGTTGTTATCTGTGGTAACAGATAACACACAATAGTGTGTTCCCACATAGTATGAAATAACAGACTGTTATTTCGTAACAGGTTTTTGGAACTGCTATTTACGTGTAACAGGAACAGGCGTAACAGCTACGTGATTTTACCTGTTACAACCCACTCCTAGTTCACTAAATTCCGACTTCTGCCCGAAGGTTTAGCCGTAGGTACGATAAAACGGGACAATTGGCGTCCCGCACACGTCTTTCGCGGGACGTATCCTCTCTAAGCTTTAGAAACGGGACGTCCTGGCTCTCGCGGGACGGTTGTCAAGCCTAATGGCAAGGGTCATCAAATGTAGCATAGGAGCCATAGTGTCAAAAGTATAAAAACTTACAGCTATTTTCAATAACCTTTCTATCGGCGATTTGAAATAGAAATGTGACATTACTTGTTTGGAACTTATGTCAAATTTCTATCTCTAGTAGGGTAAACCGTCGATAGATAGGTTATTGAAAATGATCGATAATTAATGATAATTCAATACCTGTTGTCCAAATGAGGGATTCATATTTTGCTGCGGAGAACTGTAGCTAAAATTGTTCTGCGGCACTTGAGTTACCATCCCTGGGTTTGGGTTCCATTGGTTTGAGCTACTGCCACCAGAAGCCCAAGGTGATGGTCGATTCATATCCATTGAACTTGGGGGCCCCCCAGGCCCACTGTGGCCCACGCCATGTGGGCCTCCATGCCCATGTGATGGTCTGGGTCCATGGGATCCTCCCGGGCCATGTAGACCACTGGGAGCGTGTAGTCCACCAGGCACATGAGATCCTTGGTTGTTATAATCATTAGGGGGTTGGCTCATGTAATCATTCCGGGGTGGTGCGGAGTAGTCATTTCTAGGCTGGTTCGGGTAACCAGGTCTTGAGTCAAAGGCACTCTGTTGAGATGAAGTTGGCTGAAAGGAGAAAAATTTATATGTATAAAAATAAATTGCTATTTCCCTTGTTCATCGCATCACGCATGAACGACTGGACCGACTTTGCTAATTTTTTTTTTGTTTTGTTCGTAATTGTCAGGAGAAGGTTCTTATGAAAGAAAATTTTGATATTTAAAAAAAAAACTAATTATATCAGTTTATCCATATTCTTAATCTGTTTACCGCATGCATGAAAATGGTTTTAACTTTTTGTTACTATTTTGATTTTGTTTCTGAAGGTAGTTAGTAGGTAGGTAGTAAGTAGGAAAAAGTGCATTGCAACGCATGCCGGGTACAGCTAGTGTTTAAATAAAGAAGCATGTAGTTTTATAAGTATAACTGTGTTTCTTATCTACTTTGTTAACTATCCATAGAAATATATCAACGCTTGAAAGGTAAAAATTACCAAGCGACATGTTAGCAACTTTACAGTAGAGTATTTTAAAGTTTTATTTAAGTTCATAATTTTTAAGTGCCAGTTTATTATAAGCCTGTGACCAGTTGCGTCCCGCGGACAACACCGCCATTGTTTATCTATTGTCTATAATTATGGTGATTGAGAGGTTAAACTGCACTTAAAATTCGTTGGAATCAAGTACTTATGACAAATAGGCGATTTTTTTTTCCAAAAAATAACTAAAATTCTCTGGTGTAAAGTTGCCAACTTGTCACTTGGTAATTTTTGCCTTTCAAGCGTCAATATTATACATATTGTACGGTCAGCAACCGCACATTGTACTTTGGCCTAGTTAGAAATACTGCAAATTTTGTAAATAATAAAATGTAACATCGTCACGTACGCAAGTACGTCAGTCTTTCGGTTTACATCGAGCTCGCTCAACATCTAACATTTTAAACATATTTTTGAACATTTTTATTATATTTTTTAAGTAACATTATTTTGTGAAGTTTATTAAACATTTCTCTTGGACATTAACATTTACTTTAATTTCTATCAACATTCAACATTTAATGTATAGGCTCATGCCCTTACACATATGATTTAGTTAATACATATTTACATTAGTTTAAAGTAGTCAGATACTGTAATTGTTGATGGGTGTTAAACTCAAAACCTTTTTTAATGTGAGTCCTGGGGTTTTTCTAAAAAAACATTACCTTAAAAAGAATATTAAATATTTTTAAAAAACAAAACATGGATAATTTAGCTATTTTACGCTTTTCGATGAAGACGACGTTTACGTTTTTTGATAGCACTCTTTATGGGTACAATTTACGAAATGAACTCTAATAGACTCGTCTTGAACGTTGAACAGAGTATAGTATCAATATTATTAAAACTGTAGGTACTTATAAAAACAATATTGAAATAAATATAATACTTACAGCAGCTTTCCCAACTGGAACCGCTTTTAAAACAAAATTGCCCGGCATTCGATACCCATCAAGGCTTTTCATCAATCTGTATCCCTCAGAATTATCTGTGAGACCAATCCTGACTTTCTTCGAGCCATCGGTATCGCTCACAAGATTATCAAGGATAAAGTCATTTATATTACACTCCTGTTTTATTAAAATCTTCACGTCTTGGTATTTTGTCTGTAAAAAAAGGATTAAACTTAATAAAATATTGATATAAAAAACTCCCATAACCTTTAAAAACATACGTACTTTAGCAGGAAATCCATGGATTGTTATCATCATCTTGGAAGGATTTATTGAAAACCAACTTGGTCAGAATTCAAATCTTATTTCTTAAATTAAACATTGAGGTGAACAATTAATATTTGCATTGAAAATTAAAAACATTTATGACAATCAATAATGGCGTCTCGTACTTTTTCGCCTTTTGCCATGCCATAGGGAAGGGCGAAATAATCGATTAAATTTGATCGATTTTAAAAATTACAACAACCATATTTAGAATTAACGTCCGCGCTAGCCAGACGATTATTTTCAAAAGCTGGTTCATCTCTTTACCAACAGAGAAGAAAATTAAAAGGTTTTTCTTTGTGAAAATGATCATTAATCAATCAATTGAAAAAAAAATGGAATATAAGAATAACTTGTAAGCAAATTAAGTACTTGTTACTATTTGCTGACAACACATCGTTTCTTTTCTTTAATTAAGTTTATGAGCCCGTACATACAATTCAATATTTCTAACGAAATGTGCAAAGGAGTTCAATGTTGGCCATCATTAACGATGTTTTCTTTAGAGTAGGTACCTTTAGGTTTAAAGAATTTTATTCTCATAAGAACTTAAATAACAGTTCACTTAAAATGAGATACAAAGTGCTTATATCTAAATATTTATAATAATTGCCTCTGGGGCGTTGTTGATCTTGCGTTGTTGACTTAAGTTGACTTTTCGAACATCGATACTAAGATTGATGTTAATATCATCGATATATTCAACAGCAGTTTATGGTACTGGTCGTGACCATAGACCACAGAATAGAAATAGAATTTCTAGATAGATTTATAGAATTCTATGTTCTTTCTGAGTAGTTTTGTGGTCTGTGGTCAAGCCGTGAAATTTGTTTTTGTGAATATTTTTAGGGTTATGATGATTTAAAATGATACAATGTTAAATGTACCTGCCTCATAAAAAAATTAGATGAACAGTTCCATGTATGAGGTCAAACAAATCTTTTCTAAAAATCGACTAAAAATTCCACTTTGTGGAAAGTTAACTGTTGTTGTTGTCGTTGACAGATAAAATGTCAATGTCAATTGTCATTTTCAGGCAGGTCAGGTCGTCGTTCGTTCGTTCATTTAATTGATTGAATTTCCATGAGTGTATTCCTTGTTAAATTGTAAATGTTTATTTGATTATATAAAATAGCTACCTATTGATCGATAATGCTACTGACTATATATAATTTACCCGCGAAGGTGAGATAACAATTCCAACTTCTTAACATTTTGTGCACAACAACGCGTAAAATGTGCTCTAATCCATCATTTTCAAGCGTTTTTTACACCTACTACATACGCTCAGTTGAAAGAGTCCCCAACCGAAAATCGAAGAAACCGGGTGCCCTAATTGTTATTATACTACAGTAAATAAGATTTATGGTCCCTAAAAATCGGGTAATGTAATAAGCCCCTAAATCATTGATCCCATTCAATGTTTTTTTTTTAACAGACGCGATACGCCGACATAAAGTCGCTGATACACACAAAATGCGGCTTGAAGGAGGTGATATTGGATAATTTGACGCTAGCTGGGGACAACTCCAAGAAAGTGACGGTTGGGCTGGCCGAAGAGGAAGACGCCGCTATCCTCGTCAGGAAGATTAATGGCCTGTTCTTAGAAGGGCAGCAGCTCTATGTGGAAACTGTTAAGAAAAAACAGGTTGGGATTTACTTACTTTTTAATTACTAAAAAAACATTACTTTGTATGTTTTTTTTTATAATTCTCTGTTTTGATAACACAGGGAAACAACCAGGATGAATTATACAAGCAGCAATCCCAGTCAGCCTATGAATTGAGAAAACTTAATATGAACCTCAAAAAGGTGGGACATTGCAATCATATTGAAACAAAACATGTATTAAAAGTAGAATCAAAACTCAAATCATATGCATGTGGTTATGTTTTGAATTTAGATATTATTTAATCAATTTATTTACTTCAAAATTTCTGTTTTTATTGATTTAGAATTTAGCTTTTCTTCAAATTAGTAGTATTTATTGATAGATAAATTCCATAAAAGGCAGTTAAAAAAAAAGCCATGCTTTTCTACTCCGTTCACCCAACGTTTTTCGAGTTATACCCAACCTTTTTCGAAACAGTAAAATAATTTATCCAGTATATTCTAAAATAGCTTGTTGACTGACAAAATCAACCCAATTTGTATATACCTACCTATAACAACATTTCTAATACACCAGTGGCGAAGGGTGAATTTTCTTAAAAGGGAAGCCGGACCAAAAAATGCTTACCTTGCTCAAGTGTGATGCGTGAATTCCAGTAACTACTCGTTTCGAAAGGGAAGCCGATAGGAATCGAGTTGTATGGAGCCTTCGCCACTGTAATACACACTTTTATGAAACAGTCTATTTTCTTATATTTAACTAGCGACCCGCCCGGCTTCGCACGTGTTTTTTTATAGCTTAAAACCTTCCTCTTGAATCACTCTATCTATTAAAAAGAACCGCATCAAAATCTGTTGCGTAGTAGTTTTAAAGATCTAAGCAGACAGCGGGAAGCGACTTTGTTTTATACTATGTAGAAACAAAATTTTATACTGACAGCTAGGCGGACCGGGCCCCCTAATGAATCAAGCTCAAGATCAGCAGCCAACTCTGCAGCAGCCATATTATCAACAAAGCTACCAGCAGCAGCCCAGCTACCAATTAGGATATCCTGATATGCAAAATGGAGCACCACCAATGGTCCCTCCATCAATGTCCTATGCTGGAATGTATGGCTCACAGGTTAGTTCTTTAAAACTTGTATTTAGAATAAAAATTATTAAACATGCTTTATTCCTACATTACTATATGCTTTTACACTGTAAGGTGAGTCCTGATGATTCTCTACAAAACGTTAGGCCCTGACTCCACCAAAGCGGAGATGTCCGAAGTGGACATGAGAAGAGATCTTTTTCAGCTAAGGCGTAGCCACCGAAACTATGCGGAGATGCGTACTGGCTAGACTGTAGCGGAGATGTGTGCTGGCTAGGGTGGACATGTGCGCTGACTAGAGCAGAACTGACCTGCGTGCGGCGAGCGTTGGATGTGAACGCACAGTTTAGTGTGACTACAGTTTAGTTCACTGCACGCCGCACACGTCCCGTCTCCGCTGCGCACCGTCGACAGCTTGCGAGGCAAGGCTCACATCTCCGCCTTGTACCGCGGCCCAGCTCACATCTCCGCTTCCATCGCACCATACAAATATGATACATCTCTGCTCAGTGGTATCCACTTCAGGTGAGTGGAGATGAGATGTGTGAATAACGAAATTCTATTGGTTTTTTAAAACACATCTCCGCTCCGCTCGTCTCGTCTCCGCTTTGGTGGAGTCTGGGCCCTAGCATACAAATATCAATTTTTTTTAAAAACAAAACAGAAAAACAGAATTCTATTTAGCTAGTTTACGGTTTGCAATCATGTCGTTGCCGTTTTTCGATAGCACATTGCTATCGAAAAAATGGCCTATGGCTATAATTTATGAAATTACCGCTATGTCGGGACTCAATCTTTCATTAAACAGAGCATAACAACGATACTATCTGTCAGAAAAGTTCTGTAACAAGGGCAAAAGGGATACCTTACCAAATCGTTTAACAACTGACCAATCAAAACATTCTGAATCAAGGGGCTGCTTCAACAGATGTCTTCTTTTGATCGTGACTTCTCAATGATAACAATCTCTTCCTGATCGTGTTACGCCAGGTATTCTCTTCAGCAGGATATCTCTTAGACACTTATGTATGTCTGTTACCATAAACTGTCACCATGTCATCTGTCAGATTATTCTTTAGAATATCTGCTAACGGACCTAATGACTGCTTTCCAAGGCTCTTTGGAAGCCAGTCCAGTACGTAAAGTGTACAGCAAGTCTGCAAAAAAATTGGCAACTGCAAAATTGCCAGACATTTCATACTCTCGACATTTTAAGCTTTAGCCGTAGGTAGAGCGTTTGTCCACCGCCGCCGTCACCGAGAAACGAGATTTTTTCAGACCGAGTTCGGAACGACGACGTGACGGCGACCATGTGTCCACCGCGACCGATCTCGGTGGTTCACAACATAAGACAAAAATCCGAGCACCAGCGCCGTCATCTCGGATGTAGTGGACAAGAGCAGACGCGTTTTGTATTGCCGGCATTTCGGTCCGTCACAATCTCGGCGGAGTTCTAGCGGTAGCGCTGATTTACTGACAATCTCGGTGGCCGAGATGACGGGGCTCGAATGACGGACGTGCGGTGTACACGCGGTCATAGTAATGTATGTATCGCTACTTCGGCAACGTCATCTCATTCTCGGTGACGTCGGCGATGGACAAACGGCCTTACTAGATGAAAGCTTATGGCTTCCAGTGTTGATGTGAAGAGCCTGGTTATCCTAAACTAGCATCAATTGTCGATGTTAGTGCAACCTTCAAGCAGTGATGCTGTATTTATTTTCCTTTAAACTTATATTAATCGTCCTGTAGATTGACTTATGGACAGCTTCCTATATCCGAAAATAAATGGTTTTAGTTATGAAAGTTTGTATGTGCACAAAGATTCTTTTTTATCCCAGAAAATGATAAACCTTTCATGTGGATAGAGTCTTGAAGCAATTACAGCTGTCGAAGCCTCTAACAAATGAGAGGTTCTATATATTAAACTACGCTCTGAAAACTACACTTCTTTACTGGTATAGAAGTGTAGTCTATCCACGCACGAATCCACAAGTCGTATTCTTAACCACTAATTTATCAGTAAGGTCTAGGAACCGGGCATTACTGTATAGAAATAAGTTGAACATTTTAGGAATGCTTCCTGAAATGGATGACGTCGCATTTCATCAGAAGTTAGAAGTATTTTATGATGAAATATTGTTGGCATTCACCTAAAATGAATGTGAAATGTATCCGGAAACAATATTTTCAGGAATGTAATTTCTAGTTTTCTGTTAATGTTAAGTCTTTAAGCAATATTTTCACCAAGATCTGCAATATTAGGATCTCTATTATACAGGGTGATTTCCTACAAAACAATGGGGTAACATTTAAATGTGCATAATTTGCAACGTTGTGCGCATTAAAATCGATTTGGATGTTATTGCTCAAATCGATTATTTTTTCAGACCAATCCAAGGCATAGTCCACGCCAATCTTCTTGGTCGGTCTGAGCACGTGCCATATACTTGCGCATTAGCGAGTTTTAACTTTAGGAGTGCGCGGGGGCGTTGGGGTGCGGGGGACGCAGCATACTCGCGCGCACCCCTCCTTGCGCACATAACTACCGCCCAATGCCCAGTGTATTGTGCGTATGGATTATCGTTTCGCTGTGTAATCGAACTACGCACTCACTCGGCGCTAAGTTCATAGCGGCCAAGAAGTTGGGCGTCGTCTGTGCTTGACAGTTTTAGTTTCGAATTTGGACTACAGTCGTTATGACTCGAGTCTTCTTTCGATACACTAAAATATTCGCCATTGATTAAGCAGCCACCTTCTAAAGTATATCTTCAAAGTTATTTAACCCCATTGTGCAGTGCAGGCAAATTGACCAAGTGTAATAGAGTCCTATAAACTTCTCTCAAATTAGGTGCATTAACCTAATTGTGAAAGTTTTACATGGAGCCTTCATTTTGTAATTATCATCAATAATAAATTCTTCCACAGAATGCATTTGCCAACTATGGTTATCCACAACAAATGCCGTACCAACAGACTCAAATGATGCCCCAGTCTATGGTCAGCTTTGATCAGGGCGCTCCACTGGGATTCAATAACCAAGGCAACAATCCTAGTGCCTGGTCTGATCAAAACGATTGGAATCCTGCGGGCAATGCGTCTGGTGGAGACCAAGTTTCGCATCAGAACAGATCCCAGTCGAGGTGGGACAATTCTGGTGATAGCAACAGTCGTTCACGTCGTGACGCATCCGATCGCAACCACGGACGAGATGGATCGTCGCGCAGCTATGGACGGGACGCAGCTTCGCGGGACTCCGGACGGAGTGCACCGCCGCGTAACTACGGGCGAGATGCTCCGTCACGCGACTATGGGCGTGATGCACCTTCGCGCGATCGTGGACGACATGGGCCTCGTGACCATAGACGCGATGCGCCATTCCGTGATCGCGGGAGAGAGGCACCTGCCCGTGACCGCGGTCGCGACGCACCTTCCCGTAGTGCACCATCCCGTGAACACGGCCGAGATGCACCTCACAGAAGAAATGAGCCCGATCGTGCTCCATTTAAACGTCAATTTTCATCACACGACGCACCTCCTAGGCCGCCACCTTCGAATATATTCGGCGAACATGTTACGGATCCATCTGCGCAGATGAGCAAATTTCCTCAGCAGCGAGATGGACCCAAACGTTTCAATAAACCATCTCCGACCAAGACTTGGAAGCCCCCGGGTAATTATGTTCCTCCATCCAAACGCCAGCGTAAAGGCGTCGGTTTCGTTAACAAGTCCGATAACCAGAAAGCAAATGTACCGGCTAAAAAAGTCCAGGTCCAAACGCCTTCCAAGAAGAAAAACAAGTTGATGAGTAACCCAGAAATGTTTGCAGCCCGCGCTTCCACGTGGCGTCACCAAATCGCTTCCAGCCTCGCTAAAGAGATTATGAAAAATCCGGAACTTAAAAATGATATTGATCAGGAACAGTTTCGGCCAGAGCTAAAACGAGCCATACGATACCGTCTAGAAACACTATTTGGCGACGACCATGAGATTCGTATGACTGACATGTTAAAGCTGTACAGAGAGAAGTATGATACCGACACTGACGCAGACTTTTTCAACGAAGTTACAGAAGAGATAAAGAAGAATGGATCGTATCTTGCTGACGACGTGCCAAAAGGTAACTTATAGAACATTTTTATTGTTTTCTTCCAGCGTTTCGGACTACGTGATATTCTCGTGTTCCCGAACTATTTTGCCTATATTTTATCGCTTACATGTGTGGCTTGAAAGTATAAGTTGTTACTTATTTATTTTCTTGACCATACAGAAGTCCGTATGAGACAGTGAATCTCGTAATGAGGTCTGTAATTTACACGAATAATATTGGTATTATCAACACCAAACAGATAATTAAGTACGCCGTTACGTATACGCTATCAGTCTCCTTAACCACGCATACTATTTTTATTTCCTTATTTTCGGACAAAACACTTCGAGCTTAAGGGCCTTGTCCTTAGGAGGCCTTTGTTTTATAAGTCCAAATAAAATGTCAAATAACTGACGTCTCAAACGAGACGCTTCAATCTTCGACTACAATTTCGTATTTTCTGAACAAAATATCGGATTGCAGCTCATGAAACTAAGAAGCTATCTTCGATTACCAACTTGAATCTAAGTTAGTGATCACAACTTCGAATATACTCGTCTTGGATCTGCTTCTAGGGTTGACCATTGATAAAGTTCTAAAGCAGTTCGTGAGTCACGAACTATTCTAGTAGTCGTCAATCCCTTAAGCAAATGTTGTCAATTGCTACAACCTTGGTTGTCAAAAGATTCCAGAAGTCTAATTTGCTCGAGAAGTCATTATGAAATCCTAAAGCAGTTATTGTCAATCGCTAGAGATGTCATTAGCGGCCCGAGCAGTTGTCAGTTATTAGACAAATAGTTTTCAAACTCTGTAGAAAGCAGAGGAAAGAAAAAGTTACGAGGTCGACGTGCCGACTGCTCCCGTGTTGTATCTTCGCAACCATATAGGCTGCAGCACACATGTAAAACTGGAACACACTTCGCGTTTTCATTGGCCAAATGACGAAACGTGGCTACACGAGATGAAATGTGGCCAATGAGCAAGCTACATTGACGTCGCGTGGCATGGCGTGTAAAAGTGTGTTCCGCCTTAATTAAGGCTACTCCAGTGGTTAGCGTATGGCTACGTCACTGATCGTAGCTTAAGACAGAATCTAGCATGTCCCAGTATCATCTGGATTCCAATCCAAAAAAGCATAATAAATATTATTATGCACCTATTCGTGAAAAGCAGTTTTAATTCTTTAGTTACGAAGTAACTTGAAGAACCATGAACTTACAACTGCGATGCGATTTTGAAATCATTGGAATTAATGGACTTTATTGATTTATTCTTCCTAACTCATAACTATGAGTTAATGCTTGAGAGAAATCGAAATATAGACCTTTATGGTATCTTCATGAATCTGCTTTTCGATTCGACGTGTTCTCCATGACCCTTCGAAGTCTGGCAAATTCTGTTTACGATGTAGCACACTTCATGGCCACCTACATCGACACCACATTTTGCGGTCTTTGTTGGCCGTGGTAAAAGAAAACAAGTCTTATTAAGCTGGACTAAAAGCGTTTGTCCACTGCCGCCGTCACCGAGAAACGAGATTATTTCGGACCGAGTTCGGAACGACGTGACGGCGATCGTGTGTCCACCGCGACCGATCTCGGTGGTTCCCAACATAAGACAAAAATCTCAAGTCAATCTTGGATGTAGTGGACAATAGCAGACGTGTTTTGTATTGCCGGCATTTCGGTCCGTAACGATCTCGGCGGAGTTCTAGCGGTAGCGCCGATTTACTGACAATCTCGGTGGCCGAGATGACGGGGCCCGAATGACGGACGTGCGGTGTACACGCGGTCATAGTAATGTATGTATCGCTACTTCGGCAACGTCATCTCGCTCTCGGTGACGGCGGCGGTGGACAAACGACCAACTTTGAACCATACTTCAAAGTTGGGACTAATGTCGAACTTTATATCATGTAGCATTTATTGTACATCGAAGGGTATGCCAGACAGGTTAGGGGCAAAGGACATTTGACGTATCAAAGACTTCTCAGAGACTTCTCGCAAGTCCGATTACTCTAATAACATTACTGGGGTCACATGACGAACCCAGGTCACTCACCCGCTTGGCAAATGTGGTGTCTACCGATATACTTCCTATTTGAGATCGGCTTTACAGCAATGGAGCTGCGAAGGTCCTTATTTCAATACGGAACTTACATTCTGAACACGGTAGACTGCTTGCTATTGACTGTGTTCCAGGGGGGTATAGAGGAATTCCTCTATATTTTTACTACTTGGAATCGCGTGCTCCATCTTAGACCTTGTCTGCGCTTACTATCAGGTGCTACTACCGTCAAACGTGTCCGAGTCAGACAATTAAAAGGCCTAAAGTTGGGAGTTACGTATGATTTTGAATGAAATCATTGACCAAATCCTTTGTCGTGGGATTTTAAAAATTCTCCAGAATAGAATAATGTATTCGTTACCACTTCGAGCAACTTATTGCCCAGTTCTATTACTAAAGGAATTTTCACTAACGTATTGAATTGTTCAATTTTATTATTTTATTTCAATTTTTATTTTATACTTTTTAATTTTAAATGTTTATTTTTTTTTAATTTTTTAATTCATTGCCATGAAATAAAAGGCTTTTTTATTTTTAATTTTATTTATTGAATTATACTACGCGGTACTTACCAAAATTTTAACGACAAGTTGAAACACTTAATTTTATTTATCGAAAAAAAATCCCCCTTTTTAACTTCTGATCTTCCCAGTAAAGTAGGTTTAAAAATAAAATATCTTTGGATCTACGACTACGAAATGCTTTAATTTTTTTGATGTAATTGCAAGCTGGCAATCACTTATTTCATTAAAATATAATTTCAGTTATTGACGAAATGGATAAAAAAAGAAAGTTTTTAAAGATATGAACTGGTTTTTATTAGTTATTCATGTCTACTGCAAGACCGAGGTCGTTGACATACTTTTTTATGCTAATGGGCATTCTGCATTTTTTTAAAATCTGTTATGATATGAAAACCATTTCGAGGAATAAGGTTACTGATCACATCTCACTATTTAGAAATGGAAAATAATCATGGATTATTGGTATTTCGGGTTACATGTGAATGACCTTAATTTATCCTCCAAATGACGTCATCGCTGGCAGTATGGCCGTAATGCCTTTGCCTACCCTACGTTTGTAAATAAAAAAAATGATAGACGTGGTCACGTGATGTGATGTGAGTGTCATAAATAATAAACAATAAACATAACCTCAATCCTCAACAGAAATTCAACTTTTACTATTATAGTGTTTTATTGAGACGGTCAAGCAATAACGATGGAATATAGGAAGTGCTTTGTTCCTACCTGCAAGAAAAACACTAAAAATAGCCCAAACAAAATTTTTGTTCGTGTTCGGGAACTTAACTTTCGGAAGGTTCCGCGAGTCAGCTTTGATAAAAGTATCACTCATGGCGATTGGTTGATCGGTAAATAATATGAAGGGCGTACGATCGAGATTAATTGCAATAGCGGCGTAACGTGGTATTTTGTTTATTGTGAATTAAAGGCAAGGAACATAATATTGTGAGGTTATTATTTCATTGATTTGACAGTTGACACTATTGACATTTGACATCACTGTTACAGTTTTTAGAATATGGATTGAGGCAAAGGCCCAAACATTTTATGCCACTGATGACGTCATAGATCAGAAATGATATTGAATTTTAAATAATTAATAAAAAAATAATTACAATGAAAATAACAAAAATATTTTAAATGGTTTCTTAGATTACTCTATATTTACAAAATCTAAAATAAAAAATTGTGGTCAAGAATTTTGCTTCATCCCCATTCGAGAGACTTTTGTTGTTTTTTTTTTTTAGCTTTTGATTTACCCATTAGCCACTGCACCTTCTGTGCTACGGGTTCAAATCCCACATTGGACATTTATATTGAGTTCTAGTCTAACTATTTGAGCCTGTAATATTTGTGTCCATAAATACACTCATAGATAAATAGATATACTTTATTGTACACTAACGGGCAATTTCAATAACCTATCTATCGACGATGTGTCCTACTAGAGATAGAAATTTGACATAAGCTCCATAGAAGTAATGTCAAATTTAATGTCTATCTCTAGTAAGGCAAACCGCAGATAGATAGGTTATTGAAAACAGCCGTAAAAGAAATAAAACAGAAGGGATACACGTAATTAAGAACAGTACAAATGGCGGTCTTATCGCTTAAAGCAATTTCTGCCAGACAACCTCATAATGCAGGAGAAATATTTTATTGTAGCAACAATGTTAACTTTTTATTTTTAAGGAAAAGAAAAAAATCCGTTTTCATTCCTCATTCTCCAATGCCATATATGTAATTTGCAAACTTAAAATATGTTGCAGCTGTTCCAGATGACAAAAATGAAGTGGAAGATCCGCAATCGGCGCAGGAGTCTGCAGACACCACCAAAAAGTTACCTTCATATCCAGTAGGAGGTAACTTGAATATAATAACATCTTTCAATTTATAATGTAAAAAAATCAAACCTTCCTTGGGTGTTGTAAAATGGTAACTCTGAATCTTTGTAAAATATAATATTCTTGTATACATTGAACTAAGGCCGGCCATACACGGGCAGCTTGAAGCAGTCAGGATCGACTACTTTAAGCTGCAACTGCATAGTAAACTACAGCCTTCTACGTACATACACGAAACAGCTCGAGCAGTTGCAACTGCTTCGGACGGTTGGCGGCATGGCGTGCGGTCAATTAGTCGCCAGGCATACACTGACTGCTCGAGCTGTCCGTGTATGTTAAAGGTAGTTTTTAAAATCATAGACACTGAATCATAATCAGTTTTTAAAATATCACAATACTGTTTAAACATGAAAAGGGAAAATAGCAAAAATATCGAAGGTTCATATCCACAAGTTTAAAAGAGCGGCTCACGCATGCGCACTAAGGCGGTTCGCCCACAGTCACGCATGACGGAGCAACAAAATCCGTGTGCATACTACAGTGACGTGCGTCAACTGTGGGCGCTGCACTGTCAATTCAGGGCGATGCTAAAATCGTTCTGACGCGTGTCGCTCCGTCATACGGCGCCGTGGGCGAACCGCCTTAGAACGCATGCGTGTGCCGCTCTATACATATAAAATGAAATAAATAATTGAATATGCCACGCTAAATAAATTCTTTAAAATTTTGTTAAAAAAGAAAATATATTAAATGATTATTAAATTGTTTTTCAGATAAAAGGACGAACAAGGGTGAGTTATATATTTTATACATACTGATACAAAGTTATCGAAAACTTGACAAGTCTTGTTGAATAGACGGTGATCGGAAACAGCCACGGGGAGTTCTATTGTCCACGATTATTCGTGAACAATGCAACTCTCTGTTGCTTAAAAATACGTTTTATTATTCTTTATTTTATAATAAACGGTAAATGCTATGTAACTTACAGCACTGAAGAAAGAGAGTGCGCTGATGTTCAAGGACGAAGATATCCTACCCTCTCAAATGGAGCCAGGCATGCAAAAGGCACTGAATGAAGAAATTGATGAAATGTGTGTAGCGGTAAGTTTTCATTAAGATTCTTTTTATTTCTCTTAGGCCTTACCTGCTGATTCAGAAAGTTTTGATAAGTCTGTAGGGTCTGTGCTGCCACTATGATAGTGGCTGTCGAAATCCCTATTTGAGTATTGCCACGTCTGTATCCGGGTTATGGGTCAAGGAGAGTCGGAAGTTTATTTACCGATTATATTTCGCGAGAACCCAATAAGAACAGTTCACTCGGACCAGTGCGCAGGAACTGGCGTTCAATGCATACTTAGTAGAAGGTTGGTATTCAAGGTAATACCTACCTGAAGGGAGGGCTTTTTGGGGGATGTTTATATTGTAAAATCGACGTTCAAGAAGAACTAAGTCATTCTAGTCTATTTTGAATAAATGAGTTTTGAGTTTGAGTTTACCTACAATAAACTGTTGAAATTCATATGTAGTGGTTCTACTTTGCTATCTCCTGAAGACAATTTACCTCTCATAATTTAAATTAAACAACTATAGAATCTGACATCTTATATCTCTTCCGTCCGCTCAGAGCACATTTGTCGCGCAAATAGTATCGCAGATACTGCCATGTTTGGGTACATAGCAGTCAAATTATTATTATTATTAGCCTGTACTGTCCCACTGCTGGGCAAAGGCCTCCCTCCGTTCCTTCCACTTGTCGCGATTCTGTGCAGCTTCATGCCAAACCTCAAGAAAGGCATCCAACTCGTCCCGCCATCTTCTCCGCGGTCTGCCGCGACCCCGTCTCGCTTTCTCAGGGCTCCATTGTTGTGCTATACGGGCCCACAGCTCATTTCGCATACGGCAGACATGCCCTGCCCCGTCCCACTTCAGCTGGGACAGAGACTGAGCAGTCAAATACCCGAATAAAATCTTGCAGCTCATGGATCGCGGCGTGGCCTTGATATAAGTTACAACACATGTTTCCTGACATGTTCTCGGTGTCAACGAGTCATCATAAATACCTACATAACTGAAACCTGATCAATACTTTATGGTTGTGAATTCAGATTACAGAGGAGTTCCAAGATGAAGCCGATCCGGAATACAAGGACTTCAACGAGCGCGTCAAAACTACAGTTATAAACGATTACAAAAAGGTATGTTGAACGGCATATAACCACAGTGTACCTACTTACTACATACAGTGGATCAACGCCCATACATTTGACACGTCCTATGAAATGTCAAAATGATGTAGGGGCGGAGGTTATGTCCCAAGTATGCAATATGGCTACTCGGGACATAACCTCCGCTCCTTCACCCCGCAACCCCTCGCACGATTGCTCTGCGACAATGTTCTACGTTGACCGACTGTAAGGAGTAAGATATATGTAGACTGTGATATAACTATGGATAAATAGTTTTGTAAAAAGCATTGTAATCAATGACATAATGCAGCATAGATCTTCAGCATAGCTTAACACATTGAATACCGGGTGCCGCACCCTCTAGTCGCATTCGCGATGCCCTCGTGGAAGGCTCATTTTGAGTGTGGGTTTTCTTAGAAAATACACCGTCATAAAACAAGCAACAAGACCCCCTGAAAACACTATTTACTACGTAGCAACGTGTTTTGTGGTTTTAAAACTTATGCCAAGAATCACTTCACTGTTCACTCTTAGCGCAAACGTAATGCCGAGGTCCTACAAGGTCCACTAGCAATATGTATGGCGGCATGGCATATGAGCTCTATGAAAAGTGTGGTGGACTCGAATGTGTTACGCGAACGGTACAGTGTGACAGCAAAAAGTCAAAAACGTTATCTATGTATATAAAAATGAATCCCTATTTCCCTTGGTCACGGCATCACGCGTGAGCGGCTGGACCTATTAGCAAAAATTTTTTTTTGTTTTCTTAATTGTCAGGAGAAGGTTCTAATGAAAGAAAATTTTGATCTCACCCTGGTGGTAGGTACATTTTATTTTATTCCTTTTTTCAGATGATAAAAATTAACCTCGCTAAACGTATATTGAACGTGGGTCCGATAATGCTGCGAATATTCAACGTACCTAAGACTATATCCAGGACTAAGCTAGCGCCCGTACTAGCGGACTACGGCATCACTAGTCTCAGGAAGTCGGAGAGGAAGAAACCTGCCATGTACTTTGGATCATGTAATACCTATGAAGAACATGACAAACTTATTTCCATGGAACCACTAGTTGTTGGTAAGATTTAGTTAAATGTTTTTATTTTATGTAATGTACTATATTTACTTCTTTCGGAGTTCGGAAGTTTTGGAGTGTGCTAAATGTTTCAAAGACCCCGCCAATTATTTCTATAAATGTATAAGAGATAATCTAAAAAGGATGGGTGGCATCTTTCTGCTCCTAATAAAAATAAACTGTAATCACCAATCAGTTTGTCGAACGTGGTGATTATGACAATATTTGCTTATGGGCAATATGCAACAGTGGTTGTATACCAGTAGTTATTTAACTGTTATATTAATAATAAAGATTGTTCATTGACTCACCGTTTGTTCTTTCATACTTCATAAGTACACTGGTGGAGTCCGAAACTTCAGAAAATCGAGCACTTCTAACAACTTTAATACATTTTCAGATGGATCGACTGTGTTGATAAAACCTTTCCATCTGACTGGCAAAAATCCAAAAATGACCAAAGACGATATTAAGACGCATCGCCAAAATATAATGAAAGCCTTTAATAATATGGATGAATATCCATTGGGGGAGCTAGAAGCAATGGATGATGAAGTTGACGAGGATATTCTTAAATTAAATACTGATTACGAGCAAAATGAAGGCCAAGATGACGAGGAAGACCAAGGGGAACAGAACTCAGAAATTATGGAAAAAGATATCAAAAACGAAGTTCCTGATGCGAAAGAAACCGTTGAAAATACGAATACCAATAAAAACGTACAGGTTAAATTGGAAGTTAATAAATCACAAGAAATTAATGAAAGTGATTCCACTGGAAAGGCAGAAACTACAGAAGATGAAGCTAACAATAAAGCTACAGAAGACAGTAACACACCCGCAGGATTAGAAAAAGAGAATAATGCTGAAGTTCAAAATGCAGAAAAAGCAGGCAATGGAACTAAAGAAAATGAAGATTTCGTCCTTGGTAAAACAATTCCCGCTGAACAGATAGATTTTACTGAAGATGTGGATCTTAAGACACCCGAAAAAAATGAAGCCGCCAAAATTAAAAAAGGCCAAAAACGCAGCGTCAATCCTGATATAGAGAAAGACATATCCGAAATAAATCCTGAAGACTTGGAAGATTTCGTAAAGCGCAAGAGTTATGATGATATTGACATAGCTGATCTTAATGACGATGATTTAGAAGATTGGTAATAAGTATTAATGACGAAACTAAAGAAGCTCTGTGTAATCGAAATATTAATCAAGAAATAGATAGTAGAAACATTTAATATTTAAAAAAAAAAACAGTCTATCGGTATGTGTTTACAGTACAACTAAGAAGTCGTATCGGAAAACTTCGTAAAACCGATCGCTTCCGACTTCAAGACCACGAATGTTTATTAAAAATGATCTTTATTCTGACGCAATAAGCAATAAGTGTGAGTGGCGCGAAATTGAGCGACTGCCATTGTTTGTTCGATCAGGTAAATCCATGTAACTTATTAGTTGTGTTGTACGGTACCGTTCAGCCTCGATGACACTGGGCTAGTTTACGAGCTGCTAGTCGGTGAGTTTAAAGCTAGCGAGTAAGCGAGTGTCGATGACACAAAAACTTTCCACTCGCTCAGTAACGAACTAGCAAGCGAGTAGAACGCAAAGATGCTCGCAACTAGTTCACTAGCAGCAGTGATGATACACAGCTGGTTAACTAGCTTACAGGCCAACACGCCAGCGAATGGCGAGTAAATTAGCCCGGCTTTCATTTTTCAAGCAGCTTTTTTACAATCGGATACTCAAAAGCAGATTGTAAAAAAGCTCAATGACACGGAGCGAGTTTACAAGCTGCTCGCGAACTCTGTGCCTTGTAGCTTGTAAACTATTCCAGTGTCATCGAGCCTTTAGATGCTTAGTTATAGTTTAGAATAAATAGCTGCAGGACAGTCCTTCATTTATTCCACTTCTATTCACAATTATTAATATTAATAGTATAGATTATACATACTTTCCTAAAAGCAAAACATTCAAACATACCTTTCAATCAACTCTTACTTAGTTGTAGCGTATGTAATAAGTGGGTCTTACTAATTAAGAAGTTTAATTGTTTAATAAAAACGCATTTTTTTTTTGTATAAATAAATAATTTATTTGTGGGAAAAGATTGTTTTATTGCCCCTAGTATAGTTTATCCTCTGCACTAGACGAAGCGAGCAGCAAGGTAACTCTTGAAAATAATTCCGAATTCAATAAAATGTTAGGAAAAAATGCATACCAATTACGAACACACCATTTTAATTCTAATTTTGTTTAAAAAAGAGGGTAGGTAAAGGTTGCAGGTAGCCAATGGATGTAGCGGCCTTAGAACAACTTCTTTGTCGAAATCTATGGAGGAGCTTGGGAACCTATACCCAACTATAGATATCTTTCGGCTCATTTCATCAGTTTGGAAGCTACGATTCCACAGACGAACAAAGGCTTTATCATAAAACACCCTTTTTTGCTTCGGGGGTTAAAAATAACTTTATTTTTAGTGTAAATAGCATGGAAGTAATAAGCACTACGTACAACAATGATCATGACCCGGCGATATACATAGTTGAACTACAACATCATGTACTGAGTTCGCAACCTATACCTTCTCTTGTCTCAGCACGAGCCATACGAGAATAGCTCGTGCCATGGTGAAAAGATTAGCCAGTCAGCAAGGTATTGGTATTGGAAGCGATGCTGACGGGCGTACTTAAATATCGTCACTTGTCGACGCTTTGTCCTTTTCTTTGCTTAGACCTCGACCTGAAATGTAAGTATAACCAGCGACGAACTTAGCCATGCCCCCGAATTTATGCGAGTGTTCTCGACCTCGATCGAGACTTAAATTGACTACCCTTGACCGTGTGTATGATCTTGAATATCCGTAGTCTATTTTCGTATTGTAGTCTAACAAAACTTTGACATCACAGACTGTCCCAGTAGCGGTCGGCAATGAAATAGACGAGGGATCAGCCGTTTTTTTTGACGCGTCTACTATTAACAGTTATAGCCGTGTAGCGGGCTAGTGAGTTTTTGACCATTAAGGCGTACACGACATCACTAAGTAATGCGTCATTCTTTTGTGATCGAAATTCGACCATTATTTGACCTGCCTTTAAGGCGGATAGAATAAAGATATTGTTCTAAATAGATGTGAAAAAAAAAGTATGTATGTGCCATTACGGCAAGCAAAATAATGGTTGCACTACGACCACAAGCGAATGACGCATCACTTAGTGATGTCATGTACATCCGCCTTTGTTTTATCTTTAAAGTTAAGATTCTATTTTGTTAGCAGTGTCAAAGTGACTTAAATATGAATGCGGCCAATTCCTTACAAGCAAAAATTCCAGTAGCATTCATGCAAATAAAAAATAGGGTAGGTCCCAAAATAATACCCTGTGGCATCCCAATGAGATGTACATGCGAAGCAGAAGAAATCTGATACAATGGAACGGTTCGTGGGGTGACTCCAAAAGAAACCACTCTTACGACTACGAGTATGCTCTTTTTCTCGTTATCTCCGTTTCCCGAATCAGGACAAGAATTACAACGGTGTCGAAAGCTTCTAATAAATCGAAGAAAACAAAAGTTTCTCCATCATCTTACAAGGTTGGAGGGCAGGTTTGGACTGTAGACTAGAATATTTTCTTGCGTATATTTTGAATATACATATAATACTGTTCAGAACAAACTGTTTTTTACATTTTCTAGTTTTCTTACTATTTTGTTTCATGATAGCGCCGAAAGAGTTGTCGAAACAATTTAGTTAACTCGTTTTGTCGGCAAGTAATCTTTATTCTTCAGTTTCAAATCATCTAATATCGAGTTAGTAAAAATCCCTCAATAAATATCCCAGTTTTCGAAGCGTCACCACGGTCTATAGGATTTATCAGTTTCAGATTATCTTCTTCTTCTATCGTGTCGGCACGAGCTATACGAGAATAGCTCATGCCGTGGCGAAAAGATTAGCCAGTCAGCAAGGTTGGTAGCGGGGCTGACTGCCCAGGGTGCGCCGGACATACTTATGTATCGTCGCTCGTGGAGGCTCTTTTCTGACACTTCGCGGAATTCTTATTTGTTAAAATCAATGTTTAACGTATTAGAATTGAGATAATCCAAAATATTGTTCAACTTTTCAATTAAATCCACATTTATTAAACGTAGAATTTCATTAGTAGGTACTTACATAACACACAAAATAATCTCATAAATTTTACAATCAGAATTTTAATTTCATGAATTTTGGATTCTTCACATATTTAAATAAATGCCAGAATTGATTTTTTAAACGGCAATACAATTAATTATGCTGTGAATCACCAAGATGTAAGGCAGGGTTGCTCATAAAAAAAAACATCGAAAATCTTGAATCTCGAAAATCGCAATGCAGGGGGCTTACCATGACCTCTTAAAGCAGGGCAGAAGTTGCCTGGAAGTTGAACTGCCCTGCTTTTTTGTACTATGACATCGTTATAGCAATAGCAGGCCTGCTACGTTGACGTTTACGAAATCCGTTCACCTGTTTTTTTTGTATAGACTTTTCGTACCATAAACAAGCTTATCCGTTCAACTTGGTTGAATAGTCGTTCACCTTTTGTACTGGCATGGTACGATTTTTAGCGATTCAGAAGCAGGCCTGCTTTTGAACGGATATTGACTGGCTGGCATTTGAACGTTTTCTTAAGACGTCATGGACGTCATGGTAAGCCCCCAGTACAAGATTTCTATTTGACTAGAATAATTTAATCTTTGAAGATAATTTAATTTAAAAATAGCATAAGTTAATTATCATCACCTGCTAATTTAGAGCATATACCTAGATAAATGATCTAAGCCTGCTAAATATTACCTATTTTAGTTGTTTTTTAATGTGGGAACTTGGAATTTGAATTGAAATATATTTGTACTGGTCACCCAATTCCCAAATGTAACCAAAGTGAATCAAGGTTACAAACAAATATCAATAGATTATTTTTTATAAAGTTTTGTTTTGTAAAGTGTCCATGCATCGACCGGTACTTGTAAAATATTAAATACGAAAACGAATAAATGTCAAACAGTGATCAAAGTGATACACAAGCTGAACATTAGTTGTAGCCTTGAAGTCTCGATGAGTGCCGGCAGTACAGTCAACAGCAGAGTTTTCTAAACATGGTTAAAATTGCAACTTTCGTGTTTTTCGACATTGAAACGACGGGATTACCACACCAGGAGAGAAATAAAACTAAGATTACAGAACTCAGTTTCGTTGCGGCTTTACGCAATGATTTAGAAGAGGCTCCTTTCGGCTCTAAGCCTTATGTAAGCAAGCTGACCCTACTTTTCAATCCTCAGAAGAAAATACACCCAGAAGTAACGATACTGACTGGCTTATCTAATGATTCACTAAAGTATGCACCTATTTTTAAAGAAAATATTGGTACTATTGTTTCATTTTTGAGAGAGCTTCCTAGTCCAACATGCTTGGTTGCCCATAATGGTAATAGATTTGACTACAAAATACTCTTGGCTGAATTTTTAGATGCTAATGCCTCACTACCGCAAGACTTATTGTGCGTTGATTCATTATCAGGCTTTCAGCATATCCTAAAACATAAGATTTCATCTACCTTGCCGAATACAAGAAAAGATGACTCGCTACTGAAGAACAACTCATTGAGAGATGATTCATTATTGGAGGAAGACTCACTAGCGAGAGAAAATTCATTAATAAGCGAAGATTCGCTCATAAGTGAAGACTGGCCAGATCTAGATGTAAGCACTGACGACTGGAAGGAAATTGACTCTCTATGTTCATCATTTTCTGATATGCCATGTGAGTGGGAGTCTTCAAAACCAAATAGGAATTCAGATGAATGTAAGGATCCACCAAAAAGTAGCACAGAAAAAGGAGAACCAGAAAAAATAAGTTATACCTTGGTGAATCTCTATAGAAGGTTATTGAAGAAGGAAGTTTATAATGCGCATAGAGCTGAAGATGATTGTCTAATGCTTATGGAATGTGTAGTTGCTACCAAAGAGTTCCTGCCATGGGCTGATAGGTCATGTAAAAGTATTCATACTATCGTACCTTTAGACCGTAACAAATATAAGAAAAACAATTTTACAACTTCCTCTCCTTCGTAAATCATGTGATTTAAGCTTTTTATACTGTGATTTTTAATAGAGTGATTAGAAATTCGACCTATTATTTGAAAGGGGTTACATTAGGGCTTATTTACAAGAAATATGATCCCATAAACCAGGTTTTTGAATTGTACCATATAGTTTAAAAACACCTTTTAAGGAATGGGTCGAATTTCCAATCATTCTGTATAGATTATGATGCAAAGACATAATTATTGATTATTATAAGAATTATTTAATGACTTGATTGAGAATTATATTTTTTTACATTAAGAATTTATTTACCACTAGCTGTTCCCGGCATGCGTTGCAATGCCCTTTTTCCTACTTATTACCTACCTACTACCTACCTACTACCTACCTACTACCTACCTACTACCTACCTACTACCTACCTACTACCTACCTACTACCTACCTACTACCTACCTACTACCTACCTACTACCTACCTACTACCTACCTACTACCTACCTACTACCTACCTACTACCTACCTACTACCTACCTACTACCTACCTACTACCTACCTACTACCTACCTACTACCTACCTACTACCTACCTACTACCTACCTACTACCTACCTACTACCTACCTACTACCTACCTACTACCTACCTACTACCTACCTACTACCTACCTACTACCTACCTACTACCTACCTACTACCTAAACAGATTAAGAATATGGATATACTGATATAATTTTTTTTTTTTTAAATATCAAAATGTCGAACGGGATAAAAAGTATCCTATGTCCTTCTCCTGGCTCTAAACTACCTCCCTGCCAATTTTCAGCTAAATCGGTTCAGCCGTTCTTGAGTTATAAGTGAAGTAACTAACACGACTTTCTTTTATATATATAGATTTTGAATTATGTTTAAGCTGCAAATTAATGTGTATTTTTTATAATCATGCTGTAGTATATTTTTGCAATAACAATATGATCATTAATTTTGTTTTAATTGAACATGATTCTGTGTTATGATGATGCAAAGACATAATTAATGATTATTATAAGAATAATTTATTGACTTGATTGAGAATTATATTTCTCTACCTATGTTAAGAATTTATTTAACATTATGTATAAATGCAAAATAATGTGTATTTTTTATATCATGCTTTAGTATATTTTTGCAATTAAAATATAATCATTAATTTTGTTTTAATTGAACATGATTCTGTGCACATTCTGTTTGCAATATCCAAGTAGGTATAGGTAATGTTGTCTTTGATTTAGTTGTGTTTGTTCTTAGACGTATATGCTCTAAGTGTTTGTTGGTCTTGTTTGTATGACTCATTAAGATGTTAACATCATTACGATAGCCTTTCAATATTTAATGTATTTTTTGTATTCTGTACAATTATCTCTGTCTCTGCCTCAGGTAGTTGATGTACCTTCATTTCTTTTCTTTCACGTCCTACTTAGCGGTCATGACGCGCGTCTGTAGCAATTAGCAATACCTACGAATAGCGAATATCGAATTGGCGTAATGATACAAATGTGGAAGCACCTTTACATTATTAAAAAAACCCCATCCCGTTTCATATCACTTCATAGAGGGCAGCACTCAGCATAAATAGATTACAAGTAAAGATAAAGACTTGATCAAAAAACCTGTTCCACGAGTATTTAAAAGTACGCGTGGTTTGTATGAGTAAAATAAAATCAGTATTAACTTTGCGTAGTACTCGGTTTTTACTACATAACGGCCTGTGTTTTCAACTTTAAGAATGATTTGGGCTATAATAACAATAGGTAGGTCATAAACTCAGTAAAGCTACCCTTAGATACTTGTTTAGACTGACCTGTAAGATTTTTACGGTAATGAATTAAGTAGATCCATTATTAAACGCCCGCCAGAAAATAGCCCCAAAACAAACTTAGAACCGCACAACAGAGCATTAACTATCTAAGTATGAGTACGATTTGTATTCTTTTTTTTTTTTTTTTTAAAACGTTGCCCCACACTAAGATTTCTCTTGTATCGTGGGTGCGTTTACAGACACAAATCTCACAAACAGACGCCCAGACCCGAAACAACCATCTGTAGGCCATACAAATTTTTGTTCCGTGTGGGAATCGAACCCACGACCCGTAGCGCAGCAGCCAATCGCTTAGCCACTGCACCAAACGTGTCGTCATCTTGATCGTACATAATGCATGCATGAGCGTCCCGTGGGCTTATCAAGATGCGTTGGGATTTAGGTGAATAAGTAAAATACGTATGAAGTTATTCAAATAGGGGTACACGTTAAAACCTACTCCAAAAACCTGCTCCCGTAGCATAGATACGTCTATAATTATCATCTCTATTTTGACATATGTGGCAGTATGTCAATTGCTTTTGCCGTCAATCAAAAAAAGAACTAGAATTGTCAAATTGTGAATGCTGTTTTGTTTACGTTGCTGCGTTGTAAATTGAATTTTCTCATAATATAAAAAGTAATATCTTAAAACATACCACCATGTCTATAATAGCGGTCAGAGGGATACCACAGAAGGTATGTTATAATAAGCATTATTTATTAAAAACATTAAAAGTTTGGTTAGCAAAAATTAACGAGTCTTTCACGTTTTCTTTTAATTTACAGTGGTCCCTGATGAACGTCGTAAAGGTTCTGGCTAAAACAATTAACGGACATTTCGAAGCGTTAAACTTTCAGCAAGGTGGTAAGATAAAAACGGTAAAAGCGAAGATTTGCTACCTACGGCTGTCAGCGAAGCTAGACCCAGTTCGTGTTGTGGAAAAAATTAACAGTACAATATTTCCTAAGCAATTTCGACCGTTTGCGCTTATACCGGACCATGTTCCTGACGTAAGTTATATTTGTTTTAAGTTATTGAGACTAGAGATGGGTAGCTATTCTAATAACTAGCTAAATAGCGGCTATTCTAAAAATAGCCACGGCTATGATATCCGTCAACACGATAACTAGCTATTGGCTACTGGCTAGCTAGAGTAGCTAGAATAACCGACAACTTTACGGCACAGCGGGAACTGCACCACAGATTATAAAACAACTACGTTTTGTTTGCAGCCACCCCGGTAGCCGATAGCTGAGTAGCTGGCTAGCCGGAGGAGTAGCCGGAGTAACTACGTCCAATTCTAGCCGAAAGCTTGTTATTTTAGTAAAAACCATACGAATAAAGAAAGAAGGAACATCTAAAAAAAAAAGTGCTTATCAATAAAAACGAAATCATAACAACAAACTTATTATTATCATCTAAACTTATTGCCGCAGTGAGGATCGAACTCGAATCGCCTAGCTAGTTTAGCTACGCCGCCGCAACCGCTAGTCGGTTAGTGAGCCAGTTATTCAATAGCCAAATAACTAAATAGCTGGCTAGCTAGCTGGCTATTTCACCACGAATAGCCGGCTAGCTAAGTTATTGGAATTTCGGCTAGTTACCCATCTCTAATTGAGACAAATGTAATCTATTTACACCAGCCCCCTGCTTCAGAATGGTTCCATTAGTCAGTTGTCGAATGACTCGTCTATCTCTTTTGCTCTCGTTACGACAATCGTAGATGGAACGAGATAACAAACTGAACCGGTTGATAACTGCTCATCAAAGAGGTTCTGAAGGGGGCTGTGGTCTAATAACAGACACTGATGATAAATAATCAACTGTGTAGTACTTTCAACCGACGCCGGCGTGTGTATGACCGTGGATGAAGTGAAAGAAGTATGTAATGATTGAAGCATGTGGCATTCTAGTTTCTGCCTACCCCTATAGGAAAAAGGTGTGAGTTTATGTATGTATGATGATAAATAATCTGCAGGCCAAAGATAATAGTAATATTCCCCACTGGTTGTTATTGAATATTGCTTGTTATATTCCCTATATTGTTAAAAACCGCCATATTGAGCAACTGCTTATGTTAGCGACGCCGCATGATTTTTGATAGTAATTGTGAATAATATTCAATAATCATATTTAGATCGAGAACTTTCTAGAACAGCTTAATAGAACATACTTTTTATTTGGCATTACTCTAAGTCCCGCCAGTCCATGGATTTGGTTACAACATTTACCACCTACGTTCATAACAGCTTATATTCAGAAGATGTTTAGAGGCTGTTAAACCAAAGGAACTGCAGGAAAACTTTGTTTCTTCTGTGCTCATTTTTTATGAAAACAATATTGGCATATTTATTTTCCCAGTTAAATAAAACATACACGCTGACATTTAATTGGTTGATAAACTAGAACAAATGTTGATCAGACCAGGTGCACAACGATTCTAAAGAAACAAAACTAATCATTCTAAAAAGTTTTAAGTTGTTCAAACGTGTTCAAACAATAACCGTAACATTAAAGTACTCATCGCGGCAATCGCGGTAAAGTTCACGGCAAATAACTTGAACCATCAGAGCGCCGACTGCGCAGGTCCCCCCTATGATCTATGATCAATGACCAAAGACCAATGACGTATTTGTTTTATTTGATGCTATGTAATGGTAGTAGACCATGGTCTGAACCAGGGATGTTGCGGATGCCGATTTTTTCACATCCGCGGATGCGGATATTTGTAGACTCACATCCGCGGATGCGGATCTTAAGATTTTTTATAAGAAACTATGTGAGTGGAGAAATAAAATAATAAGAGAGTAATTATTAATATTTTAATCAAATATTTAGTAATTAAAGTTGAAAATGGGAGCATTATATTTAATAAATAGTAAAATTGCCGCCTTTTCGGGGTCTAGTCTGTTCTTTTTCATAAATTAAACCCGCACTACTAAACAATTGTTCGCTAGGAACACTGGATGGTGGTGTCGATAATGTAATGATTACACAATAACAAACGCGTCGGATCTTGTCACTGAGCGAAATCTTCGCTCCTATTGGCCAATGTGTTAGCGACACTACAATTTAATCGTTAAGGAGTGATTCTATCATTACAGTTATCGCTAATATTGGTATGTCAGGATTGTGAGCAAGGTAAATGTAGTAAATAAAACCAACATAGACTCTCCACCACTCAGAGTACTTGTATTTGGGTTAGTGTTAGTAACATGAACTAGATCACAATATCATACTTTAGATAATTATTACAAGTTTTTTTTTTTTTTTTTTTTTTTTTTTTTTTTTTTTTTTTTTTTTTTTTTTTTTAAAACGTTGCCCCACACTAAGATTTCTCTTGTATCGTGGGTGCGTTTACAGACACAAATCTCACAAACAAACGCCCAGACCCGAAACAACCATCTGTAGGCCATACAAATTTTTGTTCCGTGTGGGAATCGAACCCACGACCCGTAGCGCAGAAGCCAATCGCTTAGCCACTGCACCAAACGTGTCGTCAAAAAGTTATTACAAGATCATAAAATAAGGACAAGCTAGTCAGATATAAAAGGCCAGACTTCTTCAGCTAATCTACACAGAATACTCTAGACGAGTGTTCCGTCGTACGGTCAAGGAAGCAATCCCCAGGGCGCACCGAGCGAGCCGGTCTCCTCCCTCCAACGGGCAGTGGTGGTCCGATGTTGACGTCACGGTTAGTTAGGTGGCGGACAACAGATGGCGCTCACTCCACGAAGTTCCCGACAAATGATCACTTGCGTACGGCACGCGCCAGTCACTGGCTACGTCTATTTTCTTGTCGCGACCTGTGCAACATCTACATCCGCATGAACATCCGCAATGATTATTACGGATGCGGATGCAGATGTCCAATGCGGATGCGAATATTCGCAACATCCCTGGTCTGAACAACGTTTGTTCTAGTAAAACAAGCAATTAAATGTTAGCGTGTATACATGGCACACTGTAATATAAAAGCATAGTTATTGTTATAAAAACAGATATTTTAAGTGTGTTTTCTCTTCAGATACCACTGGCAGCTAAACCAAAGAAGATGCCCCAAAAGTTACGACGTTCACTTCAAGTACCTGAAGTGCCAGAGAAGGTAACATGTTACATTTATTTAATGTTATGAATACATAATGGGTCACACTTAACGTGACCACACGCCCCGCTTTGAGCGGGACAATCCTGCTTTTGAGCTAAGTACCCTATGTCCCAAAAAAAAAAAACATAAATGTCCTGCTTTGAAAAAAAGGTGTGGCAATGAGTTCAATATAAAATGGGCGTGCATTTATTAATCGCATCAGAAAACCTTTTGATAACTAAGGAAAACATCAACAAGTCATGCCAATGATACCAGATTCAAATCTAAAAATCAAATTTTATATTTATTTTAAAGCAAATTGCTTTTCGAAATATATAGAATCAGCCCAGCAGGCTTCAAAAGATAAGTTCCTATTTTTTTTTTTAATAAGTAAACATCTACAAGGTTAGTCAGAAAGGGGGTACTAATCCGAAAGGGTGTTAAAGTACACTTAATAATGAATAACTTTTGTTCTACAACTTTTCCTAAAAGTCAATAGTTTAAGAGAAACCGTTGTTCAAAAATCTCAAAAAAATATCTCTAAAATCTATCTATCACCAGTTACGATCAGCTGTGTTTACATTTTAGGTCATATTTGGGGTCATGAATTAGAAGCACCATTTTCTGAATTTGTAACTAAAGCAGGGATGAAGAATTTTTGAAAAAATTAAAACAAAAATCATTTTATTTGGAAAAAAAAATATCGCATTTTGAAATTTTAACAGTTGCTTTCAAATAGTCATCAGTGATACTATAAGTGGGCTTCGGATTAGTACCCCCTTTCCGACTAACCTTGTATATTTTAAAGAAATTGCTCTCCGAAAAATATAGAATCAGCCCAGCAGGCTTCGAAAGATAAGTTCCTATTTTTTTTATAAATACATTTCTTTATAATATCATCCATAAATCATTCATAAATATTTTATTCTTGTCCCGATTTGAGGGAAAATAATAATGGTCCAGTTAGTCATACTAAAAGAGTTGAACACTTGTTGAAACTGTTTCTAACATCAAACTTCATATATTACAAGGTTACTGGTTAATTGGTCACAATCCCATGGCAGGATTGTAGGACATGTCATCCACTTGGTAATAACCCAGTAAAGATTTATCAAAAACCATTTTAGTGACATTATCCTCCTAACACCTCCCCTTAAAAATAAAATTTATAAAAAAAAAAAGATTATGGTTCACATAACATAACATCGTGACTGTATTTCTTCGAAGAGTTCTGCAGAGGTGTATACAACCTTATTTTTACTTTATGCGAAAACCGAGACACCCCAACAAGATTTTCATCAGAACTGCCTGAATGTGTTTTTTTTTAGTAAATCTCCAAGTTACACCGTAGTTTATGTCGCGTTAAGTTCCCTAAAAAAGTGTGAAATGCCTGAGATGTGCTATGCAGGGGTTGTCTAATACTCGGAAACTGACCGAGAGAACCGGCTCAAGCCTCAAGGTGTCTATTCCCGTCAACTGCTATGGGTAGAAAACTACTGAAACAAAATTGAAATTTATGAAAAAAAAATTAAAAAAAATAAGTCGTGTAAAAATATGTCAATCGATTCTCCTAGTGATTCTGAACAAACTAGTTTCAGGTTTAGTATATACTAAAACTAACCTTGTATACACTGCCTGTCTCGTTGGTCTAGTGGTTGCAAGCGCGACTGCTGAGCCGGAGGTCCTGGGTTCGATCCCCGGGTCGCGCAAAGCGTTATTGGGTTTTCCTGTGTGGAATTTCTCAGTAGCAGCCCGGCAAGCAGACTTAAAACATAACAGCGAAATGTGGGTGTACTATACACCTCTGCCAACCCTTCGGGGAATAAGGCGTGATGTTACGTTAGAAAGCTGAGTGTAGGAGTGGCAGTAATATTGATCTTCATTTTCCAGGTTTTAACCTTGACAAACGATGAGATACTCGCGGAACTGCAGTCCAAGTACCCTGGTCTCTACAATGTGAGCAAGAAGACTGGCCATAAGCTAATGGAGGAGTTAGCTAAGGTAACTATTGTGTTCTTAACACCATAATTATAATATTAATTGATACTGTAAATGTTTTAGAATACAGACAAATTTTCTTTATTATACAACTTCATGACTAAACTGTCCAACCGATTTTGGTGATTTTTCAGACTTATAGACCCTATGACGGACATAGGGTACTTTTAACATTTTAGGGTAATTAAAAACGAGTACTTTTAACCTGGGTAATTAAAAACTGCATGGGATGGAGGCTTAGAGCAACGCGGTCGACATAGTCTGGAGCGGCCAAGCGGAACATTTCACCTCTGTCAATTCGCTTAGGCCCCATTTGACAGTTCATGTCAAATCGGGCCTAATTTTGTTTTATTTTTAATGTGTGAATGTCGTAGCAACAGAGTAGAATGCATATGTGTGTGATCTTCCTCCGCAAAAAATTACAGACTTTTTTGTATTGAAAGAGGACGCTATGGCCACTCCTGACGTAGACGTCGACCGCGATGCTCTAAGGGTGGAGGCGTAGGCTCAGCTAGTTCCATATCATTCCAAATTACAGGATATCTAATTCTATAAAAACCATTCGCCTTTTGCTAAACAAAATTCCAATAAAACAAGACGTAAGCAAAATTTTTCTAATAGAACAAAATCTGATTACACTTGATCCAACTTTGAAATCGCATACAGCACACCTAGGAACCTATGACGAGATTGAAATGTTCATTTTAACCCGGATATGTATGTATACAGTATGACTCTCCATAAAGTACACGTATGACATTGGGTGTAGGGTTACCATCCGTCCGGATTTATCCGGACATGTCCGGACTATCAGCCTTTCATCCGGACTTTGTCCGGCTTTTTAATTTGTCCGGCTTAGATGGAAAAAAAAATGTTTGATTTTCGCATTAAATTACTTAAAAATAAAACGAGTATTAAATCAGTCTTCAATCTTTATTAAACTACATACAACTAGTTAATCAGTCTCATCTCAATTTAAAACAATCAATTATTTCATTTTGTGACTAAAATGTCTGGACTTTTTTTGGAATGTCCGGACTTTTTGGCAAATGTCCAGCTTTTTGTCCAGACTTTTCAAATTTCGAAATGGTAACCCTAATTGGGTGAAACGAGAAGTAAATGTATCGACGGAAAAAATAATAAAAGGATCAATTGAAATTATTTTTTCTTAACTATCGAGAAAAACACCTGATTTTTCGAAAACGTTTCTTACTTTCAGTACCTAACTGTTTTTTGGAGCTAAATTGTATCTCATCGTCATTGCCTATTATTTGCAATCATTACTGTTTTTTTTAACATTATAGACCACTTGGTTCAAAAATTACAAGAAAAAAGATAACCTCTATGAATACATTCGTTTAAATAAAAATAATTAAATGATGTATAGTTTCAGCCAATTTTATACATATACTTTATGTAGAATTACACCGTTTTACCCCACGACAGAGCCAAAGGCATATCTAACACATTGTAATTGAAGAAAACCAATAAACAAGACAATCTCCACCAGAAAATATTTGAGCGCCTGAACGTGATATCGGAGCGCAACGCCGAAGTCATGGGGTCTTGCTTCAAGCTGAGTCAGTGGTACCGGCGCATGCACCCGCACTTCGGGGACTTCCAGCTGGTACTGAGCACTTTGCACGTGCTGGAGGACGCCGCCGGGACCACAAGGACGCAGCTGAGCGAGAAGGAGCTCTCCGCGCTGCCGCCGCATCCTTATGGTACGTGTTTTGACCATTTGATTGCTTTGTCATCATCTGCCTAGCCTTTTCCCAACTATGTTGGGGTCGGCTTCCAGTCGAACCAGATGCAGCTGAATATCAGTATTTTACATGGAGCGACTGCCTATCAGACCTCCACAACCCAGTAACTGGGTAATACGATACTCTTGGTAAGACTGGTTGTCAGACTTTTCGGGCTTCTGACCAACAGTAACGACTGTCAAAGATCTACAAATGACAGCCGGGACCAACGGCTTTACGTGCTTTCCGAGGCACGGAGGAAACTCGCTATGGTAAATGGTCACCCATCCACAGACCAACCTCAGCAAGCGTGGCTTAACCCGGAAGATCGGTCTATGCGGCTGTAATTATTTAGCCACGAGCTCCTCTTTCATTTGATTGCTTTGTAACTAGGAAAATGAATAAATAGTCAATATCAGTGAATGCAGTTCGAAATGTATTCAAAAAATATGGCCTGTCTCCTGAGAACTTTTTCCTGTAGCTACAACGGTTAAGGTAGCTGCCCTTACTACCCCATCTCAAATTATCACCTTGTATAGTCAGAAAATAATAATGTCGCCCTAAAGCTTTTGTATTTATTTATACACCGTGGCACAGAATAAATAGTACCGAGGTACCCGAAAGATTTTAACCACGCCTTCCTGATGCTATTAATAGTCAAATGTTATATCAACAAAAGCTGAAAAAAGAAAAAAAAAAATTTTTTTCTTTTCCTTTTTAATAATTTAACTTTAGTGCTTTCTTGTAAAAAATACCTTAGGTTGAACTGGCAACATTTATAAATTATCTTGTGAGTGGATAAGAAACTTCTCACTTCACAACCCTTCCCGTCAAATAAGACATACGACAAGAGGGGTACGGTATGACAAAAGTCGCAACACCGCGTTCCTGGGACTTGTTACCATAGATATTTTTGATTTGTGAATTTCATTAAATAATGAATATTTCTTCAATGTTTTTCAATGTTAGTTTCAGCTTTTCTTCTCCAATTAGGCATCGGAATCGAAGGTTAAAATCTTTCGTGTACGTCGGGCCCACGGTGTATGTAGGTGTAGGAGGCTTTGTTGTGACTACATCGCCTCATAAGAACAAAATTACATATCTGAACCACGTAACTAACTTAAACAAAAGTTTATCTTTGTCTGAAGGTAGTCAAACTATCTAAGTTGTTTCAGTTTAAGGATTTCCCCACAATTATCGACATGGAATCGGCTTAGATCGATCAAAAAAAGCTCATCAGAAAAAGGTCTGCGTCATAATCATAAGAGCGATTACGCACTGCATCCGATCCGAATCCGTGAAAACATGGATTTAAAAAACTCTGACCGAATTTGAATATTGCTTTACGCACTGCATCCGATCCGAATCCGTGAAAATACCGATCTAGACTAAAAATCTCGGACCGAATTCGGATGTTGCTTACGCACTATTCCGATCTCTGATTCAAATTCAAACAATTCAGGGACCATCATTGGCATATCCATTTGAATCCGAGGTAGTACGAAAGCGTTCATACAAACATTACTACGGCTACTTCGGTCCGTCAATATTTCTTCCGAATTGGAGACTCACGGATGACGGATAGAAATCGGATGACGGATGTAGTGCGTAAACTACCATACAAATAGTTCTATGGCTACTTCGGAACGTATTTTCACGGATTCCGATCGGATACAGTGCGTAACCGCTGTAAGGGTGTCACCGACGTTGTTCGCCTCGGCCGATTCTGCATCGATAAGTGTGAGGAGATCCTATGTATTATAGAATATACATTAATTGTAAAATTATTTAACATTTTATTTCTTGTTCACAGTGATCGACAACTTGCCGTACGATAAAGTCCAGCAGGCTTGCAACAAGTATTCAGAAAGGATTATCAAAAAGGTGCAGTACTTTTAAGTTTATTTGCTGATGATTTAAATATACTTAAGGGGTTTACTGTAAATGTTTTAAGGTGAATGATGGGCGATATAATGAATCTTAATTTCTAATAATAGCTCAGATAACTTTAAATCTTTGTTACAGGTATCTGAGCATGTAAAGAATTTAAAGTCCGAAGTCACGGAGACTGACACTGAAGATGAGATCGTCAGGAAGAAGGTCAGAGAAGAACTTAAGAAGATGACGCCCTTCTTGCCAATGGTATGATTTATTTAATACATTTAGATGAATCTGTAACTGGTCCAGCTCTCATAGACATAATGATCATAGTATACTTATTTTTATATGGATCCCTCATTTTTGCATAAAAGAGTTTTTGTGGTGCATTAAAACCCGGTTCGTATGGTCCAAAAACGGATCGTTTTGCTTACCAATAGTAGCATTTTTTATTCCTAAACTCGTATACAGGGTGTAAACGAATTCCCGTAATTTCTTCAAACCACATGATCTATTAATGGTATAGATTAACCTCGCACGGGATTTAGATTGATTAAAAATTAAAAAAAATCTTTTTTTTTTCCCAAATATTTTTTTTATGTCATAGAAAATTTCGATTCTATGCATAAATGAATGAAGGCACGGCGACACAGCTGACGGGTACGACTAGCGCGATATCGCTCCACGCCGTCGTTTAACTTGGGACGCTAAAATTACTCAGATACAGAATACCATGGTTCATTTTTTGAAAACCTTTTTTTGTTGGTTCTAAAAAAAACCTATGTAGGGTCAATCAGTGTCACCAGTAGATCACGCGGTTTGAAGGGATTACATGAATTCGTTAACACCCTGTTTAGACTCGTAAGCTAATTGTACCTGTTATAGCTATTAACATATGTGAGGATCTACTATACAAAGTTATGAGCTTTTTGCTTTTTATTGGTAAAGATACAAGAGTTTTCCTTTTTACCAATAACACCATAAAATAGGAATCTGCCATAAAAGAGCCTCCACGAGTGGCGATGCCTGAGTACGTCCAGCGCACCCTGGGCCGTCAGCCCCACTACCAATTGCTGACTGAAGCCATACTCGTTTTTTCGAAGATTTTTGCAAAAAAATACATTCATTCATGTTGTAGTAATTTTCTAAACATGTTTTATATTGTGTGTTTTTTGTTAACAGATCGTCAAGCAGGTGGTGACCAAACATTTTATACCACGAAAGAGTCCTTACTACAGAGTCAGGGTAAGCTATGTTAAGTCTACTAATGGGCGTAGCCAGAATTTTGTTCTGGGTAAAGCAGTATTGTTAAATAGTAAATATTTATGTTTTTATTGTATTTTATTTTACTAAATTTGTAAGTGCAGAATGGGGTTATGCGGTAATTTTGCCCATGCCTTCCTATTTCAGGCCAAAACAAGTATAGGTGGGCATTGGTCTGTCTATTTTAGTTAACATGGGTGTCTAGTTTACTGAATCTAGACTATTTACCTATTCTTCCATGTGCCACAGTGGGACGAGCGTTTTATCCCACCCAGCCTTTTTTTTTATCTTGTGAAAATCCTGTTGCATACCCACCGCCCGGAGAATGCGGAGGATTATGCCGGACTGTTACCGGCTAAAACCTATGATGTCCCTTCCCCTGACCTATGGCTGGAATTGTGGGATTCGTAGTTACATCCTCCCCGGCAGGATTCGGGCCTGGGCCTGGCGGACCTCTCCTTTTGTGGGGCCTCGCCTCACGTCCTCCTGAGAGGCGCGCCACCTTCTCGGGCCCTTTACTGCCACACATTGCGGTGGTCGGAGGTCTTAGCGCGACCTCCGATGCTCGGTGCGTCTAGCGCGGGAAGGGAGAGTGGCAGTCGCCTTTCTTTCCTTCTCTGCTCTCTCCTTAGTCGCCATCACCTCCTCGCAAAAGGAGGCTACAGTTTCCCACGCACCCTCGCTCCCGACCATGGACAGAACCACGGTCGGAAGCGAGAGGTCACCACCCAATTCCCCGTACCCTGACTACGCCCATGCTCAACTTAAATTTTCTTGTTAATACTAATGGCACAGTCTACCTATATCTTACTCCTTACAGTCGGTCAACGTAGAACATTGTCGCAGAGCAATCGTGCGAGGGGTTGCGGGGTGAAGGAGCGGAGGTTATGTCCCGAGTAGCCATACTGCATACTTGGGACATAACCTCCGCCCCTACATCATTTTGACATTTCATAGGACCTGTCAAATGTATGGGCGTTGACCCACTGTATGTAGTAAGTAGGTACACTGTGCTAATGGTGTCTGTGTTCGCAGATATACGGCGAGCCATTCCTGCCCAACAAGGAGACAATGTCCCCGTTCGTGCGTCGCTACCAGCCGGTGCGCGTGATCCGGTCGGAGCGCATGTTCAACCTGCTTCGGTTCAACGTGCCGCCCACGCACTACGCTAGCCTCATGGCTATGGATGGCACTGTGCTGAGTAAGTCTTGTATATCACTTGTATTAACGGTGAAGGAATATAACGTGCGGAAACCTGCACACCTGAGCGGAAATAAAAAAAGACAGTTTTCGATTGTGCCTAAAAGAGCGGATAAGTGCTTCCGTTTTTTAACATAGCAAGACTAAGCGATTTGCCTTTCAGCGTTTCTAATCTTGTCAAAAAGCAAACGTTTAAGAACATGTAGTAACGCTGTCACGGAGCTGGGACATGTTTCAAGTCGAGTTGATGATTGATGACACACGTCTAATTATTAATCACATCAATTCAATCAAAATTGAATGAAAAGTATAGAACTATATACCAAATAGTATAGAAGCGTAGAAGAGCACATGCAATGCACTCACCAGTAAAGCCAGCGTACTCGTCCGACCCCTCCATGTACAGCAGAAGGCAGCTAGTCTTGGTTATAGCACAACACAAACACAGTCACAATCACAAACCGTTAAGCGTGGCGAATGGCGCGTCGCCCAAAACCAGTTCGTATCAATATATCCAAAGATCAGTCCGGCGCGCAAATACCTCAATCACAAGCAGTTCTGGTGATGACTAGCGAGCTAGGTGATCTGCTGACAACGCATCCAATTCAGGGAAGCAAAAGACTTAGTATTAACAGATCACTTTACAATTATCGCTATTTAAAAGGGTTATTTGAAAAGTGGGTAGTTTTGGTACATTGTATGTACATAGTAGGGTAGTCTTTTGCTTCCTTGAATAAGGTAGAAGATAGCGAGCGAGCGTTCGGTGTCCATCGGCGAAAGCTATTTGTACGCCTTCGTTCGGTTGGTCTGTACAAGGCATAAGGCTAGCGCCACCGGCCTTTTCGTGGAAACGTTGTGGTAAACTCATGCACAGATGGCGCATCCATACATTTATTACGAATAAATTCGGGGCATAAACAGTATTTCTAAACTCAAGGTTCATACAAGAAAAATACCGAAATAAAAACTATACTGATTCCTTGGAATCTCGTCGGAAGCTGTCTTAAGCCTGTTAAATAATGTTGGAGACCATTTTCTTTAATACTGATCATTTATCATAACAATTATACCATATCAATTTTTTGTTCTTCAGACGGTGCAAAGCTAGTGATACGATCATCAGACATGCCCCAGTACAAAGTGTCGCCGGCTGCGCTCGCAGGCAGCGGCGCCGCGGAAGACAAAGCAGACCTGGACATGGACGAGCCAGAAGACTGGAACGAAATGATATAGAACAGCTTTGAGAAACGTTCGTCGTTCACTAAGATCACATGATGATGATATATCTCTTGTGTGAAGTTTTGTACAAACTTTTGTGAATCTACATTTATAGATGTTAAGTGAATGGTGATACATAATGTATTTATGTTCGAATCTTTTACGTGAATGTAATATTTAAGAATAAAATAAGTCTGTCGAATCTCGTTTTTATTTTTATTAAACTCACCTTCTTGAGCTTGTACCTGTGATAGCAATCTGGATTTTCAGGTCGCACAACAGAGAAGTATGAACATTGCACATAGCTAGCTAGCGATCTTGGTGGAAATAATATTTGAAAATATGGGCCACACAATAACACCCTTACTATATTGACTTACTTATAACAGTTATAACTGAGGATCCCACCTCCGCCTATTAGCTAGCCATACACGCACGGATATGCCCGCCGGATCTGCCCAACAGACGTGTCTGGCGAGCAGATCCGTGCGTGTATGGTGAGAACAGACACGGATATGCCCGCCGAATGCCTGCCCGCTGCCCGTGCTCAAAACGACCGGATCGGGTACGGGGAAGGCAGATCCGAGTACCAACTATGCGTGTGTGCGTAGCGACGGATGTGCCCACCGAATTGAGCCTCAGTCGCGCACTAATGCTTTGGTAGTGTGCACGAAATCACGGATCCGATCTGAGTCTGGCCCGGCGGGCAAATCTGTACGTGAGTGGCGAAATCACGGATCGGATCCGAGATGCGCCTGTCGGTCAAATCAGTATCTGTGCGTGTATGGCTAGCTAATGAGGGAAGTAAAAAACAATTTTCTATGCTCTTCTATTACTTCTGATAAAAGTGTATTAAGAGAGCCTCCAGAAGTGACTGCTTACTGGGCCGTTCAGCCCGGTTTTCACCTTGCTGAATGGCTTATCTTTTCACCACGGCATGAGCTATTCTCACAGCTCGTGCCAACATGAGAGAAGTAGATTAATATAAATGCTGAAAATTACATGTTTGAAGATATTCGCAGTGTCGAAATATCGGGTCCAGATCCTATTTAATTAAATATTCAAAGGTACGATACTTTCGTTCCTGACGTTTCAACCGAACTATCTTGGCCGTGGTTACGGGTTGACTGCAAGTTGACTGGCGGTGACGGAGCATCATCTTCATGTAATGAGAACATTTTAATATTTCTTCATTTAAATCGCTTTACTATTGTTGAATAATAATGACTATCAGTGGAAAATATTTTTGGATCGTGTCGTTTTATTTAATGATTGGACATGGACGCCAGCAAACGTTTGGCTGTCGCAGACTTGTTAGTTTGGCGGTTTTTAACAGCGGTAATGTGTTCCTCGACACTTTCAGCTGTCGTTCTTTTGTTTCGTCAAATGTAGGAACTACCGCAGCTGCAATCTTGTAGACGCCAGGTGTCTATAGAGAAATCACATCCTTTGGGATGTGCAGATGCTTCGCTACTTTGAAGGGCGGACTACATAATTTAAGGTCTATGTCGCATTTTTTTAGTACTTTGCCAACTCTATCAAGTTACTCCTTTCACATGGGCATGAAAGATGGCAGTCTGTTTAAATCACGCTGCTTTTTCCTCTCCTTTGGATCTAGATTCTAGACCCAACATTTAGATTCTGTGTGTATGTACAATCGGGGACTTGAAATGTTTACCATCCTAAGGTCTATAATTGCTTGCACATTACTTTTTCATAAGGTCGATATGACATAAGTTGATATGACATCTTAAACCTTGAATTTGAAATCTGATAAACATTTCCCCCCTTATTACAAAAGATGGTTTAAACCAAGACTAAGGTAAACCCAGGTTTAAAATATATCCATCACTTTCTTATGTCATACAACAAAAAGAGATGGGGCTACTCTAAAACCAGGGTTTTTCTTAGACCATCTTTTGTAATAAGGGGGATAGAGTCCGCGACCATACACGTACAGACGCCAGCACATCAAGCTACCCGAAACTGTCAAGTTTTCCCAATCAACCATGATTACCTTGAACCTAATGCTATTGCGATAAAGATGAAAATCTATTAAAGAAATTTGACAGATTGTAGTAGCTTGCTGGCGTCTACAAATCGCTGAAGCTTAAAAACAGTTATACCTACAGTGTGATTTATTTAACTGGGATTTGTTTATGCTAAACCAAAGGAGATACAGAAGAACTTTGATTAGAGAGAGAGAGGCATTTGCTTATTTTTCATGAAAATAATAGTGGTCTTTTTTTTTTGACAAGCGTGTACTTCTCATAAAAAAATAATGTTGGGTTTTTTCTTTTATTACACCAATAGACTAGAGTTTCTTTGTAGTAAGGTTCAATCGGGATGAGAGAAAAAAATCTGCGCAGCAGAAGTTGGTCTAATTTTATCAGAAAGTTTTTCATACAAATTGTTCTCACTTCTTCACACTGTATATATGCCTAGCGTTATTGCTAGTTGCAATAGTCTGGTAGACTTTCCCTATAGCTATATTTTGTATGGAGATATGCTTGCGTTATCAAGCAACTAGAAATCGAAGCAATATTTTCAGCTAAAAGGATAGATATTATTTATATCCAACTCATTAATCTAGAACTTAAAATTAAACAACATATTTACGTATAAATGTTTTTATTTCAGATCTTTTATGACAAAATAAATATTTGTATTGCGATTATAAAAAATGCATTTTCAATGCAACGAAGTGCAATAAATTGTAATAGGTATATATAACACATATATTAATTTCCACGAAAAAAGCTTTTGTAAATAGCTAATCGCACAGAACTAAACACAGACGTCTTGACCATAGATGATCCATAGACAAAACGCTCTAGCACATTGGAATGGATAATCGGTGGATAAAAATACTGTTTAAATTAAAAACTATTTTGCAACATAAGAATAACATTATACACAAAATAGTTAGAGAATACAAAAATATTATTTTTAATTATTTTAGTCAATTACACAGATATAATACCCGTATATAGAGTGAAAATTAAGTCACCATTGTTAATTCTTAATTATTTAAAAATAATTTGTGACTTAGCCGTATGAATCTCACATACACTTAATTGCAAAATTGTACTCACATAAATTTTTACAGAATTTTATGCAGGAAAGTGTAACAATTCTTATAAAATGATGGCAACATTAAATAGGAGTTTTTTTTTTCAATGTACATATGCGTAGGCCTTTGCTAATAACAATAAGGCTTGATTTAGGCTTGACGTTTATGAGTAGACTGTGCGATTCAGCCATTCTTCGAGGGAGAAAGTGGCGTATTCTCCGCCTGCAGATCTCCCTTTGAACGTATCTGTAAAACAAATTGTATGTATTAGAATTATAATTAAATTTGGCGCGAAAGTTAACAGTTAGTAAGCGTTTAGTGCGGGCGGACATTTTACAAAGTGTTTTAATTTTTTAATCTAGATAAATTTGATGGATCTCAAAACTTTTATTAAATATAACGCTTGTAGAATGTCCAATAGAAGTGGAGGGTTTACCGTTTGCGAATAGTTTCGTGTTTCATAAATAATTTATTTAAAAAAAGGTTACTATTTTGTAATTTAGAAAATTGTATCTATACTCTGAAGCACTATCGCAAACAATATTTGTATTTTGAAGGCTGTGTAGGAAACGTATTTCAAAATCTTTCGTCTATATTCAAATTTATGTGCTTGAGGTCAAAACGTTTCAGAAGTAATTTCAGAAGCCGACAAGACAGTTAGTAAGACCGTGTACACTGGAGTTTGCTCTCAGCCATATCATCAATATCTCTCTATCACTCAAAGGTTTGCTGGTAGAAAACTATTTTTTGAGATAAGCTCGCCTTTGTACATACATGATACAATTGATTACATACTTTACTAAATTGTACGTTTATATTGTAATTTTATTGTGTACAATAAAAAATAAGAATAGGAATAACAAGCATTTTTTTAGTTTCTGTACAGTTTTAAAATAATTTTAAAGTCATAAAAATATGCCTTATAAGTCGCGCGGAGAAGGTTTGCCGATAGCCTCATGACGTCACGCGTCGATGGTCGGTACGATTAGTACGTACTTACGTAGGCTAGACGAGCGCGGGTAGCGGTCGGTGAAGTGGGAGGGGCAGTCATCGGCAAACTTTCTGCGCGCGACTAGTAGAATGATTATTTTTTAGAAAAAGTTTACCATATTTCTTTTATTATAATGTATTAAACTCATCAAAAAATGGCTTTATTACTTTGAGAGTCTTAGACATTTTCCAGATATCTTAGATTTGCCTTTCAGTCTCACATGTGGCTGAATTCATAGAGCGACCGCACTGTTTGACTTCTTAAACTTTTTAACCTAAACACGATTACGGTCGAACACCGTGTGTTAAAGTAATTTTAAAACATATTTTGAGTATATCTTGTTTCCTGCACAGCCCGGTGGTATGGTGACATAGCATGTACAGGTGACGTAATGCCTTGTATATTACGTTTGCGACGTGTCGGTCGGCGCCGCTCATTTGTTGAATTGCAGCTCGCGCTCGAGATTCTCGAGCGGTTCGTTGTTCGCTGTTGTAGTTATTATAATACTTATTTTAGATACACATTTAATAGAATTTTGTATTGTACAATCAAAATCATAAAAAAGTGATCATAAAAGTATCGTTTAAAGTATTTTTTATTCTGTAGTATCTAATACAAAAATATAATGAGCAAGTTTTAAACACTTGAACGGCTCACTTACTTGTGATGTTGACTGTACTATTCTATAGTATAATAACATACCTACTAGCTTTTAAACTGACTAAATATTAATCTATACATTACATTATCTGCTGCAGTGTCTATGTTGTAAGTTGTAATACATTGAACTACAGGCATTTTCTATGCCTAAATGGAGACTCCTCGACAAGCAATGTAAACCAAACATAATATGAAAGTAAATTTATTATTATTATTGAACTGGTACCGTACCAAAGACCTTAGTTACGTCGATTCAGCCGGATCAGAGAAGAATGTAATAAAATTACTTCTCAATTTTTATTACTCAGTCAGTTACTTATACTACGTAGCTTTCTTATTTTTCATGCATGTTACTAAAATTACTTGAAAATAGAAGCATAAGTCCTAAGTAAGTTTTAATAGCTTTGATACTTCAAAAGGTTATTTCTATTTGAGTTGGAAATTAATAAAGGCACACAAAGGAGGAAGGAAGTACTATAAGAATGTCTTGCCAAACAATTGTCTGCAGCCGTGGGGTATTGACAAGAAGAAAAAAAAAAGTTTTATATTAATAAAATAATTTTAAGTGTATTGGGGTTCTAATAACTACAAAAGATAAATATTACTTTACTCTACTCCTCTGAATTAACTATTTAAAACTACATTATTAAAATTTCCTTTTTACTTGAATCTACGTACTTAACTATTCTGAATTTTTCTCATTAAATTATCTATGTATTCTACAGTTCTGTCAATACACTAGCTAATAATACTACAGTTACTATTGTTAATATTATGAGTGATAATAATAACTCACCGATCATGGACTTGAGTCGCACCGAACACATAATGAAGTCGTCGAACTGAATGTAGCCGTCTGAGGAACCGTATCTGTTGAAATGAACAATATTATTGAGTAGAGAAAACTGTTGCTGTTCCTCGAATGCGTCATTTCATATCTGTCCGAAAATATAGTTTTTCGGTATTATTATATTTGGAACAGATAATATACAAGGTTAGTCGGAAAGGGGGTACTAATCCGAAGCCCACTTATAGTATCGCTGATGACTGTTAGAAAGCAAGTGTTAAAATTTCAAAATTCGATATATTTTGTTCCAAATAAAATGATTTTTATTTTAGTTTTTTCAAAAATTCTTCATCCCTGCTTTAATTACAAATTCAGAAAATGGTGCTTCTAATTCATGACCCCAAATATGACCTAAAATGTAAACACAGCTGATCATAACTGGGGATAGATAGATTTTAGAGTTTTTTTTTTGAGATTTTTGAACAACTGTTTCTCTTAAACTATTGACTTTTGGGAAAAGTTGTAGAACAAAAGTTATTCATTATTATGTGTACTTTAACACCTTTTCGGATTAGTTTATGATGGAACTAGCGTAACATATTGTTAAAAGTTCCTAAAACAAATAAAGAAAAAAAAAAAAAAAAAAAAAACCTTTTCGGATTAGTACCCCCTTTCTGACTAACCTTGTAGGGTCAAGTGTTGTACCTATGGACGGCTTTACCTATGGACACTACCAATATTTCAAAAACCAAACGGCGTAAATTCGTAGTTAGAACGCATTCGTAAACTTTTTTTGACGAATGGCAACACTGACTAACTGTCACTAAGCTGTCAGTGATAAATCTGTTGTGATGTGCTGTTGAACATTTTTATTTGAAAAAGTAAGTTTTTTTGTACATTTTCAAGGTGTTTTTCTGTGAGATAACTTAAACTAGAAGTATAATTGTAGATGATTTACAGAACTTCGTTGTTTTTCATTGAAATAAGGACCATTCTGCGATTCTGTTAATGCTCTGTAGAAAGATTTAACCCTTTCTAGGTTATATCTTAATATTTGTACCTGTGGACGGGGGAATGAATGTACCTGTGGACTGTCCATAGGTACATAATATCGGTTGCACCTGTGGACAGTAATTTACACAGACAAATTACTACATTTGTTTTGGTTTTTTTTCAGCGCCTCGTAGTAAAACCGGAGTGGAACGGGATAAAATATGTCCAGACACTCTCTCCGAAGCAGTTATAGGAGTCAAAAGTGGATGTTTAGATCGTAGGGTGTCTGAAAAATACAAAATACCAAAATATACCATTTTGAAATATTTTCAACTCAATAAATAATTATCATGAGATCATTATCTCAATGAATAAACTATAGATTAATTATTAGATAGATTTATCGTTATATTATTGAAGAATGACGTAAAAAAGGTGTTTCAAGAGCATGAAGAAATTATGTTACGTGAATATTTAGAAAAAGCAGCCTACATGCATATGGGTCTAGATTCCAAACAAGTCCGGGAACTTGTCTACCAGTTTTCTATGCAAAAAATAAATAAAATACTTTTAAAAGCTGGCATCAATACAAAATGGCTGGTATAGGATGGTTTCGATGTTATCGACAACGTTTTCCAGAATTATCGCTACGAAAACCTGTTTTTTTTGCAATATTAAATGCTTGTCTACAGGTAAATTACTGTCCATAAGTACATTTGTGCTGTCCATAGGTACATTTGTACGTTGTACCTAGGGACAAAATAAGGGTTTTTGAAAATCTTTAATTTTCTGAGCAATTATTTCCGCCATCGCATTGGAGACTAATAATTATTAAGAGTTGATTAGTTACTAAGCCGTACGATAAATAATTTCATGATAAAAGTATGAGGTTTTTTTTTAAAAAAATCTTTTTTGTCAAATTCTGGAAATCGTCCACGGGTAGAGCACATGCCCCTATACATATAAAATTAGACACTTTTACGAAAGAACCCAAAATTGCAATTATGTGCCTTACAACAACGTACGTGGGAGGCCATCGAAATATTTGCCAGATACTGGCTTCAGATTACTTGTGGGCACGGTAGATATTCACAAGCTACCCAGGGACGATACAACTCAGCCTCTGCAGCTTGGCGGCGGTTGGGTCAGTAAGTTATCCAATAGTTTACCTATGAGCGAGCACGTTGAGCACATGAGCGTTGACAGTGTATCCAGCCGAGTGTAGAGCGTCGCGCAGGTGGTGAGCGGGGATAGCGCCGCGACCATCCGTGTCGTATAGACGGAATACAGCCTGCAGAAAGAAGGGGTTATTAGGATTATGGGGTGCATGAAAAGCGCCTCCACGAGTGACGATACTTCAGTACGTCCGGCGCACCCTGGGCAGTCAGCCCTGCTACCAACCTTGCTGACTGGCTAATCTTTCATGACACGAGAAAAGAAGATCAGGATTATGATATCATAGATTATACAGTATGACTGGTTAGTCCGTTTACATTCGAAAACCACACATAGGCAAATACACAGACTGATACATCTATAATTATGGTGTTAAAAAATCGGGTTGGGTTCAGAACGTCTGGATTGTAAAACGTCTATGTAGGCAAAATGACTGGGTTGAAAAAAGTCTATATAGATAAAACGTCTTGGTTGCAAAATGACTAGAAATTTATTGTAAAATGTCCAGGTAGGCAAAACGTCGTGGTTGTAAAAGGTCTTGTTTGCAGAAAGTCTTGGTTGCAAAATGACTGATCTTAATATGTGATAGGTCTAGGTAGGGAAAACGTCTTGCTTGTAAAATGACTGTGAGAAGCCTGCATTACTTATCGCCTAAGAGATACTAGGAAAATAGGTACTACCTATCATTAATTGATATTCATCTCATATAACACAAAAAGTTTTCTACGAGTATGTATCAAAAGAGTATAATACCTTCCAAAGGAGTCTTGAAATGGGATACCTTTAATGGGTTCTATGTTCTAGTGGCTTTCATACCAGTTTTAGACAAGAATGTCGCGGGTTCGATTCCCAAAATTAATTTTCGGCCTTAACCAAGATTGCCGCAATAATTAATAAATAAATAGTAGTCACTTTAAAATTTCTAAAAGGACTAGATCTATGTATAAAGCAAACTCAAACTTGCTTATATTCTACACTGATACAAATAATTATCAGTGGTTTTTACACCAACCTTTTACAACCAAGACTTTTACAATCAAGACTATTTACAACGAAGACGTTTTCCCTGCCTAGACTAATTGCAACAAAGTCCATTTGCAATCAAGACTATTTACAACCATAACATTTTTATAAACAAGACCATTTGCAACCAAAACGTTTTGTCTATGTAGACTTTTTTTCAACCCAGACATTTAGCCCACATAGACGTTTTACAATCTAGACATTCTGAACCCAACCCAAAAAATCAACTCTAAGAATTTTGTGGAGTTACTCAGTATCGGAAATTGAACAACTTTCGTTCTACAACTTTTCGAAATTCGCCAATTTTTTTTTTATGCTTTTCCATACAAATCAATTCAAATATTTTTTTGATTTGTATGGAAAGTTATAAAAAATCTAAGCGAAAGTTGTTCAATTTCCGATACCGAGTAACCCCATAAAATACTTAAGAGTTGATTTCCGTGTGGAATTTCTCAATAGTACTCGTAGCCGTAGCAGCCCAGGGTCTGGATTTGTGACCGGTTGGTGGCAATAGGATCGCTATTACATAGGACTTTTAACATAACAGCGAAATGAGGGTGTACAATACACCTGTTCCCAAACCTTCGGTGAACACAGGCGTAATGTTATGTATGTCAATAATTTTTCAAGGAGTTACTAATGCTTACGTATTTTTTAATTAACCTATTTTGTTCCACTGCTGGGCAAAGGTCTCCCCCATAGCTCTTCCACTCATCTCTACGCCTTGCCTTCTCTGGCCAATCTCCCATAAACGACTCTAAGTCATCACACCAGCGTTTCCTAGGTCTCCCCCGGCGACGACGTCCGGCACCCACTGTGTGACGATTCTGGCCCATTTGTCATTATGCATTCTACATAAATGGCCCGCCCAATCCCACTTCAGTCTTGCAGACTTATGGCTCACATCGGCGATTCCTGTTTTGGAGCGTATCTTGGTATTACGTATTCGGTCACTGAGCTTATACCCAATACGCTACGCTCCATCGCTCTTTGGCAGTATGTCATATTATAATGTTTATGTATAAAATTAAGAAATTAATCATACCCTCCAGTTACGTAGATCAATCCACAAGCCCTTGAACTCTTCGAAGCCGAGTCCTCCGGAGTTGTCCTTGTCAAGCATCGCGACCATACTCCTGCACACTTCCTTGGAGAAACCACCGCCTTGCAGCTCTGGAAGATCACGTCACGGTCAGAATTGGAACGCTAAGTTTATGTCAGCTGTAAGCGTGATACTGGGTTTAGAGTTATGAAAAGTTTGGATGGAATTTTTGTGATTCATGAATGTAATGTGTATGATTTCTTTGCATTGTATGTGTTTTGTATTGTATCTTTGTTGTATTGCATTGTATGTTTTTTGTATTGTATGTTTTTATTTATTAATACTTTTGCACAAAATTTGTACAGAGGCGGACTTAATGCCTTTTTTGTATTGTAAGGATGTTTTTTTTGGTATTGTATGTTGTTTTAACAGAATTGCCTCATAAAACTTGTTTTTTTTTTGGACTTTTTTGTAAAAACATTGTGATGCTTCGCTACTTTGAATCATGTCTTTTCTCAAATCTAATTAAATGCGGCTTTCTATCTTCTTGTATGTGGAGCGACAGCCATTTGACCGCCGTTTGAGTGAAAACTATTTAGCGTAAAAGTGGTGAATTCAGGTGGAGTGAAAAATTGGTCTGGGACGATCATTGTTTTTGATGTAACTGGCATTTTTTATCAGAATTTCCACAGTATCATAACATCTAAACCCAGCACCACGTCATTAAAGAAAAATTAAATATAATTTTATGGAAATGGAGGTGACTTATCTAACTACGATATTACAAAATAAAATATAAACTACATTTAAAATGCCCATTTTCGTTTACTTCCAATGTACATAACATGCGTAAAGCGTAAAAATGTACAAATTTCCAAAAACTAACGTTTTTGAAAATTCCTACATTTTTTTTGTGTTAGTGGCGTTAAGCAGACAATTAATGAAAAATATTGCTTATGGATCCATGGACAAAACAATATTTTACATAAACAGTAAAAAAATAAAAATAATTTCGTATCCGATGTAAACCTGAAAAATATAAATGATAAAAACAAAAGAAACATATTTTATAAAACAACAAAAACAGACATTTTAAATAAATTGTGCCCTCCATTTCAATAAAAATGTGAAAAAAGTAAATATAAAGCTGTGCATGCACCCGCGTCGTTGGCAACCTGAAAAAAAACTCATGGGCATTAATAAAATGCTTCCTGTTGTCGTTTTGACAATAAAATATTTGTAATTAACAATACAACTAGACCCTAATCTTTTAATAATTTTATTAAAGGCAAGGTTCCAGTCAAAATATTGTTTATATTTTTTAATTGGACCGTGTTGTGCAAAAATGATCTGACCAAAAAACTTGCCAATATAATATTGTTCCACGAGTATTGAAACACTTTTGCTTTTAATTTTTCGACTTTTACATAATAGGGAATATGCATGTAACTTATTTTTTCTCTTAATCAATAAAGCACATTAATATAAACCCAAGAAAAGTATTAAAAGTCAAATGTTACTATTATTTCTTGCTAAAAACAATTATTAAACTTCAACAATTTTCTTCTACAGTTCAAACGTCCTTTATTGTCGCGGTCATAATGTGACGTCATAATCCAAGATACTGCTTTGTTTACATCTCTTTTTTAGCCACAAATCATATAAATTAAATTATTTCTTGTGCTTTATTCAAGCAGAAATCGCACTTACTAACTTAACCTCAGTAAGAAATCAAATAGTTTGCTTAGAAAATATTATTTAAAGATTTATTCATATGGATTTTGATGTCACTTCCGGCATTTTCGAAGACGACGCGTTTCGAGATTGCGTTCCGTTCCACGAAAAAAACGTAACATAAAACAATGAATTGTAAAATAAATGATGAGTTAAAAAATGTAAAAAAAATGCAATTTGTGTCTTGACTCCTATACAATGTATATCTAAATAATGAAAGAGTTTTGAATTACATGCATATTCTCTATTATCGATTGGTATAACTTATCATAGAAACAATCTGTGGAGAACGTTGTTGGTTGCACATTTGTATAACCCTGTATATTTTTATTTTCTGTAATACCGGCTTCACACGGTGCGTGATAGCGCGCACCGCGACGCACGAGCTCGCACCGACGCACCATGGGAAGAGACTCGTCTGTGGTAACGCGGACGCGTGCGGAGCGGTGCGCCGTATCCACATCACGCACGCTCATAATGTGGCTTCCCACGGTGCGTGATTTTACGGATGATACCACGCACAGCCGGTGCGCGCTACCACGCACCGCGGGAAGCCAGCTTAATGTCTAATGTGTAACTGTTTGTTTTCCTTTATTTTTTATAAATAAAATAAAAAACATTTCCAGTTCTAGAATAAAATGAGTCTTTTTCCCATGAGTATACTGATCATTTTCGATAGTTTGGCATCAGTATCTTATTTTTGGCGAGTTTGTGGGTTGGATATTTTTTGCACAACATGGTCCAATTATAATTAAATATTTGATGAACAAATCTCAAAAAGCTACGATTGATTGAAAGAAATGAAGTAAAGTTATTTATTAGAAGATAAAATTACACAAACAATAACAATAACGATTGTATCTAGGAAGTTTAATCCCGAATTATACAGGATGGTAATTTGAGATGGAAGAACCGGAACCAGTCGGGAACCGGGTAATAGGACTCATTGGCAACATAAAAATGTTTCTATGTTTCTGCCTTCTTATTTCGCTGACTGTACTTTTTTTAAATTTTAAATACTGTGCAACATACAAGCTTAGTTTTAGTATATACTAAACCTGAAACTAGTTTATTCAGAATCACTAGGAGAATTGATTGACATATTTTTTACACCACATTTTTTTTTCATAAATTTTGATTTTATTTCAGTAGGTTTCTACCCATAACAGTTGACAGGAATAGACACGTTGAGGCTTGAGACGGTCCGCTTGGACAGTTTCCGTGTATTAGACAACCCCTGCATAGCACATCTCAGGCATTTCACACTTTACTAGGGAACTTAACGCGACATAAACTACGGTGTAACGTGGAGATTTATTTAAAAAAAAAAAAAACATATTCAGGCAGTTCTGATGAAAATCTTGTTGGGGTGTCTCGGTTTTTGTATATACTAAAAATAACGTTATATATTTTCCAAAAATATGGACTTTCTCCTAAGAACGTTTTCCTGTAGCTACAACAGTTAAGGTAGCTTACTGCTCCATCTCAAATTCCCGCCCGGAATACTTAATCATTTAGATATTTTATAAATATTTAAACTTTCATCTTTTATTAGTACACAGGCAATATTTTGGAACATATTCTGGAACTGTTTCAACGGTAAGTTTTAGGGTCAAACAACACACATCCGAGCCGTTTCAAGCTTAATCTCCGGTTTCTGAATTGAGAATTCGGGATAAGCAATACTTAAGTAGTATTTGAGTGCGGAGTTGTCAAAAAAATGCTATAAAATCCATCATTTTTTTTTTGACAACTCCATACCCAAATGTTACTTAAGTACTGCTTATCCTAGAATTCTCAATTCAGAAACCGGAGGTATGTCATTTACCTACTAGCAAGTGAGTACAAGGTTACATCGGCATAATGTTGATGCCTTTCATCTGTCAGTGCACACAGAATAGAGCATTCTTTATTATACACACTCAGGGGTGTACCAATAGAAAATGGCGCTTAGGGCAAACATCGAAGGTGCACCCTTACGTAAAAAAATGAACAGATACACTAAAAAGTTCGTCTCGGAGAGATTTTTTTTTGAAGTCAGAAAATCGTAGGAATCGCTTGATAATTTAAATAATAATATTAATTAAGAATAGAGTTCCACCGGCATCGGGAGCAGAGTCCAAGCTACCGGTGGTTAGGGCTCTAGAGACAGGAACCTCCTCACAATACGCGCCGTGTCGAGGAGGACTGCTTTTTGTATCAGGCCTTGATCCAGCCATCTAACGAGAGCCTCATGAGGTGTTGGTCGAGGCTCTTGGCCATTAGGCCATTGGCCGTTACGACTATCGGCACAATAGTTGCCGAATTCACATCCCACATGTTGACAACCTCGTGTGCTAAGTCAAGATATTTATTTGATGTTTATTTTTCTCAGCTTTTCCGAGGTTTTCATCATGCGGGATGGTAACATCAACAATCATTGTGCGGCACTCCGATCGATCTATCACCACTATATCCAGCTTATTGGCGACAATATTAATTATAATTATATTGCTGGATAAGTCCATGGGCTTCGGATACGTGGTTTGTCCCTTTAACATCCCCCACACGTGACCAAGTCACGTTCATACCTGTGGGTTGTGGTTGCGGCTGAGTGAGATGCACCTGCTCCTGGTTCTGTTGCCGCATCTGCTGCAGGTCGATGCCGACCTCCTTACAGATGGGTGTGCACAGTGCACACAGCAGCTGCTCCAGACAGCTGGGCTCGCTGTCCCCTCCCCCCCCGGGAGGTACTGGCTGTCCCCTTGTCCCCCCTCCGTCGTATGCAGCACCGTGACGCATGGCCAGCTCTGTAGGGATAGGTTGTTCCTAGTGCTATATTTTTACATTTTGTTATGGAGGTTTTTCATATAGAACGTGTCAAAAACATTGGTTCCGAAAATATGCATTTTTGTAAAAACAATTAATTGGAAAGTACAAGCCAAAAATATGCTAAATTCACGACTATATGAATAAACTCTTATTATTAATATAAAAATGTAATAAAAGTCACTAACAATTTTTGCCTATTATAAATTGTCGATACTGTAGTCATATTTTTCCTAAGATAATACTTATAATCACATTAGGCTATGATCGTTTATTAAAAATACATATTTTGATTAATATCAATTACATATAATAAGTAAAAAATACAATATTAGCATTCAAATCTACTTAAAAAGCGAAATAAATGTTTTTTTTACTAACACATTATATTTTCACAAAATTCTATTTACAAAAATAAACAAATATTTATTGTGTGCAGAAAATAAAATATTCACAATGTTAAAAGTAACTGAAAAGTAGTTAAATAAAACTACGGAACATATAATGGCTAAAAAACTGAAATTTAAAACAAGAAAATCTACAAAAATATATTGTGATAATACTTACATATACTATACCTTGTCGCGGTAAGCGAAACGAAACGAAAGCTGCGTTTAACTCGACACAAAGCGTTATCACATTGAGAAGCTCAAAAATGGGCATTTATAAAAACAGTATAATGATAAAATAATTAATTAAATATGCTGGCCTGTCTCGTATAGGTTTAATTCATATATCATCGCACTAAGAAATTGAATGAGTGTTTTTTTATACAAAAGTTCAGATACTTCTGTATAAAATTATAGCATATTTAATAAAATTAGAGTATGCGATGAAATATGAATTGAATTAAAAAACGATGTTAATACAATCAAGGAATAATAAAACATTGTTACACTTGGAAAGTATACGCAAAACTATCAGATAAAAAGAACTTAAACGATTATTTCTTGATAATATAACATACATTTTGATCACAAAATAAAATAATAATTTGAAGCCTTCCTACATAAATTAGATTCACTTGAAGCATATCTTAGTATATTCTGTATACTACATTTATGTATGTATTTATTTATTGTTTGGATTAACACAATTTATTTTAGTATAATATTGATGAGAGTGGGCTAGCGTGGTCAGAAACGGCACAAAATAGAGATGTTTGGAAGACAAAAGGGGAGGCCTTTGCTCAGCAGTGGGACAGTAAAATAGGCTAGTAAAAAAATTGATGAGAGTAGTGTGTTAATCAAAAATTGCAAATTGCATTTAATATGCAAATATACACGTATTTAAAAAAAATATTAGTATCGTAAAACTTTTATTGCAATCCATCGACTTGTCTATTTACTTTATTTTTCAACTTTATAACTAAAGCATAAAAAAGAATATCTTTAAAACTTGTTCTCAAATATCTAAATAAACTTGCACCCCCTTATTACAAAAGATGGTCTAAGAAAAACCCTGGTTTTAGAGTAGCCCTGTCTCTTTTTGTTATATGACATAAGAAAGTGATGGGTATATTTTAAACCTGGGTTTACCTTAGTCTTGGTTTAAACCATCTTTTGTAATAAGGGGGGCAAAGTTTTCTTAAATTGAGGAATTAAATAAACTATACAAGGTTAGTCGGAAAGGGGGTACTAATCCGAAAGGGTGTGAAAGTATCTATAATAATGAATAACTTTTGTTCTACAGCTCTCCCCAAAACTCAATAGTTTAAGAGAAATAGCTGTTCAAAGATTTCATAAAAGAAAACGCTAAAACCTATCCACCATTAGTTATGATCAGCTGTGTTTACATTTTAGGTCATATTTGGGGTCACGAATTAGAAGCTCCGATTTCTGAATTCGTAACTTAAACAGGGGTGAAGATATTTTGAAAAAACTAAAATAAAAAACATTTTGTATCGAAATTTCGAAATTTAAACACTTGCTTCAAAACAGTCATCAGTGATGCTTTAAATGGCTCGCGGATTACTACACCCTTTTCGACTAACCTTGTATACTATGCGCTAACATACGAAAGACAGTTTAAAAAAAAACTGTTATTGTAACGTCAAATAACATTGAATTTGCTGATGGTTTCGCCCCTAAATTATCTAGTGTATTTAAGCCTATGTTGAATACTTGTTAGATGATATACTATGTCGAGAGACACATCTCCAGAAGTTGTGTGATGTTGTCAGAATCTGACGACATTGTAAGAACAGTCATTGTACGAACAGTATCACAGAAAATATGTCTTGCCTTGTAATATTTGAATACGCGTGTAAACGATTTCATAGTAAAAATCGTAAAACTCGTTATAAAACAAAATGTTACGTACCCTCTCTCATGGCGTAGTCCAGGATCTCCTTGAGTTCCTGCCAGTCCACCTCCCCATCGGCTCCAGCCAGCCGGTTGAAGAAGTCACGTACTGGGTCCGCTGGTTCTGGGTCAGGGGATATTTCCTTTACCTAGGAAATTATGAACGTCGTTACAAGCAGCAATTTTTCAATCGACAGATAACTTTTATCTGACAAATAAGTTTGACAGCTTTTGCATAGAAAATATGTCAAAATTTCTAATTTATTCCTCAGCTAAAACTTATCTTTAATTTATTCTTAGTTACATTTACTTATTTTAAATTGTCACTTTAGAAATATAACATTTTCGATCTTTATTTCTTTCATTCGGTCACTGTAACTTAAGGTAAATAATACCCTAATAATAGCTAATAAGCACCTCGATAAAGAATCTCTAATAAAATAGCACTTTATTTAGCAAAATTTCTAAGTCTTAAGTATAATGTCCAAACATTATACTTAAGACTTAGAAATTTTGGACTTTGGCCCCCTTATTACAAAAGATGGTCTAAGAAAAACCTAGGTTTTAATATAGCCCCATCTCTTTTTGTTATATGGCATAAGAAAGTGATGGGTATATTTTAAACCTGGATTTACTTTAGTCTTGGTTTAAACCATCTTTTGTAACAAGGGGGTGGATGTTTAAAGATTTGGGTATTTTACAACTTTTTAAACCTGGGACGTTTTGATTTGCATGTTTTGCGACAATTTGTAATTTTGCACTTTGGACGTTATGAGACCATAGGCCATTTGGCCACTTAATTTTAAGCTGTTGTTAATTTCGTGCTGTCACTGTCACTTCGCCTTAAAGTGAGTGACAGCTAGTGCTGTCACACTGACTTTTTTTATATTACGAAATCTAGTGACTTCGTAACATAAAAAAGTCGTAATCCCATCTTCTACATCTACATAATCATACTATATCTTTTTTATTACAATAATGAGACTAATATAGCTACTTACCCTATCGTCAACTTCTCCCATACCGATGTCCTCATCATTTTCTCTGTAAAATTAAAGTTTATATGATAAGACCTAATAGGCTATTTGAGCAAAAATCCGAACTAGACATTTCTGTAATCTTTTAATTACTAACTACTCAATGGCAACATCAAGACACTGAACACAGGGTGTGTTGGTTACAATCTACAGGCATCAGTAAGAAAAAAAATGTACAAATTGATTATTTGCCTAATTGGACAAGCTTGACAGAACAGAATATTCTTTACTGTACACACTTAGTAAAACAGACAACATTAATAAATGCCGGTGAGAGCTAAAACTACAACAGACATCGCAGCTAGTGCTGGGATGATGATTGATCCAGAATTTTTAATCCATAAATATCAATACATAATATTTGACTGAAAAAATCTAATTAGTTCGTCAGTTACATTATCAAAAAATATTTGAACCGTATTTTTTCTTTTGTTACGTATATCAAAATTGACGAAGATACATACGACACTTTTAAAATTGGCGAAACGTAACAAGCAAGTACAATTTTTACTTGCTTCTGACGTCACAAGCCCCCACTCTCGAGTTTTGATGCGTTTTATCTTTCTAAATATTCATAGATTTAACAAAAGAATGAATACATGTCCATTATTTTTCAAAACTTGAACTGACGAACTAATTAGATTTGCAATTTATTGATGCTGTCAACATGCCTATTTAATCCACTGATCCAGAGTATTGTGTTGTTTTCTGTTCTATCATGATAGCTGATACTTTTCAAGAGTAAAAGCGGTTACGCACTGCGTCCGAACCGGACCCGTGAAAAAAAACTCGGGCCAAATTCGGATAGGTATTGCTTTTCGCACTGAATCCGATCCGAATTCGTGAAAATACGGATCTAGAGTCTAAAAATCTCGGACCGAATACGGATATTGCTTACGCACTAATCCGATCTCTGATCCAAATCCAAGCAATTCAGGGGCCATCTTTGACATATGTCCGATTTGAATCCGAGGTAATGCGAAAGCGTTCATACAAACAGTACTACGGCTACTTCGGTCTGTCAATATTTCTTCCGAATTAGAGACTCACGGATGACGGAAGTCGGATCTAGTGCGTAAACTACCATAAAAATAGTTCTATGACTACTTCGGAACGTATTTTCACGGATTCGGATCGGATGCAGTGCGTAACCGCTCTGAGAGACAATTTACACATATTTTTTTGTGATGCTACTTATTGCATTTATACATACTTATAAACCTTTTCCGGTCGCTGTGGTCACATATCCGAAAATAAACTGCCCATTTAAATGGTTGGGTAGTGTATCACTTTAAAGGGGGAATATAGAAGTTATGTTTTATAACTTTAGATATACTTACGTCATATTATTGCTCTTCTCAGAGAACACTCGTAGTAAGAACTCTCCCTCCTCATCAGGCTCGAACGTGGACGGAACGATCACGTAGCTACCAGGGTCCAGCTTGAACCTGTAGTAGATATAATATGGTCAGTAACAATATAGGGTCGCCACAAACACAGACACGAAGACTAAACTTGTGAACGTAAAGCTATACCTACATAAACCTGACCAGATTCTGAGAGAGATTTGTTCCTCATATTTACACTTTCGCCCGGTGTCATAAAAATGAAGGGTGATATTTTGATGCATTTGTGTTGGTTTAACTCCGGCAGGCGTAGAGCGACCAAAGTGGTCATGCTACGCGTGCTGGTCAAGATAGTGTCCATTCAAAAAACGAAGAATATTTCACTTTTAAAAATAAAATGAAGTCTCATTTGAGTAAAAATAGCTATCTTCAATATGGTACAGTGCTACACAATATAGACGCATCGGCAAACTTCGTAAAACCGATTATTTCCGAATTGAGTGCGACTTCAAGAACAAGAATGTTTAAGTACTGCAGTAAAAACTGATCTTTACGCTGACGCAATAAGTGCGAGTGGTGCGAGAATAAGCGATTGTCATTGGTTGTTCCATCAGGTACATCGATGTAACTTATTGTAAAAATAATGGTCACGTTATCGATGACTGGAAAGAGGGTGACTACTGAAATTATGGCTAATAGAGATGCATGGAAGAAGAACATATGGGGCCTCATTACAAAAAATGGTCTAAGAGAAACCTAGGTTTTATAATAGCCCCGTCTCTTTTGGTTATATGACATAAGAAAGTAATGGGTATATTTTAAACCTGGGTTTACCTTAGTCTTGGTTTAAACCATCTTTTGTAATAAGGGGGATGTTGTTTTTACATAAATAAGTTGTGATAAAGACAGGAGGATGACGACAATGGAATATTCTAGACGTTAGTTGTCCATACCTGGCGCTAACTTCTCTCATGTTGATGAAGGCCTGGCTGCGTCCGGTGGACGCGTTGTACTTGAAGAAGTTGACGTCCAGCGGCTTGGGCACGTGTCCGTAGTCCGGCAGCCGGTACAGCGCGAACCCGATCGTGAGGCACTCCAGCCCCTGGTGACGCTGAGACCGGCGGTTCTTCTGCATTAGCGCTACTATTATCTGGGAAAAGATAAATACATATTACTTGAATGATAGCATGAATGAGTAAGGTGAGTGAAAAAGAATAATTTGAAGGTGGGGTGGATCTTTACCATCGTAACACGATTCGGATGCACTGAGCTACAGTCTATTGCTAGTTGTAAATGGTAATTTTGAATGCGAAATAACAGTTTGTAAGTTGTCGACGTGTGACGTATTTACTAAACTGCTATAAGTAAATAAGCTGTTTTTCAATTAGTTTTCGAATCAATCGGTGATATTTAGCCAGATGTCATGATTAGCTACGGATAGACTACTCCTTTGTCTAAAAAAGGTGTAGAACACATTTTAAATTTAACAATTTATATAATTGAATAACATTAATTTTGCGTAGCCTATTCCCAAGAAAATAACGAATATGTTTCAGTACATGTTTCTGAAGAATTCAAGGGTTTTAATTAAATGAATAAAATACCATCCGTTAGCAGACTTAATAAAATGTGATAAACGTTCGGAATATGCGGCGAATTTTTCTTCTAAAATTAAATAATGTTGAAAACTGTTTACTTACAGTACACTTGTTCTCATCGTCTCCTTCATCTACATCTTTCAACGTGACCGTGTACTGGGGGTTCTTCCAGAAAGTCTCCAGGTAGTTCCTGCAACCACCGGCCGTTACACCTGTAAAACAAATAGAAACAAAATAAATTATAATGATCCCTCGGGAATGTTCGATTTAGGCTGGTGTACACCAACATTAAACAGCTATTTACTTAAAATTGTAGTACATTTTTCTATTAAAGCGTTGTTTAATCAGAGAATTAATGTTAATTAACACCAGTTGTTTCAAATCAAATCGAATCTTTTTACTGTGGGCAAAGGTTCCATGACGTGTCCTGCCTAGTAGGCATACAACAATAATTATTATTCCATGTAGTATTAAAATATTTAATATTACATATTAAACTTTAACATTAAACTTCAATACTATTTATTTAAGAAATCTTGGATCGTGTAGTAAGCTTTTTCAATAAAAAAAAAAAAACGTTATTAATATATTTAAATCGTGGCAGTACCTTGGTGTTTAAAATGTGTTAGTCTAACGGTCGTTTTCAATAACCTATCTATCGGCGGTTTCGCCTACTAGAGATAGAAATTTGACATTATTACTACGGAGCTTATGACAAATTTTTATTTCTAGTACGAGAAACTGTCGATAGAGAAGTTATTGAAAATGGCCATAAGCTCCCCTTTTAGGGCTCTTACAGACGAGCGGCACTTTGCCAACGGCAGGTACCACTGCAGCCGTCACTGCAGTGGTACCTGCCGTTGGCAAAGTGCCACTCGTCTGTAAGAATCCGAAGTCATAGTGACGCTCGTCTGTATGAGCCCTTAGACATCCACGGGTGGAGAGCCTCTGCGCATATTCTTGGTCGGTAATCACTCGGCCAATATTGTATGGCAGTATTTTCATTGATGTCGGCTGATAGCGTCGCTAGAAGTCAAGGCAACGTTCCTTTCCTAGGCATAGGTTTCCGAGGCAGTCACAAGAAAAAGAAAACAAAAAGAATATATTCACCTCTGACCCACTCTCCTTCGAAGACTGACATCTCCCACTTCTTGGTGCAACCTTCGGGACATTCGTCAGGATCCAGAGAGTCAGGGTTCAAGTTACAGATCTCCACTCTGGAATCAATAAGAAATAAATTAATTATATTCTAACATGCAACACCGTAATGGCGATTTATTGCAGCGTTGCACATTTTATGAATGCCTGCCGTTGTCACATGTTTGCTTTTCAATTGTCTCGTAGCTCTATTGTATTTAGCTTGTGGTTTCAAGCAAACAATAGGCCAAACCTCTCCGCCAAGGTCATATTACAACGTGCGGACGGCCTACACGCACAGCGTCCTTTAAGGCTCACCACACTATCGCGTGCGTTATTGCGATAATGCGTTCCGCGTTTTTATCTTCCGATATTTTCAACGTGTGTTTGTACCAATAGAATACCGAATATTATTCTGTGACTGTCTGTAAACGTCCTACTAGCGTTATTAACGCAGGTGCACGAAGATCGGAGAATGCACTAAAAACAGATATATCGCAATGTTATATACCTAGAGAAGTGGTTAACGAAGTCCTTGTAAGACATCCAGAATTCACCGTCGTCATCAAATGTGAGACCCATCTCTTCCTTCTCCGACTCGGGGATAAACCTCCACTCGGGTGATCTGTAAACAATTGAAATATTAAATTAATATCTGTGTTTGGTAATAAGGCTGACATGGATGATTATAAGACTACCCTAACACCACAAGAGCAGTCTAAAGGAAGTCAACAGCCTTCAAACTATTTGTCCAGCAATGACTAACAGCAGCATTACCAATATAAAAGCGCCAAATCTACTACCAAGTTTATTGCGTAAGTTGACTGCAACTGACTTTCAAACTGTGGATACACTCGCAGCAAGTTGACTTCTTCAAGTTTTACGAACTAAGCAAGCTAAAACGGATTTGGTGCTTCAGTTCAAAGGAGGTCCACAGTCTCTAAACTACTTGTCGCGTGGTCCTTACAACCCTTGTCCAATCCATCCAACAAGCCACAATGAGATTAAGTCCCGGAATAATCATATAGTTTTGCTTTACTTACATAACTATGGAGAATAAACATATTAAGCAAGTTGAAAAAAGCCAAAATTCCCATACAAAAAATCGACGGATTGTGAGCGAAACGTCTTCAACGTAACAAGACGAAATTTTAATGAAAGAGTGTGATTTTTTACAATAACCCCAAAAAACTTACACATCCGACCCATCAGGCACTTGTGTCCTTCCAAGAAAAATGCTTGACTCATGGAGCAACTATACTCGGTTGTTTGCCACGATTTGGGTATCCAAATTACGTTGATTTTACCGGAATTCGGGCAGTACCATAGGCATCCGAATTTGGGTAAATGACCTAGTGTAATGGCGCCATAATGCGGCTCGCTTATCCTTTAACCCTTTACAGGGCAGATTTTACAATATGGCACATATGAAACCACAATTACATGACGTCACTGGCGATCATGTTGGCTATGTTCATGTTGGTGGTCGCGTTTGTGCGCTGTGCCCGTTTAAGGTCCATGCATTTTTAGCTTAAGGGTGATCATTCTTACAATACTTTCGATAAAATTGACATTTAAGTCGGACTAGTGGGGTTCAAGCGCTGTATGTAGGTAGATTACGTACTTATCGCTCCAAGGTCCATTCCACTCGGCTTCGTTACCCCAGGGGTTCCTAAGTCGCAGCAGTGGTATCTTCCCGCTGCGGCCAGGAGTCTCGATGTCTACGTATTTCACTTTGGTCACAGAGTACGCGTGTCCTCGGATGAGTCCGACGGGAGTTTCTGCTTCTAGGATGTTTGGGTCCGGCTGTAAACACATTTTACAACATTAGAACATAAATAGCATCACATGGCTATCAGAAAACTAGCGCTGCGGCATTTTGTTTTTTATTAAATTTCGTAGCGTTATGCTAAGATAGGGGCCTTTTTTTGGCCTCAAGCAGGTTGTATTGATTGTTATAGTTACTTCTCTTTTGTATATCTCTGTGCGACACCAAAATTTTTTTTCTTTCTAAATAAATATGGATTCGTCCATGGGGGGACGGATTAGCACGGCTACACACTGTAACAAAACATTTATGACGCGTCCGCGATGACCCTCTGCGAATAAATTTTGTTCTAAAGCCAACAGGCTGCCGGATTTGGCAAATTTTGACAATGTGCGGGGTCTAGTACAAAATGTATGAGCAGAGTAGCGCGTCAGAAATTTTTGATTATGTGCGGCCAAGCTTGTTCGAGAAGATTCCCCTCCGTCACCGTGCAAGCGAGTCGTAAGATGCGATGAACCTGGCACCATAATCGTATTATTAATGAACGTCATATTAGAGGCGAAACATAGGTGTACAGATTCCTATAATAGGATAATTTCCTACTTACCTCTCCAGGGATTAAAAGCGTAAGTATATATGTATGTATGTTTTACCTCGATGCTGCATCCACTGAGTGAATTCCTCTCGTACGCCTTGATTAGTATAGTGTAGAAGTTTGGTGGAAGCTCTGCGATGTCGTACATTTCCGTCACTCCTCCGGTGAAGTCCTCCATGGCCTCGCATGTTGAACCGCCCTTTAGAGCCTCGTACGAACCGTGTAATCTGAAATTATAGTTATTATGTTAGTTAACAGTGGATGGACATAATTAGATTTCTTTTAAATGAATAACTTTTGACGACACGTTTGGTGCAGTGGCCAAGCGATTGGCTTCTGCGCTACGGGTCGTGGGTTCGATTCCCACACGGAAAAAAAAATTGTATGGCCTACAGATGGTTGTTTCGGGTCTGGGCGTTTGTGTACGTGAGATTTGTGTCTGTGAACGCACCCACGATACAAGAGAAATCTCGCATGGGGCAATGTTTTATAAAAAAAGAAGAAGAAAGAAATATTCAAACATCGCTGAGTAAAACTGTTCTTGGATATACAGGAAGACTTATTAAAAGTCACGCTGTATAGGAAACGGACATGAGTTAAATTGTATAAAGTTACCTTTATTGTAAACTTACTTAGCATAAGCCTTCTCCAGCAAAGCGCTCCAGAACTCGTTCCTCTCCGAAGAGTGGAGGAACACCAGCTTGCCTCTGTATGTGGGGAGACGGTCATCAATCACCACGTCCACCCACCTACCGTACTGCCAGAAACTGGAAGAGAATTGGTATGGATGAAACGACTGCTCTGATTCAGGGGAGGGCAACTGGGGCTTCAGTCACGGGCCTCCACAAAAGACGGGCCTGAAAATTGAGTTTTTTTTTCTTTATGTGAAAAATGAAATGACACCCTTTCTGGGGGCTTTCTTAAAACCTCTTATGAAAACGTTCAAATGCCAGCCAGTCAACTTCCGTTCAAAAGCAGGCCTGCTGTTGAATCGCTAAAAATCGTACCATGACAGTACTAAAGGTGAACGACTATTGAACCAAGTTGAACGGTAATGCTTGTTCATGGTACGAAAAGTCTATACAAAAAAAAAGGTGAACAGATTTCGTAAACGTCAACGTAGCAGGCCTGCCGCAGGCCTACACTAACGATGTCATAGTACAAAAAAGCAGGGAAGTTCAACTTGCAGGCAACTTCTGTCCTGCTTTAAGAGGTCATAGTAAGCCCACTACCAAAAAAAAAAGCTCACAATCACGAAGTTCTTATTTAAAAACATATAAATGGGCCTCCACTTCTTCGCTGCCAAATGACCTCCAAACGTTTAAATCTGGCCTCGATAACAACTGTTCCCTTATGGGTAATAGAACTGTGTAACAAAATTTCATGAATTGCGAATCTCCTACTTTGTAAAGTAGGTTGAAAAAATTAATTCAGTTTAATCTTGAAATGTAGTTTAGTTTTTCTTACCGGAAATGGAAGACACCGGCGTACTCCTCATCGAAGCTCTGGTCATCTGGCACAACTTGGAAGAACAATCTGAAATAATGAGATAGTAGTGTTGAGAATTGCATTTATTCGAGTTACTGGGGTTGTCGGAACCGTCGCCTGACCAGTAACAGGCCCAAGAAGGCGGCACGCCGTGTTCCGCGCGCGCCTCTCTGGAGGACATGAGGCGAGGCCCCACAGAAGGAGAGGTCCGCCAGGGGCTGGCGGATCGAGGCCTGCCCGGGTCGGGGTGCATGCAGCTGCGAATCCTGCGACCCCGGCCACAGGTTACGAGAAGGAACACCGTGGGTTTTAAGCCGGTAAGAGTCCGGCATAACCCTCTGTCTTCTCCAGGCGGAGGGTATACATGAGGATTTAGAAAAGGAAAATAAAAAGTCTTCACTTGGCGAGGATGTGTTGTCGTTGTCAGGGTCGAGTTGGCACTGTACCTTTACTAATTAACCCTCAATGAAAATGTTGAAATATTTTTCAATGTACAGTAAGAGTTCCTTCTGTATTTTATTTCCAACACCCAACAGGATCGATATGCCTCAAACGCTTGGCATTGTACGATATTGTTAAAATGGTGCTGTTTCTTGAAATGCCCAGGCATATCATGATGCGCTCAATTCTACGATCGGAAGACGACATGTCGATGAACATCGACAATAAACTTCCACGGCAAACTTACGTATCTGCAAAAGATGCATTTAACAGGGAAGCGTTTTGAAGAATAGAAAACAAATAACTTTTTTGTAATTTGATATCGGTATTGTGGTACATTTGGTCTTCTAAATGTAACCTTTTTAAGATAATCAACAGATGTTCAATATTTTACTAGGATCAGTAAAAAACGCACATTCGTAACTTTACCTCATCATAAGATTCGTAAATTAGCCGTGGATTCTTCTTCTCTCGTGTCAGCACGAGCTATACGAAAATAGCTCATGCGGTGGTGAAAAGATTACCCAGTCAGCAAGGTTGGTAGCGGGCACAGTAGACATATAAGCTAAAGCAGTACCTCAACTTACTATAATCTCAAGAATTGAAACACTCACACAGACACGCTCTGTATACTGAGTCGTTTTTTGTTTTTGTATGGAACTGTACCTATCCCGAAAATACCTTATTTGTCTTGTTGCAGTGCGTGTCTGTGTGAGTGTGTCAAATTGGACGATTGTAGGTAGTTGAAGTACTGCTTTAGCTCATATGTCTACTGTGTAGCGGGGCTGACTGCCCAGGGTGCGCTGGATGTACTAAGTATCGTCACTCGTGGTGGCTCTTTTCATGCACCTCAAAGGTATTATTAAAAACGACGTTATTAACTCCCATGTAATACGACCTCTTGCTATTTACCAGGCACAATTCAATTCCTGGATTTTTCGACCAAGATATGGTCGCTGTTACTCATCAAATAGGTGATAAGCTTTTAAGTCAACATAACATACTTTATGTTTGAATAAAACATAATTATCAATGTTATACTGCATTTATCGTTATCACTGTCATAATACATTACAATGACAAGCGTAGGTGTGGTGTTGTACCTACATATAAATATTATGACGTCTATAAATAAATTTAAAAGTTTATTGACTGCCTCGTTGTTGTAATGGTCGCATACACTATACGTTAGGGTTCAACCCACTTACATTTTTTTGTTGAGATATTCTGTACGTGTGTACAAAAAAGTCATATCTCTCAAAGTTTTGGTCCTACTGAGATAAAAGTAGGCTTATTCGGAGGGCAACAATATTGTCTATCGTTTACATTACGATACAATGGGTTCACATTTTCATAACTTTAAGATAGAGAATATCTCAACAAAAAAGCAAAATGGCTGCCAAATAGCGGGGAAGTGGATTGGACCATAGTGTGTAGTATATTTGTGTACTAGAATAGTTGCTATATAAGTACCTAGAATATCGCTAGTCCATGACCGGAAACACTGTATAATACGTACACCTCTGCAAAACCCTTCGGAAAATACAGGCTTGATGTTATGTTATGTCGTATTATTATGTTATAAAAGAGTGTACATATACAATTTTAGCATTGTAGATAACTTATCTACGGCTTGCATGTGGTAACATTTAATAAATCTGAGTGACATGAAGTGCAACTATTAATCATTATTTCCTGTTCCACTTCCCTATATACTTCAAACAAACCAAGCAACGTTGACAATATGGCATATGAACCGTATTCGTAATAATTAGTTACGATTTGTGCGGCGTGCGTATATGACAAGATGTACCAACGGGGACGAAGCGAAAAGAGTATGTAAGGATGGTAGCATGTGGCGTTTTAAGGTGCTATTCCGAACCGAGCTGAGAACTGCAACTGCCGACAGCACGTGCAGCGGCTGTCGGCAGTTGCAGCACTTGCAGTTGCAGCCCGAATAATTCTGAGAGTAGCGGCACATGCAGCGACTGCACAACCAACACTAGGAGGCGGCCAGTCATTTAGAACATTTTCAGGATGTCGGACGTGTGGAATATTGGTCAAGAGAACTTGCTGTTATATCTGTTATTAGGAGAAGAAGAAGATGACCTGTTGTTATTACACATTATGCAGAGAAGGCAAGCCACGCGTCATTTATTAAAATGCAGACCAACTGATTTTATTAATTGGTCCTCTTCAATTTCTGAGAAACTATTTTTTTGTAATTTACACGTCCGTTTGTGGTATGTGTGTTTGGCGGTTGCTGCACTACTGGTCTGCCGTCGGCGGCTCCGTGCGTCTGCAGCAGCACGTGCAGTCGCCGTCGGCTGCACGTGCTGCTGCAGCGGCGCTTGGAAGCCATTTCATATAAATACATACAAAGCAGTAGTGCAGCTGCGGCCGACTTCATGCAGTCGCTGCACGTGCTGTCGGCAGTTGCAGTTGGCAGCTCGGTTCGGAATAGTATCTTTACAGTTTCTGCCTGGGTTGGGCAAGTTGAAAGAACAAGTGAACGGCGAATAACAACAGGAATTTTTAAGGCGGATGTCAGTGGAAATGACTGTAGAGGATGCCCTAAAAGGACATACATCGATGTTATTGGTGATGTTCTTTAAAAAGGACAGGTGCGTAGTACTCTCTACCGGCGTGTGTGTACGACAAAATGTATGAACGTGAACGAAACGAAAGGAGTATGTAAGGATCGTAGCATGTGGGGTTCTACAGTTTCTGTCTACCATAAGGAGTGAGTTTATGTATGTATGTATATTGTGAATATGTTACTATGTACTGTTATTCATCCGCATTTGGTAAGACTGAAAGCCGATTCCAAGTACAACATAGTCGATATAAAGTTATGATGATGATGAGTCAAGGTTACTTACTTTCTGTGCAGCGTGAGGTTGGCAACGGCGGCCAACAGCCAGCAGTCGCCCAACTCGCCCTGTTGGACGTCGAAGCGACTGTACCCTTCGACGAACAGTTGCGGATCCTCGCATATTTCCTACAAAAAAAAAAAACAAGACAGAAATATTAGATTTGTTCTGTGTAATTGAATGACCGAGAGGACCTACCGCGGGGGAGGGGAGGGGGAGTCAAATATCTGTCGGAAGACTGTACATTGCGTTACAGAGTGTACAATGTAGACATAGGCGTGGCCACAATTTCGTCCAGGTTGGGGCATCGAAGTTTCATCAAAACAGTTCTGCCTATCCTCTTTCCAGTTATCAAGGACTTGCTTTTGCCCGCAGCTTCGCTTGCGTGAAATTTTGAACCCGTTAAGTGACGATTTTCCATACAAACTTTCATCCCCTATTTAACTCCCTTAGGGGTTGAATTTCGAAAAATCCTTCCTTATTCTTTGTCTACATTATAAAGGGAACCTCTGTGCAAAATTTCAGCTTTCTAAGTCCAAGGGTTTGGGCTGGGCGTTGATGAGTCTGTCAGTCAGTCAGGACTTTTATTTTTATAGATCAGATACCAGTTTAACCAGATGTAGCTGAATACCAGTCTTTTACACGGAGCGATTGCCATCAGACCTCCTCAACCCAGTTACTGGGCAATACCGGTATCGTGAGGTTAGACCGGTTGTCAGACTTTCTGGCTTCTGACTATCCGTAACGACTGTTATTCGTATGGCACCCATACAACAAACCCATCACAAAACAGTACTAAAATATTTTTCTTTTCATTAAATCTGGAAGTGCAGAATGGGGTTATGGGGCAATTTTTGAGGCCCAAATAAGTATAGGCGGGCATTGGTCTATCTATTTTAGTAGACATGGGTGTCAAGTTGCAAGGGTGACGCCAGCGCCCCATCCACCTTACCCTGACTACGCCTATAGCGTCTCACATTGTCAAAGAGATCTTTGTTAAGTTCGTGTGTAATTTAAACCTTACACCATTGACATAAAAGTCACACGCATCATCGTGAAATGCAACAACTACGCTTCAGGATGTATCATAGACGAGTTCCGTTTTATTATACAAGTATACGACTCTCATAGCTTTATGACCATAAACATTTCAACTCCGCGACTGTACATACGATATGAATACCTAGGTACCATAAAGTGACGTCATAATTAAAGTTGTCACACACGGTGTAGATACTATAATATTTTATCTGCGAGTATTTGTGCATAAAAACTTAAAGTATCTGAAGAGACACGAAAACGACGAGATATTTATTATTATTTGTCTGTGCGCGTTTGACTGTTGTCGCACCTGGGGATCTACACCCTAAGCACGAAGTCCGTGGTTTCGGCCTTAGTTACGAGGGTTTCTTACTCCCTATCACCTACGGACATACGATTATTTCGGGGCCCGAACTAAGAATGAATGACAACAGGATTTGACAGTTGTCCCTACTACTGATGTGTTTTTGCCCGTCCGTAAAGTTGAACTTGACACTTGTTTTGTTCACTCCTACGTTTCGGGCTACTTTCGGACGGGCGACTAACTTCGTTGACGGAATTAGGGAGTAGGCCCTCTGATAGTACCTAAGCGCCGACAGGGTCTAAGATAGAGCACACGAATTGAAGTAACAGACGCTTAGGGTTTTTTTTATTTTAGATACTTTCCACTCTGATTTCTTCTGTATCGTGGGTGCGTTTACAGACCTAAATCTTTAATCAGAAACGCCCAGACCTGAAATAACTATGTGTAGGCCATTCAAATTTTTGTTCTCTCTTTACTTTGATTCCCCTATCTACAAGGTTAATCGGAAAGGGGGTAGTAATCCGCAGGCCACTTAAAGTATCACTGATGCTGGTCTTAAAGCAAGTGTTAAAATTCAATAATTTTTATTTCCATTTAAAATAATTTTTAATTTCTTTTTTTCAAAAATTCTTCGTCCCTACTTTAGTCACGAATTCAAAAAATGGAGCTTCTAATTCGTGGCCCCAAATATGACCTTAAATGTGATCATACCTGAGAATAGATAGATTTTAGCAATTTTTTAATGTAATTTTTGTACAGCTATTTCTCTTAAACTATTGAGTTTTGGGGAAAGTGGTAGAACAAAAGTTACTCATTGTTATGGGCACTTTAACACCCTTTCGGATGAGTACCCCCTTTCTGACTAACCTTGTATACCTTTCTGGCTCTCACATAAACACGACGGAACACATTAAACTGCTTGGCGCCGGACTTAAATGTGAGGGTAGTAAAATGTATATCTGCTAGATTTTCTTCACGTCTCTTTTGGATCTAACAGAACCTGTTGATGTCACTTCTTCTTCAAATGTTTCACGATAATATATTATTTGCGCCGTGTGTGTTAGTTCATTGATTTCTATGAAGAGCGATATCATACGATATGCACTCAGATATACAGGGTGTAAACGAATTCGTGCTATTCCTTCAAAGCACGTGATCTACTGAAGAGACAGATTAAGATTAGAAAGGTAATTCAAAAAAAAAAAACTTGCTTTTCTATTTCTGAGTCATTTTAGGGCCCCGAGTTAACTGACTGCAAAGAGCGATATCGCATTAGTCGTGCCCGCCAGCCTTGTCGCCGAGCTTTCATTAATTTGTGTGGCATCGGCATTTTTTACTACGAGTATTTCCTTATTATGTGGTTTAAATACGATAACTTACCCGAAACGCATGAAAAAAAAGTTTTTTATTTTTAATCAAGCTAAATCCCGTGCAGTGCCTATCTACATCAGAAGTAGATCATGTGGTTTTAAAGAATTATACGAATTCATTTACATCCTGTAGATTACAGTATCTGGATCGTGTGAGACAGTCTTAATTATGACGGCACTAGCTTCAAATTAAATCAATTTGACGGCTATTAAATTAAATAGCACATAATTATCTATTTAGAGCATTACTCATTTACGCTGAGGCTGTAATGAGGTTCATCACGTAATTGTTTTTTTTTCGAACAACAATACGTATCATGAAGTGTTTTTAGCTAAATTACAACGCGGATCATACAATCTGCGAGGTTAAGCAGCGCTTGCCGCGGTCAGACCGTGGATGGGTGATCGTTTCTTACATATCGAGACTGATCGAGAATTAAGATTATCTGATAAATCTTATTCCCTGGGTTCATAAATATGAAAGTTGGTAACAATACTTTTCAAAGTAAATAATGAAGAACGTCCTATCCATTTTTCAAAACTACCTTCAAAGGGGCTGAAACAGGGTATTAAAGTTTGTGTATGAAAATTAAATTCCCGATGTTTTTCGACTTGAAACTTCGTATAAAATCCGAAATCCACGCGGACGAAGTCGCAAGTATCTTTAAATAGTCTACCTAGAAGTCGCCTTTCGCGTCTGTCTGTTTACTTCTTCTAAACTACTTAATGTATTTTCATGCGTTTTTCATCTTAATTTAGGTAATTTCTTCCGGGAGTTTTTACCTACAAGAGCGGTTACGCACTGCATCCGATCCGAATCCGAGAAAATAAGTTCAGAAGTAGTCATAGAACTATTTGTATGGTAGTTTACGCACTGGATCCGTCTTCCGTCATACGATTTCTCTCCGTCATCCGTGAGTTTCCAATTCCGAAGAAAAATTAACGTACCAAAGTAGCCGTAGTACTGTTTGTATGAACGCTTTCGCATTACCTCGGATTCAAATCGGACGCCAAATGGATATGCCAAAGATGGCCCCTGAATTGTTTGAATTTGGATCAGAGATCGGATAAGTGCGTAAGCGATATCCGAATTCGGTCCGAGTTTTTTAGACTAGATTCGTATTTTCACGTATTTGGATCGGATGCAGTGCGCAAAGTAATATCCGAATTCGGTCCGAGTTTTTTACAGTCTTATTTTCACGGATTCGGATCGCATGCAGTGCGTAATCGCTGTAAAGAGCGACGCCGGAGCGGGTCGCTAATGAAAATATAAATGAAGGTAACTTACCCCAGGTCTCAGCCAAGTAAGAGGTCTATCAAGCTTCTCCTTATAGTAGAGACTCCGGTCTATAGCGGGGAACTCTGGGTCTTCAAACAGTCTGCCTTCAGCTAGGCAGCGAGACCTAATGTCCTTGAAGTCTTGGTATGTTGCTGGACCGAATGATGAAGGTCGGGTCTCGCCTAGCTGTGGGAAAAAGAACTTAGATTAAATATTGTTCAAAAAGTTTTCGATTGCATAAATTATGTTGTATTTCATCCTGCAGGCGTTGCGTGAACACCGTAGACAGTGATTTTGTCGACAGAAGAATAGACAAAATTACATATTAACACTGTGTGTCATTTTGTCGATACTGCCTTCGACAAAACTCTTGTCTACGGTCATGCTTTGCCTGTTGGAACTATTTCTGATCAATGGTCTCATCATCATCATGATCATTCAGTCGAAAGACGTCCACTGCTGGACATAGGCCTTCCCCAAAAGGGGGGTTTGCCGTTATCGCCACGCTTAGCAGGCGGGTTGGCGATCGCAGTATGGTTGTTAAAGTACTCAGAGAACGCTGCTGCCCATCCTCTAGAGAATCCCTTAGTCGCCTTTTACGAGACCCACGGAAAGAGATGGGGTCAATGGTCTAAGTTATCAAAAAAATCTTGTTAAGTTGAGCAGCCCCGTTAAGCTATCTCTTTTTGAAGCGGTCAATTCAATTCATTTATTTTCACATAAAATAGGGTACATTATGGTCTTAAGGTATTACAGTGTCGACAACTGCTTATCGAAAATGTTCTGAATCGGGGGGCAGGCTAGATAAGGTCTTCAGCTTGCCCATTTCCTTTTTGAGCACTTTCGAAAGTTTCGATCTGTTACGCGGGATACCGCCGAGGTCTTTTTAAAAAAGAGGTTTTAAAAGAATAAAATGATTTATTGTTTAAAAGTACAGAAACGTATTTGGCAACCGTGCACCGTGAAGGATGGAATCGGACTGATTCTTGAAGTCAGTGATTGCTACTGTCTTGTCGTTTTCGTCTAAGGATACGACTAGTTCATTTCGTAGATTTCTCAAGGATTCAAATATATCAGGGTAAGAACACGTGTCGAAGTGATGTACTTTAGTGAATAAGAAGTAAAAGTTTTTGTTCTGATTTTTATGCATAAGGTGAGAGTTTAAAGTTCTTTCCAAATATAGGAATTGATCTTTGTCAGGGGAATTTGATAAGACGTTTTCAACGTAAGGGATAGATTCATCTATATCTATGGACGTAGGGATAATGATATTTTTATATGGAGATTTTAACAAGTTTTCATTATGTTCTATGATTTTGGCGTTAGGAGTAAAGTTTTTACTAGAAATATCTTTAAGGAATTTTGTATATGTTTCTGATCTGGCGATGGGACTATCAAGCGGGTCGATAGGAGTACTGTGTGTATCAGGAGATTGAAGAGGAGCATCGCGAGAGGAAGGTAAGTCAATATTTGGATGATTTGGAGTTTCTAGGTCTTCGAGGTTTAAGTCCCTTAAGTCATCAGGTATTTCTAGTAAGTCTTCTTGATTTGGGGAAAGAGGAGGAATAGCGTCTGGCTCTAGAAGGTCTTCATAGTCATATGAGTCTTCTGTGTCAGGGAATAGAGGACTATCGTCGTTGGTATGTGAAGGTCCGGGGACCGGTTGCGGAGCGACAGGATTTATGAGATTTGAGTTTTCAAGAGGGTATCTAGAGAGAGCATCAGCGGCGGCGTTAAGTTTGCCTTTGCGATATACTATTTGGTATTCGTATTCTTCGAGTTTAAGTCGCCATCTTTGCAACTTACTACCTGGGTCTTTATGATTAAAGAGCCACTTAAGAGGTCGATGATCAGTTACGATTTGAAAGGTTCTGCCATAAAGGTATGGGCGGAAAGTTTTACAACCGAATAGGATAGCAAGTAATTCCTTTTCAGTGGTGCTGTAATGGCACTCACTCTTATTTAATGTACGAGACGCATAGGCGATTGGTCTATCTTTGCCTAATTCGCCTTGAGACAGTATGGCACTAATAGCGTAATTGGACGCGTCTGTGGTTAGGTAGGATAAAGGGTTTGGAAAAGTCAGGATATACCAGTAATGGTGCTGAAGTTAGTTTTTCTTTTAGGCTATCAAATGCAAGCTGATATTCGTTTTCCCAGACAAAGGGGACATCCTTTTTTAAGAGATTTGTTAAGGGTTTAGCTAGTTTTGAGAAGTCAGGAATAAATCTACGATAGTAGGAAACAAAGCCTAGGAATGATTTTATATCTTTTGAGGATTTCGGAATTGGGAATTGATGAACTGCTTTTAGCTTTTCTGGATTGGGTTTGACACCTTGGTCAGTAATAATGTGCCCTAGGTAAGACACTTCTTTGCGAAGGAATTCGCATTTGTCTGGCTGTAACTTTAAGTTGAAACTACGGAGTCTTTTGAAGACGTTAGACAGGTTTTCGATGTGAGAAGGAAGGTCATAAGAATAGATTACTATATCATCAAGGTATACGAAGCATTGCAAACCTTGTAAACCAGAGAGGGCCGAATTCATTAGTCTTTGAAATGTGGAAGGTGCATTTTTTAAGCCAAATGGCATACGAGTGAATTCATAATGGCCTTGAGGAACGGAGAAAGCTGTTTTAGCTGAATCTTCAGGATTCATTTTAATTTGATGAAAACCGGAAGCTAAGTCCAGGGTGCTGAAGTACTTGCTTTTGCCAAGTTGGTCAAGGATTTCGGAAATATTTGGAATAGGATAAGAGTCTCCGATGGTTATGTCGTTGAGCTTTCGGTAGTCTATCACGACTCTCCATTTTCTTTCACCGGAAGCGTCTAGCTTTTTGGGCACTACCCAAATGGGTGATGACCATGGAGATGCGGACGGTTTGATGATACCTTGCTCAAGCATTTTATCGATTTGGGAAGCTACTTCCTTTTTATGGCAATCAGGGAATCGATAGGATTTTACGTGGATTGGGACTGAAGTTGATGTTTTTATGTCGTGTTGGATTTTATCGGTATGTGTCAGTTGATCACCAGGAAGGTGGAAAATATCGGAAAAGTCAGCACAGACTTCGAGAAGGCTTTTGCTTTCTTCGTGATTCAAATGGGAGGTACGGATTTGGTCAATTACTCGTTTAGATCGCTTGTAAGCGTTATCATAGCGATGATCTTTATCAGTTCTTAAATTGCATATATTTTGAACTGATTCAGAGTCATCGAAGGGAATAAGTTCTAATTTTAGGTCGGAACTAAAGGAAATAGGATATTCTGAAGTATTTACAACTGTTAAGTTAATACGGGAATTGTTTTTTACTTTTACTATACAATTAGCAATAAGAAGGTTTTCTATAGGGTGTTGATCTAATATGAGCCCTTCGCGGATCTCAGGATTAAGAACAGTACATTCTATTACTGTTTCAGTTCTTGCAGGGATGACGAAAATCGGTTCATTGAAATTAAGTTTAAAGGCTTGTATATTTAGGATAAGTAACTGTTTAGGATAATCTATACTACCATTCATTTTATTAAATATATCGTTACCGATTATACCATCGTGAGGAAATTCTACACCTTCGACTATATGGAAATGGTGTTCTAAGGATTCGAATTGGATTGGAATATGACCTAGAGTGGATTTCATACCAGCGGAATCAATGCCTCTGAATTTTATAATATCTTTTGTGATTTCAGGCATCTTTGTGACAGCAGACTTCATGATAAGGCTAAAGGATGCGCCTGTGTCAATTAATAAGGATAGCGGCTTCGAGGATACAGAGGTAAGTACTTTAACGTATGGTAAGTACTTATGAGAGATATTTGGAGTACAATTATATATTTCAGAATCATGTTTCGATTCTGTAGCGGTTTCTTCTTGAACCGGGATTTTTGGTAAGTATTTTACCTTTTGGGAATTGATAATTATTTCTTTTTCAGGATTGCGACTGGATAATAAGGATTTAGAAGAGCGACTTGACCTTGTAGCGGCAGTCGTATACGTTAAGGATTTAGAATTACGACTTGACCTTGTAGTGGAAGTCGTAGGTAATAAGGATTTAGTAGTTTTATTATTTTGTTTATTTATATGATTTTGGATTTCAGGTTCATCGTGGCAATACCTTGTAACGGATGCCCTTGACCGTGAGGATTTGGATAAGTATTTATTATTTGGAGAATTGGAATGAGGATACTGCGTAGAAAACATGTCGGATTTTGAATTACAGTGGCCCGACCGACACCAACGCGGGCCTCGGTTTAGTTTAAAGCTTGATGAGTGTCATCGTCTACGTTGTCAACGACATCTTCGCCTTGCTCTAATAGATTAACGCGGTTTGGACCTTGAGAGTTTTGGGGAGCACCGAAACGTTTGTTATTATATTCTCTCTTTCGGCAAGTTTCTAGGACGTGACCCGTGTTCTTGCAATAACGACAATAAAGAGGATATGATCGCGGCTTTTGTTGAAATTCGACATTGGGTCTGAATTCTCGCACTTTGTTTTCAGGTTTATAGAAAGGACGCGGCTTTGAAGAGTTGGAATCATTCGCGGAGTGGTGTTTCCTGTTTATAAAATGTAAGATTTTCTCCTCGGAGATGGCTGTGTTGATGGCCTCGTTCAATGTTTTCGGGGCTCGAACCCGAACATTATTTGATATTTTAGGATGCAGCCCAAGGATAAAAGTATGTAGCGCCACTTCCGCCATAGAACTTGTTTTACCAGCAAGCTCAGATTTCTTGACGTTAGAAAGCGTAATTTCAGTTAACAACTGGGATAAACATGTTTCTAGTCGAAGTGAGTACTGTGTTACGGTCTCATTAGACATTTGGCGACACTCTTGAAGGTCAGTTAACAAATGTGAGTAGCATTTCTTTTCACCGAATTGAGTATTTAAGAATTCTTTAAGTTGTTCCCAGTTATTAAATTCTTTGATTGAGCATGCAGCTTCTGCTCGGCCTTGAAGTTGGCTTATAATGAATTTAAAAATGATATTCTTCTGATTGGCTGAGGCGAAGTTGTATGCATTAGTGCAATTAGTAATAAAGGGGTTAAGCAGATTCCTGGATCCATCGAATGGTTTTATAAACTTAATTAGGACATTTAAATCTACAGCATCTGACTGTGAAACAATAGCTGTTTTGTCTTGAGACATTGTTGTTGATTTGTTCACACAGGATTAACAAGAAGGTCTAGGCGAGATAAGACTTTTTCTGAGAAATTGTGTGGGCGGGAGCGTTATCGTTATGAAGCGACTGGCGGAGCTACTCGGTAACGGATGCGATGCAATAACAAAGTATAAGATTACGTCTAAACAATTTGAAGATACAAGAACAATGTTTAATTTTAAGATACTTTGTAACACTTTGATTTTGTTTGAAATATGTATGACACTGAGACACTGGATCACTGTAAACTTTTTCACTCAGGGTTTAAGTAAATTGGTTCACTCACATTGATAATCCGCATAGCAGGATACTCCACAGGAACATGATGAGGTAAAACACCCAATCTTAGGCGTTTTCTCGTTTGTATGCTTTCACTTGCACGATATAGGATTTAGGGTCAACGTGACCTCTGGATATAGAATGTATACGTTGGATTTTAGGATGTGGTAATGAGTCCGACTTAGTTTTTATGGATGATGGATGCACTGTACCGTTTCTTGATTTTACACGAACAATGAACTCTTTGAATTCGCACTTTCACTGTCGAATTAGATACTAGGAATCGAGTTCACGAACTTTCGGAGGATACCGAGGACCTTTATGATCCCTTTTCAGCTGCCACCAATGTTACGCGGGATACCGCCGAGGTCTTTTTAAAAAAGAGGTTTTAAAAGAATAAAATGATTTATTGTTTAAAAGTACAGAAACTTATTTGGCAACCGTGCACCGTGAAGGATGGAATCGGACTGACGAAGGAAGGGATGATGATTGCGTGGGTGTAAGGACAGAAATGATGACTTAGCAGAGTAAGTGCTTAGGGTTGCAGTATAGGGAACAAGGGTAACCTGTAACAGATCGTCGAAAAGTGAACTTTAGTATTTAAGCGATCGCATGAAGAGCCTGGAAAAGCTAGCGATGATATTCATGATGAATATTGAAGTGCGCCCTTAAATATAGGACGAGCGAGACTTTCGAGAGTGCCAAAAAGAGAATGGGCTTAACGTGTATGGAACTTGGTCTAAGTATTCAACAGAAATGATATCTATGTAAATGAGTAGATAATAACTTACTAAGTAGTTAATCAAATTGCAGATGCTGAAGAAGTTGTAAAGGAGGTGAGATTTTAAACAAAAAAAAAAGGTTATAAATCGCGTTTTTATTATAAAACAATGAAATTGGTAGTGTTTTTAGAGCCCAAATACACGTCCGATACTTGCCTTCAATAGTCGGATAGATCGGATGTCAGAATCGTAAGCAGCATCCGGGGGTCGCTCGTCATCGTCCAGAAAAAATCGGACACGAGAATTGTACGTGTATTTCATGAATCCGATCAGATAGTCGGATCCGGCTCCCGGAAGCAACTATCGGACGTGTATTTTGACCCTTAGAGTCGTAAAACAATAAAACTGGTAGCGTTAGTGGTAGTTTAGAGTTGTCGATTTTACTATCTACCATACAAGACAAAGAACTACCTACCTACTGTAATAACAATTTAATTGACGTAGTATTTATTTCAATTACACCATTTATAGGCACTTTTGAACTGTCGAAATAAAAAGGTACTGCCTCTAAATTTAAAATGTCACTTACGGGATATCTTCCGTGATTATTTATTTGTTTGAGTTCCCGATATTTATATATCACGGAAGATATCCCGTAAGTGACATTTTAAATTTAGAGACAAACCGTGAAAGCTTAAAACAGGTACTGCCTCGTTCCTAAGTGTAGATTCCTATGGAGAAGAACGGGCAACAAACTCCATGATTACTCATAAGTGTGGGTATCTTGTGTGTAATTTCATAACGTCAATATATGAAATACACTTTTTGATTTATTTGACAGACAATTACCTAGACTTAGAGTATAGTTTTATGTACCTAAGGTCTTAGGCTTTTTTTTGCATTAATTTCTTTTGGCAAGCTTTAGGTCATTACCACAGCCTAAGGGTGCCTTTCCACCAGAGATGTGCTATGTAGCTATGCTGCGAGAATGTAAAAGCTAAGCTACGAAACTATGTGACCGTTTCCACTGATGCAAAGCTATGTAGCTGTGCGAGGAAGATGTGCATCTCGAGCTATGCGACGTATCGACAATAGGAAAGGCACGGGGAGCGGCGGGCACAGCTACACCACTCGCGACCATCCATAGCTCACATCCATAGCACGCATCCACATCATACATCCTTCCATATAAAAAACGTAGCTTAGTTGAATCAGTTTCCACCAGTGCTACGCTATGTGGACGAATGAATATGATTGGTGGATATCAAACGCATCCATAGCAATAGCAACGTTGCATAGCACATCTCTGGTGGAAAAGCACCATAATATTGTTTATTTTATGAGTTAACACCGCCAACTCAGTAAAGTACTTATGTCAGAAAAAAAAATGGAATAATAAAATAGGTACGTAAGTAAATTGAAAAAACTATCGACGTCATACTATAGTGTTACAGATGCTCGCTCAGTTAGGATTCAATTGAATCTAATGGCATTCGTTCGACGCTCATTGATTTCTAATGCCCGCTTCACACCTTCAGTTTTAACTGTGCGATTTAACTGTACAGATAAATCGTTAAGTGTGTCGACCATACAGCGATTACGCACTGCATCCGATCCGGATCCGTGAAAATAAGAATATAAAAAACTCGGACCGAATTCGGATATTGCTTTGCGCACTGCATCTGATCCGAATACGTGAAACAACGAATCTAGTCTAAAAAACTCGGACCGAATTCGGATATCGCTTACGCACTTATCCGATCTCTGATCCAAATTCAAACAATTCAGGAGCCATCTTTGGCATATCCATTTGGCGTCCGATTTGAATCCGAGGTAATGCGAAAGCGTTCATACAAACAGTACTACGGCTACTTCGGTCCGTCAATATTTCTTCCGAATTGGAAACTCACGGATCACGGAGAGAAATCGGATGACGGAAGTCGGATCTAGTGCGTAAACTACCATACAAATAGTTCTATGACTACTTCGGAACGTATTTTCTCGGATTCGGATCGGATGCAGTGCGTAACCGCTCTTAAACTGAGATCTGACAAAAGATCAAACAGTACAGTTAAAACTGAGAGTGTGTAGTGTGTAGCATAGGCTGTACCAACGAAAGATTTATCTGTACAGTCCGATTGTACAGTTAAATCGCACAGCTACAACTGGATGGTGTGTAGCGGGCTTAAGTACTTACATAATTTCGCTTAAAAACCACTTCACTTCTGAAAGTGTTCATTTAATTTTGTTTAGGCCATGCTTTCTGACCGTATTTGATTTAGCAAACATGATATTGAATGTACCTATTGATTTAGTATTGAATAATAGTACTCAGTTCTTATTAATGAGTATTTTAGTTTACAACGAGAACTCGAGGATATTTAATGACAGGGTATTATTTTGACTACTATTAAAAATGTACAACAGTTTAGTATTATAAAGAAAGTATTGAACGAACAAGGTACTTATGTGAAAAAATAAATAAAATCGATGAAAATAGAGGAGATACACGCTTTCAAAGATTTTTGAGGTATTTTCTGTCCTTGTCACGCAAAACGGATATTGTAAAGATTGATGTCAAGTCACTATGAAGTTTTTAAGATATGAAGTCATAAATGGTACTGGTACTAGTTGTCTCTATCTTGTGAACAATTTTAAATCGTTTATAACTTGGGCATTTTATTAAATATTTCTTTGGTTTCTTCACTGCTCCCTATTATTTTTGTAATAATTTCGAGTTTTTTTAATAAAAAACAATAGTTAAATAACCTATTGGGTATATCAACCTTCATTATGTGTCCTCTTTGTGAACGAAAACAGTATAGCTATAAAAACAGATAAAATAATATAAGTCATCCCAAAAGTGCCATCCTCTATAAATTTCTGCCGACATCAGATAAGTGTAGCACCCATTTATATTGCTATGGCTTAAACCTAGCTTTGACCTACTTGGCAATATTCCCACATAGCGAAGGTTTTAGTAACAAAATACTAAGGATCAATAGAAAGTTCTCAAAGACATTCAGTCGGGCTAACATGCGCAACTCGAGATAAGCTATTTTCATTTGGGCACGAGATAATGCAAGGACAAAATCATGTCGCGCTGCGCATGGGTTGCAGAAGAGAAATCTTTCGAGAAAACTAAGTCACTGATTTATACTTTATCGCATTATTGATCTGCCTAGCCTTTTCCCAACTATTTTGGAGTCAGCATCCAGTTTAACCAGATGCGGTAACCAGTATTTTACACGGAGCGACAGTCATCAGACCTCCGCATGCCAGTTACTTGGCAATGCCGATATCCTAATGTTAGACTTAAACACATTATTTAAAGATATAAAAACGAACCCAAAACAGTTGTTCACCAGTAGGCATAAACATTTTGCTGCCATTATAACTCGGAGGCATCCTCAATATGTATTCCTTATGATGATCTACAGTTGAGAGCCTCTTCACCGGAGTATTTTTTTCACTAGTTTTGACGTTAGTCAGCGTCACTTTTGGCGATCCTATCACTTCTTTAGCAAAGATCATACTTTTATTAGTAACAGCATTGCTTCGTTCGACAAATTCAACTTTTTTTGCACTTATTTCAGGTTCTTCTATTTTATTTTTCTCAACTGCTTCTACTACTTTTTTCGCCCAGAAAGGTTTGTAACTACTGTTTCTCCGAACATTAGATTGTTGGTACGTGTAATCAGAAACTTTTGCCTTCTTGAAATCTTCTAGAAATCTTGCAAAGAAACCGGTAGAATCTTTGCCATTTTGCTCTGTTTTTACAGGTTTTTTCTCTGAGCTTTTCCTTTGCCTCAATATCCTTCCAGATTTCGGAGATATGATGGAAACTGATTTCCGTTTCCAAGTTTCTGCTGCGTTTGAAGCAGTAGCAGTTGAATAAAACGTCTTCGGATAACCGACTTCTTCTTTGGTCAGTTTCACAAACGCATCTTCTGTCACTTCTTTAGCCATTTTCTTTTTTGCTGTGCTCATACGTCGGATTTTCAGAAGTTACTGATATTTTTACCGTGATTTATTTAAATTGATGCTATTTCGTTAACTAGGTTTCAAGTGTTTTAGTGCAAGGCCGGCTGATTGATCTAAAAGGATAATTAGCGTGGTAATGCTTTGTTGTTCGAATGCAAAGTGTAAATGTATTGATAAATATAACGGTATATGTGGTGATGAAAATTTTCCTATATAACTATTGTTCTAGTCCCTTTAGTGCTATATTTATACTTTATTAAATGCAATAATATAAATGAGGAAATAGTTATAATAAAAGTAATACAATATACTTCCTCTTTGTAAAGGAATCCATAATAAAAAATAAAAAAAACCATATTAAGATGAGAATTAACATTTTAAATCTAGTTCTTAATGAAAGTAATAAATCCGTATTTAGATACCGTGCGTCCTTGATAAGAATAGCTATCGATTTTAGTGACGACAGTAAATTAAAATAACTTTTCCGAAGAGATAGACTCATACTTTACATGGTTTTAAAATGTATCTTAAATATGAAAGAGTTGAGGTTTTATTTATTTGATGTATAAGAACAACAAAGCCGACGATAAAATCTAAGTTCCGAGTTAGGAATACCAACTTTCTTTGCACAATTGCTTTTGCTTCGACGAGATCCTTATTTAGAATAAAAAAAGAAGGTAATTATCACAAATTTTTAACTCTCACTTCACAACACAAATTAAAATAAAATGCTTTTAACGAAATATCCATTGTCCACTTCATAACGGTGTTAACTGAAAATATTGACTGCCGGCATACGACTGATAACACTATGTTAAATGTGGTGGTATAAGGACAAACCTCGTATGTGTGAGTGGCGGAAACCCATAGAGAATTACTATTTATGGTGGAACCCGTGGCGTATTGGAAGCGATGCGATAGTTGTAATTATTTTAAGTGTTTAGTTAGCTTTTATACCGGTTGATTTTTTGATCACCATCCATATTTTGTTTAGGCACTGAGTTTCATAAAAGAAATCATTTTTGAAAAAAAAAAATAGGCAAATCATCTCAATCAGATGCAGGGTCGGCCCTACCATAGGGCGAACGGGAGTGAATCGCGGCGCTCAATTTGTTCCAGCACAGTCCAAGGCGGTTTAAATGGTAAGAGAGTCCCTTTCTCTGATTTTGTGCAAGAGCGACAAGCGTAGTATTTAACGTTTGACTTAGTAACCACGCTAAATTGATAATTCTTCCGGGAAAATTATTTTATTATGAAAATTTCACCTACCTATTTCGATCCCAAAATGGAATCTTTGAATGATACCTAATGTCTAGAAAAATTTTGGACGATGGTTAAAAAATCATGCTGTATGAAAAGCTCACTCATCTATTAGTAGGAACTATCTTTAACTTAATTTATTCGAGAGTACAATACGTAATTTAATATGTTGGGTATCAACTTTTAGATAAATTGTTACTAACTATTTTAAATGATATTTTAATATATTGTCAATTGTCAAATACATTATCCACAGCTGTAAAAGTATCGATACTATATAATTTGCTTGTTTGATCATAAACCAACATACATAATATTGCACTTTATCATAGTTATGTAACTTGAACAGTTAAGTAAATCCGATGCAGCTGTTTAATCAGCACCCTATGTGTACAGGTTAAATGAGAAGTATAATCATATTTCGTACTAAAAGCTACACCAAAGCTATATTCAGCTTTACTAATTATAATATGTAGTTAAGACCCCAGTGTAGCTCCTTGGGGAACACCACGTCATAGGACAGGTGTGGTGTATGACAGCCCCATTTTTATCAACACATCGAATCTATGGTGACATAAAAAGATAATTACTGTTCTGTTTGTAGTTCAGACAAAAGGCTTTTAACCTAATAAGGTTTAACAGCTATGGTGAACAGTATCGATGGCATTACTTCTTAACTAGTTTTGCTACTTCACCGCTGTAGTGTTGAACGCATTTATTTAATTATTTGTTGTAAGTGCACTTAACAAATTAGTGTTTCCTTTTTAATATAATCTGCCTAACATTAGAGTTTTTCCTTTAAATTATGATTTACTAAAAGGGAAACAGGAAATAAGTCATCAAAAGGTAAGTCACTTTTTTTAAAGTTTTTTCCTTTAACTTTAGTAAGATAAGGTCCTCGTAATCGGAAGTTATGCTCTGTGCAGTGTGTTGACATAATGATAAATTGACTGACACATTATTATTGATAAGATATGTATTTCGCAAATTCAAGGTCGCACGAGCTTACGTATTATTTGTATCACTAAGTTCATAATATAACTTATTTCGATTCGATTTTTATTTTTGCTATTGACTGCTTGTATATGCTCTCTGTTACCGTTTCTATGTACGCGGGCAGTTATTGGCGAGACGTGAAGGGTGTCTAGCCAATTGGCGAGACCTGAAGAGTGTCTAGCCAATGGGGGGGAAGTAAAATACTTAACCTAAGCTAACTATTTATACTACACTAACATCATGACTACTAGCAATAACAACACTAATGGCGACCCTCAGTGGGACTTAGACTTCGGCTTAGGGGGTTACTGGCGGGAGAGAGCTGAATTATATCGGTGTGAATTTTTAGAATGATTAAATAAAAAATTTAGGTAATGATGTGCCAAGATTATAAGGAAAATAATATTATAATATTCTTCCCTTAATTACACAATTCTAACCATTATTCCACAAGTTAGAACTGTCTTCCCGTTAATATAAATATTTGTTATTTGAAGAAAGATATGGTAAAATATCAAATGATTATTGCAAATTATACCTTTGGCACGACGAAAACGCAGTATAGTCGGGTTGTGTTCATTGATCAAGTTTGACTTGACACTTAACAATGGAACACAAGTCAAATGGAAATTGATGAAAAATTACCTGAAAATCTACATGTGTGTAAGCGAATGAAACAAACGATGGTTCGGAAACTTTCGTAATGAGATTATGAACGAATAGATTTAAAAATAAAGAACTGCTAAGAAAGACAGAAAATGTGAACTGCAATGGACAATTTGCTAGCAAGAGTATAGTTTAGAGTTTATAAAATATATATGTATGTATAATAACACACGTTTGGTGCAGTGGCTAAGCGATTGGCTGCTGCGCTACGGGTCGTGGGTTCGATTCCCACACGGAACAAAAATTTGTATAGCCTACAGATGGTTGTTTCGGGTCTGGGCGTTTGTTTGTGAGATTTGTGTCTGTAACGCATACAAGAGAAATCTTAGAGTGGGGCAACGTTTTTTAAAAAAGAAAGAAAGAAGAATAAAAGAAATAAATGTCTATTATTATTGTTAGATCATTACAGCTATTTATAGGATTTATCATTTGTTTGCATTATTATTATGTTTAATTATATTTAAATAAATCATCATCAACAACTTATCAGCCAAGAGACGTCAAATTCTAGTCAACGCACTATTGGCTAATAGATCATTTATCTACATAACTTTCATATAGATTCACCGCTTACATAATACACCGGTTATGCACATTATAATATGCGCATTAATTATAGTGGTTTTCCTTAGTTACTTTATCTAAGTACCTAATATGCTTCTTAATTTAAGGATAGAATTAAGTTTTAAGAATTAGCAACCAAATCTTACGCTTATATTACCCAGCAAGCAAATAACGTAGGTACAGTAAATAATACTTCAGCAACATGTCACGAAATATTATTATGTTTACATTTGCACGGGAATACACTCTAGGAGTTGCAGTATCTAGAAACGTGGTACTTTCAGAATTTATGGCCATACTTCTTGCATCTGCTTCCGTTTCAACGAAAGTGTTGCAGAGTGGGCGTTTAGTTTAGATAGATTTTTAACCGGACACTGCTCACTAAACAAACACTTCCACACGATAGGCATAACGGACAGCCCTCTGTGCAGAGCATGTATGGGGGCCGAAGAGACGGTCGCACACGTGCTCCTGGAATGCACAGGGGTCACCCAAATACGAGAAGCAACCCTTGGCGCACCGAAATCACTCGCAAATGTTCTGAGCGGACTGAGAGCACTAATCTGCTTCTGGAAGGAGGTGGGCTGGCTGGACTGATGGCCGCCATGGCCCACGTACAATGGTCCACTTAAAGGACTAAATGCGGAAACCACATCTCCTAACATAGAACATAGATAGATTTTTAAACACAGTACCTACACTAAAATATATGTTCGCAGAGATTTGTCTAAATTTTTTTTACGCTATCATAGCGTTTTTTACGCTATGATCCTGGTTCAATTGTCGGTCAGAGTGTCATCTTAGGGGCGGATCATCAAGTGAAACTTTTGAAGACAAAGGTGCTATTTGATTAATCAAAATCTGCTGATAAGATTTCTTCGTGTCTAAACCAATACAATGTAATTGAATTCAATAGAAGCATTTTTCACCTTTTTCCTAATGTAGTAGTATAATAACTGTGTTTTTTTTTGTATAATTAGATGACTTCACCGCCACGTTATTCAAAACAGACCATTAAATATTAGTCTATGATCGATACGGGGGCGAAAAAGGTCGAATGTCTAGACTAGGGTGCTCCCCCATGTCTGGACAGCGTCTACTTTATTTACAGCCTCTAGATTTTGGATACTTGCAACGCATTACTCATCTCGACTGTCATACGTATCTGTTCTGTACACGCTCTTTGGTACGTTTGTTTGTTTATACTTAATAATAAAGTTATAATTATTTCTGATATATCTATAGGTATCCATTGCTATAAGTAACTGATTTAATATTTATCAGGAGGGTTCTATGATGTTGTGACATTATTTGCCATGGACATGTGCTCAAACAGAATCTATCTATTGTGTATTCAAGAACATTATCGATATTGAACTACGGTATGACGTCAGACGAAAATCTATTTATATGGCAAAACGTTGGAAGATAAATTCCTAGGTGATAAAAGCTTTTTACTGCTTTACAACCTTTACGAGTTGTAGTTGTGTTACAAGTACTTCCATTAGTATTACGTTGAGGTTTATTAAATTTGGATTATATTGAATGTATTGTTTCAATCTATTTGTTCGATGTTGATAGTCCGTAAATTATCTACTTATATCGATAATACTTCCTTACGACCATTTATTGCATCGGTCTATCAGGATGCCTATGTTCAGCCGTCGCCTACAATAGGCTTATTTGGTGATGATTATTTAATTTTATGCACACAACGGTAATGCAAAATAACTTGAAAATCGAAATAACTGTAGGAGACCAAGATCGCTTTTCTACATGAAGCCCAAATGAGATGTTTTCTTTTAAAAGGTGGAGAAGAAGTCTTTGCAAACATGGGAAGATTAAAGAAAGAGCAAAATAAAGAGTAAAAGAAAAATCAAAGACGGTTTCAGTGTTTGCAGCTATTGACGTTCTATTTATATTTCAATATTTCCACACTAGCAAGGGTCCTAGACCTATATAAACGAACACAGTAATTTTCCAGTTTAACTAATTATACTACACGAGAACACAACGCGAGCAATTACACAGCGTCAAGCTAGTTCAAATGTTGTTTATATTCACGACTACGGTAAATCTAGCCTCTATATTGGCAGCTAGCCAAGAGACAAGCCGAGTTACTAGTATTCCTTTATGAAAATCGTCATTGAAATTCTCAGAAATCTTTGATGTATGAATTAAATTATCTTTTCTACATTGCGTTGTTTGTAAATTGGAGTATGTGCTAAGATTCGTATGAGTAATTCTTTAATTCATGCCTCGTTTACAAACAATTTTTCTATGTAGTGAAATCTTGACGCGATTACTCATTTTAATTTTGTAGTTTTTACACTCTTTATTTTTTGTTGTACTATCTTTTTCGGGACTGAATTTATTTAGTATGGAGAATGTATATGAAACAATATTGAGTTTCTTGTTAGCAAACCTTTCTGTACAAAGAAAAACACATTTGAGTCAGTCAGTTTTTATGGCTATAGAAATATGAACATGGAATCATTTTTGAAGAGTATATAAACAAAAATGTCCCATCGTTCAAGTTCCATTCAAAATTCTTCACAATTTTCCTTTCCCACAAAGAAATAAAAAGTCGTGTTAGATCGTAAAACGTGTGATAATTTTGGCACATGTAATTACCGTTCGTTGTACTCGGCGCCGCGCATGGACTGAAATATCGGGACAGACAGATTTCGTATTTGGTTACTAATGATTGATGGATGTACTGTAGTACTAGATGTGGCTTCGAGTTGTAATGACGCACAAACTTTGATGTAGCTTCGAGATTTCATCGCCCATAAAGGAATAATAGATATGACGGATTCGAAACAAATATTTTAGGCTTTTCCTGATGAACAATAACAGAACATAGAAGCTAATACGAGCTTGAGGCAACTAGGCAATAAAAGTACTTGTGCTTATAACAATGATTTAATGAAAATCAACACAAAGTTCGCGTAAAAAGCAAGATCAAGGCAAGCTCTTTAATAAGTTTTGAATTGCTCGAAGCACCAACAACCACTGGTCCGCAAATGGAGACCTAGACCAGAGAAGCGGACTGTAGGACGGCCCCAAACTAGACAAACAGACGATCTAATGAAATGAGTCACGGGGAGCCGTTGGATTTAAGTGATTCAAAATATTTTGAATTCATTTTAAATGATGCAATGTCCAAATAAAGGTGAACATAGCAGACAATACTTTAGAAGACTAGGTCTTACTCTGACCTGGTTGATATATCGCACTCAGATTCTCATTGTTAGTCAATGAACCAGTCATTGCAGTAGAATCGATTGTGAGTTCCGAGAAAATGTAACGTTTAACTATTGATTATAAGATTGTATTTTGCATGCATAACGTGAATGGTGAACCGCAACGGATTTGTAATGACAAAGCAATTTATGAATTACGATGTTCATGTGTGTTACACATTTTTATTTAATGACGATTACTTGTTGAGTTGTATCTGTTGTGTTTTTATCGGAACCTTTAATGCGATCTTTTATGAGTTTCTAGGGACTCCTATCAATTGCTTTTTATTTAATTTTTTCGTTTTGTTGTAAGAGTTATTAATCAACTTTACTGATCCTACGTTGTTTGGTTAGTATATTTTGATTTCTTTGTTTTGACCGAATATGTTCGTAAGCATAATCGGATACTGCATTTTGCTTACTTTTTGGATTAGTAGGATTTAGTATTTATGTAGCCTCTGAAATAAATTCAACAGTTAGATTAGGTAGCATCAAATGTTTTCTTTCTTCAGTCTATAACCATCTACTAGTAGATGTAAGTAAACCTTCTCGTGATCACACTTTCTATATCGATAATGTCCCATATTGATATCGATAAAAATGCGAGTAAAATTACAACACTCCAATACATGTGTATAGCGATAACATATCTTGCAAGTTTAATGCCAGATATTCTCTTATCTAGAGCTTGTAAACAATAACAATAATGTGTTGAGTATGCGTAATAGAAATGATGTAAGCAATAATGAGATTAGAATAAGCAAATGCATTTATAATTTTCCATTTAATCCTAATTCTAATGTAAATGTGGTTTCTTCTTTAACCGGGATAGTTCTTTTAAGGAAATAATAGGTAGCTCAAAAGCTGGAGCTTTTGAGCCGTTGCAAACGTCATAAATGATTGGAACTAAATAATGAATACGTGTATCACATCACAGAGCTCTTTTAGTGCACCTACGATGTTTTCTCTGCATCACCCTAAGTGCCTATGGCACTTATATGCCTATGGCTTTAAGTCCGCCTCTGTACAAATTATGTGCGAAAGTATACATAAATAAATCATTACTTATGCCCATCATACTATGGTTAGTAGCAATTTTTATTACCAAATTGTATCAATAGATTCGTAAGCAAGGTACAACAAGTCCGAGACGGGCTGCAAACTGCAGACTGCAACGGCAGACCGCAAGTCGCCATCGGAATAGCGCCTTTAAGGTGTGCACTTTAATGGTGCTATTCCGACAGCGACTGCAAAACTGCAACCGCAGCCGCAGATCGTACCTTCAGCGATACTACTTTTGCAGTTTGCGGTCTACAACCCGTCTCGGACTTGTACCTTAATTTTACCTGTTATAGCTACTAACGTCAGTGTGGAGGATCTACTATAGAAAGCTTTGAGGTCTTTGTTTCATTATTGGTAACGATACTAGCTTTATTTCAATCAATAACGTTCGATTAATCATTCAGTTAATCACAGGAATCTGCCATTAAATTCTATTTTGGAGGATTAATCGATCATACCAGTCATTTTGTGCCTATTAATGCTATAGCCGATAAACCGACGTCCTTTCTGCCTAGCCTTTTCCTAACTATGTTGAGGTCAGCTTCCAGTCTAACCAGATGCGGCTGAATATCAGTATTTTCCACGGAGCGATCTGCCATCAGACCTCCGCAACCCACTGACTGGGCAATGTCGATATCCTAACAGCGGTTACGCACTGCATCCGATCCGAATCCGTGAAAATACGTTCCGAAGTAGCCATAGAACTATTTGTATGGTAGTTTACGCACTACATCCGGCATCCGTCATCCGATTTCTATCCGTCATCCGTGATTCTCGAATTCGGAAGAAATATTGACGGACCGAAGTAGCCGTAGTAATGTTTGTATGAACGCTTTCGCACTACCCCGGATTCAAATCGGACGCCAAATGGATATGCCAAAGATGGCCCCTGAATTGTTTGAATTTGGATCAGAGATCGGATAAGTGCGTAAGCGATATCCGAATTCGGTCCGAGATTTTTACTCTAGATCGGTATTTTCACGGATTCGGATCGGATGCAGTGCGTAATCGCTCTAAGGTTAGACCGGGTGTACCCGTAACGACTGTCATAGGTATTCGTATGACACCCGGGCAGACGGTAAACCAACGTATGATGTAAATATTTACATTGGATATACTATTCATTTGACACTAAAGAGCTCTCTATCAAACGTAACAAGACAGCAGTGTTTGCCTACATCTGTCGTCAATGCGGGTTCTAAACGACTTAGTAAAGCGATACATTGATTTTATAGAACAAAGAAGATCAGTCATTGATTTAGGTATTATTCATCAAAGTTTGGCATTCAGTCAATATAATTTTCGTACAATGAACAATATGAATATTGTGAAATACTGTAGCAACAACCCATAATTTGTGAACTGTTTAGAAATCATTATAGCCGTGTGAATAGATGGCACGTTCCTTGAATATGAATGTAACTACTACTTTTTGTTATCTTGAATATTTTTTAAGTGTTTGAACTAGTTTGAAGTTTTCAACCATAAATATTATTACAACATTCGTCGCAGCAGCGTTTCATAGATGGAATATTGAAATGGAAGAATGTATATACCTATGTTATGTATAATGCAAATGATGCTGCTATCGGATTTTCTACAAACATTGTCAAATTAGCAGATGTCTGATTGGCAATTTGCATTGAATATTGGTGGACATATTTTATATTATATTGGCGATGGCCTTGAACTGACAAAGCGATGTTGATGAGCTGTAATGGATATAAAGTGGAAATCAATTTACTTTCACAGAACAACTGTGTACCCGCCCCAATTGACCTTCCATTAGGATTTCAGCAATCGCTTTTTTAGCATACATTTGTTGAGGCTGACGTATTTTTCGTAAATCTGCAGCACAAGCCATAGCCCAATCGTAATATTCGTCTTTTTCGTCACTTAAATTTTCATGTGGCAAGTTTATAACATTTTCTTCAGTCGTTGACTTCTTAGCAGGATATGTCTTTAGAGATGTGCTAGGAACAGTGTCACTCTCTGTTGAATTTTGAACATCATTCAGTGTAGAAACTTGACTATCCTAGATATGAAAAAGGATCTCATACCACGCGTTAGAATGCAAACATATTTAAAAATGTTATAGGTATTTATTTTATTAAATTAAAAACTTACAGTGTCGTCATTACACAAAGAATGCTATTCACGGAATAGCAGAATACACTCGAACTCCCTCAAAAATTCTTTATCTCTTTTTTGCGCCGTATTTTTTTTTGCCATTTTCGCTGTCACAGCGAAAGCCCTCTGGTTCTGAATGTTTCGATAAGTCAGTTGACAAACGATTCGGTTTTTTATCTCAAAAACTTACAAGCGATCGTACGTTATGTAGATTTAAATGAATCTGAATGACTGCGACTACGGCGAAGTCAAAGGAATGGTAATGATTTTGGCAGGCGCTACAGTGGAACATTAATACATAGAATTAATGTTCCACTGTAGCGCCTAAACTACTGAACCGATTTTAATGAATAAGGTGTCAATAGATTCGTAATATTGGCCCGGGTAACATAGGCTATATAAATTTTATAAAAATTTATATGACGGAGTTTTATCGGAACGCGTTCCCACGGAGCCCACCCGCGTGACCACGCGCGTAGACACGCGACGGGCGCCCGTTACATCAGACATCATTTGTTTTATAAAAAAACTGCTTCTACAGGGTTACAGGGAAAGTCGTACTGAATATTAAAGGACGTTATTATTCAGGTCATTTCTGAAATTCTGATGGATTTGATTCTGTAATATGGTGTCCGAAACTTAACCGTTATGGAGATATTTTTTAAGATATGTTTAAAAATCCTTTATTTTTTGGGATTCTAGCTCCTCGGTTCCGTTTTTTTTTTGTATCTTGTTAGAGATGTCTTAGTAAAAATGATTAACAGAAACTGAACCTACTACTAACAGCTTAAAAAGACTGCTCGACAACGGTTAGAATTAAAGAATTTTCACTAAGTGTTTTTAAAAAAAATGTATGGAACTTATTCTGCAAATAATTTTAAAAACTTCTACGTCTCTTTAGCTATTCAAAAAGGTATAACATCTACTAGGTATGTTCATAAAATCTTAAAAAAAATGTTATTTGAATAGGCCCAAGTGTTGTACATCATAAAAAATATCTTTAAAATTCAATATCTCCATAACGGTTAAGTTTCGGACACCATATTACAGAATCAAATCCATCAGAAATGATCTGAATAATAACGTCTTTTAATATTCAGTACGACTTTCCCTGTAACCCTGTATAAAGATGTACGCTTTATTATCATAATGTAAACAGGCTTGAAACTGTAGCTCCACCGACATGAAGATGCACTACGAGATGTAACAATGGATCAAATGATAATCCCGCGTTCTAGATTGGACAATTGTACGTCTAGAAAGGTCATGAGAGAATTAGCCAGTTGACTTCAGTCGGTAGGTACAGCTGATGTTTTAAATAGAATACCTAGATGCGAAGTGTTCAAATGGACTGTTTTAGCATAGTAATCGTGATGAGGAATTTTGGTTATTATACATTGCGAGTTTCTATAAAGTGCACATATGAAATTGGGTGAAATTAGACATAATTTTATCGACGGGGAAAATACTAAAATAAAACATATTTTTCTTGGTTTTTTTATCGAGAAAAACACAAAAAACAGATTTGACGGTTTTGTTTAAGTAAGTACCTAAATTGTATTTTGTTATTGTTATTTTTTACAATCATTACTGTTTTAGTTTTAACATGATAGACCACTTGGGTCAAAAATGAGAATAAAAAGGTTCATGTAGATTTTTTTTTTATACGATTGTGAAAATTATTTTTATACGAATAATGTTCTTTTTAGTATAATACGCTTACTTTAGTTAGGGCTGATTTTCAATCGTCAGATAACTTTTATCTAAAGCGGCTGTCAAGCGTGATATTTATCTCTCAGATAAAAGTAGTTTTTCATTCATGTTATATGAATAACTTACCCCTGGAAATCTGTAATGCAATTAATGCAAAGAACTGCTCAAGAGTGCTGAAAAGATACTTTCTAGGTTTTAATGCGATCTAGAAAGTGTATTTTTTAAATGACGAGCTATATGTATACTTATAAGTAGGTACCTACTGTTTTTTTTTTAAAGTATGTATTGGCACCGTGATGCCGCGTCTGACGTACCGCTGTTAAACCTGCGATGGTTTGTGTTGGTATGTTGATACGTTTGAATGTTGTAATAAAGTTGTTAAATAAAAAAGGAAAAAAAAAGTTAGTTAAGTCTGTGTATCCGCGCTAATCATCATCGCATCTAATTTCGGAAAAGTCTCAATTAAATTCGACGCGTTACATTAAGGAGCACATAATAATTTCACTCTATTCGTTTTAGAATTAGTATTCGCAGTAGTTAGAATATACTAAATTACCTACAGTTCTTGTTTATGGGTGCTACATCCTGTCAGCGTTAAAATAAATTTCACGGCCTATTTTTGGTACGGGCGCCCCCCACTACTTAGTCACCGTTCGCAACGTACCCACAGTTAAGAGACGTCTTTTACTAATTCAGTTTGTAAACGTAACTATTGATTTCCTTGCACGAAATTATTTTAAGGGGCCACAAAGCAACATCTTTCTTCAGCGCTAGTCTGAGTAGACTGCGCCCTATAGACGAATAAATCAATTGGCGCCCGTGTGTGTTATTTTAATTCCATGTGTTTTATACCGTTTAGCTAGCACTGAGTCGTCCATCCGCTACCTTCACCAGATGCAAATGTATTATTATTTTATACGGAGTTACTGTCGCCTGAATTCCCCAAGCGAACTACATAGTCTAGATTAGTTGTCTGCCATTCAAGTTTTTGACTTATGACGACTCTCAGATACTCGTAGTGTAGCCAAGGTCTTTGTTGTGGGAAACACCTTCAGCTGTGTGTACCGCGCGTTTGTATCAATATCAAGTCAATGGGAGATTCCTGCTATAATCACTACATAAGATTGGCTAATTGGTTGTCACAATATGGTGCCCGTAAGAGATGCCCCTCGTACCTTTCACTACTCCGCTCGTACGAGTTTGCATATTACGAAAACGGCAATAGTTTTCGTGAGCTCGTTAAGCTCTATCTCTTTTACACACCCGCAAGAAAAAGAGAAAAATATATTATTCAGAAAACCATAACTTGTACTAGAGATACTGAGCATTCATAAACGTTGGTATTAATAAACGTATTTCAAGAGTAACGAGCCTCCAGAGGGTACTCATGGGTGTTGGCACTATAATGCTAATAATCACTAAAATACCTGACTATTTTAGGTTCATTGTACTTCCTACAAAAGAATTTAACAAAGAATCGAGTCAATTTTTAACCTCTAATTTTAGTTCGATGAATAATTCCTATAATTACGTACTACGCTGTGAGACCAACCGCGGTATAAGCTAATAATAAATGAGTGATGGACGCACTTACATACATCATAACTTCATAATAAATGTGGCGCTTGCGCAAACAATACATATAATTATTTGTTTTGGTGACAAAATTATTTGCTAAATTAGGACAACAGTAATTAGTCATTCCTTTGGCATTTACTAAGGTTACTTGGAATTATTGCCCTATTGCATATGCGCATATTACTGCCCTGTCGGCTAGGTTAAGTTCTGCTGCATACGCAGTTAGGAAAATTAGGCAGCTGACTGATGTAGCTACAGCTAGGTTAGTATACTTCGCATATTTCCACAGCATTATGTCCTACGGCATTCTGTTGTGGGGCTCAGCAGCTGACGTAGATTCTGTTTTTATTTTACAAAAGAGAGCAATCCGTGCAATCTACAATATGGGTTCCCGCGAGTCCCTTAGAAACGTGTTCAAAGATATTAATATACTTACCTTGCCGTCACACTATATCTTTGAAAATATTATGTATGTTCGGAAAAATTTGCATATGTTTAATGTTATAATAGAAGCGATTTTCATGATAAAAATACACGTAATAAACATAAAATTGTGATTCCCAAATTTAGATTGAGTAAAACTAATAAGTCATTTCTAGGAAATGGCGTGCGTTTTTATAATAAGCTACCGAAATCTGTAACTGATCTTACCGAGGGAAAGTTTAAAGCCCATATTAAACGTGTCCTTATTCAAAAAGCATATTACAAGACTAAGGACTACGTTGACGATAAAGGTGTTTGGAAATAACTCCTTCTGCACATGTGGCGTGTTGTGATTCCTGACCCGACCACGACATGGAACGGAGATTTCACTATGGCACAAAATGGTTATTTTAATTGTGTTTTATTGTGCCACTTATCCCAGGAATTTGTGCCTAGTACTTTTCGAGTAATAATAGTACGACTGTGGTCGGGCTGGGGATCACGGTTCCTGACCCGACCACAACCAGATCTAATAAAATATCAATAGTGGGAAGTTACTGATTATGCCAAAAATATGTGTCAAATTGTGCCTATGGCACACGAAATCCTTTTACTATTCATATCACAGAATATATCATAATTCGGATAAAATTGAATAATCAAGAAATAAAGTGTGTCAATCACACGCTATGCAATTTTACTACTTATTTACTTTGCAAGCAGTTTTATTTTGTGAAATTATGCTATATACATATAAAGCACTTTATTATTTTATTTTACTGGATGTGTTCACGACTTCGTACGCGTATATATGTATTTATAAACTAAAAACAACCACTATGTTTTGTAGCATTATATTAGTGTGTTAAGCTTGTATAAAATGCGAGTCGGCTTCGTATCCTGAGGGCTCCGTAAACCACATCATGACGATAAGTTGAAATTTAAACATAAATTATCTCGTTTAAACAGTACCAGTACAAGCTGATCCCTCGCTGCATACTTTTACTATTAATACAGGGGTCAAGAAGTTAATAGTTAAGAATTAACCTTTTAAAATATAAAAACATAGTTTTCAGACTTTTTCCTTTACTTGTGATGTAAGATCTTGCATCGTGCCAAATTTTATGATTCTAGGTAAACGGGAAGTGCCCTGGTTTTGATTCCCGAGCGATTTCCATAGATTTTTGTTATTTTGTTTTATTTAAAAATTCAATAAATATACCTAATAATTAGAAAGCTGACAAAATAAACTCCATTTTTATTTCTTACTCTGTAACCCTATATGACCAGTTTTGTTACGACAACTCAGAAGTTCAGTTAAATCATAACTAACAGAATTCAAATGTTTAATTGACTACTTGACTTAATGCGTTGTGTGTGCCATAGGCACAATTTGACACATATTTTTGGCATAATTAGTAACTTCCCACTATTGATATTTTATTAGATCTGGTTGTGGTCGGGTCAGGAACCGTGATCCCCAGCCCGACCACAATCGTACTCTTATTACTCAAAAAGTACAAGGCACAAATTCCTGGGATAAGTGGCACAATAAAACACAATTAAAACAACCATTTTGTGCCATAGTAAAATCTCCGTTCCATGTCGTGGTCGGGTCAGGAATCACAACACCATGTGGCTTCCCTGGTACCTCATTAACGCCGTATGTGTACCTATGTCTATTAACTAACCTCATTCGATTAGCTTTTTTTTATTACTAACGTTACTCTCAAGATATCTTTATCTTATACAGTGATTTTCTTTGTAATGTGTTTTGATGACAATTAACCATGTCAGTTGTTTTATATAGTTTAGCGTCCTTTTACCTTTTGTAAATGTGAGAGCTTAGTAGACTTGCTAGATGCCTGGATACCTAGTTAATTTGTAACCATATTTTTCATTTTGTTTTTTTGTGTGGTTCCTGCTCTTAAGTCTACTTTGCTCTCTCATATCTAAGTCATAACTGTACCCACTGAAATTGTTAAAGATATGGATTTTAAAAGAGTAACCATGGAGTTTCTTGCCGGTTCTTCTCCATAGGAAACGACTAATTGGAACCGTGCACCTAAATTCGACTTTTCATAAGCGCCTGTAATGGTTTATGTGAAATAAAAACTTTTGATTTTGATTAAAATGTACACGACCTTTTTCGGAAGTAAGCCGAAACTACAGAATGCAACGAGGTACGTTCTAAGGTGACGACGCGTTTGGTGCAGTGGTTAAGCGATTGGCTTCTGCGCTACGGGCCGTGGGTTCGATTCCCACACGAAACAAAAATTTGTATGGTACAGATGGTTGTTTCGGGTCTGGGCGTTTGTTTGTGAGATTTGTGTCTGTAAACGCACCCACGATACAAGAGAAATCTTAGTGTGGGGCAATATTAAAAAAAAAAGGATTAAGACATCACATTTAGTGAATCACTAGCTTTTGCCCGCAGCTTCGCTTGCGTGAAGTTTTAAACGCTCGTTAAGCCCCTTTTTAGGTTTAGTTTTAAAATCCATAAAGTCCGTCTTTTGTCATTTACTTTGAAGAGTGTTTGTGCCAAATTTCAAGTCAATAACCATTTTCATAAGTCCTAACTAACTTCGAAAAAAAACTTTCATCCTCTATTTCATCCCTTGGGTAGAATTTCTAAAAACGCTCAAACAAGTGTATGTTTATTTCTAACCAGAAGCCTAAATATTTAGTTCCGTGCTTCTTACTTCAAAAACCGACTTTTGTATATCAATAGCACTAACGATCCTTTGGGAACAATCGTCTCTGGCAAGAACTAAATAGACATTCTTTTCAATTTTGTTGGCACGAAATATTTGTATAACGTGTCCCACAATCATTTGCATTGTCCCACAGTCATTTGCATAATCGCTTGAAGACTATTGTTTCTCATTAGAAAAAAGTATTAGTAAAAGGCTATTCTACTAACAAAATGGTTTAAAATTGCAATGGAACTGCAGCTGAACCACGGCCATTGGAATTTTTAGGGTTCCGTACCCAAAGGGTAAAACGGGACCCTATTACGAAGACTCCGCTGTCCGTCCGTCCGTCTGTCACCAGGCTGTATCTCATGAAGCGTGATAGTTAGACAGTTGAGAATTTCACAGATGATGTATTTCTGTTGCCGCTATAACAATAAATACTAAAGAACAGTTTAAAATAAATATTTAAGGGCCGCAATAAATCACGTTTGTTGTATGGGAGCCATACAACAAACGTGATTTTTTTGCAGTTTTTATAGATAATGGTACGGAATCCTTCGTGCGCGAGTCCGACTCGCACTTGGCCGGTTTTTTTAAATATTCGATATTCTTTGTATGGTCATGCTTGGTAGACTAGTAGAGTAGAGTACTGGTAAAGTTTCCATGGTATTCTAATGACCGTAGTCAAGTATGTGTTTGTAATTAATACATTAAGTAACGCCATATACAGCCTCCTGGGACACGTGATGACACGTCGTTAGCATAACTCGATCACTATTTACTTGGTAACTCGATCATTAATAATGGTAAATTGTTTGTTTTGACGTGCCGTTTGTTGTACTAATGTCAGGTCATGCAATGATGGACATGATAGTTGAGTTGTAATCAGATGGTACAGAGAGATAATGGCTAAATTCCAGGTAGGTATTCCAGCCTGGAATTCTACAACGTGGCGCTACAATGGCGACATTAACTTAACACACGGATAAGGCTACTGGTCAGTAATCTACTTATAAAAAAAGTATCTATTCTTTATTTAATTTTTTTAAAACAATACTTTTATGTACATTTTGCAGTACATTACATAGTACACTTGGAGGCAAGTAAATCGAGCCACTGCTTTTTTCACGTGTCCTGGTTATTAGTTTTGGTTTCATGGATTATATACTAACTTGACAAAAAACTACCTTCATTGTAAAGGTTATAAAATAATCTTTTAGGCGATATATGTTTTGAATTGATCTGTTTCATAAGTACCAAAAATAATAACAATTTTACGTGAAAAATAGAAGTGGCTCGATTTATTTGCTCCCAATTATATTTTTTTGTGTTACGGCTGGTACTAGTGAACTTGGTGCCAAAACAATCTGAGTAAATATAAATAGAGTACCTATTTTAGCGAACTTTATTAGTGTTATCCCTACTAATATTATAAATGCGAAAGTAACTGTCTGTCTGTTACGCTTTCACGCCTAAACCGCTGTACTGATTTTGATGAAATTTGGTACAGAGATAGTCTGGAACCCGAAGAAGGACAAAGGTTACTTTTATCCCGAAAAACGCGAAATATCTACGCGGGCGAACCTGCGGGCGACCTCCAGTAGATTATAAAGCACACATACATGAAATAGAGCACAATACTCTATTTTACGTCAAACTCCATAATAAAAAATCACAAGGACGTTTTTTAAGTATGAAGTATGACAGAAACGCGCGTCGACGGCGTTAAAAAGACGTCGTGTGCATAGGCTCTTAAATTACGGTTGGCAACCCTAGACAGATGAATTATTGGAGGCCTAAAATAACGCATATTTACAGGATTTTGATACCGACGGAGCCCTTACGACTTTGGCACGAAGATCATAGAGGTTCTAAGTAATTAGTTACAATAAATAAGAGTAAATTAATGCCATCAATCATTCTTAGTAATGAACAGTACTATAAACAATAAATTCCTATATAAAGACATACTTGCTCTATGTACCTATAAAGCTAATAAAAGCGACTGCCATTGATATAAATTAGCGACGGAAACAAAACAGGTTTTCTATGTTTTGAAACTTGATTCTCACTCGATAAGTTACGTTTGCATAGGTATAATAAAATTAATAAAAAAATTATAACACGTGAATAAAAGGTAGGTACCAGCACCGTTTTTTTAACCCCCGGCGCAAAAAGAGGGGTGTTATAAGTTTGACCGCTAAGTGTGTCTGTCTGTGGCACCATATCTCTTAAACGGGTGAACCGATTTAGGTGCGGTTTTTTTATTTAAAAGCTGGTTTTATAGCGGTGGTTCTTAGACATGTTTTATCAAAATCGGTTCAGCCGTTTCAGGGTCATCAGCTGTTTTGTTATTTGCGTTGGGGTTTTTTTTTTTAAATAAAAATTCTTTGCCCCTTCTCTAGGATTTCTCCTGTATCGTGGGTGCGTTTACAGACACAAATCGTCACATGTACAAACACGTAGACACGGAACAACTATCTGTAGGTCACACAAATATTTGTTGCGAGCGGGAATCGAACCCACAGCCCGTAGCGGAGAAGCCAATCAGTCAATGAAATCGCCTAGCCACTGCACTGCATGTCGTCAACACTAACTCCACGCCTCCCGCAATAATATGTAGCAAATGAGTCTGTTCCGGCCTTACACTAGCAACCGGCGCGCACGCATGTATGGAAACATGCATGAATATGGAAGATGTAAAAAGGGTAATTTAACGATCAACGGCGTAGATACCGTAGGGCTAGGCGGGGCAGTGCCCTGGGGCCCCAAGCTCAAAGGACCCCTCCTGCCGTGCTAACGAAGAATACAGTAACTCGACTCTGGACGATTTCGTATTATATACCTTAATATATGTATATTAGGTATACAATTCAAAATCGTCCAAAATCGAGTTACTGTATTCTTCGTTAGCACGGCAGCCTCGGCCTCCATGAACGAGGTTCGTAAAAGTTATTTAACATCCTAGTTGAATAGTTTTCGACTTTTTTACACATAATACTTAGTAGAAAGTAGCTTTGCTTTATTATGCCCTATGGTGGGCGATAAGGAGTTGATGATGAAGTACTTAGTTTTCCACTTTTAAAGTATTTAGTTTAGTTCAAATAGGGCCCCAATTTCATTTTTGCCTGAGGCCCTCGTTTACATAGCTACACCACTGGTGACATTTTGTTTTTTATGCAGTATGTAATGTTGTTATAACAATAATCTGTCATAACTCATTGTTAAGCAAACGCCTTGTTCAATTCCCTGGCTCAAAATCTCATGGAATTAAAAATCATTCTTAAACAAAGGTATTAAAAGTTTATAAAACATAAAATGCTTCATCTTACAAGTCAATACACTGCGTGGGTGGGTGACACAACTTATTCATTAAGTCCCACACAAAGATAATATGAGTAAAGGAAATTTGGGAGTACATGCACCTTATGAGTAATGAATTCAAATTGTTTGATAGCCTTGAACAGACTAGATAGTAACCAAATTATTGTTTTATGATGTTTAATGTAGATAAAAACTTAGGTAGAAAAATATTTTAATTTAACTTTTTTTTTCTCCTATAAGTATTGCTTATTTTTTTCACCCAGACATCCCTAGAAGTTATCTCTACCCTTAACTGTTAATATCAAATAGCACAGGCCAGTCTCTGGGTGTCTCTGCGAGAGTCTGGACTGGGATTACAGGCAAAAGGAAAAAGCAATATCATTCTCCTGCCCTTATCCCAATTTATTTGGGGTCGGCGCAACATGTCTTTTTCTTCCATACTTCTCTATTAGTCGTCATCTCGGTAGTCACCCCCTTTCTAACCATATCATCGTTCACACATTCCATCCATCGTTTCTTTGGTCTTCCTCTACTCTTATAGCCATCGACATTCATACTCAAAACTCTCCTCACTACATTTTCCTCATTTCTCCGTAACACGTGCCCATACCATGATAACCGATTTCCACACAACTTTTCAGCTATCGATGCCACTTTCAAACTTCCTCTTATGTACTCATTTCTTATTTTATCCATTCGTGTAACACCACACATTCCTCTTAGCATTCTCATCTCTGCTGCATGCAATTGCCTTTCATTCATCCCTTTTGTGGCCCAACATTCTGATCCATACAAGACAGCAGGTCTAATCATGCTTTTGTATATCTTCCCCTTAAGTTTAAGGGGAATACGGGAGTCGCAGATTGTTCCCGTGACCTGCCGCCATTTCATCCATCCAGTGTTAATTCTGTGCTTAACCGTCCGATCTACTTCACCATCGCTTTGCACAAGTGAACCGAGATACCGAAAGTCGGAGCAGACTGGGAGAAGTCCGCCATCAAGCGCTATGGCTTCAGAACTGGAGAGACCGCCGAAATCGCAGAACATATATTCGGTTTTGGTTCTGCTAATTTTCAAGCCAACATTCTCCAGCTTCTGTTGCCATTTCTCCAATCTGCTCTGGATCTCAGGTCCATCTTCACCGACAAGGACAATGTCATCGGCAAACAACATGCACCAGGGTGCCTCCTCCTGGATGTCCCACGTAAGAGCGTCCATAATCAACAGGAAGAGGTAAGGACTTAAAGCCGAACCCTGGTGCAAGCCTACAGCCACACTGAACTCGTCGGTATTGCCAGCAGCCGACCGGACGTAGGTACGAGATTGACTGTACATAGCACGAATTAACTCTACATACTTCCCGGGCAAACCTTTCTCTTTCAAGGCCCACCACAATACATCCCGAGGTACCCTATCATACGCTTTCTCCAGATCAATGAACACCATGTGCAAGTTCTTGTGTGCACGTCTGTACTTCTCGCACAATTGGCGGAGTGCAAAAGTGGCGTCCATTGTTCCTCGACCTGGCATAAACCCAAACTGGTTTGGGGTAATCTCACTCTCCTCTCGCAATCTTTTCTCTATTACTTTCTCCCATACCTTCATACTATGTGACATGAGCTTTATCCCTCGATAGTTGTTGCAGTCCTGTACATCACCTTTATTCTTGAAGATGGGCACTAGCGAACTATTGCACCATTCTTTTGGGATCCCTCCTTCATGCAACAACTTATTGAAGAATAAAGTCAGCCACATACATCCATCTTCTTTTAAACACTTCCATACTTCTACTGGTATATCATCTGGGCCCATAGCCTTTCCATTTTTCATATTTTGGACTGCCTTTCTTACTTCATCCATGCTAATTTCCCTCACCAAACCCACATTTACCCACATTTATTTCAATAAAGGAAATAAATGGGGCTGTAATACCAGATATCAAGATTTTCTCCTAACACAAAAATCTGCTGTTTCAATAATATTATGAATATACTATGTAGATACTATAATAAAAATAAAAACCATTGTTGTAATGTTGCCGAAATATCTGATGAAATAATCCAATTGATAACAATTAGATGATTTAATTATGGCAAGACATAATTAAGCCTGACTTTGCTGTTGCACAGTTGGGTAATTGAGCTTAATAAGACAAATATAATAGTGACACCTACCACTTTATAGTTCTTAATACTCGGCAAGAACCTCTTCTGTTCCACCTCCTTTTTCTGGAACACCTCATTGATGATGTTGCCAATAGCCTGAGCGCCATAGTGCATTAGCGCTTGGCCTCCTTGGTTGAGCAGCTGTTTTCCCGCGCCTTGCAGCATGGAGCCAAAATCCATGCCGCCATTTTGACCCGCCATGGCGAGGTCTCACTCACTCACAAACTACTCTCTATTTGTTTTGTTTTTGTCACTTTGCTAAGACATTTTGGGGTTGGCTGTTGGGAAAATAGTTTATGTACTTAATAATATGTAGGGATTATGTTACTGTGCTGTGTATTTACTTATCTAGCTAATAGATTTCTAAGACGATTCTGAATTTCCCTAAAAGTAAGCTATAATTAACAAAAAAACAAAAAATAATAACTATTTAATGACCACCTGTTATTCTAATTTTAAATGCCTAATTGAGACTAAAACACAGAATACTGTAAGTTTTGTAACTGAATAATAATATTGAAATTTTTAAAAAAACCTAAGTATGAATGCAATTTTAAAATTGGAAAATTATTTCAACGGTTGCAAACTAGTACTGCAAACAAGAATATTATAGGAAATTTGCATTATTTTCCTATTCAAACAGTCAGAAACAACTTAGTTTTTCTAGTAGATCCAATTTAACATTCAATCCAAAACCCATTTTCTAAATTAAAAACAAAACATGACACTGACATAAACAAACTTCCACAATCACAAAAATTAAAAATCAAAGGCACTGGACACAAGTCATTCATCCTATAGTGAACACAATACTAAGTAGGAAACTGCATGGAGGCCATAGATACAATTATAAAGTTACAATGTTCTATAGTGATGTCATCTGTAATGCCACAGAGGCGTGCTAATTAAACTACGTACCTCAGTTTTTTTTTCTCATATAGGTAATTTAACATGTAGTAGATGTTGCATGATATATCTCTGATATTCATAATTTCTGCTGTTAGTATGTTTTATTGTAATTCAGTACTACACATATAAGTAAAAAAATTGTGATATAATATAAACTAAACAAGACTTTAGTAATTATTGTTTAAAATTACAAAGATATTGAAGTCATCATAAAATTATCATTTTCCAAAAAGAGTTATTTCAATCAGTAGGTGTTTGTCAATAATATTCCTAATGTTTATATTCTAATTAGGTTGTTGACTTTAGTCAATTAAATATGCATATTCATAGAGATTAAATTGCACTTGTCATCTAGTCTTTAAGTAAAAAATAGTTATGTTAATTTGAATGTATTGGTCTGGTATTTTAAAACCAGTTATTTATGTCTGTAGACTGTACGATAAAAAACCATATGTGGTTTATGCTTTATAGATTATCACACACGTTCTTGATTAAATCATTATAATGATAGCATCCTGTTTATCAACTTAGATCACACACATGGTCACATTTTTTCTATAAAACACAGCAATTCTATGTAAAATATTGTACCCCCATGCAGTTACTACCGTGTAGACATATTCTCAACACATTCCGAGATAAACCGGCAGCAAAAATACTAAGCTAGTTGGACCAGACGCAAATGTAATGTAGGTCACTAGTGCACTTTCAAACCTAAGTTAAAAAACTCTAAAACAATGAATGTTGGTCCCAATACGATATTTTTCGGCACTTTCAGAGCGATAAAAACATATTTGAGTTGGTGAGGTCATCAAAGAAGCCGAAGTTCACTGAAAACTCGTAGGAATTTAACTACGAAGGAATGTTCGACCAAGATTCTATCAGATAACACACAAACACTATCGGAGGTAAACTTAATCAATAAACTTTTTTACACACAGCACAGTAATATATTTTGCTACATATTGCACATCAATACATCTTAATTTTCTATTAAAATGTAATAAAAAATAAGATTTAAATCGGAGAACAACCGTACCCAAAACTGTCTCACGGAAACTGACAGAAATGTAACCGACTAAATAAAAGAGCCTCTAACTACGCGGAAGATGCGATTAAGTCATGACCTATTCAACTTGGTCGTGCTGCTCTCAAGATTATTGCCAGCATAGAGAATGACGTCAGCTGCTAAAATGAGGTACATTGATTTTCTGCGTACCTACTGTTTATATATTTGGGTTTCCGTTAATCGTAAACAGATCTGTAATAGTTAAAGTTGTATTATATCCTGGTATTGGGTGTTATTAATTATTATCTGGAAAAACTTCAAATATTTAGTGTTGTAACACTGGTTATACTGACCTTGATTATGGAAATTAGTTTTCCATTCAAGTAAAACACTTTTTAAAGTAATATATGCTAAATAAACTGTGATATTCCAAAAAAATATCTAAAAAAAAGTAGTTTTTAAACTTGAGGAATCAAGATATTTTATTAATGATTTCATGGTTTATTAGCCGTTAAGTTTTACTTGTTCGTTTATTGTACCTTAAACTTCCTATTCAGTCTACGTGACATTTTTGCATATTGCTCCTTCCAGGGCCGGATTTAAGAAGGTAAATGAATGGTGTTTTTGCAACTGGCGTCATTTTAATATTATGATTCATTCCTTTGAGGAAGATGCAATTTATGACAACGATAATTATAGCTCATAATATAGTTACCTAACTTAACATTACCTTAACGGCTGTAAAACTCGAAGGGATAAGCAGATGTGTGCTGGTACACTCAGTTCAATGATGCTAAGTTATTAAATCATGTTTCTAATTAGAAAGAAGTCTTTACTTTACTTCTTACTTTGTCCCATCAATAATCGAAGAATTTGAAACTGTAAACTATCTCATGAATCTCATGATAAATGAGACATAATCGTAAAAAGTGGTAACATTTATTTAATCCAATGATTTGATGTTGCGTTGTACTTACACAACAATTTATCATCACCCCCAGGGTTGTTCGCCAATGTTTCGTAAAGAACGTTTTCAAGCTGACATGGAAAACGCATTTAGTTTAACACAATGTTTACTGTTAGCGTACGAATATGTATACACTAAAATATGTGTTGGCATGTTATTATTGATTTTCTCTAAGTAGTCTAATATGTGAATTATAAAAAAAAGATCTCGCTAAAATATGAACTTAGATTTATAAATTACTGTCTGTACTCAATAGCTTTATCATCAAGATCACTATACCTATGATCATCCTAGGGCTTTCCCAAAAGTATCTTCGTAACTTCCAGTAGGTAGTTCCAGTTTGACCAGATTGAAGAAAGAGCAACAAGCATCTGAACCCGTCAATCTATACCAGCTACCTATAGATGAATTAAACATTAATGCTGCGTATAATGGGTACGCTATTTATTGTTTCTGGCAAGTGATAGAAGTTGCTTTTACATAATATGCAATTCGTCCAGTAAGGGGACGAGTCTGTTTGAATCTGTAACAGCTCTGAGGTCACTCAAAGTAAAACAAAACGCTATGTACCTACTATTACTAGTAGGGTCTTAGATAATATCAGATCAACCTTCAATTGTTTGTAGTAGGTTACAGTTTTTGAGAACGTAAACGGCCTCGTTGGCCTAGTGCATGGACGCAGCGCAAGAGCGGTTGTCGTGAAGTCTTGTGTTCGATTAGATTGATCGGTATTATTGGGTTTATCACAAGGAAATCCTCAGTAGTAGATCGGGGTTAGAAGTAGTGCCGGCAACTATAGATGGCGATGGCAGACTTTAGCTGTGTAGGTGTAAAACACGTTATAGGTACCTATCCCCTTAGGGGATATAGGCATGAAGTTTATGCTATAAGAACCAATTTACTTTAATACAGAGATAATTATCTGCTACAATTTTAAGTCTTATGTTGCAATCGAGTATGGAAATACAACCTTTTTGCCTTGACGAACAATTAAGTGTCCAATTATGGTGCAAAATTACGGACGAAAATGTCCGAAACGTTGAATTGTGACGCTGAATGATTATATTGGTCTAGTACTCTTTTTAAGGTAAACTCAAAGTCATCGTTATTATTATCAAATGTGGACCAGGTAAATACGTGTAACGAATGACGAGTAGTGGCTTAAATTTTCCTTATCGTGGTCAAATTTTCCCTGGCAAATCCAGCATAATTTTCTAATAAAATGCATATGGATTTTGATATGTTAAAATAAACGCTTCTTTGTTCAAATTCAGTTATCTAGGTATAGCCTAGTTTTACACAAAGACTTTCCATGGGTTTATGGCTGAAATTTTGGCACCAGACCAGCTTATTCTCCATAGATTTCCTATAACGGGCACAAGGCCAGTGCTGACCTATTCTCAACCATGTCAACCCATTACCAATTGTAGCCATTGACGTGATCGTCCATAAAATGATCGTAATAAAGACTTGTAGAGGATGCTAGCTGCAAAAACGCCGAAATTGTCCATCAACCTTGAACTGTGATGACGAAGTTTTTGAAGTTAACGGATAATTAATTATTATGTTGACTACTTGTGTTAGAGTCCGGTTTGGGAAAGACGTGGGTGTACAAAGATAATAATGTTAAGAATAAGTTGATGTTGAGCTGTACTTAATAGGTGTTAGTTAATAATATTATGATGTGTTAGTCAAATTATTTTGAGGCGACACATAAACATAATCCCCCTTACTACAAAATATGGTATAAGTAAAACCTAGGTTTTAAAATAGCAATCTCTTCTCGTGTCAGCACGAGCTATACGAAAATAGCTCATGCTGTGTTGAAAAGATTAGCCAGTCAGCAAGGTTGGTAGCGAGGCTGACTGCCTAGGGTGCGACGGACGTACTGAAGTATCGTCACTCGAGGAGGCTCTTTCCATGCACCCCAAATAGCAATGATGGGTATATTTTAAACTTGGGTTTATTCTTGGTTTAAACCATCGTCTCTTTTTGTTATATTACGTAAGAAAGTGACAGGTATGTTTTAAATCCTGGTTTACCTTAGTTATGGTTTAACCATATTTTGTAATAAGGGGGAATGAGCCAATTGCTGTCCCACTGCTGGGCACGGTTCTCTTCTCAGAATGAGAAGGTTAAAGCCCACTGCGCTGGCCTGGAGCGGGTTCGCAAACTACACACACCATCCAGAACTATTTGGAGCAGTTTTAAGCGTGCAGGTTTCCTCACGATGTTTTCTTTCACCGTTAACAAAAGCGATAATGAAGCTTCTCGATATATTATGATTTCGAGAAGTAAGAGGTGCGGGCCGGTTTCGAATTGAGGCCCTTCTCCTGTATGAAAGTCAAGTGTTCAACCGCAAGGTTATAACTGTTTAATTCGACAAATACCGGTTGTTTATCGGGGTAACTCCATATTATCGTTTCTGATTGAAGATTATATTCTTCGAAGTTTTACAAAATCATAGTTGGGAATTCTTAAATCAACATTAGCAGATTCACAGTACATTTTAAGATTTCCATCGTTTGCAGCTTATAGAGCAAAACAAACAAAGCTAAAAGCATTTCAACAAATGTTATGTCGGAATCTGCGATGAAATTAGATTATTAAGAGGAGAATGTATACGGGATGTGAGCATAGTTCGTAAAATGCACTGAGTTCTTGTAATAAATAGTTCGGCGATCTTTGCCAATGTTTAAGCAAACTGTTTCCGCAGATATCTCTTACTGTACTTTGCATAACAACTCTTAAAGTTAACAGGACCTATCACCAGGTATGTACAATTGTACTACTAAGTCTTCTACAATCGTTCATATTTCAACTACAAACGTTGACCTAACACTCCTAACGGACCTATGCATGAACAATCTCCTCCAATTTGGATTTTGTGGTCATCATTAACTTAGACATTTGCCAACTTATTTAAGGTAGGATTAATCTAACAGGAGCGGCTGAATGTATTTTTTTACGGACCGACTGTTTTAACTTCACCTCTGCGGCTTGCCACCAGAGGCAATGAGAACAGACTAGAAAAGTTAAAAATAAATTCCCTTTTTATTTTTGCGTCGCATTCTTTACGTGTGATGTCAAAGCCCTGCGCACCAACACTGGCCTACGTTGCTATGTCGGAGTGAGATTCAGAAAGTAGTTATCTGTTATTCTGACCTATTAAAAAAACAAAAAGCTTATTGGAATCCCTATAGATCAAGAATGATTTTAAGTTACACCACAAGCAATGTTTAGTTACAGTATTTCGCATTCCGTTTAATTTAGAAGCCCGTTTTAGGTCGACTTGGCTGGCAAGTGCCTCATCTCAGAACAATTCGTCCCCCTCCGCGCTAACTGTCGTATCTAGCATTGATAATTTTTCAGTAGTTGTGTTAGCTGTGGCTCTATTAATGAATTAATAACTTTTTTATATTGCACTTGGCTTACTCTTGGCTTGGTTAGTAGTTGCCCTAAAGCCCTAAGGTATCTATTTATTTATTTCTATTCATTTGAAGCATATACGTCACTGTGAGAATTTCTCTGAAAAATTATCAATTGCTGGTTACGACAGTTAGCGCGGAGAGTGACGAATTACTTGTATAGCATGCTCTTAAAGCACTGATATTCGCCGAAATTCAAATAGAATAGAGAAGGAAACAATAATTGTTTGTTCAGTTGTCATTGCTTATCATTTATTGTGCCATTCACGAATTATGTGTAAGTACCATGTAGGTATTATGTCATGCGTCCCTGACATAAAAACCGTGTGATAAGTTAAATACAATCTGCTATAAATAACTTAAAGTTCACTTGCTTTAAACCGAAACTCGTTTTACGTGGGGATACTGTCTCGATTTGGCAGATATCGGATTGTGCTTATAAGACCGTGAATTTTTATGTGGCTGGAACAAGTTCCACCGATGCACAAATAAGTAGTCGGTCTAAAAAAAATACATTAATTTCCTCTTCGAATTTTGGCAACAATAAAAATATGAAGTTAAGGAAATATCAGAAATCAAATAACTTTTTATAGCTACTAATACAGTGCATAATGAACATTGATTAAAGAAAAATAAGATACGTAATGAAACATCTGTGATAATATCTAATGAATGGAATGAGCGTATTGTTATCTTATAAATTGTATGAAGTTTATATGAAGAACATGATAAACAATAAGCGAATAATTTTATAAAAATATTTTTTATTCATGCAGGTTGTTGACCTCGTGCGAAAGTGACCGAATGACCTTCGGGCTCGTGAGAGAGATACAAGTGTGAGAAACATGAATATTGAGTACGATATAATGTATTATAATATTTATAAACAATGTCAGGTCATGGCTACGAACGACCTAGACCTGCCTAGATTAGTTTAAATGAGAGCAAATGATAATCTGTTATGATAATACGGCGTGTGAATTTCATTGAAGCTCCATAGAAAATATTCTCGTTTTCAACAGGAATGATTTCCAAATTATCATTCCCGCCAGATGTCTTTGTTGAGAGTATTAGAACGGTGACGATACGCAAGTACAATACGGCTGACGTACCTATCTTGGCGAGTCTGAAGTTAGCTGATTAGCTGCGCAGTAGACAATTTCGTTTCTAAAAGATTCATTGCGCAGCCAAACAACTAACTTCAGACTCGCCAAGATACGTCAGCCGTATTGTACTTAATGCGAAAAACCTAGCTTTGTCAAAATAAGAAGCTTCGGTGTGTGGGTTCTACTAATAATAAGGAAAACTTTTTGGGTTATACCAGAAAACTGGATTTTCCAAACGAATGTTTCCCAAAAAATATATTTCTATCATTTAAAATAAGTCAAGTTCATGACTAAGTCAGGCGTGGGAGCTTATCGATACTTGAAACCCTCTTTCTTTGGCGCTAAATTATCTACGTGACTTAATGATTCAGAATTTTTAATGTTACAACAAACCCGCGTTAGTCATCGGTAGTATCTGAGTAAAGAAGTTTAATGTGTAGTTTGCACATGAAATCAGAATGGCGGACGATCGTAAGACTAATGAGTAATTAGACTCATTATTTGTTCCGGTTAGCAATCAAGAAGTAATCATCCATTTATAACGTTTGGTAGAGGGTTTTATGTATAAAATATTACTTACATCATCAACTGGCACATGCTGCTTGGAAACAAAAATAATAATCAATCAATGTGACTTACAAGCAAATTTCGAGAAGCTTTTTGTAAGTCGTTTTGGACACTGTGGTCTGTAACGCTTTTTGGACCACAGCAGTAAAATGCGTTAAGGTTTTAAAGGTTAACCTGTTATTGGTGCCGATTCTGATACGGACAAACTGAACTTAATTTAGACTATTGCCATCTTTTTTACTCTAATAAAATAAGAAAGAGACTTAAGTAAATAAGAGCAGTCAAATTTAGTTGAACTAAAAGTTCCATACAAATTTAGACGACATTTAAAACGTATCGACTAAAAACACGGTGAAGTTCAAGGCGTAAACTAATTTGACTTCTCTAACTTAGTTGTTGTCTATCACCGTCCTTTTCTCGCGCTATCTGTTAGTAAAAGATAGCAATTCTCTAATTTTAGTTTAGTTGGTGAACAAAAGAATCGGCACCATTGGCGAATTAACGGGCAAACCAGCCAGATTATTATTATCATACCATACGGCTGAAACGACCGTGACGACATCCAAAATTTTAAAAGTGCTATCTTTGATCTAATTACACAGAACCACTTTTAAAATTTTGTCGGTTTGGAGAGTGTCAAAAGTTATTAAATCTAAAAATACATGGAAACAGTAAAGAGTGCAAAGACCTTCAATAAATATTTTGAGTCGTTGAAGTATGAAAGCTAGCGTGTTCATTTGACAGTTCCTTAAGAAGTCAAGGTTTTGGTTAAGGACGAGTTTAACACCTCTTGCTGTAGCTAATCCAAGGTAATAAATCATTGATTGTGCTTTGGCTTTTGTGATTCTTTACTTCTGTCTTTGGAACTGCCATTGTGCTCTCGACGATAAGGTGTAAACAATATTAGTTCTTTTGAAGTTCCTACAAAATTCGCATCCTTTGCCAGTTTCTGTCACGGATGGCAAACGTCATATCCAAACATATGCGATAAAGCACGTTGGAACAAAGTGATTTTACAAGAAAGTGTTGACATGAAAAAGTTATGCTCTTGCCAAGAGGAAAACCATAAACATTTGAAATATTGTCTCTAAGAACGATTCGCCATTTCCTCGTTCGTATAGATAGAGCTCTCTACCTCTCTCGTAAACGTAATTTATAGTAAAATATCTAAACATATGGACTTTACGGGATCGTAAAATATTATATCGACGTCAAGAGCGATAAAATAGATCAAAGTACTCACCACTGCGTTTACATTCACTGAGGCACATGCTTCTTCTATTACTTCTTCAACAGCTCCACTTTCATACTCCTCAGCAGGTAGAGCAGGATACAGCCTCATGCTAGTACTAAACATGGTATCATCCTCCGTGGGCAGCTTGGGGTAAAGACTTCCATTTCCAAGCAAGGGCTCAGATCCTTCTCCGCGCTCTCCTTTGAGGAAACCCCTAACAGCTGCTGCAGCATTTCCAGTCCGATGCCAACCCCAGCCATTGGCCTTAAAGTTCTTCGGGTAGTTCATCATGGTGAACACTTCACTACACACCGTATGGTACACACCGTTCGCGCACTGAACGTATTCTTGGGTTAATGTTCCGAAAATATACCTACCGCGTCTTCACCTCTCAGCGGATGAATAACGAATGGTATAGCTTTCGTGTTTGTTTATAATATAAATCTGTAACAAAGAAAGTTATCCTGTTAGTAATGTTAGTGAGTCATGTTCTCTTTAATTTTCGGGTAAGAGTGACTGTGAGAAACTCCTAATAATTAGGTTTGTTGGGAATTGGAAAATACGGGGAAATTATCCTCAAAATACCTGGCAAAGGGTAGGTCACTCTCACTTTTCCGATGGTATCGTAAAAGTTACTAAGAAATTATATCAACAGGCAGCAGTATTCTCCTGTGCGTTTATTTATTGCAATATTCACGATGTTTAAACGTCGCGGTTTACTGAGATGACTAGGTACGGGCTGCAATGATTTAAACAATCTACCTAAAAACCATACGACCTGGCTTTTAGTCAGACATCAAAAAACAATAAACGAATGCATTGTGTAGTTATTTGGTCTTTAATGTGGGAAACTAAGGCGGTCAACCTTGCGGTGTTTTATCATTCGTGACCGTTTGAATTTACTAATCTACTGATGACGTTACAGTAACTGAGTTTATATTTCAATGTTTTAGAGAAATACGGCGTAATTCATTTTCCTTGGGTGAAATTTCTAATCTGGTCTAACTTAAGGATACTGGTGTGCTCAGTCACAGATTAACTAATAGTTCCTTACGGCTCAGAACCTAATTAAATTGCAAGAGTCATAATTACATGGCAGTCACTTCCTGTCATCATCATAATAATATAAGTCCTTTAAAGTCCACAGCAATACATAATCTTTGATAATAATATGTTTTGACCCAAAGGTTGACTGGTAGAGAATGCCAATGGCATTAAGTCCAACTTGTGTACCACCAATGTACATGAAGTTTAAATAAATGAATAATCATTCCTAAAACAACCTTTTACGACGATTTGAAGAAGGTAGCTGGCAGCGGATGGATGCGGGCTGCCCAAGACCGGGATGGTTGGCGATCTCTGGGGAAGGCCTACGTTCAGCAGTGGATGGCAATAGGCTGATATGAAAACAACCCTAATTACCCATTTATTCGACTTTAACTACACCCACGGGCACAGAAGGAATAGCTTTTTTGCCGGACCTTCTATTTGTGCTACGTTATTATGATCTGGCAGTAAAAATTATCGATGTATGGCTATCACAGTATCAAAATATTCTAAATAGACATGCAATATTGATTGCAATACAGGAGGACAGTGTGTGCGCTAACCTTGGACCCAATTGAATTGTGATTGAATTTCCTCTGAGAACAAACTGATCTACATAATAGGTAAGCTATATGCTACATCGACATGACTAAAACAGAACAGCCGAGACCTAATATACGTACTTATAACCCAAAGGCTTTTCTGCATGTAAGTATGCATTTAACCTGCCTACTCCTTAATTTTTATTGTCACCTAAATGGAAAGCACAATATGCATTCGTTTGCGAAGGACACCGCCTTTATTTCAAAGCAAACAAAAGAAAGATCAGCGTATCTTGCCAGCGAATATACCTACCTATACATTTCTACCTCTATAGTTCTAATAAAAATGTATAATTATAACCTCATATAATACTAAACTTAATTACTAAAACAACAGAAAAAATGCTCAATGTTTTCAAGGTTTTTTAACTTTTTGATATCTTTATATGGCATTTCCGTGAAGTTGATAAAATGCACACTGTATGTACTCGTGCAGGTATTATTATACAAATGTATAGGTATTATTTGTAGGCTAATTCACCTAACTAAAGAAGTTCAGTTGCAGTGCAGTTGCAGTTAAGTTTCGATCAATACAACGCAATTCGTATTCTCTTAATAAGCGATCGCTGTCAAATACGCTCCCGTGAACTTGACTGCAGCGTCTCACTACAACTACTACTATCTACTACAACTTGATCGGCGCATCATGAAATTACATGAATTAGCTTATTGGACGTGAAGCTATGTCAGCTAGTTATGATAAGTACCTATTTTTACTTATTTTAAATTTAGGTGCGTGCTTATAACTAATGAGGTCGAGTCCTCGCGTGAAAAAACCAGGGTGTGGTGAATCAAAATGTAATAATTATTATTGTTGAACTGTTTTTTAATAAACACGACGGTTGTATTCTATTTTAAAATCTGTGTTTAACATGTAGCAAGCATCTATTGTAAAATGGAAAATACTTGATTACTTAAATGTAATTTCGACTGGGGATTAATTATAAAACAGTATAAGTTATATAAAAAATCTTTTATTAAAATACTGTACGGAATATATATATATAAATATTAAATAAATATAAAAATATATTTAATGCACCTGTTGCAGGGAAAGTACGGCCCTGTATTTCCGTTACATCCGGAAACAAAACGCGGAAAAAGAAATGGCATAACCACAAAATTTGATTTTTAACTAAGCACTAAAATAAAGTAGGTACCTAATTTAGGCAAGAAGCAGATTCTTTGATATTACATAAGTAATTGATAAACAATAATTGATTTTAATCAATAACGAATTTATTTATAGAAACTTATTCTGTCATATTTTCATGATTAAGGATTTGCGCTTAAGGACTTATTTTGACAAATCCTGTAGTGACGCAAATAACTTATATCTTGAGTCATTTAATCTCACGATACGTCATGATGTTATTTATAAGCGTTTGATTCCTTTCAATGCGAAGAAGTTATTAACCCCTGACAGTTGTCCGAAACAGTTGGTAACGTTTTTTTAACAAAAATAGCAAAATATTGTTCAATTAACTGTTAGACATACTACTACAGAGTTACTAATCCGTGCGAACTGGCTTCTTACATAAACAGTTTATTTCTGGAAGGAAAATGTGTGGTGATTTGTTTACAGTGAAATTAAGCAGCTGTACCTACGTTTTTGTTGAACAGAATCTAAAGTCATGTGATTTGAGTCCCTCGATGTTACCCAATGATCACTTTAAGAGATCAAAACAAACACATAACATAACGCTTGTATTCTCCTAAGGGTTGGGCAGAGGTGTACTACATCCTCATTTCGTCGTTTTTTTAAGTCCCATGTAATAGTGGGTGAGCCTGTTGCCATCAATCGGGCACAAATCCAGACTCCGGGCTGCTACTGAGAAATTCCACCCGGAAAAATACAATAATACACTTTGCCCGACCTGGCTACAGCTCTATTTCACATAGTTTTTTATTGGTTTCCTTCCCCCATGATCCTATTGATAATATTATAACGGATACTATTCAACATAAGCTTATATGTGCTTAACTTGCTTCCTCAAATAAAGTGAAGCCAGACCATTAAACACCGGCTCAGCAAACTCATAAATTTAAATTTAACAGCTGAAGAGGCAATCACGTTCTGTAGGCGGGAGTTTCTTAGACCTGAGAATTATCGCTTTATTCTCAGAAGCTTTGGCTATAAAGTGCAATGCTGCATTTTTTGAGCGAATGTATGCGACTTAGTTGGGCTGCGAGTGGTTTAGCATTATTATAATATCATATTTATCTCTCTTTTATTTACCTCGCCTGACCTGAAGGATCTCCTTACAAACATTAACCTACACTGGTGTCCTCGTTTACCGACAACCCTATTCTTTACTCAAGAAAAACTACTAATCTAACCCAATGAGGTTGAACACCCATATGCATATAAGATAAAACAACTACCATCTTATCTTCGTAACCCAATCAGTAGGATATGCTAAGACGTGATCAAGACGGTGGTACGAAGGAAATAAAAAAAAAAGTGAAAAAATGGCATAAGATAGTTCCACCTTAGTTTTTTAAGTCGGTCATAAACAAACAAAACAGCAATTTATTTCAGGTGAGCTAATAAATTTTAAGTGAGCTAGTCAAGGTGTGTTCACGAATTACAAAGGGACAAAATTAGGCCGCTCCCTCTGCGCAAACATGGCGTCATCGCGACCTCCTTGTTCTAGGGTACGCTGGCTTTTATTACTAGAAGAATTAAAAGTATGGCGTAAAGCCTGTGTTGTTTATTACTGTTTGGGGAACGCGTTTGCATTTATTGGATAGTAGCTGCAATACTGGTTTTGTTCGAAAAAAAATAATAATGGGGATGCATGGTTTACAAGTCGCTAACCCATAGGTTTTCTAATAATGCTAGGACAGAAAAGTTATGTATGAAATGTTGCTGTTGGAGTGTAGAGTAAATCACTAATTCCAGTTCAATCTTAAATGTTAAGCAGCTAATAGATATGTTCAGGTATTTTACGTTTGACATACCTTAGCACGTTGTATTAGAAGAAAAGAAGAAAGAAAAAGAAAAAAAATTGGACACAATACAAAGAGACACAACATAACATGAAACAGGGGATAAAAAGAACTAAAAAGATAGAAAGACATGACATAGAAATAATTATAAATTTTTGTTGTGTCTCACGACTGGACCAAACAGGTATCCAGATCAGCTTAATGCCAAGCACTTATATTATTATCACGAGAAGAAGAATTCTAGAAAACCATACAACTATGCAGTGTCAGAAGTCGCAAGACAAGTGCAAGTTCTTGGGAGATGGACAAAAATAATCTCAAAAGTGAAATTTGAGACAAGTTACAAGGAAACCCATTGTTGATACTGTTTTCTGCCATGCATCTTACTTATTTAGATAATTTATTCCAGTCATCGAGATAATTACGAGTGCCGCTAATTTAGCAAATGAACAAATAAGGCCATTTTAGTACCATTCATGTTTTTCCTTATTGGAATGGAACAGTTTCTTCTATAAATTACGAAGAACTTTTGCTCATTACTTTCATGACTGAAGCGTGTATTTTACGTCTATTCTTTCATATAGTATACTTATTATTTATTTATTATTATTCAAAGGTAACAATTTAATAAAAATATCATTTACTGATTAATGTTCGGGATTAATCAATCTCAACGCGGCAGCAGGATCTCACATGGAGCTGACAAATGTAAGAGGCATTTGAATTTCATACATTTGACCATCTTTGTTTTATTTACCATAATGAACATCAAAACGACGATTAAGAGGAACCGACAAATGAAAACTATTTATTAGTACGGAACTAAAACTATATGCGATCATCTATATCGTCATTGACTCGTTTCAATAATTTTGAAATCAATAACGTCATCGATAGTGATGACGTCAGATTCAATTCAAAGACACGTCACCTGCATGATTGTACGTTTATCCACAATTAAACGTTTATGCCAATTTAGACTAATTGATTGCTTATGCATGCTTGCCTTAATACTACGGGGATTACACAAATGACAATAACTTTACCACCATGCATGCTATTCCCAAAGGTTTAGACAAAACTGTATTAACTATTGTATACGTGCAGTTCAACAAGTGAGAAGGTAAAGACCGATTGTCTTTATAATTATAGGACATAGTTTTAATTTTGTTATAATCTCAGGCTGTAACTGAGAATCTCTTCACTTAAAAATCCTTATATTCCAGTCACGCTTGCAAAATAACTAAAACGCTTTGAAAATTGTAAACAATTGCCAAAAAAGGGGAACATAATGTGAAATACTATATTAGAAATTACCAGCACCTTAAGTAAAATCACGGTTTTGGAATTTGTTAAAAATTTGAGTTATTTATGAGAAGACTTCTAGTTTCTGTCGTTTAAGAATTTTCCAATAATTTATTGCATTTTTTATTGGGCTAACCCGTTTATTTTTCTACTTATTTCCGACAAACTGATATTCCAAATATGATGCAGTTCCTCTAATAGGTTTTTTTCCCGCTACTAAGCGGTTTATCGTGATGAAACAACCACCTGTTGCATTCAGAAGATGCCAAGCTCATACCGACCTTGACTGTAATCGTATTAGGCGTTTAACAGCATTATATTATAATCTCAGCCTCACAGATGTGCCTTGCATTATAAGCTGTGGACGTCATCTTTCTGATTCATTGGCAAAAATGACGTATCTAAAATCAGTCCTACTATGATTATCTTGTTTAGTATTGATGCTCACAGTGACCCATGAGTACAGTATCCATAGTGTCTTTTGTATGCAAAACGGTTATTTAAGTGGTTAGTGATTCATCAATGACCGTTTGAGTGCATTCAACGTCGGTCATTGTGTACAGTAGCAATTCTAGCTGTTTTGATCTGAAATAAAATGTAGCAGTGAGGAGAGAGGCCTGGTTTTGCGGTCATCAATTTGCTAGCACAGTGTGCATTTCTTACTTCCCCTTTGCAGTTGCTATGAGGAGTTGTTAGGAAAAATTATCAAAATTCACACGCTTGCCAAACGGATTGGTCATAGCAGTATGTTGTTAATATTGCACTAGAAGACGCTGCTTCTCATCCCTTTGATATAATCCTCTTAAGCTCCCTTAGACTCCTTTTATGAGTCCTACGGCAACCTTCACATACAGTCTTTGTTGGTAGAAAGTTATACTCTTTCTACTCTTAAAGCTTCTGTATGGATTGCAATCCACTGTTGAACATATTAATGTTAATTGCATTGCGGTGAGATGAGTGGAGTCGGCGTGCCGCGGATCATGCCCCCTGATTCAGAACGATCAGATAAGTCAGTTGTCGAATGATTCGGTTAATTATCTCTTTGTCTCTCGTTACAAAACTTGTAAACGGAGCGAGGTAAAAAACTGAATCGGTCGACAACTGCTTATGAAAATGTTCTGAATCGAGGGGATGGTCTGCTACGAACCACAAGAAAATAAGATCTTCAATTCAATAGGCAAGTTTAGATACTATTTCAAATTAATTACTGGCGTGTATAATATAAATTGTGACGAAATACATAAAAATAGCAATTACATACGATTTGCAGCAATAACATTCATGACCTATTGATTGGTAGGTTTTTATGGTAGTTTTCCTTTAAGGATAGGTCAGAGTTTTATGAGTTGATATCAACGTTAAATGGCTCAGTGCAATGGTATCACGAAAAGCCAGAAGTTGAGCATCGACTGCATAATTAATTGCTAAAGCTTACGGAAATTCTTATGACTTATAATAAAAAAATATTAAATTGTTAGTCCTTGGGCCTGATTCACCTAACTAAAGAAGTTTAGTTGCAGTTAAGTTTCGATCAAAACGACCCTTTTTGTATTCTCACAATAGGCGATCGCAGTTAGATATGCTTCCGTGAACTTAAAGCCTAGTTTTCACAGGCTCAGTAGCTGGCGGACAGTGAAGGACAGTTATTGTCTGGCAGAGCCTGGGTCCGTGAAAACAAAATTGAGCCAGTACTGACCGGTCAGTTGCTGTCGGTCAGCTACTTCAATTTTTTTTTTTTCTACTGTCCACTGACCTTCCCCCACTCCCGCAAGGACAGCTACTGGGTCGTCACTCGCTCCATACGAACGCAATTAGATGGTTCAGAAACACCAGGCCAGAACTAGTAACACAGTAGCTGTGTACTGCTGTCTCCTATGCAGACCCAGTAGTGAGACGTTGGGAAAGTGACAGTACAGCAGTGCGAGCACGGTTCTTTAATCGATAAACTTCTCGACTCGATAAAAGTTTAAACATACCGAATTTTATCGAGAGTCGGTAGCACGGAACTTGCCTCGGTATCTTTATCGAGCCTTGTCGACGGCTCTCTTCTCGATAGCTTATCGACTTTTCAAAATGGCAACACCAGATTTAAAAATATCATTCAATCATGTAGACTTTATTTTAATTACGAAATAATCTTTTCCTGGTTATTTCTCGCGACTGAAAAATATTTCGTTTGTTAGAAATATTGTAAACATTTTTTTATAACTTTGTAATATTGTAAAAAATATTTAAAATATAATTTTAGTGGCATACAGTCTGACAAAAAAGAGTACAAAAATTGGGGGCACCACTAGTCATACATTATTGAATTAAACTTAAATTCGCGTCTCTAAACTCCGCTTGTGGATCCTTTTCATGTCACGATGCGTTCTGCTTTCAACATCTAACAAAATGAATTCTCCATAATCCATTTGTTTTGCAAAAATAGCTTCAAAGAATCTTTATCTACCAATTTTTAAATGACGACAACAATTCGAGAAATTTACCAATAAGAACTGTCAAAACTCGACATATTCGATAAGATTTGTCGATTATATCGAGGCCTCGATAAGATGCGATCCGAGCTACCTTTGTCGTTTTATCAATATCTTATGTCAAATTTGACGTTTAGAATAGATAAATTTCTCGAATCGACTCGATAAAAAGAACCGTGCTCGCACTGCTGTATAGACAGCAGAATGTACAGTTGCTGACTACTGGGTGGTCAGAAACTGGGCCAGTGAAAACCAGGCCTAACTGCAGCGTCACTGCAACTGGATCGGCGCGGCGCGTCATGAAATACTTGAATTAGCTTACTGGTTCTTTCTAATGGTATATTGAATGCTTGCAGACATTCAATATGCGACTGAAAAGAACCAGGAAACGGAGCATGGGGCGATCACCCCGGCCCCTCACTATAATGGGTAATTAATAAACGACCTGGTCAAGGCTGGGGAGTGAATGCAAGTGCCAAAAAAATCGTCGTGAATCTACGTTGATCATTTCAATGGTATTACACAGGGAATAAGAATAAAATTATTTACCAAAAAGATTTGTACAACCATTCCCTTAAATGTGTTGATGTTTTATACGATTACTTATAAGGAAAATATTAACTGTGGCTTCCACATTAGGTCGAACCTATCTCGCGGAAGTCTTAGTGCTTAAAAAACATAGGTAATTTTGCATAGAACGGATTAAAAAAATTGTCGTTTCCAGCAGTAAAATAGCGTTTACGAGGACATTGTAGTAATGAAGTTTTTTTTCTGTTTTGTTTTGCTATCTTTTATGTTATGTGTGTGTATATTAATAAGTTTCTTATATTACAGTGGACTGCAATGCATTGAGTACAGTAAAATTGAACAAACTTCTATGTTTGTATAAGCTGCTTATTTAAAGGAAATCTACTGACTTCATGGTTTATTTAAATGTGTGCAGATGAAGCCGTATGCATAAATGCATACGTAAGTACCTACATAGGTATTTGTAAATATACTTCCTATGTGTGCGAACATGCTCTTTCTTTGTTTGTCTAATAGTAATCTACATCAGTACCTGACCCATGAGTTATTTCTGACCGCGTTTATTTATATCTATTTCCGATTGGACCATGTCGGATTTACAGATGTTAAACTGGCAGACGTTGTCAGGTCAAACTCTAATAGCCGATTCCTGATTTACCGAGAGTTATTGGTTAAAATTACGATTATTGTATCTTTACCAATAATGAAGCAAAGACCCCATAATTATCTTTGCATAGCAGACCGACAGAGTAAAATTAGCTTGCGAGAATATTTAAATGGTCAGTTTGGAAATAAAAATGATACCATTGGTAAGTAAAACGATTCGCTTTTGGCTATAGGAATCGGGCATATTCTACAGGACTAAAACAATATTTATTTTTTCTTCACTTTAATTAAATAGAAGTTAATTAAATAGAAGAAGTTAAATAAATAATTAAAGTTATCTAGGTATATGTTAAAAACACGCCATCAACCACCTGATAGGTAAGTCTAGTGATTCTGACATAGATTCCCAATAAATAACAATAATTGTGCAGTTTTATTGGGTTCTCCACAACAGACAATGCCCAAGTTTCCGGGGTTTGGAAAATTGGAATTCTTAAACAGTAATTCCATAAAACGACATGACTTATTTAATGTTATAAATTAACAACGAATAGATATACCTACTTAGATTAATAAAAAAAATGTTTGCTAAGTAAAATGATTTTGTTATAAAGAACATTTCAATGACATGCATAAATGAACAATACAACATACTTATATAAATGAACAACTGCCAACCCTATTTGAATCAAAAGGGTTGATGCGATTCGTTAGTTCAGACAAAGAATAAATTATATTTGTACGGATAAGTTTGTTTAGTTACGCATAGGAGCACAACCATTCTCCCGAATAACAAGGAACAAAAAAACAGACCAATTTGGCTAGTTTTTTCGCTTGAAAATACAGCTGTTTGTAATGTACCGATACTAAATATCCAATTTAGTGCATTAAGCGATAAGAATTTATTGTGCCAGATAAAGTCAGTAAAAACAAGATAAAAATAAAATTACAAGTTGCTAAAATATGTAATAACATGTAACATGGATATAACAATAAAGTCTTATTTACTTTTCCATTTATCAGACACACGACGATTGATTTATCTTTTGTTTATAAATTTTATACGGTCAGAGTTCTATGCGTAAATATTATTAGTGTCTTATATTATCAATCAACACTCAATTAAATAAAAATATACGGATCTGCAAGTTATCCCATTTAGTTTTAAGTTTGTTGTCGTCACGTGCAATTTGCAAGACATTCACTTGTTTATTTCAGGGACGTAAAACAAAAACAGATGTGTTAAACAAATGTTTGACTGAACGTTGTATTTAACTATAACCTATTATAACTATTTAATCTTAAAGATGCAGTTCGTGACACAAATTACAGCTCATTAAAAAATAATTAGCGTAATTATGACAAACTATACAAAAATTCGCAAAATAAACTTACCACCTGTCTCTCCGGCCACTGGTGAACGATTTCCTTGAATGAATCAGATTTTGGAACGAGTGAGTATGAGTATTCGGTGAACTTGAAGATTCATTCAAGAGTGCGATTATTGCTTCGTTCGGAAACTCTATTACCGTTTAACATTGTAGGTAAAAAAAAAGAGTTTACTCAGGTTACAAAAACAAAACGTGTGCTTAATTTATACGTATTATAATAAAAAAAAAATGGACCCAAAACATTTCATTAATTTTAATTGTTTTTTTACGAACGACAATACAAATTACTGCTTCACAGTTCAATTCAAATTCAATTTTATGGCTCCATCGTTATTCGATGATTCCGCCAACGTCAGGGTTGAAAAAGACACTGTGATAAGTACGTAATGTATTGCACTAAACAAATGCTTCACAGTTATGGTTTGCGAATTCCGAACGACTGGAAATGTTGTCATTGTCAAAACGCCAACTGTCAGTGAAACAGTCACATTGGTCCATTGCACGTGTTTTTATTATTGTTAAGAAATAGTGTGCAATTGTTATAAATCAAAATGAAAGTGCTATCGGAGGATAGGACGCGAATTTTATTCGAAAAACTAACTAAATAGTGAGTACTTTTGGTAATTTTATAACATTTAACACATAAAACCCGATTATATTTATCGTGTTCAATCGTTCCCTCGAGTCAACGTGTGCCGAACGTAGTTTAAGTTAGATAAACATTATTATAACCTCTCACTGTACCAATATTGCCTTAAAACCAACTCCCGTGAACATAATGTACACACATCCTGAACATTACGTCGAAATGTAGCACAATAAATTACGATGCTTTATTTAACATCAAACTTGGACTTTTCAGCATCGGAGTGAATGTCAAACTCCTAATCGACAGACCAGACGGTACATACTGCTTCAGAGAGAAGAAAGACCGCGTCTACTACATTTCCGAGCGCCTCCTACACTTAGCACAAACAGTGAAGCCCGACAATTTAATAGCAGCAGGAACATGCTTTGGAAAGTTCACTAAGACTAATAAATTTAGGCTGCATATTACGGCGTTAACATATATAGCACCGTATGCGCCTTACAAGATATGGGTGAAGCCATCAGCAGAACAACAGTTCTTATATGGACATCATATTATTAAGAGCGGTAAGGATTTGTTTGTGTAATAATATTTGATTATTTAGCTTATCAATGAGTGAATGGAATTGTCTGATTCCTCTCCATCCAAAATTTAAGTGCTGGGCACTTGTCGGTGTAGCAATCTCCATCATTCCCTATCCAGAACCAATTCCTTCATTTCTCTGTATGTTATCATTTCTGTCTTTTCCTTCAATCGGTCTGTGTACTGATGTACTTGTACTTGTGTTCTGATTCTTCTAGAAAAGTTATGTTTTGTTTATGAGCTCTCAGTACCAGGCGGTTAGGTGTCATTTTCCAGACAAATTGGCAGCTAACTAACCAAAAATGTGTGACAATTAGGCCAAAACCACACTGCAGCTGGCATGCTTAGAGGTTGGCTGGTAGGCCCCCTGCCTACACTGTTTCAAGGTGGCTCTATAAAGACGCATAGCATATTGTCAACCAACCGGTATGGCCGCCTTCATTACATGCAGTGTATTGGTTCACTGGCATGAATCATCTAAGCAATCAGCTTACCTCCAGCCACTAAGCATGCTACTTGCAGTGTGGGTTTGGCCCTGGACTTCACAGTAGGCCCCCTGGTTGTTGCTACCATTGGGGCAACCAGGTTGTGCCCTAGGGCCCCAGAATAGGAAATGAAGCGCCCAAAATAACTTTCTGCCTAAAAGACCTACAGTGGTGGACATATAATTAGAAACACCAAGTGTGACTTTCATTTTTAGTACAAATTAACTTGATAATTAATGTTTTACGTATCATAGAAGGCTTATACCTATTTATCTATAATGTATGTACATCACGAAGTATTACTATGTCAGTTTTGGAAATATCATACAACTGTTTATGTAAAATCTGGTATACTTTTTAAAATAAAATGAAGCAGCACAACATACTAAGGTGGACAACTAATTAGAAACAGAAAAGAAACATTATCATAAATATGAACAAAGGTAACGAAACAATAAATAATGAAGTTAAATGGTGCAAACGTTTTATAATAAACAATTAATGCTTGGTTGGGAAGCCTCTGCTGTTGATTACAGCTCTACAACGACGTGGCATTGATTCTATGAATGTTTCATACATTTCTAGGGAATATTTCTCCAAGCTTCTACAAATGCGTCTTAAAGTTGTTGTAGTATGATACTAGTAGTAGTACGATATTAGTGATATGTTTATTGGACAATGTCTTCTTTACAATGTACCACAAATTTAGATTTGGTTCAAATCCAGACTATTTGCAGACCACTCTAACACCGACACTAATTAGTCTCTTAGAAATGCTTTAACGCTGTTTCTTTGGTTTGGATTATTGTAGTGTCGGTGTTAGATTGGTCTGCAAATAGTCTGGATTTGAATCAAATTTAAATTTGTGGTACATTGTAAAGAAGACATTGTCCAATAAACACATCACTAATATCGTACTACTACTAGTATCATACTACAAAAACTTTAAGACGCATTTGTAGAAGCTTGGAGAAATATTCCCTAGAAATGTATGAAACATTCATAGAATCAATGCCACGTCGTTGTAGAGCTGTAATCAACAGCAGAGGCTTCCCAACCAAGCATTAATTGTTTATTATAAAACGTTTGCACCATTTAACTTCATTATTTATTGTTTCGTTACCTTTGTTCATATTTATGATTATGTTTTTTTTCTGTTTCTAATTAGTTGTCCACCTTTGTACGTTGTGCTGCTTCATTTTATTTTATAAAGTATACCAGATTTTACATAAGCGGTTGTATGATATTTCCAAAACTGACATAGTAATACTTCATGATGAACATACATTATAGATAAATAGGTAAGCCCTCTACGATACGTAAAACATTAATTATCAAGTTAAATTGTACTAAAAATGAAAGTCACACTTGGTGTTTCTAATTATATGTCCACCACTGTAAGTCCGTTGATTTCAGCATCCACTGATGGCTATAAAAATGTGATTTTGATCAAGCCCCATTCCCATTTTAACTGCCAAAATATAATTTTACCTTGTAATTTTCAGGTCTAGGCCGCATAACGGAGAATACACCAAAACACCATGGAGTCGTAGTCCACACAATGTCAGACATACCCATAGGCTTTGGAGTTGCATCGCGGACAACTGCAGAGTGCCGAAATGCAGACCCGCTAGCAACTATTGTGTTCCACCAGGCTGATGTTGGAGAGTACATACGTTCTGAAGATACCCTTACGTAGTGTTTAATAAATAGGTTTTATTACAATGTATGTTTTTTTTAATAGACCCTAAGAAAAGGACAGTGAATATTTAGTTTAACTATCCTTGTCTGGCATGGATATTATAGCAATTTTACTACGTTAATTGTAGAAGGTAGTATGTAATGAGAGAGCGCTTGTTTATAATGGTTTATTTAGCGCAAATACGGCGTTGCACGCACAAATACAAACGTAGGGTCATGTATAGTTCCGTTTATGAAGACGCGGGGCGTTGAGCGTCGCGTGCTGCGGTGAGTGGGAAATGACGGTGCCCGCAGCGGAAACCGCGGCTATCGCTTTTGGCAGTCTTCTTTGGACATCTCACAACGCAGACGTGTTGTTACAATGGAGTACGATTTCATAAATATATTACTAGAGAATAATTGCAACATACAACAAGCTCGCTTGCCTTCGATGCCTAAAACAAACTGACACGCACGTATGCAGGGTACGCGGTGGAGGACGCGACGGCGGCCGCCGCGTGCCCCGCCGCTTAAAGCGCTCAATATCATCAAACAAAACGCGAATGATCACGCTTCTACATGAACGCTCTCTTATATTACCATATGTTTGATTAGACTGCGAGACGCGACGCCACACGCGCCGCGCAACGCCCCGCGTCTCCCTAAACGAGGCCTGAAAATCTGACAACCGGTCTTACCTTAGGATGTCAGCATTGCTCAGTAACTGGGTTGTGGGGGTCTGATGGCAATCGCTAAGTGTAAAATACTGGTATTCAGCCGCATCTGGGGGTCTACTCCCTAAGCACGAAGTCCGTGGTTTCGGCCTTAGTTACAAGCGTTTCCTACTCCTTATCACCTACGGACATACGATTATTTCGGGGCCCGAACTAAGAATGAATGACAACACGATTTGACAGTTGTCCCTATTATCGATGTGTTTTTGTCCGTCCGAAAAGTTGAACTTGACACTAGTTTTGTTCACTCCTACGTTTCGGGCTACTAACTTCGTTGACGGACTTAGGGAGTAGGCCCCTTGGTTAGACTGGAAGCTGACCGAAACATAGTTGGGAAATGGCTAGGCAGAATAATGAACATAAATGGTATTGTATTACCATAAATATTGCACCATATTGTAATACCATCCACACTCAACAGTGAGTGAACATAAATGGGCCAATATCATAACTAGGTAGGCCTAAAAACTTTCTCATTTTGCCTAGAAGCCCATGCCCAGCAATGGAACAGAAATGGGCTGATTCTGATGATGATTGTAACTATTAGGTCCCACACGGTCGTAGCTAGTCTCTGCACTGCAATGCAAGTAATCAATACTTTTATCTATTTGTATGTGGGCTCCGTATCGCGGGTCCTACGCGAAATGGCGAGTCTATCGCCATTTTTAGATCCTATTGCAGTCATGTTTGCTCTAGATCAACGAGGTTTTGAGAAACACAATAGCAGTAATAAAGAAGTATTTCCTTCTGCATATCCCACGAAGTTCTGTTTGGATGATACCTAAATTAGTTTTAACGCCATCTATTGTAAAAAGTTTGAAAATCACAGTTCTTGCAACGGTGAGCTGTTTCTTACAATTGTCCGCATCGTTGTGTAGATAGCGCTGTTTTCAACATTTGTTTCATTACTTCCTGAACTTTCAGAATCTTATATTACGTTCATTTTATGTGCCTATTTACGTCAAGATGGAGATGATTAATAGTAAACAATCACAGCTAGTTTCATTATGTCTGATATGTGAGATCATGACCAGACCTTATTACCTCGAAATAAAACGAATGCCTCGGACTCGAATCTTGTTGTCTTCCTGTTCCAACCAATCGAAAGTTTTCCGACAGATTACTCTACTATTTAGATGAGGATTATCAAGAAACTTAAGGATTTGGGTTAAAATAGGAACAAAATAAAAACATCTAGGTACATATTTCGTGAAGGAATTATCGTCGGCGACCAGTGAAAACTTCGTAAATAATAATTTTGGTCAAACACGTTTTATTTCTTAATTAGCAAGAAGCCTTCGCAATCTTTATTTCAAACTGGCCCGCGTTCAATTTGAATGCAACTAAAGAAGTTGATTAGGAATAATGAACCTGTTTATTTGCTGATAACACCGTATTTATCGACAAAATACTTATTTTTTAAGAAAACCTCGTAAAAGGTACGCATTTAATACCTTTCGAGAATTCATGTTCAAATATTAATTACATGATTTAGTTGGTAGGTAAAGATTCATTTACAATTAAACAAAAAAAAAACATAGTGTACCTACGGTTTTTTTCGTCTCTTGTAAAATTTTGCTTTTGGCAATAATGACGTTTTCACACTGGTGGCCGATGTTATGTCTAAATTCCTGCCGTTTACCAATGCTGCTTGTGTTATCGCTAGCCGGTAACACTGGTGAATGTTGACAAAGGAAGGTAGGTAGTCGTCGATATGGATCAACGCACCCGATGATACAAAGGCGGTGGTCATTCGATGAAGCGGGGCATTCTGTGTCCATCATTGTTCTAGTATATTTGTGTAAAGTATTGTATTGTAATTTAGTTTATGTTGGTAATACTAACCCAAATAAAAGTACTCTCAGTGGTGGAGAGTCTATGTTGGTTTTATTTACTACATTTACCTTGCTCGCAATCCTGACTTAACGATATTAGCTATAACTTAATGATAGAATCACTCCTACACGATTACCTATTGTTGTTGTGTCTTTTACACTTGTAATCCGTAGTTACGTCACTCCAAGTAACATGCATGTACCTAACTATTTACTAGACGATAACTAGTACCTAAGGCTATGAACAACCGGTCTGTGAGATTAGCTTACTGTTACAGAGAGCGCTCAAGCCTGATCTCGGTCAATTCACAGCCTCTAAGCTATGCTCACTAGCTACGTCGGTTACTGTAAGGTTAGCGTGAACTAAGGTTATGTATTAATTTGTAGAAGGTACTGAGATACTTCTCATACAAAGAAGCCTCCACAAGTGAAGATGAATGATATCCGGTGATAGGTTAAGGCGTGCTCTTGTAAAAAAAAACATTTAATTTGCTTCACGGTGAACTTTGGTGTAGGAAAATAATTAAATTCGGGGAATAGGTACATGCTTGTTAAAAATAGATTGTTTTCTTATAAAACATAATAAACATCATAACATCACGCCCGTATTCCCCGAAGGCGTGAGCAGAGGTGTATAGTACACCCTCATTTGACCGTTATGTTGAAGTCTCATTTAATACTCGTACCCGCGAGCCTATTGTCATCAACCGGTCATAAATCCAGACTCCAGGCTGCTACTGAGAAATTTCACACGGAAAACCCAATAACACTTCGCCCGACCTGGTGATCGAACCCAGGGCGTCACGCTCAACTGTCACACTTGCGACCACTAGACCAATGAGGCAGTCCTGTCTCTTATAAATCGCCATAAAAAACTTAAATTATACATTATGTTAAATAACAGACGGCGCTTCCTTCGGAGGAGCTCGTGGCTGAATAATTACAGCCGCATAGACCGATCTTCCGGGTTAAGCCACGCTTGCCGAGGTTGGTCTGTGGATGGGTGACCATTTACCATAGCGAGTTTCCTCCGTGCCTCGGAAAGCACGTAAAGCCGTTGGTCCCGGCTGTCATTTGTAGATCTTTGACGGTCGTTACTGTTGGTCAGAAGCCAGAAAGTCTGACAACCAGTCTTACCAAGAGTATCGTATTACCCGGTTACTGGGTTGTGGAGGTCTGATAGGCAGTCGCTCCATGTAAAATACTGATATTCAGCTGCATCCGGTTCGTCTGGAAGCCGACCCCAACATAGTTGGGAAAAGGCTAGGCAGATGTATAGTATTGCTGGTTAACGGGAACGCCTTTCGTTAGTTAACATAGTGTATATTAAAACTACAAAACCTAACGAAATAAAATGATTGACATTCAGTGAGTACAGTAACTTTATCAGCAAAGAGATCCCTGTCCCTCCTGATAAACCAGGGGTTCATCCGTCCAATCTTAAGTCCATTCATCCCTCATGTCGTAAACCCTGCACTGTTTAAAACCCAATCTTACGACCGCTCTGTCAGTTATCTGAATATTATGCATATTATGCGCAGTTTAGGGACGTTGGGTTAAATATTTAAAACAGAAGTAGAACAAAATTTATGTTATAGACTCATCTCTCGTTAATACCCCATAAGCATATGCATACGCAGGGCCGGATGTGAAGGTTTGGAGGTTTTGGAGTAAATAAGAAGTGGAGGCTCGTTGAAATGTTTTTGAAAAAGTACCTTGTGAATGTGAATTTATTTCCTTTGTCAGAATGAGTGTCCTTTGTTATCTATCTTATCTAAAAAACAGCAACTCATATTGTGGAGGCCCCCTAAAACCGGCTCTGACTTTACGAGAATAGCTCCTGCTTTGGTGAAAAGATTAGCCAGTCAGCAAGGTTGGGCTGACTGCCTAGGATGCACTGGACGTACTCAAGTATCGTTTCTCATGAAGACTCCTTTAATGCACCGTATAATATTATGTTTACATTATCAGTGATAATTTGTCACAATTCACGCACAAACCAGATTGAAAATTTGTGTTTTGTCGCAACTTGGAAATTACCAAGACCAAGAAAAGTTTGCAACTGCAATAGACTTAGTTGTTTGGTTGATTAAGACACCTGAAACTACGCATGTATTTATTTATTCTATACTAGCGACCCGCTCCGGCTTCGCACGGGTGTATTGTAGATAGTAATGTGGTGTCAGTGTGGAGTTACAGTTAAGTCCTTCCTCTTGAATCATTCTGTCTATTGATGAAAACCGCATCAAAATCCGTTGCGTAGTTTTAAGAGCTAGTTCAGACATGGCGGAATCCGCGCGGATTGAAACCGCGCGGTTGAACCGCGCGGAGCTTATTATAATGACATCCTTGCTAGACGTTCATACTAGGGATGTTACGGAGCTTCGACTCCGACTCCGATAAGTCGGAACTTCCGATTGACATTACACCTTCGGTTCCGACTTCGGCTCCGATACTTTCAATCGGAGGTTTGAATAGGAGGTCGAAGCATTTTTTTATCGTCTATGCCTATATTATGTAGGGTTATTATTTTTAATTAGAATTAAAGAGGCTGACTGAATTATGTATTTACTATTTTATTTTGTTAGGCCTGTCCTTAACACATCTCTCTTATGCTAACACCGAATCCGCCTCCGACTCCGATTCCGGTTCCGAATCCGACAAACCAAATTTAAAAACTCCGACTCCGACTTCGGTTCCGATAAAACCACCTCCGTAACATCCCTGGTTCATACTACATCGCGCGGATTATTTGTATACGTGCGGTAGCCGCCTCTCGACCGCTAGAAAATGAACGCGCGGATGCCGCGCGGATCTATTTACTTGACGCGCAAATGTGTATTCTGAAGTATACGCGATTAGTTCTGCTGGCGATTAGGCTGCGTACTGGCCTTGTATACTATGGAAACACGAGACGTGCCTAGGGTACGTTCACTTGTTCCGTGAAATCCGCGTGTATCGGACGTGTGACAATGGATCTCTTCGACACCGAGTTATTCAACCACTAAGTGGAAAAAATACTAGCCTTGTGGGACATCCAGTGTGCAGAATATTCTAATAAAATTGCACACATATTGCTTCTTCGACTTCCATTGTTGGAATGAAGCGGCTGTCACCCTACCTCACACCGCACACACATCGCGCCTGTCTGAACACTTTCAATCCTCGCGGATTGGAACCACGCGGTTTGGATACGCGCGGATTCCGCCATGTCTGAACTTACTAAAGATCTAACCGTACAGAAGGCGGGAAGCGACTTTGTTTTATACTATGTAGAGATTGTACACACGGCTAATCAAGCTATACATTTCCATTTTAAACTGACCTCTACGCAAACTGTACAGCAAGCCAATGCGAGATCAGGTCATACTGGAAGTATACAGGTGACTGGTTCGACCTATTCCTTGAAATGGGTTATTAGAGATCATTGGTCATAAGTTAATACCCATCAAATATGGGTCGAAAATAATAAGTCTTGTCCCTAGTTAGGTTCGGCGAGGAAACGTTGGAGTTTTTAAAAAAGACACGTGTTTACAAAGCTCCACATTGAAATTAGTCTCATTAAACCGTTCAAACTGTAAACCACAGAACAGACCTCTTTATCTGTTCTGTGGTTTACAGTTTGAACGGTTTAATGAGACTAATTTCAATGTGGAGCTTATAACTAAGGAAGTTTACAAATGAATTCTTATCTTAACTTAATAGCTACTTTGGTGTAATGTTCGCTGTGTGAGCTGACAACGGTTTGACAGCGTTACGCTGATATAACTCCCTTAAGACCTTTTATTTCAGAATCATTGAGATTATTGGGGCGGCATTTTTGTCTAAAGTGATTGCTAGTTTACTAGCTTTTAGAAAAGTATCAACTGAGCGCCCAGAAATGAGTAGTTTTTTACAAGTCCTTTTTTCGATAAGAATTCAAACTCCGATATCTCGGAAACCGCTCATTTTCGAACCACAGTTGGTGAAGGTTAATACATTGCCAAAACATAATACACAGGTAAACAAAAATGATACAAACATTTACACAATACAATGGGCGGTCTTATCGCACAAGGCGAGGTGTATCTTCTAATCCTAAACAGAAGATTGTTCATAAAACATACCTTCTTTTTTAACCGACTTCAAAAAGGAGGAGGTTCTCAATTCGGTTGTATTTTTTTTTTTTTTTTTTTTTTTTTTATGTTTGTTACCTCATATCTCCGTCATTTATGAACCGATTTGAAAAATTCTTTCTTTGTTCGAAAGGGTATACTTCCCGATTGGTCCCATATAAATTTTGTTACGATTAGACTATGAACTTCAGAGATATGGAACGGAACTCCTCATCGGATCAAAGCAAAATTCTCAAATTACTAATATTGCTTTGTTTATATTTGTTGTTGGGAACTGACTACTGGAAAAAAGGAGGGGGTGCATGTCCCCCCCCTCCCCCTTTGGAATGTTTTCATTATATCGTGTAAGGTATCATTTGAAAGGGCTTTTTATGCCCGACTACGTCAAAGCCAAAAAGAAGGGTTATGAAGAGGAGGGGGTTAAGTTTATGGCACTAAAACGTATCTAATAAAAAATAAACTTTAAAAAAAAGTAAAAACCGACTTCAAAGAAAAACTAAAAGGAGTGAAATAATTACCATATTATAAAATTAACAGTTTCAGAAGTCGGTGCAACTCTACACTGAAACAAATAGAAGCCACCGACTTCTGAAACTGTTAATTTTATAATATGGTAATTATTTCACTCCTTTTAGTTTTTCTTTGAAGTCGGTTTTTACTTTTTTTTAAAGTTTATTACGTGTGGATATCCTCCGTCTGGGGACGATAAAATGTTATGTTCGATTCTATGTACAAAAATCTTTGTATTATATAACCAGTGATCGGAAAAAGGTGAGCTAATTGATTACGAGTATCACTTGCGTTAATGGTGAAGGAAAACATAATGAGGAAACATACACATCTGAGAGGGCTCCCAACAGTTCTCGATGGTGTGTGTAGTCCGCCTACCAGCAAGAGGCCAGCATGGAGGACATAGAGCGTGTCCACATCACCACGTCACGACGTCGTCAACGTGAAACGGTGCGGTAACGTGGCACGGTGCGTTGACGTAACGTGCAAATTTACGTTACCGTATCGTAACACGTTTCGCCTCTAGCCGCAAGTACACACGTATATGCGCTCCGCCCGCGCTCTCCACGCCCGCCAGTTAGTTGCCGTCTATGTGCTCCGATGCTTTAAAACCATACCTTACTGTTTCTCTTATTAAAATTCAGGATCTACATGGTCAACGATAAATCTAACAATGATTCTGACGTGCATTTTTACGGTACGGTAACGTGAATTTGCACGTTACGTCAACGCACCGTGCCACGTCACCGCACCGTTCCACGTTGACGACGTCGTGACGTGGAGATGTGGACAAGCCGTAAGGCTTAAATCTTTCTCATTGTGAGAAAAGGCCCATGCCCAAATATTCCATAACGACCAACTAGGAGTCAACAAACTGATATGTTGACAAGAAAATTCCCTTCAAATTCCCATCCCATCCATTTTAAAACCTAACAACCCGAATCATACTCAATTTAATACCTTTTAATATCAAAAATCTTAAAGCCCTCCCAAGCCTTTTGTAATAAATAGGTGTTATATTAAATAAAGCTGTATTGTGTGGCGCGGGTGTCGGTAAAAGGTGGCCCTTTTTGTTTCAAGGGTCCGTTGTCCCTCCCAACGCCATTACGAGCTGAGATAGGATGTCGGTAATAGAGTATTGTGAAATGGATTTTACGGAAAATTTTCGCACGCTCGATCAATGTGACTACCTACTTCTAACTGGCTACTGAAGATGAACTCAAAATCGTGATTATTTTTCTCAGATTATGGGAACTTTTGAAATGTCAAGACTAAAGATAAAAAGATAAAGATAAAGAATCATTTATTTGGACACAGCACAAAGAGACATAACAGATAAAAAGTGTGACATAATATATGTATAAAAAGTCTTGGGTATGTGTCTCACGGCTGCACCAAAAAGGTGTCCAGATCAGCTTAATGTCAATCACTATAAGTACTTGACGCTGGTTTTCGTCTGGAACCTTTGTGCTCCACGGATGTCAGTCAGCGGTCATGCCCGTTCACTTAAACCAACATGTGTGTGTATATGTGTAGTGTACGTAAAGAAAGAAAATAAATAAATACGCAATAAATAAGAAACAATCTAAAACTGTATGCAATATAATATTTAACTAGATTAATTTTGACTAAGTGCACAGTTTTCAAATAAAGGCTTGTTTATACTTTGTTAAGTAGCAAGTGCATGTGACAAGTGTGTAGGGGCACACTGCTGACGCATTAATTTTGTATAACGCGCCCTAGTGTGTTAGCGCGGCGCGGGAGTCGTCTCCCCGCAACCGTATAGTTAGGTCGTAATTATTATATTGTAATATGTAAGCTGGTACCAGTAAAGTTATATATTTATATTCAACTGTTCTTCATTGGAGTAATCATGCAACATAATATGTACCCCTACAAGTGCAAGTGCTAAGTCATAAGTAAACTCAGCGTATAAACAGACACGCTGTTATGTGATACTGTTAAGTGTGACAAGTGTAAGTGTGAAGTAAAGTGATTCTGCAAAAACACTTGAAACTGTTTGAACGTTTTGAAATTCACTCAACACTTGTCACCACAAATAGGTTAACTTATCACTTGTCACGTACTTAACTAAGTGTAAGGGTGCTATGCAGCCATGCTGCGAGAATGTAAAAGCTAAGCTACGAAACTATGTGACCGTTTCCACTGATGCTAAGCTATGTAGCGGAGCGAGTAAGATGTGCTCGCTGACAAACGAGTGCCTACTGTAGGTACACTGGTCTGCACTTAGCTACACTACTCGCGACCTTCCATAGCACGCATCCATAGCACGCGTCCACAGCACGCATCCTTCTATATAAAAAACGTAGCTTACTTGAATCAGTTTCCACTAGTGCTATGCTATATGAACCAATGAATATGATTGGTGGATATCAAACGCATCCATAGCAACGTTGCATAGCAAATATCTGGTGGAAAAACAGCTTAAATCAGCCTTCATAACAAGCGTATGGCACCTGTGGGTTGCAGCTGAAAATGAGCGTTAGGTAGCGCCACCTGACATCATGCTGAGCTGATGGCCCTTTTGGCACTTCTATCCTATTCTATTTCTTGATAGGTTCTATTGGGAATGCTGCCCCCGTATTGCGAAACACACGCCTAATCACACACGTGCACGTCATGCTCGTGAACGGGTGCTGTCTGTCGGGACTGGTCAGCCCTTAACTACTATGGCAATCCTGGAAGGCATATTATTTTTCTATTTGTTACTCTTATATGAGTTTATTTCTTACATTAACCTGCATTATTCTCATTCTATTTCTCACACTACTTTAATGGAATTGTCATGAACTACTATTTTGAAAAGAGTATTCTGGAAGTTTCTTGCCGGCTCTTCTCCATGCAACCTACCGTTTGGAACCGTGCACCTAGTTTTGACGTTTTAAAAGTGCCTGTAATCTGGTCTTTTTGAAATAGAAAACCTTGACATTGACTTTGACTTAATCGCAATAGCCTTGATTTTGACAGTTCAACAATGTCCATAACACTGTATGTTAACCATTCGTGTTATCGACAGTAGTCGATAGTAATGCGGCATGCAATGAATATTGTTGTAATCAAAATGAAAGTTTTAATGATTGCGAGTGTGTTGAGGTCCTGCCCTCCTAAAGAGGTTGTTAGGATACTAGCATTCCAGGACGCAGCTGGCCAACTAACTTTTTTTTATTTTTTCGTCGGAGTATCCTCGTGGATACCTTTCGGCCGGGGAAAGCGAAGAGTTACACCGGACTCTTACCGGTTAAAAACCGACGGTGTTCCTTCTCCTTACCTTTGGCCGGGGTTGCGTGATTCGCAGCTGCATGCACCGCGACCCCGGCCTCGGTCCGCCAGCCCCTGGCGGACCTCTCCTTCTGTGGGGCCTCGCCCCACGTCCCCCTGAGAGATGCGCACGGAACACTGCGCGCCGCCTTCTCGGGCCTGTTACTGGTCGGGCGACGGGTCCCTTTACCCCGCCGCCCGTAGGCCACACACTTGGGTGGCCGGAGATCGTCGCGCGCCCTCCAGCGGCGCCCGGTGCGACTGGCGCGGGAAGGGAGAGTGGCAGCCGCCTCTCTCTCTCTCTCCGTTCCCTCGTTGGTCGCTGTCAACTCCTCGCAAAAGGAGGCGACGGCTTCCCACGCACTCTCGCTCCCGACCATGGACAGAACCACGGCCGGAAGCAAGAGGTAGCTGGCCATCTACCTGAATTTCTGAAATCCTTCGGGATTTTTCATGTAGTCAGTTTTACCAAACTCACAGGAGGACCTGTCTTGGGAAATGCATTCCAACTCCATGTAATCTCAGCGTGTGTGCGTTCCGTGTTTTGATTGACTAGCACAGAGTTACAAGCAAAAATAAAGTTCAGAACGCAGAACACTTAACAGTCTTTCTGCACGACTTACTACAAACACATCATTCGCCTTCCACGATAATACACAAACCATTTTCAAATTTCGAACACGTACCCCAAGTGTTCCTAATATGAAAATATCGTGACGACGGCGTAACGACTTAGGTGCCGATAACCGTTGGTACGTGTCTAAAAAAACTAAGCGATTGTTACAAGGATTTGAGAATCGATTATTGGAATCGAGTCGAAGTGTTCCCGATAGTCGTATTAAAGTTGTGGACCCAAACGTGACGTGACCGCCAAAGGTCTGGAGGTCAATTTGGATTGTCTTGTTTATGTAAGTTTTTTTGTGGTTCCAGGTGAAAATCCGACGGTACAATACAGCTTTAGGCGTTCCCTGAATATTTTTATGGATTTTGTTATATCAAAATGTATGTACACAATTCTTGTAGGGGCTTTATAAAGTTCTTCGATCTTTCCATTCGTTAGGAAGACCATAATTATCATGTACTATTTATTCCATTGTCCGTATGAGGCATGTTTTGTTGCTTAACTAACTACGCTAAGTAACTGCATTCCATCTATTTGCATAACTGAGCTACGTTTAACTTGGTCTGTCAATGTGTTATTTTTATATTTACTAACTGTCACTTCTCGGCTCCGTCCGCTTAGGTTTTTTTTTACTGTTTCAGAAACCGTTCGCGCTCGTGCTCACAAAAACTGTGCTAAGTGTCAACTTAATTGGATGAATGGTACAGGAACGCATATGGAACTAACGATTCTTTGTTTGACCCGTATGCGTTCCTATACTATTCATTTTATATATAGGGTGGAAACGTTAAGTGTCACTAGCCGAAAACTCTGTTATTTTTGCAGATATTGAAAAACTGTTAGCCAATATCAAAACTAACTTGCTTATGAAATAAAATGATATAAATATCTTTGGGAAATTAAATCGCCATTCTGTTCGAAATTTGATTTAAACTACGCCCGTTCATTAAATAAATAAATAAATATTTTGGGACATTTTCTACACAGCACCATCTAGTCCCAAACTAAGCAGAGCTTGTACTATGGGTACTAGACAATGGATATAATACATATATACTTTTTTTTTTGTAAATACATACTTATAATACATAGGAAACACCCAGACCAACACAAACACTTATGTTCATCACATAAATATTTATGTCCTGTGGGAATCGAACCCACGACCTCGTGATCAGCAGTCCGACACTCGAACCACTAGACCACAGACGTCGTCAATGTATTAAAGTATGAAAAGCAATCAATTTGGACGATTATTAGCTAATTATACGTAATATTATAAAACTTTAGACTGATACTGGAACTTGGCTACCAAATGAATAAAACGGCACCAATGATTTTTTTTAAAAGGAGAGAAATATAATATTCACGCACAAAGTACGGGAGCATGAAAAATTAAATTTTGGCGTGAGGTTTATATTATGTCAGTTTATGCAGAAAGCAACTAAGTTTAGATATAACTTTTTTTTCATTAGCTTGTTTATTGACAGAGTATAATCCCATAAAAACCCTACATAATGCATAAAGTATGGGCGAAGTTAAAATAAAATTTAAGACACACAGCGATTTAATTTAAAAAAGGTAAGGTAAGGCAACCTACTTTTGATATTTGCTAAAAGTTTTTCAATATCAGCAGTACAATTTTGTAAGAATCTCACCTCGTTCGCGACTGTCAATTAGACACTTGTCGTGACACAGCGTGGATAACAAAACTACGCGTTATTGATTATACTGTCGATTATCTGTGTGTTATTTGCTTCTATTATCCATACTGTGACATTATGGATATCGAGCCAACCGTCGATATTGAGGTGGGTTTCTTACAGAATGACACTACTGTAATATTGATGAAATAATCGCTTGTGGACACTTAACGATTTCACCCTGTAAAAAATATTTGTATTTTACGAGTATCATCAAGGTTAGTTACCCCGCCGTTAATAAATTACATTACACGCAGAGTCGCACTGCACATGCTACGACGTAGCTGACGCAATGTTGTCAGTGCTACGCCAGCTTCGCTATCGTAGCATTCACCGGATTCGCTACGTGTCAAGTCATTGTCAATTAAGGGGGTATTTTCAAAACTGCTATTAATTAGCTGTTTTTCGGTACATTTTCCAAATAATTCGTGAAACTTAGCTAGATGTTATGGTGAGCTACGGATAGACTACGCTTTTATCTAAAAATGGTAGAGAAAACATTTTTAAATTTGTTAATTTATAATAAAATAATAATAATTTTTCGTAGCCTCCTCCTACGAAAATACTGAAAATGGGGTGAGTTTCGGTACATTTTCCTGAAGAATTCAAGGGTTTTAATAAATAAATACAATACCATTTGTTAACAGACATATTAAAGTTAACCTGGTAGAGAAAAAAATTAAGAAAATGTTTGGAATATGCACAGGAAAATAAAAAAAACATTTTAAATTTTTTTCATATATTTTGCTAGGCAGATGAACCATAACTATGTGAAAATAAAGTTGGTTTTCCATCTGTCATTTTACTGTCAGCCATCATTGTGAGTAGACTCGAATCGCTTGACAGCAGAAATAAGCGGTCAATTAGATCCCTAATTGGTCACAAACATTTGAGTTGACCTAACTCGAAGATAAAGGTACGCTGTGTGTGTGTTGGTCGTCCGCATATCGCAATTTTACTTTTTACCTACGCTTTCTGCAAACGCGTCCTTAACGCACAAACCTAGCCGTTGAACGCCAACGAACGCCGACGATCGTTCGTCATTTGTTGACCAAACTTTGTATAGAACTAATCCGGTTCAATTAGTTATCCCGATTATCCCGTGTGGGGACGGGCTAGAATATAAAACTTCCTTACCTCACGCTGGGTGACGTATGATTCAACAAAACCCAGCACGCTTGGTGGTAGAATCTATACGGTCCGCCTGGCTAGCTGACACCTTCACATTAAAGTCCGGCGCCAAGCAGTTTATTGTGTTCCGTCGTGTGTATGTGAGAGCCAGAGGGGTATAGGGGAATCCTTCTTTATCTCTGTTACTTGGATTCGTGTGCTCCATCTTAGACTGTGTCTACGCTTATCATCAGGTGTGAAAAGGGCCAAAGGTGACCATTTCAATTATTTTTTTTTATGATTAGTTACGGTTTACTCACGTATATTTTTGGGGATTGTCCTACTAGTTTCGAAACCAAACGGACTCCTTAATCATGAGTTGAACACGCGGCAACGTCGCGAGTCGAACTGGCGCTGCACCGTGCCGCGTAGCGTTGCGCTCGCGAAGAGAGGCACGCGTTCTGCGTCGGTTTTTTTTTTGTTTTGGTCATCCTCATGGATGCCCGTCGCCCGGGTGGAAGGCGAAGGAGTATGCCGGCGACTCTTACCGGCTGAAAACCCACGGTGTTCCTTCTCCTGACCCTTGGCCGGGGTCGCGGGATTCACAACTGCATGCACCACTAACCCGGCAGGCCTCGATCCGCCAGCCCCTGGCAGACCTCTTCTTCTCTGGGGCCTTGCCCCACGTCCTCCTGAGAGGCGTGCACGGAACACAGCGCACCGCCTTCTCGGGCCTCTTAGTGGTCGGGCGACGGGTCCCCTAACCTGCCGCCCGCAGGCCACACACTACGGTGGAGATCGTCGCACGCCCTCCGGCTCCCGGTGCGTCTAGCGAGGGAAGGGACAGTGGCAGCTGCCTTTCTCTCTCTCCCCGCTCTCTTCTTGGTCGCCATCACCTCCTCGCAGGAGGCGACGGTTTCTCACGCACTCTCGCTCCCGACCATGGACAGAACCATGGCCGGAAGCGAGAGGTCACCACCGACTGCCTGTGTCGGTATTGCTCGTGCGTCTTCGTCACTTGTCGTGTTCTGGTTGTTGAAACCTGGTTGTTACACTCTAAAAAAACTGTATCGAGTCCCGTTTGTTGGCTAGGTGTAGTACACTGCATCATGTTATTGTTTTACGGTTTTTGCGTCATGTTTATGTACAAGTAATACCAAGCAGCATAAACTTTGTTGTACAAGTTATTATTACCTATAGAGGCCAGCACAGAACAGATAAAGAGGTTAGAAAGGAAATAGTTCCTGATTTGTATTAGAACGCGTGTCGCCGCTTTTCTCCCACTCTTTAACTCTACTACAAGCAAGAGCCCAATACGTACGCGCATTACGCACACAAATAAACCACACGCACATAGATTTCGAGTTTGCTATTAGTTGTCACACTAACGCAAATACTGCGTTCGACGTACACTCACACACGCGCAAATTCAAATTTATTTCTCATACATGTTACGGCGACCAAAAGGTCGATTACTTATATCGATAAAATTACTGTAATTTTGTTACATTAAGGGCCGATTTTTCAATCCTCAGATAAAATGCCTGATAACTACCTGACGAATAAAGTTATTTGGCTGTTTAGCTGCCTTTTTTTTTTATCGTGGGAAAATCCTCATGGATACCCTTCTCCTGGGGAAGGCGAAGGGTTATGCCGGCTAAAAACCCACGGAATTCCTTCTCCTGACCCTTGGCCGGGGTCACGGGATTCGCAGCTGCATGCACCGCAACCCCGGCAGGCCTCGGAGAGGTCCGCCAGGGGCTGGCGGACCTCTCCCTGTTTAACTGCCTGATAATTGTTTGTCAATTTTTCAATTGCCATTTATCTCACGTCTTACTATCTGACCGATTTCATTGACTTTAGCAACGCTAACTTCAGGGAGGTGAGATAAATATATGGCATAAACGAACGTTAGAGCAGGCCAGACTATTTCAATTACCTGCACAGAGTCTAGAGTACATTAATTACCTGTATGGCAAAAATAACACTGTCAGACTATCTTCCTGTCATGTCGTGTTATATATTTTGATTGTAAATCAATCTATACTAATATTATAAAGAGGTAGAATTTGTTTGTTTGTTTGTTTGTTTGTATGTAGGAGGTAATCTCCGAAATTACTCATCCGATTTCAAAAATTCTTTCACCAATAGGAAGCTACGTTATCCCTGAGTGCTATAGGCTATATTTCGGGATCAAAAAATTAGGGATCCGTAAATTAACGGGAGCGAAGCCGCGAGCAAAAGCTAGTATTATAATATATTTATTACAATGAAATCAAAAAAATAGAGAGCGTTCGGCGAATTTTAATAGTGCTGTAATTCAATTCCTCATAAGTTTAATCGAAAAATACAAACACGTTATAGAAATAAGAAGACCGATGCGGTGACGAATAAAGACAAAGAAAAGGATCTGCGTGGAGAAAAACTGAGAGCTCATTAAATTCAGTTGGAATCGCAACCAGTGTCCTTTCATGGAATACATTAAAACTTAAGTATGAGGGAATTTAAAAAAGTACCAAAAAAAGTCATCTATGCAGACAGGAAATGTACAGAACCGAAGCCCGAAAGTCTGACTACCAGTTCCACCAAGAGCTATCGTGTTAATTACTAACTGGGTGATGGAGGTCAGATAGACAGTCGCTTCATATAAAATACTGGTATTCGACTGCATCCGGTCAGACTGGCAGACGATCCCAAATTCCCAACATAGTTCGCTAGGAAGATTTACACTATCAATTACTACAGCTCTGTTATGTAGCCATAAACCCATTTCGCAGTAATTTTTTGTATAATAAACGATTGAAAACTTAACCTTTGTTTGATGCTTGATTTTATCCTCTACCATTATTTATAAGTAAATATTGCACAGACTCTAAAAGTCTGAATTGGCGATGGAATTCTTTTGAATCCCACACTGTAAAATGATTGGGCATGTTTTTTTTTTATCATGCCTTTATCCTCATTGATTCCCTCCGCCCGGGAAAGGCGAAGGGTTATGTATGCCGGACTCTCACTAGCTAAAAACCCACGGTGTGCCTTCTCCTGACCTATGGCCGGGGTCGTGGGATTCGCAGCTGCATGTACTGCATCCCCGGCAGGCCTCGGTCCGCCAGCCCCTGTCGGACCTCTCCTTCTGTGGGGCTTCGTTCCACGTCCTTCTGAGAGGCGCGCACGGAATACTGCGCGCCGCCTTCTCGGGCCTGTTACTGGTCGGGCGTCAGGTCCAATAACCCGCCACCCTCAGGCCACACACTAGGGTGGCCGGAGAACGTCGCGCGCCCTCCGGCGGAAAATGATTGGGCCTGGATGTGACAATTCTTACTTTCCTTCCTGGATTTATGAATTCATTTATCAGAGCTTCTTGCTCAATTATTGCCAGATCATCAGTGCTATCAAATAATATACATCCATTTTACTTTGATGAAAACGCAAACCCAAGAATTGTCTAGTAAAATTATATTTTTTGTTTACATCATCAGTCATCGAATAAAACTATCTACTGAATAAGCGGTTATCTGGCCGTCAAAGGGAAAGATAAAGTTATTCCTCAGGTAGTCAAATTATTCGTCGAATAAAGCCAATCTGACGATTGAAAAAATCATTTTTTTGCTACTTGTTGAATAAATGCTATTTGTCTGTTTATCTGAGGATTGAAAAATCGGCCCTAAGTTTTGCAATTTTTCGCTCTAATTTTGAGACCCTCGAACGGGGTACGAATAGTGTGAACTTCCTCAACACATATAAATAATAATGTCAAATTAAGGGGAACATCCGATATAGCCGTGAAAATCTAATTTTCTTTAGTTTTTTTGCTAATTGCAGGTCTGTTTTACGTCATAATTATGTTGTTTGCACCCGTAACGATACTAAGTTTGCTAAAAATAGTCAATAAAATCATGTAAATTATTATGAATCATCATCATAATGCACTACATAACATGTTTTTTTCGGAAACAATTCTATTTTCGACCATCGTAAACCTAGAAAAGTAGGTATACTTACGACTTTCATATTGAATATATTATTGAGTAACCGTTACCGGCGCAAATCGCATTTTGAATAAGTAGTATAAGGGTAGTTCTTCGAAATTTGGTTCTTCGACTGATCCATATGGCCAAAATTGAATTTCACTTTCAGCTCTGTAGCACATGTTCATATGAAAATAGGTATGCCAAATAACATGTATTTGAATGAGGGACTCGTTTTTATAAAGTAGTTTTCAAGATATCGACGTTCGAATATTTTGTGCCCAGATGAATCAGAATTTGTTACAGATAAATCAAAAACAGAAATAAAAATGAAAAACTTTACGTAGATGGGCTTCTCTATTAGGAAAATAATCATATTTTAACAACAAAAATATTGTGTTTTTATGAAAACAATTATCAGTGATAATATTACGGAAAAAATCTGGTGGATTCTACAATAATTCTGGTAAAACATTTTTGAAACTCCAGTATACCTACAGGTTTACTGGTAATTTGACATAATAATATACCTTGCACTACGTTATTGGGGGGCTAAAATACAACACATTTAACCCATATGTTCTACCGAAAGTCAATGAATTTCGTAATATTGAAATTTTTGTATTATTTTGAATAATACCCAGAATTCCTTATTAAACACTATTTATCTCTAAAATATCAAATTGACTGGCTTTGATTATTGATATTAGCTTGTAGCTGATACTTTTACAAAGCTTTCTGCGTATTTAACTGTTCTTAATGACCATTCAATTGAAAGTAATCATTAAAAGTTAATTAAGTGTATTAGAAAATCGTCGAGGTAGGTACACGATAAACGATAAACAATGATGTTTATCTCAAAAATTTACTGTAACAGTAATTAAACAAAATGCAAGACAAACATCCTTATTTAATCAGCTATCCAACGAGGTTAGAAGTACAAAAATATTTAGAAACTAATGTAAACATGTCTTCATGTCTTTTCTGATGAAGAGTCGATGGGACATCTCTGGTGAATTTTGGAGTTACAAGTTTTTCATCGATTGACGAAGTCTCCATCCAAAAGCTGTCATCATCGGGAAGGTCGAGGTCTTGTTGGGCTGTATCCGAATCTTTTCCAGTCTGAATTTCAGTAGCAGATATTTGGCTACGTTTGATCAAAGAGCTGCATGTACCTTTCTTCGATGTCACCTTTATTTTATTCGCAGATTTGACGTCTACACCACTCTGTTGTTTATTAATGTCTTCTATGGTATGATTCATATGGGGTTTTGACCATACGAATCAGGCACAGATGAATCAGGATTTTGCCTACAATCATGCATAACTCATTATACATACAGACTTCATTTTTGTCATTTTTCTACACGAATCTATAACCAAAAAGCATCACACGAAACACAGATAGAAGTTTTAAAACAATAAAATAAATCTTATAAAGTAGCCATTGTAATCAGAATGCCACCTGAACCAAACACAGATGAATCAGACATTTACCTTCGTAACATCGGGATCTAAGCCAATCAGCTGTACATCCACCTTCTAGCTCGTCCGTTGCAGGACTGGCTTTTCCCCGTGCGGGAAGCCAGACCCTCATTATTATTACCCGACCAAGTACGGTCAAGCGCAGCTTACGCCACATTAATCAGTATTATACGCCGGACACTTCTTATTTACTTATTTATAAACACACTAACGTAGTTATAACTAATGCACATTTTTTTTGTAAGAGGACAATTCATCTCCTTTCGATATAACTATAATTTACATTGATGTATCAAAGGGAAAATGCGACATATACCATTTTGTTCCGGAAAATGGCAAACGGACGCGCTATATGAATCAGAAGAACAAACTTCAAATATTTTTATTTTGTACCTAGACATCAATTATTTAAAAAATATAATTTGTCCCAGTAAGGGATAAAGATAAACTGTACTAATAAAAAATTACATGCCGTTTTGTTAGTTGGTTACAAAAATATACCCACAGAAATCGAAAATTTTGTCCCTGAAGAACTACCCATAAACGTAAATAAAAGCTACAATTTGCAAAAAAACTAAAGAAATTTCGATTTTTGTTTTCCCGTAGGCGTATTAACATAATATAATTTAATTAATTTCATTTGAATAACCCTGTGAATTGTAATTGCATAATTTTCTGCAAAATGTTAAGAACAAATTGTGCTACATTTAATAGGTATCCATTCAATTCTACCAGTTGTCTCAATCCAGTTTTCTTTTGTCTGGACCTGTTGGAAACCTAAAAATAAAATTTAAATTTAATAATTTAAAATTTAACATATAATTCGTGGCAATTAACAAAGTTATTTTAATTATAATATTACTGATAATAATCATTTGTAGATATACACACATATTTAATACCGATATTGTTTACAACTTGGTACAACACTATCGATACGTATGGATTTCGCTGAATTAAAACAATTGCTCGCTGCACTCGACTTTCGCATTGAACGCAATACATTGCACTGTCGCTCACGTAGTACAAGATGGTACCCATGTATTGCAAGCAATGTATAATTTTGCATCTGTGTGCGATTCTATCGTTTTTTTCTACAAATTACATAATACTATTGCAATAATTACAAATATCACTGATATTATAAGGTTTTTGGACATGCCGGTGAAAAGAAATCCCTTCTCTGACTACACTACTCAACTAGCTTCTTTTCCGCCACGTTATAATAATGCAAGACGGCATAATTCTTTTTTTTCGCGGATCTCCGTACGCTGTCACAATAAGAGCGCGAATGTTGACCGGTAAAACAAATTTCGGTTGACATATGAGCGTCTGCTCATATATGCGGCGCGCCTGCCCCGCCCACAAGGCCCTTCTAACTTCTTTTATCTGTTCTGTGGAGGCCAGTATTGCCGGGTGTTGGTTTAATTTAAACGCCATTCATGTTGCATCACTACTAGTCTAAACTTGCTCAAGTTTCAGATCCGCCAACGATCTAAGAAACGTTCGTGTATTGTACAAATGTACATGTTATTCTAAATAAAAAAAAATTGATTTATTCAAATTAGACGAGAAATATTCTCGTGTATTTTGAACGTGAAATAATAAAACATCACGTTATGTACGATTTCCACCTACCGGGCCCACGCAGGAGCGCAGCGCAGCGCGTCGTAGCGGATGCTCGAGCACGCGCCTGTAGCCGACCGCGTCCGCCCGACGGCTACAATCTGCTGGAACCCGGGCGCATGCGCGCGCGTGCTCGAGTATCCGCTATTGCAGTCAGTTTCTACCTGCGGTGTGGCCGAGCGGAGTCGACCGGACGCGACGATAGCCGACATACGCGAGGACCCGACCGGCTGCCGCGGCGTCCGAGCGTAGCCGACCGGCTGTCGCGGCATACGCGCGGATCTAACCGGGTTCCAAGCAGTGTAATTTCCATGCAAACATGAAACTTAACTATTGTATACAAGCCTGAATTTCCTTTAGCACAGTGTGAAATGCGCTCCGGCGCGCTCCGGCGCTGTCCATTTGGTGGAAATCGTACATTACCCGTTCGTGTATCTTCTTAATATCTTCTTTAACCGACTTCAAAGGAGGTGGTTCTCAACTCGACTGTATGTTCTTTCTTTTTATAGCTTTTCCTCACTTTACTTTTTTACTGTATTGTCGGTGTGTTTACAAACACGATCTCAGATGCACAGACACCCAGACCCAGTACAGTTATCTATGTGTCATACATTATAATATTTATTATTCCGACTGGGAATCGAACCTACGACCCGTAACGTAAAAGCTAATCGCTCAGCTATTGCGCAAGTCGTGTCGTTCATTTGTAATAATTGACAAAGGCGTAATACAGAATGACCGGTGAGACACTAACGATCTCTTAACGGGTACTCATCATTATGAACAACTTTTACTATGGGCCCAAACATGAAATCGCGAAAAAAACAGCTTTTCCCTACATCTATGTTCGCATTACTCGTCAAAATGTAGGGAACAGCTGATTTTTAGGGTTCCGTACCCAAAGGGTAAAACGGGACCCTATTACTAAGACTCTGCTGTCTATCTGTCCGTCCGTCTGTCACCAGGCTGTATCTCATGAACCGTAATAGGTAGACAGTTGAAATTTTCACGGATGATGTATTTATGTTGCCGCTAAAACAACAAATACTAAAAAACAGAATAAAATAAATATTTAAGGGGGCTTCCATACAACAAACGTGATTTTTTTTGCCGTTTTTATTGATAACTAGCTGTACCGATGCGTTGCAATGCACTTTTTCCTACTTATTACCTACCTACTACCTACCTTCAGAAACAAAATAGTAACAAAAAGTTAAAACCATTTTCATGCATGAAGAGTATGGACATACTGAGATAATTTCTTCTTTTTTTTTTATATATCTAAATTTGCTTTCATAAGATCCTTCTCCTGACAATTACAAACACAAAAAAAAGCTAAATCGGTCCAGCCGCTCACGCGTGATGCCGTGACCAAGGGAAACAGGGATTCATTTTTATATATTATATATAGTTGGTACGGAACCCTACGTGCGCGAGTCCGCCTCCTACTTGGCCGGTTTTTTTTTCTCGATTTCAGGTTTGTTCCGATAGTAAAAGTTGTTCATAATGATGAGTACACTGACCCCTTAAGATATCGTTAGTGTCTCACCAGTCATTCTGTATAATCAGACCATTACTGTTCCACTGCTCGGAGCAGGCCTTTTCTAAGAATGAGAAGAATTGATGTCTTAGTCCACCACTCTGGCCTGGTGCGGGTTGGCGGGCTACATACACCATCAAGATTTTATTACTTTTTAGCCCTCTCAACAGAGCCGGATTAACCCTATCAGGGCCCCCAGGCAATGCAATTCTCGGGGCACCTTTTCTTACTTTTTAAAATTCATTTTTTCTATTACAAAAGTAGAGTCACTCATTAGCCGACCGCGCGCCAGCTGCGTTCCGAATTAACGCTTACCTTACCTACCTATATCGTCAAATATAGCAATTTTTATTTCTACTATGTATGAAGTAATTCATAAACTGACAACATGCGTCGAAAAAAAGGAATAATATTGAGGAAGAATACAAATCTAAAAAAGATAAGTTCGACAAAACGTTTTTTTTTCTTGGTGCGTGCACGGGGCCCCTAAGCAATTGCCTAATCCGCTTTATGGATAATCCGGCCCTGCCTCTCAAGTACCGTTAACGGAAGTGATAATCAAATATGATCCGCATATGAATTTAAAAAGTCAATAGTGCGGGTCGGGGTCGAATTGAGACCCCCTGCATGTAAGGCAACATTGGTAAGATGTTGTAAAAATCTAAGACCGTCGCAAAATAATGCCGCCTCCAACTCTTTTTACATACTGAACGAAACTAAAGTTTCCCTCGGACTTGACTAAGGATATAAACTGAACTTGTGGGTTTACTATGTGGTAAGGTACGGCGTTGCTCTTAGCCTAGACCTCCAGCAGTCCAGAAATATGTTGTGGTTTCAATAAGGAACGAAGTAAAAACTTGCCACGTCCGTGTCGGACCATGAAGACATCATCATCTGCCTAGCCTTTTCCCAACTATGTTGGGGTCGGCTTCCAGTCGAACCGGATGCAGCTGAATATCAGTATTTTACATGGAGCGACTGCCTATCAGACCTTCACAACCCAGTAACTGGGTAATACGATACTCTTGGTAAGACTGGTTGTCAGACTTTCTGGCTTCTGACCAACAGTAACGACTGTCAAAGATCTACAAATGACAGCCGCGACCAACGGCTTTACGTGCTTTCCGAGGCACGGAGGAAACTCGCTATGGTAAATGGTCACCCATCCACAGACCAACCTCGGCAAGCGTGGCTTAACCCGGAAGATCGGTCTATGCAGCTGTAATTATTTAGCCACGAGCTCCTCGGACCATGAAGACAATCAGCATCAAATATATCGGTACGAACACTGTTCATAATTAGTAGAGACCGGATTATATGCATGTGCATATTGCAGTATTTGCATATTTTGGCTATTTTTTCAAGTTATTGCATATTTAAGCTAAAATCAACTGATTGTGCATATTTTGGGCGTATTTTCTTTACTAGAAAAATACGAAAATATACATAGGTACAGCTATTGTCAAACTTCAAACTTCAAAACTCATTTATTCAAAATAGACTAGAATTACTTAGTTCTTTTTGAACGTCAAAATTTGTTACATCAAAGACAGCCCCAAAAAGCGCCCTCCCTTCACCGCTTCCTAGTGTTTTTGCTGTGAAGAAGAAACGGCGCAACAAACTCCCCAGCAACATATATCTGTCTGTCAAGTGAATAAATTAATTGAGTCTATACAAAGCAAAAGGTAATATTAATTACAACACTGAAATTATGCAAAATGCGGATTATAGACAAAGTATAAGTAATACAATTCTGGTTGAATTGAAAACAATTGTAATACGTAGATAAATTTTCTTATTTTTGAGAATAAATAATAGGTAAACATAGATTTTGTCTAAAACGATATCTAAGTAGTTTATTTTATTGAAACAATTCAACAAAAATAATAATATCTTGTTGAAGTAAAAGTAATTTGTTTAAGGGTCGATTTTTCAATCGCCAAATAACTTTTATCTGAGGAATAAAGACGTTTTGACATAATTTTCCATAGGTACAAAAGCTGTCAAAACGTCAAACTTACATCTTAGGTTAAAGTTATCTGACTATTGAAAAATCGGCCCGTAATTTAATGTGTGCTGTTTTTTTTCATAATTAATACATTATTTTGTAGCATTTATTACATTTGATATTGCATATTTTGGCGATTTTGTTGCATATTTCAAGCATTTATGATGCATATTGGCATGCATTTTTCGACCATTTGAAGTTGTTCATTCTGAAACAGCCCTTGTACCATTAAGATATAGTTTAATTTTTCTAGTTGTTCAGATCATGTTGAACAGTCTGTGCACCCCGTTATATTTGATGCTGGCTGTACTCATCGTTTTTGTTAAATTTTTATTATTTTATTTTTATTTTATTTGGAACAACAAACAATTACATAATAGAAGATACAGACAATGAAACATAAAACTAATAATTATGTAATCAACAGCATAATAATTATGTAATTGACAAACACTGGAGCTTAGAATACTATGCATTGGAGGTTCAGAAGAGAATATCCACGAGTGACGATATTCAAGTACGTCCGGCGCACCCTGGGCAGTCAGCCCCGCTACCAACCTTGCTGACTGGCTAATCTTTTCACCACGGCATCAACTATTTTTGTACAGCTCGTGCCGACACAATAGAAAAGAAGAAGTATTATTAAGTAAATGACCATGAAATAAGGAAGGACTATTAGAAAAAAGAAACTCATTAGCCATAGTTAATAAGATGGTTGAAAAACCATTCAACGAAGTCAATTGTGCGGTTTTCCTAATTTTTTAGGGTTCCGAACCAAAACTGTAAAAAAGGTCACAGCTCATTAGAGCCACCCGGCACCCGACCCACATCGCCTCGTCGCTCGGCGTCCACTCATTGTCAGCAGGTGCTTCACGGGTGGACGGCGCGTTATGACCAGTAAACGTCGCGTGGTCAACCAGAGGGTCGATGCGAACGGTCCACTCGATGGCAGTGCGCGGTTCACTCGGGACTTGTGCGTTGGCAATGCGTAGCAACGCAAGGCAAGCATGCGAGCAGCGAGTTGTCACCGAGTGGTCAACTCGTCGTCCGCGCGTAGACGGCATCCGTCCGAGGCAATCCGGTGAATCTACGGAGTTGATGTAGTGAGCGCACATCCATACAAGTTCATATAAAGAATACTAACCGCACGAGGCGAGGCGATGCGGGTCGGATGCCGGGTGGCTTTAATGAGCTGTGACCTTTATGGTGGGAGTTCATCTATTCGTCCGTATGTCTGTCACAGCTGCTTATTTCAGGAACCATTAAAGCTATCGACTTGAAATTTGGAATAGTTATAAATAATGCTTGTCCATCTGTAGTGCAAGTGAAAGAATTTAAAAAAAAACTATTTTCATTACAATAGAGACCGAAGTAGGGGTTTGAAATTTTAAAATGGGGTTACTAGATTACTTTCACGGTAACTTGATTAATTTGGCATATGTCAGTTGATGGTATGAAAATAAATTGTAAGGGCGCTTGTGTATGACAATTTAATTCAATAAGTATAAAATTAATTTAAAATATTAGTACCGTGTTACCCAGAAGGTTGTTTTAAAGTAGAAACAAAGAAACGTTATAGTAATATGTTTTTGACACCATAATTTTTTACTTTATAAAAGATTTTCAAAAAACCGCTTCGCCTTTTCAAAGGTACGTCAGATGGTACCAGTTGCTAGAGACGTGTCTATCGATAAAGTAATTTCGATAAATATTTAACTTATACATGAATATTTTGACTAACGTAATAATTATAGACAATAAGCTCAGTTGATTGAATAATTAGAATTAGATTCATTGGTGGTAAATGAACATTTATTATCACTTACCCTATACCTGCTAGATTCACATCAGCACGTAAACGTCTAATGTTGAAGATGTGCATCCTTATTGGCATATAGGTACAACATGATCAGTTAGTCACTTTACATCCGAAAACCATGAACTCTAATCATCACTCTGTACAACTTTTACTATAGCACAATAATTGAATTTGTCAAAAAAAACAGCTGTTCCATATAAAATAATCAATTTTGCTTTACAAAATGAATGGAACAGCTCTTTTTTATTTTACGAATTCTGGTTTTGTCCCATTGTTAAAATTGTACAGAATGATGAGTAACGTTGATGTTTTTCAGATGTAAAGTGACCACCCAGTCATGCTGTAGGTATATGTAAGTACATAAATCACAAGTATTTGGAATCTATAATCACTCTGCGATCTGCATAATTCGAAAAACATCTCGGTCAAATTTATAAATTTTATCGATATTTAAATCGACTTCATCACATGTCTAGCAACTCTTTATTGACATGATTGTGTCATTCTAATCAAGTTACCGTGAAAACAATATCGTTCAAGTGTGGTATCATATAAAAGGGCTCATTTGCACGTTATAAAACCTATTTTTATTTTCATTTATGTCGCATAGTTCTTGATTTATCATGAAAATTGTCTGTAAAATACCACCCCCCTTTATCTCCGAAGTTTGCAAAGCAAAAAATCTGAATTAAATAATATAGATAATAGAGGGTTTTGTAAATTTTCCAGGAAAAATAAAACGATGTCTGTAATTAGCAAAGTTTTTTAGAAATCAGCAAAAATCTTTTACGAAAAATCTTAGTTGTGCGGTTCTCGAAAATGAAATTTGAATTTCCCAAGGTATGGAAGGTAGAAGGCGAGTCCGACTCGCACTTGGCCGGTTTTTTGTAATTAGCTAACTCTGTTTAAACTTTTATCAAGTTATAATCAACCGTCTCTTTTATCCTTATTTATAGAAGACTGTTAAAAGAATTTAATCAAAAGTATTATTAGGCTGAGCATCCACCAGAGCTGTGCTAAGCTGCGTAGCGAGGAATGTGTTTTGTAAGCACCAATAGAATCACTTCATTTACCTAGCATCGCTCTGCGCAGCTCTGGTGGATACGGGCTTAGCGGAGCGAGGTTTTTGTTCACACAAAACAAGCAAGAAATGCGAGCAAGGGATGTGTTGCGAGGAATGTGTTATGAGGAATGTGTTACGAGGAATGTGTTGCTAGGAATGTGTACTATTCTCCCTCATTTTCGAAAAGAGTCCGCTACCTATCCTCGCACCGCTCATTTGTATACATTAACACATTACACATTCCTCGCACAGCTCTGGTGGAAAGGGTCACACCGTTTCATATCCTCGCTACACATTTTCGCACCGCATATTTTCCTCGCACAGCTCTGGTGGATGCTCAGCCTTAGCGTAGTTTTTTTGGCGTGAGTGTAGATGTATGTATGTAATAACATATATGTAGGGCCAAATATTTTTCCTTGGGGATTAGTGTGCGCCGCATTTGGGCCATATGTCGTTGTTTAGCTCCCTTTCTCTCGTTTGTGTATGATATCGTCCTGTCCTATTATTGGTTAATAATCATGGCAGTCGAGATAGTGACTCACTAGTTTCTAACAGGTATACTACCAGGTCGATGACAGCAGGTAAATATGATGTACCCAGAGTTAGTAACTACTATGGCGACAGAACTTTAAAAAAACGCGTTCCCTATTTATTGAACACCTTGCCTGCTGACATCAGACAAGAAGATAATAAAGTTAAATTCGTACATAAACTCAAAAAATATTTATTAGATTCTATGTTAGTATAGGTATTAAGTATTTATAGGTTATTGATGTACTTACCTGATATTATGTTTTAATGTAAGAGAGACTCAACGATCTCACAGTTAAACTGCGTAAGCAGTTTTGTGGGGCAATGTACTTAGCGTTAAGAAATTTTAAGTAAATAAATCATTCATTCATTCATTCATGTGCGTTGCAGCGGGCTGCACCAAGACGCCTCGCGGGCCGCATGTAGCTCGCAGGCCGCTGGTTGTCGACGCATGCTTTTAACAGTTAATAGATCGGTTTAAACAGGGGGCAACAAACTATGGCCCGTGGGCCAATTACGGCCCGTGAGCCAACTCCGGCCCGCGAAGGGCTTTAATCCGGCCCGCCAACACTCCCGTTCAAAGTGTATTACCTTCGGAAATATATTGCAGCCTCAGCATCACAAACAGGTATAAAATAAATAAATAGATAGGTATATAAAATGCCCAAAGAAATTGCCGTAAATACTTGAGTCAAAAATATTAGTTAAGGCTGGTATTCCACTTATTCTTTGTCCAATATCGATGTCCAATATTTGATCTTTCTTTTCTTTGAAATTCTTAATTAAAATCATCCGATTTCTTTGATCAAACGAACATTGGACAAAGATATTTGTTAAGTGAAATATCAGCTTATGGCAGAAAATAAATGCATTTCTTTTTGGAATTCTGTGCCACTGCAAAATTTCTTACGTTTTTCGGGCCCCTGACGGAAAAAGTTTGCCCACCCCTGGTCTAAAGGTTCATTAGATCTACCCGGAATCCGACCCGCATCGCCTCGCTTCGTGCGTTTAGTATTCTTTATATGAACTTGTATAGATGTGCGCTCACTACATCAACTCCGTAGCGACACTGTGACACCGTGTGCGTTCCACGCGCGGACGACGAGTTGACTACTCGGTGACAACTCGCTGACAACTCGCTGCTCGCATGCTTGCCTTGCGTTGCTGCACATTGCTAACGCGCTGCCATCGAGTGGACTCCTCCGACGACTCCTCTCGTTGACCATGCGACGGTTACTGGCGATAACGCGGCGTCCATCCGTGAACCACCTGCTGACAACGAATGGACGCCGAGCGACGAGGCGATGCGGGTCGGGTGCCGGGTGGCTCTAATGAGCTGTGACCTTAAAGGCTCACTAAATAAATATCGCGATCCAGGTTCGCGATTCCAATATTGTCTTCAAAATAAGCCTGTAGCACGCGCCTTAAGGCCAATCCTTCTGTTCTACGGACGCAATAACGTTGCATTTATTTTCTCAAGATATATTTTGTTTCATCCAGATGTTTCTGGAAAATAAACTCGTTTTGGGAGACGAGGCTTATTGGCCCGGCGTTTTTTGTTCAACTTTCGTGAAATTGCTTCCGCCAAGGAGTATCCCTCGACGGAATCATATCAGACGTATTTTATAAAGGAAGGAAAGTATTAAAAATTCCTTTCCGGTTCTTTCTTGTTCAGTTTTCAATTTAATGTTACAATTTTAGGAGCAAGTCTTCTGTTTAGAGCGATTACGCACTGCATCCGATCCGAATCAGTGAAAATACGGATATAAAAAACTCGGACCGAATTCGGATATTGCTTTACGCACAGCATCCGATCCGAATCCGTGAAAATACCGATCTAGAGTAAAAATCTCGGACCGAATTCGGATGTTACTTACGCACTATTCCGATCTCTGATCCAAATTCAAACAATTCAGGGGCCATCTTTGGTATATCCATTTGGCGTCCGATTTGAATCCGAGGTAATGCGAAAGCGTTCATACAAACATTACTACGGCTACTTCGGTCCGTCAATATTTCTTCCGAATTGGAGACTCACGGATGACGGATTGAAATCGGATGACGGATCTAGTGCGTAAACTACCATACAAATAGTTCTATGACTACTTCGGAACGTATTTTCGATTTTAGATTCGGATCGGATGCAGTGCGTAATCGCTCTTAGGCGAAGGTTCCCGACTGCAAAATTTATAATGACTGAATTTTGGTGATTTTTGAATTTGCTTAAACGCATTCTTTACTAGAGGTCGCTCGCGACTTCGCCCAAGAATGTCGTTTATCGCGTATTCCGTATTTTTCGGGATAAAAGTAGCCTATGTCCTTCTTCAGGTTCCAGACTATCTCTGTACCAAGTTTCATCAAAATCGGTTCCGCGATTTAGGCGTGAAAGCGTAACAGACAGATAGAGTTACTTTCACATTTATAACATTACTAGCTTTTGCCGGCGGCTTCGCTCGCGTTAATTTCGAATTTTCGTATTTTTTTATTTTTTAATATTCTTTGCAAAACAAAAATGCAAATAGAATATCTAGCTTTAATTCCGCTGAACAAGATCGCTACGCTGAGCAAGGACGCGAATGTTATTCGGCGACTAGCGGTCGAGGAGTCAACATATCCTGAGGATGCCCCGTGCAGGGGCGAAACACATGTCGTGTATTGGTTTGGTTGCATGTTGCATTATTTTATCACTCTTTCTGCATGTGCATATACTTGTGGGCGGGAGGGTGGTGCTGCATACTGCATCCAAACTAGCGATCTTGTTCAGCGGAATTAAAGCTAGATATTTTATTTGCATTTTTGGATGTCATGAATTTCCGCAAAGTAACGCCTGATTCCATCATTTATCTAATATTCTTTGTATGGCAACGTTTTGTACAGAAACGTGGACTCACCTTACGGTGAATAAGTGTGACGATCAAAACAACAAAAAATAAGCAAAATAAGCCTTTTCGATAGAAACATCCCTATTTGTTGACTACCATTTATTCTACATCAATGGATTTACACGTGTAGCTGAAAATAAAACATACTACAATGAAAATACGGACAATCTATTTGACCCGCGACCCTCAACAGTCTTGTTCTGCCTGCGGGTGTGTTTCGGAACAGCAATTTCCTTTTTTCAACCTTTTCTATGCGTCAGTAGCTTTCCAAGTGTTGGGTGTAGTATAGAGCGCGCTTATTTTCTTTTAAATCAGTGATTTATTATTTCATTTGAAAATAGTATTTACAGATGAAAAATAAACAAGCTATAGAGTGCGCTTATTTTCTTTTAAATCAGTGATTTATTATTTCATTTGAAAATAGTATTTACAGATGAAAAATAAACAAGCTATAGAGCGCGCTTATTTTCTTTTAAATCAGTGATTTATTATTTCATTTGAAAATAGTATTTACAGATGAAAAATAAACAAGCTATAGAGTGCGCTTATTTTCTTTTAAATTGGTGATTTATTATTTCATTTGAAAATAGTATTTACAGATGAAAAATGAACAAGCTATAGAGCGCGCTTATTTTCTTTTAAATCAGTGATTTATTATTTCATTTGAAAATAGTATTTACAGATGAAAAATAAACAAGCTATAGAGCGCGCTTATTTTCTTTTAAATCAGTGATTTATTATTTCATTTGAAAATAGTATTTACAGATGAAAAATAAACAAGCTATAGAGTGCGCTTATTTTCTTTTAAATCAGTGATTTTTAGGGTTCTGTAGCCAAAGAGTAAAACGGGACCCTATTACCAAGACTCCGCTGTCAGTCCGTCTGTCCATCTGTCACCAGGCTGTATCTCATGAACCGCGATAGTTAGACAGTTGAAATTTTCACAGATGATGTATTTCTGTTGCCGCTATAACAAAAAATACTAAAAAACAGAATAAAATAAATATTTAAGGGGGCTCCCATACAACAAACGTGACGTTTTTATAGATAATGGTACAGAACCCTTCGAGACCGACTCGCACTTGGCCAGTTTTTTTAATTTATACACAACATAAACTCTATTCGGTATTCCCCGAAGGATTGGCAGAGGTGTATATTACACCCACAATTCGCCGCATTAGGGGGCGAGCCTATTGCCATTGACCGGGCACAAATCCAGACTCCGGGCTGCTACTGAGAAATTCCACACGGAAAAACTCAATAACACTTTGCCCGACCTGGGAATCGAACCCAGGACCTCACGCTCATCAGTCGCCCTTGCGACCGTTAGACCAGCGAGGGAGTCTTATTTATTACATTTTTAATTTACTTGATTAAAATATAGTATTTACAGACATTTTTCCTTTATTTGTATATACTTTTATTTGTAATTATGTACTTAAATATTATTTGTGTAAATATTGTATGGATAATGAGATAAAATAGTGCAGTAATGTATAAAGTTTCAAAGTATTTACAGATGAAACACTTTGTTATTATTTTCGGTTTATCTCCGGGTCGTTTTTAACACAGTAGTTACAACATGTACGAGCCACTCGTACATTTTTAATTACTCAACAAATTTCTATACTCGTGTAATCTAAATTAAATGATAACTTATAATATTGATGACTAGGCAGTCTCTACATACGTAGTAACAAACATTGCCATTTTCATAGCATTATTAATAAGTCATATATTTTCAGTGTATCAGGCGCGCTCAAGCAGCATGGTTGTTTTATTCTATCACATCAGTTAGTTAGAACGCCATGCACACCACCAGGCACCAGCAGCCTTACCTAGAGCAGGCATCAGCAGCCGCTAGCTCCTATCAAGCATTTCGGTTGTTTTAATAGCAAGAGTTAAAACACCAATCTTATCAACATATCATTCACAAATGCAGGAAACTGTTCCTACACAACAAAACTAGTAAGTTAGATCGATGTACCTGATCGAACAACCAATGGAAGTCGCTTATTTTCGCTTCACTCACACTTAATGCGTTTGACTGCAGTACTAATGAACATTAAGTCGCACTCAGTTTAGAAGTGATCGGTTTTACGAAGTTTGCCGATGCAAGGATTAGTTGTGACAAGGGTTACCATTTAGAAATTTGAAAAGTCCTGACAAAAATCCTGACATTGCAATAAAAGTCCGGACATTTTAGTCACAAAATGCAAACATAACCACTTAGTTACAGTGTATGGTAGGTATGGTAGACGCCCGATTATTAAATAAGATTTATATTTTGTTTTTAGATGAATGAGAAGTTAATAAAGATTAAAGACTTAAGTACCTAGGTATTTGGTATCACTTGTGTAAGTTTTATTATTCGTATTTCATCTAAGCCAAAAAATCCGGACAAATCAAGGAGCCGGACGAAGTCCGGACAAAACTCTAGAAATCCGGACATGTCCGGACAAATCCGGACGGATGGTAACTCTAGATGTGACGTACTGTACTCCATGTTCATTATGAATGAAACTTTTCATGAGAGATACAATCAGCGTGTTTCGTTTGTTTCTTGCGATTATTATTCATACTAGGGGCGCAATTAGATTAATGTACGTCGCAGCGGATGCGCGAGCACGCGTCACTAGCCGACCGCGTCCGCCCGAAGGCTACAATCTGCTGGAACCGGGGCGAGTGCGCGCGAGTGCTCGCGTATCCGCTAGCATGCTCTCAGCGACTTGAATGATTCAACTTGCCACCGGCGACAACATGCGAGCCGCGGCGGTGACCGAGCGGAGCCGATCGGACGCGACGACAGCCGAGCGGCGCCGTCCACGTACGCGAGGAGCCGACCGGCTGCCGCGGCATACGCGCGGGTCTAACCGAGTTCTAAGCAGTACAAATTCCAAGCAAACATGAAACTTAACTATTATATAGAAGCCTGAATTTCCTTTAGCACAGTGTGAAATGCGCTCCGGCGCGCCCCGGCGCGGCGTGACCCGTTTGGTGGGAATCGTACATAACAAAATTGTTATTAAACGCAAACGAATCACAATCGTCAGTCAGTTTTTGTTTACAAAAACTGTCAAAATGATTGGTTAGGTTCTTTGTGTCAAACAATTTGACAGCCTTGGTTCGGTTGTGATTTATCAAGATTTATTTTAGGAGAATTGGGGCCCTGTGCGTGAGCGCGCTCTATAGCTTGCTTATGTTTAACCCGGTATGCTCTTAGTGTGCGTCCTGAGTGACGGCGCTCGGGCGTATTGCGGATTGCGGAGCGCTTTACCGTCGATACCTGACCTTAGTGCACGTGGGAAATTTGACGCGTACGCGCGTGTTTAGTGTATCGTTTATTTTACTTTGGTTTTAATAATGTCGATATCAAAATTCAAACGTTTCGAACATTTATTTCATGCACCGTTCATTCCGCATGCGCGGTGCACCGTCCCGGCAACCGTCGCGGGCGCCCGCTTAAGGCACTTGTCCCACCGCCGGCGAGGAAGCGACTAACTATCGGCTATTTTCTCTCTCAAGAAACGTACAATAGATATACATTCCGTGTAAACAAAAGATATGCATATATTAATAGTTAATCGCTGACTGTTCACACTGCCGGCGAGGACTCGCTCCACTAGTTTCTCGCTGAGCGACAAGAGCTATCAAAAATAATACTCGCTCAGCGATGCTCGCTTGGCGGTCAGAACTCACGCCGAGAGACCAACCAGCGGTCATTTGCGAGTGGTGCGAGTAATCGCCCGACGCACTCGCACACTCGCTTATAGCCCAGCGAAAAAACTATCGGAACTACACACTCGCTTCTTGCTGCTCGCCAACTCGTTTCTAGCTTCTAGCTCTACTCGCTGCTCGCTCATCGTTCGCGGTGGGACAAGTGCCTAACGCAGTTTCAGCCCTGAAAAGTAAATCAGCTGTTCTATACACTTTGTTAAGCAACATTGGTTATTTTGTATCGAACAGCAAATATTTTTCAAGGTATTCAGAGTTCGTCCCATAGTAAAAGTTGTACAGAAACTTTACTTTAACGTTGTACAAAGCAGCGTCCATAGTTTTCGGATGTAAAGGTACAACTAGTCATGTTGTACAGTCAGAAGCAATAATATCTTCCTATCGAATGATTTAAAACCGCCGATAATAGTCATCTGACCCAAGCCAAAAGAATAAGTAGGTGATTATGGGTAGTACGGCTATCCGTTCTGTACATAGGCCCATATTTGTCTGCTCTATCCATATTCAGATTGCTACTGTTGGCGATTTTGAAACCGTAGGTAGGAAGATATTATTGCATCTGACTGTACATCAATTAGACTAGCTAAAAACTAGGATAGCCAAATAAATAACAATGAAAAATAAAAATAAATTACAAAAATTTTATTCATCGTCCAACAACCATTTCCAAACATTTCAACAAATATCTGACAATTTATCGTTAAAATAAAAAGGTTTAAAAGTTTGATATGCTTCGTTACACTAACGATGTGGTCACCGGGGCCGTGGCCACTTGGGGAGAAGAGAGGGAAGGGGAGCTGTACAAATGTATAACGGTGGTCCGCAATTTGTTTATATCAGCTGTAATTATTGTAAATAGTAAATAATCAAAGTAGTATTCATTTTATAAAAACGAGTAAGTAGGTAATATTAAGTATGTGGGATTTGGCATATAAGTGTGTATCACAATACTGCACTAAACACATAACACTTCACTACACACACTACATAACACTACACTACACACACTACACTAAACACACAACGCAACACTCACAACACAGCACTATACTACACACACAACACTGCACTATACTACTACACACAACACTAGACTACACACAACACTAGACTACACACAACAAAAAACTGTACTAAACACAAAACAAAACGCACAACCACTCATCCCCACACCATGACACATAATTCTCACATGCATGCTATTTTTTAGATTAAGTCCTTCTTTCATTAGTTTTTCTGCTTAAAATTCTCCAATAATGATTGTCCAAATAACTAAGCATTTATACACTTCATCTGGGGTTGGGTTCAGAATGTCTAGATTGTAAAACGTCTATGTGGGCAAAATGTCTAAATTGAAAAAAAGTCTACATAGATAAAACGTCTTGGTTGCAAATGGTCTTGTTTATAAAAATGTCATGGTTGTAAATAGTCTTGAATGCAAGTGGACTTTGTTGCAATTAGTCTAGTCAGGGAAAACGTCTCCGTTGTAAATAGTCTTGATTGTAAAAAGTCTTGGTTGTAAAAGGTTGGTGTAAAAACCACTGATAGTTATTTGTATCAGTGTAGAATATAAGCAAGTTTGAGTTTGCTTTATACATAGATCTAGTCCTTTTGGAAATTTTAAAGCGACTACTATTTATTTATTAATTATTGCGGCAATCTTGGTTGAGGCCGAAAATTAATTTTGGGAATCGAACCCGCGACATTCTTGTCTAAAACTGGTATGAAAGCCACTAGAACATAGAACCCATTAAAGGTATCCCATTTCAAGACCCCTTTGGAAGGTATTATACTCTTTTGATACATACTCGTAGAAAACTTCTTGTTTTTTAAGAGATGAATATCAATTAATGATAGGTAGTACCTATTTTCCTAGTATCTCTTAGGCGATAAGTAATGCAGGCTTCTCACAGTCATTTTACAAGCAAGACGTTTTGCCTACCTAGACCTATCACAATTTAAGATCAGTCATTTTGCAACCAAGACTTTCTGCAAACAAGACCTTTTACAAACACGGCGTTTTGCCTACCTGGACATTTTACAATAAATTTTTAGTCATTTTGCAACCAAGACGTTTTATCTATATAGACTTTTTTCAACCCAGTCATTTTGCCTACATAGACGTTTTACAATCCAGACGTTCTGAACCCAACCCCGAACCGTTCAATCAGACAGTTCTCAATTTCAAATGCTGTCAAACTGTTTGACACAAAAAACAAAACCAATCATTTTGACAGAAACTCACTGACGGTTGCGGTTCGTTTGGGGAGAATACGGAATTTCGACGCACAAAATATCGATGCACGTTACTGCTAAAGTTTACTATTTAGTAAGTACGAGTATATTGAATCATTTGTGTCCAAACACACTATGCCGAAGATACGCGACCAAAGTTCCGCGGCGGATTTTACGTTCCGACGTATTCGGCTGATATGACACACCATAAGTGCCGAACTTAAGCGACAGAAATTCAATTGCACAAACTTGTGGGCGGACACGCGGGGCGCGGGCATGCCTGCCTCCCGCTGCTACCCGCCCCGGATCTTCGTCGGCAATCTAACCGAACTTCGGTCGCGTATAATGTGTGCTCTACAGAATACGTTGCCGCCGAATTGCCGCTGAACTTACGCCCGACCGAAGTTCGGCTGTACGCTATAACGCGACGTAATTTCGGCATAATGTGTCGTCAGTAATTCAAATAGTAGGTATTGCAGGCGTAATTATGCCGAACTTCGGTCACGTATCTTCGGCATAATATGTTTAGACACTTTGGGTTAGGTTAGATTAGAACAGTGACCAATAATGCGCGAAGGCGAGCGTACCGCGGTAGCGGCCGCCGAGCGCCAGATCCCCTTAATTGTTGGCGAATCAAGCAGTTAAACTTTCGCAGTAACGTGCATCAAAGAGCCTCCACGAGTGACGATACATAAGTATGTCCGGTGCACCCTGGGCTGTCAGCCCCGCTACCAACCTTGCTGACTGGCTAATCTTTCACCACAGCATGAGCTATTCTAGTATAGCTCGTGCCGACATGATAGAAAAAGAAGAGTAACGTGCATCGATATTTTGTGCGTCGAAATTCCGTAATCGACTCGTTCGTTTGCGTTTGACTACAATTTTGTTACAAAGGTAAATGAACACAAACACTGTTTTGTTATATGTATTGTTTAAGACAGACCTTTGTAATAGACAAATAAAATATTTATATTACTTTATTTATGAATACTGCGTAAAAAAAGTTGCTCGCATGAAATGGGCCGCGAACTGGAAAAGCTGTAAAAATGTACCACTCATATTTTATGGCACGTGTTCATAGATATTGGTAGGGTTAATAATGGAGAACAAATTTCTAGTAGACAAAGGGTAATAAAAGGAAGCTTAATTTTATTAATGGTCGCTCGCGTATTCCGTATTTTTCGGGATAAAAGCAGCTTACCTATCTTGCTTCTTCAGGTTCCAGACTATCTCTGTACCAAATTTCATCAACATTGGTTCAGCGGATTAGGCTTGAAAGCGTAACATACAGATAGAGTTACTTGCGCATTTATAAAGTTTTTTTTTCTTTTTTTTACTACCAGAACTTTCTTTGTCTCTTTTTTAATAACCAACTATGGATGTTACTTATCCGAAATGAAGATTATTTTATTTTATTTTATAAAATTAGTAAAAATAAAATGTCACCTTTCGAAAATTAATTTAATATTTACAACCGATAAAACCTTAAGGTGCTTCCCCCACCGAAGTGGCGCCACTTCAGAAAAAAAACATTATTTCTGTCAACACACAACATATTGAAATTTCGTACGTACAACATTTTAGTCAAGTGTTGTAGAAATTTTCGAACACCAAATATTAACACTAGAGCTTTTCGATTCGAAGTTTTAGCGATAAGTACCAAAAACGGCCGTTTTTAGCATTAATTACTAAAACTTCTAACCTAGGATGTCAAGTGTTTGTAGTTTTTGGTGTTCGAAAATTTCTACAACACTTGAATAAAATGTTGTACGTACGAAATTTCAATTTGTTGTGTGTTGACAGAAATAATGTTTTTTTTCTGAAGTGGCGCCACTTCGGTGGGGGAAGCACCTTAACGACACGCAAGGTAAAGGTTCATACCTAGAAAAGGCTACATTTCAAATCTAGAAATAAATTAAGTCATAAATTCTCGTTCCATAACTCATGCAAATATTATTCCATGCTATTCTGGTAACGTAACAACATTAATTTAAAACATACTGCATATTTTAACTGCAACCTTGTTAAAGGAGGTATTTTGTAAAATATGACTGTAACAGAAACATATTCTCGTGGAATGTTGTCGGCGCGGTATGTATTCGCTTAGGCCCCGTTTATTTAGACGTCGGATACGCTGCACACTACGCCGCGTTCTTCGTCGCGTACGCCGCGTTTTCCGCCGTGTATGCCGCGTTTTCCGCCGCTTACATACTATTAGGGTTGCCAGATATAATTTTCAATTATTCCCTAAGGGCTCATTCACACGGGTACCGTCATTGACGATTCGTCATAAAACACGATACGTTTTGACGGATGGACGGTCAAATTGCATACGGAATCGTGTTTTATCACGATTCGGCAAAATATCCGAATTGATGTTCACATACGTTTCGTGATTCTTAGTCTTGGATGAACTATCGAACACGATGGATCCGTCACAAAAAAATCACGATTCGTGTATTTTGACGCACGTGTTTTTTAAAAGACGATACGTGATCGACGTGTCCGACATTTTTCACGATTCGTGATGCGTGTGAACACGCGCATTCAAAAAGAAAAGCCGCCGTCAAAAAAAAATGAATCGTCTTCGTGTGAATGAGCACTAACTTCGATTTTTTTCTCCAAAATGTTTTTTAAAAATTAGTTTTAGCCAATGGCAAAAAAGTTGATATTGCTGAGCCTTAGAGTATTTATTTAAGTAGGTAAATTAATGAATAGTTAGAATTTTATTGAAAAATTGTAATGCTAACTAGAGTAACGTAATGTGGCAAAAAAAGTTCATTGCACAATTTTGTTATTCTTTGAAGATGATTGTAATCTTTAAAGGAATTGACCAAAATGATATGACCAATACGATGATGACCATTGATAAAAATGATTTGCGAAAACTGAACTTTTTCCCGCTGACTGTAGGTTTTTTCAAAATCAGTGAATGTAGATACAAATTATTCTAAAAGTTAGGGGTGGTCTCCTAAGAACTTTTTCTTGTAGCTACAATGGTTACGCGCTACCAGTTAGTGCCAGCCACCACCCCGGTGGCAGATGGGAATAAACAAAGGAGGTATATAACACTAAACTAGTGCCATTCACCATCGGGGTGGTAAACGCTACTAGTTAGTGCCAGCCACCACCCCGGTGGCAGATGGGAATAAACAAAGGAGGTATATAACACTAAATAAGTGCCAGCCACCACCCCGGTGGCAAAATCGAAGGGGGCAGATGGGAATAAAGGGTTAAGATAGCTCCCCTTCATGCCCCATCTCAAACTACCATTCTGTACGAGTATAGGAACACAAAATTGTATGTTTTAGTGACTTAATTCCCATTGTTACAATACCTACTACCGTACCGTAAAACCTATAGTAATCCTAGATAACTAAGTACTAACCGTAACTAAAACTAGTGGTAAGCAAAGGAACGACATCCTTTGATGTGCTAATGTGGTCTGTGACAATATTTATACTGAACTTTGTAAGACTACCCTCATTTTGTGACGAAGCACAAAAGGTTTACTGATACGGAATAATATCCGTCGCCTTCGAATGATTTTGATAGAAATCGTACGATGAAAAAATAGTGTACAATAGAATTTGTTGGACATTGTGATTTTATCTGTTGTGATCCCGAAAAATAATTGGAAATCAATTGTTTGCGAATAAAATAAGTATAGAAAGGTTTATTTCATGGTATAATTTAATGTTATGCTCGACTTATCTCACGATTTCAGCTGTATTTCATGTTGGGCAAAGTTAAAGTCTTATTGACCAATATAGGGGGCGAGCCTATTGCCATCAACCGGGCACGAATCCAGACTCCGGGCTGCTACTGAGTAATTTCGTACGGAAAACCCATTAACACTTTGCCCGACCTGGGGATCCAACACAAGACCTCACGCTCAGCAGTCGCACTTGCGACCACTATGGAAAAGTTGGATAGAACCGGGAAGCTAAAGCAAAAATTCAATAAAACACAAGTTTGAAGAAAATTAAATCAATTTTAATAGACTATAGGTATATTTATTTTATTTTATAAATCACATATTTAGCACTTGAGATCACTTTATTCTTAATTCTAAATAACAAAAACTAATCAATATACTTATAAAAGTTATGTTTTTACGGTTTTGCCCCACCCTATTTTATACCCGATTTTGGCCCTTAACAATGGTAGAAATGAAACTCATCAAGATCTTCGTGTTCTCAACCCGTACAACCTTCATGGGCCCAGTTCTTACATTTAAGACATTGCACCATGCATCGCTACTTCGCGAGTATAAAGATACACTTGTTAATTCCAAAGAATATTACATCAATTGACCATAAAAGCGTTTTTCTTATTTATTGTTGTCGAGTACGCACCGACGCCATTGAAAGTTTGTCGACAAACTGATGAGAATTTGAAATAAGAGGCCTGCCTTGTCCCGGTTTTACCCCCATACCCAGTTTTAGACTAATCTCCCCTACTATTAAATGGGACATAAGGCAAAACGGTGGTGTACTAATATATACACCTCTACTCAACCTTTTGGGGAATACAGGCGTGATGTTATTATGACCAACATATTCTGGAACTATACGCGTCAAAAGAACATAACTATAATTTTACCACAGTTCCTTTATTTCTCAAACTAGCTGTACCTACTATCGGCTTTGCCTACGGAAAAACAGGGTTACTGCTCATCACCCACTCTCAATAGCGTGATAATTTGTGTCCTATAACCTGACTTGCTCTTTAACGGATGTGGTTGCCTTTCAACTGGATCTGTCTAGTAGCACTGGCATGAAGCTCAAACATACAAACATACAAAAAATCTAAAACAGACATTTTTGGCATCACTATCGTTCCTAGGATGCGTTGCACTTACTTTTTTCCTAAAACATTTAATTTACAGTTTTAGCATCCATATTTATGATTAGTTACGGTTTACTCACGTGATTTTTTTAGGATTGCCCGACTAGTTTTGGACCCAAATGGAGCTCTTAATCACTAGTCGGGCAATCCCGAAAAATGCACGTGAGTAAACCGTAATTAGGTACTCATAAATATGAATGTGACTCATGAAAGTTATAATATAAAAATAGTTTTAGGATCGTTACGATTTTATTATATGTAATAATAGATTTTTCAAATATCTTGATCTAGCACACGAGGTTGTCGGCATGTGAGACTCAGCAGTCATTGTCCTGATAGTCGTTACGGCGAATGGCCTAATAGCCAAGAGCCTCGATCAACATCTCATGAAGCTCTCGTTGGGCGGCTGGATCAAGGGCTTGATACAAAAAACGGTACTCCTTGATACGGCACGCATAGTGAGGAGGTTCCTTTCTCTGAAGCCCTGACCGCCGCGCCGGTAGCTTGGACCCTGTCCCCGATGCCGGTGGACTTTTACATTTTTAAATATGTATTGTTTTAATTTTTATGGCATGTGTATTTAAAAACATAATTTAATATATGTTAGTAATGAATAAACGGAATAATAATAGATTATTCATTAACGCTTCACAAATCATAACATGAACCCGTTTCGCAGGTAACCGTCCGTTAATAATCCCTTCCTAGTTCCCTACGGGTAACAACGTCACGTGTAGGTACAGACGTGCATGTGTTACGTAGCAAAACCCGACTGAATCTTGCATAATCAACCCATTAAATACAGATTTAGAACAAATTTTGCGGTAAAAGGTACAGTGGGTTGACCGTCCTAACCTCAAAGTCGTTGGTGACCGTTTTGCTCTAAAGGTGTTCCTAAACGGGCCACATTTTCACGGCATGTGTCTTGAATATTTTCATAGCCCAGCCATCGCAGCAATATTTTACTGCAGAATATGGCCAGACAATATACAGGCTGTAAACGAAATTCATGTAATTCCTTCAAACCGTGTGATCCACGGGTGATACAGATTAACCCCAAATGGGATTTTACGAAAATAAACAAAAACATTTTTTTCTCTTTTTCTGAGTAATTTTAGAGCCCTGCGTTAACTTTTTTTAAATTTTTGTTTATTTATTACTAGGCCTGCGTTTGGCCGCCATCTCGCCTGATGTAAAGGGATGATGCGGTCTACGATGGAGCACGCTTGCCCAGAAGAAACCGATTCACTCGTGACTTGAAGACACCCAGATTGTAGCTATCGGGGAACACCAACTCGGACAGCGCATTCGACTGTTTGGCGGTTTTCGCTATGAAAGTGGAATCAAAGCGCTTCGTTCGGGTTTTTGGTATATCAACCATGAACCGATGGCGCTTTTTCGTGCTTCTGGCCGTCCGATTAACTGACTGCAAAGAGCGATAATATCGCGCTAGTCGTGCCCACCAGCTGTGTCGCCGTGCTTTCATTAATTCATGAGTGAGATCTAAATGACCAAACAAAAAAAAAGAATTTTTGCAAAAAGAAACTACTATCGCAAGAAGACAAGTTTTTATTTTTTTGTTTTCTTTCAATCTAAATTTCGTGCGGGGTCAATCTACACCAGTTGTAGGTCATGTGGATTTAAGGAATTACACGAATTCGTTTACACCCCGTATATCTCGGCAATATGTCGACAACATGTTGCAACAAGCATTATGGGCCATAGCCCATAATGCTTGTTTCCTGCACGGGTCACAGTCAACAATGGCTAATGAAATCATTCGTCCGTCACCATCCGTCTCTAGCAAACTTCAAAGTTCACGTCGCGTCAAAAAGAGATGCTTATATAGCGTAAAATAAAAGAACAATAGACCTGGCCCAGCAATATTCCAATATTTTCGATAGCGGAGCGATCGCCTGGCAATACTCGAAACTGCAACAGAAATAGTGCAAAAATACTGAACATATTTGGCAATATTGCCGGTCAATACTAAAAATATTGTCGTATATTGCAATATATTGCTGACATTGCTAGCAATGTTTCTGGAAATAATGTTGCAGCCACATATTGCCGTGAAAATGTGGTCCGTTTAGGAGCAGATTAAGGTCACTAACACGGAATAGAAAAAATAAGCTGAAGTGCCACGCAGCTATCGCGCGTGTTTCACAACACTGACTCCCGCGAATAGCTACTTACTGTGACACGACGTTAGAATCATGCCATATTGTGCAATTATAACGCGTAAAAATTGTAGCAGGACGAAAAAAATATCTGACAGAGGTGTATAAAGTACCTATTAATTTTGATATCTTTTAATATAATTGTTATGTCAGTTTCGCAACACTGGTTCCCATACCTATACCTTTTGCAAAGTAAGGTGAGTCCTGACGTTTTATTTCTCTACAAAACATTACCATACAAATCGTTAAACTGTCGGTCTCGGGTGTCATACGAATACATACGACAATCGTTACGGTAGTCAGAAGCTCGAAAGTCTGACAACCGGTCTAACCTAAGGATATCGGCGTTGCCTAGTAACTGGGTTGCGGAGGTCTGATGGCAGTCGCTCCGTGTATAGCTATTTTAGGATTTTTGATGACTGACGTGGTTTTTTTGATAGCAGTCTCCTTACGGTTACAAATTACGAAACCGGTATGTGGACTAATCTTTTGTTGAACAGATTATAGGGAAATAAGTATAAGGGCACTTCCACTTGTTTTTTCTATTTCGTGGGTACTAACATATTTTTCATTTTTTGTGGAGAGGTAGGTATCGGAAGTTGAACCTATTTCTACTGGCGTGGCGTGGGCGAACTGAGGGGCGGCCATTAAAACAGCGTGTAAGAAATGGACATAAAGCATCAATAATGTACAGTTAGTATAATCACCCTATTACAGTCCCACTGCTGGGCAAGAGCCTTTGGGCGTGTGCCCGAAATTTGTAGGCCTTATTACGCTCAGCGTATCAACGTAAAATACGCGTGCTGAGGCCGCGCAGGAGAATTTGTATGTAACGCGATGCATACGCGTAACGCGCCGAAACATGAGCCGCGCAAGATACGCTCAATAAGTCTACAGCATTTCTCAGAATGAGAAGGGTTCAGGTCTTAGTGGTCAATCAGACTGCACTAAGGGGGCGAGCGAAGGCGCTCGGGTCTTGGCGTCTGCGTGTTCACAGTAGAACCACACGCGCAGTCACCTAACAGACACTATATTACTGTGAATGATAGGAGCGGACTGAGCCATAAGCCATATTTCAGAGTGGAGGCGGGCGCGGGTGTTAGCGCGGGCGCGTGTAGATTAAATGTATGTAGACGCGAGTTGCATTCACAGTGCGCCCGCGAGTCGCGCGCCTTCATGAGGCGGGCGCGGGCGCGGTGGCGCAGGTGTTTCTAATGGCTCAGTCCGCTCGTATCATTCACAGTCATATAGCGTCTCTTAGGTGACTGCGCGTGTAGTTCTAACGATAGCTCGTTCGGCACTTATTGAGAACACGCAGACGCCAAGACACGAGCGCCCGCGCCCGCCGCTGCACCCGCTAGTGCAGTTTGATTGACCACAATGAGTTTGCAGCCTTTCTCAGAATGAGAAGGGTTTAGATCTTCGGCGGGTGAATCGAAATGATTTAGAACCACACGCGCAGTCACCTAACAGACGCTATATCACTGTGAACGATACGGGCAGACGGAGCCATTAGAAACACGCCCGCGCCCGGCTCATGCAGACGCGCGGCTCGCGGGCGCACTGTGAATGCAACTGGCGTCTACATACATTTTGATTTACACGCGCCCGCGCTAGCACTCGCGCCCGCCTCCACTCTGAAAGAGTACTTAGTCCACCACACTGACCTGTACCCCAAGTGTGAGTTTTTTACGTTACTACTGTAGTTACATCACACCAAAAATGTATGTAAATTTAGGCAGAGCCTCTAGCGGCAAAAAACGTGACTAAAAATTTGTTTGACATTTTTGGCGTGACGCACCTACAGTAGTAACGTAAAAAACTCACACTTGAGGTACTGGTACGGGTTGCAGACTACACACACCATCGAGATCTTTTGAAGCCCTCTCAGGTGTGCAGGTTTCCTCACGATGTTTTCCTTCACCGTTAACGCAAGTGATAATCAAATTTCGTTCATTGTTAATGACACCACCAAATGATACCCCCAGGGGTGTGGTTGCCAAAAAGGATATGTTAAAGACACCACTAATGAATAGTGATGTTGCTCTTCAGGGCAACAACGAGTATGTGTAAATTAACTCATATTATATTAGGTACTAGTTGTACCCGGCATGCGTTGCAATGCATTTTTTCCTACTTACTACCTACCTACTACTTATCTACTACCTACCTTCAGAAACAAAATCAAAATAGTAACAAAAAGATAAAACCATTTTCATGCATGCGGTAAACAAATGAAGAATATGGACATACGGAGATAATTTAGTTTTTTTTTTAAATATCAACATTTTCTTTCATAAGAACCTTCTCCTGAAAATTAAGAAAACAACAAAAAAACATTTTGCGAAATCGGTCCAGCCGCTCACGCGTTATGTCGTGACCAAGGGAAATAGGGATTCATTTTTAAATAAATAGAAGATTACTAATTGTGGCACCCCAACATTACGGTGGTGTCATTAACAAATCCTTTTTGGCAACCACACCCCTGGGGGTATCATTTGGTGATGTCATTAACAATGAACGTCAAATTCTGACCCAAAAATTCAAGCCGAGATCGAACTTAAACCCTCTGCATAGAAGGCGAGTATTCAACCGCTAGGCTATATCTGTTAAAGCTAAGCTTGCTGCAACGTGAACATCTAAACCCCAACGTGTGTAAATCCCCTCTGTCGTCGGCCAAACGAGTTAAAGGAGGCGGCGAACTTGGCACCGTAATTGTGCCCGGAGAAAGGCAATAGACTCCGCACATATTACATGGGACTTAATACCAGAGGCGAAACGTGGATGTACAGATTTCTTTAATAAGAGAACACCTCTGCTGACCCCTTTGGGGATTACAGGCGCGAGTATATTAAAATTGTGCAGTGGTACACCACAGACTGCCCCCATGATCTATCTTTCGCATCTTCCTAGTCCACCAAAGATTGTCTGAAAGATATCGCTATTACCGATAAGACCGTCATTGTAACCTTGTTTTAAATTGTTTATTTTGTTATTGGTATGCACTGCAAAGTGAGATATCGCGCTAGTCGTGCCCGCAAGCTGTGTCAGCGCAACTTCATTCATTTATTCATTGAAATGTTCTACCAACTATTTTTTTTTCTTATTTGTTTCTTGAAACCTTATTAGGTGGTTTGGATGTGACACTTATCATAAGTTTTTTTTTCTGCTCATGTCTTGTTCTTTTTTTTTTAAAAAAAAACGTTGCCCCACACTAAGATTTCTCTTGTATCGTGGGTGCGTTTACAAACTCAAACTCAAACTCAAAAACTCATTTATTCAAAATAGACTAGAATTACTTAGTTCTTTTTGAACGTTAGTTTTACAATATTATAGACATCCCACAAAAAGCCCTCCCTTCACCGCTTCCTAGTGTTTTTGCTGTGAAGAAGAAACGGCGCAACAAACTCCCCAGCAACACAGATATGTCTGTCAACACGGACTAGAAAAAAAAGAAGGACTCCGCGCCACGTGTATCGAAAGCGAAGCACTATAAGTATCCGTTTGTACAAACATGCCTCACGCACACATTTACATCATAAGGTGCCGAATGGCCGCCATTACGCGGCACCGCGCCGTCATTGTAGGTACTGTTTACGTCAAGTAATAAAATAAAATAATGCCTTCTTGTGTTGTGAAATGGTTTAAAAATAATTCTACATCCCAGAAAAAGTGTCAAGGAATAACATTCACAAGTAAGACACTTATTTAACCTGTTGATTTATTGTATTTTTGACATCTTAAAATCATTACTATTGGAACACAAAACCTCAAAAGACATAGAAGTGCTGTCGGAAAATAAATGGGTAATTTTCCCGAGAGATTGGGTAATCCATTTTTTTGTGTTCTTTGTGAGTTTTTTGCAAGTATTGAATATGATTATTTTTATAGATTTCCTACAGCAAATTAACCATGGAATAATGATTGGATTAAAATAATAAGAGCCTGCAGAGATGAAGAACATTGAATTCCGTCGAAAACGTTTTTTTGTTACTCATACAAAATTAATACTTAATTTTAAGTTTTAACTAAGTGTATGTTTGTAATTGCAATTCAATAATGTAAGCGGACTTCTTATATGGCTTCATTTAAAGAAATGAAACTTCAAAATATAAAAAAAAAATGGGGAAATTTTCATTTATCTGGTATCCCTCAAATCACGCACACATAGATCGGTATGGTGCTTCACTTTTGATATGCGCGGCGCGGAGACACAAATCTCACAAACAAACGCCCAGACCCGAAACAACCATCTGTAGGCCATACAAATTTTTGTTCCGTGTGGGAATCGAACCCACGACCCGTAGCGCAGAAGCCAATTGATTAGCCACTGCACCAAACGTGTCGTCAAATGTCCCATGCGGGGTCAACCTACACCAAGGGCCTAAATCTCCTAAAATAAATCTTGATAAATCACAACCGAACCAAGGCCGAACCGTTCATTCAGACAGTTCTCAATTTCAAAAGCTGTCGAATTGTTTGACACAAAAAACAAAATCAATCATTTTGAAAGTTTTCGAAAACAAAAACTGACTGACGGTTGTGGTTCGATTGCGTTTGGCAACAATTTATTTTAAGAGACTTGGGCCCCAGTACTAGATCACGCGGTTTGAAGGAATGACATGAATTCGTTTACACCCCGTATACAGGGTGGAAAAAATCAATGGGCCCTGAAGGGAAACCACTTTAAATCCTTAAGATAGATTATTTCACTTGAAGGAAACATTCCTTTATTTTTAAAAAGAAACCAAACTGCATTCACAGATTTCTCGACAAGCTTACCTAAACCGGGAATCGAACCATCTGAAATTCAAAAAATTAAACACTCTCTATTTTATTCTACTAATCGGTAGGATTATTGTCAAATGGAATGTTCTATTTTTAAACTTTTCGTCAGAACGCCTCGTCTAAAGCCTGGCGTCGACTACAGCCGAAACGCGTCGAATCGAGTCGAGTCGCATTTGTTCCGTGTGAGGCGAAACGGTCAGTAATCGCAAGTCGTTAAAACAGAAATTCGCGTGACAAGCGATGCCCGCGAGTTATGCGACTCGGCGCGTCTTGGCTCGTTGCTGATCGACGCAGTTTTATAGTAAATGTATAGGAGGCGAATTATTGCGGTTCTATTCGACTCGACTCGGCAAGCCTAGTGGACGGCAGCTTTAAGAAGGAAATGTGCTTAGGATTATTATTACCAATTAAACGATTTTCTTATCTAAGTCTTCAACAAGGTACTTAGAGATAAATTAGCAAGCATGTACTTCATAAAATGTCTTTGGAGGTTAAAGTTAAAAAAAAGTGTCTTTTACTTGTTAAAAGTGAACAGTTCTAGTCTAAGATGTTGATTAAAGCCCTTGTGTACTACATATGTATTAGATTTCATGGATATCTTGTACGACAGACGAGTGTAAGACCTAATGTTTCTTGGAGAGATTTTATCTTTAACATTGACTGTATCGACTTGTGAAATAAAATAGCGAGTAATTATTTTTTGAATTTTTAGCTGGTTCGATTCCCGGTTTAGGTAAACTTGTCGAGATATCTGTGAATGCAGTTTTGTTTCTTTTTAAAAATAAAGGAATGTTTCCTTCAAGTAAAATAATCTATCTTAAGGATTTAAAGTGGTTTCCCTTCAGGGCCCATTGATTTTTTCCACCCTGTATATATGCATCTATGTTGTACTCAACCTCTCTAAAATTATTGTTTTCTTTCCGCGTTTCTTATGGCGCTCGCTCCAGCAAACTTATAACGAAGTATTGTAAAGTTAGTTCATCAAGGCTGGACGAGTTGCCGCTTGTTCTCTGATAGACTTCAGAAGCAGCGCGTTTACACGTCATAATACAACGCCATCTTGATCAAACTGCTCGATTGAAATGGTTGAATAGAAAGTAGGTGTTTATAATGGAAAGCCGAGCAAACTTCAAAACTGCAGGGCAATTGTGTAATCTAACTGTTATCGCTAGTGGGTAACACTGGGCAATGTTGATAAAGGGAGGTAGTCGTCGATATGGATGAACGCACCCGAGGTTATAAAGGCGGCGGTCATACGACGAAGCGAGAGCATTCCGTGTTGATCAACTGAAGAAGTCTGACCTTATGATCTTGTAATAATTGTATAAAGTAATATATTGTGATCTAGTTAATGTTACTAATACTAACCCAAATACAAGTACTCTCAGTGGTGGAGAGTCTATGTTGGTTTTATTTACTGTGTTTACCTTGCTCGCAATCCTGACATACCGATATTAGCTATAACTGTAATGATAGAATCACCCCTGAAAGATTATGTTGTTGTGGCGATTTACATAACCAACATCAATAATGACAGTGGATGTGTCAAAAACAATATTCATTGCGTGGTATGTAGTTGTAGAGTATTCGGATTGTAGCAACTTACCGTAAGGCCCAGTATCTAGAATAGAATAGAATAGAATAGAATAGAATAGAATAGTTATTTATTTGCACAGAAAGCAGGTACAAGTCTCAGATGTTAAGTTTAAAATGATCCGTATACTAACTACCTTAACTAAGGCATGCAAACAGTTTAAGCTTTAATAACAAAACACACTCAATAAAACTATCATTATCACATTCAATCAAATCAATACAAGTTTACCATGTCAAAATGAAATTCAGTAAATAATTTGAAATAGGCAATATAATACATAATGTCATGTTTAATAAAATGGGATTATAAATTCGTCAAGTTTGAGGTCTATACAGTTAAATAAAAAAAAAATAATGAATTAGTGCAAGTCAGGAGTACAGAGATGTCACATTATCAAATTAAATTCGTATCGGTCAAAAATTCGCCAATTGAGTAATAACATTTATAAATTAATAGATTTGTCAATTTCTTCTTGAAAAGTGGAAATGTCTCATTTTTTATTACATCGGGTATTTTGTTATATATGATCGGACCCATACATATAATACTTTTCTTTAATAGGGCGGTATCGGAACCAGGAACCACTAACAATTAACAAATTTTTATACTGCCTCCTGATTGGCCGGTTTCTATTCTCGGATACTTTATTAAAAATATGCATATTTGACTTAACAAAAACTGCCACCTCGAAAATATAAAGTGATGGGAATGTGAGTAATTTTAGGGACTTAAATACAGGTACGCAGCTATCTGTTACTATTAAATTGCACATAGCCCTTAAACAGCGTTTTTGCGCCTTGAACACCTGTTCCCTCAGACTACAATTTCCCCAAAATATTATGCCGAATCTCAAAATCGACGCGACTAACCCGTGATACGCAATTAACCTTGTGGCCATATTTACTTTTTTAGACAAGTTAAAGAGTAGATACCAAAGCGGAGAGGAGAGGAGACGAGAGGAGATGAGCTGCGAAGCTGGCAGGTTATTTCCACCAAAGCGGAGAGGAGATGCGTAGCGGAGAGATGTTCTTATCGGAGATATATTCTTTAAATAAATGGTTGTTTTTTTTTTCAGTTACAATTTTAATTTGTGTTGTTTTTTTTGTATGTAAATTCTTTTTATTTCGTTGACTTTCGTGTGCGCGTATAATTTATAATGTTATTCTAAATGTCAGGGGCCAGCTGAAAATCAGTGCTGTGCACTAGCACAGCGAATACTGAGTTGGACCCCTTGTTATACATTTTAATTTGTTTAATATTATAATTATGTGTATGTAACTTGTGTATGTGTGACAAAATAAAAGGTTTAAATGTGAGCTGTGCATAGCGGAGATGTGAGCTGTGAGAGCTCGAAATCAGTCAGTTCGGGTGTGCGAGGCGCGGGGAGAAGGCAGCGACGAAAGGGGCGCGATAGCGGGCGCCGCCCAGCCGCCCGACTACACACATCTCCGCTCTGTCGCGCCGCTTGCTCGCTTGCGGCACAAAATTCTATAGAAAAATGAGACATCTCCTCTCCTCTCCGCTTGATCCATTTCCACCGAAGCTAAGCGGAGAGGAGATGTGGAAATAACGAAATCTAATTGGTTATTCAAAACACATCTCATCTCGTCTTTTTTTTCTCTTGGACTGCTGTATGTGGTCCTAGGAGACCCTTCCTACGTAACCGGGCAGTTATTGGCGAGACCTGAAGGATCTCCAGCCAATGGGGGGGGGGGGAGTAAAATACTTAACCTAAGCTAACTACTTGTACTACACTGGCGGGGACTTAGGGGGGGGGGGAGACAGCTTGATGAGGGCTGAATTATCGGTGTGATTCTCCTCTCGTCTCCTCTCCTCTCCGATTTGGTGGAAACCGGGCCTAAGGTCGGCCGGGCCGTCCGGCTTGATTGCAGACCGATTCGATTTCTAAAAGTTCGTTAAGTGAGTTAACTTAATTTTGAGTTATGAGCTAAAACTGGCAAAATGTTGTCCCTAGAAATTCTGAAGACATACAGCTGATGTTTTTGTTGTACCAAATTATTGGACTACCTTTAAGCTCATTGTATAACTTTTAATTAGTTACAGGACCAATTTTGTTTATGAAATTTTTTTTTTTTTTTTTTTTTTTTTCTATTGGACTGCTGTAGGTCGTCCTAGGGGGCGGTTTCTACGTAACCGGGCAGTTATTGGCGAGACCTGAAGGGTCTCCAGCCAATGGGGGGGAAGTAAAATACTTAACCTAAGCTAACTACTTGTACTACACTAACATCATGACTACCTGCAACAACAGCACTAAGGGCGACCCCTAGTGGGACTCGGACCTCGGCTTAGGGCGTTGCTGGCGTGGACATAGGGGGGGGAGACAGCTTGATGAGGGCTGAATTATCGGTGTGACTGCGGAGTCTGAAGAGACGACCGGCTCTACGACGGGAGAGCTCGGTGGATCGTGACCGGCGGCGGTGGGACGTCGCGACGGGCCTCGTCGGCGAGGACGGTATGCCGGACGGCGGCGGACGTTGTGTAGTGTGCTGGTCGATTTACTCGCCTCCTGGAGGAGGGTTATTTCGTCGTCGGGTTCTAAAAGTGTGTGCCTGGGACGGCGAACTTTACTTATGAGAGAGGGACTGTAGTCGGCCGCTGCGGCGACTAGGGGGTTCGGATGGCGGGGGGCATTGTCGAAGTAACGCTTGGAAATGCGTTTGAGGTATTGCCTGATGGTTGGCATTTTTAGATCGAGATGGAGTTGGACGTTACGCATGAACCACGGGGCAGCCGCGGCTCTGCGCAACACTCGATTCTGGAGGGTTTGGAAGGAATTGAAGCGACAAGGCTTAACGTGTGCGAACACGACGCTAGCGTAAGTCAAGATGGGGCGGATGCACGTCACGTAGATTCTCAGCTTATTTCTAAGTGACAATTTACTGCGCGCTCTAAGGATGGGGTGGAGGCGACCGACAGCGAAAGCGGCGCGAGCGCGCACCGCTTTGATATGGTCTCGGAAACTCAGATGGTGGTCGAGGATAACCCCCAGGTATTTGGCTTTCATCTCCCAAGGGATCTGTTTGCCGAACATGAGGACAGGACGGATGTGGGTGTGGGAATCACCGTGTCTCTCGAAAAGAACGGCTGCGCTCTTTTCGGGATTCACCTCTATTCTCCATTTCCGGAACCAGACCCCGAGGGTGTTGGCTGCGGTTTGAAGGGTTCGAGAGATGCTATCGAGACTCCTACCGGAATAGTAGATAGCCGTGTCGTCGGCGAAGAGAGCCAACTTGGCCAAGCCACGTTTGGGAATGTCGCTGGTGTACAGCGTGAACAGAAGGGGCGATAGCACGGAGCCCTGAGGGACGCCGGTTTATGAAATTAAGTTTTTGTTTTATTTTATAGTCATGCTTTTCTGTACTGAAATGTGACCATCTATATGTCTAGCGCTTAACTGAGTCATTGAAATATAATGAACATATCTCTTACGATATTTACGTGTGTACACTTAAGTTAAATTAATTAATATATTTATTTATTTTATTCTTTATGCACAAAAATAGTACAGAGGCGGACTTAATGCCTTAGGCATTTTCTACCAGTCGACCTTAGGGTGATGCAGAGAAAACATGGTAGGTGCACACATTATATGATACGAATATTATGATATCAAACTTAAGCATATGGGTATCTATAAAACTTTTAGAAATACTACATTAAAACACACAATACAAATAAATAATACGGAATACATAATCTTATATATAAAAATGAATCGCAAAATGTGTTGGTAAGCGCATAACTCAACAACGCCTGGACCGATTTCGCTAATTTTTTTTTTGTTTTGTTCGTAATTGACAGGAGAAGGTTCTTATGAAAGAAAATTTTGATATTTAAAAAAAAAAAAATTATATCAGTATATCCATATTCTTAATCTGTTTAGGTAGTAGGTAGGTAGTAGGTAGTAGGTAGGTAGTAGGTAGGTAGTAGGTAGGTAGTAGGTAGGTAGTAGGTAGGTAGTAGGTAGGTAGTAGGTAGGTAGTAGGTAGGTAGTAGGTAGGTAGTAGGTAGGTAGTAGGTAGGTAGTAGGTAGGTAGTAGGTAGGTAGTAGGTAGGTAGTAGGTAGGTAGTAGGTAGGTAGTAGGTAGGTAGTAGGTAGGTAGTAGGTAGGTAGTAGGTAGGTAGTAGGTAGGTAGTAGGTAGGTAGTAGGTAGGTAGTAGGTAGGTAGTAGGTAGGTAGTAGGTAGGTAGTAGGTAGGTAGTAGGTAGGTAGTAGGTAGGTAGTAGGTAGGTAGTAGGTAGGTAGTAGGTAGGTAGTAGGTAGGTAGTAGGTAGGTAGTAGGTAGGTAGTAGGTAGGTAGTAGGTAGGTAGTAGGTAGGTAGTAGGTAGGTAGTAGGTAGGTAGTAGGTAGGTAGTAGGTAGGTAGTAGGTAGGTAGTAGGTAGGTAGTAGGTAGGTAGTAGGTAGGTAGTAGGTAGGTAGTAGGTAGGTAGTAGGTAGGTAGTAGGTAGGTAGTAGGTAGGTAGTAGGTAGGTAGTAGGTAGGTAGTAGGTAGGTAGTAGGTAGGTAGTAGGTAGGTAGTAGGTAGGTAGTAGGTAGGTAGTAGGTAGGTAGTAGGTAGGTAGTAGGTAGGTAGTAGGTAGGTAGTAGGTAGGCAGTAGGTAGGAAAAAGAGCATTGCAACGCATGCTGGGTACAGCTAGTCTATAATATAAAAATGAATCGCAAAATGTGTTGGTAAGCGCATAACTCAACAACGCCTGGACCGATGTCGCTAATTTTTTTTTTTTTGTTCGTAATTGACAGGAGAAGGTTCTTATGAAAGAAAATTTTGATATTTAAAAAAAAAAAAAAAATGTCAGTATATCCATATTCTTAATCTGTTTAGGTAGTAGGTAGTAGGTAGGTAGTAGGTAGGTAGTAGGTAGGTAGTAGGTAGGTAGTAGGTAGGTAGTAGGTAGGTAGTAGGTAGGTAGTAGGTAGGTAGTAGGTAGGTAGTAGGTAGGTAGTAGGTAGGTAGTAGGTAGGTAGTAGGTAGGTAGTAGGTAGGTAGTAGGTAGGTAGTAGGTAGGTAGTAGGTAGGTAGTAGGTAGGTAGTAGGTAGGTAGTAGGTAGGTAGTAGGTAGGTAGTAGGTAGGTAGTAGGTAGGTAGTAGGTAGGTAGTAGGTAGGTAGTAGGTAGGTAGTAGGTAGGTAGTAGGTAGGTAGTAGGTAGGTAGTAGGTAGGTAGTAGGTAGGTAATAAGTAGGAAAAAGGGCATTGCAACGCATGCCGGGAACAGCTAGTTATAAATATATTCATACAATATAAAAATAATTGCGCGTGACAATGTAAACAAAAAAATTAATACTATTTTGTTTAATAATTATTGATATTTTCAACTGAAACAACAAAAAACAACAAATAAATCCCGAAATCCCAAATTAAATAATCAGATTTCTTATCGCTGTCTGTACCGTCACTGAATGAATGGCTCGAATCACTTTCATTATCTAGTAGTAGTAAAAATATCGTAAGAGATATCTTTATTATATTTATCACGTTTATAGCGAGATAGTTCGGACACGTCATATGTCACCCCTCCCGTGCCGCTCCCATACCTCAGGCACTGCCTCAGTTAAGCGCTAGACCTATAAAATATCAATTTCTCTGTTAAAAGTCTCTGGATCTCGAAACTGACAAACGATAGAGACGTAGGGACATGACTGGTCGATAGAGAAAAAAATTGCGCTTTTACGTAGTATACAAGGTTAGTCGGAAAGGGGGTACTAATTCGCAGGCCACTTAAAGTATCACTGATGACTGTCTTTTTATTTATTGTTATGGCACTTCAACGACTTATTCACTAAAACACACAAGAATAAAATATATACATTTTTCGACATGGTGAATTTGTCACTTACGGAAGTGCACTTGTAAAAAAAACTTAAAGATATGATATTTGTTAGTACAATATTTGTTACGGACTATAACTTTAAAAAGCTCAAATTAAAGAAAACAAAAATAAAAATAAACCACAAATAACATTGTCTTGTTATTTGTGGTTTATTTTAATTATATTATTATTATTTACCATATAGTATTGTCATTTACCATCATGTGGGCCGTCGGCTTTTTTGTCAACGTATTACATAAAAACCTAAATATTATTGCAGTTCTTGTTTGGTACCCTTAGCACCACTCGCTATTTCTAGCCTCACAATTACATTCGTGGGGGAGCTAACTCCCCCGTTTACATAACGGCTATTAGGAGCTTGATTCCAAAATAAAAATGGGATTACTTTTCGAAAAATAAATTAAAGGCTTATTACAAATGTAGAAAAAATAGTTTTATTAAAATAGAAACATAAAAACGACATTTCTAGCGTCTAGTAAAAAAAATGCCAAAATACACTGTCACATTTTCAGTGCCTAGTTCAAAGGTCTAATACTAAATAAACTTACTAACTAAAAACAAACTTAGTCTTTTTCTCTCAACCGTCTTATAATCTAAAATACAAAACAATCATAAAATTCTATAATTCTCTTATAACATGCAAAATCACAGGGGTAACGTACATCTTTGTTCACTTATCAAATAATCATCAATTTGCAGGAATATTATTTCAGTCTTGTCTATCAGACTTAGGTATAATTAGCTGAATATTGTAAAAATAATTTATTCCTTGCATTTGGCACATATTTTCACGTCAATAGAATGGATACAACATACGTTCTTCATGCATTTTGAGCACATTCTTGGAGTATTGCTCTATCGGATAATGACTCCAATAAAACCTCCTCATTTTTACTATCATCCAATTCCGGATTATTTATCAGATCTTTAAGCTGTTGGGGATTCATACTACTGTATGTAGTGCGCCACAAATCTACAAAAACACTAATAAATAAGAAGTTAGTTAAAAAATATTACTTACGTAACTACACTCGTGGGGGAGCTAGGTCCCGCAAAACCACGTACCTGCTAAACGGTATGCGGTAGCCTGACGCACGTCCGCCACTCGCGAGCTTTCCCGCGGCACTTGGAATACACGGAGCCGCGACCGCGTGAGCGCGAAAATAATAAAATATTCACGCAAATGTGTGTGATGGGGGACCCTACTCCCCCGCGAGTGGTGTTAAGGGTTAACAAGAAATACCTCAAAATTTACTTGCAAGGTTATTAACAAACAGACAGATGACAAAGCAAGTTAAATAAGAGCTTTTAATTAAAACTTACTTTCATTATATTTACACAAAAAGAAATAGTTAATTTAATATCTTCAAAGTAAGAACAATGCTACGAGCGTAGCACTTGCTACGGTTATCCAGCGTAGCAGGTTCTACGTAATAAAACTTCCTTTCAAGTTTAGCGTAGTAGCTTTGTCTTAATATTTTTCTGGAAAATTGTGTTCTTGGGTATTTCCGTATGACAAAAGTTAGCCAATTGAAATGAGTTTCTGGTATTTTCCTTCTTTTTAGGGTGCCGTAGTCAACAAAACCCTTATAGTTTCGCCATGTCCGTCCATCTGTCCGTCCGCCCGCAGCTTAGCTCAGAGACTCTCAGTACTAGAAAGCTATAATTTGGCATGGATATACATATTAATCACGCCGACAAAGTGGTAAAAAAAAACGAAAAAAAAATAGTACGGTACCTCCTGTACCTCCACGTAAAATGGGGAAGTTTTTTTTCTCGTCTTCCCCATGGTGTGGGGTGTTGTTGGATAGGTCTTTCAAAAATATTGCGGATTTGTCTTCACAATTTTTCGATTAAGGGATCCGTTTCTGAAATATTTAGCTTTAAAGTGATAATTTTTGTTAGTATAATCAAGTGTCCCCCTGCCAGCTAAACGGTTTAAGATAAGATAAGATAAGATATATTTATTTTGTAAAACATGAGTGTGGTATAAAGGTCTTATAATTAAATGAGGTAGCTACATGTTTTGCCATATAAGGCGTACAAAATTTGTCGCACTAGGCAAACAAAGCAAAAAATAAAAAAAAAGAATGTGAAAAATAATCTTTGTTAGTTAGTTAGGTAGTCGGTTAGTTTTGGATATGTGAAAAAAATCGCGGTAGTAGTATATACAACGAAGTTAAAAGAAAAACTAATACAGCTAAGTAGGCTTTACAAGTTTACAAGTATTAGTCGACCAACTTATAAAATGTACTTGGAAAAGCAAAACAACCGATTACCCACAATCACAATTAAAAAAAAAAAAGAAAGACGGAAAGGTGTCACAAAAATCAAAGAGAAAAAGAAAATGCTTCTAGAGCAGAACCTGATTTTGAAATGAGCACCAGCAAACCTTATGAACGAAGACAGAAAAATACTAACTTTAAGAGTTTCATGAGTAAGATTAAAGATATTTATCTTTTAAATATTGATTTCGAAGATAAAATTAAAATGTTGTGTAGTTATGTAGTGAAAGAATGCATAGAATTTATTATCGAACTAGTACAAAAACAAGAGGTATTTACAAAATTAAATTTCAATATTTACCAATGGCTAATAAATAATGCACAAAAAGTTTTCGGCTTAAATATAATGCAGTGGAATGCGCAAAGCTTACGACCAAAACTTACAGACCTAAAACTTTTGTTGTCTTACAATAAAATTCACATAGCTTTGATATGCGAGACTTGGTTGGAACCTGATTCTAGTTTACACGTAAGTGGTTACCATTTACATCGCAAAGACCGAGATGATGGATATGGAGGTGTTGTTATCATGGTACATAAGTCAATTAAAGTCCAAGAGTGGGCTCCACGAGACGTTGTCCTCTCCATTGTCTGAAGCCGCTAAAGCGCTGTTTATGTTATTTAGTCGTAGGTAAGCCATAACTAGTAAGTAGATGTAGTTTAGTTTAAGTTAGGTTACGATGGAATTGACATGTACTTTATGTATAAAAATTCCTTAAATAAATAGAAAAAAAAAAAAAAAAAAAAAGCAAAACATCCGTACAAATTCCATTGAAAAACTACTAAGACCTCTTCTCTTCTTAGTCCGCATTATTGTGCAACTATGGAACCCTATTACTGCGCGTGACCCGACACGCACTTGGCCAGTTTTTATGTGATGGCTAATTAATAAATAACTCATACTCACACCATACACACACACACACATATACACACACACACGCACACACACACAAAAATAGCCACAAACACACACACAGATCACACACAGATCACACACATCTGTTAAACTGAAATAAAATTATATATTAGATTTATTTATTTATTCCCTCCCTGCGGCTGAACACTGTTTTCCCAAATACAAGCTCAAGCTTAGGTTGAGAATCAGTAGCAGTACCTTTTGTGCAATACATTAATAATCGTATAGAGTAATTTAACATATGCATCGGCATATGTTAAATTACTCTAAGATTAGATGAATGTATTAACTAACGACAGTAAAGATTTTTTTTAATTTTAATTTTTTTACTTATTCGCCGACGGCTTACCATCTGGCACAGGATTTAGATTGATTAAAAATAAAAATAAACTTATTTTTTTCGAAATAAAAATTTATTTGACAGAAAATTTCGATGCCATGCATAAATTAATGAAGGCACGGCTAACGCCTATCGCTCTATGCGCGAGATCGCTCCACGCAGTCAGTTAACTTGGGACGTTAAAATTACTCAGATACAGAATACCATGGCCCATTTTTAAAATATTTTTTTTGTTGGTTCTGAAAAAAACCTATGCAGGGTCAATCTGTCACCAATAGATCACGCGGTTTGAAGGAATTACACGAATTCGTTTACAACCTGTATGTTTTTTTTTAGTTTTAAATAAATCATGCATTTCATTACTTACTACTAAGAAGCAAGAAAATTGCCCCACTGGTGAGCACGGATATTACTAAGTAAGAGTTCTTAGTTAATCTACGACGCCACTGACATACGGTGAAGGAAAACATCGTGAGGAAACTAGTGCCTGTAGACCAATGGCAATCGATGATCGCTAGAGAATAGAAAGATGTACTGTAGTGTCATTCTGTAAGAAACCCACCTCAATATCGACGGTTAGCTCGATATCCATAATGTCACAGTATGGATAATACAAGCAAATAACACACAGATAATCGACAGTATAATCAATAACGCGTAGTTTTGTTATCCACGCTGTGTCACGACAAGTGCCTAATTGACAGTCGCGATCGAGGTGAGATTCTTACAGAATTTCACTGATGGATTGACATAAGCTTTCGACCGGTCAAGCGATCTGTTATGTCATTTCCATACATTTAATTTGCGGTTTTTATTCTCTAGCGATCATCGTTTGCCATTTGTTTACCTACAGGCACTAGACTTAATGGTCTGAAATCGCCAACCTGCAGTGAGCAAGAGTGGTGATCAATGCTCGTTCCTTCTCTGAACGAAAAGAGGCCTTTGCCCAGCAGTGGGACAGCTGCAGTCTGACATACATACTGTACAAACATAACATCGCGCCTGTATTCCCCGAAGGGTTGGGCAGAAGAGTGTACTACACCCTCATTTTGCCGTTATGTTTAAGTGCCATGTAATAGGGGGCGAGTCTATTGCGTTCAAGCGAGCACAATTTCAGACTCCGGGTTGCTACTGAGAAATGCTACACGGAAAAACTCAATAACACTTAGCCCGACCTGGGGATCAGCTAAAGTGAGCGAGCAAAGCAAGCGAACGAAGCCACCGTCATCCCCTTCGTGTTAGGTTACTTTAAACCCTGCAGACAGAAATAGGAGCCCCGCATGGCAGGGCTCTGTCGACCTTGGCCCCAGAATCTTTTTTTGGTGCAGTTATTTGGTTAGTAGTGTGTCACTAGATAAAATGTTTTTCTTGGTAATACGTTTTAGGCGATTAGCACACTGCAAACACTGCGCGTGAATGCGTTTTCAGTGTGTTGCACTATGCGTGTTTTCTATACAAATACAGATACTTGCAAACAACATAAGAACACGCACTCCCGCGCTACGCTGCGTGATGCGGTGCAGTGTGCTAATCGCCTTTTAATAACTAAACAATATGAGGATAAAGAATATTTGATTTGTTATTCTATGATAAGAACATCGAAACATTTATTTGTAACAAAAATCGAAGATTAAATTTTTTTCAAAGCAAGTATTCTGCGTATTGATTATTATTCTATGAAATGATAAATTATGAGTAACATTTTCTGTGCAACTAAATTTTATGAAATTTCTGCCTGCGAAACAAGGGAACACCATACTTTAAAAACGTCTGTGACATACATTTCTCGTCCTGCTATAATTATTACATGTTGAAATTGCACAATAAGGCATGATTCAATAAGGCATGATGATCATAGTTTGAGATGACTACGAGGCAGTCATTAGACCAACGAGGCATAGTTTATTTTAAAATAGGTAATTTTATTTATTTTACTTTATTGGGACATAAAACAGTTACACATTTCAGTTACAATATGACAGGATTATTATAAGCTAGGTAAACGTGTAACCCACACCAATGTCCGCGGAATAATATTAAAGATATAGGTAGTTAAATGCATGCATTAATTAAGCAGAGAAGTAAGTACCTACTCGTAGGTATCTCAGCGATAACAATAACATTAATTTAGAATTTCAATAGCCATTCTTTTGAATTTCAAGTGTGAAAGCGCGAACCAAAATATCCAAGTCAATAACAATAATAATTAGTAGTTTTTATAGAGTAAGTAATAATTAGTTTTCATCGACACAGCCTTAAATTCTACTCACCGTGAAACCATAAATAGTCTTGAAGATATCTTTATTTAACAGTTGTTATGAATAGCAGTCAGTCGGTCTGCCGCGTGACGTAGAACTAGGTCAGTTGCACACCGGCGTCTCGTTGCATAATTAATGCCGTCGCGTCGCAGGTGTGCAATCGGGCTATCTTGTTAGTTCAGTTTGTTTATTTGAAGTTTAATTTAGTTTTTATTTATTTTAGCAATAATGGATTTAATATATTACATTTATTGTGCCATAGGGATGGGCAGTGGTAAAAAATAGATAGTAGTGAGTTGCTAAATCCTAATCCTAACTTCCTAACATATACAAGGTTAGTCAGAAAGAGGGTACTAATCCGAAAGGGTGTTAAAGTACCCATAATAATAAATAACTTTTGTTATACCACTTTCCCCAAAAGTCAATAGTTTCGGAGAAATTGCTGTTCAAAAAGTACATAAAAAATCGCTAAAATCTATCTATCATCAGCTATGATCAGCTGTGTTTACATTTTAGGTCATATTTGGGGTCACAAATTGGAAGCTTCATTTTTTGAGTTCGTAACTAAAGCAGGGATGAAGAATTTTTGAAAACTAAAAAAAAACTAATTTTAAAATTTGAACACTTGCTTTAAAACCGTCATCAGTGATACTTTAAGTGGCCTGCGGATTAGTACCCCCTTTCCGACTAACCTTGTATATAATAGCTATATTATACACGTTTTGTTTTTTTTTAATATTTTATATCCCTTGTGTGGTTACGTTTTGTAGAGAAATGTCAGGACTCTCCTTGATAAGAGAAAGGTATGGCAGAATACATTTTTATTTTCTCCTGTGCCGCTCGAGTAAGGCGCGTAGATTTAGCGCGAGCGGCACGCAGACGGCGCAGGGACTGCGTACAAACATGAAATGCACGCGCGCAGTTCGCAAGCGGCTGGCGAGCGGCGCATTCGACGAGCATTCGCCAGGTCTGGACACGCCTTAATACGGGGCGAGCATATTGTCATCAACCGGGTACAAATCCAGATTCCGAATGGTAAATTCCTCACGGAAAAACCTCTTAACGCTTTGTTGGACCTGGGGCTCGAGCCCAGGACCTCACGCTCAGCAGTTGCGCTTGCGACCACTAGAATAAGAATAAGAAGAAGAAGGACTGCCTTCTTCTTCGAAATTTAGAAACAATTTTTAAAGAAATTCACAAGTTACCCCCACAAAGTTATAGATACAACTCAATTAGCTGCCGGTGAAGGGACAACTTGAACTGATTAAAAGTATGAAATGAAGTTGGCAACATTGTGAAATATAAATTAGTTTTGTTAAGTTGCACTTGTTTCTGCCACGAGTTATGGTTGATTAGTAAGGGTTAGAAGAAAAATAATACTTGTATTATTTTTCTTCTAATATAATACTTGTATTATTATAATTGTAAATAATAATAATAATTACCGCTCACACGTTTGTTGCCCCCTTCGCCTATGTACTGGCGGCTTTTCAGGGGGCCCAGCTAGTGAGCTGGCGAGTCACCGTCTGCCAACACTTCAATTTTAAATGTTGAAAGGCAGACGCCGTTTTCTTCCGGCAATAGAAGTTATCTAGTCCACCTAACACCCTTTCCCATAGACCAGATATTTTTCACCATATTTTACAATAGTCTTGCACCCACCTGGGACGGTCCATGACTGTACTCCAATAGTGCAGCCGTGGATAGTCCCCGGTTGGTGCCCCACCCCATTTTAGATTAAAGTTCTCAAAGGGGCCTCTGCGCGTTGGACCTGTGTCCCCGTGTATGCCTTCCAAAGGACCGGACATCTTCCTCACGAAAGATGAGCCGTGACTACAGAGAGATACAAATAATAATTATTGTATTATTTTACTTTACACCCGGAAGCTATGAACTCTGCACATCATGTATTTTATTAAGCAACATTGATTATTTAGTATGGAACAGTTGGCTTTTTTAGAGTTCCGTACCCAAAGGGTAAAACGGGACCCTATTACTATGACTCCGCTGTCCGTCCGTCAGTCACCAGGCTGTATCTCATGAACCGTGACAGTTAGACTGTTGAAATTTTCACAGATGATGTATTTCTCTTGCCGCTATAACAACTAATACTAAAAAAAACAATAAAATAAATATTTAAGGGGGTTCCCATACAATTAACGTACGTACGTAAATGGAACGGAACCCTTCGTGCGCTAGACCGACTCGCACTTGGCCGGTTTTTAATCTATTTTTTTAAATTCCAAAGTTTCTGAGGAGGGAGCGACTCGTAAGCGACGTGCGCGCGTTTTCGCACCGAAAAGATCGCGCATGTGTGAACGTAGCCTAAATCAAAGCTTAGGCCCCTTGCCCACGGCGACTTTTTGTAGCGATGCAGTCGCGCGTTTAGCAAACGCGCGACAGCATCACTTCTAACGCGTGTTAGTCGCATTTGCAACGTGCTACTGCATCGCGATTGTATCGATACAAACGCGCGACCGCGTCGCGCTACTAACGCGCTACTGCATCGCGATTGTATCGATACAAACGCGCGACCGCGTCGGACGACATCGGTAGAGAGAACGGAGGGAGGAGGGAGTGTGGCGCGGCGCGTGATTGGGAATCGGCATCAGTGCAACCAAAGACAACGTGACTAATGTTGCCTCAACGGAGTCCATCTTGCAACTGTACTGATCCAAGGTATTTTTGTATCGTAACTGCATCGCGACCGAATCGCGTTTGCATCGCGACCGAATCGCGATTGCGTCGCGACCGAATCGCGTTTGCGTCACGACCGAATCGCGTTTGCATCGCGACCGAATCGCGTTTGCATCGCGACCGAATCGCGTTTGCATCGCGACTGAATCTGGTCCTGTGGGCGCGGGCACACAGCTAGCGACTGCTTCGCGTCTGTGTCGATGCTACGCGCGAGAGCATCGCGACTGCATCGCTACAAAAAGTCGCCCGTGGGCGAGGGCCCTTATAGCAGTATTTATTCAAATTAGCACGACAGACTGTTTGAAAGCCAGCCTCTCTAATTTTAGCCCTGGCTACACGGGCTGAATATAATTGAGCACGATACCTTTTATTTTGCGACTGAACTTTGAGTTATAATTAAACTGAAAAGGAAAATGAGGTCAAGTGAGTGGGGTTTCTAAATCTGAGGTAAGTATGCTTCGTTGGTTGGAAAGGATAAGTGGAAGATTAATAAAAATGCGACGTATTTCTGTATTTTTAGGTGTTTTACCAACATATTAATGATGTAGTATAACCACAGTCTACCTATATCTTACTCCTTACAGTCGGTCAACGTAGAACATTGTCGCAGAGCAATCGTGCGGGGGGTTGCGGGGTGAAGGAGCGGAGGTTATGTTCCGAGTAGCCATACTGCATACTTGGGACATAACCTCCGCCCCTACATAATTTTGACATTTCATAGGACCTGTCAAATGTATGGGCGTTGACCCACTGTATGTAGTAAGTAGGTACACTGTGGTATAACTATTCACCAGATAAACTAAATATGACATAGAAATATGAAAGAGGAAATACCTTTGTGGCATAGCTGTCATGTTGCTTTTTAGGGTTCCGTACCCAAAGGGTAAAACGGGACCCTATTACTATGACTCCGCTGTTCGTCCGTCCGTCTGTCACCAGGCTGTATCTCATGAACATAGTTAGATAGTTGAAATTTTCACAGATGATGTATTTCTGTTGCCGCTATAACAACAAATACTAAAAAATAGAATAAATTAAATATTTAAGGGGGCTCCCATACAACAAACGAGATTTTGTAACCTTGCAAATCGTATGCTTCACGCGGTTGTTAATAAGCCATGAAGCCCTTAAAATATTAATCCACATATAAAATAACTAGCTTTCGCCCGCAGCTTCGCTTGCGTGAAATTTTGAACCCGTTAAGTGACAATTTGCCATACAAACTTTCATCCCCTATTTAACTCCCTTAGGGTTTGAATTTCGAAAAATCCCTTCTTAGTGGATGTTTTTGTCACGTAAGGAACCTACTGTCCAAATTTCATATTTCCAGCTCTAGTGGTTTAGGCTCTGCGTTGATGAATCAAATGTCAGTCAGTACCAGTCTCTTTGTATAATATATACATATAAGATTATACTAATCCACATACAAATATAACAAACAGGTGGATAAAAAAACGTATGGCCCACTTTTCAACTGTCAGATAACTTTTATTTTAGGTCATAGAAGTAATAAGTACTACGTACAATAAAGTCCTTGTTTTAGATATACGTGACGTTTTGACAGATTTTCTATACATAAACTGTCAAAATCAATATTTCAAATTATTAGTGTATTGATTTTCTCGAACAATGTTAAACATCAAATAAACAGCTAATACAAGTAATACGCTAGTAAAATTGAATCCCGCACCGACTCTATAAAGGAAACAGCCCAATAAATATCATTCCCCATGGGTTTATGTTGCCATCAACGACTGACGTCATAGCAAGCCCTGTAATTGTCTATGTGGGAGAATTAAGTAATTAGAGTAGGTGTGTGTATGTGTGTGTGCCATGGAGTAGTAGTACGAATGGAGTGCGAACTACACGTCATCATGTTCCGCCGCCGTCCGGCTTGGCGTCCTCGCCGGCGCTCATTTCAGTGACGGCCTTGGGTGAAAGGGAATAATGTCGTAATTAACACATTTATTAACAGACAGTAGAACGTTCAGGCCCTCTTGACATAATCCCTTAGTCGTCTTTTACGAAACACTAACACACTGCCATCGCCAATCCATCTATCAGGGGTGGTGATTATGGTAGTACCTTTATAGGAGACCATTGCAGTGGAGTAGTGGGCGTTTAGGAGCTGATGTTTGTTTTTTTATTTTATAACTTAGTGGCGTTTAATCCTCCGTACCTATGGTAAGCACAGACAGGATCTAAGATGGAGCACATGAATCCAAGTTATGGAGATATAGAGGAATTCTCCTATACCCCTCTGGCTCTCACATACACACGATGAAATACAGTAAATTGCTTGACTTTAATATTCAGGTAGTAGTTAGCCATCATCATCATTGAGCCAAAAGATGTCCACTGCTGGACATAGGCCTCCCCCAAAAGGGAAAAGGGAAGTACCCAGAGAACGCTGCTGCTCATCCTTTAGTGAATCCCTTAGTCGCCTTTTACGACAGCCATGGGAAGAGATGGGGTAGTGCTATTCTTTAAGTCCGGCACTACATGAGACCACGACCACTAACGAGGTAGTTAGCCAGGCGGACCGTGTAAATCCAACCACTAAACGTGCTGGGTTTTATTAAATCTTACAACACGCGTCTATTCCCAGCGTGCAGTGAGGAAGTTTTATATTCTAGTTCCCCCACACGGGCTGATTTATCAGCCAGGTCAGGGCACGCCGCTTCGCTGACCCCGTTCACCCGCTCTAGCGCTCCATGTCTTCTTATTCTGTGGTGTGTGATTATGTATGGTATAGATTGTGCGTTTCGATAAGTGAGTTGCGGTCCTTGTGAGATATTTGATGAGTATGGTGCGTTAGTAATTAGGTGCTATTAGGGAATAGGATCGCCTTTCTGCTGAAAATTATTTTAAAAACGTAACTAACGGTTATTATTTAAATAGGCCAGGCCTAAGTAAATTTGTAAAAACAATTCTAGAATTAGTAAAGAAAAAATAAAGTTCTATTAGATGTCCGATCTAAGGTTGCTCAGCGTGCTGTGGAGGGAGCGATGCTCGGGGTTTCTCTGGTGGATAGAATTCGCAATGAAGTCATTCGCCAGAGAACTAAAGTCACCGACATTGCGCGTAGAATTAGCACGCTGAAGTGGAAGTGAGCCGGCCATGTCTGCAGACGAACAGATGGTAGATGGAGCAGACACATGTTAGAGTGATGACCGCGTTTGGGCAAACGTAGTGTGGGACGCCCTGCGGCACGATGGACCGACGATTTGAAAACGGTGGCTGGCAGCGGATGTTTGCGGGCTGCCCAATTGACCGGGATGGTTGGTGATCTTTGGGGGAGACCTACGATCAGCAGTGGACGGCAATAGGCTGATATGATGAGATGTCCGATGCAACAAAGTTCTTGAAGAATGACTTGATGCGTAGAACGCTGGCGTAGCATTGACTACGCCTTGGCTACGTCGTAGCAACCGTGTAGAACTCTGCTTCTCAGGGCATTTAAAAAATGTTTTATAATTATATTAAACGATAGTGAATTGCCTCGACTACGTCATTGGTCTAGTGGTTGCAAGTGTGACTGTTGAGCGTGAGGTCCTAGCTTCGATCCCCAGGTCGGACACAATATTATTGGATTTCTCCGTATGGAATTCCTCAGTCCGGAGTCTGGATTTGTGTCCGGTTGATGGCATTAAGGTCACAGCTCATTAGAGCCACCCGGCACCCGACCCGCATCGCCTCGTCGCTCGGCGTCCACCGGGACGCCGCGTTATCACCTGTAAACGTCGCGTGGTCAACCAGAGGAGTCGTCGGAGGAGTCCACTCGATGGCAGCGCGCGTTTCACTCGGGACTTATGCGTTGGCAATGCGCAGCTACGCAAGGCAAGCATGCGAGCAGCGAGTTGTCACCGAGTGGTCAACTCTTCGTCCGCACGTGGACGGCATACGCCCGAAGCGATCCGGACGCTACGGAGTTGATGTAGTGAGCGCACATCCATACAAGTTCATATAAAGAAGATCAACCGCACGAGGCGAGACAATGCGGGTCGGATGCCGGGTGGCTCCAATGAGCTGTGACCTTTAATACCCCCTATTACATGGACTTAAACATAGCAAAATAAGGGTGCACTTTACACCTCCAACCCTTCGGGAAATACAGGCGTTATGTAATAAATAGTCCTCGTTCCTGAATAGTTTTCTAAGTCAGACTCAGATGTTAGTTGCTCAGAGCATTAATTATAGCTCAGAGTTAATTACCATTTAGCGCATAACTCTGGCATGAAGCCAGCAAATATAAATAAATAATTTAATTCGCTCTAGAAAGGTCTTCTAGGCAGGGAACTGTGTAATCCGGTCATTTTTAGGGTTCCGTACCCAAAGGGTAAAACGGGACCCTGTTACTAAGACTCCGCTGTCCGTCTGTCACCAGGCTGTATCTCATGAACCGTGACAGTTAGACAGTTGAAATTTTCACAGATGATGTATTTCTGTTGCCGCTATAACAACAAATACTAAAACACAGAATAAAATAAATATACTTGGGAGCAAATAAATCGAACCACTTCTGTTTTTCACGTAGGTATAAATTGTTGTTATTTTTTGTATTATGGAACAGATCAATTCTAAACATATATCGCCTAAAAGGTTATTTGATAACCTTTACAATGAGGGTAGTTTTTTGTATTTTGAATTATATAATTGATGAAACCAAACCTAATAACCAGGACACGTGAAAAAAGGAGTGGCTCGATTTCTTTGCTCCCAAGTGTATTGAAGGGGGCTCCCATACAACAAACGTGTTTTTTTTTTGCCGTTTTTATAGATAATGGTACGGAATCCTTCGTGCGCGAGTCCGACTCGCACTTGGCCGGTTTTTTCATTTTTGTAGAAGGTAAAGAAGACTGTAGACCGTGTAACTTTCTTTTTGCTTTTTTATGGTATCCTTTGGCATATAAGCCATGTGCATCTAGGGTTACCATATGTAAATAGAAGGATGCCTGTCTATGGTACCTAAAATGCCTGAATTTTCAGAAAAATGCCCGTCTAAAGCAAAACGCTGTAGGTAATAAGTAAAAGCCAACAGATAATAATGAAGAAGGATATTTATTACTGATATTTGTCAGAGGACATAATTTTTTTTAATAGTATTTTCTTTTCTAATATATAAACGTAAAAATCTTCACAAGATACAGTTTTGTAATTTTCCTGTGTAATTAATATTGCTTTTACTGATTCAATTGTCAGCCGATTTCTTTCTTTACTCCACTGGGCGTTGACGAGAGAAAACGTACGTTCTACATTCGCATTGTGTGCCAAAATAGAGAACACAAACTGGCAGATTTTCATCAATTCTGTAATGTCACAATGCCTGTCTCAGACCAATGCCGGCCGCACGCCTGTCTAAACTTTAAAATGCCTGTCAAATGCGGCAAACGCCTGTCTTATGGTAACCCTATGTGCATCAGAACTGAGGGATTAAATCTTAAATACTTGCAAAACGAAAAGGGAGAATTAGTAAAAAATTGTAAAAACCTGATGAGATATTCCAAAAATTTGTTAAACGCGATGATATGATCCCTCAGTTCAGACGCTCGATATACTTCCTACGTCCCACTTGATGGTGAGTGATTCGAAAGACACGTGGCGCCATCTATTACCGTTATTGTTGTTTTCCTCGGGAACAGTACTTAGTCTCGGAATGAAAGGTACCCTATGTCCGTTTCTGTACACCTGACAACGTATATGCAAAATTTCAGGTTGATCGGTTCAGTGGTTTAGGCGTGAAAAGGTAACAAACAAAGAAACTTACTTTCGCATTTATAATATTAGCACAGTCTACCTATATCTTACTCCTTACAGTCGGTCAACGTAGAACATTGTCGCAGTGAAATCGTGCGGGGGGTTGCGGGGTGATGGAGCGGAGGTTATGTCCCGAGTAGCCATACTGCATACTTGGGACATAACCTCGGCCTTCATACCATACATCATTTTGACATTTCATAGGACCTGTCAAATGTATGGGTGTGTTGACCTACTGTATGTAGTAAGTAGGTACACTGTGATATTAGTTAGGATTCTAAAAGCAAAACGAATGTATCCGATCAAAGGATTGTATCCACAAAAAACCATAATGTATTATTATCATTTTCATATTTCTGTTTACGTCCAAGCTAATACCAAATGGAAAAAATATGATAAAGAGGAATAGATCGGATTATGTTTTCATACGAGCCTTTGATAAGGCTGGCAACGTCGCAAAATAATCTCTGCTTAGTGTATCGATGTATTTTTAGATATTGATATGTAATGGATAAAAAAATCTGAGTGAATATGGACGAAAAAGTCTGGTGGTTGAACGAGGAGAATACGAGGAATTTTTGAATTTATGTGCAGAACTTGATAATCGCTTGCGTTAACAGTGAAGGAAAACATCTACCAATTAAACAATAATTTATTTATTTGTGAAATATAGGTGTACTATAAGGTGTTTGATTTATATAATTAGGTGCCTCTTTATTAACCGTTAGGCGTACAAATCGTCACCCTCCGCGCTAACTGTCGTAACTAGCAATTGAAAATTTTTCAGAGAAATTCTCACAGAGTGACGTATCTGCTTCAAATGAATAGAAATAAATAAATAGATACCTTAGGGCTTTAGGGCAACTACTAACCAAGCCAAGAGTAAGCCAAGAGCAATATAAAATAGTTATTAATTCATTAATAAAGCCACAGCTAACGCAACTACTGAAAAAATATCAATTGCTACGAGTAGATACGACAGTTAGCGCGGAACGTGACGAAATATAACATGTCACTTTTAAAGTCCAGACATTCTGGTATAAAAACTATGCGGAATGTAACAATGTAGGGCCATATTATTATCTGGAATGGCCTTTTGAGGAAAGAGCCAAAGCACGTTTGAGTTGACCTGTCCCAACTGACAGCACTCATGCAACAGCTACCGTGTAGCTCAGCCTTATTTTAGAGAGCTCAACGACCCGACCCACCAATCAGCAAGACATTTGCGTAAATCACTAGAAACACTCAAAACCGCCAAACAGTTATGAAATAAGAGTATGAAGCTTGCCTATAAGGTACTCACATTCACACAAAAAAAAAATGATATAAACATTGAAAAACAAGTCATCCGATGTGACTTATTTTTCAGTCTGGAAGAAAATGGGTATAATAAATAGGAGAACAGAATTTCTACTCTAGTTTTGGCATAGATATTATTTTATTTTTCACTAGCTGTGCCCGCGACTCCGTCCGCGTGGAACTCGGAAAACAACATTGTGTCGCAGTAACTAAGTAGTGTATATGTATTCCATTTATTATAGGTAATAATAGACAAAGGTGTCCCACCAAGGCACTTATATCTTTTAAACCATTTCTTTAGGTAGAGTTTCAGCTCTTCTTGATTGACCGTAAAGGTTCATATAACCATATAATAATACTAAAAACGCGTTGCTTATTTCCATACATTTCCTTGCTAAAATGGATTATAATTGAATATTGATATTTATTGTGATAATGTAACGAAACCTTTTCGATTCTCGGTTCAGGCAAAAAAATCAGTAAAGGCAATATTTCTTACTTTTAAAAATAAAATGAAGCCTCCTTTGAGTGAAATTTGCAATTTTTTATATTTATAGTACTTTCCCTTCATGGCCATGTGTTTTGGGACATTACCTAAGGCTTAAATAAACTTAATAAAACGGCGACGACAGGTTTTGAATAGTTCTGACAACAATGAACAAAATAAAATAAATAAAAACATTCCAAAAAAATTACAAAAAGTGTATTTTTTTAAAGTGAGGTTTTAACGCAGGACACTGAGCCAACGACCGTTCACTGCAGCACTTACTTCTGTCTACAGCTTATACTACGCAGTATATGGAAATAATGTTTCGTTGCTCGGCATCTATGAGCAATAGCGTGATAGTTTATATACCAGCATAAGCGCAGGCCCATCAAAATCGATTCACGCGATTTCACGATCCGAATATTAAGCTTATACTTCGCAGTACGTGGAAATAAGGTTCCGCTGCTCGGCTCCTATGAACAATAGCGTGATGATATAGTTATGCACCAGCAAAATTGTCGCTTTTTACGAAACACATCAGCGAAAGTCCCATCAAAATCCATCCACGGGATTTTACGTGATGTCCGGACGGAAAGACAAACAGACACAATCATTCTAAAAAAAAATGTTATAGTTTCTGTATCGATAGTATAGTACCACCGAATCGAAATTTTGGAAAAATATTTAATTACAGACAAAGTGCACTTTGAATTTTATTAATAGTATATAGATTTATAAATACGTATTTAAGTATTGATTTAAGTTCATAATGAAATATATGAGTATTTCAAATTAATCTATCGGATTGCCTTGCACAATTAACAATTTAGAATACCTACACTCGCTTATGAAATTGAATGTATTTCTCTTCCACTGCCATTCAGACAGATAGGTAGGTACCTAATAAATTTTAAATAACAATATCTTCGTTTTTTTTTAAAAGCTTAGTTAGTACCTTCTTCGGATAGCATTTCAATAGACCTTCCGTAGACTGAGAATAGTAATACATAATTATATTCGTTGTAATATATTTCCTCACAACTTGATTTGATACACGTAACGCCATCTATTGAATAGAAATGGTATACACAAATACAATGTATTCATGCTAAGTTCTTCTAGAAAACTTAAAATTCGCATAACTTTTGATTGCGTGAACCGATTGCGATGAAACAAAAAACATATGTTACTTGGAGATAAGCACAATATTTATTTATAAAAGTCAACAACATTGGATCAGTTGTTTTTACGTGATGCTTGAACAAACAAACAGATAAACAGATAAACAGACAAACAGACAAACAGACAAACAGATAAACAGACAAACAGACAAAAATTCCAAAAATGTTAAAAATGGGTTCTATTGGTTATCGTTTAACACCCTAACCAGGTTTTTTCAAAATAATTGCTATGTACAGACACGCCATGTCTACAGATTTATTATATGTATAGACTAATATGTATGTAAAAATGAATCCCTATTTCCCTTGGTCACGGCATCACGCGTGAGCGGCTGGACCGATTTCGCAATTTTTTTTTTGTTGTGTTCGTAATTGTCAGGAGAAGTTTCATATGAAAGAAAATTGTGATATTTAAAAAAAAAAAAACTCTGTATGCCCATTCTTCATTTGTTTACCGCATGCAGAAAATGGTTTTAAGTTTTTGTTACTATTTTGATTTTGTTTTGAATGGGTAAGTAGTAGGATAGGTAGTAAGTACGAAAAAGTGCATTGCAACGCATACGGTACTGTTAGTATAGAATGAAATTGATCAGTGTTTAGTATGAAAGTTTACTTCGAATTAGTAGTATTTATTGATAGATCAATTTCATTACAGGCAAAAGAAAAAAAAAACTACGCCATGTGCTTCTACTCCATTCACCTATGATACCTACTCATCCCATCCCATTGTAAATTCAAATGATCCAAAGACTGTCGTATCCATGTTTTCGCGTAAGCCAACCAAACCGAGTTCAATGAAAGATTTAAACAAGTGAGTTACAAAGAATACAGACTTATTATTTCAATTTTATTATTTCAACGAACCAGTTGTATAATTTGATAGCCTCAATCACTTTATTGGAGTATATAGGCCATAAATTTGAATTATTATTAGTGGTGGTGCCGGTTTGGCGAGACGTGGAGAAGTAGCAGTCTATTGGTAATAATATTTCAATAAGATCTTGCGGTAATGTCATCTAGATAATATTATTTTGTATGGGTTGACACGATGACATGTTATGGCGCAAGCAAACAGATTGGGACTATGTGACGCGACGCCACGTTAAGGCGGATACAGACTTTGCGAACGGCGTACAACGAATGCCTCGCAAGTTGTGTACCTTCATATTCGTGGCGAGGCATGTGCTACGCACGTGCGAGGGCGAGCCAACGTGTGTCGGCAAACGCTGTAAGATCAAAGCGCCTCAGTGCGAGCATTACGTTAGTTGTGGACGTAGTCGCGCACGGTCGAGGTGTGAGCTGCGTACGATATCCACCCATGTCTCGACTGAGAAAATGAAACTGCGCCTGTGCGTACCACATGCCTCGCCACAAACATGAAGACAGATGAACGACGCATTTGTTCGCTCGCGATGGCTCGACCCGAGCATATGTTGGTATATTTTTTCGACACGCACGCCTCATGCAGAGGCATTCGTTGTGCGCCGTTCGTGGCGCATGCCTCGCAAAGTCTGTATCCACCTTTATACATATGATGTTACGTTTGAAATACACTCCTACGTCACGCAACTAGTCAGCCTTGTCAGTGATTGACCCGTCGTATGCGTCAGATCTCGTGTATATGTCACCGTTTGATTGTAAACAACGTTAGTTTAAAATCTATCTCGCGAGGTTGTAAACTGTCGAATTGGTGTGAACTGTGTACTGCCACATGAGTAGATAAACGGAACAGAGACAAAGCTTCATACAACCGCGCAAATCGGTTGCACTACTACAAGCACGCGGGGCATGTGTGCGTGACCACTGGCCGCTTGTCACGTACGCGGCGAGATTGAAAAAAACCGGTTTACGCTGGCACAGCCAGTTGACAATCTCAGGGTTAGTGCGACACACGTTGTTTGTTGCTAGTTGGAATATTTTAATGTAAAAACGTGGTATTTCATTATTGATAATGGTTTTTTATTGTACTGTGTGTATGAATAATACTTGAAAAAATAAAAATATATCATACATTAACTATTACGGAGTAAAGCTGTGAGTTCCAAATTAAAAAAAGAAATTCAATTCAATTCAATTCATTTATTAATTTTGTGAACACAGGGTACAAATGATGTTCAATAAAAATGTTTGGTCCATCCTATGTTCCGCCGAAAGGCATACAAAATAGTGACGCTAAAGAGTCGCTTAAGTAAATATTATCAAACTTAAATTAATTATAATAGTACAAAATCTCATAAAATATAGTAAGTATCAGCAAATGAAATTTGTCAAAAATTAAGTAAAATAGTACAAAAATCGCACGAGAAAGAAAAAATACAATGTCAGCAATATTACAATTGTCAAATTAAGATTAATTTAAATAGTACAACAATTCATGAAAAAATACAAAGTCAGCAGAATTTAAAATTATCAAAATTAAATTAATTCTAACAGTATCAAATCTCTTAATAATAAAAATGTCATCAAAATTAGAATTGTGAAAATTAAATTAAATTGTACAAAATTGTCGTATCAAAATTTGTAATTAAGGTATTCATCGACAGAGTAATACGCCTTGTCATTCAATAATTTAAAAAGCTGACGTTTAAAAGTATTTACGCTGTTAGCTGATATAATTTGATTTGGTAATTTGTTGTATATTTTGGGAGCCGTTGCATATATGCTTTTATGGAGAAATTTGGTTTTTGTGTTTATCAAGTGCAACTTATTTGAGCGTCGTTGGCTTTCGACGGGGCTATACAGATGCATATTGTTTTTTACAAAAACACAGGCCTCATAGATGTAAAGTGATGGTACAGTCAATATTTTCAAGTTCTGGAAATGTGGCTTGCATGAATCCGTCCGTTTTATTTTGCATATAGCTCGAATGCATTTTTTCTGTGCTATGAGTACTTGCTCAACTTTAGTACCATTGCCCCAAAATATCAGGCCATATCGCAGGGTGGAGGCAACGTAACCATGATAAGCTGCTAAGAGTGCGGTCATGTTTGCAATTTTACCTAGCTTCCAAAGAGCATAGGAAAACTTACTAAGTTTCCCACACACATTGTCAATTTGTGTCCTCCAAGACATATCGTTATCTATATATAAGCCAAGAAATTTAGTTACATTAGATTCAAGTATTGGATCTCCTTTATAACTGATTTGAGATTGCGATTGTATTTTTTGTCTAATTTTGAAGTTCATAATTTTAGTTTTAGTAAGATTAATTTTAAGATTATTAGCTTTTAACCAGTCAATAATCGTAACCAGACTAGCATTAATTTCACTCTCTATTTCTTTATTACTACCACTATTATATATAACTGTGCTGTCGTCTGCAAATAAAGACATCTGTTGTGTAATTGCTTGGGGAAAGTCATTTATGTAACAAATGAATAGCAAAGGCCCCAATATAGAACCCTGCGGAACACCGTAATGGAGTATTCTAGAGTCAGACGAATATAATACTTCACTTTTTGTGTTAAAATCCACTTGGCTAATCTGGGTAATTTGTTTTCTATCCTCTAAGTATGATTGTATGAGTTTGAGTACGTTACCTCTGATGCCAAATCTTGAGAGCTTAGCTAGCAGCACTTTATGGTTAACGTAGTCAAAAGCCCTGGTCATGTCCATGTACATTGCCATGACTGGTTTTCTATTGTCCATGTTGTAGTGTATTTTTTCAAGGAAGTGATATATGGCCATATTAATGGTTTTGTTTTTCCTAAATCCCATCTGTTCCTTACAAAATATATTATTTTTTTCAAGGTAGTTATAAACACTGCTGTAAATGACTTTCTCAACCACTTTAGAGAAAATAGGTATTAACGCTACCGGTCTGTAGTTACTCACTTTTGTTTTGTCATCTTTTTTATGTAATGGTTTGATAATGGAAACCTTTAACTTTTTTGGGAAAACTCCATTTTGGATAATTTTATTTATAATGTCACTTAGTATGGGCGCTATCACAGGTACTATTGATTTAATTACCCTTGTGTCAATATCGTCATAACCAGTACTGTTGGTGTTTTTAAGATTGGTTATTATTGTAATTACATCTTTTGGCGTGGTTGGTTGCATAAATATAGATTTATATGATCCTAATGATGTGTCCGTTTTAGTATTATTAATTATTGGCACATTGTCGGCATTCGATTGAACTGAGTCTATAAAATAATCATTAAAATGTCTTGCTATCACTTTAGGATTTGTTATGCATTTGTCATTTACGTTAATTACATTTATATTCGTTTTAGGAATATTGGATTTCATAGAGTTGATTACCTTCCAAGTTGCTTTAGACTTGTTAGTGCTAGTTCCTATAAAATAGCTGTTTTGAGCCTTTTGTGTCAATTTGATCACTTTTTGATATCTCGTTGAGAATGATTTGAAAGCCGCTTTTGTATCACTATTTCGGTTTATTCTGTATTGCCATAATAAAGCTCGTCTCTTTTTACTACAGCACTTTATTCCCCGAGTTATCCATTTTGGTCTTATAACTGTAGAGATTTTACGTTTGATAATAGGAAAGCATAGATCGTAAAATAATTTAAATAGTTCAAAAAATTTATCATAGCTTTCATTTGCATCATCCGTTTCGTAAACCTCAGAGAAACTAAGACTAGCAATACACCTCCTAAATAGACTAATGTTTTCTGGGCTGTAGTCACGTTTATTCACGTAATAGTATTTTAAGACACATGTCCGTTGTACTGGAAACTTCATGATTTGCGCTGTGTGATCAGAGACACCTAACTCAAGTAGTTCACTCTTGCAGCCACGTATATTGTGAAGAAAATTGTCCAAACACGTACCACTACTGGGACGCGTGGGTTGTTTTATTGCTACATTAAGATTGAACTCTTTTAGAATACGTTTGAATAACGTAGAACTTTTATTTTTCTGAAGAATATCAATATTAAAATCACCGCATATTATTATTTTTTGATTATTTTTATAGCAAAATTGTTGTAATAAATATGTCAAATTATTAAAGAAAATATTAATTTTAGTACTATTTGGAACTCGATATATACATAGTATTATAATTTTATGGTCAGTTATCTCGATTGCGCAGGATTCAAACACGTTTGGTATGTTAACACTTTTTCCTATTTCAATTTCTGTGAAACGAATGGAGTTATTCACTAGTATACAAGAACCACCATTTCGTTTTGTTCTAGTGAAGCATGCAGCCAAAGTATAGTTAGGAATGTTCAAAAAGTCATCATCACTCTTCTTCATATTGTGCTCTGTAAAGCAGAGAATATGTACACACCTACCAGTGGTTGCAAGCGTGTCTAAATGTACCGTTAGTAAGTCACTTTTGGCCAAAAGTCCATTTATGTTTTGATGCATTATGCATAAGCTGTTATATACGAAAAAAATGTTGCTCGAGAGTATCAGCATTATTACATGAACAATACGAATTAGGAGTATCGCATGGCATAGGGTCTTTCATTGATAATGTTTCGTTCGTGTTAGTATAAACGTAGCTTTTTAAATCATTGAAAATAGTTCTGATTCCGTAACCATTAATACGTCCACTACGTTTTTCAAACATGGTATAGTCGCACGATAAGTGTAAGTTCGAGTCACATAATGCAGCATAATTATAGTTTTGTATGTCCTGGTAAAGAAGACCACTAAACATTTCTACTCTGAAATTATACATAGTTGAATAATAATTATGTTTATATGTTGGTAAACAAAGTGTTACATTTGTGTGCTTTATAGCCGACAATGATTCGCGTATATTCAATATTAAGTCAAAATAATTATTTGTTTGTCGAAAGTCATTTTCACCAATGAGTATTATACAACTATCCTTCATCGTGTAATCAGCTACTTTTGTGTGAATACTACTTAACAATGTGTTTATTCCACTATTAGGTAGAAGGTAGTGACAGATTTGGTGAGAGGGAAAAGTGTTTTCAGCTATCGCTAATATTTTGTTATTTTGGTTACTACTTATTATACACAATTTGTTGCTCTCTCTCTGCTGTGTTGATTGAGCTGTCTTCTTTATTTTCTGTTGATTATGGATTTTACCCACATTCTTTTGAGTGGTAGCTTGCGTGGGGGTAAATAGCTCCGGAGTCCCGATTTCTGAGTTATCTCTGCGTTGTTTTTGTATGTTTCCTCTAGGTGTAGACAGCGTGGATTTTTTACTTGGCGTTCTTATCTCGCTAGCCAATCTCTTTGTTGCCTTTTCGATTATTTTATGTTTTGAGTTCATACATTCCATTGTTTTCTTTAGCTCTGTGTTTTCAATGGATAGGTTATTTATTTCGTCGTGCGCCGTCTGCAGTTGCGAATTTAATTCTTTAATTTGGCGTTTGAGGTCCCCTATGATTTCATTCTCTTCATCTATTATATTTGGTACGCTGCTATTAGTGGCGCCCTCTATTGTCAAATCATTAGAACTATCATCGTCGAACGTTAATATTTCTGTGTCGGATCGTCTTCGTCGACTACGTAGTGTGATGTTTTCGAATAAATTCATTTTATCCTTAGCTGTTATTACGATTTATACAATGTCGTTAAAAAAGTCGATGAGTTTTTGGTGTTTTGTGGGATTCGAACTCGAGGCCAACAGATTACACGCTTGGATTCCTACGGAGCTTAAGCCGCTGCGCCAATCGTACATTACTTAAATGTTTGAAATTAGGTAGCTACTCGGTTCTCAATCTTTGACTACCGATAGTATATCGTCATTCAAGTGTCCAGTGGGTCCAAAGTTCACTTCTTTGTTAGAGAAACGTAATTTACGACTGTTACGATTTGAAATAAAACGTGATTCATAATCTTTTTTGTCGTGTTTTCACTTACGGTCTTTGCTTTAGTTTGGTCAACAAACTTGCACAATATCACTAGTAAACGTTTTATTTACATACATGCACATTTTAAGTCATAAAAAAGTCTAATGTTTGTATGAACTTAGTAGCTTTTTTACTCGTTTTTTATATTGTTTATCACTTCATTGAATATAATAATTTTTACCATAATAAGATTGTCATATACGTATTTGTGTGTCCTTTCACTGATTCACTTATTTTTATCACTTAAATACTGTTATGTTATTTATAAAAGATTTTAAATCACAGAGCTGACGTTTTCGTGTCCGGTTAGGCACGGCACCAAACTTACTTTTTCAAAAGTTGAGTTAAGAAAGTTGTTCTTATGGATTTTTTATTTAATTAATAAAAAGAAAACCGAATGCCTATTCCGTCAAAGCGAAGGCAGAGGAGTTCTGATATACAGCCACAAGTTTGTGATGACGGTATTTAGCGCCATTAAGGCCGTGGCCCCATGTCTACGGTGCGGCGCCGGCCGCCGTGTGACGGCGATGGCTAAGTGATCGAATCTAAACCACAGGATTAAGTTAAATACAAATGTAAATGACGTCAACGTCAAAATCCAAGATGGCGGCTGTGACATTTTACAAAACATGCATCATTGGTGTCATTTCCGTGGTTTTCGGGGGTGCTGATGACGAAAATGAGGTCAACGTCAAAATCCAAGATGGCGGCTGTGAAATTTTACAAGATACGCATCATTGGTGTCGTGTCCATGGTTTTCGGGGGCGATGATGACAAAAATGAGGTCGAAATCAAAATCCAAGATGGCGGCTGTAAAATTTTACAAGATATGCATCATGGGTGTCGTGTCCATGGTTTTCGGGGGCGATGATGACAAAAATGAGGTCGAAATCAAAATCCAAGATGGCAGCTGTGAAATTTTACAAGATATGCATCATGGGTGTCGTGTCCATGATTTTCGGGGGCGATGATGACGAAAATGAGGTCGAAATCAAAATCCAAGATGGCAGCTGTCAAATTTTACAAGATACGCATCATTGGTGTCGTTTCCGTGGTTTTCGGGGGTGCTGATGACGAAAATGAGGTCGAAATCAAAATCCAAGATGGCGGCTGTAAAATTTTACAAGATATGCATCATTGGTGTCGTGTCCATGGTTTTCGGGGGCGATGATGACGAAAATGAGGTCGAAATCAAAATCCAAGATGGCGGCTGTAAAATTTTACAAGATATGCATCATGGGTGTCGTGTCCATGGTTTTCGGGGGCGATGATGATAAAAATGAGGTCGAAATCAAAATCCAAGATGGCAGCTGTGAAATTTTACAAGATATGCATCATGGGTGTCGTGTCCATGGTTTTCGGGGGCGATGATGACGAAAATGAGGTCGAAATCAAAATCCAAGATTTTATCTTGTAAAATTTCACAGCCGCCATCTTGGATTTTGATGTTGACGTCATTTACATTTGTATTTTACTGAATCCTGTGGTTTAGATTCGATCACTTAGCCATAGGTACCGCATAAAGAAAAAAGTTTTTTTTTGTAAATCTGCCTAATTTCCATGCCGGGACAATTTACACCAGTAGCAGATCATATGGTTTTAAGGAATTATACGAATTCGTTAACATTCTGTATATTTTAAAATAACTAAAATACATACGTTAAACTAATTTACCGATTTACCAGAAGAGGTTAAAACTTTAAAATGGTCGCCCTGAAAAATTGCAATTTTAGACATGTCACATTTACGCCAGCCACGGAACTAACATGCGGTGCACCGTAAACGGCACCGTGCGCGGCGCCGTGCTGCGGCGCGGCGCCGCGCCGTTTCATGGCGGACGGCGCCGCCCCGTAGACATGGGGCCACGGCCTTAATAAGGAAAATTGTCGTTGAACTATTCGTATTTATATTAGTTAAACAAATTGGTTGCAATACTATTATTATTTATTAAACATGAAAATAATAGGCTATCGCATTACGTAGGTAAGCAGTCTGGAACTACAAAATCTGTCCGTTTTCTGTTCGAAATCCTGGGTTAGATTTAGGTAATGCTCAGGAATGTGGTGATATGAAGCTTTATTACAAAGATGACTAAGATAGACCGAAGTCGAGTAAGGCTAAATCCGCCGCCATATTAACAGTAAGGAAGAGAGAGAATAAGTAGGTATGACTGGTATGATCAGTTGGAAGAAATTCTCATACTAAATATATGGAGGGAGCGAAAGACAAAATTTTCAATATCTGGCTTTTCTTTTTCCTGAAGTTATTTATATTATTTTACTCTCCATATAGCCTTATTTTGATAATAGCCTTAACTTTTTAAATATCTCTTAAATTGACGAAAAAATCGTCTGTTGGCACTTAACGATTCCGCCCTGTATATACTATCTGCCTGTCGAATGTTGATATCTCGATGCAGGATAGTTCGCATGTGAGGTGATAGATGTCGCCACACTATCATACTGAATAATAAAACTATTTAACAAATGCTTAGTTTAATTTGTTTTGAACTATTGTGACAACCCTACCAAAATAGGTAACAGTTTTGCACGTTCTTAAGAAGCTTTGTCTCTGTTCCGTTTATCTACTCATGTGGTACTGCTTACAATATGAAGTATTAATTTTCGATAGTTTATAATCTATCCATTTCAAATCGTCAATTGGAACTGCGCGGATTCTTTCGCGCCGCTATCATTGGCTGTCACTCGTTAGTCACCGAACATAAACAAACAGAAAAAGGTTTTTAATAGTTTTCGTGTTGAAAATAACTAAATTAAAAATTAACATACTTGATTTCAAACAATTAAATGTGCATTTCCTTTATTTGACGCCTGTTTGTTTTCTAACTCTAAGGACACAGAACGAGCTACCGCCAAGACCGACCAATCAGTAACGGTTTACAATTTTACGAGTGATAAAATCGGACAGATTGTAAGTACAGGTTCGAACATAATTTCACGGTTTGACATGGATAGCTTTCGCGAGATCGATGATAAACTAACGGTGTTCACAATCATACGGTCACATATGCACTCAATACTCGCACATAATGGGAATTGAGTGTCGCGACGTCACATAATACAAGTCCGTTTCTAAATTGTGCTATCTCGTATTTTCTACATGAAAGCTCATGGCTTCTGATGGACGTAGCATCACGTACGTCGCGTCACATAGGCCTAATCTGTTTGCGTTTTAATTGTCACGTCTTCCGATCTTTGAAGAAGTAAGTGTAGTGATATACCATCCCGAAATTACGCAACCGAACTTTAGCGCTATTGATTACGGACAATTGTACTAACAAAATCGTTGCTAAATCGACGCGAACCATAACCTTCTTGGAAACCTTCTTCTTCGAAAATTGTCAGTACGTTTTGTTTTTGTTGTTAAACAATTCAACAGTTTTTGTAAACGAAAACTGCCTGAATGAACAGTTCAGCCTCGATTCGGGTTGCGATTGTTCAACGTTTCTTTTTCTAGAATTATGTCTATTAGTGTCTAAACACACTATGCCGAAGATACGCGACCGAAGTTCGGCATGATTACGCCTGCAATGCTTTTTAAATTACCCGCGACACACCGGGCTAAAATTACGTCGCGTTTTACCAATATAACAAACAGACGCCGAAGTTTGGTCGCGTAATTTCGGCATGGTGTGGCGCCACACTTAAAGGTGTCTTCTACCGCCGTTTTCACTGACATCCGCCTTATAAGTTCCTTTTGTTAATCGCCGTTCACTCATTCTTTCAACACGACCAAACTACTTAAGCATACTCCTTTAAATTTTTGCCACTACATTATTTATCATCTATGTTACCGGTGTTATCAGTGATGTTCTTCAAGAAGTACAGGTGCGTAGTACTTACTCTCAACCGGCGTGCGTGTATGACAAGATGTATGAACGTGGACGAAGCGAAATGAGTACGTAGCGATCTATAGTTTCTGTCTACTCCCACGGGAAAAAGGCGTGAGTTTATGTACACACATCAAAAAAAGTTTGCGACCACTAGCATAATTATGTATGTGAAGATACCGAATTCAAAGTCCAACTGAAATCTGATTTATATTTATCTAGATAACTATCAATCTATATTTATCATGATAATTATCACTTTGAATCCCGATTAGAAAATTCGGCTTCAAAAAGGCTACATAATTTTTCAAAGTGATCGCAAACTTTTTTTGATGTGTGTATATATATATGTAATATCCTATCCTAACTTCCTAACTATATTATATATTTTATATATTATATTATAAATGTGAAAGTATGTTTGTTTGTTTGTTACCTTTTCACGTCTAAACCACTGAACCGATCATCCTGAAATTTTGCATACACATTGTCAGGTGTACAGAAACGGACATAGTGTACCTTTCATGCCGAAAAAAGTACTGTTCCCGAGGAAAACAACAATAACGTTCATAGATGCCACGTGCCTTTAGAATAATGATTGAATTATATTATTATAGAAACTTTAGTAGTGTGTTAAGAGTTGATTGACAAATTCTAAATTAACGCGAGCGGTAGTCACTTATAATTACCTCAGCCTCCATGACAATCTCTCTACGTACTTCCCTTGAGGGAATACAAGAATTGATATAGAAAGCGAAATCCAACCTTCACAATAACTTTATTATCCAGATACAATTTTATGTGCCCCATATTGAATTATGGACTGACCTAGTGGTCTAGACGTACACCTCCCCCATGGGACTATAACATGATGTATTGAATTAGAAGCAATCATTGACGCACCTCTTTTCATTACTGTACTCGTAAATAAGGCGCGGTTTATTGGTCGTAGCCAATAACTAGTCAACCATGGTGTGAGTGAAGGTTAGGGGACGGACAATTTTATGATGTACTAGCTGTGCCCGCGACTCTGTCTGCGTGGAAGTTGGAAACCAATATTTTGTCGCAATAACTAAACAAAGGAAAATGGGCGTTTTGGTCTACACCTTCTCTAATAGGGGATTTACACGGGTCGATTTTCGCACGGCTAGTCCGCATGGCGAAAATCGATCGTCTAAATGACAATTCGACTAGGCCGCAAGTGACTAAAATCGCAAGCCCCAAAGTTGGGTGCCATCCGACTTTTGCCGTGCGGCGATAAGCCGCATGCGGCGGGTGACTAAAGGTCTGATGGCAGTCGCTCCGTGTAAACTGTGTACTGGTATTCAGCCGCATCTAGTTATTGACGACACATTTGGTGCAGTGGCTAAGCAATTGGTTTCTGCGCTACGGGTCGTGGGTTCGATTCCCACACGGAACAAAAAATTGTATGGCCTACAGATGGTTGTTTCGGGTCTGGGTGTTTGTGTTTGTGAGATTTGTGTCTGTAAACGCACCCACGATACAAGAGAAATCTTAGTGAAGGGCAAAGGTAAAAAAAAAAGTTAGGTACAAAACTCAATACATTTATTGCACTCCACAAGTTAAATAGATGTTACATTAATATAATATAAGAAACATGTGTGGGCTTTGTCAGGCACGGCAAATGTAGGAGAGAGGAGGAAGTATTAAACTTCTCTAAAACATATTTATTTAAGTTACACTGTATGCTGGGAAAAGGTTAGGCGGAACATAAGAAAAGATATGTGATACAGAATGAATCTTTCCAGATCTTTCTGAGAAAATAATGAGGGGTTTAAGTACAAGTTTTCATTTTGATGTTGTCTCCGCTTGCCTGCCTTTGAGGCTAAGATAACGTTCAGAAATCACTGTATTCGTTAAAACTTTACAAGCAGATCGGTTATTTAATACGGAAAGATATTTTTCTTTTCTCATTTCAAAAGTCAAAGGATAAACGTTGTTTGTAATAACGATTATGTTCACAGTGAATTTCTTATGGAAAGTAATAATTTTTAAAGCGTCATAATTAGGGTTCGGAATAGGTAGAGTATATTTACCTAAACTTCGAGGAAGGAAGTAACATAGAGTGGATAATAAATAACTCTTCTAAAATACCGGAATAATTATAATGACGTTTTAATCCCGGGATTTAAAAATCACGAATTATTTATTGAACTTTGTTTATAGTTACAAATTATTGATTTGAAAAATCATATAACATTTTTTAGGGTTCCGTACTATGTAAAAAGTAAAACAATGTATGTAATATGTAAAACAAAGCTCTTTAATTTAATAGTTTTAGCACGGAACCCTGAAAAATGTTCTATGATTCTTCAAATCAATAATTTGTAACTATAAATAAAGTCCAATAAATAATTTGTGATTTTTAAATCCCGGGATTAAAACGTCATTATATTTATTCCGGGATTTTAAAGAAAGAAAGAAAAATTTATTTGCAAGAAACAAGGTTAGTACAGGTTCTTAGAATAAAAATGAGATCATCTCGTTTCGCCAGCACAGTGGCATGCAAATTATGGTTTAGTCTACAGCTTTATTTGTACAATTTTATTATATGAATAAAATAAACGAAAGTATGTACTGTCTACGTATATTAATTTTTCATTTATACTTTACTTTTACATTTTAATGTTGCGTTTATTTAAGAAATTATTTACAGAGTAATAGCATTTTTCTACCAGCCATGAATACAGTTTACGTTTTAAGAATTTTAAAGGTAGGGTTCTGATATTTTCTGGTAATTTATTATATATTCTAATGATCATTGGATAGCAATTATTATGATAGTAACGTGTTTTAATGTTAGGTAATAGAAGCCTAGCAGGATATCTAGTAATAAACTTGCAATGCGCTCCATATGTAAAGGTAAAGGAGGTATTATCCACTCAATGTTACTTCCTTCCTCAAAGTTTAGGTAAATATACTCTACCTATTCCGATCTGTGGTCATAATCGTTTACTTATTCAACGCAGGTATTACTTTTACATAAAATCACATCACGCCTGTATTCCCCGAAGGGTTGCCCAGAGATCTAGCTTCCGGGCTGCTACTGAGAAATTCCACACCGCAAAACCCAATAACACTGCCTGACCTGGGGTTCGAACCTAGGACCTGATGCTCAGCTGTCGCGCTTGCGGCCACGAGACTAAAGCTACGAGTTCGTAGGCGACTGCATACAGCAGCAGCAGACGACGTATTGCTTTGACACTACTGGTTTCTATGTATTTCTATGAAATACCTTCCGCAGCTAGCGACACGTCGCCCGGCTACACGTCGTACGACCGTAGACGACGTGTCGCCCGACCGCAGATCAGTAGTGCCACCGAACACGTTGAATCTTTCTCAAAAAAAGAGTTTCTCCAATTCCGAGGAAGAAAAACTGATAAACCAGGTGACCCAATATCCTGCACTGTACGATGCATCTAACAAAAACAAAAGATACAAAAGTAAATCGCGACCGCTAATCGTAAATAGGTCACACATCTTGTCTCACGGAACATTCAGAACTAACTGGAATACGACGTGTCGTCTGCTGCAGCCATCTGCAGTTGGGTTCGGAATCATGACTGCAGCGACATGACGCTGCGACGTGTCGCTACGAAGTGTCGTAACGACATGACGCGCGACGTGTCGCTTTGACGTGTCGTAACGTCGTCTGCTGCTGCTGTATGCTGTCGGCGTACCTTAACGAGGCAGTTAGGACTAATTTACTGTCGTTCACAATGAGACATTTATTTAATTTCCTGAGAATTAGAGATCTACACGGTTGCTACGACGTAGCCAAGGCGTAGTCAATGCTACGCTAGCGTTCTACGCATCAAGTCATTCTTCACGAACTTTGTTGTTGCATCGAGATCTATTTGAACTTTTTTTTTCTTCAGTAATTCTGGTACTGTTTTTACAAACTTAGCTAGATAAGCAGTTTATGAAAAGCTGGGTTGGCTATCATAATTTTTTCTGGCCTATTTAAAATCATAGTTTATTTATACAAAATTCATATCGTCGGTTTATCTCCTTCAAAAGTAAAAGAGTTAATCGGAAGGAAACGGAAATGGCGCTTCGGAAAACCGACTAAAGGGTTCGATTTTCACATCCGACGTAGGTGTTGGTGCGCACCAACACGCGTTGGATTTGTGTTTGGAAACGTACCACAGATATAGAGTTCAATAGATACCGCAAGATTAGTAAAATAAAACAAAATAAAAAAATATACGTTGTAAAAATTTAGTCTCGGTATCGCAAATAGAACAAATTTTCGGAATTCGCGTATTTTCTACAATCTTAGTTTTAGTATGTACTAAACCTGAAACTAGTTTGTTCAGAATCACTAGGAGAATCGATTGACATATTTTTTACACCACATTATTATTATTTTTCATAAATTTCAATTTTGTTTCAGTAGGTTTCTACCCATAACAGTTGACGGGAATAGACACCTTGAGGCTTGAGACGGTCCGCTCGGTCAGTTTTCGTGTATTAGACAACCCCTGCATAGCACAAAATTAGAATTTTTAAAAGTTCTTCTTCGAAAGTTGTTCAATTTCCGATACCGAGTAGCCCCACCGAGTAATTTTTATTAACATCCTGTATAAGCGTGTCACATTATTTTTGTTGCAACTCCCTACGTCACCTGCAAGGCAAAGGCCTCTTCTCATACAGAGAAGGAACGAGCATTGATCACCACGCTTGCTCACTGCGGGTTGGGAATGTCAGACGATTAAGTCCAGGTTCCCCACGATGTTTTCTTTCACCGTTTGTCAGTGGCGTCTTAGATTAACTAACAAAGTACACATGACATTGAAAAAGTCACATTGGTACATGCCTGGGTTTGAACTTGCAACCCGGTACTTAATAAGCGGGTCTGTAACCTCTTTATTTTATTTTTTTATTTTTTTCGTGGGAGCATCCTCATGGATGCCCTTCGCCGAGGAAGGCGAAGGGGTATGCTGGACTCTTACCAGCTAAAAAACCACGGTGTTCCTTCTCCTGACCCTTGGCCGGGGTCGCGGGATTCGCAGTTGCTTGCACCGCGACCCCGGCAGGCCTCGGACCTCTCTTTCTGTGGGGCTTTGCCCCACGTCCTCCTGAGAGACGCGTACGGAACTGTTACTGGTCGGGCGACGGGTAACCCGCCGCCCGCAGGCCACACACTATGGTGGCCGGAGATAGACGCGCGCCCTCCGGCGCCCGGTGCGTCTGGCGCGGGAAGGGAGAGTGGCAGCTGCCTCTCACTCCCTCTCCGCTCCCTCTTTGGTCGCCATCACCTCCTTGCAGAAGGAGGCGACGGCTTCCCACGCACTCTCGCTCCCGACCATGGACAGAACTACGGCCGGAAGCGAGATGTCACCACCGACCGCCGCGACTAGCTCGCGGCGCTGCGTCGCCCACGCAGGACACGCCTGCAGCGTGTGCAGCGCCGTGTCCTCGGGGCAGTCGACGCAGTGGTGAGAACCGGGCGTCTGCTCCCGGCCTATGCGACACAAGTACTTCTCGAAACAACCGGGTCTGTAACCTCTGGGCCACGACGACATCTAAACAATTAACTCTTACTAAAGAATAACAAAAAACACAGCTTCGCTATCAACCTATAAAGGCAGTTTATATTCAAATACCCCATTAATCACTTTCACGACAAATACAGCGTCCTCCTACATTTTACAAACAAAGCGCTGCAGCGCTGTTGGTAAGCGCTTTACAAATACCGAACGCTTCCTAAATCAGCGCTTCAGCGTCCGCTCTGTAATTTGGGCTCTAAAAACGATCACACGGGCCAAATTACTAGACGACTATGTTCCGTGTCTACTTTTTATTTGAAAGTTGTTTGCTCGTTAGAGTTTGTTCAATTCGTTTATCCATGATTATAGTGAGTAGAGATGGGATGGAAATAGTAAATACTCGATAATTAATAAATAGTTAGTTATACTGAGCGATTACGCACTGATGATCCGAATCCGTGAAATTAAGGATATAAAAACTCAGACCGAATTCGGATATTGCCTTACGCACTGCATCCGATCCGAATCCGTGAAAATACCGATCTAAAGGAAAAATCTCGGACCGAATTCGGATGTTGCTTACGCACTATTCCGATCTCTGATTCAAATTCAAACAATTCAGTACTACGGCTACTTCGATCCGTCAATTGTTCTTCCGAATTAGAAACTCACGGATGACGGATAGAAATCGGATGATGGATGCCGGATGTAGCGCGTAAGCTACCATACAAATAGTTCTATGGCTACTTCGGTCCGTCAATTGTTCTTCCGAATTAGAAACTCACGGATGACGGATAGAAATCGGATGACGGATGCCGGATGTAGTGCGTAAACTACCATACAAATAGCTCTATGGCTACTTCGGAACGTATTTTCACGTGTAGGGACACAGTGCTGACGCATTAATTTTGTATAACGCGCACTAGTGTGTGTTAGCGCGGCGCGGCAGTCGTCTCCCCGCAATCGTATAGTTAGGTCGTAATTATTATATTGTATTATGTAAGCTGGTACCAGTAAAGTTATATATTTATATTCAATTGTTCTTCATTGGAGTAATCCTGCAACATCCTACGTACCCCTACACACGGATTCAGATCGGATGCAGTGCGTAACCGCTGTAAGTGGTGCGCGGATTAGTACCCCCTTTCCGACTAACCTTGTATGTGTTGTGAGTGTACACGTGTTTACTGTAGTCCTATGTTATCTTTTATATCATCAATTCAATTTCATCCCATCCCAGTTATTTTAAACAATCAAATAAGTATTAAGTATGTGTTTTTTAACGATTTACGTTTAGATACATTAAGAGTTTGTATATTTATGATTAAGTAGTTAAGGTTTAAGTTTTTAAACTGACATGGTCACTAACACAATCTTTAGAGGTTAAAACGGGATATTTACCATGTTTATTATTTGATGTGAGTTTCCGATATTTCGGCACCGTTACAAGCGCCATGGTCACGGATGAACTGAAGTAATTGCGGGTGGGTGGATGTTTATGAGCAGACGAAACGGTCTACCCTCTTTCTTGTTCGTTTTTTGCGTTCGACGCCACTACCACTGTCACTTATGTCACTCACAACTCGATTCTGTTCCCGACACACAAAACTCACTGTATCCGCTTGCGAACTTTTTTCAGTAGTTTTTTCAGTAGAATCGAGTTGTGAGTGACATAAGTGACAGTGGTAGTGGCGTCGAACGCAAAAAACGAACAAGAAAGAAGGTAGACCGTTTCGTCTGCTCATAAACATCCACCCACCCGCAATTACTTCAGTTCATCCGTGACCATGGCGCTTGTAACGGTGCCGAAATATCGGAAACTCACATCAAATAATAAACATGGTAAATATCCCGTTTTAACCTCTAAAGATTAGTTAAGGTTTACTCATGTGCATTACATACAGCTCTTTAGAGCCACCCGGTACCCGACCCGCGTTTCCTCGTCGGTCGGCGTCCACTCATTGTCAGCAGGTGGTTCACGGGTGGACGCCGCGTTATCACCAGTAAACGTCGCATGGTCAACCAGAGGAGTCGTTGGAGGAGTCCACTCGATGGCAGCGCGCGGTTCACTCGGGATTTGTGCGTTGGCAATGCGCAGCAACGCAAGGCAAGTATGCGAGCAGCGAGTTGTCACCGAGTGGTCAACTCGTCGTCCGCGCGTTGACGGCATACGTCCGAGGCAATCCGGTGACGCTACGGAGTTGACGTAGTGAGCGCACATCCATACAAGTTCATATAAAGAATACTAACCGCACGACGGACCCGCTCTATAACAGTCATATTTTCCAAACAACTAAATCTGTTCAGTAGTATTGTCGTGAAGCTCAAACATAGAAATAGACAGAAGTTCTAAAAACTACTGTTATCGGTAGCGGGTAGCACTGGCAATTTTGACAAAGGAAGGTAGTCGTCGATATGGATCAACCTACCCGATGTTATAAAGGCGGTGGTCATTCGACGAAGCGGAGCATTCTGTGTTCATCAGCTGAAGAAGTCTGATCTTTTATATCTGACCAGCTTGTCCCTATTTTATGATCTTGTAATAATTGTGTAAAGTATTCTATTGTGATCTAATTCATGTTACTAACACTAACCCAAATACAAGTACTCTCAGTGGTGGAGAGTGTATGTTGGTTTTATTTACTACATTTACCTTGCTCGCAATCCTGACATACCGATATTAGCTATAACATAACTGTAATGATAGAATCACCCTTGAACGATTATGTTGTTGTGTCTTTTACACTTCAGGGGCCCAATTCTCCTAAAATAAATCTTGAAAAATCACAAACGAACCAAGGCCGAACCGTTCATTCAAGCAGTTCTCAATTTCAAAAGCTGTCTTGTTTGACACAAAAAACAAAATCAATCATTTTGAAAGTTTTCGAAAACAAAAACTGACTGACGGTTGTGGTTCGATTGCGTTTGGCAACAATTTATTTTAGGAGAATTAGGCCCCAGTTTCTGCATCAGAATCGTTCTTAATAGAAGAAGCAATATTTTTTTTCAAAAATATTTGCTTTTTCTTTTTTGCTTCGTTACGATTTTATTATACGTATAGATTTGAAGGTAAACTCTTTTTCCTAATAGTGTAATTTAACAAAATGGATTCGGGTTCTTCCGTATCATTAAACCACTATTACGTCTAATTCGATCTATTAACCTTTTGTAGTTATTAGATCCCCCAGGGTAGGAACTAGGTTAAATATCAATTTTAAAGGTCTACCCTCATTAGAACTAGATCGCTTTGGGACCTAAATAAGGACAAAGGAGAGGTGCTATAAATTGACTAGTGTTGTGAAGTTTTTGTTTGGAAGTTTCGGCAAAAATTAAGGCCGAAACTGAATTTTTTTCTTTTATTTTTTCAATTCTTTATTAAGTACTATATTGTATAAAGTGAACTTAATGCATTACGCGTATTCTACCAAACGACCTTAGGGTGCTGCAGAGACAAAACATGGTCAAGTCTTGGCGTGAGTCTATAGTTTTTGTAATTGTAATTCATAGTTATCAGGCCATGAGAAGAATTAATGGCGTCTATGGCCAACGAAATTATGTTGGACCAACAACAAAAGTAAAGAATTAAATAAACTATTTTCATGTTATATAAAGCATACGTATTTTACGGAGGAGCTCGTGGCTAAATAATTACAGCCGCATAGACCGATCTTCTGGGTTATGCCACGCTTGCCGAGGTTGGTCTGTGGATGGGTGACCATTTACCATAGCGAGTTTCCTCCGTGCCTCGGAAAGCACGTAAAGCCGTTGATCCCGGCTGTCATTTGTAGATCTTTGACAGTCGTTACTGTTGGTCAGAAGCCAGAAAGTCTGACAACCAGTCTTACCAAGAGTATCGTATTACCCAGTTACTGGGTTGTGGAGGTCTGATAGGCAGTCGCTCCATGTAAAATACTGATATTCAGCTGCATCCGGTTCGACTGGAAGCCGACCCCAACATAGTTGGGAAAAGGCTAGGCAGATGATGATTAAGCATACGTATTTTATGATTTGATATGAAAGGTAGAACTGTGTGTTGTAAAACTTTACAGATGATTGTATTATTCGATTTGTGGTTTCACCTTTACTTTGTCAATATATTTGTTTTACGCCTAATACAAACCAACCGAATAAAGGCGAATGAAGGCGTAAGAATGGCTTTCGCCGACGGACACCGAACGCTCTCTCACCTTCGCTGTTGTGTCCACACCTACTCGCCTTCGTCTGGTTGGTCTGTACAAGGCATTATTCATAGTTGATCGAAATAGAAACCGAAAACTTCGGCCGCCGAGACCGATTCTACGCCGAACATAGTCCATGCCTACAGTCAAACATTACTTAATGCCTACAATTTGGTTTCTGTGAAGGGTCTATCTATCTTTTCGACTAAGCTCTATTGAATCGACTCGTATGGACTGACTTTTCATCTGTCAATTTGTTTCCAAATGCGTGGGGTTTATTTCATCCTTTATTTAGGTAATAGAGAGAGATAAATGGAATTTGCCTTACCTAATTTGTTAAGGTTTCAGTTGGAAATAGGTACTCACGACTTTGTGAAGTTTGAAGGCCTCACTGCGTAGGCTTATGTAATATAATTATTTAGAGAGAAGATAAATATTGGATTACCTCGTTGTTCACTAGATCAAGCGCGTCTGCTGAGCGTGAGGTCCTGGGTTCGATCCCCAGGTCGGGTAAAGTGTTATTGGGTTTTTTCGTGTGTTTCTCAGTAGCAGTCCGGAGTCTGGATTTGTGCCCGGTTGATGGTAATGAGCTCGCCTTTTATTACATGGGACTTAAACATAACAGCGAGATGAGGGTGTAATATACAGGGTGTAAACGAATTCGTGTAATTCCTTCAAACCGCGTGATCTACTGGTGACACTGATTAACCCTAAATGGGTACTATAGAAAATCAAGTAAATAAAAACTTAAAAACATCTTGGTTTTCTATTCTCGAGTCATTTTAGAGCCCCGAGTTAACTGACTGCAAAGAGTGATATCGCGTTAGTCGTGCCCTACAGCCGCGTCGCTGTGCTTTCATTCATTTATGCGTGGCAGCGAAAAGAGTATTCAAAAAAAAAGTTTTTGCAAAAAATATTTTTCTTATTTCATTACTGAATCCTTTTAAGGTGGTATATACGATCACTTACCCCAACCGCATGAAAAAAAAAAGAATTTTATTTTTTTATTTTTAATCAAGCTTATTCCCGTGCGGGGCACCAATCTACACCAGTAGTAGATCATGTGGTTTTAAGGAATTACACAAATCCGTTTACATTGTAGGTATACCTCTGCCCAACTCTTCAGGGAATACAGGCGAGATGTTTTATAAGTATGTATAAATATTGGTAGTTCATACAGAATGTTTTGTATACTTACATTTTTATCATCCTCAATTTGCATAATTTCATTTTTGTAATTAATATTATGTTTTTTCTTGTACAGACTCAATTAATTTATTTACCTGACAGACTGAACTGTGTTGCTGGGTAGTTTGTTGCGCCGTTTCTTCTTCATAGTATAAACACTAGGAAGCGGTGAAGGGCGTTTTTGGAGACTGTCTTTTGTAACATTGACGTTCAAAAAGAACTATTATTCTGGTCTTATTTGAATAAATGAGTTTCGAAGTTTAATAACGTACTTTTATTTATGATCGAGATAAAGGGTCAAAATACACGTCCGATAGTTGCTTCCGGGAGCCGGATCCGACTATCTGATCGGATTCATGAAATACACGTATGATTCTCGTGTCCGATTTTTTCTGTACGACGACGACGCCCGGACGATGCTTACGATTCTGACATCCGATCCGATAGTCTGATCGTACCTGTAATTCATGTTCAAACTAATGTATGACGCGGAGGCCTTCAGATAGTCTGATCAGACTATCGGAGGTAAGTATCAGACGTGTATTTGGGCTCTAAATGTTTTTAAGTTTTCGCGATTAGTATTATAAAATATTGACTCTGGTTTAATCGCGTAGAATATTTCAAGGCACAATAGCTTTTTAACATCCGACGTTACGACCGAACTACACCGGCCGTGGTCACGGGTAGACTGAAGTGGCGGAGCAGTTGTCATCTCGTAAAACAAGTGTTTCTTCATCTACCCTCATTTGGTCTTGATTTTTGTTTGAGCTATCGTCGGTACTTTTAGCCAAGTTTCGTAAATATTGCTTTTGGGATTCGAACCCAGTATTTAAGCACACGCCCGAGCTTGCTTTGATTATGAATTAGTGAGGGTTTGTACGTAAAATGAAACACATAAAATTATACAATTTATTTATTTAATATAAGATGCACCTAATACAGTGTTCAATTCGCCATGGTCCGAATCACTTTACAAAAATGATTACATTTTAAATTAAGTCCTATGACTGTCGCAGCAAAGTAAAGTTTAGAACAAATGTACAGAAACGTTAGTGACAAGACAATTGCATGGCAGCAGTGGAACATCTGCGTCGCAACTGTGGCGCAACTGTAGAGCAACTGAGGCGCAACTGTGGTGCAACTATGGCACAACTGTAGCGCAACTATTTTTAGTTTTTGTTCTGTTGTTGTCATGTCGCTATAGTTAAACTGTATTTTGTTCCTATTTCAACATTTCTTCTATTTAAATAAGGAAGCATTACATACACTGATAACATAGTTACAACATAAATATTTAGTACCATTTGACTTTATATAAATACTTTTTTACACATTTATCTACTTTTTATTTAATACATTTTTATATAAATTTACAAATATCTCATAAATCGTTTTTATTTATCTTAAATTATACAATAATGAAAGCACACTGAGAAATAAATAATTGTTTAAAAGTTTTTTGTATATTTACAAAATATTGATACTTTTCCGAAATGGGGGCTCACCATTTGAAGGCCGTGTGATCAGCTTATCAATATACAAAATATATTTAAATATAATATAACAAAATTAATTTATTATTTTTGATCAGGTAACCTCACAGCCGCGAAAAAGTACCCGAAAATTATACATTTTATATTATACAATCGCAAAATATAAATGCAAATAATACATCACTATACTACATTTTTATTACACATTTCTATTTTTGTAAAAACCCTAGAACACGTCGGTTTTATATAAATGTTTTACATTTCGTAGAGAATCGACGATTTTTTATACACTTATATTTAAAATCTATGTGCCTTCCTTTTTAATTTTTGTATAAATAAAATGAGAAAAATAAAACTAAAATATGTTTCTAAGACGGTAAATCGCTCGAAATATATATGTAATGGTCAGAAAAAATAACAGATTTCATATAATTGATATGTTCCTAACAATACATAGACAAAAAAAGTAAACAATTCAAAAACTCTTAAACTACTCATAAGATATTTACAAAAATTCCAATTTAAAGCACAGTTTCGTTCGTGCAAGTCCTAGGTCCGTTTACTAGAGAATACCTACTAGATCCGCCATTTTTCCTACTAGTAACCGCTCCCCTAATGAAGAGCTCCTTGAAAGTTTCCCTAAACTGCCTCGACATGCCGCAGTAGATAGCAAAATTGATGGGATACGAAACTAAAATGAAGAAGTTAGTTATTAGGATCAAGATGTTGGCTATGTAGTAGTCCAGGATCTCGACTATGGTGCTGGAGATGATGTGCAAGATGGTGACGACAGCCACAGGGATTTCAACCAAGAGGAACACTGTTACTACAACGATCAACATTAGCGTAGTACAGTTGGAGTCCCTCAGCTTCCTGCATTCAGATTTTCTGTTCTCCTTAAATAATCTTTGCCTGTTAATCTGCGCAGTTCTCATGGCCCTGAAGAGCAGTACGTTGAGGACTACGAGAGAGGTGCATGGAATTAGGTGTACGAATAGAACTCTGAAACCGTAGTACGTTATGAAGTACGCGTCCAGAGATATCGCTTGCACCCATGGAGCCATTTCGATCTGGAATAGAAAAAGAAATAGATTAGAAATGTGGGCAGGTAGGTCGTTATACAATGGGAGGCTTTATTTATAAATGATTTATGTAAAAATACTATTATACAGAATGATTTTATACGGTGCCACGTATTTTTGCTGAAGTATTTTACATCGAATTTCATTACGCCGACGTAATCTTTGCCGAAGCAATTTTTACCCTAATTTGACTTCGCCGAATGATTATTATTTAATTTGCCAAATAAGTATTCCCACAACACTATTTTTACACAACGGAATGTAATGTTAATCCGACTCAGCGCACCCCGACTACACGTGGTCAGACTCTCTGTCCTACCCCTTGAGTGTTATTTAAAAGCGTGGAGCCAGAAGCTCGCGAAGGAGGTCCTGAGCGCTGGTCGAGTGTGCGAGCGAAGCGAAGGGGCGACCAAGCGGGTCTTCTGGCGGAGCAAACCCAGAAACACTTGCATGCTTGCTTGCTTTCTTGCTTGCATAATGGGAAAATGAGCCATCTAACAAGTGTAAAGTGGCCAATAATACAGTTGACTAATGAAACAGTGGCCAGCAGACTAGTCGGCGTAACAAAAAGTTACAAAACATAATTAGGGACTTTAATCATTCGGCGTTTTAATTATTCGGCGAAATGAAAAGTTGCGAAATATTGTTGGCCAGATAAGAATCGGCTAATAATATTTCGATATTCCAACAGATAACTGATTTTATAATCACCATAACATATAATAAATGCATCCATTTTTGTAAAACAAATAGGTAGGTCGACTCCGGGAGTCGGGGTGCTCAAACTCAAACCTCATTTAATCAAAATAGACTAGAATTACTTAGTTCTTTTTGAACGTCATCAATCAGTTTGTTCAATCACAGTCCAAGGTGGTTTAAATGGCAAGAGAGCTCCCTTTCTCTCATTTAGTGCATGCACGACGAGCGTAGTACTTAACGTTTGGCTTAACAACCATGCTGAATTGATAATTTATTCGGTAAAATTATTTTCTTATGATTGAACTAAGTACCTATTTTTTTATACGTAATGCTTAGAAAAAAAATGGATCGGGAATAAAAAATCATTCTCTATAAGAGCGGTTACGCACTGCATCCGATCCGAATCCGAGAAAATACGTTCCGAAGTAGTCATAGAACTATTTGTATGCTAGTTTACGCACTAGATCCGACTTACGTCATCCGATTTCTCTCCGTGATCCGTGAGTTTACAATTCGGAACAAATATTGACGGACCGAAGTAGCCGTAGTACTGTTTGTATGAACGCTTTCGAATTACCTCGGATTCAAATAGGACGCCAAATGGATGTGCCAAAGATGGCCCCTGGCCCCTTTGTATCAGAGATCGGATAAGTGCATAAGCGATATCCGAATTCAGTCCAAGTTTTTTAGACTCTAGATTCGTATTTTCACGTATTCGGATCGGATGCAGTGCGCATAGCAATATCCGAATTCGGTCCGACTTTTTTATATTCTTATTTTCACGGATCCGGATCTTATGCAGAGCGTAATCGCTGTAAGTCTAGTATTCTTTTCATTACAGAATAGTACAGTCAGCTGCAAAAAGATGTGTACACTTAGCGATAGTAGGTATACGTTTAAGGTGTATGTATACATATTAAGACGCAAACAAGATTGACAGAGAAAATTAGATAAACATAGGTCTGACAAGATGCTAGATAAAAAGTCTCTTAAATATTGTCATCATCAACCTTCGTAACCTTCACGGACTTCTTTTGCCAGTCTGTACATATCCACACTGTATACATAAGTTCTAAGGTGATTTAATTTTTTCCTTATTAATATTAATATAACGTTTTCATATATATTGCTTTATTAATCAAACCTTAACATCTTATTCAAATTCCGATAAAAACGGAATGAATGATGAATGTGTCTGTATCTTGACATTTTGATTAATAATTTTCTGTCTGCGAGTATATTAGCATTTATCACACGACTTTTTTGGAGTACATATGTGAGGTAAATGATCTCAAATATTTATTTTAAATCACGTCTTCATTTAGGAAAATAAAAATTGAAAAAAATTATAATTTGGACTAGCTTTTACCCGCGGCTTCGCTCGCGTTAATTTATAATAAAAGAAAACTCTTAACACACTACTAAACTTTCTATAATAATATAATTCAATCATGTTCGAAAGACACCTGACGCCATCTATTTTCGTTATTGTTGTTTTTCTCGGGAACAGTACTTTTTTTTCGGGATGAAAGATACCCTACAAACATCAAAAAAAGTTTGCGATTACTATGAAAAATCGAAATCTTTTTTGTTACGGTAAATTATATTATGATTTCTTCTTATTTTTAGATTCTTTAGACACGAGTTTTCTTTATCAAGAAAACACACAACAAAGAATTTTTGTTGATAAAGTTCAATTTTAAAATTTATATCAGCTTATGTTAGTGATCGCAAACTTTTTTTGATGTGTGTATGTCCGTTTCTGTACAATTGACAACGTTATGTTAATATGAAAAAAAACAGGATGATTGGTTCAGTGGTTTAGGCGTGAAAAGGTAACAAACAAACAAACTTACTTTCGCATTTATAATATTAGTAAGGATATTATACGAACTTTGGGAATTTATCTATCCGTTAGTGAAAACCGAAATCCGTTCAGTTGTTTTTGAGATTTCCTTGTGACATCTAGGTGGAACTAGAGGCAACTTTGTTTTATAATCGAGCGTCTACACCAATCTTATGACGCACGTTCGTTGGCCTTCAATGGCTTGGTGTGGTCGCGGCATGAGACGAATGTTGGAAAGTGATCGGCAAAGCGAATCGTGCCTGGCACTCACTGGTCGCTACCGCTGTATCACTCGCTAAGCTCGCTCAGCTTGTGTGTTGACTGGTCGCAGTTCTAACATAATCTAACCTACCTTTCAGCCATCTGTTTGTCTCCTTATTTCTTATGACTTTGAAGTTCAAGCATTAAAATTATAGTGCAAACCATTATTTTCAACTCTTTGACCGTGCTCTCGGCGCCAAGCTACGATTTCTTCCTTTAAGTTGTAGTATCACCTTCATGTTCATAGTCATTCACCTACCTACTGGCCATTTTTATATTTTATACTTTTTTGATAATGACAGATAGGGATTCTAATTTAGACGAGACTTTGATTTGTTTGACACGATGGTGATTTTTGATACTATGATTTACTGTTTATTATATTATATTGATATAAATATTATAAATTTAAATCCGTGTGAGTGACCGTTTAATTATATGTGGTATGCCATCACATCAACCATTCCCTATACACTGCTCTAAGCAACACCTGCCTTTACATGGGACTCCGGGGGGCTGGACGGCCTGAGCCTCCACCACCTATCCGGGAACCTGCGCTCCCGTGGTACCGGGGTGAGATGCGTTCCGGTGCCCGAGGGTGACCCCTTCTTTTCACTTCGTCTCCTGCTACACATACGAGATCGGCGATCGGACCGGCTGTCGTCTACGTCTACTAATGACTATGGCTAAATGCTACAGCCGGTCTGTTTGCTGCCGCCGGTTTCTATCAGATGGCTGTGTGGGCCATCGACGGACGCCGTAACGACAAGAAGGAACTCGCTGACTACTCCAAGGGACGTGACGCAGTCCTGCCTCTTATTCTATAAGCATCTTATTATTGTTAAGTACACTACTAGGTATAGAATGCTCTACACATTCTTTACAACTGGTGTGGCAGACGTGCTCTCAGGAGATCCTAGGGCCGTCTGTTACATTACAGTTTGGCGCCCAACTTTGTCTGAACCCCTCCCTTTCCTCTAAATTCAAAAATAATTCAACTACGAATTGTATAGTTTGGATATTCATTCGGCCTCTATTATCTCTATTTGTACTCTATTTTTACTCTTTTCCCTCTCTCCTAACCCTCTGTTAACATTTATTTGTCATTTCAGAGATATTGTGTTGCATTCTGGTGAGCCTCCGTACCCTACGTTCTACGTTTTATCTTGCATAATTAAACGGGAATATGTAAGGTGTCTGTTAATATTTTTGCTGTAGATGATTATGCTTTCTACCTTGTTGGTTGGTTGTAGTAAACCCAAGTTGTAGCTTAGCTAGTCTACTTAGATTGCGTCTACCGCAATATGCTTAGAAAAATAAATTCTTCTATCCTTGCTGTTACTCACTAGCAGGAATAAAATTTGTGTGGTTTTATTTCTATGTAGAACACATCTTAACTACATAAGTCGTTCATACTTACGATTCGTACGTTTAACTTAAAGTTTTACGGAAATAAAATACTGAATTATTTTCCTATAAAATAATTCAATATTATTTAATTATATTGACATACAATACGTCAACATAAATTTGTCATGTTATATTGACGTATTTATTTTTCTTTTGAGTTTGACAACTTTATGGTTAATTGCGAACTCTTTTGATCTTTTAAGTTGGAATTAAACCTTCTTAAACATTTTTTTTTTAATTCTAAAAACTTACTTGCACGTACGAATATTTTTCGAACTATTTTTCGAATCGCCTTGTACTTACAATATACTTCAAACATTACTCGAACGTAGTACACTCTTCATACTCTTACAACATTAAACTACTACTACTACTCCTACTAGTAATTACTAACTATACTACTACTAGTAATTACTAACTACTCTACTACTACTAGTAATTACTAACTACACTACTAGTAATTACTAACTACACTACACTACTACACTACTACTACTACTAACATTGAATAGTACTACATTCATCACTTCACGATGAAACGAGTTAGAAGAAGTTATTTTTAAACTTGGGTTTGCATACTTTTTACTGTTTACTTTTTTTTTTTTTTTTGATAACTTCTATTCACCTTACTTGCTCACAAACAGGAATGCAGCACCATAATCTGTACCATTTGTACTTCCTATCTGTCATTTGTATTCTTTATTAATTAGTTATGTTTTTAAATTGCATATTCTGTTTTTCTATATTCTGTTTTTTTTATATTACTGTACCGATCTCATCTCATCTCATTTCATTATTGGGAACTATTTGGCTTTTTTTTATATCACGTGACTATCACCCCCATTCCTTTTTTTTCTCGTTACTATCTTTTCCCCCCTTATCTACTATATTCTCTTCTAAGCGGTGCGGGTAATGACACCCTAAAAATAAGCCTTCATTATCTATTATCTATTCTCTTCTAAGCGGTGCGGGTAATGACACCCTAAAAATAAGCCTTCATTATCTCTTATCTATTCTCTTCTATGCGGTGCGGGTAATGACACCCTAAAAATAAGCCTTCATTATCTATAATCTCTTTAGGGTTTTCTAAGTGGTGCGGGTTATGACACCCTAAAAATAAGCCTTCATTATCTCATAATATATCCTTGTGGAGTATGTGCCATTGATCTCAAAGTAGTCGTGAGCCATATCCCCTCCCTCTGTTAGTGTGAGTGCTTGATTGTTTGATAGAATGATGAATGTATGTGGCAAGGTAATATATTCCTAACCTCAAAATTTATAGATTGAAAAAAAATTGTTTTTCTAAGTAAAAATTTTTTTTTTCCGGGTTTTTGGGGTAATGTAGTATCACCTTCATGTTCATAGTCATTCACCTACCTACTGGCCATTTTTATATTTTATACTTTTTTGATAATGACAGATAGGGATTCTAATTTAGACGAGACTTTGATTTGTTTGACACGATGGTGATTTTTGATACTATGATTTACTGTTTATTATATTATATTGATATAAATATTATAAATTTAAATCCGTGTGAGTGACCGTTTAATTATATGTGGTATGCCATCACATCAACCATTCCCTATACACTGCTCTAAGCAACACCTGCCTTTACATGGGACTCCGGGGGGCTGGACGGCCTGAGCCTCCACCACCTATCCGGGAACCTGCGCTCCCGTGGTACCGGGGTGAGATGCGTTCCGGTGCCCGAGGGTGACCCCTTCTTTTCACTTCGTCTCCTGCTACACATACGAGATCGGCGATCGGACCGGCTGTCGTCTACGTCTACTAATGACTATGGCTAAATGCTACAGCCGGTCTGTTTGCTGCCGCCGGTTTCTATCAGATGGCTGTGTGGGCCATCGACGGACGCCGTAACGACAAGAAGGAACTCGCTGACTACTCCAAGGGACGTGACGCAGTCCTGCCTCTTATTCTATAAGCATCTTATTATTGTTAAGTACACTACTAGGTATAGAATGCTCTACACATTCTTTACAACTGGTGTGGCAGACGTGCTCTCAGGAGATCCTAGGGCCGTCTGTTACATTACAAAGTATGTCATGTATTCGTGACCGTCGCGTGCTGGACACGTATATTTTTTGTCATGTATACATGTCTGTGGCGGTCAAAAGGTTAAAGGAGACTTTTAAAGCAAGAAGTGTTAGAATTAAAGTGCGAACTATAAATAAAGTTCATTTATACCGCTAAAAGTATGAATGCTTTGTAGTCACGGTGCATTTGAGCAAACTATATGCCAATTATTTCGAAACTGCATTTGGGATGCAGTGTGTCTGTTTGAAGTTTGTTTTGTTTATAACTTTACTGAGCACATTCAGTACAATATTATTTGTTATTTGAGTAGAATATTAAGTCTTTGTTAATAAGCAGGTATAGATCCAATCTCGGGGGCATATCTAATCGGTTTATAAAAGCATCTTATTAAGCATCATTTAACAAGATTAAAAAAAAAAACTTTTCAAAGGAACGATTTTTTTTGTAACTCCTTGCTCCAGTCTAGGATTTCTCATGTATCGTGGGTGCGTTTACAGACACAAATCTCACATACACAATAGGTCATATAAATTTTTGTTCCGTGTGGGAATCGAACCCACGACTCGTAGCGCAGAAGCCAATCGCTCAGCCACTACACCAAACGTGTCGTCAAATTACATTACTTTAAATACATATAATTTATAATTAAAGATTCTGAATCAAAGTAAGTTTCGGATGCAAATGGGAAGAATATTGCTTTACAAGGTGTGTGGGATACATATTAAAATTTTGTGGGAATTATGTCAACGGTACAACTGGATTTTATTAAATTATATTTTCCTATTATTATATAATTTATCGGATTACTTCAAAGTCCCCTGCAATAAAAAATAAAATGACAAACAGATAGCTGAAAGCACTAGTTTAAGTGGTCACAGTTCTAATGTAACCTAAACTATTAGGTTACAGTTCTAATGTAACCTAAACTATTAGGTTACATTAGAACTGTGATAGATTGTATTTTTTTTTATTGACGTAATAATTATGATGAATATACGTACACTGCAGACTTCTTCGAAGTGTCCCCGCCAGACGGTGATCTGAGGCACGTATCGACGATCGAAGAACCTCGGCAGCTGATGCAGGAAGGCCGCCACGCCGATGTACACCAGGCATTTCATGACTCGAGGCATTGTGCACCTGAAGAATAAAGAAATTTGATTAAATAAAGACTCAAGGGAAGGGCGATGTCTGCCGGAATAGTAAAATGTACGAGATGTTACAGAAACCAACAAAGTTTGTTTAGAATCGACTAATTAATCGACTTGACTCATCTTCTATATAAGGTCTATCTATTCATACACGAAATATTTTAAGGGATACATCTATAGGTGGTCAAAAAGCCAAAGTCAAGTGAAAAAAATTTTTTTTGATGAGTATTTATTTTACGTAATTATTATAATTGTAATTATGCTTGAGACATTTTGCATAAATTTGAAAAAAAAATTGCCCGCTTCATTGACAATGGATGCTGAAAATAGTAATGAGCCGGTATTTGATACGTGTATCAAGTAAGTTTAAATTATTTAATTTAAAAGAAAAAATGCTTAGTTTTTCTTTTTTTTAATTTTTATGGCTTCTTTACCACCTATAGATGTATCCCTTAAAATATTTCGTGTATGAATAGATAGACCTTATATAGGGGATTTACACGGGTCGATTTTCGCCGCGCCGCTACCTACCCCGCACGGCGAAAATCGACTGTCTAAATGACAATTCGACTAGGCCGCAAGTGACTAAAATCGCAAGCCCCAAAGTTGGGCGCCATCCGACTTTTGCTATTCGGCGACCAGCCGCATGCGGCGGGTGACTAAAATCGACGATGTAAATGGTCAGTTGCAGGCGATCGCCCGCCGCATGAGGTGTGTTTTGCGCTGTGTTGTTCCGCTAGAAATGAACAAGTCTCATGCGATTTTTGTCGACCGGTGTAAATGGGATGGCGATTCGATTTTTACAAGCGATGCGACTGGTGACTTGCCGCACGCCTAAAAGTGACCCGTGCAAATGCCCCAATAAATCTGTAGACTTGGCATTTTTATAAAGTCAAATGATAATAAAACTGCCGGGAGTTAAAGGATAACTATGACAGTCGTCACAGGTAGTCAGAAGCCTGAAAATCTGACAACAGCAGGCTTACTCCCGACAGCATCTTAGAGTCAATTCTTACTCTTGAAATCGACAAAACTGCACGACCGTGCTGAGGTTTGATTTAAAACTAACAAATATCAAAAACAGTCGTTAATTTTTATTCGAGCCGGTGCACAATTGTGCGTTTTTGTCGATTTCAAGAGTAAGAATTGACACTAAGTTGACTCGATTCAAAACTCGATCCTGTCGGGAGTAAGCCTGCAGGTCTAACTTAAAGATATCGGCATTGCCCAGTAACTGTATTGTGGAGGTCTGATGGCAGTCGCTCCGTGTAAAATACTGGTTTTCATCCGCATCTGATTAGACTAAAAGCTGACTACAACATCGTTGATAAAAGGCTAGGCAGAACAGATAGAGGTATCTACGTTCGTACAATCTATACATATAAAAGGAGAAGCTGAATGACTGACTGAATGATCTATCAACGCACAGCGACAATAGTCAACTTTGTCTCCAATCCGCTAACACGACCCTGATGCACAAAAGTGTGTACTGCATGGCACCAGTCATTTATAACAAAGTACCTAAAAGTTGGAAGGAACTGCCTCAATCTATGTTTAAAAATAAACTTCGTACTTTTTTGACCTCCAGAGCATATTATAGCGTGACTGAGTTCCTTAATGAAAAAGAATTTGTGTTGACTTAGTTAGTTTTTTTTTGACATTGCGATTTTGAATAAAATTTAAATTCTGATACTGTAATTTTAATTTTGACATTATGATTATTTTTTACATTCTTTTCTTATTTTTTGCTGTTTGCCTAGTGCGACAAATTTTGTACGCCTTATATGGCAAAACATGTAGCTACCTCATTTAATTATAAGACCTTTATATCACACTCATGTTTTAAAAAATAAATATATCTTATCTTATCTTAAACCGCTGGGGTTAGAAAGTTAAAATTTTGACAGTAGGTTCCTTTTGTAACGTAGGCATTCCACTAAGAAGGGACTTTTCGAAATTGAACCCCTAATGGAGTTAAATAGGGGATGAAAGGTTGTATGGAAAATCGTCACTTAACGGGTTCAAAATTTTACGCAAGCGAAGCTGCGGGCGAAAGCTAGTTAGAATATATAGATCGAAAAACTCGTTCAAATTTTTCACTTTTCAGCACATTTCTCACGTAAAAATCTAGGAACTGTCTGTCCAGATATAATGCAGATAGCCAGATGAACGGTAAATTTTGAATCACATCGTTAGGTTGGATTTACTACGAGCAATGTGAGAAACGGTTTTATACGGTTTTAATATATGGGTATTGAACTGATTCAGATATGTTGACCTGAATTTGAGTGATAGTCTGATTTAACAGAATTTATAATATCAGGCCTGCATTCCCCAAATTCCTTAAAAATTGTGTGTTTTGCCTATTTTAAAGCGCAATATGTCGTAAACTGCTTGTTGTAGAAAAAAATACTCAAGATAGGAATACTAAGCAATTTAATTGTCTACAAAATTGACCTGATTATTTTTTGCGCAAAACTCATTGATAAGGAGTTATCCAATAAAAACCCAATTTTGGGGTTTTAAACCAACATGGCGGAGCGCGCCGAGGTCACTCAAGGTCGAAAACTTGATATTTTCATAAGTACACCTAAACATACCACATATCCAAAATTCAGGACTGACGGACCTTTTGCAAGTGAAACCTCTTTTTTGCGACCTGGCGACTGGGCTAGTACCCAAAACAAGATTTTTAAAGTACGGTACCGGTGTTCAATTTTAAATTGAGCCTATCAATTTAAAAATACAGTATGTTTAACATAACTTTGCTGCTCTGAAACCAGGCTTACGGGTAAAATTTGGTACCTACGCGTAAAATAAGATTCCCGCTCTGAAAAAGGCTTTCAGTGTTCTGTTTCTCACTTCAGAGGGCCAATGTTATTTTACGCGTATTGTAGGTCATTGTATTTCTTGTTAGATCGGCTAGAAACTTACTTATTATTTAACTATCTTTTAATCAAAGTGTAAATCTAAAAAGATTTTGTAATAATTGTTAGGTTTGTTTTATTATTTGACTATTTCATACAATTTATCGTTAAGTACTTGTTTTTCCAATGATTTTCAATGTTTAGATTCGTTGTGCTTGCAACAACAACGAAAACAACTGACAGCTGTCAGTGGCGGTGGGAAAGAAAGATAGAGGTTATGTTATGGTAGATTGGTGAATGACAGACACAACAGTCGAAAAATTGGGTAAATTATAATAGATAACGGTACTCTTAGGTTCTGAAATTAGTAGTTATAAAGTGTGGAAGAAAAATAAAGTACAGTTCTTGATAAGAATCTGTGGAGTTTTGTAACATAATGTACTCATTATTCTGTACCAAGCTTACTAAATCTGGAAGCCAGTCGTTCCCTTAATCTCATTATTAAACAAAGTACTCTTAAGCGGCAAGTGCTTGCGTGTCAATTTATAATGGGCTCCGTAAAACGGGCTAATAAACGTTGTTAAAGACGGTTCGCTAGTTAACTACTTTTAAATATTATAATTAGATATCGGGCTTTATTTCAAGAGATTACACAGTTATTTACACACATTTACATAATTACAAACAAAAATATACAAATGCCGCCTTGCAACCTCTCTAAGGTTGCAAGGCGGCTGGTCGACGCTTCCCGTGACCCGAAGGCTGGCCTCTACTTTGGCCAAAGGATTAGCATTGCCATACAACGTGGCAATGCTGCCAGCCTTCTGGGCACGTTACCAGTGGACAGCGATGCGGAGGAATATTTCGATGCCATATTTTAGTTTATAGTTTTATTAGGATATATTTTTCGTTATTTGTATATTTTTGTTTGTAATTATGTAAATGTGTGTAATTAGATTATTTACTAAAATTATAATGTGTTTATTTCATTAAACGTCCATTGTTTATTATGGGCCATGAATAGACATGTTGCCACAGGGCCTGTCCACATCTCTACGTCACGATGTCGTCAACGTGGAACGGTGCGGTAACGCGGCACGGTGCGTTGACATAACGTGCAAATTTACGTTACTGTATCGTAAAAATGCACGTCAGGATCATTGTTAGATTTATCGTTGACCATGTAGATCCTGAATTTTAATAAGAGAAACAGTAAGGTATGGTTTTAAAGCATCGGAGAACATGGACGGCGACTAACTCGCGGGCGTGGAGAGCGCGGGCGGAGCGCATATAGTGTGCGCTTGCGGCTAGAGGGGGAACGTGTTACGATACGGTACCGGTAAACCGAGGTTATTTTATAATACAGGGGCGACATTGATAGTTACTAAAAATATTGCATTTGGTCAAACATCTCTGTGAAAATGGAACTTATGCATTTTAATTTAATATTGTAGAGAACATTGACAGTTTTCCTATTTTACCATTCGGTATAGACGTGTCTGTGATGTTAGATGGCGAAGATAAAAAATATTAAATTACACCCCTGATTATGTAAAAAAAAATATTTTTAGATTTCTCGATTGGGGTTACTTTGAAACTCAATGATAAAACAGAGATCATCAAAGTAGAAGCTCTACGGTACAAGTTTGATAAGGAACATTTCTCCTTTTTGTCTCGAAAATAATGCTGTGTTATTTTGTTTATTTTGCCTATTTGATTTTATATACAAGGTTAGTCGGAAAGGGGGTACTAATCCGAAGCCCACTTATAGTATCACTGATGACTGTTTGAAAGCAAGTGTTAAAATTTCAAAATTCGATATTTTTTTTTTCTTTATAAAATGATTTTTATTTTAGTTTTTTCAAAAATTCTTCATCCCTGCTTTAGTTACAAATCCAGAAAATGGTGCTTCTAATTCATGACCCCAAATATGACCTAAAATGTAAACACAGCTGATCATAACTGGGGATAGATAGATTTTAGAGATTTTTTTTTGAGATTTTTGAACAACTGTTTCTCGTAAACTATTGACCTTTGGGAAAAGTTGTAGAACAAAAGTTGTCCATTATTATGGGTACTTTCACACCTTTTCGGATTAGTACCCCCTTTCTGACTAACCTTGTATATCTCGCTGCTTAAATTCAAAAGGGCCACAAGTCAAAATAACTAAAAATCCTTTTTATTGCAAAAATCGTTTCAATTCTGTTTATATTTTTATATGCGAAAAAGACACCCAGTATTTTCGCATTAATAATAGTCCAATCACACTACTGCCCTCTTTGCATTTTTACACTTTGGTGGCTAATTTCAGGTCAAAGCGGCCATTTTGTCAGTTGTGACCCGGCATTCTGCCTGACCACACGTATTCTTTGTAAAAAAGGGCCACATTTCCAAAAATATCTCAGTTTCATTTAAAATTTTAATTAAATAAAATTTATATTAATATTAAAAAGTGCCACATTTTGGAATACGACCGTATTGAATTTAAAATACATGTAAGTGTAACATTATTTTATCAGCAAAAGTGCCGTGTTTTGTAATGCGTTCGTTTTGAATTTAAATGAAATGAGTTTTATTATTATTTTACGTAAAAAAAAGTGCAGTATTTGGAATGCTTCTGTTTTGCACATAAGATTAAGGTGAATATGATAGTTTTTATTGAAACAAATATGCATTATTTGTTTAGGTTGTTTTTATGTTTCAAAATTAAATCAAAAATTATAATAATTAGAGTTTCAATCAAATTATTAACATATGCTTCAAGCTTAATACTAAATATTTGACAAGGCACCTGGCCGAATAAACCGAATATTCGACCAAACTTGCTAAAATTAGTTTCTAAGGTGTTGCCGCGTAATCACGTTGTTATAAGCATGTATTTTGTCCGTCAAATATTCTGCTAACAACATTGTTTCTTAATTTATAGATGAGCACCTTAAAGAAAAATGTCTGGTAAGATTAGAAAAAGAGAAAGACAAGGAAAGTGTAGGCAAAATTATTATTCTAAGGCAAAAACTACAAGTCGCAGTCTATGATTTAAAAGCGGTAATACCCTGTCCACAAGGTGAAGTATCAAGCTTCTATTACGTCCCAAAGCTGAATCTTTTAAATTTTACTATTACTGGCTTGGTACTAAAAACACTACATGTTTTGTGTGGCACGAAGGAGAAGGAGGCCGCGGCGCTAACGAAATAGATTCATGCGTACTTATGTACTTAAAGAGTTTGCACGATAAAACAAGTGAAGATTTTGACGATGTTTTTTATAGCGACAATTGCTGTGGTCAACAGAAAAATAAATTTATGTTGGCAATGTATCAGCACGCCATAAATGAGTTTCAGAAACTTAGGAGCATAACTCATAAATTTTTAATTAAGGGGCACACCCATAATGAGGGGGATGCTGTTCACTCCGTCAGTCAGAGGAATATCACAAGAGCATTAAAATCTTCGCCAATTTATGTACCTGACCAGTACATAACTTTAATTAAACCGCAAAGAAGAAAAGAACACCTTTTACTGTAAAGGAACTCACACATGAGAATTTTATGACTTTGAAATCTCTGGCTGTTGGCAACTACACCACCAATGAAGATGGAGACAAGGTGAAATGGGCAGATCTTAAAGTCATTAAAACTGATCAAGAGCATAAGAACATGTTTTTATACAAGGTTAGTCGGAAAGGGGGTACTAATCCGAAGCCCACTTATAGTATCGCTGATGACTGTTTGAAAGCAAGTGTTAAAATTTCAAAATTCGATATATTTTTTTCCAAATAAAATTATTTTTATTTTATTGTATGTGTACTTTAACACCCTTTCGGATTAGTACCCCCTTTCTGACTAACCTTGTATAAGACTTCATACGAAGACGCAGAGTATGCCCAAGTAACTACATTAAAAAGAAGGCAAAATGCACCTGAAACTGGTCCGCGAACTATAAAAAAACTCTATGCCAATAAGTTACAAGTTGCTGAAGCGAAAAAACAAGGCATTTTAAACCTGATTGAAAAGAATGTGATCCCAAAGTATTACGAAACTTTTTATGCTAATCTTAATTATGATCATAGTTTTAAATCATAATTAAGTAAGTATACTTATTTAAACCAGGGTATTTTTAAGACTGATTGATACAGACTGATTTTAGTAGAGGAATAATTTAAAGTGTTAGTTAACGTTAAAAGTTTTGCTTAAGAGAGATTATTGTGATGACTTTTACTCTGTTCAACGAAACATGAGTCCTGACAGCTCGGTTATTTCATAAACGATAGCCGTAAGACCGCTATCGAAAAAATGACAACAACAGCATCAAAAACCGTGAAATAGCTATATTAATTGCTTTGTTTTTTTTTTTTATTGTTTAAATGTTGATTTTATAGAATGTTATTGCAAGGTATTGCTATCATTTAGTTATAATTGCGTATTCTTAACACATTGCACTAAAAAATGATGAAAAATATCTAATAAAACTTGTTTTTACTATGATTTGTGGCTTTTTATTAATTACATTCATAAACATTATGGTCATTTTTTATAAGCAAAAGGGACTTATGTGATATTTTACTTAACTGGGTAAAATTTATGGCAAAAATGAAATTATAGAGCAATAGAAGCTTAAAATATACATCCGATGATATATAACACATAGGTATAGAATATATATTTTTTTAATAAAAAAACAAATACCACGCCCAAAAACTTTGATGAGCTCTCCTGTAAAAAAATGACTTTTAGACTTATGGCCCCTTTGAATTTAAGCAGCGATCTGTTAATTCAGTTTATATAAAAGATTTTTGCTGTAGCATCTAAAATCAAAAATAAATAAGATACAAATACATGAAGCTCAAAAAATTGATCAAAGTAACCCCGTTCTACTAACGTAAATTTGCACGTTACGTCAACGCACCGTGCCGCGTTACCGCACCGTTCCACGTTGACGACGTCGTGACGTGGAGATGTGGACAGGCCCACAATCACCAAGCATGGCTAACGTATTGGTGATCGCCATACAATGTGGACAACTGTGAAACGAGCTGATGATCTTGCAATGGCAAATTGACTGCAAACTTAAATTGTCCGTATATTCAAGTCACAATTGACATTCGTTATCAGACGTATAGAATGGGTATAATACGGAAAACTTACGTAGTGTCTCAATTTGTTAATACGTTCAGTGCCGGGTGCCTTCCAGGAGGGCACCCTGTGATCGCATTCGCCATGCCGGGTGCCCTCGTGGAGGGCTCATTTTAAATGCGGGTTTCTCTTGGAGAATTCACTGTCATGAAACAAGCAAACACCTATTTTACGACGTAGTAGCGTATTTTTCAAGGTTTTTACCTGCCAGGAACCCTCCTCGAGGATTCACACTTAGCGCAAATGTAATGCTGAAGACCCTCCTGGAAGGTCCACTAGCAATATGTATGGCGGGATGGCGTATGAGCTCTATGAAAAGTGTGGTGGACTCGAATGTGTTAAACAATTCGTTTCGCACATTTTCTCTCATTACACGACTTTTTCTCTCACTTTTCTCGACTCATTCCGTGTGGTGCCGGACGTAAAGAATAGCACTACCCCGTCTCTTCCCATGGGTGTCGTAAAAGGCGACTAAGCGATTCACTAGAGGATGGGCAGCAGCGTTCTCTGAGTACTTTAACAACCATACTGCGATCGCCAACCCGCCTGCCAAGCGTGGCGATTATGGCAAACCCCCCCAACATGGCTTGGGGGAGGCTTAGGTCCAGCAGTGGACGTCTTTCGGCTGAATGATGATGATGATGATGACCATGTTGAGAACATCAGTTGCAATAAAGTGATCATGAACAATCGATCCATCTTGATCGACGTGGATCTATCATCGATCGACCATCGATTGGTCGATTGGTGTGCTAGCACCCTTAGTGTGTGTCTTGAGTGACGGCGCACGGGCGTATTGCGGATTGCGGAGCGGCTTAATCGTGGCTTTACCGTCGATACCTGTCGTTATGCACGCGGGAAGTTGACGCGTACGCGCGTGTGTTTATTTTACTTTGGTTTTAATAATGTCGATATCAAAATTCAAACGTTTCGAACATTTATTTAATGCGCCGTTCATTCCGCCTGCGCGGTGCGCCGTCACTCAGGACACACACTAAGGATAGGTCAAAGGATCAAAATAATAATATCCAATACAAATTATTTTTAGTCGAATAATTTGGAATAGCACTTTTCAGGTATGGGTCAAAGGATGTGTTCAATCTCGCATTTACCTGACTGGCATAAGGAGTGGGTGGGTCCAAATATAATGTAAGTAGGTTCGAATATAATATGATTAGGGATAATAAAAGAGAAGAAAAGAAAAGCAGTGATAGCCTAGCGGTTGAACGTTTGCCTTCCGTGCAGGAGGGTTCGAGCTCAAACCCGCCCGCATCTCTGACTTATAGGCTCAATTTACACCGCCGCGGAATGGAATGGAAGCGTCAATTTCTCCTCATAACGAAACGCCCATACGAGAGAACGTAATGCCCATAGATAATACATTAAAGTACGACGTATGCCTGCGTGAGCGACGATGTCGATGCAACAAAACGTTGCCATATTTAAAAATATTATATTTCACAGTCTTCGATTGTTCCTTTATTGCGTATTTGTTTATATATTTTTTCTTGTATTTAATTTATTTATATCCTTTTAATTGACGTGATGACGTCAACGCCGGCTTTCGCTGAAAACCAGCGCTGTGGCTCCGTCTCGCACGAGTCATAGCATTATGCTGAGCGATGGCCGTTTTGCGTAGATATGACGCATATTTTTCCCAAGTTTCTTTGTGGTTTTGTGTATAGTTTTATTTTTGTGTGTCATATCGGCGCAAATCAATATTTTTTCTTTCTTTCTCATGACGCTAGAAGGCGCGCAAATTCGCTTCCGCATAAACGCTTGGCACCGCATTACTGTGACCGTCCCGACCGACTCCCCGTTCGCGCCACTTCCCGCGGATTCCACAGACGGCGTCGACAGTAGCTAGGGGAATTCTCGAGAATGCGCGAGGATTCTCCGGAAGATGAGCGATCTTTTTTTGGCTCGTATTTAGTTTGTACTTTATACAATTGACATAAAGTTCATTATGCTATGTACAATTCCGTTGCAAAAAGTCGCTTCCATTCCATTCCGCGACGGTGTAAATTGAGCCATTGGGCCTGCGCCCACTGACGGGATGTCTTGTTTTAAGCTCAAATAATTTTAAACCTTATTAAAATCCTTTACGACTCATAATTCTCCTTCTCTACATTCATAGCCTCCCGCGATATACTAAGCAAATACAAGTGCTAGTGTTAAAATAAGAATCAATTGTTAACCTAGTGTCATTGTTAACCTAGGGGTGAAAGCAACTTATTTAGTCCCGAGACGGGGTTTGGCGCCCAAGCGTAGTGAGGGCGCCAATAGTTCGAGGGACTAAATAAGTCTTTAACCCGAGGTAAACACTGTGCTTTTCATTACGAATACAAGGAAAGTGAAAATAAAAACATGAATTAGCTAAAGAAAAAATTTGTGATCGGATTGCCGCTTTCCCGCCTATTTTGTTTTTTTTTCTGTTGCCGGTCATCGTGGTGGACTAACGCCTAAACCCTTCTCGTTCTGAGAAGAGACCTGTGCCCAGCAGTGCGACAGTAATGGGCTGATGATGATGCTGATGATGATGAGGGATAAGTAAATATTAAATTTGTTTTCAGTGCTTCTTAAATGTAAGAACGTTAAGTAAAAGGGGTGTAGATAGGCTACCTAGACAAGCAGTGCAATTCTGTAAGAATCTCACCTCGATCACGACTGTCAATTAGACACTTGTCGTGACACAGCGTTTATAACAAAACTACGCGTTATTGATTATACTGTCGATTATCTGTGTGTTATTTGCTTCTATTATCCATACTGTGACATTATGGATATCGAGCAAACCGTCGATATTGAGGTGGGTTTCTCAGAGAAAGACACCACAGATTCGAACTGAACGTCCTCGTGTGGCTAGAATAGGTACACTCGGGAACGATTAATCCGGGTCTCCAACATAAACCGACGACACGTTTGGTGCAGTGGCTGAGCGATTGGGTGCTGCGCTACGGGTCGTGGGTTCGATTCCCGCACGGAACAAATATTTGTATGGCCTACAGATAGTTGTTCCGAGTCTGAGTGTTTGTGCATGTGAAAATTTGGACTGTAAACGTACCCACTATACAGGAGAAATCTTAGATAGGGAAAACGTATTTAAAAAAAGACCTTAATCAAATAAAACGTATTTCATAGATTATTTGAGTAGTATTATGAAAATACTACTCAAATAAAAGTATTAAATAGTCTTCAAAAAATGTTTTTTATTTGAATAAGCTAGAATTCTTAGTTTCCGATATATAATATTAATGTTTACGTTGGTGACCAGAATTCATCGCTCCCGACTGTATTTATCCAGCCTAAAGGTCACAGCTCATTAGAGCCACCCGGCACCCGACCCGCATCGCCTTGTCGCTCGGCGTCCACTCGTTGTCAGCAGGTGGTTCACGGGTGGACGCCGCGTTAGCACCAGTAAACGTCGCATGGTCAACCAGAGGAGTCGTCGGAGGAGTCCACTCGATGGCAGCGCGCGGTTTAGTCGGGACTTGTGCGTTGGCAATGCGCAGCAACGAAAGGTCTATGAAAGGCAAGCATGTTGTCACCGAGTGGTCAACTCGTCGTCCGCGCGTGGACAGCATACGCCCGAGGCGATCCGGTGACGCTACGGAGTTGACGTAGTGAGCGCACATCCATACAAGTTTGTATAAAGAATACTAACTGCACGAGGCGAGGCGATGCGGGTCGGATGCCGGGTGGCTCTAATGAGCTGTGACCTTAAATCTACCTATTGCTGAATAAAGGCCTTTTCCCGCCCCTATGTGCCTCTTTTCAACCAACTGTGGGTGTAATCCTTCTCTTATTTTCGCGACTTTTGCGTGTAGGTGTACTACATTACAATTCCGCTTATCTGACGTCACAGGCGTGAGGGTGGTTAGTTCTAAAAAGGTCATTATAATTCCTAACAATTTTTGTATACAGGGTGTAAACGAATTCGTGAAATTCCTTAAAACCACATGATCTAGATTGGCCCCGCACGGGATTTAGCTTGATTAAAAATAAATAAATAAAAATGCTTTTCTTTTCATACTGTAGCGGTAATTGATCATATCTTAACCACCTAATATGGAAACGGTAAAAAATTTTTTGCGTTAACTTTTCGAGGCCACGCATAAATTAATGAAAGTACGGCGACACGGCTGGCGGGTACGACTAACGCGATATCGCTCTTTGCAGTTAGATAACTCGAGGCTCCAGAATTACTCAGAAATAGAACACGAACTTTTTTTTTAATTTTTTTTCAGTTGCCTTTCTGAACACGCGCTTTGAAGGAATTACACGAATTCGTTTACACCCTGTATACATTTTGGAAGTAAAGTTTTGAAGCAGCCAAATAATTGGTAACGTGTGGGCGCTGGGGTCTGCCCACGCGTAGAGTAAGAGGATCTTATGTTTGTAGGAGGTCACAAGTCATGTTAGATCATTATTTTGGTTTGTTATGATATAACACATTTCGTATGTGTAAATATAGTTAAGCTGGAAATGCCTGTAGCTTGTACAATGGCATGCAAGGAGCTTGCAGATGCCAGCTACTGGCACGTGTACACATGAAAAGGCATGCCTGTAGATGGCATGCAAGTAAGTGCTCACTCACACGAAGACGATTCGTTTTTTTGACGAATCGTCTTTTTTCACGATTCGTTTTTTTTTGACGGCGGCTGTTCTTTTTAAATGCTGTTCACACGCATCACGAATCGTGAAAAATGTCGGACACTTCTTAAATCACGTATCGTCTTTTAAAAAACACGTTCGTCAAAAAACACAAATAGTGATTTTTTTGTGACGGATCCATCGTGTTCGATAGTTCATCCAAGACTAAGAATTACGAAACGAATGTGCAAACAAAAAAACATCAATTCGGATATTTTTCCGAATCGTGATAAAACACGATTCCGTATGCAATGTGAACGTCCATCCGTCATGACGTATCGTGTTTTATGACGAATCGTCAATGACGGAACCTGTGTGAATGAGCTCTAAATTGCACAGCATTTGATTTTTGGCATGCAATGCGCGGCATTGGCAGGGGGTGCAAGATGCAAACGAAATGGCACGTCTGAACGCGTCACACAGGCATGCCATTACACTTGCAAATTTTCCTCAGTGTGCCACTTGCCATTTTTTGGCATGCAAGCTACTTCTCTATTTTACTGAAATTAGTATTCCCGCCTTTACTGTTAAAGCACTAGTTACAATGGAGTTATGTGTTAACTTATTGGCTGAAGTTGGTAAAAGCGGACTTTGTAATATTGTTATTTTCAGTTCGGGGAAACGAACTGATAGACTTTAGTGAGTATAGAAATGACCTTTCATCATCTGCCTAGCCTTTTCCCAACTATGTTGGGGTCGGCTTCCAGTCGAACCGGATGCAGCTGAATATCAGTATTTTACATGGAGCGACTGCCTATCAGACTTCCACAACCCAGTAACTGGGTAATACGATACTCTTGGTAAGACTGGTTGTCAGACTTTCTGGCTTCTGACCAACAGTAACGACTGTCAAAGATCTACAAATGACAGCCGGGACCAACGGCTTTACGTGCTTTCCGAGGCACGGAGGAAACTCGCTATGGTAAAATGGTCACCCATCCACAGACCAACCTTGGCAAGCGTGGCTTAGCTCGGAAGATCGGTCTATGCGGCTGTAATTATTTAGCCACGAGCTCCTCCTATCCTATAGAAATGACCTTTATATTACATAATAGGAGGAGGCTAACAGGAATTCCAGTAGCGAAACCCACGCTTTGCTAAAAAAATTATTATACTTGTAATCAAACTAAAAATAAAAAAAACCGGCCAAGTGCGGGTTGGACTCGTGCACGAAGGGTTCCGTACCATTATCTGTAAAAACGGCAAAAAAATCACTATTGTTGTATGGGAGCCCCCTTAAATATTTATTTTATTCTGTTTTTTAGTATTTGTTGTTATAGCGGCAACAGAAATACATCATTTGTGAAAATTTAAACTATCTAGCTATCACGGTTCATGAGATACAGCCTGGTGAGAGACGGACAGACGGACGGACAGCGGAGTCTTAGTAATAGAGTCCCGTTTTACCCTTTGGGTACGGAAAGCTAAAAAACACCGTTTGATGACCTAAAATTACGTTACCGAATTTCTTCAATTTCCAAACATCTCATAAAAATGCCAACAGCCAGTTACATAAAGGCAGGAACACATTGTATAATTTGTGGCGTAACCTATAGCCGTATCGTATTGAGCTCCGTATACAGGGTGGTAATTTCAGATGGGGCATGAAGGGCAACTACCTTAACCATTGCAGCTACAGGAAAACGTTCTGAGAAGACCACCCCTAACTTTTGGTATAATTTAAATCGGCATTCACAGATTTTGAAAAAAAAGTACAGTCAGCGAGAAAATGGGCTGTTTTCATAAAACTTTTTTATGATGCCAATCGATCCCATTTCCTATAAGGATCAAAAAACTCTTGTAGACCAACTGAGGTTTGAGTACTAGAAACGTCAGAAATAACGAAAAACTATTTGAGATGGGTTATTTATAAGGGCAGCTACCTTAATCTTTGTCGCTACAGGAAAATGTTGGTAGGAGACTGGCCATAATTTTTGACATTATTTCCAACTGCTTAAAAAGAAATTGAAAAAAAAAATTGGTACAGTCAGCAAAAAAAATGGTCAGTTCTCACAAACCTTTTTTATGATGCCAATCGATCCTATTTCTCATAAGGATCAAAATACTCTTCTGGACCTACTGAGGTTAATATACTAAAAACGTCAGAAATCACGAAAAACAACATTTTGTGAAAAGTGACGATGATGCCGAAAAAAAATATTATTTTCAAAATCTGTGAATGCAGTTCGAAATATTTTCAAAAAATATGGACAGTCTCTTAAGAACATTTTCCTCTAGCCACAGCGGTTAAGGTGACGTTTTCTGACTTTTCTAGTACTCCAACCTCAGTTGGTAAGGAAGAGTCTTTTGATTCTTATGGGATATGAGATCGATTGGCATCATAAAAAGTTTTGTGGAAACAGCCCATTTTCTCGCTGTCTGTACCTTTTTTTCAAAATCTGTGAATGCCGATTTAAATTATCCCAAAAGTTAGGGGTGGTCTTCTCAGAATGTTTTCCTGTAGCTACAATGGTTAAGGTAGTTGCCCTTCATGCCCCATCTCAAATTACCACCCTGTATATCAACAATCACCAATACATTACTATTGACAATTGTATTGAAAGAAAATCCAACTGCCGATGGAATGGGCCATTTCAGAGCGGTGTATCGAGACCGCGCATCCGTCCACAGTAACTATCATAACACGGGTTGGCGATACTGAAACATTGACCAGCACACTATTAGCGCAAAACACTCGTAATCGCGGTGGCTTTGATTTTGACAGATCAACAATTTCCATAAAAACGTATGTATTAACAATCCGACTTCTCCACAACTATGTACCACGCAATGAATATTGTTGTTTTGTCAAAATGAAAGCTATTGAAATTACGAAAGTGAATTACAAATGCTACATATTGTTGCTTTACATGAATAACCACACAATCCAAAAATTTTAAACTAGATAAGGAAACAGCGGAATCCAAAATAAACCTTACTTTTTTGTGAATAAAGCTCATGTTCATATCGGAAAAAAATACGAAGTAGCATCATAAAATGTCATTGCCATTGCTTGATTTTTGGCGCCATTTTTTTCTATAATCACAATTACAAGGCTAATATTTACCCACACATTATTTACATAATTACAAATAAAAGTATATACAAATAAAGAAGAATATAACCTAATAAAACTATAAACTAAAATAGGACATCAAAATATTCCTCCGCATCGCTATGCTGCTGCAGCTGCGGAGGCCCTCAAGCGACGAAATTATAATAACTTTATTAGTAATTACATTTTTGAGCCGTTTGGGGTCGAAACACTCGGGCCGTGGGGTCCGAGTGCCCAAATTTTATACATAGATATTGCCTGGCGGCTGGTCGACACGAGTCGTGACCCGAAGGCTGGCCTCTACTTTGGTCAAAGGATTAGCATTGCCATACAACGTATATAACTTATATAGGAATGGCGTTTTAGCAAAAGTTGTTCAATCTGATGAGCACTCTCTGTTGATTTATAAAAATCGAAGATCTGGAACACCTGTTGTGGAACTCCAAGAGCCCAGCTACACCATAACACATATAGGAATGACGTCTTAGCAAAAGTTGTTCGGTCTGATGGGCATTTCCTGTTGACTTATAAAAATCGAAGATCAGAAACATCTGATGTAAGATATTGCAAGGCGGCTGGTCGATACGACCCGAGACCCGAAGGCTGGCCTCTACTTTGGTCCAAGGATAAGCATTGCCATACAACGTGGCAATGCTGCCAGCCTTCTGGGCACGTTACCAGTCGACAGCGATGCGAAGGAATATTTTGATGTCGTATTTTAGTTTATAATGAATTGTGTCATTCATTATTAATCCGTAGCAGCGATATGAGAATCCACCTTAATATGTCTGCTGGAATTTCGTGCCAATACTCATAAACTAAAACAGGACGCAACACTACGAAACTAATATTTTATTTGACCACATTTTTATGTGCTATAAAACCATTCGGTAGTCAGCAGTTCCAGACGGTTTTACGTCATTTTTTATTGGCATCTTAATTAGTTCAGTGGAAGAAATATTGGCAATTTGTTATGGTATTATGTTTGTTGGCATGTCGTCTGGCTTGGTTGAGATTAGGTCACCTTGGGGTGTCATTAGGGACTACTAAATCCAGTTTTCGGAAACGCACGGTTTGGCGAACTACACACTCCATGCGGAACTTTTTCGCTTTGTTTCCTCGCGAGCGATGTATTCCTATACCATCGTCTGCCTAGCCTTTTCCCAACTATGTTGGGGTCAGCTTCCAGTCGAACCGGATGCAGCTGAATATCAGTATTTTACATGGAGCGACTGCCTATCAGACCTCCACAACCCAGTAACTGGGTAATACGATACTCTTGGTAAGACTGGTTGTCATACTTTCTGGCTTCTGACCAACAGTAACGACTGTCAAAGATCTACAAATGACAGCGGGGACCAACGGCTTTACGTGCTTTCCGAGGCACGGAGGAAACTCGCTATGGTAAATGGTCACCCATCCACAGACCAACCTCGGCAAGCGTGGCTTAACCCGGAAGATCGGTCTATGCGGCTGTAATTATTTAGCCACGAGCTCCTCCGTAGATGTATTCCTATACCATTAACTTTTGATAGTGAAACTTTGATACGAAATATAATGAATTCGAAAAGTCTGGGGTGCGGGTCGGGTTAGGCATTTGGACCCTCCTGCATGGAAGGTTTTTAGATAATAGGATGTTACCCAAACTATTGATGCGTTTGTGGAGAAACTTGGTGTGGTGTTCCTCCAACCAAAGGGAGGATCCTCCAACCAGGCGGAGTCTTGTGCCTGGCGGGCTACTGCCCACCAGTTGATGTTGGGAAGTTGTATATATACTATCTGCGTGTTAAATCTTGATTGCGCGATGTAGAATAGTTCGCTAGTTCGCATGTGGCGAGATAGATGCCGCCACATCACTCCCCCCCTGAGACCGGAGGTCGATCGTCTTGATGAGTCAGCGGTCGTTGAGTCTTGGGAACTTGCCGGGGCCAGTGAAGGGTTCCTTTGAGTCGAAACTGTGAGCGGTGACTGGTGTCTGTGGACTGCGTCGACCAGGAGAGAAGTGCCTCTGCTAGTTGACCGGCCGAAGTGCAGTATGATGCGCCATGATACTGGAGTGGGCTGAGGGTTGTGACCAGGCTTGCGCGTTCGCTGCAGGCTAGTGGTCACATCACCCGTTGAAGCCGAGGATGCTGGCTGGCTGTGGGACTCGCTGCTTGCTGTTCGATTGAATGCTGAGCTGCTGAGGGAGTGATGATGTGGCTGCCGAGGCTGCGAAGGTTGTGTGTGACGTCACCAGTGTGGAAACACTGTCTGTGACGATCACGTCGGGGTCATCAATGTGGAGAGACTTGGTGTGGTGTTCCTCCAACCAAAGGGAGGATCCTCCAACCAGGCGGAGTCTTGTGCCTGGCGGGCTACTGCCCAACGGTTGATGTTGGGAGGTTGTATATATACTATCTGCGTGTTAAATCTTGATTGCGCGATGTAGGATAGTTCGCTAGTTCGCATGTGGCGAGATAGATGCCGCCACACGTTTTCCGCGCTCAATATTGGAAATATTAAAGCAAGGATTTAAGGAATTATTATTTGTCACGCACCAACAAGTGTACAAAGTGGAACTGTAGTAATATTTTGCAAAAAAAAGTAATCTACAGATGATAACGAATTATACTGTATAATTTACTGTAGGTATAATTAAATGTACTGGTATGTAGCTATCGTGTTTTCGCTGTTTTGTAGTGCAATGATGTTGGTGCATGACACGTCTTTTTATAAAACATCATTACAGTCACCGCATTTTAATGTTGTTGGAATGTTGACACAGTCAAAGTTAGTGCAAAAACCGATTACCGGTTGTGAAGTCAGATTGCAGGTTCTCCTGTTAAAATTATTTCCTCACCATTTTCAACAGATCAGCAATACAATACTCTTTATTGTACACAAAACAAACAAGGAACATTACTATTAATGCAGAAATACAATGTAAAATCGGCTTAACTTATCGCACTAGGAGATTTCTACTAGACAACATTAGGATCATAGGATGGATATGATTTGCAAGAAAAAAGAGATAGTTCGCGGTGTAACAATAAATAAATAAATACATTGTGTCATCTTATTCTTCTAGCACCCAGAAAAGCAAAAAAATAAAGAATTCTAACCTCGCATTTCGATTGTAAAAAACCTAACCTCCAAGTATAAGTGACGCACTTATTAGTGAAAAAAATCACAAAGGGTGCCGTACTTACCGCTTTCGACCTGTCATGCGCATACGTCCTTCTTTTCGCCACTACGCACGACACGGGTAGGCGAACCAGCCTTTGACACGCTCACCCTCATCAAATGAATAAGTGATTATGTATTTACTCTCTGATGCAGAGACTTTGAGGTAGAATTTAGGTTAGTAGAGGTTCTTGAGTGGCTTAGTATGTTAGGGTGTGTACGCACTTGCTGAATATCAGTATTTTACATGGAGCGACTGCCTATCAGACCTCCACAACCCAGTAACTGGGTAATACGATACTCTTGGTAAGACTGGTTGTCAGACTTTCTGGCTTCTGACCAACAGTAACGACTGTCAAAGATCTACAAATGACAGCCGGGACCAACGGCTTTACGTGCTTTCCGAGGCACGGAGGAAACGCGCTATGGTAAATGGTCACCCATCCACAGACCAACCTCGGCAAGCGTGGCTTAACCCGGAAGATCGGTCTATGCGGCTGTAATTATTTAGCCACGAGCTCCTCCGTCGTCGGGATCGTATGTATGGACGTAAATTAGCAAAGACACAGTTCAACCCAACCGCTACCTGGTTCAGAACCTTTTCGATAAACCTCAGGGCTCCATTCTTGTGCTATACGGGCCCACAGCTCATCTAGCACACGGCAGACATGCCATGCCCAGTCCCACTTCAGCTGGGCGGCCTTTTCAGCCACGTCTACAATCTGAGTTTTGGAACGCAATATTGTGTTTCGAACTCGGTCATACCTACAACCGTTCGATAAACCTAGTATACTGCGCTCCATAGCCCTTTGGCAAACCTTGAGTTTGAGTAGAATCTTGTCTCACAGAACATTCAGAACCAACTGGAATACGGCGCTGCCGTCTGCTGCAGCCATCTGCAGTTGGGTTCGGAATCATGACTGCAGTCACGTCATCAGCTGCTGCTGTCGGGAACACGCAAATATTCCGAAATATTTTATTCCGAATTTGGATATTCCGATATTCAAAAATCCGAATTTGATAATTCCTTAAAAATAAAATACCGATTATTAAAAAACACGAAAGTTATTTTACCGAATGTCATAAATACGATTTATTTGTTTTCCGACTTTCAAAAGTACGAAGAATTAAACATCCGATGTGTTCTTGGCCCGAAAAACAGCATTCCGATTTGCAATTTTCCGAAAACAATAAACATTATGTCAAGCAATAGAGTATTAAACATAACACAGAAAGGTGAGCAGTTGGTTAGGTTAGGTTAGAACTGCGACCCCCTACGAAAACCGATTAATTACATATCTATATCTATACTAATATTATAAAGAGGTAGAATTTGTTTGTTTGTTTGTTTGTTTGTTTGTATGTAGGAGGTAATCTCTGGAACTACACATCCGATTTCAAAAATTCTTTCACCAATAGGAAGCTACGTTATCCCTGAGTGCTATAGGCTATATTTTGGGATCAAAAAATTATAAATTAACGCGAGCGAAGCCGCGAGCAAAAGCTAGTACTTAATAAAAAAGCGCGTAATGGCCAGCAGTTGGTTAGATGCGACTGCGTAATGGTGAGTTTAAAGAAAAAATAATTTAAATGAGAGAAAAATATTTTTCCCACAATTATGTTATTATAAGTAGGGAAAGTGATTCTGTCATTAGTTTCTTTTTCTACCTTCCTATGAATAATTAACTTGCTCCCTTTGAATAAAGTTGAACCATTGTGTGTTAATCTGTTTTGCTATTTAGGTTCACTAGGCGTTTTAATTTCGGACTTTTAATTAATAGGTATTTTAATAATCGGAATTCGTATTTTTGATGTTTCGGATTATTGTTGAATCTGACTTTTTATTGTTAGGTGTATTGAAACTCGGCATTTTGATATTCGTAATTGTAAACGTTAGGCGTTTTGTAATTTAGGATTTATAAAAATAGGTTTTATGATTAATCGGAATTGTCATATTAGGAATTTTAAACCATTCGGAATTATGAAAATCGGTATTTATTATGAATATCGGAATTTAGTTTTTCGTATTATTGTAGTGTACCCGCTGCTGTCTGCAGTCAGCTACTAACTCGTTAATTAAGCGTTCTGCCTAGCTCTTTCCCAATCATATTGGGGTCAGCTTCCAGTCTAACCAGGGGGTCTACTCCCTAAGCACGAAGTCCGTGGTTTCGGCTTTAGTTATGAGCGTTTATTACTCCCTATCACCTACGGACATGCGATTATTTCCGGGCCGAACAAAGAATGAATGACAGCACGATTTGACACTTGTCTCTACTACCGATGTGTTTTTGCCCGTCCGAAAAGTTGAACTTGACGCTTGTTTTGTTCACTCCTACGTTTCGGGCTACTTTCGGACGGACGACTAACTTCGTTGACGGACTTAGGGAGTAGGACCCCAGATGTGGCTGAATACTAGTATTATACACGGAGCGACTGCCATCAGACCTCCGCAACCCAATTACTTGACAATGCCAATATCCTGAGGTTAGATCGTTTGCCAGACTTTCGGGCTTCTGACTACTCGTAACGACTGTCATAGGTATTCGTATGACACCCGGGACCGACGGTTTAACGTGCTCTCCGAGGCACGACGGGTTTACATGTGTGATGATGAAGTGCCAAAGGCTTAAAACGCACTAGCGGGCAGCCGCAATACGTGCCGCTTGCGGCAGGCCGCACATAGATTTTTACATGAAACCGCATGATCTCAACGCACTGGCGCACGACGGCTGGCCGGAAATCAGTGCGTTGAGATCATGCGGTTTCATGTAAAAATCTATGTGCGGCCTGCCGCAAGCGGCACGCCGTATTGCGGCTGGCCGCTAGTGCGTTTGAAGCCTAATGCTGTTAAAACAAAAGTCTAGAATACTTCACCGACCCCTTTAATAAATAGTTAGAAGAACTTTCAGGGTAACTCGTTATAATCAAAAACTTTTGTTGTTCAACTTTTGGTAATAAGAAATAACATAACATCGTTCAATAATAAAGTTATCGATAGGCTTAACGAGTTTGTGTGGGAAGCTTAATGCCTTAGTCCAACAAGTAATGAGTATTGTACGGCGTTATAAGATACAAAAGTCAATATATTATTTCATTATAATATAATTTTATAATCTTATAACACTTTAGAAACCATGACTGTTATAATATTGAGCTTTGATTCATCATATAAACATATCAAATACATTTTTAAATATTTCTCTGAAAAAAAAAAACATTTAGAGCTCAAACACACCACGTTTTATTCAGGCGCCGTCGACGCGCATTTCTCTATCGCGCGTTGTCGGCGCTGCTAAACTTGAAATAGGCGGATTACTTGCGATTGCATCAATGCAAACTCACGAGAAACGCGCTACAGACGCGCGTGAGCAACTCTCCTTGGATTAAAACGCGCTGTACGTAAGTGTTTGCAGCTAAAGAGACGCGCTGTGACAGCGCGTCTGTATCGATGTAACTCCGCGCTACGAACGCGACGACACACAATGGAACGAATGTATGGGAGAGGTTGGACATACGCATCTCCAAAAAAAATTGTCAAATTTTGAAAAACGAATAATGGAATTGTATTTAATTATCAAATGCCTTCAAAACTTGTTGTGACAAATTTCTTCCTATCTCTCGTATTTCGGGAGTTATTTAAGAAAATGAGAAATTTTACTATGAAAATGACTGTACCGAGCTCTCTGCTGTTCGATTCCGGCCTCGTTTCAAGTTGCGGTCTTTACTATCATAATACGCATACCAAAAGCTACATTTAGTGCAAAGACACATGGTGCTCCAAACGTGCACCTTCGGAGTTATAGGGTGATGTATGTTTTTACCGAATCAAGCTCTATGCCTCCTGAATTTGGTCCTCTTTTAAGTTGTGGTCTTTACTATCATAATACACATACCAAGAGCTGCATTTAGTGCTAAGACACATGGTGCGTCAAACGTACACCTTTTGATATATAGGTCGATTTATAATATACATGCAAAAAAGATTGAAAATTGAAAAAATAGTCAAATTTTGAAAAACGAATAATTGCATCGTATTTAGTTGTCAAATGCCGTTAAAACTTGTTCTAACAAATTTCTTCTTATCTCTCGTATTTCGGGAGTTATTTGAGAAATTGTGAAATTTTACTATGAAAATGACTGTATCGAGCTCTCTGCTGTTCGATTCCGGCCTCGTTTCAAGTTGCGGTCTTTATTATCATAATACATATATACTAAAAGCTACATTTATTGCTAACACACATGGTGCTCTAAACGCGCACCTTCTGACGTATAGCGTGATGTATTTTTTACTGAATCGAGCTCTCTGCCTCCTGGATCTGGTCATGTTTCAAGTGGTACTCTTTACTATCATAATACCAAGAGCTGCATTTAGTGCTAAGACACATGGTGTGCCAAACGTACACTTTCTGATATATAGGGTGATAATATACGAAAAAAAAAAATAACTAAAAAAAAGTAAAAACCGACTTCAAAGAAATACTAAAAGGAGTAAAATAATTACCATAATATAAAATTAACAGTTTCAGAAGTCGGTGGCTTCTAGTTGCTTCAGTGTAGAGTTGCACCGACTTCTGAAACTGTTAATTTTATATTATGGTAATTATTTTACTCCTTTTAGTATTTCTTTGAAGTCGGTTTTTACTTTTTTTAAAGTTATTTTTTATTAAATACGTTTTAGTGTCATAATTTTAACCCACTCCTTCATAACCCTTCTTTTTGGCTTTCACGTAGTCGGGCATAAAAAGTCCTTTCAAATGATACCTTACACGATATAATGAAAACATTCCAAAGGGGGAGAGAGGGGGACACGCACCCCCTCCTCTTTTCAAGTAGTCAGTTCCCAACAACAAATATAAACAAAGCAATGTTAGTAATTTGAGAATTTTGCTTTGATCCGATGAGGAGTTCCGTTCCATATCTCTGAAGTTCATGGTCTGATCATAACAAAATTTAAATGGGACCAATCGGAAAGTATACCCTTTCGAACAAAAAAAGATTTTTTCAAATCGGTTCATAAATGACGGAGATATGAGGTAACAAACATAAAAAATAAAAATAAAAAAAAAATACAACCGAATTGAGAACCTCCTCCTTTTTGAAGTCGGTTAAAAAAGTTTTCGCCAGTTTTATTCATTTATTAACTTTATGTACACAGAAATATTCTAATAACTATAACCTAATCATCCTCCTCATCATCATCTTCTCCGTCATCATTATTCGATTCAGATTCCGAGGCTATATTTGCTAAATCATTGACATCAACAAATTCGGTGTCATTCTTCTCGGAATCCGTTAGGTCATAAAACTCCGTAAAAGAAGATTCTTTTGTCTTAGCATTAAATGCAGCTCTTGGTATGTGTATTATGATAGTAAAGACCACAACTTAAAACAGGACCAGATCAGGAGGCAGAGAGCTCGATTCAGTAAAAAATACATCACGCTACACGTCAGAAGGTGCGCGTTTAGAGCACCATGTGTGTTAGCAATAAATGTAGCTTTTAGTATATGTATTATGATAATAAAGACCGCAACTTGAAACGAGGCCGGAATCGAACGGCAGAGAGCTCGATACAGTCATTTTCATAGTAAAATTTCACAATTTCTCAAATAACTCCCGAAATACGAGAGATAAGAAGAAATTTGTTAGAACAAGTTTTAACGGCATTTGACAACTAAATACGATGCAGTTATTCGTTTTTCAAAATTTGACTATTTTTTCAATTTTCAATCTTTTTTGCATGTATATTATAAATCGACCTATATATCAAAAGGTGTACGTTTGACGCACCATGTGTCTTAGCACTAAATGCAGCTCTTGGTATGTGTATTATGATAGTAAAGACCACAACTTAAAAGAGGACCAAATTCAGGAGGCATAGAGCTTGATTCGGTAAAAACATACATCACCCTATAACTCCGAAGGTGCACGTTTGGAGCACCATGTGTCTTTGCACTAAATGTAGCTTTTGGTATGCGTATTATGATAGTAAAGACCGCAACTTGAAACGAGGCCGGAATCGAACAGCAGAGAGCTCGGTACAGTCATTTTCATAGTAAAATTTCTCATTTTCTCAAATAACTCCCGAAATACGAGAGATAGGAAGAAATTTGTCACAACAAGTTTTGAAGGCATTTGATAATTAAATACAATGCCATTATTCGTTTTTCAAAATTTGACAATTTTTTTTGGAGATGCCTATGTCCAACCTCTCCCATACATTCGTTCCATTGTGCGACAGCTCGCGAAAAAGTCGTCGTCTGCATACTAAAATTTTATGAATTACAATAAAATGGGTTCACATTTTCATAACTATAAGATAACTATAAGACATAACTTATTAAATATTATTAAAAGCTTGTCGCGAGATCTACCTGTGTACTAACTAGTCTTGCTTGACATTATACTTATAATAAGTGGGTTATTATAAGTAATTCTATGAAAGAAAATGTTTCCTGTAAAATATTCAAATCTCGCGACAAGCGATGTAAAAACATCATTTAATAAATTGTGTAATACATGTACCTACTAAATTGATTGGTTTGATTTAATTTAAAGTTTATTTTCTTCTTTTTATGGCAATTAAATAAAAGCTTGTTTTTAAAAAGTTTTTTTTACCCTTAATTTTTTGCACGAAGTCAAAATGGCGCCGTGTAAATATAATCTCATCTGGTCCGCAAAAGAATGGATCATTTGATAAAGGGACCACCTTAAAAGCTATTGTAATAAAGTTTGGACGGTACTCAATCGAATCAAGCGGTGTTGACGTAGTTTAGGAAGCTTCTAAAATGTAGTGTTTTTGATATTTTTCATTGCGTTTTAGCGAGCGGGTGTAAGTTTTGGCTCGCTTACACAAACTCAGATTAAACCATTTAAACCATTTATTTTGCCACACACACAAGATAGTAAGTATATAAAACAATAATGCAACACATTTAAAAGATATAATCGGTGTGTGGCAAGGAATCCAGCTCAGTATTCGCTGTGCGTACAGCATAGCACTGATTTTCAGCTGGTCCCTGTCATTTTTGTATCAACATAATAAATTATACGCGCACTTCATGCAATACGCAAATAAGCAAACAAACCAAAAATAACAAAAAATAAATAAAACACAATTATTTCGCAAGTAGGTACAGCAACAATCATAATGGTACCAAGAAAAACTGAATCGACCCACAGTACAGGGCACCATGGCGAGACTCAACACAAAAAAACTGCACATAAAATGGCTAACACAAGGACGCTATTGTAATTTTTGAATGCACAACAGTTCAAACATACCTCTGGTTTCTGAAAAGTTAATTAATGCAATAAATAACTAATCTGTATCCTAGTGTACGATTTCCACCAACCGGGCCACGCGCCCGTAGCCGGCCGCGTCCGCCCGACGGTTACAATCTGCTGGAACCCGAGCGTATGCGCGCGCGTGCTCGTGTATCCGCTATCGCAGTCAGTTTCTGCCTGCGGTGTGTGTAAATAGATGTGCATTTACATATTAGTGTTAGTTCTACCGACCCTATTTAATTAGGTTCTTAATCAGTATCAACTATCTTCTAATTAATGGCGTGATTGCTAACTGATCTATTGGTTTCACTGATTGCTAGGGTGGAGTGATTTTTGTTTTTTTTTGAAATTTGAAATGCCTGGGTGTGGAATAGTTGCTATGTAAGTATCCATTACGGAAAAAAATAATAAAAAAAATAATTGTTATTGCAAGTACTGCCCCAGGGGGATCGAAGTTTCATAATTATTGAAAAAAAAGGGGTGCGTTAAATGACCTAAAAAAAAGAATGTGTAAGGATATTAGTAACTTTAATTAATAATTAGTAGTATTTAGGTATATTCTAAAAACAAATAAAAAAATTAGGACGAAATTATTAAAACAAGGTAAGTAAGTAAATCAAAATGATAATAAAAAAAAATGAAAAATTCCAAAAAAACACTATTATTCTGCCTTAAAATCTTTTTTTGGTATTGAATACGGGCATAATTTTGCAAGATTTCAGCCTGTTTTTTATAAATCCATCTCGTCTCAAGGCTCCGCAAACCGCAGCTGATGCTTCTGTCACAATTTTGACACATCTCTCTGTTGCTTGGGTGTGGCAAGGATATTTGTTACATTTTTCTAATATTTCAGTTTCAATTAAACTTGGCTCTTGAATTGCTTGAATAATAATCTGTGTGTCAACTGTTTTTGTTAGGGGTGGCTCAATTATTATTGTGCTCCAGCTTATCATGTCGTAATACTCTGCTGCTTCAATATTAAAATCTTCCATTTTGTAGGCACGAACTGGTTTATCCCGCTGTTCCGATTGTCGCAATTTTAATATTCTTCTTAGTGCCAATTCCTTGATGTGTTGTCTTTCGTCCCCCAACATGGCAATTAATATGTTTTCCACATGTCCAAAATATCCATTTCTTTGAATAACTGGGTCCACGACAGCTTTCAAACCGTCAGGTAAATAGTGTGACAGCATCATGGGATTGTGTAAATGTCTAGCACCATGAAAACACGATGGTTCAGTCTTGATTTGAAACCAGATGGGAGCGTATAAGTTTTAAGATGAAAGTGACGAGTGTCACAAGTTTCTCATGCGGTGATTCGGACCCAACATAAAGTCGGAGAATCCTATTCGCTGTTGTAAGCCATCTTGAATGCGCAATTTTACCGGGATCTCTTTTTGCCAAACTTTCATTACATTCTCCAGAATTTATTGCGTCACACATTTCTTTTAAATACAATTGATCTGTACTTAAGTCTTGCTTACTTTGCTTAGTCTTCGTGATCAGTGGCAGAGTGCAACTGATTCGTTGGAAGTTTGCGATCGGGAGCTCTTCACAATTATTAAGACTACGGTACTACGGACTACGGTAGGAATTGAAGCCTTCCGCCAGATACCTTCTATACTTTGAGCTATGGTTTTGCATGTGTTAGTTACTTGGTTATGATATTTAGTGTTACCCTCGAGTCGGGTTATCCATAAAAATGCTCTCATTAGGTCACTGTAAGTAGGTAAAACACTGGTTGGTAGATCACATCCAGAACCAAATATTGGGCAAACTAAATCACTCCTTCTAGCAGCCATACTGTTTTATTTATCACAACAATCCAAATAGCTTTTCAACACTTAATAATGTCCTTATACTATCAATTTCACAATATTTGGTGCTAAAACAATGCAGCGTGACATTACGTTGGTGTCGATAATTGTACTAAATAATATGACGTTTTCGCGGCACGCGCCACTCATTAACATAGGGAGAGGAAGCATACAAAAATAACGAAAAAAATAGCTAGGTGGCAGCCTATTCCTTACTTTACGCTATGATGTAATTTTATTGAATGGTGAATGATTTGTAATGGTAATAGTAATCCATGAAAATATCTGTAATTTTGCAAACTTTTTCAAAACTTTATGAGCTTTGGGGCAGTACTAAACCTCAATATTTTTTAAATATATTTTAGATTCGTGATGAGTATATGATAGAGCAACTATTGCACACCCAGGGAAAACGAAATTGCAAAATTAAAAAATCTCCATACATGACCGCTCCACCCTACTGATTGCCCAAGGTAAGACAAATAATTGTCACACTTTCAGGTTTCTGAACGCCCATAACGACAGCTGAACATGCTATCAAAGACGAAGAAGGTTCTCGAATAACCACCCATTCAAGACTTCACCGCAGCAATTGATTAGCTCCCTTTAAATCGCTCTCTTTTTCTTCATACATATTTCCCATGTGTAAACTCTGTAGTACAAATAACTTTTATTAAAGGTACATTCTCGCACAGCGGGTTGTGCTAACAAAGAGGTTTATAACGTTCTCAATTAACTTTAAATTGCTAATATTCGTCTTTGTACACAATGGCTGCCTCACAGGAAATTAAAAAGTTGTTCCCTTGTTAATGTAATGGTGAACTTTCTTGTGTGATTGGAACGAGAAATACATCTTTACTCTCAACGCTTGGGAATTGTCAAATGACGCTAAAAGACCACTCGAAGATTAATTACGTGTTTATGATTAATTACGGTTTACTCACGTGCATTTTTCGGGATTGCCCGACTAGTTTCGGACCCAAACGGAGCCCTTAATCATGAGCTGATCACGCGGCGAGGTCGCGAGTCGAACTGACGCTGCACCGCGCCGCTTAGCGTTGCGCTCGCGACGAGAGGGTAATGCACGTGAGTAAACCGTAATTATTAATCATAAATATGAATGCGTCTCACGAAAGTTATAACATTAATTACGTGATTGAGCATCTAGACCATCACCAGCACTTCATAGTCCAGATAGGTGAAGGATATCAGTATCAGTTCGCCTGCGACTAACAAGTATGAGATTAGACAATGACCAAACAATAAAGTAGCCTTTTTGTTAATATTTGATGAAAAAGAGTAATCATGTAGTCTAATGCCCGTCCTTGTACATAGGAATCTACACTTTGGAACGTGGCAGTAAATTCTTTTTTGTTCGATATTTCAAAATGCCTGTAAATGTCTACACCAGTGTGCTGTGACGGTGCAGCGGTGGCAACTAGCGGGGTGCGCCTATAAAAGGGCCGGCGCGCTGCACTTCGGCCTCTCTCGCGCCTCAGCAGCCGCCTATTTAAGTACTACTGTCTACCTACACCTGAAGACCCTGGACTCCTCGTATCGTATTGTCTAAAGAACCACGCCCTGTAAATTAGTCTAATTTTGTAACTATTATTAAAATATATTATTGTATGGTTAAAAGTGTTTTCCTTAATATTCTTATATTCTGATTTTATGTGCACCTGCTCGTTAAGGGTTGACTCCTCACTCCGCTAAGCATGACAGTGCTTTCACGTTCATCTTGCGTCTTCGTCTGAAGCATGCGTGAAGCGCCATAGCGCAAGCCTTAATACTAGTTCGAGTCTTATGGCAATCAATATTGCATGCGCTTGACGCAAGAGGAATTGAAAGTTGAAAGCGCAAGATGAACATGAAAGCGCACGGGTGTAGACATACCATAATCGAAATAATGACTTTGGGAAACTCAAGTTAGTTAAGGCTCAGCGCCTCCAAAGAGCAGATTAAGCAGTTGTTGATGAAAGAGGAGATTGAAGCTTCTCAAATTCTCCGCCATCTTAAATGTCTCTCGGTTCGGAAGTTACAGACGATTTTTTGAGAATAATTTGGACCAGTCGCCTTCTTCAAGTTATTCAGCCGGTGCTTGCAAGTCATCATCATCATCATTCAGTCGAAAGACGTCCACTGCTGGACATAGGCCTCTCCCAAGCCATGTCGCCATGCTTGGCAGGCGGGTTGGCGATCGCAGTACGGTTGTTAAAATAATCAGAGAACACTGCTGCCCATCCTCTAGTGAATCCCTTAGTCGCCTTTTACGACACCTATGGAGAGATGGGGTAGTGCTATTCTTTACGTCCGGCACCACACGGTATCTTGCAGTTACGGTGGCTTGCAGGTCAACCAGGTGCAACTTCACTAGAAGACCCGTGTCGGGACGGACTAGAATATAACACTTCCTCACCGCACGCTGGAAATAGACGCGTGTTGTAAGATTCAAAAAAACCCAGCACGCTTGGTGATAGGATCTATACCGTCCGCCTGGCTAGCTACCATCTGAACATTAGTCTGGCGCCAAACAGTTTACTGTGTTCCGGCGTGTTTATGTGAGAGCCAGAGGGGGGTGTAGGGGAATCCCTCTATACCTCTATGGCATGCATTAGCGCACCTCCGAGGATCCAACCAGTGTGGTCATGGCCCCTCGGAGGTACACCGTGGTGGTTTTACTCGGTAAGTTTGGCATAAGTCGGCATAACCCTCCGCCCCCCAGGGTGTTGGGTGTACCCGTCGCCCGAACAGGAACAGGCCCGAGAAAGCGGCGCGCAGTGTTCCGCGAGCGCCTCTCAGGAGGACGTGGGGTAAGGCCTCACAGGAGGAGAGGTCCGCCAGAGGCTGGTGGACCGTGGATTTTATAGCCGGTAAGAGTCCGGCATAACTTTTCGCCTTCCACGATAAAAAAAGCGTGCTTGTTATCCAAACAGATTTCCACACGAAAAAGAAGAGCCAAGGCTAGGATATCGATGTAAAAGTTTAACATCGACAATCAAAGTTGATTAGATGTAGGAGATCCGAAATCAATATTATTTAATCTTAAATACAAGCAATCCTGATTTCAGCTTCTCAGAGACGGGAATCGTAATAATCTATTTTTAGATGTTCCCTTGTTATATTTGGCTTCGAAATCCGACTCTCCCTCAGATTATAAATATCTTTGAGAATGTCAATCCAATTTATCTAGTTCTAAGAGATATTAATTCGTGTATTTTGATTTTATCGTTGGGATATTTGTTTCTCCTATTGAGTTGAAAGTGTATTGCACTTTAAAAAAAAACAGCTGTACCCTACATTTATGTTCGCTTAGCTCGACAAAATGTAGGGAACCGCTGTTTTTTTCCGCGATTTCAGATTTGGTCCCATAGTAAAAGTTGTTCATAACGATGAGTACAATGACCCCTTGAGGTTGTTGGTGTTTTTCAATTAACCGTGTATACGATTAAGTTGAAATCGTAAGAACATAGCACCTACAGCCATAATGGTTTCAGAAGCACTTTCCTAAAATGAACTCCATATAGCCCCGTGGATTTCAAATAGCCGCATTTTAGGTATAACCATTGAATAATAGATATTAATATAACGATAAAAATATGTTGCGTATCCGATTCAAACGTTGTGCTGTGTCTACGATTACACCAACTACGTAATCACAATCAAAAACACCCTCAAGCGGCCGCGCTCTGTACCAGCGGGTGCATCGACGCGGTGATGACATCACGCAACAAGGAAGGATGCGGGGGCCGGGGAGAGCGGAGGCCGCGACACTAGCGACGCTCACCGGGTCTTCATAAGAACGATTCAAAATTTAACACACAACGCACACGCAACGACAACGCGCACTGAGTGACTTGCATTTTGTAATCATTTATAATTTAAAATTAAAAGGAAATTTGAGTATCAAATCACGATCATATTCATTGAAGAAGACCTGACATAACAACCACGCATACGCATCAACATAATTGGACCTTCGAGCCGAACATACGAGAAGAAGCAGCGTCACAGAGCGAGATCTTTTGGTGTTCTGGAGGAGCAACGCAGCAACGGTCAGGTCAATCGCTCATTTTATTCCTTTCAAATTCCCTAAGCTTCGATTTGTGCTAATACCTATCGTGAATTCGCGATCATTCTAGTGTGATAAAGTTCATTGGAAAACCGTAAGTAGCTACCTACTTAGTTACCTACTACCTACAGTACCTACATACTTGACTCCTTTCTCTTGCAAGCTTCCATTATGGCAAAAAAGTGCGACGATGTTATTAGTGATCTAGTCAAAAAACGCGGGTCGATTAAACGTAAAGTCACTTTATTTTCTAAATACGTGCAATTACTTATTTGTTCCGACACCGAGATAACTGACGCACAAAAGGCCGAGTTAGAGGACCGTTTCGATGCCTACAAACTATTACTCGACCAATACACAAAAGTTCAAGATGAATTAGAACTATTTTTGCCCGAAACGCAGCTAGACGAAGAGTTACTTGATAGGGAAGAATTCGAGAACCGATATTATTCTATTGTAGGAAAGTGTAAATGCATCTTGAAACCAAATAGTAGTAATCAGAGCGCGCAGAATCAAATTCGCGTTCCCAACGGTATGAAACTACCCACAATTACTTTGCCCAAATTCGACGGTACATATGATCAATGGCTCGAGTTTCGGGATACTTACTTATCCATGATACACAAAACCGAAAGTTTAGAAAATATACAAAAGTTTCATTACTTGCGGTCAGTACTCACAGGCGATGCATTACAGGTAGTCAAAGCGTTAGAATTTACTTCAGATAATTATTTAGTGGCGTGGAGTCTATTAGAAAATAGGTATAATAACGACCGTTTGCTACAACAAAATCATGTAAATGCTATACTGTTTGCGCAACCGTTAATTAAGGATTCAGCTGTGTCTATTCGAAAGCTAATAGATTTAATTCTTAGAAATATGCGGGCTTTAAAAACGTTAGAGGAACCCACCGAACACTGGGACACTCTAATCATCCTTATCATTGTTCCAAAGCTAGATTCCTCATCGGAACGCGAATGGGAACGTTACAAAGGCACGCTTCCGAAAGACAGAAAATTAAAGCTATCTAATATGATGACGTTTCTCCAGGATCGTGCTGATTTCTTAGAAGCGGTGGTTAAGCCTAACAAAAAACAAGCAGTAGACACTCACAACAGTCACAACATTCACACAAAGAAACCATTAGTTACAAAGTCACACAGTCACGTTATTACACACAAAGATAACAAAAGAAAAACATTCAATAATAGTTCACAACGTTTTAAGTGCGATCAGTGCGGTTCCAACCACCCGTTATATTCCTGTGAAGCTTTCCTTAGCTTATCTCTTCAAGATAAATTAAACTTCATTGACGAGAAAAAGCTATGTCGTAATTGTTTACGAACAGGTCACGCATTGAACGAGTGTTGGTATGGGCCGTGCAAACAGTGCAACAAAAAACATAACACATTAATTCACAACGATGCTGTCGTAGACGCTTGTACATCATCAGCTGTTGCTCAAATCACACAAATAGTGCCTCAGTCTGAATGTGATACGAGTACTACACACATACATGCACCGCTAACTACTTCCCACAAATCTCACACATTGAACACGGCTGATAATAATATGAATGCGCATTGTTTTCAAAATCCCGTATTATTATCAACCGCATTAGTGGAAATAGCGGACACACATAATAAATATCACACAACGCGGGCTCTTCTAGACAACGGGAGCCAACACTGTTTCATATCCGAATCGTTATGTAAACAGCTTAATCTGACATTGATACAGTCCACTGTTCAGGTAATGGGGGTAGGTAACACTATCTCAAATTCCACGCAATCTTGTCACATTAAATTGCGGTCTAAGACTAATTCGTACAACACAAGTTTTAATTGTTTAGTTTTACCGCGCATAACCGCACAATTACCATCATTAGGAGGTAATTATAATATAGACATACCACACAATGTACAACTCGCCGATCCTGAGTTCTTTATGTCTCACGAAATTAATTTATTGTTAGGGGCAGACAGGTTCTGGGATTTGCTGAGTGACGGTCTGATACGGTTGCCTAATGGTCCCTATTTACAAAACACGCAACTAGGTTGGGTCATATCAGGAACCGTCCACAAAAAGGTATCACGCGTTAACCTAACTCATTGTAATTTCACGCAAACACTAGATTCAGAACTCAAACGGTTTTGGGAACTGGAAGAAATACCGGCAACGCACAATAATTTAACCAAAGATGAAAGTGCATGCGAAAAGTTATTCAAAGAGACGACAATACGTGACATTAACGGTCGTTTTTCCGTGCGCATACCGTTAAGTCAATCAGCTGATGTTTTGCGCGACACATTTACTATGGCAAAAAACAGGTTTCTTGCACTCGAACGCAAACTGATTAGGAGCGCGCCTAGCTATAGAAAAATGTACAATGATTTTATGACGGAATATTTAGGTCTGGGTCACATGAGGCGCATTTCAGAATATTCTTCACCTTGTTATTTTTTGCCACATCACGGTGTTTACAGGGAACATAGTTCCACTACAAAACTTAGGGTGGTTTTCGATGCGAGTGCTAAGTCCACCTCAGGCAAATCACTGAACGACATACAACACATTGGGCCTACGTTACAAAATGATTTGTTTTCGATATTACTCCGGTTTCGGCAATTTAAATATGTCGCAATTGCCGACGTAGAAAAAATGTATCGGCAAATATTAATTCAGCCTGACCAGAGGGACTTGCAACTGATACTGTGGCGGGAAAATCCTTCCGACCCGCTAGGTGTATACCAGCTTAACACGGTTACTTACGGAACGGCGTCCGCTCCTTACCTCAGTATCAGGTGTTTAAAACAACTTGCCTTAGAGTGTGAAGATGATATATGTCATCGCGCAAGTAATTAATGATGATTTTTACGTTGACGACCTAATAACAGGACATCAGGATCAAACACGGTTATTAGAAATATGCAACGGTGTTTCTAAAGTACTGGAATCAGGCTGTTTTCCCCTTAGAAAATGGATATTTAACTCATCAATTTCTAAGTCCGAGTTACCGTCTGCATCTAAGGAACAATCGTTAGATGAAAACTGCCACACCAAAACATTGGGTATGGGATGGTTTTATGCATCCGATGAATTGCATTTTACCACTAAATGTGATCATGACGTAACACGCGTTACTAAACGTCTTATCCTATCGCTTATCGCACAAATTTATGACCCTTTAGGTTTACTTACGCCAACTATAATTATAGCTAAAATTATTTTACAAAAGATGTGGCTTTCTAAAATAGGCTGGGATGACGTAGTCCCTAAACCTGTACTAGTGGATTGGCAAAATTTCATTGACAAATTACACTGTTTACAAGACATACGAATTCCACGGTACGTAATTGGTGACAACACACACATAACCGAGCTACACATTTTTTGCGACGCGTCGCAGGACGCGTATGGGGCGTGCGCTTATGTACGTAGTTATACAGATACACAGATAACAGTTCATTTATTGTGTGCGAAAAATAAAGTTGCGCCCGTCAAACCGGTTACCATACCACGCTTAGAATTATGCGGCGCGGTAGTAGCTGCTAAATTGTTTACAAAAATTACTCACGCATTAAGATTAACTTTTAATAGCGTTCATTTTTGGTCAGATTCCACGATAGTTTTAGGATGGCTTAAGATGTCACCCAATTTATTAAAAACATTTGTGCAGAATCGTGTTGTACAAATAAATGAACTCACGGGTGACAAACCGTGGCTTCATGTCGCAGGGAAACAAAATCCTGCTGACCTCTTATCGCGCGGCGTACATTTAGATGCACTCAAATCATGTGAGATGTGGTGGCGAGGCCCACCTTTCTTACACGTTCCTGACACGCAGTGGGAACATGATATTGATTCTAGTAGTGTTAGTCACGTCGAATTACCTGAATTAAAATCACTTAAAACTTCATTACTCGTTCAAGTAAATTCAGATAATGACATATTCGAACGATATTCATGTTTTAATCGTCTGAGCCGCGTAGTGGCGTACATTATGCGTTTCATTAATAATAGTCGCACAAAAATAAAAACACAGCGCCTCACAGGTAGTCTTTCCGTAGAGGAATTAAACATTTCGGTTAGAATTTTAACTCGCATCGCACAACAGCAATCTTTCCCAGACATTTGCAGTCAATTAAACTGCAAAGGTCAGTTAAAATGTCCACGCAGTATTTCGAGTCTTAACATCTTTTTTGATGATCACAGGTTGATCAGAGTAGGAGGCAGAATAGAATACTCGAACTCGTTCTCGTACGATAAAAAACATCCCTTGTTGTTGTGTGGTAAACATAGGTTCACTCGCCTCATATTTGAACATCAACACAAGGTATTACTACACGCGGGGGCTCAGTTATTACTGGCCACAATTCGAAATACCTGGTGGCCTCTTAAAGGACGTAACTTGGCCAAACAAGTAGTGCACGCCTGTATGAGGTGCAAGCGCACGAGACCTAAACCCTTAACAATTCAAATGGGTAACCTGCCTACTGAACGATTGGAGCCAGGGTATCCATTTATTCGCAGTGGGGTGGATTATGCTGGGCCATTGTTCATGTTGAACCGTGCCGGAAGGGGGGCAAGGCTAATAAAATGTTACATTTGTCTCTTCGTCTGCTTTGCTACGCGCGCAATACATTTAGAATTAGTAACAAATCTAACTAGTGAAGCATACCTAATGGCATTGAAACGGTTCATCTCTCGGCGTGGCAAACCATTGCAAATTTATTCGGACAATGGTAAAACATTTGTAGGAGCAGAGAAAGAATTTACAAAATTTTTAACTTCGTCTGAATCAGATATAATAAATTTCACAACTGATAATTTCATAGAATTTAAATTTATTCCGCCTTATTCGCCTCATTTTGGTGGGTTGTGGGAGGCGGGAGTCAAGGCTTGTAAATCGCATTTACGTCGTGTTATGGGTAACGCACATTTAACGTACGAAGAGTTGAGTACGGTATTGGCACAAATTGAGGCTGTCCTCAACTCCCGACCAATGTCCCAAATGTCCACTGATCCAAATGACCTACTTCCTTTGACTCCTGCTCACTTCCTGATTGGCCGGCCGCTCACTGCACCTGCCAACCTGGACCTCACCGCGAAGGCTACACAATGCCTGCCGCGCTACGACCGCATTGAACAACTGCGGCAACACTTTTGGCGTCGTTGGTCAACTGAATACATCTCCGAACTTCAGAAGAGGACGAAGTGGCAGCTCGACCAAGACGCGCTAATCCCTGGCGCTCTCGTCGTGGTCAAGGACGACAACTTACCCCCTTTGAGATGGCGCCTCGGACGGGTACTGGAGACGTTCGCCGGCAAGGATGGTATATCACGCGTGGCCACCATCAAAACAGAGGCGGGTATCATACGAAGATCATACTCAAAGATATGCCCGCTTCTGCAACCCGACGAAAACCAAACTCCTTTGGAACCTGGTGCTTCCAAGGCCGGGGGCATGTCTACGATTACACCAACTACGTAATCACAATCAAAAACACCCTCAAGCGGCCGCGCTCTGTACCAGCGGGTGCATCGACGCGGTGATGACATCACGCAACAAGGAAGGATGCGGGGGCCGGGGAGAGCGGAGGCCGCGACACTAGCGACGCTCACCGGGTCTTCATAAGAACGATTCAAAATTTAACACACAACGCACACGCAACGACAACGCGCACTGAGTGACTTGCATTTTGTAATCATTTATAATTTAAAATTAAAAGGAATTTTGAGTATCAAATCACGATCATATTCATTGAAGAAGACCTGACATAACAACTACGCATACGCATCAACAGCTGTCCACAATAAATGGTTCAATCCGCTAGAGCGCTGAGTTATTGCCGATCGCCGTATTAGCTGGCCGATGGACGAACTCGCTTAGCACCCCAAACCAATCGGAATATAATGCGCTGATTTCACTTACCCTCGTTTGGTCCGATAGGAGCCGACGATGTTGCTGGTCACCGCCGCCGTTACACCAATTGTGTTCTTCGATTAGGTATTTGTTTTCGATAGATTTACTTAGAGAAGATGATGTATGATGTATTGCTTATAGAGACGATGTGACATTCAAATGTAACGTGTGTGCATAGAAGTAATAAGTACTACGCGTGTGTGACAGTAGTGACCGACTAGTGGCGCCAGCGAGCGAGACGATCGCCGGCGTCCGTATACGAAGCCGAAGGTGGGAGTGAGACAACGCATCGTATTTCCAAGAGGAAATACGTTCTGATTGGCTTAGGACGCCGTGACGTGAACACACATCAACCAGCCACAGGCGTCCAGCAATGAACCCAGCATTCGGCGCGCGATTTAAATTTATAATTTAAATCGAGTACGAAACAATAACACTGACCTTTTTACCGAGCTAAATAATTTCAGTTAAAATAACGGCTACACCGTCAAATCCCAGTGGAGAAGAATGAATAGACGGGGCGAACGAATGCATTATTTGCAGCTCTAGTTTTTAAATTCATCTAAAAACTGAAAGTTTAATCTCCGCCACCTCTAGGGATTGTCCACGATGCGATTTTATTTGTTGAAACCATCCGTTTATTTTTCGTCCGCTAGCGTTTTATTCCTTTTATATCTGACATTTCTATTGTTACATAAGGTTTATGAAACTCGGATAGCGAGGAGAATAAACTTTTTACACATTCATTGAGACTCACCTACTTTTCCGTGCGGTAAGGTAAAATTAAAGTCTATACAGGATGTTAACGAAATCGTTTAATTCCTTCAAACCGCGTGATCTACTGGTGACACTGATTAACACTAAATGAAAATTTTCGAAATCCAACCAAAAATAAATCCAAACAAAATTTTTGGTTTTCATTTTCTGAGTCTTTTTATAGCCTTGAGTTATCTGACTGCAAAGAACGATATTGCGTTAGTTGTTCCTGCCAGCCGTGTCGCCGTAATTTCATTAATTTATGCGTGGCATCGAAATGTTCACACAGCCAAAATTAAATTTTCGCAAAAAAAACTTGCTTTTTTACTGTATCCTTATTTGGTTTAGATACGATCGGTAACAAAGCCGCAAGAAAAAAAAAGAATTTTATTTTTAATTTTTAATCAAGCTAAATCCCGTGCTGGGCCTGTCTACACCAGTAGTAGATCATGGTGGTCTTAAGGATCATGTGGTTATAAGGAATTACACGAATTCGTTAACACCCTGTATATTATGTGAAAACCGCCAAACAGTGGAATGTGCTACCCGAGTGGGTGTTCCCCGATAGCTACAATCTGGGTGTCTTCAAGTCACGAGTGAATCTGTTTGTTTCGGGCAAGCGTGCTCCATCGTAGACCGCATCATTGCTTAACATCAGGCGAGATGGAAGTCAAAGGCAGGCATATTATCAAAAAAAAAAGTCGTTATTAGCAGACAGAAGATCACTGCCACACATCCTTTTGTGGTGATCCTTTAATCAAACTTTTACGATACCTGAGAAGTTGATTGATGCCCTTTTCTTTAACGGGAACCACACAGAACTGGCCGGCAATAAATTGTTCTTAAAATTTCCCGTGAAATGTGAAATACATTTTGAAATGTTTGATTCATTTTAAAATGAACCGAACAAGATACGATTTCAACTAGAGTGCGAATAAATGTAATTATTTTCTGTGACCTACTTCTGTTTTGCAAAGGAAATATTGTTTAAGTTTTGTTTTTAACTATTGCTTTCGATATTGGACGATATTGTTGATATACAGGGACTTACTTCAAAAGTGTTGACACTTTTTATAATCGAGTCTAACGTCAAACTCCATACATAACAGAACTGTTTAAGCTTTGTTTAGGCTAAACATCTGTTACAACATACAATTTTCTGGTAAGACATAAAATCTTTAAGTCGGCTACCAATGGGAAATTTAAATACATATGGCATTATGGTCGACGATCGAAAAATTGGGCAAAACACTATTTTATCAAGCCCAGGTATAGTTTTACAAAGGTAAATTATTTAATGAACGAAGTTTCCTTTTAAAAAGCGTGAAATAAATGAACTCTTTGAACGAACCGCAATCTTACATTTAATTTTTGCCGTTACTTATCAAAAAATAGAGACGTGACCACCAGCTGTGTTTGTCGCGTATGCTGTAATTGGGACGTGTGTATTTGATTCCCAAAAAAGAAGAGAAAACTTGAATTCTTTATTTAAATTTAAAAAAAAAGTTTTTCCATAATAAATAAATATTAGTCTGTAATTGTCCCACCGCAGCGCAAAGGCTTCTTCTCATACAAAGAAGGAACAAGCATTGATCACCACGTTTGCTCATTGCGGGTTGGCGTTTTGAGACCATTAATTCCAGGTTTCCTCACGATATTTTCCTTCACCGTATGTCAGTGGCGTCTTAGATTAACTAACAAAGTAGATAATGATATAGAACAAGTCACAGTGGAACAGGTCTAAGTTTAAACCCGCAACACGTATAACCTCCGGGCCACCATGACCTATGCGGGACACGTTATTCCATAGTGTTTTTAAATTAATTTGCCCCGTTACTGTATTGGTAAAATGTTGAAAGATCTCTTGACTGTGATTCCGACTATACGTGACCATAGCCTATTCATTTGCCCCGTTACTGTATTGGTAAAATTTTGAAAGATCTCTTGACTGTGATTCCGACTATACGTGACCATAACCTATTCTTTTGCCCCGTTACTGTATTGGTAAAATTTTGAAAGATCTCTTGACTGTGATTCCGAATATACGTGACCATAATCTATTCATTTGCCTCGTTACTGTATTGGTAAAATTTTGAAAGATCTCTTGACTGTGATTCCGACTATACGTGACCATAACCTACTTTGAAGGCTGGATCCGCGCCTAGTTTCTAAACAAACTATTCTATTTTTTCAAACTGCTGACATACAGACGGATCATTCCCAATTCCCAGGTCCACCTGACCAGTAGGTAACATAAACACAAACAGTAAATTAACTATAAATAGTTTTATAGCGTTTTTACGGCATTTTTCTGCCAAACTAAACGAAACGAATGTTTTATGGTTTCTCTGTACCCATAGACTTGTGTTTATGTTATGTTTCTACGTTTACATATTTGGGAATCTGGTGGCAGTGATTCATATGCTTGTTTTGAGATGTTTAGAAAAGAAATGTAAAGAAGAAAAATTTATTTTAGAACAAATAGTGTAAGGTTCCGTTCACTCAATTAATTTATATTGTGGGTAGTTTATTTAATATTATATTATGATTTATGGGTGCTTATTTGACGAACTGTCATATTTTGATGTAACGAAGGAGAGGACACGGCAAGTTGGGTCATTCGGTTGTTAACATTCGCGGTGGACGGTCGTGAAAAAGTACAAGTGTAACTGTGTCAAAAAGGTTTAAGAAAAACATTCAGACGAATTGAGAACTTCCTTCTTTTTGAAGTCGGTTAAAAAATTTTTTTTTTTTTAACCTACGTATCTTTTATTTGAATAGTGATTTATTTATAATAGAGATTAGAGAATGATATCACTTGATTAGACACGATAACTTTATGGAACATATTAATTGAGAAGGGAAAATGGAGGCAAAGAAAAAACTGAGCAAACCAAGAAGAAAGTGCGCAGACTAATACACAAAACAAACAAAAAACATTATTATAAAAATAGAGATGTACAATTGGAGGTATTATCGTACTAAGCGATTACTGCTAGACAACCTTTGGATGGACATTATTTGCAAGAAAAAAGAGAGGTGTTCTTGGTGTAGCAATAAATAAGAAGGAATAACGTTCTCTTAAAAACCTATTGAAGGAGAAAGCAAATGTTGACACTTACAGAGAAGATAAGGGCAAAGTGGCCTTCAATTAGCCATTAACTGGACAATGAAAGAAGGAATTTGCTACACTGACAAGTGCAGATATACATAATTGGCCTATAACTGTCCCACTGCTGAGCACGGGCTTCTTCTCAGAACGAGAAGGGTTAATGTATTAGTCCATCACGCTAACCTGGCTGGCGGATTACGCACACTATCGAGAGCTTTTTGGAGCCCTCACAGGTGTGCAGGTTTCCTCACCTTCCTTCACCGTTAACGCAACAACCGACAAGTGCGCAGCATATCAAGATATAAGGTCCAATCAAAATAGTTGGACAAACTTTTACAGATCACAGTACTCGTGAATATGAACAACTTTTACTATGGGACCAACTCTGAAATATAAAAAAAAAATATCAGCTGTTCCATACATTTTGATCGTGTAGGTATTGCACTTTTGTATGGAACAGCTGATATTTTTTTTTATATTTCGGAGTTGGTCCCATAGTAAAAGTTGTTCACATTCATGAGTACTGTGATCTGTAAAAATTTGTCCAACTACACTGGACCGCAAAGAAAAAGGGTCGGTTAGAAAATCTTCAATATCTTCAAAAGTACCTGACCTATTTATTTTACATTTATTGAAAAAAAAAAGCTTGAATTCATTTTTATTATTCACGTTTTAGCACATTAAAATATTCTTTAATTCAGTCTTTATTTCATTAAACTAGGTCAGGTACTTTTGAAGATACCTATTGAAGATTTTCTAACCGACCCTTTTTCTTTGCGGTCCAGTGTATTTTGATTGGATCTTATATATGGATGGATTGTACAAAAGGTGGTGCATAAAAGCACTGTTAAGGCAGTGGTTCATCGCGCGACACAAGATACGAATTTTTCAATATATCGTTTTCTACGTAACCGGGTAGGCATTGGCGAGATCTGAAGGGCCTCCAGCCAATGATAGGGAAGTATAATACTTAACCTAACCTAATTACTTATAACATACTAACATCATGACTACTAGCAATAACAGCACCCCTAAGGGCGACCCCTAGTGGGACTCGGACCTCGGCTTAGGGCGTTGCTGGCGTTGGAGTCTGAAGCCACCGGTTCTACGACGGGAGAGCTCGATGGATCGTGACCGGCGGTGGGACGTAAGACCTCACCGGCGAAGTCAAGATTGCGAAACTGGGGGTCTACTCCCTAAGCACGAAGTCCGTGGTTTCGGTCTTAGTTACGAACGTTTCTTACTCTCTATCACCTACGGACATACGATTATTTCGGGGCCCGAACTAAGAATGAATAACAACACGATTTGACAGTTGTCCCTACTACCGATGTGTTTTTGCCCGTCCGAAAAGTTGAACTTGATACTTGTTTTGTTCACTCCTACGTTTCGGGCTACTTTCGGACGGGCGTCTAACTTCGTTGACGGAATTAGGGAGCAGGCCCCCTGAACACACCCCTTCTTAGAAAATCTGTCACACGTTGGCGTGCTGTCATTTAGAACGTCAAAGTCATTCGTTACGCTTTGTGGTGAAATTAAATAGAAAGAAAATATTCGTTGAGTGTAATTTAAATGTAAGTCACATAATATTATAAAATAAATAAGTTTTCTTTACTTGTTTCTTATTATTTTAAAATGTCTTACTTTTCATACAATCAACTTGTCAAAGAGGTTGAAAGGAGCACATTGCAGCAATCAGCCTCCTTTTGTCTATGATGATTTAGGAGTTACTTCGAAAAAAATAGTACCTTTAACATAGATATCATTGCTTTTATTGATACAAAACCGATAATTACAGACACACTAGATATGTGAGATATAAAATTTACAGTTAATAAAAATAAGCGCTGATTTTTGACAGAATAATTACATGTTGAACATTTAATTAGTCATTATCTGTGAATACTTTTCTGTTGATGAGCCCCTTCATTTCCTGTACCCTTCCTATGTTTAAATACGGCACTGGCTCCGCGTAAATACAAAGTCTATGTCCTCAGATTATAAAACAAAAGGCAGATAGACTGTACTGAACCATAATGTGAGGCACGTTTGTAGACATGTGTGCGTGACAGCACTATAAGAACACGTTGCCTCTTTGTGCGTGTACGGTTGCCATGATAATGACAAAATTCCCATAATATTTCATTATATTAAATAAACAATTTACTGTCTCCGAAAAATGCAGATACATACAGAGTTATACATATGTATATAAAGTGAATCTCTGCCGTTGAGTCAGATTGTATTTTAATGCAAGTACCTACTTTAGAAATTTACTAATCTCAGATTACAGAATAGAAGATGATAAATAGAAATATTTTGTGGATTTATGGCAGTCATTTAGTATAGTCGTGAATGGTTGTAATTATGTTTTTGATAGCTATATTTACTTTATGTTGGCAAATCGACTGACGTACATGATTATTATTAGAGACAGACAATACATTATGTAGTTTTAGTTACGAAGACACATACAAACGGACACACATACCTACAAACATACCAACCAAAAAACGCGATAAGTAAATAAAACACTATAATCGAAATAAATATTTTTGTAAATCGTTATTCCTGTATTCTTTACTTATTTCCTAACTTAGGGGGTAAATGGTTTCAATATAAACAAGCAACACCGAATGATTTTTGTTAAGGTTTTGTGTTCCAAGATGTCACTAATAATAATCACGTAAAATAATATCCAAATAGATAAATAATCAATAAAACCTATGAAAAGATACTCCATCTTCTTTATTTTGTTTTTAGGAACAGTTTTTGCAATGTTTATAAACGCAAGATGGCATTACTATCATAAATATTAAAATTATCGATGACGTCCTAACAATGCGGCGCTTCGTGTCATACTGACTCGAGATTGTATTCGCTTTTCAATTTGTATTTGCTTTTTTGGCCGCACTCACGTTGTTCCTGTCACTCTATCTGCCTTCTGTTTTATAATCTGAGTCTATGTCATATTCATTTTGAGAACTTTTATTTACTTTCTCTGCAACCGAGACCCTTTCTGTCTTCAAAATATACTTCATTACATACACAGAGCTATCATTATACCGTACTCTAACTTGTTCACTAGACAACAAAGAAATGTCAAGTGTTATACGACGTACTTCGTTACGTTACAAGCATTGTTCTTTGATCGTTGCATTGGAGAGGGTGCAATATCATAAAATGGCGGTTGATTCAAAAGAACAAGCTGCGCTAACATGCCCATGCCACGAGATAATTTGACGACAAAATTATCTTGCGCTGTGCGTGTAGAGGAGCTAGTCAATAGTACCAAATTGTCTTCTGCACCTCGTCATGGAAGAGGACTTTTGGCCGCAGGGAGTGGTGTTCCGTCGCTTCCGCGGACAAGTGCCACACGATCGCAAAGTGAATGACATAGTGCGCAAGTGAAGTGTTTGTAGTAACACAGGCTAAGTTTTATTACTAACATAAACTGTATTATTTAACATATTATATTATATACTTTGTAAGGTATATATCTATGGGCCAAAGTAGTCTGAAAATAAAGAGTTTATTATCTTGTATCTCTTTGGAATCACGGTTCATCTTCCGTGCGGAAGATGTCCGGTCCTTTGGAAGGCATACGGGGGACACAGGTCCAATGCGCAGAGGCCCCTTTGAGAACTTTAATCTAAAATGGAGTGGGGCACCAAACGGGGACTATCCACGGCTGCACTATTGGAGTATAGTCATGGACCGTCCCAGGTGGGTGCAAGACTATTGTAAAATATGGTGAAAAATATTTGGTTTATGGGAAGGGGTGTTCGGTGGACTGGATAACTTCTATTGCCGGAAGAAAACGGCGCCTGCCTTTCAAAAGTTTATTATAATATTTATGTGTTCTTTGGGCACTTTTTTATCAACCTTTTTTTAAATTCGCTTTTATCATGAGTTTGTTATCGCTAGCGGGTAAGACTGGGCAACGTTGACTAAGCAAGGTAGTCATCGATATGGATCAACGCACGAAATCTAGACTCCGGGCTGCTACTGACAAATTCCACACGGAAAAAAACCAATAACACTTTGCCCGACCTGAGGATCGAACCCAGGACCTTACGCTCATCAGTCGCGCTTGCAGCCACTAGACCAACGGGGCAGTGAATATCTAAGACATTCTTCTTCTTAGCGTGTCGATGACAATATACACTGTGTCGGCACAGAACTCAGCAATGAGTTTAGCACTATCCGTATCGTCCATTAGTTCTTGTGGCGTACAGGTAACAGGGCAGGCGGGGCACGATATTAAGTGCGCCATAGTTTGCGGAACGGCACCAAATTTACACTCCAGGTTTGAGTTATCCACAAATCTCCACCTGAGCAGGTTTTCCTTACTTCGACCAACCTGAGTCCGAAGTCTATTTAGACACTTCCAGGTCAGTCAAGGCAACCTAACACATTGTCATTCGCTATTAAGATGATATTACACAAGTAATTCAGAAATTCGCGTCTATTCTGTCTGAATATCCACTACGTCCAACCGTCCAACATTCCAAACATTACAGTAGATACTAATTACTAATTGTGCACCATAGTGTATGGTATTCGGCGTTGAGTAGGGAGGGGAGGAATGCGTGCTTGGCCGAAGACAAATGGGCCGAATATTTGGCTCTGAAGTTCAAGTCTTGTTAGGAAATAAGTAATATCAGGAATTTTGAAGGTCTAATCTCCACGGTAATGTATTTTTTCTGCAAAACAATTTTCAGTAATTGCTTGGGCTGTAAAGGTGTTCCAACACCGATGTTCGGTTGTCGGCTCTTCTCCATAGGACGTAGGTACTACTTGGAACCGAGTACCTAGTGTTGACCTTTTGAAAGCACTAGCAATCTGGTCTACTTGAAATAAAAATATTTGACTTTGTTCACAAAAGTTGGAAACAGTTTCAAACAGTTTTGTTTTGTTCTGTAGCAAAATGTTACTAAATTTTTAGTTGAGAAGTGCTCACAATCATTCTTTAACAGTTATAAACTGTTTACGTTACTGTTTTAAAACTGTTTCAAATGTTCCCGTTAAACAAAATTCGATAATTATAAGTTTACTAGAGGTCGCTAGCGGCTTTGCCCTCGTTGATGTGTTTTATCGCGTATTCCGCGTTTTTCTCTATTATAATATGCATGTTGTATTATGCATAAATAAACTTTCCTCTTGAACCACTCTATCTATTAAAAAAAAAAACCGTCAAAATCCGTTGCGTAGTTTTAAAGATTTAAGCATAAATAGGGACAGACAGCGGGAAGCGACTTTGTTTTGTACTATGTCATGATGAACATTTTAAATAATAAGGATTGTGTTTAAATTTTTTTTTGTATTGTAAGTTTTTGATGTATCGAAACGTTTCTATACATTTTTTTCAACTGCTCCCTCACCGGTTTATTTCTAAATATTGACAAACGTTTGTGGACACCAGAGTAAGAGCACTTTAAAAGTGCAGTAAACGACGAAGGGAATGCTTTATATCAAGTTACTATCAACTCATTACAATTTGTAATTAGCGTACACGGTTCTATACTATCCGACATAGATTATCTATTGAAACATTATCTATTGCAGTAATTATTTTAAACTTGGAGTCCTACTAAAGGTTCGCGCACATGTCGGGCCGTAGCGGGGCGGAGCGGGCCGCAACGCAGCGCAAAATGCTTACTTAACACATTAGTGACGGGCCGGGTTGCAGCGCATTGACGGATTTTGAGTACAGTGTACAATTTTATCCATGAACTAAATTAATCAAAAGCTCTTCATCCATTCTTGTGAACACCACAGGAGCACGCAAATACCAAAAAAAGCAAATATCGTAAAATGAACACGTGCTCGCGTGCTCTCCAATCCGCTTGCTATGTATAGCACACTGTGTCGGGGCGAAGCGGGGCGGGGCGGGCCGCATCGTACGCAACCAAAATCCTCGGCGGAATACGCGGTCCGCTGCGCCTGCGCTATAGTGTGCGATAGTTCATATAAAATACATACGAGCGATTTGAGCGGATTTTTGCCCGGCGACCCGACCCGCTGCGGCCCGACATAATATGCGCGAACCATAAAAATACAAAAGGAATAATTTTATGCACCGAATATTTATTCGAGCCGAACGTTCCTTTGCCGAATATTTTGAATATGCACAACTTGATGAACGGAGTTTAACATATATCAAATGTACCGCTTTAGTAATTGTTGAGGGGAGTTCAAAGGGAGACTTATGTTTGATAGGGGATGTTTTCCGGGTGACATGACGTTAGAGATTACGCTATGACTGAGCTTTGTAGTTACTGATTAGTGATTATGTTAATACGAATATGTGAGACAATAATACGTATATTGTATACAAGAGAGATCATACTTGGAATCCTGGATAACATATACAGGGTTACAGGGAAAGTCGTACTGAATATTAAAAGACGTTATAATTCAGGTCATTTCTGATGGATTTGATTCCGTAATATGGTGTCTGAAACTTAACCGTTCTGGAGATATTGAATTTTAAAGATACCCTGAACGCTAGAGGAGGAAGGATGGAGGAGCTCGTGGCTAAATAATTACAGCCGCATAGACCGATCTTCCGGGTTAAGCCACGCTTGTCGAGGTTGGTCTGTGGATGGGTGACCATTTACCATAGCGAGTTTCCTCCGTGCCTCGGAAAGCACGTAAAGCCGTTGGTCCCGGCTGTCATTTGTAGATCTTTGACAGTCGTTACTGTTGGTCAGAAGCCAGAAAGTCTGACAACCAGTCTTACCAAGAGTATCGTATTACCCAGTTACTGGGTTGTGGAGGTCTGATAGGCAGTCGCTCCATGTAAAATACTGATATTCAGCTGCATCCGATTCGACTGGAAGCCGACCCCAACATAGTTGGGAAAAGGCTAGGCAGACGATGACCCTGAACGCTGGACGCGGATGGCGCTGTAACTTCTATTAGTATAATACGCCCACAGCTGCACGTGTAGAGCGATGTACAGTACGCTCTAAAAAGCGTAACCTTTACCTCGCCTGAGTATCGTGCAAATCTGCGAAATGCAATATCTATACATATAAAAGGAGAAGCTGACTGACTGACTGACTGATCTATCAACGCACAGCCTAAACCGCTGGGGTTAGAAAGTTGAAATTTTGACAGTAGGTTCCTTTTGTAACGTAGGCATCCACTAAGAAGGGATTTTTCGAAATTCAACCCCTAAGGGAGTTAAATAGGGGATGAAAGTTTGTATGGAAAATCGTCACATAGCGGGTTCAAAATTTCACGCAAGCGAAGCTGCGGGCGAAAGCTAGTGTGAAATATGGCTAGTTCATCTTCGCCACACTTCGTGAAATCCATTCGCTCAGAAATCTACATGTCGACACGTTAGCGAAGCGAATAATATCGTTCTTTGCACGCGGATCATGTCGATTCCGCCTCGATAAGTTTGGAGACGCCCCCGCAGGCGATGTCGATGAGGTTTGTCTATGCCACGTACATCGAAGATTATGCAAAAGTGTATCCTTCTTACCTATTTATGGCCGATTCCTATGATTTATCGAACGTTGTTAGTTAAAATTAAAGCGAAGTTCAGACTACGCTATTTCGCTACATAGTAAAGCATATTGCATCATAACATAAGCTACAACGCATGACAATACAATAGCATGACGTTCACACTATACGTTATACCGCAAGCCGGTTACCATGCATAGCAAGTTATTTGACGGCGATCCGTCAACTATAAGGGTTCCTTGTTGACTACGGAACCCCAAAAGGATTGCCAAACAATCCTTAAAGGTATATTTTTCTATTTATTACTTTTATATGAGTTTGTTTCTTACATTAACCTGTATTATTCTCACACTACTGTAGTACTGTGAGAATAATACAGGGAATTGTCACGATCTATTATTTTAAAAAGAGTATCCATGGAATTTCTTGCCGGCTCTTCTCCATAAGGCCTACCTTTTGGAACAGTGCACCTAATTTGACGTTTTAAATGTACCTATAATGTGGTCTATTTGAAATAAAAAATGTTAACTTTGACTTTATACTCTAATTCTATTGTATCTAAGTGTATTTTAGAAATGATGCTTGACTTTCAGGTTAATAAATTGTTTTATGTCGACTCCACATTTCTTCTTTCCAGTGCATCATTCACGGAAGTGTGATGATATCACCACACATATACATCGTGAGTCCGAGGTATCCGAAAGATTTTAACCATCGATTACGATGTCTAAGACCGATCACGCACTGCATCCGATACGGATCCGTGCAAACAGGGATATAAAAAACTCGGACCGTATTCCGATATAGCTTTTCGCACTGCATCCAATCCGAATTCGTGAAAATACGGATCTAGAGTCTATAAATCTCGGACCGAACTCGGATATTGCTTAATGCACTAATCCGATCTCTGATCCAAATTCAAACAATTCAGGGGCCATCTTTGGCATATCCATTTGGCGTCCGATTTGAATCCGAGGTATTGCGAAAGCGTTCATACAAACAGCGGCTACGGCTACTTCGGTCCGTCAATATTTCTTCCGAATTGGAGACTCACGGATGACGGAGAGAAGTCGGATGACGGAAGTCGGATCTAGTGCGTAAACTACCATACAAATAGTTCTATGACTACTTCGGAACGTATTTTCACGGATTCGGATAGGATGCAGTGCGTAAGCGCTCTAATTGCCCATATTTAAAGGGGTTGTTTGAACTCTTATTCAGAGTAACATTTGATAAGTCAAAAAAAAAAAGAAATCGGCCAATAATTTTTCGACTCTCCATAAGAAATGTAAGGATAATCAAAAAAATATGCCCTATTTTTTTGTTTGACGTATCAAATGTTGCTCTAAATAATAGTCCAAATAACCCTTTTACATATTACCTCGCATTTGTGTTTCACGTTGTATAAACACGTATTTTCTGTAGTCTGAAACTTAGTAACTATTTGACTTAATTAGCAAACTTACCATGTCCTGGCTACTGGCGCGTGGCAGACGTAGATGTACCGTTGAACTGCCAGCGCCAGGGTCAGCCATATGCTCGCCGTATGAAACATTGCTGGTATCACCTGCAACAAACATACGAAATTCTATGTCAATACCATCACACAAATACATATCGTATTGTTTGCGGGCTAAAAGGAGGAGCTCGTGGCTAAATAATTACAGCCGCATAGACCGATCTTCCGGGTTAAGCCACGCTTGCCGAGGTTGGTCTGTGGATGGGTGACCATTTACCATAGCGAGTTTCCTCCGTGCCTCGGAAAGCACGTAAAGCCGTTGGTCCCGGCTGTCATTTGTAGATCTTTGACAGTCGTTACTGTTGGTCAGAAGCCAGAAAGTCTGACAACCAGTCTTACCAAGAGTGTCGTATTACCCAGTTACTGGGTTGTGAAAGTCTGATAGGCAGTCGCTCCATGTAAAATACTGATATTCAGCTGCATCCGGTTCGACTGGAAGCCGACCCCAACATAGTTGGGAAAAGGCTAGGCAGATGATGATTGTTTGCGGGCTAAATAAGTTTTTTCAGTTTCTTACATTATTAAATATACATATGTTACATGGTTTGTATGGATTTACGGGTTAGGGGGCAACTGGTCTCTAGTCCACGGCCCACATTACACGGAGTAGGTGGAAAAGTTGTCCGAATGCGTGGGCCAAAGTACCATGGAAAAATAGTATCGTAGATAAATCGACCCATTGGGATTTAAGTTCATTAAAATGAAAAGAAAGTGCGATATAAAACGTAAGTATCAAAATATGGGATATTCCTCGAAGCGCACCAACTTTGAAACGCATCTAATGAACCGCACCAAAAGTATTCCTCGAAACGCACCAACGATGAAACATCAAGAAAAGCATGAAAGGACACGTAATAAATGATTTCGATAGACGTTTTAAAATTCAATTGTCCTAATTGTTTATTTATTAAAACTAACCAGGAAAGCAGAAATGAACTGGAAGTAGTTGCTTATGTTACTTATTAGCTCACTAATGGTTAAAGTACACGCTTTAAAAAATTTGTCGTAGCTACAGTGTAGAATGCATGTGTGAGACCCTCCACAAAAAGAACTAACTCTATGGCCACTCTCGACTGAGACCTCGAACGCGTTGCTCTAATATTGTATGTATCTTCTTCTATTCCTCTTCTGCTTCCTATCTTTAATTATTATAATTGATCATAGACCGGTTTATTGAAGTACAATAAATAAATAACTTGCTGTATTAACCGTACAACATCAAGACATTACTGTTTTTTTTAAACGTTTCCCCTCGTTATGATTTCTCCTGTATCGTGGGTGCGTTTACAAACACAAATCGTCACCCTCCACGCTAACTGTCTCATATCTAGGCAATTGACAATTTTTCAGTAGTTGAGTTAGCTGTGGCTTTATTAATGAATTAATAACTTTTTATATTCCTCTTGGCTAACTCTTGGCTTAGTTAGTAGTTGCCCTAAAGCCCTAAGGTATCTTTTTATTTATTTCTATTCATTTGAAGCAGATACGTCACTCTGTGAGAATTTCTCTGAAAAATTATCAATTGCCAGTTACGACAGTTAGCGCGGAGGTTGACGAAATCTCACATACATAAACGCCCAGACCCGAAACAACTATCTGTAAGCCATACAAATTTTTGTTCCGTGTGGGAATCGAACCCACGACCCGTAGCGCAGAAGCCAATCGCCCAGCCACTGCACCAAACGTGTCGTCAAATTGTATGATTGTGATGCCAATTTATCATTGTTTTGCTCAAACAATAAGCAGTACAAGTACATAATAAATTAGCTTTACAACAGTCGTCTCAGACACTGAACGTCTGGTACAGTTGGCACCTATTTCCGTGTGTCGAGACGGGGGTTCCTGTAGGAAATTGTGCACTTGCCACGTCTGTGTCAAGAATCAAAGATGGCGCGCATTTTTGGATATTGTGACATTTTATTTAATTTTAGCCGTATTTTTCTTTCTATTTCATTAGTGACGATACTCCTACGTCAGGCGCATCATGGACAGTCAGCCCCGCTACCAACCTTGCTGACTGGCTAATCTTTTCACCACGGCATGAGCTATTCTCGAATAGTAAGTGCTGACACGAGAGAAGAAGTGTCGGGAACTTCGTGGAGTGAGCGCTATCTGTTGTCCGCCACCTAACTAACCGTGACGTCAACATCGGACCACCACTGCCCGTTGGAGGGAGGAGACCGGCTCGCTTGGTGCGCCCGGAGGATTGCTTCTTGGACCGTACGACGGAACACTCGTCTAGAGTATTCTGTGTAGATCAGCTGAAGAAGTCTGACCTTTTACATCTGACTAGCTTGTCCTTATTTTATGATCTTGTAATAATTATCTAAAGTATTATATTGTGAACTAGGTCATGTTATTAACACTAACCCAAATACAAGTACTCTCAGTGGTGGAGAGTCTATGTTGGTTTTATTTACTACATTTACCTTGCTCACAATCCTGACATACCAATATTAGCGATAACTGTAATGATAGAATCACTCCTTAACGATTAAATTGTAGTGTCGCTAACAGAAGACTATCAATTTTAAATTACGGTTGTATACAAAGATAAAAGTAAAAACTGACTTAAAAAAAAAACTAAAAATAGTAAAATAAGTAATTTAAAATTAACAGTTTCAGAAGTCGGTGGCTTTTATTTGTTTCAGCGTAGAATTGCACCGACTTCTAAAACTGTTAATTTTATATTATGGTAATTATTTTACTCTTTTTTTTTTTTTTTAAGTCGGTTTCAATTTTTAAAGTTATTTATTTAATACGTTTTAGTGCCATAAATGACACGGTTGAATAATCTTTCCAACAACTTGGTAGTTTTCTTTAAGAATAGGTATTAATGTATAATTATCATGGCTCCTTACAAATACGTACCTACAATCTTCTTTGTTCTTGGCTAATGTTTCTGTGATGACAGTTAAAACAGAGATTGAAAGCCCTCATCGAAACTTTTGTTGAAGGAAACCACAAACCAAAACGTCATCTAAGCATTATATTTTTTATTTTTATTGATTGTTTCAAAAAGCTCTAAATCAATTTCGATAAAATTTATATGGGACCACCTTTGAAGAATGACCTACCAAACAAAAAAAGAATAGTCAAAATCTATTCATAATTGGCGGAGAAATCGCGTAAAAAACACATTAACATATTTTCATGTAGGAATCGGAGCCAATAAAAACGAAGTATCTTCAATGACTCTCTTTTTATAACAAACGATGGTATCTAGGAGGTTTCCTTAAATCAAATCAAATCAAATCGTTTATTTGTGATTCACAGGTAATAATTAGGTCTTATTTATACAAAGGTCATGCTGTGATCAGCCTCATAGGCATACAAATGTCATAAAAAAATAGTTTAAGATCATAATTCATTAAAAAGTTATAATCATAATTATAGGTAGTAACGATAAGTGAAAAAGAGACTCGTTTTTTTTTACCTACGCCTTTCGCTTCGTCCACGGTCATACATCTTGTCATACACGCACGCCAGTTGAAAGTACTACGAACATCAACAATAACATCGATGTACTACGTTCTTCTAGGGCGTGCACTGTTGGCGTTTCCACTGACATCCGCTTTATAAATTCCTTTTGTTGATCGCCGTTCACTCATGCCTAAACATGACCAAACCATCTAAGCATACTCCTTCAATTTTTTGTTACTACATCATCTTTTAAACCGCATTTTTGTCTTACCACATCATTCCTCAATCTATAGGTGTGTCCAGACTTGGCGAATGCGCCTTGAATGCGCCGCTTGCGATCTGCGCGCGTGCATTTCATGTTCGTACGCAGCCCGTGCGCCATCCGTGCGCCACTCGCGTGCAAGCCTTACTCGAGCGGCGCAGAAGGTGCGCTCCTGCCGCCCGCGGTGCACCTCCCTCGCCCCGTCCGCGTCTCGTCACCAACATACCCGCTTAGTTTGTTTCTAAATGCCGGAGACTAAATACTTCACAACTGAGGCTCATAGTTCAAACGCGAAAGAAGTTATGTGCGCACGAGTTGCGCGCGCGCTGCATGCGCGTCCCACTCGAGCCTTGCCGGAGTTGCACGAGAGCGGCGCACCAAACGTAGGCTGTGACCGCACGCGAGCAACACGCGCGCAGTTCGCAAGCGGCTCGCGAGCGGCTCAATCGCGGCGATTTCGCCAGATTAAAAACGCACCTCATTCAAAGTTACACCGCACATACTTCGCAAGGAACGCATTTCCATCCACGGCATTTATTTTACTTTAATACTCTTATTGTGGAGGCCCCTCTCTTGTTGAGGCCCTGAGGCCCCTATTGTCCTCCACTAAATCCCGTTCTGTTTCAGAAATAATAACTTTGTATTCCGTTCCCACATTAACTTCTATTGTAATCACAGTATTGACTTTTGACAACCATAATATCGGGATTACGAATTATGTGGTGACAGAAACACACTGCATAATTAATATTCAACTAAAGGCAATACCGTCTTTGGCTTTGTAGCCAGATTGTGGCTTATCGACAGGCATTCAGCTCTAGGAGCACAAAGCCTTAGAGACTATAGAGGAAATTGATCCTCACAGGTAACATTGCGTGAGATGACAAGATCGTGATATGTATGTTAATCTGTAAGGGTTGTTTGTGCCTTTGTAACGTGATTTTAAGATATATATTTAAATATATTTTATTCTTTATAAAAATATTTAAAAATGTATTAGTATTGCGTTTATTTCTTAGTATACACTAGAGGTCGCCAGCGGCTTCGCCCGCGTGGATGTCGTTTATCGCGTATTCCGCGTTTTTCTCTACTATAATATGCATGTATTACACATATAAACAGTGGCAATAGTTAATTATTTGGCTGCAACATTTAAACTATAATGACACAGAGTTACTTTTACAAACTATGGTTTAATAATAAATAACTTAAGAGTGATGTAGTTCACTTAGTCACACGTGTTCACTAAAAATCTCTTTACACACACACACACACACACACACACACACACACACACACACGCACACACACAACACACACGCAAACACACACGAGGGTACATACACATACACACTTACACATACACTCGCGCACACATACAATTGATCGTAACTTTTTCTTGTTTTTTTATACCTATTTGTACGTTTATAATGTAAGGGAAGTGCGGAGCCTTCAACTACAGGCATTTTCTATGCCTAAATGGAGACTCCTCGACAGGCAATGTAAACCAAACATAATATGAAATTTTATTATTATTATTTATAAACCTTCCTCTTGAATCACTCTATTAAAAAAAACGGCATCAAAATCCGTTGAGTAGTTTTAAAGATCTATGCATACATAGGGACAGACAGCGGGAAGCGACTTTGTTTTATACTATGTAGTGATGATTGAGGTCTTACATTAAAAATTGTTTCACATACACTGCCATTGCTGGTGTAAAAACATTAAATATTAAAGTATGCATGTAAAATGTTCAATGTAAAATGTACAGAAAACTAATATACCAATTTTAAAAGAGTAATTATGTTATGAACATCGAAGATGCTGTTAATCCTCTCGTAATACATATTTTAGCCGTATTTCACTGAACAGGAATATTACGTAAACTTCTCCAACGCAAAGTAAGTACCAATTTGAATATTTCTTTACAAAATTCAAAGTGATATTGAAATATATTCATAATCGATCCGTTTGACGCTGGCAACACCTTTCGGCTTCTAGCTTGCAAATATTTATTGGCAGTTTGCAAATAGCATTCTTATGTCGTTCGTTCTGGTTCAGGGAAATTGACGGCAAACTTGAAGTTGTGGCAGGGAAAAGAGCACAAATATTTATAGCTTTTAAAGTATTTGAAATAAAAATTTCTTTGCTTGGTTCGTGCCTAATTCACAACTCCGCAGATCATACGATTTGCAATGTGATTTGCGTTCTCTCCGAGCCTCGGAGAGCACGTTAAGCCATTCAGCGTCATCGTCAGGCGTTACGGGTAGTCAGAAGCTCGTTGTGACGATACTTAAGTACGTCCGGCGCACCCTGGGCAGTCAACCCCGCTACCAATCTTGCTGATTGGTGTCTCTGTACCTAGCGATTGACCATGCCCTGCGTTTTAACGAATACATTAAATAATTAGATCTATATTTGTTCTATCGAAATATGCATAACACAGTGATGCCATCTATAAAAAAACTCCCCACGATTTTTTGGGGAAATTACGACGTTTGTGTTATGGCAGCTCCTTTGACTTTAACTTCAGCTGTTACTTGAATGAAGAAACACATTTGCCGTGTAGGTCAAGTAAAGGTTAATACTTTAACTGATTACTTTAGCTGTCGATGAAGAAACTGGCTGTAATTCTAAATTTGACTTACAAGTTCAGAAACTGTTACAACCACTGAATCTATTTAAATAGTCTAGAATTAGAATTTATCGGATTTGCTCAGTATAGTCAATATCAAACGTAGGGAGCCGTAGGTAACTTAAGTGCAAGCGGGCTATAGCTATTATTCAAGTACTGCTTAAGGCGAAGCTGTAACGTATTGCGAATAGAGATGGGCGAAACCGTTCATATTCCAAACCGAGTTGACCGACTTGACTATTTGCTCAAACCGGTTTGAAACCGGGCTAAGTCGAACCGAATTAGCAGGATAAACCGATAGTTTACGGTTCGCGATTTACTTCGCTTGATTCGCGCCAGGTAAATAGCCTAACCGACTTGTGGGTTGGCTTCTGTTGTTGCTTAACTCAACAAAAGCTTATAGGTATGGAATTGTGGATTAAATGAAAAGCAATGTGATATTTTTTAATATAATAAATGAACCGGTTTGGTGAACCGAGTTGCCCATCTCTAATTTCGAGTAATTAACTTGGGAATGGCAAAATATCGCACTGAAAAAGTCACAAGTACCATTTAAACGAAAATATTCCATACTGACGTTGGTCTAGTGGTCACAAGCGCGACTGCTGAGCGTGAGGTCCTGGGTTCGATCCCCAGATCGGACAGTGTCATTAGGTTTTTCCGTGTGGAATTTCTCAGTAAGAGCCCAGAGTTGATGGGAATAGGCTCGCCCCCTATAATTACATGGGACTTAAACATAACGGCAAAATGAGGGTGTGCACCTCTGCCCAACCCATCGGGGAATGCAGGCGTGATATTACGTCATCACCATCATCATCCTCCTGCCCTTATCCCAACTTATGTGGGGTCGGCGCAGCATGTATTTTTCTTCCATACATCTCTACTATGGGGGATTTACACGGGTCGATTTTAGCCGTGCGGCAAGTCACCAGTCGCATCGCTTGTAAAAATCGAATCGCCACCCCATTTACACTGGTCGACAAAAATCGCATGCGACTTGTTCATTTATAGCGGAACAACACAGCGTAAAACACACCGCATGCGGCGGGCGATCGCCTGCAACTGACCATTACACGGTCGATTGCAGTCACCCGCCGCATGCGGCTTGTCGCCGCACGGCAAAAGTCTGATGGCACCCAACTTTGGGGCTTGCGATTTTAGTCACTTGCGGCCTAGTCGAATTGTCATTTAGACGGTCGTTTTCGAAATCGATCCGTGTAAATCCCCTATTAGATGAGAAATACTACTTAGAAAGAAAAAGACAAAGACACAATAAAACGACAGACGACACGTTTGGTGCAGTGGCTGAGCGATTGGCTTCTGCGCTAAGGGTCGTGGGTTCATTTTACACACGGAACAAAAATTTGTATGGCCTACAGATAGTTGTTTCGGGTCTGGGCGTTTGTGTATGTGAGGTTTGCGTCTGTAAACGCACCCACGATACAGGAGAAATCCTAGGCAACGTTTTCATTAAAAAATAAAATAAAAAAAAACTTTAAAATTAGAAAAAAAAACGATTTTAGTCACTTGCGGCCTAGTCGAATTGTCATTTAGACGTGTTAAACGTGTAAAACGTGTGTCATTTAAACGTGTGTTAGACGTGTAAAACCCCTATTAGCCGTCATCTCAGTAGTCACCACCTTTCCAGTCATGTTAGGGGCCGTCCATTAATCACGTGAGGTTCGAAAGGGGGGGGGGGGGGGGTGTCGCAAAAATCACAAAATGTCACAAGGTGGGAGGGGGTGTAGTAAGATATCACGTGCATTTATTTTTTCGTCAAACGTGCGATTTCTAAACTGAAAAGCGAATTTTTTTATGCCAGTCATAAACAACCTGCAACCTTTCTGTCTAGACATTTTTATCATGGTCCTTAATTTCAGAATAAAATTAGATTATACTTTATGTCTGTATTTAAAGATAATATTCTAAAAATTTTAAGATTCTCTGTAGGTACTAAAAATACACGTGATTTGGGTGGGGGAGGAGGGTAGTCTTAAATATCACCACGTATCACCAAGGGGGAGGGGGGGTTAAAAAATGCTAAAAAAAACATCACGTGATTAATGAACGACCCCTTATGTATTCTAAATCGAAACTACTTATTCCAATTCCAAATTCATAACGACAGCTATTAAAGTAAGGTTTCATTATGCAAAAATTTCATCTCAATTTGATTCAATTTTTCACGGTTCCTGAAACATTCAGGAAGTCAGCTCTCGAATACTGAAAGGCTAATAGAACATAATGAATTCTTTTCACACCGGATTACGAGGCTCTGGCTTAAAAAGAGAGGCTTGCCAAGAGGGAATTATGAAATACTGAAAAATTTACGCGATATTTTTACAATGGCTGGGGTATAAATGAGTTATTTTGGACAGATATATTACAAACAATGTATTATTGCTAGTGATGCGGTGAATAGTGGTTTTATCGAATAACCGAATACCGAAGACTATTCGCTTCGACTTTGACGCTTTCCTGAATTGAATATTATTAATATAATTGTACTGGCTTACCATCCGTGGGCCACTAGGGTCTGGTTGAAAACCAGCGCCAGGCATTCCGTCTGGCATATGCTGAACCAGCGCCTTTTCAGCGCAATTTATATATTAGAAATAGGTAGTGTTAATTATGTTATTATTATATGTTATTATTTTGTGCTGAATAAATTATTTTTCTTTCTTTCTTTCTAATTTTGGTGCGCAAAAAAGTTTATTCACGCTCAGTGCTTGTTTTGCTAAGTTTTTGTACAAAAAGTTATAATTTAGTATTCTATAGTAGTAGGGAAACTTTCAATATTCATTAGACAATGTAATATTTCAATCAGTGTTGAGGAGTGTGATTTGGCTCTTCGATAAATGAGACAAGTGGACCTTATATAAATGTGTTGTAATAGATACAAAGTCTGAAAAGAGAATCGTAAGTGTGGCCGTCCGCTAGCGAGATTTAACGGAGACTGGCGGACGGCGGGTGGCGCGCGCGCTCGCAGAGTCTCAGTCCCGCGCGTCTCGCCCCGTAGAGATGGGCTGAGTGATGATTTTTCTGTATCAATGACTGCATGACAATGACAAAAAAATATCGGTGACTAGAACAATGACAAAATCATCAATGATTTTTGTTTGAATATAAGATCAGGTCACTTCAATTTTATATATATATATATATATAGTCCTCCTTATCGATTTCGATAACGGCGACCCTTTAAAACTATTTCCTAGCGTGTGCTCTAATATGACTCGCCAGACCGAGTTTTGTTTTGAATACCCGGTCACAACTAATACAATGAAGTTGGCCTGCAGAGTTAAAAGTATAGGTGTAGGAGGGTTTAGGTCTCTCTTTACGTATTTGGCGTTTTTCGTCTAGTGTATTGAGCCGTTTTTGTTCAAACGATTTTATATTTTTATAGATGAGTATGAGTAGATACTGAAATGATCGCGGAACGACTTAATAACTAATGATGTGAAATTATCATTAGTTTATTTAGTAGTATGCATGGGTCGACTGTCAGTTAGCCTGCGAATTTTTTCTTTCTTTTTTTATGACATTCATGGCAGTGTATTTAGGTATTGATTAATAATCATGGAAATCATCAATATGTTTCCATTAGTGATATTTGCTGCAATATAATATAAAGGAAACGCAAATTTAGAGTTCCAATTCCCGCGGTCATGTCAACTTTTGCACAAAGACTCCCTCATTTTCTCCATCCATATGTGTACAATGCTGTTACCAAACACTGTAACGTCAGCAACTGCTCCCGTTATCAAATCAGGAAAAAATTAATAGCCTGGTTACTTAGTTTATCTTATGAGGAGACAGAAGACATTTTAAATATTATTAAATAGATATGGCACAAAACTCCACACATGAACTCACGCAGTCACATGCACTCATGCACGCAAAATACACGCACAAACATTCACACACGCACACACACACGCATACACACACGTACACACTCACTTACGCACACGCAAACGCTCTAACAGTCACGCACCTGCACACGCACTCACGAACACACACACCAGCACACGGATACACAATACTTTTATTTTATACTGATTTTGATTCTGTTTGTTAAAAATAATACTCTTTAATACTCTTTGCGTTACATATTTTATTTTATTTTACAGTGGGACACAGTGTACCTGTACCCACTACATGTTTTAATAATTTAATATTTTTTGTTTTTGAAGCTAATGTTTGTTTGTTAATTTTACTTACTGGTAAATCCATTTATTGGTACCCAAGATACAGGCTTGCCTAGTTTGGGGCCAATGGTAATAAATATTGTTCATGTGTATTTTTTGAAATAAAATTTTATCTTATCTTTATCTTATCTTATAATTATTATGACTATTAAATATTTCGTGGCATTATCAAAAATCAAAAGTTTTTATTTCACCTATACCAATACAGGCGCTTATGAAAAATCGAATTTAGGTGCACGGTTCCAATTAGTCGTTTCCTATGGAGAAGAGCCGGCAAGAAACTCCATGGTTACTCTTTTTAAAAAAAGGATATCTTTTCCCTCAGAATACAGTCTTTTCCATTCTGGCGTTCTTGCAAGACATTCATTCATTCGAGTAATGATTTAAAAGCATTGATGATTTTGTTGTTGTCATTGCATGATGAAATGATTTTAAAATATCGATGATTTTTACATGTGACATGATATCGGACTCATCCCTATCGCCCCGCCTCGCTGTCGTCTGCCGTGGCCACACACACGTTCGCGCGTGAACAATCAGCTTTAAAATTGAACCAAATTAAACGAATATTTTCGTCATCAAAACCGATTAATTTGGCCGAATACGAATTTAGATTTGCCGAATATGTCTAATACCGAATACTAAACGGATATTCGGCGCATCTCTGATTATTGCTTATCATTCTGAATGTCGATGGTGGATGTAGGTTCCTAAAGTAATTCTATAAGTGTTAATAACAGAGATGATGTCAATCGGGGAAAGCCAGCAATGTGAAAGCACGTAGTCCTCCTGTTGGCGTATGATACCATAAATTGCGATCATAATCAAGCATGGTGATTATGATTGTAAAAAGATGATGTTATTGTTGCCATGGATAGCAGCTGTGACTACAAAACAACAATGTTGAAACCCGTTTTTCTAATTAATAACTGTGAGATCACCCAATGGGCAATGGAGAGGGATATGCTCAGAGTTTCCCTACGTGATTATATCCGAAATGATGAGATCCGCAAGAAAACCAGGGTAATCGACATAGCCCAAAGAATTGCCATTGGTACTTAAGTGGCAGTGCTTTCGGTCACTGAAATAATCCAAAAACGAACTAATTTACGATCAATAGATCTTTATCTCGAAATGAACGTAAAAACTTTGAAAATGCAGAAGTATTTAACCGCTAGCGGCCCGACCGACGAACCGGTTCGTCAGTGCCATTGTTTATCTATTGTGTCTATAATTATAGTACTTGAGACTTTAATAACATCTACAGGGTGAAATTGTAAACAGTCGACAAACCGAAATGGGAGATTGTACTCATCACTATGAACAACTTTTACTATGGGATCAAAGAGGAAATCGCGAAAAAAAACTGCTGTTCCCTACATTTTGACGAGTGCGACGAGATGAGTACAATCTCCCATTTCCGTTTGCCGAGTGTTTACAATTTCACCTTGTATACCTATTTAAAAATTCCGGAACTCCAAAATCAATCTCGCAAAAAGTTCTGAACAAAAGAACTTAAAAGAATTCTTATAACTTGTAAACAAACCACAATTTCAACTCGTAGATTCAAACAATTCCTCTCCGTCACTTTGGTAACTAAATTTTTGAATCCGCAAACAACTAGACCGATTATACAGAAGTTACCAACTTACTGAAGCAGCTAGCAAAAAATTCTACCAAACAATTTTCTAGGAAAAGAACCTTTTGTAACTGCAAAAAGAGTTTGCAAGCTTTTGCCGAGTCCGCAAGCTGCCGGCAGATTTCTGTGTGAGGAAATATCGGATTTTCAAGTGCTTTTGAACGTTGAAACCGAATCGGTTGGACCAAGCTATGCCTAGGTTGTAGTCACATTGAATCTATTTGAATTTCGGTACGTTCCATTTTTCCCCCGACGCAAAAAGAGGGGTGTTACTCGTATAAGTTTGATTAACCCCCGACGCAAAAAGAGCGGTGCGCTATGTGTGTCTGACTGTGTGTCTGTCTGTGGCAAGATAGCTCTTAAACGGGTGAACCGATTTAGGTGCGGTTTCTTTTATTTAAAAGCTGGTTTTCTAGCGGTGGTTGTTAGACATGTTTTATCAAAATTGGTTCAGCCGTTTCAGGGCCATCAGCTATTTTGTTATTTCCGTTGGGGGTTTTTAAATTTTTAATTCATATGTTATATTAGTTATTGTATCGTGACGTGTAGTATCGTGGTGGCCCGGAAATTACAGATAGCGGATCATTTAAGCATCGAGTTGCGGGTTCAAACCCAGGAACGTACCAATGTGACTTTTTCAATGTCATTATGTATTTTCTTAGTTAATCTAAGTAGCGGCAGACATACGGTGAAGGAGACCATCGTGAGAAAACCTGGACTTAATGATGGTCTCGAATCGCCAACCCGTAGTGAGCAAGCGTGGTGATCAATGCTCGTTCCTTCTCTGTATGAGAAGAGACCTTTGGTCTGTAGTAGGACAGTTACAGGCTAATATTTATTTATATACGTTTATCACGTATTCGGAATAAAAATACCCCATGTTCTTTTCCAGGTTCCATTCTATCTCTGTACCAAGTTTCATGAAAATCGGTTCAGCGGTTTAGGCGTTTAGGTTTAGGTTTTAATTCTTCAAAGAAGAAATAAAAATAGGTTCCGTGTTTGTTAGAGTTTTTTTGTTAGAAATTTATCGCTGCGGATCCGGCTTTAAACAATCACGAGACGTATTTTTTAATTTTTTTTTTAAACTTTACCCTACACTAAGATTTCTCTTGTATCGTGGGTGCGTTTACAGACACAAAACTCACAAACAAACGCCCAGACCCGAAACAACCATCTGTAGGCCATACAAATTTTTGTTCCGTGTGGGAATCGAACCCACGACCCGTAGCGCAGAAGCCAATCGCTTAGCCACTGCACCAAACGTGTCGTATTCATCCAGAGATCGCAAATACGAAATGAATGACCCCACCCCCCCGCAGGCGAACGCGGGGGATGTCATCCATTCGTCTCGGCAAACATGTATGCAAGTAATACAGTTAGGCCACGCCCCCAATAACATGACCTTGGTTATAATAACATGTTAGGTGTTAGCAAAACACGATAACATGGCGCAGCGGACACGGCTTTACAGACAGACAGACTTACTTTCGCATTTAAAATATTAGTAGGAATTTCATAAAACTCTCACCATTCAAACGTAACTAAGTTTACTCCAACATTTCCGACTCAGTTTCTTAAAAATAAACCCAATAACAGACTTCAAAAGCATTTGGAGTGGCACTAGCACTAACCAATAAGGCAGTCCACAAACATCAAAGTAGTACAGTTAACTTAATAAACGAAATACTCCACGGGTGAATTCAAGTGTGAAACAATCCTAAGCATTCTGTAGCTGCCTTTGTGAAATACCAGCGAGCTGGACGAATTCTCGACGTTTCTTTTTTAGCAATCCGTACCTATTATGGGGGGAGGGGGGAGGAGGGAGCTACTCTGTTCTGTTTTGTGAGGAAACGTTTTAGTGGTCTTGCTTGTGCTTCGGATTTGTCGAAAGAATGTTTGGAGGAAATAGCATTAGGTTTGTAACGTTGTTTTTTATTTTTTATAGCTTAGTTCGACACATAGGTAGGTTTAGTTGAAAACTAGCGCCAAGGACTTTGTTTTCTGGTATATCCTGAATTGGACCAACGTTCAAATTGCGCAAAACACTCGTAATCGCTGTGGCTTTGAGTTTGACAGGTCAACAATTTTCATAGTAACGAGTTTCTAGATGTAACTGAAGTTTTTTTTTTTAAATTCTTTATTGTTTTAGGAACTTTTTATCCTTTGGATACGTCAGTTCCATCGAACCCTTATCTACATGTTACATCTTACACACTATTCAGACATCTCTAGAAATTAACCTATAAGTCATTTTAACCGCGTCCGACCCAGGAGCTGCTAAAATACTATGAAATAAACCTACATCTAATTTGTTTAGCTGGAATTGACTAAAAATTGCTTCTCTCTTAACATTATTCTGGACACACTCCATCAACAAATGATGGACATCTTCAATCACCTGACACACTTCGCAATTAGGAGAATCCGTATTTCGCATTAGATATCCAAATTTTCTTGATGGATAGTGTCCAGGGCGGAGTCTATGTGCTATTACAATAGAAAGTCTACTCATTTTAATATTGTAGAACCATGGTATCCGAGGAGGCTGACATTGGATGGTCTTGTACCATACTGAAACTTGAAAACAAAACAAAAAAATCGAATTGGACTTTCGTTGATATAACATTTGACTCATAATACCATCAGAAAGGCGTGGTTAAAATCTTTCGGGTACCTCGGACCCACGGTGTATAGCATGACGTTCACACTATACGCTATATCGCAAGTCGGTCTACTATGTACAGCAAGTTATTTGACGGCGATTCGTCATAAAGACGATAGGGTAGAAGTGAGGCGGGGCGGGATCGGAGAATCGGACGTTATAGCTCTGAGAATCGCTCAAGTTTATCGCGTACAACAAGTCAATACTTCATAGCATATCGTTGTGTGAATGCGTCCATATAAAATGTATGCTGAGCAATATGGTTGTCATCATCTGCCTAGCCTTTTCCCCACTATGTTGGGGTCGGCTTCCAGTCGAACCGGATACAGCTGAATATCAGTATTTTACATGGAGCGACTGCCTATCAGACCTCCACAACCCAGTAACTGGGTAATACGATACTCTTGGTAAGACTGGTTGTCAGACTTTCTGGCTTCTGACCAACAGTAACGACTGTCAAAGATCTACAAATGACAGCCGGGACCAACGGCTTTACGTGCTTTCCGAGGCCTGAGCAATATGGTTGTGCTATACAATATTTGCTATATGCTATACAGGATGTTAACGAATTCGTGTAATTCCTTCAAACTACATGATCTATTAATGGTATAGGTTAATCCCGCACGGGATTTAGATTGATTAAAAATAAAAATAAACTTTTTTTTTCACATTTTTTTTTTATTTGATAGAAAATTTCGATGCCATGCGTAAATGAATGAAGGCACAGCGACACAGTCTGACGGGCACAACTAGCGCGATATCGCTCCACGCAGTCAGTTAACATGGGACGCTAAAATACTCAGATACAGAATACCATGGTTCATATTTTGAAACCTTTTTTTTGTTGTTTCTGAAAAAAACCCTATGTAGGGTCAATCAGTGTCATCAGTAGATCACGCGGTTTGAAGGAATTATACGAATTCGTTTACAGCCTGTATATTATAGCGTATTTTGAACTGCGCTTTCAGTAAAAAATTTTTATAACAAGCTTTTATCTTCAGGTCAGTTCCATAGTACCATATTATTGGATTAGTCTTTTGTACCTAAATCTGACGTTCAAAAAGAACTAAGTAATACTAGTCTACTTTGAATAAACGAGTTTTGAGTTTGAGTTGAGTTTATCACCGAAGTGACTTAGTGACTTACACAGGTATGCCAAATTTCAGTTCAATCGGATACCAGCAAGTGATTGAAAAAAAGATCACTTTTGAACCGAAAAGTTCAAAGGCGATCCATTTTTCAAGCACTTCCTGGCACGCGATTGAGCTAAAATTTGGCATACCTACGTAACTTCGTTGACAATGCTTCGCATGCGAACGAAGCAAGTTAAATAAAAGCTTGTAAAAACAAATGCGATCGGAAAAAAAATCCGTGCTATGATACGGGACAAAAAACGTGTATGTATTGCAAAAAATTGTTGAAAATTTATCCCATTTTTTTTCGCATATCGTCACTTCCATGACTAACTTATGAATTTTATGATGAGGTAAAGAAACGGATATGCATTTATTTCTGATCCTTATACAGAACTAGCTTTCGCCCGCAGCTTCGCTTGCGTGAAATTTTGAACCCGTTAAGTGACGATTTTCCATACAAACTTTCATCCCCTATTTAACTCCCTTAGGGATTGAATTTCGAAAAATCCCTTCTTAGTGGATGCCTACGTTACAAAAGGAACCTACTGTCAAAATTTCAAGTTTCTAACCCCAGCGGTTTAGGCTGTGCGTTGATAGATCAGTCAGTCAGTCAGTCAGCTTCTCCTTTTATATGGATAGATTGAACATGTGTTAATTATTATTGTAGGGAGTGCCTCCACTGCCGGCACCGGCACCCGAGAATACGCCATTGGGAACCGGTAGTACATTACTGCCGGCAGCCGAGATTAAAAACATCGGCTGCCGGCACCCAAAATGGACACCGGTGGCGATAATAAGTTGTTTGGTGGGTATGTTAGTTGAAAGGTAGGTTAGATTTTGGGCCAAACACTGTAACTTGTCTGCCAACTGACTAATTTCAAGAGCGAGCGAAGCGAGCTCGTTAATTTGGGGCACACCGATACGGATAGGTTGGGTTCGAAGGGGATGACAGGGGCTAGAGTGAGCGAGCGAATGAAGCCCCCGTGATCCCCTTCGTGTTAGGTTACTTTAAACCCTGCAAACAGAAATAGGAGCCCCGCACAGCATGGCTCCGTCGACTCTGCTTTGGAAACCTAAACTACTATACAAACATCCCCTTAAGTTTTTCATTTGTTTCACGAATAATCGTCTCATGAAGAGTTTGAAGAGACCTTGAAGGTGTGTAAAAACAGTGTATGTAGTCGGCGCGGCGCCGGCAGCTAGTTTGGCAACCGGCGCCGGCAGCGGAAGGCACTTCCGTTAATTGTATCTTAAAAAATATATATTTTGAAAACCAAATGCACCACAATACCGATATATCAATTCATCATCATCTCTCTGACCTTATCCCACTCTAGGAGGGGTCGGCACAACATGTATTCCTCTTCCATTCTCCTCTATCAGCCGCCATCTCAGTACTCACTTCTTACTTACCCATATCATCTGTCACACAGTCCATCCATCTTTTCTTTAGTCTACCTCTACTTGTATATACATCCACATTCATATTTAGCACTCTTCTGGTCACTTGACTTTCTTCCCCCGCATAACACGTCCACACAGTCCGCGAGGCCTAAACTGAGCTTTGCATTTGTGTGAGAACGAATGCAGACGCGTCCTTTGCTTGGTTTGGTTTATACTGATGTTTGGAAATCGATTCTATGTGCACTCACACAAATGCAAAGCTCAGCTTAGGCCTCGCGGACTGTACCACGATAACCTATTTATTACTCCTCCTTTATTTTACCGACGTAAAAATTACTTTTTGTTTTTTTTTCTTTTCTTCTAAACTCTCACCTGTAAAATGTATCTTTTTCAGATTCCTAAGTTTGCCTAATGCTTGTTTCCCACGGTGCGTGATATTGCGCACCGCGACACACTCGCTCGCACCGACGCACCATGGGAAGAGACTCGTCCGTGGTAACGCGGACGCGTGCGGTGCGGTGCGCCGTATCCGCATCACGCACGCTCATAATGTGGCTTTACATGGTGCGTGATTTTACGGATGATATCACGCACAGCCGGTGCGCGCTACCACGCACCGTGGGAAGCCAGCTTTAGATGTGACGATATGGGAACGTGTTGAAGTAGTATTTGCCTACACACATCCGGATCGCTTGTTCCCAAATGATGGCATTATATCAATACAATCTCATCATTCGAACCCAAATATCACTGGAACAATATTGAAACCCAGATTGCCAAATTGAAATACGGATAACCGCGTTCGTTACTTCTAAAGTATTTATAATGAAAGAGATCGGTTGGTAATGATTTGTTATTTTTTTGGAAGGGTGGATTTTAATTAAGACTTGATAATGATGGAGTTTGCTTGTGTACGACGGGTTCCTATATTTTTGACTGTTATTGGTTAAAACTGGGACTTGTGTAGACGTTATCGTCATACGGCTGAGATTAATAACCGATCTCAATTCAAAATCTCTCGATTGGTGTAGGTTTTTCATAGAAATGTCAGTAGCTGGCAACACTGTAAATTTTGAAGATAAAGAAGCGTAGCCATGTTCCGTATTTTTTCTATCATTTGCCAGTTACGAGATCCAGAGACTTTTACACAATGAAACTTAGTGCTTTCGGCACTAGATCTACTACATTTCTTGATATTTTAGTGCTCATATTTTCATTACAGTACCTAGTGCCTTAACTAGTGCGTTTTGAAGAATCTGTAATTTATCACGTTGATAAACCAATCAATGGCGCCTTCAGAAACACAGTTAATTATAACCTGACAGTAGCATATTATATCTTATTCGCACTTGGCTTGAATAGTAGTAACACAAGAGAGCTTGAATTTCTACATAACTTTCGAACTATCCTGTGGTCAGGCAACAATTGCCCAATATCAGAACGCAGCTTTAATTTCCTATCTATGGAAATGCGTGTAGTGTAACCGAAACCCAGAAATTTTCAAATTTTAAAAATTCGAACTGCTTTCTAATTTCGTAATAAAAACTTAATACTTAAAATAAAAACTTTGTTTTTTTTTTTTTATTTGGTGCTCTTTTAACAGAATTAGCACAATCCTAGTGCATTTTCGCGGATAGTTTAGCGCATTTCATAGGTACGATAGCAGTTGGCAACACTATTTACAGAGACATTACCATATCATACCATACCATACCATATTGTAGATGGTCACATTTCAGTGTGAGTATTCGTATAACAACAGGGATCAATGGTTGAGGCCCGGATTCCGCCAAAGCGGAGATGAGACGAGCAGAGCGGAGATGTGTTTTAAAAACCAATAGAATTTCGTTATTCACACATCTCGTCTCCACTCAGATACCACTGAGCGGAGATGTATCATATTTGCATGGCGCGATGGAAGCGGTGATGTGAGCTGTTCCTCGCTGAGACTGAGCTGGGCCACGATACAAGGCAGAGATATGAGCTTTGCCTCGCAAGCTGTCGACGGTGCGCAGCGGAGACGAGATGTGTGCGGCGTGCAGTGAACTAAACTGTAGTCGCACTTAACTGTGCGTTCACATCCAACGCTCGCCGCACGCAGCTCAGTTCCGCTCTAGTCAGCGCACATCTCCACCCTAGCCAGCACACATCTCCACTATAGTCTAGCCAGTACGCATCTTCGCACAGTTTCGGTGGATACGAACCAGCTGAAAACATCTCTTTTCGTCTCCGCTTCGGACATCTCCGCACATCTCCACTTTGCGCTCCGCAAAGCAGAGAGGAGAGGAGACGAGAGGAGATGTGTTTTGAATAACCAATCAGATTTCGTTATTTTCACATCTCCTCTCCGCTTAGCTTCGGTGGAAATGGATCAAGCGGAGACGAGAGGAGATGTCTCATTTTTCTATAGAATTTTGTGCCGCGAGCGAGCAAGCGGCGCGGCAGGGCGGAGATGTGTGTCGTCGGACGGCTGGGCGGCGCCTGAACTCGCGCGCCCCTTTCCCCGATGCCTTCTCCCAGCGCCTCGCACACCCGAACTGACTGATTTCGAACTCTCACAGCTCACATCTCCGCTACGCACAGCTCACATCTCCTCTCCGCTTTGGTGGCAATAACCTGCCAGCTTCGCAGCACGTCTCCTCTGGTCTCCTCTCCTCCCCACTTTAGTGGATACCGGGTCTAACGTGCTCTTAGAAGCAGATATGATGCAGCTCGTGACTAATTAACAATCGCGCGTATCATACGATTTGAAAGGTTAAACTGCCCTTTCGTGTACTGTCCGTGGATGGGTGAACGTTCGTCACACGTCGAGAAATGAAAAGAACACTTTAAGACGTCGGTCCCGGGTGTCATACGAATACCTATGACAGCCGTTACGGGTAGTCAGAGGCCTGAAAGTCTGACAACCGGTCTAACTCAGTATCTAACTGGATTGTGGAGATATGATGGCAGACGCCCGTGTAAAATACTGGTATTTAGCCACATCTGGTTAGACTGGAAGCTGACACCAACATTGTTGGGAATAGGCTAGGCCAGGGGTCGGCAACCTGCGGCTCGCGAGCCACATGCAGCTCTATGGATGTGAAGCTGCGGCTCTTTAGAATTAAAAAAATATTAAATTAATAATATTTGCGTATGGAAACGCAAATATTATTCATTTTACAAAAAAAAAAAAACATTTCAAAATCGTTCTGAATCGATTAACGAGGATTAGGCACCATTTGTAACGCTCAGCCACTTGTATTCGCTTTTCATCGCACCCCTCTCTCGTGACATGCGTCGTCGCTGTCGTCAGTTAATTTTTTACTTAAATATTAAGTGATTATCTAATAATACCACATAAATATTATCTAATTTGTTGTGAAAAAACACTAAGATATTTTTGTTATGAATAAACAGATTAGTTTTTTTTTTTATCATAATACTTTATTTATGCAAGTACTATTTATTGTTGGCAAGAAAAAAAATTGTGGCTCTTTAAAAACTTTGAAATTTAGTAAATTGTAATTTTTGACTCTTCCGACTCAAAAGGTTACAGACCCCTGGCCTAGGCAGATACAATAGAAGCAGATATGATAAAAGAACGGCCACCAATAGAATAGAATATACTTTATTGTACACCAAAATTGTAACACAGCGCTTATACAATATCATACATTGAAGGGTACAATGGCGGTCTTTTCGCTGATAGCGATATCTACCAGACAACCAACCAACCAATCTAAGATTTAACAGCGGAAATATCACTTCACCTTTCAGATTTACAGATTCATTTAACCTCATCTTCTGTTATCACAAATACATTTGACCTTTCCAGATTACAGTGATTTATTAAATTCTGAGCTATAAAAAGTTCGCGCGAGTCTATTTCGACGAGGTAGGTAATATTGACTTTGGATTAATTCGAGCGGAACGAAGGTTAAAGGAAGGGATCGCAAACATTTTTTTATAAATACCTATCGGCACGAATCAACAGTTGATAGTGAAGTGAACTTGTTTATCGATTTATCGAGTTTTTTCTATTTTTATTACTTTCGTTTTTTTTTGTTGTTGTTATTATAAGTCTGTTTGCTAGTCTTTGTTGCTTGAACCTTTAAGGCTCATATTAATAACAAAAAATCTAAAAAACTTACATCATACAGCTCACACCGATCATTCAGCCCTAATCAAGCCCCCACAACGCCCTAAGTCGAGGTCCGAGTCCTACTAGGGGTCACCCTTAGTGCTGTTCTTGCTAGTAGTCATGATGTAAGTGTAGTATAAGTAGTTAAATTAAGTTAAGTATGGGCCAATGGGCCCCCCCACTTCCTCACCATTGGCTGGAGACCCTTCAGGCCTCGCCAATGGGGGGGAAGTGGGGGTCCCATTGGCTGGAGACCCTTTAGGTTTCGCCAATAACTGCCCGGTCCCGTAGAAATGGTACAAGGACCATCTACAAAAAGTAAGATATAAAAAAAACAAAAAACCATAGAGACATCCTCATGATTGAACAGGGGAAGTAAACGTCCATCATTGGACGTCAACAGACAGTTATACAATGTGTCCGGTCATGGACTAGCGATATTCTAGGTACTAATATAACAACTATTCTAGTACACAAATACACTACAGACTAGGGCCCAATCCACTTCCCCGCTATTTGGCAGCCATTTTGCTTTTTTGTTGAGATAATCCCTATCTTAAAGTTATGAAAATGAGAACCCATTGTATTGTAATGTACACGATAGACAATATTGTCGCCCTCCGAATAAGCCTACTTTTATTTCAGTAGGACTAAAACTTTAAGAGATATGACTTTTTTTTGTACACACGTACAGAATAGCTCAACAAAAAAATGGAAGTGGATTGGACTCTAGTGTGTAGTGTATTTGTGTACTAGAATAGTTGTTATATAAGTACCTAGAATATCGCTAGTTCATGACCGGATACACTGTATAATGTTCCTATACATTAGAAACCCTTTTGAAGAACTTCATTTGGACTACGTGTTTGATATTGGAAATAATCTGGAAGATATATGGGACGATCTGCAAGGACAATCTAAAATTAGTCTAACAGTTTTTCCCGTCTGGGGACGGGCTAGAATATAAAACTTCCTCACCTCACACTGGAAATAGATAGAGGAGGGATGAAACGCATGTGACCAAAAGAGTTATGAATATAAATGTGTATGGATAGAGAGGAAGAGGGAGGCCAAATAAAAGATGGATGGATTGTGTGGAGAATGATATGAAAGAGAAGGGAATCGGTGATATCATGACGGGTGACAGGACGAAATGGAAGAAGAAAACGTGTTGCGCCGACCCCAAGTAACATGGGATAAGAGCAGGAAGATGATGATGACCTCACGCTGGAAATAGACGCGTGTTGTAAGATTCAACAAAACACAGCACGCTTGGTGGTAGGATCTATACGGTCCGCCTGGCTAGCTACCACTCTCAAAGTAAAGTCCGGCGCCAAGCAGTGTACCGTCGTGTGTATGTGAGAGCCAGAGGGGTATAGGGGAATCTCTCTATATCTCTGTTACTTGAATTCGTGTGCTCCATCTTAGACCCTGTCTGCGGTAACCATCAGGTGCGACTAGGGTCAAGCGCGACCGTGGTTTTGTCCATGATCGGGGGCGAGAGTGCGTGCGTAGAAAGCCGTCGCCTCCTTGTGCGAGGAGGTGATGGCGACCAAAGAGGGAGCAGAGAGGGAGAGAGAGGCAGCTGCCACTCTCCCTTCTCGCGAGACGCACCGGGCGCCGCAGTGTGTGGCCTGCGGGCGGCGGGTTAGGGGACCCGTCGCCCGACCAGTAACAAGCCCGAGAAGGCGGCGCGCAGTGTTCCGTGCGCGCCTCTCTGGAGGACGTGGGGCAAGGCCCCACAGAAGGAGAGGCCCGCCAGGGGCTGGCGGACCGAGGCCTGCCGGGGTTGCGGTGCATGCAGCTGCGAATCCCGCGATCCCGGCCAAGGGTCAGAAGAAGGAACACCGTGGGTTTTTAGTCGGTAAGAGTCCAGCATACCCCTTCGCCTTCCCCGGCCGAAGGACATCCATGAAGATTTTCCAACGAAAAAAAAAAGTTACATCTTCCAGAGATTTTGGAGTGATATCGATTATTATTATCCCCTATTAGAGAACTCGTTTAGCATTATACGTGTGTTCACTGACATTTTCATCTCTAGAAACTTAAGAAGGCCTTTTGATTCAGACGTTGACCTTTACGAACTTATACGATAAGCTTGATATTGAGCGATCGTATGAAACTTTGTGTCAATAATTGTTTTTATCGGCCCATTGGCCCAGGACGTTAAAAGAGACCTTGACCTCTGAGTTTGTTTCGGCTTTTCTTCTCAGAGCTAGTCAGACAGGGAAAGCCGGAGCAAAAAAGTATTTAAAAACATTACATCGACTTGTGTCGGTAACAGATTTATTTATAGAAAAAATATCATTTAACACTTATCATTTATTGATAACAAAGACTGTTACGTGACGTCTTACGTAGGCAGTTTAAAGCGACGCGAATTGCGAAGCGATGCGATGCGGTGACACGGGATGCGGTGCGAAGCGGCGGCTTTGTCCTACGAGCTTGCGGACCGCTCGCCGCGCGCCGCCTTCATTCAGTAGCACTGTACGGCACCGCATCCAGTTCGCGTGAAAATATCAAGCCAACTGACAGCGTTCGCTTCGCGCCGCGCCGCGCAGCATCGCACTCCACGTGCGTTTGGTCACGTAGGCCACTTCAATAGGTATCGACTGTTTGTTGGTTTCGCGTTGCTTGTAGATCGCTCACGTAGGATGCGTTACAGATGAAAACGTAAATGTAATATATTTGTCGCATCGTGCATCGTCAACACGGATGCATCATCTATAATATCAATTAATAGTAACATCGTTTGATTATTTACTAATCGGAAACGTCAAGCAGTGTACCTACTTGGGAGAGGTCGATAAAGGAGGTGGCAACACGGAATAGACACTGGCATGGTATAATATTATGTTTCACTGGTACTCTCTTCCCGTGACAGGTAGGTCACGTGATTGGCCTAAGACTACGTCATCAGCTGGGAGTGCTTCCACTATGTATAAATAAATTACCCGAGCAAGATGCATTTTTTCACATATTTGCTTCATTAGAGAAGCAATTTTGAACTAGTAATTTTATACTGTTTACTTTTTAACTAAATAGATGAATAACACGAAATATAAAATAGGCTAGTTAGCATTTTATTTAATATTTATTATGAATTAAAAATCTCCTTTATTGTATTGGAGATGTTAATCAATGGCAGCACTGATCGTGACATTCATGACGTAGTCTTAAGCCATTGCGGGAAGAGAATACCAGGCGTAGCATATTATTATACCATGGACACTGGCTGGTATTTGAAATTTGAATTTTATGAACGTCAATGTTGATACGTCAGACTTGAGTATATATGTTCTGTGGACTTGACTTTTCAATGGAGACACGGGTGCGAGAGGTTCTGCCATCCTGTATTGAATTCACCGCGTTTCCATATTGTAATTCGGTTTCATCTGCCTAATCACGTGATAGTGTTAAATTAGTTTACCTTCAGTGTTATTAATAGACGTCTGTGTTAACCGTTGTGACTATTATTTCGGCTAGCCACCACATCTGATTCCCAGCGCATCCGTTATATTTTTATACTTTTTACCAAAAACGTTTCTATTCTTCAGCAATGTTGGATTATCATCTTGTCAAAGAGGGCTTTGTTATCTTTAAAGTTATGGATCTCTTAACAATAATTACTACATTAATTAAGTACTGTTTGCGATAGTGGAAATAAAATATGTTTTTGTGATGATTTTACTTTTGTAATTCTTTTAGCGGGTTTTTCTTGGTACAGGGGCCTAATTCTCCTAAAATAAATCTTGATAAGTCACAACCAAACCAAGGCCGAACCGTCCAATCAGACAGTTCTCAATTTCAAAAGCTGTCGAATTGTTTGACACAAAAAACAAAATCAATCATTTTGAAAGTTTTCGAAAACAAAAACTGACTGACGGTTGTGGTTCGATTGCGTTTGGCAACAAATTATTTTAGGAGAATTGGGCCCCAGTAGTTTTGAATATATGAATTTTGTGCGGTGTGATCGGTAGAGTGAGTATGTATGAGTGAATGAATGTATTGAATGGTTGGTCTGACATAGTGTTGTGTGACGTGTGTGTAGAGTGGTATGTACGGCTCGATATAAACATAATTACCTACTATTATCGGAGATGCGGTAAACACGGCGTAGACAAGTACAAAATAATCGACCATAATATCGACAATTGTAGCCGACCCTAGTAGACATCACTACAGTCGGTATAGGCTATCGTTTGTACTGCGTATTGGACATGACCCCTTACTATTTACTGATACTCCTATTTGTAGAATTTGCAGTAATATGTTATTATTGTGAGGTGCCCTATATGTATTGTTGTCGTAGTCCTTTCCGCAGGCGTGTTAATGTTAGGAGTATATATATAAAAAGTATGAACAGGGACGGATTCAGGGAAGGGCAACAGGGGCCCTAAGGCCCCAAGTAAGGACTAATCCTTGGGCCTCCACAAGAGAGGGGCCTTCACAAGAAAGGGTCCTCCTCCACAAGAGAGGGGCCCCACAAGATAGGGACCGCCATAAGAGAGGGACCTCCATAAGAGAGAGGCCTCCACAAGATAGGGCCCACCATAAGAGAGCGACCTCCATATAAGAGAGGTGCCTCTATAAGAGAGGGCCCTCCAAAATAGAGGGGCCTCCACAATAGGTTGATTTTTATAGTTAAGAAAAATAAATGACACCGTTTCTGACTAAGAGAAAACTCCAAAAGGGTCTCCATTTCTTCGTTGCCCCAGGGCCTCCAAACTGTTAAATCCGGCCCTGAGTTGAGATGACGTAATGACATTAAATGATACCATGTATTTCATGATGCATGTTTTTCCGCATGATTTTCGAATTTAACTTATTCCTCTAGGGGAAGGGACGTCGAAATGGAAACTTATGTCAGCTATATCTGTTCTACACGTGTAAATAAAGATCATTTTGGTTTAAACGGGTCACAGATTTACATTACTTCTCGTAGAGATTTTGAATATCGTATTGTATTGAGTAGGTACTTACGCGGCGTCTTACGTAGGCGGTTCAAAGCGACGCGAATTGCGAAGCGATCCGATGCGGTGACACGCGAATTCAATGCGATGCGGTGCGAAGCGGCGGCTTTGTCCTACGAGGTCGCGAACCGCCCGCCGCGCGCCGCCGTCATGCATTATAGCACTGTATGGCACCGCATCCAGTTCGCGCGAAAATATCGAGCCAACTGATCGCGTCGCTTCGCTTGGCGCCGCGCCTCACCGCACTCCACGTGCGTTTGGTCACGTAGGCCACTTCAGTAGGTATCGACTGTTTGTTGTTTTCGCGTCGCGCCGCGCCGCATCGCGTCGCTACTAGATTGCTCACGTGAGATGCCGCGTTAGAGTGATATTTGGTTTATGAAATATTAAAGATAGGTAACAGTAATAAAGATTACAATTAATGTAAACAAACTTATTCTTCTATTGTAACGCCGACATACTTATAGGTGCGGCTTAAACTTTTGTAATACGATGCGGATAGGTAAGATAATGTAAAAATTACTTTTTAGAAAACCGTGTGTCTGTTTTTTTTCTTCATAATATCTTTTAACTGTTTTTTTTTGTTAATTATAATAAAAAAGCAAACCTATATTTGAGATAAGATGTCTACTTTTTTTAAATTCAATACGATATTTACAGTATCGATACAAAACTCATACGATATACAAGGTGTAACAATAAGTGTACAACCACTTAAGGGGTCACTGTACTCATCATTATGAACAACTTTTACTATGGGACCAAACCTGAAATCGCGAAAAAAAAACCAGCTGTTCCCTACATTAATGTTCGCATAATTCGTCAAAATGTAGGGAACAGCTGATTTTTTTTTCGTGATTTCTCTTTTGGTCCCGTAGTAAAATTAGTTCATAATGATGAGTACAGTGACCCCTTAGAGCGATTACGCACTGCATCCGATCCGAATCCGTGAAAATACGTTCCGAAGTAGCCATAAAACTATTTGTATGGTAGTTTACGCACTACATCCCGGCATCCGTCATCCGATTTCTATCCGTCATCCGTGAGTCTCCAATTCGGAAGAAATATTGACGGACCGAAGTAGCCGTAGTAATGTTTGTATGAACGCTTTCGCACTACCTCAGATTCAAATCGGACGCCAAATGGATATGCCAAAGATGGCCCCTGAATTGTTTGAATTTGAATCAGAGATCGGAATAGTGCGTAAGCAACATCCGAATTCGGTCCGTGATTTTTACTCTAGATCGGTATTTTCACGGATTCGGATCGGATGCAGTGCGTAAAGCAATATCCGAATTCGGTCCGAGTTTTTTATATGCGTATTTTCACGGATTCGGATCGGATGCAGTGCGTAATCGCTCTTAAGAGGTTGTACACTTATTTATGTTACATCTTGTATATCGTGTATCGATACAATCAGTTGCGATACATTACGATACGATATATCGATACAAAGCGACATATCGGGCATCGCTAGCACTGATTACTAATAACTGGGTGCCTTGCCAAGTAATTGTGAAGCCGAGCTTGGTAGCCGACACAAAGAAGTGACCGCTGGCCGTCAGATTAAACGGATGCCTATTTATATACCTAGTCTATATAGTAAGTAGTTCAGTATACAAGGTTACGCGGAAACAACATTAAAGTATAAGCGAGTTTTATACTGAAACGTAATGGTATGTCTACACCAGTGCACTTTCATGTTCATCTTGCGCTTTCAACTTTCAATTCCTCTTGCGTCAAGTGCCGGTCACGATCCACTGAGCTCTCCCATCGTAGAGCCGGTCGTCTCTTCAGACTCTGCAGTCACACCGATAATTCAGCCCTCATCAAGTCTCCCCCCCCTAAGCCCCCGCCAGCAACTTCCTAAGCCGAGGTCCGAGTCCCACTAGGGGTCCCCCTTAGTGCAGTGAAAAAAAATCTTGCGTCAAGCGCATGCAATATTGATTGCCATAAGACGCATGCAGCTTATCGTCTACACCGGTGCGCCTCGGTCAGTCGTCAGTCGACATACAACAGACGGATTAACGTGCGCTAAGAGCATGTGCTTTGTCGAACTACACTCACCGGCATAATTAGCGGAACGCAACATAAAACCGTATTTTTTCCATAATTTTGTATTGTACACTAATGTTTTTGTTTAAATATTTTATAATTAGGGTTAAATGCATTAAAAGGACAAATAATCAATAATCATTTATTTGAATTTGGCAATTTAAATCTTTAATTTGCTAAAATATCCATTTTGTAACTTTCGGCGCATGTTTTTTGGAATCATTAATTTGCTATTTATTTTACTTTTTTGTTTGTATTATCACCGTTTCTATACTGCTATGGTCCTTATCAATATTATGACATGTTTTTCCATCCAATTTTTTAATCCATTATCTTTTCTTAAGGCAAATTGTCCCCACACTCCCATGAAACACTTTTTAATCCTTTAATGTTTCTGGGTGGCTGGATTTTTTTCTCTAACCCTATTTCCCGTCAAGGCCAAGTCATGTTCTATAGGACTCATGTCCGGGGTCCACGTTGACCCACCCTGGTGGGTTATTACAACATCTTACATGAAATTGCGGACCGCGAATACACAGTCCGGCCACACATAATCGTGCATATTTTTTTTTTCTTGTCTGGTTCTTCGTCAAGTGGCATCGCATGAGGTTCTGGAATGTCTATCCAGCAAAAATAAGCAGCCAGTAAGCCTCCTTCAATAATACCTAACTCCGTGTGCGCTTCAAAACAAATGACACCCCAAACCATTACTGGAGCCTCCAGTATATGGCACATTCCTGTAAAATTTGACTATTCAAAACGATTTCTTTGACGTATCCATATTCTATGCCTCCCATCTAAAAAATGTATATCAAAAAACAGCTTGACCCTGAGAAAAAATCTCTTTCTAACTCCTTAGTCCGATCTCGGTGTTATTGAGCAAAACTTAATTTCACTATGCGATGACCTACAGCACGTTTTGGACATTCAGCAGTCGCGTTAGACATCAGATTACCTTCAATGAGGCGTTGCCTTTCTTCCCGCATACTCACAAGCAAAATACGGACCACCTTCAGGATGCTACAGGTTCGAATAGCAGCATTGCGCCAACTTTTCAGAGTCTGAACCGGTTCGAACTGTCATAAACCAATCATCAGCGGCGCTTTTTCCTTGATTTCTGTATTATCCTCATCTTCTAACGAAACATCCTGTCTACCTGTACCGATGGACCTTGCGAGGAATGACTAATATCGATACACCCAGTGCTTAACTTACTGTACGATATGTTTGACTTTCATCGATCACTGTAACATCTCTCGTAGCTTTTGTCACAGATAAATTACTTATTTCAGCTTCTACGCAATGTTTACTCTCTTAATGCAATGAATACACTAAGGCCAAACCACCAGTACTTAAATAAAACAAAGTTCCGATCAAAAACACAAAAGGGCAAAATCTTTGTAAAATCAAAACTGGGCCTAATTTACCTCTAATCGATTAGGAAAACCAAATTTTTCTTCAACATGCAAGTCCTAATTGAAGGTTTTTTTGAATAAAAAAATCGTCATAGCAATAGCAGTACCATATAATAAAAAAATGTAAAAAATAAAAACGTTCCGCTAATTATGCCGGTGAGTGTAGTATTAAGGCATGCGCTATTGCATGCGCCATGGCGCTTCACGCATGCTTCAGACGAAGACGCAAGATGAATATGAAAGCGCACTGGTGTAGACATAGCTTAACACGTCTTTGTATCTGTTACCTACTGTTAAGTAGATGAAGGGACGTTGAAATGGAAACTCTTGTTAACTATATCTGTTTTACACGTGTAAATAAAGATAATTTTGGTTTATAGTGTTTCTATGATCAAAAAATGCAAGTACATAGCACTAAACTTTTTCAGTATTTGTTACGTTTAATTTGGTATATTTAATAGTAAAGTATGTAAATGGAGATTAATGCCTTCATTTAATTTACTGAACTTCTTAATGTAATCATATTTATTCGATGTTTCAGCCAGACAGCGCGCATTATTGGGATGGGAGACCTCTTGCCAATGTGGCGCCAACTAGTGGCGTAAATTTTCGTAAAAACCCTCATTGGTGTAATTTTGAATAGTCATTCAATGACATATCTACTTCTTTTTGTATATAATATCATTGAATGTAATCAAATGTGTATAAAACGTAACTATTCTAACACGTATGTATATTAGATTCTAAAAAAATATCGTGTTATCACGTTGTAGGGAGGGAGCACCTATTCACGGCACAGTGCGTGTTGCAATATCGGCGTGTCAGATTATTGCGAACTCCACTCAACCGTGATATCGGCGAATAATAATAAGCGGTGTGTGGAGGAGAGGCGTGAGTATTACGCGCTTTTGTAGTGTCGGAAATAGGAATATTTTTTATTGAATTTTTCATTTTGATGTACTTACCGTTTAAATGGTAGGAATTTATAAACAAATATGCAAAATATACAATATTTAGTTTGACTGAAAAAATCTAACTAGTCCGTCAGTTAGATTATCAAAAAATATTTTAACCATATTTTTTCTTTTGTTACGCAAACCAAAATTGACGAAGATACGACACTTTTAAAATTGGCAAAACGTCACAGGCAAGTACAATTTTTACTTGCTTCTGAGGTCACAAGCCCCAACTCTCGAGTTTTGATGCGTTTTATCTTTCCAAATATTCACAGATTTTACTAAAGAAAAAATACGTGTCCATTATTTTTCAAAACTCTAACTGGCGGACTAATTAGATTTGCAATTTATTGATGCTGTCAATTTGCTTGTTCCGAAAAACTGGATCGCTTAGGTTGGATGCAGTATGCAGTATTTTTATGTCCATGCAAAATAACTTTTACTTTACTTTTTGCAAAAATTCTTCATGCCAGCTTTATTTACAAATTCATAAAATGTAGCTTCTAATTCGTGACCCCAAATTTAACCTGAAATATAAATACAGCTGATCATACATGGATTTTAGTGTATTTTTTTTTGTATTTTTTGTACTGCTATTTCTCTTAAATTATTGACCTTTGGAGCAAGTGGTAGAACAAAAGTTATTCATTATTATGGGTACTTTAACACCCTTTCAGATTATTACCTCCTTTCTGACTAACCTTATAAAGTTACAATATTGTGCATTCACATTAATTTACACGTTAGGCACCCCATACACCTACAATAATATTGCACAATATATCTGATTGCACAATATTATTCAACGTGTAGGGATAGTATTGAAACATTGCGCAATGATTGAACAAAAGTTTGAGCGAGCTTAAATTTTACTGTGCAATATTTATTTCTTGCACTGTGTAGTCTTAATATTGCACAATATTTTTCTTTTCAGTATTTGGAGTGGTTACGATCGGTCAGTCACGGTGTTAGTGTATGGTCGTGTTGTAAAATCTTTTTCCCTATAATAGTTTACTAATTGTAACAATTCTTCGAACTTTGCAATATCCATTCTCATGTAATTTTTAAAATCGTTTTCTTCAGTTACGGCTAAGTCCTTTAAAAGCCTTTCGTGAGTGTAGACTGGCCTTCTTTTCAACCATTCTTTAACCAATACACGTTTTTTTTTTATTCATCCAAATCACCATCGCGGCTGCCGCCAAAACTTCGTCGTCAGACATGTTGCTCGCACGAAAATATTGACCAGACTGGTTTGTCAATTTTATTGAGTGAATTTATTAAACGTTTGGAATCAAAGGGGGTATTCAATATTATTGCACAATATTTTTATTGTGCAATATTATTGTAGGTGTATGGGGCGCCTTACAATGTATCTATACATGTTTCCTGTAGCTACAGTGAAATATTCCATTCAAATATTGACATAACATACGCCTGACGAAATAGACATGAAACAAATAAACATGAAACGTTACATACCACGAGTCTTGACTAACAGTAACGAAATGTCTCAATGCTTTTAATATTAATTACTGAAATTAATTTATTGTACAACCCTTCCGTGAAAGCCTTATTCTGTTCAACTCCTTGAATAAAATAAAGGCTTTTGGGAAAACGGAGCCATGTTGCTGATAGATTCTTTCATTAAATATTAATTGTAGAATTAAAATCGTAATAAGACGTCCAAAATAATGTTTCTGAATCCTGTTTGTTAGTAAGATAACTTCAGCTGTCAAATGATATCAGCTTTAGGGTGCCTTTCAACCAGAAATGTGCTATGCAGCTATGCTGCGAGAATGTTAAAGATAAGCTACAACACTATGTGACCGTTTTCACTGATGCTAAGCTATGTAGCGGAGCGAGTAAGAGCCCGTCCATATCTCCACGTCATGACGTCGTCAACGTGGAACGGTGCGGTAAAGTGGCACGGTGCGTTGACGTAACGTGCAAAGTTACGTTACCGTATCGTAAGACGTTCCGCCTCTAGCCGCAAGCGCACACGTATATATATATGCGCTCCGCCCGCGCTCTCCACGCCCGCGAGTTAATCGCCGTCTATGTGCTCCGATGCTTTAAAACCATACCTTACTGTTTCTCTTATTAAAATTCAGGATCTACATGGTCAACGATAAATCTAACAATATCCTGACGTGCATTTTTACGATACGGTAACGTAAAGGACAATGCTCATGGATGTATGGAGTCCCGTACCATGCTGCATCAAAGTCACACTTTGTTTTTTATAGACTACACTTATCATATTAAACTCCTACGAAAGTTCTTTTTGTAAACAAAACGCGAGTTTCGGAGATTTATTAACCATAGATAAAAAAATGATAATCGTTTTAATAAAAAGTCTATTCTATTCTAGTTGTTTTTAATTAATGTAGAATCGGCAAAATATATTTTTTTTACATGTTTTTTGAAAGATGTGATCATGACACTTTCAAAATTCAAGGTTATAGTAATCATAAATCATGTAAAACGGAACGTCATGTAAAGGGAATAAAACAATATCAACACTTTTTTACTTTAAATTAAATTCCCTATTCAAAAATCAAAATGAAAGTAATTACTATAATATTTTGATCTTGATGCATGAGATTTTTGGTACCACTTTTGGTCATTCTTCTTTGCACGTTACGTCAACGCACCGTGCCACGTCACCGCACTGTTCCACGTTGACGACGTCGCGTCGTGACGTGGAGATGTGGACAGGCCGTAACTTGTGCTATGAAAAATTGTCTGAATTGGACTTTCGTTGATATAACATTTGACTCATAATACCATCAGAAAGGCTTGGATCAAATCTTTCTGGTACCTCGGACCCAGGGTCCGTGGATGGTCTGGTCTGGATGGTGGTGGTTGGTCTGTGGATGGGTGACCATTTACCATAGCTAGCTTCCTCTGTGCCTCGGAAAGCACGTAAAGCCGTTGTCATTTGTAGATCTTTGACAGTCGTTACTGTTGGTCAGAAACCAGAAAGTCTGACAACCAGTCTTACCAAGAGTATCGTATTACCCAGTTACTGGGTTGTGGAGGTCTGATAGGCAGTCGCTCCATGTAAAATACTGATATTCAGCTGCATCCGGTTCGACTGGAAGCCGACCCCAACATAGTTGGGAAAAAGGCTAGGCAGATGATGACCTCGGACCCAGGGTGTAGATCTCAGTTCAGCGGTTGTATGTGATCAAATTCTTTCTATACTATCTATCATTTCCTATTATATGGTACTCAATTAAAGTTTCTTCAGATACAATTAGCAGTATGTATTAATGACGTGTACATTCCGACGTGCATGTTGCACGTGAGTGATGCGAGTTAACTAGGTATAAGTTCAAGTTAAACTTAGTAGTTTAATTAAACTTTAATACTGCGCAATTTATAACCGTCTTATGTAAGGTTAGAATTTTCTAGTATCTTCATTGAATAAGTACTTGTTAGAAGTACGTATTTTTCAATTTATTAGGTAGTTAAAGTTGATTGTATGCGGAAGGCGGAGGACGTTGGAACTTGGAACACTTGGGACGATGACGACACTAAGGCGATAATGTCACTCACCCTGTACATTCTAGCTGTACCTAGTTTTTATAATAGGTATACGAAAGACGATAACGGGTGCACTCACCCTGTAATTACTACAACATACTTATGACAATAATAGGTGCACGGCCCCGTAAGTTTTATATACATATTCAAGACGATAATAGGTGCTCTCACCCTGTAAGCTTAATAAACACATTCAACACGATAATAGGTGCACTCACCCTGTAACTTTTATAACATACGAAAGACGATAACAGGTGCACTCACTCTGTAAGTTTATAATTATAATTCAAGACGGTAATAGGTGCACTCACCCTGTAATTTTCATAACATATTCAAAACAGTAATAGGTGCATTCAGCCTGAAAATATTATAAACATATTCCAGACAATAATCGGTTCACTCACCCTGTTAGTTTCATAAACATATTCAAGACGATAATTGGTGCACTCACCCCATAATTTTCATAACATACGAAAGCCTATAACAGGTTTCTTCACCCTGTAATTTTTATTATAAAAAACACGATAACAGGTGCTCTCACCCTGTAATTTTTTAAATATACGAGACATTATAACAGGTCCACTCACCTCATTCATATAATTCCACGCCTGACACGCTCTGACGGGACTCAACGGCTTGTAATGGTTTCCGAACGTGTACATATAGAAGAGCCACGGCGCCGGGAACAGCATGGTGAACATGTCACACAGCGCCATAGCCATGAGGACCACGTTCGTTGGGGTTCGCATATGGCGCCGGGATAGGACCACCACGATCAGCGTGTTGGCGACCGTGGTAGTTGCCAGAAGGAATGGCGCGATGTATCTGCGAAGAAGAAATGAGTTTAATAAAACATACATGAGCAGAACAATGAGGAGCTCGTGGCTAAATAATTACAGCCGCATAGACCGATCTTCCGGGTTAAGCCACGCTTGCCGAGGTTGGTCTGTGGATGGGTGACCATTTACCATAGCGAGTTTCCTCCGTGCCTCGGAAAGCACGTAAAGCCGTTGGTCCCGGCTGTCATTTGTAGATCTTTGACAGTCGTTACTGTTGGTCAGAAGCCAGAAAGTCTGACAGCCAGTCTTACCAAGAGTATCGTATTACCCAGTTACTGGGTTGTGGAGGTCTGATAGGCAGTCGCTCCATGTAAAATACTGATATTCAGCTGCATCCGGTTCGACTGGAAGCCGATCCCAACATAGTTGGGAAAAGGCTAGGCAGATGATGACATGAGCAGAACAATATCAGACGGTTATGTACGATTTCCAAAAACGGGCCGCGCCGGAGCGCGCCGGAGCGCATTTCACACTGTACTAAAGGAAATTCAGGCTTCTATACAATAGTTAATTTTCATGTTTGCGTGGAATTTACACTGCTTGGAACTCCGCGCGTATGCCGCGGCAGCCGGTCGGCTTCTCGCGTACGTGGACGGCGGCGCTCGGCTGTCATCGCGTTCGGTCGGCTCCGCTCGGCCACACCGCAGGTAGAAACTGACTGCGATAGCGGATACACGAGCACGCGCGCGCATGCGCCCGGGTTCCAGCAGATTGTAGCCGTCGGGCGGACGCGGTCGGCTACCGGCGCATGCTCGAGGATCCGTTGCGACGCGCTGCGCTACGCTCCCGCGTGGCCCGGTTGGTGGAAATGGAAATTGTACATTACTGTCCCACTGCTGGGCTTCTCTGAATGACGGTTTAGGCTTATTCCACTTCGCTGCCCTGGTATGGGTTGAAGGAACACAAAAACCATCGATAAAAAACAAGGTGTCTTTTGTGCACGTTTCTTTACGATGTTTTCCAATGAAAATTAAGAATTCAGTCGGGGCAGCGGAGGCACTCTCATTCGGTCAATACTATCATCATCATAATTTAGTCGAAAGATGTCTACTGCTGGACATAGGCATCCCCCAAACGTCGCCACTTCGCCCGGTCCTGTACTTCTCGAATGAATACACAATAAATCACATTGCTCGCAGAACGGGTGCCCGATGGGGCCGAAAGGTTCTGGAGTGTCCGCGTACCGGAAGACCGTGGGTAGGCCTCCCATAAGGTAGACCGATGACCTGGTGAAGGTCAATATTAAAGTCTGGCCCAATTAGAGTAACCGTTTCAACATAGTGAAATGGTGCAGGATGCCTGAAATGCCTGATTTTATAGAAAAATGACAATAAAAGGTCTCTCATCTGTATTTTTTGGCACGAGCAATATAAGGATAGCTCATGAGAAGATTAGCCAGTAAGTAAGGTTTGTAACGGGGCTGACTGCCCTTTGCTACCGTACCTACGTACTTAAGTACTGTACGTGTCCCGATTGCATTACTACAAAGGTCGCGGAGATTGTAGAGTACATCAGTATCAAGACCAAGCTCAATCTGAGGGTCGAGCGGTTGGAGTCTCACCACAGCGTGAATTTCAATTCGTTTGTGGTGAGGGTGCCGACTGAACATCTGTCGACCCTCACGAAGGAAGAATTTTGGCCGACCGGATACCCGACACCGCGCGACACACGACGCCGACTTTACGTGTGTAGTAGTTTTTAGATATTGTTTATGTATAGTATTTTTAGAATTATTGTATTATATTGTAATGTATATTTTCTATGGGCCTTGATGCCTGAATTAAATAAATAAATTAAAAAATTAAGTATCGTCACTCATCGAGGCTTCTTCATGCACCCCAAAGGAAAGCAGGAATAAAAATTAATGCATGAGGGCAGTTACGCACTGCATCCGATCCGAATCGGTGAAAATACTTTCCGTAGTCATAGAACCATTTGTGTGGTAGTTTACGCACTAGATCCGACTTCCGTCATCCGATTTCTCTCCCTCATCCGTGAGTCCCGAATTCGGAAGAAATATTGACGGACCGAAGTAGCCGGCGACCGTTTGTATGAACGATTTCGCATTACCTCGGATTCAAATCGGACATATGCCAAAGATGGCCCCTGACCTGTTTGGATTTGGATCAGAGATCGCATTAGTGCGTAAGCAATATCCGAATTCGGTCCGAGCTTTTTAGACTCTAGATCCGTATTTTCACGAATTCGGATTGAATGCAGTGCAAAAAGCAATATCCGAATTGGGTCCGAGTTTTTTATATCCGTATTTTCACGGGTTCGGATCGGACGCAGTGCGTAACCGTTCTTAGTCAGAGTAATGCCGGCTGTACGCTTGTCCAAACCCTAAAATGCCTGTTTAATGTGGCAAATGCCTGTCAAATACAGCAAATGCCTGTCAAATGCCGCAATTGCTTGTCAGTTGTGGTAATCCTAGGCTCAATCCAAATTAAATAAAAAAAGAAAACAAATTTTTGTTAAAAAAATCTATTGTTATCAAATCAAATTAATTTCCAATTTATTTTGCGTTTGGAGAATTTTTGTTAAAACACACGTCTATTATTAAATTCCTTTTTTTAATAAATCACCAAAATTGAGTTTACTTTTTTCCGTTCACCTCCTTTAAAATTATAACTCGGTTTCCTTATAAAGTTTCCTTATTGCAAAAAGGATTTTGAAGGAAAACTCTTTATTTATCTAATTTTGCTAAAAGCGGAGCTGGACTCATTTCATGAAAAGCTCTTCAGTAACATGAGAGTTTCAGTAAATCTCGGGGAACTGAAGTAAAAATGCAATATTTTAGATTTATTTGTAAACATTGTATTGTACTGTTATTCTATTTATTCTAGTTTATATAAGTAGTTTATGTGGAAGCTTACCTATTCAAAATATCTATTCAGCGATTGGGGTTACTTTGATATCAAGGGGCGATATTGATAGTTACTAAAAATATTGCATTTGGTTATAATATATCTGTGTAAAAATGAAACTGATGCACTTCAACTAAACCGTATAGGCAACATTGACAGTTTTCCTATTTTACCAAACGGTATAGAGGTGTCTGCGAAGTTAGATGGCGAAGATAAAAAATACTAAATTTCACCCACTGATTATGTACAAAATTCGAGTAATAAATTGGGGCTACTTTGACACTGAATGATAAAACAGGAATTATCGAAGTAAAAGCCTACGGTCCGACTTTGATAAGGAACATTTCTCCTTTTTTTTATCGAAAACTATGCTCTGTAGTTTTTTTATCTAGTTTATTTGATTTAATATATCTCAGTTAATTGAGTCCTATATAAAAAATATTTTTGATGGAGCACCTAAAAGCGAAAATAAATAAGATACAAACACATGAAGCTCAAAAAATTGATCAAAGCGATCAAAGTAACCCGGTTCTATTGGTACCAACTTTATTGAGGGTAGTTTTCGTTTGCAAATAAAGGCAGGTAGATAGTTGTTGCTATTTCAATTTGATTTTTGCATCATATTAAATTGGTACGAAGAAAAGAGTTGACGTTGCTCGTACCCAGTTTGTTACGCCGTTTCTTCATTACAGCATAAACACTAGGAGATGGTGAAGGACTGGCGTTTTTGAGGGCTGTCTTATGTAAAACTGACGTTCAAAAAGAATTAAGTAATTGTCTAGTTTGAATAAATAAATTCAGCAGGGAAATTGCGTAACGTAACCAACACCATTTATGAGGTCCGGACTCCACCAAAAATGTGCGGAGATGTCCGAAACGGAGACGAGAAGAGATGTTTTTCAGCTAGGGTGTATCCACCGAAACTGTGCGGAGATGCGTACTGGCTAGACTGTAATGGAGATGTGTGCTGGATAGGGTGGAGATGTGCGCTGACTAGAGCGGAACTGAGCTGCGTGTGGCGAGCGTTGGATGTGAACGCACAGTTTAGTGCAACTACGGTTTAGTTCACTGCACGCCGCACACATCTCGTGTCCGCTGCGCGCCGTGGTAAGCTTGAGAGGCAAAGCTCACATCTCCACCTTGCACCGCGGCCCAGCTCAATCTCAGCAAGGAACAGTTCACATCACCGCTTCCATCGCGCCATACAAATATGATACATCTCCGCTCAGTGGTATCCACTTAAGCTGAGTGGAGACGAGATGTGTGAATAACGAAATTCTATTGGTTTTTTAAAACACATCACTGCTCCGCTCGTCTCGTCTCCGCTTTGGTGGAGTCCGGGCCTGACAGTTGATGTGTCAAAAACAATATTCATTGCGTGGTACATAGTTGTAGAGTAGTCGGATTGTTAATACATACGTTTCTATGCCATTGTTAACCTGTCAAAATCGAGTGTTTTGCGCGAAAAATACCAAGATACAATGTGTACTTTTGAATAAAAATATACACAATTTGAATCCTATTTTTTCTAAATTTAATGAACACTTAATTTTCAATCGAATCAAGGAAGGCCTATTTAGAGTTGGGGACTGTGAGAGGCTGATTCGATTAATAGACTATGAGACTGTGACACAGTAAAACGTCGTATCAAACCGGTGTTAGAATTTTCATTACTTAACCAACTTTGATCTCTTCTAACTTTGCCCCTCTGAAGTGAAGAGCAGAACGCTCAGAGCCTGTTTTCAGAGCGGCAAATTTATTTTACGAGTACCAGATCTGCCTTTTTGAAGTGTAGAACAGAATGCTCAAAGCCTGGTTTCAGAGCGGCAAAGTTATTTTACGAGTACCAAATCTGCCTTTTTGAAGTGAGGAACAGACCGCTCAGAGCCTGTTTTCAGGACGGAAAAGTTATTTTACGAGTACCAAATAACTCTGGCTCTCTAAAATAAAGAACAGAACGTTTAGAGCCTGTTTTCAGAGCGGCAAAGATATTTTACGAGTACCAAATAACCTTTCCCCTCTGAAGTTAGGAACGTAACGTTCAAAACCTGTTTTTAAAGCGGCAAAGTTATTTTACGAGTACCAAATAACTTAGCCCCTCTGAAGTGAGTAACAGAATGCTTTAAGTCTGGTTTCGGCGAGGCAAACTTGTTTTTCGCGCACTGTATGATTAAACTCGATTCTAATCTCATCTTTTCCAAGCTATAATATCTCTAATAACCATTACCACACCCACCATTCCATAAAGAACACATTTATACAAATTAAATAATAAATAACGTAATAATGGAGGCACTCACCCATACATTGGTTCGGCATAATTGATCGGAAACTCGCACGTCACATTCAAGTAAAAATGCGAGTGATTCGATTGGCAGAAATCGTCCGCGGTAAAGTTCGAATATTCGGCGTATCCTGTCTGATTATCGTAGTAATTGTAGTTGATCTTTGAGCTGTCTAAATCTGTGCTAACGGTATCCACGATCTGTTTTGTAGCGTTGAAATCGCCAAAGTAATCAACCCAGTCTTTGTCGTGCGCCGCCATCTTGGATTTGTTGGCTATCTTGTTGATTTTGACATGGTTGTTGTTATGTCATGGTGTGCGTTTCTGTGGGCAAAAGAAATAATATTATTAGTATTTAAAGCACTATATTCATAAGATTTTTAGGTGATCGCTTGTCAATAATAGACCGTACTGTCACTTTTTGTGTTTTTTGTAATTGGAAACGAAAAGACTGGTACAGATTTACAAACAAGGTTAATAATAAATAACACCTGATTTAATAGCCAAGAGCCTCGACCAACATCTGATGAAGCTCTCGTTAGGCAGCTGGATCAAGGGTTTGATTCAGAAAGCAGTACTTCTCGACACGGCGCGTATTGTTAGGAGGTTCCTCTCTCTGAGGCCCTGACCGCCGGTAGCTTGGACCCTGTTCCCGATGCTTGTGGGCTACTATTAGTAGGTGTAGTGTTTTTTATGAAACGTATTTAAAATATAATTTATACGTAGGTAAAATGAATAAACGGAACAATAACACCTGACTTATAAGTTCTAGAAAAGTAAGAAAAGCTGTCCTTTAAAAAAAAACCAGATGTTCTAGACCAACCATGTCAAACTCAAAGTCACTGGTGGGCCAAAAGCATGAGGACCGTAGACTAGGCGGGCCGCAATACCCAATCTTAAAGAAGACAAACTACGGAAAATATTAACGAAAAAACCATGTCAGATAAAACGTATAAAACATGTTTCTACCAACATACATAAAATTAAGTCTGTATAGTAGAAACTTTTTTTAATCATTTTTATTTTATAATATTTGATGTCAAAGTGTTTTATAACCAAAATAAAATAATATACAACAACAGACAACTTACGTCAGTCGTCGAAAACGGTCGTGATACCTGTATGGAATTGATATAGCGCGCGCGTTTTTGAAAACGGTTTTCAAGACGCTCGCGGCCCGCATTATCTGGCTGTTTTCAAAATTGATTCGGGCCGCAGGAAAATGCTCAGTGGGCCGCATACGGGCCGCGGGCCGCATGTTTGATATGGCTGTTCTAGACGCTTTTTGTTTCCTTAATGTAAGACTTGATTTAACAGGTGAAGTGGATAATTGTGTCTTCAACCATCCAGGCTTTTTGCGAATTGATGCTAATTAATTAGATTAATCCCTAACGGTGTTTTGACTTAGTATATAATTAAATACACCAGGTCTACGCTTACAAATCAGATTACGATCGGTGCCCCATAAACAAATATAATAACAATTAATTCGCTTTCGATAAATCATGTTCTTAATTATTTTCAGCAATAATTAAAATGTTTAAATTAATAATTAGCGCAACAAAATTGACACATGTAACCAATTGTAATTATGTTCGAAATTAATATTTGATTTTGGGAATTAAATTATTGTTTCGATTGAATTAAAATTAAATTAAAATATGGCGGGTCAGTTTTGTCATTACGAGTAAATTGGGTCATTGGGTTTTAATTATGTTGATGTGTAGGAGTAATAAACTTTAATTATTGCATCAATGATATTATATTATGTATATGTCGTGGCCATATCGTAGAATTGATCACTTCATGAAGTGGCCGGCCATTTCATGAAATGGTCGTATTTCATGAAATGGCCAACTAAAATTGGCCATATCGTTGAAACGTCAACGTTTAATGATATGGCCATCCACGTTTGGCCATATCATTAATGTAGGGTTTCCATGATATCAAAGGTTTAATAAAAAATCCAAATAAAGGAAGCACGTACCATGCAAGCAAATGAGTAGACTACGGAATTTCGACCCACAAAATATCGATGCACGTTACCGCGAAAGTTTAATAGCTTGATTCACCAACAATTAAGGAGATCTGGCGCTCGGCGGCCGCTGCCGCGGCACGCTCGCTACGCTCGCTCGCCTTCGCGCGTTATTGGTCACTGTTCTAACCTAACCTAACCCAAATGATTCAATATACTAAATAGTAAATGTTTGCAGTAACGTGTATCGATATTTTGTGCTGTAGTTTCACAGGTTAACCAGATAAATAATCGAACAAATAAAATTCTATGAAAAGTTCACCCGCAGTTACCATGAAGTCATATTTTGAAATCCAATAATAGTCCATTAATTTTCTTTGCGTGGTCACCCTACTTTACTTATTATTATTAGCTTTTTTGTCAGAATAATTGTCCGCCGCCATGATGCATCACAAAAACAAAACGATATCAGCGCCTCTAACGGTGAATAATGTAACTGTTTTACGATATGATCACTAATGTTTGACCATATCATGAAGTGGCCGTGCGTTTAGCTGATCATATCGTTAAACGCTGATTATTCATTGATCTGGCCAGGCCATTTCATGATGTGGGCAGCGGGTATTGGCCATTTCATGAAATGCAACCATTTCATGAAATGGCTGGCCACATCATGAAGTGATCAATTCTATGATCTGGCCACGACATATACATGATTAGTCGGAAAGGGGGTACTAATCCGCGGGCTACTCAAAGTATGATGTCTGTTTTATAGCAAGAGTTAAAATCTCAATATTTGTTTTTTGTCGTTATAATTGTTTTTTTTTTTTTTTTTTCAAAAAATTCCTCATTCCTGTTTTAGTTTAGAATTCAGAAAATAGAGCTTATAGTCCGTGACCCATAATTCCGGGCTGCTACTGAGAATTCCACACGATAAAACCCAATAACATTTTGCCCGACGTCGGAATCGAACCGAGGACAGCTCGACAGTTACGCTTGCAACCATTAGACTCACAAGGAAAACATTTAAGAAAAAAATTAACACTTATTCTTCAAACGTTTAAAAATGCAGATTTATAAACCTACTACTTAAAATCCTTTCAGAAATACAAGCGTGACGTAATCATTTACCAAGTTCAAAATGTAATTTCTTAGAGCAGATTTGGCAAGGCATCAAAATCTCTCTTAAGCTGGTTTCCCACGGTGTGTGGTAGCGCGCACCGTCTGTGCGTGGTATCATCCGTAAAATCACGCACCGTGGGAAGCCACATTATGAGAGAGCGTGATGTGGATACGGCGCACCGCTCCGCACGCGTCCGCGTTACCACGGACGAGTCTCTTCGTCCATTCACCATGGTGCGTCACCGTCGGTGCGAGTTCGTGCGTCGCGGTGCGCGATATCACGTACCGTGGGAAACAAGCATTATACATACATAAACACACGCCTTTTTTCCGTACAGTAGGCAGAAACTGCAAAACGCCACCTGCGCCACCCTTACATACTCCTTTTGCTTCTTCCACGTTCATACGTCTTGTCATACATGCACGCCGGTTGAGAGTACTACGCACCTGTCCTTTTAGTGCGTCCTCTAATGGCGTTTCCACTGACATTCGCCTTGTAAATTCCTTTTGTTAATCGCCGTTCACTGATTTTCTCAACATGACCAAACCACCTAAGTATACTCCTTCAAATTTTTGTCACTACATCATCTTTTAAACCGCAACTTTGTCCTATCACACCATTCCTCAATCAATCTCTCTTAAATTCTTCTCTAAATGCTCGTAACACAGTGATTTACTAATTAAATATAGCTCCACTAATGAATAAATAGTTTCTACTCTACACATACTTGCGCTCGTTAACGCTAGCTGAATATTACCTAGTTGTTATAATGTTAAGTGGGTAAGGGTCGAGTAACACTGCAAGCGGGTATTTATTTATTTCTTTAAAAATCAGAACGACATAAAGCCAATTACATTGATAGTTACACATAACATAAGTACTGGCATTAATTAATATAATAGATAATAGAATGTAAAATATTAACCCTTTCACTCGGTCTTCTCGCAATACACCAATCATTCCAACAATATCACCTTCCATTCATCAGCAAATAGATCCAGTGAAGGATTAGATTCCAGGAGAGCGTTGAGTGCGTTCAGCATCCTTGCGGCTGCGCAAACAAATTATGCCGCCTCGCTCGGCAATAGTTGTCGGGTACAAAAAAGACACACAGCTCACCGTGCAAACTAGGTGCGTCAATGGCTCCGTGTATAATAAATATAAAAGATTTAAAGCTTGTCTCACAACCTCCGAGAAAGTTCCCGTTACATTACTTGGCAGATAATTTCATGCAAAACCTGCATTCTAATTGCGCAACACACTCGTAATCGCGATGACTTTGATCTTGACAGGGCAACAATATCCATAGCAACATATGTATTAACAATCCGACTTCTCCACAACTATGTATCACGCAATGAATATTGTTTTTGACACATCAACTGTCATGATTTATGTTGGTTACGTTATGCTATTGCCCTGCTGTTCCGATTTTGAATTTATTCGGTGAGTAGTGGCTACTCACACATTGTGAAATAGGTAAAATAGACCCTATCAATGTAAGCCAGCGAATTATTTTACAAGTAGACAGGATTTAATAACAGATTCACACGACACGTCGTAGATGTTATTGTTTCTTGAACGATTTTAGACTCAATTAATTCAATTCATTTCATTTCATTTCTAGCCTGAGTCGTCCCACTGCTGGGCAAAGGCCTCTCCCCATGACTTCCAGTTTCTTCGATCCAGAGCCAAAGTGGACCACTGATCATTGGTTTTGTCTAGCTCGTCCCGCCATCTTCTTTGAGGTCTGCCGCGACGCTTTCTGGCTGTGTCAGGGCTCCATAAAGTGGTTATTTTGGCCCACAGCTCATTGGGCATGCGGCGCACGTGGCTGGCCCAGGCCTTCTTCAGCTTAGCGGCTTTTTGAGTAACGTCAGCAATATGTGTTTTAGAGCGCAGTGTGGTGTTGTGTACGTGGTGCGTTAGATTGACGCCTAGAATGCTGCGCTCCATAGCACGTTGCCAGACCTTGACTTTGGACTTTTGAATGTTTGTCAAAGACCAAGTCTGGAATCCATAGGTCAAAATGGGGAGAATGCACATAGCCAAGACTAGACTAGACTCAAGATTCAACAAAATTCTTCAATAAACCATGCATAATTATTAGGGATAGGCGTTGAAAAATCTTTCAAAAGTTACCACGGGGATACCCAATTGATATAGCTGTCTGAACGTACTAAAAACTGACAGACTGTAAGTGAAACCATCATCCCTACTATACTACCTGCGTTTTTGAGAAACCCAAACCAGTAACTAAACGCTCGCAGAACGCGGAGACTGCAGCTATTTAGGTAGATTTTTATATCCACTTGTGGGCATTTCATCATCATCATCATCACTCTGCTCTTATCCCCCTCTAGGTGTGGTCGGCACAACACGTATTCCTCTTCCATTCTCCTCTATCAGCCGCCATCTCATTACTCACTTCTTTCTTACCCATCTTTCACACAATCCATCTATCTTTTCTTTCACCTACCTCTACTTGTATATCCATCCACATTCATATTAAACACTCTTCTGGTAACATGACTTAGTAAGTTATGTAACTTAGTTGTTACCAAAAAAATCAGCACATAAAAAAAAATTGCAACTATCTTCAAAATCCGTCCCGCTCTCACTCGCACCTCACCTTTATCCAAAAATCGCCTAATTGCTACAATTAAGGGAAATTGAGCCTAGTACATAATACACAGAACATATTGCATTAGTATCGGTTTAGAAAGGCTTTACACGAGCTAATAGCGTAGTACAGACAACAAACCAGATTAGCGTACAGGCAACTAATTTCGTTCGTATTTTAACGAAATTGAGCGTGTGCTGCGTGGCCAATAATTTGCTAACGCACGGTAATATTTGTCAATGTGTCTACGTGAGGCATTGTATTTGTTGTTTTTTATTGGTTGCTTTTGTACCTAGTCTCACCTGGTGATAAGCGCAGATAGGGTCTAAAAAGGAGCACACGAATCCACACGAACTAGATACACCGAGATAGAGAGACTTCCTTATACCCATCTGGCTCTCACATATAAACGATGGAACAGTAAACTGCTTGGCTGACTTTAATATGTAGGCGGTAGCTAGCCAGGTGGATCGTAAAGATCCTACCACCAAGCATGCTGGGTTTTGTTGAATCTTACATCACGCGTCAATTCTCAGCGTGCGGTGAGGAAATACTTTATTCTAGTCGATCCCCACATGAGACAAAAACCTGTAGGGATCTTTGGATTTGCAGGATTAGACAATGAAGATCACATGTTGGGATTTATAACTTTTACAGGTACCAGCTTGCACATAATTACAATAAACTACATGATTATAATTACGACCTAACCAAACGGCTGCGGAGAAACGACTGCTGCGCCAGGCTAATGCAATCGTGCGCTTGTGTACCAAACCATTGTATCAGCCGTCTGTCCCTTTACTTACTATTTTACGCCAATTCGACTAAAAAAATTGTTGCCATACGCAAAGGAACCACAACCATCAGTCAGTTTTTGTTTACGAAAACTGTCAAAATGTTTTTTTTATATTTTTGTATGAAACAATTTGACAGCTTTTGAAAAAGAAAGCTATCTGAGTAAACGGCTCGGCTTTGGCTCGGTTGCGATTTATCAACATTTCTTTTAGGAGAATTGGGACCCTGTATACTCAACTCTTTTGTTGACTGTACAACCTATAGATGGTTGTATAGTCATGAAGCATAATTTCTACGCGTATTAACATGCCCTTGTTTCGCAATTTAACGTAGTAGTTTCATTATTAATATAGTATGTTAAGTACAAGCTTTTACTTGGCTTCTATGTGAAGTACATCTTTACCTATTATAACATTTACCGTGTAATTAACTTGGAAACTACCGACTTGATGTATCAGCTTTAAACATGTCGGCGGCGGATCGCGTTTGCTGTAATTTCGCTAACATACGTGTTTCTCGGAAATCTAGAATAAGTATGACGTATTACCGTCCGATTTCTCAAAGTCCGTTGCGTTCAGTAAAATTTTGTCAAAGGAGATGTTTCAGAAATGTATGGAGCCTGAGCTAGCACCATGTACACTTTATGTAAATATAGCTATACAATAAAGTAACCGTTTTTTAATGTTAATTTCTATAATTTTAATTCGTTTAATTGTATATGTTACGGCTAATAGCCGAAGTGCGGCTACACCTAGTTTTAGCCGGGTACAACTAGGTGCAACCAGTAGCAGTTGGTTAGAACTAGGTGGAGCTTAAGTCGACGGAGCCCCGCTGTGCGGGGCTCCTATTTCTGTCTGCAGGGTTTAAAGTAACCTAACACGAAGGGGATGACGGGGGCTTCGTTCGCTCGCTGCGCTCGCTCACTCTAGCCCCCGTCATCCCCTTCGAACCTAACCTATCCGTGCCGGGGTTACCCTTAACCATCGGTGTGCGGCTGCACCTAGTTCTAGCCGCTATGATGAAGGCTAAACCTAGTTCTAACCGAAGATAAGTAGGATAGATTTAAGTTTAACCGCATGTGGCCGGCTGCACCTAGTTGTACCCGGTTAAAACTAGGTGAAGCCGCACTTCGGATATTAGCCGTAACATATATACAAGATATCTTGGTCAAGGAGAGCAACACAACTATAGATGCGAAGCCGGTTGACAACGTTGTCAACCGCGCGGTTGACAACCACATTTTTGGATAACAACCGTTGTCTACGGTTGTTTACCATTTTCGACGGCTTGAAATGGATAATAACCTGTTTTTTTTAATGGAATCAGTTTTTGTCCTTAGGTAATAGATAGAATAAATAGCCCCACTTTAAGGGAAATGATTGTTTTTTTAAAATTAATTATAGATTCTTTATTTTAATGTAAAGTAACTTTTATGAGAGATTTCTTTTAGCGTAGGTACCTTAATTTTGAAATGATTACTTCCGAATTGAGTAATTGGGTAGTAGTGGCAACGTCGCTCAAGGTCAAGCGACGACCCGCGCGCAAAATAGTTTGTAATGAAGTAGATAGGTACCTAATTATTTACGAGTTTCGTATAACGTAGGTAGGTAATTAGGTATCTACCTACCGGATAAAATGGGGTAAATAGAGACCCATGGGTGAATAGATACAAAACTTGAAACGAGTTTTTAAGGTTGAATTACGTAATGTACGTGTCAGTACTAACAAGGTAACAAAATTCTTAATTTTAATTCAGTAAAAAAAATCGAGTCCTTCTAGGCAGCAAACAACATTTTCAGCATAGTCAAAAACCATTTTGAAAGTTACAAATAAAATATTTTAGGCTCAAAACATAACCAACCTTTTTGCTTGCAGTCGGATAAACGACCGGTTGTCAACCGTTGTTTATAGGTTGTTATCGGGTACTTTGGATAAATATCGGTTGTCAACCGCTGTTTTACAACTATAAACACAACACATAAAAATATGGTGGATCGAAATTATGTGAAATGTTATTTTGACAACTGTTGACATGTCAATGATCCCATAGTGTTTATTTCTTGTGTACTTACGTAACCCATCTACGTTGTTTATAGACGAAATTACTTTGATTTCGTTATATTTACAATGAAATAAGACTATAGGTGTTGTACTCGATTGCGTCAGCATATCACTGAGAAGAACAAGAACAGATATGGAACTGTAAAACTGGCATAGGTAATGCCAGCAGCTAACCATCTCGGTGTCCAGAGGAGCAAGAAGCGAAGGCCTGAATATTTTCAACAACGACTCAATGAAAGACACACACACACACATCACGAAACCCAGGACTGTCAAAGTTGTCAAACTCATGTCAATGTCAAACACAACTGTCATGGCTACCAGAAAAAAAGGGTTAACATATTAAAAAAACGTCCCCAAATAATTCCAGTACAAGAGTAGTCTTTTTCAAATTAATTTATTTGTATTTTTATGGAAATCCCCTATTTTTAACCGACTTCAAAAAGAAGGAGGTTCTCAATTTGTCTGAAAGTTTTTTTTTTGTATTTTTGTTACACGATATCTCCATCAATTATGAATGGATTTTGATTAATCCTCTTTTGTTTGGTAGGCCATACTTCAGAGGTGATCCCATATAAAATGTTAGAAAATGCCTAAGACATTAAGTCTGCCTCTGTACAAAGTTTGTGAGAAAGTATAAATAAATAAATAAAATCAAAACTGATACAGCGCTTTTTGAAAAAATCAACAAAAATAAAAAATATAATACTTAGATGACGTTTTGGTTTGTGGTTTCTTTTAACAAAAGTTTTGATGAGGACTTTCAATCTCTGTTTTAACTGTCATCACAGAAACATTAGCCAAGAACAAAGAAAATTGTATATAAGGAGCCGTGTGCGGGGCTAGTACAAAATTGATGAGCAAAGTCGCATGTCTAAAATTTTCTTACAGAAATATCTGATAATGTAAGACCGGGCTTATAATCCGATTCCAGTTTGACCCCTAAAATGATTTTAACAAACTGTCCAAATTTCGTCACGGATTACGATATCGAATTTCGCTGTAAATAGCCAAAGGAATTATTATCTGTCATCAATTTACCATGTAATAACCCTCCTTTAATGGTGTCTAACCCTTTTGAGGGTAAAATTAATTTATTAAGCCTATCGCGTCCTGTTTCAGGTGCAAAAATACCCTTCAAAGTAATGAAAATTTGATAAGTTTAAATAAGTTGTATTAATTTTAAAGGGATCGTTTTGTGGTTGTGTAGATTTTATCCCGTGCGGGAGGGGTAGAATATAAAACTTCCTCACCTCACGCTGGGAATAGACACGTGTTGTAAGATTCAACAAAACCCAGCACGCGACCTGGTAGGATCTATACAGTCCGCCTGGCTAGCTACCACCTGAACATTAAGGGTCAGCTCACACCGAGACGCGACGCGACGCGACGATAGATGGAACGAGACGATGGAAGAAGCCCGTATTTCGCGCTGCGCCGCGCGCCGCCGCGATACGCATCGCAACGTCGCGAGGCACATCGTAAAATCGTCGGCAACACGACGCCTCGCTGCGCAGCGAGACGCCGCGCGGCGCAGCGGAATGTGTCTACATTCGCCACGTGCCGTGGGTCTGTAATTAGTTTTTGTTTTTCTATGTATGGCCGCAACAAATTCAATAAGTTTTGAAACTTTTTGTAATCCATTTTGTAATAATCATAAAAATTTTCTGGATAATTGGCAATGTGGTCATAAGCCAAGGTATGAAATTCACCATGAATTCTTCTATTTCTCCATAAATTATGCACCCAAATCCTGTGTGATGTCTTCCTTTTAATTTTATTTTTGTATTCTTCTTGCTCTGCCTCTTCTGCAAGAAGTCCGATTATTACAAGATCCCAGTCTATCATTATAATTTCACTCGAGCACTCGACCGCACTGCATCAAGTCTACACGAAGTCGGACGGAAATAGTACAGACAAGTTGCCACGGCGGCCTCGACTGCGCCTCGCGGCGCATCGCGGCGTCGCGCGGCGTCGCGCGGCCTTGAGAGGCGCGGCGCCGCTCTTGCACGCCGCGCATACCGCTGCGTCGCGATGCATCGCGCTACGCCGCGAGGCGTCACGAGGCGCAGCGCTGCGTGGTGCAACGTATTCTGAATTCTCACAATGAAATGTGTATCTTTTCGTGTAGAAAATAAAGTTATATTTTGAGTCGCTCTTTTAAAGTATGCGCGCAGCGTCGCGTCGCGTCGCGTCTCGGTGTGAGCTGACCCTAAAGTCCGGCGCCAAGCAGTTTACTGTGTTCCGTCGTGTGTATGTGAGAGCCAGAGGGGTATAGCGGAATCCTTCTATATCTCTGTTATTTGGACTCGTGTGCTCTCTTAGACCTGTCTGCGTTTACCATCAGGTGCGACTAGGGTCAAACCAACAAGTAACATAACAAAAATAAAACTTTCCTTGTGTACAATGTAGGGTAACGCTCTCAGCGATAAAACCACCATTGTACCCTTCAATATACATGGTGTCCCTGGAAGTATGGATCAAATCGAAACAGGCCGTGGCGATGTCATTTTCAAACTTTTTAACCCTGAGAATGTGACAATTTTTACGGTTCAAAAGTTATGAACAATTTTTTTTTCAATCACTTCGTATAGAAAAAATAAATTAGCAGAGCTATCATTTTTTTTCAGGACTTTGGCGACACTAGGCCTTTTCTGTGGTAATACTTTTACGCAGCTAGAAAACATGATGTGTTCAATAAGAAAAAACATTTACTGCAAATGCTTTTTTGGTTTGGCAAAAATTTTAGTCAAGTTTTTACTACTACAAGTTTTGAAATGACTTTGTCTACGCCCCTATTTGATTTGATCCATACTTCCAAGGACACCCTATGATATTGTATAAGAGTGTGTTACAATTTTGGTGTAAAAAAAGTATATTCTATTCTATTCTATCTTTGAATGCAGTTGAAGTATTTTTGTTAAACTATGTATTTTCTCGTATGTACATATTCTATACGGAGCCACAACGATTAAGGCCCTCTAACCCAAGTGAGTTTTTTTTTGCGATTTCTGACGTTTCTAGACGTTTGATCCTTATGTGAAATAGGATCGATTGTCATCATAAATATGTACATTTTTTTCAAAATCTGTGAATGCAGATAGAAATTATTTCAAAAGTTAGCTGTTCAATGTTTAAGGTAGCTGTCCTTCATGCCCCAGGTCAAATTACCACCCTGTATATCAAATACAATACATTATGAAAATCTAAATGCAATTATGGCGAATTTATATTTATCTACAAAATGAAGCAATATAATGCTGATAGATGTATGCATTTCAATAACATCACAAAGCTAGATACATAGAAACACGATTTACTGAGTTCATAAAGCTGACAAATGGCCAGCTAATCTCATTTGAGTGATGGTCACGTGATTAGTTAGCCGCCTGTACGAATAATCTATTTCCATTAATTGTATTTTCTAGTTACGCGATACATCATTAATTCATTACTAATCTTGTTTTAAAAATGATTGATTCATCATAAGTGTCGAATCCTGTTTAAGGCTTGTTAGGGTTTAGTACCCAAAGGGTTAAACGGGACCCTATTACTAAGACTCCGCTGTCCGTCCGTCCGTTTGTCACCAGGCTGTATCTCATGAACCGTGATAATCAGACAGTTGAAATTTTCACAGATGATGTATTTCTGTTGCCGCTCTAACAACAAAAACTAAAAAAATAGAATAAAACTAATATTTAAGAGGGGCTCCCATACAACAGATATGATTTTTTTGCCGTTTTTATAGATAGTGGTACGGAACCCTTCGTGCGCAAGTCCGACTCGCACTTGGCCGGTTTTTTTTTATTAATTTATCGTCGGTACTTCGACACACTACACTGAGTCAGTATTTTTATTAATGTGTACAAATCGCGAAAGTTTAAAAACATCTATTACTTTACTCTCAATAATAACCCACGATGGCTTTGATTTCCCTGATTTTCCGATTAACGTCGCAAAACAAAGTGAATTAATAACTTTTACAATTATTGCTTCCCCCTTATCAAGATCACACAAAAGTTCTCAAACAATTAATATTATATCAAGAACATTGTTACCAAGTAAGTGCGCACGCGCGGAATTTTATAATTAAACTTGTGTTGACACGAATATCTTCGGTAATAACTTGGGACGGTAAAGTTCTGAACTTAGTTCATTTTACTAAAGTATTATTAAGGTGGTACCACATGTGTGTGAAATATTAAGTTTATGTTTAAAGTTCGTTGTCATTAGTCGATATCTAAGTCTATTATGCTTGCGGGTATACCGCACACGGGGAGTTCGTATGCAGAATCCACACGTGGATAGACCGCATGCGAGAATTGCGCACGCAAGGAGCGCGTACGTGAGGAGTGCGCACGTGAGGAGGCAGCATGGAGCAGTCTGCATGCAGAGTCCACACGTGGATGCAATCTGCATCCGGGAAGTGCACATGCAAGGAGTGCGTACGTTGAAAGCGAGTATGTGGGGAGTGCGCACGTGGGGACTGTGCATATGAGGAGGCAGCATGAGACAGTTGGCATGCAGACTCCACACGTGGATAGACCGCATCCGGGAAGTGCGCACGCAAGGAGTGCTTACGTGGGGAGTACGCACGCGGGGAGTACGCACGCGAGAAGTCAGCATGGGAGAGTCCGGATGCGGGGAATGACTAGTGAAAATGATCGATCGGAATGATGGAAAATTCAAACCCCCGCTTCGGTCCCTACTATTACAATGAAAATAAAAATAGTTGACTTTCACTTGCAATATAAACGGACAAACATTATTTAAAAGTATTCCATATAATAGTTCCTGAAATAAAAACTATTACAGATAGACGGACAAAGCCACACCATAAGGTTCCTTTTTTACAATTTTGGCACGGAACTAAAAATCGTTTACAAGAAAAAAATAGAACAAAGAGGAACGGCTTTAGTTATTAAAGCCACGCCGCTCTGAAATAAAAAGAAAGCAATATACTGGCGTACCTAAAACTCAATAATAGCGGTGAGTTAGTTTGCTCTGTACTCCAGCTACTGGTTATGGGAGAGTTCGTAGTTTTACAATTTTAATACCTGCTATGGTTGCTACACGAAAATTTTGTGAGGAATATTGTTTTCGAATTTATTTGCAAATGTTTTTTTTTTCGTTTTTTATTCGTTTTATTATTATTACACGTGGTCGCGCTTGACCCTAGTTGCGCCTGGTGGTAAGCGCAGACAAGGTCTAAAATGGAGCACACGAATCCAAGTAACAGAGATATATGTAGAGGGATTCCCCTATATCTCTCTGGCTCTCACATACACACGACGGAATAAAGTAAACTGCTTGGCGCCGGACTTTAATGTTCAGGTGGTAGCTAGCCATATGGACCATTTAGATCCTACCACCAAGCGTGCTGGGTTTTGTTGAATCTTACAACACGTGTCTATTGCCAGCGTGCGGAAAAGAAGTTTCATATTATAACCAGTCCTCAAACGGGAACATCATGTAGACATCATTGCAGGAAACTGCCTTTCACAATTCATGGCTTGAAAAAAGAATTAGAATAAAAGTAACAGAACAATTGCTATTATTACTGAATCTGTACTCGAAGACCTATTAAACATAAATATCATATGACTTTATTCTGTTCAACGAAAGATGAGTCCTGTACCCCAAGTGTGAGTTTTTTTCGTTAACTACTGTAGTTGCGTCACGCCAAAAATGTATGAAAATTTCGGCTGTGTCTCTAGGCGCACCGTTCACTAACTAATATTCGCGCGTTAATTGAACGGTGCGCCTAGAGACACAGCCTAAATTTTCATACATTTTTGTCGTGACGCAACTACAGTAGTTAACGAAAAAAACTCACACTTGGGGTACTGATATAGCCGTCGTCATTTCGTAAATTGTAGCCGTAAGGCTTGAATTACATAGAAACGGCATAAGATGCAGGCGCGTCGCTTTCATTATGTACGAAAAAGATTTGAAGCAGCACGAAAAACCGTATGAAAGCGACGCGCCTGCGCCGCACCTGCACCTTACGCCGTTTCTAAGTAATTCACGCCTAAGGAGATTGCTATCTAAAAAAAGTAAACGACATCATCAAAAATCGTTAAATAGCTATATTAACCATGTTTTGTTTTTATAAATATTTGATATTCTTTGTATGGTAACGTTTTGCAGAAAAACCCCAGGACTCACTTTACGTTGAAAAGGGTGTAGAACCATTAAGACATTTCTATACCTTTCCAAACACCTACATACTACTAAAGGTCCGAATTAAATATTAATTTGGTGCAGAAAGTTTCCCCAGTCGCAACATTTCATGTGTAGGATTCATTTTAAGTTAGCCCGGAGCTTTGTGGAATTGGATTTCTTTCTCCCTATCCAGTTTTGTTTCCTTATTAAATTCTTTAAAAAAATAAGTTTTATACGTGTATGCTAGTTGCATGTCATAGTTGTCCACAAGTGCGTCCGGCGCACCCTGGGCACATGAATAAATAAACCGAACAGACTGAAAGCTTCCTAACAGAGTTCAAAATTCTTACCTACTTTCATAGGGCTGTCTACTATTTCACGACCGTAAGTTAAGTATCTATCTATTTAATAGAAAAGGCCAAATGAAATCTTACTAAGACGGCCTACAAATACTTTGGTACTATTCTACAAACATACTAAAACAAAAATACGAAAAAAATAATACGCCAATATAATTACTTACTTACAAATAATAATTCTTATGGGAAAGCCTTATCGTCATCTTAGTTATTTTGGATATTATCTACTCGTAACTAAATATTCTGTAATAAGCATTAAACATGTGCAGGATAAGTAGATATAATATTAACTGACAAGATCCTTTAGATACTTATACAAAATAAGAAGTCTCCTTGTTTTTCCTACCATTATTTGTACACATACACACAGTACAACAGTTTGGCATCTTTAAAAACAATTAAAATAAAACATCCGCGTCTCGTACCGCTGCCGCTGTGACACACCCTAACTTTGTCCGCTTACTTAGCCGGCTCAAACCGGTTTGTACCCGAGCGGGCGCCGGCGCACTCCCCGCGCGCCTTGTCAGTGACAAGTCACGCACACATGGCTGTGCGTGTAGTAGTGTACCTACGCACGGTGTTTAGTATGAAGCTTTCATTCTGCTCGGTTTATTTATTCATGTGCCCTGGGTACTCCCTGCGAGCATACTTTCAGCGGCTGTAGAGAAATGGCAATCGATGCTCGCTAGAGAATAGAAACGACGATGAGATGTACAGCGTCTGTCGACAAATGGCAATCGATGATCGCTAGAGAATAGAAACACCTAGTAATCTATTTCTGGATTACACGCTTTGTAAACCAGAAATAGATTACTAGGAAAGATGTGAGGAATATGACAGTAATAACATTGGGTGGGGATATCCCTGGAATTTATATTGGTAGTATTTCCACCTCATGACTATTTTCGGGCCTAGTCCTTGGAACGATATTGCACATATTCCCATCACAGGGCAATTCCTGGCAACGGATTTGGGAATATTCCCATATCGTGGTAATATTCAAACTCAAAACTCAAACTCAAAACTCATTTATTCAAAATAGACTAGAATGACTTAGTTCTTTTTGAACGTCGATTTTACAATATAGACATCCCCCAAAAAGCCCTCCCTTCACCGCTTCCTAGTGTTTATGCTGTGAAGAAGAAACGGCGCAACAAACTCCCCAGCAACACAGATATGTCTGTCAAGTGAATAAATTTATGACTCTATACAAAGAAAATCATAATATTTTTTACAATAATAAAATTATGCACATAAAGGAAAAGTAAAAATGAAAATAGTACATGAGTAGGTATATAAATCAATTCTGTATGAATTGAGATAAATCAAAATCGTATCTAAATAATATAGATACTTATCTAAACAAACACATAAAAACTAATGGTTTCCAGGGAAGCCACATGTGCAGAAAAGAACTAGCGCCACACGTCCCTATCGTCAACATATTATTCAGGCATGGTTATCCCTAGATGTTCGTGATTCTTTTAACATCTTCAATTTTTCATCTGCTGTAATCATTTTTATGCAGCCTAGAACATTGTGTAATTGCAATACCACATGTATTAATTCATATTATTACATTCTTTTCTCCGAATTTTGCCTAATTTAGAATGCGATCCGCTGGATATTCTTCTCTCGTGTCAGCACGAGCTATACAAAAATAGCTCAATGTTGTGGTGAAAAGATTAGCCAGTCAGCAAGATTGGTAGCGGGGCTGACTGCCCAGAGTGCGCCGGACGTACTTAAGTATCGTCACTCGTGGAGGCTCTTTTCATGCACCTCCCGGATTTAGCATTATCGCTGGATATTGAAAATATAACTTAGAATAACACTATAAATATTCCCACGCAAGGAAAATAAAATAAAATACCAGTAACGACCCTAAGAAAATAATCATAAAAAGCAACTCCTAGGTACGATACTGCGAAAGTTCCCACTTCAAGACAATTCCATGAACAATATTGTGAAAATTCCCAGTTCAGGGCAATTCCCAGGAACGGTACGTCATCATTACTCGAGACACTTACCCTTAACATTCATAACATTTCATCTACCCGAATAATTTAAGTTTAGAGCAGAGTATTATTTAATTTGACGCAATTCCGCGTAGAGTAACGAAGGGAAATGTTCTTCAGGACGGGAATAAATGTAGAACAAATGTTTAAATCAGGGAGAATAGTCGTGATTTTAGTATAATGATGGGAATATTCCGCATAATAGTCATAATTATTCCGTGCCTTCTAAAGCATACCGCATCCCGGTTTTCATGTGAATATCTACCTATTCAGCGGGGTGGTTAGAGCTCAAACACACCACGTTTTTTTCAGGCGCCGTCGACGCGCGTTTTTCTATCGCGCGTTGCCGGCGCTGCTAAACTTGAAATAGGCAGATTATTTGCGAATGCATCGCTGCAAACTCACGAAAAACGCGCTACAGACGCGCGTGAGCAACTCTCCTTGCAAAGTAAAACGCGTGTAGCACGCGCGCGAGGGAGCGTGTATCGTGCTACAGATGCGCGTTAGCAACTCTCCTTGGATTAAAACGCGCTGTATGTATGTGTTTGCAGCTAAAGAGACGATCTGTGCCAGCGCGTCTGTATCGATGTAACTCCGCGCAACGAGCGCGTCGACAGTTCGCGAAAAAGTCGTCGTCTGCATACTACAATTTTATGAACGTGTGAATAGGTAAATTGGTTGCGATATCATCGCGTTTGCAGCGCGTTATAGTTGCATGAGACGCGCGTCGACAGCGCCTGAAAAAAACGTGGTGTGTAAGAGCCCTTAGATGTTATGGTAATCGCTTCGTGGAAAATACTGATAGTTAGACGCATATAGATAAGAAGCCGACCTCTAAATACTGAGAAAAAGCTAGGATAATAATAGAAAGATATTATGAAGTTATCCAGTCCACCTAACACCCCTTCCCATAGACCAGATATTTTTCACCATATTTTAAAATAGTCTTGCACCCACCTGGGACAGTTCATGACTGTACTCCAATAGTGCAGCCGTGGATAGTCCCCGGTTGGTGCCCCACCCCATTTTAGATTAAAGTTCTCAAAGGGGCCTCTGCGCGTTGGACCTGTGTCCCCGTGTATGCCTTTCAAAGGACCGGACATTTTCCGCACGGAAGATGAGCCGTGAGTAAAGCGAGAAAGATATTATGCAATAATAAAAATAATAAAATATCTTGATTTAGCACACGAGGTTGTGAGATGTGGACTTAACAACAGTCATTAATATTTATTTCTGTATACAACATGTTACATAATTCCCCTTAAAAAGAAATTGACATAAAATAAAATCATCACTGAAAAGCAATCCTGAAAACATAAAACTAAAGAGTAGACTACCCAGAAACTTATTTATATTATTAACAAATTTCCTCAGAGAGGTAAATGACAACAACCATAAAAGACTACTTGATTAATATTTTCTTTTATAAGGGGAAATATGTAACACGTTGTATATCTGTTAGGGCCCGTCCACATCTCCACGTCACGACGTCGTCAACGTGGAACGGTGCGGTAACGCGGCACGGTGCGTTGATGTAACGTGCAAATGTACGTTACCGTATCGTAACACGTTCCGCCTCTAGCCGCAAGCACACACGTATATGCGCTCCGCCCGCGCTCTCCACGCCCGCGAGTTAGTCGCCGTCCATGTTCTCCGATGCTTTAAAACCATACCTTACTGTTTCTCTTATTAAAATTCAGGATCTACATGGTCAACGATAAATGGAGATGTGGACATGCTCTAATGGTAAGGATACACGGTGACACTGACATTCGACACAATGCAATCGCGACACTGAAATTAAACCCGAGGTAATGCGCAACTCAGTGTAACGGCAGTGTACACAACGACACTCGGTGTCGACACTGAGTGTCGAGTATAATCTTTCGCCGTGTATCCTTACCGTAACAATATAGTATCAAATAAAAGCAGATACGTCAAAATTTAAATTTACATGTTTGTCGTAACCGCCATCTTTGCTTCTAACATAATTTTCAAACCTAAACTCAAAGGGGAACGAAAATATTTGAACAACATTAATTAATTTAGCTTACGCATTGTTTCAAAGTATTTATTTACGATGTTGTAAATGTTTCAATAAGTTGCTTACATTTATTTTGTTGTTGAGAGGGTTAATTAAAAATGCGGAGACATTAGGGATGTCACCTACATTGTTACTTTTATATTTATCAATTTAATGTAAAAGTTATTAGTCCCTAACTACCGTTCCCGACAGCTCCAAATCCTTTTTCCATTCCCTGGTCAGTCAAAATATAATTAAGTTTCTTTGTTGAAAAAAATTGGTTGCACTCGTTGCCCGATTTTGGAATTGTGCCTATAAAATGCGATAAGCTTTGTGCCTTACGCGGCGTGTTACGTAGGCGGTTCAAAGCGACGCGAATTATGAAGCGATCCGATGCGGTGACACGCGAAGCGGCGGCTTTGTCCTACGAGCTCGCGAGCCGCCCGCCGCGCGCCGTCGCCGTCGCCATATTCCCATTCCTTGTACTACCAGCACTCCGCCTAGTCGCTGTACTGCTGAGCCTCTGGCACTCCAACTTACTTGAAGGAGTCGCCGCACTGCTGTCCTTCCAGCACTCCGCCTAGTCACTGTACTACTGAGCTCCCGGTCATCCAAATATCACTCAGAGAATCCATTCCAAATTTTTACGTGTGCTATTAGGGACTATAAGTGTTTTTTTATCCATATTATAGAAGTTGTCTTTGAAAAGTGTTTTCCTTGTTTGTTCGGCTAGGGGTAGGTAGGATCCCTTAGTATTCAGCTTTGTTTATAACTGGTGTAGCAGACGTGTCTCTAGCTCAGGAAAACCTGGGGCCGTCTGCTACATTACAATTTATAGCAATATTATCTTAAGTTTAATCAATGCTCAACATAATCGAGGCCTATTGTCAAACTTTAAAATACCCATACACCTACCTAATTCCAAAAAACTCCTTACGTAATCCGCTCAATTTTAATGAGCGTATAAAAATAAAGGTAAACACGCTTTTAATCGCTTTGAACACAAAATGCACAAGGATCCTAAGCTCTTAAGTTGCAGGTCTGAGAAGTTTAAAGGTTATTTAGTAGCTTTTTTCTAGAACAGCTTAAGAGAGTTACTTGCTTAAACTTAAACAGCTTACTTGGATGGAGGATGTAAAACGTGGACTTGAGGATATTTATGTCTTTTCTTTTTAAAGGATTGCGAATATTTAAAGTTGTACGAACGGGGGTAGATTGCAGTATTTTTTTAGGGTTCTGTATCCAAAGGGTAAAACGGGACCCTTTTACTAAGACTGCGGTGTCCGTCCGTCTGTCCGTCTCTCACCAGGCTGTATCTCATGAACCGTGATAGTTAGACAGTTGAAATTTTCACAGATGATGTATTTCTGTTGCCGCTATAACAAAAAATACTTATAAACAGAATAAAATAAATATTTAAGGGGGCTCCCATACAACAAACCTGATTTTTTTGCCGTTTTTATAGATAACTAGGTTTCGCCCGCAGCTTCGCTTGCGTGACATTTTGAACCCGTTAAGTGACGATTTTCCATACAAACTTTCATCCCCTATTTAACTACCTTAGGGGTTGAATTTCGAAAAATCCCTTTTTAATGGATGCCTACGTTACAAAAGGAACCTACTGTCAAAATTTCAACTTCCTAACCCCAGCGGTTTAGGCTGTGCGTTGATAGATCAGTCAGTCAGTCAGTCAGCTTCTACTTTTATATGTATAGATGGTACGGAAACGGAACCCTTCGTGCGCGAGTCCGACTCGCACTTGGCCGGTTTTTTTGACTACGTCTTAGTTTCTAAGGAAAAACCTTCATGCCAAAAAGGTGTAGATTAGTATTCAGTATTGGGACAAGTCCTACCCCGTGTGTGCCCATACAATAATCTCTTAGAAACCTCTTATTTAAAACGAAGTTATTATTGAACTAGCTTTTGCCCGCGGCTTCGCTCGCGTTAATTAAGCTCAAAAAAACTCTTAACACACTACTAAAGTTTCTATAATAATATAATTCAATCATGATTCGAAAGACACGTGGCGCCATCTATGAACGTTATTGTTTTCCTCGAGAACTTTTTTCGGGATGAAAGGTACCCTATGTCCGTTTCTGTACACCTGACAACGTGTCTGCAAAATTTCAGGATGATCGGTTCAGTGGTTTAGGCGTGAAAAGGTAACAAACAAATAATCTTACTTTTGCATTTATAATATTAGTTAGGGTTAGGATTATCGCATAAAACTTTAATTTAAAAAATCGGTGGAGAACTTCGAAGTTAATTAGAAAAACTGGTAGTCGCATCCTTATCTCATCCCTGTTGGAATATTAACCCTTAATTAGGTAAGATTTGTTTGTTTTAAATAAAGAAAAGGAATAACAAGGATAATTTTACATAGGTACATCTGTAAACCCCGGGGCAAGGGTCAGTTTTCACTGAGACTTATCCTTTTGAACCCTTATTAGAGTTCTTCAGGAACTTTTGAAAAGGGATATTAGGGTTCCATAACTAAACTAGGAACCTTTATAGTTTCGTCATGTTCGTCCATTCGTTCGTCCGACCGTCCGTCCGTCCGTCCATCTGTCACAAGCAATGAAATGAATAGTTGAAAACTACCATAAAGGAGGGAAATTACGAAAAAACCATTAAGGGGTGGCACATAGGCCCTGACTCCACCAAAGCGAAGATGTGCGGAGATGTCTTGTAAACAACCAATAGGATTTCGTTTTGAGTTGAAGCTAAGCGGAGAGATTTGAAAATAACGCAATCCTATTGGTTGATCGAGACATCTCCGCACATCTCCGCTTTGGTGGAGTCCGGGGTGGCACACCATACATGAAAATGAGGGATCCCCAAAAACCATCTCATTCTAAGAAGAGGTCAGTCATTTCCAGTTGCCCCAACGTCGACGCCACCACTCATGAAAAATGTTTTTTTAAATGTTCCATTTCGCCGGTGAAGTTCTAACAGTGCGTAAGTCATTTTGTGACAAAAACAGACGACACTGCGAAAGTGACAATAGTACTTGAAATGAAAAAGGTTTAGGATTTTCAAAGTTTTAATAAATCATCAAAGAGTTTATCTGTTGATTAAAAACACTATTGCGTTCAGCGTTGGCTACGCTCGTTTCTAATAGTTTTTTCACTCTCTTGTAAGGTAGCCATTTTTGACTTCCGCACTGTGAATTTCACTAACGATTTGCCACTGATTGGCGTTGCAGGGGTGGCAATTAGGAATTACCACTCTTTTTGTTCCCATTTGCCTCCAGTGGTGACAGATGGGAAAAATGATTTTATTTGCCCCCATTATTTGGCGTCGATGGTGGGTGCAAGTGGGAATGACCGGAAGAGGTCCATGTCGAGCAGTGGAACAGAACGGCCTAAAAAAATTCAACAAAAAAAATCTAAAAACCCTCCTGTATAAAAAGCTAACTAAAAAAATAAGAACTGAAGAGATGTAAACAAGACGTCCTTCTAATCATAACATAACGTAAAATATACGTAGATTTAAAAAAAAACATGCTATCAAAATCTTAACACACAGTCGGAGGCTACGTATGTTTTTTAGGTCAGTCTGTTTGTAAATTACATAAGTTGTAGGTAAATCCGACTGCATACGACTGCAAACAAAGATACATACATAGGTAGGTACGCGTGAAAAGCATAACCCTGTCTTTTGTTCACTAAAGTTTCACCAAAACTCCATTGACAAATTTTTATTTTACAATCAACGTTTCGTATACTATTTATTTCGCAAACAACTTATTCCGCCAATGTTTTATTTTAAAAACACTCGTTTTACAAACATTTATTTGGCAGACACTTCTTTTAACATTATGCATCAGATGATATTTAATCATTTATACACTTTTCATTTCATATTTAGATACATTTTGATAAATCATTTTTCTACTAAATATCATTTCATTACAATACATCTCGAACAAACATTTCAGCTTTGTAAGGTTGTTTGGGTTTCCAAAGCAGAGTCGACGCTCCTAGCTCCTAGCTCCTATTTCTGTCTGCAGGGTTTAAAGTAACCTAACACGAAGGGGATGATCATCCTCTTCGAACCTAACCTATCCGTGTCGGGGTACCTCAAATTCCCGAGCTCGTCTTTATTTCAAACGTTGTTTTATGAGATAAAATGAAAAAATAATGAATTGGATAATTATTTTGCTAAGTGAATTATTTGATAAACTTGTTGTTGTAAAATGATGAAATGACAAATAATGTTTTTGCCAATCGTTGCTTGTCAAGTAAAAGTTTGTGAATTAATTTTTGGTGAACTGACCGGTCACCCCTGTCTTTGCTGTTGCGCAGTCGGGTAAAAATGTCAGCTGACTGGAAATAGACTTCATTTGAAGCCCAGTCAGCATTCAAAAGACTTCAATTACTAACCGATGATAGAAAAATACCCAAAAAAAATGACCGCTTTTATAAATATAATTTACGATCATACAAGTGAAGTTTTGAAGTTTGATCTCAAAATCGTGTTAAGTCTACAGGGAACGGTTAAAAGGGTTCTCTGCCCGTCTAGAATAAATTGCCTTAATTGAGATCAAATAGGGGAAGGCGTTAAGTGGAATATAATTTGGTTAGTCAATTTAGTTGAATAAATTTTAAAGTTGTAAATTTTATTAATTTAAGAAGACGAGTAATCTATACTTTATATTTGTAGTTAAATAACATCACGCTTCTCACCTCGCCTCATCACGTCTCGTGTAGTGCCGGACATGTCAGAATAGCACCCCATCTCTTCCCGTGGGTGTTGTAAAAGGCGACTAAGGGATTGTCTACGCACGGCAGACGGAGGGCACTGGCATCGCACACGCAATGTGTGCATGACAAGCGTGAGCGGGCGTCGGCGGTGGCGAAAGATGGGCGCGCGGGCGGGGACTTGGAGCAGGTCAGCGGCGGCGAGCCACGGGACCCATTCTTCACTTCAAATTTTACCACGACCCCGACACCTCGCTTGTTTTAAATTAATTATAGTCTTGACGTCTTTATTGTAATTATACACCTATTAACAGTCCAGTGGATTTTACTGCTTCCCTGAGCTATCGAACTCATCCTCAACAGGGATTCTCTAGAGCAGTGGTTGTTAACCGGTGGTCCGCAGACCACTGGTGGTCCCTGGAAGCATCCCAAGTGGTCCGCGGAGCCATCAAAATAAATAAGATAATTTAAGTGACAACGAGTCGACACAGTGTGTCCGACAAACTAATTATGCAACTTGGTGGTCCATGGCAAGACAGAAATTTTGTCAAATGGTCCCTCATGACTATAAGGTTAAGAACCATTGCTCTAGAGGATGGGCAGCAGCGTTCTCTGAGTACTTTAATAACGGGTTTAGGCCATAGTCCACCGCGCTGGCTTGGTGCGGGTTGGCAAATTAAATAAAAGATCGAGAACCTTCGATCCCTTTCAGTTATACAGGTTTCCTCACGAAGTTTTCTTTCATGCATACTTAAGTGACAATCAAATTCTGAGGGAGCCTACCGTTTTGCCAAAATGATTTTGACCAATTTACATTACTCAAACGCATTTTAGCAACCTTTTTATACCAATGCAACATTTTGGAATGATTTTAGTACGCACATTTTCATTTGGTCAAATTTTTACTCGGCAGAATATTATCAACGATAATATCATTAATCAAATGATTTATTACAGCAAACAATATTTAGACAATAAACATTTAGTCAAATTATTGTAACACGCTTATATCTTTTTTAAATCGAATATTTTTTATTTGGCGTAAAATATGTTATACCAACTGAAATATTTGACTACATTAAAATTGGTAAAAGTACTAGTTGGTAAGCAAGATATGTTTAAACGTTCACTTGCCAAACATTAGGTTTGCGTTACAATTTATTTGTGAAGAGTTTATTTGCTAAGTAGTAATTTGGCAAATGAAATTATGCGGAAACTTGTTTGGGAAGTGATAATTTGGCAACTTTTTTTCGATGAAACAAGGGTAACCCAAATTCTGTACCACACATGAATACGAAAAGACAAAGGTGATGATGTGATGAGGTGATGGTGGCATGACACCTGGGATCGACGCGGCGACGGTTTAACGTATTCTCTGAGTTACGAGGCATGTGTAATGTACGATCACCCATCCACGGAGCTTAACCTCGCAGACTGTACGATGCGGTTGTTAATTAGCCACGAGCCTGGCCGGATATAGGATAATGTCACCTCTGTCACCTGGCCGGAATTGCGGCCGCAACGAGAGACAAACGCATTAGCAGATATCTTACTTATGCATGCTGCTTAATGACTTAAGTAATTACAATTAGTGCTATATTGCATTGGTTTGTATTGCAGTAAACTAGTTTAGCATCGCATTTAGAATAAATACGTATGGTATATCTACACCAGTGCGCTTTCATGTTCATCTTGCGCTTTCAACTTTGAATTCCTCTTGCGTCAAGCGCAAGCAATATTGATTGCTAGCGTGCGCTAGGGGCATGCGCTTTTGTGGAACTAGTTTTAAGGCATGCGCTATTGCATGTCTTCGGCTAAAAGTGATAAACTGATAACTCCATTTGAACGATTTTACAGGTAATGAATAAAATTTAATAATTTCTAGGTTTTTTTGCAAAAGAAGAGCTTTCTGAGTAATATTAGACTACTATCAATAAACGTGATTTTTGCTTTAATTCAATATAATTAATTGAACAAAAAGCAGTTTCATGAATTATCTGTGAAATCATATTGAAATGGAGTTATCAGTTTATCACTTTTAGCCGACGATGTGCTATGGCGCTTCACGCATGCCTCAGACGAAGACGCAAGATGAACATGAAAGCGCAGTAGACATAGCTATACACCGTGGACCCGAGGTAGGTACCCGAAAGATTTTAACCACGCCTTTCTTTCTTTTCTACTTAAAATCTTCCTTCCCCTGAAGGAAAAGCATCGTTACAACGGTTACGCACTGCATCCGATCCGAATCCATGAAAATACGTTCCGAAGTAGCCATAGAACTATTTGTATGGTAGTTTACGCACCACATCCGGCATCCGATTTCTATCCGTTATCCGTGAGTTTCTAATTCGGAAGAAAAATTGACGGACCGAAGTAGCCGCAGTACTGTTTGTATGAAAGCTTTCGCATTACCTCGGATTCAAATAAGACGCCAAACGGATATGCCAAAGATGGCCCCTGAATTGTTTGAAATTGAATCAGAGATCGGAATAGTGCGTAACAGTGGCGTAGGGTGAATTTTCTTAAAAGGGAAGCCGGACCAAAAAATGCTTACCTTGCTCAAGTGTGATGCGTGAATTCCAGTAACTACTCGTTTCGAAAGGGAAGCCGATAGGAATCGAGTTGTATGGAGCCTTCGCCACTGGTGCGTAAGCAACATCCGAATTCGGTCCGAGATTTTTACTCTAGATCGGTATTTTCACGGATTCGGATCGGATGCAGTGCGTAAAGCAATATCCGAATTCGGTCCGAGTTTTTTATATCCGTATTTTCACGGATTCGGATCGGATGCAGTGCGTAATCGCTCTGAGGAAACCTACACAAAGTTATCGATGGTGTGTAAGAACTACCCCTCTCTTTTTTCTTGCGCTTCATGTCCATCCAAAGGTTGTCTGGAAGAAATCGCCTAGTGCGATAAGACCGCCCATTGTACATCTCCATTTTTATAGTAATGTTTCTTGTATATTTTTGTGTACAATAAAGAGTATTGTATTGTATTGTGTAGTTCGCCAACCTGCACCAGGCCAGCGTGGTGAATTAAGGCCCATCTCATTCTGAGAAGAGCCTCGTGCCCAGGAGTAGAACAGTAGTCAGCTGGTGATGCCATGCTAATGTCCTGCGTAGCTTTTTCCCAACTCTGTTGGGATCAGCTTCCAGACTAACCAGATGCGGCTGAATACCAGTATTCTACACGGAGCGACTGTCATCAGACCTCCGCAACTCAGACTGAGCAATAACGATATTCTATGGTTAGACCGCTTGCCAGACTTTCGGGCTACTCGACCAGTAACGACTGTCATAGTATTCGTATGACACCCGGGCTGGACGGTTTAAGGTGCTATCCGACGCACGGAGGGGTCTTGATGTGTAACGAATGGTCACCCATCCATAATTAGCCACGAGCCCCTCCTCTGATGATGCTGTGGCGGCATCTATCTCGCCACATGCGAACTATCCTACATCGCGCAATCAAGATTTAACACGCAGATAGTATATATACAACCTCTCACACCGATAATTCAGCTCTCATCAAGCTGTCTCCCCCCCACTAAGTCCCAGCCAGCAACGCCCTAAGCCGAGGTCCGAGTCCCACTAGGGGTCGCCCTTAGTGCTGGCTGTTGTTGCAGGTAGTCATGATGTTAGTGTAGTACAAGTAGTTAGCTTAGGTTAAGCATTTTACTCCCCCCCCATTGGCTGGAGACCCTTCAGGTCTCGCCAATAACTGCCCGGTTACGTAGGAACCGTCCCCTAGGACGACCTACAGCAGTACAATAGAAAAAAAAAAACAACCGTTGGGCAGTATCCCGCCAGGCACAAGACTCCGCCTGGTTGGAGGATCCTCCCTTTGGTTGGAGGAACACCACACCTGGTTTCTCCACAATGCCATGCTACGCATAATATGCCGATAGGAATCACTTTTCAACTAAAGTATACCTATACAGGGTGTAAGCGAATTCTTGTACGAGTAATTCCTTCAAACCGCAAGATCTATTGGTGACACAGATTAAACATAAACGGGGCGTTCCAGAAAAAAAAACTTGGTTTTCTATTTTTGAGTCATGAGCCCCGACTTAGCTGACTGCAAAGAGCGATGACATCTAATAATAGTTATATAACGTGTATTATAATATTCAATAAAATTCCTAATCATTTTAAATCAATTATATTTTGTAAATTTAAAAAAGTGTTAACACGGTGGCTTGCTGAGAAATGTTTTTATAGCATTCACAATTACTTTGAATACAAATTGTAAACCGATTTGATAGAAGTGCTTTGAAAAAAATTGTACCTATGTTGTTCTTAACTTTACTTATGTATTTGTACGCTCGTAAGAGCAAAACGTAGTGGACTATTATCATTATTATAACACCTTTTTAATTTACCTGTGTTTTATTAATTATTATATCGTGCAAGTCGTGCCCGCCAGCTGTGTCGCCGTGCTTTCGAAAAGACGCTATAAATAAAATAATAAATACAAAATTGTTCCTTATTTTTTATTGAATCCTTATTCGATGGTTTAGATACGATCAATTACACTAACGCAAGAAATTTTTGTTTTTTTATTTTTTATTTAAACTATACTAAACACTACACCAGTAATTACACGAATTCGTTGACACTCTGTATAAACGTTAATCAAAATGCGAACATAAGTTCCAATACCTATAAGTATTACTAGATATTAACTAATTTATGTGACCCTTTCCAAGATAGTTTCACCGCGGTCGGGACGGAATCCGAGTTCCTTCCGTTTCGGGCTGGGGACCCGAGAATCGGGTCTCGGCAGTAATTTAATGTGAGCACTAAGATAGATGGGTTTCAGAGATAGGACGATGTATGTGATATGTTATGGGCAGATAGATCTGTGTCGACGCCGGTTTTACACCACGTCGACCGTATATCTTCATTACGAAGATTCAAATTTGTTTAACTGTATCGAGTCATACACTCCACCAATCATACCTCACATACGACACGTACACGTCACACAAACTAAACCAATCACATTCATACAACGCATTCATACTTCATATCTCAAGCCTAACGACGGTTACGTATCATAATACCTACGTTTATTCTAACTATTTTCAACTTAACTACGATCAAAAGACCTACCGTTTAAAACACCTAAAGATCGTTTCACCTATTTTTGTAATAACTAATGGACGAAATCCATAATGGAGAATTCATCTACGGTTTATTCGACTACAATTAATTCACCTAACGTTGATTAAACTAACGGACGATTCACCTACTGTTGATTTATCTGTGGTCTTGTGTTTGTCTTACTGGTGATTTTGTATATGTGACAACATTTCTGCGAGCAACTTGGAAGTAGCGCTCGCCGGCCGCTGCCGCGGCACCGCTCGCTTCGCTCGCTCGGCTCGCGCGCGGTTTGTCACAGTTCTAACCTAACCTAACCTATTTCACCCAGTTCAAAATGACGAATCATACAATCTGCCGCAGAAATGTTTTTACCATTGTCTAATTATCTAGTCGCAGGCAGATTGTATGATTCATCATTTTGAACTGAGTGAAATAGGTTAGGTTAGGTTAGAACTGTGACCAACCGCGCGCGAGCCGAGCGAGCGAAGCGAGCGGTGCCGCGGCAGCGGCCGGCGAGCGCTATTTCCAAGTTGCTCGCAGAAATGTTTTCACCACTGTCTAATTATCAGTATTAATAAACTGTAGGCGAGTCGTCCATTAGGTATTTCATACATAGTTGAATCGTTCGTTAGTGCAATTAATTTTAGTTTAATCAAGATTAGGTAAGTTAAACTGTAGTTGAGTCGACCATTATGCGTTATGAACATATGTGAATCAACTGTAGTTAAGTTGAAAATAGTTAGAATAAACGTAGGTATTATGATACGTAACCCTAACGACTCCACACCTAATTTGCTCTGTAAAATATACTATTAATGGAGTAAACTATTTAAAATCACCAAAATACATCTTTTCTTTTGTTTCGCGTGAACAATCTGTCTTCTGAAATTTAGGGTACCTATTGTAGAACTAATATTATGGATAGATGCAGTCTATCCTAACTTCCTAATTAATATTATAAATGCGAAAGTAAAGAACAATGGCAAAATCATTGCTGAGATTTAAATAAGCGTCTAATGCTATGAGGTATATTAAAAAAAGCCTAATTTTTTTCTAGATGTTCTTGTAGCTTTAACATTTAAAAACGAACTCTCTGAAAAAAATATATTACATTTCAAAGTTTTACTGATATTCCCGTTAATTCGAATAATTTTTATTTGTTCTCCATGCTTCTTTAATTTTGCAACACTTTGAGAGATGCCCTTATAATTAATTTCGAAGATTTTTTACCAGCTGTGTTAATACATTTAATGCTTAATTATTTTATTAGATGTTTTATTTCGGTTAATGAATTATTATTCAATAATTCGTGAAACAAATACCAACATAAAGACAGCAAAGCTTGGCGTATATTAGGAAAGAAATAGATTTTCTATAATCCTGTTTACCTTATAGAAGTATATGAAAAAATAAGTATAGCAACACAAACATGACAATGCTTTCTTTCAAAAACTGTCACTGTCAATCCTAGAGTTGTCAAATATCAGTATATTATTAAGCCCCTAGTAGACGAGATCGAGGCGCCGGGTGAACCCCGGCCAAACTCGTAGATGATATGGTTTGTACCCGCTAGCTAGCCGGGTTAAGTGCCACTTATGTAGCATGCGCCGTGCGTACAACCGGCCTCCGCAAGGAGTGCACATAGGCCACCGTACCGGTTCGAGCACAGGGTAGCCACGTCGTAACCGATCACGGCGACAAGCTGGGCCATCGTTAGCAACGGTGTCGTCAAAATAGCTCCATACTGTCCCATGCATATCCGACATCCAGACTTACTACGGTTTGAAACTGTGCGTAGCCGGTAGCCACGGTCCTAAAAACAGTGTTGTCAGCAAGGGGCCTAACTTTACTGCTTACACGGCTACGCTTTGTCGTTGGACATAATTATTATAATTATATTGTAATCGGTGATAGTGCTACGGCTTCTGACAAATATTTAAAACTTCTACGTTGCGTTAACGTTACGTTGTACTAGGTACTCATTAACGGACTACGATTTCACTCCTCGATTTGGAGTTGAGAAGTGAAAAGTGGCGCATGGATTTCGTGGATTTTTCTGTGTAGTGATTGACCAAGTGAATTTCTCTGAGTAGGTATAGTCTCAGAGGGAGTGGAAATACTTCTTTAGTAAGAGGGAGAATAAAATCATGGTACGTGAACCCGTGTCATCATGGAGGAAGTAACTTACTAAAATGTTCATTGTCATGACATTGGTGTGTTACAAAGAACCAAGGCATCAAAGAAATAAAGCAGCACCATCAGAATTGTTGTGTTACTCATTAAGAAGAGCAAAAGACAAATAAATATAATAACACGAAATCTTTTATTTATTACCCTACATCTTACAAAGTAGCTTTTTTTTAATTTTTACTAAACTCGTACACCTATGTTCATACAAAACTATAACCGAGGGATGTGTTCGCTAATTATTGCATAGGCTAGGGTGTTTATATGGATTTCATTGAATTCACAACATTTTTTAGAATGATGTTTTGTTGGTTAGGGCATCAAGCATGCTAGACGGCTAGACTACCAAAGTGATATTCCTGGGTTTTTTTTTAGAGAGATCTGCTGCTCTGATGAAAGATAGAATAAAATTACCTACTTAATAAAAAATATAATTTGTTTTGTACGAGTATAATCATAAAAATATTCTAACCTAAATATACTTTATGAGCTATTTTCTCAAATCCTAGGCACAAGTGACGAATCGCTCATTTCATCAGAAACGGTTCAGTTCATTAAAATTAAAAAAATGATTGCGAATACACAAAGCCTACGATGACACGAAGACGTTACAATTTATTTATACAGATAAAGTGATGTATCAAAGTTCGCCATTGTTCTTTCTATTTCTAGTTACGCAAAACTTCAAACTAGAACATCTTGAATTCGAGAGTCTCTTTAATAGTAAGCCTGAAGACAAATCTGTTCAGGAATTCAAGCTCTATACTTTTACATATGTTTCAATAGCAGACGCAAAACATTATTTCAACAATAGTTTGTTTGGGAGTTTGCCGTTGTTCTTTATGTTTGTAACCTTTTCACGCCTATACCACTGAACCGATCATCCTGAAATTTTGCATATACTTTGTCAGGTGTATAGAAACGGACATAACCTCGAGGAAAACAACAATAACGTTCATAGATGGCGCCACGTGGCTTTCGAATCACGATTGAATTATATTATTATAGAAACTTTAGTAGTGTGTTAAGAGTTTTGAGCTTAATTAACGCAAGTGAAGCTAGAAAAGTTAGTCCTTTACAGTTAATATACGTGTTTGATAAACCCGATGCATTAGTTTATAACTCTGAGAATTGCTGCTCATAACACAATTATTTAGTTGGCATTAGAAATTAAGTCTTGTTTATAATAAAACTAGAGGTCGCGTTTGTGTATTCCGTATTTTTCGAGATAATTTATTTCAATCATGATTCGAAACACGTGGCGGCATCTATTATCATAAGAGCGTTATTGTTGTTTTCCTCGGGAACAGTACTTTTTTTCGGGATGAAAGGTATCCTATGTCCGTTTCTGTACATCTGACAACGTGTATGAAAAATTTCAGGATGATCGGTTCAGTGGTTTAGGCGTGAAAAGGTAACAAACAAACATATTTTTGCATTTATAATAGAAATTTTACTTTTATGTGCTAAATATTGTTTATTAAAGAGAATAGTATTAGTTTTTCATTGTTAACTGCATTTAAAATTCAGTCTTGCAATCTTAAATCAGTCTTGAATTTAGTTAAAGAAAATAGCCTTTACAAAAGGCTCAATTTTCTTTATCTAAATTAAAAGACGGAAATGAAATAGCGAGTTAAAAAAAATTACACTATAAAAATGACTGAAATCGATCCGGTAGCCAATTTTTAACAAACTAGTTTCAGGTTTTTCGTTATTACAAAAACACGTTTTATATGATTATAAAAATATAGAAAAGGCTCGCGTAAAAACTTTAAGAGGCACAAAATACCTTGCATCCCGACGTTTATATTTTTATAATGTGTACAAATCGCGAAAGTTTAAAAACGTTCTAACAAAAAGCAAAAAAAGTGTAGTATCGTCCATATTCATCACGTTGAGTGGTTTAACAGCATATAAGGCGTCTCGTTGCCGATCTGGGTTCTGGCAAATTGAATATATCGAACCAATTGTCGACGGAGCCTTGCCGTTTACTTGTAATTCTATTGTACAGTCAGCTACAATGAGATGTATTATACACTTAGCAATATTAAAAAGCGATACAATACAGTACAATAAAATACTCTTTATTGTACACAAAATAAACAAGGAACTTTACTATAAAAATTGAGATGTACAATGGGCGGTCTTATCGCACTAGACGATTTCTTACAGACAACCTTTGGATGGACATGAAGTGCAAAACAAAAGAGGGGCAGTTCTCGGTGCAACAGTAGCGATTCGTAGTAGAAGTAGTTATTAAAATCATTTATTATTGTACACATGTCTTAAATATGTCTAATTGTCTATATCTTCTCCAGTTCACTCTATTCCATCCTAAAGTTGCTTGGAAGAAATTGCCGGGTGCAATATGGCCGCCCGCTGTACCTATTTGTAACTGTTACTGTACTTGCATTTTCTTTTGATGTACAATAAAGAGTACCGTGGAATGGGGTTACTTTGATTCACGGGGTGACTTTGATAAAAACTTAATAATTTTTTAAAACCGAAATTTCTCCTTTTCTAAACGCAAGCGTACGATTTTAATTCTTGGGTGTGCATCACTGAATGTCACTGTTTGTCAATGCCCAAGCGCTGCACGTACAAACGGATCGATATTGGAGATTTTCATAAAAAACTGTGAGTATTGCATTTCAACTATTTCAAAGGCTTAAATAACTTTACGGATATCGGATTGGATATGAAAGGTGCTAGATTTTTTTTTAGTTTATGTTGATAAGTGTTTACTTAGCTTGAGAAAGACGTCATGCTTTGTATTCTAACCTCAAAAATTTCGTTCACTGACGGTTTTTCTTTTTTGCGGGGTGTCATTGATCATAGGCATGGGGTTTCTTTGATCATTGTTCAATCTCACCCAAACCTAGCAATTTTGCTGTTTCTGCCATTTTTAACATAAACTATCAATATGTTTTCAATGATGACTGCTTTATATACTTTTTTTTACTTTCAGCGCTCTGCCAAGTACCCATACAAAGCGTCCAGACGCTCGCGCCTATCGAAATTTTAATGATGAGATGTTGGAGCGAGCTGTAACAGCTGTTGCAGAAGATCTTATGGTTTTCAATAAGTCCCATGGAGTATAATAAAGAATTTATAATAAAATTGTTTTTTTTTTGAAAAGTTATTTTTATTGCCTTGATCAATGTCACCCCCAAACTCTTAAAAATGTAATAACTTTTTTTGCACTTGACCGATTTTTTTCGTTCTTTAGAAAAAGTGTCGCTTAAAAGGGTTACTTTTAGTTTCCGTGAAAAAAATAGGGGGTATCAAAGTAACCCCACTTACGGTTTAACATTGATCACTCACATTTATATTTTTCTTCGACATATTAGTCATTAAAAAATAAATCTAATTCATTGTATCGATTGTACAGTAAAAACCGATATTCTAATTTTTTTTTCGTTTTTTTTTCGTTTATATTTTAGAAAATATGGCCATTTGAATTTCGAAATTGATCAATGAAACCCCATTCCACGGTACCGTGGAATGGGGTTACTTTGATTCACGGGGTGACTTTGATAAAAACTTCACAATTTTTTAAAACCGAAATTTCTCCTTTTCTAAACGCAAGCGTACGATTTTAATTCTTGGGTGTGCATCACTGAATGTCACTGTTTGTCAATGCCCAAGCGCTGCACGTACAAACGGATCGATATTGGAGATTTTCATAAAAAACTGTGAGTATTGCATTTCAACTATTTCAAAGGCTTAAATAACTTTAAGGGTACCGGATTGGATATGAAAGGTGCTAGAAAAAATGTTAGTTTATGTTGATAAGTGTTTACTTAGCTTGAGAAACACGTCATGCTTTGTATTCTAACCTCAAAAATTTCGTTCACTGACGGTTTTTCTTTTTTGCGGGGTGTCATTGATCATAGGCATGGGGTTTCTTTGATCATTGTTCAATCTCACCCAAACCTAGCAATTTTGCTGTTTCTGCCATTTTTAACATAAACTATCAATATGTTTTCAATGATGACTGCTTTATATACTTTTTTTTACTTTCAGCGCTCTGCCAAGTACCCATACAAAGCGTTCAGACGCTCGCGCCTATCGAAATTTTAATGATGAGGTGTTGGAACGAGCTGTAACAGCTGTTGCAGAAGATCTTATGGTTTTCAATAAGTACCATGGAGTATAATAAAGAATTGATAATAAAATTGTTTTTTTTTTGAAAAGTTATTTTTATTGCCTTGATCAATGTCACCCCCAAACTCTTAAAAATGTAATAACTTTTTTTGCACTTAACCGATTTTTTTCGTTCTTCAGAAAAAGTGTCGCTTAAAAGGGTTACTTTTAGTTTCCGTGAAAAAAATAGGGGGTATCAAAGTAACCCCACTTACGGTTTAACATTGATCACTCACATTTATATTTTTCTTCGACATATTAGTCATTAAAAAATAAATCTAATTCATTGTATCGATTGTACAGTAAAAACCGATATTCTAATTTTTTTTTGTTTTTTTTTTCGTTTATATTTTAGAAAATATGGCCATTTGAATTTCGAAATTGATCAATGAAACCCCATTCCACGGTATGTATATGTCATATCATCTGCCAACACGTAGGTACGAATAGTTGTTTCGTGAAATTAAAAGAATCCTTTCACTGATTCTTCTTTATTTCACTGTTCAATTTCGTTAATTGTTTATATTTATAGCTGATTGTACATATCATTAAGTATTCATATTTTTGTTATATATTGAAAAATGATCGTTAAATTTCGGAGTCAGTATTTTTTTATTTTTCGGCGCCTAACATTTTTATGTTAATAATGCAGAAGCTCATGAACGTAGACTTCATCATCATGTGAACGTTGACGCAATCCAGCTTCTCGACCACACGAACATAGTGAGAAGACTCAATAGAACAAAACCGTTTGAGCTAGTGTTTAGTGATAGTGAATAAGTGTAATTTAGTACAAGTGCTACCCATAAAGAACACATTAGGAGTTGGTTGTAACAGGTAAAATCACGTATCTGTTACGCCTGTTCCTGTTACACGTAAATAGACGTCCCAAAAACCTGTTACAAAATAACAGTCTATTATTTCATACTATGTGGGAACAAACTATTGCGTGTTCTCTGTTACCGCAGATAGCAACGTTTAACCGGTTTACTGTAACAGCAGGACTTCTCTTTCTAACTAAGGTGTTAAACCTATGCGAGAAAAGGAAAGAGCTTGTGACGGCTGCAACAGGGTGTCACAGAGTAACAGTAACATTTTTAATCTTCTTCTAAGGTAACTGTCATAAGCATGAATAGAGAAAAGCTTGTGACTGTCTTAAAGGAGATTTTTTTAGCTCGTGGAACAGGAACTGCTTTTTCAGTTTGTTTGTCACACTTAGTCTGTTATCATAAGATACCTGTTTTAAATAGCTGTTACGATAAATACGCCTCACTCCTAGAGCACATGAACAAAGTGTCTTCGTCAGACTAGGGACAATAAGAAAAGTGCTACCTATTGGATACATTCATAATAAAATACAGTTTAACAGTTTAAGTTATAATTAAACTAGCTTTTGCCCGCGACTTCGCTCGCGTTAATTTGGAATTTAACAATCAACTCTTAACACACTAATAAAGTTTCTATAATAATATAGTTCAATCATGATTCGAAAGACATGGCGCCATCTATGAACGTTATTGTTGTTTTTCTCGGGAACAGGATGTTTTTTCGGGATGACACGTACCCTATGTCCGTTTCTGTACACCTGACAACGTAGGTATATGCAAAATTTCAGGATGATCGGTTCAGTGGTTTAGGCATGAAAAGGTAACAAACAAACAAACTTACTTTCGCACTTATAATGTTAGTTAGGATAGCTCATCTGTCTAATTACAAGACTAGATTGTATTAAGATTGGGGCGCATCGTCATGGAGCGCAAAAAGAGAAGGAAAAAAAACCGTAATGACGACTTGTCCGCTACGCAGTAATTTATAATTTCTATTTGCTTACAAATTACTTTTTCATACGCCTCAATATTTCATTTTCTGATTAGCAAAATTCATAACTCAGTTCTGAAAATAGAACATTAGGCACCATTTTTTTATTACGCTCATTTATCAAAACGATTTTAATATCAAAAACGCAAAATGTGCTTTTATTAAAATTTCGTTTTGCAAACGTTTCTTGATAACCCTCCGATGCGAGGTCATATTATGACCCCTTTTGGGGTAAAATATTAATTTCATATTGTGTATTTTAACCGCTATTAATTTCGCTTCATTGTTAATTAATTACGTAATCGGGGTTCTGTAATTAATGAGGTGTACGGTCATTAAGAGATATTAGAAGTATTTTTTTGTTTTATCGTGTTAAGTGTTTAATGAGCTTTTTGTCGATATTTCACCAAAGTGAAAATGAGTAACAGTTATTCATGATTTAATGCAGATTTGTAAAAAGAAAAAGATCTGAAAAGGACATTGTGTAGATAATTTTTATCACGGAAAAAAAAATTACACGCAGGCGGTGCCGTGGGCACAGCATGTCACTATATTCATATTTTTATAGTTAAATCGGTTTACTTCAAAGAAACAGTTGAAACTTTACATGGCTAGATACTGTCAACATAAAAATAATACCTGAAATTTTGTTAATTAGATGACAAGATGCCTACACTATAGTATAGGTATTCTATCTCACGAAGTTCTTTAAATTATTCGAAATTGAACCCTATGTCAAAAACAAAAGTCACAACACCGGGCTTCGTGAGATAAAACGACTCTACGTGCGCGCTCTTCGCTTAGTATTAGTTATACCTTGCTCAATGTTAAATGTCGCAATTTGTCAATCTTGACTTCACGAAAGGGATTACCTGACTAGATTTGGACTCAAAAGGAGCCCTTAATCATGAGCAGTAGTGTCATTCTGTAAGAAACCCACCTCAATATCGACAATTAACTCGATATCCATAATGTCACAGTATGGATAATAGAAGCAAATAACACACAGATAATCGACAGTGTAATCAATAACGCGTAGTTTTGTTATCCACGCTGTGTCACGACAAGTATCTAATTGACAGTCGCGGTTGAGGTGAGATTCTTACAGAATTGCACTGCTGTACACGTGACAAGATCGAACTAGCGATTCACAAAATGCACGTGCATTTTGTGAAGCGTAGTAGACCGTTAATAATAATTATGGGTAAACCGCCGTAAAGCTTGGCCCTCCCAATGGTCTGCGGGGCGCGGGAGGGGAATTATTTGACGAATTATCCAGTCCGCTGTTATCTATCGCTGCTGGCGGCCAATAGGCGATTGGGTACTCGTTCCCTTCCCGCGTCCCGCAGACTATCGGGAGGGATAAGCTTACGGTGGTTATATGAATATGTCTCACGAAAGTTATAGTACAAAAGTAGGCAACAGAGAAAGCTAAAAAAATATTACCCAGATAAGTGTAAAGTTTAAGATATGAATATAAGATATATTTACCTATATACATATAACTAGAGGTTGCTCACGGCCTCTCCCGCGTGGATGTCGTTTATTCCGCGTTTTTCTCTACCATGTTATTCATGTATTAGGTATACATATAATAAACCTTCCTCTTAAATCACTCTATCTATTAAAAACAACCGCATCAAAATCCGTTGCGTAGTTTTAAAGATCTAAGCATACATAGGAACAGACAGACAGCGGGAAGCGACTTTGTTTTATACTATGTAGTGATAACTATTATTGTGATAGAGAGAAAATATGTGGTTTCAGAACATTTTTTCCTAGATTATTCGCTTGTAACTTCACTACTTTTGTCTGGTTTTACTCAAAAACGTAAACCCATGAAATCCTAAGCGTCATTATTTTTAATTAGTGCGCCGTTGGAGACATTAGCTGAACAAATCCACTTTGTGTAAAAGGCCGCCGCTTAAATAATAGATTTAACGTGGCTTTTTGCACGTTTTTAATTGAGTTTTAAGTTATCTTACATGGTTTTTCCTTATGCGGAAAAGAACTGAAGACAAACAAAGTTAAAACATTTATACATTATTATAAGATGGTAGCCAAATTAAAATGGAACTGAGCAGGCCACATCTCCCGCATGCCGGAAGCATTGGATGAAAACGACCACAGAGGTCCCTGTACGAGCATCGCCACATAAAATGTATTGTTTTTGTTTTTACCTGAACAAGCATTTGCTAATTCGCCGATTACTTGTCTACATTCGCTGACTAGGCTATCGCGCCTACCACAAGTCGCCTACTTTATGTATAACTAGCGACCCGCCCCGGCTTCGCACGGGTATTATAATATGCATATATTATGTATATAAAACTTCCTCTTGAATCACTCTATCTATTAAAAGAAACCGCATCAAAATCCGTTGCGTAGTTTTAAAGATCTAAGCATATATAGGGACAGACAGCGGGAAGCGACTTTGTTTTATACTATGTAGTGATATAATTTAATGTTTTAGAATAAACTGTCAATCATTTTACCTACGGACACATAACAGTGATTTTATTTCCTGTACACGTCCCGTGTGATTCGTCTAACTACATACTACATCTCAAGGTACGGAGTTACTGCCCGTACAGTCCCTCAAAACACAGGTCCCGAACAGCAGGAAACGAAAATGTGGTAGACCCAGAAGGAGACGGTGGGATAAGCTAGATTTCTACCTAAATGACCTCAGATTAAAAGAAATTAGATTTAGATTGAGAGAAGCCTCAGATTGAAAAAGATCGGGAAAAAAAGATGAAAGGGAGATGGAAGGGGGAGGCTTTGCCCTGAGAGGTCCCCGAAAACACAGGTCCCGAACAGCAGGAAACGAAAATGCGGTAGACCCAGAAGGAGACGGCGGGATAAGCTAGATTTCTACCTAAAGGACCTCAAGAGAAATTAGATTTAGATTGAGAGAAGCCTCAGATTGCCAAAGATCGGGAAAAATTTAAAGATGGAAGGGAAGTACATATCATAATGAACTTCATGTCAATTGTATAAAGTACAAACTAAATACGAGCCAAAAAAGGTCGCCCGTCTTCCGGGGAACCCTCGTTCAAATTGAGCCTTAGAAATTACACGAATTCCTCTACCCTCTGTATAGACTCCTGTGATAGGAGAACTACCTCTGCCCCTTTGAGGATTAGGCGTGAGTGTGTGTATGTCATCCAACCCATCCAAAGCTTGATTACAATTTCACCTCAACGTACTAGAGGACCAAATCGACTAACAAAATTGTTGCCAAACGCAAACGAATCACAACCGTCACTCAGTTTTTGTTTACGAAATCTGTCAAAATGATTTATTTATACTTTCGCACAAAATTTGTACAGAAGGGAACTTAATGCCATAGACATTTTCTACCAGTCGACCTTAGGGTGATGCAGAGAAAACATGGTAGGTGCACTTAATAGTGTTAGTACCTATGTGATGCGATGGCATTATTGCCAATAATATTTACATTTATAAATATAAGATATAAATTAAATCAAAAAATACTAGATACCATATTCACATGCATACATAAATATATATTTAATAATCATCAAATCAAATGATTGGTTTTGTTTTTTGTATCAAACAATTTGACAGCTTTTGAAAATGAAAACTGTCTGAAAGAACGGTTCGGTCTTGGTTCGGTTGCAATTTATCAAGATTTCTTTTTGGAGAATTGCGCTCCAGTGCGTAGACCGAGACGTAACACGCCGGATCAACTCAGGATGGATGAAATGGCGACAGGTCACTGGAATAACTTGCGACTCACGGATGCCTCTCAAGATAAAGGGGAAAATCTACAAGTATGACGGTGCAGCGGTGGCGACTAGCGGGGTGCGCCTATAAAAGGGCCGGCACGCTGCACTCCGTCCTCTCTCGCGCCTCAGCAGCCTCCTAGTTAAGTACTACCTACTACACCTGAAGACCCTGGACTCCTCGTATCGTACTGTGTAAAGAACCACGCCCTGTAAACTAGTATTTTTGTAACTATTATTAAAATATATTTTTGTATGGTTAAAAGTGTTTTCCTTAATATTCTTATATTCTGATTTTATGTGCACCTGCTCGTTAAGGGTTGACTCCTCAAGCCACCCTTAACCCGCTAAGCGTGACACAAGTCCGTGATAAGACCTGTCGTACTGTATGGATCGGAATGTTGGGCCGTGAAGAAGACGGATAAAAAAAGAGTGCATGTAGCGGAGATGAGAATGTTGAGATAGATGTGTGGAGTGACCAGAATGGATAAGATCAGAAATGAGTATATTAAAGGAAGTTTGAAAGTAGCGCCAGTGACAGAAAAGTTGAAAGGGAACCGTTTGTCTTGGTATGGGCATGTGAAGAGGAGGGATGAAACGCATGTGACGAAAAGAGTTATGAATATATATGTGGATGAATGGAGAGGAAGAGGGAGGCCAAAGGAAAAATGGATGGATTGTGTGAAGAATGATATGAAAGAGAAGGGAGTCAGTGATATCATGACGGTTGACATGACGGAATGGAAGAAGAAAACGTGTTGCGCCGACCCCAAGTAACATGGGATAAGGGCAGGAAGATGATGATGATGATGGGCCCCAGTACGTAGTACCAATTTAGCCACATGCCTCATAATTATATATTACAAAAAATGTTACCATATTCAACGTGAATTTAATCTACTTATACATAAATTTGACAACATGGAGCAGAGCTGAAATTGAGTAACACAATTAAATGTTAATCGCTATAAATTAATTCGGTGCAGATGTCGGTTTGATATTATTACCTTGCCCTACCAAAGTTTCTTTCGTCCCTAGGGTGAAAAGAAAGAGATAAAGATATATAGACCTTTCATTTTTGGTACTTTCGGCACATTTACTGTACAGACGTGGCTCTAATTGAACGGATGATGGCGCTGCTTGTGAAGAAATATATAAAAAACCTGTCATCATCATCATCATTCAGCCGAAAGACGTCCACTGCTAGACATAGGCCTCCCCCAAGCATCGCCACATCGACCGGTCCTGTGCTTCTCGCATCCAACAGATTCCCGCGACCTTCACTCTTGACCAGGGATAGCGCAGCCGCCAGGGACTAGGGGCCGTTTCTGTTTATTTATGTGTGTTTATTTAGATTCAATGCAGACTGTTAGTAGCATATTATATTTACCACTAGCTGTACCCGCGACTTCGTTCGCGTGGAAGTCGGAAAACAACATTGTGTTGCAACAATTAAATGATGTATACGTACATACTCCATTTTTTCTCTTCACATTTGTTTCCAGTAAGGTTACTGCTCATCACCCACCCTCAATAGCGTGATAATTTGTATCCTATAACCTGACTTGCTCTATAACGGATGTGGTTGCCTTTCAACTGGATCTGTCCAGTGAGCAGTGATAGTGTCTAGTGTCCAGTGAGCGTGAAGCTCAAACATACAAACGGACTAGCAGACAAAAATTCTAAAAGCTACATTTTTGGCATCATTCCTTGGATGTGTTGCACTTACTCTTTTCCAATAATATTTAACGTACAGTTTTAGTATCGTTACGATTTTGTTTTAAATATGTATAGATAACGTGAACCATAAGAGCGATTACGCACTGCATCCGATCCGAATCCGTGAAAATACGGATATAAAAACTCGGACCGAATTCGGATATTGCTTTACGCACTGCATCCGATCCGAATCCGTGAAAATCTCGGACCGAATTCGGATGTTGCTTACGCACTATTCCGATCTCTGATCCAAATTCAAACAATTCAGGCTATTTCGGTCCGTCAATTGTTCTTCCGAATTAGAAACTCACGGATGACGGATAGAAATCGGATGACGAATGCCGGATGTAGTGCGCAAACTACCATACAAATAGTACTACGGCTACTTCGGTCCGTCAATTGTTCTTCCGAATTAGAAACTCACGGATGACGGATAGAAATCGGATGACGGATGCCGGATGTAGTGCGTAATCTACCATACAAATTGTTCTATGGCTACTTCGGAACGTATTTTCACGGGTTCGGATCGGATGCAGTGCGTAACCGCGTGATTAAAATTTTGTTTAAAGGTAAATGAATCTTGAATTATATTACATTTATTTTCCTTAAAGAAACCATTGAAATTACTCATTTATAAAAACAAAAATAAGAGGAATAAGTATTTATTAAGCTTTTCTGAAAACGTGTATTTTAAATGGATTCTAAAAGCAAAATTACATTTTAATTAAATTGTTTCACAATCAAGGGTTTCTTTACCTTTTAAACAAATTTTAAGTGGCTGGAGTTTAGGTATTAAATAATTGCGTTTACCCCAACCCCTTATAGGGCAGATTTTACATTAAGGCAGTTGTCCCATCACCGGCGAGGAAGCGACTAACTATCGGCTATTTTCTCGCTCAAGAAACGTACAATAGATATACATTCCGTGTACACAAAAGAGATGCATATATTAATAGTTAATCGCTGACTGTTCACACTGCCGGCGAGGACTCGCTCCACTAGTTTGTCGCTGAGCGACAAGAGCTATCAAAGATAATACTCGCTCAGCGATGCTCGCTTGGCAATCAGAACTCATGTCGAGAGACCAAACAGCGGTCATTTGCGAGTGGTGCGAGTAATCGCCCGTCGCACTCGCACACTCGCTTATAGCCCAGCGAGAAAACTATCGGAACTACACACTCGCTTCTCGCTGCTCGCCAACTCGTTTCTAGCTTCTAGCTCTACTCGCTGCTCGCTCATCGTTCGCGGTGGGACAAGTGCCTAAGGCACATGAAACCTTCACTGGTGATCATGTTGGCTAAATTCATGTAGGTGGTCGCGTTTGTGCGCTGTGCCCGTTTATGGTCGATGCGTTTTTGTGATCATTCTTACAATAGTTTCGATAAAATCGACATTAAAGTAATTAAACTTAATAGAAGCTACGATTCTACTGATTTGTTAAAACAGTTACCCAATTTAACAAATCAGTAGAATCAGAACAATTAAGTTTTTAACCCTATAAAGGGCAGAAACGAAATTTGTACAGCGCTTGTAACCTGACACTAGTCTGACTTTTATGTAGATTTGAGAAGAATGAAATAAGAGTCTTTAAGTTTTTCATAATAATCGTGAGGTTTTATTTTTAATCTAAATGAGTAAGTTATTTATGTTGATATAATTATGACACCGTATCTTTTTAATCAACTGTTCAACGTACGGGAAAGTGGGGTAGAACCGGGATACTAAGGCAAAAATTCAATAAAACACAAGTTTGAAGATTTAATAAATTTTAACAGACTATATTTAGTTTAGTTTATAAATCACATATTTAGCACTTGAGATCACTTTATTCTTAATTCTAAATAAATAATCAATAATATGAAAGTTATGTTTTTACGGTTTTACCCCACCCCTTATCTTATACCGTAATCTTATACTCGATTTTGGCCCTTAACAGTGGTGGAAATAAAACTCATCAAGATCTTCGGATTCTCAACCCGTACAGCCTTCATGGGCCCAGTTCTTACATTTAAGACATTGCACCATGCATCGCTCCTTCGCGAGTATAAAGATAAACTTGTTAATTTCGAAAGAATTAAATCAATTGTCCATAAAAGCGTTTTTCTTATTTATTGTTGTCGAGCACGCACCGACGCCATTGAAAGTTTGTTGACAAACTGATCAGGGTGGCCAAAAGCAGCTAGCGAACGCGCACCTAAATTTGAAACGCGTAAGAGGCTTCATTGCCTTGTCCCAGTTTTACCCCCATACCCGGTTTTATATCTTTTTTAAATCCCCACACGTTTGCTAAATAGCTGAGGGTTGTTTTTGATAGAAGAAAAAACATTTTCATTACCCCTAAATTCAGTACTGCCGAAGATATGCCAAGCATTTCTCATTACCCCAATGACCCTTCAAGACCCTTTCTCTTACAAAATTAGCAACCCTAGATATGAACAATACTAGCATTATCATGCAAAGGTCTAATTAGTGGTGTAACGAATATTAATTTTCCTACATTTGCGAATGCTAATATCGATTTTTAAATATGGCGTCAACAATATGCGTCTTCAAAAATACTTTTCGGTCAACATGGACCCGCCATGTTGAAACCGAAAGTAGCCGATACTGCACGAAGTAAAAAACCCGTGATTGCTCGCTTATTGACTGAAGTTAGCTGCTAATAGTTTTTTTGCCAATTAGTTTTGAGGTTATGTAAATAAATTCATATGTTTTGTTGTAAGTAAAATAAAAACAATGTAAATCTAATCAGTTGCATTGTTATTTTATAAATTATTTTCACTTTTCATTGCCAAATACAAGTTTAGTCGGAAAGGGGGTACTAATCCGAAGCCCACTTATAGTATCGCTGATGAGTGTTTGAAAGCAAGTGTTAAAATTTCAAAATTCGATATTTTTTTCCAAATAAAATGATTTTTATTTTAGGTTTTTCAAAAATTCTTCAACCCTGCTTTAGTTACAAACTCAGAAAACAGTACTTCTAATTCATGACCCCAAATATAACCTAAAATGTGAACACAGCTGATCATAACTGGGGATAGATAGATTTTAGAGTTTTTTTTTTTGAGATTTTTGAACAACTGTTTCTCTTAAACTAGGAGTTTTGGAAAAAGTTGTAGAACAAAAGTTATTCATTATTATGTGTACTTTAACACCCTTTCGGATTAGAACCCCCTTTCTGACTAACCTTGTATATTCGCTAAAAATTCGCATCATCCATTGCGAATGTGAACAATAAAAAAGATGCGAATATTCGTGAATGCGGTTGCGAATGCGAATATTTGTTACGCCACTAGTCTTGACCACTTCCAAACTAAAAGGCTTCCACAATCAACCTGACCCTATCTCAAGTATGCTGAGGTCGGCTTTCAGTCTAACAAGATGTGGCTGAATATCAATTTAATATGACCACTCAAATATGGCAGGAATGTGTTTTATTTTCTCTCCACACAAAGTACACACGGGAGCAATATATACGGGTTGGCAAACCTTAATATCTCGGAAACTAAGGATGCTAGCTTATTCAAATAAAAAGTATTTTATAGACTACTAGCTTTCTCCCGCAGCTTCGCTTGCGTGAAATTTGGAACCCGTTAAGTGACAATTTTACATAGGTACAAACTTTCATCCCCTATTTAACTCTCTTAAGGGTTGAATTTCGAAAAATCCCTTCTTAGTGGATGTCTACGTTACAAAAGGAACCTACTGTCAAAATTTCAAGTTTCTAACCCCAGCGGTTTAGGCTGTGCGTTGATAGATCAGTCAGTCAGTCAGTCAGTCAGCTTCTCCTTCTATATGTACAGACTAGCGATGCGCCCCAGCTTCGCACGGGTACTATAATATGCATGTTTTATACATATAAACTTTCCTCTTGAATCACTATCTATTAAAAAGAAAGCGCATCAAAATCCGTTGCGTAGTTTTAAAGATCTAAGCATACATAGGGACAGACAGCGGGAAGCGACTTTGTTTTATACTATGTAGTGTTAAGATTTAAGATAATATATAAACAAATAACGAGAACCTCGTGAAAGCTGAGAAAGACAAACATATAAAATACTTATGTAGATTTAGTACAATCGGTTGTGTTGCATGTCGGATGTGGACTCAGCACTTCAGCAGTCATTGTCCCGATAGTTGTTACGGTGAATGGCCTAATAGCCAAGAGCCTCGATCAACATCTCATGAGGCTCTCGTTGGGCGGCTGGATCAAGGGCTTGATACAAAAAGTAGTACTCCTTGACACGGCGCGCATAGTGAGGAGGTTCCTTTCTCTGGAGCCCTGACTGCCGGCAGCTTGGACCCTGTTCCCGACGCCGGTGGGGTCTACCTACTATTTTTTTTATTTTTTTTATGTTTTTTTGTTGTTTTTATAAAAATATTTAAAAATATACTGATTATGTATGTTAAATGAGTTAACAAATAAAAAAAAGCCTATTAATAAACAAATACGTTTTTATTTATTGGGTTTCGACAAACATTATATTGCAAGGAAGCGAAACGCATTACCTTAAATAGTTATCCTGCTCATTTTCTGACATTGCCCGCAAGTTCGCAACCCACACGTTTACCTTTAGAATTTCTCAACAAAATAACTTTACGAAGGAAATTGTATCAGCAACGATGTCAAAAAGCACCAAGAATATGGGTCTAACAGGGTTAACCCTCAAAGAGTTGGTAAACGGAGTAAACGGGGTAATAAAGTTAACCTGTTCGCAGTGCACGGGTTACAATCTGATAAATAGAGTATGGGAAATACTTTGTGTTTTCTATTTTAAGTGAAGGGAGGAGCTCGTGGCTAAATAATTACAGCCGCATAGACCGATCTTCCGGGTTAAGCCACGCTTGCCGAGGTTGGTCTGTGGATGGGTGACCATTTACCATAGCGAGTTTCCTCCGTGCCTCGGAAAGCACGTAAAGCCGTTGGTCCCGGCTGTCATTTGTAGATCTTTGACAGTCGTTACTGTTGGTCAGAAGCCAGAAAGTCTGACAACCAGTCTTACCAAGAGTATCGTATTACCCAGTTACTGGGTTGTGGAGGTCTGATAGGCAGTCGCTCCATATAAAATACTGATATTCAGCTGCATCCGGTTCGACTGGAAGCCGACCCCAACATAGTTGGGAAAAGGCTAGGCAGATGATGATATTTTAAGTGAATTATAAAATTTTTCACCCCCGGCGTAAAAAGAGGGGTGTTATGAGTTTGAATCCTTAGACCGTCTGCGTGAGTGTTTTTCTGTCTGTGGCGCCATAGGTCCCAAATAACAGAACTGATTTCAATGCGGTTTTTTCTTGTTCTTAGCTATGATAATCACTTCAGTTATTTCAATGTCGGGAGTTTTTTTTATTTAAGTTTAAATATTTATGAATAACTAGCTTTTGCCCACAGCTTCGCTTGCGTGAAATTTTAAACCAGCGTTAACGCCTTTTTTAGGTGTACCTAGTTGTGAAATCCAAAAATTCCGGCTTTTATTATTCATTTTGAAGAGTGCTTATGTCAAAATTCAAATTAATTACCCCTGGAATAAGGATTTTCAAACAAACTTTCAATACTGATTTCACCCCTTTAGGGGTAGAATTTCCAAAAACGCTCGAACACTTGTACATTTATTTTTTACCAGAAACCTCAATATTTAATTTTATACGTCTTACTTTAAAAATTACAGACTTACATACAAACTTAAATCCCCTATTTCACCCACTTAGGGGTTGAATTTCGAAAAATCCCTTCTTAGTGGATGCCTACATCACAAAAGGAACCTACTGTGAAAATTTCAAGTTTGTAACCCCAGCGGTTTAGGCTGTGCGTTGATAGATCAGTCAGTCAGTCAGTCAGCTTTTCCTTTTATATGTATAGATAGACAAAGACAATAGAGAGAACGAGGACTGTCTCGTTGGTCTAGTGGTCGCAAGCTCTAATACTGGTGAGTAAAGTGAGTGAGAAAGTGGCGCCACTTCAGAAAAAAAGCATTATTTCTTTCAACATACAACATATTGAAATTTCGTACGTACAACATTTTAGCCAAGTGTTGTAGAAATTTTCGAACACCAAAAAACAACACTTGACATCCTAGGTTAGAAGTTTTAGTAATTGATGCTAAAAACGGCCGTTTTTGGTACTTATCGCTAAAACTTCGAATCCAGAAGCTCTACTTGAAATTTACCGCCGTTGAGAGGCGAAATAAAAAAAAAATATGTCAGTATTAAAACCGGATTTCCTGATTAAACATTTATACCTGCAACGAATTCTTTTATTGTGTGAGCCCTCGCTGCTGGCAGTACGAAATGTCACTGACAGACTACGAAAAAAGGCAAAATAACAAAAAGCAGACTTTGACAAAACGACCGGAAAAACAGTATATATTTTTGTTACTTTTCGGCGTAGTCGGCTTTTAAGGTTTTAATTAACTCTTGTTTTCATAAATTTCGTGAAAGTTATTTTTTGTTAACCACTAATGAGTTTTGTTTTCGTTAGGAAAGGTGAACGTAGAAGTTGAAATAATTAAACTTTTATAGGATAATGTGTGAATGTTGTTATTGTTTATGATGGAAAGAAAGAAAGAAAATATTTATCCAGCGTCGCTGTAGTCCAGCGCTGGAATCGCATTGGACTAACGCGACGTCTTACGTAGGCGGTTTAAAGCGACGCGAATTGCGAAGCGATGCGATGCGGTGACACGCGATGCGGTGTGAAGCGGCGGCTTTGTCCTACGAGCTCGCGGACCGCTCGCCACGCGCCGCTGTCATTCAGTAGCACTGTATGTCACCGCATCCAGTTCGCGCGAAAATATCAAGCCAACTGATCGCGTCGCTTCGCTTCGCGCCGCGCCGCACCGCACTCCACGTGCGTTTGGTCACGTAAGCCACTTCAATAGGTATCGACTGTTTGTTGTTTTCGCATCGCGCCGCGCCGCATCGCGTCGCTACTAGATCACTCACGCAAGATGCCGCGTAATATAAACACGTTTCAATACAGTCCAGTTCCAAACAGCAGCGCTGGATTTTTATAGAATGTTCGTCTATTGTCAATCCAGGAACTGCAAACAGTGTTGCTGGATCCAGTCACTGGATCAATGTACATTCCATAATCCCGTAAACAATCCCTAGGTACTAATATTATAAATGAGAAAGTAACTCTGTCTGTCTATTACGCTTTCACGCCTAAACCGCTGAACCGACTTTAATGAAACTTGGTACAGAGATAGTCTGGAACCTGGAAAAAGACATAGGCTACTTTTGTCTCGAAAAATACGGAATACGCGATAAACGACATCCCGCGAGTGAAGCCGCGAGCGACCTCTAGTTTTAATAAATGCATACGACAATCTATACATATAAAAGGAGAAGCTGACTGACTGACTGATCTATCAACGCACAGCCTAAACCGCTGGGGTTAGAAAGTTCAAATTTTGACAGTAGGTTCCTTTTGTAACGTAGGCATCCACTAAGAAGGGATTTTTCGAAATTCAACCTCTAAGTGAGTTAAATAGGGGATGAAAGTTTGTATGGAAAATCGTCACTTAACGGGTTCAAAAGTTCACGCAAGCGAAGCTGCGGGCGAAAGCTAGTCTATACATATAAAAGTAGAAGCTGACTGACTGACTGACTGATCTATCAACGCACAGCCTAAACCGCTGGGGTTAGAAAGTTCAAATTTTGACAGTAGGTTCCTTTTGTAACGTAGGCATCCACTAAGAAGGGATTTTTCGAAATTCAACCCCTAAGGGATTTAAATAGGGGATGAAAGTTTGTATGGAAAATCGTCACTTATCGAGTTCAAAATTTCACGCAAGCGAAGCTGCGGGCGAAAGCTAGTAATAAATACAAATGTATCTCACGAAAGTTTAAATACTTATTAATTTTACCAGCTAATTAAGTAGGTATTTCTCTTTACGTGTCGTATCTCAGAATTTATTTGATGTGTACGTTAATTTCCACATCCTAGTTACTTTAATAAATAGCTAAAACATATTCGTATGTTATTTAGAAAATGATATCATGAGTTTTAGGGGATTGAAAATTCTTATCCTATCCTAACTAATATTATAAACTTTTGAACCCGTTAAGTGGCGATTTTCCATACAAACTTTCATCCTCTATTTAACTCCCTTAGGGGTTGAATTTCGAAAAATCTTTCTTTATTCCTTGTCTACATTATAAAGGGAACTTCTGTGGAAAATTTCAGCTTTCTAGGTCTAAGGGTTTGGGCTGGGCGTTGATGAGTCAGTCAATCAGTCAGGACTTTTCTTTTTATTTATCTGTATAAATAAACTTTATTCATGCATTTATTTATTCATGTATTGCTAAAACTTTATTCATGGTAATTTTGAAAAGAGAAAATTCTAACTAATAATATAAATGCGAAAGTAAGTTTGTTTGTTTGTTACCTTTTCACACCTAAACCACTGAACCGATCATCCTGAAATTTTGCATGTACTTTGTCAGGTGTACAGAAAAGGATATAGGATACATTTCATCTCGAAAAAAAAACTGTTCCCGAGGAAAACAACAATAACGTTCATAGATGGCCCCACGTGTCTTTCGAATCACGATTGAATTATATTAATAAAGTAACCTCAGTAGTCTGTTAAGAGTTTTTTTGAACTTAATTAACGCGAGCGAAGCCGCCGGCAAAAGCTAGTTAATATTATACATGCGAAAGTAACTCTGTATGTTTGTCTGTCTGTTACCTAATGACGATTATACTATTGAACCGATTTTAATGATACTTGGTACAGAGATAGTCAGGAACCCGGAAAAGGACATAAGCTACTTTTATCTCGAAAAACGCGGAATATGCGATAAACGCCATCCACGCGGTCGAATCCGCAGGCAACATCTGGTGTAACATAATTTATTTGAAAAAATCGCCAACCCATTGAGAAGCGTGCCAAGAAGCTCATCAGCAACGACTCCGTCGTTCAGACCAAGCTCCAAAGTCTTTAGCATCGGCGAGAAGTTGATAGTTTATCGGTTTTTTAACCGACTTCAAAAAGGAGGAGGTTCTCAACTCGGTTGTATTTTTTTTTTTTTTTTTTTTTTTTTATTTTTTTTTTTTATGTTTGTTACCTCATATCTCCGTCATTTATGAACCGATTTGAAAAATTCTTTCTTTGTTCGAAAGGGTATACTTCCCGATTGGTCCCATATAAATTTTGTTACGATTAGACTATGAACTTCAGAGATATGGAACGGAACTCCTCATCGGATCAAAGCAAAATTCTCAAATTACTAATATTGCTTTGTTTATATTTGTTGTTGGGAACTGACTACTGGAAAAGAGGAGGGGGTGCATGTCCCCCCCCTCCCCCTTTGGAATGTTTTCATTATATCGTGTAAGGTATCATTTGAAAGGGCTTTTTATGCCCGACTACGTCAAAGCCAAAAAGAAGGGTTATGAAGAGGAGGGGTTTAAGTTTATGGCACTAAAACGTATTTAATAAAAAATAAACTTTAAAAAAAGTAAAAACCGACTTCAAAGAAAAACTAAAAGGAGTGAAATAATTACCATAATATAAAGTTAACAGTTTCAGAAGTCGGTGCAACTCTACACTGAAACAAATAGAAGCCACCGACTTCTGAAACTGTTAACTTTATATTATGGTAATTATTTCACTCCTTTTAGTTTTTCTTTGAAGTCGGTTTTTACTTTTTTTAAAGTTTATTATCGAATACATTTCGGAGAGTGTGCTTCAGATCTGCATGATCTAACTCCCCCCCTGCCTTTTTTTGTATCAGACGGCCAGAAGCACGAAAAAGCGCCATCGGTTCATGGTTGATATTCCAAAAACCCGAACGAAGCGCTTTGATTCCACTTTCATTGTGAAAACCGCCAAACAGTGGAATGCGCTGCCCGAGTGGGTGTTCCCCGACAGCTACAATTTGGGTGTCTTCATGTCACGAGTAAATCGGTTTCTACTGGGCAAGCGGGCTTCATCGTAGATCGCATCATCGCTTAACGTCAGGCGATATGGCGGTCAAACGCAGGCCTTGAATCAAATATAAAAAAAGTGGTGATCAATGCTCGTTCTCTGTAGAAGGAATGAGCATTGATCACCACGTTTGCTTACTGCGGGTTGGCGATTCTTTCAATTAAATTATGTTATTGTTTATGTTGATAAAGGACTTTTCTCATACAGATAGGAAGAGGACTTTGCCTTGCAGTGGCACACTTACAGGCTAATATTTATTTGTAAAGTGCGTCAAAGGTTTAAAACTAGTCGGCTGATCATGATTGCGGGCTCCATTGTGGTCTGAATGAATCTGACAACCTCGAGATACGCACGTATCTAAAACCGTAAATAATCATAAATATCTCTTACGAAATTTATATTAAGTAGATACATTTCTACCAACAAATTCACTCCCAAACTTTCGACAAATCGTTCTATGACAAGATTTTACTTCGACTCTATGGAACTCCGACATTACGCTACTCCGACAATTATGGAACTTCGACACTTAATTTGGGGCACCCCGATACGGATAGGTTAGGTTCGAAGGGGATGACGGGGGCTAGAGTGAGCGAGCAAAGCGAGCGAACGAAACCCCCGTCATGCTATACCGTATACTTTTTTTAAAATTTATTCATGTTTTGGGGTGCATGAAAAGAGCCTCCACGAGTGACGATACTCAAGTATGTCCGGCGCATTCTGGGCAGTCAGCCCCGCTACCAACCTTGCTGACTGGCTAATCTTTTCACCACAGCATGAGCTAATAACGTATAGCTCGTGCTGACACGAGAGAAGAAGAAGACCAACAAATTAAATTATTTCTCTATGTTTTTATATATTTTTAATCTAGTTTTTATCATAGTTTCAACTAGATTAAAATATAGTATCTTATAACATTTCTGTGACATGTTCATTCCGCTAAATTTCACACTCTAATAACTTTAATATACAGCTAAAATATATTTGTTTTGAAAAGCAGATTTATTTAGAAAATTATATCGTGATATTTGGATGAATGAAAATATAATATAATTTATTTCAAAGGCTTCAAAGGTATTACGTGTACATGTTTTCCAATTGCCTAGTTAAATATACAGATATAATTATCTGTTTGTAAGTATTATATAAAGAAGTAAATAAATTTATTTATCACAGACTAAAAGAGAATTTATCTCGTTTGTATCTTTTTCTTTGTACAAATGGTGGCCAAAGTCAGGTTGAAGAAACCGGGGCTGTTTGAAAGCGCGTAGGGTTGATGACATCGCCAAAGCCGCGAGAAACACCTGGGGCCTGATTCACCTAACTAAAGTCAGGTCGAAGAAACCCGGGCTGTTTGAAAGCGCGTAGAGTTGATGACATAGCCAAAGCCGCGAGAAACACCTGGGGCCTGATTCACCTAACTAGAGTCAGGTAGAAGAAACCCGGGCTGTTTGAAAGCGCGTAGGGTTGACAACATCGCCAAAGCCGCGAGAAACACCTGGGGCCTGATTCACCTAACTAAAGAAGTTCAGTTGCATTGCAGTTAAGTTTCGATCACAACAACGCTTTTCGAAATTCTCTTAAGGCGCTTTAAAGTGGCGCCACTTCAGAAAAAAAGCATTATTTCTGTCAACACATAACATATTAAAATTTCGTACGTACAACATTTTAGTCAAGTATTGTAGAAATTTTCGAACCCCAAATATCAACACTAGAGCTTCTGGATTCGAAGGGGGAATCCCTTTGGGGAATACAGGCGCCATTTTGCTCGATATTGCTCGGGCAGAGGTGTATCGTACATCCTCATTTCACCGTTATGTTTAATTCCCATGTAATAGGGGGCGAGCCTATCGCCATCAACCCGGCTCAAATCCAGACTCCGGGCTGCTACTGAGTTTCACACGGAAAAACCCAATAAAACTTTGCCCGACCTCTCGACCGACCGATCGACCTTTGGGGATCGAATGTCTTTGTTTTACTTATTACATAGTACGGAACCCTAAAAAAATGTTGTATGATTTTTCAAATCAATAATTTGTAACTATAAATAAAGTCCACTAAATAATCGTGATTTTTAAATCCCGGGATTAAAACGTCATTTAATTATTCCGGGATTTAGAGGAGGTATTATCCACTCTATGTTACTTCCTTCCTCGAAGTTTAGGTAAATATACTCTACCTATTCCGATCTCTGCATTTAACATACAGTTTCAGACATAAGGTTGAAGATTAACGTAAAATTCTTAGCTAACAGTATTATAATATTCACAATATAATACAAAAGGGTCCAAGTTGGATACAAGATCACGACAAAATAATGATCCTTATCGAGTTGTCATGTCCGACCCTAGGAAAACCCTTTTAAGAAACAATATTTAAAAGCTCAAGTATACAAAGAAAATCTTTGAAATTGTTAGAAATTAGGTGTAACGTGTAATCTTAGGTACTTATTTTGTTTTATAAAATATCAGGTACATATTCTCAGTTTCTGAGTAAAGAGAGAATATCTTATTTTTGTTTACCCAATATAAGGAGAATAAGGGCCTTATCACACGTTTTGCGAGCGAGTTCAAAGCGTGGCGAGGGCGCTGTGGGCTCGCCGCGAACTCACAAGGAGCAAAATGCGCTCTCGTTGCGAACTCGCGGCGAGCCCGCTGCGCTTTCGCCTTGCTTTGAATTCGCTTGCAAATCGCCACTTTAATAAAGCCATCGCGGCGCGCTCGCTGCGAACTCGCGGCGAGCCCACTGCGCTCTCGCCTCGCTTTGAAATCGCTACTGTGATAAGGCCCTAAGGGCCAGGCCACACGGTGCGGTGCGGACCCGGCGCGGCGCGTGAGCGACCAATCAGCGGGCACACGAGTGACGTCACCCCGCTCGTACGGCCCGCCGATTCGTCGCTCAGGCGCCGCGCCGGAGCCGCACCGCACCGTGTGGCCTGGTCCTAAGGCGGATATCACACTACGGGCTGCGTTTTTAACGTTAAACCTAAGTACTTCAATTTGTATATAAAACACGCATAGTACAACACACTGACGACGCATCGACGCGCGTTGTTGTAGACCGCGCGCAGATCACGCCATAACGCGCGGGGGCGCGTGGCGTCCCGCAAGGTATGGCACACTGGGATAATTATTTTAAAATTCAAGATATACTAGAATAGAAAATTATTAACTGTACAAACATAAATAACATAAATAATGGACAAAATTACTAAATAGTAGTCAGAAGTAGTTTTATTAATCCTTTTGGTTTCATGTCAAAATTTATATGGGACCAACCTGATGGTAATTTTTTTCAATTCTAATCTGGGGGCACGGCAGTGCCCCGCCAAGTCTCGACTAACAATCATTCAAATCTGTTTCGAAATGCCGGAGATATGAGGTAACATAATATGTACCTACATTTATAAAAATACAGATGAATTAAGACTCTGTTTTTGATGACAGTTAAAAAATAATTATGAACTTAATGATGTCTTTTGTATTATTTTTTGTTTCTAACGATTGTTACATTATTCGAATAGGGGAGAACCCTTAGCGCCTTTGAATAATTAAGATCCTACATTAACACTCCGTTTCACGCGCCTCTAATAATTACACGATTACACGCGCGGGGCACCCCTGTGCCCCAAAGTAATTGATGAATTTTTAGATATCGGGGTAGAAATAAATAATAATTATAGTTTTTTACGTAATTAGTCTTTATTGAGATCTATAACAAAAACAAAAAATATGGCTCTTCTTAGTTAAAATAAAAAAATAAAAACCTTTTTTCGTCATCCTACAAAACTTTGGAAAATCAACTTGGGAACTTTAAATTTAAGATTTTAGTCATCAATATGTGACCTATCGAGATCATTTTATACTTTGCGTGTTAAATCTGATAATGGAGCATCATCTTCATCTGAAACCGACGATGTGGACAGACTTTTTGTTAGAAAGACTGCTGAGTTTGATGTAACCTGGACCTCCTCATCATTTTTTGCTTCCGACTGTGGGTCTTCTATGCAGTGGTCTTCCTCATCCTCACTACTCAACAGGTCTGCTACATCACCCTGCTCTTCCTCGTCGGATTCCTGGAGTCAGTCAATTATCTGATACCTACTCTTTGTTAGCCATTTCGATCGACAAGTACCTAAAATGAGCAGAATACAAATGTTATCACAACAATAACAAAAGTAAATAATGTTTATATACATTTCTAAATAACATTATTAAAAAAAATACATAAGTATTGAAGAAAATAAGTAAAACTCCTTACCTCGGCCAAACGTCAAATAACCACGTTACTACACGCACGGGGCACAGGCGTGCCCCAGGAGCACTAAAGCGTTAATAAAAAGATTTTCCGTGCGCCGACGCAGCCGACGCGACACTGACGTATTCTCAAGGGCACTAGCAGCAGCTATTAAACGCGGCGAGATTCTAAGTCGATTTTTTAAGTTATAATACGCAAAAATCTATGGCTGGGGCACGCCTGTGCCCCGCGCGTTTAACGGAGTGTTAAGACAGTATTTATGTACTAAAATGCGCGAAAGCTGCGTGGCACTTCCACTTGCTTTTTCCTATTCCGTGCAAATAACATTAAAACTATACTCGTTTCACCCTAAGATGAGTCCTGATAGCTCGGTCATTTCGTAAATTGAAGCCGTAAAGGATACTGTTATTGAAAAAACGTAAACGACATCATCAAAAAAATTAAGTTCAAAAACTAAAAGCGAATGAAACAAGGAAATACTATCATCTGAAATTGTTGTGTGCAAACTATTCAATATTTATCTTCTATTAAATAAACAACATACACGTAATATATTTTAGTGTATTTAATACATATTCATAGTGATGCTCACAGGATAGCCGTGGTCCGTGGTCATATGCCACCTACCCTAACAAAACAATACATTCTAACAGTAGTAAGCGATCATAAGTTTTGGGACAGTGGCCTATAACCAGCAGACGACCAAGTCGCTTCCAACGATGCCTCATTTGTCAAAATATGAAAAGTAGTTTGGAAGTTACAAGGGAACAGATGAACATACATAGGTACATACATACATACCTACCGGTCAAAATCATATACCCTCCTTTTTGCTTTGCAGTAGTCGGGTAAAAAACGGTAAAATAGCTACATCATCCACGTTTTTATATTCGATATTCTTTGTATGGTGACATGTGTAGAAAAACTTCAGGAATCAACTTACGGTGAAAGGGGTATAATCAGCGGAATACAAGATCATCCACATAAACCACATCAAGTTTCAATCAAGTTGACCTGTAAAAAGGTACGCGTCAGACCCACTCCAAAATTTCGGACAAAAGGTCAACTTCGTTACATGACAATACTCCAAGTGTCCTTCACCTTCTGAATATTCAAGTACTCGCAAACGGAAACATTTTTGTAGAACCAAAAAAAGTATGAAAACTCGCTAAAAAGCCTTCATGAATCATTTCTGAGGACGTACAAAGTAAATATGATGAGTTTATAATTGTCAGAGAAGAAGACATTTCTTTTTACATCCGTTTGTAGGAAATGTTGCGGAAAAATATGGTAATGTGTACCAAAGGTTTGCGTTCCAGGTGGAGCTATTGTATGCTTTAAGTTGCTAAAATTACGTTTATAAATATTAAGTAGAGTGTTGGTAAAGTGGAAGTACACACCATCTGGAATACTGAAAATAATTGGTAGATGGAGAAATGGTAGCCAAACTTACTGGCTCAAAACGGTGCTGTTATGAAGGTACTGTTATGATAATATGATTAGAAAATTCAACCCGAGTTACTATTTTAATAAATTATGTACAAACAGCACATCAAACTCCCCGAAACTGTAAAATCGCCGGGTTAATTCAAATACCAACTAACTGTCCAAATCATAATTTCAAGTTACGGCGTTTTGAAATTTTGTTTCCTATAATTTCATAATATACTGTCTTAGACAAGATACGAGTAGTATACGAAGTTTTAGGACACAAACTTACATATGAAGTTTTAGGACACGAACTTTCAAAACGCCGCCGCGCCGTAACTTGAAATTATGATTTGGGCAGTTAGTTGGTTTTTGCATTAACTCGGCGAAATTTTCCCAATCAACCTTGAACCTAATGTTTTTGCGATATAGATGAAAATTTATTAAAGAAATTTGACAGATTGTAGTAGCTTTATGTGCTGAGGTCTGCAAAAATCATGAAAGTTTAAAATATAACGTAACATTACGCCTGTATTCTCCTAAGGGTTGCACAGAGGTGTGCAGTACACCCTCATTTAGCCATTATGTTTAAGTCCCGTGCAATAGGAGGCGAGCCTATTGCCATCAACCGGGCACAAATCCAGACTCCGGGCTGCTACTGAGAAATTCTACTCGGACAAAATCCAACAACACTTTACTCGACTTGAGGATCGAGGATTTATTCCACTTTGCCCCACCAGTGGGGCGGCTGGTGGGGCAAAGTGGAATAATTCAAACCAAGACCTCATCTCACACTCAGCAGGCGCACTTGTGACCAACGAAGCAGTCACAAGATTAAAAACATTTTAGAAAATTTAAAATAGTAGTCAAAAGCGGAAGAATCGGCTGCCGTATCGCTTTCTGTACCAGACAATCTTTGGATGGAAAAGATTTGTTATTTGAGAGATTGCCAAAGATATGCCCGCTTACTTTTAGGGGCCACAGAAATCTAAATATTAGATTTCTGTGATATAACCTCTCGTCGTTATAAAGTCATTAGAATTATCTTTATTATACTCTGTTCACCGTCCGTATAGTCCGTGTGGTGCCGAACGTACAGAATTGCACTACCCCATCTCTTCCCACGGGTGTGGTAAAAGGCGACTAAGGGATTCACTAGAGGATGGGCAGCAGCGTTCTCTGAGTACTATAACAACCATACTGCGATCGCCAACCCGCCTGCCAAGCGTGGCGATTATGGCAAATAACGAGGAGCTTGGGGGAGGCCTATGTCCAGCAGTGGACGTCTTTCGGCTGAATGATGATGATGATGACTCTGTTCACCCAAAGATCAGTCCTAACAGCTCGGTCATTTCGTGAAATGTAGCCAAGGAGACTGCTATCGAAGAAACGTTCCGTATCCATGCTTTGTTTTTTTTAATATTTTATATTCTTTGTATGGTGACGTTTTGTAGAGAAAAATCACTAATCAACTTACGGTGAAAAGGGTATAGACACGATTATTTAGCACAGTGTATCTCAAAGTGCGCGATAACGCCCCCTTGTGGGCGCTAGATGCCTACAAGGGGGCGTTAAATGGCGGCAAAAGTAATGATTGCGATTGTGATTTATAAAATGTGGTGAAGTTAAAAAAATATAAGGGGCGCTAGACAATAATTGATTCCTACATAGTATAAAACAAAGTCGCTTCCCGCTGTCTGTCCCTATCTATGTATGCTTAGATCTTTAAAACTACGCAACGGATTTTGATGCCGTTTTTTTTAATAGATAGAATGATTCAAGAGGAAGGTTTTAAGCTATAAAACGTTCACGTGCGAAGCCGGGGCGGGTCGCTAGTCAACGTTGACCTTTGAACACAGGTGTCCTAAGATCCCCTGCATGAACAATCTTCTCCAATTTGGATTTATTGGTCATCATCAACTTAGACATTTGCCAACTTATTTAAGGTAGGTCTCTGATTTAGCACGTTAATCCGAATCTTTTGAACATACTGTTTATCACGTGTCATGGGCTAGAATTTAAAACTTCCTCACCGTACGCTGGGAATAGACGCGTGTTGTAAGATTCAACAAAACCCAGCACGCTTGGTGGTAGGATCTATACGGTCCGCCTGGCTAGCTACCACCCTCACATTAGGCTGCATTCAAACATGCGCAATTTTTTTCGGCGCGAAAGCGCGCGCTCGTCTCTTACGAGTCGCTCCCTCTTCAGAAACTTTGGAGTTTAATAGTTAGTCCCTTGTCTTAACGTTCATTTTTATCGATGCGCGCTCAGCGCTCGAATAGCAATCGTGTAGTACACGCGTCGCAATCGCGCAGAGCCCGCGCTGCCTCCACCCTCCCGGCTAGGATGGCAAATGCAATTTGAGATCTATTGATGTGTCATAAGACTCAAATTATATACAACAAACAAAGCGAGTTAGACGTGGGTGCTAACGCGCGTGGCGTGAACTTAGCGGGCGTGTGTCATCTGAACGCGCTCTTAAATTCCGGCGCCAAGCATTTTACTGTGTATGTGAGAGCCAGAGGGATATAGGGGAATCTCTCTATATCTCTGTTAGGTACTTGGATTCGTGTTCTCCATCTTAGACCCCGTCTGCGCGACCAAGTCCAATAAGAATAAAAAAATAAACTTTTTCGACGGAAAAATCTTTACCAAAGGCTTGTCCCTATTACGAAGTGCACGACTGAAAGCAATGAGGCCGCGCACTTCACAGCTGTTGTCAAGGCAACCATTGTCATGGCAACCGAGGGCGAAGGAATGAACGGTTTCGTATTTCGCCGTATTGAGGTACAGGTACATTCAATGGTTGATTGAAGTGGTCTTGTGAATGACATACTTGTACAAGCCTCTTGAATAAGTTCAAGTCGACCAAAGTGTGGAACTATGTTTGGAGTTTCTTGTAAATCAAATTCTGAATGATTGCTGATATTAATAACATTCAATATGTTTATTTATAGCTGCATTTAGTTAGACTGGAAGCTGTAAATATAAATACATTAAAAGGTTAGTTGGAAAGGGGGTACTAATCTGCGGGCTACTTATAGTATCATCACTGATGACGGTTTTAAAGCAAGCGTTAAAATTTCACATTTTGATAATTTTTATTTCCATTCATAATGATTTTTATACAAGCTTAGTTTAAGTTTATACTAAACCTGAAATTAGTTTGTTCAGAATCACTAGGAGAATCGATTGACATATTTTTTTTTCGTAAATTTCAATTTGGTTTCAGTAGGTTTCTACCCATAACAATTGACGGGAATAGACACCTTGAGGCTTGAGACGATCCGCTCTGTCAGTTTCCGTGTATTAGACAACCCCAGCATAGCACATCTCAGGCATTTCACACTTTACTAGGGAACTTAATGCGACATAAACTAAGGTGTAACTTGGAGATTTATTTAAAAAAAAAAAAACACATTTTCAGGCAGTTCTGATGAAAATCTTGTTGGGGTGTCTCGGTTTTCGTATATACCAAAAATAGCGTTGTATAAGTTTTTTAAAAAAATCTTCATAACTTCTTTAAATACGAATTCAGAAAATGGAGCTTCTAATCCGTGACCCCAAAATATGACCTAAAATGTAAACACAGCTGATCATATCTGAGGATAAGATTTTAGCAATTTGTTTATAATTTTTGAACGGCTATTTCTCTTAAATTTGGGTAAAGTGGTAGAACAAAAGTTATTCATTTTTATGGGTACTTTAACACCCTTTCGGATTAGTAGCCCCTTGCTGACTAACCTTGTATACTCGAAGGGATAAGCAGACTTAGTATTCTCATATTACTATTACTAAGTAATAGGTGGCGAGCCTATTGCCATTTTTCGGACACAATAGGATATTTAACTACTATTAAAAATGTACAACAATTTAGTAGAAAGTATAGAAAGAACAAGGTAAGTGAAATAAGAAATAAACTTAAAAAAAAAGTAAAAAGCGACTTCAAAGAAATACTAAAAGGAGTAAAATAATTACCATAATATAAATGAACAGTTTCAGAAGTCGGTGGCTTCTATTTGCTTCAGTGTAGATTTGCACCGACTTCTGAAACTGTTATTTTATATTATGGTATTTATTTTACTTACTCCTTTTAGTATTTCTTTGAAGTCGGTTTTTACTTTTTTTAAAGTTATTTTTTTATTAAATACGTTTTAGTGTCATCATTTTAACCACCTCCTTCATAAGCATTCTTTTTGGCTTTGACGTAGTCGGGCATAAAAAGTCCTTTCAAAATGATACCTCACACGATATAATGAAAACATTGCAAAGGGGGGAAGGGGGGACACGCACCCTCTCCTCTTTTCCAGTAGTCAGTTCCCTACAACAAATATAAACAAAGCAATATAAGTAATTTGAGAATTTTGCTTTGATCCGATGAGGAGCTCCGTTCCATTTCTCTGAAGTTCATGGTCTAATCATAACATAATTTATATGGGACCAATCGGGAAGTATACCCTTTCGAACAAAAAAAGAATTTTTCAAATCGGTTCATAAATAACGGAGATATGAGGTAACAAACATAAAAAAAAATACAACCGAATTGAGAACCTCCTCCTTTTTGAAGTCGGTTAAAAATAAACAAAATCGATAAAAATAGTGGAGAAACACGCTTTCAAAGTTTGTTGAGGAGGTATTTTTTGTCCTTGTCACGCGAAACGGATATTGAACAGAGTGATGTCAAGTCATTATGAGGCTTTTAAGGTATGACGTTATACGGTAGCAGTAGTTGTCTTACCTCCGGTTTCTGATTTGAGAATTCGGGACAAGCAAATACTTAAGTAATAGTTGAGTACAAAGTTGTCAAAAAATGCTTTAAAATCCGTCATATTTCTGACAACTCCATACTCAAATGTTACTTAAGTATTTGCTTATCCCGAATTCTCAAATCAGAAACCGGAGGTTTGTCTTGTGAACAATTTGAAATCGTATAAACCAGGGGATTTTATTAAATTTTGAATTGTTTTTGTTACCTCTGCTTATTATTTCTGTAATAGTTTTTAGATGATTCTTCTTCTTCCTGCCCTTATCCCATGTTACTTGGGGTAGGCGCAACACGTTTTGTTCTTCCATTCCGTCCTGTCACCCGTCATGATATCACTGACTCCCTTCTCTTTCATACCATTCTTCACACAATCCATCCATCTTTTCTTTGGCCTCCCTCTTCCTCTCCATCCATCCACATTTATATTCATAACTCTTTTGGTCACATGCGTTTCATCCCTCCTCTTCACATGCCCATACCAAGACAAACGGTTCCCTTTCAACTTTTCTGTCACTGGCGCTACTTTCAAACTTCCTCTAATATACTCATTCCTGACCTTATCCATTCTGGTCACTCCACACAGCCATGTCAACATTCTCATCTCCGCTACATGCAATCTTTTTTCATCCGTCTTCTTCACGGCCCAACATTCCGATCCATACAGTACGACAGGTCTTATCACGGACTTGTAGATTTTCCCCTTTTGAGATGATTAAACAAAAAAAAAACATTCAGACGAATTAAGAACCTCCTTTTTTTTGAAGTCGGTTAAAAACAAAACAAATAATTAACATTAACATACATATTTATATATTTGCCCCATGCCTTATACACGGGTGCATGTAAGGCTTGCCAATGCCGCAACAATGGCCCGTCCAACATATCAGCGACCCGCACTCTAACGTTAGTGCGTATACACGTAGAAAGTGGGTTGTCAGCGCCGATCGCCAGCGCTTGTCGGTCCTGGGGGTCTACTCCCTAAGCAGGAAGTCCGTGGTTTCGGCCTTAGTTACGAGCGTTTCCTACTCACTATCACCTACGGGCATACGATTATTTCGGGGCCCGAACTAAGAATGAATGACAACACGATTTGACAGTTGTCTCTACTGCGTATTTCAAAAGTATACAAGGCCAGTACGCAGCCGCCCGAACTAATCGCGTATACTTCAGAATACACATTTGACGCTCGAGCGTTCTAAACTATACATCAGTATTCCGCAATAATCGTGTATATTTTAGAATTGATAATTACAAGCATTCGATTCTAAAATATACTTCAGTAGTACCATCCAGCACGCAGTGCGTACTAATCGCGTATAATTTTGAATACCTGCGCCACCATGGTCTATTCTAAAGTAGCATTAGACGAATGCTGGAAAGTGATCAGCGAAGCGAATCGTTCCTGGCACTCGCCGGCCGCTGCCGCAGCACCGCTCGCTTCGCTCGCTCGGCTCGTGCGTTGACTGGTCACAGTTCTAACCTAACCTAACCTACCTTTCAGCTATCTGTTTGTCACTTTATTTCCTATCGCGGGGAACTTTGAATTTGAAAGTATAATTTTAAAGTTAGAATTATTAATATTAAAGTAAACTATTAATTTTTAAAGCTAAGCCTTTTTAAAGTGGGAACTGATCATTTTAAAGGTCATTTATTTACATCCCATAAGTTAAGTCCTATTTTAAGTGTTGTTTCCTAACAAAGCCGTTTGGAAAAGATAAGTCACTTCACTGTATAGTTTTGAATCCGTTTTTTCACCCTGAACATTCTAAAGTATACGCGATCAGTACGCAAAATCTGTGTATATTTTAGAACCGAAGCTTTAATTTACAACATTCTAAAATATACGCGACTAGTTTCTTATGGATGCGTTCTGGCCTTGTATATTCTAGAAATACGCGTCTCTACTACCGATGTGTTTTTGCCCGTCCGAAAAGTTGAACTTGACACTTGTTTTGTTCACTCCTCCGTTTCATGATACTTTCGGACGGGCGGCTAACTTCGTGACGGACTTAGGGAGTAGGCCCCTTGGCCAGCGCAGTTATTCGGCGCAGGAATTCTCTATACTGTGTGGCGAACCAGCCCCGACAAGCTCCGAAATGCGCCGACAAGTTCCTACCTGATCCGATCAGCGCTGGTAGGCCGTCATTTGTTGCTGCATTTGCAAAGGAATAAAGCGTATTTTTGTTGAAAAATGCCAGCCGCTTCTACCCGCTTCCTTTATGTAGCGGTTACCTGCACGGACCAGTACCTATAAGCGCTGGTAGGTCGGCGCTGGTTACTTGCTTTTTTATGTATACCCCCTTATCGAGGTCGCCCTCTTGCGCGTGCTGGTATAAAACAGTACACGCGAACTCCCGCGATCATTCCCGATGCGCTGCGGAAGCGAGGTAGCCGCAACAGCGCCCTCAACGCATCTCAAGCCATCATTTTGCTTTTGCAATAAATAAGGAAGTTAAAATACAACTCCATTTTTTAATTAAAGTGGCGTATCAGAATCCAGTCCTTGCTATTGAATGCACGGTTGGCTGTTGACAGCCACCAATTACGTTCGATTCTCAGAATTACTATGTTACCGCTTCATCGATCCAGTGCTCCAGTGCTTCAACTAGCTAGCGAGGTTGCGGTTTATGGAATGGTGCGGTTTATGGAATGGTGCGGGCTATGATCCTTTGGGGCAATGTGTAATAGAGTTATTCTGATTGGCAATATTCTCAATGACAGCGTAACCTAGGAAATGAGATTGTGGTAAAAACCGACTTCAAAAAAAAACTAAACGTTGTAAAATAATTATCATTTATACTAGCTTTTGCCCGCGGCTTTGCTTGCGTTAATTAAGCTCAAAAACTCTTAACGTACTACTAAAGTTTCTATAATAATGTAATTCAATCTTGATTCGCAAGACACGAGGCGCCATCTATGAACGTTATTGATGTCTTCCTCGGGAATAGTACGTTTTTTCGGGATGAAAGGTGCCTTATGTCCGTTTCTGAACACCTGACAACGTATATGAAAAATTTCAGGATGATCGGTTCAGCGGTTTAGGCGTGAAAAGGTAACAAACAAACAAACTTACTTTCGCATTTATAATATTAGTTAGGAAGTTAGGATAATAAAATTATCAGTTTCATAAGTCGGTGCATTGAATTTGCTTCAGCGTGGAATTACACCGACTTCTGAAACTGATTATTTTATTACATTGTGGCGGCATCTATCTCGCCACATGCGAACTATCCTACATCGCGCAATCCAGATTTAACACGCAGATAGTATATATACAACCTCCTAACATCAACTGTTGGGCTGTAGCCCGCCAGGCACAAGACTCCGCTTGGTAGGAGGATCCTCCCTTTGGTTGGAGGAACACCACACCATAGTTTCTCAGTACTTTTTTTCGGGATGAAAGGTATCCTATGTCCGTTTCTGTACACCTGACAAAGTATATGCAAAATTTCAGGATGATCGTTTCAGTGGTTTTGGCGTGAAAAGGTAACAAACAAACAAACTTACTTTCGCATTTATAACATTAGTTAGGAAGTTAGGATTAGGATAGGATACATCTCTCCCATTTCCAATCCCTCTAGGATTGCATTATAACATAGCCCGACAGTTACATTATACTCCTCGTATCCTACGACCAGATAATTCTGACGAAATTCATAGTAAATTAATTCAAGTCTGTACATCAACTGGAAATGGTACTGAATACATTTATTCATCTCATGTTCACGTTGATGTGTGCTTCGTAACCGCTCTCGACAGTTAATGGTAGGTAATATGTCTGCGTTTACGTCATCATACATTATAGGAAGTATATTTTGAAGTTGTGGTTATATCGGGTGTAAAAAGACCCTTAACGATAACGATAACCACGTATTCTACTCATCATTGGGATAATTTTTTTCTACCAGACCATACCTGGGAAACCATTGGTTTTGGAAATTTGGAGATATTGAAGGTCAAAGTATACATATTTTTTTTTAGTTTTTTCCAAAAACGTATTTTAAGTGATAATACTAAACTTTCTTCCAAACAACCTTATCAAAATTTTCAATTTTTCCTCACAAATTACGCATTTGAAGTTACAAAAACGCAACGAATATCAAACGCACACGACTGCCTTGGCTCAGCTGTGTGGCCGCTGCACGCGTGCAAACGCGCGGCATCGCCACAACCACACATTGCGCGCTACAAAAAAAGCGTTTTTTGTTATGCCAAAAAATAAAAGTCGTTTCCCAGCAATTATTTTTGGTTAATGTAGTTTAGTTTGATGTACAGAGTGCGTAGGTTTCGGCTATGTGATGGGTCTTTTTACGCCCTGTATACGTAATAAGTATCTCATTGCTGGACATGGGCTTGCATAAAAAGAGCTTCTACTTCATACATTTACAGTACGCCATCTTTTACTCCTGAGCAACATTCAGTGCCGACCTGAGACTTTCACTACTGCTTGCAATAGTGAACTATTTATTTCACCTTACAATGAAATGGAGTATACCTAAGTAGTTTTTTTTGGTCTGGACCAAAATGTTAAAAAAGAAACCCATATGGTGCGACTTTGTCCGTCCGTCTGTTCGTCTGCCTGTCGCAGCTGCTTATTTCAGGAAATTTAATACTAATGCTATCGACGTTTGAATAAATAATGCTTGTTCCTATATTACAAGTTAATTATTATGACGACACGTTTGGTGCAGCGGTTAAGCGATTGGATTCTGCGCTACGGGTCGTGGGTTCGATTCGACACACGAAACAAACATTTGTATGGCCTACAGATGGTTGTTTCGGGTTTGTTTGTGAGATTTGTGTCTGTAAACGCTCCCATGATACAAGAGAAATCATAGGGTGGGGCAATGTTTAAAATAAAAAAAATGATTATTATTATTTGTATCTCTCTGGGAATCACGGTTCATCTTCCATGCGGAAGATGTTCGGTCCTTTGGAAGGCATACACGGGGACACAGGTCCAACGCGCAGAGGCCCCTTTGAGAGCTTTAATCTAAAATAGGGTGGGGCACCAACCGGGGACTATCCACGGCTGCACTATTGGACAGTCATGGACCGTCCCAAGTGGGTGCAAGACTATACGGCGTCCGTCTTTCAACATTTCAAATTGAAAGTGTTGGCAGACGGTTACTCGCCAGCTCACTAGCTGGGCCCCCTGAAAAGCCGCCAGTATATAGGCGAAGAGGGCAACAGACGTGTGAGCGGCTAGAGGTGTAGAGAGGTGTGGCCCCGGTTTCGCCGTCGCGGGTCTAGAAGACCCGGAGTGGGTTTCCCCGCTATTACGCCATTAGACACTTCCACCCCCGAGCATATAGCTCTGGCGGCCCCCCTCTGGCCGGCCGATAAAGGCAAGCCAGAGTTGAGAGTCCTGCGGACACTCTTGGGGTTCCATTCCAGCCAGCTAATAAAGGAAAACTGGAGACGAGGCCCTGACTGACTCTCTGAGGCAATAAGGTACGCAGTGTCGCCACTCACCAACAGCTCGCCACAAGCTGCCCTGCGGTTTGTAAGCTTTGCAGTAGACCTCATGATACATTTTTTATTATATTATGGGGTTGTAGAAAGCTAGTCTAATGTTCCCTCCGGTTTTACGTTAATCTCATGGTGAGGTAACGCCTTTCCCAGAGGGGGTTATTATTATCATTGTTATATGGACCGAAGTGCTTCATTTGCACGTTATAAATTTTTTTTTATTTTCATTCATGCCGCGTAGTTTTTGACTAAGTATGCAATTTTTTTGTAAAAATACGATCCCCACCCCCTTATCTCCGAAGTTTGCAAAGCAAAAAATTTGGAACAAATCGAGTTGATAGAGGTTTATATAAATACGAGTATAACAGGAAAAATAAAACGATGTCTGTATCTAGCCCAGTTTTTTTTAGAAATCAGCAAAAATCCTTTACAAACAAATTAAAAGAAGAGGTTACAAAAAATAAGAAATAAACTTTTTATACGTTTCCTTCTAAAGAACGCTCGGTGCGCGGGTTCAAATCAACGTGGCCGGTTTTTTTTGTAATGGTTGCTATTTGTATTAAATCTTCCTAATACGTTTCAATTATCTCCTGGAAGAAGAAAAAGTTGTCCTCTTTGTCAATTTTCGTCCAAAGTATTTCAGAGGAAGACAAAATCTATTCTATTTCCATCCGCAGGACCGCTCCATCCTAAATTAATTCGTTCGTCTAAAGTTCCAGCCCGCACACAGTACATTTATTCATCTCATGTTCACGGTGATGTGGAACGTAACCACTGAATGTGGGCAATATGTCTGTCTTTGTATAATTTTCGTATTATTCAACTTTGTAGATTAAATAAAACGGAAATAAGTATTTGTTCGTTAGACAGTTAAATGTAATATTTCGATATTTATTTTATAAGCTTTGCAAAGTTGCAATGCACTTTTTCCGACTTACTACCTGCCTTCAGAAACAAAATCAAAATAGTAACAAAAAGTTAAACCCATTTTCATGCATGCGGTAAACAAATGAAGAATATAGACATTCTGAAAATTTCTTTTTTTTTTAAATATCTGCATCTATTTTCGTAAGAACCTTCTCCTGACAATTAAGAACACAACAAAAAACATTTTGCAAAATCGGTCCAGCCGCTCACGCGTGATGCCGTGACCAAGGGAAATAGGGATTCATTTTTATATAAATATTTTATAGATATAGATTTTTACGATTAAATCACGTGCACTTTTCGGGATTGCCCGAATTGCGCCAATATGTGGCGAGGTCGCGAGTCGAACTCGCGACTCGCAGCGTATTAACTTCGCAGCGTGTTCAACTCATGATTAAGGGCTCCGTTTGGGTCCGAAACTAGTCGGGCAATCCCGAAAAATGCACGCGAGTAAACTGTAAATAATCATAAATATGAATGTGTCTCACGAAAGATATTATTCATTTATTGCTTAAAATATTATGAAGACTGATATTCTGTGATGTCTTGTTGTGAAACTTGTCATCATTATTTCAGACAAAAGAGACAAGTTACTTATCCATAAATATATTAACAATTGCTAATTGGCGACATGTTGATGCGTAACATCAAACCAACAGTAATAAGTATCATTGTGGCAGTAGTCTATACTATATACTATACTATAATATTAATATAATATTATAAAGAGGTAAAATTTGTTTGTTTGTTTGTATGTAGGAGGTAATCTCCGAAACTACTCATCCGATTTCAAAAATTCTTTCACCAATAGAAAACTACGTTATCCCTGAGTGCTATAGACTATATTTTATTATAAAAAAATTAGGGATCCGTAAGAAAATTACAACAATGTCACCCAAAATATCAAAAAAATGCTTGTATTATACATATAAATAAATAATAAATAAAATCTTTATTGTACAAATAAACTTACATTTGGCACTAGCTTCCACACTAGGATTCCCTGTGTCGTGGAAGCTAGGCGAAACCACTACATAAAAATACATACTAACAAAATACAATAATACAATACAATATAAAACTTACAAAACTAACAAAAATACTATACATAAACAATAAAATATTAACACTAAATCACACGAGAAATACATAAATGCACTATATAAAAACTAGAATATCAAACCACGTGTTATAAGATTATACAAAACCTCCCGGGTTTTGCTGATTCTGCGATTACCATCAGGTGCGACTAGGGGCAACGTGAAAAAGAGATTTCCTAAATAAAACTTGGGAACAAAGATTGGGATATCATTATCATCATTCAGCCGAAAGACGTCCACTGCTGGACATAGGCCTTCCCCAAAGAGGGGGGGGGGGGGTAATCACCACGCTTGGCAGGCGGGTTGGCGATCGCAGTATGGTTGTTAAAGCACTCAGAGAACGCTGCTGCCCATCCTCTAGAGAATCCCTTAGTCGCCTTTTACGACACCTATGGAAAGAGATGGAGTAGTGTTATTCTTTACGTCCGGCACCACACGGAACAATTTCTCTTAAACTATTGACTTTTGGGGAAAATTGTAGAAAAAAGAGATTCATTATTACGGGTACTTTAACACCTTTCAAATTAGTACCCCTTTTCTGACTAACCTTGTAGAATTATTGTGGGGTCACATAACCCAAAAAATCTGCATTTTGTTTTCTCGTTGCAGCACTGTTGATTTTGTCCCAAACCGAGTTATCCCAACTTCAAAGTTTTTTTTTGAATTTTTCCTATTTCCACATACACAAACGTCGACGCGGTATCAGCCTAGCGTATCAGGCGTCTGTATTCATCAATCATATCTTCGTATACCGCAGCTTACACATCGCTACACAGCGGGGATTACTGGAGATTCATAATACATGGTGATAGTCGTGGATTAGAGTATGGATAACGATGTAGAGCGCTAACGAGTTGACGGTATCTTACTGAAAAAGTTTTTTGTGGCTTGCAGACTTTTTTTTAATGTCGGGTTTCTTTTTTCTTTGTCATTTACGTAGGCTTATTAACAGTGATCGGAAAAAGGTTACCTAAACTTCATAGAACAGAGACAAAAAGTGGAAACTTCAAGACGACATTTTTTTTTTCTAATTTTTAAAATTTACACAAAACCAGTAGACGCCTGACAACCTGATGTCACATTCACACTCTTTGAGAAGGAATCATGGTCTAGTGGGGTTCATGAAAGAACCTTCCAGAATAATGATACTTAAGTACGTCCGGCGCACTCCGGGCAGTCAGTTTCATCTCCCGAAGTATGGTCCTTTACCCATCAACCCGAATACAAGGACCGTATTTCATAAAAAGGCTCCTTCCCATTTCGTGCACGGCCTATTGGACCGACAGATGCAAGTAATCGTTACTGAGCCGTTCTAAGTAGATAAATTATAAGGAAGGGCAAAATGAAACGAGGGACAGATGGGATGACGCCTGGGAAATATGGAAATGAGACCTTCTGCTATAAAGTTTTCAAACAAGACTTTTTTTGTTTTATAACTTTCGTGAAACATCCGTATTTATGATTAGTTACGGTTTACTCACGTGCATTTTTCATTTTTTTTTGCAGCGTTCGTCTCTCTACCTCACCCCATTTTCAGCTCATGATTATGGGCTCCGTTTGGGTTCGAAGCTAGTCCGGCAATCAAAATATCACATCTAAATAAACCTAACTAATCATAAATAAGACTAGTTTTATAAAAAATTTGGTCACAGAAGGTTCCTTGCGAGCAATGTGAACGGTAAAATTAATACTATGTCCTAAGTTTTAGAATATTCTAGTCCTAAATCTAATTTCCCTAAAGTGTTCCTTACGTCAGACCCTAGTCAAGCCAAGAAAACGCTAGAATCATACTCTATGTATCATCATGAAATAAATTTTGTACAGAAACAATAAATGAATAAAGATGGATCTCACAAAAATATCGTTTTAATAAATGACCGTGGAAGAATATTGGCATACTTACCACGTTTGATAGACAAAATGGTGATGTTACTATTAGTTTCATCTATTTAAGTATTAGGTAATCCCTGTATTCTGAGGGTAATCCATTGTAATCTGTTCCGTTGTTATTACAGCTTGCAACAAACAGTGCCGACACTCTATTGGTAAAGTGAGCGTAAAGATAACTACTAGTTTCGTGTTTAACTGCTCTTTTAACATTGTTAAAGATAGGCATACACGGAAACATTACAATATTATGTATTTTGTACCTATAGTTACCGCAGAGTTTAGAAACCATAATAAGTAAGTTGGCAAATAAACCGACGGCCTACCTGTGGTCATGGATAAAAAATAAACTTTAAAAAAAGTAAAAACCGACTTCAAATAAATACTAAAAGGAGTAAAATAATTACCATAATATAAAAATTAACAGTTTCAGAAGTCGGTGGCTTCTATTTGCTTCAGCGTAGAGTTGCACTGACTTCTGAAACTGTTCATTTTATATTATGGTAATTATTTTACTCCTTTTAGTATTTATTTGAAGTCGGTTTTTACTTTTTTTTAAAGTTTATTTTTTATTGAATACGTTTTAGTGTCATAATTTTAACCCCCTCCTTCATAACCCTTCTTTTTGGCTTTGACGTAGTCGGGCATATAAAGTCCTTTCAAATGATACCTTACACAATATAATGAAAACATTCCAAAGGGGGGGAGGGGGGGACAAGCACCTCCTCCTCTTTTCAAGTAGTCAGTTCCCAACAACAAATATAAACAAAGCAATATTAGTAATTTGAGAATTTTGCTTTGATCCGATGAGGAGTTCCGTTCCATATCTCTGAAGTTCATGGTCTAACCGTAACAAAATTTATACGGGACTAATCCAAAAGTATACCCTTTCGAACAAAAAAAGAATTTTTCAAATCGGTTCATAAATAACGGAGATAAGAGGTAACAAACATAAAAAATAAAATAAAAAAAAACACAACCGAATTGAGAACCTCCTCCTTTTTGAAGTCGGTTAAAAATGGTAACCGTCGCTTGTATGTATACCTACACCTATAACACTAAGGGCTCATTCACACGGGTTCCGTCATTGACGATTTGTCATAAAACACGATACGTCATGACGGATGGACGTTCACATTGCATACGGAATCGCGTTTTATCACGATTCGGCAAAATATCCGAATTGATGTTCACATTCGTTTCGTGATTCAGAGTTTTAGTCTTGGATGAACTATCGAACTTCATACTGTGGCTCGTTCACGATCACCCATACCGCGAAGTCTCACTGCGCTCAATGCCCTCCTGGACGCCAGACCGAATTTTGATATGTTTGCGGATGAATGGAAGGTGATTTTGTCGGAATGTCTGGAGTACTGCGAGAGGAATGCATCATGAACGAGTGAAAGAATATACTGTCAGAAGCACTGTAAGGGATTTATGAAAGAGTTTATTAGAATTATTTTTTCTTGTCCTTTTATGTATGTATCGTTTTTTTTATTACTATCTTTAATTATTGTAATTGGTCTAAGACCGTTTTAATTAAAGTAAATAAATCGAACACGATGGATCCGTCATAAAAAAATCACGATTCGTGTTTTTTGACGAACGTGTTTTTTAAAATACGATACGTGATTTAAGACGTGTCCGACATTTTTCACGATTCGTGATGCGTGTGAACACGGGCATGTAAAAAGAAAAGCCGTCGTCTAAAAATAAAAAACGAATTGTGAAAAAAAACGATACGTCAAAAAAAAACGAATCGTCGTGTGAATGAGCACTAAGGCTTGTTTCATATGTATCACAAATACACCACACCGCATAAACAACACGTGGGTTGGCACTAATTCGTATGAAATTGAATAGTTTAGTTCACATGACATGCATACATGGACCAAGTATTGCCGCGAAATTCAACCGCGTGGGCGATACTGATTACAACAATAACGCAACTACCAGAGACACTGCACAATAGCGGCCGGCCACATCGCAAACACAAAGTTGAGTCGACGCAACGAACACCGCGCACTGTGAGCCTGGGAGGGCCCACTAGCCACAATGTAACCACATCGCAACTACTTGCCACAACGCAACCACATCGACATTTTTTAGTTAGGTACCACAACGCAACTACAAGAAGCTGCAGCGGCATTATACACACGTAACTACTGCTTGACTACTTTTTGTCGCTGCGATGACCACATCAAGCACGTATACAAGTAGGTACCACAACCACACTAGTGGTTGTAGTACGTGTGAATTCTCCCTAATTCCACCCATGATTGCTGATACGTTGCCAACCTTGGAGACAAAGTTGGTAAATCTCATGTGTCTATAATTTCACCTGCATCATCCCTTAAACCGGAATGTAGCAATGCCGCTTGGCGACAGAAAAAGGTACGCTGGTAGTACTTCCGCGGACGAGCTCTTTTACAGGGAGCTCTACAAACACAAATCAATTCATCATTCAGCCGTAAGCCGTCCACTGCTGGACATAGGCCTCCCCCATTTGGGGGGGTTTGCAATAATCGCCACGCTTGGCAGGCGGGTTGGCGATCGCAGGATAGTTGTTAAAATACTCCGAGAACGCTGCTGCCCATCTTCTAGTTAATCCCTTAGGGGCTGTCTCCACGATCGAGAGTATCGCGGCGATGTTATCGTCGTGCCACGTATTTCTTCTATACACTCTCTTTGAACGTGTCTACACACGGCGATGTTATCGCGGCAATAGTTGGTATTGAATTTGATGGTACGGCGAGAATATTGCCGCGATTCACTCACTCGTGGAGATGGCGCCTTACGGTATGTCTACACCAGTACGCTTTCATGTTCATCTTGCGCTTTCAACTTTCAATTCCTCTTGCGTCAAGCGCTGGCATGCAATATTGATTGCCATAATTATGACGCATGCAGCTTAGCGTCTACACCGGTGCGCCTCGGTCAGTCGTCAGTCGACATACAATAGACGGATCAGCTTGCGCTAGGGGCATGCGCTTTGTCGAACTAGTATTAAGGCATGTGCTATGGCGCTTCATGCATGCTTCAGACGAAGACGCAAGATGAATACGAAAGCGCACTGGTGTAGCTTGCGTCGCCTTTTACGACACCCATGGGAAGAGATATATTATCATAAATATATAGATAGATTTCATTGTGGTTTTGTTTATAGTTTTATTTTGTGTGTCATATCGGCGCAAATAAATATTTTTTCTTTCTTCTTTCTTTCAGATAGGGTAGTGCTATTCTTTACTACGTTACTTACGTTTTCTTTTTGTATATTGTTTTTGTTCTGTAACTTCCTGTGTGAGTCCACAATAAATATTTTTTTTTTCTTTCTTTCTTTTTTTACTCCGGCACAACAAATCAAGTAATACACACAAAATAAGCCGACGCAGCCTCACATATCATCTCTAGCTCAGTCCATACGGTCCACACATTACTTCACTCAGCCGTTGTCATATGGACTGAATAATGAATGTACCAGGCACATATGAAACAAAAGGAGCTCGGAAAAACAACCTGAGTCTGACAACTAGGGAATAATAAAAGAATACCTTTGCTTTAAGAAAAGAAAATGGCGGATAAAGGTAAGGTCTCGCTGTTGCTTTAGACATAATACCATAAAGGAGCGTGCAGGTTTGCAAAATTTTATATTAATTGATTTTGTTATTTTCCGAGTGCACGCCTCCTTTGACTTCAAAAAGAAAGAGGTTCTTAATTCGTCTGAATGTTTTTTTTTATTACGCCAGTTATGAATGGATAGTAGGCCACACTTCAGAGGTGGTCCCATTTAAATTTTATTGAAATTGAGTCAGCGCTTTTTGAAAAAATCAACAAAAACAAAAAATGTATACCTACTTAGATGACGTTTTGGTTTGTGGTTCCCTTCATCAAAAGTTTTGATGAGGACTTTCAATCTCTGTTTTGACTGTCATCACATAGCCAAGAACAAAGAAGATTGTAAGTATTTGTAAGGAGCCGTCATGATAATTATATATTAATACCCATTCTTAAAAAGAAAACCTAGTTGCTGGAAAGATTACGCAACCGGGTCATTTAAATTTGTAGTCTTAAACCGTGTGGTTTATGACACTAAAACGTATTTTATAAAAAAATACTTTAAATAAAAGTAAAAACCGACTTCAAAAAAAACTAAAAAGATTAAAATAAATTACCATAATATAAAATTAACAGTTTCGGAAGTCGGTGCAATCCTACACTGAAACAATTACTTAAAAGCCACCGACTTATGAAACTGTTAATTTTATATTATGGTAATTATTTTAATCTTTTTAGTTTTTTTTTAAGTCGGTTTTTACTTTTAAGTTTTTTTAAGGAAATAGGAAGAAGACACTTCACGTGGCTGGCTTGTTTCTCGGCCAAAGAATCAGCGTTGCCATACAACGTGACAACGCTGCCAGCCTTCTGGGCACGCTTCCAGTCGACAGCGATGCGCCTTTTTCCAACTATGTTAGGGTCGGCTTCCAGTCGAACCGGATGCAGCTGAATATCAGTATTTTACATGGAGCGACTGCCTATCAGACCTCCACAACCCAGTAACTGGGTAATACGATACTCTTGGTAAGAGTGGTTGTCAGACTTTCTGGCTTCTGACCAACAGTAACGACTGTCAAAGATCTACAAATGACAGCCGGGACCAACGGCTTTATGTGCTTTCCGAGGCACGGAGGAAACTCGCTATGGTAAATGGTCACCCATACACAGACCAATCTCGGTAAGCGTGGCTTAACCCGGAAGATCGGTCTATGCGGCTGTAATTATTTAGCCACGAGCTCCTCCGAGATGGTTTACAAGGAAGTACTAAAGTTAATTGATTTATTAGGTACTGAAAAATAAAAGAAAAAAAAAGACTTAATTGGACTTTCGTTGATATGACATTTGACTCATAATACCATCAGAAAAGCGTGGTTAAAATCTTTCGAGTACCTCGGGCCACGGTGTATTAAATACCCAAAGACTCTAGGGTTAATTAACGTAACAAAGCGGAGTATTCCTGTTGTTCAATTAACGAATTGAGTTTGTAACACGAGACTACGACTTTAATTACATATCCGATTTCATACCCGATCAGCTTTGCTTTCACAGCTAATAATGGCAGTTCGAACGCCGCAAGGAATAAATAATTTGTTTGTCCTATTAATATTGTTCCGGGTCTGGATGTTTGGGCATTGTGCATGTTAGATGTACACAAGATATCGCGAAAGGCGGGAACAAATGATAAGGCAGTAAATGACACATAAAAAAATGCATTTTTCGAGTTGTCAATTTCCGTAAATATATGTATATTCCATATTTTGGCAAACGCAGACCAGTGTTGCCATACGAGTACTACTAATTTAGGTCTATCATCATACTTTGGAATTGCTGGCAACACAGAACAATTCCCAATAGGTATAATCGCATCGCCCCATACAAAGTTGACCGGGCCTGATAAACACAACGGGCGGACACGCGGGGCGCGCGGCATGCCTGCCTCCCGCTGCTCCCCGCCCCAGAACTTCGGTCGCGTATAATGTGTGCTCTACAAAATACGTTGCCGCCGAATTATCGCTGAACTTACGCCCGACCGAAGTTCGCCTGTATGCTATAACGCAACGTAATTTTGGCATTATGTGTCGTCAGTAATTCAAATAGTACCTATTGCAGCCGTAATCATGCCGAACTTCGGTCGCATATCTTCGGCACAGTGTGTTTAGACACTAAAACAGCATGAAACAGAAATTATTAACTATCCGCATTTATCTTGTGTACACACTCACTAAGGTTACAGAATTATAAAACGAAAGGGGTCTCTAATAGCCGATTTCTTTTTTTACGGTTGTAAAAGAATATTTCGACTCAGGGAGTTCCCTTAGATCGTTGCAAACTTTATTCAATGAAATGAATAAAAGTAAATGTTTTGTAATTTCTACAGAATCCTCTCATATTTGTGTGACGTTAGATCTCATCTGTGTTTTGCTTATAAAACAATATTTAAATACAAAGCATTTAAAATGTGTGTCGTCTTCACACCGATAATTCAGCCCTCATCAAGCTGTCTCCCTCACAATCACTTGCCAGCAACGGCCTAAGCCGAGGTCCGAGTCCCACTAGGGGTCGCTCTTAGTGCTGTTGTTGCTAGTAGTCATGACGTTAGTGTAGTACAGTGTGACATCACTCTAAAACATTAACAAGACGATCGTCTACGCGCCCTTTTAAAATGTAATCAGATTTTATATTAAGTACTTTTGACAGCTTATAAAATTTAAAGAGCAGTTTTAAAAACTTATTTATTCTCCAATAATGTACTTATCTTGTTTCTTTAATAAATACTTAGAAATAAAAGCCTTGTCAAAATTTTGTGTACCACATTAAAAGTGTAGAAACTGAAATAAAAACTTTTGTAAAAGCTTCGATCTACTCTAGGGATAAAATCTGTAAAGTTCATAAATTAATTCGAGCAGTGGCGGTCGATTTTTCGTGGAAAATTGTGGTTTTATCATGTGGACTAAGTTAGGGATAGTTTTTATTTTTTGTAGGCTTATCTTATTTTTCATGTTTTGATGGCTGTTGTTGTTGTTGGGTCTATTTTGCTTTAAATGCTTTGTCTGTGATAATAAAGAAAAGAAAGAAAATTATTTATTCTGTAGGTACTCACACAGGCAGTTACAGAAATAAAAACAATATAACAAAAAAAGAAAGGATAAAAATTTAGACTACCTGCACGAGGCCAAAAAGGGCTCCGATGTCAGCAAAATGAAGATATATTAAGAAAAAAAAATATAGGCAGATTTTTGTAGTTGGTAAGATGTACTACTGTGTCCTAAAAGTACCCGGAAATTGTAAATAAAAACAAAGGGTTATTTTAATCCAAATTAATTTTTTCCCCTCTATAGTAATTCCCATTACAGGCACTAAACTTACGCCAGCGCTTCAACCATTCCTCGAAACACTTTTCATAAGTCGAAATCGGGATGACCTTCAGCGCTTTCGTCGTATTTTCTTCACCGTCTCTATAGTCTCGAAACGCTTTCCGCGAAGCGACAATTTAAGTTTAGGAAACAGAAAAAAGTCACAATAGTACCATATCGGTGAGTAAGGTGCCTGCGGAGCGATGTTCGTTGAATGTTTGGCCAAAAAGGTACGAATAATCATGGCTGTGTGAGCCGGCTGTTATCGTGGTGTAGAATCCATGAGTTTTCCACCTACAAATCTGTCCGTTTGCGACGGATACCATCACGCAAACGCCTCATGACGTCGAGGTAATACTCCTTGTTGACTGTCATGCCCGTCGGAAGGAACTCATAATGAACCACACCCCGATAATCAAAGAAAACAGCCAAAAGCCACCTTGAGTATGCATCACAAATCTGGAACCCTCAATACGAGATTTATAAATCTCGCATTGAGGGTATCCAGAGGAAATTTCTGCGATACCTTGATTACAGAGCGCGGCAGGTTTCAGATGATTATAGCCGCCGTTGCAGAAGGTATCACTTTCTCCCTTTAGACTGTAGACGTCACATCAATGACATTTGTTTTCTGCTCAACATCGCAAATGGTTCAATCGATTGTCCTGAACTTGTATCTAAATTAGCAATGCGCACCAATCAAATTGGTTTAGGCAACGACCGCTTCTACATGTTCCTTTTGCAACTACTAATTATAGGCGAAATGCATTCTTTCTAAGAAGTTCGAATTGCTTTAACAAGATTTCGTGTGAGCTTAATATTGATCTATTCTGCACTAATGCAAGCACAGCAAGAATTTTTTGGTGATAAAGTATCCAATAACGGCACTTAACTTTAAATAAATCTAAGTAATTAAGTCTATATAGATTAACCTTATTGTTTAACTTAAGATACATGTATGAATTATTTTACAGTACTTAATCGATATTGGTATCTATCTATCTGTGGAGGCTTGTTATTAGCAACTTGTTTATGTTCTTTTTGTTTCTATAATGTTATTAGTCTGTAAGCCTTCTTAAAAGTAAATAAATAAATAAAATAAATAAATAAAAGTGTCTTGATTTTTGCCTTGGTTTGACGCGATCTTTTTGGTTTTGGCTCACCGGAAAAGTTTTTGTATGTTTTTTGCTCGGTTTATGTCGTACTCGTAGACCCATGTCTCATTGCCAGTTATGATGCGTTTCATGAACGTGGAATCGTTCCGTGCTTCATAAAGCATCTCATTAGCAACGTCCATTCTGCGCTGTCATACCTATTATAAAAAACGACGCGACCACTAAAATTGTTTCAAATAAATGTTTATTACTCACAAAATACTCTACAGATGTTAGGTTATTTTTTATCACATGCCAATAACAATTATACCAATCAAACGCAAAAAGAATTTTTGACATATTTCTAACAGCGGTTATGCACTGCATCCGATCCGGGTCCGTAAAAATAAGGATCTAGAGTCTAAAAATCTCGGACCTAAAAATCAAAAAAATCGGATATTGCTAACGCACTAATCCGATCTCTGATCCAAATCCAAGCAATTCTGGTGCCATCTTTGGCATATGCCCGATTTGAATCCGAGGTGATGCGAAAGCGTTCATACAAACAGTACTACGGCTACTTCGGTCCGTCAATATTTCTTCCGAATTGGAGACTCACGGATGACGGGAGAGAATTCGGATGACGGAAGTCAGATCTAGTGCGAAAACTGTCATACAAATAGTTCTACGACTACTTCGGAACGTATTTTCACGGATTCGGATCGGATGCAGTGCGTAACCGCTCTAACGCGATTTCCAAATGAGAATTTCCGGGTAATTTTGAGACAGAATATATCGGGTGTAGAAAGACCCTTAACGATAACGAAAACCACATATTCTACCCATCATTGGGATAATTTTTTTCTACCAGACCATACCTGGGAAATCATTGGTTTTATAGATATTGAAGATCAAAGTATGCATTTTTTTTTTAGTTTTTTCCAAAAACGTATTCTAAGTGATAATACTAAACTTTCTTCAAAACAACCTTATCAAATTTTTCAATTTTTCCTCACAAATTACGCATTTGAAGTTACAAAAACGCAACGAATATCAAACGCACATGACCGCCTTGGCTCAGCTGTGTGGCTGCCGCACACATGCAAACGCGCGGCATCGCCATAACCACACATAGCGTGCTACAAAAAAAGCGTTTTTTTTATGCCAAAAAATAAAAGTCGTTTCCCAGCATTTATTTTTGGTCAATGTAGTTTACTTTGATGTACAAAGTGCGTAGATTTCGGCTATGTGATGGGTATTTTTACACCCTGTATACAGCTATCCATTGTTTCCCATTGCTTTGTTAACATTACCTACCTTATACAAGGTTAGTCGGAAAGGGGGTATACGAGTATACTTATCCGAAAGGGTGTTACAGTACGCATAATAATGAATAGCTTTTGTTCTACAACTTTCCCCAAAAGTCAATAGTTTAAGAGAAATTGTTCCGTGTGGTGTCGGAAGTAAAGAATAGCACTAATCCATCTCTTCCTATAGGTGTCGTAAAAGGCGACTAAGGGATTTACTAGAGGATGGGTAGCAGCGTTCTCTGAGTACTTTAACAACCATACTGCGATCGCCAACCCGCCTGCTAAGCGTGGTGATTACGTCAAATAAAAAAAAAAGACCAACCAGAGCGGTCATTTGCGAGTGGTGCGAGTAATCGCGCGTCGCACTCGCACACTCGCTTATAGCCCAGCGACAAAACTATCGGAACTACACACTCGCTTCTCGCTGCTCGCCAACTCGTTTCTAGCTCTAATCGCTGCTCGCTCATCGTTCGCGGTGTGACAAGTGCCAAATCTTATATTACAATCTCTGACACTTATTTTTGCCGCTTTTCCATTACGTAATAAAAAAATCGTACATCAATGATTTAAAATCAGTGAGTTTATTAAAAAAATCGCCGCATATGCATATAATATAACGGTATAAATACAAACCGCTCAGTAAATCGTGTCTTGCTAATTTAGTACACGAGGTATTTCTAATTTCGTTTTTACGATCTTCCTGACAGACAGACTGTAAATATTTTATTTGGTTTCTTTTGGGAATCCCATAAATTTCGTTAACTCGTCAGATATGTACGTTTGCTGTAGAATTTTCCACTCTGTGGTTTTAGTAGACGTCCGATTCTGGGTAAACTGGGAATTAGCAATTCCTATTTTACCCAGAAATCTGGAAATTTGTATTTAGATTTGGAGTTAGTTTAGGCTCGGTAAATGGTCATTGAATTGGTATTAGTAATAAAATTGTAACTGCTAATTGGAATGCTGAAGGATTGTTTAGAAAAAATGTTTAAAATTCACTTTGAATCAGGCAGTAATGAGATGTTATTTCGTTCATTATAAACATGGAAATTGAGAATAACAGACTGTATTTCGTGTTTATAATGAACGGAATAACATTCAGAACGGAAAATGGAGAGAGTTGATTTGAATGTACTAACCAATTTGTCGTGGGACGCCCACACTCAGGTATCTGTAACAAAACAAAACATAATTATGAGGATATCAAGCCAATTAGGTACTCATTTGTTTTTCTTAGGGAGAATTCACACGTACCGCAACCACATCAAAACGCAGCGACGAAAAGTGGTCAAGGAGTGGCTACGTGTGAACAGTGTCGCTGCAGCTTTGGCGACAATATGTGGTCCGTGCAAATAAGTGTTGGGCGATTACTACTAAAACTAATCGACTTAGTCGATTGTTCAGTCCAGTCGATAAAAGTCGATAACAATTGATGTTAGTCGATTGATATCGACTAACGGCGTGCAGCAGGCGACAATCACTGATACGGTTACCGTATCAACTTTAACTACTAATTTGTCTGAATTGTGGCGCAGCGCGCGTATTACTATACTCGTACTACGAAATAAGTTATTACTAAAAGGTGGTGCGTGCGCTGCCGCTGCGCCACAATTCAATAGGTAGTTAAAAGTCCGTGCGCCACTACTTACAAGTACAACTGCAGTTTTTAGTTTTTATGCGATTGGCCTTAATAGATTATTTAATTGTCCTTTACTGTCTCAATGTACATTTAGTAGTTCGTCAATTGTTACTCGAATAATTATGGAGAGGCACTACTAAATCGACAATCGAATGTGCAACAGTACAATTTTCGATTTAGTCGATTGTTTTTTTTGCAACAATCTCCCATCGCTGGTGTAAATTAAACTATTATTTTTCATACAAATTAGTGCCCGCCCACGTGTTGATGTTGTGGTGTGGTTTTGGTGCAGTTGTGGTACGTGTGAAACAAGCCTTATAGAGATTTAGTGGTAACGTAAACCCACCGAATACCGACCTCCTAAGGACCATCATTTTTGTTTTATTCAGACATAGCGACTGATAAGGGAAACTCTGGTGCTGTAGGTCTCATATTAAAGTAAAATTCATATATTTATTAAATCTAGCAAGGAATATAAAATTCACATTTAATTGGTTTTGATATGAAGTAAAAAGTGACAAGTAGTTTCAAATCTGCTGCCCGCCTTAATTCCGTCCGGGAAATAACTGTCAGCCGTAATCCGACCACTGACATACCTAATACCGTCCACCAAATTTGCCCTTTGCAAACTTGCTGAAACCAGAGTCTCACTTCTCGATCTCGATACCCTTAACAGCTCACAATGGTATTGCCACCTTTTGCCTGTTTGCCCAGCTAGCGAGTTAGTGGGCCACCGTCTGCCAAACCAATTTTCTACCAGAAAAAGAAGTTGGACTTGTCCATTAAACACCCGTATCAATACACCAATAATTTAAGGTTCTATATTTTGCAATACACATTATTGTGCTTGTCTTAGATCCCCCGGGGATCCATCCATCCTTGATTGCACTCTCATAGAGCACCAGTGGGCAGTCCCCTGTGGATGCCCCATTCCATTTTAGATTAAAGTAAAAAAACGGTGTGTGTACTTATGTATGCGCGGTAGAAGTTCACTTCGACTTTCTACCAGAGCGCTTATTGTTAGTGGCACCCCCATTTTTCGTACTCTTTTTTGCAGAGCTTTAGACACCTTGTAGGTCTGTGTAAACAACTAACTTCATGGTGTCATATAGAAAAGAGGTTTTTTTATATAGTACAGAAACGTTACATTAATTGAGATCAAAGCCCCACAAAACCATTTCCACGAAAATGTGGACAAAACCAAAATCCAAAATGGCGGCTATAAAAATTGAAAATTATTCATCATGGGTGTCAATTCCATGGTTTTCGAGGCTGCTGATGCCAAAAATGTGGGCAAAACCAAAATCCAAAATGGCGGCTACAAAAATTGAAAATTATTCATCATGGGTGTCAAATCCATGGTTTTCGGGGCTGCTGATGCCAAAAATGTGGGCAAAATCAAAATCCAAAATGGCGGCTACAAAAATTGTAAATTATTCATCACGGGTGTCAAATCCATGGTTTTCGGGGCTGCTGATGCCAAAAATGTGGGCAAAACCAAAATCCAAAATGGCGGCTACAAAAATTGTAAATTATTCATCATGGGTGTCAAATCCATGGTTTTCGGGGATGCTGATGCCACAAATGTGGGCAAAACCAAAATCCAAAATGGCCGCTATAAAAATTGAAAATTATTCATCATGGGTATCAAATCCATGGTTTTCAGGGCTGCTGATGCCAAACATGTGGAAAAACCCAGAGTCCAAGATGGCAGCCATGAAAATTTAAAAGTTAGTCGTCATGGTGTTAATTCCATGGCATTCGGGTGTGCTGATGAAGAAAACGAGGGCAACTTCAAAATCCAAGATGGTCGCCATAAAAATTTGGAAATGATTCGTCATGGGTGACAATTCCATAATTTTCGGCGGTGCTGATGCCGTGGATGAGTCAAAATTCAAAAAGTTATTTTCATGAGTATAGTTTTTTTATGGTTTCTTGTCTATGGTTTTTGGGTATGACTATTCTGGAAATGAGGTCGGAATCCAAATACAACATGACTGTCACAGAAAAAATCCGTCTACTCCACAATGTATTAATGTAAGCCCTTCGAGTAGTTTTGTTCTATCAATGGTTTCGGCTCGTTTGATTTGTCTCGATGGGCACTCTTTTCCTAGTTGATTGATATCCAAGGTCAGATAAAGGAGCCGAAAGGTGCTAACATAAAGTCTACAATGTAGTCATATAAACTTTAAGTTTCAGCTAAAAAGTTTAAGCTCTTCGAAATGAGTACAAATCACGATAAGCTTTGAGGGTGGACGATATTATGAAATGATGTAAAACGGTTACCTAACCACCGACCGCTTTTCAACTACTTCAATTATTGAAAAGTTTAATATTTTTAGAGAAATAAACAATGTCGATAGATGGTAAACATGTTTTTGAAATAAATTACATTAGAATAAAACCAATAACAAGTACAGTTAATTGAAAATCATGTAAGTATAATACTGCTTTTCTCCATAAACGACGGTGCTAATAACGAATTTTCATGAAATTAAAATACAGTTATCGAAATAAATAAACAATTTATAGTAGGTCGTATTTCGGTCACACGATTTTTTATCAAACAGGTAAATAATAAAAAATATTTCTAGGTTTGATTTATTATAACTCAAATATAATTTTATCAGTTAAAGTGAACACGGTAATTGCTCCTATACCAACCTCCGGTCGGTATTCGATCAGTACTGTAGTGTTACTAGCTGTAATACCGTCCACTTTATTTTGATAAGTTTTGCATACTAATTATAAACTAAATCACCTATTACCTACTTGTAACTCAAGTCTATCAATTATACTATACCACAAAAACTTTATACTTACTAAATTCAGTTTAATACTTTACAGAACTCTCTAATTGTCTCATGTCTGGTTTTGACGTTTTGACTATTAAAAACACCCATAATGCACCGTTTCGTTATGAATTGTAATATTATCGCGAAACAAAACAAATATCTAAAAAATCTCTTTTAGTGGTAAACAAAGTTAAAAGTGTAGTTTCAAATTCCAATAAGAGCTAGCTTAATAATACACTGTATTAATAAAAAAATGCAGTAACAATTAGTGGTCGGATTATGGTGGGCGGACCAATTTGGGTAGGTTTACGTTACTTGATGACAGCTTGACAACAGTAGGCCTAACACGAATGTTGTGACGTATAGTTACGTAGACGTAACATTAATGTAATTTTGAATCTAAAATACAACTATCCTATGGCATTTTGGTTTGAATTTACGTGACAAGCACAATTTGTATCATACACAGATATGAATAAAGTTCAATTTAATTAAATATTATGTGCGTTACCGTTAAGTGAGTAAACCTAATAGGGTATTTGACTGAAAAAATCTAATTCGTCCGTTAGTTGGATTATCAAAAAATATTTGACACGTATTTTTTCTTTTGTTACGTAAACCAAAATTGACGAAGATACGACACTTTTAAAATTGGCAAAACGTCACAAGCAAGTACAATTTTTACTTGCTTCTGACGTCACAAGCCCCCACTCTCGAGTTTTGATGCGTTTTATCTTTCCAAATATTCATAGATTTAACACAAATTTAAAATTTTAAAAACCCCATCTCAAATATCAAAACAGCTGATGACCCTGAAACAGCTGAACCGATTTTGATAAAACATGTCTAAGAACCACCGCTAGAAAACCAGCTTTTAAATTAAAAAACCGCACCTAAATCGGTTCACCCGTTTAAGAGCTATGGTGCCAAAGACAGACACACAGTCAGACACAGACAGACACACAGAGCGGTCAAACTTATACCACCCCTCCTTTCGCGTCGGGGCTTAAAAAGAAAAAATATGTGTCAATTATTTATGAAAACTCTAACTGACGGACTAATTAGATTTGCAATTTATTGATGCTGTCAACATGCCTATTATGAGTTATGAGCAAAAACGTGGAAAATGTCTGTTTGTGCTATACCAAATTATTGCTACTTTTAAGCTCATTGTAAAACTTTTAATGAGTTTTAATGAGTGAGAGGACTTATATTGCTAATTAATGTTCTTTTTCAAATTATTATTTTTGTTTTTCGTCATGCTTTTCTGTACTGAAATGTGACCTTCTACAATATTAATGTTTCTTTAAAAGTCTCTAGTTCTCGGAACAAATGGTAGAAAAATACGGACCAGACTGGTCGACAGAGAAACAGTTGCGCTTTTACGTAGTATATCGGGTGTAAAAAGACCCTTAACGATAACGAAAATCACATATTATTCTACCCATCATTGGGATCATTTTTTTCTACCAGACCATACCTGGGAAACCATTGGTTTTGGAGATATTGAAGGTCAAAGTATACATTTTAATTTTAAGTTTTTTCCAAAAACTTATTTTAAGTGATAATACTAAACTTTCTTCCAAACAACCTTATCAAAATTTTCAATTTTTCCTCACAAATTACACATTTGAAGTTACAAAAACGCAACGAATATCAAACGCACACGACCGCCTTGGCTCAGCTGTGTGGCCGCTGCACGCATGCAAACGCGCGGAATCGCCACAACCACACATTGCGCGCTACAAAAAAAAGCATTTTTTTTAATGCCAAAAAATAAAAGTCGTTTCCCAGCAATTATTTTTGGTCAATGTAGTTTAGTTTGATGTACAGAGTGCGTAGATTTCGGCTATGTGATGGGTTTTTTTACACCCTGTATAAAACTCTTAGGTCCTGTTCACATCTCCACGTCACGACGTCGTCAACGGAGAACGGTGCGGTAACACGGCACGATGCGTTGAAATAACGTGCAAATTTACGTTACCGTATCGTAAAAATGCACGTCAGGATCATTGTTAGATTTATCGTTGACATTTAGATCTTGAATTTTAATATGAGAAACATAGTAACGTATGGTTTTAAAGCAGCGGAGCACATAGACGGCGACTAACTCGCGGGCGCGGAGAGCGCGGGCGGAGCGCATATACGTGTGCACTTGCGGCTAGAGGCGGAACGTGTTACGATACGGTAACGTAAATTTGCACGTTATTTCAACGCATCGTGCCGCGTTATGACACCGTTCCACGTTGACGACGTCATGACGTGGAGATGTGGACAGGCCCTTACGGTCAATCAAAAAGAGCTGAAACTCTACTTAAACAAATGGTTTAAAAGATATAAGTGCCTTGGTGGGACACCTTTGTCTATTATTATAATAAATGGAATACATATACATTATTTAGTTGCTGCGACACAATGTTGTTTTCCGAGTTTCACGCGGACGGAGTCGCGGGCACAGCTAGTTATTAATGTAAAAGTCTCTAGATCTCGTAACAAATGGTAGAAAAATACGGACCAGACTGGTCGACAGACAAACATTTGCGCTTTTACGTAGTAAGTATATAAAACTCTTTGGCAAAATGTCACTTAACGCTGTTTTAGAAATCGGCCGGCAGGAATACGCTATATTATCGGTCATGTATCACCATTTACTAGACACATTTGCAAACTTGTGGTGCCGGAAATAAAGAATAGCACTACCCCTACCCCATCTCTTCCAGTGGGTGTTATAAAAGACGACTAAGGGATTCACTAGAGCAACCATGTCAAAAATGCGGCCCGCAGGCCGCATGTGGCCAACTGAGCATTTTCTTGCGGCCCGAATCAATTTTGAAAAAAGCCCGATTTTGCGGTCCGTTTTTGAAAACGCGTGCGCTGCAACAAGTCCATACACGTATCATGACCGTTTTCGACGGCCGACGTAAGTTGTCTGTTGTTGTATATGTGATTTTGGTTATTAAACACTTTGACATCCAACATTTAATTTTAAATAAAAATGGTTAGATTTTGCGGCCCACCTAGTGTACGGTCTTCGTGCATCTGGCCCACCAGTGACTTTGAGTTTGACATGGCTGCACTAGGGCAGCAGCGTTCTCTGAGTATTTTAACACCTTACACCGATAATTCTGCCCTCATCAAGCTGTTTCTCCCCCCCCCCCCCCCAAGACCCCGCCAGCATCGTCCTAAGCCGAGGCATGCAGGTAGTCATGATGTTAGTGTAGTACAAGTAGTTAGCTTAGGTTAAGTATTTTACTTCCTCCCCATTGGCTGGAGACCCTTCAGATCTCGCCAATAGCCCAATAGAAAAAAAAGTAATCGCCAACCCGCTTGTCAAGCGTGGCGATTATGGCACCCCCTCCCCCCCTTGGGGGAGGTCTATGTTCAGTAGTGGACATCTTTCGGCTAAATGATGATTACCAAACTTCGGGCTGCGTCAGAGAATCTTCGTAAATTCTTTTTTATTCATCTTCTATATTTTTACGTCTTTATACCTACATACATTTCTCTATTCAAGCAATATCTTCGCTTCAGTTGCTAATAAGACGCACAGATTCAATTGTGAAGAACCAATAACTATACCCATATTTTCCATAGACTACGCTGAACTTTCCCATTACGGGCGTAACCGATGGGAAAGATAAAAATTTATTCCTATTAGCTTTCTTTTCAAGAGAAATGTTTATGACGCCGCAAATATCTTTTTTAGTAGTCAGGTAACTTATAATTTAAGAACAGACGGTCATTGTTTGTACAATACAATACTCTTTATTGTACACAAAACAAATAAGAAACATTACTACAAAATAGAGATGTACAATGGGCGGTCTTATCGCAGTAGGCGATTTCTGCCAGACAACCTTTGGATGGACATAATTTGCAAGAAAAAAGAGAGGGGTAGGTCACGATGTAACAATAAATAAGGATACGTTAACCAATGTTATGAGTTAAAAGTTTTAGGTAAGCCCAACAAGAAAAAAAATTTTATCGACAATCATAACACATTATGTTGTTACAAAACAATTTCTTTTTATAAATCTACTAGCTTTTGCCCGTGACTTCGCTCGCGTTAATTTATAATTAAAAAAAACTCTTAACACACTACTAAAGTTTCTATAAAATTATTATTAGGAGCTCGTGGCTAAATAATTACAGCCGCATAGACCGATCTTCCGGGTTAAGCCACGCTTGCCGAGGTTGGTCTATGGATGGGTGACCATTTACCACAGCGAGTTTCCTCCGTGCCTCGGAAAGCACGTAAAGCCGTTGGTCCCGGCTGTCATTTGTAGATCTTTGACAGTCGTTACTCTTGGTCAGAAGCCAGAAAGTCTGACAACCAGTCTTACCAAGTGTATCGTATTACCCAGTTACTGGGTTGTGGAGGTCTGATAGGCAGTCGCTCCATGTAAAATACTGATATTCAGCTGCATCCGGTTCGACTGGAAGCCGACCCCAACATAGTTGGGAAAAGGCTAGGCAGATGATGATGACTAAAATTTCTATAAACATAATTTTATCATGATTCGAAAGACACGTGGCGCCATCTATTATCGTTTTCTTCAGGAAAAGTACTTTTTCGGGATGAAAGGTACCCTATGTCCGTTTCTGTACACCTGACAAGGCATATGCAAAATTTCAGGATGATCGGTTCAGTGTTAGGCGTGAAAAGGTAACAAACAAACAAACTTACTTTCGCATTTATAATATTAGTTAGGATGACCACAATCAATCCAGTGTCGAAGATATAATATCGCCAATAATAATTCATGTTTACACTCGATAAGCCATGAAGTTTTTCTCTCAAATAACGACATCTTATCAATTGACTCTGAGAAAATGTTATCTTTTCTCTGAGGTAAAATAAGAGAACTTGTAAAAGATATTATGATACGACCAGGTTTTCTCGAACAAACAAATCTTTTGTCTTTACAGCATTATTAAAAGATATCTCTTTCAACATTTGAATGCTGTCTGTCGATTTTATGGCCCTCGTTGACATTAAAGATAAGTTTTGAAAACCAGTCGGGGAATATTCAGCTTGTATTAACAATAATAACATACAGACACTAACAATAGACAAGATAAACTCTGAAATCATTTTGAATAAAGCTTCGCAACAGTTGTCTAGTAACTGTAAGGAGGAGTTGTCGAGGGCCTGTTTTTAAGTGTCCAGTTTGATAAAATGAAGGTTTTCCAAAAAACAGTGGAGGTTCTCGTTGCCAATTTTGAACAGATTTTAATAATTATTTTTTTGTTTGAAAGAATATTCTCCAAGTTGGTCCCATAAAAAAATTGGTGAAGATCTGATAAAGACTTCGGAGATAGGCGATGCTTCAGTGGATAACAGCAAATGACTCGCGATTGCTGTAATCGCATTTTTATGTACCGTTTATGCCACTCAAAATACATAGAAAAATAAAATTACTTGAATAAAAAGAAAAGCCGATTTAAAAGAAAACTGAAAGGTGTAAAGTAATTACTATATTATAAAATTAACCGTTTCAGAATTCAGTACCTTCAATTTGGTTCAGGGTGGATTAGCATCTATTTATTTATTTAAACTTTATGCAACAAAAAACGTACAAAGGCGGACTTAATGCCTTAGGCATTCTCTACCAGTCAACAAAAAGTGGTGACGACTTCGAGCATCGACTTCTGAAATTGTTAATTTTATAATATAGTAATTCATCATCATCATCATTCAGCCGAAAGACGTCCACTGCTGGACCTCCCCCAAGCCATGTTGGGGGGGTTTGCCATAATCGCCACGCTTGGCAGGCGGGTTGGCGATCGCAGTATGCTAGTTAAAATACTCAGAGAACGCTGTTGCCCATCCTCTAGTGAATCCCTCAGTCGCCTTTTACGACACTCACGGGGAGAGATGGGGTAGTGCTATTCTTTACGTCCGGCGCCACACGGTACTTATATTAATAAAAATATATAGTCATTTATTCTTTTCAGTTTTTTTGTAAGTTGCTTTTCTTTATTAAGTAATTCTTGCAACATTCTTAGTAGTAACTTAAGAATTGGATAAACTTCTCATCGATGAACTGTGAAAGCCCAATTTTGCCTATAACACTTGTGAGAAGAAAGGCGTGAAGATTCTGAAGGTATCAGGCTCGTACAGATAAGATAAAATTTTATATCCTAAGATAAAAGCCATCATACGAACGAAATTAACTAAATGGATGACTGAATTTCGAGAGTTTATAGACGCTGGTACTATTCATTTTTCACACCATTGGGCAGCAAACTTTTTGTAATACGGCGTAGTTAATGGGAATGCAGTAAAATTTTATTCCCAATGAGTCCGATAGTTGGGAAAAGTTTCTGGAATGAACGGGGAATTTTATTTTAGGTGCTGAATCTATAAGTTTGGGTTCATGAAATAACGCTGAATATGAAAAAAAGAATAGTTTCAAAAACTGAAGATTTTTGTTAAACAACTTGCAATGTAATAACAGTTCATCAATTGCAATTTTTAGGGTGGAAACGTTAAGACGAATATTTCGTAAATATTTCAAATATTGGAATCTTCAATGTTAAGAGGTCTGTTTATATTCGCCCGCAAAAGCCTACTGACTGACTTCCCACGAGAGACCGTTCCCATAATCACTGCTCTTGGCACACGAATTGGTGATTGCAGTATGTTGTTATTAGCGTATAACGCGCTGGTTCTACCCATTTTCTGGGCACGACACGTTACTCGCGTTTTTTGAGACCCAAGGATAAACAGATGGCTGTGATGAAACCAGACGGAACATTGATAGTCTGTGATATTGATGAATGATGAAACAATTGACTATGGATACTTGTTTTCACTCTGTATGGTGGTAGGTCACTTCGGTCTGAATGGGAAACTTCCCAAAAGCTGGGAATAATAGTTTCGCTGCCTTGTGATATTAATAATAAATTAGAGAAAACGGATAACGGACGAGTCGGGAAGTTTATGATTATTTGATTGGTCGTCCTACACGGATGCTGAGTGACGCAATCTTTTAAGAATAAAAGGAATTACTTTTTACTTTAAGCTCGTGTCTTAATTAAGTTAGTAAATCGTTATAAGATATCCTTACTTTATTTGAGACGAAGGTTTTTTATTCCCAATTACTCCAACCTTTGGGAAATTTCGTATTTAATGGGAATTCTTGGAATTTATCCGTGAATTTGACGTAAAATGTTCGTTATTACTCGTAAAACGTCCAATGCTGAGAAGGGACATACCTTATAAATGCAGAAAGACATCACAATAAAGATTACTATCCGTTTATCTGATATAATCATTCTTAAGTGACTTTTCAAAATCAGTGGATTATTTTTAGCCGGAATTATAGAATTCATGTTTCATTCTTAGCTCAAAATAAGTAGGAAGAACCGATGGCTGTTGAAGCAGACGGGTCCTTGAGTCAAGACCAGCGTAGGGCTCTCCCTAGTCATATGCACCGAATACCTGATGAATGTAGCTGGGGTGGACTGGATGCGGAAGACGGAGGACCAGGTGTTGTAGCGCAACTTGGAGGAATCTTTTGTCCAGAAGTGGACTGCGATAGGCTGAGTTAATTGAAGAGGGAAGGCAGATTTGTAATTTTAGAGCACGACAATAAGACCTGTAATGAAGAAGTGGCTTCTTCTTTTCTCGTGTCTGTACAAGCTAAATAGAGAGTAGCTCAGACCGTGACGAAAAGATTAGCCAGTTAGCAAAATTGGTAGCGAACTGATGGCCCAGAGAGCGCCAGACGTATTCAAATATCGTCACTCGTGGAGTTTCCTTTAATGCACTTCAAATTATGATGATAGTATATGTTGGCAAAATAAAATGAACTGTGTGTCACCCATACAAATATAAGTGAAGTTCCGAAATACTCTTTTATAATAAATCGGAAATGTTTCATAACTTCTCTTAAAACATCGATTTATTTCACGTTGACTTTTTTCTTAATATACACCAATCAAATAAACGTATTGAGAATATTCCTGACTGGTTCGAGTGCTTATTAATAGGGAAGGTGGGGGAGGGGGGAATTGACCTTTTTGATATTGGTTTTTATTTTATTAATGGTTTTGCTTAGATTGGTAAGCGGTTGCTTTTTCAAGACAGGCAAAGAGCTGGGCTTAAAAAATAATTCAGGGTGGTTTTTTTTCTGTAGGTACACAAGATTTATAAAAGAAAGTTCTCTTTGTATTTATAGAATGATGATAACGATGCAATTTATGGTTTATGATTTGACGACACGTTTGGTGCAGTGCCTGAGCGATTGGCTTCTGCGCTACGGGTCGTGGGTTCAATTCCCACTCGGAACAAACATTTGTATGGTCTACAGATAGTTGTTTCGGGTCTGAGCGTGTGTGTATGTGAGATTTGTGTTTGTTAACGATCCCACGATACAGGAGAAATCATAGTATGAGGTAAAAGATTTAAAAAAAAATACCCGCACTACCGTCTATTCTAGTTTTATTTACAACAAGCGACCCGCCCCGGCTTCGTACCTGTACCTGCTTTTAATTGAGTCTTTTTTCAACTTTTTCGACGAAAATCGTGATAGCTCAGCCAATATGAACAACCCATTTATAAATTATACATGTAATCCTTCCCCAAGAAGTCATGTACCAAATCGTGAAAACTGGATTAAAATCCGTTTAGTAGTTACGGAGAAAATCGCACAAAGACACAGACGGTGGGGGACTTTGTTTCAATCGACATCAAAAAATTTGTTTGTAAATATCTTGTACAATATATTGTAATGATATTTAGGTACACGCAACGTACCTGACGTCATTTCTACACTATAACTACAACTTGTGAACGAATGTAGCGACCTAGGACCTAGTTGATATTTACTCCAACTCCATAAATACTTTTGTTCGACATTTAAAATAACTGCCTATGTTTCTGCCTACAAAGCAGGTTATTATCATTATGGAACTAATATTTCATTCTGAATAAACTTGTTTTAGAGTAGATTGTTTTAGAGTAGATTGTTTTAGAGTAGATTGTTTTAGAGTAGATTGTTTTAGATTAGATTGTTTTAGATTAGATTGTTTTAGATTAGATTGTTTTAGACTAGATTGTTTTAGATTAGATTAGTAATAAGATTAAAAATAGGTATTATATTATATTTTAAAAACGGTCACTTTCTAAATTGCATAATTATGGAGTTTACCGTAAAGATTGTGCAGTAAGGCTTTACTTTTAAAATATGATGTAAACTATGTATGACTGTAACAATAATTGGTAAACCTAAATAAATAAAAAAAACCTGCCGGTGGCATTTACAGCACAAATCGTCATTGAAGTTCTGACTAACAGTGCGGAAGTCAAAAATGGCTTAAACTTTACAAGAGAGTAAAAAAACTATTTAAAACGAGCGTAACCTACGCTGAACGCAATATTGTTTTTAATTATCATTACAAATGAACTCTTTGATGATTTAAACCTTTGAAAATCCTAATAATCTTTTTCATTTCAAGTAATATTGTGACTTTCGCAGTGTCATCTGTTTTTGTCACAAAATGACTTACGCACTGTTAGAACAGCACTGACGAAATATCGCAACAATAAACTAACCCGGATCGTCTCCAATACATTACCCCGTATATCATCATCCCAACAAACTTCATCACTTAACAGAATCCGCTACAAATAAACCAACATATACTCCAAACGTTTAGCCTCATCTAAAATTCTGAACAGTGAACAAAATGGTCTCCATTTTATAGGCGTGAGGTGTTAAGGGTTCTTGTCGTGACGCAGCTGTTTTAGGGTTGAGAGGATATGTGGGGTTATTACAAGGGTTTAAGTAGGACGGTAGGTGTTTTGGAGTGGAAAGAGAGAGTTGGGAAAAAAATTGGGTGACCTGGGAATTTGGAAAAAAAGTTCTAATTTGATCTGTGTAGGTGGATTTTTTTTCTATTAGTGTCTCTTTACCTTTTAGCAAATTATGTGTGTTATAGTGTTGCATGTACACCAACTTGTGTATTCTCCTATCCTTGCAGAAAACCCTTATATTACACGGTGACATTCAAATTGTTGTCTTTCTAGAACAAACGTTGTTCAAACCATTGCATAATACAATTGCAAAGCAATAAAAAAAATGCGCATGCAATAGCGCATGCCTTAATACTAGTTCGACAAAAGCGCATGCCCCTAGCGCACGCTAATCCGTCTATTGTATGTCGACTGACGACTGACCGAGGCGCACCGGTGTAGACGATAAGCTGCATGCGTCTTATGGCAATCAATATTGCATGCGCTTGACGCAAGAGGAATTGAAAGAGCAAGATGAACATGAAAGCGCACTGTGTAGACATACCATATAAGGGAACTTCCACTTGTTTATAGGGTTCCGTACTCAAAGGGTAAAACGGGACCCTATTAGTAAGACTCCGCTGTCCGTGCGTCTGTCCGTCTGTCACCAGACTGTATCTCATGAACCGTGATAGTTAGACAGTAGAAATTTTCACAGATGATGCATTTCTGTTGCCGCTATACCAACAAATACTAAAAAACAGAATAAAACAAATATTGAAGGGGGCTCCCATACAACAAATGTGATTTTTTTGCCGTTTTCATAGATAATGGTACGAAACCCTTCGTGCGCGAGTCCGACCGTTTCTACGTAACCGGGCAGTTATTGGCAAGACCTAAAGGCTCTCCAGACAATGGGGGCGGGGGGAAGGGAGTAAAATACTTAACCTAAGCTAACTACTTGTACTACACTAACATCATGACTACCTGCAACAACAGCACTAAGGGAGACCCCTAGTGGGACTCGGACCTCTGCTGGCGGTGGGTTGGGGGAACACAGCTTATTAAGGGCTGGATTATCGGTTTGAAATTAATAAATGTTTTATGTTTCATTTTATTACCAAACGTTGTTATCAGTAGTCTTCCAACATTAATTGCAGCTTAATCCAGAGGATTAAAGGTGTCATTTTATGTACTCACACACTAATACTCCGTCTGACCGCAACATTGGATTTTGCACATCGATTCGACGGATTACCTAAATGAGCCAATTCTGATTAAATTACCTACTTGTAGGTTTATAATTGTTCATCATATTGTTTATATTTTTATTAAATACCTAAGTACTTTGAATACCTATTTTTTAATTCCGTTACTTCAATGATATTATATACAAAAAGAAGTAGATATGTTACGTTCATAGAACATGGCGTTTAAAATTCGATCCTGCATTATTTTCACTAGTATCTCTAATGAGTAAGACGAAGATATTAAATAAATACGAGATTGAAAGAGATAGCTATTTCCAATTACAACAATTGTTGTAATTTTGAATAGTCATTTTTGGCGCGGCAATGACATATCTACTTCTTTTTGTATACCTACATATAATATCATTGCTTTACTTGTTTCCGTTTGACCCTAGTCGCACCTGACGGTCAATTCTACTTACAAAATCGTTGCCGAATCGCAAACGAACCACAGCCGTTAGTCAAATGTTTGGTTTTGTTTTGGTTGTAAAACAATTTGACGGTTTTTGTAAACGAAAATTGTCTGAATGAACGGTTCGGCTGGTTGAGGCTGCGTTCACAGTGTGATTGAGACATGTACGATTTTTTTCGGCGCAAAATCGCGTTCTCTTCGTGTACGAGTCGCTCCCTCCTCAGAAACTTAGGAATTTAATAGTTAATCCCTTGCCTTAACGTTCATTTTTTATCGATGTAAAGTGCACGCGCACGCTCAGCGCCCGAATAGCTACTGCGTAGTACACGCGTCGCAATCGCGCAGCGCCCGCGCCGCCTCCACCCTCCCAGCTAGGATGGCATTCGTGGTGAACGTTAAGACAAGGGACTAACTATTCAATTTCAAAGTTTCTGAGGAGAGAGCGACTCATACGCAACGAGAACGCGCATTTGCAGCAACGCAGTCGTAAAGCTGGCAAAGAATGGTAACCTGACCCATCCACGAACTGACCGCGGCAACCCCAGCTAAACCTTGCAGACCGTTTTAACTTTGCCACGAGCCTGTCTAAGGCTAAGCATATGCTGAGACGCAGGAGACGCAGGTGCACGCAGCGCAGGGCAGAGCAGATTTTGTAATGCATGAACGTACTATTAAGAGCTGCGTACGTTGCGGCGCAGGCGCGTGCGACGCAGACATGCGACTGTCCTGCCCTGCGCATGTAGTGCATGTAGTGTCGGCACAGATTTCTGCGCGACGCGTGCATGTCGACACGTGTTTTTTACCGCTAATTCTAATTTTATAGCAATGACAAAACATTTAATTGAATTAATGCGTTGTGAACCTTGTTTGTATGATACTATTTAAAAAAAACGTTCGTCAACTCGAACATGTCTTTGTACTAGTTAAAACTCGAATTTGGTTTCGAGCTGCGTCGCAGCATACGGTCATGGCATATGTCTGCCTCGCCTGCCCTGCCCTGCACAATCTGTACTGTGCTGTGCTGCGTCACCTACATCCTAGCATACGCTTAGCCTTATTCATTCAATATGTAGGTAATACAAATTATTATAACTTTGGAAATTCAAAATGGAGTATGATACCGCAAGAATAAAATTTATTATTAACGCGTGGTTTATGTTATCAACTTCTACCCTTAGAATTTGATGTACCTACTTAAATATTACGATAAAAAAAAAGAGATACGAAGTATTCTTCTTTCCGAAGTAGGGAAACAAGACAGAATATATTTTGAAACTTTTTGCATGATTTTATTTTAACATTTTCAACTTTCTACATTGTTCATGGTTTATACATGGTTTTCCGAAACTTAACAACAAGCCGGTCACATATTAATAATAAAGCAGTTTATGAAGTATAAAAAAAAAACAGTTTTATGGTGTTCGAGTTTCAAAGTTACCATGAATAAAAATTTACCTCATTTTTTTTTATCGTTGCCCCTCTGTCATTTCTCCAGGGGGGCAATTCTACTAACAGAAACTTTTATCAATTGCAACTGAATCGTTTATTCAGTCAAAATGTTTGGTTTTGATTTTGTTGTCAAATAATTTGATAGTTTTTGTAAACGAAAACTGTCTGAATAAACGATTCAGTTGCAATTGATCAAAGTTTCTGTTAGTAGAATTGGGCTCCTGCATCGTGGGTGTGGGTGCGTTTACACACAAAACACAAATCGTCACATGCACAAACGCCCAGACCCGGAACAATTATCTCTCGGAAATTATGAGTGTAATGTGGGGATAGAATGTCGATCGTAGCGTGTTTAAAAAGCATGAAATAAAACTTAAATTTAAAAAACCATCGAGTCCAAAAAACCTCTAAAAAGTAAAAACGTCGTGTACCATTATTTTTTAATACTGTGAAATCTTCAAATGACTTCTTCTCTGGGCGGAGCGGAAGAGAGTGTCAAACTCTTACTGACTAAAACCCGTCCGTGTTCCTCCTAATGCCCTTTGCGTTCCAGGACCGCGGTAACTCTTTCGAACAAATTCCGCAACCATGGCAGGCACTGGCCCTAGCGGGCCCCGTCTACTATGCTAAAATCTCTTTGAGGCGCGCTTGGAATACAACGCGCCGTCGACCCGGGCCTGGTTCTGATCGGACGGCGAGCCACCCAACGCTTGCCGTCCGCAGGCCCGCGCCTACGGTTGCCGGGAATCGCCCTGCGGCTCCCGACGCCCGGGACGTCTCCTTCTGTTGCGGTGGCTGGGGCGTGAGGTTTGTCTCTCCCTCACGCGTTTCGCCACCTTCTTCGCTAGCATTACTGCTTCGCAGAAGGTTCGCAGAAGGAGGTGACTGCTTCCCATGCCCCCTCGCTCCGGACCATGGATTGAACCAAGGCGGGACGCGAGAGGTCGCCGCCGCTGGTCACGTCATGTACTCTAGGACACTCTCTGGATTAAGACTAATCCAAGAACGCTTCATTTGTTGAATCAGTTCAGTAGTTTAGGCTGTGCTAGGGCACAAACTTACATACATACATACATAGCCAGTGAGATTCATAACCCTTCCTCCCTACCATAGTAGAATAGAATAGAATATACTTTATTGTACACCAAAATTGTAACATTACATAACATAGTAGTACTAAATTAGTACTAATTAATTTGCACTAAGCGCTTTCAAACATCCTAATGCGCACGGCAAAAGAGTGGAACTCACTACATGAGTCTGTGTTCCCGAAGCATACAACCCTAATCTCTTCAAAGCTATAGTGAACAGGCTTCTTCTGGGTAAGCTCGCTCCATCGTAGATTTTGTCTCTGTCACCTCTGACCTGTATCTTTGCGATTGCAGTGGGTTCCATCGCATGTAGGTTTACAGGGAAACGAGCAGGTTGACATGTTAGCGAAAAATGCAAGTATAAATGGTTCAATATTGAATATTAAACCCTGTTATTTTGAAATTCTACCTAAATTTAATGCTATTTGTCATGCAATTTGGAAAGAGTATTTTGATGAAAGTTCTCGGGAAAAGGGTATTTGGTATAGGACAATGCAATGTGAACCTCCTCGTATTCCCTGGTTTACGAATATTAGTATAAACAAAAGTTGTATTGTTATTGCACATAGATTAAGATCTGGACACATACCACTGAACAAGTTTGGCTTCTTAATGAAGAAAACCAGCAGTCCTAATTGCGATATTTGCGGTACTGTGGAAGATGTCCATCACTTGTTGGTGGAATGTAGTTGATACAGAAGAGAAAGGGAAACATTAATAGCCGAATTAAATATTAACGTTTGTGAATTAGGAGTAGTTCAAACTATTTTATCCAGGCCACACAGTAAAGATGCTATTAAAGTATATTTTGTCCGTAAATTAAAGAGAACCTAATGTTTCCTTTTCTGTTCTTCTCTATTTTTAGGGTATGATGAGGCTAGCATGATCATGTTTGATTAAAAGCCTCAAAACATTCATAAATAAAGATTTAAAAAAAAAGGATTAAAAAAAAAAGCATTAAAAAAAAAACCTCTAACCTTGACCAGAGTCAATAGCGAATAAATAGAAAAAACAATGTCTTCTGAAAACAAACAGCAATTGTAATAAACTTTGTAGGTACCTATACAAGAAATTAACCTAAATGAAACTAAACTATTCAGGACATCAAGTTAAGTGAAGATATTTTTCTTAACACACAACAAATTATACTGTTTAATATTCTGAAGCAGTTTCGGGCAATTTTTCAGGCCCAAATAATTTATGTTCTCGGGTTTCTATTAGCTTCGAAGGTTTTGCGTGAAGCGTGAAGTTTTGATAAACCTATCTTGTTTTAACAGGCTTTTTATTTCTGGCCCTAGTGACCATTAAGAAGAACATTAGAAAAATAAGGAGCATTAAGGTGTTTATCCGTTTTATTTTATAAATTACCTACTAAAAAAGTTTAAAAAATCTATTACTATAGAGTGGTTTAAAGGAATACGAATTCGATCACATCCTGCATTTATTTACTTTGGTAACATAAAGTAACGGAACGGAACACTTACAAAAATGGGGTTACTACTCTATTTGTAGGGCAGGAGTCAGCAAGTTTCGATATTTATGTTCTGTTGCAATCTTGAACATAAAAGGTTACGGCCGCACGTGACCTGAAAGATTGAAACAAGGATCTGCGTGTTTGTTATCTTTCGGAAAAGTAAAAGAGCCGGATAACTTTATTTTCTTGTACCAAAGGTATAATAAACCAGTGATGGGTAACTTTTCAACTTGTCGTACGAGGTAGGACCTCATTTTACCTCGTGAGGTACTCGTAAGGCACTCCTCACTCGAGGAGAGGATAGGTGAGAGAGACTAGTGAGCGTCGGACTCGCCTGTGTGCTACCGTATACCGATCAGGGGTGAGGGATGGAGAGAGAAAGGGCGCCGAGAGCGCAGACGAACACTCATCATCAAATATTTGTATCCTCACTTACACACTCACTCACTTATCAGTCAGATGCACACTAAATTGATGAGGTGGTTCAAAGTTGAAATACGAGTAACTCCATCATTTTTCATTTTGAAAAACTTAAACGAGGTAACTTACGAGTAAGGGGCACATCACTAGTATAAACTATCCTATTAAAGACTTCGTCGCACCAAACGCGTGGCGAAAGCGAGGCGTGTCGTCGGAGGGACTGCGTAAGAATAATACATAAAAGATCACAATGACGTTTTTTAAGTATGAAGTATGACAGAAACGCGCGTCGACGGCGCGTTAAAAAGTCGTTGTGTGCATAGACCCTTAGTGTGTTTAAGGGATAATTATGAAGCATGCCATATTCACACCGATAATTCGGTCCTCATCAACCTGTCTCCCTCTAGATCTCCCGCCGGTAACGCCCTAAGCCAAGGAGTTGCAGTAGGAGCCCCTTAGTGGTGTTGTTGCTAGAAGTTATAATGTTAGTGTAGTATAAGTGGTTAGCTTAAGATAAGTGTTTTACTTTATCGCCCCGATGTGTCCCACTCACTACCCCCATAACCCTGACCATCAGCCCGATGTCCTTGACATAGCGCTTCTAAAGAACGTAAACCTCGGTCTACGCTCTATAGAGACGCATGAAGAGCTAGACTCCGATCACCGCCCCGTTGTCCTTCACCTAGGTCCCCGGGGTGGTCCCCCGGATCCTGGTCAACCCGCCCCGACCAAAACTGTCACGGACTGGGGAAAACTAGAGGAGCGCCTCAAGTCTTCCTCGTCCGTTCACTTAGATTCCATCCCCGACGATATCATTACGATCGCCGACACGTTGGGCGCGATCGACTCCCTCACCAGTCACGTACAGTCCGTGGTGAACGAATGTTCACGGCAGGTTCCAGCGGTGGACGAACACCGCTGGAAGCTGCCGGACGATGTGCGCGAACTGCTGACGGAGAAGAACGCGTCCATCCGTGCCTATGACTCTTTTCCCTGCGAAGCTAACCGCGTCCATATGCGTTCTCTACAGCGTGCTGTAAAGAAACGTGTACGGGAGGTTCGGGAAGCCCGCTGGGACAAAATGTTGAGCGACTTAGAGCCATCCCATCTGGCCTTCTGGCAATTGCAACGTAATCTGAAATCCGATTGTGTAGCTTCAACTCCCCTTCTCAATCGTCCGAACCAAAGGCCGGCCTTTGAAGACGACGAAAAGTCCGAATGTCTAGCCGACAGTCTAGAAGCCCAATGTACTCCCAGCACCCAACCCGCAGACCCGGTCCATCTTTCCAAGGTGGATCGCGAGGTCGAACGTAGGGCCACCCTCCCACCCGATAAAGACCCCGACGACCCCTTACCCCCCATCACCGTAGACGAGGTCCACACGATAGTGAGGAAACTCAAACCTAGGAAAGCCCCCGGCTCAGACGGTATCACCAATAAGGTGATCAAACACTTTTCCGCCCCGCTCATAGTCCTCATGACCGCCATCTTCAATGGCGCTCTGAGTAATAACATCTTTCCGCAAGCTTGGAAACAAGCCACCGTTATCGGTATCCCCAAACCCGGCAAACCCAAGAGTGAGCCCACTAGTTACCGCCCCATCAGTCTTCTCAATGTATTTGGGAAAATCTATGAGCGTCTCATTTATATCCGTTTAAAGGATTTCGCTGACTCCCGTAAACTCATCCCCGACGAACAGTTCGGTTTTCGAACCCAGCACTGTTGCATTCGACAATTGCACCGCATAGTCGAACACATTAGCTCCCGTTTTATGCGCTCGTACAAAACGGGCATGCTCTTCTTCGACGTAGCGAAAGCCTTCGACAAGGTCTGGCACAACGGTTTATTATACAAACTGTACCAATTCAACGTGCCGGACCGTCTCGTGCTCATCATTCGAGACTTTCTGTCGGATCGCTCCTTCCGCTATCGCCTAGAAGGCACCCTCTCGTCCCCTCACCCCATCCGCGCCGGAGTCCCTCAGGGCTCCGTGCTATCGCCCCTTCTGTTCACGCTGTACACCAGCGACATTCCCAAACGTGGCTTGGCCAAGTTGACTCTCTTCGCCGACGACACGGCTATCTACTATTCCGGTAGGAGTCTCGATAGCATCTCTCGAACCCTTCAAACCGCAGCCGACGCCCTTGGGGTCTGGTTCCGGAAATGGAGAATAGAGGTGAATCCCGAAAAGAGCGCAGCCGTTCTTTTCGAGAGACACGGTGATTCCCACACCCACATCCGTCCCGTCCTAATGTTCGGCAAACAGATCCCTTGGGAGATGAAAGCCAAATACCTGGGGGTTATCCTCGACCACCATCTGAGTTTCCGAGACCACATCAAAGCGGTGCGCGCTCGCGCCGCTTTTGCTGTCGGTCGCCTCCACCCCATCCTTAGAGCACGCAGTAAATTGTCACTTAGAAATAAGCTGAGAATCTACGTGACGTGCATCCGCCTCATCTTGACTTACGCTAGCGTCGTGTTCGCACACGTTAAGCCTTGTCGTTTCAAATCCTTTCAAACCCTCCAGAATCGAGTGTTGCGCAGAGCCGCGGCTGCCCCGTGGTTCATGCGTAACGTCCAACTCCACCTCGATCTAAAAATGCCAACCATCAGGCAATACCTCAAACGCATTTCCAAGCGTTACTTCAACACTGCCCCTCTCCATCCGAACCCCCTAGTTGCCGCAGCGGCCGACTACAGTCCCTCTCTCATAAGTAAAGTTCGCCGCCCCAGGCACACACTTTTAGAACCCGATGACGAAATAACCCTCCTCCAGGAGGCGAGTAAATCGACCAGCACAATACACAACGTCCGCCGCCGTCCGGCATATCGTCCTCGCCGACGAGGCCCGTCGCGACGTCCCACCGCCGCCGGTCACGATCCACCGAGCTCTCCCGTCGTAGAGCCGGTCGTCTCTTCAGACTCCGCAGTCACACCGATAATTCAGCCCTCATCAAGCTGTCTCCCCCCCTATGTCCACGCCAGCAACGCCCTAAGCCGAGGTCCGAGTCCCACTAGGGGTCGCCCTTAGTGCTGTTGTTGCAGGTAGTCATGATGTTAGTGTAGTACAAGTAGTTAGCTTAGGTTAAGTATTTTACTTCCCCCCCATTGGCTGGAGACCCTTTAGGTCACGCCAATAACTGCCCGGTTACGTAGAAACCGTCCCCTAGGACGAACTACAGAAGTCAAATGGAAAAAAAAAAAAAAAAAAAAGTGTTTTACTCCCCCCCCATTCGCTGGAGACCCTTCTCCGCTTGCCACTCCAAATGCCAGCGCGGGGTACAAGCGAGGCGGGTTGTTGGCGGACCGCGATTGTGTATTCAAGGGATTACTATGAAGCATGGCACACCGAAGGCGAGCACGGGGCGCAAGCGGATCGTGAGCGGGGCGTGTCATAAGCGGGACATTCAAATCGTAAATATGTACATAGCATCACCTTGCAAAACGTAGAAGCACGTTTCTCAACTGAATTCCAATTAGCCCCGTGGTTATAAATAGCCCCATTTTTTATTTTATTTTCTAACATTTTTTAACCTAAATTAAGACAATATAAATCTAACCTAAATCTAAAGTAAAAACAAAGAAAAATTATATCGTAGACTAAACTATCAATATAAACTAAAAGATTGCTTCAAAGTATTCCTCTGCATCGTTGTCCACTGGTAACGTGCCCAGAAGGCTGGCAGCGTTGCCACGTTGTATGGCAACGCTAATTCTCTGGCCGAAAAACAAGCCAGCCCTCTGGTCACGTGAAGTGTCGACCAGTCTTCTTCCTATTTCCTTAAAAAGGAGACGCGCACTCGGACCCCATGACCCGAGCGTTTCCAACCCAAACGGTTCAAAGTCATAATTTCCTATGATGTTGCTATATTTGCGCCGTATGAGGGTCTCCGCAGCCGCAGCGGCAGCGCCAGCACAATTATTATTTTACGTCGGTCTGTACCGCCGTACAAGCTGCAAAATTGCCCCCATTGCTGAGAAGGTCAAAGAGCAACGCCTTCGATGGTATGAACATTTGGTCCGCCGTCCAGAAGACCACATGGTGCGAGGAGCCCGTAACCTACCGACAGTGACGCGAAATCGCGGAAGACCCCCCGCCACCTGGCTGATAACAGTCCAGAAAGATCTGAAGGAGAGCGAAATAGACACCGCAATCGTTCTGGATCTACATAAATGGAGAAGGTAGACAAGGAGAGCCGACACCAGATAATGGGACAAGGCAAAGTAAGAAAAAGAAGTTCTATACCACTGTACGATAATAAGGACCTGTCCACTTCTCTACGTCACGACGTCAACGTGGAACGGTGCGGTAACGCAAAAATCAAAAGGTATCGTAAAAATGCACGTCAGGATCATTGTTAGATTTATCGTTGACCATGTAGATCCTGAATTTTAATAAGAGAAACAGTAAGTTATGGTTTTAAAGCATCGGAGCACATAGACGGCGACTAATTCGCGGACGTGGAGAGCGCGGGCGGAGCGCATATACGTGTGCGCTTGCGGCTAGAGGCGGAACGTGTTACGATACGGTAACGTAAATTTGCACGTTATTTCAACGCACCGTGGCGCGTTACCGCACCGTTCCATGCTTGTTTCTAGCTAGTCTCTATGAAAACACACTTAAACTAAAACCTTTTAAACCCTAAAGCGTTTACACAAAACGAAAACTTCCCGCCATTGAAACAACGTTCTATAGTCTATGGACGCGACGTTCCATTTCACGCGAGGGAATTTGAAGTTGGAAGCCAGATAGCGGAGTGTTGCCATCCTTTATACGTAACTTCCCGGTGTACTGTTTCACACCTAGACGGGTCTTATCTGGCAACACAGTTTTATAGTTTGAATGTGGAATATTTTATGAGAATTTCATGTTTGTTGAGCGTACGGTTGGTTTTAGAGCCTTTGTGCCTGGGGACGGTTTGAAGAAAGTGTGTAGGATATCGTGTTGTTTCTGTCGCGATGTTTGCGAGTTTAGAAGTGAACATTTTTGTATATATGGGATGTTTTTGTACTATTTTATGAAGGTGGGATCTTGTAAAATATTACATCTTTCTGGAATAAGCAATCAACTTTTATTTTTATTTGGAATATAATAATATCATCGACGTTGTAATTATTCTTACTACCGTTTATTCATTTTCAATACATATAAATTATATTTTTAAATACATGTATCTTACAAAAATCAATATACTACACTAGCTTTCGCCCGCAGCTTCGCTTGCGTGAAATTTTGAACCCGTTAAGTGACGATTTTCCACACAAACTTTCATCCCCTATTTAACTCCCTTAGGGGTTGAATTTCGAAAAATCCCTTCGTAGTGGATGCCTACGTTACAAAAGGAACCTACTGTCAAAATTTCAACTTTCTAACCCCAACGGTTTAGGCTGTGCGTTGATAGATCAGTCAGTCAGTCAGTCAGCTTCTCCTTTTATATGTATAGATTTAAAAATATAAAAATTCTTACTATTATTACTATGTTTTATTAAGGCACAAGTCCGAGACGGGCTGCAACCGCAGACCGCAAGTCGCCATCGGAATAGCGCCTTTAAGGTGTGCACTTTAAAGGTGCTATTCCGACAGCGACTGCAAAACTGCAACCGCAGACCGCAGCGGCCGCAGATCGCACCGCAAGCGATACTGCTTTTGCAGTTTGCGTTCTGCAGCCCGTCTCGGACTTGTACCTTTAAATGGAGTGTAGGTAGATGTGTCTGTCTAAATATTAGATTGTGTAGTCTACACAGAGCGACCAGAGATAACTATAACCTACATGTTTATACAGGGTGTTAACGAATTCGTGTAATTCCTTCAAACCACGTGATCTACTGGTGACACAGATTAATCCTAAATGGGAATTTCAGAAAACAAACTAAAAAAAAAAAACTAAAAAAAATCTTGGTTTTCTATTTCTGAGTCATTTTATAGCCTTGAGTTATCTGACTGCAAAGAGCGATATCGCGTTAGTCGTTATGCGTGGCATCGAAATGTTCACACAAATAAAACTTTTTTTTTGCCAAAAAAAAAATTCTTATTTTTTTACTGAATCCTTATTAGGTGGTTTAGATACGATCGGTAACAAAGCCGCATGAAAAAATAATAATTTTAGTTTTTTTATTTTTATTCAAGCTAAATCTCGTGTGGGGCCTGTCTACATCAGTAGTAGATCATGTGGTTTTAAGGAATTACACGAATTCGTTAACATCCTGTATACTCAACCTCCATTCACTTACAATGTCTTTAAAGTAGGTACGCCATCTTTTAGTTCTGAGCTACATTCAGTCACATGAGACTTCCACTACTGCTTTCAACGGTGCAGTATTTATTTTACCTTACATTTTTAAGTGCGTAGCACTAGTGATAAAAGGGATGTCGTCATGAATGGTTCAATAACTGCAACATTCATGACGACACTGTATATATGTCTAGTCAAATGTTGTATACAGCGAATTTGATTGAATTTACTATACAATGTGTCCGGTTATGGACTAGCAATATTCTAAGTACTTATACAAGGTTAGTCGGAAAGGGAGTACTAATCCGCAGGCCACGTATAGTATCACTGATGACTGTCTTATAGCAAGTGTTAAAATTTCAAAATTCGGCAAATGTTTTTTCAATGCAAGATGATTGTAATTTTAGTTTTTTCAAAAATTCTTCTTCCCTGATTTAGTTACAAATTCAGAAAATGGTGCTTCAAATAATGACCCCAAATAGGACCTAAAATGTAAACACAGCTGATCATATTTGGGGATAGATAGATTTTAGAGCTTTTTTTTCGAGATCTTTGATCACCCATTTCTCTTAAACTATTGACTTTTGGAAAAAGTTGTAGAACAAAAGTTATTCATTATCATGGGTACTTTAACCCCCTTTCGGATTAGTACCCCCTTTCTGACTAACCTTGTATAGCAACTATTCTAGTACAAAAATACACTACACACTAGGATCCAATCCACTTTCCCGCTATTAGGCAGCCATTTTGCTGTTTTGTTGAGATATTCTCTATCTTATTTGAACCCATTGTATCGTAATGTAAATGATCGACAATTTTTTTGTCCTCCGAATAAGCCTACTTTTATCTCAGTAGGACCAAACCTTTGAGAGATATGCCTTTTTTTGTACACACGGACAGAATATCTCAACAAAAAAATAGAAGTGAATTGGACCCTAGTGTATAGTGTATTTGTGTACTAGAATAGTTGCTATATAAGTACCTAGAATATCTCTAGTCCATAACCAGACACATTGTATAGATTGATTTCTTTTTCTATACTACCTAGTATTACCTCCTCCTTAAATGAACCTTTTTATGTCAATTAAGAAAAAAAACATCTTTGCCCTGTAATTTTTTTGCGAGCGACCTTATGAAAAAGTAATGTGCAAGCAATTATAGACCTTAGGGTTGTAAACATGTCAATTCCGTGACTGTACGTACCCGGTTTTCACTGATATACATGGGGGTGCATAAAAAGAGCCTCCACGAGTGACGATACTTAAGTACGTCCGGCGCACCCTGGGCAGTCAGCCCCGCTACCAACCTTGCTGACTGGCTAATCTTTTCACCACAGCATGACCTATTTTCGTATAGCTCGTGTTGACACGAGATAAGAAGAAGAAGACTAATATACACTTCTTAATGTTAAGAAACTAAATATGTTTACTAAAGTTGCGTTATGCAGTCGAGTCGTTAAAAACATTCATATCAATAATAGCTCACTAAAATACCTATTAGTCATAATGATCTGTTTCTCTTCGATATTATTCAATAAAATATGGTAGTGTTGATCAAAGGTGCCACTAGAATACGCTGTGATTCCGAACAAGTTAATTAAAGTAGCAATTAGTGCTGAAGTAACTAAATACCTACTATCTGTCACGATAATTGGCGCAAATGCGGTTAGTTCAAAGTTAGAGATTCTAGGTTAGTTAGGTTGTCAACTTAATTTCTGGTAACAAATTACGTTTGTGTTGTTTTTTCAAGCATTATTTTTTGCGCAAATTGTAAAAAAAAACTTTTCAACCATTTGCGCAAAAATTAATGCTTGTTGTTTTTTTTTTTCTTCTTTTGTTCACGTAACAGAGTTGTCCCTCTGGCTCTCACATACACACGACGGAACACAGTAAACTGCTTGGCGCCGGACTTTAATGTGAGGATGGTAGCTAGCCAGGCGGACCTAAAGATCCTACCACCAAGCACAACACACAGATATTCTACTGGAGGCTAATTCTACTAACGAATTGGTTCCCTGTGATGTTTATGGAGGTATAAATATATACACAACACAAAGTCATAGTTAGACACATCAGTTTGACCCTTACTAAAGTTTAAATATATTATCCGAAATCCACGCGGACGAAGTCACGGCCAAAAGCTAGGGGTTTTTTTATTCTAATCGATTTATTATCGGTTTACTTTCGAAATTCTCATTTATTTATTCGATTAATTTATAATTTAAATTCCCGAAAGCTTCGGTTCAAACGTATTCAAATCGACGTGCTTCAACGCAAATTATTATTTAAATTACATTTTCGTGTTTTGATACACTTATTATGGAAATATATTTTTTAATTTCTTTTTTTCGGTGATTTAATAAATTTGATTTGCCGAACGATCGATTCAAATAATATTCGAATCTGAGTTTCCTTTACCTGTATTTTAATTAAGTTTTTAATATATTTGTAATCTGTGTTACCTCGAAGTTCGAAGTAAGTAAACATAAAAAAGAACGATATTTTTTAACTACATATTTTGTTATAGAAAATTGTCGAGTGATTGACGCGAATATTCAAAATAAAATTTCGTTTTAGCAAAGTCATTACATATTTCGATGAATGATGACTATATTGTACAATGAAATTGCTATTGTATTGGTTTTTGTAAAGATATAAATGTTGCTTTTAAACCAACAACAAAAATAAACAACTGACAATGTGTGTACATGTGTAGTCTATGCATGAGTGAATACAGACTAAAAAAGCTTTTAAAATAGATTGCATGACTTTGGAACTTGTTTAAGGCTTTTTTTTCTATTTTCATAGTTCGGCGTTTAGTATTTTTTATTTTGATTGAAGTTTTGTAAATACATAACCAATCTATTGTTTTTACAAGCTTTTATTTAACATGCAATGTTTGTATGTTTGTTTAGCGCAAATATTATTATGTAGCGGTTACCTGCACGGGCCATTGCCGATAAGTGCTGGTAGGTCGGCGCTGGTTACCTGCTTCCTTTATGTATACGCCCTAAAAGAAGTATTTTTTAGCAAAAATACGCCTTATTCCCTTGCAAATACAGCAACAAATGACGGCTTACCAGCGCTGATCGGAGCAGGTCGGAACTTGTTGGCGAAGTTCGGAGCTTGTCAGCGCTGGTTTGCCACACAGTATAGAGACTACCTGCGCCGACTAACTGCGCGGACCAGCACCGACAAGCGCTGGCAGTTCGGCGCCGGCAATCTGCTTTCTACGTGTATACGCACTTACTGATTACACATACTAGTGAAAATAACACAGGATCGAATTTAAAACGCCATCTATCTATCATCTATACAGGGTGTAAAAAGACCCACCACATAGCCGAAATCTACGCACTCTGTACATCAAACTAAACTACATTGACCAAAAATAATTGCTGAAACTACTTTTATTTTTTGGCATAAAAAAAAACGCTTTTTTTTGTAGCGCGCAATGTGTGGTTGTGGCGATGCCGCGCGTTTGCATGCGTGTAGCGGCCACACAGCTGAGCCAAGTCGGTTGTGTGCGTTTGATAATCGTTGCGTTTTTGTAACTTTAAATGCGTAATTTGTGAGGAAAAATTGAAAATTTTGATAAGGTTGTTTGGAAGAAAGTTTAGTATTATCACTTAGAACACGATTTTGAAAAAAACTAAAAAAAATGTATACTTTGATCTTCCATATCTCCAAAACCAATCATTTCCCAGGCATGACCTAGTAGAAAAAAATGATCCCAATGATGGGTAGAATATGTGGTTTTCGTTATCGTTAAGGGTCTTTTTAGACCCGATATAAATAAAAAGAAAAGTCCTGACTGACTGACTGACTTACAGACTCATCAACGCCCAGCCCAAACCCATGGACCTAGAAAGCTGAAATCTTGCACAGAGGTTCCCTTTATAATGTAGACAAGGAATAAGGAAGGATTTTTCGAAATTCAACCCCTAAGGGAGTTAAATAGGGGATGAAAGTTTGTATGGAAAATCGTCACATAACGGGCTCAAAATTTCAAGCAAGCGAAGTTGCCGGCAAAAGCTAGTCTTTTTATCTACATACTCGTAACATCTATAGTACCTACGTATATAATTTGATTGATAATAATACATATTTTAATATCAGAATATTCGAATAAGCTTCGAAAATACCTGACCGCAGTTTTCGTAGCAATTAATAACGGTACGAGGAAAATTATGGTTTATTAATTTTACGAACAAACATTCCGGGTTGGTTTATTAACTTGATTATAAGAAATTTATTTCAGGTTTTAAATTTTAACTTCCAGTAATCCTGTGAATAATTGAGATTAATATTGTTTTTTTTTTCCTAGAAAGGTACCTACTACAATATACACTCGTAATAAATATACATTCATGCCTGGCATGCCACTTAAAATATTTAAAGCGATGATACAGGGTGTAAACGAATTCGTGTAGTTCTTTCAAACCACGTGATTTACTGATGACACAGATTAACCCTAAGAGCGATTACGCACTGCATCCGATCCGAATCCGTGAAAATACGGATATAAAAAACTCGGACCGAATTCGGATATTGCTTTACGCACTGCATCCGATCCGAATCCGTGAAAATACCGATCTAGAGTAAAAATCTCGGACCGAATTCGGATGTTGCTTACGCACTATTCCGATCTCTGATTCAAATTCAAACAATTCAGTACTAAGTACGGCTACTTCGATCCGTCAATTAATTGTTCTTCCGAATTAGAAACTCACGGATGACGGATAGAAATCGGATGACGGATGTAGTGCGTAAGCTACCATACAAATAGTTCTATGGCTACTTCGGTCCGTCAATTATATCTGCCTAGCCTTTTCCCAACTATGTTGGGGTCGGCTTCCAGTCGAACCGGATGCAGCTGAATATCAGTATTTTACATGGAGCGACCGTCGGTTGGATGGTTCGGTCCGTCAATTGTTCTTCCGAATTAGAAACTCACGGATGACGGATAGAAATCGGATGACGGATGGCGGATGACGGATGTAGTGCGTAAACTACCATACAAATAGTTCTATGGCTACTTCAGAACGTATTTTCACGGATTCGGATCGGATGCAGTGCGTAACCGCTGTAAATGGGAATTTCGGAAAAACAACGGTTTTTTTTCAAAATATGGGGTGAAAGGAGTAGAGCACAATGGCATATTTTTAAAATTTTAGTATTGCTTTTATGAAATGTACCTATATATCAATAAATACTATTTTACATATACCTACTAATATTACTTTATAATTTAAAGTAAATTTTCAAACGAGATAAATAAAAAATATGTTTTTGAATTAAATAAATCGATTAAATAATAATAAGTAAATAATATCTAAATTCAAATCATACACACCTGCGTATGTTTTGAGTTGCTATAGTAGGTATCTACAATGTGTCCGGACATGGACTAGCGATATTAAAGGTACTTACTTATACATATAGCAACTATTCTAGTACACAAATACACTACACACTAGGGTCCAATACACTTCCCCGCTATTTGGCAGCCATTTTGCTTTTTTGTTGAGATATTCTCTATCTTAAAGTTATAAAAATGTGAACCCATTGTATCGTAATGTAAACGATAGACAATATTATCGTCCTCCGAATAAGCCTACTTTTATCTCAGTAGGACCAAAACTTTGAGAGATATGACTTTTTTTGTACACACTTAAGAATATCTCAACAAAAAAGTGTAAGTGGATTGGACCCTAGTGTGTAGTGTATTTATGTACTAGAATAGTTGTTATATAAGTACCTAGAATATCGCTAGTGCATGACCGGACACATTTTATAGATATTTCAATTTCATAATAAGTTAAAGAAAACAACCCGCCAAGTTCAAGTCGGACTCGCGCTCGAAGGTTTCCGTACCGTTATCTATAAAAACGGCAAAATAATCACGTTTGTTATATGGGAGCTCCCTTAAATAATTATTTTATTCTGTTTTTTAGTATTTGTTGTTATAGCGGCCACTGAAATACATCATCTGTGAAAATTTCAACTGTCTAACTGTCACGGTTCATGAGATACAGCCTGGTGACAGACGGACAACGGAGTCTTAGTAATAGGGTCCCGTTTTACCCTTTGGGTATGGAACCCTAAAAACTATGCCAAAGCCTTCTACTTCGTTTCTTTCTACCTATTTATAATACCTAGGTACCCATTTTTTCCAGACGCTATAAAAGTCATCCAGTATAGTTTAAACTACCAGGCTATACTTAACCGAGGTTTCTTGACCAGAAAACCCATTTACACTTCGCCGACAGATAACTAGTTAGCTTCAGCTCTAGATACTGAAGTTACAGAACTTATAGTTTGTTAACTTAGATCCTTATTGCAATAGAACATTATATATGTTGTAGCTTGCAAGTTGGAACTAAGTTTGCATATAGATCCTAATTCAATCTGAGGGTGGACTTGAAACTGGCGCATTTTATGCATATATATACAAGGTGTAACATAAATAACACACATCCTCTTGAGGGCTCACTGTACTCATCATTATGAACAACTTTTACTATGGGACCAAACATGAAACTGCGAAAAAAAAAACAGCTGTTCCCTACATTTTGAAAAGTTAAGAAAAACATTTAAAAATATAAAAAATAGTAGCCCACCGGCTAGAGGAGCTCGTGGCTAAATAATTACAGCCGCATAGACCGATCTTCCGGGTTAAGCCACGCTTGCCGAGGTTGGTCTGTGGATGGGTGACCATTTACCATAGCGAGTTTCCTCCGTGCCTCGGAAAGCACGTAAAGCCGTTGGTCCCGGCTGTCATTTGTAGATCTTTGACAGTCGTTACTGTTGGTCAGAAGCCAGAAACTCTGACAACCAGTCTTACCAAGAGTATCGTATTACCCAGTTACTGGGTTGTGGAGGTCTGATAGGCAGTCGCTCCATGTAAAATACTGATATTCAGCTGCAACCGGTTCGACTGGAAGCCGACCCCAACATAGTTGGGAAAAGGCTAGGCAGATGAGATGATGAGTAGCCCACCGGCATCGGGAACAGGGTTCAAGCTGCCGGGCGGTCCGGGCTCCAGAGAGAGGAACTTCCTTACAATACGCGCCGTGTCCAGAAGTACCTACCGCTTTCTGAATCAAACCCTTGATCCAGCTGCCTAACGAGAGCCTCATTAGATGTTGGTTGAGGCTCTTTGCTGTTAAGCCCTTGGCTGTAACGACTATTGGCACAATAACTGCTGAGTCAACATCCCAAACATAATTAACATTATGCGGGAAAGCAATATCCACAATCATCGTGCGGCGTTCCAATCGATCTACACCACGATGTCGGACTTATTGACAACAATAGTCCTATTGTTAGAAGAACAAGAAGACTAATTGTTATCATATTGTTACATGTTTTAACTTTACTTAACTAAACTAACTTAACTACATTAAACTTAACTATATTAAACACAAAAAAACTATTTCTATTCCTACAAATAACTTTTTCCTTAAAACGCCAAAGGTATGAACCATATACGTATGTCTATGTGGCCATGTACAGACATGTTCACAAAATACGCTCTTGTAAAACCATAGAGTTTAGTCGAGTCATAATGTTCTAATATCGATGCGGGGCGCGCAAACTGTTTAGTATAATCTGTGGTCATTAGCTGCCCCGAATTAGGGTTGCCGACGTGAAAAATGGGTCGGGCTGTTTTTTTTTGTTAGGGTTGGAATAACTAATGACGATTTAACTTAAAAAGATATTAGTGTGTTACTAAAAATATTGGTCAATTTTAAAGTACCGTCTGGTTTACGGCAAAGAATAAACCATGTCTTCTCCATTATGTGGCTGTTTTAAAGGGTGACTAATGCCTGTTTGCATTAAACTCAGCTAATGCCCGGTTTCTGGGGTCCACAGTTAAATTCTCAATAACTATTGATTCGACAAAGTTAACGGTAAGATAAACTAAATCTTTTACTACTAACAACAAACAAGTTCGTATATTTCCCTATAATATATTTTTGTCGCCTACGAGTTTATCGAATAGATAAACTCCGTTCCAGAAACCGAAGAATAAGCTAACTGAAGTTTGAAATAAGATCATCTTCTGACTGGGACGCCCAGAAACCCAATGTGTCACTTTATCGAACCAATAGCGCTATCGAATAGATAAACTCCTTTCAAGAGTAGTTAGTTACCTACCCCAGAAACGGGCCATAAATCAAAAACATCAAATTCATCTACACCAATTAGATTACGTAAAGTTACTCCTACGTTTGACGTCACCTAAACAATAGAACGAAAAGAGCGAATGAGCGAGATAGTTATATGAGATAGAGCGGAACAAATTCTGTCGTTGACGTTTTGTTGTTTTGACACCTGGTAAGCAGTTGTTTAGTGCTAAGACTCGAAAGATCGGTGTCATACATTTCGGATATGCTCTAACGCGGTGTCTTACGTAGGCGGTTCAAAGCGACGCGAATCGCGAAGCGATCCGATGCGGTGACACGCGAAATCAATGCAATGCGGCGCGAAGGAGCGGCTTTGTCCTACGAGCTCGCGAACCGCGCGCCGCCGTCATTCAGTAGCATTGTACGGCACCGCATCCAGTTCGCGAGAAAATATCAAGCCAACTGATCACGTTTGCTTTGCTTCGCTACGTACCGCACCGCACTTCACGTGCGTTTGGTCACGTAGGCCACTTCAATAGGTATCGACTGTTTGTTGTTTTCGCGTCGCGCCGCGGCACTTTGTGTCGCTTCTAGATCGCTCACGTAGGATGCCGCGTAAGCATTCAAGCAGCCCTTAAGGTGCAGGGCATTTTTATTGCTAAGTGCTCTCCAGAGAGTAGGCATGAACTAAGGCGTTGTCTGAGTTTAGTGCAGATGGGCATAAGAATGTCAAAGGAGCGGGCTGCAGAGTCCTTCTATTTGCTGTTAACATCATACTGGATTACAATTGCTTGGAGATTTAAGGCGATAAGAGCCGCGAAAGTGGCGCCACTTCAGAAAAACCATAATTTCTGTCAACAACAACTATTGAAATTTCGTGTGTACATTTTAGTCAAGTGTTGTAGTTTAAGAACACCAAAAAACAACACTTGACATCCTAGGTTAGAGGTTTTAGTAATTAATGCTAAAATAGCCGTTTTTGGTACTTATCGCTAAAACTTCGAATCTAGAAGCTCTTGTGTTGATATTTCGCGTTCGAAATTTTCTACAACACTTGACTAAAATGTTGTAGGTAGACGCGAAATTTCAAGTTGTGTATTGACAGAAATTATGTTTTTTTTTGAAGTCACACGATTTTTTCTGCTATAATCGCCATAAGCAAAAAAAAATATATTACATGTTGTAAACATGAGCGAAAATGTAGAAGTAATTTCAAAAAATAGAACATAAAACAACTCACAAAAGAAAACGTGTAACATTTTAAAACAGTAATATTCTTTTTACTTTGTCTGTACACGAAATGAAAATTAAACGCTAGCAACCCTGTGTTTTGGCGCCAAAACGAATGCCAACAGCAATTTCCCGCGCTAACTGTATAATGGGACGGCGAATTGGCCTCCTTTGGCATTGCTGGCATCTTGTACAGCAATCACACGCAGTGCTGATGCTTTTTGCATAGGAATTAACTACTTTATCAAGCTAGTTTCTGTTCTAGACTATTTGGTGAAATAGAAGTGTTATTGTTAAAATCTCTTTGGGGGTTAGAGTTACTTTTTTTGTATGTCGTCGTTCCGAATTCGATTTTGTTTATTTTTTATTTGAATGTGGAACGATGGCCTGTTTTAATTATAATGTTTTTAGTGCATACAAGTAATATTTACTGCGTTTTTAGTGTTACTACCACCGATAATATTTTTATAGATTAAAGTTTTTGTTATCGTTCTACTTTTGAAGAGGCCAATAACGCGCTGTGGATTAAAATAATGAGCGTTGGATTTTAGTTTCAGAAACACAAAGTGTATGTGATAAAATACCGTCGAATTTAGAAAAATAGAAATCTGAATATTTGTAGGTATTTTAAAGCTTTGTATAAATTCATTGTTATCACTGTGGAAAAAAAATTATATTCGAAATCCATGTTATTGGTTAAGTTTGGCTTTAAAAACACGTATCCATGGCCGTAAAAAAAGATTAAAATAATCATAAAGAAATCATAAACTTACGCCTGTATTACCCGAAGGGTTGGCAGAGGTGTGTAGTACACCCACATTTTGCCGTTATGTTTTACGTCCCATGTAATAGGGGGCGAGCCTAATGCCATCGATCGGGCACAAATCCAGACTCCGGGCTGCTACTGAGAAATTCCACATGAAAAAACCCAATAACATTTTGCCCGACCTGGGAACTCAGGATCTCACACTCAGAAGTCGCGCTTGTGACCGCTAGACCAACGAGGCATTAAAATAATGAAAGTAGTATATTCTAATTGTTATTATTTAAGTTCCTATAGAAATGAGAAAGTTTTCATTCAAAGTTTGATGAGATTATGAAAATAAGGGTGCACAAGGCACTTGTCCCACCGCGAACGAGCAGCGAGTAGAGCTAGAAACTAGAAACGAGTTGGCGAGCAGCGAGAAGCGAGTGTGTAGTTCCGATAGTTTTGTCGCTGGGCTATAAGCGAGTGTGCGAGTGCGACGGACGATTACTCGCAACACTCGCAAATGACTGCTGGTGGTGAGTTCTGACCGCCAAGCGAGAATCGCTGAGCGAGTAATATCTTTGATAGCTCTTGTCGCTCAGCGACAAACTAATGGAGCGAGTCCTCGCCGGCAGTGTAAACAGTCAGCGATCAACTATTAATGCAAGGTTAGTCGGAAAGGGGGTACTAATCTGAAAGGGTGTTAAAGTACACATAATAATGAATAACTTTTGTTCTACAACTTTTCCCAAAAATCAATAGTTTAAGAGAGAAAGTTGTTCAAAAATCTCAAAAAAAAAACTCTAAAATCTATCTATCCCCAACAATGATCAGCTGTGTTTACATTTAAGGTCATATTTGGGGTCATGAATTAGAAGCACCATTTTCTGAATTTGTAACTAAAGCAGGGATGAAGAATTTTTGAAAAAACTAAAATACAAATCATTTTATTTGGATTTTTGTTTATCGAATTTTGAAATTTTAACACTTGCTTTCAAACAGTCATCAGCGATACTATAAGTGGGCTTCGGATTAGTACCCCCTTTTCGACTAACCTTGTATATGCATCTCTTTTCTTTACCCGGAATGTATATCTATTGTACGTTTCTTGAACGAGAAAATAGCCGATAGTTAATCACTTCCTCGCCGGCGGTGAGACAACTGCCTAACACAGGGAATATTTTAAAAAACAAGCTAGTTCATTTCGTTCCCCATTGCAAACACGTATTCGCTTACAGACTTGTCAAAGAAAATAGACTCAATTTTGCCTTTATCGTCAGTACGTTTGACAATTATCGATATCCGTACTAGGGTGGTACTAACTGCGTCGAATCATAAAAAGAATAAAACGCCTATCTTGTTGATTGCTCTAGTAACACTGCGGACTCAATCAACGCCGTACTATTCAGAACCGTCAACACGTAGAACGAAAATTGGACTTCTGATTAGATTAGCCGATGAAGTTTCTTTATCTTTGATAGTACGAGTTTCAGGAGAGGTCGTGGCTAATAAATAATCGCGCGGATTTGCGAGGTTAAGCTGTGCTTGCCGCGGTCAGTATACAGGGTATTAACGAATTCGTGTAATTCCTTCAAACCACATGATCTATTAATGGTATAGATTAACCCGGCACAGGATTTAAATTGATTAAAAATAAACATAACTTTTTTTTTCCCAATTTTTTTTTAATGTATTTACAAATTTCGATGCTATGCCCAAATGAATGAAGGCACGGCAGCACAGCTGACGGGCACGAATAACGCGATATCGCTCCACGCAGTCAGTTCACTCGGGACGCTAAAATTACTCAGATACAGAATACCACGTTTCAATTTTTTTTTTAACTTTTTTTTTTTGTTCTGAAAAAAAAAACCTATGCAGGGTCAATCAGTGTCACCAGTAGATCACGTGATTTGAAGGAATTACACGAATTCGTTAACACCCAAGCTCGTTACGCATCGAGAATCCTCCGTGCCTCGGAGTACACGTTAAGCTGTCGGTCCCGGCTGTTATACGAATACCTATGACAGAAAGAGCAACGCCTTCGATGGTACGGATATGTGTTACGCCGTCCAGAAGACCACATGGTGCGAGGAGCCCTTAATCTACCGACAGTGACGCGAAATCGCGGAAGACGCCCCGCCACCTGGCTGACAACAATCCAGAAAGATATAAAGGAGAGCGAAATAGACACCGCAACCGCTCTGGATCGAAATAAATGGAGAAGGCAGACAAGGAGAGCCGACCCCAGATAATGTGACAAGGCAAAGGAAGAAGTCGTTACGTGTAGACAGAAGCCCGAAAGTCTTCTCTCGTGTCAGCACGAGCTATACGAAAATAGCTCATGCTGTGGTGAAAAGATTAACCAGTCAGCAAGGTTGGTAGCGGGGCTGACTGCCCAGGGTGCGTCGGACGTACTGAAGTATCGTCACTCGTGGAGGCTCTTTTCATGCACCCACAAAAATCGAAAGTCCCGAAGTTCTGACAACCGGTCTAACCTTAGGATATCGGCATTGCCCAGTGACTAGGTTGCGGAGGTCTGATGATAGTCGCTCCGTGTGAAATACTGGTGTTCAGCCGCATCTGGTTATACTTGAAAATGGGTCATTTTTTTAACATAGTTGGGAAAAGGCTAGACAGAAAGAGTTTCAGGCTTTCATATTCAGCCAATTACTGTCCCACTGTTGGGCATGTACCTCTTCTCAAAATGGGACTCTTTTCAACGTTACTATGGATGCGTTTGATATCCACCAATCATATTCATCGGTCTTCATAGCATAGCACTGGTGGAAACTGATTCAACTAAGCTACGTTTTTTATATGGAAGGATGCGTGCTGTGGATGCGTGCTGTGGATGCGTGCTATATAATAATAATAACCTTTATTTCAGGCAACTTGGCCCATAGAAAAACTAATACATAAATATTAACAACAATACACAATTATAAACTAATACATAATATTAGAAAACTTCACTTAAGACTGTCGTTGTGCGATCGTGTGGCACTTGTCCGCGGAAGCGACGGAACACCACTCCCTCCGGCCAAAAGTTCTCCTCCATGACGAGGTGCAGAAGACACTTTGGTACTCGCACCACAAACGCCTTGAAGTAGGCGTTACGGCGCGATTCCAGCAGCTGCACTCTCACCAAGGACTTGGCCTTTTGGCGTACATACTCCACGATGTCCTCCGCATTAGTGGTGTAGTGTATGCGGGAAATGTACACCGGAGTGTTCGGCATTGCGGCACGAAACGTCATATTCGGCTCCTCAGGAGCCGTGCCGCAGCAGTTCTTTTTGGTTCTCTGACGGCATTTCTTTTGCACCGTCAAGAAACCATCCTCATTTTCAGCCTTTTTCGGCGCCTTTTCTGGCATAGGCTTCATACTGGAAGGGGCGCTCGCGGTGACGCTAGCGAAATCCCTACGTTTTGGTTTCGCCGGGATGCTATGGCGCTATGGATGCGAGCTATGAATGCGTGCTATGGATAGTCGCGAGTGGTGTAGCTATGTGCAAAGCACCGCGCCGCCGCGCCGCCGCTCCCCGTGCCTTCCCTTTTGTCAATACATTGCATAGCTCGAGTTGCGCATCTGGGTGCCTTTCCACCAGAGATGTGCTATGCAACTATGCTGCGAGAATGTAAAAGCTAAGCTACGAAACTATGTGACCGTTTCCACTGATGCTAAGCTATGTAGCTCTGCGAGAAAGATGCACAGCTCGAGCTATGCGCCGTAACGACAATAGAGAAGGCATCTGCACATAGCTACACCACTCGCGACCATACATAGCACGCATCCATAGCTCGCATCCTTAGTACGCATCCACAGCATGCATCGTTTCATGTATCAATATATCCCGTGTATCAATTTCTATCGATATAAAGCTTAATAAAATTGTCGGAAATTTCCAACTGGGGTGGTTAAACGATTAAAGTAAATTTAATTAACAAGTTAAACAAAAAACAGCATTAATCAAATAAACAGTATTTCAATTGGAAATTAAATCTCAAATAACCACATCGTTACCATAATTCAATTTTGAACTTTAATTATTTGTAAATAACATTAAAAACAGTTTGCAATTCATTCCAATCTGGTTTTTGCGGTTGGAACTGAAAATTCGAAAGTGAGTTCAGTGTTTTTCGAAGAAAAATAATTAAGTTAAAACAATTGCTAGTTACCTGCCGGGATTTTATTCATATCATTATTCTGCAACTGCCTATTGCCAGGTAGTATGAGTTCGTCATGCTCACAAAAATGTCCTGCTGACGGTAGCGTCGTGCATCCGATCGTTGAGTTCCCTGCAACATGGTTGAGCTGAGCGATGCGGATGTGCACGTCATGCTCGTGAACGGGTGTCGTCTGTCAGCTCTTAACTGCTATGGCAATCCCAAAAGGTGTATTTTTCTATTTCCTAGGTATTCTTATATGAGTTTATTTCTTACATTAACCTGCATTATTCTCATACTATTTTTCTCACGATTCTGTAGTGAAATTGTCATGATCTATTATTTAAGAAGAGTATCCATGGAGTTTCTTGCCGGTTCTTCTCCATGAGACCTACCTTTTGGAACCATGCACCTAGTTTTGACGTTTTAAAAGCACCTGTAATTTGGGGGTCTACCTTTTATAGCAGAACTTTTTACGTCATAATATTGTTTTGCATAACAACGGATAGCATAAACTTCATTTCGCAGAAAATCATTTCGCATACACTCAGTTGTCATACATTCAAAACTCATAATTTTGTTAGTCAGAATCATCTTTAGGCATAATGTTTATATCCATAATAATTAAAAAGCAGAAACATCATATCGCAGAAAATTCACAGTCAGAATCGTCTTTTGGCATACATTTTAATTTTATATCGATAGTCATTAAAAGGCAGAACTGATTTTTTGCTGCTTTATGCTGCATGCATGCTGCATGCAACATGCAGCATGCATGCAGCATGCAAGCAGGCATGCAACATGCAGCAGGCATGCAGCATGCAAGCAGGCATGCAACATGCAGCAAGCATTGTTTCTGTCACGGCTCCGGCGCTGCGGGGTTTGGGCGGCGCCACGCGAGCTTATCGTCACAGATGCTTTTAACGCTCACCACCGCAGCTTCGGCTTGCTGGCCGGCTTCGCCGGCCAGCCTCAGCCGCGGTGGCGGGCCTTCAAACCACCTGCTCCTCAGCTCGCGGGCCACCCTACCCCTCCGCGCCTACGCGGGTTTAAATTACACTCTAGGGGTAGGGCAGACAAGACTGCGTAAACTCGGTTTCGCAGCGATTCGTTTCTGTCACAAAATTTTGCAGCACAACGTATTGACTTTTTATGACACAAATTTGTATGCTTGTATGCACCCATACCAAATAATCGTATCTCTAAATAAATGTTATGCTAAACAAAATTATGCATAATATTAATTATGGCAAAGGTAATTATGCGAAACAAAATTCTGCCAAGATAAAAGTATGCCATTGTAAATTCGGACACGTAAATATTCTGCCAAACAAAAGTTATGCTAAATATTTTTTATGCCTTAAAAATATTCGATTAAATAAGATTATGCCATGTGAGTTATGCCAAATAAAAATCGGAGTATCAAGATTCTGCCAAATAGAAGGAACCCGTAATTTGGTCTACTTGAAATAAAAAACTTTGACTTTGACTTTGGAGCCTTTTTTCATCTTCCGACCTTTCCAAAGAAGATAACCTTTTGCCTTCCCCGGGCGAAGGGTATCCGTGAGGAATTCCCGACGATAAAAAGCTAATTCACGTTGCCTTAAGGAGCCTCCACGAGTGACGGTACTGAAGTACATCTGGCGTACCCTTGGCAGTCAGCCCCGCAACCAATCTTGCTGACTTACTGGCGGTTGTAGTTTCGTGTGAAAATTCAAAAACATAAACTTTATATAAAAAAACATCGTAACATCCTTTTTATAGCGGCTGAAGTTGGTTACTCCGTTTCAAGGCTGTTGAAAAAGGACGTGCTAACAGTAGAAAAGAAGAATAAGACACGTCTACACGGTCAAGCTAGTAGTAGTAACGCGGCGTCATACGTAGGCGGTTCAAAGCGACGCGAATTACGAAGCGATCCGATCCGATACGCGAATTCAATGCGATGCGGTGCGAAGCGGCGGCTTTGCCCTACGAGCTCGCGAATCACCCCCCGCGCGCCGCCGTCATTCAGTAGCACTGTACGGCACCGCATCCAGTTCGCGCGAAAATATCAAGCCAACTGATCGCGTTCGCTACGCTTCGCGCCGCGCCGCACCGCACTCTACGTGCGTCACGTAGGCCACTTCAATAGGTATCGACTGTTTGTTGTTTTCGCGTCGCTTCTAGATCGCTCACGTAGGATGCCACGTAATGGTTGTATTGTCACAGAAGAGAAAAGAAGTCGGTAGAAAATCGGGCACTATAGTTAAAATCGACCGATGACCGATTAAACGCGGTCTCTATAGAGTCTAATTAATACGTAATTATAAATGACGTATTAACGATCATAGTTTTATTAAAACGCTTCTGAATCGCGTTCAAACAAGTTAATTAGTGGCTAATCTAAATGAGTTTTAATCGGTTTAGAATTAACAAATTTTTTGCTATATTAAGTAATGATTATGAACGTAACAGTGATATTGTAAAAGCCGCCACATTAAGATAACGCTAGCGAATTATAATAAAACGAAATAATACTTGGATAATATATCGAGTGTTAAAAGATCTATAACGATAACGAAAACCACATATTCTACCCATCATTGGGATCATTTTTTTCTACTAGACCATACCTGGGAAATCATTGGTTTTGGAGATATTGAAGGCAAAGTATACATTTTTTTTTAGTTTGTTCCGAAAACGAATTTCAAGTCATAATACTAAACTTTCTTCCACACAAACATTCTAAAAAAAATCAATTTTTCCTAACAAATTACGCATTTGAAGTTACAAAAACGCAATGAATATCAAACGCACACGACCACGACCGCATTGGCTCAACTGTGTGGCCGTCGCTGCATGCATGCAAACGCGCGACATCGCCACAACCATACATTGCGCGCTACAAAAAAAATTTTTTTAAAAATTTATGCCAAAAAATAAAAGTCGTTTCCTTGCAATTATTTTTGGTCCATGTAATTTAGTTTAATGTACAGAGTGCGTAGATTTCGGCTATGTGATGGGTCTTTTTACAGGGTCTACCTTTTATAGCAGAACTTTTTACGTCATAATATTGTTTTGCATAACAACGGATAGCATAAACTTCATTTCGCAGAAAATCATTTCGCATACACTCAGTTGTCATACATTCAAAACTCATAATTTTGTTAGTCAGAATCATCTTTAGGCATAATGTTTATATCCATAATAATTAAAAAGCAGAAACATCATATCGCAGAAAATTCACAGTCAGAATCGTCTTTTGGCATACATTTTATATCGATAGTCATTAAAAGGCAGAACTGATTTTTTGCTGCTTTATGCTGCATGCATGCTGCATGCAACATGCAGCATGCATGCAAGCAGGCATGCAACATGCAGCAGGCATGCAGCATGCAAGCAGGCATGCAACATGCAGCAAGCATTGTTTCTGTCACGGCTCCGGCGCTGCGGGGTTTGGGCGGCGCCACGCGAGCTTATCGTCACAGATGGTTTTAACGCTCACCACCGCAGCTTCGGCTTGCTGGCCGGCTTCGCCGGCCAGCCTCAGCCGCGGTGGCAGCCCTTCAAACCACCTGCTCCTCAGCTCGCGGGCCGCCCTACCCCTCCGCGCCTACGCGGGTTTAAATTACACTCTAGGGGTAGGGCAGACAAGACTGCGTAAAGTCGGTTTCGCAGAGATTCGTTTCTGTCACAAAATTTTACAGCACAACGTATTGACTTTTTTATGACACAAATTTGTATGCTTGTATGCACCCATACCAAATAATCGTATCTCTAAATAAATGTTATGCTAAACAAAATTATGCATAATATTAATTATGGCAAAGGTAATTATGCGAAACAAAATTCTGCCAAGATAAAAGTATGCCATTGTAAATTCGGACACGTAAATATTCTGCCAAACAAAAGTTATGCTAAATAATTTTTATGCCTTAAAAATATTCGATTAAATAAGATTATGCCATGTGAGTTATGCCAAATAAAAATCGGAGTATCAAGATTCTGCCAAATAGAAGGAACCCCTTTTTACACTTTAGATATTTTACAGTTTTTGATGATGTTGTTTGGGATCCCTTCTTTTCGCATAATGTTCTTTGTCCTAATATACTTCGGCATAACGATTTTGGCACAATTTGTTTTCGCATAATAATACTTCGGCATAATTTTTTTAGGTATACATTTTATGTTGGCATAATCATCTTAAAGACTAATTTGTTTTGGCATAAATTTGATTCGCATAACGTTAGTAGGCCTAATGACTATTAGCATAACGTTAGTTATGATAATCAGAAATGTTTTTACCATTGTCTAATAATCTAGTCGCAGGCGCACCCCGACACGGATAGGTTAGGTTCGAAGGGGATGATGGGGGCTAGAGTGAGCGAGCGAAGCGAGCGAACGAAGCCCCCGCCATCCCCTTCGTGTTAGGTTACTTTAAACCCTGCAGACAGAAATAACTCTGCTTTGGAGCCTCAACCTTACAAACATCCCCTTAAGTTTTTATTGTGTAAATGGATGTAGGTGACGAATAATCGTCTCATGAAGAGGCCTTGAAGGTGTATAAAAACAATTTATCCAGTAATCCATTTTGACCTTTAAACGATTTGGTCAATAGTGTAATAAATAATTTAAACATTGATATTCCAGACTTTGGTCAGCTGAACTTTTGATCAAATGACCATCGTTATTTTAAACTTTGTTGATTTGTACGTTGTTCTTTTGAAATTTGCTCAGGAAAGTTTTGATTTTCTAATATGCAACCGTTAATAATTATTTCATTGATAAACCTATAAAAATATGTTTTAATATCATTATGCGTAAATAAATTTATGCTTTAGGATATTATGCTTAAAAAAGTTATGCTTTAGAACTTTAAGCTTAATCATTATTATGGTTAGAGAAATTATGCTTAAAAAAATTATGCGTAAGCTCTTATGCGTAATTATATTATGCGAAAATATAATTATGCTAAACAAAATTATGCTAAGTTATATTAGGTCTTAAAATTTTATGCAAATGGATAGGGAACCATGTTGTTTACGTTTTTTCGACAGCAGTTTCTTTACGGCTACTGTGTACGAAATGACCGAGCCGTTAGGAGTCATCTTTGGGTGAACAGAGTACCTATAGTAACTTTTTACGTTTTACGTGTAATCAATTATTTATAATAACTAGGTAAAAAAACATTAGTCTAAGGTCCGGTATCCACCAAAGCGGAGAGGAGATGTGTAGCGGAGAGGAGATGTGTAGCGGAGAGGAGATGTGAGCTGTGAGAGCTTGAAATCAGTCAGTTCGGGTGTGCGAGGCGCGGGGAGAAGGCATCGGGGAAAGGGGCTGGATGATACCAATATTCTAAACTTAGATCAGTTCTCAGAATTTCGACCCTACCTTCGGTTTCAATCTAATCTGTTGTTAAATCTCAGGTTAACTAATGTGTTTTGCCAAAATACTAACAACTAAGATTAGATGACATACGATTTGATGGCTGATTAGTGCACTTTTAGTTCCGTACCCAAAGGGTAAAACGGGACTCTATTACTAAGACTCCGCTGCCCGTCCGGCTGTATCTCATGAACCGTGATAGTTAGCCAGTTGAAATTTACACAGATGATGTATTTCTGTTGCCGCTATAACAACAATCAATACTAAAAACAGAATGAAATAAATATTTAAGGGGGCTCCCATACAAAAAACGTTTTTTTTTTACATTGGACTACTGTAGGTGGTCCTAAGAGATCGTTTCTACATAACCGGGCAGTTATTGGCGAGACTTGAAGGGTCTCCAGCTAATGGGGGGGAAGTAAAATACTTAAGACTCGGACCTCGGCTTAGGGCGTTGCTGGCGGGGACTTGGGGGGGGGGGGGGGAGACAGCTTGATGAGGGCTGAATTATCGGTGTGACTGCGGAGTCTGAAGAGACGACCGGCTCTACGACGGGAGAGCTCGGTGGATCGTAACCGGCGGCGGTGGGACGTCGCGACGGGTTCACAACAAAGGTGATTTTTTTGCCGTTTTTATAGATAATGGTGACCGCGCGTTATGTTTTTCATGTAATATTTTGACAAACAAGCCGATGGCCCATTTTAAGTCCCATGCGGCGAGCCTATTTACATCAACTAGGCACAAATCGTCAGTGAAGTTCTAACAGTGCGGAAGTCAAAAATGGCTACTTTACAAGAGAGTGAAAAAACTATTTAAAACGAGCGTAACCTACGCTGAACGCAATATTGTTTTTAATTATCATTACAGATAAACTCTTTGATGATTTATTAAACTTTTGAAAATCCTAATAATCTTTTTCATTTTAAGTAATATTGTCACTTTCACAGTGTCGTCTGTTTTTGTCAGAAAATGACTTACGTACTGTTAGAACTTTACCGACGAAATTCAATTTCTCAGTAGCCGGGTTACTACTGAGAAATTCCACACAGAAAAACCAAATAACACTTTGCCCGACCTAGGGATTGAACCAAAGACCTCACGCTCAGCTGTCGCACTTGCGATCGAAAGACCGACGAGGCATTCAAGAGAGAACTGCGAACAAATTGTCAATATAAACAATTATTTTGTTGTCAACACAATCAAAATTTAACAAGCCCTTACAAATGACGTCGAACATTTAATATGAAGTTAAATAATTTGTCTAAACTAAATTGACAAGCTTCACAGCACAACCAACATATCTTGACACGCGGCGAAATATGGAACTAACTTAAAATGTTCTGAATTTGACATACGAGTATTGTAGACTGCATCTTACACAAATCACTGAATGGAACATTAGACTGCAGTGAACTTTTGAGCACATTTCAACTTATAATACCGTCTCGGATTCCCAGACAAAATGTACACAATTTCTTTAACATCCCCTTATCGAAGACAAACTTCGGTCATTACGCCGCTGTGCCAAGACTGTGTAAACAATATAATATGTCAGCGAAAACTATTAAATTACACATCTGCGAGTCTCTGCCTAAATATAAAAAATGTTTAAAGAATTTGACCTAACAGTAATAACTTTCTCTTATTTTTGTAATTTAAATAGCGACCAGCCCCGTCTTTGCACGTGTACGTTTTATAGCTTAAAACTTTCCTCTTGAATCATTCTATATATTTAAAAAAACCGCATCAAAATCCGTTGCGTAGTTTTAAAGATCTAAGCATACATAAGGACAGACTGCTTTTTTATAAATACTTAACCTAAGCTAACTACTTGTACTACACTAACATCATGACTACCTGCAACAACAGCACTAAGGGCGACCCCTAGTGGGACTCGGACCTCGGCTTAGGGCGTTGCTGGCGGGGGCTTGGGGGGGAGACAGCTTGATGAGGGCTGAATTATCGGTGTGACTGCGGAGTCTGAAGAGACGACCGGCTCTACGACGGGAGAGCTCGGTGGATCGTGACCGGCGGCGGTGGGACGTCGCGACGGGCCTCGTCGGCGAGGACGGTATGCCGGACGGCGGCGGACGTTGTTTAGTGTGCTGGTCGATTTACTCGTCTCCTGGAGGAGGGTTATTTCGTCATCGGGTTCTAAAAGTGTATGCCTGGGACGGCGAACTTTACTTATGAGAGAAGGACAGACAGCGGGAAACGACATTGTTTTATACTATGTAGTGATTATTTTAAATTTTAATGCATTTTAATTCTCTGTGTCTCATTACTTTAATTTTAATTTCTGTTATTTTAAAATTAGATTATGTTGGCTTAGTTGCTTTCTTGTGCATGCTGTGGTCTCCTGTAATTGAAGGAGTACACTTGTATATTGATGAATGTGTTCCTTAACATGTGAATGGATGTGTATATCCTTTGTTGGAGATCCTTAATAAATAAAAAAATAAACCGGAGCCGCACCTCTCTACACCTCTAGCCGCTCATACGTTTGTTGCCCCCTTCGCCTATGTACTGGCGGCTTTCAAGGCCCAGCTAGTGAGCTGACGAGTCACCGTCTGCCAACACATTTCAAATTTAAACTTGAAAGGCAGACGCCGTTTTCTTCCGGCAATAGAGGTTAACCGATCCACTAAACACGCCTTTCCATAGACCAGATATTTTTATTACCATATTCAACAATAGTTTTGCACCCACCTGAGACGGTCCATGACTGTACTCCAATAGTGCAGCCGTGGATAGCCCCCGGTTGGTGCCCCACCCCATTTTAGGTTAAAGTTCTCAAAGGGGCTTCTGCGCGTTGGACCTGTGTCCCCGTGTATGCCTTCCAAAGGACCGAACATCTTCCGCACGGAAGATGAGCCGTGAACAGAGATAAATAAATAAAATAAATCATTTGTCTTTACAAGCAGCGTGGTCACGAACAGTCAAGATATACTGGCCACCCTTTAGCTGTGATTTCGTTTGCTTTGATCATTTAAGTTTCCCATTTAGCTTCTATTTGATCAGTTAAGCTGTCAGTTTGTTTAAGCAGAACAAGAAGGCAAAGGAAACTGTTAGCATGCCAAAGTTAACAGTAACACTGGCTTTGGCTTTAAAATTATGACTAACTTGTGTATTTAGTTCATCGCTATAGTACACTCGGGACCAATGAATTTGGGTCATCAATTTAAACCGTAATATCTCAGAAAATGAGAATGATGGCTTATTCAAAAAAAATGTATTTTATAGACTGATTGACCGCGCGTGTAAAATACTCAATACTCAATATTTTATTGCATTCCACAATGTTTACAAGGTTTTACAAAAGATATTTGATCATCATGGACCCTGTCGGGCACAGCAAAAATAGGAGAGAGCAAGAATGCTAAAAGAAAGTAACATTCGAATTTACATTATAAGTACAAGATAATGTTATATATATTTACATAAGTACTTGTAAGCTTAACTAAATACTGGGAACACCCAAATATTCCAAAATATTTTATTCCGAATTTGGATATTCCGATGTTCAACAATCCGAATTTGAACCTTCCTTAAAAATGAAATACCGATTATTAAAAAACAGGACAGTTATTTTACCGAATGTCATAAATACGATTTATTTGTTTTCCGACTTTCAAAAGTACGAAGAATTAAACATCCGATGTGTTCTTGGCCCGAAATACAGCATTCCGATTTGCAATTTTCCGAAAACAATAAACATTATGTCAAGCAATAGAGTAAACATAACACAGAAAGGTGGGCAGTTGGTTAGGATAGGTTAGTACTGTGACGGTGTCTCCCGGCCGTGGTTCTCCCGGCCGTGGTTCTGTCCATGGTCGCGGGCGAGAGTGCGTGGGAAGCCGTCGCCACCTTCTGCGAGGAGGTGATGGCGACCAAAGAGGGAGCGGAGAGGGAGAGAGAGGCAGCTGCCACTCTCCCTTCCCGCGCCAGACGCACCGGGCGCCGGAGGGCGCGCGACGATCTCCGGCCACCGTAGTGTGTGGCCTGCGGGCGGCGGGTTAGGGGACACGTCGCCCTACCAGTAACAGGCCCGAGAAGGCGGCGCGCAGTGTTCCGTGCGCGCCTCTCAGGAGGACGTGGGGCAAGGCCCCATAGAAGGAGAGGTCCGCCAGGGGCTGGCGGACCGAGGCCTGCCGGGGTTGCGGTGCATGCAGCTGCGAATCCCGCGACCCCGGCCAAGGGTCAGAAGAAGGAACACCGTGGGTTTTTAGCCGGTAAGAGTCCGGCATACCCCTTCGTCTTCCCCGGGCGAAGGGCATCCATGAGAATTTTCCCACGAAAAAAAAAAAAAAAAAAAAAGATTAGTACTGTGAGCCCCTACGCACGAGATGAGCGAGCGAAGCGAGCATGCCGCGGCAGCGGCCGGCGAGTGCTGGAACCGATTAGTTACATATAGGTACTTAATAAAAAAGCGCGTAATGGTGAGCAGTTGGTTAGATGCAACTGCGTAATGGTGTTTAATTTCCCACAATTATGATATTACATATAAGTAAGGAAAGTGATTCTGTTATTAGTTTCTTTTTCTACCGTCCTATGCATAATTAATTTGCTCCCTTTGGATAAAGTTGAACCATGTGTGTTAATCTGTTTTGCTATATAGGTTTACTAGGCGTTTTAATTTCGGATTTTTAATTTATAGGTATTTTAATAATCGGAATTCGTATTTTTGATGTTTTGGATTATTGTTGAATCTGACTTTTTATTGTTAGGTGTATTGAAACTCGGCATTTTGATATTCGTAATTGTAAACGTTAGGCGTTTTGTAATTTAGGATTTATAAAAGTAGGTTTTATGATTAATCGGAATTGTCATATTAGGAGTTTGAAACCATTCGGAATTATGAAAATCGGTACTACGAGTATATAAATCGGGATTAAGAATATCGGAATTTAGTTTTTCGTATTATTGTAGTGTACCCCTAAATACTATACCTACTTATATTTATTTGCACATGTATATTTTATGTTTACGTATTGCTAATATATTGTTTATACCTAATGTTTTTGTGTTACCTATGTTAATCGCCAACACCAACACGCAGTGAGCAAGCGTGGCGATCAATGCTCGTTCCTTCTCTGTATGAGAAGAGGCCTTTGCCCAGCAGTGGGACAGGTACAGGCTAATATTTATTTATTTATGTTAATCTACCTATTGTGTTTTTAACCGACTTGGAGGAGGTTCTCAATTCGGTCGGTATTTTTTTTTGTAATATTACTGTTTTATGATTTGTCGTCGAAGTATTCTTTTATTGTGTAGTAGCATTTACTTAACAGGACACGTTTTAATTTATTTATAAATATGTTGTTCTTGTTTTTTTCTTTAATGTCTTCTGGTAATTTATTATATATTTTTGTAGACATAACTAAAGGATAAAAAGATATTAAAAAAATATAGCTTTGTTTCTTAATGGAGCGAAATAAACACAATTAATCCCATGTCCCTCTCCCAAAAGCATTACTTTTTAAACGCCTTTTCCCCCATTCACATCACTTTTACATTTTAATAACAGCCATGCATCCATTATCCGTATTTTTCGGCTCGTTTCCGTATTAATTAAGGTCAGTTTGTTTGCCCGATCGCTCAAGCTGCATCGAAATAAAATGGATGGCTGACTACCGACACCTGATCGCTTTTGTGCATTAAACATCACGTTCAATGTACGCTTAATTACTTTGAATGAGATTTTTTTTTGGTGCGTTTTGTTGTGCTTTTGGAACAACACTAGTAGTAGAGTTCCTTGTGAGTATATAAAAGTGCTCTGTGTGAAAGAGTTAGTCCGCCGGTCACGATCCACCGAGCTCTCCCGTCGTAGAGCCGGTCGTCTCTTTAGACTTCGCAGTCACACCGATAATTCAGCTCCCATCAAGGTGTCTCCCCCCCCTAAGTCCCAGCCAGCAACGCCCTAAGCCGAAGTCCGGGTCCCACAAGGGGCGCCCTTAGTGCTGTTGTTGCAGGTAGTCATGATGTTAGTGTAGTACAAGTAGTTAGCTTAGGTTAAGTATTTTACTCCCCCCCCCCCCCCCATTGGCTGGAGACCCTTCAGGTCTCGCCAATAACTGCCTGGTTATGTAGGAAGGGTCCCCTAGGACCACCTACAGCAGTCCAATAGAGGAAAAAAAAAAGAGTTAGTTCGAGGAAGTACTACTACCTATTTCTACCACTAAACAGCAGTGCTGTGTTCCTTAGGCCCAATTCTACTAAAAAGAATAAGGTATTTTGTGACCGTCAGGATGGCTGGACCAAACGAGATATGTACATGAGACCATGTGCACTGTTTAATACATATTTGCTACAATTTACTACCTATAATTAAACATTTGCTACCTTTGTGTTAAGAAATATATCAAAAAAATAAAGTAGTTAGCCATTCTGACGTCAGGTTGGCTGACTACTTCCAAGTTCTCATAGTTTTAGCGTTGTATTAACCGCGTTGTACATATTTACTACCTGTTTGCTACTTTAACATACAGGGTGTAAAAAGACCCATCACATAGCCGGAATCTACGCACTCTGTACATCAAACTAAATTACATTGACCAAAAATAATTGCTGGGAAACGATTTTTATTTTTAGGCATAAAAAAAACTGTTTTTTTGTAACGCGCAATGTGTGGTTGTGGCGATGCCACGCGTTTGCATGCGTGCAGCGGCCACGCATCTCAGCCAAGGCGGTCGTGTGCGTTTGATATTCGTTGCGTTTTTGTAACTTAATGCGTAATTTGTTAGGAAAAATTGAAATTATTGATAATGTTTGTTTGGAAGAAAGTTTAGTATTATGATTTGGAATTCGTTTTCGGAAAAAACTAAAAAAAATCATTATATTTTGACCTTCAATATCTCCGGAATCAATGATTTCCCAGGTATGGTCTGGTAGAAAAAATTGATCCCAATGATGGCTAGAATATGTGGTTTTCGTTATCGTCAAGGGCCTTTTAACACCCGATATATTTTTACACAACTTTAAGAAGCTCCTATAAAAAGTTATGAATTAACAATAATTTATTATCACAGTTGTGAATATTATGGGTAGTTTTAAATAAAAAGAATCTAAGATGTCAATGAATGATTGATGTACAGGCGTTTTAATGGCTTTTATTAATAACTTTTTATAGAAGCTTCTTAAAGTTGTGAAAAAAAAATATTTTAAGGTAGCAGGGTTGTTGCAGTTTTTTACTAAGAATAAAAATTGCCATTAAGTGCGTTATTTTTTTTTCAAAAATAATAACAGGTCAGTTCATACTGGAAATCTGTATTCTGAGCTGGAAATGTATATGCTTGTTAAGTTAGCCGTGTGTACTTATTTTTAAGTCAGATAAAATAAACAGAATTTGGCAAAAAAACATTTTTAGATGCTTATACGCTTTCATATTAAAAATTATTATGAATCTAATTATTTTTTTTGATGAATCTAGGCATCGTAAAGTTATAATTATTTAGTTTTCGTAGTTTTATGATTTAAAATACAGAGTGATAAATTAAAAACTTTCATCATATTATTTATTTTACGTTCATAAATTCATAGCGACGTACATTAATGTAATATTAAAATTCTACGTAAAAAGACAAATGAGTCGGTTACGTAAATTCCACGAATGAATAATTAAATGTTTCTTTCATGTCTATGAATTCCAAAAGTTCTTTTAAAATAATTGTTTCTGTACATTTCCCCGAAGGTAGGTACTGTTAAAAAGCACTTTTCGTACACCCACTCTTAGCCGATAATGTTATGAGGTCTCGTGTAATTAGGGCGAGCCTATTGCCTTTGACCGGCCACAATAGGGTATTTGACTGAAAAAATCTTATTAGTCCGTCAGTTAGATTATCAAAAAATATTCGACCCGTATTTTTTCTTTTGTTACGTAAACCAAAATTGAAGAAGATACGACACTTTTAAAATTGGCAAAACGTCACAACTTCTCTGTATGAGAAGATGCCTTTGCCCTGCAGTGAGACAATAGGCATGTTGACAGTTGACAGCATCAATAAATTGCAAATCTAATTAGTCCGCTAGTTAGAGTTTTCAAAAATAATGGACACATATTTTATCTTTTGTTAAATCCATGAATATTTGGAAAGATAAAACGCATCAAAACTTGAGAGTGGGGGTTTGTGACATCAGAAGCAAGTAAAAATTGTACTTGCTTGTGACGTTTTGCAAATTTTAAAAGTGTCGTATTTCGTCAATTTTGGTTTAAGTAACAAAAGAAAAAATACGGGTCAAATATTTTTTGATAATCTAACTGACGGACTAATTAGATTTTTTCAGTCAATTATCCTATTACAGGCTCTTTGTAAGACTTCTTTAAAAAGTTTTTTTATTTGGTAAACCGTCATCGTAGCCTAAAAGTTCCGAAATGACTTTTGAGTAAGTACCAAATTGCAGGTTCATTTAGAAGAAACATTAATTTGTTATTCATTCATCTTTATAATCACTGTTCAAAAACAATTTATTACAGAATCGTAAAAGCAATAAAGACTACTTAATTCCGGCTTTTCTTTCAGACTAATTAATAAGTACCAGCTGTCTAATTAATCGGGGAAAACGTTCATTTATGATTAATGAGCTTTTAATTTAAGAGCACAAATAAAATTTGGGGAGGTGTGACGTTAATTAGGTATTTTTTAGGAATATTTTGATTTCAAAGGGAATCTGTATCCGTGATGGAATTTGTCGGATAACTTGACGGTTTAAAAAAGTCGTTATCCAAAATTTCTATATAAAATTAAGAACACATTGGTGGAGCCTTTTGCCTTGTAATGTTTCTTTTTTCTTGTACGTTCTTGCGAATGTTCGACAAAATGCTCAAGGCGCGTGAATATTTCACGTGTTTTGATAAAGTTGGAACATGGCATGTGCTAGTAATTTCACCGGAACTTACCCATCAAACCGAGGCACAGAGTAATGCTACTTGGTGGCTTAAATAGGTATGGTGGGTGGGTGAGTTATCCCCATATAGAGACGGGCTAGAGTATAAATCAAATCATTTTTTATTTGTATAACATAGGTAGTGAATACAGTTCTTAAATTAAAGTTCATAGGTCGCTATGTTATGCCAAGAGGCGTACAATTATGGTTGCATGCGAAAAAACATATTGATCATGCGAGAGGTAAACATCAATTATTTGGTATGTATGTCAAAATTAATAGAATGAATAATATCAAGAACAAATAAAAACAAAAATTACAAATGTCACAATATGGAATCATTTCTACAGTTAATGCATAAATAAATAATCATAAATTACAATTAGTCACAATATTTAATTAAAAATTGTTTCTCCACTCAAATAAATAAGTCTACATTAATTTATCATGTATAAATTCATCAGTCATATAATTCCATTTTTCAGTTAGAAAGTTTTTTTTTAAAAGCTTCCTCTCCGCACGCTGGGAATAGACGAGTGTAGTAAGATTATACAAAACCCAGCACGGTGGTAGAATCTATACGGTCCGCTTGGCTAGCTACCACGCTCACATTAAAGTTCAGCGCCAAGCAGTTTACTGTATTCCGTCGTGTGTATGCGAGAGCCAGAAAGGTTATAGGGGATTTCCTCGGTATCTCCGTTACTTGGATTCGTGTGCTCCATCTTTGAGCCTGTCTGCCCTCACCATCAGGTGCGACTAGGATCAAACGCGACCAAGTCAAATAATATAAAATACTATGTACCTACACACGGCTACACATCAAGCTATACATTTCCAGTTTACACTGACCTCTCACTGTGAGGAAATCCTATACAATGCGAGATCAGCTTATACTGGAAATGTATAGCTTGATCTGTAGCCGTGTGTACTTATGTTTTGCATTCACACTTCATTGACTTTGTTTGTAGTTTGTAAAATGACATTGTTTTGACATTTGACTGAAAAAATCTAATTAGTCCGTCAGATAAATTATCAAAAAATAATTGACCCGTATTTTTTATTTGTTACGTAAACCAAAATTGACGAAGATACGACACTTTTAAAATTGGCAAAACGTCACAAGCAAGTACAATTTTTACTTGCTTCCGACGTCACAAGCCCCTACTCTCGAGTTTTGATGCGTTTTATCGTTCCAAATATTCATAGATTTAACAAAAGAAAAAATACGTGTCCATTATTTTCCAAAACTCTAACTGGCGGACTGATTAGATTTGCAATTTATTGATGCCGTCAGCATGCTTATTAATACCGAGCGTCGTGCTCAATATTCGGTGCAACAAAAGGTGACACAGAGAATTTACTAGTAACACCAAGTAAATGCTCTAAATTAAAGGTGAGTTTGCAGCGGCCGGCGAGTGCCAGAATATGTTTGTCATTTTATTTTCGCAGTAAAGAAGTTTCGCAGTAACGTTTATATACATCGCGGTAATGAACTTCGCAACTATGATTTATACTCATCACTCATGACATGGTCGCAAATCATAGTTGCGAAGTTCATTACCGCGATGTACGTTACTGCGAAAGTTCTTTACTGCGAAAATAAAATGACGCACAGATAGCGGAAAGGTAGATTAGGTTAGAACCGTGACCACTCAACGCACGAGCCGAGCGAGCGAAGTGAACAGTGCCGCGGCAGCGGCCGGCGTTGTGAGTGCCAGAATCTGTTTGTCATTTTATTTTCGCAGTAAAGAACTTTCGCAGTAACGTACATCGCGGTAATGAACTTCGCAACGATGATTTACACTCTGATGACGGCCGCAAATCATAGTTGCGAAGTTCATTATCGCGATCAAAAAAAAAAATCTTCTTTAAAGACTTACAACTCTTTAAAAAAGCCTGTAATAATCCCACTGCAATGCAAAGGCCTCTTCTTATACAGAGAAGAAACTAGCATTGATCACCATGCTTGTTTAATGCGTATTGTCGATTTAAGGTCATTAAGTCCAGGTTTCCTCATAATTTTTTCCTCCATCGTAAGTCAGTAGTTTCTTAGAATGTACCTACTATGACTTTAAAAAAGTCTCGTTAACATATGCTAGGTTTTAAAAACCCGTAATTTGGTATTCAAAAAGTAAGTCCGGAACTTGAGGTCCACGACGACGATGCATCAAATAAAAAAAACCTTAAAAGACTTTATGTAGGTACTTACTTTCTAAGATACCACTGACTTACGGTAGAGGAAAACATTTTGAGAAAACCTGTACCTAATGGACTTAATGGACACTCACCTTTAATATAGTACTGAATATCATAATATTGATAATTTCATGGAGTCGGTCGTGGCTATTACTTAGGTCAGAGAGTCTGGAGTTTCATGCTGACTCTTCTCCATAAGACCAATTTTGGAACTGTGCAACTAAATTCAGTGTTTCGTAAGAGGTTGTCTATTTGAAAAGACCTTTGAACTTGAACTTTTGAACTTATTGGGTAACCGTTTCAATCGATCCATCTGCGAACTTTCTGTGGAAAGTAAGTTTCGCTGGTTATTGATCGACTTTGTTATTGGACACTCAGAAGTTCGGAAGTTTTAACCTTTGGATAATGGTATCCACCAGTAATATGGTTGCCAAAGAGGTTAGATAGCAGTCAATCCGTATAAAGTACCGATTTCAGCTGCGTCTGATTACATTGGAAGCCAACTCCAACAAAATTGGAAAAAGATTAGGATGATGATTGCTCTTTCGCTTCCGGCCGTGGTTCTGTCCATGGTCAGGAGGCTGTCGCTTTCTTTTGTGAGGAGGTGATGGCGACCAGGAAGGCAGCGGAGAGGAAGAGGGAGGCGTCTACCTCGCTCTCTTCCCGCAGCAGACGCATTGGGCGCCGAAAAGCGCGTGACAATATCCGGCCAGCGAGGCTAACCGAGACAACAATTCAAAGAAGTGAGGGCAAAAAAAATATGGATGATTAGTGTTGAGAGGGCTAATCCCGCCTGGAGTCGAAGGTATCGGGAGAGGCAATCGCTCAGGCTGGCCAGCCCAGACAGGGCAAAACGCCACATCCCCTGCCGTTACATCACTGGTGGGAAACCTTCGGGGTTGTGGGCGCGTGGGGACGAGGCGTCCATCAAGCGACTCTTGGGAGGATAGCAGCACGTAGTGGTCACGTGCTGCTGTGCACCGCGTGTTAGGGAAACAGCGTTGTTTCCCCTGGACGTGCCAAAGGCGTAGCGTAAAAGGGGTGATGCGATCCACCATGCCTGCACCATGCATTTCGTTATAAGACAGGCCAGGCCCGCCTTTATTTAGCTGCACTCGCGGTTTCAACTACGGAAACAAAGTTACTGCTCATCAGTCATCACCCACACTGAATAGCGTGCTGATTTATATCCTCACCCGCTCTTTAACGGATGTGGCTGCTAAATTTCAAAGGGATCAGTCCAGAAGCACTGGCGTCAAGCTCGAACGTACAAAAGGACAAACAGACAAAATTCTAAAAACTTCATTGGCATCAGTATCGTTCCTAGGGTGAGTTGCACCTACTTTTTTCCAAAAAAAATTTATGTACAGTTTTACCATCGTTGCGATTGTATTATATGTATGTGTCGCAGAATCAACGCAGAAGCACAAGTATTAGAATGACTATTGATTTTTGTTAATGTAGTAGGACGCCATCTATTATCGTTTGTCGGAAACGTCAAGCAGTGTGCTTGGGTGAGGTCGGTGCGGGGCGTGGCATGTCTTGTTTGACGGTTGTCAGCAAGCTGTCAGCTGTCGGCTGTCAGCTGTCATTCTTTTTGACATTGGATGCATTTGATTTGAGTGAAGTCACTTTGGAGTGAGACACGAGGGCGAGAGGTCGTTTTGCCAGCCTGCACCGAACTTACCGCGTTTCTATACTTTAATCTATTTCCATCGGTTTGATCATTAGAGATTTTATTATTTTGTTATCGAGAGTGAATAAATAGAGGACTATAATCAGTGTTGTGACTATTATTTCCTGCCTACACCATGTCGAACTTGGACTCTGATGACGAGGTACCCCCAATGAGTGAACTACCCTCGTTATATGAATATTATACAATCCTTGACAGCACTCAGCCAGGACATATTCAAGATGACTGATATACATATAAGACGACTTTAGATTTTGTGGACAAATTATTTTACCCGGTTTGAATAATGCAGTATCTCGAGATTCAGCCCATTTGCTCAAAACGAGTATTACACTATTTAGAATCAGCAAAATCTCAATTACATGATCTCGGCGTTAGTCTTTAGTGACCGTAAAATCAAGATGCCTTAGAGTATGACGGAAGATATAGAGCGCCAATGTAGTTGCATCTTACGCAAAAAGTTGAGACACTTGATCAATAATGCGTTAGACTCGTACTATGACACCATTTTAATGTGTACCATTTTTATGTGTACTGTATGGAACTTGAATATTATTATTTATACATGGTATAAATCCCGTGTGTGTTGTAGGATTGTGAAGCACTTTAATATTTTAATTTTAAGTAATTTTCGTCATTCTTTTGATATTTTTTTCGTGGTTTCTTATGCTTTTTTGGCTGCGGCGAGTCTGCTTTATCACTATAATAACAGAAAGTAGATACAGTAGGGATTCAATTTAATTGGCGTTTGTGAAGTTGACGCAAGTCGCGTCGCACTAGCATTTGGGGTTGGTGGGCCGGGGCACACCCGCCCGGCAGCCGCCCGCAACCCGCGGCCTCCCGCCTCGCAAAGTGGCAGTGTGTGCGCTCGCAGCTAACTTCATAGCCGCCAATAAGATTGTATCGAACTGTACCTACATATTCTGATAAATAATGGAATCAGGCGTTACTATGCAGAAATCCATGACATACTAAATATGTATTATAGCTTTCGTGAGACATATTCATATTTATGATTAGTTACGGTTTACTCACGTGCATTTTTCGGGATTGCTCAAGAGTTCGACTCGCGACCTCGCCGCGTGATCAGCTCATGATTAAGGGCTCCGTTTGGGTCTGAAACTAGTCTGGCAATCCCGAAAAATGCACGTGAGTAAACCGTAACTAATCATAAATACTAAATATGCAAATACAATATTTAGTTTTTATTTTGCCAAACTATACTTGGGAGCAAATAAATCGAGCCACTTCTATTTTTCACGTATAATTGTTATTATTTTTGGTACCTATTATGAAACAGATCAATTCGAAACATATATCGCCTAAAAGGTTATTTGATAACCTTTACAATGAGGGTAGTTTTTTGTCAACTTAGTATTTAATCCATGAAACCAAAACTAATAACTAGGACACGTGAAAAAATGAGTGGCTCGATTATTTGCTCCCAAGTATAGATCGTTTGTTTGGATGCAGTATGCAGCACCACCCTCCTGCCCACAAATATATGCTAATGCAGAAGGTGTGAAAAAAGGCTACATGTAAACCAAACCGATACGACACGTGTATCGCCCCTCCACTCACGTGTTGACTCGTCAACCGCTTGATTCGTGTCTAAGCGGTCGACGTGTCAACATCTCCTAAGGACGCCCCGTGGAGGGGCTAAACACGTGTCGTATCGGCACAGGAGACATATAGGGTGTTAACGAATTCGTGTAATTCCTTTAAACCACATGATCTATTAATGGTATATATAGATTAACCCGGCACGGGATTTAGATTGATTAAAAAAAATGAACTTATTTTTTTCTCAATTTTATATTTTTATTTTTTAGAAAATTTCGATGCCATGCCATGCCATGTTGAAATGAATGACGGCATGGCGACACGGCTGACGGGTACGACTAGCGCGATATTGCTCCACGCAGTCAGTTAACTTGGGACGCTAAAATTACTCAGATACAGAATACCATGGTTAATTTTTTGAAAACATTTTTTTGTTGATTTTGAAAAAAACCTATGCAGCGTCATCGGTAGATCACGCGGTTTGAAGGAATTTCACGAATTCGTTTACACCCTGTATAAGCTAAAGCAGTACCTCAACTTACTATAATCGCCTGAAACACAGGTTTGAATAAACCTAGCTCGGGCAAGACGCCAGTTAGATAGAAGCCCGTGTAACTATTTTCAGTATGTGTAAATTATTTATAGATATAACTTTGTTTTTTTTTTATTTTTTTTATTTGTTACTACGCCTGCGTTTGGCCACCATCTTGCCTGATGTTAATCGATGATGCGGTCTACGATGGAGCACGCTTGCGGTAATTGTAAGTATGGCATAAGACTTAATTATTAACTTGTGGTCTAATTGGACTTCATTTTGTAAATAAGTTATTAATAAAAATAAAAAAAAAATGATTGACACAGTCACATAGACACGCACTGTATATTGAGTATAATGCACTCTTTGTATGGGACTGTATTCCAATAATACTTTAGAAGTCTTGTTGCAGTGTGTGTCTGTGTGAGTGTGTCAATTTGGACGATTGTAAATGATAAATGATATTTATTTCTGTGAATAAATCTGTTACAGACACTTTTACAAGTCAATTTTATATGTTTTTTTAAGACTAGATGGCGCCGGCATTTCCTATCTAACTAGCTATGAGAAGAAACGTCGAAACAAACTCAGAGGTCAAGATCTCTTTTAAAGTTCAGACATTGTAGTATAAAAAAAAACTATGCGAGTGTAACAATGTAAGGCAACGTCTGGAATGGCCTTTTGAGCAAAGAGCCATAACAGCTTTGAGCTTGTAGGTAGTTGAAGTACTGCTTTAGCAGTATATTCTGTGGTATCGGTTTGGTTGGCGGAATTAAAACTAAATATTATTTTGCATATTTGTATGTACTTATTTATACTAATACTATAATTATACAGTTCAAACAAATTCTGTATGTCTCTTATCTGGTGAATTTCAAAGCGTTACTTTAAAATATTCCACACAGATTCTGCATGCAATCAACGCCTGGAGCGGACGATACGAAAAACTTATATAAACAAAACTTTTGTTGACGTGACTGCCATAGTAACAGCTTTTACCTCAAACTAGGCTCTCTGTGAACGTGTTTCACCTTGTATTATTTATACCCGAAGCGCGCCAGTCTCAATTACAGCCACCTCAAGCAATTTCAGTTTTATAAACTCATCAAGTTGTCCTCCGGATCACGTTCTAAACTCGAGTCCTCTTAACGAGATTACGAACTTATTTCTCTTGTAATAATTAGTTCTGTCTTAATTATGGAAACGGGTTTTTTACTCCTTTAAACGAGAAAAAAACTTAAGTTCTTTCTGACGAATTAAGTGCCTGGAGTTCCTGGAGAATGAAAAAAAGATCTGTTATACGAGGTTGTTTTTTCTTTTTTGTATTTTTTTTTTTGTGTTTCAGGTAAATGTAAAATGTTTATGTAATATATTATTAGTAGACTGAGTGTTATAAAGCTGGACATCCACCAGAGCTGTGCTAGGAAAATGTGCGGTGCGAAAATGTGTAGCGAGGATGTAAAACGGTGCGACCCTTTCCACCAGAGCTGTGCGAGGAATGTGTAATGTGTTAATGTGTACAAATGATCATCTACCTCTTCCAACCACCATCTATTGACTGACTGGTAGGCGCATATTTTCAAATCCTCGCACACATTCCTCGCAACATATCCGTCGCTCGCATTTCCCGCTTGTTTTGTATGAACAAAAACCTCGCTCCGCAAAGCCCATATCCACCAGAGCTGCGCAGAGCGAAGCTAGGTAAATGAAGTGATTCTATTGGTGCTTACAAAACACATTCCTCGCTACGCAGCTTAGCACAGCTCTAGTGGATGCGCCTTAGAATTTCTATAACAGTCATGATGATGATGATGTGATCCGACCGATTTCGGCCATGGCGATTGCTACAGCTCCACTGTAGTTTCGGAGTCCAATATTCGGAAGCAATTATCTGCGCAGGAATATTTTTAGTGCACAAGCGGGCGCGCAACCGCGGGTGCCCTCTCTCGTTCTTACCCTCCGTAACCCAATGGAACGGGAACCGCTACAACTGGCGGGGGGCTTGGATGCAGTATCTGACTGGCAGTCACTTTTGACCTCAACCGCCGCCCTAAGCCATCAACATTGCTTTGCTAACTCGCCGGATCCGCCAGGTTCCGGTCCTTATCCGTATGGACTGCCTTCACCGCCGAGCTAGAGAATTCTTATTCTTTATTGTACACAAGAAAATTACAGTAAACATTACAATTCAGTGAAGTCATGTACAAAGGCGAGCTTAACTCAAAACCTTTGAGTGATAGAGAGAGATTGATAGTGTGGCTGAGGGCAAACTCCAGTGTACAACTGTCCTATTTACATTACTTATTAAAATTTATGCTATAACATAAAATATAATATACCTAAATAAATATAAAAAATGAAAATATATATGAATAAATATATATAATATAAAATATATACTTTACTAAACCTACATAAATAATATAATATTATCAATCATTCAGAGAGGAAAACCTGACTGCCGCAGCTTTCAGGTTTGCTGCTGACCAACTTAGATGCTTTTCCTTTGCTCCCGGGTCAGCTGGGAGACAAATAACAGTCATAACTGGTAGTCAGAAGCCCGAAAGTCTGACAACCGGTCTAAGCTCAGGATATAGGTATTGCCTAGTAACTGGGTTGCGGAGGTCTGATGGTAGTCGCTCCGTGTAAAATACTGGTATTCAGCCGCAACTGGTTAGACTGGAAGCTAATCCCAACATAGCTAGACAGAATGAAACACCATAATATAACAATCTCTACATTTATAAGTTGAAATCTATACATATAAAAGGAGAAGCTGACTGACTGACTGACTGATCTATCAACGCACAGCCTAAACCGCTGGAGTTAGAAACTTGAAATTTTGACAGTAGGTTCCTTTTGTAACGTAGGCATCCACTACGAAAGGATTTTTCGAAATTCAACCCCTAAGGGGGTGAAATAGGGGATTTAAGTTTGTATGTAAGTTCGTAATTTTTGAGGTAAGACGCATGAAATTAAATATTAAGGTTTCTGGTTAGAAATAAAGCTACACGTGTTTCAGCGTTTTTGAAAATTCAATCCCTAAGGGGGTGAAATAAGTATTGAAAGTTTGTATGAGAAATCTGTTACTTTTGAAGTAAGAAGTATGGAATTAAAAATGTAGGCTTTTGGTGAGAAATAAATATAGACGTGTTTTTAGGTTTTTGGAAATTCTACCCGTAAGAGGTGAAATAGGCGATGAAAGATTTTTTAGATTTTTAACGGCACCTAACAAGGGGCTTAACGAGGGCTCAAAATTTCACGCAAGCGGAGCTGCGGGCAAAAGCTAGTCTTCTATATGATAATAAATGTGATATTAGTTATAAACTAATAAGATATAATGAAGTGAACATGATGCTATTTAAAATATACATAATTTCACAAAATTGTGGCTACAAAACGTCTTATGAAGCAGTTTGTTCTAAGGTGCTGGTAGCACTGAAAGCGATCCAAGAACGCAATTTTTTGTAATGTTGTATGCAGATTTCCTCACGTTGTTTTACTTCATCGTTAACGCTAGTGACAATCAAATTCAGGGGCCTAATTCTCCTAAAATAAATCTTGATAAATCACAAACGAACCAAGGCCGAACCGTTCATTCAGACTGCTCTCAATTTCAAAAGCTATCAAATTGTTTGATACAAAAAACAAAATCAATTATTTTGAAAGTTTACGAAAACAAAAACTGACTGAACGGTTGTGGTTCGATTGCGTTTGGCAACAATTTATTTTAGGAGAATTGGACCCCTGATCGGCATATGAATACGAAAAGTCAGAGGAGTGAGGGGGGGGGGGGATCGAACTCAGAAGTTTCTGCGTGGAAGACGAGCATTCAACCGCTAGGCTATCATTTCTTTTTATGGCTTTTTTTTTTATTATTTTTTTTTTATTTTTTTTAATCAGCCTATTTTGTCCCACTGCTGGGCAAAGGTCTCCCCCATAGCCTTCCACTTATCTCTGTGCCTTGCCTTCTCTGGCCAATCTCCCATAAACGAATCTAAGTCGTCACGCCAGCGTTTCCTAGGCCTCCCTCGGCGACGACGCCCGTCTTCCGGCACCCACTGCGTGACGACTCTAGCCCATCTGTCTGTATGCATTCTGCATACATGACCCGCCCAATCCCACTTCAGTCTTGCAGACTTATGGCCCACATCGGCGATTTCTGTTTTGGAGCGTATCGTGGTGTGGCTTCGTATTTTATGGCTTATCAATGAAAAATTGTAATATAACATCATGCCTGTTTTTCCCGAAGGGTTGCAGAGTTGTATGCTCATAGTACACCCCCATTTTGCTATAATGTTTAGGTCTCATGTAACAGGGGGCGAGCCTATTGCCATCAATCGGGCACAAATCCAGACTCCGGGCTGCTACTGAGAAATCCCTCATGGAAAACCCGGGACCAATACTATCCGACCTAGGGATCGAACCTAGGACCTCACACTCAGCAGTCGCGCTAGACCAACGAGGCAGTGATCAATTATACTATACCTAATTTATAACATGAGACAAATATGGCTAATAAATATATTTGGATCAAAAATCAAAAAATATTTTCAAAAAATAAATATCTTTTGATCTTTTCCTCTATATGGAGTTTCAGCTTATTAGTATTGACTTACTAGATTAATAGACACATTAAACTGTCTCAAACCCCAGATAGACGCAATAATGTATTTAATATTTACACTTTTCCATGCTTTTTACGTTATTTTTTGTCTAATGCTATATTAAATGAAGTATAGGTCATCTTTATTTAACTGAACTTTATTCCTAGCTATCGCTCCGCTACGTCTATGCGACGTACGCCTTATCTTTTTGAGGTAATGATGTAGGCTCATGAAGAACGTAATAAGTGATATATGAACGGGGATTACATATGTTTTCTTTGTATTTTTAAGAGGAAAATATGTAGCGTTTATGTTGACAGATGTTTGTTGAATTTAATTGTATTATGTTTGGTTTCTTTTGAAAAGATATTTTATTTATTTATTTTAATTTAAAGAAAGCTTACAGACTAATAAAAAACCTTTGAACAGCAAGAATAGGTATATTTGCTAATTACAAGCTTCCACATGTATACAAGGTTAGTCGGAAAGGGTGTACTAATCCGCAAGCTACTTGAATTATGACTGTTTTAAAGCAAGTAGGGTAAAACTCGGTAAAACGCCCCACTTTTTTTAAAATTGTAATAAATAAAAAATCTTACAAGATATAATCAAACTTTTTATTTTGGAACAATATTTAGTATTTTAGCAACAATACCACAAGTAATAATGATAATAGGAACTAAGGATACAATAATATTTATTATTTAAAAAAACCTTAGGTGGGGCGTTTTGTAGTGTGATCGTTGGCTAATACGACTCACTCTTATTATAAAATGCCCCAGTGTATTAATCATATATTTTTGCATATTTTAAACTATAACAACAATTGTTTTGACAAAAATTAACTCTCAATCTTAACTTAGGGTAATAAGAGGCAGTTACTCAGTCTCTTTATCAAATCAGACTTCTTAAATAAACATGGTACAAAACTCATGTAACCACGTTAAACAAGACAGGCATTGAATCCAATCTTCTGTGGATTTTGTATTATAGTAATCTTCCGTGCATTCCACGCATCTGATAATGTCGTCATGTTCGTCTGAGATTTCTTCTTCAGAAGTATCTAACCTGCCCTCATTTTCATCATTGCTTTCAGAAGAGGATGAATAGCTTACTTTTTTCTTCTTCTTATTTTTGACAGACACTTTCTTTGGCTTCTTTTTACCTCCTTTTTCTTGTTTCTTTTTATCACCATCTTTTTCTTCGATAGGTATAGTTATTTTTGTGGTCTTAGTCTGCTTTAATTTTCCAGCTGCTGGCTTCTTTTTGTCGGCAATTACCTTCCTTTTCTCAGAGAAAATCAGAAGGCTTGTCACTTGACAAGCCTTCTGATTTTCTCTGACTTAATTCTGAGTTGCGAACCATGAATCCCGAAAACCAGACATTTACAGCTGATGCTGAACTTGATGAAAATGGATTTTTAATATTGAGTTTCCTAGCAAGTTGAAATGCCATTTCTTTAACATCTTTTCTATCAGGGGCAAATCCACCTTTCTCCAATTTCTTTATATGGGCAACCAGTTTTTTTTCGTGTTCTACAGAAAATACTGGTTTGCGTCCAAGAGGGCCCTTTGATTTTCCCGATAAAATGTGTCTTCTTAGGGTTCGAGATGGTATGCCAAAGCTTCTGGATGCCTCATTAACACCCATTTCTTTGCTAAGTACACTGCGCATGGCTTTGTCTAAGTCGTCTGCACTCCATGATGCTCGTAGTGTTGTTCTTTGATACTTCCGAGACATCATCTGAAATGATAACACGCGATAAAAAATACTTTAACACAGTTCAAATATTGGGGCGTTTTGTAAATTGAATTAGGGGCATATTGTCAAATTTGATTTTCAATACGCCCCACCGAGGTCAAAGCAGTAGATTCAAGGTTATAACGTTCGACAAAATAAAAGTATAAAGGTAATTTCATCTATTTTACGATAGTGTGGGTCATTATAACACAAAATCTAAAAGTATCAATATATATGAATTTCTTAGAAACTTACCGCAAATTATTTCACTCCAATAAATACAGATTTTGCAATATTTTTTAAACGGACATCACAAACTACGTGCACACGTCGGCCATGTTGTTCACCTACTAGTGGGTCTCCGCGCGTCTAGTTGTGAGCGGCGCAGCTTTGATAGTGTGAGTGCTGGAGTGGTGGGGCGTTTTGTCACTTGGGGCGTATTACCGAGTTTTACCCTATCAAAATTTCAAAATTTGATAATTGTTACAGCTATATGCATATGTAGATACGATGCAACCTTCAATAATTGCTTTTATTTATCATTAAAATACTTTTATTTGCTTACATAACGATTTATAAGACAAAATTAAAAGGAAAGTTAAAAATGTATGACCGACATTGATGTGATTAACGAATTCAATGTGGTCTGAAGTTAGCGCGACGGTGTCACCCCCTGTTGAGTCCTTTACGGTAGCTCCGTTGTCGATTGTTGCTGCGTTCAGACATGTCTCACATCACTCGTGACAATTCCCGTGGTTGACGCTAGATAGCTCAAGTTACATCGGTTTGAACAATAATTATTATTTCCATGCAAAATTAATTTAATTTAAGTTTTTTCAAAAATTCTTCATCCCTGCTTTAGTTACGAATTCAGAAAATAGAGCTTCTAATCCACGACTTCAAATGTGACCTAAAATGTAAACACTGCTGATCATAGCTGAGGATAGATAGATTTTACCATATTTTTATGTAATTTTTGACAGCTATTATTCTATTGACTTTTGGGGAAAGTGGTAGAACAAAAAAAGTTACTCATTATTATGGGTACTTTAACACTCTTTTGGATTAGTACCCCCTTATTGACTAATCTTGTATATGTACTTAATTTACGAGATGCTAATGGGAATTGTCCAACATCCAACTATTATCCCATTGCCAGACCATAATCAAACCCAGAACTCATGTTTGGCAACCGCCTACACTAATAAGGAGGAACAGACATATTTCAACAGCCATATCTGAATTATAAACTGAATGATACCAACTTCTTCCCAACATTATCTTCATCTTTTATTCCCCGCTTATGCCACTACCACCTTAAACTTCAAGCAACTTACAGTAACAGTCTCTCAGAAAACAGTTTTATTTAAATTTTCCCATTCGGTACGCGGTGCGTCGCGTACTGGGAAAATACGCCGCAACTTTTCAATACGCGGCGTACATAATATTTGAATTGTTGGGAACGAAACTAGTTAGTAGTTTTATTTGAGGGTAGTAAAGCGACATGTGTTTGTATTATCTTAATGTGCTTTTTCACGCGTTTCATGTAGACTTTATAGTTGTCTTAAAAACGGTGTGTTTTTACTATGTAAGTTTATACAAGGTTAGTCAGAAAGGGGGTACTAATCCGAAAGGGTGTTAAAGTACACATAATAATTAATAACTTTTGTTCTACAACTTTTCCCAAAAGTCAATAGATTAAGAGAAACAGTTGTTCAAAAATTTCAAAAATAAATCTCTAAAATCTATCTATCTCCAGTTATGATCAGCTGTGTTTACATTTTAGGTCATATTTGGGGTCATGAATTAGAAGCATCATTTTCTGAATTTGTAACTAAAGCAGGGATGAAGAATTCTTGAAAAAAACTAGGTACAATAAAAACATTTTATTTGGAAAAGAATATCGAATTTTTAAATTTTAACAATTGTTATCAGTCATCAGCGATACTGTAAGTGGGCTTCGGATTAGTATCCCCTTTCCGACTAACCTTGTAGATAACTAGCTTTTTCCCGCGGCTTCGCTCGCATTAATTTATAACTTTAAAAAAACTTTTAACACACTACTAAAGTTTCTTTAATATAATTTAATCATGATTCGAAAGACACGCGGCGGCATCTATTATCGTTATTGTTGTTTTCCTCGGGAACAGTATTTTTTTTCGGGATGAAAGATACCGTATGTCCGTTTCTGTACACCTGACAACGTATATGCAAAATTTCAGGATGATCGGTTCAGTGGTTTAGGCGTGAAAAGGTAACAAATAAACAAGCTTACTTTCGCATTTAATATTAGTTAGGATTGAACAAAGTGTTTAATTTTAAGAAGTTTTTTTTTTGTTTAACTTAAATCCCTACTAATATTATAAATGCGAAAGTAACTGTCTGTCTGTGACGCTTTCACGCCTAAACCGCTGAACCGATTTTGATGAAACTCGGTGCAGAGATAGTCTGGAACCTGGAGAAGGATATAGGCTATCCAGAAAAATATGGAATACGCGATAAACGGCATCCACCTCTACCATCCATAAGGCCGATATAAAGAAATATTAAGTATAAAGTCAAAGTCAAAGTCAAAGTCAAAGTTTTTTATTTCAAATAGACCAGATTACAGGCACTTTTAAAACGTCAAAACTAGGTGCACGGTTCCAAAAGGTAGGTTCTATGGAGAAGAGCCGGCAAGAAACTCCATGAATACTCTTTTTAAAATAGTAGATCATGACTATTCATGACAATTCCATTACAGTTGCGTGCGACATAGAATGAGAATAATGCAGGTTAATGTAACAAATAAATTCACATAAGAGTAGAAAATAGGAAAAGAAAATATGCCTTCTAGAATTGCCCTAGTAGTTATGGGCTGACCAGTCCCGACAGACAGCACCCGTTCACGAGCATGACGTGCACATCCGCATCGCTTAGCTCAACCATATTATAGGGAACCCAACGACCGGATATACAACGCCACCATCAGCAGGACATTTAAGTGAGCATGACAGACTCATACTACCAGACAATGGGCAGTAATATGATATGATTAAAGGTGTATCATTAATTGCTGCATGATGCTCAAACTTTACAGTTTAGAAAATGATATTATCGAAATTATACATGTAAAACAATATCAGACTATTAAGGCAGAGTATTATACAAATAAAATTGTAGTGGGATATAAAAATTTCAATATATGAATGTAAAAAATAATAATATGAAAATTGATAAAATAATGTACAGGTTATTTTAAGTCAATAAAAAAAGAAGAATAATAAAAGTAGGTAAACATTAAAAATAATGTTAGGTCATACAACCAACCAGTTAGACAGGGCCAGAGGGTCGCAATGTGCAGGACGGAGTTGTATGCCAGGCATCTTTATCTTCGATATACTGATTTATGCTATAATAAGCTTTAGATATCAAAATGCTCTTAATAAATGATTTAAACTTTATATCCGGTAAATCAGTAATACTAGATGGTATTTTATTGTAGAACCTAACACTGTTCCCCATAAACGACTTGCTGGTTTTTCTTAGTCTAAAACCAGGTACTGTTAGCTTGTGTTTATTGCGAGTATTTATGTTGTGGACGTCACTTTTCTTGTTATACTGGGCAATGTTCTTTCGAATGTACATAATGTTACTAAGTATATACAGAGATGGTAGGGTTAGTATATTTATTTTCTTAAATAATTCACGAAGCGATTCACGGCAGCCTAGATTATAAATAGCTCGGACTGCTCTTTTCTGTAATATGAAAATAGTACCTACATCAGCAGCCGAACCCCACAGTAATATGCCATAAGACATAATACTGTGAAAGTATGCAAAGTACACCAACCTAGCCGTAGCTACATCAGTCAACTGCCTAATTTTCCTAACGGCAAATGCAGCAGAACTCAGTTTGCCTGCAAGTGCCTCTATATGAGGTCCCCATTGCAATTTAGAGTCTACTGTGATGCCCAGGAAGACAGTCGAGGGAACCGGATCTAACGCTTTCCCGTCAAGTTTCACATTTGAACTAATGTGGGGTACATTTGGGGTGGAGAATTTAATACATTTGGTTTTTCCTGCGTTTAGGAGAAGATTATTAGCAGAAAACCAATTTGAGATAACATTAAGTGTATTATTAGGTTCTACAAGATCCCTGTCCTTCCTATCTACTTTAAATATAAGTGACGTATCGTCAGCAAATAGGACTATGTTAGACATTGTATCCTTTATTATGTTTGGAAGGTCATTGATATATACAAGGAACAGAAAGGGGCCTAAAATTGATCCTTGAGGAACTCCCATTTTTACTAATGAGCCTACAGAAGTAACGTTACCAACAGCCACCCTTTGTTCCCGATCCGACAAATATGAATTTACAAGATCTATAGATTTACCTCGGATTCCGTAGTATTTTAGTTTTAGAATGAGCGTGCGGTGATCCACACAGTCAAACGCCTTGGAAAGATCACAGAACACTCCCACCGCATCCCGTGCCTCTTCCCAAGCCCCTAATACTGATTTGATTAAGGTGGATCCAGCATCCTCCGTTGATCGTCCCTTCGTGAATCCAAACTGACTCTCGTGAAGAATCCCATTGTTGTTAAAATAAACTAACATTTGATTTAAAATGATTTTTTCAAAAATTTTACTTAGCGCTGGTAACACAGATATTGGCCTATAATTTGATGCGTTGTTTAGGCAACCTGTTTTAAAAATGGGCACAATTTTACTACATTTCATAAGATCGGGAAAAATGCCATCCATGATGCAAGTATTAAAGATCGCCGCCAAAATAGGCGCGATGTTAACTATTATTGACTCGACAGCTTTAACTGACAATCCCCACAAGTCCTCGGTTTTCTTAACTGCTATTGTTTTAAATGTTTTTAATATGTCTGAGTGTGAAATAATACTAAATTCGAAATTTGCAGTATTAGGTACATGCAAATTTGTATTTTCCTTTAGGAGTGTCTCAGCTGCTAGAGGGGACGACGGAAGATATTTAGTAGTCTCAATGGGAATATTTGTAAAAAATTGCTCGAAAAAATTTGCAACTACAGATTTATCTGAAACCAGTTTGTCATCTATATTTATGTTTAATACACTATCCGTAAGCCTACGATTACCAGTCTCAGTATTTATTATTTTCCATGTCGTTTTTATTTTATTATTAGACTTTTTTATTTGATTACTAATATAAGCAGCTTTTGCTTGCATGCAAACCTTTTTAAAGATTTTTGAATATTGTCTAACGTAAATATGAAACTCATTAATAGATGTATATGATTTTTTGTCATAAAGATCGTACAAGACATCCCTACTGCGTCTTATACCTTCAGTGGCCCAGGCACTGAACAAGATTTTACGTTTTATAATTACTTTTTTTACTTTGCAAGCCTGTTGAAACTCTTCACATATAGCAATAAACAGCGTACGATACATTTCATTGGGGTTGTCAATTTGTGGCTTTAATGTAAACAATTGTGATTCTAGATTTTTACTAAATTTTTCTAGACTCTTTTTTGTCAACGTCCTACATTGTATTATTTTGGGACCTTCGACTGCTTTATACAATAACTTAACAATCTGACATTTATGGTCGGAACGAATGCCGCTAATAAGACGCTTATCTATTAATTTAAAATTAGTCATAATATTATCTATGCATGTGGCTGAGGTGGGTGTCACTCTAGTTGGCTCAAAGAACATATGTTTCAAGTTGAATGATTTAAAAAAAGATAAAAGGTTTTGTTTATCTGTGGTATTTACTAGAATGTCAATATTGAAATCTCCACATACTAATAACTTTTTGTTGATTTTTATTTTTCTAAGGGCATCCTCCATTGTTAAAAGAAAATGAGAGGTATTAGAGGAGGGAGGCCTATAAACACACAAAATGACATACTCCTCCGTTTCTGCACACGCGAGCTCGCATACTCGTTCAACAGAGAGATTGCGAACATCTAGTCGCTCTTTGCATTTCAGGTGATCTTTAATCATGATTAAGGTTCCTCCACCTTCTGCTGACACTCTCTGGAACGAACTGGCTATTTTAAAATTATCTATATTAAATGACATTTTATCTGGCTTCAGCCAAGTTTCTGTGAGGCATAGAATGTCTACGTTATATTTCTCAACAAATAATTCTACATCTAAGATTTTGCCAGAGAAGCGATTTATATTTTGATGTGACAATATTAAACAGTGACTGTGCTTCTCTGTTGTCGAACTGGCTAGTTTAAATTATGTTGGCTAACCACCTTATTATTAGTACTATTACTAAAAGTTGTGGTAGTGAAAGAAGACTGCGTCATACTACTTATGACTGAGTTAATATTAAAAGCTAACAATGTTGTTAATTGACGTTTATATTTAATGGGTAGGTACACAGTATCCCTAGTTAATTTTAATTTACCAACAAAACTGTTGGTGTCGAAAAACATAAACTTGTCACTATAGTGACTTACCAAGAAGTGTATGTGCATATTCAGCTTATGTATATACTCATTTTGTGTATCTGACAAGTGGTCGAGATAGGGAAAAGCACACAATATTATTTTGTGGCAGTTTAGTTTTAACATTTGGGCAACAAAGTCTGTAATGTCTTTTTTCCTAACATTAGAACTATTACCTATTAATACAGTTAAATTAGTCTGCAAACAAAATTTATTTTCTAATAATGAACTAGTTATTTGTTTATATGTTGACCCAGGCATACAATTATTGAGAAACGAATGACTCAGGCTGTTGCCTAGTAGGTCACCAAAACCTTTACCTAGGTTATCAGAATACATTATGGAGCGGTAACATAACTGATCATTGGAGATGTCACTGGTAAGCATATCCATAACAATAGATGAATCCTGAACCAATAAACTAGGTTCCTCTGAGTGAGGCTTACAGTCATATGATGTCTGAACGTGGGACGGGCCCTCCGTAACCTGTGGTGGGAAATCAATACTATTTTTCATGCAAGTACACGGAGTGTTGTTATTTAAAGTTGAGTCCACTCTGTCTGCATTATAATTACACATGTCAACTAATTTATTAGCAGCTAGGATGTGCTCCTCAATTTGCTTCTGAGAGGTCACATATTTAATGTAAAGGGAATTTAGTGAGTCCTCTAATATCTTAATGTCAGTCTGTAAGCGCTGAGTATCTATTTCATAAATATTTTTGGAGTCTTCTAATTTAATTTGATAGTTGTCAAGTTTATTCAATAATTCTATACGTTCTTTCCTTAATTTAATATTTTTAGAAAAGTGATTTTGTTGTTTCTTAAACTTTTTGCACTTTTTAATTATTCTATTAAGCTTGAGGTATTTTTTAATTTTATTCTTACTTAATTTATGACAACAATTATGAGTTACTAGGGATTCTTGTTTTATATGGTCAATGGTAACTAATGGATTCCCTGAGATGGTGTCAGAGTTAATATTAATTAATTCATCAAACAAACTTTGATCTGCAACAGCCTGGGAGCATTCTATTTCCTTCTTTAAGCCTAATATTTCTAAATTTGCGCTCATTAAGTCCTCTTCTAATTCCCTAACTTTCCGTAAGGCGCATTCGTACACATAACTACATTGACTGAAACCATCCGTTGTTGCCTGGAGTTTGTCCCGTTCACCAACAACATCCAGGAATTGCGCATGAAGGTCTACAAGCTCCCGTTTCAAGGTTGTATTCTTGTCAACAATTCTCTTGACTTCTTCCTCGCTTTCCTCTCTTTCCTGCAGTAGTTGTTGACACTGGTCATTGGAGGCTTTAAGTTCCTTTAGGGCCAAACTTAGCTTATGCTGCATTTCCTGGGATGTGGCCTTACGGGTCAGCATTGGCATGGTGTCAAGAGTCAGTGCACTGGAAATGGAAATAAAGAAGTGATCAGTGGAGTTTAAGTAGAAAAGAGGTTATGGAACAAGAGATAGGGATAGAGTGACAATATATAAAAGCTCTAGTAGATATTACAACAGGGTGTGGATGTTGGAAATTTAAATGAAGAGTTAATCTTGAATTTATTTTTATGTGGGTATATTTTTATAAGTAGGTAAGTAATAGATTAAAAATTTTCAATTAATTATATTGAGATTTCAGCGTTGTACATATTATTTATTAATATTAGACACTATAATAAATAGTAATAACGAGTGTGTACAACACCGCCAATAGCCAGTGTTTTTAGAATTCGACAACCAATCCGGTTCAGCTGTTTACTAGCTAGAAGTTCTTTAATATGAGTTGAGAAGCTAATAAGCTAATAGGGTCGCGTTAGGGCTATACCTAGTTTGTGTTAGTTATAAATAGTGAAAGTAAACAATACTCCCCCGTTAATAAAACGATGAATTCGAACTTCAGCGGTTGACAGGAAACCGGCATCGATGTGCTTCCAAATACTATGGTTGTACTATAAATTTTTCCCGGAAAACAATAATCCTGGATATTTATCGTGGCTTGATTAATTTAAATACACAAAAACACTTATATTACATGAAAATACAAAGATATTAATTTCTAAAATACGCTAAGGAAATTTGACATGTCACTCAAGCAGTGTTGCCAGGTCACCATCCTATCCACCACCATAAAAATACGTACTAAGGTTAAATCTATAAATAATAATATAACGGTTCAGCTTTATAAAGTTTTATAAAGAAATATACCTAAATAAAAAAATATTCTTTTGTAAATAAGAATAGGATGACCTTTTCTTTGTTGGAAACTTTGCGGGTATTACGGATATTATTAACTATACAGGGTGTATGATGAACTATACGGGATGTTTACTTGCCGTATAGAGCTTACAGAATCATGTGGGAGTGAATCTATCATTACAGTTATAGCTAATATACAGGGTGTGTCGTAAATAGTGGTTCAACGTTAAGGAGTCGATACGCGATATATTCAGCTATCACATACCACAATTAGGCTTTTTTTTTGAAAAAAAATACGAACAGTTAAAAATTACTTGCATAATATATGATAGCACATGTATTCAGAAGTTATAAACAAAAAACAAAATAGGAAAATAATGTATTGGGTTGAAATTACAGTTAAATTAGTAAACCGAAGAGTTAATATTAATAAATAAACTGAGACCTGTGGTAAAAATGGTTCAAATTGTGGTATGTGATAGCTGAATACACGGTGTCGACCCCTTAACGTTGGACCACTATTTACGACACACCCTGTATGTATGTCAGCTACAATACAGGCAAGGTATGTATAATAAATGAAACTAACATAGACGTCTCCACCGCTGGGAGTACTTATATTTGGGTTAGTGGTAAGTAACATGAGCTAGGTCACAAAATATGTATTTAAGGAAGATTAGAAAAACAAGAAGGACAAGCTAGTCTGATACTAAAGGTTAGACTTCTTCGGCTGATCGACACAGAAAGTCAGCTCCGTCGAATGACAACAGCCTAACGTTAGGTGCGTTGATCCATCACGAACTTTTTCATCTTCTACATGTTGCTTAATGTTGCCAGCTATCGACATACTGTATTGCCAAAGGCCTGTTAAAGATTTATTTGCATATTGGGACCTAAAATTAAATGAGTAGCTTCATAGATATTATCGGTAGCGGGTAACACTGGGCAATGTTGACAAAGGAAGGTAGTCATCGATATGGATCAATGCACCCGATGTTTTATAGGCGGTGGTTATTCGATGAAGCGGGGCATCTTGTGTTGATCAGCTGAAACGTCTGACTTTTTATATCTGACTAGCTTGTCCTTATTTTCTGATCTTGTATAATTGTGTAAATTATGACATTGTGATTTAGTTTATGTTACTAACACTAACGCAAATATGAGTACTAGGGTACTTACCTATATTTGATATTTATTTATTTTATACTGAGGGTACTCAGTGATCTGCCAGGGTTGCGGAATTTGTTCGAAAAAGTTACCGCGGTCCTGGGGGTCTACACGCTAAGCACAAAGTCCGAGGTTTCGGTCTTAGTTACGAGCGTTTCCTACTCCCTATCACTTACGGACATACGATTATTTCGGGGCCCGAACTAAGAATAAATGACAACACGATTTGACAGTTGTGCCTACCTACTACCGATGTGTTTTTGCCCGTCCGAAAAGTTGAACTTGACACTTGTTTTGTTCACTCCTACGTTTCGGGTTACTTTCGGACGGGCGACTAACTTCGTTGACGGACTTAGAGAGTAGGCTCCCTGGAACGCAAAGGGCATTAGGGGGAACACGGATGGGTTTTAGTCAGTAAGAGGATGACACTCACTTCCGCTCCGCCCAGAGCGAAAAAAACCCTCAGTGGTCGAGAGTCTATGTTGGTTTTATTTACTATATTTATCTTGCTTGAAATCCTGCCATACCGATATTAGCTTTATCTGTAACTAGGTTTTGCCCGCAGCTTCGCTTGCGTGAAATTTTGAACCCGTTAAGTGACGATTTTCCATACAAATTTTCATCCCCTATGTAACTTCCTTAGGGGTTGAATTTCGAAAAATCCTTCCTTTTTCTTGTTTACATTATAAAGGGAACCTCTGTGCAAAATTTCAGCTTTCTAGGTTCAAGGGTTTGGGCTGGGCGTTGATAAATCTGTCAGTCAGTCAGGACTTTTCTTTTGTTGTAAACAAATTATAGAATCACCCTTAAACGATTCAGTTGTCGTGTCTTTTACACAGGGATGCATAGCAAGTTTTCTCATTCTTTCTAGAACATTTTACGGTTCGGTGTAATATTTTTTTTACCCAAGGACTCAATAAAGCTATTGTTTCTTTTATTGTTTTCGTTCCGATTCAATCATTGTTCGTTTTTATGTAAAACCTTTTTTTTTTATAACTTGTATCATTCTCCGAAAATGTCCATTCTATGGTTTTATGTGCTATTGATTTGAAGAACTTCCTTCTTTTTATGTATAATTTTATGTCGGCCATTTAGATGTTTATTATTTATTTTACTGTAGATTTTCTTTTTTATGATATAGGTTTTTTATTAACTTGAACAACACGCATGTATTCCACGAGGCAGCAAAGTATCTACTCATGTTGTATACTTACATTTCACCTACTGCTTCTTCTACTACTAGCCAATAAACTCCCCAATGCCTCAAAATTCGACATTACCGGACAAGGTTCCAATCTCCGGTAGCTTCTTAGAATTTCCAAATAATAAAACCCAATAACAATTTTCAATTAGGAAATAGAACTCAGGGATTAAGATGTCGTCCTAATTGGCAATCGATCGTCCGGACAATACGACGTCGTCGAACGAAACCTCAAGCAAAGATTGGTATTAATATTCATAATATTTATCATTTCTCTTACGGTGGCGTTTTAGGGCCAAATTGTTTTATTTTTTGTCTAGAAAACACATTTTTATAATAATGAAGTTTATTATAATATCTTGATCTAGCACACGAGGTTGTCGGCATGTGGGATGTGGACTTAGCAGTCATTGTCCCGATAGTCGTTACGGCGAATGGCCTAATAGCCAAGAGCCTCGATCAACACCTCATGAGCCTCGATGGGCGGTTGGATCAAGGGTTTGATTCACAAAGTGGTACTCCTTGACACGGCATGCATAGTGAGGAGGTTCCTTTCTCTGGAGACCTGACTACCGGCAGCTTGGACCCTATTCCCGAAGCCGGTGGGCTACTATTTTTTATATTTTTAAATGTATGTTGCTTTTTTTATATGTACTTATTTAAAAATATAATATAAATCTTGGTCATGGTGACACTATTTTACATTTTTAAAATCTAAATACGCGATAATCCGAATATTGTGGTTATTTGTTGTCGATTCGAAACCCAAAATTAATAGTTTACCATACCGACGGGATGAACATCAAATGTTTGACAGGTAGGAACATTTTGTGTGGGAAAATAAAGTTGTTGTTTTTACTATTTTTCTCGCAACTTTTCCATATTTTCTCACCACTTAAATCTTTCCTGGACTTCCACAAATATTTCAGAACCAAAATTAGCCAAATCGGACCAGCCATTCTCGAGTTTTAGCGAGACTAACGAAGAGCAATTCATTTTTATATTATGATTAAACGAAAGTTTTTTACAATAACTTGTACAACTACTAAAATATATCTTTTGTAAGAGTCGCAATGTTTTTGGCACATCAACTGCCATGATTGATGTTGGTTACCTTACGCAATTGCCCTGCATTTCCTACAAAAAACAGGATGTTGCCATGGCAACGAGCCATTACGCTTAGTAGCCGCGTGGGTACATATCAATGAGGCTGTTCACTGCTTATTTTCTTTTTACAAAATATCTCGAACATTTATTCCGTACTTACGATTTGATTAAAGACATTGTTTATATTAGAATTGTAAATTAGGACTGTTTCGACAACTTTTTTCCCAGGACTGGGAATAAATGTTAACGTTGTTTCCGTTGTTGGGAATGAGCTGAATGTTTTAAAAATAAATATGTTCTCGTGAATAATTTTGGTAATGCTTGGGTGTAATGGAAGAGGATTTCAGAACGATTTATTTTGTTTTCAGCCTAAAAAAATTCAGATAGATAGGCAACCTCATCTTTGTCTGTAATTAAATTAATAACTGTCTGAAGTATTAGTGGGGTTTTTCTCTCTTAAATATTACCGGTATTGTTCATTTAAATATTACTGTAACCTTCAAAAATATTACGTGTTTTTTCCCTCTTAAGGCTGCTTTTCCACCAGATATGTGTGCTACAGATGTGTTTCTAACCAGCCAATAGGATAGCTTTATATTAACAACCTTGATACATGTTTGAAAATCAAGCGATGCTACTGGTGGATTTGACATACATCAGTAGCATATCTTTGAAAGAAAAGCAGCCTAAATATTCGGTATTATTTCTCTTTCAAAATTTGGCGGTATTTTGTCCTCTTAAACCTATTGTCAAATATTGCAGCGCTAATAAAATCAGTAGGTCCACCATTTACAAAAAATCACCTAAATGAAAAACAACAAAAGAGCATTTTAACAGCAAGATCACTGTTTCGATGACTTTATACAGTCAGCGACAAAAGTAGGTAAACATTTGAGTTTTGAAACTTGGCATTGATTAGAAAACTAGTTGAAATCAAATCATTAAAATATGCTCAGAGCTGTATCTGTATATGTATCGGAGGGGTGCATGAAAAGAGCCTCCACGAGTGAAGATACATGAGTATGTCCGGCGCACCCTGGGCAGTCAGCCCCGCTACCAACCTTGCTGACTGGCTAATCTCTTCACCACGGCATGAGCTATTCTCGTATAGCTTGTGCCGACACGATAGAAGAAGAAGAAGAGCTGTATCTAGACTATTTTACAATTTGAAACTATATTATGCTTTTTGGTATATTTATAGCTGGCTCGAAGGACAGGTGCGTAGTACTGTCAACCGGCGTGCGTGTACGACAAGATCTAAGAACGTGGACGAAGCGAAAGGAGAATGCAAGGATCGTAGCATGTGGCGTTCTGTCAGAGGCAAACCTCACGCCCCAGCCGCCGCAACAGAAGAAGACGCCCCGGGCGTCGGGAGTCGCTGGCCGATTCCCGGCCACCGTAGGCGCGGGCCTGTGGACGGCGAGCGTTGGGTGGCTCGCCGTCCGATCAGAACCAGGGGCCTAATTCCCCTAAAATAAATCTTGATAAATCACAACCGAACCAAGGCCGAACCGTTCATTCAGACAGTTCTCAATTTCAAAAGCTATCAAATTGTTTGACACAAAAAACAAAATCAATCATTTTGAAAGTTTTCGAAAACAATAACTGACTGACGGTTGTGGTTCGATTGCGTTTGGCAACAATTTATTTTAGGAGAATTAGGCCCCAGGCCCGGGTCGATGGCGCGTTGTGTTCCACGCGCGCCTCAAAGAGATGTCAGCATTGTAGACGGGGCCCGCTAGGGCCAGTGCCTGCACGGGTTGCGGAATTTGTTCGAAAGAGTTACCGCGGCCCTGGAACGCAAAGGGCATTAGGAGGAACACGGATGGGTTTTAGTCAGTAAGAGTCTGACACTCCCTTCCGCTCCGCCCAGAGCGGAAGAAGTCATTTGATGATTTTCCATCCTTAAAAAATAAATTTTAAAAAACATGTGGCGTTCTGCCACGTAAAGCCGTTGGTCCCGGCTGTCATTTGTAGATCTTTGACAGTCGTTACTGTTGGTCAGAAGCCAGAAAGTCTGACAACCAGTCTTACCAAAGAGTATCGTATTACTCAGTTACTGGGTTGTGGAGGTCTGATAGGCAGTCGCTCCATGTAAAATACTGATATTCAGCTGCATCCGGTTCGACTGGAAGCCGACCCCAACATAGTTGGGAAAAGGCTAGGCAGATGCAGATGATGATGTGGCGTTCTGCAGTTTCTGTCTACCCCCATGGGACAAAGGCAAGAGTTTATGTATGTATGTATAGCTAAATAAATATACCAAAAAGCATAATATTTAGTTATGCATAGCCAACCATTACCCCGAACTGTATTAATAAACTAAAATCACGCCATGCCACCCATCAGTTCCAGGTAGCCATAAACATCTTAGAATAAATTACCAATCAATTATTAATTAATCATAGCCATAACAATTAGAAGTATGATCTGACATACAAGAGGCTTCCTGTTACTGTTACTGGCCCACTGTGAGGTCCAGTCACAGACACACACATACAAAACCTCCACTAGTATATAAGCCCATGTAAATTAAAATTATTTGTTCTTGTACTATAATGCTCATACTGAGCACACGTGTCTTTAATTAAATAAATATATTTTTTTAACAAGTCTTGCGCGTTCATATTTGACTGGCGCAGCCGGGTCGGATTAGCAAAGTCGCGAACAGTGATCGTTAATAGGCACAGAAATCGGTCGTAACGTATCCTAGACGCATAGACTTCTAGTCTGTAAAGAACCTATTCAAACAAATACGTCAAAAGAACGTCGCGTGTGCAGCAGCAGCAGCAGCAGCAGCAGAAGCAGTAGCAGCAGTAGTACAAGAAACGGCATGGGATCGAGCATACTGTGAGTAGACCCTTATTCGCATTGTTCCATTCCTTGTCTTATTCCTTAGATAGCGTTTAATTGGACTAGACATCGCCATTTAACGTAAAACGTCTATTTTTGGACAAAAATCGCCAAATCTAGACTTAATTTTAGTTAACTTTGACGTAACACGTCTATTTTTGGACAAAAATCGCCGAATCTAGACTTAATATTAGTTAATTTTAACGTAACACGTCTATTTTTGGACACAAATCGCCGAATCTAGACTAAATATTAGTTTATTTTAACTTAACACGTCTATTTTTGGACAAAAATCGCCGAATCTAGACTTAATATTAGTTAATTTCAACGTAACACGTCTATTTTTGGACAAAAATCGCCGAATCTAGACTTAATATTAGTTTATTTTAAGTATTTTGGACTCACATCGCCAATTTACTATTTCTTGTTTAATTTAAGTATTTTGGACATGCATCGCCAATTCCCTATTTTTGCTTTTAATTTTTAGTAATTTGGACTCACATTGCCACTTTACTATTTTGTGGTATTTACTCAAACATCAGTAATTTACACATTCTGGCGTAAAGTAAAGCGCTGTTTGGAATAAAATCGCCAACAACGTTATTTTTGCCTTATAATTAAATTTAATTGTGAATAATGAATATTCAACTTATCCCTAAGGAAATTCAAAGCATCATCCCAAAATTCGATGGGGATGATAAGTTACTCAACCTTTTCATTTCTAAATGCGAGTATGTAATTAGAAGCTTTAGAGGGGAGAACAACCCAGCACAGCAGACTTATTTGTTCCATTGTATTACGAGCAGATTAGTTGGTAAAGCTGCCGTCTTAATAAGCGAACGGGAAAACGTCACCACCTGGGAAGGCGTTAAAGAACTTTTTGTTCAACACTTCGGGGATCCGAGATCGGAAGCTTGCCTTAATATCGAATTAGAGAACCTCAAGATCAAACAGGGAGAGTCATATATAGACTTCTGCCACCGAATACAGAATGTTAGGAGCTCACTTATATCAAAAGTAAACCTCCTCACCGACGAAGGTATTAAAGCAGCGAAATATATTATTTATAATAATACAGCTCTAAACGTTTTCCTCTATAATTTACCAGAGGATATGATTAAGTTTGTGAGACTAAATAAATGCGTAACACTGGAGTCCGCGTTAAGTGTCGTAACCGAGGAAGTTAACTTCCAAACGAGATACAATGCTCGAAATAAGATTAAGACAACACCTAATAATAACTTTAACCATTCAAGCAATCCTAGACCAAACTTTACGGCTCCAATCCAGTATAAATTCGGTATTCCAGCAAACAATAATCAAGGTTTTAGACAAGTATATGGTTTTAAACCCAACTTTATTTCGAATCCGAATAATAGCAACCAAAAAGTTGTAAATCAACCGCAAGGACCTAAACCAAATACCAGTAATAATCAAACAAATCAAAAAGCTATAACTCATCAACCACAACAGATTCCGCGTACATTTAATAATTATAAGCAATCAGGTTTCTTTAAAGCCAATCCAAACCAACAATTCCGATTTGGTATCATCAATCAACAGCCTAAGCAAAACACTGACGTGTCGATGCGTACGGTTCGCAATAACATGATTGAAGAGCCACTTGAACTTGACTCCGACTCTAACTGCGAACAGATATTTTTGTTAGACGACGAGAATCTTGTGTTGATAGATGATAGTAATCAAATTAATTGTGTGCAAGGTGAAAACGAACCAGTAAATTTTCAGATAGAAGCCTCCACAACAGACCCACCACATTAGAAACAGAAGTAATAAACTTAAATTATAGTGGTCTTAGGCTACCGCACATCTATTTACCAGAAATGGAAGCAATTTTTTTAATAGACACAGGTAGTACACGATCTTTTATTAACGCCGAACTAGCCAACCAGTACTTCAAGCATTACAAGAGTGATGAACCATTTGAAATAATTAGTACCCATGGACGTAGCAAGCATAGCGAAGTCGCATACATTCCCTTAACGGACACTTTTAAAACCGATATTCACCATAAGTTTTATATCTATAACGTAGACAAAGCATATAACGGCCTTATCGGATCCGATTTATTAAAAGAGCTAGAAGCTACTATAGACATGAAAAACCAGGTCTTAAGAACAAATACAACAGAAATTCCCATTTTATATAACCCCTCTTATCAGATAATAATACCCCCTAGATCGGAAACACGTGTTAAAGTGCCAACAATGTTGGACAATGGAAATGCAATTTTAAATCACATAGAATTCTGCCCGGGAGTTCGTATGCCTGACGCTTTAGTTAACTGCGTAGACTCTTTAGCTCAAACTGTCATCCAGAACACTACCGACACTGAGATGACTATAACATTTAAAAAACCCTTTAAAGTTTATGGTATAGAACAGGATTTAGCAGATAATTGCCTTGTTCATAATTTAAACCACACCCCTGATTTGGAAAAACGATTAGATGAAAACTTAAACAAATTACGGCTTGATCACCTAAACATAGAAGAAAAATCATTAATAACTAACCTATGTACCGAGTATAAAGACATCTTTCATTGTGAACACGTACCTTTATCTTTTACTAACCAAGTTAAACATAAGATTCGTACAAAGAACGAAGATCCGATTTACATACGGCCGTATAGACACCCCGTTAGTCAAAATGAGGAAATACAGAAACAAGTAGATAAACTTTTAGAAAATAGAGTAATTACAGAATCACACTCACCTTGGAGTGCCCCTGTACACCTAGTTCCTAAGAAAATGGACGCCTCAGGCGAACAGAAGTTTCGGATGGTTATAGACTATAGGCGACTCAATGAGATAACGATAGATGATAAATACCCACTTCCAAACATTACAGACTTATTCGATAGGCTAGGAAAAGCATCTTATTTCACTACGATAGACCTAGCCAGTGGTTATCACCAATTAGAGGTAGAAAAAGAGGACCAACCGAAAACCGCATTTACAACACAGTCAGGACATTACGAATTTACTCGTATGCCTTTTGGTTTAAAGACAGCCCCAGCGACCTTCCAACGAGCAATGGATAACGTACTCCGCGGACTACAAGGCATACATTGTCTTGTTTATTTAGATGATATTATTGTTTACTCAACCAGCCTCCAAGAGCACATAGATAAGCTTAGAAAAGTATTCGATAGGCTTAGACAAACGAATCTCAAAGTAACCCTTGATAAATGCGAATTTCTTAAGAAAGAAGTGTTATATTTGGGTCACACAATAACCAAAGACGGTCTTAAACCAAATAATGATAAAATTAAAGCTGTGTTACAATTCCCTTTGCCTAGAACACCAACAGAAATTAAGAGTTTCCTAGGTTTAGTAGGATACTATCGTAAATTTATCAAAGACTTTTCTAAAATAACGCAACCTATGACAAACTGCCTTAAAAAGAAAAATAAAGTCACCATAACTCAAGAGTTTGTAAACGCATTTGAAAAGTGCAAAGAACTACTTACCAATGCACCATTATTACAATTCCCAGATTTCGAAAAACCTTTCCTTTTAACAACGGATGCATCTAACCTTGCGCTAGGAGCAGTCTTATCTCAGGGTCCAATTGGTAGTGACAAACCAATAGCTTTCGCAAGTAAAACTCTTAACGACGCCGAAACGCGTTACAGCGCCATAGAGAAAGAACTATTAGCAATTGTTTGGGCATGCAAACATTTCAGACCTTATTTATATGGTAAAAAGTTCACAATACTAAGCGATCATAGACCATTGGTATGGTTAAATTCTATTAAAGAGCCAGGAAGTAGACTCACTAGATGGAGACTTAGACTCTCTGAATACGATTACGAAATTAAGTACAAACCCGGTAAACAAAACAGCAATGCAGATGCATTGTCTAGAATTAAAGTAAATGCCTTAGACGATGCCTCAATGATAGTGAATACCGATAGGTCAAAGACAATTGTCATCTCATCAGATGAAGATGATAATATTAGTACTTCACCCAGTGACTCTAAGAACAGACCTAAGTCACCATATTCAATACCATCAATAGGAAGCGAAACAATCACAGCCTCTGAAAGAGCAGACTCTCCATCTTTAGTAACCGTCCATTCAGAAGAAAATACAGACTCCTCTGATATCCCAATATTAAAGGAAGCCATAGATACGAAACCCAATCAGATTCTCGTATACACTTGGCATAGAAATGAGTGCAGCGTTAAAAACCTATCTAGGGATAAACAAAAGGTGTTTGAAGTACACATGCCAATAGAAAAACCGGAATTAATAAAAGAATTCTTAAAAGAATACATTCGTCCTAAAATAAAATATTACATCTACTTTGAAGATGAACGTCACCGTAAAGAATTTTCAAATATTATTATAACCCTATTTAAAAAGAATGCAATAAGCATATATGAGTGCACCGAAAGAGTCGTTTACGTTGAAGACGAAAACGAACAACGGGAAATAGTTCTGAAATATCACGTTGGAAAAACATGCCATCGTGGTATCAAAGAAACCGTAGCCCACTTAAAAAGAACTTACTACTGGAACAACTTAGAACATATCGTAGCTAGCATTATCAACTCATGCGAACTTTGTAAGCAAATGAAATACGATAGAAAACCAATAAAACCCGAACTCCAATTAACTCAAACTCAAACAAAACCTTTTCAAGAACTATTCATGGACATTTTCTCAATAGAAGGAACCTATTTTCTTACAATCGTAGACGCATTCAGTAAATTAGGCCAAGCAGTTGAAGTACCTAATAGATCTACACCGGAAGTTATAAGGGCACTAATAAAGTATTTCGCCACATACGGTGTGCCATCAAAAATTAGTGCAGATCCAGGGTCAGAATTTAATAATAATCTATTAAAGGAAATGTTAGCATTCCACAAGATAGATTTACACATAGGTACGCCTCATAACCCAAACTCTATGGGACTAGTAGAAAGATTCCATTCTACTATCATAGAAATTTATCGACTTGCGAAGTACGAGAGGAAAATAACAGACGCCGCATCTGTCATGATGTATGCTATAATGTCATACAACCAGTCTATTCATTCAACTACTGGTTTAACACCGTTTGAAGTAGTCTTCGGACATACTGATGCCTCAAGTACCTTTGCAGTAGATTTTAATAAGAGTTACACCCAACAGTTAGTAAAGGACCATGTTAAGCGTACTAAACATCTATATAATTATTTAACTGATAAAATGATACAGTCCAAAGAAAAAACCAAAGAAAAACGCGGCGGTGAAAAACAATTTGACATTAAAGAAGGAGATCAAATTTATATGAAAGGAGTTAATACCAGACGTAGCAAAGATAAGCCTAGATACCAAAAGGCGACAGTTATAGATAAAATTAAGAGAAATACGGTAGCTGTCCAAAATAAAGCCCGTAAAACTAAGAAAATACCCGTTAAAGACATTAAGCGTCCTTCACAGGTTCGTCCTGGTGGTAACGATGCAAGCAGCCCTCAGCCTGGGCCTTCAACTTCAAAGGATTGAAGATAATCCGGGAATCCTTCCCGTTAAAGAAGGACAAGCGTCACTAAGCCTCTATAATTGGCATATAATTAAGAGACTAGACTTAAATTTAGTTCATAGGAATTTAGAATATAACATAGAAAAATATAAAGCTATTTCCAGCTATATGGAGGATAAATTAGGTATGTACATTTTAGATGGTAGTCTTGTTGATGCTGAGTTGCAAACCCAATACATAATGAACATAACTATAGAACGTTATAATCAGTTAATTCCAAGCATTAGAATAAAAAGAGGACTTATCAATCCTGTTGGATCTATAATCAAAGCTATTACTGGAAACTTAGATAACGATGATGCACTTAGATATGATAATTGGATAAAAAGTCTGCAATTGCAACAAAATGTAATCATGAATAAAGTTACTTTAGTTTCCGAAATAGTTGACACATTCGTTAATATCACTAACTCAACTAGAAACAACTTTGTAATACTTGAGAAAACTATTAAGGAAATAGAAGAAATTTTAAACAAAACTCAATTCCAAAGGAGTAAGAGCCTTGTCCTAAATACTTATAACATGTTAACCCATAACTTTCAAATATTATTAACCCGCTTAGATGAAGTGGAGACAGCATTAGCATTTAGTAGAGTTAATGTATTACATCAGTCTATATTAGATACTACTGAACTGATTAATATTCTTCAAGATATCGAAAAAACAGATAAGTTAGCTTTTCCTGTTACTAATGAAAACTTAGTTAATATTGAACATTGCATTGAAATCAAAGCTTATGTAAAAGACAAACAGATAACTTTTATTATGTCGGTACCAACAGTCCAATTAGATGTCTACAATTATTACACCCTACATCCTTTTCCTATGTATAATCCCCACCTTGGTCTATCTTTCCTAATTACCCCTAAAAATTCCCATATCCTTGCGAAAGGGTCGAAAGTAGTATCGCTCTCCCAGCCTTGCAGAGGAATAGACGAAGGAAAGTTCCTTTGTTACGAGAACAACGTGTCTCCAGAAGAAGAAAATGAATGCATCAAAGATTTGATGACATTTTCTACGAAGATAACATCGTGCCTGCCTCTTCCCGTCAACGCAACAAACGTTAAAATTAAATCCATACATCTGGACTCTTGGATTATTTTCACAGGTTTTCCTACATTCCTGACAGAAATTTGCGACAACGATATGAGCCAGCACGACATCATGGGCACATATATCCTAACCCTTAACAATGCTTGTGAGGTAAAACTTGGGACAACCACATTAAGAAAACGCCGTCTTCAAACAGGAGAAGTTACCTTCCGCAGTTCACCATCAATACATCTGCCCAGTATTATAAGACCAACAGACATCGCACTACGTAAAACTATCAGTCTAGATGAGATTGATTTGGAAAATCTACAGTTCCTATCACACGCATTAAAGGATAACAGTGAAGTGAAAAATAGTGAAAGTCATTTTGTGAATGTGCACAGCATTAGCATAGGAACTATTGTAATCTACATTATTTTACTTTTTGTATTAATTTTAGTTATATTGTACCGCTATAGAAGTTTATTACTGCGTAAGCTTGGACAAAATCATCAACCTCGTGATGCACCTTCGGATGGTGATTTTGCACTTACGGAGGGAGGAGTTATGCATAGCCAACCATTACCCCGAACTGTATTAATAAACTAAAATCACGCCATGCCACCCATCAGTTCCAGGTAGCCATAAACATCTTAGAATAAATTACCAATCAATTATTAATTAATCATAGCCATAACAATTAGAAGTATGATCTGACATACAAGAGGCTTCCTGTTACTGTTACTGGCCCACTGTGAGGTCCAGTCACAGACACACACATACAAAACCTCCACTAGTATATAAGCCCATGTAAATTAAAATTATTTGTTCTTGTACTATAATGCTCATACTGAGCACACGTGTCTTTAATTAAATAAATATATTTTTTTAACAAGTCTTGCGCGTTCATATTTGACTATTTACAAAGGGATTACTTTGTTCTTTCTACTTGTTTACCAACAGCTGACTGTGCCAACAACGTGGATAAAAAAACAAACAAACTGACATCGGATTAAGTATTCAGTCGTTGAACCAGTGAAGTTTTTAACTGTTGAATTCGTTGACCCAATTAAAACAGAATATTCCAACTCGATCGGAAGCTGCGGGATTAAGTGGGATCTCAATGAACTATGTATTATGGTGGATCCACGACCACGGGGCCGTTTGGATCGGCTGGAGGGTTTAATAGGTATTTAATCTAATCCAATCTGAGCTTGGAATGTCCCAGCGTTAAGCAAAGACCCTTCTCGACCCTTCTATTCGATTTTAGCTGTTCTTATTGCTCATTTGTCAATAACTATTCTAACTAATCCTAATTTCCTAACTAATATTATAATTGCGAAAGTAAGTTCGTTTGTTTGTTACCGTTTCACGCCTAAACCACTGAACCGATCATACTGAAATTTTGCATATACGTTGTCAGGTGTACAGAAACAGACATAGGGTACCTTTTATCCCGAAAAAAACATACCGTTCCCGAGGAAAACAACTATAACGATAATAGATGGCGCCACGTGTCTTTGGAATCATGATTGAATTATATTATTATAGATACTTTGGTAAGAGTTTTTTTTAATCTAAATTAACGCGAGCAAAGCCGCGGGCAAAAGCTAGTGTTTAATACTTTAAGACGAATTACGTGAACACAAAAATAAATAAAACAGTCATCACATTGCAGTAACATTCCAGAATATTAAACTTAAACAGTAATAAGAGCAAAGTACACTAGGTAACAAATGTTTGCTAAATGAGTTCAAAACGTAAGTTGCAGTAGTTTCAACTTTTGGGGGTGATTGTACTGCACTTCTCTTCGTCCATATAATTAAAGTAAAACGTGCACTAGTTATAAAACTAGAAACACTTGACTTTATTGCTGGTGGAGTAATATAGTAGATCTAGTGAGATTACTGTACATTTTATTATTGAAACTTAAATTTCTAACGCACTTTAAGCGGCGTAAATTGCGCGACAAACTTTACGCTGTGTAAATTATGAGACTCACTTTACGCTGCGTAAATTATGCGACCCGTTTCACGGTGTGTTAATTACGCGACGCATTTTACGCTGCATAAATGGCGCGTCTCATTTACGCTGCGCAAATTACGCGACCCGTTTCACGATGCGTTAATTACGCGACTCACTTTACGCAGCGTAAATTTCGCGACTCACTTTAGGCAGCGTAAATTGCGCAACTCATTTATGCTGCGTAAATTCCGCGACTCACTTTACGCTGCGTACATTTCGCGACGTAAATTACGCGACCCAATTTACGATGCGTAAATTACGCGACAAACTTTGCACTGCGTAAATTACGTAACTCGATTTACGCGCCGTAAATTTCGCTCGTATGGTCTCAGCCTTAAGGTAGATATGAAAAATAAAGGATGACAAAAAAAAAAACTTATTTTGACCGAAAATCGTGCTCAAATTGACCGACTATATATTTAAACACCGGTAACCGGAGCTCACATATCGCATCTGTTAAAATAACAATCACACTTTTCTCTCTTATTTTCATTTTGTAAATGCAAATATGGCGGGTCATAGTTGGAACAACATTTGTTTTGTTTATATTAACTATCAGGAAAAACGAAATGAAGGAAGAGAGGCCTTTGCCCTGCAGTGGCACACAACAGACTAATAGGATACGAAGATAATAACGTTTTATTATGTACCGCAATATAATTTGAATATATTGAACGTGAAATATAATATTAAAATGAGCTATTAAATCAAACAGTCTTCCCCAATTCTTTTTTCCCCTTGTGGGGACGGGATAGTAAACGTTTCTCACTGCACGTCTGGAATAGACGCGTGTTTTAAGAATATATAAAACCCAGCACGCTTGGTGGTAGGATCTATACCAGGGTTCGACAAACTACAGCCCGCAGGCCAACTCCGGCCCGCGAAGGGTTTTAATCTGGCTCGCCTAACCTCCCTTTTAGAGCAAGAATGTTCGGCCTTAACAAATCGCGTAATTATTTAAGCCATAAACTTTATAAAAAGTAAAAACCGACTTCAACGAAATACTAAAAGGAGTAAAATAATTACCATAATATAAAATTAACAGTTTCAGAAGTCGATGGCTTCTATTTGCTTCAGTGTAGAGTTGCACCGACTTCTGAAACTGTTAATTTTATATTATAGTAATTATTTTACTCCTTTTAGTATTTCGTTGAAGACGGTTTTTACTTTTTTAAAGTTTATTTTTTATTAAATACGTTTTAGTGTCATAATTTTAACCCCCTCCTTCATAACCCTTCTTTTTGGCTTTGACGTAGTCGGGCATAAAAAGTCCTTTCAAATGATACCTTACACGATATAATGAAAACATTCCAAAGGGGGGGGGGGGGGGAGGGGGGGGGGACACGCACCCCCTCCTCTTTTCCAGTAGTCAGTTTCCAACAACAAATATAAACAAAGCAATATTAGTAATTTGAGAATTTTGCTTTGATCCGATGAGGAGTTCCGTTCCATATCTCTGAAGTTCATGGTCTAATCATAACAAAATTTATATGGAACCAATCGGAAAGTGTACCCTTTCGAACAAAAAAATAATTTTTCAAATCGTTTCATAAATGACGGAGATATGAGGTAACAAACATAAAAAAAATAAAAAAATACATCCGAATTGAGAACCTCCTCCTTTTTGAAGTCGGTTAAAAATGCTGATTTGGCAGAAAAAAATGCTTTTATTGGATTTTTGGCTCCTTGTGAAATTTCTTGCATTTTTCTGGCGCCCAATAAAGGAACTTTGCCCACATCTGATCTATACGGTCCACCTGGCTAGCTATCACCCTCACATTAGAGTCCGACGCCAAGCAGTTTACTGTATTCCGTCGTGTGTATGTGAGAGCCAGAGGGGTATAGGGGAATCCTTCTATATCTCTGTTACTTGGATTCGTGTACTCCATCTTAGACCCTGTCTGCGCTTACCATCAGGTGTGACTGGGAAGATGAGAAATACACGGTGAAATTGCTAGGTATTAATGCCCATAGAGTTGGCATATATGTCGTGTAGGAGATTAACATTGCCACCCTGCGGCGGACTCCTGCCAATATGGCCGGCAATTTGCCAAATGGCTGTAATTTGGCACATATGCATGTTTTATAACTGTCATAAATTAGGTTAGATTAAGTTATTTAGATTTTATGCACTGATAACTGTATAAACAAGGGTGGTCAGAAAGGGGGTATTAATCCGAAAGGGAAATTTACCCATAGTAATGAATAACTTTTGTTCTACAACTTTCCCCAAAAGTCAATAGTTTTAGAGAAATAGCTGTTCAAAGATTTCATCAAAAAATACGCTAAAATGTATCCATCCTCAGTTATTTATTTATTTATTTATTTATTCTACTTTAATAACAACGATCTTGGACCAATTACAGTAATTAAAGATAGATAAATGAAACGTAAAAACATAGTAATATAGACATCTTTCATGAATCTCTCTCGCAATGCTTCAGACATACTAATAAAATCTTCTTCCAATCATCCGCAAACAGATCACAGTTCGTATATCCAAGAGTTCGTTGAGTGCGGTGAAAGTACGAGGTATTGGCGATTTAGCTCCCGCTACAGTGCGACATGAAGGCACAGCAAAAAGCTTGTGCTTCCTGTTGCGGTGGTAATTGTCCGGTGCAAAGAATCGAGCCAGCTCATTATGCAGATCTGGTGCATCAATGGACTCGCGAAAAGTTTTACAAACTGTTTTAAGCTGATCACATGCTCTCCTTACCTCATGATCAGCTGTGTTTACATTTTAGGTCATATTTGGGGTGAAATGTAAACCTATGACACTTACATACCTACCTATGACAGTCGATAGTGGAAGTCAGAAGCTCGAAAGTCTGACAACCAGTCTAACCTTAGGATATCGGCATTGTCCAGTAACTGGGTTGCGTAGATCTGATGGTAGTCGCTCCGTGTAAAATATTGGTATTCAGGCGCATCTGTTTAGACTGAAAACTGATCCCAACATAGTTGGGAAAATGCTAGACGGAACTGGAGGCCAATTCTACTAGTAGAAACTTTTATCAATTGCAACTGAATCGTTAATTTAGACAGTTCTCGTTTACGAAAACTGTCAAAATTTTTGGTTTTGTTTTTGTTGTCAAACGATTTGATAGTTTTTGTAAACGAAAACTGTCTGAATAAACGATTCAGTTGCAATTAATAAACGTTTCTGTTAGTAAAATTGGGCTCCAGGATTGTGTCTCTGTAGTACGCATGTGGTTGTCGTCGCTCTGACTTGCGTCACCGCGTGTAAACCGTCTTTTAAAGATGGAGTAATGCCGAAGAATAAGTTCTCAATTTATTTTGATTAAGATGCTTTCCTCTACGCTGTTAAAAGATAATAAAGAAAAGTCGGTTGTCAGGTGTACAGAAACGGACATAGGTTATCTATCATCACGAAAAAAAGTACTGTTCCCAAGAAAAACAACAATAATGATAATAGATGGGGCCACGTGTCTTCGAATCATGATTGAATTATTTATTTATTTATTTACATCTAAACTTACGTCTATCATTACAGGTAGTGGGTATTAAAAGGTGAATTTTAAATCGTTTGTGGTGCGGGTTCCAAGTCATCATCTGGATACCTTCCTAAAAGAGGAATTTTGGCCGAAGAGTGTCGTGTATCGGCGTTTCCGCGGAAGGTTACGCGACACCACGCAGCGCAACACGACGCCGACACTACGTGTACATTAGTGCGTTATTATGTTATATTTAATATGTATGAATTTATTTTGATACGTAAGTTAGTCTTTAAGGTATTTATCTATGGCCCTTTGTAGCCTGTAATATGTATGGTATATGTGTATCAATTAGTTTCGGCTAGCTTCCACGACACAGGGAATCCTAGTGTGGAAGCTAGTACCAAATGTAATAACTACTATTATTATGTAAGTTTTATGTAAGTTTATTGAAACCAAATGCGATAGATAAGCTAAATTTAACAATATAATATAAACACTAAATAACAACTAAATTACGCAATAACTCGTTAACCAGTAAGTAGCCCTTGTGAACTCGCACAATGTACAAGACAATAAATCAATTTGTTCAGCTACCGTCTTGAGCGTGCGTATGGCTCACTTCATTATATTATTATAGAAACTTTAGTAGTGTAAGAGTTGATTGTCAAATTCTTAATTAACGCGAGCGAAGCCGCGGGCAAAAGCTAGTAGTTGATATGTAAAAACCAGGGGCCCAATTCTCCTAAAATAAATCTTGATAAATCACAACCGAACCTAGGCCGAACCGTTCATTCAGACAGTTCTCAATTTCAAAAGCTATGAAATTGTTTGACACAAAAAACAAAATCAATCATTTTGAAAGTTTTCGAAAACACAAACTGACTGGCGGTTGTGGTTCGATTGCGTTTGGCAACCATTTATTTTAGGAGAATTAGGCCCCTGAACATTTAAAAATATCATTTCTTCATGATACCAAACTCATTTTTTAACAAAGCACTAGGAATTTTCCGCGAATTTATTTGTCCAGCCATATTTTTTACGCAATTTTTTTGTATGTGCTACTTACATACAAGTCCTCTTTGAGCGAGTTTATTTTGCTGAATATCGCTTATTCATTGGAAACACATTTTTTAAAATATCTTTCTTTTTTTCGAGATAAACATTCTGTTCTGTATTTTCGATACTCTCCGCTTTTGCGGTAAGTATATTAGGTAAAAATAGTGTTAAAAATATATTTTAAGGAATTAAAGGTACCATACACTTACTTTTGAATTCACTGGCTGGAAGTGATGATAATCTGAAAAGAAGAAAAATAAATATAGTATAGTAGTGGTATATAGTAAACAATTAATCTATCCCGTTATAAATTATGTTGAACCTCTGGGCTCGGAGTTACCAAGAGCGAGGTGCAACCTTTGAAGAGATGGGGTTTCCCTACCAAACCCCTTCGTGCCACCTGCGGAGAGACCTCCGCCTGGACATGAACTGCCATTGGCCGATCTGGAAGTCATTAAATAGACTTCGAACTCAGGTCGGTCGGAGCAAAGACAACATGTTTAGGTGGGGATTCAGTGATGGTACCGAGTAGAGCTGTTTGTGCGGTACAACCCATACGATGGCCCATCTCACATCATGCCGTGCGTGCCCTAACAGCTGCACGCAGGAAGACTTAATGGTTGCCAATGACAACGCAGTCCAAGTGGCCAAGTTCTGAGCCGCAATAATATAATTAAGTTTTAATTAGTTTGTCATCGAAACGCCAAGAAGAAGAAGAATTAGTATTTCATTTTCATTTTTTTTTCAAATGTGTCTAAAGTAATCCCTTCCTAAAAAAATACACCATTTTATTTATACAAGAAAGCGTTTTATGAATAAACAATGATTACAAAACTAATGTTAAAGAGAATTCTCACAGTAACAAAACCATCGATCAAACAATTAGTACAATTGTTGGTTGAAGAACATACCAATTTGAAATGTTGAATAAAGAACTATTTTGTGGTTCACCGAACCGAGCTCAATCTATAGCTTTGTATAAACAATTCCCGCTCAAATTGAAATAGTATACTAATTGCCTGAGTACATAAACGCCAATTGATTGTTATCTATACATAATAATAAATCTGTGGACTTGACGTGTCTGTACATGGTGAAATATTAAAAAAAAACGGTAGTGTTAAGCATCTTGTTCATGGCACGGTTTCTTAACCGAACGGCGTATTAGCCGCGCCGTAGAAAAATCGCTTGTACACGACACGGCAAACCACCAGCCGACATTGATTTATATCCATTTTGTTACACAAAATCAGCGTTGGAAAGCTGTTATGCAATAATTGCCCGTCGCAAAAACGTCCGGTGCCGTTATAAAACTCTGATAGACTGTCATACAACACTAATGTAAATCAAACCGTGCGCAAAAGAGGAGTAGCCACGGTGCGTACGGCGGCGCAGGCGTGCCGTTGGGCCGCCGTGTCCGTCAACAAACTTCTATAGTAGTCCATACAACACTGATGATCGTGCCTAAACACGGCTAATTAACCGTAGGTTTTTACGGCGAAAAAACGTGTGTGAACAAGAAGCCTTAAAGTATAATCAATAGAATCTATTTCGAACATTTTTGAATTTTTTGTTTGTTTATTGGTTTGTTTGAACACGCATCACGTAAAAAGTAGTGACTCAGTGCAGTTGACTTTTATAGACTAATATTGTGCGTATCTCGGAGTAACATTTAGTTTTTATTTCATCGTAATTGGTTCGTTCAATCAAAAGATATAAGAATAAAAAAATAATGTTTTGCACTATAATAATTGTAATGCTTCTAACTTCAAAATCCGCGCAACAACAAATAGTTAAAAGGTAGGCTAGATTATGTTAGAACTGTGACAACTCAACGCACGAGCCGAGCGAACGAAGCAAGCGATGTCGTGGCAGTGGCCGGCGAGGGAAAGAAACGATTCGCTTCGCCAGTCAGTTTCCACCATTTGTTTAATGGGTGCGTTAGAAAAAATGTTTTTTATTGATCAGTAGAATTTGTCAATCAACTCTTAACAAACTACTAAAGTTCCCATAATACTATAATTCAATCATGATTCGAAAGACACGTGGCGCCGTCTATTATCATTATTGTAGTTTTCCTCGGGGACAGTACTTTTTTTCGGGGTGAAAGGTACCCTATGTCCGTTTGTATACACTTGACAACGTACATGCAAAATTTCAGGATGATATCGGTTCAGTGGTTTAGGCGTGAAAAGGTAACAATCAAACAAACTTACTTTCGCATTTATGATATTAGTTACGATTAGGATGGTGCGAACCATTAATTTTGTAGTGGAAAGCATTGTTTCTGAAAAGTGCCTTAAACTGTTTGTTATTTCCATTATTTTTAAATGCATCCCTTTGAAAAAGTCACATTGGTACGTGGCAGGATTTGAATCTGCAACTCGGTGCACAAGTACCGTGACCTCTAGTCACCACGACGGTCACTTATCATGATGAAAATTGCGTTATAGGGACTAGTTATAAAAGGCGCCCAGCAGGCTAATTCACGTAATTTAAATAAGTTTTTCAGTTAGTTAAGTTCACGCGAGCGTATCTGACAACGATTGCTGATTAAGAAAATACGAAAAGCGTTGTTTTGATCGAAGCTTAACTGCAACTGAACTTCTTTCATCATCATCATCATTCTACCGAAAGACGTCCACTGCTGGACGTAGGCCTCCCCCAAGCATTAGGTACCACATCGACCGGTCCTGAGCTTCTTAGCACCCCATGCCCCGCCGGGTTCGCCATAATCGCCACGCTTGGCAGGCGGGTTGGCGATCGCAGTATGGTTGTTAAAGAACTCAGAGAACGCTGCTGCCCATCCCCTAGTGAATCGCTCAGTTGCCTTTTACGACACCCATGGGAACAGATGGGGTAGTGTTATTCTTTACGTCCGGCACCACACGGACGCGTAACTTCTTCAGTTAGGTGAATTAGCTTGAACGCAGCGTACAGGGCGCGCGCCCCGTAAAGGTACGAGTCCGAAACGGACTGTAGACCGCACACTGCAAAAGTAGTATCGCTTGCGGTGCGATCTGCGGCTGCGGTCTGCGGTTGCAGTTTTGGAGTCGCTGTCGGAATAGCTTTTAAAGTGCACACCTTAAAGGCGGTATTCCGATGGCGACTTGCGGTCTGCGGTTGCAGTCTGCAGTTTGCAGCCTGTCTCGGACTTGTACCTTTATGCCCAACAGACAGTTTGCCATTCACCCTTTTCCAAAAAATATTCTCAATTATTTAATTTTTCACGCGTCATCTTCATCCCCATAGTGTTAAATTTGCAGAGGAGCTCGTGGCTAAATAATTACAGCCGCATAAACCGATCTTCCGGGTTAAGCCACGCTTGCCGAGGTTGGTCTGTGGATGGGTGACCATTTACCATAGCGAGTTTCCTCCGTGCCTCGGAAAGCACGTAAACCCGTTGGTCCCGGCTGTCATTTGTAGATCTTTGACAGTCGTTACTGTTGGTCAGAAGCCAGAAAGTCTGACAACCAGTCTTACCAAGAGTATCGTATTACCCAGTTACTGGGTTGTGGAGGTCTGATAGGCAGTCGCTCCATGTAAAATACTGATATTCAGCTGCATCCGGTTCGACTGGAAGCCGACCCCAACATAGTTGGGAAAAAGGCTAGGCAGATGATGAGTGTTCAATTTGCAAATAGATTGGCCCTTGCGACCATAATGGGTAAGATATGTGGCAGTTTGACAGCTAACTGACGTTCAGATCCAAATTATATGCCAGATCGTATTTGTACGATCAAATGTAAGGAACGAAGGCTAGAAGGGTTCTTTAAAACAATATTCCGCGAGTTATTTTATGTAAAGTTGGCATAGTCTTGAATTTAATTCAATAACAGATGAATTTTAAAGGTCGGGCGATGGTAATTAGCATTTATTGGTCTTGTCTATTGTTGTGTCTGATAGCTCAGTTTAGTTTATATTTTGAAGAATTCCCTAGAAAACTAATTTGGGTTTTCACTTAGCCGTCTCCTCGACCAGCTCTGCGCCAAGGTTGAAATTGAACGTCCCTGAACGGTCCAGTCATTGGATAGGCTGCACAAATATGTATAGGGTTTATATTTATAGTCTAGTTTTAGGGATCTTGCTGTGGTTTAATTGCAGTTTTTCTTATTTTATTCGCGGAGCGCATGGCGGAGAGGAGCTCGTGGCTAAATAATTACAGCCGCATAGACCGATCTTCCGGGTTAAGCCACGCTTGCCGAGGTTGGTCTGTGGATGGGTGACCATTTACCATAGCGAGTTTCCTCCGTGCCTCGGAAAGCACGTAAAGCCGTTGGTCCCGGCTGTCATTTGTAGATCTTTGACAGTCGTTACTGTTGGTCAGAAGTCAGAAAGTCTGACAACCAGTCTTACGAAGAGTATCGTATTACCCAGTTACTGGGTTGTGGAGGTCTGATAGGCAGTCGCTCCATGTAAAATACTGATATTCAGCTGCATCCGGTTCGACTGGAAGCCGACCCCAACATAGTTGGGAAAAGGCTAGGCAGATGATGATGAGCGCATGGCGGTTGCGCGCTCGTTGAATTTGTGACTGAATCAACGCGTGCGGCGGCGCGCGGCTTTATTGAGCGACGAATCACATTATTGAGCGACGACCGATTATCAAGTGTACCTAATCTGTAATATTTAAATTGTTTCTACTGTATTTTTTACCAAATAGACGTTGTTAAGCCCAGTTGAATAAAGAATTCATTTGTCTAAAACGCACACAAGCCGTATCCACAAGGAAGGAGCTAATTCACGCAGCCTGACTGAAAATCCTCAATAAGGAGTTTCATTGTCTATAGCGGGCTACTCACGCACCTGCCCCTGGTGCAATCTAGAGCGCACGGCGGTCGCGGCAATATCGGAATTATCTCTACACACACGCACGCCGTTCAGTGTTCGGGTATAGGTTACTAATACTAAACACACGCGTTGAGAATGGCACCAGTATTACCGAAAAATCAAAAGATCGGTATAGTCCTGGCTCTTTCAGTGGTACTACCGCAAAAAAAGGAAAAGGAGGACCAAGGATGGTCTCATACCCCTGCTACCCTGCCGCAAGGGCCAATCTAGGAAATTGCCCCTGCTGGCCTATACACATCACAATTAAGGTGGCAATTAAGGGTCATCCCTACTTTTACACTCTAGATTGCCCCTGCGGCAGGTGTGTGAGTAGCTCGCTTATCTTAACTTCAATTTATTTTCCTTTTTTTTTGTAATTTATAAAAAACAAAACTGCTTTTTGTATACTTTTCCTAAAACCTTATGCCATATACAGGGTTAAAGTACTTTATAAAATAAATTTATAAGTTCAAAACTAAATCAAGCTCTAAAAAGTATCAAAACCTCTTACAAAACATTCGCCCTCAATTTATAAACTTTGCTCAACTTTGTCACTCAATAAACCGCTAATCCTGAACTGACGTGACCACCTGACGTCTACGACAACACAAATCGATTTTCGCTTCCCCGAAATCGATTCTCTATCGCGATTCTGATTCAGATATCACAGAAGTTTTGACACGGTCTGTCAAAAACTTCGGAGCGGTGTTCAAACTTGTGGGGAGAGGGGTACGGGGTGCTAGGTTTAAGATGAATTGGTGTGGGGTGTTTTTGATGGTGAATTATGGCCGTTTTGCAAGTATGGGTGTTATTGAAAAGAATGGAGATGATTTAGCCTAGGCGCAGACTAGGCGACACGCGATAGCAACAGCTCGGCGACTAGAAGCGACGACAGGCTGCGGCCGACAATTTTCATTTATTTTGTTCAAAGCTCCGCACACTTGGCGTCAGAGTCGCGGAGTCTCGATGACAAGCTAGGGGAGTCGCGCGCGCTCGCTTTTTGTCACCGCGTCTAGTCGCGCATGCACGCGCACACACGACGACAAACGCGCGACAGCGCAGTGTCAGTCTCGCTGTGAAACAACACGGCCGTCTCTCTCGAATACTCTACTACTAAAGATCGCTTCCTGCACGACGTCTGTCGTTACGACTAGTCACCGACGCAAGCGACAGCTCCGCGTCTAGTCGCGGTGACAAGACGCCAGATGCAAACGACAATGCCACGCCGCGTCTTGTCGCCGCGGCTAGACGCGGCGACAAGTCGCCCAGTTTGCGATGGGGCTTACGGTTGAATAAACATTTTTGTTGGCTCTTCTTGTTACGTAATATAACGGTTAGGTTATTTTATAACCGCAGGCAAAGACAAGATTTTTTCGGAAGACAACCAGTGAGGGGGTGAAATGGGGTGGTAAAGTTTATATGGATCATCTTATACCCTGATTTTATTCGCAAGAAATTTAGTAAAAATGCTCTTCAAAGTGAATGAAATATTTTTTATTGGTTTTCAAAAATTACTCTTACAAGGGGGTGAAACGGGGTGTTAAAGTTTTTATGGGAGAATCTGATTACGTGGCCTAATTAACTCAAGACTTGTTATAAAATAAGCAACAAAATTTACACGTGTTTAAGGATTTTTCGAACATCAATCACTGAGGGGGTGAAAAAGAGTTTTAAAGTGCTTATGCAGTGCGATCGTAGTACATATTTGTATGACACAAGAGTATTCTGCTACTTTAGCTCTTAATTATTAAACCCTAACAACCAGCTTCTTCATCAACAACTAAAGTAATCAGTAAAAGTATTAACTTTTACTTGACCGTTAATGATACTTCGGCAAATGTGTTTCTTTATTCAAGTAACAGCTAAAGTTAAAGTCAAAGGAACTGCCATTACACAAACGTCGTAATTTCCCCAAAAAATTGTAGGGAGCTTTTTTTACACATGGCATCACTGCAATGTTACTGTCAAGTAGTGCCAAATGTCACAGTGAAAGTTCTTTGTGACGTTACTTTGGCTGTTACTTTTGATAAAGAAACTGGCCGTTAGAAGACTTAGAAGGTCTAACCTACAACTTGATAAAATGACGTTTACTTTAGCTTTCACAGCAGTTTATTGAGAAGTAAAGGTAAGAGGTAAAAGTAACAGTAAAAGCAACACCTAAAAGTGTGAAGGAACAAATTTTACCGTTACTTTGACTTTGTCACGTTACTTTGGCTGTTACTTTTGATGAAGAAACTGGCTGTTAGTTATCTTTTACCCAAAAGAAAACAGCATTTTAATTGCACAACACACTAAATTTGCTATGACTTTGATTTTGATAATACAACTACATTTATTGCGTGATACATAGTTGTGGAGAAGCCGGATTGTTAATACATACTCGTAAGTTGCTATGGAAATTATTGACCTGTCAAAATCATAGCCATAGCGATTACGAGTGTGTGACAAATAGAATGCAGGTTTCTTTTTATTATTATTTGACTTTCGTTTGACCCTAGTCGCACCTAATGTTAAGCGCAGACAAGGTCGAAAATGGAGCATACGAATCCAAGTAACAGAGATATAGAGGAATTCCCCTATACCCCTCTGGCTCTCACATAAACACATAGACTCGAATACCGTTTATTCTTTGACGGATGCCATAGTTCAAAGACGTTCCTTATCTTTGTTGTTTTAACTCGAATACCGGATACCTTTACCTTTTAAAGGGTAAAGTTTATTTGTTATAAATTGTTCCAGAAAGTTCTCGATTAGTTTGTAAGTATTCCAATCATTTGAACAAATATTGGCTTCTTTGTTGCTGATGTACGTAATAGAGTTTTTGAAACAAGTTTCGTTTCTTTGTTGTGATAGAAAGAGTTATTGTTGTTCAACGAACATAGTCGTAATACATCCTCAGTACAAGCAAGAATAATTACGCGACGTCTTACGTAGGCGGTTTAAAGCAACGCGAATTGCGAAGCGATGCGATGCGGTAAAACGCGATGCGGTGCGAAGTGGCGGCTTTGTCCTACGAGCTCGCGGACCGCTCGCCGCGCGCCGCTGTCATTCAGTAGCACTGTATGTCACCGCATCCAGTTCGCGCGAAAATATCAAGCCAACTGATCGCGTCGCTTCGCTTCGCGCCGCGCCGCACCGCACTCCACGTGCGTTTGGTCACGTAGAACACTTCAATAGGTATCGGCTGTTTGTTGTTTTCGCATCGCGCCGCGCCGCATCGTGTCACTACTAGATCGCTCACGTAAGATGTCGCGTAAGAAATAATACTGCTGCGTTTTACTGAAGAATACCCCCGATTCCCCACTGAGATCTCTCTCTTGGGGTGTTTGAGTAAAACAGGATGCGCCGGACAAAGCGTCTCCAGCGATGGTCGGGACCAGGGGGTCTACTCCCTAAGCACGAAATCCGTGGTTTCGGCCTCAGTTAAGAGCATTTCCTACTCCCTATCACCTACGGACATACAATCATTTCGGGGCCCGAACTAAGAATGAATGACAACACGATTTGACAGTTGTCCCTACTACCGATGTGTTTTTGCCCGTCCGAAAAGTTGAACTTGGCACTTGTTTTGTTCCCTCCTACGTTTATGGTCACTTTCGGAGGGGCGACTTACTTCGTTGACGGGCTTAGGGAGTAGGCCCCCAGCATCCAAATTGCGAATCACATTTGTAATTTCAATAGCTTTCATTTTGACAATACAACAATTTTCGTTGCGTGGTACATAGGTGTAGTGATGTCGGATTGTTAATACATACGGTGCTATGGAAATTGTTGACCTGTCAAAATCAAAGCCATAGCGATTACAAGTGTGTTGCGCTATTAGAATGCTGTTTTGAACTTGGTACTGAGAAAAACAGTCCGCCGCTTTGCGTTCTACACAAATAAATGACGTTTTACCTTAATATTAATAAAGAATTTAATCTTTGACTTATAATAATTATGATCGCTTTTAAAATTTATTTCGAATCTGGGATTCTAAAAACCGCAAGTAAAAATATCACCTCTTCAAGATTTTAAGAAATATTTCTAAAAATAAAAATATATTAATTATATTTTGGTTAAGCATACTTACAAAGGCTGATCTTAATTGAATGGTTCGAAAAATTTATATATTTTTAAATTATTTCTTTGAATTTATATTGCCTAATGAAACGTAAAATTAATAACCTCTTATGAGCTTTCAACGATATAAGTATATATAGGATTTTTTCAAGTGCTGTATATTATGCGTGATTGGGCAAATTAATAAGCGGTCAGTGCCTACTGAACATGATTCCTTTGAAGGTGACCTTTAAATAAGCACTTACTGAGAAGCGTCTCAGAATACCTAATAGGCATGTTGACAGCATCAATAAATTGCAAATCTAATTAGTCCGCTGGTTAGAGTTTTGAAAAATAATGGACATGTATTTTTGCTTTTGTTAAATCTAAGAATATTTGGAAAGATAAAACGCATCAAAACTCGAGAGTGGGGGCTTGTGACGTCAAAAGCAAGTAAAAATTGTATTTGCTTCTGACGTTTTGCCTATTTTAAAAGTGTCGTATCATCGTCAATTTTGGTTTACGTAACAAAAGAAAAAATACGGGTCTTATATTTTTTGATAATGTAACTGACGGACTAATTAAATTTTTTCAATCAAATACCCTATTATAATAATCTGAATACCTAGATGTCGGTTGCTTATTGCTAACAACCGATATTAATAACAGATTATGGGTCAAAATACACGTCCAATAGTAACTATCGTTCTGCCGTACGTTGACTAAAAGGCAGTTAAGCCACAGTTGGTCGAATTTGAGGTTTTGATGCCATTTTATAGAGTTTAAAATTCTCTATCGTCCTGTCTTGGAATTGTTTTTATATCTGTTGTAGTTGCGAAGTTACACATAACACAAAGGCAGTTAAGTACACATTTTTACTTGCCTTCATACGCTAAACAGCAGCTAAGCAGCAAAACTACGCAAAATAGAGGTTAACCACCTTTAACTGCCCGCACCAAATATCAAACATTGATATTATACTTAACTAAAAAGACGTTCTTAAATAAAATAGACAAAAATGCAGTAAATGGACTTTAACGTCTTTTTTATGAATTCTGTCATATTGCTAGGAGTATATAATTACTTATCTCAAAGGCAGTTTAACGGAAATACTACACTTAAAGGCAATTATGGACGGTTAGCTGCTTTCTGAAAAAGTATTCGCTGTTAACGAATTTACATAAAAACTTGTCTAAAAAGCAGTCACCCCCTTTATGATTTTTGATTTTTCTGACAGTTTCTAAGCTAAAAGGCAGTTGGCTAGCTTTGCTAAACAAAAAAGCAGTTTTCTGCGCTCGCGTTAGACAAACGCTCGTCGGCGAAGAACCTATAGGGGCATGCTATTCGCTCAATATTTATCACGATATTTTAATCGGGGTCCTGGATTGTGATATTTTTTGGGAGATTAGATCAATGTATTAATTGTTTAAGCGCTCAATAAATAGCCATCCAGGATGGCGATCCAAATATCGTGATAAATATTGAGCGAGTAGCATTCGCCTAACGGTTGTGCAGGTGTGACACGATTAGCATAGTCCCGCCAAAAAAGAACAATGTCCGTTAGTAATGGATAGGAATTATACATTTTTTAGTTAATATTAATGTGAAATAATAATAATGAATAAGTTCATAGCTACTTCGGCTAACATCATACTTAACCAATTATTGGGTAAAATACTTAATTGACAGGATTTCTATTGAGGTGGTTTGTTTCACTCTCGGGCAGTAAATCTGGTTCCGAAAATACCTATAATCCATAATATCTATGTATTTTGGATGAAACTAGCTAAAGCTTGCCTAGTAAGTCCGCTTAGAATCAGGGGCGGATTTCCCTATAGGCCAGGTATGCCCTGGGCCTGGGGCGTCAAAATGTAGGGGGAGGCAAAATTTCATAGGCTTAGGGCAGCCAACGTAACAAATCCGCGCATACTTAGAATACATATCTACTTTCCGCGAGCGAGTTAATTTTTATCGTGGCCTGATAGGGGATTAAGGAAAGGACTTCTTCCCGCCTCCGACCGTCACAACTTGTGTAATTGTCCTCTGTCGAATGCTATTCATGATTATCTGCCCCGTGTTCTAACAAGTTCTTCCAGGCACTCTTTTCCTGCGCCACCTTAAACCAGCGCTCGAGGTACGCGTTCAGGTCAACTAGTCACCTTTTTCTGGGCTGGTTTTAGCGGCGCCGTCCATCTTCAGGCACCCATTGTGTCCAGTGGTCGTTATGCATGCGACTTACATCTATTACCCCCGTTTTGTAGCGCAAAATGGTGTTCCGTATTCTGTCTGTTCTTTTACGCCTAGAATGCTGCGCTATTAATATATTATATTGCTCTTTGGTATATTATGTAACACGGTGAGCGACCAGAGGGGCTAATAACGTCACATTTGGTGAATTATATTTTATTTCATATTCGTTATCATAACTGCAAGTACACTCCACACCCAGTCGCAACTGTAAACTACGCAACTACCAAATACAGCTTGAAGGCAATTAGGATGTAGTCAGTGCAACTGCGTGACAACTGGACATATTTTTAGACAAATATTATTTGACATTTATTACGATCTCGATAATTATATGTATGTGTAGTACATTTTTCTGGTATTTACCTACTTATTTTTATTAAATTGAAATTGTGCATAGTACACGATGGACTGTCCCCATGATCTATTTTTCACATCTTCCTGGTCAAACCAAAGGTTTTCTAGAAGATATCGCCATTAGCGATAACACTGTTTCTTATTGTTTATTGCTATTGTCATGGTTTACAATAAAGCATATTCTGTCTATCTATCTAAGTTTCGACTGGATGTGCAGTCTACTTGCAGCTATGATTCCGAATATGAAACGAAATACGTTTCACCAAATGTGACGTTATTGCCACCCCTGGTCTGAGCACCGTAGGTTAGGATGGGCAGGTTACATATATATATCGATGAGATTGCAATTTCCATGCGTTTTCGATTCGGCGATCGATTTCCCTTTCCAGGTAGGTTTTCGAAAGAAACTGACTGGCTCAATTTAATGTATTTCGTACCCATCTACGTCGACCCTATGCTTAGTGCTGTTGGTCATTATTTTAGTTTTAGACCGATTCATCGCGAGCCCTACCGAGCTGATCTGATTAAGGGTTTGGCCCGGAAGGTTGTTAACACAACATCTTCAAAATAGCTAATAATCTGACACACCCATCGGTTTTGCCTCATGACTTATTTTGACAAGAAGGCTTGGAAGGTGGCCCAGGGTGGTGATCTGCACTCCGCATTGACTAGTGGTAGACCCATCTTGTTTGAGATCGTATGACTCGGTATGGATAGTACTTTCTCACCGCATTAATAATAATCACGAACTAGGATCAACAGCCACATTACAACGTAGGGATTTTTTAAGTTGATATTGAAGAGTTATTTATTAAAGTTTTTAAAAGTAAGGTGCTTTAACAAGTTACCGATAATCGCTATTTTGTTTAAGTATTTCTTTAGAAGAAAATGATATTTTATGTATATAAGCAAAATAATTATAATTAAAAAAAAAATACACAAATTTGATTTCTTTCATTTAAAAAAAGGTTCGGCTTAACCGCAATTTTGTTCTAAGTAATAAATTAATTCCCCGTGAATTCTACGCTACAAAGCAGTTTACTTTATGCGAGTTTCATTTAACCGCCTTTTAGAGAAGTAATAGTTTTTAAAAAACAATAACAAGCATTCTTTAAAAAAAACCATTAGTATTACTAGACTTAAAGGCCATAAAGTAACTTTAACGGCCTTTTTACCAAGTTCACGACAAGACCAATTAATAAATATTTATTTTCTAAAAAGCAGCAAAGACACAAAACTGCCTTTAAGCTAAGTTTTAGATTAAAACTATGTATAAAAATCATTTATAATGGAAGTTGTTGATAATTCCTACGCTACAAAGCGGCTAAGGTATGGTTAGCGACTTTTTAGTATCGTATTACTCATTTAACATAACTACAAAATGCTTAACTAAAAAGTAAAAATGAATTTTGTGAAAAAACTGAAAGGGTTAGATAACTGAAATATACTGAAAATTATAGAGCAATTAATACTGTACCTATTTCAATTAACAATTTTATAATAATAACTTCCCTTTCATAGAGACAACGATTCCCACCTTTTTCGCTTATAACTCAAAAGTAGACTTTTGCACTTAGCTGCCTTCTAGATAACGTACGGCAGCGTTACTATCGGACGTTTATTATAAGACGTTTAGTATAAGACGTTTGGCAACACTGGCAACAAGTCGTGAAAAAACGACTTCTTAGTTATATTAATTTGGAAAATTTATTTAATTGTGTTTAATCAGTGTTTGCTTGATTAATATCATTAAAACTAGTAATTAAATGATGTACCCAGTAGTGTTGTTTTGTTTTTATCGCAAGATCATCGTGCAATCAAGAAAACTTGTAAGGTGTACCGGCTGTCAAACGGACTGATTTGAAATCTTCAATCCCAGGGAGTATTTTGTATTATTAATTCAATAAGTATCGTAGAAAGTATACTAACGACACACTACGCAACACCCACAATTACTGCTCAGTTCTATGAGCTACGTCCATTACACACCGGCACGGTTTATGTCTCCTTTTGCTTGACAATTTGTGGAAGCAAAATCGAAGACGAAAACATTAGCCTCAGACAAAAAACATTACAAACTTTACTTTACTAAACTATATTAACCCTTTCTTAACAGGCTGAGATTCACCTGAAACTATAGACCTTCTATTATATGTATTACTTGCAACTTTCTATATTTTTAAGTTGTCAATAACAATTATGCCTGTGTATTTTAAACTAATACTTTATTATTGCTAATGCCACCTGTTACCCTTGTCTTGTATTTAGTCTTTTTTACATACTACAATTGACCATTTGCTCAAAAATTCTGCTCCTCTAAACTTAATCTAATAAATAACTAATTTACCCTCAATAATTTTTTCATAATTTTTGTATTTTTTTTTTCTTTCTTTTGTAAACTTTGTTTTCTGTTTATACCACTTTGTTAACTATATCTCACCTTATTACTTCCCTCTGTATAAGATTTCGCCGTTAAGTTGTATACTTTTCACATTCCAGGGGACTGTAACATATCAAGTAGAAAAATGATGACCCGCAGATCAACTGTCAAAGATATGGAGGTCAAACTGAGGGCTACCCTGAAGGAACTGGAGTCTTCAAAAACCCTTTGCTGCCAGCTTCTACAGGAAAGAGATGACAGTGAGGTGGAAGTGAAAATTATTGTCGATAAAAACACCACACTCAAAAATGAACTGGCTGAGCTTCATATTCAACATATGGACTTACTCGACCAACATAACCACCTACAACAAATTGTGTCTTCGTTCGATCAGTGCAGTGACACACACGAACTGGCTTTGCAACGTATAGCCAAGCTTGAATTAGATTTAAGAGAAGCACATAGGAATATATCTCTATACGAGTCAATTAAGGCTAATGAGCAGGCCACCGAGACCCAGAGCCTGTTCAATAAGTTAGTAGGTAGTACGTCGAACCCTATTTGCGAGTCAGCTGTAACTATTGATTTAACTGGTGATGATACCTTAACAAAGTGTCCTTTAGTAATGAGTAATAAGAAGTTTAAAAAGTATATAAAAATAAAGAAATTAATTAGGAAGTCTCGCAAAGCATTAAAAAATCAAAACCAATTTAAAATTAATGTTAACCTTCGCAGACACCGTATTAACTTAGTTAAGCAATTAGACAATTGTTCTACTGAATTAGAGAAAAGTAGGATCACATATGACTTAGATGTACAATGCTTACAGGACCAGCTGATATATAAAGAAAATTTACTAGCTGATACTTTTAAGAAATATGAAACATCACAAAATAATTTAAGTAAGCGCATGCTGGAGGCCAGTGAGCTAATAGACTTAGTTAAATACAATGCTGAGAGATATGAGTCTCTGACAAATAATCTTTCATGCAACTGTGTCCACCCTTCTCCGTCTTCTGTACTCCAGCATGTTACACCATTGCCCGAGTCAACTCAACCTTTGAGGAATAATGATAGCAAGATGTGCAATCATACTGTAGAATTCACTGACAAATTGGGTGTAGGATTAGGGACTTCTCTTTAAAATTGTTTATCCCATTCTGTCACCAACCATGTTACCCTAATTTACACTTTAACTTTATAGTAGAAAAAATTGTAAATTCTCATTATGATAGTCAAACTACTGTTGTATTGTTAATAGGAAATAGTATTGGAGTAAGGAAAAGGGACATTGTTAATGGTGTTGGAACCTTATTAAATTTAAAGAATATAGGGAAAATTATGTTGTGTGCTCTGCCTTATTCAGACTTGTTATCAGTTCAAGATAATAATTATATTCATCACTTGAACAACATAATGTATATGTTGACATGCCGTCATAGTGACAAATTATTGTATTTTGACACTAACAAGTTTGTTAGTGGTTTTAAATTGTCCCAGGAAGCAATGTTTCTTCCTAGTAAATGCAGGCATCTGATTGCTACATTGATAGCGTATAATATTAACTCTGTTATAGCAAATATAACACAGACTAGGTTAAGTAGCGACTCAGTATTGTCCAGTTTTTCTAACAATACTGCGATTGACAAACTTTTAGAGCCGACAATAGAGAAGCATAACGATGATGTTCTGCTATACCACCAGAATATTAATCGTTTCTCTAGCAAGATATTAGATATAGAATTATTAGTAGACAGATATTGCATTGATATTTTATGTTTTTGTGAAACATGGCTGAAACCAGATCAAATGCATTTTAATGTAAATAACTTTTTGGTTGCCAGTGCGTTCAATAGACTATCCGCTGTGGGAGGTGGTACTTTAATTTTATGTAATAATAGTTTAAAATTTAAAGAGCGAAAAGACATTACTTCATTATCTATTGATCGCTTATGTGAGGTAGCATGTGCGGAAATAGAAAATCGTGTTGTAATATGTGTGTACAGACCGCCGGGCTCAAACTTTTCTTCTTTTTTAATTGCTATGGAAGAGATTTTAGGAAAAGCTTTTAGGAACAATAAATTAATTTTTGTTTGTGGTGATTTTAATGTTGATATTTTAGTGGACTCACCCGACAAGAGTAAACTCTTAGCATTATTTAATTCTTTTAATTTAAAACATATTATAAATCAACCCACTAGAATTACTGCCGCTACCAGTACATGTATAGATAACATTTTTACAAATAGTGTAGTAAACAACACATCCGTGATTAGTGGCGTTAGATCTGACCACATGGGTCAAATTGTTAACTTTAAAATAAATAAACAGTTATTATCAACCAAAAATATTAAAATTAGATTAATGACTAAAAATAAATTGCAATCATTGCAGGATAATATTGAAACTCAATTGTGTCTTACTCGTTTTACATCAGATGACCCTGACCAAAATTATAATAAGTTATTTCATATAATATGCCAAGAATTTAATAAATCGTGCCCTTTAAAGAATATTAAATTTAACAATAAATGTAGCTTTAATGAATGGGCCACAAAAGGTATAAGAAAAAGTAGAGATGTGCTTTATGACTTATATTATGAAAAGTCTTTTAATTCTGATAAATCTTTTCATGATTATGTCAGAAACTATTCAAAATTATTTAAGAAAGTATGTAATTTTGCAAAATCAAAATTAATCAGTAGTAAAATAAGTAAATCTAAAAATAAAATAAAAGCGGTATGGAAAGTTATAAACACTGAAACTGGTCAAATGAATCCTAGGGATCCTGAAATATCTTTGAAAATTGAAAATAAAACTTTATCGGAAAAGGTAGAAGTTGCAAATGCATTTGAATTATTTTTTTCAAATATCCCAATCGAAGTCACGAAGTCACTTGACTCGTCACCATCAGCAGCAGAATCGTTGTTGAAACAATTTTTTTCTAAAGTTATTCCAAATTTCGAGTTTAAACATGTTACACCATTTGCAGTTGTAAAAACTTTTAAAAGCTTAAATGTTAAAAACACTGAAGACCTGTGGGGTATTTCTATTAAGGTACTTGAATCCATTATTGGTTGTATAGCTCCGACTCTTGCAAAAATATTTAATCTTAGTATAGATAGCGGTAATTTCCCTGATCTGATGAAACACAGCAAAGTTATCCCAATTTTTAAATCAGGCTGCAAGCATAATCCCTCTAATTATAGACCTGTTTCAGTGCTTCCATCATTAAGTAAGATCTTTGAAAAAATTATGCTTGAACAGATGTTGTCTCATTTTAATAAAAATAGGATTTTACACGATCGACAGTTTGGCTTCACGAAAGGTAGATCGACGACAGATGCGGGTGCGAAATTAGTCACTCATATCTTGGAGGCTTGGGAAGGGTCGCAGGATGCTGTTGGCATCTTCTGTGATCTTTCCAAGGCTTTTGATTGCGTGGATCATAAAACGCTCATTTGTAAGTTAAGTCACTACGGGATTCGTGGACGTCCTCTGGAACTGGTGTTATCCTATCTTTCCAAAAGACAACAAAAAGTAGGCATATCTGGCATAACATCTTCAGGGTCTCTAGTAAAAATGGGCGTGCCACAGGGCTCGATTCTGGGCCCCTTTCTATTCCTTGCTTATATTAATGATCTTCCTTACATGATGTCGGCACTATCTGACATAATTTTGTTCGCGGACGACACTTCCCTTATTTTTAAAATCAATAGGAAAGACATAGATCTTTTAAATGTAAATAGTAGTTTATCCGCTCTATCGAAATGGTTTGCGGCAAATAATCTTTTATTAAATGCGACTAAAACGAAATGTCTGAAGTTCTCATTGCCAAACGTTCCCCATGTAGGAGTAAACATAACGCTTGACGGCAGTAAACTGGATATAGTAGATCAAACTGTATTTCTAGGCATAACAATAGATTCCAAATTACAGTGGGGAGCTCATATAACTGCCCTTTCTAGTAGGTTAAGTTCTTTTAAGTTAACTGTTAAGGTTAAGTTCTGCTGCTTTTGCAGTCAGAAGAATTAGACAGCTAACTGACATACCTACTGCCCGGCTTGTTTATTTTGCGTACTTCCACAGCATTATGTCTTATGGTATTCTGCTGTGGGGGGCAGCGGCCGATCGCGACTCGATATTTATATTACAGAAGAGGGCAATCCGCGCGATCTATAATATGGGCCCTCGGGAGTCCCTTAGAGATTTCTTTAAAGAGATTAATATTCTGACGATGCCTTCCCTTTACATTTTTGAAAACATTATGTTTGTACGTAAAAATCTGCCAATGTATAGTGTAAAAAGCGACGTTCATAATATAAATACTAGGAACAAACACAAATTAGTAGTCCCTAAATTTAGATTATCCAAAACGAATAAGTCATTCCTAGGAAACTGTGTTCGATTTTATAACAAGCTTCCCAAATCAATTACGGATCTCACTGAGGGCAAATTTAAATCTCACGTTAAATCAGTTCTCATTAAAAAGGCATACTATAAGATAAACGACTATGTTGACGATAGGGACGTGTGGCGCTAGTTCTTTTCTGCACATGTGGCTTCCCTGGTAACCAATAGTTTATAGTTTTTAGATGTAGGTTTATCCCTTATGTTGCTAAATGTCAGGTCATGACCAAAAAAAAATTCGCGAAGTGTGAGTTTGGTCACGACGTGACCAATTTAGGCGCGTCGTGTTCCTTACCAAATTTGGCATAGTAAAGTTGTGTTTGACACGCTAAAATTTTTTCGGATGCAACTAGAATATCAGGCAATATAAAAAGCCCATGTGTCAAAGCTTTAAAATGTACGGTTGACAAGTAATAAGAAAAATAAAAAAGGTGCCGCGTTAGTCCGCCATTTTGCTCGCGCGCTGTAAGGTCGTGTCGTGTTGTTTTGTGTTGTGTTAATGCATTATTCGTGTTTCTGCGTGTATCTTTGTGCTAAAATGTGCCTGAATAAGTGCTGATTGTGTATCAATAATTATATTGTGAATGTGATAAGGATTTCTATGCGAAATCTCAAAATGAACGGCGCTGGAGGTCATGTTTTGGCGCGAAACGCGGCGCATGACGAAACATTATCGGTAAGTTTTTATGATTTTTGTTGTATAGAGTCAATTAATTTATTCACTTGACAGACATATCTGTGTTGCTGGGGAGTTTGTTGCGCCGTTTCTTCTTCACAGCAAAAACACTAGGAAGCGGTGAAGGGAGGGCTTTTTGTGGGATGTCTATAATATTGTAAAACTAACGTTCAAAAAGAACTAAGTAATTCTAGTCTATTTTGAATAAATGAGTTTTGAGTTTGAGTTTGAGTTTGAACTGTTGCTTCCGGGAGCCGGATCCGACTATTTTTTTTTTTCTATTGGTCTGCTGTAGGTGGTCCTAGGGAACCCTTCCTACGTAACCGGGCAGTTATTGGCGAGACCTGAAGGGTCTCCAGTCCAATGGGGGCGGAAGTAAAATACTTAACTTAAGCTAACTAGGTACTTGTACTACACTAACATCATGACTACCTGCAACAACAGCACTAAGGGCGACCCCTAGTGGGACTCGGACCTCGGCTTAGGGCGTTGCTGGCTGGGACTTAGGGGGGGAAGACAGCTTGATGAGAGCCGAATTATCGGTGTGACTGCGGAGTCTGAAGAGACGACCGGCTCTACGACGGGAGAGCTCGGTGGATCGTGACCGGCGGCGGTGGGACGTCGCGGCGGGCCTCGTCGGCGAGGACGGTATGCGGCGGACGTTGTGTAGTGTGCTGGTCGATTTACTCGCCTCCCGGAGGAGGGTAATTTCGTCATCGGGTTCTAAAAGTGTGTGCCTGGGACGGCGAACTTTACTTATGAGAGAGGGACTGTAGTCGGCCGCTGCGGCGACTAGGGGGTTCGGATGGCGGGGGGCAGTGTCGAAGTAACGCTTGGAAATGCGTTTGAGGTATTGCCTGATGGTTGGCATTTTTAGATCGAGATGGGGGATCCGACTATCCAATCGGATTCCTGAAATACACGTTCGATTCTTGTGTCCGATTTTTCCTGGTTTCATTTGTTTTCTGTCTGTCAAGCGAAACACTTCAATCAGTCACACGGCAGTGTGTCGAGCCAAGTTCAAATAAGAAAAGCGACGCACCGGCTATGTGTTATGGAAATAAATCAGAAAATGATTTTATGCAAAAAAATTACCCTCAGTGCGTGGGTGTATCTCGCACTTGTCCGTGTTTTTTTTTACTTTTTTTCAATGATGGTATTAATTGAAGTTTAAGTATGGCATTACACGAAAAGTGTGTTTCTAAGCAACTTAAGTTATAATTATAATTGTCTGTTGTTACTCTTGTGTTTGTTCGTATTTCAATCAATTGTATTGCGCTTCAATCAATCAATCTGCCTAGCCTTTTCCCAACTACGTTGGGGTCGGCTTCCAGTCGAACCGGATGCAGCTGAATATCAGTATTTTACATGGAGCGACTGCCTATCAGACCTCCACAACCCAGTAACTGGGTAATACGATACTCTTGGTAAGACTGGTTGTCAGACTTTCTGGCTTCTGACCAACAGTAACGACTGTCAAAGATCTACAAATGACAGCCGGGACCAACGGCTTTACGTGCTTTCCGAGGCACGGAGGAAACTCGCTATGGTAAATGGTCACCCATCCACAGACCAACCTCGGCAAGCGTGGCTTAACCCGGAAGATCGGTCTATGCGGCTGTATTTATTTAGCCACGAGCTCCTCTGTATTGCGCTTGTGATTAATAAATAAATCGAACACTAGGTACTCATTTTATATATTTATTAATAAATTGATTGATGAACGTATAAAGACATACTTAAATGAACGTATTTAAAAATAGTTTAGGCTCAAAAACTGTTAAAAAAGTACTACCCTTATATCTCGCAGTTGGATAAATAACCATAGTCATAACTAGAACTACGTCCGTACTTGTCGATGCTCACTTGCCTGCTGATGAATCGGAGGGAAAAATCGTACGTGTATTTCACATCTATACAAATGTACGCGCCGCGCGCCTTCAGACTTGGATCGGAAGCGACGCCCGGACGATGCTTACGATTCTGACATCCGATCCGATAGTCTGATCGTACGTGTAATTCATGTTCAAACAAATGTATGGCGCGGAGGTCTTCAGATAGTCTGATCAGACTATCGGAGGCAAGTATCGGACGTGTATTTTGACGCTTAAACCCAAAATCTCTGTACTGATTGTACGTTTTTGACAGGAATACAATAGAAGTTATATAAGGGCATTTGTCCACAGCCGTCGTTACCAAAAACGAGATGATATTACCGAAGTAGTGATACATACATAAATAGTAGCTGGGTATCCATCGCACGTCCGTCATACCTGCGTGGTTATCTAGGACGCCGAGATCTTTCGGCGCTGACGCTAGAACTCGGCCCGAGATCGTGACTGGCTGAAATGCCGGCAATGCAAAACACGTCTAAGCTTGTTCACTATTCCCGAGATTGCCGGTGCTGGTGCACGGATTTTTGTCTAGTGTTGGGAGCTACCAAGATCGGTCGTTTCGACCTTCGGTCCAAAATAATCGCGTTTACCGATAGCATCGGCAGTGGACAAATGCCCTAAATGATTTAAGGTACAAGTCCGAGATGGGCTGCAAACTGCAACCGCAGACCACAAATCACATTGGTTTGTATGAACCAGTAGTGTCGCTTGTCTGCTGCTGTCATCTGCGGTTGCAGTTTGCGGTCGCCGTTGGAATACTACCTTTAAGGTGTGCACCTTAAAGGTGTTATTTGGACGACGAGTTGCGGTCTGCGGATGCAGTCTGCAGTTTGCAGCCCGTCTCGGACCTGGGGGTCTACTCGCCCCCACCGCCGATCCCGCTCGGGGAAGCTAGTCGCCCGTTCGAAAGTAGCCCTAAACCTCTGACGTCCCTGAGCTGGTGGCCAAGATTGGACTTCGTGTACCGTCTGTGTTTCTTCGGAGACCTCATCTCCTTCATGTACCTATTGTAAAAACTATCTATAGGCAAAATACATACATGTTAAGAGCATGTTGAATGTTTAATGAGGTGTGCCGGGATGTTGAGCTTGATTTATTCACGAATAGTGTCCAGAAATTAAAAAAAAATGTTGAGTAACTTTTTCTTTGAAGAGTAACATTGTTACGTAATGAATTTTATTTTTGTTTAATCTCTTCAATTATTTCTATGCTTAACTATCACGCTGTTTGTACCGTTTTGTCAATTTTAAACATAAGTTTATATTAGTGGAAACTTGTAATTGGCTTTCTTCTACATATTACTAATGACTACTCGAATGTATTAGCTGTAAGTTTTCTTAAAATTAATAAAATAAAATAAACATAGGAGTGAACAAAACAAGTGTCAAGTTCAACTTTTCGGACGGGTAAAAACACATCGGTAGTAGGGACAACTGTCAAATCGTGTTGTCATTCATTGTTAGTTCGGGCCCCGAAAAAATCGTATGTCCGTAGGTGATAGGGAGTAGGAAACGCTCGTAACTAAGGCCGAAACTACGGACTTCGTGCTTAGGGAGTAGGCTCCTTGTACCTTTATAGGTACCCGTCTTTTTTCTAGAATTAAGAAATACCAATTTCCTTGTTATTTCGCGCCACAGAAGTTCCCTAAGACAGGGTAACATATTATAAAAAAGCTATTTTGTTCCAAGATTGGTAATTTCCTTCGTATACCGATGTAAACAGTCGTGTGTGATCAGTTGATACGCAATCAATTTTGTTTGTGTTTGATTTCCTTTTCGGATGTTTATAGAAGTATAATAATTATGGTATAGCAAACAAAATATATGTATAGAGACAACTAATTACGTTCGTATTATATTAGAGTTCTGATAAGTGGGCTTTCTTTGCGGAGCCTGCCTTGTCTGTAAAAAGTTATTACGCAAACAATGACAATGATACAATTTATGTAAAAAACACAACAACATAATCGTCTAGGGGTGTTTCTATCATAACAGTAATAGCTAAATCAGTGTTAAGAGGCCTGTAAATTGCATCTTGTTGCCAATTTTATTGACCAATATAGCTCAGTATATTTGCAACGTATACGCTTGCTGCAATTTCATTGTGCAATACATTTCCGAATGTAGTCCAGCAAGATTCTGCAACTGGATTGCTGAGGAATTTTGTTTGTACACGCGGAGCTAGTAGATCTCAGCAGTTGCGAGGAGACAGCGGCCGCAGCGACAGGACGAGGCGGGGGGAGCTGAGCGAGGGAAAAGAGATGCACCTATACATCAGAGCAATGACGAAAGACGGCAACTGCTGGACATAGGCCTCCCCCAAGAATCGCCACATCGACCGGTCATCTGCTTCTCGCATCCAGCTTAATTCCGCGACCTTCACCAAGTCATCGGTCCACCTTGTGGGAGGCCTACCCACACTGCGCCTTCCAAGAAGGGCAGACATCGATGTTATTGGTGATGTTCTTCAACTCTCAACCGACGTGAGTGTATGACAAGATGTATGAACGTTGACGAAGCGAAAGGGTTATGCATGTGGCGTTCTAACGTTTCTGTTTACCCCCTTGGGAAAAAGGCGTGAGTTTATGTATGTTTATGTTCATGACAATAACATTTCCTTGCGTAGTGCATTGATATTCGCTGTTTGCCTGTATAAATAATTCTTTTGTTGACTCTAAATAACATATTAGATTATTTTATGTTGTACAATATAAGTTAGACAAATAGGATAGTTATTTTATTTAAGGGTAGAATTTTGACTGGAGGCTAGCATTAGAGCCTATTATGTATTAAGCATTGCGATTTTACACACCACAACAGCAACGGAACGCAGCAACGCAACGCAGCAACGGAACGCAGCAACATTATTACGGCATTAAGTCCGCCTTATGTAACACCATAGTACAGCAGTATAAATAAATAAAGTAGTAGTACATTCACTTCAAACAGCACCAGCAGTACTTGGAAACCAAAATTATAACACTGGTTAAAGGCAAACATGACCCAAAGCACATAGCAGGACCAAGAACTCTCAACCTTCTTTCAGAAGAACACGCAGAACTTTAATACCATTCCAGTGATATGTACCAATGTAACAAAACTAACAATGCTTTTATGAAAAATTGTAAACAACGGATACATTACTGAGATTGCGATGCACTTCAAACGGAACTCTATTCATATGAAAAATGGATTGCTCAGGTGGATGAGATCTTGGGCAAATAGTCGAGCTTACAACGGCTGTCCCATTTCAAAACCTAGTAAGGGACACTTTTTACAAAAATCGTTTTATTGCGTAATCTTGCTAACCTAGAAAGTCTCTACCGAATACAAAAACACCAGCGTTGAAAACTCACACAATAAGCAAATATATACAAGGTTAGTCAGAAAGGGGGTACTAGTCTGAAGCCCACTTATATTATCGCTGATGACTGTTTGGAAGCAAGTGTTAAAATTTCAAAATTAGGTATATTTTTTTCCAAATAAAATGATTTTTATTTTAGTTTTTTCAAAAATTCTTCATCCCTGCTTTAGTTACAAATTCAGAAAATGGTGCTTCTAATTCATGACCCCATATATGACCTAAAATGTAAACACAGCTGATCATAACTGGGGACGGATGGATTTTAGTTTTTTTTTTTTGAGATTTTTGAACAACTGTTTCTCTTAAACTATTGAGTTTTGGGAAAAGTTGTAAAACAAAAGTTATTCATTATTATGTGTACTTTAACACCCTTTCGGATTAGTACCCCCTTTCTGACTAACCTTGTATAAGCATCGATACCTATTAAGTGCCATTCACTGCCTCTGATCATTTTAAAACCTAGTAAGTCACTTTGACCACATGGTTTTACCTAACGTAAATGCTTTTCAAAGGCTGACCGATTTAACTTCTGAGCTCACCTGTAAAATTTCGTTTTAAGCCCTTACTAGGTTTTGAAATGGGACAGCCGACAATGTTTACTATGTGGGTAGTGATTTAATTCTGGAAGAAGTTTCTCAAGTTTTTCAAGTTCACTATGTTTGAATGAACGCTATCCTTATAAACTCCAGTCCGAATGAACGCCAACACGATACAATGAATACTAAATGAACGCTGCCCCGATGAACCCCAGCTCGAAAACATAAGCCACCGTTCGTGATGACGAGAGAAGAAGAAGAAGGGGGAAATTACGATAATATTATCTAACGAGGTTGACTGTCCTGATCTACTGCATCATTTGTATTTTAATATACTTCAGAGATCAGTTAGATTTAATCCGCCTATCTCCATTCCCTTTCCTAAATCTAATTATAGGTAAAACTCATACATAGTGCGAGCGAGTAAGGACTTCAATAGTCTATGTAAAGAGTTCTCATTTGACCCATTTAATACCAATTCTGATTCTGCACGCAGTCGGTTGAAAGAATGCTAACTTTTTTTAAAGGCCATAATGATTTTGTACTTTATTTAAATTATCATATTTTATCTTTATCGTGCTTGTTAGATCCTAAGTTTTCTAATATTCTTTTCCATTTTTACTCGTGGGAACCTGTAATTGGCTTTGTATTGATATCCACTGTTATCCATTTGTCGTAGCTGTTGGTTCTCTTTTAATAATAAATAATCACCACGCTTGGTAGACGAATGGATTGGTGATCAGAGTGGCCTATTACTTGGTGATGAATATCACTCACATATTTTATTCATATATGTTTGATAATATGGGTACTTGGCTTAAATATGGAGCTGGATTTAAACATAAGGCTTCAAAGAACTTTATTAATTATTTAATATTATAAATGCGAAAGTAAGTTTGTTTGTTACCTTTTCACGCCTAAACCACTGAACCGATCATCCTGAAATTGTGCATATACGTTGTCAAGTGTACAGAAACGGACATAGGCTACCTTTTATCCCGAAAAAAGTACTGTTCCTGAGGAAAACAACAATAACGATAATAGATGGCGCCACGTGTCTTTCAAATCATGATTGTATTATAGAAACTTTATTAGGTAGTGTGTTATGAGTTGATTGTTAAATTCTAAATTAACGCGAGCGAAGCCGCGGGCAAAAGGTAGTAAATAATATTTCAGAAAAGCGATTGTTCCACGAAACGGTTTTATTAGTTCAACGTTATCGGTTCTGCAGTAAACCGATTAAATGGAACTAAAGATATTACTTATCTTTTCGTTGCTATCTTTTACTTGCAGGTATATCATGAAAGATATAAAAAAAATAGAACCGTCCAATTAGGTTACAAATAAAACATCCAAACAGATTTTGACGACAACCATTTTGCCTTCTATAATATTATTACATTTATTTTTTTGTAAATTAACATTACCACACTTTGTATTCTAAAGACAACATTTCAGTCCAAATTACAGACAGGTTGTTGGACAAAATTCCAATCCACAAACGAAGAGAAAAAAATACCCTAACAAAATATTTTCTTCGCAAATCAGTATAGAAAAAAACGGCAACGGAATTCATCATCTAAAAGGCGTCGTAAATACATAATAACAAGCTAACAAATCACGAAGCGAGCAAATTCACATTTTTCCTTTTACCCTGCATAAATTATAGCAAAAAAGATATAAATGTCGTTTCACTTTCAAAAGAAGAACCTTTAAAATAAAAAGAAGCCTAGTAACACATGTATTGTATTGTTGAGTCATGAATATTAAGAATGCCATTTCTTTTTTTAATTAAAGAGAATATTTATTTTGTATTTTAATAATTCTCTGTGCCACTCACCTATTTTTTATCAAAAAAATACTAAGAATTTTTGTGAAATAGGACAGGTGTTTTGTGATCGACTGTACTTTGGCCAACACGTTTCTTTTAAAGGTTTTAAGTGAATTACAACATTTATTTTAGATAAAATATTATACCTTTCATGGATTTCAGAGAATAGTTTTTTTTTTGTCTAATTGTACTGAATTTTCATGTATACACTCCGTCTGAAGAAGACGGACGGTACGTTGGACTCTCTTTTTATTGTTTGACTTGATCTCACTTGACCCTATAGTCGCACCTGATGGTATGCGTAAAAAAGGTCTAAGATGGAACACACGAATCGAAGTAACAGAGATATAGAGGGATCTCCTATACGCTTCTGGCTCACACATAAACAACGGAACACAGTAATCTGCTTTGCGCCGGACTTTAATCGGGGGGTGACCACCAGGTGAGCTTACCGACTATACCCGCTGTCACGCTTAGCGGGTTAAGGGTGGCTTGAGGAGTCAACCCTTAACGAGCATATGCACGTAAAATCAGAATATCTACCAAGATGTTTAGCAGGCGTGTACTTATGGAAGAATAATGAAAACACTTTTAAATGTACAATATAATTTTTAGTAATTATTACTAAAATAGAACAGGGCATGGTTCTAGAAGATACGATACGAGGAGTCCAGGGTCTTCAGGAGTAGGTAGAAACTTAACTTCTGGTGTAGGCTGCCGAGGTGCGAGAGAGGACGAACTGTTTTTTTTTTCTATTGGACTACTGTAGATGGTCCTAGGGGACCGTTTCTACGTAACCGGGCAGTTATTGGCGAGACCTGAAGGGTCTCCAGCCAATGGGGGGGGGGGGGGAAGTAAAATACTTAATCTAAGGTAACTACTTGTACTACACTAACATCATGATTACCTGCAACAGCACTAAGGACGAGCCCTAGTGGAACTCGGACCTCGGCTTAGGGCGTTGCTGGCGGGGACTTGGACTTAGGGGGGGGGGGGGGGGGGAGACAGCTTGATGAGGGCTGAATTATCGGTGTGACTGCGGAGTTTGAAGAGATGACCGGCTCTACGACGGGAGAGCTCGGTGGATCGTGACCGGCGGCGATGGGACGTCGCGACAGACCTCGTCGGCGAGGACGGTATGCCGGACGGCGGCGGGCGTTGTGTATTGTTCTGGTCCATTTACTCGCCTCCTGGAGGAGGGTTATTTCGTCATCGGGTTCTAAAAGTGTGTGCCTGGGACGGCGAGGACGAACTGTAGCGTGCCTGCCCTTTTATAGGCGCACCCCGCCAGTCGCCTCCACTACCACCATCACACCGCTTGGTAGTCGTCCTCAGTACAAAAGATTTAGGTATCTCCGATGACACGCTCGCTACCCTTTTGTGATACTTCTTTGGCACTTCATTAGAATGTTATTTTAATTTGTTTATAGTCAATTTATTTACCCAACCTACTAGATAAATACCCCCGACATTGTAGTCTGACATAGTCGATGATTGCTAGCGATTATTATTAATACGGTGAGAAAGTTCTCTCCATAACGAGTCATACGAGCTCAAACATGATGGATCTACTACTAATCATTGCGGAGGGCCGATCATCACCCTGAGCCACCTTCAAAGTCCTTTTTGTCAAAGTCATGAGGCATAATCGATGGGTCTTCTTGATTACTAGCTACATTGAAGTTAGTAGTATTAACAGACTTCCGATCCAAACCCTTGATAAGATCAGCTCGTACCATTGAGCTTATATTGTATTGTCACTAGGTTTGCGAATGTTAGAAATTTGAAGTCATTCGGACGAGCGGAAGTTTAATAAATATCCGTCGTTTGACTGAAATCCCTACACCAACTATGAAAGACCTGATCATTTAGAAACCGCTGAACCGATTTCTATTAAACATAGTCTATAGCCATATCGATTAAAACAGTTTTGAAACAAAAAAAAAACCGTATTCAAATCGGTTCATCCGTTTAGGAGCTACGATGCTACAGACAGACAGACATAGGCTTCAAACTTGATAACACCCCTCTTTTCGTCTCGGGTTAATAAATGAAGAGTAGACACTCATCACATCAAAAGTCGATATTACATTTTCATTTTTTTTTTGTTTTTTTCTCGCTTCTTTATTTTCTTAATCGTTTCCGTTTCTTATTTCAAACTGCACTAAAAGCGGCTAATTCTCCAAGCAAAAAACTCGATAAAATTCTTAGTTTTGGTCAGAATAAGCTATTTACTACAAAAATAAATGCGACTTACAAGTTTTTGGGCATTTCTGAAAAATTGTTTAAGACGTAAATAGCCACATTTGATCAGACACTCCTCAAATATAATCCTTTTTCGACTTTTAAAACAAAGATACCTTCCATTTTCAAAATACAATGAATATTAAAAAGGGTTTTTAATTCATAATCCAAAAAGCCTTTTCAAAACAAGCTTGGAACAAAATAGTTGTAAAAAATATTGTCTATGTCGAAGTTGACAACTTTTATCATCAAAACTTTGTCTGTTGCTTATTTCTGTCACACTGTATAAATAAGTACGAACCGTGACGAAACTCATCTCAATACGCATCAATTTTACCGCCCTGGGATTTAGGGATCCGTAGAATTATTAAAAATATTAAGGGCCAATTTCACCGATCGTCTCCAAAACTACGTTCAGTAAAACGGCGTTTACACTAACTGGGTTTAATATTAAGATTTGATCTCGGTTAAAATCAATTGCATTTCACAGAGCAAAACGGCCGTTCCGTTGATCGCGTTTATGAAAACCGAGTTTATGGTATTTCAGATCGGCAACGTCGCGTTGCGTTTTGTTCTTGCACCGAAATTTGACAAAACGTATCCCCCTGGCTGTCAATATTTATGTCATGTCAACTTGGTAAAGTGAGGTTAATTATATTATTGTTTGTTTTGCGCTGGTGTATTTCTCTAATTTGTAGTGCACGTAATTTGTGGAATTTTCTTTATAACACAAACGTAAACTCTTCTCATTATGTAACTCAAAATATTCGTACTTGTGCGTTGATGTGAATAGTATCTACCCAAGCACATTTTCAAATGTTGACATCTGGTCCGCAGGTCAGTTTTTGGGTGTGCCAGATGTCCCTTAACCCAGCCTTTTGAAAGCGCGCGGGATGTCGAATACATAATCGCGTTTAAGATGGCTAAACGGTCAAAATTGGGCGTTTAGTACAGTTACTGCGTTTAGCACTAAACTACATTAAATACTGTCGGTGAAATGCCAAAACAAATCTTAAACTTAGATTAAAATTAAATCGCGGTTTATGCTCTGTTGATTGCGTTTTATTTGATCGGTGAAATTGGCCCTAAAACTGTTGTTTAATCAACGGTAGATCAACTGTGGGTCATTAGTCTGGGGAAAGGCGCTGATAGCCGAAATACAGGCTCTGCCTAGTTCGGATACAGATGCTAATCTCGTTTTGTTATTATAATATTGTTGCCAAGTTGTTATGTAACTTAGTACTAAGTCGTTTGCAAATAAAAATTATTATTATTATTATTTCACAAAAACCGTAATAGTAATAATTACTAGGGATGCTCCCACTATCCGGCCACTTTCGTAGTCGGTGACTAGTCGGCGACTATTCGGCAAAGAGCGCCGACGATCGGGCTTCTTACTTTGTATGTATTTCTCAATAAAATGTATAATTAAATTAAATAAAAAAAGAAACAGTACGAAGTAAACTAAACATGTTTCGACACGCTCGCAAGGCGGCGGTTGCGACTTGCGCGCGAAAAAGCTGTAACTGAAGCGTTACGGAAATTTCTGAATACCCCCAAAACCGTGATCGGCTTGGCCGACTAATCGGCCGATTAGTCGGCCTCTTTACGATCGACTAATTGGCTAGTCGGCCAAAGTCATAGTCGACACATCTCTAATAATTACTTTCCCTACATACATGTGTGCATACACATAAAATTATATCCGTACAAATATTATACATGCGAAAGTGACTATGTCTGTCACATAATCACGACTAAACTACTGAACCGATTTTGATGAAACTGGTACAGATAAGTTCTAGACTATAGAGATATGTTAGTCTTTTTTTTTTTTTTTTAAAAACTTTGCCCCACACTAAGATTTCTCTTGTATCGTGGGTGCGTTTACAGACACAAATCTCACAAACAAACGCCCAGACCCGAAACAACCATTTGTAGGCCATACAAATTTTTGTTCCGTGTGGGAATCGAACCCACGACCCGTGGCGCAGAAGCCAATCACTTAGCCACTGCACCAAACGTGTCGTCTAAAACGTAAGACGTCTTTAAGGTGTTCATCTATGGCCTTTTGTAACCTGTAATGTGTGTCTATTAGTTTCGACTAGCTTCTACGACACAGGGAATCCTAGTGTCGAAGCTAGTACCAAATATAATATTATTATTATTTATGTTTATTGAAAAGTATTTGAATTTGAATGAAAAAATAGTCTATAATCCTTTTCTGGATTCCAGACTATATCTGTACCAAGTTTCATCAAAATCGGTTCAGTAGTTTAGTCGTGATAAGGTAATAGACAGACAGAGTTACTTTCGCATTTACACTCACCGGCATAATTAGCGGAACGCAACAAAAAACCGTGTTTTTCCATAATTTTGTATTGCACACTAATGTTTTTGTTTAAATATTTTATAATTAGGGTTAAATGCATTAAAAGGACAAATAATCAATAATCATTTAACTGAATTTGGCAATTTAAATCTTCAATTTGCTAGAATATCCATTTTGTAACTTTCGGCGCATATTTTTTGGAATAATTAATTTGCTATTTATTTTACTTTTTTGTTTGCTTTATCACCGTTTCTATACTGCTAAGGTCCTTATCAGTATTATGACATGTTTTTCCACTCAATTTTTTAATTCATTGTCTTTTCTTAAGACTAATTGTCCCCATACTCCCATGAAACACTTTTCAATCCTCTAATGTTTCTGGGTGGCTGGATTTTTTTCTCTAACCCTATTTCCCGTCAAGGCCAAGTCATATTCTATTGGACTCATGTCCGGGGTTCACGTTGACCCACAATGGTGGGTTATTACAACATCTTATATGAAATTGCGGACCACGAATACATATTCCGGCCACACATAATCGTGCATATTTTGTTTTTCTTGACTGCTAATTTGTCAAGTGGCATCGCATGAGGTTCTGGAATGTCTATCCTGCAAAAATAAGCAGCCAGTAAGTCTCCTTCAATAATGCCTAACTCCGTGTGCGCTTCAAAACAAATGACACCCCAAACCACTACTGGAGCCTCCAGTATAAGGCACATTCCTGTGAAATTTGACAGTTCAAAGCGATTCTCTTGACGTATTCATAATCTATGCCTCCCATCCAAAAAATGTATATCACAAAACAGCTTGCCCCTGAGAAAAAATCTCTTTCTAACTCCTTAGTCCGATCTCGGTGTTATTGAGCAAAACTTAATTTCACTACGCGATGACCTACAGCACGTTTTGGACATTCAGCAGTCGCGTTAGACATCAGATTACCTTCAACAAGACGTCGTCTTTCTTTCCGCATACTCACAAACAAAATACGGACCACCTTCAGGATGCTACAGGCCCGAATAGCCGCATTGCGCCAATTTTTCAGAGCCTTTATCGGTTTGGACTGTCACAAACCAATCATCAGCGGCGCTTTTTCCTTGATTTCTGCATTATTCTCATCATCTAACGAAACATCCTGTCTGCTGGTACCGATGGACATTGCGAGGAATGACTTATATCGATACATCCAGTGCTTAACTTACTGCACGATAGGTTTGACTTTCATCGATCTCTGTAACATCCCTCGTAGCTTTTGTCGCAGGTAAATTACTTCTTTCAGCCTCTACGCAATGTTTATTCTCCTAATGCAATGAATACACTAAGGCCAAACCACCAGTACTTAAATAAAACAAAGTTCCGGTCAAAAACACAAAAGGGCAAAATCTTTGTAAAATCAAAACTGGGCCTAATTTACCTCTAATCGCTTAGGAAAATCAAATTTTTTTTCAACATGCAAGTCCTAATTGAAGGTTCTTTTGACTAAAAAAAATCGTCATAGCAATAGAAGTACCATATAATAAAAAAATGGAAAAAATAAAAACGTTCCGCTAATTATGCCGTTGAGTGTATAATACATATTTGTAAGGTTTTTTGTAGAGTGATCAAAATAGCAAGAAGCTGTTGTGTGTAACTTAACCCTTTATCGGAGAACATGAGCGACGCAACCAAAAAATAAGCAGCAATACCTCCTTGCATTTCTTCAGTTGAAACTCTACTCTAAGTCATAAAAATATAATTAGTCTGCCAATACTCCAAAATCCTTGGTTTATTAAGCTACGGAACCCTCTACCCCGAATCATTCTCCTATCTACCATTTTTGCTTTTTTCTTCGTAAACTGGTATAATCACGGGTCCCATAAACCAAGGGTCCGTCACCTGTTTAAAATCCACTCGATATTCAGATATAATGGCTATGTTTTACATCAACAGATTCCTCTTTAAAATGCTTTTGAATTAACTTGTTAGGAACTTAGGAATTTTGAAGCAAACAATATAATTTGCTAAAGCGCAGTTCAGACGATGCTTTACTATTTCGCTATATAGTAAAGCATATTGCGTCATAAGCTATAACTATATAGCATGACGTTCACACTATACGCTATATCGCAAACCGGTCTACTATGTATACCGAGTTATTTGATGGCGATACGTCGGGCGACGGACGGGGTAGAAGTGAGGCGGGGTGGGGACCTGAGAATCGTGCGATATAGTTCTGAGGATCGTTCAAGGTTATCGTGCACAGCAAGCCAATACTTTATAGCGTAGCGTTGTGTGAACGTCCATATAAAATGTATGGTGAGTGATATCGTTGTGCTCTACAATATTTTATATACTATACTACGTATTATGGCGTTGTCTGAACTGCGCCTTAGTTTTTGTTTTTCGTATTTGTTGGTTTTTATTTACACAAACAAATATTTACATAATTACAAATAACACATAAACATAATTACATAACTTCACGCCTTATTCCCCGAAGGGTTGGCAGAGGTGTATAGTAACACCCACGTTTCGCCGTTATGTTTAGGTCCCATGTAATAGGGGGCGAGCCTATTGCCATCAACCGGGCACAAATCCAGACTCCGAGCTGCTACTGAGAAATTCCACACGGAAAAACCCAATAACACTTTGCCCGACCTGGGGATCGAACCCAAGACCTCACGCTCAGCAGTCGCGCTTGCGACCACTAGACCAACGAGACAGTCACAAATACAACGAGTTACAAATAACAGTATATGCAAATAAAGAAAAATAAATCCTAATAAAACTGTAAACTAAAATAGGGCACCAAATATTCCTCCACATCGCTGTCGTCTGCTAACGTGGCCAGAAGAATAGCAGTATTGCCTCGTATGGCAAGACTTTGACCAAAGTGGAGACCAGCCTTCGGGTCACGGGAAGTGTCAACCAGCCGCCTTGCAATATCTCTGTATAGGAGTTTTATTATATCTTGTTAGTTGGCAAGTCGTTTTTTTTTTTATTTTACTACTCGTAGATGGTCCTTGCGAGCTGTTTCTACGTAACCGGGCAGTTATTGGCGAAACTTAAAGGGTCTCCAGCCAACGGTGGGGAACAGTAGCATAGCTACGTAACCAAGGGCCCTGGGGCAAAAATGAAATTGGGGCCCTATTTAAACTAAACTAAATAGAAATGCAAATACAATATCTAGCTTTAATTCCGCTGAACAAGATCGCTAGTTTGGATGCAGTATGCAGCACCACCCTCCCGCCCACAAGTTTATGCACATGCAGAAAGAGTGAAAAAATAATGCAACATGCAACCAAACCAATACACGACACGTGTTTCGCCCCTGCACGGGGCATCCTCAGGATATGTTGACTCCTCGACCGCTAGGACGCGAATACTCGCGTCCGTCAACATATCCTGAGGATGCCCCGTGCAGGGGCGAAACACGTGTCGTGTATTGGTTTGGTTGCATGTTGCATTATTTTTTCACTCTTTCTGCATGTGCATAAACTTGTGGGCGGGGAGGGTGGTGCTGCATACTGCATCCAAACTAGCGATCTTGTTCAGCGGAATTAAAGCTAGATATTGTATTTGCATTTCTGTATGTCATGGATTTCCGCAAAGTAACGCCTGATTCCATCATTTATCTAAACTAAATAGACTTTGAAGGCGCAAAACTACTTCATCATCAGCTCCTTATCGTCCACTGCAGGGTATAATAAAGCAAAGCTATTTACTACTAAGCATTATGTATAACGCGGCAGATAATCATTTAATCGTAATTCCTAATCTGTAATTATATTATATAAAAGGAGAAGCTGACTGACTGACTGACTGATCTATCAACGCACAGCCTAAACCTCTGGGGTTAGAGACTTGAATTACAGTAGGTTCCTTTTGTAACGTAGGCATCCACTAAGAAAGAATTTTTGAAAATTCTAATACTAAGGGGATGAAATAGGCGATTGAAGTTTGTATGAAAAATCGTCACTTAAGGGTTCAAAATTTCACGCAAGCGAAGCTGCGGGCGAAAGCTAGTAATATTATAAATGTCAAAGTTTGTTTGCTTTCACGTAAAAGTTTGGTTTGGGGCCAAAACGTTAAAGTCAAAAATCTTTATTCAACTAGGATATTTATGATTATTTACGGTTTACTCACGTGCATTTTTCGGGATTGCCCGACTAGTTTCGGACCCAAACGGAGCCCTTAATCATGAGCTGAACACGCGGTGAGGTCGCGAGATGAACTGTTCGTCTCGCGACCTCGCCGTGTGTTCAAGTCGGGCAATCCCGAAAAATGCACGTGAGTAAACCGTAAATAATCATAAATATGAATGTGTCTCACGAAAGTTATAATACAAAAACTAGGATATTATATAAATTTTTCGAACGTCGTTCATGGAGGCCGAGGGGCCCCTCGAGTTTGGAGGCCCCGGTGCACTGCCCCACCTAGCCATACGGTAGCTACGCCACTGGTGGGGAAGTATTACTTTGTGGAGAAACTAGGTGTGGTGTTCCTCCAACCAAAGGGAGGATCCTCCAACCAGGCGGAGTCTTGTGCCTGGCGGGCTACTGCCCAACGGTTGATGTTGGGAGGTTGTATATATACTATCTGCGTGTTAAATCTTGATTGCGCGATGTAGGATAGTTCGCTAGTTCGCATGTGGCGAGATAGATACCGCCACATCACTCCCCCCCTGAGACCGGAGGTCGATCGTCTTGATGAGTTAGCGGTCGTTGCGTCTTGAGAACTTGCCAGGGCCAGTGAAGGGTTCCTTTGAGTCGAAACCGGATACCGCGTCATTCCAGTGAGTCGGAACTGTGAGAGCGATGAGTGGTGGCTGTGGACTGCGTCGACCAGGAGAGAAGTGCCTCTGCTAGTTGACCGGCCGAAGTGCAGTATGATACGCCGTGATGCTGAAGTGGGCTGAGGGTCGTGACCAGGCTTGCGCGTTCGCTGCAGGCTAGTGGTCACATCACCCGTTAAAGCCGAGGATGCTGGCTGGCTGTGGGACTCGCTGCTTGCTGCTCGATTGAATGCTGACCTGCTGAGGGAGTGATGATGTGGCTGCCGAGGCTGCGAAGGTTCTGTGTGACGTCACCAGTGTGGAAACACTGTCTGTGACGATCACGTCGGAGTCATCAATGTGGAGAAACTTGGTGTGGTGTTCCTCCAACCAAAGGGAGGATCCTCCAACCAGGCGGAGTCTTGTGCCTGGCGGGCTACTGCTCAACAGTTGATGTTGGGAGGTTGTATATATACTATCTGCGTGTTAAATCTTGATTGCGCGATGTAGGATAGTTCGCTAGTTCGCATGTGGCGAGATAGATGCCGCCACATTGCATTAAGTCTGCCTTGTGTACAGTACGACACAACTAAACATCGATGTATCTGATCGAACAACCAATAACAATCGCTCATTTTCGCGCCACTCACACTTATTACCTCAGCATAAAGATCATTTTACATATATTATCATGACATCACGCCTGTATTCCCCGAAGGCAGTGCCGGCGTAAGGGCCACTGACACCTCGGGCGAAAATATTGTGGCGCCCACTTGAGGGAAGCAATATCAAGTGTTAGTACTCCAACTTCAGACCTTGGCGCCCCGCAGAATTTGTCGCCCTGGGCCATCGCCCCATCACGCCCCCCCCTAACGCCGGCACTGCCCGAAGGACTGGGAAGAGGTGTAAAGTACACCCTCATTTCGCCGTTATGTTTAAGTCCCGTGTAATAGGAGGCGAGCCTATTGACATCAATGAATCGGGAACAAATTTTTTCGTGAACAAATTTGACGACACGTTTAGTTCAGTGTCTAAGCGATTGGCTTCTGCGCTGCGGGTCGTGGGTTCGATTCCCACACGGAACCAAAATTTGTATGCCCTACGGATAGTTGTTTCGGGTCTGGGCGTTTGTTTGTTTGTTTCACGATACAGGAGAAACCATAGTGTGGGGCAATGTTTTTTAATAAAAAAAAACAGACTCCGGTCTGTTACTGAGAAATTCCACACGGAAAAACCCAAAAAAAGGCCGACCTGGGAATCGAACCCAGGACCTCACGCTCAGCACGCAACAGCTACGCTAGACCAACGAGCCAGTATTTAAAATACCTCCTTTGCAAAACCTTTCACGAATTTCAAAACAATTTTATTATTCCTGAAGGCTACCACAAAACAGTTCTGTTGACCGCATCGTATAAAAATAACTTCACGGCAGCGGTCGATCATAAAAACAGTGCGTCTACTGCCGTAGCAATAAAAATAGTTTCACAAACCACAAATGTAGATATAGGGACATAAAAGTGCGTTTTTTTAGGAGAAATACTTCCTGGACTATTGTAGTCGTCGGCGTCGTAGCGTTTTCCGGCTTATTGTTAGGGTCCGCATTGCTTTAAAAACTGGTCCTTTTGTGCTTCGTAAATATGGCGAAAACTAGGTATTCAAAACTTGATTGGTTTTTAAGCTCAATGTTTAAGGCCCGGACTCTACCAAAGCGGAGATGTGCGGAGATGTTGACTTGACGACACGTTTGGTGCAGTGGCTAAGCGATTGGCTTCTGCGCCACGGGTCGTGGGTTCGATTCCCACACGGAACAAAAATTTGTATGGCCTACAGATGGTTGTTTCGGGTCTGGGCGTTTGTTTGTGAGATTTGTGTCTGTAAACGCACCCACGATACAAGAGTAATCTAACTGTGGGGCAACGTTTTTTTAAAAAAAAAAAAAAATGATCGAAGCGGAGACAAGAAGAGATGTTTTTCAGCTAGGGTGGAGATGTGCGCTGACTAGAGCGGAACTGAGCTGCGTACGGCGAGCGTTGGATGTGAACGCACAGTTTAGTGCGATCTGACACGAAAGGTAGACGTCTCAGACTGCACACCGCACACATCTCGTCTCCGCTGCGCGCCGTCGTTAGCTGGCAAAGCTCACATCTCCGCCTTGTACCGCGGCTCAGCTCAATTTCAGCGAGGAACAGCTCACATCTCCACTTCCATCGCGCCATACAAATATGATACATCTCCGCTCAGTGGTATCCACTTAAGCTGAGTGGAGACGAGATGTGTGAATAACGAAATTCTATTGGTTTTTTAAAACACATCTCCACTCCACTCGTCTCGTCTCCGCTTTGGTGGAGTCCGGGCCTAAGACTGGGATTGATCACAAAAAGTTAAAAGCACATTGAGCTTAGTTTGAGGAGTTGACAGGAATAGTAGGGAAAACATTGCTAGTAAATCTTTCTGTTCTACCTAGCCTTTTCCCAACTATATTGGGGTCAGCTTTCAGTCTAACCAGACCAGATGCGGCTGAATACCAGTATTTTACACGGAGCGACTGCCATCAGACCTCCGCAACCCAGTTACGCTACGTTCACACGGAGTCACGTTTTACCGAATATTATTTTCATCGGATCTAGCAAAACCGAATGTTGTCTTCACACGGCACATCTTGCGTTGCCGTATACGATGACCCCGAATTGGGATCCTGTGTGAACACACGTCCCGTGTCCCTCTCTACCCAGTACCCCGCTTGTGCGACCCGACATGTATTCGGTTTCAAGATCCGGTAAATAACCGAATCTACACCAGCTTGTATCGTATGAACGCGTGTATTGAATACGCTGTGCCACTGCACCGGATCCTACATTTTGCAGTACGGCCGGATCGGTTTGTAGTCGCCAAATCGGATGTCAACTTCAGCAAGATTCGGTTTTTTTGCCGTGTCTTGAAACTGAATGTATGTGTGAACTCATGTATTGAAATACTGTTGCCACTAAACCGAATCCTGCAAAAAACCGATTCGGTAGATAAACACACGACGCCGTGTGAACGTACCGTTACGAGGCAGTATCGATATCCTAAGGTTAGACTATTTGTCAGACTTTCGAGCTTCTAACTACCCATATCGACTGTCATAGGTATTCGTATAACACCCGGGACCGACGGTTTAGCGTGCTGTCCGAAGTACGGGCTCATCCGTATTTCCAGGATCATCTTTAACGGATCCGACGCTACTGGAGGTGATGTTCACACCGCATTTAGATAAAGAGTCATTTATTTGGACACAGCACAAAGAGACACAACATGCAAAAAATGTGATATAAATAAAATAAAAAAAGTCTTGGGTATGTGTCTCACGGCTGGACCAAAAAGGTGTCCAGATCAGCTTAATGTCAAGCACTTTATGTACTTGACGTTGGTTTTCGTCTGGAACCTTTGTGCTCCACAGATGCAGTACCGTTCCCCCGTGCCACGCCCCGCGTGGCTTCGATCCGGTAAAACGGATCAGTATTTTAATACCGTTGTGTGTGTACACTCGCTCATACAACTACATACGCCATTGCCAAATAAAAATGTACACAATAATACGGACCTGTAAAACGGATTGTTGTATATTTTGTCGGATCGGTATTTTTTACTGGATCTAGAATACTGTCATGTGTGTGAACTCGCTCATACAACTACATACGTCACGTCATTGCCTAATAAAAACGTATACGACAAAGCGGACCTGTAAAACGGACCTCTGTGTGAACGAGCACTACGGAAGGGTCGCAATGTGTAACGAACGGTCACACATCTATAGACTGAATGAAATGAATGAAAATCGCATGATCCGCATGGTTTTTAATTAGCCACTATCCCCTACAGTAAATCCACTATCTATACATATAAAAGGAGAAGCTGACTGACTGACTGACTGATCTATCAACGCACAGCCTAAACCGCTGGGGTTAGAAAGTTGAAATTTTGACAGTAGGTTCTTTTTGTAACGTAGGCATCCACTAAGAAGGGATTTTTCGAAATTCAACCCCTAAGGGAGTTAAATAGGGGATGAAAGTTTGTATGGAAAATCGTCACTTAACGGGTTCAAAATTTCACGCAAGCGAAGCTGCGGGCGAAAGCTAGTAAATCATAATATGGGAAACATTTCGAACGTTTTGCTCTCTTCTTGGCTAGAAAGCTCTGTAGGCTAACAACCATTACGCATTGTCGACTGGTCGCCAGAGACTTGGTCTCTCGGCGACCAAAACATAGGCAACTAGGGTCAGGAGACCAAGCCGATCGTTTCTTGTTTCTTATACATTCGTGCAGAATTGACGTCGAAGAAGCTGCAATAGTAGCGTTACTAATTATCAAGAGAAAAAAAAAAAGAAATGCAAAAGAGTATAGGGTATCCGGATTGGAATATTGGTCACTGGATAAATCTCAAATAGCTTTTCGGAATTGTATTTCCAATATTAATTTCTCTGTATCGAAAGCCTGAGCCATTTTTGTGCGCGACGTCCGGTCGTCTCGACAGTTGCTCGCAGTGTGATGTGAACGCTTCCATTTGAAACCGTGCTCCTATTGGTCGCCGGCGACCAGCAGTCGCTTGTGCATCGCCACTGCGCGGCGAGTCACTGAGTCGCCCGGGCGACCGGCGACCAAATGTGGAAACACGTATTTAAACTATAGAAAGTCACAGTCGCCGTCGACCAAGCATCCGGCGACCAGTAACTAAAATAGGGAATAAGCATGTAACTTTTTTTTTCTCTTAATTAATAAAGCACATTAATATAAATCCAAGAAAAGTATTAAAAGTCAAATGTTACTATTATTTCTTGCTTAAAACAATTATTGAACTTCAACAATTTTCTTCTACAGTTCAAACGTCCTTTATTGTCGCGGTCATAATGTGACGTCATAATCCAAGATTCTGCTTTGTTTACATCTCTTTTTTAGCTACAAATCATGTAAATTAAATTATTTCTTGTGCTTTATTCAAGCAGAAATCGCACTTACTAACTTAACCTCAGTGAGAAATCAAACAGTTTGCTAAGAAAAGATTATTTAAAGATTTATTCATATGGATTTTGATGTCACTTCCGGCATTTTCGAAGACGACGCGTTTCCAGATTGCGTTCCGTTCCACGAAAAAAACGTAACATAATAAGTCATCATCTGCCTAGCCTTTTCCCAACTATGTTGGGGTCGGCTTCCAGTTGAACCGGATGCAGCTGAATATCAGTATTTTACATGGAGCGACTGCCTATCAGACCTCCACAACCCAGTAACTGGGTAATACGATACTCTTGGTAAGACTGGTTGTCAGACTTTCTGGCTTCTGACCAATAGTAACGACTGTCAAAGATCTACAAATGACAGCCGGGACCAACGGCTTTACGTGTTTTCCGAGGCACGGAGGAAACTCGCTATGGTAAATGGTCACCCATCCACAGACCAACCTCGGCAAACGTGGCTTAACCCGGAAGATCGGTCTATGCGGCTGTAATTATTTAGCCACGAGCTCCTTCTAACATAATAAGTAATAAGTTAAAAAATGTAAAAAAAAAATGCAATTTGTGTCTTGACTCCTATAAAATGTATTTCTAAATAATGAAAGAGTTTTGAATTACATGCATATTCTCTATTCAGTTGCAGTGTAGTTGAAGTTTCGATCAAAACAACGGTTCTCGTATTCTCTTAATCGGCGATCGCTATCAGATACACTCGCGTGAACTTAAAAGCAGCGGTGCAATTTGATCAGCGCGTCATAAAATTACGTGAATTAGCCTACTGCTCTTTTGTAAATTATACTATTTCACGGAAGAACAGAATATTTTTCCCTGGACTGGAAAGGAGACCTGACACGCTTCATACCTACATTTTTGGACCAAAATCTAAAGTAGCCGGCCAAAGAAAAGTATGTACATTTTATGATAGTACATGACTACCTAAACATTTTTTATTACTACGTCATTCCTCTAGGTCTGATATCTGAGTCACTACATACGGTTAAAATGTTCGATTTTAGTGAAAAAAAATTAAAGATATTATATTCTTTTCACCATAAGATGAGTCCTGACAGCTCGGTCATTTCGTGAATTGTAGCCGTAAGGAGACTGCTATCGAAAAAACGTAAACGACATCATCAAATACTTACCGTAAAATTGCTTTAATATCCATGTTTTGTTTTAAAAAAATATTTGATTTTCTTTGTATGGTAACGTTTTGTAGAGAAACGTCAGGAATCAACTTATAGTGAAAAGGGTATAACTAACAGTTCCTTCATAGTATCTTAACGTTTGTAAGTAAAATACATTTATAGTAAATACTAATACGCTATATATATACTCGTAGCGTATTAAGATACGACGATACGATAACAACACTGGACATAGGATAGCTGTCCAATGAAACTGAAGCTGCATGGATAATTAAAAAGCAGGGTAGTCACGCAGGCATGCGATCTTTCGGCTTTCATGGCTACCTGCCTCTGAAACAATAACAAGTAACGTTTGGCACATCTTTTTCACTTACAAATTCTTTTTTAGTTTTGACTGAAATGGAATATTTTAACCTTATGTAGTGACTCAAATATCAGACTTAGAGGAATGACGTCATATTAAAAAATGTTTAGGTATTTATGTTCTATCATAATATATGCATAATTTTATTTGGTCGGCTACTTTACTTTTTGGTCCATTTTGTCAGATGTCCTTTCTACTCATACATCATAGACTTATTAAAATGGCAAAGCCGTTGACATTAATCAAAAAACTATTTCTATACTTAAGCTTTTAATTTTAAAAGCTTAATTGTTGAAATAGTTTTTAATCTACAGTTTAAAATATTATCTGCTTGCAGCAAATAAAATAAATTCGGCACCTACACTCTCGGTCGTTACTTGAATGGCCTGGCTTCGAGCCAACTGGCCTCAATTAAGGCTTTTCGAGCAAAAAGTGTCATTTTTAATCGGCAGCGCTGTAAAGCGCTCGCTGCGCTTTTGTCTCTCGTTATTAGCAACATCATGTGGAGTTTGAAGATTTTCGTTTACTGTTTTATTTAGGGTGCTATTACACTATCATATAATTATCTAGGACCATGTATAGGATCATAATATGATCCTATATGTATAAGGTCCTAGATATATGATAGTGATCCTATTTTACGTAATCTGTTTTTTTAAACATTATTTATACACTCAGACCAGCAAGTTTGCAACGCCGCTTACCTACTTAACTTTTTTTTAGTTACCGCGGAAAAGGCAAAGGTATGACATGGATGTACTACATACAGCCAAGTTTTTTTTTCATGTTTTCTGGCAATACCTGTTTCTATGACCCTATAGGATCCTATCTAACAACAAATGTCAAAGATCTACGATCAAAGACGAAATTATTTATATGAGACGAACTCTTAAAAGGAGCTCTGTAACTCTTAATTTAATCTCTGTCTCACATTCTTAATTTAAGACAATACTTTTAGACAGATTTAAGATTTGATCCTTAGGCGAAACACAAACTGCCCCGCACTACGCCGCGGGGTGCGTGGCGACGGAGCCACGCTTGCAGGTGCGGGAGTGCAGATCTGCAGCATCATGCAGATTTTCCGCACAACCGCGTGGAGCTGCAGTATAGTAATGCGGTGGCCTAGAGGTCTCATTTCACAGCAGCTTGCGGTGGTGATAGTACATTGCAGAGCATTGTTTTTTATACTAAAAATGGTTATTCATTTAGAACTCATTCAGGATGATGCAGTTATAATTATTGCTTCACTCTCTGTAGGTAATCTGTCACTATATTCTTTACATTTCATATTCAAATTGCTTCACGACTTTCGATTTCGAACATAAATCGATCGATATCGAGATCCATTTCGAAATAGTACGTCTAGCTCTGTCAAAATCACGCACGACACTGCAGAACTCGGTGTGCCATACCTTGCGTCTTGCCCCGCACGCGCGGGGGGCTGTGTGTTTCTCTGCATGTAGGAGCGTGATCTGCAACACTGCGCGTGACTGCGTTTTCTATGTGTTGCACTATGCGTGTTTTCTATACATACACAGATACTTTCAAACAACGTAAGAACACGCACTCCCGCGCTACGCTGCGTGATGCGGTGCAGTGTGGGAATCGCCTAACTCTAGCCACTAACAGGTTTGGAAACAAAACATCATAAATTGCCAACTATATTATATTATTGTATCTCTGTTCACGGCTCATCTTCCGTGCGGAAGATGTCCGGTCTTTTGGAAGGCATACACGGGGACACAGGTCCAACGCGCAGAGTGCAGAGGCCCCTTTGAGAACTTTAATCTAAAATGGGGTGGGGCACCAACCGGGGACTATCCACGGCTGCACTATTGGAGTACAGTCATGGACCATCCCAAGTGGGTGCAAGACTATTGTAAAATATGGTGAAAAATATCTGGTCTATGGAAAGGGGTGTTTTGTGGATCGTTTAACCTCTATTGCCGGAAGAAAACGGCGTCTGCCTTTCAAGTTTTAATTTGAAATGTGTTGGCAGACTATTGGGACGTTGGTATTATATTATATTATTAATGTATTAAAAAAAACTAGTCCAACGTTTTTAATCCAATGCACTTATTAAAATAACTAACTACTAGTCAGTTCAGAAAAAGGGTACAGTAATATAACCTACGGAACTTTTCCACACACATGGACCGCCCAGTTAATATCGATAGTCATTCAATAAACACGTTGATGGCCAGTCGTTAGGTTTCCATCCAATTTGTGGCGACGCCTCTCGTCTGTCGTTTTATTAATAATATCAAACGTATTGTGTTGCGAATCGAGAAGATATCTTGGTATATTGTGTAAGCGGGTTTTTAGGATTCCGTACCGAAAGGGTTAAACGGCACCCTATGACTAAGACTCCGCTGTCCGTCCGTCTGTCACCAGGCTGTATCTCATGATCCGTGATAGTTAGATAGTTGAAATTTTCACAGATGATGTATTTCAGGGGCCTAATTCTCCTAAAATAAATCACAACCGAACCAAGGCCGAACCGTTCATTCAGACAGTTCTCAATTTCAAAAGCTGTCAAATTGTTTGACACAAAATACAAAATCAATCATTTTGAAAGTTTTCGGAAACAAAAACTGACTGATGGTTGTGGTTCGATTGCGTTTGGCAACAATTTATTTTAGGAGAATTGGGCCCCTGTTGCTGCTATAACAACAAATACTAAAAAACAGAATAAAATAAATGTTTAAGGGGGCTCCAATACAACAAACGTGATTTTTTTGCCGTGAATGGTACGGAACCCTCCGTGCGCGAGTCCGACTCGCACTTGGCTAGTTTTATTTTATTAAAATGTTACGTAGATAAACTAAATGGAATTAGAATAATTAAACTTTGAAAATAATCCTAGGTCTGGCCGCGCAACTTTTTTTTTTATTATTAGGACCACGATTTTTTTATATTTACCTGATGTTTTTTGTTATTAAAATTACATACATACATACATAAACTCACGCCTTTTCTCATGGGGGTAGGCAGAAACTATAGAACGCCACATGCTGCGATCCTTACATACCTACTCCTTTTGCTTCATCCACGTTCATACATCTTGTCGTACACGCACGCCGGTTGAGAGTACTACGCACCTATCCTTTTTGAAGAATATCACCAATAACTTCAATGTATGTAAGAAAGAAAGAAAGAAAGAAAATACGTTTATTTGCGGTAAACATGACGCAAAAAGAAAATGAAACACACAAACCAAAACATAAGAAGGTTTAGGGAAACATGCGTCACATCCACGCAAAACGGCTATCGCTCAGCATTATGCTGCGACCCTATACAATACAGAGCCCCAGCGCTGGTTTTCAGCGACAGCCGGCGCCGACGTATGTCCTTCTAGGGCGTCCTCTCTTGGCGTTTCCACTGACATTCGCTTTATAAATTCCTTTTGTTAAGAGGAGAGTCCTTAAGAAACACCTAAAAAGGCACTTACTGTTTTCGAAATTTCTATAAACTCTCCGCATGGAATTACGTAAAAAAAATAATGAAGAACCTTAATAGATGTGCCAACAGTTTCACCGCGAGATATTTGCGAAATCATCATTAATTTCGAGAAAAAAAAATGTTAAATTCCCTCAAAAACGTCTAAATCGACCTTTTCTATTTGCAGAATTTACTTAATATTAAAGGAATATATAAAAATATATTTAGTTTAATCGTGACACGAAAGTATGAATAACACGTTTACCGTTTTATAATTTTAATAAATCAAACCAAATGAGAGTAATCTACGTCTCAACATTGTTAATTTTTTACGGAAATTGTTTTCCGTTCCCCATACATTTTAGTATGGAGCAATACTCTCCCGTAATTTGTTTTATAAAAGAGTACGCACGCGAAAAATTTTCAGTGCCATCCTAGAATCCAAGGTGACAGCACGTCCGTTTGTAATTCGAGCAGAGCTCTCAAAAATATCTACGCACAAGGCATTAGGGTGGGTTGCGAGTGTCGTGACATGGCTGCATTTTTTCACTCGTCGAACAATAAGACAGACGACTCGGACAGTGACCGAATTGACATATTTTAATTTCAATATTTTTTTCACTGAATATTCGGACACCATCAAATTATTGAAGCTTTTTAGTACAGTCAGATAAAAAGTTTTAATCTGTGGCAAAAAAAGCGTTACCAAAAAAACTATTTGTGGCTTTAAGGTGGCATCTTTCAGTAATAAATAGCTTTGTGGACTCACCACTTTGAACTGCACCAAAAGTATTCCTCGAAACGCACCAACGATGAAACATAGAGAATTCGCATGAAGGATTCGTAGTGAATTATATCGATAGACGTTTTAAAATTCAGCTGCTTATTGTTTATTTATTAAAACTACTAGGAAAGCAGAAATGAACTGCAACTAGGTGCTTAAGCGACTTACCTCCGGTTGCTGAATTGAGAATTCTAGGATACTTAAGCAGTACTTAAGTAACATTTGAGTACAGAGTTGTCAAAAAAATGATGGATTTTAAAGCATTTTTTTGACAACTCCGTACTCAAATACTACATAAGTATTGCTTATCTTGAATTCTCAATTCAGAAATCGGAGGTTACTACTTAGCCCAATAATGGTAAAAATGTAGGCTTTGAAATTGAATCATTTGTCGTTTTCAAAAGTACCAGGGTGATAGAAATGAACAGAAAATGGGCGCCTAAACGATGTCACTAAGTTGTGCACCAACGATTAAACACAAAGAGGAATATAAAGTATTCGTTATTATTCTTTTATAAATAAGATAGAAAACTTAAAACTGTCCTATATATCTTACCTTATAGGTCACTGTTACTTAGTCAGATCGTCTAAGCGCCTATTTTCTGTTAATTTCTGTCACCCTGGTACTTTTCAAAACAACAGTTGATTCCATTTCAAAACCTATATTTTTACCGTTATTGAGCTAAGTAGTAACCTCCGGTTTCTGAATTGAGAATTCTACGATAAGCAAGCAGTACTTAAGTAACATTTGAATACGGAGTTGTCAAAAATATGACGTATTTTAAAGCATCTTTTTGACAACCCAGTACTCAAATACTACTTAAGTATTGCTTATCCCGAATTTAATTCAGAAACCGGAGGTAAGAAGTCGCTTAAGCACCTAGTTCCAGTTCATTTCTGCTTTCCTGGTAGTTTTAATAAATAAACAACAGTTGAATTTTAAAACGTCTATCGATATAATTTATCACGAATCCTTCGTGCTCTTTATGTTTCATCGTTGGTGGGTTTCAAGGAATACTTTTGGTGCGGTTCGAAGTGGTGCGATTCGAGGAATACCCCATCTTTATTTACCCGACTGCCAAAGCACGTATCTATCTATGTATGTGGGTTTATAATATTATTTATTAAAAACGGCTGCTTTAGTTATAATCTGGTTAAAAACTGTTTTTTTATAACTATAGGCTGGGCGGAGAACGGATTTCCACAATTATTAAGGTATCGTTGAAAGTTTTTTATGTGACTGTACAAAACAGCTTTTTTTATTGGTGTCCGAATCATCAGTGAAAACAATATTGAAATTAAAATATGTCAATTCGGACACTGTGTCCGAATATATTGTGCGTTTTATGTATATATATTTTTCACTTTGAGATCACGGCTCGTCTTCCGTGCGGAAGATGTCCGGTCCTTTGGAAGGCATACACGGGGACACAGGTCCAACGCGCAGAGGCCCCAGTGAGAACTTTTTCACTTATTATTAGTATAATGATTTCCTTATTTCAAGGCAAGGCCGTGGGCAGACTTGTCAATTTTGACGTTTGATAGCTTGTCAGCTGAAGGGTTTTCTATTTCTTGTTAATATATTTTTCTGCTTATTATTACTATTTCAGATAGAAATGGGAAAACAAAAAAAAAAAAAAAAATTCATCTTGATTCTATGCTTCCGGAAATAACAGGTTCAAGATTAGACAGAAAAATGGAAATAAATGAGCCCAATTATTTGATTGAGGCAATTAAAACACGAGAATCTGAAAGAAAATCAAAGAAACGGAACAGCGAAAATGTTTTATCTGATGTCAGCAGCCCCAAGCAATAAATAAATAAATTAAAGAAAATAATTTTATCAAGCATTAATTTTTGTAGGTATGTACACACGGCTACACATCAAGCTATAAATTTCCAGTTTACACTGCCCTCTCATTGTAATGAAATCCTATACAATGCGAGATCAGCTTATACTGGAAATGTACAGCTTGATCTGTAGCCGTGTGTACTAAGATGTACCTATATTTTTTTTATAATAAAATATAATTTTAAAATATCAAACTGAGAAAAAAATTTTACTATATCCAGTAATTGAGTTATGTACATTAATTGTTTTTCATTACAAATCAATCACACATTATCTCGTTTTCATTTTTATGTTGGCTCTTATCTTCCCTCGCAACATTTACATACCCTAAAATATTCCCAAACAAAAATTATGTGTCATTATATTCGAAAATAGAAACACAGAAAATCAACAATAATATATTACAGTAATTATTCTAAGTTTAAATCTGTCAATACCGATTACACTGAGACCCCACCCTTTGTTCACGACACCAATACTATGGGCACGCGTGCCTCGCGGTGCGGTGAATAAATAGCTAATACATTGCGCGTTTTTTGCAACATACTTACTAGTCCTTCAGAAGCGAACGCGCACTGAAGGTTTATTTAACCCGGCGTGCCACAATATAAACCTTCGGTGCGCTTTTGTTTTTTGGTATGTGTACACTACATTGTGTGATGCAGCTGTATTAGTAGAAATGTCGAAGTGTGGGTTCGAAAATAAGTTCTCACGCTCGCAAACCTTCCTCTTAATCGCCGTTCACTCATTCTTTCAACATGATCAAACAACATAAGCATACTCCTTTAAAATTTTGTCACTACATCATCTTTTAAAGCGCAACTTTGTGTTATTAAAATTAAGGTTATCATAATTAAAATTTATGGATACTAATTCTGCTGGCTACATGCAATTTCAACAACTTCAAGCTAAGTACTAATAAAAGTTGTCAAAATGCATATGGTATAAAATGAAGTTGTTGAGCTGCGATGTCTAGACAGTCAAGATTTTTTATGTACCTACGTGTGTCATTCAAATCAGGGGCCTAATTCTCCTAAAATAAATCTTGATAAATCACAACCGAACCAAGGCCGAACCGTTCATTCAGACAGTTCTCAATTTCAAAAGCTATCAAATTGTTTGACACAAAAAACTAAATCAATCATTTTGAAAGTTTTCGAAAACAAAAACTGACTGACGGTTGTGGTTCGATTGCGTTTGGCAACAATTTATTTTAGGAGAATTGTGCCCCAGCGCTGTTGGCATTAGGTTCGTCTGAAGTCACAGCATAATGCTGAGTAACGACCTAAGTTTTTTACGCACTATGTGACGCGCAAATTCACCATGTAAATGTTTGTTTTGATAATACATTTAGATGCCTAGGTAACCCGTGCACCATAGACTATAAATATTAGCCATAGATTGTTTTTTTTTTTACTTTTAACCTTTTTTTGTGTTTCGGTTACCAGGTTAATATGTTTAAACTTTAGTGGAAAATTTTGTTTATAGAGTAATAAGTAGGTATTTAATTTTAAGAAATATTGTATTTAGAATTTTTAGTATGCGTGTGCGTAGACCGTCCGGTTGGGCAAAGAAATAAAATATTTTTTCTTTCTTTCTTTCATTACTTCACGTCCGCGCTTTAAATGAGGAATAAAAATATTTTTAACTTAATTCTTAAAACAAAATGTTTCTTTCAGAGGAAAAGCATTAATGAATAAATAATTATCATTACAAGTTATCATAATTAATGGCCGTCAATAATCTGTATTCCATCAGTGACCGAGTTAATTTTATTCCTCAGATGTATAGCAGATGAAATTAATTTGCTTTCACAGGAAAATCACGAAGAAACGAAGCATCTAATCATAATTAAACATATTTATTCTCATAATCAACGTTTTCCTTAATAATGTCCGTTGTAGATTAGACAAGACGGTAAGGAAGATGGATGGATTGCAATCAGAGATGTGTACTGATTAGGGGAAATTAGTATTTCTTGGTAAAAACATTTTGCTATGTTTGTGTGTGAAATTAGGGTTTCGTAGGGAAACAAGAAACTCTAAAGTACGATTTCCACCAACCGGGGCGCGTCGGAGCGCATTTCATACTGTGCTAAAAGAATTTCAGGCTTCTATACAACAGTTAGGGCCATCGCAAACTGGGCGACTTGTCGCGTCTAGTCGCGGCGACAAGACGCGGCGCTGTCGTTTGCATCTGGCGTCTTGTCGCTGCGACTAGACGCGGAGCTATCGCTTGCGTCGGCGACTAATCGTTACGACAGACGTTGTGCAGGAAGCGATCATTAGTAGTAGAGTATTCGAGAGAGACGGCCGTGTTGTTTCACAGCGAGACTGACGCTGTGCCGTCGTGACAGTCAGTTGACAGTGACAGTGACTTGACATGTGTGCGCGTGCACAGCGCAACTAGACGCGGCGACAAGTAGCGGGCGCGCGCGACTCCCCTAGCTTGTCGTCGCGGCTCCGCGACTCTGACGCCGCGTCTAGTTGCGCTGTGCACGCGCACACATGTCAAGTCACTGTCACTGTCAACTGACTGTGTGCGGAGCTTTGAACAAAATATACGAAAATTGTCGGCCGCAGCCTGTCGTCGCATCACTTAGTGTGCGCCTAGGCTTAAGTTTCATGTTTGCAGGAATTTACACTACTTGGAACTCGGTTAGATCCGCGCGTATGCGGCGTCAGCCATACGACTGCGCTCGGACGCCGCGGCAGACGATCGGCTCCTCGCGTAGGTGGACGGCGGCGCTCGGCTGTCGTCGCGTCCGGTCGGCTCCGCTCAGCCACACCACAGGTAGAAACTGACTGCGACACGAAAGCATCACTCGTCGCTGAGAGCATGCTAGCGGATACGCGATCACGCGCGCGCATGCGCCCGGGTTCCAGCAGATGGTAGCCGTCGAGCGGACGCGGTCGGCTAATGGCGCGTGCTCGCGCGTCCGCTGCGACGCGCTTTTGCGCAATTGGAATGCTCATATTTAAGAATTCGGTCCGTAGAACTTTGGGCTACCATGACATATCGAATCGAAATGAACGAAAATACGTAGAAAGTAATAATGAAAGCAGGAATAAAACTAATTAAAATAAAATTACAAAAAGAAAAAATCTACTCTCAGATTCATTTAAAACGAACTGGCAAGCAAAAATTCCATTTCGACGTATCGCTTCGGTAAAAGGAATTTTTTGCCTAACGTGCACAAACGTTTCTCGAAAAGATTTAAAAAGTTCGTTCGGAATGCTTTTCATATTCATACAAGGTGGGGCAAAAGTAATGTCACAGTCTACCTATATCTTACTCCTTACAGTCGGTCAACGTAGAACATTGCCGCAGAGCAATCGTGCGGGGGGTTGCGGGGTGAAGGAGCGGAGGTTATGTCCCGAGTAGCCATACTGCATACTTGGGACATAACCTCCGCCCCTACATAATTTTGACATTTCATAGGACCTGTCAAATGTATGGGCGTTGACCCACTGTATGTAGTAAGTAGGTACACTGTGGTAATGTCATAATGTGAATGGGGAGGCAAACGCAAAACGAAAGTAGATGGCAGCACCTATGTTGGTCCCAGTTACAACCAATCAGAATGAGTTAAATTGCCATGAGCAATAATGTCAAACAAACTTCAACCAATGAAATTGCTTTGGTACCAGCGATGGTGGCGCTATTAGTTCCCCAGTTTTCTACCCCATTGGCATTTTGTCAAAAACGAAAAGAATTGGGCTCTGTTTTCACAGAAAAGTTATTTGAACGTGTAAAATTGATGACATTAAGTTGAAAAACTGATATCGGTCAAATTACCACCTCCTGAGTTGATGTACATTTGTGTTAATTTTTCGGCATTTTGAATTATTCTTGGTCGAAGCAATATAGGGCTGGCCACTTCATGCGACGTATCTAGTGGACCCAGTTCCCACAAGACGCTTCAGCCAAACGCTTAATTGTTCGCGCACATGGTACACGACATTACGAGGAAAACGACGAGGAAATTCAAGCTGCGTTAAACAACAGACCGGAAATTGGTCAAATAAGCAGTACTTATCAATAATTCCATGTTCTTCAGGTGTGTATCGCTCCATTGCTTATTGTCGACTAAGGGTCTCCCCACATTTATCGACGCGGAATCGGCTTAAGCCGAGTGCGTATCATCACACTACTCGACTAATCTATACAAACGGCTCGTTTCGCCGTCGGCCGGCGTCGCGACGCGTCGTCCTAGCCGAGCCGATGCAAATGGTATTAGTAACACTCTTATTACGTAGACATAAAGGCTTTTTTGACCGGTGTTAGCCGATTCCGCGTCGATGAATGTGGGGAGACCCTAATAGGGAATATGCATGTACTTCTTTTTTCTCTTAATCAGTAAAGCACAGTAATATAAACCCTAGAAAAGTATTAAAAGTCAAATGTTACTATTGTTTCTTGCTATTGGCTGGAGACCCTTCAGGTCTCGCCAATAACTGCCCGGTTACGTAGAAACCGTCCCCTAGGACGACCTACTGCAGTCCAATAGGTTAAAAAAAAAATTGTTTCTTGCTCAAAACAATTATATTGAACTTCAATAATTTTGTTCTACAGTTCAAACATCTTTTACTGTCGCGGCCATAATGTGACGTCATAATTTACGATACTGCTTTGTTTACATCTCTTTTTTAGTCACAAATCATTTAAATTACATTATTACTTGTGCTTTATTCAAGCAGAAATCACTAATTTAGTAAGTGCAATTTCAGTTTGAAATAATTATTGTCTTGTGTTTCGTGCGGATTGAATGAGTTTCGAAAAAAAATGGTGCTTTATATTCAATATTTTTATAGGCGATTCTTTACATGATATACTATATGTCCTTCAGTATTATTTCGGACTTTTGTTACACGGTGTATAATAGTATTTTCCTGTGTAGAATTAATACCGCTTCTTAAAAATATATGTAACTATCTAACTCGACAAACGTTGTTTTGTCATACAAGAATCCCATTGAAAAAATAACGTTCTGTTTTTCCCGAATTTACCAATTTTCCAGTGAACTTTTCCGATTTTTCTTTCAATAAAACAAAAACGAACATTAATAATCGGTCCGGCCGTTCTCGACTGATGTGCTTACTTACCAACGAGCAGCATTTAATTTTTATTTATAAATATTAAATTCTCCACAATTAATACAAAAAACCTTTTAAGTTACACAAAAATCTTTAACCAGAATCCATTTCCTCGATTCCGTACCACATTTCATCCTTAAAACGGGATAAAATTCCTTTTATTGGAGCCGGCGACGTTGTGAATGCAGGAATACTCGCCGCATCGACGGAGGCTACAGAATAAATACGTATACCCGTGAGATATTGCTCTTTTATTGCACAAAGTTATACTGTCGCCGGGGATAAGGTTTGCAGCGCATTGACGCGGCTTTGTATCGCGTTTGTACTTATGAAGTGATAATGGTCAAGGATTGTGTGTAGGCCTGGAATAGTCAGACGAGTGCCCTTTGTATGGGATATCGGTACTGGTTTTTTTTTCTACTATGAGTTTGCGAGCCAAGCATGCTGATTATAGCGTAATAGGTATATATGTCGCAGAATCAACACAGAAGCACAACTATTAGAATGAGTAGTAGGACGCCATCTATTATCGTTTGTCGGAAACGTCAAGCAGTGTGCTTGGGTGAGGTCGGTGCGTGGCGTGGCATGTCTTGTTTGACGGTTGTCACCAAGCTGTCAGCTGTCAGCTGTCGGCTGTCAGCTGTCAATCTTTTTGACATTGGATGCATTTGATTTGAGTGAAGTCACTTTGGAGTGAGACACGAGGGCGAGAGTTCGTTTTGCCAGCCTGCACCGAACTTATCGCGTTTCCGTACTTTAATCTATTTCCATCGGTTTGATCATTAGAGATTTTATTATTTTGTTATTGAGAGTGAATAAATAGAGGACTATAATCAGTGTTGTGACTATTATTTCCTGCCTACACCAAGTCGAACTAGGACTCTGATGACGAGGTACCCCCCCAATGAGTGAACTACCCTCGTTATATATAAAAAACTATGCCTGGTTTTAAGCCGTTGTGTTGGCAGTTGGGCGCCTTAAATGTAGAGGAGGTCTAGTGTCCGACTCCTGTTTAAGTTTCCCCACCTTTTTTCTGATGAGCTTCTTATAGAACATCAGAAAAAGGCAAAACGTTTTCATAACAGCTAACTTTGTTCCCTGTATGAATTATGAACTAATTTCAGCGCAACATGTAACCGCAGAACCGCGCCCTAAACCGCACCAATGTGCATTACTCCTAAAACACCACTTTTAAAAATACCCAGAAACAACGCCTTTTATTAAAAGTACGGCTGACTTGTTTCCTATAATGAACAAGCTGACATATGAATTATGACACTTTTAATGCTACCTCAGTAACTTTTTATCTACGAGATAAAGAATCAGTTTTGTATAGAATGGGAATTTTCCCAATATCTTGTATTTTCCCATTCGGAACGCCAGTCACGTCGTATTGCATCCACAGCACGTTTCGTGCTTCTGATTTTTATTACAACGCTTATTATTTGAACATGAGAAATGCTAGTCAAAGGAGAAATATTATTTATTTTATGTCACGAAACACGAGAGTTCTGTTTATATAATATATCTTTGTTATATATCGAGTATTTGCTTCTGTTTGCGTCTGCTACAAACGATCGTTATTTCAAACGTTTATAAATTGCTTTAAGTATTTGTCGTATCGACTTTAAATTCTGTAATTAATCTTTAGTTTAGGTTTTTTGTCAGGAATGTTATAAAAGTGAGTCCTAGGGAAATATGTATCTCCTGTCATAAGGCATATTTACACCCATGCGCTTTCATGTTCATCTCGCGCTTTCAACTTTCAATCCCTCTTTTGTCAAGCGCATGCAATATTGATTGCCATAAGACTCGAACTAGTATTAGGGCATGCGCTATTGCATACGCAATGGCGCTTCAAGCATGCGTCAGACGAAAGCGCAAGATGAACATGAAAGCGCACTGGTATAGACATACTCGTACTATTATTCTATAAATATTACTGAATGTTTTTCTGAATTTGTGAATTTGGATGTTTGTTAATCAATCACGCCTTAACAGCTGAACGGATTTAGATGAAATTTGGCACACATGTAGACGATGACCTCAATTAGGACAAAGGATACTTTTAATCCGGGAACATGAAGTTATTTTCCTTGGGTGAGAGTGAAACTGCGGGCAACATCTTGTTTATAATATTATTACTATGTGTTCTGTGGGAAGTCTGAAAACCTACGTATTGTCCTTCTTCCAATTATTAACTCTCTATACTGCATCGGTTCTGACAAAGAAAAGGGTTCCCCCTCTTCAGCCATGTCTATCATAAAAGGCACTAAGATTAAGATCTTGTGCAGCAGCGTCTTAGGGTTTGTTAATAACGTATACTTCGTTGGTCTAGTGGTCGCGAGCGTGACTGCTGAGTGCGAGGTCGCGAGTTCAATCCCCAGGTCGGGCAAAATGTTATTGGGTTTTTCCGTGTGGAATATCTCAGTAGCTGCCGAAGTTTGGATCTTTGCTCGGTTCATAGTAATAGACTCGCCTCCTATTACATGGGACTTAAAAAACATAACGGCGAAATGAATATTACACCTCTCTTCAACCCAAGCGTCATGTTATGTAAATACGATTGTCAATACATCCATACCATAACAGTCGTGGAGATTTTGGCAATTTCCCTTAGGACCACTTATTAAATAAAATAAAGTAAAATAATCTTTATTTCGGATAAGTAACATCCATAGTTATTAAAGAAGAGACAAAGAAACTTATGGTAGTAAAAAAAAAAGAAATACTTAACATTTAGTTACCAGTTCATTGTTCGTCATGCATCTTTGAACAATGGCATTCAACAAAGAAGTGTTGTATCTCACTGCTATGGTCTTCAGGATGGAGTTGGAGCTGGCCCGCACTCTGCAGAGTAACGAAGCAGATCTCTGTCTGAAGATGGCATGAAAGCCATCGTCATTATTGCCGGATGAGGTCAAATTTCAGTAGTGGACGTGTACAGGCTGATATGATGATGATGATAACGATCAATCCTCTGTCTTATGCCGTTTGCTTACACAAACATCAGCAAACAGGCTGTCATATCAACGCTTATGCAGCCTGTCATTCTGTCAATCACTTTTTCTGGTATCATTTAGTACATAGCCTTAAAGATAACGAGCACAGTAATACGTATCTGCTAATTCAATTAAGGATATCAAGTGTACCGATATACTAATTACATTTCACCAATCAAAATATTGGAATGAAGCCAGTTTCCATCTCGCAATATTATGAAATGTATCAAATCATATTATAACGAATTTGATTGTGTTGAATTATCGGAATCATGTTGAATATACCATTCTCTGAAGTTCTATGTTTAAAATAACGTTCATATGTATATTGCTGAAAACAATACAGCGTTTAATTTTAAAGCTTCAGTAGTTACGCGGATGCGCTTACCGCCCAAATAAATGAGTTTTGTCTCATTTTGAATATTTTGCTGCGTATAGGAAATCTACAGCATTGAATTTGATAAATTTTCACGGCTACAAACTACTGTTTATGTACACAGACTATTTTTATATCTATAATAGAAGTAAACTATAAAAAAAAAACGGTTATAATTTATATAAATACCACATAACTATCTTGTTTTTAGACGATTAAAATTACATTGAATTCCTTTAGAGACATGTGCAATGATTACATTCGTACAGCTTCTGGTTAAATACATTTTAATTCTCTTAAAGAAATTTATATTTCAGTTACATGAGAACAAATTTAAATATAAAAAATCATCATTATCCTTCAACACTCGGCCTTACAATTAATCAGACGTATTTAATCATACTTAGTATAAGTACGTATTTTATTATATAGCTTCGTAAATTAACAACACATAAAACAGATATTAAACAGAGATTATAGATAATTCTCTACTAAAATACACATTGGTACAGTCAAGTATATAATCCAGATATTTACATTCCAAATTATGAGTTTAAAAGCCAATCTACCGCAATTCCATTGTATAATGAGACAAAAATGAAAACAATTCGTGATAAAACAACCACAAATAACTTTTCTACGTAATAACTGTTCCCGTCATTTCGGATTTAAAATACTATTCGGGCTGCCTGGCTCTGTTGTATGTACAATATATATTGAGGTCATTTATTTTTATGTAACTGATTAACGGAGAACAGAGTGATATTGAAAATTCGCTCATTATAAGTGGCTTTTATAAAGCGCCAAAAGATTCTTAATTTTCTGGCACACTGATTATTATTACATCAAAGTATTTTTTTATGATAATCCACAATTTTATGCGTTATCATCCTATGATATTAGCTAAGTACTTTTTCATTTGTAACATTTTTTGTTGAGCTACCCGACTGCTATTTGTCTGAAATAGAAATATTTATTCGCAGGAGATATGGAATACATAGTAGATGTATCAAAAAATTATAGAGCTTAACACATCTCACCTGTACAAGGTATGCGAAATTAAATTACTTATTAGGTAAGTAGGTGCTTAGTGAGTTTACAGTTAATAATACATTTTATAGATAAAAAAATCACTTAATGTATAAAAACAATTTTCTGTCAGCCATTGTCTTAATTTTTTTTAAATTGATTTAAAGGGAGTTTTCTTATTGAGCGTGGGATATTGTTGAATACTTTAACATCATTAGGCTGTTTTTTTATGAAATTTGCTTCTACATGTATCTTTTTTTAACTTAGTAGGATCCCTTGACTTATATTTATAATTTTCGCTTGCCTTAGTAAACAATTGTATCTGGTTCCTTACAAAATTTCCAATTTCTAGTATGTACATAGATACCAAAGTCAATACATTTAGTTTTTTGTAAAGGGGTCTACAAGTCTCTGTATGTGTTCGTAATTACTTCACTGGTACTCTGTGGATTTATTCATATAATAAGGGGCTCGTAGCTAATTTGCAAGGTTAAGCTGCGCTTGCTGCGGTCAGTTCATGGATAGGTGACCATTCGTTACACATCGAGATCCATCCATGTCTTGGAGAGCAGGTTAAACCGTCGGTCCTGGGTGTCATGCCCGACCTATGACAGTCGTTGTGGATAGTCAGAAGCCTGAAAGTGTGACAACCGGACTGACGTTAAGATATCGGCATTACCCAGTAACTGGGTTGCGAGGGTCTGATGGCAGTCGCTCCCTGTAAAGTTCAGCCGCATCTGGTTAGACTGGAAGCTGACCCCAATATATCGGGTGTAAAAAGACCCTTTACTATAACGAAAACCACATATTCTACCCATCATTGGGATAATTTTTATCTCTAGACCATACCTGGGAAATCATTGGTTTTGTAGATATTGAAGGTCAAAGTATACATTTTTTTTTAGTTTTTTCCAAAAACGAATTCCAAATCATAATACTAAACTTTCTTCCAAACAAACATTATCAAAAATTTCAATTTTTCCTAACAAATTACGCATTTAAGTCACTAAAACGCAAGGAATATCAAACGCACACGACTGTCTTGGCTCAGCTGTGTGGCCGCTGCACGCATCCAAACGCGCGGCATCGCCACAACCACACATTGCTCGCTACAAAAAAAGCGTTTTTTTTATGCCAAAACAGAAACGTCATTTCCCAGCAATTATTTTTGGTCAATGTAGTTTGATGTACAGAGTGCGTAGATTTCGGCTATGTGATGGGTCTTTTTACACCCTGTAGATGGCAAAAGGCTAAGCAGAACGAAGGTTTATTCATTAATCCGTAATCACATCTCCAAAATTGCTGGATTATTGGGTGCTTAAAATGCTTTTAAAGGTTATGCTCATTGCTTACAACGGTAGGATTAGGTAAATCGATCGAAACAAGATTTTCCTCAAAATTTTGTACCGAATGGGAAAATACAAACGAATGGGAAAATACAAACAAATGGGAATTTCAAATTCCCATCTCCATCGTACTGATATAAAACATGTTTATAGCAAATAAACTGAAGTACTCAACGGTTTAATATCAGGTAGAGGTATTTAGTAGCTAAGTGGACTTTCGCAGTAATGGGCCAAGTTGGCTCGTTTAATCTGTGACGGGCAAAAGGGGTAAGATTTATGGTTTCATGACCGGTAAGTGTTTACTTGCACAACACTATTAACATTATAAATGGTAAAGTAGTTTTGTTGGTTAGTAAGGAAGCTAGTAAGTTGGTTTTGACGAAAAATTTGTTCTTTTAGGTACGAATATTCTATTTATAAACATATTTACTCACCTCACACTTCACTACTAAATATAGGTAAATTATAATTATATTTTAACAGTTAACTTAATATTATGTATTATTTAATTTATATCAATAATTTATAAGTATTTTTATGTATGTTTTTTTATGATACACAGACTATTTAGGTATGATAAAACCGATTTACATCCGTCACCGTCCGTTTATAGAGGTTCATTTGAAAATCAGCGTCAGACAGCATCTGTCTGGCATATTGCTGAAATGAACCTAATCCCCCTTATTACAAAAGATGGTCTAAGAAAACCTAGGTTTTAAAATAGCCACGTCTCTTTTTGTTATAAGACATAAGAAAGTGATGGGTATATTTTAAACCTGGGTTTAAAATATACCCAATATACACAGATGGTTTAAACCATCTTTTGTAATAAGGCCCATTGGGTGCAGCCGTGAGGAACACATCGTTTTTTGTTGTTTTTCATGCTATTTTTATTATTTTTTACACTTTTATTTTAACTTTGTATTTGTGAATTTGTTAAACTGTGTTCTTCAAGAGTTTGTGCTAAATAAACTTTTTTCTATCTTTCTTTCTTTCTAAGTAGTTTCAGTTCTTTAAAAACTTAGAATATAACTAGCTTTCTAGCCTTTAAACCAGATAGAGATAAACATTACATTACATCTGTAATGTTTATCTCTATCTGTTCTCCGAAGGTATAGTAAATTCTCTCTTCGCTGTTATGTTTAGGTCCCATGTAATAGGGAGCAAGCCTATTGCCATCAACCGGGCACAAATCCAGACTCCAGGCTGCTACTGAGAAATTCCACATTGAAAGCCCAAACTTTGCCCGACTTGGGGATCGAAACAGAGGAACTCACGTTCAGCAGTCGCACCAGTCGATTCGATTATTCAATTCAATTTATTTATTGCAGACAATAAAAATCCATAATTTTACATAAAAAACAAAATAAAAATAAAAACATAAAGAAGAATTTAAATTTAAATATTATAAGTATGAGGGGCCGCTAGCGTGCAGTCGCATCCACCTCATCAACGTTGGTGAGTCCCACCTCTGGGACAATGCGCCAAGAATACCATTCGGGCTGCCACGCACACGCCTTAACAGCGAGGCGCACCTTTTTATGAAAATGACGAAAAAATCATCAGTCTGCGCCTCAGCCGACATAGCGGAAGCACTACAGAAGCGTGGCAGCCCCAACAATATCCTAAACGCATTATTATACTGAATGTATAATCGAATCTTGAAGGAATTCGTGTAATTCCTTCAAGCCGCTTAATCTACTGGTGACACAGATTAACCCTAAATGGGATTTGTAGAAAAGCAACATAAAAAAGCGAACTAAAAATATGTAAACCAGACGTACTTCTAGTCATACACACATACATATCTAACGTATTTACGTAGGTTATCAAAAATCATATCATGCGGTCGGAGGCTTTCGTTTACACCCTGTAGAATTCGTATATTTAACTAGCTTTCGCCCGCAGCTTCGCTTGCGTGAAATTTTGTACCCGTTAAGTGACGATTTTCCATACAAACTTTCATCCCCTATTTAACTCCCTTAGGGGTTGAATTTCGAAAAATCCCTTCTTAGTGGATGCCTACGTTACAAAAGGAACCTACTGACAAAATTTCAACTTTCTAACCCTAGCGGTTTAGGCTGTGCGTTGATAGATCAGTCAGTCAGCTTCTCCTTTTATATGTATAGATAAAATTTTATTCGCTTCTACCAGATTAATGCTTATATGCAAAACAAAAATACCCGAAAATACGATGGAGGGGCGTATCATTTTACTATTCTTCCCCTACTAAAATAATCATTGCCTACTTATACTTCGTTCCATCTGATATTGTCTTCCGTCGCCCCTTTCGTTTTCCTACATCCGACGTGTCATATATCACTGGCGTTCTAGGAAAAACATTAACGTTATCAGAAAATAACAGGATGAGTTACGTTAGTTATTATTTGACATGTTTTTGTACTCAAGAATTATCAGTACCAACCAGACCGGAACAGTTATTCCAAGGATGCTGAAGAAGATTTTTTTAAACACTTAGTGCTTAGACACGTATAAAGCGGGTTGCCGCCGCCAGCGCTTGTCGGTGCTGGTCCGCGCAGTTAGTCGGCAAAGGTAGTCTCTATACTGCGGCGAACCAGCGCCGACCAGCTTCGAACTTCGCTGACAAGTTCCGACCTGCTCCGATCAGCGCTGGTAAAATACAGGTGTGATGGTATGGAATCTCATTTCTCGGATTTTGCCCAATATCCTTTGTGAAATAAATATCGTGCAAGTGCCCTTTCGCGGAAGTGTGTACGCGCAAATATCTTTCGCGGAAGTCAGTCGCGCAACTGGGTTCGTGCAACAGTCTATTCGCGGAAACGTCCAGTCGCGCAAGTGTCTAGTCGCGTTAAAGTCCATTCGCGCATATGTCTAGTCGCGCAAGTGTATTTCGCGGAAATGTCTTTCGCGCATGTGTCCTGATACCAAAAAATGCCAGCCTCTGCTTCTACCCGCTTCTTTTATGTAGCGATTACCTGCACGGACCAGTACCGATAAGCGCTGGTAAATCGGCGCTGGTTACCTGCTTTCTTTTCATATACGCCCTTAGACCGACTCATAGGAGTGGCTCTGGCTTATTAACAACCGTGCGGACAATATGATTTGCAATGTTAAGCTGCACTTGCCGCGATCAGGCAAAGCGTATGCTGAGACGCAGGTGACGCAGGTGCACGCAGCGCAGCGCAGAGCAGATTTTGTAATGTATGAACGTACTAAGAGCTGCGTACGCTGCGGCGCAGACGCGTGCGACGCAGACATGCGTCTGCCCTGCTCTGCGCCTCGTTGTAGTGCCGCACAGATTTCTGCGCGACGCGTGCATGTCGACATGTGTTTTTTATCGCTAATTCGAATTATATTGCAATGATAGAACATTTAATTGAATTAGTGCGTTATGAACCTTGTTTGTATGATACTAATCATCCAGACTATTAAAAAAAAAAAAACGTTCCGTCAACTCGAACGCGTCTATTCTTTGTACTAGTTAAAACTCGAATGTGTCTTCGAGCTGCGTCGCAGCATGCGGTCGTGGCCTATGTCTGCCTCGCCTGCCCTGCGCGGCAAAATCTGTACTGTGCTGCGCTGCGTCACCTGTGTCACAGCATACGCTTAGCCTCAGTTGTGACCATTCGTTACACATCGAGACCCCTCAGCGCCTCTGAGAGCATGTAAAACCGTCAGTACCAAGTGTCATATGAATAGCTATGACAGTCGTTACGGGTATTCAGAAGCCCAAAAGTCTTGTGGCGGCATCTATCTCGCCACATGCGAACTAGCCTACATCGCGCAATCAAGATTTAACACGCAGATAGTATATATACAACCTCCCAACATCAACTGTAGGGTTTGGCTGGAGACCCTTCAGGTCTCGCCAATAACTGCCCGGTTACGTAGGAAGGGTCCCCTAAGACCACCTACAGCAGTCCCTATAATATATATACATTCAACCGTTGGGCAGTAGCCCGCCAGGCACAAGACTCCGCCTGGTTGGAGGATCCTCCCTTTGGTTGGAGGAACACCACACCAAGTTTCTCCACAGTCTGACGACCGGTCTGACCTCAGGATATCGGCATTGCCCAGTAACTAGGTTGCGGAGGTCTGATGGCAGTCGCTCCGTGTAAAATACTGGTATTCAGCCGCATTTGGTGAGACTGGAAGCTCACCCCAATATACACACATCAAAAGTGTCTAGGGATCAAGCATTTTTATGCGGATTTCTTGAGATTGAGATGTGGCTTTGTAATAAATTTATGATTTTATAAATTTATATGGATCCTTTTTGGTGCATTTCATAATTTGAATCAGGAACTGTGAATCAAATTCGAGTAAAAGATGAAAATCAGCTGTCAATATTTTCCCTATAAAAACATACAACGCATTGAAGACATTATTAGTGCTACTGTTTCCCTACTACTGATTAAAACCAACGTTATTATGGAGCGGCGACGTCATTTAAGCAGGGAAGAAATGCTCAGAGCCGTGGGAATGATAGAAGCTGGTTCCCGGCAACGTACTGTGGCTTTAGCTCTGAATACAAGTCAGAGTGTTATCAGTCGACTTTGGACACGTTACCGAAGCACTGGTACCGTGGCTGAGCGCCACGGAGGACGGTATCGCTGCACCACACGGAGACAAGACCGATACATTCAAATCTTAACTCGAAGAGCTCCAACAATAACCGCCATGATGTTAGCCGTGAGGCTTCATCACTCTTCAGGGAACTTAATTAGCGACCAAACAGTCAGAAACCGCTTGCATGAAGTGAACCTTCATTCCCGAAGACCGCTACGGGTACCACCTATAGCAATGCACAATCGTAGGATTCGATATCAATGGGCTCTTGGACACAGAAATTGGGCAGAAGAACAATGGCGTTTCGTGTGCTTTTCTGATGAGTCTCGTTTTGGTATGAGACCGGATACAAGACGTATACGACACTGGAGAACCCCTGGACGCCAACAGCGATTAAAATCCTGCCAGGAAGTCCATCCTTATAGTGGTGGAACCATCATGGTATGGGCGGGTATTTGGATCGGCGGAAGAACTGAGTTGATTTGGATCAGAGGCAACCTCAACGCTCAAATTTATGCTGAGACGATTGTATCAGACGTCATCGTTCCTCTACAAGCGCAAATCGGTCCCTTATTTCAGTTAATGCATGATAATGCACGACCGCACACCGCAAGAGTTGTAAGACAGACTCTCGCCGCAGCTAACATCAATGTCCTGCCCTGGCCTGCTCAGTCGCCAGACTTGAACCCGATTGAGCATGCATGGGATATGCTACAGAGAAGAGCTCTGCCGAATATGGAGGGTATCCAGTCGCAAGAAGACCTTTTTTTGTTGTTGCAACGAACATGGGCGGCCATTCCACAGCGTGATTTGGATGAACTCATTTTGAGTATGCCAAACCGATGTTCTTGTGTTGTTAGTGTTCGCGGTAGAAACACGGATTATTAATTGACACTTTTGATGTGTGTAGTTGGGAAAAAACTTAGGCATTACAGAAATTACACTGTCACATGATTGACAATGACGTCCGTGTGGTGCCGGACGTAAAGTAAAGAATAGCACTACTCCATCTTTTCCCGAGGGTGTCGTAAAAGGCGACTAAGGGATTCTCTAGAGGATGGGCAGCAGCGTTCTCTGAGTACTTCAACAACCATACTGCGATCGCCAACCCGCCTGCCATGGGGGAGGCCTTTATCCAGCAGTGGACGTCTTTCAGCTAAATGATGGTGATTGACAAGGTCAATACTCTGTTCAACGAAAGATTAGGACTAACCTTACATTGAAAAGGGTAGTAACCAAAAGTATAAATCATTACTAAGTAGGTTACCAGGTAACTCACGATGTGAGTTTATTTGAACAGACATCGAACGTTGTAAGCAAAACGTCCAATGGACATTCAAATAAATATGACAGAGTAAATAATTACAGTTTGCTGACTGCAGTATACAGATTCATAATTTCAACTGGAAATGTTATGACTTATGACAAAACAGATAGATGGTTTGTGTACAAAGCTGTTCAGATTTCTAAATCTGACGTAAACCCAATAAAAGAATATAAAAAAAAAGTTTCTTGATTTAGATTGGTTTAGACTTAAGGATAATTTCCATCAAACGAATCACATCGCATCGCAACGGATCGGAAAGGATACGAACGGATGCGGCGACAGCCGATCGCGTCCGGCAGGATGTCGACACATAAGATTGGCTCCGTACCGTCGCTTGCGAACGTATCCGTTTCTCGAGGTCTACTCCCTAAGCACAAAGTCCGTGGTTTCGGCCTTAGATACGAGCGTTTCCTACTCCCTATCACCTACGGACATACGATTATTTCGGGGCCCCAACTAAGAATTAATGACAAACACGCTTTGACAGTTGTCCCTACTACCATTGTGTTTTTGCTCGTCCGAAAAGTTGAACTTGACACTTGTTTTGTTCACTCCCTACGTTTCGGGCTACTTTCGGACGGGGGACTAACTTCGTTGACGGACTTAGGGAGTAGGCCTCCTGTTACAAATGTCGTAGGCCACTGCTGGCATGACGCTGTACGCGGTCGACGAATGCTTGTTATGAAAATGCACTAACGGTCTCTATCTCGCGCTGGACGCGGCCTACGGTGTTTGTTACAGTCCACGGCCTGGGACTGGGCCAAGGTTTAAAAATGTTATGGTCCCCCAATGGAAATCAAGAAAGAAAGAAAAATGTGTTTATTGGCATTACAGCAAAAATACACCTTAAAACTAAAAAAAACAGATAATAATTATTGTAATGCCAAAAGGGCCTCAGCTCAGCATAATGTCAGATGATAACACTAGGTGTACCACCTGACGCTGATTTTCAGCTGCAACCCACGAGTGCCATACGCTGGAATAATAAACATAAGAAATTGTGTGTCCGTTTTTAATATTGAGAGAATAACTTAAAAAAGAAAGCCTTTTTTTGTTATTTAGGCAGTGATCAGCAGAATATTTCATCTCATCTGGTTACACCAATAACATGATACCGCTAAAATATTATTATCGCGTATTGTTTCTTTGTCTTTTAGAGCGGTTATAGCGGTTACGCACTGCATCCGATCCGGATCCGTGAAAATAAGAATATAAAAAAACTCGGACCGAATTCGGATATTGCTTTGCGCACTGCATCCGATCCGAATACGTGAAAATACGAATCTAGAGTCTAAAAAACTCGGACTGAATTCGAATATCGCTTACGCACTTATCCGATCTCTGATCCAAATTCAAATAATTCAGGGGCCATCTTTGGCATATCCATTTGGCGTCCGATTTGAATCCGAGGTAATGCGAAAGCGTTTATACAAACAGTACTGCGGCTACTTCGGCCCGTCAATATTTCTTCCGAATTGGAAACTCACTGATCACGGAGAGAAATCGGATGACGGAAGTCGGATCTAGTGCGTAAATTACCATACAAATAATTCTATGACTACTTCGGAAGGTATTTTCTCGGATTCGGGTCGGATGCAGTGAGTAATCGCTGTTATCGAGTCTTATGACACCTATAGTAAGTGGAGCAATTGGTAGCATGTTGTAAGACGAAGCCCACAAAACACCATAACAAAAAATTAAAATCTACCTATAATTCTAAATATCCCTAATCAATACAAACTACCAAAACAACGAGTAAACGATATAACAAAGCACGCAACAATTGTTTAACTATTCACAACAACAGTGGGCATTAAATCATCTGCAAGCTTACCAGTTGTTCGATGGTTCAGTTTGTACTAGACAATACAGATAGACGGGCTGTTTGCTCACTTCAGCGTAGCGTTATTCAATGTTTGAGAGTTTACCTTTGTAAACTGTGTGCATCTAAGTTTGGATCGGCTATAGCTTAAACTAAGTCCTCTAAATTCCTTGCACTGCAATATTGGATTTTAGGAAGATGTAATGTCTGGTAGATAGGTTTGGAGATCAATGTTTTGATAGTTTTGGAGATATAATAGATAGGTATGGTTCTTTGTGTCTGTATATTTATCTGTTTCTTTTGTTTTTACGCACTATGTTGTCTAAATTTTGTCTTGTTCTAGCAGCGCCAGCACAGCCCGCCGAGCTAGGAAGATGGGATGGAGCAAGGATGTCGATGCAAGTCGCGTCTCACACCAGAGGCCTACCCATCTTCCATGGCAATAACGTCATGCCGTCAGGTCTCTTGCCATCGTCGCGTACCAAGCCATTAGGTTCTAATACAGCTGGCACGCCGGCGGTGGCAAGAGCGCGACGGATTATGTCATTTAAGTTCGCGTGCCGTGCTATGCGACCTGCACTCCTGCAGCAAGACAGACCATGGTGTCCGAGGCCGTCGACAGCTTCGCCGCAGGGACACCGATGCGGAGCAACACAATGAGCACCTGTATCTGAATGAATCATATTCATTCCAGGAAAACACGGAACATTAAAAAAGAATCCTGTGTTGAGTTGGTGAAATCAGAAAAGTTATAGATAGATCAATAGCAAAAATTTACATAAATATATTATACGTTTTCGAGACATTTTTATTTCGCTGTTTACTTCGAGCGACGGATTTTTTGCTGAGAATAATTTATTGTGCACATTACTCAGGATTCTGCGAGGTCTACCCTTCACACATGTAACTTCACACGTATGTATTAAAATATAGGATAGGTGAAGAAAACCGTTATATTTTCAAGGATTTTCTTCTTTAGCAATAAAATTTAGAATTTAGCTTCGTATGTTATTGTAGCTTAGGAGGATTACAGTCTTGCTTCGACGCAAGAGGAATTGAAAGTTGAAAGCGCAAGATGAACATGGAAGCGCACTGGTATACACATATACCATCAGACTAAATTCGACTTTAAGGGCCGAAATAGAAAACAATAACTAAGTAATCAAATTTCAAGACAATTGTAGGAAGCTTGTTGGTCTATATCCGTTTTATCTTTTGTTTCGGCACCGAATGGAACTCTATCAGGCTTCTGGACAAAACCTTCACTATTCAGCTCTGAATAGGGACGAGCGGGCTTCCGAAGTCAACTCCGACGAGTCCAATACCGTGCTATCCCATTGAATTTAGAACTTGAATAGCAATGCACCAATTAAGCTTCTTTTGAATTGTGACAACGGAATCTTAAAGTGAAGAAAGAAAGAAATCCTGTCTAATATTATAAAATAATGCGAAAGTGAGTTTGTTTGTTTGTTACATTTTCACGCCTAAACCACTGAGCTGATCAGTTCTCTGCATTCACACATATTTGCATCGGGGGTTAAACATTAAACATTAATTTTAAATAATTATGAAATCCAAGAATCCCGAGTTTTTTTTTATAAATAATTTTAAGTACTCGATTCCATACTATACATACACCCGACTAGTTATGCATTCCCGGTGTTCCTGGAACCGATTTTTTTTTCCAAAAAATATATTTTAAGAAGCCGCTTCCATACTTGCATAGCTAAAAATTCACTTTAGATAAATATGCATCCTAATATCCGATCCCTGGTTATTATGAATCTCCAATTCAATCCTTTAGAACAAAATTCTTAAATTATTGTAAGTACATTTAGGTACATTTCAAACAACACTTTTACAACCCTAAACACACCGCAGCTGTAGGTAACATTTATACGCCGACAGAATTCTCGAGATAATACATACAATAAAAGACTAAAACTTTTACTACTTACTACAGTTGAGAACAGCAGTTACTTCTATTACTACAAGAGCGATTCTTTGAGTTTTTGTTCGGTACAAGTAGAGAATACTAATCGGTACACCGTGTTGGGAATAAAACTAAAGAAGTTAGGTATTAGCTTTGTAAAGACTAAATCGACTGAAGTTTTGATTAGATCGTTGAGAGTCGTTTTGTAAGGCGATTAGGATAAAAGCACTTGATTATGCGACTGGGAATTTGTTTTTAGTTAGTGCGGTCTTATTGGGAACGTCTGAAGAGCAAAAGTGTTAAGTTGTCTGTAAGTAAGTTGGCTTCAATGCAAAGAGATGTAGAACTGTGTTTGATCAGTTGAAAATTGTTTGTAGTTTTTCCATTTTGAACTACTTTTATCTACTGGTGGAAATATTTTTTGAGTCTTGGTTTTTTTTAAATCTGTGAACGGTTATTGTTCACGTTTTTTTCCAGTTTTATATATTTTTATACAATTAATTAATAGGTACAGCAACCTTACTGAATGCATACGTAAATAAATTCCCAATCAGTAAATCACATTAAGCAATAAAAAATGCAACTTGTACCGAATGGGAATATTTTCCCAATCAGTACAAAACCCCATTTGAAACACGGTGTATAGAACAAGTTCACAATCGTATTACACGTAGGATATCGTAAAACTGAGAACACTGCAGCTCGGCTAATAAATTTTGTGGTTAGTTTAGATTCTGTACGTTGACGAACGACCGCACTAGATGTAAGTTCTAGGATCTAAGAAGAAACGAAGTTTTGTACCTTGTAATCTTAGAATAGCCCTTACCCTCATCAATAAAATATTGCAGTATAATTAGGGTTGCTATAGGTACGTCCCGTATATACGGGACAGTCACCGTATTTGACCATCGCGTCCCGTATTGCTATACGTCCCGTAATTGTCCTGTATTTCAAAAATTTCGACAAAACTCAGTAAAGGCCCGAACTGGGCGCGAGTGGTGCGGGCGGGACGCGGCACACACGGGTGTGCGCGCATTTGAGAGTTGAGGGGGTGGTACAGGCCGCTTTTTTATTTGATTTGTTTGAAACGTCCCGTATTGGTCCCTGAAAGTTATGGCAAGCCTAAGTATAATGAATCGCTAGATGCCTTTACAAGCACCAAACTGAGTTTCCTGAAAATTGCCAATGTTTATCTGGAGTCTATTGCCACTCCTAGCTCTATCTCCTCGTCGTAAATTTTATTAATGTTTTAATTTTGTTGAAAAATTTTAACTTGTTTTTAAACTGTGAGCACAATGTTATCTTTTAACTTGTTTAAATGTATGTTTTATTAGACCTATAACTTGTATGTGTAGTATTTAAGCTGTTAGTATAAGTTGGTCAATAAATAAACTATACAAGTTGTTCCAAATAGTAATGCCATGCGGAAGTCCAGATATAGAGTTCCCTTAGAGGCACCCGAATTACCCCCAACCAAACTCTGACTTAAATGATATTTTTGATAATAGTGACGTGATTAGTACTATTTCCAAATTAAATGAATAGGGAATCTAATTTTAAACAAAACACGCAACAATCATTAGAACTTAGTACGGGATATTTACCATGTTTATTATTTGTTGTGAGTTTCCGATATTTCGGCACCGTTACAAGCGCCATGATCACGGATGAACTTTATTATATTATTATTTTTTGGAGTCCATCCGTGATCATGGCGCTTGTAACGGTGCCGAAATATCGGAAACTCGCAACAAATAATAGGAATCGAGCCGATAGGAATCGAGTTGTATGGAGCCTTCGCCACTGTAGCCTAATTAATGTCCCACTGCTGGGCATAGCCCGCTACCCACAAAAAGGCCTTAGTCCGACACGCTGTCCTCGAGACACACAATCAACAACTTTTTAGCCCTATCTGCCCTCTGCCCTCTTGATATTTGACAGCAATTTCACTGATCAATCGTTCATTTCGTTTCAATTTAATCCTTACTTTTTACTTTTAATTTTATAAATGCGACGGTAAGTTTGTTTGTTTGTTACCTTTTCACGCCAAAACCACTGAACCGATCATCCTGAAATTTTGCATATACGTGTGGTCAGGTGTACAGAAACGGACATAGGGTACCTTTCATCCCAAAAAAAAGTACTGTTCCCGAGGAAAACAACAATAACGTTCATAGATAGCGCCACGTTTCTCTCGAATCATGATTGAATTATATTATTATAGAAATTTTACTAGTGTGTCTAAGAGTTGATTGTCAAATTCTAAATTAACGCGAGCGAAGCCGCGGGCAAAAGCTAGTATTATAAATGCGAAAGTAACTCTGTCTGTTTGTGACACTTTCACGCCTAAACCGCTGAACCGATTTTGATGAAACTTGGTACAGAGATAGTCTGGAACCCGAAGAAGAACATAGGATAATTTTATCCCGAAAACCGCGAAACATTTTCGCGATAAACGACATCCACGCGGGAGAAGCTGCGGGCGAACTCAAGCCCCCTTATTACAAAAGATGGTCTAAGAAAAACCCTGGTTTTAGAGTAGCCCCGTCTCTTTTTGTTATATGACATAAGAAAGTGATGGGTATATTTTAAACCTGGGTTTACCTTAGTCTTGGTTTAAACCATCTTTTGTAATAAGGGTGTTTTAGTTTAAATAGCGATATTGGTACCATTTGTTTTGACCCGAATTTGTTAAGGCAAACGTTAACGGTTCACATAAAATTGGCGCGTTATTTTATCAAGGTATTTGTAGATTTATTTTCGAAATATATTGAGCTTTATTTGAGTCCCAAAATAAAAGGTCAATAGAGAAATATTTTTGCACAGAATTAGCCTTTGATGTAGGTATTTTGTTAAACTGTGAATAACTTGTGAAATAAAATAAATATATCAACGTTTTATTTAATTAAACGGTTAGTAAATAGTTGGGAAAAATGAAGACTAGAGTTATTATTAGTCGAGTACCGTACTTGTTTTAGCCACGCGTTAACTTTGGTAAACGCACCCCTTGAGCGTTGCTGTCCCACGTCGGGACAGAAAAAAAGTGGCCAAGTTGGTTGATGTCCGTTTGCCGGACAGCTGGGACGGGTCGTGTTCCTTACCAAATTTGGCAAAGTAAAGTTGTGTTCGACACGCTAAAATTTGGTCGGATGCAACTAGAATATCAGGCAATATAAAAAGCCCACGTGTCAAAATTATAAAATGTACGGTTGACAAGTAATAAGAAAAATAAAAAAGGTGCCGCGTTGGTCCGCCATTTTTCTGTCGCCGTAAGTAGTCGTGTTATGTTGTGTCGTGTTAATTTTGTGAAAAAATAAGTGTTTTTGAGTGTGTTTTTGTGCTAGAACGTGTCTGCATAAGTGCTAATTATAAATTAATAATCATAATGTGAATTGGACAAGGATTAATATGCAAAATTGCGAAATGAAAAAGTCGTTGAGTCGGCCGCCGGTGCCAGCTCGTAGGACTAGACTACAAGAAAAAAAAAATTTTTTTTGACCTCATCTTTTGTTATGTCTATCGAGCACATGTCTACGGGACTGGTATTTGCCTGGCAGTCGGACAATATGGAATAATAGTAGGAAAATAGAATGACTTCCAAGCGTGTAGGAACCATTATTCTACTCTCTCCTACTAAAATATGCTTTGCCCAACAGGTTTCATAATTAGTCCTATAGTCTTAAGTCTACCATATGTTAAAATTATACTATGGAATGCAATAAAGTATTGAGCACTGAAAGATGTCTATGTCCAGCATTGTGCTTTGATAGGTTAAAGGTACGAGTTCGTAGCTACTGCATACAGTAGCAGCAGATTACGTGTCGCTCCGATACTACTGGTTTTTATGTATGTCTATGAAATACACATCACTCGACTACATGTCGCAAGACCGCAGACGACGTGTCGTCCGACCGCAGATCAGTAGTGCAAAAGACGCTGCAACGACGACTCGATGAATCTTTCTCAAAAAATGACGCTCCGACGTGTCGCTACGACATGTCGCAACGACACGTCGTCTGTTGCACCAGTATGCAGTCGGCTACGAACTCGTACGTTAAGGTTATCGCATTTACAGCCAGCAATATTTTTTTTCCTCTTATTTTTAGGTAATATAAGTACATTATTAAAATGTAATTTTTAAATAATGGTCTTTACCTAATATTGCTTTGTATTTGTGTGCATTTATTTACTTTGTAAAGTGACACATTTTACTGTGTTTTAGTAAAACATATAAAGAAAAAAATTCTAAAAAGAAAAAAGTAGCGGGCTGGCAGATTGCATTTACCTTAAGTATACGTCACTACATACAAAGGTACCTCACAATCATAAATACAATCACAAAACCCAGTTCAAAAATATTATCAACGAAAATAGAATTGCTTTAAAATAAATTGCCATATCCACGCCACTTCAGCTTCATGACCGTCACTATCTCAAGGGTAGTTCGTTTGGAGTCGTCCCTCGGTATTAATCAACTCGCCCTCGTTCTTGAGGGCATGACTCGTGTACTCATGTGACGTCACTTTCAGGACAAAAACTCGAGACTTTTTTATGAAAATACATACAGGAAATGTGTATTTAAGTGGGTTGCAAAAAAGAGGAGGGATAACTGTGGAAACGTGTTTCTTTTGAGGACAAAAAAATGCTGAACGTGTTTCTTTTCAGAATAAAAATATGAAAAACATTTCCGACAATTAGCTACATGAGAAGGGTTATGTTGAGTTGTTTTTTAAGCTCTTTTTTTATTTTTATTTGGGTATGATGTTTTCGTACCCCCAGTGTCAAGTAAGGTGTTTTAATTTTTAGTACTGTACAATACAACTAATAAGTTACATTTCAGTCAATCAGTCATACTTATTTCAATTCAATTCAATTCAAATACTTTATTTGCTAGAACATGGTACGTACAATGGTCTTACAAGGTTCTCGATTCCGACATATTCTGCCACATGCGGCGTGCAAATACATATACATATATGAATTCAGGACCAAAAAATTAAATTGATATTTAAATTACATACCTAGATAAACACACACACAGTTTTATGTACTTAATTGCAAAAATGTTATTTTATACAGTTGTCGTCCATAAATTGTTTAACACTATAATACGTTTTGCTTAATAACATATTATGTAACTGTTTTTTAAACATTGCGTCAGCGAAAAGATTTCTTTTTTACTAATAAATAAATAAATAATTTTTTTTTACTAATAAACATTCGTGGTCTTGAAATCGCACTCAGTTCAGGGGGTCTACTCCCTAAGCACGAAGTCCGTGGTTCCGGCCTTAGTTACGAGCTTTTCCTACTCCCTATCACCTACGGACATACGATTATTTCGGGGCCCGAATTAAGAATGAATGACAACACGATTTGACAGTTGTCTCTACTACCGATGTGTTTTTGCTCGTCCGAAAAGTTGAACTTGACACTTGTTTTGTTCACTCCTACGTTTCGGGCTACTTTCGGACGGGCGACTAACTTCGTTGACGGACTTAGGGAGGAGGCCTCCTGAAGTGATCGGTTTTACGTTTGACGATGCGACTTCTTAATTGTTTAAAGCTAGGTTTTTCATTAGGAGTTGTCCTTCGTTATCAAGCCATGTATTCACTAATAAAAAATCTAGGTGTTTTTGAAACATTGATACGCGTTGCTATGTACACACGGCTACACATCAAGCTATACATAACCAGTTTATCTTGGCGTCGCTTTGTATAATCTTTTCGCACAAGTAACGGTCAGCTTATACTGGTTTTGCGTAGCTTGAAGTGTAGCCGTGTGTACACTACTGACAGTTATGGATGTTTTTTTTTTTCATTATTTTCATTCACTTGGTTGCGTTTGACCCTAGTCGCACCTGATGGTGAACGCAGACAGAGTCTAAGATGGAGCACACGAATCCAAGTAACAGATAAAATAGTGATTTCCCTATACCCCTCTGGCTCTCACATAGACACGACGGAACACAGTAAATTGCTTGGCGCTGAACTTTAATGTGAGGGTGGTAGCTAGTCATACGGACCGTAAAGATCCTACCACCAAGCAATTACCTACAAACTAGACAAATATCTTACAACACACGTCTATTCCCAGCGTGCGGTGAGGAAGTTTTATATTCTGGCCCCACACGGGATAAAAGCTCTGAAACACTATTTTAAGAAACATTTACGTGGCAGAAACTTTGTTTACTAGTGAATAAATGTCTTTAAAACAGTCACTCCCATTCGCTTCTCGTTACATCGTATTTTAAAGTGGATTTAAAGAACAAATGAACTTGTGGGATATAGAAAACTTATTCCCCCTTATTTAAAAAGATTATTTAAACTTAAACTAAGGTAACTTCAGATTTAAAATATACCCATCACTTTCTAACGTCATATAACATAAAATATAAATTAAAAAATTTAAAAACCCCCAACGCAAATAACAAAACAACTGATAACTCTAAAACGGCTGAACCGATTTTGATAAAACATGTCTAAAAACTACCGCTAGAAAACCAGCTTTTATATAAAAAAATACGCACCTAAATCGGTTCACCCGTTTAAGAGTTATGGTGCCACAGACAGACAGACACACAGACACACATAGCGGTCAAACTTATAACACCCCTCTTTTTGCGTCGGGGGTTAAAAAAGAGACATGACTACTTTAAAACCAGAGTTTTTCTTTGGCCATCTTTTGTAATAAAATTCATTAGATCAAAATCTTTTAAGGATAATCCCCCTTGGATTATCCTTAAAAGATTTTGATCTAATGAATTTTCTTTGAAGCTAACCCACGCAAAAGAAGGCAAGTTAATAGCGTGTTTATCAATTTTTTTTTATTTTTTTTTTGAAAACCTTTGCCCCACACTAAGATTTCTCTTGTATCGTGGGTGCGTTTACAGACACAAATCTCAGAAACAAACGCCCAGACCCGAAACAACCATCTGTAGGCTATACAAATTTTTGTTCCATGTGGGAATCGAACCCACGACCCGTAGCGCAGAAGCCAATCGCTTAGCCACTGCAAACGTATCGTCGATAGTTGCAAGATAACTATACAACAAAAGCTCTGCTTTTGTTATTAACCCTTCAACTAACCAAATATGTTTGAGCACAAAGTTTGTTCATTATAAAAGTTAGAGCGTGGGCTAGAGTTCGATAGGTTAGAATCTGTTCAGAGCTACATTTTATTGGTGCTGGCGCTGCTGCTGCAGCTGCGGAGACCCTCAAGCGGCGAAAATATAATAACTTCATCAGTAATTATATTTTCGAGCCGTTTGGGGTCGAAAAACTCGGGTCGTGGGGTCCGAGTGCCCAACTCCTATTTAGAGAGGTTGCAAGGCAGCTGGTCGACGCTTCCCGTGACCCGAAGGCTGGTCTCTACTTTGACCAAAGGATTAGCATTGCCATACAACGTGGCAATGCTGCCAGCCTTCTGGGCACGTTACCAGTGGACAGCGATGCGGAGGAATATTTTGATGCCATATTTTAGTTTATAGTTTTATTAGGATATAGTGTTCGTTATTTGTATATATTTTTAAATTCACAAACTCATAAACATAGTAGGATTATAATGTAAGTTTTTAAGTTGCTTTCGATTTTACGAATACATGATTAGCACCATATTATTGGAACGATATTATAGTTAAGCAACCATTGATTAATATTTATCTAATACACAAGGTTAGTCAGAAAGGGGGTATTAATCCGCAGGCCACTTAAAGTATCACTGATGACTGTTTTAAAGCAAATGTTAAACAAAATTCGATAATTTTTATTTCCATGTAAAATAATTTTTATTTTAGTTTTTTCAAAAATTCGTCATTCCTACTTCAGTTACGAATTCATAAAATGAAGCTTCTAATTCGTGACCCCAAATATGACCTTAAATGTAAACAGCTGATCATAGCTGAGGATAGATAGATTTTAGCATATTTTTATGTAATTTTTGAACAACTATTTCTCTTAAACAATTGACTTTTGAGGAAAGTGGTAGAACAAAACTTACTCATTATTATGGGTACTTTAACACCCTTTTGGATTAGTAGCCCCTTTCTGACTAACCTTGTATAATAACCATCAGAGGAATTCCCTTAATTCCTCGTAAAATTCCATTCAAAAGAATGTTGTGTATGTGTGGGCCAAAGAATGCTTTCTGCTCACGTTTTACTTGAAAACAAAAGGAATGGGATGCAAGACAAAAATAAAACTAGGATGGGCTAGCAAATAGAATGCAGCTGGTAAAACACCGCCTATTTGTAGGGGTTTCGTACTCGATATAAATTATAAACTTAAATATCGCGCGCCAAATGCTGGGTTCGTTGCTGGACGCCTGTGATTGGTTGATGTGTGTTCACGTCACGACTTCCTAAGCCAATCGGAACGTATTTTCTTTTGAAACTACAAATGCGTTGTCTCGCTCCCACCTTCGGTTTCGCATACGGACGCCGGCGATTGTCTCGCTCACTGGCGCCACTAGTCGGTTTTCTACTCGTTACGTTTGAAGTGTAGATGACACCTTCTATCTACATAATTAAAATTTAAAACATATGGTGTAACGGCGGCGGTAACCAGCAACTTTATCGGCGGCTCCTATCGAAGTGAACGAAGGTAAGATATCAGCGCATTATACTCCGATTGGTTTGGGATACTAAGCGAGTTCTTCAATCGGCCAGCTAATACGGCGATCGGCAATAGCTCAGTACTTATCAAACGGATTGAACCATTGTTGAATACTAGTATTTGAATCGGGTACGCAGCAGTAGGATCTATAAAAGTGGTCTTTGGTTAGTGTCGTTACATTATTCTTTAAGACTAATAATTGGCAATAAATGTATTGTAGCTTATACCCTTATACCTAATATCACTGATCATAAAGTTTTAATTTTCATGGCAAATAAACTGGAAACATCATCTCACATCGATAATAATAAACTGAACATATTTAGTGCTTTCACAGCAAAGTTTAGAGCGCTATCTATCTCGGCTGAATGATTTTAAATTAGGAGTGCAGCGCGATTAAATGGGTCTTTTGCCGAGTATTGAGCATTAAGAAGGTCTATAAATGTGTCAATACTTCCAATAGTTCAGGGTTTTCGACTTTACAAAACTACGGTAAATGTGATATCCAGCTGATCGTTAGAGTGGATTTTTGGACCATTATAATGATGTATTTATTTATTGGCCTATCTACAATTGTTACACGGTTTATCCTAATAATACAAGAAATATGATACAAGCTTAGTGTACAATATGATGTGATAGACACAGCATGCAAAAAAAAATAAAAAATATCACAGCAATAAAATTACAATAATAGTGCAGAAATAACCGTTTCAACAACTAGTGGGTAGTTTTAGAAACAGTCTAAACAAAGATGACATGAAATAAAAAGTCAATAAGGTGGTTACTTTTGATGGACTTGGCGCTTGAATTTTTGAAGTGTTGTGGAAAAAATATCTATTCATTCATCGCAATTAATAAGAAGCCTGCAAATTCTGGGGAAGGAGGAGTTGGATCCTTATACAGTTTTGCGGAATGGGTATTTCAGGAATGGGTACTTATGTAAAAGATTTCTTTGCGATCATGAGTAAGAAAACCACGTCTGTCATGTGAGATGTGCAGGAGCGTAACGGAATCCTGAAGATGATAGCAGATAGATTGGATTCAGCTGTCTTTAATGGATTCATTGATTTGCATGTGAGAGGTGTGAATTAATGTATCGACACTGATATTAGTTTTTGTGTTGTTTGTTTATTCTTTATTTATTTTTAGCCTAATATCACAGCTAGTAAGTTTTTTAGTTAGGAACACGATCGATTCAGTTTTTTTTTATTATTTAATGAATCGTTTCAAGAAAAAATACCATAATTTGCTATGATCACCTCGCTTGCCAAATGAAATGTTATGTTGATGCGAAAAAAGAAATCAAAATATGTGGTGGGTAGAATTTTTTTGAAGGTTGATTCTGCTTTCGGAGAGAAACAAAAAGAGGGAAACTTTGTCTTAGATTGCTTGCTACTTACTGTAATGACAACTTATTAACTGTATTGTCATCAGAACTAAATCGGGTGTAAAAAGAACCTTAACGATAACGAAAACCACGTATTCTACCCATCATTGGGATATATTTTTTCTTATAGACCATACCTGGGAAATCATTGGTTCTGGAGATATTGAAGGTCAAAATATGCATTTTTTTTTAGTTTTTTTCCAAAAACGAACTCTAGGTGATAATACTAAACTTTCTTCCAAACAAACATTATCAAAATTTTAAATTTTTCCTAACAAATTACGTATTTGGTTATTTTATGCCTAAAAATAAAAGTCGTTTCCCAGCAATTATTTTTGGTTAATGTAATTTGGTTTGATGTACAGAGTGCGTAGATTTCGGCTATGTGATGGGTCTTTTTTCGCCCTGTATATCTACGCAAAATTTTAGGCTGTTCAGTTTTTACAAAGACTGGCTCAAGATTTGTAGCAGACAGATAACAAAGCAAGCTACTTAAATAAAAGCTTTTAATTAAAAAGAGTGGGTGGCTCTTTCTTAGCAAACCACAGAGGTATTCTTTTGTAAAGCAGATACGACCAACTGATTGATATTATACATTCTTCAACAGCAAATGTAGATAATAGGATATACAATGAAGTCTCATTTATGATTGTGAATGGTTTACTGCCGCGCGTTTTTCTTTTAACTCGCGACGTCGTGTATTGAGCTCATAATTTTAGGCTCCGTTTGGGTCCGAAACTAGTCAAACAATCCCGAGAAATGGACGTGAGGAAATCGTTATCAATCATAAATATGAATATGTTTCACGAAAGTTTTTATTTTGTCCTATGCTGTCCCACTGCTGTGCAAAGGCCTCCCCCAAGTCCTTCCATGTACTCTTTTCCTGCGCTACCTCAAACCAGCTCTTGCGGTACGCGTCTAGCTCATCTCGCCACCTCTTTCTGGGCCGACCGCGGCGGCGCCGTCTCCTTTCAGGCACCCAGCACCCATTGTGTGGAGACTCTTGCCCAGCGGTCATTATGCATGCGGCTGACGTTACCCGCCCAATCCCATTTGAGCCTGGCAGCCTTTTTGCCTACGTCTATTATCCGTTCCGTATTCTGTCTGTTCTTTACGAAAGTTATAATACAAAAATTAAATTTCAAAGACATTAAAACAACGCCCAAATCAAAATTCTTCCAAAACTCCCTACCTCTTTACACTAGACTTAATCACCAGATAGCCGTTCCATAACCATTGTGCAATTAACTGTATATTACAGATAATACTCTAAAACAAAGGCACTAACCGACCGGGGCCGGAACTGCTCACAATGGAGTACATCGATTGTCTGTTACATGACAGTATCTGCGCAGTTATTGGAATTTACTTTTATCGCTTCATTGGAGTCGTTTTGGTTTAAACCGGTAATGTTGAAGACGGGAAAGAGACTATATTTGGACGCCAGGTTATTTCAGAAATTGTATTTTTGCAGCTCGTCTAATATACGGAGATAGTGTAGAAAGTGGCGCCAGTGAGAGAAGAAAATCGTTTGTCTTGGTATGGGCATGTGACGGAGGTATGAAACGCATATGACTAAGAGAGTGATGAGTATGAATGTTGATGAATGGAGGGGAGAGTGAGACCAAAGAAAAAATGGATGGATTGTGTGATAGGATATGAAGGAAAAGGGAGTAAATGATGAGGTAATGGCTGACAGGAAGAATGGAAGAGAACAATATATTGGGCCCACCTCAAGTAACTTGGGAACAGAACAGAAAGATGATGATAATGATGTATAGACGCAAATTCACTGGGTTAACGGTTTTATGCCTATGGTCACATACAATAGCGTTTTGCTTACCAATGGTAGGTTTTTTTTATTTTCATAATGGTCAGATTTTCGTACTCGTAAGTTAGTTTTACCTGTGATGGCTACTAACTTATGGAAGCATCTACTATACAGTGTGTCCGGTCATGGACTAGCGATATTCTAGGTACTTATATAGCAACTACTCTAGTACACAAATACACTACACACTCGGGTCCAATCCACTTCCCCGCTATTTGGCAGCCATTTTGCTTTTTTGTTGAGATGTTGTCTACAACTGTATGTCTTTATGAGAACCCATTGCATTGTAATGTAAACGATAGACAATATTGTTGCCCTCCGAATAAGCATATTTTTATCTCAGTAGGACCAACACTTTGAGAGATATGACTTTTTTTGTACACACGTACAGAATATCTCAACAAAAAAAATGGAAGTGGATTGGACCCTAGTGTATAGTGTATTTGTGTACTAGAATAGTTGTTATATAAGTACCTAGAATATCGCTAGTCTATGACCGGACACATTGTATAAAACGATTGGGCCATTGTTTCATTATTGGTACAGATAAAATTAACCTATAATGTTCCATAAATCATAGAAAATATGAGGATTTTAAGTACCTATTACCACAATGAACTATCTGAATAATTAGATAAATGATTAAAATAGAAAAGTGTGTAGATGTGGTGCTATTCCGCAAACGATGAGACAATTAACATCATGTCCTGCGTGCCTTGACGCCTGAAAGCTAGAGGAACTTATGGACGCTACTTAAAATGCAGTGTTCGTAGCTAAATTCTAAGCAGACACAATTTAGATTGCCATCTACACGCTAAAAAGTTATCCAACACGTGTGGGTAACTAATGTATGCAATTTGAAGTTTGAACTAAAAAGCAAAAAATAAAAGAAGTGCAATTATTTTAAAAAAACTATGGCAATCGATCCTAAACAACACTGAACAAACTAGTTTAACATTATTAATTAAATTAAATTATTAATTAAAATATTTATTTGACACTTAAAAATACATGTTACAAGCCAGTCTTAATAAAATTATGTGGGTACTATAAAAGTAACAAAATAAAACTATCGAGACTTTGTCCCACCAATTCCGAAACGCTAGTCACCCTACACAATAACTGATGAACCAATGGCTTCTTTTATGACGTCTATCGGGATGTAGTGAAATTCTGTCGATAACCTATACATCGACATAATGAAATGTTGTATTGAGGTCACTGATCGAGTGCTCCTAGTGATGAATAGTGAAATTATACGGTTGGGAGTTCTGAAGATGATTGAAGTTGACCAATTTGAAAATTGTTGGTGATTTCTATGGGAGAGTCAAGATTGAATCATTTATTTAATAAATAGATCGATGTTGACATTCTACACTCATTTAAATTGAGTTAACGGGAAAATTCTTTTCTAAATACATTAATACGAATTTACGCTGAGGTACGCCGTCCAAAGTAAGTCGCGTAATTTTGTGAAAAATCGTGCCACCCGAAGAGGAACAATGAGTCAAATCAGTTCAAAAATTTACGCAGATTCATTTTGCGTGGCGTAACTTACGCTCGTCTTGCCTCAACTTTATTTACTGGAAGGATTTAAAGTACTTATTTTATGACTTAGAGTGGAGCAAATTGTAATATTCTACGAAACCGAACGTAGGTAACCAAAATTACGCGTCTTTGAGAGGCGTAAATTACGATTCTCTGGCATCAGCTTTTTTTAACTTTTCGAACCACTTAGCGCGATGTAAATTACGTTTGTCACGCAATATGCGTAAGTTACTACAAAAAAAAAACAAATTAAATGTCAAAAAAATACAGCACTGTATGAATGCTGTCATTTCTTTGCCTCTTTTGAATAAACAGATAAAATAATAATCTAAAAGGAAAAGTGACTGTCGCAAATTATTTTAATTAACAGCTGCTAATGAGATTTCATAATCTTTCTTCTTACATATATTTTCTACACTCCTACACCTACACCCCTTCCTACACTCCAGTTTATGATTCAAAAATCAAAGTACTAAAAATGAAGATCCGAGACTCGTAAATATTATAGCTACATACTTATTTCATGGTACCTATCAACGAGATAAAATATCAGACGAATAATGTAGCATTTTTGTGCATTTTCAAATAAAGTACCGTCGACATCAAAATCAGTTAGAATTCCACATAGTTACGAAAGAATTTCATGTATAAAACTTAGATACATAAACTCACGTCTTTTTCCCATAGGGATAGACAGAAACTGTAGAACGCCACATGCTACGATCGTAACATACACCTTTCGCTTCGTCCACGTTCATACATCTTGTCATACAAGAGGACTACACACCTAACCTTTTTGAAGAATATCACAAATACCATTGATGTATGTCCTTTTAGGGCGTCCTCTACTACTAAACTAAACTTACTACTAAGGGCTCTTACACACCACGTTTTTTTCAGGCGCTGTCGACGCGCGTCGCACGCAACTATAACGCGCTGCAAACGCGATGTTATCGCAACCAATTTACCTATTCACACGTTCATAAAATTGTAGTATGCAGATGACGACTTTTTCGCGAGCTGTCGACGCGCTCGTAGCGCGGAGTTACATCGATACAGACGCGCTGGCACAGCGCGTCTCTTTAGGTGCAAACACATACGTACAGCGAGTTTTAATCGGTTACTTGCCGACACGCGCGTTTGTAGCGCGGTACACGCTCTTTCAGGCGCGTGCTACACGCGTTTTAGTTTGCAAGGTGAGTTGCTCACGCGCGTCTGTAGCGCGTTTCTCGTGAGTTTGCAGCGATGCAATCGCAAGTAATCTGCCTATTTCAAGTTTAGCAGCGCCGACAACGCGCGATAGTGAAACGCGCGTCGACGGCACCTGAAAAAAATGTGGTGTGTATGAGCTCCAACTTATTTTTTTCTATATATTTCACAGATATAGATCATAATGTTATGATCGGTTAAAAAAATAACAACAAAATCCAATCCCCCTAATTACAAAAGACGGTTTAAACCAAGACTAAGGTAAACCCAGGTTTAAAATATACCCATCACCTTCTTTTGTCATATAACAAAAAGAGACGGGGCTATTTTAAAAGCTAGGTTTTTCTTAGACTATCTTTTGTAATAAAGGGGTACGAGTTTAAAATGTCCAATATATTCCAATATTTAAGAATCAATTAATTAAAATTAATGTAATATTACTTTTTTATGTATGGAGTCCATTCATTTATTCACTTGACAGACAGAACTGTGTTGCTGGGGAGTTTGTTGCGCCGTTTCTTCTTCACAGCATAAACACTAGGAAGCGGTGACGGGCGGGCATTTTTGGGGGCTGTCTTTTGTAACACTGACGTTCAAAAAGAACTAAGTAATTCTAGTGTATCCTTACTAATATTATAAATGCGAAAGGCGAAAGTAACCGTGTCTGTCTGTCTGTTACCAAATCACAACTAAACTACTGAACCGATTTTGATGAAACTTGGTACAAAGATAGTCTGAAACCCGAAAAAGGACATAGGCTGCTTTGTTCCCAAAATTCCCGATAAACGACATCCACGCGGGCGAAGCTGCGGGCGACCTCTACTTCTAGTATACAGGGTGTAAATGAATTCGCGTAAGTCCTTCAAATAACATGATCTATTAATGGTACAGATTAACCCCGCACGGGATTTAGATTGATGTTTTTTTTTAAATATAATATATCGATGCCATGCATATTAATAAGGCACGGTGACACAGCTGACGGGCACGACTAGCGCGATATCTCTCCACGCAGTCAGTTAACTTGGGACGCTAAGATTACTAAGACACAGAACTCCATGTTTAATTTTTTGAAAACTTTTTTTTGTTGATTCTGAAAAAAACCTATTCAGTGTCAATCAGTGTCACCAGTAGATCACGCGGTTTGAAAGAAATACACGAATTCGTTTACACCCTGCATTTTGAATAAATGAGTTTTGAAGTTTGAAGTAAGATGCTGTCTGTACACTCAATCCTTTTAAAACCAGTGATCGTCAACCTTTTTACTAAACCCTTAAACGTTTATGACGAGAAGCAAAAAGCAAACACAGTGCATTTTAGTACCGTCTACCTTTTCTATGCGATCTAGTCTGCGTCTAGAGCATCGACCTCACCTTCTAGACAGGACTGCCTTTAATTACCTGAAATAAAACAGAACAGAATTAGTTTTGTCTGCGATACAATATTCTGATTGTATGTGTTTACAATCACGCATGTATTCTCCGGAGAGGTAGACAGAGATGCACATGTTGTACAGTCCCCAAATATGACCTAAAATATAAACACAGCTGATCATAGCTGAGGATAGATAGATTTTAGCGTATTTTTTTCTATCTTTTTACAGATATTTCTTTTAATCTTTTTAGAACAAAAGTTATTCATTGTTGTGGGTCCTTTTGGATTAGTACCCCCTTTCCAACTAGTTTCGGACCCAAACGGAGCTCTCAATCATGAGCTGAACACGCGGCGAGGTCGCGAGTCGAACTTTGGGTTCGAAATTAGTCGGACAATTCCGAAAAATGCACGTGAGTAAACCTTAACTTGAGTGAACCTTAACGTGAGTAAACCTTGGTCCCGTGTGGTGCCGGACATAAAGAATAGCACTACCCCATCTCTTCCCATGGGTGTCGTAAAAGGCGACTAAGGGATTCACTCACCGATACATGGCGGTTCACCGATACATGGCGGTATAACCATGAATTATGCTGGAATGCTCCCAAATGCCGAACCTGATAGTGGGCAGCAGCACTATCAGCGAAAGCATTCCAGGACTGCGGTCACCAACCCGCCTGCCAAGCGTGGTGACTATGGCAAATCCCCCCCAATGAGTAGCACTATAGATTCACGGCCCCCAGTTCCCGGTAGCTGCACTATTCCTGGCCATGGTACCGGCCACGGTAACGGTGCGGTGGGGGGTGCTAAGAATCCCCGGGCGACGGCAGGGTACCAGCACCATAACCTTCACCTGGCGACGTTTAATGGACGCTCTCTGCGACTGAACGAGCACCTCGCTGAATTGGAGGTAGAGTTAAGTCGTATCAAGTGGCACATTGTGGGACTGTCGGAGATCCGAAGACAGGGGGAGGACTCGATAACCCTCGACAGTGGCCACTTACTCTACTTCCGAGAAGGGCACCAACCATCCCAAGGTGGCGTCGGGTTTATGGTCCACAAGTCACTCAAGGGCAACATTGTAGAATTAGGCAGTGTGTCGGCAAGGGTGGCATACCTTGTACTTAAGATTACAGAAAGGTATGCCTTGAAAATTATACAAGTGTATGCCCCAACGTCCGCACACCCTGACGACGAAGTCGAGGCCATGTACGAGGACATAGTGAAAGCCATGACTCGTACCAAAACATTCTACACTGTTGTCATGGGTGACTTCAACGCTAAAGTGGGAGTACAAGAGAGTGGCGAGTCAAGGGTAGGTCCATTCGGCTATGGGCGCAGAAATCACAGGGGAAAAATGCTGGTAAACTTTCTCGAGGCTCAGGGGCTTTTTCTGATGAACTCGTTTTTCCAGAAGAAGCCTCAAAGAAAGTGGACCTGGCAAAGCCCCGATTACGTGACAAAAAACGAGATCGACTTCGTTATGTCTAGCAAGCGACAGATATTCAGAGATGTCTCTGTGATCAACAGGGTCAATACCGGAAGTGATCACCGACTAGTAAGAGGCACTCTGAATATAAATGTCAAAATTGAACGAGCGCGCTTAACGAGGTCGACTCTTAGACCAACGCTGCCCCAGGTCGAAGCTGGTTGCGAAAACTTCCAGTTGGAACTTCAGAACCGATTCGCCTTGTTGGAAACTACAGAGGACATAAACGACGTCACCGATTGCCTGGAACGTATCATCCGCGAGGTGGGCTATAAACACTTTCGACCAGTGAGAAATGGACGTAAGTCGATACTCACCAGCGAGACTCTGGAATTGATGAGGAAACGACGAGAACTAACGCATGCCACACCGTCTGAGCATCAGGTACTGAACAGGGAGGTCAAGAAGCTGATCAGACGCGACAATCGGCGCGCGAACACCCGAGCCATCGAGCAAGCCATAGCCCGGAACAAAGGCTCAAAGGTGTTCGCTAAGCCTGAAGCCTCCAGTTGTCACCTGATGAAACTCAAAACGTCACAGAGCACCACCGTCACCTCGAAGCCAGAGATACTCGCTGAAGTCGAAAAGTTCTACGGGGACTTATACTCCCAGAAAACATGCCCGCCTCAGGCCCACGGCGCGGATGATTCACGAGCCAGACTCACACGCCACCTTACAGACGAGCTTCCCGACATTGACTTGGGCGAGATTAGAATAGCTCTCGGACAGCTTCATAACTACAAAGCTCCGGGGGATGACGGGATAACCACAGAGCTGCTCAAAGCAGGAGGAACGCCTGTTTTGACTGAACTTGTAAAGGTATTCAATTCCGTCATCCACACAGGCATTACACCGGAGGCATGGAGCAGGAGCGTGGTGGTATTATTCTTCAAAAAAGGTGATAATACGCTCCTTAAAAACTACCGCCCCATTTCACTCCTGAGCCATGTTTATAAGCTGTTTTCGAGGGTTATCTCGAATCGTCTCGCACAAAAGTTTGATGACTTCCAGCCACCGGAGCAGGCCGGGTTTCGGAAAGGCTACAGCACCGTGGACCACATACACACCCTCAGGCAAATTATCCAAAAGACCGAGGAATACAATCAGCCTCTGTGCCTTGCGTATGTGGATTACGAGAAAGCCTTCGACACCGTCGAGACCTGGGCTGTGCTGGACTCCATGCAGAGATGCCTCGTTGACTGCCGATACGTCGAGGTGCTGAGGTGTCTGTATAAGGCCGCAACAATGACCGTCCAAGTACAAGAAAGGAGCACAAAACCAATCCAACTGCGCCGAGGAGTAAGACAGGGAGACGTTATCTCTCCGAAACTGTTTACAAGCGCGTTGGAGGACATTTTCAAGACGCTCAACTGGAAAGGACGGGGTATAAACATCAACGGTCAGTACATCTCGCACCTACGATTTGCAGATGACATTGTCATCATGGCAGAGTCTCTGCAGGATCTGGAGGTGATGCTAAACGGCCTAGGCGATTCTTCAAGACAGGTGGGCCTCGGGATGAACATGGATAAGACCAAAGTCATGTACAATGGTCATGTCTTCCCGAGACCCGTAGTCGTAAATGGCGCTATTCTCGAGGTTGTGCAAGAGTACATATACCTTGGCCAAACTATACAACTGGGGCGGCACAACTTCGAGAAAGAGGCGAGCAGAAGAATACGCTTGGGCTGGGCGGCATTCGGGAAGCTACGTAATATCTTTAAATCGTCGATCCCACAATCCCTTAAGACCAGGGTCTTTAACCAGTGCGTCCTACCTGTAATGACTTACGGAGCCGAAACGTGGACACTCACCGTGGGCCTGGTCCACAAATTTAAGGTTGCTCAGCGTGCTATGGAGAGAGCGATGCTCGGGGTTTCTCTGGTGGATAGAATTCGCAATGAAGTCATTCGCCAGAGAACTAAAGTCACCGACATTGCGCGTAGAATTAGCACGCTGAAGTGGAAGTGGGCCGGCCATGTCTGCAGACGAACAGATGGTAGATGGAGCAGACACGTGTTAGAGTGGAGACCGCGTTTGGGCAAACGTAGTGTGGGACGCCCTGCGGCACGATGGACCGACGATTTGAAAAAGGTGGCTGGCAGCGGATGGATGCGGGCTGCCCAAGACCGGGATGGTTGGCGATCTTTGGGGGAGGCCTACGTTCAGCAGTGGACGGCAATAGGCTGATATGATGATGAAACCTTAACTAATCAAAAACATGAATGTGTCTGACGAATGATCACTCATTACTCACATAGTTAACCTGTGCAAAGAGTACGCCATAGACTAAATGAACCATAGTTTTTTTTTAATTTTTGGGTGTTTGGGTTACCAGGTAATTTTATGTTTTTAAGTGAATTTTACACGTTTAGAATATATTATACGGTTTAAGAATGTAGTATGTTTATTTTTAAGATTGCGTTGTGTTTTCGCTTGGGCGTGGAAATATATGCTTTTTCTTTCTTTCAGGCCATAAAAAATGGCTTTTGAGCAAAATAACACGATTTATATCAACTAGGGCTAAGAACGACCAATAAAAACCACTGACCCGAACAAAACCGCTGGCGAGACTAATAAATAAACGTAATAAAACATTAACATTGCTTCAATTCTCTTTTATTTGTGTTAAGTTCCGATTACGGGCCTACTCCGGAAACCGAACTACGAAATTTAGGATAACGGATCGCATGTTTTCCAACCACTAAAGCACAGAATATACACCGTGTCCCAAAATTCAACAATAAGCGGGCACCAGAGGGTGGCCCTGCTCATGACTAATCGAGAAAAAAACATAAAAAAAACTTTTTTTTAAATTACAACATAAAATTTGAAGTGCTTCGAAAATTGACGAAAATAAGTTTGATTAATTTTTGTGTAAAAACCTGTAGTTTTTTCACAGGTATTCTGGGACTTTTAAGGGTTGTAGTGGATATGAGTGCAACTTAGGTTGCCGATACAAAAAACAGCAGAAATATTTGAAAAAAATTCGGAGGATTTCAATTTCTTTTACGGAATTTAAAAAAAAAAGTTTTTTTTTTTTGCTCGAGTTGTCATGAGCAGGTCCACCCTCTGGTGCCCGCTTATCGTTGAATTTTGGAACACGGTGTATATAAGCTAAAGCAGTACTTCAACTACCTGCATTCGTCCGAATTGACACACTCACACAGACACGCACTGCAACAGGTCTTCTAAGGTATAATCGGAATACAGTCCCATACAAAGAGTGCATTATACTCAATATACAGAGCGTGTCTGTGTGAGTGGGTCAATTCAGGCGATTATAGTAAGTTGAGGTACTACTTTAGCTTATGTGTCTGCTGTGACTTAAGGGTTTCGGATTCGACAATCAATTCGATTTTTGCGATTTGCCATTTTGTCTTTTGTTCACCCTACTCCCAAATGTTAATTGACATCTATAATATTGTCTGTTAAATGAAAAATGAGTCCTGTCAGTGGTCATTTCGTAAATTGTAGCCGTTAGGAGACTGCTATCGAAAAAAACTCGCACACTCGACCAGCGCTACACTCGGGAGGTTGCCGACTCGCTTCGCTCGCCACCTTCCCCCACTTGCTGCGCTTCAGCCTCGTGCACTCGTTTCACTTAGGACCTCCTTCGCGAGCTTCTGGCTCCACGCTTTTAAATAACACTCTACGGGTAGGACAGAGTCTGACCACGCGTAGTCGGGGTGCGCTGAGTCAGATTAACATTACATTCCGCTGCGTAAAAGTAATGTTGTGCGAATCCTTATTTGGCAAATTAAATAATAGCCAAATAAGTCATCATCTGCCTAGCCTTTTCCCAACTACGTTGTGGTCGGCTTCCAGTCGAACCGGATGCAGCTGAATATCAGTATTTTACATGGAGCGATTGCCTATCAGACCTCCACAACCCAGTAACTGGGTAATACGATACTCTTGGTAAGACTGGTTGTCAGACTTTCTGGCTTCTGACCAACAGTAACGACTGTCAAAGATCTACAAATGACAGCCGGGACCAACGGCTTTACGTGCTTTCCGAGGCACGGAGGAAACTCGCTATGGTAAATGGTCACCCATCCACAGACCAACCTCGGCAAGCGTGGCCTAACCCGGAAGATCGGTCTATGCGGCTGTAATTATTTAGCCACGAGCTCCTCAAAGATGATACTTAACTGCTGCTTATTAAATTTTTGCGCTGATCATCTACTCAGAAACTAGGTGTTAATCAAAAATCTAACGAGCGTGTTCTGTAGGTACTTATTATAACGACGAAAACAAATAAAGGTACTTTACATTTAACCCTCAGCTGCAAATGGCTGTTCCCTCGGGGTCTAATGTGCCCGAAATAGTCTGACCCTTATCTGGTGCGTCACTCACATTAATTGGTATGAATACTATTGTTTCAATGTTACTGTTGAGCAGCCTAATTTAAAATTAATATTTAAATTATTTTCAGTGATTTGTTTGAGCATTCTATACGTGTTATTGTATATTGTATTTCGAATGCTAATTAACAACCGCGCGGAATATACAATTTGCAAGGTTTAGCTGCGCTTGCAATGGAGCGTAGTGTACTGGGTATTAAACTAACCGATCGTGTTAGAAACACCACCCTGCGCTCCATAACGCAAGTAACAGATGTTGGATAAAAAACAGCCAGGGTAAAGTGGGACTAGGCCGGTCATGTCGCTCGAATGCCCGGACAGCTGGGCAAAGACCGTTTCTTACTGGACGCCTGAAGGAGGACATCGCCGTCGAGGTCGACCTCGGCGTAGGTGGCGTGACGATCTAGACGTGTTTGCAGGGCTAGCATGGTCAGAAACGGTACAAAATAGAGATGTTTGGAAGACAAAAAGGGAGGCCTTTGCTCAGCAGTGCAACAGTCAATATGAGAGTAAAAAAAAAAAACTGCGCTTTCCGCGGTCATTACGTGGTTGGGTATGGGAAGACCAGAACACTCTGTGCGAGAATCTCACTCGCACTTGATGGGTGTTTTTACTGATACCAAGGGGTAAAGGTTCTTTGGAAAAAGGGTCATTTTGATAAAGAGATATTTTACGAAAGAGATATTCTGAGAAATGGACGTTTTGCGTCCGGTAGATATTTTGCGAAGTAGACGTTCTGCCGAGATCCCCTCCGTGCCTCGCGGAGAGCACGTTAAGCCATCGGTCCCGGGTGTCACAGTCGTTACAGGTCCTCAGAAATCCGAATGTGTGACGACCGTTTAACCTTAGGATATCGGCATTGCGCAGTGCCAGTTGCCAGTGATGACAGTCGCTCCGTGTAAAATACGTGTATTCAGCCGCATTTAGTTAGGCTTGAAGCTGAACCTTACATAGTTGAGAAAAGCCTTCTCAAAATGAGAAGGGTTTAGTTCTTAGTCCGTTACGCTGGCCTGGTGCGGGTTGGCGGACTAAACACACCGTCGAGAACTTATTTTAGAACCTTCTCAGGTGTGCAGCTTCCTCACGATGTTTTTCTTCACCGTTAAGAGGGCTATCGCATTTTGTCTCCTGTCTCGCTCGCACAGGACCATATTTTTAAGAATGTTAAATTAAAAGATGCATTTTTTAATAATGTATTCAATGGGCTCCCTTTAAAATAATATTAATTTGATAGGTAATTATTAAAAACACATTACTATCGTGTTCCCTAATAAACTCAGCTCAATAATTATTATGATCCGTTTTTGGGATAAGTTTAATAAATGTCACAATAAAAATGTTTTTAATAATTATACCTATTAAATTAATATTATTTTAAAGGGAGCCCATTGAATACATTATTAAAAAATGCATCTTTTAATTTAACATTCTTAAAAAATATGGTCCTGTGCGAGCGAGAGAGGTGAGAAAGTGCGATAGCCCTCTTAACGCAAGTGATGATCAAATTTTGATTCGCACAATAAATTCGAAAAGTCAGAGGTGTGGGCCGGGATCGAACTTAGACCCATCCATGAAAGGCAAACGTTCAACTAGGTTATCACTGCTTTTATTTACGCATGTTCAATTAAAATGCCTATTTTCCATGAGTGAAATGAAGATTTTGACAAATATGTTTTGTCCCCATACCATAATGTAATTCTACCTACACAGGTACACATAAACCATTCCTAATAGGTTCAGCCATAATTCCGGACAAGTTTCGCCGAACTTTGGCCCAGTTGGCAAGGCCGGTAAAGCGAGTTGTACAACTTAGACGATCCATCTAGAGCTGCCACCGTGTGTATAATTAGCTTTACACAAACAGTTGAATTTCGTTATAAAAGTTATTATTGTAGTGGAAAGTTACATTAGTACTTAGTTTTTGTTTGCTCCGATTATTTCGCAGTAACTATGTAGACGGTGAGTTTATTGAGGACAAGACCGACGCCAAAAGTCTATGTTGGAAAACTTTTTTCTCAATACAGAGTGTTAACGAATTCGTATAATTAACGTGTGGCGGCATCTATCTCATCACATGCGAACTATCCTACATCGCGCAATCAAGATTTAAGACGCAGATAGTATATATACAACCTCCCAACATCAACCGTAGGGCAGCAGCCCGCCAGGTACAAGACTCCGCCTGGTTGGAGGATCCTCCCTTTGGTTGGAGGAACACCACACCAAGTTTCTCCACATTGGTGACCCCGACGTGATCGTCACAGACAGTGTTTCCACACTGGTGACGTCACACACAACCCTCGCAGCCTCGGCAGCCACATCATCACTCCCTCAGCAGCTCAGCATTCAATCGAGCAGCAAGCAGAGAGTCCCACAGCTAGCCAGCATCCTCGGCTTCAACGGGTGATCAGACCACTAGCCTGCAAGGAACGCGCAAGCCTGGTCACAATCCTCAGCCCACTTCAACAACATGGCGCATATATACTGCACTTCGGCCGGTCAACTAGAAGAGGCATTTCTCTCCTGGTCGACGCAGTTCACAGCCGTGGAATGACGGAATGGAATGACGCGGTATCCGGTTTCGACTCAAAGGAACCCCTCACTGGCCTTGGCAAGTTCTCAAGACGCAACGACCGCTGACTCATCAAGACGATCTACCTCTGGTCTCAGGGGGGGAATGATGTAGCGGCACCTATCTCGCCACATGCGAACTATCCTACATCGCGCAATCAAGATTTAACACGCAGATAGTATATATATGTTACGGCTAATAGCCGAAGTGCGGCTACACCTAGTTTTAGCCGGGTACAACTAGGTGCAACCAGTAGCAGTTGGTTAGAACTAGGTGGAGCTTAAGTCGACGGAGCCCCGCTATGCGGGGCTCCTATTTCTGTCTGCAGGGTTTAAAGTAACCTAACACGAAGGGGATGACGGGGGCTTCGTTCGCTCGCTTCGCTCGCTCAATCTAGCCCCCGTCATCCCCTTCGAACCTAACCTATCCGTGTCGGGGTTACCCTTAACCATCGGTGTGCGGCTGCACCTAGTTCTAGCCGCTATGATGAAGGCTAAACCTAGTTCTAACCGAAAATAAGTAGGATAGATTTAAGTTTAACCGCATGTGGCCGGCTGCACCTAGTTGTACCCGGCTAAAACTAGGTGTAGCCGCACTTCGGCTATTAGCCGTAACATATACAAGGATAGTCAGAAAGGGGGTACTAATCCGAAAGGGTATTAAAGTACCCATATTAATGAACAACTTTTGTTCTACAACTTTCACCAAAAACTCAATAGTTTAAGAGAAATAGCTGTCCAAAGATTTCATAAAAATCGCTAAAATCTATCTATCCTCAGCTATGATCAGCTGTGTTTACATTTTAGGTCATGTTTAGGGTCACGGATTAGAACCGCTATTTTCTGAATTCATAACTAAAGCAGGGATAAAGAATTTTTGAAAAAACTAAAATACCTACATTTTTTTTGCTGCAAAATAAAAATAATCGTATTTTGAAATTTTAACACTTGCTTTGAAATAGTTATCAGTGATACTTTAAATGGCTCGCGGATTAGTACCCCCATTCAGCCTAACCTTGTATATACAGGGTGTAAACGAATTCGTGTAATTCCTTCAAACCACCATGGTCTATTAATGATTAACCCCGCACGGGATTTTGGTGAAACGATACTGTCACTCCGGTTCTCACGAACGAAGAACATTCTAGCATTTTTTCTGTGTTCGTTATTCTAATCACACCTTTAGAATTAGTACACAGGCCAATCAATCTCATTATTGATACAACACAGAATTTCTATGAACTTAATAGTGTTATTATAAACTAATTTAGCAACGTAAAGGAATTTTGAATTTGTTGTAAACAATTCAAAGATTGTTTTCACTTGAACTAAACAAGCTAAGTAATTGGTTTAGTGATTATCAATTTAATAAACGAAAATGGTATCCTCGTTGTTGTAATCTGGATTTCAAGACTAATAATAGGCGAGGAGAATATTAATATTATAAATTAATCAACGCCTCCAGGTGGCTTTAAGAATATATTTACAAACCTGGTATAAATTATCTGTTTTTCGGCATTCAAACTCAAACTCAAAACTCGTTTATTCAAAGTAGACTAGTATTACTTAGTTCTTTTTGAACGTCAGATTTAGGTACAAAAGACTGCCCCCAAAAGCTCCCACCCTTCACCGCTTCCTAGTGTTTATGCTGTGAAGAAGAAACGGCGCAACGAACTCCCCAGCAACACAGTTCAGTCTGTCAAGTGAATAAATAAATGAGCCTATACACAAGAAAAGTAAAATATTAATTACACTGATTAAATTATGCAAGTTGATGATGATAAACAAAATATTTACCTAGAACAATTCTGGATGGATTGAAAACTAAAGTAAAAGTATCTAAATATAGATAATTCAACATAATATAAACACACAATTATATACCTACACTCAATATACAGCAGCTCAATATACCTACACTCAATATACAGCAGCTCAATATACCTACACTCAATATACAGCAGCTCAATATACCTACACTCATTAACCTGCCTGTGGGCCAATTCTATTAACACATTCGAGTCCACCACACTTCATAGAGCTCATACGCCATCCCGCCATACATATGGAGCTAGTGGACCTTCCAGGAGGGTCCTCGGTATTACGTTAGCGCTAAGAGTGAACTCTCAAGGAGGGTTCCTGGCATTCGGTTAAAAACCTTGAATAATACGCTACTACGTCGTAAAATAGGTGTTTGCTTGTTTCATGACGGTGAATTTTCCAAGAAAAACCTGCATTAAAAATGAGCCCTCCACGAGGGCACTCAGCATGGCGGATGCGACAACAGGGTGCCCTCCCCGACGGCACCCGGCGGCACTGAACGTGTTAACAGACACCAAACTATTTCGTAAATTAACTGCTTATATTCCATGAAATAGTCAACAAGTTCAGAAAGAGAATAAGTAGCATAGTTCCACACTACGTAAAAGGTGCCAGATTTAGATCTCACTCTTAGATTCCCACTCCAGCCAAAAACTAGGGTTGGGCACTGCTGAAAGGCCCCGAAAAGATCTGCCACCCTGAGCCTCGCAACCGTTATCAATACTCAATATTTTGTTGCATTCCACAATGTATTACAAGCTTTTCCAAAAGATTTTTGATCATCATGGACCCTGTCGGGCACAGCAAAAATAGGAGAGAGGAAGAGTGCTAAAAGAAAGTAACATTGGAATTTACACTATGTATAAGTACAAGATTATGTTATATACAACGTATTACAATAATACCCCTAAAGCCGAAAGGGGATTAACAGATCCCTTGTAAAGAGTCTATTGGCAATATTAAAAAAGAAGGAGAGTGATGATATATAAGAGAGAAGATGCTATGTTATTTAGAAGAAATGAATGTATTTGATCGAGCCTTTCGATTAGTACAATAAAATTACAGTATTTTTTGTTTTCACATTTAGCAGGTTCGATTCCCGTTTCAGACAGGTGATTATTTAAAATTCTTTGAATGCAGTTTGTATTATTTTTAAAATAAAAATTAAGTCTTCATTCAGTAAATTTTTCTATCTACAGTATTTAAGGTACTTCCCCTCCATGTGGCAAAGTCGTGGGACGCCCTGTATTTTATGTTTATGTATTGCTAATATACTTATTATTTATACCTAATGTTTATGTGTTACCTATGTTAATTCACCTATTGTACCATGTTTTTGTAATATTACTGTTTTATGATTTGTCGTCGAAGTATTCTTTTATTGTGTAGTAGCATTTACTTAACAGGACACGTTTTAATTTTAATTGTTAAAGCCGGGTCCGCACCGCCAATTTTATAACATGTTATTGTGTTTTTGCTAACAAAACTGTTAGGCCACCCACGCCCCTATTCGGTTAGCAAACAATGTTATCCTGTTTGCAAACACGAAAACACGGCGCTGCGGTCCTTGCTTAAGACCGCCACTTAGGTAATCTGTGACCGTGGTTAATGTTAGTACTAGTTCCATAAGAAGCCATTTATCACGTGGCAGACTTGCTCTAGATTTCCACAACATCAGTATGTAAATTAAATTCATTAAACGCTTGATTGGTTTTGTGGTTGCAAGTGAAACCAACAAGCGTGGGTTTGATTCCTTCTTCGGATACGATTTTGCTTAGTTTTTCAGTAAGAAAACGTATACAATAGATGAGCCTCCTCAAGTGACGATACTTGTACGTCCAGCGCACCCTGGGCAGTCAGCCCCGCTACCAACCTTGCTGACTGGCTAATCTTTTCACCACAGCATTAGCTGTTCTCGTATAGCTTGAGCTGACACGAGGGGAGAAGTAAAAGCTCATTCGAAAGAAAATAAAGAGTATTTTTTTGATCTTACTCAGATTAAATTTTGGGTACAATAGTAACCCTGGCGTCGACTACAGCCGAAACGCGTCGAATCGAGACAAGTCGCATTTGTTCCGTGTGAGGCGAAACGGTCAGTAATCGCAAGTCGTTAAAACAGAAATTCGCGTGACAAGCGATGCGCGCGACTTATGCGACTCGACGCGTCTCGGCTCGTCGCTGATCGACGCAGTTTTATAGTAAACTAGCTGACCCGGCAAACGTTGTTTTGCCATATAAAATTTTAAATTTTTTTTTTGCAACATTTAGGGGGATGAAAAATAGATGTTGGCCGATTCTCAGAGATACCGGATAAGCACAAAAAATTTCATCAAAATCGGTCAAGCCGTTTCGGAGGAGTATGGCAACGAAAACTGTGACACGAGAATTTTATATATTAGATGTATAGGAGGCGAATTATTGCGGTTCTATTCGACTCGACTCGGCGAGCCTAGTGGACGTCAGCTTTTAAAGTATAATATTTGAATTGTCAGTGATCCTGCTCTATTATTTGTCAACCTAAATGATGAGCAGACTTCATGGTTTTCGGATGTAAAGTGAGTAACCAGTTAGAGCGGTACGCACTGCATCCGATCCGAATCCGTGAAAATACGTTCCGAAGTAGTCATAGAACTATTTGCATGGTAGTTTACGGACTAGATTCGACTTACGCCATCCGATTTCTCTCCGTCATCCGTGAGTCTCCAATTCGGAAGAAATTTTGACGGACCGAAGTAGCCGTAGTACTGTTTGTATGAACGCTTCAGCATTACCTCGGATTCAAATCAGACATATGCCAAAGTTGGCCCCTGAATTGCTTGGATTTGGATCAGAGATCGGATTAGTGCGTAAGCAATATCCGAATTCGGTCCGAGATTTTTAGACATTAGATCCGTATTTTCACGAATTCGGATCGGAGTGCGAAAAGCAATATCCGAATTCGTTCCGAGTTTTTACATCCGTATTTTCACGGGTCCGGATTGGATGCAGTGCGTAACCACTGTTACGCTGTAAATAGCAGATCCTAGCTAAGTACCTATTGGAACTCGAAACTTCATTCAATCTTTGATACTTTATTGAGGTGAACTATAAATCTATCATCGATGCATTTATTCTCGTAAATCGTGTGTAATCTTAAAGCATAGTGCCGGTAATGTGCTGGGGCTGCAGTCTCGACATGAGATAGCGATCGGCAAGCTTACGAAAAACGGTATTCATAGTGCAGTATTCTTACAGGGAAATGATGCCTGTTGAAAAATCTCCCAAAATTTTAAGGAAGATTGGTAAAGATGATTTTATCCTAATAAATATTTAAAAATATAAAAATATAAATAAATTACATAAAACTATAATTGCAACACCTATTTTACATTGAAATTATATTCCTTTATCGTTTGAAGTACAAAATACCTTATAAATGGACATAAAAGTTTATTTCCTTGCAACACTAGCAAATGTCACAGTATTTGTCAATTGTCACTTTGTTGTTATTTGATAAGTGTCATGTGCTCTTTTTTGTGAATTTTAATTATTGAAAATTGTTATACTAGTCGCGCGCAGAAGGTTTGCCGATGAATGCGCCTCCCACTTCACCGACCGCTACCCGCGCTCGTCTGAATCGTACCGACCATCGACGCGTGACGTCATGAGGCCATCGGCAAACCTTCTCCGCGCGACTTATAGTTTAGTTAGTTATGAGATAAAACAGACAATGGGTGATAGTCACTCCGACTCACGGCAGCACACGGGTGCGTTGTCGTAGAATGTAAGAAAGTAAGTAGGTACCTGCAATGCAACACCTATTGTAGAGTCTAAGGGCGCTTTAAATTTAAACTGTTGGTGTCGGACTGCAGTCGTGCGGTGCAGTGGTGTGGTCGGGCGGCTTGTGTTGTCTGTACCGTGCACGCACGGCGGCAGTACGGACTACGCACTGCTCTCTCGTCTCGTCAACTATATAAAAAAACACAACCACCCGTCCGCAGCACGACATCTGCACCGCAGCGGCAAATGATATTATATACAAAAAAAAAATATCATTGGCTGCGGCACGGTTGCAGTCCGACACCAACCGTCTTTTAATTAAAGCGCCCTATAATTTCGTTTGTTGTACACTTTGTACCTTAATAATGTTTACGTTTGTATTCATGTTTTAGACGTAGACGTACAACACGTCCTTCAAGTAACCATATACATAGAAGCGTTGCTGGCTAAATAAGATGCTCGGCCGTTTTTAGCCAGAAGATAATTTACTGTTCATCAAGGAAAGGTGAATTTTGAGTTGGCGTGGAAGGAAGTTGCTGCAGAGCTAAACAATATTTGAAACGGTTCAATAAAATAAAATAAACAGAGGCACTGGCTTGTGATTTCGTGGAAAATCGTTGAAGAGATGGTCGTAGTTCATTTTGGTTGCTAATAAACGTTATTTCTTTATTTTATTTTTTATTTACGAGCTTGTTAAACATCTCCTTTGATACCCGATAAAGCCTGAGACTACTGCTACAACTACAACACCTTATAAGCAGATACACGTTTATTTTCAAATAAAAAATCTCTTGCACAACATTTCGATCGTAATGAATACTTTGCGGGCTTTCCAATTTGCTCGCAAAGTTATTCGCTAAAATGACGTTAAATCGTAAACTTGACAGTTGAATTCGCTACGTTTCCGACAAAAATCAATAAAAAAATTGTCATTATGACTTAAATAGTGATGTGGCGAGTTGCCCATTTATGGTATTTGAATAAATTAGTACTCGTTAAAAAGAGAATCGATTCAAAACTCGAGTCACTGACTTGAATCTAGATGCGATTACTGCGTCAGGTACTCAAGTACTTCATAGGATTCGACTACTCTAATGTTTGTCACTTCCAAAAATACAAGCATAAATACAAAATATGGGTCATAAAATACAAATCAGTTTTATTGATAAGTCAATAAAAAGAAAAGTAAACATTTTAAATAATTAGAAATCATATTCTTACTGTCTGATATTCTGTATAATCATAAACAAATTCTCTTTTTGATTTCTAGGGGCCAACATTAAATCAATTCAATTAACTATTTAAAAAAGCAAATTTACGATACTTATTACCACTGTCCAACACTTAACAGATCAATCGCTTCGAAACGAATGTCACTTGAATGTTAAATACAAGGTTAGTTGGAAAGGGGGTACTAATCCGCAAGCCACTTATAGTATCACTAATGACGGTTTTAAAGCAAGTGTCAAAAATTCAAAATTCGATCATTTTGCATGGAAATGAATTTTTATTTTAGTTTTTTCAAAAATTCAACATTCCTGCTTCAGTTACGAAATCAGAAAAAGGAGCTTCTATTTGGTGACCCCAAATATGACTTAAAATGTTTCAATGTTATAACTGAGGATAGATAGATTTTAGCGTATTTTTGTGAAATTTTTGAACAGCTGTTTCTCTTAAAGTATTTACTTTTAGGGAAATTGGTAGAACAAAAGTTATTCATTATTATGTGTACTTTAACACCCTTTCGGATTAGTAAGCACCAATAATTCTTAAAACGCAACTTGACAATCAAACTCTCGCGATCACAAGAAAAACAAACAGGTACACAACAACAACCTGCATTTTTCGGAAGAGAGGGGTCCCGCCAACAACATAAGGTCGCGATTTAAGTACTCGGTTTAGTATTCGCGTACCTACTATGAATACTCGAAATCTTTACTCGAGTTGCGAGCATTCGAATACTTCAATTCTATAACTCGAGGACACAATCACCTATCTATAGTTTAACTGACTCGATACATCACTATCACTTAACTACCGATTTCGGTCGATAAGTGATAGCGATACATGTCGAGACTGCTGCCCCTGTTTACAATTCTGCCGTGCGACTTCTCAAAGACCGTTAAGTGACATTTCGTCAAATTTGAGTTTTAAATACTACGTAAAAGCGCAACTTTTTCTCTATCGACCAGTCTGGTCTCTACGACTGTCCCATTTCAAAACCTAGTAAGGGACACTTTTTACAAAAATCGTTTTATTGCATAAACTTGCTAACCTAGAAAGTCTCTACAAAATACAAAAACACCAGTGTTGAAAATTCACATAATAAGCAGATATATTTAAGCATCGATACCTAGTAAGTGCTATTCACTGCCTCTGATCATTTTAAAACCTAGTAAGTCACTTTAACTACATGGTTTTACCTAACATAAATACTTTCCAAAGGCTCACCGATTTAATGTTTATGCGCTCTCCTGTAAAAGTTCGTTTTAAGCCCTTTCTAGGTTTTGAAACGGGACAGCCGCGTATTTTTCTATCATTTGTCAGTTACGAGATCCAAAAAACTTTTACGGAGACATGACCATATCCTACCGTACCATACCATATTGTAGATAGTCACATAACAGTATAGAAAAGCATGTCTAAAAAAAAAAATTTAAATTAAAAAAAACAATATTAGTCCTGTAACTCATTAAAAGTTATACAATGAACTTAAAAGTAGCCCAATAATTTGGTATAACAAAAACATCTGTATGTCTTCAGAATTTCTAAGGAAAACATTTTCCACGTTTATGCTTATAATTAAAAATTAGGTTTACTCACTTAACGGCCTTTTATCGGACGGCAGCATTACGCAAGACGCCAGTTAGCTAACCGTAATGTATGGAGAATGATTACACTGTGGCAAACGTTTAATGCTGATGTTGAATTATAGACTGCGGTCTGTTATTATTGACCCATTATTGTGTTGTGTGTGTGGATAGTCTGTGTGAAAGATGATATGGCTAAGAAGTAATGTACGATTTCCAACAACCGGGCCATGCATGAGCGAGCCGGAGCGGATTTCACACTGTGCTAAAGGAAATTCAGGCTTCTATACAATAGTTAAGTTTCATGTTTGCATGGAATTTACACTGCTTGGAACTCGGTTAGATCCGCGCATATGCTGCGGCAGCCGGTCGGCTCCTCGCGTATGCCGCGGTAGCCTGTCGCTCGGCTGTCGTCGCGTCCGGTCGGCTCCGCTCGGCCACAGCGCAAGTAGAAATTGACTGCGATAGCGGATACGCGAACACGCGCGTGCATTCGCCCGGGTTCCAGCAGATTGTAGCCGTCGGGCGGACGCGGTCGGCTACCGGCGCATGCTCGAGCATCCGCTGCGATGCTCTACGCTGCGCTCCGATGTGGCCCGTTTGGTGGAAATCGTTCATAAGTGAATACCGAAATGATGGATAATAGAAGATGAAAGAATAAGATGCTAAGTGCAATAATTATGAAAAATTGCTTGCGAGTTCTATCAAGCTTATTCCAACTATGTTGGGTTCCAATCTAGAGTATAGTATTGTACACGGAGCGACTGCCATTAGACCTCCGTAGCTCAGTTACTGAGCAATCCGATTCTTCTTCTTCTATCGTGTCGGCACGAGCTATACAAGAATAGTTCATGCCGTGGTGAAAAGATTAGCCAGTCAGCAAGGTTGGTAGCGGGACTGACTGCCCAGGGTGCGCCCGACGTACTTAAGTGTCGTCGCTCGTGGAGGCTCTTTTCATTTTGTCTTTTCATTTTCACCCCAAATATATATCTATAGGTCTTAAGATAAGACCGGTTGAGAGACTTTCGGGTTTCTGACTACCCGTAACAGGTATTCGTATGACACCCGGGAGAGGCGGTTTAACGTGTTCTCGTGTAGAGGAATCCCTCTACATCTTTGTTACATTGGATTTTGGAGTCGTGTGCTCCATCTTAGACCCTGTCTGCGCTTATCATCAGGTGCGATTAGGGTCAAATGTGACCAAATCAAATAGTGTGATCTGTCATGCTCACTTAAATGTCCTGCTGATGGTGGCGTTGTATATCCGGTCGTTGGGTTCCCTATAATATGGTTGAGCTAAGCGATGCGGATGTGCACGTCATGCTCGTGAACGGGTGCTGTCTGTCGGGACTGGTCAGCCCATAACTACTAGGGCAATTCTAGAAGGCATATTTTCTTTTCCTATTTTCTACTCTTATGTGAATTTATTTGTTACATTAACCTGCATTATTCTCATTCTATGTCGCACGCAACTGTAATGGAATTGTCATGAATAGTCATGATCTACTATTTTAAAAAGAGTATTCATGGAGTTTCTTGCCGGCTCTTCTCCATAGAACCTACCTTTTGGAACCGTGCACCTAGTTTTGACGTTTTAAAAGTGCCTGTAATCTGGTCTATTTGAAATAAAAAACTTTGACTTTGACTTTGAGTGAAAAAGAAAATATAATAAAGCGCGCCAAAAACTTTTTTTTGTTCTTCTATTCGTCTGCTGTAGATGGTGCTTGGGGACCCCTTCTACGTAACCGGGCAGTTATTGGCGAGACCTGAAAGGTCTCCAGCCAATGGGGGGGGGGAGGGGAGTAAAATACTTAACATAAGCTAACATCTTGTACTACACTTCTTCTTCTCTCGTGTCAGCACGAGCTATACAAAAATAACTCATGCTGTGGTGAAAAGATTAGCCAGTCAGGTTAGTCAGGTCAAGGTTGGTAGCGGGGCTGACTGCCCAGGGTGCGCCGGACATACATAAGTATCATCACCCGTGGAGGCTCTTTTCATGCACTACACTAACATCATGACTACCTGCAACAACAGCAGTAAGGGCGACCCCTAGTGGGACTCGGACCTCGGCTTAGGGCGTTGCTGGCGGGGGCTTGGGCGCCAAAAACCCTGCGTATAAAAGCATATAGTACAGTACATATAACCTTATAATCATTCGATCGCGTCTTTATTACTGTACAGTGCGTTAGCTAGCTCGGTAACTAGAGACAAAGAAAACACGGCAAATTGAAGACTAACATTTACTTTAGCAACTTAAAGAGGTACGGGGCTGTGATTTTGGTAACAAGTTATAAGCTTAAGCGGAGAGAATAATATCTTCTTGTCCGTTATGGCTCATTTACACGGAGATAGTTTCTCGACGCGAGTCTCGTGCTATCTCTGTTATTATCGTAGAGAAAGATAAAGACAGAACGAATCTCGCTTCGAGAAACTGTACTCGTGTAAATCAGCCTTTAGTTACTACATCTCCTGGAGATTTATCGCCATTGTTTATCTATTGTGTCTATAGTTACAGTGCTTGAAGTGAAATAAACGAGACGACGAGTACCTAATTCTCATCATCAACATAAAATACTGACTCAAGTCTAATCGCGTAGAATATTTTAAAAGCACAATATAACCTTTTTATCCCGACGTTTCGACCGAACTGCTCCGACCGCGGTTACGGGTAGACTGAAGTGGCGGAGCAGTTGTCATCTTCGTGAAGCAAGGTTTCCTTTTCTACCCTCACTTGATTTTGATTTTCAATTATGTTACAGTCGGTACTACGACACACCACACTCTCATCTTATCATTAAATCATTCCATAAACATCTACTGAACATACAAACCAATTTAAAAATAGAAATACATTTATTACGACTAAAACAAAACACAATTTACGTTTAAATTAGTTGCTTTAGGCCGCTTGTACACGCTAAGACATTTCACCTGTCTGTTGCAGATAAGACCAATTTATCATGTACACGACAAGAATACTGTCGGATCTAGGCACGAAAACTTCTCGTGTCTACTGCAGACAAGACGAATAGGAACGTGTAAACGTTAAGATTGTTTTCGGGCAGTCGTGCGTCTACGTTCACGCAAACTAACGTACAAAAACTACCTGAACTACCTTACCCTACCCTATACCTATAATTGACTGAATCGGACTTGTGTTGAAATAACATTATTAACTCAAAATACCATCAGAAAGGCGTGGTTAAAATCTTTCAGGTACCTCGGTGCAGCGGTGTATAAAAACTTCTCCATCCCGCTAAAATCTTATACCTTGTACCATGACAGGGGTATGTTCGAGTACCAGATAAGTACACCCAAGTCGAATGAAGGGTGTGAACAACATCTAATTGTATTCTGTCCTCCTCTTTAGAACGCGTAGGAGTATGCTCCACTTGACGTGTGTATACGGTAATTAAGATACTCACTTTGAATTTTCAATTACAAAAGTAAGTACTAAGTTAATTATTATTTTAGACTGGATTTGTGATTTTGTTTGGTAAAGTCTTGTATTCACTAGGGGGCACATTTCCCGGGACATTTGTTGCCTGTGACGCCATACCACGTCGCCAGACATCGATCAACGTCGCCAGACATCGATCAACGTCGCCAGACATCGATCAACGTCGCCAGACATCGATCAACGTCGCCAGATAACGATCAACGTCGCCAGACATCGAACAACGTCGCCAGACATTTGTTTCAGCGACAATTTTCGTGCTATGTATGACTAGTAAAGCAATGTTGAAAGATATGTCACACGAAGTCCGCCAACGTCGCGTGAAAGAAGAAAGAAAGAAAGAAAATTATTTATTCTGGATTCACACAGGCAGTTACAGAAATAAAAACAATATAAAAAAAGGATAAAAATTCAAGCTAATGGCACGAGGCCAAAAAGGGCTCCTATCTCAGCATAATGCTAATGCAGCATAATGCGTGATGTCACTTGAAGTCACTGGCGACACTTGTCGTGGGTTCACATCGTCAAAATTCGTGGTGTGCCGTCGCGACAACGATAACACTCGTTGACTCTCGCCAATGTTGCCCCATCAGCGAAACGCGATCTAGTTTTTATATAAAAATAATAAATCCCAAACAAAATCTATTTAAAGCACTAGTGCTATTGGCATTTGCAAACAAAAACAAAGTAGAAAGAAAATATCGTATTATTTTCAGAGAAGTTTTATATCAAAGAGAAAAAAGTAAAGACCGAAAGAATAAAAATGTTTTGTAAGTTACAGGCACTTATAAATAGACGAGTTTTTGTTTGTCTAGTTATTATAGTTACTTTTAATAACCTGAAATATCAATTGTAGTAGTAGGGCTTAGAGCTCCTTACGCGGCATCCTACGTGACGCGGCAACCTACGTGAGCGATTTACAAGCGACGCGAAGCGGCACGGCGCGGCGCGACGCGAAAACAACAAACACTCGATACCTATTGAACTGGCCTACGTGACCAATTAACGTACGTGGAGTGCGGTGCGGCGCGGCGCGAAGCGAAGCGAACGCGATCAGTTGGCTTGATATTTTCGCGCGAACTGGATGCGTACAGTGCTACTGAATGGCGGCGGCGCGCTGCGGGCGCTTCGCGAGCTCATGACAAAACCGCCGCATCGCGTTGAATTCGCGTATACAATATGGTATGGTATGAAATGGTAATGTCTCTATAAAAGTCTCTGGATCTCGTACCTGACAAATGATAGAAAAATACGGACCTGGGGGCTTACTATGACATCTTAAAGCAGGACAGAAGTTGCCTGGAAGTTGAACTGCCCTGCTTTTTTGTACTATGACATCGTTATGGCAGGCCTGTAGCAGGCCTGCTACGTTGACGTTTACGAAATCCGTTCACCTTTTTTTTTGTATAGACTTTTCGTACCATGAACAAGCATAACCGTTCAACTTGGTGCAATAGTCGTTCACCTTTAGTAGTGGCATGGTACGATTTTTAGCGATTCAGAAGCAGGCCTGCTTTTAACGGATATTGACTGGCTGGCATTTGAGCGTTTGCATAAGAGGTCATGGTCAGCCCCCAGACTGGTCGATAGAGAAAAAGTTGCGCTTTTACGTAGTATATAAAACTCAAATTTGACAAATTGTCACTTTACGCTCTTTTTGAAATAGAACGGCAGCAGATGGTCAGATGGTCCTTGCAGACCGTTTGTACGTAACCGGGCAGTTATTGGCGAGACCTGAAGGGTCTTCAGCTGATGGGGGGGAAGTAAAATACTTAACCTAAGCTAACTACTTATACAACAGCACTAAGGGCGACCCCTAGTGGGACTCGGAAAGAAAAACAGAAGCTGCACTGTCGTATTTATATCAATGGAATAAGATAAAAAGTCACAATTAAGTCAAAGGAACAAATAACACTACATTTTAAATCCAACACTGCATTTTAAAATGCAACAAAGTTACATTTAGCAAGAAGTTAATAAACATTCTTTGCTCCGCTATTTTGAATTACACAACAGTCATGAAAAATACCAAGCATCTATTTAAGCAAACAGGTTGTAATTTAACGCAGTTTTACTTCCTTTTGTATGAAACGGAAATAAAATATAAGAGTTAAGTTAATGCCTTTGGAACTTACAAAGGTTTTGAGTAGAACTCGTTTTTCAGGGTTCCGTACCCAAAGGGTAAAACGGGACCCTATTACTAAGACTTCACTGTCCGTCTGTCACCAGGCTGTATCTCATGAACCGTGATAGACAGTTGAAATTTTCACAGATGATGTATTTCTGTTGCCGCTATAAAAAAAATACTAAAAAACAGAAAAAATAAATATTTAAGGGGGCAACCATACAACAGACATGATTTTTTTGCCGTTTTAAACAGTAATTACGTAGAATTAAGTTTGTTACATTACATGGCTCGCAGAACGGATGGCCGAAAAGTTCTGGAGTAGCGACTGCGTACCAGAAGACGCAGCGTGGGTAGGCTTCCCACAAGTTGGATCGATGATCTGGTGAAGGTCGCCGAAATCCGCTGGATGCGAGAAGCACAGGACCGGTCGATGTGGCGATGCTTAGGGGAGGCCTATGCTATGTCCAGCAGTGGAAGTCTTTCGGCCTAATGATGATAATGATGATGAAGTTTATTACGTATTAAATTTGAGACTTTCGATGCCCTCGCATTCTACCAAATTCTATGACAAATCCTTCACAGTCCAGGCTGTACGTTTGTGGAATGCGTTGCCGATGCCAGTAAGACAAGCTCAGTCATTGGATTCTTTTAAAAAAATAGTTAAAGACCATTTCTTCTCTCAACACGTTTCTAATTCCTCATGATACCAGTACCTCATCATCAATCTACCTTGTTTTTCCCTGTCACATAATATTATAAAACATGTTTATATATATATACATATTATATACAATATATATATATATATATAATTTTAAATGTAAGTACTATGTCTATGTATTGTGTGTAGTATATATTTTGCAGCAGTGCACCACGGACTATCCCCCCTATCTTATTCATTGTCTTCCTGTTCATCCAAAGGTTGTCTGGTAGATATCGCTTTCAGCGATAAGACCGCCATTGTACCCTTCAATGTATGTTATTGTATAAGAGCTGTATTACAATTTTGGTGTACAATAAAGTATATTCTATCTATCTATCTACGTCATAATTTCATTTTATGATTATAAGACGGTACAGAACCCTTGTGGCGTGAGTCTTACTCGCACTTGACCGGTTTTTAGAGTCAGTGTCGCTTGGGGCGACGGTAAATCTTTCTTGTTTTCTCTTTGCGATCACTTTTATATCTTTCTTGTTGTTTTCTAAAATTCTCTATCGTCATGGTTGTTTATTTTTTTATGGAAAAACTGTCTTGGGTTATGGTAAGTCACTCTTTGATGTTGCGATTCTGTGAAGGTTACTGTTTAACTTCTGAAGCCCAGAGGTGAAATTGAAAGCCTGTTGAAAACTGTTAGTTCGTCAGTTTTGCTTTTATCTAATATAAATTCAAACTCCATCTTTGACGCTCTGCCTTAATTTATACAGCATGACTGATTGGACGCTTTACATCGGAAAACCATGAACTCTGTTGATGATTCTGTACAACTTTTATTATGGGACAAGCTCAAATTCGTGACAAATAACTCTTAAAAAAATTCCCCTTTGTCTTTGTTGTGTGACTGTCAAAGTTCGTCTTATCAAAATAAGTCATGAGGCTGAGGCAAAATTTATTGATCTGCCTGATTAATACCTGTTTTGATGTAAGTATAGTGTTAACAACGACCCAATCCAAACCAGCAACCAGGGGCCCAATTCTCCTAAAATAAATCTTGATAAATCACAACCGAACCGAAAGTTCTCAATTTCAAAAGCTATCAAATTGTTTGACACAAAAAAAAACGATCATTTTGAAAGTTTTCGAAAACAAAAACTGACTGACGGTTGTGGTTCGATTGCGTTTGGCAACAATTTATTTTAGGAGAATTAGGCCCAAGATCAGGTCAATGGTACCCTAATATTGAGTTGTCACTAGGTTTGCTTAAATGTTATATGGTATGTCTACACCAGTACGCTTTCATGTTCATCTTGCGCTTTCAACTTTCAATTCCTCTTGCGTCAAGCGCATGCAATATTGATTGCCGAAGACGCATGCAGCTTATCGTCTACACCGGTGCGCCTCAGTCAGTCGTCAGTTGACATACAATAGACGGATTAACGTGCGCTAGGGGCATGCGCTTTTGTCGAACTAGTATTAAGGCATGCGCTATTGCATGCGCTATGGCGCTTCACGCATGCTTCAGACGAAGACGCAAGATGAACATGAAAGTGCACTGGTGTAGACATAGCTATAGGTATACAAGGTTAGTCAGAAAGAGGGTACTAATCCGCAGGCCACTTAATGTATCACTGATTTAAAGCAAGTGTTAAAATTTCAAAATTCGATCATTTTTATTTTCATGTAAAATTATTTTTATTTTAGATATTTCAAATATTCTTCATCCCTCCTTTAGTTACGAATTCAGAAAATGGAGCTTCTAATTCGTAACCCCAAATATGACCTAAAATGTAAACACAGCTGATCATAGCTGATTAAAGATAGATTTTAGCATATCTTTTATGTAATTTTTGAACAGCTATTTCTTTTATACTATTGACTTTTGAAGAAAGTGGTAGAACAAAAGTTATTCATTAACATGGGTACTTAAACACCTTTTCGGATTAGTAGCCCCTTTCTGACTAACCTTATATACAAGGTTAGTCAGAAAGGGGGTACTAATCCGAAAGGGTGTTAAAGTACACATAATAATGAATAACTTTTGTTCTACAACTTTTCCCAATAGTCAATAGTTTAAGAGAAACAGTTGTTCAAAAAACTCAAAAAAATATCTCTAAAATCTATCTATCACCAGTTATGATCAGCTGTGTTTACATTTTAGGTCATATTTGGGATCATGAATTAGAAGTACCATTTTCTGAATTTGTAACTAAAGCAGGGATGAAAATTTTTTGAAAAAACTAAAATAAAAATCATTTAATTAGGAAAAAAAATATCGAATTTTGAAATTTTTACACTTGCTTTCAAACAGTCATCAGCGATACTATAAGTGGGCTTCGGATTAGTACCCCCTTTCCGACTAACCTTGTATTTCAAGTCAATCAGACGAGCGGAAGTTAAATAAATACTCATTGTTTAGCTGAAATCCTTGCAACAACAATGAAAAGAGCTAATGATCTTAAAACGGCTGAATAGATTTTCTTGAATCGTAGCTAAGAACACTCTCGATTAAGTCACCTTTAAACAAAAAAACTAAATCAAAATCGATTCATCCGTTTAAGAGCTGTGTCCTTCCTCCTCTCTCCTACTTGATCTGTGCTGTACCCGACAGGGTCCATAATTGTGACTAATTTAATTATTTCCCTGCCAACTATATGGATCCAGAGAAGGACAAGTGCGACAAGAAGGGCTTTATAAAGGTCGAGAAGAAGAAGACGAAGAGAAAGCCCACTTCTCGGAACCAGTGCGGTACTGCACTGACCGGACCGAAAAACCTACTGCGTCCTGCTGTACCAACGACGCTGCTGTACGTGTCTCGGCTGCATTACTCTACAAAGGCCCAGGGGATTGTAGAGTACATCCAAGTCAAGACCAAGTTCATCCTGAGGGTCGAGCGGTTGGAGTCTCGCCACGATATGAATTTAATTCATTTGTGGTAAGAGTTCCGACTGAACATCTGTCGATCTTCATGGAGGAGGAATTTTGGCCGAGAGGTGTTGCGTTCAGTTGCGGCCAGCTACCAGACACCGCGCGACACACGACGCCGACTCCTCGTTTGAATTACTGTTTATATTTTATTGTTTACTTATAGTATTTTTGTATTAGTTATAAGTTTTATATTGTATTGTAGTAATGTATTTTCTTAATATATGTATATTTTATGTAGTGGTTTCGCCTAGCTTTCACGACACAGGGAATCCTAGTGTGGAAGCTAATGCTTAAAGTAAGTTTATTTGTACAACAAAGAAAAGATAAAGAAAGAAAAAAAAAGTATAGATACGGTCAGCAACAAAAGTAGCTGAACATTTGAGTTTTTAAACTTGGCATTAATTAGAAAACTAATAGTTTTAAAACAAAAAGTGTAATAGATACCTAGAGCTCCTAGATATAGCTCTAAGTATGTCTTAACGTTTTTCTTTCCTATCAATTGGTTATCTAATTAATGTTAAGGTTAAAAACTCAAATGTTCAGCTACTTCTGTTGCTGACTGTACATGCGTACCATAGTACGCAATAAAGAATTGAGCTTTGAGATTTGATTCGATGAAACATACGAGTTAATGCAGTGTTAACCTAGCGGTTGAATTTTTAAATGCTTTCATAACAAAACATCTAATGTGCTATTTCGATCATCGCTACGATTACCACAACACCGATGCTCGTTATATTTAGTACTGAAGGCTATCCCAAAGCGTTCTGATTAATAAATCAATTGTTTCTCCAATATGTTCTATTCGGATCAGATGTAAATTTAGTTCGATGGACATTATTGATGGGTGTGCAAGAATACATGTTACGTGTTCTGTTTATTTAAAGTCTTTAAGTAGTTTGTGCAAAACAGAGGGGCTCGTGGTTACTACGCTTGCCGCGGTCAGTCCTCGGATGGGTACCATCACTCGCTTATATCACTGGTTCCATCACTCGCTCTAGTTCGCAATATAGATCCTGCACAACTTTTAGATTGTGTAATTCTTAAACGGAGCTTATGGCTGTAAAATGGTCAAGGAAACATCATTTTGATTTTAAAAGACCTTTTCAGTGATACCCCACAACATATGGTACGGTATTTTTATTAATTTTTTTACTACCTTTTCTTTTACCTCGGCCGCCATTTTGTTTTTATAAAAACTAAACCTAGCCTTTAACCATCGCACGGCTTAGACAAACCGATAGACACCTCAAACATTAAAATCCATCCAACCGTTGGGATGCTTCGAGGATATAAAGAATCCCACACACATAGGCTGAGATCTATAGACCCAACTTGGACTTTGCTCAGACTTTACTTTAGACTTTTGACAAAGTCAGTATTTATAGAGCCGTCTTTGAATTCATCTGAGTGCGTGCTTAGCAAATGCTTAGCAAAGTCTAAGTTCACAAAATCGACGACTTAGCAAATACTTAGGTTACTATTATCCTAACAAAAATAATGGTCCAAACTTTACTTTACCATCATTATATTTACACAACTTTTTAATTTTTTAGTATTATCAAGTGACCAGACTCAACTCAGTAATACCAGATTAGAAAAGATTTCCTTGATGTTGATAACTAATTCTGAATTAGTTAAGATAAAAACAATTAGGTATTATAACATCACATAAAAAAAGTTTTTCTAAGTTTAAAATGTATAAAAATGAATTAAAAGTTACTTTTTTTCGACAAATTGCAGATGTCAAAACGATGCGATCCGTTTCAATGAATATAATATTGTGTTCGTTTATAAAAAAACGTAAAACACTTAAAAGCATGCCAATTTCTGCTTATTCTTATAATAATAATACATAGAAGAAATATGAGCATAGTTCTAGATTATTTACATGTTATTATTGTTAAACATTTATAAAGAAAAATCAAGAATGTAATGCTTGAAACGAAACATTCACTTGTATTTTGACATCGGCCGTCTTAGCGAATGCTTAGCCTAAGCTCAGCATTGTCTCAACGTGATACGTCTATAAATTCCAAATCTAAGATTATGCTAAGCATACACTTAGCAAAGTATTACGTAAGTAAAGTCTGAGCAAAGTCTAAGCTAAGTCCAAGTTGGATCTATAGATCTCAGCCATAGATACGCGTGAAAAACTTAACCCTGTCTTTACTGACGCGCAGTCGGGTAAAAAGACAATAAAATGCGCACCAGTTTACAACTAACTGTAGTAAATACAAACTTGGCAAAATTATCTTGGGTTTGCTAGCAATAATTTTGAACAAACAGACTCCCAAAACTCAGTAGATTAAGGGTTTTGGTTAATATTTATAGTAAACGAAATTGTAGTTAAATAAACTTAAGGAGTTACTCGGATCAGTGATTAAGATAGATTAACATTTTAACGGCAAGATCTGAGCGCGGGTAAGAGTGCCTTGCCACCAGAGATGTGCTATGCAGCGACGCAACGAGAGTGTAAAAGCTAAGCTACGAAACTATGTGACCATTTCCACAGATGCTAAGCTATGTAGCGGAGCGAGTAAGATGTGCTATGAAAATGCGCCGCCGCAAGGTAGCTGTGCTAGGTAGATGCGCAGCTCGAGCTATACGACGTATCGACAAAAGGGAAGGCACGGAGAGTGGCCGCGCGGTGTTCTGCACATAGCTACACCACTCGCGACCATCCATAGCACGCATCCACAGCACGCATCCTTTCATAAAAAAAAGTAGCTTAGTTGAATCAGTTTCCACCAGTGCTATGCTATGTGGACCAATGAATATGATTGGTTTGCTATGGATGCGTTTGATATCCACCAATCATATTCATTGGTCCACATAGCATAGCTCTGGTGGAAACTGATTCAACTAAGCTACGTTTTTTATATGGAAGGATGCGTGCTATGGATGCGAGCTATAGATGCGTGCTATGGATGGTCGCGAGTGGTGTAGCTATGCCCGCCGCTCCTCGTGCCTTCCCTATTGTCGATACGTCGCATAGCTCGAAATGCGCATCTTCCTTGCACAGCTACATAGCTTAGCATCAGTTGAAACGGACATAGTTTCGTAGCTTAACTTTTACATTCTCGCAGCATAGCTTCATAGCACATCTCTGGTGGAAAGGCACCCTAATAGATTTGGGGTGTAACCTTTTAGCTTTTAAATCTTCTTTTCTCGTCTCCTAGCGAGCTATACTAGAATAGATCATGCAATGGTTAAAAAAATTGCAAGTCATCAAGGTAGTTGGAAATTGGGAGTGCCTCGAGGTCTTTTACAAACTATTTTTAATTAATCAATTAACATAACATCACGCCTATATTCCCCAAGAGGTTGGGCAGAAACTCAAACTCAAAACTCGTTTATTCAAAATATAGACTAGTATTACTTAGTTCTTTTTGAACGTCTTTACATAAGACTGCCCCCAAAAGCGCCCACCCTTTACCGCTTCCTAGTGTTTATGCCGTGAAGAAGAAACAGCGCAACAAACTCCCCAGCAATACAATTCAGTCTGTCAAGTGAATAAATAAATGAGTCTATACACAAAAAAAGTAAAATATTAATTACATTGATTAAATTCTGCAAGTTGATGATGATAAACACAATATTTACTTAGATCAACTCTGTATGAATTGAAATAAGAGTATAAGTACACCCTTATTTCGCCGTTATGTTTAAGTCCCATGTAATAGGGGGCGAGCCTATTGCCATTGACCGGGCACAAATCCAGACTCAAAGCCCAATAACACTTTGCTCGACCTGAATCGAACCGGAAATTACGGTCAGCAATCGCTCTCGCGACCACTGGACCAACGAGGAAGAGTAAAAATGAGGCAATTTAATTAATTTATTTTGTTTAAAATAATGACAAACGTGTTTGCAGCACTAGATGCTAATACCAAGTTTGTCCTACTTTCTAGAAACTTAAACTTGTGGCGGCATCTATCCACGCCACATGCGAACTATACAGTTGGGCAGTCGCGCGCCAGGCACAAGACTCCGCTTGGCTGGAGGATCTTCCCTTTGGTTGGAGGAACACCACACCAAGTTTCTCCACAAACCACCTACGAACCAGCATCTCTATCTTGTCGATGAATTATAAAAGAACAGCACCTGAGCTGTTACACTGACACACGTACAATTTGGCTTCGTTGCCACTAAGTACCATTAACAGTTCCATAACTACTAATGTTTTTTTAATCACTAGTTCCATTTTAAAAGAACCTGAAAATAATGGACCTAATGTTGGGTTTTGTTATCACTAGTTCCACATTATTATTTTAGGCGCTTGTGAATTTTTTTAAGGGTATAATTACACTAGAGGTAAAACACTTGTAAAATTTTTTGAGGGTGTAAAAACACTATAAGTAAAAATACTTACTACACTATAAGTAATAATAGTACTCGTGGTGGCAATGAAGCACAATTTGTACATATGTAACGGGGCTGACTGCCCAGGGTATGCCGAATGTACTTAATGCTGGTTTCACACGAGGGCAGAACCTCACACCGATAATTCAGCCCTCATCAAGCTGTCTCCCCCCCCCCCCCCCCCTATGTCCACGCCAGCAACGCCCTAAGCCGAGGTCCGAGTCCCACTAGGGGTCGCCCTTAGTGCTGTTGTTGCAGGTAGTCATGATGTTAGTGTAGTACAAGTAGTTAGCTTAGGTTAAGTATTTTACTTCCCCCCCATTGGCTGGAGACCCTTCAGGTCTCGCCAATAACTGCCCGGTTACGTAGAAACCGTCCCCTAGGACGACCTACTGCAGTCCAATAGAAAAAAAAAAAAAAAAAAAAAAGAGGGCAGAACAGTAGAACAGAACAGTTTGGAAGGACAGTGGCATTCAAATATAGGGCCAAATAATAGGACAGTCCACGAGTGATAGCAAAATCAAAACAAGTCGGGACACGCGTGCCCACTATCCTGCTCTTTGAACTGCACTGCCCTCGCGTTCACACGAGTCCCGCTACAAGACAGACGAGTGAGAAAGGTGGTGGGGGGAACAAAATTCCCCGAAAAAATAGACCGGCTAGCTATTAACTGTCACACCGATAATTCAGATCTCATCAAGATGTCTCCCCCCCCCCAAGCGCCCCGCCAGCAACGCCCTAAGCCGAGGTCCGAGTCTCAGTAGGGGTCACCCTTAGTGCTGTTGTTGCAGGTAGTCGTGATGTTAGTGTAGTACAAGTAGTTTGGTTAGTTTATTTTATTTCCCCCCATTAGCTGGAGACCCTTCAGGTCTCGCCAATAACTGCCCGGTTACGTAGGAATGGTTCCCTAGGACCACCTACAGGAGTCCAATAGAAAAAAAAAATAACTGGGTACTGTCAAGACAGTACTGTTCTGTCTCGTCGTGTGCGTTCAAACAGTAGCAGTACTGCGCTGTCTGCTGCTCTGCCTCACTACCCTATCCCCGTCTGAAACCAGCATAAAAATCGTTACTCGTGGAGGCTCTTCACAACCCCAAACTTTTAATATAACAAACTCCCTATCCACTATGTGGGTTTGCCAAATAACTTAACTGGGTAGTAACTGATCCTAAATAAATAGGGATTAGTTAAGTAACTATTTTTATCCGTCGTTGTGGTTAGCACGACTTTGGAGCGTTGACTCTTTGAAACATTAACTAATTAAATTGTTTAATCCGATACAAAATTCGAGCCCGATCAATCTATCAATCCAATAATTTATTACTTGAATACAGGTAGTATTAGTAGGTAGTCACGATTATTCTTAGTGCAGACACCGGTCTCTCCCAAACCAATACGCAGTTTTTAAGATTAATTTCCAGTGATAATTTTGTTTGTGTAGAGAAAATAAATAATTTGAATTTGAATAAAATCATGTCAACCCGGTCGATACAATTAACGATACCTATTGCAAAAAAAACTTTATTCACTAACCTCCGGTTTCTGATTTGAGAATTCGGCATAAGCAAATACTTAAGTAACATTTGAGCATGGAGTTGACAAAAGAAAAATACGGATTTTAAAGCATTTTTTTGACAACTTTGTACTCAAATATTACTTAAATATTTGCTTATCCCGAATTCTCATATCAGAAACCGGAGGTACGTTTGGTATGCATTTGGTGATCTGGGTACGGTACACCGGTTAACAAAGCCCAAGTTTGATATACAAGCTTAGTTTTAGTATATACAAAACCTGAAACTAGTTTGTTCAGAATCACTAGGAGAATCGATTGACATATTTTTTACACCACTTTTTTTTTCATATATTTCAATTTTGTTTCAGTCGTTTTCTACCCTTAGCAGTGGACGGGAATAGACACCTTGAGGCTTGAGACGGTCCTCTCGATCAGTTTCCGTGTATTAGACAACCCCTGCATAGCACATCTCAGGAATTTCACAGTTTTTTAGGGAACATAACGCGACATAAACTAAGGTGTAACTTGGAGATTTACTAAAAAAACACGTATTCAGGCAGTTCTGATGAAAAACTTGTTGGGGTGTCTCTCTTTTCGTATAAAGTAAAAATAAGGTTGTATACCCAGCTATGCTAGCTGGGTATATATTAAACTTGGGCTTAGACCGACTGTTTTAATCAACCTCTCTGCTGGGGAAGGCAATTCAAGATTTATTTATTTTTATGTTCATATTTAAACAGTTGCAATTATGAACCTTCGAATTAAATACATATGAAAATGCACGGACTTGGTTAATTGTGCCCTATGGCGAAGAGTCGGCAAGAAATTGCATGTTTTTTTTTAAGTACATACCTAACTTATATTCCATTTAATAATTATACAAGAGAAATGTTGGTTTGATGTGATAGCTTATGCATTTATTTTTGACATGTCTTCGAGCACTCCCAAACTGAATTTCGACAAATCGTTCTACGACAAGATTTTACTTCGAAACTACGGAACTCCGAAATTACGCTACTCCGACAATTATGGAACTTTGACACCTAATCTGGGGCACCCCGACACGGATAGGTTAGGTTCGAAGGGGAGGAAGATGGGGAATGTGGATGGCTATAAGAGTAGAGGAAGACCAAAGAAACGATGGATGGATAATCTAAAAGATGATATGAACAGAAAGAGGGTGACTACTGAGATGACTGCTAATAGAGATGTGTGGAAGAAAAACACATGCACACGGAACATTATGTATGTTTAATTATTGTACAGATATCAAAAGTGATGAAAACTTGCAATTAATTATTATAATTATGTGTGGTATTATACAAGGTTAGTCGAAAAGGGGATACTAATCCATAGGCCACTTAAAGTATCACTGATGACGATTTTAAAGCGAGTGTTAAAATTTCAAAATTCGATCATTTTTATTTGCATGTAAAATTATGATAAAAAAGTTTAAAAAAAAAACTTCCCTTCTTTAACTACGAATTTAGAAAATGGACCTTCTAAATGGTGACCCCAAATATGACCTGAAATGTAAACACAGCTGATCATAGCTGAGGATAGATAGATTTTAGCATCATCATCATATTAGCCTATTGCAGTCCACTGCTGAACTTAGGCCTCCCCCAGAGATCGCCAACCATCCCGGTCTTGGGCGGCCCGCACCCATCCGCTGCCAGCCACCTTCTTCAAATCGTCGGTCCATCGTGCCGCAGGGCGACCCATACTACGTTTGCCCAAACGCGGTCTCCACTCTGACACATATTTAGCATATTTTTATGCAATTTTTGAACAGCTATTTCTCTTAAACTATTGACTTTTGGGGAAAGTGGTAGAACAAAAGTTACTTATTATTATGGGTACTCCAACACCCTTTCGGATTATTATACCCTTTCTGACTAACCTTGTATATTCAGAACATCGATTGGTTTCTTCTTTCTCTTTCTTAGCATTGTCTCAACTACGTTTGGGTCAGCTTTTGTTACAGGCGTACTGATTCGGGGCTTGTGGAACACAAGTGAAACACACGGAGTCTGATGTAATAACTGATTTAATTAAAATTTGGTAAAGCTTATATACAACTTAGAATACAATAAAGTTGTTATTTAACGTAACTTCTGTGTTGTAATAATGAATGAACTGTTACCAAGAACAGAGCGCGGTCAAAGGTTTTCTAATCAGTGATTTCATTCATTCACTATTTAGTACTTACAATACAGTACAATGGTAAGTTATTTAAAATATTTTTGTTTTAATAATACATCAAACTGATACCAAAAGTAGAGAGAGATCAAGGGTTTTTCTAATCAATGATTCTATTCATTAACAATGCAGTACAATGGTATATTATTTTAGAATATTTGTGTTTTAATAATAAATCAAACTGTTACAAAAAGTAGAGACGGTCAAGGGGTTTTCTAATCAATGATTCTATTCATTAACAATGCAGTACAATGGTATATTATTTTAGAATATTTGTGTTTTAATAATAAATCAAACTGTTACAAAAAGTAGAGAGCGGTCAAGGGGTTTTCTAATCAATGATTCTATTCATTAACAATGCAGTACAATGGTATATTATTTTAGAATATTTCTGTTTTAATAATAAATCAAACTGTTACAAAAAGTAGAGAGCGGTCAAGGGGTTTTCTAATCAAAGATTCTATTCATTTACAATGTTGTACAATGCAAGCTATTTATAATTTTGGTGACACAATGTAATTGATGTTATAAACAAAAAGTTAAGGGTTTTCTAATCAGTGATTCCATTCATTCACAATATAGTACAATGGATTTAATGTATTTAGAGTGTTAGTCATAATCATGTCTTGTTGATTTACTATGTATGAAAAAAAAGGGGTAACTAGAGTAAGGGTTGGTTACACTTTCGGTCTAACCGAATGCGGCTGAATACCAGTATTTAACACGGAGCGACTGCTAACAGACCTCCGCAACCTAGTTACTGGGCATCGCTTAGCGTGACATGATCTGACGACAGCCAACTGCTTTTTACGATAATAAGTACTAACATTTTCATCGAATTTTGTTGTAGACTATACTATAGTCATCCGGGCCATACACTAGCATCCACCCACCGATTTTACAACGACCAACCTTCATATTACTCCTTAAGAGCGCAATATCATAAAAATATGCAAAGATACCCACCATAAAAGTTACGTACGTACAGAAACTATCCATATCCTTACTAATATTATAAATGCGAAAGTAAGTTTGTTTGTTTGTTACCATTTCACGCCTAAACCACTGCACCGATCATCCTGAAATTTTGCGTATACGTTGTCAGGTATGTTAATAATGATAATAGATGGCGCCACGTGTCTGTCGAATCATGATTGAATTATATTATTATAGAAACTTTAGTAGTGTGTTAAGAGTTGATTGACAAATTCTAAATTAACGCAAGCGAAGCCGCGGGCAAAAACTAGTCTTCTAAATATATATAAGAAGAAACTGACTGACTGATCCATCAACGAACAGCCTAAACCGCTGCGGTTAGAAACTATAAATTTTGACAGTAAATACCTCCAATAACGTAGGCATCCACTCAGGAAGGGTTTTTGGAACTTATACCATAAAAGGGTGAAATCGGTTATGAACATTTGTATGAAAATCCTTATTCCATGGGGTTATTGAATTGAAAGGACATTGCCTACTTTTTTATGGAAGTTGGACCAAGTGCTGCGAAGAATGCTCACATAGTGCATTTTGTTTCTTAGGTCATCACTAATCTGTAATCCAAAGCGCATAAAAATCTATCCCAGGAGTCCAAAGAAAAACAATATTTTGTTTTGAATATTTTTATTGGATAAAATGAACTTAATAGCAACAAATGTGCAATCAACTATTAAACAGTTGTTGTGCGTTCAATTATAATTGTAATTGTATTTTTGATGTTGTAATACAGGAGCTCGTGGCTAAAGAGGAGCTCGTGGCTAAATAATTACAGCCGCATAGACCGATCTTCCGGGTTAAGCCACACTTGCCGAGGTTGGTCTGTGGATGGGTGACCATTTACCATAGCGAGTTTCCTCTGTGCCTCGGAAAGCACGTAAAGCCGTTGGTCCCGGCTGTCATTTGTAGATCTTTGACAGTCGTTACTGTTGGTCAGAAGCCAGAAAGTCTGACAACCAGTCTTACCAAGAGTATCGTGTTACCCAGTTACTGGGTTGTGGAGGTCTGATAGGCAGTCGCTCCATGTAAAATACTGATATTCAGCTGCATCCGGTTCGACTGGAAGCCGACCCCAACATAGTTGGGAAAAGGCTAGGCAGATGATGATGTTGTAATACATAATTATTAGGTATCAATCAGTTATTAATATAAATGATGCTGTGCCAATAACTAAAATACAACTAATTGGTACAACAATTACAGTAAACAAAACTAATACAATAATATATATGATCAAACGAACTTCTAAAGTGAAGTTCGATCAATATGAGTGATTTCATTTGAAGAAGATTTTTTTTAAATATCTCAATAACGTTGTTTAATGAAAGATAATTCATAATCGTAAAAATACTGGCATTTATTTATTTTTCCTGGAGCCATTTTTTTTTTTAAATATTTTTTTATAGTTCATATTAATGCTATAATAGTACCACTGGACCAGCTCACACTCCTAAGCAGCACTTGGTCCAAACCTTGGCAATGTCCTTTGGCACAAACACTTCAAAGTAACAATATAAAACGGAGATCTTTTAGATTTTACTTTTTATGTCACAATATTTTATTTTTATTTTGTATGAGCTTTTTACGTTATCGTTATCAGTTATCTATCACCTTTAAGTTATTCTCTTAATATTAAAAACGGACACACAATTTATTATATTTATTATTCCAGCGTATGGCACTCGTGGGTTGCAGCTGAAAATCAGCGTCAGGTGGTACACCTAGTGTTATCATCTGACATTATGCTGAGCTGAGGCCCTTTTGGCATTACAATAATTATTATCTGTTTTTTTTTTAGTTTTAAGGTGTATTTTTGCTGTAATGCCAATAAACGCATTTTTCTTTCTTTTCTTTCTTTATTTTAAAACTACACCTATAAACCTTAACGAAGATTTAAAATTTCATGCAGGCGAAGCTGCGGGCATAAGCTCGTCATCTTATATGAGGTAACCAGGATTTACGAGTATGACAAGACTAGTTTGATGTCGTGGAATCTATAGTCTTGAGGGAGTACCGAGTTATGAGTCAGAAAATATTACGTTAGGTTATTGAGATATATTGTATAGGGAGAATTATGGGTATATTCTTAAGCTCAATTTACACCGCTGCGGAATGGAATGAAATGGAAGCGTCAATTTCGCCTCATGACGCTAGAAGGCGCGCGAATTCGCGAATCATCATCATAAACGTATGGCACCGCACTTCTGTGACCGTCCCGACCGACTCCCCGTTCGCGCCACTTCCCGCGGATTCCACAGACGGCGCCAACAGTAGCTAGGGGAATTCTCGAGAATGCGCGATAATACCCCGGAAGACGCGCAACCTTTTTTTGGCTTGTATTTAGTTTGTACTTTATACTATTGACATAAACTTCATTATGATATGTACAATTTCGTTGCAAAAAGTCGCTTCCATTCCATTCCGCGGCGGTGTAAATTGTGCCTTAGACTAGCTATGCCCGCGACTTCGTCCGCGTGGAAGTCGGAAAACTTAACAATGTATAATATGTACCTACTCCATTTTTTTTAAAAAGCGAACTGTGTTTATGTGAACAGAAAAGATATAAATAAGACGTACTTCTAATCATAACATAACCTTAAAACGTAGGTTTTCAAAAAATCATGTTATCAGATCTTAACACGCAGTCGTAGCAGTAATAAGGGCCTGTCCACATCTCCACGTTACGATGTCGTCAACGTGGAACGGTGCAGTAACGCGGCACGGTGCGTTGACATAACGTGCAAATTAACGTTACCCTTTCATAACACGTTCCGGCTCTAGCCGCAAGCGCATACGTATATGCGCTCCGTCCGCGCTCTCCACGCCCGCAAATTAGTCGCCGTCTATGTGCTCCGATACTTTAAAATAATACCTTACTATTTCCCTTATTAAAATTCAGGATCTACATGGTCAACGATAAATCTAACAATGATCCTGACGTGCATTTTTACGATACGGTAACGTAAATTTGCACGTTACGTCAACGCACCGTTCCACGTTGACGACGTCGTGACGTGGAGACGTGGACAGGCCCTAACGCTCGGGAGTCGCAGGGCGATTCCCGGCTACCGTAGGCGTGGGTCTGCGGACGGCGAGCGTTGAGTGGCTCACGTTCCGATCCGAACCAGACCCGCGTCGACACGGCGCGTTGTGTTCCACGCACTGAAATATGGGAACCGGTATGTTCTAATAAAATGTGTTAATACGTCCAAGTCCTTTATTATAATGCATCAACTTACACGCAAACCTTATATTTATAAAACGTTAGAAGCGAGGCGGTGCGTCTAACACTACAAAGAGATGTCAGCATAGTAGGCGGGGCCCGCTACGGCCAGTCCCTGCCAGGTTTGCGGAATTTGTTTGAAAGAGTTACCGCGGCCCTGGGACGCAAAGGGCATTAGGAGGAACACGAATGGGTTTTAATCAGTAAGAGTCTGACACTCCCTTCCGCTCCGCCCAGAGCGGAAGAAGTCATTTGACGATTTCTAAACTTTTGAAAAAAGCAGTAACAACGCAGTAAACTATAGTTTTCTTATTTTCTAAATAAACAATGCACGAGGTACTCATCCAATTTATTAGGCAAGTGAGCAGACATTTATTTACCTACATTCTCTAAAAAAAATATTTAAAACTTAAAAATAAAATAATAGCCTGTAACCGTCCTACTGCAGGGTAAAGATCTCTTCTCATACAGAGAAGGAACGAGCATTAATCATCACGCTTACTCATAGCGGATTGGGGATTCGAAACCATTAAGTCCAGGTTTCCTCACGATGTTTTCCTTCACCGTATGTCAGTGGTGTCTTAGATTAAGTAAGAAAGTACATATGACATTGAAAAAGTCACATTGGTACATGCCTGGGTTTGAACCCACAAACCGGTGCTTAACAAGCAGGGGCCTAATTCTCCTAAAATAAATCTTGATAAATCACAACTGAACCAAGGCCGAACCGTTCATTCAGACAGTTCCCAATTTCAAAAGCTATCAAATTGTTTGACACAAAAAACAAAATCAATCATTTTGAAAGTTTTCGAAAACAAAAACTGACTGACGGTTGTGGTTCCATCGCGTTTGGCAACAATTTATTTTAGGAGAATTGGGCCCCAGGTCTGTAATCTCCGTGAGATCACGACATTAATTAAATACTTACTTCACAGAGTAAGACCATACATAAACAAGTAAGTTTCTAATCAAAACAGTAAGGCAAAGCGTTCATAATATCAAAGTCTCAACGTTATCCAGCTTGCCCGGTATTTGTGGAGATTTGACAGGCGACTGCCCGTTATAACCGCTCGCCGTTCGTCGGGCATTCCTCTTGTCTCTAAGATTTCAAAGCAAATCTAACTAGGGGTGCTACCATTTTAGCTTCAGAAAAAATAAGACATATTTTAAAAGGAGTGAAATGTTTTTTTTTTTTGTACCATGTACACACGAATTATCAACCAATCATACTGTGTAATAACTTTTGTGAGTGATATGCATGTTTATAGATTTCTATTTGACAAAAAATACGTAAAAACGCACATAAAAAAAACTGAAAGGAGTAAAATATTGTAAAGTTAACAGTTTCAAAAGTCCGTGCTTATCTATTCTGAATGAATTATTTCAGAGATGTCCGAAGCGGAGACGAGAAGAGATGATTTTCAGCTAGGGTGTATCCACCGAAACTGTGCGGAGATGCATACTGGCCAGACTGTTGCGGTGATGTGTGCTGGCTAGGGTGGAGATGTGCGCTGACTAGAGCGGAACTGAGATGCGTGCGGCGAGCGTTGGATGTGAACGCACAGTTTAGTGCGATCTGACACGAAAGGTAGACGTTTCAGTCATGTCGTTATTGTAAAACAGTATCTTCTTTTACTTAAAGAAGAAGAACTAGACTAGAGTCCGCTCACTGCACGCCGCACACATCTAGTCTCCGCTGCGCGCCGTCGTCAGCTTGCGAGGCAAAGTTCACATCTTCGCCTTGTAACGCGGCCCAGCTCAATCTCAGCGAGGAACAGCTCACATCTCCGCTTCCATCGCGCCATACAAATATGATGATACATCTCCGCTCAGTGGTATCCACTTAAGCTGAGTGGAGACGAGATGTTATTCTACTGGTATTTTAAAACACATCTCCGCTCCGCTCTTCTCGTCTCCGCTTTGGCGGAGTTCGGGCTCTAACTGAAAGTGTTTTATTCTATACTTTTTAGTGCCACCAATTAAAATAACATTAGTGTACGTGGACCACTACTGTAACTAGAACGTCGTCTACATAGGAAATTCATTTATAGGTCCATGCCTCCAATAGTGCAACCACGTATAGTGTCCGGTTGGTGCCCCATCCCATTTAAGATTAGATTAAAGCTCTCAAAGGGGCCTCTGCGCGTTGGACCTGTGTCCCCCGTATGCCTTTCAAAGGACCGGACTTCTTCCGCACGGAAATGAGCCGTGAATCCCTAACGAGATAAAACCACTACCACGCGCCACGCTCCGGTGCGCGGAGCTGCGTTTTTTAATATTGACCATTAGTACTTCAGATTTTATATAAAACACGCATAGTGCAACACACTGACAACGCATCGACGCGCGTGGTTGCAGACCGCTCGCAGATCACGCGAAAACGCGCGGTGTCGCATGGCGTCCCGCAAGACACGGCACACTAGGATCTGCAGTAACGCGCAGATTTTTGCGGATAAGGCGAAACACGCACTGCCCCGCGCTACTCGGAGCCACGCGTGCTGGTGCGGGAGTGCAGATCTGCATCATCATGCAGATTTCTCCGCACAAACGTGCGGAGTTGCTGTATAGTCATGCGGTGGCAGTATTTATTATTTCCTCCCATTGCTTCACTCTCTGTACTCTATCACTATATTCTTTACATTTCATATTCCAAATTGCTTCACGACTTTCGATTTCGAATATAAATCGATCGATAACGAGATCCATTTCGAAATAGTACGTCTAGCTCTGTCAAAATCACGCACGATACTGCAGAACTCGCGGTGTGCCATACCTTGCGTCTTGCGTGTTTCTCCACATGTAGGTGCGTGATCTGCAACACTGCGCGTGAATGCGTTTTCTGTGTGTTGCACTACGCGTGTTTTCTTTACAAACACAAATACTTGCAAACAACGTAAGAACACGCACTCCCGCACAACGCTGCGTGATGCGGTGCAGTGTGGGAATCGCCTTATGGATGCGTCCACGAATTGAACTTTATTTCGCTCGGGGATATCGAAATCCGCGGCCCTACACGGAGACGCAGATAAAACCGCGTGATGTTGCAGATCTGCATCTACGTCGCCGCATGCGTGAATGCGTCGCCTTGCGCACCGGAGCGTGCCGCGTGGTTGTGTGATGGGGGATTTACACTGGTCAATTTTAGCCGTGCGGCAAGTCACCAGTCCCATCGCTTGTAAAAATCGAAACGCCACCCCATTTACACCGGTCGGCAAAAATCTCATGCGACTTGTTCATTTCTAGCGGAACAGCACAGCGCAAAACACATCTCATGCGGCGGGCGATTGCCTGCAACTGACCATTTACATGATCCATTTTAGTCACCCGCCGCATGCGGCTTGTTGCCGCACGACAAAAGTCGGATGGCACTTTGGGGCTTGCGATTTTAGTCACTTGCGGCCTAGTCGAATTGTCATTTAGACGGACCCGTGTAAATCCCCTATGAGATCCGCCTTTACAATGAAAAAGTAATGCCTACGATTTTGTTAAATAAACAATAATTAAACACATAAAAGTAACAGTGTATGTATCATGATTATAACTGAATATTCTAATTGAGGTATTTGGGCGTTTGCTTTATTCCTATTACATGTTAAATAAAATACTAGGGTAATTTTGATATCGTCTCGCCTCCAATACCGTACCATAATAGTTGTAATGAGCAACTCATAACAATATAAGCACCACAGAGCTGTAATAAGCTCCCTGCTGCTTTTGATAGGATCATTTTTGTAGTGGTCTGCGGGGGTTAATGATGTAAACAACATAGCAGACGGCATCGAGAATTCTAGAAATAAATACCTATTTATATCAATAACTGCGGCATGCCACTTAGAGAAAATAAGTGTGACAATAATTTGCATTTTAAAAATCTAAATACGTGATAATCGGAATATTGTGGATATAATTATGTTGTCGATTCGAAACCCATACTTAATAAGCGCTTTAATTTGAGGGGACCCGAGTTTACCGTAGGTACAGACGGGACGAACATCATGTTTGACAGCTAGGAACAGTTTGTATGGGAAAATGAAATTGTTGTTTTTACTATTGTCCTCGCAACTTTTCCATATTTTCTCACCACTGAAACCTTCCTTGGACTTCCACAAATACTTCAAAACCAAAATTAGCCAAATCGGTCCAGCCGTTCTCGAGTTTTAGCGAGACTAACGAACAGCAATTCATTTTTATATGGATAGATCCAATTCACGTGAGTACTACTGGCGAGGCGTAAGCTGAGCTTTGCATGTAAGTGCACATAGAATCGATTACCAAAAAGCAGTATAAACCGATTTAAACCAAGCAAAGGATGCGTCTGCATTCATTCTGACAAAATTGCAAAGTTTAGGCCTCGCAGACGGTGACTGTTCTGCTTGTAAACATCATTTAGACTGATGTTAGAACCTAAATATTAATGTAGTACAACTACTGCACTGCTAGTGCCGCATATAGACAACTTTATAGAATATTTAGGTATGATTAGTTATTTTTCGGGATTTTCTGACTAGTTTCGGACCCAAATGGAGCCCTTAATCATGAGCTGATCACGCGGCGAGGTCGCGAGTCGAATTCGACTCGAAATTCGAATCACGATAGTTTTAATAAAGACACTATAGCAGTATTGTGTGATCTTAGGTGTGAATAGTTACAATATGGCAAAGACCTTCAGATGGGAAAGCCGCAGTGTTGCGTAGTTCGCATGTGGCATGATAGATGTCGCCACAGAAACTTTCTTTCTACATTAAATATTTAAGAAAAAATGTCCAACAACTTATATCCACACATATTTTATTTTTTCTCATCTTTTTACCTAATTTTTCCCTAGCGAGTACCAACCCTACTCGCAAACTGTATCTATCAGTCATATTCTGACGTAAATCTATCCCTAGGGCTGCCACCACTTAATCGTTTAGCTCAAATTGGTGTCAGGCATATTATTATAAGGGATTATATTAAGATGATAGACTGTAGACAAGGATGGACATTTTGGTAATTATATAATAATTTGCCTTGTCATCGCGTAGATTAATGTCAAAAATTTGATTTAATTTGTCGTACTAACTAAACTATTGTATCTATACATATAAATAAAAAGAAAAGTCCTGACTGTCTGACTGACTCATCAATGCCCAAACCCTTAGACCTAGAAAGCTGAAATTTTACACAGAGGTTTCCTTTATAATGTACACAAAGAATAAGGAAGGATTTTTCGAAATTCAACCCCTAAGGGAGTTAAATAGGGGATGAAAGTTTGTATGGAAAATCGTCAATTAACGGGTTCAAAATTTCACGCAAGCGAAGCTGCGGGCAAAAGCTAGTCTTAAATAATTATTATGACAAAGCTCCTATGGCAAAACTACCTTTCGCCCGCAGCTTCGCTTGCGTGAAATTTTGAACCCGTTAAGTGACGATTTTCCATACAAACTTTCATCCCCTATTTAACTCCCTTAGGGTTTGAATTTCGTAAAATCCCTTCTTAGTGGATGCCTACGTTACAAAAGGAACCTATTCTCAAAATGTCAACTTTCTAACCCCAGCGGTTTAGGCTGTGCGTTGATAGATCAGTCAGTCAGCTTCTCCTTTTATATGTATAGATAGATGTGTAAAAAACATTATAAATAGCATTTTTTTAAAACAGCTTTACCCCACTCTGTGATTTCTCCTGTATCGTGGGTACGTTTACAGACACAAATCTCACATAAACGTCCTTTGACTCGATAAATACTAATAATTGACAATAGATGTGATACAAAAAATAGTTCTACTTAAAATAACCTTTCTATTGATTTAACAATCATTGCTAGAGGAGCCGTCGACCAAAAAACCCATTTTTCCTTTCCTTTATTGTTATTTCATATTCCGCACCATGTACGCTATATTTAGATATCCATTAATCAATGTAGCTGCCTAAACGTCCTATGCACTATAAATAAAAAACGGCCAAGTGCGAGTCGAACTCGTGCACGAAGGATTCTGTACCATTATCTATAAAAACTGCAAAAAAATCACGTTTGTTGTATGGGAGCCCCCTTAAATATTTATCTTATTCTATTTTTTAGTTTTGTTGTTATAGCGGCAACAGAAATACATCATCTGTGAAAATTTCAACTGTCTAACTATCACGGTTCATGAGACACAGCCTGGTGACAGACGGACGGATGGACAGCGGCAAAAAAAAACAGGATTGTTGTATGGGAGCCCCCTTAAATATTTATTTTATTCTGTTTTTTAGTATTTGTTGTTATAGTGACAACAGAAATACATCATCTGTGAAAATTTCAACTATCTATCACGGTTCATGAGATATAGCCTGGTGACAGACGGACGGACGGACAGCGGAGTCTTAGTAATAGGGTCCCGTTTTACCTTTTAAAATAATAAAAATAAAATAAAATATGTTTATTTCGGGCATTATTGCCCATATTTTGTTAGTAAAATTAAAAACTTATATCTATGTTAATATACATTAATTGAGATTTTTGCCGGAACTGCTCGATGCACCGTTTACATGCACATGAGTATACACCCAGTGCTGCATTATTGGACAGTCCGGCTTATCACCAATAACCTTGAGAATGGTGTTGGTGCTCCCACGGACTCTGCGCATCAGTGACGCGACACGTTTGCGTATCAGGTTTTAGGTACGGAACCCTAAAAACTATGCACCATACATCAGTCACGTTAGACAGCCTAAAAAAGTAACCACTCAGTCGTAATAAAAAATACAACCCAGCATTTTATCTAGTCGCCGGTCAAAATGGACATTGTTAACTATACAAAATACCTAGTTCGCTTTTTGCGGCCTCCAGTGTAACTCACTCTATGCTGTACACTTTCTGCGGCCCCCAGTGTAATGTCATAAATCTCGCTTCTGTGGCTAATGTGCGCTCCAAACGTAGTTTGCGTTGCGATTTTTAGAGTTCCGTGAGGAAATCATTTGTCATTCGTGTCTTTTTCTTTGTAGGTATGTTTGACTTGGCTTCCAGAGTATTTGCTACTGAATTTTTGTGTTGTTACGAAATAACTACCATCTGACTTCCGTAGCTGTGAGAAATTCTGTATTGTGCTTAATGTGGGTTTTCAACTGGCTAGCTTAACTTTACAAATGAACGGAACTTTGTCAACGATATAGGAAACTGCAGCCGTCGCCGCGTCGCTCTCCCGCTCGCCTTAACACATTCAACCGCAATGGACAACGGTGGGCGACACTCAACTCTACTCTACTACTATACTATACTATAGTTTTATATTGTACCTACTTATACAAGTTTAGTTTTAGTAAATCGTACGTGTAGTGGAATAACGTCATAAATGCTAAATAGCAATTTTAGCATTTAAGACGTTATTACCGGGTGCAATAACGTCATCAATGCTAAATAGCAATTTTAGCATTTAAGACGTTATTCCACCTGGTGTGCGATATACTAAACCTGAAACTAGTTTGTTCAGAATCACTAGGAGAATCGATTGATATATTTTTAACAACAACTTTTTTTTTGTTTCATTAATTTCAATTTTGTTTCAGTAGTTTTCTACCCATAACAGTTGACGGGAATAGACACCTTGTGGCTTGAGACGGTCCTATCGGTCAGTTTCCGTGTATTAGACAACCCCTGCATAGCACATTTCAGGCATTTCACACTTTTTTAGGGAACATAACGCGACATAAACTATTGTAACTTGGGGATTTACTAAAAAAAAAAACACATATTCAGGCAGTTCTTACAGGTTTCTTCAGGCAAATCTTGTTGGGATGTCTCGGTTTTCGTATAAAGTAAAAATAAGGTTGTACTTCCTTATTAGGGTTCCGTACCCAAAGGGTAAAACGGGATTACTAAGGCTCCGCTGTCCGTCTGTCCGTCTGGCCTTCTGTCCATCTGCCCGTCTGTCACCAGGCTGTATCTCATTAACCGTGATAGTTAGGCCGCAAATTCGGAATGGCGGCGCGTGCAGCGGGGCTTTGATTTGAGCGTGCACGCTCGACTACTGAACGTATGGACTTCTCTCTTGGTGTATTCGTAGCAGCGTTTTAGCGTGTAGTTAAGCGGCGTGATCAGTGTTCGGCGTTTTGACGAGCGTGTACAACGGATATTTTGTTCAGTGTGTCAAGATTGGCCAGTAAAAGTGGTGTGTGTGAATGGCGGCCTCCGATTGGTCAACGCACTTGGACGCCCCGCTCGCACGCACGCTCTAGCGAAAACTAGTTGCGTGCACGTTAAACGCGACGCTGCACGCGACAATACACGTCGGAACGCTCCGCTGCACGCGCCGCCGTTCCAAATTTGCAGCCTTAGACAGTTGAAATTTTCACAGATGATGTATTTCTGCTGCCGCTATAACAACAAACACTAAAAAACAGAATAAAATAAATATTTAATGGGGGCTCCCATACAAAAAACGTTTTTTTTTCCGTTTTTATAGATAATGGTACGGAACCCTTCAAGTCCAACTCGCACTTGGCCGGTTTTTATACAGGTATACCTTACATATCAGTCAGCTTTTATTTAAGTATAATAGCACCTACACAGAGTATCTAAGTGGAGGAGCGAGTGTAAAGCGTTTTATTAGCAATTCAGTTCAAATGAAAGCCAAGCTTTTAGTGAGGTAATAAAAATTCGTGTTTTTTGCTCAGTACATCATAAAACGCAACAATACCTACAAAGGTATTCAAAGCTTTATTTGATTATTTTTAATGACTGTTATTTAGTGTATTTAAATATTTTAATGTCCATTGTTACTTTAACTATTCTTAAAAAGTTATCTTTTAGGGTTCTGTACCCACCTGCCAGGGTTGCGGTGGATGCAGCTGCGAATCCCGTGACCCTGGCCAAGGGTCAGGAGTAGGAACACCGTGGGTTTTTAGCCGGTAAGAGTCTGGCATAACCCTTCGCCTTCCCGGAGCGAAGGGTATCCATGAGGATTTTGCCACGATATAAAAAAAGGGTTCTGTACCCAAAGGGTAAAACGGGACCCAATTACTTAGACTCCGCTGTCCATCCGTCTGTCTGTCTGTCACTAGGCTGTATCTCATGAACCGTGACAGTTAGACAGTTGAAATATTCACAGATGATGTATTTCAGTGGCAGCTATAACAAAAAAATACTAAAAAACGGAATAAACTAGCGCACGAAGGGTTCCGTACCATTATCTATAAAACGGCAAAAAAATCACGTTTGTTGTATCGGGGCCCCCTTAAATATTTATTTTATTCCGTTTTTTAGTATTTGTTGTTATAGCGGCAACAGAAATATCTGTGAAAATTTCAAGTGTCTAACTATCACGGTTCATAAGATACAGCCTGATGACAGAGGGACGGACGGACAGCGGAGTCTTAGTAATAGGGTCTCGTTTTACCCTTTGGATACGGAACCCTGAAAAATATCTTTGAAGTATCAATTCTTTGCGAGCGACCGAGCGACCTTTGTGAAAAAGTAATGTGCAAGCAATTATAGACCTTAGGGTGGTAAACATTACAAGTCCGCGACTGAACGTATCTAATTTGTGTAATAGTAAATTGGTGTATTGTGTTCATTTGTTCTGCCTAGCCTTATCTCAACAAGACTCAGCTTTCAGTCTAACTAACCAGATGCGGCGGAATACCAGTATTTTACATGAAGCGACTTTTTTTTTCGTGATCAAATCCTCATGGATTCACCATGGGGAAGGCGAAGGGTTATGCCGGACTCTTACTGGCTAAAAACCCACGGTGTTCCTTCTCCTGACCCTTGGCTGGGGTCGCGGGATTCACAACTGCATGCACCGCGACCCCGGCAGGCCTCGGTCCGCCAGCCCCTGGCAGACCTCTTCTTCTGTGGGACCTTGCCCCACGTCCTCCTGAGAGGCGCGCACGGAACACAACGCGCCGCCTTCTCGGGCCTGTTACTGGTCGGGCGACGGGTCGCCTAACCCGCCGCCCGCAGACCACACACTACGGTGGCCGGAGATCGTCGCGCGCCCTCTCCAGCGCCCGGTGCGTTTGGCGCGGGAAGGAAGAGTAGCAGCTGCTTCTCTCTCCCTCTCCGCTCCCTCTTTGGTCACCATCACCTCCTCGCAGAAGGAGGCGACGGCTTCCCACTTACTCTCGCTGCCGACCATGGACAGAACCACGGCCGGAAGCGAACATGAAGCGACTGCCATTAGACTTCCTCAACCCAATTTCTGGGCAATGCTGAGCAATCCTAAGGTTCAACCGGTTGTCAGACTTTCGGGATACCCGTAATTCCTGTCAGAGGCATTTGTATAACACCCATTATGTAATGTGCACCCGTAATGTGTATAATGAATGGGTTTGCAAACGAAACAACGTATTCCACCTGGAAACATTATCATTAGAGAGAAATGGACCAGTAATATTTAGTTATGTTAATTGAACGAACGCTAACGCTACGTTCACACGGGGTCGTGTTTTTCCCTACCGACTCGGTTTTTTGCAGGATTCGGTTTAGTGGCAACAGTATTTCAATACATGAGTTCACACATACATTCAGTTACAAGACACGGCAAAAAAACCGAATCTTGCTGAAGTTGACATCCGATTTGGCGACTACAAACCGATCCAGCCGTACTGCAAAATGTAGGATCCGGTGCAGTGGCATAGCGCATTCAATACATGCGTTCGTACGATACAAGCAGGTGTAGATTCGGTTATTTGCCGGATCTTGAAACCGAATACATGTCGGGTCGCACAAGCGGGGGCGTTGGTGGGGAGCGTAACGCTACGTTCACACGGAGTCACGTTTTGCCGAATCTTATTTTCATCGGATCTGTTGATCGAATGTTGTGTTCACACGGCATATCTTGCGTTGCCGTATACGACGGCCCCGAATTGGGATCCCGTGTGAACACACGTTCCATGTCCCTCCCCACCCACTTCCTCGCTTATGCGACCCGAAATGTATTCGGTTTCAAGACATGGCAAAAAAACCGAATCTACACCTGCTTGTATCGTATGAACGCATGTATTGAATGCGTTGTGCCACTGCACCGGTTCCTACATTTTGCAGTACGGCCGGGTCGGTTTGTAGTCGCCAAATCGAATGTCAACTTCAGCAAGATTCGGTTTTTTTACCGTGTCTTGAAACTGAATGCATGTGTGAACTACTGTTGCCACTAAACCGAATCCGGCAAGAAACCGATTCGGTAGAGAAACACACGACGCCGTGTGAACGTACCGTAATTAGGTACGCACTCTACCTATCAAGCTATGCATTCCAGTATAAACTGATCTCGCATTGTATCGGCTTTTCTTTCAATGAGAGGTCAGCTTAGACTGGAACTGCATGACTTGGTATTTATCCGTGTACCGTTCAATTACAATTGAGCCATTTGACTCATAGAGTAATAGATGGATGGTCAACTTATGGTCTGTAATGGGGTAAGCAGAATTAGTGATAAAACATTATTTGTAAGTTGCCTTAAGTAAAGCCTTCACACTCTAAACGCGGGTCATGAGTGGCGCGTTTCGTCGGCGAGCCCACATAAATTGTATATATTACCGCCAATGTGTATAATGCAGGCATTCTATACAATGCCTAGGCAATGTATAGAATGCCTAAAACGTTCAGTTAATGTATGAAATATTATTTATTTTATACTTTGCCTAGGCATTCTATACAATACCGAATGCGCAGCCGGTAATGTGTGAAAAAGACGAGAGCGGCGAAGGGGAAGACGTGCGAGCAGGCAGTAAACTCCACATGAGGCACAATAAAAACAAATGAAAAACTTAAGGGGTTGTTTGGAAGGTTGTTTGGGTTTCCAAAGGAGAGTCGACGGAGCCCCGCTGAGCGGGGCTCCTATTTCTGTCTGCAGGGTTTAAAGTAACCTAACACGAAGGGGATGACGGGGGCTTCGTTCGCTCACTTCGCTCGCTCACTCTAGCCCCCGTCATCTCCTTCGAACCTAACCTATCCGTGTCGGGGTACCCCAAATGAATGACCAAATCTATTTACTTCACACATTGCCGGTGGACCAGCAGGTATTCTATACAATCCCTAGGAAATGTATACATTACCTAGGCAAAGTATGTAATGGACAATAATATTCATAAAATTTATACATTGCCTGGAGGCCCCAGGCATTCTATACATTGCCTAGGCATTGTATAGAATACCTGCATTATACACATTGCCGGTAACATATACAAGGAAATATTAATAGAACACACAACAAGACAAATGACAGCACGGTTCGCAAGCGTAAACCACTATTGTAGGTTTGTTTGCTAAAACAGCAAAACGCGGGTCGCGAGTGGTGCATTTCGATCGCCGCGGCAGGCCCGCATAAATTGAATACAAAAAACTAACGTAGGACACACAACTAGCCAAATGATCGCGCGGGTCGGGAGCGTAAACCACTATATTGTAAGCTTGTTTGTCAAAACACCAAAACGCGGGTCGCGAGTGGTGCATTTCAAAGGCCGCGGCGAGCCCGCATACATTGAACACAAAGAACTATTATAGGACGCACAACTAGCCAAATGGCCACGCGGGTCGTGAGCGTAAACCACTATTGTGAGCTTGTTTGTTAAAACAACAAAACGTGGGTCGCGAGTGGTGCATTTCAAAGGCCGCGGCGGGCCCGCATAACTTGAACGCAAAAATTATTATAGGACGCACAACTAGACAAATGACCACGTGGGTCGTGAGCGTAAAGCACTATGTATTTGTAAGCTTGTTTGTCAGAACATCTAAATGTAGGTGCGTGAGTGGTGCATTTCGATGGACGCAGCGGGCCGCGTGAATTGGTTACAAAGAACTATTATAGGATGCACAACTAGCCAAATGACCGCGCGGGTCGTGAGCGTAAAGCACTATGTATTTGTAAGCTTGTTTTCCAAAACATCTAAATGTGAGTTTCGATGGCCGCAGCGGGCCCGCGTGAATTGTTTGTAAACAATTCACGCGAGCCCGCCGCGACCGTCGCGATCTAATAAGGAACGTCAACACACTAAATGACAGCGCGGGTCATTACCGGCGCTCTTCGTCGTTGACCCGCGCTCGACGTGATTGCATAACATTGATATGTTCCGGTTTGAAGGGTGCCGATGAAATTACTGGCACACACAACTTCCCAACATTGTCTCTAAGATTGGTAACGAATCAGCAATCCTGGTGGCAATAACCGCTTTTTATCAGATGGGCCGATAGACTGTTTGTCAAAAAATATATATAACACATAACTAGTCTAGTCTAGTCTAGTCTAGGGCATCGACCTCACCTTTCAGACAGGACTGGCTTTAATTACCTGAAATAAAACAGAACAGAATTAGTTTTGTCTGCGATACAATATTCTAATTGTATGTGTTTACAATCACGCACGTATTCTCCGAAGAGGTAGACAGAGATGTATTTGTACAGTCAGTATCAAATACACGGTGACTTTTAATGGGTTGTTTCACTAGAACAAACGTTGTGCAGACTATGGTCTACTACCATTATAGGAATAGAAAAAAAAAATTCAAGAAATAATCATTCTCGGCTTTCTTAAAAAGTCTTGTTGCTCAAATGCGTTCAAATATTAACCGTAACATTAACCGGTCGCGCCCGTCATCCCAGGACGACACTTAATTGTCTTATCTATTGTAAATGATGGAATCAGGCGTTACTTTGCGGAAATCCATGACATACAAAAATGCAAATAGAATATCTAGCTTTAATTCCGCTGAACAAGATCGCTAGTTTGGATGCAGTATGCAGCACCACCCTCCCGCCCTCAAGTATATGCACATGCAGAAAGAGTGAAAAAATAATGCAACATGCAACCAAACCAATACACGACACGTGTTTCGCCCCTGCGCGGGGCACCCTCAGGATATGTTGACTCCTCGACCGCTAGGACGCGAATCTATTATGTCTATAATTACGGTGATTGAGAGTTTAAAGTACTCATCGCGGCAATCGCGGTAAAGTTCCCGGCAAATAACTTGAACCATCATGGCGCCGACTGCGCAAGTCCCCTTGTGTCTTTGGTGGTGCCTTTTTTGAGTTTTTTTTAAAGACCAATGACGTTTTTTTTATTTGATGCATTTTAATTGTAGTAGACCATGGTCAGAACAACGTTTATTCTAGCAAAACAACCAATTAAATGTCAGCGTGTATATCAGGACGAACAGACTGTTGCATAATTACCTAAATAACATCACGCTTGTATTCCCCGAAGGGTTGGGCAGAAGTGTATGGTACACCCTAATTTTTCCGTTATGTTTAAGTTTTATGTAATTGGGGCGAGCCTGTTGCTATTAACCGGGCACAAATCGAGACTCCGGGCAACTGAAAAACCCAATAACACTTTGCCCGACCTGGGGATCGAACCCAGGACCTCAAGCTCAGCAGTAGCGTTTACGACTACTAGACTAACGAGGCAGTCAAACACATACATAAATAAAAAAATAAAAAAAACAACAAATAAAAATTACGATTAAGTATTATAAAAGTATAGTAGTAAATAAAAGAATGAACCCCCCCCCCCCCCCCTCATTGTCTGGAGACCCTTCAGGTCTCGCCAATAAATGCCCGGTTACGTAGAAATGGTCCCCTAGGAACGCCTACAGCAGTCCAATAGACAAAAAAAAAAGAATTAGTTATTTATCTCAAAATTAATAGAGAACCCAAAAACATTCGGACTCACGTTTGACCACCCCTTTTCTCACACACACATTAAAAAAAGACAGCGGAGGGATTTGGGAACCTTTGCCTAAAGGACCCAACTGTCACTAAAAGTACCTTTTGAAATATCCACTAGTATATTTTCTATCACACGTATTATATAAATTGACTTGGATATTTCTTAGAAATAAGTTGGTAACATACCAAGAAGTATAGGTAGGGAAAGCAAATAATATACATGCATACATAATCAGCCAGTTTTTTTTTTTGTTTTGGCAGGTTTGTGAAATCCTCATGGACACCCAAGCCACCTCACGGGTGAGATAGCTTAAATGTTTCATGGAACCGTTCCAGGCTTCGACTTCAAAATACTTCGCATAGAATTTCATCCATAAGGCTGGTGTATCCGGGATTATAGTTCGGAGAACACCGGGAAGTTTAAACGGATTCCCAGCGCAGCCCGGGATTTGAAACATCGTTTGGTTAGTGAACAGGAGTAACATGAGCTTGTAAAGGCGAAGCCTAATACCGTCCGCGAAGCCTAAACTGAGCTTTGCATTTGTGTGAGAATGAATGCAGAGGCGTCCTTTGCTTGGTTTAAACCGGTTCATACTGCTTTTTGGCAATAGATTCTATGTGCACTCACACAAATGCAACGCTCAGCTTACGCCTCGCCAGTTGTACCTATATAGAGTGTAAAAGAATTCGTGTAATTCCTTCAAACCACATAATCTATTAATAGTATAGATTAACCCCGCATGGGATATTTAGATTTATTAAAAATAAACTTTTTTTTCCCAAATATTTTTTTTATGTGATAGAAAATTTCGATGATAATATGCATAAATGAATGAAGGCACGGCGACACGCTGACGGGCACGACTAGTGCGATATCGCTCTAAGCAGTCAGTTAACTCGGGACTCTAAAATCACTCAGATACAGAATACAATGGTTAATTTTTTGAAAACTTTTTTTTTGTATTATAACTTTCGTGAGACACATTCATATTTATGATTAATTACGGTTTACTCACGTGCATTTTTCGGGATTGCCCGATAAGTTTTGGACCCAAACGGAGCCCTTAATCACGAGCTGAACACCCGGCGAGGTCGCGAGTCGAACTGCATTAACTGTGTAATCCATACATTTTGTTATGCAACATATAATATTTTGAATGTCATAGCAATTTTTTTTCACGAATTATATTTTTTCCTATAATAAAAATTGTACAGAATCATGAGCAGAGTTCATTGTTTTCGGGTGTAAAGTGACAAGTCATGCCGTATAATATTTTATAAGCATTTTCTGAATATCGAACAAAAAGAGCCATTACACACGCAACTAGTAGCCGGCGACCGTAAAGTTGTATGATCTCCTTCATAATTAAAACTGTGTACACATATGGTCGTCGGGTCGCTGTGCTTGAACACTTAACATTATGAAGCCACTCAAATAACTTTAGGGTCGCTAGCGCCGGCTAAAACACATCCCAGAAAATGCCTGGTTTTCATCAAAATCGGTTTTTTAATTTAGAAGCTATGATACCAGTGACAAATACAAACATAATTTTTAGAGATGTGTCGACTATGACTTTGGCCGACTAGCCAACTAACCGATTAGTCGGGTGTAAAGAGGCCGACTAATCGGCCGACTAGTCGGCCAAGCCGATCACGGTTTCGGGGCCGCGGGGGTATTCGACAATTTACGTGACGCTTCGTTTATAGCTTATTCGCGCGCAAGTCGCAATGAGTGAATGAATCGCAATGAGTGTGTCGGAACATGTTTTGTTTACTTTGCATTGTTTCTTTTTTAATTTAATTTAGTTCATCCTATACCTGTACATTTTATTGAGAAGTACATACAAAGTAAGAAGCCAGATAGTCGGCGCTCTCTGCCGAATAGTCGCCGACTACGAAAGTGGCCGGATAGTCGGCTTCACCAGTCGGAACATCACTAATAATTTTTCAAACTTATAACACTAATTATAGCGTCATGTGTCATGTGGGACTCGTGAGTGGAGAGGAGAGGGGCTCGTAGTTAATTAGCAACCGCGCGGATCATATAGTTAGCAAGGTTAAGCTGCGCATGCCGCGGTCTGTCCGTGGATGGGTGACCGTTTGTTACACATCGAGACCCCACCGAGCCACGGAGAGTACGTTAAACCGTCTTTCCCGGTTGTCATACGAATACCTATAGCAGTCGTTATGTGTAGTCGGAAACCCTATAGTCTGACAAGCGGTCTAACCTTAGGATATAGGCATTTATTTTTATTTATTTATTTATTGTTCACAGAATCCACGGCTCTTTGAAATTGTATCCTATAATATATAACTAGTCTTACAACCAATTACGGATTTACAATTTAATATCTATTACATGCAGCAGAAACAAACATACAGAGTGAATTGAACTGCTAGAACCATCTAAGCATTGCTAAGTGTACAGTGTGGTGAGTGTGTAAGAGTGCATGAGGAGTTGCAAATGGGTGTGTGAATGTACTATAGTGGTGTGTGGTGATAGTCTGTATACCTTCTATTCAATTATATTTATTTAATAATCCCGCGTGACACCGCCATTGTTTATCAATTGTGTATATAATTACGGTGATTGAGAAATTTAGATTTATTTTATTTTTATTGCCCAGTAACTAGGTTTCAGAGGTCTGAATGGCAGGCGTTCCGTGTAAAATACTGGTATTCAGCCGCATCTGGGGGTCTACTCCCTAACCACGAAGTCCGTGGTTCCGGCCTTAGTTACGAGCGTTTCCTACTCCCTATCACCTACGGACATACGATTATTTCGGGGCCCGAACTAAGAATGAATGACAACACGATTTGACAGTTGTCCCTACTACCGATGTGTTTTTGCGCGTCCGAAAAGTTGAACTTGACACTTGTTTTGTTCACTCCTACGTTTCGGGCTACTTTCGGACGGGTGAGTAACTTCGTTGACGGACTTAGGGAGAAGGCCCCCTAGTTACACTGGAAGATGATCCGAACATAGTTGGGAAATGGCAAGGAGGAAGCTAACGTCATGTCGGGTTTTAAAAATACGCTAGAAACAGATATTTTTAAATAAACTACGTCACAACATTAACTTCACAACATCTACTCATCACGCGCTAGTTATAAAAGTCAGTTTAAGATTCATGACTATTGCTTTGTTTATAAACCATGAAATAACTATTCAGTAACTGATACTTCGCGTTTATAGTTTTTTAACTGATGTCGGATGAAAGAAAACGTATTGGCTGGTTATCCTCTCATGCAGGTCGTAAATGTTCAATAATGAGGTTCCTATATCTTACTGGCCATTATTGGTTATTTCAACGACTCGTTAATTTTTACACCCAGTCCTTAACTTACTGCACGATAGGTTTGACTTTCATCGATCATTGTAACATCCCTCGTAACTTTTATCACAGGTAAATTACTTATTTCAGCCTCTACGCAATGTTTATTCTCTAAATGCAACGAATACATTAAGGCCAAATCTTCTACTTAAATAAAACAAAGTTCCCATCAAAATCATATAAGAGCAAAATCTTTGTAAAATCAAAATTGGGCCTAATTTACCTCTAATCGCTTAGGAAAACCAAATTTTTCTTAAACATGCAGTCCTAATTGAAGGTTATTTTGAATAAAAAAATCGTCATAGCAATAGCCATACAATAAAAAAATGCAAACGTTCCGCTAATTATGCCGGTGAGTGTATTTTAATTTTAGTTATTTCCAAAATGTCTTCATCCCTGATTTAGTTACGAATTTAGAAAATGGAGCTTCTAATTCGTGGCCCCAAATATGACCTAAAATGTAAACACAGCTGGCGATAGATAGATTTTAGCATATTTTTTATGTAATTTTTGAACCACTATTTCTCTTAAACTTTAGGGGCAAGTGGTAGAACAAAAGTTATTAATTATTATGGGTACTTTAACACCCTTTCGGATTAGTACCCCCTTTCTGACTAACCTTGTATATATAATACTCGACTGGCTTCCATTGTAATGTATTCAGAGCTCCGCAGAAGCTTCGTCTAAATTTATATTTGCGGACTGTAGGAGTTTTAGTGAATTTACGATCTTAATTTCTGTAGAGATACGATGTCTGTGTAGAATTGATTGACCAACTACTTCTTCTTCTTCTTAGCGTGTCGATGACAATCTACACCGTGTCGGCCCAGAACTCAGCAACGAGTTTAGCACTATCCGTAGCGTCCATTAGTTCTTGAGGTGTACAGGTAACAGGGCAGGCGGGGCATGATGTTAAGTGCGCCATAGTTTGCGGAACGGCACCACATTTACACTCAAGGTTTGAATTACCCGCAAATTTCCACCTGAGCAGGTTTTCCTTGCTTCGACCAACCTGAGTCCGAAGTCTATTTAGAGACTTCCAGGTCAGCCAAGGCAACTCATGCCCAGGTGGGAGATCCTCGGAAGGGGCAACAAATGGAGTGGGTAGAGAAGCCTTATCTCGCCACAGCTGGACTCTTGCCTGTGAACGTTCGCCATTGAGTGGGAGGACACGCTGTGCAAAGCTATTACGGCTCTTAAGTCTTTGCCGAACGGGGATGTTGTAGTGCAGAGGGTGACGCGTATCGCTTTCCATTTTAGTTCTTTCGCTAGAGCTAGCTACTGCTCTACGAACTTCTGGTGGCGCCATTCCTGCCAGTGGATACAGCATTTGTACCGGGGTCGGTTTGAGGCAACCAGTGATAATCCGGCACGTTTCATTTAGTGCTGTATCCACAAGCTTTGCGTGGGCAGAACGACTCCATACAGGACATGCGTATTCGCCTGCAGAAAAGGATAACGCCAGCCCAGAAGTCCGCATAACTTTAGGCGAAGCACCCCACTTGCTAGCAATTAGTCGTTGCAGGAGATTGTTGCGTGCGTGCACTTTCCGCTTTATGTTACGACAATTGTTGCGAAATGTGAGTGACCTGTCCAAGGTAACACCAAGATACCTTGGGAAGTCACTATGCTCAATGAACACTCCATTCCAAACAATGTTCAGTTTACGACCCGCCTCTCTATTGCGGAGATGAAATAGGCACGATTGTGTTTTGCTCGGATTGGGCTTAAGTGAGTTAGCGAGGTAATAGCTAGCTAAATTGCCAAGAGCATTTGAAAGGTTGACCTCAACCTCCTCAAACGTGGTAGCTTGCGTGGTGAGTGCGAGGTCATCCGCACAAAGAAAACGGGACGTGTTCGGGCTGGACGGTTGGTCGTTGGTATAGATATTGAAGAGGAGCGGGGCCAGGACACTACCTTGGGGTAGGCCGTTCTTTTGTGATCTCCAACGACTTTTGTCCGAGAGAAGATGGACCTGAAAGCGACGATTGTGGAGAAGTTCTCGGAGTACTTTGATAAATTTCTGATCAGGGATCAAGGTTTCCACTTTCCACAATAACCGCCTGAGGTTTACTGTATCGTAAGCAGCTGAAAGGTCCACGAATACAGCACCCGTGACCATCTTCATCTCGAAACCATCCTCGATGTGTTGCACGAGTTTGAGGGTCTGGTTGCAGCAAGACTTAACGGGTCTGAAACCAGCTTGCTCTGGGATCAGCTTCGGGTCAATAACACTCGTCAGCCGATTCAGCAGCAGTCTCTCAAAGAGTTTATGCGTGTGATACAGTAGAGAAATTGGTCGGAAGTTTTTGGGGTCATCTGCTGCTTTACCTGGCTTCGGGATGGCTATAACCTTCGATTTCCTCCAGAGACGAGGAACTGAAGCTGATTCCAGACACATGTTGTATAGTTGCAACAACCACGACACGGCAACTGGTCCCAGGTGTTTTAGTTGTTCAACCGAGATGTCGTCTACTCCGGAGGCTTTGCCGCACTTTAGGTTCTTAATCACTGTGACGATATCAGCAAGGTTGAACGGTTTACTAATATCGTCACAGGTGCCATCGGATCTTTGTGGCCTAGGAACCTTGCTGGGGCGGCATGCTGGTTTGCCGTTTACGAGTAGTTGGTGAGCAATCTGATTGGCAGTGACCTGGCTGGGAGATGAAGGTTGAGGGGAATCACTAGTCAGCTTGCGGATGGTGCTCCAAGCTTTTTTACTATTGTGAGTCATATCGATATTAGTGACAGTGTTTATCCACCTCTCCCGCCTATTCTCACCTATCTTAGCCAGTAACAATTCTCCAGCCAGAGTTGTTTCTTCCGCAAAGGGGTCGGTACGAAACATTAATTCGTACTGGCTTAACAGCTTAGCGGACTCTGTCGACAGCCCTGGTATGTAGGAAGTTCTGCATCCCCTTGGTATGTGTTTGCGGGATGTACTAGATACAATCTCAACAAAAGTGTCGTAATTTTGCGGAGTTGGCAAGACATTCAAGAGAGCGTCGTCGATAGAGCGTGCGTATGACTCCCAGTCAGCTTTCGAGAAGTTGAATCGGCGTTTGAATTGAACATTCATAGGTCTGACCACGGGTTCAATGCTGCACATAATAGGTCGGTGCTGAGTGCGAGGTATAGGTGGGCATACACTTTTTGTGCACTGTGAGCTGATATTGGAACTTACGAAGATTAGGTCTGGATTATAACCACGTTTCCACCGGCCACTATTGAAAGAAGCCGGTAGTTTAGGGTCATGAATAAGGGTCAGATCATTCGTCTCAGCCCATTCTTCGATTGCTTGCCCGCTCAGGTCCATGTTATTGTAGCCCCAGTTGGGGCTACGGCTGTTAAAGTCACCGATTACAATTTTGTTAGGCTGGCTGTTGAAATTCCATGGTTGGTCGAATTGGAACGTGGTGCCAGGGGGATTATAAATTGAAGTAATGGAACATTTCCCGACATCTACAGTGATCACTTCAATGCCGTTCTCGGTGGAGCACTTGGTGGATAGTATACTTACGCCGGGAGCAACAAACACTGCGTTACCGTGCTTCGGGTGACAGATCTCGGCGATAAGCGTTAGTCCAGGTATGTGTGGCCGGCTTTGGGTTTCGCTTCGGTGGGTCTCTTGAACGCAAAGAATATCGCAGTGAGTTTTGCGGTACAAATCGGAAAGGATTTCAGATTTGTCTTCTGAGAACCCTTCGATGTTAATCGAGACTACGCACAGAGCCGGCTTTAAGGGTGGACTTTGGATTGCCATCGTTGTGAAAGGATTAGCCAATCAGCGTGAGTATCTCGCTGATTGCCCAGGGTGCGCCGGACGTATAGTGGCACAAAAGATACGTCACTCGGGGAGGCTCCTTTCATGCACCAACTACTTTAAGCTTTATACTATTAAAGGTATAAGTCCGAGACGGGCTGCAAACTGCAGACTGCATCCGCAGACCGCAACTCGCCGTCCGAATAACACCTTTAAGGTGCACACCTTAAAGGTAGTATTCCAAGGGCGACCGCAAACTGCAACCGTAGATGACAGCAGCAGACAAGCGACACTACTGGTTCATACAAACCAATGTGACTTGCGGTCTGCGGTTGCAGTTTGCAGCCCATTTCGGACTTGTACATTAATAAATTGCTTTTAAGTAAGAGATAGATCCTCATAGTCACTTTGAAAACTCTGGAAACACTGATTCGATATCAAAACACTTTTCTTTTTTTATTCGCTTCCTCTTTGTTGTTTTGGTCGCAAGCACGACTGCTGAGTGTGAGGTCATAGGTTCGATCGCCAGGTCGGGCAAAGTGTTATTGGATTTTTCCGTGTGAAATTTTTAGTAGCAGCCTGGCGTCTGGATTTTTCGGTGGCAATAGACCCGCCCTCTATAACAAAGTACTAAAGGTCATGACACACTATACCGGCACCGCAACGGCATCGCTCCAACCTAACATGTTGTATATTTCATAATGTCAATATGAAAAAGCCAACGGCGAGCAGTAAGCGCGCTTGCCGCTACCATACAACTCAACTCGCAGTCCGCGCGCTGTGAGCGAGCGGACCGCGTGCTTACTGCGCGCCGACTCCGAGTCGCCAGCGAAATAACTTCGTTGCGCCGTCGTACGCGCTCCTTTCAAAAATGTCATATAACTACTGGGTTGTGTTCGCGGTGACAGCAAGCTTGCACCTCGCGGACGACGCGTAGTTAGCGCGCTGGCAGCTAGCCGTAGCCTAAATTCGAGGCGATACATAAAGAAAGCGGGTAGAAGCAGGGGCTTGCATTTTTTTTTACAAAAATATGCCTTGTTCCCTTGCAAATACAGCAACAAATGACGGCTTACCAGCGCTGACCGGAGCAGATCGGAACTTGTCGGCGAAGTTCGGAGTTTGTCGGCGCCACACAGTACAGAGACTACCTGCGTTGACTAACTGCGCGGACCAGCACCGACAAGCGCTGGCAGATCGGAGCCGGCAACCCGCTTTCTACGTGTATACGCACTTCGACACCGTTGACTTACGGTGAAAGAAAACATCGTGTGTAAATCTGGACTTATTGGTCTGAAATCGCCAACACAAGCAAGCGTGGTGATCAATGCTCGTTCCTTCTCTGTATGAGAAGAGGCCTTTGCCCAGCAGTGGGACAGTTACAGGCTGATATTTTTTATTTATTTTTAAACCCAAAGTAAGTCCTTTGCCCAACTTTGTGACAGTAATAGGTTCATTATGCTATGCTATCCATATTTTTACGTATATTCACATTATTTTTCCAATATTCTATCTTCCCATATCCTCATTTTCATAACGTTGACGTTGCAAAAAGCTGAGTCTGTTGTGAAAAGTGCTGAAGCAATCATCCAATTTTTATAGACCCCTCACCCCACCCTTCTTCAAGAAAAACTGGGAATGAAAACTGAAGAGCGGGTATCAAGTTGAACTGGTCATGTAAAAAGTACTAAAGCAATTGCCCAATTTTTATAGACCTCTAACCCTAACTTTCTAGAGGAAAAAATGGAAATGAAAACTCAAATTGTATGAAGAGATAGGTGTCAAGTTAAACTGGTCATATCAAAATTCCTGCTTTCAGATCACGTCCATTTTTCCGTTACTCACTTCTTTTAGTACTTATATAGTTTTGGGAGTCTGAACCGCGAAATTATAGTCCAAAGTTTCTTAATAAACTGGCTAATAAGAAGTTTTCGTTCCGAAGTTTTTGTCTTATTAAAGAAATAATATAGTTTTGAAGTCAAAAGGTTCGCTGACTTGCAAGTTCTTGTGTAGGTACAATGTTAGTACGAATTTGTTTTGAGGATTATCATCACTACACAGTATAGTTATAAATTAATAATTTTTCTTCAAATAAATTATTTAAAATTATTTATTTGAAGAATCATTAACATTTTTTAGGATTCCTTTCTAAAAGTATTAAATTAAAGAGCTTTGTTTTACATATTACATACATTGTTTTACATTTTACATAGCACGGAACCCTAAATAATGTTATGATTCTTCAAATCAATAATTTGTAACTTTAAATAAAGTCCAATAAATAATTCGTGATTTTTAAATCCCGGGATTAAAACGTCATGATAATTATTCCAGAATTTTAGAGGATGTATTATCCACTCTATGTTACTTCCTTCCTCGAAGTTTAGGTAAATATACTCTACCTATTCCGATCTCCGCCAGTGACATTGAGTCCGCCTTATGTATCGCCATAGTGCATAAAAGCAAAACCAATAAAAAATATTTTTAGTTTTGTTAATCTATTCAACTACTTGGCAGAGCCAAGCCCTTGCCTTCTTTCTTCCACTGTACCCGGTCTGTTGTCTCGTGTAGTGCCGGACTTAAAGAATAGCACTACCCCATCTCTTCCCGTGGGTGTCGTTAAAGGCGACTACGGGATTCTCTAGAGGATGGACAGCAGCGTTCTCTGAGTACTTTAACAACCATACTGCGATCGCCAACCCACCTGCCAAGCGTGGTAATTACGACAAACCCCCCCCCCCCTTCTGGGGGAGGCTTTTGTCCAGCATGTCAGCAGGCTATGTCTTTCGGCTGAGTGATGAGTAGTGATGACCCGGTCAAGAGCAACCTGTCATTTTCTTTCTTTTATGCGTCAAACTCTCATCATTTCACCATACTCAGCCGATTACATCATGGAAATCGTAAACTAAACATACCGACTCGCTATTTCGGGTAGCTATCCGTCATACCGTCAGTCTGATTTACGTACACGTGGGTAGCATTGTCATAATACGCCTTCGTTAAAATGATAGCTACTAAAATACGCTATAAAATATGGATAGGCCATAAATTGGTTTATGGACCGTTAATAGGCTTTTGTTGGATGGTTGTGATAATATTAGTATTACGAATGATGGTTAAGGGGTTATTAAAGGACATTGGAGACGAATAGGTAATCCTTTTGTGAGAAAAGAAGAGACAATAAGGGGCTATTTTTACTTTTTCTTATAGTATTCTCAATATAGAATGTAAATGATTTCAGCCCTTTATACCATAATTACTTAAAACTTCAAGCACGGTAATTATACACACAATAGATAAGACAATTAAGTGTCATCCTGGGACGACGGCCGGTACGCAACCGATAAGCATATAATCCTCAAAGGGATGAGCAGAACTGTTCGCCTATTACAGGGTATACCTTTCTTAATCCCCCCCCCCGCACACAAATCCTTTTGGGTGGGCAAAAGAGGTCTAAACACTTGCTTGTTTCGTAAACTCTAAAAATCATCTCATGGAATGGGGTATTTGTACTACACATTTGTAATACACAAATAAATGACATGTAAGTGTTGAACTACCTGCCTAGTGATGTATTGTATTGTTTGCTATTTTTATTTATCTGTGTAGTTTTTTCTACAGTATATGTTTCTTAGGACCTGAGGACCACCTTCTCGGACAGGTGGGCAAAGATCGTTACTTACTGGACGCCTGAAGGAGGACATCGTCGCCGAGGTCGACCTCGGCGTAGGTGGCGTGACGATCTAGACGTGTTTGCGGGGCTTGCGTGGTCAGAAACGGCACAAAATAGAGATGTTTGGAAGACAAAAGGGGAGGCCTTTGCTCAGCAGTGGGACAGTCAAAAGGCTAGTAAAAAAAAAAAAAAAAATGTTTCTTTGCTTTTTAATTTTTTTTTGAATTTTAATTGTCATTTTTAATAATACTTATACTAGTTTATTATGTAACTTTAATAATAGTATATAATTTTAACTCTGAGTGCTAGTTCCATTTAAAATTATGTAATTTAGGCATCTCATACTGTTTCTTTGTTTTTTTTTTTTTTATTGCATGATGTGGTCTCCTATTATTGAAGAAGCACATGGATTTTTGTTTTTTTCCTTTATAATATAACATGTAAGGTGTATTCTTTGTTGGAGATCCTAATAAAACAAAATGAAAATAAAAAATAAAATTTGTACTTTTTTTTAATATCGGTCCCTTCTTTAAATTAATTTCGTAAAAAACTGTTTCTCAAAGATTCGCGCTCCGACGCTCGCTGAGGACGGACGTGCCGCAACTCGCGCTGCGTACTTTCTCGACGTGCTCGCTCACGAATATCGCTACGCCCCGCCGTAGTGTTCTCCACTTCACGACTATAAGTTCAAAAGCTGCCTTTTTCAAGGCGGTGGCTGAACGCCTATTTCTTTGTTAAACGCGTGTGCCCCTTCAGGGAAAATCCACAGTTTCGTGGTCCTCGGCTGATACTTTGCAGTGTTAACGAAACCGAGCGGGTGTTGACCCAATACACCAGCTGCGCCCCTTCAGGGCAAGGCGAAAATTGGAAGGAGCTAGTACCACCGGCCTTGGGGGGTCTCCTAGTCGACGCTAGCTCTAACCCCGTTCTCTCCCATCTAGCACTCTCTAGTATTGCACCTCACTAGAGACTTAGGAACCCGTTCGCACAATAAGACTGGCGACGGGATTACAAGCTTAGGGCTCACCAATAGGCACTCAACCTCCCTGTCTATACCCGACAGGGAGGGTTTTCACACACCCCCGGGCTCATCCACCCGGGGAATCGCGTTTTTAAAAAAATTAAATTGTTAGGACTTATAGGCCGTTACTAAAAATAGTCGCGTACTTGTGCGCGCCGCGTTTTTATTAAGCCTAATTCCCATTTTTTACACACGGCTCAGGCATCTTTTCCGAGATGTCTGACGCTGTGTTATTAGCGTTCTTCCGGGAACTTTTAAAGGACCCCGAATTTCTCGCTAAATATGGCGCTCGTATTCCTAGTAGTGGGCCCATAAGGCACACTACTAATCCGTTATCGCCCACCTGCGATACCGACTTTGATTATTTCGGCGAAGGAGAGCCATTGTTCGACGAGAACAATGGCATTCCAAGCCTTTTATCGCTTCCGCCTTTCTCTCCCGGTCCATTGTCTCCGGAAACAATGGAAATTTCGCACCTGCACTCCGCAGCCGCGCCTTCCGCTAATTTAAACACCCCTTCCCCGTCCCTCCGACATGCTCCAGAGATGACGTCATCAATGGACACGTCAGAGCCCTTAGTCCCCGATTCCGATATTGAGTCCGAATCCTATTCGTCGGCTTCCTCTTCCTCAGAAAGCTACACTACCGTAGTCGGTAAGGGGAAAAAGCGTGCCCGCAAAAATAAGGCGACCTCCTCCAGCCAAGTCCCGGCTAAAACCCCCAAGACAAACGTTGCGACCCCCGCGTCGGCTGCTTCCCTTAGTCCCGTCCCGGCTACCTCCCCGCAGGCCAGTCGTCCTTCCTCCCCCCGCCCCGTCACCGGCTCGAAAACCTCGACTCCGAGGAAAGAGCCCTCTCCTCCGCCTCTGTACATTCAGGACAAGGCGAAGTGGACCGATGTGTCCAAGATGTGTGTTGATCGCAAGATCAACTATCTTAGTGCCCGCACCACCCAACAGGGCATTAAAGTCATGGTCCCCACGTCAAAAGACTTCCGCGATCTCACGCGTATGTTAAGGGAAAAAAGCGTGTCATTCCACACCTTTGCCCTTCCCGATGAGCGACTTATCAGAGTCGTTATCCGCGGCATCCCCAAGGAGATTGACTCCGACGCTATCCTCAGCGACCTTAAGTCGCAAAACATCCCCGCCTTGGAAGTCCACCGCATGCACCGCGGCCGCGGTGGCACCCCCTACGACATGGTCCTCGCAGTATGCGAGCCTTCAGACGAGTCTAAGACCGTCTATAATATTAAGACCTTGTGCCACCTGTCTGGCATAAGCGTCGAGCGCCCCAATAAGTCCGGTCCGCCTGGTCAATGTCACCGTTGCCAGCTTTATGGCCATTCACAGCGTAATTGTTACGCGAAACCCAGGTGCGTCAAGTGCCTGGGCGACCACGGCACTAGCGACTGTGAACGTCCTAAAGATAGGTCCCTATGTCTCGAGCCTCCCAGCTGCGTTTTATGCGGCGAGTCTGGTCACCCTGCGAATTATCGCGGGTGCGCTAAAGCGCCAAAACAGCGCAACCCTAAGCTGGCTAAACGCTCAGCCGACCGTCACCAAAGAGAGAGTCCCTCCACGGCTCCCCCTCTTTCTTCCCAACTCCCCGCCCGCCTCAGTCCCCAAAGGCCGTCCCCATGGAACGCGCTGAACCATCAGCAGGCGTTCCCCGCCTTAAGGCCCACTACCCAGTTGCCCCAGCAACAGCAACAAACCACAAGACCCCCAATCCCGGCTATCCCCGCCCTGATGAGCTCCACTATCCCCGCTCCCACTATAGTGCCAGCTGCTTCACAGGCTGCACGTAGTCCCCCAACATCACAGGCTGCCCCCGCACACACCCCCGCACCCGCCCCCGCACTCGCTCCCAGGCCAGCGCCGACAGCGGTTGCTCCCTCCACTTCCCTCTCGTCCACTAAAGTGCTCCTTAGGGACACGATCCCCAGCCTTATCCAAACCCTCTCCTCCTGCAATACGCAGTGGGCGATCAACATAGTCTCCGCTTGGAACGCCTCTCAAGGCGATCCAATCGCTCGCATCAATGTCCTCTGCGAACTAGATGACATAGTCATTTTCCTCATCCAATAAATTCCAATGGATACAGAAAGCTGTAGAATTAAGCCCCGATCCCTTAAATTAGGCTTCTTCAACGCTAACAGCGTTAACGGTCAACGAGATGAGATCGCAATCTTTTTGCGTGATCATCAAATTGACATCTTCCTAGTGCAGGAAACGTTTCTCAAGCCCCACAACAGGAACCCTGGAATTGCAAACTATAAATTAGTTCGCAACGACAGGACCCGTAGTAGGGGCGGTGGTACTCTCATCTACTACAAACGTTCCCTGTACTGCACTCCCTTAGACCCTCCTCCTGGTCTCCAATTCCTGGAAACTTCCATATGCAGACTAGGCATGACAGGACACCAGCCGATCACAATCGTCTCGGTGTATAATCCTCCCTCCAGTAATAAGATCCAACTCCGGAGCGATCTTAAAGCCCTCTTTGACCTCGGCGGAGGTTCCGTTATCATAGCGGGCGACCTCAATGCCAAACATCTCTCGTGGAGCTGCAACTCCAACAACCACGCGGGTCGTAACCTCGAAGAGTTGAGCCCGGAGCTCGAATTCGACGTTATCGCCCCGATGTGTCCCACTCACTACCCCCATAACCCTGACCATCAGCCCGATGTCCTTGACATAGCGCTTCTAAAGAACGTAAACCTCGGTCTACGCTCTATAGAGACGCATGAAGAGCTAGACTCCGATCACCGCCCCGTAGTCCTTCACCTAGGTCCCCGGGGTGGTCCCCCGGATCCTGGACAACCCGCCCCGACCAAAACTGTCACGGACTGGGGTAAACTAGAGGAGCGCCTCAAGTCTTCCTCGTCCGTTCACTTAGATTCCATCCCCGACGATATCGTTACGATTGCCGACACGCTGGGCGCGATCGACTCCCTTACCAGTCACGTACAGTCCGTGGTGAACGAGTGTTCACGGCAGGTTCCAGCGGTGGACGAACACCGCTGGAAGCTGCCGGACGATGTGCGTGAACTGCTGACGGAGAAGAACGCATCCATCCGTGCCTATGACACTTTTCCCTGCGAAGCTAACCGCGCCCATATGCGTTCTCTACAGCGTGCTGTAAAGAAACGTGTACGGGAGGTTCGGGAAGCCCGCTGGGACAAGATGTTGAGCGACTTAGAGCCATCCCATCTGGCCTTCTGGCAATTACAACGAAATCTAAAATCCGATTGTGTAGCTTCAACTCCCCCTCTCAATCGTCCGAACCAAAGGCCGGCCTTTGAAGATGACGAAAAGTCCGAATGTCTAGCCGACAGTCTAGAAGCCCAATGTACTCCCAGCACCCAACCCGCAGACCCGGTCCATCTTTCCAAGGTGGATCGCGAGGTCGAACGTAGGGCCTCCCTCCCTCCCGATGAAGACCCCGACGATCCCTTACCCCCCATCACCGTAGACGAGGTCCACACGATAGTGAGGAATCTCAAACCTAGGAAAGCCCCCGGCTCAGACGGTATCACCAATAAGGTGATCAAACACTTTTCCGCCCCGCTCATAGTCCTCATGACCGCCATCTTCAATGGCGCTCTGAGTAATAACATCTTTCCGCAAGCTTGGAAACAAGCCACCGTTATCGGTATCCCCAAACCCGGCAAACCCAAGAGTGAGCCCACTAGTTACCGCCCCATAAGCCTTCTCAATGTATTTGGGAAAATCTATGAGCGTCTCATTTATATCCGTTTAAAAGATTTCGCTGACTCCCGTAAACTCATCCCCGACGAACAGTTCGGTTTTCGAACCCAGCACTGTTGCATTCGACAATTGCACCGCATAGTCGAACACATTAGCTCCCGTTTTATGCGCTCGTACAAAACGGGCATGCTCTTCTTCGACGTAGCGAAAGCCTTCGACAAGGTCTGGCACAACGGTTTATTATACAAACTGTACCAATTCAACGTGCCGGACCGTCTCGTGCTCATCATTCGAGACTTTCTGTCGGATCGCTCCTTCCGCTATCGCCTAGAAGGCACCCTCTCGTCCCCTCACCCCATTCGCGCCGGCGTCCCTCAGGGCTCCGTGCTATCGCCCCTTCTGTTCACGCTGTACACCAGCGACATTCCCAAACGTGGCTTGGCCAAGTTGGCTCTCTTCGCCGACGACACGGCTATCTACTATTCCGGTAGGAGTCTCGATAGCATCTCTCGAACCCTTCAAACCGCAGCCAACACCCTCGGGGTCTGGTTCCGGAAATGGAGAATAGAGGTGAATCCCGAAAAGAGCGCAGCCGTTCTTTTCGAGAGACACGGTGATTCCCACACCCACATCCGTCCTGTCCTCATGTTCGGCAAACAGATCCCTTGGGAGATGAAAGCCAAATACCTGGGGGTTATCCTCGACCACCATCTGAGTTTCCGAGACCATATCAAAGCGGTGCGCGCTCGCGCCGCTTTCGCTGTCGGTCGCCTCCACCCCATCCTTAGAGCGCGCAGTAAATTGTCACTTAGAAATAAGCTGAGAATCTACGTGACGTGCATCCGCCCCATCTTGACTTACGCTAGCGTCGTGTTCGCACACGTTAAGCCTTGTCGCTTCAATTCCTTCCAAACCCTCCAGAATCGAGTGTTGCGCAGAGCCGCGGCTGCCCCGTGGTTCATGCGTAACGTCCAACTCCATCTCGATCTAAAAATGCCAACCATCAGGCAATACCTCAAACGCATTTCCAAGCGTTACTTCGACAATGCCCCCCGCCATCCGAACCCCCTAGTCGCCGCAGCGGCCGACTACAGTCCCTCTCTCATAAGTAAAGTTCGCCGTCCCAGGCACACACTTTTAGAACCCGACGACGAAATAACCCTCCTCCAGGAGGCGAGTAAATCGACCAGCACACTACACAACGTCCGCCGCCGTCCGGCATACCGTCCTCGCCGACGAGGCCCGTCGCGTCGTCCCACCGCCGCCGGTCACGATCCACCGAGCTCTCCCGTCGTAGAGCCGGTCGTCTGTTCAGACTCCGCAGTCACACCGATAATTCAGCCCTCATCAAGCTGTCTCCCCCCCCTATGTCCACGCCAGCAACGCCCTAAGCCGAGGTCCGAGTCCCACTAGGGGTCGCCCTTAGTGCTGTTGTTGCAGGTAGTCATGATGTTAGTGTAGTACAAGTAGTTAGCTTAGGTTAAGTATTTTACTTCCCCCCCCATTGGCTGGAGACCCTTCAGGTCTCGCCAATAACTGCCCGGTTACGTAGAAACCGTCCCCTAGGACGACCTACAGCAGTCCAATAGAAAAAAAAAAAAAAAAAAAAAAAAACTGTTTCTCAAAGGAAAATATTAATTTTAATAAAAAAAATTTAGGTACTTTTAAAATTGAATGTTTTTGTAATTATGGTATTGAAACAGCCATTATATTGGCGGCCTTTTTATATCGAGTGTCGTCACAAAATCCATTCTCACCAATCTCTACGCTCTATATTTAAAGTTGTCATAACGTGTGACGTCACAATCACAACTGACTTCGACCAATGTCATTCGTTTGAAAAAATGATATTTCTCGGATGCAATATACGATGTGTAACATAAATAACGGACAACCTCTTAAGGGATCACTGTACTCATCATTATGAACAACTTTTACTATGCGACCAAAACCGAAATCGCGAAAAATAAAACAGCTGTTCCCTACATTTATGTTCGCATAACTCGTCAAAATGTAGGGAACAGCTGATTTTTTTTGGCGATTTCATGTTTGGTCCCATAGTAAAAGTTGTTCATAACGATGAGTACAGTGACCTCTTGGAGGAGCTCGTGGCTAAATAATTACAGCCGCATAGACCGATCTTCCGGGTTAAGCCACGCTTGCCGAGGTTGGTCTGTGGATGGGTGACCATTTACCATAGCGAGTTTCCTCCGTGCCTCGGAAAACACGTAAAGCCGTTGGTCCCGGCTGTCATTTGTAGATCTTTGACAGTCGTTACTGTTGGTCAGAAGCCAGAAAGTCTGACAACCAGTCTTACCAAGAGTATCGTATTACCCAGTTACTGGGTTGTGGAGGTCTGATAGGCAGTCGCTCCATGTAAAATACTGATATTCAGCTGCATCCGGTTCGACTGGAAGCCGACCCCAACATAGTTGGGAAAAGGCTAGGCAGATGATGATGATGACAGTGACCTCTTAAGAGGTTGTGCGTTATTTATGTACACCTTATAGATTGTAAAAAAAAAACAATGAATTTCTAATGACATGCATATTCCATATTGTTCATAATAAATTCTATTATTTCTTCTTTTTCTGTCTTTGTCGCTACTATCTGTGCGCCAACGGCTTTCATATGAAAAGGCCTTAATAACATTACTTACAATACAGATTATGTAGACGTTCCTTGTCTATGACAGGTGGCGTGGTCTGCAATTAATTGACGAGTTGTGGTAACGTACGATAGACGGATTGTGTTATTGTCATGATGATAATTAATAACTTAATGTATTTAGATACACATGTAAACTTTTAAGACAATGAAGATGGCGTGAAATTAAACGTGGGTTGTTCTGGTAGATAATATAATCCTATCAACAACATTCATGCAAAAAAAAAACAACATTCAGACGAACTGAAAACCTATGCAGGGTCAATCAGTGTCACCAGTAGATCACGCGGTTTGAAGGAATTACACGAATTAGTTTACACCCTGTATTTCAACCTTCAATACCGACTTAAAATAAAAAAAGGTCGTCAACCCATCAATGATACGAACACAATTAAATTTACTCGTTCCAGGCCGTGGCCTCAACGGAAATGTACCGAAAAAATTGCAAACACATTAAATCTGATCCCTTTAGAAGTCACTGGAGCTTATAATCGCGAATTCTTTGAGATTTTGCAATAATTTGTCAGCAATTACTGGGGTCAAAGTTTATAGGGGCTATGTTACTGAGCACAAAGGCCCAGTACAGGCCTCGTGTTGTAAATTTCTGTGTGTTGGCCTCATTTAACTTATATTTAGTATTTATGTCCCCTCATTTATTCCAGGATACTTTTTTGGGTTCCGTACCCAAAGGGTAAAACGGGACCTTATAATAAGACTCCGCTGTCCGTCCGTCTGTCCGTCTGTTACCAGACTGTATCTCATGAACCGTGATAGTTAGACAGTTGAAATTTTCACAGATGATGTACTTATTTCTGTCGCCGCTATAGGTAAAAACAAATACTAAAAAACAGAGATAATGGTACGGAACCCTTCGTGCGTGAGTCTGACTCGCACTTGGCCGGTTTTTAATAGTTTTTATCAAAGTATGTGTTGGCCCTTAAAATTTTAGAAATACAGGCTTCGTATTGTAACTTCTACTACCTTTAACGTACGTTAAAACGTACCTTTAAAGTATGTTGTACTTCTACAAAATTTCACGCAAGCGAAGCTGCAGGCAAAAGCTAGTGTATAATATTTGCTTCATTCCACTCGTTATCTTTTTCGTACTTAGTTTAAGCCTACAGATTTTTCCGGGAAACTTTTCAATGGAAGTATATCTTATTTCTGGGATTCCACGGTAACGATTTTAACTTTTGAAATTGTGGGAATCGAAACATTTGAGATATTGTTTTTTTTTTCTTTTATTATTTATATCTATAAACTAGCTGTGCCCGGGACTCTGTCCGCGTGGAAGTCGGTAACCAATATTGTGTCGCAATATTCTTGATCATTTTAAATTCTAATATCTTTTGATTGAGCGAACCGAATACGATGAAACAAAAACTAAATTTTACTCCGAGATAGTTACGCACAATATTTGTCTATAAATGAAATTATTTATTCTGCAAATTGGATATTTCAAAATCACTTTTACATGTCGTTTTTTTTTTTTAAAGCTAGATGTCGTACTTACGTATTGAGTCGGCACTTTTAACGTGATACGTGCAAAAACAAACCGACAAACAGATAAACCGACAAGAACGATCGAAATGGATTCTATTGGTTATTATTTAACACTGCCGCATTTTTTTTTTGGAAATATTTCCATTGTACAGACAAGCCAAGTCTACAGATTTATAATATGTATACAGATTCGTCAAAAGTTAAAGGCCGTACTCGTATTTGTGAAAAAATACATCCTAATCACTACATTGTATAAAACAAAGTCGCTTCCCGCTGTCTGTCTGTCCCTATGTATGCTTACATCTTTAAAACTACGCAACGGATTTTGATGCGGTTTTTTTTAATAGATAGAGTGATTCAAGAGGAAGGTTTAAGCTATAAAACGTACACGTGCGAAGCCGGGGCGGGTCGCTAGTTATATAGAAAAATGAATGATTGTTTGTATGTTTGTCCTCTATGCTCCAAAACCATTCATCCGATTGTGATGAAACTTTGGTGAGTTGTTCAGGGTAAGAAAGAAAAGGACATAGAACCAAAAAAAAGTCCTTTTGGCGTTCCTAATCCATTCATCCGATTGTGATGAAACTTTGGTAGTTGTTCTGCGTAAGCCAACGGAGGTACCTGGCCGAATGAAAGAAAAGAAGAAAGAAAGAAAGAGAAAGAAAGAAAAGGAGAGAGAGAAAGAGAAAGAAAAGGAGAGAGAGAAAGGTAGATAGGTAGATAGATAGACAGATAGAAATAAAAAAAAACAGTTTTTTTCTAAAAATCTCATAATATGAAAAGTGAGTGAGTGAATGAGACAGAAGACAGAGATCTTCAATATGTTGACAAAACAGACAGACGTTCAGTTGTTCAGCCAGCAGTTGATACCAAAAATATGGCGGTACGAATTTCGCCGGGTCAGCTAGACATATTATAAATATGAAATTTTGTGAAGATAGATAGAAGTTTGATGCTGATTCACGCATGAACGGCTGAACAGATTTTGATGACATACCGCTGTTAAACCCGCGATGGTTTGTGTTGGTATGTTGATACGTTTGAATGTTGTATTAAAGTTGTTAAATAATAAAGGAAAAAAAAAATTAAAAAAAATGAAACTTGGCACACAGGTAAACTACGTCCTGGATTAAAACAAAAGATAATTTTTATTCGAGAACATGGAGTAGTTTCCAAGAATGCGTGTGAAACCGCAGGTGACAGCAAATACTATATTTATAATAATGCATTGTAAGGGCTCATTCACACGGGTTCCGTTATTGACGATTCGTCATAAAACACGATACGTCATGACGGATGGACGTTCACATTGCATACGGAATCGTGTTTTATCACGATTCGGTAAAATATCCGAATTAAACCTCTGTATTTGATTACTACAGCTATCATTTTAACTTATTTTTATATTTATTCGTAAGTGAACTTGTTCTTTTGGGTAAATAAATAATCTTTAACCCGAATTGATGTTCACATTCGTTTCGTGATTCTTAGTCTTGGATGAACTATCGAACACGACGGATCCGTTACAAAAAAAACACGATTCGTGTTTTTTGATGAACGTGTTTTTTAAAAGACGACACGTGATTAAAGACGTGTCCGACATTTTTCACAATTCGTGATGCGTGTGAACACGGGCATCTAAAAAGAAAAGCCGCCGTCGAAAAAAAACGAATCGTGAGAAAAGACGATCCGTCAAAAAAACGAATCGTCTTCGTGTGAATGAGCACTTAGAGTATTATTTATCTTAACTATTATTATAAATGCGAAAGTAAGTTTGTTTCTTACCTTTTCACGCCTAAACCACTGAACCGATCATCCTGAAGTTTTACATATACTTACGTTGTCAGGTGTACAGAAACGGACATAGGGCATTAATAAACAGTTCGGCTTCGATTCGGTTGCGATTAATCTACGTTTCTGTTAGTAGGTTTGGCCCCTTGCAGTCGACTGATGAAAATAATCCCTTTATTTATTTTAAACACCTACATTGTAACATCCTAACGTGCAGTAACTTTTAATAAAAAATATTTTAAAACTTTTTATACGTTTTATAAATAGTAAATTATTCTTATATAAGTATGGAGAATTTTAATTATTTTATAGTTGTGTACATTTAATTCATTTTTGTAATTGCTTTAGTTCTTTTTTTTTATATGTATTTCAAATGTTGTTGTTAATTTGCACCTGCCTTGTTATCTCTTCACCACCTTTGGTTGACTGGTAGAGAATGCCTAAGGTATTCTCTACCAGTCCGCCTTTGTACTTTTTTGTTGCATAAAGTTTAAATAAATAAATAACATACGTGTACGACTGGAATCCCCGAAAAGCTTGCAAAATAAAAAAAACTGAATATATTTAGGAAAATCTTATAACAGAAAACCTTTTAGAGTAGATGGATTTGAGGAAAACAACAATAACGTTCTTATGATAAAAGATGGCGCCACGTATCTTTCGAATCATGATTGGATTTATTATATAAACTTTAGTACGCGATAAATGACATGCAGGCGAGCGAAACAGCGAACGACATCTAGTCTAATAATTATAATAGTTTTATGTAGGTGGAGGTACAAGAATCTATTTTATTGAAAGCTTCGGGGTAATTGCGAGGGAAGGGTTGTTATTTGCCTCGTTAGCGATGTACTAGCTTAACAATACACTATTGTACTATTTATAACTTAGACTTTATTTTCGAACCACTCATGTAAGTCATTGTACGCAAACTTATTTGTTAGACGCGTTTTTATGTACCTACCTAATTATTTTGCCTAAATTCAAGTTGATGTCTGATGACTGTGCCCATTTAAGTTCGATGCGTTTTCAGCATAAAGGTAATCATTCTTACAATAGTTTCGATAAAATCGACAATAAGGTCAGACTGGGGTGGTAACAAGCGCTGTACAAATTTCTTTTTGACTACTTGAAGCCCCAGGAACGCCTGCCTCCCGGCAGTGAACTGCAGTGGCCTATGTGGAAGACATTGAATCGACTGCGCACCCAAGTAGACCGCTGCAAACATAATTTGGCGAAATGGGGCATGTTACACTCGTCTGACACCCAGTCTGATCAGGAGCTCTGCAACCGGAGCTCCTGATCAGACTATGTTCCACATGCTGGAGTGTCCCAACTGTCCGTTCACCTGCACCCTTGACGATCTGATTAGCGCCTTAGACGCGATAATAATTTATCATTAAATGTATCATCGATCTTCTTCTTCCTGCCCTTATCCCATGTTACTTGGGGTCGGCGCAACACGTTTTCTTCTTCCATTCCGTCCTGTCACCCGTCATGATAACACTGACTCCCTTCTCTTTCATATCATTCTTCACACAATCCAACCATCTTTTCTTTGGCCTCCCTCTTCCTCTCCATCCATCCACATTTATATTCATAATTCTTTTGGTCACATGCTTTTCATGCCTCCTCTTCACATGCCCATACCACAAACGGTTCATTCCCAACTTTTCTGTCACTGGCGCTACTTTCAAACTTCCTCTAATATACTAATTCCTGACCTTATCCATTCTGGTCACTCCATACATCCATCTCAATATTCTCCTCTCCGCTACATGCAATCTTTTTTCATCCGTCTTCTTCACGGCCTAACATTCCGATCCATACAGTACGACAGGTCTTATCACGGACTTGTAGATTTTCCCCTTTGACTTGAGAGGCATGGTCGCAAGTTAAAGGGGAGAGATCGATACGAGAAGAAAAAGAAGAATTTATTTTCTGCCCTATAAAGGGTGAAAGTTATAATACAATTCTCAAGTACATATTTCTACTTGTTTATGCAAAACTTCGGAAATATAGGTTAGATTTTATCCATCCGCAAAGCGGTTTGCATATTAATCGCCTGTTAAAAGTCCATTGCATCTCGATACTTGTTCGACAAGAGACTCGTTAGATGGCTGTGTCCGGATCAGAGGATTAGAAGACGTTTGACACAGTTTTAGTGCGATGAGAACTAGAACAGGGTAGATCGGAAACTGTGGAGCAGTTTTATGTGTTAAAGTTTTATAGATACTTAAACTTCAAGCGTAGTTCAGACTACGTTATAATACAGGGTGTTAACGAAATCGTGTAATTCCTTCAAACCACGTGATCTATTGGTGACACAGATTAACCTTAAATGGGAATTTTCGAAAATCAAAAAAAAAAATTCAAATTTTTTTTTTGGTTTTCATATTCTGAGTCTTTTTAGAGCCTCGAGTTATCTGACTGCAAAGAGAGATATCGCGTTAGTCGTTCCTGCCAGCCGTGTCGCCGTACTTTCATTAATTTATGCGTGGCATCGAAATGTTCACACAAATAAAACATTTTTTTGCAAAAAATAAATTCTTATTTTTTTACGGAATCCTTATTAGGTGGTTTAGATACGATCGGTAACAAAGCCGCATGAAAAAATAATAATTTTTTTTTTTTATTTTTAATCAAGCTTAATCCCGTGCGGGGGCTGTCTACACCAGTAGTAGATCATGTGGTTTTAAGGAATTACACGAATTCGTTAACACCCTGTATATGTTTAAATCTTCATATTTTACAGTATTTTTGTCAAACAAAAGTTGTTTATACTGTTACTATTGAAGGGTGGGCCCAGACCCCATACATTTGTTTCCCACTCTCCTTTAAAATCTCCTATGTGACATTTTTGTAGAAAATGAGTTTTTCAGAAATTCGAATAGCGGTATGATAGCGTTAGCGTTTAAAAAAACTTCCATGTGTATATCTTCATAATTCACAGACGTACTACTCATTTAAAAAAGGCTTCTGTTTAACTTACCACCAGATATAGTAACATATAACTGAACAGACAAAAATAGTAAATGATCACCAAAATTAAAACCGCATTTTAATATAAAATTACAACCAAAGTTTTAACATCTCGCTATCCTATTAAAGCAAAACGACTCCAAATAAATCATTGTTAATCTCAACCGCCCAAGTGTACCGAAAACGGTACGGCCACCATTGTTTATCTATTGTATCTATAATTACAGTACTACACAGGTTCATCCAAAAGTAGTAAATGTTGTAGTTAATGAATACCAAATTGTCACTTATTTGGGTTTCCAAAGTAGAGTCGACTTAGTCCCGCTGGGCGGGGCTCCTATTTCTGTCTGCAGGGTTTAAAGTAACCTAACACGAAGGGAATGACATCATCCCCTTCGAACCTAACCTATCCGTGTCGGGGTGCCACGGGGGTGCTAAGATTTGGTGATCATTTGGTGTTCGAATACAATTTGAAGTGCAGTTGTGACTAAAATAGCTATAGCACTATTGTAATTTTAGACTTTATTTTTCTGGTGTCAAGTATATATTTTTGGTAAAAGAACTAAGGGTATCAAAGCATTTTATGGTGGTCATTATATTTAACCTCTTTAAAAAATATCCTTAGTGTCCATTACATTACTTTGTTCATCAAAACGATCGTTTTTCTGGGAAATATACTTTTTACACATGTGAGATTCTAAAGCAACGACGATATATCATAATGTCTCGTGTAGTGCCGGACTTAAAGACACTACCGCATCTCTTGCCGTGGGTCGTAAAAGGCGACTAAGGGATTCTCTAGAGGATGGGCAGCAGCGTTCTCTGAGTACTTTAACAACCATACTGCGATCGCCAACCCGCCCGCCAAACGTGGTGATTACGCAAACCCCCCCTTTTGGGGAGGCCTATGCCCAGCAGTGGTCGTCTTACGGCTGAATGATGATGATGATGGTGATGATGATGACATGATCTATTACTGGTATAGATTAAATCCGCACGGGATATGGATTGATCCAAAATAAAAATAAAAAAACTTTTTTTTCTTACGGCAGTGCAGGCAGGTTTTTGTATCTTAACGACCTAAGGCCTGAATTACATAGAAGCGGCGTAAGGTGCAAGCGCGGCGCAGCGCGTCGCATTCATACATTTTGTCGTGCCGCTTCAAATCTTTGTCGTACAAAATCTATGAAAGCGACGCGCCTGCGCCTGCACCTTACGCCGTTTCTGTGTAATTCACGCCTAATAAGATTTGAATAAAACATAACCAAAAATTTTTTTTTTGTCATTTCATTGCCACGCGTATTGAATGAAAGCACGGCGACACAGCTGGCAGGCACGACTACTGGGATATCGCTCCGTACACTCGGTGCGCTAAAGTGACTCCGAAATAGAAAAACCCTTGTTATTTTCCTTTATCTGATCCAGTATAATTATCTTACCGTTTGAAGGAATTACACGAGTTCGTTTACAGCCTATAAATGCATATACAACGTTATTTTAAGTATATACAAAAAGCGGGACACCCCAACAAGATCTTCATCAGAACTGCCTGACTATGTGTTTTTTTTTAATAAATCTCCAAGTTACACCGTATTTTATGTCGCGTTAAGTTCCCTAGTAAAGTGTGAAATGCCTAAGATGTGCTATGCAGGGGTTGTCTAATACACGGAAACTGACCGAGCGGACCATCTCAAGCCTCAAGGTGTCTATTCCCGTCAACTGTTATGGGTAGAAAACTACTGAAACAATACTGAAACTTATGAAAAAAAAAACTGTGGTGTAAAAAATATGTCAATCGATTCTCCTAGTGATTCTGAACAAACTAGTTTCAGGTTTAGTATATACTAAAACTAAGCTTGTATATGTATCAAGGAGATCGAGTGGTATAAAAAAACCTATAATAAAAAATCAGTAACCGACATTGTAACGAGTGCAAGCGAGCAGAAACCAAGCAAAGACAATAAAAAGAAAACTCTTTAATTTCCGGCCAGTTCTAAAAATAAAAGAAAATGGCGTCGTGTGCCAACGTTCCCCGCATTTCTTAGAACCAATTACATAATTGCAGGGGGAGGAACACACCTAGTTACTTGATAAGAAAAGAAGTGACCACACTCACTGAACTGGCTTATAGAAAACCAGCCCGGCGTCGCTTGACTACGTTTTATAGCTTAAAATGTTTTGGAAAAAATTACCTAAATTAAGATGAAAACCGCATCAAAGTCCATTGAGTAGTTTAGAAGAAGTAAATGGAGAAACAGACCGACGTAAAAAGCGACATTCAATTTAAACTACACTTGGAAGCAACTAAAGAAACCAAGCCACTCTTTTTTCACGTATCCTGGTTATTAGTTTTCATGAATTATATAATTCTAAGTTGACAAAAAACGACCCTTATTGTAAGAATTATCAAATAACCTTTTAGGCGATATACGAGTATGTTTAGAATTGATCTGTTCCATAATACCAAAAATAATAACAATTACTTTTACGTGAAAAATGGAAGTGGCTCGATTTATTTGCTCCCAAGTATATTTATTTAGAGATTAGAGATTTTAAGTTTTATCAACTGGGTACCTATACGGTTAAAAGTACCGTTAAGTGAGTTCTGACGGTTCTCTACAAAACTTTACCATGCCACATATTTACATATTTAACATTTAAAAAAAACAAGGATAATATGACTATTTTACAGTTCGTGATGATGTCGTTCACGGTTTTTTGAAAGCAGTCTTTTTACGGCTACAATTTACGAAATGACCGCTATGTCAACGTTGAACAGAATTTAGCTTTCGACTTTGATAGTATCTTAGTGCCAAAACACAGTAAGCGTATCTTGCTCCGCGTAATGCGTAAGATACGCGAAAAATACGCATAAGTGAGGCTGTAGTCGCTGAAAATACGCAGAATGCCGAACGGAAGTAGCACGCGAAACTTTTAAGCCTTACTACGCTCAGCGTAACGACTCGACTTATAAATAAATACGCTTTGGTGAGGCCACGCAAGAGAATTTGTATGTAGCGCGATGTATACGCGTAATGTACGATTTCCAACAACCGGGCCACGTAGGAGCGCAGCGCAGAGCATCGCAGCGGATGCTCGAGCATGCGCGCGTAGCCGTCCGCGTCCGCCCGACTACGACGTCGCGACGGCTACAATCTGCTGGAATCCGGGCGCATGCACGCGCGTGTTCGCGTATCCGCTATCGCAGTCAATTTCTACCTGCGGTGTGGCCGAGCGGAGCCGACCGGACGCGATGACAGCCGAGCGCCGCCGTCCACGTACGCGAGCAGCCGACACCGGCTGCCGCGGCATACTCGAGGAGCCAACCGGCTGCCGCGTCATATGCGCGGATCTAACCGAATTCCAAGCAGTGTAAATTCCATGCAAACATGAAACTTAACTATTGTATAGAAGCCTGAATTTCCTTTAGCACAGTGTGAAATGCGCTCCGGCGCGCTCCGGCGCTGCCCGTTTGTTGGAAATCGTACATAGCGCGATGATACATAACCCGGGCAAGATACACTCGGTGTGTCTGCAGCGTTACTCGTCAATTTGTCCGACATGCGTCGTGGTGATTATGGCAATATCATTACCGTTCATTGCGTTGGTCTTCAGAAGCCGATATCCAGAAGTGGTCATTCATGGGCTAGACTACCTTTTTGGTCCGGCAAAAAACAAGCCACTCTCTTCCAATTGGTCATAAAAGGTTTCAAAAAGTTTTTTTAGACGGAAAATGATGAACTCAGTAATTTGTAACCCGTCTTTTTTTGTATTCCATTCTCTTCGTTGTCTACCTATATCATATCCAAGCTTAAGACAATAGAAATAAGCTTAAATACAAAAAGAATACGCTTTTTAACCCTGCAATACCCAGAGGTAAACCGGAGATAAACGGTAATTTATTTGAAGTTCCTTCATATTTTTAATATAATTTATTTTACCTTACTGAGTAATATTTTTGTGTAGTAACTAATGGCCTCTGGGCCTAGTTGTCGAGGCCAGGGACTGACTATTGCTAGGTAACGAATAAATATATTATTATTTTATTAATCTTTAAATAAAAGAGAGACTGTATCAACATCCGTTCTAGTCGTAAGGCTACGTTCTAGCTGGGCAACTGGTTGCGTTGCGTTGCGAGGCGGTGCGTTACAAGTTACAACTAGGGCATGCAAGATTCGCTCGATTTAACTTTTCGAGTTTTTCGAATAGTTGCTCAACTATTCGAATAAATGCGAGGTATTCCATTTTTTAATATTAATGTTGTAATTAACAGGTGGCAATCCGTTTAAATAAGGATAAATAGTTAGCATTCGCTGAAACTCACACACACGCACACACATACACACTCACACAACTCATTCCTAAAAAAATTGTATAGTGCTAAAAACGTGATACTATTTGCCCAATCATTGTTATTTATGGCTCACAACTTTTGGGAGAGCACTGTGACCTGATACAGGCTCAGCAAAGCTCAGGCGCAGTTGCACATCTTTTATTTAAATACATAGAATAATAACTACAATGTAAACTGTTCTCCCGTTACATTTTATATGGAAATAAACAAATTTATTATTATACAAAGAATATTAAATATAAAAAAAACATGGATTTAGTTTTCTAATTCACAAAGTAAACAAATTTTAGTAAACACAAGACGAAAACAAAACTGAAGTTGTTGACACGTATTTTCAATTTATTTAATAAACAAGATTCGACGTTAAAATAAAATGTGAACTGAAACTTACAAAACTCCCATTTGTAAAGGTCATGGCCCATAATCCGACCCGATTCAAAAATGTTTTTGTACAAAAACGACAATGGTGGTAAATAATGCAGGCATAACCCACTTTTCATTATATGTAAAAAGAAAAAATTAATTCAATGGAGAGATCTTGCAGTAGACCAACAAAAGTTGGATAATAATTAGCTGCACCACAGCGGTTTCGCCCGTCTGTAAATTATTTTATCCCATGGAAACATGTCACTGGGATAAAAGTATACTATGTCCGTCTCAAAATCCAATAGGTATATCTCTACATGGCAATTTAATCAAAATCGGTTCAGTGGTTTAGACTTGAAAATGAAACAGACTTACTTTGCCATTGTTTTGTTAAATAAAAATATCATCATCACAATCATAAAGCAAACTCGTTCGGTCAGGTAATGACACGTATATTGCTGCCTCTGTCTCACCCGAGTTGATAACCAGCTTTGTTGCGCTCGCGCAATAATACAATGCCTTGCCTGGCCCACAGCGGGTAGAAAAACATCGGCAGCGCCTTCCTAACCTCGCCCTTCGCAGTCCTTCGTCATTCGTCGTTGTGATCTGTGCTTTTTCCGAATTTCTATATTATTCCGATACAATTAACTATTTTGGCGTGTTTACTTGAGTGATTGTTTGGTTCTCGATTTGGATTTTGTTGACATGGAACGACTTAATAGCTGTGTAGCGTGTAACCGATCGGAAGTTTTCATACTTTTAATCGACCTAAGATTACATTTTTTTATTATTATTATTTCATGATCCCCATCAGCCACAGTAATGCGCCACTTACCATTGAAAAGTATAATCATTTGTCTTTGATTCTCGCCATGTTTCATTTCTGTACGCCGTAGGTATATTTTTCACACTAAATGGGCCATTACCTTTTGTCGACTCTGCCACGTCACAAATCGCGCGGCAAAGCGACGCAAAGGCTGCCAAGTGATCAAATACGCGTTCGCGCGTGCCTTAAAGCATTCTTGCGTATGATTAATTACTCAAAAAACTCGAATACTTCGAATATCTTGGCTCTTACTATTCGAATAGTAAAATGAAGCAAATGCCACGTGCCCTAGTTACAATGCAGTCGACGTGAGCTAGCAGCTGCGTTATATATAGTATATATAGTATGTATGTGATGCGTAAGGCTAAATTTTAACTTTTGCCGCAGTCAAACCGCTAAAAACAAACTATACGACTATCAAACTGAATTCCGACAAATCGTTCTACGACAAGATTTTACTTCGACACTGTGGAAGTCCGACATTACGCTACTCCGACAATTATGGAACTTCGACACTGGGGTCTAAAGTAACCTAACACGAAGGGGATGACGGAGGCTTCGTTCGCTCGCTCTGCTTGCTCACTCTAGCCCCCGTCATCCCCTTCGAACCTAACCTATCGTGTCGGGGTGCTCCAAATTAGGTGTCGAAGTTCCATAATTATCGGAGTAGCGTAATGTCAGAGTTTCATAGTGTCGAAGTTAAAATCTTGTCGTAGAACGATTTGTCGAAATTCAGTTTGGGAGTGAAACTATACGCACCGCTCTGTTAGATGCACTGCTCACATAGTCCATTAATATATCTGCTGGGGTCGCGGAGCATGCAGCTGCGAAACCCGCGACCCCAGCCAAGGGTCAGGAGAAGGAACAACGTGGGTTTTTAGCCGGTAACAGTCCGGCATAACACTTCGCCTTCCGGGGGCGAAGGGCATCCATGAGGATTTTTTAACGATAAAAAAAGGCTATTAATTTAAAAGGCATATCGCTTATTATTTTCAAGGCGCGATACTCCAAGTAATGCAATCAAGAAAAAAAATGTTTCATTATGAATTCATGATTTTCTGTTTTCTAGTCATTTTAGCGTCCCGCGTTAACTGACTGTGCGAAGCGATATCGCGGTAGTCTACCCCGGCAGCTGTGTCGCCGTGCTTTCATTTGTTAATGCGTGGCATCTAAATGATTTATCAAAAATTTATTTTTTTAGCATATTTTTTTTTTTGCCTTTTTTTAAATCTTTTTTAGGTGGTTTAGCAAGGACTTATCGCAACAAAAAAAAAAGTGTTAACATATATTTTTTTATCTTTCTCAGTCCCTTGTATAAGCATATTAGTTTTTAATTGCCGTACACAAAACGGTAACTGCTGCTACAAATAAATGGCGATTAACCGAGTCTAAAAACATAAACAACTTTACTAACAATCGGTGGCCGTTTTTTAACCGGTAAAATTAGGTAATGGAATGAGATTGTCAGACAAGTAATGGAAAACGCACTTTTTGTATGTTTCAGAATTAGAAGACGGTTAGACGGTCTACTCAGAGTCATTTGACGTCGGTTTCCCTTAAAATAATCTAGAAAAAATCTAGTTTAAAAAATAAAACGAAAAGTGAAAAATCTTCTAGAAAATCTTTTTATCCATTTCGTAGCAGAAAATCGAAGCCAACACGAAAAAAGAAGAAAAAGTATTAATTCTATCAAATAATTTCAACTTTTAACCTAACTCCGTGAGTATTACCCGTGTAATACGCAGATAAAAATCTAGAAAAAAACCCTTTCAACAATTTTCCAATAATCTGTTCCCTATCTTCCATTTTTCATAGCTCTTGGTTTGACGTGAACTAAATGAACTTTCCTCACTATAATAAAGTTTAATTAAAATACCGAACAGGCTGCTAATATTGGTTTACATTTTTTTATGTAGTACGATGTTTGTATGTCCCTTGGGCAGCAGGAAATATGTTTTCAGCCAGTTATTTGATGGCTTTCGATATTTGAAAGTATAGTAAGAATATTTCGGTGTCAGCCAGTATATGTTTACACCAGTGCGCTTTTATGTTCATCTTGCGTCTTCGTCTGAAGCATGCGTGAAGCGCCATAGCGCATGCCTTAATACTAGTTCGATAAAAGCGCATGCCCCTAGCGCACGCTAATCCGTCTATTGTATGTTGACTGACGACGGACCGACATACTACGGTATATCTACACCAGTGCGCTTTCATGTTAATCCATCTTGCGCTTTCAACTTTCAAATACTCTTGCGTCAAGCGCATGCAATATTGATTGCCATAAGACGCATGCAGCTTATCGTCTACACCGGTGCGCCTCGGTCAGTCGTCAGTCGACATACAATAGACGGATTAGCGTGCGCTAAGGGCATGCGCTTTTGTCGAACTAGTATTGAGGCATGCGCTATAGCGCTTCACGCATGCTTAAGACGAAGACGCAAGATGAACATGAAAGCGCACTGGTGTAAACATAGCTATAGTATTTAAGTCTGTTCTTTCATTTATTCGCTTTATGAATATCGATATCAAAATAAAAAGTTTTTATTTCACATAAACCATTCCAGGCGCTTATGAAAAGTCGAATATTGGTGCACGTTTCCAATTAGTCGTTTCTTAGGGAGAAGAGCCGGCAAGAAACTCCATGGTTACTCTTATAAAATCCGCATCTTTAAGAATTTCAGTAAGTGCAGTTATGATTTAGAATAGTTATAAGACAGCAAGGTAGACTTAAGAGGAGGAAACAATATAAAAATTTGTTCACAAATTAAATAAGTATCGAGGCATCCAGCAAGTCTACAAAGTTCTCACATTTACAAAAGGACGCTAAACTATATAAAACAACTAACATGGTTAATTTTGTTATCGCTAGCGGGTAACACTGGGCAATGTTGACAAAGGAAGGTAGTCGTCGATATGGATCAACGCACCCGATGTTATAAAGGCGGTGGTCATTCGACGAAGCGAGAGCATTCTGTGTCTGTGTAGATCAGCTGAAGAAGTCTGACCTTTTATATCTGTCTAGCTTGTCCTTATTTTATAATCTTGTATTTGTAATAATTGTGTAAAGTATTATAATGTGTTCTAGTTCAAGTTACTAACACTAACTCAAATACAAGTACTCTCAGTGGCGGAGAGTCTATGTTGGTTTTATTTATTACATTTACCTTGCTCGCAATCCTGATATACCGATATTAGCTATAACTGTAATGATAGAATCACCCCTGAACGATTATGTTGTTGTGTCTTTTACAATTTTCATCAAAACAAATTCCAAAGAAAATCAATCACTATAATAAGATAAAGATTTCTTGAGAATAACGATTGTAATAAAAAAGAAAGCTATTCACAATATTTATATTCTGTCAAATTATTATGAGATAGAATGGCAACACTGAAAATTCATTTCTATATTCAAAAATTCGAACAGTCTGGAATTATCGTTATTTTTGTGCATGTATCCGTAGCGTGTTCATTATGGACCCACATCTATTGAGCTTCCACGAACGAACGAAAATTCATTTTATAGCGAGAGCCTGAATACTATCGAATTTCAGGAATGTGGTTGCCATCCGATAATTAAGGCCTAACAGTACAAAATTGTCATTCCTAGTTATAGTGACGTTGTATTTCGTGTTCACCGATCCGAGTACTGAAAGCGCCTTTACATTGCGTCCGATCCGAATACTGGAATATACGATTCGAATTAGTTGCAGTAATATTTGTTTGAATTGTTGTGCATTGCATTAATTTGATACGAATTTCGTAGGTTTGCAATCGAGTTTCCTCGGATTGTATTCAGCCGAATTCGGATTGGACACAGTGCACAAACGCGTTTTGATTTTATCTATTACACCACATGCAAACAACGCAACACTGCAGTTGTGTACAGTGTTGCCAGGTACGGTAAAACAAAGGAGAAGTTTGATTTTGGGCCACCACTATGTACAGTATATAGAAAAATAGGAACAAAATAGGGGATTACCATTAAAATACATCATCTGCCTAGCCTTTTCCCAACTATGTTGGGGTCGGCTTCCAGTCGAACCGGATGCAGCTGAATATCAGTATTTTACATGGAGCGACTGCCTATCAGACCTCCACAACCCAGTAACTGGGTAATACGATACTCTTGGTAAGACTGGTTGTCAGACTTTCTGGCTTCTGACCAACAGTAACGACTGTCAAAGATCTACAAATGACAGCCGGGACCAACGGCTTTACGTGCTTTCCGAGGCACGGAGGAAACTCGCTATGGTAAATGGTCACCCATCCACAGATCAACCCCGGCAAGCGTGGCTTAACCCGGAAGATCGGTCTATGCGGCTGTAATTATTTAGCCACGAGCTCCTCCATTACCATTAAAATACAAATAAATTAATTTGAAGAAGAGTACAATTGTACTGGAATTATTATTTGGGGACGTTTTTTAATATGTTAACCCTTTTTTTCTGGTAGCCATGACAGTTGTGTTTGACATTAACATGAGTTTGACAACTTTGACAGTCTTAGGTATTGTGATGTGTGTGTGACGCAATCGAGTACAACACCTGTAGTTCTATTTCATTATAAATATAACGAAATCCAAGTATTTTCGTCTATAAACAACGTAGATAGGTTATTTATTTATTTATTTACTTTAATTAAAACGGTCTTAGACCAATTACAATAATTAAAGATAGTAATAAAAAAACGATACATACATAAAAGGACAAGAAAAAAAAAAAAAAAAAAAAAAAAACTAATAAATTCTTTCATAAATCCCTTACAGTGCTTCTGACAGTATATTCTTTCACTCGTTCATGATGCATTCCTCTCGCAGTACTCTTGTGTACTTATGTAAGTACACAAGAAATAAACACTATGGGGTCAATGACATGTCAACAGTTGTCAAAATGACATTTCACATAATTTCGATCCACCATATTTTTATGTGTTGTGTTGCTCTCCTTGACGAAGTTAACTTGAATGTACAATTAAACAAAGTAAAATTATATAAAATTAACATTAAAAAACAGTTACTTTATTGTATAGCTATATTTCCATATAGTGTACATGGTGCTGGCCCAGGCTCCATACATTTCTGAAACATCTCCTTTCATTTCCAATAAAACTAGATTTGTATAATACATTATTTACTGGCGACCCGCCTCTGTTTAAACGTATACGTTTTATAGCTTAAAACCTGAGCTATTCTCGTTTGTGCCGACACGATAGAAGAAGAAGAAGCTTAAAACCTTCCTCTTGAATCACTCTATCTATTAAAAACAAACCGCATCAAAATCCATTGCGTAGTTTTAAAGATCTAAGCATACATAGGGACAGACAGCAGGAAGCGACTGTGTTTTATACTATGTAGTGATGATGTAGTGATTATTAGTTTGCAAGAGAACACATCATATCACAGAAAATCGAATTAATCAACAAATAGGTTACTTTAAACTAAAAAGGAGAATAGAACAGGACAGCGTAATATCTTTATCGCGCTTTTCACGGTATACGTCTGCCTCCGCTTATTGTATGGTAACTAAGATATAAAGTCAAAGTTTTATTATTTCAAATAGACCAGATTACAGGCACTTTTAAAACGTCAAAACTAGGTGCACGGTTCCAAAATATAGGTTCTATGGAGAAGAACCGGCAAGAAACTCCATGAATACTCTTTTTAAAATAGTAGATCATGACAATTCCATTACAGTAGTGTGCGAAATTGAATGAGAATAATGCAAGTTAACGTAACAAATAAACTCACATAAGAGTAACAAAATAGAAAAATATGTCTTCTAGGATTGCCGTAGCAGGTTAGAGCTGACCAGTCCCAACAGACAGCACCCGTTCACAAGTATGACGTGCACAACCGCATCGCTTAGCTCAACCATATTGTAGGGAACCCAACGACCGGATATACAACGCCATCATCAGCAGGACATTTATGTGAGCATGACAGACTCATACTGCCAGACAATAGGCCGTAAAATGATATGATTAATTTTATAGGTGTATCATTAATAGCTGCATGATGCTCATACTTTACAGTTTGGTGGTATATGATGCAACATAACCGCGCGCGCATGAAGGTTATATTTTTGATGACTGAAGTCTGAATCACCCAAAAATGGGACATTTGGCGTCCCGATCATGGGTAAATCGGAACGGGTCCACGGAGCCCCAGAAATCGGTACGTACCTTTAAAATGCGGTATGAAGTCATACCCTTAAATTCTGAGTACACGAATATAACGTAACTTAAATATATGTCGGTACCGAAAAATAGAGTCTAAGAATGCTAAACGGTATATTTCCGCGTCGGTACCTAAACCTATAAAAATAACGGTAATCTTTGTTAAACCGCCTCACTATCCCGTCTTTTTTATGAGGCTTCAGATAGCATCGATGTTTCAATAGCATAATTAATTAATCACTCGGTGTTTTTCGGTACCGATTAAAGGTATGGCCTTTATAGGAAACCGGTAACCGTATATTTTAAAGGTATCGTAACCTCGTATCGCTTCACTCCATAACAATAAATGCCCATTTTCTGTAAGTGAAATGCGAAATAATGCAGATAAACATGTTATGTCCCTAAGTGGCTGTTTACCCGACCTACAAAAAGTATGTCAGCTGCCTAATTCACCTTTTCAATACCCACGGGGAGGATGAATGATGATAAAAGGGATGGAGCCTATTTCCACCCCGGGACGAAGCGCAAAATAAATATGAATACAGATAATTGGGCAATTCCAATCAATTTTACTGTGATGAAGGAGACGCAAATTGAATTTATACTGGAAGTATGCGCATTTTGTGTTGTTTTACCGTTTTCATATTGCTCGCAGAACGGATGGCCGATGAGACCGAAAGGTTCTGAAGTGGCGACATCGTATCGGAAGGCGCAGCGTGGGTAGGCTTACCACAAGGTGGACCGATGATCTGGTGAAGGTCGCGGGAATCCGTTGCATGCGAGAAGCATAGGACCAGTCGACGTGGCGATGCTTGGAGGAGGCCTATGTCTAGCAGGGGACGTCTTTCGGCTGAATGTTCATGATATTGGGCTAGGAGAGTTTGGTCTGAGTTCGAATTTGGCACCTCTGACATTTCGAATTCTCTTCGCGGATCAGAATTTGATTATCACTTTCGATAACGGTGAAGGAAAACATCGTGTGTGTGTGTGTTAGTGTGTGTGTGTGTGTGTTTGTGTGTGTTTGTGTCGTGTGTCGTGTGTTTGTGTCGTGTGTCGTGTGTGTGTGTGTGTGTGTGTGTGTGTGTGTAGTATATCAAGCTGGCTTCCCACGGTGCGTGGTAGCGCGCACCGGCTGTGCGTGGTGCGTATCATCCGTAAAATTACGCACAGTGGGAAGCCACATTATGAGGGTGCATGATTCGAAGCTATTATTTCATTCCAAAATACCAACTGAAAAAGAACTCGCACCGCAGCTTTGAAGTTACCGACTCGCGGCGGATACGGCGCACCGCTCCGCACGCGTCCGCATTACCACGGACGAGTCTCTTCCTATAGTGCGTCGGTGCGAGCTCGTGCGTCGCGGTGCGCGCTATCACGCACCGTGGGAAACAAGTATAAGAGGAAGTTTGAAAGTAGCGCCAGTGATTGAAAAGTTGAGGAGTAATAGCACGTTGACTGTCCCGTCTGTTTTGGGTAATTTTGTGGTACGTCCAACGTTTTTTTTAATTAATTATTCATACGTCCCTGGAAAATGAAAGTTCTAGGTCGCACGTCCAACCCAAGAAACGCAGTTCAGTTGCCTTTGGCTAATGCATTACATGTAATGCACGAACGTCACAGCCAGACCAAAAATGCACTACATGTAATGCACGGACAGTCAACGTGATAGGTTAGCGTGGCATGGACATGTTATGCGGAGGGAAGAAAGTCATGTTGCCAGAAGAGTGTTAAATATGAATGTGGAAGGATATACAAGTAGAGGTAGGCCAAAGAAAAGATGGATGAATTGTGTGAAAGATGATTTGAATAAGAAAGGAGTGAGTACTGAGATGACGGCTGATAGAGGAGAATGGAAGAGGAATACATGTTGTGCCGACTCCACATAGACTGGGATGAGGGAGATGATGATGGTGTATGTAGTTTGCCAACCCGCACCGAGCTGGACTAAGGCCCAGGGTCGGACTGGGCCTAAGGGGCCCGGGTGGCATTATGACTGTGCCCGCCGACTACCTGGAATCAGCGCAGATCATATCACAAAAATACCACCTTCTTGTCAACCAAAAAACTCATCATCTGCCTAGCCTTTTCCCAATTATGTTGGGGTCGGCTTCCAGTTGAACCGGATGCAGCTGAATATCAGTATTTTACATGGAGCGACTGCCTATCAGACCTCCACAACCCAGTAACTGGGTAATACGATACTCTTGGTAAGACTGTCAACCAACAAACTAAATGACAACAATAATCAAATAGGCAAGAATTTTTGGAAGTGTTTATTTTCAAAGACATTCTTTTTTATGAAAAAAAGTTCGAATTAGTTATAACTTATAATATAACTAAAACTGGCCAGTCATTTTTTTTTCTAAAAGAGGAGATATTTCATCTCGCTACGCGGGCTTCCAGGCTGGGGGCCCGCGCACGCTAGGGCCTGGGTGGCAAACTCGATGGCCAGTCCGACACTTCTAAGGCCAAAACCCTTTTCATTCTGAGCAGAGGCCTTGCCCAGAAGTGGGACAGTAATTATGCTTATGCTCTAACAGTAATACCAACTTTTGCAGCGCAATTTCAGTCTTTTTCATGTTTGCCCCAAATTATTTGATGTAGAAAATAGCGGAAAATTTTAATTTACATTTAGTTCCGTCTCTAGTTAGGCGCTTTGAAATGCAAATAAATAATGAATACTGCATTTCCCCACTGATCATAGTATTTACCATTCCTAGTGCATATTTAATGATACTAAATGTTTGGGAATACTACAATACTGTCAGCAGCTATCAGGGGCTAATGACGTCATGTTTGGCGAATTATGTTTCATTTCATATAGCGGGCTGCACAACTAGTCACAATTGCCAACTATGCTACTGCTGAATGCAGGTTGAAGGTAATCAAGCGCAGCAATATTGCGTCATAAGCTAGCTATAGCGTCATAACTATGAAGGAATATTTTGATAGAACATCCCAGGAAAAAGGTATATGGTACAAGACCATCCAATGTCAGCCTCCTCTTATACCATGGTTCTACAATATTAAAATGAGTAGACATTCCATTGTAATAGCACATAGACTCCGCACTGGACACTATCCATCAAGATTTGGATATCTAATGCAAAAGACGGATTCTCCTAATTGCGAAGTATGTCAGGTGATTGAAGATGTCCATCATTTGTTGATGGAGTGTGTCCAGAATAATGTTAAGAGAGAAGCAATTTTTAGTCAATTCCAGCTAAACAAATTAGATGTAGGTTTATTTCATAGTATTTTAGCAGCTCCTGGGTCCAACGCGGCTAAAATGACATATAGGTTAATTTATAGAGATGTATGAATAGTGTGTAAGATGTAACATGTAGATAAGGGTTCGATAGAACTGACATATCCAAAGGATAAAAAGTTCCTGAATCAAAAAGATAAAAAAAAACTACAACTAGGTATAAAGCATGACGTTTACACTATTCGCTATATCGCAAAACGGTCTATTATCTACGGTCTACGGACGGTCTATTATGTAGGTATGGCAAGTTTTTGACGGCGATCCGTCGGGCGACGGACGGGATAAAAGTGAAGCGAGGTGGGGATCGGAGAATTCTACGATATAGCTCTGAGAATCGCTCAAGTTTATCGCGTACAGCAAGACAATACTTTATAGCACGTATGGGAAACGCACGGCCCGCGGGCCGGATCCGGCCCGTCTCGGTTTATGAACCGGCCCGCGACATTTTGAAATTTCAGATGAACAGATGAAAATCTGAAAAACCCGTTACGCTTCGCAAGCGCAGCTTAACCTCGCATATCGTATGATCCTCGCAGTTATTGATTAGCCCCTCAAAGCAAAGGCAAAGCCAAATCTATCATCACGATTAAATTCCCTTACAGCACTTTCAAGTATCAGGGTGATTATTCGAAAAATTATTGTAAAAAATAAGAACGTCATTATCATCATCCCAAAGTTCTAAATGCAGATGTTTCAAACTTCAATTATAATAATGAAAAATCAAACTATACCACGGCCGTCAAGCAATAAGACAAGAATAAAAATAATCTGAAACTAAACTAATATTAATGTGTTAATTTTTGTTAATTTTTTTTACGGAAGTTCGAATTTTCACCCATCAACCAAGTGTTCCAACAATTCCTTTCAAAGAAATTGCATCACTGATCCTACCTCCTTTAATCGCAAGCAACTCCTCCTTTTATGAGGAAGAAAAGAATGTAATAACCGGACATTCTCACTACGTAATTAAGTTATTAAGTTACGTGCCAGCTTGTGAGATATAAGTTCATTTTGTGGTCACATTTATTAAGAAAACGCTGCGGGAAGGAAAGAGATAGATGAGTTTGCTTACTTAATTCCCTTATTGTGACTGAGATAGTGATGGGCATTTTAGTTCGCCGAAACTTTAGTTCGCCGTTCGTTATAGTTCCAATAATTGCTCTTGCAAATAGGTTACCAATTTTTTTTACTAATATGGCTACTTTGTGTAAATTATTCAAACTTAACTCAATAAAAACTTGAATTACTAAGTTCTTTTTAATTTTTTTATTATTATTATTTATTTATTTATAAGTAACAATGACTCATTTCTTATTCACATTACACATTAATTGAACTGCCGACGTCTGTACGTAACGTGCAAGTCACTACAACGTCTGATGTAAGGGCAGTCCAGCCTGTCGGCTATCATCATCAGTACGCCATTGGAGCTGCCGCGAACCCTGTGCACTAGGGACGCGCATCGCTTACGCATCGTTGCAAAGAAGCAGTCGACGCGCGCCTCGGCAAACATGCCCGAGGCACTGCAGTATCGCGGCAGCCCCATCAGCGCCCTGAAGGCGTTGTTATATTGGACGCGGAGGGCTTTGTATGCTCTTTGGGTGTGATTCACCCACAGGCTGCAAGTGTAAAATGAGGTACAATACGCTCTGAAAAGTGTCACCTTGACCGACTTGGAACAACGTTAACTTTTAAAAGCCAATGTTACAAAAAACAGCCCGCAAAAGTGCCCGCCCTTCCTCGCTTCCTAGTGTTTATGCTGTGAAGAAGAAACGGCGCAACAAACTACCCAGCAACACAGATAGACAGACAGATATTGAAATCCAATCGCATCTTACAGGATTAGAATCTGTCTTGAATAATTGGGTAGTAATCGTTAGTGCCTTAGAATCTGGAGACTTCCTTGAGATCTTAGATCGATCTAGATGTTATAGTGATATGTATTAAGAATTCAGAAAAGGTTTTTTTTTCTAGACGACTATCGATGACGCTAATGCCTCGTTCCTATGGCCAGAAACAAATAGTTTTGCTTACCAATAGTAACATTTTTTATTTCCGAACTCTGCGTTAAATAGATTTGTAAGCTAATTTTACCCTTGATAGGCAGTTATCCCACCGCCGACGATGAGCGAGAAGCGAGTAGAGCTAGAAACTAGAAACAAGTGGGCGAGCAGCGAGAAGCGAGTGTGTAGTTCAGATAGTTTTGTCGCTGGGCTATAAACGAGTGTGCGAGTGTGATGGGCGATTACTCGCACCACTCGCAAATGACCGCTGGTTGGTCTCTCGGCGTGAGTTCTGACCGCCAAACGAGCATCGCTGAGCAAGTATCGCTGAGCTAGTATTATCTTTGATAGCTCTTGTCGCTCAACGACAAACTAGTAGAGCGAGTCCTCACCGGCAGTGTAAACAGTCAGCGATAAACTATTAATATATGCATCTCTTTTGTTTACACGGAATGTATATTTATATATTGTACGTTTTTTGAGCAAGAAAATAGACGACGGTTAGTCGCTTCCTCGCCGGCGGTGGGACAACAGCCATAGCTACTGAGGGATAGGAGGGTCTACTATGCAAAGCTTCTTGCTTTATTATTGGTCAATTCAAGAGTCTTAATTTTGACTATTATCGCTCGGTAAATAATTGTAATCGGCTATTAATCAACTAACTAACGCTATGCTAAGGTCGCGCATGTGCCACGCGAGTAGGTTCAAATTGGAACTGTTCGCATACCAGTTCTCTTCTCTTGTAGGAACGTTCTTTCGAACTAAATCGTGACAACACTAGAGGCTGTAATAAATGGACAAGTTTCTCTTTCCAAGTTTGATATCAGCTTTATTAAATAACGAGGTTTGGTAAATAAGGATTGTATCAGGATATTTTTTGCTGACTCAGAACTCGGGGATCAAGGAAAAACAAGATGTAGATAATTATTATGTTGATATTTATGTACGTTCGTGTTTTTTTTATTCCGGATGAAATAAGAAAATTCGATTGAAAACTGATTTTTTGGTTATTGTAAAGGTGAACGCACACTCATCCGAGTCGAATGCGTCGAACGAATCGATGTCAAGGAGGCCTCGCACACATATATCCGCACCGAAAGAATCGACCGCGCCGAAAAAATCGTTTCTATTTCCTTTACGCATGTCGTACTGTTTTTACTCTTTTGTCAGTGCTTTATTAATGAAAGATGAATGAGCGAGCGCATCGGTCGAGTCGACCGCATAAGCCGCGCCGAATCTGATGACGTCATCCGAATTCGTCTAGGATTTCTGGGGTTCTTCCAGATTCGGATGAATCGACGCGGGCAAGTGTGCGAGGTTCTATAATAATTCTAAAATTCGATGCGTTCAATGCATTCGACTTGGATAAGTGTGCGTTCACCTTTAATAACCAAGGAAGTGGCCATAATCACCATACTTACGCGGCATCCTACGTGAGCGATCTAGAAGCGACGCGAAGCGGCACGGCGCGACGCGAAAACAACAAACAGTCTATAGTTATTGAAGTGGCCTACGTGATCAAACGCACGTGGAGTGCGGTGCAGCGCGGCGCGAAGCGAAGCGAACGCGATCAGTTGGCTTGATATTTTCGCGCGAACTTTATGCGGTGCCGTACAGTGCTACTGAATGACGGCAGCGCGCGGCGAACGGTTCGCGAGCTCGTATGACAAAGCCGCCGCTTCGCACCGCATCGCATTGAATTCGCGTGTCACCGCATCGGATCGCTTCGCAATTCGCGTCGCTTTGAACCGCTTACGTAAGACGCCGCGTTAGTTTGTAGGTTCTTAACAGATAATATGAGGACAGTGTTACGTTTGGCACCCACAGGTGGGAAGAGGGTGGCGTTTTCTTAGCATTGTGTGGTTCCTAAGCGGAAAATTCATTGTTCCCTAAAGTCTTTACACGAGTAAAGCCTTAGCCCAGTCCACAACGGTAAGGCGACGGCGACACGACGGCGAGATGACGGCGGTTTCACTAAAACAAACTTCTACGGGGTGGAAGTGATAATACGACAATAAATGATACCACGTATTCTATGATGGGTTTTAAGACCGGACACAAATAAATCAATCATGTTACGTTCAATAGTTTAGTCACAGAAATTTTCGTAGGATTTAATAATTTTACGAATATCAAGATCTCTACGCGAAGTTATGTAAATCTATGACCCGTTTAAACCAAAATTATCTTTATTTACACGTGTAGGATAGATACAGTTACCATAAGTTTCCACTTCAACGTCCCTTCATCAACATAAATGAGTGAAATTGAATAATCATGCGAAAAAAAATGTGCTTGGAAGTAACAGATTTTTTGTGTACGGTACTAGAACACATCATAGAACACGTGGTATCATTTATTGTTGTATTATCATATCCACCCCGTGTATTCGTGGCCGCATTGCTTAGGCAAAAGACGAAAATTATATTGATTGTGTCGTCGACGTCGCGTCTCCGTCGCTGTGCCAGTGAAACCTCGGCTTTACCTACACCACAAGCTATAAAATATACTGCGCTATAATAATATCAGACTTTCCTAATACTAATCGGATTAGTGTTGCCAACTTTGCTATCTTTAGACAGAAAACGTTACAGTATATTATTATTGTAATTTATGCAAACCTCGCACATGGAAGCAACGAACGAGTTATTAAATGCTTAAAGAAAACATGGTCGGTGTAGAAGAGAAAGGAATAAAAAGATGATTTAATCGGTTCCCTATACATTTGCATAACATTTTAAGACCTAATATAACTTTGGCATACTTTTGTTTCTCTTAATTACATTTTCGCATAACATTATTTACGCTTACGCATAATTTCTCTAATATTAATAATGATTAAGCATAACATTCTAAAGCATAAATTAAACTCTCAATCACCGTAATTATAGACACAATAGATAAGACAATTAAGTGTCGTCCTGAGACGACGGGCGGTACGCTACCGGTTAAAACCGGTTTCAATAAAAGTTATAAGTCCTAAATTCAGAGTGGACGGAGCCCCGCACATCAGGGCTCCTATTTCTACCTGCAGGGTCAGGGTTTAAAGTAACCTAACACGAAGGGGATAACGGGGGCTTCATTCGCTTGCTTTGCTCGCTCACTTGCCATCCCCTACGAACCTAACCTATCAGTGTCAGGGTGCTCCAAATCACAGAGCTCGCTTTTGAAATTAGTCAGTTGGAAGACAAGTGATAGTGTGTTAATACAATATTAGTATTATGCCAAAACAAATTAGCCTTCAAGATAATTATGTCAACATAAACTGTATGCCAAAAAAAAATATGGCAAAGTATATTTATGGCAAAAAAAAAAACAAAATAATTATGCCAAAGTACCTATATTACGAAAAATAACAATAAGCGAAAAGAAGGGTTCCGATTTTATCTACTACTCATTCCTATTGGACATTACATTGCAACTTCAAACTAAATAGCGAAACTTCACAGGGTTAATAGGTATAATTAAAAGAATACATTAAAAAAAAGCTAAACCTTAATTAAGAGCGTGTACCGCCGCGCCGTACGGCATTTCATTCAAATTTTCAAAGTCTTTGTTTTTCGTAATGACTGAACCGATTTTGATGAAACTTCATACACATAAGCAGGATACTTAGGTCTAAAAATTTAGTAGAAAACATTTTCAAAATGTCTTACTCTAAAAATGATAATTGAAAATTTCTGTTTGTATGGAAAATTTAAAATCGGTCTAATTTAACTGTAACACTATTTTTCGAAAATGTTTTCTACTTACTTTTTAGTCCTATGTATCCTGCTGGGTATGACGTTTCATTAAAATCGGTTCAGTCATATCGAAAAATAAGGACTTGGAAATTTGTATGAAATGCGGAACGGCGTACACGCTCATAATTAGATACCTAACTAATATAGTAGCGAAGAGCGCACACGTTTAGGCAGTAAACATTAGTTAATCTGTGGTTTAGGTATTATTCTGCCTCATACCATTTGCGAGAACATAAGTTCGCATTATAAACGTTAAACACAGGTTAAAAGTAGGAATTCAGCCTCTGTATGTACTCTCTAAGCCACAGAGCGTTGTTAATGTGTAACTAGGTAGGTACTTTTCTTTAAGAATTGGTATTAATGTATAATATTATCATGACGGCTCCTTACAAATACATACAATCTCCCGTGTTCTGGACTAATGTTTGTGTGATGATAGTTAATACAGAGATTGAAAGTCCTTATCAAAACATTTGTTGAAGGAACCACAAACCAAAACGTCATCGAAGTATTATATTTTATGTGTTTGTTGTTTTTTGATAAAAAGCACTTAATCAATTTCGATAAAAAAATTATGGGACCACCTTTGAAGTATGGCCCACCTAACAAAACAAAAATAATCAAAATCCATTCATAATTGGCGGAGATATCGCGTAACAAACATACAAAAAAAAACTTTCTGACGAATAAGAACCTCCTCCTTTTTGATGTCGGTTAAAACAGCAGCTCCCATTTCAGATTTGAACGTTGTTGCTTAACATCATAGATCAATCGATCGATCAAAGACGCAACGATTATCCAATAAGCCCATAATAACAATGTACTAACCCATCTTATTAATAACCTATTCGTCAGCACATACTTATCAAATTCCAAGGCTCATCCCGAATCATGTCGAAACAATTTTATATATTTAGACATTACACAAATATTTATAAAATCCAGATATTCTCATTAACCGTAGAAAAATATACAGGAGATTATCGAAATACTGCGTTACGTCGTAAAACAGAGTTTATTTCAGTTTCTACGTAGACCTAGTAAATGTATTCGTGCACGTTTATCTTCTTTTAAAACTCAGATTTGTTTAAAATAGCCCACCGTCATGACTACTTTAAAAAATGATCAAGAATACAATTTCAAAGATGGTACAAAAAACATATTATAATGGTATGGGCATGTGATAAACAGGCTGTCCCAAAACCCAGCTTCAAGCCTGTTAGAAATTACAATACTGTTTATAAATTTATTTATTTAAAAAAAAACGATTTAGCGTTTTAAAATTACCATGAATAACATTTTATCTCATCATTCTAACTATTAAATGAGGAGGTTCTTTTCAAAACTTGACTATTCCACTTTCGACAGAAATACTTTTTCTTTTTTATTGCTGACCTTGAAATTAATATTTAGCGAAAATAAAACTGGGCAAAAACTCGATAGTTACACCAGAAAAAAATGAATGAAAGGCATGATTTCGTCAAAAGTAGATTATTCCACTTCAAAATGACATAACCCATTTCAAAAATACATTTTTGGAAAAAAATATGATTAATCCAGAAGTTAATTAACTATTTCAGTCCAAATTGCAATAAAACATGTTTTATCCCTAAATTTTTCAGTCAGAAATGTTCTTTACTTTTTTAATATGGAAAGCTGAATTTTTTATTTTGAACGATTGCACAACACTACGTGGCGTTTGTTTGACAGTTTCGACACAAAAGTCATGTCATAATTGTCATTGTTAACTGAGCAAGTGGACCGTGCTCGTAACAAAACTTGATTATTCCTTATCAGCCGCGTCAAAACTAGATTATTCCATTTCAAATTTCGGATTTATTCAAAATAGGTATATTACAGCAAAATTTTTAAATCCTGTACAAAGCAATGACTTATCTTGTCGTCTTTAATAATGCAACAAATTTTTGGGTTAAATACATAGTTACATACCTAAAAAACTATTTTCTCAAATTGTGCAAAAACACAAAAAGTGGAATAGTCAAGTTTTGAAAAGAACCTCCTCAAATATGTTTTTAAATAAAGTATACAACGTTTAACTTTTTATATTTTATTCTGAACATTCATAAACTTCATCTGTTCTATCATTTGTTTCCAGCTTGATCTTGAGGTTTGGGACACCTATATACAGTCAGTCATATGCGGAGATATGTGCACAGAAAGGATCGTGGTATTTCCCAGACAAGGATGAAAGCTGGAAAGTAGTGCAAAACAAACGTTTTCGTCATAAGTTTACAGCTACCAGAGGGAAAGCTTGTTTGGAACAGAAAAGCAAGTTTAAGGCTGCTGATTTTAAAATATCTCTTTTTATAACCAATGTGCACAAAGATGTTTTGGAGGCGGACATTGCAGAGTATATTTATAACAAAACTAAAGAGAAAGTAACGCCTATCAGGATAAAGATGGCGAGAGAACGTAGCTTTAGTGCCTTTAAATTGTTTGTAAGTGAGGCGCACTTGGACATATATCTCGACGACAACTTGTGGCCGAACAATGTTTCTTTTAGGCGTTTTGTAAATATATAGGGTAAAAGTACAGTCAAAAATAATGACGTGTAACTTAGTCCTATTTAATAGTAAAAACGTGAAACGTTAGATAGATAGTAACACATATGAGTCCTGTGACTTGAATTAAATGATTATTATTATCTTGTATCTCTTTTCAGTCACGGCTCATCTTCCTTGCGGAAGATGTCCGGTCCTTTGGAAGGCATACACGGGGACACAGGTCCAACGCGCAGAGGCCCCTTTGAGAACTTTAATCTAAAATGGGGTGGGGCACCAACCGGGGTCTATCCACGGCTGCACTATTGGAGTACAGTCATGGACCGTCCCAGGTGGGTGCAAAACTATTGCAAAATGTGGTGAAAAATGTCTGGTTTATGGGAAGGGGTGTTAGGTGGACTGGATAACTTCTATTGCCGGAAGAAAACGGCGTCTGCCTTTCAACATTTAAAATTGAAAGTGTTGGCAGACGGTGACTCGCCAGCTCACTAGCTGGGCCCCCTGAAAAGCTGCCAGTACATAGGCGAAGGAGGCAACAGACGTGTGAGCGGCTAGGGGTGTAGAGAGGTGTGGCCCCGGTTTCGCCGTCGCGGGTCTAAAAGACCCGGAGTGGGTTTCCCCGCTATTACGCCTTTAGACACTTCCACCCCCGAGCATATAGCTCTGGCGGCCCCCCTCTGGACGGCCGATAAAGGCAAGCCAGAGTTGAGAGTCCTGCGGGCACTCTTGGGGTTCCACCCCAGCCAGCCAATAAAGGCAAACTAGAGACGAGGCCCTGACCGACTGTCTGAGGCAATAAGGTACGCAGTGTCGCCACTCACCAACAGCTCGCCACAAGCTGCCCTGCGGTTTGTAAGCTTTTCAGTAGACCTCATGATACATTTTTTATTATATGATGGGGTTGTAGAAAGCTAGTCTAATGTTCCCTCCGGTTTTACATTAATCTCATGATGAGGTAACGCTTTTCCCAGAGGGGGATGATTATTATTATTATTATATAGGTATTGTATTTATATGGTTCCATGTGTTACATATATGTTTCTCATGTATTTATTTACACATTGTAGTCTACATTTCTTGTAAGGTTCCCTTCTCACAGATTTCCTGGAAGAGATTTCTATAACGGCAGTGCCTTTGTACTTTATATTTGTAAGCAATATTTAGCAATACCTTGATATGTCTATTTAATTTGTTCAGAGAGTACAACAAAAAAATATATAAAAAAACATTGTTCGAATGCAAGACACATCGCCGCCGAGTTATCTTGTCGTGAAAGAAATTGAAATCGATTTTACCATTATATTGATGTCTTCGTCGACTAAAATGTCAAAGAAAATTCGTAGAAATTACCATTGAAGATTCATAGAAAAGACTGCAATCTGACGGGAGACACCGCCCCCACTGCATTTTGCATTATAAAGTATACTGGGTACAAAGGTGACAACTTGTCACTGACAAAGGAATTAGAAACGATTCTTCAGTGAGATTTTATAGTGTTACTACTATAAAAGCGGTTTGAATAAGCGGTGAAATAAACGAAAGAAAAAACAAAAAAAAAAGACCCAAAATTGTTTACTACTAAACAAGTACTCGTAATAAACATTTTTTCTTTTTTGCAATTGCTTTTTTATTTTAAATTTTGAGTGACATAAACAATACATGAACATGCGATCACAGTAATCGCGAGTGATTTGCGTTATCCATCGAAGAGTTCCATTGTCTATCTCCGATCCGATCTTCATCAGTTCTTCATCAAATTTAATTGAGACCACCTCGGGAGAATATTCTTTAAAACAAAAAATAATCATTAAAATCGGTTCAGAGTTAGCGACGATATCGCTTATATCAAACATACAAAAAAAACATACACGTCGAATTAAGAATCTCCTCCTTTTTTGAAAGTCGGTTAAAATGTTATCTATGCTAAACCGTAACGCAATTTGTTGGCAGACGTAACTCCCTGACACAGTTCTAATTGCATAATCACCTATACTTATATTCGTTTTATATTACGAATATTTTAATATGTATGTCACACACACACATTTCAAAATTTACTAGAATTAAGACACGTCTACCACTTGTTCATTAATTATTTCTTTTGTTGCATGCAAAGATGCTACTTTTTGGAATATATAACACGTGCTATAATACATCCATTACGAGAGGGGATCGGAACTGTTTCTTCTAAACACAGGTTACTTCGTAACCTATCTAGGAGATCAGTACTCCACCCACTAACTAGATTTAGAATCTTGTATGCCTGTGCTATATTTACCTTGCCATGTAATCTGGTCTAATTGAAACAATAAATCTTTATTATTTATGTTAAATCAATGGCCATTTTAATTGACATCGAAAACATAGTTTTCCTATATTTTGTGCAACATTACTCGGCCTTAACGGAATGAAATAATTATTTAAACTATAATGAGTTAAGCTTGGCACTAAGATGGTCTCCATACTTGTCAGTATATCCTGGAAAAACTAAATTTCCACATGTATAATGAAGTCATCTACATACACAAATCCAAACAAGTTGGTAACTATTTGTTGATAGATTGAAGTCAGTTCTTCCTATATCATAAGATTACTTGTTAACCTAGTTAATCCTCTGTTTTCATTTCAAGACGTAAAAAACACTCGGTTTAACATAATAAATTCAGAAGTCTTTGACGAATACTTCAAAACAAACCCAAGCATATAATCTTTGTTCAAAAATCATAAAATCCGTTGTTTGATCCAAATTGTTATAGCCTATTCAGTATTATCACACTGTAAAACGTAGCTTTTCGTCTTCTTAGTGTGTAAACATACGTGGGAGTAAAACGCGCGGGCATGTCGATCAAAAAAACGAATAGGTAGATTTTTAGTTTTTTTTAATGTTTTTGTTTTTTTTTTTTGTTTTCATAAAGCATTATGATGATATTATATGTGTTGCTTGTTATGTTAGTTTGATTTGAATACAATACTTAATAACATAACATCACGCTTGTATTCCGCGAAGGGTTGAGCAGAGATGAATTGTACACCCTCATTTTGCCGTTATGTTTAAGACTCGTGTTATAGGGGGCAAGCCTATTGCCATCAATCGGGCACAAATCCAGACTCCGAGCTACTACTGAGAAATTCCACACGAAAAACCCCAATAACACTTTGCCCAACCTGGCGATCGAACCCAGCACCTCACGCTCAGCAGTCACGCTAGAAATCACTAGACCAACGAGGTAGTTAATATTTAATATTATTTGTTAACAAGATGTTTAAATATTTGTTTCATGTTTTTTATTATCATCATCATCATCATCATTCAGCCGAATGACGTCTACTGCTGGACATAGGCCTAACAATGTTGGGGGGGTTTGCCATAATCGCCACGCTTGGCAGGCGGGGTGGCGATCGCAGTATGGTTGTTACTCAGAGAACACTGCTGCCCGTCCTCTAGTAAATCCCTTAGTCGCCTTTTACGACACCCACGGGAAGAGATTGGGTATTGTTATTCTTTACGTCCGGCACCACACGGACGTTTTTTATTAGACTTGAAACAAATATTTTCGACTGCAATTAATATTACTTTAGCAAAGCTTCTTAAAACTAGCACTAAAAGCTGTTACTTTAAATAGTAATCAGTCTAACGTAATTAACGCAGCCAATTAGTGACTGACAAAGTCTGTCGACTCAGTTTGAAATAGCACAAACTAATGATATTGTTACATAATCAAAACATTTCTACTATGATTTCATCTTATTGAGTAACAAGGAAAGAATGGAGGACTTATTCTACTAATGGAGAAAACGTTAAGCGATCTTCAAGCCGTGTACGCACAAACGAACACGAACATCGCAAACACGACTATCGAACATGTTGTTTGCATGCGCGTACCATTATTTTTTATAATGTATTATATATGTTTATTTGTTAAGAACAATATGCGATATTTTAATTTCAAATCAAATTCTAAAAGAAACATTCGGAAGCAGTATAAATGGGAACACCCAAATATTCCGAAATATTTTATTCCGAATTTGGATATTCCGATGTTCAAAAATCCGAATTTGATAATTCCTTAAAAATAAAATACCGATTATTAAAAAACACGAAAGTTATTTAACCGAATGTCATAAATACGATTTATTTGTTTTCCGACTTTCAAAAGTACGACGAATTAAACATCTGATGTGTTTTTGGCCCGAAAAACAGCATTCCGATTTGCAATTTTCCGAAAACAATAAACATTATGTGAAGCAATAGAGAATTAAACATAACACAGAAAGGTGAGCAGTTGGTTAGGTTAGGTTAGAACCGTGACCCCCTACGCACGAGCCGAGCGAGCGAAGCGAGCGTGCCGCGGTAGCGGCCGGCGAGTGCTGGAACCGATTAGTTACTTAAATTTAATAAAAAAGTGCGTAAAGGTGAGTTTATAGAAAAAAAAAATATGAGAGAAAAAATATTTTCCCCACAATTATGTTATTATAAGTAGGGAAAGTTTCTGTCATTAGTTTCTTTTTCTACCTTCCTACGAATAATTAACTTGCTCCCTTTGGATAAAGTTGAACCCTTATGTGTAATCTGTTTTCCTATTTAGGTTTACTAGGCGTTTTAATTTCGGACTTTTAATTAATAGGTATTTTAATAATCGGAATTCGTATTTTTGATGTTTCGGATTATTGTTGAATCTGACTTTTTATTGTTAGGTGTATTGAAACTCGGCATTTTGATATTCGTAATTGTAAACGTTAGGTGTTTTGTAATTTAGGATTTATAAAAGTAGGTTTTATGATTAATCGGAATTGTCATATTAGGAGTTTTAAACCATTCGGAATTATGAAAATCGGTATCATAAAAATCGGGATTAAGGATATCGGAATTTAGTTTTTCGTATTATTGTAGTGTACCCAGTATAAATATGACATTAATTTACCGGTTATTAACAATATGATGTATTATAAAAGTACCTATATTACTGCTATTCGTGTGTACAATAAGATACCGCAAACAATTACACAATTAAATGGAAACATGTTTAAAAATAAATTGAAAATTTATTTAATTGAAAATGTATATTATAACCTGCATGAGTTTTTTGATAAAAAATAATATTTGTAAGGAGCTAGTTTATTAAAATACTATTGCATATCCGACTTGGGTAGACTGTTGAAACTAAAAATGTTATGTTTATTAATAATAACTAATGTACACAGTTATGCAATAAATATATCTTTATCTTTATCATTACCAAACATTGTATTCGGCGAACACGTTCATTGTAATTTATGTTCGATGTTCGTGTTCGCGATGTTCGTGTTCGTTCGTGCGTACACGACTTAACACGTTATATGCATGTGCATCATTACTAAAAGTTATTTTCATATGTGTAGATACCATTACCAAACAGTGTGTCGACGAACACGTTCAAAGTGATTCGTGTTCGGCTTAAGACAGACATGTACACAATAATTCATGATATTATTCTTTATAGTACTTTATTCTACCTAACCTTTGAATACCTAGCCGCTTTTGGTTCAACTGAAAATAACCACCAAAATACGAAAGGGTCACATCGATGCGATGACCGGAAAAACGGTCGTTTCATAATACTAGTATGATGTCAATACAATGAACTTAACATATCCTATACAAAGAAGTAAGCAACTTACTTTATGTACGTTAAACTTTCTACCAGAGAGCTTATTATGGAAAATACCTATATGTTTTTTATTATTATTTATTTTATTTTTATTTATTTTTTAAACTTTGCCTCACACTAAGATTTATCTTGTATCGTGAGTGCGTTTACAGACACAAACATATACACAAACGCCCAGCCCCGAAACAACCATCTGTAGGCCGTACAAATTTTTGTTCCGTGTGGGAATCAAACCCACGACCCGTAGCGCAGAAGCTAATCGCTTAGCCACTGCATCAAACGTGTCGTCTAATTTATGACAAGTAGTGACCTCATTTCTCGCACTGTTTTTTGCAGAACTTTAGACACATTTGAGGTTTATATGAACAGCTAACTTCATGGTGTCAAATAGAAAAGAGGTTTATGTGAACAACTAACTTTTTCGTCATGTGACGTGACGGTGTGCGCGCGCAGCTCTCAATTTTACTCTCAGCAGAAATATAATTTCAAATAAGAAAAAAAAAAGCGAGGGACGTGTAGCAAAACACCGGGGCCAGCTTTCTCGCGGTCCCGTCCCCACCAACTTCAGTCATATATTTCTAAATCCAACTACCGTGAGATTTGACGGCTCCGTAAACCAGTTATATTCCCTGCTAAAATTCAGTCAATACCGTTAAAATGCAGTAAACCGTTGCAAGTAAACGTCTTTTGTTATAGCAGCTAAAAATAACTGCTTTTTCTGCAGTTACGACTTGTTGTCAAAGAAAAGTGTTACAATGTTAACAAGGGATAAACCTGACAGTTTTATTCACTGTTGAAAGTTTTGGAATCAAAGGAGAATGGGCGAAAGTGGTCTATGGACCAATAGCGTTACAGTTTTGGTATTTGTGTACGGATACCTCAACTTTACCAAATATACAGGGTTAATTGAAAAACACCAACAACCTCTTAAGAGCGTTTACGTCGTTCGGCATTTCATACAAATTTTCAAGTCCTTATTTTTCGATATGACTGAACCGATTTTAATGAAACTTCATACTCATCAGCACGATACATAGGACTAAAAAGTTAGTAGAAAACATTTTCGAAAAATAGTGTTACAGTTAAATTAGACCGATTTTAAAGGGGAATGCCAAGATTTCTTTTACGACTCGGCCAGATAGAACAAGGATGAAAAATATCTTATTAAAAAGGGCAAATATTGTAGAACGTATTACAATCACAACATTTCCGCTGGAAGTGCACCAAGAAAAGTTATAGGTCGATAAAGTTAACCTTAATAGTAGATTTTTAACCCGGGGAAGAATGGTAATTCGAAAATCGAACTAACATTTTCTTTAAACTCCGTCGACATTTTCATGAATATTTTTTTAATCCTTGTCGTATTGGTAGAACTTCAATATTTTTGTAAAAATCTTAATATTATTGTTTGATTAAAGCACTCAATTATGTAAATAACAAAACTAAACCATTTTTGGTCAGAATAATACCTAAATAACCAAACCAAAACCAAAGCAAAATAAATATTATATTATTTGGAATTTGTCGTATATTGACGTTGCCATGGCAACGATGATAAAACATGAATGTCATAATACCAAATAACATTAAAATTATACTTTTACTAAACAAAGTATTTTATTTTACAAAAATTCATAATATTGTATTCACGATAGGAATATTATACATAATATGGTTAGGTACTTACTTCGATACAGATACCTACTTATTTTTGGCAATAATCGTAAGAAAAAAGTGGAAGCCATATTAATTGTGACAAAGGTGTTGTTGCCATTAAAATAAAATTATAACAATATTCGATTTTAAACGTAATCGATTATCAAGTATGTATAAAATCGAATGGAATATAAAATAAAAAAAAAATATACTTATTTCGCAAAATAAATAGTTGATAGTAAAATATAGTAATAATAGCTTTGTAAATTATTTCATAATATTACAAAACATTAATTTAAAATTAGTATATATCAAAGAGATTAATTAAATATGTTAACTAACACTACTGAATGCCTTTGGTACCTATACATACTCAGCTTAATAAAATATTATGTTATTTATCGTGTTTCGTACAAGAAAAGTAGCCCTAAGTTAAATCACAAGAATAGTGACAAACCTGTTGTGTTATACTGGTTACTAGGATTATTCGTAATAGCTATTACTAATAAAGCTTAGTACTATAATTTGTAGCTATTAATGGAAGAGCACAATTCACTTAACACATTTCTCAAACAAGAAAACGTGAATAAAAATAAATACTTATTTACCTAAATAATATGATATTATTATGATATAATTATTTACAATTACATATTGTTTCATGGTTGTAATCGATTTATAAATGTAATTTTAGTATCGATATAATTTCATTTTATACTGTGCAACATTTCTATTTACAGTTGTAGATAAAAAAAAGCGTTGAAACTTACTAACCAAAACAATAAAATACTATTTAAAATGACTATCCGACGGTGTACTTCCCCAGACTTTATTTATATTGCATAAATCTTACAAAAAATAAACGCGAATTATCAAAATTACGGCATCTCTGTTCATACTACTTTGTACTGGCCGGATCTTGGCAGTCCCCTTTCCATACAAACAGAAATTTCCAATTATCTTTTTTTAAGTAAGACATTTCGAAAATATGTTCTAGTAACTTTTTAGACTTAAATATCCTGCTTATGTGTGTGAAGTTTCATCAAAATCGGTTCAGTCATTACGAAACACAAAGACTTGAAAATTTGTATGAAATGCCGTACGGCGTACACGCTCTTAAGGGGTCATTTTACTCATCATTACGAACAACTTTTACTATGGAACCAAACCTGAAATCGCGAAAAAAAAACAGCTGTTCTCTACATTTATGTTTGCTTAGCTCGTCAAAATGCAGGGAACAGCTGTTTTTTTCGCAATTTCAGATTTGGTCCCATAGTAAAAGTTGTTCATAATGATGAGTACAATGACGCCTTATGAGGTTGTTGGTGTTTACAATTAACCCTGTATAACCCAAAATCCTACATTGTAAATCTAATTTGTACTGTACACTCATGTTTTCACAAATAAATAATCTTTTATCTTTAAACCTTTGAGCAAAGCGATTTTTGACGTTTCTAGTACTCCAACCTTCGTCTAGAAGTCTTTTGATCCTTATGAGAAATGGGATCGATTGGCATCATAAATATGGTTTGTGAAAACTGCTACATATTTTTCTTAATATTTTTTTTTTTTCAAAATCTTCTGTAATATAAATCCAGAGCAAAATATTATCAAAAAATATAGACAGTCCTAAGAACTTTTTCCTGCAGCTACAACGGTTAAGGTACCTGCCCTTACTGCGCCATCTCAAATTATCAGCTCTAAAAGCATTATTTTCTCAATATTGCAGAGTCAGATTTTGATAACCCTTTGCACAAGGGTATAGTTGAAGTATCCCTTAACAAATACCGAAACCGTATCGCTGTTCGTTCATAGACCACTTCCCATACAAATGCGCCCAGTCCCCTTTTTATGTAACAGTTGACGGCATTACTGCTTTGAAATTCCAAGCAATTTCGTAGTAAGAATGTTGTAAAATTTTAAGTGGACCTATAAAATGATAACCTCGGTTTTATGATTTTCCTTATTCTTTTGAACGATAACTGAGACTTTTCCACAAACTTTGTTTACTGACTGTTCGTGTACACACGGCTACAGATCAAGCTGTACATTTCCAGTATAAGCTGATCTCGGATTGTATAGGATTTCATTACAATGAGAGGTCAGTGTAAACTGGAAATGTATAGCTTGATGTGTAGCCGTGTGTACTTGTTAGTAAATTCACTAGAACATCGTGGCTAGCTTAATTCTGTTCTGTGTCTGTACTCGCTTACCTGCGTACCTATTTAATCTGTTATTCCTTATGCTGAGGACACTTGAACGCCAAATGCTATTAACTAACGTATTAATGTGCACAAATCCTTGTCACTCATCATCATCATCTGCCTAGCCTTTTTCCCAACTATGTTGGGGTCGGCTTCCAATCGAACCGGATGCAGCTGAATATCAGTGTTTTACATGGAGCGACTGCCTATCAGACCTCCACAACCCAGTAACTGGGTAATACGATACTCTTGGTAAGACTGGTTGTCAGACTTTCTGGCTTCTGACCAACAGTAACGACTGTCAAAGATCTACAAATGACAGCCGGGACCAACGGCTTTACGTGCTTTCCGAGGCACGGAGGAAACTCGCTATAGTAAATGGTCACCCATCCACAGACCAACCTCGGCAAGCGTGGCTTAACCCGGAAGATCGGTCTATGCGGCTGTAATTATTTAGCCACGAGCTCCTCCTTGTCACTCAATGTATGAATTAATGGCGTTAGGCGTAAGTGTGGCCCAGGGGGCTTACTATGACCTCTTAAAGCAGGACAGAAGTTGCCTGGAAGTTGACTTGCCCTGCTTTTTTGTACTATGACATCGTTAGAGCAGGCCTGCGGCAGGCCTGCTACGTTGACGTTTACAAAATCCGTTTACCATTTTTTTTTGTAGACTTTTCGTACCATAAACAAGCATTACCGTTCAACTTGGTTCAATAGTCGTTCACCTTTAATACTGTCATGGTACGATTTTTAACGATTCAGAAGCAAGCCTGCTTTTGAACGGAAGTTGACTGGCTGGCATTTGAACGTTTTCATAAGAGGTCATAGTAAGCCCTCAGGCATTAATGAGACGATTTTCGATGTTTTCAATCGTCAGTTAACCTTCACAGTAATTGACGTCTTGAAAAATTTTCTATACAGTCCGACATGGCTCTAAAAGAAGAATGGGTCTGGAAGATGTTAAAAACCTGTGCAATTTATGTTAGTTATCTATTTCGCCACATTCATTTAGATCCATGTCAGACTATACAAAAATTGATAACACTTCATTTATTTCTCAGTTAGCCTTAACACGCACTAGCGGCCAGCCGCAATACGGCGTGCCGCTTGCGGTTGGCCGCACATCGATTTTTACATGAAACCGCATGATCACAACGCACTGGCGCACGACGGCTGGCCGGAAATCAGTGCTTTGAGATCATGCGGTTTCCTATAAAAATCGATATGCGGCCAGCCGCAAGCGGCACGCCGAAATGCGGCTGGCCGCTAGTGCGTTTTAAGTCTTACAGTTATCTGACTTTGGGTAAATCGGTCCTAAGAGGAATTAAGTTGACGTTAACGAATGTTACGTTTTACCGAAAAGCTGTAAAATCTTCAAAATTATTCTTTAAAGACGACCCTTAGGAACGCGGGCATCACTTTTTTAGTGTTCCGTACCCAAAGAGTAAAACGGGACCCTATTACTAAGACTCCGCTGTCCGTCTGTCACTCATGAACCGTGATAGTTAGACAGTTGAAATGTTCACAGATGATGTATTTCTGTTGCCGCTATAACAACAAATACTAAAAAATTGAATAAAATAAATACACACATCAAAAGTGTCTAGGGATCAAGCATTTTTATGCGGATTTCTTGAGATTGAGACGTGGCTTTGTAATAAATTTATGATTTTATAAATTTATATGGATCCTTTTTGGTGCATTTCATAATTTGAATCAGGAACTGTGAATCAAATTCGAGTAAAAGATGAAAATCAGCTGTCAATATTTTCCCTATAAAAACATACAACGCATTGAAGACATTATTAGTGCTACTGTTTCCCTACTACTGATTAAAACCAACGTTATTATGGAGCGGCGACGTCATTTAAGCAGGGAAGAAATGCTCAGAGCCGTGGGAATGATAGAAGCTGGTTCCCGGCAACGTACTGTGGCTTTAGCTCTGAATACAAGTCAGAGTGTTATCAGTCGACTTTGGACACGTTACCGAAGCACTGGTACCGTGGCTGAGCGCCATGGAGGACGTTATCGCTGCACCACACGGAGACAAGACCGATACATTCAAATCTTAACTCGAAGAGCTCCAACAATAACCGCCATGATGTTAGCCGTGAGGCTTCATCACTCTTCAGGGAACTTAATTAGCGACCAAACAGTCAGAAACCGCTTGCATGAAGTGAACCTTCATTCCCGAAGACCGCTACGGGTACCACCTATAGCAATGCACAATCGTAGGATTCGATATCAATGGGCTCTTGGACACAGAAATTGGGCAGAAGAACAATGGCGTTTCGTGTGCTTTTCTGATGAGTCTCGTTTTGGTATGAGACCGGATACAAGACGTATACGACACTGGAGAACCCCTGGACGCCAACAGCGATTAAAATCCTGCCAGGAAGTCCATCCTTATAGTGGTGGAACCATCATGGTATGGGCGGGTATTTGGATCGGCGGAAGAACTGAGTTGATTTGGATCAGAGGCAACCTCAACGCTCAAATTTATGCTGAGACGATTGTATCAGACGTCATCGTTCCTCTACAAGCGCAAATCGGTCCCTTATTTCAGTTAATGCATGATAATGCACGACCGCACACCGCAAGAGTTGTAAGACAGACTCTCGCCGCAGCTAACATCAATGTCCTGCCCTGGCCTGCTCAGTCGCCAGACTTGAACCCGATTGAGCATGCATGGGATATGCTACAGAGAAGAGCTCTGCCGAATATGGAGGGTATCCAGTCGCAAGAAGACCTTTTTTTGTTGTTGCAACGAACATGGGCGGCCATTCCACAGCGTGATTTGGATGAACTCATTTTGAGTATGCCAAACCGATGTTCTTGTGTTGTTAGTGTTCGCGGTAGAAACACGGATTATTAATTGTTTAAGTTACCCAATAAAATTTTAAAGAAAACTGTTATTTCAGTCTTTTTTTCGAACTTTTGTGTTAGTGGTTCAAATGTCAAAAATCCCTTTATTAGGAAAATGGCAAATTTCTTTATTAATGCAAAGGTGACTTGGTTTATCGTTACTGTGACAAACGAAAACACTTTATTTGATGAATCCTTAAAGAAAATTTTAATTAATATCAATCAGGAGAAAAGTTATTGCAAAAATATATGTTGATCCCTAGACACTTTTGATGTGTGTATTTAAGGGGGCTCCCATACAACAATAGTAGATTGTTGCACCGAGCGCAAAGTGAGTCATTAACGCACGAGTGTTATGTTGGTGCCCGAGCGCAAGCGAGGGAACTAAATTAGCACGAGTGCATTAATCACTCACTTCAGCAAGGTGCGTAATCTACTTTTCTTTCAACTACCAATTTACCTACCGTGATAAAATATACCTACTCAAAATAAAAACTCAAGTTAATGAAAACAAGGTTATCCTGCGACTTTTGCGGCAAAAGGTTATTAACAATTTCATTTGCAGCTGTTTTTATACTTTCTGGACTTGAATTCATATCGCTAAGTATCTATTTCCATTTTTTAAAACTTTTCTTGCTAAATAAGAAGTATCAAAGTTTTACAATGGTACAAAATGCGCGCCATTTGTTTTTTTTTTTCACCAATTCAGTTTTATTCAGCCGATTTTTATTTTCAGCCAGTATCTTTTTGATCTAATGCATAAGAATGCATACATTTAATATTAAACTTAACGGGAGACATTAAACCTCTGTGGTTTTATATCTAAATAAAAAATAAAAAACTGCACTAATGAAAAACAGTGCAGTAATGAAATTTCACACAACATTTCTGCACTGTTTGCAGTGCAGTAATGAGATTTCATACAACATTTCTGCACTGTTTTGCTTCTAAGCAGAAAATACGTATTTTGTGATCGGTTTTGTAGCGATTAATGATAACATTACTACGTAGTTGAAAGAAAACGTGTTTTTCTTCGTTTTTATAGATAATGGTACGGAACCCTTCGTGCGCGAGCTCGACAAGCACTTGGCCGGTTTTTCTTTTATTCACCTCCTTGGTAGCCATCACCTCCTCGCAAAAGGAGGGAATGTTTTTTTAATTCTGTGGACATAGACCTCCCCCAAACATCGCCACATCAAACGGTCCTGTGCTTTTTACTAAAAGAATATTTCGAAATAAATTCATTTTCAAGACCACCATTGTTAAACTACACACATCAAAAGTGTCTAGGGATCAAGCATTTTTATGCGGATTTCTTGAGATTGAGATGTGGCTTTGTAATAAATTTATGATTTTATAAATTTATATGGATCCTTTTTGGTGCATTTCATAATTTGAATCAGGAACTGTGAATCAAATTCGAGTAAAAGATGAAAATCAGCTGTCAATATTTTCCCTATAAAAACATACAACGCATTGAAGACATTATTAGTGCTACTGTTTCCCTACTACTGATTAAAACCAACGTTATTATGGAGCGGCGACGTCATTTAAGCAGGGAAGAAATGCTCAGAGCCGTGGGAATGATAGAAGCTGGTTCCCGGCAACGTACTGTGGCTTTAGCTCTGAATACAAGTCAGAGTGTTATCAGTCGACTTTGGACACGTTACCGAAGCACTGGTACCGTGGCTGAGCGCCATGGAGGACGGTATCGCTGCACCACACGGAGACAAGACCGATACATTCAAATCTTAACTCGAAGAGCTCCAACAATAACCGCCATGATGTTAGCCGTGAGGCTTCATCACTCTTCAGGGAACTTAATTAGCGACCAAACAGTCAGAAACCGCTTGCATGAAGTGAACCTTCATTCCCGAAGACCGCTACGGGTACCACCTATAGCAATGCACAATCGTAGGATTCGATATCAATGGGCTCTTGGACACAGAAATTGGGCAGAAGAACAATGGCGTTTCGTGTGCTTTTCTGATGAGTCTCGTTTTGGTATGAGACCGGATACAAGACGTATACGACACTGGAGAACCCCTGGACGCCAACAGCGATTAAAATCCTGCCAGGAAGTCCATCCTTATAGTGGTGGAACCATCATGGTATGGGCGGGTATTTGGATCGGCGGAAGAACTGAGTTGATTTGGATCAGAGGCAACCTCAACGCTCAAATTTATGCTGAGACGATTGTATCAGACGTCATCGTTCCTCTACAAGCGCAAATCGGTCCCTTATTTCAGTTAATGCATGATAATGCACGACCGCACACCGCAAGAGTTGTAAGACAGACTCTCGCCGCAGCTAACATCAATGTCCTGCCCTGGCCTGCTCAGTCGCCAGACTTGAACCCGATTGAGCATGCATGGGATATGCTACAGAGAAGAGCTCTGCCGAATATGGAGGGTATCCAGTCGCAAGAAGACCTTTTTTTGTTGTTGCAACGAACATGGGCGGCCATTCCACAGCGTGATTTGGATGAACTCATTATGAGTATGCCAAACCGATGTTCTTGTGTTGTTAGTGTTCGCGGTAGAAACACGGATTATTAATTGTTTAAGTTACCCAATAAAATTTTAAAGAAAACTGTTATTTCAGTCTTTTTTTCGAACTTTTGTGTTAGTGGTTCAAATGTCAAAAATCCCTTTATTAGGAAAATGGCAAATTTCTTTATTAATGCAAAGGTGACTTGGTTTATCGTTACTGTGACAAACGAAAACACTTTATTTGATGAATCCTTAAAGAAAATTTTAATTAATATCAATCAGGAGAAAAGTTATTGCAAAAATATATGTTGATCCCTAGACACTTTTGATGTGTGTATTTTATTCGAAGTTGTTAAAAGAACTACATATATTTTTATTTCTAGTGTTTGGCTAGACAAATTACTATCAATAAAGAGTGAAGGGTGATTTGTAGTGAGCCAACCAGTTCATAGGTGATACGTCTTGTTTAACGTTTTATTGACCTATAAGGCTACGTATTGTTTTACGCGTAACATTGAGGTTGGTACTGACCGATGTGACGGGCCGTAATTTACGTTACGCCGTGTTCTAAACTCCGCGTAACATGCTCGTTTCGAACTCGTACACTCGTAGTCAAGATGTTGAAGGACGACGAAGTTGTGTAGGGATCTTTGATTTTACTCAATTATAGTATAATCCAAATTAAGAAGAAAAAAAAGAAACGCTATTGGATATAAATTTGTTTCAAAACAGAAACGTATCTGGTGGTTTGTCGTTAATAACAATGCGCTCGTGAAGACTCGCTGCAACGTACTGACTGAAGCGCGTAACACTCAAAGGATTCGCCAAAAAACCGACACCGGGGCGGAGCACACGCAACGAGCCGCTGTAACGAAACGTTACATGACTAATCATGTTTTATTAATTGATGTAGTTCAAAAACCTTAAAACTAAATTAATTAATTAAAATCTATCCTTAAAACTAAATCTAAATAATAACAATGATAACTAAACCAATATTTAAAAATAAAGGAACACATTTACACTAAATTAATGTTCGTTCTTTGAGTTATGCATTTCCGAACGCGCGGCGCATCTAGTCGTGTGGGGAGTTTTTTAGCTGTGTAACACGTTACATTACGCCCCGTAACGCCGGTCAGTATCCAGCTTTGTGTGTTTTCTTGTATTATTGTGTTTTTTGTATTTTATGTAAGTATTCGCTTGGCCGTCCGTGTGGAGCCGGACGTAAAGAATAGCACTACCACATCTCTACCAATGGGTGTCGTAAAAGGCGACTAAGGGATTCACTAGAGGATGGGCAGCAGCGTTCTCTGAGTACTTTAACAACCATACTGCGATCGCCAACCCGCCTGCCAAGCGTGGCGTTTATGGCAAACCACCCCTCTTTTGGGGGAGGCCTATGTCCAGCAGTGGACGTCTTTGATGATCCGCTTGGCTACAAGCTCGAGGGATTCGTGGCTATATAACAACCGCGTGGATCACATGATTTGCAAGGTTAAGCTGCGTTTATCGCGGTCAGTCCGTGGATGGGTGACCGTTCGGTACACATCGAGATCCCTCCGTGCCTCGGAGAGCACGTTAAGCCTTCGATCTTGGGTGTCATACGAATACCTTGGTCTGACAACCGGTCTAACCTTAGGATATCGGTATTGCTCAGTAACTGGGTTGCGGAGGTCTGATGGCAGTCGCTCTGTATAAAATACTGGTATTCAGCCGCATCTGGTAAGACCCGAAGGTAACCACAGCATCATTAGGAAAAGGCTAATCAGAATGTCTGTATTCGCTTGGCAAACGAGCCGGTGGCCCACTTGATGGAAAGTGGTTACCGCTGCCTAATACACACCAATGACATTGAGAAGATTTCTTATGCGTTGGTAATGTTAGAGACAAAGTTGGAAAGTCTCATGTGGCTGTAATGTCACCGGCACCCATCTCCTATTACAAGCGTCACGGATAATCAGAAGCCCGAAAGTCTGACAACCGCTCTAACCTTAGGATATCGGCGTTGTCCAGTAACTGGGTCGCAGAGATCTAATGGCAGTCACTCCACGTAAAATACTGGTATTCAGCCGCATCTGGTCAGACTGGAAATTGACCCTAACATAGTTGGGAAAAGTCTAGGCAGGTAGCCATCTTCTTGAAACTGGAATAGAGCAATTCTGCTTGCCGGCAGAAATAGGTAAGGTGGAGTGGCCTAACTGCTGTTTTGTACAGTTTGCCTTTAAGCTTGATTGGCATCTTCTTGTCGCACATTATGCCTGTAAGTTGTATCCACTTCATCCATCCCGTGGTTGTTCTATGGGTTACGTCTCGCTCAATTTTGCCATCACTGCTGATGATTGACCCTAAATATTTAAAATGGTCGATGGTCGGTATGGGTACAGAGCAATTCTGACTCTCAGCAGAAATAGGTATGGTGGAGTAACCAGTAATTAATCTGTGGTAGTAGGTACTTCCCTGGACGAACTCTTGTAAACTACATTCATACATGAATTTAGTTCGTTTGGATCTTTTGTAGTCGTCAATGGGATTTTCTCCGAGTTTGCTCAGTACTAAGACAATAATGGCTAAATATAATTTATAAGGATCTCTTTGTTCCCTTCAAACAAAGCATCCTTTCAGAGTTTATAGTTAAATATAGGTCCTTACCTATTTTCAAATAGCCGATTCCTATGATTTACTTAGCGTTACTGGTTAAAATTAAGACTTACATCTTTACTGATAATGAAGCAAAAACCTTAGGCTTTGCATTATAGACACTCCTATAGGTTACTAGCTATCCTAGATAAAATAAGCTTACGAGTTCATTTAAATCCCCAGTTTGGCAATACTTACTGGTGAAAAGATTCTTGGATGACTTATCATTTATTTGTGTTTTCAGCTATATTATAATTATCCTAATTTGTTATAGTTATTAAAACATGTTGATTTTGGATTACAATGGTTTTATTTAATCTTTAACTGAACAATAAGGTTCTGTAACTCTTTGGGACATTTTTGTCCCGTTATGTAACCTTGTTACGTACTATTAGGTTACAGTGTTAAGTAATGGGGAAAAAAACGTGGCATTGAGTTACAGTGTTACTTGTCGGGATATTTTCTCCCAATGGGTAACATTGTAACACAACATGGTGTAACTGAACGGGAACAAAGGAAAAATGCTACCGTTGGTAACCCAAAGGATTCGTTTTTGTTTATAGGAACTGGGCATAAGGGCGTATACATAAAGGAAGCGGGTAACCGACGCCGACCTGCCAGCGGTTTTCGGTACTGGTGCGTGCAGGTAAACGCTGGCATGTTTTAACGAAAATACGCCTTATTCCCTTGCAAATTCAGCAACAAATGACGGCCTACCAGCACTGATCGGAGCAGGTCGGAACTTGTCGGCGCAGTTCGGAGCTTGTCGGCGCTGGTTCGCCTCACAGTATAGAGACTACCTGCGCCGACTAACTGCGCGGACCAGCACCGACAAGCACTGACAGATCAGCGCCGGCAACCCACTTTCTACGTGTATGTTGTACAACTAAGTTGTGATACAACACTCAGTTTTCAAACTACTCAAATCCTTTTAGAGCAGATCTAAAAGGTTTTCTGATATAAGGCTTCCCTAAATATATTCAGTTTGTTTATTTTGCAAGCTTTTCGGGGACTCCAGTCGTGCACGTATGTTATTGCACGTTAGGATGTTGCACTTAAGTGCTTAAAATAAATAAAGAGAACGCGATATAATTCGTTATTTTTATTAATCGACTCCAGGTGGCCAAACCTACTAACAGAAACGTTGATTAATCGCAACCGAATCGAAGCCGAACCGTTTACTAATATAGATTTTTTACATAAAAATGTTGGGCCCCAAACATGGGCCCCAAAAATTGGGCCTGAAAATTTGGGCCCCAATTTTCGTTCAGATATGTAAATCACATACAGGGTGTTAACGAATTCGTGTAATTCCTTCAAACCACGTGATCTACTGATGACACACATTAATCCTAAATGGTAATTTTTGAAAATCAACTAAAAAAAATTTTTCAAAAAAAAAACTTGTTTTCTATTTCTGAGTCATTTTAGAGTCTTGGGTTATCTGACTGCAAAGAGCGATATCGCGTTAGTCGTGCCTAGCCAGCCGTGTCGCCGTGCTTTCATTAATTTATGCGTGGTATCGAAATGTTCACAAAAATAAAACATTTTTTTTGCAAAAAAAAAAATTCTTATTTTTTTACTGAATCCTTATTAGGTGGTTTAGATACGATCGGTAACAAAGCCGCATGAAAAAATAATAATTTTATTTTTTTATTTTTAATCAAGCTAAATCCCGTGCGGGGCCTGTTTACATCAGTAGTAGATCATGTGGTTTTAAGGAATTACACGAATTCGTTAACACCCTGTATATTACGATCCTTCCAAAAGTAGTTTGAATTTATTCGCCAACCTTTTATGCCAGGTATAAATAATTCTTGCCTAAAATAAAAAACGCGTAAAAGAAAATGTGTTCTAACAGCTTAGAGGCATTACATGAAAATAAACAAATATTTGTAAGTTACTGAACATTGCTTAAATCTCACTTGAAATCCCTTTGATCGTTAAAGATCGTTGACCTTTTGTTGAATTTATAAGGTTCGTTGTAAAGGAGTCACGAAAACTTATTCGATTATGTTATATCATAATACACACATCAAAAGTGTCTAGGGATCAACATATATTTTTGCAATAACTTTTCTCCTGATTGATATTAATTAAAATTTCCTTTAAGGATTCATCAAATAAAGTGTTTTCGTTTGTCACAGTAACGATAAACCAAGTCACCTTTGCATTAATAAAGAAATTTGCCATTTTCCTAATAAAGGGATTTTTGACATTTGAACCACTAACACAAAAGTTCGAAAAAAAGACTGAAATAACAGTTTTCTTTAAAATTTTATTGGGTAACTTAAACAATTAATAATCCGTGTTTCTACCGCGAACACTAACAACACAAGAACATCGGTTTGGCATACTCAAAATGAGTTCATCCAAATCACGCTGTGGAATGGCCGCCCATGTTCGTTGCAACAACAAAAAAAGGTCTTCTTGCGACTGGATACCCTCCATATTCGGCAGAGCTCTTCTCTGTAGCATATCCCATGCATGCTCAATCGGGTTCAAGTCTGGCGACTGAGCAGGCCAGGGCAGGACATTGATGTTAGCTGCGGCGAGAGTCTGTCTTACAACTCTTGCGGTGTGCGGTCGTGCATTATCATGCATTAACTGAAATAAGGGACCGATTTGCGCTTGTAGAGGAACGATGACGTCTGATACAATCGTCTCAGCATAAATTTGAGCGTTGAGGTTGCCTCTGATCCAAATCAACTCAGTTCTTCCGCCGATCCAAATACCCGCCCATACCATGATGGTTCCACCACTATAAGGATGGACTTCCTGGCAGGATTTTAATCGCTGTTGGCGTCCAGGGGTTCTCCAGTGTCGTATACGTCTTGTATCCGGTCTCATACCAAAACGAGACTCATCAGAAAAGCACACGAAACGCCATTGTTCTTCTGCCCAATTTCTGTGTCCAAGAGCCCATTGATATCGAATCCTACGATTGTGCATTGCTATAGGTGGTACCCGTAGCGGTCTTCGGGAATGAAGGTTCACTTCATGCAAGCGGTTTCTGACTGTTTGGTCGCTAATTAAGTTCCCTGAAGAGTGATGAAGCCTCACGGCTAACATCATGGCGGTTATTGTTGGAGCTCTTCGAGTTAAGATTTGAATGTATCGGTCTTGTCTCCGTGTGGTGCAGCGATACCGTCCTCCATGGCGCTCAGCCACGGTACCAGTGCTTCGGTAACGTGTCCAAAGTCGACTGATAACACTCTGACTTGTATTCAGAGCTAAAGCCACAGTACGTTGCCGGGAACCAGCTTCTATCATTCCCACGGCTCTGAGCATTTCTTCCCTGCTTAAATGACGTCGCCGCTCCATAACAACGTTGGTTTTAATCAGTAGTAGGGAAACAGTAGCACTAATAATGTCTTCAATGCGTTGTATGTTTTTATAGGGAAAATATTGACAGCTGATTTTCATCTTTTACTCGAATTTGATTCACAGTTCCTGATTCAAATTATGAAATGCACCAAAAAGGATCCATATAAATTTATAAAATCATAAATTTATTACAAAGCCACATCTCAATCTCAAGAAATCCGCATAAAAATGCTTGATCCCTAGACACTTTTGATGTGTGTATTATGTGTTTTCAAAATACACAGCGTTTGTTGAAGCACCCAACAAAGTAGGCCTTAGATCATGCAATTTTATACTTACCTTTTTTCCACCCATATAATAACTGTTTTGTTCTATTGCAAAAAGGTCTAACAATTTTAATAATAATAAAAAAAAAGAAGTTCTCGTTTTTCTTTTTTGCCTATGACAGACAAATCGCGGCGGATTTTTTTGTACGTGAAACATAGACAACATGGAATCCTATGCATTGACGGACTTGAAGGTCTTACGCCGAAAATTCTGTTCAAGTAATGGCATAATTTAAAAAATTTGGAGGGACTGTGTCATTTGCGCTGGCCATTACTGTACGAGGAGACGCCATTTATTTATCACTGGCCCAAAACCGTCACCTAGCGCTTAAATTTGACGTTTACAAGCATTAAAGGTTTAAGCGTTGATATAAAAGGTAGACTTCTCTAGCCTCCCTAAAGGGTCGCCCTAAGTGCTATTGTTGCTAGTAGTCATGATGTTAGAGTAGTTAGCTTAGGATAAGTAATTTTTGCCGGGAGGACACGGCGTGGCACACGCTGGCAGAGTGTGCCGCTTGGGAGGAGCCGCGCCGTGCCCTCATCTCAATAGTAGGCGGTGACCTGTCGCTGTCGGCCGTGGTCGAGTCCATGGTCGACAGCGAGGAGTCCTGGGACGCGGTGGTGTCCTTCTGCGACATGACCGTGTCGCAGAAGGATGCGGAAAGGGTGGGGGAGATCACCTCCACACACCCGGCCCGCAGCAGACGCACCGAGCGTCGGCGGAGGGCGGACAACGCCCTCTTCCAGCCCCCCTGGGTCCAGGGGCGACGGACTTGGGGAAGTCTGTCGCCCCCCACACATCAGGACCCGAGGCGGCGGCGCGAAGTGTTCCAAGCGCGCCCCTCTTAGACGGCGCGGGGGGGAGTCTAACACCTCACTCCCCCCGCTAACCCGAGGAGGCCCGCGGTGGCGGGCCGGCACCTGCCGGGGGTTACGGAAGTATCGTTAGTTCCCGTGACCCCCTGTGAGATGGAACACCGGGGTGGTTTTAGTCAGTAAGAGTCTGACAGACCCCTCCGCCCACCCCAGGGAGGAGGACATCAAGGAGGACTTCAACGCCGAAAAAAAAAAAAAGTATACGTATTTTACTTGACGGAGGAGTGGCTGGAGTTCCGGCTGACGCAGGTGCTCTCGGGAAATAGATGTTTCGGGAAGTACCTGTGTCACATAGGCCGGGAGCAGACGCTCGGTTGTCACCACTGCGTCGACTGCCCCGAGGGCACAGCATTGCACACGCTGCAGGCGTGTCCTGCGTGGGCGACGCAGCGCCACGAACTAGTCGCGGCGGTCGGCGGTGACCTCTCGCTTCCGGTCGTGGTTCTGTCCATGGTCGGCGGCGAGTGTGCGTGGGAAGCTGTCGCCTCCTTCTGCGATGAGGTGATGGCGACCAAAGAGGAAGCGGAGAGAGAGAGAGAGTCGGCTGCCACTCTCCCTTTCCGCGCCAGACGCAACGGGCGCTGGAGGGCGCGCGACGATCTCCGGCCACCTTAGTGTGTGGCCTGCGGGCGGCGGGTTAGGGGATCCGTCGCCCGACTAGTAACAGGCCCGAGAAAGCGGCGCGCAGTGTTCCGTGCGCACTTCTCAGGGGGACGTGGGGCTAGGCCCCACTACTATTTTACTTCCCCCCCATTGGATGAAGACTCTTCAGGTCTCGGCAATAACTGGCTGGTTACGTAGAAATGTTCCGCAAGCTACAAGGTTTTTCAAAAGCTGGCTTTTATTTAAAAGACTTTAAAGGTACCTATAGCTTTGTTTTCAAAATTTTCAAACTTCTTTCTAACCTCATACACACGTAGATCTTTTCACAGAACGTAAATTTTCTTTATTCATGCTTTGTGCTGAAAACAGACTTATAACACCCCATACTACGCGACTCAAAAGTAGCGTGTTCATTCGCTACCATTCATCTCATTACGCCACTTGCCTCTTATCAACCAATAAGCACTCGTGGGTGGTATCGGGCGTAACAAGTGTTTAAGCAGCTTTATTACATTTTCTTCGTTCAATTTCCGCATGTTAAACAATATTAACATTTCTCTTTTATTTTCATTTATTATGCTGTTTGTTCTGTGTAATCACTGTTTTTGTCTTGTTTTTCCTCATTTGATGTTTTATTTTTATCTCTGTTAGATAATTAGATATTTGAAACAGCTCAAAGAAACCATGCATGTGGTTTTTCCCTTATTAATTTTATACAAAATTAAATATTGTTTATATTCGTATGAAACGCTTACTTTCCTTACCAAAGTAAAATCCAATCGCGGTCTGTGAATCTCGCCCTAAGGGACAAATGTGGCGGTACATTTGTCCCCTGTGACATCATGAGACCTCGACTGACATCACATCGCTCGACGTGGCGTCGCCAGATTATGACAAGCGATGTTGCCAAGATATATCATTAGCCCCCCGCCATCCGAACCCCCTAGTCGCCGCAGCGGCCGACTACCGTCCCTCTCTCTTAAGTAAAGTTCGCCGACCCAGGCACACACTTTTAGAACCCGATGACGAAATTACCCTCCTCCAGGAGGCGAGTAAATCGACCAGCACACTACACAACAAACGCCGCCGCCCGGCATACCGTCCTCGCCGACGAGGCCCGTCGCGACGCCCCACCGCCGCCGGTCACGATCCACCGAGCTCTCCCGTCGTAGAGCCGGTCGTCTCTTCAGACTCCGCAGTCACCCCGATAATTCAGCCCTCATCAAGCTGTCTCCCCCCCCCTATGTCCACGCCAGCAACGCCCTAAGCCGAGGTCCGAGTCCCACTAGGGGTCGCCCTTAGTGCTGTTGTTGCAGGTAGTCATGATGTTAGTGTAGTACAAGTAGTTAGCTTAGGTTAAGTATTTTACTTCCCCCCATTGGCTGGAGACCCTTCAGGTCTCGCCAAAAACTGCCCGGTTACGTAGAAACAGTCCCCTAGGACGACCTACTGCAGTCCAATAGAAAAAAAAAAAAAAAAAAAGAAGATAAATCACGCGATGTCCGAAAATGATGTGATGTATCTAGATACAACCGTGCGCTAAGAGCTATACTTAGCAGTGACGTATTCCACATTGGGCACCCGCTTTTACGGCACCCAAGTTAATGGCACCTGAAGTATTCCATATTCGGCACCTATCGGTATTTTTCGCAGGTGCCATTAGTGGAACAGTTTATTAATTAAAATTTTATTCCACTTTCGGCACCTACGAACCAGTAGGTACTAGTGATGGGATGTTTACTTTTTATAGGACGTTAAAATTAAAAATTCGATTAAAATCAGTAGAGTTTAATAACATGATAAAAATATAACTTCTTTATGTATTTTAATATCACAATCGGTTTCCTTAATCACATATATTGCAAAATCAGCCTTGAGTTACAATAGTTTTTTTTAATTTTTTGAGGCTTTTTATCAAACATGATCATTCCAGCCTCATCTTACACAATAGAATTTAAAAACAAATACTTTTTAGGTTTACATACAATTATTTCTCTTCTTGATTAACTTTGTAATTAAAATTCAACTGTCTTTATTTATTAAAACTACCAGGAAAGCAGAAATGAACTGGAACTAGGTGCTTAAGCGACTTAACATACATAGCCTCAATAATGGTAAAAATACAGGATTTGAAATTGAATCAATTGTTGTTTTGAAAAGTACCAGGGCGACAGAAATGAACAGAAAATAGGCGCTTAAACGATATCACTAAGTGACAGTTATAGGTAAGATATAGGACAGTTTTAAGACTTCTATCGATATAGTGAATAATAAGGAATCCTTTATATTCCTTTTTGTGTTTAATCATCGGTGCACATCTTAGTGACATTGTTTAGGCTGTCACCCTGGTACTTTTCAAAACAACAATTGATTCAATTTCAAAACTTGTAATTTTAGCGTTATTAAGCTAAGTAGTAAAGTCGCTTAAGCACTTAGTTCCAGATCATTTCTGCTTTCCTGGTAGTTTTAATAAATAAAGACAGTTGAATTTTAATTACAAAGTTAATCAAGAAGAGAAATAATTGTATGTAAACCTAAAAGTGTTTGTTTTTAAATTCTATTACAAATGTACACACGGCTACACATCAAGCTATACAAAACCAGTTTATCTTGGCGTCGCTTTGTATAATCTTTTCACACAAGTAACGGTCAGCTTATACTGGTTTTGCATAGCTTGAAGTGTAGCCGTGTGTACGATGAGGCTGGCATGATCATGTTTGATAAAAAGCCTCAAAACATTAAAAAAAAAAAACTATTGTAACTCAAGGCTGATTTTGCAATATTTGTGATTATAGGAAACCGATTGTGATATTAAAATACATAAAAAAGTTATATTTTTATCATGTTAATAAACTCCACTGATTTTAATCGAATTTTTAATTTTAACGTCCTATAAAAAGTAAACATCCCATCACTAGTACCTACTGGTTCGTAGGTGCCGAAAGTGGAATAAAATTTTAATTAATAAACTGTTCCACTAATGGCACCTGCGAAAAATACCGATAGGTGCCGAATATGGAATACCTCAGGTGCCATTAGCTTGGGTGCCGTAAAAGCGGGTGCCCAATGTGGAATACGTCTTAGCAGTTAATGGTCTGGCTGTTGAATTTATTTATTGCTGTAAAATTGATTTTATTTTGAAAAATATATAATAATATTTCTAATATGTATTATAATATAATACATATTAGAAATATAATTATTTAACTAAACATTATTATTTATTGCGAAAAAACTCGATCCCTTTGTTAATGTTATTGGCTCATTTCATAGATAATGTATGCTTTTGTACTAAAGTCAAAGAAATGTTGGATTTATGTGACTATACTCAATTTCCTTGCCCCATATCAAACGTCATCGGCAGATTGTGGTCTCTGAACGAATGACAATAAGTATAACAAACTTATTTCTTCGGGATTATAATGGATGACAGCTACGTTATTGTATTTGTTTCGTAACAAAAATATCTATTATCTCTTAAGAATCACACGGCTCATCTTCCGCGCGGAAGATTTCCGGACCTTTGGAAGGCTTACGGGGGACACAGGTACTTTAATCTAAACTATACACGGCTGCACTATTGGGGTACAGTCATGGATCGTCCCAGGTGGGTGCAAGACTATTGTAAAATATGGTGAAAAATATCTGGTCTATGGGAAGGGGTGTTAAGTGGACTTGATAACTTCTATTGCCGGAAGAAAACGGCGTCTGCCTTTCAAGTTTAAAATTGAAAAGTTTTGGCAGACGGTGACTCGCCAGCTCACTAGCTGGGCCCCCTGAAAAGCCGCCAGTACATAGGCGAAGAGGGCAACAAACGTGTGAGCGGCTAGGGGAGTAGAGAGGTGTGGCCCCGGTTTCGCCGTCGCGGGTCTAAAAGACCCGGAGTGGGTTTCCCCGCTATAACGCCATTAGACACTTCCACCTCCGAGCATATAGCTCTGGCGGCCCCCCTCTGGCCGGCCGATAAAGGCAAGCCAGAGTTGAGAATCCTGCGGGCACTTTTGGGGTTCCACCCCAGCCAGCCAATAAAGGCAAACTGGAGACGAGGCCCTGACCGACTCTCTGAGGCAATAAGGTACGCAGTGTCGCCACTCACCAACAGCTCACCACAAGCTGCCCTGCCATGTTATCTATTATTATTATCGTTTGTCGTAATGTTTAGAGCTAAGAATGACCACCCTAAGAAGATGAATGGGGCGGTACCATTATCCTGTGTGGTAATCCTACTTCCTACAATAATATTATTATACCCTTTTCATCGTAAGTTGATCAAGTTAGAGCTCTGACATGTAGATATTTTTTACTGCAAATAACCCCAACTATCGCCCTATTTCGTTTGATCCACGATTTTTGACCTACCCTGTATACAGGTTGTTAACGAATTCGTGTAATTCCTTAAAACCACATGATCTACCACTGGTGTAGACAGGCACCGCACGGGATTTAGCTAGATTAAAATTTAAATTCTTTTTTTTTCATGCGGCTTTGTTACCGATCGTGTCATACCTCCGGTTTCGGATTTGAAAATTCGGGATAAGCAAATACTTAAGTAAAATTTGAGTATAGAGTTGTTAAAAAAAATGACGGATTTTAAAGCATTTTTTTGTCAACTTTGTACTCAAATATTACTTAAGTATTTGCTTATCCTGAATTCTCAAATCAGAAACCGGTGGTAAGCCACCTAATAAGGATTCAGTAAAAAATTAGTTTTTTTTTTTGCAAAAAATATAATTTTATTTCTGTGAACATATTGATGCCACGCATAAATTAATGAAAGTACGGCGACACGGCTGGCAGGCACGACTAACAGGATATCGCTCTTTGCAGTCAGATAACTCAAGGCTCTAAAATTACTCTGAAATAGTTTTTTTTTTGTTTCTTTTTCAGAAATTCCCATTTAGGTTTAATCTGTGTCACCAGTAGATCACGTGGTTTGAAGGAATTACACGAATTCGTTAACACCCTGTATAGCTAATGACGCAATATGCTTTATATAGCGAAATAGTATAGCGTAGTCTGAAGTACGCTTTACAATTGTGTATCGTTTGTGTATTAGCAATATATCTTTCAAACAAATGTTCAAACAGTTTTCACAAAAATACGTTAAAACAGCAACATTTTATTTCTCCGAATACTGTTTCCCCATTCTGCAAGATTTAGCTAAGTTTATACGTATTTGTGGGATATAAAATTACATTTTATGTCGTATTCCGCGGCTTGGAATGCTTCCAGCCCACCTGTACTTGGCTTAGAGGTACGTTTAGCTAGCATTAGAGGTGGAACGACATAATGGCATATAATGTATTGGTTTTATGATTTAGAGCGAGGTTGGGGCAATGTGAGTACACGGAAGTTTGATATTGGGGCAACTGATTTATAGTTTCTGATATTATTTTGTTGGACATGTTAGGATTAGGTTTTCACAAACCTAAAAATATTAATTAACGGTGATTAATAAAAGGAATTTATAAGACGGATGTCAGTGGAAACGCCAGTAGAAGACACCCTAGAAGGATCATCGATGTTATTGGTGATGTTTTTCAAAACGGACAGGTGCGTAGTAGGAGTGGGTTGTAACAGGTAAAATCACGTATCTGTTACGCCTGTTCCTGTTACACGTAAATAGCAGTTCCAAAAACCTGTTATATAATAACAGTCTATTATTTCATACTATGAAGGAACAAACTATTGTGTGTTCTCTGTTACCACAGATAGCAATGTTTAACTTGTTTACTGTAACAGCAGGACTTCTCTTTCTAACTAAGGTGTTAAACCTATGCGAGAAAAGGAAAGAGCTTGTGACGGCTGTAACAGGGCGTCACAGAGTAACAGTAACATTTTCTATCTTATTCTAACTAAGGTAACTGTCATAAGCATGAATAGAGAAAAGCTTGTGACTGTCATATAAAAGATTTCGTTAGCTCGTGGAACAGGAACTGCTTTTTCAGTTTGTTTGTCACAGTTACAGTCTGTTATCATATGATACCTGTTTTAAATAGCTGTTACGATAAATACGCCTCACTCCTAGTGCGTAGTATTTTCTACCGGCGTGCGTGTATGACAAGATGTATGACCGTGGACGAAGCGAAAGGAGTATGTAAGGATAACATTTTATATGGATACGTTCACACAATACTGCTATAAAGTATAGGCTTGCTGTACGCGATAAACTTGAGCGATTCTCAGAGTAATATCGCACGATTCTTCGGTCCCCATCCCGCTTCACCTCTACCCCGTCCATCACCTCATGGATCGCCGTCAAATAACTTGCTATACCTACTTACCTCCGGTTTCTGAATTGAGAATTTTAGGATAAGCGGTACTTAAGTAACATTTGATTAAGGAGTTGTAGGGACACACCGCTGATGCATTAGTTTTGTATAAGGCGCACTAGTCTGTTAGCGCGGCGCGGGAGTCGTCTCCCCGCAACCGTATAGTTAGGTCGCAATAATAATTATTATATTATATTATGTAAGCTGGTACCAGTAAAGTTATAAATTTATTCAACTGTTCTTCATTGAGTAACCCTGCAACATCCCACGTACCCCTGCAGAGTTGTCAAAAAAATGACGGATTTTAAAGCATTGTTTTGACAACTCCGTACTCAAATACTACTTAAATATTGTTTATCCCGGATTCTCAAATCAGAAACCAGAGAATAGTAGACCGGCTTTTGATATAGCGTATAGTATGAACGTCAAAAGAACGTAGAAGTGAGGGGAGGCGGGCCCGGAAATTCGTATGATATAGCTCTGAAAATCACTCAAGTTTATCGCGTACAACAAGCCAATACTTTATATCATAGTGTTGTGTAAACGTGTCCATATAAAATTAATGCTGAGCGATATCGATGTGCTATACCATATTTGCTAGATGCTATACAGGGTGTAAACGAATTCGTGTAATTCCTTCAAACTACATGATCTATTAATGGTATAGATTAACCCCGCAGGGATTTAGATTGATGAAAAATAAAAATAAACTTTTTTCTATTTTTTTTTTTTGTGTGACTCATAATTTCGATGCCATGTATAAATGAATGAAGGCATGGCGAGACAGCTAGCACGACTAGCCCGATATCGCTCCACGCAGTCAGTTAACTTGGGAAGCTAAAATTACTCAGATACAGAATACCATGGTTAATTTTTCGAAAACATTTTTTTGGTTTTTCTAAAAAAAACCTATGCAGGGTCAATCAGTGTCACCAGTAGATCACGTGGTTTGAAGGAATTACACGAATTCGTTTACAGCCTGTATATTATAATAGCATAGTCTGAACTGCGCTTAGTACAGTTAACAATAATATACCAGTAGTTTCGAACTACAGCACTAGTCAAGCCTATTGGCTGCACTTCAAGTGAGCACATTGTTAAAACAACTACTTTCGAGAACTTGTGCTTCATTCCAAGTACTGGCAAAGAGCCCAGAATTGAAACTGTGCGCGATAAATCGCAATTCGTTGAATTGACACCTGAACTGCTAAAGCTGCGGCTACACTTGGCTATATCGAATGTAAAATTTGTGTAACTTTCGTGAGACACATTCATATTTATAATTAGTTACGGTTTACTCACATGCATTTTTCGGGATTGCCCGACTAGTTTCGGACCCAAACGGAGCCCTTAATCAAAGCTGAACACGCGGCGAGGTCGCGAGTCGAACTGGCGCTGCACCGCGCCGCGTAGCGTTGCGCCCGCGACGGAAGGGGCGCGCTCTGTGTCGGTATTGCTAGTGCATCTTCGTCACTTGTCGTGTCCGGATTGTTTAAGGAATGAGTGACGGTGCATGCAGCGCTTACTGCGTCGCACTCCAGACTTAAGACACTTTTATATGAAGTAGACTTCAGAGCTGGTTTCCAGGCAGGTGGCAGTGTCCAACCAACGTCTTGAAACTCGAAACAAGCATTATACCGGCTTCCCACGGTGCGTGATAGCGCGTACCGTGACACACGAGCTCGCGCAGACGCACCGTGGGAACGGACGCGTGTGAAGCGGTGCGCCGTATCCACATCACACACCCTCATAATGTGGCTTCCCACGGTGCGTGATTTTACGGATGATACCACGCACAGCCGGTGCGCGCTACCACGCACCGTGGGAAGCCAGCTTTACAGACGTGTTCTGCAACTGCCGATCTATTGCTGTTCATACTCTTCATACTACTTATGTGTTCGTTAACTAACAGTAGTATTGAAACTAGTCGGGCAATCCCGAAAAATGCACATGAGTGAACCGTAACTAATCAATAATCATAAATATTAATGTAAAATTGTTTGATTTTGGTTATTGTGTTGTAGGCTTTTACCTAAATACCTATTTTATTTAAGGCAGTTCACTAATTCAATATAATACGTTCATATATTTTGCAATCTGCTTATTTGTTTTGGTTCTAAACTGATTTTGCTCAGTTTAGAACCAAAACAAATAAACAGATAATAATCACAATCTAGTCTTAATTAGACGTCTATTGAAGTGTTGAATCTAGTTTAATCAACCAACAAATCTAATCAACAGGCTGTAAACAAGATAAAGTTAAAGTATCGGTCTATCAACCACAACAATCTATGAACAATGTTTTGACGTATAGTAACGTAAACGTAACGTTAATGTGAGTGAATTTTGAATCGAAAATGCAATTATCCTGCAGCGTTTTAGTTTAAATTTATGCTACAAGCACAATTTGTATCATACATAGATATGAATATTTGACGACAAGTTTCGTGCAGTGATCCTACGTGAGCGATCTAGAAGCGACGCAAAGCGGCGCGGTGCGAAAACAACAAATAGTCGATACCTATTGAAGTGGCCTACGTGACCAAACGCACGTGGAGTGCGGTGGGGCGCGGCGCGAAGCGAAGCGAACGTGATCAGTTGGCTTGATATTTTCGCGCAAACTGGATGCGGTGGCGTACAGTGCTACACGGCGCGGCGACGGCGCGTGGCTTGCGGTTCGCGAGCTCGTAGGACAAAGCCGCCGCTTCGCACCGCATCGGATCGCGTCGCAATTCGCGTTCGCTTTGAACCGCCTACGTAAGACGCCGTGTAATGTAACTTTTTCAACGTCATAATTATGTACTTTCTTAGTTAATCTAAGACACCATTGACATACGGTGAAGGAAAACATCGTGAGGAGAAATCGTCAACACGCAGTGAGCAAGCGTGATGATCAATGCTTATTCCTTTTTTGAATCAGAAGAGGCCTTTGCCCTGCAAGTGGGATAGTTCCAGTCTGCTTTATTATAATTATTATCTTATGGTGTGTCCAGACCTGGAGAATGCGCCGCTTGGGAATCACTTGCGAACTGCGCGCGTGTAGCTTGCGTGAAGTTACAGCCTACGATTGGTGCGCCGCTCTAGTGCAACTCCGGTGAGGCTCGAGAGAGGCGCGAGTGCATCTCGTGCGCACATAGCTTCTTTCGCGTTTGAACTATGAGCCTCAGTTGTGAATTTGCTTCCGAAGATGTCGGACCATTCGACTGCCGTTAGCATAATTGCTGCGGCATCGGCTATTTCATTACTGACAGCGAGATTACTGAGACGTGGGCGGGGCGAGGGAGGGGCACCGCGGGCTGCACGCGCGCACCTCCTCCGCCGCTCGAGCACGCCGCGCCGCTTCGCGTTCTCTTCTAGATCGCTCACGCAGAACGCCGCGTTAGTACATGCCTGATTACGAACCCGCAACACGGTGCTTCAACCAACCAACGTAACCTCTGCGCCACCACGAGTTTTATTTTCTTTTTATGTAACACTAGCTTTTGCTCGCGGCTTCGCTCCCGTTAATTTACGGATCCCTAATTTTTTGATCCCAAAATATAGCCTATAGCACTCAGGGATAACGTAGCTTCCTATTGGTGAAAGAATTTTTAAAATCGGATGAGTAATTTCGGAGATTACCTCCTACATACAAACAAACAAACAAACAAATTCTACCTCTTTATAATATTAGTATAGATAAAAATATATAATTTAAGTGTAAACTAACGTGCATGTTTCGGCCTTTTCCGTAAAACCCGTACCGTAATTTACAATGATTTAGGCCATAAAATGGTCAATTACGATGTACGCCCACACCTGAACTTAGATTGATGGATGGAGGACCCATTTTGATGGATTCCTTGTATCCGAACAAAATGCGACCTTTTCTACCATTGAACGTCCGTTATTTTGATTAATGGATTATACATCGGAATAGTGACTGCCTCGTTGGTCTAGCAGTCGCAAACGCAACTGCTGAGGTTCGATTCGCAAGTCGGGCAAAGTGTTATTGGGTTTTTCTTTGTGGAATTTCTCAGTAGCAGCCCGGAGTCTAGATTTGTGCCTGGTCGATGGCAATAGTCTCGCCCCTTATTACATGGGACGTAAATATAAACGGCGAAATGTAGGTGTACTATACACTACTGCCAATCCTTCGGGGAACACAGGCGTGAGTTTATGAGTATACGTTGGAATAGATCTTCTAGACATGACACTATACAAGGTTAGTCAGAAAGGGGGTACTAATCTGAACGGAAAGGGTGTTAAAGTACCCATACTAAAGAACAACTTTTGTTCTACAACTTTCCTCAAAAGTCAATAGTTTAGGAGAAGTAGCTGTTCAAAGATTTCATAAAAAGTACGCTAAAATCTATCTATCCACAATTATGATTGCTGTGTTTATATTATTTTTAGGTCACATTTGGGGTCACGGATAACAAGCTTCATTTTTTGAATTCGTATCTAAAGCAGGGATGAAGAATTTTTGAAAAAATGAAAACAAAAAACACTATGCATGTCGTCAGTTAAAAGTGTTAAACTGATATCTCCATTTCAATATGATTTCACAGACAATTCAAGAAACTGTTTTTTTTTTTTCTATTAATTATATTGAATTAAAATCAAAATCGCGTTTATTGATAGTAGTCTGATATTATTCAGAAAACTCTTCTTTTCCAAAACATATGATTAACAAACTACTTAGAAATGATTTAATTTTATTCATTACCTGTAAAATCTTTCAAATGTAGTTATCAGATTATAACTTTCAGACGACGATGTTTTTTTATCAATTTTTTTTTTACATTTTTTTCAAAACAGTCCTCAGATATACCTACTACAAGTGGCCCGCGGATTATTACCCCTTTCTGACAAACCTTGAATACATAGAAGCGTGTTTTCAATTTGGCAATAATTTTCTGAACAGTAGACGGAACAAATCGGCACCTCAGTAAAAATATCATGGAATGATAATTTGATCGAACGGCTGCCATCTTTTTTATTTTTTTTGGTCGCCTTTTACCGTGGTCACACCTATAAGTGCAGACAGGGTCTAAGCGTGAATTACACAGAAATGGCGTAAGTCGTAGGCACGGCGCAGGCGCGTCGCTTTCATACGTTTTGTCGTGCCGCTTCAAATCTTTTTCCCAAAAAAATTATCCAAGCGACGCGCCTACGCCGTGTCTGCACCTTACGCCGCTTCTGTGTAATTCACGCCTTACGCCGCTTTTGTGTAATTCACGCCTTAGATGGAGTACACGAATCCATGTAACAGAGATATAGAGGGATTCCTTACTCCTCTGGCTCTCACATACACCATGATGGAACACAGTAAACTGCTTGGCGCCCGACTTTAATGTGAGAGTGGTAGCCAGGCGGACCGTATAGATCCTACCACCAAGCATGGGTTTTGTATAACCTTAGGAAACGCGTCTATTCCCAGGGTGCGGTGAGTAAGTTTTATATTTCTAGCCCGCCACATTTAAGGCAATCGTCACGCCTGCTATTCTCAAACAACCTTCAACATCTGTTTTGAGTGATATCACTCAAATTGCTGGCAAGTTGTAGATTAACATTTACAACACAACCAACAGATTAACTAACTTAAACAAGAGCAAAAAATTAAAAGTATAATTCTGCTACGAGTTTAAGCTGTTCAAACTACAGAACAGTGAACATAACGCTTAATCCCCAAACATAATCTCTACTAATATTATAAATGCGAAAGTAACTATCTGTCTGGTACGCTTTCACGCCTAAACCGCTGAACCGAGTTTGATGAAACTTAGTACAGAGATAGGGCTTGTTCACATCTCCACGTCACGATGTCGTCAACGTGGAACGGTGCGGTAATGCGGCACGGTGCGTTGACATAACGTGCAAATTTACGTTACCTTATCGTAAAAATGCACGTCAGGATCATTGTTAGATTTATCGTTGATCATGCAGATCCTGAATTTGAATAAAAGAAACAGTAAGGTATAAAGCATCAAAGCACATAGACGGCGACTAACTCGCGGGCGTGGAGAGCGCGGGCGGAGCGCATATACGTGTGCGCGATATGATACGATACGGTAACGTAAAGGACATTGCCAAGGTTTGAACCAAGTGCTGCCTAGGAGTGTGAGCTGGTCCAGTGGTACTGTAGCATTAACAGGAATTAGAAAAAAATAAAATAAAAAAAATTGGCTCCAGAAAAAATAAATAAATCCCAGTATTTGTGATAATGAATTATCTTTAATTAAACAACGTTTTTGAGATATTTTTTTGAATAATAACTGATTGATACCTAATAATTATGTACTACAACATCAAAAATACAATTAAGTATTACAATTATAATTGAACGCACAATAACTGTATAATAGTTGATTAGTACATTTATTGCTATTATGTTCATTTTTTCCAATAAAATATTCAAAACAAAATACTGTTTTTCTTTGGACTCCTGGTATAGATTTTTATGCGCTTTGGATTACAGATTAGTGATTATACAAAACAATAAACAATCTCTTTGATTGTCCGCGGTTACTGAGTCAGATAAATGTAAGTGTGCCTTACAAACTTGCTCGTAAGTCTAGATATCGGTTGCTTTGCGCCAAGGGCTTTAAAACTAATCTGGGTCATTTTTCCACCATTAACAGAATGCAGGTTCAATTTAGTCGCCTGTCATGCTTACCCAGTGTAGATATTGATATGTCCTACTCTTTACATAAAGTCAAGTCTGTCTTGCATAGGCAATAACATAAAAGTGAAAAAGGAATATTGTAGTTTCTATTGTCCTTTTCACACGCTTAAAAAAATGTTTTTCAAAATACTTGTATTCTTTTTTTTTGTATTCTTTTTCTTATTAAATTAATCGTTACCAATCCAAGCCAGCACTAATTAATTAATTAGTAAGTTTTCATTCATTTATATTTGTATGTCAGATTTATATAACAATTATCAGTAATTAACTATAACTTAACTGTATTTATGTACCTAAATAAATAAAATCTGTTCTTTAAATACATTTGCTACTCCTATGTTTAATGCATGCCGTGGCAGCCTTTAATTAAGGCTACACTATAAAATGTAAAAATAATATGAGTACTATGTCATGTAATTTTGGTGTATGCTTTGTTGGTTGTCCTAAATAAATAAATAAATAAATAATCTGAGGAACAAAATGCACTATGTGAGCATTCTAGGCAGCACTTGATCCAACTTCCATACAAAAGTAGGCAATGTCCTTTGCACGTTATGTCAACGCACCGTGCCGCGTTACCGCACCGTTCCACGTTGAAGACGTCGTGACGTGGAGATGTGGACAGGAACATAGTCTGGAACCGATGAATGACATAGGCTAATTTTATTCCGGAAGACGCGGAATACACGATAAACGACATCCACGCGGGCGAAACTGCATGCGACTTCTAGTAATAAATATAGAACAAAAACCGATTTTAAGCTACAGTTTCAAGACACCAGCTTCGTAATGTAAACTCCGCTTAACATCAAGTTCCGAAATAGCCGCCTTAGCTTAATTATTTGAAACTCGGCCAAGATTTCTGCGAAATTAAGTTTATTATACAAGACCCAATGTCTTGAAACGTATTTTCTAGACAGAGATTTACTTTTCAGTTTTTTGTAAATTAATTATAAGAGGTGCTGATGTTTTTGACTTTTATATTAAAAGTTGTAATCCTTTTTTCTTTTCAGTAGAGAATTATAAAGGTATAGTGAAATCTTTTGTTTCTGCGAAATAATTTTTACTACAGACTTTGTAAATATGTGTTTAATAATTATTTGATGAAAAAGCTTCTTTTTCCCGTTCTTCTCCTTAGAAACCCCACTTTGGAACGCGGCAGTAACTTCTTTTTTTTTTCGACTAATGCACTTTTGAATGCCTGTAAGGCCGTGGACACATGTCTACGGTGCGGCACCGGCCACCGTGTAACGGCACGGCGCCGCTACCGGGAGACGGCGCGGCGTCATGCCGCAGCACGGTGCCGTGTATGGTGCATCACACGTTAGTTTATGTTTTGCTGTTGCTTAGTTCGCACGTGTTAATAAAAATGGCTGACAATTTAGATGTCGACTTATTAATTTCACTAGTGGAAGCTCGTTTCGTTCTCTAGGATAAAACAACTTCCTTAAGCGAACTAAACAACAGAAAAACATAAACTAACGTGCGGTGAACCGTACACGGCACGACGCCACGCCGTCTCCTGGTAGCGGCGCCGTGCCGTTACACGGTGGCCGGTGCCGCACCGTAGACATGTGTCCACGGCCTAAATGGTCTCTTTGAAATTAAGGCTTTGACTTGCCCATTTTTATCTGACTTCCAAAAAAACGAGGAGGTTTTCATTTCAGCCTGTGTTGTTTTAATGTTTGTTCATTGATATCGTCGCCAATTGTTAACCGATTTAAATTATATATTTTTCTAAAAACTCACGGTGTTCCTTCTCCTGACCCTTGGCCAGGGTCGCGGGATTCACAGCTGCAAGCACTGCGACCCCGGCAGGTCTCGGTCCGCCAGCCCCTGGCAGACCTCTTCTTCTGTGGGGCCTCGCCCCACGTCCTCCTGAGAGGCACGCACGGAACACAGCGCGCCACCTTCTCGGGCCTGTTACTGGTCGGGAGACGGGTCCCCTAACCCGCCGCCCGCAGGCTACACACTACGGTGGCCGGAGATCGTCGCGCGCCCTCCGGCGCTAGGTGCGTCTGGCGCGGGAAGGGAGAGTGGCAGCTGCCTCTCTCTGCCTCTCTCTCCCTCTCCGCTCCCTCTTTGGTCACCATCACCCCCTCGCAGAAGGAGGCAACGGCTTCCCACGCACTCGCTCCCGACCATGGACAGAACCACGGCCGGAAGCGAGAGGTCACCACCGACTGCCGCGACTAGTTCGCGGCGCTGCGTCGCCCACGCAGGACACGCTTGCAGCGTGTGCAGCGCCGTGTCCTCAGGACAGTCGACGCAGTGTGCATTCCTAACCTGCCTTATCATTTGGTCAACGCTTAACAAAGATAAAAAGTATAAGAAAAAAAATTTATACCTACCTAAACCCAATTAAATGAGTGGTGAAATTTAATACGTTAGTGTTTAAAGCTCCTAGCGTTAAAATCTTACGTAGGTATTAAATTTCCTTCAAAAGAGGACTATATGATACTAACATAAACTTTACTAACATTTATGTTAGAATCATAATTGTTATTGCCTCGACGCTCGTCTTCGTGCGTTGAGCTGTTTTCACGGAGAGGGAAGTAGGTGTAAATATTATTAATTAAAAAGTGCCGTTACGATGCATTTATAAAATAAACTTCGCATTTCATAAACCTGGTTTTCTTCATAGTATAATGACATGCCTTTTTTTCTTTCCTTCTTTCTTTTTCTATTGGACTGCTTGGTCAAATTTAGTCGGAAAGAGGGTAATAATCCGCTGAAGTATTACTAATGACTGTCTTAAAACAAGTGATATATTTAAAAAAATCGATAAATTTTATTTCCTTACAAAATTATTTTTATTTAAGTTTTTTCAAAAATTCTTCATCACTTCTTTACATACTAATTCAGAAAATGAAGCTTCTAATCCCTGAACCCAAATATGACCTAAAATGTGAGGAACTTGTCCCGCTGTGAACGATGAGCGAACGGCGAGTAGAGCTAGAAAAACTAGAAACGAGTTGGCGAGCAGCGAGAAGCGAGTGTGTAGTTCCGTTTTGTCGCTGGGCTGTAAGCGAGTGTGCGAGTGCAACGGGCAATTACTCGCACCACTCGCAAATGACCGCTGGTTGGTCTCTCGGCGTGAGTTCTAACCGTCAAGCGAGCATCGCTGAGCAAGTATCGCCGAGCGAGTATTATCTTTGAAAGCTCTTGTCGCTCAGCGACAAACTAGTGGAGCGAGTCCTCGCCGGCAGTGTAAACAGTCAGCGATCGACTATTAATATATGCATCTCTTTTGTTTACACGGAATGTATATCTATTGTACGTTATTTGAGCGAGAAAATAGCCGACAGTTAGTCGCTTCCTCGCCGGCGGTGGGACAACTGCCTCAACACAGCTGATCATAGCTGAGAACAAATATTTTTTTTTGAGAATTTTGAACAGTTATTTCTCATAAACTTTTGAGTTTGGGGAAAGTTGTAGAACAAAAGTTTTTCATTATTATGGGTACTTTAATACTCTTTCGGATTAGTTCCCCTTTTCTGACTAACTTTGTATAATTATGATCCTAGCGAACCGTTTCTACGTAACTGGGAAGTTATTGGCGAATCCTGAAGCGTCCTAGCCAATGGAGGGACCTGAAATACTTAACCTAAAGTACCTAACCACTTATACTACACTAAAATCATAACTACTAGCAACAACAGCACTAAGGGCGACCCCTAGTGGGACTCGGACCTCGGCTTAGGGCGTTGCTGGCGGGGGATTGGAAGGGGGACAGCTTGGTGAGGGCTGAATTATCGATGTGACATTTCCATTATGAGCTGACCTCGCATTGCATACATTTTCCGTAAAATGAGAGGTCAGGTTATATTGGATTTTAAGTACTATCATAAAATTCAGTAGTTTGTGGTTATTAAAAGTGTCACGAGAATAAAAGTTTGTTATTTTGAAGCTATATTTGGACGAAAGATAAGAAATAAAATTATTGCAATAGTATTTTTAACCCCATTTTTAAATTGTACTCAGAAATATAAAATACTAGCTGTACCCGGCATGCATTGCGATGCCACGTGAAGAAAAAAAGGGTTTAGTTTTAAAATCTGTTTACTGAAGTACTTTTGGATACACAGTATTTTTGATTTGACACCCGAATTTACCGTACCGACGGGACGAACATCGAACGTTTGACAGGTAGGAACAGTTTGTATGGGAAAATTAAATTGATGTTTTTATTATTTTCATTGCGATTTTTCCATATTTTCTCACCACTTAAACCTTCCCTGAACTTCCGCAAATATTTCAACAAGAAAATTAGCCAAATCGGTCCAGCCGTTCTCGAGTTTTAGCGAGACTAACGAACAGCAATTCATTTTTATATAATGGAAGATGATACAGCCAGCGACATAAGTTGGTATACAGGCAAAATTAATCTAAATAAAATATTCCAACAAAGTTATGAGAATATTGTGGAGCTCGTGACTAATTAACAACCGCGCGGATCATATGATTTGCAAGGTTAAGCTGCGCTTGACGCGGTCAGTCCGTGGATGGGTGACCGTTCGTTACACATCGAGACCCCTCCGTGCCTCGGATAGCACGTTAAACTGTCGGTCCCCGGTGTCATACGAATACCTATGACAGTCATTACGGGGAGTCAGAAGCTCGAAAGTATGATAACCGGTCTATCCTTAGGATATCAGCATTGCCCAGTAACTGGCTTGTGGAGGTCTGATGGCAGTCGCTCCGTGTAAAGTACTGGTATTCAGCCGCATCTGGTTAGACTGAAAGCTGACCCTGATTGATATTTGGGAAAAGGTTATGCAGATTAAAATATTCTAATAAACTATAACACCTACCTATATTTCTAAATAGGGCTGAAAAAACTGTAATTAGTCCATCAGTTAGATTATGAAAAAATATTTGACCCGTATTTTTTCTTTTGTTACGCAAACCAAAATTGACGAAGATACGACACTTTTAAAATTGGCAAAACGTCACAAGCAAGTACAATTTTTACTTGCTTCTGACGTCACAAGCCCCCGCACTCGAGTTTTGATGCGTTTTATCTTTCCAAATATTCATAGATTTAACAAAAGAAAAAATACGTGTCCATTATTTTTCAAAACTCTAACTGGCGGATTAATTAGATTTGCAATTTATTGATGCTGTCAACATGCCTTTTGTAAAAGAGTATTATGTTAATCTCATTGCTGTAGATTTGAAGGATATGAATGCAAGTGAAATTGCCGGCATATGAGACTTTTTAACTTCGTTTGTAAGTTTGGCAACACCTTAGCAATCTTCTTGGTGTTGTAGGCGTATAAAGGCGGTGATAACCACTTATCATCAGGTAGGCGGTCATCAAGTTTGCCGACATAAAAAAAAAACGGGTGCTAATTAAACAGACTTCTTTTTAATAGCAACATTCGCCTCTAAAAATCTACATTTCCTTCTAAATTACTAAGTCATCCACAATTAACGAGCGTCTGAATGATGCTATCTTAGCCACTAGTTATTTTCTATATAAGCCACTGTTCGTCACCCACTTTCATTAGCACAATAAAAACAAATGAAAAACAAAAAGCAGAGTCGACGGAGCCCCGCTGCGCGCGGCTCCTATTTATGTCTGCAGGGTTTAAAGTAACCTAACACGAAGGAGATGACGGGGGCTTCGTTCGCTCGCTTTGCTCGCTCACTCTACCCCCCGTCATCCCCTTCGAACCTAACCTATCCGTGTCGGGGTGCCCAAAAATTTAGTTGGCGTTGTAAACAAGACGAATTAGTTTATTAGAGGTTATCTCATTTTCCCGTTGCTTAGTTATAAAATGAGAACTTTGGTCACGTGGCCAATAAATAAATTTGTGGCTTGATTTATTATTTCTCAAAAAAAACTTACTATTTCATAACTTTCATAATATAAAAAAGTTCATAGGTTAGCTTTATACGCTTTCTAATGAGGCAACACACACTTAGCCTTAGGACTATTAATTATTCTGCGCTTTACCAGTACTTCGAGAAAACACAACCTAAAAAAGAAAATTCAACCTTAACAGATCAGCCTAAAGTCCATATTCGCTTAAAACCTCCTTTAATATTTCAGAAGGCCAAACAAACTTTGTTTTTAGGTAACTACCAACTTGTTAAAACTGTTTAATAATATAAGGATAAATGAGTTTGTTTTTGCGAAGTTTAGTGCGATCTACAATGTTTGCCTACGAAGGGTATGCCATTGTGAATAAGGTTATAATGTTATACCCTTTTCACCGTAAGTTGCTGAAGTTCCTACAAAACGTTACCTTAAAAAGAATAATTATTATACATGAATACGATCATATTTAATTGGTTGTTTTACTAGAAAAAACGTTATTCAGACCATGGTTTACTACCATCATAATGGAATCAAATAAAAAAAAAGTGGTCTTTAAAAAAAAATGTTCAAACTCATTATGCTATTTATCTTTAAATGCTATTTCGTCTTTCTTATAGCTCTGATCATTGTTAAATGTTTCTATTATTTTAATCCCAGAGGGCTTACTCCGATAAACGAACGTCGAAATTGCGGATCGAAACGAAGTAACGACGAAAATCGTCACATATATGAATATACGATATACGGTATTGTCAAATTTAACATTAGGGAGTAGGATGAACGAAGAACAAAATGTCAAATCGCGAAAATCGAATCGATCGTCGGATCCGAAACATTTTCGTGGTTGGAAAACGTGCGATCCCTCCATCTGAGGCCCCAAAGTATAATCCTTGTGTGTGGCAACGTTTTTACGTTTAACTTTTTTTATGTATGGTATTTGACATTAAATAGGTTCTAAGAAGTGTCTAAATTTGTAAGTCGGCTTAGCATAACATTTTCTCTTACCTTGTAAACAGAAGATGAACAATGTTGTTACACCTGTAACAAGAAGATTAAATATTAATACCATAGAATAATAAAACAGATCCATTTCAAACAAAACTAGCCAAAACAAACTCAAAGGGCCTTAAAATCTTAAGGTTCATTTTCTGATAATTACTTTAAGGTTTTCTGTAATCAAATTCAATAAATAAATAGTCTCAATTAAATATATTAAACAAAAAATAAAGAACAAGACTAAATTCTGACTTCGTTATTCTAAACACAAAATAATCTGCGCTAAAACAAGCCAATAAAAGAAAGTACAGTCAAACACAACAATCCTACTTCGGAGTCCATTGCATAGTATAATGTAATTTGCTCCAGTCTGTCCACATGGAACTTTTTTACGCGACTGTCCAAGCAAATTACCATAGACTTCAAGGATTAACCGCTGGACTCGGTAAATTGCAGCGCTTTTTCGCTTAATCGTGTTAGGTAATGCTTCTACCAATAAGCTAGCGCTGGAAGCGCTTTATTTTCTTGTTTATTGGACGCAGTGTAGGAAAAGGTAGGATAACTTGATTAGAAAATAAAGCAGTTATTTTTCCATTAGCAACGATTATTTTATCTCCGTAGGAGTTTTAGAACTAAAATTATTTAGCATTTAGTATTATAACATCACGCCTGTATTCCCTGAAGGGTTGGGCAGAGGTGTATAAAGGCTGGCGTCCACTAAGCTCGCCGAGTCGAGTCGAATAGAATCGCATTAATTCGCCTCCTATACATTTACTATAAAACTGCGTCGATCCGAGACGTGCCGAGACGCATAACTCGCGCGCTTTGGTTGTCACGCGAATTTCTGTTTTAACGACTTGCGATTACTGACCGTTTCGCCTCGCACGGAACAAATGCGACTCGATTCGACGCGTTTCGTCTGTAATCGACGTCAGGCTTAATACATCCTCATTTCGCCGTTATGTTTAAGTGCCATGGGATAGAGAGTGGGGGAATGGGCACAAATCCAGACTCCGGGCTGCTACTGAGAAATTCAACACGGAAAAACTCAATAACACTTTGCCCAACCTGGGGATTAAGGATCTCAACAGTCACGTTTGTGACCACTAGGCCAATGAGACAGTCATTAAGATTTAGTAAGTTATCATTAAAATATACAATTACTGTGAGTTTTGTAGAAAAAAGAAAGTGGGAAAAAAATTGCAGGACGCAGACAAGTGGATGATGGATCTTGTATACTGATGGCATAGTTCTGCGATCTCCTAGTTACAATCATTATAATAATACTGGTTGTTGCCCGCGGTTTTGACTACTTCATGTATCTTAAGTATTATACTATAAAAGTAAAGCTGGCTTCCCACGGTGCGTGGTAGCGCGCACCGGCTGTGCGTGGTATCATCTGTAAAACCGCGCACCGTGGGAAGCCACATTATGAGGGTGTGTGATGTGGATACACGCGTCCGCGTTACCACGGACGAGTCTCTTCCCATGGTGCGTCGGTGCGAGCTCGTGTGTCGCGGTGCGCGCTATCACGCACTGTGGGAAGCCGGTATTACGGATAAAAAGTATCCTATCTCCTAATCTAGTTCATGTTCCACCTCTGTGCCAAATTTCATCTAACCATCCAACCAAAAATCCATTTAACCGTTAAGGCGTGATTGATTTACAAACATCCAAATTCTCAAACATCTAAACTTTCCCATTATCTCCTTTATTCATTTATAATAAACTTATTAATTACATTTTTAAATATTTTTCTAAAAAATAAACAAAAAAAAAACATTTAAAAATATAAAAATTGTAGCCCACCGGCATCGGGAACAGGGTCCAAGCTGCCGGTGATCAGGGGGTCTACTTCATAAGCACGAAATCCGTGGTTTCGGCTTTAGTTAAGAGCGTTTCCTACTCCCTATCACCTACGGACATACGATTATTTCGGGGCCCGAACTAAGAATGAATGACAACACGATTTGACAGTTGTCCCTACTACCGATGTGTTTTTACCCGTCCGAAAAGTTGAACTTGACACTTGTTTTGTTCACTTCTACGTTTCGGGCTATTTTCGGACGGGTGACTAAGTTCGTCGACGGACTTAGGGAGTAAGCCCCCAGGGCCTCAGAGATAGGAACTTCCTGACAATACGCGCTATGTCGAGAAATACCGCTTTCTGCACCAGGCCCTTGATCCAACCGCCTAACGAGAGCCTCTGAAGATGTTGGTCGAGGCTCTTGGCTATTAAGCCATTGGGCGTACCGACTATCGGCACAACGACTGCTAAGTCTAAACTATCACATTATTAGGAAGTAGGATAGGATTTTTGTTACAAACTGTACTTTAAGAAAAAAATATTCGAAATTTTCGTGCATTCGCTATCAATTTCATATAAAAGCCACAAAAAGCTATTCCAATTAAAAGACTGTTAATTTTTACTCTGTGGCCAGTCCTTTTAAAACAATGAAGTATTGTATTGTCACACGCGGTTTGACCTCTACGTTAAATTAACAACGCCCCAGGGCAATCGAAAAAGTAATTTTTATCATTCCTATTCATAAAATTCGATTTGGGAAATGTTGTTTTTAATTTGCGTCCGTCGTTTTTTTTTTGGCTATTCGTAATGGCGTTCCGAGGCAAATTAAAGGCAGGGTTGTCACGCTTGTGATTTATGACGGTTGGTAAACAGCATGGAATTGACAATGGGAGGTAATGTGTGGCTTTGTAATTGGTTTTGTTGTCATAACTTATTGTCACCTCAGTACGTAAACTAATGACTATTGGCATCCTTATATGGAACAGTTAATCTTTCTCCAGGGAATTATGTCATAATCACGACGCTTGACGAAATTATTGGTGACTAACTTTTGCCCGCAGCTTCGCTGCGTGAAATTTTGAACCCGTTAAGTGACGATTTTCCATACAAACTTTCATCCCCTATTTAACTCCTTTAGGGGTTGAATTACGAAAAATCCTTCCTTACTCCTTGTTTATGATAAAAAGGGAACCTCTGTGCAAAATTTCAGCGTTCTAGGTCCAAGGGTTTGGGCTGGGCGTTGATGAGTCAGACAGTCAGTCAGGACTTTTCTTTTATTTAATATCGATGGATGATAAAATTTACTGTAATTAATGCATATATGCATGAAACTACTACCCATCCATTTCATCATCATCATCAGCCCATTACTGTCCCACTGCTGGTCACGATCCTGTTCTTAGAATGAAAAGGGTTTAGACCTTAGTCCTCTATGCTGGTCTGGTGCGGGTTGACGGACTACACACCATCGAGAACTATTTGGAGGCTTCTCAGATGTGCAGGTTTCCTCGAGGTGTTTTCCTCCACCGTCACCGTGAGTGATAATCAAATTATGATCTGCACATGAACTCGAAAAGTCAGAGGTGCGGACCGCGATTAAACCCAGACCATTATTCAATATTACAGTCTCAACCAAAGCATTGTACAGTTAAATTACATGTAAGAAAAAACAAAAAAATAATAATAACTACAAACACGTAACAGAAATTGAGGGCGTATAATCATGCGTAGAGGGCAATCACTGCTGTCATCCTCTTTATAAAATCCCTTAATTATTTTTAGAAAATTCAATGGAAGAGTTATAGTATCCTATTCTTTAACAGTAAAAAACACGACAATCTTCAATCCTAACCATTCTTAATACAGGATTCTCCAATTCTCCATCTACATCAAAAGTCATATGAATCCTAAAGACACCCAACCGCATAGTTCCAAGAAATCAGTTTAACCGAAACTTTGATCAATTCGTCTCAAGTCGAGCGTTAGTTTGTGACAAAACTTGGTTTATTGCATACCCTGTGGTTTAGTTAATTGAATATTGACTAAGTTTCCGATAAGTGGTGACAGACAACTTGAATGTTTTGGTTTTGTGTTGACACGAACACGAACAGTCTCTTGGTAAATGCGAGCGTTTCCGGAGTACAATCGTACGGGGTTCGCAGCGTAAAGTGGGCGTGGCTTATATTTGTCATTCGGACTCGGGTGTTCTAATTTTGAATGCAGTCAAATACGTGGCATTTAAAATTGTTTAATTTAGTATTTTTGTATTGTGATGACCCTGTGGAAATGTCAAAAGTCTATCAGAATTAACGGTAATGAAAAAAATGCGTGGTCTGGCAAGTAATGAAAATATATTTTGAACAAATCATTTGGGACCGTGAATAATGTAACCTATACATCAGCCACTGTTGGGATTAATTGCTTTTATTTTGTAACTAGCTTTTGCCTGCGGCTTCGCTCGCGTTAATTTACGGATCCCTAATTTTTGATCCCAAAATATAGCCTATGGCACTCAGGGATAACGTAGCTTCCTATTGGTGAAAAAAAATTTGAAATCGGATGAGTAGTTTCTGAGATTACCTCCTACATACAAACAAACAAACAAACAAATTCTACCTCTTTATAATATTAGTATAGATACAGATTTAGGTGCAAATCAGCCTTCAAATTAGGCTATGGTTACGGCTGGTTGGGGTCACAGTCAAGAGACAATACAGTCATCCTCCTTGCGTTCAAAATGCTCTCTCTTTTTCTTTATGCCCTACACACGTGCCAAGTAGTGCAAGTGCGCATACGCGACAAACGTAGCTAATGATTACATCTTTATTTTTTGGTATAGTAAGATTGCAGTTCGTTCATGGAGTTTGTTTCATTTTACACAGAGCTTATTAAGAGCGTGTACGCCGTACGGCATTTCACACAAATTTTCAAGTCTTTGTTTTTCGTAATGACTGAACCGATTTTGATGAAATTTCACACACATAAGCAGGATACTTAGGTCTAAAAAGTTAGTAGAAAACATTTTAGAAATGTCTTACGTAAATAAAAATAATTGGACTATGGTATGGAAAAAAAATCGGTCTAATTTAACTGACGACTATTTTTTTAAAATGTTTGCTACTAACTGTTTAGTCCTATGTATCCTGCTGATGGGTATGAAGTTTCATTAAAATCGGTTCAGTCATATCGAAAAATGTATGAAATGCCGAACGGCGTAAACTGAATTTGAAGTGAATTTTCCTTCATTAAATAATTTTACTTTGTAAAACTAAGCTTGGACTTGATAAAATTGAGATTTGTCATTAATGTTATATCAACAAAAGTCCAATTCAGTCAATTTTACTATTTTGTTTTTCGGAGCAAAATAAATCAAGTAACTTCAGTACTTACTTGTAAACAATACTAGTTCGAGCTGGCAACGTTTAAATTTTCGTGTGAGTGGATAGCAAAACTTCTCACTTCACGAAACTCCCCGACAAAACACGACGTAAGGCGAGTGGGGTATGGTATGACCAAGGTTTGACAAAAGTCGCGAAGCCGCGTTCATAGGGCTTCTTACCTACCCTAGAGATTTCGAATTGTGAGCAAATTATACTCAAATCCCCTATTAGGCATCGGAATTGGTGTTTAAAATCTTTCGGGTTCCTCAGACCCTCTGTGTATTGTTTATTTATCTCACCTGCAATGTAATAGTACATTGTTACCCTAGGGGTGAAAGCAACTTATTTAGTCCCGAGACGGGGTTTCGCCAATAGTTCGAGGCACTAAATAAGTCTTTAACCCGAGGTAAACACTGTGCTTTTCATTACGAATACAAGGAAAGTAAAAATAAAAAATGAGTGTTTTATTTTTCCCGCCAATTTTATTTTTCTGTGGCCGGCCAGATATTCAGCCATTATTTTTCATTTTCATCATTGAAAAAATGGTAAATATTTTGCCCATATCTATGTTATTTTAAAGAAATAGTTGAAACTAAATTATAATAAAGTCATTTAAAAAAATATAAGTTCTTTAAATTAATACTTAACTTTATGTTTACAATTTTACATCGCGCTGTAATTGAGTGGCTGTATAGAAAGTTGGTACATGATTCAATAGAAATATGAAAATAGAACTAGTTTTTTTTTTTAATTATTTGACAGCTGTCAGTTGAAAACGATTCTCCCTAGGGCTGAAAAGTATTACTTTCAACCCGCTCCTCAGGCAACTTCAGACCTACTTTCCGAGCATGAGTAATGAAAAAGCAATATAATACACCACCACACATTATTCTTTTATATCAAATAACACACTCAAGTTTTCATACGAGACGCTTTTACTCTTAGCCTCCTTTATAGGTAGTAAGAATGCACCTATAAACGCCGACTTTAAAAGTCGTATGAAGTTGCGACTTTTAAAGACAGCACGTACGCTTGTTGGAGCATGTTATTGCTAAGTGGCCCATGTTTTCAGGACATGTTTCACGTACAATTTTGTGCTGGACTTGTTTGAGAAACTTTGGAAGATTCTAGATAACATGGCGCAGACATTTAGCAAACATAAAGCTGGTAAAAGTCGTTAAATGCAACTAAGAAGAAATTTTCATTCCAAGTTTCTCAGTGTATTGTCTGTAGTGTTTATTTTGCTTGCTATTTCTCGATAATTTCTAGATGACATAGAAAAAAATTGCTACCTATTAATAGAAGAAACTTATCATTAGCTCATTTATTCTATGTGCCATGCGACGCGCAAATTCAAGTATTCAATTATTTTGATGTATTTTTATTGATAAGATGTCTAGGTAACCACAGACTAAATATGCAAACGTGATTTGCATAGATTACAAATTAAGTCATAGTTTTATTTTTTATTGTTTTGTGTTTGGGTTGCCAGGCAATTATATGTTTAAATTAAGAAATTGTTAATTATAAGAATAATTATGTTATTAATTTTAAGTATGCTTGATGCTTGTGCGTCTGTTTGGACGTAGGAATAAATACTTTTTTTTCTTTCTTTCTTATTTAACTTGTCTTGTGAAATAAACGTTTTTTTTACCCATGTTATACCACTATTTTAATGGTTTTAGCAATCTGAAAGGTTATTTTCTGACCATATTATTACCCCAATAATGATGAATGATAGAACATTTAGATGCCACGCATAAATTACCTGATGAAAACACGGCGACAACAGCTGGCAGGTACGACTAGCGCGATATTACTCCGCGCAGTCAGATAACTCGGGGCGTTAAAATGACTCGGAAACAGAGTAACATGTTTTTTTTGGTTTTTTTTTCTGTTGATTGTATATATATACCTATACTTATGCAGGTTCAATATGTGTCACCAAGTAGATCACGCGGTTTGAAGAAATTACACGAATTTGAATACATTCCGTATATTACCATGTAGTCTTATTACATAAGTTAGATATATATATTTGTCTGAGAATACTAATAACGTGAAATTTATACGTCTGCGGGAGTTTTATTAAAATAAGTAAATGACAGAATTGACCCGGTGGCCGCGTTGCAAGATAGGGCTGTCACACAAACACTTTGTTTATTTTTTGTACATAATACATTAAATACACGTAGGAGGGGTAACGGCTGTAATTATTTAGCCACGAGGAGGTCGTGGCTAAATAATTACAGCCGCATAGCCCGATCTTCCGGGTTAAGCCATGCTTGCCGAGGTTGGTCTATGGATGGGTGACCATTTACCATAGCGAGCTTCCTCCGTGCCTCGAAAAGCACGTAAAGCCGTTGGTACCGGCTGTCATTGTAGATCTTTGACAGTCGTTACTGTTGGTCAGAAGCTAGAAAGTCTGACAACCAGTCTTACCAAGAGTATCGTATTACCCAGTTACTGGGTTGTGGAGGTCTGATAGGCAGTCGCTCCATGTAAAATACTGATATTCAGCTGCATCCGGTTCGACTGGAAGCCGACCCCAACATAGTTGGGAAAAGGCTAGGCAGATGATGAATACATTAAATACACAGTACATTTATTATGTTTTAAATGGAATGTAGCGGAGTACCTACTCTTGAATGTCTTATAACAAAACCAAGGTCTAACAAGAAATCTAAAAGTTATAAGCCTACAAGGACCGTAGTGTTTATTCCAAATAATGTCCGAAAATATAACATGCTCAAGGCAATCTTACTCTTATTAGATAAGATTGCCCCAGGCATTCTTCAAAAGTTAACCGTAGGTTGAGGCCGGCCACTATTGGATGTCGCGAGTGGCTGGCCACTAGTGGATGTTGCGATTCGCCGGGCATCAGTGGATGTCGCGATTCGCCGGCCATCAGTGGATGTCGCGAGTGTCCGGCCACTAGTGGATGTCGTGAGTGGCCCGTAAGCGGGTGCGCTAAATGCTTTATGTCCTTGTCATTTTAACGTCAATGAAGTAAGATGGAGTCATCATCTGCCTAGCCTTTTCCCAACTATGTTGGGGTCGGCTTCCAGTCGAACCGGATGCAGCTGAATATCAGTATTTTACATGGAGCGACTGCCTATCAGACCTCCACAACCCAGTAACTGGGTAATACGATACTCTTGGTAAGACTGGTTGTCAGACTTTCTGGCTTCTGACCAACAGTAACGACTGTCAAAGATCTACAAATGACAGCCGGGACCAACGGCTTTGCGTGCTTTCCGAGGCACGGAGGAAACTCGCTATGGTAAATGGTCACCCATCCACAGACCAACCTCGGCAAGCATGGCTTAACCCGGAAGATCGGGCTATGCGGCTGTAATTATGAATATGAAGTAAGATAGAGTAATGGAGCTGAAAGCCAATTTAGTTGCAAGAAGTTTATAAAACGTTTAAGGGTAACTGTATAACGATGAAATGTGTCTCACTAGATACGAGACTCACTTGCATGAATAGTAAAGTAATCTTGTTAGTGCCAAGCTTCAACAGATTTTCCTTATATCTACATAAAATAAAACAAATCGTCTCACGCACACTTCAAACCGTAAAAGAAAGATATCAAAGAAAAGTCCTGTTTAATGAACGAGAAACAGAGATAGGCAATGCTATTTGTCACCTCGGGTATTGTGAAATGTTTGGGTACAAGCAAGAAATAAATATTTACCATAAAGAAAGGAAGAAAGAGTTTCCACATGTCCGTATCGTACGCATTGCACGGATCGCATCACTACATTAAGAGCTTTTTTTTTTTCTATTTGACTGCTTTAGGTCGTCCTAGAGGACGGTTTCTACGTAACCGGGCAGTTATTGGCGTGACCTGAAGGGTCTCCAGCCAATGGGGGGGAAGTAAAATGCTTAACCTAAGCTAACTACTTGTACTACACTAACATCATGACTACCTGTAACAACAGCACTAAGGGCGACCCCTAGTGGGACTCGGACCTCGGCTTAGGGCGTTGCTGGCGTGGACATAGGGGGGGGAGACAGCTTGATGAGGGCTGAATTATCGGTGTGACTGCGGAGTCTGAAGAGACGACCGGCTCTACGACGGGAGAGCTCGGTGGATCGTGACCGGCGGCGGTGGGACGTCGCGACGGGCCTCGTCGGCGAGGACGGTATGCCGGACGGCGGCGGACGTTGTGTATTGTGCTGGTCGATTTACTCGCCTCCTGGAGGAGCTACATTAAGAGCATTGAATAATTTTATAGTGGGTTACTGGAACCATTTATTTTTATGAAACATTTCGTTAAAAGGTAACTAATTAGATCAACACGTTAGTATTTTTCGCCATGAACAGGTATGAGAATCTGAATGACTGAGCTTAAAATTAAACTAATCATTCGATAAATAGAGATCAACTAAGAAAGAATATTTATGAAGCGTTATTCGTTCAACGCTGTTGTGTGCATTCTGCAACTGTAGGCCAAACTTAAACAAAAACAAGGATCAGCCGCTCGACAGATTTGACGTAGCCATCATCTGCCTAGCCTTTTCCCAACTATGTTGGGGTCGGCTTCCAGTCAAACCGGATGCAGCTGAATATCAGTATTTTAAATAGAGCGACTGCCTATCAGACCTCCACAACCCAGTAACTGGGTAATACGATACTTTTGGTAAGACTGGTTGTCAGACTTTCTGGCTTCTGACCAACAGTAACGACTGTCAAAGATCTACAAATGACAGCCGGGGACAACGGCTTTACGTGCTTTCCGAGGCACGGAGGAAACTCGCTATAGTAAATGGTCACCCATCCACAGACCAACCTCGGCAAGCGTGGCTTAACCCGGAAGATCGGTCTATGCGGCTGTTATTATTTTAGCCACGAGCTCCTCAGATTTGACGTAGCCAATTAACATTATTATTATTACATTAACAAATAACTAACGTTTGGAGGTTTGTATGAATGACGCACGTGCGCCTTGTCGAGCGGTCGCTTTAATTATGCACTAGTCGAACAATAAATCTACCAAATATCAAACACAAACATGACTCGTTGGCATATGCACACACACATTGAAGACGAATGTTGGAGGGGCATGCACTGTTATAGCTATGTCTACACCAGTGCGCTTTTATATTCATCTTGCGTCTTCGTCTGAGGCATGCGTCAAGCGCCATAGCGCATGCAATAGCGCATGCCTTAATACAAGTTCGACAAAAGCGCATGCACCCAACGCACGCTAATCCGTCTATTGTATGCCGGCTGACAACTGACCGAGGCGCACTGGTGTAGACGATAAGCTGCATGCGTCTTATGGCAATCAATATTGCATGCGCTTGACGCAAGAGGAATTGAAAGCGCAAGATGGACATGAAAGCGCACTAGTGTAGACATACCATTATCATAGTTGATCTATACCTACTTTTAGAGCAATCTCTATTTAGATTTCATAATTTCACGTTATTCGACTGAAACCGGCAAAATATGCTCGACCTTAACTTTAGTCTCATATAAAATATTGTACACACAACCTTTGTCAAAATAACAAACGTTACTTTTTTCCTTATCTCATCGTCTATACAAAACAGTGAACAAAATTACGCTAGGCTACTTGGTTCAATTCTAAATCAAGTTCTAATGAGCGGCCGCGCCGAATGTGTAATGTCAAATTTCATGAGCAAAGTTCGACGGTTTTTTTGCGATCAAAAGCAAGCGAGCGGATAACAACTCAACCTTGCTTTTCTAACTGCAAAATGTACTCGATAAAAAAACTTAAAAACCAATACACAATTACTTCTCCAAGAAATATTTTCTCAAGAATTCTAACAATAATAAAAATCTTCAATTTCAAGAAGTCGTATTAAAAATAATAAAAATATTGGCAGCCCTACAGCAACAGAAGTAAATTGGCTGCCCCTGGGGCAATAGATTGCTTTAATTTTACTTAGCCTGGTAAACATCTCGCTGTGACGGTGTTGGGTGGGCAGAATGAACGTGTTGTTGACAATTCTCAGCAGCTGGTCGCAGGTATTTTGGACAAAATGCTTTATAAGCTTATCGTTAATGCCCCTAGGTAGTCTTCTCAAGGTATTTCAACAGCCTTAATATTAAAAGCATTGGGACTGTTTTTCCTAAAAAAGTCTTAAGCCGGACTTTCGTGTATCCCGGCCGATGCGACTGACGCGTTTGACGATCGCGCCCGACGCGGCTATACTAAACACTATGAAAATACATGGTTACGTAGAAACGGTCCCCTAGGACCATCTAAAGAAGTAAAACAGAAAAAAAAATGTTTTCGAAATTTATTGCACGCAAGTGCTCGCTTAGTTCGTAAAACTCGCAGAAGTCGAATAGGCATGTTAACAGCATCAATAAATTGCAAATCTAATTAGCCCGCCAGTGAGTTTTGAAAAATAATGAACACTTTTTATTTCTTTTGTTAAATCTATGAATATTTGGAAAGATAAAACGCATCAAAACTCAAGAGGCTTGTGACGTCAGAAGCAAGTAAAAATTGTACCTGCTTGTGACGTTTTGCCAATTTTAAAAGTGTCGTAATTTCGACAATTTTGGTTTACGTAGGTAACAAAAGAAAAAATACGGGTCAAATATTTATTGATAATCTAACTGAAGGACTAATTCGATTTTTTCAGTCAAATGCCCTATTTCTGCGGGTATTCACAAAATTTCGGAACAAAACTCGCCAGTTTTTGCTCTCAAGACGTGTGACATGTAGTTCCGTGTCGTGTCAGCTCATAGAAATCTATGGTAGTCACCACAACAGTGACGGATAAACGTAGATATATGGTCAGTATGGCCATGACCAGTGATCTGATAATCGGGAACTTATACAACGTTATTTTTAGTTTATACAAAAACCGAGACACCCCAACAAGATTTTCATCAGAACTGCCTGAGTATGTGCTTTTTTAAATAAATCTCCAAGTTACACCGTAGTTGATGCCGCGTTAAGTTCCCTAGTAAAGTGTGAAATGCCTGAGATGTGCTATGCAGGGGTTGTCTAATACACGGAAACTGACCGAGCGGACTATTCCCGTCAACTGTTATGGGTAGAAACCTAATGAAACAAATATGAAATTTATGAAAAAAAAAAAATGGGATGGAAAAAATATGTCAATCGATTCTCCTAATGATTCTGAACAAACTAGTTTCAGGTTTAGTATATACTAAAACTAAGATTGTATACCTAAACTTCTCCCCACGAAAGAATAATATGGACATTCCTTTCTGAATAAATAAGTAATCCTGGAATTCCCGGGTTCTCGGGATTGAACAATTTTGTAAAAACAACTTTAACAAGCTTAATGAAATTTTGGCCGTGGTTATATTGATTTAGTATCTTTATTTTATTCAAAACAAATGGTATATCAATAAAAAAAACACATTTTCACAACGAGTTCTTATATTTTGTATGCAGGTAACATTTTTAGCAATCTTAGGAATTTCATACGATTCCGGGATCTGGGAAGTGTAGGTATATTAACGCCCGATTATCCGATCACTGGTCATTACCATATCCTTCTAGAAGGTCGTCGCGTTGGTCGACGATCGAAAAATTGGGCAAATCCCTATTTTATCAAGTCCAAGTTTATAAAGTTAAATTATAATTTAATGAAGGAAGTTTCTCTTTATAAAGCGCTCCGTAAAATAAAACGAACTCCTTGGACAAACCTCAATCTTATTTTTAATCTGTGCTTTTGCTATACCAAAAACTAAAGACTTGACCATCAGCAACGTTTGTCGCGCGTAATGTGTTGGCAAAAAACTAGGCAAAAAAGAAGAGTAAACTTGAATTCGTCGTTTAAATTTTATGTATTTTTTTGTTATTCCATACTATTTTTCATTAATTTGCCCCGTAACTTGATTGATAAAATTTTGAAAGATTCTTTACTGTAAGAGGGGTTACGCACTGCATCCTATCCGAATCCGTGAAAATACGTATTTAAAAAACTCGGACCGAATTCGGATATTGCTTACGCACTAATCCGATCTCTGATCCAAATCCTGATTCGGGGACCATCTTTGGCATGTCCGATTTGAATCGGAGGTAATGCGAAAGCGTTCATACAAACAGTACTACGGGTACTTCGGTCCGTCAATATTTCTTCCGAATTGGCGACTCACGGATGACGGAGAGAAATCGGAAGAAGGAAATTGGATCTAGTGCGTAAACTATCATACAAATAGTTCTATTCTTACTTCGGAACGTATTTTCACGGATTCGGATCGGATGCAGTGCGTAACCGCTCTAACTCCAACCAGCTAAAACTTAATTTCAGGGCTGGATCCGCACCTGCAACAAAATTTGTCGTGTCGTGTGGTGCGCCTTAAATCCCTTGATCCCTTTGGCACTTGTCCCACCGCCGGCGAGGAAGCGACTAACTATCGGCACCTATATCTTACTCCTTACAGTCGGTCAACGTAGAACATTATCGCAGAGCAATCGTCCGGGGGGTTGCGGGGTGAAGGGGGCGGAGGTTATGTCCCGAGTAGCCATACTGCATACTCGGGACATAAATTCCAGGGCTCGCACTTTTTGATTTCGAATTTGATTGATATCGGTCATAGAAATTATAGTAATTTATTAATAGTATGTAGGTATGTTGTATGTTCCTTATTACGAGAATTTTATCTAAAGTCTGTTTACTAATCAAAGATGGCGTCATACATACATTTTCAAATGCTTGTTCGTGGGAAGTCATTTCCACGGTTTTTGGGGTCACTGATGCCGAAAATAACGTCAAAATCCAAATCCAAGATGGCTGCCATGAAAATTTTCACCTAATCATAATGGGTGTTAATTTCATGGTTTTCGGGGTAACTGATGCCAAAAATAACGTCAAAATCCAAATCCAAGATGGTGGCCATGAAAATTAGTAAATTAGTCGTCATTAATTTGGACATTTGTTTGACAAAGTTTGTGTAATTTGTTTTATGTGACAACCCTATGACAAGTGTTACCAATTTTGACATTTCATAGGACCTGTCAAATGTATAGGCGTTGACCCACTGTATGTAGTAAGTAGGTACACTGTGCTATCGGCTATTTTCTCGCTCAAGAAACGTACAATAGATATACATTCCGTGGAAACAAAAGAGCTGCTTATATTAGTAATTGATTGCTGACTGTTTACACTGCCGGCGAGGACTCACTCCACTAGTTTGTCGCTGAGCGACAAGAGCTATCAAAGCCATACTCGCTCAGCGATAGTTGCTCAGCGATGCTCGTTTGGCGGTCAGAACTCACGCCGAGAGACCAACCAGCTGTCATTTGCGAGTGGTACGAGAAATCGCCCGTCGCATTCGCACACTCGCTTAAAAGCCCCTGTACTCTTTGAAAAGCCCAGCGACAAAACTATCGGAACTACACACTCGCTTCTCGCTGCTCGCCAACTCGTTTCTGGTTTGCAGCTCTACTCGCTTCTCGCTCATCGTTGGCGGTGGGACAAGTGCCTTTATCTCCGTTGCTTTCACCTTTAATGTAACATATTGAATGAAAACTAAATTACTAATTAACTAAATTGGTTTTAACAAAATAATCAGTAAACATCAATCACCAAAAGTTACACCACTGTACTCAGATCAAGTAACTTTACCACTTCTAATCAACCATTCGATTCTGCCGCCGCCATTGAGCGACCGAATGAATGAATGATGACGGAGTTCGTCGTTCACGCGGAAAGTTCCGTGCCGATGGTCGAGGGAACAATTCAAGGCGCATAATGGAGCGTTCGATATTTGATTAGTGAACGATATTGAATGAAGAATGAGTTCAACCGTTCAGATTTTAATGTAGCGTGAAGGAATTTAAATATTTGTAATTGGAATATGGAACGGTTATGAGATTTATTATCGTTTTTTTTTAAATTGAAGGTGTTCAAGGCATATTTTTTTACCATGGACGTAGAGTTGTATGATGCATATTTTCATGTTTTTTTATTAAGTTATGTACTTTGTTATTCATTCTAATTGTTTGTGCAAAAAAGCACATTTATTTATTTATACATACTTTTTTCTTTTTTTTTTTCTTTGTTTTTGGAAGGCTTACAGACTAATAACATTATAGTAATAATATGTAACTAAATTGCTAATTACAAGCCTCCACAGATACATAATATACAAAAATTGTTACCAAAGTTACATCTATCTATTTAGTTATTTTCTCAAACAATTCAGACAACAAACGATTCAAGTGTAGGCCTCTTGTGCAAAAAATGGCTTTGCTAAGAACTTTCTTAGTGTGTTTGCATTAGTGCAGAAAAGGTCAATGCCCTCCTCACAACAAATTTCGTTAAAACTGCAACTAGCTCTCAGAAAGTATGCATTACACCTATAATTAGTGTTTGCATAAGGTACATGTAGAAGTGGTCGCTGTCGCAGCCCCATCTGGTTAGTGCGTATCTTTAACTTTGAAACAAGTTCAGGACAGTCAATTGAACCATTTGCGATATTAGACAAGTAGCATATATCATTAATATGACGTCTACGGTCAAGCGGCAGAAAATGGTACCTTTTGCATCGATGAACTAACTTTAGGTATATTTAACTTCAACTTCAAATCTAATTTATTCAAAATAAACTAGAATGACTTAGTTATTTTTGAACGTCAATGTTACAAATAACAGTCTCCAAAAACGCCCGCCCTTCACCGCTTCCTAGTGTCTATGCTGTGAAGAAGAAACGACGCAACAAACTCCCCAGTTCTGGAGAAACAAACTCCCCAGTTCTGTCTGTCAAGTGAATAAATTAAATTAAACTATGCACAAAAAAGAGGTAGTAGTAATTATTAAACTATGCCAATTGAGGATGATATCATACATACATGAAATTATGTTTATGTTTGGTAAATGATAATAAATGATGAATGATATATATTTCTGTAAATAAATATGTTACAGACACTTTTACAAGTCAATGTAATGTTTTTTTAAGACTAGATATCGCTGGCATATGCTATCTGTAGGCCTAGCCTTCCACAGACATTAACAAAGTGTTCTTGGTGCAAAAAAAGTGTGTAAGAGCTGTTACGGTGCAGCGGTGGCGACTAGCGGGGTGCGCCTATAAAAGGGCCGGCACGCTGCACTCCGTCCTCTCTCGCGCCTCAGCAGCCGCCCAGTTAAGTGACTGTCTACCTACACCTGAAGACCCTGGACTCCTCGTATCGTACTGTGTAAAAGAACCACGCCCTGTTAACTAATCTTAATATTATAATCTTGTAACTATTATTAAAATATACTATTGTATGGTTAAAAGTGTTTTCCTTAATATTCTTCTATTCTGATTTTATGTGCACCTGCTCGTTAAGGGTTGACTCCTCAAGCCACCCTTCACCCGCTAAGCGTGACAGAGCCATTTGTGGTGTAAGCCCGCTAGAATCTTGCAGACCACTATTTAAAAAATATACATTTTTGAAATAGCTATGTTTCTCAAAAAACATCACAAAATGTTTACAAAAGCATGTGAAAATAAAAAATATTTATCAAGAGACACAACAAAACTGGCTGTATTGCAATGTACCTCAACACTTCATAAAAAAAATAGTTACATGATGCTCATAAAAATATATAATAAAATCCCTCAATCACTCAGAGAACTTCCTCTTAGAAAATTTAGCAAACATTTACGTAATTGGCTCTTGGACAGATGTTTTTACACAATTCACGAATTTTTAGATCATAAAAATAATAATAGCTACAAAGTTGTGTCTTAGCATAATGTTTAAAACATTGCAATTTAATTAATTCAGTCATACATAATATTAAATCTAAAACTTCCTAGTCTTTATTATTAGTATATAGGTAATTAACAAAATTGTAATTATTTTATATTAATTTGCATGCCGCTGTGCCGGCGAAACATGCTGATCTGTACCTGCATTATTTTAAGACCCATGTACCTACCGTGTTTCTCGCAAATAAATTTCTATTCTATTCTATTCTATTCTAGCACGAATATTTTGACGTATAGTAACGTAAACGTAACGTTAATGTGAGTGAATTTTTAATCGAAAATACAACTATTCTATACCATTTTAGTTTAAAGGATGATGGGCAAAATTGTATGAGACCTGTCCCCCCCCTTCCAACACATTTTTTTGATGTGTCATTAGTTTCATAAGGATCTATGACAAGACTAGCAACCAGTTTTAACTTCAAAATCGATGGGGTTTAGTATATACAGGGTGGTAAAGGAGGACCGGACAAATTGGTCAACATAACCAATAACAACAACACATATGTCATTAGATAGATATTGCAATATACTGCCATAATTACTATGGCGGCTCATTTCAAATCGCTGTATGAAAAAAGTTATGACGATGTTTCGTAGGTTAGGTTATGTTAGGTAGTTTTTTTCTTGTATATTGTTATGTAATAAAAAACAAACAGATTGAGTAAACAGTGTTATAATTATGTGCCGTCATCCACAATCACATTATAAATTGTCTGCAGAACCCCTGAAATTACGATCCCTACCAAATCCTAAATACCACACTAGGAACCAATAACAAACACACATATGTCATTAGATAGGTATTTTAATATACTGCAGTAACTACTATGGCGGCTCATTTCAAATCGCTGTATGAAAAAAGTTAGGGCATTTTTTCGTAGGTTAGGTTAGGTGTTTTTTTTCTTATAAATTGTTCGGTAATAGCAAAAAATGCAAGTAGAGTGAGTAAACAGTGTTATAATTATATGTCGTCATTCAAAATCACATCTAATAAATAGGTGATAGGTGAAATTACCTAACTTGACCTAACCTAACCTATGAAACATCGCCATAACTTTTTTCACACAGGCGATTTTAAATGAGCCGCGATAGCAATTATTGCAGTATATTGCAATACCTATCTAATGACATATGTGTGGTTGTTATTGGTTCCTAGTGTAGTATTTAGGATTAGGTAGACATCGTCTTTCAGGGGTTATGCAGACAATTTATTAATGTAATTGTGGAGGACGATATGAGCTTTTACGTGAGTGGCAACAACAACTGTAAAAAGTTTCAACTCAATCGGATGAACCGTGTGAATTTTTAGTAACAATTATCCGATACGAATCGCGCGCCACCTATTGTACGTTGATGGTACTATGTCAGAAACTGTCACGTGAGTGGCAACAACAACTGTATACAGTTTCAACTCAATCGAATGAACCATGCGAATTTTTATTAACAATTATCCGATACGAATCGCGCGCCACCTATTGCACGTTGATGGTACTATGTCAGAAACTTTTGCGCAAGTGCTAACAATAACTGTACTTAGTTTCAACTCAATCGGATGAACCATGCGAATTTTTATTTACAATTATCCGATACGACTCGCGCGCCACCTATTGTTCGTTGATGGTACTATGTCAGAAACTTTTGCGTGAGTGCCAACAACAACAGTACAAAGTTTCAACTCAATCGGATGTACGATGCGAATATTCATTTAAATAAAATAATAATAATAAAAATGCGTTTTTCCCGGAATATCCCGCTCCTTTGAGGAATGTCGCCATAGGAAAAATTTATCACCCTACTAAGATGTTTCAACTGAGATACATTTCAGATCTGTTGGGGTATGGGGACGTTTTGTCCCATGGTCCTTTATGCGACAACCACAATTTGTGTCTTACATAGATATGAATAAAGTTTTCAATTCGATTAAATAATATGTGCGAAACGAGTATTTCCAATTCAAAATTCACTCGCGTTAACGTTACGTTTACGTTACCATACGTCACAACATTCGTGCTAGACCTACTGACTAGCTCAAAAGCCAAAACAAACTGAGAAGTCAATTAAATTCCAGACATTGTGGTATATAAAAAATAACTTTAAAAAAAAGTAAAAACCGACTTCAAAGAAATACTAAAAGGAGTAAAATAATTACGATAATATAAAATTAACAGTTTCAGAAGTCGGTGGCTTCTATTTGCTTCAGTGTAGAGTTGCACCGACTTCTGAAACTGTTAATTTTATATTATCGTAATTATTTTACTCCTTTTAGTATTTCTTTGAAGTCGGTTTTTACTTTTTTTTAAAGTTATTTTTTATTAAATACGTTTTAGTGTCATAATTTTAACCCCCTCCTTCATAACCCTTCTTTTTGGCTTTGACGTAGTCGGGCATAAAAATTCCTTTCAAATGATACCTTACACGATATAATGAAAACATTCCAAAGGGGGGGAGGGGGGGACACGCACCCCCTCCTCTTTTCAAGTAGTCAGTTCTCAACAACAAATATAAACAAAGCAATATTAGTAATTTGAGAATTTTGCTTTGATCCGATGAGGAGTTCCGTTCCATATCTCTGAAGTTCATGGTCTGATCATAACAAAATTTAAATGGGACCAATCGGAAAGTATACCCTTTCGAACAAAAAAAGAATTTTTCAAATCGGTTCATAAATGACGGAGATATGAGGTAACAAACATAAAAAAAAAAAAAAAAAAAAAAAAATACAACCGAATTGAGAACCTCCTCCTTTTTGAAGTCGGTTAAAAACTATGCGAGTGTAACAATGTAGGGCAACGTCTGGAATGGCCTTTTGAGGAAAGAGCCATAGCAGGTTTGAATTGACCTGTCAAAACTGACAGCACGCATGCATCAGCCATCGTGTAGCTCAACCTTATTAACTTGAGTGATATCACTGAAATATACATATATTATTATACAATGTATATTGAGAGCGCTTTATTAATATGGGACATACAAAGGCTCCTTACACAAGACGCATACGAATTATATGTTCATCCAATTCCTCTCTGTCACAAAAGGTCAATAGTTACAGTCATAGCCAAGTGGTTTCCGCCGTTGACCCTCACGTACTGTCGTTTCCGACCCCTTAGTTACCTTTCATATGACCCTCTATGATATTCTGATCTTATTTCTTGATCTCGTCGAAGTTAATTTTCTTTGATATAAGAGCTCTTACACACCACGTTTTTTTCAGGCGCCGTCGACGCGCGTTTCTCTATCGCGCGTTGTCGGCGCTGCTAATTATGTTACCCATTTTTATTTCCAGACCCCGAATCCCTGGACCCCTACTTATTAGAGGGGTCTGAAGCAATAGCTGCGGTCAAGAGGTCTAATCGCCATGGCCTTCTTTACTTTCACGACATACCTCACATCGAGTCACTGCTCGCCAACCAGGAACTAAGGATCAAGAACAATTTAAAACCTCATAGAATAGCTAGCATACGTCAAACGTGGCCGTACAACCGACCTTAGCGCTCTATATCGACGAATAAAACAACACGTACAAAATAGCAATTATATATTACTTTCACGACATACCTCACATCGAGTCACTGCTCGCCAACCAGGAACTAAGGATCAAGAACAATTTAAAACCTCATAGAATAGCTAGCATACGTCAAACGTGGCCGTACAACCGACCTTAGCGCTCTATATCGACGAATAAAACAACACGTACAAAATAGCAATTATATATTTTGATGCACTCCTTTAGTTTATATTCTTAGTTTAGCGTAGGATATAATTTTTCTTTGTTTTTACTTTAGATTTAGTTTAGTTTGTATTAATTTAGGTTAAAAATGTAAATAATACGCTTGTATAAAAAGTACAAAATAAAATTGATTTAATTAATAAAAAAAAGTTATTTTTAAAAAATCTTAATCCCGTGCGGGGTTAATCTATACCATTTATAGATAATGTGGTTTGAAGAAATTACACGAATTCCTTTACACCCTGTATAAATACGAGAGAAGTAGAGGAAACGTACGAATACCTATGACAGTCGTTACGGGAAGTCAGAAGCCTGAAAGTCTGACAACCGGTCTAACCTTAGGATATCGGCATTGCCTAGTAAATGGGTTACGGAGGTCTGATGGAGGTCGCTCCGTGTAAAATACCGGTATTCAGCTACATCTGGTTAAACTGGAATCTGACCCAACATAGTTGGAAAAGGTTAGGCAGAACTTTCAAGTACTCCATTTCTGAAAACGGTACGTACGTAAAACAAAAACTACCCTCTGCATTCAAGGGTTAAATACCAGAGGTCGATGTAATTAACCCTTATCATTTTATAATTAAAAGTGTCATTTTGTCACTTAACGCACTTTTGGTGCCGGCGGCGAAATAGAAAGGTACCCAATTATAAAAGGTTGGAGTTGCTGGAATTCATTGGTACTTGTAATTTAATTATCCGTTTATTTTATTAAAAGTTTGAAATTCTGCTCGGTATAGTAATCATTTTTGATAATGTTGGGGCCACACTGGCGGGATTCGATTTTCGCGTTTTCGCGCCCACACGCCACAAATTTTCGTGTGACATAGTAATGGGTAACTCGTCTATTTGAAACGAGTATGATGGAAGACCTCATTTTACCTCGTGAGGATGAGTACATGAGGCACCCCTCATTCGAGGAGAGGATAAGTTCTCACGTATCCTCTCCTCGAATTCGAATCATTCATTCGATTCGGGACTGGTGAGCTACGGGCTCGCTAGTACGCTACCACATGACGCTTCGCTAGACGAGAGAGGAGAGAGAAAAAGCGCCGAGTGCGCGAACTAACGAACACTCCTTATCTAATATTTGCATCCCTAACACTTACACACCCACTCGCTCATCAGTCAGATACACACTCGCGCTTATACATATAATAAATTAAGGAATTGACGAGGTGGCTCGAAGTTGAAAACCAAGCAACTCCCTCATTTTTCATTTTGAGGAACTCAAACGAGGTAACTTACGAGTGAGGCGCACATCACTAGTGTGACAGTGTGGCCCCAACTTCAGAGTAGCCTCACGTATCATTTAAGTATCTCAGATCTGGACTCGAATTAAATTAAAATCAGTCATCATAAGGCTATCATAAAGATATGTTTGAGGTAAATCTATCTACCCAAGTTTAGTAGTTTTTTCAATTAAATTTCAAAACTACATTTAGGCGATTAACACACAGAGTGGTGCGGCGCTTCCTGTCGCGGCGCTTCTTGTCGCGGAGCGCTTTCAAACGGATCGAAATCTTGTACCAGTCTTTAACCTTTATTTTGTTGATAGGTATTGTACAGAAATTCCGGTATTAATGCCGGTAATACCGGTATTAACACTGGTATTACCGGCTACAGAATAAAGATTATTGATTTAGATCCCTAGTCTTGGACACAAAGGTCTTGATCCACGCGAAGACGGTGCAGGGCGGTGCTACACTTACGCGGCGTCTTACGCTTACCTACGCGAACGCGGCGAGGTGCAGCGCGATCGAACGCGACACGGCGTGACGTGGCCACACTGGTCTATGTGCGCGGCTAGCGACGCGGCAGCCATGTTCTTCCACGACCGATCTATCGGCTCGCTAATTATCTATTGTGATTTGCTTTATTTCTTTTGTCCCATAATATAAGAGGTTCTTGCACAGCATTGATTAAATTTATTGGCATTGCCAAAAATTACTTCTTACTCAAGTTTGAAACCGCGTCCAATTCGCTCGAAAATATCAAGCCAACTGATTGCGTTCACCGCGCGCCGCACCACGATCGCGTTGAGTTCGCTTATGCGGCAACCTACGTGAGCGATCTAGAAGCGACGCAAAGCGGCGCAGCGCGACGCGGAAACAGTTTGTTGTTACCTATTGTCGATACCTATTGAAGTGGCCTACGTGACCAAACGCACATAGAGTGCGGTACAGCGCGCCGCGTAGCGAAGCGAACGCGATCGGTTGGCTTGATATTTTCGCGCGAACTGGATGCGGTGCCGTACAGTGTTACTGAATGGAGGCGCGCGGCGGGCGGTTCGCAAGCTCGTAGGACAAAGCCGCCGCTTCGCACCGCATTGCATTGAATTCGCGTGTCACCGCTTCGAATCGCTTCGCAATTCGCGTTCGCTTTGAACCACCCACGTAACGCCGCGTTGCGTAGGATGCCGCGCTAAAGTACAGTTCCATATTTGCAGCACCACGCCGCTTTTGGTGTGCATTGTCTCATTTTAATGCATACATAACTCGGCAGCCGCGGTCACCGCGCCGCGTTGTGGTTGTTCCTTGTGTGGAGCTCCTAAGTTGCCTGATGCGACAGCCCGCGGGACGTCATGAAGTAGGCTTTGTGGACTTTGGGGACTACGCGGCCTCGCCATAATGACCCACAAGACAGTATTAGGGTCTGTTAATGAGTATGATTATTACTTTAGTTACAAAGTTAGTTTGCTTGTGGGTGAAGCATGGGAGGATATGGAGTGGAAATGTCTCTTATGGGATGTCTACATCATTATTTAATTAAATAAGTAAAAGAACTGGTCTTCTACCTATAAAATGAGAAATCTTAAAAGTAAAATGTTTTCATTTTAATTACAGTTAGCCTTTACTTTCCCACTGCAAAAAAAATGTTTATCCCTGTAATTTTCTGACCTTTTGGCCTGGGGCTAGGGGCTAGCAATTAATTTAATTTTACATTTATTTTTTCTGTAATCGGTTGACAAACAGACTGAAGGCGATGGAAAGTGGTTTCCGCTGGATATACAAAGTTAGACGGATAGAGAGTACAAATGCGAAAGGGTAGCCATAATAACGGATTTGTACTTGTAGCGTAGCTACTCTTATAAATGTAATATATTGTGTGCATTTATTTAGGTACATACATGTATAGTATAAATAAACATATAAAAATAAATAGTATGTAAATATATACATATACAATTATATACAATAGTCAAAACTTAACTGTTATTATAATAACTTAAATATACTTAATTAATAAAACTTATTAAATTAAAATTATAAAGTAATTAGGACAAACAGATAAATTTGTTATTAGATATTTTGTGTGACGATTTGTGGAATGCAGACCGGTTAGCGAGCGCCGCATACGTGCCGTGTCCGGCGCATTTGTTTCTCGATCGGCCACCAGTCGAATCCTACTCTCGCTCACGAGTGCATGTCGCTCGCACTTCCGCCGGCTTGCTATCGATATTATTGGATGTTACGTAAAATAAGACGTGCTAAAACTATCGCTTTCTGTTCTGTGCTCCTCTATTCGCCTTCTATCAAACTAGTGTCCTCTGTGTACTCCTTCTAAGTGACAATAAACTTTTTCTTCTGTAAGCTGCTGTTGTTCGCTTATTTACTACCAACCTACTGCTTCATACTCATAATAACAATAACTTTTGTTCTACAACTTTCCCCAAAAGTCAATAGTTTAAGAGAAATTGTTGTTCAAAGATTTCATAAAAATACCCCAAAATCTATCTATCCTCAGCTATGATCAGCTGTGTTTACATTTTAGATCATATACATTCTACGGTTACAGATTAGAAGCTCCATCCATTTTCTGAATTCGTAACTAAGGGCGTATACATAAAGGAAGCAGGTAACCAGCGCCGACCTACCAGTGCTTATCGGTACTAGTCCGTAGAAGCAGGGGCTGGCATTTTTTTTAACAAAAATACGCCTTGTTCCAAATACAAATTCGCGCAAATACAGCAACAAATGACGGCTTACCAGCGCTGATCGGAGCAGATCGGAACTTGTCGGCGAAGTTCGGATCTTGTCGGCGCTGGTTCGCCACACAGTATAGATGTCGTAGTCGGATTGTATAATCCGCCATATTACATTACGGCTAGCCGTTATCAAAAACAGGGCCGTTTTGAAATGCGGCGGTTCAACGATTAGCCGGATTGTCATTGCGATACGTTCTTCAATAAGGCGGGCCACGTTTAGCCGCATCGTACTACTACTTAGATTGTAGGGTTGTTTGGGTTTCCAAAGGAGTGTCAACGGAGCCCCGCTACGCGGGGCTCCTATTTCTGTCTGCAGGGTTTAAAGTAACATAACACGAAGTGGATGACGGGGGCTTCGTTCACTCGCTACGCTCGCTCACTCTAGCCCCCGTCATCCCCTTCGAACCTAACCTATCCGTGTCGGGGTAAGGAAATGTATATTTTCGCCCACTCACTACTCGACGGAATTGTTGTTGTTACATATACTCGTGGCGCTGCTTGACATAACATGTCAAGCAGCGCCACGAGTGTTAAGAATCGGAACTAAAACCTGTCAAAGAGGCGGCTAATGTCTCGCTGTATTACATTATAGCTAGCCGTGTTGAATAACGTATAGCGGCGAATACATTTCGGCGGTTTTTTAATCAGCTGCATTCAATCCGGCTAATCGTTGAACCGCCGCATTTCAAAACGGCCCTGTTTTTGATAACGGCTAGCCGTAATGTAATACGGCGAATTATGCAATCCGACTGCCATATAAAGACTACCTACCACCACCGACAAGTGCTGGCAGATCGGCGCCGGCAACCCGCTTTCTACGTGTATATGCACTGAAGCCGGGATGAAGAATTTGTGCATGGAAACCAAAATAATCGAATTTAGAACTTTTTGAAATTAGTAGAAAGCGCGGATTGGCGTTCACTTGATTGTGTTATATGGCGTATGTAATATTAAAAACCGGCCTAGTGCGAGTCGAACTCGCGCACAAAGGATTATTATTCAAGGGTTCCGTACCATTCATCATCTGCCTAGCCTTTTCCCAACTATGTTGGGGTCGGCTTCCAGTCGAACCGGATGCAGCTGAATATCAGTATTTTACATGGAGCGACTGCCTATCAGACCTCCACAACCCAGTAATTGGGTAATACGATACTCTTGGTAAGACTGGTTGTCAGACTTTCTGGCTTCTGACCAACAGTAACGACTGTCAAAGATCTACAAATGACAGCCGGGACCAACGGCTTTACGTGCTTTCCGAGGCACGGAGGAAACTCGCTATGGTAAATGGTCACCCATCCACAGACCAACCTCGGCAAGCGTGGCTTAACCCGGAAGATCGGTCTATGCGGCTGTAATTATTAAGCCACGAGCTTTCCGAGGCTTAGCGAGGGTTCCGTACCATTATCCATAAAAACGGCAAAAAAATCACGTTTGTTGTATGGGAGCTCGCTTAAATATTTATTTTATTTTGTTTTTTAGTATTTGTTTTTATAGCGGCAATAGAAACACATCGTTATGAAAATTTCAACTGTCTAACTATCACGGTTCATGAAATACAGCCTGGTGACAGACGGACAGACGGACGGACAGCGGAGTCACAGTAGATAAATATTCTTAGTAATAGGGTCCCGTTTTACCGTTTGGGTACGGAACCCTAAATATTGAATATGGCGGAATGACGTAAAATCGTATTTTCAAAATTTTGCGCGACTTTTAAGTTTGGCCACCCATCGTTTACACATTGTCCATGTATCCTCCGTTCTCTGTGACACTATTCCAGAATTATTTAATCTTCATCTCCTAAACAACTACAGAAACTAAAGTAATAAAGCTGTATAACAAACCGAAATCCTAACCGCTAAGTCCCGAGGTTAGCGTTAAGTTACTAGGTTTTAGTTAAACATGAAACCGTTATTTGCTATTTGCGATGTAAGCGGTTTAAACGCTGCGAAATTTCGGGACGAATAGTTTCAGAGGATAAAAGCGTTTTCTGGAGAATTCCGTGCCAAAAGATAAATTTTATAAAGGGGAAAGATGCGTGGGTTCATATTCATGTTCTGCCTAACCTTTTTTCCAACTATACAAGGTGTAAACGAATTCGTGTAATTCCTTCCTTGCTACATTCGGATAAATACAAAACAGCACTGTTAAGGAAAAGTATTATGACAAGTCCTGTCATTTATAATAGAATACCTCATGGTTGTAAGGATTGTTCTGTAAACGTTTTTAAAGCTAAGGTAACTGCACTACTTTTGGGCAAATGTTACTACTCAGTGAAAGACTTTTTAAATGACATGAATTTACCTAGATTATGATTGTTTTTAATTGCAAATTTGGCCATGTAAGACTTATGTACCTGACTATAATATTATTAAATGACTTCTCTTTAATTTCTGTTTTGTTTTGTTGACATTATTTTTATTTTATTAATATTTTAATCTCTGTAATAATTTGCACGCCGTAAGGTAGACTGTAGCCGATCTCATTAATTTATGTAGGTACAACATCATATACCTGTACCTACATTCAAAGCAAATAAAGATCTGATTCTGATTCTGGTTCTTCAAACCGCGTGATCTACTGATAACACTAATTGACCCTGCGTAGGTTTTTTTCAGAATCAACAAAAAAAAGTTTTCAAAAAATTTACCATGGTATTCTGTATCTGAGTAATATTAGCATCTCAACTTAACTGACTGCGTGGAGCGTTATCGCGCTAGCCGTGCCCGTCAGCTTTGTCACCGTGCCTTCATTTATTTATGCACGGCATCGAAATTTTCTATCGCATAAAAATTCAATTTGGGAAAAAAGTACTTTATTTTTAATCAATCTAAATCCCGTGCGGGGTTAATATAATAACGGTTTCAGGATGTTGATGGGGCTGCCCCGTTTCTGTAGTGCATCTGGTATGTTCACGCAGGCACACGTCGATGGTTTTCATGCCTCAGACAGAGATCTGCCTCGTTGCTCTGCAGAGTGCGGGCCAGCTCCAACTCCATCCTGAAGACCACAGGGAGATACGACTTTTCATTGTTGAATGCCATTGTTCAAAGATGCATGACGAACAATGAACTGGTAACTAAATATTAAGTTTTTTTACTAACATAGAACTTTCTTTCTCTCTTTTTAACCGACTTCAAAAAGGAGGAGGTTCTCAATTCGTCTGAATGTTTTTTTTTTTTGTGTTTGTTACGCGATATCTCTGACAATTATGAATGGATTTTGATGATTCTTTTTTTGTTTGGTAGACCATACTTCAGAGGTGGTCTTTTTGCAAAAATCAACAAATACAAAAAAAAATACACAAATCGTATATAGACGACGTTCTAGTTGTAGTGCTGGTCCGAGAATTTGTACACTACTGTAATTGTAATTTGTGGCACTAAAAAGTATAAAATAAAATAACTTTAAAAAAGTAAAAACCGACTTCAAAAAAAAACTAAACGGAGTAAAATAATTATCATTTAATAAAAGTACCAGTTTCAGAAGTCGGTGTTCTACGCTGAAACAAATTGAATGCACCGACTTCTGAAACTGGTACTTTTATTAAATGATAATTATTTTACTCCGTTTAGTTTTTTTTTGAAGTCGGTTTTTACTTTTTTAAAGTTATTTTGTAATAACCAGATAAGGATGTTACTTCTCCGTAATAAAGTTTATTTTATTTTATTTATTTAACCTTGCGAATCATATTATTATGATCCTCGCGGTTGTTAATGAACCACGAGCCCCTCATACCTCATACCATATGAGATGTCATAGGATAATGAAAAATATACTGTTACAATATGTATGAAATTAAAATGACAGGGGATCGTGCTCCAAGGACGCCATGCTGACAGGGGTTTACCTATTAATAAAATTTTGTTGTATTATTTATTCTTGACCACTGTTTATTTTATTAACAACTAGCGACCCGCCCCGGCTTAGCACAGGTGCAATGTATTATACATATAAACCTTCCTCTTGAATCACACTATCTATTAAAAAAACCGCATCAATATCCGTTGCGTAGTTTTAAAGATCTAAGCATACATAGGGACAGACAGACAGCAAGAAGCGACTTATTGTTTTATACTATGTAGTGATAGAAAACGAAAATTATGTGTAATATAAGACTCCCAGAAAAACTACCTAAGGCTTAGGTCAGACAAGCGTAATTTAGGCCGCGCAAAATGAGTCGCCGTAATTATTTGGAAGGATTTAAAGGACTCATTTTGCGCCAGGTATCATACATCGCAATTCGTGCACGACGCGTCGTGCACGAATTGCGATGTATGATACCAAATGTTGACATTGCGCTACACACTTTGTGCGGCGTAACTTTCTGTCGTCTGATCTCAGCTTAACCCAAAAGTAATTAATTTATAAAACTAGCTGAACCGACAGACGTTGTCCTGTCCAAATTTCAATGAAAAATAAAGTTCAGTTCCTTCCGAATTTGCCAATTTTCTGTTCAACTTTTCCAATTTTTCTTTCCATAGAAACCTAACTTGGGACTATTAGAAACAATTAAAAATTGCCAAATCGGTCCAGCCGTTCTCAAGTGATGCGATTAGCAAAGAACAGCATTTAATTTGCATTTATACAAGGTGTTAAAAAATCAACTCTAAGAGTTTTGTGGGGTTACTCGATATCGAAAATTGAACAACTTTCGTTCTACAACTTTTCGAAATTCGCCAATTTTTTTTATGTCTGTCCATACAAATATATTAAAATATTTTTCGATGTCATTATGTACTTTCATAGTTAATCTAAGACGTTGCTGACTTACGGTAAAGAAAAACATCGTGAATAAACCTGGAATTAATGGTCTGAAATCGCCAACCCGCAGTGAGCAAGCGTGATCAATGCTCGTTCCTTCTCTGTATGAGAAGAGGCCTTGGTCCAGCAGTGGGACACTTACAGGCTAATGTTTATGTTATTTTTTATTTATTTTTATTGGAAGATAGATATATTTATTTTGTATCAAAGACTAGTTCGTCATGCTCGTACCTAACCAATTACATCAGTTATACAAACGTCAATTACAGCCTAATTATCTCAGACCCATGTTCAATAATAAGTAGTCATTCAATCTGGAAGGAAAATAAAAACCCGGTCAATATCCAATGATATGTCTATCGGATCCCGTATCAGTTTCAGTACCGTTTTTGTCACGATAAACCGGTTGAGAGTGATGTATGATTGTCGACTAGACGGTTTTATCTTGGAACAGTTTTAGTACGTTTTTAGTTAGACTTTTTTTTTTATTGAGAGTTAGGATGGAGTATACTGAATCGATGACTCTAAACGATTGTTCCAGGTGTGGGTGGAAACGTGCAGCGGAGCGGATAGCGTTCAAATCAAACATTAGCGTCTGTCTACCTATATTTATAAGGAAGACGCTCTTTTTATCCGACTGCGTGACAGCAAAGACAGGGTTATGTTTTTCACGCTTATCTATGTAGGTATCTATGTATTTATGTACAGTAGGGACCAAAAGTCCATAGGCAATCTCACAAAGCAATAGCTTGACGTTTAGTTTGACTTACGACCTTCTATTTTTAAGAGACACATGCATTATCGTTGTAGTTCATAATTTCAACATAGATCTATAAGTCATCTTTGGAACGCGATAGTATTTTTTTTTCGACGATTCAAAATTGCCTGTAACTGATCTAATTGAAATAAAACTCAAAACTCAAAATATTTATTTGCACACTAAGGTTATAATACAGGTCTTATTATATAAAGTAGGTGCAGCTTAGCAACCTTTTCCAGGTGTTGCAATATTTGAGGGCTCTAATTAGATAAAAGTATACATATTTATTAATTTACTTATGTGTCTACTTAGTACATAGTTCCTAATTTTTGACTATTGTTATATTTAAACATAACATTTTTAATTATGGATAGGTACTAGAACTAAAATAACATAGTTTATCGAGTAATTCGTTATCGAGTATATAGGTATTGGTATAGGTGTATTATAAGTTGTATGTTTTATTTATTTAGGTTTATTATGTTATTTATGGTTATTATTTAGGTTTATCTCATTTGTGCTTATATTAGGGGTTTTAAACTTTTTTATTTTCTAAATATTCTTTGATTGAGTAGTAGCATTTTTCTATTAAATATGTTTTTAATTTTCTATTAAATACTATTTCTTTTGTTTCGTTTTGAAGATCATTCGGTAGTTTATTAAATATTTTAACTGCCATGTAGTAGGGACTTTGGTTGAGCATTTTAATCCTAGATGGTGGTAAATATAATCTATTTTTATGCCGTGTGTTTATATTGTGGGTATCTTTAACTTTCGTAAAATTGTTAATATTTTTGAAAAAGAATAAGCATATGTCATAAATGTAAATAGATGGGAGTGTAAGAAGGTTATATTTTATAAAAAAGGGTCTGCAGCTACTTTGATTATCTATTTGGGCTATGATTCGTATACATTTTTTTTGTAAAACAAATAGGTCATGAATGTTTACGCTATCTCCCCATAACATGATGCTTTGACTTTGAGTTAAGTACTTGTAAAACAACTGTACTTAAATCCAGCCTTACGAAGATATAAAACGCACGCACACGTCTAAAATTAAACGCATAAACACCAGTACACTCTAATAAAAATAAAATGCCAATAAAACTCAGGCCAGGAAATTACATTGCGATTAAATCGACACTTAAGAGACTATAGGTACTTAAGACAACTGTACAGGCCATGGCCTGGCTCAAGGCCACTCGAAGGAAATGTGTAGAGTGTGAAGGTGATCTGAGGAGATTGCTGTTTTTTCTCGTTGTTATTTTAGCCGTTAAGAGGCTATAGATACTTAAGACAACTGTACGGACAGGCCATGGCCTGGTTCAAGGCCACACGAAGGAATTGTGTACAGTGTTGCTGTGAAGGTGATCTGAGGAGATGTTGAATGTTTTTTCTCATTGTTATTTTAAACATTTGCAGGTTTTTGAATCCGGAATAATAGGAAGCTTCTTTCTTTGTTCGTTCGTTGTGTTTATGTTAGATTCGGCAGCTGTTACTAAACAGGGTGTAAACGAATTCGTGTATACCACATGATCTACTACTGGTGTAGATTGAACCCGCATGCGTTATAGATTGATATTGATATGAAATAAAATAAAAAAAGTTCATTTTGTTTCTTGCGTTAGGGCTTAGTGATCCTATCTAAACCACCTTTTAAGGATTCAACAAAAATATTGCAAAAAAAAATTGCTTTGTTTTATGTTTGTTAATATTTCGATGCCAGTCATAATATTTATTGAAAGACAACTGAACAGGCCATGGCCTGGCTCAAGGCCACATGAAGGAAAAGAGTACAGTGTTGCTATGAAGGTGATCTGAGAAGATGGTTGTTTTATCTCATTGTTATTTTAGACGTTTGTAGATTTTTGAGTCCGGAATAATAGGAATTTTCTTCCTTTGTTGGTTCGTTGTGTTTATTTCAGAGTCGTGACAGTAGGATTATTAATTCACAGGAGTAAACCGGCAGATACTTATGTCAAATAACAATGCAGTGCTGTCAAACAGTAATCTTACTTTAAGCATTTCGTTTGCACAGGATGATATTACTGTCATTTTGACAGTTTTTTTTATAATATGCCGCCGAGCAAAAAAATAAGCACGTCAAGTAAAATAAGTAAATATATCAGGGCCTGTGCCGTGCTTGACGCCATTTTTCAAAATTCCACGAAAATCGATCAACTTACATTTTAAATTACCAAGGAAACAATTTCAGTCGCAATCTTAATTAGCATTTGAAATTGAGGAGTCCCAAAACTTGGCCTGTTTGGTTTTAAGTGTTTTAACTTAAATTGAATTCCAATTTAAATAATTATTCGGCCACCAAGAACACTCGTCGAAAGTTGAAATCTCTTTAGCGGTAATTTGAATGTTGTGATTGGAACTATCTTAAACTGGTTCAAAGTTAGCAGGTATAGGCTCTTGGATGCAATATCCATATCTTTGCGTGATTATTATCATCATCATAAGCGTATGACAGCACATTGCTGGAGAAAGAACTAAGTAGGTAGTTATTTTGCTGGGCAAGGGAATTGGTAACAAAAGTGTGGAGGAACGAGGTGTGGTGTTCCTCCAACCAAAGGGAGGATCCTCCAACCAGGCGGAGTCTTATGCCTGGCGGGCTACTGCCCAACAGTTGATGTTGGGAGGTTGTATATACTGTATACGTGTTAAATCTTGATATTACAATGTAGGCCTGAATAGTTCGCATGTGGCGTGATAGATGCCGCTACAAAAGCAAGATTATTTTATACAGAATGTAAAGAAATTCGAGTAGTTCCTTAAAACCACATGATCTATTACTGGTATACAGGGTGTGTCGCAAATAGTGGTCCAACGTTAAGGGGTCGACACACCGTGTATTCAGCTATCACATACCACAATTTGAACCATTTTTTACCATAGGTCTCAGTTTTTTTTTTTTTTAAATTAACTCCTCGTTTTACTATGTTAGCTGTAATTTCAACCCAATACAATATTTTCCTATTTTGTTTTTGTTTATAACTGCTGAATACATGTGCTAACATATGCAAGTAATTTTTAGTTTTTTCCGCATTTCCAGAGCTAATTTCGTATTTATAACTAGCTATTGCCCGCGCCTTCGCTCGCGTTAATTAATAATTTGACAATCAACTCTTAACACACTACTAAAGTTTCTATAATAACATAATTCAATCATGATTCGAAAGACACGTGGCGCCATCTAATATTGTTATTTTTCTCCGGAACAGTACGTTTTTTCGGGATGAAAGGTACTCTATGTCCGTTTCTGTACACCTGACGACGTATATACAAAATTTCAGGATGATCGGTTCAGTGGTTTAGGCGTGAAAAGGTTAGAAACAAACAAACTTACTTTCGCATTTATAATATTAGTTAGGATTAAGGCAATTTCTCATTAGACCGTTCATTGCAGTGCTCATTGGGAAACCAACAGTGGTTGTCAGTGGACTGAATATTTATGGCTCTAAGTGAATTCGTCAATAAACCAACTCAGAAAATAAGCAGTGTAAACTGTAATATAAAGAAAGAAGACAAATATTTTATACACAATATTGAACCAACTAAATATGATACACCGGAACGCCGCCATTTTTCGCAGAGAAAAAATATAGGTATTTTATTAGCAGCGGACGACAAAAAGTCCGGAATAATTCACAAGGGATTTACATTCAGGCCACGTCGAGACGGATATCGTTAAAAACCTTTTTCGGAATAGACCCGACGTAAAATTTTCATAAATTTTGTTAGTTAGATTAGATTCTTTTGAAGCATTCATCAAGTCCTGCCATCTTCCTCCTACCACCGGAGGTCCAGGCGTACTGCAGGTTACGTGGGCCATACTGAAAGTTTCTGCAAGAGCCTCGTTGCGTTACAAATATAAAAAAAATTGATGTCATGTTGTAAATACAAAAATAAACTTGGTATCATGTAAACCACCTCTCTCTTTCCGAGGATTTCGGAAAGGATGAGTGAAGAAATATCCCAAGAAGATCGGCTGTCCCATTTCAATACCTAGTAAGGGACACTTTTTACAAAAATCGTTTTATTGCATAATCTTGCTAACTTAGAAAGTCTCTACCAAATACAAAATCACCAGCGTTGAAAACTCACATAATAAGCAGATATATTTAAGCATCGATACCTAGTAAGTGCCGTTCACGGCCTCTGATCATTTTAAAACCTAGTCACCCTTATTACAAAAGATGGTTTAAGAAAAACCTAGGTTTTAAAATAACCCCATCTCTTTTTGTTATATGACATGAGAAAGTCATGAGTATATTTTAAATCTGGGTTTACCTTATTCTTGGTACCATCTTTTGTAATCTTTTTATTCTTCTATCGTGTCGGCACGAGCTATACAAGAATAGCTCATGCCGTGGTGAAAAGATTAGTCAGTCAGCAAGGTTGGTAGCGGGACTGACTGCCCCGGGTGCGCTGGACGTACTGAAGTATCGTCACTCATGGAAGCTCTTTTCATGCATCCCATCTTTTGTAATAAGGGGGAGTAAGTCACTTTAACCACATAGTTTTACCTAACATAAATACTTTTCAAAAGCTGATCGATTTAACTTTTATGCGCTCTCCTGTAAAATTTCGTTTTAAGCCCTTACTAGGTTTTCAAATGGGACAGCCGAGATGAACAGCATTCAACGTCCGGACGTATACGTATGTACTACAAGAACAACGTAGTATGTAATCTGTTTGTCGAGCTATGTGATTACGGCAATTTGCCTCACAGTTGTTAATTGTAATAGCGGTTTATTAGAGCATGTTTAGCAGTGGATGTTTAAGGTCTGAGATCATTAGAGCCACCTAGCATCCGACCCGCATCGCCTCGCCTCGTGCGGTTAGTATTCTTTATATGAACTTGTATGGATGTGCGCTCACTACATCAACTCCGTAGCGTCACCGGACCGCCTCGGGCGTATGCCGGCCACGCGCGGACGACGAGTTGACCACTCGGTGACAACTCGCTGCTCTCATGCTTGCCTTGCGTTGCTGCGCATTCCCAACGCACAAGTCTCGATTGAACCGCGCGCTGCCATCGAGTGGACTCCTCCGACGACTCCTCTGGTTGACCACGAGACGTTTACTGGTGATAACGCGGCGTCCACCCGTGAACCACCTGCTGACAACAATTGGACGCCGAGCGACGAGGCGATGCGGGTCGGGTGCCGGGTGGATCTATTGAGCTGTGACCTTTAAGGACCCGACACACTTATCACAACATAGAAAATGACCATAATTATTGTATGAACATGCGTACGCATGCTTCACCCTTTTACATCAATTTGTCTTTCGCATCAAACTGAGGTAATGTGCACACTATTGTAGGTATGCTTCCGGACGCTGACGCGTGCTTAAGAAACATGCTTACGCAGCTGATCATAATCGCAAAAGAAGCATAAGTACATGTCGCTGAAAATGCGTGCGCACGCTTAAGTACATTGAGTGGGGATAATCAAGCCTAAAGAGTTATTAACAGGCCTGTGTCATTTGCCGTTGTGTCACACATCTGAGAGGGCTCCAAACAATTCGCGATGGTCTATGTAGTCCGCCAACCCACACCAGGCCAGCATGGAGGACTAAAACCTAAATTCTTCTCATTCTAAGAAAAAGATCGTGCCCAGCAGTGGGATAGTAATGGGCTGATGATGATGATAAAATGGATGGGTAGTAGTTTTATACATCTATGCATTAATTTCTGTGGTTCCGTGTGGTGCCGGACGTAAAGAATAGCACTACCCCATCGCTTCCCATGGGTGTCGTAAAAGGCGTCTAAGGGATTCACTAGAGGATCGGCAGCAGCGTTCTCTGAGTATTTTAACAACCATACTGCGATCGCCAACCCGCTTGCCAAGCGTGGCGATTATGGCAAACTCCCTTATTGGAGAAGGCCTAAGTCCAGCAGTGGACGTTTTTCGGCTGAATCATCTGTGTCATTCCCCCGAGAAGGCGGCGCACAGAGTTCCGCGCGCGCCTCTCAGGAGGACGTGGGGCAAGGCTCCACAGAAGGTGAGGCCTGCCAGAGTCGTGGTGCATGCAGCTGCGAATCCTGCGACCCTGGCCTAAGGAGAAGGAACACCGTGGGTTTTTAGCTGGTAAGAGTCTGGCATAACCTTTCACCTTCCACGGGCGAAGGATACATGAGGACTTTCCCATGATATAAAAAAAGGCTTTTGCTATTCTACTCATGGCTTAGGGCCGAGTCATCGGGCAGAATCACCGAAAAGAAGCGCGTGGCGCGCGGCCGCTCGCGTCGCCGCGGTCTGCCTCGCGACCTTTTCAAGCGATACTGGTCTTTTAAGTAGGTATGTAGATAAAGTTTAAAATTATTTCACACTGAAAGTGCTCGCCGCGTCGCTGCCGGCCGCTGCCATTCCGGTGTGACTCGGCCCTAAAGCATACTTACGCAGCTGAAAGCGGTTTAAAACCTCAAGCACGGTAATTATAGACACAATAGATAAGACAATTAAGTGTCGTCCTGGGACAACGGGCGGTACCCAACCACTTAATCATGCTTCCACAATCGTAATTTAACGCACAAGTGCGTCTAAAACGTAGCTTACTGCGAATGCATGCTGACTGATGTGGTGATGACAGATTCAACAATTTATTGACTCGTAAATTCTGAATTAGAGCAGAAAGATTGCTAATAGCAGCTAATTGTAGTTGCTAATTAGGTTTGAATGAATATGGATGTCCCAATTATACATTGGTAAGTCTGGTTCTAACTTTGTATTTAGTTGTTTTAGTGCAACAATAGCGATATTAGAGATACATAACATCACGCCTATATTGCCCGAAGGGTTGGGTAGAAGTGGATAGTACACCCTCATTTCGCTGTTACAGGGTGTACAAACGAATTCGTGTAATTCCTTCAAGCCTCGTGATCTACTGGTGACACAGATTAACCCTAAATGGGTATTTTTGAAAATCAACTAAAAAAAAAAAACAAAATGATATCTTGGTTTTCTATTTCAGAATCATTTTAGAGCCCTGAGTTAACTGACTTCAAAGAGCAATATTGCATTAGTCGGGCCAGCCAGCCGCGTCGCCATACTTTCATTAATTTATGCGTGGCGTCGAAATGTTCACTCAGGTAAATTATTATTGATGCAAATTTTGTTTCCTTTTTTTTACTGGATCTTTATTAGGTGGCTTACACATAAAAAAAAAGTTTTTTTTTAATCATGCTAATACCCGTGTGGGGCCAATCTACACCACTAGTAGATCTTGTGGTTTTAAGGAGTTACATGAATTTGTTTACACTTTGCTTAAGTCCCGTGTAATAGGGGGGTGAGCCTATTACCATCAACCGCACACAAATCCAGACTCCAGGCTGCTACTGAGAAGTTCCTCACGGAAAAACCCAACACCACTTTGCCCGACCTGGGGACAGAACCCAGAACCTCACGCCCAGCAGTCGCTTGCGACCACAAGGCCGTCCTCGGTAACTAATCTCCTTCCATAATACATTTACATAAAACCCTCCAGAGAATCTAAAGTACACCGCTGGCTACCTTAATATTATATCAAATTTTCCTTATTTATTCAAATCTCAGGCATCCCATACATATTTCATGTTAAGAAATTATTCAGTGCATACACGACCAGTGTAACTGAAATACAAATATTTGTATGAAGACACTGTAACCCAATTAGGCTTGTTTGTCGCCCTCAAACTAACCAGTTATAGAGGTGAGCTCAGGCCACGGCCTGGACCCAACCACAAATGAGGCCTTTCGGCTGTACTGGGACTGCAAATTAGTTTTAGTTTTAAGTACTTTTATGGTGGATTACGATCGTGTTTTGTTTATCTTTTAAACAGTTTCTGGAAGTTTTAAGTAGTTTTCAGAGCTTAAAATGGCTGTACGGAATATAAAGTAGGAAATGTTGGGTAAGATATAATCGATATAATTTCTTTACTGGCCTGAGCGGCGGCGTGGCCTCTTTTAATAAGAATGTTGTTATTGAAAGATTAAAACTTGGTTAAACCTGTATCGAACATAGGACCTAAAGCTCGACAACGACGTTAAAGACGACTAGACTGGTAGATTATTGTATTGAATTAAATAGAGCCTATATATTTTGAGTGTAGGTATATTATGATTGTATGTTAATATTTTTGTATCATAACTTTCGTGAGACACATTCATATTTATGATTAGTTACGGTTTACTCACGTGCATTTTTCGGGATTGCCCGACTAGTTTCGGACCCAAACGGAGCCCTTAATCATGAGCTGAACACGCGGCGAGGTCGCGAGTCGAAGTCATGTTTATATTATGTTGAATTATCTATATTTAGATACTTTTACTTTTGTTTTCAATTCATCCTTAGGTAAATATTTAGTTTATCATCCTCAACTAACATAATTTAACCTTAAACCTGTATAATTCACTTGACAGACAGAACTGTATCGCTAGGGAGTTGCGCCATTTCTTCTTCACAGCATAAACACTAGGAAGCGGTGAAGGGCGGACGCTTTTGGGGGCAGTCTTATGTAAAATTGACGTCCAAAAAGAACTAAGTAATTCTAGTCTGTTTTGAATAAACGAGTTTTGAGTTAGACTTTTATAAGATGACTCGTCTGCGTATTATACAAGCTTAGTTTTAGTATATACTAAATCTGAAACTAGTTTGTTCAGAATCACTAGGAGAATCGATTGACATATTTTTATCACAGCTTTTTTTTTTTCGTAAATTTCAGTTTTGTTTCAGTAGTTTTCTACCCATAACAGTTGACGGGAATAGACACCTTGAGGCTTGAGATGGTCCTCTCGGTCAGTTTCCATGTATTAGACAACCCTTACATAGCACATCTCAGGCATTTCACACTTTTTTAGGGAACTTAACGCGACATAAACTACGGTGTAACTTGAAGATTTATTAAAAAAAACACATATTCAGGCAGTTTTGATTAAAATCTTGTTGGGGTGTCTCGGTTTTCGTATAAAGAAAAAGTAAGGTTGTATAAATTCGATGCGGTAAAATAAATATTGTAAAATTAAAAATGTACAAATAACTTCATTACCTATAACTTTTTTCCCATGTGGGGACGTACTAGAATATAAAACTTCCTCACCGCACGCTGGGAATAGACGCATGTTGTAATATTCGACAAAACCCAGCACGCTTGGTGGTAGGATCTATACGGTCCGTCTGGCTAGCTACCACCCTCACATTAAAGTCCGGCGCCAAGCAGTTTACTGTGTTCCGTCGTGTGTATGTGAGAGCCAGAGGGGTATAGGGGAATCTCTCTATATCTCTGTTACTTGGATTCGTGTGCTCCATCTTGGGCCCTGTCTGCGCTAACGATCAAGTGCGACTAGGGTCAAGCGCGACCATGCGTGGGAAGCCGTCGCCTCCTTCTGCGAGGAGGTGATGGCGACCAAGGAGGGAGCGGAGAGGGAGAGAAAGGCAGCTGCCACTCTCCCTTCCCGCGCAAGACGCACCGGGGGCCGGAGGGTGCGCGACGATCTCCGGCCATCGTAGTGTGTGGCCTGCGGGCGGCGGGTTAGAGGACCCGTCGCCCGACCAGTAACAGGCCCGAGAAGGCGGCGCGCTGTGTTCCGTGCGCGCCTCTCAGGAGGACGTGGGGCAGTGCCCCACAGAGGAAGAGGTCTGCCAGGGGCTGGCGGACCGAGGCCTGCCGGGGTCGCGGTGCATGCAGCTGCGAATCCCGCGACCTCGGCCAAGGGTCAGGAGAAGGAACACCGTGGGTTTTTAGCCGGTAAGAGTTCGGAATACCCTTTCGCCTTTCCCGGGCGAAGGGCATCCATGAGGATTTTATCACGAAAAAAAAAGGGTCAAGCGCGACCAGGGCAAATAATAATAAAAAAAAACCCTTCAATAAAAATCTCTTCGCTCAAAACGAATTGCAATTTACAAAGAAAAATAAAATAAAAACAATTGCTTTAATTCATTTGAGTTTCAACGTTTCTCAAAGTGGAGTGAGATTAATTAAATTCTCCGAATATCTGACGTGTGATCGCGAGTTAAAATTCATTATTTACCCTTTCACCACACGTTGAAGTGTACCCAACATGAGATAATGATATTAAACAATGGATTCAATGGCTCGTTTTTACAAAAGGTTTAAATTAAATTAGTAGTGAGTGTGGCGTTAATTGAAATGAACACTTTAATTTATTTACATAATAAAATCCATCGCTTTTGTGTTGCTCAAATAATTTTAAGCGCAGTTCGGAGTTTCGCTTTAGTAAAGCACATTGCGTCATAAGCTAGTTATAAACACAGTCTACCTATATCTTACTCCTTACAGTCGGTCAACGTAGAACATTGTCGCAGAGCAATTGTGCGGGGGGTTGCGGGGTGAAGGAGCGGAGGTTATGTCCCGAGTAGTCATACTGCATACTTGGGATACATAATTTTGACATTTCATAGGACCTGTCAAATGTATGGGCGTTGACCCACTGTATGTAGTAAGTAGATACACTGTGCTATAACTATGTAGCATGACGTTCACACTATACGCTATATCGCAAGCCGGTCTACTATGTATATCAAGTTATTTGACGGCGATCCATCGGGCGTCGTACGGGGTAAAAGTGAGGCGGGGCGAGGACCGGAGAATCGTACGATAGGAATATATCTAAGAACCGTTCAAAATCGCGTACAGCAAGCCAATAGTTTATAGCATAGCGTTGTGTGAACGTGTTCATATAAAGTGTATGCTAAGCGATATCGTTGTGCTATGTAAGATTTGCTATAAGCTATACAGGGTGTAAAAGAATTCGTATAACTCCTTCAAACCGCGCGATCTACCTACTGGTGACACTGATTGACCAGGTAAAGGTTTTTTAAAACACCAACAAAAAAAAACTAATAATGAAGCGTATGTATTCTGTATCTGAGTAATTTTAGCGTCCCAAGTTAACTGACTGCGTGAAGATATCACGCTAGTCGTGCCTGTCAGCTGTGTCGCCGTGCTTTCGTTCATTTATGGATGGTATCGAAATTTACTATCACATAAAAATTAATTTGGAACAAAAAAGTTTATTTTCATTTTTAATCAATCTAAATCCCGTGCGAGGTTAATCTATACCATTAACAGATCATGTGGTTTAAAGGAATTACACGAATTCGTTTACACCCTGTATATTATAGCGTAGTCTGAACTGAGTTTTACAGAAGTGTAGTACCTATTATTTTTATCGGAGGCAGTAGTACAGTCAGCATCAGAAGTAGATGAGCAACTCAGGTGTCCAAATAATTAAACACATTCAAGATACCAAAAACATCTATGCAACAAAACTGTTCAAATTGATTTGAGCATCATAAACTCCAAATATATCTGAGCAGTCACATTGTCAAATATTTATTTACAAACTAAAAGTCTATGGTAAGTAAACAAGCTAAACATTCAAAGGTAACTAAGCAACACGTTATTCAGAAAGTCAGGATAGCAACGTAAAGTGAATTGTATTTGATTGTACTTAGAGTCATAAATTAAAAGTTCAAAAATAGATACAATGTGTACTATTGTGTCAATACAGCATTGTTTTCTTTTTCTTCATATAGCTATATCCCTTTCATTTCGTGCGTGACGTCATTGACGTGTCTTTTGTTTATAATATAATCTGATAGTCAAGTTATAGGAAAACATCGTAAGGAAATTGAAACGAGTATTTATTCCGCGCGAAAGCCATTAAATTCGCAACAATCAGTTTGAATGAAACTGAAATTTTTATTTGCTACATTTTCTAGTATATCTTCAGGAATTGAATTCGTATTAAAGAGGTACCTACAAAATACCTCGGTTCATTTTAACTATGTTTCGGATTGATAACTGTGTCCAAAAAAGTATAAAATCTGTTAAGCGTCAATTTAATTACTCGGTTAAAAGATATCTAACGATGTAAAATCAGCCCGACTAAGCACGCACTGAGTGATAATAATTATGATTTTACGCAAGCGGTTTTCAAATGCTTCTTTTTCTATCGTGTCGGCACGAGCTATACAAGAATAGCTCATGCCGTGGTGAAAAGATTAGCCAGTCAGCAAGGATGGTAGCGAGGCTGACTGCCCAGGGTGCGCCGGACGTACCGAAGTATCGAATAGAATCACTCGTGGAGGCTCTTTTCATGCACCCCTTTTTTTCAAATGCTAAAAGCGGCTCATCTATGAACATGCACTGTAGCCTGATTTTAGTAGTCAGTTATCATCGAATCGCATCGAATATACCTTTAGCCAAAATCTAGCACGATACGTTTTAAAACAGTCACTTTAAAAAGAACCGCTAGTGCGTGCGCTGGTATAGAAAACCATACGCGTTACATTTAGTGGGTCACCGCCTGCCTTTAATTGCAATGCCTGCCTACATTTTAATCTTAATAACGTCACAGGACACTGTACACCTTACAGCGATAACACACTGGCATGGCGGTCGAATCCATTTTGCTACAGAGAGACCCACTGGCAGTGCGAACAGTAGCATATACGTGCGTTCGGTTTTTTTGAAGCGCGAAATGTAATGCGCTTGAATGCGCGCATGCAAAAACTGTAAAAAAAAGTAATAACCGACTAAAAAAACATAAAATTAACAGTTTCAAAAGTCAGTGGCTACAATTTTTTTTCAGTGTAGAATTGCACCGTCTTCTGAAACTGTTAATTTTATCTTATGGTAATTATTTTACTCCTTTTAGTTTTTTTTGTAGTCGGTTTTTACTTTTTTATAAGTTTATTTTTATTGAATACGTTTTAGTGCCATAAATTAAACCCTCTCTCCTCCATACTCTCTCTCCCTCTCTCTTCATAACCCTTATTTTTGACTTTGCCGTAGTCGGGTATAATAAGTCATTTCATGCTATACCTTACACGATATAATTCAAACATTCCGGAAAATGGGGGGGGGGGAGGTTACGCACCCCCTCATTTTTTCCAGTAGTCAGTTACCAACAACACGTATAAATGAAGCAATATTAGTTATTTGAAAATTTTGCTTTGATCCGATGAGGAGTTCCGTTCCATATCTCTGAAGTTCATCAACAACATTTTTAGGGGACTAAACGAAAAGTACCTATACCCTCTCCAAGAAAAAAAGAATTTTTCAAATCGGTTAATAAATGACGGAGTTCCGAGGTAACAAATATAAAAAATACAACCGAATTGAGAACCTCCTCCTTTTTGAAGTCGGTTATAAACGAGCATAAACCAAGGTCTGTAACCGCCCTAAAACGTCTAGGTTTGTAACAGGCCTTAGTATCACTGAGCAATATATTGAGAAATGGTTATTGTTTACATATTTTTGAACACTTTGGTTGCTTAGTTACATTTGACTACCTCAGTTGACAAGATGATTTGTTTGCATAGAAATATTTGAATTGCGAGTGTTCAGATGATTTTGATACATTGGATGCTTACAATAATTTGAACGCTATTGTTGTGCCGATGTTAATGTGTTTTTGAGAGTGTAGAATTATCTGAGTACCTGAATTGCTTCTATGTATCTGATGTTGACTGTACCATGAAATTCAAAGTAATCAGTATTAGGCAATTAAGATATAATAAAAAAAATAAACGATAAGTCATTTGAAAAAAAAAACTGAGGAGGTAATTGATATAAAAAAAACAATTCCAACCAACGAATAAATCTTAGGGAGAAGCCACACGGTGCGGTGCGCCGCCGCACGGCGACCATTTTGCCGCATCAGTGTGCACACGTAGTACGCGGCGTCGCAAGAGCCACACGGTGCGGTGCGGCTCCGCACCGCACCGTGTAGAACGGCTCTCCGTCAACACGTCTGCGGTCTGCGACGCCAGAGCGGTGTCGCTCCGGCGCATACACCTTCCCCCGTAGTCTTGGCCCGCCGAGTGTGCGGCGCGGTGCCGCACCGCACCGTGTGATATACCATGGAAATTTGTATGTATTGCGCCGCAGCGGCACCGCTCAGGCACCGCGCCAGAGCCGCGCCGCATCGTGTGGCTTCTTCCTTAGTCTACCCAAACAAAGGTATCAGTTAGTAATTTGGCGTTTTTTCTTTTCTTTATATTAATTACATTTGTTTATAAATTACTATACCCTTTTCACCACTTTTAAGGTGAGTGCTGACGTTTCTCTACAAAACGTTACGATACAAAGAATATCAAATATTAAAAAAAAAAAAAAAAAAATATGCCTACCTATTGTACGGTTTTTGATGATGTCGTTTACGTTTTTTCGATAGCAGTCTCCTTATGGCTACAGTTTTCGAAATGATTGCTTTGTCAGTAGTAGACTTTTTTATTTTTTAAATGTAGGTACTTTGCCTCACGCTATGATTTCTCCTGTATCTTGGATCGTGGTTGCGTCTACAGACACAAATCTTCACATGCACAAACACCCAGACCCGGAACAACTATCTGTAGGCCATACAAATATTGTTCCGTGCATCACGACCCGTAGCGCAGAAGCCAGCCAATCGCTCAGCCACTGCACCAAACGTGTCGTCAACTCAAACTATCGTCTTTCGTTGAACAGAGTGAAGGCAGGCAGTTAATACAAAACCACTGCTACGTGCCTGTATTCTGCTATTCCCCACTAATCTTATTTATGCAATTGAGTAGATAATTGTCTAATTATCAGGGAGCGGAATCTTATGGCAAAACAATTGAAAGGTGATAGAGACAGGTCACTATTTTTATCGAGTATTCAAGCTATCGATACTTTTTAGTTTTGAAATTTACTGCTTAACTATCTTAACAAATACTTTTAATTTTTATTCTTTACACATAAATAAACTGTAATGACCAGAGATCGGAAAAAGGTGAGCTAATTTACCTAAACTTCAAAGAACAGAGACAAAAACTGGAGACTACCTTACGACAACAATTTTTTTCGTGAAAATTATTCCGTGTTTCGGGACATCACTAAAGTACATTTAATGTTATTGTAAATAGTACAGAAAACAATTAAATTCGTTTCCTATTTTTGTTTCCCAAAATCGTCACAAAACCAGATGACACGTTTTTCATTGTTGTTAAAAAAGAGATTGTTTATTATTTTCAAAAAAGGAGATTGTCTTTTATTTTTTGAAAACAAATGAAAGACAATCTCCGAGAAAATTCTCCCGAAAAAAAATGTTGTCGTAAGGAAGTCTCCAGGTTTTGTCTCTGTTCTTTGAAGTTTAGGTAAATTAGCTCACCCTTTTCCGATCACTGACACATAAATAAAACATTGTCTTAACTATCAAAAAATTCTGATAACTACCGCGACTCGGGAACTTTACCCTATAGATACTATTATGATATTTGATCACTTTTGATGTAAGGTAATCAACATAAAAATGAATTATGTCATATCTATTTCAATTAGACATTTCGTGTTTATCTATTATTTTGTGTTTTTAAAAATGCCTAATATGTCTTTCCGTCCGTCTGTATTCTCAGCTGTTAAAAAGTATCGATATAGCTTGAATACTCGATAAAAAATAATGACCTGTCTCTATCACCTTTCAATTGTTTTGCCATAAGATTCCGCTCCCTGATAATATACTTCCAATTCCGAGCTATAACTGAAAATAGCCCAACCTACTTTACTACTACTAATTAACATTACAACATTAATTAACAAGGAACATTATTTTATTGCCACAATTGTAAAACCTCAAACTTATTCTGAGACCCTTTACAAATTAAATTAATTATATTCAAAGACTGCATGTACCAAATAATTTGTTGTACCAAATCTTGACACGGAAACCTTATTACGCCTGTCTATCACGTGTTCCATTTCCCACTGAATTATAACGCCACGAGGACTCGTGTTCCAAGAAGCAATGGAGGCATTAAATTTAATTTGTTCCGATTCGCGATGTTTTTGTTTACATTTTATGTACTCTGCAGGAGTATTTTATGTATTTTACGAATAAACTGCGTAATAATTTTATAAGATTTCATTAGAGCGTTAAGTCCTTCTTCCGATTCTCAGGCCTAGTACAGTTTTGGGATTTCGTTTTTAATATTATTATTTTTCCGCTAAAAATCAGGGGTTACAAATTTTACCGACGCCCTACTAGTAACAGGACGATACTTAACTACGTCCAGCGCACACTGGGCAGTCAGCCTCGCTACCAACCTTGCTGACTGGCTTATCTTTTCAACACAGCATGAGCTATTCTCATATAGTTCGTGCTGACACGAGAGAAGAAGAAGAACTTGTAACAGGCCCCAGGTGTGGCGCCGTGTTCCGCTCGCGCCTCTCAGGAGGACGTGGGGCAAAGCCCCATAGAAGGAGAGACCTGCCAGGGTATGGCGGACCGAGGCCTGTCGGGGTTACGGTGCATGCAGCTGCGAATCCCGCGACCCTGGCCAAAGGTCAGGAGAAGGTACACCGTGGGTTTTTAACCGGTAAGAGACCGGTATGACCCTTCGCCTTTTTCGGTCGAAAGGTATCCATGAATATTATCCCACGATAAAAAAGGGGTTACAAATTGCGTCTGACAAATGAAAATGCGACTGATTGTGTATATTATAATCTTATACAGTATACTGCCTATAATTTCAGATATAGCTGTGGGGTAAAAAAGGTTTACTTTTTATACAAATCTTATATCTTCTAAAAGAAAAGAAAATTAATCCCGAATATCATACCATCCTTAATTCCAACACAAACCTTCCAAATGACATCAGAATTTCAATATGATTATTAATACCTTCCCTTTCCAGTCCACGGCCTAGCTCGAGCAAATTTGGGCCTCAATTTCAATATCAGATCACGTAGAGTTGTCGTTACACTAAATAAATTGAGCTCTTGATAAGGACTGCACGGTATCGTCTCCCTTTTGCCACCCTAAGGTACTTGTGACGAATAAGTTACCTAAGACAGATGTCGAATGAAAGTTACTGAATGTTCATGTTGAGAAAAGAGCGACTGACTTGATTGATGGGCATAATGAGGTGTGAAGTAGAACCATTTTTCAATCTATAGGGGCGCATCGAGGCCTTTTTTTTTCAATTTTTCGTTTCGACTTTCCTTCGAGTTACAGTGCGGTGCGGTGCGCCGCCGAAAGGCAACCATTTTGCCGCATTGGCGTGCACACGTAGTACGCGGCGTCGCAAGTGCCACGCGGTGCCGCACCGCACCGTGTGGAACGGCTCTCCGTCAACACATCTGCGGTTTGCGACGTCCGGCGTATACACCCTCCCCCCTCGCCTTGGTCCGACGAGCGTGCGGTGCGGCGCCGCACTGCACCGTGTGGAACGGCTCTCCGTCAACACATCTGCGGTTTGCGACGTCCGGCGTATACACCCTCCCCCCTCGTCTTGGTCCGACGAGCGTGCGGCGCGGCGCCGCACTGCACCGTGTGGTATATACCATGGAATTTGTATGTATTACGCCGCAGCGGCACCGCTCAGGCGCCGCAGTGCATCGTGTGGCGTCTCCCTTAGAGAGAGACTCGTGAGTAGCTATATATAGGGGATTCTGGCTCACCCATAAACCAGTATAAGTAGACCCCTGTTGGTATGTAGTTTGTTAGAAGCGGTGGACTATGTTATACTGGTTTTCGTGTAAATATGGTTGTAACAGGAAGTGAGCGTAGATAAGGATGAATGCTAAAGTTGGCGTGTGTATATTTTTCATTATTTTAGTATGAAGATGGGGTTTCTGGCTCAGTTGTCTTGTGAGTCGATATTGCTAAGATGTTTATGGTTGAGACAGGAAGTGTGCATAGATAAGAATGTATGCAAAAGTTGTCGTGTGATATATTTTGATGTATTTTAGTATGGAGATGGGGGTTCTGGACCGGTTGTGTGTTGGTGGTGGGGTGGGGTAAGTGTATGTTCTAGTGGAGTGGATCTTTTCTGCTGAAGATTGTTGTGGTATCTTAGACGTGGATGTCTGTCGAGATGCTGGGTGCGGGGGTGGGGGGTGTTGGTGGGTCATCGTTGAGCTGGTTCTGGTCGTCCGCTGTGTATGTTCTAGTTAAAATGTGTGAGGGCGAGAGCGGTGGCTGTGCGGGGGCGGGGGCGTTGTCTGGGCCGTAGCGGGGGCTGGGCGGGGGCGGGGGCTTTGTCTGGGCCGTAGCGGGAGCTTTGTCTGGGCCGTAGCGGGGGCTGTGTGTGTGCGGGGGCGGCGGCGGGGGTTGGTGTTGAGAATTGGTCGCTGTATGTATGTTCTAGATTGAGAATTGTGTTAATTGCAATATTTCCCACGCTCTGTGGCTATGGGGTGTGGTGGTGGTGGTGATAAGGATGTAGGGGTCATCGTTGAGTTGGTTCTGGTCGGCCGCTGTAATGATGTTAAAATGTATGACGACAATCAGTGGTGATAAGGATGTAGGGGTCAGCGTTGAGTTGGTTCTGGTTTGTACAAGTATGTTGCTCTCATAACGACGGATGGTTGCAGTTTTTTTGATAAGCAAAAGAGTCACGTGTAGTATATTCAATGCGTGATTTGTTCGATTTGTGATAAACACATTGCGTTTACATTATATGACACTCGTATTAATTTACATTTGTATCTCACCATTGCTGGGTGACGGTTCGATTTTACTGTTATCTCTTTACGCTACACAAGTAAATACATTGATTACCTACAATGTTGGATTCAGTTAAATCTGATGTGGAAGGCATTCGTGAAATTATTTTCAAGAATGTTAGTGGTGAGATAATATTTACTAAAAGTATACAGACTGCTCAGAAAATATCGAACTCGGATTCATCAAAACATCAGGACAATGATGCGAGTGGAATGGAAGATTCGGTGATATCTAATATTGAAAACATACATTACCTTCTATTGGAGAGTGATGATGAGGTTACACATAAATTTGTTCGAGTTAACGACGTGCAGAATGATGGTGAAAATTTTAAAATAATGGAAGGAAGTGATGATTGTGATCCTGAGGGAAGGGATGAGTGTGGTATTGGTTTATCTCAGAACAGCAGAACAATAACCTCATTGATGAGTGAAAATAAACGCGGTCACATACCACAGTACCCACGCTTCAGTTCAAAAACAAATCGATTGCTTACTTTCATAAGTTGGCCTCTACGTATGCGTCAGAAGCCGGAGGATCTTGCTGATGCTGGTTTCTTTTATACTGGTTACGGAGACAAGACCATGTGTTTTCATTGTGGTGGAGGTTTAAAAGATTGGGAAGATGATGATGATCCTTGGCAGCAACATGTTCAGTGGTTTAGTCGGTGTGCTTATGTAAAGTCTAAAATTGCACAGTGTTTTATGCAGATTAAAAGGGAGGGTTAAAAAGAAATAAAAAAAACTGTATACAACAAACAATGTATTTTATTTGATTATATTATAATGACCCCAAGCCAATGTGTTTATTCCATCCCCGGTAATACTTCTTTTATCATCATCACCAGAAAGTATTTTTTTTCTCTTAACTTGCGTGTAAACATGGTGCTTATCGCTAGTAAATGTATACATGTTGTCATATTTTACGTCCAAAATTTGAAAAAGTGTTGCAGGAACTAGAAACACTACATCATATTAATAACATTATGTATAATAATTGTCCGAAACATATCATGTTCCGAAGCAAGACTCGTACCTGTCACTGTAGTGGTGTCGAGGTACGGGTGTTTGCTGAATGGTTCAAAATTCATTATTCAATATCATAATAATTATATTTCAGTTTTGATGTTATAAATTTAGAAATTAAGCTTTATTTTGTTAGTGTATCTACAGACAATTAGACACCTACCCAATATGTTTATGTAATAAATAATATCTAAGTGATTGTATTGTACGATTGAGTGCACGTCAGTGGTGATAGACTATTCTGGTTATGGTCTGTTATTCTATTGAAACTCCTTACTACGCTAAGTTAGCTAAAGATCAAAGTGTCACCACCAACGAGCAGTCATCCATAATTTAAGTGGTTCTATTGAAAATATTGTGTAAAGTATGTTATAGATAAATAAAGATGGTTTAGAAATAGAAATAAAAAACAACGTAGGTATAGGTACTTATACGTATTTACTCATTCATTTTATTTTCTGTACTTATCCATAGATGTAGTAAATGGTTTTAAGAAATAAAAAACAGTGTATTTACTCATTAATTTTATTTTCTATATTTAGATGTAGATGGTTTTAAGAAATAAAAACAGTGTATCTACTCAGTAATTTTGTTTTCTTTATTTATCCAACTTGTCGAATCCATACCAAACCATTTTACTAGAACTTTAGCACCTTTTCTTTTCAACACCTTCTCCACCAGGTACACATCAGGATATTTAACTTTTTGTAGTTCCTGTTCATAAAATCCACCTAAGATTGGTTGTTTCCTTTCATCTTGCAACTGATAGGTCACCGGATTGGTGTTATTCACTTGCACCACTTTAAATATCTCCGAACTCCAGTTTCCGGTGTATCCCTTGGAAAAAGTGGATTTATATTTACTGATACGAACATAGTCACCGCACACATACTTTGATTTAGCTCGTACTTTGATATGGTTGTAAACAGTAGATAAAAGGTCATTAGCGTTAGTATGATTCACGGTCACTGGGGCAACCCCGATAGTACGATGTATTTTATTATTATACTTATTTATTACATCAGAGAGCTCTTTTCCGCTCCATTTGTAAGAGCCGTTGTATGCGAATCGTTGCCAAAGCCAGTTTTTGATAGTTCTAATAAATCTCTCTACAATAGAAGCCTTCATTACACTGTATGTTGAGTAATGGTTTATATTAAACTTTCTCATCAGAGCTTGGAACTTTTCATTGAAAAACTCTCGTCCATCATCAGATTGAATATTTTTTGGTTTTCGTCTTAGGTTGTTGTTTAGCAGGTTGAGCATGCCTCGTGTCACATTATCACCTGATTTGCTCTTTAATGGTTGAAGCCATGCATACTTCGAAAATGTATCGATGCAAGCTAAAATATACTTAAATCCCCCGTTATACTTGGAATACTTTTGCATATCAATCAAATCTATTTGCCAGGTGTCATCAAGTCCTTTTTGTATGAAACGTCTTCGAGGGAAGTTTTTACGGGCATTCTTGTGAAGTTCCTGAACGACTGTCCATTTGCTCATGTCAGTTTTTACAAACTTTTTCTTTTCGTCAGGGTTTTGGTACTATAACCGGTGCTCGTGGTGTAGCGGTGGCTGACGTGCTGGTGCTGGTTGAATGTTTTCCTGAGATCTCTTCTAGACTTTGAGAGATTTTTTTTATTTTATGTAAACATTGAATCAGAACCTCATCCAGTTGTGCTTTTATAACCACATCATTTTTCAGAATACCTTTGTTAGCGTTTCTTAATAAACGATTTCCACAGTCCACCTGATGTTTCAGCACCTTGAGTGAGTGTGGTGGTTGTTGTCGGTTGCTCTGTAGGTAACGTCCAAACTTATCGACAGTCATAATTACAATGAAAGTGTGTTTACTTGAGAACATGTTTTAGTATGTCGGACAGTCGATGAGGTGATTCAATTATGTTAGCTTCTATTAATTCTTCCAATATTGCAATAATTTCGTTATCATGATCGTTGTTACCGGCATTTCGCGAAGCGATAAGCAGTCGTAATCGGTCAATTAGTTCATTAGGGTTATCCCAATACACAATATCCGTATTAGGGTAGTATTTTTTCATTAATAGAGTTGTGTCTGTATTTGAATGATTATTATTAGTGGATGATGTCAAGCCTCTACCGGTTACTAACAGATCTCTTGCATTTAACAGACCCGTTACGTCTGATCTGTTACCTGTTACATCTAACAGACCTGATCTGTTAGCTGTTCCACCTGATCTGTTAGCTGTTCCACCTGATCTGTTAGCTGTTCCACCTGATCTGTTATCTGTTCCACCTGATCTGTTTAAACATCCGCCAGTTGTTGTTTTCATTTCAGATTTTTTAATAGGAGTAGAATGTGGATGGTTTGACTCCTTTATATATTGAGTATATTTGAGGCTCCTGTCACCCTGTATTTGACCTTCTGCAGAAAAATTACGTCTATGCGCATTTGTCATCGTTATTATTTTATAGTAGACGTCACCATCCGCAGGTTGGATCAAAGAAGTATTAGGTTCCCGTTTGAATAACAGTTCCATCAGACCTGGTGTATATCTAAACTTCTGGTTTTTAATTATTAAATGTTTTTTATCGAATTCAACAGCGCTGTCGCCTATATTATACCCCTCTGACGTATGGTAAACACCATAAGGTACTTTTTGAATGTTATTAATTATAATGTTATCCAAATAGCTGCGAGCTAATGGATGTGACACAAAATCCTCTTCCGTTTCCGATTGGATTGTTGTATCTAGAGAATCATCAGCATCTTCATACTCTTCCTTATCAACGTCACTGTACTCTTCTTGTTTGTTGCGCATTACTTTATCAGCAGCATTTTTAATTTCTCGTTTAATTGTATTTTGGAATGGCTTCTTATCAGTTTCATGTTTCACAATTAACCCTTTATTATCGTTTGAATTGATCTGATGTAATAAAGTGTTTAGGGGCTGTGTGATTGGTTGAAATGTTTCTTGTAAGGTTGACGTCAATTCAGCTTGACCCTCATTTAAAGCTTTGATTTTCTTTTTTACTGAACTCACAGACTGAACAAGTTTACGTTTAAGCTCTTTATCTCCAAAGATCTGTACTGCTGAAGAGTCCATGGTGAAATGTAAACAGCTTCATTGTAACATGTATTCTTATACTGCTATAACGTGATAAAGTCATCAAAACCCCTCCGATATCGACCCTTATTCATGTCAACATCTTTATTAATCACTAAAAACCCATGCTTGTTCTCCCAACAAACTCTGCATATTTCTAGAAAAGTATCCCACGACATGTCTGTATTCACATGATCATCATAAGCGTGTTTTAGATTCATTTCATCCTGCTTAAAGAGTATCACAAAGTTTGCATTATCTCGCACCAGCTGTTTAGGTATTTTGCTGTATGTTTGACATAGATAAAAACAATCTAGTCCCTTGTGTCTGCCCATCGAGAAGTGTAAACGGATAGGTTCTTGATCTTCCATCGACACATCATCAAAAATTATAATACTATTGCTCTGCGTCTCTTCCGGTGAGGCTACCTCACTTTTATCCGAGAAAGTGTAGAAATTCACTTCCGGCACCTGACTAAACACTTTGCTTAAAAACACGTATTTTGGTTGATTTAACGATTTGGAGTATAAGTAGACATTTTCAAATATCAAACCTTTTGGCTCTAGTAGTAAGGTGAGTAATAGATTAGTTTTACCACAACCAGATGGTCCACATATAAGACATCTGATACTGTTAGGTAGGAGTACACTATGTCTGTAAGATATATTATCACTATTGTATTTCGAATTTATATCCCATCCTTTAACTGATAAACACGTGGGTTGCTTCTGAAACTTCATTTTGATAAACGATTTAATCGTTTGCTCATGCTTTATATATATCCATGCCAAATTATAGCTTTCTAGTACTAGAGTCGCTGAGCTAAGCTGCGGACGGACGGACGGACATGGCGAAACTATAAGGGTTGACCATCTGTTGTCAAGAGTGGTGGTGTCTGAATCATTTGCTGAATTGTCTCGATTCGCGTTTACGTCACTTGACAAGGGTAAAAGGTTACTATGAGAACCGTATGAATTTCTTCAGAAAGCGATTCAAGCTCGCCCAAGTGAAAACATTATCTGAAGCCTATGCAATTGTGGAAAATGTTTACGATGAAATGTCGATTGTAGATCAAGAAATCAAATGTTTTGTAATAGATTATTTATTCTTCTCAAGCCTTTTGTAAAATAATAAAATGTATTACTGAGTTGATAACATACTTTGTTTCTCTTATCTCAATACCAACCGCCACACCCAACCACAAAAGTTAAATAGTTTAATTTAAATTGATTATTCAAATCAGTCAGTTCGTAGTCGTCCGCAGTTAACATACGTCATCACCACTTGTTTTGTGATTATAGTGCAACATAACAATGTACGAGTGTCCTTTTTGTAATACAAAAGTTGAGAATAATCAATTAATTGCTCATTCGAGAACGAAACGTCACAAGTTACTATGTAAACAAGATGCAGGAGATTATTTCATATATGTTGTGAATTCAGCATTCAAGTGTAGAATCGTGAGTTACCGTATCAATGAATCATCAACTGCATTAAACCCGGAAGTTTACTTAGCCGGAGCTGCATATAAAGTTCAAAAACTGCTTAGAATGGAAGTGGAATCAAACAAACACATTAAGGTGAACATTGAACTTTTCTGCACGTATATTATTGCAAAAGGAGAGAATGAAGTGATTAGAGACTTGAAATCATTCAACACTAAAAACATACACTTACAACAATCTTCAGATTTATCTACTTACTATAATGAGGCCTGCGCTAAAATTCTAAAGAAATGTGAAGAGTTTCAAGAAAGAGATAGCGGATGGACATTGGAGAAGATTGAATTTTTAGAGATTAACATCAACAAGTACATTCCGTTAAAGGCTAGCTCTTACATACCGCTTCCAGATTGGATACAACGTAAACATGCATGTGTGAATGTAAAGAACACCGACAATGCCTGCTTTTTCTGGGCTGTAGCAAGCGCCCTTTATCCAGTTGATTCCCACTCGGATCGTCCAACATCATACCCGCACTACGAGACAGTCTTCAAAACAGCAGGAATTAATTTACCAGTATCGATTCAAGGAATCAAACGTTTCGAAGAATTGAATCATATCAATATAAATGTGTACGGAATTGAAAAAAAAAACAAAAATATTGTACCCTTGTATATAACTAAGGCTAAAACTAACGATCGTCATGTCAATCTCTTATTTTATGAAGATGCTAAACATAACGGTAAATCTCATTATTGTTGGATAAAAAACATATCTCGTCTGATACGCTCTCAAATTACACGTAATAAAAATAAATTATTTTTCTGTGATGGATGCTTACAATATTTCACCAATAAGTCTAAACTTGAACGTCATAAGATGTTAGGATGTGAAAAGACTTTAATAGAACTACCTACTCTCGAAGATAAGTACTTGAGTTTCAAAAATGTTAGTCATCAACTTTCTGTACCATTTGTTATATATGCTGATTTTGAATCAATTTTAAGCCCCCTCAAAATGGAGGAAATGAAAAACACTTATTACACTCATGAGCACATTCCTTGTGCTTTTGCATACTATATACATTGTAATTATGATAATTCATTAAGTAAATTCATTACATATCGCGGTGAGGACTGCGTTAAAAAGTTTGTAGATAACATTTATTTGGATGCTCGTTATGTTGCTGATAATTATTCAAATAAAATATCATATGATAAAAATGAAAGCTTTATAATAGATAACACATCCGCTCACTGTCATATTTGTGAGCAACCATTGTTATCGTCAGATCAAAAGGTTATCGATCATTGTCATCTCACAGGGAAAATTAGAGGTGTGGCGCATCAGCAATGTAATTTAAAATACTCTCTACCCAATTACATCCCTATATTTTTTCATAATTTAAGCGGATACGATAGTCACTTATTCATTAAGGAGCTAGCTGCAAGAGATGGTATCCACATTGAGTGCATACCACAGAATAAGGAAAAGTACATTTCATTTAGTCAAAAGTTGCAATTTAAAGATAACGATGATGACAGCACTGAAAAAGAAATAACTATACGTTTCGTTGATTCGTTTAAATTTATGTCCACTAGTTTAGATAAATTGGCGAAAAATCTCTCTCCAGATCAATTTCACATATTATCTGAATATTTTTCAGATCCCGAACAAATAAGTCTTTTAACACGAAAGGGTGTGTTTCCATACGAGTACCTTGACTGTTGGAAAAAACTTGAAGATAAATCATTACCCGATAAGCAATCATTTTACAGCGAACTAACACAAACACATATTTCCGATAATGAATACATGCACGCTCAAACTGTATGGAATAAATTTAACTTAGAAAGTTTGGGTGAATACTGTGACTTGTATCTCAAAACAGATGTCCTATTGCTTGCTGAAGTGTTTGAAAATTTCCGTAGTATTTGTTTGAGTGCATATAAACTAGATCCTTGTAGATACCTCACAGCACCCAGTCTTTCGTGGGATGCTATGTTGAGACAGACGGGAATAAATCTAGAACTTCTCACCGATTATGAAATGATTCAGTTCTTACAGTCTGGGATTCGAGGTGGCATTAGTCAAGTTTCCAAAAGACATGCCCAGGCTAACAATAACTTTATGGATCCAACCGCATACAATTCCACATGTGAAAACAGTTTCATTGTGTACTTGGATGTTAATAATTTGTATGGTTATGCTATGAGTCAATATCTGCCTTATGCAAACTTTGTTTGGTTAACGAGTGATGAAATTATCTCATTCGATATATTAGCACAGCAACCTGATTCAGATATCGGCTACATTTTGGAAGTGGATCTGGACTATCCACAGTCTCTTCATGATTTGCACAATGACTACCCATTTTGCGCTGAAACAAAAACACCACCTAATGGTAAAACGAAAAAGCTTTTACTTACTCTCAACAATAAACACAATTACGTTATTCACTATATTAACTTGAAGCAATGTATAGAATACGGGTTAGTTTGTAAAAAAATCCATAGGATCTTATCGTTTCAGCAATCCCCATGGCTTAAGCCTTATATAGATTTAAACACACAAAAAAGAACATTGGCAAAAAACTCGTTTGAAAAAGACTTCTACAAGCTCATGAACAACTCGATTTTCGGTAAAACCATAGAGAATGTAAGGAAACGAGTCGATGTGAAACTTTGTAACAAGTGGAGTGATGAGAAAGGAAATACAAAATGTAAATACGGTGCTGAAAGATATATAGCGCGTCCTAATTTTCATAGTTGTAAGATATTCTCCGAAGATTTTGTAGCAGTGCAAATGAATAAAACAAAAATATTATATAATAAACCTATTTATGCCGGTTTCACTGTACTAGAACTTTCCAAACATGTTATGTATGATTTTCACTACTCATATATGCTGTCTAAATATAAACATAACGTACAATTGCTCTACACAGATACCGATTCTTTCATATATCAAATCACTACTGAAAATTTTTACGAAGATATTAGATGTGACCTAGAGGCTAGATTTGACACCTCTGATCTTCCCATGAAAAACGTTTATAATCTACCATTAGTCAACAAGAAGGTGGTTGGTCTCATGAAAGATGAAACCAATGGTTGTATCATCAAAGAGTTTGTTGGTTTACGTTCTAAAATGTACAGTTATGTTTTACAAAATGATTTGACTGTAAAGAAAAACAAAGGCACAACCGCCGCTATTGTAAGAAAGTTACATTTCGAAAATTATAAAAAAGCACTTGATTGTGACTATGTAAAATATGACAACATGTATACATTTACTAGCGATAAGCACCATGTTTACACGCAAGTTAAGAGAAAAAAAATACTTTCTGGTGATGATGATAAAAGAAGTATTACCGGGGATGGAATAAACACATTGGCTTGGGGTCATTATAATATAATCAAATAAAATACATTGTTTGTTGTATACAGTTTTTTTATTTCTTTTTAACCCTCCCTTTTAATCTGCATAAAACACTGTGCAATTTTAGACTTTACATAAGCACACCGACTAAACCACTGAACATGTTGCTGCCAAGGATCATCATCATCTTCCCAATCTTTTAAACCTCCACCACAATGAAAACACATGGTCTTGTCTCCGTAACCAGTATAAAAGAAACCAGCATCAGCAAGATCCTCCGGCTTCTGACGCATACGTAGAGGCCAACTTATGAAAGTAAGCAATCGATTTGTTTTTGAACTGAAGCGTGGGTACTGTGGTATGTGACCGCGTTTATTTTCACTCATCAATGAGGTTATTGTTCTGCTGTTCTGAGATAAACCAATACCACACTCATCCCTTCCCTCAGGATCACAATCATCACTTCCTTCCATTATTTTAAAATTTTCACCATCATTCTGCACGTCGTTAACTCGAACAAATTTATGTGTAACCTCATCATCACTCTCCAATAGAAGGTAATGTATGTTTTCAATATTAGATATCACCGAATCTTCCATTCCACTCGCATCATTGTCCTGATGTTTTGATGAATCCGAGTTCGATATTTTCTGAGCAGTCTGTATACTTTTAGTAAATATTATCTCACCACTAACATTCTTGAAAATAATTTCACGAATGCCTTCCACATCAGATTTAACTGAATCCAACATTGTAGGTAATCAATGTATTTACTTGTGTAGCGTAAAGAGATAACAGTAAAATCGAACCGTCACCCAGCAATGGTGAGATACAAATGTAAATTAATACGAGTGTCATATAATGTAAACGCAATGTGTTTATCACAAATCGAACAAATCACGCATTGAATATACTACACTGATTTGCTTATCAAAAAAACTGCAACCATCCGTCGTTATGAGAGCAACATACTTGTACAAACCAGAACCAACTCAACGCTGACCCCTACATCCTTATCACCACTGATTGTCGTCATACATTTTAACATCATTACAGCGGCCGACCAGAACCAACTCAACGATGACCCCTACATCCTTATCACCACCACCACACCCCATAGCCACAGAGCGTGGGAAATATTGCAATTAACACAATTCTCAATCTAGAACATACATACAGCGACCAATTCTCTCAACACCAACCCGCCGCCGCCCCCGCACACACACAGCCCCCGCTACGGCCCAGACAAAGCTCCCGCTACGGCCCAGACAAAGCCCCCGCCCCCGCCCAGCCCCCGCTACGGCCCAGACAACGCCCCCGCCCCCGCACAGCCACCGCTCTCGCCCTCACACATTTTAACTAGAACATACACAGCGGACGACCAGAACCAGCTCAACGATGACCCACCAACACCCCCACCCCCGCACCCCGCATCTCGACAGACATCCACGTCTAAGATACCACAACAATCTTCAGCAGAAAAGATCCACTCCACTAGAACATACACTTACCCCACCCCACCACCAACACACAACCGGTCCAGAACCCCCATCTCCATACTAAAATACATCAAAATATATCACACGACAACTTTTGCATACATTCTTATCTATGCACACTTCCTGTCTCAACCATAAACATCTTAGCAATATCGACTCACAAGACAACTGAGCCAGAAACCCCATCTTCATACTAAAATAATGAAAAATATACACACGCCAACTTTAGCATTCATCCTTATCTACGCTCACTTCCTGTTACAACCATATTTACACGAAAACCAGTATAACATAGTCCACCGCTTCTAACAAACTACATACCAACAGGGGTCTACTTATACTGGTTTATGGGTGAGCCAGAATCCCCTATATATAGCTACTCTCGTGGCTAATTAGCAACTGTGCGGATCATACGATTTGCATACAAATACGTAAGACAGTCATTACGAGTAGTCAGAAAGCTGAAAGGCTGACAACCAATCTAATAAGTATACTAAAAATAATTAATCTGGTATTCAGCCGTATCTGGTTAGATTGAAAGCTGACCCCCACATAGTTTGGAAAAGGCTAGGAAGAACATGTACCCCTTATTACAGAAGGTGGCATAAACCGAGACTAAGACAAACCCAGATTTAAAATACACCCATCACATTCTAACATAATATAACAAAAAGAGACGGAGCTATTTTAAAACCGGGGTTTCCTTAGACCATCGTTTGTAGTAAAATTCCCTCTGAATGTTCGAATTGCTCGGATTAAAACCCTACGGTGTGCTTCTTGCTACCTTAAACCGGGTTTGGGCTTCGCTTGCGAATTTACTGCGCTCAGGACAGTTCTTGGCCTGCCACTTGGAGTGGTTGGTCCAATTCTTCGTGCGGCCTTCTATTCAAAATTATTCGCAATAAACGAAAATAATCTGTAGCCCATAACGTCCACTTTGGACATAGGCCTCCTCTAAGCATCGCCACATCGACCGGTCCTGTGCTTCTCGCATCCAGTGGATTCCGACGACCTTCACCAGATCATCGGTCCACCTTGTGGGAGGCCTACCCACGCTGCGTCTTCCGGTACGCGCCGCCACTCCAGAACCTTTCGGCCCCATCGGCCATCCGTTCTGCGAGCAATGTGCCCCGCCCACTGCCACTTAAGTTTGACAATTCTTCGAGCTATGTCGGTTACCTTGGTTCTCCTGCGGATCTCATCATTTCTGATATGATCACGCAGGGTAACTCCGAGCATATCCCTCTCCATTACCCTTTGGTTGACCTTGAGCCTTCTTATGAGGCCCATTGTGAGCGACTACGTTTCAGTGCCGTATGTAATCACTGGCAATAGTCACTGGTCAAAAACTTTCGTCCATATTAGTAATTTATGTACACATAACACTAAATGAAAGATAAGTTAATCAGGACCATAGCGAACAAAGGCGAAGCTTATTTCTTAAAAAAAATATTTTCGAGCAGACCTGCGAGAGGAGAATTTAGAACAAGAAATGTATTATTAGAAGCACGAGAATACAAATTCTTATTAACAATTTCCCTTATTGGAAAAGCTTATTTCATTCAACTCATAATGAGCTCACACGTGTACAAACAAAATTATTTTGATTACAAAATTAATTTGAGAAGCCTCCTAATACTACCGGATTTAACGAACGACGCGTCAAAATAATCATCTTTATTACTTAAGTTCAAATGTTTATACAAAAAGTTTGAGAAACGCTTGCCGCTTAACGGTTCAAAGTTCTGAATTTTGTTTATGGAAGATAGAAGAGGTGACAAATTTGTCTTGTCTCTGCTTCCTTTTGCAATGATTCGTGACAAATCTTAAAAGATTTTTTGGTTGCACATAATTTTGACGACACGTTTGGTGCAGTGGCTAAGCGATTGGCTTCTGCGCTACGGGTCGTGGATTCGATTCCCACACGGAACAAAATTTTGTATGGCCTACAGATGGTTGTTTCGGGTCTGGGCGTTTGTGTATGTGAGATTTGTGTCTGTAAACGCACCCACGATACAAGAGAAATCTTAGTGTGGGGCAATGTTTATTAAAAAAAAAAAAAAAAATATGGTATCGAGGTGTACTGCTTTAGCTGAATAACCCAAAAATTAAGATACCTTAAAAATACTGTAAATTCTTGTTACCCAAATATTACGATACAAAAATATTTTTCGGTACCAAAAAGTATAGTATGAAAAGTCGAAACGGTATATTTCGGTAGCGGTACCCAAACCTTTATAAATTAGAACTTTCTTTGATAAACCGCCTCGCCATCCTGTCTTTTTCATGAGGCCCCAAATAGCATCAATGTTTTATTAGTATGATTCACTCGTCACTTGGTGTTTTTCGGTACCGAAATTGTAAAAAGGTTAAATAAAAGCATGGCCTAGCCTTTATAAGAAAACTAGATTCAGCCCGCAGCTTCGTTCGCGTTAAAATAACTCTTAACACACTACAAAAGTTTCTATAATATAATTCAATCGTGATTCGAAAGACACGTAGCGCCATCTATTATCGTTATTGTTGTTTTCCTCGGGAACAGCACTTTTTTTCGGGATGTAAGGTACCCTATGTCCGTCTCTGTACACCTGACAACATATCGATACCTCTGGGCTCAAAGGGCGTATGGCACATTTTTGGCATATTGACATTTTCACGTAATTATATCGAAAATACGTTTTTTTTTTGTTTTTTGCTTGAAAACCCATGTTTCTGCTATACTCCCTTTGAGCCCAGAGGTATCGATATATGCAAAATTTCAGGATGTTCGGTTCAATAGTTTAGGCGTGAAAAGGTAACAAACAAACATACTTTCGCATTTATAAGTAATATTAGTTAGAGCGATTACGCACTGCATCCGACCCGAATCCGTGAAAATACGTTCCGAAGTAGCCATAGAGCTATTTGTATGGTAGTTTACGCACTACATCCGGCATCCGTCATCCAATTTCTATACGTCATCCGTGAGTTTCTAATTCGGAAGAAAAATTTACGGACGGAAGTAGCCGTAGTAATGTTTGTATGAACGCTTTCGCACTACCTCGGATTCAAATCGGACGCCAAATGGATATGCCAAAATGGCCCCTGAATTGTTTGAATTAGGATCAGAGATCGGAATAGTGCGTAAGCGATATCCGAATTCGGTCCGAGATTTTTACTTTAGATCGGTATTTTCACGGATTCGGATCGGATGTAGTGCGTAATCGCTCTTAGGACAGTATCGTTATATTTTAAAGGTATCATAACCTTACTTTGCGTACCTTAACCGCTCTCAGTCTGTTGCTTATATTGCTCTGTATCCTCATTTCACTCCGTTCTTCTTTATCTTTCGTGTCGGTGCGAGCTTCCAGAATAGCTCATGCCGTTACGAAAAGATTAACCAGTCAGTAACGTTGGTAGCGGGGCTGACTACCCAGGGTGCGCCGGACGTACTTAAGTATTCCAAATTAAGTGCTGCTTCTACTAAGTATTCTCTCTTTTTAAGTAGGTTCCAATAGGCTCGATTAATGCCAGATTTTATTTAAAAACTGGATGGGTAAGAAGAAGAAGCTATTGTTTGTCCATTGTAGCTAGAACTAGAGCAGATAATTTTCCCGACAAACCGATAACCCTAACTGTGAACCTAAAACCCGGTCGGCGGTCGCGCTTACGTGGCATCCTACGTGAGCGACCTAGAAGCGACGCGAAGCGGCGCGGAGCGACGCGAAAACAACAAACAGTCGATACCTATTGAAGTTGTCTACGTGACCAAATGCACGTGAAGCGCGGTGCGGCGCGGCGCGAAGCGAAGCGAACGCGATCAGTTGGCTTGATATTTTCGCGCGAACTGGATGCGGTGCCGTACAGTGCTACTGAATGAGGGCGGCGCGCGGCGGACGGTTCGCGAGCTCGTAGGACAAAGCCGCCGCTTCGCACCGCATCGCATTGAATTCGTGTGTCACCGCATCAGATTGCTTCGCAATTCGCGTCGCTTTGAACTGCCTACGTAAGACGCCACGTTACGGCCTTACACCGATAAGATTCCAAAGTAAAACATGTTAAATTGTCAATACAACCCAGGTACGACAATCGCAGCGCAATATATCACAATCGCGCACCTGCGCTAATGCGACACTCCCCCGTACGTGACGTCACAACTCTCCCAAACTTGGGGAACTGGGGTGCGTACCGTGAAATGTGTTTGTCCTCCAATGTTATTGAAAATCGTGTAGGATTTTTTTGTCTATCTCAGTAAAATGTGCGGAGTAATAAGTGATTACATGGACTGAAAACAAGATAGGAGGAATGGGGGAATATTTTACTGATTTGGGGTAATAGCATAATTTATCACGGCTGTGTGATTTCCGGCGAAAAATAGGGAGTATGTTACGCAATCATGAAACTGGAATAACTGCATTTCGAAAGGCCACCACGAATGTAGTTAACACGAATAAACTTTACCCGAATCCCTACACCACAAAATCACGCAACCACGAACCGATACGTCACGAAATCACGCTACCAGAAATCGGTACATTACGAAATCAAGGCACTTGGGGATCACGAATCACTAACGGGATTTTACCCACAATATCATATAATATCAATACTGTGGGAGTGCATGAAAAGAGCCTCCACGAGTGACGATACTTCAGTACGTCCGGTCCGGCGCACCCTGGGCAGTCAGCCTCGCTACCAACCTTGCTGACTGGCTAATCTTTTCACCACGGCAGAAGCTATTCTTGTATACTCGTGCCGACACGATAGAAGAAGAAGACCCACAATATCGTCTCCACGAGTTACGATACTTAGGCCGCTTTACTTTACCTGTGGATGCTGCATTAACGGACTAAAGAATATGTAAAGCGAATAGGCAGCAGTGCTCCATGTGTATACTCGTAGTCCGCCAACTCGCAACAGACTAGCGTACACTGTGACCGAAACCCTTCTCATTCTGGGAAGAGACTCGTACCCAGCATCATCATCATCATTCAGCTGAAAGACGTCCTCTACTGGACGTAGGCCTTTTTTTCCGTAGGAAAATCCTCATGGATACCCTCCGCCCGGGGAAGGCGAAGCGTTATGCCGGACTCTTACCGGCTAAAAACCCACGGTGTTCCTTCTCCTGACCTATGGCTGGAGTCGCGAGATTTGCAGCTGCATGCACCACAATCCCGGCAGGCCTCGGTCCGCCAGCCCCTGGCGGATCTCTCCATCTGTGGGGCTTTGCCCCACGTCCTCCTGAGGGGCTCGCGTGGAACACGGCGCGACGCCTACTCGGGCCTGTTACTGGTCGGGCGACGGATCCCCTAACCCGCCGCCCGCAGGCCACCTGACATAGGCCTCCCCTGAGCCATGTTGAGGGGGTTTGCCATGATCGCCACGCTTGGCAGGCGGGTTGGCGATCGCAATACTGTAGTTAAAATACTCAGAGAACGCTGCTGTCCATCCTTTAGTGAATCGCTTAGTCGCCTTTTATGACACCCATGCGGAGAGATGAGATAGTACTATTCTTTACGTCCGGCACCACACGGTACTACGTCCTCACCACACGGTACTACGTCCTCACCACACGGTATTACGTCCGGCACCACGCGGACTACGTCCTCACCACACGGTACGACGTCCTCACCACACGGTACTACGTCCTCACCACACGGTACTACGTCCTCACCACACGGTATTACGTCCGGCACCACGCGGACTACGTCCTCACCACACGGTACGACGTCCTCACCACACGGTACTACGTCCTCACCACACGGTACTACGTCCTCACCACACGGTATTACGTCCGGCACCACGCGGACTACGTCCTCACCACACGGTACGACGTCCTCACCACACGGTACTACGTCCTCACCACACGGTACTACGTCCTCACCACACGGTATTACGTCCTCACCACACGGTATTACGTCCTCACCAATGCACGTACCCAACAATGAGACAGTAATCGGCTGATTATGTTATTATGAATAGGCAAAAGCATCTATCTGGACGCAAGTAATATCGTCGTCATTCATACGTTTCCCAAGCGTCTTGATTTTGTCAATTTTCTCTTTAATTTTTTAGTTATGGTGATCTATTTGCAGGGCTAATTTCACAATTGAAAGTCAATGAGCTGATATACCATAAAACCGATTTCAAAGGCATCTAAGAAATCTAAAAATACTACATTTATGATTTATTATTTTTCATTATTGCTAGAGTATATCTCATATTTGTAAGATTCGCTTAAAAATAAAAACTTTTTAATTGTAGACAACAAAGTACGATACAGTTATTAAATCTCAGACAAAATTATTATTAAATTCAACTCCCCGAAGTTGTCTCCATAATTTGATCCAACGATCAAACTTTGGTCTCATTTAAATAAAATTATTGTCAGCTGCATTCAAGCTATTATTAAAATTTTACTTCACTTCATTTAATCTTTTTAAACAAATGCAACTTTTTCTTTCGTTCCTTAAGCATTTACATAAAAAAAGTATTTTAAGAAGTACAATAAAAACAGACATCTTCAAACAAGTCCGGGAAATTTGAATAAAGAAACAATCTCGAACTGCAATTCTCTTCGTCTTTTTTGAACAAAAAGAAATAAATATTGATTGGACATTATTTACAGGGGCTGTTGAAAAAGTTTGAGAAACAGTGGTGATCAAATTCTGTTGTCATTGAGCGATCGATTCGGAATTCAAAATAATGTTTGAAAACCGACCAAGTGCGAGTCGGACTCGCGCACCGAGGGTTCCGTACCTTGGATTTACGGAACCGTACAACTAAGTTTATTTGTAAAGGATTTTTGCTGCTTTCTAAAGAAACTGTGCTAGTTACAGGCATCGTTTTATTTTTCCTATAATGTTAACATAAACTTCCATCAACTCGTACACATTTTACAGAAATTCTTCATCATAAGGCAAAAACTATCTAAATCTATGCATCGTATCTATATAAATGAAAACAAAGATATATGTTATAATATGCAAACGAAGCCCTTTCATTTCAAACTTAACTTAGTAACCCCATTTTAAAATTTCATATCGGCACTAACTGCACATTAAACAGTATAATTGAAAAGTATGGAAAAGCATTATTTAAAACTATTAAAATGTTCATGTTAGTCCATAGTCATTAGTAGTTCCTGAAATAAGCAGCTGTGACAAGCAGACAGACAAATGGACGGACGGATGAAGGCGCACCATAAGGAGCGTCGCTCACACGAGCTGGAGTCGAGGCGCCGCCGCGGCGTCAAGGCGCGGGCGCACATCGGCGCGCCGCTTCTACGTTTTCTTTAGGAATAAATGGCAGTGCGCTCATATACTAGGGGTGTGTAACGGTTGATATAATAACAAAAAATCTAACGTTCAGTTGACCTAATTTCAGTTAATATACTTTTGTTTAATATAACGATCAGTTGAGATAATGAATTGTTGATATAATTTCATTTTATCTAATTTATTATGATATAAGAAACATTTCCTATAATGCACATTTGACATAATATTTATGTAGTATATTATTCATTTACTATAATATTCATAATCTCTAATAACTTTTAATATAATTTAGAAAATCTGATACGAAATAAAAAAAAAAGGAATACACTGAAATTGAATTCCTTCGGGCTTTGGCCTCTAACCTAAAACTGAAATAAGATGTAATATTTATGTGATGCTATGTTATGATTAAAAAAATATTGTACTGTTTTTTTTTTCTTCGCTTTATACCCTATGCACCTACCACCCTCAACTATTGTAACCAGTAGAAATTGGATGCAATCTGGACTTTAGGGCACCCCGACTCGGACAGGTTAGGTTAGAAGGGGATGGCGGGGTCGTGTGAGCGAGCGAAGCGAGCGAATAGACCCCGCCATCCCCTTCGTGGTTATTTTTTTATAAACCATCCAGAAGTAGGAGCCCCGCAAAGCGGGGCTCCGTCGACCAAGCCCACCCTCAACCATGCATTGAATATTTTAAGATTTGGTTAGGGGCCATTTGAGTTAGGTTAGAACTGTGACCATTAAACATGAAAATTAGGTCAAAAGAACATTGGGTCAAATGAATGTTATATAAAAAGAATATTATACATATTGAAAATTATATAAAATGAACGTTATACTAAATGTTTTATATGAAATGAAAATTATATCATATGAAACATTAGGTCATATGAAATTAGGTTATATGATTTTATAGCATATGAAAATTATATTATATGAACGTTATTTCAAGTGAAATTAGAGCATTTGTTATTATATCATACATTACACACCCATATACTAGAGTCGCGGCAGGGGCGAGGTGGTGATGGCGCGGAGTCGAGGCGGAGGTGAGGCGGAGGCGCGGCGGGGGCGCTGTGGCCGACGGCGACGCGACTCCACCGCCATTTTGTCATTGTGTTTCGTGTTGAATGAATTGGAATGTGAGAAGGAAGCATGGTCGCCGCGCTTCGACTCTACATAGAGACCACGCCTCGACGCGCCACCGCGACCTCGCCTCGACTAACCAGTGAGCGACGCCCCTAAGGGTTCCTTTTTACAATTTAGTACGGAACCCTAAAAATGGAATGACATTTTGTGTTCGTCTATTTTCAACGTTAGTCTGTACATAATAATATGGTCTACGAAATTTAAATATCTATTATAATTTATTGCGAACAAAAAGAAACTCAATACCTACTCAATTTAGGTTTTATTTCATATCACATTATTAGTTTTGGTCTGATTGAATTGAGACCTAATAAAACGTGTACAAAGATATCGTTATGGAAATAACTTTATTGGGAATGGTAATAAAACACGTCTATTTATTTGATATCAAAGGATCATGAAAAAATAATAATGGCCATCGTGTCTGTATTTTCAGTTTGCGACAGTTCTAACATAATCTACCTTTCATCTATCTGGGGCCTGGGGCCTAATTCTCCTAAAATAAATTGTTGCCAAACGCAATCGAACCACAACCGTCAGTCAGTTTTTGTTTTCGAAAACTTTCAAAATGATTGATTTTGTTTTTTGTGTCAAATAATTCGACAGCTTTTGAAATTGAGAATTGTCTGAATGAACGGTTCGGCCTTGGTTCGATTGTGATTTATCAAGATTCATTTTAGGAGAATTAGGGCCCTGTTTGTCTCTGCTGTACTGTGTACTGTCACTGTTTTATTTCTTACTACGGGGCATTTTAAAGTCAGAAGAAGCATTAAAAATTATAGTGCAAACTATTATTTTTAAGAAGACTTTCAAAGTTGGAAGTTCCCGACGAGTTTCGGACCCAAAGAGCTCTGACACACCACGTTTTTTTCAGGCGCCGCGCCGTCGACGCGCGTTTCGCTATCGCGCGTTGTCGGCGCTGCTAAACTTGAAATAGGTAGATTACTTGCGATTGCATCGCTGCAAACTCACAAGAAACGCGCTACAGACGCGCGTGAGCAACTCTCCTTGAAAAGTAAAACGCGTGTAGCACGCGCGCAAAGGAGCGTGTTTCGCGCTACAGACGCCCGTGAGAAACTCTCCTTGGATTAAAACGCGCTGTACGTATGTGTTTGCAGCTAAGCCCTCGTCCACAAAGGGCGAATTCGTCGCGAATCGTTACGCGCGAATTTCTACGCGCGTTGGCGAGGTACTGGGTGTCAATACATCGCGTCCACAAGCATCGCGCGTATTAAAATTACGCGCGTAAATCGCGTGTACTACGCCAGACTCTCGACTCGTGCGTGTCACGCGCGTATTGTGCGCGAGTCGAGATACTAGGGACGCCTTGGTCGCGTCCAGTTTACGCGCGAACTTAAGAGCGAGTACACGTCTGACTGACTGAATCCGTCACCAAATGCTCGCGCGTTGGTACGCTCTTTCTGGACGTAATGTAAGCAGCGCTAAATAGAGAGTCTGTATCGATGTAACTCCGCGCTACGAGCGCGTCGACAGCTCGCGAAAAAGTCGTCGTCTGCATACTACAATTTTATGAACGTGTGAATAGGTAAATTGGTTGCGATAACATCGCGTTTGCAGTGCGTTATAGTAGCGTGCGACGCGCGTCGACAGCGCCTGAAAAAAACGTGGTGTGAAAGAGCCCAAACGGAGACTTTAATTATGAGCTGAACGCGCGGCGAGGTCGCGAGTCGAACTAGCGCTGCACCGCGCCGCGTAGCGTTGTGTTCGCGGCGAGAGGGGCACGCTCTCTCGGTATAACGCGTCTTCGTTATTTGTCATGTCTGAGTAAACTAAAAGTAATCATAAATATGAACGTGTCTCACGAAAGTTATAATACCAAGATGGAAGTACTAAAATTATAGTGCAAACTATTCATTTAAAAGCTAAAACATTTTAAAGAGGTTCATTTTATTAACCCCCGACGCAAAAATAGGGGTGTTATAAGTTTGACTACTATGTGTGTCTGTCTGTCTGTGGCACCGTAGCTCTTAAACGGGTGAACCGATTTGGGTGCGGTTTTTTTTATTTGAAAGCAGGTTTTCTAGCGGTGGTTCTTAGACATGTTTTATTAAAATCGGTTTAGCAGTTTCAAAGTTATCAGCTGTTTTGTTAGCTGCGGTAGGGCTTTTAGACGCATAATGTGTATTTAATTTACTTTACTTTCAAACATATGTGTGACCTAAAATTTGAAACACCCATGTATGCTATGCAAGGTTAGTCGGAAAGGGGGTACTAATCCGCAGACCCCTTAAAAGATCACTGATAACGGTTTCAAAGCAAGTGTTAAAATTTCAAAATTCGATAATTTTTATTTCCATATAAAATAATTTTTATTTTAGTTTTTTCAAAAATTCTTCGCGCCTACTTCAGTTACGAATTCAGAAAATGGAGCTTCTAATTCGTGACCCCAAATATGACCTAAAATGTAAACACAGCTGATCATAGCTGAGGATAGATAGATTTTAGCGTATTTTTTTTTGTAATTTTTGAACAGCTATTTCTCTTAAACTATTGACTTTTGGGGAAAGTTGTAGAACAAAAGTTACTCACTATTACGGGTACTTTAACACCCTTTCGGATTAGTACCCCCTTTCTGACTAACCTTGTATAACTATTCAAGATTATGGAATTCTTGGTCTGATACTGCAGCCAGGATATCAAGCACACTAATACACTCTTGAAATAATAACAACAGATATGTAGTGTTTGGATTCGTTTTGATCAGTATTTAATTATATTAAAATTTACAGTACGATGGTGGCATCACGATGAGTTGATGTTATGTGTAGAGTAACTTGACATTCTGCAGTAAAATACCAAACATATTTTGATGAATGTTTTATGGACAACCCTGATAGCATATCCTTTTAAATATTATAACTGTACTTATCATAACTTCTTTTGAAAATAAATTTAAAAATAAATTTAAAAAAATTAAAAAACCCCAACGCAATAAAAACGAACATTTAAAAAGTCAAAAATAATACCTATCGTTGAGCACGATAAGGTTTGCTCGTTGAAATGGTGCTATAATGTGGTAGTTGTAACTACTAAATAAATTGAATTGAAAACTCCTTAATCCGTCCAAATTGTACTTTAATAGAAAAAAGTTAGTTTAAAGCATTATTTTGTTAAGAAAACTGTATTTTAATACAACTTTTTAAATTTATTATCTACGATTTCCACCAAACGGACCGGGCCGGAGCGCGCCGGAGCGTATTTCACACTGTGCTAAAGGAAATTCAGGATTCTATACAATAGTTAAGTTTCATGTTTGCATGGAATTTACACTGCTTGGAACTCGATTATGCCGCGGCAGCCGGTCGGCTCCTCGAGTATGCCGCGGCAGCCGGTCGGCTACTCGCGTACGTGGACGGCGGCGCTCGGCTGTCATCGCGACCGGTCGGCTCCGCTCGGCCACACTGCAGGTAGAAATTGACTGCGATAGCGGATGGGCGAACACGCGCGCGCATGCGCCCGGGTTCCAGCAGATTGTAGCCGTCGGGCAGACGCGGTCGGCTACGCGCGCATGCTCGAGCATCCGCTGCGATGCTCTGCGCTGCGCTCCTGCGTGGCCCGGTTGGTCGAAATCGTACATTAGAGATGCACGTGAATAAAGTAGGTATGTCATTTTGGTACTATTTTTAAATTCGTACAAGAACTTTATGATATGAGTGTAGATAAATAAATAAAAAATACTTTTATATTGCAAGCCGCAACAGGTTATTCGCTCAGTGTATAGAGATCGTTAATTAAATAATCATGGTCTCTCATTGACCCTCGCAGTCGATAGTAAACAATTGATGCACAATGTTATTGTGATTGTTTATATTTTTATATGTATAATAACTTTCGCGAAAACGATAATTGTTCGTTTAGATATAATTCATTCAATTAAACGTTTGTCGATTTTACATGTATCAAAATTAAGATTCTTCGAAAAAATTGTTATCCGAATAATAATTCTTTGGATCAAACGTTAATCGAACAAGTGTCGTTCGAAATAAAATCGATTCCGGTCACAGCCGCTAGCTCATGATTAAGGGCTCCCGTCGAGTCCTTCTATTTGATTCCTTGATTTTTAAAAGAATCATGTAAAGATTAACTTCAAGAATAAGTTTAACCACAAGGATAAATTATACAGGTTGAAATTGTAAACACTCGACAAACCGAAATGGGAGATTGTACTCATCACTATGAAATTTTTTTACCATGGGACCAAACCGGAAATCGCGAAAAAAAAATAGACGTCCTTCAAACCACGTGATCTACTGGTGACACAAATTAACCACAAATGATAATTTTTGAAAATAAACTATAAAAAAAAATTAAAAAAAAACTGTGTTTTCTATTTCTGAGTCATTTTAGAGCCTTGAGTTATCTGACTGCAAAGAGCGATATCGCGTTGGTCGTGCCTGCCAGCCTTGACGCCGTGCTTACTTAATTACTAATTTACTTAATTAATTTATGCGTGGCATCGAAATGTTCACACAAATAAAACAATTTTTTTTGCAAAAAAAAATTCTTATTTTTTTACTGAATCCGTATACGGTGGTTTAGATACGATCGCTAACAAAGCCGCATGAAAAAATAATAATTTTATTTTTTTATTTTTAATCAAGCTAAATCCCGTGCGGGGCCTGTCTACACCAGTAGCAGATCATGTGGTTTTAAGGAATTACACGAATTCGTTAACACCCTGTATTTATGTTCGCATAACTCGTCAAAACTTAAGGAACAGCGGATGTTTTTTTCGCGATTTCCGGTTTGGTCCCATAGTAAAAGTTGTTCATAGTGATGAGTACAATCTCCCATTTCGGTTTGTCGAGTGTTTACAATTTCAACCTGTACTGTATAGTCTTCTCGGTAGCAGCTTGTGCTTGCGGATCGCACATTTTCTAACCACGAAAGTGTTTTGGATCCGACGATTGATACGATTTTCGTGATTTGACAATTTATCTTTCGTTTACCCTACTCACAAATGTTAATTGAAATCTGGTAGTTCGTTGTTTGACATGACTTAGATCTTACTTGCATTTAGGGCCTCTTTCCTGTGACGCGGGCTCGTGCCCGCTTGCATGCGTCACTCGCACCCGTGGCGCCTGAATTTCACCTTTTCATACATGTATTTATTGTGATGCGTGAAACACGCATGAAAAGGTGAACTGCGAGCGCCACGCGTGCGGGTGACGCACGCACGCAGGCACAAACACGCATGATAGGAAAAAGGCCCTTGTAAGTTCGATGTTTGTCGCTGTTTCGTTTAGATCGGACGACACGTTTGGTGCAGTGATTGCACGATTGGCTTCTGCGCTACGGGTCGTGGGTTCGATTCCCACATGGAACAAAAATTTGTATGGCCTACAGACGGTTGTTTCGGGTCTGGGCGTTTGTGTATGTGAGATTTGTGTCTGTAAACCCACCCACGATACAAGAGAAATCTTAGAGAGGGGAAATGTTTTAAAAAAAAAAAGCACCCACGATACAAGAGAAATCTTAGAGTGGGAAAACGTTTTTTTTTAAAAAAAAAACCGTAACTTCGATGTTTCTTTTCTCGGAGTAAACAGTTAATCTGGTTTGACAGACTGGCTGCACATTGGTAATTTATTTAAAAACAGAACCCCAAAAAAGAATACCTGGTAGAATAAATCCGTGAAAATGGAAAACACTGGCAAAATATGAGTAACAAAAAAAAAAGTTCTTCTATTTTCAAACTACAACAAAAATAAAACTACCCGTACCAGCCAGCCTGTATCTTAAGGCCGTTGACCTTTCTAATCTGCCCGCACAACGAACTATCCTGTAGGGATTATTCTAATAATCACACTCACTTGGGTTGATGAGCGTGAACATTTATTCGTGTAAAATATTCATAATCTCATTGTAAACTTGGTTGATCCCAAAGGAATTTAATTTCATGAATGTTTACAATCGTAATTGTAAACATTAAAATTGAGATGGGTTAATAAACAACCGCGCGGATCATAATGATTTTCAAGGTTAAGCTGCGCTTGTCACAGTCAGTCGTCGGATGGGTGACCGTTCGTTTCACACCGAGTCCCCTCCGTGCCTCGGAGAGCACGTTAAACCGTCGGTCCCGGGTGTCATACGAATACCTATGACAGTCGTTGCGGATAGTCAGAAGCCCGAAAGTCTGACAACCGGTCTAACTTTAGGATATCGGCATTGCCCAGTAACTGTGTTGCGGAGGTCTGATGGCAGTCGTTCCGTGTAGAATACTGATATTCAGCCGCATCTGGTTAGATTGGAAGTTGACCTCAACATAGTTGGGCAAAGGCTAGGCAGAACACGTCTCATAAGGGTCAATGGACTTCTATAACTTACGATCTTTGCTGGCGTTCTTAAGCCACGTTTACGGAGACGCGGGGCGTCGCGCGTCGCGTGCGGCGTGGCGTCTCGCAGCGCGTCGGACGTTTTTTCAGTTTACAGACAAACATATGGCAATGTACGATGTTATTTATGACTAGCTTTTGCTTGCGGCTTTGGTCGCTTTAATTTATACTAAAAAAAACTCTTAACACACTACTAAAGTTTCTTTACATTATTGTAATTTATTTACGGATCCCTAATTTTTTGTTATTAAAATATAGCCCTCAAGGATAACGTAGCTTCTTATTCGTGAAAGAATTTTTGAAATCGGACGAGTAGTTTCGGAGATTACCTCCTACATACAAACAAACAAACAAATTCTACCTCTTTATAATATTAGTATAGATATAGAAGATGCGGGGCGTACGACGCCGCCGCACAGTGGGCTGGGATTACAAGGTTGGGTCTTAAGAGATCAAATGTATTTTTTTGGTATCTAGGCATAAATTTAAAACGTTTTTATTCTTTGACTTTTTTTAATTTAACGAGTACTTTCGGAGATATATATAGAGCCATATCAAATTTGTATGAAGAGTCATGTTATTTTAGTTAAGCAATTTATTCCAATTAAATTGAAATTGAAAATAATGTATACTAAACGGCCTGAAAACCTCAATACCTACTTAGTTCTTTAAAAAAAAAAAAAACAATGTTCGACATTTTCCACCACCATAGGTAGGTATGACGTAATTTGTTTTGAGACTTATTTCCGGGAATCATGGGATAAGAGTGCGCGAGCGCAACAACAAGTTACGACGTGTCGTAACGTGATTGGTGCAACGATAGGGTACCTACGGAATGTTCGGTTGCATTCAAACGTACTTCAGTTCTATTACCCACCATAATAGACGCACTACCCCCACACATTCATTACTTACTTATTTGTTATTTTGTATTTGTGAAAATGTTTGAAAATTTAGTGACAAACCTTGATCTTTTCGTTATTTTAAAAAACAGTGGCAGTATTAAAAATAATGACAGTTTGTGTAGTGAGATAAGGTTTAAATTTTTTAGTCGAATTAAGTGATGATCACGAAAAGACCTTAAAGTTGTTTTGTGCAAAATTGTGTTATAATTTAAATAGAAGATGGGAAAACGCTTATCGTAAAGAAAATATATTCAAAACTAAAAATAGTGAATGGTTACAAGAAAACATAATAAGGCCAGACTTTATTAAGTGTTTAATAGGCAGTAATGAAGATCAACCAGCACCGAGTACATCAACTCAGTATGTATCACCATCAAAAGTTTTATTTATTTTATTAGTCCTTAGTGGATTAGGCCTAAAGGGGAGACCACTACATAAAAAAAACGCGCTTAGTTCTTAACCTCTACCACACCACCAGGTGTGGAATAGAGAACAAAATTTGAAATTGCGACCAAATCGCAGAAAACCGCAACCCGAGAATAGGCGCTAAAATAGGACAAATATACGTACTATGCATACGTAGAGTCAATTCTTTGAGAAAATTTGAGAATTTCGAGATTTTCACATTTTTTTCTTTTGCTTCATACAAAAATTACTTTGGATATTTATAACTCCGAAAATACTAAGTTATCTGAACGACCCTCATAGAAATAATTACTTCTAATCGATAGATAAATCCAACACAATATTTAAAATTTCAGAAAAAGTTTTTTTTTTTTTTTAAATGCTAAGTCCTTTACCGGCCCGTTTCAGCCCACTGTGCGCCGGCCCCGCCGCGGGTTTCGCTACGTTTTACCGTGAACGGAGAATTGTAGGAATAGCTGGTCACAACGCTGCGTGCGCCGCCGCGATAAACGTCGCGACGCGACGCGGTAATGCCATCCGCGGGCTCCGCCTGCATTTCAAGTAAACGCGTGTAAAATCGCTTCTCCGTAAACGCTCTCATACAACGCCATACGTTTGAATTAAGTGCGTAATTTAAAAATATAATTTATATGTATGTTTACAATGAATAAACGATGATTGTGACATGGCTACGATAATATATAATTTTTGAAATAATTAATTAATGTAAAATAGTAATGTAAACAATATTAGTTATATAATTAGTCCTTGTGTTATAAACAGTTTTAAAACTTCGCATGCCTGCGAAAAGGCAAGATATAACGGACTTACAACAATTTTGTAATTAATATCCATTTAAACGATATCTTGTGGTGAATAAATGTATTTTATTGTAAAAAAACTATAGGCAAAAGCAAAACATAATCAGTCAATCCCCCACAGACACACAAACAAACATACAAATATTTAAACAGCAATGTTTATAACCAATCACGTTCCACTCGACCTTGTCGTTGGCACTGACCAATGGATTGAATTAAATGGATTCATTCTACAAATAAACGGTCTGAATACACTAGTATATAACTAGGATGAATATATAGGCAAACTTTGAATTAACCGGCGGAACAGGGTTAATAGGTATCATTAATAGAACACATTCAGATAAAAAATATCATAAAATATGAAAATACGGCTGTCCCCTTTTAAAACCTAGTTAGGACTTAAAACGAAATTTTACAGGAGAGCGCATAAACTTTGAACCGGTCAGCCTTCGAAAAGTATTTATCTTAGGTAAAATTCTGTGGTTAAAATGACTTGCTAAGTTTTAAAGTGATCAGAGGCAGTGAAGGCACTTACTAGGGATTGATGCTTAAATATATCTGCTTATATGTGAGTTTTTAACGCTGGTGTTTTAGTATTTGGTAGGTACTTACTAGGTTATCAAGATTATGCAATTAAACGATTTTTATAAAAAGTGTCCCTTACTAGGTTTTGAAATGGGACAGCCGAATAGTTGGTATAGTTCCAAGAAGTTGGGAGGGGCGCGTGGCTACGCCGCAATAGCAGAGGTAAGACCCGTTATGGAGGATTGACTGGAGAGGCGGCATGGTGCCCTCAGCTTCCAGCTGATGCAGGTGCTCTCGTGGCATGGATGTTTCGGGAAGTACCTGTGTCGCATAGGTCGTGAGCAGACACACGGATGTCACCACTGTGTCGACTGCCCTAAGGAGACGGCGCTGCATACGCTGCAGGCGTGTCCTGCGTGGGCGACACAGAGCCGTGAACTGGTCGCGGCAGTCGGTGGTGACCTCTCGCTTCCGGCCGTGGTTCTGTCCATAGTCGGGAGTGAGAGTGCGTGGGAAACCGTCGCCTCCTTTTGCGAGGTGGCGATGGCAACCAAGGAGGGAGCGGTGAAGCAGAGAGAGGCGACGGCCACTCTTCCTTCCCGCGCCAGACGCACGGTCACCCTAGAGTGTGGTCTGCGGGTAACGGGTTAGGGGACCCGTCACTCGATCCGTAACAGGCCCGTGAAGGCGGCGCGTAGTGTTCCGTGCGCGCCTCTCTGGAGGACGTGGGGCAAGGTCCCACAGAAGGAGAGGTCCCGACCAAGGGGCAGGAGAAGAAACACCGTGGGTTTTTAGCCGGTAAGAGTCCGGCATTACCCTTCGCCTTCCCCGGGCGAAGGGTGTCCATGAGGATTTCGATAAGATAAAAAAGGGTGCTCGTGGATAATTGTCAGCCGCGCAGATCCTATGTTTTGCGAGGTTAAGCTGCGCTTACCACGCTCAGTCTGTGGATGGGTAACCGTTCGTTACACGTCAAGTCCCCCCTGTGCCTCGTAGAGCACGCTAAACCACCGACGTGTTGAGTAACCTATGACAGTCGTCACGGATAGTCACAAGTCCGAAAGTCTGACATCCGATCTAACTTTAAGATATCGGCATTGCCCAGTAACTGGGTTGCGGAGGTCTGAGGGCAGTCGCTCCTTCTAAAATACTGGCATTCAGCCGCATCTGAAGGTCTACTCCCTGAGCACGAAGTCCGTGGTTCCGGCCTTAGTTACGAGCGTTTCCTACTCCCCATGACCTACGGACATACGATTATTTCGGGGCCCGAACTAAGAATGAATGATAACACGATTTGACAGTTGTCCCTACTAGCGATGTCGTGTTTTAGCCCGTCCGAAAAGTTGAACTTGACACTTGTTTTGTTCACTCCTACGTTTCGGGTTACTTTCGGACGGACGAGTAACTTCGTTGACGGACTTAGAGAGTAGGCTGTGGTTAGACTAGAAGTTGACCCCAATATAGTTGGGAAAGGGTAGGTAGAACAAAATTAGAATAGAACATTTGATTTTAAAATACCTTTGTATGCCACCAGCTGCAGTACATTATGCATATTTACGATAAAAGCGAAGTAGTTCTAGTTGTATATGCCTCATAAAATGCCATATTTATATCTTAATAATACGCAAATAGTTAGGTACTGTTGAGGAGTTTACTGTCATATAAAAGAGAATATATTGATGCTTTTAACTTTAACAGCTTATGTGGGACATTTATGCATACCTGCTTGATTTAAAGTAGTTATAATTTGCCGATTGAATTGCTGGAAATAAGACGTATTTAACTATACTCTACTAGCTTTTTCCCGCGGCTTCGCTCGCATTAATTTATACAAAAAAACTCTTAACACACTACAAAATTTTCTATATAATTCAATCATGTTTCGAAAGACACGTAGCGCCATCCATGAACGTTATTGTTGTTTTCCTCGGGAACAGTACTTTTTTCAGGATGAAAGGTGCCCTATGTCCGTGTTTGTATACCTGACAACGTATATGCAACATTTCAGGACGATCGGTTCAGTGGTTTAGGAGTGATAAGGTAACAAACAAAAAAACTTACTTTCGCATTTACAATATTCATAGATTCAGGATGCCCTATATCAGAATCTTCCATATTTTATGTGGGTCAGAAACTCAAACAATGTCTCAAACTAGTTTTGAAATGATTTACTTCTTCTTAATTCACAAAATAATAGTCAATTGCACTTTAAATAGACAAAAACAGTTGAAGATGGCGTCGGTAATTAGCGATCCGTCGAGCGCATGGTGCGTTGGCGGCTCTCCATTCAAAAGTGAACAAGATGGCCGCCTCGCTACCACCAGTGTGACGTTCCGCTAGAATGACAGCTGACATCTGTCATACTGCCATTCTGTCCGACGTCAACGACAGCAAACGTCAAATGTCATGTGTCGCGCCGTCATATTAGTTAGGATATAATATAACATTATTTATGATTAGTTATGGTTTACTCACATGCATTTTTTAGTATTGCTCGACTAGTTTCGGATCCTAAGAGTGTTTGTCCACCGCCGCCGTCATCGAGAAACGAGATTATATCGGACCGAGTTCAGAACGACGTGACGTGGCGATCGTGTGTCCACCGCGACCGATCTCGGTGGTTCCTAATACAAGACAAAAATCCGTGCAACGGCGCCGTCAATCTCGGATGTAGTGGACAACAGCAGACGCGTTTTGTATTGCCGGCATTTCTGTCCGTCACGACCTCGGCGGAGTTCTAGCGGTAGCGCCGAACTACTCACAATCTCGGTGGACGAGATGACGGCGCTCGGATGACAGACGTGCGGTGGACACGCAGTTATAGTAATGTAAAGTTATCGCTAATTGGGCAACGTCATCTCGTTCTCGGTGACGGCGGTGCTGGACAAATGGCCTAACGGAGCCTTTAGTCATAAGCTGAAAAGCGCGGGTAAAAGTAAAACAAGTGACGAAAGAGCACTAGCAATACTGACACAAAGCGCAGCACTCGTCGCGGGCGCAACGCTATGCGGCGTGGTGCAGCGCTAGTTCGACTCCCGACCTCGCCGCGTGATCAGCTCATGGTCAAGGGCTAAAAAAATGCATGTTAGTAAACCGTAACTAATTAATCATAAATATGAATGAGTCTCACGAAAGAAATAATATAAAAAAGAAAACAAAAAACCCGACTGCTTAAAAAGCGAACTAAAAAGTTGGTAAAAAGAGGACGTAGAAAAAAAAGAACTGAAAAGATGCAATGAAAACGTATAGGTTTTAAAAAATCATGCTATCAAATCACAACATGCAGTCTGAGGCTACGTATATTTTTTGATCAGTTAGTTTGCGAATTACATAATTCATAGGTAGCCTCCCTCCTTTTCGTATTTCACGGCCGCCATTTTGATTTTATAAAAACAAAACCTAGCCTATAACCATTGCACGGCATACACGAATCGATAGACACCTTATTTATTAATATTCATTCAGCCGTTGGGATGCTTCGAGGGTCTAAAGAATCTCACATATATAGTTACATAAATACGCGTGAAAAACATAACCCTGTCTTTGCTGTCGCACTGTCGGGTAAAAATATAATAATAGACCAACAAGACACATTTTAGCAAGGAAATCTATTAAAATAAGCAACATGCTTGCTTCCAGTAATGATTAAACACAGTATTATGCTTTTGTGAACCTTAACGGTCAATCAAGTTGAGCTGGAACTCTACTTGAAGAAATGGTTCAAATGATAATTGTCTATTACGCGGCTTCGTTTACCTGTAACCGTGTTATAAGCTATGCACCTCAGCAATCCTTGGGTCAACGCACACCGAGAGCAGAGCAGAGCAGAGCATTTTTGAGACCACTGAAAAAACGACTTTAAGACTCTAGCATACAGTGCAAAATTAAACACGTCCAAACTTGATGCTCGACCGTGCTCGAGCTTGCAAAATGCGTGTTCCAGTATTTAATTTTGCACTGTATGCTATAGTCTTAAATTCGTTTTTTCAGCGGTCTCAAAAAATGCTCTGTTCTCGGACTGCGCTGGCCCCTTGTGTTTCTGTATTTGTAGGACTTATGCGACCCGCTAGCCTAACGTACGCAGCGTCGAATTATCTCGTACCGAGATGGGATAATGTATGGCTTATCACGTCTCCGCAGCGTCGACAAAATTCTCTCGCCCTGCTCATGTTAGCCCGGCTGGTCATGCTTTCTTTGTGTGTCTTTATAATATTACATAACTCCGGCTTCGGCTCTTCTTCTTTGGATCAATTCCGGATGGGTCACTTAATTGGTCGCATAATTCGTACAAAATTCTTATCCCTTAAGCTTAAAGGGCAGAACTATAGGTACACTATAATAATCTTTGTCTCAGCACTTAAAGAAAAATAGATACATAAATACATTATAATAAAGGTTTTTTCGCAAATCCTTCTTCACGCAAGAAATACGTTTTCATCCTTCACACTCATGTTACGTATCCCAACTTTTTTCTCAAGATAATATCTTCAACTGGGATAATTGTATGACAGTTATCCCTTAAGGCTAGCTCACACTTCACCGTTTATTTAAGGTTATAAATTACAGTAAAAATAAAAAACCATGTTTTATAATGATATTTCTTAATGACTATCGACAGGATCATAATACTTCTCGCAAGTTTTGAAATGACACCAATAGGCCTAGCACGAATGTTTTGAAGTATAGTAACGTAAACGTAACGTTAATGTGAGTGAATTTTGAATCGAAAATACAACTATTCTATAGCATTTTAGTTTAAATTTATGCGATAGTTACAATTCGTATCTTATATAGATATGAATAAAGTTTTCAATTCGATTAAATATTATGTGCGAAACGAGTATTTCCAATTCGAAATTCACTCGCGTTAACGTCACGTTTACGTTACCATACGTCACAATATTCGTGCCAGGCCTACAGGTCCTCCATAGTTTCGTTTTCAAACAAACTATAATATTGTTGTTTGATAATAGCAAAAAAAAAGGTTACCTAACATGAAAAATTCTCAACAATGACATTCACGAAATCACGAAAATCGATTCGTGCGCTTGTCAATGAGGATACCTTCAATTATTTTAAGAAAGAGTTCTAGAAAATAGTTCCTAACATATGGAAAATCTTTTATAACAGCCCGGAACTACGGCTGTACGATGACTCTAAAACCATTATCACAGTGTACCTACTTACTACATACAGTGGGTCAACGCCCATACATTTGACAGGTCCTATGAAATGTCAAAATTATGCAGGGGCGGAGGTTATGTCCCAAGTATGCAGTATGGCTACTCGGGACATAACCTCCGCTCCTTCACCCCGCAACCCCCCGCACGATTGCTCTGCGACAATGTTCTACGTTGACCGACTGTAAGGAGTAAGATATAGGTAGACTGTGCCATTATTTTGCACATAAATTAAAAACAATTGCGCAAAATCCATCAACTAAACCCAGTAATCCATATAAAACCCCTCCAAACAATGTAACCCACCCTTAAAAAGTAGATCATCGACAAAAAATGGACGATTGACTCGCGGAACGACCGCGGACAGTAGGACCAGAAAAATAAATGAAGACAGTGACAAACGAGTTGATCTGGAGTAGCTTACCGCATTTCCTGGTGACATCTGGGGAATGTCTGAGTATGTTTAGATGCTTAGGTACGAGTGATCATGTTGGTAAATGGTAAATAAAGCATAGAAAGACAGTATTCATAATGGTATATAAGAAAGATATGTATAAGAATACAATTACTGTGAAGTGTATGTAATAATTGTGGAAGGTTCTTAAGTTGAATTAACCTATTGTGTACGCTCCTTTACATTGATACTTAATATTATGCTTACATACACTTCACCTTATATGCGCATATAAGGTAAAGTGCTCATATTAAGTAGCAATGTAATGGAGCGTACACAATAGGTCGATTCAACTTAAGAACCTTCCACAATTATTACATACACTTCATCATTAGGGAACTAAAGACACAATTCTAATACTTATTAAAAAAAAACCGGCTAAGTGCGAGTCTGACTCGCGTACGAAGGGTTCCGTATCATTATCTATTATGTTTTTTTAGTATTTGTTATTAGAGCGGCAACAGAAATACATCATCTGTGAAAATTTCAACTGTCTAACTATCACGGTTCATGAGATACAGCCTGGTGACAGACGGACGGACCGACAGCGGAGTCTTAGTAATAAGATCCCGTTTTACCCTTTGGGTACGGAACTCTAAAAAATACCGATTGCGATCGCTGTACTAGCCCTTTGTTTTTTATGTCTACAACGTGTAACGTAACAAAAGCAAACCCTGAAAGTACTTACTTTGTTAAGGGTAAGCAGTCCGAAAGTCTGACAACCAATCTAACCTTAGGATATTGGCATTACCCAGTAACTAGGTTGCGGAGGTCTGATGGCAGCTGCTACGTGTAAAATACCGGTATTCAGTCGCGTCTGATTAGACTGGGAGCCTAACCGACATTGTTCGGAAAAGGTCAGAAGCAAGAAGAGTTATTATTTGTTAGATAAATTCTACAAAATATTCAAATTACCAAGAAAATCAATATACCTTCTGCAATGAGAATATATTTCGAGAACTTTCTCCGTTTTGAAATAAGCGAAACATTTTTCGAAGTGGGTCCATTTCAATTGAAGTTTTCAAAGTTGAATCCATCAGCGATGCTCGAAGCTACTTGAAAGAGCTCTTCTAAAAAACTTATCGCGACCTGATTTCGACTTTCGAGTGAGCTTAACCCAAAGTAAGCTGAAATAAAGGCGTGGTATAAGGACCAAAGTGAATTAGGACCGACAATAGAATTTACAAGCATTATCTGTATGTTATTTTATTGTAGGTATATTTTATCGTATTGTTAATAAGTATATTATACTCGTAGTATGAGAATTATTAAGTATGAGAACTATTATTTTATTACGTTTCGTCTGAATTCACGGCTTATCTTCCTTGCGGAAGATGTCCGGTCCTTTGGAAGGCATACACGGGGACACAGGTCCAACGCGCAGAGACCCCTTTGAGAACTTTAATCTAAAATGGGGTGGGGCACCAACCGGGGACTATCCACGGCTGCACTATTGGAGTACCTACAGTCATGAACCGTCCCAGGTGGGTGCAGGACTATTGTGAAATATTGTGAAAAATATTTGGTCTATGGGAAGGGGTGTTAGGTGGACTGGATAACTTCTATTGCCGGAAGAAAACGGCGTCTGCCTTTCAACATTTAAAATTGAAAACTGTTGGCAGACGGTGACTCGCCAGCTCACTAGCTGGGCCCCCTGAAAAGCCGCCAGTACATAGGCGAAGAGGGCAACAAATATATTACGTTTTATTATTATTTCAATATTATTTAAGGAGCCTACGAGTGGTTCGTTTGTATAGTGGTCGCAAGTGCGACTACTGACCATGAGGTCGTGGATTTGGAATATTCCGATCTGTCCTCATGATCTGTCCCCTTTGAGGGACAATCCGGAATAAAAAAAAACCATCTGTTCCCCTGTCACCAAGACGAACGGACAGATCGAACGAATTATTTCTGGTTTGTCCCCTGCTGTTCTTTGGGGGGACAAATATAAATAAAAAGTTTCGATCTGTCCCCCTGTTACCGACGAGGGGACAGATCAGGGGGACAGATCGGAACATTCCGTGGATTCGATTCCCAAGTCGGGCAAAGTGTTAAGCCTGCTACACACTATTTAGTTTTAACTGTGCGATTTAACTGTACAGTCGGACTGTACAGATTAATTGTTAGATGTGTAGAACAAAAAGTTTGTAGGTACTCACCTTCTACACACCTAACGATTTATCTGTACTTACGTTATTTTTTGCGAAGAAAAAGCTTATTTATTCCCTTGCAGACTGATTATTTAGACTCCCAAATTGAATTTCGACAAATCGTTCTGCGACAAGATTTTACTTCGTCACTATAGAATTCCGACATTACGCTACTCCAACAATTATGAAACTTCGACACCGGGGTTTAAAGTAATCTAACACGAAGAGGATGACTTCGTTCGCTCGCTTTGCTCGTTCACTCTAGCCCCCGTCATCCCCTTCGAACCTAACCTATCCGTGTCGGGGTACCCCAAATCAGGTGTCGAAGTTCCATAACTGTCGGAGTAGCGTAATGTCGGAGTTTCATAGTGTTGAAGTAAAATCTTGTCGTAGAACGATTTGTCGAAATTCAGTTTCGGAGTAGATTATTTAATCTAGAAGAAAAAAATAACATTCCCAGTTGCGTAATCCTAATTCTTGTGTGTAAATCTCTTATCTTATTTGGTTTACGTACTACAAGCCTACGGATGAACAGCGTTGCCATGGCAACACGGCTTCATTCCTTTGGGTACGAAACCCTAAAAAGCAATCCTAAATCCGGATCACATGATTTAAGATTTAACACAGAATGCCCAAACCTTACACAAATCACATAGGGTGATGTTTATGTATGAATTTAATTACAAAAGTCAATTACAGTAATTGACTAACTTGGTCCTTGTGACCGAAATCTACATACACAATGCATTTGCATAAACAGCTATGCAAATTAGATTATGTAGCCCACCGGATCAAAGGACCAATATTTCCGTCTGAACCGTACACTGCCGTCCACATAACAATCAATTTGGGCCTTAAAGACTGCTTACACCATATCGCTATCCGCCAGCATACAGTTGGAAGCCTAAACTGTCGTTATTGGCAAATCTCGGGGATTTGCAAGCCCTTAAAGTTGGGATTGTGGCTTGCAATCCCAAGCTGGTTTGTTACTTAATGTTAGTTCCCCAATATTGTATTGAAGATTCTTGAAGGTAAATTTGTGGTGGATTTATATTATTAGATACTTGTTTTGTGTGGATCTCGGTAAATAGACCTCGTTTATGGAGACGTGAAATCCGTCATAGGGTTTCCAATCTTGATCCATCTCGTCAAATAGTGACCGATTGTATCCCGCGTGTCGTCCCAGGACGACACCGCCATTGTTTTTCTATTGTGTCCATAATTACGGTGATTAAGAGGTTTAAGGATTCAAGTATAACATTAGTTTTGTATTATAACTTTCGTGAAACACATTCATATTCATGATTAGTTACGGCTTACTCACGTGCATTTTTCGGGACTGCCCGACTAGTTCGACTTGCGACCTCGCCGCGTGATCAGCTCATGATTAAGGGCTCTGTTTGGGTCCGAAACTAGTCGGGCAATCCCGAAAAATACACGTGAGTAAACAGTAATTACTCATAAATAAAACTTTGTTCGCTACATGATTCTCACATTTTCCAGCTTAGCGTAGACTGAATAATACTAATACTTGATAATTAATAATTGTGAATTAATGTCAAACTGTCCTTGTCCTTAGCATGATTTTATTATTGTAACTAATATTGTTTTTTTTTGTACTTTGTCTAAGTTAATTCACTTGACAGACAGATCTGTGTTGCTGGGGAGTTTGTTGCGCCGTTTCTTCTTCACAGCATAAACTCTAGGAAGCGGTAAAGGGCAGACGTTTTCGGGGGTAATTTTTGTAACATTGACATTCAAAATGAACTAAGTAGTCACTACATAGTATAAAACAAAGTCGCTTCCCGCTGTCTGTCTGTCCCTGTGTATGCTTAGATCTTTAAAACTACGCAACAGATTTTGATTCGGTTTTTTTTAATCGATAGAGTGATTCAAGAGGATGGTTTTAAGCTATAAAACGTACACGTGCGAAGCCGGAGCGAGTCGCTAGTTCTAAATAAAAGAGTTTTGATGTTCATATTAAAAAAAAAACGCTTTACCTATGCCCCGCTCAATTTTCCGCGCTAAGCTCCGCGTGTACTACTACAAACGAGGTCTTAGATCATTTCACTCAACAGACTATTATTATGTCAAAGTCTACGGCTCATAGAAACATATTATGACGCTCGGAGTCGCCACAATATTTTATCGTGTTAGTCGCGAACCGTGGGAAAAAATCCCATCCGTGGCGTAAAAGGCGACTAAAGGATTATGCTAAGAGGATGAGCACTATTGGCAGCAACCTCCCGCCTGCTAATAACAACAAACTACGACCACCAAACCGCCTGTCAAACTGGGACTGAAAACTGTTTTTAAATGGTACCTATTTAACCGGTTCCAATATATCGGGTGTAAAAAGACCCTTAACGATAACGAAAACCATATGTTGTACCCACCATTGGGATCATTTTTTTCCACCAGACCATACCTGGGAAATCATTGATTCCGGAGATATTGAAGGTCAAATTCAACATTTTTTTTTAGTTTTTTCCAGAAACGTATTCTAAGTGATAGTACTAAACTTTCTTCTAAACAAACATTATCAAAAATTTCAATTTTTCCTAACAAATTACGCATTTGAAGTTACAAAAACGCAATGAATATCAAACGCACACAACCGCCTTGTGTAGCCGCTGCACGACCCACACAGGCACATTCGGTTATGTGCATTACATTACGCGCTACAAAACTAGAAACAGAGTTTTTTTTTATGCCTAAAAATAAAAGTCGTTTCCCAGCAATTATTTTTGGTCAATGTTATTTAGTTTGATGTACAGAGTGCGTAGATTTCGGCTATGTGATGGGTCTTTTTACACAACAAAACCAGTAATACTATTACGTCCGTACATACTAAAAAAACCGGCCAAGTGCGAGTCGGACTCGCGCACGAAGGGTTCCGTACCATTATCTATAAAAGCGAAGCTGCGGACGAAAGCTAGTTATCTATGAAAACGGCAAAAAAATCACGTTTGTTGTATGTCAGCCCCCTTAAATATTTATTTTATTCTATTTTTTAGTATTTGCTGTTATAGCGGCAACAATAATACATCATCTGTGACAATTTCAACTGTCTAACTATCACGGTTTATGAGATACAGCCTGGTGACAGACGGACAGCGGAGCCTTAGTAAAAGTTGCCGTTTTACCCTTTGGGTACGGAATCCTAAAAATGGTGACGTAATGGTTGTCATCGGAAGCGAATACCTTGCTTTCACTTCATAACACTATGAGTATAATTATATCTACGCCCTTTCAATGTCAGAAAAAGAGTTTTCATGTTATCGACGGAAAAATAATTATAATTATTTGGGTAATTAGTATCGAAACATGCGTGTCCTATCGTGTCTATAATAACACGCACGTATTTGATAAATATTTTAATTTATTTCTACTGTATAATTAGTAGAAATAAATAAACAGCTCTGTGCTTTTAAAAACATTGATGTAATTCAAATAATTTATAGTTTTTGAAGTACCGGAGTCAAATGGAAAACGGAAATTTTGTAGGCACGTCATGTCCGGCCGTCTATTGCCTGTCTGTCTGTCCATCCGGCGGTTCCGATGGGACTTCAGACTTTGACGTACAAATCTGTGCCCTCTTAAATTTTTTAACTGTAATACCAGAAAATTCAAAAAGTAATACTAATAGTTCTGTTTTTTATTACAAGCTTTTATTTAACTTGCAATGTACACACATCAAAAAAAGTTTGCGATCACTTTGAAAAATTATGTAGCCTTTTTGAAGCCGAATTTTCTGATCGGGATTCAAAGCGATAATAATTATCATGATAAATATAGATTGATAGTTATCTAGATAAATATTATCAGATTTCAGTTGGAATTTGAATTCGGAATCTTTACATACATAATTATGCTAGTGATCGCAAACTTTTTTTGTTAAGTGCATGTATGTTTGTCCGGGTGGAATCTTGCAACTGAATTTTAAATCAGTTATCTTTAACCGATTGAGCTGAAATTTGGTGTACACGCATAATTTGGATGACAAATGCATGTTTAGCTTTGTGACGTCATTCTAATTCCAATATGGCGGATCATCCAAGATGGCGGACTAGTTATTTTTTCTGTACTACCACAGTACGGGTATCAAATGAAAGGGCTTGCTGAGGAGAACACGAAAACAGATTTAGAAACATTCCCAATTATAACTAAAAATAAATTAATGGTAAAAAAACTTTTTAAAACATGCTTTTATTTAATTGCCCTAAAAATAAGAAAATAAACTTTAAAATTATATCAAACCAATCAATTTAGTATGTGTATTACACAATTTATTAAATGTTATAAAAGCTTGTCGCGAGATTTGCATATTTTATAGGAAACATTTTCTTTCATAGAATTACTTCTTATAATAAGTATGTCAAGCAAGACTAGTTAGTACACAGGTAAATATCGCGATAAGCTTTTATATAATTTAATAAATTATGCAATACATGTACTAAATTGATTGGTTTGATTTAATTCAAAGTTTCATTTTCTTCTTTTTAAGGCAATAAATAAAAGCTAGTTTTTAAAAAGTTTTTTTACCATTAATTGTAATAGTAACGAGATTTCAAATAAAAAAAATACTCTAACTAACCATCTTTTTGTTCCACATCGCTTTCAAAATTACACTAGAAATAATCTCTTTTGACCGAAAAACATATCATTTTCAAACAATAAACGTACGTCACTGAATATGAAGAGGAATTTAGACCACATTAAACTCTCTCGCGATATGTGAGACATGTTAAAATTAACGATTCCATGTTGGAGTTGTACTACTAACCGCTCGCGTCGAAACTACTCGGTTTTAACTGTGAATTATTTAGAATTTTAGATAAAACGGGAAAGCTGTTTTTGGCGTATGCATGTGTTAAAGGAATAGTTTTGTGGTATACTAGATATTTCGAAATTCGCATGTGAAATACTGTAGCAAATATGTTAAATAAAACTAAAATATGCATTAAGACTTTACATATTTTTTTTTTCATATTTATCATTAACAGCCAGTAATGAATCATTGGTTGAATGAAATCATTAATTGGCAAAAATGAAATTATTAACTGGTGAAAATGAAATGATAGCTTGATTAAAATGAAATGATTAATTGGTGAAAATAAAATGATTAGTTGGCGAAATTGAAACAAATGGGTGAAAATGAAATTATCAATTGGTGAACATGAAATGACTAATTAGTGAAAAAAAAGATAAATTAATGAAAATTAATTGATTCATTGGTGAAAATGAAATGATTAATTGGTGAAAAAAAAATGATATTGGCAATAACATTGCCATTTTGAAACAAAAACTATCTATCACCAGCAATGATCTTGTAATAAAATAACAAATGGTTATAAATTTCGTATATCGTAAAACAACAAAGAAAACACTACCACTCGTTCATATTACTGCACTCACGTATCGTACACTCTCAAAGAAATGGGATCTCACAGATAAGTATGCGATTGAGTATCCTGACAAGTATTTTGTCCGTAGCGGGTTAAGTTTCAAACGGGATACAGAAAACAGATGGGGCGGTGAGTCCCAAATATACTAGTTGAGTGGGTATAGTAGATAAGGGAAACAGATAAATTAACTTTTAAAATAATAATTTCCACTTTAAATAGGCTTATTTTAAAATTAATAGTTTGTAATATAATTTTAAAACTTCTTACTTCAAAGTCCCCCGTAATAAGAAATAAAATGACATACAGATAGCTGAAAGATAGGTTAGGTTATGTTAGAACTGTGACCACTCAATGCACGAGCCGAGCGAGCGAAGCGAGCGGTGCCGCGGCAGCGGCCGCCGACTGGCAGAAACCATTCACTTCGCTGATCACTTTCCACCGTTCGTTTAATGGGTCTGTTTAGAAACAATTGGTTTTTGATAGATTGTAGTGCAAACCATTCATTTTGTAGTGGGAAGTATTATTTTTAAAGTGGGCCTAAATATTTTTTGTTCTTATTTTCATTCACCCTTTAGCCGCCCAAGTCGGATATATCCGACAACAAAAGAGTATCCATTTCGCCCATATCGGATAAATACGACAAAAAACCTGTGTTTAAAATGTAGTAATTTATTGACATAACGGGCCTCATTACAAAACATGGTTTAAACCTAAGTAGGTTTAAAATATACCCATCACTTGTAGACATATAACAAAATAGTCCAGTCATTTAAGCTTAAATTAGGTAAGAATCTCGGAATTCGAGATACCCAGCTGTAAGTCTGTAAATACTTGTATATTGACACCCTAAAAGTTGTCTCAAAACCTACATATGGTAGGGTGTACGCAACTATTAAATTTCAAGGTCAAAGGTCACAAAAATCGGTTTTTTGCGCTTTTTTTGTAAATATCTCATTTCCTATGGGTTTTTTGCTATTTGTAATTTTAATCAATATTGTAGCATACAAAATTCGCTACAAATGTTGTCAACAAAATTTTTTTATACGGTGAACCGTTTTCGAGATAGAGGGCAGAGAGCGCGCGGTCACACGTAGAAGTCGAGAAGAGTCTAAACAATGTGACTTCTAGTCGCGCTTCACCACGTGAGGTGCGACGTCGAAGCCCATTTGGATTGCGGAGATCGATACTGTCCGTTTAACGCGTGCATCACGGCTCCGAAGGTCCGAATTTACTTCAGTTCGATGTCGGGGCTCGGAATAGTCTGTAGACGACTTCTGTTCCTGGCGGGGTGTTGTGCTCGGTAGAGCAGCGTCGTGCTCGGTAGAGCAGCGTCGTGCTGCGATCTGTTGAGACTCAGCCCTACGCCAGGTGATTCGTCCGAGGACGATGATTTTGCTGCGGCACACCACGAGATTTGAAACCCCAGGTATGGGGTTGGGCAATGCGAAACGATTTTCTGGAGCCTATCATGACAATTTTACCACCTGCTCCAGAAGATTAGCTAAACACAATTTTCTGCAACTGCAAGAGTGGTTGTGGTTCGCGATGCGGATGCAGGAAAGCGGGTCTGCAATGCTCTTTAGCTTGTGGCCAATGTAATGGGCAAGCTTGTCTCAATGCTCTACCATATCAGAGCGACATTAACGAAGATGGAACCCTTGACCCCGAAATCATGGAAGAACTTGAAACAAATGTCGTTGAAGACGATAATGAAGACCAGTTTGAAATTTACCAGCAGCCGGAAGACGACGATGAAGAGGAAGGAGATGATTAAAATTATAAATTGTAGTTTTTGTACCCTTTATTCCATTTTTCTACATTTAATAAAAATAAATGTATTGAATGATATTTTTTTATAAAAAGATTAATTCATAACTTATTTGTTTTTTTTTTTCATCATATAAGAAGTTATTAATAATAATTAGATTAAAATTCAAATATAATTCCTATATCTTCATTAACAATTCTGCAATTACATGGGCAGGTGAGTGTTGTTAAATAAATTAATACTGAATAAAAAGTGGATAAGTTAGGAAAAACATTATAAAATATAATATAATAGTTAATAAAAATTGACAAATATTTATAATCATTGATTTATCGATAGTTCATCAACTAAATGGCGCGTTTTCGACCGGAGGCACCGGTTGACCTGAAGTGATGCTGTGACCGCGCGCTCTCCGCCCTCTATCTCGAAAACGGTTCACCGTATAAAAAAATTTTGTTGACAACATTTGTAGAGAATTTTGTATTCTACAATATTGATTAAAATTACAAATAGCAAAAAACCCATAGGAAATGAGATATTTACAAAAAAAGCGCAAAAAACCGATTTTTGTGACCTTTGACCTTGAAATTTAATAGTTGCGTACACCCTACCATATGTAGGTTTTGAGACAACTTTTAGGGTGTCAATATACAAGTATTTACAGACTTACAGCTGGGTATCTCGAATTCCGAGGTGAACTTACTATAATGACTGGACTAAAAAGAGACTGGGCTATTTTAAAACCTAGGTTTTTCTTAGACCATCTTTTGTAATAAGGGGGAACATGTTTCTATCTTTTCATAGTTGTTATTATTTTGCCTATTTATGAGCTCGGCGCTAGGGGCACGGCAACTGTTAAAAAACCAAGCGGTGAAAAGGTTAATTTTAAAATGCTTTTTTCTGTGAAACTTTGCCCCTTTTTTTTCTATTCGACTGCTGTAGGTGGTCCTAGGGGACCATTTCTACGTAACCGGGCAGTTTTTGGCGAGACCTGAAGGGTCTCCAGCCAATGGGGGTGGAGTAAAATACTTAACCTAAGCTAACTACTTGTACTACACTAACATCATGACTAACAACAACAGCACTAAGGACGACCCCTAGTGGGACTCGGACCTCGGCTTAGGGCGTTGCTGGCGGGGGATTAGGGGGTGGGGGGAGACAGCTTGATGAGGGCTGAATTATCGGTGTGACTGCGGAGTCTGAAGAGACGACCGACTCTACGACGAGAGAGCTCGGTGGATCGTGACCGGCGGCGGTGGGACGACGCGACGGGCCTCGTCGTCGGCGAGGACGGTAAAATCTTTGCCTCATTAAGTTTTATTTTTATTGCGGTCGTATTTACAAGGCATTATCTTACACAAACATCTTGAATATCTCTAGGCATATTTTTTTGTCCCGATATCATAATATCACGCCTGTATTCCCCGAAGGGTTGGGCAGAGGTGTAAAGTACGCACGCTTGTCGCCGTTATGTTTAAGTCCCATGTAAGAGGGGGCGTAACTATTGCCATCAATTAAATGACATGTAAGTGTTGAACTACCTGCCTAGTGATGTATTGTATTGTTTGCTATTTTTATTTATCTGTAAAGTTTTTTCTACAAAATATGTTTCTTTGCTTTTTAATTATTTATTTTTTAATTTAATTTGAATTAAAATTGTCAGTTTTAATAATATACTAGTTTAATATGTAACTTTATTAATATTATATAATTTTAACTCTGAGTGCTAGTTCCATTTAAAATTATGTAATTTAGGCATCTCATACTGATTCTTTGTTTTTTTTTATTTAATGATGTGGTCTCCTGTTATTGAAGGAGCACATGGATTTTTGTTTTTGTCCTTTGTAATATAGCATGTAAGGTGTATTCTTTGTTGGAGATCCTAATAAAACAAAATAAAAAATAAAATCAACCGGGCACAAATCCACAAAATACAGGCTGTAAAAGAATTCGTGTAATTCCTTCACACCACATGATCTATTAATGGTATCGATTAACTCCGCACGGGATTTAGATTGATTAAAAATAAAAATAAACTTTTTTTCCCAAATTTTTTTTTTATTTGACAGAAAATTTCGATGCCATGCATAAATGAATGAAGGCATGGCGACACAGCTGACGCACACAACTCGTGCGATATCACTTTAACTTTCCACAGTTAACTTGAGACGCTAAAATTACTCAGACACAGAATAACACGGTTAATTTTTTTTTTTTTTTTTTTTTGTTGATTCTCAAAAAATTCTATGCAGGGACAATCAGTGTCACCAGTAAATCACGCAGTTGGAAGAAATTACACGAATTCGTTTACACCCTGTATAGGTAGTTTTTATTCTTTAGGTAAGCTCTAACGATGACTTTGTGGGATCAAATTCCTTTATATTTCGTCATAAAACACGAAGTAATTTAATTGAGCGTTTTTCATTTCGCATCGCATGGTCGTAGGACTGCTTGTCAATTATGACGACGCCTTAGTAAAAGTTACGCGACTTTTGGACAATTCATTTCCCTTACTTCCCGAATTTAAAGAATTATTCATTCTCAAAAGACTTTTGGGCGTCCATTTCGCAACTAAATCCCTCTAAATCACGTTTCATGGTTGCCAATACATTAAATTCCTTATCCACTGTAATTTGGGTGTCTTGCACCAAAATTATCATATTTAATGAAGGGAGATGAAGCCATATCCTGGCACAAACTGATGGGTACAATAAGGCAAAATGCTGATAATATTCGCTTCAATAAAAAAACAGGGCACATTGAACCAATAAGCAATTTTGAAAGGAATTTGGAAAGTTAATATTTAGGGTTCCGTAATAGAATATAAAATCTTTATAATTTCCTGTGTGTCTATAATATCTGTCCTCGGGAGTCCCTTAGAGATTTCTTGAAATAGATTAATATTCTGACGATGCCTTCCCTTTACATTTTTGAAAACATATTTGTGAGTAAAAATCTGCCAATGTATAATGTAAAAAGCGACGTTCATAATATAAATACTAGGAACAAACATAAATTAGTAGTCCCTAAATTTAAATTATCCAAAACGAATAAGTCATTAATAGGAAACTGTGTTCGATTTTATAACAAGCTTCCCAAAACAATTACGGATCTCACCGATGGCAAATTTAAATCTTACGTTAAATCAGTCCTAATTAGAAAGGCTTAGAAGATAAACGATATAAGATGGCTATAAGATAAACGACTATGTTGACGATAGGGACGTGTGGCGTTAGTTCTTTTCTGCACATGTGGCTTCCCTGGCAACCAATAGTTTTTATGTGTAGGTTTATGTAAGTATCTATATTAGTTAGATATGATTATGATTTATCTCAATTCATACTGAATTGATTTATATATTTTTTTATTTGTAATTACTACTTTTCCTTTATTTGCATAATTTTACTATTGTAAAAAATATTATGATATTCTTTGTATAGACTCAGTTAATTTATTCACCTGACAGACAGAACTGTGTTGCTGGGGAGATTGTTGCGCCGTTTCTTCTTCACAGCATAAACACTAGGAAGCGGTGAAGGGAGGGCTATTTTGGCGGCTGTCTATTTGTATTTGACGTTCAAAAAGAACTAAGTAATTCTAGTCTATTTTGAATAAATGAGTTTTGAGTTTGAGTCTGTAAATGTCATTTTCTGACAAAGAAAAAAGAAATACAGACTACAACAGAATAAAACAAATTATTTTGTCATTCTGTTTCGATTTGAAATATACTTAATTAAATTAATTAATTTAATAGTGGAGTGAGAGTCACCTTAAGCTATGTCTACACTAGTGCGCTTTCATGTTCATCTTGCGTCTTAGTCTGATGCATGCGTGAAGCGCCATAGCGCATGCCTTCATACTAGTTCGACAAAAGCGCATGCCCCTAGCGCACGCTAATCCGTCTATTGTATGTAGACTGACGACTGACCGAGGCGCACCGGTGTAGACAATAAGCTGCATGCGTCTTATGGCAATCAATATTGCATGCGCTTGACGCAAGACGAATTGAAAGTTGAAACACAAGCGCAAGTTGAACAAGAAAGCGCACTGGTGTAGAAATATTAATAAAAACTTTTCTAGGCAACTGCACGCATGAGTTTTGTGTAATTTTTTTTCGCTGTATTTACTTATTTTGATTGTATTAAAACATGAAATAATGATTACGGAACCCAATTTCAATTTCATACTAGCCAACGCTCACTTAGAAAGTTTTGAAGCAATATCGAAAAAACCGCCTCAAATTCCTTATTTTATTGTTATGGGCTATCTTCGAAACCAGGTGTTCATCGAGGCGTGGGGGAGTCGATATATTATCGGGGGAATTAGCATATTTTATCCGTATTAAAGATGAAAGAAAAACCAGGTGTCTGATGCGCGAATTGAATGACTCAATTATGGGTAGCTTTATATTTTAGAAAGCCTATTCCTTAGCAAGTGGCATATGTTACCCGGAGAAAAACGGGGGAATTATTTTCCTGTGGGAAATGATTGTTAAAGTTTTATGTAAGTTGGGTATAGTGGATTTAGTTGGGTATAGACTATAGTGTGTGTATTTGAGAGCTAGAAGAGTGTAGAGGAATCCCTCTATATCTCTGTTACTTGGATTTATGTGCTCCATCTTACGGCCTGTCCATATCTCCATGTCATGACGTCGTCAACGTGGAACGGTGCGGTGACGCGGCACGGTGCGTTAACATAACGTGCAAATTTACGTTACCGTATCGTAAAAATACACGTCAGGATCATTGTTAGATTTATCGTTGACCATGTAGATCCTGAATGTTAATAAGAGAAACAGTAAGAAATGGTTTTAAAGCACCGGAGCACATAGACGGCGACTAACTCGCGGGCGTGGAGAGCGCGGGCGGAGCGCATATACGTGTGCGCTTGCGGCTAGAGGCGGAACGTGTTACGATACGGTAACGTAAATTTGCACGTTACGTCAACACACCGTGTCACGTTACCGCACCGTTCCACGTTGATGACGTCGTGACGTGGAGATGTGGACAGGCTCTTAGGCCTCTTGTTCACACACGTTTTTTCGCCGTAAAAACCTACGGTTAAATAGCCGTGTGTAGGCACGGTCATCAGTGTTGAATGGGCTATTCCATAGTAGCCCATACAACACTGATAACCCTAGTGTATAGTGTATTTGTGCACTAGAATAGTTGTTATATAAGTACCTAGAATATCGCTAGTCCATGATCGGACACATTGTATAGGTGCCGGTGAAATTAAATTAAAATCGAATAAAATGAAAAAAAAAGTCCGAGCGAGTTTACATTGTGTCATTTATAATTATCATTTCCAACTGTATTGGAGTCAATTTCCAGTCTCACGTTGTTGCGGCTGAATATTCAATCAATATTTTATGCAAACCAATTATGCCATCTGATCTCTGATACCCAATTACTAAGGGATATTGATATCCTAAGGAAATATCGGTTGACGTTTCAGGCTTCTGACTGGCCCTATCAATTTTCCTACCTTATTCAAAACGTTTCAACAAGACGATTCGTCGAGTCGTTTCGATAAAGGAGATATAATTCACCCATGAATCGAATTGCAATCGATACGGTCAAACTGTGTGCATGAGAATTCCCTAGAACTATCTAAATAGACGTACCCAAGTTGCAATATCCTAATCCGTGGGATATTGGAGCTATGGGCTGTCAAATTATGCAAAAAAAACGACTTTTTGACTTGGGATTTTCAACTGCTGTTCTACAGACGAGCTAAAATTGAATTAAATGAATTACTTTTAATACCATCAATGGCAATACAATACCTACCATTAATGAGAACTGCAACTAGTTTTACTTACTACTATTATTATTTTGTCAACTGTACATCGTGTAATAACGTTAATAGCATCTATGGCGTCGTTGGTACATAATACAATCGACAGCATGACTATTTTAGCACCAAAACTGTGAAAATCTTAAGCCAAAAAGTTGATTTTTTGCATACTTTGATAGCCCATAGCTCCGATATCCCAAGAATTAGGATATTGCAACTTGAGTTCGTTCCTTTAGATAGTTCTAAGGAATTCTTGTGCACACAGTTTGACCGTATCGATTACGTTACGATTTTGGGTTTTTGGTCCATACATTTTGGACCATGTCCTTACAAACCGAATTGGTCAACATCCGATTTATCAAAAACGTCTTAGATCTGGGAGCTAGATCGATAGTAAAACGTGATCTCCGTTGCATGACGGGATCCTGACTTTTAAATATCGTTCATTGTTAATGACACCACCACATGATACCCCCAGGGGTGTGGTTGCCAAAACCCATTTGTTAACGACACCACTAATGAATAGTGTTGTTGCCCTTCATGGCAACAACGAGTATGTGTGAACTAACTCTCTTATTATATTATTACTAATTGTGGCATCCCAACATTACGGTGGTGTCGTTAACAAATCCTTTTTGGCAACCACATCCCTGGGGGTATCATTTGGTAGTGTCATTAACAATGAACGGTAAATATGGGTCCCCATCCAAGGAATGACTGCGGCGAGCGTTATTTTACCGAGACAGACATTTTAATCTCATCGCATAAATCCTAAGGTCTGTGATCTCAATTGCACTTATAGATTTCCTCAAGGTATTAATTATTAAGTTCCCGGAACTTAATAATAAACCGAGAACTGTAGAATAAACATACTCTTACAAAAGCATGCATGTTTGCTAAAGGTAGAATGTTAAATTTTAGCATGCCTCCGAATATGTTTTAGGGTGTCCCCTTGTTTCGTAGACAGAAATTTCATAAAATTTCATTTCCCCAGAAAATGTTTCATATACTTAATATTTGGTCCTATTAAAGACTATTTACTTGAATGAAACATATTCAATGAATTTTTAATCACAAAATTTTTGTTTAACAAACTTATTAAACAGTAGAATTATTTTTAACGAATATTGTTTGTTCACACCCCAACATGGATAGGTTAGGTTCGAAGGGGATGACGGGCTAAAGTGAGCGAGCAAAGCGAGCGAACGAAGCCCCTGTCATCCCTTTCGTGTTAGGTTACTTTAAACACTGCAGACAGAAATAGAAGCCCCACTCAGCTGGGCTCCGTCGACCTTGGTCCCAGAATCTGTTTTTGTTGTAGATATTTGGTTGGTAATGTGTCACTCGATAAAATGTTTTTCTTGGTAATAAGTTTCATATTAACTAAACAATATGAGGATAAAGAATATTTGATTTGTTATTCTATGATATTTATGATTATTCTAACATTAAACTTCATGCAAAACAAAAATCAATGATTTAAAAATCTTCGATGTAAGTATTCTGCGTATTGATTATTCTATGAAACGAAAATATGAGATTTTTTTTTGTGAAACGAAATTCTATAAAATTATTAGCTATAAAACAACGTACAACCATAATTTAGGCACGCTAGATTCGTTTACATGTGCTAATTATTGGCTACTAATTAAATTATTTTTATTATTAAATTGTCACGCAAAATACGCGCTTAGACGTGGAGTTGCGGATACCAGCCTGTTATACCTTATACCTTGGCTACTAAGCAGCGTGGTTTTGTGCTGCTACGTAGTATGTGTATTCCAGGCCTAATTGTAATTAAAGTCGGATATCCTATAAGCACTAGTATAAAAGTCTCTATAAAATAAATAAATAGTATAAAAGGCTCAAAGTACACACATTTATCTCTGACTAGAGCACTAAGTCTGTATTTTGTGTTCAGACGCGTAGTCTAGAGATTTTAATTAATTATTCGCGAAGTCACTAGCATACTCCTTCCTTGTACACGAGTTTTAGAACGTTTAAATATGTACATTTCTAAATAGAATAATTGTTATGCTAAGGTGACTTACGGAAATACAAGGGTTCTGGGGAAGAAAGGGTCACGGATAACATGACCATACGTCCCGCTTTGAATGGGACCGTCCCGCTTTTGACCTATGTGTCCCGCTGACCCCAAAAACACGTAAACGCGCTTTGAAAAAAGGCAATCCGTGGAAAAGAATTCAGTATAAAAAGGGGCGCATATTTATTGATTGCGTCGGTTTTAAAACATTTTGCTAACCAAGTAACAAGTCATGCCAACAGTATCGCATACACATTCATCGTATAAACTAAAGCTGATAATTATTTTAAAGCAAATTGCTCTTCTGTAAATTATCGGAAGAGCTCACGAGACTACACAAGAATTTTTTTTTTTTTTTTTTCTTTATTGTATGTGTAAGTGTGTGAGGAGCTCGTGGCTAAATAATTACAGCCGCATAGACCGATCTTCCGGGTTAAGCCACGCTTGCCGAGGTTGGTCTGTGGATGGGTGACCATTTACCATAGCGAGTTTCCTCCGTGCCTCGGAAAGCACGTAAAGCCGTTGGTCCCGGCTGTCATTTGTAGATCTTTGACAGTCGTTACTGTTGGTCAGAAGCCAGAAAGTCTGACAACCAGTGTTACCAAGAGTATCGTATTACCCAGTTACTGGGTTGTGGAGGTCTGATAGGCAGTCGCTCCATGTAAAATACTGATATTCAGCTGCATCCGGTTCGACTGGAAGCCGACCCCAACATAGTTGGGAAAAGGCTAGGCAGATGATGATGTGTAAGTGTGTGTGTGTTATTTTCTTAAGTATAAAAAAATATTGTAGACGTCCCGCTATGAGGGAATAAAATATTGGTCACGTTAGTCATGGGTGAAGTCATTCATCCCTACACGCAAATACCGTAGCGGCAGCAGGTGCCGATAAACTTTCTCTCTCGTACCTATGTTTACGCATAGAATTTTTTGTCGTACTCATTTAGAATCTTTATTTGTGTTAGGTAATTATATAAAACCGTCGTATTCGTCTGGCTTTTTGCACATATTATCAATTATTAAATAAAACTGATATTGGAACTCGGCAACCAAATGAATGAAACACCACCAACACTTTTTACAAAGTAAGAAAAAATGAACTATAGAAAAATTTTCATGCTGAAAACATGCTAGTACAAAAATTTTTGGAGAAAGGTTTTTTTTAAAATAAAAAGGCACTTTATGCAGTAAGTCACTAAGTATCGATACAAGTTTTTTTTTTTTTAAATAGCTTTTAGATTTACAGAATAGAAAATTCAAAGTTTTTAAAGTAGGTACCTTCCCCAAATTCGTCATCTATACCACCTAGTCGGCTCTAGTAAAAAATGTATGCCCAGAGTGTATTTGCGCACGCGTTAGAAAATTCTGATAATGCGGGCTTAACACTAATATCTATCGGGATTTCTTTATAAATGCATTATACCGAATAAATATAATTAATATTCTCCTACCTTAGTTCTCACGTTCAACTTTGATGATGAAGCGAAAATATCTGTAACAGACAAAAAATCTAGATAAGTAATTAGTTAGCAAAAAATAACAATGGACAACACACTGTGTAGCCTGCCTGTCCTGTGTCAATCAACTAGGCTCCCGTCAGCGAGCAGTATTCGTGAGTTGAAAAACGAAACTCTAAAATCCTGAGGACTGAACGCTGAAATTCACAACGTGAAGCGTAGTTCAGACTATATAGTAAAGGATATTGCGTCATAAGCTATACCTACACGATTCGTTTACACGGGTGTAAACGAATTCGTCAAAATCAAAATTATATATTTCTTCGCAAACATGAGTGATCACAAAGGTGATAAGTTTTATTATATGTTCTCCATATTCTGCCCAAAGGCGTGCATATATTACAAAATTTAACATTATTGTAAGTAAATCTATACAATTTAAAATTAAGGCACGTATTGCATTTTATTTATAAAGATTAATTTTAACAAATTATGAATTAGGAAATGAATTATCAAATAATAGCCAAATGCAGCAGAATATTATGATTATTTCAATTGAATTTATATTTGTCAGATTTTTCTTCTAGATGTTCCTTCACACTGTAGTATGCCTTTTCACTAAAAACTCCTTCAACTTTCTTCTAAATTGGCTCAAATTATCTATTTTAAGAATATCATGGGGCAATTCCTCGTGTAATTCCTTCAAACCGCCTGAGTGCTTATGGCTATGGCTGGCACATAGATTAATCCTAAAAAGGGTTTTAAAAAAATGGTTTTCTGATCCTGAATAATTTTATCACCCCGTGTTAACTGACTGCAAAGAGCGATATCGCGCTAGTAGTGCCCGCCAGCTGTGTCACCGTGCTTTCATTCTTTTAATTATGAGCCGCATCTGAAATATATAAAAATAACAAAAAAAAAATGCAAAATTATTTTTTGCTTATTTTTTTATTGAAACCATATTATAATGAGGGTTAGATACGATTGCTTAGGGCAGTAGGGGACCGCATGAAAAAAAAGTTTGAATTTAGATATTAGTTAATCGATTTATTTACTTCAAAATTTCTGTTCTTATTGTTTTAATACGAAAAACTTCAAATTAGTAGTATTTATTGAAAATTTCAATAAAGGCAATAAAAAAAACTACGCCATGGGGTTCTACTGCGTTTATCTATTATATTTATTAATATCCGTTTTTTTTCCAGACGATAAAAAATCATTCGGTATTTTATAGCATAGTCTGCACTGCGCTTTAGGAAATATCTGGTGACGCTGCGACTTTTCGACATGAACTTAACGTATTTTTTTAGATACAACGTTTTTTTTTTACAAAATTCGGTATAAAAATGTATTGTTTAGAACCGAGTTTTTGACTGCCTAAAGTGGATTGAAATTTTACTCGTAGCGTTGGCGTATTGTTATCCTTTCAAAAAAACAGTATTTTTACATGAGAGCACTGTACAGTGAAGTCCCATCATAATTCTCATATTCAGTCTATTATTATCCCACTGTTAGGTAGGAGGCTCTTCTCAGAATAGTAAGGCCCTTCACAGGAAGTTATATAATGTTCTGTCGCTGAAATCGGTTAAGACATGAATCGTCATGATATTTAATATCAAAATACATAAAATTAAAAACTCATTTATTGAAATAATTCTATTCTACTTCTTCTTACTGCCCTCATCCCATATTACTTGGAGTTGGCGCAACACGTTTTCTTCTTCCATTCCGTCCTGTCACCCGTCATGATATCACTGACTCCCTTCTCTTTCATATCATTCTTCACACAATCCATCCATCTTTTCTTTGGCCTCCCTCTTCCTCTCCATCCATCCACATTTATATTCATAACTCTTTTGGTCACATGCATTTCATCCCTCCTATTCACATGCCCATACCAAGACAAACGGTTCCCTTTCAACTTTTCTGTCACTGGCGCTACTTTCAAACTTTATTGAAATGATCCTATTAGTAATTATAATTTCAAGACGTTTGGTGTCGAAACACTCGGTTTGTGGGGTCCGAGTGCCCAACTTCTATACAAAGATGTTGCGAGGCGGCTGGTCGACACTTCCCGTGACCCGAAAGCTGGCTGCTACGTTGGTCAAAGGATTAGCATTCCAATACAACGTGGCAACGCTGCCAGTGTTCTGAGCACGTTACCAGTCAATGGAGATGTGGAGGAATATTTTGATGCATTATTTTAAATTATAGTTTTATTAGGTTTTTTATTTTATTTGTATACAAGGTGTAACTTAAATAACGCACAACCTCTTAAGGGACGGTACTCATCATTATGAACAACTATTACTATGGGACGAAACATGAAATCGCGAAAAAAACAGCTGTTCCCTACATTTATGTTCGCATATCTCGTCAAAATGTAGGGAACAGCAATTTTTTTTTCGCGATTTCGTATTTGGTCCCATAGTAAAAGTTGTTCATAATGATGAGTACAGTGACCCCTTATGAGATTGTGGTTACACCTTGTATACTTTAATTTGTAATTATGTAATATTATTTGTATAAATAAATTCAATATTTATGAAAATATACTGAATACTGGTCCTTTTTGAACGACATGATTACAAAAGACAACACTCAAAAACTTAACTCTTCATCACTTCCCTATGTAAGCTAAGAAAAAAATGCTGGCGCCACAAAACTTTACTTCATTACTTATTGAGAAGTGTTATTTCTCTGTTACAGATTTTTTAACAGATAAATTACTATAATTTGAATTTATATAGTTTATTTTTTATTACTTCAAATTTTAGATGTTAAGATATCTATTACAAGATTTTACAATTAACCACCTCGCATTCAAAGTATAATTTAATGTTATAGTCTAGCACTAGCAGACTGTAATATCATTTAAGATTTAGCTGTACTTTCTAATTTTTGTATGTAGAATGTACATGGACTCACTAACAATTTGTTAACACCTTATCTGTAACCTACATTCTAAGCAAGTAAATATTTCTATTCTATTCTATTCTACTCTATTCACAAACTCTCCAGCAACAACAACATAATAATGTGCAGCGACTTCTAGCTAACCAGAAAGTCCAATTGAAATCTATAGCTCCATCCAAGAAAGTCCAGGAAAACGCCACATAAATAGCTACATACAAATGCAATTTCGAATCTAAACTGGCATGGAAGTCTCACAGGACCAATCTCATCTAACTTCGCGTTTGTGTGAGGACATACATAATACACCTAACCTCCTTTTAAAGTCAGTTTAAAATGGTTTCTAATACTATCTTCATCATATTACTACGTTTACGTTCTTTGCTAAGCCTTACTTCCTTGCTAAAGCTGGCTGCTAATGGACAGTTACTAAATTCATCATCATCATCACTCAGCCGAAAGACAGACATAGGTCTCTCCCAAACATCGTCACATCAACCGGTCCTGAGCTTCTTGTGTTATCCATGTTGGGGGGGTTTGCCATAATCGCCACGTTTGTCAGGCGGGTTGGCAATCGCAGTATGGTTGTTAAAGTACTCAGAGAACGCTGCTGCCCATCCTCTAGTGAATCCTTTAGTCGCCTTCTACGACACCCATGGGAACAGATGGGGTAGAGCTATTCTTTACGTCCGGCACCACACGGAACCTAAACCTTACTAAAGCTGACTGCTAATGGACAGTTACTAAATTAATGGTCCTTTATCATATCATAAGGTATAAGGTGCTGGTGTCCGCAACTCCACGTCTAAGCGTTATCATATCATACCAGATCTCCCCAGAAATATATATTGTTGGACAAGAGACTCCTGATAACCGTTACATGGACCAGTCCTTAACCCCTAATATAATAAGGTTTGAGGGTTGAGACTGCCTCGTTGGTCTAGCGGTCGCAAGCGCTACTGCTGAGCGTGAAGTCCTGGGTTCGATCCCCAGGTCGGGCAAAGTGTTATTGGGTTTTTCCGTCTGGAATTTCTCAGTAGCAGCTTGGAGTCTGGATTTGTGCCCGATTGATGGCAATAGGCTCGCCCCCTATTACATGGGACTTAAACATAACGGCGAAACGTGGGTGTACTATACACCTCTGCCAACCCTTTGGGGAATAAGGCGTGAAGTTATGTTATGTGTTATGTTATAATAAGGTTTTAAGATAAAGTAAATAACAAATAATTTGTACTTTTTTTTTCTATTAAGGAAAATAGTAAAAAATTGTGATATTGCCAGGTTTAAAAATAAAAATATATCAAGAAGGTTTTCGTGACATCTTCCAAAAAGGAGGAGATATATTGCCTTTGCCTTGTTAAGGTTTAAGGATATTCGCGTAATTACCACACTTTGTGGATGGGTTGCAAACCGCAGAAGGCTGTTATTAGCAGGCGATACTTGTGGTCCATCGTGCTGATATTATTCCTTAGTCACCTTTGGCTACGCGTACAGATGAAGAGATGGTTTTTTTTTCAATTTTTACGATCTGCTGATGGTAAATGGTTATCGCTAGCTATACAATGCGTCCGGTTATGGACTAGAGATATTCTAGGTACTTATATAACAACCATTCTAGTACACAAATACACGATACACTAGGGTCCAATCCACTTCCATTTTTTTGTTCAGATAATTTGTACGTGTGTACAAAAAAAGTCGATATCTCTCAAAGTTTTGGTCCTACTGAGATAAAATTAGGCTTATTAGAAGGGCAACAATATTGTCTATCGTTTACATGACAATACAATGGGTTCACATAAAGACATACAGTCGTAGACAATATCTCAACAAAAATGCAAAATGACTGCCAAATAGCGGGGTAGTGGATTGAACCCTAGTGTGTAGTGTATTTCTGTACTAGAATAGTTGCTATATAATTACCTAGAATATCGCTAGTCCATGACCGGACACACTGTATACACCTACAATACCGAGAGGATTCATACGTTGCCAAACTTAGAGTCAAAGTTGGAAAGTCTCTTGTGCCTGTAATTTCATCGGCATCCAAACCATCAAACCCAATGAACACAGCAATGCTGCTGAGCGGCAGATTTAGATATGGAAGTAATACTTCCCCGGACAAACTCTTTCACAAGGAGCTTTATGTAATTTATTTATACTTCTATGCACTATGAGGGTACAAAAGGCGGACTTAACGCAATTAGACATACCAGTCAACCTTTGGATTAAAAAGAAAAGCATCTAAATAGGTACAAAAAAACAAGATGATTTGAGTGTCGTTTAGCAGAAAACAACCGTCGCCGCGTCGACGAAAACTGCGTTTTGAGATAATTCATTTGCGACAAGAACGTCTTAAGTACAAAAACCGTTTTTTTTAGAAAACAACTTCGAAAGGTTTGAATAAAGGCGTTTTTTTAATAATCCGGTTTTCGGACTTAAGACGTTCTTGTCCCAAATGAACGATATGGCTGTTTTAACGTATTTAGAGCTTTACTGCTCTTTATTATTTCTAAAGTATTTGTTACCGGTCACTACAGACGTAAAACTACTAAACATAGACTCTTCGAATGGATTGCAACAATGAACGGTAGTCATAGCAAAGTCGTCTCGAAGGACCAAAAATAAAGTGAACTCCATCTCGTTCATTCGCTCACTCACTCCCTGTAGATTTCATCTACAAGACATGCAATTCGTACATATCTCGTAATTTGCAATTCCTCAGAGCTTCAATGTGTCACGGTATGCTCTCGGAACGCACAGAATTTCTCACAAATTTGACGTCGACTTGTACAAAGTTAACTGGAACTCATTAACGTTTACGTCGACTTCAGATCGTAAGTGCATGACATCACTTTAATGTTGTAATGACTCGTTTTACAGAACAGGAAGAGGCTTAAATAAAATGTTTCCTTTAGGGATCCGCAGGAAAGGGATGAAAGAAATTGCTGTTTACCTCTTTGTAGAACATACGTGCCCGCGGCAAAGGACTATTACTTCGCGTCACTTTTGCAAGCAGAGTACACAGTTCCAGGGAAAGGTTTAACGGCATACCTACCCACTCAACCTTACAATGGGACCAAAGATCTTAGCACTGAGGAACGACAGTCAATCAAACTACTCCATCCAACCATCTAAAATTTAAGTCCTGGGTACTTGCCAGTGTAGGAATGGATAAGGTCAGGAATGAGTATATAAGAGGAAGTTTGAAAGTAGCGCCAGTGACAGAAAAGTTGAAAGGTGTCTTGGTATGGGCATGTGAAGAGGAGAGATGAAACGCATGTGACGAAAAAAGTTATGAACATAAATGTGGATGGATGGAGAGGAAGAGGGAGGCCAAAGAAAAGATGGATGGATTGTGTGAAGAATGATATGGAAGAGAAGGGTGTCAGTGATAGCATGACGGTTGACAGGACGGAATGGAAGAAGAAAACGTGTTGCGCCAACCCCAAGTAACATGGGATAAGGGCAGGAAGATGATGATGATGATGACTTGTCGGTGTAGGAATCTCCATCTTTCTCTACTCTATCCAGAGCCAATTTCTCTGTATGTTATCACTTCTATCTTTTCATTCAATTGGTCTGTGTACATTCTTCTTGGTCTACCTGGTTTTCTTTTTGCTTGTAATTTACCTTCTATGATATTGTTTATAAAGCTGTCGTGTCGCATTATGTAATCAAACTACTACTAGATCAAAATGGCGGTTTAACTATGTCACTTGAATATATTTCCTCAAAATTATTCTAGCATCACGTCAAAAGCTAAATTCCGTACCGAAGCCCGTCCTCAAACATGTTTGTTCCATCCGCCATCTTTGTTAGCAGTAACTACGTATGCAAGTCGGTGACTGTGTGAAATTGTGCGTCTAATCGCCTGGGGACTACGCGCTCCCGCAAACAGCTGGGCTAAACTGTGCAATAGGGCTGTCAAAGAAGACAACCGTGTTAAGCCGAGAGAGAAGTGTGTTAATATCTCACGTACCCTGGTCTACATTCAGATGTTGTTCGTAAAAAAGGGACTGTCATATGAATATTAAAAATATGTTCCATAGTTATTGCGTATTTTTTTTTATTCACTTATATACACACACAAATGTTGGTTTAAGTGAACGGGCATGAACGCTGACTGAAATCCATGGAGCACAGAGTTTCCAGAAGAAAACCAGCGTCGAGTACTTATAGTGCTTGACATTAAGCTGATCTGGACACCTTTTTGGTCCAGCCGTGAGACACATACCCAACTTTTTTTTATTCACATCACACTTTTTATCTGCTGTGTCTCTTCATGCTGTGTCCAAATAAATGATTCTTTATCTTCTTTAGTTTTATATGCAAAAAGCAAAGTAGAAAGACGATTAAGGCAGTGCTAATGCCATGCAAAAAAATTTTCACTCCTGCACCATCGGTGGATGCCGTAAAAGGCCAGCTGCGGTGATTATGGCAATTTTACATTTGATCGTTAATTGTACTCGTTTTTAGAAGCCCATGTTACGTTGTGAATGTTATCGCGCTAATATGCTAAAGCAGCTATTGCGGCATTCTGTTGTTTTTTTTTAATGTAGCAGCATTATGCTGAGATTGGAGCCTTTTGTGGCCTCGTGCAGGTAGTTTACATTTTTTTTTTGTAATTTTTTTTTATCTGTAACTGCCTGTGTGAGTCTAGAATATTTTTTTTTCTTTTTTTCTACAGCGGCTGAACGATTGGCGTTTTGAGCTATGGGTTTTGGGCTACAAACATAAGTATAGCCTACATATAATCGTTGTAGTGTCTGAGTGTAACAAAGTGGGGGAACGTTTAAAATCAGAAGTCGGTGAACTGGTAAGTCAAGAAGGCTAAAACATAAAAATACTGTCTGGCTTTTATCAAATGCGCTGCAATTGCATCCACACTTGAATTTTCCTCTTTCGGGGTACGTTGCGATACAACTGTCACGTAAAAAACACAAAATTAACAACTGTGTGCATCCTTTGCTTCTGTGACAACCCTAACAACACGCCATAATGAAGTACAGCTCGCAGGAAGAAGAAGTAATTGTTCGTGAAGAATTGAGCATTTATATTTGAAGGAACAAAGGTTTTCTTGTATGAATTAGTTTGATATTAAAAAAAGGTCTTGGAGAATTTAATATTGCAGCTTGTTTTTTGGTTGAAGTTTTCAGCGCCTTTAAGAAATTTTATTTATAGTTGGACTTTCAATTCAATGCAATAACTCGACAGTTGGAGACAACAGTTTTAAAAAAAAGGAAGGTAAAAAAATAATTAAGGATGTATTTATACTACGCAAAGTTTTTATTGAATTCAATAACTTGATGGTTTAAAAACACGATATGACTATTAAAAATAATCTAAACCACTAACACAATGTATATGAGCTAAATCAGTACTTCAACCACCTACAATCATCCGAATTGACACTCACACAGACACGCACTGTAACAAAACTTCTAAGGTATCATCGGAATACAGTCACATACAAAAAGTGCATTATACTCAGTATACAGTGCGTGTAAAAAGTCTGTCATTTTTTGCGGGGGGGAGGGGGTGGGTTCACACTTATATGCATTCTACACTGTAGCTATTACATTCACATACTAAAAATACAGCGAAACTAGGCCCCATTTGATACGAACTGTCAGATGGGGCCTAAGCGAGTTGACAAAGGGTAAATGTTATCTATGGCCACTCCTGACTCCAAATTCACAAAACAGTGTCAAATAGTTAATTTTAAAAGCAATTTTTTCATTACTTTAGAAGAAATATCGTTCAACATAAAAATAGTTTTTCATTCATCGAGATGACACAGTGAGTCTCAATGCATCATCCTCGACCCAACTCACGATAGAAATAGATAACTTATAATGACATAACACACTCACACACTCACTTCTACACGCACACACACTCACCCCTTCACACACACACACACACACACTCACCCCTTCACACACAGACACATTATGAAACGTCGGAAAGACGAACATAGGATAACGGCGGCCTACGTCATATTATGGGCTCACAGGAAATTGATATTTACGACATGGTTCTATGGTAAATATGCCACGGTGACACGGATATGGGGCGTGTTACATTACCAAAATTAATGCTCGATTTCGCAAACGACTTGTAATGTTTGATTTTATACGCTATTCGGTTTTAGTGTTATGTTGGTACTTTGTTACGTTGTTGACAAAAAGGATATGTTTTTAAGGGTTATTTCTTTGTACGAATTTTAGCATTAGGTATGTATTTTTATTTTATTATAGTCTTAAGGGTACATCAAAAGTAAAATGCAAGTATTGGGGCCAAATTCTCCTAAAAAAATCTTGATGTCCAGCAGTCGACATCTTTCGGATGATGATGATGAACCTTAGGATGGAATAGAGTGAACTGGAAAAGATATAGGACACTCAATAGCGTAATCAGCGAATCAGCAGAAATTGCCTTACATTATGTTCTTCCATTACGTACATTACGTATTATGTACATTACGTTCTTCCAGTCCATACTAAGGTTGCCTGGAAGAAATCGCCTTGTGCGATAAGACCGTCCATTGTACATATATTGTGTAAATAAATGTTTGTATTCGTTTTTGTTAACTGGTGCATTATGTACAATAAAGAGTATATAAATAAACGAATATTAACAATAATAAAATAATAATAAATTTATTTTCCAAAAAAAAAGGTTGTACAAATACACTTCTTACACGTAGAACTGGACATGACACAATATAACATGAGATATGAGTGTTTCGATGAACTATGGTACCCAAGGTAAGATTTATTTATTTGAAAATTTGCTGGGAATGATAATATTTATAAAGCTATAACTACAATTAAATTAGAAACGTGAATAATGTCCATAGCTGTATCTTACCAACTGCTATTCTAAATTGTGGAAACAAAACGCTTCGCGGAACAGTATCTGTCAGCTAGTGTAACAGTTCTTACCATTAGTGAGATCACGGTATCAAGTTCTCTCATCGGACACATTATACTGCAACAAACATAAAGATTATTCGGCTCTGAATAAGAATCAAATGCTGTATCCCCACGTTTCCCACTTGCCACAAACTACAAACCTATATTTACAAATGCTTGCATAAATTAGGTGATCCAAACAGCGCTATCCACACGCTTACGAGTGTGCTAGTGTGTTTTGAAAAAGCAAGCATGACAGACATCGATCTTTTGTCGGCTATCAAAAGTCTATCCTATGTTTATTATAAATAGAAGCAAAATTGAAGAGGAGAAATAAAAGTAAACGGACAACATTTCATTGATAAACCAGTTACTCATTTTGGAAACTACGCACTACTCAATTAACAATGATATTTCTATATCGATGCACGCACGTCTACTCGCCACCAGCGCGCGAGCAATACCAGCAACGCACAAACGTGTAGATAGATCCCAAGCGCTTGCCGCAAACTTCTTTGATTTGGACATCAAAAACCGACACTCGATCGGATCGGTCGCAAGCGTTTACAAGCCTACACAAGCCAAGGCAAACGCTCTATCCACACGTTTGAATTTGTGATGATTTGTTGAGGTTTGCCAAACGTGTGGATCCAGCAATAGAGAAAATATTTTATTCTTTGCTTGTTTATGATCAAAGGACCAGATTTTTGGAGCAAAGATTGGATCTACCAGCAATGTTCTGCCTAGCCTAAACCAAACCATGTTGGCTTCAGGTTCCATTCTAACCAGATGTGGCTAAATGCCAGTATTTTACTCGGAGCGACTGCCATTGCTCGCAGAACGGATGGCCGATGTGGTCGAAAGTTTCTGGAGTGGCGACTGCGTACCGGAAAATGCAGCGTGAGTATGGGAAATGAGCATCTCGTCCCTTTGATCCATTTCGCTACTTTCCACTACACGAGAAAAGAGGCAATGTCGCTATTTTGCATGAATAACCACACAATCCAAAATGTTCAAACTATACAGGGTGGCTAAAAAATCGTGGATCAAACGAAACAGGGCGATAGTTGGGGTTATTTGCAGTGAAAGATATCTCTGTGGCAGAGCCCTAAATTGATCTCCTTAAAAGTTATGACACATTGTGTTTAAGAAAATATCAAAATTTGTGATATATAGGCAATTAACAAACATTAAAACAATAAATTGTGTTTAGTTGCTTGAAAGTGCTTTTATGACAGTGATTACCATGATTTATGAGTATTGGAACTTTTTTCGATATCTTTTAAGTCTCACGAAAAATGTTTTGTAACTTTAGAAACTTGATGTAAAAAAAAATGTATTACCAAAAATGCTGCAAATAACCCCAACTATCACCACGTTTCGCTTGATCCACGATTTTTAGCCACCCTGTATAAGGAGATGGCGGAATCCAAAATAGCCCTTATTTTTTTGTAAACAAAACTCACATTCATATCAAAAAAAAAATACGAAGTGGCTTCACAAAATGTCATTGCTATTGCTTGATTTTCAGCGCCATTTTTCTTCAACAATATAATCTTAAAAGGCTCTCCTCTAAAATAATCTTTTTTGAATTGAGTCAGTTCATCCAAAGCAGCGATGTCGTTCTTTCAGCAAGGGGCTTATAATAATCTCAACACTAATTAAAACCAGCATAACTACTTTTATAACCCATTATGACTACAGTCGTAACGTGTTAATTAAGCGAAAAATGTGAAAAGAGTGTTATGGCGTCGTTACTCCTTAATAATAAAAACTGCGAACCAGATTTTATGTGGAAGCATTTATAAATGTTTTGCTGCCTGATACTTTTATGGGTTCCCGTCGTTTCCATGGAGTTTTCAGCGAAATTACGTGGGTATATTTTTGGTTGAAGATGTAAAAGTCACGGTTGTTGGAAGATTTTCCGGTTATTGCCAGGGAGGTCATGACCGATTTATAAATACATTGTGAATTTAGCTTTTACGCGGGACGTCTGTTTTATTTCTCCACCCTCAGGAACCAAAACTTAGGGCCAAAACACACTTTGGGTATCTTTCGCCGCGTACTGCGCAAGATACGCGACGCAAAATACGCTTAAGCCGCTGAAAATACGCCAAATATAGCTAACTTAACATCGATCGATCGATAGATAAAGCCGTAATATAGTTATATCCCTAGGGATATAATTATATACCGGAACATAGTTGGTCGCAATCTAGTAATATGTTTATCTGACTAAACTAATCTGGTTAAATAGTTATAAATCTACCATAGAATCAAATAAAACAATATTATATTTGTCGCAGTAACATGGTTATAGCCGTAATACGATCATTTGCCTAGCGATATGATCATATATCGGAAGATGCTTATGGAAAGGTTAAGGTTGTTTGGGTTTCCAAAGCAAAGTCGATGGAACCCCGCTGAGCGGGGCTCCTATTTCTGTCTGCAGGGTTTAAAGTAACCTAACACGAAGGGGATGACGGGGAATAGAGTGAGCGAGCGTAGCGAGCGAACGAAGCCGTCATCTCCTTCGAACCTAACCTATCCGTGTCGGGGTGCCCCAAATTATCGCTAGGAATATGATCATAAAACGGCTAGGGGTTCACAAACAACGAAGCTCCTACCGCCGCCTCCGCCGCACGTCCGCACTACACTCCTACAATTATTTCACTAAACTTAATCAAGTAATATAATTATATCACTAAACTTGAACCGTATTAAAATTATATTCCTAGTAAGATAGTAATGAATCGCTTTCGTTTAACTATGTTACGGTGTATATTTATATCCCTAGGGATATAACTATATTACGGCTTTATTAATTATCATACTGCGACACATACGCGTGACGCGACGAAACATGAGCCGTGCAAGATACGTATTTGCAGCCTTAGGAGTTAATATGCTCCTTTACTCGTGTTGACACGAGATACTTGAGTACGCATGCCGTGGTGAATAGAGTTGCCTGTCAGTAAATGTTGTAGCGGGGCTGACAGGCCAGGGTGCGCCGGACATTCTTAAGTACCATTACTCGTGAAAGGTCTTTTAATGCATGCTTTGTACCTATGCTATTGTTAACGTACAGGAAAATGTCGAATCGTGAGTAGAAATATCCATTTAAGGCATTTTTGGATTGATTTTTAATGCGAGTAGGACCAAAACAAAATGTATAATAAAATCAAAATGTGAAATGTATACAGGGTGTAAACGAATTCGTGTAATTCCTTTAAACTGTGTGACCTACCGGTGACACTGATTGATCCTGCATAGGTTTTCTTCAAAATCAACAGGAAAAAGTTTTCAAAAAATGAACTAGATATCGTATTCTGTATCTGAGTAATTTTAGCGTCCCAAGTTAACTGACTGTATGGAGCGATATCGGACTAGTCGTGCCCGTCAGCTGTGTCGCCGTGCCTTCATTTATTTATGCATGGCATCAAAATATTCTATCACATAAAAACATATTTGGGAAAAAGGAAACTTTTTATTTTTAATCAATCTAAATCCCGTGCGGAATTAATCTATACCATTAATAGATGATGTGGTTTGAAGGAGTTACACGAATTCGTTAATACCCTGTATAAAAAACATACGCGTCGAATATAGAACTTCCTCCTTTTTTGAAGTTAGTTAAAAATCATGCGATTTACAACAACGTTCGCATATTGCCAACAATGGGTGAACCGTCAACAGCATATGTAATTTTATAAAGTAAAAACCAACTTCAAAAAACACTGGTTTCAAATGTCGGACCAATTGTACGCTGAAGTAATTTTAAAGCATTTCAATTCAAATAAAAAAAAAACACTCAAATCAGTCCAAAAATCTAGAAGAAACAGTCCGCGAGGCCTAAGCTGAGCTTTGCATTTGCGTGAGTGCACATAGAAGCGATTGCCAAAAAGCAGTATAAACCGGTTTAAACCAAGCAAAGGATGCATCTGCATTCATTCTCACACAAATGCAAAGCTCAGTTTAGGTCTCGCGGACTGTACAGGGGGACATAAATGAAAAAAATGCAGCGGTTTGATAAACTCCTCCTTTTTGAAGTCGGTTAAAAAGTAATTACAACCAAGTAATGTAAAGCTAAGAACTCTACATTATTTTGATTAAACATCGCAAATATTTAACTTATAACAAATACTTTAAATATTATCACAATATAATCTTTATAATCTGACGTGGACCAAGTAGCATACCTACTCACCGAGATTTACATTTCAACAAACGAACATAAGTACAGCTGAAAACGTAAGAACATAAAATTCAAATAAAACCTCGCAATCAAAGTACTCATCTTCAATTTAACTTGAAAGAATTGGATAGCCGAGAATCTTCGTCATATTTGCACGAAATCTCTTAAAATATGCCAGATTTAAATATGAGGTATAATGTTCTCTTCAAAAGTGGATTTTTTTCCGTAATCGTCTTTCATATTTCGTGAGGAAGATAAGGAATATATTATTATGTAATGTACTTATATTTTATTTATATTTTCTTCATGTCAACAGTCTTTTTACTGTGTTGGTCTTTCGGGAAATTTTCAGAGCAACGTATATTATTTAAATGTTAAAATAAAATGATCAAATAAATTCAGGATAAAAGTTTATAAAATCACTTTACGTACTTAATAAGACGAGAATTGGCTCATAAAGTATACATACATACCTAAAGTGGAATCAGAAAAATGATTTTTCTTCTTCTTTCTTTCTTTTCTTTTTTAAAAACGTTGCCCCACACTAAGATTTCTCTTGTATCGTGGGTGCGTTTACAGACACAAATCTCACAAACAAACGCCCAGACCCGAAACAACCATCTGTAGGCCATACAAATTTTTGTTCCGTGTGGGAATCGAACCCACGACCCGTAGCGCAGAAGCCAATCGCTTAGCCACTGCACCAAACGTGTCGTCAATTTTTAATTATGAATTACATCTATTAATAATAGGGAATATGCATGTCATTTTTTTTTTCTCTTAATCAATAAAGCACATTCATATAAAGCCAAGAAAAGTTTTAAAAGTCAAATTTGACTATTGTTTGTTGCTCAAAACAATTATTAAACTTCAACAATTTTCTTCTACAGTTCAAACATCTGTTATTGTCGCGGCCATAATGTGATGTCCATATTCCACGATATTGCTTTATTTACATCTCTTTTTTAGCCACAAATCATATAAAATTAAATTATTTCTTGTGTCTTATTGAAGCAGAAATCGCACTTACTAACTTAACTTGGTGAGAAATCAAACAGTTTGCTAAGAAAAGATTATTTAAATATTTTTTTACATGGATTATAATGTCAATTCCGGCATTTTCAAAGACGGCGCGTTTCGAGATTGCGTTCCGTTCCACAGAAAAAAAAACGTACCATAAAATAATGAATTCTAAAACAAGTAATGTGTTAAAAAATGTAAAAAAAATGCTATTTGCTTCTTGAATCCTGTACAATGTTCAATCAAATAATGAAAGAGTTTTGAACTACAAGCATATTCCCTATTCCACTTTTATGGGTGAAGTGAGTAATAGAAAAAATGAGGTTATCATGTCAAATGAAGGCTTGTTGAAACGCGAGTTTAAAAGTGTGTAATGTCAGATCCTGTTCGGTCAAATTGGGTCAGGAAGGTCAATTCTGTAGACCTTTAACACCCGAGTACCCTTTTAATGTTACCTACTATATCTTCTCACAGTGGTAACGTACTCAGTGTGGTCTATCTTTTTTAAGAAGCTTCTTTATCTTGTGCACGATGGACCGACGATTTGAAAAAGGTGGCTGGCAGCGGATGGAAGCGGGCTGCCCAAGACCGGGATGGTTGGCGATCTCTGGGGGAGGCCTACGTTCAGCAGTGGAAGGATCAACTACAAGCACTTAAAAAAACACCTTTCGTATTATACAAGGTTAGTCAGAAAGGGGTTACTAATCCGAAAGGGTATTAAAGTACCCATAATAATGAGCAACTTTTTGTTCTACAACTTTTCCCAAAACTCAATAGTTTAAGAGAAATACCTAGTTGTTCAAAAATCTCAAAAAAAAAACTCTAAAATCTATCTATCACCGGTTATGATCAGCTGTGTTTACATTTTAGGTCATATTTGGGGTCTTGAATTAGAAACACAATTTTCTGAATTTGTAACTAAAGCAGGGATGAAGAGTTTTTGAAAAAACTAAAATAAAAATCATTTTACTTAGAAAAAAAATATATCGAATTTTGAAATTTTAACACTTGCTTTCAAACATTCATCGGCGATACTATAAGTTAGCTTCGGATTTAGTACCCCTTTCCGACTAAACTTGTATACGTCTTTACGCCGAGCGTAATAGAGCTGCGGAGTTTCGCGCGCATCTTGCGTTCGATCGATCTCATATTCGGCGTGTTTTCAACGCCTGCAGCCACACTTAAGCCTATTTTGCGTCGCGTAATTCACGTTATACGCGGTGCCGGATACGCTGAGTGTGTTTTGGGCCTTACCCGACCGAAAACGCCGAACAGACCGGTCTTATTACATTTGAAATTAGAATGCGACAGCCCTGCTCAAAGCAACTCAGGACATTGATCCACAAACCCCGAAAATAATTGGTCTGCCAACGCTTGTTATGTCCGATTATCCGACTTAGATAATACTTTTTTATTTTACGCCATCTAAACAAGAAACATTTTACGTTCGTAAAGTCGTCAATTTTTTATACTAATCCAGCCTATTTTCCCCCCAGAAACAAAGCTTTTGTTAGTTACAGGAAAACTCATGATGAACTCCGGTAACGATTTAGGACACATCCCCACCAAAGAACTTCAAACTTTATTGCCCGCACTTAAGATAAATATTACAATGACATGTGAACATTCTTTTGTTTTTTCCTTCACTAAGTTTTTTCAAACAAAAGTGATTCGCACGTATCATTAAATGCGCTCTGATGATATTTACGGATTTAAACGAAATAAAAACAACATCAAAAAGGAATATCGTAACGAAAAGAAGGACCATATCTTTTAAGAGATAAAGGACCACTTACTGCACGTGGTCCTAAGTGCCCAAGTACTTGAATGTTGGTAACGCTTGCGGAAAATGGGTGTGAAAATATACTTCCTGTATATTTGAGCACACTGAACTTAAGTATGAGTTTTCCATTTGTTTTGTTAAATTACCTTGTATTTGTTTTGTCGTTTATCTATCTTTCTAAATTTTGCGTTAGAAAGAAATAAAAAAAATGCGGTGCGAAGTGATGATGTAGAAATTAAGTAAAATTTTAGTACCAAATCATTTTTTCTAAGACCTGTAAAGAAAACTTGAAAAAAAAAAAAACGATCATTTACAATTTTTTACGTTCACTAAAAATTCCGTCCGCACCTTTTTCAGTACTGTTTCAGCATGTTATTCTAAAATATTGAATATTCCCTCTATTTATACAAACGCGAAACTAACTGGTTTCTATTTAATTTGTTTCGTATGACGGTAATAAAAACATGGCTGGTGGCTATCTCCGACATTCTCGTTTAAAATGAAATAACAAACGCGTTACCGTGTCGGCTAGTGAATCTCAAATATTTTGGTACGAAAAATATTTTTTAACTTTGTATTTTATGGTTCCATATTTTTTTCCGTCTCCTATGTACGCGGGAAATATTCTACATCCTAACTAATATTATAAATGCGTAAGTAAGTTTGTTTGTTACCTTTTCACGCCTAAACCACTGAACCGATCATCCTGAAATTTTGCATATACATTGTCAGGTGTACAGAAACGGACATAGGGTACCTTTCATCCCGAAAAAAAGTACTGTTCCCGAAGAAAACAACAAAAATGATAATAGATGGCGCCACATGTCTTTCGAATCATGATTGAATTATATTATTATGGAAACTTTTGTAGTGTGTGTGAGCTGATTGTTAAACTTTAAATTAACGCGAGCGATGCCGCGGGCACAAGCTAGTTCACTATAAACGAAGTATCAGTAAAGCTCGTCCGGGAAAGTTCTACAGTACTTCTAATCTACAGGGAGTGAGTGAGCGAATGAATGAGATGGCGTTCACTTAGTTTTTGGTCCTTCGAGACGACTTTGCTATGTGACTACCGCTCATTGTTGCGATCTATTCGAAGGGTCTATGTTTAGTAGTGTGGAGAAACCAAGTGTGGTGTTCCTCCAACCAAAGGGAGGATCCTCTAACCAGGCGGAGTCTTGTGCCTGGCGGGCTACTGCCCAACGGTTGATGTTGGGAGGTTGTATATATACTATCTGCGTGCTAAATCTTGATTGCGCGATGTAGGATAGTTCGCATGTGGCGAGATAGATACCGCCACAGTAGTTTTACAGCTGCAGTGACCGCAAAACATATTCAAGAGCTCCTCGGGAAAGAGTTCATTCGGGGAAATACTACCACCATACTTATTTCTGCTGCCAAGCAGCACTGCTATGTTCCGATTTGAAGGCCATGGGTGCCCGTGAAATTACAGGCACATGAGATTTTTTTAACTTTTTTTTTCCAAGGTTTGCAACTCAACAGCAGTCTTCTTGGTGTTGTAGGTGTACATGAACGGGGGTAACCATTTTCCATCAGGTGGCGCCGTCGGCATGTTGGCCAAAACTTCACCCACACTAGCAGTCGAACCCAGAACAAGACCTACTCCGAAAATCAAACGTAAACAACGACGAACATCGAACTTATAAATATACGATCAAAATCTTGTTCAACAACGAACTACTTGATGCGAATTAACATTTTTGGTCTAAACTCAACTAACATTAATTGTCTACTTAACATAGGTACTGTCTTTCGTTCAGACAATATGTTAAGTAGCGAAAATCAAATCGGTCGTCGGATGCGAAAGACTTTCGTGGTTGGAAAACGTGTAATACATCAGCTGAAACGTTGTAGTTCGATTTCGGGGGCTTGGCAGTTGTATTTTGATCAAAGAGAAGAGAAAAAAGTTCTTGGTACAAAAAAATACAGTATAAAGATTTATTGCCCTATCATTTTTGTACGCTGAAAATATGTCTGTGCCTCAAAGAGCACATCAAACAGTCGGGCCCGGCTATCATACGAATACTTATGATTGTCGTTACAGGTTGTCAGAAGCCCGAAAGTCTGACAAACAGTCTTAACTTAAGATATCGGCATTTCCCAGTAACTGGGTTGCGGAGGTCTGATAGCAGTCGCTCCGTGTAAAATACTGGTATTCAGCCGCATCTGATTATAATGAGAGCTGACCCCAACATAGTAAGCTAGGCAGAATGAACGAAAACATGTCTCTGAGTAGGTAAAATCAGTAGAAAATTTCTTGAAAAGCTTTGAAAAATGTTGCTATTTAAAATATGGAAATGTCGTTCAAGCTTTATATTTGATTGCTTTTCAGTAATGCATTTGATGTAACGAAGTTGAAAATGTATGTTGTGTAATGTTGAAAATATTTTTCAATTTGGAATATGAATCATATTGCCTACTATACTATAGAGCAAATGCTTGTATAGGAGCCATAACGCACTGTCAACTGCTCGCCGGAGACTTGGTCGAGCGACTGTGACTTTCTATAGTTTAAATAGGTGTTTACGCACTTGGTCGCCGGTCGCCCGGGCGACTGTATGGAGCTGTCTCAGTTGTGCAGGTTTCCTCACGATGTTTTCCTTCACCGCTAACGCAAGTGATAATCAATTTATGATCCGCATACGAAATCGAAAAGTGCAGAGGTGTAGGCCTGGGGCATCCTACATCAGAGACAAGCGTTTAATCGCTAGGTTATCATTGCTTAGAATAGAGCAGGACAATGTTATAAAAAATCTGTTTTCCTTGAGGACCAAAACGTGGGCAGCTGTCATTTGTTTTCTTGTCGTAACTAAGGACCAGTTCCTGTTAACAAATTGGATCTAAGAACAGGAAAATGAAACGCTTAATTTAACGAGGAATGGACAGATCCCTTACGAAGCAATCTTATAGCAATTATACTTTAAGTAATTCACATCGATCAGTAAACGACGAATGCTGGTATTGAGCTCCTAATCGACATATAAGTATAAGGGAAAATTGCCAAACGATTTTAATGTGTTATTAGGTTGGCAAGTAGCCTGACTGCTCACATAATTTTTAAATGGTTATCGCTGCCTATAAGTTCAAAAGTATTGCTAATGCGTTACCAGTTGCCAACCCTTGAGACAAAGTTGAAAAGTCCAATGTGCCTGTAATTTCAATAGCACCCATACCCTTCAAACCTGAACATAGCAATACTTTGGCCGAAGAAATTCGTATGGTGGTAATACTACCCCGGACAAACTCTTTAACATGCTATTAGTACGTATCGCACAGAAGAATTAGTATTCTTCTGCTTACCCTCTTCAAATAACAGGGAAATTCATGTTAGTTGTTATATTCTGCCTAGCCTGTTCCCAACTATGTTGAACTCGGCTTCCAGTCGAACCAGAAGCGGCTAAATAGAAGGATTTAACACGAAGCGACTGCTAGCAGTCCTCCGCAACCTAATTACTAGGCAATGCTGATATCTTAAGGTTAGACCAGTTGCCAGAGTTTCGGGCTTCTGACTACCCGTAACGACTGCCATAGGTATTCGTATGACACCTGGGAACAACAGTTTGACGTGATCTTTGAGGCATGGAGAGGTCACGAATGTCACGACATGTATCAAACGGTTACCCATCCATAAATTGACCACGGCAAGGGCAACTTATCCTCGTCCATACAAAATTTCATATCTGCAACGTAAATGTAACTTCCCCAAACATCAGCTAAACTCAACAATACGGCACTAGATCAAGCATCACAATAAATTGCACACACCAGAGCTTCTGACGGAATAAATTACATCGTCAACATCCTACAAGGCATTACACCCTTTACCAACAAGAGTTACAGCCGAAAATTGCTTGAAGCACCATGAAATTGGGTTGACTATGATCTATTCTGAATCAACGTGATGTAAGACCTGGTCAACTGTTTACAAAACTGGACGTTTGTTTAGAATTATTTACGTTAGAGTTGGACTGTTAGGAAAACATTAAACAGGTATGTACTGTGTATTTAAATCTGTGAGATGCCGTAGAATAGTCAACCTCTTCTTGTCCTGTGAATGTCGGAAAAGGTGACTTTATTTTCATTTAGCAGACCAAATCATGTTATTGAAATCTTTTTCTTATTAACATTTGGTATAGCGTCCTAAATTAGTTCAGCCCAGTAGGTGGCCACGCCAATTGTGTTGATAGTTTTTGGTCCTTAGTGGCGCAGATGTAGAGGCACATGGGGTATTAGAGCCAATGCGGCATCGTCTTTTCGAGAACATCATATTCGTACTGGTCACAGGCCATTTTGTCATATTGGTCTTGCATACTTAGGTTCGTACTTCGTAATTTTTAATACTATATTAACCGGTTGCGTCCCGCGTGTCGTCTCAGGATGACACCGCCATTGTTTATCTATTGTGTCTATAATTACGGTACTTGAATAATTCACGTTTCCGAAATATTGGTCCTTTTTCCTAACTCCTACACAAAGGACCAGCTTGCAAAAGTTCTTGAGAAAGCTTGATCACATGATCAATGGCTAGCTATTCTTTATATTTCATAGCTACTCTTTCTACTAATATTGTAAATGTGAAAGTTTCGATATCGACATTCTGAGTTTGGATGTTTGTTAATCAATCACGCCTTAACAGCTGAACGGATTTAGATGAAATTTGGCACATGGGTATACCATGACCTAGATTGGGACATAGTATCCATTTTATCTGGGTACATGAAGTAGTTCCCGACGCAAGTGAAACCGCGATCAACAACTACCCTTTACATTTCATTGACTTTTATATAAATATATATTTGTAGAAGTGACTTCATCTAGAGCAGTAGCAGATAAAACAATGTAGCTTCACAAAACAACAAGACTAGATATTATTTATTGCGCGCGTTAATTTATAGCCTGCAGAAAATACAGGAACAATGCTTTCATTTTATGTCTCCAACAATTCCTAGGTTATTAATAACTGGTGTTTTAACGTTGAAGTGCTGCAGAGTAAAGAAAAGCAGATATCTTCTGAGAAAAATGGAGCAGAGGAGATGAAAAGGGTAGGCAATCTAATACCTCTCGAGAACTTTTTAAGGAGCATTACAGAAGGATGGATGTACCATGTTGATTCCAGCAAGGAATAAACGGCTCTCTCTGTTGAACGCAGTGTTGTAAAAAGTGATTAAAGATTTATTTCGAAAGGGTTCAGCTACGTTCTCCTTTTTGCTTATAACAACATACCATGATCACTAATCCATCTGTCGAACACGGTGATTATTGCAGCACCCCTGAACGTTTATTGTGATGACCATACGGATCTGAAGCTCTTCCTCATGTGATGAAGATAGCTATCCGAAGAATTCTCACACATCCTGGCCTTCCCTTAACGCAGTCGAGGATGTTTTAAAGGGAGACCATCATCATTTTCCTGCCCTAATCCCAGCTTATTTGGGGTCGGTGCAGCATGTGTTTCCAGCGTGTTTTTCTTCCATACATCTCTATTAACCGACATCTCAGTAGTCACCCCTTTCTAGTCATATCATCTTTCATACTATCCATCCATCGTTTCTTTGGTCTTTCTCTACTGTTATAACCATCCACATTCATACTCAAAAGTATCCTCACGAGATATTCCTCATTGCTCAGCATCACATGCCCATACCATGACAACCAGTTTCCACACAATTTCTTAGTCACCGGCGCCACTTCCAGACTTCCTCTTTTGAAGGAAGACCCTCGAAAGAATTATTCGAAATAAAATCAACGACAAGGTGCATAACACGAGGTTGAAAGAGGAAGCTGTTGTGTCCTATCCCATACCACCCCATATAAAAAGACTAGCTTTAAAAAACAACAAGACTCACTATTTATAGTCGTCGCAGATTTATGGGCGCTGGTAATACAGGAACGATGTTTTCGTTTTATGTGTCTCCCTACGATAGTGGAATATAACTTGTGCATATATTTTCATTACTGGATGCATAAATCTGGTATATTTGTATGTAGAATATATTAAAATTTGTTAGTATTGTTGTGGCAAGCTACAGTAACGATTCTGAGGTTTAAGTACCACAGGTTGCTGGCAAGGTTGTTTCGGGATGTATCTGTGTCGCATAGCCAGGGAGCAAACGTCCCAGTGTTATCGCTGCGGGAACTGCCCCGAGGGCACAGCGTAACCCATTGCAGCGCAGCAGTTAGCGGCAGTGATATCTCGCTTTTGGCCATGGTTCTGTCCATGGTCGGAGGCGACGACGCTTGAAAAGGCGTCGTCTCCCTTTGCGAAGAAGTAATACTCGCAAAGGAGGCGGTAAAAAGGGAGAGGAAGGCATCTCTCCCTAACCGCAGTACATGCACCGGGTGACGAAGTGCGCTGAACGATGAGCAGAGGGCCTATTCCCTAAGTCTGTCAACGAAGTTAGTCACCCGTCCGAAAGTAGCCCGAAACGTAGGAGTGAACAAGTGTCAAGTTCAACTTTTCGGACGGGCAAAAACACAGCGGTAGTAGGGACAGCTGTCAAATCGTGTTGTCATTCATTCTTAGTTCGGGGCCCGAAATAATCGTATGTCTGTAGGTGATAGGGAGTAGGAAACGCTCGTAACTAATGTCAAACCACGGACTTCGTGCGTTTTACAGGCGCCTATCTAGTTGATAGTGAGTTCGCCTTTTGAGGCCTCACGGGGCTACGGGGTTCTTTAGTATAAAGTTCCTTTAAAGTATTCATCTTTCGCACAATCCATCATCTTTGGTCCCTTTGCTTATAGCCATTCACATTCATACTTAGGGCTTGTCTCTTTGCAGACTCCTTATTCCTTCGTACCTGTCCGAATGGACTTAATGCCTATAAAAATGAATTATAAAGTATCAAACAATGTAGACAAAAAGTTATCTATTTAATTGTTTGACTAAAAGCTTTTCATCTAAAATCTATTCATGCTTCTGTTTCAGGATAACCAAGTTACAACATTAGAGTTACCATTTTGGGGTTCAACAGGATTGACTAAATTAAATACAGGGTGACCCGACCGCAAACAAAACGTTCCCAAAACTTTTGAAAGCCGGTCTTTTTGTTCCAAGTTGTTAGGACCTACCGTTTTTTGTTTGCCGAGATCAACTCGCGAAATAAGATTTTAAAATGTTTTTTCGATCGTTGTTGTTTTTATGCAGATTTTTTTCTGTTTGAGGAACTTTCGATCTTTGGACTTTATTTCCATTGTTTTCTAATGCATAATTATTTTGTTTTTATTTTTATCCATCCATAATTTAAGTGCTGGGCACTTGTCGGTGTAGCAATCTCCATCTTTCTATATCCAGAGCCAATTCCTTCATTTCTCTGTATGTTGTCACTCTGTCTTTTCCTTCAATTGGTCTGTGTACTTTCTTCTTGGTCTACCTGGCTTTCCCTTTGCTTGTAATTTGCCTTCTATGATGTTAGTTATAAAGCTGTCGTGTCGCAGTAAGTGACCACTAATTTTCCTCTTTCTTCTTTCTATATGTTCTAGAATTTGTTTTTTACTTTGACTTTACTTAGAATCTCTTCGTTGGTTACTTTTTCCGTCCATGATTCTCTTTCTATCCAATGCCAGCACCACATTTCAAAAGCTTTCAACCTTTCTCGATCTCTTTCTGTGATTATTTTTATATAATTGCAATTTTTGTTTTCTTCAAAATTGAGATCAAGACTCCTTTGACGACTTTTATTTATTCCTAATAGTTTCGAATTTGGTCCGTCGGTCCATAAAACTCAACCTGTATAAGTATTGTCTGTATTTATAATTTGACACCTGCCTTCGTGTCAGTTCTCAGAGTGACGTAATTAAATCGGATGCCAAGCACTTTAGATGACTGACATTAATTAATTTTAATGATGTATTATGTCGATGTTACATCTACCTCACTATCTAACCCTTGGAGATTTTGGTATAGATAAATAGTCGGGGACAATTTTTGGTCAGCAGAAAGAAATAATCTTTTTACCCGACACTGTACGACAGCAAACATTAATATTAATGTTTGTACCTAAATACAATAATTAACCTGAAATAGTTTCTAAAAAAAAACATGCAAATACCGTCGGCTGACCGATTGTGAAGAGATGAAATGTTTCAAAGGAGAAATGTCGGTGAACTACTTTTTGTGAGACGGTGACAAAATCGGTCAAGTAAGTTCCGTCTTCGTCAACCTATAGAAAAGGCAAAAATGAAGTATACGGGGTGTAAATGAATTCGTGTAACTCCTTCAAACCACGTGATCTATTTATTACTGATTCATTCATTTATGCATGGCATCGAAATTTTCGATCACATAAAAATAAATTTGGTAAAAAAAATGTTTATTTTTATTTTTAATCAATCTAAATCCCATGCGGGGTTAATCTATACCATTAATAGATCATGTGGTTTGAAGGAATTAGTATGTATTATGTAAAGAGCAACTCATGGAATATGTGTGTTCATCATTCAGCCGAAAGACGCCCACAGCTGTACATAGGCCTTCCCCAAGCATCGCCACATCGACCGGTCCTGTGCTTCTCGCATCCAGCGGATTCTCGCAACCTTCACCAAATCATCGGTCCACCTTGTGGGAGGCCTACCCACGTTGCGCCTTCCGGTACGCGGTCGCCACTCCAGAACCTTTCGGCCCATCGTGATATAGGGTATACACGGTGACATTAAATTGGTTGTTTTGCTAGAATAAACGTTGTTCAGACCAGGGTATACTGCCATTCCATAGTATCAAATAAAAAAAACGTCATAGGACTTTAAAAAAACACACACAAAAAAGACACCATCAAAGACACAAGGCCCCCCTTGTGTCTTTAGTGGCGTAGTAGCACACCGGCATCGGGAACAGGGTCCAAGCTACTGGTGGTCGGTGCCTCAGAGAGAGGAAATTCCTAACAATACGCGCCGTGTCCAGAAGTACCGCTTTCTATATCAGGCCCTTGGTCCAGCTGCCCAACGAGAGCCTCTTTAGATATTGGTCGAGGCTCTTGGCTATTAAACCATTGGCCGTAACGACTATCGGCACAACGATTGCTGAATCAACATCCCACATGGCGACAACCTCGTGTGCCAAGTCTTGATATTTCAAGGTCCCCTGCGCAGTCGGCGCCATGATGGTTCAAGTTATTTGCCGGGAACTTTACCGCGATTGCCGCGATGAGTACTTTAATATTACGGTTAATGTTTGAACACGTTTGAGCAACAAAAGACTTTAAAAATGCATAGCGACAGTGAAGTTCTAACAGTGCGGAAGTCAAAAATGGCTACTTTACAAGAGAGTGAAATAGTACACTGTTACCCTAGGGGTGAAAGTAACTTATTTAGTCCCGAGATGGCATTTGGAAATGGTGAATATTTTGCCCAAATCTATGTTATTTTAAAGAAATAGTTGAAACTAAATTATATTAATGTCATTTAAAAACATATATTCTTTAACGAATACTGAACTTTATGTGATTACAATTTTACATCGCGCTGTAATTGAGTGGCTTTATAGAAAGTTGGAACATGGTTCAATAGAAATCTTATATATAAAGAGACTGGTACTGACTGACATTTGATTCATCAACGCAGAGCCTAATCCACTAAAGCTGGAAATATAAAATTTGGACAGTAGGTTTCTTACGTGACGAAAACATCCACTAAGAAGGGATTTCGCGAAATTCAACCCTTAAGGGGGTGAAAAGGGTGATTAACGTTTGTATGCAAGTCCGTCATTTTTGAAGTAAGAAGCATGAAATTAAGTATTAAGGTTTCTGGTTAAGAGTAAATGTTCACGTGTTTGAGCATTTTTGGAAATTCAACCCCTAAGGGGGTGAAATAAGTGTTGTAAGTTTGTATGAGAAATCTGGTACTTTTGAAGTAAGAAGCATAAAATTCAATATTTAGGTTACTGGTCAGAAATAAACGTACACGTGTTTCAGGGTTTTTGGAAATTCAACCCCTAAGGGGGTGAAAAGGGTGATTAACGTTTGTATGCAAGTCCGTCATTATTGAAGTAAGAAGCATGAAATTAAATATTAAGGTTTTTGGTTAGAAATAAATGTACATATATGTTTTAGGGTTTTTGGAAATTCAACCCCTAAAGGGGTGAAATAAGTGTTGAAAGTTCGTATGACAAATCTGGTAGTTTTGAAGTAAGAAGCATGGAATTACATGGAAAAAACATTTAGACTTTCGAAGACAAATAAATATACCTATACGTTTTTGAGGATTTTTGGAAATTCTACCACTGAGGGGTGGAATACGGGATGAAAGATTTTCTGAAGTTAAAAAGAGCATGAAATCAAATAATAGGGTTTCTGGTTAGAAATAAATGTACTTAAGTTTGAGCGTTTTTACAAATTCAACCTTTAAGGAGGTGAAATAAGGGTTGCAAGTTTTATGAAAAATGTGGTACTTTTAAAGCAATAATTAAAAAGGGCTTAAAGAGCGTTTAAAATTTCACGCAAGCGAAGCTGCGGGCAACAGCTAGTGTGAAAATAGAACTAGTTTTTTTTATATAATTTGACAGCTGTCAGTTGAAAACGATTCTCCCTAGGACTGAAAAGTATCACTTTCAACCCGCTCCTCAGGCCACTTCAGACCTACTTTCTGTGTATGAGTTATGAAAAACTATTTAAAACGAGCGTAACCTACGCTGAACGCAATATTGTTTTTAATTATCATTACAGATAAACTCTTTGATGATTTATTAAACCTTTGAAAATCCTAATAATCTTTTTCATTTCAAGTAATATTGTCACTTTCGCAATGTCGTCTGTTTTTGTCACAAAATGACTTACTCACTGTTAGAACTTCACCGACAAACGTATTTAAAAAAAAAAGTTTATGGTTCTGTGGAATGGTAGTTGCCCATAGTCTGAACAACGTTGGTTCTAGTAAAACAACCAATTAAAATGTCAGCGTGTATATGATAGGTTTGCGCGTTATTAAGTTCAAATCAACGAACTAAATTCATCCGTAACAAACCCAATTATGAAATCAAGGCCTGTGCAAATATCGCGTTTGTCTTCAATAACTGCGTGTAAATCTAACTAAATATTGAAACGCTATCATTCGAACTCAGCTAAACAGTTAGTTTAGATTGCTTGTTTAACGCTAAATTAATTTTGTGGAATTGATAGTGGAATGTTTGAGTGAAAATGTTTTGATTTAATAGTGTAACTGTGATTCTGAGAGGGTAAAGAGCGTGTCAAATAGAAAGTGTTGTTTTGTAGGCAGCATTTTTATTTAAATAATGGTGAAAAATAATGGTGTTGGAAATCTTGCATGTCTCAATACTCAATACTTTTATTGCATTCCACAATGTGAACTTAGGTGGTAGGTACATATGGAATATACATGCAGTAGTTTTAGAGCATTGTGGGCCCTGTCGGGCATAACAAAATACAAATTAGGAGGAGGGCTATTACAAATTAATATTAGTTTACAACTTCAATATTTATCTACTCGTTCGTTTTGTGAAGGTAGGTGGGCTTACAACTAGGTACATAAATTGTGTCATATAATTTTTACTACTTATATTATGGATTTATACACTAATATTTATTTAAATTATACATGTATTATTACTATTGGTATTATAGATTATTATTGCGGTTTTTTTTTTTGGTATTATTATTTATTTATTAAATTTATCATTTAAATATTCATGTACATTATAATAACATTTACGGATTAGAAGTTGTTTTAATTTATTTATAAAGATATTAAATTTTTGTTCATTTTTAATTTCATCGGGTAATCTATACTAATATTATAAAGAGGTAGAATTTGTTTGTTTGTTTGTTTGTTTGTTTGTATGTAGGAGGTAATCTCCGAAATTACTCATCCGATTTCAAAAATTCTTTCACCAATAGGAAGCTACGTTATCCCTGAGTGCTATAGGCTATATTTTGGGATCAAAAAATTAGGGATCCGTAAATTAACGGGAGCGAAGCCGCGAGCAAAAGCTAGTTTATTATATATTTTAACTGACATTACTAAAGTGCTTGTGGAGTGTATTTTTAGCTTAGTCTTGTCGCATGTTCCCATCCCACAAATAATATGTCGAAAAATAACTAATACCCGCAATGTACCTACTCTGAAGCGCAGTTTAGACTACGCTATACTATTTCGGTGGGTGCTCGTGTTTTTGCCGAAATATTTTATATCGAATTTCATTACGCCGACAACGATTCGCCGACGTAATCTTTGCCGAAGCAATTTTTACTCTAATTTGATTTCGCTGAATGAATGACAGCAGTTGTCATTTTATCTATATCTTATGTCAAATTTGACGTTTAGAATAGATAAATTTCTCGAATCGACTCGATAAAAAGATCCGTGCTCGCACCGCAGCTGCGTGATGTTATAGGTTTGCTTTTGTTCGACAAAGTTGGTCTTTCGGGCCCAAAGAAGATCTTTTAGGTTGTTTTTCGAAAAGCAAAATGTCTCCACTGTTGCTTCCATAATTAAAGTACTATTATTAACGAACACTAGTTTTCACAATTTCAAAGCCGCACTTTCCAAAGGGTGAAGATAAAATCTTAAAGTTACCAAATTCAATTATTTCCGTTCCCAAAACCGGCAAGGTAGGTACATCAAAACATTGAAATGAATCATCCAATTCAATCAAAATATGACGTCCAATTTTCTGTATAGTTCTCGCTCGACTTTCCTGTGCCGGGATCCTTTGTGATGAAATCAAACATTTTTGATTTTGATTTGATTTGATGTGTTTCACAAAAAGTCGAACGACATGAAATTCTAGCGTGTCCTCCCACTCACTGGCGAACGTTCACAGGCAAGAGTCCAGTTGTGGCGAGACAAAGCTTCTCTACCTACTCCGTTTGTTAATCCTTCCGAAGATCTCCCACGTGGGCATGAGTTGCCTTGGCTGACCTGGAAGTCTCTAAATAGACTTCGGACTCAGGTTGATCAAAGCAACGAAAACCTGTTCAAGTGGAGATTTGCGGATAACTCAAACCAGGGGGTCTACTCCCTAAGCCCGAAGTCCGTGGTTTCGGCCTTAGTTACGAGCGTTTTCTACTCCCTATCACCTACGGACATACGATTATTTCGGGGCCCGAACTAAGAATAAAAGACAACACAATTTGACAGTTGTCCCTACTACCGATGTGTTTTTGCCCATCCGAAAAGTTGAACTTGACACTTGTTTTGTTCACTTCTACGTTTCGGGCTACTTTCGGACGGACGACTAGCTTCGTTGACGGACTTAGGGATTAGGGCCCCTGGAGTGTAAATGTGGTGCCGTTCCGCAAACTATGGCGCACTCAATATCATGCCCCGCCTGCCCTGTTACCTGTACGCCACAAGAACTAATGGACGCTACGGATAGTGATAAACTCGTTGCTGAGTGCTAGGCCGATACTGTGTAAATTGTCACCGACACGCTAAAGCTGGCTTCCCACGGTGCGTGGTAGCGCGCACCGGCTGTGCGTAGTATCATCCGTAAAATCACGCACCGTGGGAAGCCACATAATGAGGTGCGTGATGTGGATACGGCGCACCGCACCGCACGCGTCCGCGTTACCACGAACGAGTCTCTTCCCATGGTGCGTCGGTGCGAGCTCGTGCGTCGTGGTGCGCATACGAAGATGATGAAATTCTAGTAAACCCCTCTCTACCTCATTCGTCACATAAAGTTATGTGTCATAGGAAGGTTATTAAAGTGGTTCTAGGAAGCTATAAGAATGTACTTAGGAAATTAAGCGATTATCTGTTGACATTTAAACTTTTATAACCTTCACCACAATGGCCGATGCCAAAGGCATCCAATAATCCCTATATTTGAATCGCGATCCTGCGGTGCGAGCACGGATCTTTTATCGAGTCGATTCGAGAAATTTATCTATTCTAAACGTCAAATTTGACGATATAGATAAAACGACAATTGCTGTCGTTTTATCTATATCGTCAAATTTGACGTTGTTATGTCAAATTTGACTTAAGAAATAGATAAAACGACAACTGCTGTCGTTTTATCAATAAGTTAAGTTCGATGTTTAGAAGAGATACATTTTTCGAATCGACTCGATAAAAGTACCGTGCTTGCGGGGCTGTATCGTGCTATTTATTGGGTGTTTCAATACACAATCAACAACAATCAATACTGTATAAACAGAGTGTAAATGAATTCATGTGATTCCTTCAAACCGCGTGATCTGGTGACACAGACTGACCAAGCATTGGACTATGTAAAAAAAAGAAAAAAAAACTTTTTTCAGGGTTCCGTACCCAAAGGGTAAAACGGGACGCTATTACTAATACTCCGCTTGCCGTCCGTCTGTCCGTTTGTTACCAGGCTGTATCTCATAAACCGTGGTAGTTAGACAGTTGAAATTTTCACAGATGATATATTTCTGTTGCCGCTAAAACAATAAATACTAAAAAACAGAATAGATTATGTTATGGAACCCTACGTGCGCGAGTCTGACTCGCACTTGGCCGTTTTTTTCTGTTTCTAAGTCATTTTAATGCCCCGAGTTAACTGACTGCACGGAGCGATATCGCGCTTGTCGTGCCCGCCAGCTGTGTCGCCGTGCTTTCATTCATTTATGACTGGCATCGAAATGTGCCGAACGGCCCACTCCTGACAGTGGGCTTTGATACACCGAGTAGTATATTGAACGTGCGTGTTTTCACGTAGTACTAAATAAACGTGGACTTATCAGTACACTCCCTAATTAAAAGGGTGAAAGGAAATAAACGACATTTTTATCGCAACAGCAGGGCGGGGCTTACTAATTAAAATAATTAAGCTTGAGCTTAATAACAAAATACTACAGCAACGTAGCAAGGAAATCGAGGAGCCGGACGTGACGTCACGACACTGCTATCCATCACAAAAGTTGTTCAGGCAGTGTTAAAAAAAAATTACAGGGTGGAAAAATATTTACGTTTGAGATTTAAGAAAGCGATGCAGCTATGTAATTGTGACTTTACAATACGAGAAAAAATTGTAAAAAGAAAATAAAAATGTTTTTTAATAAGAAAAAATAATATTGAACACTCGGCTACCTATCAAGTGGCACATTTCCAGTATGAGCTGATCCAGCATTGAGGCTCTCTGTACAATGAAAGGTTGGTAAATAACTTTTTCTAAAATTTCATTCTGTGCGAGCCCTAAGCCATGAGGTACGAAATAATATTGGAATGTCTACACACGTGCGCTTTCATGTTCATCTTGCGCTTTCAACTTTCAATTCCTCTTGCTTCAAGCGCATGCTATATTGATTGCCATAAGACTCTAACTAGTATTAAGGCATGCGCTATTGCATGCGCAATGGCGCTTCAGGCATGCGTCAGACGAAAGCGCAAGATGAGCATGAAAGCGCACTGGTGTAGACATACCATATGAGTTTGTTACCCGACACTCACGTGAAAGTGCTGTTCGGCAAACCAGCCAACATAAAATCAAAAAATAAAACAACTTAATAACTTTAGAACACACAGATCGATACAGAATCCCTTCCAAAAATCTCAAACGTACCTAATTACACCCTGTATACCCAAAAACGTTTTTGTAGCGTCAACAAAATAGGGTCAGTAAATAAACAAAAGGAAAAAGAATAAATAAATCTAAAATCTTTTAAGGTATGCCCCATATATTTTACGTTACACAGATAAACATAAAGACGAATCCATGGTTTTAGTATCAATAAGGTGTGGCTAAAATGTTATGGAGCCCATAAAAACGGGCCTGAAACCTTTTTATGGGGAAAAGAGACGTAAAATGACAATCTAGAATCACCATGACTGTTGACTTAACGTAATAAGGTAAATAATTAATGTTTGAACTAAATGGGTAGTACCGATTTAACCGCGCACCAAAATATTCACGTTTTTTTCAACAAAATATTATAGTTTCCTATCAAAAATACTAACTGCACATCAAAATATGCACTCCAAAAGAAATCAAAATCGGCATATATTTTATGGGTCAAGCAGAACTATTAAGTGAAATGACCATCTAATATCTCAATGCATATCAAATTATTGTTTGACACACCATAAAAGTTCATTATCAAATTTGTTAGAATTAAACACTTCATTAACTCTTAAAAATATCAATATTTCGAAATAAAACACCTATTTATCAATTTTAATTATCTTATAAACCAATTTCTTGATAACTTGGAGAACAACAAAAGAATACAAAATTATGCTCAAACGATGCACTAAATAAATTCAGTTCTTGCATATATTGTTACTTGCATTGCAGCTTAAAAAACGAAATCTTAAATCAAAATTAACCTTACAACTATAAATTATTTGAATACACTTGAGTATGTTTCTCAATCAATGTTGTAGGAAATCTATAACAAACTAGATTTGAGATCAAAATTAAACTTATAACTATAAATTGTAAATAAACCCTTTAGCCATTGGTTTAATTCGATTAGTCCAATTCACCTTATTCGCGGTTAGTCCTATTCGCGTTTAATTTAATTCGCGGTTGGTCCAATTCGCGTTTCGTCCAATTCGCGGTTGATCCAAAAAATATATTTCCAAAATTAAACAATATAAGACATTTATACACGATGACATTTAATTGGTTGTTTTAATAGAACGAAGGTTGGTACACCATGGTCTGAACCATGGTGTACTAACATACAACAGCATAAAAAAATAAAATTCAAATAAAAAAAACTAGGCTTTCTTAAAATGTCTTATGTTGCTCAAACGTGTTCAAACATTAAAAGTCCGTAACATTAAAGTACTCATCGCGGCAATCGCGGTAAAGTTCCCGGCAAATAACTTGAACCATTATGGCGCCGACTGCGCAGGTGCCTTGTGTCTTTGGTGGTGTCTTTTTTGTGTTTTTTTAATGACCAATGCCGTTTTTTTTATTTGATTCTGTAGAATGGTAGTAGACCACAGTCTGAACAACGTTTGTTCTAGCAAAACAACCAATTAAATGTCAGCGTGTATATTGTTTTGTTTGTTTTTCCTATTTTTTTTTCGATTAATTGTGATCGAATTTCACCCATTTTCGTCTGTGCACATTATACAGGGATTCACTGTAAGGTAAATAACAAATTCTTAAGCCTAGTTTTCGGGAACACCCAAATATTCCGAAATATTTTATTCCGAATTTGGACATTCCGATGTTCAAAAATCCGAATTTGATAATTCCATAAAAATAAACTAGGTACCGATTATTAAAAAACACGAAAGATATTTTACCGAATGTCATAAATACGATTTATTTGTTTTCCGACTTTCAAAAGTACAAAGAATTAAACATCCGATGTGTTCTTGGCCCGAAAAACAGCATTCCGAGTTTGCAATTTTCCGAAAACAATAAACATTATGTCAAGCAATAGAGTATTAAACATAACACAGAAAGGTGAGCAGTTGGTTAGGTTAGGTTAGAACTGCGATCCCCTACGCACGAGCCGAGCGAGCGAAGCGAGCGTGCCGCGGCAGCGGCCGGCGAGTGCTGGAACCGATTAGTTACATATAGGTACTTAATAAAAAAGCGCGTAATGGTGAGCAGTTGGTTAGATGCGACTGCGTAATGGTGAGTTTAAAGAAATAAATATATAATGAGACAAAAATATTTTTCCCACAATTATGTTATTATAAGTAGGGAAAGTGATTCTGTTATTAGCTTCTTTTTCTACCTTCCTATGAATAATTAACTTGCTCCCTTTGGATTTTAAACCATTCTGTGTTAATCTGTTTTGCTATTTAGGTTCACTAGGCGTTTTAATTTCGGACTTTTAATTAATAGGTATTTTAATAATCGGAATTCGTATTTTTGATGTTTCGGATTATTGTTGAATCTGACTTTTTATTGTTAGGTGTATTGAAACTCAGCATTTTGATATTCGTAATTGTAAACGTTAGGCGTTTTGTAATTTAGGATTTCTAAAAGTAGGTATTATGATTAATCGGAATTGTCTTATTAGGAGTTTTAAACCATTCGGAATTATGAAAATCGGTATTATAAAAATCGGAATTAAGAATATCGGAATTTGGTTTTTCGTATTATTGTAGTGTACCCCTAGTTTTCACAGGACCAGTAGCTGGCGGACAGTGAAGGACAGTTACTGTCTGGCAGCTACTGGGTCCGCGAAAACAAAGTTGAGCCAGTACTGACCAGTCAGTTGCTGTCGGACAGCTACTTAATATTTTTTTTTGTTTCTACTGTCCACTGACCTTTCCTCACTCCCACAGAGACTCACTGGGTCGTCACTCGCTCCATATGAACGCAACTAGATGGGTCAGAGTCACTAGGCCAGAACTAGTAACACAGTAGCTGTGTACTGCTGTCTTCTATGCAGACCCAGTAGTGAGAACACGTCGGGTAAGTGACAGTACTGTATAGACAGCAAAATGTACAGTTGCTGGCTACTGGGTGGTCAGAAACTGGGCCTGTGAAAACCAGGCCTTACAGTCATGAATGGCAAGATGGCAGCCTATGTGCTCAGCCATTAATAATTAGTATGTATTGCATCGCATTGTTATTAATATTACTTGTTTTGTGTATAGACTCAATTAATTTATTCCCTTGACAGACAGAGCTGTGTTGCTGGGGAGTTTGTTGCGCCGTTTCTCCTTCACAGCATAAACCATAGCCAGTATACTAAAGTAGTCTTTGGCATAAACACTAGGAAGCAGTGAAGGGCGGGCGTGTTTGGGGCTGTTTTTTGTTTCATTGAAGTTCAAAATAAACTAAGTAGGTAATTCTAGTCTATTTTGAATAAATGAGTTTTGAAGTTATGTATGAAAGGCTAACGTTAGCTTTGGTCCTTGTGATCTGGACAAAGGACCAGTTCCTAGTCTCTTAATAATAAATTAGTCCCTTGCAAACATCTGATGAGGCTTTTGTTAGGCAGCGGGATCAAGGGTTTGATTCAGAAAGCGGTACTTCTGGACACGGCGCGTATTGTTAGGAAGTTCCTTTCTCTAGAGCCCTGACTGCCGGCAGCTTGGACCCTGTTCCCGATGCCAGTGGGCTACTATTTTTTCATATTTTCAAATGTGTATTGTGATTATTTTTTTTAACATAATTATGTATCTATATGACTGCCTCGTTGGTCTAGCGGTCGCAAGCGCGACTGCTGAGCGTGAGGTCCTGGGTTCGAACCCCAGGTCGGGCAAAGTGTCACTGAGTTTTTCCGTGTGGAATTTCTCAGTAGCAGCCCGGAGTCTGGATTTGTGCCCGGTCGATGGCAATAGGCTCGCCCCCTATTACATGGGGCGTGAACATAAACGGCGGAATGTGGGTGTACTATACACCTCTGCCAACCCTTCGGGGAATACAGGCGTGAGTTTATGTTTTGTTATAATTATGTATTTAAAAATATAACTTAATATGCATTTTACAATGAATAAACGAGAATGTCGTGTATGTATGTTGTGGTGGCCCGGAGGTTACAGACCCGCTTGTTAAGCACCGGGTTGCGAGTTCAAACCCAGGCATGTACCAGTGTGACTTTTTCAATGTCATATGTACTTTCTTAGTTAATCTAAGACGCCACTGACATACGGTGAAGGAAAACATCGTGAGGAAACCTGGACTTAATGTTCTGAAATCACCAACCCGCAGTGAGCAAGCGTGGTGATCAATGCTCGTTCCTTCTCTGTATGAGAAGAGGCCTTTGCCCAGCAGTGGGACAGTTACAGGCTAATATTTATTTATTTTATTATTAAACGAGAATAATAATTGGTCCTTTGGATTAATACGGTAAGATAAAAGATTTGTTTTATACAAAGTGGCTCAATTTAATTATAGGCTACGAAATCCATTACCTTAAGGACTACCTGTACCTAATAAGGTCCTTTAACTACTTAGATAAAGACTTGTATTGTCTCTTTAAGGGCTTTTGAAATAGTTGTTTAGACACTAAAGGCATTACGTAACACATTAGTGGTCGCAAAACGGCTTAACTTTGAAGTTAAAGTGTAAACAAAAGAGCACTTACTGTACGTGTAAAATAAGGCCATTTTTGTTTATGTTTAGCTTAATAATAAAGCTGGGTTTCCAGCCAGTGTGTTGTTATACACTCTACACAAAAACATTTAGGTACACAAAACAATAAATTGTATCCGACGGATAAAATGTATACGGTGAGTGCTAGGTGGATGAATAAAGCTAACTTTATCCAAATAAAGCTAGTTTTATCAAGGCCTTTGGATAAAAATTAAAATTATTACTAACTATACTAATTGGCTATTTGTACCAGATATACAGGGTGAAATTGTAAACAGTCGACAAATTGAAATGGGAGATTGTACTCATCACTATGAACAACTTTTACTATGAGAACAAATCTGAAATCGCGAAAAAAAATCTGCTGTTCCCTACATTTTGACGAGTTATGCGAACATAAATGTAGGGAACAGCTGTTTTTTTTTTCGCGATTTCAGGTTTGGTCCCATAGTAAAAGTTGTTCATAGTGATGAGTACAATCTCCCATTTCGTTTTGTCGACTGTTTACAATTTCATCCTGTACAAAATGTATACGGTTAATGTTAGGAGGATGAATAACCAACCCCTTTGGCCTTTGGATAAAGTTTAAAATTATTACATACTTCGGACATGAAACTTCGGACACTAATGAAGTTTAACATAACGCCTGTATTTCTCGAAGGGTTGGGTAGAAGTGTATAATACACCCTGATTTTGCGGTTATGTTTAAGTCCCATGTAAAAAGGGGCGAGCCTATTGCCATTAATCAGCCACAAATCCGTCGCGCGCCCTTCGGCGCCAGGTGCGTCTGTCGAGGGAAGGGAAACTGGCAGCTGCCTCTCTCTCCCTCTCCACTCCCTCTTTGGTCGCCATCACCTCCTCGCAAGAGGAGGCGACGGCTTTTCACGCACTTTCGCGAACAGAACCACGACCGGAAGCGAGAGGTCACTACCGACTGCTGCGACTAGTTCACGGCGTTTAGTCGCCATGTCCTTGGGGCAGGCGACGCAATGGTGACAACCGGTTGTCTGCTCCTGGCTTATGCGACACAGGTACTTCCTAAAACAGCCATATCCCGAGAGTACCTGCGTCAGCCGGAAGCTGAGGGCGTCATACCGCCTTTCCAGCCACTCCTCCACGCGGGGTCTTACCGCCACTATTGCGGCGTGCCCTGCGTTGGGTTGCGCAAGTCGTTCTCTCCACTCTGCCACTGGGATCTGGCGGAGCTCACTCCGCCCAGGCGCCTCCTCGCGCTGCTGATATCTCAGCGCGAGGGCTCTCGCCTCCAGATCCCAGAGCATCGATCCGGCAAGGAGGCTCGCCGCCTCGAAGGAGATCGTAAGGTACCCCTTTATCACCCTGACGGCCATCGCCCGCTGCGGTCTCCGCAGGATAGCGACGTTGCGGGCCGTCAAGGTGTCCGCCCACACGGGTGACCCGTAAAGGGCCATGGATCGTACGATCCCCCCATAGAGCCTCCGGCAACAGATATATCCTCTCCTAACTCACGGTCACCCCTAATAACGCCCACAAGACTACATAAAATAGCCCATTGTAAGCATTTTTTTTATTCTGGTTTTATTTAGGGGTTTTAATCTGAGATATGAAAACATGGGGTTGCCTTGCCATAGCCTTTTACAAAATATCTACTCTTTTACAAAATAACTCTACTTAAATCAACTTAACATCTATTACTTACATACTATTAACAAGCAAGGAAAGTGAATCACTCAACAAATATTTGTAAAAGATTTTGTGAGTCAGTGACAGCTCATTATCTCACAGAATCTTCTAGTTGACTCTGAACATGGTGCAGATAAAATTGACTGTATCAATCCCACATCCAACACATTTAGCTTTAACTGGATCATGAGTGATTCACGTTCACTCTTATTTCGGACACAATCCATCAGCAATTGCAAGCATTAAAATACATTACATCAATTTAATCCATTACTTATACTAAGCGTAAGCCCATTAAATAACATTTTACTCCTGCAACATGAGATTAAATTCACTCAAGCCTAAAACAGCAATGTCTGCAAAATACGTTAATGATTTAGTCGTAAGCCTGAAGCGTTGTCAGATAATGCCGGTAATACGGCCATTTGGACACAATGTGCGTTGGACATAAATGCATGGTTTTAGGTAGGTATTTCAATTGGAAAATTACCTAATTACGAGCCTGAAAATTGTCGACATGCTATTGTTTGATATACAAAAGCCTGAACAACTAATAATAGAGAGTAATTTTTTTTTTGAACTGGCTTGGGCCATCCTTGGGCCACTAGGGTCTGGTTGAAAACCAGCGCCAGGCATTCCGTCTGGCATATGCTGAACCAGCGCCTTTTCAGCGCAATTTATATTATAAATAGGTAGTGGGTAGTGCTTAATTATGGTAAAAAAATCTGCTGAATAAATGATTTTTCTTTCTTTATTTCAAGAAATATTTGTAAAACAATTACCTCCCTTTTTTGTTGATTCTAAACAAACTACGTTCAGGATTCTGGTTTTATTATGTTACACGTTGTATTTTAGGTATTTAGTTATTGTATTTACCACGCTTGGCAACCTGTATTACCGCCACTTGCTAAGGATCCCTTGAGAGATTGTTACCCAGACTAGTTAATTATTCAATCATCAAAGGCTAGATGGTCAAGGCAGTAGGCTTTACCACGTTTAGTTGAGATTAAAGGCGCTCCCTCACCGGAAGCATTCGCGTGTAGCAATGTAAGGTAAAATTATTAGCATTACTACCTACTTGGCGATAAGGATCAAAATAGAAGAATAGCACCTTAATATAAAATAAAATAAGATATACCTATTTTTGTGTTTTTCTTTTTATTGAACTGCTTGTTGATAGACCGTTTTATGTAAGTGGGCAGTTATTGGTACTTAGAAACGGGCACAAGGACCACAAAATATTGTCGGGGTAGTGAAAGAACTAAATAACTAACACCTTTGGCGAAATTTGAAATTTTTACATTTTCTCGTATCACAAAAAATCCCGCACCTTTTAGTCTTACACACGTTTAAACATCTTAAGTCAATAAAACAATATCTTAATTTAATGAACTCAGGTGGAAAAATGAATATCGTTACATTCACGTTAAATAGGAGCAGAAAAAATAAATAACTCGAGAAATAAAATTAATGAATAACTCTAATTTATCTTTACTTGAGTAATGAAACAATTGAACAAAGTATCTTATTTAAATTTGGCAGTACAACATGTCAATAAAATTTAGGCAGAAATTAATAAGGGTACCTATGAGAGTTGAATGTTTTGTTGTGAATTGAGAGTTGAGTGATTTCACGCGGGAGAAGTAAATAACTGACAGGAAAAAGTAACTAATTACATAATATTCGGAAAGTTATGTAGAGGGATGAACGGGATGAACCTGGATAAGACCAAAGTCATGTACAATGGTCATGTCTTCCCGAGACCCGTAGTCGTAAATGGCGCTATTCTCGAGGTTGTGCAAGAGTACATATACCTACCTTGGCCAAACTATACAACTGGGGCGGCACAACTTCGAGAAGGAGGCGAGCAGAAGAATACGCTTCGGCTGGGCGGCATTCGGGAAGCTACGTGATATCTTTAAATCGTCGATCCCACAATCCCTTAAGACCAGGGTCTTTAACCAGTGCGTCCTACCATTAATGACTTACGGAGCCGAAACGTGGACACTCACCGAAGGCCTGGTCCACAAATTTAAGGTTGCTCAGCGTGCTATGGAGAGAGCGATGCTCGGGGTTTCTCTGGTGGATAGAATTCGCAATGAAGTCATTCGCCAGAGAACTAAAGTCACCGACATTGCGCGTAGAATTAGCACGCTGAAGTGGAAGTGGGCCGGCCATGTCTGCAGACGAACAGATGGTAGATGGAGCAGACACGTGTTAGAGTGGAGACCGCGTTTGGGCAAACGTAGTGTGGGACGCCCTGTGGCACGATGGACCGACGATTTGAAAAAGGTGGCTGGCAGCGGATGGATGCTGGCTGCCCAAGACCGGGATGGTTGGCGATCTTTGGGGGAGGCCTACGTTAAGCAGTGGACGGCAATAGACTGATATGATGTAGAGGGAAAGGAGATTGCTCATCTTCATATGAGAATTGGTCCAAATGCTGCCCAGGAATGGGAGAACCTGCGCTGGGTTCGTGGCACTAATCTATATCTTTATACGAAATATTTTTAGAATCTATCCTTAATCCATCCTTTATCCTTAATTACGAACCCCAGGATAGATTCTAAAAATATCTCGCAAAAAGACATAGATTAGTACCAGGAACCCAGCGCAGGTATTCCCATTCCTGGGCAGCATTTGGACCAAAGTTGGGCAATCTCCTTTGTGTAACTAGTTTTTTTTTCTTACAATTACGGTAACAGTTAGCGATTGGAAAATTATCTTAAAATATGAAAGTGATAAAGATATACCTACAACATATAAAAATAGCGACGCAAAAATTGTTATTACAACTAAAGTTACGAAAATATATTTTAAAAAACCAGTAAAACGCGATTTTTTCGAAACTTTGAATTTGTCAGTTATTTAGTTCTCCCCCTACGCCTACGATACACATCGATACACATGTTTTTTGCGCTTCCACAAATATCACAACACACTGAATCAAAGCCTGTAATAGTCGCTAGTATAAACGTATTTACCTAAAGCCTTCTGACAAATCCTGGAACCTAAATGTAGTGTTGTACAAAAATCTAGACGTGTATAAATTGCGTGTCGCGAATATATTGAAACATTTCACGTTTTTCATAGTACCCGATTGATACGATCTTCTTTTTACGACGGATAAAACAAAATTTAAGTATATAAGATAATATTTTTTCCTTTGGTTTATTTTGTTTGTATTTTGAGTGTCATAAAATAAAAAAAAATGCAAGATTGTTGCAGGTTAAAGTTGATGTTAAAAATAAACCGGCCAAAGGCGAGTCGGACTCGCGCACGAAGGGTTCTGCACACGAAGCAAATACAAAGAGGAGATGGCATTAGCAACTGTGTACCGTGATATCAATGTAGAACTTGACGTCATCAGGTGGGCGTGGCCTATGTCAGTCTGTCGGCACTCGTCGTGTCAACACCACGTTCCCGCTTCCATCCCATTTTATCATTTTCTTTGTTATTTGAATGAAAAGGTGAAATGTTTTGTGTTATCTTGCAAAAGCTATATTATATATAAATGTATGAACGTTCTGATGTCTTGGATGGCATCACATTTTGCTTGTAACTATTTTTAAACGTAATTTATTAGATTCGTTCTAGAAAAATCTCTTGTTATCATGTCATTGACATGATAAAAATAGTTTTACTGCTCGACATAAGATGGTGCTACCTTATATTACATGAATAACTAAAAAATACATGAAAAATATTCTTATCTTTATAGTTTTATTGCATTGAAATAGATTTAAGATTTTGTAAAGCCTTTTTGTTGACAAAAATATCGTAATAAGTATTGTTTTATCATTATTATAAACTGTGAAATATTTCGGTCGCCATCTATCGTGAAATAGTGTAAAATAGCCAATAATTGAAAAGACAGGACCATACTTAAAACTCAATTATCAAATGCGATAGTTGTCTTTCTGACTTACACACGTCAAAAGTGTGTAGGGATAATGTTATATACTACTATTAATTTAATACCTATGAAAATTGTTCCTGTTACGATATAATTGTTACACTAAAGACATCTAGCGTCATATAGCTAAACTACGTATTAGTTATCTATTCTTTTAGATTTTCCTATTCACCGCTAGATGGTAAACGTAAAGTAGGCGTAAGTAGGCGGGGCGTAACGTTCCCCCTCACCCCGCAAAGTGTCACGCTTAGAATAAGTACTAAAGCATTTTTTTACTATTCAGGACGTAGCGCACACTCTTATTTATAAGAACAATGTGCACATATACAAAACACAATTAATTAAATATAAATTCTAGACTAAAATATTTTTTCAAATCACCGCGCCACTGACACAAGTATTATACGACAAAATTTAAAATGTCGTTGCCGTCTGACAGGGGGTACTAGTGGCGGGCAATTTAATTTGGTAGCTAGGCTTTGGCTCAAAATCTCGAAATTGCTCTTATTTGACAGATGCCCCTGTACGTTTTTCAAGTACTGAGGCGGCTTCTATGCTTTAGTACTTATTCTAAGGTGTCACGCATCGTATCATAGGAAATTCTAATTACAACATCTCCTCTTTATATTTGCTTCGTGGTTCTGCACCATTATCTATAAAAACGGCAAAAAAAACACGTTTGTTGTATGGGAGCCCCCTTAAATATTTATTTTATTCTGGTTTTTTAGTAAGTATTTGTTGTTATAGCGGCAACAGAAATACATCATATGTGAAAATTTCAACTGTCTAACTATGACGGTTCATGAGATACAGCCTGGTGACAGACGGATGATGGTGGCCAATAATCATTCGGCGAAATCAAATTAGGGTAAAAATTGCTTCGGCAAAGATTACGTCGCGGATCGTTGTCGACGTAATGAAATTCGATATAAAATACTTCGGCAAAAACACCCATACTAAAAGTACCTGTACGCTGTATATTATACGGTATAATTATATACGGTATACCTACAACCCACGTTTCTGCAAAAAATCCCTTTTCTTCAGCCCTCAAATTACGCGTGACGTCATGCGTAAAAGTGCCGCGTAACAGTTTTTGTATTTTTTGAGGAAAAAATAGAAAAAAGGATGAATGTGTCATGAGAACGATAGAATGTGTTACCGATAGCCTGAATAGGTACATAAGTACTCGTAAAAGATAGAGCAAAAACGCGAATTGAAGTGCTTTACAAAGAAAAAATTTAGGAAAATATGTAGGGAAGTATGTGAGTACACACAGGTAAGTGTGTTATACTTGCGAGATAAGGCTTCTCTACCCACTCCGTTTATTGCCCCTTCCGAAGATCTCCCACCTGGGCATGAGTTGCCTTGGCTGACCTGGAAGTCTCTAAATAGACTTCGGACTCAGGTTGCTTGAAGCAAGGAAAACCTGCTCAGGTGGAAATTTGCGGATAACTCAAACCTAGAGTATAAATGTGGTACCGTTCCGCAAACTATGGCGCACCTGCCCTGTTACCTGTACGCCACAAAAACTAATGGACGCTACGGATAGTGCTAAACTCATTGCTGAGTTCTGGGCCGACACGGTGTAGATTGTCATTGAAACGCTAAGAAGAGGAAGAAGTGTGTTGTTACTGAATTGTGTGTTGTGTTTCACGTGTATAAGGCTCATAATGGGGTGCATTAAAAGAACATCCACCAGTGACGATACTTAAGTACGTCTGGCGCATCCTAGGCAGTCAGCCCCGCTTATAGAATGAAAGCGTTATTGTTTGGTGCGACCTCTTCCCCAAGTACCGCAATTTATGTGAAAGATTATAATGCGCATGTCCACGAATCTGATTACCCTGAGGCTGTAAAGTCTATAGTTCGAAATCACTATATGGATGATTTTTTACAGAGTTTTGACGACACAGAGGAAGCTAACAGAGTGTCACACGCCGTCGATGCTGTACATCGGCGAGGCCGCTTTGTGCTGAATAAGTGGGCGTCCAACGAGGCGGCCGCCGTCGCGGGTCTTGCGGTCGAACCAGCAAAGGACACCTTGTTCAGTAAGGAGGAAAAAATCCTCGGGCTCACCTTGCTGACTGGTTAATCTTTTCACCACAATAGGAGCTATTCTGGTATAGCTAGTTCCAACACAAGAGAGAGAGAGAACCCTATAATTATGTAATTTAAGCTGGTGTTTACCATACGTATGGTTGTTATACGAATACCTGTGATAGTCGTTACGGGTAGTAAGAAGCCCGAAAGTCTGACATCCGTCTAACCTTAGGATATCGGCATTGGCCAGTAACTGTGTTGCAGAGGTCTGATGGCAGTCGCTCCGTGTAAAATACTGGTATTCTGCCGCATTTGGTTAGACTAGAAGCCGACCCTTTTTTTTATCGTGGGAAAATCGTCATGTATACGGGTCCCCTAAACCGCCGCCCGCAGGCCACACACTACGGTGGTCGGAGATCGTCGCGCGGCCTCTGGTGGCCGGTGCGTCTGGCACGGGAAGGGAGAGCGGCGGCTGCCTCTCTCTCCCTCTCCGCTCCCTCTTTGGTCGCCATCATCTCCTTGCAGAAGGAGGCGATGGCTTCTCACGTACTCTCGCTCCCGACCATGGACAGAACCACGGCTAGAAGAGGTCACCACCGACTACCGCGACTAGTTCGCGGCGCTGCGTTGCCCACGCAGGACACGCCTACAGCGTATGCAACGCCGTGTCCTCGGGACAGTCGACGCAGAAGCCGACCCTAACATATTTGGGAAAAAGGCTAGGCAGAACATTCACCAATATTCATTCTCTGCGTAAACAACCGTAAACGTAAACCAGAGTCGTTCAACCAGAGAATTCATGTTGCTGAATACCCTTAGTTGCCAAATAATAGTCGATGCTGCAGTGCGAGCACGGTTCTTTTTATCGAGTTGATTCGAGAAATTTATCTATTCTAAACGTCAAATTTGACGTGATATTGATAAAACGACAAAGGTAGCTCGGATCGTATTTTATCGAGGCCTCGATATAATCGACAAATCTTATCGATTATGTCGAGTTTTGACAGTTCCTATTGGTAAATTTCTCGAATTATCACGAATTGTTGTCGTCAGTTAAAAGTTGATAGATAAAGATTCTTTGAGGCTATTTTTGCAAAACAAATGGATTTTGGAGAATTAATTTTGTTAGATGTTGAAAGCAGAACGCATCGTGACATGAAGAGGATCCACAAGCGGAGTTTAGAGACGCGAATTTAAGTTTAATTCAATAATGTATGACTAGTGGTGCTCTCAATTTTTCTACTCTTTTTTGACAGACTTATGCCACTAAAATGATATTTTAAATATTTTTTACAATCTTACAAAGATTATAAAAACATGTTTACAATATTTCTAACAAAATAATATAACGAAATAGTTTTCAGTCGCGAGAAATAACCAGGAAAAGATTATTTCGTAAATAAAACAAAGTCTACATGTGAATGATATTTTTAAATCTGGTGTTGCCATTTTGAAAAGTCGATAAGCTATCGAGAAGACAGCCGTCGACAAGGCTCGATAAAGATACCGAGGCAAGTTCCGTGCTACCGACTCTCGATAAAATTCGGTATGTTTAAACTTTTATCGAGTCGAGAAGTTTATCGATCAAAGAACCGTGCTCGCACTGCAGAATCGATATCGTTTCTCGATTGCGATTGTAACGCTCTGTTCAATGCTTGTAAATAATCAAAACGATACAATTTCACACGATACAATTTCATTTAACTAACATGCGGTGCACCGTACACTGCACTGTGCTGCGGCACGACACCGCGCCGTCTCCCGGTAGCGGCGCCATGCCGTTACACGGTGGCCGATGCTGCACCATAGACATGTGTCCACGGCCTTAGAAGGCTTGTTGCAGTGCGTGTCTGTGTGAGTGTATCAATTCGGACGATTATAGGTATTTGAAGTACTGAATTAGCCTATATAAATACTGTGTCATTACTCAAAGCTTATTTTCATATTGCAAGTGGCTTGCACGCAAATGTTTCACACTTGCATGTGAGCATTAAAATTGCATGTGATAAAATAATAAATTAAATACAAGCAAATATACAGGGTGTAAAAGAAATCGTGTAATTCCTTAAATCCACATGATCTATTATTACTGGTGTAGATTGACTATGCACGGGATTTAGGATAAAGAAACAAAAAAAACCTTGCTGTGTTGATAAGTGACGGTATCTAAACCATCTAATAAGGTTTCAATAAAAAAATAAGCAATAAAAACTTTTTCTTTTCATTTTATTTGATTGAAAATTTCGATGCCACGCATGAATAAATAAAAGCACGGCGACACAGCTGGTGGGCACGACTAGTGCTATAACGGCTATTTACAGTCAGAAAAGTAAATTATTTGAAAACACTTGAGAATGTTTTTTAATCAATGTTGTAGGAAATCTATAACAAACTAGATTTGAGATCAAAATTAAACTTATAACTTTAAATTATTTGAAAACAAATTTGTTGAAGTAAACATTAATAATTGTTGAGCAATTTAAGAAAGAACATCTATTAAAAGATTGATATATTTAGATGTGTAGTTAGTATATTTGATGCGCAATCATTATTTTAGATAAGGAAACAGTATTTCTAGTCGTTTGTTCAGATTTTTGAGGTGAATAAGGAAAATAAATAGTCCTGTTTTGAATAGTTTATTTTTTTATTTTTGTGTTCTACAAGTTTTGGTAGACAATTAGTTTATTTGTAGCGGATGCATACAATTGGTGCTAAAGTAGTCTTAATGATGGAGACATTAGATGAGCGTCACTTATTTTGATGTGCAATTAATTATTTCCCTTTTTTTTACTTTATTTTCAAAAATACCATTTATTTTTAATCTGTGTCACCAGTAGATCACGCGGTTTAAAATAATTACACAAATTCGTTTACACCCTGTATTCCCACTTCGCAAGCTTTTTGTAACAAGCAACTTGCGTGCACCCCACTTGCATAGTGGAAACGCGACTTAAATCATTATTCAAGAAATGTTTTTTTACGAGTGCGTGTTAGTTAATCACAAAGTATCGTGCCCGACATAATAATCGAAATAAATAAAAATATACACGGAATCAGATATTAATCTACCCGCACAAGTAATAAAACTTAATATGAAGCGATTATAGGCATGTTTCGAATAAAATATTTTTTTCGTTTAGGTAAGTAATAAATTGCTGTTCAAGGAAATTATAGAAGTCGTATACATTCTGTGAAACATGTCGTTATTATTATTTAGGGTCCAAGCAAAAGATCGCTTTTTGTTGACCAGTTTCCTTACATGCGAAACGCGAGATAATTTTTTCGTTTCGAAAAAATTATACCGCGATGATTAGACTATCTTTCTACAACCGCATAATCTATACATATAATAAATCTGTAGACATGGCGTGTCTGTACATAGCAAATATTTTGAAAAAACCTGGTTGGGATGTTAAATTATAACCAATAGAACCCATTTTTAACATTTTTGGAATTTTTGTCTGTTTGTCTGTTTATCTGTTTGTCTGTTTGTCTGTTTGTCTGTTTATCTGTTTATCTGTTTATCTGTTTGTTTGTTCAAGCATCACGTAAAAACAACTGATCCAATGTTGTTGACTTTTCTAAATAAATATTGTGCTTATCTCCAAGTAACATATGTTTTTTGTTTCATCGCAATCGGTTCACGCAATCAAAAGTTATGCGAATTTTAAGTTTTCTAGAAGAACTTAGCATGTATTTGTGTATTACCATTTCTTTTCAATAGATGGCGTTACGTGTATCAAATCACGTTGTGAGGAAATATAATCAACGAATATATTACTATTCTCAGTCTACGAAAGGTCTATTGAAATGCTATCCGAAGAAGGTACTAACTAAGCTTTTATAAAAAAACGAAGATAATGTTATTTAAAATTTATTAGGTACCTATCTATCTGAATGGCAGTGGAAGAGAAATATATTCAATTTCATGCAAGTGTAGGTATATATATAAAATTTTTAATTGTGCAAGGCAATACGATAGATTAATTTGAAATACTCCTACATTTTATTATGAATATACTTAAATATGTATTTATAAATCTATTTACTATTAATAAAATTCAAAGTGCACTTTGTCTGTAATTAAATATTTTTCCAAAATTTCGATTCGGTGGTACTATAGGTACTATCGATACAGAAACCATAACATTTTTTTTTAGAATTATTGTGTCTGTTTGTCTTTCCGTCCGGATATCACGTAAAATCCCGTGGATGGATTTTGATGGGACTTTCGCTGATGTGTTGCGTAAAGAGCGGCAATTTTGGTGCTACATATATCATCACGCTATTGTTCATAGGAGCCAAGCAGTGGAACATTATTTCCACATACTACGAAGTATAAGCTTAATATTCGGATCGTAAAATCGCGTGAATCGATTTTGATGGGCCTGCACTTATGTTGGTATATAAACTATCACGCTATTGCTCATAGATGCCGAGCAACGGAACATTATTTCCATATACTGCGTAGTATAAGCTGTAGACAGAAGTAAGTGCTGCAGTGAACGGTCGCTGGCTCAGTGTCCTGCGTTAAAACCTCACTTTAAAAAATACACTTTTTGTAATTTTTTTGTAATGTTTTTATATATTTAATTTTGTTCATTGTTATCAGAACTATTCAAAGCCTGTCGTCGCCGTTTTATTAAGTTTATTTAAGCCTTAGGTAATGTCCCAAAACACATAGCCATGAAGGGAAAGTACTTTAAATATTAAAAATTGCAAATTTCACTCAAAGGTGACTTCATTTTATTTTTAAAAGTAAGAAATGTTGCCTTTACTGGTTTTTTTGCCTGAACCGGGAATCAAACTGACAAGGCTATACCATCCAGTGGCACCTGTTGATAATATCTTTATGGTCAATAATCAGGATCAAATCTCTCCAACAAACACACTGTCTTAAATTGAACGAAGTGGAAAAAATAAGAACTACTTAACAACAATTAATAAGTGCTTGAATTTAAATGTACATAAGTTAGTCAATTTTCGTTTTATGGTCTTCCATCAATTTTAGACACAATGTTTATTGGTGCGATTTGATCCGTATTATTGATCCTATCGATTGGTGAAATAAAAATACAGATGATATTTTTTCGCATTTGGGTTGGTTCGATTTCCAGATCAAACTTTTTGAAATCTTTGGAAGCAGTAGGTACCTATTTCTAACTTATAAAAATAAAATGAAGTCTTCTATAGGTGAATTTTTTATATATTTAAAGTACTTTCCTATTCCAAACCTCGAATGAAATCATTTTATAGACTGCACTGCGTAAAATATTTTGATTTAGTTCGCCGATTGTGATTAGATGGCGTTGTAGCCATTATTGTATCGCCATAAGGTTTCGTTGCATTATCACAATAAATATCAATATTCAATTATAATCCATTTTAGCAAGGAAATGTATGGAAATAAGCAACGCGTTTTTAGTATTATGGTTATATGAACCTTTACGGTCAATCAAGAAGACCTGAAACTGTACCTAAAGAAATGGTTTAAAAGATATAAGGGCCTTGGGGGGACACCTTTGTCTATTATTATTATAAATGGAATACATGTACACTATTTAGTTGCTGCGACACAATGTTGTATTCCGAGTTCCACGCGGACGGAGTCGCGGGCACAGCTAGTATAATAATATGTGTCATGAGGTCTACTGAAAAGCTTACAAACCGCAGAGCAGCTTGTGGCGAGCTGTTGGTGAGTGGCGACACTGCGTACCTTATTGTCTCAGAGAGTCGGTCAGGGCCTCGTCTCCAGTTTGCCTTTATTGGCTGGCTGGAGTGGAACCCCAAGAGTGCCCGCAGGATTCTCAACTCTGGCTTGCCTTTATCGGCCAGCCAGAGGGGGGCCGCCAGAGCTATATGCTCGGGGGTGGAAGTGTCTAATGAATCCGGGTCTTTAAGACCCGCGACGGCGAAACCGGGGCCACACCTCTCTACACCTCTAGCCGCTCACACGTTGTTGCCCCTTTCGCCTATTATACTGGCGGCTTTTCAGGGGGCCCAGCTAGTGAGCTGACGAGTCACCGTCTGCCAAAACTTTTAAATTTTAAACTTGAAAGGTAGACGCCGTTTTCTTCCGGCAAAATATGTTATCCAGGCCACTTAACACCCCTTCCCATAGACCAGATATTTTTCACCACATTTTACAATAGTCTTGCACCCACCTGAGACGGTCCATGACTGTACTCCAATACTGCAGACGTGGATAGTCCCAGGTCGGTGCCCCATCCTATTTTAGATTAAAGTTCTCAAAGGAGCCTCTGCGCGTTGGACCTGTGTTCCCCGTATGCCTTCCAAAGGACCTTACATCTTCCATACGGAAGATGAGCCGTGAAAAGAAAGAGAGATACATATAATGTGTACTGTTCTTTCATTATAAATATGACTTTTCAATATTTTTTTATTGTACACAAAAAAACAGCCTAAATATCTTAACCTTTTGACCGCCACGGACGTCTATGGCCGTCAAACTTTTGAACTGTAAAAAAAAACGGTGTTTTCGACGTGCCATGCCGTCGGAGGCATCGTGAGCAAGTTTTAATTTGACGTCCATAGACGTCCGTGGCGGTCAACAGGTCGAAACGGCCATATCTCAAAACACCTTTTTCGTTGGTGGTCGCATTCTGCATAACTACTCTTAATTGATCTTAGTTATAAAAAAAATTAATCTCATAATAAAACTGAATATTACCTAATTATTAAACTGATACTGCAATAGATAAAATAATGATCCAAATTACTAAAGTGTCATCTGCAAAGCTAACTGGTAACAAAATTACTGAATCAATTAGTATCCACAGCACAATTTCCAACGTTTGACGCAATTATTAGAAAGTGCAATCATAAAACAGAAAGGTACAGAAAATCCATTTCGTACGATTCTCGGTAACGAACACATTACTGAGAGCTAATTCGACTAATGTACGATTTCCACCGACCTAAATGAAATTCAGACTTCTATACAATAGTTAAGTATCATGTTTGCATGCAATTTACACTGCTTGGAACTCGGTTAAATCCGCGCATATGCCGCGTCAGCCAGTCGGCTGAGCTCGGACGCCGCGGCAGCTGGTCGGCACCTCGCGTACGTGGACGGCGGCGCTCGGCTGTCGTCGCGTCCGGTCGGCTCCGCTCGGCCACACCGCGCCGGTTGAAACTGACTTCGAGACGAAAGCATCACTAGTCGCTGAGAGCATGCTAGCTTATATAGATTTAGAATAAATGTTAAAATATATTGCAAGTGAATAATTTAGAATAATATTGTTAATATTGCAAGATTAATGTCAAATGAACCAAAGCTGTTATAATTATATTTATGTTTCTCTTTCTTTCTATAATGATATGCTTATTAAATTACAAGGATAGACTTTAGTATTAGGTATTGTCTGTGATATAATTATAAATTCACCAGTGTTAAATACCCAGAATAGAATTACAGAAACTAAATAAAGTATATCTGTATGGATACAATGTGGCGAACTAATTTCTTACTTACCATCTATTGTAATATACCTACATTAACAATTAAACGATATTTGTATTTTTATTTGCGGATACGCGAGCACGCTCGCGCATGCGCCCGGTTTCCAGCAGATTGTAGCCGTCGGGCGGACGCAGGCGGCTACTGGCGTGTGCTCGCGCATCCGCTGCGACGCGCTGCGCTGCGCCCCGACGCGGCCCGCTTAGTGGAAATCGTACATAACAAAATTGTTCCCAAACGCAAGCGAATCACAACCGTCAGTCAGTTTTTATTTACGAAAACTGTCAAAATGATTGGTTTTGTTTTTTTCGTGTCAAACAATTTGACAGCTTCTAAAAAGGAAAAGTGTCTGATTGAACGGTTTGGCCTTGGCTCGGTTGCGATTCATCAAGATTTCTTTTAGGAGAATTAGGCTCCTGAATCCCCTACTGACAAGGCGGGAAACCGGTTGCGAAAGTCGATACTTTAGCAACTTTAACCGATGTTAATGAAGGTTTTTAACGGTTTCGCATAATGATTTCATTCAGAACGAAACCGATAATGATTTCGTCCTAACACAGAAAAGTAAAAAAAAACACTATAACCCGACTACGAAAAAAAAGGGCTCTAAAAATGACGAAACAAGAAAATAATTCAAATAGAAATCCAGAAATGCATAGGTACAAAAATGGTCAAGGTGGAGCCGTGGTCGCACTTACTGTATATTATACATACCATGTCTGTTTAATGGAGGTGTTCCTGGCACCCACATAATCATAGTACGTTACCGTTATTAAGGGGCCATTATTACGAATCTATTGACACCTCATTCATTAAAATCAGTTCAGTAGTATAAGCGCTACGGTGGCACATACACATAAAATATACTGCCAAAATGATTACCCTTTCTTTTGGCTTTGCCGTAGTCGGGTAAAAAACCGGTTTAACTTAACGCGACGGATAGCTCGATCTGCGTTAACTTGTTAACAACTTGTTCGAAACTTGTAAATAACAAGTCTTAAAGACATTTCAGGGACTAACAGGATTAATTCATTCTGATAGGTTGTAATTAGTACTAACAGAGGTGCTGCCATCTAGGGAGGCGAACGTAAAACGAATTCGCCTTTCCATTGTTCAGAATCGCACACCGCTGTCGCATAGGCGCACGCGGTTGTCGTCGCACCGACTTGCGTCACCGTGGGGAAACCGCCGTAAATCCAGGTTTCTCACGAGATTTTCCTTTACCGTGTTTTTTGAGAGTGCTTCCGCTGCCGGCTCCAGCACCCACAAATAACTCCATTAGGAACCGGTAGTACATTACTGCCGGCAACCAAGATTATAAACATCGACTGCCGGCACCCAAAATGGTCACCGGCGGCGGTAATAAGTTGTTTGGTAGGTATGTTAGTTTGAAAGGTAGGTTAGATTTTGGGCCAAACACTGTAACTTGTCTTCCAAGGGCACCCCGACATGGATAGGTTAGGTTCAAAGAGGATTAGGTTCCTTCGTGTTAGGTTAGTTTAAACCCTGCAGACAGAAATAGGAGCCCCGCTTGGAAACCCAAACAACCTTACAAACATCCTCTTAAATTATTCCTTTGTTTTTACTGTGAAAATGAAAGTGGGTGACGAATAATCGTCTCATGAACCATATTATAAAATTGTATTGTACTGTAAACTGCGAGTGCACATCGCATTAGTTTTTATAACTTGTTTTTATAATATGTGGAAAATGTCGTTGGTTTACTCATTTACTCACTTTGTTGCTCAAATTTTGTGTAATACTATAATGTGTAACCGTTTATTTTCCCAAATAAATAAAATAAAATAAATGAAGAGTTTGAAGAGGCCTTGAGGTTGTATAAAAACAGTGTATGTAGTCAGCGCGGCGCCGGCAGCTCATTTGTTAACCGGCGCCGGCACTCGTATTGGCAACCGGCGCCGGCAGCGGTGGCACTCCCGTTGTTTTTATGTCATATTCAATAACGCCTAAGTGGACCTTCTGTACTTCAGTTATTTAGTTAACCAATTTATTGAAAATCGTTCGCGCCAGCAACCGCCGGTGACATTGTAATTGAAATTTCGGCTGAATCGATGTTACCTTTGCGCAAAAGTCAGATAGTTTAGTGAAAAATAATTTAGTTTGTGTCATGAATGGAAAGCAATTAAAATTCGAGAAATGTAGGTTTTGGTTAGTAGAAAAGAAGGTACTAATCTGAAAGGGTATTAAAGAAGCCATAATAATGAATAACTTTTGTTCTACAACTTTCCCCAAAAGTCAATAGTTTAAGAGAAAAAGCTGTTCAAAGATTACACAAACCATACGCTAAAATGTATCTATCATCAGCTATGCTGTGTTTACATTTTAGATCACATTTGGGGTCACGGATACGAAGCTTCATTTTCTGAATTCGTAACAAAAGATGTCTAATTTTTGAAAATTTAAAGTTGAAATCATTTTGCGTGTAAATAAAAATTAACGAATTTTGAAATTTTAACACTTGCTTCAAAACAGTCATCAGTGATACTTTAAGTGGTCCGCGGATTAATACCCCCTTTAGAAATTCGCCATTTTTTTATGCCTGTCCATACTAATCAATTAAAATATTTTATTGATTTGTATGGAAAGTTATAAAAAACACGAAATCGAAAAGTTGTAGAACGAAAGTTGTTCAATTTCCGATACCGAGTAACCCCATAAAATTTTTAGAGTTGATTTTTTAACACCTTGTATAGAAAAATAGGGGATTTCCAAAAAAATACAAATTAATAATTTGAAGAAGAGTACTCTTGTACTAGAATTGTTATTTGGGGACGTTTTCTAAAATGTTAACTCTTTTTTTTCTGGTAGCCATGACAGTTGTGTTTGACATTGACATGAGTTTGACAACTTTGACAGTCATAAACCTATCCTTCCATCCTATGACATGTCAACAGTTGTCAAAATAACATTTCACATAATTTCGATCCACCACATTTTTATGTGTTGTGTTTGCTCTCCTTGACCAAGATATCTTGAATGTACAATTAAATGAAGTAAAATTATAGAAAATTGACATTAAATAAACAAGTGCGAGTCGGAATCGAGCACGAAGGGTTCCGTATTATTATCGTATAAAAAAAAAAAAAACTATAAAAACGGCAAAAAAATCACGTCTGTTGTATGGGAGCTTAAATATTTGTTTTATTTTAATTTAATTATTTATTTTTAAAGTGAATATACAAGCTTAGTTTTAGTATATACTAAACCTGAAACTACATAGTTTGTTCAGAATCACTAGGAGAATCGATTGACATATTTTTTTCACCACATTTTTTTCATAAGTTTCAATTTTGTTTCAGTAGGTTTCTACCCATAACACTTGACGGGAATAGACACTTCGAGGCTTGAGATGGTCCGCTCGGTCAGTTTCCGTGTATTAGACAACCCTGCATAGCTCTCAGGCATTTCACATTTTACTAGGGAACTTAACGCGACATAAACTACGGTGTAACTTAGAGATTTATAAAAAAAAACACATATTCAGGCAGTTCTGATGAAAATCTTGTTGGGGAGTCTCGGTTTTTGTATATACTCGTACTAAAAATAATAATAAGTATAACTAAATATTCTGTGAATAATTTAAGCGTCTACCTGTTGCCGTTATCAATATCGAGCAAAAAAATCAAGTTTGTTGTATGGGAGCCCCCTTAAATATTTATTTTAAAAAATACATCATCTGTGAAAATTTCATCTGTCTAACTATCACGGTTCATGAGATACAGCCTGGTGACAGACGGGCAGACGGGTAGACGGCCGGACAGCGGAGTCTTGGTAATAGGGTCCCGTATTACCCTTTGGATATGGAACCCTCAAAAACGGTTACTTTATTGTATAGCTATATTTACACATAGTGTACATGGTGCTAGCCCAGGCTCCATACATTTCTTAAACATCTCCTTTGACATTTTGACACAATTTCCACAAAAAAAAACCGTCAAAAGTCAAACTTGTTCCTCTGATAAAAGTTATCAGACTATTGAAAACAGAGTACAGGTAATCTCAACAATTGATTACTTATTCAACAGATTGAGAAATTACCAAATTCAAGTACCTATATAAAGGATAAATGGAGCGAGTAAATTTATTACATGTTTAGACTTTCATGAGGGTATTGCTTCGAGCGTCCAGTTTTTTGTACAAAAGACTAGATAATATTACTACTAACGTATTTGTAGAAGGTAACCTTGAACGAAGTGATTGTATAATGTAGGTACGATTTCCACCAACCGGGCCATACAGCAACTCACCGCACTCAACGAACTTTTGGATTATAATACAAACTATGATCTGTTTTCAAATGTTTGGAAGAAGATTTTATTAGTATATCTGAAGCATTACGAGACAGATGCATGAAAGATGTCTAATTCACTATGTTTTATGTTTCATTTCTCTATCTTTCATTACTGTAATTAGTCCATGACCGTTGCAATTAAAGTAAAAAAACCGTCCAAGTGACAGTCGAACTCGCGTACAAAGGCTTCCGTACCATCCTGACTAATATTATAAATGCAAAAGTAAGTTTGTTTGTTTGTTACCTTTTCACGCCTAAACCACTAAACCGATCATCCTGAAATTTTGCATATACATTGTCAGGTGTACAGAAACGGACATAGGGTACCTTTCATACCAAAAAAACGTACTGTTCCCGAGGAAAATAACAATAACGTTCATAGATGGCGCCACGTGTCTTTCGAATCATGATTGAATTATATTATTATATAGAAACTTTAGTAGTATGTTAAGAGTTGATTGTCAAATTCTAAATTAACGCAAGTAAAGCCGCGGGCCAAAGCTAGTTATCTATAAAAACGGCAAAAAAATCACCTTTGTTGTATGGGAGCTCCTTAAATATTTATTTTATTCTGTTTTTTAGTATTCGTTGTGATAGCGGCAACAGAAATACATCATCTGTGAAAATTTCAACTGTCTAACATCACGGTTTATGAGATACAACCTGGTGACAGACGGACGGACAGCGGAGTCTTAGTACCTAATAGGGTCCCGTTTTACCCTTTGGGTATGGAACCTTATTAAATAAATAAATAGCCAATGCACTACAACATAACTTAGGAGTGCTTTGATTAAAGGAGAATATTCCTAGTTAAATCCCCTAATTAATACCTACAATTAATTGCACATGAAGGATTGTCTAACAGTTCGTGTAATCCCAATAATAGTTATTGAATATAGTTAATGAATTAAGCATTGCAATTAGTAACGAAACACTAGTTGATGTTACGGATGGCGTTAATGATGCGAGGTAAATGTTGATTAGACATATTATGTACTGTTGATTAAACTGATTGGACTTAGTATTGATTTTCAGGCTACAACTGATTTTATGCGGGCACAAGTCACGATACATGTGCATGTATATGTTATCAATAGCGGGTAACACTGGGCAATGTTGACAAAGGAAGGTAGTTGTAGATATGGATCAAAGCACCCGATGTTAGGCGATTAACACACGGCACCGCGCACCGCCGCGGAAGGCGGTGGCGATAAAGCGGAATTCGTAGCGGTACCCTGAGTGGTAAGGCGGTTTACGCGCCTGTCCGCGCGGATAGATTTAACGCGGTTTTGACCAGTTCGTTCACAAACTCTGGCAAGAACACTGGCACCCCATGTGTGAGGCACCACCCCTCCGCGCGAACGGCAGCGCGGAGGGGCGGTGGCGGCGAGAGCACCGCTCGACCGCGCGGTCGGACTATTTACGTGTGTTTGGCATCAACGGATTTCTTAAAGACCAATGCGACATGAGATCCACTTCATCGCCTACAGCGGCGGTGCGCGGTGTCGTGTGTTAATCGCCTTACAAAGGCGGTGGTTATTCGACGAAGCGGATTCACACCGATAAGTCAGCCCTCATCAAGCTCTCTCCCCCCCTAAGTCCCCGCCAGCAACGCCTTAAGCCGAGGTCCGAGTCCCACTAGGGGTCGCCCTCAGTGCTGTTGTTGCAGGTAGTCATGATGTTAGTGTGTGTTCCCCCCCCCCCTCCATTGGCTGGAAACCCTTCAGTTCTCGCCAATAACTGCCCGGTTACGTAGGAAGGGTCCCCTAGGACCACCTACAGCAGACCAAAGTAAAAAAAAAAAAAAACGACGAAGCGGACCATTCTGTGTTGGTCAGCTGAAGAAGTCTGACCTTTTATATCTGACTAGCTTGTCCTTATTTTCTGATCTTGTATACTTGTGTAAATTAGGTATTATGTATATTGTGATCTGACTCATGTTACTAACACTAACCCGAATGTAAGTACTCTCAGTGGTGGAGAGTCTATGTTGGTGTTATTTACTATATTTACCTTGCTTGCAATCCTGACATACCGATATTTGCTTTATCTGTAATGATAGAATGACCCCTATACGATGATGTTGTTATTTATGTCTTTTACACATACAACAGGGTTATTGGTAAAACACTAACAACCTCTTAAGGTGTCATTGTACTCATCATTATGAACAACTTTTACTATGGGACCAAACAAGAAATCGCGAAAAAAAATCAGCTGTTCCCTAATTTTTTTTTTTTAAACTTTGCCCCACACTAAGATTTCTCTTGTATCGTGGGTGTGTTTACAGACACAAATCTCACATCACAAACGCCCAGACGCGAAACAACCATCTGTAGGCCATACAAATTTTTGTTCCGTGTGGGAATCGAACCCACGACCTGTAGCGCAGAAACCAATCGCTTAGCCACTGCACCAAACGTGTCGTCTATTTATGTTCGCATAACTCGTGAAAATGTAGGGAACAGCTGATTTTTTTCGCGATTTCGGCTTTTGTCCCTTAGTAAAAATCATATAACAGAAAAAAATTGTCCGAGTTTTCAGTAAAGTAGATTTTCATGTTTTTAGGGTTCCGTACCCAAAGGGTAAAACGGGACCCTATTACTGAGATTTCGCTGTCCGTCCGTCCGTCTGTCACCAGGCTGTGTATCTCATGAACCGTGATAGTTAGATAGTTGAAATTTTCACAGATGATGTAAATACTAAAAAACAGAATAATAATGGTACGGAACCCTTCGTGTGCGAGTCCGACTCGCACTTGGCCGGTTCTCCCATTGCATTGAAACTTTTTATTATTATTATATGAGCAATTGGCACGTCTTTAATGCTGTTACAAATTGAAATAAAACAAAAAAATAATTCATACAAGAGTGACCCACCCTACAGTTCGAATAACGTAATTGGTCCGACTTGACGTTTGCATAAAAGCACAAAATAAATTTAATGTGTACAGAAGTTGTACGCCTTCGATCTTATAGAAAGTCGCCTTTTTATTTGTCTAAATATAGCGCACCATTGATAAAATTAAACTAAACGCCACGCATTGTAGTAATTATTACTAGTGTTGACATCACTCCTAGTATTTTGACAGATGTCAAATCGGAACTATTAGATTGTCACAACTATAGTATACAACTTGTAAGTGAGCATTTTCCCAAAAACGTGTAGTTGTGAGTTTAAGCCCGTCACGGAAAAGGTTATAGTTTTTAAGAAAAAAAAAATACTTTACATTTATTCACCCAGACGTCCAGCTATTATTTTATGAATGCAAAGATACCACAGATAGTACAATTTTAAAATTAAACAATAAATAAGTAATAGAGTGCTCTCATTTTGCCTTGTCCCTCGACAATCAAGATATATTTAACGTACATTATTCTCGTTTTATCTTTAGAATTTTCTGTCGAAATCATATTTAATTTTTAAGGAGATTGTTGCCGACCATTTTACAACGAAATTAAAATATTAAGGCTTTCCTTTAGTAAATAATGGAAGTTTAATTATATCAGTGAAATTTTAAACGGCCTGACGAGTCAAGTTTGTTACCTACCGCATTTTTTTCATTACCAACATTTTGATAGAAATGTTTATCTAATAGCAACACTGACAGCATTAAGTCACCACCATTTTAAATAATGGAATCAGGCGTTACTTTGCGGAAATCCATGACAAACAAAAATGTAAATACAATATCTAGCTTTAATTCCACAAAACAAGAAAAAATAATGACTCCTCGACCGCGATCGAAAAGTCAACATATCCTGAGGATACCCCGTGGAGGGGCGAAACACGTGTCCTATTAGTTCAGTTGCATGTTACATTATTTTTTCACTCTTTCTGCAGGTTATAAAAAATAAACGGAAATCGCGAAAAAAAATGAGATGTTCCCTACATTTTGACGAGTTATGCGAACATAAATGTAGGGAATAGCAGATTTTTTTTTCGCGATTTCCCGTTTGACAATTTCAACCTGTATACAAGGTTAGTCGGAAAGGAGGTACTAACCCGCAAGCCACTTATATCACTGGTGATGGTTTAAAAGCAAGTGTTAAAATTTCAAAATTCAATAATTTTCAGTTCCGTATAAAATTATTTTATTATAGTTTTTACAAAAATTCTTAATTCGTGCTTTTGTTACGAATTCAGAAAATGAAGCTTCTAATTCGTGACCCCAAATATGACCTAAAATGTAAACACAGCTGGGGCCTAATTCTCCTAAAATAAATCTTGATAAATCACAACCGAACCAAGGTCGAACCGTTCATTCAGACAGTTCTCAATTTCAAAAGCTATCAAATTGTTTGACACGAAAAACAAAATCAATCATTTTGAAAGTTTTCGAAAACAAAAACTGACTGACGGTTGTGGTTCGATTGCGTTTGGCAACAATTTATTTTAGGAGAATTGGGCCCCTGATCATAGTTGAGGATAGATAGATCTTAGCGTATTTTTTTGTAATTTTTGAACAGCTATTTCTCTTAAACTATTGACTTTTGCGGAAAGTGGTAGAATAAAACTTATTCCTTATTATTGGTACTTAAACACCTTTTTGGATTGGTACCTGCTTTCTGACTAACCTTGTATAAATATTACAAAGATACAAACAGCTAACTATAAATCCATAGCTAATTATCCTTCACGAATCTTTTGTAAATTGCCAATAAATGCACACGTCTAGCTGTAACTGACAAAGCATTCAACACGTGTGCAGCAACGTGTATTAAAGACATATCGCGATGAGCCGCAACATTTTAGTAGACCACATGTCGTGGCACTTGTATCAGGCACGTGGCTCTGCGACATGTGCTCGAACACTGTCGCGATAATGGCACTAATGTTCCCGGTGTAGATGAGGCATTAGGAAGCTTGCAATTTGGGCGACAGTTGCACGATCTGCTGCATCAAAATTACATTTCATACAGCTTTTACAGCCTGTTTTCAGAGTGATATAGGACCTATTACTAATTGAAATAGGCTAGTATTTAAACAATCGAATGTAAACTCAAAGTAAGGGTATCAAGAATACTGATTATGGCGTACTGAAATACTAAGTGGGCGAAAGAACTGAGGCAAAGAAAGACTGAAAACTGAAAGACTGAGGGCAAACACAAATATTGAAAACGGCGACTTAAAATTGCGAATTTGAGGTACTAGTTATTCAGAACGATCAGTATAATAATTCTTAAGCGAAATAATTTCACTCACATTATTGTTGTGTGTTTGTAAGGTTGTTTGGGTTTCCAAAGGAGCGTCGACTGCAGGGTTTAAAGTAACCTAACCTAATTTTCGCCCACTCAGTATTTTTTCGCCCAAATTGGTATTTAATTCGGACACTTAGAATTTTAATTGCTAGCTTAGATTAACTGTTTCCCACTGCTAGTAGCTCATTTTGCGAGTTTTAATCTTTCATAATTTTACGCCAGTTAAGTTAATTTTTCGCAAATATATTTTAATGCCGCTCGGTTTAATATTAAGTATCTCATTATCAGTCTTCCATACATTATTTATTCGCCTGATTAATAATTCCCCATAAAGATAGTTACATACTACACCTAAGGTGTAGTCAGCATCAAATACATATATCAAAAGATTAGTCACAACAACTAAGAAAATTAAACTTTATCGCAATGATACTCATTCAACACTCTTTGTGTTTAAGAATAAATATAGCACATGACAACAGTCAATCCGACAAGAATTTTATCCCATTGAGATAAAGTTTAATTTCTATAGTTGTTTAGGTAATTATAAACAGTCTGTTCGTCCCAATATACAAGGTTAGACGGAAAGGGGTACTATTCCGAAAGGGTGATAAAGTACCAATAATAATGGTTAACTTTTGTTCTACAACTTTCCCCAAAAGTCAATAATTAAGGAGAAATAAGTAGCAGTTCAAAGATCTCAGAAAAAATCGCTAGAAACTATCTATCCTCAGCTATGATCAGCTGTGCTTACATTTTAGGTATTTGGAGTCACGGATTAGATGCTCTGAAGCGATGAAGAAACGTAAAAAAAAAACAAAAAAAAAACGTATCAAAATAATCGAATTTTGAAAGGAGAATGACCAAAAGTGGTACCAAAAAGTCTCATGCATCAAGATCAAAATATTATAGTAATTATTTTCATAATTTTTTACGACATTACGCGTCGGGGATTTGATTTTTGAATAGGGAAATTAATTTAAAGTAAAAAGTGTTGATATTGTTTTATTCCCTTTACATGACGTTCCGTTTCACATAATTTATGATTACTATAACCTTGAATTTTGAAAGTGTCATGACCACATCTTTCAAAAAACATGTAAAAAAAAATATTTTGCCGATTGTACATTAATTAAAAACAACTAGAATAGATTAGAATTTTTATTTTAACGATTATCATTTTTTTATCTGTGGTTAAATGCCCGTTCACAGCCGGTCATAGGGAATACCTACTTCAGTGCGAAAGCCGTATCATCGAATTTTGTTTCTTCGAAAACCTTTCAACGACATCTCTTTACTGCGATGCCTTGTTACATCGACGTCTTGTTACTGCGATATTTCGTTACATCGAAAAACTCTACTGCGAACAATTTTACTGCGAAAATATCGTACTGCGAAGTCTTGTTCAATCGACGTCTTGTTACTGCGATGTTATGTTACTTAAACACCGATATAAATGACAAACGGCGCTCTCTGCTTTTAAAGAAATGTTAAAAATTTAGGTATTGTTTTGAAAAAGAAAACCGATGTAAGTACTATGTAGTAGTAGTACGATGTAAGTAATAGCTGTAAGACTGTCCGAAGTAAGTTTTCCTAAGTAACATAACATCGCAGTAACAAGACGTCGATTGAACAAGGCTTCGCAGTATGATATTTTCGCAGTAAAATCGTTCGCAGTACAGTTTTTCGATGTAACGAAATATCGTAGTAACAAGACGTCGATTTAACAAGGCGTCGCAGTATAGAGATGTCGTTGAAAGGTTTTCGAAGAAACAAAATTCGATGATACGGCTTTCGCACTGAAGTAGGTATTCCGGTCATAGAGATGTAGAATGCAATAGATGCGGATTACTGTTTTTTAGAGCAATAATAAATCGTGTAAGACATGTCCACATTGTAAGGTTATTTAAATTATTTCTAAAATCTCCGAAACTCGCGTTTGTTTACAAAAATAACTTTTGTAGGAGTTAATATGATAAGTGTAGTCTATAAAAAACAAAGTTTGACTTTGATGCAGCATGGTACGGGACTCCATACATCCATGAGCATTGTCCTTTAACCTTTACTTTAAAACAGTCATCAGTGATACTTTAAGTGGCCCACGGATTAGTACCCCCTTTCCGACTAACCTTGTATTTGATGCTCACTGTATGCATGACTACAGATCAAGTTATACATATCCAATATAAGCTGATCTCGCATTGTATAGAATTTCCTTACAATGAGAGGTCAGTGTAAACTGGAAATTCTAAACCTTTTACCAAAGCTTTCTTATTTAATCCTAGGGAACCCCAATACTTGATATACGACGACAAACGTCGAGGCGTCACAAATACGTTGTTAACAATAAAGTCGGGCACGTTACTGTAATAAATAAATCAGGCGATAAGCTTACTAGTAACGTGGCTACAACGACAAGGAGAATTATTTGAGATATACTTAGTATACGTTACGCATTGTCTACAATGGACACATTGTACCGCAACGAACTCGTCGCATTTACGGGCGCACCACAGGCTTTTTTTTTCTATTTTACTGCTGTAGATCGTCCTTGGGGACGTTCTATGTAACCGGGCAGTTATTGTCGAGACCTGAAGAGTCTCGCCAATGGGGGGAATTAAAATACTAACCTAAGCTAACTACTTGTACTACACTTACATCATGACTACCTGCAACAACAGTGCAACGACCCCTAGTGGGACTCGGACCTCGGCTTAGGGCGTTGCTGGCGGGGGCTTGGGGGGGGAGACGGCATGATGAGTCCTAAATTATCGGTGTGACTGCGGAGTGTGAAGAGACTACCACCGGCTCTACGACGGGAGATCGTGGGCAGATCGTGACCGGCGGCACTCTTGACAAGTATTCCTGCATTTTGAAACGGTTACTGTACCTGGAACAAGCAAAATTATTTAGATTAGTTATGAATACTAGAAATATCTGTGCAAATGCAATCCACACGGCTGAGCGATTCGCTTTTACCCTACAGAACGTTTGTGTGGGCTTAAGATAAATAGTTCCGGGTCTGATGTTTGTTCCTATTTATTTAATACTTTAATGCACAATGGTGGTACATAAGGTGGACTTAATGCCATAAGGCATTCTTTACCAGTCAACCTTTGGGTCAAAGAGAACAGCTTGCGCTTGTGAGATTTCTATTTTTAAACGCACCCACGATATAAAAGGAGTCTTCAACTGGCTTCTCACGGCGTGAGATATCACAAGTCGCGCCGCGCCGGTCGATTTGTACGAGCGAGCATGCGCCAACAGGCGAGCCCGCGCGTTCTCACGGGCGCGTAATCGTAATCGTTTCATTAGTCCACTCCATATTAAATAAGCGAGAGTACTTCATATTTGCGCGGGTCGAAACGAAATGACCGAACTTGTTCACCCGCGCTAGCCCGCGCAAACCTGCGCGCGCTCGAGTCACCACAAGTGCGCTCGCGCTGCGCCTTTGAAGTACCGACTTCGAGCGGATCGGACGAGCTTGCACGCGCTAGGCCGCGTTGCCTTGAGCCATTACGTAGCGAGTAGGCGCGAGCCGGTGCGGTGCGACTTGTGATATCGCGCGCCGTGAGAAGCCAGCTTTAGAAGTCAGTCAACGTTTAAAAAAGTTAGCAATGTCTTTAAAACAAAAAAAAAGTGAGGTAAAAACACACATAATATAACCATAAATCGGAATCACCTAATAATGACATCATGTCAATATATTGTAACGTAGCCTCAATATATTCCCAGATTTACGTCAAACGAAACTCCTAACGAAGATTTAGGTCAACGATAACAGTGTAGGTAACGTAAAAGGCTCCGATAATAATCGTGACCGCTGTACCGACAATCACATAAAACTGGCTCAATTTTTACGTCGGTTGGCGTGACGGAACACCAGTATATCGATAACAAAGTTGACTCGACATGAAAAGTTTTGTTAATATTAACAGGTTAATGTTTCCTGACGTAATTAAATGTACCTTTTTCTTGTGTAACTTTTATTAAACTTTTACAATCTTAGTTAATTTGCGGAAATTTTTGCCATCATAAAAATTAGCAAATGTTTTTTTTTGCTTTAAAATTTTGCAATTTTTTTGTTATTGCGATGATCTTTTCCATGCCACGCATAAATTAATGAAGGCGCGGCGACATCGCTGGCGAGAATGACTTGCGCGATGCCGTTCTTTGCAGTCAATTATCTCGATCGAGGCTCTAAAATGAATCAGAAATAGAAAACCTAGATTTTGTAAAATTATTTGACTACCTCGTTGGTCTAGCGGTCGCAAGCGCGACTGCTGAGCGTGAAGTTCTGGGTTCGATCCCCAAGTCGGGCAAAGTGTAATTGGGTTTGTCAGTGTGGAATTTCTCAGTAGCAGCCCGGAGTCAGGATCTGTGCCCGGTCGATGGCAATAGGCTCGCCCCCTATTACATGGGACGTAAACATAAAAGGCGAAATGTGGGTGTACTATACACCTCTGCCTATCCTTCGGGGAATACAGGCGTGAGTTTATGTTATATTTATTTTTCGTTGATTTAAAAAAAAAACTTACGGTTAATCTGTGTCATCATCAGTGATCGGAAAAAGTTGAGCTAATTTACCTAAACTTCAAAGAACAGAGACAAAAACTGGAGACTTCCTTACGACAACATTTATTTTCGTGAAAATTATTCCGGGTTTCAGGACATCACTAAAGTACATTTAATATTAATGTTAATAGTACAGAAAACAATTAAATTCGTTTCCTATTTTTGTTTCCCAAAATTGTCACAAAACCAGATGACACGTTTTTCATTGTTTTAAAAAAAAGATTGTTTATTGTTTTCAAAAAAGGAGATTGTCTTTTATTTTATGAAAACAAATGAAAGACAATCTCCGAGAAAATTCTCCCGAAAACAAAATGTTGTCGTAAGGAAGTCTCCAGTTTTTGTCTCTGTTCTTTGAAGTTTAGGTAAATTAGCTCACCCTTTTCCGATCACTGGTCATCATAGATCACGCGGTTTGAAGGAATTACACGAATTCGTTTACACCCTGTATAGTTCACAATATCCAACAAACATTCATAAAACAATGAGCTATAATTATTAACTCGTATAGGATAAAAAAACATAGCCATTTTAATATCTTAGCTCGTAGAACAACAATGGATCAGTATTTATTGTCTCGTACAAATACCGTCGCCATTTTTTATTCCTTATAGCTTTTGTTTTTATATTACTTACTCCAGCTATCTAGATTATTCTTCGAGATTCTTAAAAAGAAATAATAATAGAGTATTGATCATAGTTTAGCATAGTGAGTACCTAACGTACTTATTTACAACTATAAACACAACAAAACTTATGAGACAAAAACATTCCGCACTGAACACAATCCATAAAAAATGCAAAAATACAAATAATAACAATAGGCATGTTGACAGCATCAATAAATAGTAAATCTAATTAGTCCGCCAGTTAGAGTTTTGAAAAATAATGGAAATGTATTTTTTATTTTTTTAACCGACTTCAAAAAGGAGCAGGTTCTCAATTCGGTTGTATTTTAATTTTTTATATTTGTTACCTCATATCTCCGTCATTTATGAACTGATTTGAAAAATTCTTTTTTTGTTCGAAAGGGTAGGTATACTTCCCGATTGGTCCCATATAAATTTTGTTATGATTAGACCATGAACTTCAGAGATATGGAACGGAACTCCTCATCGGAACAAAGCAAAATTCTCAAATTACTAATATTGCTCTGTTTATATTTGTTGTTGGGAACTGACTACTGGAAAAGAGGAGGGGGTGCGTCCCCTTTTGATTCCCTCTTTGGAATGTTTTCATTATATCGTGTAAGGTATCATTTGAAAGGACCTTTTATGCCCGACTACGTCAAAGCCAAAAAGAAGGGTTATGAAGGAGGTGGTTAAAATTATGACACTAAAACGTATTTAATAAAAAATAAACTTAAAAAAAAACTAAAACCGACTTCAAAGAAATACTAAAAGGAGTAAAATAATTACCATAATATAAAATTAACAGTTTCAGAAGTCGGTGCAACTCTACACTGAAGCAAATAGAAGCCACCGACTTCTGAAACTGTTAATTTTATATTATGGTAATTATTTTACTCCTTTTAGTATTTCTTTGAAGTTGGTTTTTACTTTTTATTAAAGTTTATTTTTTAAATCTATGAATATTTAGAAAGATAAAATGCATCAAAACTCGAGAGTGGGGGCTTGTGACGTCAGAAGCAAGTAAAAATTGTACTTGCTTGTGATGTTTTACCAATTTTAAAAGTGTCGTATCTTCGTCAATTTTGATTTACGTAACAAAAGAAAAAATACGGGTCAAATATTTTTTTATAATAACTGACGGACTAATTAGATTTTTTCAGTCAAATACCCTATTACAATAGTGAGCTGTATGCCCATGCCAACAGCTACTACTCATATATGTATAGGGTGTCTCAAAACTCAACATCAAGCTGAGAACAAACTTCAAGGCAGGAAAAGCAGAAACAGAAAAAAAAACGTTTTCTAGTTTCAAAGTGACCATGAATAAAATTTTACCGCATAAATCTAAATAGATTTGTTTTAAAAAAAGTTCTGAACAACCTTTTACTGCCCTATCAATTGTAGCCGGCTTGTCGTTGAAATTCTAAACACCCTGTATATAACATTATACAGCACGTATAGCACAAATTCGGCTTTAGATCAGAGCAGCTTAATCCAACACCATCCGCCCATACCTATATTATGCAATCCCAATCTAACACAACACGCTACTGACTTACAGCTTGAAACGTATCAGGCTTTGCCACCCATCCGATTAGACGCAACAATACGACGATCCCGTTTTGACCTCCGCATGAAGGAGGTTATAATAGCAGAGCTGCCGGAAGGAGCTCAGGACTAGTGATGTGCCGAGTCGGCCATTTATAGAGTGCGCGCAAGATAAGTCTGCGCGCGGCCGAAATCAGAACTAATCGTGGTCCACCAAAGTGTATGCCGTTTTATTAATTTTGAATAGAACTACCTGATTGTAGGAATGTTTAACGGGAAAAATGTGTTTGGCGATAAAAAAATATAAGCTTAAAAAGCGGTAATTATAACTTTTGCGATGATTGCAACGTTGAGGACGCCCTCAGTCGCGCGCAGAGTTATCTTGCGCGCACTCTAGTATCGAATACTTTAATACAGTCAGCATTAAATATACTTGGGAGCAAATAAATTGAGCCACTTCTATTTTTCACGTATAATTGTTTATTTATTTATTTATTGTTCACAAAATCCACAGCTCTTTGAAATTTTATCCTATAATATACAACTAGTCTTACAGCCAATTACGGATTTACAATTGAATATCTATATAATACATGCAGCAGAAACAAACATACAGAGTGAAGTGAACTGCTAGAACCATCTAAGCATTGCTAAGTGTACAGTGTGAATGAGTGTGTAAGAGTGCATGAGGAGTTGCAAATGAGTGTGTGAATGTACTATAGTGGTGTGTGGTGATAGTCTGTATACCTTCTATTCAATTATATTTATTTAATCCCGCGTGTCGCCCGAGGACGACACCGCCATTGTTTATCTATTGTGTCTATAATTATAATTACGGTGATAGAGAGATTGTTATTATTTTTGGCATTATGGAACAGATCAATTCTAAACGTATATCGCCTAAAAGTTTATTTGATAACCATTACAATGAGGGTAGTTTTTTGTCAACTTAGAATTACAATTATAATTCATGAAACCGAAACTAATAACCAAGACACGTGAAAAAAGGAGTGGCTCGATTTCTTTACTCCCAAGTGTATATCGGGACGAACAGACTGTTCATCTTTATCTCAATGGGGTAAAATTCTTGTCAGAATGATATTCGTTGTGTACTGTGTTCATTTTGAAACACACCTTGTATCATTGAGATTAGGGATTGCAATCCGGCAACAATTTCAATCCGGCCGGATTCCGTTAAATCCGACCAAATCCGGTAGATGTTAAATACTGCCGGATCCGCCGGATTACCTTTATAGTATAATTGAGGTATAGTTTAATTTTCTTTGTTTGTTCAGATCATTCTGAACACTCTGTTCGTCCCAATATATTTGATGCTGACTGTATTCGTTATAAAAGAATCGAGTCAGAACTCGAGTTACTGACTCGAATCTCATATTCGAGTACTAGTTCCTATACTCGAGTACTTCATAGGTTTCGAGTACTCTAATGTTTCTCACTTCCAAAAATGAAAGCAACGTTTTGTTTGTTTTTATTTGACGATACGTTTGATGCAGTGGCTGAGCGATTGGCTTTTGCGCTACGAATCGTGGGTTTCATTCCCACACGGAACAAAAATTTGCATGGCCTACTTAAAGTTGTTTCGGGTCTGGGCGTTTATGTATGTGAGATTTGTGTCTGTAAACGCACCCACGATACAAGAGAAACCATATTGAGCGGTAATGTTTAAAAAAAAACGTAAAATACAAATTAGTGTTATTGATCAGTCAATAAAAATAAACAAGGAGAAACCTTTCGGATGGTAGAAAGGGATCCCAACTCCCAACGAATTGAGTCTATGAGCAACAGAATAAGGTCGCGATTTAAGTACTCGGTTCAGTATTCGAGTATATGAATACTCGAAATCTTTACTCGAGTTTTGAGCATACGAATAATTCAATTCAAACACTCGAGTACATGGTACTCGAGTCTACCTGACTCTGTACATCACTACTCAGGACCGCGTAAGGGGATTTGTTAGGGTATAAGGGATACGGCGCGTTGTGTTCCACGCGCGCCTCAAAGAGATGTCAGCTTAGTAGAGTGGGCCCGCTAGGGCCAGTGCCTGCCAGGGTTGCGGAATTTGTTCGAAAGTTTTACTGCGGCCCTGGAACGCAAAGAGTATTAGGAGGAACACGGATGGGGTTTAGCCAGCATGAGTCTGACACTCCCTTCCGCGGAGCGGAAGTAGTCACAAGATGATTTCCCATCCAAAAAAAAAAGGTATAGGGGATGGTTTGTACTGGTAGATGAGATGGTTTTGATTTAAATATGAATAGAATGGAATATTCTAGTCTATTCTAGAAATATTCTATTCTATTCTAAATATGAAAAAGAGTAGGTATTGATAAATAGGTAGTTTTTATAAAAGACACATGGGAAAGTTTTATCCTGTGTTGACAGGCTAGAATGTAAACAGGCTCAAACCGTTAAAGAAAGGGAAATATAGGTAATTTAAAAAAAGTGTTTGCTTTATTTTTTTCGTGATTGGCAACGGAAATAAATAAAAACTAAAATAGTAGCCATTTGGTCCCACCAAATGACTACTATTTTAGATATTTTTTTTGGCGAATAAATCAGTATCAGAATTTTTATTTGTCAAATATAGGTGATAATTAATGTAGCTTAAATAAATAGGTAGTGTCGCTATGTTTTGCCACTAGGACATTTCATTCCAATTCTGTTTTTTTTTATTGTGGTAGAACATTTCGATGGCGCGCAAATGAATGGAAGCAGGGCGACACAGCTGGCGGGCACGACTAACGCGATATCGCTCCACACATTCAGTTAACTGGGGATGCGAAATGACTCACGTTAAGACCGCCATCGTTTTTTTTTGTATTCTTTTAAATTTCAATGCAGTGTCAATCTGTGTCTCGTCATCACAATCTTTGATAACGAGGTTTGAAGGAGCTACACGAATTTTGATACAACCTGTATAGCTAGGTATTTATATGAAACTTTGGAACAGGTACCGTTTATTTGTTCGGATCCTGAAAGTCTAAATTAACGTGAGTTTTTCAGACAAAGAGGTACTGTTCTAGGTTGCTCAATAGAAACATTTACTGGATCAAGTAACAGGTACTGGAAGAAAGCGTATAAAGAAGCTGTAAGGCGCTTGTGTACTTGTTATTACCTTTCGCAAACATTAAACAAAATGATTTTTTAATCACCGTCCAAAAATGTTCTAGGCATTATGTATCATTCAAAGATTCCATTTTGGAATAGAAATAGGTAGGTGAAATTTTCATAAATAATATAATTTAAAATAATTTTCCCGGAAGAATTATCAATTTAGCGCGGTTACTAAGTCAAACGTTAAATACTACGCTTGTCGCTAATGCACAGAATCAGAGAAAGGGACTCTCTTACCATTTAAACCGCCTTGGACAGTGTTGGAACCAATTGAGCGCCGCGATTCACTCCCGTTTGCTATGGTGGGCCGGCCATGCATCAGAGTGAGAGGATTTGCCTGTTTTTTTTTCAAAAATAGTTTCTTTTAATGAAATGACGGGCCTAAAAAATGTTTAATGGTGGTTAAAAAATCCGACTGTATAATATGGCGCTCGGAATCATCACCACAACTTTTCTTTCCGTAAAAAACGGCCTAACTCACAACTTCTTAATGTTCTCATTCTTAGACGTTTCCACTATTCTCGTTTATCCTATTCACCGCTGCCAACACGTACGACGATGTGTATTTTGGCAGTTTCCGGCAAGTGTCGTGGTCACGTAGAACTAGATGTGTGCTCATTGTTTAGGATGAAATAGCGGGACACAGGGTAAACCGTATTTTGTTAGCCAAAGCAAACGTATTTATCAGTAAGACTGTTAACTCAAATGTAATAAAATAAAAAAATTCAAGCATGACCCAGACTTTGTCTCAGCAAAGGGTGCTTACATAAAGAAACAGATTTTCCGGGCCCGACTTGTCGGTGCAGACTGTATTGTATGTCAACCTGTTTCTTCATGTGTAAGCGCATAAGATAACACGGGGCAACCCGTGTTACCCTATTTTACCCGCACCGATCGGTACCGACTAGGAGTGGGCGTTAATTCAACGAACGGCTTTTTTTAACTGTTAATCTAATGTTAACGAATTAACTGCTTTTTGTTTACCGCAAAACCCGTTAAATCTATCAACTGTTTCATTCAACGATTTTGGCAAAGCGCATATTATTAACTCAACGAATAGGTATTCAAAAGTCGCTAACGTTATCTGAAGCTGCTAACGCAAAACCAGCTAAAATTATCTGTTTCTTCTGCGTTGAAAGAACGACTACGTTTCGACAAAGTTTCGTCTATTAACTGCTACGTTAGTACTAATCTGTTACATTAATGAAAACCTGTTAATAACGTTAACGGCTTTTTTAACAGGTTAACAGGATGAAATTAACGGCTTCGTTGCGTTAACCCAAAAATCGTTAACGACCCACCACTAGTACCGACTTCTCTGTACCGGGAACCTGCTTCTTTATGTAAGCACCCATACGCGGGTCGCGAGCGTGGCGGATCGCGAGCGTAGTGGGTTTTGGGAGTGGAGGGTCGCGAGCGTGGCGGATCGCGAGCGTAGTGGGTTTTGGGAGTGGAGGGTCGCGAGCATGGCGGATCGCGAGCGTAGTGGGTTTTGGGAGTGGAGGGTCGCGAGCGTGGCGGATCGCGAGCGTAGTGGGTTTTGGGAGTGGAGGGTCGCGAGCGTGGCGGATCGCGAGCGTAGTGGGTTTTGGGAGTGGAGGGTCGCGAGCGTGGCGGATCGCGAGCGTAGTGGGTTTTGGGAGTGGAGGGTCGCGAGCGTGGCGGATCGCGAGCGTAGTGGGTTTTGGGAGTGGAGGGTCGCGAGCATGGCGGATCGCGAGCGTGTCGGGTCGCGAGCGTGACGCATTGTCGGCGGGCTCGCGTTAGTAGTTAAGTACTAATAGGCATTACACCTGTTGACCAACGCCGCGTATTTATGGCGGCTTGCATTGTTTATGTATTGACTGTATGTTTCCGGTAATTGATCAGTTCAGTATGTTACACCAAATGCTAGCACAATCTCGACGTTGACACAACCCGCTCGTGACCCGCGTTTTGGTTAGAAGAGTCCTTAACCGCTAGCGGCCCGACCGACGAACCGGTTCGTCAGTGCCATTGTTTATCTATTGTGTCTATAATTACCACAGAACAGATAAAGAGATAATTACAGTGCTTGAGACTTTATGTGTAAGTAAAAATATTGAGTTCTTTTCTCGCTCCAGCACAAGCTATACAGATGTCCTGAAACTCAAACTTCAAGCTTAACAAATTTCAGGAAAGGAAAAAGAGAACGTCAGCAAAAAAAAAAAGATGTTTTTGCGGTAAAATTTTATTCATGGTAACTTTGAAACTCGAAAACGATTAAACATTTTTTTTTAAATATTTTTTTCTGTGCTGCCGTAAACTGCCGGCTTTCCCGCTTTTTTGTTTCGGGCTTGACGTTGAGTTTCGAGACACTCTGTATATGAGAATAGCCTATGCCGTAGTAAAATAGAATTAAGATCCAGGGGGCCAATTCTACTAACAGAAACTTGTTTCAATTGCAACTGAATCGTTCATTCAGACAGTTTTCGTTCACGAAAACTGTCAAAATGTTTGGTTTTGTTTTTGCTGTCAAACAATTTGATAGTTTTTGCAAACGAAAACTGTCTGAATAAACGATTCAGTTGCAATTGATAAACGTTTCTGTTAGTAGAATTGGGCTCCAGGTAAGTTGTCTTAGATTACCTAAATTAGATACCACATAATGACGGGCTAACAAAACCCTATTTTTCATAACTTTATCACAAGCTTTTAAATGACTACTTTACGCCATCTGGCCTTTATAAATCACATTATTTACTTAACTTCAACTTGTGCTTGAACATGTGAGAGAATCTAATAACTAACTCAATTTTCACCTACTTCAACACACCCGATCGAGTTGAAAATTGATCTGTTCACGAGTCTCGATACAGCGAAGTTTAATATTGAAGAATTTTTATATTGAACGTGAAATACACCGTGAAACTCGTCAAGCTACTTGGTAACTAGATGAAAAGATGCTTTTTAGGGTTCCGTAGTTAGAGATCTGAACATTGATATCGGAACGTTGTTCGTCCGTCCGTCAGACGTAGTTTGTTACCTTTTTTTTTGAGGATGGGAAATCATCAAGTGACTTCTTCCTCTCTGGGCGGAGCGGAAGAGAGTGTCAGACTCTTACGCGTCTTACGTAGGCGGTTTAAAGCGACGCGAATTGCGAAGCGTTGCGATGCGGTGACACGCGATGCGGTGCGAAGCGGCGGCTTTGTCCTACGAGCTCGCGGACCGCTCGCCGCGCGCCGCCGTCATTCAGTAGCACTGTACGGCACCGCATCCAGTTCGCGTGAAAGTATCAAGCCAACTGACAGCGTTCGCTTCGCGCCGCGCCGCGCCGCACCGCACTCCACGTGCGTTTAGTCACGTAGGCCACTTCAATAGGTATCGACTGTTTGTTGTTTTCGCGTCGCGCCGCTTCGCGTCGCTTGTAGATCGCTCACGTAGGATGACGCGTTACTGACTAAAACATGTTCCTCCTAGTGCACTTTGCGTTCCAGGGCCGCGGTAACTCTTTCGAACAAATTCCGCAACCCTGGCAGGCACTGGCCCTAGCGGACCCCGTCTACTAAGCTGACATCTCTTTGAGGCGCGTGTGGAACACAACGCGCCGTCGACCCGGACCTGGTTCTGATTGGACGGCGAGCCACCCAACGCTCGTCGTCCGCAGACCCACGCCTACGGTGGCCGAAAATCGCCCTGCGACTCCTGACGCCCAGGGCGTCGCCTTCTGTAAGTAGTTTTTTACCTGCATTCTAATTCCGCAATACACTCATACTCGCCATGGCTTTGATTTTGACGATACAACAATCATTGCGTGGCACATAGTTGTGGTGAAGTCGAATTGTTGACACATTAGTTGCTTTTGAAATTGTTGATCTGTCAAAATCAAACCATAGCAATTACGAGGGTGTTGCTCGATTATAAATACCAATAGAATCACATCAATTACCTAGCTTCGCTCTGCGCAGCTCTGGTGGATATGGGCTTAGCGGAGCGAGGTTTTTGTTCATACAATACAAGCGAGAAATGCGAGCGAGGGATGTGAGCGAGGAATTGAAAATATGCGCCTGCCAGTCAGTCAATAGATGGTGTTTGGAAGACGTAGATGATCATTTGTACACATTAACACATTACGCATTACTCGCACAGCTCTGATGGAAAGGGTCACACCGTTTCACATCCTCGCTACATATTTTCGCACCGCACATTTTCCTCGCACAGCTCTGATGGACGTCCAGCCTTAAGAAGAAGATAATAATATATGCTCGCAGACCCCGGGACACCCCGCTGGTAGCTATGACTAGGCTTGCCAACCTTAATATATGAATTTTCCGGTACTTTAGCAATCAAAATGCGGGACGTTGCAAAAAAAGCGGGACCCAACTGTCAAAGTACAGGGAGGCGAAAAATACAATTAGAAATTATTTTTTCGCTCGTTCGACGCGAGACTCGCGGTCGCGATCTCCACTCTTCTAGTTAAACAAAACGTGCGTTCACTAAATTCCGACTTCTGCCCGAAGGTTCAGCCGTAGTTACAATAAAACGGGACAATTGGCGTCCCGCACACTTCTTTCGCGGGACGCATCCTCTAAAGGTCTAGAAACGGGACGTTCCGGCTCTCGCGTGACGGTTGGCAAGCCTAGCTATGACCTTATCGGCCATGTAGTGGTCATTCGACAAAACAGTACTACCTCACTGATCACTGACGTCATTATCACTCAGGTCTGCAGAACAGTACAATAGACGGTTTTATAACGCCAACGGCTTACCCGGCTTTACAATTACACGGTGGGGTGGACTTCCGGGTCTCTTAACTAGCGTTGGATGTATGAGACAGCCTGGGCTGATATTGCACCATAACAGGGAAATGCCTAGAAGATCAACTCCACACAGCTGCCCAAGGAACAGACTGGCGATCAAGGGATATAAGATTGAGATTAAAACTGACGTATAGGGTGTAAACGAATTTGTGTAAATCCTTCAAACTGCGTGATCTGCTGGTGACACTGATTGACCCTGCATATGTTTTTTTCAGAACCAACAAAAAAAAGTTTTTTAACACTCTCACCGCCACCCATATAAAGAATTTTTCAGTGCAGCAGGCCGTGCGGTCTGCCGGCGGCCGCAACTTTGCCTACCCGTGCAGGCCGCGGTGAAAATCTATGACTAGTGAAGCAGGCCGTACGGGCCGCTGGCGGGCTCACTGTTTGTTTTTGATAGCTAGCCATGCGGTCCGCCACGACCTCGCAATTTCATTATTCAATTTGTAGTGCGTGGCCTGCTGCTACAGAAAAATGAACTGAGATCGCTCAGTGCAACATGTAGGTGGCGTACCTTACTCGAAAAGATACGCCCCGCTGGCGGACCGTATGGCGGTGAGAGTGCTAAAAATGAAACATGGTATTATGTATCTGAGTAATATTAGTGTCCCGAGTTAACTGACTGCGTGGAGCGATATCGCGCTAGTCGTGCCCATTAGCTGTGTCGCCGTGCTTTTATTAATTTGTGCATGGCATCATAATTATGTATCACTTGTGTAAATATTATGGGATTAATAGTTGAGATTAACTGATTTAGACTAATTTATTGCATTCATAATTGCTTGTACTGACTATAATTTTCTAAAATCCTTTCAAATAAAATTAATTTCACGTTTGATTTTAATATGATTAATAATTATAAATGAATATTTTATCGGCCAATACAATTAATGAAGAAGTCTTTCTTATAAATAAATATAAAATTTACACATCACTGTAATGGTAAAATACAATGTAACATTTTATGCTTGTATCATCTGTGTTTCACAATCACTTATACCTGGTTCGAGAAAAGAGATTTAGTTAATTGTGCTGAAGTTTTTAATAATAGTAACTCGACTGCACAAGATATTATTACCAACGGAATTCGTTTTCTTCTATCTATTCACGTGAGTAAACCGTAATTAATCATAAATATGAATACAACTTTTTCAACCATTATATCTCAGAAATGGTGACGTTTAAGAGAAAAATTGTAGAGACATTTTTATAGACAACTGCATAATCTACAATTTTTGTCTAACCTATTTTTATAATAATAATAATCATTTATTTTCGACCAACTAGGATCACCACATTACATTCACATTATAATATAAACATTATTAATAAAATAAAATACAATTCAAAGGCCAAAATACATACTTAATAAATTAAATTGCATCAAATCAATAAGTAAACAAGAATCAATATTAATTAAAGCGTAATAAATTTCATCAAGGTATTAAGTTAATCAGAATCAAATTCAAATTTTTACAAAAATCAAATTTTTATCATAAAACTTAGCGTTTGGCTAAAAACACGTAAAAAAAACTATATTTGCGAACTTTGACCTTGAATATATTTTTTTGAAAGTGTGGGATCGATGGGGACTTTTACATTTCATTTACATATAATGGTGTTCCGAACATTCGCACTAATTTTCTGCTCTATGCGAGTTTTTGTTAGCCTACCCCTATTTTTTGGGCTAACTTGACTCTTAAATAAACGTATTTGTATTTGAGCCTTCTGCCATCTAATATTTCTGTTCCGCGCGTGTAAGTCCTGCTCGCTCGACCCAATTAAGGTTATATTCAGACGTTTTTGTGGTTAGGAGCACGTGCTTACTGTAAACGAGTAGTGTAATTAAAATGGCGGCTCATATTGTTATATAACAAACATTTCGAAACGTATGAAGCCATTTTAAAATAATGTTCTTATCCTGTTTGAAAACGCTTTAAGCTTCTCTTCTATTTTAACTAACTTTTGAAACACGATTTTGCATTTAATTAAAAGCTTCGCCAAACAGAACGCGGTGCGCGAGCGAGGCGGGTCGTCGGTGACCCGCGTTAATAGTATTCAAGGGATTACTATGAATGATGTCACACCAAATGCGAGCGCGGAGCGTGGACGGGTGCCTGATTCACCTAACTATAGAAGTTCAATTGCACTGTAGTTGCAGTTTAGTTTCAATTAAGACGACGCTTTTCGTACTGTTTTAATAGGCCATCGCTGTCAGATACGCTCGCTTGAACTTAACTGCAGCGCCACTGTAATTTGATCGGCGGGTCATAAAATTACGTGAATTAGCCTACAGCTCGTGAGCGGGATGTGTTTCGACAGTCCCTCGTACTAACGCGATCTATTTGATTAGTTCTTGTCCTTTATCACTACTTTATCAATTCATATGATCGAGCATGGGGTGCATGAAAAGAACCTCCTCGAGTGACGATACTTCAATACGTCCGACGCACCCTGGGCAGTAAGCCTCGCTACCTTCCTTACTGACTGGCTAATCTTTTTTCACCACGACGCGACGTGAGCTATTCTTGTATACTCGTGCCGATACGATAGAAGAAGAATACCAGTTCATAAGATTACTTACATTCGTTAAAGGGTTCGCCTCACAAAAGAAGGGGCGCGAGCGGGTCTTGTAGATCTACTAAGTAGGTATTCAAAGGATTATATGAAGCACACCAAGTATGAGCGCGGGTCCGCCATCTACAGGACCCGCTCCCGCCTCGCGTCCTGTGTGGCGCAGCTTTTAACTAAATGCAAAATCGTGTTGCAAAAGTTAGTTACTTTATGTTACGTTCAAGGCATTAAATATCAACGTATTGGCTAACTATAGGTATATTAGATACCCATATGACACCTATATCATCACCACAAATCACGCACCTATCATCAAACGTGACAGTTACTTGACAAAAATTATCACGATTGTACCAAAAAAGAGACATAAATATCTAAAAAAATATTCATTGATAAAGCACAGTTCAGACTACGCTATAGATAAAATAGCAAATGTTGTATAGAAAGATTAAGAAAGAAAAAAAGAAAAAATAATATTTATTCGGACTTACACAGATAGTTACAAAACCAATATACAAAAAGAAAAAGGATAAAAAATTAAACTATCTGCACGAGGCCAAAAACAGCTCCTATCGCAGCATAATGCTGCGACATTTAAAAAAAAAAAAAAAACTTTAAAAAAAGTAAAAACCGACTTCAAAGAAATACTAAAAGGAGTAAAATAATTACCGTAATATAAAATTAACAGTTTCAGAAGTCGGTGGCTTCTATTTGCTTCAGTGTAGAGTTGCACCGACTTCTGAAACTGTTAATTTTATATTACGGTAATTATTTTACTCCTTTTAGTATTTCTTTGAAGTCGGTTTTTACTTTTTTTAAAGTTTATTTTTTATTAAATACGTTTTAGTGTCATAATTTTAACCCCCTCCTTCATAACCCTTCTTTTTGGCTTTGACGTAGTCGGGCATAAAAAGTCCTTTCCAATGATACCTTACACGATATAATGAAAACATTCCAAAGGGGGGGAGGGGAGGACACGCACCCCCTCCTCTTTTCAAGTAGTCAGTTCCCAACAGCAAATATAAACAAAGCAATATTAGTAATTTGAGAATTTTGCTTTGATCCGATGAGGAGTTCCGTTCCATATCTCTGAAGTTCATGGTCTGATCATAACAAAATTTAAATGGGACCAATCGGGAAGTATACCCTTTCGAACAAAAAAAGAATTTTTCAAATCGGTTCATAAAAGACGGAGATATGAGGTAACACACATAAAAAATAAAAAATAAAAAAAAAAATACAACCGAATTGAGAACCTCCTCCTTTTTGAAGTCGGTTAAAAACAAAATGTTGCAACGCTGGTTTTCAGATAAGACCATTGTGATGCCACGGGAAATAACGACATAAATAAATAAATAGATTAGGTACAATATTAAAATTAAAATACTATTAAATATAAGCAATAAATATAGCACAACGATATCGCTCAGCATACATTTTATATGGATACTATGTTTCATGACACTATGATCAAAAATGTCATTAAAGTCAGAATTTGGTTAAAACATTAAATGAAATCGTAACTCGAAAGCTACAAAATGTCACGGAACATAAATAGGGGTGATTCCGGTACCTCTAAGGGTGAACTGCCTCCGGAATTCCGCTTGACACTACTTTTTGGGACACCCTGTATAGCCATATTATAGCAAATATTTTATAGCACAGCGATATCGCTCAGCGTACATTTTATATGGACACATTCACACAATGCTATGCATAAAGTATTAGCTTGTTGTACGCGGTAAACTTGAGCGATTCTCAGAGCTTTATCGTATGATTCTGCGGGGCCCCTCCCCCGTCCGTCGCCCAACGGATCGCCGCCAAATAACTTGCTATACATAGTACACTGGCTTGCGATATAGCGTACAGTGTGAACATCATGCTATACAAAGTGTTAAAAAATCAACTCTCAAGAATTTTATAGGGTTACTCGGTTACGGAAATTGAACAACTTTTGTTCTATAACTTTTCGAAATTCGCGTATTTTTATAACTTTAAATAGAAAACAAAAAAAAAATTGAATTGTATGGACAGGCATAAAAAAATTTGCGAATTTCGAAAAGTTATGGAACAAAAGTTATTCAATTTCCGATACTGAGTAAACCCACAAAATTCTTAGAGTTGATTTTTTAACACCTTATATAGTTAAAGCTTAATTATGAAGCAATATGCTTTACTATACATATGGCGAAATATTATATTATAGCGTAGTCTGATTTGCGCTTTATGTTACAAATAATCAATACGTGACAAAAATGATCACGACTATTACAAAAAGTGTCAAAAATGTCTATAAAAATGATTCATTGGTAACTGTTGGTATCGCTATCGTGACGTTCTAATATGGATCCCCTTGACACGACACACTTGTTTTAGCGTTAGTTAACATGTCTAAAATGTGTATGTTCTACGAATTGTGTGAATTTTTTACAGACGTGAATTGTAAGGTGTTTTAATCGGTATTTATAAATTATTGTGTTGTTCACTGGAAGTAGGAAATAAAAAAAGTGCCATATTCGCTGTATTTGTAACTTTCTATAATAGAAAACCTCTCCCCTCTCATAGAATCTAAATTGTTGAACTAAAAGCATTAAACCCCTTATAAAAGACTAGCTCTTGCCCGCGGCTTCATTAACACACTACTATAGTTTCTATAATAATATAATTCAATCATGATTCGAAGGACACGTGGCGCCATCTATTATCGTTATTGTTATTTCCTCGGGAACAGCACTTTTTTTCGGGATGAAAGGTAGCTTATGTCCGTTTCTGTACACCTGACAAGGTATATTATGCAAAATTTTAGGATGTTCGGCTCAGTGCTTTAGGCGTGAAAAGGTAACAAACAAACAAACTTACTTTCGCATTTATAATATTAGTTAGGATTATGCTGTTCACTGGAAGTAGTAACTAAAGAAAATGTCATAGTAGCCTTATTTGTAACTTTTTTTAGTAGAAAAGTTCACCCTTCCACTAAATTGTGAATTGGTGTACTATATTGTAAAGTGTAAAGTCCTGTTTAGTGCCAGGAAAAGTTACGAATACTTCAAATATGACCTAAAAAGTAAACATAGCTTATTTTTTACGGTAAATTCTCTAAAAGTATTGACTTTTGGAGAAAGTTGTAGAACAAAAATTATATGTTATTATTGGAACTTTGATATCACGTATTTTAAACGCGTCTGCTAGAAGTGAGGTCCTGGGTTCGATCCCCAGGTTGAGCAGAGTGTTATTGGGTATATATGTTACGGGTAAAGCCCGAATGGCGGGTACACCTAGGTTTACCCGGGTACAACTAGGTGCAACCAGTAGCAGTTGGGTAGAACTAGGTGTAGCTGAAATCGACGGAGCCCCGTAGAGTGGGGCTTCTATTTCTGTCTGCAGGGTTTAAAGTAACCTAACACGAAGGGGATGACAGGGGCTTCGTTCGCTCGCTTCGCTCGCTCACTCTAGCCCCCGTCATCCCCTTAGAACCTAACCTATCCGTGTCGGGGTTCCCCTTAACCACCGGTGTACGGGTACACCTAGTTCTAGCCACTATGATGAAGGCTAAACCTAGTTCTAACCGAAGATAAGTAGGATGCATCTAAGTTTAACCATATGTGGCCAGCTGCACCTAGTTGTACCCGGCTAAAACTAGGTGTAGCCGCACTTCGGCTATTAGCCGTAACATATATATCCTTGCGGAATTTCTCGGTAGTAGTCTGGAGTAGGATTTGCCCGATTGGTGGCAATAAGCTCGCCCCCTACTACATGAGACTTAAACATAACGGCGATATGCAATATACACCTCTACAGTTACGAGTAAAAACGGTTTTTGTCGTCGTTCGTAGCCTGTGTCTACTCGCTGATGGGTATAATCCTCTTCTTACTTATGCCACTTCACTCCGTCCTCTGCTAATCCCGTTTCATCTCGTTTTCATCCGGTCCCCCCAGTACGCTTTTTGTTTTTTTTCCGCAGCACAGTAAAAAGTTACAAATGTTTTAAAAAGTCTTTGGGAGGTAGTAGATACTGATTGTTTATATTAGATTTAAATTATATACAGAAACGATATTTACATAATTACAAATAAAAATATATACAAATAACGAAAACTATCTATAATATAAAAATGAATCGCAAAATGTGTTGGTAAGCGCATAACTCAACAACGCCTGGACCGATTTCGCTAATTTTTTTTTTGTTTTGTTCGTAATTGACAGGAGAAGGTTCTTATGAAAGAAAATTTTGATATTTAAAAAAAAAAATTATATCAGTATATCCATATTCTTAATCTGTTTAGGTAGTAGATAGGTAGTAGGTAGGTAGTAGGTAGGTAGTAGGTAGGTAGTAGGTAGGTAGTAGGTAGGTAGTAGGTAGGTAGTAGGTAGGTAGTAGGTAGGTAGTAGGTAGGTAGTAGGTAGGTAGTAGGTAGGTAGTAGGTAGGTAGTAGGTAGGTAGTAGGTAGGTAGTAGGTAGGTAGTAGGTAGGTAGTAGGTAGGTAGTAGGTAGGTAGTAGGTAGGTAGTAGGTAGGTAGTAGGTAGGTAGTAGGTAGGTAGTAGGTAGGTAGTAGGTAGGTAGTAGGTAGGTAGTAGGTAGGTAGTAGGTAGGTAGTAGGTAGGTAGTAGGTAGGTAGTAGGTAGGTAGTAGGTAGGTAGTAGGTAGGTAGGTAGGTAGGTAGTAGGTAGGTAGGTAGTAGGTAGGTAGGTAGTAGGTAGGTAGGTAGTAGGTAGGTAGGTAGTAGGTAGTAGGTAGGTAGGTAGTAGGTAGGTAGTAGGTAGGTAGTAGGTAGGTAGTAGGTAGGTAGTAGGTAGGTAGTAGGTAGGTAGTAGGTAGGTAGTAGGTAGGTAGTAGGTAGGTAGTAGGTAGGTAGTAGGTAGGTAGTAGGTAGGTAGTAGGTAGGTAGTAGGTAGGTAGTAGGTAGGTAGTAGGTAGGTAGTAGGTAGGTAGTAGGTAGGTAGTAGGTAGGTAGTAGGTAGGTAGTAGGTAGGTAGTAGGTAGGTAGTAGGTAGGTAGTAGGTAGGTAGTAGGTAGGTAGTAGGTAGGTAGTAGGTAGGTAGTAGGTAGGTAGTAGGTAGGTAGTAGGTAGGTAGTAGGTAGGTAGTAGGTAGGTAGTAGGTAGGTAGTAGGTAGGTAGTAGGTAGGTAGTAGGTAGGTAGTAGGTAGGTAGTAGGTAGGTAGTAGGTAGGTAGTAGGTAGGTAGTAGGTAGGTAGTAGGTAGGTAGTAGGTAGGTAGTAGGTAGGTAGTAGGTAGGCAGTAGGTAGGAAAAAGAGCATTGCAACGCATGCTGGGTACAGCTAGTATCCTAATAAAACTATAAACTAAAATACGGCATCAAAATATTCCTCCGCATCGCTGTCCACTGGTAACGTGCCCAGAAGGCTGGCAGCATTGCCAGGTAGTAGATTAATAATTTTGTCTTTTAGTCTATGTGATTGTAATAACGGGAATAGTGGGAAAATTAAAAAAAAAATGTCGTCTTTGATAAATGATGTTAAATGATATTTATTTCTGTAAATAAATCTGTTACAGACACTTTTACAAGTCAATGTAATGTTTTTTTTAAGACTAGATGGCGCCGGCATTTCCTATCTGACTCGCTCTGAGAAGAAAAGCCGAAACAAACTCAGAGGTCAACGTCTCTTTTAAAGTCCAGACATTGTGGTATAAAACTATGCGAGTGTAACAATGTAGGGCAACGTTTGGAATGGCCTTTTGAGGAAAGAGCCATAGCAGGTTTGAGTTGACCTGTCCCAACTGACGGCACGCATGCATCAGTCATCGTGTAGCTCAACCTTATTTTATGGGAGCTCAACGACCCGACGCACGACGCCACCAATCAGCCGGACATTTGCGTAGGTCAAAAAAAAATACTCAAACCCCCAAACAGTTTTACGAAATGCATGTATAAAGCTAGCCTACACTGTACTCACATTCACAATTTAATAAAATAAAAACAAACGACATATTAATAACGAACTTAAATAAACTTTGACCCTAATCACACCTGATGGTAAACGCAGACAGGGTCTAAGATGGAGCACACGAATCCAAGTAACAGAGATATAGAGAGATTCCCCTACACCCCTCTGGCTCTCACATACACACGACGGAACACAGTAAACTGCTTGGCGCCGGACTTTTGTATTTTTTAAAATGAAATATTTAAAAATGTAGATTATAAGTAAGAAAAATGAATAAACGAGAATAATAATAATCATTTAATTCAAGTCACAGGACTCATATGTGTTGACTAATATAATAACTATCTATCTAACGTTTCACGTTTTTACAATTAAATGTGACTAAGTTACACGTCATTATTTTTGACAATAGTTTTATCCTATATATTTACAAAACGCCTAAAAGAAACATTATTCGGCCACAAGCTGTCGTCGAGAAATATGTAAAAGTGCGCCTCTTTTACAAACAAGTTAAAGGCACTATAGCTACGTTCTCTCGCCATCTTTATCCTGATAGGCATTACTTTCTCTTTAGTTTTGGTATAAATATACTCTGCCTCGAAAACATCTTTGTGCACATTGATTATAAGAAGAGGTATTTTAAAATCAGCAGCCTTAAACTTGCTGTTCTGTTCCAAACAAGCTTTCCCTCTGGTAGTTGTAAACTTATTACGAAAACGTTTGTTTTGCACTACTTTCCAGCTTTCATCCTTGTCTGGGACATACAACGATCCTTTCTGTGCACATATCTCCGCATATGACTGACTGTTTTGCATCATTCTAGCCTCGTTATTCGCATGGTTTTGTTTATCACAGTAAATCACGTCATTATTGTTAAGCGGTTTCTGTAAATCCGGATCTTTAATGTGAGCTTGATATGGTGGAGTGTATATATATACACTCCACTCAGCACGCTTGGTGGTAGGATCTATATACCTATATAGATACTACCACCAAGCGTGCTGAGTTTTGTTGAATCTTGCAATACGCGTCTATTCCCAGAGTACGGTGAGGAAGATTTATATCCCCGTCCACTGGATAAAATATACCAAAAATAACTATCGAAACATGTTTACTAAATACTCGGACTAATTACAACACAATAAACAGTTAAGGTACGAGTTTGTAGCCGATCGCATACAGCAGCAGCAGTCGTCGTAGCGACACGTCGCAGCGTCATGTCACTGCAGTCATGATTCCGAACCCAATTGCAGATGGCTGCAGCAGACGACACGTCGTATTCCAGTTAGTTCTGAATGTTCTGTGAGACAAGATGTGTGACCTGTTTAGGATTAGCGATCACGATTTACTGTTGTATCTTTTGTTTTTGTTAGATGCATCGTACAGTGCAGCATATTGGGCAATAAAAGAACATTGATTAATGAATTCAGCTTGTTATTTGACCATACCCAGTTATACGCGAAATTCGCGTAACGCGATTTTGTCCTGAACGCATCCCTCGCGTAAAACGAGGTATTACTGTATGCGGTCGGTCAATATAATTCATAAAAATATGAAATCCAACTAACGTTTTGTATAGTTCAGCCTTCACAATCTAATAAAGAAATTATGTTAAGATCATGCCTACCAACCTAATAAAAAATATAAGTACCTAAGTACTTATAAAAAGGTTGATTGAGCAGACTTATAATAATCCTTTTATTAAGTCGTCTGATTAAACAATCCCTTAGAGAATAGGCGGAGAATGAAAGATAATGGAAAAATAGACGCGAGGGCAGAAATGATAACCCTTCCTTTATTGTACGTACACACTAAGACAACGAACGACAGCGAATCGGCCTTTATATTTTGTTCAAATTTTTCGAGGCGTTAGTTCACTTATCGTGACTATAGAAATCTCATACGTACCATAAGTCGGCATTAGAGAACTGCTATACAATTCCACCGGTATAGATTCCCACAGCAGCGGAATCAATAGATGTTGTAATATTGTTAATACGCAATCGATTTTAACACCGATTTTATCGGCATTTATTGGAATGCAGGATTATGATTATTTTAAAGGATGATGGGCGTTTTGGTACATTGGTTGAGGAGCTCGTGGCTAAATAATTACAGCCGCATAGATCGATCTTCCGGGTTAAGCCACGCTTGCCGAGGTTGGTCTGTGGATGGGTGACCATTTACCATAGCGAGTTTCCTCCGTGCCTCGGAAAGCACGTAAAGCCGTTGGTCCCGGCTGTCATTTGTAGATCTTTGACAGTCGTTACTGTTGGTCAGAAGCCAGAAAGTCTGACAACCAGTCTTACCAAGAGTATCGTATTACCCAGTTACTGGGTTGTGGAGGTCTGATAGGCAGTCGCTCCATGTAAAATACTGATATTCAGCTGCATCCGGTTCGACTGGAAGCCGACCCCAACATAGTTGGGAAAAGGCTAGGCAGATTGACTGATTTTTGATGGGCGTTTTGGTACTCATGTCCAATCAAAATAAATTTACCATCGTTGGATAGCTCTTTTCAAGAGTACAAAAAACTACTATGGTAATAAACCCGTATAAATTGTCTGTTTTGAAATATAGTCTTCAGAAGATACTGGATATTTAGTTCGAAATAGAATTATAAAAAATCATATCGCCGGTTTAGCTTGACCGATTTTGATGATATTTACACAGATTTTGAGCTAAATAAAATTCAGATAACGGATGAAAATCACAAAAAAATCGGTTTAGTATTTTTGACACTTAGGGGTGATCTATCTATTAAACAAATCGGACGCGTTTTTATGCCTAAAACTAAAAGTCGCTTCCCAGCAATTATTTTTGGTCAATGTAATCTAGTTTCATGTACCTACAGAGTGCGTAGATTTCGGCTATGTAATGGGTCTTTTGACACCTTGTGTACTTACAGACAATAAATGATAAAACTACTTTGAACTTGTTTTATTTACCTAGATAATGAAAAATATGAATAATAATTAAATCAAAAAAAAAAAAAAAAATATGGACACTTGGACCGGCATAAAAAAATTGGCGAATTTCGAAAAGTTATAAAAAGAAAGTTCGTCTCGCGACCTCGCCGCGTGTTCAGCTCATGATTAAGGGCTCCGTTTGGGTCCGAAACTAGTCGGGCAATCCCGAAAAAATGCACGTGAGTAAACCGTAAATAATCATAAATATGAATGTGTCTCGCGAAAGTTATAATACAAAAAAACGAAAGTTGTTCAATTTTCGATACCAAGTAACCCCACAAAATTCTTTAAGGGCTATATTTCACCGGGACACCATGGCGGCGCAACCAGTCGCCGCTACCAACAAAATGTATACAGCTCTATAGAGACTTACTCACCTGGTGTCCGTTTGGTTGCGCAACCAATTTGGTGGCGCGACCAACTCGGACACGTGCACAGAATGTTACTGGTTGCGCCGCCACGCTGGTCGCGCCACCACTAATTACTATAGCGCTGTATCACTCGGCCGCCAGTCTGGCCGCCAGTCTGGCCGCCAGTGACGCCCCCACCTCATTGCATGCAACACGTGTGCACTGTTATGTTTTGTCAACGGTACTCATCAAAGGACCTCACGGACATCCTCACATAGCTAAAAAACTTATCCGGATATTTTCTTAGATCGTCGTATATGTTGACGAATTGTCCTTTCTTACAGCGATCGGCTAAATAAGGATGAACCCACCACTGTTTCTTTTTTCTCTTGAACTCTCTTTTCCTACGTACATACAGCAGTAGTGCTATCTCTTCGAGGTCCATTTTGATACTGTCTCAGTGTGGTGTGGCGACTCTGGTGTCTGTGGTGTCTAGTTTGGTAGCTTACGGACACCACGGTGGCGCAACTGGTTGCGCCGCTATGGTGTCCCGGTGAAATATAGCCCTAGTTGTTTTTTTTAACACTTTATATATTGTAGCGTAGTCTGATCTTAAACCGAAAATACCTACAAAGTTTAATCAGAAACAAATGACGAACGTTCGTCTACGTTCGTCGGCTTGGTGTGGGCACTCCATTAGTATCACCGGCTTTTACGACAAGTAAGTAACCAATTAACTACCTGATTGGCTTCGTTGCGGCACGAGTACAGAGAGAGACGAAAGATTTGATTATAATTTTAACAGATATTTTTTGCACACTAATCAGCTAAATACAGTTTTTTTCCCGGTAAATGGCAATAGGTTAGTCCTCAATTGCAATGGACCTTATACAAGGTTAGTCGGAAAGGGGATACTAATCCAAAAGAGTAATAAAGTACCCATAATAATTAGTTAAGTAGTCGATAGTTTAAGAGACATAGCTGTTCAAAGATTTCATAAAAAATATGTTAAAATCTATCTGTCCTCAGCTATGATCAGCTGTGTTTACATTTTAGGTCACATTTAGGGTCACAGATTAGAAGATCCATTTTCTGAATTCGTAACTAAAGCAGGGATGAAGAATTTTTGAAAAAAACTAAAATAAAAATTAATTTATGTGGTTTTTTTTACACTTGCTTTATAACAGTCATCAGTGATACGTTAAATGGTCTGCGGATTAATACCCACTTTTCGAGTAACCTTGTATATTCATCGACAAAATATTTAGGTAATATACTACACAGTACATTTCTTCCTAACCTTAACTTTTAACCATGCCTGTATGATGATACGAGTATTAGCAATACATAATGTTAAATCAACATAATCAGTTCAGTCAATTAAATTATTTTGTTTTTCGGAACAAAATAAATCAATTAACTGTAGCACTTCCTTGTACCTTATACCTTAGGTCGAACTGGCAACGTTTTTAAATTATCGTGTGAGTGGATAAATAAAATTCTCACTTCACGAACCTCCGCGACAAAACACGACATAGGGCGAGTGGGGTATGGTATGACAAAAGTCGCAACGCTGCGTTCATAGGGCTTGTTACCCGAGAGATTTTTTGAGTTGTGAATTTCCGTAAAAAATGAATATGTCGAAAATTAAGCTTTATTCAACAAACTTTATCTTAGCTTTTCTTCTCCAATTAGGCATCGGAATCAATGGTTAAAATCTTTCGGGTACCTCGGGCTCACGGTTTCACATAAAAATATACTTAAGTAAATAAATAAATTAAGTAATGAAGTTCTAATTAATTTATTTACACCTAATTACCAAAAAGTTTTTAGTCAGTAACATCAAAGGCTCTATCAATGGGGCGAGAGTCTCAAGACTCTGTGACGCCCGGTTTGACCTGAGGGTTTGACTCAGAAGATTGCTCTTTGAAAACGACGAACGAAGATTTTAAAGCATTTGCATATAGCAAGGAGAAAATGAGTAGGTACAGTTAATTCTTGGCAAAATTGTTTTTGGAAAGAAAGAAGGACAGATTATTTTTTCACAAAGAAAAAAAACGCAACAAAAATTAATAGCAATAACAAAAAATAAGTGCCTTCTCACACGGTCCGGTTGCCGCGTAGCCGGCGTCGATTAGCCAGCATTGGCAAACCAGCGTCGGGTACCCGGTGCCATTATGAGCTTTCACACGGCTCGGCAGTAGCGTCTAGATGCACACGCGCGCCGTCTCTCCATGGTTATACATCTGAGACAGGCCGTTCGGTGCGTGTGAAAGCTTGCAATGTCCTCCCTACACCACTGTGATTCCAGCTGCCAGCTAACCGGTAAACGGCGACCGGACACACAGTGGTGGTTTCGGCGTGCAACTGGCGACAGCCTGCAGGATAAATTACGCCGGCGCGTTTGAAAGCGAGCCTTCATGCCAATACACTTCGCCACCGGGTATACGACACCGGCTACCCGGTAATAGGAACGTGTGAATAGGCGCTAAGATTTTAAGTTCTTAAAGCCGGACCAGAGTATTACTTATTGCTCTGAAAGCCGGACATGCAAAACAATTTTTGTTGTTGACAATAAAACTGTCTTTTTTTTAAATAATTTCTAATGGAATTGTGTTTTAAATGCATAGAATTGAGACATGTATGCCCGCATTAATGGAATCTAACGATATGTAACTCCATCAGCCCCACTACCAACTTTGCTGACCGGCTAATCTTCACTCCACGACATGTCTCATACCGACACGACAGAAGAAGTCACACCACAACTAAATCCCCTACAATTCCTTAGTTCAAACAACTGCAGTTGTTTAAACACGTAACCATACTCAAACTTCGTACTAAAAGTAGCAAGAGTCGTGGTTACAACCCTGTTCAACCCCCAAGAGGCTTAGCACGTAACTTTTAAACCCCTCACAAAGTCAAACAAGTAGCACAACAGAATTAACTCGCACGGGGGTTGAAAAATAAATATTTGTAGAACTCATGGGGATGACTTTATTTTGGACGCGGCATGCCTACATATTTCGTCCTATATATACGTAATTAAAAGGTCGCAAGTTACAACGACGTTTTAATTAAGCTGAGTAATAATAACAAAGAATTTGGTTCGTTTTTCAAAGGCAAAATATAGGGTTAGTCGGAAAGAGGGTACTAATCCGCGGGCCACTTAGTCTAGGCGCACACTAGGCGACAGCTCGGCGACTAGACGCGACGACAGGCTGCGGCCGACAATTTTCATATATTTTGTTGAAAGCTCCGCACACTTGGCGTCTACTCGCGGAGTCGCGACGACAAGCTAGGGGAGTCGCGCGCACTCGCTACTTGTCGCCGCGTCTAGTCGCGCTATGCACGCGCACACACGACGACAAACGCGCGACAGCGCAACGTCAGTCTCGCGGTGAAACAACACGGCCGTCTCTCTCGAATACTCTACTACTAATGATCGCTTCCTGTACGACGTCTGTCGTAACGACTAGTCGCCGACGCAAACGGCAGCTCTGCGTCTAGTCGCGGCGACAAGACGCCAGATGCAAACGACAACGCCGCGACTAGACGCGGTGACAAGTCGGTAGTTTGCGATGGCCCTTAAAGTTTCACTGATGACTGTTTTAAAACCAATGTTTTTTGTGAATGTGAATTTTTTATTTCCATTCAAAATGATTTATAATTTAGTTTTTTCAAAAAATCTTCATCCCTGCTATTGTTACAAATGCAGAAAATGTAGCTACTAATCCGCGACCCCAAATATGATCTAAAATGTAATCACAGCTGATCCTTCTCACGTGTAATGACGTGAAAAGGGTTCTCTGTTGGAATATCGAAATATTATTAGCCGATTATTATCTGACCGACAACCTTTCGCCACATTTCATTTCGACGAATAACTAAAACGCCGAATGATTAAAGTCCCTAATTATGTTTTGTAACTTTTTATTACGCCGACTAGCCTGCTGGCCACTGTTTCATTAGTCAACTGTATTATTCCCACTTTACACTTGTTAGATGGCTCATTTTCCCACCATGCAAGCAAGAAAGCAAGCAAGCATGCCAGTGTTTCTGTGTTTGCTCCGCTAGAAGACACTGGCTCCACACTTTTAAATAACATTCTAAGGGTAGGACAGAGTCTGACCACGTGTAGTCGGGGTGCGCTGAGTCGGATTAACATTACATTCCGCTGTGTGTAAATAATGTTGTGCGAATACTTATTTGGCAAATTAAACAATAGCCTTGTGACGGTGCAGCGGTGGCGACTAGCGGGGTGCGCCTATAAAAGGGCCGGCACGCTGCACTTCGACCTCACCGGTCACGATCCACCGAGCTCTCCCGTCGTAGAGCCGGTCGTCTCTTCAGACTCCGCAGTCACACCGATAATTCAGCCCTCATCAAGCTGTCTCCCCCCCCTATGTCCACGCCAGCAACGCCCTAAGCCGAGGTCCGAGTCCCACTAGGGGTCGCCCTTAGTGCTGTTGTTGCAGGTAGTCATGATGTTAGTGTAGTACAAGTAGTTAGCTTAGGTTAAGTATTTTACTTCCCCCCCATTGGCTGGAGACCCTTCAGGTCTCGCCAATAACTGCCCGATTACGTAGAAACCGTCCCCTAGGACGACCTACAGCAGTCCAAAATTAAATAATAAAAAATAATAAACTTCGTCCTCTCTCGCGCCTCAGCAGCCGCCCAGTTAAGTGACTGTCTACCTACACCTGAAGACCCTGGACTCCTCGTATCGTACTGTAAAAAGAACCACGCCCTGTAAACTAAACTAATTTGTAACTATTATTAAAATATATTATTGTATGGTTAAAAGTGTTTTCCTTAATATTCTGATTTTATGTGCACCTGCTCGTTAAGGGTTGACTCCTCAAGCCACCCTTAACCCGCAAAGCGTGACAGCCTAATAAGTATTCGACTAAAACAAAATTTCTGAATGATATTTTCGCCAATTAATTATGGTGGCTAATAATAATTCGGCGAAATCAAATTAGGGTAAAAATTGCTTCGCCAAAGATTACGTAGGCGAATCGTTGTCGTCGTAATGAAATTCGATATAAAATACTTCGGCACAAACCCCGTGAAAAGATTAGCCAGTCAGCAAGGTTGGTAGCGAGGCTGACTGCCCAGAGGGACGTAGGGACTTGAGTATCGTCACTCATGGAGGCTCCTTTAGTGTATGCGGAAGTGAGCAGGGCAATAAATAAAAATAAAATAAAAAATAAAAATCATTTATTTCGGGTTATTTACACCCATAGAATTAATACATTTTAAAAGATCACAGAATATAAATTAAATGATAAAAAAATATTAAATTAGATTAAGAATAATGAATATAATAATGTAAAAATTTAATTAATTTATGTATAAAAATGAATAAAGGCAATTATAATGTCAGCAATTAAAATTTAAACAGCATTTAAAATCATATTAAATAAAATAACAATAAGCCCTTTCTACTCTGGCGATGTGTCTGCCACAACAGTGCCTAATGTAGGGGCAGTCAAATCGCTCCGCAATCATCGTCAGGACAGCGTTGGAGCTAGCCCGCACCCTGCGCACCAAGGACGCGCACCGCTTGCGCATGGTGGTGTGAAAACAGTCGGTGCGCGCCTCCGCAAACATGCTTGAGGCACTGCAGAAGCGGGGCAGCCCCAACAATGCCCTGAACGCGTTGTTATACTGGACACGGAGGGCACTGTAAGCAGCTTGTGTGTAGGAAACCCATAGGCTGCACGTGTATAGAGATGTGCAAAAGGCTTTAAAAAGCACAATGGGCAAATGGGTTGCGCGAGTATGAAAACGGGTCCCTTCCTATCCCGCTGGTGCTCACGTTGCCCGACTCTCCCAAAATTGGCGGTTTATTGTGTAGAAGTTAAAGGACTGACAGCGCGAGAGGCTAAGCGTATGCTGAGACGCAGGTAACGCAAGATTTTGTAATGCATGAACGTACTAAGAGCTGCGTACGCTGCGGCGCAGGCGCGTGCGACGCAGACATGCGTCTGCCCTGCTCTGCGCCTCGTTGTAGTGCCGGCACAGATCTCTGCACGACGCGTGCATGTCAACATGTGTTTTTTACCGCTAATTCGAGTTTTATTGCAATGACAGAACATTTAATTAAATTAGTGCGTTGTGAACCTTGTTTGTATGATACTAATCATCCAGACTATTAAAAAAAACTTTCGTCAACTCGAACGCGTCTATTCTTTGTACTAGTTAAAACTCGAATGTGTCTTCGAGCTGCTTCGCAGCATGCGGTCGTGGGCTATGTCTGCTTCGCCTGCCCTGCGCGGCAAAATCTGTACTGTGCTGCGCTGCGTCACCTGCGTCTCAGCATACGCTTAGCCTGAGTGTTTACATGTTGCTTTCTTAAAAGGCAGAGCGCTACAGATGCAGCTATTTCTACGTCCTCCATTCCCCGAGGTTGAATGCGAAGGAAGTGTGTAGCGGTAATGTAACTCGCTTCAATGTGTACACGCTTCAACGCTGCCGTAGAAGTATTAAGGGAAATATTTACGGTAGCGCGAGTAGCAGCGGCAGGGGCATAATGTAAACGAGGTATAACACAGCTGACGATTTTAGTTTATGTTTTATGAAAACTTTGAACAGCTATTTTAAACAATCGACTTTTGGGGAAATTTGTAGAACAATAGTTATTCATTGTGTCAAGTACTTACTTTAATACCGTTTCGGATTAGTACTCCCTTTCCTATTAACCTCGTTTAATAATATGAAATTTAGTACATCCAAAAGTTAAATCTATTTCTTCGCCTATCAAAATACAGGGTGTAAACGAATTCGTGCAATTCCTTCAAACCGCGTGATCTACTGGTGACATAGATTGACCTTGCAAGGGAAAATATTAAACAAAACTAAATAAAAAAAAAACCGGCCAAGTGCGAGTCGGCCTCGCGCACGAAGGGTTCCGTTCATTATCTATAAAAACGGCAAAAAAATCACGTTTGTTGTATGGGAGCCCCCTTAAATATTTATTTTATTTTGTTTTTTAGTATTTGTTGTTATAGCGGCAACAGAAATACATCATATGTGTAAAATAATAAATAAAATAAATTTCAACTGTCTAACTATCACGGTTCATGAGATACAGCGTGGTGACTGGTGACAGACGGACAGCGGAGTCTTAGTAATAGGGTCCCGTTTTACCCTTTGGATACGGAACCCTAAAAACATGATGTTCTGTTTTTGAGTCATTTTACGCCCAGAGTTAACTGACTGCGCAGAGCGATATCGCGCTAGTCGTGCCCACCAGCTTTATCGCCGTGCTTTCATTAATTTATGCTTGGCATCAAAATGTTCCGGTTTTTTTTGTTTTCTTTTTTTTTTTACTTTTTCCTTTGTTGATTAGATGGTTTACGTACGACCACTTACACCAAACACAAGTTTTTTTTAATGTTTATGTAATGTAAATCCCGTACGTGGTTATTCGTACCCTTCAATATACAAGGTTAGTCAAAAAGGGGGTACTAATCCGAAAGTATGATAAAGTACACATAATAATGAATAACTTTTGTTCTACAACTTTTCCCAAAACTCAATAGTTTAAGAGAAACAGTTGTTCAAAAATCTCAAAAAAAAACTCGAAACTCTATCTATCCCCAGTTATGATCAGCTGTGTTTACATTTTAGGTCATATTTGGGGTCATGAATTAGATGCACTATTTTATGAATTTGTAACTAAAGCAGGGATGAAGAATTTTTGAAAAAACTGAAATAAAAATCATTTAAGTAATTTGGAAAAAAAATATATCGAATTTTGAAATTTTAACACTTGCTTTCAAACAGTCATCAGCGATACTATAAGTGGGCTTTGGATTAGTACCCCCTTTCCGACTAACCTTGTATGATGTTGTATAAGAGCTGTGTTACAATTTTGGTGTAGAATAAAGTATGTTCTATTCTATTCTATCAAGTCGTTTTAAGGAATTACACGAATTTGTTTACACTCTGTATACTTGTCGCACTGTAGTAGTAGGTATAAATAAATAGATCTAAAATACTATCTTAGCTTTTAACAGAAACCTATCTTAACTAAACATAATGTGTGTTTAGCTACAAAAGTACACATATCAGCAGAACCTGATTGAACATCAAACATTAATTACTAGTTGTTTTCTTACCATTAACCTACTTTGCGGAGGGTGATGTGATGTTTGCACATGATTAATTTGTTTACTAATTAGAAAATGTGATGGTCTTCGCATTTTCTAGCCAAATGAAGGATGCCTTCATTACGATGTTCTCGTGTTTCTTTCCTGGGATCGTCTTCTTATAGAAATAATAAAGTGACATAATTGTCATTCCACCGACACACTATTAAGATTTCGTTACGATTGTGACATATCAGTACTACCATTAACGTTTATCAATTGCAACTGAATCGTTTATTCAGACAGTTTTCTTTTCCAAAAACTATCAAATTGTTTGACAACAAAAACAAAACCAAACATTTCGACAGTTTTCGTATACGAAAACTGTCTGAATGAACGATTCGGTTGCAATTGATGAAAGTTTCTGTTTTGTTTCTGCCAAAATTTTTGCCAAACGCAGACGAACCACAACCGTCAATCAGTTTTTCTTTACAAAAACTGTTAAAATGATTGGTTTTTGTTTTTTGTGTCAAATAATTTGACAGCTTTTGAAATTGAAAATTTTCTGAGTGAACAGCTCAGCCTTGGTTCGGTTGCGATTTATCAAGATTTATTTTAGGAGAATTGGGTTCTAGATATTCTGCTAAAACATCAACGTTTTCTAGAAAGTCAGTGGAAATACACTTGTCTAAAAATAATTATTAGCAGAATACCAAATGTGTAAAAATATTATAGAAGCGTTCGTAAATGAACAGACTTGAAGTCCTGTTTGGTTATCAGAAAAGAATAGGCGACGCATTCTTACCGTGGGTTCCGTAAAAAGTGGCTAAAAGATTAAATTTCAACAGGATAGTAAGAGCGTTTACTTGTGCACTGTATCCGATCCGAATCCGAGGAAATACGGTCCGAACAAGACGCAGTACAATTACGAACGTCAAGCATCCGATCTGAATTCCATAGATTTGCATGCCAGTTTCCTCGGTTCGTATTTGCTCGGCATCGGATCGGACTACGGATACACCTACAGAATCGCTGATGCTTTGCCAAACTGAGAGACGAAGTTGGAAAGTCTTACGTGCCTTTAATTTTACCGGCATCCATACCCTTCGATTCATAATGAAGCAGTGCTGCTTGGCGGCAGAAATAGGTACTTGGTAGTACTTTCCTCAAGGCTCCTACACAAAATGCCGCCGGCTTTGCCGCCGGTATTGCCACGCGGCTTGCCGGTGGGTGTTTAACCATGCCGCCGGGTATAACGCCTATTGACTTACAGCCGCGCGGCAATAAACCGGCGGCAAAGCCGGCGGCATGTGTGTAGCAGCCATCAGAGATTAATTACTGCTAAAAACATTACTAGACTAAAAATAAATACCTTGTTCCGGTTAATTGATGAAAATCTGAAACAAAAACAATGTCTGTTAATATTGTTGCTTAAAATACTTATTGTAATAAAAACTAAATGTTTGTTTATTTATTTAAAAAATAATAACACCACGCCCATATTCCCTTAAGGGTTGGGCAGAGGTGTATAGTACACCCTCATTTCGCCGTCATATTTTAAGTCCCATGTAATAGAGGGCGAGCCTATTGCCATCAACTGGGCTCAAATCCAGACTCCGGGCTGCTACTGAGAAATTCCACACGGAAAAACCCATTATCACTGAGGCTGCAAATACGGAACGGCGGCGCGTGCAGCGGAGCGTTCCAGCGTGTATTGTCGCGTGCAGCGTCGCGTTCAACGTGCACGCAACTAGTTTTCGCTAGAGAGTGCGTGTGAGCGGGGCGTCCGGCAAGTGTGTAGACCAATCGGAGGCCGCCATTCACACACACCACTCTTTCAATCTTTACACACTGAACAAAATATCACGTGTACACGCTCGTTAAAACGCCGAGCACTTATCACGCCGCTTAACTACACGCTAAAAACGCTGCTACGAATACACCAAGAGAGAAGTCCATACGTTCAGTAGTCGAGCGTACACGCTCAAAACAACACCCCGCTGCACGCGCCGCCGTTCCGAATTTGCGGCCTTACTTTGCCCGACTTGAGAATCATCAACCCAGAACATCATGCGCAGCAGCCGCGCTTGCTATTGCTACCACTAGACCATAGAGGCAGTCTAATAAATTAAAATAAATATCTTTATAACTTTTTTTTTTTTTTTTTTTATCTTTATAATAAAACCACCTGGGCGACTGTGACGACGGTTGGAATACACAAAACACGAAAATACAACTATCCTCATAATCCTAAGGGCTCATTCACACGGGTTCCGTCATTGACGATTCGTCATAAAACACGATACGTCATGACGGATGGACGTTCACATTGCATACGGAATCGTGTTTTATCACGATTCGGCAAAATATCCGAATTGATGTTCACATTCGTTTCGTGATTCTTAGTCTTGGTTGAACTATAGAACAAGATGGATCCGTCACAAAAAAATCACGATTCGTGTTTTTTGACGAACTATAAAAGACGATACGTGATTTAAGACGTGTCCGACATATTTCACGATTCGTGATGCACGAAGCACTTTAAAAGAAAAGACGCCGTCAAAAAAAAAAACGAACCGTGAAAAAAGACGATACGTCAAAAAAAACTAATCGTCTTCGTGTGAATGAGCACTAACTAAAAAATACTTTTAACGTAGATTTATTAAACTAGGTACCTTTAAATTAGCCACAAAACTGACTGCCCTTAATTGGATTCAAACTAAAGACTACTTAGTATAATAATTTTAGTAGAACTTTTGTACAGACAACGTCAAAAGAAAGGGATGATTGATCAAAGTTTAAAATTGTTTTATGAATTGAAACCTATTTGTTGTGTCAGCCTATACCAAAAAGCAATAGTATTTTTTTTAAATTATGATACATTTTGACAAACAACCAACCCCTGAGATGATAAAATAAATAAAAAAAACTTTTAAAAAGTAAAAACCGACTTCAAAAAAAAAACTAAACGGATTAAAATAATTATAATTTAATAACACTATCAGTTTCAGAAGTCGGCGCATTCAATTTGTTTCAGCGCAGAATTACACCGACTTCTGAAACTGATAGTTTTATTAAATGATAGTTATTTTATTCCGTTTAGTTTTTTTTTGAAGTCGGTTTTTACTTTTTTTACTTTTTACTTTAATTACAATTACAATAGTGTACAAATTCTCGAGACAGCAGTGTAGACGACGTTCTAGTTGTAGTCAACTAGAACGTCGTCTACATACGATTTGTGTATTTTTTTTTTTTTGTTATTGTTGGTTTTTTCAAAAAGTGCTGAATCAATTTCAATAAAAATTATATGGACCACCTCTGAAGTATGGCCTACCAAAAAAAAAAGAATTTTCAAAATCCATTCATAATTGGCGGAGATATCGCGTAACAAACACACAAAAAAAAACATTCAGACGAATTGAGAACCTCCTCCTTTTTGAAGTCGGTTAAAAATATTAATCGAATTTTGCTATTCGTTGTAAAGCGTGTAAACGAATTCGTGTAATTCCTTCGAACCGCATAATCTGCTAGTGACACAGGTTAATCCTGCACGGATTTTTTTCAGATTGAATAACAAAAAAATAACTAAAAGAATGCATGGTGTTCTGTTTACAAGTAATTTTAGAACCCCGAGTTAACTGATTGCAAAAAGCGATATCACGCTGGTCGTGTCCGCCAGCTGCGTCGCCGTGCTTTCATTCATTTATGCGTGGCATTGAAATGTTATCACTACATATGTATACTACTCAAAACAAAATAAGAGCCACTAGGTATTTAAGGTATACCATGAAAAATATAAAATTAAAACATTGTTCAATTTACGTAAACTTAAAACAATGTTATTGTTTACCGTTTAGGCTAGTAACTGTTGAAATTAGTGATTAATAAACATGTTTATTTAACTTTTGATAAAAAATGACAATTTAGGATAAAAAACACAAATAACAAAAAGTCACTAAAACCTAAAAAAAACTTCACTTTTTATTTCTTTTTCTCTTTTTTAATAACGGGTATTACCTATAATTTTTAATAACGGGTATTAATAACCTCCTCTTTTGGCAATGCACTCCTGTAGCCTTGAATGCATGCTCTCTATCCAATGCCTGACGTTTTCAGCTGGGATCTCTTCCCAGGCACTTTTCAAAGCGTCAATCAGTTGCTGCTGGTTGTAGACCTCTTGCGCACTCTCTCTAACCCTTCGTTTTAATTGGTTGGCACATGTGTGCTCGATCGGATTTAAGTCCGGACTGTTTGCTGGCCACGGCAACACTTGAATGTGAGAGCCTTCCAGTACAGACTGGGTCGCTTGAGCTGTGTGTGCACGGGCATTGTCTTGCATCAGGACGAACCCAGGACCCATTCGCTGTGCAAATGGAATCACATGAGGCCTGATGACTTCCTCAATGTAACGCTGAGCAGTTACGGATCCTTCATTTAAAATAGCGAGTTCAGTTTTGCCATGTAAGCTTATTCCACCCCAAATCATTACATTGGGTCCACCGAAATGGTCAACTTCGTGAATGCAGGCTTCAGAAAATCGCTCGCCTCGTCGCCTCCATACTCTAATGCGCCGATCGTCATTAAAGAATTTTACTTTACACTCGTCGGTGAAAAGCACCATGCCCCACTCGTTTATGCCCCAGTCTAAATATTGACGGGAGAAACTTAAACGATTTGCATGTTGAGCCCTGGACAAAGGAATTCGAACAACTCGACGTTTTGAAGTTTGCTGGTCTTCGTGCAATCGGTTACGGATCGTTTGGTCACTGACGCGAGTACCCGTTGTCAACCGTAGGCGATTTTGTAACTTACGAGCCGTCACTGTTCGTTCTCGGCAGGCACGTAACCGGATGTACTGATCCTCGTGAACAGTTGTAACGCGAAATCTACCTGAACCAGGTCTTCTTGCAACTCTACCAGTCTCTTGGAAGCGATTCCAAGCATTTTGGGTAGCTTTCCGAGAAAAACCCAGATGCAAAGCCACAGACCGCTGCGAAATTCCTTCTTGGATCATTGTAACGGCTATGGTTGCAGTAATTACGTCTATATGTCTTTGTGCTTGTGGCATAATAACATAAGATGTTACATAAACAAATTAACTAAACAAAGTTAAACGATTATTTCAGATTACCGCAAAGATAATCGAAACAAAACTTAAAGAAAAATCAAAACAAAATAACCAAAAAATTTCAAATTCATTTTTTTTTTAAATGATGGCCAGCATTTTGGTCTGATGTACAAAATCAAAGAGGTTAAATATCGAAGAGTTTGTAACATCAGTATTTTGTTACTTATTAATTACATAACGTTCATTAAATTACACTGAAATGTGAAAATAACGAGTGGCTCTTATTTTGTTTTGAGTAGTATACTTATGTAAGTTGATATGACATCTTGAACCTTATTGCGCACAGTGTGAGAAGGAATCGAATTTGAAATCAAATAAACATTTCGAATCCGCGGCTGTAAGTGGACCTTCTGTACTTTAGTTATTTAGTTAGCCAATTTATTGAAAATCGTTCGCGCCAGCAACCGCCGGTGACATTGTAATTGAAATTTCGGCTGAATCGATGTTACCTTTGCGCAAAAGTCAGACAGTTTAGTGAAAAATAATTTAGTTTGTGTCATGAATAGAAAGCAATTAAAATTCCTGAAATGTAGGTTTAGGTTAGTTTGAAAGGAGGTACTAATCTGAAAGGGTGTTAAAGTACCCACAATAATGAATAACTTTTGTTCTACAACTTTCCCCAAAAGTCAATAGTTTAAGAGAAATAGCTGTTCAAAGATTACACAAAAAATACGCCAAAATGTATGCTCCATTTTCTGAATTCGTAACTAAAGAAGAGATGTCTAATTTTTGAAAACATTAAATTTAAATAATTTTGCGTGTAAATAAATTAACGAATTTTGAAATTTTAACACTTGCTTCAAAACAGTCATCAGTGATACTTTAATTAAGTGGTCCGCGGATTAATACCTCCTTTCGAAATTCGCCACCAAATGAAAATGTGCGTACTAAAATCATTCCAAAATGTTGCATTGGTATAAAAAAGGTTGCTGAAATGCGTTTGCGTAATGAAATTTGATCAAAATAATTTTGGCAAAACGGCAGGCTCCCGTACCGGACCATCATCTATAAAAACGGCAAAAAAATCATGTCTGTTGTATGAGAGCCTCCCTTATACATTTGTTTTATTTTAATTTAACTATTTATTTTTAAAGTGAATATATAACTAAATATTCTGTGAATATTTCAAACGTCTACCTGTTGCCGTTATCAATATCGAGAAAAAACGAGCAAAAAAAAGTTTGTTGTATGGGAGCACCCTTAAATATTTATTTTATTCTATTTTTTAGTATTTGTTGTTATAGCGGCAACAGAAACACATCATCTGTGAAAATTTCAACTGTCTAACTATTACGGTTCATGAGATAGCCTGGTGACAGACGGATAGACGGACGGACAGCGGAGTCTTGGTAATAGGGTCCCGTTTTACCCTTTATTGTATAGCTATACATATTTACATATAGTGTACATGGTGCTAGCCTAGGCTCCATACATTTCTGAAACATTTCCTTTATCATTTCCATACACAAACCGTCAAAAGTGAAACTTATTCCGCAGATAAAAGCTATCCGACTATTGAAAACAGAGTACAGGTAATCTCAACAATTGATTACTTATTCAACAGATTGAGAAATTACCAAATTCAAGTACCTATATAAAGGATAAATGGAGCGAGTAAATTTATTACATGTTTAGACTTTCATGAGGGTATTGCTTCGAGCGTCCAGTTTTTTGTACAAAAGACTATATAATATTACTACTAACGTATTTGTAGGAGGTAACCTTCAACGAAGTGATTGTATAATGTGCGATTTCCACCAACCGGGCCACGCAGCAACTCACCGCACTCAACGAACTCTTGGATTATAATACGAACTATGATCTGTTTTCAGATGATTGGGAGAAGATTTTATTAGTATATCTGACAAGAGAGATTCATGAAAGATGTCTAATTCACTATGTTTTATGTTTCATTTCTGTGTTTAATTACTGTAATTGATCGATGACAATTGTAATTAAAGTAAAAAATACATGGCCAGAGCACTATAACATAACTTAGGAGTACTTTGATTAAAGGAGAATAGTCCTAGTTAGATCCCCTAATTAATACCTACAATTAATTGCACATGAAGGATTGTCTAACAGTTCGTGTAATTCCAATAATAGTTATTGAATATAGTTAATGAATTAAGCATTGCAATTAGTAACGAAACACTAGTTGATGTTACGGATGGCGTTAATGATGCGAGGTAAATGTTGATTAGACATATTATGTACTGTTGATTAAACTGATTGGACTTAGTATTGATTTTCAGGCTACAACTGATTTTATGCGGGCACAAGTCGCGATACATGTGCTTCTATAATGTTATCGATAGTGGGTAACACTGGGCAATGTTGACAAAAGAAGGTAGTCGTAGATATGGATCCGATGTTATAAAGGCGATGGTCATTCGACGAAGCGAAGCATTCTGTGTTGATCAGCTGAAGAAGTCTGACCTTTTATATCTGACTAGCTTGTTCTTATTTTCTGATCTTGTATACTTGTGTAAATTATTATATTGTGAATTGACTCATGTTACTATACTAATCCGAATGTAAATACTGTCAGTGGTGGAGAGTCTATGTTGGTTTTATCCTAATCCTAACTTAATATTATAAATGCGAAAGTAAGTTTGTTTGTTTATTACCTTTTCACGCATAAACCACTGAACCGATCATCCTGAAATGTTGCATATACGTTGTCAGGTATACAGAAACAGACATAGGGTACCTTTTATCCCGAAAAAAAGTACTGTTCCCGAGGAAAACAACAATATCGTTCATATAATAGATGGCGCCACGTGTCTTTCGAATCATGATTGAATTATAGTATCCCGAAAAATACAGAGTACGAGATAAACGACATCCACCCGGCCGAAGCCGCGAGCGTCCTCTAGTTTACTATACTGTCCTGTATTTACCTTGATCGCAATCCTGACATACCGATATTTGCTATAACTGTAATGATAGAATCACACCTATACCACAGTGTACCTACTTACTACATACAGTGGGTCAACGCCCATACATTTGACAGGTCCTATGAAATGTCAAAATTATGTAGGGGCGGAGGTTATGTCCCAGGTATGCAGTATGGCTACTCGGGACATAACCTCCGCCCCTTCACCCCGCAACCCCCCGCACGATTGCTCTGCGACAATGTTCTACGTTGACCGACTGTAAGGAGTAAGATATAGGTAGACTGTGCATAAACGATGATGTTGTTATTTGTCTTTACATTTACAGGGTTTAAACGAATTCGTGTAATTCCTTTAAACCGCGTGATCTACTGGTGACATAGATTAACCCTATCTGTTTTTTTTTTATGACAAAAAACTTTAAAAACATTCAACATTAAAACTAGATTTTTAATTTCCGATTCATTTTAGAGCTTTGAGTTAACGCACCCATGATAAAATGAAACTAAACGCCACGCAATGGAGTAATTATTACTAGTGTTGACATTACTCCTAGTATTTTGACAGATGTCAAATCGAACCTATTAGATTGTCACAACTATACAACTTGTAAGTGAGCATTTTCCCAAAAACGTGTAGTTGTGAGTTTAAGCCCGTCACGGAAAAGATTATAGTTTTTAAGAATTTAAATTTCAATTAGAGTCACTCTCTGCTTATCTTAGTATTTTTTCTGTGTACTTCGTAATTGGCGTAATGTTTAGTATAACAATTTTATGTTTATGTACTGTCAGCTGTGAAGCTACCTTTCATAAAATAAATAAATAAAGAAAAAAAAAATTACTTTACATTTATTCATCCAGACGTCCAGCTATTATTTTATGAATGCAAAGATACCCCAGATAGTACAATTTTAAAATTAAACAATAAATAAGTAATAGAGTGCTCTCATTTTGCCTTGTCCCTCGACAATCAAGAGATATTAAACATACATTATTCTCGTTTTATCTTTAGAATTTTCTGTCGGAATCATATTTAATTTTTAAGGAGATTGTTGCCGACCATTTTACAACGAAATTAAAATATTAAGGCTTTCCTTTAATAAATTATGGAAGTTTAATTATATCAGTGAAATTTTAAACGGCCTGACGAGTCAAGTTTGTTACCGCATTCTTTTCATTACCAACATTTTTGTAGAAATGTTTATCTAATAGCAACACTGACAACATTAAGTCACCACCATTTAAAATGATGGAATCAGGGTGTTATTTTGCGGAAATCCACGACATACAAATATGCAAATACAATATCTAGCTTGAATTTCGCAAAACAAAAAAATTATGTTCTAATGACTTCTCGACCGCGATCGAAGAGTCGGGTAAAATCTTTTGGGTACCTCGGACACACGGTATATATACAACACTATTTTTAGACAAAAACTGAGACACCCCAACAAGATTTTAATCAGAATTACCGGAGTATGTATTTTTTTTTAATAAATCTTCAAGTTACACCTTAGTTTATGTTGCGTTAAACTTAACTCCCCAGGGGAACTCCCCAGTAGAGTATGAAATGTGTGAGATGTGCTATGCAGGGGTTGTCTTATACACGGAAACTGACCGAGCGGACCGTCTCAAGCCTCAAGGTGTCTATTCCCGTCCACTGTTATGCATAGAAACCTATTGAAACAAAACTGGCATATATGAAAAAAAAAATTGCAAGATTTAACGTGGTATAAAAATTATGCCAATCGATTCTCCTAGTGATTTTGAACAAACTTGTTTCAGGTTTAGTGTATACTAAAAGTAAACTTGTATATATATTACAAAGATGCAAACAGATAACTATAAATCCATAGCTAATTATCCTTGACGAATCTTTTGTAAATTGCCAATAATTGCACTCGTCTAGCTGTAACTGACAAAGCATTCAACACGTGTGCAGCAACTTGTATTAAAGACATATCGCGATGAGCCGCAACATTTTAGTAGAGCACATGTCGTGGCACTTGTATCAGGCACGTGGCTCTGCGACATGTGCTCGAACACTGTCGCGATAATGGCACTAATGTTCCCGGTGTAGATGAGGCATTAGGAAGCTTGCAATTTGGGCGACAGTTGCACGGTCTGCTGCATTAAATTACATTTCAAACAACTTTTACAGCCTGTTTTCTGAGTGATATATTTAGGACCTATCTATATAGGTAAATAAAAGGAGAAGCTGACTGACTGACTGACTGATCTATCAACGCACAGCCTAAACCACTGGAGTTAGAAACTTGAAATTTTGACAGTAGGTTCCTTTTGTAACTTAGGCATCCATTAAGAAGGGATTTTTCGAAATTCAACCCCTAAGGGGGTGAAATAGGGGACTTAAGTTTGTATGTAAGTCCGTCATTTTTGATTTGTTTATTTAAGGTTTCTGGTTAGAAAAAAAGCTACACGTGTTTGAGCGTTTTTAAAAATTCAACGCCTAAGGGGATGAAATAAGTTTTGAAAGTTTGTATGAGTAATCTGTTACTTTTGAAGTAAGAAGAATGGAATTAAAAATGTAGGCTCTTGGTGAGAAATAAATATACATGTGTTTGAGGGTTTTTGGAAATTCTACCCATAAGAGATGAAAGATTTATTTGATTTAAGATTCCACCTAACAAGTGGCTTAATGAGGGCCCAAAATATCACGCAAGCGGAGCTGCGGGCAAAAGCAAGTTACTAATAAAGATAGTTCGGTACTACACCTAAGGCGTAGTCAACATCAAATATATCAAAAGATTGGTCACAACAACTAAGAAAATTAAACTTTATCGCAATGATACTCATTCTTAAACACTCCTTGTGTTTAAGAATGATTATAGCATATGACAACTGTCAATCTGACAAGAATTTTATCCCATTGAGATAAAGTTTAATTTCTTTAGTTGCTTATGTAATTATGAACAGTCTGTTCGTCCCAATATACAAGGTTAGTCGGAAAGGGGGTACTAATCCGAAAAGGTGTTAAAGTATTATTTATTTTATTTATTAAACTCTTTATTGTACATAATACACCGATAAACAAAAAGAAATACAAACATTTACACAATATGTATATATAGGTACAATGGGCGGTCTTATCGCACAAGGCGATCTCTTCCAGACAACCTTAGTATGGACTGGAAGAACGCAAAGAGACAACGGGCAGTTCTGGTGTACTAGTACGTACCTATCGTACAAAATATTACTTAGATATAACAACATAAAATACATATCAATAATTACACTAATATAATATATAAAAAGTTACATACATTTTTAAAACAAACAAATAAATAAATATTTTATAAATAAAAAAGAGGAAGAGATGTGAGCAATAATCAAGAAATAGCAACTTAAAGTGACAAGTAATGTTCCTTCACTAGCTTTTTAAAAATTGGCAGTGATTGCGCACGTCTCACATTAAGTAGTAATGCATTCCACAATCGAGCAGCTTGAATAGTAAAGGACTTGTCTAAATAAGAAGAAGAGTGCTGTTGTATTTTTAATTTAAGATTTTAAGTACCAATAATAATGGATAACTTTTGTTCTACAACTTGCCCCAAAAGTCAATAATTAAGGAGAAATAGTAGTTCAAAGATCTCAGAAAAAATCGCTAGAAACTATCTATCCTCAGCTACGATCAGCTGTATTTACATTTTACGTCATATTTGGGGTCACGGGTTAGATGCTCTATTTTATGAATTCTTAACTTAAGCAGGGATGAAGAAACTATGAAAAAAACAAAAATAAAATCATTTTTCATAGAAATCAAAATGATCGAATTTTGAAAGGACAATGCTCATGGATGTATTGCTTTAAAACAGTCATCAGTGATACTTTAAGTGGCCTGCGGACCTCCTTTCCGACTTACCTTGTATTTGATGCTCACTGTATGCACGACTACGGATCAAGCTACACAATCCCGTATAAGCTGATCTCGCATTGTATAGAATTTCCTTACAATGAGAGGTCAGTGTAAACTGGAAATTTTCTAAACCTTTTACCAAAGCTTTCTTCTTTAATCCTAGGGAACCCCAATACTTGATATACGACGACAAACGTCGAGGCGTCACAAATACGTTGTTAACAATAAAGTCGGGCACGTTACTGTAATAAATAAATCAGGCGATAAGCTTTACTAGTAACGTGGCTACAACGACAAGGAGAATTATTTGAGATATACTTAGTATACGTTACGCTTTGTCTACAGTGGAAACATTGTATCGCAACGATAAAAAAAATTAAAAAAGTATAACAGACTACATTTACTTAATACTTTTTAATCCCACAAATTACAATTACAATAGTGTACAAATTCGAGGACCGCTACCAATACAACTAGACGTCGCGTCATCTATACAGGGTGGGCCAAAAATCGTGGATCATACGAAACAGGGCGATAGTTGGGGTTATTTGCAGTGAAAAATATATTTGTGGCAGAGCCTTAACCTGATCTCCATATAAGTTATGACAATTAGAGTGTTTTTTAAGAAAATACAAAATTTGTAATAAATAGGCAATTAGAGTAAAATGGGTATCTATTTGTTTAGTTGCTCGAAAATGTTTTTTTTTCTATTGGACTGCTGTAGGTGGTCCTAGGGGACCCTTCCTACGTAACCGGGCAGTTATTGGTGAGACCTGAAGGGTCTCCAGCCAATGGGGGAGAAGTAAAATACTAACCTAAGCTAACTACTTGTTCTACACTAACATCATGACTACCTGCAACAACAGCACTAAGGGCGACCCCTAGAGGGACTCGGACCTCGGCTTAGGGCATTGCTGGCGGGGGCTTGGGGGGGGAGACGGCATGATGAGGGATGAATTATCGGTGTGACTGCGGAGTGTGAAGAGACTACCGGCTCTACGACGGGAGAGCTCGGTGGATCGTGACCGGCGGCACTCTTGACAAGTATTCCTGCATTTTGAAACGGTTACTGTACCTGGAACAAGCAAAATTGTTTAGATTAGTTATGAATACTAGGAATATTTGGTCGGATGTATACTAGGAATAATTTGACGACACGTTTGGTGCAGTGGCTAAGCGATTGGCTTCTGCGCCACGGGTCGTGGGTTCGATTCCCACACGGAACAAAAATGTGTATGGCCTACAGATGGTTGTTTCGAGTCTGGGCGTATGTTTGTGAGATTTGTGTCTGTAAACGCACCCACGATACAAGAGAAATCTTAGTGTGGGGCAACGTTTTTTAAAAAATAAATAAAAATAAAAAAAAATATCTATGCAAATGCAATCCACATGGTTGAGCGATTCGCTTTCGCCCTACGGAACGCGAGTTCGATTTACGCACGGAAAAACGTTTGTGTGGGCTTAAGATAAATAGTTCAGAGTCTGATTCATTTCTAGCCTGCGTCATCCCACTGCTGGCAAAGGCCTCTCCCCATGACTTCCAGTTTCTTCGATCCAGAGCCAAAGTGGACCACTGGTCCTTGGTTTTGTCTAGCTCGTCCCGCCATCTTCTTCGAGATCTGCCGCGACGCCTTCTGGCTGCGTCAGGGCTCCATAAAGTGGTAATTTTGGCCCACAGCTCATTGGGCATGCGGCACACCAGGGTCTTATGTTTGTGCTTATTTATTTAATACTTTAATGCACAATGGTGGTACATAAGGTGGACTCAATGCCATAAGGCATTCGCGACCAGTCAACCTTTGGGTCAAAAAGAACAGCTTGCGTTTGTGAGATTTCTATCTTTAAACGCACCCATGATATAAAAGTAGTCTTAGAAGTCGGGCAACATTTAAATAAGTTAGCAATGTCTTTAAAACAAAAAAAAAGTGAGCTAAAAACACACATAATATTGTGGCGGCATCTATCTCGCCACATGCGAACTATCCTACATCGCGCAATCAAGATTTAACACGCAGATATATATACAGGGCGTCCCACGACTTTGCCACATGGAGGGGAAGTACCTTAAATACTGTAGATAGAAAAATTTACTGAATGAAGACTTCATTTTTATTTTAAAAACAATACGATCTGCATTCAAAGAATTTTAAATAATCAGCTGTCTGAACCGGGAATCGAACCCGCTAAATGTGAAAACAAAAAAAAACTGTAATTTTATTGTATTAATCGAAAGGCTCGATCAGATACATTTATTTCTTCTAAATAACACAGCATCTAAAATAAAAGGAACACCATGAAATTTAACATTTAATTTAAAATTTTGTTCAGAATAATGAATAGCATTTTCTCGATGTCGTTCTTATAACAACTGACTTTATGTACCTACTACTTTCTGCTTTATTACTATTTCGAAGTATTATTTCAAATATTCACCATGAAAAAATAAATAAATCAACGGTAAGCGAAATTATTAAAAGAGTTACAATTTGTATACAATAGGAAGAGACACATTTTAAACATTTAATAAATTAAATTGTTTGTAAGTTGCACAGTTAAACGTGTCTTATTAATTCAAAAAAATGTTAATTTTCATGGTGTTCCTTTTATTTTAGATGCTATGTTATTTAGAAGAAATAAATGTATCTGATCGAGCCTTTCGATTAGTACAATAAAACTACAGTTTGTTTGTTTTCACATTTAGCAGGTTCGATTCCCGGTTCAGACAGGTGATTATTTAAAATTCTTTGAATGCAGATCGTATTGTTTTTAAAATAAAAATGAAGTCTTCATTCAGTAAATTTTTCTATCTACAGTATTTAAGGTACTTCCCCTCCATGTGGCAAAGTCGTGGGACGCCCTGTATATATACAACCTCCCAACATCAACCGTTGGGCAGTAGCCCACCAGGCACAAGACTCCGCCTGGTTGGAGGATCCTCCCTTTGGTTGGAGGAACACCACACCTGGTTTCTCCACAATATAACCATAAATCGAAATCACCTAATAATGACATCATGTCAATACGTCGTAACATAGCCTCAATATATTCCCAGATTTACGTCAAACGAAACTCCTAACGAAGATTTAGGTCAACGATAACAGTGTAGGTAACGTAAAAGGCTCCGATAATAATCGTGACCGCTGTACCGACAATCACATAAAACTGGCTCAATTTTTACGTCGCTCGGTTGGCGTGACGGAACACCAGTATATCGATAACAAAAGTTGACTGGACATGAAAAGTTTTGTTAATATTAACAGGTTATTGTTTCCTGGCGTAATTAAATGTACCTTTTTCTTGCGTAACTTTTATTAAACTTTTGTAAGTAATCTTAGTTAATTTGCGGAAATTTTTGCCATAATAAAAATTAGCTAATTTTATTTCTTTTGATATAAAATTTTGCAATTTTTTTTTGTTATTGCGTTGATTTTTTCTATGCCACGCATAAATTAATGACAGCACGGCGACACCGCTGGCAGGAATGACTAGCGCGATATCGCTCGTCGCAGTCAATTAAAGGTCATGGCAAACTATACCGATACCGCAACGGCACTTCTCTAACCCAGCAATGAACTTGTCATTCAAATTAGAGCATTAAATCGTGTGTAGTATAATATATTTCATAATGTCAATATGAAAAAGCCAACGGCGGGCAGTCAGGGCGCTTGCCGCTACCAACAACTCGACTCGCAGCCCGCGCTCTGCAAGCGAGCGGACGGCGTGCTTACTGCGCGCCGACTCCGAATCGCCAGCGAAACAACGTTCAATCACAAATGCCCTATAACTACTGTGTTCACGGTGACAGCACGCTTGCACCTCGCGACCAGCGCGCGGAGTGCGAGCTTGCACCTTGCGGACGACGCGTAGTTAGCACGCTGGCGGCTAGCCATGTGCCATGACTTTAACTCGGGGCTCTAAAATGACTCAGAAATAGAAAACCTAGATTTTGTATTGAATTTATTTTTCGTTGATTTAAAAAAAAAACATACGGATAATCAGTGTCATCAATAGATCACGCGGTTTGAAGGAATTAAACGAATTCGTTTAAAGTCTGCACAGTTCACAATAATAATAATAATAGTGCAGCCGTGGATAGTCCCCGGTTGGTGCCCCACCCCATTTTAGATTAAAGTTCTCAAAGGGGCCTCTGCGCGTTGGACCTGTGTCCCCGTGTATGCCTTCCAAAAGACCGGACATCTTCCGCAAGGAAGATGAGCCGTGACTGAAGCGAGATACAAGATAATAATAATAATAAATCGTTTATTGACACAAGATACAGGTGTTACAACTTATTTGAAGCCCTGGCTCCTGAGCTAGGTAGCAACCTGTGTTACAGGAGCCAGTGTCTTCGCCCTTTAGTGGTACATTTTATAACATTTATGCTGTGCAATGAATAAATAAAACAGTAAAATAAAAAGAAATGAAAGATGCCATGCTCTTTTAGTGTGCAATATCTATGTATGTGGGTGTGTGTGTGTGTCTGTGTGTTTGTTTGTGTGTGTGGTAGTGTGTGTGTGTGTGTTTGTGTTTGGATGTGTGTGGGAGGGTGTAGGTGTGTGTATGAGTGTGTGTGTGGGAGGGTGGAGATGTGCGTATGTGTGTCACAATATCCAACAAACATTCATAAAATCTTGAGCTATAATTATTAACATGTTACTACAGGATAAAAAAAACAGAGCTATTTTAATATCTTAGCTCGTAGAACAACAATGCATCAGTATTTATTGTCTCGTACAAATACCGTCGCCATTTTTATTCCTCATAGCTTTTGTTTTAATATTACTTACTCCAGCTATCTAGATTATTCTTCGAGATTCTTAAAAAGAAATACCGGTTAAAAAATAATAATAGAGTATTGATCATACTTTAGTTTAGAGTTAGCAACGTGCATATTTACAACTAGGTATAGACACAACAAAACTTATGAGACAAAAACATTCCGCACTGGACACAATCCATAAAAAAATGCAAAAACACATATAACCCTTGGGCAGTTGGTTTTAAGAAAAGTAAATAACAAACAATTTGTAATTTTTTAATAAACAATGAAAAGAAGAAAAAACGTTTTTTTTATGTATCATTTTCATTTTTTATTCAAGAAAATAGTAAAAAAATGTTATTTTGCCAGGTTTAAAAATAAAAATACTTATAAGAAAGAAACATCGTAACGTATTCCAAAAAAGTTGGTGGGAAAATAGTACCCTGTGCCCGATTAAGGGATAATAACAATTACAATAATGAGCTGCATGCCCATGCCAACAGCTACTACTTATATATGTATAGGTTGTCTCAAAACTCAACATCAAGCTGAGAACAAACTTTAGGGCTGGAAAAGAAGAAACAGAAAAAAAAATGTGTTAAATCGTTTTCGAGTTTCAAAGTTACCATGAATAAAATTTTGACTTGCTGACGACTCGGGCACAATATATTCGGACACAGTTTCCGAAATGACACATATAATTTCAATATTTTTTTCACTGATGATTCGGACACCAATAAAAGAATCTGTTTTGTACGATCAGATAAAAAACTTCCAACGATGCCTTAATTGTAGAAATCCGTCCTTCGCCCAGCCCGTAGTTATAATTAAAAAAGTAAAAACCGACTTCAAAAAAAACTAAACAAAGTAAAATAATTATCATTTAATAAAACTACCAGTTTCAGAAGTCGGTGCATTCAATTTGTTTCAGCGTAGAACACCGACTTCTGAAACTGGTAGTTTTATTAAATGATAATTATTTTACTTTGTTTAGTTTTTTTTGAAGTCGGTTTTTACTTTTTTAAAGTTTTTAATTTTACTTTTTAGTGCCACAAATTACAATTACAATAGTGTACAAATTCTCGGACCAGCACTACAACTAGAATGTCGTCTACATACGATTTGTGTATTTTTTTGTTGATTTTTTCAAAAAGTGCTGAATCAATTTCAATAAAATTTATATGGGACTACCTCTGAAGTATGGCCTACCAAACAAAAAAAGAATCATCAAAATCCATTCATAATTGGCGGAGATATCGCGTAACAAACCCATAAAAAAAAAGAACATTCATACGAATTGAGAACCTCCTCCTTTTTGAAGTCGGTTAAAAAAAACAGTTTTCACCGGATTTTAACGAAAGCAGCTGTTTTTGTTTTAAAACTTTTTTTATCTGAGTACACTAAACAGCTACAATAATTTGAGGGTGTCCGAATCATCAGTGAAAAAAATATTGAAATTAAAATGTGTCAGTTCGGACACTGTATCCGAATATATTGTGTCCGAGTCGTCAGCAAGTCAAAATTTTACCGCATAAATCTAAATAACTTTGTTTTAAAAAAAAAGTATACAACTTTATTTTTATTTTTAACCGACTTCAAAAAGGAGGAGGTTCTCAATTCGGTTGTATTTTTTTTTATTTATTTTTTATGTTTGTTACCTCATACCTCCGTCATTTATGAACCGATTTGAAAAATTTTTTTTTTGTTCAAAAGGGTATACTTCCCGATTGGTCCCATATAAATTTTGTTATGATTAGACCATGAACTTCAGAGATATGGAACGGAACTCCTCATCGGATCAAAGCAAAATTCTCAAATTACTAATATTGCTTTGTTTATATTTGTTGTTGGGAACTGACTACTGGAAAAGAGGAGGGGGTGCGTGTCCCCCCCTTCCCCCCTTTGTAATGTTTTTATTATATCGTATAAGGTATCATTTGCAAGGACGTTTTATGCCCGACTACGTCAAAGCCAAAAAGAAGGGTTATGAAGGAGGGGGTTAAAATTATGACGCTAAAACGTATTTAATAAAAAATAAACTTTAAAAAAAAGTAAAACCGACTTCAAAGAAATACTAAAAGGAGTAAAATAATTACCATAATATAAAATTAACCGTTTCAGAAGTCGGTGCAACTCTACACTGAAGCAAATAGAAGCCACCGACTTCTGAAACTGTTATTTTTATATTATGGTAATTATTTTACTAATTTTAGTATTTCTTTGAAGTCGGTTTTTACTTTTTTTTAAAGTGAATTTTTTAAATCTATGAATATTTGGAAAGATAAAATGCATCAAAACTCGAGAGTGGGGGCTTGTGACGTCAGAAGCAAGTAAAAATTGTAATTGCTTGTGATGTTTTACCAATTTTAAAAGTGTCGTATCTTCGTCGATTTTGGTTTACGTAACAAAAGAAAAAATACGTGTCAAATATTTTTTTTATAATAACTGACGGACTAATTAGATTTTTTCAGTTAAATACCCTATTACAATAGTGAGCTGTATGCCCATGCCAACAGCTACTACTCATATATGTATAGGGTGTCTCAAAACTCAACATCAAGCTGAGAACAAACTTCAAGGCAGGAAAAGAAGAAACAGAAAAAAAAAAACGTTTTCTAGTTTCAAAGTGACCATGAATAAAATTTTACCGCATAAATCTAAATAGATTTGTTTTAAAAAAAAGTTATTTTTTTCTGAACAACCTTTTACTGCCCTATCAATTGAAGCCGGCTTGTCGTTGAAATTCTAAACACCCTGTATATAACATTATACAGCACATATAGCACAAATTCGGCTTTACATCAGAGCAGCTTAATCCAACACCATCCGCCCATACCTGTATTATGCAATCCCAATCTAACACAACACGCCACTGACTTACAGCTTGAAACGTATCAGACTTTACCACCCATCCGATTAGACGCAACAATACGACGATCCCGTTTTGACCTCCGCATGAAGGAGGTTATAATAGCAGAGCTGCCGGAAGGAGCTCAGGACTAGTGATGTGCCAAGTCGGCCATTTATTGTATCGAATACTCTAATACAGTCAGCATCAAATAGGTACAAGGTTAGTCGGAAAGGGGGTACTAAGCCGCGGGCCACTTAAAGTATCATTGATTACTGTTTTAATGCAAGGGTTAAAATTTCAAAATTCGATCGATTTTATGTCCATAAAAAAAGGTTTTTATTTTAGTTTTTTCAAAAATTCTACATCCCTTCTTTAGATACGAATTCAGAAAATAGAGCTTCTAATCCGTGACCCCAAATATTACCGAAAATGTAATCACAGCTGATCATACCTAAGGAATGATAGATTTTAGCATATTTTTTTTGAGATCTTTGAACAGCTATTTCTCCTAAACTATTGAGTTTTGGGAAAAGTTGTAGAACAAAAGTTATTCATTATTATGCGTACTTTAACACCCTTTCGGATTAGTACCACCTTTCCGACTAACCTTGTATATCGAGACGAACAGACTGTTAATCTTTATCTCAATGGGGTAAAATTCTTGTCAGAATGATATTCGTTGTGTACTGTGTTCATTTTGAAACACACCTTGTATCATTGAGATTAGGGATGGAAATCCGGCACCAATTTCAATCCGGCTGGATTCCGTTAAATCCGACCGGATCCGGTAGACGTTAAATACTGCCGGATCCGCCGGATTACCTTTATAGTATGGTTTTGATTTAAATATGAAAAAGAGTATTGATAAATAGGTAGTTTTTATAAAAGATCCATGGGAAAGTTTTATCCTGTGTTGACAGGCTGGTATGTAAACAGGCTCAAACCGTTTAAGAAAGGAAAATATACTTAGGTAATTTAAAAAAAAGTATTTGCTTTATTTTTTTTCCGTGATTGGGAAAGGAAATAAAAAAAAATGTAGTCATTTGGACCTAACATTCCCGCCTCACTTCCATACAAATGACGATTTCTCCATTACCCCGTTGGCGAATAAATCAGAATCAGAATTTTTATTTGTCAAACATAGGTGATAAATGTAGCTTAAATAGATAGGTAGTGCGCTATGCTTTGCCACTAGGACATTTGATTCCAATTCTGTTTTTTTTTTATTGTGATGAAGCAGGGCGACACAGCTGGCGAGCACGACTAGCGCGATATCGCTTCACGCAGTCAGTTAACTAGGGATGCGAATATGATTCACGCTACAGCGCAGTTCAGACTACGATAATATATCCTATTTCGCTATATAGTTAAGCATATTGCGTCATAAGCTATAACTATAATGTGTAGCATGATGTTCACACGCTATGTAGCAAGCCGTTGTACTATGTATAGCAAGTTATTTTATGGTGATTCGTCGGGCGACGGACGGGGTAAAAGTGAGGCGGGGCAGGTACCGGAGAGCGATACGATACGGGTACGATATAGCTCTGAAAATCGCTCAAGTTTATCGCGTACAGCAAGCCCATACTTTATAGTAGGTACGTGTCCATATAAAATGCATGCTGAGCGATATCGTTGTGCTATATGTTATATATATTATAGCATAGTCTGAATTGCGCTTAAGAGCACCACGTTTTTAGAGTTCCGTACCCAAAGGGTAAAACGGAACCCTATTACTAAGATTCTGCTGTCCGTCTGTCTGTCTATCCGTCTGTCACCAGGCTGTATCTCATGAACCGTAATAGTTAGATAGTTGAAATTTTCACAGATGATGTGTTTATGTTGCCGCTATAACAAAAAATACTAAAAAACGGAATAAAATAAATATTTATGGAGGCTCCCGTATAACAAACGTGATTTTTTTTGCTCGTTTTTGCTCAATATTCATAATGGCAACAGGTAGGCGCTTGAAATATTCATAGAATATTTAGTTTTATAATCACTTTAATAATAAATTATTTAATTAAAATAAAACAAATATTTAAGGGGGGCTCCCATATAACAGACATGATTTTTTTGTCGTTTTTATAGATAACTAGCTTTCGCCCGCAGCTTCGCTTGCGTTAAATTTTGAACCCGTTAAGGGACGATTTTCCATACAAACTTTCATCCCCTATTTAACTCCCTTAGGGGTTGAATTTCGAAAAATCCCTTCTTAGTGGATGCCTACGTTACAAAAGGAACGTACTGTCAAAATTTCAAGTTTCTAACCCCAGCGGTTTAGGCTGTGCGTTGATAGATCAGTCAGTCAGTCAGTCAGCTTCTCCTTTTATATGTATAGATGGTACGGAACCCTTCGCGCGCGAGTCCGACTCGCACTTGGCCGATTTTTATTTTATTGAAATCCCATTGTAGGGTCAAACTATGTCACCATTACATCACGAGGTTTGAATTAATTACAAGAATTCGGAAACGGCCTGTATACAATTAAGGCACTCGGAATCATCACCCCAATTGTCAGTTCCGTAGAAGAACGGTCTAACTCACAACTTCTTAATGTTCTCATTCTTAGACGTTCCGACTATTCTCGTTTATCCTATTCACCGCTGCCAACACGTACGACGATGTGTATTTTGGCAGTTTCCGCCAAGTGTCGTGGTCACGTAGAACTAGATGTGTGCTCATTGTTTAGGATGAAATAGCGGCACACAGGGTAAACCGTATTTTGTTAGCCAAAGCAAACGTGTTTAGCAGACAGACTGTTAACTCAAATGTAATTTATAATAAAAAATTAAAGCATGACTCAGACATAAAGCATGAAATGCGGGTCGCGAGTGTGGCGGGTCGCGAGTGTGGTGGGTCGCGAGTGTGGCGGGTCGCGAGTGTGGCGGGTCGCGAGTGTGGTGGGTCGCGAGTGTGGCGGGTCGCGAGTGTGGCGGGTCGCGAGTGTGGCGGGTCGCGAGTGTGGCGGGTCGCGAGCGTAGCAGGTCGCGAAACTGGCGGATGCGGTGCATGTCGTCGGCGGGCCCGCGTCAATAGTATTCAAACTTCAAAACTCATTTATTCAAAATAGACTAGAATTACTTAGTTCTTTTTGAACGTCAAAATTACATAACAGACATCCCACAAAAGCGTCCTCCCTTCACCGCTTCCTAGTGCTTTTGCTGTGAAGAAGAAACGGCGCAACAAACTCCCCAGCAACCAGCAACACATATGTCCGTATGTATGTATTCAAAGGATTATACCTCTTGATGACCAACGCCGCGTAATTGCGGCGGCTTCCATTGTTTATCTATTGTGTCTATATTTCCAGTAATCGGAGTTGAGCAAGTCACATCAAATGCTAGCACAATCCCGCCGTCGAAACGACCCGCTCGTGACCCACGTTGGGTTAAGAGAGTTTCTTAATGTGTAAGTAAAAATATTGACTTCTTTTCTCGCGCCAGCACAAGCTTTAAAGGAGTCCTGAAACTGACTGAGGAGTCGTGAACCGTCAGCAAAAAAAAAAGAAGTGATGTTTTTGCGGTAAAATTTTATTCATGGTAACTTTGAAACTCGAAAACGATTAAACATTTTTTTTTAATATTTTTTTGTGTGCTGCCATAAACTGCCGGCTTTCCATCTTTTTTGTTCCTGGCTTGACGTTGAGTTTCGAGACACTGTGTAGGTATATATGAGAATAGCATGCCGTAGTAAAATAGAGTTTAGTGTCCAAACACACTATGTCGAAAATACGCGACCGAAGTTCCGCGGCAGATTTAACCTTCCGAGGTATTCGGCTGATATGACGGCACCATAAGTGCCAAACTTACGTGGTAGAAATTCAGTTGCGCAACTTTGTGTATTCAGTGTTAATTCATCACAGTTGCGGAGGAGAACGTACACAACTCGACATAGAAGCGGAAAAAGAAATGGTAAATCGCAAAACTACAAACTGCGTTTATCGTAAACAACAAACGGCGGCCATTTGTAATGTAATTTGGCAAACACAGACCAGTGTTGCCATACGAGTATGATGACAAACCTATTAATTTAGGTCTATCACCATACTTTACAATTGCTGGCAACACAGACAATCCCCAATAGGCATAATCGCATCGCCCCATACAAAGTTGACCGGGCCTGATAAACACAACGGGCGGACACGCGGGGCGCGGGCAGGCCTGCCTCCCGCTGCTCCCCGAACCGAACTTCGGTCGCGTATAATGTGTGCTCTACAGAATACGTTGCCGCCGAATTGCCGCTGAACTTACGCCCGACCGAAGCTCGGCTGTACGCTTTATCGAAACGTGTCGTCAGTAATTCAAGTAATTCAAGTGGGGTGCATGAAAAGAGCCTCCACGAGTGACGATACTTAAGTACGTCCGGCGTACCCTGGGCAGTCAGCCCCGCTACCAACCTTGCTGACTGGCTAATCTTTTCACCACAGCATGAGCTATTTTCGTGTAGCTCGTGCTGACACGAGAGAAGAAGAAGAAGTAATTCAAGTAGCATTGCAGGTACAATAATGCCGAACTTCGGTCGCGTATCATCGGCATAGTGTGTTTAAACACTTAAGATTCAGATAAGTTGTCTTAGTTTTACTTAGATACCACATAAAGACGGGCTAATAAGACGCTATTTTTTATAATTTTATCACAAGCTTTTAAGTGACTACTTTACGCCATCTGGCCTTTATAAATCACATTATTTACTTAACTTCAACTTGTGCTTGAACATGTGAGAGAATCTAATAACTAACTCAATTTTCACCTACTTCAACACACCCGATCGAGTTGAAAATTGATCTGTTCACGAGTCTCGATACAGCGAAGTTTAATATTGAAGAATTTTTATATTGAACGTGAAATAAACCGTGAAACTCGTCAAGGTACTTGGTAACTAGATGAAAAGATGCTTTTTAGGGTTCCGTAGTTAGAAATCCGGACATTGATATCGGAACGCTGTCCGTCCGTCCGTCAGAAGTAGTTTGTTACCTTTTTTTTTAAGGATGGAAAATCATCAAATGACTTCTTTCTCTCTGGGCGGAGCGGAAGAGAGTGTCAGACTCTTACGCGACGTCTTACGTAGGCGGTTTAAAGCGACGCGAATTGCGAAGCGATGCGATGCGGTAACACGCGATGCGGTGCGAAGCGGCGGCTTTGTCCTACTAGCTCGCGGACTGCTCGCCGCGTGCCGCCGTCATTCAGTAGCATTGTACGGCACCGCATCCAGTTCGCGTGAAAATATCAAGCCAACTGACAGCGTTCGCTTCGCGCCGCGCCGCGCCGCACCGTACTCCACGTGCGTTTGGTCACGTAGGCGACTTCAATAGGTATCGACTGTTTGTTGTTTTCGCGTCGCTTGTACATCGCTCACGTAGGATGACGCAACATGTTCCTCCTAGTGCACTTTGCGTTCCAGGGCCGCGGTAACTCTTTCGAACAAATTCCGCAACCCTGACAGGCACTGGCCCTAGCGGGCCCCGTCTACAATGCTGACATCTCTTTGAGGCGCGCGTGGAACACAACGCGCCGTCGACCCGGGCCTGGTTCTGATCGGACGGCGAGCCACCCAACGCTCGCCGTCCACAGGCCCGCGCCTACGGAGGCCAGGAATCGCCCTGCGACTCCCAACGCCCGGGGCGTCTCCTTCTGTAAGTAGTTTGTTACCTGCATTCTAATTGCACAACACACTCGTTATCGCTATAGCTTTGATTTTGACAATACAACAATAATCATTGCGTGGTACGGTCAGCATCAAAAGTAGCTGAACATTTGAGTTTTTAAACTTGGCATTAATTAGAAAACGAATTGTTTTAAAACAAAAAGTTTAATAGATACCTAGAGCTGCTAGATATAGCTCTAAGTATGCCTTAAATTTTTTGCTTCCTATCAATTAGTTATCTAATTAATGCAAAGTTTAAAAACTCAAATGTTCAGCTACTTTTGATGCTGACCGTACATAGTTGTGAAGTGGATTATACATACGTTGCTTTCGAAATTGTTGGTCTGTCAAAATCAAAGCCATAGCTATTACGAGTGTGTTGCGTAATTATAATGCAGGTCTATCTCAAAAACGACATTACCTACGTAAAAAGTTCAAAATTTCAAACAAAGTTAATAGAAAAAAAGGGTAGTAATGAAGTTGTGATTTCTACAAGCAAACCTTTTTGTTGCGATTATTCTTGACCTGGAACCCTCGGTGCGAGAGCTCAAATTGCACTTGACCGATTCTTTTATTATATGCTCCCTAAATGTTCTTTCTCTACAACGTGTTACATAATCGGTATATGGTGGACATCTCACCCATACGTACCAAGCGTTTTGCGAACACATTCATTGTTCGCACAGCTAAGGAGTGGAATTCCCTGCCGGAGTCTGTGTTTCCTGATAGTTACAACCTTGGGGTATTTAAGTCAAGAGTGAATAGGTTACTTCTAGGCAAGCGTGCTTCACCGTCGACCACATCATCGCTTACCATCAGGCGAGATAGTTGTCAAACGCGAGTATAGACTCGCATGCCCCATGCCCCATTCATGCCCCATCTCAAATTACCACCCTGTATAGATAGCTATACAGGGTGGTAATTTGAGATGGGGCATGAAGGGCAACTAACTTAACCATTGTAACTACAGGAAAACGTTCTTAAAAGACTACCCCTAACTTTTGGGATTATTTCAATCGGCATTCACAGATTTTGAAAAAAAAGTACAGTCAGCGAGAAAAAGGGCTGTTTTCACAAAACTTTTTTATGATGCCAATCGATCCCATTTCCCATAAGGATCAAAAGATTCTTCCGGACCAACTGAGGTTCGAGTACTAGAAAAGTCAGAAATAGCAAAAAACTTATTTGAGATGGGGTAGTAATAAGGGCAGCTACCTTAATCGTTGTGGCTACAGGAAAATGTTCTTAAGAAACTGTCCATAATTTTTGAAAATATTTCAAACTGCATTCACAGATTTCGAAAATAAAATAAAAAAATTTTCTTCGTGATCCTAACTTTTAACGAAATGTTGTTTTTCGTGATTTCTGATGTTTCTAGTACTCTAACCTCAGTAAGTCCAGAAGATTATTTTGATCCTTATGGGAAATAGGATCGATTTGCATCATAAAAAAGTTTTGTGAGAATGGACCATTTTTATGCTGATTGTACCAAATTTTTTTTTCTTTTTTTTTCGTGCATTTCGAAATAATTTCAAAATTATGGCCAGTCTCCTATCAACATTTTCCTGTAGCGACAACGATTAAGGTAGCTGCCCTTATTACTACCCCATCTCAAATAAGTTTTTTGCTATTTCTGACTTTTCTAGTACTCGAACCTCAGTTGGTCCGGAAGAATCTTTTGATCCTTATGGGAAATGGGATCGATTGGCATCATAAAAAAGTTTTGTGAAAACAGCCCTTTTTCTCGCTGACTGTACTTTTTTTTCAAAATCTGTGAATGCCGATTGAAATAATCCCAAAAGTTAGGGGTAGTCTTTTAAGAACGTTTTCCTGTAGTTACAATGGTTAAGGTAGCTGCCCTTCATGCCCCATTTCAAATTACCACCCTGTATATATAGGGGCTCGCTATAATTTTATGACCTACAACCGTGAACTGTAGTGTTAGTAAGTTGGCCCGGAGCAGCAAGTGATAAAAGTGCCCTTATCTGCTTGTTAGTTGTTCCTTCCGGCCCGCCAGCTTCTTGGTGCGGCCCGCACGGTTCTCGGATGATATCATACACAACGGAGTAAAAAGGAGCGAGTACTACTACTGTAACGACATAACATTTGATCCTCTTATTTTTTATTTTTTTCTATCTTATTTCATCAACCGACTCATTTTGTAGACTACGAACGCTGGAACGGGGTTTTAAGAAGAAGATTAATTCTAGATTAATACAGGGTGTTAACGAATTCGTGTAATTCCTTCATCCGCGTGATCTACTGGTGACACTGATTGACCCTGCATAAGTTCTTTTCAGAATGAACAAAAAAAAGTTTCCAAAAAATAAACCATGGTATTCTGTATCTGAGTAATTTTAGCGTCCCAAGTTAACTGACTGCGTGGAGGGATATCGCGCTAGTCGTGCCCGTCAGCTATGTCACCGTGCATTTTTCATTCATTCATGCATAGCATCGAAATTTTCTATCACATACATTATTAATTTGGGTTTTTTTATATTTATTTTCAATCTACCTAAATCCCGTGCGGGGTTAATCTATATCATTAATCAATCATGTGGTTTGAAGGAATTTCACGAATTCGTTTACACCCTGGTATTGGTATTGGTATAACGGGCTGGTATCCGCAACTCCACGTCTAAGCGCGTATTTTGCGTGATGGGTGGTAAGTATAATTACTCGATCCACCCTAACTCCTCGAAAAAGGCCAGTACACCCTTGATGTTACTGGTGATCTCTCGGAGTGTACCTGGGTTACCGAAGTACTTGGCCTTGTATGTGGCGACCTCAGGGCAGTTTAGTAGCACATGGGCTGCCGTCTCGTCCTCCTCCATGCATGCTCTGCACAGTGGGCTGTCTGTAACTCCAATGACTAAGAGGTGTTTGTTTACACCCTGTATATGCTCGCAGACCCCGAGACAACCCGCTGGTACCTATGGCCCTATCACCCATGTAGTGGTCATTCGACAAAACAGTACTACCTCTTCAGTAATCACTGACGTCATTATCAGTCAGGTCTGCAGAACGGTACAGTAGACGGTTTTATACCGCCAACGGCTTACCCGGCTTTACAATTACACGGTGGGGTGGACTTCCGGGTCTCTTAACTAGCGTTGGATGTATGAGACAGCCTGGGCTGATATTGCACCATAACAGGGAAATGCCTAGAAGATCAACTTCATACAGCTGCCCAAGGAGCAGACTGGCGATCAAGAGATCCGAGATTGAGATTAAAACTCACAAACAGGGGCCCAATTCTCCTAAAATAAATTGTTGCCAAACGCAATCGAACCACAGCCGTCAGTCAGTTTTTGTTTTCGAAAACTTTCAAAATCATTGATTTTGTTTTTTGTGTCAAACAATTTGATAGCTTTTGAAATTGAGAACTGTCTGAATGAACGGTTCGGCCTTGGTTCGGTTGTGATTTATCAAGATTTATTTTAGGAGAATTAGGTCCCAGAGAGTAAATAAATTCGTGTAATTCCTTCAAACGGCGTGATTAACGGGTGACACAGATTGACACTGCATAGGTTTTTTTCAGAACCAACAAAAAAAAGTTTTTTAAAAATGATGGTATTCTGTATCTGAGTAATTTTAGCGTCCCGAGTTAACTGACTGCGTGGAGCGATATCGCGCTAGTCGTGCCCATTAGCTGTGTCGCAGTGCTTTTATTAATTTGTGCATGGCATCAAAATAATCTATCACTTGTGTAAATAATATTATAAGATTAATAGTTGAGATTTTTTTTTTTTTTTCTATTTGCTGCTGTAGGTCGTCCTAGGGGACGGTTTCTACGTAACCGGGCAGTTATTGGCGAGACCTGAAGGGTCTCCAGCCAATGGGGGGGGAAGTAAAATACTTAACCTAACTACTTGTACTACACTAACATCATGACTACCTAACAACAGTGGGACCCCTAGTGGGACTCGGACCTCGGCTTAGGGCGTTGCTGGCGTGGACATAGGGAGGGGAGACAGCTTGATGAGGGCTGAATTATCGGTATGACTGCGGAGTCTGAAGAGACGACCGGCTCTACGACGGGAGAGCTCGGTGGATCGTGACCGGTGGCGGTGGGACGTCGCGACGGGCCTCGTCGGCGAGGACGGTATACCGGACGGCGGCGGACGTTGTGTATTGTGCTGGTCGATTTACTCGCCTCCTGGAGGAGGGTTATTTCGTCATCGGGTTCTAAAAGTGTGTGCCTGGGACGGCGAACTTTACTTATGAGAGAGGGACTGTAGTCGGCCGCTGCGGCAACTAGGGGGTTCGGATGGAGGGGGGTGTTTTCTAAAAATGAAACATGGTATTATGTATCTGAGTAATATTAGCGTCCCGAGTTAACTGACTGCGTGGAGCGACATCGCGCTAGTCGTGCCCATCAGCTGTCGCCGTGCTTTTATTAATTTGTGCATGGCATCATAATTATGTATCACTTGTGTAAATATTATAAGATTAATAGTTGAGATTAACTGATTTAGACTAATTTATTGCATTCATAATTGCTTGTACTGACTATAATCTTCTATAATCCATTCAAATAAGATACATTTCACATTCGATTTTAATATGATTACATAATTATAAATGAATATTTTATCGGCCAATATAATTTATGAAGAAGACTTATAAATAAATTTAAAATGTACACATCACTGTAATGGTAAAATACAATATAACATTTTATGCTTGTATCATCTGTGTTTCACAATCACTTATATAGATAAACTACGATAACATGGCGCGCCCCTCCAACATCTGTCTTCAATGTGTGTGTGCATATGCCAACAAGTCACCATGTTTGTGTTTGACAGTATTTGACATGTTTGATATTTAGTAGATTTATTGCTCGACTAGTGCATAATTAAAGTGACCGCTCGACAAGGCGCACGTGTGTCATCCATACAAACCTCCAAGCGGTACCATAGTTACCATAATGTTATTTAGCGACGTCAAATCAGTCGAGCGACTGATCCATGTTTTTGTTTAAGTTGCAGAATGCACACATGTGCATTGAACGAATGACACTTTGTAAATATTCTTACTCACACATTTTTACTTGAAGTGTCAAAGGAGGGGCGCGCCATGTTATCGTAGTTTATCTCTACCTGGTTCGAGAAAAGAGATTTAGTTATTTGTGCTGAAGTTTTTAATAATAGTAACTCGACGACACAAAATATTATTACCAACGGAATTCGCTTTCTTCTATCTATTCACGTGAGTAAACCGTAATTAATCATAAATATGAATACAACTTTTTCAACAATTATATCTCAGAAATGGTGACGTTTAATAGAAAAATTGGAGACATTTTTTATAGACAACTGCATAATCTACAATTTTTGTCTAACCTATTTTTATCATAGAACTTAGCGTTTGGCTAAAAACACGTAAAAAAACTATATTTGCGAACTTTGACCTTGAATATTTTTTTTGAAAGTGTGGGATCCATGGGGACTTTTACATTTCATTTATAATGGTGTTCCGAACATTCGCACTAATTTTCTGCTCTATGCGAGTTTTTGTTAGCCTACCCCTATTTTTTGGGCTAACTTGACTCTCAAATAAACGTATTTGTATTTGAGCCTTCTGCCATCTAATATTTCTGTTCCGCGCGTGTAAGTCCTGCCCGCTCGACCCAATTAAGGTTATGTTCAGACGTTTTTGTGGTTAGGAGCACGTGCTTACTCTAAACGAGTAGTGTAATTAAAATCATATTGTTATACAACAAACATTTCGAAACGTATGAAGCCATTTTATAATAAAAAAAATATCCTGTTTGAAAACGCTTCAAGCTTCTCTTCTATTTTAACTAACTTTTGAAACACGATTTTGCATTTAATTAAAAGCTTCGCCAAACAGAACGCGGTGCGCGAGCGAGGCGGGTCGTCGGAGGACCCGCGTTAATAGTATTCAAGGGATTACTATGAATGATGTCACACCAAATGCGAACGCGGAGCGTGGACGGGTGCCTGATTCACCTAACTAAAGATGTTCAGTTGCACTGTAGTTGCAGTTAAGTTTCAATTAAGACGACGCTCAACGCGACAAAGCTAAAAAAACGCTTTCAATTCATCCAGAATTTTCCAGAATTTTCTAGGTAAATATTTTGTTTACCATCATCAACTTGCATAATTTAATCAATGTACTTAATATTTTACTTTTTTTGTGTAGGTATAGACTCATTTAATTATTCACTTGACAGACTGAACTGTATTGCTGGGGAGTTTGTTGCGCCGTTTCTTCTTCACAGCAGAAACACTAGGAAGCGGTGAAGGGTGGGAGCTTTTGGGGGCAGTCTATTGTAACTACTGTTGGCCACCGGTTCAGAATAAAGGATTCATAATAGAAAACCAGACATTTCAGTATAAACATAGATATTTATTACTTCCTTCAACATAAACCACAAATACACTCGGTACAATTCCAATTATTTCCAATTATTCAATACATAATGATTTAATCTGTACTTACACTTGTATCTGAAGTGTTACCATTTAATCCAAAATTACACAGTAAGTATCACTTGATGTTCACACCTCGACGTCTCTGACAAGACTGCCGAATGACTACCAATAACTTTTTAATCATGAACGAATGAATGATCGATTAAGTGAATGTAAGTAATATGACAGTTACCAGAGACAATCTAATATGGTATTACCAGAGACAAGCTAACAGTTCGGCCATCCTGTTCAAAGCGTGTCCTCACGCGTACAGTTTTATACACACTATAAAAACGAGTTTCACTATTTAAACACCAACGATAATATCGTTCAATTAATTTAATTATGTAAACTACAAAACAATCATAGTCTTAATTAGGTGTTATTTTTCCAGTAATCAAACAGTTGTATAACATTGGCAATCTAGCAACAAATTATAGTTATAAAGAATATAACACAACAGTATCTATACTTTCTAAAACATTGTTTTATGAAATAACAATTACAATCAACCTATTCCTTCTTCCTACGTCGCTCTCGGTTGTTATTTCCTGTGCTCATCCCGAATAAATACTTTTTCCTTCTTTCTTTTTCTCCTTAACCCTGAAGGCCGCGATCTCAATAAAACACCTTCATTTTTCTGTGAACTCATTAATATAACTCAACCAATTAATATTAATAATATAAAGCACATTTAATCCTGTAATAACTTAAAGTTTATTATCTCTACCTTGTTTTCACTATTGCTACTACGTCTATCCTCTTCATTACTCTCCAAATCTCTACAAAACGCCAAGACTACATCCTACATCATACATACAAGACTACATCCTGTCGATAACGGCCACGTTTGCGGGACATGGAGGTGTCTTCAATCAGATACCTCTCATTAGAAAGCACCCTTACCACGCGATCATGGTCCTTGAAACTTAACCACTAGTATCCGACACGCACTATCGTGGTACACCCATCTCTCAACGCAAACCTAATCTCCATTCCACACTTTCTGATTTCCCACACCTATCAAATCCCTATGTTCTCTAGCCGTTGTTCCCCAATACCTTCGCTCGCTCTACCCCCAGCCTATCTAACTCCTTCAGATCAGCTACATCGGCGGCATTAGACACAGTAGAGTACAAAATTCCTTCCGTTCCGCTAGCAATGCCAAAACTAAATGACAATTCAGTGACCCTTTCCAGGTTATGTTATGGATCGTGGCACCGTTGCCTATCTGGACTTCATAAATACAATCATCCCAGGTTTCTTCATCTTGGCTACGGAAAAGTTGACAGAGCGTCCAAAATAAGTCCACCAAAACGTTCGACTCGCCCACTCGCTTTAGGCGACGGTATTGCCAATACTCTTCATTCCACATAAAGGAACAAACTCTCTAAATCTTTTACTGGTAAAGCTTCTTTCCTAGTCGGCTGTCAGGCGAGAAGGAATATCAGCCAACACGCTCTTCAAACACTCGTATACTCATCTATGATTAATTATTTTTGACAGCAGTTATACCAACATATACAATAAAACCATAAAACAATACTTGCAAATAACAGCCACCCCCCTCGCTCTTAATGAAAAGACCTAGGCAGTCCGCATCCACCGTATGGAGGTAACGCTGATTCCTTCGTTTAGATGAGAGTTACCCTCTCACTCACCAGCAGGCGCCTTGCACAGAGCCCATTCCAAACACCTTTCTCAAAACAACAAAGAGCCTCATCAAATCTGCAATGCCCAACTTTGTCGTGGTTTCCTCCGTACATCTCCTTCAGACCTCCTTAGAAACCAGCGAAATAGTATATATCCTGCGTTATTCATGACCGTGCACCCCTTTTGCAGAGTATATTTTCAAATATCTGCACTTCCTCATCCACCATTCGGCGCAATGGCAAAGAGTACTCAACTCAGGAATGTTCAAAATACAAGTTCCCATGTACGGAGACCGAAACCAGGCCGCGATTACGCGTTAGTATGCACCACTCGATAGCCAAGTCGAGACTCGATAACACAATCAAACACCTGTAGCTGGACCCAGCAGTGTGCAACTCACGAAATCAGATTGCGCTTAGTAAATGTGAATCCACCAGTCAGTACAAATTGTGATAGCAAGCACACTATAAGTCCACTCAAAGACGCTAGCACCGCCAAGGTAGAAGATTCCTAGGAGCGAATCTCATATTCGTCAGGGAGAGGTTCTACGGCCCAAAACATGAGACAAATCGAAACACTCCTACGAAATCGTCTTGCAAAAGCACACCCGTCAGTCCGTCCATCTTTGCACGCATCGGTGTGTAACTTGTGTTGTTGCTTTAAAATCACACAAAGCTAACAATAGACGCCACGTAAGTAAAGTATCAATCCTGAATACCACTCCATATCCATGCCACCTCCTTTCGAGTGCCAGTCAATGGTAATGTCAAATACCTATTAATAAACAAAACATTAAATATCAATCATCAATCAATTAATATAAATTCGTAGACAACCCCAAAAATTTACCATTTTCACGCTGGTTTTAAGTGCCGGGAACTTCGAGACACCATCTGCTCTCCCACCACGTGACCTTATACATGAGTCCACTTCAAAACCCAACAAATCAAACTCCGTAAGCATTTCGTTAGCGCCCGTAAATCGTAAATCCTTCAGATCATTAAAAACAATCCTGATGTTTATTAAGTTATGTTTAAAAATAGACACGCTAATTGTCTTTTAATTCTGTTTTAAAACTACTTTTTTTTCGTAAATTAGCTTTATTTCCTATTTATAATTATAACAAAGTGTAACCTGACGTCATGGCTTCCCTGGTCTCGTATGAAAGTGCCAGACCCAAAATGGTGTTTTTCTTTTTGCAATTATGTTGAGCAATGGCTACTAGCCCATTCAGCCAATGCCAACAAGTTCCTCGCCACAATTTATCAAATCATCAGAGCTATACGACTCAAAAGTCTTCTGTGAACATTTTTTTTAAACTTGTAGTAAATGCAAATGTTTAGTGTTGATAGACCGCGTTAGCAAAGAATTCCCAGAAATTGCTACATCGTCCTTACGACGTATTATATGCAAGTAGGGAACCATGACCGTCTTCGATACGACATCTACCAGATAAAAGATTCTTTGCCTTCTTCACCTCGAAGCGAACCACGTACGTGAATGCTCCCATCAAATACTAGATTAGATGCGATGGACACGAAACAACAATGTCACCACTAGACAATAAGTATACAGGGTACACCCTTTTTTTCCAAAAAAATCACCCTGTATGGAATTTCAATGGTTATTAAACTAGGCACCTCAGTATAAGAACGTCCTAGGAGCGCGGGACAATCCAAAACGCAATCGTGAACCACTCGAACATCTATAACCTTCTTGACACCTTGTACCTCAACACTGGCTGTTAGTGTACATACAACAATAAAATTCACACCCATACCTCCAAGCAGTAGAATATTAGAAGAAACCTTTACATGGAGACCAAGTTCCCTAGCTCTACTATCTGTAATAAATGAACACAGACTTCTCAAATCTAATGACTTGATACAGCCCCACTACTGATCCTAATATCGAATAACGTATACGTAGCCACTGCAACTATCAGCTGCGCATAACTTGGGAACACCGACTTCTCAAATCTATAGACTTGATACAGCCCAGCCACTGATCCCAATATCGAAAAACGTATCTGTCACTGTAACCATCAGTAACGCATAACTTGAGAAGACTGACTTCTCAAATCTAATGACTGGATACAGCCCAGTCACTGATCCCAATATCGAAAAACGTATCTGTCACTGTAACCATCAGTAACGGATAACTTGAGAAGACCGACTTCTCAAATCTAATGACTGGATGTACAGCCCATGCAGCCACTGATCCCAATATCGAAAAACGTATCTGTCACTGTAACCATCAGTAACGCATAACTTGAGAAGACCGACTTCTCAAATCTAATGACTGGATACAGCCCAGCCACTGATCCCAATATCGAAAAACGTATCTGTCACTGTAACCATCAGTAACGCATAACTTGAGAAGACAGACCTCTCAAATCTAATGACTGGATACAGCCCAGCCACTGATCCCAATATCGAAAACCGTATCCGTCACTGTAACCATCAGTAACGGATAACTTGAGAAGACCGACTTCTCAAATCTAATGACTGGATGTACAGCCCATGCAGCCACTGATCCCAATATCGAAAAACGTATCTGTCACTGTAACCATCAGTAACGCATAACTTGAGAAGACCGACTTCTCAAATCTAATGACTGGATACAGCCCAGCCACTGATCCCAATATCGAAAACCGTATCCGTCACTGTAACCATCAGTAACGGATAACTTGAGAAGACCGACTTCTCAAATCTAATGACTGGATGTACAGCCCATGCAGCCACTGATACCAATATCGAAAAACGTATCCGTCACTGTAACCATCAGTAACGCATAACTTTAGCCGATTCGTTATGAGTATAATTATGCTCTTTGAATACGTATACTCTAAAGCTGGGATGGCCAGATTCATTACAATAAAAGCAATTGAATTTAATTAATCGTTCAGGATTTAAAGTTGTCGATGTGTTGCGTTAATAAGAGACCTGTTATCATACCCATTTCTTTTGCTTGTATGTTGTAACTTCTCTAGTTTGCCTTACTTTGACTATTCTAAAATACTGACTCACTAAATTAAGCTACTTGAACTCCCACTTTTGTGGCCTGATTATCTACTCTATTTAAAATTAAATCCACCGCCTGTTTCCTATGAATTTTACACCTATTCAGTCAATTCAGTTTTATGCAATAATAATTTATTGTTCCAATTATTAACCATACACGACACGTTTTAAATCTCAAGTACTGTAATTATAGACACAATAGATAAACAATGGCACTGACGAACCGGTTCGTCGGTCGGGACGTTAGCGGTTAATTAGCATTTCAGTAAGGAGTTCAGCATAGTTCTCACGGCAAGGGAATAGATAACTATTTTTTCTTCAATGCTCCCTACTTATGCACATCTTTGATACCACGTTTTCGTAACCCCAGTAAGATTAGGAAGGACGTAATGTATGTTGTTTTTTATATAATCCACATATTTCCGCGCATTCTTCAACTTTAGTGATCCGTACTAACAGAGTCTGTTCTTTACTCATAAGCTTCAAATCCGTTACGATGTTTGCGTTAAATTTTAACTTATTTTTATCTGAACTCCAGGCTTTATTTAACATTGTCATAGTCAACACAATACTAATTGGTAAAGACTCACCCGGACTCGAGCTATCGTTGCGATATCTCCTTCGCATTGATCTTTCTCCTGTATTCCTGCTTTTCGTTTCTTGTAATTTTGTTCGTTCATTGAACTGTTCATTTATGATAACATTTCGCTTTTTCAAATTTCTGGTCCATCCAGTAGTATTCATTCCGCTATCCAACGACTTAACTTTCCCTGCTCTCTAACCTGAGAACTCCCTGCTCTCTAACCTGAGAACATCCTGGCCGTCTGTCCTAGCCAAAATGCTAAATGCTCTAATCCTGAACATTTCCTGGCCCTTTAACCTGGGCGATCCATCGTCATCTATAACCATCCATGAACATCAGTCCTTCCCCTCGACTGTGTCTTTCCTTGTCCATTGTGAGTGTATTAGGCCAATCAAATTAGCTAAACCTGGACATAATTCGATAACTGTAATTTTCTTTTTCTATGACATAAAGTATTGTTAATTATAGTTAAAATAAAAAGAATTAAACATTTTAAAGCTCCGCGTCAGTGTAAAAAAAATGAAAAACTAAATTATCAACACATTTTGATTTCGTAAGTACAGCATAATAAATAACTTTGTAAAAGTACCTTTATTATGATATGACGCTTGTATTCCAGTAAAAAACGTCTAAATTAAACTAATTAATCATTCGGGACTATCATTAATGAAGAAGGTTCAGTAAGTTACAGATTTTTTGGATTATCTTACCAGAAATTATAGATAACTATAATTCAACAGTTTATTCTGCATAGTTTAACATGTGTGTTAATAAATTATTAAAAATTAAACAGATTCTCTTTGCGGAATTATAAAGTCACAAATATTTGTAATTTTTGGAATGCCAAAATACATAACTACTTCAAAAGTGTTTAATTCATGCCTTCAAAATATGTTTAGTGCCTTAGTAAACAAATTAAACAATAAATGTTCACGATTACTCATTTATTGATATTTTTTCTTTGTTACATTTCAATATAAACGTTATTCCTTGCAGCTTAAGGTCGTAATTTCTTTGTCCCATTTCCCGACCGTGCTATCGCGAGTAACGAGCGATTTTTGTATTTCACTATTTACTTATTACTAGTTTTTGCCCGCTACTTCGACCGCGTGAATGTCGGTTATTATCACGGATGCTGACGAAGTCACGAATTAAAAATTAGCCTTTGTCCTTCCCTAGGGGTCGAGCTATCTTCTTCTTAATTATATAAAGGGTGTCCCTGGAAGTATGGATCAAATCGAATAGGGGCGTGGGCAATGTCATTTCCAAACTTTGTAACCCTGAGAATGATGGTGCAATTTTTTACGATTCAGAAGTTATGACCAATTATTGTTTTTTTTTCAATCACTTTGCATAGAAAAAATCATAAAAAAAACTATCAGAGCTATCATTTTTTTTAGGACTTTGGCGAACAGTAGGCCTTTCTTGTTGTAGTACTTTTACGCAGCTAGAAAACATGTGTTAAATAAGAAAAAACATTTACTGCAAAGGCTTTTTTGGTCTGGCAATTTTACTCAAGTTTTTACTACTACAAGTTTTGAAATGACCTTGCCCACGCCTCTCGTCTTGAGACTCCGCGGTAGTTGGGATGAAAAGATTCTACACAGCTTCCCGAACGTGCCCAGCCGAGTCGGATTCGACGATTAACCTCTTTCTCGAAGTTGGACCCACCTAACTGGACAGTTTGCCCTAGGTAAACATAATCGTCGACAACTTCGAGTGTAGAGTCTCCGATCTTCATGGGAGTGGGTGTTACATAGATATTTGACATGATCTTTGTCTTATCCATGTTCATTTTAAAACCCACTCTTTCGGAAGCTCTACTAAGGTCATCGAGCATTGTACTGAGGTCCTCCATGGTTTCAGACATGATGACTATGTCGTCGGCAAACCGAAGATGAGTGATGTACTCGCCGTTAATGTTGATGCCTAGCCCTTTCCAATCCAGAACCTTGAAGACATCCTCCAGTGCAGCGGCGAACAGTTTCGGAGAGATGACGTCTCCCTGCCTCACACCTCGCTGCAGAAGGATAGGTTTCAAGGTCTGATCCTGTAATCGGACTGACATAGTGGCGTTTTCATACAAACACTGGAGTGTTGAAGGCACTTCGATGTACCGATAGTCAATCTGGCACCATTGAAGAGACTGCAGTACAGCCCAGGTCTCGATCGAATCGAAAGCTTTCTCGTAGTCCACAAACGCTAAGCAAAGAGGCAGGTTATATTCTTCGGTCTTCTGTATAACCTGCCGCAGCGTATAGAATAGAATAGAATATACTTTATTGTACACCAAAATTGTAACATAGCTCTTATACAATATAATTTAGTGAAGGGTACAATGGCGGTCTTATCGCTGATAGCGATATCTATGTATGTGATCTACAGTGCTAAAGCCTTTTCGGAATCCGGCTTGTTCGGGAGGCTGGAAGTCGTCAAAACTGCGCGCGAGACGGTTCGTGATGACTCTTGAAAACAGCTTGTAGACATGACTCAGAAGTGAGATGGGCCTGTAGTTCTTCAATAGGGTATTATCACCCTTTTTGAAGAAAAGTATCACCACACCTCTGTTCCATGCCTGTGGCGTTTTCCCCTCGAGTATGACGGAATTAAACAGCTTCTGAAGGGCCTTATGGACCGGTTTTCCACCCGCCTTCAGAAGTTCGGCCGTAATTCCGTCATCGCCCGACGCCTTGTTGTTTTTAAGGTACTTCAGAGCCATCCTAATCTCGTACAGGCTGACGTCCGGGATGTCTTCGGTATAGTGTCGGATCAATCTAGCTCTTGGGTCGTTTGCCAGATTCGCAACGGGTTCGCTTGTTGAAGTGTACAACTGTCCATAGAACTTCTCGACCTCTCTCAAAAGCTCTGGTTTGGCGGATACGATTCTGCCGTCATCGGTCTTCAGTTTCATAAGCTGACTCTGCTCAATAGACAAATCTCTTGCAAAAACTTTGGAGCCCTTGTTCCGCTCAATCGACTCCTTAATACGCTCTGTATTAAATCGGCGTAGATCGCACTTCAAGGACTTAGAGATCCGTCTATTGAGCTGCCGGTACATAAGCGCGTCATCTGGAGACTGCAGAATCATCTCGTGCCTTGCGTCCATGAGCTTAAGAGTAGGGTCAGAGAGCTTTTCGGTTCTATTTCTACGACGGGTCTTGAAGATCTTAGACCCGACAGTATGGACAGTTTCCACAAACCCATCGTTGTAATCGTCCACGGAGCTCCCTAGGCATTCGAAACGATTCTGAAGTTCAATCTGAAAGCTCTCGGGGTTATGGACCTGGATCGGTGCAGGACGGAGCGTAGACTTCATCAGTCGAGATCTTTCCAGCTTGATATTTAGATTCAATGTGCCTCTTACCATGCGGTGATCGCTTCCGGTTTTCACCGCGTTGATCACAGAGACATCTTTGAATATTTGCTTCCTCGTCGACATAATGAAGTCAATCTCATTTTTAGTTGCACCATCAGGGTTCAGCCAGGTCCATTTCCTATGCTCACGCTTTCTGAAGAAGGAGTTCATCATAAAGAGCCCCTCCTTCTCCACAATGCTGGCCAGTCGATGGCCCCGGTGATTGCGACTTCCAAGTCCAAATTGCCCCACTTGCAGTTCATCATCGTCTCGCTTGCCCAATTTAGCGTTAAAGTCCCCCATGACAAAAGTGAAGTGAGTTTTAGAGCCATGCATGGCTCTGGAGATATCCTCATAAATGGTCTCCACCTCATCGTCGGAGTGTGCCGAGGTCGGGGCGTATACCTGTACGACCTTCAACGAATACCCTTTGGATATTCTGAGTATAAGGTACGCCACTCTGGTCGACACACTCTCGATCTTCACCACGTTGTTCACAAGTCACAAGGCACTTGTGGACGATAAACCCGACACCACCCTGGGACTGTCTATCGCCCTCCCGGAAATAGAGCAAGTTACCGAATTTGAGGATTATCGAGTCCGGGACTCTCTTCGGATTTCAGATAACCCTATAATATCCCAGCGTAACCTGCTCAATTCTTCCTCGAGTTCGGTAATCTTCTCGTCGGTCGGAGTGTACGCGTGTTGTACGTTGCCAGGTCCAGTCGTCGTTGTTTGTGGTAGCCGGATCTCTGCCGGGGATTCTTAGCACCCCACGCCCTGCCGTTACCAAGGCCGCTACCTTGACCAGGGCTAGCAGTGCCGCCGGGGACTAAGGGCCGTTTCTTCTTTGTGCTATCCATGTTGGGGGGGTTTGCCATAATCGCCACGCTTGGCAGGCGGGTTGGCGATCGCAGTATGGTACGGTATATGTATAACAGCAAATAAAACTCATTATACAAGGTTAGTCATAAAGGGGGTAGGCATTAAAGTACCAATAATAATGAATAACTTTTGTTCTACAACTTTCCCCAAAAGTCATTAGTTTAAGAGGAATAGCTCTTCAAAGATTTCTTAAAAAGTCTATCTATACTCAGTTATAGCAGCTCAGCAAGCTGGTTTAATCAGCATCATTATAAGTTTGATGGAAATCGGTTCAGCCATTGCGTAATTATCAGCTGTTTTCTCAGTTAGGTAGGTGTGCATTATACGGCGTTGCAGCTATTGTAAGATCATGGAAGTAAATTTGTTACTTAACTTAACTGAGAAAACAGCCGGGCCCACGTTGTATAAAATATCAAGTATCGAAAATGTATCAAATACGATTTATTTTCAATAGCAAGTTTCCTAGTTAGGTATTTATACGAATAGTAATAGTGAAATATTTATTGAACTAGACTCGTAAAAACAAACACAATAGAATTTCATAACCACTTATTTTTTTGAAAATTTCAGCGATGTATCGATTGTTCTTTTCGATGTATCGAGTTTGAAATTAATATATTTTTTAAAATATTAATTTGATTTATATCGATACTTTTTGGGACTTCCTGCATCCCTAAGTGAGGCCGCACACCGGCACCACACGCTACACGCAACATACATTAGGGCGCCACAATTATTGCGATAAAATTTACGCGGCGACAAATGTATCGTGTATGCGCACATCGGAAACACAGTTGTAACGTGGCACTAGCAACAGAATGTCGACATCATCGTCTGACGACGACGATTTTTTGATGTGGCGATTAATGAGAAAAAATAGACGTTATTGGGTTCATCCGTTTAATCAAAATTGTATAGGTTATGTATAGGTAGGTACTTCCTTTCATTAGATTTTTCGCCGATCTTAGTCCATATCATTTCTGTACCTAATCCATCTGTTGTTAAACACAGTGAGCGTGTGATTATATGAATAGGGTTTTTTCAACCTCTGCAATAAACTCAACGTAAAATTCAATGTTGTCTTTCATTTTTGTAAAGCGCGGCAAACCTCTCACCACAAACTGCACCTACTACAACTGTGTCCTTGATGTGCGGGTTTACATACAAATATACGGGGGCGATAAATGTGTCGCGGTTCAAATGTGGCGCTACAATTATTGTAATACAAATGAATCTCTGGTGTGCGGCCTCACTAACTCGATAAGACATCTTGCCCTTGACGCCGCGCCCCGCCCCGCACCCACCGCATGCATCCCGCTCCAATACTTTTTCGCGCGTATCATCAATAATATTTTCAATTTTAAAAGCGTAACATTAACATGTTTAATTTTGATGAAAACATGATTGTAATACACAAAAACCTATTATTAAACAAAAAATTCACAGTTTCGATTTTTAACTACTGAGAAAAACATTATTATTAAAACGTAAGAAATAAATGTTTAATTTTTGTCTTAAATGTCTAAAAAGACGCACTAAAGCTTAATCAGATACAACCACCATAGTTACCATTTTTGCTTATCTAGATATTGAGAACAGATGAATACTTTGAAGAAAAACATACATACGAATTTGGTTTCAGTTTAATTTTGCTATTAGGTGATAGCATTTGAATGCCCCTCAAAATTATACTAACAAGGTATTTGGTTACCTATTTTGCTTTTAGAAAAAAGCTAAGTAGTGTACGAAATCTAATTTTTTTTTAAAGAAACGGTTACCACCGCGGGTTTTTTACATCATATATCTAATTAATATTTGATACTTAATATCAATATCCCATAAAATAATAAAAACAACGAGTTATCGAATTATGTCCAGGTTTAGCTAATTTGATTGGCCTATATCTGAAACTTACAGTTGTAAAGCTTAGTGTTTGTTCATAAACACGAAACAATATTTAAGATTATAATAAAAGTCAAAGTCATTGTTTTATTATCATAATATTGATCCAATATTGTTCCATCTATAATTGCATTATTTTAAAGAAGCTATTAAGGCAGAAATAAAGCAGTTTTCTTTTCCATCTCTATCCTTGTAAGCCATACTATGCAAAAACACAAAAAAATAATTTAAATTAATTTGGTGCGTCATCATAATATATCATGATAATAATTACACGAATAAAATAACCGTACCACTTCCACTTTGAATAAAGTAAACTAAAATCTTTATATAAATATCCTATTAATGTTATAATATCTAAGTATGTAACAGAACACAGACTACCATATCGATTGGTCGCTTAACAAATTGAATAATTATAAATCTACCACAGTAGAAACTTCCATAAATTCATAGTCGAAATTAATACTTCGTTTTCTAAATATGGATGATGTGATATTTATTAATAACGGTTCTTTAATATTATTACGGCAAAGAGTAAGGAAATAAATATCGTATGACAGATGGAAAAGAAAAATAAAATATTTGATATTTATTTTACTTAAATAGCCAGAAAAATATATTTACCGGGTGGGAAAAATAAATTACACCTGATAATAAATGACATCAAATATCCGTTAAAATGTGGACGTGAAAAAGGGAATTATGAGAATTCCCTTATTATCCCGCTTCTGAACTGTTGGCCACCGGTTCAGAATAAAGGATTCATAATAGAAAACCAGACATTTCAGTATAAACATAGATATTTATTACTTCCTTCAACATAAACCACAAATACACTCGGTACAATTCCAATTATTTCCAATTATTCAATACATAATGATTTAATCTGTACTTACACTTGTATCTGAAGTGTTACCATTTAATCCAAAATTACACAGTAAGTATCACTTGATGTTCACACCTCGACGTCTCTGACAAGACTGCCGAATGACTACCAATAACTTTTTAATCATGAACGAATGAATGATCGATTAAGTGAATGTAAGTAATATGACAGTTACCAGAGACAATCTAATATGGTATTACCAGAGACAAGCTAACACTACCTAAATTTGACGTTCAAAAAGAACTAAGTAATACTAGTCTACTTTGAATAAACGAGTTTTGAGTTTGAGTTTGCTCTTCGTACTGTTTTAATAGGCGATCGCTGTCAGATACGCTCGCTTGAACTTAACTGCAGCGCCACTGTAATTTGATCGGCGGGTCATAAAATTACGTGAATTAGCCTACAGGTCGTGAGCGGGATGTGTTTCGACAGTCCCTCGTACTAACGCGATCTATTCGATTGGTGCGTGTCCTTTACCAATTCATATGCACGAACATGGAGTGCATAAAAAGAGCCTTCTCGAGTGACGATACTTCAGTACGTCCGACGCACCCTGGGCAGTCAGCCTCGCTGCCATCCTTGCTGACTGGATAATCTTTTTTCACCACGACGCGACGTGAGCTATTCTTGTATACTCGTGCCGATACGATAGAAGAAGAAGACCAGTTCATAAGATTACTTACATTCGTTAAAGGGTTCGCCTCACAAAAGAAGGGGCGCGAGCGGGTCTTGTAGATCTACTAAGTAGGTATTCAAAGGATTATATGAAGCACACCAAGTATGAGCGCGGGTCCGCCATCTACAGGAACCGCTCCCGCCTCGCGTCCTGTGTGACGCAGTTTTTAATTAAATGCAAAATCGTGTTGCAAAAGTTAGTTACTTTATGTTACGTTCATGGCATTAAACATTCGTTATATCGAAATATCAACTTATTGGCTAACTATAGATATATTAGATAGGTACCCATATGGCACCTATTTCATCACCACCAATCACGCACCTATCATCAAACGTGACAGTTACGTTACAATAATCAATACGTGACAAAAATGATCACGACTGTTTCAAAAAAGTGAAAAAAATATCTAAAAAAATGATTCATTGGTAAAGCGCAGTTCAGACTACGCTATAATGCAAGGTTAATCGGAAAGGGGGTACCTACTAATCCGCAGGCCACTTAAAGCATCACTGATTACGGTTTTATGGTCGTTACCAAAAAAAAAAAAAGTTAAAATATCAAAATTCGATAATTTTTATTTCCACGTAAAGTGATTTTGATTTTAGTTTTTTCAAAAAGCTTCATCCCTGCTTTAGTTACGAATTTAGGTAATGGATCTTCTATTCCGTGACCCCAAATATGACCTAAAATGTAAACACAGCTGATCATAACTGGTGATAGATTGATTTTAGACATATTTTTTTGAGTTTTTTGAACAACTGTTTCTCTTAAACTATGGACTTTTGGGAAAAGTTGTAGAACAAAAGTTACTCATTATTATGTGTACTTTAACACTCTTTCGGATTAGTACCCCCTTTCTGACTAACCTTGTATAGTATAGCGAAATAGTATAGCGTAGTCTGATTTGCGCTTTATGTTACAAATATAATAATCAATACGTGACAAAAATGATCACGATTGTTTCAAAAAAGCGTCAAAAATATCTATAAAAATGATTCATTGGTAACTGTACGTATCGTGACGTTCTAATATGGATCCCCTTGACACGACACGCTTTTGTTTTAGCGTTAGTTAACACGTCTAAAATGTGTATGTTCTACGAATTGTGTGAATTTTTTACAGACGTGAATTGTAAGGTGTTTTTATAGTTATTTATACATTACTATGCTGTTCACTGGAAGTAGGAAATAAAAAAAGTGCCATAGTCGCTTTATTTGTAACTTTCTTTAATAGAAAAGCTCGCGCCTCTCATAGAGTCTAAATTATTGGACTAAATTTAGCATTAAACCCCCTATAAAAGACTAGCTTCTGCACGCGGCTATACTCGCGTTATAAAAAACCTTAAAACACTACTAGTTTCTATAATAATATAATTCAATCATGATTCGAAGGACACGTGGCGCCATCTATTATCGTTATTGTTATTTCCTCGGGAACAGCACTTTTTTTCGGGATGAAAGGTAGCCTATGTCCGTTTCTGTACACCTGACAAGGTATTTGCAAAATTTTAGGATGATCGGCTCAGTGGTTTAGGCGTGAAAAGTTAACAAACTTACTTTCGCATTATAATATTAGTTAGGATTATGCTGTTCACTGGAAGTAGTAACTAAAAAAAGAGCCATAGTAGCATTATTTGTATTTTTTTTAGTAGTTAAGTTCACCCTTCCACAAAATTATAAATTGGTGTACTAAAGGATAGTGGGCAAGAATGTATGGGCGGCACACCCACACCCGCCACAGCTTTGACTACTTTTATTTAGAAGGCACCACATCCATGTTTCTCTGTGCCAATGTACATCAAGTTCTGTCCTGGGGTTCTATATTTATTAAAAGTTGAATAATAGGTATTGTTGAAACAAATACAACTTAACTTATAAAACATTTTTATCCTTTATTCATCTATTATAAAAAATATACATAAAAACATTTAAAAATATAAAAAATAGTGGTCCGCCGGTGTCGGAACAGGGTCCAAGGTAGTGTCGAGGCCGTATCGAGGGGAACTGCCTTCTGAATCAGCCCTTGATCCAGCCGCTCAACGAGAGCCTCCAAAGATGTTGATCGAGGCTCTTGGCTATCAAGCCGTTGGCCGTAACGACTTTGATTTGTTTCTCTTTCTCAGCTTTCACGAGATTCTCGTCATGCGGGATGATAATATCGTCAATGGTATATCACAATATCAGGCTTATTGGCTACAATAGTCCCGTCGATGATGATAGACCGATCCCAGGATAACTTGACATGGTCATTTTCGAGAACTGGATCGGGCACATACTTGTAATACGGCACCTCAGAATCCACAAGATTGTATTTCAAAGCAAGTTGCTGATGAATAATCCTGGCCACTTGGTTATACCTGTGCAAGTACTCGCCGTTAGCCAGACGAGAACAGCCAGAAACGTACGTAATACGGAGCGATTACAAATCAAACAAACTGTTCCAGAACTAGGACGAAACATGATTCCAATTCAACAAAAAACAATTCACAAAGCACATAAACAAAGTCCAAAATCCGAAGCGTGTAGTTAGTAATTAATTAAGTATCGTAAAGTAACAAGAGAGCGCACAATCACCGCGACGTAACACGAAAGACTGCATCGATGACGTATCGACTACCTGCGTCCAGCAAGCAACGGTTTGTAAAGCGACACGACTACGGCGATAAGAGGGTCGCAGGGGATTTTATGATCGGTCTGGCGCATTTATATCGTTAGACTCATCTAAATAGTTATGTATAATATTCATTAAAAATATTTTTTCAGTTTAGGTACGAGTATGTATACATTTTAATCTCTGGGATATTTTTTTATGCCTTCATAAGAAAAGATGCTCGTTTTTGGTAGATGTTTTAGGTCACACTTACTGTATGGCTGGCGGAGCTGGGTGTATTTTGCCCACCGTCCTTTAGCATTATAAAGTATAAAGTCCTCTTTAGTGGCAGGAAAAGATGCACGAAAAGAGCCTCCACGAGTGACGATACTTAAGTACGTCTGGCGCACCCCGGGCAGTCAGCCCCGCTACCAACCTTGCTGACTGGCTAATCTTTTCACCACAGCATGAGCTATTTTCGTATAGCTCGTGCTGAAACGAGAGAAGAAGAGAAGTGGCAGGAAAAGTTGCGGATACTTCCAATACATATGACCTAAAAAGTAAACACAGCTGATAGATCCATAGATTTTGGCTTATTTTTTTTAGTAATTTCTCTAAAACCATTATATGTAGGTATTTTGGGGAAAGTTGTAGAACAAAACTTATTCATTACTATTGGCATTTTAATACTACGCAACCATATCTGTTCTGCGTGAGGTCCTGGGTTCGATCCCCAGGTTGGGCAGAGTGTTATTGGGTATATCCTTGTTGAATTTCTCGGTAGTAGTCTGGAGTAGGATTTGCCCGGTTGATGCAAATAGGCTCGCCCCTCGCCTACATGAGACTTAAACATAACGGCGAAATGCAATATACACCTCTATAGTTACGAGTAAAAACGGTTTTGTCGTCGTTCGCAGCCTGTGTCTACTCGCTGATGGGTAAAATCCTCTTCTTACTTATGCCACTTCACTCCGTCCTCTGCTAATCCCGTTTCATCTCGTTTTCATCCGGTCCTCCCAGTACGCTTTTTGTTTTTTTTCCGCAGCACAGGTAAAAGTTACAAATGACTTAAAAAGTCTCTGAGAGGTAGATTAATAATTTTGTCTTTTAGTCTATGTGATTGTAATAATGGTTACAGTGCAAAAATTAAAAAAAAAATCGTCGCCTTTGGCCCTAATCACACCTGATGGTAAGCGCAGACAGGGTCTAAGATGGAGCACACGAATCCAAGTAACAGAGATATAGAGAGATTCCCCTATACCCCTCTGGCTCTCACATACACACGACGGAACACAGTAAACTGCTTGGCGCCGGACTTATGTATTTTTATAATGAAATATTTAAAAATGTAGATTATAAGTAAGAAAAATGAATAAACGAGAATAATAATAATCATTTAATTCAAGTCACAGGACTCATATGATGTATTGACTAATATAATAACTATTTATCTAATGTTTCACGTTTTTACAATTAAATGTGACTAAGTTACACGTCATTACTTTTGACAGTAGTTTTATCCTATATATTTACAAAACGCCTAAAAGAAACATTATTCGGCCACAAGCTGTCGTCGAGAAATATATCCAACTGCGCCGCACTTACAAACAATTTAAAGGCACTATAGCTACGTTCTCTCGCCATGTTTATCCTGATAGGCGTTACTTTCTTTTTAGTTTTGGTATAAATATACTCTGCCTCCAAAACATCTTTGTGCACATTGGTTATAAAAAGAGGTATTTTAAAATCAGCAGCCTTAAACTTGCTGTTCTGTTCCAAACAAGCTTTCCCTCTGGTACTTGTAAACTTATTACGAAAACGTTTGTTTTGCACTACTTTCCAGCTTTCATCCTTGTCTGGGACATACAACGATCCTTTCTGTGCACATATCTCCGCATATGACCGACTGTTTTGCATCATTCTAGCCTCGTTATTCGCATGGTTTTGTTTATCACAGTAAATCACGTCATTATTGTTAAGCGGTTTCTGTAAATCCGGATCTTTAATGTGAGCTTGATATGGTGGAGTGTATATATATACACTCCACTCAGCACGCTTGGTGGTAGGATCTATATACCTATATAGATACTACCACCAAGCGTGCTGAGTTTTGTTGAATCTTGCAATACGCGTCTATTCCCAGAGTACGGTGAGGAAGATTTATATCCCCGTCCACTGGATAAAATATACCAAAAATAACTATCGAAACATGTTTACTAAATACTCGGACTAATTACAACACAATAAACAGTTAAGGTACGAGTTTGTAGCCGATCGCATACAGCAGCAGCAGTCGTCGTAGCGACACGTCGCAGCGTCATGTCACTGCAGTCATGATTCCGAACCCAATTGCAGATGGCTGCAGCAGACGACACGTCGTATTCCAGTTAGTTCTGAATGTTCTGTGAGACAAGATGTGTGACCTGTTTAGGATTAGCGATCACGATTTACTGTTGTATCTTTTGTTTTTGTTAGATGCATCGTACAGTGCAGCATATTGGGCAATAAAAGAACATTGATTAATGAATTCAGCTTGTTATTTGACCATACCCAGTTATACGCGAAATTCGCGTAACGCGATTTTGTCCTGAACGCATCCCTCGCGTAAAACGAGGTATTACTGTATGCGGTCGGTCAATATAATTCATAAAAATATGAAATCCAACTAACGTTTTGTATAGTTCAGCCTTCACAATCTAATAAAGAAATTATGTTAAGATCATGCCTACCAACCTAATAAAAAATATAAGTACCTAAGTACTTATAAAAAGGTTGATTGAGCAGACTTATAATAATCCTTTTATTAAGTCGTCTGATTAAACAATCCCTTAGAGAATAGGCGGAGAATGAAAGATAATGGAAAAATAGACGCGAGGGCAGAAATGATAACCCTTCCTTTATTGTACGTACACACTAAGACAACGAACGACAGCGAATCGGCCTTTATATTTTGTTCAAATTTTTCGAGGCGTTAGTTCACTTATCGTGACTATAGAAATCTCATACGTACCATAAGTCGGCATTAGAGAACTGCTATACAATTCCACCGGTATAGATTCCCACAGCAGCGGAATCAATAGATGTTGTAATATTGTTAATACGCAATCGATTTTAACACCGATTTTATCGGCATTTATTGGAATGCAGGATTATGATTATTTTAAAGGATGATGGGCGTTTTGGTACATTGGTTGAGGAGCTCGTGGCTAAATAATTACAGCCGCATAGATCGATCTTCCGGGTTAAGCCACGCTTGCCGAGGTTGGTCTGTGGATGGGTGACCATTTACCATAGCGAGTTTCCTCCGTGCCTCGGAAAGCACGTAAAGCCGTTGGTCCCGGCTGTCATTTGTAGATCTTTGACAGTCGTTACTGTTGGTCAGAAGCCAGAAAGTCTGACAACCAGTCTTACCAAGAGTATCGTATTACCCAGTTACTGGGTTGTGGAGGTCTGATAGGCAGTCGCTCCATGTAAAATACTGATATTCAGCTGCATCCGGTTCGACTGGAAGCCGACCCCAACATAGTTGGGAAAAGGCTAGGCAGATTGACTGATTTTTGATGGGCGTTTTGGTACTCATGTCCAATCAAAATAAATTTACCATCGTTGGATAGCTCTTTTCAAGAGTACAAAAAACTACTATGGTAATAAACCCGTATAAATTGTCTGTTTTGAAATATAGTCTTCAGAAGATACTGGATATTTAGTTCGAAATAGAATTATAAAAAATCATATCGCCGGTTTAGCTTGACCGATTTTGATGATATTTACACAGATTTTGAGCTAAATAAAATTCAGATAACGGATGAAAATCACAAAAAAATCGGTTTAGTATTTTTGACACTTAGGGGTGATCTATCTATTAAACAAATCGGACGCGTTTTTATGCCTAAAACTAAAAGTCGCTTCCCAGCAATTATTTTTGGTCAATGTAATCTAGTTTCATGTACCTACAGAGTGCGTAGATTTCGGCTATGTAATGGGTCTTTTGACACCTTGTGTACTTACAGACAATAAATGATAAAACTACTTTGAACTTGTTTTATTTACCTAGATAATGAAAAATATGAATAATAATTAAATCAAAAAAAAAAAAAAAAATATGGACACTTGGACCGGCATAAAAAAATTGGCGAATTTCGAAAAGTTATAAAAAGAAAGTTCGTCTCGCGACCTCGCCGCGTGTTCAGCTCATGATTAAGGGCTCCGTTTGGGTCCGAAACTAGTCGGGCAATCCCGAAAAAATGCACGTGAGTAAACCGTAAATAATCATAAATATGAATGTGTCTCGCGAAAGTTATAATACAAAAAAACGAAAGTTGTTCAATTTTCGATACCAAGTAACCCCACAAAATTCTTTAAGGGCTATATTTCACCGGGACACCATGGCGGCGCAACCAGTCGCCGCTACCAACAAAATGTATACAGCTCTATAGAGACTTACTCACCTGGTGTCCGTTTGGTTGCGCAACCAATTTGGTGGCGCGACCAACTCGGACACGTGCACAGAATGTTACTGGTTGCGCCGCCACGCTGGTCGCGCCACCACTAATTACTATAGCGCTGTATGGTGTCTCACTCACTCGGCCGCCAGTCTGGCCGCCAGTCTGGCCGCCAGTGACGCCCCCACCTCATTGCATGCAACACGTGTGCACTGTTATGTTTTGTCAACGGTACTCATCAAAGGACCTCACGGACATCCTCACATAGCTAAAAAACTTATCCGGATATTTTCTTAGATCGTCGTATATGTTGACGAATTGTCCTTTCTTACAGCGATCGGCTAAATAAGGATGAACCCACCACTGTTTCTTTTTTCTCTTGAACTCTCTTTTCCTACGTACATACAGCAGTAGTGCTATCTCTTCGAGGTCCATTTTGATACTGTCTCAGTGTGGTGTGGCGACTCTGGTGTCTGTGGTGTCTAGTTTGGTAGCTTACGGACACCACGGTGGCGCAACTGGTTGCGCCGCTATGGTGTCCCGGTGAAATATAGCCCTAGTTGTTTTTTTTAACACTTTATATATTGTAGCGTAGTCTGATCTTAAACCGAAAATACCTACAAAGTTTAATCAGAAACAAATGACGAACGTTCGTCTACGTTCGTCGGCTTGGTGTGGGCACTCCATTAGTATCACCGGCTTTTACGACAAGTAAGTAACCAATTAACTACCTGATTGGCTTCGTTGCGGCACGAGTACAGAGAGAGACGAAAGATTTGATTATAATTTTAACAGATATTTTTTGCACACTAATCAGCTAAATACAGTTTTTTTCCCGGTAAATGGCAATAGGTTAGTCCTCAATTGCAATGGACCTTATACAAGGTTAGTCGGAAAGGGGATACTAATCCAAAAGAGTAATAAAGTACCCATAATAATTAGTTAAGTAGTCGATAGTTTAAGAGACATAGCTGTTCAAAGATTTCATAAAAAATATGTTAAAATCTATCTGTCCTCAGCTATGATCAGCTGTGTTTACATTTTAGGTCACATTTAGGGTCACAGATTAGAAGATCCATTTTCTGAATTCGTAACTAAAGCAGGGATGAAGAATTTTTGAAAAAAACTAAAATAAAAATTAATTTATGTGGTTTTTTTTACACTTGCTTTATAACAGTCATCAGTGATACGTTAAATGGTCTGCGGATTAATACCCACTTTTCGAGTAACCTTGTATATTCATCGACAAAATATTTAGGTAATATACTACACAGTACATTTCTTCCTAACCTTAACTTTTAACCATGCCTGTATGATGATACGAGTATTAGCAATACATAATGTTAAATCAACATAATCAGTTCAGTCAATTAAATTATTTTGTTTTTCGGAACAAAATAAATCAATTAACTGTAGCACTTCCTTGTACCTTATACCTTAGGTCGAACTGGCAACGTTTTTAAATTATCGTGTGAGTGGATAAATAAAATTCTCACTTCACGAACCTCCGCGACAAAACACGACATAGGGCGAGTGGGGTATGGTATGACAAAAGTCGCAACGCTGCGTTCATAGGGCTTGTTACCCGAGAGATTTTTTGAGTTGTGAATTTCCGTAAAAAATGAATATGTCGAAAATTAAGCTTTATTCAACAAACTTTATCTTAGCTTTTCTTCTCCAATTAGGCATCGGAATCAATGGTTAAAATCTTTCGGGTACCTCGGGCTCACGGTTTCACATAAAAATATACTTAAGTAAATAAATAAATTAAGTAATGAAGTTCTAATTAATTTATTTACACCTAATTACCAAAAAGTTTTTAGTCAGTAACATCAAAGGCTCTATCAATGGGGCGAGAGTCTCAAGACTCTGTGACGCCCGGTTTGACCTGAGGGTTTGACTCAGAAGATTGCTCTTTGAAAACGACGAACGAAGATTTTAAAGCATTTGCATATAGCAAGGAGAAAATGAGTAGGTACAGTTAATTCTTGGCAAAATTGTTTTTGGAAAGAAAGAAGGACAGATTATTTTTTCACAAAGAAAAAAAACGCAACAAAAATTAATAGCAATAACAAAAAATAAGTGCCTTCTCACACGGTCCGGTTGCCGCGTAGCCGGCGTCGATTAGCCAGCATTGGCAAACCAGCGTCGGGTACCCGGTGCCATTATGAGCTTTCACACGGCTCGGCAGTAGCGTCTAGATGCACACGCGCGCCGTCTCTCCATGGTTATACATCTGAGACAGGCCGTTCGGTGCGTGTGAAAGCTTGCAATGTCCTCCCTACACCACTGTGATTCCAGCTGCCAGCTAACCGGTAAACGGCGACCGGACACACAGTGGTGGTTTCGGCGTGCAACTGGCGACAGCCTGCAGGATAAATTACGCCGGCGCGTTTGAAAGCGAGCCTTCATGCCAATACACTTCGCCACCGGGTATACGACACCGGCTACCCGGTAATAGGAACGTGTGAATAGGCGCTAAGATTTTAAGTTCTTAAAGCCGGACCAGAGTATTACTTATTGCTCTGAAAGCCGGACATGCAAAACAATTTTTGTTGTTGACAATAAAACTGTCTTTTTTTTAAATAATTTCTAATGGAATTGTGTTTTAAATGCATAGAATTGAGACATGTATGCCCGCATTAATGGAATCTAACGATATGTAACTCCATCAGCCCCACTACCAACTTTGCTGACCGGCTAATCTTCACTCCACGACATGTCTCATACCGACACGACAGAAGAAGTCACACCACAACTAAATCCCCTACAATTCCTTAGTTCAAACAACTGCAGTTGTTTAAACACGTAACCATACTCAAACTTCGTACTAAAAGTAGCAAGAGTCGTGGTTACAACCCTGTTCAACCCCCAAGAGGCTTAGCACGTAACTTTTAAACCCCTCACAAAGTCAAACAAGTAGCACAACAGAATTAACTCGCACGGGGGTTGAAAAATAAATATTTGTAGAACTCATGGGGATGACTTTATTTTGGACGCGGCATGCCTACATATTTCGTCCTATATATACGTAATTAAAAGGTCGCAAGTTACAACGACGTTTTAATTAAGCTGAGTAATAATAACAAAGAATTTGGTTCGTTTTTCAAAGGCAAAATATAGGGTTAGTCGGAAAGAGGGTACTAATCCGCGGGCCACTTAGTCTAGGCGCACACTAGGCGACAGCTCGGCGACTAGACGCGACGACAGGCTGCGGCCGACAATTTTCATATATTTTGTTGAAAGCTCCGCACACTTGGCGTCTACTCGCGGAGTCGCGACGACAAGCTAGGGGAGTCGCGCGCACTCGCTACTTGTCGCCGCGTCTAGTCGCGCTATGCACGCGCACACACGACGACAAACGCGCGACAGCGCAACGTCAGTCTCGCGGTGAAACAACACGGCCGTCTCTCTCGAATACTCTACTACTAATGATCGCTTCCTGTACGACGTCTGTCGTAACGACTAGTCGCCGACGCAAACGGCAGCTCTGCGTCTAGTCGCGGCGACAAGACGCCAGATGCAAACGACAACGCCGCGACTAGACGCGGTGACAAGTCGGTAGTTTGCGATGGCCCTTAAAGTTTCACTGATGACTGTTTTAAAACCAATGTTTTTTGTGAATGTGAATTTTTTATTTCCATTCAAAATGATTTATAATTTAGTTTTTTCAAAAAATCTTCATCCCTGCTATTGTTACAAATGCAGAAAATGTAGCTACTAATCCGCGACCCCAAATATGATCTAAAATGTAATCACAGCTGATCCTTCTCACGTGTAATGACGTGAAAAGGGTTCTCTGTTGGAATATCGAAATATTATTAGCCGATTATTATCTGACCGACAACCTTTCGCCACATTTCATTTCGACGAATAACTAAAACGCCGAATGATTAAAGTCCCTAATTATGTTTTGTAACTTTTTATTACGCCGACTAGCCTGCTGGCCACTGTTTCATTAGTCAACTGTATTATTCCCACTTTACACTTGTTAGATGGCTCATTTTCCCACCATGCAAGCAAGAAAGCAAGCAAGCATGCCAGTGTTTCTGTGTTTGCTCCGCTAGAAGACACTGGCTCCACACTTTTAAATAACATTCTAAGGGTAGGACAGAGTCTGACCACGTGTAGTCGGGGTGCGCTGAGTCGGATTAACATTACATTCCGCTGTGTGTAAATAATGTTGTGCGAATACTTATTTGGCAAATTAAACAATAGCCTTGTGACGGTGCAGCGGTGGCGACTAGCGGGGTGCGCCTATAAAAGGGCCGGCACGCTGCACTTCGACCTCACCGGTCACGATCCACCGAGCTCTCCCGTCGTAGAGCCGGTCGTCTCTTCAGACTCCGCAGTCACACCGATAATTCAGCCCTCATCAAGCTGTCTCCCCCCCCTATGTCCACGCCAGCAACGCCCTAAGCCGAGGTCCGAGTCCCACTAGGGGTCGCCCTTAGTGCTGTTGTTGCAGGTAGTCATGATGTTAGTGTAGTACAAGTAGTTAGCTTAGGTTAAGTATTTTACTTCCCCCCCATTGGCTGGAGACCCTTCAGGTCTCGCCAATAACTGCCCGATTACGTAGAAACCGTCCCCTAGGACGACCTACAGCAGTCCAAAATTAAATAATAAAAAATAATAAACTTCGTCCTCTCTCGCGCCTCAGCAGCCGCCCAGTTAAGTGACTGTCTACCTACACCTGAAGACCCTGGACTCCTCGTATCGTACTGTAAAAAGAACCACGCCCTGTAAACTAAACTAATTTGTAACTATTATTAAAATATATTATTGTATGGTTAAAAGTGTTTTCCTTAATATTCTGATTTTATGTGCACCTGCTCGTTAAGGGTTGACTCCTCAAGCCACCCTTAACCCGCAAAGCGTGACAGCCTAATAAGTATTCGACTAAAACAAAATTTCTGAATGATATTTTCGCCAATTAATTATGGTGGCTAATAATAATTCGGCGAAATCAAATTAGGGTAAAAATTGCTTCGCCAAAGATTACGTAGGCGAATCGTTGTCGTCGTAATGAAATTCGATATAAAATACTTCGGCACAAACCCCGTGAAAAGATTAGCCAGTCAGCAAGGTTGGTAGCGAGGCTGACTGCCCAGAGGGACGTAGGGACTTGAGTATCGTCACTCATGGAGGCTCCTTTAGTGTATGCGGAAGTGAGCAGGGCAATAAATAAAAATAAAATAAAAAATAAAAATCATTTATTTCGGGTTATTTACACCCATAGAATTAATACATTTTAAAAGATCACAGAATATAAATTAAATGATAAAAAAATATTAAATTAGATTAAGAATAATGAATATAATAATGTAAAAATTTAATTAATTTATGTATAAAAATGAATAAAGGCAATTATAATGTCAGCAATTAAAATTTAAACAGCATTTAAAATCATATTAAATAAAATAACAATAAGCCCTTTCTACTCTGGCGATGTGTCTGCCACAACAGTGCCTAATGTAGGGGCAGTCAAATCGCTCCGCAATCATCGTCAGGACAGCGTTGGAGCTAGCCCGCACCCTGCGCACCAAGGACGCGCACCGCTTGCGCATGGTGGTGTGAAAACAGTCGGTGCGCGCCTCCGCAAACATGCTTGAGGCACTGCAGAAGCGGGGCAGCCCCAACAATGCCCTGAACGCGTTGTTATACTGGACACGGAGGGCACTGTAAGCAGCTTGTGTGTAGGAAACCCATAGGCTGCACGTGTATAGAGATGTGCAAAAGGCTTTAAAAAGCACAATGGGCAAATGGGTTGCGCGAGTATGAAAACGGGTCCCTTCCTATCCCGCTGGTGCTCACGTTGCCCGACTCTCCCAAAATTGGCGGTTTATTGTGTAGAAGTTAAAGGACTGACAGCGCGAGAGGCTAAGCGTATGCTGAGACGCAGGTAACGCAAGATTTTGTAATGCATGAACGTACTAAGAGCTGCGTACGCTGCGGCGCAGGCGCGTGCGACGCAGACATGCGTCTGCCCTGCTCTGCGCCTCGTTGTAGTGCCGGCACAGATCTCTGCACGACGCGTGCATGTCAACATGTGTTTTTTACCGCTAATTCGAGTTTTATTGCAATGACAGAACATTTAATTAAATTAGTGCGTTGTGAACCTTGTTTGTATGATACTAATCATCCAGACTATTAAAAAAAACTTTCGTCAACTCGAACGCGTCTATTCTTTGTACTAGTTAAAACTCGAATGTGTCTTCGAGCTGCTTCGCAGCATGCGGTCGTGGGCTATGTCTGCGTCGCCTGCCCTGCGCGGCAAAATCTGTACTGTGCTGCGCTGCGTCACCTGCGTCTCAGCATACGCTTAGCCTGAGTGTTTACATGTTGCTCTTTTAAAAGGCAGAGCGCTACAGATGCAGCTATTTCTACGTCCTCCATTCCCCGAGGTTGAATGCGAAGGAAGGAAGTGTGTAGTGGTAATGTAACTCGCTTCAATGTGTACTCGCTTCAACGCTGCCGTACAAGTATTTAGGGAAATATTTACGGTAGCGGGAGTAGCAGTGGCAGGGGCATAATGTAAACGAGGTATAACACAGCTGACGATTTTAGTTTATGTTTTATGAAAACTTTGAACAGCTATTTCTCTAAAACTATCGACTTTTGGGGAAAGTTGTAGAACAAAAGTTATTTATTATTTCAAGTACTTTAATACCGTTTCGGATTAGTACTCCCTTTCCGATTAACCTCGTTTAATAATATGAAATTTAGTACATCCAAAAGTTAAATCTATTTCTTCGCCTATCAAAATACAGGGTGTAAACGAATTCGTGCAATTCCTTCAAACCGCTTGATAGAATCTACTGGGGCCCAATTCTCCGAAAATAAATCTTGATAAATCACAACCGAACCACGGCCGAACCGTTCATTCAGACAGTTCTCAATTTCAAAAGCTATCAAATTGTTTGACACAAAAAACAAAATCAATCATTTTGAAAGTTTTCGAAAACAAAAACTGACTGACGGTTGTGGTTCGATTGCGTTTGGGAACAATTTATTTTAGGAGAATTAGGCCCCTGGTGGCATAGATTGACCGTGCAAGGGAAAACAAAAAAAAAAAACACGATGTTCTGTTTTTGAGTCAAAGTCAAAGTTTTTTTATTTCAAATAGCCCAGATTACAGGCACTTTTAAAACGTCAAAACTAGGTGCACGGTTCCAAAAGTCATTTTACGCCCCGAGTTAACTGACTACGCAGAGCGATATCGCGCTTGACGTGCCCACCAGCTATGTCGCCATGCTTTCATTAATTTATGCTTCGCATTAAAATGTTCAAGTTTTTTTTTTTGTTTTTGGTTTGTTGATATCTTATTAAGTAGATGGTTTACGTACGACCATGTACACCGAACGCAATTCTTTTTTAATGTTTATTTAATGTAAATCCCGTACGTGGTTGATCTATATCAGAAGGCCAATTATCGTAATTAATAAAAAAACTTTAAAAAAAAGTAAAAACCGACTTCAAAAAAAAACTAAACGCAGTAAAATAATTATCATTTAATAAAACTATCAGTTTCAGAAGTCGGTGCCTTCAATTTGGTTCAGCGTGGATTAGCACCGACTTCTGAAACTGATAGTGTAAAGTTTTTTTTTGAAGTCGGTTTTTACTTTTTTTAAAGTTTTTTTTTTATTTTATACTTTTTAGTGCCACAAATTACAATTACAATAGTGTACAAATTCTCGGACCAGCACTACAACTAGAACGTCGTCCACATACGATTTGTGTACTTTTTCTGTTGTTTTTATTGATTTTTCCAAAAAGTGCTGCACCAATTTCAATAAAATTTATATGGGACCACCTCTGAAGTATGAGCTACTAAAAAAAAAAGAATCATCAAAATCCATTCATAATTGGGGGAGATATCGCGTAACAAACATACAAAAAAAAAAAAAAAACATTCAGACGAATTGAGAACCTCCTCCTTTTTGAAGTCGGTTGAAAATGTTCAAAATATAGTTTCGGTCTAGTCTCAGTCTAGTCTCAATCTCATAAATATGACAAATGGTATTCTTGTTCATTAACAAACAACGTTAAACGTGAGATTATATTGAAATGAGATTGAAAGTCGACTGAAGCCAAAAGTGTATTCTGGTTACATTACGTACTGAGCCATTTTGACAAGTTGGAATTCTCATTTATTTCTAGAATTTTAGTCATGACTGTTGAGACCGGTATGCTTCTCGGTAATAGATTTTAAGTTGACTGAATTGACATTGAAACCGGACCGAACCTTAATTTACATCTGAGTAATGATCTAGAATAAAGCAACACTTGGCTGAACTATGATCAATGAATCTATGCTTGAGGAACATTCTAAAATTAAAACTCGACTTAAAACTAGTTTTAAAGAGAGATCAGTGCTTGAGTTTCGTTCTGTAATACGGACCTTTGTGTACCAGAATACCATTTTTTATTCAATTCATAATTTAATCTCAGTTCGGTCAACCTTCAGACTTACTTCAAATTAATTACGAGAATTAGGCTTCAGTAATATGTAGATCAAGTGTTTTAAAGAAATACACGAATTTGTATACACTCTGTATACTTGTCGCACTGTAGTAGTAGGTATAAACAAATAGACCTATAATACTATCTTAGCTTTTAACAGAAACCTATCTCAACTAAACATAATATGTGTTTAGCTACAAAAGTACACATATCAGCAGAACCTGATTGAACATCAAACATTAATTACTAGTTGTTTTCTTACCATTAACCTACTTTGCGGAGGGTGATGTGATGTTTGCACATGATTAGTTTGTTTACTAATTAGAAAATGTGATGGTCTTTGCATTTTCTAGGCAAATGAAGGATGCCTTCATTACGATGTTCTCGTGTTTCTTTCCTGGGATCGTCTTCATAATGAAATAATAAAATGACATAATTGTCACTCCATCGACACCCTATTAAAAGTACATCCATATTTGTAGCATTTTGGCATATCGTATCTCCGACGCGTGGTACTGACATGTATCATGATCACTGGTTAAGGTACGTCCACATTTGTTTGTGTGTTTGTCCTAACCAGCGATCATGATACACGTTGGTGCCACGCGACGGAGATAAGATACGCCAAAATGCTACAAATGTGGACGTACCTTTAGATTTCATTACGATTGTGACAGATCAGGAGCCCAATTCTACTAACAGAAACGTTAATGAATTGCAACTGAATCGTTTATTCAGACAGATTTCTTTTACAAAAACTATCAAATTGTTTGACGACAAAAACAAAACCGAACATTTTGACAGTTTTCGTAAACGAAAACTGTTTGAATGAACGATTCAGTTGCAATTGATAAAAGTTTTTATTAGTAAAATTGGCCCTTTGCTAAATGCAAACGAACCACAACCGTTAGTCAGTTTTTGTTTGCGAAAACTGTCAAAATGATTGGTTTTTGTTTTTTGTTCAAATAATTTGACAGTTTTTGAAATTGAAAACTTTCTGAATGAACGGTTCGGCCTTAGTTCGGTTGCGATTTATCAAGATTTTTTTTAGGAGAATTTGGCCCTAGATATTCTGCTAAAACATCAACGTTTTCTGGAAAGTCAGTAGAAGTACACTTGTCTAAAATAATTAGCAGAATACCAATCGTGTAAAACTATTCTATCGAAGCGTTCGTAAATTAACAGACTTGAAGTCTTGTTTAGTTACCGCAAAAGAACAGGCGACGCATACCTATTTACCGTGGGTTCCGTAAAAAACCCTTTTTACTCTATCTATCCTGTTGAAATATAATGTTTTAGCCCTCTAAAAGATTATATTTCAACAGCATAGATAGTAGGAGCGTTTACTTGTGCACTGCATCCGATCCGAATCCGAGAAAATACGGTCCAAACAAGCCGCAGTACAATTACGAACGCCAAGCATCCGATCTGAATTCCATAGATTTGCATACCAGTTTCCTCGGTTCGTATTTGCTCGGCATCGGATCGGACTACGGATACACATACAGAATCGCTGATGCTTTGCTAATCTGAGAGACGAAGTTGGAAAGTCCTACGTGCCTTTATTTTTACCGGCATCCGTAACCTTCGATTCATAACACAACAGTGCTGCTTGGCGGTAGAAATATGGACTTGGTTGTACTTTCCTCAAGGCTCCTACACACAATGCCGCCGGATTTGCCACCGGCATTGCCGCGCCGCTTGCCGGCGGGTGTTTAACCATGCCGCCGGGTATAACGCCTATTGACTTACAGCCGCGCGGCAATAAACCGGCGGCAAAGCCGGCGGCATGTGTGTAGCAGCCATCAGAGATTAATTACTGCTAAAAACATTACTAGACTAAAAATAAATACCTTGTTCAGTTTAATTGATGAAAATCTGAAACAAAAACAATGTCTGTTAATATTGTTGCTTAAAATACTTATTGTAATAAAAACTAAATGTTTGTTTATTTATTAAGAAATAATAACATCACGCCTATATTCCCCTAAGGGTAGGGCAGAGGTGTATAGTACACCCTCATTTCGCCAGTATATTTTAAGTCCCATGAACTGGACACAAATCCAAACTCCGGGCTGCTACTGAGAAATTCTACACGGAAAAATCCAATAACACTGAGGCTGCAAATTCGGAACGGCGCGGCGGCGCGTGCAGCGGAGCGTTCCAGCGTGTATTATCGCGTGCAGCGTCGCGTCTAACGTGCACGCAACTAGTTTCGCTAGAGCGTGCGTGTGAGCGGGGCGTCCAAGTGTGTTGACCAATCGGAGGCCGCCATTCACACACACCACTCTTTCAATCTTGACACACTGAACAAAATATCACATGTACACGCTCGTTAAAACGCCGAGCACTTATCACGCCACTTAACTACACGCTAAAAACGCTGCTACGAATACACCAAGAGAGAAGTCCATACGTTCAGTAGTCGAGCGTACACGCTCAAAACAACACCCCGCTGCACGCGCCGCCGTTCCGAATTTGCGGCCTTACTTTGCCCAACTTGAGAATCATCAACCCAGAACATCATGCGCAGCAGTCGCGCTTGCTACCACTAGACCATAGAGGCAGTCTAATAAATTAAAATAAATATCTTTATAACTTTTTTTTTTTTTTTTTTTGTCTTTATAATAAAACCACCTGGGCGACTGTGACGACGGTTGGAATGCACAAAACACGAAATTACAACTATCCTCATAATCCTAAGGGCTCATTCACACGGGTTCCGTCATTGACGAATCGTCATAAAACACGATACGTCATGACGGATGGACGTTCACATTGCATACGGAATCGTGTTTTATCACGATTCGGCAAAATATCCTAATTGATGTTCACATTCGTTTCGTGATTCTTAGTCTTGGTTGAACTATAAAACAAGATGGATCCGTCACAAAAAAATCACGATTCGTGTATTTTGACGAACGTGTTTTATAAAAGACGATACGTGATTTAAGACGTGTCCGACATATTTCACGATTCGTGATGCACGAAGCACTTTAAAAGAAAAGACGCCGTCAAAAAAAAACGAATCGTGAAAAAATACGATACGTCAAAAAAAAACTAATCGTCTTCGTGTGAATGAGCTCTAACTGAAAAATACTTTAAACGTAGATTTATTCAACTAGGTACCTTTAAATTAGCCACAAAACTGACTGCCCTTAATTGGATTCAAACTAAAGACTAGTATAATAATTTTAGTAGAACCTTTGTACAGTCAACGTCAAAAGAAAGGGATGATTGATCAAAGTTTAAAATTGTTTTATGAATCCAAACCTATTTGTTGTGTCAGCCTATACCAAAAAGCAATAGTATTTTTTAAAAATTATGATACTTTTTGACAAACAACCAACCCCTGAGATGATAAAATAAATAAAAAAAACTTTTAAAAAAGTAAAAGCCGACTTCAAAAAAAAAACTGAACGGATTAAAATAATTATAATTCAATAAAACTATCAGTTTCAGAAGTCGGCGCATTCAATTTGTTTCAGCGCAGAATTACACCGAGTTCTGAAACTGATAGTTTTATTAAATGATAGTTATTTTACTCCGTTTAGTTTTTTTTTTTGAAGTCGGTTTTTACTTTTTTTAAAGTTTTTTTTTATTTTATACTTTTTAAGGCCACAAATTACAATTACAATAGTGTACAAATTCTCGAACCAGCAGTGTAGACGACGTTCTAGTTGTAGTCAACTAGAACGTCGTCTACATACGATTTGTGTATTTTTTTTTTGTTATTGTTGATTTTTTCAAAAAGTGCTGAATCAATTTCAATAAAAATTATATGGACCACCTCTGAAGTATGGCCTACCAAACAAAAAAAGAATTCTCAAAATCCATTCATAATTGGCGGAGATATCGCGTACCAAACAACACACAAAAAAAAAACATTCAGACGAATTGAGAACCTCCTCCTTTTTGAAGTCGGTTAAAAATATTAATCGAATTTTGCTATTCGTTGTAAAGCGTGTAAACGAATTCGTGTAATTCCTTCGAACCGCATAATCTGCTAGTGACACAGGTTAATCCTGCACGGTTTTTTTCAGACTGAATAAAAAAAAACTAAAGGAATGCATGTGTTCTGTTTCCAATTCATTTTAGAACCCCGACTTAACTGATTGCAAAGAGCGATATCACGCTGGTTGTGCCCACCAGCTGTGTCGCCGTGCTTTCATTCAATTATGCGTGGCATTGAAATGTTATCACTATATATATAAAACAAAGTCGCTTCCCGCTGTCTGTCCCTATGTATGCTTATATCTTTAAAACTACACAACGGATTTTGATGCGGTTTTTTTTTAATAGATAGAGTGATTCAAGAGGAAGGTTTATATGTTTAATACATCCATATTATAGTAGAGAAAAACGCGGAATACGCGATAAACGACATACACGCGGGCTAAGCCCCTCTCGACCTCTAGTATCACATAAATTAACCTTGAAAAGTTTTTTTTATTTTTAATCAATCTATATCCCGTGCGGGGTCAATCTACACCATTAATAGATCAAGTGGTTTTTAAGAAGTACACGAATTCGTTTATGCGCCATCTCATCTTCCTAGCTCGGTAGGCTGTGCTGGCGCTGCTGCTGCAGCTGCGGAGGCCCTCAAGCGGCGAAAATGTAATAACTTGATTAATAATTATATTTTCGAGCCGTTTGGGGTCGAAACACTTTGGTCGTGGGGTCCGAGTGCCCAAATTTTATACAAAGATCTTGCAAGGGGGCTGGTCAACACGACCCGTGACCCGAAGGCTGGCCTCTACTTTGGTCAAAGGATAAGCATTGCCATACAACGTGGCAATGCTGCCAGCCTTCTGGGCACGTTACCAGTCGACAGCGAAGCGGAGGAATATTTTGATGCCCTGTTTTAGTTTATAGTTTTATTAGGATATATTTTATTTTTATTTGTATATACTTTTATTTGTAATTATGTAAATATGTATATAGGAATTGTATAGAATTCGTTTACAATCTGTAAATGTAAAAGTACATAATCATACGCCACTATAAATCTAGCTCTCATCTAGTTAAAGCTTTATTACGAACTTACATAAACGAATCGTAGAAACTTATTCAGAATTCAGAACTTCAGCTCTGTGTTTGACTTCAATGGCCAACTTAATAATATCTTGATTTAACTTCGCCATAAGTAAGTACATTTTATGTCAACATAAGTCCTATAGCTATGTCGAGAAATCTCATTCTTTAATAATTGTAGTATGAAAACCGAGCTTTTCTAAGGTTTTTAGAAGTCAGTTCACTAAGATTAAAAGCAGAAAGTTGGAAAATCAAGGATGAGAGAATCAACTTTTAAAACCATTGAAGCTCATACACTGCAGCTTAATTGTAATTAAGATGATGAAGCGACAAAAATTAAAGGGGTATGCTTAGGTGGTTTGGTTGTGTTGAAAGAATAAGTGTACGGCGATTAACAAAAGGAATTTATAAGGCGTATGTCAGTGGAAACGCCAGTAGAGGAAGCCTTATACCGGCTTCCCACGGTGCGTGATACCGCGCACCGTGACGCACGAGCTCGCACCGACGCACCACGGGAAGAGACTCGTCCGTGGTAACGCGAACGCGTGCGGTGCGGTGCACCGTATCAACATTACTCACCCTCATATTGTGGCTTCCCACGGTGCGTGATTTTACGGATGATACCACGCACAGCCGGTGCGCGCTACCACGCACCGTGGGAAGCCAGCATTAGAAGGACATACATCGATGTTATTGGTGATGTTCTTAAAAAAAAACAGGTGCATAGTACTCTCAACTGGCTTGCGTGTATGATAAGATGTATGAACGTGGACAAAGCTTTCATTACGAAAGATTTCATTCCTCCAAAATTTCTTCAGGAGCAAATTGTTACCCAGAATTATTACGAAAAAAAACCCAATCTGGCACAACCGGTTTAAATGCATTTACTTTAAACTTGAATATACTTTATAGTAGTCTCAAGGTTTATTAAAAAAAACTTTTGAAAATAGTAAGTACTTGAGTGGGATTAAAACACACAAAGTCGAGGGGTAATAGCTTTTACAATATCTTCTTAGGATTATGAGAACAAACACATTATTGAACTGATCGCTCTGGTTTGGCACAATTAATATTTGAGGAAAAACTTGAGTCCATTATCTTTTTCTTATCTTTCGTGCTCATCTAAAAGTTGTTTGAGATCGCTATTAACGGTAAGATCGGTCATTGAAAGATAACTTTACGATTTCATAAGGATTTTTCTTTTTATTCTTGTGGTAGTTGGTGGGATGAATTAATAGTACGATTCCTCTCCTTCGATAGGCAACTGAGTCGTAAATGGCGACGCGACGGGTCGGAAACACGAAGGTCGAAGTTTCTGATCCGAACGAAACAAAAACGAACATCGGACTTATAAATACAGGGTGTAAACGAATTCGTGCAATTCCTTTACATCACCTGTACCCCAATTAGGTATGAAAATTTAGGCAGCGCCTCTAGCGGTGAATAGCGTGACTAAAAATTTGTTTGACATTTTTGGCGTGACGCAACTACAGTAGTAACTTAAAAACCTCACCCTTGTGACAGATTAACCCTAAACGTGAAATTTAGAAAATCAACTAAAAAAAAATACAGAAAAAAACTTCTTTTTCTATTTCTGAGTCATTTTAGAGCCTTGAAAGTTATCTGACTGCAAAGAGCGATATCGTATTAGTCGTGCCCGCCAGCCGTGTCGCCGTGCTTTCATTAATTTATGCTTGGCATCTAAATGTTCACAATTTTTTTTTCATTTGAAACTTATTTTTCACTGAATTCTTATTACGTGGCTTAGATACTACTACTTACCACTACCGCATGAAAAAGTAAAGAGTTTAATTTTTAATCAAGCTAAATCCCTTGCGGGGCTAATCTACACCAGTAGTAGATTATGTGGTTTTAAGGAGAATAATATTCAGAGAATAGACTGTTTTTTTTTCTTCATTTTTTTTTAGAAACTTTTCCCCACACTAAGATTTATCTTGTATCGTGGGTACAAATCTCACATATACAAACGCCTAGACCCGAAACAACAAAGTATCTGTAGGCCATAAAAAATTTTGTTCCGTGTGGGAATCGAACCCACGACCCGTAGCGCAGAAGCCAATCGCTTAGCCACTGAACCAAACGTGTTCTCAAAGTTTATCGACAGTGCCCCTATAGTACATCGTCTTCGCCCGATTACTTCGCGGTGCAACGATCTACCCGGCCATACTCATTTCGTTAACACGAATATTCACCGTAGCTCGCTAGTGTAGCCCCAGCATAATGAAAATTAAGCCTCATTTACACGATGAAAGTTTCTTGCCTGTTGCATACAATAAAACTGAAGCAATAAATGACTTGCATCATCTAAATAACACGTAACATTCTTGCTCTATAGGGGCAAGTTTCTATTCAATACTGTCCTTGGTGTAAACAAAAAAAAAAGGAGAAAAAAAAAAGGAGCTCGTGGCTAAATAATTACAGCCGCATAGACCGATCTTCCGGGTTAAGCTACGCTTGTCGAGGTTGGTCTGTGGATGGGTGACCGTTTACCATAGCGAGTTTCCTCCGTGCCTCGGAAAGCACGTAAAGCCGTTGGTCCCGGCTGTCATTTGTAGATCTTTGACAGTCGTTACTGTTGGTCAGAAGCCAGAAAGTCTGACAACCAGTCTTACCAAGAGTATCGTATTACCCAGTTACTGGGTTGTGGAGGTCTGATAGGCAGTCGCTCCATGTAAAATACTGATATTCAGCTGCATCCGGTTCGACTGGAAGCCGACCCCAACGTAGTTGGGAAAAGGCTAGGCAGATGATGACTGTCCTTGGTGTAAACAGCACATACAATTATTATGAAGTTCAACAATTGTATGAAAAATTCGACAACACAAATACATGCAATAATACTTCAACGCAACGCAACGCATCAAAAAATGGTACAAGCACGTACAAGTCTGTGTGTAGACGGGTCAAAACTTGAGTGCAATAATTTCCTAAGCATAATTGCATTGGTGTAAATAGAAGACACTAGCAATTATTTCGTTTCAAGATTTGAATACAGTAATTGCATTCAATTTTATGTTTATCATTCGCGTGTAAACAGTTGCTTACAATTCTTGAACGGCAAATCTTGCACGTGTTTCATTGCATTCAATAATTGCTCTAGTATGCACAAGAAACTTGCATCGTGTAAATGGGCCTTTAGTTGCGTGTACACTGCACGCGACAATCCTCGCTCAATACAGGGTGTTAACGAATTCGTGTAATTCCTTAAAACCACATGATCTACTACTGGTGTAGATAGGCCCCGCACGGGATTAAGCTTGATTAAAAATTAAAAAATTAAATTCTTATTTTTTCATGCGGCTTGTTACCGATCATATCTAAACCACCCAATAACGAATCAGTAAAAAAGTAAGTTTTTTTTTTTTGCAAAATAAATTATTTTATTTGTGTGAACATTTCGATGCCACGCATAAATTAATGAAAGTACGGCGACACGGCTGGCAGGAACGACTAACGCGATATCGTTCTTTGCAATCAGATAACTCAAAGCTCTAAAAAGAGTCGGAAACTGCAAAACCAACATTTTTTTTTGTTTTTTTTTTCGTTGTTTTTCGAAAATTACTATTTAGGGTTAATCTGTGTCACCAGTGGATCACGTCGTTTGAAGGAATTACACGATTTCGTTAACACCCTGTATAACGCTTGAACGCCCCGCACGCCCCGCCGCTCCGAATAAGCGCCCTAATATTCCTTTATCTTAGAACAGCTTTCAAACACAACAAATTTAATTTTCGAATTGTTTCGACCAACCACAGTCTTTGTAAACAAGAGTTTTGAATTTCGAACAAACATTGAGTTGGAAGTAAACATCGCATCGCATCTGAAATCATAATTTAGGGCCCAACTGGCCCCTTTCTAGGGTTGTCAGAAGGAAATCAGAAATGCCGGAAAGAGCTGTCAATTCACGTGACATTCTCATTACTCTAAATGTTAGTTCGATAATACTCAGGTTCGATAAAGTGTTTGCCACTTAACTGTCATATTTATGTCATAATTCTGCGTTTGATGGCAAAAATACTTGCGCACGAAGAGTTCCGTACCATTATCTATGAAAACGGCAAAAAAATCACGTTTGTTGTATGGGAGCCTCCTTAAATATTTATTTTATTCTGTTTTTTAGTATTTGTTGGTATAGCGGCAACAGAAATACATCATCTGTGAAAATTTCAACTGTCTTACTATCACGGTTCATCAGATACAGCCTGGTGACAGACGGACAGACAGACGAACAGACGGCCAGACGGACAGCGGAGCCTTAGTAATAGGGTCCCGTTTTACTTTTTGGGTACGCAACCCTAAAAAACAAACTTGAAAAAAAAAATATACAGGGTGTAAACGAATTCGTGTAATTCCTTAAAACCACATGATTTACAACTGATTTAGATTGGCCCCGCACGGGATAAAGCTTGATTAAAATAAAATTCTTTTTTCTTATGCGGCTTTGTTATCGATCGTATCTAAACCACCTAATAAGGATAAAGAAAAAAAAATGGATGGATTTTGTGAAAAATGATATGAGTAAGAAAGAAGTGAGCACTGAGATGACGGCTGATAGAAGAGAATGGAAGAAGAATAGACAAGGTGTGACATAAATAACGCACAACCTCTTAAGAGGTCACTTTACTCATCATTATGAACAACTTTTACTATGGGACCAAACGTGAAATCGCGAAAAAAAAACAGCTGTTCCCTACAATTATGTTCGCATAATTCGTCAAAATGTAAGGAAAAACTGTTTTTTTTTGTGTAATGGCCCGTTCGGTCAGTTTTCGTGTATCAGACAACCCCTGCTTAGCACATTTCAAGCATTTCACACTTTCCTAGGGAACTTAACGCGACATAAACTACGGTGTAACATATTCAGGCAGTTCTGATGAAAATCTTGTTGAGGTGTCTCAGTTTTTGTAGGTATATACTAAAAATAACGTTGTATAAAAAAAGATTTCGCAAAAAAAGATGGATTCCCGGAAAAATATTATAGGGTCTTACTATATTGCGGGATTTTGTTAAGGAAAATTATATTTTTGTGGGAATCTTTCTAAGGAGTGTGGAAAAGATTAAATGATGCTGACATGTCAACTCACACGACAAAATTTGTTGACTCCGAGCCCCATATACCTACTTCAACTTCAAAAATCATTTATTGAAAATAGACTAGAATTAGTTCGTTCTCTTTGAACGTCAATATTACAAAAGACGGCCCCCAAAAACGCCCACCCTTCACCGATTCCTAGTGTTTATGCTGTGAAGAAGAAACGGCGCAACAAACTCCCCAGCAACACAGATCTGTCTGTCAAGTGAATATATTTTTTTGTAAAAACTTTGCTCCTCACTAACGCGCCATCTCCACGAGCGAGTGAATCGCGGCGATACTCCCGCCGTGCCATCAAATTCAATACTAACTATCGCCGCGATAACATCGCCGTGTGTAGACACGTTTTAAGAGAGTGTATACAAATACGTGGCACGACGATAATATCGCCGCGATTCTCTCGCTCATGGAGACGGACCCTTAGATTTCTCTTGTATCGTGGGTGCGTTTACAGACACAAATCTCACATACACAAACGCCCAGACCCGAAAACAACCATCTGTAGGCCATGCAATTTTTTTGTTCCGTTTGGGAACCGAACCCACGATCCGTAGCGCAGAAGCCAATCGCTTAGCCACTGCACCAAACGTGTCATCAATTCAATTAAATTTTTTTTTTGATTTGTATGGAAAGTTATAAAAACATACCTACGCGAATTTCAAAAAGTTGTAGAATGAAAGTTGTTCAATTTCCGTTACGGAGTAACCCCATAAAATTCTTAGTGTTGATTTTTTAACACCTTGTATATCTCTGCACTACCCTTCGTGGGTATACAGGCGTGATGTTGTGTAATTAAATTATGTAAATTGAAGATGATAAATAAAGGACAAAACCTAGAAGAAATTCTGAATGGTGTACAGTCGCGGATCGAAATGTTTACCACCCTACGGTCTATAATTGCTTGCACATAACTTTTTTATAAGCTCATTGTGCCGTGTGGTGTCAGACGTGAAGTATAGTACTACCCCATCTCTTCCCATGGATGTCGTAAAAAGGCGACTAAGAGCGTTCTGTAGGTATTTTAACAACCATACTGCGATCGCCAACCCGCCTGCCAAGCGTTATATCGTATATATTATAGCGATTATGGCAACCCTCCCCCCCCCCCCCCCCCCCGCCCCCCCAACATGGAGCACAGGACCGGTGGGTGGATGTGGCGATGCTTGGGGGAGGCCTATGTCCAGCAGTGGCAGAGTAGCAGAGAAAAAAAAACAACCTATTTAGTAAATTCAATCAAATTCGCTCATACAACTTTTGACTAGACACACATATCTGAATCGAATTAGAAATCTGATAAACATTTCAAGTCCGCGGCAGTACGTACCTACCATTAAGCTATGTCTACACCCGTGCGCTTTCATGTTCATCTTGCATCTTCGTCTGAAGCATGCGTGAAGCGCCATAGCGCATGCCTTAATACTAGTTCGACGTCAGCGCATGCCCCTAGCGCACGCTAATCCGTTTATTGTATGTCGACTGATGACTGACCGAGGCGTACCGGTGTAGACGATAAGCTGCATGCGTCTTATGGCAATCAATATTGCATGCGCTTGACGCAAGAGGAATTGAAAGTTGAAAGCGCAAGATGAACTTGAAAGCGCGCTGGTGTAGACATACCATAAGAATTTTCATAATGAGTTTGAACAAAAAAAAACCTTTTATTTTTAATGTCTTAAAATCCGAAGCTATATTTAATCCAAGCAGCATTGTCTTCATAGAAAATGTTTCTCAAACTCCTTAGAGTACCATTGTACAGACATTTTCATTGTCACGCTAAAATTGTTCCGACTCATTGTTATAAATGAACAGTCGGATCTTTTGTCAGGTTCAATCAACAAATTGATTTGTTAAACTTCCGTTTAAGGTGACTTTTTCATTATTATCAATGGTCTTTAATCATGAGGGGTTGGATAAATTGTGACTTCGTTTCGGGAAGAGCTATAAAACAATAGCTCATACCGTGTTGAAAAAAATGTGATTGATCATTTCGATGCCACGCATAAATGAATGGAAGCCGAAACAGCTGTCGGGCACGAATAACGCGAATATCAGTAAACTCAAGGCGCTCAAAATACAGGCTGTAAGGGTAAACACCGTTATCTTTGAAACCAGTGGTTTGGTTTCATTTGTAGAACGTAAATTCAATGAAAAATTACTTTTTTTATAATGTTTTCATTTTTCCACAAAAGCATTTCACCCTACGTGCGGGGGCAACAAGCCACGGGAGAGGGCGCGGGGAACACGCTGCGTGGCCCGACGCACGGCCCCGCACAGTTCGCTACCCAAGTCAGTCAGCTGTCTCGCTAGCGAGTGCGTGTACACCGCGTCGTAGCGCCGCGCCGCCGCGCCGCTCATTTCTCGCCCGTGTATACTATTTTTTTTTTCTCGGTCCTATGTGTTAGTGTTCACGTTAACTATCCATGGTTTGAGTGATAACGGTGTTTACCTTTACATGCTGTATATACACTTATACAGGATGTTAACGAATTCGTATAATTCCTTCAACTAACTAGGTTAGCTTAGGTTAGGCGAAAATCGCGTATTTTTATTATAACTTAACATAAAAAATAAAAAAAAAATTGTATGGACAGGCATAAAAAAAATTGGCGAATTTCGAAAAGTTGTAGAGCAAAAGTTTTTTCAATTTCCGATAGGTATCGAGTAACCCCACAAAATTCTTATAATTGATTTTTTAACACTTTATATAACTATTCGTACCATTGTACGAGTATCACCATCCTTAAAGAATAGGTACCATTTATTTGTTCGATCCTGAAAGAGTCTCAATTAACGAGAGTTTTTCAGACAGAGAGGATCTCCTCTAGGTTGCTCAATAGAACCATTTACGGGATCAAGTAACAGGTACTGGAGGGATCATAGCGTATAAAGAGTCTTTATAGCGCTCATATACAAGGTTAGTCAGAAAGAGGGTACTAATCCGAAAGGGTGTTAAAGTACACATAATAATGAATAACTTTTGTTCTACAACTTTTCCCAAAAGTCAATAGTTCAAGAGAAACAGTTGTTCAAAAATCTCAAAAAAATATCTCTAAAATCTATCTATCCCCAGTTATGATCAGCTGTGTTTACATTTTAGGTCATATTTGGGGTCATGAATTAGAAGCACCATTTTCTGAATTTGTAACTAAAGCAGGGATCAAGAATTTTTGAAATAACTAAAATAAAAATCACTTTATTTAGAAAAAAAAAATATCGAATTTTGAAATTTTAACACTTGCTTTCAAACACTCATCAGCGATACTATAAGTGGGCTTCGGATTAGTACCCCTGTATTTGATTGACTAACCTTGTATTTGTTAGTACTTGTGCAAACCGCGCCACACTTAATCAAACATAAACAGGAGGTCATAAGCAGTGATCGGAAAAAGGTGAGCTAATTTACCTAAACTTCAAAGAACAGAGACAAAAAGTGGAGACTTCCCTACGACAACATTTTTTTCGGGAAAATTGTTCCGGGCTTTGGGACATCACTAAAGTACATTTAATATTAATGTTAGTAATACAGAAAACAATTGAATTCGTTTCCAGTTTTTTTTTTCCGAAATTTACAAAAAAGCAGTTGACACGTTTTTTACAGTTTTCAAAAAAGAGATTTTTTTTTGTTTTCGAAACAGGAGATTGTCTTTTATTTTTTGAAAACAATAAAAAACGTGTTTATTCGTTTTGTGTAAATTTTAAAAATTAGAAAAATAATGTTATCGTCTTGCAGTCCCCACTTTTTGTCTGTGTTCTATGAAGTTTAGGTATATTAGCTCACCTTTTCCCGATCACTGGTCATAAGACATGAAAGTAACGAACGTATTCTAAAGAGTACCTAAGCTAAAAAGGTAATTACCTAGATTCGTTTTACGAGTAGATACGATAAAATTATGTTAATGTAGGATTAATAGTTGGACTTTTGGACGGAGACTCGATACCACAGTCAAACCGATAACACGGTTTTCTTGGGCAAAGTCATATTTGTACGTATGAACAAATTAATTTATTAATAAATCACTACATAGTATAAAACAAAGTCGCCTCCCGCTGTTTGTCTATCCTATGTATGCTTAATGTTAAAAACTACGCAACGGATTTTGATGCGGTTTTTTTTAATAGATAGAGTGATTCAAGAGGAAGGTCTTAAGCTATAAAACGTATACGTGCAAAGCCGGGGCGGGTCGCTAGTAAATAATAAAAAATATTTTGGCATTCTACTAAAAGAGTTAGTATTACAAAGTAAAGATAACATACTTTTGCTTACATAAGAGGTAGTAAGTAGTTGTAATATTTTTGTTAGAATATCCACGATTTATTATTTGACTTTATTACTTGCGTCAAAATTGGTTAGCAGCTAGAAGGCCTTTTTTTTTCGTGGGACAGTCCTCATGTATGCCCATCGCCCATCGCGCATCGGATCTCGGATCATCGGACTCTTACCGGCTAAAAACCCACGGTGTTCCTTCTCCTGACCCTTGGTTGAGGTCGCGGAATTCGCAACTGCATGCACCGCGACCCCGGCAGGTCTCGGTCCGCCAGCCACTGGCAGACCTCTTCTTCTGTGGGGCCTTGCCCCACGTCCTCCTGAGAGGCGCGCACGGAACACAGCGCGCCGCCTTCTCGGGCCTGTTACTAGTCGGGCAACGGGTCCCCTAACCCGCCGCCCGCAGAAGCAGCTAGAAGGCGTAGCTAGCGCGAACTACCTTGATATGTGTTATGGTAGTGATAGCCAGGACTGCTAGCTGGTAAACAGATTCACGCAAGTAATAAAGTACTGCTGCTGCAACTAGTGCCAGTGACTATTTGTATCTACATATTTTTTGAGATATATTTATAAACACGTTAAAATTAATAACAATAACAACAGCAAATATTGAAGGCACACTCCAAAAAAAATGCTTTTCACCACAAAATTAATTATTCGCACTATAATCAATCATAAACCATTTGTTTCTCAACGCACCCATTAAACGAATGACGGAAAGTGATTGGTGAAGTGAATCGTTTTAGGGGGCCTACTCCCTAAATCCGTCAACGAAGTTAGTCACCCGTCCGAAAGCAGCCCGAAACGTAGGAGTGAACAAAACAAGTGTCAAGTTCAACTTTTCGGAAGGGCAAAAACATATCGGTAGTAGAGACAACTGTCAAATCGTGTTGTCATTCATTCTTAGTTCGGGCCCCGAAATAATCGTATGTCCGTAGGTGATAGGGAGTAGGAAATGCTCGTAACTAAGGCCGAAACCACGGACTTCGTGCTTAGGGAGTAGACTCCCTGGTACTAGCGGCGGCTGCCGCGGCACCGCTCCCATCGCTCACTCGGCTCGTGCGTTGAGTGGTCACAGTTTTAACATAACCTTACCTAACTATCAACTATCTGTTTGTCCTTTTCTTCCATATTGCAGGGGACTTTGAAGTTACAAGCATTAAAATTATAGTGCAAACCATTGATTTAAACTATTTTGTTTGTAAAGAAAACTTTATATTTAGAGTATTAAAATTAAAGTGCAAACTATTATTTTTTAAGCTAAGCCTTTTTAAAGTGGGAGCTGTTATTTTTAAAGTTCTGTTATCGGTAGCGGGTAGCACTGGGCAATGTTGATAAAGGAAGGTAGTCGTCGATATGGATAAACCTACCCGATGTTACAAAAGGCGGTGGTCATTCGACGAAGCGGAGCATTCTGTGTAGATCAGCTGAAGAAGTCTGACCTGATATTTTATGATCTTGTAATAATTGTGTAAAGCATTATATTGTGATCTAGTTCATGTTACTAATACTAACCCAAATACAAGTACTCCCAGTGGTGGAGAGTCTATCTTGGTTTTATTTACTGTATTTACCTTGCTCGCAATCCTGACATACTGATAACTGTAATGATAGAAACACCCCTAAACGATTATGTTGTTGTGTGTTTTACAGTTCATAAATGTATATCTTGTGCGGCCAGTTCAAACTTCCTCATAGATGCGCTCTTTAGCTTGTCTTATTCATACTCTAAGGAGTGATCTAAGCAGTTATTTAGGAGTGAGATGCTATTTAGATAGGATCTATCTATATAGAAGCTCTTTACAAACGTACTCGTCTGTTACTTAGGTTTTTTCTTCTTCTTATAGTGAACAAAGCGCTCTGTAAACGGATCTCCGAGTACATTTGAAGGTGGGTAAATAGGTGTAATGTATTCGTTTAGTGATGTTAAATGTTTGAATACTGACGTATCATCATCATCTGCCTAGCCTTTTCCCAACTATGTTGGGGTCGGCTTCCAGTCGAACCGGATGCAGCTGAATATCAGTATTTACATCGAGCGACTGCCTATCAGACCTCCACAACCCAGTAACTGGGTAATACGATACTCTTGGTAAGACTGGTTGTCAGACTTTCTGGCTTCTGACCAACAGTAACGACTGTCAAAGATCTACAAATGACAGCCGGGACCAACGGCTTTACGTGCTTTCCGAGGCACGGAGGAAACTCGCTATGGTAAATGGTCACCCATCCACAGACCAACCTCGGCAAGCGTGGCTTAACCCGGAAGATCGGTCTATGCGGCTGTAATTATTTAGCCACGAGCTCCTTACCCATTTTTATCAATATTATTATTATTATAATATAATACTTACAAGAGTTTCCGATAATACAAAATAATTATAAGTACTAACATGCTAAAAGTACAGCCATCGCCAAAAGTGCCCGGTTACGTTATTAACTAAACGTGCACCACTTCAATATGTAATCTAGATAAGCCGTGTTATCTGCCCGTACGCTCGCAAACAAAAGTGTTTTTGTTTTAGATTTAGATAAAAGAAATGTGAATAGAAAAGTCCGTGGAAATTATGGTGTTGGGAGTTTTGTTTGTAATCAGATCAGTTCAAATAATGTGTATTTTTTTTTACTTTTCTGTGTATTTCTTGCTTGTCTAATGATAATCTTATCCTTTAAGCCTTCAGACTTTGTTTAGAGAATTCTTCATTGGAATGTTTATTATCAGTCTATTAACTTTCAAAACCGTTAAATGACTGATAATAAAACGTCTTCTGCTGGTATATTTGATCTTATTCACTGCTACAAGTAACAATTATGTGGGGATTAATAATAGAATTGTTTAAATGAAAGTCTTAGTTTCTTGTGACTCTTTCAATTACTGTTTGAAGGCTTTTTTTTACAAATTAATTTATAGTTTTGTTAGGATATCTTTTTCTTTTTTTTGTAATTATGTAAATATAGTTTGTGTAAATATATTGAATTATAACCTCCATAATGTAATACAAATTTGAATAGTTAATTTTAAATAACGAAAATATTTTAATCTTCTTCATGAATTTCACAGTATAATTATGCGCAAGAGTAGCTTCTACCGCAGATGCTCGACGACAAAGACGCGCTCTGAAGCGAAGGATATGAATATAAAGGAACGCACGGGGTGGATCGTCCTGATGATATGATGCCTTAATAAGCATTATCAGTATAATCAGCAAAATTGTCAGATACGGAAGGATTGTGCTTGTACAATACATTCGTACCCATTTTGTTCTGTAAAAAGCTGGCTAATATACAGAGTTTAAACGATTTCGTGTAATTCCTTAAAATCACGTGATCTACTACTAAAGCAGATTGGCCTCTCACGGGATTTAAAGTGATAAATAAAAAAAAAACTTTTTTCTTGAGATCGGGGTCAGCGATCATAATTATCTAGACTACATAATAAGGTATCTTAAGAAAGGGAAAAAAATAATTTTGTTTGATATAACGTTTCGATGCCACTCATAATAACTTAATGAATGCATAGCAACACAGCTGATGGGCATGACTAGCGCGATATCGCTTTTTGCAGTCCGTTAACTCGGTATGCTAAAATAACTCAGAAAGGAAGGTTAAGTTTTTTTGTATTCTGATAATCCCGTTTCTTTTTAATCTGTTTCACCAGTAGATCACGTGGTTTGAAGGAATTCATGCAGATAATTTACCACAACGCCAACGAACGTTCGGCATTCGTTAATTTGACTAAACTTTGTATAGAACGAATCTAGGGGCAAATAAGTGAGTTCTACGTACAAAAACGTTGATCAATCAAAACCAAATGAAAGCCGAACCGTTGGTTCAAACATCATAATGTTTGACAGCAAAAAAAAAAAACATTTTGACAGTTTTCGTATATGAAAACTGACTGACGGTTGTGTTTCGTTTGCGATTGGCATCAATAGGGTATTTGACTGAAAAAATCTAATTGGTCCGTCGGTTAGATTATCAAAAAATATTTGACCCGTATTTTTTCTTTTGTTACGTAAACCAACATTGACGAATAAGACAGTTTTAAAATTGGCAAAACGTCACAAGCAAGTACAATTTTTACTTGCTTCTGACGTCACAACACAAGCCCCACTCTCGAGTTTTGATGCGTTTTATCGTTCCAAATATTCATAGATTTAACAAAAGAAAAAATACGTGTTCATTATTATTCAAAACTCTAACTGGCGGACTAATTAGATTTGCAATTTATTGATGCTGTCAACATGCCTATTTTATTACTACAGTAAATTGGCTTCCTAGTTTAATTTAGATATAAGTGGTAACCTACCCCGTTCGTTAGCCTTCGTTGGCCTTCGTTGGCTTAGTATGTACGTACAGGTCAGTTATAAAATGCCTTTTTTTTCATTCTTTCTTCCGAAAGACGTCCACTACTGGGCATAGGCCTCCCCCAAGCATCGCCACATCGACCGGTCCTGTGGTTCTCGCATCGAGAGATGCCAGATATATACAGGGTGTAAAAAGACCCATCACATAGCCGCAATCTACGCACTCTGTACATCAAATTAAATTACATTGACCAAAAATCATTGCTGGGAAACGACTTTGAAATTGAAAATTTTGATAAAGTTTGTTTGGAAGAAAGTTTAGTATTATCACTTAAAATTCGTTTTCGGACAAAAACTAAAAAAAAATGTATACTTTGACCTTCAAATATCTCCAGAACCAATGATTTCCCAGATATGGTCTAGAAGAAAAATATGATCCCAATGATGGGTATGGTTTTCGTTATCGTTAAGGGTCTTTTTAAAAGAGACATAAAAAAGAAAAATTTTCGCCTCTAACAATTTTGTGATTGCCAGTACTTCGTGTCATCCATCGCAGGTTTTGTTTACGTTACCTCCTTATCATCTGATATGGGATCGCTAAAATTAACAGCTGTTGTTCGCCGAAATACTGATTTGTTACACATCACGACCTGACATAGCTAACGAGAGAAGATTAGGTATAATACAGCATCCTATGCGCTATAAGTGTTGGAGTCCTGATTAAAGGAGTTGTTCCCAACGAATAACGTGATTCTTTGCTAGTTACATCGGATCACGCAAAAGATCACCAGACAGGCTCAAGGTCACCCAAAGGGCAATGGAGAGGGCTATGCTCGGAGTTACCCTGCGTGATCATATCAGAAATGATGAGATCCGCAGGAGAACCAAGGTAACCGACATAGCTCGAAGAATTGCCAAACTTAAGTGGCAGTGGGCGGGGCACATTGCTCGCAGAACGGATGGCCGATAGGGCCGAAAGGTTCTGGAGTGGCAACCGCGTACCGGAAGACGCAGCGTGGGTAGGCCTCCCACAAGGTGGACCGATGATGTGGTGAAGGTCGCGGGAAATAGCTGGATGCGAGAAGCACAGGACTGGTCGATGTGGCGATGCTTGGGGGAGGCCTATGTCCAGCAGTGGACGTCTTTCGGCTGAATGATGATGATGATGACGCAAAAGATTTTCATATGATCACGTGATTAGGAGTGCAGCGACTTCAATTGGTAGGGCGCTTTCAAATTAGACGGTTGTTGTCGGACTGTAGCTGTGCCGCAGCGGTGCGGCTGTCGAGCTGCAAATAGGCGTTTGTGTTTTTTCATATAGTTGACGCGGCCTGAGAGCAGTGCGTCGTCCGTACCGCGCACGCACGGCAGCAGGTCGGACATCACACTGCTCTCTCGTCGCATCAACTGTATGTAAAAACACAACGGCCCGTTTGCATCTCAAAAGCCGCACCGCTGCGATACGACTGCAGCTCGACGGCATCCAATTTGAAGCGCCCGTGTTCCCTAACTTTGCGTTTGAACTATGAATCTTCACATGCACAAATGCTCAGACCCACAACAACTATCTGTAGGCCATGATTATTTACAGTTTACTTACGTGCATTGTTCGGGGTTGCCCGACTAGTTTCGAACCCAAACGGAGCCCTTAATCATGAGCTGAACACGCGGCGAGTCGAGAGTTCTGTAGGCCGCACAAATATTGGTTCCGTGCCGGAAACAAACCCACAACTCGGCTGTCCCATTTCAAAACCTAGTAAGGGCTTAAAACGAAATTTTACAGGAGAGTGCAAAAACGTTAAATCGGTCAGCCTTTGAAAAGTATTTATGTTAGGTAAAACCATGTCGTTAAAGTGACTTACTAGGTTTTAAAATGATCAGAGGCAGTGAATGGCACTTACTAGGTACCTATCGATGCTTAAATATATCTGCTTATTATGTGAGTTTTGAACGCTGGTGTTTTTGGTAGAGACTTTCTAGATTAGCAAGATTATGCAATAAAACCATTTTTGTAAAAAGTATCCCTTACTAGGACTTTTGAAATAGGACAGCCGAACTCCTAACGCAGAAGCCAATCGCTCACGCACTGCACCAAACGTGTCGTAATATTACTACTAATTCGGCTCCCTACATCTAACCAGTACACACATTGTTTCTAACTCTTGTTACCGAACAAACAGGCACGTAGATCCTGCTTTGTAACGTTTTTGTCTAATTAAAACAACTTGTTGTGTCTTGTTCAAAACTTTTGGGATCAGATACTAAAGTTCGGCGTCTACGAAGATAAATAGACAGGTTGGGGAGAATTTAAAAGAGCCTTCACAAGTGACGATACTTATGTAGGTACGTCCGGCGCACTCTGGGCAGTCAGCCCCGCTACCAACCTTGCTGACTGGCTAATCATTTCACTACAAAATAAATAAATAAATATAAATATTAGCCTGTAACTGTCCCACTGCTGGGCAAAGGCCTCTTCTCATACAGAGAAGGAACGAGCATTGATCGCCACGCTTGCTCACTGCGGGTTGGCGATTTCAGAACATTAACTTCAGGTTTCCTCACGATGTTTTCCTTCACCGAATGTCAGTGGTGTCTTAGATTAACTAAGAAAGTACATATGACATTGAAAAAGTCACATTGGTACATGCCTGGGTTTGAACCCATAACCCGGTGCTTAACAAGCGGGTCTGTAACCTCCGGGCCACCACGACACTCACTCGTTTCACTACTGCATGAGCTATTTTCGTATAGCTCGTGCTGACACGAGAGAAGAAGATTATAAACTGGGTGACAGATGTGCTGGCATACAAAAATCCCATAGAAAAAGTACTTTCAGTTTTTCCCGTATTTGCCAATTTTTCGGGCAACTGTTCCAATTTTTTCCTTCCATTAAAACATAGGTAGAACGATGAGGAACATTAAAAAAAAGTGATGCGCTTACCTTGTTTAGGTTAAGGTATTTATTTATGTAGTAGTTTCGACTAGCTTCTACGACACAGGATGCAGTGGCTCAGGCGCAAAACGTCTCTTTCGCAAAATGTCCCCTGGTCGTAAAACGTCTCTTTCGCAGAATGTCTCTTTCGTAAAATGTCTCTTTCGCAGAATGTCTCTTTCGTAAAATGTCTCTTTCGCAGAATGTCTCTTTCGTAAAATGTCTCTTTCGCAGAATGTCTCTTTCGCAAAATGTCGCGCCAGTAACTTAAGAATAAAATTTTGATTTTCAAAACAAAAAATCATTTATTAAAATTATAGTGCAATTATGATGTTAAAATATTGGATGTATGGAAGCTAGTGCTAAATGTAAGTTTTCATTCATTCATTTAAATAAAGAATATTTTTTTTCCTTTGGTATTCATTATGGGAAGTTCCAACTTGATGAGTCGGCAATTTGTAAATATATTTACCCGACTTTCGCAAGCCATACCACATGGGTCTTGCCTAAATTCAGCAGGCTATCATTTATTACCTATTACAGAACTGGAGTTTTGATAATCATAGCAACATCTTCAGACTAATTGGAACCGTGCACCTAAATTCGACTTTTCATAAGCGCCTGTATTGGTTTATGTGATTTTTTTTTTTTGATTTCATTTGAATAATTTATCTACTAATTTCATCCAATACGTTTCCATGTTATCATAACATTCAACAAGTTGCTTCTCATATAACCAAAGTCACTCATTATGCCACTAATAAAGATGATGAATCACTGCAGGATTTGGTTTCAAGTTCCGAAGTCTGTTGGGTCAGAATCAGGTCAAGCTAGTGATCCATCATGTTGATTTTCTCTTCAGGAATACTAATAAAAAAATAGGTCAGGTGCGAGTTGAAGATGCTGCTCGAGTTCCGTAGTTAAAGAAATATAAATAACTAGCTTTTGCTCACGGCTTTGCTCGCGTTAATTTAGATTTAAAAAAAACTTAACACACTACTAAAGTTTCTATAATAATATAATTCAATCATTATTCGAAAGACACGTGGCACTATCTATGAACGTTATTGTTGTTTTCCTCGGGAACAGTACTTTTTTTCGGGATGAAAGGTACCCTATGTCCGTTTCTGTACACCTGACAACGCATATGCAACAATTCAGGATGATCGGTTCAGTGGTTTAGGCGTAAAAAGGTAACAAATAAACAAACCTACTTTCGCATTGTTAGGATAGGATACAATATAATAAATCGCACACTTAGACCTAAACAGCAACAACTCAAAAAAAAAAAAATTTTAGGAGACGCAAAAAACGTTAAGCAATTTTTTTTTTGCTTTTCCTTTTTTTGGCCGCCATCTCGCCTGATATAAAGCGATGATGCGGTCTACGATGGAGCACGCTTGCCCAGAAGAAACCGATTCACTCGTGACTTGAAGACACCCAGATTGTAGCTGTCGGGGAACACCCACTCGGGCAGAGCATTCCACTCTTTGGCGGTTTTCACAATGAAAGTGGAATCAAAGCACTTCGTTCGGGTTTGCGGAGTCGGAATCAAATCATGCAGTTATAGGTTTTTTTCATCTCCCGAAAAATTTAATTTTTTTTGAGTTGTATCTGTTTAGATCTAGGTTTGCGAAATAATAATAGTTCTCTATATCAGAAGAGACCTTTGCCCTGCAGTGGGACAATTACCTACAGGCTGCTAATGTAAGTTTATAATATGACTTGACTCCAAACATTTGGTATTGAAATAACGGTGAAAACCGAAACAGCATTCTAATAAATTGCGCAAAACACTCCGAATCGGCTTTGATTTTGACAGGTCAACAATTTCCATTGCGACGTGTGTATTAACAATCAGACTTCTCCACAGCTATGTATCACGCAATGAATATTGTTTTTGACACATTAACTGACATGATTGATGTTGCTTACGTTACACAATTGCCTTGCAGATTAATTGAATCAATTTTGGTTAAATTAATTATGCAGATTGTCATCAATTTGGTTAAGAGATTTTACTAACGCAACTAAAAAATTAAAATCAACATCAAAGTCATTTTATTTATTTAAAATTAACTTTTAAAAAAAGTAAAAATCGAAGTCAAAAAAAAAAGTTAAATAATTACCTTATTATGAAACTAACAGTTTCACAAGTCGGTGCAATTTTACACTGAACCAAATTGGGTTAGGGGGAAACTGGCCTCTGGGCCGCGGCCCAAATTACACGGAGTAGGAACAGTAGTGAAAAAGTTGGCCGAATACGTGGGCCAGAATACTATGGGAAAAAATATCGTAGTTAAATCGACCCGTTGGGATTTAATTTCATTAAAATGAAAAAAAGGTGCGAAATAAAACGTAAATGTTAAAAAAATTGATTGATTCAATTTCAAAACCTATATTTTTAACATTATTGAGCTAAGTAGTAAGTAGCTCACCAGCAGCACCTAGCTCCAGTTCATTTCTGCTTCCCTGGTAGTTTTAATAAATAAACAATTAGGACAGTTGAATTTTAAAACGTCTATAGATATCATTTATTACGTATCCTTTCATGCTCTTCTCTATGTTTCATCGTAAGTGCGTTTCGAGGAATACCCCATATTTTGATACTTACGTTTTATTTCACAACTTTTTTTTTCATTATAATGAAATTAAATCCCAACGGGCCGATTTAACTACGTATCATACTTTTTCTCATGGTATTCTGGCCTACGTATACGGCCAACTTTTCCACTACTGTTCCTACTCCATGTAATATGGGCCGCGGACCAGAGGCCAGTTTCCCCCTAACCCACCAAATTGAAGGCACCGACTTCTGAAACTGTTACTTTTAAATTATGGTAATTATTTAACTTTTTTTTTTTTAGTCGGTTTTTACTTTTTTTTATATGTGTCGTGGAAAACGATATCGATCAATAATAAGATCATCATTTGATTATTATAGTACTAAGGAGGTGGTAAACACCGTGACGTCACTTGTTATTGTAATGACGTCACGTGGACAGAGTCGATTTGGAGAGTGGGGATCCTGCAGCGGGGACAGTTTGATTCGGGACGCCACCCAGGACACTCCTCCATAACGAAACTGTCTGTTTACCGAATTAATTAGTAATTTGTGATTAAAAATAATAAAGTGAAGTTATAACTCTAACGAACTGCATTTAAATTATTATCCTACGCTTTTTACGCTATGGACCCTGTACCACCCGATCAAGATGATGACGGTGCTATCGCTCAGCCGTCGCTCCCGCCGTCATATGTATGTTTGATATTTTTTGTAGTAACATTTACAACGTAACGAGACCATTTTTCAGTTTTTTTTATTCCTTTTTAAAAAGATTAAGGGCGCACATTGCTCTGCGACATACGAAGCGACAGAGATAGGCAAAAGGACAGATGGACAGACGGTCTGTCTGTCTGTCCCTCCGCGGATTTGACGCAACTACGAGTATAAGGGTTTCCTTTTTGGGATTTAGCTACGGAACCCAAAACCTCATCTAATAGGGATTTAGTTGGGTGGTCGGATTAATTCTAATACGTGTGCTGTAAGGATAAGAGTAAGCCCCCTTTCTTTCCTTGGGGGTCGTAAAATGAGACTTAATCATCAATGGAGCTATGAAATCTGTGCTCAGGTGTTTGCTCATCATCATCATTCAGCCGAAAGACGTCTACTGCTGGACATAGGCCTCCCCCAAAAGGTGGGTTTGCCGTAATCGCCGCGCTTGGCAGACGGGTTGGCGATCGCAGTATGGTTGTTAAAGTACTCAGAGAACGCTGCTGCCCATCCTCTAGAGAATCCCTTAGTCGCCTTTTACTTTTTATTAAGTATTGTGTACATAAATTATAGTTATTAAATAAATAAATACGAATAAAATAAATGTTATAATGTATCAACTAAAGCCAGCAAAAAATATTGTAAGTACAATGTGTAACCATTCTAATTCATTTACAATTCTATTTCTACCAAATCAAGATAGTCTATAAACCACGAAGCAAAGTGCTATAAACGTATAATATTTATCAACTCTAATTGACATGTGAAGGAGGTCACCATGAACAAGCCTTCAAGTTCCACGACTATTTGCCCATAAAAGTGCTCATAAACTGCATGCAATGTGTTCATGCGTTAGGTGACGTCAGAGCTGTAAGGTTTGGTTAGATAGACGCGGTTGCGAAGAGGGAGCGTTAATGTAGTATTACTAGCTGTTGCCCGCAGCTTCGCTTGCGTAAAATTTCATGCTTCTTACTTCAAAAGTAGGTACCAGATTTATCATACAAACTTACAACACTTATTTCACCCCCTTAGGGGTTGAATTTCCAAAAATCCTGAAACACGTTACGTTATTTCTGACCAGTACGTTTATTTCTGACCAGTAACCTAAATATTGAATTTTATGCTTCTTACTTCAAAAGTACCAGATTTCTCATACAAACTTACAACACTTATTTCACCCCCTTAGGGGTTGAATTTCCAAAAACGCTCAAACACGAGAACATTTACTCTTAACCAGAAACCTTAATACTTAATTTCATGCTTCTTACTTCAAAAATGACGGACTTGCATACAAACGTTAATCACCCTTTTCACCCCCTTAGGGGTTGAATTTCGAGAAATCCCTTCTTAGTGGATGTTTTCGTCACGTAAGGAACCTACTGTCCAAATTTCATATTTCCAGCTTTAGTGGTTTAGGCTCTGCGTTGATGAATCAAATGTCAGTCAGTACCAGTCTCTTTATATATAAGAAGATTAAAAACTCGTTGGGTGAATAAAAGTGATATCGAACTATAGAAAGGCGGGCCTTTTAACAGAAATACTAAAGTTTTGGAAAAAAAAAAAAACAAAAAAAAATTGATACGACGTAAAAGCAATGCTTACTGTACATGCGCACTTAGTCTATCAATGTGGGAAAATACGACAACATAGCATATCGTCAGTAAAGTTCTAACAGTGCGTTAGTTATTTTGTGACAAAAACAGACAACACTGCGAAAGCCACAATGTTACTTGAAATGAAAAAGATCATTGTGATTTTTAAAGGTTTATTAAATCATCAAAGAGTTTATTTGTAATGATAATTAAAAACAGTATTGCGTTCAGCGTGGTTTACGCTCGTTTTAAATAGTTATTTCGCTATCTTGTGAAGTAGCCATTTTTGACTTCCGCACTGTTAGAACTTCTTTGACGATATATCCTATCTACGCTACTACTTTGGTTTGAAACAGGCCGTTCCGAAATGTTTTTTTTCATTGTTTTTTATTTTTTTATGTCTTATAATGATGTAGATTAAAGGGTTTAAGGATAGGTACGTCCTCTGTTATTTTACATAATGTATAAGTCCGAAAGTCTGACAACCGGCCTAACCTTAAGATATCGTTAATGCCTAGTAAGGGTTGCGGAGGTCTAGTGGCAGTCGATCCGTGTAAAATAGTGGTTCGTGCTAAAATAACAAAAATTGATTGATTTCTCGTAAAATAGATTTGGTGCTGGTGCATCTGCCCGAAGCGATTTACCCGAATCCAGTTTTAGAAAGAAAGAAAGACAGATTATTTATTCGCGCCAACATGACGAACAAAAAAAACTACAAAAAATCAAAAAAAAAAAAAATGAAAAATATGCGACACATCCACGCAAAAGGCCATCGCTCAGCATAATGCTATGACTCACGTGCGAGACAGCCACAGCGCTGGTTTTCAGCGAAAGCCGACATTTGACATGATGTTGACATGACAGTTGACATGATGACGTCCACCGGTGCATCAATTAAAAAGATATAAATAAATTCTAGGGGCCGTTTCTTCTTTGTGCTATCCATGTTGGGGGGGTTTGCCATAATCGCCACGCTTGGCAGGCGGGTTGTCGATCGCAGTATGGTTGTTAAAGTACTCAGAGAACGCTGCTGCCCATCCTCTAGTGAATGAATCTTCTAGTGAGTTTAGTGCGAGAAGCACAGGACCGGTCGATGTGGCGATGCTTGGGGGAGGCCTATGTCCAGCAGTGGACGTCTTTCGGCTGAATGATGATGAAATAAATTAAATACAAGAAAAAATAAATAAATACGCAGTAAATAACTTTTGAATAATAATTTGATTGATAAAGAACTAAATTTTGATGTTGAAAGATATTTTTTGCAATAATTTTTAGTAGCAATAACAGCGGGAGGTTCTCACTGGATATTATAGCGTTTTCCTTGTAAACCACTGACGTCACTGTATTTCCTGCGAAATCACGTCGTTCCATTTCACACCGTTGAATTCGTTGTTAGTGGTAAATCGTACTAAGTAATTGGTGATCGAAGGGTATGTATTCTGCTAAAAAGGAATAGAACTATGTGGAAACTATTAAATATAGCTATTATACAACCTTATTTTTACTTTATACGAAAACCGAGACACCCCAACAAGATTTTCATCAGAACTGCCTGAATATGTGTTTTTTTTTTAATAAATCTCCAAATTACACCGTAGTTTATGTCGCGTTAAGTTCCCTAGTAAAGTGTGAAATGCCTGAGATGTGCTATGCAGGGGTTGTCCAATACACGGAAACTGACCGAGCGGACCATCTCAAGCCTCAAAGTGTCTATTCCCGTCAACTGTTATGGGTAGAAACCTACTGAAACAAAATTGAAATTTATGAAAAAAAAAATGTGGTGTAAAAAATATGTCAATCGATTCTCCTAGTGATTCTGAACAAACTAGTTTCAGGTTTAGTATATACTTAAACTAAGCTTGTATGTATACTACATAGAAATTTCACACGGAAAAATCCCATAACAAATTGCCTCCAACCTGGGAATCGAGCCCAGGAACTTAGGCTCAGCATTAGCCCTTGCGACTATTAAACCAACGATTATAAGTATTAAACCTATTATATAGCTAATATTGCTCCTCCACAATCGTGAGGTGTGCAGCTTCAGGGAATTTTTCCTACACGCCGACGCAGTGATGAACCGAGATGTGGTCGCAGTAGATAATGGACTTACCCCACTCTCCTTGGCTAAAGAGAACTGGCACAAGCCTTTGGTACTCAGTACTAATGACCGCAGGGAGGTATGGCAGAGTAAGGAGCTACACGGACGCTTCTACCGGGCCCTCCATGGGCCTGACGTAGACTTCCTAGCGTCCGTGTCCTGGCTACGGTTCGGTGACCTATTTGGGGAAACCGAAGGTTTTGTCTGTGCAATTATGGATGAAATCATCGTGACTTTTATTATGCTTTTGTCGCATAGAAAAAGATGTATAGAATGGTGAGCAAAGTTCGTGGTTTTCAGATGTAAAGCGATTAACCGAACCAGTCACGCTATAATATACAGGGTGGTAATTTGAGATGGGGCATGAAGGGCAGCTACCTTAACCATTGTAGCTACAGGAAAACGGTCTTAGAAGACCACCACTAACTTTTGGGATAATTGCAATCGGCATTCACAGATTTTGAAAAAAAAGTACAGTCAGCGAGAAAAAGGGCTGTTTTCACAAAACTTTTTTATGTTGCCAATCGATCCCATTTCCCAAAAGGATCAAAACACTCTTCTGGACCAGCTGAGGTTTGAGTACTAGAAACGTCAGAAATAACAAAAAACTATTTGAGATGGGTTAGTTGTAAGGGCAGCTACCTTAATCGTTGTCGCTACAGGAAAATGTTGATAGGAGACTGGCTGTCATTTTTGACATTATTTCAAACTGTATAAAAAGATATTGAAAAAAAAAATTGGTACAGTCAGCAAAAAAAAAATGGTCAGTTTTCACAAAACTTTTTTTTAATGCCAATCGATCCTATTTCCCATAAGGATCAAAATACTCTTCTGGATCCACTGAGGTTACAGTACTAGAAACGTCAGAAATCATAAAAAACAACATTTTGTTAAAATTAAAGTTGAAGCCGAAAAAAAAAATATTTTATTTTCAAAATCTGTGAATGCAGCTCGAAATATTTTTTTAAAATATGGACAGTCTCGTAAGATCATTTTCCTCTAGCCATAACGATTAAGGTAGCTGCCCTTAATTACTACCCTATCTCAAATAAGTTTTTTGCGATTTCTGACTTTTCTAGTACTCCAACCTCAGTTGGTCCAGAAGAGTGTTTTGATCCTTATGGGAAATGGGATCGATTGATATCATAAAAAAGTTTTGTGAAAACAGCCCTTTTTCTCGCTGACTGTACTTTTTTTTAAAAATCTGTGAATGCCGATTGGAATTATTCCAAAAGTTAGGGGTGGTCTTCTCAAAACGTTTTCCTGTAGCTACAATGGTTAAGGTAGTTGCCCTTCATGCCCCATCTCAAATTACCACCCTGTATATTATGTTTTCATCGATAACAAGATACCTCATGTTCGCGTTTTGCAACGTTTATGTTGCGGTCGCGTCAATGTGATGCAGCCCTTAAATACTCAAGTGAGTTATGACTTCGAGTACGTAATGCCAAGTTTTCTTGATATAAAAACTGCTATAAACGTTAGAAGGTTTCAGATATTAATAAATAAATGTTTCAAAGTTCTTGTTGGAGGTAATAAGTTGCACGCAATGTTATGAAGGCCCGATCGATTGTTTGTCGAGTCGATTAATGTGCCAGAGAGGAAAGTGGGAAATTCTTCTCGAGTTTAACAGCTAATAAAAACGGGGAATAAATAATCGGGCGAATAAATAATATATGGAAGACTATTGATGAGATACTTTAATACTAAACCGAGCAGTATAAAAATATACACTTCTCATCAAAAAAATCGAAACACTTCCGAAATTATCTTTGTGGCGACAATTAAACAAAAAAAAGCATTAATTCATTATAGAAAAAACATAATTTAGTAGCTGGAAGTTTGACCTTTACAATGGTGTACGAAACTTCCAAAAATTTGTTTTTTTTTTTCAATTTTTATCCTTTAAATGATTGGAACATTGTTTTGAGATAAACGTGTGTTTAGAGTTGGAGTACATTTGTCGTGCAAAAAACGCAAAATAACGCATTACTTTAAAATTTTCTGTTTGTAATTTGTTGATTAGGCTCTGTGACGTCTGTTAAAAAGTTTTTTTCTAACACACATGCATACTTCACCCGCAGCAGCCGCCCAAGTAGTGGCATTGCTGGATTCGGGGACTAGTCAGCGTGTTGTGGCTGCAATCTTGCATCTAAGCCTCTTGTCTGTTCATAGAGTGTACCAATGCTATCGGGAGACTGGTTTATTTACGCGCCATCCAGGATCTGGTAGGAATCGGGTCACTTCTGCGTGAGACGGCCGGTTTATTGCAACCGTTTGTTTGCGAAATCGACGCCTTCGCGCTTTTTAACTGCAGCAGCAGTTCCGAGTAGTTCGAAGGGTGACTGTAAGTGGCTCAACGATTTGAAGAAGATTGAAGGAACGTAGACTGGTACCACACAAGCCAGCTAATGGTCCGAAATTAACAACAGACCATCGAAGAGCGCGCCTTAACTTTGCACTTGTGCACTTAAATTGTTCAAACCTACAAATGAGCAAGGTTCTCTTTTCTGACGAGAGTAAAATTATGGAACATCAACATAAGGAATTCTAAACCTTATGTTACCTACTATTAAATGGCATTTAGTATTTATTTAAAAAAAAAAAACATGTTTTTCTAATAATCCATTCAAAACAAAAACTTGCGAGGTGTTTCGATTTTTTTTGGTGAGCTCTTCGATGGTCTGTTGTTAATTTTGACCCATTAGCTGGCTTGTGTGGTACCAGTCTACGATCCTTCAATCTTCTTCATATCGTAGAGCCACTTACAGTCACCCTTCGAACAACAAGAAGCTGCTGCTGCAGTTGAAAAGCGCGAAGGCATCGATTTTGCAAACAAACGGTTGCAATAAATCGGCCGTCTCACTCAAAAGTGACCCGATTCCTACCAGATCCTGGATGGCGTGTAAGTAAACCAGTCTCCCGATAGCGTTGGTACATTCTTTGAACAGACAAGTGGCTTAGATGCAATCTTGCAGCCACAACACGCTGACTAGTCCCAGAATCCAGCAATGCCACTACTTGGGCGGCTTCTGCGGGTGAAGTATGCATGTGTTAGAAAAAAAACTTTTTATCAAACGTCACAGAGCCTAATCAACAAATTGCAAACAGAAAATTTTAAAGTAATGCGTTATTTTGCGTTTTTTGCGCGACAAGTATACTCCAACTCTAAACACATGTTTATCTCAAAACAATGTTCCATTCATTTAAAGGATAAAAATTGAAAAAAAAAAAAAAAATTTGGAAGTTTCGTACACCATTGTAAAGGCCAAACTTCTAGCTACTAAATTATGTTTTTTCTATAATGAGTTAATGCTTGTTTTTTGTTTAATAGTCGCCACAAAGATAATTTCGGAAGTGTTTCGATTTTTTTGATGACAAGTGTATTTGCGAAAAATTAACTTAATTGGCGAAAAATTATGAATGATTAAAATTCGTAAAATGAACTACTAGCAGTGGGACACAGTTAATCTAAGCTAGCAACTAAAATTCCAAGTGTCCGAATTAAATACAAATTTGGGCGAAAACAATACTGAGTGGGCGTAAAAAATACTAAGTGGGCGAAAATATACATTTCCTTACCCCGACACGGATAGGTTAGGTTCGAAGGGGATGACGTCATCCACTTCGTGTTAGGTTACTTTAAACCTTGCAGACAGAAATAGGAGCCCGCGCTGCGGGGCTCCGTCGACGCTCCTTTGGAAACCCAAACAACCTTACAAACATACAACAATAATGTGAGTGAAATTTGTTCCCTTAAGAATTATTATACTGATCGTTCTGAATAACTAGTACCTCAAATTCATAATTTTAAGTCGCCGTTTTCAATATTTGTGTTCGCCCTCAGTCTTTCGCCCACTTAGTATTTCAGTACGCCATAATCAGTATTTTTGACATCCTTACTTTGAATTTATATTCGATCGTTTAAATACTACCCATAAAAAACCACAGGGCGAATCCAGTTAAAGTGGCTTGCCACGGTGCGTGATATGACGCTGCTCGACACGAGCTCGCACCGGTGCACCATGGGAAGAGGCTCGTCCGTGGTAACACAGACGCACGCATAGCGGTGCGGAGTTGGTAACTTTAAAGGTGCGGTGCGAGCTCGTGCTGAGAACAGCAGCTACAGCGATACGCTCTGTACAGGGTGTTAACGAATTCGTGTAATTCCTTAAAACCACATGATCTACTACTGGTGTAGACAGGCCCCGCACGGGATTTAGATAGATTAAAAATAAAAACAAAGACTGCCTCGTTGGTCCAACGGTCGGAAGCGCGACTGCTGAGCGTGAGGTCTTGGGTTCGATCCCCAGGTCGGGCAAAGTGTTATTGGGTTTTTTCGTGTGGAATTTCTTAGTAGCAGATTGGAGTCTGGATTTGTGCCCGGTTGATGGCAATAGGCTCGCCGCCTATTACATGGGACTTAAACATAACGGCGAAACGTGGGTGTACTATACACCTCTGCCAACACAAAATAAGGCGTGAAGTTATGTAAAAATAAAATTAGTATTTTTTCATGCGGCTTTGTTACCGATCGTATCTAAACCACCTAATAAGGATTCAGTAAAAAAATAAGAATTAATTTTTTGCAAGATAAAATGTTTTATTTGTGTCAACATTTCGAAGCCACGCATAAATTAATGAAAGCACGGCGACACGGCTGGCAGGCACGACTAACGCGATATGACTTTTTGCAGTCAGATAACTCAAGGCTCTAAAATGACTCAGAAATAGAGAAACAAGATTTTTTTTAAAAACAATTTTCGTTTGGTTTTCAGAAATTCCCATTTAGGGTTAATCTGTGTCATCAGTAGATCAGGTGGTTTGAAGGAATTACACGAATTCGTTAACATTCTGTATAGCTCTTTCACTTGGCATTTTCGAATGACTAAAGAGCTTCGACACCAAAAGAAAGAGAGGACTGCCTCTGAAAAGATGGTGCGACGATACTCCTAGAACAGCCGGAGGTCTCTGGCAAAGATCAGCCAGACAGAGACAAGAATGGAGGTACTTGGAGGAGGCTTTTACCGCCCTAGGCGGTCCCTACATAGAAGACAATATTAACAACTAACATAACATTATGCAAATATACAATTTACTAACACACTAACCTAATTTTAAGTATTTCAACTTAGTTATATTTGTTTTGTTTTTTTTATTATTTAAATCTCCTTTTTGTTTTTATTTAATTCTAGTTTTATTTTTTTATTTTAAAAGATTGGATAGGTAGATTAAGATGTTGGTTATGGATAAAGAATAAAAGCTTTTTTATTTATATATATATTTTTTTATTTTATTAAACTCCCACACAGACACACCGTCTGGAGTGTCTCGGTGCGGTGCGTAGCTGTGCGTGATCATCAGCTGTGCGTGGTATCCTCCGTAATATCACGCACCGTGAGAAGCCACCTTTACAACGTGCTTCTTAAACCACTATGGCAACACGTGCTATGCATATGATTTCAATGTTACCCTCCGTCCTAGCTGGGAAGCGCAGTGAGTTGCATTGCAACGAGCATCGCGTCGCGATAATCTATTAGTACTTGTTCACGTTAACACGCGGGCGCGGTGGCGGGCGCGGTCGCGAAATATCAAACGTATGGCATAATATGCAAGTGTTCACGTACAAAACGCAGGTGCTGGCTATGTAGCGGGCGAACTCGCGACGGGAGCGTGCGGCGCGCTCGCGATAATATCAAACGTATGAAGTTGTTTGCGAGTGTTCACGTCGAACTAGCGGCGGAGCGCGCGATTAACTCGCGTCGTCAGGTAAGATCAACCCGTTTGAACTTGTCGCTGGAAATGATAGCACGTTTTTCATCATGTCGTTTAATACAGAAGAATTTATCAGTGCTATTCAGGCAAGAACTCCAATTTGGCAAAGCAAACATCATTACCATATGAACAGAAATGTTCTTAACAAGTTATGGAAAGAAATTGTTGAATTATTTCTTGATATGGAAGGTAAATAAAAAGTATTCATATTTATAGGTATTTTAAACTGCTTTATTTTTGTAACTATGGTATAAGGTATAAAATCTCATTTTAGGAATGAATTTTCGATTAAAATAAAAGATCGTCGTCCATGTTTACAACCTCTGATAACACGTCACACTCGCGCAAACGCCTGGCGGCCAATGTGAACACGAACTCGCCAAGTCCACCGCGCCCGCCACCGCGCCCGCACCCGCGAGTTGTACGTGAACAAGCACTTATTCCTTCTATGCTAGTGGCCTACGTGAGCAGTGCGTCTAAGTGCTTGTTCACGCTTCAAGCAGTTTAAAATACCTATAAATATGAATACTTTTTATTTACCTTCCATATCAAGAAATAATTTAATAATTTCTTTCCATAACTTATTAAGAACATTTCTGTTCATATGGTAATGATGTTTGCTTTGCCAAATTGGAGTTCTTGCCTGAATAGCACTGATAAATTCTTCTGTATTAAACGACATGATGAAAAACGTGCTATCATTTCAAGCGACAAGTTCAAACGGGTTGATCTTACCTGACGACGCGAGTTAATCGCGCGCTCCGCCGCTAGTTCGACGTGAACACTCGCAAACAACTTCATACGTTTGATATTATCGCGAGCGCGCCGCACGCTCCCGTCGCGAGTTCGCCCGCTACATAGCCCGCACCTGAGTTTTGTACGTGAACACTTGCATATTATGCCATACGTTTGATATTTCGCGACCGCGCCCGCCACTGCGCCCGCGTGTTAACGTGAACAAGTACTAAGAGAGCGGCGCTTATAGTTTGTTTTTAGCGGTTTGACTGCGGTAGAAATTTGAATTTATCCTTACTCATTAAATACTATAAAGATTGTATTACAACGCAGTTAATAGGATACGTCGACACACGACGCCGCGCTGCCCGACGCAACGCAATGCAATGCACTGCTCAGCCAGGACGAAGCCTATCATCCTAACTTTCTAATACTGACTTCCTAACTATTCTAACTAATATTATAAATGCGAAAGTAAGTTTGTTTGTTTGTTGCCTTTTCACGCCTAAACCACTGAACCGACCATCCTGAAACTTTGCATATACGTTGTCAGGTGTACAGAAACGGACATAGGGTACATTTCATCCCGAAAAAAGTACTGTTCCCGAGGAAAACAACAATAACGTTCATAAATGGCGCCATGTGTCTTTCGAATCAAGAATGAATTATATAATTATAGAAACTTTAGTAGTGTGTTAAGAGTTTTTTTAAGCTTAATTAACGCAAGTGAAGCCGCGGGCAAAATCTAGTATTTTAATATTTCTAATTGTAGATACCTAGTTTAAAAAGTACATGCCCAAAAATCTCTTACGTCATGTTCATGCCAATTTTACTAGCAACGTGATTTTCCCAATTTTATGGTACCACAAGTTTGTCATGTTACCATCACACGCTTGTCACAAGTCACTTGTACGAACGCTTGGCAAGTGCAGGCAAGCCAAACATCGACATCTACACGCTTGCAAAAGTGCTCTAGTAAGTCATGAGCCTCGAAACACGGTGGACGTTGAAGACAGGACTCCGCTTGAAAACATTCCAAAAAAAAACGAATATTTCCAGATTTAATTTTGACTTGTGAGACATTTTTAGGTACTTAACGAAACGCGAACGGAGCTAAAGCGGAGAGAATATTACGTCTGACAGTCGCGCGATCACAATCTGAATGACTCACACGCAAGCGTGTGGATGCTTCGTAAGCGCTTGCCGCAAGCTTCCCTTGATCTGCGGACAAAAATCGACACTCGATCCAATCGACGGCAAGCGCCTTCGAGCGTGCTTGTCGAGGCTTGCCAAGCCTGTGGAGGCGGCATCAAATTGTATGAAAACAAACGTGTCGTGCTGGATCCACACGTTTGCCACTTACCACAAACTACAAACCTATACAAATGCTTGGATAAATTAAGTGATCCAAACAGCGCTATCCACACGCTTGCGAGTGTGCTAGTGTGTTTTGAAGAAGCAAGCATGACAGAGGTCGATCTTTTGTCGGCTATCTTTGGTCTATCCTGTTTTTATGATAAAAAGAAGCAAAATTGAAAGAGAAAAGTAAACGGTTTCAAAATTTCGTTAATAGACCAGTTACTCATTCGGAAACTACGCACTATTCAATTAACGATAATATTTCGATATCAATGCACGCACGTCTACGCGCCACCAGCGCGCAAGCGATACCAACAACGCACAAACGAATAGATAGATCACAAGTGCTTGCCGCAAACTTCTTTGATTTGGACATCAAAAACCGACACTCGATCGGATCGGTTGCAAGCGCTTGCAAGCCTACACAAGCCAATTCAAACGCTTCATCCACACGTTTGAATTTGTGATGATTTGTCGAGGCTTGCCAAACGTGTGGATCCAGCATCACATTTTCATGTCATAATCAAAGCCTTGGAGCGAGGAACTTCCTGACAATACGCGCCATATATCAAGCTTTTGATCCAAGCACGTAACGAGATGTATTTTTTTTGACATTTTTCCTTATTATTATATTTTTGGTCACAAATTATTTTTGGAACAATCGTACAATAGTAATTGTTACGATCTGAGTGATGGACAGATTTAGGTCAGTGGTCGTTACACACGGTAATATTAATGTAACATTAATATTAATTAAGTTACAAATTGCGTATTTGATTTGTTCCTATTATTATAATTAATATCTATGAAACAATATTATTTTCTAATACTGCATGTGAATACCCTTCACAGGCAAAAAACCGAGACTTTTTTAAAAAAAACTTTTTCCTTTTTTTGCATGTCTTCAATTTTATTCCACTTCTACAGAAGCGTACTTTTAAAAAATAAAAAAATCTGGTTTTAGCGAAATCTTGGACTTTTTTTTTGTAATAGTTTAGGTAAAATAAAAAATATGATTTAAAAAAATGTATTGATTTCAAACCGCCTTGCACAAAGCGCTTAATTTGCACAAACTATTGCCTTTTTGCCGTATATGCTGACTTGTGCAAATTAGAATTAGACGAACCATAAGCATTTAAATCTTTTTCTTAGATAAAACAATAAACAATCGAATTAAAAGATCACAATTCTAAGAGTCTTTCGAGTCGAAAAAAAGGAATAATTCATTTGATTGTTTCAAAAACATCTTTCTGCTCTCTGAACCGTCAACGACGTCAATGTTACCTACTTTTATCTTCCCTTTTCTTTTTCTTAAATACTTCAATGTTTTATCAGATGTTCAATTATTAGGAGCGATCTTTTTTGTTTTAACGTTTCTCTTTTAGAAATTTCTTAATTGTCTAGAGAGCTAACTTAGTTACAAATTAATCAATTAAAAAACACTGCAACTGATTGTTTTTGAAAAGAACTACAAAGTTTCAAAGAAAATGGCTAACGATCTTAGAAATCTCGTCTGGAAGTATAACGGAAAAATAAAATTTTAAAGGAAAATAATTAAAAATTCACCGGGGAAGATTAAATTACTTTGTTAAGCAAACTTTGATTATTACTTGCGTTAACGGTGAAGGGGAACATTGTGAGGAAAGGCTCACCTGAGGGGCTCAGAATATCTCGACGGTGTGTGTAGTTCGTCAACCACCACCAGCCGTGCCAAAACACACAACGCGAAATAATTTTGTCGTCATATTAAGCCCAGCAAAACATTATAAGGGCGCTTCCAAATTAGACGATTGTTGTCAGGCTGTAGCCGTGCCGCAGCAGTGCGGCTTTCGAGCTGCAAACGGGCGGTTGTGTTTTTTCATACGGTTGATGCGGCCTGAGAGCAGTGCGTTACCCGTACCGCGCACGCACGGCAGTAGTGCAGGACGCGCCGTCGACGCGCGTTTCCGTCAAACTCCATACTTAAGTGTGCGATTACAGTGGCGCGGGGCGGGCAGCGGGAGCGGGTGGCGGGTCAAGCGGAAAACGCACATTTCCATGGATGAACACAGTGGCAGCGGGGCGATTGAGCGGTCTGGATGTACCTACCTCGTGCGATATTAGAAATAATAATAATAATGTCAGATTATTTTGAAGCTAGTGCTTATAAAAAGTTAATTACCATCAGAATCTCCGCCTATTATTTTTATTTCTTCCCATAGTTTTTTAATTACTTGTCGATTCGAAAGATTTGAATCACTAGAATTCCACAAAGGTGGCCGAGCCAATACGGCACTTATTAAATCTTCTGTCGTCAGCGGCATGTCCGAAAAAATCGCGCGGGAAACGCAAACTGACTTGCGTCCACCCGCCCCGCTCGCGATACCCGCTTATCCCGCTACGATTCCCGCTTGTCCCGCTCGCGACACCCGCTTGTCCCGCTGCGATTCCCGCTCACCCGCCCCGCCCGCACTTGGTGTACCTTAGTCAAAAACTATGTGTTTGCGTTACCCGCCAGCGGATTCTGCTGCCCGCCCCGCTTCCACTGTAATGTCACACTAAGAAACATAATCACGTTTTGACAGCGCGTAGAAAAGACTTCGTGTGCACAGGCTCTAATGGCGCTCTCGTTTTTCTTTCTTTTTTTGCCGGAGGTTTATGCCAACAACTAACTTCATGGTGTCACACAGAAAAGAGGTGTATGTCAACACAAACATTTTCGTGACTGTGTTTTCATGACGTGTCGTGTCGTGACGGTGTTTTCATGACGGTGTGTGTGCGCTCCCAATTTTACTCTCAACAAACTTCAACGCGCCAAAAGAATTATAACTTCAAAACACGAAACGTGACGTGACGTATCGGTGTTTTCATGACGGTGTGCACGCGCAACTCTCAATTTTACCCTCAACAAACGCGCCAAAAAAGTATAACCTAAAAAACCACCAGGGAATCGAAGACAGTCGTACACACGGCTACAGATCAAGCTATACATTTCCAGTATAAGCTGATCTCGCATTGTATAGGATTTTCTTACAATGAGAGGTCAGTGTAAACTGGATTTGTATAGCTTGATGTGTAGCCGTGTGTACCTACAAGAAAACCGATGAGGCAATATACACCGTGTCCCAAAATTCAACGATAAGCGGGAACCAGAGGGTGGACCTGCTCATGACAACTCGAGAAAAAAAGAAAAAAAACTTTTGTTTTTATTCCAAAAAAAGAAATTAATATCCTTCGATTTTTTTTCCAATACTAGTCGCGCGCAGAAGGTTTGCCGATGACTGCCCCTCCCACTTCACCGACCGCTACCCGCGCTCGTCTGGCCTACTTACTAATCGTACCGACCATCGACGCGTCACGTCATGAGGCTATCGGCAAACCTTCTCCGCCCGACTTATAGTTCTGCTTTTTTTTTGTATCGGCAACCTAAAGAAGTAGCACTGCTATCCACCACAACCCTTAAAAATCCCAGAATGCCTGTAGTTTTTACACAAAAATCAAACTTATTTTCGTCAATTTTCGAAGGACTTCAAATTTCATTTGGTAACTAATTAAAAAAAAAAGTTTTTTGTTCTTTTTTTTTCTCGAGTATTCATGAGCAGGGCCACCCTCTGGTGCCCGCTTATCGTTGAATTTTGGGACACGGTGTAGATCCTACGTAAGAAGATCAAATAAGAATATTGGTTCAACTGAAAACTAAGAAACGAATTGATTTTAAATCTCTGAGGGAATGTTTGATTTAAACTTATTCTGAAGTGTCTTAATCGTAATCGTATAACAATTTACTAGGAAAATTATTTTATTTTGTAAATCGCTTGGATCCAATTATAATTGTATCTATCAAATACGTCGGATACAATTCTATGACAAAAAATAAGGGTTCCTTCACAATAAACAGTAATCAAGGATCATATGATTGACATGGTTAAGCTGCGCTTGCCGCGGTCAGTCCGTGGATGGGTGACCATTCGCTACACATTGAGACCCCTCCGTGCCTCGGAGAGAACGTTAAATCGTCGGTCCCGGGTGTCATATGAATACAATATGACAGTCGTTGCAGTCAGAAGCCCGAAAGTCTGACAACCGGTCTAAACTTAGGAAATCGGCATTGCCCAGTAACTAAGTTGAGGAGGTCTGGACCGAAAAGGCTAGAAATTAGAAAAAAACAGAAAAAGTCAAGAAACACACCAACAAGAGCGCGAGGCTGCTGTGGACGAGTGGACGACACGCTCGCGATCCGCATTTAATGTGGCGAAGCCTTTATTAGGGATCTCTAAAATCTAGAAAATTGCCTCATGGTCCAATTCTTTCTTCTAAATGTTGACGTAAAAATTAAAAAGTTAAGAGTAGTTTACTAACAACTCGAGCAAAACTAATGATTTATAAAATCGTAAAAAACGGGACTAACGAAACTTGCGGGGGAAATTTAAGGAATATTACCGTGGCTGGCATGAATATGTTGACATCTCAGAATGTTTTTTTTTTCGATTTGTTTATACGCATCCCACGCCTATGGTTTTACAGGGAAAAAAATTGTTTGCTTAATTTCTAGAGATTATTCCATAAATGGAGTTGTATTTTTTTTTTCCTATAAAAGCATAGGCGTGGCAAGCGTTTAAATGAATAGAAAAAAAATCGTGTATATCGAGATCTCAACATATTCACGCCAGCCACGGAATTATTTAAAAGTTAGTAGAGGAACTCACTGATTTATTTTTTACTTTACATCCATTTTAATCTGGCACCCAAACAAAAAATCTTTTATGTCATCCGTGCGAATAAAACTCCATTAATTACGTAATATTCGTACGTACAGTCGGCCAAAAACGTGGTCTACCACTAAGGTATAAGGTATAACGGGCTGGTATCCGCAACTCCACGTCAAGAGCTCAAACAGACCACGTTTTTTTCAGGCGCCGTGACGGGCGTTTCGCTATCGCGCATTGTCGGCGCTGCTAAACTTGAAATAGGCAGATTACATGCGATTGCATCGCTACAAACTCACGAGAAACGCGCTACAGACGCGCGTGAGGAACTTTCCTTGCAAAGTAAAACGCGTGTAGCACGCGCGCGAAGGAGCGTGTATCGCGCTACAGACGCGCGTGAGCAACTCTCCTTGGATTAAAACGCGCTGTATGTATGTGTTTGCAGCTAAAGAGACGCGCTGTGCCAGCGCGTCTGTATCGATGTAACTCCGCGCTACGAGCGCGTCGACAGCTCGCGAAAAAGTCGTCGTCTGCATACTACAATTTAATGAACGTGTGAATAGGTAATTTTTTTTTTTTTTTTTTTTAATAAAAACGTTGCCCCACACTAAGATTTCTCTTGTATCGTGGGTGCGTTTACAGACACAAATCTCACAAACAAACGCCCAGACCCGAAACAACCATCTGTAGGCCATACAAATTTTTGTTCCGTGTGGGAATCGAACCCACGACCCGTAGCGCAGAAGCCAATCGCTTAGCCACTGCACCAAACGTGTCGGCATCAAATTGGTTGCAATAACATCGCGTTTGTAGCGCGTTATAGTTGCGTGAGATGCGCGTCGACAGCGCCTGAAAAAAACGTAGTGTGTAAAAGCCCTAAGCGCGTATTTTGCGTGATGGGTGGTAAGTATAGCTACTCGATCCACCCTAACTCCTCGAAAAAGGCCAGCACACCCTTGATGTTACTGGTGATCTCTCTGAGAGTACCTGGGTTTCCGAAGCACTTGGCCCTGTATGTGGCGACCTCAGGGCAGTTTAGTAGCACGTGGGCTGCCGTCTCGTCCTCCTCCATGCATGTTCTGCACAGTGGGCTATCTTCCACTAAGGTTGAAACTCATTTGTGCGTCATAAAGCAATGTCTTTATGATGTATTTTAGTGACATTGTGCGTTCCTAGTTTAAATTGACGTCAACTTTAACGATATTTTCATTTGCTAGAAAATCTTGTCAAACCTGATCTACTATTACCCATTTTCTTGGCCGATCGTACTTACGTTAATTTTGTAGACTTACTAGGAAACCAGTTTAGAAAGAGTTCTGAAGACGCTCTTTTATGAGCACTTAACACAGTGGGTTCTAAAAGGTCTTCTTGTAATGGTCGGAGATCAGTTTGAGTATTAATAAAACAAGCTTCGCAATGCCGTGGTAATGGACGCACCGATTGAACAGATACTTTAAAGTTTTTTCATTCATGGCCATCAGTGTTGCTATTTATTTTTATTTCTGTTATGGCTAGTGTACACAGTACGTTTGTTTTTAGTACTGTAAAATTATAAATAAATATTAGTCTGTAAACTGTAGCAAGCGTGGCGATCAATGCTCGTTCCTTCTCTGTATGAGAAGAGGCCTTTGCCCAGCAGTGGGATAGTTACAGGCTAATATTTATTTTATTTTTTATTTATTAGTCTGTAACTGTTCCACTGCAGGTCAAAGACCTTCTCATACACGCTTGCTCACTGCGGGTTGGCGATTTGAGACCATTAAGTCTAGGTTTCCTCACGATGTTTTCCTTCACCTTATGTTTGTGGCGTCTTAGATTATCTGAGAAAGTACATTATGACATCGAAAAAGTCACATAGGTACATGCCCGAAACCTGCTGCTTAACAAGCGGGTCTATAATCTCCGGATCACCACGATATTTAGTACTGTAAGTATTTCAATTACATTCATTTTTCTAAGTTTTCTGTAAGATGTGTGCGCCAAAAATAGACACATAAATAATATTATTTACACTTTATTTCTTTCACCATCATCAGCTCGTAAATATCCTAAATAAAAGACTAGACACGGTAAAAATTCACTGCGGAAAATTGCTATAATCACCGTCTTTGGCAAACAGATTGGAGATCGTGGCACTGTGTTTTAGCACACGGAAGAAGGCTTTTTGGCAACAACCTATTCTGTTTGCGGTCGATAGTAACAGTTTAAGTTAATTTATATTTTGACGCCACGTTTGGCGTAGTGGCGAGCGATTGGTTTTTGCCCTACGTATCGTGGGATTGATTCCCACATGGAACAAATATTTTGTGGTCTAATAATGATAATTGTCCTTTATTTGGCTAGCTACCCTCACATTTAAGTCAAGCAAGCATCAAGCTGCGTCTGTGTAAGTGACAGCCAGAGAAGTACTACTCTGTCAATAAAGTATCGGGAATGAATGATTTGTTTATGGTTCCAAATTATAATTTTTTTGTTCTTAGACTGTCACAACTGCTTTCCATTTTAGCGCGGAGTTTGAGTTGCATCTGTTATTGAAATTAAATATAGTGCTGTTTTTAGTTAGATCTATTGTGTATAGGGGAATTGCTCTATATCGCTGTTACTTTGGATTTGTGTGCTCCATCTTAGACCCAGCCATCCTCAGCCTACCATTACCATCAAGTGCGATTAGGATCAAACGCGACTAAGTCAAAAAATAAAATAAAAAATAAGTACCTACTCGTTATTTGAGCATGAACCTAGGGATTTGTGTTTGTAACCTACGAAATAGAACCAAAATATTGAAAAAGCGGTGCAATGTAAAAAAAAAACTGGCCCATTCTTATATACCTTGTCAAATTCATACTCCAAGAGTTTAAAGTAATTTAATTGAGACAGCTCATGTGTCTTAAGTTTCCAACAGGTGCTTATAACTCCCCATGTCTTATTACATCGTAGGTTTATGTACCCCATGTGATAATTAAATCCGAACTTTATACCCTAACTTGGAGATTAATGTAAATTTTAGCGTAAATGTTGGGCGAAGGTCTGAGATTCTGGCGTTGGGTAAACGACATGCAAATTGAGGTCGGGGTAGCCAGAAGGCGAGCAAAGATGCCATTTTTAGGTCATTTACGAAGACACTGTGTTGGTGCCGACGATTTAAGGGGTTGGCTCGAATATTTTGGATATTCAGCGGCATAAAACCAAATCTGTGCGCGTCTCGTTCAATAAGAATTTCAAGACGTTGCTGAAAATATTACTTTGTGCCCGATATCTTGGTTTTTACGGTATTTTCGTTATTTTTATAGTACAGCCAGCAAAAGAGTTAGGTATACAGGCAAATAACGGATATCGTTACAGTACGAAGCCACGTCGGCAACTGTCATTGTAGTTGTGCGAGTAATAACTTTTTATTCGTAAGACACTCTAATGCTCGGTTCAATATGATCAAAAACGAATTGTTGTGCTTACCAATAGTAGCATTTTTGATTGCAAAACTAGGCATGTAAATAGACTCGTTGGCTAATCTTCAGTGCGATAACTACTTCCGTATGGGAGGGTCTTCTATACAAAACTAGGGTCTTTGCTTTATTATTGGTAAAGGTACAAGAGTCAGAATTTTAACCGATAACGCTAGCTAAATTATAGAAATCGGCCAGTGGGAAAACTTGGCCACTGAATACACTCATAATTCTGTTAAAATTTGAATGTAATTAGTTACCTGTATACTTATCTCGTTGGTTGACTGTACTTTTGGAACTACTAAGCTACCTCGTTCCAGTATGAGATACAATGTAGCTGGGGTACGTATAAACGTTAAGAATACGGGAAAATTTAATCAGCCTTCGCTAGCAAAGAGGTAATATTACTTTTTACCTACAATGTGTACACAGGTAGAAACATAAAATAAGTGTGCAGACAACTAAAGCCATCTGCTGTATCATTTTCATTCAAATGCAGAGTAACAGTAACAAATTGGCTTCTTACGCTGGACTATGACATGACGGAAGAATTATTAAAAATAGGTCATTAAAAATTTTAAAGTTACACAATACACTCCCACTCATTGTCTGGTCACAAATACATACTCACTAACACACTCACACAAACATACACACCAACACACACGCCCACACATATAATTCATTCATTCATATAAGTACTTAAGAGAAATGAAACACTTAAGATGTACTTACTTTCAATTTTTTTCTATTTTACTTTATATTCGCTTTAGATTAAGAATTTTAGTAGATATGTACTTAATTAATTACATTATTTCCGTCAATTTCTAGATCTCACGACACAGGGAATCCTAGTGTGACTTCAACTAAATTATATGTAATCTTTTTGAAACAATAAAATTCTTATTCTTATCCACGAATAACCGATTTTTTTGACGTTTGACATTGAATAACTTTTTTGCAGAAGTGGGTTCGATGGGGATTTTTGAGACAGTTATGTTATTGGCGTTTTCCTCGGGAACAGTATTTTTTTTCGAGATGAAAGGTACCCTATGTCCGTTTCTGTACACCCACAGAACTTATAATATGAGAATAGAAATGGTATCAATTGTTTTTCCTTCCGGAACCGATGTCGCCGCTTTTTTCACTCTAACTCATACATAGAAAAAACTAGAACCATACCTACGCAATTACGCACACAATTACTTATACATTTACTACTAACAATTATGAACCTTAAGACTAAGAAAGAGCGTTGAATAAACACGTACCGCATATTATACTCACACATATACAATTATTTTACATTTACTACTTGTACTACTTTTTTAGTACTTGACGCAAGATAAAATGTTATCGATTGTTACAATTTGCAGATGCAGTCGCTAGGGGATTTCTAATTTACAAGGATTTATTTTATTTGGTGTGGATGTAAATTAGTCCATGAAGAAGGTTGATACATAATAATTAGTGACGACTTACGTGATAGTCCAATAGTATTAGAATGTGACATGTTTGGCTGTGTCTATGGAATTGCGTGTGTTGAAGAATGATGTAAGATGTGTGTTTGTGTATCTGTAGAGTGTGTTAGATGTCCTTTACGAAAATCAGTAAGTATTATAAGTATCAAAAACTGTGCATTATCTTGTACTGTGCGTTAATTTATTTTGTATTTTTTTTTTAGAATGTAAATGACTTTCTGGGTAGTCTACTCTTTACTTTTATGTTTTCAGGATAGCTATTCAATGATGATTTTTTATTTTATGATTTGTCCATTTTATGGTTGGGTTGCAATAATCGCCACGCTTGGCAGGCGAGTTGGCGATCGCAGTATGGTTGTTAAAGTATTGTTAAGTATTGAGAACGCTGCTGCCCATCCTCTAGTGAATCCCTTAGTCGCCTTTTACGACACCTACGGGAACAGATGGGGTAGTGCTATTCTTTACGCCCGGTACCAGACGGACGTAAAGAATAAAATAGTTTGGGCATCAATTGTAGTATCTTTTAATACCATTTCAATTTTTTGACTTGACTTGTTGACTTTAGATTTGAATTAAAATAAATTATGAAATGACACCAAAAACGGAATAAGAAAATAAAACAAAATTATCACTGGAATTTTAACAAAGCAAAATTTGTTGACTACTGTGGATATATCGATAACTGGGAAACACTGACATCACAGCACTAACTCGCGTCTGCCAACAGCGGCCGTACTATGGCATAGTTGTGGGTGAGAAAATATCGATTATTGTTTTAATCCATTGCGGCGTCTCAATCGTAGCTTACATTGTGTTCCGAACTTAAACAAGCAATGTATATCGAATCACTTGATAATAACAACATTCGGTGCTGTTTTTAAATTTGTCCGCGAAATTGTTGTTTTTATTATTATTATGTTATTTTTTAAATAACGGTGTACACCAGTGAAATGTAATCCTTTTAGAAGCACAGTCACCCTTTTCTGAACAATTTCCACAGTTGGATACGCTACAATAACCCATTTTATTGAACAGTTGTCATGACGGCGGTTCGTTTCAGACTGAGCCCGGTAAATCAAATATCTGGCTTTTCAGCCATATAGGCACCTCGCGCTTTCAGCTTAAGTAACATTTCTATGCCTCTTATTATAAGTTCTGTGTGTACACCTGACAACGTATATGCAAAATTTAGGATGATCGGTTCAGTGGTTTAGGCGTGAACAGGTAACAAACAAACAAACTTACTTTCGCATTTATAATATTAGTTAGGAAGTTAGGATTGCAATTTAAGTATAAGCTATCTGTTGGTGTAAATAAAAACTTTCTTGCTACTGAGTGGCCTCGATTTCTTCGCTCAGCAAACAAGTTCGTTAGCTGCCTTTAAACTCACTTCCTTTGCCGTGTGTATATTCAGTAGATGAATTATGAACATGTGTACTCAAAATCACGTTTGGTTTACGTCCAGTTTCTTCATCAAAAGTAACAGCAAAAGTAACGTGATAAAATCAAAGTACCTAACGGTGTTTGTTTCTTCACACTTTAAGCTGTTGCTTTTACTGTTACTTTTGCCCCTAACCTTTACTGCTCACAACCAACACAACGTTTCTTCATTAACAACTAAATCAATCAGTAAAAGTATTAACTTTTACTTTTAAAGTAACAGTAAAAGCAACAGCTAAAAGTGTGAAGAAACAATTTTTACTGTTACTTTGACTTTGTCTCGTTACTTTGGCTGTTACTTTTGATGAAGAAACTGGCCGTCAATAAGCTGCTGTGAAAGCTAAAGTAAACGTGCTTTTATCAAGTTGTAGGTTAGACCTTACTAACGGCCAGTTTCTTCATCAAAAGTAACAGCCAAAGTAACGTCACAAAGAACTTTCACTTTGACATTTGGCACTACTTGACAGTAAAATTGCAGTGATGCCATGTGTAAAAAACTCCCTACGGTTTTTTGGGGCAATTACGACGTTTGTGTTATGGCAGCTCCTTTGTCTTTAACTTTAGCTGTTACTTGAATGAAGAAACACATTTGCCGTATATCATTAAAGGTCAAGTAAAAGTTAATACTTTTACTGATTACTTTAGTTGTTGTATTATAACTTTCGTGTGACACATTCATATTTATGATTATTTACGGTTTACTCACGTTCCGTACTAGCGAAGGAGAAATATTTCGTGCCGCGAAAAGTACGTGAAGCCATCGAAATCAGCCGTCATCCGAACTTCAATAGAGACGGTGGTTGGCCACTGCCGCCTGCCTGGAAACCAGCTCTGAAGTCGACTTCATATAAAAGTGAGTTAAGTCTGGAGTGCGACACAGTTAGCGCGGCATGCACCGGTACTATTTCATCTATCAACCCGGACACGACAAGTGACGAAGACGCACGAGCAATACCGACGCAGAGCGCGCCCCTCTCGTCGCGGGTGCAACGCTACGCGGCGCGGTGCAGCGCCAGTTCGTCTCGCGACCTCGCCGCGTGTTCAGCTCATGATTAAGGGCTCCGTTTGGGTCCGAAACTAGTCGGGCAATCCCGAAAAATGCACGTGAGTAAACCGTAAATAATCATAAATACTTTAGTTGTTGATGAAGAAACTGGCTGTTAATCGTTTCCTCGCCGGCGGTGGGACAACTGCCTAAAACTAGGAAGCGGTGAAGGGCGGTTTTGGGAGCTGTCTTTTGTAACACTGACGTAAAAAAAACCGGTCAAGTGCGAGTCGGACTCGCGCACGAAGTGTTCCGTACCATTATATATACAAACGGCAAAAAAAAACATGTCTTTTGTATGGGAGCCCCCCTTAAATATTTGTTTTAATTTAATTTAATTATTTATTTTTAAAGTGAATATACAAGGTTAGTCAGAAATTGGGTACTAATCCGAAAGGGTGTTAAAGTACACATTATAATGAATAACTTTTGTTCTACAACTTTTCCCAAAAGTCAACAGTCTAAGAGAAACAGTTGTTCAAAAATCTCAAAAAAAAATCTCTAAAATCTATCTTTCCCCAGTTATGATCAGCTGTGTTTACATTTTAGGTCATATTTGGGGTTATGAATTTTAGAAGCACCATTTTCTGAATTTGTAACTAAAGCAGGGATGAAGGATTTTTGAAAAAACTAAAATTAAAATCATTTTATTTGGAAAAAAAATGTATCGAATTTTGAAATTTTAACACTTGCTTTCAAACAGTCATCAGCGATACTATAAGTGGGCTTCGGATTAGTACCCCCTTTCTAACTAACCTTGTATAACTAAATATTCTGTGAATATTTCAAGCGTCTACCTGTTGCCGTTATGAATATCGAGCAAAAAATCACGTTCATTGTATGGGAGCCCCCTTAAATATTTATTTTATTCTGTTTTTTAGTAAATTTGTTGTTACAGCGGCAACAGAAATACATCATCTGTGAAAATTTCAACTGTTTAACTATCACGGTTCATAAGATACAGCCTGGTGACAGACGGACAGACGGACAGCGGAATCTTAGTGATAGGGTCTCGTTTTACCCTTTGGGTACGGAACCCCTTAAAAGAACTAAGTAATTCTAGTATAGTAGAAAAAATATAGGAATACGCTAGGATGGAGATGAATGAGACCAATTTCCTCGTTCTCTACACCACAATGAGAACACCTCGATACAATGAAACATGACAAATTAATTAACTGTTACGCGTATATACGTGGTATGAAAATATGTTGTTAGGAATTGCTAATTGGAACACATGTGCGGAACAATTGTTAATTAGGTGTTGTGGTGTGTCGACACCTTTGCTTGTTTGTCATGCTATCATGCTACAATGATTTGAAGATATACAACGTGTTACACAATTCCGCTTAAAAAAGAAAATGTTAATCAAGTAGTATTTTATGGTTGTTGTCATTTACCTCTCAGAGGAAATTAGGTAAGAATGTAAATAACTTTCTGGGTAGTCTACTCTTTACTTTTATGTTTTCAGGGTTGCGTTTCAGTGATGATTTTATATTATGATTTGCCCAATATTTTTTTTGTGTCCTTTTTTTTACAAATTGCCAATAGACTCTTTGCAAGGGACCTTTGATGGGGTGATTTTGATTTTGTGTGTGTGTTTTTTTTATGTTGTGGTAGGGTGGTTTTGATGGGGTCCATGAAAAGAGCCTCCACGAGTGACAATACTTATGTACGTCCGGCGCACCCTGGGCAGTCAGCCCCGCTACCAACCTTGCTGACTGGCTAATCTTTTCACCACAGCATGAGCTATTTTCGTATAGCTCGTGCTGACACGAGAGAAGAAGAAGGGACCTTTTAATTCCAAAAAAAAGCTTTAGGGGTATTTTTGTAACACGTTGTATATGTATGGTTATGTTGTGTAAGAATCCCCGTGTGGGGATGAACTACAATATAAAACTTCCTCACCGCACGCTAGGAATAGACGCGTGTTGTACGATTCAACAAAACCCAGCACGCTTGGTATAGTAACTACAGGGTCATTGGAAAAACAGTCACAACCTTTTAAGGGGTCATGGTACTCATCATGCCGCTGCGGCGTAATACATACAAATTTCCATGCCTACCACACGGTGCGGTGCGGCGCAGCGCCGCACCGCACCGTGCCAAGACGAGGGGGGAGGGTGTATGCGCCGGAGCGCCACCGCTCCGGCGTCCGGTGCAGGGGGCTTACTCCCTAAGTCCGTCAACGAAGTTAGTCGCCCGTCCGAAAGTAGCCCGAAACGTAGGAGTGAACGAAACAAGTGTCAAGTTCAACTTTTCGGACGGGCAAAAACACATCAATAACAGGGACAACTGTCAAATCGTGTTGTCATACATTCTTAGTTCGGGCCCCGAAATAATCGTATGTCCGTAGGTGATAGGGAGTAGGAAACGCTCGTAACTAAGGCCGAAACCACGGACTTCGTGCTTAGAGAGTAGACCGATAAGTGCTGGTAGATCGGCGCTGGTTGCCTGCTTCCTTTATGTATACGCCCTTAGGTGTGGTCGGCACAACATGTCTTCCTCTACCATTCTCTTCTATCAGCCGTCATTTCCGTACTCACTTCTTTCTTACCCAAATCATCCTTCACACAATCCATCCATCTTTTCTTTAGCCTACTTCAATTGTTTATCATGAGACTTCACAACGTTGTCTCTAAGATTGGCAACGCATCACCAATCCTCTTGGTGTTGTTGGTGAATATAGGAAGAACCGTCTCTAGCGGAGGGTGCAAGGAGTGCGGGGCACTTCAGTAGCGAGTCATAAAGGGCGCCTCGGCAATAATGTTATACGGTAATAGCATTAAAATTGAATATTTTTACTGTGTTACACTCCTTTCCTTCTGCTACATACAGGCCACATATAATAATGATGAGGAGGGGGAATACTGAAATGGCTATGGCGTCGTCCTAATAGAATGCGAATGCACGATCATCGCAATTTCGTGCGAACTTAGTTCGCACGAACGCGCGATCAAACATACTGATGTCGAACAAGTGTCCTATTTGACGTTCGCGCGGTGATCTCGTCGCGTCCACGGAGAGCGGGGCGAGCGACAGAACAGGATACCCGCACGTCTTGCCGGCCGGCTGCAATTTTAGGAATGTGTTTTAAAGAAGACCGCAACGCAGCGCACGCTACTTTCTTTGCTGCCCGCTCGCATCGTTTATTCGCGCGATGATCGCGTATTCGCTTCCTATTAGGACACCCAGTTTTTGTGATCGCGGAAGCACGCGATGATCACTTCGCTATCTTCGCGAAGATCGCGTATTCGCGTTCTACTAGGGCGACGCCTATGAGTTCACACCCCGGCACCAGATAACCTGCAGACAGCCCTAAATATAGGCAGCGGTAGGGGAAAGGTGTACAAAACGATCCCTCTAAGGGAAGATGTATGCTATAGCCAAAATATTGAAGATATGTATGATATAAAAGTAGTTTTGGTTCATTTATTTATGTGATCTCATACTGGCATACCCATTTTTTTAGATTTAGGTGTCTTTTTTAAGTTATTTAATGTTTTTCAGAAGTTTACTAAAGGATCATTTTGTACACATAGGTGTCCAAAATGATCCCAGGGATATTTTACACTTTTATACTAACAATACTTAGGTTCTAATAAAACACATTTTAATTTTATAATATTTATTTCCAAAAATAACAATAACTGTCTTCTTAAGAACAATTAAATCTTAAATCATCGGAGAATTTAACTTCTTCTTTTTAATGTCTGTACTGGAACTGAAATCTGTTTACTGGCCGTTTTAAAGGGCTTTCCTTCTTTCACAGCGTCTAGTGCCTTCAGCATGGCATCCTCACTCCAGTTTTGGCGAGTTGTTTTTCGAATGTAAGCACGTGGCAAATGATCACTGGGATCATTTTATACACAATGAAAGGGATCGTTTGACCCCAAGTGCAATGTTTGCACACATCGCTCATAAACTAACCTTAAACATCACTATACGAGTAACAAAATATAGTTAAAACGTTATCAAACGTACATAGAAACCACGAGTAAGACAGTCATTTAAAAATAATTAGTAAAAATGAAATAATCACACACTGACAAGTTACTTACTGTAGATAAAAAGCACTGATTTTATTTTTTGATCATGGAACAACGTACAGTACTCACACCGCCATGACACTTCACTGGATGACTGATCGGGTGGCGGGAAAGACGTTTACCGGTAAATCCGGTAGATAGTTCTAGTAGTTCATTGAGAACTGCGGGGGATAATTTTACCTCGAGGGATCATTATGTACACCTTTCCCCTAACTACATTCTATCAGGTGGGCCGTCGGCTTATTTGCCAACCAATCACATTAAAAAAAAACCTTCTTCAAAGCAAGTTTTTAGGACTCGCGTCTTTGACATTGAAGAAGTCTTCTGTAGCATTAAAAAAAAGAATATCGCCATTATCCCTACTTTTTTACTATCTTCAAAGAAAGAACTAAATCTCTCCTTTTAAGATTAATCCCCTCCCTCCCCTCACGCCTTATAAACGCACTCCGTACATAAAGGCTGCGCAAACTGACACAGTTTCCCCGAAATTCGTGTTTGAAATGCCGCGCGTGTAATTAGGGTTGGGACAAATGCGCGAATTCTGTTGGCGAACGCGAATTTTAAGTGAATGCATATTATTACAAAATTGTAACTGAATCGTGTAAATATATTTTTTCTTCTTCTGACAGTTACACTTTAGGTAGGTACCTATTTTACGACTCCATAGGTACCACGTAGGGGACTAATTATACTTATTCAGCTCCATTCGCGTTTCGCTGAATGATTTTGGTCACACTTATACAGTTCTGCTTCTATCAGCCGCGTACAGCGTCGTAAGAATGAGAAAAGCCGTCATAGCGTGTTATCTCCGCTGAAACGCTTCTATCTACTGCGGACGGGACTGAATATGCTGCAAAGACGGTAAGCCACTCATTTAGTATTGTACCCTCAACATGGACAGTTCTATGTGGGATATTTTTATCGTTTTGCTTCTTGCAGAAGAAAAAGAAAAAAATTAAAACACATTTTTGTCCTCATTTTATAATTGTTTGCCGCGAAAGCAGAATAGACGCGGAAAGCTGAACGGATGCGTACGCGTCTCCATACAAAATCGTTGTTTTCTATGGACATAAGCTGAATAGAGCTGAATAAGTGTGAGTAGTCTCTAGCGGTTCCTCTATAAAGTTTTCAACGTATCAAACTCACGAGCCACCACTAAGAGTGTTTGTGCTGCGTTTGATCCGAATCCGAAGAAACTCAGCTGTAAATCAATAAAATTCGTATCGGATGTAGTAAACAACCGTTCATATAGAGGGGTGCATGAAAAGAGTTTCCACGAGTGACGATACTTAAGTACCTACGTCCGGCGCACCCTGGGCAGTCAGACCTTGCTGACTGGCTAATCTTTACACCACAGCATGAGCTATTTTCGTATAGCTCGTGCTGACACAAGAGAAGAAGAACCGTTCATACAAATAGTACTGCAGCTTTGTCGGATTCGGATCGGATGCAGTGCACAAGCGCTCCAACGTATTGTTATCGCTAGTGGGTATGGGTAACACTGGGCAATGTTGATAAAGGGAGGTAGTCGTCGATACGGATGAACGCACCCGAGGTTATAAAGGCGGCGGTCATTCGACGAAGCGAGAGCATTCCGTGTTGATCAGCTGAAGAAGTCTGACCTTTTATATCTGATTAGCTTGTCCTTATTTTATGATCTTGTAATAATTGTGTAAAGTAATATATTGTGATCTAGTTTATGTTACTAATACTAACCCAAATACAAGTACTCTCAGTGGTGGAGAGTCTATGTTGGTTTTATTTACTGTGTTTACCTTGCTCGCAATCCTGACATACCGATATTAGCTATAACTGTAATGATAGAATCACCCCTGAACGATTATGTCGTTGTGTCTTTTACAGTATCAAAAGACAGAAAAATCCTTGTTTACATTGGTAATTTAAACCAAATAAAATAATATAACATAACTTTAAAATGTTAAAAACCTCCAACACAAATAACAAAACAGCTCATAACCCTGAAACAGCTGAACTGATTTTGATAAAACATGTCTAAGAACCACCGCTAGAAAACCAGCTTTTAAATAAAAAAAACCGCACCTAAATCGGTTCACCCTTTTAAGAGCTATGGTGCCACAGACAGACAGACACAAGACACACACAGCGGTGAAACTTATAACACCCCTCTTTTTGCGTCGGGGGTTAAAAAATAAAGTTACCCAAGCAGCGATCAGCCAATTTTTTTGTTTGTTACATTTTCCAAACAAATAATGTATCTAATATTATAATAATCATTTTATTTTCAGGCAACTGAGGCCCATAGAATAAATACACAAAATAATCTTATATAAAAATAAACTAATACATATTAAAAAACCTTATTAATTAAACACGTAATGTTGTCGGCGGCGTCGTGTTTCGCTGCGTGGTGTCGCGCAACCGACCTCGGAAACGTCGATATACGACACCCTTCGGCCAAAAGTCGTCTTTCAAGAAGGTCTCTAGCTGGTGGGTTGGAACCCGTAGGTACCACGAACGACTTAAAGTTGGTGTTATGGTGCGATTCCAACCTTTCGACCCTCAGAGTCCAGTCAAACAAATCAGTCAGACAAATCCTCGCTATAAAGCGTCAGATCCCCCTAGCAAGTTTTAATGCTCGCTTAGTTCGTAAATATTGCAGCAGTGGACTAGCTACCGCTCCACAGCTTGGAAGTCAGTTGCAAAAGTCAACGTGCGCTGTGAAACATGCGAGTGGATTTGGTGCTTAATAATTGCGAAAGTGTTAACCGAATCGTTACACGCGAAAATTTGGATGCGAAAGCGACGACGCGTCCCATCCCTACGTGTAATCCTTTATATAAAAGTTATTATTAGCATGACAGGACTGACACTGACAAGCCGAACGCGAGATAATCTTACATCAGGTAGTTTTACTTGAAAATTCGATGTCAGAGAAAATACGTGAAAACCCATATTGTTAAAGTTCGGTGCGAGTTGAGGAAGATATTTGTATGTGTTTTTATGGTGTTTTTGTTAAAGGGTAAATGTAATGTTATATAAAGGGTTCCAAAACACAACGTCAAACCGGGAATAAATGATATAATAACAGATTATAAAAGCACAAAGCTAAAAAAAATAACTAAAAACAAAACTTTATTTTGTAGACGTTAACGTTTTATGTAATTAATGAACCAAATGGTCTATCATGATACATCAAAAAGAGTAATAATTTTAAATAATAGGCAAGGAAGATAAAATACAAAGTACCCAAAAAAAAACGTCACTAAAAATTAATAAAAAAAATTCGGAAAATCTTTTTTTTTTACAGTGTTTTTCTCGACCCATTTTATTATTTTATTTTTTGCCCCCTCAATAAAACTATGTCTAGTTTCATCCAATTTTATGTATGCACTTTATGGAGACTCGCACTGTACATGAAAATCGATACATTCAGTTGGTAAAATTTGTATCTGCAAATACAGTGGAATCTACTTATAACGACGACGAAGGGACTTGCGATACTTGGTCGTACTAAGCGGTCGTCGCTATAAACATCAGTAGATGTTCAAATACCGTGTAACTAATAATTTATATAAAAACATTTTCCACCATATGTCTACAAATTTAATGACAATCGCCATTTATAACACCGATTTAAACGTAAGCAATGCATTGAAATGATGCAATTTACTAACAAAATAAAGGACTTGTCGTTATAACCAGAAGTAAATTCTCATTTTCCCTTGAAATTACGTCGCTTAAGAGCGATTACGCACTGCATCCGATCCGAATCCGTGAAAATACCGATCTAGAGTAAAAATCTCGGACCGAATTCGGATGTTGCTTACGCATTATTCCGATCTCTGATCCAAATTCAAACAATTCAGGGGCCATCTTTGGCATATCCATTTGGCGTCCAATTTGAATCAGAGGTAGTGCGAAAGCGTTCATACAAACATTACTACGGCTACTTCGGTCCGTCAATATTCCTTCCGAATTGAAGACTCACGGATGACGGATAGAAATCGGATGACGGATGCCGGATGTAGTGCGTAAACTACCATACAAATAGTTCTAAGGCTACTTCGGAACGTATTTTCACGGATTCGGATCGGATGCAGTGCGTAATCGCTCTAAAGCAGTTGGGTGCTACATTCGGAATCGTCTGGTCGTTATAAACGGCCTTTTCTCTTAGTAATTTCAATGAAAACCAAACTAAATGGTGTTCGTAAGTCGCTATAAGCGATTCGTCGCTTTAAGCGAAGTCGTAATAAACGGTTTCCACTGTATTATCTTCACGAATATTATGTCACAAAATCTGTTAATATCGGTCGGTATCTTCTCTCATCTACTCTAATCTGGAAGAAGACAGCGTTGTAAAATACTTAGGAGTACCTCTCCCAATCGTTCTATAAAGTCGTTCAAGGTCACTTTTAATGGCTAGTATTTAAACGATCGAATATAAATTCAAAGTAAGGGTGTCAAAAATACTGATTATGGCGTACTGAAATACTAAGTGGGCGAAAGACTGAAGGCGAACACATATACTGAAAACGGCGACTTAAAATTACGAATTTGAGGTACTAGTTATTCAGAACGATCAGTATAATAATTCTTAAGCGAACAAATTTCACTCACATTATTGTTGTATGTTTGTAAGGTTGTTTGGGTTTCTATTTCTGTCTGCAGGGTTTAAAGTAACCTAACACGAAGTGGATGACCCTAACCTATCAGTGTCGAGGTAAGGAAATGTATATTTTCGCCCACTCAGTATTTTTGTCGCCCACTCACTATTTTTTCGCCCAAATTAGTATTTAATTCGGACACTTGGAATTTTAGTTGCTAGCTTAGATTAACTGTGTCCCACTGCTAGTAGTTCATTTAACGAATTTTAATCATTCATAATTTTTCGCCATTTAAGTAAATTTTTCGCAAATATATTTTAATGCCGCTCGGTTTAGTATTAAAGTATCTCATTCATCATAAGTCTTCCATATATTATTTATTCGCCCGATTAATAATTCCCCACTTTTAATTATAATACTTCAATAATATTATGGGCTAGTGAATTGTCGACTCAAATGATTGTGGTTTCTACTTCGTGGAAATTTTCTATGGGCAGCTTAAATACGGTCGACTTACGTGGAATCGTTATTACAAATAAGTACTGCGCCACTATCGCATACGAAAACCAGTTAAAACCGAGAATCGAACAGAAGGTCTAATGGCATAGCTTTAATCCTTAGTCGTTCAACCTAAATGAGGTTTCTATAAATGTCATGACTACTGTCATCAGACGAAATTAAAACAAAAATAATAACTATGCTGGTACCGTTTATTGATTGATTGAAAACAAAAAAAAAAACGTTTTTTTTTTGCTCTTTAATACTTTTTGATAGAACATTTTATTGTCACGCATAAATGAATGAATGCCCAGCAAGACAGCTGGCGAGCACGACTAGCGCGGTATCGCTTCCCGCAGTCAGTGAATTCGGGAACCTAAAATGCCTCGCGTCAAGAACACCATGTTTTCATTTAAAAAGAAGTTTTAGGAAAAAAAATGTTTATTCTTTCCTATGTCCAAAATATCCCCGTAAAGGGTTAATCTGTGTCACCAATAGACCACGAGGTTTATAAGAATTACATGAACTCGGAAACATTCTGTATACAATTACAACACCTGATAAACTCAAACACAAAACTCATTTATTCAAAATAGACTAGAATTACTTAGTTCTTTTTGAACGTCAATATTATACAATAGATAGCCCATAAAAAAACTCTCCCTTCACCGCTTCCTAGTGTTTGTGCTGTGAAGAAGAAACGGCGCGCAACAAACAACACAGTTCTGTCTGTCAGGTGAATAAATTAATTGAGTCTATACAAAGAAAATCATAATATGTTTTACAATAATAAATTTATGCAATTATAGGAAAACTAGTAATTAAAAATTTAAAATGTATACATTTATATCAATTCTGTATGAATTGAGATAAATCATAATCGTATCTAACTAATTAAATACATGCATATACCTACACATAAAAACTATTGGTTTCCAGGAAAACCACATGTGCAGAAAATAACTAGCGCCACACGTCCCTATCGTCAACATAGTCGTTCAAGGTCGTCACTGAAAATCAGCAGTGTTGCTGTTTCATGTTGGGAAAATGAGTCCCAATGCTGCCACAACACAGTATTATGCTGAGTGATGACTCATTCACAAGTGAATGCGACGCGACGCATTACTGTATTTTTAGTCTAGTAATAGTTTAGTTAAGGTGTAATAAATATTATGGTAGTTTTTAATTTCATTATCATTTTAATTTTATTTTCATTTAAGGACCTTTTAATTTTTTTTAATTTGTAATTACTACTTTTCCTTTATTTGCATTAATTTATTTTTGTAAAAAATATTATGATTTTCTTTGTACGTATAAACTCAGTTAATTTATTCACTTGACTGTGTTGCTGGGGAGTTTGTTGCGCCGTTTCTTCTTCACAGCATAAACACTATCAAGCGGTGAAGGGTGGGCTTTTTTGGGGGCTGTTTTTGGTATCTGACGTTCAAAAAGAACTAAGTAATTCTAGTCTATTTCGAATAAATGAGTTTTGAGTTGAGTTTGAACTGTTACATCTGTTGACATTATTACAGTAGGTATGTAGAGATCAATTACAATAACATCTGTCTTCAATGCATGTGTGCATATCCAACGAGTCACCATGTTTGTTATTTAGTAGATTTATTGTTCGATTAGTGCATAATTAATGTGACAGCTCCACCAGGCGCACGTGTGTCATTCATACAAACCTCCAAACGGCACCATACTGTTAATTAGCGACGTCTAATCTGTGGGGCGACTGATCCATGTTTTTGTTTAAGTTTGGCCTACAGTTGCAGATTGCACACATCTGCGTTGAACGAGTGACGCGTTGTAAATATCCTTTCTCACACATTTTTACTTGCAGCACATGAATAAATAAACCGACCAAAATGAAAGCTTCCTAACAGAGTTCAAAATTCTTACCTACTTTCATAGGGCTGTCTACTATTTCACGACCGTAAGTTAAATACCTACCTATCTAATAGAAAAGGCCAAATTAAATCTTACTAAGACGGCCTACAAATACTTTGGTACTATTCTACAAACCTACTAAAACAAAAATACGAAACAAATAATACGCCAATATAATTACTTACAAATAATAATTCTTATGGGAAATCCTTATCGTCATCTTAGTTATTTTGGATATTATCTACTCGTAACTAAATATTCTGTAACAAGCATTAAACATATCGTCAGTGGAAAGGTAAAAAGACTAAAGCGCCACTTTTGGTCAAAATGAGTTACATATTCAGTTCGACTGCAATTTTTTTTCTGCGTCGATTGGTCTAGGTCTCGTGGTGATCTGAGCACTTTTTTGGCGCTTTAGTCTTCCAAAATTTTGCCTGTAAGTACATTGATAAGTGACTAAAGCGACGTTTTTTCGATGTTTTATAGGTTGACGTCGCTTAAATACTTTTTATCTAAGTAGGTACTTAAGAGAAAAGATGGCTTATCAGTATTATTCGATTCCTCATTTATGCTAAACAATGTTTATTAGTAATTAATCCTTCAGACTAAATCCATTTCAGTGGTTTGTTAGTAAATCTGCATTATTGTGTTGTAGTATCGTTGGCGCTTTAGTAAAAATCGTTTTACAAGTATTTGTAATGAATGGCGGATTAGTAACAAAAATATCCCTAAGTTCAATAAGGAAGTCTATTTAGTAGTCGGTATGAGATTTTATTTAATAGTACGAAAGGCTATACGTCTTATTTAACATAATAATAATACTTAAATTTAACTTACAATTTACATTTTTAAATATTTCTCTAAACAACAAAACATTAAAAAATATAAAAATAGCAGCCCAACGGCATCGGGAACGGTCCAAGCTACCGGTGGTCAGGGCCTCAGAGAGAGGAACCTCCTAAGAATACGCGCCGTGTCGAGAAGTATCGCTTTCTGTATCAAGCCTTTGATCCAGCCACCCAAGGAGAGCCTCTTTAGGTGTTGGTCGAGGGTCTTGGCTAATAGCCGTTCGCCGTAACTACTATCGGCACAATTACTGCTGAATCAACATCCTATATGTCGACAACCTCGTATGCCAAGTCTTGACATTTATTTTTCTTTATCTTTCTCAGCTTTCACGAGGTTCTAGTCATGCGAAACAGTGATATCAACAATCATTGTGAGACGCTCTGATCGATTTATCACCACTAACTAACCACCCTGAGCCACCTTCAAAGTCCTTTTTGTCAAAAAAACAAATGTAAATGTGGCAAAATCGCTGTGTCTGCCTGATTATTAGCTATTTCGAAGTAGGTAGTGCTAACAACCTTCCAAACCCTAAACAAAATCACCTCAGTGGTACCCTAATATTGTCACTAGGTTTGCATAAATGTAAGTTCAATCGGACGAGCGAAAGTCAAATATCTATTGTGATAATCTATTGCTTGGTGGAAATCTCTACTCCAACTGTGAAAAGAGCTGATCATTTTGAAACGGTTGAACCGATTTCCATTAAACAGCCTATAATTAACCCTATTTAACCAGCCTTCAAACAAAAAAACCGTATTGTAATCGGTTCATTCGTTTGGGAGTTACGATACCAATCTTTGAATGGCTCGTGCATGCGAGTACAACCTGTGGTCATGGCTTCAGAGAAAGAAACCTTTGCACAATGCGTACTGTGTCAGGGAGTACCGCGCACTCTATCAAGCCTGATCTAGCCGCCTAACGAGAGCCTTTTGCGATGTTGATAGAGGCTTTTGACCATTAGGCCATTAGCCGTAACAACAATCGGCACAAAGACTACTGAATCCACGTCCTACATGTTAACAACATCGTATTTTAAATCAAGATACTTGATGTGTTTATCTTTTTCAAGTTTCACGAAATTCTCGTCATGAGGGACACTAATATCAACCATACATCAATACAATCATTGTGCGACGCTCTGGCCGATTACTAATCAGGCTTATTGAGGACAACAGTCCTGTGGGTAATGATAGCTTGATCCTAGTACAATTTGACATTCTCAAGAACTGAGTCGGACGTGCTTGAAGTATGGTACACGATGTACAAGATTGTATTTCAGAGCAAGTAGCTGGTGAATAATTTTGGCCTTCAGGTTATGTCTGTGCAAATACTTGCCGTTAGTAAGACAAGAACAACCGGAGATAATTTGTCGAATAGATTTTCGTTCACAATTGCACATACAAGACCTTCGAAGTCGTCATAAAAAAATGCTAGGATACAAACGCTTTCTTTGCCATACTTCTTTGCGGTCGTTGTTGCTATGTATTGTAGGTTTCCACCAGTCTCTTAAGCCCAGGAAAGCGGGGTCAGTTCTTTGTCCACGACGACCACATCTCCCTGAAACTGTACATTTGGCGGTTGTGAGGGGTATTTGCGTTTAAAAAGTCTCGATCCCTAGATCACTTCCGCGGAATATACAGCCACATCACCGACAAACGGAAGTGATGCATTCCGATTTACAATCAGCAGTGCACGGACCAAAATTATCCAAGGCATCAAGAATCGTTTGAGTCCACTTGAGTATGCCGAAGGATTCATCAAGACCGGCATGAGCCAACCGTTAAAGACCTTGTTTCCGCCCGATAAAATATGTTTCAGAACATATTCAGGCGGCCAGAAGCTCTCCCGCAACTATTGCATCATGTCGGTCTCCCTGATGCCTATCACCTAGATATACCCAAGTGTGTCGATTTCAGTTGGAAAGAGGGATCTAAGTTATTTGGAGTCCCTCGAATCCCACAATCTTCCCTCACGTTTCATACATAAATATTTGTCCACATCAAATTCAATACTGACAGAATTACTGAAATTTTCAGTTACCTTCAGTAACTCCATGAGTTGCATATCGGTGGGGGCAAACAGTTTTGGGTCAACCATGTAAAGGAGTTGGGATATTACTTGACGTTTTCTCCTCACCTGGTAGCTCAGCAGTGATTTCTTCAGCAATGTACGTATAGGACTTAAGGGCAATCAAAACCATAAGAAACATTAGCCCTGGAATATATCATACTCGATCCTGATCGGTTATCCACTCCTCAAAATCTGCCGATATCCTGAATAAGAAAGTTTGAATGGTTGGATTTCTGCATAGGGCAGCCGACGTGGTTGCGTTGTATAAAATCATTAAATCCGTTGTTTAGGTTTTAACAATATTTTTGCATTGGTATTTAAAGGTTTTTCACAACACGTTTATAGTCACAAAAAAAATTTAATGTCCAAGTAAAATTACATGCTAGTAGGCCATAACTAAATACATTAAAATTTAGAAAAAAACATTATTTTCAGTGGTAGGAATGGTACCACTTACATGAAACTTTTTGCTCTTTAGTAATTTTACCCTCCTGTGTCTGTTAATCGGAATGGTATTTAATTAGTAGTTAGTAATTTTACTTGAACCAGATTAAATGTAAATATTCTTGTTAGTGATTTATGCTTTCCATTTCATGCAACACATAGAACTATAAGTATATTTCCTTGGTTATCTTTCAGTGCTTGATTGTTTGTTAGTCGTTTTCGATTGTGGGTACAAAAGCATCTAGGGTGGATTAGTATTTTGGCCTTACCAAGTTATTTGAAATTGTGAGTGAATATTGACTAAAGCGACATCTATCTCACGAAACAGTAGAGATAGAAGCTTCACACAAAGACCAAAAAATAGCAAAAAATCACACTACATCGGTATGTAAGTTTCATTAAGATACCTCATAAAGAAAAATTATAATGAATTTTTTTCTTCAAAAAAATACTTTAAAACGCTCTCCTGTAAAGTAGGTATATTGGCGCTTTAGTCTTTTTACCTTTCCACTGACGATATGTAGGTATATGAAGATATAATTAAGTGACAAGTTGGATATACAAAGTCTCCTTGTTTTTCCTACCATTATCAGTACACATACACACAGTACAAGAGTTTGGCAACTTTAAAAACAATTAAAATAAAACGTCCGCGTCTCGTACCGCTGCCGCTGTGACTGTGACACCCCTTAACTTTGTCCGCTTACTGAGCCGCCTCAAACCGGTTTGTACCCGAGCGGGCGCCGGCGCACTCCCCGCGCGCCTTGTCGGTGACAAGTCACACACATAGCTTGTGCGTGTAGTAGTGTACCTACGCACAGCGTTTAGTATGAAGCTTTCATTCTGCTCGGTATATTTATTCATGTGCTTGCAGTGTCAATGGAGGGGCGTGTCATGTTATCTATCTCTATAAAAATGAATTGCTGTTCGTTAGTCTCGCTAAAACTCAAGAACGGCTGGACCGATTTGGCTAATTTTGGTTTTGAAATATTTGTGGAAGTCCAGGGAAGGTTTAAGTGGTGAGAAAATATGGAAAAGTTGCGAGGAAAATAGTAAAAACAACAATTTTATTTTCCCATACAAACTGTTCCTACCTGTCAAACATTTGATGTTCGTCCCGTCAGTACGGTAAACTCGGGTGCTCTCAAATTAAAGAACGTATTAATGATGGGTTTCGAATCGACAATATACAGAACATATATAATATATGTATATCCACAATATTCAGATTATTGCGTATTTAGATTTAAAAAATGCAAATTAGTGTCACTATGACAAAGAATCGACATATTTGTTGTAAGAAATATATTTTGAGACTAAACTTAGAAAGAGATAACATGATTATGAAATCAAATAAGTGGCATTGCAACGCATGGCGGGTACAGCTAGTTGTAGATAATTAGTTAATACTAAATGTCATACTGAAACGCCTTCATATAGTTCATATGATATCGCGCAATATGGCCGCCACAGACGAAGGGATATCGAATATCGAAAACGTTTTACTGCATATTAATATTGTCCGTTTTTGCATAAATTTCTTGCAAATACGTTGGGGTCACCGGAAACAACATACTATGTTGAATGGAAAATTCCCAATACGAATATCCGACTACAAAAACATCACTATCATTCAAACAATATTCAGCGGGCAATATTCACAATATTTAATATTCAATTTCCTGGATATAGACGCTAGTCGTTCATCCAACATGTTTGATAAACGACGAATCTAGGTGTTATATGATACGAATAAAAATGTAATGGCGGTTTTAATACCGTAAGTTTAAAGACATGTTAGATTATTCTTTACTTTGAAAGTTTTTATTTAAATAAATACCATTTTTATTTAATTTTATTTCTTCCAATAAAGGAATGGAAGGATCACTTTATGTAATTATAAAACTGTTTACTCGATCTACTTATTTTTTATTACCTGACAATATAAAAGAAAATAATAATCTAACCTAACCTTCAAAATATCGCCTTAACTTTCTTCACACAGAGATTTGAAATGAGCCGCCATAGTACTCGTAGTTATTGCAGTACATTGAAATACTTATCTAATTACATATGTGTGGTTGTTATTGGTTCCTAGTGTAGTATTTAGGATGTGGTAGTTACTGTCCTTTCAAGGGTTCTGGAGACAATTTATTAGGCTACGTTCATACATGCGCGATTATTTTCGGCGCAAAAGCGCGCGCGTTTCGCTTACGAATCGCTCCCTCTTCAGAAACTTTGGAATTTAATAGTTAGTCCCTTGTCTTAACGTACATCAAGAATGCCATCCTAGCCGGGAGGTTGGAGGCCGCAGGGACGGTGCACGATTGCGACGCGTGTATTACGCAATAGCTATTCGGGCGCTGAGCGTGCGCGTGTACTTTACATCGATAAAAAATGTACGTTAAGACAAGAGACTGACTATTAAATTCCAAAGTTTCTGAGGAGGGAGCGACCCGTATGGGAAGAGAGAGCGTTTTCGCGCCGAAAAAAATTGCGCATGTGTGAACACAGCCTTAATGTGATTCTTAATGACGGTATATACTTAATTGTAACATTGTTTATAACAATTTAAAAGAATAAAATAACCTAACCTAACCTACGAAACAACGCCATAACTTTTTTCACACTGCGATTTGAAATGAGCCGCCATATTAGTTACTAGCTTTCGCCCGCAGCTTCGCTTGCGTGAAATTTTTAACCCGTTAAGTGACGATTTTCCATACAAACTTTCATCCCCTATTTAACTCCCTTAGGGGTTGAATTTCAAAAAATCCCTTCTGAGTGGATGCCTACGTTACAAAAGGAACCTACTGTCAAAATTTCAACTTTCTAACCACACCGGTTTAGGCTGTGCGTTGATAGATCAGTCAGTCAGTCAGTCAGCTTCTCCTTTTATATACAGCGTGTCCCAGAAAGTAGTGTCAAGCGGAAGTCCAGAGGTAGAACATCCTTTGAGGTACCCAAATCACCCCCATGTATGTTCCGCGATTTTTTGTAGTTTTCGAGTTATGAATGTTTTTCATGTTTTTTAATCAAACTCTGACTATAACGACATTTTTGATCATAGTGACGTGAATAGTTGAGATACATGAGTAATTTTTTTTTCTAAATTAGCTGATTAGTGACCCTTTTGAATGCATAAACAATTGTAATCATAGATGTAACGAATGCGTTACAAAAAAATATTGAATTGTCATAAAGTTAAAATCTTGCATGTTTCCTAAATCTTTGTGGGTGATTTAAAAATAAATCTCCCTAAACTTTTTTTGTCAGATGTATTTTAAAAACTTATCCATTTTATCAGCTATTTACCCTGTAAATTTCATCGAGCTATCTCTACGACATCATAATAAAAATTTCATTCAAAGCATACAATATCGAGAATTCCAGTTGTAAAAGGGTGAATGAAAAATTGATTAAAACTAACTAATAACGTCTTTTTAGTAACCCTCGACGCAAAAAGAGGGGTGTTTTTAAGTTTAACGTGTGTGTCTGTGTGTCTGTTTGTGGCATCGTAGCTCCTAAAGGGATTTTGATTTAGTTTTTTCTTTTGTTTGAACGGTGACTTTATCGAGAGTGTTCTTAGCTATGATGCAAGAAAATCTGTTCAGCCGTTTGAAGATCATCAGCTCTTTTCTGGTTGTCGAAGGGATATGGGCAACTTCTACTGGTATGATCGATTTGAAATTTACTATCCTGTGACTTCAATGATATTACAATAACATGGTAACCTTGACCTGATACTCAAGCATCATCTGAAACAGCATGATACCCAACTTACAGTAGAGGTATTGTATGCCTATTGATTCTTTAAGTTTATGATAAGTTGTAATGACCTTCTTCTTGTCACATGTCATCAATATCATTGAAGTCACAGGATAGTAAATTTCGAAACGATCAGACCAGTAGAAGTTGCTCATATCCCTTCGACAACCAGAAAAGAGCTGATGATCTTCAAACGGCTGAACAGATTTTCTTGAATCATAGCTAAGAACACTCTCAATAAAGTCACTTTTCAAACAAAAGAAAAAACTAAATCAAAATCCGTTTAGGAGCTACGATGCCACAAACAGACACACAAACACACACGTTAAACTTAAAAACACCCCTCTTTTTGCGTCGAAGGTTACTAAAAAGACGTTATTAGTTAGTTTTAATCAATTTTTTATTCACCCTTTTACAACTGGAATTATCGATATTGTATGCTTTGAATGAAATTTTTATTGTGATGTCGTAGAGATAGCTCGATGAAATTTACAGGGTAAATAGCTGATAAAATGGATAAGTTTTTAAAATACATCTGACAAAAAAAGTTTAGGGAGATTTATTTTTAAATCACCCACAAAGATTTAGGAAACATGCAAGATTTTAACTTTATGACAATTCAATATTTTTTTGTAACGCATTCGTGTCATCTATGGTTACAAATGTTTATGCATTCGAAAGGGTCACTAATCAGCTGAGTTACAAAAAAAAATTACTCATGTATCTCAACTATTCACGTTACTATGATCAAAAATGTCGTTATAGTCAGAGTTTGATTAAAAAACATGAAAAACATTCATAACTCGAAAACTACAAAAAATCGCGGAACATACATGGGGGTGATTTGGGTACCTCAAAGGATGTTCTACCTCTGGACTTCCGCTTGACACTACTTTCTGGGACACGCTGTATAGATAGATTGCAGTATATTAAAATACCTATCTAATGACATATATGTGGTTGTAATTGGTTCCTAGACAAGCTTCCATATATTTTTGCCGATTCTACTTTCATATCTTTCAATAAATTTCGTTTCTTTCAATAAATTTCATTCTCACTAAATGAACGCGACTTTTCCTGATTAAGCCACCCTCCGGTACCTCTCGGCACAATTTTTCGCGTTTGGAGCGGATATTAAAATCTTATCGAGAACACGTAGCTTTCCCTAATTAAAAAGTATAAGAGACAGCGCGCACTGGTGAATTTTTATTGCTGGTAATTTAGTCATAATTTAGGTATGTCTGCACTGGCCGTCGAGGATATTAAAGGCTAGGGAAAGTTATATAACTTGGCATGGGCATACTTAATAATCACGCCGACAGTGGTACAATAAAAATATGTTTTTTTTTTTTATGGTACCTCTACACGTAATGTTGTGATGTTTTTTTTCTCGTTTTCCCCATAGTGTGGGATGTTGTTGGATAGGTCTTTCAAAAATATTATGTGTTTGATAACACAATTTTTCGATTAAGGGATCCGTTTCTGAAATATTAAGCATTAAAGTGCTAATTTTTGTTAGAGTCAAGTGAATATATAATAGCGGATAAGTGAAAAAATTAACGAAAGTAATATATACAACGAAGTTAAAAGGAAAACTATCACAGCTAAGTAGGCTTTACAAGTTTATGAGTAATAGGCGACCAACCGGAATTGTAAAAATTTCATAGATACAAATTTCATTTTAAAATTACTAAGCCCTCTTCTTAGTCCGCATTATTGTGCAACTACGGAACCCTATTACTGCGCGTGGCCCGACACGCACTTGGCCGGTTTCTCTATGTTTTTTTAGCGACATCGTCGCCAATTGTGTACCGATTTTATAGACAGTGGAACTATTCATTGCCGTAATCGCATGTATACGTATTGTTTATGCCACTCCAAATAGAATAACAGAAAAACCGGTAAAAAAAAACTGAAAAGCTTTTCTTCAAGTCTGTTTTTTTTAAATTGATTGTTATTTGGTCTGTCTCAATAACAAGACTATTCATGCCAAAACTTACTTATTATAAATAGAAAATGTTTATTAATCAGTTACCGTAGAACGGGGTTACTTTGATACATTTTTTGAGCTTCATGTGTTTGTATCTTATTTATTTTCGCTTTTACCTACTACATCAAAAATATTTCATATTAACTAATATATGTATATAAAATCACATAGACTAGATAAAAAAAAAACTACAGAGCATAGTTTTCGATAAAAAAAGGAGAAATTTCCTTATCAAAGTCGGACCGTAGGCTTTTACTTTGATAATCCCTGTTTTATCATTCAGTGTCAAAGTAGTCCCAATTAGGAGTCGATTTTTGTACATAATCAGAGTAGTGATTTAGTAATTTTATCTTCACCATCTGACTTCGCAGACACCTCTATACCGTATGGTAAAATAGGAAAACTGTCAATGTTGCCTATACAGTTAAGAAAATTGCTTATAAAAAATTTCGATACTTCCACTTCATCTCTCTAGAGGTCGAATGTAAAACACATTCATTTTATGCTACAAAATATTGTGGAAATATTATTCTCATCTTAGTAAGTAAGTTAGCTAAAACACAAGTCTGTAAGTTCATACATAACAGGAAGTTTCAGCTGATCTTATGCTAAAAGTTTGCCAAGTATCAGATTTCTGGGTCAATAGAGGCTCGATGTATACCCATCAAGCCCTTACTGGGTTGGGTACGACCACAGAGTAATAAAAAAAGACAGATATACGCAAAAAAAGGTGTGTCCACATTTGCGCACATGCAAGAAACGAACATAGCACGAACTGTTCGCGAACAGCAGGACAATTCACATAACATAACATCGCGCTTGTATTCTCCGAAAGGTTCAAATCAAATCATTTATTTGCAATAAATAGGGTACATAGAATGGTGTTACATGAAAATACAATATTAGATCAAACCTATTTAGCCATTATAAATAGCATGCTTTACTTAAAAACTATTAGAATTATTACTGCATATTCAAATTAATTAATAAGCTTAAACAGATTTTCAATAATGCCAAAACACAAGATACATTCAGGCAACGAGGTTATGCTTGCAATACAAAACATCTGTAATACTACTCAGAATAATTTTAAAACTCTTTGATAGAGTAAAATCTGTTATTTAATAACCAATTGCTCAAAGCTGCTATAAACCTATTTAACGGTAGTTCTTTAAAACGTGTTGGAATTTTATTATAGATGCATATGCACATTACATAGTTGCAAATCTGTTTGGGTTTCTAATATTTGTTCTCTGAGTAACATCTTTTGCGTGTTTGAATAAGCTAGAGCACTGTTTAACGAACTTGGTTCGGTTATGTTTAAGTCCCATGTAATAGGGGGCGAGTCTATTGCCATCAACCAGGTACAAACCCAGACTCCAGGCTGCTACTGAGAAATCCCGTACGGAAAAACCCAATAAAACTGCCTCATCTGGCGATCCAAACCAGGACCTTATGCTGAGCAGTCAATTCTACTAATGAAATTGCTGCCGTGCCGCAAATGAACCACAACCGTCAGTCAAAATATTTGGTTTTGTTTTTGTTGTACATTTTTGTTTCGAACAGTAAAATCCAATTTGTGAGTCAAACCCAAAATTTCGGAGCAGCCGCGCGGGCGGAGCCCGAAGTGGTGACACTAGCCTTAGGCTGCAGACACACTAGAGCGTATCTTGCACGGCTCATATTCGTCGCGTTGCGCGTATGCATCACATACAAATTCCCCTGCGAGGCCCAAGCACGCATTTGTTATACTTTGTTACGCCGAGCGTTATAGGGCCTAGAAGTATTGCATGCGTGTTACTTTCGATCGACGTTAATAGCACACACACACACAGCCATACTTAGGCACAGTATCAGAAATTTATGTCAGAAAGTTTCTGACGCGTGCGCGAAGACCCTCTACGCATACATTTTATACTAGAGCCAGCAGGCTGCCGGATCCAGAAAATTCTGACAGTTTGCGGGTTCTAATATAAGGTGTATGAGCAGAAACGCGCGTCAGAAATTTTCCAGACACTAAGTTAATTGTAGTGTTATGAACTATGTCGGTTTTTGTTGCCCTCATAGAGTAGTTTAATTAATCCTAATACAGCACGTGTCCTTTATATAATAAGTATTAGCCGGTGCAAGATACGCTAGTGTGTTTTGGTCCTAATCCGACGTTTTGTTTAGACGTATTATTTTCGCACTATAAAACCCTTCTTATGTGTTCTTGCTGTTAAAAGAAGAGATCCTACAACTTCGTAAAGTGAAGGAATACTCATTAGGACATATTTTGTTAAGTTTTAAATGAACGGAGACCTCATTAGCGAAGTTTGTTTATACTTAACGATAAAACAGGGACGGAAGAAGAGTTAAATTGAAGCGCAGTGCAGACTACGCTACAATATATAGCACTAAGCACATATTGTATAGCACAACGATATCGCTCAGCATACATTTCGTATGGAAACGTTCACACAACGCTATACTATTAAAGTGTTGGCTTGCTGTACGCAATAAACTTGAGCGATTCTCAGAGCTATATCGTACGATTCTCCGGTCCCCGCCATGCGTCACTTCTACCCTGCCCATTACCCGACGGATCGCCGTCAAATAACTTGCTATACACAGTAGACCGACTTGCGATATAGCGTATAGTGTGATGTCATGCTATACAAGGTGTAAACGAATTCGTGTAATTTCTTAAAACCACATGATCTATTACTGGTATAGATTAACCGGGCACGGGATTTAGCTTGATTAAAAATAAAAAAAACTCGAGAGCCTACAAGGTACTCGAGTCTATCTCGGCACATCACTAGTCTGTACTTCTTACTTTGATACGTAAATTCAGCTGCAAAGTTCCAAAATGTGTAGTGCAGACTTGCAGAGCAGTTACTTCGAATAGGCCCCTGAAGGCTTGAACGAATCCAAAGAAGTTTTAGTAGTAGTAGAACTGCTTGTAAATGAGTTCGTCCGGAGAAGTACTACTACCATAGGTCTTTTTCTAGCGCCAAGCAGCACTGGGGCCTAATTCTTGTAAAATAAATTGTTGCCAAACGCAATCGAACCACAACCGTCAGTCAGTTTTTGTTTTCGAAAACTTTCAAAATGATTGATTTTGTTTTTTGTGTCAAACAATTTGATAGCTTTTGAAATTGAGAACTGTCTGAATGAACGGTTCGGCCTTGGTTCGGTTGTGATTTATCAAGATTTATTTTAGGAGAATTGGGCCCCTGCTGTGTTCCGGGTATGTGTGCTGATGAAATTATAGGCACATGAGACTTTGTAACTTTGTCTCTAAGGTTGGCAAGACATCCTATCTTTTTACCCAACTACGGCGAAGCCAAAAGGAAGGCTAATGATTTTGGCAGTCCATGTATGTATGTTTGTATGTTCCACCGTAGCACGTAGACTACTGAACCGATTTTAATGAATGAGGAGTCAGGAACACCTCCATTAAACAGATATGGTGTGTATATTATACAGTAAGTGCTAGCACGGCTCTACCTTGACCGTTTTTGTACCTATGCATTTCTGGATTTTTATTTGAATTATTTTCTTGTTTCGACGTTTTTAAATCCCTTTTTTTACGTAGTCGGGTTATAGTTTTTCATCGTCTTTCTGTTTATCCAAAGGTTGTCTGGTAGATATTGCTATCAGCGATAAAACCGCCATTATACCCTTCAGTGTATGTTATTGTATAAGAGCAATGTTAAAATTTTGGTGGACAATAAAGCATATTCTATCTACGTATTCCATCTTGGCGGCACAAATACGTATGGTGGTAGTACCTACTGCCCGGGACGAAGTCTTGAAAAAGGATTTCTACTACTAATAAAACCTACATCAGCAGCTAATTCTTCTCAGTCAGAGAACCAGTCTATGTCACTACTTCTGACACCATTCTGAAAGCAGCACAGATTTTGCCGACACTGCCGTCTGATTCCTAAAAGACTTAAGTTCCCTGACCAATGACTCCATTTGAAGTCACATTGTATCTGAACTCAAAAGTTCACGACTCCAAAAGGAGTCACAGTTAGAGCCCAAATACATGTTCGATACTTGCCTCCGACAGTCGGTTCCGATAGTGTGATGAGACTATCTGAAGGCCTCCGCGTCATACATTTGTATGAACATGAATTACACGTACGATCAGACTATCGGATCGGATGTCAGAATCGTAAGAATCGTCAGGGCGTCGTCGTCGTCCAGAAAAAATCGGACAAGAGAATCGTACGTGTAGGGTGGAGTGGTAGCCAATGAACCGCGTGTACCGTATGAACCATAGTACCTACCGTCCATACGCGACGTTGCTAGTTCGCGAAAAACACGTGTCAAGACTCGCTTGCCACGTCATGCAGTTTGGTCTAGTCGCCGGGCGCTTGTCGCCACAAACGAACGCGTGCGCCACGTACTTGTGTTTACTCAAGCAAAAACGACGAAAAAAACGTGAGTTTCTTTTTGTAGTTACTTCAATAATTTAACTCTTACTTAACTACATGTGAATTGTATGTGTAGTGTAGGTCCTTGCGCTTGTTTGAGACTATTTTTTGGAATTACTTCTCAACTGTTACTGTGTAAAACATAACCTACCATTTCCTAAGGGGAGATGGGTACGCAGTGAGCCATTTATCCTGGGTAAGCAATGAACCATGGTTCATTGTGTATCACATCTAAGTGCTTTGTGTTATGCTATCTATACAGGCGGGGAGTATTATTCCAGTCACAGTCAATCTCTAAGTGTTAATATGAGTATAATTACTATTTGTTTATTTCAGCATGTGACGAAACACGGTAGGGAGGGAAGTCCGTAAAAAAGGGCATCACACCGGAGAAGCTATCCAAAGAGGAATAGATAAACACTTGTCGGGACTGAGTATCAGAGAAGCAGCCAAAGATTGCAACCTTCCCTATCCAACATTGCGAAGATACATAGTAAAATACAGGAACAATCCGTCTTGTAGACTAGAGCCCCATTATGATTATTTATGATGCAAGTAAAATTTTCACTGACCAGCAAGAAGACAGCATAAAGGAATATTTATAATGTTTATGAAGACTGATTGTGTAGTTTTTATATAGGTAACCCGAAACCCATTAAAAATTGAAACATACAAATGTTTTATTTATAGTTTTTATATTACTGTGATTCATTGTGTACCACCTGGATCATTTAGTACCACCCCCGCGGTTCATCGTGTACCCTTAGGAGTACACTATGAACCATTTCACTTGTTTTAAAAAAACCTGTATTAATTAGGCAATAGTAAATATTTTCCATTTTTTTTAACGCAGTTTGGTAGCTTATTAAATCACCTATCTTCTGAGATAAAAATATTTTCTTAGACTGTAATCACGACCGTGCTAGAGCTCTTCAAACTTTTGGTGGTTCAATGGCTACCACTCCACCCTACCTATTTCATGAATCCGATCAGATAGTCGGATCCGGCTCCTGGAAGCAACTATCGGACGTGTATTTTGACCCTTATAGGGCACTTTCTATGTAGTTAATTTGTTGGATGTATGGGCTAAATAAATTACATTAGCATGGATTGATTGAGACACGTGTGGATTGAGAATCGAATTGCACAGTTTAAAAAAAACCGCCGTAAGTTATTGCAATTTTTTACAATGGCCATTCCAAACGCAATTATCCCGGTTTTTTATTATGTCAGTTGAACGTATGGATAAATTTTAACCCTTGTATGGACAGGTAACGTGTTAAGTGACATTTTGTCTTTAAGTTTTATATACCTACTACGTAAAAGCGCAACTTTTTCTCTATCGACCAGTCTGGTCCGTATTTTTCTATCATTTTGTTTTTACGTAACCTTTTTACGGTAAAAACATCAATTTAAAAAAAAATGTTAGTTGGAACCCTTTTATTCCAAACGGTCGATTTGTCAGGGAGTCTACTCCCTAAGTCCGTCAACGAAGTTAGTCGCTCGTCCGAAAGTAGCCCGAAATGTAGGAGTGAACAAAACAAGTGTCAAGTTCAACTTTTCGGACGGGCAAAAACATATCGGTAGTAGCGACAACTGTCAAATCGTGTTGTCATTCATTCTTAGTTCGGGCCCCGAAATAATCGTATGTCCGTATGTGACAGGGAGTAGGAAACGCTCGTAACTAAGGCCGAAACCACGGACTTCGTGCTTACTCCAGTTATGAGATCCAGAGACTTTTACAAAGACACTAATATTGTAGATGGTCACATTTCAGTACAGAAAAGCAGGATTAAAAAACAAAAACTTTAATTTCAAAAACAATATTAGTCCTGAAACTCATTAAAAGTTATACAATAAAAGCTTAAAAGTAGCTCAATAATTTGATATAACAAAACATCTGCATATCTTCAAAATCGGACGGTAAAACAGAAAAATGTAATTATGCAGATAGGCTCGTATTTTCGAAGCCGAGCACTGCAAACATTCTATCACGGCACTTAATTAAATTATTTTAATTAAATGACTTCGACTCTGTTTATGGATTTATCATATGTTATCTACTTTTCGTATTAACAATTTTATGAGAAAACTTTTGTGTTTATAGACTTTCATAAAACGGGTTTTATGTGATTAATATAATCCACATAACATCACGCTTGTGTCCCGAAGGGGTGGGCAAAGGTGTTATAGTACACACGGCTATAGATCAAGCTACGAATTCCAGTATAAACTGATCTCGCATTGTATAGGGTTTCCTTACAATGAGAGGTCAGTGTAAATTGTAAATGTATAGCTTGATGTGTAGCCGTGTGTACCTACACCCTTATTTTACCGTTGTGTTTAAGTCCTATACAGGGTGTAAACGAATTCGTGTAATTCCGTGATCTACTGGTATGTATGTCTACACCAGTGCGCTTTCATGTTCATCTTGCGCTTTCAACTTTCAATTCCTCTTGCGTCAAGTGCATGCAATATTGATTGCCGTAAGACGCATGCAGCTTATCGTCTACACCGGTACGCCTCGGTCAGTCGTCAAGATGGACGCGTGTAAACTTGTAGCTATTTGTGCGGCATATTTAGACGGATTAGCGTGCGCTAGGGGCATGCGCTTTTGTCGAACTAGTATTACTAATGGCATGTGCTATGGCGCTTCATGCATGTTTCAGACGAAGACGCAAGATGAAAATGAAAGAGCACTGGTGTAGACATAGCCTATACGTGACACAGCTTAACCCTAAAACGGTATTTTTGAAAACCACCTAAAAAAAAGATTCTAAATAAAATGTTGATTTTCTATTTCGGAGTCATTTTAGAGCCCTGAGTTAAACAGATTGCAAAGAGCGATATCGCGTTAGTCGTGCCCAGCCAAGTCGCCGCGTTTTTTCATATACGCGTGGCAACGAAAAGAAAAAGAAAAAAAAAAATTTTCTAATTATGAAATTCTTATTTTTTTACTGAATCCTAATTAGGTGGTTTACATAATTATGATAACTTATCCCAACCGCATGAAAAACAAGTTTTTTTTTTTTTTTTTTAATCAAGCTATTTTCCGTACGTGGCCAATCTACAGCAGTAGTAGATCACCTGATCTTACTACTGCTGTAGGTTTTAGGGAATTACACGAATTCGATTACACCCTGTATAATAGGGTGCGAGCCTATTGCCATTAACCGTGCACAAATCCAATCCACTTCCCCGCTATTTGGCAGCCATTTTGCTTTTTTGTTGAGATACTCTCTATTTTAAAGTTATGAAAATGTGAACACATTGTATCGTAATGTAAACGACAGACAATATTGTTGCCCTCCGAATAAGCCTACTTTTATTTCAGTAGGACCAAAACTTTGAGAGATATGACTTTTTTTGTACACACGTACAGAATATCTCAACAAAAAAGTGGAAGTGGATTGAACTAGTGTATAGTGTACTAGAATAGTTGCTATATAAGTATGTATACCTAGATTAGCGCTAGTTCATGACCGGACACATTGTAGAGCAGATGTCAAAATGCGTTTGCAAGTAAGTACTGCAAAATAGGTTTATTAGAAAACCACGTGACAATTCAAAATCAAAAGTTTTTATTTCACATAAACCATTACAGGCGCTTATAAAAAGTCGAATTTAGGTGCATGGTTCCAATTAGTCGTTTCCTATGGAGAAGAGCCGGCAAGAAACTCCATGGTTACTCTTTTAAAATCCATATCTTTAACAATTTGAGTGGGTACAGTTATGACTTAGATATGAGAGAGCAAAGTAGACTTAAGAGCAGGAACCACACAAAAAAACAAAATGAAAAATATGGTCACAAATTAACTAGGTATCCAGGCATCTAGCAAGTCTACAAAGCTCTCACATTTACAAAAGGTAAAAGGATGCTAAACTATATAAAACAACTGACATGGTTAATTGTCATCAAAACACATTACAAAGAAAATCACTGTATAGTAAGATAAAGATATCTTGAGAGTAACAATAGTAATAAAAAAAAAAAAAACTAATCGTAATGAGGTGAGTTAATAGACATACACATACGACGTTAATGAGGTACCAGGGAAGCCACATGTGCAGAAGGAGTTATTTCCAAACACCTTTGTCATTCAGTAAATGAACGTGCTTCCTTAGGCTGGACTCACACATTCTGAACATGTCAGATTCTTCATAGCAGTCTAGGTATTGCTTGCTTAGTTCGTAAAATTTGTAGAAGTCGACTAGCTGCGGCTGTGCCCACAGGTTGAAAGTGAACTAAGTAAGCAATGAACTCCAACTAAGATTATGAATTCAGATAGATATTCAGACTGTATGAGGAGCTCGTGGCTAAATAATTACAGCCGCATAGACCGATCTTCCGGGTTAAGCCACGCTTGCCGAGGTTGGTCTGTGGATGGGTGACCATTTAACATAGCGAGTTTCCTCCGTGCCTCGGAAAGCACGTAAAGCCGTTGGTCCCGGCTGTCATTTGTAGATCTTTGACAGTCGTTACTGTTGGTCAGAAGCCAGAAAGTCTGACAACCAGTCTTACCAAGAGTATCGTATTACCCAGTTACTGGGTTGTGGAGGTCTGAGAGGCAGTCGCTCCATGTAAAATACTGATATTCAGCTGCATCCGGTTCGACTGGAAGCCGACCCCAACATGTTGGGAAAAGGCTAGGCAGATGATGCAGACTGTATGAGGCCGGCCTTAACCATTACGGTCACAGGTGTTGTGTATTTACGATTTCAACGTTATTTCAATAATTGATATTGTAGACGCCCATTTTCGACATGAACGTGTTAATTCTGCAAACGGGATTTTTCAGAAAGCGAGTTTGATAGTCCTAACTAATATTATAAATGCGAAAGTAAGTTTGTTAGTTACCTTTTCATGCCTAAACCCCGATCATCCTGAAATTTTGCATATACGTTGTCAGGTGTACAGAACCGGACATAGGGTACCTTTCATCCCGAAAAAAAGTACTGTTCCCGAGGAAAACAACAATAACTTTAATAGACGCCACGGGTCTTTCGAATCATAATTGAATTATATTATTATAGAAACTTTAGTAGTGTGTTAAGAGTTGATTATGAAATTCTAAATTAACGCGAGCGAAGCCGCGAGCAAAAGCTAGTTTGGTATAAAGGCGTTTTCTGAAAAATCCGGTTTTACACACCGAATAATTATCTCCGTAGCAGAAAACATCGACTGCTAGACGTGCCTTCGTGTCTGACTGCAGCCCGTGCTGCGTCTCCCGTACCCCGCGTGTTGACCGCACTAAATGAGCTCGTGGAAGCCAACCCGGACTGCGATCTATTCGCTACCATATTCGCCAATTAAATGGCTGTGTGCCTACATTTTTGTGAGAATAATAGTATTTAATTGTTGTTATAAGTTTATGTTTTATGTTTGTACTTATTATAAACTTTGATTTATGTAATTGGTTTCTGAAAACGTGTAAATCAATAAATAAATTACATTCAGAATGAACACGCTCTTGTCGCAAATAAGCGATTCGTCGTTTTCTATGTCATGAGTGTGTTTGTTAGCCCTGTGGTCCTCTAATGACGCTATTTTAAACAGTACACGAGTTCCTTTCAAATACAAAGTTAATCGGAAAAGGGGTAGTAATCCGCGGATCACTCAAAGTATGACTGATGACTAGGGATCGGATATTCGGATTTTTAGCTACGTATGGAAGCGGCTTCTTAAAATATATATTTTTTGTAAGAAAAAACCTGGGATGCCAGGAACATCGGGAATGCATAACTAATCTGGTGTATAATTTGGAAGTGACATCTTAAAATGATTTATTAAAAAAATAAACTCCGGGATTCTTGGATTGCATAATTATTTAAAATTATTTTTTAACCCCCCATGCAAATATGTGTATGTAGAGTGTAAGAAGAAGAATGATGTGTGTTAGGTAAACCAAAAAAAAAACAAATTAAAATAATTATCCCGGAACCGCGGGATTTTACGATACAAAAGCGCGTTCCATATTAGCCAATATCTCAAGTTTAGGTGAATATGCATCTGATGACACTGATGATGATGACTGTTTTAAAGCAAGTGTTAAAATTTCATTTTATTTTCTTGCAAAATGATTTTAATATTTTTCAAAATTTCTTCGTCCCTTCTTTAGTTACGAATTCAGAAAATTGAGGTTTCCGTGATTCCAAATATAATCTTCTAAAATATAAACACAGCTGAACATAGCTCAGCATAGATAGAATTTAGCGTATTTTTATGAAGGCTTTGAACATTTCTCTTAAACTATTGATTTCTGGGTAAAGTTGTAGTACAAAAGTTATTCATTATTATGGGTACTTTAACACCCTTTTGGATTAGTAGCCTCTTTCCGACTTACCTTGTATACAACTGATTGACAATCATTATTCAATCTGATAGGTAATAAACCAGAAAAGTCGAAATCTAACCCGGCCCACGCAAAAAGGACATACTTAACTAAATACAACAACAGAAAAAATAAATAAGTTGGTACTTATGAATAAAAAATCGAAGTGAAAATTATAATATCTTTTCCACCACACTTCGACCCAATTTTGTTGAACCGCTGTTTGTCAACAAGGCGCACCCTGGATTTCAGCGAGTTGGCATTCGATCTTTTATTCGCATAACAAGATCGCTTTTCATTTTTACACGTCCCTTTTTCGCATAAAAATATTATTCGAATTTATTCGAATAATCCTATTAATCCGGTCTCATGTCAACTGAAATATCTCAAATTTGAGCTGATCATTTTATCCGATTATTCATTTCAATATTATTTATTAATCTCTTATTACAAGAACTGGGATAATAGGTAGTTTTGGCTCACATTAATTGAAACAGCTTTAAATTTAATATAAACTTTCCAAATAAATAATGTTTTATGCAAAATGTGTTGTTTGGAATAAAATTTAAAATCATTTTGTCTGTTATTGGGGCATTGAAAAATGGAATAATTCGTTTAAAAAAACAAAACAATTCATGTTGAGCTTGATAGGGTTGAGCTGACAACCTGTTACAACTTATACGCAATAATGATCTCTAAGACAACGCCCGAAGTCACATGTAGCAATAACGTGTTACACATTGAGTAACAAACCCTAATTAATTACGATCCTATATTCGGATGGAAGTTTTATAATAACGATGTGATCACGGATGATGGATGTTGGCTGAAAAAGGGTCAAGGGGTTAGAAGAGTGTATTACACGTGGGATTGAGTTTGGGCGGACATGAAAAACCAGAACGTTTTTTATTCCAAATTAAAATCATGTTTTTTTTTTAATACTAACTGAAAAATAAATCACAAATTACAGTATTTATAAATCTAAAACTTACCTCCTTTTTTGAATCCAAAAAATCTCCGCTCCAAAATCACAAACAAGAAAAAAAAAACAGTAAATTCCAAAAAGAGAACGTGAAATAAACAATATAAATTGTAGCACACACGATTATCCCTCCGCCCGTTCAAGTAAAAGTTATTCCAAAAACAAATAACTTATACCTTTGCCTCAAGAAAAAAAAAAACACGAAGCTCAAAAAAAATTATAACACACACCACCAAATGTCATAATAAAATGAATTTAGAACAGCACATTTTTTTACATAATTTCAGGAGTCGTAATTCACGTAACTAGACGCGCGAGACACAACCGAGCGCAGCGAGCGACGGAGACCGACTGGCTTAAAGCTGTGTATCTGAGCCTGCTGAAACTGTTGATTCCCCTCCTCCGCCACGCCTTTCCCTCCTGACGTCTTGTCGGAAAAATTTCATTGCACATCGGGACAAAATTGATGCCCCTCGCGGCCTTGCAGGCTTCCTTTATTTTTTGATAATGTTTGTACAACAATCTTTTGGCGTTTGTGTCGCTCGTATGGTATCATAAGTAATCATAACGTCTCCGTATCTTTTCAAGAGTTTTTCTTTTATAACATGCCTTCGTTTTAATGAGAAAATAGTGGAGTCTAGAGGTAGGTAGAAAGATAAGACCATTCCTTATTATTGGCTTCGAAGAACGGAAGTAATTTCCTTTGCTAATGTCAAAAGATAAATTAGATTTTTTTTCCAGGATTTTCATATGTATCTCAAAGACTAATAAGTTTCCATTACTTGTGCTAGATTAGTTTTTTTTCTTCAATTTCGCAGAATTATTCGAATTATGCCAATCCAAGTAGGTAATGTCGTCCTATTAATTTCGTTGCAGGTTCCTTCCCAAAATCTGATATTGGCAGAATTGTCGACATCAGCATTGCTTGTCATATCGTCATTGAAGTTCTAACAGTGCGTAAGTCATTTTGTGACAAAAACAGACAACACTACGAAAATCACAATATTACTTGAAATGAAAAAGATTATTAGGATTTTCAAAGGTTTATAAATCATCAAAGAGTTCATTTGTAATGATAATTAAAAACAATATTGCGTTCAGCATAGGTTACGCTCGTTTTAAATAGTTTTTTCACTCTCTTGTAAAGTAGTCATTTTTGACTTCCGCACTGTTAGAACTTCACTGACGATATGGAGAAAAAATAAATTGAATTTGGTCACATCAGCATCGTAATTGCGCAAAACACTCGTAATCGACATTTCGATTTTGACAGATCCACAATTTCCATAGTAACGTAAGTATATATTAACAATTCGACTCAAACTCAAAACTCATTTATTCAAAATAGACTAGAATTACTTAGTTCTTTTGAACGTCAGATTAACAAAAGACATCCCCCAAAAAAGCCCTCCCATCGCCGCTTCCTAGTGTTTATGCTGTGAAGAAGAAACGGCGCAACAAACTCCCCAGCAACACAGTTCTGTCCGTCAAGTGAATAAATTAATCGACTGTATACAAAGAAAATCAAAATATTTTTTTACAACAATAAAATTATGCATATAAAGGAAAACTAATAATTAAAAAGTATATAAATCAATTCTGTATGAATTGAGATAAATCAAAGTCGTATCTAAATAATATATATACATACATAAACCTACACATAAAAACTAATGGTTTCCAGGGAAGCCACATGTGCAGGAAAGAACTAGCGCCATACGTCCCTATCGTCAACATAGTCGTTTATCGTATAGTATGCCTTTTTAGTGAGAACTGATTTAACCCTTTATAAGGTAGTGGCAATATTTTCGCCACCAACTTTTTTGGAAGATGTCCCGACATGTTATATTTTTATTTTTAATACTGACAATAAAAAAAAAATTAGCACATTCTTTATAAACAAAAAAAGGGGCCAATTTTTTTTTCTTTTCATTCTTTTTTTAAAAAAAAATGCCAATTCTTTTTGTTAATTACTTTTCCTAAAACCGTTTGCCTTAAAAAGGGTCGTAAGATTTAAATTTGCCATGGGTGAGATCCGTAATTGTTTTGGGACTTCTCCACAACTATGTATCACGAATGAATATTGTTGTATTGTCAAAATCAAAGCTATTGAAATTACGAATGTGATACGCAATTCGGATGCTGGGAGTCAATTCAACTATCAAAATTGTAGTCAAACGCAAACGAACCACAATCGTCAATCAGTTTTTCTTTACGAAAACTGTCAAAATGATTGGTTTTGTTTTTTTGTGTCAAACAATTTGACAGCTTTTGAAAACGAAAACTGTCTGAATGAACCTTAGGAATGAACGGTGCGATTTATCAAGATTTCTTCGAGAATTTGACCTCTGGTTCCTGACTTCTCTATGATACCTACTGTGTGTAAATCTATGCACCGGAGAACGGGGTTACTATGATAACTTTCTTGACCTTCATGTGTTTGTATCTTATTTATTTTCGCTTTTAGCTGCTACATCAAAAATATTTTATATACAGGGTGTTAACGAATTCGTGTAATTCCTTAAAACCACATGATGTACTACTGGTGTAGACAGGCCCCGCATAGGATTTAGCTTGATTAAAAATAAAAAAATGAAATTCTTTTTTTTCTTGCGGCTTTGCTACCGGTCGTATCTAAACCACATAGTAAGGATTCAGTAAAAAAGTAAGATTTTTTTTGCAATAAAATTATTTTATTTGTGTGAACATTTCGATGCCACGCATAAATTAATGAAAGTACGGCGACACGGCTGGCAGGAACGACTAACGCGATATCGCTCTTTGCAGTCAGATAACTCAAGGCTCTAAAAAGAGTCAGAAACTGAAAATCAAAAAAAAAAATTGAATTATTTTTTTGCTTGGTTTTCGAAAATTTCCATTTAGGGTTAATCTGTGTCACCAGTAGATCACGCGGTTTGAAGGAATTACACGATTTCGTTAACCCCCTGTAGACTGAAATAACTGAGATATAATCACATAAACTAGATAAAAAAAACCACAGAGCATAGTTTTCGAAAAAACATTCAGACGAATTGAGAACCTCCTCCTTTTTGAAGTCGGTTGATAAAAAAGGAGCAATTTTCCTTATCAAAGTTGGACCGTAGGCTTTTACTTTGATAATCCCTGTTTTATCATTCAGTGTCAAAGTAGCCCCAATTAGGACTCGAGTTTTGTACATAATCAGGGGTGTGATTTAGTATTTTAATCTTCGCCATTTAACTTCGCATGCACCTATACAAGGTTAGTCGGAAAGGGGGTACTAATCCGAAGCCCACTTATAGTATCGCTGATGACTGTTTGAAAGCAAGTGTTAAAATTTCAAAATTCGAATTTTTTTTTTTCAAGTAAAATGATTTATATTTTAGTTTTTTCAAAAAAAAATCATCCCTGCTTTAGTTACAAATTCAGAAAATGGTGCTTCTAATTCATGACTCCAAATATGACCTAAAATGTAAACACAGCTGATCACAAATGGGGATAGACAGAATTTAGAGATTTTTTTTTGAGATTTTTGAACATCTGTTTCTCTTAAACTATTGAGTTTTGGGAAAAGTTGTAGAACAAAAGTTACTCATTATTATGTGTACTTTAACACCCTTTCGGATTAGTACCCCCTTTCTGACTAACCTTGTATATAGCGTTTGGTAAAATAGGAAAACTGTCAATGTTGCCTATACAGTTAAGTTAAAATGCATAAGTTCAATTTTTACAGCATTAATCACTGGTAGGTATATAAAAATGAATCCCTATTTCCCTTGGTCACGGCATCATGCGTGAGCGGCTGGACCGATTTCGCAATATTTTTTTTGTTGCATTCCTAATTGTCAGGAAAAAGTTCTTATGAAAGAAAATTTTGACATTTAAAAAAAACGAAATTATCTCAGTATGTCCACATTCTTCATTTGTTTACCGCATGCATGAAAATGGTTTTAACTTTTTGTTACTATTTTGTTTCTGAAGGTAGGTAGTAGGTAAGTATTAGGTAGGTAGTAACTAGGAAAAAGTGCATTGCAACGCAAGTCGGGTACAGCTAGTAAATAAATAAATAGACACTGAGCCATAGTAATTGCTGGGGTTATCATTGGTCATCATTATCGATACTTCTTCTTTCTGGCTATATGAGAATAAATAGCTCACGACGTGGTCAAAAGATTAGCCAGTCAGAGTAAGAATAATATGTTAGTCATTCTTAAAAGGTTTAGGTCTGTGCTAATGTAGAGCTCGTGTAGGCTAGATTTATTTTTTCAACAATCTTCAGTTTATATGTATGACTAGCGACCCGGCCCGGCTACGCATGGGTGCAATATATTATACATTTAAAACTTCCCCTTGAATCACTCTATCTATTAAAAAAAACCGCATCAAAATCCGTTGCGTAGTTTTAAAGATCAAAGCATACATAAGGACAGACAGCGGGAAGCGACTTTGTTTTATACTATGTAGTGATTAGTTATGTAGGTACGGTTTATTCAGGTGCATTTTTTGGGATTGTCCGACTTGTTCCGAAAAGTTTTAGAAAATTTGACAGCCAGCAATAATCTAATTTATGATAGGACTTTTAAAATGAAATTTGAAATAGGGCGTATACATAAAGAAAGCAGGTAACCAGCACCGACCTACCAGCGCTTATCGGTACTGGTCCGTACAAGTAACCGCTACATAAATTCATCGACTGTAACAAGAACACTAAGACCTAGGTCTTAGTGTTCTTGTTCTTTGCGGGATTCGCAGCTGCATACACCGCAACCCCGGCAGGCCTCGGTCCGCCAGCCCCTAGCGGACCTTTCCTTCTGTGGGGCCTTGCCCCGCGTCCTCCTGAGAGGCGCACACGGAACACATGCGCGCCGCCTTCTCGGGCCTGTTACTGGTCAGGCGACGGGTCCCCTAACCCGTCGCCCGCAGGCCACACATTGTGGTGGCCGGAGATAAAAGCGCCCTCCGGCGGCACCCGGTGCGTCTGGCGCGGGAAAGGAGAGTGGCCGTCGCCTCTCTCCCCCTCTCCGCTCCCTCCTTGGTCACCATCACGCACTTGCACGGAACCCTAAAAAAACAAGTCTTAATTTCAACCAGTAACGCTCGGTAAATCATAGAATCGTTCATAAATCAACTATTTTCTCGTTTGCCTACAGCAGTAGTTGCTTGGTCGCAGTCTGCAGTAACATTTCTCAATTGTAAACTTTTCGCATAAATCTTAAAAGTTAGAACTGTAAGGAAATTCGCATACAGGCGACCTATGCGACAGCACAAGAAACTGTTCGTTACCACATGTGCAACTTTATATTCGTCCATGTTTGAAAAATAAAATAAAGACTTTAAGATGGAAAACTTTACTGAGAAGAAAAAGACTTATTTTTTATCTTAGTAATTTCATTTTATTCTGGCTAAAAAGACCTGTATCCCAAGTGTGAGTTGGGTAGTTTACTACACGTTTCCGTAACGAATAGTTCACTATGATAAGTGTCAAACCAATTTTTTGTCACGCTATTCGCCGCTAGAGGCTCTGCCTAAATCGTCATACATTTTAGTAGTATTATTTTAATCTGACTAAAAATGACCTGTACCCAAAGTGTGAGTTGGGTAGTTTACTACACGTCCCCGTAACGAATAGTTTACCGTTATAAGTGTCAAACCAATTTTTAGTCACGCTATACGCCGCTAGAGGCTCTGCCTAAATCGTCATACATTTTAGTAGTATTATTTTATTCTTGCTAAAAATCATGTACCCCAAGTATTCATGTGCCCCAAGTGTGAGTTAGGTAGTTTACTACACGTTTCCGTAACGAATAGTTCACTATGATAAGTGTCAAACTAATTTTTATTCACGCTATTCGCCGCTAGAGGCTCTGCCTAAATCTTCATACATTTTTGGCGTGACACAACTACAGAAGTAACATAAAAAACTCACACTTGGGGTACTAGAATCCAATTCTACTGACAGAATGACCGTTGATCAATCGCAACCGAAACGTTCATTCCAGCCCGGTTCCTATGTCGAAAAACGGATCGTTTTGTTTAGGTACCAATTGTAGCCAATTTTATTGCTAAACTGAGCATATAAATAGACTCGTGAGCTAATTTTACCTGTGATAGGTACTACTATGCAAAGCTATGGGGATCTTGCTTCATTGTTGTGTGTTGAAACAATGATAACACTCTGAAGACTAAACGAAAAAAATAAATATTAGCCTGTAACTGTCCCACTGCTGGGCAAAGGCCTCTTCTCGTACAGAGAAGGAACGAGCATTGATCACCACGCTTGCTCACTGCGGGTTGGCGATTTCAGAACATTAATTCCAGGTTTCCTCACGATGTTTTCCTTCACCGTATGTCAGTGATGTCTTAGATTCTAAGAAAGTACATATGACATTGAAAAAGTCACATTGGTACTTGCCTGGTGTAACCTCCACCCGTTTTATCGTCATCTAATAATTAGGACGGTGTCTAAATAAAAAAAAACGAGTGTGTCCAATAATACAAACGTATAATAAAAATATAAAATTGACTATGCGGAGGCACACAAATTTGTAAGGTCGTGGGTTTACGGCCGTCTGTTGTCACACCTGCAGTGAAAGGGACTTCCCTGCAGAAATTCGGCAGCAGTCCTCCCAGGCCGGAGATGGTGGGTGGCCGATGATGCACGATGGCGCGGCGAGATTGGCGGGAAGGTGCAGCGGGCGACTTGCTCAGCGCGCCACGGATGTTGTTTCTTCGCCGTATGCCGTAATCTTGTACGATGAAGGTTAATTGGGCAGTATTAACCTGGCCGTAGTTCCTGGAAACCACCGTTCCAGTTCATTAGAATCTTTTATATTAATATTCCGTTCTGGGGTAGGTAGCACCGACGACAACAGGAAAGTACCCAATTTAATGTAGTAGCTTTGTCGCGGTGGTACTTATCAGAACGGAGTTTACAAGAATAAAGCGAAGCAAGCTTGAGAAAAAGCAAGCTTGAGAAAAAAAAAAATGAAAGCCGCAAAACATTACCCTCCTTTGGGTTTGCCGCAGTCGGTTAAAAAAACTAAATTTGAAATATACGTTAAACATAAGCAACGTTAAGAATTTAAAAATTACTACAATATTATTATTTTTTTTATATGAAGGTAGAAGAAAACCGAATTGCATGATGAAGCATTATTAGCAACTTCGTAAATTATTGCATCTAAATAGCAGTTCCATATTGAACTGAATGATTTAAATGCTGTTAAAAAAACACAATGTGAACAAATAGAAGTACACATAAAAAAACACAGAAAAGTAATTAGTAAACATGAGATGATATTATGTTAGTAATTATTTGTGTGCTATTCAAAACTTACCCAGAATCGGGAATTTAAAACTTTCACTTTTAATTAAGTACTACTTAATATGTACTAATTTAACTTATTACGTCCGTCTCGGCTAGGGCGCTTCAACGGGTCGCGATTTAGTGATAATTGATACGTGCACTCAGGTTCAGCTTAGTAGCGACTGCGCCGAGCTGCGCAAACGTATCACCTTATAAGGCTATGAAAAAACTCCCCACACGACTAGATGCGCCGCGCGTTCGGAAATGCATACCTACTATACTCAAAGAACGAACATTAATTTATTGTAAATGTGTTCCTTTATTTTTAAATATTGGTTTAGTTAAAATTGTTATTATTTAGATTTAGTTTTAAGAATAGATTTTAATTAATTAATAGTTTTAAGGTTTTTGAACTACATCAATTAATAAAACATGATTAGTCATGTAACGTTTCGTTACATTACCCGCCGGTCCCTCATAAGGATTTTATTTCTAAGAATAAAATCCGCAACCTAATTTGTTACAATAATCTTTCACACATTCTTCCACTTCATTCATTCCTCCTCACTCAAAATACTAACATACAATACGTCACATAATAATGAAAAATATGCGACGCGTCCTAATAAAAACTGAGAGTCAAATGACTAATATACGTCAATGACTCATGTAACAAACAGGTCTTATAATCGTTTATAGTATTTGGGGAAATATAACGAAAGTTAAAATTTATTAAGAAGTAGATTTTCAAAAAAAAAAATTTTTTTCTTTAGTGGGTACTAGGGTTTTCGCGTTCCCGGCCTTTTTGAGTTCCCGGGAATCGGGATTTTTTTTCTTAATTCCCGGGAATTCCCGGGTACCCGGGAATTTTCAAATTTTTTGTATAAATATAGTTCTTCTCGTATATTTCAGCATTAAACTTGTGTAAGTACTTTATACATGTTATATTGATAAATTGTGTAACATACCAATCGACTTTTCTTATTAAAATCAAAAATCTTACACTTATTTAAAAAATTGAATTTAAATTCCTTAAAATCGCATGATATATTACTGGTGTAGAATGACCGAGCACGGGATTTAGCTTGATTAAAAATAAAAAATAAACTTTTTTTTTCTTGCGGTAGCAACAAGTGATCGAAACTTAACCTGCTAATAAGGTATAAAAAAAAAATTGCTAAATTAAAATTTTATGCGTTGGAACATTTCGACGCCACTCATCAATGAATAAGCACGGTGACACAGCTGGCTAGCACGACTAGCACGAAATCACTCTTTGCAGTCGGTTAACTCGGGGCGCAAAAAGGGATCGAAAACAGAACTTTTTTTTTGAAAATAAGCTTTTTTGTATTTTAACCGGTAACGCCCCGCCGTCGTCCCAGGACGACACCTGCCATTGTTTATCTATTGTGTCTATAATTATAGTACTTGAGTAATATGAAAACCATTTAGGGTTAATCTGTGACCAGTAGATCACGCTGTTTGAAGGAATTACACGAATTCGTTTACACCCTGTATATTTTCATTATTAATCTCGAAACTATTACTCAAAAGATAAGCATTGTGAATAGTGTCTACAAATGAAACATTTACGAAAAAAATTCAAGCGTTTAGAATTTGTTTACTAAACAGAGACAACAGGGGCCTAATTCTTCTAAAATAAATCTTGATAAATCACAACCGAACCAAGACCGAAGCGTTCATTCAGACAGTTCTCAATTTCAAAAGCTGTCGAATTGTTTGACACAAAAAACAAAATCAATCTTTTTGAAAGTTTTCGAAAACAAAAACTGACTGACGGTTGTGGTTCGATTGCGTTTGGCAACAATTTATTTTAGGAGAATTGGGCCCCTGTGTGCTGACATCACGACACATTTACCCCATTCTAAGTTCACACCACGCAGTACAATGCAATGTCCGTTTCACGCGAGAGACAGAAAATGCTCTAAAATCTTCGGAAGCTTGTAGACTGTAAAGTATAGCCATCTAGCGGCGAACTTGTAAACCAGTCGCCGTATAAGATTATCTGTATCAATAGATTATGTTCTGTGGTTGTTGCAATTTACCGCTAATAAACGCTACTCATTATTCCATCCTTTACATTGTTTAATTAAAGAACCACAACATTACATGGTGTCAGAAGTGGGATTCGAACCCACGCCCTCAACCCTTCATTTTTCATCATTATTTCTTCATTTTAAATAATTCCCGGGTACCCGGGATTCCCGCCAAATAATTCCCGGGTCCTAAAATCTCCAAATTCCCGGGAATTCCCGGTTCCGGGTACCCGGGGCGAAAACCCTAGTGGGTACCCTAATCTAGACTAGCATTGATTTTATTTAAAAGTTTTAAAGAATTGCTCAAATCATCACCGCATTCGACCAGGGGTTAACATTCCATGATCACATGGTCGCGGTTGCCAAGGAGTCCTATATGAGACTAGGTTTTGTTCTCAGAAACGCACGTGATTTCCAAAATACCAGTGTCATTCGAATAATTTATAATGCGCTGGTACGAAGTAAGTTGGAAACTAGTGGATCTATCTGGAACCCCCATGAGAAAAAGTACACTCTAATACTCGAAAAAGTACAGAAGGCGTACCTTAGATATCTTTACAAGAGGGTCTTTGGATATTACCCATATCTTTACCCCACCAAGTTTCTCCTGGGTTGTCTCGGTTACAATTCCCTCGAAACCAGAAGGAACCTTGACCAAATTGTCACGGTGTGTAAGATCCTACGTGGAAAAATCGACTCACCCGATTTGCTTAATGAACTGTGTCGACTCTTTACCCCTAGTAACTATCTGAGAGGTAGGAGACATAAATTGCTTGCAGTGCCAGCGTGCCGTACTCTAAGCCGAGCTAAGTCCCCAATACCGCGCACCCTTTCCGCACTCAACGATCTCCTGGACTCATACCCAGACACTGATTTGTTTGAGGATGGATGGGTGAATCTGTTGTCGGGTTGCTTGAAGATGTGTGAGAGAGATGTATGATCGGTTTCAATTTTGATTCGTAATTTTTGTTGTCTGTTATATTTTATGTACTTAAATAAAATGTAATATATTACTTATTCATTTTGTGTAATGATGATTATGTGAGTAGTTAGCGAAAATTGTAATTCTATTTAATTAGTGTAATTGGTCTGTGACCGTTCTAGTTAAATTGTTTAAATAAATAAATAATAATAAATAAATCACGAGAACAAAGTTGCGAGCACAAAACATCCTAGAACGGATAAGCCTGACTAGCTTACATCTCTGTCACCTAATGGAGCAACAGTACTAGCAGGTGTTTCGCCTCTTAAAACAATCTCATTCTAACTCGGATTTTTGCAAAGACAAAAATATGTAATAGGGTAGGCTATTACAAAAATATTTAAAACTTCTAAAGAATCGTTTAAATTATCAAGAGAACCAAGTTGAGAGCACAAAACATCCTAGAACGGATATGCCTGACTAGCTTACATCTCTGTCACCTAATGGAGCAACAGTACTAGCAGGTGTTTCGCCTCTTAAAGCAACCTCATAATATTCTAACTCGAATTTTTGCAACGATAAATATTTGGTAGGGTAAGCCATTTCGAAAAAACAGATAAAAAAAATTACATTTAAACAATGAAAGTTGTAAATAGCACACAAAAAAATCACACAAAAAAAATTAAGTAAAAAATAAAAAATAAAAAAAAAATCTTTCCAAAAAAAAAAAATTTTTTTTCAAATAAAAAATCACTTGTTCGTGCTTGGCCCTAATCGCACCAGATGGTAAGCGCAGACAGGGTCTAAGATGGAACACACGAATACAAGTAACAGAGATATAGAGAGATTCCTCTATACCCCTCTGGCTCTCACGTACACGCGACGGTAAACAGTAAACTGCTTGGCGTCGGACTTTATTGTGAGTGTGGTAGCTAGCCAGGACCGTAAAGATCTACCACTGTACTGGGTTTTGTTGAGTCTTACAACACGCGTATAAGCCCAGCGTGCGGTGAGGAAATATTGTATTCTAGCCCGTCCCCACACGGGATAATTAAAGAAGAAAGTACTCCGTTCTGTTACAATCAACTTAACAGAACGCTGAGTTTATAATTATGAAGGACAAAAGAAAGAAAAGAAGAAAAAAAATTTAACACAAAAAAATTTACGTAACTGGTGTGAAGGTAGTTTGACAAAAAAAATCTGTACTCAGTACAAGACCAACTAACAGTACAAGGTCCACAAACGAAAAAAATTTTTTTTTTTAGCACTATGTATAATGTTACGACACTAATCTTCACCCCAGTTACTGCAACCAAAAATAAAAAAAACAAAGCGTTTTACACAAAACAAAAAACCACTCACCGTACAAAACTAACTACTTACTTACAGAAGCGACAACAGACATAACCACGTAATTGGGCGCCAGTGTAACCTCCACCCGTTTTATCGTCATCTAATAATTAGGACGGTGTCTAAATAAAAAAAAACGAGTGTGTCCAATAAAACAAACGTATAATAAAAATATAAAATTGACTATGCGGAGGCACACAAATTTGTAAGGTTTACGGCCGTCTGTTGTCACACCTGCAGTGAAAGGGACTTCCCTGCAGAAATTCGGCAGCAGTCCTCCCAGGCCGGAGATGGTGGGTGGCCGATGATGCACGATGGCGCGGCGAGATTGGCGGGAAGGTGCAGCGGGCGACTTGCTCGGCGCGCCACGGATGTTGTTTTTTCGCCGTATGCCGTAATCTTGTACGATGAAGGTTAATTGGGCAGTATTAACCTGGCCGTAGTTCCTGGAAACCACCGTTCCAGTTCATTAGAATCTTTTATATTAATATTCCGTTCTGGGGTAGGTAGCACCGACGACAACAGGAAAGTACCCAATTTAATGTAGTAGCTTTGTCGCGGTGGTACTTATCAGAACGGAGTTTACAAGAATAAAGCGAAGCAAGCTTGAGAAAAAGCAAGCTTGAGAAAAAAAGAAATGAAAGCCGCAAAACATTACCCTCCTTTGGGTTTGCCGCAGTCGGTTAAAAAAACTAAATTTGAAATATACGTTAAACATAAGCAACGTTAAGAATTTAAAAATTACTACAATATTAATTTTTTTTTGTATATGAAGGTAGAAGAAAACCGAATTGCATGATGAAGCATTATTAGCAACTTCGTAAATTATTGCATCTAAATAGCGGTTCCATATTGAACTGAATGATTTAAATGCTGTTAAAAAAACACAATGTGAACAAATAGAATTACACATAAAAAAACACAGAAAAGTAATTAGTAAACATGAGATGATATTATGTTAGTAATTATTTGTGTGCTATTCAAAACTTACCCAGAATCGGGAATTTAAAACTTTCACTTTTAATTAAGTACTACTTAATATGTACTAATTTAACTTATTACGTCCGTCTCGGCTAGGGCGCTTCAACGGGTCGCGATTTAGTGATAATTGATACGTGCACTCAGGTTCAGCTTAGTAGCGACTGCGCCGAGCTGCGCAAACGTATCACCTTATATGGCTATGAAAAAACTCCCCACACGACTAGATGCGCCGCGCGTTCGGAAATGCATACCTACTATACTCAAAGAACGAACATTAATTTATTGTAAATGTGTTCCTTTATTTTTAAATATTGGTTTAGTTAAAATTGTTATTATTTAGATTTAGTTTTAAGAATAGATTTTAATTAATTAATCGTTTTAAGGTTTTTGAACTACATCAATTAATAAAACATGATTAGTCATGTAACGTTTCGTTACACTGGGTTCGAACCCGCAACCCGATGCTTAACAAGCAGGTCTGTAACCTCCGGGCCACCACGACTCTGAAGACTCTGAAGACTATAAATTAAATTATTAAATAATTTAACAATAGACAAGAACAACTTAAACAGACATGAAAAAGGCTAAGATAGGCAGATAAGCAACATTACTATCATTATTAAAAATACTCATATTATTTATAAAGCATGTCATTATAGTACTATTTTTCAGTTCATAATTGGAACTTTGCGACATGAGTGTAGATAAAAATTATTTGCGCAGTATTGTTGGCTAAGCGACATAAAGCTATCGGACAAACACCTAATCCGTGATTGACACACAGTAAGCTTATCACGAGCGTTGTGACGTATGGTAACATAAACGACGTTAATGTGAGTGTATTTTGAATTGGAAGTACTCGTATCGCACATAACATTTAATTTTGTGGCGGCATCTATCTCGCCACATGCGAACTATCCTACATCGCGCAATCAAGATTTAACACACAGATAGTATATATAATATACAACCTCCCAACATCACCTTTGGGCAGTAGCCCGCCAGGCACAAGACTCCGCCTGGTTGGAAGATCCTCCCTTTGGTTGGAGGAACACCACACCAAGTTTCTCCACATTGGTGACCCCGACGTGATCGTCACAGACAGTGTTTCCACACTGGTGACGTCACACACAACCTTCGCAGCCTAGGCAGCCACATCATCACTCCCTCAGCAGCTCAGCATTCAATCGAGCAGCAAGCAGCGAGTCCCAAAGCCAGCCAGCATACTCGGCGCATATATAATGCACTTCGGCCGGTCAACTAGAAGAGGCATTTCTCTCCTGGTCGACGCAGTCCACAGCCACCACTCATCGCTCTCACAGTTCCGACTCACTGGAATGACGCGGTATCCGGTTTCGACTCAAAGGAACCCCTTACTGGCCCTGGCAAGTTCTCAAGACACAACGACCGCTGACTCATCAAGACGATCGACCTCCGGTCTCAGGGGGGATTGATGTGGCGGCATCTATCTCGCCACATGCGAATTATCCTATATCGCGCAATCAAGATTTAACACCCAGATATATACAACCTCCCAACTTCAACCGTTGGGCAGTAGCCCGCCAGGCACAAGACTCTGCCTGGTTGGAGGATCCTCCCTTTGGTAGGAGGAACACCACACCTGGTGTTCTCCACAATTTAATTGAAAACTAAAGATATTGCAAGGCGGCTGGTCGACACGTCCCGTGACCCGAAAGCTGGCCTCTACTTTGGTTAAAGGATTAGCATTGGCATACAACGTGGCAATGCTGCCAGTCTTCTGGGCACGTTACCAGTCGACAACGATGCGGAGGAATATTTTGATGCCCTATTTTAGTTTATAGTTTTATTAGGATATATTTTTCTTTATTTATATATACTTTTATTTGTAATTATCAGTGATCGGAAAAAGGTGAGCTAATTTACCTAAACTTCAAAGAACAGAGACAAAAACTGGAGACTTCCGTACGACAACATTTTATTTCGTGAAAATTATTCCGGGTTTCGGGACATCACTAAAGTACATTTAATATTAATGTTAATAGTACAGAAAACAATTAAATTCGTTGCCTATTTTTGTTTCCCAAAATTGTCACAAAACCAGATGACACGTTTTTCATTGTTTTTAAAAAAGAGATTGTTTATTGTTTTCAAAAAAGGAGATTGTCTTTTATTTTTTTTAAAACAAATGATAGACAATCTAGAAAATTCTCCCGAAAAAAAAATGTTGTCGTAAGGAAGTCTCCAGTTTTTGTCGCTGTTCTTTGAAGTTTAGGTAAATTAGGTCACCCTTTTCCGATCACTGGTAATTATGTAAATATTGTTTGTGTAAATATTAACTAATTTAATATATTAAATGATTAATTAAAAAAAAAGAAAACTTTGTTCATATATATGTACCTATGATACAAATTGTGCTTGTCGCATAAATTTAAACTAAAATACTATAGGGGATAGTTGTATTTTCAATTCGATTCAAATTTCACTCACATAAACGTTACGTTTACGTTACTTTATAACAAAACATTAGTGGCGGTCATTTTCCTTACGGTTCGAAAAAAATGTCGGTACCTGGCAACTCGTCATAGTTCACACGCCCCCGAATTTATAAAAGCTGAAGATTGCGTTTTTGTCATCTCTTCATCAAATTACTTGCAAGTAGAAAATAGACTCTTAGATTATTCCAAGAGGGGAATAAAATTCCATAACACGGCTAGAACACATACGACTGTATGTATACGTATCCACAATAATATTTGTTTTTCAAGCGGATATCATAACGTCATCCATATTAGGGATATGTTAATGAATTATTCGTAACATTATGCTAAGACACACGCCACCTACTTAAGTACCTACCTAGCAGTGTGTTATTATGAGCATCTCTACATAGTATAAAACAAAGTCACTTCCCGTCGTCTCTATTTTTTTAATTACGCAACGGATTTTCATGCGGTTTTCATCAATAGACAGTGTTAATTACGATTATTCGGAGTCAGGAGTCTTCCAGGGCTTCTTCAATAAATACGTTTATTGTTCGTGAGATGATTGCGTTTATTTTATGTGATTACAGAGTAGGTACATAAATCGGTATACTTTTTCAATGTTAAACAGAATATAATCTTAAGGTACAAGTAAGGCTAAGAACTCACGAAGCGGTTTTCACCCGCGCCCGCTGCGGTTGCGGGCCCGCAGCTTCTGTAGAATGCAGCTATAATAATTATGTAAAAAAATTAAAGCACATTTCACGACGCGTTTTATGCCCGCGGCGTGCGCGATTGTTTGCTGTTCCCGCTGCACTGGCGGGCAACTAGTAGAATCGCGCGGGTCGCGGTCACCCGCAGCCTCGGCGGGTTGCGCCCGCGCGCTCTGCGATCGGTTGGCGGGCGACCGCGGTGGTGGCGGGGACTACAGAAATCCGACGTATGTTGTTTTTGAAGAGCAGTTTCGATTTTTCTTTCTGTGAAGGAAGTATAAAGCAACAGCTCGTTTCTGGTGTGTGTCCATGGCGGTCTGGAATTCAACTAAACAATCTGATCGTAAATAACCGCCGTCTTGCAACCGCTCGTCTTGCAATAATCGCCCGCCAAGTTTGCGAGCGATAATCGCTACCGCGACGGCTGCCCGCACAGAACACCGGTCTCGTGAGTTTGGAAATAAAACAGCTCTTCCGCCACCGCGGCGGGCGCGGGTGATAACCGCTTCGTGAGTTCTTAACCAAAGTGGTAGCCGAATGAAAAAATCGTTGTGACGATAGGCTTCTTTCCCAGGCTTCTTTCAATCGAAATTGATTTAAGGTTTGAGGTGCAGGCCATCTATGAGTTTGTGTCGAAGTTAGCTTCCCTATGAGAGCGATAGATGGCGTTAGGTATGGCGCCAACAGACAGAATGATTCAAGAGGAAGGTTTATATGAACACATTGCACCCGCACGAAGCCGGGGCGGGTCGCTAGTGTTATAATAAAACAAGGCATATACTCGTCCCCGTGACAACTAGATCACGTGACTGTCCTCTACGTCACAGCTACTTCCTCCTCCTAGCCCAGGGCTTCCCAAAGTTATTTTAACTGTGACGCCCTTGGGAATTTGCCATATTTTTATGACGCCCTGGCCTTCTTGCCATACATTTACCTACTAGTTGTAGTTCCAGCCTAATAACAATTTGTCAGAAAAACTCCAAATAGCACAGACACAGACAGCCATCCTATTTAGATCATCTCACGACGCCTCTGGGATAATACCGCGGCGCCCCAGGACGTCGCGACGCACAATTAGGGAAGCCCTGTCCTAGCCTTTACACAACTATGTTGGGGTAAGGTTCCATTCTAACCACGTAAGGCTAAATGCCAGTTATTTTACACGGAACGAATGCCGTACACGTTGCACGTACGATACGACGGCATAACATATGCCGCGAAAACGGTTTTCACAAACGGTTAATTTTCCCAAACTTGCATAAGTACGGCAAAACGGTATACCACGTAGTGCCGTTGTTCTGCCTAGCCTTTTTTCAACTACGTTGGAGTCAGCTTCCAGCTTAACCAGATGCGGCTGAATACCAGTATTTTACACGGAGTGACTGACGTCAGATTTACGCAACCCCGTTACTTGGCGCTACCGATATCTTAAAGTTAGACTAGTTGTCAGATATTCGGGCTTCTGACAACCCGTAACGACTGTCATAGGTATTCGTATGATACCCGGAACCGACGGTTCAACGTGCTCTCCGACACGAGACTCGATATGTAACGAATGGTCACCCATCCCCGGACTGACCGCGGCAAGCGCAGCTTAACCTTGCAAATCGTATGATCCGCGCAATTAGCTTGACTTTGTACAATTCAGTGCGATGCCAAAATCTTTCCTACTTGATTCATCGTGGGGGAACCGCCTAAATAATAGGTACCGTTATCGGGATCCCTTCTTTTCGCATAATGTTCTTTTTCCTAATATACTTTGGCATAACTTTTTTTGGTATAATTTGTTTTGCCATGATATTACATTGCCATAATTTTTTTTTGGCACACGGTTTATTTTGGCATAATTATCTTGAAGGCTAATTTGTTTTGGCATAATACTAATATTATATTATCACACTATCACTTGTCTTCCAACTGACTAATTTCAAGAGCAGGCGAAGCGAGCTCGGTGGTTTGGGGCACCCCGACACGGATAGGTTAGGTTCGAAGGGGATGTCGGGGGCTAAACTTAGCGAACAAAGCGTGCGACCGAAGGCCCCGTCATCCCCTTCGTGTTAGGTTACTTTAAACCTTGCAGGCAGAAATAGGAGCACCGCTGTGTGGTGGCTCCGTCCACTCTGAATTTAGGACTTATAACTTATATTGAAACCAGTTTTAACTTATGCTTTAGAATGTTACGCTTAATCATTATTTGATAAGAGAAATTATACTTAAAAAATAATGCGTAAGCTGATGCGAAAATATAATTAGGAGAAACAAAAGTATGCCACGATATATTAGGTCTTAAAATTTTATGCAAATGGATAGGGGAGTACCGTTTTAAGGCGTGGGTTTGTAACCGAGCATCGTACGAAATGGATTTTCTGTACCTTTCTGTTTTATGTTTGCACTTTCTAATAATTGCGTCAAACGTTGGAAATTGTGCTGTAGACACTAATTGATTCAGTAATTTTGTTACCAACTAGCTTTGCAGATGACACTTTAGTAATTTACATAATTTGTAATATCTACAGAAATATCAGTTTAATAATTAGGTGATATTGATTTTTAATAAGAGACTAGCTAACATGGCAAACTTCGTACCGCCACAGTCAATGAATATCGTTTTAGCTTTTAGTTAAACTTAATTTAGGATTTTATTAACATACTAAAATGAATACAACGAATCAAAGACAACATTAAACAAAAAAAAAACACTTTTCGACATCAATCTTGTGTTACGGATGACTGATTGACCAAATGCTCTGGAATGATTGAGACCAATCGATTTGACAGTTGTAATTCGATTTGACAGCTGTTGTCATGCGTTCGTCACGTGAGCTGTCAATTGCGGAAGATGGCGGAGTTCCAAACCTAATTTATTTTAAAATTAATTTTCTTATTTTTTTCATTAGTGTTTCCTATTTAGTTATTCTGCTATTCAAGGCGGAGACTAATCCAACCAATCAGAGATCACTAAAATCGGTCCAGCTGTTCTTGAGTTATAAATGGTGTAACTAACCCGACTTTGTTTTATATATTTAGATATATTAAGATTAGTTGGCTTTATCAAATCATATGATTCGCTAATTTTCAAAATTATGAATTCCGCCTCTGAGTTTTCCTAATGTATGAGGCCGGCCTTATTTGGCTCTTTTACAACGACCAATAAAAAACAGGAGAGGTCTTTTTGCTGGGATGAGCTCTACGTTAGTCAGAAACGGGGTACTAATCCAAAAGGGTATTAAAGTATCCATTATAATGAATGCCTTTTGTTCTACAACTTTCTCCAAAAGTCAGTAGTTTTAGAGAAATATCTCTTTCAGGATTTCATAAAAAAACGCGACCCTATCATAAGCAGGGACCCAATTCTCCTAAAAAAAACTTTATAAAACGCAAACGAATCGTTCATTCAGACAGTTTTCAATTCAACGCGACCCTATCATCAGCGGGGGATCAATTCTTTTAAAAAAATCTTGATAAATCACAACCAGCTTGATGAGAGCTGAATTATCGGTGTGACTGCGGAGTCTGAAGAGATGACCGGCTCTACGACGGGAGCTCGGTGGACCGTGACCGGCGGCGGTGGGACGTCGCGACGGGCCTGCAACCGAACCGTTCATTCAGACAGTTTTCAATTCAACGCGACCCTGTCATCAGCAGGGGATCAATTCTCCTAAAAAAAATCTTGATAAATCGCAACCGAACCGTTCATTCAGACAGTGTTCAATTTCAAAATCTGTCAAATTGTTAGACACAAAAAAAACAATCATTTTGACAGTTTCCGTTAACAAAAACTGACTGACGTTTTTTTATTATTATTTGACTAGGTCGTGCTTGACCCTCGTCACACCTGATGGTAAGCGCCGACAGGGTCTAAGGGTAAAAATACACGTCCGATAGTTGCATCCGGGAGTCGGATCCGACTATCTGATCGGAGTCATGAAATACACGTACGATTCTCGTGTCCGATTTTTTCTGTACGACGACGACGCCCGGACGATGCTTACGATTCTGAAATCCGGTCCGATAGTCTGATCGTACGTGTAATTCATATTCAAACAAATGTATGACGCGGAGGCCTTCAGATAGTCTGATCAGATTATCGGAACCGACTATCGGAGGCAAGTATCGGACGTGTATTTGGGCTCTAAGATGGAGCACACGAATCCAAGTAACAGAAATATAGAGCGATTCTCCTATACCCCGGTTGTGGTTCGTTTGCGCTTGTCAACAATTTTGTTAGTCGAAAAGGCCGCCTTTTTTTTATTTAAGGATGTGAAATCATCAAATGACTTCTTTCTCTCTGAGCGGAGCGGAAGGGAGTGTCAGACTCTTACTGACTAAAACTCATCAGTGTTCCTCCTAATGCCCTTTGCGTTCCAGGGCCGCGGTAACGCTTTCGAACAAATTCCGCAACCCTGGCAGGCACTGACCCTAGCGGGCTCCATCTACTATGCTGACATCTCTTTTAGGCGCGCGTGGAACACAACGCGCCGTCGACCCGGGCCTGGTTCTGATCGGACGGCGTGCCACCCAATGCTCGCCGTCCGCAGGCCCGCGCCTACGGTGGCCGGGAATCGCCCTGCGACTCCCAATGCCCAGGGCGTCTTCTTCTGTTGCGGCGGCTGAGGCGTGAGGTATGCCTCTCCGCCTCCTCCTTCGCTAGCATTACTGCTTCGCAGAAGGAGGTGACTGCTTCCCATGCCCCCTCGCACCGGACCATGGATTGAGCCAGGGCCGGACGCGAGACGTCGCCGCCGCCGATCGCCTCTACGAGGACACGGCGGTGCTCCGCCCAAGCAGGGCAGACCTCCACCGTATGCTCCACCGTTTCCTCCAGGCGATCCTCACAGTGATAACACCCGGGCGTGTCCTCCCGCCGAAACCGAAACAGGAAGCTCCAGAAGCAACTGTCTCCGGAGAGTAGCTGCGTCAGGCGGAAGGTGAGGACGCCGTGGCGCCTTTCTAGCCACTCCTCAAAGAGGGGACTTATTACCACAATTGTGGCGTGCCCAGCGCTGGGTTGCGACAGTCGCTGTCTCCATACCACCATTAGATCCTGTCGGAGCTCCGTACGCCGTGCTGCAATTTGCCGCGGCAGTGGAGTTAGGGTGCTTTTCCACCAGAGATGTGCTATGCAACGTTGCTATGGATGCGTTTGATATCCACCAATCATATTCATTGGTCCACACAGCATAGCACTGGTGGAAACTGATTCAACTAAGCTACTTTTTTTTACATTGAAGGATGCGTGCTGTGGATGCGTGCTATGGATGCGAGCTATGGATGCGTGCTATGGATGGTCGCGAGTGGTGTAGCTATGCCCACCGCTCCTCGTGTCTTCTCTATTGTCGATACGTCGCATAGCTCGAGATGCGCATCTTCCTCGCACAGCTACAAAGCTTAGCATCAGTGGAAAGGGTCACATAGTTTCGTAGCTTAGCTTTTACATCATCGCAGCATAGCTGCATAGCACATCTCTGATGGAAAGGCGCCCCAGCGTAGCGCCTCCACGCGTCACGCGTAAACGTGCGCGAGGGCCCTTGCCTCCAGATCCCATGGCGGCAATCCGGCAAGGAGGCCCGCCGCCTCACCGGAGATCGTGCGGTATCCCCGGGCCCGAATTAGCCCCCTGGGTCTCGGATTAGAAGCTTCATATTTTGCATTCAAAATTAAAATAGGTTTATCGTTTTTTTTTATTAAATAAGGAAATATTATTTACCAACTCATGGAAACAAAATTAATGTTTTTATTTTTATTTTAGCTGTTTTTTAAAATAGTCATCGGTGATTCTTTAAATAACCCGTAGCTTTACCCTTTCTGACTTACTTTGTAATCACACTTTATTTTCCATCATAGACATCGTCTAGGCTTTTACCCAAAGATATTAAAAGAAGCGACGGTAGAACTATATAAAACAGATGGACGGAAGGAAGGCATCGAACTGTGTACTAGCTGATAACGTAATCAGTAAACTAGTCATGTGTCATGATAACCAGTATTATTGTTGTAATCACTGTCGGTAGCTGGAAATAGCTACTGGGCATTTAAATAAATAAATAAATATTAGCCAGTAACTGTCTCACTGCTGTGCAAACAGACAGATAGATTTAGCTAACTGTAATATTTACTTAGTAACTATTATTTCTGTTGTAAATACAAATACCATTCCAGTAGGAGTCCTTTGGAGCGGACATACAGAGATATTGTTAGCTAGCCCGAAGGGAAGCAAATAAAATAACAGAATATACAAAACAAAAATAGGATTGATAGTTTTCTGGGGCGTTATTTAATAAAAATAGGATAGTATGTATGAATTGAATCCTTTATTACGATCAATTATTTATCAAAACAAAGCAACAATTATAACAAATGTGAACGTCTGTCGTCTGAAAGTAATAGGGGATTTACACGGGTCGATTTTCGCCGCACGCTAGGCCGCACGGCGAAAATCGACCGTCTAAATGACAATTCGACTAGGCCGCAAGTGACTAAAATCGCAAGCCCCAAAGTTGGGTGCCATCAGACTTTTGCCGTGCGGCGACAAGCCGCATGCGGCGGGTGACTAAAATCGACCGTGTAAATGGTCAGTTGCAGGCGATCGCCCGCCGCATGAGGTGTGTTTTGCGCTGTGTTGTTCCGCTAGAAATGAACAAGTCGCATGCGATTTCTGTCAACCGGTGTAAATGGGGTGGCGATTCGATTTTTACAAGCGATGCGATTAGTGACTTGCCGCACGGCTAAAATCGACACGTGTAAATTCCCCATAAGGCTCGTTTCACAAGTATCGCAACTACAATAATAACACATGGGCGGACACTAATTTGTATGAAAATGAATAAAAATCGCATCAAAATCCGTTGCGTAGTTTTAAAGATCTAAGCATACATAGGGACAGACAGACTGCGGGAAGCAACTTTGTTTTTATACTATGAAGTGATACGTTAACGTTTGTTGTGAAATAAAATTCTTTCTAACTTTCATTCAATGTGTCCTACTCATCACTAAGCTAGACTTAGTTGAAAACAAACAATACCAATAAAAAACATATATATTTCTAATCCATACCCCATCCGTTATAATGATCGATGTGATTTTAGTAACAGAACAAATGTCAATGATTTATTCGCCATTTTTTCACGTCAAAAGGGTACAAAGTGGTCATATAAATTCATATGATTTACGTGTGAACGTTTCGGTCCATACTTCTTGGGTATGATTTAGTAGACTTTTAGTTTCGCGACAACACTGTACGAGTACTTAGTAGGGCTGGCAGGCGAAACGATACGAGGAAACTAGAAATAAAGTACCTATGTTAAATAATAGACGGCGTTCCCTTAAACCCGTTAATGTACGTCATTAATCTTGTGGCGGCATCTATCTCGCCACATGCGAACTATATTCTACATCGCGCAATCAAGATTTAACACGCAGATAGTATACAGGGTGTTAACGAATTCGTGTAATTCCTTCAAACCGCGTGATCTACTGGTGACACTAATTGACTCTGCATAGGTTTTTTTCAGAATCAACAAAAAAAAGTTTTCAAAAAATGAACCATGGTATCCTGTATCTGAGTAATTTTAGCGTCCCAAGATAACTGACTGTATGGAGCGATATCGGACTAGTCGTGCCTGTCAGCTGTGTCGCCGTGCCTTCATTACTTGATGCATGGCATCGAAATTTACTCTCACATAAAAAAAAATTGAGAATAAAGAAACTTTTTTTATTTTTAATCAATCTAAATCCCATGCGGGGTTAATCTATAGCATTAATAGATCATGTGGTTTAAAGGAATTACACGAATTCGTTAACACCCTGTATATACAACCTCCCAACATCAACCGTTGGGTAGTAGCCCGCCAGGCACAAGACTCCGCCTGGTTGGAGGATCCTCCCTTTGGTTGGAGGAACACCACACCAAGTTTCTCCACAATCTATAAAAATACAAAATTAAGAAAAAAAAACAATTCGGAACGGCCTCTTTAAAACCTAAATAGTAGCCGTAGATAGGTTAATTGCGATGTTGCCGTGTTTTCCGCATTGATAGTCAAGTGCGCATGAACAGTACCTAAGGGTCAGTTCACACCGAGACGCGACGCGACGCTGCGCGCACATTTTAATAGGGCGACTCAAAATATAACTGTATTTACTACACGAAAAGATACACATTTCATTGTGAGAATTCAGAATACGTTGTACCATGCAGCGCTACGCCTCGAGATGCCTCGCGGCTCAGAGCGATGCATCGCGATGCAGCGGTGCGACGACGGTACGCGCGGCGTGCAAGAGCGGCGCTGCGCCGTTCTTGCGCTTGCAAATGGTAGAGTGCGGGTGGACGCGGCAGGGCGGGGGCACGCGGTGAATGTAGACACGTTCCGCTGCGCCGCGCGGCGTCTCGCTGCGCAGCCAGGCGTCGTGCTGACAACGATTTTAAGATGCGTCTCGCGACGTTGCAATGCGTCTCACGGCGCGGCGCAGCGCGAGATCACTGGCCTCTTCCAGTATCGTCGTGTCGCGTCGGATCGCATCTCAGTGTGAGCCTAAGCGTTGCTTTTACGTATGCATTTGTTTTTGTGCTTTTTTGTGTGTGCTGGCGCTATAGTATTGATGTTTAACGGAAACGCCTTTTGTTAGTTAACATACTGTATATGAAATTCGAATCAGATGTAATTGATACAAATAGTACTGCGGCTAGTCCCGATCGTATTCGTATATCGATTCTTACATCACTACAATGAAAATTGTCAAACCACTTACATTTTTAAAAGAGTGCCCATTGAGTTTTTTGCCGGCTCTTCTCCAAAGGACCTACTACTTGGAACCGAACACCTAGTGTTGACCTTTAAAAGCACCAGTGATCTGGTCTACTTGAAATAACAACTATTTGACTTTGATGCGGAGAGCTTACTTCGAAAATCGAACAACGAAGTTTCGGCTAACGGATCGCACGTTTTCCAACCACGAGAGTATTTTGATCCGACGAGCGCTTCGATTTTCGCGAATTGACATTTTGTCTTTCGTTGATCCTACTCCCAAATATTAATTGACATCTAGTAGTTCGTTGTTTGACAATACTTTGATCGTATATTTATAACATCGTCGTTGTTTCGTTCCGATCCAAAGCTTCGACGTTCGTTTTTCGGAGTAGGTCCCCAGGGCATAAGCGCCCTTGTTTTGTGAAAGAAAAAGGGCTATACAAGCGGTCCCGGAGAGATAAGTCCAATGGAAAATGTCAAATACGTCATGTTACCTCTTCAATAATAGGTACCTACCTATACAATTGGGCTATCTTCAGTAGTTCACCCCACTGGTCATAATAAAGACAGAAAAAAAAACTAAAAAACAAAACAGTCATAGGTTAAGAGTCTTAACTCACTGATGGTAAATTACCATCATATCCTGTTCCTAAACTATCTAAAAAATTTTACGCCTTGAGCGCTCTGTGTCGAATAGTCTCTTCACAATGTCATAAATTCAAATAAAAACGTATTTCATAAAGATTCTGAAAATGGTGATAATTGCTATACTACTGAGGATAGCCCAATCATATACATGTTAAAGATGTTAAATTACCTCCTATTTCACATTTTCCTTTGGATCACTCGGTCTGGGCCAAAATCTACCTGCATCTTCTTCTTCTGGTGCCTCTCCAATTACTGAAGGTTGACCACCTACTCCAAATATTTCTCCTTGTCCTTTGCGAGATGGAACAGCTCAGCAGCACTCGTAACTCCGGTCCACTCGCGATATTATAAATAAAGAAATAATACAAACTGCCTCGTTGGTCTAACGGTCGCAAGCGCGACTGCTGAGCGTGAGGTCCTGGGTTCGATCCCCAGGTCGGGCAAAGTGATATTGGGTTTTTCCGTGTGGAATTTCTCAGTAGCAGCCCGTAGTCTGGATTTGTGCCCGGTCGATGGCAATAGGCTCGCCCCCTATTACATGGGACTTAAAACATACACGGCGAAATGCGGGTGTACTATACACCTCTGTCAACCCTTCGGGGAATACAGGCGTGAGTTTATGTTAAAAAATAATACAAACTTTGTTTCATAAAAGGTGCAGTGCAATAAACAATTATTTACAAAGAAGCATTTCAGTACATTATTCTAAATGTTTGAGGTTCTGTCCTCTTAGATAGGCTACAGTAGCCTGTGGTAAAGAAAACAAAGGGATATTCCTCAACCAAGACTTTTTTTCTTCGGCTAACACCGAGTTTTCCACGCCAAAATATACCACGAAACACTAATTTTATATGTATGGGTAGGTCAAATTTCCATACATTTCTGCCCATTGTCTTTTACATCAAAAAATATCGAACATAAAAAAAATCAGGGCGTAAAGGACATGATATGAACGCAACCTTACTTGCTCAACAATAATAAAGTTTGTGGAAGTCTTGATGTTGTGTGGCGAGCTGTAAATCTACTGGAGGAAGTGAACCGTTGCGAGACTTTTCAACTGACAAACTGACATTATAAATATGCAGAATACTTCATCTTCATACTTAAAGCAAAGCGGCCACCGACGACAATCTTCTTATAAGTATTTTTGTTTTATTTGGTCGAGTTTGACCCTTGTTTTTATTTTAGCAAATTATTCCCATAAGCATAAACACTACAAATAACAAAGAAATATTCATAAGGAAAGACGAAGACATGAAGGATTCATTAAAACATTTCACATTAAAAACCATTGCATTAAAAATAAATAGTCAAGGTACAATTATTGTTATTGGGTTAAAATTCATTCGATTACATTTATTATGGTCAGCGCAGTTAAACTACGTTAAGCAGGCGCCCGCGACGGGCACACGTCGCGTGTCGACGCGCGTGGTCACGCGGGTGAACTCGTCGCGGAGACTGGATTATTTTAATTACGCAGTGTTGCCAGTTCAATTTTAACGGTGTGCATGTACACACGGCTACATAACAGATCAAGCTATACATTTCCAGTTTACACTGACCTCTCATTGTAAGGAAATCCTATACAATGCGAGATCAGCTTATACTGGAAATGTACAGCTTGATCTGTAGCCGTGTGTACAGTTGTGTCGATGGAGAACTTGATATATTATAACACAGCAAAACGACGACTAGCAAAAAAAATTGGACAGCCAGTAAGCCAGTTTATTGAATATCCGCGCGTGCCACCGCGCGGTTTTCTGTTGTACGGTGGCCGGAAACGTTGCGCGAGCGCGAAGCCCGCCTCCCCGCGACGGATGCCCGCGCGTGTTCCCGCGACGGAGCACTTTTGTATAAAACCGCGCGGGCGTCCGCTTAACGCAGTTACTGCCCTAATTCATTGTTAATTAACATAGGTACAATACAAATAAATGTAAAGCCACAAAAAACTTGTTTTCGTTGTAAGCGATATACTATGTGTTATACCCTTTTTACCGTAAGGTGAGTCATGACGTATCTCACAAAACGTTACCATACAAAGAATATCAAATATTTAACGAGAACAAAACATGGTTAACAGCAATTTTACGGTTTTTGATGATGTCGTTTACGTTTTCTCGATAGCACTCTCCTTACGGCTACAATTTACGAAACGACCCCTATGCCAGGACTCATCTTAGGGCGTATACATAAAGGAAGCGGGTAGAAGCAGGCCCAGGGGCTGGCATTTTTTTTAACAAAAATACGCCTTATTCCCTTGCAAATACAGCAACAAATGACGGCTTACCAGCGCTGATCGGAGCAGGTCGGAACTTGTCGGCGAAGTTCGGAGCTTGTCGGCGCTGGTTCGCCACACAGTATAGAGACTACCTGCGCCGACTAACTGCGCGGACCAGCACCGACCAGCGCTGGCAGATCGGCGCCGGCAACCCGCTTTCTACGTGTATATGCACTAACGTTGAATAGATATTGAGCTAACGAAAATTGTACGTGAAAAACGCTCAATGTTGTCGTGAAAATATCCGCTTTTGTAATACCAAACCCCTCTTCCCCGAATGGCAGCCATTTTTATTTTTGAGCTGCCAAGCTTTATACCGTGGGCCCGAGGTACCTGAAAGATTATAAACACGTCTTTCTGGTGGTATTATGAGTCATATTTTATATCAAAGAAAGTCCAAATAAGTCTTTTTTCTTTCGGCCTATAGTTAATCAACTATAGCCTTGTGTTTACTAGTAAACATTTGTTTTATAACACTGTGTCAGAAAGAAGAAGGTTGGTGTTTCTGGAACATTGAAACGTGTTCAGGTAAACAATACAGACAGTTTTTGATGACAAAAGCTCCAAAACATTTCTTCTAGAAACATTTACAAGATGTTTCAGAAATGTTGTCAACTTGTTTCCAAAACATTATTAACTACAGTGAAAACATGACTTAACTTTAGTACTTCTTTGTAAACAATACCTTAGGTTGAACTGGCAGCATTTATTAATTATCGTGTGAGTGGATAAGAAACTTCTCACTTCACAACACTCCCCGACAAATCAGACATACGGCGAGAGGTATGGTATGACAAAAGTCGCAACGCCGCGTTCATAGGACTTGTTACCGTAGATATTTTTCGATTTGGGAATTTCCGTAAATAATGAATATTTCGAAATTTAAGATTTATTCAACAAAATATATCCTAGCTTTTTTTTTCCAATTAGGCATCGGAATCGAAGGTTAAAATCTTTCGGGTACCTCGGGCCCACGGTGTATAAGTTTAGAATCTAGATCTAGCAGGCTTAGTTTTCCCGTTTTGCTCCTTAGAGCTCTTACACACCACGTTTTTTTCAGGCGCCGTCGACGCGCGTTTCGCTATCGTGCGTTGTCGGCGCTGCTCAACTTGAAATACGCAGATTACTTGCGATTGCATCGCTATAAACTCACGAGAAACGCGCTACAGACGCACGTAAGAAACTCTCCTTGCAAAGTAAACCCGTGTAGCACGCGCGCGAAGGAGCGTGTATCGCGCTACAGACGCGGGTGAGCAACTCTCCTTGCAAAATAAAACGCGCGTAACACGCGCGCGAACAAGTCAAACGCGCTGCACGTATGTGTTTGCAGCTAAAGAGACGCGCTGTGCCAGCGCGTCTGTATCGATGTAACTCCGCGCTACGAACGCGTCGACAGCTCGCGAAAAAGTCGTCGTCTGCATACTACAATTTTATGAACGTTTGAATAGGTAAACTGGTTGCGATAACATCGCGTTTGCAGCGCATTATAGTTGCGTGCGCCTGAAAAAAACGTAGTGTGTAAGAGCCCTTACGTATTTATCCGCCAGTTATCGACTAAACTCATATAAAGCCAAATAAAAAAAAGTTAAATGGATAAACGTCCAGTTCGTATATTTTAATCGATTCCGGTCTGAAGGATCGCTTTGTTCTCCAGGCTGGGGTGCAATTACATATAGGGCACTTATTCACCCCGATGGCTACCAAAACGAAATAAAACATATCGATGCCCTAACAGCCAAAAAGGGGTAAGCGCCATTTTTTGCGAAATTGACTTACGGTTATTTTCAATAACCTATCTATCGACGTTTTCTCCTACTAGAGATAGAAAAGACAATGCTCATGGATGTATGGAGTCCCGTACCATGCTGCATCAAAGTCAAACTTTGTTTTTTATAGACTACACTTATCATATTAACTCCTACAAAAGTTCTTTTTGTAAACAAAACGCGAGTTTCGAAGATTTCAGAAAGAATCTAAATAACCTGACAATGTGGACATGTCATACACGATTTATTATTACTCTAAAAAATCAGTAATCCGCATCTATTGCATTCTACATCTCTATGACCGGCTGTGAACGCCCAATTAACCATAGATAAAAAAATGATAATCGTTTTAATAAAAATTCTAATCTATTGTATGTAATGTAGAATCGGCAAAATATAATTTTTTTACGTGTTTTTTGAAAGATGTAATCATGACACTTTCAAAATTCAAGGTTATAGTAATCATAAATCATGTGAAACGGAACGTCATATGTAGGGAATAAAACAATATCAACACTTTTTTAGTTTAAATTAAATTCCCTGTTCAAAAATCAAATACTCGACGCGTAATATCGTAAAAAAATATGAAAATAATTACTATAATATTTTGATCTTGATGCATGTGACTTTTTGGTACCACTTTTGGTCATTCTCCTTTGACATAAGCTCCATAGAAGTAATGTCAAATTACTATCTTTAGTAGAGCAAACCGCCGATAGATAGATTATTGAAAACGGCCGTGTGTACACCGTGGGCCCGAGGTACCCGAAAGATTTTAACCACGCCTTTCTGGTGGTGTAATGTTTTATCATCATCATCATCATTCAGCCGAAAGACGTCCACTGCTGCATATAGGCCTCTCCCAAGCCATGTTGGAGGGGTTTGCCATAATCACCACGCTTGACAGGCGGGTTGGCGATCGCAGTACGGTAGTTAAAATACTCAGAGAACGCTGCTGCCCATCCTCTAGTGAATCCCTTAGTCGCCTTTTACGACACTCGTGTGGAGAGATGGGGTAGTGCTATTCTTTACATCCGGCACCATGCGGGTCCAATTCCGTCAATTTAACAATTTTGTCTTTCGGAATAAAATAAATCAATTTACTTTAGTAACTTCCTTGTAAACAATACCTTAAGTTGAACTGGCAACGTTTATAAATTATCGTGTGAGTCGATAAGAAACTTCTCACTTCACGAACCTCCCCGACAAAACACGACATAAGGCGAGTGGGGTATGGTATGACCAAGGTATGACAAATGACAAACGCCACGTTCATAAAGGGCTTATTACCCTTGAGAATTTTCGAGTTGTGAATTTTCGTAAATAATAAATATTTCGAAAATTAAGGTTTATTCAACAAACTATATCCTAGCTTTTTTTCTCCAATAGGGAATATGCATGTATTTGTTTTTTCTCATAACCAATAAAGCACATTAATATAAACCCACTAAAAGTATTAAAAGTCAAACGTTACTATTGTTTGTTGCTCAAAATAATGATTAAACTTCAACAATTTTCTTCTACAGTTCAAACATCCTTTAACGTCGCGGCCATAATGTGACGTCATAATCCACGATACTGCTTTGTTTACATCTCTTTTTAGCCACAAATCATATAAATTAAATTATTTCTTGTGCTTTGTTCAAGCAGAAATCGCACTCGTTACCTCAGTGAGAAATCAAACAGTTTGCTAAGAAAACATTATTTAAAGATTAATTCACGTGGATTTTGATGTCACTTCCGGCTTTTTCGAAGACGACGCGTTTCGAGATTGCGTTCCGTTCCACCAAAAAAACTTAACATAAAATAATGAATTGTAAATAAGTAATGCGTTAAAAAATGTAAAAAAAATACAATTAATGTCTTGACTCCTGTACAATGTATACAGGGTGTAAAAAGACCCATCACATAGCCGAAATCTACGCACTCTGTACATCAAACTAAACTACATTGACCAAAAATAATTGCTGGGAAACGACTTTTATTTTTTGGCATAAAAAACGCTTTTTTTGTAGAGCGCAATGTGTGGTTGTGGCGATGCCGCGCGTTTGCATGCGTGCAGCGGCCACACAGCTGAGCCAAGGCGATCGTGTGCGTTTGATATTCATAGCGTTATTGTAACTTCAAATGCGTAATTTGTGAGGAAAAATTGAAAATTTTGATAAGATTGATTGTTAAGAAAAAATTTTGTATTATCACTTATAATACGTTTCTGGAAAAAACTAAAAAAAATGTGTACCTTGACCTTCAATATCTCCAAAACCAATGGTTTCCAGGTATGGTCTGGTAGAAAAAAATGATCCCAATGATGGGTAGAATATGTGGTTTTCGTTATCGTTAAGGGTCTTTTTACACCCGATATTTAAACAATGAAAGAGTTTTTGCATATTCCTTATTAGGCATCAGAATCGATGGTTAAAATCTTTCGGGTACCACGGGCCCACGGTGTATATCGTTGGAATCGTCTTTTTTTTCTGCGTCGATTGGTCTAAGCCTCATGACTCTACGAAATACTTTTTGTCTCTTACACGGTATGTATTTACAAGCCATTTGGCTTTATGTTTAACTTACCACCAGATATAGTAACATATAACAGACAAAAATAGTAAATGATCACCAAAATTAAATCCGCATTTTAATATAAAATTACAACCAAAGTTTTAACATCTCGCTATCCTATTAGAGCAAAACGACTCCAAATAAATCATTGTTAATCCAAAAGTAGTAAATGTTGTAGTATAATGAACACCATATTGTCACTTGCTTGGGTTTCCAAAGCAGAATCGACGGAGCCCCGCGCCGCGAGGTTCCTATTTCTGTCTGCAGGGTTTAAAGTAACCTAACACGAAGGGAACCTATCCGTATCGGGGTGCCACGGGGGTGCTAAGATTTGGTGATCATTTACTACATTTGGTGTTCGAATACAATTTGAAGTGCAGGTGTGACTAAAATAGCTAGTACTATTGTAATTTTAGACTTTACTTTTCTGGTATCAAGTATATACTTTTGGTAAAAGAACTAAGGGTATCAAAGCATTTTATGGTGGTCATTATATTTAACCCCTATGTAAATTACGGTCCTTAGCCTAATTTCTTCATCGTAAACGAACTTTAAATCACTCTCCTGTAAAGTTTGTAAATTGGCGGTTATCCCTTTTTGGCTGTTAGGCATTGATATATATCTCTCAGAGTGAATGAACGAACGAATGAAACGATTGATACCTATTACGCCTGAAATATTTTATTACTCGTAAAGTTGTGACTGCAATTGGTATATATTTTGCTGGAATTATTTTATACATTTCTCTTTTATTTTATTTCAACTTTGTTCCATATTTATTTAACCATTACTACGAAACTCGATGCGCTCGCATCAATTTATTTGCAGTTTTTATTATTTTTAAAATGAGAATTTAACGTTTTCCAATACATCTTTCGGGTGCTTGGTTTTATATTGAAAAGTCGTTTCTTAAATTCTCCGTTACGGTGGGACGTCTGTCAATATATTTCTCGTAAAAAAATGATTTTATAATACAACGAAAAACAGAAAACATGAAATGCAATTAAGTAGCAGGAATCAAGTGATTTTAGCAGACTTCAACAGTTATTTTGTTGGCCTACAACATAACACCACGCCCGTATTCCTCGAAGAATTGGGCAGAGGTGTATAGTAACACTAATTTGGCCGCTATCCTCATTTCGCCGCTATCTTAATGTCACCGTTATCTTAATTTCACCGCTATCCCAATTTCGCCAATATCCTCATTTTCTGCTATCCTAATTTCTCCGCTATCCTAATTTCGCCGTTATCCTAATTTCGACGTTATCCTCATTTCGACCCTATCCTCATTTCACCGTTATCCTAATTTCGACTCTATCCTCATTTCGCCATTATCCTAATTTCGACCCTGTCCTCATTTCGCCGTTATCCTAATTTCGACCCTATCCTCATTTCGCCGTTATTTTAATTTCGACACTATCCTCACTTCACCGTCATCAATCGTTATTGTTCGTACCTTATATCAACAAAAATCGCAACCTAAACCGCCTAGCCTTTTCCCAATTATGTTGGGTTCAGCTTCCAGTCCAACCAGATGCGGCTGAATACCAATATTTTACACGGAGCGACTGCCATCAGATCTCCGCAACCTAGCATGGGGTAATGCCGGTATCCTAAGGTTAGACTGTGTACGCTTAGCGGGTACCGCCCCACCGTCGTCCCAGGACGACACCTGCCATTGTTTATCTATTGTGTCTATAATTACAGTACTTGAGTAATTAAGGGTGGCTTGAGGAGTCAACCCTACTACTATGCTACTAAGATGTTTAGCAGGAGTGTAATTACACAAGAATAATGTAAACAGTTTTAACCATACAATATATTTTACAATTATTACAAGATTAGTTTACAGAGCGTGGTTCGATGACAATACGAGGAGTCCAGGGTCTTCAGGTGTAGGTTGACTTAACTGGCGGCTGTTGAGGCGCGAGAGAGGACGAAGTTTTTTTTTTCTATTGATCTGCTACTGATAATCCTAGGGGACCATTTCTACGTAACTGGGCAGTTATTGGCGAGACCTGAAGGGTCTCCAGCCAATGGGGGGAAGTAAAATACTTAACCTAAGCTAACTACTTGTACTACACCAACATCATGACTACCTGCAACAGCAGCACTAAGGGCGACCCCTAGTGGGACTCGGAGCTCGGCTTAGGGCGTTGGTGGCGGGGGCTTACGGGGGGAAACAGCTTGATGAGGGCTGAATTATCAGTGTGACTGCGGAGTCTGAAGAGACGACCGGCTCTACGACGGGAGAGCTCGGCGGATCGTGACCGGCGGCGGTGGGACGTCGCGACGGGCCTCGTCGGCGAGGACGGTATGCCGGACGGCGGTGGACGTTGTGTATTGTGCTAGTCGATTTACTCGCCTCCTGGAGGAGGGTAATTTCGTCATCGGGTTCTAAAAGAGGAAGAAGTGCAGCATACTGGGCCTTTTATAGGCGCACCCCGCCAGTCGCCATCACTACCACCGTCACAACACATTGTCAGACTTTCGGGCTTCTGTCTACCCTTAACGTCTGTCATAGGTCTTCGTATAACACCAGGGATCGACGGCTTAACGAGCTCTCCGAGACACAAAACCGAAACCGGTCCGCTATAATCTCTTTTGGGGCTCTCTGGAACGAAGGGTCGACATTTAGAAGCGTCTCCATGTGATTGGGATTACACGAAATATACGAGTACATCTCCAATATTGTTGGGATTTGTCAACTGAATGAGAATGACGAATTGAACGATTATTATTGTTTTTTTATTTGATATTGTATAAATGTACGGGCTAGTACGAGTATTGGTTAGTATGACTCCAGTAAGCGGATAAGCGCTTATTACACTTGGCTGAATGTAGTCGTCTTAATTCAGTCGATACTGAATTTAGTCAAGTATAATCGCAATTAGCAAGCTAATTTTGTTTCTGAATTTAGGATGCTAGCTTGTTAATTGCGATTAAACTTGGCTAAATTCAGTAACGACTGAATTAAGACGACTACATTCAGCCAAGTGTAATAAGCGCTATTGGCCTAGCACCTCCTAGCACGAATGTTTTGACGTCTAGTGACGTAAATGTAACGTTATATTGCTTTCACGGTAACTTGATTAATTTGGCAGATGTCAGTTCATGACATGAAAATAAATTGTAATGGCGCTTGTGTATGACAATTCAATTCAACAAGTATTAAATCAATTTAAAATATTAATAAAGCGTTACCCAAAAGGTTGTTTTAAAATCAGAAACATAGAAACTATATACTTATATGTGTTTATAGCCATAATTATTTATTACATAAATGATTTTGAAAAAACCCCGACGCGTTTTCAAACTTGCGTCAGATGGTACCAGTTGCCAGAGACGTGCATATCGATAAAATAATTTCGATAAATTTATATTAACAGAATGAATATTTTGACTATCGTAATAATTATAGACGATAGTCTCAGTTGATTGAATAATTAAAATAAGGCTCATTATAGTCCAGTTGCCTTGCAAAAGGTCGGTCAGTCCTAAATTTTGGATACGTGTTATGGATGTGTTCTTATAAAAATTACAAATTTTGTACCTTGAGTGACCTCGGCGCGCTCTGCCATCTTGGGTTAAAGAACCCAAAAATGAGTTTTTATTAAATAACTCCTTATGAGTTTTATGCCAAAAATTATTCACATCAATTTTGTAGAAAATTAAATTCTTATTTTTCATTCCCGACTCAAAATCAGAGGTATTTTATAGGTTTGAAGCCCATGTCTGTCTTTCTGTTTGGCTGTCTATTTCTCTCTCTGTCTGTGTGTCTGTTTGTGGGCTTTTCATAAAAACACCTAACATAACACATCCAAAATTCAGGACCGACGAACCTTTCGCAAGATAAACCTCTTTTTCGCGACTCGGCTACTGGCCTTATTATTGGTGATAAATAAACATTTATGTTCACTCATCCCATACCTGCTGGATTCATTATCACATCAGCACGTAATCGTCTATTGTTGAAGTTGCATGCTAATTGACTTAATCCTAATTACTTAAATCACAAGTTTTTGAAATGTACATAAAATCACATTACAATAATTTGTCAAATTCTCGCTGAAATTTTACAAATTTTATCGATAGTTGAATCGACTACAGTCACATGTCTAGTAACTCCTATTGACATGTGTCATTTTAATCTTCTTATCGTGAAAACAATATAATGTGAGTGAATTTTTAATCGAAAATACAACTATCATAATTATAGCATGTTGGATTAAAATCGACAAGCACTATCTATAAGGTTAGTCGGAAAGAGGGTATTAATCCGCAGGCCACTTAAAGTATCACTGATGACCAGTGATCGGAAAAAGGTGAGCTAATTTACCTAACCTTCAAAGAACACCGACAAAAACTGGAGACTTCCTTACCACAACATTTTTTTTAGGGAATTTTTTTTCGGAGATTTTCTTTCATTTGTTTTCAAAAAATAAAAGACATTCTCCTTTTTTGAAAACAATAAACAATCTCTTTTTTAAAAACAATAAAAAACGTGTCATCTGTTTTTGTGTCAATTTTGGGAAACAAAAACAGGAAACGAATTCAATTGTTTTCTGAATTAATAACATTAATATTTAAATGTACTTTAGTGATGTCCCGAAACCCGGAATAATTTTCCCGAAAAAAATGTTGTCGTAAGGAAGTCTCCACTTTTTGTCTGTGTTCTTTGAAGTTTGGGTAAATTAGCTCACCTTTTTCCGATCACTGCTGATGACTGTTTTAAAGCAAGTGTTAAAATTTCAAAATTCGATAATTTTTATTTCCTTAAGAAATGATTTTTATTTTAGTTTTTTCATAAATTCGTCATCTCTGCTTTAGTTACGAATTCAGAAAATGGATCTTCTAATCCGTGATCCCAAATATGATCTAAAATGTAAACACAGCTGATCATAGCTAAGGATAGATAGATTTTAGCGTATTTTTTTATGAAATCTTTGGACAGCTATTTCTCACAAACTATTGACTTTTAGGGAAAGTTGAAAAACAAAAGTTATTCATTATTACGGGTACTTTAACACATTTCCGGATTAGTACCTCCTTTCTGACTAACCGTGTATACCTGGTTTGGTTTTGTTAAAACTTGAATAGTTTCTCCATATCCGACTTCAAAAGTTCATTTGGTTATAAACGATCAGTTTTGTCAGTGAACACACCTTATGCCCATCCCTTTGTAATTACCCCCGCAAAGGTATATTTACAGTGCATTCTGCCCACACATCCACAAAATAATACACTTTAAATGATAGTTCAATTTATTTATTCCATGTCAATTTACATTGTGTCCGAATTACATTGTAAATATACATGATAACTAACAAATTAATTGAATACAAAATTTTAATAATAAAAACTAAAATAGTATTGTTCGTTTGTCAGAGATGTTGCAAGGCGGCTGGTCGGCACTTCCCGTGACCCGAAGGCTGGTGCCTACTTTGGTCAAAGGATTAGCATTGCCATACAACGTGACAATGCTGCCAGCCTTCTGGGCACGTTACCAGTGGACAGCGATGCGGAGGAATATTTTAGTTAATAGTTTTAGGGCCGATTTTTCAATCGTCAGATAAATTTTATCCAAGGAATAAAATGACGGTTTGACATATTTTCTATAGAGAAGCTGTCAAAACGTCAAACTTATTCCCCAGATAAAAGTTATCTGACGATTGAAAAATCAGCCCTTAATAAGATATATTTTTCTTTATTTGTATATTCTTTTATTTGTAATTATGTAAATATTGTCTGTGTAAATAAAACTTTCTGAAGTCAAAACATTTATTACACAAATTTACAATTCGACAATAATTCATAAGTGCCTGTTATTGTTTGTCGAAAAAAAGAAGAAATTACTGCCGCGTTCCAAAGCGTAGATTCCTATGGAGAAGAACGGGTAATAAACTCTATGGTCAGTCTTTTTCATCAAATATTTACAATAATTTGGTTACATTGTGAATTGTGAATAATATAAATAAATGTTAGAACAATATAAGATATGCTATGCCAATAAGAGTACCTACAATTCATTTGCCATGGCAGATTAGAGATGACTAGTCCCAACTGACTGCGCCCGTTCACGAACATGACACAATTAAATACAAAATAATACCTAACTACATCAAATAATAAAATCTAGATTAATATTATTAACATTTCTTTTACGCACAAAAATTAGTATCAATACATATTTACTCAACAAACGAATTATGCTACTTATACTTATCTTGATGGACTGAAATCTGATCCCAACATACTTAGGGCCTGTCCACATCTCCACGTCGCGACGTCGTCAACGTAGAACGGTGCGGTAACGCGGCACGGTGCGTTAACATAACATGCAAATTTACGTTACCGTATCGTAAAAATGCACGTCAGGATCATTGTTAGATTTATCGTTGACAATGTAGATCCTGAATTTTACTAAGAGACACACTAAGGTATGGTTTTACAGCATCGGAGAACATAGACGGCGACTAACTCGCGGGCGTGGAGAGCGTGGGCGGAGCGCATATAACGTGTGCGCGCTTGCGGCTAGAGGCGGAACGTGTTATGATACGGTAACGTAAATTTGCACGTTATGTCAACGCACCGTTCCACGTTGACAACGTCGTAACGTAGAGATGTAGATACAGGCCCGGAAACGGCTAGAAAGGAGTCCGTTCCTAGTAAGTAATAAAATATGAGCTTGGATGACCACAGTTCTGGGATAACATAACATCACGCCTGTATAATCCGTATTTCCCGAAGGCCTCATTTTGCCGTCATGTCTAGGTAAGTCTTCGGGCACGAAACTTGCGATGGCCAAGCGATGGCGGCAGCGGGGCGACGCGACACGGGGCGATCAGGCAGCGATATCTCGCGCGAGCACGAAACAAGCTGGCGATTAGTCGCGCTCGAGCAGTGTTGTGAGACACATGAGTTTTTTTCGAAGAGAACTATTGAAGCCTAGTCTCCTAATGAGGGAATTATTATTACCTAGAGATGGTGTTCATCCGATAATGTCCCATAGAGCAGGTTTTGATAAAATACAAGATAATTATAAATTCCTCATTATCAATTTCCATTACTAAAATAATAATTCAATACAACACTGTGTACCCGCGCAAGCGACGAGAACAAACTAGTTTGTTCTCGTCGCTTCCGTGTCGCCGTCGCTTCACCGTCGCCCGTGCATCGCTCGATCGCCCCGCTCCGCCGTCGCCCGTTTCGTGCTCGTCGCTATACAGTGCAATGCTTTTGAATACATCGCCGTCGCACCGCCCCGCCATCGCTCGGCCATCGCAAGTTTCGTGCCCGCAGACTAAGTCCCATGTAATAGGAGGCGAGCCTATTGCCATCAACCGGGCACGAATCCAGACTCCGGGTTGCCACTGAGAAATTCCACAAGAAAAAACCCAATAAGACTTTGCCCGACCTGGGGATCGAACCCGGGACCTCACGCTCAGCAGTCGCGCTTGCGACCACTAGACCTACTTACAATGCAGTCAAGTTCTATACAAGTTTAGTTTTAGTATACACTAAACCTAAAACTAGTTTGTTCAGAATCACCAGGAGAATCAATTGACGTAGTTTTTACACCACATTATATTTTTCCTTAATGTTTTTTTCATAAAGTTCAATTCTCTTTCAGTAGGTTTCTACACGTATCAGTGGACGGGAATAAGCACCTTGAGGCTTGAGACGGTCCGCTCGGTCAGTTTCCGTGTATTAGAACAACCCCTGCATAGCACATCTCAGGCATTTCACACTTTACTAGGAAACTTAACGCGATATAAACTAAGGTGTAACTTGGAGATTTATTAAAAAAAAACACATTTAGGCAGTTCTGATGAAAATCTTGTTGGGGTGTCTCGGTTTTTGTATACATACGAGTATACTATATGTCGCGCGCAGAAGGTTTGCCGATGACTGCCCCTCCCCCTACACCGACCGCTACCCGCGCTCGTCTGGCATACCTACTAATGCCAGACGAGCGCGGGTAGCGGTCAGTCAGTTTCCATCCCCGACGATATCGTTACGATCGCCGACACGCTGGGCGCGATCGACTCCCTTACCAGTCACGTACAGTCCGTGGTGAACGAGTGTTCACGGCAGGTTCCAGCGGTGGATGAACACCGCTGGAAGCTGCCGGACGATGTGCGTGAACTGCTGACGGAGAAGAACGCATCCATCCGTGCCTATGACTATTTTCCCTGCGAAGCTAACCGCGCCCATATGCGTTCTCTACAGCGTGCTGTAAAGAAACGTGTACGGGAGGTTCGGGAAGCCCACTGGGACAAGATGTTGAGCGACTTAGAGCCATCCCATCTGGCCTTCTGGCAATTACAACGAAATCTAAAATCCGATTGTGTAGCTTCAACTCCCCCTCTCAATCGTCCGAACCAAAGGCCGGCCTTTGAAGACGACGAAAAGTCCGAATGTCTAGCTGACAGTCTAGAAGCCCAATGTACTCCCAGCACCCAACCCGCAGACCCGGTCCATCTTTCCAAGGTGGATCGCGAGGTCGAACGTAGGGCCTCCCTCCCTCCCGATGAAGACCCCGACGACCCCTTACCCCCCATCACCGTAGACGAGGTCCACACGATAGTGAGGAAACTCAAACCTAGGAAAGCCCCCGGCTCAGACGGTATCACCAATAAGGTGATCAAACACTTTTCCGCCCCGCTCATAGTCCTAATGACCGCCATCTTCAATGGCGCTCTGAGTAATAACATCTTTCCGCAAGCTTGGAAACAAGCCACCGTTATCGGTATCCCCAAACCCGGCAAACCCAAGAGTGAGCCCACTAGTTACCGCCCCATCAGTCTTCTCAATGTATTTGGGAAAATCTATGAGCGTCTCATTTATATCCGTTTAAAGGATTTCGCTGACACCCGTAAACTCATCCCCGATGAACAGTTCGGTTTTCGAACCCAGCACTGTTGCATTCGACAATTGCACCGCATAGTCGAACACATTAGCTCCCGTTTTATGCGCTCGTACAAAACGGGCATGCTCTTCTTCGACGTAGCGAAAGCCTTCGACAAGGTCTGGCACAACGGTTTATTATACAAACTGTACCAATTCAACGTGCCGGACCGTCTCGTGCTCATCATTCGAGACTTTCTGTCGGATCGCTCCTTCCGCTATCGCCTAGAAGGCACCCTCTCGTCCCCTCACCCCATCCGCGCCGGAGTCCCTCAGGGCTCCGTGCTATCGCCCCTTCTGTTCACGCTGTACACCAGCGACATTCCCAAACGTGGCTTGGCCAAGTTGGCTCTCTTCGCCGACGACACGGCTATCTACTATTCCGGTAGGAGTCTCGATAGCATCTCTCGAACCCTTCAAACCGCAGCCGACGCCCTTGGGGTCTGGTTCCGGAAATGGAGAATAGAGGTGAATCCCGAAAAGAGCGCAGCCGTTCTTTTCGAGAGACACGGTGATTCCCACACCCACATCCGTCCCGTCCTAATGTTCGGCAAACAGATCCCTTGGGAGATGAAAGCCAAATACCTGGGGGTTATCCTCGACCACCATCTGAGTTTCCGAGACCACATCAAAGCGGTGCGCGCTCGCGCCGCTTTCGCTGTCGGTCGCCTCCACCCTATCCTTAGAACGCGCAGTAAATTGTCACTTAGAAATAAGCTGAGAATCTACGTGACGTGCATCCGCCCCATCTTGACTTACGCTAGCGTCGTGTTCGCACACGTTAAGCCTTGTCGTTTCAAATCCTTCCAAACCCTCCAGAATCGAGTGTTGCGCAGAGCCGCGGCTGCCCCGTGGTTCATGCGTAACGTCCAACTCCATCTCGATCTAAAAATGCCAACCATCAGGCAATACCTCAAACGCATTTCCAAGCGTTACTTCGACTCTGCTCCCCGCCATCCGAACCCCCTAGTCGCCGCAGCGGCCGACTACAGTCCCTCTCTCATAAGTAAAGTTCGCCGTCCCAGGCACACACTTTTAGAACCCGATGACGAAATAACCCTCCTCCAGGAGGCGAGTAAATCGACCAGCACACTACACAACAAACGCCGCCGCCCGGCATACCGTCCTCGCCGACGAGGCCCGTCGCGACGCCCCACCGCCGCCGGTCACGATCCACCGAGCTCTCCCGTCGTAGAGCCGGTCGTCTCTTCAGACTCCGCAGTCACACCGATAATTCAGCCCTCATCAAGCTGTCTCCCCCCCCCTATGTCCACGCCAGCAACGCCCTAAGCCGAGGTCCGAGTCCCACTAGGGGTCGCCCTTAGTGCTGTTGTTGCAGGTAGTCATGATGTTAGTGTAGTACAAGTAGTTAGCTTAGGTTAAGTATTTTACTTCCCCCCATTGGCTGGAGACCCTTCAGGTCTCGCCAATAACTGCCCGGTTACGTAGAAACCGTCCCCTAGGACGACCTACAGCAGTCCAATAGAAAAAAAAAAAAAAAAAAAAAGGTAGCGGTCAGTGTAGTGGGAGGGGCAGTCATCGGCAAACCTGCGCGCGACTAATAAAAATAAAGTTGCATATGGAGGGCAATTCTGTATATTTAACATAAATCCTACATGCTGTAACCGAAACCAATTTAAATTGAGAATAGACCCATTCAAACGCAAATGCCGTTGACAGCTAGCGCATAATAGCGCGGGAAAACTTGAACCACAGATTATAAATAAGAAAGGGTATGCATGGAGTTTGGGAGGTAAACCTCTTCGGTTAACCTTTTAGCCTTTAACAATGTGGTCCCAGCTTAAAGTAGAACTAAATGTAGATACTAAAGTAAAGGTTATTTCGTTTGAAACGTTAATGAGACTTTATACATTTTAACTTCTCTCTGAATCTATTTAAGAGTACATATTAATATTTCTGTAACCATAAAAGGTGCAAATCACAACAAAAAATGTTTAGAACACATTTCAAAAATAATTCTTTTCACTACAAAATGAATGGTTGGCACTATAATTAATTAAAAACCATTTGTTTCTGAACGCGACTTTTACAGGAACGGTGGAAAGTGTTCGGCGCGGCGAAGCGAATCGTTTCTGGCACTTCCCGCTTCGCTCACTCGGCACAGCTCACAGCTCGGCAGCTTTGGTCACACTTTGTCGTTTTATTTCTTTTTGCAGGGGACTTTGTAGTTGGAACCATTGAAATTATATTGCAAACTATTATTTTTGAATCAGTCTTTAACTTGAAGTAAGTATTAAAATTAAAGTGTGAACTATTAATTTTAAAGGTAAGCCTTTTTAAAGTTGGAACTAATAATTTTAAAGCTTCTATGAACCATTCACTCACGAAACGACATTATTAGTGTCGTTCATATTAATTTAATTTTCCTTTTTTTTGTTTAAGTTACGCTGAGGAATGTTAAAGCACACAGAAAATACGTATCTACGTATGTGTATATATACATCTTTTTAAATTAATACCATGCATGCATGTAAGGGGTTCGTGCGTAATTACCAACCACACGTATAATACGATTAGCGAGGTTAAGCTGCGCTTTCCGGGGTCAGTACATGGATGGGTGATGTTCCCTACATTTATGTTCGCTTAGCTCGTCAAAATGGTTTATTCCACTTTGTTCACCTGGGTGATGTCACCTGGGTGAACAAAATAGAATTTTTAGTGTCTTCATTTCACCTCGGATTTATTTCACCTGACAATATCACCCAGGGGCCCAATTCTCCTAAAATAAATTTTGATAAATCACAACCAAACCAAGGCCAAACCGTTCATTCAGACAGTTCTCAATTTCAAAAGCTATCAAATTGTTTGACACAAAAAACAAAATCATTCATTTTGAAAGTTTTTGAAAACAAAAACTGACTGACGGTTGTGGTTCGATTGCGTTTGGAAACAATTTATTTCAGGAGAATTGGGCTCCAGGTGAATTAGTGCGACATATTTGGTCTCCTTTGTTCACCTTGGAATTAAATCACCCAGGTGAACAGTTGCGACTTATTTTATTAATGTTGTGGACTTTATTCACCCACATACAACATGCTAAAAAAAATCAAATCAATGCCAAATTAATATTTAAATCAATTTAATGTAAAAATGTAGTTCGGACGCTATAGTATTGCTGGTTATTACTCTGCATAGTGTGCCGATTTGCATGTTAACTAAATTGATTTTCTTTTTTGTTTTTCTGTCTAACCCAAATAGGTATGGCTTACTCATGTTTTCACGAAATAAAGCATCTCACTGTCTGTCCGTACAAAAGGGTATAAATTAATCAAACATCTTTCTTCAACCCATCGGGGGTTTTCATCAACGAAAACCCCTTAGATAAATTATTTTCCTTTATTCTTTTGAAGAATGTGTACCTTATATTTATTGCTCCCTACACGGTGTAATTCTCATCCAATATCTTTTATGACGTCATAGTTCTGCTCCCCGCTGCGTATTGTTACTGGCGTCGTAAACTATGAGTTAGTAGAAAAATTTAACCCCCTGTGAGCTTATGTTACACGTGGTAATATTACATTTTTAACCGACTTCAAAAAGGAGGAGGTTCTCAATTCGGTTGTATTTTTTTTTTTTTTTTTTTTATGTTTGTTGCCTCATATCTCCGTCATTTATGAACCGATTTGAAAAATTATTTCTTTGTTCAAAAGGGTATACTTTCCGATTGGTTCCATATAAATTTTGTTATGATTAGACCATGAACTTCAGAGATATGGAACGGAACTCCTCATCGGATCAAAGCAAAATTCTCAAATTACTAATATTGCTTTGTTTATATTTGTTGTTGGGAACTGACTACTGGAAAAGAGGAGGGGGTGCGTGTTCCCCCCTCCCCCCCTTTGGAATGTTTTCATTATATCGTGTAAGGTATCATTTGAAAGGACTTTTTATGCCCGACTACGTCAAAGCCAAAAAGAAGGGTTATGAAGGAGGGGGTTAAAATTATGACACTAAAACGTATTTAATAAAAAATTAACTTTAAAAAAAAGTAAAAACCGACTTCAAAGAAATACTAAAAGGAGTAAAATAATTACCATAATATAAAATTAACAGTTTCAGAAGTCGGTGCAACTCACTGAAGCAAATAGAAGCCACCGACTTCTGAAACTGTTAATTTTATATTATGGTAATTATTTTACTCCTTTTAGTATTTCTTTGAAGTCGGTTTTTACTTTTTTTTAAAGTTATTTTTTTATTTGTTTTTGTTTTATTACTTTCGTGTAACATATTCATATTATTATGATTATACCCTTTTTTAGGGTGCCGTAGTCAACAAGGAATCCTTACAGCGGTTACGCACTGCATCCGATCCGAATCCGTGAAAATTCGTTCCGAAGTAGCCATATAACTATTTGTATGGTAGTTTACGCACTACATCCGTCATCCGATTTCTATCCGTCATCCGTGAGTTTCTAATTCGGAAGAACAATTGACGGACCGAAGTAGCCGTAGTACTGTTTGTATGAACGCTTTCGCATTACCTCGGATTCAAATCAGACGCCAAACGGATATGCCAAAGATGGCCCTTGAATTGTTTGAATTTGAATCAGAGATCGGAATAGTGAATTCGGTCCGAGATTTTTACTCTAGATTGGTATTTTCACGGATTCGGATCGGATGCAGTGCGTAAAGCGATAATTATCCGAATTCGGTCCGAGTTTTTTATATCCGTATTTTCACGGATTCGGATCGGATGCAGTGCGTAATCGCTCTTATACGAGTAGTTTTGCCATGTCCGTCCGTCCGTCCGCAGCTTAGCTCAGAGACTCTTAGTACTAGAAAGCTGTAATTTGGCACGGATATCCTTATAAATCACGCCGACAAAGTGGTAAAATAAAATCATGAAAAATATTTTTGTAGGGTGCCTCCTGTACATCTAAAGTGGGGATGTTTTTTTTTTCTTGTCTACCCCATCGTGTGGGGTGTTGTTGGATAGGTCTTTCAAAAATATTGTGGGTTTGTGAAAACAATTTTTCGATTAAGGAATCCGTTTCTGAAATATTAAGCTTTAAAGTGCTAATTTTTATTAGGGTCAAGTGTCCCCCCCCCCCTGCCAGCTAAACGGTTAGTTTTGAGTATGAGAAAACATTCACGGTAGTAGTATACACAACGAAGTTTACGAGTAATAGTCGACCAACCGGAAAAGTAAAAATTTCGTACAAATTCCATTGAAAAATTACTAAACCCTCTTCTTAGTCCGCATTATTGTGCAACTACGGAACCCTACTACTGCACGTGGCCCGACACGCACTTGGCCGGTTTTTAACGTAAGGTAAAGGTACAATTCCGTACATCGCGGCCGATCGCAGCCGCGTGCGATCTATCGCGTGGGGCTGACGCGCGCGGCTAATGCGTCAATAGTCGTGTCTATAATGTACTGACTAATCTGTCGTTAGCCGCACGCGTCTGTCACAGACTTCGGAAGCGGTGTCATACATTTTCATACACTGACTATAGACGCATCAGCCGCGCGCGGCTGCGATCGGCCGCAATGCACGGAATTGTACCTTTAGTCCTGACGTTTCCATAAAAAGAATATCAAATATTTTTAAAAAACAAAACAGGTATATTCGACTCGCGAATTCACTGCAAGTTCAGCTCATGATTTAGGGCTCCGTTTGGGTCCGAAACTAGTCGGACAATCCCGAAAAATGCACGTGAGAAAACCGTAACATTTTGTTTTTTTTTGTCTTCCTCGTTGGTCTTGTGTTCGCAATCTGCGCTACTGCTGACCGTGAGATCGTGGGTCCGATCCCCAAGTCGGGTAAAGTTTCATTGGGTTTTCCGTGTGGAATATCTCAGTAGCAGCCCGGAGTCTCGATTTGTGCCCGGTTGATGGCAATAGGCTCACCCCCTAAGTCTAAGCGTATGCTGAGACGCAGGTGCACGCAGCGCAGCGCAGAGCAGATTTTGTAATGTATGAACGTACTAAGAGCTGCGTACGCTGCGGCGCAGACGTGTGCGACGCAGACATGCGTCTACCCTGCGCTGCGCCTCGTTGTAGTGCCGGCACAGATTTTTACCGCTAAATCGAATTTTATTACAATGACAGAACATTTAAATGAATTAGTGCGTTGTGAACCTTCTTTGTATGATACTAATCATCCAGACTATTAAAAAAAACGTTCGTCAACTCGAACGCGTCTATTCTTTGTACTAGTTAAAACTCGAATGTGTCTTCGAGCTGCGTCGCAGCATGCGGTCGTGGTCTATGTCTGCCTCACCTGCCCTGCGCGGCAAAATCTGTACTGTGCTGCGTCACCTGCGTCTCAGCATACGCTTAGCCTAAATGGAACTTAAACATAACAGCGCAATGAGGGTGTAGATACTCATATACACCTTTACACCTCTGCCCAACCCTTCAGGCAATACAGGCGTGATATTATGTTGTTTTTAATCAAAATTAATTGTCATAAAGTTAATAGAAAAAGTATTTAATTAATTTGGCTTAGCATATTTTGTATCTAAAGCCAGTTTCTAGAGACAGTTTGTTAATCCATTACCGTGAAGGGATTATGCCTCGCCCCAGTCCATGTGCAGAATAGGGGCGAACCTTAAATCGGCTGGATATTTCCATTGCTGAACTTGGGCATAATCTTGTTCTCTCGTATGGCGTACGAGGTAAGTAAATAAATATAAAAAAATATTAGCTTGTAACTGTCCCACTGCTGAGCAAAAGCCTCTTCTCGTACAGAGAAGGAACGAGCATTGATCGAGGTACACAATTTTCAAAAAAAACCGGCCATGTGCGAGTCAGACTCGCGCACGAAGGGTTCCGTACCATTATCTATAAAAACGGCAAAACAATAATGTCTGTTGTATGGGAGCCCCCCTTAAATATTTGTTATATTTTAATTTAGTTATTTATTTTTAAAGTGAATATGTAACTACATATTCTGTGAATATTTCAAGCGTCTACCTGTTGCCGTTATCAATATCGAGCAAAAACGAGCAAAAAAATCACGTTTTTTGTATGGTAGCCTCGCTAAATGTTTATTTTATTCTGTTTTTTAGTATTTGTTGTTATAGCGGCAACAGAAATAGCTCAGAGGAGCTCGTGGCTAAATAATTACAGCCGCATAGACCGATCTTCCGGGTTAAGCCATGCTTGCCGAGGTTGGTCTGTGGATGGGTGACCATTTACCATAGCGAGTTTCCTCCGTGCCTCGAAAAGCACGTAAAGCCGTTGGTCCCGGCTGTCATTTGTAGATCTTTGACAGTCGTTACTGTTGGTCAGAAGCCAGAAAGTCTGACAACCAGTCGTACCAAGAGTATCGTATTACCCAGTTACTGGGTTGTGGAGGTCTGATAGGCAGTCGCTCCATGTAAAATACTGATATTCAGCTGCATCCGGTTCGACTGGAAGCCGACCCCAACATAGTTGGGAAAAGGCTAGGCAGATGATGATGAGCGGCAACAGAAATACTTCATCTGTGAAAATTTGAACTGTCTAACTATCACGGTTTATGAGATACAGCCTGGTGACAGACGGACAGACAGACGGACAGCAGAGCCTTAGTAATAGGGTCCCGTTTTACCCTTTGGGTACGGAACCCTAAAAACTACAGTCCGCGCACGAGCTCCGAGGAATTTTAAGATTATAAAAAACGGACAGTACGGACACACTTACGTCCGTACTTTTTTTTCATTAAGCGTACTCTCGCGTCAATGTCGAGACTAGTACTGGGAGAGTGTGGGGTATGGAGCGACGGTCGGGCGCGACGCAAACCACCCGTTTCCTCAGCCACCGATTCCTTGGAGCTCGCGCGCGGACTGTAGTCCTCATTTCACTTAACTACGGAAGCTGCATAGGTAGATACCTCTTAATATGTCGACATCCGAGAACCGCTATACAACTCCACCGCCACGGTCTTCCATAACAGATGGATCAATGTTGCTGAAAATAGCTCATGCCGTGGTGAAAAGATTAGCCAGTCAGCAAGGTTGGTAGCGGGGCTGACTGCCCAGGATGCGCCGGACATACTTAAGCATCATCACTTGTGGAAGCTCTTTTTACCATCCGAACCCCCTAGTCGCCGCAGCGGCCGACTACAGTCCCTCTCTCATAAGTAAAGTTCGCCGTCCCAGGCACACATTTTTAGAACCCGATGACGAAATAACTCTCCTCCAGGAGGCGAGTAAATCGGCCAGCACACTACACAACGTTCGCCGCCGTCCGGCATACCGTCTTCGCCGACGAGGCCCGTCGCGACATCCCACCGCCGCCGGTCACGATCCACCGAGCTCTCCCGTCGTACAGCCGGTCGTCTCTTCAGACTCCGCAGTCATACCGATAATTCAGCTCTTATCAAGCTGTCTCCCCCCCTAAGTCCCCGCCAGCAACGCCCTAAGCCGAGATCCGAGTCCCACTAGGGGTCGTTGCAGGTAGTCATGATGTAGTACAAGTAGTTAACTTAGGTTAAGTATTTTACTTCCCCCATTGGCTAGAGACCCTTCAGGTCTCGCCAATAACTGCCCGGTTACGTAGAAATGGTCCCCGACGACAACCTACAGCAGTCGACAGCAGCAGAAAAACCAGTTTGTTACGACTACCATGCCTTTAGCTACGATGATTTTCATGGTGTAGGTGTTGACATTATTAAGGGCTCTAAAATTTTATAAACTCCGCAACCATTTTATGTGACATTTAAAGTTTTCCAAAGTTTCAAAAAGTTTTGTTTTGTAGCAAAAGGTTACTTACTATATTTTAAGTTTTGTTGAGAAATGTTCACAATCATGAGGAGGTCAGGAACAAAAAGTGTTTTTTACACTTCATTTTTGTTCGAGAAAAACTATATCCCTTACGAGCAGGCCTGTTTAATTTGTAAAGTGACTTTTTGATCAGAATGCGACTTGGAGATGCTAATTTGAAAAAAAAAATTACTATTTGAAACATGTCTGTTCAGAAATCGATAATATCCAAAGCTTTGAATGCAATGAGAAAAAAATTCATATAGCCTATGTTACTTGAGTTATTATTACGAATCTATTGACACCTCATTCATTAAAATCGGTTCAGTATTTTAGGCGCTACCATAGACTGCAAAAATCATTAGCCTTCCTTTTGGCTTCGCCGTAGTCGCGTAAAAAAATGCGTTGAGTCAAAAGTGTAAAAGACAATTTTTGAGCCTAAGCTCCTCGACTGTTTACTTACTGTTTGAAACTACTAGGAAAATGCTAGGATTGTTTCTGAAATATTTTTAGGCAGGGACTTGAAAACGAAATGAATTTCGTTCCGTTACACTAAATGTTATCATGTAACGTTCCAAAATTTGTAACGATACTAAAACCTAAAAAGATGCTTTATTATATATTTATTATATTTATAAAAAATAACGTTATAAAATATCATTTTCGTAGAACAATAACGATATTTTATGTTACTTTATATGTATCAGTAACGTTATGCATATATCCGCTTAAGTACAATAACGTTACAGGTGAAACGTTACAGATTCACTTGTAATGTTATTTTTAAGCTTACTCAATTTTAGTACAATATATCTTAATTTCAGGGTCTAGTCAACATAATTATGCTGTTGTTATTTTTTTCTTAACTTGATAAAAGGTGAAAGTTATCAATTTTCTTTATAGCCCAGTCGCAAAAAGGTGATGAAGCTGGCAACGTTGCCTTATGAAATGAGTAACATTATTATTTTGTTATAACGATTTTAATAATAACGATATATTATTAAAATCGTTATTAAATAGTAGGTACTTGATTTCGTTCCGTTTGTCAATATCGTTATAGACAAGTACTTAATTTTGTTACGATCCTAGTAGAACGGTACATTAAATTATCGTTACCGGAACTACGCGTAACGTTATTTTGAGTAACGTTTCAAGTCCCTGTTTTTAGGTGTATCGAAACGTTTAGAAACGTTTCAATACATTTGTTTCAACTGCTCCTGCACCGGATATTTCTAAATGTTGACAAACGTTTGTGAACTCCGGTGTGGGAGTGTTGTAGAAATTTTCGAAGACCAAAAAACAACACTTGAGATCCTAGGTTTTAGAAGTTTTAGTAATTAATGCTAAAAACGGCTGATTTTGGTACTTATCGCTAAAACTTCGAATCCAGAAGTTCTAGTGTTGATATTTGGTGTTCGAAAATTTCTACAACACTTGACTAAAATGTTGTACGTACGAAATTTCAATATGTTGTGTGTTGACAGAAATAATGCTTTTTTTCTGAAGTGGCGCCACTTTTGGTGGGGGAAGCGCCTTAAGAATAAACTACAAAAAATAAAAATATCTTAATCTAGGTTATGTGCGATGTGGACTCAGCAGTCATTGTGCCGATAGTCGTTACAGCCAATGGCTTAATAGCCAAGAGCCTCGACCAACATCTGATGAGGCTCTCGTTAGGCAGCTGGATAAAGGGTTTGATTCAGAAAGCGGTACTTCTGGACACGGCGCGTATTGTTAGGAAGTTCTTCTCTCTGGAGCTCTGACCGCCGGCAGCTTGAACCCTGTTCCCGATGCCGGTGGACTACTATTTTATATTTTTAAATGTATATTGTTTCTTTTATGATAATTATATGTACATGTATTTAAAAATATAAATAGGTTCGTAAACTGAATAAAGGTAAACTACGTAATAATACGTTCGCTTATACTAAATTTAGTTGTTATTTAGTCTACAAACGACAGTACTAATTTTAGTCTTCTATTCTTCTATTTGCGCTGAGCTATAGTCACGTGTACAAGCAACGTGTCAAGGCTCTCGACCCCGACTCTCCTGTGGGCGTATTTAAAAAGAAATCACGTGGTTCAACGGATGTTCGATTATTTAATGAATGAAAACTTATTAATTATAGTCTTTAACGTCATACTATGAATAACAGTCTAAAAATTGAATTTTAATTTGTAATGTAACTAATGATTTTGTGAACTTTTAATAATTTTGACTAGTTAGGGCAAATATAAAAAAAAAAACAAATTAGCTGACCCGACAGACGTTGTCTTGTCAAAATTTCAATTACGTAAACACATCAAAAAAAGTTTGCGATCACTAGCATAATTATGTATGTGAAGATTCCGAATTCAAAGTCCAACTGAAATCTGATTTATATTTATCTAGATAACTATCAATCTATATTTATCATGATAATTATCGCTTTGAATCCCGATTAAAAAATTCGGCTTCAAAAAGGCTACATAATTTTTCAAAGTGATCGCAAACTTTTTTGATGTGTGTATACCCATCGTTCAAATCGTGAGTTATGGTCTTGAGTTCATATAAAAATCTCATGGAAAAACGAACTTTCAGTTTTTTCTCGAATTTGCTTTTATTCCGGGCAACTTTTCCAATGTTTCTTTATTAAAACTTTTTTTAAATAGCCATATCTTTCCAGCCGTTCTCGAATGATGCGCTTACTAACGAACAGCATTTAATTTTTATTATAAAGATTACAGAAAGTAAACAAAGCTTTGATCGTGAAACAATTATGTATTTTAATGAATCACATTCACATACCTACACATTTGTTATGTAGGTACCTATCTTAATATTAATTCTATTATTATTTTTGTTTTCTAAAAATATGTATTTTAATGAATCCTTAAAGCAAAATATTTTTTTCGCGATCAAAGGTTTATTTATCTTTTATTCAACATTAAAGGTCGCCCGCGGCTTTGCGCACGTGGATGTCGTTTATCGCGTATTCCGCGTTTTTTTTTTCGCAATTAAAAGTAGATTTTGTCCTTCTCCGTGTTCCAGACCATCTCTGTAACAAGTTTTATCAAAATCAGTTTAGTAGCTTGTAGTATCACCTTCTTCATCATCAGCTTCATTCTTAGAGCATATACCTATTCTTAGAGCATAGGTATATGCTCTAAGCCTTCATTCGCCTTCTTTGATTTTTACATAATTTCTACATAATTTAGTATCACCTTCTTCATCATCACCTTCATTCACCTTCTTTGATTTTTATATTAAACCTTTTTATCACTGGCCATAAATGTTTTGTATGATATATTCGTATTTTGGATTTTGACTTGGTTCTTGACGAAATATGGAGGATTTTTGATTAAAGTGATTTATAATTATTTTCTAGACGTATAAAATATAATATTGAAAACTACTGGCTTTTTATTTATGTCGAACATCACATCAACCATCCCCTGTACACTGCTTCACGCAACACCTGTTTTTACGTGGGACTTGGAGGATCCATCAATGTGAGCTGAGCAACCTGAGCATCCCACATTCTAACTAAAGAAGCTGCGTCCCATGGTACCAAAGTGAGATGCATTCCGGTGCCCGATGGTTACCCCTTCTCCCTTCTTTTCAACTTCGTCTCCTGCCCTAACTACACTTACGAGATCGGCGATCGGACTGGCTGTCATCTACCAGCATGACTAAATGTGCTACAGCCGGTCTGTTTGCTGCCGCCGGTTTCTATCAAATGGCTGTGTGGGCCATTGGCGAACGCCGTAATTACGAGAAGGAACTCGCTGACTACCCCAAGGGACATGAAGCTATCTTGCCTCTTACTATATAAGCACTTTATTATTGTTATGCATATGTATTAGGTATTGAATGCTCTACACATTCGTTACGACTGGTGTAGCAGACGTGCTCAGGAGATCCTAGGGTCGTCTGTTACATTACAAGTTTAGTCGTGAAGACGTAACAAACAGACAGAGTTAGTTTCCCATACTTATTTTACTAGCTGTGCACTCGCGGCTCCGCCCGCGTGTTAAACTTCACAACTGTCAGGAACTTTCGCGCAAATGCCAACAACAACTGTACAAAATTTCAAGTCAATCCATCGACTACTTTTCGAGTTTTGCGGACACAAACGGAAGCTGAATTTTTATATACTTACAAGGTTAGTCGGAAAGGGGGTACTAATCCAAAATTGAGTCGAAGTGTGGTGGAAAAGATATTATAATTTTCACTTCGTTTTTTTATTCATAAGTACCAACTAATTTATTTGTTCTCTTGTTGTACTTAGTTATGTCCTTTTTGCGTGGGCCGGATTATTCGACTTTTCTGGTCTATTGCCTATTAGACCACGGATTGAATAATGATTGTCAATCTGTTGTACCTATACGAGGTAAGTCGGAAAGAGCTTAGGCTATTAATCCGAAAGGGTGTTAAAGTAGCCATAATAGTGAATAACTTTTGTTCTACAACTTTTCCCAAAAGTCAATAGTTTAAGAGAAATAGCTGTTCAAAGATTCCATAAAAAAATACGCTAAAAACCGTAAGCTTTAAATCAGCTGTGTTTACATTTTAAGTCATATTTAGTCACAAATTAGAAGCTCCATTTTCTGAATTCGGAACTAGAGCTGGGGTAAAGTATTTTTGAAAAAACTGAAAATAAAATAATTTTGTAAGGAAATAAAAATTATCGAATTTTGAAATTTTAACACTTGCTTTAAAACAGTCGTCAGTGATACTCTTGTATAAAAATTAGTAAGGACTACAGGGTGTAAACAAATTCGTGTAATTCCTTCAAACCGCGTGATCTACTGGTGACACTGATTGACCCTGCATAGGTTTTTTTCAGAATCAACAAAAAAAATTTTTTTTTTTTTTTATAACTTGCCCCACTCTACGATTTCTGTATCGTGGGTGCGTTTACAGATACAAATCTCACATACACAAATGCCCAAGACCCGAAACAACTACCTATAGGCCATCCAAATTTTTGTTCCGTATGGGAATCGAACCTACGACCCGTAGCGCAGAAGCCAATCGCTCAGCCACTGCACCAAACGTGTCGTCGATTCTGTGTGTACATAAATCTATATATATAAAAATGAATTGCTGTTCGTTAGTTTCGCTAAAACTCGAGAACGGCTGGACCGATTTGGCTAATTTTGGTTTTAAAATATTTGTGGAAGTCCAGGGAAGGTTTAAGTGGTGAGAAAATATGGAAAAGCTGCGAGGAAAATAGTAAAAACAACAATTTCATTTTCCCATACAAACTGTTCCTAGCTGTCAAAGATTTGATGTTCGTCCCGTCAGTACGGTAAACTCGGGTCCCCTCAAATTTAAAGCACGTATTAATTATGGGTTTCGAATCGACAATATCATCATCTGCCTAGCCTTTTCCCAACTATGTTGGGGTCGGCTTCCAGTCGAACCGGATGCAGCTGAATATCAGTGTTTTACATGGAGCGACTGCCTATCAGACCTCCACAACCCAGTAACTGGGTAATACGATACTCTTGGTAAGACTGGTTGTCAGACTTTCTGGCTTCTGACCAAGAGTAACGACTGTCAAAGATCTACAAATGACAGCCGGGACCAACGGCTTTACGTGCTTTCCGAGGCACGGAGGAAACTCGCTATGGTAAATGGTCACCCATCCACAGACCAACCTCGGCAAGCGTGGCTTAACCCGGAAGATCGGTCTATGCGGCTGTAATTATTTAGCCACGAGCTCCTCCTAATATTGTGGATATATATTGTCGAATCGACAATATATATCCACAATATTCGGATTATCGCGTATTTAGATTTTAAAAGAGACTGCCTCGTTGGTCTAGTGGTCGCAAGCGCGACTGCTGAGCGTGAGGTCTTGGGTTCGATCCCCAGATCGGGCAAAGTGTTATTGGGTTTTTCCGTGTGGAATTTCTCAGTAGCAGCCCGGAGCCTGGATTTGTGCCCGGTTGATGGCAATAGGCTCGCCCCCTATTACATGGGACTTAAACATAACGGCGAAACGTGGGTGTACTATACACCTCTGCCAACCCTTCGGCGAATAAGGCGTGAAGTTATGTTAGATTTATAAATGCAAATTAGTGTCACACTTATTTTCTCTTAGTGGCATTGCAATGCATGGAACAGCTAGTTTTTAAATAAATAAAGTTTGCCATGACGCGTAATAGGGTAAAAATCCTTGTAGAACGTAAAATACAGTCAAAAAGTGAAGTTTACAGCGGAATTTTCCGGGTTTGAAGCTGCAACGTAATTTTACGTGGCATAGTGCCGTGTGCGACTCACTACAAGCGTCAGTCGGTTCGCGTTTAACACTGTCGCTCACTTTGACGAGACGTGGCGAGAGCCCGTTTACACCTGACGATTTTTTAAATGATATTTGTTTTTAATTTGTTTGTAACTGACGAGTGAACTTTGATTAGAACTAATGCATAGGTTTCTAGAGACAGACATCAAAATCTTCTAAAATAAATTCTGGAAAAGAATGCGAAAATTGAACAAGATTAATGAAAAAAAAAAACTGGCCAATGCGACTCGGACTAAGGGTTCCGTGCCACTAGTTTTCTTTTTAGGGTTCCGTACCCAAAGGGTAAAACGGGACCCTATTACTAAGACTCCGCTGTCCGTCTGTCACCAGGCTGTATCTCGTGAACCGTGATAGTTGAAATTTTCACAGATGGTGTATTTCTGTTGCCGCTATAACAACAAATACTAAAAGACAGAATAAAATAAATATTTAAGGGCTCCCATACAACGAACATGTTTTTTTGCCGTTTTTATAGATAATGGTACGGAACCCTTCGTGCGCGAGTCCGACTCGCACTTAGCCGGATTTATTGTTTTTTTTTTATTATAATTATACAGGGTGTAAACTAATTCGTGTTATTCCATAAAACCATATAATCTATTAATGGTATAGATTTAAATCACACGGGATTTGGTACCACGTGGTAGGTAGTTAGTCTTCATAAGCAAGATTGGTCTGCTTAGGGACTCTCCATATTTATCGATGAGGAATCGGCTAAGGCCGGTCAGAAAAAGCTTTATGTCAATGAGCATAAGGGTGTAACTAACGTCATTCGCCTCGACTTGGCGCGGCCGTTCGAGCGTGTGGGGGTGACCCTTATTTATCCATCTCTCATTAGCTATTATAATAGAGTTCCTTTCCTTACTTATTTTATTCTTATTTATAACATAATAAGCCAAGTTTCTACGTCCTAGTTCTCAGCTCAAAATATTTTACCTCACTAACAATATTGAAGCATAACAAAGCCAATGTTTTTCTAAACAGCAAATTGATGTCGTCGTCAAAATCATGCCCTTATCTTTTTCTTTTGTTAAAAATACTCAAACCAATTTCTTCGGAAAGTAACAGAGGAGAATCCTTTAACAATCGCTCATGTGGAAAAGAAAAGTTTATTCCTAAGCATTCTAAGAAAACTCCTATTTGTATAAATCAGTCGCAACTTGAAAACTTTTTACTTCTGTGATATTTCCTTGAATTCGTGTGACTACCAAACTGAATTTCGACAAATCGTTCTACCATAAGATTTTACTTCGACACTAGGGAACTCCGACATTACGCTACTCAGACAATTATGGAACTTCGACATCTAATCGTGACTACAATAATCATGAAAGTGTTTACCAGCACGTGACCACGTGCATAGGAAAAACCTTTGTCCAACAAATTGGATTGCAGTAGGCTAAATTGATTGATTTAACCAATTTGTTTCATGAAGCCACTCACTAGGAGACCAATGTACCCACGCATAAAATATGTGCACTTAATCACAAACTTACATTCACTACACATACAAACAAACATTCACAATGCACACATACACCATTTACACTAATTGAATGTTCCTTACCCTAACTTTAGTCACATGTTGTGTTGATTCCACTTTCATTGTGAAAACCGCCAAACAGTGGAATGCGCTGCCCGAGTGGGTGTTCCCCGACAGCTACAATCTGTGTGTCTTCAAGTCACGAGTGAATCGGTTTCTTCTGGGCAAGCATGCTCCATCGTAGACCGCATCATCGCTTACCATCAGGCGAGAGGGCAGCCAAACGCAGGACTAGAAAAAAAAAAAACTTTTGTCTTTACTTACCTTTTTATTTCATTGGGACGCTGCCGTCTTTGACCTCTTGGAGGTGGGTGTTAATGGCTGCGATACAGTTTATTTAACTAATGTAACTATTATCGTCCGCAATCTTATTGTAAACCCGTTTTTTAGTTCGAATAAAAATATTATTACATTATCACTACATAGTATAAAACAAAGTCGCTTCCCGCTGTTTGTCCCTATGTATGCTTAGATCTTTAAAACTACGCAACGGATTTTGATGCGGTTTTTTTTAATAGATAGAGTGATTCAAGAGGAAGGTTTATGTGTACAATACATTGCACCCGGGCGAATCCGGGGCGGGTCGCTAGTATTATATATTATATAATGTCGGGCGCCATCTCTGGCGACACCAGGAATATCTCCTATTGCATACGCGGCCTCAAAGTTCAATTAGTGTTTTCACAGAGAAACTCCGGTTGAAATAAAAGTTTCACCCCCTTCTCGAGAAAACACAATGTCACCAAACAAAAACAAACTCCTCAAAAACAATTTTGTGCATTGTATTACAAAGTTCTTGCCTATTTGCATTTCGTAAGGCATTAATTCGACGTAAAGGCCCTCCCTGAGCCTCCTCAAACAATTTTGTATTTCAGAACTTATCTCTGAAGTCTTCTAATCAGTGTAAACAGAATCTTGAACAGTATTAACTCTTCGGAATTACGTTTAACGGAAAATTAATACGTTTTAAGAGAGCTGGTTAAGCCGTCGGTCCCGGGTGGCATAGGAATACCTGTGACAGTCGTTACGGGTAGTCAGAAGCCCGAAAGTCTGGCAACCGGTCTAACCTTAGGATATTGGCATTTCCCAGTAACTGGGTTGCGGAGGTCTGATGACAGTCGCTCCTTGTAAAATTCAGCCGCATTTAAATAAGTAAGTTGTTCTTTTTCGTGTGTGAATGCAATGGAAGCTATCAATTTGTAATAAACGAATTCGTGTAATTCCTTCAAACCACGTAATCTACTGGTGACACAGATTGACCCAGAAACGGTACAAATGAGATTAAAAAAAAGATAAAAAAAACCTTTTTCTGTTTTTGAGTCAACTGACTGCGCGGAGCAATATCGCGCTAGTCGTGTCCGCCAGCTGTTTCGCCGTGTCATTAATTTATATGTGGCGTCGAAATGTTTTATCATATAAAATTATACAGGGTGTTAACGAATTCGTGTAATTCCTTCAAACCGCGTGATCTACTGGTGACACAGATTAACCCTAAAAGGGAATTTTTGAAAATCAACTGAAAAAAAAATTGAAAATAAAATCTTAGTTTTCTATTTATGAGTCATTTTAGAGCCCGGAGTTAACTTACTGCAAAGAACGATATCGCGTTAGTCTTGCCCGCCAGCCGCGTCGCCGTGCTTTCATTCTTTTATGCGTGGCATCGAAATGTTCAAGCGCATGTTTTTTTTTTGCAAAAAAAAATGTTGTTTTTTACTGAATCATTATTAGGTGGTTTAGATATGATCACTTACACCTACCGCATGAAAAAAAAGATTTTTATTTTTGATTTTTAATCACTCTAATTTCCGTGCGGGGCCAATCTACACCAGTAGTGGATCATGTGGTTTTAAGGAATTACACGAATTCGTTAACACCCTGTATATTAGCACAAAAATTGTTTGCTTTTTTTGTAACCTAATTAGGTGATATAAATACGATAACTTACCGTAAGAAAAAAAAACCGGCCAAGTGCGAGTCGGACTCGCGCACGAAAGGTTCCGTACTATAAAACTTATCTGTAAAACGGCAAAAAAATCATGTCTGTTGTATGGGAGCCCCCTTAAATATTTGTTTTATTTTAATTTAATTATTTATTTTTAAAGTGATTATACAACTAAATATTCTGTGAATATTTCAAGCATCTATCTGTTGCCGTTATCAATATCGAGCAAAAATAAGCGAAAAAAAATCACGTTTGTTGTATGGGAGCCCCTTTAAATACTTATTTTATTCTGTATTTTAGTATTTGTTGTTATAGCGGCAATAGAAATACATCATCTATGAAAATTTCAACTGTCTAACTATCACGGTTCATGAGATACAGCCTGGTGACAGACGGACAGACAGACAGACAGACGGACAGCGGAGCCTTAGTAATAGGGTCCCGTTTTACCCTTTGGGTACGGAACCCTAAAAAGCCACATTTAAAAAAACCATCTGTGGTTAATCTGTGTACATCACACGGTTTAAAGAAGTAACACGAATTCGTTCACACACTGTAAAGTTTTCTTTGTCTACGGTCATAGCCAAGGAATTGAAAACAACAAGTGGAAGTGCCACCAGCTTTCGCGCGTGTGTCACAAATAATGGCTATACAACACGGGCTCACGCAATAACCTACTGTGTGTGGCACGATGTCTTGAACTCATTCGTAAAATATTAGAATCATGTCTAAGAGCGATTACGCACTGCATCCGATCCGAATCCGTGAAAATACGAATATAAAAACTCGGACCGAATTCGGATATTGCTTTACTCACTGCATCCGATCCGAATCAGTGAAAGTCTCGGACCGAATTCGGATGTTGCTTACGCACTATTCCGATCTCTGATCCAAATTCAAACAATTCAGGCTACTTCGGTCCGTCAATATTTCTTCCGAATTAGAAACTCACGGATGACGGATAGAAATCGGATGACGGATGCCGGATGTAGTGCGCAATCTACTACACAAATAGTTCTATGGCTACTTCGGAACGTATTTTCACGGATTCGGATCGGATGCAGTGCGTAACCGCTGTAATTGTGTAATTTACCGTGTAAAAATGATAGCAGTAATGTCCGCGAGGCCTAAGCTGAGCTTTGCATTTGTGTGAGAATGAATGCAGACGCGTCCTTTGCTTGGTTTAAACCGGTTTATACTACTTTTTGGCAACCGATTCTATATGCACTCACACAAATGCAAAGCTCAGCTTATGCCTCGCCCGTTGTACCAGTAATGAACGCCGGGCCTGGAGGCTCTGCTTAAATTTTCTTATATTTTTGGCGTGACACAACTATAGTAATTAAAGTCACACTTGGGATACTGGACGAAAAATATATCTCACACAGGTGTATCACTACATAGTATAAAACAAAGTCGCTTCCCGTTGTCTATTCCTATATTTATGCTTATGTCTTTAAAACTACGCAACGGATTTTGATGCGGTTTTTTTAATAGATAGAGTGATTCAAGAGGACGGTTTTAAGCTATAAAATGTACACGTTCAAAGCCGGGGCGGGTCACTAGTAAAGTATAAAACTTTGATATCTTTCAATACGTATTATTGCTACGTGAGTTTGGCGACATTGGTCCTCGTACTAAGGAAATATAAGGGAACTTCCACTTGTTTTTATATTTCGTAGTCGTAACCCTCACTAAAAAAATCGTATCGTGTAAACGGGCTTCAGTTTAACAGTTTAATTTCCTCCACGCAAGGCTGTTGTCAATCGGGCGCATCAGAGGCGACATCTCGCGAGAACAAGTACACAACTACTAATAATTGTAGAGTGTATCTGCACTAGGCATTTACACACGTTTGGCAGCGAATGCCGGGTTCCTATAATAATATTTTACCGACTGTTATTGGCTGAAATTAAAACTTTTGTTCCTTTATCAATAGTAAATATGCATGTAATTCAAAACTCTTTCATTATTTAAATATACATTGGACAGGAGTCAAGAAACAAAGGTCTTTTTTTTTTTACACGTTACTTATTTTACAATTCATTATTTTATGTTATGCTTTTTTTTTGTGGAACGGAACGCAATCTCGATACGCGTCGTCTTCGAAAATGCCGGAAGTAACATCAAAATCCATGTGAATAAATCTTTAAATATATTTTCTTAGCAAACTGTTTGATTTCTCTCTGAGGTTAGTTAGTAAGTGCAATTTCTGCTTGAATAAAGCACAAGAAATAATGTAATTTATATGATTTGTGGCTAAAAAAGATATGTAAACAAAGCAGTATCGTGAATTATGACGTCACATTATGGCCGCGACAATAACGGATGTTTGAATTGTAGAAGAAAATTGTTGAAGTTTAATAATTGTTTTGAGCAACAAACAATATTAACTTTTAACTTTTAATACTGTTTTTGGGTTTTTAATACTGTATTTTATTGAGTAAGAGAAAAAAAATTGCATGCATAATATTCCCTATTAGGAAACGTAGTGGTGTAGTAAATTTAAAACTAAGTTAGTAGAGTTTGGGTTTCTGAAGTTATAAGTTAAAATTCCTGTTTCCTACATGTAGTATAGTCTTTTATCTCACGAAGGCGGGTGTTGTAACTTTTATGTTTTTGGTATAAGGTTCAAATTGTAATAATTCACCCGCCGTTGTCATATAGCATGTCTCTAAGAGCCTTATCACAGTGGCAATTTGCGTGCGAGTTCAAAGCGAGGAGAGAGCGCAGAGAGCTCGCCACGAGTTCGCAGCGAGCGCGCCGCGAAGGTCTAATCACAGTGGCGATTTGCGAGCGAATTCAAAGCGAGTCGAAAGCGCAGCGGGCTCGCCGCGAGGGTCTAATCACAGTGGCGATTTGCTAGCGAATTCAAAGCGAGTCGAAAGCGCAGCGGGCTCACCGCGAGGGTCTAATCACAGTGGCGATTTGCGAGCGAATTCAAAGCGAGTCGAAAGCGCAGCGGGCTCGCCGCGAGGGTCTAATCACAGTGGCGATTTGCGAGCGAATTCAAAGCGAGTCGAAAGAGCAGCGGGCTCGCCGCAAATTTGCAGCGAAAGCGCATTTGGCTCCCCGTTAGTTCACGGCGCGCTGCTGCGAGCTCACGGCGCGCTCGCTGCGAGCTCACGGCGCGCTCGCTGCGAGCTCACGGCGCGCTCGCTGCGAGCTCACGGCGAACACGCAGCGCTCTCGCCTCGCTTTGAACTCGCTCGCAATTCGTCACTGTGATAAATAAGGTCCTAATGTTCAATGTACTAGCGATCACCCGGCCCGCGCAATTATTTTATTCGAATTTTAAATATTTTACGTCATAATAAATAACAGCTTAAGACCCAATTTCACCATACAATGTTAGTTGTTAATGTTCTGATAAGCTGTCAAAGTCAATTTCAATGTACTGTAAACAGTCTGTTAAAATGTTTAACAGGACATTAATAACTAACAGAGTATGGTGAAATTGGGCATTAAGGAAGGGCTCGTGGCTAATTAACAAAAGACCCTATTATTTGCAAGGTTAAGCTGCGCTTACCGCGGTCATTCTTTGGATGGGTGACCTTTCGTTACTCATCGAGACCCCTCCGTGCCTCGGAGAACACATTATACCGTTGGTCTTGGGTGTCATACGAATACTTATAACAGTCGTTACGGGTAGTCAGAAGCTCGAAGGTCTGACAACCCACGGATATTGGCATTGCCTTATAACTGGGATGCGGAGGCCTGATGGCAGTCGCTCCGTGTAAAATACTGGTATTCAGCCGCATCTGGGGGTCTACTCCCTAAGCACAAAGTCCATGGTTTTGGCTTTAGTTACGAGCGTTTCCTACTCCCTATCACCTACGGACGTACGATTATTTCGGGGCCAGAATTAAGAATGAATGTCAACACGATTTGACAGTTGTCCCTACTACCGATGTATTTTTGCCAGTCTGAAAAGTTGAACTTGACACTTGTTTTGTTCACTCCTACGTTTCGGGCTACTTTCGGACGGGCGACTAACTTCGTTGACGGATTTAGGGAGTAAGCCCCCAAGTTAGATTGGAAGCTGTCCCCAACATAGTCGGAAAAGACAAAGCAGAACTCGCAATTTATAAAATTACGTCATAGAAATCAATTATTCTTTTGCATAGATAATCGATTTCAATACCATGAAATAACTAGATAGTGAAATCCTTTCAGTATTCTGAATATGTCACAACAGAACTAGGTACATGAAAAATGTTAAAAAAAAACATAGTCATACTTTTAATTTCGTGGCATTTCAGCTTTGTATCTTCTGGATTTTTTACCGGACCAATCATACGTAGGTCACAGAAAAAAGTCCATTTAGTAAAGGAGGCCTTTCAGGAAGAAGACATGTCAGAAGGGGACAGCAAATCGGAGGCTGAGACATGGTCAAAGAGTGATCCACCCGAAGCCAGGTTGAAGAAACACAAGTCAGGATGGGAGGTTGGACCATGGATCGAGATTAACTCAGCAAACGATATGGCAAATGTAAGGATAAGGATAACCACCACTAGTCACGGATTAACGGACTACACACAACATCGAGAACTGTTTTTTTTAGTCCTTCTCAATTGTGCAGGTTTCCTCACCATGTTTTCCTCCACCGTTAAAGCAAGTGATAGTAAAATTTTGAAAGGCCCATAAAATCGAAGGGCATTTTTCCTGCCACGCGAGTTCGTGGCGGTTCGTGCGGGTGAAGCACGCATGCGGCCACGAACTCGCGTAGCATCATGAATGTGGCTTCCTACGGTGCGTAATTTTACGCACAGCTGGCGACCATGCACTGCCACGTAGCGCACCAAGGCTCCTGCAATTGTGCGTGCCCAGTGTGGGTGCGTGATTCAAAGTTATTTTTTCATTCTAAAATGCCAAGTGAACGAACATATCACTGCAGCTGCAGCTCTCAGGACAAGTTCGCACCGCACCTTTGAAGTTACCGACTCGCGGCGGATTTGATGCACCGATACACACGTGTCTGCGTTAACATTGACGCTTCTCTTCCCATGGTGTGCCGGTGCGAGCTCGTGCGTCACGGTGCGCGATTTCACGCACCGTGGGAAGCCATCTCAATAAACACATGTATGAAAAGGTGAAATTTAGGCGCCACGAATGCAGGTTACATACGCACGCGTGCATGAACCCGCATGGCTGGAAAATCAGAGGTGCTCTGACCGGGTTCTATATGTGATAGCGCACACCGGCTGTGCGTGGTATCATCCGTAAAATCACGCACCATGGGAAGCCAAATTATGAGGGTGCGTGATTCGAAGCTATTTTTTCATTCAAAAATACCAAGTGAAAGAGAACTCGGACTGCAACTTTGAATTTACCGACTCGCGGCGGATATGGCGCACCGCTCCGCACGCGTTCGCGTTACCACGGACGAGTCTCTTCCCATGGTGCGCCGGTGCGAGCTCGTGTGTCACGGTGTGCGTTATCACCAGGGATCGGAGTAGGTAGATTGAATTGGGGTCATTGATCCGAAACGTACATATTAATATGGACATTCCTCTGGAATTTCGTAATTTCCGGAAAATTTCGGAATTTGTTGATTATTAAAAAAAACGGAACTTGGCAGGAATTGTATTAAAATGAGCAATATTATATTCTTCATAAAAAAATTTAACGGCACTCTGTCGTTTTTTGACACAACCCAACGACCAATCAGAACAAAGGATCATGGGTGGTGCACTAACCGGTTATCAAAACAATGTGTGCGCTCGCCGACGACATGCCAGGTAGCTCACTCGCGTTTACTTCGGTTCGTAGAGTGCATAAAAAATGTATTAATCCTTCGATCGGAATTCGATTGTTTTTATTAATCAACAGATAAATACTAAATTAATTTAGTTTTGATACCTTCCTTTAAATTTTGAATTGAGTAGTAATAATATTCCTACCAACCTACCTAGTATTAACAATATTTAATTGAATCCGGAAATACCGGAATTACTTTCCGGAAAAATGGCTTATCCACGTTATTCTTTCTGTGTCCATTTATGATACAAGTACCAAAAATCAATCTACCTACTCCGATCACTGGTTATCACGCACCGTGGGAAACAAGCATAACGCGGACCCTCCTCCATGAAAGACAAACGTCCAAAAGCAAAGACATGACCGTTCTTAAAAAAACATATTAGGTACAGTTTGTATTAATATTTTTTCCGAAGTTCACACTTTCTGTGCTTGTACAATGTACTCATAGACGCGGCGATGCCAACTACTAAGCGATGCGACAAATAGGCTACTTTATTCCTGATGACGGTATTGCTTAACTAAAATATGATTCGTGTCAATATTGACATATGTTTGTACCCGCAAAATTATTTTTCTTTTATGAGTTTGTAATTGTTTTGTTTCTAAAAGTTTACTGTTAGATATACCTATACTGTATTGTAACACAGGAAGGAACTAACGTCTAAGATACAGGCTCGGCCTAGTTTAGACGTTAGTGTTCACTGATCAATATAACATTATGTTTGTTTTAGATTGGTTTAAATCGATGTAATGTTTTCTTTTCTTTTTTCCAATAAAGAATTATTATTATTAATATTTTTAGGATAATCACACTACCACCAGGTTCACATCAACGCATCGACTGTACTTGAAAGCTCCATCTGTTCCACGTATAGTTTATACCAGGATCGCCGCCAATCCTTTCGTCATGGCCCGCAGTTCTGACTCTGGGAAGTCACTCTCACTGCGTCACAGTTCAAACAATCGAAAATGTATAGAAAAGGTAAGTCAGCAAAATGGGTGGCGAAATTGCACGTATGTTGGAACCTAGTCTTACAGCAGGCATTAAGGAAATTTATCAATAGTAGTAGAACACAATAAGACTTACAAAACAGCAAATTGGATGGGAATTATATTCGTGGAAAAGGGGATAGGTCCGAAAGGATGTTAGAATACCCATAATAATGAATTTAACTCTTGTTCTACAACTTTCCCCAAAAGTCAATAGTTTAATAGAAATAGCTGTTCAAAGATTTCATAAAAAAACATTAAAATCCATCTATTCTGAGATAAGATCAGATCAGATCATCTTATTTTACATCATGTCCATCCAAAGGTTGTCTAGAAGAAATCACCAAGTTCGATAAGACTAAATATGACCGAATTGTACATCTCTATTATAATTATATTAATGTTACTTGTTTTTTTTTTTGTGTAAAATAAAGAGTATTGTATTGTACCTGTTTACCTATAATAAAAGCATTTTTTTTCTTTTTCAGTGTTTCACCCCCTACTGCGACGTTCAAGTAAATATTAAAATATATTTTAACATAACATAAGTACCTTCGGTTTCTGATTTGAGAATTCGGGATAAGCAAATACTTAAGTAACATATATGAGTATGGAGTTGTCAAAAAAATTACGGATTTTAAAGCATTTTTTTGACAACTTTGTACTCAAATGTTACATATTTGCTTATCCCGAATTCTCAAATCAGAAACCGGAGCATACACAATCAGCCCATTACCTCATCTCAGACTGAGAAGGGTGTGGGCCTCAGTCCATATGCTGGCCTGGTACGGGTTGGCTCACCACACACCATCAAGAACTTTTTGGAGCCCTCTCAAGTGTGCAGGTTTCTTCACGATGTGTTCCTTCACCGTTAACGCAATCATCATCATTCAGCCGAAAGACGACCACTGCTGGACATAAGCCTCCCCCAAGCATCGCCACATCGACCGGTCCTGTGCGTCGTTTATTCTTTGTGCTATTCATGGAATTGCCATAATCGCCACGCTTGGCAGGCGGGTTGACGATCGCAATATGGTTGTTAAAGTACTCAAAGAACGCTGCTGCCCATCCTCTAGTGAATCTCTTACGCGGCGTCTTACGTGAGCGATCTTGAAGCGGCGCTAAAACAACAAACAGTCGATATCTACCTATTGAAGTGGTCTACGTGACCAAACGCACGTGGAGTGTGGTGCGGCGCGGCGCGATGCGAAGCGAACGCAATTAATTGGCTTGATATTTTCACGCGTACTGAATGCGGTGTCGTACAGTACTACTGAATGACGGCGGCGCGCGGCTGGCGGTTCGAGAGCTCGTAGGACAAAGTCGCCGCTTCGCACCGCATCGCGTTGAATTCGCGTGTTACCGCATCGGATCGCTTCGCAATTCGCGCTCGCTTTGAACCGCCTACGTAAGACCGGGCGACGCCGGAGGGCGCGCGGCCACCCTAGTGTGTGGCCTACGGGCGACGGGTTAGGGGACCCGTCTCCGGTAAGAGTCCGGCATTACCCTTCGCCTTCCCCAGGCAAAGGGTATCCATGAGGATTTTCCCAAGAAAAAAAAAGTCCCCTTTGTTAATACTCCAGAGTAAAACCCACTTCTCATGTACAGAAGGAAGGAGCATTGATCGCCACATGTATGCATTGCGGAAATCCTAATAATGTAGTATTTTTCTTAGTGTATAGGTCGCCTAGGTTCAGCTGCGGTAAGTTTAACTTTAAATATTATAAGCCTAGGCGCACACTAGACGACACACGACAGCGACAGCTCGGCGACTACACGCGACGACATGCCGCGACCGACAATTTTCATATATTTCGTTCAAAGCTCCGCACACTTGGCGTCAAAGTCGCGGAGTCGCGACGACAAGCTAGGGGAGTCGCGCGCGCTCGCTACTTGTCGCCGCGTCTAGTCGCGCATGCACGCGCACAAACGACGACAAACGCGCCACAGCGCAGCGCTGTGAAACAACACGGCCGTCTCTCTCAAATACTCTACTACTAATGATCGCTTCCTGCACGACGTCTGTCGTAACGACTAGTCGCCGACGCAAGCGACAGCTCCGCGTCTAGTCGCAGCGACAAGACGCCAAATGCAAACGACAACGCCGCGTCGCCCAGTTTGCGATGGCCCGAAACGATCAATTACTTGTTCACTAACGAAAATGTTTTAACCGACTTCTTCAAAAAGAGGAGGTTCTCAACTCGTCTGATTTCGTCGTACATCGGTGTACACAAGGCAGACTTAATGCCATTGTCATTCTCTACCAGTCAACCTTTGGGTCAGACATTAAGCACTTCGAAAGTGGTTCAATTTTTGTTTTTAATGTATCTCCAAGAAATATGCACCGATTTGGATGATTATTTTTTGTTTGAGAGAGTTTTTTTTTCCGAAATGTTCCCATTTAATTTTGTTAAAGATCAGTACCCCAAGTGTGAGTTTTTTTACGTTACTACTGTACTTGCGTCACATCAAAAATGTATGAAAATTTAGGCGGAGCCTCTAGCGGCCAAAAGCGTGACTAAACATTTGTTTGACATTTTGGCGTGACGCAACTACAGTAGTAACGTAAAAAAAACTAACACTTGGAGTACTGATGAAGTCTTTCGGAGATAGACGCTGGAACTCGTCAATGACGGGCACAACTCCGACATTATAATTCTGCACCGATTTGGATGTTGAAAAGAAAAAACAAACCGTCATTATTAGATTACGGTTTTGCAGACAACCTGGTCGTCAGCATTAGTTGCAGGTCGACATTCGAGGAAGCTGTAACTCCACGGTTTCGTTTCCTATAATCCAGAAAATCGTCACATTAATATTATTAATTACGTGAATTTTTTTCTTTTATGATTTTCAGTGCACCGCAAACTCGTGCAGATCCAAGGTACCTATCATCTTTTATAAACCTTACATCCTCCTTACGAGGCTGCGCTTGCGTGAATAAGGTTTGGAGATCTAGCAAGCGCGGCAGCTGAGCTTGTAATGTAACAGACGACCCTAGGATCTCCTGACTCCTGAGCACGTCTGCTACAGTGCTACACCAGTTACAAAGAATCGCATTGAGCATTCAATACCTAATACCTGTACATAACAATAATAAAATGCATATAGAATAAGAGGCCAGATAGTTTTACGTCCCATGCGGTAGTCAGCGTATTCCTTCTTGTAGTTACGGTGTTCGCCACTGGCCCACACAGCCATTTGATAGAAACTTTCGGCAGCAAACAGACCGGCTGGAGCGTATTTAGTCATGACGGTAGAGAATAGTCAGGATCCGATCTCGTAAGTGTAGTTAGGGCAGGTTCTTCAACAGAATGTGGAGGCTCAGGTTGTCCAGCTCACACAAGATAAGTCCTCCAACCCCCACGTAATGTAGCAGACGTAATCGGGAGTCAGGAGATCCTAGAGCCGTCTGTTACATTACAAGCTAACCTATCGCCAGCCTCTCCTAGGGTTTGATAGTGCTCAAAGAGGCACGGGCCTCTTCTCAGAGTCAGAAGGGTTTAAGGTCTTGGTCCATCAGGCTAGCCTAGTTCAGTTTGGCAGACTACATACATCATCGAGAACAGTAACTGTTTGAAACTCTCCAGGTGTGCAGGTTTCCTCACGATGTTTTTCTTCACCGTTATGCAAGTCATAATCAAATTCTGATCTGCACATGAATTCGAAAAGTCCTCTGACTTGCTGGCTAGGTTAGAACTTTGACCTTCCTACATGGACGGTAAGGTTCAACCACTAATCGCTGCTTGAACAGAACTTTATGATTATAAAAATACAGATTCGGGTCTAGTCGCGTAGAAACTTAAAAGGCACTAAATACCTTTTTTATCCCGACGTTTCGGCCGAATTACACCGGCCGTGGTCACGGGTAGACTGAAGTTGCGGAGCTGTTTTGAAAGGTATTTAGTGCCTTTTAAGTTTCTACGCGACTAGACCCGAATCTGTATTTTTATAATGTGTGCAAATCGCGAAAGTTTAAAAACATTTAGAACTTTATGATTATATTATACTAGCTGTACCCGCGGCTTTGCTTTTGTTTAGGCCTCTTGTTCACGGCACGGTTTCTTAAGATACAAGTCCGAGCCGGGCTGCAAACTGCAGACTGCAACCGCAGACCGCAAGTCGCCATCGAAATAGCGCCTTTAAGTTGTGCACTTTAAAGGTGCTATTCCGACAGCGACTGCAAAACTGCAACCGCAGACCGCAGCCGCAGATCGCACCGCAAGCGATACTATTTTTGTAGTTTGCGGTGTGCAGCCCGTCTCGGACTTGTACCTTTAACCGTACGGTGTATTAACCGCGCCGTAGAAAAATCGTGTGAGCTTGTACACGACGGAAAACCACCAGCCGAAATTGATATATATCGATTTTGTAACACAAAATCAAAGTTAGAAAGCTGTCATGCAATAATTGACAGTCGCGAAAACGTCCGGTGCCGTTAACAAGCTCTCATAGACTGTCATACAACACTAATGTAAATCAAACCGTGTTCAAAAGAGGAGTAGCCACAGTGCATACAGCGGCGCAGGCGTTCCGTCAACAAACTTCTATAGTAGCCCATACAACACTGATGACCGTGCCGACACACGGCTAATTAACCGTAGGTTTTTACGGCGAAAGAACGTGTGTGAACAAAAGGCCTAATTCTTATCACTAGCGTGATAATTTGTACCCTACCACCTAACCCGCTCTATAACGGTCATTTTTGCCAAATTTCAATTAAAGTGTTCTGTGGTATTAGCGTGAAGCTCAAACATACAAAAATTCTAAGTTTCAGCATCAGTATCATTCTAAGAAAGCTTCGTTACGATTTTATTATATTTTATTACATTTAATGTTTCAGACACATGGCGAATTGACTGTTTCTATGGTAAGTTGTAATAATAACTCTTTGGTACAGTAGATTCTCTTTCAGTTCATTTTAAAGACTTTACTCGTACCTGAATCTGGCAGAATGAAAAATGGCTTTGAATCGTTATTATTCACTGCCAACTTTTTGAAGAAAAGCTCTCTTTTATAAATGTTCTGCTACATGCAGCGACGTGCATGCGCTAACGGCTTGTGCAAACATTTGCGGAAAACGTATTGTCGGCACTAAGCAGAATACCGTTTTGCCCTCTTAACATACATGTATACGTCTTAAGCGATAGACAAACTGGTCCCACGTACGCAACGTATGCAACGCATTATGATATCTGGACTTTTGATTTTATATGAAAAACTATGCAATAGAAACAGAGACTTATCGTATGCAATGCAATCACACGCCTCCCACGCAACGTCGACCTCCAGATCGGCGTGGAAATGTTGATGAATGACCAGTGTGTTTCTAGAACTTATGCGTAGCGCGTCATAAACAAATAGGTACAATGGAGCACGCGAAAAAAAAACATGACTTACAGAAGCACTACAGGGTGTTAACGAATTCGTGTAATTCCTTCAAACCACGTGATCTACTGGTGACACAGATTAACCCAAGATGGGAATTTTTGAAAATGAACTGAAAAAAAAAACAAAAAAAAAACTTGATTTTCTATTTCTGAGTCATTTTAGACCCTTGAGTTATCTGACTGCAAAGAGCGATATCGCGTTAGTCGTGCCTGCCAGCCGTGTCACTGTGCTTTCATCAATTTATGCGTGGCATCGAAATGTTGACACAAATAAAACATTTTTTTTGCAAAAAAATAAATCCTTATTTTTTTACTGAATCCTTATTAGGTGGTTTAGATACGATCGATAACAAAGCCTCATGAAAAAATAATAGTTTTATTTTTATATTTTTAATCTAGCTAAATCCCGTGCGGGGCCTGTCTACATCAGTAGTAGATCATGTGGTTTTAAGGAATTACACGAATTCGTTAACACCCTGTAGTGCGCCTTCTGAGAAATTACAACAGCGTCTGATGCCAATTTAAGTTGCATACACGGGACAAGTGTGCACACCGATTCTTCCGCATTGCATCGCATACGTTGCGTACGTGGGACTAGTTTGTTTCTCGCTATAACGTCTTAATTGTGCAAATTAGAATCTGTGCAAACCAGTAGGCTGGGCAATGCCGATATCCTAGGGTTAGACCGGTTGCCAGACTTTCGGACTTCTGATTGCTCGTAACGACTGTTATAGATATTCGTATGGCACCCGGGACCGACGGCTGCTTGTTTCCCACGGTGCGTGATATCACGCACCGTGACGCACGAGCTCGCACCGACGCACCATGGGAAGAGACGCGTCCATGGTAACGCGGACGTGTGCGGAGCGGTGCGCCGTATCCGCCGCGAGTCGATAAAATCAAAGGTGCGGTGCGAGTTCTCTTTCACTTGGTATTTTGGAATGACAAAATAGCTTGGAATCACGCACCCTCATAATGTGGCTTCCCACGGTGCGTGATTTTACGGATGATATCACACACACAGCCTGTGCGCACTACCACGTACCGTGGGAATCCAGCTTAATGTGTTCTCCGAGGCACAGAGGGGTCTCGATATGGGTTGATGTTGATACCCTTAATGTGATTTATTTAAAATTACAGTGTACAGGAACACAATGTCATGCAACTGTGAGTAAATACCAAGGCGTACTATTATATTAATACTAGAAGTGGTCGCTCACAATGGGCCTCATAAGAAGGCAAAGGCACCCAAAGGGCAATGGAGAGGGCTATGCTCGGAGTTTCTATGCGTAATCATATCAGAAATGATGAGATCTGCAGAAGAACCAAGGTAACCGACATATCCCGAAGAATTACCAAATTTAAGTGGCAGCGGGCGGGGCACATTGCTCGCAGAGCAGATGGACGATATGGCCGAATGGTTCTGGAGTGGCGACCGTACCGGAAGGCGCAGCATAGGCCTCCCACAAGGTGGCGCGTAACTCGTCTGTTCAAGCATCCTTCTCGCTCAACTCTCGCTCACATACATTTTGATTGCCTTGCACTCTGCCTTATGTACGTACTTCCATGTGTCCCTACATCATCATCTGCCTAGCCTTTTCCCAACTATGTTGGGGTCGAGTTCCAGTCGAACCGGATGCAGCTGAATATCAGTATTTTACATGGAGCGACTGCCTATCAGACCTCCACAACCCAGTAACTGGGTAATATGATACTCTTGGTAAGACTGGTTGTCAGATTTTCTGGCTTCTGACCAACAGTAACGACTGTCAAAGATCTACAAATGACAGCCGGGACCAACGGCTTTACGTGCTTTCCGAGGCATGGAGGAAACTCGCTATGGTAAATGGTCATCCATCCACAGACCAACCTCGGCAAGCGTGGCTTAACCCGGAAGATCGGTCTATGCGGCTGTAATTATTTAGCCACGAGCTTCTCCATAGCGAGCGCTTCCATGTGTCCCTACAGCACGATGATAATCTTTAGAACACAGAAATATCAATAAGACGTACTGGATTTGACGTGAAGCTATCGAACACCGAACAGTCTCGTCACAGTTTTACGATCATAAGCAGTGTCGTAGCTAGGGTCGCTAAGTTAGCGGTAGTATACCACCTTTTGTTCACTTTCATTGGCTAGGTGTATATCCTGCATAAAACAATCGGCTGATAGAAAAAAATCCAATACGCATGCGCACAGTAGGTCAATTCATATAATTTCATGACACGCCAATCAAGTTGCAGTGACGCTGCAGTTAACGCGAGCGTATCAAACTCAAACTCAAAACTTGTTTATTCAAAATAGACTAGTATTACTTAGTTCTTTTTGAAGGTCATGTTTACATAAGACTGCCCCCAAAGCGCCCACCCTTCACCGCTTCCTAGTGTTTATGCGGTTACGTATCATAATACCTAAGTTTATTATAACTATTTTCAAGATAACTACGGTTGATTCACATATGTTCATAATGCATATTGGTCGACTCAACTACTGTTTAACTTACCTAATCTTCATTAAACTAAAATTAATTGCACTAACGAACGATTAATCTAATGATCTTTTAAGATATTGGATATTTCAACTATGTATGAAATACCTAATGGACGACTCGCCTACAGTTTATTAATACTGAGCGCTTTTAACTTTTGACAAACACCTTTACTTTTCTTTAATAATTCCTGTTTTAAGTTCAACTTAATGACCTTATTATACATATGTAAATAAACTATGATTCAAAGATTTTTGTGTTTTCTTAACTTTATTTTTAATTGATAATTAGACAATGGTGAAAACATTTCTGCGAGCAACTTGGAAATAGCGCTCGCCGGCCGCTACCGCGGCACCGCTCGCTTCGCTCGCTCGGCTCGCGCGCGGTTGGTCACAGTTCTAACCTAACCTAACCTATTTCACTCAGTTCAAAATGATGAATCATACAACCTGCCTGCGACTAGATAATTAGACAATGGTAAAAACATTTCTGCGGCAGATTGTATGATTCGTCATTTTGAACTGGGTGAAATAGGTTAGGTTAGGTTAGAACTGTGACAAACCGCGCGCGAGCCGAGCGAGCGAAGCGAGCGGTGCCGCGGCAGCGGCCGGCGAGCGCTATTTCCAAGTTGCTCGCAGAAATGTTGTCACATATACAAAATCACCAGTAAGACAAACACAAGACCACAGATAAATCAACAGTAGGTGAATCGTCCGTTAGTTTAATCAACGTTAGGTGAATTAATTGTAGTCGAATAAACCGTAGATGAATTCTCCATTATGGATTTCGTCCATTAGTTATTACAAAAATAGGTGAAACGATCTTTAGGTGTTTTAAACGGTAGGTCTTTTGACCGTAGTTATCTTGAAAATAGTAGGAACAAACTTAGGTATTATGATACGTAACCGTTTATGCTGTGAAGAAGAAACGTATCTGACAGCGATCGCCTTTAAGAGAATACGAAAAGCGTTGTTTTCATCGAAACTTAACTGCAACTACACTGCAACTGAACTTCTTTACTTGAGTGAATCAGGCCCCAGGTAGTTTGTATTGCTACAAAAAAATGTACATTACATCAACATTTTAATGATTTCAGTGCTTTCACGAGAAATGTACATCGGGGGTAATGTATTAAATACTTGATTAAATAATTACGAATTAATAACCTTTTTTTTTCTTTTTTTTAAGGATGGGAAATCATCAAATGACTTCTTCCGCTCTGGGCGGAGCGGAAAGGAGTGTCAGACTCTTACTGACTAAAACCCATCCGTGTTCCTCCTAATGCCCTTTGCGTTCCAGGGCCGCGGTAACTCTTCCGAACAAATTCCGCAACCCTGACAGATGGATTAATTACCTACAACTAGAAAGTTAATTAAATTATTATTTTACAGTGTGAAGGACCGGTTTGCCAATCAACAGTAAGTATTTAAAGTTTTAAAAGGGTAATTCAAGGGGCAATGGGCAGGCCACATTGGTTGGAGAAAAAATTGAGGGCAATAGGCAGGCTACATTGCTCCAAGGGCAAATAGAAGCAGCTATAGGCAGGCTACATTGCTCGAAGGACAAATTGAAGAGGCGATGGGCAGGTCACATTGCTCAAAGGACAAGTTTAAGAGGCGATGGGCAGACCACATGGCTCGAGGGCAAATTGAAGCGGCGATGGGCAGGTCACATTGCTCGAGGGCAAATTTAAGAGGCGATGGGCAGGTAATGGGCAGACCACATTGCTCAAAAGACAACTGTTGTTAAACAATAGCTGAACAAAGCAACCAATAAATAAAAAAATAACTTAAATTTTATATTATTATAATTTCAGTGTAACGGTAAAAGGTGTTACGCTATAGTAAGTAATACATATAAGATCGTTAGCTAAATAACTGTCATGCCAATTTGTCACGCGGTTTTACCAAAACATTTTATTTTTAACAGTCTCACGGTCGGTCGTCTCGAACAGAGGTAAGTATTTAATAATATTATAACTACAAAAAAACAGAAAAGAGAACAGCACTGTAATCTAAATAATGAGACAAAGGACAGCAGCAGTTTTGGGCCCAAGCCGTTACAGAACTGAAAATATATCTATACAGCGTGTTCGGTGTTGCACTACTGAAAATTTGACGACGTGTTAAGAGGCTTGTAAACGGGCTACAAAAATTGCATCTTGTTGGCAACTTTATTGACCAATATAACTCAGTATATTTGCAACTTATATCCTTGCTGTAATTTCATTGTGCAATACATTTCCGAGTGTAGTCCAGCAAGATTCTGCAACTGGATTGCTGAGGAATTCTGTTTGTACACGCGGACCTATATTGAGGCTAGATCTCAGCAGTTGCGATGAGACAGCGGCGGCAGTGACAGCATGAGGCAGGGGGAGGCGAACGAGGGAAAAGAGATGCACCTGTACATCAAAGACTATACAGGGTGTTAACGAAATCATGTAATTCCTTCAAACCGCGTGATCTATTGGTGACACAGATTAACCCTAAATGGGAATTTTCGAAAATAACCCAAAAAAAAATATCAAAAAAAGTTTTTGGTTTTCAATTTCAGAGTCTTTTTAGAGCGTTGAGTTATCTGACTGCAAAGAGCGATATCGCGTTAGTCATTCCTGCCAACCGTTACACCGTACTTTTATTAATTTATACGTGGCATCGAAATGTTCGGACAAATAAATTATATTTCTTGCAAAAAAAAAATCTTATTTTTTTACTGAATCCTTATTAGGTGGTTCAGATATGATCGGTAACAAAGCCGCATGAAAAAAAAAAGAATTTTATTTTTTTATTTTTAATCAAGCTAAATCCCGTGCGGGGCCAGTCTACACCAGTAGTAGATCATATGGTTTTAAGGAATTACACGAATTCGTTAACACCCTGTATACGGCGATATTGCAGTAAAGTCAAAGCGGGACAAATCATTTACAATCTAGCCGGCTAGACATTGAATACTGCGACTACTATGAAATATCTTGGCAATATCGCCGGGCTACACTGCAAGATTGCAGCAATTGTTGCACTGTGTTGAGCGATGTAATCGGCAACTTGGCGGCTATACAATTGCAGCAAGAAATTGTCAATAAACAATAAACTAGCCCGTTTAAGAGCACCTCATACTTAATTTTATCTACAAACTAGCGACCCGCCCCGGCTTCCGAAATGCTATTGGATAGTTGTATTTTCGATTCAAAATTCACTCTCAATTAACGTTACGTTTACGTTACTATACGTCAAAACATTCGTGTGGGCATGTGGGCAACAGTATTCTCCTACGCGAAAACAATATTATAACATCATGCATTTTATTTTTAGTGTGGAATGGACGAGTGCTCCGTTTATGTAAGTACATAGAATGGCGTCACCATCATGACCTTAAACCAAAGAGTATCTTAGGGTCTGTACAGATTTGGCAAAAGCTTGCAAATGCGCTGCATGCGCTTGGCACTGTTTGGTGCGCCTCTTTTGTACAACTCACGCAAGGCTCGCACAATGCGCGCGTGCTGCGAGCGTTCTGCGCGCAAGCAGTTCAGTTCGCTTCCTTTAATACCGGAGCAGGTGACGCTGGCAGGAAGCAAGTATGCGTGCTGCATGCAAGCAGTTCACGCGCGGCGCGTAGCATGCGTGCGTGTGGTGCGAACAGATCGCACTACGTAATCCATGTGTGCAGCTCGCGAGCCTTACGCAAACAGATATGTGCGCACCCTTACACTGTATACACCCATCCGCTGCTAAGGGACTCATATCAGCCACCCAATTCAGAACGGTTGGATTAGTCAGGTGTCGAACGATCAACAACCTATCTCTTTTTCTCTTGTTAAAAGAATTGTAGACTGAACGAGATAACAAACCGAGTCAGTTGATAACTTAACATTCTCTCTGAGGCATGGAGGGGTCTCATTTTCCACCTCTCACTCTCTTGCTAATCAACAACGGCTGACTGTATAGGGTACGTCGGGCGGACTTAAGCATCGTCACTTGCGGAGACTCTGTGTCCCCCCATTGGCTGGAGACCCTTCAGGTCTCTGCAATAACTGCCCAGTTACGTAGAAGGGGTCCCCAAGGACCAAACACAGCAGTACAATAGAAAAAATAAAAGGAGACTTTTAATTCTTCTTCTATCATGTTAGCACGAGCTATACAAGAATAGCTCATGAGTGGTGAAAAGATTAGCCATTCAGCAAGGTTGGTAGCGGGGCTGACTGCCCAGGGTGCGCCAGACGTACTGATGTATCGTCACTCGTGGAGGCTCTTTTCATGCATCCCTGTCTCTGTTAATTCATTTTTTATTATTACAGTCAAACGGTATCTACGTTCACGCACAGGTGATTATTACGTAAACAAGGTTAGTCTGAAAGAGAGTACTAATCCGTGGGCCACTTAATGTATAAAACTGTTTTAAAGCAAGTGTTAAAATTTCTAAATTCGATAATTTTTATTTCCATGCAAAATTATTTTTCTTCATCTCTGCTTCAGTAACGAATTCAGAAATTGAAACTTCTAATTCGTAACTCCAAATATGATCTAAAATGTAAACACAGCTGACGATAGATAGATTTTAGGGTATTTTTATGAAATCTTTGAATAGCTATATCTCTTAAACTATTGACTTTTGGGGAAAGTTGTAGAACAAAAGATATTCATTATTATGGGTACTTTACCACCCTTTCGGATTAGCACCCTCTTTCCGACTAACCTTGTATTCTTATTCTTTATTGTATTCTTAAATTACAATAAAAACATTACAATTTAGTGAAGTGATGTACAAAGGTGAGCTTAACTCAAAAATGAATAAATAATATAGTTTTTTTTTTTTAAACGACTTCTATTATGTTTGGTCTTCTCATGCTGAGGCCACACTAATTCCTAACGCCATTAATTAACGCATTAAGTGACAAGAATACAAGGGATTTGAGCAAATTAATGCGTTAACAGATGACATTAGGCGTAAAGATACAAGTTCGTAGCCGATTGCATACAGCAGCAGCAGATGACGTGTTGTTACGACACGTCGTAGCGACACGTCGTAGCGACACGTCGTCTGCTATTGCTGTATGCAGTCATGATTTCAAACCCAACAGCAGACGGCTGCATCAGACGACACGACGTATTCCAGTTAGTTCTGAATGTTCCGTGAGACAAGACGTCTGACCGGTTTGGGATTAGCGATCGCGATTTACTTTCGTATCTTTTGTTTTTGTTAGATGCATCGTACAGTGCAGAATATTAGGCCACCTGGTTTATCAGTTTTTCTTCCTCGGAATTGGAAAAACTCATTTTTTGAGAAAGATTGAACGTGTCGTCGCTCCACCGTCGGTGGCACAACCGATCTGCGGTCGGACGACACGTCGTCTGCGGTCGTACGACCTGCAGTACCCCAAGTGTGAGTTTTTTTCGTTAACTACTGTAGTTGCGTCACGACAAAAATGTATGAAAATTTAGGCGGTGGCTCTGGGCGCCCCGTTCAATTTACGCGCGAATATTAGTATTGAACGGGGCGCCCAGAGCCACCGCCTAAATTTTCATACATTTTTGTCGTGACGCAACTACAGTAGTTAACGAAAAAAACTCACACTTGGGGCACTGTAGTCGAGCGACGTGTCGCTAGCTGCGGAAGGTATTTCATAGAAATACATAGAAACCAGTAGTGTCGGAGCGACACGTTGTATGCTGCTGCTGTATGCAGTCATCGGCTACCAACTCGTACCTTAAGTGTGACCCCAGTATCAGAACGACCACTACTTTTTAAGTTAGATGTGGCAGAAAACATCAGTTGCGTTGCATTGCTGTCGCAATGCATACATGCATGGTATCCCACAAAGCAAAAGTTACATGGTAGATTCGTACATTGCGTCGCCGCAATAATCTTGCCATACAACTCCGGTGACGCTACGGAGTTGATGTAGTGAGCGCACATCCATACAGGTTCATATAAAGAATACTAACCGCACGAGACGAGGCGATGCGGGTCGGATGCCGGGTGGCTCTAATGAGCTGTGACCTTAAGGCTGACACAAAAGGTGCAGATTCTTTATGATATCTGCAGTATTACTGGTTAGTCACTTTACATCCGAAGACCAGGAACTCTGCTCATCATACTATACAACTTTTGCTATGGGAAAAATTCTGAAACATGAAAAAAAAAACAGCATTTCCATACAAAATAATCAATGTTGCTTATCAAAAGGTATGTATACAGTATAATACAGTAATAACTTTAGTGTAATTTTTATTTACAGTGTTCGGGATTCGCATGTCAAGCCCATGTAAGTTTTTAATAAAATAAGGATATCCCCGCTCTACACATAACCGAGGCAAAACTAAGGCCCGTATAAAGGCATCCAATCACAGAGCCTCGTTTAAGGCAGACTGTGAGACTTCGTAGTTACTTTAACTAACAGATATTGTCTGTAGCGCCATCTATCATGCTACGCGTGAACTACGCAGGAATGCGGCTGTGAGGCACACTACAGCAACATCAATGACTATCTAGATGACGTCACAGAAACCTGCCTCGGGCAATCGAAATAACACGCAGATTGCTTAACACTCTTCCTGCTATAGGATCCGATGGCAAGCCCCCAACGGCTGACACCATGGAAATGTTTGATTTATTAGAGCCTTCATCATCATCATCATCATCATCATTCAGCTGAAAGACGTCCACTGCTGGACATAGTCCCCCCAAGCCATGTTCGGGGGGTTTGCCATGATCGCCACGCTTGACAGGTGGGTTGGCGATCGCAGTATGGTTGTTAAAGTACTCAGAGAACGCTGCTGCCCATCCTCTAGTGAATCCCTTAGTCGCCTTTTACGACACCCATGGGAAGAGATGGGGTAGTGCTATTCTTTACGTCCGGCACCACACGTCGCGGCCTTGCTTTACGAAGTATTGGGGGTCGTCCGCGATACCCATGGCCTGCTGAAGTCTGGAAATTCAATATATTACTGAAAGGGTGTTAAATATCATCGCCCACCATCAACCGTTGGGCAGTAACCCGCCAGACACTAAAACCGAGCCTGGTTAGAGGGTCCTCTCTTTTTGTTAGGGGAAAATCATACCTCGTCCCTCCAAATCTTAAATCACAGTGTCACCGAGCTTTAAGAGGTTGCAAGTTCTAAGGCCGGCCATACACGGGCAGCTCGAGCAGTTAGCCAGTGATAAACATACACGGACCGCTCTTGCAGTCAGAGTCAACAGCTTGAAGCTGCCATTGATATCTTTACCTTAACTGCTCGAGCAGTTAGCAATATCAATGTTAGGCTGCCATCAGACGGACTGCATCGCAGCAACCGCGCGCAGTCGATATATTCAACTGCATGCAGTTGTACGTTTTACTTTGTACAGTCGTGACTTCAACTTTACGCGGTCGGCTACAGTCGTGTAGTGTTCTGCCTGTCTCGGCGTGTGCGTTCAAAGAGTAGCAGTACTGCGCTGTCTACTGCTCTGCCTCACTGTTCTGCCCTCGTGTGAAACCAACATAACTGCGACAGAACGGTCGACAGCTTGAGCAGTCAGTGTATGCCTGCTTGACCGCACGCCGTGCCGCCAACCGCCCGAAGCAGTTGCAACTGCTCGAGCTGTTTCGTGTATGTACGTACGTAGAAGGCTGTAGTTTACTATGCAGTTGCAGCTTAAAGCAGTCGATCCTGACTGCTTCAAGCTGCCCGTGTATGGCCGGCCTATCTAATATTTTTCATTTCAGTGTCTAGGAACCGATTGTAGCGCTAGGGTAAGTATTAGCATTTGATTTTGAAGGTCATCCTTCATTTTTTTAGCCAAGTCAATCTGAGATTAGTTATCTAACTTGGTTGCTAAGTACCGTCAGCACAGGCCTCGACAGATGTAAGGTGGACTGGCGTTGTTTTTCATAAAATGGGGCCTTGGGACCCCAGACTTATATACGAGTGGCCTTCATGATTGGTCACTTTGCATTAAAAAACCATGAACTCTGCACATTATTCTCTACAACTTTTACTATGGGTGGTAAACCCTGAATTCATAAAAAACAGCTGTTGCATTTTGTTAAGCACCATTTCTTTCTTTTTTTTCACGAATTTAGATTTTGTCCCATAGTAAAAGTTAAGTACCGTAGAACGGGGTTACTTTGATATTTTTTTTGAGTTTCATGTGTTTGTATCTTATTTATTTTCGCTTTTAGCTGCTACATCAAAAATATTTTATGTAGACTGAATTAACTGAGATATATAAAATGACATAAACAAATTAAAAAAAACTACAGAGCATAGTTTTCGATAAAAAAAAAGGAGAAATGTTCCTTATTAAAGTCGGACCATAGGCTTTTACTTTGATAATCCCTGTTTTATCATTCAGTGTCAAAGTAGCCCCAATTAGGACTCGAATTTTTGTACATCATCAGGTGTGTGATTTAATATTTTTTATCTTCGCCATTTAACTTCGCAGACACCTCTATAACATACGGGTAAAATAGGAAAACTGTCAATGTTGCCTATACAGTTAAGTTAAAATGCATAAGTTCCATTTTTACAGAGATATATTATTAAATGCAATATTTTTAATAACTATCAACGTCGCCCCTTGATGTCAAAGTAACCCCAATCGCTGGGTACCAGCTTAGGAGGATGGGAAAGTTAGTCGGGAAGACAGTTTTTCGCAGGCATTCTAGATAGTTTTCAAATTCTAATTATTAATTATTATTTTTTCAGTGTAACGGAACTAATTGTATCTCTGGGGTAATTAATTTCCTAATTATTTTTATAATTAACCAGTTTTGTCTACGAAATCGTAGATATACTAATATCGGGTATGCAAGAAGAAGTTCTAAGGGGGTCTACTCCGAAAATCGAAATACGAAGTTTCGGCTGACAGACAGCACGTTTTCCAACCACAAAAGTGTTTCGATCTAACAAACGATTCGATTTTCACAATTTGACATTTTGTCTTTTGTTCATCCTACTCCCTATACTCTTTTCACCCAAAGATGATTCCTGACAGCTCGGTCATTCCGTAAATTGTAGCTGTAAGGAGACTGCTATCGAAAAAACGTAAACGACATCATCAAAAGCCGTAGAATAGCTATATTAGAAATGTTTTGTTTTTTAAAAATATTTGATATTCTTTGTATGGTAACGATTTGTAGAGAAACGTCAGGAATCAACTTATAGTGAAAAGGGTATAATGTTAATTGACATCTAGTAGTTCGTTGTTTGACAATACTTTCATCATATTTTTACAAAAGTTCGATGTTCGTTGTTCTTTCGCTTCGATTCGGAACTTCGAAATTCATTTTTCGGAGGAGGCCCCCAGTTGTTATTGGTAGCCGAAATTCCACACGGAAAAACCCAATAACATTTTACCAGAACTGGGAATCGAACCCAGGACCTCACGCGCAGCAGTCACGCGCAGCAGTCACGCTTGCGACCACAAGTCCAACGAGGCAGTACAACCAATTACCATATTGCAGTTTTTAAATATTTAAATAATATTGTATTACAGTGCAAAGGACATGATTGTAGGGCTGAGGTAAGTCTGATGCGTCGTCCACAATATACACAAGTCTTTTGTACACTTGTAAAAGTAGAATCCAAACATACTCTGGCAAAACTTGTCAATTTTTTTTTATTTTTAGAATGTATAATTTAGAAATCTATAACGTTTTTGTTGACTGACAAACCTATAAAAATTTATTAAAAAAAATATATCATTTTTGACAAACAAATCATAGTGAAATTAGCATAATTTTTCCCGTGTTAGAATACAAAACTTCCTAACTGCATGCTGGGAATAGACTCGTGTCGTAAAATTCAACAAAAACCAGCGCGCTTGGTGGTAGGATCTATACGTTCCGCCTGGCTAGCTACCACCCTCACATTAAAGTCCAGCGCCAAGCAGTTTACTGTGTTCCGTCGTTTGTATGTATGGGCCAGAGGGGGGGTACAGGAGAATCCCTCTATATCTCTGTTACCTGGATTCGTGTGCTCCATTTGGCTGGAGACCCTTCAGGTCTCGCCAATAACTGCCCGGTTACGTAGAAACCGTCCCCTAGGACGACCTACTGCAGTCCAATAGAAAAAAAAAAAAAAAAATTAACGTGTGCTCCATCTTAGACCCTGTCTGCGTTTACCATCCGGTGCGACTAGGGTAACGCAACCAAGCCAATTAAAAAAGAAAATCGAATAAATATCAAATATCCGATTAATATCGGATTTACAGGCTGTAAGGGCCTTTTCACTGTCATGCGGGTTCATGCCCGCGTGCGTGCGTCACCCGCATGCGTGGCGCTCGCAGTTCACCTTTTCGTGCGTGTTTCACGCATCAGAATAAATACATCTTTGAAAAGGTGAAATTCAGACGCCACGGGTGCGGGTGAAACACGCATGCGGACACGAACCCGCATGACAGTGAAAAGGCCCTAAACGAATTCGTGTATTTTTTTTTTAGTATCTGCAGAAAGCATTTTAATCGAAATAACTCATTATCTGTCTCTAAGTCCTTATAACGCCCGGAGTTAACTGACTGCATATAGCGATATCGTACTAATTATGCCCGCCAGCTGCGTAGCCGTGCTTTAATTTATTTATGCGTATCGATGTGAATGAAATGTATCATAAAATATCACCTAAAAAGAAGCAAAAAAAATTTTTTATCACTTTTTTATTGCAACCTTGCTATGTCGTATAGATACCATCATTTACACCGAGGGCAAGGTTTTTATTTAAATTTTTCTTCCCGTGTGGGATTAGTCTACACCAGTAGTAAATCACATGATTTTAAGGAATTACACGAATTCGTTTGCACCCTGTATATCAAACATGGGATATTTTGATATTTATTTTAAATAATGGATATTTAAGAACCCTTTTTTTTGCGTGGAAAATCCTCATGGACTATCCCCCGTCTGGAGAAGACGGGGAGGTGTGCCGGACTCTTACCGGCTAAAACCACCACGATGTTCCATCACTTGGCCGTGGGCTGGGGTCGCGGGATTCGCAAAGCATGCACCCCAACCCCGGCAGGTCTCGGTTCGGCCAGCCCCTGGCGGACCTCTCCTTTGTGGGGCCTAGCCCCACGTCCTGCTGAGAGGCGCGCGTGGAACACGTCGCGCCGCCTACTCGAGCCTGTTACTGATCGGGCGGTAGGTATGTTTAAGAACCCTGCTTATTACTCAATAACATCGTTTTCTTCTAGTGTTTCGGGGAAGACTGTCAACATCGAGTTCTTAATGAGAAACGCATTAATCAAAAGGAAAGAGCCGGCAGTAACAGCAGTGTTATCGGTAGCAGTGGCAGTAGTGTTACTGGTGGACAATTAAACGCCAGTCAAAATACAGTTGAAATTGAACACAGAGGCGATGCTTTTGTTAAAAAAAAATATCAGCAAAAAGGCGACATTACTGCAGAAAAAGAAAATAGTTCCGCTTATGATAAGGCGTTTCAACTTAACGAAGACGTAAATAACTTTTTGAAAAAAATGTTAGCTGATTTCAAACAAAACCTACCTACCCTTGGGCTGTTAATCGTTTAGAGTATTATAATATGACGTATTTATCGGTTACCTATCATGAGGTCGAAAAATATTTGACCGAATTTCATTTCACCTAAAACTTTTCAACTTTTATCATTTCGTTTTTTTTTACTTCATCGAAGTCACGTCTGCCACTGTATCAGTTGACCTATTATCAATTCGTTTTTTTTCGTTACTCCGACATTTCATTTGGTTGAAAAACTTTTTATAAACCGTAGTTACACTTAGCCGAAATAACATTTGTTCGAAGTATTATGTTTCCGAACATTCATTATACCACTGTATCACAACATATTGATTTTTTATGACACTATTTTAATTTAATATTGAAAAGTGAGTGCCTCCGCTGCCGGCGCCGGTTGCCATTACGAGTGCCGGCGCCGGTTGCCAAACAGGCTGCCGGCGCCGCGCCGACTGCATTCACTTCAAACTCTTCATAGTCGATTATTCGTCACCCACTTTCATTTTAACAATAAAAACGAATGAAAAACTTATGGGGATGTTTGTAACCCTTACAAACATCCCCATAAGTTTTTCATTCGTTTGGATCTCCAAAGCAAAGTCGACGGAGCCCCGCTGAGCGGGGCTCCTATTTCTGTCTGCATGGTTTAAAGAAACCTAACCTACCTACCTAACCTCCGTGTCGGGTGCCCCAAAATACCGAGCTTGCTTCGCTCGCTCTTGAAATTAGTCAGTTGGAAGACAAGTTACAGTTTTTGGCCCAAAATCTAACCCACCTTTTAACTAACATATCTACCAAACAACTTATTACCGCCGCTGGTGTCTATTTTGGGTGCCGGCAGCCGATGTTTTTAATCTCGGCTGCCGGCAGTAATGTACCGCCGGTTCCCAATGGCGCTATTTTTTTGGGTGCCGGCAGCGGAGGCACTCCCTATTGAAAATGCTACCAAGTAATCAGCTACCTATATATTTGTGACCAAATAATATTCCGTAAAATGTTGTTTCGGTGTGGTGAAAATATGGCAAATAAATCATTTGGCAAATGAAAAAAGTTCAAAAGAAGCTTCGGTCAATAGCAAAAAATTATTTTGTAAATCGGCGAAATATAGTTCGGTAAACTAATACCTATGACAAATGATACTTCGATTACCTAAAAATATGTCAAATAATGCATATAGCAAAAAAGACGTCGGTCAATAGTTTTCGGTAAAATAAAATTCGAACAAAAAAAATTCGGAAAACTGATCGGTTCCCGTATTTATCAATAAAATAGTTGTCACCCGGACTCGTAGATACAATGGTCGCTCCCCACATTAATTATAGTAAAATACAACATAAAATAACATTGGGTAGAGTTGTATTACACATCCACGTAATAGAGGGTGAGCCTATTGCCCACAAATCCAGACTCCGGGCTGCTACTGAGAAATTCCACAAGGAAAAACCTGATAACACTTTGCCCGCTCTGGGGACCCCCACGCTCAGCAGTGGCGCTTTCGACCAACGAGGCAGTAAAATACAATCGTTCAGAAATCAATTATTATTATAATAAAAATTAAGTTAAATGCATGGTTTTTTAATTCCCTAGCTGTTCCAATGCCAATGTGCCAATGGTTATCTGGAAGAAATTGCTTTAAGCGATAAGACCGCCATTTGTACTGTTCTTAATTACGTGTATTCCTTCTGTTTTTTTTTCTTTTAGGGTACAATAAAGTAATTATCTATCTATCTGTTCTAGTGTTCCTAACTGTGGTTGATAAAATTTTCGGCTAATATGGCCGACTCACACTTGAGGGGCTCGTGGCTACATAACAACCGTACGGATCATACGATTTGCAAGGTTAAGCTGCGCTTGCCGCGGTCGGTCCGTGGATGGGTGACCATTCGTTACACATCGAGACCCCTCCGTGCCTCGGAGAGCACGTTAAGCCGTCGGTCCCAGGTGTCATACGAATACCTATGACAGTCGTTACGGGTAGTCAGAAACCCCGAAATCTGACAACGGGTCTAAGCTTAGGATATCGCCATTGCCCAGTAACTGGGTTGCGGAGGTCTGATGGCCGTCGCTCTGTGTAAAATACTGGTATTCAGCCGCATCTGGTTTGTCTTGAAGCAGACCCCAACATAGTTGGGAACAGGCTAGGCAGAACATGGCCGACTTACACCGAATGAGGCTATTACTGTGGAAAGTCCACCAGTAGATTAGTGAATCATCATCAGATGAACCTGTATAAATCTGCAATTGAACATGGCCTTCCCAATGTTCAGTGACAACACGTTTAGCGCAATGGCTGAATGATTTGACGACACGTTTGGTGCAGTGGCTAAGCGATTGGCTTCTGCGCTACGGGTCGTGGGTTCGATTCCCACACGGAACAAAAATTTGTATGGCCTACAGATGGTTGTTCCGGGTCTGGGCGTTTGTTTGTGAGATTTGTGTCTGTAAACGCACCCACGATACAAGAGAAATCTTAGTGTGGGGCAACGTTTTTTTTGTTTTTTTGGTTTCTGTGAAAACCAATATTTTAATGACCTACAGACAGTTCAACGGGTATTTATAGATGTGAGATTTGTGTCTGTAAACGTACCCACGACATAGGAGAAATCCTAGTCAGCTTGTCCATCAGCAAATGTTGTACTTAATCTTCAAGCCAGTGGTAGACTAAGGGGGGAAGGACAAAGGGGTCGCGGGCGGCCGCTCCTGTACTCCAAGTATGAGTATTTTCGTGAACTAGCGATTCTAGCGGGAATTTTAGTTAGTGAACGCCGCGCCAAGAGGCGCTGCCTAAATTTTCAAACATTTTTAGCATGACGCAACTACAGTAGTTAACGTAAAAAACTCACACTTGGGATACTAGTGCTGGATCTAGGGGCCTTCAAATCTCGAGAAGTCCTCCCCTCAGTCAAATCCCAAATAAGAGTATACTCACACACATCAGTCAAGTCCACTGTCAAGTCACCGATCAGACGGCGACGACTTACAAAAACAATAACCAGCCTAGATAATTTGAATTAAAGATTTTTCATAACCAATATTGTATGAAGAAGTAAGTCAGGTAAATACAAAGGTCGTTTGATCTCATCATAAAACTGGTTCCTAATGATGAATCTCTTTTTAAAATTTTGATTATAAACCCTAAACATCGACGACGGTGTGTAAAAAGGACAATAGATGTAGAAGAAGCGAGGAATAACGTCAGGATTGTAACAGGTGGCGTTAATTGTCTGCCTACCCCAGCGGGAAACAGATAACATAACATCACACCTATATTCCCCGAAGGGATGGACAGAGGTGTATTAGTAAACCCTCATTTCACCTATTACATGGAACTTAAATCCATGTAATAGGTGGTGAGCCTATTGCCATCAACCGGGTACAAATCCAGACTCCGGGCTGCTACTGAGAATTTCCACACGGAAAAACCCAATAACACTTTGCCCGACTTGGAGATCGGACCTCACGCTCAGTAGTCGCGCTTAGTACCACTAGACCAACGGATGGTATGTCTTCATCATAATCATATTACCAATTTAACGTCCACTTCTGTTTCTTCTCTCGTGTATAGAAGAGCTAGATGTTATAAAAGAATAGCTCATGCCGTGGTGAACAGATTAACCAGTCAGCAAGGTTACTGTGAATAATTCGAAAATTAAGATACCTTTAAAGTACGGAAAGACGTACCTCTTTGATTACCGGAATATTACGATACTTAAACATATTTCGATACCGAAAAGTAGAGTCTGAAAATGCGAAACGGCACATTTCGGTATCGGTACACAAAACTTTATAAATAAGGGTTTTCTGTGATAAAATGTGGCCCCAGATATCACTAATGTTTCGTTATTATGGTTAACTTATTACTTATACTGAAATGATAAAAACATATCAACATATTTTTAAATAAAGGTATGGCCGAACCTTTATAAGAAAACAGTATCCTTATAATATAAAGGTACCGTAACCTCGTACCGTTACCTTTTCAGTCCTTGGTGACCAACCTTACTGATTGGTTGACGAGGCTGATAGCCCAGAGTACATCTGATATACTTAGTTATGTATCATCATCACTCGTGGAGGCTCTTTTTTAACCGACTTCAGAAAGGAGGAGGTTCTCAATTCGGTTGTATTTTTTTTTTATGTTTGTTACCTCATATCTCCGTCATTTATGAACCGACTTGAAAAATTATTTTTTTATTCGAAAGGGTATACTTCCCGATTGGTCCCATATAAATTTTGTTATGATTAGACCATGAACTTCAGACATATGGAACGGAACTCCTCATCGGATCAAAGCAAAATTCTCAAATTACTAATATTGCTTTGTTTATATTTGTTTTTGGGAACTGACTACTGGAAAAGAGAGGGGGTGCGTATCCCCCTCCCCCCCTTTGGAATGTTTTCATTATATCGTGTAAGGTATCATTTGAAAGGACTTTTTATGCCCGACTACGTCAAAGCCAAAAAGAAGGGTCATGAAGGAGGGGGTTAAAATTATGACACTAAAACGTATTTGATAAAAAATAAACTTTAAAAAAAAGTAAAAACCGACTTCAAAGAAATACTAAAAGGAGTATAATAATTACCATAATATAAAATTAACAGTTTCAGAAGTCGGTGCAACTCTACACTGAAGCAAATAGAAGCCACCGACTTCTGAAACTGTTAATTTTATATTATGGTAATTATTATACTCCTTTTAGTATTTCTTTGAAGTCGGTTTTTACTTTTTTTTAAAGTTTATTTTATGATACTGTGTCAACTGCAACCTGTTTTTAAATTATTTATTCTTTTACTTTGTCCCGTTTGACGCTCGTCACACACGAATCCAAGTAAGAAACATAAAGAGGGATTCCCCTATACCCCTCTGGCTCTCACGTACACACGACCGAACACAATAAATTACTTGGCGCCGGGCTTTAATGTGAGGGTGGTAGTTAGCCAGGACATGACTGTTTAGATCCTACCACCAAGCGTGCTGGGTTTCTTTGAATCTTACAACACGCGTTTGTTCCCAGCATGCGGTGAGGAACTTTTATATTCTAGCTCGTCCCCTGACGGGATAAAATATCTTTGAAAAAGAAGACAATTTTCAATCCATTTCTTGTTATCGGCATTGATAGATGTTTTTTGGAGATCCGAGTTCTTGGTCCTATTACAATTGAAGTAGTGTCTGCTTAACAAGCTAAAGCAACATGTTCTTCAAATGATACATCCATCCATCATGCATGCATAACATCTCATGGAGGCAATCAATTATTCTTTTGCATAAATAATCGATTTTTATACCATGAAATGACTAGATAGTGAAATCCTTTCATTATTCTGAATATGTCTTAACAGAAATACATGAAAAATGTTTAAAAAAAATATAGTCTTACTTTTAATTTCGTGTCATTTCAGCTTCGTATTTTGCGGATTTTTTACCAGACCAAACATAGCACGTAGGTCAGACAAAAAAGTCCACTCAGTAAAGGAGGCCTTTCAGGAAGAAGACGAGTTAGAAGAGGACAGCGAATCAGAGGCTGAGATAAGGTCAGAGAGTAATCCGCCTGACGCCAATTTGAAGAAACACAAGTCAAGGGAGGATGGGACATTCATAGAGTTCAACTCAGGAAATGCCATGTCAAATGTAAGGATAAGGCTAACCTAGTCACTGTGGTAAACTTGAACGCATCTGTATCGCATTCGACCGGTATTTTCTTTCAGGTATCTAACAGGTATCACACATACCTACTGGCAACCTCGCCGGATGTTTAGCTCATGATTAAGGGCTCCGTTTGGGTCCGAAACTAGTAGGGCAATCTCGAAAAAATGCACGTGAGTAAACCGTAAATAATCATAAATATGTATTTTTACCCTCTAAATCGATACATTTTAAATTACTATATTTTTTTAAATATCCAATGTTAATATGCAATGGAGTACATTTATATTTGTATCGGTTTACTCACTTGCATTTTTCGGCATTGCAAAACTAGTTTCGGACCCAAACGGAGGCCATAATCACGAACTGAACACTAAGAGTTTGAAAAAAAAATACAGTAAAATGGGTAGTTTTAAAAGTTAAAGAAATACACACATAAATACAACGCAATATTTGGTATCGGCGATTAATAAAATGACGTCTTAAATAAAGACTTATATTTAACGAAAAAAATGAAAAGCTAGAATTAAAATGAATTTCCCGGGCCGACTGCTCGCGTTTATCGTAACCTTTACCCGAAATAAATACCTACACATTATATTCATTTTATTTTATTTTAAAGGGATATTGACAAAACAGAACTGTTTTTTCTGAGCCCCACTCAGTTGTGCTGGTTTCCTCACGATGTTTTCCTTCATCGTTAACTCAAGAGATTCAAGTTCTGATCCGCACAGAAATTCGAAAAGTCAGAAGTGCTAACTCTGACCCTCCCGCATGAAAGGCAAGCGCTAAAGAGATAGGAAATGACTCTTCTTTCTTAAAAAATCGATGACAGTCAGATCTATTTATATAAATAAAAAGAAAAGTCCTGACTCATTGACTGACTCATCAACGCCCAGCTCAAACTCTTGGACCTAGAAAGGTGAAATGCAAAGAGGTTCCCTTTATAATGTAGACAAGGAATAAGGAAGGATTATTCGAAATCCAACCCCTAAGGGAGTTAAATAGGGGATGAAAGTTTGTATGAAAAATCGTCACTTAACGGGTTCAAAATTTCACGCAAGCGAAGCTGCGGGCAAAAGCTACTTAGTTATTAATATTTTTTCCTATATTTAGGGTAATCACACTAGAACCAGTCTAACATCCACGCATCAATTGTACTTCGAAAACCCCCTTTTTCAACAAGATGAGGGCGGATACGACACCAATGCTGTCGCCAGGGCCCGTTCCCATTCTGGGAAGCCACTTAGAACGCATCACAGTTCAACCAAGCACAAATGTGTGGAAAAGGTAAATATTAGCCGCTAAATTTAGGCTGCTTTGGGATTAAAATCCGTAATGTCATTTCACAAAGTTTCGGTTTTTATTGCAACTCAAATTGTTTTATGACTTTTATAATCAAATTTTTACTTTGTCAATAAAGTTGTCATTTGCATGTATACACGTGTCACCTGTTTTTCCTGAAGTGGTATTAAAGGGTTACACTCACATTTTGCTTAGTATACAGAGTGGAAACGAATTGGTATAATTCCTTAAAACCACCTGACATATCCTAAATAGAATATTATAAATGCGAAAGTAAGTTTGTTTGATTGTAACCTTTCCACGCTTAAACCACTGAACCGATCATCCTGAAATGTTGCATATACCTTGTCAGGTGTACAGAAACGGACATAGAGTACCTTTTATCCCGAAAAAAAGTACTGTTCCCGAGGAAAACAACAATAACGTTCATAGATGGCGCCACATGTCTTCCGAATCACGACTGAATTATATTATTATAGAAAAGTAGTCTGTTAAGAGTTTTCTTGAGCATAATTAAAGCGAGCGTAGCCGCAGGCAAAAGCTAGTATTGTTATAGTTATTGTCAACGCTATACGACTTATTTTCCTCCTCGTTACTAATACAGATTAATAAAAAAAAACCTTTTCCTGTAGTGTAGTACGATCCCTTACCACCAATGCAAGACAAAAAAATCTATTAATTAATATTTTTCTTTCTCAGTGTTACACCCCTAAGTGCGACGTTGAAGTAAATATTAAAATATCATTTTATTTAACATACACAATCAGCCCATTACTGCCTCACACCATTGGCTGGAGACCCTTCAGGTCTTGCCAATAACTGCCCAGTTACGTAGAAACGGTCCCCAAGGACCACCTACAGGAGACTAACAAAAAAAAAAACGATTCCCACGGTTGGGCACAGGCCTCTCCTCAGAATGAGAAGGGTTCAGGCTAAGGCCTACCATAAGTACCATAAGTTTAGGATAAGGTCTACCACGCTAGCTTGCGAGTTGGCTAACTACACGCACCATCAAGAACTTTTTGGAGCCTTACAAGTGTTCAGGTTTCTTCACGATGTCTTCCTTCACCGTCAACGCAGGTGCCAATCAAATTCTGATCAGCAATGCAATTCTGTAAGAATCTCACTTCGATTGCGACTATCAATTAGACACTTGTCGTGACACAGCGTGGATAACAAAACTACGCGTCATTGATCATACTGTCGATTATCTGTGTGTTATTTGCTTGTATTATCCATACTGTGACATTATGGATATCGAGCTAACCGTCGATATTGAGGTGGGTTTCCTACAGAATGACACTACAGCACATGAATTCGAAAAGTCAGAGGTGCTGGCAGGTTTCTAACTCAGAGCTTCTAGTATGGAAAGCAAGCGTTCCACCGCTCGGATAGCGCTACTTCAAATATCTTCTTAAAATAATCTAAACAATCTTTTCAAAACCCGTGTTCAGTCTGGGCTAGTTGGGCCAAACACGATTAAATTATGCGGTAGCCTCATGCAGTTCTGCCAAACTGCCAAGCCCCACTGTAATCATCCCAATACAGGCAAAGGCCTCTTCTCATACAGAGAAGGAACGAGCACTAATCGCTACGTTTGCGCATTGTGTGCTGGTGATTTCAGATCATTAAGTCCAGGTTTCCTGAGTGGTGTCTTATTAACGAAAAATTACATTATGACATCGATAAAATCACGTGTTGCATGGTATTTTTATTTTTTTATTTTAGTACATGGAGGACTTACAGCTTATGAAAACAGACAAAAAAGAAACCATAGTCACCAGAAAGCGAATTACAAATCCTCACGTATAGACTTAAAATAAAATTTGTGGTGTGAGCACAAAAACAAAAAACACATCGCCTTAATTACAATGAGAAGCAATACAAATACTTAGTTTGCAATTATATAACAGAAATAATAGAGAAAATAACAAAAACAAATGATACACCTAACCTACCGCTACTTGAAAAATGTATTGTATGTACCTATTGCTGGCTTTTGAACCTGTTACCTAAAAGGCGATTAAACCTGCAAGCCACAATGACACGGCTATTAAAAAATAGCGAACAGGCATCATATTGACACCCACATTTTTCAAAAAGTCTTTCATAATGCCTTTGTGTTCACAAAATCCATTTGAATTTGTATACCGAAATCTTAATAATCTTACATTTATCTTAGTGCGTAGGTCGCCAAGGTACAGCTGCGGTAAGTCAAACTTTAAATATTATAAACGATCTGACTTTGTTCATTACCAAAACTGTTTCATATATTAATCATCGTACCGGTACTGGGAAGGCTCATGGCTAATTAACAACCGCGTTGATCAAATGATTTGCAAAGTTAAGCTGCGCTTCGATCAGTTCACAAATTTATACAAAATAGTTTATTGTGAGTATAAAAAATTGCAATACATCTAAACGTGTTTGAAGCCTCCCTTTAGGCAAACAATGCCTGTATTAGGAGGCTCCGCTCTTTCACATCATTGTCGTACACTTATACTAACTAGAGTTAATACAGTGCACTGCAACCTTAAGGGTAAATATGCAATGTTAGTAACTACATTGTTCTGTATATAACTTATATTTACTAATCTGAAGAAAATTAAAGAAGAAATAAGTAAAAATATGTGAGTAAAGTTGCATTTCAAACAATAACAATAAAACTTATATAATTTATTCCCGGTTAGTGCATGTGATGTAGTGTATAGTGTGGTGTGGTAAGTAGTGCGGTGTTATGTGTAGTATGTGGTGTGCGCGCGATTTGGTGTGATGTGTGACATGGTGCGTGGTGTGGTTTGAGGTGTGTGATGTCGTGTGAGGTGTGTGGTATGGTGTGGAGTTTGTGGATGGGTGTCCATTCGTTGCCCATCGAGACCCCTCCATGCCTCTGCGAGCACGTTAAACCATCGGTCCCGAGTGTCATAAGAATACCTATGACAGTCGTTATGGGTTGCCAGAAGCTGGGAAGTCCGACAACCGATCTAACTTTAGGATATCAGCATTACCCAGTAACTGGGTTGCGGTCTGATGACAGTCTCTCTGATTAAAATACTGGTATTCAGCCGCATCTAAGTAGACCGAAATCTGACACCACCAAAGCTGGGGAAAATGCTAGGAACTGTTTGATTATCGTACTGGTACAGTACCGGTGCGGTGCGTTCCAGCAACGCTTAAACATGCGCTGCCTTAACAAGTTCTAGGATACTCCGTCTAGAGGCGAGATCTGATTTATCATCAAAATATACACACGAATCTTCCATACATTTTGACTCAACGTCTGATGACGTTATGTAAAATCATGCACATTTTATTTTGAGTGATACGACACACCGCTAAGCTATCTCGTACTATGACACATGTACGTCACGTTCATGAAACTTCCATTGCCGGCGCCCGGTTGTCGACGTAGTGGCTTTCATTGAGGCTCAAAGACAATCGTCGACAGGCGTTGTGCCGCATCGCATTGGATTTCTATACCCGCCCTACGACGTAATGTCTTGGTACGTGTTAAGACATCGAACCTACTTCGTTTGTATTGCTGCGGTGCGACATGACGTCTCTGGCAAAGCATGAAATAGCGGCGTGAACCTTGAAATAGCACTGGAGTGCGACGTTGCCACGTCACACCGCTAAGACTTGGATGAGTAAACGTTCTAGATTTCGTCGCACCGCAACTGTACGGGTCTTAATAGAGAATATGCATGTAATTCAAAACTGTTTCATTATTTAGATATACACTAGCTGGTGCCCGCGGCTTCGCTCACGTAACTTAGTTTTCTTTAATGTTTATGTATGTACTCGTATACTTAACAGATCATTGTAAAGTTTTGGGGTAAGTACAGTAAAGGACATTAGGTAGGTTCCTACGGGAACGCGGTTAGCAAACCGTTATTATAATGTGAACGCCTTAATTTCTCTCTAATCCAGATTCCGAAAGTTGCATTCAGCAATATATGTAATTATGTAAGTTTATCATGGCAGCTTACTCAGTGCCGGATTAAGACAGCGCGGGGCCCGTAGCAAATATGAAAGGGGGCCCTTGAGTGGCATTACTTATTAATTTTACTGTTATAAAACAGTGGTATTACACTGATTTTGTATTAGTCCAAAGCGATCGAGCGATCGTCAAAACAGAAATAATGACACAAAAGCACGTAAAAACTAAGAAACTAACACGAAAGAAAAAAGGACGGTAAAAAAATACACGCCTGAAAAGTATAAATTAGCATTATAAGCGTTTTTTTTAATTACCTTTTCATTGTCAGTTAAGTTTAAGGCTGAATTTCTTAAATAAATAAACGTAATAAAATGGTTTGTTTGAATATACAAAAAAAAAAATAGTCGAGTGGAGCAGTTCATACAAAGCGTAGCAGCAGCGCGGGCGCAGCGAGCGCGATTTTTTTTTCGCATTTTTGGCGATCGCATGATGTCATTCTAAGTGCATTTATAGCTTTTGGCTAAATTCACAAATGTTTAATTTTAAGTTGCCGATAAATCTAGTGCTGTCACTATCGTTGGACTCTCGTGATAAGTTTCACTCAAAAAATTACGCTCAGGCAGAGATGAGTGGCTTTAAATACGCAGAGCCCCCTTTCGCGCGGGGCCCGTAGCAATTGCTACTCTTGATACGTGGTTAATCCGGCACAGATGGTAATCACAATTTCAGCTGATGCTAGAGCCTGATTAGTAATCTTCTTTCGTCTTTCTATCAATCATCGTAGTTTGTTATTTACAAAACTTGTGCTTAAAACCCCTGAAAAGTATAAGTTAGCATTATCAGCGTGTTTTTTTTAATCGTTACCTTTTCATTCTTATTTAAGTTTTTTAGGCTTAATTTCTTAAATAATAAACGAAATGAAATGGTTTGTTTGAATATACAAAAGAAATTAGTCGAGTGGAGCAGTTCATATAAAGCGTAGCAGTAGCGCGAGCGTAGCGAGCGCGATTTTTTTTTCGCATTTTTGGCGAAAGCATGACGTCATTCTAAGTGCATTTATGGCTTTTGGCTAAATTCTCAAGTGCTCAATTTTAAGCTGCCGATAACTCTAGTGCTGTCACTTTCGTTGGACTCTCGTGATAAGTTTCACTCAAAAAATTACGCTCAGGCAGAGATGAGTGGCTTTAAATACGCGGAGCCCCCTTTCGCGCGGGGCCCGTAGCAATTGCTACTCTTGATACGTGGTTAAACCGGCACAGATGGTAATCACAACTTCAGCTGCTGCTAGAGCCTGATTAGTAATCTTCTTTCGTCTTTCCATCAATCATCGTAGTTTGTTATTTACAAATGCTTGTGTGTAAAACCCCCTGTGCTTAAAACCCTCTTTCCGTGGTTACAACAATTTAATCTACTCTGATGACACGTAGCGATGTGGAGTTTTATATTAAGACTCGTATATTATGTAGGTACTACCAGAACTGTAATTTTGTGTTATTAAGCCATTATAAGAAAAAATAGGTGATGTGAATTGGTTTTAAAACATAACTATAAATCCACATAAATGTTTAGGTAACGACCAAAAAGTTATTAATTTTAGGGCCGTTTTTTCAATCGTCAGATAATTTTTATCCAAGGAATAAAATTTACGGTTTGACATATTTTCTATACTTACAAAAGCTGTCAGAACGTCAAACTTATTCCCCAGATAAAAGTTATCTGACGATTAAAAAATCAGCCCTTAGTTATATTCTAAAACTTCTCTGTAAACTACGTTCGTAGTTTTGCCCTCGGTAGTTAAAATGTATAGAGATTCAGGACTGGTGACGCGAGAGCAAGCGACGTAAAGTTGTCCGTGTGAGAAGCAGCTCGTCCTGAGGTGGACACCTGCAGCCGTCAGTGTCTGCTCCTGCGACTTGTTTATGGTCATAGCGAAGCATACGTACACAGGAAACTGCACGCGCTTAACGCGCAATGATCTTCTTCTGCAAAGAAACGACTTTTACAGAAGTTTTAAAGAAACGACAGATAATGTCGATATTTTTCCCACAATAGAACTGTGTTGGAGATTCCGCAGAACACCAACATGACGGTAAACAAATGTCGCAGACGACTGGGACTGTCACTAACGCTGGCCTCCTCGAGTGTCATCCCAATGTTGGTCACTGTCTAGAAGGTGAAGTGCTACGCAGGCAGCGCGGTATGTGGGATACTCTACGCCATCAACTGTCCTCAAGAACGAAAAAAAATGTTTTTGCCTTTTATCAATAAATACCGTGATAGTTTACTATTGTTATAAAATTACTTCGGAACCTGAATTTTGTATTACAGACACTTTTATAATACTAAGCAAGACTAAGCTGCAAAATGAAACATAATTAACCGACTTTATAAACCGACTTAAAAAAAGGAGGTTCTATGTTCGACCTATATGTATGTTTGTATGTATGTATGTTCACAATTTTCTCAGAAACGACTGATTCGATTTGAATGGTGTTTTCGCTATTCGACTGCATATTTTTCTTATCTGATGAAGACATTCAGAGATAGACAATAGACCTCTTTAATAAATGACAGCAAAATTTCCGCGATTATTACAATCGTATGTCTAGGTGTTGTTTACACCATTCCATTGCAAAACATCACGGCTGTTTGCTTTGGAGGGATAGGCAAATGTGTAGGTACTGTAAACTCTCTTTTCGAGAGTTAAAACACTTATGATTGCTGTTGCCACTGACGCCAACGCCATCTAGTTAGGTTCAAGGAACTATTTTGTTTGAATATATTTTTATAACCGAACAACAAATATGTTTTCCAAATATCAACAAAATCTGTCCAGTAGTTTCGGCGTGAAGCTCAAACATACAAACAGATAAACAGACAGACAAAAATTCTAAAAACTCTCTTTTTGACATCTGTAGCGTTTTTCCAACAATTTGCACTTATTTTTTCTGGAAAATATTCTATGTACAGATTTTACTTCGTTACGATTTTATTATATAATTATTATATATATAGATTGTTTATGAGTCAAGACACAAATTACATTTTTTACAATTCATTGTTTTATGTTACGTTTTTTTCGTGGTTTGGAACGCAATCTCGAAACGCGTCGTTTTCGAAAATGTCGAAAGTGACCTCAAACTCCAGATTAATAAATCTTTAAATAATATTTTCTTAGCAAACTGTTTGATTTCTCACTGAGGTTAAGTTAGTAAGTGCGATTTCTGCTTGAATAAAGCACAAGAAATAATTTAATTTATATGATTTGTGGCTAAAAAAGAGATGTAAACAAAGCAGTATCTTGGATTATGACGTCACATTATGATCGCGACAATAAAGGACGTTTGAAATGTAGAAGAAAATCGTTGAAGTTTAATAATTGTTTTGAGCAAGAAATAATAGTAACATTTGACTTTTAATACTTTTCTTGGGTTTATATTAATGTGCTTTATTGATTAAGAGAAAAAAAAAAGTTACATGCATATTCCCTATTGCGTGGCCTTTGCGATGCGGTACCGCATCAGTTAGTTGGCTTTAATTGGTAAGATGATGGCAATCCTGTCATCTATTGGTCGTCAGCATTAGTTGCAGATCGACATTCAAGGAAGCTGAAACTCCTAGCTTTCGGCTCCAAAATACAGAAAATCCTTATATTAATATCCTAACTAATATTATAAATGCGAAAGTAAGTTTGTTTGTTTGTTACATTTTCACGCCTAAACCGATCATCCTGAAATTTTGCATATTCGTTGTCAGGTGTACAGAAACGGACATAGGGTACCTTTCATCCCGAATAAAGTACTCTTTCCGAGGAAAGCAACAATAACTCTAATAGATGGCGCCACGTGTCTTTCGAATCATGATTGAACTATATTATTTAGAAACTTTAGTAGTGTGTTAAAAGTTGATTGTCAAATTCTAAATTAACGCGAGCGAAGTCGCGGGCAAAAGCTAGTTATTAGTAATGTGAAATATTTTCTTTTTTTTTCAGTGCAGCGCAACTTCGTGCTCATCCGAGGTAAATACTTTTTTTCCCTCTAAAACTATTCAAAGATATATTACTACACATCCGTGCCGTGTTAAAGCCGGTCCTAGCCCCATCACGGCACAAATTTGTATAAACAAACCTTCCTTTATTCATTTTTAAACATATTTTATTACATTTTTAAATATTCTAATACAAAAATAAAACATTTAAAAATACAGGGTGTTAACGAATTCGTGTAATTCCTCCTTCAAACCACATGATCTACTGGTGATACAGATTAACCCTAAATGGGAATTTTTTAAACTCAATCAGAAAAATAAAAAAAAATAAAAATTGTTTCTCTATTTCTGAGTAATTTTAGAGCCTTCAATTACCTGACTGCAAAGAGCGATATCGCGTTAGTCGTGCCTGCCAGCCGTGTCGCCGTACTTTCATTCATTTATGCGTGGCATCGAAATGTTCACACAAATAAATGTAATTTTTTGCAAAAAAAAAAAAACTTTTTTACTGAATCCTTACTAGGTGGTTTAGATACGATCGGTAACAAAGCCGCATAAAAAAAAAAGATTTTTATGTTTTTTATCAATCCAAATCCCGTGCACGTGCGGGGCCTGTCTACATCAGTAGTAAATCATGTGATTTTAAGGAATTACATGAATTCGTTAACACCCTGTATAAAAAATTGTATCCCACCGGCATCGGGAACAGGATCCAATCTGCCGGCAGTCAGAGCTCCAGAGAAAGGAACCTCCTCACTATGCGTGCCGTATCTAGGAGTACTGCTTTTTGTATCAAGCTCTTGATCCAGCCGTCCAACGTGTGCCTCTTAAGGTGTTGATCGAGGCTCTTGGCTATGAGCACATGCCGACAACCTCGTGTGCTAGATCAAGATATTTTATTAAAAAATAAAACAGACCTAAAATATTATTTAAATGTTTCAGACACATGGCGAACTTTCAGTTTCTTTGGTAAGTTGTGATAATAACTCTTTGGTATCGTGGACTTACTTTCAGGCCCTTTTAAAGAATACACCTGAATTTTACGGAATAAAAATGGCTTACAATCGTCATTATTCACTTCCAACTTTAGCATGCGCGAACGGTTTGTGCAAACGTTTGCGCAAACTATATCGTCGGAAGGTATCAATGGCACTGCGTAGTATACCGTTTTGCCGTCTAAACGTACATGCTTACTTGTGCAAATAAGAATTTGTGCAAATAAGATTGAGCGTTTAGACAAACCGCAGGGTTCACACCAAACGTGACGCTTGCTTACAGTCAGCCGCTCAATTTGAGCTAGCGTTAGACGGTTTTCTGATTTTTCATACATTTTCAACTTATCATCATCATCATCATTCAGCCGAAAAAGGCTTTGAATCGTTATTATTCACTCCTAACTTTTCCATGCGCGAACGGCTTGTGCAAGCGTTTGCGCAAACCGTTTTAATAAATTTTCAACTTGTGTTCACACCGAACTCACAATTGAGTTATGGACTAATTTAAGTCTATTAATCGGCACTATTTAAGTGCGCCGAAGAAACGCAATCGGACCCAGTATGTACAATCTCAATTTAGGGGTATGACGTTATACTCCTAAATTCTGGTTACCGGAATATTACGATACTAAAACTTATTTACATACTTTCGGTACCGAAAAGTAGACTCAGAATGCGAAACGATATATTTCGGTAGCGGTACCTAAACCTTTATAATTAAGTGTTTTTGTTGATAAACCGCCTCGCCACCTCTCCTTTTTATGAAGCCCCAGATAATGTGTGTGTACCCTTAGGCCTCATTTACGGAGACGCGGGGCGTCGCGCGTCGCGTTGTGCGGCGCGGCCCGCACTGAATTCAAACATATAGCGTTGTATAAGAGCGTTTACGGAGAAGCGAATTTACATGCGTTTGCTTGAAATGCAGCCTATTCCTGCAATTTTTCGTCCACTGTAAAACGTAGCGTCAACCACGGCGGGGCCCGCGGCGTCGCACGCGCCGCGTCTTCATAAACAACATCGTACATTGTCATATGTTTGTGTTTGCGCGTGTGATGATGCGGGCCGCTGCACGCGCCGCCGCTCCGTAAACAGAAAAATCGTACGACGCGCCGCGAGACGCCACGCCGCACGCGACGCGCGACGTCCCGCGTCTCCGTAAATGAGGCCTTATGGTATGTACTAAACCAGTGCGCTTTCATGTTCATCTTGCGCTTTCGTCTGACGCATGCCTGAAGCGCCATAGCGCATGCAATAGCGCATGCCCTAATACTAATTCGAGTTTTATGGCAATCAATATTGCATGCGCTTGACGCAAGAGGAATTGAAAGATGAAAGCGCAAGATGAACATGAAAGCGCACTGGTCACCATTAATGTGATATTTTTTTACAGTGTACCGGAAAATATTGTCATGCAATGGTGAGTAGATACCTAGCGGGTAATAATATTATTTAATTATAACTAGCACTGTTAGATGAAAACTGAACCAGATTGATGCACGTGTTCAGCTAATTGGTACAGACCGCGTAGGTTTCACATCGGTAGGAAGACCATGGTTTTTTATGCGAAATACCGGACGTATGAAAAATTTTACGGATACACTTGGGCATCACGCACTTCGATCTGCAGGGGTGTAAACAAATTAGTATAGTTCCTTCAAACTTCAAATTGACCCTGCATGAGATTATTTTAAATTCAACAAAAATAATGTTTAAAAATAACTTTAAAAAAAGTAAAAACCGACTTCAAAACAAAAATAAACGGAATAAAATAATTATCATAGAGTAAATTTATCAGTTTCAAAAGTCGGTGCATTCAATTTGTTTCAGCGTGGAATTACACCGACTTTTAAAACTGATAATATTACTATAAGTAATTATGAAAATTATTTTACTCCGTTTAGTTTTTTTTTTTTTTTTGAAGTCGGTTTTTACTTTTTTTTATTTATTTTATTTAATACTTTTTAGTGCCACAAATTATAATTACTATTATAGTGTACAAATTCTCGGACCACTACTACAACTAGAACGTCGTCTACATACGATTTGTGTATTTTTTTTTTAGTTTTTGTTGTTTTTTTTTCAAAAATCTTCGAATTAATTTCGATGAAATAATCAAACGGAAATACCCTCCCAAAAAAAAAAAAATTTTTCGAATTGGCTCATAAATGACGGATATCTGAGGTAACAAATATAACAAAACAAAAAAAAACCTACTACCGAATTGAAGAACCTCCTCCTTTTTGAAGTCGGTTAAAAAGAAAACAAGTTGTTTTTAACGTGAGTCATTTTAGCGTCTCGAGTGAACTGACTGGGCAGAGCGATACCGCACTAGTCGTGTCTTCCCTCTATCCTGCCGGGCTTCCATTCATTGATGCGTGACAGTGACATTTTCTATCCCAACTAATTTAAAAATAAATAAAAATATTTTATTTTATTTTTAATCAAGAAATTCCGTGCAGGGTTAATCTATACCAGTAAGTGTGATTTATAGGAATTACACGAATTTGTTTACACTCTTTATAGACCAGCTGTTAAAATGTTATTTATACTGTCGCGGACTTGAAATGTTTACCACCCTAAGGTCTATAATTGCTTGCACATTACTTTTTCATAAGGTCGCTCGGTCGCTCGCAAAGAATTGATAGGGCAACGATATTTTTTTTAATGGACATAGAAAGGTTAATTTATGGAGGCTATATACTAAGTAGCATAGAAAAAGAAATCAACCTATTTATTAAATTCAATCAAATTCACTCTATACAACTTTTGACTAGACACACATACCTAAAAAAGAGTTCATAACATCAAAAAGTGGTTAAGAGCGTGTACGCCGTTCGGCATTTCATACAAATTTTCAAGTCCTTATTTTTCGATATGACTGAACCGATTTTAATGAAACTTCATACCCATCAGCAGGATACATAGGACTAAAAAGTTAGCAGAAAACATTTTCGAAAAATAGTGTTACAATAAAATTAGACCACTTTAATATTTTCCATACAAACAGAAATTTCCAATTATCTTTTATTAAGTAAGACATTTCGAAATTGTTTTCTACTAACTTTTTAGATCTAATTATCTTGCTTATGTGTGTGAAGTTTCATCAAAATCCGTTTAGTCATAACGAAAAACAAAGACTTGAAAATTTGAAACACGCTCTTAATACTTATCCTTTTTGCTAGAATCGACGCTTCACAATTTTAAAAACTAATACTTATGTTGATATGACATCTTGAACCTTCTTGCGCACAATGTGAGAAGGAATCGAATCTGATAAACATTTCGAGTCTGTACATAAAAGGTAAACAAACCTTTGATCGTCAAACATTCATATTTCTATCATGAATCTTACATTATTACCTACATTAAATATATTAGGGTCCCGTTAGCATCCTTTACAGTTTTAAATCAGAATCCAGCTCAAGAAACAGACAGTCCGTTGAAATTCGTGTATGTGCGTCACCTACTCATAACCCGTTCACACCGGTCTTATCCAGTAAGACACAGTTATAACACGTCACGGGAGTCTAATTCAATAGTCTATCGCTACAGGTACCCGCACTGTTAGTTGCAAAGCGAGTTATTACTTGCTATATCAATTGCAAAGATCTTGGATTTGTGACAAGAGAAGTTCGGAACTCGCGCGTTGTCTAATCCAAAGTATTAGAAACAAAAAGATGAAGATGAAGTTGTAAAACAATTATTGTAGAACCGATTTAAAAAATTGTAAAACAAAAAAAAAGTTATAGTACTTCATAGGTTGTCCCTCAATCCTTACTCAAGGGTACCTATATCTCGGTAAATGGATGCAAGGAGATGCTTAATCTAATATCAATATTTATTAGAAGTATTGCTAAGCATCTCCGCAAAAATTCAGTACGATCAACGATCATACAAAACTTATAAAGAGGTTTTGAACATGTTCCTCAATCCTTACTGTATAACATTGCGTTTTGGCAAAGTGGCTATGTGTAGGTACATTTTTTTAAGCAACTTTTCAAAATAGTGTTGTCATATTGTACCTACTTACTACGTACAGTGGGTCAACACCCATACATTTGACAGGTCCTATGAAATGTCAAAATTATGTAGGGGCGGAGGTTATGTCCCAAGTATGCAGTATGACTACTTGGGTGATAACCTCCGCCCCCTTCACCCCGCAACCCCCCGCACGATTGCTCTGCGATAATGTTCTACGTTGACCGACTGTAAGGAGTAAGATATAGGTAGACTGTGGTATTGTAGTAATTTGTATAAAAGTGTTTTATTTTTAAAATCAATCCTTACGCACATAAGCTTTTACCGCAGTCGGGTCATTTTTATTTTCAACGGTTTATACAGTCTTGTATCACAATAATACTATGTGAATCTTATTTGTGGGAGGATATTTAATTAGAATGTGGAGCACCTTTTGAACTTCATCGGCTGTTATAAGAATTTCAAGTACGCGTGCACACAGTATATTTTATTGCTACAAAAAAGTTGAATTTTAATGATTTCAGTGCTTCGACTCAAAGTGTACAGCGGGGGTAATGTATTAAATATTCTTTATTTATGTTTGTTACATATGTTTTACATTTCAAAATATTTAAACTCCATTGTGTTGCTGCGCATCGGTGCCACTGCGGCGAAGCTGTCTAAGGCCTCAGACACCATGGCCTGTCTTGCTGCAGGAGTGCAGTTCGCATAGCACGGCACGCGAACTTAAATGACAGAATCCGTCGCGCTCTTGCCACCGCCGGCGTGCCAGCTGTACCTATTCGTTATTGCCATGGAAGGTAGGTGGCCTCTGGTGTGGGACGCGACTTGTGTCGACACCCTTGCTCCATCCCATCTTCCTAGCTCGACGGGCTGTGCTGGAGCTGCCGCTGCGTCTGCGGAGACCCTCAAACGGCGCAAATATAGCAACATCATACGAAACTTTGACTTTGAGCCATTTGGGGTGAAAAGGCTCGGGTCATGATGTCCGAGTGCGCGTCTCCTTTTTAAGGAAATAGGAAGAAGACTGGTTGACACTTCACTGACCAGAGGGCTGGCTTGTGTTTCGGCCAGAGAATTAGCGTTGCCATACAATGTGGCAACGCTGCTAGCCTTCAAGGCACGTTACCAATGGACAGCGATGCGGAGGAATATTTTGATGCACTCTTTTAGTTTATATTTATAGCTTAGTCTAGGATATAGTTTTTCTTTGTTTTACTTTAGATTTAGTTTAAACTTATACAAAAAGTAAAAAAAATAGTAGTACACTGGCAACGGTCACAGGGTCCAAGCCACCCAACCACTGCCACGCGTCATGGCCTCAGAGAGAGGAACTGATTAACAACACGCGCCGTGTCCAGGAGTACTGCTTACTGTATCAAGCCCTTGATCAATACTATTAAATATTAACACATTCCAGTCCACCACACTTCTCATAGAGCTCATACGCCATCCTGCCATACATATTGCTAGTGGACCTTCTAAGAGGGTGCTCGGCATTACGTTTGCGCTAAAAGTGAATCCTCAAGGACTCCTGGCATTAGGTTAAAAACCGTGAAAAATACGCTACTACGTCGTAAAATAGGTGTTTGCTTGTTTCATGATAGTGAATTTTCCAAGAGAACCTGCATTTAAAATGAGCACTTCACGAGGGCACCCGGCATAGCGAATGCGACTACAGGGTGCCCTCCTGGAGGACACCAGGCACTGAACGTGACTAACCATTGACGTAGAACACGTATGGACCTCGATTCAGCGCTCAAAAATTACCGAAACCGAATGTAGACTATAACACGAAAAGCAGACTAACTGCGCCTCATTCTCGATAGCACAATACACAACGTCCGCCGCCGTACGGCATACCGTCCTCGCCGACGAGGCCCGTCGCGACGTCTCACCGCCACCGGTCACGATCCACCGAGCTTTCCCGTCGTAGAGCCGGTCATCTCTTCAGACTCCGCAGTCACACCGATAATTCAGCCCTCATCAAGCTGTGTCCCCCCTAAGTCCACGGCAACGCCCTAAGCCGAGGTCCGAGTCCCACTAGGGGCCGCCCTTAGTGCTGTTGTTGCAGGTAGTCATGATGTTAGTGTAGTACAAGTAGTTAGCTTAGGTTAAGTATTTTACTCCCCCCCTCCCCCCATTGGCTGGAGACCCTTCAGGTCTCGCCAATAACTGCCCGGTTATGTAGAAACCGGTCTCCTAGGACCATTTACAGCAGTCGAATAGAAAAAAAAAACCGCGCGTTACTTTTGATTTGGACAAGCGAGCAACTACACGTCAATGTGACGTCAACAATGCTGTTCTATGTAGTGATTGAGTAAAAATTACACGAGTAAAGTGAAGAAAGATGATAGTTTTCTTGGTCCACACGTCATCATCTGCCTAGCCTTTTCCCAACTATGTTGGGGTCGGCTTCCAGTCGAACCGGATGCAGCTGAATATCAGTATTTTACATGGAGCGACTGCCTATCAGACCTCCACAACCCAGTAACTGGGTAATACGATACTCTTGGTAAGACTGGTTGTCAGACTTTCTGGCTTCTGACCAACAGTAACGACTGTCAAAGATCTACAAATGACAGCCGGGACCAACGGCTTTACGTGCTTTCCGAGGCACGGAGGAAACTCGCTATGGTAAATGGTCACCCATCCACAGACCAACCTCGGCAAGCGTGGCTTAACCCGGAAGATCGGTCTATGCGGCTGTAATTATTTAGCGACGAGCTCCTCTCCATTGGTCCACACGTATTCTACGTTAATATTAATAACATATAGGTAACAAGAAACTTAATTAGATGCAATTCTTACAGTGTGAAGGATCGACATGCGTTGCAACAGTAAGTAATGTTTTTTACCATTTTCAGGGTTCCGTACCCAAAGGGTAAAACGAGACCCTATTACTAAGACTCCGGTGTCCTTCCGTCCGTCTGCCACCAGGCTGTATCTCATGAACCGTGATGGTTAGACAGTTGAAATTTTCAATGATGTATTTTTGTTGCCGCTATAACAACAAATACTAAAAAACAGAATAAAATAAATATTTAAGGGGGCTCCCATACAACAAACGTGATTTTTTTGCCGGTGTCCGTCCGTCCGTCTGTCACCAGGCTGTATCTCATGAACCGTGATCGTTAGACAGTTGAAATTTTCACAGATGATGCATTTCTGTTGCCGCTATAACAACAGATACTAAAAAACAGAATATAGGAATGTCACGCATGAGTTCCATGGGAAAGTTGTTAAATCACTTATTAATGAGGCTGTGCTGGGTCTTAAAAATAATCAGAACGTCTCGTCGCCGTCGTCTGAGCTCATATTTATATTTTTTTTTTCAATCCCGCAATAGTGCGGGATCCCGCATGAGTAATATCGCATTTCAGATCCCGCAAAAAAGGTGCGGGATTGGATTCCCTAGATTGAACACTCAATAAATATCATGATCCGGCCTTAAGCACACACGGCTTCCTACCAAGCTATAAATTTCCAGTATAACCTGAACTATCACTGTACGGAAACCCTACACAACGCGAGATCAGCTCATACTGATGGATTGGGTACAACCGTTACTAAAGAATAATAATTATAAAAATAAAAAAATAGAAAACGAAGCTTTAACATAAGATCACGCCTTATTCCCCGAAGGGTTGGCAGAGGTGTATAGTACACCCCCATTTCGCCGTTATGTTTAAGTCCCATGTAATAGGGGCCGAGCCATCAATCGGGCACAAATCCAGACTCCAGGCTGCTACTGAGAAATTCCACACGGATAAACCCAATAACACTTTGCCCGACCTGGGGATCGAACCACGGACCTCAGTCAGGCAGTCAAAGTAGGTTTAATTTTACATTATTATAATTTCAGTGTTTCGGTAAAGGGTGTTACGCTATAGCAAGTATTACATTTTCCCATTTCAACCCTTCTTATCTCAAAGAACGTTTTAAGTTCTTTCATGACACTCATACTAGAGACTTAAGATCATCGGAAAATTTGAGACTTTCGATGCCCTCGCATTCTACCAAATTCTTTGACAAATCGTTCACAGTCCAGGCTGTACGTTTATGGAATGCGATGCCGATGCCAGTAAGACAAGCTCAGTCATGGATTCTTTTAAAAAATTAGTCAAAGACCATTTCTTCTCTCAACACACTTTTATTTCTTCATGATTTTAATACCTCATCATCAACCTACCTTGTTTTTTCTTATCACATAATTATATAACATATGTATATATACAATATATATGTATAATTTTAGTATGTAAGTATTATGTCTATGTATTGTGTGTAGTATGTATTTTGCAGCAGTACCGCACGGACTACCCCCTCTATCTTATTCATTGTCTCCTTGTTCATCCAAAGGTTGTCTGGTAGATATCGCTACCAGTGATAAGACCGCCATTGTACCCTTCAACATATGATATTGTATAAGAGCTGTGTTACAATTTTGTTGTACAATAAAGTATATTCTATTCTACATTTTGATCATTAGCTTACTAATTGTCATAGATAGTAAGAGCGTTTGTCCACCGCCACCGTCACCAAGAAACGAGATTATTTCAGACCGAGTTCGGAACGACGTGACGGCGATCGTGTGTCCACCGCGACCGATCTCGGTGGTCTCAACAAAAGATACAAATTCGTGCACCGGCGCCGTCAATCTCGGATGTAGTGGACAAGTGCACATGTGTTTTGTATTGCCGGCATTTCGGTCCGTCACGATCTCGGCCGAGTTCTAGAGATAGCGCCGATTTACTGGCAATCTCGATGGCCGAGATGACGGCGCTCGGATGACGGATGTGCGGTGGACACGCAGTCATAGTAATGTATGTATCGCTACTTCGGCAACGTCATCTCGTTCTCGGTGACGGCGGGGATGGACAAACGGTCTAACGCGATTTTACCAAAACATTCTTTTTTTGACAGTATTAAGCTAAAACACTAGACCAAGACGCTAGTGTTCCCGTCAAATCATGCCCGAAAGTAGTTGAACATGGCTTTTAATAAATGATAAGGATATTTTTAATTTAATCTGATTTTAATTTTGAATTAAATGTGATTTTAATTTTGAATTTGATTTTGATTTTAATCTTGATTATAATTTTTAATTTTGTATTTAATTTAATAATGTAATGTAATGTGATTTAATTTTAATTTATGTAATAGTGCTGTAATAATTTTTAGGGATTAATTAGTAGGTACCTGAAATAAACGATTTATTATTATTATTAACAGTCTCATGGTCCAGCATCTCTAACACTGGTAAGTAATTAATTTTATTAAATTAAAGCTACAATTCGAACAAAAACCGAAATAGCGGTAAATTATTGCTTAAAGTACTTAGTTTTAATAAACAGCATTACTGGAGCCCAATTCTACTAACAGAAACTTTAATCAATTGCAACTGAATCGTTTATTCAGACAGTTTTCGTTTATAAAAACAATCAAATTGTTTGACAACAAAAAGAAAACCAAACATTTTGACAGGTTTCGTAAACGAAAACTGTCTGAATGAACGATTCAATTGCAATTGATAAAAGGTTCTGTTAGTAGAATTGGGCTCCTGTTTAGTCGCTTTACAACCGAAAACCATGAACTCTGCCCGTCATTCTGTACAATTTTTACATAACTTCACGCCTTATTCCCCGAAGGGTTGGCAGAGGTGTATAGTATACACCCACGTTTCACCGTTATGTTTAAGTCCCATGTAATAGGGGGCGAGCCTATTGCCATCAACCGGGCACAAATCCAGACTCCGAGCTGCTACTGAGAAATCCCACACGGAAAAACCCAATAACACTTTGCCCGACCTGGGGATCGAACCCAAGACCTCACGCTCAGCAGTCGCGCTTGCGACCACTAGACCAACGAGGCAGTCACAATCACAATTTTTACTATAGGACAAATACTGAATTCGTAAAAAAACTGCCTTTCTATACAAAAACCGTAAAAAATCGGACTGCCGGACAGTAAAATTCCTTGTAGTGCACAAACGCCCTAAAGGTCCGAGACGGGCTGCAAAGTGCAGACTGCAACCGCAGACCGCAAATCACATTGATTTGTATGAACCAGTAGTGTCGCTTGTCTGCTGTCATCTGCGGTTGCAGTTTGTGGTCGCCGTTGGACTACTACCTTTAAGAGCGTGTACGCCGTACGGCATTTCATACAAATTTTCTAGTCCTTATTTTTCGTAATGACTTAACCGATTTTGATGAAAATTCATACCCATCAGCAGGATACTTAGGACTAAAAAGTTAGTAGAAAACATTTTGGAAATGTCTTACTTAAAAAAAGATAATTGGAAATTTCTGTTTGTATGGAAAATTTAAAATCGGTCTAATTTAACTGTAACACTATTTTACGAAAATGTTTTCTACTAACTTTTTAGTCCTATGTATCCTGCTGATGTGTATGAAGTTTCATTAAAATTGGTTCAGTCATATCGAAAAATAAGGACTTGAAAATTTGTATGAAATGCCGAACGGCGTAATCGCTCTTAAGGTGTTCACAAACGCCCTTAGGATGTACAGCTACTAACTAGTAATGCAGTGATGAAAATAATATTTTAAATATAACATGCATTTTAATTTTAGTGTGAAAAGAAAGAGTGCACAGTTTACGTAAGTACATAGAAATAGTTTTACTACCATGCATGGGCGCCGTCAGAATTATTTTCAGGGAGGTGCATCTGCATATACATTATACAATTAACTATTAAGTGCATCCTTATAATTATAGTATACTTACTACCTATAGAATTCGCTTACACTCTGTATACAGGGTGTTAACGAATTCGTATAATTCCTTAAAACCACATGTTCAACTACTGGTGTAGACAGGCCCCGCACGGGATTCAGAATGATTAAAAATAAAAAAATTAAATCCTTTTTTTTCATGCGGCTTTGTTACCGGTGGTATCTAAACCACCTAATAAGGATTCAGTAAAAAATAAGTTTTTTTTTTTGCATAAAAGTAATTTTATTTCTGTGAACATTTCGATGCCACGCATAAATTAATGTAAGTACAGCAACACGGCTGGCAGGAACGACTAACGCAATATCGCTCTTTGCAGTCAGATTACTCAAGGCTCTAAAAAGACACAGAAACTGAAAACTAAAACTTTTTTGTTTGATTTTCGAAAATTCCCATTTAGGGTTATTCTGTGTCACCAGTAGATCACGCGGTTTGAAGGAATTACACGATTTCGTTAACACAGGGTGTTAATGAAATCGTGTATTATGGTTTAGTTTCACCCATTTTCTTCTGTGCACATTATCCAAGAACACACAGTATAAAAACGGTCTCCAGTAATCGATTAAGTTTAATTTATTTGAATAAACTTTTATTCTTCTTCTGCTCTCGTGTCGGCACCAGCCAGTGGTACCAGCTTTGCGAGAATAGCTAATGTCGTGGTGAAAAGATTTGGCAGTCGTCAATCGTCAGTAACTGATTCGGTGGCTACACAAGGTGCGCCGGGCGTGGGCGTGGGAAGCCGTCGTCTCCTCCTGCGAGGAGGGGACCAAAGAGGGAGCGGAGAGGGTGAGAGAGGCAGCTCTCCCTTCCCGCGCCAGACGCACCGGGCGCCGCCGGAGGGCGCGCGACGATCTCCGGCCACCGTAAAGTGTGGCCTGCGGGCGGCGGGTTAGGGGACCCGTCGCCCGACCAGTAACAGGCACGAGAAGGCGGCGCACCGTGTTCCGTGCGCGCCTCTCAGTAGGACGTGGGTCAAGGCCCCACAGAAGGAGAGGTCCGCCAGGGGCTGGCGGACCGAGGCCTGCCTGGGTTGCGGTCAGAAGAAGGAATACCGTGGGTTTTTAGCCGGTAAGAGTCCGGCATACCCCGTTGCCTTCCCAGGGCGAAGGGCATCCACGAGGATTTTCTAAAGAAAAAAATAAACAAATTTGTGCGCCGGGCGTACTTAGCATCGTCACTTGCGGAAGCCCTTTTAAAGCATTTTTATTATTACAGGCAAACGGTCTCGAGGTTCAGGCACAGGTGAATATATTATATTTTTAATTATTTGACTTGGTCGCATTGGCCTTAATCGCACCTGGGGCCTAATTCTCCTAAAATAAATCTTGATAAATCACAACCGAACCAAGGCCGAACCGTTCATTCAGACAGGGGCCCAATTCTCCTAAAATAAATTGTTGCCAAACGCAATCGAACCACAACCGTCAGTCAGTTTTTGTTTTCGAAAACTTTCAAAATGATTGATTTTGTTTTCTGTGTCAAACAATTTGATAGCTTTTGAAATTGCGAACTGTCAGAATGAACGGTTCGGCCTTGGTTCGGTGGTGATTTATCAAGATTTATTTTAGGAGAATTAGGCCCCAGTTCTCAATTTCAAAAGCTATGAAACTGTTTGACACAAAAAACAAAATCAATCATTTTGAAAGTTTTCGAAAACAAAAACTGACTGACAGTTGTGGTTCGATTGCGTTTGGCAACAATTTATTTTAGGAGAATTAGGCCCTTGATGGTAAGTGCAGACAGATTCTAAGATGGAGCATACGAATCTTAGTAACACATTTTTGATTACAGTGTATCGGAACCGCATGTCAAGCACATGTGAGTATTAAAACTTCAACCATAAGTATTTCATATGAAGAAATCAGAGGGACTCATGGCTAACCAACCATGCGGTGCCCTTGCCGCGGTCAGTCCGTGGATGGGTGACCATTCGTAACACATCGAGACTCCTCCGTGTCTAGAGAGCACGTTAAACCGTCGGTCCCGGGTGTTATACGAAGACCTATGACAGTCGTCACAGCTAGTCAAAAGCTTGAAAGTCTGACAACTGGTCTAACCTTAGGATATCGGCATTGCCCAGTAACTGGGTTGCGGAGGTCTGATGGCAGTCGCTCCATGTAAAATACTGGTATTCAGCCGCATCTGGTTAGACTGGAAGGTGACCCCAACGTATTTGGTGAAAGGCTGGGCTGAACAATGGCACTACGTAGTATACCTTTTTGGCCGTACTTGTGCTTTACCGTTTGTGAAAACTGTTTGCGCGGGATAGGTACCAAATAAGTATTTGCGCAAATAAAATTGAGCTCGTAACCCGATCATAAGAGGTTGCACAGACCTACACTTTCAGTTTATTTATTTAATTTATAAATATACAGCATGTAAGGCCCTGCGCAGACGACAGACTATCCGTGACGCACTTTTTAGTCTGTGAAAATAGAACCTATGCAATTATATGCAGTAACGCACACGACGCGCAAAAAGTCCGGCGCACAAAAAATCCGTGTAATTCGGGCAGACCGCACCGCGCCGCGGCGCGCCGCTCCGCACAAAAAGTGTGTGAAAAAAATTGAACGTTTGCTTCAACGCGCGCTAACGCAGACGGCGCACACTTTAGTCGGCAATCTGCATTTGCTAGGGGTGGACGTAACGCACGCTATCTATTATCATGGCTCCAGAGGTCGATGTAACTATATTAATTCAAGAAATACAAAACAGACCAGCAATTTATGATACTTCTAAGGCAGAAGGCACCTCCTCATTGTTGTTTCTGAATGAGTCAAAGCAGGTCTCAAAATAAATAGCAACTCATCAAATGTAGTAACAGACATTTTATTAAATTTGAAAAAATTTGCCGGATGTTGTTTCAGAATCGAATGTTTAGTATGGAACTGTCCCTTCAGTAATCTTTCCGAAAGTATAGGATGTACCCAAAATTCTCTATTTCTTCTTCTTTTTCTGTACTTCATGTACAAAATAATACTTCGCGATCTCTGCACGATTTCCATAGCGTCTACGTCCCTACAGCTCTGCCGACAAAATGATCGAAGATGTGCGTCGTGTGCGTTGAGTCTGTGAAAAATCCGCGACCGACTTTTTGCGCGCCATGCAGACTTTTTATGCGCCGCAGACTCGATCGCACAAAAAGTGTGCCGTCTGCGCAGGGCCTAAGGGTAAACACCGTTATCACTCAAACCATGGGTAGTTGACTTAAACATAAAAATATAGGACGGAATAAAAAAATAAAAAAAATATACAGGTTGTTAACGAATTCGTGTAATTCCTTCAAACCGCGTGATCTACTGGTGACACTGATTAACCCTAAATGGGAATTTGTGAAAATCAACTGAAAAAAAAATTCAAAAAAAAAACTTGATTTTCCATTTCTGATTCATTTTAGAGCCTTGAGTTATCTGACTGCAAAGAGCGATATCGCGTTAGTCGTGCCTGCCAGCCGTGTCGCCGTGCTTTCATTAATTTATGCGTGGCATCGAAATGTTGACACAAATAAAACGTTTTTTTTGCAAAAAATGAATTCTTATTTTTTTACTGAATCCTTATTAGGTGGTTTAGATACGATCGGTAACAAAGCCGCATGAAATTTTTTTATTTTATTTTTAATCTAGCTAAAACCCGTGCGTGGCCTGTCTACATCAGTAGTAGATCATGGGGTTTTAAGGAATTACACGAATTCGTTAACACCCTGTATACGCGTGAGAAATGAGCGGCGCGGCGGCGCTACGACGCAGCGGTGTACACACATTCGCTAACGAGACAGCTGACTGACTGGGGTAGCAAACTGTGCGGGGCCGTGCGTCAGGCCACGCGGCGAGTTCCCCGCGCCCCCTCCCGTTGCTTGTAGCCCCCGCGCATAGGGTGAAATGCTTTTGAGGAACAATGAAAATTTTATAAAAAAAAAGTTTCTTATTTTTCATTGATTTTACGTTCTATAAATGAAACCAAACCACTGGTTTCAAGGATAACGGTGTTTACCCTTACCTGAATAAAGGCCTGTATAAAGACTAATATAGGCAGAGAACTAAAGTCACCAACATTGCACGTAGAATTAGCACGCTGAAGTGGAAGTGGGCCGGCCATGTCTGCAGACGGACAGACGGTAGATGGAGCAGACACGTGTTAGAGTGGAGACCGCGTTTTAGCAAACGTAGTGTGGGACGCCCTGCGGCACGATGGACCGACGATTTGAAGAAGGTGGCTGGCAGCGGATAGATGCGGGCTGCCCAAGACCGGGATGGTTGGCGATCTCTGGGGTAGGCCTACGTTCAGCAGTGGACGGCAATAGGCTGATATGATGATGATGATAAATATATCATCATCATTCAGCTAAATGACGTCCACATAGGCCTCTCCAAACAATGTTGGAGGGGTTTGCCATAATCGCCGCGCTTGGCAGGCGGGTTGGCGATCGCAGTGTGGTTGTTAAAGTACTCAGAGAACGCTGCTGTTTAGTAGTGCTGCTGTTCTAGTGAATCCCTTAGTCGCCTTTTACGACACCCCCTGGAAGACATAAAGATAAAGAATCATTTATTTAAACAGAGCACAAAGAGACACAACAGGTAAAAGTGTGATATAAATAAAAAAGTCTTGGGTATGTGTCTCACGGCTGGACCAAAAAGGTGTCCAGATCAGCTTAATGTCAAGCACTACAATTACTTGATGCTAGATTTTATCTGGAACCTTTGTGCTCCACGGATGTCAGTCAGCAGTCATGCCCGTTCACTTAAACCAACATGTGTGTGTATATGTGTAGTTTATGTAAAGAAAGAAAATAAAGAGGTAGTGCTATTCTTTACGTCCGGCACCACACAGAACCATAATATTATAAATATAATATTTTGTAATTTCAGTGTTCAGGAACCAACTGTACTGCCGTTGTAAGTATCAGCATTTGATTTTTTAATCATCATTCAGCTGAAAGATGTTCACTGCGAGACATAGACCTACCCCAAGTATGGCCTGAAAGGTTCTGTAGTGGCGACCGCGTACCGGGAGGCGCAGCGTGGGGCGTGGGTAGGTCTCCCATAAGGTAGACCGAAGACCTGGTGAAGATCGCAGGAATCGAGGATGCGAGAAGCGCAAGACCGGTCGATGATTTTTATGATCGTCCTTTGTTTTTTTATCCTTGTCAATAATGTACGATTTCCAAGAGGGCCGCGCCGGAGCGTGCCTGAGCGCATTTCACACTGTGCTAAAGGAAATTCAGGCTTCTATACAATAGTTAAGTTTCATGTTTGCGTGGAATTTACACTGCTTGGAACTCGGTTAGATCCGCGCGATCGGCCGCGGCAGCCGGTCGGTTCTTCGCGAACGTGGACGGCGGCGCTCGGCTGTCGTCGCGTCCGGTCGGCTCCGCTCGGCCACACCGCAGGTAGAAACTGACTGCGATAGCGGATACACGAACACGCGCGCACATGTGCCCGAGTTCCAGCAGATTGTAGCCGTCGGGCGGACGCGGTCGGCTACTGGCGCGAGCTCGACCATCTGCTGCGACGCGCTGCGCTGCGCTCCTGCATGGCCCGGTTGGTAGAAATCGTACATAAGAGGTTGGTTTACTATCTAACTGCCGCCGAAGTACGTCCACACACGCGTACTCTGAAAATTGAACTACGAAGTTTCGGCTGACGCATCGCACGTTTTCCAATCACGAACGTGTTCCGAATCCGACGATCGGATCGATTTGATTTTCGCGATTTGACATTTGTCTTCATGCACCCTACTTTTAAATGTTAATTGGCATTTAGTACCTAGTACTTACTTTTTTCTAATTAGGTATTATTATTGTTTTCAGTGTAATGGAACTAGATGTGTATCTGGGGTAATTAATTTTCTTATAATTTTTGACTCCTGACGCAAAAAGAGAAGTGTTATAAGTTTGAAGCCTATGTATGTCTGTATGTGTGCCGTGGCATCGTAACCCCGAAAAGCTATATCTACACCAGTGCGCTTTCATGTTCATCTTGCGTCTTCGCCTGAGGCATGCATGAAGCGCCATAGCGCATGCAATAGCGCATGCCTTAATACTAGTTCGACAAAAGCCCATGCCCCTAGCGCGCGCTAATCCGTCTATTGTATGTCGACTGACGACGAACCGAGGCTCACCGGTGTAGACGAAGCTGCATGTGTCTTATGGCAATCAATATTGCATGCGCTTGACGCAAGAGGCACTGAAAGTTGAAAGCGCAAGATGAACATGAAAGCGCACTGTTGTAGACGTGATAAAACGGATGTACCGTTTTTAACGCGATTATTTTTATTTGAAAGCTTGTGTGTGTTTGATAGAAATCGATTCAGCTGTTGCTAGATAATCAGCTATTTTCACTGTCGGTATTGAGATCTTTATCATACATTGGATATTTATTTCACTTCAACACGAGGGAAGAAGATGAATACCAATTAATCTAATCTCAAATTCGCCGGCGGAAGAAGTTTTTTTTACTAAGTATATCAGAAACCTTAGCGCAACTGCCAAAAATATCTGCCAAAAGTTTCAATTCAATCGGATGAACGATGCGCGAACGCATAGAAGAGAAACACACGAACAAACAAACATCATTCATTTTTTTATATAATAGCTGAAATATTGTTTTACAGTGCAAAGGACAGGATTGTACGGCTGCGGTAAGTGTAAATACCTCATCCACACTATACACAAGTAGGAAAACAAATACAGTCGCGGATTTGTTTTTTTTTAAGGATGTATTTTCATGAAATACTTCTTCCGCTCTGGGCGGAGCGGAAGAGAGTGTCAGACTCTTACCGACTAAATAAAACCCATCCGTGTTCCTCCTAATGCCCTTTGCGTTCCAGGGCCGCGGTAACTCTTTCGAATAAATTCCGCAACCCTGGCAGGCACTGGCCCTAGCGGGCCCCGTCTACTATGCTGAAATCTCTTTGCGCGCGTGGAACACAACGCGACGTCGACCCGAGCCTGGTTCTGATCGGACGGCGAGCCACCCAACGCTCGCCGTCCGCAGGCCCGTGCCAACGTTGGCCGGGAATTGCCCTGCGACTCCCGACGCCCGGGACGTCTCCTTCTGTTGCGGCGGCTGGGGCGTGAGGTTTGTCTCTCCCTCACGCGTTCCGCCTCCTCATTCGCTATCATTACTGCTTCGCAGAAGGAGGTGGCTGCTTCCCATGCCCCCTCGCTCCGGACCATGGATATTTGGATTTTTTTCATGGATTGATCCAAGGCCGGAATGTTGACCATCCTAAGATCTATCATTGCTTGCATGTTACGTTTTAATTATAAGTTCGCTCGGTCGCTCGCAAAGAATAGACAGCAAAGATTAAATTTTATTTCTTAATTGAATTTTAATAAATTAATAGCCTTTTTGCAATAATTACCGCTTCACAATTTTAAAAAGTATTACTTTTATTTTTCTTTCTTTATTTGGGGACATTTATAATCGCAATGCTTATGTCAGTCCCATCGTACCCTAAATACACATTGGTCATATCTGGGCCATGAACCTAAACAGACTCTTCGCATCATCGCTATTTGGTTGAGCCAGGATTTTTTAGTTCTGTTCAACTTCAAGACCCTAAACAAATCATTTCTCTCAGACTCATACCGAACACAGTCCATCAATTAAGTGGTGTAAGTCTTCAACGTCTCCTACACCGTGCGTTTGATTTTACGAACCCTGTTTTTATACAGTAACTTCGCTTCTTCTAGTGCGTTGGAGCAGATTGTCACAATGAAGTTGTCACAGAATCAAACAGTGAGGAAATAGATCTCGTTGCCAATAGCAACGGTGTCACTGATATTGTGACTCCACCTTATGCAGATCCTACTCAATCGAAAGATGCCAGTCACAATGAAGGTAACAGTCCATCCAATGCAGATCAAGCCAAAAACTATTCTGGTATAATAAATTTTAATGTAAAAAAAAATTTAACAGAGCCAGGACAAAAAGCTGTTTTTGATTACGATATAGCGTTCCAACTTAACGAAGTTTTGCTTAACTTCTTGAGAGAAAAGGTCGCTGGTTTAAGACAAAATTTACCCACACTTAACCTATTGTTCGGTTGATTATTATAAAAATAAAATTATGTTACACATGCGTGGTTTTTTTTTATCTCCCTTGCTTTGGTCGGTAATGTCAGTGGCGAAGGTAGGCGTGGGCGAAGCGGTCCCTCGTTCACTGGGCACCAAACTGTAATGTAGCAGACGGCCCCAGGTTCTCCTGAGCTAGAGACACGTCTGCTACACCAGTTATAGAGAAGGTCTCAGGCTATGGGATCCTATCTACCCCCAGCCGGACAAACAAGAAAACACTTTTCGTACGTTGCTACTGAGAAATTCCACACGGAAAAACTCAATAACACTTTTTGTCCGACCTGGGAATCGAACCCAGAACTTCACGCTCAGCAGTCGCGCTTGCGACCAACGAGGCAGTCATATATTTATAACCAGTGATCGGAAAAAGGTGAGCTAATTTACCTAAACTTCAAAGAACAGAGACAAAAAGTGGAGACTTCCTTACGACAGCATTTTTTTTCGGGAAAATTGTCCTGGGCTTCGGGACATCACCAAAGTACGTTTAATATTAATGATATTAATACAGAAAACAATTGAATTCGTTTCCTGTTTTTTTTTTTCCAAAATTTAAACAAAACCAGTTGACACGTTTTGTATTGTTTTCAAAAACGAGATTTTTTATTTTTTTTCGAAGAAGGTGATCGTCTTTTATGAAAACAATAAAAACGCGTCTACTGGTTTTGTTTACATTTTAAAAATTTAAAAAAAAATGTTGTCGTCTTAAAGTCGCCACTTTTTGTCTCTGTTCTATGAAGTTTAGGTAAATTAGCTCACCCTTTTCCGATCACTGTTTATAACGAATATTATATACCCAATAAATGCTAATTTCGCATAGAGCAGCTCTCTTACGCGGCGTCTTACGTAGGCGGTTCAAAGCGACGCGAATTGCGAAGCGATCCGAGGCGGTGACACGCGAATTCAATGCGATGCGGTTCGAAGCGGCGGCTTTGTTCTACGAGCTCGCGAACCGCCCACCGCGCGCCGTCGTCATTCAGTAGCACTGTACAGCACCACATTCAATTCGCGCAAAAATATCAAGCCAACTGATCGCGTTCGCTTTGCTTCGCGCCGCGCCACTTCAATGGATATCGACTGTTTGTTGTTTTCGCGTCGTGCCGCGCCGCTTCGCATCGCTTCTAGATCGTTCACGTAGGATGCCGCGTTATAGTTACAGTAGGTAAGTACCTAAGTTATAATAAAATAAAAATGTCAAGGTGCGGTGCGAGTTCTCTCTTTCACTTGGTATTTTTAACCGACTTCAAAAAGGAGGAGGTTCTCAATTCGGTTGTATTTTTTTTTTATTATTTTTTATGTGTGTTACCTCATATCTCCGTCATTTATGAACCGATTTGAAAAATTCTTGTTTTGTTCGAAAGGGTATACTTCCCGATTGGTCCCATTTAAATTTTGTTATGATTAGACCATGAACTTCAGAGATATGGAACGGAACTCCTCATCGGATCAAAGCAAAATTCTCAAATTACTAATATTGCTTTGTTTATATTTGTTGTTGGGAACTGACTACTTGAAAAGAGGAGGGGGTGCTTGTCCCTCCCTCCCCCCCTTTGGAATGGTTTCATTATATCGTGTAAGGTATCATTTGAAAGGACTTTTTATGCCCGACTACGTCAAAGCCAAAAAGAAGGGTTATGAAGGAGGGGGTTAAAATTATGACACTAAAACGTATTCAATAAAAAATAAACTTTAAAAAAAAGTAAAAACCGACTTCAAAGAAATACTAAAAGGAGTAAAATAATCACCATAATATAAAATTATCAGTTTCAGAAGTCGGTGCAACTCTACACTGAAGCAAATAGAAGCCACCGACTTCTGAAACTGTTAATTTTATATTATGGTGATTATTTTACTCCTTTTAGTATTTCTTTGAAGTCGGTTTTTACTTTTTTTTAAAGTTTATTTTTTATAGAATGACAAAATAGCTTCGAATCACGCACCCTCGTAAGGTGGCTTCCTACGGTGCGTAATTTTACGGATGACACCACGCACAGTGTGACGGTGCAGCGGTGGCGACTAGCGGGGTGCGCCTATAAAAGGGCCGGCACGCTGCACTTCAGCCTCTCTCGCGCCTCAGCAGCCGCTAGTTAAGTTACTACCTACTACACCTGAAGATCCTGGACTCCTCGTATCGTACTGTGTAAAGAACCACGCCCTGTAAACTAAACTAATTTGTAACTATTATTTAAATATATTATTGTATGCTTAAAAGTGTTTTCCTTAATATTCTTATATTCTGATTTTATGTGCACCTGCTCGTTAAGGGTTGACTCCTCAAGCCACCCTTAACCCGCTAAGCGTGACAACAGCTGGTGTGCGATATCACCTGCACCTTTAGAAGATTGGTGATAGTGTAGTGTATGAATGACATCACGTACATGAACGTGTTAGATAAGATCTTTTAGATGCAGGAGTGCGATTCACTAAGGCAAAACATCATTACAACCAAGAAATCGTCGTTGAAACATCTGATGAAAACATTTCGGTATTCTTAAGTTAAAACTGCGCGATCGTAGCGCCTCAACGATGTCGACGGCGCGATATAGAACTAAAATATGGTTCCGTTCATGTTCGGCAGATCGTCGACGAGCATAGGTAGCTTAGCGAATACGGTTTTTATTAACGTTGTTTTTAAAAGCGATATTTACGATGAAACATCAGTGAACTCGTCGTTGTTTACATCTATGATGAGTCTGTTAGTGAATCGCATTGCAGATTAATTACTATTTATCATTCATAGACTAACACGTTCACACGTCCCTTCATTGTATATACAGGGTGTAAAAAGACCCATCACATAGCCGAAATCTACGCACTCTGTACATCAAACTAAACTACATTAAACAAAAATAATTGTTGGGAAACGACTTTTATTTTTTGGCATGAAAAAAAACGCTTTTTTTGTATCGCGGAAATTATACAGGGTGTTAACGAATTCGTGTAATTCCTTCAAACCACGTGATCTACTGATGACACAGATTAACCCTAAATGGCAATTTATGAAAATCACCAAAAAAAAATTAAAAAAAAAAATCTTTGTTTTCTATTTCTGAGTCATTTTAGAGTCTTGGGTTATCTGACTGCAAAGAGCGATATCGCGTTAGTCGTGCCTGCCAGCCGTGTCGCCGTGCTTTCATTAATTTATGCGTGGCATCGAAATGTTCACAAAAATAAAACATTTTTAATGCAAAAAAAAAATCTTATTTTTTTTACTGAATCCTTATTAGGTGGTTTAGATACGATCGGTAACAAAGCCGCATGAAAAAATAATAATTTTATTTTTTTATTTTTAATCAAGCTAAATCCCGTGCGGGGCCTGTCTACATCAGTAGTAGATCATGTGGTTTTAAGGAATTACACGAATTCGTTAACACCCTGTAGTTATGGCGATGCCGCGCGTTTGCATGCGTGCAGCGGCCACACAGCCTAGCCAAGGCGGTCGTGTGCGTTTGATATTCATTGCGTTTTTGTAAATTCAAATGCGTAATTTGTGAAGAAAAAATTAAAATTTTGATGAGGTTGTTTGGAAGAAAATTAGTATTAACTCTTAAAATACGTTTATGGAAAAAACAAAAAAAAAATGTATACTTTGACCTTCAATATCTCCAAAACCAATGGTTTCCTAGGTATGGTCTGGTAAAAAAAAATGATCCTAATGATGCGTAGAATATGTGGTTTTCGTTATCGTTAAGGGTCTTTTTACACCCGATATAGGTAGAATAATTGAATAAAGGATATAATCATTCTGTGTGTAATTGAAGCTTGTTATTATATTACTCCCTCGTCCACACATTACAATAGCAACATGATGCAGCGCGGCTGGGTATACCCATGGTTGGAGAGAGAGCTTATCTCTAGTCAGGAAACCAAAAGTACGCCAGAAAAAAAACATAATAACAAAAAAATAAAACAAGCGTTGAAACATTACTTCATTTATATTATTTAAAATTATACGGAAAAGCGGCTCAGCTTCTGTAGCCTTGTTCACTTTCTGGTGGTGCATGCGCATTGGACCTATTAAATGTAGTCCATTTTCACCAACCGAAATCGGTCACCGATTTATCGCTCGTATTCGTAATCATTTTGCTGAGGAGGTGGTCCTCCTGGACGAAAGCTTGGATCATTCCCTGGACCTTGACGTAAATCGTCTGGATTATGTCTCGTGCCGTATTCAGGGTACATCTGGTCCCAGGTTACGTTACTTCTACGTTCGTATCCGCCATTGGCAGTATATGAGCAGGACAACTTGGAGCACTAAAAGAAAAAAAACATTATCGTCCATTTTTCTTATGACGTTGTCTGGAATACCAGGCTGACGGCCCACATGGTGGTAAGTTGTTACTGCCACCTATACAGGCTGTAAGGGTAAACACCGTTATCCTTGAAACCAGTGGTTTGTTTTCATTTATAGAACGTAAAATCAATGAAAAATAACAAACTTTTTTTTTTCTAAAATGTTCATTTATCCACAAAAACATTTCACCATATGCAACAAGCTATGGGAGGGGGTGAGGGGAACTAGCCGCGTGGCCCGACGCACGGCCCCGCACAGGTCGCTATCCCAGTCAGTCAGCTGTCTCGCTAGCGATTGCGTGTACGCCGCGTCGTAGCGCCGCCACGCCGGTCATTTCTCGCGCGTACATAAGTCCACTACCCATGGTTTGAGTGACAACGATGTTTACCCTTACATGCTGTATACAACTTTTTTTTTATCATGGGAAATTCCTCATGGATACCTTTCGCCTGGGGAAGGCGAAGGGTTATGCCGGACTCTTACCGGCTAAAAACCCACGGTGTTCCTTCTCCTGACCCTTAGCCGGGGTCGCGGGATTCGCAGCTGCATGCGCCGCAACCCCGGCAGGCCTCGGTCCGCCAACCCCTTTTTATTAAATTTTATTTTTTTATCGTGGGAAAATCCTCATGGATACCCTTCGCCTGGGGAAGGCGAAGGGTTATGCCGGACTCTTACCGGCTAAAAACCCACGGTGTTCCTACTCCTGACCCTTGGCCGGGGTCACGGGATTCGCAGCTGCATGCACCGCAACCCCGGCAGGCCTCGGTCCGCCATCCCCTGGCGGACCTCTCCTTCTGTGGGGCCTTGCCCCACGTCCTCCTGAGAGGCGCGCACGGAACACATGCGCGCCGCCTTCTCAGGCCTGTTACTGGTCGGGCGACGGGTCGGTCCGCCAACCCCTGGCGGACCTCTGCTTCTGTGGGGCCTTGTCCCACGTCCTCCTGAAAGGCGCGCACGGAACACATTCACGCCGCCTTTTCGGCGCCTGTGTACATAGGCGCCGAAAAGGCGGCTACAACACCAAAAGGATTGCTGATACGTTGCCAACCCTAAAAACCAAGTTGGAAAGTCTCATGTGCCTGTAATTTCACTGACACCAATACTATTCAAACTGGAACAAAGCAATGCTGCTTAACGATAGAAATATCTAACCTATTCGGTAGTACTTCCTCGGACGAACTCTTGTACATGGAGTTACCCAGATCCTTTAGGTCACCCAAAACTGATGGGTGCTTCTGATGGAAATGGTAATGATCAGTGATCGGATAATCGGGCGCTTATACAAGTTTAGTTTTAGTATACACTAAACCTGAAATTAGTTTGTTCAGAATCACTAGGAGAATCGATTGGCATAGTTTTTATACCACGTTAAGTATGCGTCCTGAGTGACGGCGCACCGCGCAGGCGGAATGAACGGCGCATTAAATAAATGTTCGAAACGTTGGAATTTTGATATCGACATTATTAAAACCAAAGCAAATTGAACGAAACACAAAACACGCGCGTACGCGTCAACTTTCCCGTGTGCAGTAGGACGGGGGCATAATTCTCCTAAAATAAATCTTGATAAATCACAACCGAACCAAGGCCGAACCGTTCATTCAGACAGTTCTCAATTTCAAAAGCTATCAAGTTGTTTGACACAAAAAACAAAATCAATCATTTTGAAAGTTTTCGAAAACAAAAACTGACTGACGGTTGTGGTTCGATTGCGTTTGGCAACAATTTATTTTAGGAGAATTGGGCCCCAGGTATCGACGGTAAAGCCGTGCGCCGTCACTCAGGACGCACACTAAATCTTGAATTTTTTTTTATTCATAAATTTCAATTTCGTCTCCATAGGTGTCTATGCATAACAGTGGACGGGAATAGACACCTTGAGGCTTGAGACGGTCCGCTCGGTCAGTTTCCGTGTATTAGACAACCCCTGCAAGTTTAGGTATATTAGCACCCGATTATCCGATCATTGGTATGATACTGGGTACTTACGGTCGATTCGCAGTTCTTGCCCCAGCACTGTAAGAAAATACACCACATTAACCTGTACCCCAAGTGTGAGTTTTTACGTTACTACTGTAGCTGCGTCACGCCAAAAATGTATGAAGATTGACGTCGCATAACGTCAATCTACACCAATTAGCAAATAAATTGATTAAAAATAGAAAAAAAAAATTTTTTCTTGCTCATTAGGTAAGTTATCGTATCGTATCTAAACGACCTGAAAAGGATTAAAGAAAAAATAAGTAGAGCATTTCCATGACACGCATAAATGAATGAAAGCACGGCGACAAAGCTGGCTTGCACAGCTAGCGCGATATCGCTCTTTGCAATCAGTTAACTCGGAGCTCTAAGATGACTTAGAAACAGAAAACCAGGCTTTGTGTTAGGTTTATTTTTATAGAAACCTATTTAGGTTTAATCTGGGTCACCAGTAGATTACGTAGTTTGAAGGAATTACACGAATTCGTATATACCCAGTATCCAAAAACTGGTCGGTAGGCTTATCGATCATAGAAATTAGTAAAGACTAAGGCCCCTTTGGTCCTCCCCTAAGTCCGGCCTCGTATGCCGTTGGTAGGAACTAGATAAAAATCTTCCTACTCAGCAAAATAAACACAAAAACAATTGAATTCCATACATACCCTGGATTCGCAGTTGAGGCCATCGCACTGTAATGCAATAAAACAACATGCAACCACAATACACTTCAAGAACAATATGCAATACACGCCGTGGATTCTTGAGCATGCATTGGTTTTTGTTTGCACTTCTTATAGGCGAATCGGACGTAAGAATACGAGTTGTTTTCTTTCAAATGTATGTTATTTTTATGTGCAGTTCTTACGTACGGTTCGAATGCTTAAGAGCGGTTACGCACTGCATCCGATCCGAATCCGTGAAAATACGGATAAAAAAAGCTCGGATCGAATTCGGATATTGCTTTTCGCACTGCATCCGATCCGAATTCGTGAAAATACGGATCTAGAGTCTAAAAAACTCGGACCGAATTCAGATATTGCTTTCGCACTAATCCGATCTCTGATCCAAATCCAAGCAATTCAGAGGCCATCTTTGGCATATCTACGTCATTCCCACGAAGAGCTCCGATTTAAATCCGAGGTAATGCGAAAGCGTTCCTACAAACACTACTACGGTCCGTCAATATTTCTTCCAAATTGGAAACTCACGGATGACGGAGAGAAATCGGATGACGGAAGCCGGATCTAAGTGCGTTGTTAACTACCATACAAATAGTTGTATGATTACTTCGGAACGTATTTTCACGGATTCGGATCGGATGCAGTGCGTAACCGCTTTAAGATATTTCTAGTTGCATTGTATTGTAAATAGGTAAAAACGGTGATTGCATTTTTTTTACAACAACATTTATCGATTTAAATAAAAACTAGTCAACGTTTTCGCTAGACTAAGAATGAAGTAACAACATAAATATTGTTTAGAATTTTCTCTGTCATAAAAATTAAGAGAAAAGGTTTCACGCCATGTAGCATGTTATTTTTTTTTGTATATTGGCACTCGAATTGCTTTTAATTTGCTACAATCTTACCAATTTAGTAAATGTACAGCCGCGGACTTGAAATGTTTACCAGATTTCAAATTCGATTCCTTCTCACACTGTGCGCAATAAGGTTGAAGATGTCATAGCAACCAACATAAGAATTAGTTTTTAAAATTGTGAAGCGTCGATTCTAGCAAAAAGGCTATTACCCACTTTTTTTTATGAACTCCTTTTTAGGTATGTGTCCAAAGTTATCTAGAGCGAATTTGATTGAATTTACTAAATAGATTGATTTATTTTTCTATGCTATTTAGTATCCTCTTTAAATAAACCTTTTTAAAACAATTTAGAAAAAAAACTCTTTGCCCTGTCAATTCTTTGCGAGTGTCCTTATAAAATGTAATGTACAAGCAATTATAGACCTTAGGGTGGTAAACATTTCAAGTCCGCGACTGTACAGCAGTGGCGGCGTAAAAGGGAGGCAGTGGGGGCGGTCCGACCCGTGTCCCAAACTTCAATGAGTGACAGTCCACGCTCGCGGAAAGCCACTCTCGCACACATACTAAAGCGCAGCACAGAAAAAATACTTGCTCAGCCACGAGCACGAGCGGCGAGTGGATCGCGTAACACGTTCCAGGACACTCCGTCTAGAGGCGGGATCTGATTTTTCATCAAAATGTACACACGAATCTTCCATACATTTTGACTCAACGTCTGAAGACGTTGTGTAAAATAATGCACATTTTATTTTGAGTGATACGACACACCGCTTCTCGACGTGACCGGCGGGACGGAGGCAAGGAGAATGTATACGCACACACCCGCCGTGGAACGTTGTGTCACAACGTATGTACTGCACGCTTACATGTGTACGAAGAGACCATATTGGTGACTTGTAAAAGCTACCCCACATAACAGCACAAGGTTAAGATATCTCGCACTATGTCGTTGCCACACACAACATGTACGTCACGTTCATGAAACTTCCATTGCCGGCGCCCGGTTGTCGACATAGTAGCTTTCATTGAGGCTCAAAGACAATCGCCGATAGGCGTTGTGTCGCAGCGCATTGGATTTCTATTTCTGCCCTACGACGCGACGTAATGTCCCGGAACGTGGTAAGCACGTTTAGTATTTGTTATTTTATTTTGGGGAGTGCTCAATATAAACTGGGGTGCCGCCGCGGGTGGTACACTGCTGTACAGATTCTATGATTACCAATAAACTACAGCAGTTCAATGACATTTCAAAGCAATACAATTCTGAGTAAGCAATCCTTGAAACTAATAAACTCAAAATGAAGTACTTACCTTTGCCAAACACTGTTCGCCGATGCACTGGAAATTAAATGTAAACTTTGTTAGGTTTGCTAAGAAATATATTTCTTGGTCTATAAACAATACATTCTTCAAAGAATAATTTGAAGAGATCGTAGATAAAACGCTGTGCCGATCAATCTAGTTATGAGGTTAAGCAACTTTGCTGAGGTGGAATCGTGGATAGGTAACCATTTTATATTGAGGCCATCTTGAGCTACGGTGAAGCAACAGTGTAAGGGTCTCAACATACTCGGCACGGTCATCCAATCTGAGGCGAACGACACCAGTTACTGGCTTATAATATGCCCGTAGATATAAAACCTTTCCGTAGAGTCGACAAACTCAAACCTCATTTATTCAAAATAGACTAGAATAACTTAGTTTTTTTTTAACGTCAATTTTACAGTGGAGAGCCCCCAAAAATGCTCGCCCTTCACCGCTTCTTAGTGTTTATGCTGTGAAGAAGAAACGGCGCAACAAACTCCCCAGCAACACAGATCTGTCTGTCAAGTGAATAAATTAATTGAGTCTATACAAAGACAAACATAATATTATTTACAGTAATAAAATTATGCAAATTAAGGATAAGTAACAAAAATAAGTATAGGAAGACCCTTGGCCCCCTAGTAGTTGGCACTTTTGCTACGCCGTAGCTGTAGCGACATCGTCACATCTACGCCAGCTACGCCGTAGCAGAAACCGCCCTAAAGTCTGGTTGCGCAGCACCAAATTTACATCTTTGCTACTGTACAATTATTCGCCTGAGTTCAGAGCGGTAAAACAGTTTGTCGCAGACTGTACTAGGTATAAATTAACATAAAACATACCATAGAAAAACATCCCGGCCCCTGGCACTGGAAATTAAAAATTATAAAATCAAAATTTTTTCTTCATTAAATATTCCTTCAATCTCTTATTAATTAATGTTTATCATATTTATACATTCAACAATTATGCATTTTGCTAATAAAGGTAGAAATATTATAAATGAAACCGGCCAAGTGCGTGTCGGGCCACGCGCAGTAATAGGGTTCCGTAGTTGCACAATAGTGCGGACTAAGAAGAGGGCTTAGTAATTTCTCAATGTTTTTTTTTTACTTTTCCAGTTGGTCGACTATACTCTTAAACTTGTAAAGCCTACTTAGCTGTGATAGTTTTCCTTTTAAGTTCATAGTATATCGGGTGTAAAAAGACCTTTAACTATAATGAAAACCACGTATTCTACCCATCATTGGGATCATTTTTTTCGAACAAACCATACCTGGGAAATCATTGGTTTTGGAGATATTGAAGGTCAAAGTACACATATTTTTTTTAGTTTTTTCCTAAAACGATTTCCAAGTCATAATACTAAACTTTCTTCCATACAAACATTATCAAAAATTTCAATTTTTCCTAACTAATTCGCATTTGAAGTTACAAAAACGCAATGAACATCAAACGCACACGACCGCCTTGGCTCGGCTGTGTGGCCGCTGCACGCATGCAAACGCGCGGCATCGCCACAACCATAATTTGCGCGCTACAAAAAAAAGCGTTTTTTTTCATGCCAAAAAATAAGTCGATTCCCAGCAATTATTTTTGGTCAATGTAATTTAGTTTGATGTACAGAGTGCGTAGATTTCGGCTATGTGATGGGTCTTTTTACACCCTGTATACTACTACCATGATTTTTTTCACGTATCCAAAACTAACCGTTTAGCTGGCAGGGGAGGGGGACTTGGCACTTTTAAGCTTAATATTTCAGAAACGGGTCCTTTAATCGAAAAATTGTTTTACAAACCCGCAATATTTTTAAAAGACCTATTCAACAACATCCCACACCATGGGGTAGACGACCAAAAAAAAAACATCCCCACTTTAAGTGTACAGTAGGAACGCGAGAAATTTTTTTTTTTCATGGTTTTTTTCACTACTTTGTCGGCGTGATTAATATGTATATCCATGCCAAATTATAGCTTCTAAGACTAAGAATCTCTGAGCAAAGCTGCGGTCGGACGGACATGACGAAACTATAAGGATTCCTTATTGACTACAGAACCCTAAAAAGAGTGAAAATTATAAATAAAATGCTTCGTTCAACCATTCATTCGCTTATTATGTAGTCATTCAGACATTTATACATTCATTCACTTATAACTTATGGTGCTACATCTCTGGGGACGGGGTCCAGACAATTTTACCCATTAGTAACGCCTGTTACTATAACGGCTACACTTTTCTTGCTCTTTAGGGTCTGATGACGACTTGGAATGTCCTGGATCTAAGCATGCATAAGCCGCTTGTGCATGCAAGTCGCTGGTAGCCGGAAGTTTAAAAGTAAGATCGGTAGTCCTATAAAATAATTATAACGCCAAATAATTAAAAACAGGGATGTTATGGAGCTCTATAACTGTAACCGAAGCTATCGGATATAAAAGTTTCGAATAATTTCGGATAAAGGAGGAATCTATGATTATAATTTTGCTTTACACAATAATGAGTAACTATAATAATCACTTGTAAGGCTAATTGTTTTTTTCTGTGATTGCAGTACCAAATGATAACCGAGAAATAAAGTCAAATCATTACCTATTTGTATTTTTTAAATCTATTATCCGTAACTGAAACTATCTAAAACTATCGGATAATCCGAAATAATTTTATATCCGTAACCGTATCTGAAACCGGTATAATATTATTCATATATCCGTATCCATATCAGATCTGAAATTTCAAATCCATAACATCCTTGATTAAAAACAATCAAACAATAACTTACGACACTATTACAGTTAACTCCAACACACTGCAAAATCAATCATATTTAATCATCATTAAGAAAAATATACAAGGTTAGTCAGAAAAGGGGTACTAATCCGAAAGGGTGTTAAAGTCCAAATAACTTTTGTTCTACAACTTTTCCCAAAAGTCAATAGTTTAAGAGAAATAGTTGTCCAAAAATCTCAAAAAAAAAAAACTAAAATCTATCTATCCCCAGTTATGATCAGCTGTGTTTACACTTTAGGTCATGAATTAGAAGCACCGTTTTCTGAATTTGTAACTAAAGCAGGGTTGAAGAATTTTTGAAAAAACTAAAATACAAAGCATTTTATTTGGAAAAAAATCGAATTTTGAAATTTTAACACTTGTTTTCAAACAGTCATCAGCGATACTATAAGTGGGCTTCGGATTAGTACCCCCTTTCCGACTAACTTTGTATAAATGACAGCGGCTCGTGACTAATTAACAACCACGCGGATCATGCGACTTGCAAGGTTAAGCTGCGCTTGCCGCGATCAGTCCGTGGATGGGTGACCATTCGTTACACTCCGAGACTCCTCCGTGCCTCTAAGAGCCAGTTAAGCTGTCGGTTCTGGGTGTCATACGAATACCTATAACAGTCGTTACGGGTAGTCTGAAGTCCGAAAGTCTGACAACCGGTCTAAACTAAACTTAGGATATCGGCATTGGCCAGTAACTTGGTTGCGGAGGTCTGATAGCAGTCGTTCCGTGTAAAATACTGGTGTTCAGCCGCATCTGGTTAGACTGGAAGTTGACTCCAACATAATTGGGAAAAGTGTAAAAAGAGCAATATTCTCACGGTTATAATTCTTGAAGGGGTAAGCCGAGGTGTTCTCCTGTTATTGTAGTCTGTACACCTACATTTCGCCTCTGGTATTAAGTCCCATGTAGTGCCGGACTTAAAGAATAGCACTACCCCATCTCTTCCCGTGGGTGTCATAAAGGCGACTAAGGGATGCTCTAGAGGATGGGCAGCAGCGTTCTCTAAGTACTTTAACAACCATACTGCGATCGCCAACCCGCCTGCCAAGCGTGGCGATCGCAGAGAGAGGGAGGCTTATGTCCAGCAGTGGACGTCTTTCGGCTGAATGATGATGATGATTAAGTCCCATAGGTGGATATTACTATTTTCTCGGGCACAATTTAATGGTGCCAGGTTCATCGCCTCCTACGACTCGCTTGCCCGGCGACGGAGGGGAATTGTATCCTTAATCTATTTCCCCGCAGAATAAATTGAATTATATAATACTAATTATATAGATTTCTAAGATACATTACCCCAGTAGCACAGGTATCTCCACTACACTGAAATAAATAAATAAATTCAAAAAGTTAATTTAACCCTCAATAGGGCAGAAAATTAGTACATTGTTACCCTAGGGGTGAAAGTAACTTAGGTAGCCTCGAGACGGGGTTTGGCGCCCGAACGTAGCGAAGGCGCCAATAGTTCGAGGGACTAAATAAGTCTTTAACCCGAGGTAAACACTGCTTTTCATTACGAATACAAGGAAAGTAAAAATAAAAACAAAAATTTTGCTATAGAAAAAATGAGTGAATTACGCATTGCTTTACCGCCTATTTTGTTTTTTTTTTTGTTGCCTGCCATCTCCTCATCCATTATTTTTAATTTTCATAATTGAAAAAATGGTAAATATTTTGCCCAAATCCATGTTATTTTAAAGAAATAGTTGAAACAAAATTATTGTGGCCGGAGATCGTCGCGCGCCCTCCGGCGGCGCCCGGTGCGTCGTGCGCGGGAAGGGAGAGTGGCCGTCGCCTCTCTCTCCCTCTCCGCTCCCTCCTTGGTCGGTTACATAACAACCTACGCAGTACATAATATTTAATACAACTAAATTATTTGTACTGCCGTTGTGTTATTTTTCATCCCTCATTCTCTGAAAATGTGTCATTATTTATCTCAAAAAAGGAACGGCAGAAAGTGCGTCTTTTTTTCTTTAAGGCAGAAAAGTAATTTGAAAATCGAACTAAGATTTTCTGTATACTCTGTCTACATATTCATGTTTTTTTTAATCCTCAGTTTTCGAATTCAGTGGCAATGGAACTACTTTATACAATCTTATTATTTCTGTAAAATTCCTAATAATACGAATTGATTTAATTATTTAATTAGGTGAATAACAAAATACATTTTTTTCGGTCGGAATAATAAATACCAAACTTTAAAGGAAAACCGCAAATAAAAGAATATAGACTCGAAACTGAATTTCGTTCCGTCGGATTGGAGTATAGGCTGAATGGTTTTAGGATCTTTGCCTGCCTACATTGACTAATAATATTACAACAACCGTCAGCAGAAGTATTTTTGGTATGATTACCTACGTATTATTTTGTATTTTTACTTTCCTCACATTCGTAATGAAAAGTATAGTGTTAATCTCTGGTAAAAGTAACAACTTTACACTCAAACTATAGACGCCCACGCTGTGTTCATGCTCCAAAATATCTCGTGTGAAACTGATCACTTTAATTTCATCAGTTGGCGAACAACCTACTATTAAATATATTATAATATACTTACCAAAGCATCACAACCGGTTCTATGGCACTTAAAAAAACACACAAAATGTAATGTCATCAATCATTCTTTAACTAAAAATAGGAAAAAAAAACACTTTTTTACTCAATTTTTTACTGTATTCATAATAATTACGTCAGTCACCCCGCGATCGTGATGCGTCAACGTCGAAATATCGGTAGGTCAATACAAATGTAAATCACGGATTTTATTCCGTGGATAACAAAATGAGTACCTACATAAAAAAATGTTACAAAATAATTATTTAAAAAAACTACTCACTCTTGCTTGACAGGATGCACCTTCACACTAAAAAAACATTGGCCTAATTAGAGCTTCTAATGATTCAAGGCATCAACTTAAAGTAATAAAAATTGCGTTCAAAAATTTTCAAACTATTTAACAAGGAGAGAATCGAAACCAGTCACTTTCCTTGAAAAAAATAATGTTATTTTACTGAGTGAAAGCTTAAGTTGCAAGAAATCAATCTTATTTAAGGCTAAATATCAAGCTATATACCGTGTGGTGCCGGACGTAAAGAATAGCACTACCCCATCTCTTCCCATGGGTGTCGTAAAAGGCGATGTAATGTAACAGACGGCCTTAGGATCTCCTGAGAGCACGTCTGCTACACCAGTTGTAAAGAATGTGTAGGGCATTCAATACCTAATACATAACAACAATAATAAAGTGCTTATACGAGTAAGAGTCAGCATAGCTTTACGTCCCTTGCAGTAGTCAGCGAGTTACTTCTTGTATTCACAGCGTTCGTCGATGGCCCACACAGCCATCTGATGGAAACCGGCGGCAGCAAACAGACCGGCTGTAGCATTTAGTCGTAGTCATAGTAGTAGACGTAGACGACAGCAGGTCCGATCGCCGATCTCACAAGTGTAGGTACGGCAGGAGACGAATTGAAAAGAAGGGAGAAGGGATTACCGACGGGGCGCAGCTTCTTTACCTGGCTTTCTAGTTGGATAACATGCCACAGCTATTAATAACACCAAGGGAAACACATAGAAACTCCACAAATGCTTTTTATTTAACTTGATACGCTTCATTTCAGTAAAATATCAAAAACTGTTCTGCTATAGAAATATTCCAATTTTCAGTTTATAACATTTAGGCCCTGCGCAGACGGCACACTTTTTGTGCGATCGAGTCTGCGGCGCACAAAAAGTCTGCATGGCGCGCAAAAAGTCGGTCGCGGATTTTTCACAGACTCAACGCACACGACGCACATCTTCGATCATTTTGTCGGCAGAGCTGTAGGGACGTAGACGCTATGGAAATCGTGCAGAGATCGCGAAGTATTATTTTGTACATGAAGTACAGAAAAAGAAGACGAAATAGATAATTTTGGGTACATCCTATACTTTCAGAAAGATTACTGAAGGGACAGTTCCATACTAAACATTAAATCGATGGCCCCACCGAATAAACGTGCAAGAGTTCTTACACGAATTTTTTTTTATTTCATTTTTCGTTTCTTTTGCCTATCCAGCACCTACTTATTTTTTTTATGAATTTTAGACTCAAAATACGCCTATTATAATAGTGAATTTCTTTATTCTAGGGAAATAATTAATTCTAAAATTATACGAATAATAGTTTATGCTATTATTACATGCTTTTTGAGTCGCCAAGTACACAAGAATAAACATGTGAAAACCTACAGACGTTTGAGAAGATTTGTGATTGTTTCCGAATTTGGGTAACGTCTTCTTACACGTTTATTCGCGTAGAAATGTATGCAAATTTTATAACCAATGTTTCATTCCACAAAATGGAAGTTTGAATATAAATAGGTTATTAAAATTAAAGTATTGCATTATCTCTTACTATAATTATTTTTTTCTAACAATTGTGTTAAAGATTCAAACATTAAGTGCATTAATTGCATATTAATTTAAGTTTATACCTAGTAACGGTAAATAAACAAATGTTTACGCGATAAATTCTATTGTAATCATACGTAACGTTAGAAAGGGGTATGGGGGGTAAGATGCGAGTAAAATAAGGTGACTAGCTTGGAGTCAGTGGTGACCTCTCGCTTCCGGCCGTGGTTCTGTTCATGGTCGGGAGCGAGAGTGCGTGGGAAGCCGTCGCCTCCTTCTGCGAGGAGGTGGTGGCGACCAAAGAGGGAGCGGAGAGGGGGAGAGAGACAGCTGCCACTCTCCCTTTCCGCGCCAGACGCACCGGGCGCTGGAGGGCGCGTGCCGATCTCCGGCCACCATAGTGTGTGGCCTGCGGGTAGTACTAGTACTGGCCTGCGACCAGTAACATGCCCGAGAAGGCGGTGCGCAGTGTTTCGTGCGCGCCTCTCAGGAGGAAGGACGTGGGGCCAGGCCCCACAGAAGGAGAGGTCCGCCAGGGGCTGGTGGACCAAGGCCGAGGCAGCTGCGAATCCCGCGACCCCGGCCAAGGGTCAGGAGAAGGAACACCGTGGGTTTTTAGCCGGTAAGAGTCCGGCATACCCCTTTGCCTTCCCCGGGCGAAGGGCATCCATGAGGATTTTCCCTCGAAAAAATAAAAAATAAAAGGTGACTAGCTCGGAAGGACAGTCTTGTTGTGATTCTATGTGTATTGATCTATGTATATTGGTGTATTTCTATTACATTCAATTATAAATATTATAAATCTACTGCCATTGGAAAACTCCATCTCGGTCTCCAATGACAGTGAGGAGGAGGATTAGTGTTTCTAATATAGCAATTCGTTTTTTTTTTTAATCAAGAAATTTACTTTCTTTGTAACTGTAACTGTACTTTCTGTTCACGTGGACAAATACATAATTATATTTTCTTTATTCTTTATAATATCTGTATTTTATTTCATCCTTTTCAAGTCAAAGTTTTTTATTTCAAATAGACTAGATTACAGGCACTTTTAAAACGTAAAAACTAGGTGCACGGTTCCAAAAGGTAGGTTGCATGGAGAAGAGCTCCAAACTCCAAGAATACTCTTTTCAAAATAGTAGTTCATGACAATTCCATTACAGTAGTGTGAGAAATAGAATGAGAATAATGCAGGTTAATGTAAGAAATAAACTCACATAAGAGTAACAAATAGAAAAATATGCCTTCTGGGATTGTCATAGCAGCTAAGGGCTAAACAGTCCCGAAAGATAGCAACCGTTCACGAGCATGACGTGCACATCCACATCGCTTAGCTCAACCATATTGCAGGGAACCCAACGACAGGATATACAACGCCACCATAAGCAGGACATTTAAGTGAGCATGACAGACGCATACTACCACACAATAGGCAGTAATGTGATATGATTATAGGTGTATCATTAATTGCCGCATGATGCTCAAACTTAACAGATTGGAAAATTATATTATGAAAATTATAATTATAAAACAATATCAGACTATTTGGGCAGCAGAGTATTATACATTAAATAATAAAATTATAATGGGAATATAAAAATGTCAGTATTTGAATAAAAAAACATATATGAAAATTGATCAAATAATGTACGGGTTATTTATTTTAAGTCAATAAAAAGAAGAATACTAAAGTAAACATTAAAAATAATGTTAGGTCATACAACCAACCAGTTAGACAGGGCCAGAGGATCGCAATGTGCAGGACGGTGTTGTACGCCAGGCATCTTTATCTTCGATATAATGATTTATGTTGTAATAAGCTTTAGATATCAAAATGCTCTTAAGAAATTATTTAAAATGCTCTTAATAAATGTTTATTGTAGAACCTAACATTGTCCCCCATAAACGTCTTGCTGGTTTGTCTTAGTCTAAAACCAGGTACTGTTAGCTTGTGTTTATTGCGAGTATTTATGTTGTGGACGTCACTTTTCTTGTTATACTAATGCAATATTCTTATATTATATTCTTTCGAATATAATATACGCAATATTCTTTCGAATGTACATAGTGTTACTAAGTATATACAAAGATGGTAGGGTAAGTGTATTTATTTCCTTAAATAATTCACGAAGCGATTCACGGCAGTCTAGATTATAAATAGCTCGGACTGCTCTTTTTTGTAATACGAAAATAGTACCAACATCAGCAGCGGAACCTCACAGTAATATGCTATAAGACATAATACTGTGAAAGTATGCAAAGTACACCAACCTAGCTGAAGCTACATCAGTCAACTGCCTAATTTTCTATGAGATCCCCATTGCAATTTAGAGTCTACTGTGATGCGCAGGAAGACAATTGAGGGAACCGGGTCTAATGCTTTCCCGTCAAGTTTCACATTTGAATTAATGTACACTTGACGTGGAGAATTTAATGCTTTTGGTTTTACAAAATGATTTATATTAATAAACCTTGCATTAACAAAGATGTATTACATAAATTAAAACTGATTTTAATAATACTAATATAAATGCATACGATCTTTCCAATCATGTAGAAGCAGAACAATATACTGTAAACAAGCGTGTAAATAGTTATAGCTGGGTTCAAAATAAACTTGAATTACGGAGAATAATAGTGTAACATTACAGCACATTTTATTCGTTGTGTACTATTACACGAATAAACGTGTAATGATATATTGCTGTGACCTAGTCATGCAAATTTCACAAGAGTATTAACATTAAACAGTTTTTCATGAATTTCCTGAAACTCGTTGATATTTAGAAAAAAGTAAATACACAAGTCTACAGTTTATTTTTTTACCTATAATTCGGTAATACATTATTTATACCTATTTACAATGGAATGAGCGTTATTGAAGTTTAAACGTTTTTATTTTTTCCTGAAAAGTTGTCATTTTTCTCTTACACGTTTATTCGGTGGGGCCATCGAAATTCTGAAACAACATCCGGCAATTTTTTTCAAATTTTATAAAATGTCTGGTAATAATACATTTGATCAATCATGATATTCTGCCTTAGAAGTATCATAAATTGCTGGTCTGTTTTGTATTTCTTAAATTAACATAGTTACATCGACCTCTGGCGCCATGATAATAGATCGCGTGCGTTACGTCCACCCCTAGCAAATGCAGATTGCCGACTAAAGTGTGCGCCGTCTGCGTTAGCGCGCGTTGAAGCAAACGTTCAATTTTTTTCACACACTTTTTGTGCGGAGCGGCACGCCGCGGCGCGGTGCGGTCTACCCGAATTACACGGATTTTTTGTGCGCCGGACTTTTTGCGCGTCGTGTGCGTTACTGCATATAATTGCATAGGTTCTATTTTCACAGACTAAAAAGTGCGTCACGGATAGTCTGTCGTCTGCGCAGGGCCTTATCAATATCAAATAAAACAGACAATCGTATCAAAAGAATCACCATGCATAAAACAATCCCAAGTCAAGTCCCAATTCGAATCCCTATCTGCCATCAATAAAAAAGTATAAAATATAAAAATGGCCAGTCGGTGAAGATGACGATCATGAAGGTGATACTACAGCGACTAAGGGATTCACTAGAGCAGTCTTTCTCAAAGTGGGCGATAACGCCCCCTTATGGGCGCTAGAGACCTACAGGGGAGCGGTAGAGCGCGGCAAAAGTAATGATTGCGATTGCGATTTCTAAGATGTGGTAATATTAAAAAAAAAAATAAGGGCACTAGCACTAGAGGATGGACAGCAGCGTTCTCTGAGTACTTTAACAACCATACTGCGATCGTCAATCCGCCTGCCAAGCGTGGCGATTACGGCAAACCCCCCCATTTGGGGGAGGCCTATGTGCAGCAGTGGACGTCTTTCGGCTGAATGATGATCAAGCTATACATTTCTAGTATGAGCTGATCTCGCAATATACAGCATGACTGGTTATACAGGAAGACTTTGAATTCGTTGGCAATATTTTAGTCCAAGAATCTAATTGAGGAACAAATAATAACTAAAGCTAGTAAAGTGTTCAAAAATAATAACCCAGAGTTTTCCCAAAATGAACAAAAAAATAAAAAGGATCAAATTGCGATTGCGCGCTATTTAAAATGTACGGGTGCCGTGTGTGAGTGTGTGTGATACGCACGCACACACGCGGCGCCGTCACCGTCGACGCGCACCATTCATTTTTGAGTGGAACGGCGCGCCGGCGGCGCTTTGGTTGTGGTCGCGAACTCGCGAATCGCGATGTAGCAGCTTCGATTTTCCTACGGAACTAACGTGTAACTCGTACTTAAGTTAAATTGTTTAGTTAGATCCGAAAGTAATCAAAATCATGACAGAAAGTAATTCCGAAAATAACAAAAATCATGACAGAAAATCCTGAAGCACAGTAACGCCCGTTTATCTAAGCCGCATTCTTGCTTTGATGAGAAAGCAAATTAAAAATAAGGGCTGCTTCTGCGCATAAATCAATGAAATATGGCAGCTAGCACATAATAACATAATAATAAGTTGTGCTACGTAATAATTGTCAGCACTGTTGGCACAGTGGTTGAGTGTGTGGCTGCTGCGTTACGTGTCGCGAATTCGATTTCCGCATAGAAAGATGTACGTGTTGAGTTTGTAAGTATATGCGAAAACCATGAACTCCGATCATTATTCTGTACAACTTTTACAATTATTACGGCTATTTGTTAATAGCATTTTATATACAAGGTTAGCCGGAAAGAGGGTAATAATCTGCAGGCCACTTAAAGTATCACTGATGACTAGAGATCGGATATTCAGATGCATATTCACCTAAACTTGAGAAGTTGGCTAATATGGAACGCGCTTTTGTATCGAAAAATCCCGCGGTTCCGAGGCAATTATTTTAATTTATGTTTTATTAAGTCCGCCTTACGTACCACCATAGTGCATAGAAGTATAAATAAATAAACTTACTCGTCTGCCATAGGGTTCCTTCGGTCCCATGATGGTCTCGTAGGCCAGCCACTCCCGTTCATCCGCGTAGGTGACGTTCATTGATCTCATCACCACCTTTATAGATGAATCGTTGGGAGGTGGTTCTACTGGGGCCAAGGTAGTTAAGTCGTTAGGATCTTCTGTCTGAGGGGTTAAAGGAAAATGTACGTTATTTTCATAAGCGCAGGACCTAGGGGGGCGCAAATAAAGCCGCTCAATACAGAAGTTATAACTTTTAAAAAAATGGCATTACATCTCGCGTTAAAATATGATGTCGATTTGTCGATAACGGGGACTCATACCGTAGCATTTCGTGAATCATATTTCACTGCACACATGCACATCCAGTCGCAACCACAAACTATCATCATCATCATCATTCGGCCGAAAGACGTCTACTGCTGGACATAGGTTTCCCCCAAAAGGGGGGTCTGCCGTAATCGCCACGCTTGGCAGGCGGTTTGGCGATCGCATTATGGTTTTTAAAGTGCTCAAAGAACGCTGCTGCCCATCCTCTAGAGAATCCTTTAGTCGCCTTTTACGACACCCACGGGAAGAGATGGGGTAGTGCTTTTCTTTAAGTCCGGCACTACATGAGACTACAAACTATGCAACTGCCAAATGTAGCTTGAAAGCTGTTAAGATGCAGTCCATGCAACTGCGTTGCAACTGCCGACTGGATTCGTAACCCTATCAAATGTTTTAAAAATTGTACATTTTACTTTTGGCTTGATGTGTAAAGAATCCCATCCAAGGCCTGACCGCGGCAAGCGCAGCTTAACCGCAAACCGACATCGCAAGAGTCCTAACACCAACAGTCTACTAAATCACCACAAAATAGGTACACAAGGCAGAATAGTTAAGTAGGTGGGCAACCAATAGGAACAAGTTGTTGCCAACCTGTCTTTTTAGGGTTCCGTACCCAAAGGGTAAAACGGGACTCTATTACTAAGGCTCCGCTGTCCGTCTGTCTGTCCGTCTGTCCGTCTGTCACCAGGCTGTATCTCATAAACCGTGATAGTTAGACAGTTGAAATTTTCACAGATGATGTATTTCTGTTGCCGCTATAACACAACAAATACTAAAAAACAGAATAAAATAAATATTTAAGGGCGCTCCCATACAACAAACGTGCTTTTTTTGCTGGTTTTCGGTATTGATAACGGCAACAGTACCCCAAGTGTGAGTTTTTTTACGTTACTACTGTAGTTGCGTCACGCCAAAAATGTATGAAAATTTAGGCAGAGCCTCTAGCGGCGAATAGCGTGACTAAAAATTTGTTTGACATTTTTGGCGTGACGCAACTACAGTAGTAGCGTAAAAAACTCACACTTGGGGTACAGGTAGACGCTTGAAATATTCACGGAATATTTAGTTTTATATTCACTTTAAAAATAAATAATTTAATTAAAATAAGGGCTGATTTTTCAATCGTCAGATAACTTTTATCTGGGGAATAAGTTTGAAGTTTTGACAGCTTTTGTATAGAAAATCTATCAAACCGTCATATTTATTCGTTGGATAAAATTTATCTGACGATTGAAAAATCGGCCCTAAAACAAATATTTAAGGGGGGGGCTCCCATACAACAGACATGTTTTTTTGCCGCTTTTATAGATAATGATACGGAACCCTTCGTGCGCGAGTCCGACTCGCACTTGGCCGGTTTTTTTTTATCGGTTACACTTTGGGGAGTGTGCGATGGAACTGCACAACTTGATTCCGCCTGGCCCTTTCCATCATCGGACTACGTTTTCATCATCGTACGGCAATGCGCCATCGGTACACGGTGGTCCCACCCATACGTACAAAGCATTTTGTGAACACTTTCATTGTTCGCAGAGCTAAGGAGTGGAATTCCCTGCCGGAGTATTTGTTTCCTGATAGCTACAACCTTGGGGTCACGCACACACGCTCATCTGGTAAGAAAAAGTTATGCTTTGTCAGGAACCAAAAAAAAAATAACTTACTGCCACTCCCAATCTAGCCATACTCTCATCTATAACTGGCACGTATAGTTCTCCCTGTAAAATAACAATACACACGTCAAAATAATGCATTCTAATTGCGTCACACAAACGTAATCAGGAGCCCAATTCTACTAAAAAAAATCTTGATAAATCGCAACCGAACCAAGGCCGAACCGTTCATTTAGACAGTTTTCAATTTCAAAAGCTGTCAAATTGTTTGACACTAAAAACAAAACCAATCATTTTGACAGTTTTCGTAAACAAAAACTGACTGACGGTTGTGGAACAATTTTGTTAGTCGAATTTATCCCCAGCTGGCCGTAGCATAGATTTTCAACTTTATTACAAAAGCTTATGATATCATTTAGATTGGGAAAATTTGACAGTTTGGTATAGCTTGATGTGCTGGCGTCTGTACATATATTTTCCCATGGTTTTCTTTTGAATATTTTTGGTTTCATCAGTTTTTGTTCTTTTTTTTCTGCTTCTCATGACTCAAATAAATCTGTTTTCTATCTTCTTTTTTTCTTTCATTACAACGATATTAATTGCGTGATGCATCAGTGCATAGTAGTCACGAAGGTGGATTGTTAAAACCAGGGATTGAATTACCGAAAAATTATGGTACTTTTATTTAACGCTACGACGTCTTATCTATTAAAAACAGTTTACTGAAACTTCCGGTATCCTAAAATTACAGTATCGCAAAATACAACGTTTTTTTTATTTTTAAATTGTTTTTTTGTTGATTCTGTAAAAAAAATCCATGCAGGGTTACTCAGTGTCACCAGTAGATCACGCGGTTTGAAGGAATTACACGAATTCGTTTACAGGCTGTATAGTATACAAGGTTAGTCAGAAAGGGAGTACTAATCCGAAAGGGTGTTAAAGTACCCCTAATAATAATAAGTAACTTTTGTTTTACCACTTTCCCCAAAAGTCAATAGTTTAAGAGAAACAGCTGTTCAAAAATAACATAATAATATTCCTAAAATCTGTTTATCCTCAGCTATGTTTACATTTTAGGTCATAATATGACTATCTAATAGTAATACTATCTAATTCGTGACCCTAAATATTATTTAGGGTCACGAATTAGAAGCTTCACTTTCTGAATTCGTAACTAAAGTAGGGACAAAGAAATTTTTGAAAAATCGAAAATTAAAATTATTAATGGAAATAAAAATTATCGAATTTTGAAATTTTAACTCTTGCTATAATACCGTCATCAGTGATACTTTAAGTGATTTAAGTGGCCTGCGGATTAGTAACCCCTTTCCGACTAACCTTGTATAGTCATACATAGTCTGATTGGTCAAAACTAATCAACGTTATCTCTAGATAAAGAATGAAGTACCTAACAACATATATTTGTTTTTACAATTTTCTCTCTCATAAATGTGGAGAGAAAAGGTTTCAAACATAGACTTTTTGCATCGGCCTAGTCCTTACTTAATTAAATAAACTTAACAAAGTAAAAGTCTTTTCATACCTCAACTATATGCTGTTCATTCCGTTTAGTTTTTCGATCCTAAACGAAGCAAAATTAATATTTTTATTAGTTTAAAGTAGCACGGTCAGAATGATAATTATATGTCAACACCAGGCTTCTGATTATCAATACCATCTTCGACATCATCTCATTTAGCCGAAACATGTCCACTATTGGACATAGACCTACGACAAGCATCGCTACATCGACCGGTGCTGTGCTTCTCGCATCCAGCGGATTCGAGTCATCGTCATCGGTACACATCATAAAATCATAGAAACCAGCAAATCTAATATGCGCAGCGCGACATAATATTATCGGCGCATCATGCCAAGATGACATATTGTGTGCCTTATCTTGTCGGGTGTACTATGCCATATCGAATGCCAAATCATCGAATATCAATTGATCGAACACTATAAATCGAATGTCCAAATAGTCGAACGTTCATTTCATCGAATGGTTAATAAATCGAACATTCAACAAATCGAACCCTCAATACATCGAGTGTTCAAAATATCTAATGTTTCTTTGATCGAACGTTTAAAATATCGAATGTTTGTTTGATCGAACGTTCAACGCGTTGTGTCTGCTGAAATGAGATACTTATCAGAAACTCAGTTATGTAAGGAAAAAACTGTTACATTACCGTTACTCTGGCTAAACCATCAATAGTAGCCTCCTGTGAAACATAGGAATTAATGTTATATTAATTTAATTCCTTGCCTTTATTGCTTAGAGTGCCTAGAGTAGAGTAGAGAGACAATCAATCGAAAATACACATGAACACGGTTTTCATTTATTTTTATGTTACCTCACACTATGATTTCTCCTAACTATTCTTCTACACCGTGGGCCCGTGGTATCCGAGAGATTTTAACCTTCGATTCCGATGCCTAATTGGAGAAGAAAAGCTAGGATGTAGTTCGTTGAATAAAGCTTAATTTTCGAAATATTCGAAAATTTCGAAAAACATTTATGGTAACAAGTCCTATAAACGCGGCGTTGCGACTTTTGTTATACCATATACCCCTCTCGCCGTACCTATGTCTTATTTGTCGGGGAGGGTTGTGAAGTGAGATCTCCTAGCTATTCTTCTATATTTTGATATGTTGCCTCACACGATAATTTCTCCTAGCTATTCTTCTATATTTTGATATGTTGCCTCACACGATAATTTCTCCTAGCTATTCTTCTATATTTTGATATGTTGCTCCACACTATAATTTCTCCTAGCTATTCTTCTATATTTTTATATGTTACCCCACACTATAATTTCTCCGGTAGAGACACAAATCTCATATGCAGCAGCACTCAAACCCAGATCTTTTTTTTATTGTTGTTCAGACAAATATTAATACGTGCGAGGATCTAACCTTCCATTATGTGGCGCAGAAAGACAAGCACACCCAACAAATTATCACAGATCGTAATTTTTCAATGTTCTTTTTTTATAAATAACATTGATATATGGGCTGTGCTGGCGCTGCCACTGCGGCTGCGGAGACCCTCAAAGGGCACAAATATAGCAACATCATAGGAAACTATGACTTTGAGCCGTTTGGGATGGAAATGCTCGGGTCATGGGGTCCGAGTGCGCGTCTCCTTTTTAAGGAAATAGGAAGAAGACTGGTAGACACTTCAATTCAATTCAATTCAAATTCTTTATTGCAATCCATAATGTACATATACAGGTGGTAAAATATATTTAAAAAGAAACAATTATGGACCCTGTCGGGCACAGCAAAATTATAAGATAGGGTGGCGAGAGGAAGAGCGCTTTTATCCATTTTTCCATATATATTATTGTAATTTTTATCTTTAGTTTAATAGTTTATTCTTATGTTTATGTAATTCGTTTATTTAGTCTATCTAATTATAATTTGTAATGTTATTATATTCCAGTTTTATTTTATTTATTGCGTGTTTTTTTTTTATTATATTTTATTTAGACTGTTTAATTTCTTAAGACTAAAGTAAATTGGAAATTAGGTAAAGTCCCCGTCACGAGAAGCTATAAATTTTGTAAATAAAGAACTTCTACAAAGTTACGTAGCGACAATTCAATCAACAACAAATAATCCCAAATTCAATCAACTCAAAGTTACATACGTGTAATACGAAACTAACGAGCAATTTCACTTAGTCGGGTTATATTTTAGCGATATAAAGCGCTATCGTCTAATGTTTTGTGGTACCGGAACGTGTCTGACTCATGGAACGTCAACATTTGGCCCGCCATTTTGAAGTAAGTTCACACTGACGCTGTCAATGCTGTCATTTGAATTTTGAATGCGTTTCAGTTTGCTTGTGTTGTTTTCGTAGATTATTATTTATTATTTATTATTATATAAATAAAATAAAAACCATTATATAAAAATAAAAATCATTACAAAACTGTTTTTTTTTTATTTGTTCCAAAGGTTGCGAACCCCTGAATGTGTGTTTACAAAATTTATAGCTTCTCGCGACGGGGACTTTAGATTATTTTATTATATTTATATCATTGCTTTTTATTTAAATTAATTATTTATTATTATTATTATATTTGGTTTTATCACTCATTTATTTATTTTAAGTATTTATAATTTGTAATATTATTTTATTTCCGTCTTATTGGGTGCATATTATAATTATGTAACTTTTATTTCCATTGTTCAATCATCAAGTTAACATTAATGTCATTACTTATATATTTATTTTATAATTTATTTTTTATTTAATATACAATAATAGTGAAAAGGCAATACCAGAAATAGTTTGGTATTCTTCTACTCAAATTAGTCACGTGACCAGAGGGCTGGCTTGGTTTTCGGCCAGAGAATTAGCGTTGCCGTACAACGTGGTAACGCTGCCAGCCTTCTAGGCACGTTTCCAGTGGACAGCGATGCGGAGGAATATTTTGACACTCTTTTAGTTTATATTGATAGTTTAGGCTAGGATATAATTTTTCTTTGTTTGTACTTTAGATTTAGTTTAGATTTATATTGTAATAATTTAGGTTAAAAAAATATTAAAACTGTATTTATTAAGATTTTACTGTTAAAATATATTTTTTTATTATGAGTGGGGTAACCACAGGAGGTATATTGCGGTATCGTGGGTTCAAAAGTCAGAGGTGCGGGCCGGAACCGAACTCAGGTTCTCCTACATGGAATGCTAGCGTTTAACCGCACTATCATTGCTACTTTTGGCTTTAGTTACCGAACGTGAACTTACCGAATTGAATTTCACCCAGCGTATAGGTGCATGAAAATCGTCCTGTAAAATACAAAACCAAAAACAGGGTGTTTAAAAATCAACTCTAAGAATTTTGTGGGGTTAATCGGTATCGAAAATTGAATAACTTTCGTTCTACAACTTTTCGGAAATTCGCAATTTTTTTTTGCCTGTCCGTACAAATCAATTAAAATTTTTTTTTTGATTTGTATGGATAGTTTACAAAAAAATACGCTAATTCCCGAAAAGTTGTAGACTAGAACAAAAGTTGTTCAATTTCCGATACCAAGTAACCCCATGAAATTATTAGAGTTGATTTTTTAACATATTGAGGTGAATGAGAGTGCCTCGTTGGTCTAGTGGCCGCAAGTGCAACTGCTGAGCGTGAGATTCTGCTCATCACCCACACTCAATAGCGCGATAATTTGTACACTATAACCTGACCCCCTCCTTAAGGCCCAGACTCCACCAAAGCGGAGATGTGCGGAGATCTCTCGTAAACAACCAATAGGAATTCGTTTTCAGTTGAAGCTAAGCGGAGAGATTTGAAAATAACGCAATCCTATTGGTTGATCGAGTCATCTCCGCACATCTCCGCTTTGGTGGAGTCCGGGCCTAAAGGACGTAGCTGCGTAATTTCAACTTTATCTGTCCAGTAGCACTGACGTGAAGCTCAAACATACGAACGGACAAACAGACAAAAAATCTTAAAACAACATTTTGACTGTTTTTTACCAAAAATATTTAATGTACAGTCACGAGCACCAATGTGTACAACATGTAGCGAAATTCAAGTGAATTTCTCTCCTAAATACCGATGGAATTTACGAAATATTTCTAATGCCAAATATTCGTATGCGTTCGTAGATACTATACAAGGTTAGTCAGAAAGGTGGTACTAATCCGCAGGCCACTTAAAGTATCACTGATGATGGTTTTAAATCAAGTGTTACAAAATTCGATAATTTTTATTTCCATGTCAAATTATTTTAGTTTTTTCAAAAATTCTTCGTCCCTACTTTACTTACAAATTCATAAAATGGAGCTTCTAATTCGTGACCCCAAATATGACCTAAAATTTAAATAGCTGATCATAGCTGAGGATAGATAGATTTTGGCATTCTTTTTTTTTGTAATTTTTGAACAGCTATTTCTCTTAAACTATTGACTTTTGGGTAAAGTGGTAGAACAAAAGTTACTCATTATTATGGGTACTTTAACACCCTTTCGGATTAGTACCCCCTTTCTGACTAACCTTGTAAAAACAATATTTCAAGCTTTCCATTACAACTCCTTCGTTAATACAGTTTATAATTTCACTACGTGTGTACATGTTGTTGCTCGTGACTGTAAAGTTTAAGCATCACTACTATTTTATTACATGTATAGATTTTCTGTCGAAGTCGCTATCTTATCGCTAAACAAAGTTTGTGTCAAAGCCCGTCAAGTTTAAGTTACGAGCAACCTTCTGGTAAGTCATGACTTATCTGTTCTGGAGATTTCTATAAGTCATGTATAATTTCCTTCTCATTTCGAGAAGGAAATTATATATAATAATAATGTCCCACTGCTGGGCATGGTGCCCAGCAGTGGGACATTAATGGGCCGATCATGCAGGTATAATAATTATTTTATTACTAAAAATATAAACAAGTTATGTAATATATTTTACTTACGAACTGTCGCAAATTCCTTAATATTTCTTCTTTAGTGAGTTGCTGTAAAATTATTTATTTCACAGAATAATTAATTTAGGGCAAATTTTTCAATCGTCAGATAACTTTTATCTGGGGAATAAGTTTGACGTTTTGCCAATTTTTTATAGAAAATGTGTCAAATCCTTATATTTATTCCTTGGATAAAATTTATCTGACGATTGAAAAATTGGCCCTTAGTAAAGTATAACTACATGAGTTATGTTATTTTATGCCGAGGCGCATACAGATCTATTCACTCATGAAGTCACACCCCTCCACATTTCTAGGCTGTTGTACACTCCTGTCCGAATGGGCATTCGGGCGAATGTTCCTCCGGTACCCCAAGTGTGAGTTTTTTTACTTTACCGTAGAACGGGGTTACTTTGATCAATTTTTTGAGCTTTGTGTTTGTATCTTATTTATTTTCGCTTTTAGCTGCTACATCAAAAATATTTCATTTAGACTGAATTAACTGAGATAAATAAAATCGCATAGACTAGATAAAAAAGGAGCTCGTGGCTGAATAATTACAGCCGCATAGACCGACCGATCTTCCGGGTTAAGCCACGCTTGCCGAGGTTGGTCTGTGGATGGGTGACCATTTACCATAGCGAGTTTCCTCCGTGCCTCGGAAAGCACGTAAAGCCGTTGGTCCCGGCTGTCATTTTGTAGATCTTTGACAGTCGTTACTGTTGGTCAGAAGCCAGAAAGTCTGACAACCAGTCTTACCAAGAGTATCGTATTACCCACCCAAGTAACAAAAGCTTCTATAACCAGGGTGTTATAACACCAAATAGTGATATAGTAGGCCTATAGTGGTAACCATTGTGCCTGCTTGTACTATAAAGGTTTTTAAAAGAGCGTTTTGGTTCTATAAGATTAAAGAGCATTTAAGTTCTATAATTTAGCTCTTAGAACGTTTACAGGACCATACAAAAGAATCTTTAAAGTGTTGCACTATAATAGATATGAAAAAAGCGATTATGGTACTATTTAGTACTATAGACGACCTTTCTGACACTTTTATGTATCTATTTTGCACTAATAATGCGTAAAAATAACTTTTACAGTACTAGTATTGTAGAAGTATCGAAAACATTATTACAGTATCAATCTGCACTATAAAAGTACCTTGCACAACCATTACGTAACCTTTTAGCTCCTTAAAAGCTCCCTCAACATCGCTATGGCGCTAATTCTGTAAAAGTCATGAAAACTCTTCTATAGTACTAAATAGTACCATAGCGACTCCTAATGCACAACTAAGGTACTAAATCGTGACATAAAAGCACTAAAATTAATAATTAATGGACTAATTCGTTTTCGGTGAAAATGGCTGCTGTTTTTACGCCATGATAGCACATTAGCAGCACGGCTGGAGCCAATGTGTACTATAGCAGCCATAGTTGGGACAAGTCCTTATTTTATTAATTAAAATTTAATTAAAACACGAAAATTATGAGGGCGCATTGTCAAATTTGAAATCAGCATAATTATTTTATCGATACAATTATTTTCGCAAGTGCAAGTTATGGCAGAATTACGATCCATGAATGTTTTGAAGTTGTCCTTTTTATTACATGTTACGTTAAGCAACAATTACCGATATATTTTCACAACACGAACAAAATGTGTGATAAAAATGATCACTGGAATCGTTTACGGTGCAAAATAGCACTATAAAGATGTTTTGGTTACTTTTATAGTGCAAATTTGTGACATAAACGATGCAGAAACACTATTTTAGTACTAAAAAGCGTTTCTCGACACTTTTACTTTTCAACTATAGAGCTGATTTATCACCGTGAGAGCCTGTATGTAATGCTTATAGAATAAATCAGTGATAAAACTAGGGCCTATTTGGGGTTCTGTAAACGTTTACAACACCATTATAGTACTAATCATAAACACTAAATAGCACGCTCCAAAACGTTCTCAGGACTTTTATAGTACCAAATTTTGTTACTTGGGCAGTTACTGGGTTGTGGAGGTCTGATAGGCAGTCGCTCCATGTAAAATACTGATATTCAGCTGCATCCGGTTCGACTGGAAGCCGACCCCAACATAGTTGGGAAAAGGCTAGGCAGATGATGATGAGACTAGATAAAAAAAACTGCAGAGCATAGTTTTCGATAAAAAAGGAGAGATTTCCTTATCAAAGTCGGACCGTAGGCTTTTACTTTGATAATCCGTGTTTTATCATTCAGTGTCAAAGTAGCCCCAATTAGGACTCGAATTTTGTACATAATCAGGGGTGTGATTTTGTATTTTTTATCTTCGCCATCTAACTTCGCAGACACTTCTATACCGTATGGTAAAATAGGAAAACTGTCAATGTTGCCTGTACAGTTAAGGTAAAATGCATAAGTTCCATTTTTACAGAAATAATGACCAAATGCAATATTTTTAGGAACTATCAATGTCGCCCCTTGATATCAAAGTATCAAAGTAATCGCTGGTACCACTGTAGTTGCGTCACATCAAAAATGTATGAAAATTTAGGCAGAGCCTCTAGCGGCGAATAGCGTGACTTAAAATTGGTTTGACACTTATCATGGTAAACTATTCGTTACGGAAACGTGTAGTAAACTACCCAACTCACACTTGGGGTACGGGTCTATAATTTAGGTGTATTGTGGTTACTATGCAACTATGATTTAAATCGTAACTATACTCCATTACTCCAACTTGTCTTCTGCACCTCGTCATGGAAGAGGACTTTTGGCCGCAGGGAGTGGTGTTCCGTCGCTTCCGCGGACAAGTGCCACACGATCGCACAACGGATGACATAGTGCGCAAGTGAAGTGTTTTTACTAACATAGACTTAAGTTTTATTACTAACATAAACTGTATTATTTAACATAATATATATATGTGAGTTTGTAAGGTATATATCTATGGGCCAAAGGAGCCTAAGAATAAATGAGTTTATTATTGTTAACCCTAATACTCACCCGCTCAGTTGTTGTTCCCTATAAAATAACAAAATAATTAAAATCTAATTATGATTACTTACGGTTTACTCACGTGTATTTTTCGGGATTGCCCGACTAGTTTCGGACCCAAACGGAGCTCTTAATCATGAGCTGAACTCGCGGCGCGGTCGCGAGTCGAAACTATTCGGGTAATCCCGAAAAATGCACGTGAGTAAGTAACTAATCATAATTAGGAATGTCTCTCACGAAAGTTATAATTTAATGTAATTAATTAATAGAGTACTTGACTGAAAAAAATCTAATAAGTCCGTCAGTTAAATTATCAAAAAATGTTTGACACGTATTTTTTCGGTTACGTATCATAATACCTAAGTTTGTTATAACTATTTTCAAGATAACTACGGTTGATTCACATATGTTCATTATGCATATTGGTCGACTCAACTACTGTTTAACTTACCTAATCTTGATTAAACTAAAATTAATTGCACTAACAAACGATTAATCTAATGATCTTTTAAGATATTGGATATTTCAACTATGTTACCTGATGGACGACTCGCCTACAGTTTATTAATACTGAGCGCTTAATGACCTAATTATATGTAAATAAACTATTCAAAGATTCAAAGATTTTTGTGTTTTCTTAACTTTCTTTCTAACGGATAATTAGACAATGGTGAAAACATTTCTGCGAGCAACTTGGAAATAGCGCTCGCCGGCCGCTGCCGCGGCACCGCTCGCTTCGCTCGCTCGGCTCGCGCGCGGTTGGTCACAGTTCTAACCTAACCTAACCTATTTCACTCAGTTCAAAATGATGAATCATACAATCTGCCTGCGACTAGATAATTAGACAATGGTAAAAACATTTCTGCGGCAGATTGTATCATTTGAACTGGAACGCTACTTCCAAGTTGCTCGCAGAAATGTTGTCACATATACAAAATCACCAGTAAGACAAACACAAGACCACAGATAAATCAACAGTAGGTGAATCGTCCGTTAGTTTAATCAACGTTAGGTGAATTAATTGCAGTCGAATAAACCGTAGATGAATTCTCCATTATGGATTTCGTCCATTAGTTATTACAAAAATAGGTTAAACGATCTTTAGGTGTTTTAAACGGTAGGTCTTTTGACCGTAGTTATCTTGAAAATAGTGGGAACAAACTTAGGTATTATGATACGTAACCATTTTTTCTTTTGTTACGTAAACCAAAATTGACGAAAATACGACACTTTTAAAATTGGCAAAACGTCACAAGCAAGTATAATTTTACTTGCTTCTGACGTCACAAGCCCCACTCTCGAGTTTTGATGCATTTTATCTTTCCAAATAGGTATTCATAGATTTAACAAAAGAAAAAATACGGGTCCATTATTTTTCAAAACTCTAACTGGCGGACTACTTAGATTGGCAATTTATTGATGCAGTCAACATGCCTATTGGAAAATGGCGAGCACACTAGATCCTGTGCATTTGCTATTGGAGATAATACACAACAGAAAAGCAGATGGCAGAACCTCCACGGCCTTATTACAACTAATCAAAATGAGTTAATTTGTCATCATCAATGACGTCAAACGCATTTTAACCAATGAAATTGCTTTGATCGCGACGGTGGCGCCATTAGTTCCCTAATTTTACGTTCCATTGGCCAACCCACGCCTGAATAGACTTGCGTAAATGTATTCATGCACGCGTGTTTCATTTATGATAAAACAAATAAAAAACTTTAAAGTTCTGTACAACATTTTTCGGAAAACGATTTTTTCCGACTCTTGTAAAATTTTGCTTTTCTTATTTGCGAGATTTTCACCGGTGGCCGACGATTTGGTGTGGCCCAGACATAATATTTTGTTTAATACAGTATAAGTATTTAACCCGAAACTCAACGTAAGCCGGGAACAAAATTTACTGATAGGTCATGGTATCTGGATGGATGGGTTTATGACTGTTAAATTTTTGAAACACATTTTAATAGTTAGATTAACATAAACCCACTCATGTATTCCCCGAAGGGTTGGCAGAGGTGTATAGTACTCCCACATTTCGCCGTTATGTTTAAAGCCCCTGTTATAGGGCCGAGCCTATTACCATAAACCGGGCACCAATCCAGACCCCGGGCTGTTACTGAGAAATTCCACACGGAAAAACCCAATAACACTTTGTCCGACGTGGGGATCGAACTTAAGATCTCACGTTCAGCAGTCGCCTTGCGACCACTCGACCAACAAGGAACTTTATCTAAGTCATGTTCTTTTTCTAAAATTCAATAGTAGTTTAATTTATGAGGTAAAATTTATTCATGGTATCTTTGAAAATCGAAAAGGAATTAAAATTTAAAAAATCGGCCAAGTGCGAGTTGGACTTGCGCATGAAGGGTTCCGTACCATTATCTTTAAAACGGCAAAAAAAAACACGTTTGTTGTATGGGAGCCCCCTTAAATATTTATTTTATTCTGTTTTTTTAGTATTTGTTGTTATAACGGCAACAGAAATACATCATCTGTGAAAATTTCAACTGTCTAACTATCACGGTTCATGAGATAACAGCAGCCTGGTGACAGACGGACGGACGGACAGCGGAGTCTTAATAATAGGGTCCCGTTTTACCCTTTGGGTACGGAACCCTAAAAATTTACCAGTCATAAACTTATCGTTTTTCCCGGCTTGACGATAAGTTTCAGGACGCCCTGTATGCTAATGAAATAAAAGTTTTACTTCCGTTTTCGTGTATTCTAGACTCAATGCCAAAATCGTTCTCTAAAATCGACTCGAGGAAAAACCTACATGGACTATTCCAATAGTCCCACAACTAATTGGTCCTCCGAGCCTCAAAAACTACGTTCGAGCTGGACGTACAGCATTCCGCTCCAAAAACCGGCCATGTGCCGTTTTCTCACACATTTTAAACGAACTGTTGTTCGTACTGTATACACCGCGAATTGGAAAAAAAATAGCTGGCCGGTACTTTTAACCGACTTCGAAAAAAACGTTATCAATTCAATGTGAAACTTTTTTTTTCAGAAACTGTATGTAACTAGACTCAGGTTCTTCAGACACCAGAGACGACGGACTTGGGGAAGTCCGTCGCCCCCCACACACATCAGGACCCGAGGTGGCGGCGCGAAGTGTTCCAACCGCGCCCCTCTCAAACAGCGCGAGGGGAGTCTGATACCTCACTCCCCCCCTAACCCGAGGAGGCCCGCTGAGGCGGACCGGCACCAGCCGGGGGTTGCGGAAGTATCGTACGTTCCCGTGACCCTCGGCGCAGGTTTGAGATGGAACACCGGGGTGGTTTTAGTCAGTAAGAGTCTGATAGACCCCTTCGCCCACCCCAGGGCGGACGACATCCATGAAGATTTGCAATACGCAAAAAAAAAAGGTTCTTCGGACACGTCTCACACGACACACTCGATCTGATAGGTGGCGCTGTAGTCAAGCGGGCACAGCAGCAGGAGAACAGCTAGTAATATTAGAAAATCACATAAAGAAATGCACTGCGTCCAATCCGAATCCGAGAAAATACGATCTGAATAAGCTTCAGTATGATCCACCGAGCTCTCCCGTCGTACAGGCAGTTGCCTCTTCAGACTCCGTAGTCACACCGATAATTCAGCCCTCATCAAGCTGTTCCCCTACCGATCTCCCGCCAGCAACGCCCTAAGCCGACGTCCGAGTCCCACTAGGAGTCGTCCATAATGCTGTTGTTGCAGTCAGTCATGTGATGTTAGAGTATTAGTAACTAGCTTAGGTTTTGTATTTTACTTCCCCCTTATAGGATTGGGAGCCTTCATGTCTCGCAAATAACTGCCCGGTTACGTAGAAATGTTCCGCAAGGACCACCTACAAGCAGTCTAACAGAAAGAAAAACGGATTATTCCGGTCTGTCCCCCTGATCTGTAACATTTGGGGACAATCAGGAATAAAAAAACGATTTTTTCCTCTGTCACCAAAACAAACGGACGGATCGAACGAAATATTTGTGATCTGTCCCCTGCTGTTTTTTAGAGGGATAAATAGAAATAAATGATTTCGATCTGTCTCCCCGTTACCGACGATGGGACAAATCAGGGGGACAGACCAGAATGTTCCAGAAAAACTACATCTGATCAGAATTTCCATGATTTGCATGAGTTTCCACGGTTCATATTCTCTTGGATTTGGATCGAACACAGTGACAAGCGCTCGGCTCTTATTCGAACAAATTCGGAAACCCGAACATTGCCGATGCGCATAACTTATTTCGAAGTACTGTAATGAAGAGTGAATAAATAAGCAATGATTTAACTACCGAATTTATTGAATTGCATCATAATAAATCGTAATCAAAGTAACAATCATCTGTTTAAGCCTTCGTTTCCGAGTAAATTAATTAAATTAATAATCTGTCAGAATTTAACTGCGAATGCGGTGTTGTTTCAGTTACAAAAGGTAGGTACTATGAGTTCAAGTCATTATTAACTCGAAATTCTGGCAATATTTGGATTGCATCGTTAAAACTTGGTCAACCCCGGTGTCATACCTATGAAAGTCTGACAACCGATCTAACTTTAGATATCGTCGTTACTCAGTCAGTGGGTTGCGAAGGTCTGATGGTAGTCCCTCTATGTAAAATACTGGTATTCAGCCGGATCTGATTACACTGACACTGACTAGAAGCTGACCCCAACATAGTTGGAAAAAGGCTAGGCAGAAAACGTTAAAACGTGGTTAGAGTATTTTTGTATGTGCGTTGTGTCTGTGTGTAAATGCAGATTTTTTTCGAGAAGGTGGCGCGCATTTTTTCCATCCTCGCCTGTCAGAAAGACGTGTGGCAACGATCCACAGAAGGAGAGGTCCGCCAGGGCCTGGCGGACCGAGGCCTGCCGGGGTTGCGGTGCATGCAGCTGCGAATCCCGCGACCCGGGCCAAGGGTTAGGAGAAGGAACACCGTGGGTTTTTAGCCGGTAAGAGTCCAACATAACCCTACGCCTTCCCCAGGCGAAGGGTATCCATGAGGAATTTTACAGGATAAAAAAAGGGTTGCGTTTCAGTCATGATTTTATTTTATGATATGTCAAAAATTTCTTTTGGGTCCTGCTTTTATTTTAAAATATTTCCAATAGACTCTTTACGAGGGACCTTTTAATTCCCTTTCGACTTTAGGGATATTTTTGTAACACGTTCCTATAGGAATCCCTCTATGATATCTTTGCTACTTGAATTCGGGAGCTCCATTTTAGACCTTGTCTGCACTTATCATTACTTTTACATAACTTAGATTATAATGTTCAGGTGGTACCTAGCCAGGCGGACCTTACAACACACCAATGGCGAAGGATCCATACAACTCGATTCCTATCGGCTTCCCTTTCGAAACGAGTAGTTACTGGAAATCACGCATCACACTTGAGCAAGGTAAGTATTTTTTGGTCCGGCTTCCCTTTTAAGAAACTTCACCCTACGCCACTGCAACACACATCTATTCCCAGAGTGCGGTGAGGAAGTTTTATATTCTAGACTGTCCCCACATGTATTAAAATATTCGAGTCACAGAAGTACTTACATTTGAGTGCAGTCTTAGAGCAGTAGAAAATGACTCGTTGCGTTCAGCCATCTGAGGATTATAACAAACAATTAATTTTCAGAATACGTTGCGTAATGAATCCATTTAACAATACCAGGTACTTATTAAGTTTAATCTGTTCTGTGGAGGTAGATAAAGGTTCCAAACAGATTATTGAGACGCCATTGGTTATTTTCTGAGTAAACTTTTCATTATCTTTCTTCTTAGGTGTAGATTTTAATCATGATTAATTGAAGCTTCAACTCCAGAATTCATTTCTTAAAAATAGACTAGATAGAATGACTTTTTGAGTTATTTTTGAACGTCAATGTTACAATAGACAGCCGCCAAAAACGCCCTCCCTTCACCGCTTATTAGTGTTTATACTGTGTACAAGAAACAGCGCAACAAACTCCCCAAAATCCTCATGTATACGCTCCACCATGGGGAAGGCGAACACCTATGACCATCGAGAATTCACTGTTGCAATTCATCGCAACTGATCATCTATAGCAGGGGTGGGCCAACTCCGGCCCGCAAAGGGTTTCAATCTGGCCCGCCAACTCTCCCTTTTAGATCACGAGTATATCGCTCTCGGAAATATTTTTTTTAGCATCATTGACTCAAATAGGTATAAAATAAATACAAACAAAACAAACAAATAGCCATAATAATTGCATTTACAGTAAATTAATCTATGAAATCAAATAATAGGGTTTCTGGTTAGAAATAAACATGCACGTGTTTGAACGTTTTTGTGAATTCAACCCCGAAGCGGGTGAAATAATAATGATTAAAAGTTTATAGAATAGAATAGAATACAATATACTTTATTGTACACCAAAATTGTAACATAGCTCTTATACAAAATAATTTAGTGAAGGGTACAATGGCGGTCTTATCGCTTTATACTTATGAGAACTCTGGTAATTTTGAAGTAACAAGCAAGGAATTAAATATTTAGTCTTCTGGTGAGGAATACACGTGTTTGAGGTTTTCTTGGAAATTCAAAAACAAAGCAAAACAATCGCTACACGTGTGTGGACTAAATTTTTAAAATCCATGCTTCTCACATGGACAACTGTATGTGACTTGCTCACGTGTCGGAAAACCGTCTGGATTATTCGTGTACGACGGAAAAACCAAAAATGTTGTGTGTCCAAAAGCACTCCAATAAACAGATTTTAAAACTAAACACTTTTTTTCTCTAAGTGGCATTGCGGGTAAAGCTAGTTTAAAATAAAATGAATATATACAGCGTGTCCCAGAAAGTAGTGTCAAGCGGAAGTCCAGAGGTAGAACATCCTTTGAGGTACCCAAATCACCCCCATGTATGTTCCGCGATTTTTTGTAGTTTTCGAGTTATGAATGTTTTTCATGTTTTTAATCAAACTCTGACTATAACGACATTTTTGATCATAGTGACGTGAATAGTTGAGATACATAAGCAATTTTTTTTTCTAAATTAGCTGATTAGTGACCCTATCGAGTGCACAAACATTTGTAACCATAGATGTAAGGAATGCGTTACAAAAAAATATTGAATTGTCATAAAGTTAAAAACCTGCATGTTTCCTAAATCTTTGTGGGTGATTTAAAAATAAATCTCCCTAAACTTTTTTTGTGAGATGTACTTTAAAAACTTATCCATTTTATCAGCTATTTACCCTGTAAATTTTATCGAGCTATCTCTACGATATCACAATAAAAATTTCATTCAAAGCATACAATATCGAAAATTCCAGTTGTAAAAGGGTGAATGAAAAATTGATTAAAACTAACTAATAACGTCTTTTTTAGTAGCCCTCGACGCAAAAAGAGGGGTGTTATAAGTTTAACGTGTGTGTCTGTGTGTCTGTCTGTGGCATCGTAGCTCCTAAACGAATTTTGATTTAGTTTTTTCTTTTGTTTGAAAGGTGACTTTATCGAGAGTGTTCTTAGCTACGATTCAAGAAAATCTGTTCAGCCGTTTGAAGATCATCAGCTCTTTTCTGGTTGTAGAAGGGATATGAGCAACTTTTACTGGTCTGATCGATTCGAAATTTACTATCCTGTGACTTCAATGACATTACAATAACATGGTAACCTTGACCTGATACTCAAGCATCATCTGAAATAGCATGATACCCAACTTATAGTAGAGGTATTGTGTGCCTATTGATTCTTTAAGTTTATGATAAGTTGTAATGACCTCCTTCTTGTCACATGTCATCAATATCATTGAAGTCACATTATAGTAAATTTCGAAACGATCAGACCAGTAGAAGTTGCTCATATCCTTTCGACAACCAGAAAAGAGCTGATGATCTTCAAACGCCTGAACAGATCTTCTTGAATCATAGCTAAGGATACTCTCGATAAAGTCACCTTTCAAACAAAGGAAAAAACTAAATCAAAATTCGTTTAGGAGCTACGATGCCACAGACAGACACACAGACACACACGTTAAACTTATAACACCCCTTTTTTTGCGTCGAGGGCTACTAAAAAAGACGTTATTAGTTAGTTTTAATCAATTTTTCATTCACCCTTTTACAACTGGAATTTTCGATATTGTATGCTTTGAATTAAATTTTTATTGTGATGTCGTAGAGATAGCTCGATAAAATTTACAGGGTAAATAGCTGATAAAATGGATAAGTTTCTAGAGTACATCTCACAAAAAAAGTTTAGGGAGATTTATTTTTAAATCACCCACAAAGATTTAGGAAACATGCAGGTTGTTAACTTTATGACCATTCAATATTTTTTTGTAACGCATTCCTTACATCTATGGTTACAAATGTTTGTGCATTCGATAGGGTCACTAATCAGCTAATTTAGAAAAAAAAATGCTGATGTATCTCAACTATTCACGTCACTATGATCAAAAATGTCGTTACAGTCAGAGTTTGATTAAAAAACATGAAAAACATTCATAACTCGAAAACTACAAAAAATCGCGGAACATACATGGGGGTGATTTGGGTACCTTAAAGGGTGTCCTACCTCTGGACTTCCGCTTGACACTACTTTCTGGGACACGCTGTATAAAGTTTTGCGTTACTCTGGCCCGTTTTGAAAATATTTGCTCACCCCTGTCTATAATGAACAAGTCTGGTAATTAATGCTTGTTTCTTCTCTGCATCAGAAGAGGCCTTCGCGCTACAGTTGCAAAAGCACCGGCGGGTATTGTCTAATGTTGTAATATAACACACACACTCACCCACACTGTACACTTAGCAATGCTTAGATGGTTCTAGCAGTTCACTTCACTCTGTATGTTCGTTTCTGCTGCATGTATTATATGTATAGATATTAAATTGTAAATCCGTAATTGGCTGTAAGACTAGTTATATGTTATAGAATAAGATTTCAAAGAGCTGTGGATTTTGTGAACAATAAATAAATAAATAAATAAATAAATATAATAATCTATCTAATAATAATCTAATATGTGTTTATACTATTCCAGTTAATTCGACGCAGTCCTCATCTCGCCAACCACGAGAGGACATAGCCTATTTTGGGGTAAAGAAGGTTCGCAAAAGAAGCAAAGTGATCTATTGTCAGCCAGAAGGCTCTTGGTACACATACCGCTAGTTTCTTCATCGCTATGGACATCAATGCGGAACCAGGAGGCTGTAATAAAATTAAGAAAAGATGAGGATCGAATTGGATGCGATGACAAAGTGTGAAGTAGGCGCGAGAAAGAAACGTGTGAAGGAATTTAGGAGAGATCTACGCCGCAGAGGCGACAACTACGAATTAAGAAATTTTTTGAGAAAAATAACTCAAATTAGTAAATAGAGTATTTTTGTGGTTAGATGTAGTGTCGTGATATTGAAAAAAGTGATATTGACAACAAAGAAATCGTTGTACTAATTCTAATAAGGATTAAAAGTCACAGCTCATTAGAGCCACCCGGCATCCGACCCGCATCGCCTCGCCTCGTGCGGTTAGTATTCTTTATATGAACTTGTACGGATGTGCGCTCACTACATCAACTCCGTAACGTCACTGGATCGCCTCGGGCGTATGCCGTCCACGCGCGGACGACGAGTGGACCACTCGGTGACAACTCGCTGCTCGCATGCTTGACTTGCGTTGCTGCGCATTGCCAACGCACAAGTCCCGAGTGAACCGCGCGCTGCCATCGAGCGGACTCCTCCGACGACTCCTCTGGTTGACCACGCGACGTTTACTGGTGATAACGCGGCGTCCACCCGTGAACCACCTGCTGACAACGAGTGGACGCCGAGCGACGAGGCGATGCGGATCGGGTGCCGGGTGGCTCTAATGAGCTGTGACCATAAGTCAAAATGTGGAATATTAACGTTTTTTTAGCGTTTCAGGTAGAACAAACGTAAGTACATCTACTTCTGTCATTACTTTTCAAAAAGCCGATTTTGTAATATTTTTGTTGAAACATTAATTTTAAGTTCTCTTAGAACTTCATGGAAATAAAAATGTTTTTTTTTTGTATCCTGAACAGTGGTCAATTTAGACTTAAGTCCTATTAGAATTAGGACGACGAAATGTAAATAATAAATTGTGTGTGGTTGTAAAGTAGTAGAAATAAAGGGCGTTTTTTTATTTATGTATTTACTTACTGGGCTTGCCTTTTTTTGTGCCATATAACCCGGTGGATTGTAATATGGGTAGCCTAGCCCTTGACCAGGTGGTGGGCCGCGATATCCGGGCGGAGGGCCGCCATATCCGGGCGGTGGGCCGCCATGTCTAGGCGGTGGGCCGCCATGTCTAGGCGGTGGGCCGCCATATCCAGGCGGTGGGCCGCCATATCCGGGCGGTGGGCCGCGACCGGGTTGTGGCGGTCCGCCATACCCGGGCGGTGGGCCGCCATATCCGGGTGGTGGGCCGCCACCGGGTGGAGGAGGGCCGCCACCAGGGTGTGTCGGTCCGACATATCCGGGCGGTGGGCCACCACCAGGTGGACTACCGGGTGGCGGGCCGCCACCGGGGGGTGGAGGGCCGCTACCGGGGGGTGGTGGACCGCTACCGGCAGGTGGCAGTCCGCCATTTTCGGGCGATGCGCCTTCATCCGCGACGTCGTAGTCTCCTTCAGGACCTTCAGGACCTTCCGCACCCTGCATTCCTCCGGGTGGTCGGCCCTGCATTCCTCCAGGTGGACCACCCCCCGGCATTCCTGGAGGTGGCCCCCCGCCCCCCATTCCTCCAGGTGGACCCCTCCCCTGCATTGCTCCAGGTGGAACACCGCCCCCCATTCCTCGAGGTGGCCACCCGCCCCCCATACCCGGCAATCCTGCAGGTGGCCACCCGCCTCCCATTCCTCCAGGTGGACCCCACCCCTGCATACCTCCAGGAGGACCACCCCTCGGCATTCCTCCAGGTGGACCCATCCCTTGCATTCCATCGGGCGGTCCCCCCGCCCGAATCCCTCCAGGTGGACGCCCCCCCTGCATTCGTCCAGTTGGGCCCCTCTCCATGTTTCCTCCAGGCATACTCGGGCGATAACCGTCAGGGTAATCTCCTTCGGACCCCGGCCCAGGACTATTTCTGGAACCGACAGCCGCACCCATCCGGAGGCCTATCTTGTAATCATCTGAGTAATCGGGTTGGCCTTGACCTAGGTCCTGATCATCATACAAGGGTTCTTGCCGGCGCTGACTGTTTCGGAAATTCGCTTCTTGTTCGTCAGGATTAAAATTCGTTTCTAAGATCATCGGACCAGCTTCGGGGCCATATGAGATATGAGTGGGGGCCGGGTACGGTGGTAAAAGATTTAATAATTGATCCTCAGTGAGACCATTTAATTCAGGCACATCTTTAATACCTCGACCTCGAAGGATGTTGCTATCTTCCGAAGGTGGTGGCCTTCTGGGTCCACGTTGTGGCTTTCTGGGCTCGTACCGGAGTAGTTGTATGTCCTTTACCTTGCTATAAACGGAGGAGTATGGCGGTGGCTCTTCTCGTGGGGGTGGCGTGATGAGGAATGGGTTATCCTGCTAAAAAAATAAATTAATGTAAATTCACTTGTTTAAGTACAGTCAACAAAAGAGGCTAGTATATAGTATACAGGCAACTGTCATTAGCGTTGTGAGCGTAAAACTGATGCCGAAACAAAAGTTTTAAAATTTTTGTCTGTTTGTATGTTTTAGCTTCACGCCAATACTACTGAACAGATGCAGTGGGGGGACATTGTCGTAGCTGCAGTGTAGAATGCATATATGGGAGATAATCCCTCGCAAAAAATTACAGAGTTTTTTGTAATGAAATAGAATGCTATGGTCACTCCCGACTGCTTTGTCGACTGCGTTCTGATATAGATTTAACCCAATACGGCATTTTGCTTGATTAAAATAAAGGAAAAAAACACTTTTTCTTTTTTTAATTGGTCGTATCTCTAAACCACCTGAAAAAGTTTAACTAAAAAAGAAACAAAAAAAATTTGTTGTTTTTTTGTGTCATTTTTATGCTACGCATAAATGAATAGAGCACAGCTGGCGGGCACGACTAGAGTGATATTGCTTCACGCAACTTATAGAAAGATTTTTTTTTTGTTTTCCTTCCTCATTCTTTGTCTTTCTTTCACAAAAGTAGATCACGAGAATTAGAGGAATTACACGAATTCTGATTCGGATACAGCCTGTATGTTAATATTCTCAGCACTGTAAAACTTTTCCATTCTGATCTCTGGGCTGACGAAAGGACTTTCTACCTACATAGTTCAACCGGTGTAATCCCGTTGCACCTCTATTACATATAACTGAAAAAGTACAGTCGTCAAAATGTAGGTGTACATCTAAACACTTCTAAAACAGCCTTTAGGAAATACAGGCATGATCCTATGATCATAATAATACCACAGATAGTTGTTGGTAATTGCTTAACCATTTTGGGCAATTACTTAATAGACTAATTGCCGAATGTGCCGCAAACGCCCAATATGCCAAAAATGCCCAACATACCTAAAATGCCTCGGAAAAAACACAACACTAACATACACCACAAAAAAAGAATATTTATAGCACTTACATCAGGACTTGGGGTGCGCGCTTGCATACGCTGTAACATTAAAAATGCACTTCACTATTACTTATGTCGTGTGGTTCTCGACATATAACAGCCCCTTCTCTTTCCGTAGGTGTCATAAAAATTGACAAAGGAATTTAGCTAAGTAGGTGGGCACAAAGGGCAGTCGCAATCCGTTGCCCAACCAAAAACAGACACAAGACTGTGGCGCGCCCTGTTGGAATAGAGAGGAGTAGATTTTTTCTTTAAAAAAAAAGTAAATGCCATCTGAAATTCATACATTGGACTACGGTTTTTTTTTAAAATTTGACCCTCACCACTTATACATTCTCTTCAGCCAAGCGCTCAGCCACTGCACCAATTATGTGACGTGTCATCATAATTATGAAGGTCGCACCACTAAACCAAGTGGCGGGCCAAGCACCTGAGGGAGGCCCGGTGAATGCGCGAGCGAATCCTGTACCCGACACAAGGTAGAGCGAAGGAATACCGTTTGGTACGAGTCTGACATAATGACCATTCGTCTTTCCCGTGGTATAACAATACAGGTAGTCTTCCCATGACAGATAAATCACGTGACTGTCACATACTACGTTATAGCTACTGATGAAACTATAAGTGTCGGCTTCTGTTGTCTGTTGTTGTGTTGTTCTGTTGTGGACCGTGTGGTGCCAGACGTAAAGAATAGCACTACCCCATCTCTTCCTATGGGTGTCGTAAAAGGCGACTAAGGGATTCACTAGAGGATGGGCAGCGGCGTCCTCTGAATATTTTAACAACCATACAGCAATCGCCAACCCGCCTGCCAACCGTGGCGATTATGGCAAACCCAACCTATTGGGGAGGCCTATGTCCAGCAGTGGACGTCTTTCAGCTGAATCATCATCATAATATTTTTTTATTTTTATTATTTGATGATAGGCCTGCGTTTGACCGCCATCTCGCCTGATGTTAAGCGATCTACGATGGAGCACGCTAGCCCTGAAGAAACCGATTGACTCGTGACTTGAAGACATCCAGATTGTAGCTGTCGGGGAACACCCACTCAGGCAGCACATTCCACTGTTTGGCGGTTTTCACAATGAAAGTGGAATCAAAGCGCTTCGTTTGGGTTTTTGGTATATCAACCATGAACCGATGGCGCTTTTTCGTGCTTCTAACCGTCCTATAGAAAAAGTTGTCAAACTTTGTTGTTATTGGTAGAGAGTATCACAAATCGTCATGTAGATGAGGACATCGCTGGAAGAGAATACCAGTCTTTCCCAGGTAGAAGGTATCCGTTTTGGATTTTCCTACGTTAAAAAAGTTAATAGGTAGCACCAAGTTTTGTGCTCTAATACCACTATACTGCGATCAACAATCTGTTTGCTTAGTCTAATAATTGTAGCAGTCTTCAAGGATTTGGCAGATTCATGTTCATATCAGAATACTTACCAGTGCATCTTTTTTATTTTCCTGTAAATAAGTACTATAATGTTTTATTCCAGCTTCCCGATTCAGAATCTTTACATAAGTCAGATTTCTAACGACTCGGTTTATTATCTCGTTTTCTCAACACGGTAATATAAATTAAACGAGTAACAAACCGAATTATTATCCGACAACTAACTTACTTAACAAAACATAAAAAAAAAATTTTTTAGCTTTTGTGTTGATACGAGATCAGGAAGCAACCGATTAGAAAAAATACAAGAACGTTTACGTAATATTTTATGCTTTTAAAATAGAAACAGTATTCTATTGCTACCTGGAATATTCAAGGTAACTGTTTTACTACGAGGTGGAGTTCCTTTTTTTAGCTTGTATACAACTTGCTTATACGTACGAGAATTTTATTCAAATTGTATTTTTTTAATCTTGTATTCTCATTTCTAATTCAATAGAATTTGTGAAATTGATTGATTAAGGCTCCGGCTCGAAGGACCAAAACAGATGTAGGGTTCTGTACCGGGAATTCTAATGTGTGATGTGGAAGAAAACACAGATGTCTGTATACACTGAGCAGTTTTATTGTACTGTATCATAATACAAGTAATGCACAATTATTTTATAACGTATGTGTGATCGCGGGCGTCAGCATAAAATTGTCGAGCGTGCTCGTACAGATTAATTGATGAAATACTATTTCTTTCATTTTCATGATAAACAGCATGAATGGTTAGTCATTTTACATCCGAAAATCTCGAACTCTTATCATTATTCTGTACAACTTTTACTAAGAGAAAAACTCTGAATTCGTGAAAAAAAATCTACTGTCCCATACATTTTGCTAAGCATCTTTGATTATTTATATAACAACATCTAATATCTTTTCACGGAATCATTGTTCATGATTTCCGGATGTAGAATGACTAACCAGTGCTGTAGAAACGACATTGTTATACTGGACTATTTGATCTTCAATAGCATAGTCTCAAATTATACATTTATTCAGTATGGACTATCCGGCAACGTTTTTTATTATTATTTTAATAACATGGGCGACATTTCTATAAGGCAACGACTGAACATAACTAAAATGCTATCTTTTATTCAAATGCAAAGCAAGAAGACCTTAGCGCTATCAAACTATATAGTTTAAATATTGAGCACAGAATATTAGCGTGTTTATAGACGGCAAATTCTGTGATGTCCTCTAAAACTGTTTGAAAATTTTAGTTCCACCCATTTAGACACTTCTGATATTTTTCTGTCTTTATATTGTTTTATCTGCAAGTAAATGATAGCAATATTTTTAGTACTATTATTCAGTGCTCAACGAAATCGGGGCCATTTTAGAAAACTTCTATAGACAAACTTTAGAACTTACATCCTCTCTTGTCTTCGCCAAAAAATCACTTAAATATGCCTGAAAATGTAGATTTGTTTTTAATCAGCTTCTTTTGTAGACTGCCCTGAAACCTATCCCGCTGAGCAGAAAATATATTTACTATGCTAAAACCCCGCATTCATTTATTCGAGCCACCCCGACCCTCGATGGTTGGCATTATTTTAAATGTTTTTGCTTGACAAACAAAAACATCAAAAACGAAGCTGTTGCATCGGCTTGATCTAGATGTAAATTGGTTACCGCCGCCTATTATACACCTATAAGACTAAGAGGATTGCTGATGCGTTGCCAAGCTTAGAGACAAAGCCGGAAAGTCTCATGTGCCTGTAATTTTATCGGCTCCTAAACCCTTCAAACTGGAACAGAGCAATACTGCTTGGTGATAGAAATAGCAATCGTAATTATTTTAATTTCAAGTGAAAAGCAGTATTTTTGGCATATTTAACTTTTTTACCATCGGAAAGGTAAAAATGCTGTTCAAGCAAGAAACAAAATATCCGATGTGTATGGAAAAGATCCATTGACAGCACACCAGTGCCACAACTGGTTTGTGAAATTAAGATCCGGCAGTTTTGATGTTGAAAATGCACCACGTTCTTTAGGCCAGTTGAAGCTGACGAAGAGACATCAAAGGCATTAATTGATGCAAACCGGCGAATAACAACTCGTAAGATTGCTGAGAGATTAAATTTATCGAATTCGACTGTTCACGATCATTTAAAATTCAATTAAAACGAAACTACTTGCCGAACAATAAGGAAAATTAGTGCTTTTTAACGCGTCGTTAAAAAATAGAAACAGATAGTGAATCACGCATATTAGTCGAAAGAGAGTTCCACAGTCTTACTGCATGAACAGAGAAGGAGAAAGAATAAAAAAAAACAACATTCAGACGAATTGAGAACCTCCTTCTTTTTGAAGTCGGTTAAAAAATCGCTTTTATGGGGTTAGAATTTGAGAATGTATTTAACATACGTAGTCTTCGGGCGCTTGTCGACGATTCGGCATTGTACGCCTCCGTATTCTAAGCGTCCACATTCTTCGCCTTTTTTGTTGTGGGCGCCATGGATTTGGAGCCGCTGTAACCTATAGAACACACAGTACATTGATAAAGTATCATATTAAGTTACATAGAATAGAACACAAATCAGCTTTTTATGTAATAGATTGGCCAACAGGCCGCGGCCCTCCAGATAGAAACTGATAACCACGCGCTGCCTCTATACCTATATATTCCAAGTATACCTACTGCTGATGCATTGCCACCAATAGAGTTTTTTTTGTATTTTATAGGTTAGCAAACAAGCCGACGTATACACGCTGAAATTTAATTGGTTGTTTTAATAGTACAAACTTTGTTCAGATCATGGTCTACTACTATTACAAAGCATCAATTTTTTTTAATGCTAAGCTTTCTTTAAAACTCGTATGTTGCTTAACGTATTCAAACATTAAAGTACTCATAGCGGCAATCGCGGTAAAGTTCCCGGCAAATAACTTGAACAATCATGGCCCCTCTGACTAGTATGGTTTTTTTTGGTGTTATTTTTAAAGACCAATGACGTATTTTTTTTTTTTGATTCTTTACTTTGGTAGTAGATTATGGTCTGAACAACGTTTGTTCTAGCAAAACAACCAATTAAATGTCAACGTCTATACATCTACAGCACCAAGAGGATTGCTGATGCATTGCCAACCTTAGGCAATTAACACACGGCACCGCGCACCGCCGCGGTAGGCGGTGAAGCGGATCTCATATCGCATTGGTCTCTAAGAAATCCGTTGATGCCAAACACACGTACACAGCCCGACCGCGCGGTCCAGCGGTGCTCTCGCCGCCACGGCCCCTCCGCGCTGCCGTCCGCGCGGAGGGGCATCGCCTCACATACGGGGCGCCGGTGTTCTCGCCAGTGTTTGTGATCGAACTGGTCAAAACCGCGTTAAATCTATCCGCGAGGACAGGCGCGTAAACCACCTTACCGCGCGGAGTACCGCTACGAAATCCGCTTTACCGCCACCGCCCCCCGCGGCGGTGCACGGTGCCGTGTGTTAATCGCCTTAGAGACAAATTTCGAAAGTCTCATGTGCCTGTAATTTCACCGGCACCCATACCGTTCAAACCGGCCACCTGATTCAGAACGATTCGATTAGTCAATCGTCGAAAATTTCAGTTTACCATCTCTTTTCTCTCATACGAATTACGAAGAGATATCAAACTAAGACTGTTTTGTTGTGATTCCGCTACCGCCGTGTTTTCGTGGCACGTAGTGAAGTGTACTACGTAAATAATACTAATGTTTTTACCGGTGGTTCTTTTTGTTCTTCTTCTTCCGGTTCCGGCCAATAAGGATCAAGCTGGAATAGAAAACATAAACCAAAAAGCGGATCCTAAGGTACGATAAACGGTACGGAACCGTTTTATAACCTTAAAGTGACAAACTTTTTTTGAGTTTTTTTTTTTCATGTACTGTGCCAGCACATAAAGCTACTACAATCTGCCTTATTTAATATATTTTCATCTTTATCCTAAAAACTTTAGGTTCAAGGTTGACTGGGAAAATTTGAAAGTTTCGGGTAGCTTGATGTGCTGTTGTCTGTACATTTTATGCAAAAAACCGAAACATACAATTTTAGAAGACAAGGATTTTCGTATTTTTTCCTTTACTTGTGCCACGAAACCTTCCTTTGTGCCAAATGTCAAGATTCTTGATCAACGGAAAGTACCCCATAGGTTCTGATGTGTCAGTCACTGAGTCTATCGGTATGAAAATACACGTAGAAAGATCGTATCATTTTATAGCATAGCTTAGAAACTTGTTTTTTTTCAGGACTATGAAGCTCCTTTATACTGTAGTATGTGGTATTAATTTCAACTCGATACGATAGTCGTTAGTCGTTGCTAAAAAAAGGGTCTCGACGGAAAGACGGATAAACAGACAGAGGGACAATAAAGTTAGGTGCTGTTTTTATCATACCGAAGTCACACCATTATAAAATGTATTTTTGGCGGAGCATTAGGCAATTGTGTACTTTTGTACAGTAGCGTTCATAAGTCCATTAGCAATCTCACAAAGCAATAGACTGACACTTCTGTTTGACTTACGACCTTCTTTAATTAGTAATTTCTATACTATAGGCACACACACACACTCAATATTGTCTACAACTGATTGTAGTTCATAATTTCAATTATTTTATCAGATAGCATCCTAGCTTAGCGGTTAACGCATTCAGCTGCGTATCATGGCGATCCGGTGGTTCAGACCTCACGTGCGGGGTGACTTTTTGTAGTTTTAATAATTACTCGTAGTAGTTCGATAATGATTAGTTGTTGTCTCTTTCGTCTTGTGTAGTAAAGTTAGTAGGTAGACCACAGAAAACTAAATAAATTATTTCGATTTCTGTAAGGTAGACAGACGCAGTTACGACTCATCCAACTAAATCGAATAGAACGTTGTTGGTTGGGTGTTATTGTTGGTTTGTGACGTGTGAATCTATTAAAGTTTAAATATTTTCAATATGCAGGCAAATATAAATATCGAAGCGAGGGCGAATATTATTGCACTGCGTAAAAGTGGATGCAATATAACACAAATATCTAATGAAACCGGACTGAGTGTGAGTGTTATGATTTAATCATTTTATTGGATAAAAAACTAAGGGCCATCAAAGATTATCAAAGATAACTATATTCGATCATTTATTTTAATATTTTTTTAAATAAAGTTTTAAAATCATGATGTTACAAAAGAAAAAGATAATAAATAACTTTAAAGCTCAGAATACAGAAAGTAAGAAGCCGTCATCGCGCCTAATACTGAAGCATCAAAAACTACTCTTAAACAGAGTAGTTTGACGCGCAGTCGATCAGTTATTATGGGGACGTCATAACGACTACATGTATTTACCGGTGTCAAATTAAATTAAATTATGCCGTTTTGTGTCGTTCGAACCTATAAAAATGCAGCGGGGCTAAAAACAAAACAGGATGGGATCACATTTCACGTTTAAGTAGCACATTCAGATAACGTCTTATTTAATTAATCAATAAATTGTTCCGTTTGTAATTGTCATAGGGAATGATGCGTCCATATTGTTAGTGTTGTCAGTATAAGAGTTTTGATTTTCCCTTCTTTTTATTACCTACTGAGGGCTTAAATTAAACGTTTTTTTATCTAAAACGTGTTTTATTCCTATTAGACCTTCTCTATTTCTTGAGATTATCAGGTACAGTCAGCGTCAAATAGGTATATCGCGATGAACAGACTGTTCATCATTACCTAAACAGCTAAAGAAATTAAACTTTATCCAAATGGGATTCTTGTCAGAATGCCAGTTGACCAGTCCTACGTTCATTCTGAAACGCCCCTTGTTTCATTGACATAATTATACAGGGTGTAAACGAATTCGCGTAATTCCTTCAAACCACATAATCTATTAATGGTATAGATTAACCCCGCACGGGATTTAAGGTTACAGCTCATTAGAACCACGCGGCACCCGACCCGCACCGCCTCATCGCTCGGCGTCCACTCGTTGTCAGTAGGTGGTCCACGGGTGGACGCTGCGTTATCACTAGTAAACGTCGCGTGGTCAACCAGAGGCCCTCGCGTGGTCATCGAGTGGACATCGCGTGGTCAACCAGTGGACCTCACGTAGTCAACGAGTGGAAATCGCGGGGTCCACGAATTTCCGAGTAGTCTGCCAGGGATCTGGTACATTTACGCGAAAGACACTTGCGCGATTCCATTTGCGCGACTACACATTATGCGCGAATAGACTGTTACGCAAACCCAGTTGCGCGACCGATACTTGCGCGACTGAATTTGCCGCGAAAGACATTGCGCGTATACACTTCCGCAAAAGGACATTTGCGCGATATTTGTTTCGCAAAGGACATTGGGCAAAATCCGAGAAACGAGATTCCATACCATCACGCCTGTATTCTTCGAAGGGTAGGACAGAGGTGTATACTAAGTATGTATATTATAAACTCATTAATCACTACGTTCATAAAGGCTAGTTTAAGTTGGTTAAAGTTATATTATCTCACACGTTTCCCCTCCAGAGGGTGGGGGAGGTCAAAATCAAAATCCAAGATGGCGACTGTGAAATGTTACAAAATATGCGTTATGGGTGTCGTTTCCGCGGTTTTCGGGAACGCTGAAGATGAAAATCAAGTCAAAGTAGAAATCCAAGATGGCGGTTGTGAAATTTTACAAAATATGCGTCATGTATGTCGTGTCCGTGGTTTTTGGGGGCGCTGATGACGAAAATGAGGTCGAAGTAAAAATCCAAGATGGTGGTTGCGAAATTTTACAAAATATGCGTCATGGGTTTCGAGTCCGTGGTTTTCGGGGGCGCTAATGACGAAAATGAGGTCGAAGTCAAAATCCAAGATGGCGGCTGTGAAATTTTACAAAATAAGCGTCATGGGTGTCGGTTCCATAGTTTCCGGCGGTGCTGATGACGAAACTGAGCTCAAAATCAAAATCCGAGATGGCGGCTGCGAAATTTTACAAAATAAGTATGCGTCATGGGCAAAATCTTACAGCCGTCATCTTGGATATTGACTTCGACCTCATTTTCGTCACCAGCACCCCTGAAAACCACGGAAACGACACCCATGACGCATATTTTGTAGAATTTCACAGCCGCCACGTTACGGAGTTGATGTAGTGAGCGCACATCCATACAAATTCATATAAAGAATACGAACCGCACGAGGCGAGGCAGTGCGGGTCGGGTGCCGGGTGGTTCTAATGAGCTGTAACCTTTAGATTGAATAAAAATTTTAAAAAAAAAACCTTTTTTTATTTCATTGAAAATTTCGATGCCATGCATAAATTAATGAAGGAACGGCAACACAGCTGACGGGCACGACTAGCCTGATATCGCTCCACGCAGTCAGTTAACTTGGAACGCTAAAATTACTCAGATACAGAATACCATGGTTCATTTTTTGAAAACTTTTTTTTTATTCTGAAAAAATCCCACGCAGGGTCAATCAGTGTCAGATCACGCGGTTTGAAGGAATTACATGAATTCGTTAACACCCTGTAGTTTTGTTCGGATCATTTTGAACAGTCTGTTCGTCCCTATATATTTGACGCTGACTGTACCTACTCAGATATAAAATATTGCCTATATAGAAAAGCACAATTTTAATTTTATTATTATCTTACCTCCAATACTCAACGTTTTCCCCAAAAACGGGTAAACAATGTCTGAGCTAGCAACATTACGCGGGTGGGAAGTGAGACGGGCGCGGGACGCATGCTTTGATTTTGGACACAGCGTACGGCTTGCAATTACTGTTCAACGCGGATTCTAGTTCTTTCTGTATTCTAAGCTTTAAAGTTTATTTATTTGGATTAATGAATGATGAATAACAATAATATGTGTAATAATTTTATTTTTAATAGTGTTGTGTTTCTAAATTATTAATAGCAAACTAATCAGTTTTAGTATTTTGCTTATGGATGCCTAACAGTATTCCTTTTTGTGTTTTAGAGAAATACTGTGAGTCGGTGGGTTAGGAGATATGAGGAGGAGGGAAGCCTTGCTAGTCGGGAGCGAAGTGGAAGGCCGGTGCTTATTAAAGAGGCGCAGCGACGTCACATGGTGAATGAATATGAAAGAAGTGGTTTCATACCAACGAGACATTTTGCTGAAGTATTCGACACATCATTACTGACTGTTCGCCGTGCACTCCACGCTGAAGGTTTGCATCACCGAAGACCAGCTAAAAAACCCTTTTTAACGGAAAAACATAAACAAAAACGTTTACGTTTCGCACAAGAATATTTAGACTTCGACTGGGCCACTACTATATTCACAGATGAAAAAACGTTTAAATCGAGCCAAAAGGGAAGACTTCATTTATGGCGTAAAGATAATACACGCTGGTGTGAAAAAAACATAGTTCCTAACACGGAATCAGGGCGAATCACGGTCAATATGTGGGGATGGATGAGTGCAGCAGGGCCAGGGGAACTTGTATTTATTCCTCCACGCGCCAATAGCGTCACTTATATGGAAGTATTAAATGACGTCATGCTACCTACTGTGCGTAACGTTTATCCAGCTGAAGAGATTATGGAGATATCTTTTGTCCAGGATAATTGTCCAATTCACCGGGCGGGCACTGTGCGTGAGTGGTTTATCAGACACCCGGAGATAACTGTCATTCCATGGCCAGCCCGATCTCCTGACCTCAACCCTATAGAAAATCTATGGGGTTTGATGGTGCAAAGATGGGTAGCACGGGACGAGAGGTGTCTTGAGCAGTTAAAATCACATTGCATGGAGATATGGGAAAATATAAGAGGAACAGAAATATGTTTTAATCTCATAGGCTCCATGCGTCAACGTCTTCTTGACTGTATCGAGAATAATGGGGGATACACAAAATATTAAATGTTTTATTATAAAATTATGAAATATGAATATTATATTACGCCATATTTTCCGTGATTATTTATGGATTAAAATGTGAGGTTTAGTTTCAATCTTCTTTTCGTAAAGAAAAAGAATACTTAAGCTATAACCTCAATAAGTCCTAATGAATAAGATTTGTTAACTTTGAGGTTTGAGATCACACGCAGTAAAATAAAAGTAGTATTACTGTGTAATTTAATTGTATTGTGACAACGAGTCCGCACTGGATATATTTACGTGGGTAGATTTGCGTAGATTTGCTAGTTGTGGTTTATTAGAGTACCCACTATTTAAAACACAATAGGTATTGTTTTAATACTAAGATACAATATTTTAAGCCTGATTGTCATAGTTCACTGATTAGCTACTTTACTTCAATGAATCGTTCTTTATGAGAAAATAAACTGTTTTAACTAGAAGTTTATTTATTTATATAAATATATATTATATAATAATTGTAGCAGTTTTTTAACTTTATGTAATTAATTAATTAAAATGAATAAGTAAACAATAAACATTTTTGTTTTGTTATCACTTATCACTTAACACGCATTTTTTATTCTAAACCCTTTAATGCAATAACAATAATAAAAAGATAGCAATACTATCACCTAGGTAAATATTATTGTTGCAAACAAAAATAAAACATTGACAAAAAATGCATCACGAGATCAGAACCTAAACCGACACGCACGTAATTCCGACGCTTTACGCTTACCGCTATCGATGCCTAGTAATTTAATTTGAATTTTAGCAATCCTATGAACCGACCAAGCAAGATCATGCGTATGCTGCGTGCTCAGAATACAGAAAGTACCAGAAGCCGTCATCGCGCCTAATACTGAAGCATCAAAAACTACTCTAAAATAGAGTAGTTTCACGCGCAGACGATCAGTTACTATGGGGACGTCATAACGACTACATGTATTTACCGGTGTCAAATTAAATTAAATTATGCAGTTTTGTGTCGTTCGAACCTATAAAAATGCAGCGGGGCTAAAAACAAAACAGGATGGGATCACATTTCACGTTTAAGTAGCACATTCAGATATCGTCTTATTTAATTAATCAATAAATTGTTCGGTTTGTAATTGTCATAGGGAATGATGCGTCCATATTGTTAGTGTTGTCAGTATAAGAGTTTTGATTTTCCCTTCTTTTTATTACCTACTGAGGGCTTAAATTAAACGTTTTTTATCTAAAACATGTTTTATTCCTATTAGACCTTCTCTATTTCTTGAGATTATCAGGTACAGTCAGCGTCAAATAGGTATATCGCGACGAACAGACTGTTAATCATTACCTAAACAGCTAAAAAAATTAAACTTTATCTAAATGGGATTCTTGTCAGAATGCCAGTTGACCTGTCCTACGTTCATTCTGAAACGCGCACAAAATATGCGTCATGGGTGTCGTTTCCGTGGTTTTCGGGGGTGCTGATGATGAAAATGAGGTCAACGTCAAAATCCAAGATGGCGGTTGTGAAATTTTATAAAATATGCGCCATGTATGTCGTGTCCGTGGTTTTCGGGGGCGCTGATGACGAAAATGAGGTCGAAGTAAAAATCCAAGATGGTGGTTGCGAAATTTTACAAAATATGCGTCATGGGTTTCGAGTCCGTGTTTTCGGGGGCGCTGATGACGAAAATGCGGTCGAAGTCAAAATCCAAGATGGCGGCTGTGAAATTTTACAAAATAGCGTCATGGGTGTCGGCTCCATAGTTTCCGGGGGTGCTGATGACGAAAATGAGCTCAAAATCAAAATACGAGATGGCGGCTGCGAAATTTTACAAAATAAGTATGCGTCATGGGCAAAATCTTACAGCCGTCATCTTGGATATTGACTTCGACCTCATTTTCGTCACCAGCGCCCCTGAAAACCACGGAAACGACACCCATGACGCATATTTTGTAGAATTTCACAGCCGCCACGTTACGGAGTTGATGTAGTGAGCGCACATCCATACAAATTCATATAAAGAATACGAACCGCACAAGGCGAAGCAGTGCGGGTCGGGTGCCGGGTGGTTCTAATGAGCTGTAACCTTAAGATAGAATAAAAATTTCAAAAAAAAACCCCTTTTATTATTTCATCGAAAATTTCGATGCCATGCATAAATTAATGAAGGAACGGCAACACAGCTGACGGGCACGACTAGCCTGATATCGCTCCACGTAGTCAGTTAACTTGGAACGCTAAAATTACTCAAATACAGAATACCATGGTTCATTTTTTGAAAACTTTTTTTTTTATTCTGAAAAAATCCCATGCAGGGTCAATCAGTGTCAGATCACGTGGTTTGAAGGAATTACATGAATTCGTTAACACCCTGTAGTTTTGTTCGGATCATTTTGAACAGTCTGTTCGTCCCTATATATTTGACGCTTACTGTACCTACTCCGATATAAAATATTGCCTGTAGAGAAAAGCACAATTTTGATTTTATTATTATCTTACCTCCAATACTCAACGTTTTCCCCAAAAACGGGTAAACAATGTCTGAGCTAGCAACATTACGCGGGTGGGAAGTGAGACGGGCGCGGGACGCATGCTTTGATTTTGGACACAGCGTACGGCTTGCAATTACTGTTCAACGCGGATTCTAGTTCTTTCTGTATTCTAAGGCTGCGTGTATAACAAAAGCGACGGAAATATATTTTTGTTTCGTGTAGTGCGACGCGATGTCAGTGTGTGAACTCTGTGGCTGTGGTATGCGTACTGTATCGAGACACCACTTACACATACAAACATACGGACTGCACCGCGTGTGTTCACAGCAATACAAACCTTAGCGTGCCAATGCACTTATGAACGTTTACTGTACATACATACACGGTTTGTACATTTACAGTTCGATTTCGACGATGAATAATTATTTAAATCTCATGTACCTCTAATAAAGATCACATTTTGCCATTTACGATTATTTTGTGTAAAAAATTTAATGCAAGCAAAATTTAACAAAAATGTGAACATTTAAATTAATTGATTAAGATATTTTCAAAATCAAACTGTCTTAAAATTTTAATTTGCGTTTTGCTTTCATTTTGTTCTGTCCGGTGGAGTCACGTGACGTCATCTCCCGACTCTGTGTGGGAGCGAAGCATCGTAAACAAATCGAGATGTGTGCGCTTATACGTTGTTGTTTTGAGGCTATCGAATAATGAGTTAATCATTAATATTATAAGGATATGCGGAGTCTTGACTTGGTCGAGAATTTAATTATATGCAGAAAATGCCCAACATGCCAAAAATGCTCATCATGCGCAAAATTCCCAAAATACCTCGGCACAACACTAACTTACACCACAAAAATAGAATAATTCTGTGCACTTACACCAGGACTTGGGTTGAGCCGAAAGAATGATGACGTTCGCACACTCTGTAACATTCAGATGCACTTTATTGTTTTATCATTAAGGTTCTATTATTTATGTCGTGTGGTTCTCGGCAAATAACAGCCAGTTCCCTTTCCGTGGGTGTCATAAAACGTAATAAAGGAACTGTGTAAAGGATATAAGCACTAATGGGCAATCGCAGTCCGTGACCCAATCAAAGACAGGCTTAAGACATGGCGCGCTGTGTTGGAGAAAAGTCCGGCAGACTTTATCTTTACAGAAAAGGTCAATGTCATCTGAACTTCATACATTAAACTACATTTTTTTTAACTTTTTTCCACTCTTTTGTATTTCCTGTATTGTCAATGCATTTACAGACACAAATCTTCACACGCACAAACACCCGAACCCGGCAAACGCCTCCTAGACAAACTTCAAAAGCGTGTATCTCCTCTAATTTTTTATCGTTTTTTTTTTTCGTTGACATTTGTCTTGTTCTTTCTACACTATTTACAAAATAGTCCTCAATTGTTGTGCATTTTTAATAGTTGTCACCATATTATAACGTGAGGTAGTGTTTCTTTATAGCGTCGTTTAAAAACAAAGAATAGATAGCGAATCACTTCTTTCACAGTCTTACTGCATAAACAGAGAAGATAAATGATGGAATCAGGCATTGTTTTGCGGAAATCCATGACATACAAATATGCAAATAGAATATCTAGCTTTAATTCCGCTGAACAAGATCGCTAGTTTGGATGCAGTATGCAGCACCACCCTCCCGCCCACAAGTATATGCACATGCATGAAAGTATATGATCTTGTTCAGCGGAACTAAAGCTAGATATTCTATTTGCATATTTGTATGAACAGAAAAGGAGAAAGAATAAAAATCGGTTTTATGGGGTTAGAATTTGAGAAAGGATTTAACATACGTCGTCGCGGGGCGATTGACGACGATTCGGTATTCCACGGCTCCTCATTCTACGCGTTTCTTGTTTTGGGCGCCATGAACTTGGGCGCTTTGAAACCTACAGAACATACAATACATTGAACCATATAGAGGTACATAAAACACAAATTAGTTTGTTATTTTATATGTTGACCAACAGGCCACGGCCCACCAAATATAAACTGGTAAAACCGCTCTGTCTCTATACACCCCACGGTGGTTCCCGCCATAGGTCATAAATGCAAAAATGTCATCATCAATTACCCCCAATTTAATTACCTATATCGATTTACCGATAAACAAGCTACCCAAAAATATAAACATGTCACCCATTTTACCTAATTATCACTTATTTTTCGACCTCCGAAGTGAACACATCATTACGTTGCGCTCGACTTATTAGTAACTCATTAGCACTGTTATTTGTGTAACGGTGAATTCTCAGAATTGCATTGTTTTTGAGTGGTGTTTGTGAAATGGATTTCCAAGATCAAGGTATGTTATTACTAATTAGTTATATTTCAAAATTTTATTTGACTTATTATGGCGTGTTTTTACGTGCTACGCCACACAGTATTTCCACCAAATTTTTATCTTATAGTTGACTTCACATAGACTTACAACTAATTTCAACCATAGTCAACTATTCTCACATATCTTAAATTAAAGATTTAACTGTCTATTTTGAAAATATGAAAAGTTTTTTTGCGTCTTTTTGCGACTTTAGTTGCTATATAGCCTCTACGACTGCGTAGGCTCACGCGTAGTACGGTCTACGAACAATATGTAAAATATTTAATTATTTTTTTCAGGTTCTTTGATTAAATGTACTTTCTCAAGGATGCATTTCTTTGAGATTTGGTCTGCCGTAACTGGAAGTGTTCCTCAGAAACATCAACACGTGTTGAAAACTATTCTAGCTTCACTGGATGAGGTCGAAAATCTAGACATTAGAAACTTAGATAGTAAGATACTCAGTTTATGTAAAAGTCATGTTAAGAAGTGGCAGGTTAGTTTGGATGATGAGAAGAGACAAGTAGCAGATAGGAAATCGTATGTACAGAATGAGTTTAGACGTAGACTAGATTTAATAGTAGACAAACCACGAAGTGGCGGAAGCGGGACATCGAACGATGGAAATACGACACGATTTTTTTTCTCTAATTCTGCAGTTTCAGCTGAAATTACTGGCTTAAATAAAGATTTCATTGAACGTTGTTCCACAATTTTACAAGCTTTGTCCTCGGGTTTTTATATTGACTCCGATAAATTTAATGAATATGCTTTGGAAACCGCGCGACTTTTAATTCAAGAATATCCGTGGTATAATCTCCCAGCTTCCGTTCACAAACTCCTTATCCATGGTGCTAAAATGGCATAGTATGCTTTATTATCTATCGTGGAATTATCCTAAGAGGCAGCAGAATCTAACAACAAACATTATAAGGCCTTCAGACGGGATCACACGAGAAAAATGTCGCGAGTACTTACGAATACGGACTTACTTAACAGACTTTTACTCAGCTCAGATCCATTCATTACTAGTCTTTGGAAACTTCCCCGTAAGAAAAAGAGCGTTATGTCGAGGCAGGTTTTAGATTTATTACGAATTTAGTTTAAATTTAAATTAGGTTGGTTGTTGTAGTTATTTTAACTTAGGTTATGATGACGTTTGTAAATAAATTGTAGTTTTAGTTTTCTTGCTTTTTGTTGTATATAATACGTATAATATATAAAAGAATACATATTTAATGATAACCCCTTCATGAATAGCGTTAATATCATATTCAGATGTATTTCCGAACGAGGGACAATAAATCTCAAATATTGACTATTTAAATTTATATATAAACAGTACATATTGTACAGTTTATTGTATATTATGTATTAAATCATGTGAATAAAGCATTAATGTACATTTGTGAAGTATTTTTTTATTATTTACCCTTCAGAAAAAATCCCATTTAACAAATTTAATAAAGTAAGGTATTTATGACCGCGCTTGTAGGGCGCTGAAACCACCGTGCACCCCAAGAATACTGGTGATGCTTTGCCTGAAAAAAAAGGCACATTCTGTGATGTCCTCTAAATCTGTTTGTAAATTTTAGCTCCACTGATTTAGACACCTCTTATGTTTTTCTATCTCTATTTTGTTTTATCTGCAAGTAAATGATAGCAGTATTTTTAGTCATATTTAGTCAGTGCTCAACGAAATCGGGGCCATTTTAGATTTTATTTATCGACAGACTTTTGAACTTACTTCTCTTGTCTTCGCCAATACATCACTTAAATATGCCTGAAAATATAGATTTGTTTTTAATCAGCTTCTTTTGTAGATTACCCTAAAACGTATTCCACTGAGAGTATATGCACTATCCTATAATCTCGCATCAATTTATCCGAGCCACCCTGACCCTCGCTGGTAAGACTTTTTTCAAGTTTTTGTTCGGCAAAAACGGTATGTTTTGCGGCACGGGTCCGTCGCGTCAGCTTGATCTAGAATTTGAGAAAGCATTCAACATACGGACTCGCTGGCCGATAGTCGACGATTCTGCATTCCACGCCTCCACGTTCTACGCCTTTTTTGTTGTGGGCTCTCTGGTACAGTACATTGATAAAGTTCCATATAACCCGCTTCTTAAGTAGCAAGTTGCAGGTTTGAAACCTGGCATGCACCAATGCAACTTTTTAATGTCACATGTATCTACTTTCGAGTTAATTAAGGATTCCACTGACTAACAGGAAAACATCGTGAGGAAACCTAGATTTGGCCAGAAAACGTCAACACACACTAAGAAAGCTCATTCTTTATCAGTATGAGCAAAGACTTTGGTATCTGCAGGGAGATAGTTACAAGTTAGTAAGGAGAAGCTTTTTAATAAAATAAACAGTGAATCACGCACAATTTTAGGCGGAAGCGAGTTCTACAGTCTTATTGCATGAGCAGAGAAGGAGAAAGAGTAAAAATCGGTTTTATGGGGTTGGAATTGAGAAAAGATTTCACGTACGTAGTCGCTGGCCGATTGTCGACGATTCTGCATTCTACGCCTCCACATTCTACGCCTTTTTCGTTGTGGACCCTAGAACACACAGCACAGTGATAAAGTTCCATATTATGGTACATAGAACACAAATTAGCTTTTTATGTAATAGGTTGGCCACCGCCAATTAGACTAACTAAATTGTTGCCAAACGCAAACACTACCGTCAGTCTATTTTTGTTTACAAAAAGATCTCGAATAATCCCACTCACCGGAGCCATACGTAACATTGCAAAATGCGTACCCTACAAGCTAAGACATACTATTTACAACACGCTAGTCAAGCCACATCTGGAATATCTGATCCAAGTATGGGGACAAGCTGCAAAAACAAATCAACAACACCTACAACGAACACAAAACAAAATCATCAAAGTCCTCTTCAATTATAACTACTATACTCCTACAGAATTACTCTACAAAAAAACAAAATTATTTAACCTACAACAATTGTATACATACCATACATGCATGACTATCCGAAAGATACTTAAGACCAAAATACACACAAATATTTCATTCACACAAAAGACTCATAGATATAATACCCGTAATCAAGACGACTTAGAAGTACCAAGAGTGAGAACCCTGTACGGTAAGAAGACTATACAGTATGAGGGGGTTCGGCTATACAATAAATTACCTAAAAAAGTCAGAGAGTATACAAGTATACCAACATTTAAAAAAGCCCTAAGGAATTATCTATTAGACACATAAGTTTAGCTTTTAATATTAGAAACATAAGTTTAGCGTGAACTGTTTTGTATTCATCCGTGCTATTTTATTAAATATATGGTGTTCAGTTTCTTGGATGGCTTGAACGTCGCAACGTAAACTACAAACTATTGTTAATTTAGTTAAGTTTCTCTTTAAGTGAACTGTAATTTGTTCTTTGAGAAATGAATGCCTTTAAACCGAAAAACTCTCAAAATGATTGATTTTGTTTTTTGTGTCAAACAATTTGACAGCTTTTGAAATTGAAAACTGTCTTAATTAAGGGTTCGGCCTTGGTTCGGTTGCGATTTATCAAGATTTCTTTTAGGAGAATTGGGACCCCGCAGCGACTAAGGGATTCACTAGAGGATGGGCAGCAGCGTTCTCTGAGTACTTTAACAACCATACTACGATGGCCAACCCGCCTGCCAAGTGTGGCGATTACGGCAAAGCCATGGATAGTGGTGATGCTTGGGGGAGGCCTATGTCCAGCAGTGGACGTCTTTCGGCTGAATGATGATGATGATGAGGTTCCAGCAGGCCAAAGGCCCATCTGATAGAAACTAATAACCACGTGCTGCCTCTATACACCCCAAAAACACTGCTGATACATTGCCAACCTTAGAGTTTTTTATTTATTTAATAGATTGGGATACAAGCCGACGACCCACCTGATTACGGGAAAGTGTTACAACTACACCTATTTCGGCGGCTAAGCCGCGTTGCTGTGTTCTGCTTCCGATTCAGAACCTGTTGTTAACATTATACGTGAAATACTTTCATACATTACAATTGATTTATTGTGATTTCGCTACCGCCGCATTTTCGTGGTACGCCGTTAAGTTTTCTATGTAAATAATACTAATCTTTTTACCTGTTTTTCTCCTTCTTCCGGTTCCGCCCAATAAGGATTAAGCTGGAATAGAAAGTATAAACCATAAAAATAACGGACCCAAAGGTACAGTAAATGGTACGGAATCATTTTATAACCGCAAAGTGACAAAATTACCTGACAAACTCAAGTTTTTGGTATTTTCATGTACAATGTATGGCAAATATGACGAAAATGTCCAATATGCCAAAAATGACCAATTTGCCAAAAATGTCCAACATGCACGAAATTCCTAAAATGCCTCGGCAAAAGCATAACACTAATTTACACCACGAAAATAGAATATTTCTGTGCACTTACACCAGGACTTGGATTGGACTGAAAATTTGATGGCCGTGGTTGCTTACGCTGTAACATAAAAAAATGCACTTTATTGTGTTAGCATTACGGTTCTATTTTATGTCGCGTGGTTTGCGGCAAATAACAGCCCCGTCTTTTTCCGTGGGTGTGATAAAAAGTGACAAAGGAATGACAGTCGCAGTCTACTTACTGCCTTATTTGTTAATCCGTTGTTTTATTAATATTATTTATTTGAGTGAGAACAACTATGGAGTAACACTAATTCATCAGATTTCTCTCGACCCTGGATGTACTTTTAAGTGCAATTTTAAGAGAGCTGTGTGTGTGTGTGTGACTGCCTCGTTGGTCTAGTGGTCGCAAGCGCGACTGCTGAGCGTGAGGTCTTGGGTTCGATCCCCAGGTCGAGCAAAGTGATATTGGGTTTTTCCTTGTGGAATTTCACAGTAGCAGCTCGGAGTCTGGATTTGTGCCCGGTTGATGGCAATAGGCTCGCCCCCTATTACATGGGACTTAAACATAACGGCGAAACGTGGGTGTTACTATACACCTCTGCCCAACCCTTCGGGGAATACAAGGCGTGATGTTATGTTTATTTTTAAGAGAGCTAAAGGTCTTTTCACCTAGCCTAATAATTGTATCGATCTTCATAGAGTTGGCTGACTCATTTTCAAACCAGCATACTTACTAGTGCCGCTTGTTTCTTTTCCTGTAGTGAAGTAATAAAAAGTTTAAAGTTAAGTAAAGTTTTATTAATATACAGAGTGAAAAACAAACACCACCGTGTACCTAGGATAGGGCAAGTAGGGCTCGTACCCTAAGCGCTATTCAAAGGGAGGCCCAAAATTCGCATATTGAACCAAATATACAGGATGTCAACGAATTCTTGTAATTCCTTCAAACCTTGTGATCTACTGGTGACACTGATTGACCCTGCATAGGTTTTTTTCAGAATCAACAAAAAAAGTTTTCAAAAAATAAACCATGGTATTCTGTATCCGTGTAATTTTAGCGTCCCAAGATAACTGACTGTGTGTAGCGATATCGCGCTAGTCGTGCCCGTCAGCTATGACGCCGTGCCTTAATTCATTTATGCATTTCATCGACATTTTCTATGACATAAAAAAAATATTTGGGAAAAAAAAAGTTTATTTTTATATTTAATCAATCTAAATTCCAGGCGGTGTTAATCTAAACCATTAATAGATCATGTGGTTTGAAGGAATTACACGAACTCGTTTACACCCTGTATTTAAAACTTTGGCGCCGTTTCTATAAAGCAACGACTAAACTTGACTAAAAATATTGCTATCTCTTAATAAAATGAAAAACAAGAGACTGAACAAACCTTAGAGCTATCAAACCATGTAGTTAGCACAGAAAAATATTTATTAGATTCTATGTAAGTATAGGTATTAAGTATTTATAGGTTATTGATGTACCTGATATTATGTTTTACTGTAAGAGAGACTCAACGATCTCACAGTTAAACTGCGTAAGCAGTTTTGTGGGGCAATGTACCTAGCGCTAAGAAATTTTAAGTAAATAAATCATTCATTCAATATTATTGTGTTTTTAGACGGCATAGTCTGAAGTGTCGTCTAAATCTGTTCAAAAATGTTTGTTCCACCCAATTAGACATCTCTAATATTCTTCTATCTTTATTTTTTGTCATATTTAGTCGTTGCTCAGCGGAATTGCCTTTTAGGAAAATTCTTTTGATAAACTTTAGAACTTACTTCATGATCTTTCCTCTCCAATAGATGTCTAGAATATGCCTGAAAATATAGATTTGTTAATCAGCTTTTTTTGTAGATTACCCTGAAACCTATCCCGCTGAGAGTAAAGGTATACATACAAGGTGTAACATAAACTATTAAGGGGTCACTGTACTCATCATTATGAACAACTTTTACTACGTGACCAAAACTGAAATCGCGAAAAAAAACAGCTTTTCCCTACATTTTGACGAGTTATGCAAACATAAATGTAGGGAACAGCCGTTTTTTTTCGCGATTTCAGTTTTGGTCCCATAGTAAGTCTGCGGGCACGAAACTTGCGACGGCCGAGCGATGGCGGCAGCGGGGCGACGGCGATGAATACAAAAGCATTGCACAGTATAGCGACGGGCACGAAACGGGCGACGGCGGAGCGGGGCGATCGAGCGATGCACGGGCGGCGGTGAAGCGACGGCGACACGCAAGCGACGAGAACAAACTAGTTTGGTTTCGTCGCTTGCGCGGGTACACAGAATTGTATTGAATTATTATTTTAGTAATGGAAATTGATAATGAGGAATTTATATCTTGTATTTTATCAAAACCTGCTCTATGGGACAGTAAAAACGTACACCATAAAAACAAAAAGGTTGTAATCAAATGTTGGGAAGAAATAAAATGCCATTTTGTGAATATTGAAGGTAAGTGTATTAGTAATTATATATTAAAAGTAATAATTCCCTCATTAGAAGACTAGGCTCCAATAGTTCTCTTCGACGTAAACTCATGTTTCTCACAACACTGCTCGAGCGCGACTGACCGCCCGCGCCAGCTTGTGTCGCTGCCTGATCGCTCCACGTCGCCTCGCCCCGCTGTCGCCATCGCTCGGCCATCGCAAGTTTCGTGCCCGCAGACTTAAAGTTGTTTATAATGATGAGTACAGTGAACCCTTAAGAGGTTGTGCGTTATTTATGTTACACCTTGAATACTTCAAACTTTGTAAACTCATATATTCAAAATAGACTAGAATTACTTAGTTATTTTTTAACGGCAATGTCACAAAATACAGCCCCCAAAACGCCCGTTCTTCGCCGCTTCCTCGTGTTTATGTTGTGAAGAAGACTCAATCAATCTGCCTAGCCTTTTCCCAACTATGTTGGGGTCGGCTTCCAGTCGAACCGGATGCAGCTGAATATCAGTATTTTACATGGAGCGACTGCCTATCAGACCTCCACAACCCAGTAACTGGGTAATACGATACTCTTGGTAAGACTGGTTGTCAGACTTTCTGGCTTCTGACCAACAGTAACGACTGTCAAAGATCTACAAATGACAGCCGGGACCAACGGCTTTACGTGCTTTCCGAGGCACGGAGGAAACTCGCTATGGTAAATGGTCACCCATCCACAGACCAACCTCGGCAAGCGTGGCTTAACCCGGAAGATCGGTCTATGCGGCTGTAATTATTTAGCCACGAGCTCCGAGCCCTAGTTGTGAAGAAGACTATTCTACTAATATCCTAAAACCCTATATTCAATTATTCGAGCCATCCTGACCCTTGCTGATTAGACATTCGTCGACGCGTCGGCTTGATCCAGATGTAAATTGGTTACCGCCGCCTATTATACACCTACATTACTAAGAGGATTACTGATGCGTTTCTAATCTTAGGGCGTATACATAAAGGAAGCAAGTAACCAGCGCCGACCTACCAGCGCTTATCGGTACTGGTCTGTGCAGATAACCGCTACATAAAGGTAGCGGGTAGAAGCAGGGGCTGGCATTTTTTTAGCAAAAATACGCCTTATGCCCTTGCAAATACAGCAAGCAATGACGGCCTACCAGCGCTGATCGGAGCAGGTCGGAACTTGTCGGGGAAGTTTGGAGCTTGTCGGCGCTGGTTTGCCACACAATATAGAAACTACCTGCGCCGACTAACTGCGCGGACCAGCACCGACAAGCGCTGGCAGATCGGCGCCGGCAACCCGGTTTTTACGTGTCTTTACTTTTTTTTTTTTTTTATAGCGAAAACAAACAGTAGTATACTGAGAATATACAAAGAATCTTAACATACAACTTAACAAATATACTACCCACTACATTTTCCACAGATTACTACTTAAAATAATACAAACTGATAGCAAACGTTAACTGTAGTCAGGGTACTTAGAGATATTAGAGGCTACTGTTGATCCTTCAGAATTTTAATAATGTCTCTTCTAAAGGTATGTCTACTGATAAATAATAATTATATCAATTGCCCAAAATCGCTTATTGTATGTGTCGACTAAGCGGCGTAGCGGTGAGCGCTCACCGGCATTAGATTTGCAAGAGCTAGTAGCGAATAGTTGCCTGGTGCGCACCTCTCGCCCATGCACTGGTCGAGGAACCAGGTAACACAAACTGTTCACCAAGTCGGGGCAATCAAATTTGTTCCGGCATATACTGAAAAGAGTCATTGACTCGAGGAGCGTGCGCCTTACTTAGAGACAAAGTTGAAAAGTCTCATGTGCCTGTAATTTCACCGGCACCCATAACCCTTCAAATCGGAAGACAGAAATACTGCTTGGCGGTAGAAATAAGTATGATACTTATTTTTGTTTTTAAGTAAAAAAATAAGTTAAGCATGTCATACGACAAAATAATTACTCATCCAAAAATTCTCCTAATATCCTGAATGCAAGGAGGTTTTTTTTTTCTGTTTGTCTACTGTAGATTGTTCTTGGGGACCCCTTCTAGGTAACCGGGCAGTTATTGGCGAGACCTTTCAGGTCTCAGCCAATGGGGGGGGAAGTAAAATACTTAACCTAAGCTAACTACTTGTACTATACCAACATCATGACTACCTGCAACAACAGCACTAAGGGCGACCCCTAGTGGGACTCGGACCTCGGCTTAGGGCGTTGCTGGCGGAGGCTTGGGGAGGAGACAGCTTGATTAGGGCTGAATTATCGGTGTGATACCCGGAGGTTCACGATTCCGCTTATAAGAACCAGGTTGCAACTTCAAAATCTGGCACATACCAGTGCGACTTTTTCAACATCACGTGTACTTTCTAAGTTAATTTAAAATTCCACTGACTAACAGTACAGAAAAATATCGTAGGGTAATCTGGATTTGGCCTGAAACCTGCCAACACGCGCTAAGAGCCATTAAGCACTGTCGACTGGTCGCCGGAGTGGTCGACGGCGACTGTGATTTTCTATAGTTTAAATAGGTGTTTACGCACTTGGTCGCCGGTCGCTCGGGTGACTATGCTTATGTTTTGGTCGCTAAGAGACCAAGTCTCCGGCGACCAATCGACAGTGCGTAATGGTTCTAAAAAAGAGTGGCGGTAAAGCTCATTCCTTCTCTGTATGACAGTTACTGTGCGTCCCGAGTGACGGCGCACTGCGCAGGCGGAATGAACGGCGCATTAAACAAATGTTCGAAACGTTTGAATTTTGATATCGACATTATTAAATCCAAAGTAAAATAAACGCAACACTAAACACGCGCGTACGCGTCAACTTTCCCGCGTGCACTAAGGACAGGTATCGACGGTAAAGCCGCTCCGCAATACGCCCGTGCGCCGTCACTCAGAACGCACACTTACGGCCAGTTTTTTCATCAAAAGTAACAGCCAAACTCAATGTAACGGTAAAATTTATTTCTTCACACTGTAAGAAACAAATTTCAAAGTCAAAGTAACGGTATGTTTCTTCACACTGTAAGAAACAAATTTTACCGTTACTTTGACTTTGGCTGTTACTTTTGATGAAGAAACTGGCCATAGAGGTTGTTTTTTATTGACTATACAGGGTGTTAACAAATTCGTGTAATTCCTTCAAACCACATGATCTATTAATGGTATAGATTAACCCCGCACGGGATTTAGATAGAATAAATATAAAAATTAGTTTCTTTTTTCCCAAATATATTTTTTTGGGATCGAAAATTTTGATGCCATGCATAAATTAATGAAGGTACGGCGACACAGCTGACGGGCACGACTAGTCCGATGTCGTTCCGTACAGTCAGTTAACTTGGGACGCTAAAATTACTCAGATACAGAATACCATGGTTCATTTTTTGAAAACTTTTTTTGTTGATTCTGAAAAAAACCTATGCAGGGTCAATCAATTTCACCAGTAGGTCACGCGGTTTGAAGGAATTACACGAATTCGTAAACACCCTGTAGTACTTACCGCCCATTTGTGAGCGTCGTCTTCCCACTGCAAAACATGCCCAAAAACTTTGACAGCTGTCCCATTCCACTGACAGAACGTTGATCAATCGCAGCCAAATCGAAACCGAACCGTTAATTTAGACATTTAAAAAAACTGTCAAATTGTTTGATAAACAATCATTTTGACGGTGTTGATTTATTTGCGATTTGGCAACAATATTGTTGGTAGAATTGGTAGTATGACCGGAATAGGTGCTATTTGAGGTCATTCAAATGAAATGTTAGGTAAATGGAGGTGTCACCCAGGATTTTCAAATTATATCTAGGTATCACTTTTCCATATCAAATATAAATCAAAAATATTTTCGGATCCGATTTCACCAACGATAGATATATTTTATCCGAGGTACATTTTGACAGATTTTCTATGCAGAAATTGTCAAAACTTCAGAATTTATCAGATAAAAGTTATTTAACGTTTTTAATATTGGAGCTTAGTAAAAAATTAGTTTTACCTATTTGGTTTAGAATTAGTTGTATGGTAAGTTTTTTTTTTTGTTATTTTGTATAACTTACGTTTTTCATAACTTCTCCCTTTTTATATTTTGCCTAAAAGAAACAAAATAGATCATTTAGCAAGGATGCCATCCGCGTTGACCATACCGTGAGAAAATCCCTTGGGGCGAATTTTTCAATCTTCAGATAACATTCATGTGAGGGTTAAATATCACGTTTTGACAGCTTTTGTAGTAATTTTTTGCTGTCAAAACGTCAAATTTATTCTTCATATAAAACTGACGATTGAAAAATCGGCCCATAGTCGACTTTTGTCGTCACACACGAGTGGGTGGTGGGTTGTACTTTACCGGAAACTACTCAGTGCAGGTCAACTAGTACACCGGTTTTTTTAGCTTGCAAGATTCGACGTAAAACTATTAATTAGCTCAGCTGACTAACGGCTGAACCACATGTGATGAAAAATACCTACGTCACCGATCGTCCGTCGCATAATTTAGCAATGCGTCTTTAGTAAAGCATCTTCGGTCAAATTCATATGGTGTGAGATGTTTGTATGGAATCTATGTGTATGTATCGGCGTTACGCGATGGAAGATTGGCGACGTATCGTCCGTCAGATGTGCTTCGGGCTTAAGGATCACAGTGACGAAGAGTCGAAGCGCATCAAAGCGATACTCTAAAATTGTACATAGCATATTTACCTCTCTCTCCACAAAGTAATGTACAAAGTATCCAGAAGAAATAAAGTGATGGCCGCGCGAGACACGCGCAATCGCGCTTCTGTATCTTTTCTTCATACAGACTACAAGTCAATTATCAAGTCTATATTATACAAGGTAAGTCGGAAAGGAGGTGGTAATCGGAAAGGGTGTTAAAGTACCCATAACAATAAATAACTTTTGTTCTACAACTTTTACCAAAAGTAGAATAGAAATAGATGTTCAAATTTTTTTTTTAAAATACTCTAAACTCTATTTATCCTCAGCTATGTGGCTATGGTCAGCTGTGTTTACATTTTAGGTCATATTTGGGTTCGCGGATTAGAAACTCCATTTTCTGAATTCGTAACGTAACTAAAGAAGGGATGAAACATATAATAAAAAAATTGAATTTTGAAATTTAACAGTTGCTCTAAAACAGTCATCAGTGAAAGTTTAAGTGACCCGCGGACTAGTACCTCCTTTCCGACCAACCTTGTATACTTAATTTGGATATAAAAATACGTATGGATGACAGTCATCATCAACTTACCGCATCTACAGCTACTAATCCTTTAAACTCCTCCCACTGAAAACATATGATTTAACTTAAGGTCAATATTTTTTTTTCCAGCCACAAAAATATTAAATAATATTTATTGACTTAGATTTCATAATTATATAAAACGCGCATAGTGTAACACACTGACAATGCATCGACGCGCGTGATCACGCGATCACGCGTGGGATCGCGTGGCATCCCGCAGGTATGGCACATTGGGATCTGCAGTAACGCGCAGAATTTGAAAATATTTTTTTATTGGATGCGAGGATATCTAAATCAGCGGCCCCGCACGGAGATGCAGATAAAACCGCATGATGGTGCAGATCTGCGACTCCGCCACCGCGCGCGTCGTTGCGTCGCCCCGCGCTCTGGAGCGTGGCGCGTGGTAGTGTGAGATCCGACTTAGCTTGAGGGACATCCGTGGGTCACAAGTTGTTCCTGTGACCTGTCGCCATTTTTACTACATTTACGACCAAGTTACGTAATAACTACACTTCTGTCTTATTCCTTAAGGACCAACGGGGAACGCACTCTGTGTGGATTATTCCGATCTGTCCTGTCCGTTACCGACGAGGGGACAGATCCCCTGATCTGTCCCCTCATCGGTAACAGGAGAGCAGATCGAAACTTTTTATTTATAATTATTTGTCTCCCTAAAGAACAGCAGGGGGACAGACCAGAAATAATTCGTTCGATCTGTCCGTTCGTCTTGGTGACAGGGAAACAGATCGATTTTTTATTCCTGATTGACCCCTCGAAGGGGACGGATCCCCTGATCTGTCCCCTTCGAGGAGAACAGATCAGAATATTCCCTATGTGTGTAAAAGTAACAAAAACATGTTTCTTTAAATTTTTTTTGTTTCTATGTTAAACATTCCTCCTTCTAAACTTAATATCTTAGTTTTTTTTTAGTCTCCTACTAATATTAAAATAATGGACTTACCTTCTTTGTTTCTGTCAACCTTTGTGGCTAAAAGATACATTATATTGATGTTAAAATTGATGTTAAAAAAAGATACATAATGGTATGTCTACACCAGTGCGCTTTCATGTTCATCTTGCGCTTTCAACTTTCAATTCCTCTTGCGTCAAGCGCATGCAATATTGATTGGCATAAGACGCCATAGACGGATTAGCGTGCGCTAGGGGCATGTGTTTTTGTCGAACTAGTATTAAGGCATGTGCTATGGCGCTTCACGCATGCCTCAGACGAAGACGCAAGATGAACATGAACGCGCACTAGTGTAGACATAGCTTAAAGTTTTTGTGGTGACAAAATAAACCTTTTGTTCAAATCGCCGTGACGATCAAAAATAGTTTTTTATTTACTTGTTTGAATATTTCCACTTGTCATTTAGTATCTATGACAATCGGTAAGGGTACTTAGAAGCCCAAACGTCAACCAACCAGTCTAACCTTAGGATATCGGCTTTGCCCAGTCTGAACTGGGTTGCGGAGGTCTGAAGGCCAATTCTCATAAATAAAAATGTTCAAAATATAGTTTCCATCTAGTCTCAATCTCATAAATATGACAAATGGTATTCTTGTTCGTTAACAAATAATGTCAAACTTAATCATGAACTGAACACGCGGCTAGGTCGTGCGTCAAATTAGCGCTGCACCGCGCCGTGTAGCGTTGCACTCGTGACGACATACATTGTTTCTCTACATTTCGAGTGGCCGCCATCAGCCACACGAGTACGGCAAGTTTATCTCATGATTAAGGGCTCCGTTTCAGTCCGAAACTAGTAGGACAATCCGGAAACATGCACGTGAGTAAAGATCATGGCACACTATACCGGCACCGCAATGGCACCTCTCCAACCCAGCAATTCACTTGTCATTCAAATTAGAGCATTAAATCGTGTGTCGTATAATATATTTCATAATGTCAATATGAAAAAGCCAACGGCGGGCAGTCAGCGTGCTTGCCGCTACCATACAACTCGACTCGCAGACAGCGCGCTATAAGCGAGCGGACCGCGTGCTTACAGCGCGCCGACTAGACTGCATGCTTACGTCGCGCCGACTGCGTGCTTACGGCGCGCCGACTCCGAGTCGCCAACGAAACGACGTCGTGAAACACATTATGAAAACGTGCAAGTCCTAGGCGTGTTCAATCACAAATGCCATATAACAATTGTTTTCGCGGTGACAGCAAGCTTGCACTTCGCGGCCGGCGCGCATACCGCGAGCTTGTACCTCGCGGCCCGCGCGCAGACTGCGAGCTTGCATCTCGCGGGTGGCGCGCGAACAGCGAGTCGTTAGTGCGCTGGCGGCTAGCCGTAGCCTAAATTCAGCGACTAAGGCGACACCGTGCTGCAGCTGTGCAGTTGCTGTGCCGGTCTACTGTGCCGTGACCTCAAACCGTAACTAATCATAAATATGAATTTGTCTCACGAAAGTTGCAATCGGTACCGGTACTTGCTTCAACATTGACGGTATCGTAATAACTCACCAAACTTTCTAAATGCATAAAGTCATCTCCACCCCATTCTAGCCCATCAGGGTTAGGAAATATTTTTTCAGCGTCATCTTCCTAAAATTAAGTAAAAGTATCATCATCATCATTCAGTCGAAAGACGTCTACTGCTGGACATAGGCCTCCCCCAAGTATACATCGACCGGTCCTGTGCTTCTCGCATCCAGCGGATTCGCGCGACATTCACCAGATCATCGGTCCATCTTGTGGGGGCCTGCCCACTTTTTCTTCGGCATAAGTTAATGGTGTCTTAGAAAGTACATTTGACGTTGAAAGTCACAACTACAGCCAAATTTTGAAACAAATAAAAAAAACAAAATTTTACAAGTTTAGGTTGCCTTTCCACCAGAAGTGCTATGCAGCTATGCTGCGAGAATGTTAAAGGTAAGCTACGAAACTATGCGACCGTTTCCACTGATGCTAAGCTATGTAGCGGAGCGAATAATATGTGCTATAAAAATGCGCCGCTGCAAGGTAGCTGTGCGACGTATCGACAATAGGGAAGGCACGGGGAGCGGCGGTGCTCTGCACATAGCTACATCACTCCTGAACATCTATGGCACGCATCCATAGCTCGCATCCATAGCACGCATCCACAGCACGCATCGTTCGATATAAAAAACGTAGCTTAGTTGAATCAGTTTCCATCAGTGCTATGCTATGTGGACCAATGAATATGATTGGTGGATATCAAACGCATCCATAGCAACGTTGCATAGCACACCTCTGGTGGAAAAGCACCCTTACCGTGGTATTTTTCTAGATTATTTTTACGTCGAAGTAACAATTTAATAGCATTTACATCCTTTACTTACCTCTTCTTCTTGACCTCTAAGATATCCCTGTCAACAAAAATAAATAATTATTTATTCTTTATGCACAAAATTAGTGCAGTTCGATTCTCGTTTGGCAAACATCATTTCAGATTATGTTCGACTTCAAAAAGGTTCTCAATTCGTCGGAGTCTTTTTTTATGTATGTTCCCCGATCACTCAAAGAAATCTGGACCGATTTGGAAAATTCTTCTTTTTTTTTAAAGAGTCCCATGTAGTCCATTGGTCATCAGAATAGGCACGCTTGAAGAGATTTGGGTAGTTTTTTGTTTGAAAGAGTATTCTCTTGAGGTGCTCCCATTTAAATTTGGTGAATACCTGATGAAGACCCTCGGAGATAGACAATGAAACTCTTCAATGGATTACAGCAAATTACCCGCGATTACTGTAATTGCATGTTTGTGTATTGTTTATTTGAAGTCGGTTATTATTACTTTTTTTTTTAAGTAATTTTATTGACCTATATCTTTTCAAGCTCATATTCATGTTTTTTTTTTATTTAAATATTACCGACACTCGCAATCTCGGTGTCACATTCATGGCACAAAAACAGCTTCAGATTATTTATTTATTAGAAAAAAAAATACTTACAACTGGTTTTTGTATTGTTGGATGCTGAAAAAGTTAATTTAATTAATTAAAAACATCCTAAGTCTTCATCTGCCTAGCATTATCCAACTATGTTAGGATCGGATTCCAGTCTAACCCAGGGTTGGAATGTTTTAAACAAAGTGTTACTAATCACATGTTTTAAACATTGTTTACAACACAATCGAAATATGTGGTGGCGTTGTGCATCGGGTCGTTGAGTTCCCTGCAAGATGGTTGAGCTGAGCGACGCCGATGCATGCGTCCTGCTCGTGAACGGATGCTGTCTGTTGGGACTGGTCAGCTCATAACTGCTATGGCAATCGTTTTAACAGGCTAACTTTCTAATTGCTTTTCATGATGTTAACTGCATGTACATTCTGCATTGTTCTTACATTACTACAATGAAAATTGTCAAACCATTTTTTTTAAAGAGTGTCTATGGAGTTTCTTGCCGGCTCTTCTCCAAAGGACCTACTACTTGGAACCGAGCACCTAGTGTCGACCTTTTGAAAGCACCAGTGATCTGGTCTACTTGAAATAAAAACTATTTGACTTTGAATAAAACATGTTTGAAATTAAACTGTTTTGAACAATTTAAAACATTATTTGCTAATGTATCGATTATTTACGTTCTCGTTGGTCTAGTGGTCACTTGAGGTCCTGGGTTCGATCTTAGCATGAGGTCCTAGGTTCGATCACCAGATTGAGCAGTGTTATTGGGGTTTTCCGTGTGGAATTTCTCAGTGGCAGCCCGAAATTTGGAATTTTGCCTGTTTGATGGCATTAAGCTCGCCCCCTATCATAACGGCAATATGAGGGTGTACTATACACCTGTGCCCAACCCTTCGAGGAATTCAGGCGTGATGTTACGTTATAAACATTTCAACTTACAGCCATAGTGTATGGTAGTCGATGCTGAAAGTAAAAACAATCAAATTAAATCTTTTCGTCATTCTAAAATCATCTTAATTTACATGCGACTAATTATCATTTTTGTAAGCTGCAATAATATTTATTTATTGTCATTGGTATCTATTTTTAGGGTTCCTTATTAAACAAGGAATCCTTATAGTTTCGCCATGTCCGTCCGTCTGTCCGTCCGTCCGCAGTTTAGCTCAGAGACTCTTAGTACTAGAAAGCTATAATTTGGCACGGTTATACATATTAATGAAACCGACAAAGTGCTACAATAAAACAAGAAAAAGAAATGTTTTTTATGTTCCTCTTGTTCGCTTTTAGTGGGGATGTTTTTTTTTTCTTGTCCATCCCATCGTGCGGGGTATTGTTGGATAGGTCTTTCAAAAATATTGCGGGTTTTTGACAACAGTTTTTCGATTAAGGGATTCGTTTGTGAAATATTAAGCTTCAAAGTGCTAATTTTTGTTAGAGTCAAATGTGTGTCCTCCACCTTTTCCAGCTAAACGGATCTTCTACGGAAATCTTGTATACTTGAAAAAATTCACGATAGTAGTATATACAACGAAGTTAAAAGGAAAACTATCATAGCTAAGTAGGTTTTACAAGTTTACGAGTAATAGTCGACCGGAAAAGTAAAAATTTCGTACAAATTCCATTGAAAAATTACTAAGCTCTCTTCTTAGTCCGCATTAAGGCTAACGCACACTTATCCGAGCCGAACGCGTCGAACGAATCGAAGTAAAGGAGGCCTCGCACACATATCCGAACCGAAAGAATCGACCGCGCCGAAGAAATGTTTCTATTTCCTTTACGCCTGTCGCACTGTTATTACTCTATTGTCAGTGCTTTATTAATGAAGATGAATGAGCGAGCGCATCGATCGAGTCGGCCGCATAAGCCGCGCCGGATCTGATGACATCATCCAAATTCGTCTAGGATTTCTGGGGTTCTTCCAGATTCGGACGATTCGACGCGGGCAAGTGTGCGAGGTTCCATAAGATTTCATACACAGAATTCTAAAATTCGTTTCGTTCGATGCGTTCGGCTCGGATAAGTGTGCATTCACCTTTATTGTTCAACTACGGAACCCTATTACTACACATGGCCCGACACGCACATGGCCGGTTTTTCAAAATCTCTCTACTACTAAATAAATAAATAGTGTACTTACCACAGGTAAACCGTTAGGAGGTATCTTGTGGTGGTATTGTTCATCGCCAAGAACTCTCTCGTTTGGTTCAGTAGGTTTATAATCCGTAGGATAGTCAAGATACTAAAATTTCAATAAAAATTAAAAATAAATTATTAAGTGGCGCCGGTGACTGAGTAATTGTGTGGAAACTGGCTATCATGGTATGAACATGTGATGCGGAAGAATGAGGAGTCGTGAGTAAAGTTTTGAGTATATAAATGTAGATTGTTATAAGGTGATGGAAGACCAAAGAAACGATGGATGCATAATGGGTACAGCTCAGAGGTTGTAAGTTGAGGTAGCGTATATGAGTTGACGAAAACCAGACTTCACGATACCCAGTTTATTCGTAAAAGTTACACAAAGTTATGTTGAATGCTAATCCGCGGTTTTACTGCCATGGCAGCTAGGTATTAGTCAACTAACGATTATTATGATAAATTAATATAAAATGAATCGCGTAAAGTAGGACTCGGTGTTAGCAAAATTGCCTGAACGTAAACCGTACATAATGTAAAAGATGATATAACTAGAAAGAGGGTGACTACTGAGATGACGGCTAATAGAGATGTATGGAAGAAAAATACATCCTGCGCCGATCACAAATAAGTTGGGATATGGGCAGAAGGACGATGACGCAGCACTTAGGGACTCGTTATAAATGGCGCCCGAGGCGCGCGCCCAGGTTGTTAGGTATCGGACGCTTATAAAAAATTGTATACATTTTTTTGCAACGGATTACATCAAGCGTCATCATCGTATGACGCGCGCCCGTCAGCTAGCCTAAAGGCCTTTTTCCTATCATGCGGGTTCGTGCCCGCGCGCGTGCGTCACACGCATGCATAGCACTTGCAGGTCACCTTTTCGTGCGTGTTTCACGCATCACAATAAATACATGTATGAAAAGGTTAAATTCAGGCGCCACGGGTGCGGGTGACTCACGCATGCGGGCACGAGCCCTCATCACAGTAAAAAGGCCCAAATAGAGATGTATGGAAGAAAAATTCATGCTGCGCTGATCCCAAATAAGTTGGGATAAGGGCCGGAAGATGATGACGCAGCACTTAGGGACTCGTTATAAATGGCGCCCGTGGCGTGCACCCAGCTCGTCAGGTTTCGGGCGCTTAAAAAAAATTGTATAAATGTCTATGCAACGGATTACATCAAGCGTCGCCGTCGTATGACGCGTGCCCGTCAGCTAGCCTAAGAGCCTTTTTCCTGTCATACGGGTTCGTGCCCGCGTGCGTGCGTCACCCGCATGCGTGGCGCTTGCAGGTCACCTTTTCGTGCGTATTTCACGCTACACAATAAATACATGTATGAAAAGGTGAAATTCAGGCGCCACGGGTGCGGGTGACGCACGCATGCGGGCACGAGCCCGCGTCACAGGAAAAAGGCCCTAATGGGGGATTTACACGGGTCTATTTTAACCGTGCGGCAAATCACCAGTCGCATCGCTCGTAAAAATCAAATCGCCACCCCATTTACATCGGTCGACAAAAATCGCATGCGACTTGTTAACAGAATAACACAGCGCAAAACACACATCTTGCGGCGGGCGATCAACTGCAACTGACCATTTACACGGTCGATTTTAGTCACCCGCCGCATGCGGCTTTTCGCCGCACGGCATAAGTCGGATGGCACCCAACTTTGGGGCTTGCGATTTTAGTCACATGCGGCCTAGTCGAATTGTCATTTAGACGGTCATGTAAATCCCCTATCACATGCCCAGCGCGTGATAAAGGAGAATGGGCGCTTTTTTTGTAAAGGCTGCGTCCCCAGTGCTGTATCAAATTATGGTATACTTATGTCATTTTGAACATGTGCAGTCGTCAAATCATCTCGTGCCGAGAGAGATAATGTATGGCTTATCTCATCTCCCATTAGTCATTAGTCTTAAAACTCATTAAAAAGTATACAATGAGAGGGTAAAGCCCAATTATTTCGTATATGTAACAAAAACATCTCTGTATCTTCAGAATTTCATGGGACAACATTTTACGTATTTGCTCAGAACTCGAAATTAGGTTTACTCACGTATCGGTCTTTTAGAAATCGGACGGCAGTAACGTTTCACTATTTTTAGGGTTCCGTAACCAAAGGGTAGAACGGAACCCTATTACTAAGACTCTGCTGTCCGTCCGTTTGTCCGTCTGTCCGTCTGTCACCAGGCTGTATCTCATGAACCGTGATAGTTAGACAGTTGAAATTTTCACAGATTATGTATTTCTGTTCTGCAGCTATAACAACAAATACAAACAAAAACAGAATAAAATAAGTATTTAAGGGGGCTCCTATACAACAAACGTGTTTTTTTTTCCGTTTTCATTGATAATGAATGGTACAGAACCCGTCGTACGCGAGTCCGACTCGCACTTGGCCGGTTTTTTTCCTCGACGTTTTCACTGCATCATTAATAAATTTAAAAGAAAAACTGCCCTAGTCATGTTAAAGGTTCAAAAGTTACAACAAAAATGTGGACATTTTAAAATTTCCTTTAACAACTCAGTGGGTCCAGGGCGCCTACTCCAAAAATCGAACTACGCGATTTCGGCTGACGGATCGCATTTTTTCCAACCACGAAAGTGTATCGAATCCGACAGTTGATTCGATATTCGCAATTTGAGATTTTGTCTGTCGTTCGTACTCTCAAATGTTAATTGACATCTAGAAGTTCGTTGTTTAACAATACTTTAATCGTATATTTATAAGTTCGTTGTTTTGTTTCGATCCGAAACTTGGAGGTTCGTTTTTCGGAGTAGGCCCCCAGGATCCGGTCTCTGAGAATCTGACCTCTGGAGTAGTAGTTTTACGGGGCTTAGCATAAGCCGAATGATGGTGTTTCGCTCCCAATTCCTGAAAACAGGCAAAAATGTCGACTGAGAAAAAAGATTTATTTGTTCAATAAATTCATTCACATCCACTGCTGGACATGGGCCTCCCCCAAGCATCGCCACATCGACCGGTCCTCTGCTTCTTGCATTCAACGGATTCCCGCGACCTTCACCAGGTCATCGGTCCACCTTGTGTGTAGGTAAGCCACCTACGCTGCGCCTTGTGGTACGCGGTCGCCACTCCAGAACCTTTCGGCTCCATCGGCCATCCGTTCTGCAAGCAATGTGCCCCGCCCACTGTCGCTTAAATGTGGCAATTCTTCGTGCTATGTCGGTTACCTTGCGGATCTCATAATTTCTGATATGATCACCCATCAGCTCATGTAATGAAACCTAATTCCTATTATAATTAAGAAACTATAGGTACCTTAATGTCTTCTTCGTCAAAAAAAGCTGGAAATTCTGTAGCCTGGATGATTTTGAATACATTTGCAAATATCTTGATTGCTAGTACCCATGTTGCTAACACCATCTCTTGATTGGATACTGAATTAAAAAGTTATTAATTCATAGTGGAACTGATTTAGCAATTGAACGGAATAATGGGAAATAGATAAAGTCTTGATTGATTTGTTAGATATTGATGGATGGTGTTGTATTCGTTAGCTTTGCTTTAAGACGAAACGCTTGTTGCGGTGCATGCAGCTGCGAATCCTGCGACCACGGCCAGAGGTCAGGAGTGTTCCTCACTGTGGGTTTTTAGCCGGTAAGAGTCCGGCATAACCCTTGGCCGTCCCCGGGCGAACTGTATCCATGAGGATTTCACCACAATAAAAAAAGGGTGAAACGGTTGTCGCTCCGACTCAGCATTCTTCCCCACAGGGGCTAGTATATAAAACTTCCTCACCGCACGCTGGGAATAGACGCGTGTTATAAGATTCAACAAAATCCAGCACGCTTGGTTGTAGGATCTATACGGTCCACCTGGCTAGCTACCACCCTCACATTAGGGCCCTTAATCACTAGGACACCATGATGGAGCAACCGGTGGCCGCACCGGTCGCGCCACCAACAAAATGTATGAACCAGTGGGTGATTCGGTTGCCGGCAACAAAGGAGACCTGACAAGTTTCATACATTTTTGGCCAAAATCTAAAGAAAAATAAACACATATTATGATAGTACATGACTACCTAAGCATTTTTATTATTACGTCATTCCTCTAGGTCTGATATCTGAGTCACTACATAAGGTTCAAATGTTCGATCTTAGTGAAAAAAATTAAAGAATTTTTAGTTTTGACTGAAATGGAATATTTTAACCATAAGTAGTGACTCAGATATCAGACTTAGAGGAATGAAGTCATATTAAAAAATGTTTAGGTACTTATTCATTAACTATCATAATATATGCATAATTTTCTATGGCCGGCTACTTTACTTTTTGTCCATTTTGTCAGATGTCCTTTGTTGCGCAATCAAGCTGACACCAGGTGAGGTACCCTTTATACAACTGCATACATTTTGTTAGTGGCGCGACTGGTGGCCGCCACCATGGTGTCCTAGTGAGATAGAGCGCTTAAAGTCCGGCGCCACACAGTTCCACAGTGTTCCATCGTGTGTATACAGCTAGAGGGGTATAGGGAAATCCCTATACAAGCTTAGTCTTAGTATACACTAAACCTGAAACTAGTTTGTTCAGAATCATTAGGAGAATGGATTGACATATTTCTTACACGACATTTTTTTCATAAATTTCAATTTTGTTTCAGTAGTTTTCTACCCATAACAGTTGACGGGAATAGACACCTTGAGGCTTAAGACGGTCCGCTCTGTCAGTTTCCGTGTATTAGACAACCCCTGCATAGCACATTTCAGGCATTTCACACTTTACTAAGGAACTTAACGCGACATAAACTAAAGTGTAACTTGGAGATTTATTAAAAAAAACACATATTCAGGCAGTTCCGATGAAAATCTTGTTAGGGTGTCTCGGTTTTCGTATATACTAAAAATAGCGTTGTATATCTGTTACTTGGACTGTCTGCGTTAACCATCCAGGTCAACTAGGGTTAAACAAGACCAGGGAGGATTTTTTAAATTCTAGCCCACCCCACACGGGGGTCCGCCCGTCTGCATGACAACGAATTCGACTTCAAAAGTGGTGTTTATTGCAACTCCCCTTTGACTATCCATTGTACAAGCGCTTGTGTAATGCGTCCGATGAGGTTACGGAACTTGAGGTCTACTCCCTAAACACGAAGTCCGTTGTTTCGGACTTAGTTACGAGCGTTTCCTACTCCCTATCACCTACGGACATACGATTATTTCGGGGCCCGAACTAAGAATGAATGACAACACGATTTGACAGTTGTCCCTACTACCGATGTGTTTTTGCCCGTCCGAAAAGTTGAACTTGACACTTGTTTTGTTCACTTCTACGTTTCGGGCTACTTTCGGACGGACGACTAACTTCGTTGACGGATTTAGGGAGTAACGAGTACCCTCTGAGGTATAAAAAACACTATACGGAACCCTAAAATGCTGGAGATACGGGGACAATTACCAATTTATCTCTGATGTATATTTACGCATTTCTCGGTACTTAATCTAAAACAGACGCATATTCTACGAGCTATTAAAAACATTCACTGACTGTAAATTATGAATTGTAAAAGCAGTTACGACTCAGGTGACGTACATTCACAGCTAAACGAGCAAAGCGAAGCTAAGCGAGCGGAGCTAAATGAAAAATGGAACACTTTTTCTCACTTTAACAGACTATTAGAGTGGAAATGAGAGGTAAATGCCTCAATGCTTTCCTCGATCGAAATAAAAAGAGGTAAAAAACACGAAATGGTTGAACGGTGACGACGAAAAGATAAAAAAGATTGCTCTGCTTAGTTTGAACACCAAAGAGGTGTGTACAGATAGTTCAGCATCGGAATTGCGTGTCACATTCGTAATTTCAATAGCTTTCATTTTGACAATACAAAAATATTCATTGAGTGGTACAGTCGCGGACTTGGAATGTTTATCAGTTTTCAAATTCAAAAGGGTATTTGACTGAAAAAATCTAATTAGTCCGTCAGTTAGCCCTTTAACGGGCAGTACATTTTAGGAAAAGTAAATAACTAACAATTTGACAATTTCGTATGAAAATAAAAAATTTAATGAAGAAAATCATTTTTTAAGTATCATTTGTATTTTTTATTAGAGAAAATTATAAAAAATTGTAAAAATGTCAGGTTTTTAAAAAAAAAATATAACAGGAAGGGTTTCTCAACATGTCCCAAAAAATATGGTGGTAAATATATTGCCGTTGCCCTTGAAAGGGTTAAATTATCAAAAAATATATGACCCGTATTTTTTCTTTTGTTACGTAAACCAAAATTGACGAAGATACGACACTTTTAAAATTGGCAAAACGTCACAAGCAAGTACATTTTTTACTTGCTTCTGACGTCACAAGCCCCCACTCTCGAGTTTTGATGCGTTTTATCTTTCCAAATATTCATAGATTTAACAAAAGAAAAAATACGTGTCCATTATTTTTCAAAACTAACTGGCGGACAAATTAGATTTGCAATTTATTGATGCTGTCAACATGCCTATTCCTTCTCACACCGTACGCAATAAAGTTTAAGATGTCATATCACCTTACATATGTTTTAGTTTTTAAAATTGTGAAGCGTGGCTTCCAGCAAAAAGGTTATTAACCACTTTTTAATGTTATGAACTCCTTTTTGCATATATTTGTCTAGTCAAAAGTTGTATAGAGCGAATTTGATTGAATTTACAAAATAGATTGTTTTTTTTTTCTAGGCTAACTAGTTTATGTCCTCTTTAAATTAACCTTTTTATGTCAATTAAGAAAAAAACATCTTTGCCCTGTCAATTCTATGCGATCGACCGAGCGACCTTATGAAAAGGAATGTGCAAGCAATTATAGACCTTAAGGTGGTAAGCATTTCAAGTTTTTTGTTTTTTTTTTGTTTTTCTGTTGGACTGCTGTAGATGGTCCTTGGGGACCCCTTCTACGTAACCGGGCAGTTATTGGCGAGACCTGACGGGTCTCCAGCCAATGGGAGCGGGGGTAAAATACTTAACCTTAGCTAACTACCTGTACTATACTAACATCATGACTACCTGTAACAACAGCACTAAGGGCGACCCCTAGTGGGACTCGGACTTCGGATTAGGGCGTTGCTGACAGGGGTTTGGGGGGAGACAGCTTCATGAAGGCTGAATTATCGGTGCCTCTGCGGAGTCTGAAAAGACGACCGGCTCTACGACGGGAGAACTCGGTGGATCGTGACCGGCGGCGGTGGGATGTCGCGACGGGCCTCGTCGCCGAGGACGGTAAGCCAGACGGTGGCGGACGCTGTGTAAAACATTTATAGTCCGCGACTGTACACACAATACAACACAATACTCTTTAATTGTACACAAAATAAACAAGAAACATTATTATAAAATAGAAATGTACAATGGGCGGTCTTATCGCACTAGGCCATTTCTTCCAGACAACCTTTGGATGGACACGACTAGCAAGAAAAAAGTGAGGGGTAGTTCTCGGTGTAACAATAACTAAAGAGACATTAAATTAAATACTTTAAATAAACCTAAAAACACAAATAAATTAATACTACATACACTACTAAAGTCCCCGTCACGAGAAGCTATAAATTTTGTAAATAAAGAACTTCTACAAAGTTACGTAGCGACAATTCAATCAACAACAAATAATCCCAAATTCAATCAACTCAAAGTTACATACGTGTAATACGAAACTAACGAGCAATTTCACTTAGTCGGGTTATATTTTAGCGATATAAAGCGCTATCGTCTAATGTTTTGTGGTACCGGAACTAAGATCAAGTATGTAACTAGATGGAACATTTTTAAAATGAAAAATTTGCTCTAGTTCATCTCTTCACTCTAATGAGAATTGATCCGAGGGAAAAAGAGACGAACTTGCTGTCATGAGTGTACACGTCAAACGAAATGAAGCTTATATGAGTTGAAGATCCTGAATGCATTTATATGTATGATTAGAGATGAGGCAGAATAATCTAGGGACGGTATCGATACATTAAATATTTATTTCCTTAACATTGAATAATTAATGACTTTCGAATTTGAAACGTTTTTGCAGCGACGTGACTATTCAAAAACGCCTTTCAAAATGTAAAAATTCCTTTCATAAAATACGTAATTAATTTAACTAAAGAACCACTCAAACTAAATACAGTTTACAATAGAACTAAGAATGCACACGACGTGAATGATGATAATTGACCAACGGCGTATCGTAGTTGACTATCGTTTTAACGCTTAGCAGACTGGAGCAGTGGTGGTCCAGAAGTAACGGCGCCAGCGCCACGGTTACCATGGAGTTTCTTGTCGGCTCATCTCCATAGGACTTACTTTTTGGAACCGTGCAACTAAATTGTCGAGACATTTCCTAAATGCATGTACTCTGCTTATTAGAAGAAAAAAAAACGTTGAATTTGAATTTACCGAGTTGTAGGTCGCGGGTTCGAACCCAGGCAGGCACGCACTGTGTAATTTGTGTTGTCACTGCTCTTAAAACTGTAAAGGAAAACGGCATGTCCAAGATCCAAAAAATCGAATACATGTGTCATCCATCAATCCACATTGGGGCTGCGCAGTGTATTACAGCCCAATCCCCTCTTTCTAGAGAGGAGGCCTGTGTCCCCGCAGTGTTGTGCTTATGCTTAGAAGACGTGTGACGTAACACTTAAGCTCACATTTTGATGTTGCTTATGTGCGGGTTACATACCACTGGAATTTGCTATATGCATAGGTATCTACTTACTCAATCACTCTTCTATATTTAGAGGACTGGGGTATAACAAAGGTGAGTACAAATTAAAACAGATAGCATTTGATCAAACACGTTTATTCCAAAATAATAAGAAACATTTTAAAATATAAAAATTAGATTACAATGAGCAATCTTCAACTTCAAGGAACCCGTGCCTAGGAGAGCATGTAAGGGCCAAAACACACTTAGCGTATCTTGCGCCATGTACTGCGCGAGATACGCGACGCAAAATACGCTTAGCGTTAGCCGCTAAATCTGCTCCCAACATAGTTGGGAAAGGCAGAATTGAACGTCAAATTCAAGGAATAATATTGTAGTCACAGTGGTCAAATACTTGAATAACCCTATCATTATGTAGTGGTTGTCCATGCAATTCAAATATTCGAGTATTCGCCTCATTTTACTGTTCTAATAGTATGAGCTAAGGTATTCGAATTTTTTAAGTAATGGTTTGCCATTTAATATTCGAACGCAAGAACGCTTTAAGACACGCGCCTACGCGTATCCAATCACTCGGCGGGGGATGCTAACTAAACTAATTTATCCTCATTTTAACGGACTGCAACCTACTCCGACAGATCGGTTAGGTAAAGTTAGAATTATGACGACTCGGCTGTCGGCGGTGGCTGGCGAGCGGTAGTTTCGACCAGTACCCCAAGTGTGAGTTTTTTTCGTTAACTACTGTAGTTGCGTCACGACAAAAATGTATGAAAATTTAGGCTGCGTCTCTAGGCGCACCGTTCACTAACTAATATTCGCGCGTTAATTGAACGGTGCGCCTAGAGACGCAGCCTAAATTTTCATACATTTTTGTCGTGACGCAACTACAGTAGTTAACGAAAAAAACTCACACTTGGGGTACTGGTCGTAGATTACTTATGTAAGGCACCCCGACCGAATCGGTTAGATTAGGTTAAAACAAACGCGTCACACAAACGCGCGCGAGTTTAACTATGCCCTTTTTACTGGGAGAGCTAAAGCATGGGGCAGAAGCGTCGTCGTTCTCTTCTTCAAGAAGAGCGAAGACTTTATTGAAGAATTATAAATTTCGCTTCTGAGCCATGTCTAAAAGTTGTTTTCGAGAATTGTTATAAATCGTTTCGCGCAAAGATTCGATGAATTTCAACCACCGAAGCAGGTCGGGTTGGGAAAAAGATATGGCACCACAGACCACCGCTTTCATCTGTCATCATCAATAAGTACGTCTGTCTCCTGCAGCCTTATTGTCTAACTCAACTGGTAATCGACATGGACTTCATTTTTGACATTTGAAACCTAGCCTGGACTTCAATTGTCACTTTCGTATTGTGTAAATAGCTGTCACATACAACACCATTACCAGCGAAATTCAAACCCAGTGAATGAATGGAACTTCGTATTATGGCTGATTTTGGTATTGCGTAACACCGAAATGAATTTCAGTAGCAAATTCAAGCCCATGTGAAATGTCAGATGAAGCAGGGAGCTCATTTGAATCTTGTTTGAAGTGTTTTGGTCAAATTTTTATCAAAATAAGAAAATTGTTGTGAACATTGTATTAGAAGTGTTTGAAGAATAAGAAATAAGTTCCTACCTAATATCTCAGAAGTAATTATTAATCATCTGAACACCCTTATTTGAGTAGATAGGTGCATTCGTTTCGGCAAAGAAACTAGGTACTTTTCTTGCAGGCGTTCTGAAATAGCCATACTATCTTAGCACTGTTGTGTTGAACATTGTATTAGAAGCGTTTGAAGAATAAGAAATAACTTCCTACCTAATATCTCAGAAGTCGCATTTTTCGGGATTGCCCGACTAGTCGGGCAATCCCGAAAAATGCACGTGAGTAAACCGTAAATAATCATAAACTTTTGTAACGCATAAAATCGGTAGTAGCTTTTTAAATAAACTTACTTTGAAACGAATATTTGGCAAAAAAAATCACACACAACACCAACGTACAAAATAAACCGCGAACTTTTGACCACAGACTATACACTATGACAACTCCAACAGTGAGTGACATGAGTGGGTTTCATAGTTTGAAGAAAGAAAACTTGCGTTTCGTTACTAATTTTTTAGTAAACTTACTGACAAAATACGTGATTAAACTGCAAATAATGACAAAAATAATGCATAGGCTGTGTTTTTACAGCATAATAAATATAATTACCGTTTTTGCAACTACTAAAACAACTAAATCGCAAATAGTACCATGGCACTATTAGTAGTCCTACTTGCATTACCGAAACGCAACACGGATCATTCATTCCGAAACCGAAGACCAGTTGAATACCTTAGACAATACCGATAACATTCTGACTGGGTCGACCACTGGTAATCGACTTCAAGTTCACTGGTAATGGATTTCAAGTTAGACAATAAGGCTGCTGTTTGTAAATTCATCACGCAAAATCTAAAGATCACCATTTACAAAACAATACAAAACAAAAATCCATGATTTTGTTAATGTTGGTACTTAATAACGTTAATATTGTAGTCTTATACCTTTGTTTTGTTAGAAATAATTTCAAAACTTTTATTACGTATTTACAATTTACGGCTTTTACACTGTTTTTAAAAAACTATTTGATTTTTGATTTTGGCCTCCAATAACTAGCTGATCCTAACTGATTAATTAACTAAATTATACAAATCATTCTACCAACTTAGAAATCTTATGGCCAAAACATACTCAGCGTATCTTGCGCAGTACGCGGCGCAAGATACGCGACACACGCGTAAGTGTGGCTGTAGCCGCTGAAAATACGCCGAACATGGTTAACTTTACATCGCTCGAAACTTTACTCGTTCTAGGCCCCATTAGGCTCGGCTTATCAACGTACAACGCGTGAAAGAATTTATATGTATACGCGTTATGCGACGAATCATGAGCTGCGCCAGATACGTTCAGTGTGTCTGCAGCCTTATAACTATTTTGTTAAATTGAAGTTAAAACTTAAGATATTGATATAATTGAATCATTCTACAACCTTAAACCTAATAAATAATAACATAGCTTACAAAACAAAATGTACATACATACTTATACATTTAAATATTAATTGAATTCCATGTAAAATAAACGTATGATCACTATAATTATGTACCTTTGATATTGATTGTTCTGGAAATATAGTGGGTATGGCATCACTACGTAGAGTTCTTTTTTTGTAACCTTCACGGTAGCAATCCACTCTAAAATGGAGTGAACATAATTTTGAGTACTGTGAAGGAGTCCAATTTTGTCTTCCAAGATTACGTACCCACTTATATCTGATTTTTGGTTCCAAAGGAAATCTAAAAAAAAACATTATATAATTACATTATAAATTATATAAATGTTGTATAATGATGTTCGCACTTATACCTAACTATATATCTACTATTATCTTAAGCATTCACTTATAAATAGAAATATTTAAAGTGAACATATAAAGCGACTGAGAAAAATATCGATATTGTGGAGCTTCCCTACTTGTGCGAGTAAAGGTAGATGATCTGCCAAAAACTCTTTGTAAAATACAACAATGTTATTTCTTGAATAAACTACGTTGTATATGCTTACTGAAACTTGATAAAACTTTTAGTGATTACTAATACTAAACCTAATTGGCTTAAAACGGCATTTGGGAATAGTCTTTTCGTAAAAATGAGTGTCGATAACTTACATAAGGAAAGATAACTTGCTATTATTTTCACTTAAAACACTCATACGGCTCTTACAGCCGACTGCAACACAAACCATATTTAATGGGGCAAGCAATGAACACACTCACTCAGGTCACAATGGCACCAAAAGAAGAATAATTCGATGAAAACTATGTAAGAGCTTGGTATAGTGCATTATACCAAGCTGACTCGCAATTGTAAATTTTGACGTTTAAGACGGAGTCAAAATTTTATGGTTATCTCTTTTTTCTTAATTCATAATTGTCATTTGAACAAAAGAGACAAAAAGTAGAATGACATTCATTTTAAAAAGGTTCTGTCTAGTTCACATACTTTGTCTAAGTACCGGAACGTGTCTGACTCATGGAACGTCAACATTTGGCCCGCCATTTTGAAGTAAGTTCACACTGACGCTGTCAATGCTGTCATTTGAGTTTTGAATGCGTTTCAGTTTGTTTGTGTTCTTTTCGTAGATTATTATTTATTATTATATAAATAAAATAAAAACCATTACTTATATAAAAATCATTACAAAACTGTTTTTTTTATTTGTTCCAAAGGTTGCGAACCCCTGAATGTGTGTTTACAAAATTTATAGCTTCTCGCGACGGGGACTTTAGTACATAGTTGTAGAGAATTCGGATTGTGTCGGGAACTTCGTGGAGTGAGCGCCATCTGTTGTTCGCCACCTAACTAATCGTGACGTCAACACCACTGCCCGTTGGAGGGAGGAGACCGGGTCGCTCGGTGCGCCCGGAGGATTGCTTCTTGGACCGTACGACGGAACACTCGTCTAGAGTATTCTGTGTACATCAGCTGAAGAAGTCTGACCTTTTATATCTGACTAGCTTGTCCTTATTTTATGATCTTGTAATAACTTGTAATAATTATCTAAAGTATTATATTGTGATCTAGTTCATGTTACTAACACTAACCCAAATACAAGTACTCTCAGTGGTGGAGAGTCTATGTTGGTTTTATTTACTACATTTACCTTGCTCACAATCCTGACATACCAATATTAGCGATAACTGTAATGATAGAATCACTCCTTAACGATTAAATTATAGTGTCGCTAACAATTGTTAATACATACGTTGCTATGGAAATTGTTGACCTGCCAAAATCAAAGCCGGATTACGAAAGGATTACGTGTGTTTTGCATGAGGATGCAGAGGGGCTAATAACGTTACATTCGATGAATCATATCGTTTCATAGGTATTCGTAATAATAACTGCAAATGGAATGCACGTACGTTATTGAACGACGTCAATATCCGACGTTATTGGACGTAAATTTCAGGTTTACGTATGATAAAGCTTTCTGGCATAGTTATGATTTTTATGGCATAAAAGGTTTTATATGGCTTTTGCGCGGAATTTTTTTGAAAGGTTGTGAGAATTTGGATGCGATGGGCTTATGGCCGGCTACGCGCTCAATCATGCATGCGGTAACGCCATTGTCGGTAATAATGGCACTGTGAAATTAGCAGCCATATACATTATACAGTATGTTAAATAACAGAGGGTGTTTCCTTAAACCCGTTAATCTATATCATCACCATCATCATCATATCAGCCTATTGCCGTCCACTGCTGAACGTAGGCCTCCCCCAGAGATTGCTAACCATCCCGGTCTTGGGCAGCCCGCAACCATCCGCTGCCAGCCACCTTTTTCAAATCGTCAGTCCATCGTGCCGCAGGGCGTCCCACACTACGTTTGCCCAAACGCGGTCTCCACTCTAACACGTGTCTGCTCCATCTACCGTCTGTCCATCTGCAGACATGGCCGGCCCACTTCCACTTCAGCGTGGTAATTCTACGCGCAGTGTCGGCGACTTTAGTTCTCTGGCGAATGACTTCATTGCGAATTCTATCCACCAGAGAAACCCCGAGCATCGCTCTCTCCATAGCACGCTGAGAAACCTTAAAGGGGATTGTCCATTTAGTACGAGACTTTGGCCTCGCATGAACAAGCATTGAGAAATATATTTTTGCAATTATCAATTACTTAGCAATCCTAAGAAAAAGAATATGAATATGATTTAGTATCAAAAGTATTTAAATAGGATTTATTACATGTGACAAATAAGGTTATAAATGTGAAATAGTAGACATTTTTATGAATTATTTTATTTTATTCTGATTCGTACGTTAATAATATGTTATCTAGAAACTGGGCAGGTGGAGATATATGTTCTTAGTACCTTGCCCAGCTCAAATACCATATAATAGTCATGACATGAGCGCAGCAACCCATGTTCTCCGGCCAGCCATGCAATTACAACAATATTCTTTAATTGCTTCCCTACCATTGTTATTTTCATGAATAAATACGAAATATATTTTTCGGCTTATGTGCACGCTGTGTATTTTACCTCGTAATAATCTGCAGGTGGCCGAAGGGGTCAGAGAGTCGTCTTAGTTACTGCTTCCACTACCCATCTACATACCGTGACAGATCTTGACATAGTTGACATGACATTTTGTTTCAGTTTTTTGTGTTGCTATACATGATAAAATCAAAAATCGATATAAAAATCTTTAATAATCGGATACGTTTCTCATTAGTTTTAGTACATTTCTGCTGCTGCATTGCTGCTATTAAACATTTGAAAATAATTTTATTAATAAAATATAAACATAATACGACTGATAAAATCAGTCAACAAAAAAAAAATAATTAAAGTACACTTAAGTATATCACATTTAGTAATCGATAAATAATGGATAAAAATGGCCAGTAAGATTTTGGCAACCCTGACTCTAAAAAAGCGAATGACAACTGTCATTGACTGTCATTTGCCTTGTTTCATAGATGACCGGTAGTCATAAAAATCAAATAAAATACTGGTAAAATTCATATTCATAAAAGTGTTGATTGATACAAAGATATAATCAGAAAGATTTGAAAAAAATATGATATTATTATTGTTATAATTATTATTTTTGTAGCATTATGTTCACGCGTAGCCTAAAATGGACATTGCCCTTTGTGAACCAGGCCCACGGTGAGTGTCCACGTTTCGGCTCCGTAAGTCATTACGGACTATATCATTAATACATTAAAATTAAAATATGAAAATAAGCAAAACAATTCGGAACAGCCTGTTTAAAACCAAAATAGTAGCGTAGATAGGTTATATGCTATGTTGCCGTGTTTTCCACGTTCATAGACAAGTGTGCATGGACAGTAAGCGTTGCTTTTGAGTATTTTTTTTCTTTTTTTTTGGGAATATTTTTCTTAGTATGTACGGATGCTTAGTATTGCTGGTTAACGGGAACGCCTTTCGTTAATTATCATCAGAGATCGGAATAGGTAGAGTATATTTACCTAAATTTCGAGGAAGGAAGTAACAGAGAGTGGATAATACCTCCTCGAAAATCTCGGAATATTGACGTTTTAATCCTGGGATTTGAAAATCACGAATTAATTATTGGACTTTATTTATTAGTTACAAATTATTTATTTGAAGAATCATATAAATTTTTTTAGGGTTCTGTAGTAAAAGTATTAAATTAAAGAGCTTTGTTTTACATATTACATTATTTTTTTACATTTTACATAGTACGGAACCCTAATGACCTGTCAAAGCCATAGCGATTACGAGGGTTTGGCGCAAAAAGGATGCTAGTCTAATTTCTAGGCTATATTCGAAACAATATTGGAAATCTTCTTCAAAGCACCTGCAGAATTTGCCCACTTTACGATTTAAACAACCAGAAAATTTGAGGAGCGACTCGGGGAATCTTTGCGATGTTTTATTCAGTTAAAATCTTAGTAAATTAAATTAAGTTACGGAATAAATTCAATATAGTGACAGTACCTACAAAATTCCACCATTTTCGCATCGACGGCGACGGTCCCTAGCGCATTAGACGCTGGCTAGATGAAGTAGTAGTAAACTCACGCCTTTTTCCCATAGGGGTAGGCAGAGACTGCAGAACACCATATGCAACGATCGTTACATACTCCTTTCGCTTCGGCCACGTTCATACATCTTGTCATACACGCACGCCGGTTAAGAGTACTACGCACCTGTCCTTTTTGAAGAACATCACCAATAACATTGATATTTATGTCCTTCTATATCGTTCTCTACTGGCATTTCCACTGACATCCGCCTTAAAAATTCCTTTTGTTAATCGCCGACCAACCACCTTTTAAGCATAATTCTTTCAATTTTTCTCACTACATTATCTTTTAAATCGCAACTTTGTTTTATCACATCATTTCTCAATCTATCATTCAAGGTTAAGTAGTTAGTGAGTAATAACAAAACGTCTGTATAAATAAAAATAAAAGTCCTGACTGACTGACTTAGAACTAGAAACCAAACCCTTAGAACTAGAAAGCTAAAATTTTGCACAGAGGTTCCCTTTATAAAGTAGTAGTAGTAGTGTAGACAAGGAATAAAGAAAGGATTTTTTGAAATTCAACCCCTAAGGGAGTTAAATAGGGGACGAAAGTTTGTACGGAAAATCGTCATCAACGCGGGCGAAGCCACGAGCAAAAGCTAGTTCATAAATATATCCGATTATATCACCAAACTATTATGTTTAGTAGTCAATTTTTATTAAAGCTTTTTGCTAACTTTACCCGACCAAAACCCTTTAAGGAGTCTCCACAATGTACCTACATTTAGTAAAAACGCCTGACGTTTCAATTCCCACTCGATACATTTTCGCTCATTTATTTTTTATCAGAACTTCTGGACTGCCTCTTTACCGCATCTACAGCTTGAATTTCTTCACTGTTTTCCTCTTTATCACGCCTAAAGTTCGTTATCCTCATCGTTATTTAGGCCGTCTTTTCTCTCCATCTATTTACGAAAAAATCTCACACGTAAGATAAACTAAATTTCCCACAACGTAGGCATTTTCAAACGATTTCCTATCAGCGATACGGACACATTAAACGATATTTATCTAGCCATTAGGACGCCATCTTGTTTGCGCCCTGTTACACGAACGTATTCCGGTCATTGAATTTGTTTCGTGTGACAGAGGTTTATGTTGATGCAATTATTTTGCAGCCTGTTTGAGCTTATTTGTGAAACATGGGATTATTATAGTTTCAATTTTAAGTACTCATGAATAATTTATCACTGATTCGTGTATTTGTACGCCACAAAGCCCAAACATGACTAATCTTTTTCATGTATTTGAACAACCTACATGCTATGTATGTATATTCATGTTTCCATTAATAAACTTCATGAAATCATAAACATTATTTGAGGGCTGATTTTTCAATAGTCAACTAACTTTTAACTGAGGAATATAGGACATCAGGCAAACGATACAGAAAGAAGGTCCTACAAAAAAAGTTGCGCGGCTTGTCCTAGGATTATTTCCAACAGCTAGGTCGTATTTAATTTTTGAATAATTACTATGTACATAACGTAGTAACTGCATTTCCTGAGCTGTAATTAATTTAGGAAACAATTAGTTCACATATACGATATTTTTCAATATGATTACTGATACAAAAAAAACAATGTTTATTTTATATTCATCAGTTTTGAATTTAATCGTCAGTTTGTATTATAACATTTTCCAGGTTATATTCAATTACTTATTTTATCGATTAACAGCTCAGGATATGCAGTTACGGTATTAAGTCCATAGTATCATTTCTAGGTTTCCATATGACCTAGGTATCGGAAATTATTCTAGATCTGAAGCGCAATTATTATTTTTTGGACCCGCTTTCTATTTACGCAACACACTCTAAGGTTACATTTATACACGGTGACACTGACATTCGACACAATGCAATCGCGACACTGAAATTAAACCAGAGCTAATGCGCAACTCAGTGTAACAGCGATGTACACACTACGACACTCGGTGTCGACACTGAGTGTCGACTGTAATGTGTCGCCGTGTATCCTTACCATAAGGCTCAATTTACACCACCTCGGAATGGAATGGAAGCGACGAAATTGTACATAGCATAATAAACTTTATGTCAATTGTATAAAGTACAAACTAAATACGAGCCAAAAAAGGTCGCGCGTCTTCCGGGGAATCCTCGGGGATTTAGCCTTAATCGCTATGACTTTGATTTTGACAGATCAACAATTTTCATAGCATCGTATGTATTAACAATCCGATTTCTCCACTACTATGTATTGACTAAGTATGTATACACTAATATGTATGAATATTGGTGTATTATCAAAATCAAAGCCTACAAGTGTGTTGCGCAAATAGAAAGCAGTTAGGATGCAGATTGCCGGGTCTCCTTTGACATTTTGACAGCTTTTGTATAGAATTTGTACGAATTATTCCTTCGATAAAAGTTATCTAACCATTGAGAAATCGGACCTTAGGGCCTATGCACACGTCGTCTTTTCTACGCACCGTCGACGCGCGTTTCCGTCAAACTCCATACATAAAAAATCACAATAATTGTTTTTTAACTATGAAGTATGACAGAAACTTGCGTCGACGGCGCGTTAAAAAGACGTCGTGTGCATAGGCTCTAGATAAATTCATAAACTTAGGTACCTATTACAAGAGTCTGGTTAGCAAAGTTACAAATTTTGATTTATTGTTAGTAACACTGACTCAATATACGTTTTCGGTATAAAGATATTATTTGAGAAGAAAATTACTTGAAGTTAATAAGTTGTATTACTGTCTGAGAGTTTATTTATTTCGTTGTTTTCATATTAGTCTGAAGGGTTACAATAAGTCATTCTCGATGGTGTGTGTAGTCTACTAACTATGAACAACTTTTACTATGAGAACAAACGTAAAATCGCGAAAAAAAAATCTGATGTTCCCTACATTTTGACGAGTTATGCGTACATAAATGTAGGGAACAGTTGTTTTTTTTTCGCGATTCAGGTTTGTTCCCATAGTAAAACTTGTTCATAGTGATGAGTACAATCTCCCATTTCGGTTTGTCGACTGTTTACAATTTCACCATGTATAATTTGCAGCAATTGATACCGGTCGTATCAAGTACTAAGTATTACCTTTTTTTTTTTTTTCGTGGGAAAATCCTCATGGATACCCATCGCCTGGGGAAGGCGAAGGGTTATGCCGGACTCTTACCGGCTAAAAACCCACGGTGTTCCTTCTCCTGACCCTTGGCCGGGGTCACGGGATTCGCAGCTGCATGCACCGCAACCAACAAAAGTCGTACAAGCTCTCGTATTTTCGCTTATACATTTGAAAAAGCCTCGATTATATATCTGTAATGTTTTCCCTAAAAAGCTTACATAGAGTAAAATATGTACTACACAATTCAAACAAATTCTACAACATTTAATTTAATGGATACCACACAAATTCTTTACATATTAATTTAAGCATGACTAAACTCCTTACATTTATTTCGCACAATTAGGTTCTACTTTGGCATACTAAAGATATTTATAAAGTAAGCTACCATGTTTAATTAAATAAAGACCAAACGTTTAAGTAAGAAATAAGTAAGGTTAAGTTTGAGTTTGGACATAGCTGATAGAAATAAGTAGATGTGGTATCATTCTAAAGATGAATTCTGCTGTCGCCACTTTTTAAAATGTGTCTATGAGCGCCGCGGATCAGTGGCGTTACTTAGAAATACATCGCTAGGTTTACTTCTTCGTATTGTCTTTTTTAACTTAAAGTAAAGAATTTTATAAGTAAAAAGTAGATAAGTAATTAGAGTTAATGTAGAACTAATCGCCTATCTCGATTTTGTTTTTATAAAGTGCGTAATTTAAAAGTACATCGCTGGCTAACTGTTAGGTATAGAAGAAGTCATTTTTTATAAAAACTAAAACGGAACAAATTGCGTATTATGCATACATCGATAGAACAAATATAGATCTAATTATTTAATGTATTCGTTAAAACGCAGGGCATGGTCAATCGCTAGGTACAGAGACACGATTATCGGTGTGACTGCGAAGTCTGAAGAGAAAGAGCGAGTACCGCACCGCATACTGTTTTATAGACCGTTTTGACAGGTCGTGAAGTAAATATGTCAAACTACCGCCACGACGTCATTAAATCCCTAACACTAGTGACTATTCTGTATTGTGTAGCCCTATTTGCCACATCTACCTTGTTTCTATTAGCTGTGGATGCGTCTGTAGTCTGTACAAGTTTTGGGCGTGATGTTTGCGAGACATATTAATGCCTATATTTTACCTAAACACAGAAATCTAATTAGCTTTCTGTGGTAGTTAAAGACTGTATAGAATTTTCAAATTCAAGAAAAAAATTGTCTTAATAAAATGTTCGTGATGTATATTTAGGACATACCCACTTGTTGTTATTGTGAATGTGAACGTGCAACGTGCAACCTCTCATGTTATACCAGTAATAAACTAGCATTCGTACAAAACACCCGCTTGCTTATTTCTACACCTCCCAGTTAGATACATATCAGTTCGGCAATGATTTGGTGAAAAATACACTGCAGCTACAGTTTTTAGCAAACGTAAAACATTATAAATTATGTATTGAATGTCGATCAAGTCAATAGTCGACGAGTCGTCATGGATTAAAACCACCTAATTAGACGAAACGTGTTGCGAAATGGCATAGCGAACCCGTCAGTAATATGCATGGCAAATGGCGATTTGCTGGCGACAAATGTTCATGTAATTTTGAAACAGCCTCAATTGCACCGTGTTGTGCAAAAATGATCCAACCCAGAAACTTGCCAAAATTAAGGTATATATTGTTCCAACTGTTCCAAGAGTATTGAATCACTTCTGCTTTACATTTTTAGACTTTTACATAGTTTTGGATTGTTATAACTTATCTTGTAAGAATATTTTTAGCTGACACTATAAAATGAGTCTTTTCCCACATTAGAATACTGATCTTTTTCGATAGTTGAGCATCAATACCTTAATTTTGGCAAGTTTGTGGGTTGAATCATTTTTGCACAACACTACTAATTCTACTAATGAAAATGTTTATATTCGCAATCCAGCTGCAGCTAAACCAGGGCCGTTTGGCTTTTTTGTTAGAAATTACGGTCGAACGACTATAGTTCAGCTGCGGTTCAATTGCAATCTGAAACGATTTTGTGAATAGAACGGGTCCAGTCTTCAACACGGAGCGACTGTTTATGACTATTTGAATATCCAATTGGTTTTCAAACGTTATTTTACTATAGCTTTCGTGAGGAATGTTTAAGTAGGTGTCCCGGTCTATAAATATCGTGGTGGCCCGGAGGTTACAGACCCGCTCGTTAAGCACAGGGTTGTGGGTTCAAACCCAGGCATGTACCAATGTGACTTTTTCAATGTCATATGTACCTACTTTCTTAGTTAATCTAAGACGCCACTGACATACGGTGAAGGAAAACATCGTGAGGCAACCTGGACTTAATGTTCTGAAATCGCCAACCCGCAGTGAGCAAGCGTGGTGATCAATGCTCGTTCCTTCTCTGTATGAGAAGAGGCCTTTGCCCAGCAGTGGGACAGTTACAGACTAATATTTATTTATTTATTTTTATTTATTTAGTGTCCCGGTGTGGAGACGGCCTAGAATATAAAACTTCCTCACCGCACGTTGGCAAATGACGCGTGTTATAAGATTCAATAAAACCCAGCACGCTTGGTAGTATGATCTATACAGTCCGCCATTCTCACATTAAAATCCAGCGCCAAGCAGTTTACTGTGTTCCGTCGTGTGTATGTGAGAGCCAGACTGGTATAAGGAAATCCCTCTATATCTCTGTTACTTGGATGCGTATGCTCCATCGCTCCATCTCAGGGTCTAACCCTGTTGCGAATACCGTCAACCTCGACCAAAAAAATAATACTATTTAGACATACCAACAAGACATAAAAGTAATTTAAACCGTTACAGCATCAAGCACAAAAGTCAACACACAACGCAAATTAATTGTGATATCAACAAAACAAATATGTTCAGTCCTTTATTACAAACTTTCTCATTATTATTCCATCTCTACAAACGTTTACAATTCAAATTACTTCACTCTCAAAAACCAGCTTTAAAACAGAACATTAAAGTCTACTTTTCAATGACAAATAGTTCCTTTCAATTCTGATATTTAAAACGTATGTAAAGAAGTTTATGAACGTACATATTTAATTCACTGTATGACGTTCAAAGTAGTCCGGTATTCTAGTTCTACGTAAAGAACGTTTTAATTAGTTCGCCGTTCTTTGACGAACTAGTTCGCTTCTCTAGCTAGATCAGTTTCACTTTGAATGCATCTGCTAGAATTACATCTTTGTACTGATCTTAATTATGTGTATTCCTGGTTTTATTTCTTTCAGGTCTGACGCGTCATGCTACGTGAGCGATCTACAAGCGACGCGAAGCGGTGCGGTGCGACGCGAAAACAACAAACAGTCGATACCTATTGAAGTGGCCTACGTGACCAAACGCACGTGGAGTACGGTGCGGCGCGGCGCGGCGCGAAGCGAACGCTGTCAGTTGGCTTGATATTTTCACGCGAACTGGATGCGGTGCCGTACAGTGCTACTGAATGATGGCGGCGCGCGGCGAGCGGTCCGCGAGCACGTAGGACAAAGCCGCCGCTTCGCACCGCATCGCGTGTCACCGCATCGCATCGCTTCGCAATTCGCGTCGCTTTAAACCGCCTACGTAAGACGTTGTGTAAGGCTGCGTTAACACATGCGCGATTTTTGTCGGCGCAAAAGCGCGCTCGCGTCTCGTACGAGTCGCTCCCTCCTCATAAACGTCGCTATGCAAAACATTCAGAGGTGACGGAGCGCAGCGCAGACACGACGCTTCGCCGCCTGTGCCTTATTGCAAAACACACAGCCTCGCCTCGTACTCGCCCGACGGATCCTCTGTGTGGGACGAACCCAACAGAGAAATATTTATAACTTCATTTTCTAAGCATTTTTGAAGTTATACTTCTTTTGGCGCATTGAGGGTTTGTTCATTATTAAGCTATGTCTACACCAGTGCGCTTTCATGTTCATCTTGCGTCTTCGTCTGAGACATGCGTGAAGCGCCATAGCGCACGCTAATCCGTCTATTGTAGGTATGTCGACTGACGACTGACCGAGGCGCACCGGGTGTAGACGATAAGCTGCATGCGTCTTATGGCAATCAATATTGCATGCGCTTGACGCAAGAGGAATTGAAAGTTGAAAGCGCAAGATGAACATGAAAGCGCACTGGTATAGACATAGGTACCAATACGGATGTTACGCACGCAGCTGTAGCGTAAAGGTGACACCATGAAGTTAGTTGCTGACATAAACGAAGCGAATAGATTTTATTATGATATGTCTGTCAGGTCTGTCTTAGTTGAAATATAACTTCTACCGCGCTTACATAAGTACACAAGACTACGCACCATTTCTTTAAACCACACCTTTTCTCGCTATTTATTCAATAATACAAGGTGTTTTTTGATATCCCATAGCTCTAGGGTATGATTGAGACCATATCAAATAACCAACTGGCAAATGAATTATTCTTCAATCATCATTTTTTTTGTTTTAATTTTTCATACAAAATAATTCGACAAAGTCTCGATTATTAATGTAAAACATCCTTACGTGAAATATGACAACGTCGCATTTTCTTAGCTTTAAATATGAATGATTGGTTTGAATAAAAATGAATTACTCTTATTTATCAATGAAACTTAAATACCTATAATTTAATTATGATTGATTATAGGTATCTTCGAAACTATGCATTTTTGGACCACCTATTCTAGAAGATTTTGTGTTCTTTTTACTTAAATAATATAACCCTAGAGTTATGGGATATCAAAAAACATAAGTTGTATATTCAGGAAGAAAGAATAAAGCACTGATAGCCTGGCGGCTAAACGGTTACCTTCCCTGGTCCGAGTTCAAATCCGGCCCGCATCTGACTTTTAGAATTCATGTGCGGATCAGAATTTGATCATCACTTGCGTTAACGATGAAGGAAAACATCGTGAGGAAACCTGCACACCTAAGAGAGCTTCATAAATAATCCTGAACTTTTATCAAAATTGTATTTTAACGCACCTGTTAAGAAGAAAGAAAATACGTTTATTTGCGGTAAACATGATGCAAAAATAAAATAAACACAAAAACCAAAAAAATAAGAAGGATGAGGGAAACATGCGTCATATCCACGCAAAACGGCTATCGCTCAGCATTATGCTGCGACCCTATGCAAGACAGAGCCGCAGCGCTGGTTTTCAGCGACAGCCGCGATGGTAAAACATTACGCTTCAATCCGCCCATCTGTGTACCTCGTTCATCATCAAACTATAGGCAGAACAGCTATATTGAGCGCGCAAGCAGGAATTTTAATGAAATTTGCAAGCAGCATGATCTATGCTTTCACAACTAGTGTGAACTCAGCCAGAAGGTGCTTGAGGGTCTCTTTTTTCAAGTGACGGCGATTATTTTAACCCGTGTTCTTTTTGTTTTTTTGTTGGTGTCACATTGTAAGCAAATACCTGGGGCCCAATTCTCCTAAAATAAATTGTTGCCAAACGCAATCGAACCACAACCGTCAGTCAGTTTTTGTTTTCGAAAACTTTCAAAATGATTGATTTTGTTTTTTGTGTCAACCAATTCGACAGCTTTTGAAATTGAGAACTGTCTGAATGAACGGTTCGGCCTTGGTTCGGTTGTGATTTATCAAGATTTATTTTAGGAGAATTAGGCCCCTGTATATTATTTCTAATAACTTAATTTTTAGCAGTGGTAGTCTGTATGTTCTCAACGTATTTTTTTATTTTTATAATGTTTCTAAACGTGAGGACTTGTTATTGGCTTGCAGATGACTATGTATTCCATCTTTGTTCTGTTGTATGCTGTAAGTCCTCCATAGAAAATAAATAAATAAAGTTCTCAGTGGTGCGTGTACCACGCACCAGGCTAGCATGGTGGATTAAGGCCTAAACCCTTCTCATTCTGAGAAGAGGCCCGTGCCCAGCAGTGCGAAGTAATGGATGTGTTAAGTATTCAGAAAAATAAACGTCATTCTCGAGCACGTGGTGCTATCTAGTAGTGTTCAAAGTTGCTATATGGCAATCACTTGCTTAATGCTATATGCTTTATATTTCAAGCATGCTATTTTATATGCTTTATTAAAAGCATGTTTTTTTTATATTGCGTAGGTACGTAGGCCAAACGGGCGTGCGCGAATAAAGCAAGCGCGGTGACTGTTATCTGACAGCATGCGTTACAAGAATCGCATCGCATTTTATGAATTTATTACGATAAAACGGAACAGTAAAAAAAACAATGAACTTTCCTTCATACTTTCCAGGCTTAGGACTGTCTATAATTGATTAAGTGTTATTATAAAATAAATTAAGTTTGTTAGTATTTAAACGCGGTGCGTAAAACGATTACGCACGCGACCGATAGCAATCTTCAAAAACTTCAAATCAAATTAATTTCTTGCTACTTGCGTTGCACTTGCGATTGCGATTTTGCGATGCGCGACTGACAGAGATACAGAGTGCGATATAAAGCACTAAGCAAATAGCAACAAGTGAGAGCCACGATAGCATTTGCTTTATGATATGCATAATAAGCACGGTGCTTTATTTTGCTATATGCTATATTAACCACCACTAGTGCTATCTACCCTAGGTCGGCAGAGCCACTAGGCTCCGTCGCTAGAACTGATTGCATCACTGTAGCTCCCGAATAATCAGCATAAATCCACTGGCAGGAATGGCGCCACCAGAAGTTCGTAGAGCAGTTGCTAGCTCTAGCGAAACAACCAAAATGGAAAGAGATACGCGTCACCCTCTGCACTACAACATCCCCGTTCGGCAAAGACTTAAGAGCCGTAACAGCTTTGCACAGCGTGTCCTCCCACTCACTGGCGAACGTTCACAGACAAGAGTCCAGTTGTGGCGAGATAAGGCTTCTCTGCCCACTCCGTTTGTTGCCCCTTCCGAAGATCTCCCACCTGGACATGAGTTGCCTTGGCTGACCTGGAAGTCTCTAAATAGACTTCGGACTCAGGTTGATCGAAGCAAGGAAAACCTGCTCAGGTGGAAATTTGCGGATAACTCAAACCTGGAGTGTAAATGAGGTGCCGTTCCGCAAACTATGGCGCACCTAACATCATGCGCCGCCTGCCTTGTTACCTGTACGCCACAAGAACTAATGGACGCTACGGATAGTGCTAAACTCATTGCTGAGTTCTGGGCCGACAGGTGAAGATTGTCATCGACACGCTAAGAAGAAGAAGCAAGAATCTGGACTAACGAGTCAAAGAACTATCGGGATTAGCGAACTAGCTCTCACAGTTCATTTACTCGTTCGTTGGAACTAGTTCATTCGTGAACTGCACAGTACTAGTTTCCATTATAAATTGCAGTATTTTATAATGTCCAGACCACAATACATATCAAAGTATTATTAACACATGTTTATTTAGTACATATTACCATTTGTAATATTTATTCAAATGTGCAATGGTGATTTTAAACTTAAAAGCTGTTATGGGATGGAAATAAGGAAGGGCCAGGGGACCTACTCCGAAAAACGAGCGTCGTAGTTTCGGATCGAAACGAAAGAACGAACTTATGAAAATACGATTGTAGGGGTAAGAAGCAAATTGCAGGATTACTCAATAATGGTCGCATACATATTATGATAATATATCGGGAGTAAAAAGACCCTTAACGATAACGAAAACCACATATTCTACCCATCATTGGGATCATTTTTTTCTACCAGACCATACCTGGGAAACCATTGGTTTTGGAGATATTGAAGGTCAAAGTTAAAATTTTTTTTTTTAGTTTTTTCCAGAGATGTATTCTAAGTGATAATACTAAACTTTCTTCCAAACAACCTTATCAAAATTTTCAATTTTTCCTCACAAATTACACATTTTAAGTTACAAAAACGCAACGAATATCAAACGCACACGACCGTCTTGGCTCAGCTGTGTAGCCGCTGCACGCATGCAAACGCACGGCATCGCCATAACCACACATTGCACGCTACAAAAAAAAAACTTTTTTTTTTGTATGCCAAAAAATAAAAGTCGTTTCCCAGCAATTATTTTTGGTGTAGTTTAGTTTGATGTACAGTGTGCTTTATTTCGCCTTTTTTTTTTGTATTTCGGCTATGTGATGGGTCTTTTTACACCCTGTATATAACTTTACTGGTACCAGTGTCTAAATACATGTTTAATTGTAAACTACATATTAATCAACCTAACCGTATGACTGCGGGGAGACGACTGATGCGCCGTGCTAATACAATGGAGCGCTTGATTATACAAAACTTATGCGTCAGCAGTGTCGCTACACTATGACCCCCTTTTACAAAAAAATGTATTTTTTTCAATGGTTCTCGCAATGTAATATCTATTCTATTCATTACAAAACATAAGTGGTTTTTTTCAATGATTCTAACAAATTAATAAAAACGATCGAAGTATGGTCAGACAACGAACTACTAGATGTCAAATAACATTTGAGAGTAGGGTGAATGAAAGACAAAATGTCAAATCGATCGTCGGGTCCGAAACAACTTCATAGTAGGAAATCGTGCAATCCGTCAGCCGAAACTTCGTCGTTCCATTTTCGGAGTAGGCCCCCTTTTTTTGTCGTGGGAAAATCCTCATGGATGCCTGGGGAAGGCGAAGGGTTATGCCGCACTCTTACCGGCTAAAAACCCACGGTGTTGCATCTCCTGACCCTTGGCCGGGGTCGCGGGATTCGCAGCTGCATGCAAAGCAAAACCGGCAGGCCTCGGTCCGCCAGCCCCTGGCGGACCTCTCCTTCTGTAGGGCCTTGCCCCACGTCCTCTTGAGAGGCGCGCACGGAACACATGCGCGCCGCCTTCTCGGGCCTGTTACTGGTCGGGCGACGGGTCCCCTAACCCGTCGCCCTTAGGCCATACACTAGGGTGACCGGAGATCGTCGCGTGCCCTCCGGCGGCGCCCAGTGCGTCTGGCGCTGGAAGGTAGAGTGGCTGCCGTATCTCTCTCCCTCTGGAGTAGGCCTCCTGAAGCTTGTCTACGAACGCGACAGGGTTTAATTTTCGGGGCTGGCAAATGGTTATTGCGTTTTTATGCTTGATAATTGACAGTACGAACATGTTTACGGGTTTTCTCACGCATTTTTATCGGGGTCCCGTTTTGTTTGACAGAACCTAGAGATAGCAGGCTTACTCCCGACAGCATCGAGTTTTGAATCGAGTCGACTTAGTGTCAATTCTTACTCTTGAAATCAACAAAATAGCACGACCGTGCTGAGGTTTGATTTAAAACTAACAAATATCAAAAACAGTCGTTAATTTTTATTCGAGCCGGTGCACAATTGTGCGCTTTTGTCGATTTCAAGAGTAAGAATTGACACTAAGTCGACTCGATTCAAAACTCGATGATGTCGGGAGTAAGCCTGATAGAGGGACTCCCGTATACGATACCCCTCTAGCTCTCAAATATCCATGACAAATAAAACGGCTTTTGCTGTTGATTGTGCACAATAACACTTCTGCTCACCCCCTCGGGAAATAACGACGAGACATGTATATAATATTGCTATATTCTTCTCAATATACTAATGTACTCGCTCGCAAACAATTTGTCTATCTAAGCAGACCGCCATTTGTCACGGCGGCGGGCTACCCGCTCTATCGTTATGAGATGTCACGTCAATTTGACAGATTCGCAGCGTGATGCCACAGGATATACAAGAATAGAAGGTTAACTTCCATTCTCGTATAATCTGTGCTAATCTTTATGCTTTAAGAAGGACAACTCTTTCTTTCATCAATTTACATCACGCCTGTATTACCCGAGGGGTTAAACAGAAGTGTACGCCCTCATTTCGCCATCATGTTTAAGTCCCATGTAATAGGGGGGGGCGAGCGTATATAGGTCTGGATTTGTGCCCGATTGATGGCAATTGCCATCAACCGGGCACAAATCCAGACTCCGGGGCTGCTACTGGGAAATTCCACACGGAAAAACTCTATAACACATTGCCTGACCTGGGGATCGAACTAAAGACCAACGCTCGGCGTGCATTTTTCTGGATTGCCCGACTAGTTTCGGACCCAAACGGAGCCCTTAATCATGAGCTGAAAACGCGGCGAGGTCGCGAGTCGAACTGGCGCTGCACCGCGCCGCGTAACGTTGCGCCCGCGACGAGAGGGGCGCGCTCTGTGTCGGTATTGCTCGTGCGTCTTCGTGACTTGTCGTGTCCGGGTTGTTGAATGACATAGTACTGGTGCATTCCGCGCTAACTGTGTCGCCCTCCAGACTTAACTCACTTTTATATGAAGTAGACTTCAGAGCTGGTTTCCAGGCAGGCGGCAGTGTCCAACCACCGTCTCTATTGAAGTTCGGATGACGGCTGATTTCGATGGCTTCACGTACTTTTCGCGGCACGAAATATTTCTCCTTCGCTAATACTTACTTTTACTTTACTTAGTACTTCGCTAGCATTCGGGTAGTTATTGGCGGGACCTAAAGGGTCTCCAGCTAATGGGAGGAAGTAAAATAGGTACTTAACCTAAGCCAACTACTTGTACTACACTAACATCATGACTACCTGCAACAACAGCGCTAAGGGCGACCCCTAGTGGGACTCGGACCTCGGCTTAGGGCGTTGCTGGCTGTAGATTGGGAGGGAGACAACCTGATTAAGGCTGAATTATCGGTGTGGCAAACAATGAGCCTTCTGTAACTTATCTATCAACACAATTCTGTGGTGACATTCTTTATATTTCATCGTTACTCTGTCAAAGTTTGAAAGTCATTTTAGAAGGCGATAGAACGCTGTTTGTTTGATTACATAGTTCTTTGTTTTGTATAAAAAAATAGTTTCTTAGCTTTCTGGCTTGACTTTATAAAAAAACACAACCAAACGCAGTCTTCGTCGACCTAGCTTACTTGTTTTGCCAAAGATACGAACAAAATTATGCAGAAAAAAAGTATTACCTGTGAAGGAGCACAGCTGTATAAAATACACTGCCCTCTAATATAAAAAAATGTAAATTCATTTGGTAGCTTTAAGTCTAAACTGTCTCAATATATACTTGAATATTTTTCACCTTCCAGTAGAGGCTTGAAGCTATTAACTGAATGTTCAGCGACCTAGGATAAGTTCACTAAAATAGTGAGAATGATGCTATTATATTTTCATGCAAGTGGCATTTTTGTCATTATGAAAATAAACTTCTTTAAACTTAGTTTCAAATATTTTGATAGCTATGTGATCCCTTGCTTACACTCCTTGTAAAGGTCGCTTACCACGGTGCGTGATAGCGCACACGGGCTGTGCGTGGTATCATCCGTAAAATCACGCACCGTGGGAAGCCACATTATGAGGGTACGCGATCCGAAGCTATTTTGCCCCGCCCACTGCCACTTAAGTTTGGCAATTCTTCGAGCTATGTCGGTTACATTGGTTCTTCTGCGGATCTCATCATTTCTGATATGATCACGCAAGGAAGCTCCGAGCATAGCCCTCTCCATTGCAATCTAGGTGACCTTGAGCCTTCTTAAGAGGCCCATTGTGTTCAACCACGTTTCAGTGCCGTAAGGCTGTTTGTCCACCTGCCGCCGTCACCGAGAACGAGGTGACGTTGCCGAAGTAGCGATACATTACTATGGCTGCGTGTCCACCGCACGTCCGTCATCCGAGCGCCGTCATCTCGGCCACAGAGATTGCGAGTAGTTCGGCGCTACCGCTAGAACTCCTCCGAGATCGTGACAGACCGAAATGACGGCAATACAAAACGCGTCTGCTCTTGTCGACTACGAGATTGACGGCGCCGGTGCACGGATTTTTGTCTTATGTTGAGAACTACCGAGAGGAGCTCGTGGCTAAATAATTACAGCCGCATAGACCGATCTTCCGGGTTAAGCCACGCTTGCCGAGGTTGGTCTGTGGAAAGGTGACCATTTACCATAGCGAGTTTCCTTCGTGCCTCGGAAAGCACGTAAAGCCGTTGGTCCCGGCTGTCATTTGTAGATCTTTGACAGTCGTTACTGTTGGTCAGAAGCCAGAAAGTCTGACAACCAGTCTTACCAAGAGTATCGTATTACCCAGTTACTGGGTTGTGAAGGTCTGATAGGCAGTCGCTCCATGTAAAATACTGATATTCAGCTGCATCCGGTTCGACTGGAAGCCTACCCCAACATAGTTGGGAAAAGGCTAGGCAGATGATGTTGAGAACTACCGAGATCGGTCGCGGTGGACAAACGATCGCCGTCACATCTTTCCGAACTCGGTCCGAAATAATCTCGTTTCACGGTGACGGGGCGGCGGTGGACGCCCCGTCCTCGTAACGCTCTACGTGATCACTAGCAACATGCACTGGTCAACGACTTTCATCTTGAGACACTACTTGAGACACAATCATAATTATTATTAATATTTATAAGAACAATGACTACATAAAAATACCTTAGGGCACCCGATACACCTACAATACTATTGCACAATATTTTTGTTGTGCAATAATATTGATTCCAAACGTTCAATAAATTCACTCAATAAAATTGACAAACCAGTCTAATATAATAATAATAATATAAGTTTATTTGGGCTTAAGAGGCATTTACAGGCAAACATTTACAAACAAAAAACATACAATTATGCACAATACAACTTAACATTGAGCTAAGAGTAACGTCATTAATGCAAATATTTGTATGAACTCTGGTACCCAAGGTAAAGATTTAACTTGTGTTATGGGTACCAGCATTCTGTAATAAAATAAATTCAAACATTGTGACATTACTGTACTGTGTGTTTACAAGTGCTTGTGCGTGCATGCGCGTGCGTGTGTGTGTGTGTTTGTGTGCGTTGCGTGTGTATGGTGTGTGTAGTGTGTGTGTGTGTGTAGTGTATGTGTGTGTTTGTGTGTTTGTATGTGTTCGTGAATTTGAAGTGGCATGTAGCGAAGAGTGTTTGTACTATGAAACATGGGGAATTATATTTTTAACAGATTTTCAGTGTCCTCGTAATTCTGCGTTTGAAGCCAACAAAAAACTTTTCATTTACATTCTCGCAAAGTAGTAGAATATATTTGGCATCTTTTATTGATTTTATTGTAGGTATAGAAGACTTCCTATCCCATAGAAATGTCGTTGAGCGAGTGCCGTTCTACAGCGTTGAGTAGGGCATACCCTTTGACGTTGACGTTTGTCTTGGGAACTAGGATTATATCAGTCTGATCAATATTTTCGTGCGAGCAACATGTCTGACGACGAAATTTTGGCGGCAGCCGTGCTAGAGATTTCGTTGAATAAAAAATAAGAAAACGTATATGGGTTAAAGAATGGTTGAAAAGATCTTTTTGGTTGAAAAGAGATTCTTTATCTTTCACAGTATTCTTACTCGCCATTTTACTCAATTTTACAACACGATCATACACACTAACACCTTGACTGACCGATCGCGACAGCTCCAAACACTGAAATGAAAAATATTGTGCAATATTAAGCCTACACAGTGCAAGAAAAACATATTGCACAATAAAATTCAAGCTCGCTCAAACTTTTGTTCAGTCATTGCGCAATGTTTCAATACTATCCTTACACGTTGAATAATATTGTCAGATACATATATTGTGCAATATTATTATAGGTGTAGGGGCGCCTAAGTGATCTTTCTATTTGAATTTTTCTTATAAGTACTAGAATAACTTTTACGGAGCTACACATTTTTTTCATTAAAGCTATTATTTCCATACTATTAAAGGAATTCCTAAGACTCTCAATAAAACAGTACATATTTCACAAAAGCCCCTTGAGGCCTTCTTTTAAACAACAAAGAACTTCATTTTTAGAGACTTAAAGTTCAATCTCCCTTGTCAAAAGAAACATTTGATTCGTGAAAAGTGAAATGCTGATCAAAAGGAATATTAAAAGTACTTTCAGGTCTTAAAAATATCTTAGGAAGGTAAAAGGCAAGAGATTCCTATAAATCACTTATATTTTTTGGGTATAAAATATAAAGTTCGTTATATTTTTTTTGACGTTTGAACTTAGGCTTAGACTTATTTAGAAGGGATTTTAATATTGAAGATAGGCCAGGGCCGGATTCAAAGGTTTGGAGGCCCTTGGGCAACGAAGAGTCACACCGATAATTCAGCCCTCATCAAGCTGTCTCCCCCCCCTATGTCCACGCCAGCAACGCCCTAAGCCGAGGTCCGAGTCCCACTAGGGGTCGCCCCTAGTGCTGTTGTTGCAGGTAGTCATGATGTTAGTGTAGTACAAGTAGTTAGCTTAGGTTAAGTATTTTACTTCCCCCCCATTGGCTGGAGACCCTTCAGGTCACGCCAATAACTGCCCGGTTACGTAGAAACCGTCCCCTAGGACGACCTACAGCAGTCCAATAGAAAAAAAAAAGGGCAACGAAGAAGTGGAGGCTAGTTGAAATGTCTTTAAAAGGTTCCTCGTAAGTGTGTTTCTTTTTCTCTTTGTCAGAACAGTAGCGCGCCGATTAAGTTGCAGTGACGCTGAAGCTAAGTTCACGCAAGCGTATCTGACAACGATCGCCGATTAAAAGAATACGAAAAGCGTTGCTTTGATCGAACCTTAACTGCAACTACACTGCAACTGAACTTATTTAGCTAGGCAGGTATGATTTCTTTATTTTCTTATTATTGCGTATTTTTATTTTCATTCTCTACTACACTACACATATACACACACACATGTTGGTGAACGGGCATGACCGCTGACTGACATCCGTGGAGCACAAAGTTTCTAGACGAAAACCAGCGTCAAGTACATAAAGTGCACATTAAGCTGATCTGGACACCTTTTTGGTTCAGCCGTGAGACACATACCCAAGACTTTTTTATTTATATTACACTTTTTATCTGTTAAAATATAAATGATTCTTTATCTTTTTTCTTATTATCTAAAAGAAAAAAAACTCGTTTTCTGGAGGCCCCTCTCTTGCGGAGGCCCTGGGACTAACGCCCCTGCTGACCTCACCTAAATGCGGCTCTGCGTTAGGCTCAAAGACTAAAAACAAAATAAAAGATGGAAACATTTTTAGTAAAATGTAATTAATAATCCCTTTTTATGTATAGACTCATTTGTTTATTCGATTGACACACAGATTGTGTTGCTGGGGAGTTTTTTGCGCCGTTTGTTCTTCACAGCATAAACACTAGGAAGCGGTAAAGGGTGAGCGCTTTTGGGGGCTGTCTTATTAAACATGGACGTTCAAAAAGAACTAAATCATTCTAGTCTATTTTGAATAAACGAAAATAAAAAATAGAAAACACGCATAGTGCAACACACTGAAAACACTTCGCGTGAATCCGTTTTCAGTGTTGCACTACGCGTGTTTTCGATACAAATACAGATACTTGCAAACAACGTATGAACACGCACTCCCGCGCTACGCTGCGTGATGCGGTGCAGTGTACGAATCGCCTAAATTGTGAATGTGAGTACCATGTAGGCTAGCTTTATATACTAATTTCGTAAAACTGTTTGGCGGTTTGAGTATTTTTTGTGACCTACTCAAATGTCCGGCTGATCGGTAACGTCGTGTGTCGGGTCGTTGAGCTCTCTATAATAAGGTTGAGCTACACGATTTGCCGTGCGTGCCGTCAGTTGGGACAGGTCAACTCAAACCTGCTGTGGCTCTTTCCTCAAAAGGCCATTCCAGACGTTGCCTTACATTGTTACACTCGCATAGTTTTATACCACAATGTCTGGACTTTAAAAGAGACCTTGACCTCTGAGTTTGTTTCGGCTTTTCTTCTCAGAGCTAGTCAGATAGGAAATGCCGGCGCCATCTAGTCTTAAAAAAACATTACATTGACTTGTAAAAGTGTCTGTAACAGATTAATTTACAGAAATAAATATAATTTATCATTTATTGAGTTTGAGTTTGAAATCTTTGGTCTAGTGCGGGCGAGGTGTTATTGAGTTTTTTCCGTGTGGAATTTCTCAGTAGCAGCCCGGAGTCTGGATTTGTGCCTGTTTGATAGCAATAGACTCGCTCCCTATTACTTGTGACTTGAACATGATGGCGAAATGAGAATGTACTGTACACCTCTGCCCAACCCTTCAGAGAACGCAGACGTGATATTATGTTATGTTAATTTTTTGTTGAGTTGATGCTCATTGGCACCATGTAAGGTAAAATACCAGCGTCCGGCCCTGGTTCAATCCATGGTCCGGAGCGATGGGGCATGGGAAGCAGTAACCTCCTTCTGCGAAGCAGTAATACTAGCGAAGGAGGAGGCGGAACGCGTGAGGAAGAGGCAAACCTCACGCCTCAGCCGCCGCAACAGAAGGAGACGCCCCGGGCGTCGGGAGTCGCAGGGCTCGTCCCGGTCGCCTTAGGCGCGGGCCTGCGGACAGCGAGCGTTGGGTGGCTCGCCGGCCGATCAGAACCAGGGAGGCCTACTCCCTAAGTCCGTCAACGTAGTTAGTCACCCGTCCGAAAGTAGCCCGAAACGTAGGAGTGAACAAAACAAGTGTCAAGTTAAAATTTTCGGACGGGCAAAAACACATCGGTGGTAGGGACAACTGTCAAATCGTGTTGTCATTCATTCTTAGTACGGGCCCCGAAATAATCGTCTGCAATAAGTGATAGGGAGTAGGAAATGCTCGGAACTAAGGCCGAAACTACGGACTTCGTGTTTAGGGAGTAGACCCCCAGGCCCGGGTCGACGGCGCGTTGTGTTCCACGCGCGCCTCAAAGAGATGTCAGCTTAGTAGATGGAGCCCGCTAGGGCCAGTGCCTGCCAGGGTTGCGTAATTTGTTCAAAAGAGTTACCGCAGCCCTGAAACGCAATGGGCATTAGGAGGAGCACAGATGGGTTTTAGTCAGTAAGAGTCTGACACTCCCTTCCGCTCCGCCCAGAGCGGAAGGAGCCATATGATGATTTCCCATCCATAAAAAAGGGCAAAATACCAATAACAACAGTATTATTTATAAGCTTACATATTAAAAACTTAAATAATTTACAGTCGACCGTTTTACATACATTTGCATTTTATTAACTGGCAGTGGCTACCACGAGTTTTAATGTGAATAAATTAAAAGTAAAACGAACAGCTTTCCTTTACAGGGGAATACGACGAGTTTTCTGGAATTCTTGTTACTAAACGTAGGAATAGTGTTCACCTTCGCTTTCAGCTGCGAAAGCATTTTTTGGCATACGTAAACGTACTGAAGCATGCGAAAGCTGAATCGAGGCGAAAAGGTGAAAGCAAGCGTACGCATGTTTATACAAAATACCCATTTTTTGCCGACTTCAAAAAGGAGGTTATCAATTCAATACGTATCTTCGTCATTTTTTTTTTTAATTTTTGTCTCATCAATTTTTCCGGCATTTGTGGAACGAAAGGAGTTTTTTTTTTTATTTATGCTTAATACTCTCGTATTGGTCCCACATGAGTTTCATTAGGTTTGGGTGACTAGTTTTTTTTATAAAATATTATTAGTACTTTGATAATGAATTACCTATTGACGACGTTTCAGCTGTAATAGTCCACGAATTTGTACACTATTGTAATTTGTGGCACTTAAAAGTATTTTTTTTTATTTAATTAAATTAAAAAAAGAAGGGAGGGCTTTTTGTGGGATGTCTATAATATTGTAAAAGTAACGTTCAAAAAGAACTAAGTAATTCTAGTCTATTTTGAATAAATGAGTTTTGAGTTTGAGTTTGAAATAAAAACTTATAAAATTAACATTTTCAGAAGTCGGTCCCCTCAATTTGGTTCAGCGAGGATAAGCAGAGACTTCTGAAACTGTTAATTATATATGGTAATTATTTTATTTTTAATAATTAAAATTTTAATTAAGTATTTTATTTTTCTGGACCTAGTATTTTTATCAATTTTTTTGTTTTTTTTTTTGTTTTAATGATACGTAAAAATTTTTTTTTGATAAATTCCTCACTTCCGAGAAGCTGTTGGACTGACTAAAAATGTTAGCTCAAGCAACTACGTTCCATCTTTAAGTAAAATACAAAACTACACTCTTTTACTGAATACATAACAATCAAAATACATTATTATGAAATTACAACATCAGCCTTATTACAAAAAAAAAGAAAACAGATTTAATAATATCAATATAAAACAAGCAAATTGTTACAACATCCCACTGTTTGCGATATAATAAACACCTAAACAATAAGTACTTACTTAGTAATATTAAAACAGAAGAGCTCCTCATTGTACAGTTTTCAATGCATTTAAATTGACTTATTTATTCTAGCGAGCCATGTTTATTCAACTTTTCTATTTATTAAGACTCCCTCCCTAATAAAAATGTCTGCTTCGTTTTTCAAAAAATCTTTTCAATTTTATTCTGTTCTGTATAAATTGTTTTCTGTTGAACGATTTATTTATCGTGTCGTGTCATAGCAAATCCTGGAGGCGAATTTTACTAATAGAGACGTTTAATCAACCGCATCCAAATCGTTCATTCAGATAGTCGTTTACATTTTTTTTAAATTGTAATACAACAAAAACTAAAGGCGCGATTCCATTAGGCAAGTTACTTGTATGCAAGTTGCAAATTGCATACAACTTGAACAAACCTGCATACAAGCTACTACTTGAATGAGGTAGTTTGAACTTGTACATTTTTTTATTCAAGTGACGTGCAAATTGAACGCGTAAACGTTAGTTGCACTTTTCGAATTGCGAACGAGTGATGTGTACGGGCATGGTATCGCTCTCTGTATAAATTATGGAAACATAATGGCTGTTAGGTGGGGGCACGAGAAATTAATCATCTTTATTGAGGAGTATCAAAATAATATCAATTGATGTATAGTAATGGGTGATTCATTTCGAGGTACTTTTTTCAAAACTTAAAAAAATAATAAAAAAACTCGGGTTAACTTTAATGTCATACAAAAGAACCATTCTTGACATTAATTTTTTAATGATTATTTGTTTCGAATGTTGTCCGTAATTGCGGTTGGTCCATTCTGCAGTTCCAATTTTCGATGACGCGTCCGAGCATTTCGAGTGGTATTTGATGAATACGAGTAACGCGAGTAATGTTGGCTTTCAGTTACTCAATCGTACGCGGCTTATCAATATAGACTTTGGACTTTACATAGCCCCAAAGGAAAAAGTCTAGGGGTGTGACATCACAGGATCTAGGCGGCCAACTGACTGGTCCGAAGCGCGAAATTAACTTTTCACCAAATTGTTTTCGCAATAAAGCCATGGTTTCACGTGCTGTGTAGCAAGTGGCGCCGTGTTGTTAGTACCAAATATCCTGGAGATCACGGGCTTCAAATTCAGGGAACAAATAGTCTGTTATCATGGCACGATAATCAAACGAAAATACGTCATCGAAAATTGGAACTGCAGAATGGACCATGTTAACCTCAGTTACGGACAACATTGGAAAGAAATAATCTTTAAAAACTAAATGTCAAGAATGGTTCTTTTGTATGATAGTAAAGATAAGCCGATAAATTAGTTTTTTCATTATTTTTTTTAGTTTTGAAAAAAGTACCTCCAAATGAATCACCCGTTATAACTCAATTGCATGCAATTTTACCTCATGATATTCAGAAAATTATCAAAAATCTCAAAAACACGAACAGTGTAGGTTATGATGGTATTGCCACTAAAGTAATTAAAGCAGTAAATGAAGATATCTCTCATCACTTAAGTCATATCATAAACCTCTGTATACTGACTGGATCGTTTCCGAAAGATCTGAAACTTACAATTATAAAACCTTTATTTAAAAAAGAAAATAAATTCTTGATGGAAAACTACAGACCCATAGCGTTAATTTCTATATTCTCAAAAATATTTGAGAAATATATTTATAATGAAATCGATACTTACCTAGTAAAATATAAGATTCTATGTGATGAACAAAAGGGCTTCCGAAAAAATAAGAACATCAATATGGCGGTTTATGACTTTCTGTCTAATGTTTCTTTACACGTTGATAAATCGTTACCCGTTTGTTCTATCTATTGTGACATGTCACAAGCTTTCGATTATGTGGATCATAATATTCTGTTAAATAAACTTGAGGCTTATGGTATAAGGGGTAATGCCTTGGAATTGATTAGATCATACTTAACAGACCGTCAACAAATAACTGAAATCACAAAATTTAATTTAAAAACAAAAAACGAACAGATTTTCGTCTCCAATAAGCGTTACATAACATATGGTGTGCCCCAAGGTAGTGTATTGGGCCCACCATTGTTTCTATTATATATAAATGACCTACCAAATGCAACTATTGAACCTATGTCATTATTCGCTGATGACAGTACTGTAACCATAGCTTCAAAAGATATTAACTTATATAATTCTGATGTAAATAATTCATTAAATTCTATAATTACATGGCTTAGTAACAATAACTTAAAAATTAATCTTAATAAAACAAAAATAATGCATTTTCGACAACGAGACAAGTTACATAATACACAGGAAATTAAATTAATTTACAAAGATAATATCATACAAGAAGTAGATTCAGCTAGATTTCTAGGACTAAACATAGATAAACAATTAAATTGGAAAAACCACATAAACGAACTTTGTAAAAAAATCAGCAGTACGTCATATGCTCTTTATAAGCTGGCCCCAACTGTCAACACAGATACTTTACTTACAGCATATTATGATCTTGCTGAATCATTGTTAAGATTTGGATTAATTTTCTGGGGCAATTCGACTCTTAATGACATTGCTTTTAAAACACAAAAGCGATGTGTACGGGCTATGTTCGGAATGCAAACTACTGACAGCTGTAAGCCAATATTTGCTAAGCATAAAATTTTAACACTTCCGTCTTTATATATTTTTGAAGTAGCATTATTTGTAAGAAATAATCTGCATTTATTCCCGCGGCTATCAGATAAATGCGTTCGAAGTCGTCGCAACAATGATCTCTGCATTCATCCATCTAAGACAGCAATGTTGCACAAAAGTATAATATGTATGGGTCCAAAAATATACAATAAAATTCCTAAGGACATCAAACAATTAAATACACCTTTATTTAAAACAAGGTTGAAAAAGATGTTAACTGTGAAATGTTACTATAGCTTAACAGACTTCTTAAATGATAAACTCTTAGTTTAAGTTATTAAGCATTTCATTAAAATTATAATTTAATATAGTCATTTCATAATAGGTAATGACTTATCTCAATTAAATTCATAACCTCTATATTTGTACGCCTTCTATGGCATAACATGTAGCACCTAATTATTTTTAACACCATTGCATGTTTGTAATCTACTCATGTTAATGCAAATAAATTGATCTTTATCTTTATCTTTATCAATTTGCACACTCTCGAAAACATGTTTTCAATGTTAGTAAGTTGTACGCAAATGTGACGTCATACTTGCATGCAAGACTTGCCTAATGGAATCGCGCCTTTAAAGCTAAACATTTTGACAGTTTTCGTAAACAAAAACTGGCTGACGGTTGTGGTTCGTTTACGGTTTCGCAACAATTTTGTTAGTAGAATTAGCCCTCTGGTATTTTTATTTTCTTACTTTACTTTGGTTTCGCATGGTTACTGCCTCTCCTTCACACGCTGCAGGCAAGCCCTGCGTGGGCAACGCAGCACCGTGAACCAGTCGCGACAGTAGGTGGTGACCTCTCGCTTCCAGCTGTGGTGGTGACCGCCAGTGTTGCGGTGCTAAAAGCTGCGAAACCCGCTACCCCGACCATAGGCCTGACCTATAAGTTCCTAGAAGGAACACCCTAGGTTTTTAGACGGTAAGTGTCCGGCATAACTCCTCGCCTTTCCCAGGCGGAGTGTATCCACGATCAATTCTCACAATAAAAAATATAGGTAGTTACTGCCTCTCCTTGGCCAGGCTCTTGCATAATCACTACCTTTTTTTATTTTATTTATTTATTTAAAAGCAATTGCTTACTGTACTTACAGTTACCCAACACGTACAGTAAGCTAACATGTTATTTCTTATTAAGTAGAATTTTAAACATGATTCTCAATCATCAAGAACTCGAAACAGTAAACAACAAACTGTTTAAGGTTGTTGTTGAAAATATCAACATCTGGCTGCTGAGCAATCAGGGCGTTGAGCATTGATACAGCACGACTTGTGGGAGCGTATTGAGCAGTACATGTACGTACCGGCGGTACCGCCAATAGACGACGCTTGCGCAGCCGAGTGTATTGATCAGGTGCTGAGAGGGAACAACGAGCAAGGGTTGTAGGGTTGTTGACCCTGCTATTTAACACTAGGTAGTAATGGATCATCAAAGCACATTTACGCCTTAGTTCCAGTGTGTTCAAACCCACCATACCAGAAACGAACAGCGAAGGATACAAAAAAGGATAGTAGCCGAATAGTTTTTTATATAAAAAACGAGCAAATTTTCTTTGAACTTTCTCAATCATTGTCCGATACTTTACCTCGTGTGGATCCCAAATAACTGAGTTATACTCCAGGATACTGCGCACATAAGCAAAGTATAGGACCATGATTGCCCCCCTATCCTGCAAGCGTGCTGATTGCCTCATAGTAAATCCCAGTGACTTATAGGCTCTAGTACAGATAATAGGTATGTGAGTGTTGAGAGTCATACTAGTGTCGAGAATGACCCCCAAATCCCGAATTTTTGTGACACGTTCAAGCGGAACATCAGAGACTTTGTATGTGTAAGCGTTGGGTGAACGAGATCGAGTGAACGTTATGGTTTTACATTTCGTATAGTTAAAGTCTAAAGAGTTGCACGCACTCCACGCTACAACATTATCAATGTCCCGCTGGAGCGCGTCGCTGTCTTTTATGGACCCGATGCCCAAGAATAGCTTCAAATCGTCTGCAAACATAAGACATTTGGCTGTCCTGACGACATCCGGCAAGTCGTTCACCATTATGAGAAACTGTGTCGGTCCCAATGTACTGCCTTGACTGACACCAGAACAAGTCTCATAAGGGTCTGACCGATAGCCGAGAAGTTGAACGTATTGTTTACGGTTTTTAAAGTAATTTGCAAACAATTTTAAAAGATTTGGCGTAAATCCTATGGCTGCAAACTTTTTCAAAAGCACGTCATTATGGACACGATCAAAGGCTTTTTTAAAGTCAAAGTATGCTGCATCTACTTGCTTATTACTATCCATTTCAGTGACAGTATAATCCACAAAATTCACCAAGTTGGTAGTGGTTGACTTCCCAGCCCTGAAACCATGCTGGCAGTCACTTAGTAGTGGGTCAACTTGCCTAGTAATATGCCGATTCAAAATTGATTCAAACAACTTCCCGAATGCCGACAACACAGCAATGGGTCTGTAGTTAACAATTTGTGATTTGGAGCCATCCTTGGGTATAGGTGTGACACGTGACAGTTTCCATAAAGCTGGATATGTTGCAGTCTTTAAACTTAAATTGAAAATGTGTAAAAGGGGCTTTTCAAAGGCAGATATGCAGTCTTTTACGATAAAAGGTGGTATGCCGTCAGGCCCACCCGATGAATCAGCCTTCAGTCGCTTCACAGCAACCGTTATATCAGCCGAACTTATATGGTCAAGTGCAATCCGGGAAGAGCATAAGGAACTAGACGCTTCACTTTCAGCAACGTCAGTAGACAAATTGGGCTGTTGAGATAAGAAAACTGATTTAAAATAACTAGCAAACGCATTAGCAGCACTGCAACCGGTCACAACCTCACCCTCATACTCCAATTCAGTACAAGAGCTTCTGGAAGACCGCTGATCCTTTACAAACGTCCAAAAGTTCTTTGGATTCTTTTTTATATCCCTCTCTGTTCGCTTGATAAAATTACTATAAGCTAATTTAATAAGGTCTTTTGTATGTAGTCTATAATATTTAATCATTTCTAGGTTAAACTCTGCCTTAAATTTCCTAAACTTTTTTAAATGGTAATATTTTTGTTTGATGTTATGAATAATCTCACCCGTATACCACACCGGATATTCAAATTGCTTACAATTAATATTTTTAAGAGGTACAAGTGAGTTGACGCAACACCTATCAATACAGTCGTAAAACTTATTCAGCGCTTCGTCAACATTATCGGAACTAAATATATCACTCCAACTTAGAGAGGCAAGTGATTCATAAAGTGAATGTAGATTTGCTTTCCTAAAATTTCATTGTGGTGGTAAACTGTTGTATGTGAGTGGTTCTGTGAGTTGCGATAATTACCTCTTGTTATATACAATGTGTCCGGTCATGGACTAGCGATATTCCTGGTACTTATATAACAATTATTCTAGTACACTAATACACTATACACTAGGGTGCAATCCACTTCCATTTTTTTGTTGAGATATTCTGTACGTGTGTACAAAAAAAATCCTATCTCTCAAAGTTTTAGTCCTACTGAGATAAAAGTAGGCTTATTCGGAGGGCAATAATATTGTCTATCGTTTACATTACGATACAATGGGTTCACATAAAGACATACAGTTGTAGAAAATATCTCAACAAAAAAGCAAAATGGCTGTCAAATAGCGGGGAAGTGAATTTGACCCTAGTGTGTAGCGTATTTGTGTACTAGAATAGTTGCTATATAAGTACCTAGAATATCGCTAGTCCATAACCGGATACACTGTATAAGGTGTATAAGGGAGTGCCGGCGCCGGCTTCCAAACTGGCTGCCAGCGCCGCGCCGACTGCAAAATTTTTTTTTTTTACTATTTCTTGTCCTCTTCAAACTCTTCATGAGACGATTATTCGTCACCCACTTTCATTTTCACAATAAAAACAAATGAAAAACTTAAGGGGATGTTTGTAAGGTGGTTCGGGTTTCCAAAGCAATGTCGACGGAGCTCTAATTCTAATAAAAACTAATAATAATATGATTATTGGCTCTTCTTGACTTCATTATGCATAACTCGTCCATCACGCTTGCCTGTTTTAAATGGGTATTGAATGACTCTTGCCTCGCGTTTGCTTGGCATAGCATGGCATGGCATGGCATGTTATCCTGTGTGGGGACGAGCTACAATATAAAACTTCCTCACCGCATGCGGGGAATAAACGCGTGTTGTAATATTCAACAAAACCCAGCACGCTTGGTGGTAGGATCTATACGGTCCGCCTGACTAGCTACCACCTGAACATTAAAGTCCGGCGCCAAGCAGTTTACTGTGTTCCGTCGTGTGTATGTGAGAGCCAGAGGGGTAGGTATAGGGAAATCTCTCTATTTTTCTGTTACTTGTATTCGTGTTCTCCATCTTAGATCATATCTACGCTTACCATCATTATGCGACTAGGGTTATACGCGATCAAGTCAAATATTTAAAAAAACCGGTTCCGTACCTACCATTATCTATAAAAACGGCAAAAAAATCACGTTTGTTGTATGGGAGCCCCTTTAAATATTTATTTTATTCTGTTTTTTAGTATTTGTTGTTATAGCGGCAACAGAAATAAGTACATCATCTGTGAAAATTTCAACTGTCTAACTGTCACGGTTCATGAGATACAGCCTGATGACAGACGGACGGACGGTTACCTATAATAACGGCAAAAAATCACGTTGTTTGGCTAGGACCCCCCTTCAATATTTATTTTATTCTGTTGTTTAGCATTTGTTGTTATAGCGGCAACAGAAATACATCATCTGTGAAAATTTAACGGTCTAACTATCACGGGTGATATACAGCCTGGTGACAGACGGACGGTTAGCGGAGCTTTAGTAATAGGGTCCCTTTGGGTACGGAACCCTAAAAAATGATTGCCTCTTCTTCACAAGGCTTTTGTATGATAAGTGATCGGAAAAAGGTGAGCTAATTTACCTAAACTACAAAGAACAGAGATAAAAAGTGGAGACTTCCCTACGACATTTTTTTTCGGGAAAATTATCGCGGGCTTCGGGACATCACTAAAATACATTTAATATTAATGTTATTAATACAGAAAACAATTGAATTCGTTTCCTGTTTTTTTTTCCAAAATTTACACAAAACCAAATAACACGTTTTGTTATTGTTTTCAAAAAAGAGGTTTTTATTGTTTTCAAAAATGGAGATTGTCTTTTATTTTTTGTAAACAATAAAAAACGTGTCTGTTGGTTTTGTGTAAATTTTAAAAATTAGAAAATAAATGTTGTCGTCTTGAAGTCTCCACTTTTTGTCTCTGTTCTTTGAAGTTTAGGTAAATTAGCTCACCTTTTTCCGATCACTTATGATAATTGCCTCTTCCTTGGCTTCGCTTTGGCATAAGTACCTATATCCTCCACGACGCTTGCCTCTTGCATGGGTACCTATTGCATGATGCTTGCCTCGCATTTGCTTGCCAGTCTCGATATAAGTGGCTAAGAAGCTTGGTAAGATAACGATCCACTGAGCATCTGATCTCTCGTGATAATCTGTCGCGTAGTGCACCAAGCAAACGTGCTAACTAATCCTACATGGTTTTAGAAACATACAGGTTTTGAATTGGAAGCTGGTCTGCTTAGGTTAAAGATATTGCAGTTATAAAACGAGGGCCCAAGGTACCCGAAAGATTTTAACCACGCATTTCTGATGGTATTATGAGTCAATAATGTTATATCAACATAAGTCCAATTCAGTCAATTTATTTTGTTTTTTGGAACAAAATAAATCAATTAACATCAGGCACTTCCCTCACCCAGCGTAGGTACTATGCTGGATGACACCAGTTTTTGGCTCGCTACATGCCTACGCGTAGGTGCTCATTGTGTTGCTCCGCATCGGTGCCAATGCGGCGAAGCTGTCGACGGCCTCGGACACCATGGCCTGACTTGCTGCAGGAGTGCGAGTCGCATATCACGGCACGCGAACTTAAATGACATAGTCACCGCCGGCGTGCCAGCTGTATTGGAACCTAATGGGTTGGTACGCGACGATGGCAAGAGACCTGACGGCATGACGTTGTTGCCGTGGAAGATGGGTAGGCCTCTGGTGTGGGACGCGACTTATGTCGACACCCTTGCTCCATCCCATCTTCCTAGCTCAGCGGGCTGTGCTGGCGCTGCCGCCGGGGGCGGGGACCCTCAAACAGCGCTAATATAGCAACATCATAGGAAACTAAGACTTCGAGCCGTTTGAGGTGGAAACGCTGGGTCATGGGATCCGAGTGCGCGTCTCCTTTTTAAGGAAATAGGAAGAAGACTGGTCGACACTTTACGTGACCAGAGGGCTGGCTTGTTTTTCGGCCAGAGAATTAGCGTTGCCATACAACGTGGCAACGCTGCCAGCCTTCTGGGCACGTTTCCAGGGGACAGCGACGCGGAGAAATATTTTGATGCACAGTTTATATTGGTAGTTTAGTCTAGGGTATATTTTTTCTTTGTTTTTACTTTCGATTTAGTTTAGATTTATATTGTATCAGTTTAGGTTAAAAAATATTAAAAGATTAGAAATAAATTGCAAATTAACTTTAGTTATTCCTTGTAAACAATACCTTCACCAATTCTACCTGGACCAACTGAGGTTTGAGTACTAGAAACATCAGAAATAACAAAAACACACACAACAGCCACAACGATTAAGGTAGCTGCCCTGTACTATCCCATCTCAAATAAGTTTTTTGCGATTTCTGACTTTTCTAGTACTCCAACCTCAGTTGGTCCGGAAGACTCTTTTGATCCTTAAGGGAAATGGGGTCGATTGGCATCATAAAAAAGTTTTGTGAAAACAGCCCTTTTTCTCGCTGACCGTACTTTTTTTTTTAAATCTGTGAATGCCGATTGAAATTATCACAAAAGTTTATCACAAAAGTTAGGGGTGATCTTCTCAGAATGTTTTCCTGTTTGTAGCTACAATGGTTAAGGTCCCTTCATGCCCCATCTCAAATTACCACCTCAAAACATTTAGCCACCAGGTATCCGGTGCTGACTACCCGGCAACTGGAACCCGTGAAAAGGCACTAACATCAAAGTAGTGATTCTTACCACGGCCTCTCTGAGAGGAACTAAGTGAGCAAAATGACAGGTCCGCTTCTTGAAACTTGCCCGTATGCTCCCCACAACTTGCACTCTTATCGTTAAGGTACTTGTTCACTTCTGCATATAAAAGACTTAGCGACTTACAATCTTCGCACTTCAAAATAGCTGCAAGCATAATGTTTTAAACTACAATTTTCCGTGCAAGCAGGGTTGGTAGTGGTTTTGCAGCGGTTGATTATTTTTTATAACGTTTCCGGATACAGTTGACTACAAGACTCATGAGACTTAAACAAGACGATTCCAACGATATATGTATAGCAAAAGTGTCTTCTGTAGGGCTCCTATCATATTTAATAAATTGCCTAAAAGTTGGAGAGAACTGCCCTTGTCACTTTTTAAAAATAAGCTGCGGTTTTTTTTAGTTCATAAAGTATATTATAATAATATTTTAGATTTTTTTAATGAAAAGGACTTTTCTCTTCCGACTGCTATTAAAGTTAAGAATAATAAGTAGGTAAATCATGTAAGTTTAAATTATCTTTCTCTCTGTATATTAATTTAATGTGTTTGATATGATGCTTTCTCATTAATATTTTTTGCATGCCGATTGGTAAAATATGGCTTAACTTTACTTATGTGTAACTCCATTTTGTACCCATATTTGCAAAATAAATCATCTTTCTTTCTGTACAAGGTTAGTCGGAAAGGGGGTAATAATCTGAAAGGGTGTTAAAGTATCCATAATAGTGAATAACTTTTTTTTCCAAAAGTCAGTAGTTTAAGAGAAATAGCTGATGAAAGATCTCAAAAAAAAACGCTGAAATCTATCTATCCCCAATTATGATCAACTGTGTTTATCTACATTTTAGGTCATAATTGGGGTCATGATTTTTTTTTGTCGGTCAAAGAGTTTTTGAAAAAGCTAAAATAAAAATCATTTTGCATGAAAATAAAACTTATCGAATTTTGAAATTTTAACACTTGCGACAGCAGTTGTCGTTTTATCTATATCTTATGTCAAATTTGACGTTTAGAATAGATAAATTCTCGAATTGACTCGATAAAATGATCCGTTCTCGCACCGCAGTTATCGTACGTACCTAAACCGGTAAAGCGGGCAACCCTAAACGACATATTTATGAAGCAAGAATATTATATTATATATTATACAAGAATCTTGATATGAACTCAAGCTGCAACTAGCACCTACGGAATACTAAATGTCGCTCCTGTTTAGCTTTACTTTTAACATGTTAACTTAAAGCAAGGAAACGTCTTTCGCATGTTAATTTTAGGAATACCTAGAATTCTAATTTGTTAAGTATGTAATTAAGGAAAGGAGAATGACCAAAAGTAGTACCAAAAAGTCTCATGCATCAAGATCAAAACATTATAGTAATTATTTTCATAATTTTTTACGATATTAAGCGTCGGGGATTTGATTTTTGAACAGGGAATTTAATTTAAAGTAAAAAAGTGTTGATATTGTTTTATTCCCTTTATATGACGTTCCGTTTCACATGATTTATGATTACTAACCTTGAATTTTGAAAGTGTCATGATTACATCTTTCAAAAAACATCATTCATTAGAATTTTTATCATTTTTTTATCTATGGTTAATTGGCCGTTCACAGCCGGTCATAGAGATGTAGAATGCAATAGTTGCGAATTACTGTTTTTTAAAGCAATAACAAATCGTATTATGACATGTCCACATTGTCAGGTTATTTAGATTATTTCTAAAATCTCCGAAACTCGCGTTTTGTTTACAAAAAGAACTTTTGTAGGAGTTAATATGATAAGTGTAGTCTGTAAAAAACAAAGTTTGACTTTGATGCAGCATGGTACGGGACTCCATACATCCATGAGCATTGTCCTTTATTTATTTATTTGTCTGAATGTATTCTACACGATGTAAACGAATTCGTGTATTTCATTTAAACCACGTGATCTCCTGGTGACAGATTAACCCTGAATGGGATACTCCCAGAATCAACAATTTTTGGAGTCGTCTTATTTTTTTATCTTAGGAAATTCCTCCTGGACACCCTTCGCTTCCTCGGGCCTTATTGGCGACTCTTACCGGCTGAAAACCCACGGTGTTCCTCTTTCTGACCTATGGCCGGGGTCGCGCGATTCGCAGCTGCATGCACCGCAACCCCGGCAGGCCTCGCGGTCCGCCAGCCCACAGCGGACCTCTCCTTTTGTGGGCCTTTGACTGATGTCCTCCAGAGAAGCGCGCGCGAAACACGGCGCGCCGCCTTCTTGGGCCTGTTACTGGTCGTACTTATAACCCTATACTATAGCAAACCCAACTATTAGAAACCAATTAGGACTCTAATGGCCAAATACTCAAACGCTGTTCAATTTTAAGATCTCGTTATGTCATGTGTTGTCACCGTCACTATAAGTAGGTAAGGGAAGTGACAGTGGCAGCTCAAACTTAATGGCAGTATATGTGTCGCAGTCGGATTGTATAATCCGCCATATTACATTACGGCTAGCCGTTATCAAAAACAGGGCCGTTTTGAAATGCGGCGGTTCAACGATTAGCCGGATTGTCATTGCGACACGTTCTTCAATAAGGCGGGCCACGTTTAGCCGCATCGTACTACTACTTAGATTGTAGGGTGACCATACTCACAAAATAAAACAATGTTTAAAATGAAAATCAATTTGAATAATCAGAGTATGTTTGTAAGGTTGTTTGGGTATCCAAAGGAGTGTCGACGAAGCCCCGCTATGCGAAGCTCCTATTTCTGTCTGCAGAGTAACCTAACACCAAGTGGATGACGAGGGCTTCGTTCGCTCGCTTCGCTCGCTCACTCTAGCCCCCGTCATCCCCTTCGAACCTAACCTATCCGTGTCGGGGTAAGGAAATGTATATTTTCGCCCACTCAGTATTTTTTTCGCTCAAGTTAGTATTTAATCTGTATCCGACGAAATTGTTGTTGTTATGTCAGGCAGCGCCACGAGTGTTAAGAATCGGAACTTAAACCTGTCAAAGAGGCGGCGTATGTGTCGCTGTATTACATTATAGCTAGCCGTGTTGAATAACGTATGGCGGCGAATACATTCCGGCGGTTTTTTATTCAGCTGCATTCAATCCGGCTAATCGTTGAACCGCCGCATTTCAAAACGGCCCTGTTTTTGATAATGAGTAGCCGTAATTTAATACGGCGAATTATGCAATCCGACTGCTATACAAGAATATTTTTAATTCACCATAAAAAATTTAAGGGTACATACGGAAGCGGTATACTTATTGAAATGTAAAATCATTAATTTAATTTATTTAAATCTAACAAACTTATTTACTTTTGTTTGATCCTGAAAATATGAATAATTTTATGGACATAATACTCTAATACTAGAAATACTACGTCAACAACACGGACTATCAATGAAATTCATCCCACCGCGCGTAAGCTACACACATCATGCACCATTATACGCTTGTGTGAGTCATGCTATACCGGTATGTAATGCGTGCGAGCGAGTCGATAGCGCGAAATCCGTGCAACACACACACACAGTCGTGCTTTCTCCTACACTCCACTCCACGTATTTAAAAAGTTAGAATTTGTTCTGCGATAATGGGGATTTGAATTTGAAGGGATTAGCTAACAGTGATTAGGATCAGCTGATAAGGATTGAAATCAGCTGATAAGGGTGGTAATTTAGTCTTATTAAAAACTTACAGTTCAGCAATTTTTCAAAATGGCCACCGCCCTTTGTTGTCAACACACAAGCGAGCACTTTGTACAAGATAGTTATTTAATGATATTAGAACATCACTTTGCCCTTTTACTTCGAGTTGTTTTAAAAGTTTGCGACTATCGGGCTCACTCACGTACACTCTCCGTTTGATTTCACTTCACATGTAAAAATCCATGGGTGTGACGTCAGGCGGCACGCGGGCCAGGCAATTAGGCCGCCGCAGCCTGTCCACCGACTCCCTAACTCCTCGGTTAGATACTTTCGCTCCGATCTGTCTAGATAAGATTCACCTACGTGCCGGCCTTCTATGAAGTATTAACACAAAGGGTACTCTCGAGACGTGAACTGATAAGCCATCGTAGTTATCAATTTAATAACAGATGTTAACAGGTAATACCTACGTATTGCGCACTCGCGTAAACTTAATAACCTCTCTGTTGCGTTCTGAGAAGTCGGGTTCGGTGGAGAGGGCGCGATGCAGTCTGCTTTGACCTTAGTTTACCGAATATTAAGCTTATTTAGTATTCATCAACACAACATGTAATTACGTATTCAACAAAAACCGGTATGTACGCGGTAACGAGAGATTGCGCTTGCACCGCGCGTCACACAACTTGACATAATTACTGCGGGCGGCCGACTGCGGCGGGCGAACACGCACGCGCCGGAGTCGGTGGGGCGAGGGCGGTGCGGGAGACCCGCCCGATCGCCGATCATCGCACGTCATGGCCGAGTGGTTATAATCCCGCTAATAGTTTGGGTTCGATTCTTACGCTGGGTTCTTTAAAAAAGTAAAACAAAACAGAGTAAAATAAAAAGAAAACTTAGTTTAAATTATCTTATTTTGGGATTCTAACTTTTCCTTCATACTTTTATGGGCTCAGGACCGGCATAATTACTTTATTTGTTATTGAAGTAAGTGAAGCTACCAGGACCGAAACATTATTGAAAAATGATGAATTATTTCAATACGCTTAAACTATTTTATTTGGGTAGAAACCAAATAAAATAATTTAAGCGTATTTAAAAAGTTAGAATTTGTTCTGCGACAATGGGGATTTGAATTTCAAGGGATTAGCTAACAATGATTAGAATCAGCTGATAAGGATTGAAATCAGCTGATGAGGGTGGTAATTTACAGTCTTATTTAAAACTTAAGCACTTACAGTTTAGCAATTTTTCAAAATGTCCACCGGCCTTGGTTATCAACACACACGCGCGAACATTTTACAAGATTGTTTTTAAATGATACTAGAACATCTCTTTGCCCTTTTACTTCGAATTGTTTTAAAAGTTTGCGACTTTCGGGCTCACTCACGTACACTCTCCGTTTGTTTTCACTTCACACGTAAAAATCCATGGGTATGATGTCAGGAGGCCGCCGCAGCCTGTCCACCGACTCCCGAACTCCTCGGTTAGGTACTCTCGCTCTGATCTGTCTAGATAAGATTCACCTGCGAGCCGTAAGTATTAACACATAGGGTACTCTCGAGACGTGAACTGATAAGTCATCGTAGTTATCAATTTAATAAAAGAACTTAACAGGTAATAAGTATTGCGCGCTCGGATAACCTTAATAACCTTTTTATTGCGTTTTACGAAGTCTGGCTCGGTGGAGAGGGTGCGGTGCGGTCTGCTTTGACCTTAGTTTACCGAATATTATGCTTATTTAGTATTTATCAACACAACACATGTACTCGTAATTACGTATAACAAAAAGAGGTACGCACTCGGCAACGAGAGGATGCGCTTGCACCGCGCGGCACGCAACCTGATCTAACTGATGTCGCAGGCGCAAGGGTGAGTCGGGGCGGTGTGTGGCGCGGGAATCTTATTGTTACTTACTTTGGCGGCCGCTACTGTGCCGCGCGGGATTTTTTATGAACGAATAGATAAAGTGTTAGCGTGTGTGCGTGCGCGTACGAATATCATTGTCAATGTGATTGAACTTTCTTACCAATTATTGATGTTTTTGGAGTACAATCTTCGAAAAAAAAAAATTTTTTTTTTTTTTTGCTTTACGTATTTTCATACAGTAACTGATCATGCCCTTAAATTTTTTCTGGTAAATTAAAAATATTCTTGTATATGCACATGAATAAATAAACCTACACATCGATGGCCCCACCGAATAAACGTGCAAGAGTTCTTACACGAATTTTTTTTTATTTCATTTTTCGTTTCTTTTGCCTATCCAGCACCTACTTAATTTTTTTTATGAATTTTAGACTCAAAATACGCCTATTATAATAGTGAATTTCTTTATTCTAGGGAAATAATTAATTTTAAAATTATACGAATAATAGTTTATGCTATTATTACATGCTTTTTGAGTCGCCAAGTACACAAGAATAAACATGTTAAAACCTACAGACGTTTGAGAAGATTTGTGATTGTTTCCGAATTTGGGTAACGTCTTCTTACACGTTTATTCGCGTAGAAATGTATGCAAATTTTATTACCAATGTTTCATTCCACAAAATGGAAGTTTGAATATAAATAGGTTATTAAAATTAAAGTATTGCATTATCTCTTACTATAATTATTTTTTTCTAACAATTGTGTTAAAGATTCAAACATTAAGTGCATTAATTGCATATTAATTTAAGTTTATACCTAGTAGCGGTAAATAAACAAATGTTTACGCGATAAATTCTATTGTAATCGTACGTAACGTTAGAAAGGGGTACGGGGGGTAAGATGCGAGTAAAATAAGGTGACTAGCTTGGAGTCAGTGGTGACCTCTCACTTCCGGCCGTGGTTCTGTTCATGGTCGGGAGCGAGAGTGCGTGGGAAGCCGTCGCCTCCTTCTGCGAGGAGGTGATGGCGACCAAAGAGGGAGCGGAGAGGGAGAGAGAGACAGCTGCCACTCTCCCTTCCCGCGCCAGACGCACCGGGCGCTGGAGGGCGTGTGCCGATCTCCGGCCACCATAGTGTGTGGCCTGCAGGTAGTACTAGTACTGGCCTGCGACCAGTAACATGCCGGAGAAGGCGGTGCGCACCTCTCAGGAGGAAGGGCGTGGGGCCAGGCCCCACAGAAGGAGAGGTCCGCCAGGGGCTGGTGGACCAAGGCCGAGGCAGCTGCGAATCCCGCGACCCCGGCCAAGGGTCAGGAGAAGGAACACCGTGGGTTTTTAGCTGGTAAGAGTCCGGCATACCCCTTTGCCTTCCCCGGGCGAAGGGCATCCATGAGGATTTTCCCTCGAAAAAATAAAAATAAAAGGTGACTAGCTCGGAAGGACAGTCTTGTTGTGATTCTATGCGCGCTATTACATAATTTTGTTTCGCGCAATTACATTCAATTATAAATATTATAAATCTACTGCCATTGGAAAACTCCATCTCGGTCTCCAATGACAGTGAGGAGGAGGATTAGTGTTTCTAATATCGCAATTCGTTTTTTTTTAATCAAGAAATTTACTTTCTTTGTAACTGTAACTGTACTTTCTGTTCACGTGGACAAACACATAATTATATTTTCTTTATTCTTTATAATATCTGTATTTTATTTCATCCTTTTGAAGTCAAAGTCAAAGTTTTTTATTTCAAATAGACTATATATAGAAATTACAGGCACTTTTAAAACGTCAAAACTAGGTGCACGGTTCCAAAAGGTAGGTTGCATGGGGAAGAGCTCAAAACTCCAAGAACACTCTTTTCAAAATAGTAGTTCATGACAATTCCATTACAGTAGTGTGAGAAATAGAATGAGAATAATGCAGGTTAATGTAAGAAATAAACTCACATAAGAGTAACAAATAGAAAAATATGCCTTCTGGGATTGCCATAGCAGCTAAGGGCTAACCAGTCCCGACAGACAGCAACCGTTCACGAGCATGACGTGCACATCCGCATCGCTTAGCTCAACCATATTGCAGGGAACCCAATGACAGGATATACAACGCCACCATAAGCAGGACATTTAAGTGAGCATGACAGACTCATACTACCAGACAATGGGCAGTAAGGTGATATGATTATAGGTGCATCATTAATTGCTGCATGATGCTCAAACTTTACAGATTGGAAAATGATACCTATTATGAAAATTATAATTATAAAACAATATCAGACTATTTAGGCAAAGTATTATACATTAAATAATAAAATTATAATGGGAATATAAAAATGTCAGTATTTGAATTAAAACAAAAATATGAAAATTGATCAAATAATGTACAGGTTATTTTAAGTCAATAAAAAGAAGAATACTAGAAGTAAACATTAAAAATAATGTTAGGTCATACAACCAACCAGTTAGACAGGGCCAGAGGATCGCAGTGTGCAGGACGGAGTTGTACGCCAGGCATCTTTATCTTCGATATAATGATTTATGTTTTAATAAGCTTTAGATATCAAAATGCTCTTAAGAAATTATTTAAAATGATCTTAATAAATGATTTATTGTAGAACCTAACGCTGTTCCCCATAAACGTCTTGCTGGTTTGTCTTAGTCTAAAACCAGGTACTGTTAGCTTGTGTTTATTGCGAGTATGTATGTTGTGGACGTCACTTTTCTTGTTATACTGGGCAATATTTTTTCGAATGTACATAGTGTTACTAAGTATATACAAAGATGGTAGGGTAAGTATATTTATTTCCTTAAATAATTCACGAAGCGATTCACGGCAGCCTAGATTATAAATAGCTCGGACTGCTCTTTTTTGTAATATGAAAATAGTACCAACATCAGCAGCCGAACCCCACAGTAATGTGCTGTAAGACAAATACTGTGAAAGTATGCAAAGTACACCAACCTAGCTGAAGCTACATCAGTCAACTGCCTAATTTTCCTGACGGCAAATTTAGCAGAACTCAGTTTGCCTGCAAGTGCCTCTATATGAGGTCCCCATTGCAATTTAGAGTCTACTGTGATGCCCAGGAAGACAGTTGAGGGAACCAGATCTAACGCTTTCCCGTCAAGTTTCACATTTGAATTAATGTACACTTGAGGTGGAGAATTTGATACTTTTGGTTTTACGAAATTATTTATATTATTATACCTTGCATTAACAAAGATGTATTACATAAATTAAAACTGATTTTATTAACACTAACATAAATGCATACGATCTTTCCAATCATATAGAAGCAGAACAATGTACTGTAAACAAGCGTGTAAATAGTTATAGCTGGGTTCAAAATAAACTTGAATTACGGAGAATAATAGTGTAACATTACAGTACATTTTATTCGTTGTGTACTATTACACGAATAAACGTGTAATGATATATTGCTGTGACCTAGTCATGCAAATTTCACAAGAGTATTAACATTAAATAGTTTTTCATGAATTTCCTGAAACTCGTTGGTATATAGAAAAAAGTAAATACACAAGTCTACAGTTTATTTTTATACCTATAATTCGATAATACATTATTTATGCCTATTTACAATGGAATGAGCGTTATTGAAGTTTAAACGTTTTTATTTTTTCCTGAAAAGTTGTCATTTTTCTCTTACACGTTTATTCGGTGGGGCCATCGACATGTTTAATGCTTGTTACAGAATATTTAGTTACGAGTAGGTAGATAATATCCAAAATAACTAAGATGACGGCTTTCCCGTAAGAATTATTATTTGTAAGTAATTATGTTGGCGTATTATTTGTTTCGTATTTTTGTTTTAGTAGGTTTGTAGAATAGTACCGAAGTATTTGTAGGCCGTCTTAGTAAGATTTCATTTGGCCTTTTCTATTAGACAGGTAGGTACTTAACTTACGGTCGTGAAATAGTAGACAGCCCTATGAAAGTAGGTAAGAATTTTGAAATCTGTTAGGAAGCTTTCATTCTGTTCGGTTTATTTATTCATGTGGTATATGCGCGGGCGCCCATTAAGGCGGATACAAACATTGCGATGCATGCGTAGCGCACGGCGCTCATCGCATGCTTCGCAATGTGTGGACGTTCATATTCGTGGTGAGGCATACAATATCGAAGAATTATCTTGTGATCTTGTTATCGCGTGCGTTGCGATGTGTGCACGGCGCATGCCTCGCAATGTCTGTATCCGCCTTTATAAGATTCTGTTCGAAATTTTCTGACGCGTGCCATTTATTCATAAGCCTTTACTTACGCGCATAAATTTTGTATGGGCTGCTGGATCCGGCAAATTCTGACAGTATGCGGGCTCTAGTACAAAATGTATGGACAGAATCGCGCGTCAGAAATTTTCTTATAGAAATTTTGGAAACGTGAGGCCGGGATAAAACTGAGTACCGTTTAAATATTTGGCCATAAGAACCATTACTGGCAACATAATTGGCGTTGAAATGAATAAAAGCAAACAACACTCATACCAGGAACTCATGAAACAAAAGGGTAAACTAAACGTTATAACAACGTCTAGCGATGCCACGACACGAACGAAACGTTATGAAAATGGGGTACACCTTTCATCACCTTTGTATAGCGTTCGCGCTCTTTGTTACGTCACAAAGGTACGTAGGTACTGTCTCTAATTATAGAAGTCCTTTGCAAGCGACTTGTGACATAACGTGTTTTATTTTTTGAAAATGGAATATCGAATTTTAGAACTCTTTTTGAATGTGGAATAATGAGGATTCTACGTGCACTCCGCACCACGTCCTTTGCAAGCAACTTGTGTAGTGCGACACAATGTGTTTTATTTTTGAAAATGGAATTTCGAATTTTAGAACTGTTTTTGAATGTGGATTCTACATGCACCGCACCACAGATTAAATAAGAGCCCGCACTCGCATTGTAATAGTTTTTTGTTTAATTAAAAACGTTAATTTGCCTGTTGGAAATCTTGTAATTTAATAATGAGTAGGGCAACGGGCCGCCTCATTGGTGAGTGATCGCTAGTTCAAATAGCGATTGCGAGATCTTAAGTTCGATGCCAAGATTGTGTAACATTACTGGGATTTTCTGTTATATAGGTACAATTTACAGCAAGACAGGGGCAGCTGTAATGTAGCAGACGGCCCCAGGATCTGCTAAGCTAGTCTGCCACACCAGTTATAAAGAAGAGTTAATATTAATGAATCCTACCTACCCCTAGCCTAATATGGATAAAAACACATATACATAAACACTTATACACTGACACACGTTAAAATTTGGAATGGTTAGGTACAGGAAACTTCGGAGTAGCACACGTAAAAATGAATGGATACCTACACTAAACTTCTCTGAGTGATATTTTGGTGACCGGAAGCTCAGTAGTATGGTGACTAGGCGAAGGGATTTAAGGACATTTTCCATCTTTGGACGAGTTTACTAGACGATTAACCTGATTGTTTTTAACCGACTTCAAAAGAGGAGGTTTTTTATTACTTGTTTTGATCGCGTTTGACCCTAGTCCTGATGGTTAACGCAGACAGGGTCTAAGATAAGAGAGAGAGACTAAGAGTATACGAATCCAAGTAACAGAGATATAGAGGGACTACCTTTATTTTGTCTTTGCAACGTCCTCATCGGTTCCATTCTCCCAGGGAAGACGAAAGGTTATGCCGGACTCTTACCGGCTAAAAACCCACGGCGTTTCTTCTCCTGACCCATGGCCGGGGTCGCGGGATTCGCAGCTGCATGCACCGCGACCCCGGCAGCTCCTGGCGGACCTCTCCTACTGTGGGACCCACGTCTTCCTGAGAGGCGCGCGCGGAATTCTACGCGCCGCCTTCTGGGGCCTAGGGGTCTACTCCCTAAGCACAAAGTCCGTGGTTTCGGCCTTAGTTACGAGCGTTACCTACTCCCTATCACCTACGGACATACGATTATTTCGGGGCCCGAACTAAGAATGAATGACAACACGATTTGACAGTTGTCCCTGCAATCGATATGTTTTTGCCCGTCCAAAAAGTTGAACTTGACTCTTGTTTTGTTCACTCCTAAGTTTCGGGCTAATTTCGGACGGGCGACTAACTTCGTTGACGGACTTAGGAAGTAGGCCCCCTGTTACTGGTCGAGCAACGGGTATAGAGGGACTCCCCTATACCTACCCCTCTGGCTCTCAACACGACGGAATACAGTAAACTGCTTGGCGTTGGACCGTAATGTTCAGGTGGTGGCTAGCCAGACGGACCGTATAGATCCTACCCATAGAAGTAATATGTACTACTACTACATCGCGTACTGGGTTTTGTTGTATCTTACAATACGCGTCTACACCAGCGTTGCCAGACGTCCCGATTTTGGCGAGACGTCCCGATTTTTAAATCAAAATTAAATGTCCCGCGCGGGACAGGCTCCGTCCCGCTTTTCGGGGTTACTCGACAGAAATATGAATATGTAATTCTTAAAAATAATTCTTACTTAATTATATTTGTAAGGTTTTATTAAATAATTAAAATTACGCGGTTTAAAATCAACTCGATCTATGGTCTAAAATATTTATACTGGCCATACTGACGGCGGAAATGCTTAACAAAATAAAATCGGGAGATTTAAATAATGGTACTGGCCACACTGGTGGTGACAGTTGTGGTGACAGGGTTTAGATCGGGCACTTTCCGAGGGGAGTTGGCAGCGAGTGGTTATAGTTAGTTTATAATATTATAATACAGTGATTAATTTTAATAAATAAGTTTTGAGATTAATAAGTTTTGAGAGTTAATAAATAAGTTTTGAAAAGTTAACTGGTTATTTCTGAGATATCCTATATCTCAGAAGTGGGATCAAGATCCGTAAGTATACGCCTACCTACTATTTTATAATTCTGGTAACAAAAATTCGTTATTCGTGCTTTTCATATTTTAACCAATTAGTTTTGTTTGTGACTTGCTGGAAATTATCACGTAATATTTTATGTACTAGTTATTCGTTCCCCATTACATAATTATAAATTTAAATACCCACGGCATTCATTGTTTGGTATAAATTTTTATTTTAACAGTTTTTAAATTTTAACGACCGTTGAAATTTTCTATCTGATTTAAATTTTAACGGTTTGAACACTTCGAACAATGGGGTTGCAAAACGAAAGGTAATTGAACTCGTGTTTTTTTTTTTTAAAAAAAAAACTTCATTGTGATACTATGATGGATAATAGGGTACCATAGAACCCAATGGAATTTAATGGTTTATTGGTTTTTTCTAGTATACCACACAGTAGTGCGGGGTGTCTAAAAGGGGGTGAAAAATTTCATTAATTTTGCTCTAGGACGCACCGTTTTCGAGATAATTAGCTATTTCCTTTTTCTTTTCTTTTATAATTTAGGTATTAACGTTTCTTTATTTGGTGACGAGTTTCAGGAAATGGACGGAGGAAATGGAACTCGTCGGAGTTTGGATACTCCTCGGCGTGATCGCTCGCGTTCCAGACACAGCCAGTCGAGCGCACGCCAGAGAAGCCACAGCCGAAGCCTTGCCCATAGTCGCAGCCGTAGTGGGCGCCTACTGGAACGAGAACAAGCTTTGCTGCGGGAACAGGAGCGGATTCGCCAGATGGAGATCGATCTACAAAAGGAACGCGACATCGAGCAACGGCAACGAAGTGAACGACGGGGCTCACCTGAAGTTGGGACGAGCTGCGAGCGCAGTCTTAGAGGGCTGCCGGGTAGCCGCAACAGAAAAGATCGAGGTACTACGAGCGCGGATCATCGCACTAAAAGGTCATGTAGTCCCACCTTTTCTTCTAGAGATTTAATACAAATTATACAATCGATTAAAGATGTCTTACCATCGCATCCTCAAAACCAGAGCACACTATCTAATAATAGGAGCTTGGATCATAAAAACATGATTCCTGAGTTTAATCCTTCAGAAAAAAATCAACGTATAGATATATGGCTCAAGAAAGTCAACGAATGTGCTAAGGTTTATGGCTGGGATGAAAAGACTGTGGCTCATTTTGCTATGCAAAAACTGACTGGTTTAGGTAAGACTTGGTATGAAAGTCTCAATACGATATTGTTTACTTGGGCAGAGTGGCAGGTAAAATTAATGGATGCTTTCCCCTCTGAACAAAATTACGGTCAAATTTTAGAAGACATGTTGAAGCGGAAGAGTAGGCCTAACGAATCAATCGAGATATATTATTATGAAAAGCTGGCGCTTTTAAATCAATGTGAAATAACGGATAAGCGAGCCGTTGATTGCATCATTCACGGTATCGGCGATAGGACTATTAGGTCAAGTGCCCTGGCACTACGTTGTGAGCAACCGGATCAGCTTTTGAAATTCTTGTTAAGCAACAATAAAGAACTTTCCGCACAACAGCCACCGTTTAGAGATAGGAATGTTAATGTAGTAGATGATAAACAAAATAACAAGCCAAGTTCGAAGATAAATCCGTACTTGTATTGTTACAATTGTAAGGAGAAAGGGCATCCGTATTCTAGGTGCCCAAAACCTTTGATTAAGTGTAGTCATTGCAACAAGGTGGGCCATAAGCCTGAGACCTGTAGAAACAAACAAGATACAGGGCCGGCGAAGGCTGACCCAATGGCAAAGACCATGAGCATCTCTAGTTCTTGCCCAAGTGGAAAATTCATGAAAACTGTAAATGTCAATGGTTTTCTTCTGGAAGCATTCGTTGACCTTGGCAGTGAGGTCACGCTTATAAGACGATCTGATTTTTCAAATCTTGGACTTAGTCATGACTACACTCCGTCGACAATGAAGGGTTTTGGTAACAGTGTCGTGCAATCTATAGGTTCTGCAAATCTGAAAGTTAACATCGATGGCGTGGCCGCTACTGTTTCGTGTAGGATTGTAGATGATCACTTGCTGGAAAAGCCGATGCTTGTTGGTCAAAGTTACTCGGAGCAGCCACACATAGTTGTTTATAAAGACGCGAATAAACTACAGTTTCTGCACATCGGGATCGAGTTACCAGATCTATATGAGCATGAAGAACACTTAGAAAGGGTAAAGGTAATAGGTTATAGTCGTATTTATGGTACTGCGAGTATAAGGGCTAAAATAGAGACGTCGTTTTCTGGTAGTGTAGTGTTGGATACTAGAATTGTAGGGAAGCCAAACAAACAATTCTTAGTATGTGGTGGTGTTTATGAGGTGAAGCATGGTTCACTCTTTGTTACAGTGACGCCGTGTTCGATACCGTGCTTACTTCAGGACAATTTTGTTTTTGCTCGAGCCGAAAAGGTGCAAGTAGTAAACAGTATTGAGAACACTGAATCTTCTGTTTCGTACCAGCAGGTTGGAGTGTCTTCAGCCAAACAGTTTGATGTGAATCAAATACGCGTGGGCGTTACAGTATCAGATAGTGATAGGGCCAAGCTCATAGAAATTCTTCGACGTCATAAGGAGTGTTTTGCTTACAATTTAGCTGATTTAGGCTGCACTAATGTTTCCGAAATGAGAATCGAGTTGAATAGTCAACGTCCGGTTGTTTATAGACCCTACCGTCTGTCTCACTATGAACGTGAAAGAGTTCGAGGAATGGTAGATGACATGTTACAGGCAGGGATTATTCGGGAATCAGTGTCCAACTATGCCAGTCCAATCATTCTCGTACGCAAAAAAGAGGGCGGTGTTCGTTTATGTGTAGATTACCGACTACTTAATTCGATCACTGTAAAAGAGAGATATCCCATACCTGTAATAGAGGATGAGATAGCAAGGTTATCTGGACAGGCATGGTTCGTTACACTTGATCTGATGTCTGGTTATTATCAGGTGCCCATATCTGAAGACAGCAAACATTTGACGGCGTTTGTCACACCGGACGGTCAATACGAGTACAATCGTATGCCGTTCTGCTTGGCAAACGCGCCAGCTGTATTTCAGCGTATGATGAACCATGTCCTTGGTTCAGTTCGGTTTGACAAGGCGACCGTATACATCGATGATGTACTAATTTTTGGTAGGAATCCGACTGAATGCTTAGATCGGTTAGAGGAAGTGCTTGTTTTATTACGTGAGGCAAACCTTAAGTTAAATTTATCCAAGTGTAGTTTTCTACAAAATACGATAAATTACTTAGGTTTTGAAATCAGTTCAGTAGGTATGCGGCCAGGTAGTGCAAAAATCCAGAGTGTAGTCGATTTTCCCCGTCCAGACAATGTGCACGGGGTGCGACAATTTTTAGGGCTTGTTAGCTACTTTAGAAAGTTTATACAAGGGTTTGCACAACTAGCTCATCCTATCACTAAATTGCTTAAAAAGAATGCAGTGTGGGAATGGTCCAACGATCAACAAGAAGCGTTCCAAGTTCTTAAGGCTAAGCTTGTAGATAGACCCGTACTCGCCATTTACGACCCCTTAGCTGAGACCGAACTTCACACGGACGCTAGTAGAATAGGTGTTGGCGGTATTCTCTTGCAGCGTGCTCAGGGGAGTGAGGATTCATTTCATCCAGTGGTGTATTATAGTCGTCAGACGACGCCCGAGGAGAAGAATTTTCACTCCTATGAGCTGGAGACATTAGCTGTTATTTGCGCTCTTAAGAAATTTAGGGTATATCTTTTAGGAAAACCATTCAAAATTGTGACAGATTGTAGTGCACTACGTTCCACATTTGTAAAGCGCGATCTAATTCCGAGAATTGCTCGATGGTGGCTGGCTTTACAGGAGTTCGATTACTCTGTGGAATATAGGGCAGGTACAAAGATGGGTCATGTTGATGCATTATCCAGGAATCCAATTGTTGATGCAGAATCTCAAAGTCCTGAACAATATCCCTCGGTAATGGCCATAAGTGACGAAGACTGGCTACTTACGTTGCAATTAGGGGATCCGGAATTGTGTAGGATTCGTGACATTGTTGCCAGTGATTTAGACCCTCAAGGGGTAGAGTACATCAAGGATAACTACGTTTTGAAAGATAACAAGCTCTTTAGGTGTATCGGGGGTGATAAGGAATGTGTAAGGTGGGTCGTCCCAAAGGGTGCAAGGTGGCAATTGTGCAAGAGAAACCATGACGATATAGGTCATGTCGGTTTCGAGAAAACTTTAGATCGAATAAAAAAGCATTATTGGTTTGCAAAAATGAAACGTTTCGTAAAAAAGTATGTAGGGTCCTGTATCGACTGTGCATACGCAAAAAAAGCTACGAACACACGTGAAGGGTTATTGCATCCCATTGAAAAGATTGAAAGACCTTTTCACACATTACATATTGACCACCTTGGACCTTTTGTTAAGTCCAAAAGAAGCCATACCCACATATTGACTATCGTAGACTCGTTCACCAAGTTTTTATTCATCAAACCGGTCAGGAATACCAATACGCAGAATGTGATAAAAGTCTTGCAGGACATTTTTGACATATTCAGAGCCCCTGACCGAGTTATTAGTGATCGAGGTTCCTGTTTCACTTCCCACGCATTTAAAAGGTTTTGTCTTGACCGCGGAATAAAACACGTGCTAAATGCAGTTGCATGTCCAAGGGCTAACGGTCAAGTTGAACGTTATAACAGGACCGTCCTCGACTCGTTAACGGCACAGAACCTTAGCGCAGATGAAAAAGATTGGGATAGCAAATTAGGGAGAGTTCAGTGGGGTTTGAATAATACGGTACAAAAGACGATAGGTAGGACACCCGCTGAAGTTATGTTTGGGACGGCAATGAATAGCGAGTTTAACGCAGCATTAAACGAGATAACCGAAACAACGCGCGAGGTCACCTCCTTGCAATCTATTCGCGATGAAGTTAAAAGCAGAATTGACAAAACGCAGGTAGCACAAAAACGATATTACGACCAAGGGAGACGACCTGCGCGTATTTACAAAAACGGTGACTTAGTTAAAATTACTAAAGTTGCATTTCAAAATGATGGCAAAAGTACAAAACTCATGCCATCTTATGAAGGTCCTTTTAGAATCGTAAAGATAATGGGTAACGATCGATATAAAGTGGCACCAATTGCGGGGTTCGAGGGAATGAAAAAAAAGCGAAAGACTACCGTTGCCGCTGACCGGATGCGACCGTGGATCCATGTTGATTCTTTGGAAGTCGATAATGACACCGATAATGATGTCGAGAATGATGTAATTGATGCGCATGATTTGTCGGAATGATAATTTGATTATATGTTGTATTATCAAAATAATATTTAAATAGGTGATAACGTTAGCTCAAATTTTTCGTTGTATATTTATCAAATTATTATTTTTGGATTGTTTATTTATGTGCTGTTGTTTTCCTTTTTTCAGGTCAGGCACGAGAAATCGCGGAAAGATTTTGCGTCTTGACCTGAAAGAAGCAAAATTCATGGTTGATCTGTTAAACCGTAACATCCTAAAGAACGGATTGGTTTACAGATTTATGGTTAATATTGGTTGGATAAATGGATAGATAATTGGTTACAAGGATAATTGGTTACAAGGATAATTGGTTACAAGGATAATTGGTTACAAGGATAATTGGTTACAAGGATAATTGGTTACAAGGTTTATTGGTTACAAGGATTATTGGTTATAAGGATAATTTATTAAAAGGATAATTAATTATAAAGAAAATTGGATAAATGATAATTAGTTCTAAGGATTGTTAGAAAGTATTTTTTTTTTTTTTTTGGAATTGATTTGTATTCGTAATCAGATATTTCAATCGATGTTATTTAATGTATAGACTTAAAAATGTTTTATTTATTCTATATTTTTCTGTTTTGTAACTCTTTCGAAATGTGCACGATTTTTGCCGTGTGTAAGGTTTCACCAGATACGTGTATGAGGGCATACACGTCGTCAGGATGGTCGAGTGTAAGGTTTTATTAAATAATTAAAATTACGCGGTTTAAAATGAACTCGATCTATGGTCTAAAATATTTATACTGGCCATACTGACGGCGGAAATGCTTAACAAAATAAAATCGGGAGATTTAAATAATGGTACTGGCCACACTGGTGGTGACAGTTGTGGTGACAGGGTTTAGATCGGGCACTTTCCGAGGGGAGTTGGCAGCGAGTGGTTATAGTTAGTTTATAATATTATAATACAGTGATTAATTTTAATAAATAAGTTTTGAGATTAATAAGTTTTGAGAGTTAATAAATAAGTTTTGAAAAGTTAACTGGTTATTTCTGAGATATCCTATATATTATAATTGTATAATATGGTTTATACCTCAGAATACAGAAAGTACCAGAAGCCGTGATCGCGCCTAATAGGTTTATCCCTTAAATAATAGCTTCGTACTCAGAATGGTATATCTGTCGCCAAATAAATCGATGATCATCCCCAGATTGCGACTTGTTTTTATTTGTTATTTTGTGACCAGTGCAGTAGTTACATTTTATTTCGTTCAGTTATCAAAATAATACTATTCGTTACTAATTAAATAGTTCTGTTTATAAATTTAATGAAAAATTTATCAAAGGGTCGGAGCCAAATTAGCGCGCTATGACATTATTATTTTAAGGGAGTGCCTCCGACCTCGGTAATTTGGGACACCCCGACGCGGATAGGTTAGGTTCGAAGGGGATGACGGGGGCTGGAGTGAGCGAGCAAAGCGAGCGAGCGAAGCCCCCGTCATCCCCTTCGTGTTAGGTTACTTTAAACCCTGCAGACAGAAGTAGGAGCCCCAAACAACCTTACAAACATCCCCTTAAGTTTTTCATTTGCAAATATGATGCTACTACTTTTGGGACTTTTATAAATGTTTGAAGTGCTATATAAAATTTTTTTAATGATCGTTTTGAATAAATTGATTATACAGTTATCAGGACAAACTTATTATAATAAATCGAAACCTGTTTATTTGATACTTGATAGTATATCCCGATGATTATATGTGATTTATTATAGAATTGTTTTTATATTGTTTGGCAACTACATTTTGGCGACAGATCTACTATGTATTTTGCCGACAAACCCTATTATTTAAGAAATTCAAAACCAATTAAATTGACGACAGCTTAAATCATACCCATACTGAAGCATCAAAAACTACTCTTAAACAGAGTAGTTTGACGCGCAGTCGATCAGTTACTATGGGGACGTCATAACGACTACATGTATTTACCGGTGTCAAATTAAATTAAATTATGCAGTTTTGTGTCTGTCGTTCGAACCTATAAAAATGCAGCGGGGCTAAAAACAAAACAGGATGGGATCACATTTCACGTTTAAGTAGCACATTCAGATATCGTCTTATTTAATTAATCAATAAATTGTTCAGTTTGTAATTGTCATAGGGAATGATGCGTCCATATTGTTAGTGTTGTCAGTAGAAGAGTTTTGATTTTCCCTTCTTTTTATTACCTACTGAAGGCTTAAATTAAACGTTTTTTATCTAAAACGTGTTTTATTCCTATTAGACCTTCTCTATTTCTTGAGATTATCAGGTACAGTCAGCGTCAAATAGGTATATCGCGACGAACAGACTGTTCATCATTACCTAAACAGCTAAAGAAATTAAACGTTATCTAAATGGGATTCTTGTCAGAATGCCAGTTGACCTGTCCTACGTTCATTCTGAAACGCCCCTTGTTTCATTGACATAATTATACAGGATGTAAACGAATTCGCGTAATTCCTTCAAACCACATAATCTATTAATGGTATAGATTAACCCCGCACGGGATTTAAGGTTACAGCTCATTAGAACCACGCGGCACCCGACCCGCACCGCCTCATCGCTCGGCGTCCACTCGTTGTCAGCAGGTGGTCCACGGGTGGACGCCGCGTTATCACTAGTAAACGTCGCGTGGTCAACCAGAGGACCTCGCGTGGTCATCGAGTCGACATCGCGTGGTCAACCAGTGGACCTCACGTAGTCAACGAGTGGAAATCGCGGGGTCCACGAATTTCCGAGTAGTCTGCCAGGGATCTGGTACATTTACGCGAAAGACACTTGCGCGATTCCATTTGCGCGACTACACATTATGCGCGAATAGACTGTTACGCAAACCCAGTTGCGCGACCGATATTTGCGCGACTGAATTTGCCGCGAAAGACATTGCGCGTATACACTTCCGCAAAAGGACATTTGCGCGATATTTATTTCGCAAAGGACATTGGGCAACATCCGAGAAACGAGATTCCATCCCATCACGCCTGTATTCTTCGAAGGGTAGGACAGAGGTGTATACTAAGTATGTATATTATAAACTCATTAATCACTACGTTCATAAAGGCTAGTTTAAGTTGGTTAAAGTTATATTATCTCACACGTTTCCCCTCCAGAGGGTGGGGGAGGTCAAAATCAAAATCCAAGATGGCGACTGTGAAATGTTACAAAATATGCGTTATGGGTGTCGTTTCCGCGGTTTTCGGGAGCGCTGAAGATGAAAATCAAGTCAAAGTAGAAATCCAAGATGGCGGTTGTGAAATTTTACAAAATATGCGCCATGTATGTCGTGTCCGTGGTTTTCGGGGGCGCTGATGACGAAAATGAGGTCGAAGTAAAAATCCAAGATGGTGGTTGCGAAATTTTACAAAATATGCGTCATGGGTTTCGAGTCCGTGGTTTTCGGGGCCGCTGATGACGCAAATGAGGTCGAAGTCAAAATCCAAGATGGCTGTTGCGAAATTTTACAAAATATACGTCATGGGTTTCGAGTCCGTGGTTTTCGGGGGCGCTGATGACGAAAATGAGGTCGAAGTCAAAATCCAAGATGGCGACTGTGAATTTTTACAAAATAAGCGTCATGGGTGTCGGTTCCATAGTTTCCGGGGGTGCTGATGACGAAAATGAGCTCAAAATCAAAATCCGAGATGGCGGCTGCGAAATTTTACAAAATAAGTATGCGTCATGGGCAAAATCTTACAGCCGTCATCTTGGATATTGACTTCGACCTCATTTTCGTCACCAGCGCCCCTGAAAACCACGGAAACGACACCCATGACGCATATTTTGTAGAATTTCACAGCCGCCACGTTACGGAGTTGATGTAGTGAGCGCACATCCATACAAATTCATATAAAGAATACGAACCGCACGAGGCGAGGCAGTGCGGGTCGGGTGCCGGGTGGTTCTAATGAGCTGTAACCTTTAGATTGAATAAAAATTTAAAAAAAAAACCCTTTTTTTATTTTATTGAAAATTTCGATGCCATGCATAAATTAATGAAGGAACGGCAACACAGCTGACGGGCACGACTAGCCTGATATCGCTCCACGCAGTCAGTTAACTTGGAACGCTAAAATTACTCAGATACAAAATACCATGGTTCATTTTTTGAAAACTTTTTTTTTTATTCTGAAAAAATCCCATGCAGGGTCAATCAGTGTCAGATCACGCGGTTTGAAGGAATTACATGAATTCGTTAACACCCTGTAGTTTTGTTCGGATCATTTTGAACAGTCTGTTCGTCCCTATACACCCCTAAATTAAATTCACCAGAAAAAATTTAAGGGTACATACGGAAGCGGTATACTTATTGAAATGTAAAATCATTAATATAATTTATTTAAATCTAACAAAGTTATTTACTTTTGTTTGATCCTGAAAATATGAATAATTTTATGCACATAATACTCTAATACTAGAAATACTACGTCAACGACACGGACTATCAATGAAATTCATCCCACCGCGCGTAAGCTACACACATCATGCACCATTATACGCTTGTGTGAGTCATGCGTCAGTCAGCTATACCGGTATGTAATGCGTGCGAGCGAGTCGATAGCGCGAAATCCGTGCAACACACACACAGAAATGCTTTCTCCCTCACTCCACTCCACGTATTTAAAAAGTTAGAATTTGTTCTGAGACAATGGGGATTTGAATTTGAAGGGATTAGCTAACAGTGATTAGGATTAGCTGATAAGGATTGAAATCAGCTGATAAGGGTGGTAATTTACAGTGTTATTAAAAACTTACAGTTCAGCAATTTTTCAAAATGGCCACCGCCCTTTGTTATCAACACACAAGCGAGCACTTTTTAAAAGATAGTTATTTAATGATATTAGAACATCACTTTGCCCTTTTACTTCGAGTTGTTTTAAAAGTTTGCGACTATCGGGCTCACTCACGTACACTCTCCGTTTGATTTCACTTCACATGTAAAAATCCATGGGTGTGAGGTCAGGCGGCACGCGGGCCAGGCAATTAGGCCGCCGCAGCCTGTCCACCGACTCCCGAACTCCTCGGTTAGGTACTTTCGCTCCGACCTATCTAGATAAGATTCACCTGCGTGCCGGCCTTTTATGAAGTATTAACACAAAGGGTACTCTCGAGACGTGAACTGATGATCGTATGAAGCCATCGTAGTTATCAATTTAATAACAGATGTTAACAGGTAATACGTATTGCGCGCTCGCGTAAACTTAATAACCTCTCTGTTGCGTTCTGAGGAGACGGGTTCGGTGGAGAGGGCGCGATGCAGTCTGCTTTGACCTTAGTTTACCGAATATTAAGCCTATTTAGTATTCATCAACACAACATGTAATTACGTATACAACAAAAACCGGGTACGCGGTAACGAGAGGTTGCGCTTGCACCGCGCGTCACGCAACTTAACCTAATTACTGCGGGCGGCCGACTGCGGCGGGCGGCTCACGCACGCGCCGGATTGGGTGATTGGGTGGGGCGAGCGTGGCGCGGGAGCCAGACTAGTTGGCGCCGTCCGTCTCGTGCGCAGCCTATGTATTGCGCGGGCTTTTTTTTGAATGAATAGATAAAAGGGTTGCGTGTGTGCGTGCGCGTACGAATATCATTGTCAATGTGATTGAACTTTCTTACCAATTATTGATGTTTTTGAAGTACAGTTTTCAAACAAAATAATTTTCTTTTTTTTTTCTCTTTATATGTTCTATTACAGTAACTGACCATGCCCTTAAATTTTTTCTGGTGAATTTAATTTAGGGGTGTATATTTGACGCTGACTGTACCTACTCAGATATAAAATATTGCCTATATAGAAAAGCACAATTTTGAATTTATTATTATCTTACCTCCAATACTCAACGTTTTCCCCAATAACGGGTAAACAATGTCTGAGCTAGCAACATTACGCGGGTGGGAAGTGAGACGGGCGCGGGACGCATGCTTTGATTTTGGACACAGCGTACGGCTTGCAATAATAATTACTGTTCAACGCGGATTCTAGTTCTTTCTGTATTCTAAGGTTTATACGTTGACGTCTGAGTTTGTTTCGGCTTTTCTTCTCAGAGCGAGTCAGATAGGAAATGCCGGCGCCATCTAGTCTTAAAAAAAACTTACATTGACTTGTAAAAGTGTCTGTAACAGATTTATTTACAGAAATAAATATCATTTATCATTTATAATTATATTCCTCTGAAAACTCAACTGCCTAACTATAGGGTAAACTAGACAGTTTTTGTTTAAGTAAACGTATTTTCATTAAAATACATTTTCTAGGGCTATTTTTGCTATTTATTGTCATGTAAGCATAATTTAAAACTCAAATAAAAAGATCAGTAGGTATTTAACTCACTTAATACCTAAATTTTGCTACTGATACCTTAACAGGATTTTGTTAAAATCAAAATAAATGATGTCCCTTATTTTCATCCTTGGTTCTTTATTTTATTTTAACAAATCCTCTTATACACTAAGCGGGAGCTTGCTACCCTATGTGTACCTAAAGGTGCTCCCACACCGCTGTTAAAAATGTTTACAAACTTTAGTAAACATTTTCTAAACAAACATAAATTAAAAATATCTGCAAAAAATCTATTAAAATATTATCTAATAATCTAATTAGATAGATTAGATTTATTATAATCTGATTTTCTTTTTCCAAACATTTTCTTAGTGTTAGAAAATGTTTGTAAACATTTCTAACAGCAGTGTGGGAGCGGAGCACCATTAGTAAACAGGTGACTTCAGAACACCCCTTTCGAGAACTTTTAATGTTCCTCATTACATCACTGTTACGATCATTACCATGACTTTTACAGACAGTCTCATGCGCTCATCACGACTTAGAATCTAGTTCACAAAACCAAGAAAAATCGTTCGCCATTTTATTTACGTTCGAAAGGTTCTGAAAAAAAATGTTGAATAGACCGCGCGCCATCTATACTGGACCCATGAAAACAATTTTCAACCATGTCACTCTCTCTACTGTTAGTACTTACAAGTTACGATAGATGGCGCTGAATAAAATTTCTGTATGTAACATTAATACAAATAATCGACGATAGATGGTGCTGAATAAAATTTTGACAACATCATACATTCGAATTCATAAAAGGAAAATCCGCTAATAGAAATTATACGACATTAAATAAAAGATCAGTCACAATGTGTATCACTATAGATTTAATACAACGATATATTATGTACACTATAACTATAGCTACTTATATACAAATGGGATAAAATACAAAATCACAGCATTGTACTGAACATTTAGAAACACAACAAATACCAAACTAAATTATTTGTTTATAACAAAAACTTAATTCAGTATATTAAAATAACAACAAAAATAACGATAGGATTGCAATAATTTGTTTAAAACGTATTATTTACAAAATAAAATAAATATTAGTTACTAAAAGGTGCATTAAGTGCTTTTTTTTTCTTGCTAAGAAGTGTTTATATAGCCAAATTTTGTATGTAAAAATATCATTGAATAGAGAGCTGTAGATTCTTTATTGATTTTCCGGTTTGTCTTCACTAAATTGCGACGAGATCCAAGTCAAAGCCCATTTTAGATTCGTCAGCATATATTTCAGAGCTTTCGTCCAATGTTCTTCCGAATTGAACTGAATTTTTATTGAGTAAGCATGAGGCGGTGATGCAGTATCTTCAATCTTCCCTTTATCTATTCGGTATGGTAGACAGAAGCCCGTATTGCCTTTCTCAACTTGCTCCTTAAATTGCTGAAGGCAGTCCAAGAAAGCAACCATAGCCGCATCGAATTTTGTGTCCCAAAGGAAACGGAACCCTCCTGATCCATACAACGGTAAGACTTTTTGATCTTCCAATACTTCGATGTATGAGTGATTACCGTATGGCACAAGTCTATAGCGTTGGAAATTGAAGCTTATTTTTCTTGCTAATGAAGCTAAAAGGAGGACTGTTTGACCCCAAGCTGCGTTGATTTCGGACCAGTCGACTGGAGCTGACGGTAACCGACCGAGCCTAAAGTTGTTAATAATTCCAAATTGACCGGAATCAGAAATATGAAACGTTGCTTTAAATACGTTAGTCTTCTTTAATTTTTCTAGCTGTGACTGCGTATAAGCAAGTTGACATTCATAAAATTTCATCTGATCTTCTATCGTCATCAAATCTTTTCGGTATCTTGTGTACTCCCTCCAATAAACGTCTTGTTCCTTTTCCAATCTCTCTTTTTCTCTTTCTTGCACCTCAATCTCCTCTTTCATAGCTCTTTCCTCTTTTTGTAATGCCGATAACTCTTGTAAAAGTCTACTTTGCTCTTGTTTCCAATCATCCAATTCTTTTTCAAGGCCTTCTAAATTCAAATCTTCTTTGTCATCTTCTAATTTTTTTAAATAGTCATTGTAGTCTTTCCATTCAGCCTCTGTCTGTCTCAACTGGTTGTCCATCAGTTCCAATAATGTATCTGTACACTCATCGCAAAGAGGATGGTCTACATCCGAATTATTTGATAATAAATCGAATAAAGTTGCTTTGACGTGCAACTGATGGCCTAAGGAGGTTGTTTCCCAGCCGTCAGAGATGACCATGAAACCATTTGCGCCGTTACCGGATTCTGACATGCGAAAGGGTGGAACGTAGTGTTCCATGCTTGTGGACTGCATATCCAAGTCAACCTCATTGTTACGGCGTATCTGGAGGGTTAGATCGGCTATGGTATGCTCACCCAGGTTGTTTAGGGACTCGTCCAGCTTCAGAGGCTGTAGACATCGCTGACAAGAGAAGTTTACGAAAGATTTTGTTTCGCTCATTGTTACACCCCTTCTCTATTACGTCATGGACGAATTTTAGGCTTAAATTACTTTAGTTGTGGCACTAAACCGTGTTAACAGTGGTATTATATAATTTTTCTAATGTTAACAATGTTTGTTTTACTTAAATTTTAACAAATTAAAATGAAAACAAAGAACTTCGATCTGTCGATGTGATTTATTTTGCAATTATGAATTTGACGTTTGTAGAGATGTGCCACATATACCATAGTGATGTTAATCTATAAATCGACTATTGTTATGTAATATTTTCTGCTTACCGAGCTAGATGCGACTTTATTAGTAATCTAAACAACAATTTAATAAAAAATATGAATTTAATACATACTGTTATCAATACTTCAAATAAAATTCAGTAATTATTCACAGTTTAGCCGCCTGCCAATATAGATTGGGCACACTGTAACTCAGGGCACTTCTACCTCTTATCCAACAGATGGCGTTGTCTATGATGTTGGTCGAGGGAAAGGGGATCATTAGAGTCGATATTGGGCAGTAGAATCTCCCCTGTTCTGGACTGCCTCTCTAGTCGTAAAACATCATCCTAACTGCTTGGTACGGTAACCCGCCCACTTGACATTTTATATACGTTCGAGCAAATGTAATTTCCATACAATTTGATCTTTCCGCAGGCGTTAACGTTTAAGGAAAAGGGATTTTGTCCAGGGAGCCAAGCGACATAAAAGTCTAGAATCAAAACATTTTTAAATTAGTCAGTTCTGTTTCATTGTTTTATCAGACGATAAATGTGTACTAACACGCTCAAATTGATTTAAATAAATGAACTATCCAAAGTTATACCAGAGAAGTCATTTTTTATAATCTATGACTAGTGGCGCCCCCATTTTTCGTAGTATTTTGTGCAGAGCTACTACATTGGTAGAATTTATACTTACGTGTATTTATGGAGATATTCGTCGTCAAAAAATAAATTAAACAGTAGGTATTTAATTCTTATAGAACTTTAATTCGCTTCCAGACTAGAATACAATGGTTTGAAACTTAAACAGCACCTTAAAATTACGTAGACATTAAAACAATTCACTATTTTGAGCACAAATCACAAAATAATAACATTGAGGCACAATAAACACTCACAAAATGTCTTTTATAAACAAAGCAAAGTTATAATAAACAATGTCATAATACTTGCAAATATTTGAGTCGTACCTATATCGGGTGTAAAAAGACCCTTAACGATAACGAAAACCACGTATTCTACCCGTCATTGAGATCATTTTTTTCGAACAAACCATACCTGGGAAATCATTGGTTTTGGAGATATTGAAGGTCAAAGTACACTTTTTTTTTTAGTTTTTTCCAATAACGATTTCCAAGCCAAAATACAAAACTTTCTTCCATACAAACATTATCAAAAATTTAAATTTTTCCTAACAAATTACGCATTTCAAGTTACAAAAACGCAATGAATATCAAACGCACACGACCGCCTTGGCTCGGCTGTGTGGCCGCTGCACGCTTGCAAACGCGCGGCATCGCCACAACCATAATTTGCGCGCTACAAAAAAAAGCGTTTTTTTTTTTCACGCCAAAAAAAAAATTGTCGTTTCCCAACAATTATTTTTGGTCAATGTAATTTATTAGTTTGATGTACAGAGTGCGTAGATTTTGGCTACGTGATGGGTCTTTTTACACCCTGTAGAATCAAAGGTGGCAATCTCACTTTTTGGCACTTTTGAGTTAACGATGCAGAAAATTCAAAAATATTTAAAACTAGCTGACCCGGCGAACTTCGTACCGCCATTTTTGTTTTGGGACATATTTTTTTAATTTTCTTTTGTACAAATACAAACCTTGTACTGACAATAACGAACACAAAAACAACAGAACAGAATTATCCAATTTGGTGCAGTCATTCGGAAGTTATGCGCGTACATACATTTCGGCGATTCATTTTTATTTATACAGGGTGTCCAGTAAATAGTACGGCATACTGTAGGGAGTGATAGCTTAGGTCAATACCTACCAAAATAGCACATACAATTTTCCGGAAAATGTTACGGTTTTCAAATTAAACAAAATTTTCCAAAATGTTGAATAATTAAGTTTGTTTTTTCTTGAACACGTTCTCCTTTTTGATATAAACGAAATCAAATGAGTACAGTAATCATTCACGAATAAATTGATGTAAAAAATATTCAGGAAATTTTCTTTACAACAGAGTAAAAAATCAGATATTCGATATTTTGGAAAATTTTGTACAACTTGAAAACCGTAACATTTTGCGGCACATATAATTTGCTATTTTGGTAGGTACGGTATTGAACCAAACTATCACCCTCTGCAGTAGGTATGTCGTACAATTTACTGGACACCTGTATAGGTAAACAGTTTGTTTGACATAAACCAAACATGACCGTATTCTTTGTTAAATCGACACAAAATCTCGATTTAGTTCCAAAGTCTATCTATCATCTTTGGTTAGTAATCTTTCATTAGGACAGAGTAACTTAATTTTTAATTTTTTCGTTTGCTCAAAAGTTACTAAAAGTAAGATTGCCACCTTTAATTTTATGCGACTCATTTTTATACTATACAGCTTCAGCTTTAACCATTTTAACTTATTAACTAAATTAATTAAACTAACTTATAGGGTGCATGGCATTTAGGAACTATTACGTTTTAAATAATAATTAAGTACACTATGAAAATATTAATAAAAACTCTTATTCAATTGTTTAGATTGTTACCTACGGATGTATAAGGAAGTACCTAAGTACCTACTGTTCATTTTGTTTAAAAATAAAAAATATAGTAAATGGAAAAAGTAGGGACGGAGAAGAAAAAGGTTAAACTGACTGTATAAACTTTCTAAAAGATATGCTCAAAAGTTTCTTAATCAACTTGTATCTTCAATCACCTCCATCAGAATCAAAATATTGAAAAAAAAACCTGAATAGTAATCAAAAAACACTATCATTTTTTTATTAGGTACAGTCAGCAACATGAGTTTTTAAACAAGAATATATTGAGAAATAACTCTCAGTTTAATGAATATTCCATACAAATTAAATATAGTATCAAATTGTAAGAGTCTAGATACAACTCTAAGTAGGTAGCAGTGGCGAAGGCTCCATACAACTCGATTCCTATCGGCTTCCCTTTCGAAATGAGTAGTTACTGGAATTCAGGCATCACACTTGAGCAAGGTAAGCATTTTTTGGTCCGGCTTCCCTTTTAAGAAAATTCACCCTACGCCACTGGTAGGTAGGTATATCTACTCTAGTTTAGAAACTCAAATGTCCAGCTACTTTTGTCACTGACCGTACTACTACCCGACTTTGTGCTTTCGCCATCGTCAGCCTAAATATCGGTAGTCAGGCTGGTAATACTAAACTTATTTTCGGTAGGGGCATTAGGGCTGCAAAACTAATATCAAAGGGCCCTTAACGCAGTACAGTCTGTCATGGATCTAAATAAACGTAGCGAAATACTTCTGGATTTGACAGATTTTTTACATCTTCTTTCACAAGCAGCGCCGCCATCCACGTTCATTTAGAGCCATGTCGGACTCTAGGCCATTTACCTAACTCAGCCTTTCCCAAACTTGGGAACGCGGGCCTCTGGGAGACTAATAACGTCGCATTTGTGAATTATATTTCGTTTCATATTCGTTATCATAACTGCAACTGAGCTGCACATACAGCCGGCATTTGTCACGCAGTTGCACTGACTGCATCTTAATTGGCTTCAAGTTGTATTTGGCAATTGTATAGTTTGCAGTTGTGACTGGATGTGCAGTCCACTTGCAGATATGATTACGAATATAAAACGACATATGATTCACTAAATGTGACGTTATTAGCCAGTGTTATTGCTAACCTAGATAAGCCACACATTATTTCGTCTCGGCACGAGATAATTTGACGACAAAATTATCTCGCGCTGCGCATGTTAGCTCGGCTGTTGTCTGCGGTGCGGACACAGTCATCTCAATAAAAACAATTATGGTGATAACGATTATTATACAGTACCTACTTTTAAGTTCAAGGGGTTTGTCGGTGATTATTGAATTCCTAAGCGTCAATGGTCAGAAAACTTTGGGAAAGGCGGATCGAACTCTTATTTAGAGTTTGGGCAACGAAAGCTGACCGTGAATATTACCGCGAAATTCAAAAAACTTTGACTCAAAAACACTCATAACACTTAATACTGTTTTTTTATAAATTATTTAGTTTAATTTGAAAAATAATGAGAAATGAATCCGAAATAATTAATAAAAAAAGAGTATTGAGTGTTATGAGCGTTTTTGAGTCTAGTTATTTTGAATTTCGCGGTAATATTCATCGCCAAACTCTAGGTAATACGCAGCATTTCTGAAATCTTACATAAATCTTTTAAAACATCCATACATAAAAAGTAAAATAACTATATACAATGAGCTAATAGGTCAATAGGTGCTTTAAAACAACAAACTAATTTAAATAACACTTTTCACAGTAATTTATCTGTTATTTTTACCCATACTATACTTTTTTCACTGGTATTATTTTACGTAACTATGGCAACACTTTACGGTGCTCCGCCGTGTAAGTAGTGCGTTGGGTCTTGCAGCTGGTGGTAATAGGCATTTGGCAGTAATGCCTGTGCCAAACCGCCTTGTGGACCCGCGTATTGGGCTGGTACCAGCATTTCACTGAAACAAAGAAAACGTTATTTTTAAATGGACAAAACTTGTAAAATCTAATGCAAGATTAGTCGGAAAGAGGGTACTAATCCGTAAAGTACCTATAATAGTAAATAACTTTTGTTCTACAACTTTCCTTAATAAGTAGTCAACAGTTTAAAGGAAATGGCTGTTCAAAGATTTCATCAAAAACACGCGCAAATCTATCTATCCTCAGCTATGAACAGCTGTGTTTACATTTTAGGTCATATTTGAGGGTAGATTTGAAGCTCCTTTTTCTGAATTCGTAACTAAAGTGGGGATGAAGAATTTTAATGCACCGACTTCTGCAATGCGATTCACTAACAGACTCATCATAGATGTAAACAACGAGTTCACTGATGTTTCATCGTAAATATCACTTTTAAAAACAACGTTAATAAAAACCATATTCGCTAAGCTACCTATACACGTCGACGATCTGCCGAACATGAACGGAACCATATTTTAGTTCTATGTCGCGCCGTCGACATCGTTGAGGCGCTACGATCGCGCAGTTTTAACCAAAGAATACAGAAATGTTTTCATCAGATGTTTCAACGACGATTTCTTGGTTGTAAAGTGGTTGTAAAGATGTTTTGCCTTAGTGAATCGCACTCCAGAAACTTAATTTTATAAATTATGGTAATTATTTCATTCGTTTTTTTTTAAGATGAATCTCCGCTTCGTTTTGCGTGCCGCAAGGTATCGGAGCTTTTAATTATGTGTAACATAACATCTTATGTTTGTACATTCAGGGCAAATAAATATTTTCGAAATATTGCCAATCTAAAACTTTTTCCCTAAAAAAGTGTCATAATTATCTACTAATCTCCTTGCCCTTTGTCAACAAAACCAAATCATTTAGCGACACCATTGACCGTGCATAGATGCACATGTGCGTATTTTTTTTGACTCTGACCTCTGTTCCAATTGATTAATGACCCATAATGAGGGTTTATTACAATGCACTGAAGGGTCCAAAGAAAAAAGTGTCGTTAATGTTAGAAGAACATGTTGAAGCTTTGTGTTTGACCGCCGGTCATGATCGAAACACGTGTTGGCTACTGTTGGATAAAATGAAAGGACGCATGGATTAAGCAAGAAGCAACTCAACCACCGATGACTTGGACTCGTCGATTGCGTCACTCTAACCAGCTAAATATCCTGTCTCACTTACCTCGAAAAAATGCATACCAACTATTTCACATTCCTTTCTCTAAAACAAATCTTAGATATAACGCTGCTGTGCTTAGAAAGTGTAGGTGCTATAATGTCTTGGCTAAATCTAGATATATCGATATCACTTTCTCTTTAACCAAGTTTAAAAAAAGGGTCTATGAGGCCCTATGTAACTACCTAATTAAAAATAATTAACCGTATATTATAATATAATTGAATTTTTAATCGTTTACATAACGAAAATATATTGTTTACCTATAATTTTATTGCTTATTTGCCAGTAACTTAATATTAGTTTTAATTGTTTTGTATAATTTTTGCATGCTGTGGTCTCTCATAATTGAAGGAGTACACTGGCTATATATACTCGTATAATCTAAGCGAATTATTACCATTATCTTTTTGTGTATATCCTTTGTCAGATAAATAAGGGATTAAGGGGGTATTTCACCAACGTATCATTAACTGTTCATTAAGCTAATTCGGTCTCTAAACTTTTCAATAGCTAACATTTCACCACATATCAGTAGTGACGGGTCACGGAAGGCTTATCGGCAACGATGCTCTGGTCTTCTCAAAGCTCCAGAGCCTTGAACATCGACGCCGAGTTGCCAGCATGTCGGTTTTTTACCGGTTACACTTCGGGGAGTTTGCGATGGAACTGCACAATTTGATTCCGCCTGACCCTTTCCATCATCGAACTACAAGACGTACAGCAATACGCTCGGTACATGGTGGACATCCCACTCATACGTACAAAGCGTTTTGCGAACACATTAATTGTTCGCACAAATACGGAGTGGAATTCCCTGCCGGAGTCTGTGTTTCCTGATAGCTACAACGTTGGGGTCTTTAAGTCAAGAGTGAATAGGTTACTTCTAGGCAAGCGTGCTTCACCGTCGACCACATCATCGCTTAGCATCAGGCGAGGTAGTGGACAAACGCGAACCTATCGATAAATAAAAAAAATAGGCACTTTTGATCAGACACTCCTCAATTATTGCCTCTCCTTCGCAAGGCTTTTGTATGATAATTGCCTCTTTTTGACTTCGCTTTTACTCGTCCATGACGCTTGCCTCTTATTTGCATGGGTATTGCATGATTCTTGCCTCGCATTATCGGTTAGATAGATCATGTGGTTCAAATGAATTACACGAATTCGTTTACAGCCTGTATTTAGCCAGTATCCACACAACCAAACACATAATATACCAGTCCCAAAACTTACATACGCAGAGGCACTTAAAAATATTGGGTCACGTTTATAATAACTCAAAGTAAATAAACTTAACAATTTATTGTTTCGACTCAAAGCTCCCATTGTTTGTGACGTGTGTCGACGTTTTTTCGTCTGAAGGTTACCATGGATCATGGTGCCGTCCGATTTATAAAAGGCCGCTAAGTGAGTAAACCTAATTTTTGAGTTATGAAGGTGGAAAATGTTGTCCCTAGAAATTCTGAAGATATACAGATGTTTTTGTTATACCAAATTATTGGGCTACTTTTAAGCTGACTTTTAATTATACTCTTTATTGTACATAATACACCGGTAAACAAAAAGAAATACAAACATGTAGGTACACAATATATACAATGTACAATGGGGCGGTCTTATCGCACAAGGCGATCTCTTTCAGACAACTTTAGGATGGACTGGAAGAATGGAAAGAGATAACGGGCAGTTCTGGTGTATAAGTACGTATCGTACAAAATATTACTTAAATATAATAAAAATAACATAAAATACATATCAATAATTATAAAAGTTTTAATGAGTTTCAGAAATAATAGGTACCTATTGTTTTTAAAATTAAAGTTTTTGTTTTTTTGTCATGCTTTTTTGTACTGAAGTGTGACCATCTACAACATTGTCTTTGTAAAAGGTTTATTACAGTCTCTGTAAAAGTCTCTGGATCTCGTAACTGACAAACGATCGAAAAATACAGGCCGGACTGGTCGATAGAGAAAAAGTTGCGCTTTTACGTAGTAGGTATACAAGGTTAGTCGTAAAGGGAGAACTAATCTGCAGGTCACTTTAAGTATCATTGATGACAGTTATAAAACAAGTGTTAAAATTTCTAAATTGGATAATTTTTATTTCCACGTGAAATTATTTTTATTTTAGTTTTTTTTAAATCTTCATCCCTGCTTTAGTTACTAATTCAGAAAATGGAGGAATTCTAATTCGGGACCCCAAATATGACGTAAAATGTAAACATAGTTGATCATAGCTGAGGATAGATAGATTTTAGCCTACTTTTATGTAAATTTTGAACAGCTATTTCTCTTAAACTAATGCGTTTTAGGGAAAGTTGTAGAACAAAAGTTATTCATTGTTATGGGTACTTTAACACCCTTTTGGCTTAGTACCCCCTTTCTGACTAACCTTGTATAAAACTGAAAAATTGACAAAATGTCACTTACCGCTCTTTTAGAAATCGGACAGCAGTATGTGTATGGTTACTATAATAATTACGTTCCTATGGTAAAATGATTGCTTTGCAGTCTATAAGTGCGGCGTATTGAATTTTGAGCTTGGCCACTTGGATTCATAGTGAAACGATATCTCATAGAAATGGACAGTTGGAAAACTTTTGCCTAATATATAAAACAAACTCACGGTCTATTAGGTTGCTGTGGAGTGCGGTCCCTTTGTCTTCTATTCTTGAACCAGTTGGAGACTTGCGTGAGGGTCAGACCGGTCTTCTGTGCGAGTGCCCGCTTCTCATCTGGAGTGGGGTACCTGCGATGGTGTTGAATTTCAGTTAGGCTAGAATTTTAATGATAGTACTCTGCCTAGCCTTTTTCCAGCGGTTTTGGGATCAGGTTCCAATCTAATCAGATGCGGCTGAATACAATTATTGTACTAGGAGCGAATGCCATCAGATCTTCGTAACCCAGTTACTGGGTAATGCCGATATCCTAAGGTTCCAGTTGTCCAGACTTTTGGGCTTCTGACTACCTTTATCGATTGTCGTATGACGCCCGGGACTGTGATAGTTTATGCTTACAGCACAGAATAAATAAAAGTTATAGCACTGATAGCACGACTAACTAAGTGATCTTCTTCTTGTATCGTGTCGGCACGAGCTATACGAGAATAGGTCATGCCGTGGTGAAAAGATTAGCCAGTCAGCAAGGTTGGTAGCGGGGCTGACTGCCCAGGGTGCGCCGGACATATTTATGTATCGTCACTCGTGGAGGCTCTTTTCATGCACCCTCTAAGTGATGATACTTAAGTACGTCCGGCGCACCCTTGGCGTCAGCCATGCCACAAACCTTGCTGACTGGCTACACTTTTCACCACGGCATGAGCTATTCTCTAGCTCGTGCCGACACGAGAGAAGAAGAAGCACGACCCCTAGTCACTTCTGCCGGGATTGCGATGCATGCAGCACCGAATCCCGCGACCCCGCCAAAGGTCAGGAGAAGGAACACCATGGGTTTTTAGTCGGTAAGAGTCCGGATACCTTTCGCCTTCTCCGGCCGTAGGATAACCAAGAGGAAGAAAGGATTTATTTTTTTAGAAAAAATGGTCCCTTGTTACTTGTCTTTATAAGTATTGCAGGAGAATTAGCATGATGTGGTCTTAGTTATTTTAAATCAAACCGTTTGGTCCTTAGGTACACAGCTACATATCAAGCTACACGTTTCCAGTATAAACTGTCAAAATGTTTGATTTTGTTTCAATTAATTTACTACTAAACAAACCTTCCAAGGTTCCAGCACGTTTCCTGCAATTTATGATTAGTTACTCACGTGCATTTTTCGGGATTGCCCGACTAGTTTTATGATTGAGGGCTCCGTTTGGGTCCGAGACTAGTCGGGCAACCCCGAAAAATGCACGTGAGTAAACCATAACTAATCATAAATAATATGAATGTGCCTCACGAAAGTTATAATACGTTTCTTGCTTCAAAAAAATACCTGAATTAGCCTACTGTTTAGTTAGAGGAGCTCCACTTACCTATTTCTATAATAGCAGTCTTTCAAAGCGTTCCTGCTCTTCTCTTTGAAGCAGTACACCGTTTCTTCTCCGTCCCATATCGTCTTCGGTAGCGGATACTTTTTTCTTAACCTATACTTGTCTACGGCACCTAAAGTTTAGGTAAATGTTATTGTTTTTATAACGAAAATTAACAAACATAATATAATTACATGTCGCACCTAAGGCCTCACGCGGGGCGTCGCGCGTCGTGTGCGGCGGCGCGTGCAGCGGCCCGCATCATCACACGCGCAAACACAAACATATGGCAATGTACGATGTTGTTTATGAAGATGCGGCGCGTGCGACACCGCGGGCCCCGCCGCGTTTGACTCTACGTTTTACAGTGGACGGAGAATTGCAGGAATACCTGGTCGCAACGCTGCGTGCGCCGCCGCGATAAACGTTGCGTGCGACGCGACGATGCCATCCGCGGGCTCCGCCTGCATTTCAAGCAAACACGTGTAAAATCGCTTCTCCGTAAACGCTCTCATACAACGCCATATGTTTGAATTCAGTGCGGGCCGCGCCGCACAACGCGACGCACGACGCCCCGCGTCTCCGTAAATGAGGCCTAGTGGTAAGCGCAGACAGGGTCTAACATGGAACACACGAATCCAAGTAACAGAGATATAGAGAGATTCCCCTATACCCCTCTGGCTCTCACATACACACGACGGAACACAGTAAACTGCTTGGCGCCGGACTTTAATGTGAGGGTGGTAGCTAGTCAGGCGGACCATATAGATCCTACCACCAAGCGTGCTGGCTTTTGTACCTATAATTTGGAAGTTTTATATTCTAGCCCGACCCACACGAGATCTTCTTACTCTTCTTAATTTATATTATAAAATAAAGTGTTACTAAAATGTATTTCGATGAAATGTCGGATCCAGATATGGGTACAGAATCAGAGGTAGGGGACTGAAATCTCAAACTAGGAGTATAAGCATAGCATTATTGTGGGTATTTGAAACTTACCTAGCCTATTCCAAAAAACCAATTCTGGATATCCCATTGCACAATTTGACCAGAAACGAGTTCTAGATTTTCCTATGTCTAAGATACGCCCCAAGGTGCAGAAGCTAGACGACATGCTATGATTACTTTAAAGGACTTTCCAAAAATCTCAAAGCCTTCTTACTAGTGATGTTCCGACCCGACTATCCGGCTTCTTACTTTGTATGTATTTCTCAATAAAATGTATATAGGAGGAATCACATTAAATAAAAAAAGAAACAATGCGAAGTAAACAAAACATGTTCCGAAACGCTCGCAAGCGGCGGTTGCGACTTGCGCGCGAATAAGCTGTAAACGAAGCGTCACAGAAATAGTCGAATATCCCCAAAACCGTGATCGGCTTGGTCGATTAGTCGGCCGACTAATCGACTAGTCGGCCAAAGTCATAGTCGACACATCTCTACTTCTTACCAAGAGCTCTTCCCCGTACTTTCTCAGCCTCCTTGTAGTGCGCCTTGAACCATAGATTCTGCAACGCGGTGTGGTGTCGCGGCGGGAACGAGTGTGCCTCTAGGATCGCGTACAGTTCCTGGTACACACCTCTGTGGTACGCCACTAGTGCTCGCGCCCTAAGGAAAATGGTAAAAAGATAAGCTACTTTGTTAAACTAACTGCATAAAGAAATATGTCCAAGAGTTGACTGAGGGCTTTTGAGTTGAAATCGTTTGGCAGTTTGTATCATAAATATGAAGGTTTTTTTCGTTTATTTATTTTAAATATGTAAAAATTAAAAATAGAAAAAAAAAGAAAAAAAGAAATGATTCTTTATTTCGTGAAATGTATCGATTTCGATCGCATTATTAGTAGATGGCGTTATAGCTATTTCTGAATCGCGATATGGTTTCTTACTATCGACATTGTTTAGTTATTGTGACATATTATTGACTTCCGACTTCCATGCGGACGGAGTCGCGGGCACAGCTAGTCACTATCACTACTTACATAGGTAGTCTAAAACAAAGTCGCTTCCCGCTATCTGTCTGTACCTATGTAGGTATGTATCTTTAAAACTACGCAACGGATTTTGATGCGGTTTTTTTTAATAGATAGAGTGATTCAAGAGGAAGGTTTATATGTATAATACATTGCACCCATGCGAAGCAGGGGCGGGTCGCTAGTTAAAAATAAATAGATCGAGCGTTGATTATTTATAATTATTGTTTCGTTTGACCTCTTGTTTACAAATGACGAACTGTAAGTTTTTCCATAAAAACGTTGTAGGTTACTAGAACCCGTATTCATCATCATCATTGAGCCGAAAGACGTCCACTGCTGGACATAGGCCTCCCCCAAGCTCGTATTACATAGATATTATATTTTTTTACATTTTATATATCTCGGGACCCCGAGGTCCCAGGCCTTTGTAAGGCGTACGAGGGGCGAAGCTAACTCACAGAGGCTCCTTAGGTAGCTTTAGATGAGATGAGACACCAACCGCCGATTATCCCTGTATGGACTATACAAGTACACCCAAGGTCAACCCCCGGTTGATGCAGGACTATTATAGGGTACGGAAACAAAGTATGGGACTGTGGGTTTGGGTGACTAAAGTGGACTGGATACCTGGGACTATTGATGAAATACGACCCCTGCCTGATCAATGTTTGTATATACGTATTACATTATTATTATAGAGACAGCTCTCATTTGATAGATCTTCCAACAGCAGCTACCATAAGTAGAATTTAATTTGTTTTTTGTTGCATTTTTTATTCAAAGTCACACTATCTACATATGTTCGTTATTATTTTTATTTAACACAATTTATTTTATTTTATCTAATTTATAGACACACATTGCCGTACCTACACTGACTTACATCCGTCACCTCACACATCAGGTCCAGTTGAAAACCAGCGTCGGGCACTAGTTGTCTGGCATTTTTTGCTGAACTGGATCTTTTTGGCGCAGCCGTGAGGCACACTTCCCTGCTAATTTCTTTTCTTGTGTTTTTTCTTATGCTTTGTTTTGTACTGTGTGCCTTTTGGTCTGCGTTAAATAAATGTATTTTCTTTCTTTCTTTCAAAATTTCGTACATATGAAACCATTTTTTTAAAGACTTATTTTTTCTTCTTTTAACTACACTAAAGAGGGATTTCTCAAATGAGAGCTGGTTATTAATCTGGGCCTAAGTATCACTGAATCGCTAAATATGCTCTTATTCATGGAGTTGCAGAAAACAACCCGCTATACTATTCTAAGTTTTGCTGAAGTCGCAACAATGAAGCGATGACGATGCAGCAGCCACAACAAGCCTTGAAATCAAATCAATTGTCGCATTGCAATGTGACCTTTGATTTTGTTATTGCTTTGTCGCAAAAGTGTATGACTGTACCATACTTCACCTACCCATCAACCAATTTCAAGATTTGCACTTCATTGTGTTACGTACTGTATGTAGACAAAACTTTCAAGCGTTGAAATAACGATATACAGGGTTGTTGCGAACATCAGCATCAGCATCAGCATCCGCTGATCATCAGCATCTTTTTCAACATCAGCATCAGCATCAGCATCCGCATTGATCGATGCTGATATTAATGCTGATGTTCGAGTCGTGACATGACCGCAGAGGGGGCGGGGCTTACATCCCGTGTAGTTTTTGCTTGCGAGTTTTGATTAATCCAAGGGTAGACCGGGATTGCGTTTGCAAACAAACACAAACTTATCTCATTCTTTACGTTATACTTAATACGTAACTGCGCGTGAAAGTTTTTTTTTCGTAAACTTTTGAGTTTGATAAATAATGCCGACCCCGTTGAAAAGTGGATTATGTACTTACCTTTGATTAAATTCCAATACCTAATTAATTAAACGAAAGATTGGTAGCAGGTTATGCACTAGGTAGTCTAGGTACTTAATTACTAATCTAGTACTATACTAATTATTACTAAACTACTAAGTTTGATTATAGTTTTTTATTAAAATCCCAAAATTTTTGAGGCAGTCGTTTATTTCAGTACCAAGGAAAACTGTGCAACTTTTAGATATATATTCAAAATGGTCACTACTTTTTCCCTGCTTTTTAAAGAAAATAATGAAAATCAGCATCAGCATCCGCTGATGTCAATGGTAAAACATCAGCATCAGCATCCGCTGATGTGAAAAAAATATGCATCAGCAACAACCCTGTACATACCTCAGTATTGTTTCGTGTCCTCTAAGAAGTTCACTAGGCGGTAAACTCCACAGAAAAGCAGCTAACTTCTCGATATCACCTTTTTGCTGCAACGCTTCACAAACGCACTGCACTTGTTCCGTGTTAAAATTCAAACACCTCCTCAGATTACTGTTCTCATTCTCAGCGAAATACGTCTGAGGAACTCTCTCCCTTTCACTATTCACATTAACATTATCAAAAATCTGCTGATTCAGCTTCAAATCGGACAAATTAGGATTATTTTCATTTTGAACGCAACTTTTCAAATCTTGAACCTCGTTGAAGTACCCTGAACGCATCCGATCCTCGCCTTCAATTTGCGAAAATAAGTTTTCGTTAGTTGGCGGCAATTTGAGTTCGAAGTTCAAATATTTTTTGTTTCTCGGTGGCGAGAGATAATTTTCAAACGTCATTTTGTTGCTTTCTTGTAAATAAACGTCTTTTGGACTTTTTTCGTCATTTCTAGCTTTTTGCTTACAAGAGAAGTATTGTTTTTCGTTCAATTCGGCTTGGTAGAAGTTTCCGTTCTGATGGTCGTATGGAAACGGCGGTAGAGATGTTTCAGATTCGCTCGTCAAATCGCTAGATGGACTGAGGCGATCGGAACACGATTCCATATTTGTGGATTTCATCACAGAATCTTTACGAGTTCTCTTGCTTCAGAAATCTGAAAATAAGAGCCATGTTATAAACTCCTTCCTTGCAAATATTTAAGAGAGAATTTACCTACAATCTTTTTCATCCTAAACTTTACCGATCTATTGCTAATTGTTGCACATGGCTAGTCTCTTTACGAGTAATAAGTATGGCAAGTTTATTGTTTTTGTTAAAAACTAAAGGACCAAAACTTTTTAGACTCAAAGGACCAGCTTTTTTACCATGGTTGGTAGTGTCTTTGTGAACCTTTTGATTGGGGAAAATATACACATGAATAAAATTCCTAATCTCCAAGTCGTCTTTTACTACACTCTCAGTAAATGATTAGGATAATTTGTGACTAAAGACCAATTTAATACAATACGGCCGACGTATCTTGGCGAGTTTGAAGTTAGTTGTTTGGCTGCGTAATGAATCTTTTAGAAACGAAATTGTCTACTGCGCAGCTAATCAGCTAACTTCAGACTCGCCAAGTTACGTCGGCCGTATTGTATAATCTTTTACCTAAATTCCGAAATTATTTATTTTTTTATTTCAAATGATTTTTAACATCAATCAATTCAACAATCGTGAATTCAAACTATGCGACGGATATTGTATATCCGTGACAATTATAAATTATTTATAAGAATTTTCGTTGGTGTCAGGTAAAAATACGAAGTTTTGTTTTCATAACACATGACATCGAACGGACATGAACCGATAACAAATGGTTTCGATGAACTGCGAGTGTTTCCTAGAAATTTGAAAAAATACAGATTTTCTCACTGAAAATGTAATGTTTGTGTTGATTGGTTTGAAATCGATACAGCGCGGATCGAAAGACCAATGTTGAAAAGCATTGCCGCGATCAAAACTACGATGGGTAACCACTGTTTACGTTACAAGCATGGACTGAATTACCGGAAAACTACGGTATTTTTATTTAACGATATCACGTCATACCTATTTAAAAGGGTTACCCGAAAGTTTCGGTATCCTACAATTTCAGTACCACAAAATTTTGATACCGAAATTAAAAGATACCAAATTATAATGATTAGTTGAAATGTATTGGTTAAATAACGGTATCAATATTTAACCGAAATAGTTCTAATTACGGCAGATACTTACAATAAGTTTTTCAAGGGCGAAAAAAAGTACATTTATTGATGGTTAGACTTAGATATTAGACAGTTTACAAAGCCGCGCCCCGCGCACCCCGCGCTACCTACTCGTGCTGCCAATTCAAAGAATATCGGTACCGAAATCAAAACGTGAAAAGGGTTGAGAAAATGGTATCGTTAATTTGGGCTGGTTAAATACCGATATTTATCAACAGTTTTCAGTCCCTGGTTACAAGGCACGCGTCACTGGCCGTCAGAGATCTGAAAATGTCTGACAACCTCAGAACAAAATTGTTCAATGTTATTCGAACACCTGCGAACACCCTTTTGCTGATCTAGCGAATCAATTAGGATTTAGGCCGCGTTGAGTGCGCGCCGAAGTCAGTGCATATTCGGACAGCAACCGGGTGCATTCGCCAGCATTTTCATTAGCCATCATTTTAGCGCAGCCTTTTATTCGTTATAAAATAAATGGTTTTTTTAACCGACTTCAACAAGAAGGAGGTTCTCAATACGTCTGAACGTTATTTTTTTGTATATTTTTTACGCGATATCTCCGCCAATTATGAAGGGATTTTGATTATTCTTGTTTTTTTTGTTTGGTAGGCCATACTTCAGAGGTATATTATTAGGCCATACAAATTTCATCAAAATTGATTCAGCGCTTTTTGAAAAAAATCAACAAAAACAAATAAAATGTAATACTTGGATGAAGTTTTGGTTTGTGGTTCCCTTCATGATAATTAATTATACATTAATACCTATTCTTAAAGAAAACCATGGTAGGTACCTAGTTGTTGGAAGATTACGCAACAGTCTCAATTAAATTTGTAGTCATTTATGGCACTAAAACGTATTTAATAAATAACTTTAAATAAAAGTAAAAACCGACTTCAAAAAAAACTAAAAAGAGTAAAATTATTACCTTAATATGAAATTAACAGTTTCAGAAGTCGGTGCAATTCTACACTGAAAAAAATAGAAGCCACCAACTTCTGAAACTGTTAATTCTATATTATGGTAATTATTTTACTCTTTTTAGTTTTTTTTTTTTGAAATCGGTTTTTACTTTTATTCAAAGTTATTTATAGCAAGTTAAATACAGCGTTTTAGTAATCAATCCAATAGTCAATACCACCTAGGTTACGACCCGAACAAAAATTTAGTGAAATTGCAAAAATCAGGCTGTTGCTACGTGACAAATACCTACTGATATTTACCCGCATCTACAGTTGTCAACCGATTCGATTTGCTATCTCGTTCTATCTACGATTCTCGTGACGAGAGTAAAAGGATAGCTTACCTAATAGGGTATTTGATTGAAACAATTAAATTAGTACCTACGTCAGTTAGATTATCAAAAAATATTTGACCCGTGGTTTTTTCTTTTTAGATAATGTAAACGGGTCGAACCGGGCTTACATGCGCAGCGTGACATAATTTTGTCGTGGCATTATGTCGTACTGCTGAGACGAGGTTCCTAATGTATGGCTAGCCTTAGGCCTAAGCTGTTTGTTAAGCTTGTCAGGTGCGATTGGCAGGACCTAAGCGAATGTTCAAGGGAGGCCGATACCCGACAGTGGGGTATTGAAGTCAAAGTCAAATAAATTTAAAATGTCACTTACGGGATATCTTCCGTCACGGAAGATATCCCGTAAGTGACATTTTAAATTTAGAGACTAACCGTGAAAGCTTAAAACAGTGGTCAAAGTCAAATAGTTTTTATTTCAAGTAGACCAGATCCCTGGTGCTTTCAAAAGGTCAACACTAGTGGCTCGGTTCCAAGTAGTAGGTCCTTTGGAGAAGAACCGGCAAGAAACTCCATAGACACTCTTTTAAAAAAGTAAATGTTTTGACAATTTTCATTTAAGTAATGTAAGAACAACGCAGATTAATGTACATGTGGTTAACAACATGAAAAGTAATGAGAAAGTTAGCCTTTTAAAACGATTGCCATAGCAGTTACGAGCTGACCAGTCCCAACAGACAGCACCCGTTCACGAGCATGACGCATACATCGGCGTCGCTCAGCTCAACCATGTTGCAGGGAACTCAACGACCCGATGCACAACGCCACCGTCAGCAAGACATTTCAGTGAGCATGACAGACTCATACCGATAGACAATAGGCAGTCAAATATTAAGAATGAAAGTGTAACACTAGATGCTGCATGGTCCTCACATTTTACAGCCTTGCGTAGGTATTAACAGAATAATATTAATAATTGCAATTCAATGTCAAACTAATATAAGCAAATATTAGCAATAAATAAATTGAATTAAATGTCAAAGAAAAAAAAACAATCAAAATTGGAAACATTAGATTAAAAAATAAGATAAAATAACATACTTATTGAGTCGAAAAAATAAAAAATAAAATAATTACAATAATTAGGCATTTGAATAATGTCCGTTTGTTCTGTTAGACGGTGCCAGAGGGTCGCAGTGTGCAGGAGGGAATCGTATGCCAGACATCTTTATCTACGATGTACTGATTTAGGCTATAATATGCTTTAGACATTAGTACGCGCTTGATATATAATTTATAAGAAGGCTGTGGATGATGATCAGAGATCGGAACAGGTAGAGTACATTTACCTAAACTTCGAGGAAGGAAGTAACATAGAGTGGATAATACCTCCTCTAAAATCCCGGAATAATTATAGGGTGCTAATTAAACAGACTTCTTTTTAATAGCATTATTCGCCTCTAAAAATCTACATTGGCTTCTAAATTACTAAGTCAGCCACAAGTAACGAGCGTCTGAATGATACTATCTTAGCCACTAGTTATCTTCTATATAAGCCACTGTTCGTCACCCACTTTCATTTTCACAATAAAAACAAATGAAAAACAAAAAGAGTCGACGGAGCCCCGCTGCGCGCGGCTCCTATTTCTGTCTGCAGGGTTTAAAGTAACCTAACACGAAGGGGATGACGGGGGCTTCGTTCGCTCGCTTTGCTCGCTCACTCTACCCCCCGTCATCCCCTTCGAACCTAACCTATCCGTGTCGGGGTGCCCAAAAATTTAGTTGGCGTTGTAAAAAAGTCGAATTAGTTTATTAGAGGTTATCTCATTTTCCCGTTGCTTAGTTATAAAATGAGAAGTTTGGTCACGTGGCCAATAAATAAATTTGTGGCTTGATTTATTATTTCTCATAATTATAATGACGTTTTAATCCCGTGATTTAAAAATCACGAATTATTTGTTGGACTTTATTTATAGTTACAAATTATTTATTTGAAAAATCATATAACATTTTTTAGAGTTCCGTACTATGTAAATTGTAAAACAATGTATGTAATATGTAAAACCAAGCTCTTTTTAATGCTTTTAGTACGGAACCCTAAAAAATGTCATAAGATTCTTCAAATAAATAATTTGTAACTATAAATAATTCGTGATTTTTAAATCGCGGGATTAAAACGTCATTATAATTATTCCGGGATTTTAGAGGAGGTATTATCCACGCTATGTTACTTCCTTCCTCGAAGTTTAGGTAAATATACTCTACCTATTCCGATCTCTGATGATGATAATGATTAATCCCTTAGCGGTCTTTATCGACACCCACGGGTGAGTAAGGGGTTGCCTATTCTTTGCCAAGAATCACATGGAACTAGAGTTATGATGGTGAAAAATAGTATACATACATATATTTAACATCGAGTGACTCGTGGCTAATTAAAAACCGCGTGGATCATATGATTTGTAAGGTTAAGCTGCGCTTGCCGCGGTCTGTCCGTGGATGAGTGATCGTTCGTTACACATCGAGAGCCCTCTGTACCTCGGACTCCGAGGTACATTCAATTCATTCAATTCGCTCATTCAAGGGCTGACCGCAGCAAATGCAGCTCAACTTTACAAATCATATATGATCCACGCGGTTTTTAATTAGCCACGAGTCACTCGATATCTATACTATAATAATATAAAGAGGGAGAATTTGTTTGTTTGTTTGTATGTAGGAGGTAATCTCCGAAACTACTCATCCGATTTCAAAAATTCTTTCACCAATAGGAAGCTACGTTATCCCTGAGTGCTATCCTAATCCTAACTAATATTATAAATGCGAAAGTAAGTTTGTTTGTGTGTTACCTTTTCACGCCTAAACCACTGAACCGATGATGCTGAAATTTTTCATATACGTTGTCAGTTGTACAGAAATGGACATAGGGTACCTTTCATCCCGAAAGAAAGTACTGTTCCCGAGGAAAACAACAATAACGATAATAGATGGCGCCACGTATCTTTCGAATCATGATTGAATTATATTGTTAAAGAAACTTTAGTAATGTGTTCAGTTTTTTTTAAATTATAAATTAACGCGAGCGAAGCCGCTGGCAAAAGCTAGTTAAATATACGTATGCGTACTATTTTTCACCATCATAATTCTAGTTCCATGTGATTCTTGGCAAAGAATAGGCATGGGAGAGCACGTTAAAGCCGTCGGTCCTAGTGTCATACGAATGTCGCACCCATAACGATGACAGTCGTTACGGGTAGTCAGGAGCCCGAAAGTCTGACAACCGGTCTAACCTTAGGATTTCGGTATTGGTGCCGATTCTCTTGTTCACCAACTAAACTAAAATTAGTGAATTGCTATCTTTTACTAACAGATAGCGCGAGAAAAGGACGGTGATAGATAACAACTAAGTTAGAGATGTCAAATTAGTTTACGCCTTGAACTTCATCGTGTTTTTAGTCGACACGTTTTAAGTGTCGTCTAAATTTGTATGGAACTTTTAGTTTAACTAAATTTGACAGCTCTTTCTTATTTTTAACCGACTTCAAAAAGGTTCTCAATTCGTTTTTTTTTTTTTTATGTTTGTTACCTCATATCTCCGTCATTTATGAACCGATTTGAAAAATTCTTTTATTGTTCGAAAGGGTATACTTCCCGATTGGTCCCATTTAAATTTTGTTAAGATTAGACCATGAACTTCAGAGATACGAAACGGAACTCCTCATCGGATCAAAGCAAAATTCTCAAATTACTAAAATTGCTTTGTTTATATTTGTTGTTGGGAACTGACTACTGGAAAAGAGGAGGGGGTGCGTGTCCCCCCTCCCCCCCTTTGGAATGTTTTCATTATATCGTGTAAGGTTTGAAAGGACTTTTTATGCCCGACTACGTCAAAGCCAAAAAGAAGGGTTATGAAGGAGAGGGGGTTAAAATTATGACACTAAAACGTATTTAATAAAAAATAAACTTTAAAAAAAAGTAAAACCGACTTCAAAGAAATACTAAAAGGAGTAAAATAATAACCATAATATAAAATTAACAGTTTCAGAAGTCGGTGCAACTCTACACTGAAGCAAATAGAAGTCACCGACTTCTGAAACTGTTAATTTTATATTTTGGTTATTATTTTACTCCTTTTAGTATTTCTTTGAAGTCGGTTTTTACTTTTTTTTAAAGTTTATTTTTTATATTAGAGTGAAAAAGATGGCAATAGCCTAAATTAATTTAGTTTGTCCTTAACAGAATCGCCACCATTGCCTAGTAACTGTGTTGCGGAGGTCTGAAGGCAGTCGCTCCGTGTAAAATACTGGTACAGCCGCATCTGTATAGAATGGAGTCTGACCTCAACATATGTAGTTGGGAAAAGGCTAGGAAGAACAACGTATATTTAATAATTATGTATCAATCACTGTCTATTTAGTCAACTTGTTGGGGACAAGTACTTGTAAATAAAAAACCGGCCAAGTGCGAGTCGGACTCGCGGACATCTATACAAGGTTAGTCAGAAAGGGGGTACTAATCTGAAAGGGTGTTAAAGTACCCATAATATTGAATAACTTTTGTTCTACAACTTTTCCCAAAAATCAATAATTTAAGAGAAATAGCTGTGCAAAAATTACAAAAAAAAAACGCTAAAATCTATCTATCCTCGGCTATGATCAGCTGTGTTTACATTTTAGGTCATGTTTGGGGTCACAAATTAGAATCTCCATTTTCTGAATTCGTAACTAAAGTAGGGACGAAGATTTTTTGTAAAAACTAAAATAAAAAATATTTTACACGGAAATTTTTTTATTGAATTTTGGAATTTTAACACTTGCTTTTAAACCGTCATCAGTGATCCTTTAAGTGGTCTGCGGATTAGTACCCCCTTTCCGACTAACCTTGTATAAATAAAAAGAAAAGTCCTGACTGATTGATTGACTGACTCATCAACGCCCAGCCCAAACCCTTGGACATTGAAAGTAGAAATTTTGTACAGGTGTTCCCTTTATAATGTAGACAAGGATTAAGGAAGGATTTTTCGAAATTCAATCCCTAAGGGAGTTAAATAGGGGATGAAAGTTTGTATGGAAAATCGTCACTTAACGGGTTCAAAATTTCACGCAAGCGAAGCTGCGGGCAAAAGCTAGTTATCTATAAAAACGGCAAAAAAATCATGTCTGTTGTATGGGAGCCCCCATAAATATTTGTTTTACTTTAATTTAATTATTTATTTTTAAAGTGAATATATGTATAACTAAATATTCTGTCAATATTTCAAGCGTCTACTTGTTGCCGTTATCAATATTGAGCAAAAACGAGCAAAAAAATCACGTTTGTTATATGAGAGCCCCTTTAAATATTTATTTTATTCTGTTTTTTAGTATTTGCTGTTATAGCGGCAACAGAAATACATCATCCGTGAAAGTTTCAACTGTTTAACTATCACGGTTCATGAGATACAGCCTGGTGACAGACGAACAGCGGAGTCTTAGTAATAGGGTCCCGTTTTACCCTTTGGGTACGGAACCCTAAAAACTAAAATGATCTATGTCAAAGTCAAAGTCAAAGTCAAATAGTTTTTATTTCAAGTAGACCAGATCCCTGGTGCTTTCAAAAGGTCAACACTAGGGGCTCGGTTCCAAGTAGTAGGTCCTTTGGAGAAGAACCGGCAAGAAACTCCATAGACACTCTTTTAAAAAAAGTAAATGTTTTGACAATTTTCATTGTAGTAATGTAAGAACAACGCAGATTAATGTACATGTGGTTAACAACATGAAAAGTAATGAGAAAGTTAGCCTTTGAAAACGATTGCCATAGCAGTTACGAGCTGACCAGTCCCAACAGACAGCACCCGTTCACGAGCATGACGCATACATCGGCGTCGCTCAGCTCAACCACGTTGCAGGGAACTCAACGACCCGATGCACAACGCCACCATCAGCAAGACATTTCAGTGAGCATGACAGACTCATACCGATAGACAATAGGCAGTCAAATATTAAGAATGAAAGTGTAACACTAGATGCTGCATGGTCCTCACATTTTACAGCCTTGCCTATTGTAACCAAAACGCTCTATGATCCTATGCTTTTAAGATAATATTAATTAAAGATCAGTTTTAGTTATTAATTAAAGATCAGTTTTAGTTATTAATTAAAGATCAGTTTTAGTTATTATTTTCGTGTTTGAATGAATGAAGAGTTAAGTGGATTACAGTTTGAAGCTTCGATTAATCATTCATCTCAGCCTATGATTTTATAATATACAGGGTGTAAACTAATTCGTGTAATTCCTTAAAACCACATGATTATTACTTGTGTAGATTAACCACGCACGGGATTTAGCTTAATCACTACATAGTATAAAACAAAGTCACTTCCCGCTGTCTGTCTGTCCCTACTCCCTATGTATGCTTAGATCTTTAAAACTACACAACGGATTTTGACGCGGTTTTTTTAATAGATTAGAGTGGTTCAAGAGGAAGGTTTAAACCCGATAATCTATGTAGATTAAATTTTAATCTATTAGTGATGTCATTAATAGATTAAAATTTAAAAATAAGAAAAAAAACTATAAAAATTAAAAACCATTCGGTACTTCGGTACCTACTTGCGTGTTTAAAACCAAAATAGTAGCATAAATAGGTTAAATGCTATGTTGCCGTGATTTCCACATTGATAGACAAGTGCGCATGTACAGTAAGCGTTGCTTTTACGTATTTTTTTTTTCTTTATTTTTATTTTTTTCTTTTGTTTCGGAATATTTTTTATTATGTACGGACTTGGGACGAATGATGATATACACAGGCAAGATCTCTTGGCTAAACCGCTTTTACGAACTAGAGATGCGTTCTGAAATAGGTATTTAAATTTTAAGAGATGCTTTCGCGTTTGAAATAGGTATCTTTGTAGGTAACCTTTTCAAAATATGGTCCGTGTTGACGCATTTTTAAAGTTAGCTTTTAATGATGGCTTATTGTTTACCACTTTAAAAATGTTGTATTCTCACGCAATAGACATTGCAAGGGTATTAATTGAACGGAAGATGTACGTTTTTTTAAACGATGATATCCAAGATAGCGTAAATTAAAATCGAAAAAAAGACATGAAGGGCGGAGACATCTTCAACAATTACGGTATTAATAAGTAGTGTCTTATTACAAATTATTTAATTCGCAGTTCTTAATTTTTGCGCTATTAATGTGCTGCGTCGTTATAAAAACTTAATTCTACTTTATAAATAGTGCATTAATTTGGGGTCAACCCTAATCATATTTTATTATTCGAATTTTTAAAATTAACCGTTATGAAAAACAAGAAAAGTATTGTAAGTAGATACGAACCAATATTTATAATTTATAACTCCCAGCTGCACTTCATGAATTCGGCAAGTAAATATATATTTCTCTTACTTATTATAAAATGCACTGAATATAAATATAACCATTAATTAAAATAAAAAAGAACACTCCTCACCTTCACAAAGTCCAAGCACAAAATTTCAAAAAATATATTGCATCATCACTTTTCACTTAAATATTTAACGTATCTAGAATTAATAATGTCTTTTTTCATAAAGATAGTTATACACCCTCACTAAACGAAGACGAGGGCTCGAATAACAAAAGCTATCTCGCATTTCAAAGCCTGAGACAAAGACAGCGAATGTGCGACAGAGACGGGAAATGGGGCGGAGCATCGCCGGGTGTTCCAAGTTTGTATTTTTCTTTTTATTTTTTAACGTTTGACCTCTAAAAAGGCGGGATTTTACGACTGAGTCCGTCTGATTTGCAAAATGGCGTTCAAAAGTTTTCTCTAAGGCTTAGTGTAAATTTTCAAATTTAACGTAGGTATTATTTATTCTGAATATTTATTAAATCTCAATTTTACTTTTTTATAAAGTTTTCATCTTATTTCATATAACTTTATAATAAATTCAGTTGCAGTTTATGTAAAAAAATACATAATAAAAAAACATCGCATAAGTACATAGAGCGGAGCAAAGGTAAGCAGCTGCATCGTTCATTATTAATAATAGTATAATATTCGTATTATTATACTGTTCCTATTTATTATTTCACTCCCTTGATCCCTAGTAACTCCAGTATTGTAATTATATTTGCTCCCTATCCCTTTCTATGTGGGCAAAAAGACCAAAAGAGTTACCATTGGTCCTTTATTCATGAAAAAAGATTTTACGCCCAACTTACCGTTTATTTAATTCACTTCATCCTGCGGTTTTTTCATACACATAACCTTTAAACATAAGCCTTGAACATAGACTTACAATAAACGATCGTGTATAACATTGCTATAATTAACTTGGCTTACTGGTCTTCCATTAGTCGTCTTTTACGACACCCCGGGGTTCGCTTGGACTGACCAATCTTTGCGGAACAACAAGACCCGTATTAATGGGATATTGCTCGTGGCCCACTTTCTTCTGTTCACCTCGAAGAATCTCGGCCGATAAAACATCCTATGTTCTACCTAGGTGGACAGAACAGGTAGACCACGGGCTGTATGCCGTATTAATATACAGTTCTCATTTGAGAGATCTTCCAGCAGCAGCTACCATCAAGTAGAATTTACATGAGCCATGAACTTTTTTTTTTAAATGTCTCTTGTTTCATGTTAGAACTACAAGGATCTCTCAAATAAATGCTATTTATTTATACGGGCCCAAGATTCCAGCCTGTATTCATACTGTAATTTTATTGTAGAGTTGTTGTATCTCCGCTGAACTTAGCGCAGGCACCATCAAACGTCATCAAGCAAAAAAAATACCTTCACACCTTCTACCAATTGTAGAGACTACCGAACGCCAAGTAATGCGGTCCTTACATACACATACTCCTTTTGGAACTTAATTTATAAATATTTTCGAATTCTTACTGAAAAAAAAGCCTGGAGACTGGAACCGATCTTACAGATGAAAAATGTTACGAGGACATTAGGACCAAACTCATACAGCCTGGTCCTAATGTCCTATCTAATTCGCACCGAAAACATATTTCTATTATATCTATGATTTGAGGATACCAAGTACTGCAAAATGTAACAATAAATTCTATTCAAACGGCTACTGAAAAAAAAACTCGTTATATGTAAGAAATTGAATGTGCGATGTTGTCTGTTTCCCCGGTGTCGTGTTCTGAACGACGGCTTTACCTGGAACCGGCTCGTGGGAACCCTACACCTAATGTACCACGAACGTTGGACGGTGGTATGTTCACGACATACCATAAGTTAGGTAGGCAGAGAGGACAATATTTCGACGGTTTCTGTGATGCCAAAATTGTCACGGTAAGACGCCTCGTTTGGTGGAGTGAAGGAGCAATTAGCTTCTGAATATAATAAACTAGCTTTTGCCCGCAGCTCCGCTTGCGTGAAATGTTGAGCCCTCGTTAAGCCCCTTGTTAGGTGCAGTTATAATCGAAAAAAAAACATCCCCTATTTCAACTCTTACGGGTAGAATTTCCAAAAACTCTCAAACACGTGTATATTTATTTCTTGCCAAGAACCTACATTTTTAATTCCATGCTTCTTACTTCAAAAGTAACAGATTTCTCATACAAACTTTCAACACTTATTGCACCCTCTTAGGCGTTGAACTTTCAAAAACGCTCAAACACGTGTAGCTTTATTTCTAGACAGAAACCTTAATATTTAATTTCATGCTTCTTACTTCAAAAATGACGAACTTACATACAAACTTAAATCCCCTATTTCACCCCCTTAGGGATCTAATCTCGAAAAATCCCTTCTTAGTGGATGCCTACGTTACAAAAGGTATCTACTGTCAAAATTTCAAGTTTCTAACCCCAGCGGTTTAAGCTGTGCGTTGATAGATCAGTCAGTCAGTCAGCTTCTCCTTTTATAAATAATTATCCTCCTTTTATAATAAATGATAATGATGTTATTGTACTTTAACTCGTTTATTCATTTAGCAAACTTATAAATTACATTTTTAAATACATATTATAAAAAAACAATGTAAGTACTTTTAAAAATATAAAAAAGGTCCAAGCTACCGGCGGTCAGGGGTCCAGAGAGAGGAACTTCCTAACAATACACGCCGTGTTCAGAAGTACCGCTTTCTGAATCAAACCCTTGATTCAGCTGCCTAACGACAGCCTCATGAGATATTGGTCGAGGCTCTTGGCTATTATTAAGCCATTGGCTGTCACGACTATCGACACAATGATTGCTGAGTCAACATCCCACATGTCGACAACCTCGTGTGCCAAATCAAGATATTTGTTCTTTTATCATTTTCGGCTTTCACTAGATTCTCGTCATGCGAACAGTGATATCAACAATCATTGTGCGGCGTTCTAATCGATCTATCACCACGATGTCATATCAGGCTTATTGGCAACAACGTACTTTACCTTATTGTTAAGAGTCTTGTTAAGAGCCTGTCCACATCTCACGACGTCGTCAACGTGAAACGGTGCGGTGACGTGGCACGGTGCGTTGACGTAACGTGCAAATTTACGTTACCGTATCGTAAAAATGCACGTCAGGATCATTGTTTGACGACACGTTTGGTGCAGTGGCTAAGCGATTGGCTTCTGCGCTACGGGTCGTGGGTTCGATTCCCACACGGAACAAAAATTTGTATGGCCTACAGATGGTTGTTCTAGGTCTGGGCGTTTGTTACTGAGATTTGTGTCTGTAAACGCACCCACGATACAAGAGAAATCTTAGTGTGGGGCAACGTTCTTTTAAAAAAAAAAAAGTTAAATTTATCATTGACCATGTAGATCCTGAATTTTAATAAGAGAAACAGTAAGGTATGGTTTTAAAGCATCGGAGCACATAGACGGCGACTAACTCGCGGGCGTGGAGAGCGCGGGCGGAGCGCATTACGTGTGTGCTTGCGGGTAGAGGCGGAACGTGGTACGATACGGTAACGTAAATTTGCACGTTACGTCAACGCACCGTGCCACGTTACCGCACCGTTCCACGTTGACGACGTCGTGACGTGGAGATGTGGACACGCTCTAATAGAGTAGGGAAGAACGACCTCCATACCTATTTCAGTCGCTAAGCAGCATTGCTGTGTTCCGGTATATAGGGTATGTGTGCCGGTGAAATGACAGGCACATGAGACTTTCCAACTTTATCTCTAAGGTTGGTAACGCGTCAATCCTCTTGGTGTTATAGATGTATGTAGGCGTCAGTAACCACTTACCACCAGGTGGGCTGTCGACTTGTTTGTATATTATACACCGTGTCCCAGAAAGTACGGTAGTGTCAAAGGTAGAGCACCCTTAGGCTGAGGCTACACTTAGCAGCGATGCGATCTGCGACACATAAGCGATTGAATCAAAGAAATTGATGTTCTCGTATGCGGCTAGACTATACAAGACAGCGATTTTTGTAGCCACACACGTGAATATTAATACATTTGTTTCAATCGCTTATGTGTCGCAGTTCGCATCGCTGCTAAGTGTAGCCTCAGCCTTAGAGGTACCCGAAATACCCCCATGTATGTTCCGCGATTTTTTGTAGTTTTCGAGTTATGATTTCTTTTCATGGCTATAATGACAAACAAAAAAAAATTGACTTTAATGAAATTTTTTATCGTAGTGCCATGAATACATGATAAAAATGCGAGTTCTCTTCATCTACTTAGTTATTAAAGTTCGAGTTTGGTTAAGACATGAAAATAAATCATAACTCGAAAACTACAAAAAATCGCGGAACATACATGGGGGTGATTCTGGTACCTCTAAGGGTGCTCTACCTCTGGACTTCCGCTTGACACTACATTCTGGGACACGGTGTATAAAAAAAACGAATATTGATCTGTATTGATTGCATGGTCAGAAACGGCTCAAAATAGAGATTTTTGGAAGGCAAAAGGGGAGCTTTGATCAACAGTGGGACAGCCAATAGGCTAGTTTTTTTATTTTTCTCTTTCTTCGTCCGTCTTTCCTGTGCTAAAATAATGGAGCGTAGACAATTCTTAAACATTGTAAATTCCATGCCTCGCATAGCATGTTAAGCCGTCGGGGGCCTATTCTACAAACAGAAACTTTTATCAATTGCAACGGAATCGTTCATTCAGACAGTTTTCGTTTAAGAAAACTGTCAAAATGTTTGGTTTCGTTTTTGTTGTCAAACAATTTGATAGTTTTTGTAAACGAAAACTGTCTGAATGAACGATTCTATTGCAATTGATAAAAGTTTCTGTTAGTAGAATTGGGCTCGGTTGTCATACGAGAACATGTATGATAGTTGTAAGCAGGCAGCAGTTTTAGCTGATCAAACTATGGTCCGATATGGACCATCCAGTAACTGGGATGCAGACATCAGAGAAATACTGATATTCAACTGAATCTGTGTAAGGCTGGAACGAAAAACTACGAGATAGTAATAAAAAGGCTGTTCGTGACTAATTAACAACCGCACGGGTCATATGATTTGGAAGGTTAAGCTGCGTTTTTATTTGAAGGGTCCACTGCAATAATGATAAATGTCATTTTTGTTTTAAGATATTTAAAATCTTAAAACAAAGTAAAAAGGTCATTTTATCATTATAGCAGTGGACCCTACATTTTTAATTTTGTAAATGGTGAAAGAAAACTCAGCGTTAAAGGTGAGAACACCAGGGGCCTAATTCTCCTAAAATAAATTGTTGCCAAACGCAATTGAACCACAACCATCAGTCAGTTTTTGTTTTCGAAAACTTTCAAAATGATTGATTTTGTTTTTGTGTCAAACAATAAGACAGTTTTTGAAATTGAGAACGGTCTGAATGAACGGTCCGGCCTTGGTTCGGTTGTGATTTTTCAAGATTTATTTTAGGAGAATTGGGCCCCTGTGACGCTGAGCGTTATAGCCGCATATCCGATTTTTAAAAACGTATTTATGTCAGGATTGTAAGCGATATTGTTGAGTTTGTAAACGAGATTACGAACTGCTTAAATCTAGTGTCCGAATGACATACTTACTTAGAATTAAAGAAACTTTGGACATTCATCATTATTGCAGTGGACCCTTCATTTTAGTTCGCGGACGCTTCGCCGTTCTTTAAACATCGAGAACCCTCCGTCTCTCGAAGAACACGCTGAGCCGTCGGTCCTGGGTGTCATACGAAGACCTATAACAGTCCTTACGGGTAGTCAGAAACTCGTAAGTCTGACAACCGGTTTCACCTAAGGATATCGGCAGTACCCAGTTACTGGGTTGCAGAGGTCTGATGGCAGTCGCTCCATGTAAAATACTGGTATTTAGCCGCATCTAGTTAGACTGGAAGCTAAACCCAACATACTTACACACACATAATTACGGGTTCACAAAAAAAAACGTTTTTTTTTTCTTTTTGCTAAAAAAAACTTTGCAAAATTTTTGTTTTTGCAATGTATTTACTGGGCACAATTTACCCCCAAACGCTTAAAAGCTTTTTTTTTAAATTGACGATTCTATTGAATAAAAAAATCGGCCAAGTGCGAGTCGAACTCGCGCACGAAGCGTTCCGTACCATTATCTATAAAACGGCAAAAAAAACACGTTTGTTGTATGAGAGCCCCTTTAAATATTTATTTTATTCTATTTTTAGTATTTGTTGTTATAGCGGCAACAGAAATACATCATCTGTGAAAATTTCAACTGTCTAACTATCACGGTTCATGAAATACAGCCTGGTGATGGTGACAGACGGACGGACAGCGGAGTCTTAGTGATAGGGACCCGTTTTACCCTTTGGGTACGGAACCTTAAAAAACGGAAAATGTTGTAAATTTTCCGCTAATTATGCCGGTGTAGTTGGGAAGAAGAGTAAGCAGAACGAACTCAACTCTACGTCACATACCTCCATAAAATACTTAAGTAACATTTGAGTAAAAAGTTGTCAAAAAAATGCTATAAAGGTGCTCCCACGCAGCTGTTAAAAATGTTTACAAACATTAGTAAACATTTTCTAAACAAAAATGAATAAAAAAATTAAAAAAATATCTGCCAAAAATCTATTAAAATATTTTCAAATAATCTTAGATAGATTAGAATTATTATTACTTACCTACCTAATATTTTTATCTTTTCCTTACATTTGTTAGTAAATGTATTAAGCCACCTATTCATATGTAAACAAATGTTTCAGATACAAGTTGCCAGAAGTTTCAGAAACATCACGTAAATGTTTGTAGAAACAATTTTTCGGTACTTTTGCCATCAAAAACTGTCAGTTATAGTGTTTAGCGCAACATGTATCAATGTTTCAGAAACACCTACATTCTTGTTTCTGAAACAGTGTTTATAAACAAAAGTTTACTAGTGAATACGTGGCTTTAGTGTTAGAAAATGTTTGTAAACATTTTTAACAGCAGTGTTTTAACAGCACCATAAAATCCGTCATTTTTTTGACAACTCCATACTCAAATGTTACTTAAGTATTTGCTTATCCCGAATTCTCAATTCAGAAACCGGAGCATAACCTCACAAAATCGACATCTTTCAACAACATCTAAAACTGCTTTTATAGCATTTTAAATAAGGCTACACATAACAGCGTTCATTCACACGATGTTTCCTGTATTTTTGCTAAGTAATTACTTACATCATTGATAAACATAAAGCGAGTAAAATAAGCACTAAGTTGAACTTGAATGTTGTGAAATGATTGAGTGGTGGACTGCTGAGTCAGTACTATTCCCACGGTATGAAGTAATGATTATTAAGACTTTGTGTGATCTGGGTTCGAATAGAATATTGTTACGTTTTCTGTTTTACTTAATGCATTATTTTTTATAATGGGTGATTTTTTAGAGATACTTTTTTCAATACTAAAACAAATAATGAAGAAACAAATTTATCGGATTATCTTTATTATCATACAAAAGAACTATTCATCTAAAATTGGAACTGCAGAATGGACCATATTAACCACAGTTACGGACAACATTTGAAAGGAAAAGTCTTTAAAAATTAAATGTCAGGAATGGTTCTTTTGTATGATAGTAAAGATAACCCGATTTTGTTTTTTTATTATTTTTTTAAAGGGAAATGCCCAGATGCCACACATAAAAATGCCTGAAATAAACAACAATGAAATATACGCCAAATTGCACTATAAGTCGTAGGGAACCCATATCATTTTCAATAATTACAAAAAAACTCGGCAAAACTTGTTCCAAACATCTTTTTCTAAAATATAGGTTAAGTCAAGGTTTAAGATTATTACGCAATAATTAATAAACAAAACTGCATTTAAATGTTTTAATCATCATTAAAAACCACTAACACATCATCAAGAAACTGTGCAGGAGGATTGATATTGGGTTGGTACCGGGCCCATGCTAAGTACCATATTATTGACATAGTATGGGCACAGGTACCAACTGTTCGCCGTCCCACGAGGCAGTTACAATAGCGATGCTGTAAAGCCCTTATCCCTGATAAGGAATTGTTAATTATTATATAAACAAAATATATTTTTTGAGAAATATGTCTGCTTTGTATTTTTCCTCGAAGTAAAAAGCAATTACCCGGAAGAGATAAATGCTCAACTAATTCGTTATCCAGTTCCCTACATATTTCAATCTTATAAATACCATTCGCTCTGTGTGCTCGCCATAGTATGAGCGAGCCTGTTTTATTTGGTACGTACCACATGCCAACAAAACCATTTCGCTGTATGTCAGTTGTGGGAAATCAGCAACATTGTTAGGATTTATATTAATGCTTTGGAATTGCGCTCTGCGACGATTCAAATTATTTGTGATCACATAATCAGCTAGTATATTTTCTGTATACATATTCTGATGTATTATTTGCAAAATATCAACAGCATCTGGCCTGTCAACTATTCTAGTATAAAACCTATTAATTAATGCTGCTGCTATAGAGAAATCTACCATTAAATGTCTCGAAGCTCTATTAAAAAAATCTTGGCGAAATAATTTGAATTGCTGCTTGAATATTCCATTTACGGCTTCCACAACCCAGCGGCAAATAGTAACTCTTCGGCTTTTATTAGCTTCCAGAGTGGATAATTGAATTTCATTTACTTGCAGTGTTGATGGCATGTGAACACTATAATTGCAAGATTGCAAAAGTGGAATGGAATCCCTGAACCCTCTATCAAGAATGAATACGTCACCATCCTGAAAATATTGTCTCAATGGCTTACTGGGTTCATCAAATTCACTAATCATTATCTGAGCATCGGAAGTTGTTGCTGGATAAGGGCCTAACACATCGATTATATAGCCATCGGAGCAAACAAGCAAAAATGGCTTCACAAGGTTTCGATATTTGTGAAGAGAATATGTCTCTTTTTGGTACAAATAGTTGGAGCTTTTTTGTACATAGATATATGTTCCATCAATAATTACGACAGGCTTCCTTATTCCGTCGACTTCGCCAAACAGCCCATTTGGTAGAACAAGGTTTCTTGCTGCTATTTGTTCTCTTGTTATATGTCCAATTCCAAGGTTCATAGGAACAAAATCTTGATGCAGTTTTTCCCTTGCTTTAGCCATTAGACGTTCCAGAGTACTTCTCGGTATTTGTAGAAGAGATGATAATCTTTCATCAGAATCTCCAGTTCTCAATTTCATCAGGTAAGCTCCAAGGGCAGTAGAACCTCTATGCATTTGCGCCAATCGGGGCACCTCTCCCATTAGAGTACCAAAACTATTTCTACTCATTCCTAAAAAGTACCACACCATATGTTCTTCCATTAAGTGTATATTTTCGAAGTCCAAAGCACGACATTCATAATTCACAAATGATGCAAAGTCTTCAATGTGGTCCACAGTGAATTCATGATTCATATCTTCCAAAGCAGGGAGTTCATGCCAAAAGTCACTATTCAAATGATGACTACATATTTTTGAATTCTTTGGTATATAAAACTTGTAGTCCTTGAAGAGCCACACCCTTAATGAAAGTGGTACCACATGTCTATCAATCATATTACATCCTGGATAGAAACAATGACTTTGAGTATCAACTGCTCTTCCGTAATTAGGTAACAGTACGCTGGATCTTATTTGAGGAGGTTCTTCATGTAGAGGTATATTCAAACTACCTGCCTGACTGGGTACCGGACTCGGGCTTGGTGAAGGAGTAGTAGGGGGTGAGGTAGCCCGGCTGCATCGTTGCCAACATGGGTGGCAGATCAAATCCGAAGAACGTAGCTGCAAGCAAAATGAAAAGTAAAAGTTGGTTTTGTTTTACTTCAAGCTCGATGAACGAAAACCTATGCATAAAAAAGTACTCTGTGATAAGTTTTTAAAAGACATGATAGTGACGTTATTTGCACGGGATAAGAGGGAATTACACAGAATTAGGGCAGAGGAATGAACTTACCTGGCGTGGTTGGATTCTGTGTGCTACTACATACATTATGTGCCTCTCACGATCACTGCTATTTCTTACAACATGTGATCGTTGTCGTAGAACAGACTGTCCACAGCAAACGCACACATGTTGGTGGCCTACTTGTCTACCTGGCCGGCTGGTTCCAGGTGTCTCGGTGATAGTGTGAACCGCTAATCTAAGACATGCATCACAAACAACACTACCTGGTTCAACCTGTGAGAAAGAACAAAAAACAATGTACTAATTGTTCAATGTCAGTGCGTTCAGTTCAATATAATTATTCACAAAAACTATGGAATGAATATACTTACAGCTAATGGTGTTATCCATGCCTGTATTAAACGACGTACTTCATCATTTTGCTCTGATACGACATTACGTCTCATCGCTGTAAGATCGAGATAGCAATTAACACAGTGTACGTTTCCATCCATTTTTAAATGTACACGGTGTAAGAGTCCAAAACAATAGCAGAGTCGTATAAAAAGCAGGTCCAGGTCCGTCGTCAAAAAGCCGAGTCGTCGTCAAGGCGGGTTCAATCTAAGTCGAGTTCGAAAAGGGGTAACGTGTGCAGAAGTAAAATCAAAATCCTTAAAAATGGCCAAAGTCGTCGTTATTATATCCTATTAAGTTATACTCAAGTCGCAAACGCAAAATGTGAATCGATCAATTCAAAACCACAATTCAACGGAAAAATGAAATGCAGTAATCAATATCAAACTGTCAGTAAGGCAAAGGACATGTTATCCATGCAGCCTACGATACTTTTTCTTATTTGAAAATAATTTTATTTTAATTAATATTGACATGCATATAATATTACTTTCATTAGATAAACGTTATAATTAGGTCGAATTATTCTAAATGAACGATAACTGTGCAATAATTCTATAAAATACTTCGATAAATTATTTGAAAATTCTTGTTTGGCTGAATGTCGATTACACATGTCAGATTAAACACAGTTGTCCATTAAAAAATAAGAATGAATTAGACGGATATCAAGCGAAATATTTTAAAGATCGTTATATTTTCCTCCTACGTTTACAAACTTGAGAATTATTCAATATGCATATTTAATTCTAATTAGAATTTAGGACTATTAGTAGTTTCCGTTCATTTCAAGCATTTTATGGGCGTTCCCCTTTGAAATAAGTACCTCTAAATGAATCACCCGATACATTCGCGATTATAATCTCGTTTTTTATGAATGTTTTTTAGAGCCTTCCGCCGGAGTACGAACCCAAATCAGGCGCCGTGCTGGGTGCAGTGCTATGTGTAGCAGCCATTATACACCGTGTCCCAAAATTCAACTATAAACGTGCACCAGAGAGTGGCCCTGCTCATGACGAATTGAGAAAAAAAAAAGAAAAAAAAACTTTTTTTTGTAATTACAAAATGAAATTTGAACTCCTTCGAAAATTGACGAAAATAAGTTTGATTGATTTTTGTGCAAAAACTACAGGCATTCTGGGATTTTTAAGGGTTGTGGTCTTAGAATAAGTACTAAAGCATAGAAGGAGCGCTACTTAGCATAAACGAATCAAAATATAGCCATGCTATTTACTCATATGGCGGACTCGCTGTTGTCAGAGCGGGAAAGATAAACTTTTGACAGGCCGTAAAAATTAATTTTGTAACCTTTTGTACAGAGACTAGGGATGAGGGTATTCACACTATTAGACTATAGCTATCGATAAAATAAAGTCATCGTATAATGTATATTACGAAATATCTGAAGTGGTATTGTAAGACCGAAAGAAGGTGACTATGATTGTGTCAACCAAATAACAGCCATGCCGGATATTGCCATAGTACATTTAAATACTTACTTCTTAGAAAGTTATAATGACAAAAGTAAAGTCATAATATCATTATTATTCAGCCGAAAGATGCCTACTGCTGGACGTAGGCCTCTCCCGAGCATCATCACTTCGACTGGTCCTGTTATTATCGCTATCAATAAATAAAGTCATCGTTTAAGTATAAATGTCTATTATTTAATTTGCAATTACTAAAAGCTTCACAAAAGTTAAATACATTATTATTGAGTATTCCTTGTAATGTACTTGGACATGCACGTTTTTTTCTGTCACTAGAACGGCGCCACGTGGTCTCAGGTAAGTTGTCTATTTCGAGGCGCTGGAAATTTTAAACAAAATAATGATTGTTTTATATATAACTAGCGACCCGCCCCGGCTTCGCACGTGTACGTTTAATAGCTTAAAACCTTCCTCTTGAATCATTCTATCTATAAAAAAACGGCATCCCTAAAAATACAAGATTTTAAAGATAATTACGGTAAAGAGGTGTAAAATTTAGTGGCACCAAATGCAAACTGATTGAGAAGTAAGTTAATCATCGTTTGTTTAATACCTACGTTAATTTTGTTTAGATTCACTGTTCTCCTAATCTATCAGGCTTGAAGATTACGACTGTATTAACAGCATTTATTTGAAAGATAAACAAGACAATGAAATATTATCTGAAATAGTCTATTGTATGAATGGCCGAAAGAAGATGTCGAACGTAATGTTGCAAGAAAAAAAAGATTTTTATTTTTTTATTTTCAATCAAGCTAAATCCAGTGCGGGGTTAATCTGTCCCAATTTTTTTTAAAGAAATTACTCGAATACTTTTATTTCCTGTAGACATGCAATTCAATAAGAACTTAGGCTTTTAAATTTAGATTGAAGGTATAATGTTGGTATAGAGTCCTCCTTCAGTCTCCGCCATTTGCCAGAACGAGTAAAAGAAGATAAAGTGAAATGGCTGGAGTAAATTCTGTGGTGCTTTCTTGGAACCCAACCAATTTCGTGAGCTACCACGGCAATCAATTTATTTCGAAAATATTCGTCACAGGGAAACTTAAATGAAAAAAAAATGTATAAATAGGTACCTAATTAATTAAACCTAACACAAAAATCACGTTGTCGATAGATTTATCGATACAATTTTCGCACCCCTTTAATAATTTCTTTGGCGAATATTCATATTGATAAATAGATAAGATTTAGATAGTTTATACTTATTTATTTTACTTCTTCTAAAAGGTAATGTCTTACTTTTACTTATTTAATGTATAATGAAATATATTTAAAGGAAAATCTATGAATAAACATAAAAATACTACGTACTTGTGGAAACTGATATTTTCACTTTGATTTTTTGTACATCCCTTGCGAGATTTACATTTTTTTACTATTCAGGACGTAGCGCACACTCTTATTTATAAGAACAATGTGCACATATACAAAACACAATTAATTAAATATAAATTCTAGACTAAAATATTTTTTCAAATCACCGCGCCACTGACACAAGTATTATACGACAAAATTTAAAATGTCGTTGCCGTCTGACAGGGGGTACTAGTGGCGGGCAATTTAATTTGGTAGCTAGGCTTTGGCTCAAAATCTCGAAATTACTCTTATTTGACAGATGCCCCTGTACGTTTTTCAAGTACTGAGGCGGCTTCTATGCCTTAGTTAGTACTTATTCTAAGGTTGTGGTGGATAGCAGTGCTACTTAGGTGGCCGATACAAAAAAAAAGCAGTTTTTTTTTTTTTCGATATACTTAATGTCAGTTTCTTTAAAGGAATTTAAAAAAAAAACTTTTTTTCTCGAGTTATCATGAGCAGGTGCCTCTGGTGCCGGCTTATCGTTGAATTTTGGGACACGTTGTATATAGCCTGCGTATAGCAGTTATGAGGTTCACCAAGGCTACTCCTGGCTAGAGACGGCCCTGAGTATTTTGGCAAATAAGCCAACGGCCCACCAGACCTGTGTGTGAGGTGTAATTTGCCCTTAAAATCTAAACTATTTTTTTATATGATGATTCTTTATCGTTTGGGTCTTCAATCAATCAATCAACTCCCAAAAAAGCCCATTGCAGTCCACTGCTAGACACAATCTTCTCCCAAGTTGCACCAGGGACTTGCTAGAGAAAAATCTTTTATTGTTCTGGATTTTTCTGCTCTACTCCGCATCAGCTTCGTTTTTTGCATACCTACACACTTGAACCTTCCCAGGCATGGAAAAATCCACCACAGCATGACATGACATCAATATTTAGCGTTCTACGTATGTAATTTAATTTAATGTTCTGATGATGTAATTTAATTTAATTTAAAGTAATGTAACTAATCGGTTATCCTACTGTATCTTTTGAATTTAAACTTATTTTACGAATGATTCGCATGTTACTTTTTTTTGTTATATACGGAAACCTATTATTAGCCATACAATACGGTACTATCAATATTTTGTCCTATATTTTATGTATCGCTGTTGGTTTTCTAAATAAATAAATTCTTTAACGTTTGGGTCTTCAATTAATCAATCAACTCCCAAAAAAGCCTATTGCAGTCCACTGCTAGACACAATCTTCTCCCAAGTTGCACCAGGGACTTGCTAAAAAAAATCCTTTAATGTTCTGGATTTTTCTGCTCTATTCCGCATCAGCTTCATTTTTTGCATACCTACACACTTGAACCTTCCCAGGCATGGAAAAATCCACCACAGCATAGGCATGACATCAATATTTAGCGTTCTACGTATTTACTACAATACAATACGTAGGTAATCAAGTTACAAGTACGCATTAAGTTGACACTGTCACACATTCAGTTTAATTACCTGAATATTTGGTTTATTGTTTCAAAATAAACAAGTTAATATACTTAGTTTTCTTTGGGAATCACGGGTCATCTTCTGTGCGGAAGATGTCCGGTCCTTTGGAAGGCTTATGGGGGACACAGGTCCAACGCGCAGAGGCCCCTTTGAGAACTTTAATCTAAAATGGGATGGGGCACCAACCGGGGACTATCCACGGCTGCACTGTTGGAGTACAGTCATGGACCGTCCCAGGTGGGTGCAAGACTATTGTAAAATATGGTAAAAAATATATCTGGTCTATGGGAAGGGGTGTTTAGTGGACTGGTTAACTTCTATTGCCGGAAGAAAACGGTGTCTGCCTTTCAAATTTAAAATTGAAATGTGTTGGCAGACGGTGACTCGCCAGCTCACTAGCTGGGCCCCCTGAAAGCCACATACTTAGTTTTTTTTATTATTTAACTTCGTCACATTTGACCCTAGATGCACCAGTTCCCCAAGTGTGAGTTTTTTTCGTTAACTACCTACTGTAGTTGCATCACGACAAAAATGTATGAAAATTTAGGCTGCGCCTCTAGGCGCACCGTTCACTAACGGTGAACCTTAATTGAACGGTGCGCCTAGAGGCTTTCATACATTTTTGTCGTGACGCAACTACAGTAGTTAACGAAAAAAACTCACACTTGGGGTACTGGGGGCCAACTCGACTAACAAAATTGTTGCCAAACGCAAACGAATCACAACCGTTACTCAGTTTTTGCTTACGAAAACTGTCAAAATGTTTGGTTTTGTTTTTTGTGTCAAACAATTTGACAGCTTTTGAAATTGAAAACTGTCTGAGGTTCGGCCTCGGATCGGTTGCGATTTATCAAGATTTGTTTTAGGAGAATTGGGCGCCAGGCCTGGTTCGAACTTGAACCCTCCTGCATGGAAGTCAAACGTTCAACAACTAAACTATAACCATTGTATTTCTTTAAGATTATTTTGAAACTAGCTTTTACCCGCAGCTTCGCTTGCATGAAATTTTGAACCCGTTAAGAGACGATTTTCCATACAAACTTTCATCCGTTATTTAATTCCCTTAGGGGTTGAATTTCGAAAAATCCTTCCTTAGTCCTTGTCTACATTATAAAGGGAACCTCTGTGCAAAATTTCAGCTTTCTAGGTCCAAGGGTTTGGGCTGGGTGTGTTGATGAGTCAGTCAGTCAGGACTTTTCTTTTTATTTAGGTATATAAAGTTCGTTTCAAAATCCCTGAGACAAAATTGACAGACGCAAATGTGAAACTTGTTAATTTTAAGAACATTTTTTTTCAAATTTTACGTTTCGCACATGTTAATTCAGTCTCAGAGATTTTGAAACGAACTCTAGATAGATATAACTTTTAAATACCGCTTGGTATCTAAGCTGCTATGCGTAACGCGAATCAAGTTACACAAATTTATTATTTAAATAGCAAACAAAAAAGGTCTAATGACCGCGTATAACCTGCTCATCTAAGATTACAATTGTTTACACAGTTTACAGTATCAAATACTTTGTTTACAATAACATCGTATCGAAGCACAGCGCGGCACCTTTTGCCGCCAAATTAGCTGTCACTCCGGGCGGTCCATATAGGTTATGTTTGGCGCCATTTGGAATTTAAGCAGTTGTTATGTCGATTGGTTTTTGTTACTGTTTATATTTTAGACCACTATAGTCCGTTTCAAAATCTATAAGACAAAATTGTCAGGCGCAAAAGTGAAACTTGTAAATAGGTTTTTTTTTTTCAAATTTGACGTTTCGCGCATGTTAATTCACTCTCAGGGATTAAAAAATAAACTTTAAAAAAAAGTAAAAACCGACTTCAAAGAAATACTAAAAGGAGTAAAATAATTACCATAATATAAAATTAACAGTTTCAGAAGTCGGTGGCTTCTATTTGCTTCAGTGTAGAGTTGCACCGACTTCTGAAACTGTTAATTTTATATTATGGTAATTATTTTACTCCTTTTAGTATTTCTTTGAAGTCGGTTTTTACTTTTTTTTAAAGTTTATTTTTTATTTAATACGTTTTAGTGTCATAACTTTAACCCCCTCCTTCATAACAATTCTTTTTGGCATTGACGTAGTCGGGCATAAAAAGTCCTTTCAAATGATACCTTACACGATATAATGAAAACATTCCAAAGGGGGGGAGGGGGGGGGGACACGCACCCCCTCCTCTTTTCAAGTAGTCAGTTCCCAACAACAAATATAAACAAAGCAATACTAGTAATTTGAGAATTTTGCTTAGGTCCGATGAGGAGTTCCGTTCCATATCTCTGAAGTTCATGGTCTAATCATAACAAAATTTAAATGGGACCAATCGGGAAGTATACCCTTTCGAACAAAAAAAGATTTTTTCAAATCGGTTCATAAATGACGGAGATATGAGGTAACACACATAAAAAATAAAAAAATAAAAAATACAACCGAATTGAGAACCTCCTCCTTTTTGAAGTCGGTTAAAAAACGAACTTTACATATTGTGAACGAGAGCACAATGCAGCCATTAATGTATTTTTTTTATCTTTGAGTTTAATTAGATAGCAGCGGGCAATTCGACTAAGTATCAAAATTGTTGCCAAACGCAAACGAACCACAATCGCCAGTGAGTTTTTGTTTACGAAAACTGTCAAAATGATTGGTTTTGTTTTTTTGTTTCAAACAATTTGACAGCTTTTGAAATTGAAAATTGTCTGAACGAATGGTTCGGCCTCAGTTCGGTTGCGATTAGCAAGATTTATTTTAAGATTATTGGGCCAGTCAGTCAGTTGTTGAACGATTCGATTTGGTATTTCCTTTTCTTTCATTACGAGAATCGTAGACGAAACGAGATACTTACAACAAACTGACTCGGTCGACTACTGCTTACTTATCGAAAAAGTTCGGATCTAGTCGGCAGTTTGGCTTAATAAAAGTTGTTTTTTTTTCGATGGCCTGTTAACTTTCCTTCTTTTGAAGTTTTGAGCAAAGGCCTCCCTTTAGCCTTCCAAATATCTCTATTTTATGTCGTTTCTGACTTTGACTTTTGGGAAAAGTGTAGAACAAAAGTTGTTAATTATTATGTGTACTTTCACAGCCTTTCGGATTATGAAATGCAAAGCGCAGCTTAGGCCTCGCCAGTTGTACAACAATAGCTCATACCGTAGTGAAAAGATTTGAAAGTCCAAAAAAGTGGTAGCGAGACTGCCCAGGGAGCACCGTACAAAATAATTATAAGTAAAAGAGCCATCAGAGAGTCTTCCACCTGGGCACGCGTTGCCGTGACCGACTTGGAAGACTTTGTTTTTTTAATTCCTTATTTATTTACGGGGTTTTTTTCTATAACGAAAACGTCACCCCGATGATTGCATACAAAATTAACAAAAAACTTTTTAATTAATACATTAGACTACCCGCAACCTTAAACCCATAATAATAATAATATTAACCGGTTGCGTACCGCCCGTCGTCCCAGGACGACACTTAACTGACTTATCTATTGTGTCTATAATTACGGTGATTGAGAGTTCTAGGTTCTAGCTTCATCCGACAAAGGTGAAGATAGAACGCTATTATAAAAGCCTACATTAAAGTGGTTGTCCCCAAAAGCTTGACGTCTTTGAACCTCAAGACGGCCACACTCCGCCAGCATGTGCTGATCGTCTTCCATGACTCCACAAAGAGAACAATTCGGCGAATCAACCTTCCGCATCATAAATCCAACACTATTGAGTGGAATATGGCCGGATCGAAAAGAGCCTCCACGAGTGACGATACATATGTACGTCCGGCGCACTCTGGGCAGTCAGCCCCGCTACCATTCCTGCTGACTGGCTAATCTTTTCACCACAGCATGACCTATTCTCGTATAGCTCGTGCTGACACGACAGAAGAAGAAGAAGGCCGGATCGGAGCCTCAAAGCCGTCACCACTTCTTGTATATTCATCCTACTCATGTTTAACCAGAGGAGACGAGGAAGAGATGGTGGGATTAGGGTTGCCAACCCTACTATATAATATAGTATCCTACTATATAATATAGTATCCTACTATACATATTAGAGGTCCGACTACTATATTTTTGAAAAAAGTATATAGTAGGCGAAACTACTATATTTTAAAGGCATCAAACTCAAAGCAATATTCGTTTCAAAATGTGTCAGCGTAATGCGAAACGTCAATTTTTGAACGATTCTGGTATGTCAAGTTGACATTTACGTTCATTTTGAGTTTGGCAGATTGGCAATTTCGATTTTCGCGCTTTCGAGTTTGTGTTTTGGTAACTACCTTCTTTTGAAGTTAATTTATAAAGAATATTCTTTTAAGAAATATAGTAGGTACCTATTTTGGAACCTACTATATTTTTTTTCATCTTTTCGTTATCTACTATATTTTTGGTAGTAATAATTGTATAACTACTATTTTTGACCGACAAAGAGTTGGCAACCCTAGGTGGGATCCTTTTGTACACTTTGTCAATGACCTTTTGTCGAAATATTCTGACCAAGACTCAAAATATCTATGCCTTTACTATGGGTAGAAGTTCAGTATGCCAGGGAACACAACTATAAAGTTCTCCATCAGAGCCGGCTTCGTTCGCTAAACGATCAACAACCTCATTACCCTCCAGCCCCACATGAGACAGAATCCATTGCAATACAATTGTTTTTAAACAGACTTCGCACCCAAGTCGGCCGCAGCAAAGAGAATCTCCTAAGGTACCCGACCTTCGCAAATGGCACCGATTTTCAGTGCATATGCGGCGTCTCTCCGCAGACCATGGCACACCTTTTGTCCTGCGCTGCATGCCCTATCACCTGCATGCGTGAGGACCTAATTACTGCTTCAGCGGATGGTGCTGTCGTGGCTGAATTCAGAGCCAAACAAAAAATTTTGCAAAATTATATTATTTAGATTTGCCATCGATACGCACACAAAATGAAATCTATCCTTTTCATAACTCACAAACAGAAAACAAAACTATTAAAAGCAGAGAAAAGCTAAAACTGTATCTATAATTCAAATTAATTAGCCAAACATTTCGAACAAGCACCCTTCTACATCGAAATCCCTAAATCACTCGAATCACACTTAATAAGGGTTGATATTTGACACCAAACGACGGTTCCACCCCCGTTTCTGTTCGACCAGTCAGGACGCAGCTAACTCACCCTCTAATAAATTTCGACCAATCAGAGTTAGGCTTTCTATCAGGTGTGTTTAGGTGTTGAATTACTATAACGGATGCTTAAAAAAGTGATTTTGGGATTAAAACTGATGTAGAAAAACATGTTTTTTTATGGAAAAGAGCCTAAATCTCTTGGGGTTTATCCTTTTTTTTCACAATTAGAACTTTTTATATTGATCCCTGTAGGTACAGTATATACGATGATCGATCTATTTACTTAATTTATAAAAATGTCAGTTGCCAGCAATGATTTGAAAATAATAAATAAATCATAGACAATAATTTTTCTGAATACAAATAAGTTTTTTTAACAATTTGTTAACATAGGTAATTACGTACGTACCTACGACAATTCAACGTTACTGGTCACTGACATCTTTATTTAGTTACATTACACAATGTCCGATTGGAAATATTAGAACCAGTTCTATCTTTACTATAAGAGGGCACGGGCCCAGCATCCCCGGCCTTATGGGTGCCCCGAAATTCCGAAACCCAGTGCCTTTGTATTTTTCATTGTATAACTAAATCAATTTAAAAAAACACATCGGTTTCTTAGTTCAACACATCATTAACAAAGCACCTAGACAACCAGGGTTGCTCAGCAAAAGTTTGTTCAGCAGAAGTTTGCTTTAATTTGCGACAAATTGCTGCTAACTTCAGACTTTCTAACTATTTACTACAACATGAATACAACTTGAACTATTTACAAGTTGGCGTCAATCTAATAACCATTATAGTCACTGAACAAACATTCTGCATTCTGATGTTTTTATTTACGTTATGTAAGCCATACATGTTACGGTCTACCGGAAAGGTTTACCTGCGCAGCGGTGCGAGCACCGATATTTTAACGAGTCGATTCGAGAAATGTATCAATTCTAAACGTCAAATTTGACATAACATATACATAAAATGACATTAGTTGTAGTTTTGTCTAAATCTTATGTCAAATTTGACGTTTAGAATAGATAAATTTCTCGAATCGACTTGATAAAAGATCCGTGCTCGCACCGCAGGTCTGCTTGTGCAAGTCGGCCTCATGTCGTAGCGTGTATGGGACGGTCCGGAATACCATAGAGGTCTACAGGGGCCTAATTCTCCTAAAATAAATCTTGATAAATCACAACCGAACCAAGGCCGAACCGTTCATTCAGACAGTTCTCAATTTCAAAAGTTGTCGAATTGTTTGACATAAAAAACAAAATCAATCATTTTGAAAGTTTTCGAAAACAAAAACTGACTGACGGTTGTGGTTCGATTGCGTTTGGCAACAATTTATTTTAAGAGAATTGGGCCCCAGTTCTCCGTCCGTACGGTGTCACTCGAAAGAATTGATTTTCGATCTTGCACCGGTCGCCTGTGCAGGTTCCAAAAACTGCACAGGTCTATTCCAATACACGCTCTGTGCACAGGTATACCTCTCCAGTGGACCGTAGCGTGTATGGCCGCCATTATTTTTCCTTTGTAAAAGGGCCCCTAACTCTGTGTCCAAGAGCCTCTGCAGGGCCTAAGACGGCCCTGAATAGAACCAAGGACTTTGCACTCAGCAGCCGAACGACATACGAACACTAACAGAATAATAAGACAAAAAAAAACTATCGATCATACAAATTAACCCACCACAGAAATCAAATTTGCGACCGAGATCATAGGAAACACACTCCATAGTGCCTGATCTTCAATATTAAGTTAGGATCTACCCAAAACTACAACAATGCGTTATCGAAAGAATTCACACCTCCAGGATTTTAATCCCAAAAAACACTACTTCCTTCATACGATTCATATCACACGGTCCATCACGTGTGAACAGTTTGAGTGAGGACAATCCTTTATCAGATCAGCATGTTTGTGGAAACGGACCAGATTGGATTTAGATTTGAACCTGTTTGGTTGATAATTCTGTAAGTTTTTGTTTAATCCATCGGAAGAATGTTGAATGTGTGAAGGTAGAAAGATCTATACAGTGTGAAACTAGACAATTTTATCAAAATCAAAAGTTTTTTTTTACATAAACCATTACAGGCGCTTATGAAAAGTCGAATTTAGGTGCACGGTTCCAATTAGTCGTTTCCTATGGAGAAGAGCCGGCAAGAAACTCTATGTTTACTCTTATAAAATCAATATCTTTAACAATTATCGTCAGGGAAAAAAACTTAGGTTTGCAGGCGTTAATATTTTTATTGTAATTTTTGAACCAAGTTGGTCTATCGTGTTAAAAAAAACAGTATAAAGGTAACGATTGTTAATAACAGACAATGAGGATGAAATACAATTTACCCCAAAAAAGTTACCGTTACTTAAAAATAAGGAAGAATTTACGGGAAACCAGATATTTTAGTGTTTTTCTCGATAATTATAAACCAAGATTTTTTTAGTTTTTTCCCTTCGCTAAAATTGTGTCTAATTTCACCCAATTTCATAAGTACAGTTAAGGGTCAAAATACACGTCCGATAGTTGCTTCAGGGAGCCGGATCCGACTATCTGATCGGATTCATGAAATACACGTACGATTCTCGTGTCCGATTTTTTCTGGACGACGACGACGCCCGGACGATGCTTACGATTCTGACATCCGATCCGATAGTCTGATCGTACGTGTAATTCATGTTCAAACAAATGTATGACGCGGAGGCCTTCAGATAGTCTGATCAGACTATCGGAACCGACTATCGGAGGCAAGTATCGGACGTGTATTTGGGCTCTAAATGAATTCCCCTTGGCGCTATGTTAGCACCACTGATTTTGTCTTGTTTCAGGGTTCCAGCAGTTCCAGGGCGCTTTTATAAATGAAAACTCATTAATGCCAACATAACGCCAATAGGAATTCTGTCGTGAAACACTATTCAGAGCAACTTATTGCTCTCAGGCGCTCTAGAATTAATTAAAAAATAAGACATCGGCAGAGATCTTTTAATTTCCCAAATGTGCATTCGGGGATCCCTTCAATATCCTAATCCATTTTTTTCCGCCACTTTATTATGTCAAGTACCGCGTAAGGGCGTGTTAGTTGACACTTTAGTGTATAGTGTACACGGGGGACAAATGCGCAATACCGTTTATTGTTGGCGTTAGATTTAGCGATGTAATACACATTGTTGTTTAGTTGTGTGTAGGGTTGCTACTTACCAGTAGCGAAGGGTGAATTTTCTTAAAAGGGAAGCCGGACCAATTATTTGTTTAAATGATAATTGAAAATAATAGATACTAGTATTTGCCATATTTCGAAAGGGAAGCCGATAGGAATCGAGTTGTATGGAGCCTTCGCCACTGCTACTTACTGGTCTATGAAGGAGAAGTAATTAAGATTTAATATCAAGTAGTAAAAATATCTACCAATTGGAAAACTTTTGTCTGAGATAAATATGGCTGTTTGACTTATTTTCTAAGCAAACCCTGACAAAACGTCACAATTATCCCTCAAATAAAAGTTTCTCATTTTATCTGCTCGATCACTCAATTAAAGAAAATGGTTGTATATTAACTCGTTGTTCTTTAGGCGGCTTGTTAAGGTCGCTATTTGCTTGCAGGGTGGATACAAGTGAAACAAACGTACTGTCGGCTCAAAGTGTTTTCTCATACTACTTTTTATTATAATTCACAGGACAGTTAAGCATCAATGTACAAAAACAAATGCATAGATCAGTTCGGATAGTAACACTCGTTGTTACAGTTTCTTCTAAATCTATGAATGCTGCCTGACTTTCGGAACCATCATTTTATTTATACAAATTGTGATTAATATCGCGTAGGTACTTACTTAAAGTACAACATCGCTCTTCTATTCTCTGAAGATGTAGGGTTAAAATTTTCATTGCGAACACACTGAAGTACAACAAGTGAAATACCTTTTGACAGCTGTCAGATTTTCAAATTTATTGGACAAGGCTTGTCTTTGGTGCCGTGATTGGCCGCTGAATTTGACCACTAGCCAATCGGATAGCTCGGCGAGCTTCCTTTCAGACACCAGTGATCGAATGTGAAACGTCAAAAGGTATTTCTTAGATTTGTTACAACGTAGATTGTTACGTGACATTCTAAATATTACCTACTATAATATTATTATAGTTACTCACAAAATAAAATTGCCACCCCTATTCGTCACTTGCAAGTGTTCATACAATGGGGTTGTTCATTTGCACCCGCGTGGTCGTCGCTTTGTGTCGCTCCCGTAACACTCGTAACGTAGGATTAACTGGCACGCCTTTGCCCAACAGGATCAAGATGATAAAAAAAAAGTTGACGAAATAACAAAAAAAGAGATTAGTAGTTCTCTCTCCCCGTGGACTTTGTACCAAAACTTTGGTTCTATCAATTTAAGGATACCTATCGCTGACTTATGCTGCATATCAGAAATAAAAAATGTTGTAGGGTTACCCCAAAAAATTCCTACGATAGTCACCATGTTCAGCAACAGATTTGGTAATTTTTTTTATTTATTTTTTTAAAAACGTTGCCCCACACTAAGATTTCTCTTGTATCGTGGGTGCGTTTACAGACACAAATCTCACAAACAAACGCCTAGACCCGAAACAACCATCTGTAGGCCATACAAATTTTTGTTCCGTGTGGGAATCGAACCCACGACCCGTAGCGCAGAAGCCAATCGCTTAGCCACTGCACCAAACGTGTCGTCGCTAGGCTAAAGGCTAAAATTGCTAGGCTAGCATTGTCAAGAAAGACTGGTTAAAGTCGATTGAACGGTTATTAGATAGAAAATCTCCTATTAAATCATGCTGTGCCCAACAGGATCAACAATTGATCCTATGGCCTTAAGCCTATCACCTGTTAAAATGATAATATGGAATGCAATAAAGAATTGATAATTGAGTATTGAAATTTTTTTAAAAATATCATAACACTCCTTTTTTTGGGGACTTGCTCCCCAAAGTGTCTGTTCTCTACGAAAAGGAGGCCATTCCAGCTGGCTCCTACTTTTCAAGATGTGTCTATACCGATAACTGACCATCTTGAGCTCTTGGGCGTTACTCTGACGTCAACCTTCAACTTTGGCTTCTATATTGAGTCCAATGCTCAACTGGCTGCTAAAAAGCTGGGTATCCTCTCGAAGGTGCGGCGGTACTTCACATCGGAACAGTTGCTTCAACTATACAAAGAACAGGTTCGTTCATGCATGGAGTAGGTACTGCTCGCACCTTTGGGATGGCTCAGCCAAATACCAGCTTGAGGCGTTGGAGTCCATTGAGAAGCGTGCCAAGAAGCTCATCAGCAACGACTCCCTTGTTCAGACCAAGCTCCAAAGTCTTGAGCATCGGCGCAAAGTTGCTAGTCTATCGGTTTTTTATCGGACACATTTCGGAGAGTGTGCTTCAGATCTGCATGATCTAATACTTACCACCCTGCCCTTTTTCTATCGGACAGCCAGAAACACGAAAACGCCATCGGTTCATGGTTGATATACCAAAAACCCGAACGAAGAGCTTTGATTCCATTTTCATTGTGAAAACCGCCAAACAGTGGAATGCGCTACCCGAGTGGGTGTTCCCCGACATCTACAATCTGGGTGTCTTCAAGTCACGAGTGAATCGGTTTCTTCTGAGCAAGTGTGCTCCATCGTAAACCGCATCATCGCTTTACATCAGGCGAGATGGTGGCCAAACGCAGGCCTAGTGATAAAAAAAAACGGAGTTGTATATAAACAACCCAAATCCATACATGACTTATTCGTACGCGTAAATACCAAAAAAAATGGCCAAACGCTAAATAAAAAGTAAAATCAATCGTGGAATAATCATCAGCATTTGTTTTGTTTCAATTTACAGCTGTATTCCAGTAAATGCCGATAAAATCAGTACAAAAATCTATTGCGTATTAACAATGGGGGTGTTCATTTGTCAACCGCGCCATTGTGTAACACTCCTAACTGAGGATTAACAATGTCACGCCTTTGCCCAACTGAATGGTATTGAAAAAAATGAATTGATACGCGTGACGTTTTGAGGATTATGTTGGCAGTACGTAGATTCTAATTTTGAATTTTGACGAGTGTAACACTGTTAGATGTTTTAATTGGATGGCTGACCTCTTTGTATACTATTATTATCAAATACTAGCTGCTACCCGCGTTTTCATTCGCTTCCTAGGGGAACTACTTTATGTACCCAGGGGTAGGTAACCCATATGTAAATCCAGCAATGCAATTCTGTAAGAATCTCACCTCGATCGCGACTGTCGATTAGACACTTGTCGTGACACAGCGTGGATAACAAAACTACACGTTATTGATTAAACTGTCAATTATCTGTGTGTTATATTTGCTTCTATTATCCATACTATATTATAGATAACGAGCTAACCGTCGATATTGAGGTGGGTTTCTTACAGAATGACACTACAGGACATGGTCTTGGCCAAATTTCATTAAAATCCGTTTATCCGTTTATGCGGAACATATATCTTCAAAAAGTTTCACATTTCTAATATTAGTAGGATGAATCAGACTTTACTTTATATTGACTCATGGCTCATACTCATTCGTAATCCATGTCAAGCCATTTTTATCATCAAACCCCAACACTTCTTTCTTCTAAAAGTGGTATTATTGACCACTTTTATAAGAAAAGCTATTTCTTAATTCCTTACCATGCTGGGCTAAAAGTTTATTGTGATAAAGGCAGTATTTAAAATCGTTTGATTAATTGTTTCTAGATGGCCAGATAGGTATTGTACCTATTCGTTTAACAATCGGTTTATTATAACTTTTACAGAACTCTAAACTATGGCCTAATATAATAAAATTAATCCCAATTCTAGAGAAACGTGCGAATTTATACAAATATCGATATATTTCTCGATATTTACAATAATCCCGAGGATTATCGCACATTTGCGACATAAGCAGAATGAATAGAAAGAAAGAAAAAAACGCGCCAAAAAATTTTGAATGTAGAACGTCCCGAGAATTCTTAACATTGTCACAGTCTACCTATATCTTACTCCTTACAGTCGGTCAACGTAGAACATTGTCACAGAGCAATCGTGCGGGGGGTTGCGGGGTGAAGGAGCGGAGGTTATGTCCCGAGTAGCCATACTGCTACTCGGGACATAAATTCCAGGGCTCACACTTTTTGATTTCAAATTTGATTGATATCGTTCATAGATATTATATTAATTTATTATTGATATGTGTATGTGTACCTACCTATTACGAGAATTTTATTATAAAGTCTGTTTACTAATCCAAGATGGCGGCATACATACATTTTCAAATGATTGTTTGTGGGAAGGCATTTCCACGGTTTTCGGGGTCACTGATGCCGAAAATGACGTCAAAATCCAAATCCAAGATGGCGGCCATGAAAATTTTCATGTAATCATCCTGGGTGTCAATTTCATGGTTTTCGGGGTCACTGATGCCGAAAATGACGTCAAAATCCAAATCCAAGATGGCGGCCATCAACATTTTCATCTAATCAACATGGGTGTTAATTTCATGGTTTTCGGGGTCACTGATGCCGAAAATAACGTCAAAATCCAAATCCAAGATGGCGGCCATGAAAATTAGTAAATTAGTCGTCATGGATGTCAAATCCAAGGTTTTCTGGGGTGCGGATGCCGAAAATGAGGTCAAAATCGAAATCCAAGATGGCGGCTACAAAAATGTCAAATTCGTCGTCACGGGTGTCATTTCCATGGTTTTCGGGGGTACTGATGCCGAAATTGAGGTCAAAATCCATTTCCAAGATGGCGGCTATTAAAATTTCAATTTAACTATCATGGGTGTCATTTCCATGGTTTTCGGGGATGCTGATGGCGAAAATGAGGTCAAAATCTATATGCAAGATGGCGGCCATAAAAAATTCAAATTAGCCGTCACGGGTGTCAAATCCATGATTTTCAGGGACGCTGATTACAAAAACAAGATCAATTCTCAAACACCAAGATAGGGACCACGTTTTACCTGGCAAATCTCATTTAACTGGTAAATTTTTTTGACCGCCTTTTAGTATCGAGGAATACTTAGGCTTTATTTCCGGCATCAGCACCCACGAAAACCATAGAAGTAATAACCATGAATAGTAAGTAACTTTCTATGACTCCATCGTAGACTTTCGAATAATTTATGACTCTTACCTACCACCGCAAGCGTTTAGCCACTGCGATTGTAACCTCGACAAAATTTGTAGTTTTAAATATTGTTAGAATATTCCAGGATAAGATGGCGAAACTGCTGCTACATACCTTTGCATTATTTTGTCAATCGTCAAAATTACGCATGCGTGGTTTTCTTTTTGCGTGTCACTGTTCCTATAAAACGTTAATTAATTTGGACGTTTGTTTGATAAAGTTTGTGTAATTTATTTTATGTGACAACCCTTTGACAAGTGTTACCAATTTTGACATTTCATAGGACCTGTCAAATGTATGGGCGTTGACCCACTGTATGTAGTAAGTAGGTACACTGTGACATTGTGAAGTGACGTAATAGGTTTGCATTTGTTTGATTTAAAATGTTATGGTTAATTTCATTGTAACTCAATAAACTTAAAATGAAGCAAGGGCTGGGGGCTAAATTCCGATGTTAATTTGACCTGTACGCTAATTCACGTACTTTCATGAATGACTCAAAGATCAAGTTGCAATGACCCTGCAGTTATGTTCAAGTTTTGGAGCATAATAGAGAATATTATTTTTTAAATAATACATAATAAGACACAAGTGAAGACTTGTCATTGGCTCTCTGGTGACTAAATTTGTGTTATTCTAGGTTTATTTAGCTGTAAGTCTTCCATGTTTCTTAAATAAATAATAATTATTTTGTTACGGATCCTGTCTATTATGACAGCAGTCGTAATAGGTAACCATCAACTAGGTATACAGGGTGTTAACGAACTCGTGTAATTTCCTCAAACCACATGATCTATTAATGGTATAGATTAACCCCGCACGGGATTTAGATTGGGGATCCCTTCTTTTCGCATACCTAATATTCTTTGTCCTAATATACTTCGGCATAACGATTTTGGCACAATTTGTTTTGGCATAATAATACTTCGGCATAATTTTTTTAGGCATACATTTTATGTTGGCATAATCATCTTAAAGACTAATTTGTTTTGGCATAAATTTGATTCGCATAACGTTAGTAGGCCTAATGACTATTAGCATAACGTTAGTTATGATAATCAGAAATGTTTTTACCATTGTCTAATAATCTAGTCGCAGGCGCACCCCGACACGGATAGGTTAGGTTCGGATAGGTTACTTTAAACCCTGCAGACAGAAATAGGAGCCCCGCGTAGCGGGGCTCCGTCGACTCTGCTTTGGAGCCTCAACCTTACAAACATCCCCTTAAGTTTTTATTGTGAAAATGAAAGTAGGTGACGAATAATCGTCTCATGAAGAGGCCTTGAAGGTGTATAAAAACAATTTATCCAGTAATCCATTTTAACCTTTAAACGATTTGGTCAATAGTGTAATAAATAATTTAAACATTGATATTCCAGACTTTGGTCAGCTGAACTTTTGATCAAATGACCATCGTTATTTTAAACTTTGTTGACTTGTACGTTGTTCTTTTGAAATTTGCTCAGGAAAGTTTTGATTTTCTAATATGCAACCGTTACTAATTATTTCATTGTTATACCTATAAAAATATGTTTTAATATCATGCGTAAATAAATTTATGCTTTACGATATTATGCTTAAAAAAGTTATGCTTTAGAACTTTATGCTTTAGAATATTATGCTTAATCATTATTATGGTTAGAGAAATTAAGCTTAAAAAAATTATGCGTAAGCTGTTATGCGTAATTATATTATGCGAAAATATAATTATGCCAAACAAAATTATGTTAAGTTATATTAGGTCTTAAAATTTTATGCAAATGGATGGGAACCTTTAGATTGATTAAAAATTTAAATAAAGTTTTTTTTCTCGAATAAAATTTTTATGTGGTAGAAAATTTCGATGCCATGCATAAATGAATGAAGGCACGCTGACACAGCTGACGGGCACGACTAGCGCGATTGGGACGCTAAAATTACTCAGATACAGAATACAATGGTTCATTTTTTGAAAACTTTTTTTTTTGGTTCTGAAAAAAACCTATGCAGGGTCAATCAGTTTCACCAGTAGATTAGAGAAGGAATTACACGAATTCGTTAACACCTTGTATAGATAGATATACTAAGGAAATCGCATAAAATAACTCCATAGCTACATGTCTGCTTCTCCCACCTCTCGGTTACGACAACGCGCCGTGTAAATCAACACCAGTGATAAACAGGTTTCCGGTGTCACCATTAATTGTACCATTCATGTGAAGTACTGTAACTTGAACTAAAGATGGCCGCGTTATTATAAAAATGTCTGTTTTTAACTGACTTTTAAAAAGGAAGGTTCTGTGTTTCTCTTGTATGTATCTATGTACATAAGCATGTTTTATTTCTTCATGATTTTCTCAAAAACTGCTTGCCCAATTTTAATGATGTCGTAAGTAGTTACTTAATGTATTCTTGGAGATGTATTTTCGGCTGAGATCTATAAAGAGTACTTAGACTTTGTTCAAACTTGACTTCCATAAAATGGACCATTGTTTTTGTTCGACTTATAGTCTAAATTTTTGGTAAGTCACCGATTTTGTGGACTTTTCATTTGCTAAGCACGCACTCGAAGGAATTCGAAGATTGCTATAATTATAAATATCGATTTTGACTTAATGCTCGAAAGGAAAGTCTGAGCAAAGTCTAAGTACGCTTTATAGATATAAGACTTAGTATTAAAAGGCAGTTTGATGCCTAGTAACGTCATACCAGCTTCCCGTATACAGGGTGTAAACGAATTCGTGTAATTCCTTCAAACCGCGTGATCTACTGGTGACACTGATGGACCCTGGACCCTGCATAGGTTTTTCTCAAAATCAACAAAAAAAAGTTTTCAAAATATGAACCATGGTATTGTATCTGAGTAATTTTAGCGTGCCGAGTTAACTGACTGCGTGGAGCGATATCACGCTAGTCGTGCCCGTCAGCTGTGTCGCCGTGCCTTCATTTATTTATGCATGGCATAGAAATTTTCTATCACATGAAAAAATTTGATATGTGGAAAAACAAACATTTTATTTAATTTTCAATCAATCTGAATCCCGTGCGGGGATAATCTACCTATGCCATTAATAGATCATGTGGTTTGAAAGAATTACACGAATTCGTTTACACCCTGTATACATCTACTGCTAAACATAAGGCTCATAAATCTTATAATAGATGACTTTAATGAAGCAGTCACCACGCTTGACAAATGTACATAATTATATTTTTAGTTTTTTAAGAATACTCGCTAGTTTTCTCCTCATAGCGTACCAATTAGATTTATTAAAACAACCATAACAGAAAAAATCCTTGCCTATTCTACAGGTTGTAAACGAATTCGTGCAATTCCTTAAAACCACATGATCTACTACTGGTGCAGATTGGCCCCGCGCGGGATTTAGCTAGATTAAAAAAAAAAAAAAAAAAAACTTCTTTTTTCATGCGGTAGCGGTAGGTAATTGATCATATCTAAACCACCTACTTAATAAGGAATCAGTAAAAAAAAATAACTTATCTTTTGCAAAAACTATTTTTATTTGAGTGAACATTTCTATGCCACGCATAAATTAATGAAAGCACGGCGACACGGCTGGCGGGTACGACTAACGCGATATCGCTCTTTGCAGTCAGATAACTCGAGGCTCTAAAATGACTTAGAAATAGAAAACACATTTTTTTTTTCATTTTTATTTCAGAAATACCCATTTAGGGTTAATCTATGTCATCAGTAGATCACGCGGTTTGAAGGAATTACACGAATTCGTTTATACCCTGTGTATTTTGACAACATAATATTATGGAATCAGGAGGGGCTAGTGGCTAAATTATTAACGACGGGAATTACATGATTTGCAAGGTTAAACACTGCGCTTGCCGCGATCAGTCCGCGGAAGGGTGACCGTTCGTTGCACTCCGTGCCTGGAAGAGCACGTTAAGCCGTCGGTCCCGGGTGTCACACGAATACCTATTACAGTCGTTACGGGTACCTACTCAGAAACTCGAAAGTCTGACAAACGTTCTAACTAGGCTTGCCAACCTTAAGGACTTGTCACACTGGATGCGTTCTGCGCGCTGCGTCCTCCGGTCCGGTCAAATCGAACGCAGCCCGCATTCTATGTGAACTTCATGGTCAGGGCAACCGGTCAGCGATCTGGGCACGGTATCCGGTCAGAGCATCTGGTCAGCGATCCGGGCACAGTCAGCGATCTAACAGGCAGGGCAAACAGCGGCCATTTTATATTTAATTGATGTCATTATCGATGTCATCATTGATGTTTTTGCAACATCGATCACCCCTATGAACTGACCGGACCGCCGCGCCGCCCGTCGCCCGCCGCCCGCCGCCCGCTGCCCGCCTTGCCGCAACCGAGCAGCCCGACCGCTACCGACCCACCTTGACCGCCTGACCGGTGCGTTTCCTACGTTCTTTGTTTGTGCTCGCATAGTCAAATCGTAATTACACAAAATATGTAAGTATAAAATAGAGATGTGCCGACTATGACTTTTGCCGACTAGCCGATTAGTCGGTTGTAAACAGACCGACTAGTCAGCCAAGCCAAATAATTCATGATTTTTAAATCCCGGGATTAAAACGTCATTAAGTATAATTATTTCGGGATTTTAGAGGAGGTATTATCCACTCTATGTTACTTCCTTCCTAATACTCTACCTATTCCGATCTCTGCTGTTATAACATAACTGGAATCACTAATCTAAGATTATGATGATGTGAACGAGGTTCCGACACAGTGAGATACTGCTACCCAACAAATCATCAATCATGAGATTATTTTACTCTATATCCTTCACATCACACCTCACAGAACCAGATTCATATGAAATATTATAAATAACTTGTTTTCGTATGATATTCTTGCTAATATTGTGACAGTTACATTTCACGCGACGTCGCCTGCAAGCCAAGCGTGGTGCCTGTTCTATTGTTTCAAGATATTAATAAATATTGATGTGGTTAAATGTTTGAGAAGATAATTATAATTAATTAGGTTAAGGAAATGACACTGGCTCTGTTGGCTCTGTTCTACTAGAGAATAATTGTATTTGGTTTTGTCTATTGAAGTAATTTTTCGAACTGTGAACAGCTCGACGATACATCAATACTCGCGAGAGTCTGTAAAACGTATTTCGTCCCTCCCAAAGAAAATAGGGGAATTTGGGGGAGGCCTATGTCCAGCAGTGGACGTCTTTCGGCTGAACGATGATGATGATGAAAGAAAATAGATTGACAGGCAGGGTCTAGGATGGAGCACACGAATCCAAGTAACAAAGATATACAAGGTGTAACATAAATAAGGCACAACCTCTTAAGGGGTCACTGTACTCATCATTATGAACAACTTTTACTATGAGACCAAAACTGAAATCGCGAAAAAGCATTTAGCTGTTCCCTACATTTATGCTCGTACTCGTCAAACATCATAATATAATAATATATAATCACATTTATTATAATCACAGCATCCTATGCTGTGGTCTCCTTTAAGTGAAGAAGTACACCTACATGACATAATACCTTTTGTTGACTATTATTTGTATGTCATGATTTGTATAGGTATATCTTTTGTAAATAATTAAATAAAATAAATTGGAACGAAACATTTGTTGATTACCGTCGACCAAACCAAAAAAAAAATAAGATGATTCCCCAAACCCCAACACATTGAATTTGACAAAAAACAAACTATTTTGTCTAAAATGTTCAAAAATCTGTCAATTTTGACACAAATATGACAAATTGGCCGCAAAAACTTTACGAACATATTCCTACGAATTCCTTAAGTTTTTACGAGTACTATTTTAAAAATGCAACTATTTAAAGTGTTTATTTTTAATTTTTTGTCACACGACACCTCATTATAGCTACTGACTTGTTTTTTAAATCAATAGCGAAGGGTGGAAACACAGTTGAATGTTTGAATTATGTGGACAAGGTGAATTTTATTCTGTAAGTATTATTTTACTCCTCACTGTTTTAACTCTGATGTCGTGGTGGCCCGGAGGTTACAGATCCGCTTGTTAAGCACCGGGTTGCAGGCTCAAACTCAGGCATGTACCTACTACCTACCAATGTGACTTTTTCAATGTCATATGTACTTGCTTAGTTAATCTAAGACGCCACTGACATCCGGTGAAGGAAAACATCGTAAGGTTATCAGGGGGCTTACCATGACGTCTTAAGAAAACGTTCAAATGCCAGCCAGTCAATATCCGTTCAAAAGCAGGCCTGCTTCTGAATCGCTAAAAATCGTAACATGACAGCTCTAAAGGTGAACGACTTTTGAACGGTAATGCTTGTCTGTGGCCTGGCCCAGGGCCTCAAGTCTGCTATTACAATAGTGTCAGAATGGTCTATCATTGATTTCATAATTGTTGATTTTGACAAGTTTGGTAATCTACTAACATAATGGCGTCATTATGACTTTCCAATGGCCGACCACTGACACTGCATTGAAAGAAATGGCATAGAACGGTAATCTCGTACATAATGACAAATTAATGTCTGACATACGCGGTAATCTGCTAAAATTTTGACAGTTCCTTTAATCAGTGACTTATCATTCGAATGTCATTGTGCAATCATTGCTTGAGACAGCTCGGTACTCAAGAACTACCTATTTGCTAATTTCCTTTAATTAAGTCGTGTTTGTGGAATATTATTGCCCTAGACAATGTATTCACTACGTTCGAATATTCTCTACTAGCTAACTCAGTGGATGCTAGAGAAAGAAGACGGGGGGAATGCAGAAGCCGTCGTCGAGCCCGTCGCTTGATGAGAATGAACACGGACCCCTTTTTTGATATTCCCGAGGAGGAATTTGTGAAAACGTTTTACTGGGGCAGTCCACCGATACTGAATTCAAAATTTGGGCGCACTCCATCCAGTATCGTTTAGATAGACTTCGCCCTTCATTAGTGCGGCTGCAGTGGCCAAGCGCCAGGTCTTGGTGGTTTTCCAAAAAGTCTATTAGAGTCGAAATTTGCTCAGTTAGCACCATTTTGTATTTTCAATAAATAGGCTTCTCTATTATAGATAATTATACAAACAATAATAAAAACACTCAAATAAATACGTATCAAAACACTGGGCGATTTAAATAAAAACAGTTTGTATTGTAAACGTCAGTAAGCAGTAACAGTAATGTCACATTTGACTTTTACAGCTAAACAGTTAAAATATTTTATCTGCGTAACACATTTATCGTTTTTTGCTAATATCGAACTTCCTATTACTTCAGATTGCATAAAACACTAATAAATAATATGTAAAAACAATAAATGAAATCTGGCATGAATAAATGTTCAAATTTAGTAACTAGTAGTTTTTCGAAAATCACTTCTACTAACGAGTTTATGGCTAAGTTTATACGATGGCAATACGGTTGTGTCATTCTACCACAATTCTATTAAGAGACCATTGACCGACCAATGATCGATCATTATGAATTTAGCAGATTACGAACTTTTAGCAAAATGACAATGGGATCGTGTTGGAATGACGAATTTATTAAAATAGCAGACTTGGGGCCCTGCTGTGATGTCTATGTCTTTGTAATAGAAAACGTTCAAAAATCTGAATATAATTCATTAGCAATTTACCGGTTTTTTGAAAATGATAAAAACATGATTTTTTTGGATAAGTACACGTTGTATCTACGATTATGTATAACCACTGACTATGATACATTATATAATAGCTCTAAAAAGCAAAAGTTTCACGTTCAAAAGACCTTTGTGACTCTAATAATAAAAGAAACAACGTGGTTATGAACGTACTTAAGTGGATTAGTTTTGTCAATTTTTTTAGCGCGTAAATTTAAAAAACATCTCGAGTTATTTTGTTCCCCACTTGACATCGATGTAGTTATTAAATACTTGAGTTAATGCAATTTTAAGCGTTTTTTAGGTAAATTTGTTTCCGCAGCGTGATATTCTGTCATCATTCTGATATCTGTATCACAGTTAGTCGATCGAAGTTGTCAATGAAATTGTAAAATAGCATTTCGTTGTGATTTCATACTTTATTGTGAATCCTGTTTCAACAATGTTGTACGTTTGTTTACTTACCTTTATCAAAATATCGAATTAAAACTAGGCACATAGTCTCAGATTTTTTAATAAAATGTCGCATAAAAAATGTGATGCTTTTATTTTTACTGAAACAAACAAGACGTCGCCGTCGTGTTAGTATGACCCAACTGCTTCACCTGTGGGAATGTTTAAATAACCTTAAATAAATTGCATATAATATGATGTGTAATAATAGCGACCATAAAATAGTTATTGATAAACTTTACTCAGACATCGTACATGCCTTAAGCGAGGCAGCCGTGGTTGGTCGCGGAGGCAGCAAGGGGCGCTTGAAAAGGGTGGTGACGGGCTGGAACACGCATGTGGCCGACGCTCACAGGGAGGCTAGGCAAAAATATATGCTATGGGTTTGGTATGGAAAACCGGTTTCTGGGCTAGTTTATAATGAGATGTGTGAGGCTAGAAATTTTTTTAAGTCACGTTTAAAATGGTGTCAAGACCATGAAGCCCAAATCAAAATGGACATACTAGCCTCGCATCACTCCAGAAACGATTTTCGTGGTTTCTGGAAGCAAACCAGTAAGTTGCAGAATAAATCTGGAATTCCTGTGAGCGTTGACGGAGTGAGTGAACCAACAGAGATTGCCAATCGTTTCAAGCAGCACTTTTTTGTAAAGTCGCCATTGGGGCCCTCACGAGCGGTGCTTAGTGCTGAGTCTGGAACGGAGATAGGGATACGATTTAAATCTAAGGAAATTACTCAGACTATAAAAAGTATGTCTAGAGGTAAATCCCCTGGCCATGACGGGCTCAGTATTGAGCATCTGCGTTGTGCCGGTCCACACTTGGCTAGAGTTCTGACGATGCTTTTTAGCTTTTGTATGAGCCATAGTTACTTGCCTAGTGAGATGATGCAAACGGTAGTAGTGCCCATTGTTAAAAATAAGACTGGCGACCTCGCGGACAGCAGTAACTATAGGCCCATCTCACTAGCTACTGTAATAGCGAAAGTGTTTGACAGTGTGCTTAATACACAATTAAATAAAACTGTAAATATACATGACAACCAGTTCGGGTTTAGACGGGGTTTGTCAACAGAAAGTGCAGTGTTGTGTCTTAAGCATACTGTCAAATACTATACGCAGCGTGGGACTCCAATTTATGCTAGCTTCCTCGACTTATCCAAGGCGTTTGATCTGGTGGCTTATGACGTACTGTGGAGAAAAATGGAGAAGGATAAATTTCCAACGGAGTTGATTAACATCTTAAAATATTGGTACGGCAACCAGATCAATAATGTACGATGGGATGGATCTTTTTCCGGGCCATACAGGTTGGAATGCGGGGTGAGGCAGGGAGGGTTGAGCTCGCCCACGCTTTTCAACCTGTATGTGAACGAGCTGATTGGCGAGCTCAGCAGCACCAGGGTGGGTTGCTACATAGATCGTATCTGTGTAAATAATATTAGCTATGCCGATGACATGGTGCTGCTGAGTGCGTCAATATGTGGGCTTAGAAAACTTGTGGCCATTTGTGAGCAATATGCCAGATTACATGGTTTGGCATATAATGTAAAGAAGAGCGTGATCATGGTCTTTGGGGCTAAGGGAAAGTACCCAGAATCGGTACCTGAAGTTAAAATAGGTGGTGTACCCCTTATAAGGGTACATCAGTTTAAATATCTAGGTCACGTACTGACCACTGGCCTCAAGGACGATGAGGATATCGACAGGGAGCGGAGGGCGCTGTGTGTGAGAGCGAATATGATTGCCCGCAGATTCAGACGTGCCTCTATGGAGGTCAAACGTACTCTTTTTGGAGCGTACTGCACGTCTTTTTACACGTGTAATCTGTGGGCTCATTTCACTCAAAGTTCGTACAGCGCCCTTCGCGTCCAGTACAATAACGCATTCAGGGTGCTGATGGGGCTGCCCCGCTACTGCAGCGCATCGGGGATGTTCGCAGAAGCTCGCATGGACTGCTTTTACGCGGTTATGCGAAAGCGGTGCGCATCCTTGGTCCGTAGGGTGCGGGCCAGCGCCAACAGCATCCTGATTATGATAGCAAGCAGACTAGACTGCGTGTATGTGAACCACTGCTGCAAGGTTTCAGCTGGACCTGTGACCTTGCGGTAGTGAGGTCACAAGCAAAATGTATTTAATAACATGTAAACTATATATAATAACACTATGAGTCTTGTGACTTGAAATAAAGATTATTATTATCTCGTTTATTCATTTCCATTACTTATTAAATACATTTTTAAATATTTCTATAAAAAACAAAAAAAACATTTAAAAATATAAAAAATAGTAGCCCACCGGCATCGGGAACAGGGTCCAAGCTGCCGGCGGTCAGGGCTCCAGAGAGAGGAACTTCCTAACGATGCGCGCCGTGTCCAGAAGTACCGCTTTCTGAATCAAACCCTTGATCCAGCTGCCTAACGAGAGCCTCATCAGATGTTGGTCGAGGCTCTTGGCTATTAAGCCATTGGCTGTAACGACTATCGGCACAATGACTGCTGAGTCAACATCCCACATGTCGACAACCTCGTGTGCCAAATCAAGATATTTGATTTTTTTATCATTTTCGGCTTTCACGAGATTCTCGTCATGCGGTACAGTGATGTCAACAATCATTGTGCGGCGTTCTAATCGATCTATCACCACGATGTCAGGCTTATTGGCAACAATAGTCCTATCGGTGATGATAGATCGATCCCAATACAGTGTGACATGACCATTCTCGAGAACTGGGTCGGGCACATACCTGTAGTATGGTACTTCTGTGTCCACAAGGTTGTATTTCAGAGCAAGTTGCTGGTGTATAATCCTAGCTACGAGGTTGTGCCTGTGCAAATACTCACCGTTAGCAAGACGAGAACAACCAGAGACAATATGTCGGATAGATTCACCGGGACAGTGGCATGCCCGACAGATGTCAACCGTGCCGTCCTTCACAATATATTTTCTATAGTTGTTCGTCATCATTACCTCGTCCATAATCGCACAAACAAAACCTTCGGTTTCCCCGAAGAGGTCACCGAATCGTAGCCAGGCCACGGACGCTAGGAAATCTACATCGGGCCCATGAAGGGCCCGGTAAAAGCGTCCGTGAAGCTCCTTGCTCCGCCATACATCCCTGCGGCCATTGGTATCCAGTACCACAGGTTTGCGCCAGTTCTCTTTAGCCAAGGAGAGCGGAGTGAGTCCCTTGTCCACTGCGACTACATCTCGATGCATCCCCACGTCGGCTTGGGAGAAGTACTCCCTGAGACTGCACACCTCACGGTTGTGGAGGGTCTTAGCATTTAAAAAGCCTCGACCCCCACACTTCCGCGGGATGTACAGTCTCATTACCGATGAGCGTGGGTGATGCATTCGATATGCAGTCAGCAGCGTACGGACCCTTCTATCCAGGGCGTCAAGTTCGGTCTGAGTCCACCTGAGTATGCCGAAGGAGTACATCAGGACCGGCATGACCCAACCGTTAAAGGCGCGCACCTTGTTACCGCCCGACAAAAGACTTTTAAGTACTTTTATCAGGCGGCCAAAGAAACGCTCCCTCAACGATTGCTTCATGTCAGCCTCGTTGATGCCTAACGCCTCCGACATTCCCAGGTATTTGTAGGTTTCGGTTGAGGAGAGGGACCTAAGGTGTATGAAATCCGAGAGTTGGGTTCCCACGGATTCCATAATCCTCCCTCGCTTTACATGCATGACTGCACATTTGTCCACACCAAATTCCATCCTGATGGAATTACTGAAAGTTTCAGTTACCTTCAGTAACTCCAGCAGTTGCAAATTGTTGGGGGCAAAGAGTTTCAGATCATCCATGTAAAGGAGGTGGGATATTACCTGACCACCTCTTCTCAACCGATAGCCTAACCCTGACCCCTCGAGCAATGTGCTTAGAGGATTCAAGGCTAGGCAAAACCACAGCGGGCTCAGACTATCGCCCTGGAATATACCCCGCTCAATCCTGATCAGTTCACCGTTCCCTTGAATTTGTCGACATCCTGGATAGTGAAGCACCGTCCTCCATTGCCCCATACATGACATCAGGAAGGTGCGTAGAGTTGCATTTATTTTATACAACTCCAGCACCCTCATGAGCCATGTATGCGGCACCGAGTCATAGGCCTTCTTATAGTCTATCCAACATGTCGACAGATCCTTTCGGGACCGACGAACTTGTTGGCTGATGGCCATGTCAATGAGAAGTAGCTCTTTAGTACCGCGGGAGCCATTCTTACATCCATTCTGAGTAGCACACATAATAGCGTTACTATCAATATGATGGTTAAGTTTTGCTCTCAGAATGGATGTAAGAAGTTTATAGACCGTTGGCAAACACGTAATCGGTCTATAATTTTTGGGTTCCGCGGTACTACCTGATTTAAAGAGCAGGTGGGTTACCCCAGTCGTCAAGAACGATGGTAACGACCCAGATTCCAGTGATGATTGGAATTGTGAGGCCAAACGAGCATGCGAACTGCGCAACCATTTTATCCAAAAGTTGTGCAGTCCGTCCGGGCCAGGAGATTTCCAATTCGGCATTGGACGGACTGCACTGGCTACGTCTTGGGGGCCTATAGTTACAGCCCCCATTTCCTGGATTGGTTCGCATGCTCGCTGGACCTCCTGCATCCAGTCACCCTCAGTGTGAGTGACAGGCACCGACCAGATATTGCGCCAAAATGCATTCATGACATCATTATCCGGAAGGTGCGCGTCACTCACACCTTGATCAGGTCGTTCCCACGTTCTATAAACCCACCTTTGATCACTTTGGAAGATGCGGTTTTGGGTATATCGATCCACACGCCGTCTATACCTACGTATACGGTTCGCCCATGCATAAACCTTCTGCTTCAGGAAGTCGATGCGCTCTGTGATACGAGATACGTATTCTCCAGGACCGATATCAGTCCCAGAGAATGCTCGCCTCACAAAGCGCATCACTCTCGGCCGTCTATTGCCCTCCCTGAAGCAGGTGAGCTTACCGATGAGCACCCTGGCCTCGTCGATACGACGCTCAATCCTGCACTGCCAAGCTGGCACGGCAGATTTTGGTCGTGTAGCTCTGTTATCATTTGGGAACTTCACATGAGCTACACGACACGCTGCAACAGCTGCACAATACAGGATTGAGTGTGTATCGCCGAGATCTTCGCTGCTCTCAAAAACATTTGACAGCAGCAAATCCAGGGCACACACCAGCGCTCTGTTTTTGTTATGCATAGGCAAACGCGGTAAGCGCGGCCTAAGCTCGGGTGGTGTGGATCGAAATTCCCGGAGCGCATCCTCCAAAGCACTTCTCATTAATTCACTGCATTGGGTACCTGCAGATATAGCCCTGTCCTCCTCCTCCCCGTCACCGTGGTTGGGCTCCAGCGGTACCGCGGGGGGTACTAGCGGCTGCGTCCTGATCTGCGCTGGGAGAAGGGTGACATGGCTATTCTGCATTTCATTACGAAGCCTATCAAGCGCGGCGTCATCCAACCTATGATCACGTTGGATGACTCGCACCTGATCCGACAGTCGTTGCGCCGAGACGTTGACAGCTGGTTCAAGTGCCTGAAACAGAGAGAGCATCCGGCCACGGTACGCGGTCAGGTTAGTTCCCCCCTCTGTAGCCCCAAAGTATGCGCGCATGCAGTTCTCATTCATGGACTGAGTCCATCGCATGCGCTGCACACTTCCGCCGGGAGCGGGGACCCTGTCAGAGGCCGGTGGGCCTCGAGGTCCCAGGCAGGCCGGCGGTCGGCCTCTTCCTCGGCGACGCGCAGGTGGTGGTGTCGTCGCCGGCGAGAAGTATTCGTCGCTCGAGCTCGACGCAACTGCAGCGGCCGGTGTCACATCACTCACGATGGAGGCGGGTTCCGGCGGCTGCGAGGCGGAGCTGAGCGACGATGCCGAAGGTGGTAGGTGTGTGCTTTGTTGGGTCTTGGCCCGGCTTCTTGTCAACATTCGGTTTCCGTCACTTTTTATTCCATGTTATTGTTCGTTTTGAGCGGGTTTTTTCCTTTTTGTTATCATGTTTGTTGTGTTTTATTGTTGTTTTTGCTTGTTTATTATAAATATTGTAATTTCCAACGAACTTGTAATAATTTTTAAAATTATATTTTTCTTTCTTGAAATTTATAACGTCGCCTTGACAACCGGGCCACAGATTCTTATTATTATTATTATTATATAATATTGCAATAGGTACATACCTATACTGGTTCATAAATTTCCTTTCATCAATTTCGAATGGGTTATTTATTTCCCTAATGCGACGCCGTCGCTTTTTCTCCATACGATATTTACTCTCTAAATATTCAAATATCTCGTACTCGTCACACATTTACAAAAACAGTAAAAAGTGTGATCTAATAAACACTTGTAATTTTTATACAAAGAATCGACTTTAGAAAGTCTTATCGACCAAATTTTAAGTGGGTCCTCACAACAGTTCACCTCGAATATCAATTTAGATACCAAACAATGTTGAATAAGCTCATAAATAGTAACTTTTTCAATATCGCATAATTTGACATTACGGCCGCTCAATATACGCTCAGTTGCTATCAAACACGTCATGGTATGATAACTCTATACAAAAAAAAAGTTGAACGGATTTCGTAAACGTCAACGTGGCAGGCCTGCTATAACGATGTCATAGTACAAAAAAGCAGGGCCGTTCAACTTCCAGGCAACTTCTGCCCTGCTTTAAGAGGTCATAGTAAGCCCCCAGGACTTAACGGTATCAAATCGCCAACACGCAGTGAGCAAGCGTGGTAATCAATGCTCGTTCCTTCTTTGTATGAGAAGAGGCCTTTGTTCTGCAGTGGGACAATTACATGCTAATATTTCTTAATTTTTTAGTAGTTAGTATACGAGATATCCGTCACAATTATGGCCGACGCTCACTAACACTGCACGGCAAAAGATTTTTAAGGCTCAAATAATGTTAAACCTTATTTTAATACTTTTTAGGACTCGTATTTACCGTACCGCGGGATGCTAAACAACCTGGTCCACCGCAATCAGGGGCCCAATTCTCCTTAAAATAAATTGTTGCCAAACGCAATCGAACCACAACCGTCAGTTAGTTTTTGTTTTCGAAAACTTTCAAAATGATTGATTTTGTTTTTTGTGTCAAACAATTTGATAGCTTTTGAAATTGAGAAATGTCTGAACGAACGGTTCGGCCTTGGTTCGATTGTGATTTATCAAGATTTATTTTAGGAGAATTAGGCCCCAACTTTGGTAGTTTTTCAATTGTTTTTTTTATCTTTTCTTTAAGGACATATTTACAAATCTGCACGTAGGCACCATAGCTATACCGCGTAGAGTGACGCAAGCTACCAGCCGAAAATGGTACAAAGCAGAAATTAGCAATTGTAGTGTAGAACATAAATAAAAAGAACCACATCCACAATATTCTTTTATGAAAAGAAAAAAGTCCTGTGCCCTGTGTAGAGGTTATTTTTTGTGACAATAAATCTGTCAGTGGCGTGAAGTCGCGGGGTGTCGCTAGTCGACACCGCACATTACACAGGTTAGGTTAATTTAGTTAAATTATAGGTTAAAACTTGGGTTTTTGTTGATCAAAATGTATTAATGAAAAAGAGCGCTACAAAAAAATAAAAAATATTGTGGTTTTTTGGTTATCCGTTTGACCCAAGCCCGTACTATCTTATTTTAGAATCGTTTTCAGTTTTCATGAAAATATTTGATTTCATATTTTCTGTTTATGCGAATCGTATCTACTGATGCAAACAACTTTTCGGGTTAAATCGCGTTCCCTTTCACGTTAGGATGCTGTATGTATAAGATACCAACATAAAATTTTAAAAAAGGAACTCTTAAATTATTGTTCGTACCTACTTAAATCTATTTTTTTTTTCCTTTTTTGTGTAAAGCACAGGGGCACATTTGGTGAAACTACGCTGCAAGCTGCAAGTCTGCATTCAATACGTTGGTAAATAATGTCAGCTGAATTATTCCGAAATATGGATTACAGACTTGCAGAGTAGTTTCATCAAATGGGCCCCTGGTCTTAAGCTTTAAGATCGCACATCCCAGGTTTATCTAGCTGAAATTATACGGTTTAAAAAGGGGTAGACAACAAAATGGCATCCCAATTTGTCGACGACGACGCCGCCGCGCAATTACTTGCAGACAATTATTCGGTATAGCAACATTGTTACCCGACCCCTGCAATATAATCTGTGCTGGCTAATGAATTTAATTGACTCTCGGGGGACGGCGGTGTTGCCATAAATTATTATTAGTCTGTCTGGATTAGTTCATTGTTAGATTTTAATGATTTTGTGTTTATTGGAGCGTGACTAGGGATAAATGTTTTGTTAACTTTTCGAGCTCATCCTTGAAAAATGTTAGGCTGGTTACGGGGTACTCGTCGCCCGACCAGTAACAGGCCCGAGAAGGCGGCGCGCAGTGTTCCGTGCGCGCCTCTCAGGAGGACGTGGAGCAAGGTCCCACAGAAGGAGAGGTCCGCCAGGGGCTGGCGGACTGAGGCTTGCCGGGATCGCGGTGCATACAGCTGCGAATCCCGCGACTCCGGCCAAGGGTCAGAAGAAGGAACACCGTGCGTTTTAGCTGGTAAGAGTCGGCATACCCCTTCGCCTTCCCCGGGCGAAGGAAATCCATGAGGATTTTCCAAAAGAAAAAAGAAACGCTTATTACGGGGTTGCAGTATTGCAGGTGCAAGAAATGTAGTTTTGCGGCCCCAACACGTTCGTTTCGTATAATTCGTATGTTGACTATTCTAGTATTTAAAAGGAACAAAATGTCAAATATCCGTGGTTGAGCTGCGGTTCGATAGAAATTTTAATCAATTACATTAAATTGGTTTCCTGCGAATGTGACAGTACCTACACTTTTAATCCTCAAAATGAAACAATAAGCCATTGTCAATTTATTTTACTAACAAAATTGATAAAATTCGCAATCGAACCAAAGCTAGAGGTTCAGTCACTACTGCTATCAAACTCTTGATAGAATCTTGATTTTGAAACAAACAATGAAAGTAGCCCATACCGTAAAACCGGCCATCATTGCCCTTAGCGGATATCTTTGCCCTAACACGAAAAATAACTAAAATCTTGAATTGCAAATAAACTTATATAGCTGACAACATTTTTTAACCTTTGGGATAAACTTTAATGTTTTTCTGACAAACTGAAATGTTCGTTACGTTGCTAAGTTCACCCAGTTGCCCGCCAGACATGTTGAAAGTAGAACAAGTGTGAGGTGGTGCCAAAATCTTGTTTTACGTTTTTACACACGGTCAGCGTACGACATCTCTCAGGCAAGTTATTTCAAAACTAGAGTTATGATAAGTATCACGCTTCATATCTATGCTAGTTTGAGACCTTTATAACATAAAAACTTCAAGATAATGGAGTGGGCAATGATTCCCGAACTTCCTTGAACATAGGAGTGACAACATTGCCCACTGCAAAAATAGTGTTAGGGTTGGTGGTAACCATAATTAAAATAATATTTTTTTAAGTATTTAAATTTATTTATTGGAAAGCGGTATTGGGCATGTAATGCAGAGGAATGAGAAACATGTTACGGGGAAAGTTCTAATATTTCAAAAGATTATTATTTATCACATTATGTGGCATCAACCCTAACCCACCGTTTTAGTTTGTATGAAAAAGCAGCTGGTGTGTAGTGTAACATTGCCCACCTCAGTAAAATTAAAAAAATAACGTTTTTGATATATTGATCACGAAGGATGGCAACTTTACACAATTCACTAAAACATACCTTATTTTCAAAGCTTTAGAACTGATAGTTTTAGAGAAAATAAGGTTGAGCAATGTTGGACGGTGGTGCGTATAATTTTGCCCGGCTCTTTAACTGCCTTTTTCTAGGATTCTGTTAAAGCTAGAAGCTCCACATTTCGTGATTTAAAGCCTTTAATAGTAATTGTTACCATGGTATACTTGATTACGAGTTCTGGTGAATGTTTTTTTCATAATCTCAAAAATAAGTAAAAATGTGGGCAATGATGGCCGGTTTTACGGTACTTGGCCAAAATAACTACAAATTGTTTATTACATTATTCAGCTACCCAAACAAACGAAATAAACACCCTTATTAAAAAACACAAATAAGCAAAATTTCACGCTTAATTTGCGATTAGGTACATCCCTAGGGTTATTACAGCGTATGTCGATGTAAGCGCCCGTGTAATTACGTGTAATCAACTGGGGATCATCCCTGGCGATTTGATCCCCCTACATAACAGGTGATGTTTGTGACAAATTGGTGATTGCAAAAAGATATGTCAAGGGGTTGTAATAAAATATTTTTATTGAGTTTTTGTTTTGTTGGAACTGATTTTCTCTTCGTAGCTCTATACGGTAGAGCAGGATCTATCTACAGGATGTAAACGAATTCGTGTAATTCCTTAGGCGCAGGCCACATGTAAATGGCGCCGGGCGCGGACATGGCACGGGCGGCTTCGTATTCCGTTCAAATTTCATACAAAATGCATGGAAATAAAGCGAATGTTTGAAAATGTTTTTTGCTTAGGTATTTTTTATTGAAACCTTATTATGTAATTTAGATACAATCACTTACCCATACCTAGGCTTGCCAAACGTCCCGCGAGAGCCGGGACGTCCCGTTTCTAGAGCTTTAGAGGATGCGTCCCGCGAAAGACGTGTGCGGGACGCTAATTGTCCCGTTTTATCGTACCTACGGCTAAACCTTCGGGCAGAAGTCGGAATTTAGTGAACGCAAGTTTTGTTTAGCTAGAAGAGTGGAGATCGCGACCGCGAGTCTCGCGTCGAACGAACAAAAAAATAATTTCTAATTGTATTTTTCGCCTCCCTATACTTTGACAGTTGGGTCCCGCTTTTTTTTGCCACGTCCCGCATTTTAACTGCCAAAGTCCCGGTAAATTCATACATTTAATGTCTTGCTGATTGGTGGCGTCGTGCGTCGGGTCGTTGAGCTCCCTAAAATAAGGTTGAGCTACACGATGGCTGATGCATGCGTACCGTCAGTTTAGACAGGTCGACTCAAAGCTGTTTGGCTCTTTCCTCAAAAGGCCATTCCAGACGTTGCCCTACATTGTTACACTCGCATAGTTTTTGATACTTACTACAATGTCTGGACTTTAAAAGAGACGTTGACCTCTGAGTTTGTTTCGGCTTTTCTTCTCAGAGCGAGTCAGATAGGAAATGCCGGCTCCATCTAGTCTTAAAAAAACATATAAAATTGACTTGTAAAAGTGTCTGTAACAGATTTATTTACAGAAATAAATATCATTTATCAATTAAGGTTGGCAAGCCTACCTATACCGCAAGAAAAGGAAAAAAAAGATTTCATTTTTTTCTTTTTAATCATTCTACAGGGTGTTAACGAATTCGTGTAATTCCTTTAAACCACATGATCTATTAATGGTATAGATTAACCCCGCACGAGATTTAGATTAATTAAAAATAAAAATAAAGATTCTTTTTTCCCAATTTTTTTTTTTATGTTATATTATGTTTCATTGAACAGAATGATTGAACATTATTCTTAAAACATTTTATATTAAACCCATACATGACGACGTAAAGACGACATATTCAGATTCGAAGCCATGCATAAACGAATGAAGGCACGGCGACACAGCTGACTGGCAAGACTAGTCCGATATCGCTCCATACAGTCAGTTAACTTGGGACGCTAAAATTATTCAGATACAGGATACCATGGTTCATTTTTCGAAAACTTTTTTTTGTTGATTCTGAAAAAAACCTATTCAATCAGTGTCACCAGTATGTCACGCGGTTTGAAGGAATTACACGAATTCGTTAACACCCTGTATATCTCGTGCTGGATTAATCTAAACCAGTAATAGATCATGTGGTTGTAGGGACACTGCTGACGCATTCGAATTGCATACAGGCTCATGGTATTAGCGTGGCGCAGCAGTCGTCTCCTCGCACCCATTCAGTTAGGTCCTTCATAAGTATGTAGTTGAGTCCAATGTATTTATATATTGTGTAACTGGCCAGTAAATATATTCTCTAAAAACGTGTTAACTTTTACTAGTTAACCACCACAACACACAGAACCCCCCACATTGGTGACCCCGACGTGATCTGGGCCCTAATTCTCCTAAAATAAATCTTGATAAATCACAACCGAACCAATGCTTAACCGTTCATTCAGACAGTTCTCAATTTCAAAAGCTATCAAATTGTTTGACACAAAAAACAAAATCAATCATTTTGAAAGTTTTCGAAAACAAAAACTGACTGACGGTTGTGGTTCGATTGCGTTTGGCAACAATTTATTTTAGGAGAATTGGGCCCGCAACTTTCCGATACAGATATTGATTCAGATACAGTAATGTATACAATTCGAATGCGTCAGCAGTGTCCCTACATGGTTTTAAGGAATTACGAATTCGTTTATACCCTGTATACGGTCCGCCTGGCTAGCTACCACCCTCACATTAAAGTCCGAGGCCAAGCAGTTTGTAGATGGTCCTTGCGGGCATCTATGGTCTTGACCTGAAGGATCTCGAGCCAGCGGGGGAAGTAAAATACTTAACTTAAGCTAACTACTTATACTACACTAACGTCATGAATACAAGCAACAACAGCACTAAGGGCGACCCCTAGTGGAACGAGCACGAGGCTTAGGGCGTTGCTGGTGGGGGAGGAATATTCCGATCTGTCCCCCTGATCTGTCCCCTTCGGGGAGCCAATCAGGAATACAAAAATCGATCTGTTCCCTTGTCACCAAGACGAACGGACAGATCGAACGAATTATTTCTGATTTGTCCCCTGCTGTCTTTAGGGACAAACTTCTTTACAAACAGAAATAAAAAGTTTCGATCTGTTCTCCTGTTGCCGACGAGGGGACAGATCAGAGGGACAGATCGGAATATTCCGTGGGGGATTTGGGACGGAGACAGCTTGATGAGGGATGAACTATCGATGAAAAGACGACCAGCTCTACGACAGGAGAGCTCGATGTGGCTGTAACTGCTCATATTATCGAAATAATCACATTTTAATGGGAACTCCCTAGGAATCCAATGCATTATTGCATATCATGCATCGATCTTCTAAAGTTAGAACTCGTTCAAATACTTTTAATTTTGAAAACACATTCTCTTTACGGCATTCTTTCACGGTAGCCGAACATAACGTTGGAGCGTATGACGCCATCTATGGGTGAGATGTTTTACTATTGCTGTAACCAAGTTTATTCTATTGCAACAAGATGGCGTTGATATCAAAAATCGTAATTTAGTGATGTGCAACAACGCAGTTCCATGATACAATTATATCGATAATTGTATTGTTTAAAAATTAAACTTTTATTTAAATGAAATGTATGACCTTTTCTTATATCTTATTTCAGGGATGTTTAAAATAAATGATTGCAACACATATTTTGTCGTCATTTATTCATAAAGACAATTCAATAAATGAACGCACTAAATTACAATAATTTTGAGATATGTCACTTAAATATTAATCGGTGGTGACTATTATGTTTTTATTAAACATTATTATAATTATTTTGGTGTTCCATATTTATTTACCTTACAAGCGATTTTTCGGGATTTATTTGTATGAAATATCATTCTTAAAGGTTTAAAACCTTGAGAGAAGAATTAGAGAGGGAGAACAAATTCATAACATCACCACCTTTGCGTTATATTCATAATTATGTATATAATAAGCTACAATACTCGCTATTGATATAGATCAGTTACTGGAAGACAAATCGTATGGCTTTTAATATTTTAGTACAATATCATTTAATACAAATGCACCGATATGTACGTAACGCTACCAAACTATTGAGGAAAAAAATCTACAGGAGTACAATACAAAATATTAGGAAAATAGAATTATATTTTTTATTTTCTCATCTAGTAGAAAAAGTTTTCAGAAACATCAGAATTCTTAAAATGAATGTAATTTATTAATATTAGATAGAGCCCGACCCACAACGGATTTTTCCGAAATTTTAATCGTTATTATTATTACCTGTGTTTCGTTTAAATTAGGTTTTTGTGCGAAAAATTAAAAATCTATTTCAGTAAAAATTGCATTGCGGTTAGTTGGCAAAGAAAAAAATAAGTGACCACGCTTTTAATTACCAGTAAGCCTCTTCGAGCCAAAAAACGACCTCACGTCGAGCTCCTTATAAGAGTAAAATCTTTGAAGATGAAATAGTGTTATCCAAATCGTAAAATTCGAAAAGTGGCTTACTTAGTCAAGAAATATGTACAATACAATAGAGTGAGAAAAGCTATTGTAATGTAATAAATATATCGAAAAATTTAAATATACAAAAAAAAGCAAGGAGCAGTTTTCAAACGAAAGCTATGTACAGCTAAGCGATTACAAGGGACTATAAAACTAACTTAGTCTAGCCCTAACTTCATACAAATTATAACTTACAATACAACAATGATCACAAACGCATTTCCACATTTAACTTAGATATTATTAATAAACGATATGTGTAGTAATTGATGAGTATTAGTAGTAATAGTAAATAATATAAGTCATTCGACTTTAACATGAAAGCGTAACACACAGCGAATCTTAACTAGCAAAACTTGGTACTAGTGTCAGAGATTATAATATCGTTAAAAAATATCTTCATTACTCTAAAATATGTCTTTCCTATACAAACAACTTAAATACTAAAAGAGGTATAGTTTTAAAATACACGGTGTCAACGAATTCGTGTAATTCCTTTGAACCGCGTGATCTACTAGAGACACTGATGGACCTTGCATAGATTTTTTTTTTCAGAATCAACAAAAAAAAGTTTTCAAAAAATGAACCATGGTATTCTGTATCTGAGTAATTTTAGCGTCCCAAGTTAACTGACTGCGTGGAGCGATATCGCGCTAGTCGTGCCCGTCAGCTGTGTCGTCGTGCCTTTATTCATTTATGCATGGCATCGAAATTTTCTACCACATAAAAAAAATGTTTTTTTTTTTATTTAAATCTATCGAAATCGCGTGTGGTGTTATATCGTTAATAGATCATGTGATTTGAAGGAATTACACGATTTCGTTTACACCCTGTATAATATACTTATTTGCTAATCTATTTAAGCTGTAGAAAACAAAAAATGTTTAGAAAAAAAATAGTATGGAAGATTGAAGAGGTAGATTGATGGATATTGATATTCTGTGTTGAAAAACTTACTAAACCCAGTATCATATAAAAAATTGTACTTATAAACAAATGTAAAGATCTACTAAAACTCGCCTACAGCAGTAAAATATACACAAAAGATACATTACCTACTAAAAATTAATGTAATTTGTATTTATTATACATTTTTACTTAAATTTAATCACCTAAAACTATAAAAACACTAGTGAGGACCAAGTTTTGCGCACAAATACAACATCTATTCAGCCAAATTGTCGTAACGACGGCATTTAATAAAAACGTACTTATTGCTTGTACACGTAATAACGGATGTAGTGTAAACTACACCGCAAACAATCACAAATTAATATATTTTTATTATAATTACAATGATATTTTTAATTAAAAAGTATATTTTATTATCATCTGATATGTATTTATGAGTAATGATCGATTAAACTATGATTATATGATTAAATAATTCGAGTTTGTTAACTTAACGTATGTTTATTTTATGGGCATAGCCAGGGTAGATCAAATGGGCTTCGGGAAACGATACTTCTTAGTCTAATGCAGGAGACAGGCCTTTTAAAAAAGGCGTATAATTTCCAAAATCACCACCAGGACACTCGAGATGGTTTGCGACACTTATTTTCTTAGTTCGCATTCATAGCCATATGTTACACACACCAAAAATCTAGCTTTTCTTAATTGAATACAGCTTTAAAAGCTGCGTAAAGTAATCCTATAAATAAACCTACCCACCCATTTTTTAGGTTTCTGTACCCAAAGGGTAAAACGGGACCCTATTACTAAGACTCCGCTGTCCGTCTGTCACCAGGCTGTATCCCATGAACCGTGATAGTTAGACAGTTGAAATTTTCACACATGATGTATTTCTGTTGCCGCTATAACAACAAATCCTTAAAAACAGAATTAAATAAATATTTAAGGGGGGTCCCATACAACGGACATGTTTTTTTTGCCGTTTTTATAGATAATGGTACGGAACCCTTTGTGCGTACGTCCGACTCGCACTTGGCGGGTTTTTTAATTCACTTATGAGAGCAAAGTCTTAATCAGAGCAACTTTGAGAAAACAAAAATATACTTTTTCCGTAATTTGTGCATATTTCGCTCTGCATAAATGTTTTTTTGGTACCTATAATTCTAAAAATCCTGGCTTCACCCATAATAAAATTATTCTAAACTATTTCTAATGATATTTCAAATTAATGTAAGCCAATTTTCTCTTTAAAACCAAGTTACAATTCATACACTATCCTATTTAGGTTATTTGGGGTTACATGGGGATTAAATACATTTTTACATCATATCAACCTTTAACAACATCTTTAAACAATCACTTAATATTTTTTTTGATTATTTGAGAGATTCCTTGAATATACATATGAATATAAAACAGTTATTTAATTAATATTTTTACTGTTACTATTCTAGTATCGACGCGACGTATCGATTTTCGAGTAATCTTATCGACATCACTTTGAAACGATCAAAGTGAGTATTTCGTCGGGTTTTTCCGCTATTTTTTTACGTTTTCGTAATAAGTCTAAATTTTTCATAGATATTCCATTTATTTTTGAACAAAAAAGAGATTTTGAACTCCAAAAGCAGACGGAAAAAATAGCCTTGTAATACTTTCGCTGATTTTACACCACCATCAAGTTTTTAGAAATAAATTATTTATTTATCTCACTCATAACAAAAATATGATGTTTCAATTGTTTTCTAGAATTATTACAAAAACGTATCATACAATAATCTCATGACGTACATTTATTGACACTTTCAGGGGAACAATATTAACTTTAATTTTATGCACATTATGAAAAAAATACAAGACATATTTTCATTTTTAAAAAAGCTGTTACAACGTGTAATTTTATGAAATTAGGTAAATGTCGATGTTAAAAAAAACAAAAAAAAAACAATTTTACTACAAAAAAGTTTTTTTTTTTAAGTAGTCCCCCTAACGATGTGCAAAAGTATGAACAATGCATATCATTAATAAATCTCACTTGCTTCTTACACATAACAACAGTTTGGTCTACCGCTCTAAGAAATTTAACCACTTGGCATACAAGACAATCTTTACAGATCTCACTATATCAACGATCTACTTCAAAACTCGCTTTTATAAATATATTTTTAGAAAAAAAGTTTTTCCAGTAGAAAGAAGGTTTAATTTAAAGGTAAAAAGTTTTTTTAGATTTGAAAACAATAAAAAAAGTCCAACCTATAAGGAGAAGAATATATTCTTTATTCTTTTAATGAAAAAACACTTTCAATTAAAGCGTAAAGAAGTTTACCTTAAAAAGAAAAAAAAAACATTTTTATTAGATTTACTTGGATTTTTGTGAATTTAGATGCTATCTAGAGTCAATTTATCTAATATCATGAAATTTAGTAAGTATTCTTTTATTTATTATCTTCAAATCACGTACATTACTTCAAATGTCCTATAGATATAGTAATTCTGTTTTTTTTTATAAATCTTTATTTTACTGAGTATTTTTGTGGCAACGTTTACTACTTAAACACATAATAATTTAATTCAATCGACAAAATTACCTAAAGTAATCCTTTTTCTTGTTATTATTAACATTTGTCATTGAATACATTATTTGATTTAAAAAAATACAAAGGAACAATTGACCACCAAACAAAAAAAAAACAAGATCCAATCCCTCCCAAAACATTACTCCGTTTCTAAAAAAACTCGTCCCTCGTTGGTGTTCCTCTACTCCATAGTGTCATACTGTACCTTCTTGACCTTGAGGTAGCGCCAGGCGGCGTACGCGCAGAGCGTGGCGGCCGTGGCGAGCGCGAGCGCGGCCCCCACCGCCACGGGCGCCGCCTCCGCACGAGCACGCGCTGCGCGGGCGCACGCCCACGGAGGACCGAACTCTCCGCCGCGCTTGTACATGAAGGCTTGCAGGCGCATCTCGCGCAGGTACAGCTTGGCTCGGTGGATTGTGGCGGGGCTGGAATGAATGGAAAGTTTTAATTAATTCAATGTTACAACTGGCGAGGCGTAAGTTGAGCTTTACATTTGTGTGAGTGCACATAGAATCGATTGCCAAAAAGCAGTATAAACCGGTGTAAACCATGCAAAGGACGCGTCTGCATTCATTCTCACACAAATGCAAAGTTCCGCTTAGGCTTCGCGGACGGTACCACAATGTTTAACGTTTTGAAGGGGTGCATGAAAAAGCCTCCACGAGTGACGATACTTAAGTACGCCCGGCGCACCCTGGGCAGTCAGCCTCGCTACTAGCCGTGCTGACTAGCTAATCTTTTCACCACGGCATCTGCTATTCTCGTATAGCTCGTGCTGACACGAGAGAAGTAAAAAAACGTTTTGAATACAGAGGTTAAGATTGAAAATTTAAAGACGCCAAGCAATTCGAGATCGAGGGTCTTCCAGCCTTCGAAGAGTTTGCTGAGTGATGAGAATCATAAAGTCGATCAAAAGCTCATATTTAACAACTGACTTTAGAATGCCGCAATATTTTAAATTAAGTAGCTTCCTTAAAATACTAAATTATCAACCTTCATCATTCATCTTTTTATATTTTTGTGTCCAGTCTTCTGCTTTGCATTTCATTGAGGGTTCCGAGGCGAGCCAAGCTCTAACGAAATTTTGCTAACTGTAGCAGCAAGCCAGGATAAAGTTATTGCAATCCTGGCTTTCCAATCCTCGCTTTGCCAAGTCTGGCGATTATGGCAAACCCCTCCTTCTTAGGGGAGGCCTATGTCCAGCAATGGACGTCTTTGGGCTGAATGATGATGATGATGATGAATCCTGGTATGCTGCTACAGTGTTTTAAATATTTGTTGATAATTTCCAATCCTGGCTCACTTCAGTCACAAGATCAAAAACGTTTATACTTCACAAAAGTCTGTTATTAAAGTAATATTCCCAACTCACTTGGCATCTTCCTCCGCCAGCTCAATGACAGTCTCCTCGGGACATGAATACGACTTCCCGACCGGAGTCGGAAACAGAAGTTCCCTGGAATCTGTGCTGAGAGTGACCTTTCGTCCTTGGTTGGCTGCGTGCTCCAGAATGCGGGCGCTGGAGTTGTAAGTGAGGCGGAGACTGTCGGCGTACCAGCGTTCGCCTCCAGGCGTCTGGAAGGAAGAAAGGAAGGTAGAAACTTAAAAATCTTCTCAAAAACATTGGCAGTAGTATTTTTGAGCCAAAATAAAGACAAGTAGTAGTCTTAATAATGTTTAGATACACGTTAAAGAGGGCGTCATAGATTGCTTAGATACAATAAGTCACAGTACAGAGTAAAAATAGATTTTACTGATGGTCACTGACAGAATCTCTGCAGAAACAACTCAAGTTAATCTAGAACCTCGAAGCTTTAGAAGACATCAAAAATATGATATCAACAATTTTACTCAGAACCTTACGCAAAAGTCTTTACGAATCGATTCCAAGCCTCAATTCAGCCTGTTTGCTATTGGACAGAGCACTATTGTCCTAAACAAACCACATCATGTTTAAACATTAGCACTTACTTTAGAAAACGTAAACTCTAGAGAGAAATCTTTGAAGGTGAGCACGAGTGTTTCTGCATCGCCGTCCTTACACGTGCCAGTGACCAAAGCGTTGTTCGGCACAAATGTGTTGGCGTCCTGAAAGCAACCACGCAAAATTTCAATAATAGAACAAACAAACAATTTATTATTGTGAAACAGTTTTCGGACCGTCAGCGTTATCACAACAGACTTTAGAGATTTTATCCCATGTGGGCTAGAATATAAAACTTCCTCACTGCATGCTTGGAAGACGCGCGTTGTAAGATTCAACAAAACCCACCACGCGTGGTAGTAGGATTTATACAGTCCGCCTGGCTATCTAGTCTAGTAGGCAGCTGAATAGGAGCTTTAAAAAAAGGGAATAGTTCAATGCAATCTTATTGGCGGCTGTGAAGTGAGCTGCGAGCGCACAGACGGCTTCCCGCTTTGCAGTGCGAGCGGCTGTCGGACGAGTGTGCCCTGGCCCGCTAACCCCTTTTTTCTGTTTTTTTTTTTCTTGCTGATATCCTCATGGATGTCCTTCGCCCGGGGAAGGCGAAGGGGTATTCTAGTACCCACTAGGATCTGGCGGAGCACGCTCCGCTCAGGCGCCTCCTCGCGCTGACGATATCTCAGCGCGAGGGCCCTCGCCTCCAGATCTCAGGGCACGGATCCGGCTAGGAGGCTCGCCGCCTCAAAGGAGATCGTACGGTACCCCCTTATCACCCTGACTGCCATCGCACGTTGCGGTCTTCGCAGGATTGCGACATAGCGGGCCGTTAGGGTGTCCGCCCAGATTGGGGCCCCGTAAAGGGTCAACAGTTTTGCTAGTGACGCAACTTGTGTCAACTTCACAGCCGCCAATTAAATTAAATCCTACTGTACCAAGGCGCGTAGTCGAATAAAGTTTGGAATGACTTTGTTACACAAACGAAATCGATAGAAAAATATTATAGTTTGTAGTATAAAGTCCACCCAGGGTTTACTGCAAAACTATCACAAAAAGAAATAAAAAATCTTGTAAGTTTATACAAGATTAGTCAGAAAGGGGGTACTAATCCGAAAGAGTGTTAAAGTACACATAATATTGAATAACTTTTCTTCTACAACTTTTCCTAAAACTCGATAGTTTAAGAGAAAAAGTTGTTCAGAAATCTCAAAAAAAAACTCTAAATCTATCCATCCCCAGTTATGATCAGCTGTGTTTACATTTTAGGTCATATTTGGGGTCATGAATTAGAAGCACCATTTTCTGAATTTGTAACTAAAGCAGGGAAGAAGATTTTTTGAAAAAACTAAAATAAGAATCATTTTATTTGGAAAAAAAATACCTATATCAAATTTTGAAATTTTAACACTTGCTTTCAAACAGTCATCAGCGATACTATATGTGGGCTTCGGATTAGTACCCCCTTTCCGACTAACCTTGTATAAGTACGGCCTTCAGCAGTACATTACATTCGTATCCTACATACCTATCGCCTACATACATTATATTATCATAACCTATGACTCCACAATCTGATATTAACAACAAGAGTTTATCAAAACATTTTAATTAATTAAAACCTCTGTTGAACTTTAAGCAATAGGTTAATTACTCAAACTACCTTGTACAACGTAGGCGTACTTGATTTATATGTGCAAAGTTCATACATAAATCTGCTTTGAAAGGTTTTATTCTGATGGAAACTTCGAGAAATTTTGCTAGAAATGTGAATCCCCATGGTCCTAGTCTGAGACGTGAAACTGTGCCGTATCCAGTGGGAGCGATAAAAGTCGACTCTGAAATATATCAGGTATATTTCAACTGATTTGTGAAATGTACTTCCTGACAGAGAACGTTCCATCTTCTCTTTTCCGGCGAGTGTCGTAAAATTATTTTACAGTGTCAGGAAATGAGGGTATTGGAGGATTTAGATGATAGGCAACAGCATCCTCCCTTTAGCCAAGCGTGGTGATTATGTCAGTATGCCTCGACGGATCATTGTAGGAGTCTACCAGGAAGGCCGTTTAGTAGGCCGAGGCGGACTTTCCATAAGGCCAACTAAGCCCGGGACTAGGGCGGCTGATATTATGGACGGCAAATTGCGGTTCTTTTCATGTTAGCTCAGTAATGGAGCTGAGAAGGGGCGACTGGTAAACTACACGGCCTAGGGTGGCCAAGTCTGCTAGTCCGCCTCTGCATTTAGGGGTAGTATGCCCGGGACAACTGTGCCTAATTTCTGAAGGATCACATACACAGGTCACAGTGTTACACCTAATAGGTAGACTGGCGGTACTCACGGCTCTCTCGTTTAGTTTGGTGACGTAGGATATGTCTAGCAATGCATCCACCATCAGCAGGATACACGTCTCACCGCCGCTGCCTAGCAGTCGATATGTTGCAGTGTTCAGGCTTCTTTCTGTTGCTGCAACTTCCTGCAATTGAATATTAATATGATATGAGTTTAAAACAACAGAATCAGCTTTTATAAAGGAGCTTCATGAAATATGTTTGTGACAATTCACCGTGCTGAGGTCTATGAAAAGAGCGACTTTACAAAAAAGATGGTGTAATCGCAAAATCTGATCAATAAATTCTAATATTCAGCAGCATTTGGTCGAAAGCAATTTCCCAAGAGACCTGGAAGAGACACTCTTTATGCTGCGTTGTGGAGGACTACTCATCGAAGAGGCATCGAGGGTATCCTATTGGTGGCCCTTATTTGCAAGAGACAACCGAGGACGACATGGAATTTATTACGTGGATGGGAACCAATATTTTCCGGTACAGTGATAGTTATCATAGCACAAAAATCAAAAGTTGCCTCACTCCGCTTGAAAAGAACTGCATCCTAATTGCGCAAAACACTCGTAATCGCTATAGTTTTGATTTTGACAGGTCAAGAATTTCCAAAGCAACGTACGTATTAGAGTCTGGCCAACGAAAGAAGACACTCGAACTATTTGCAAACTTTTATATGGCAATGATTTTTCAACAAAAATTTATAATTTTAAAGTGTCAAATTAGGTTATTTCGTACAAATTGGGGTTGCCAAGTAGAGTTTTTTTAAATTTGTCGCGCTTTTTCAGTGTCTTCTTTCGTTTGCCAGATTAACAATCTAACTTCTCCACAACTATGTAACACGGAATGAATATTGTTGTATTGTCAAAATGAAAGCTATTCAGCAGTCCAACACACGTTTACTTGGCATCAGAAAAGTAAGATCATACAAGCTAACCAAAAAAGATGAAGAACTACTAGAATTAATATTCTTACCGTAGATCCACCAGGCGCGACGGTAGTCTTGCTATACTTCGTGACTCTCGGCCTCCTCGTGGACGCTTGACTGTCCAGCTGTAGGCTCTGCACTGAGCACACCACCAGTACTGCCAACACACACCGCATAGATATATACACACAGCACTTTGTAGTGAATAACACTCTAGCGTTAACTAGACACCCCTAAATGTACACTAGTTTAATTTGACACCCCTAATAATACACCGGTTTAACTAAATACCTCAAATTATTTTACTGTTTAACGAGACATCCCTAATAATTTCCTGGTTTAATGGCTTAAAGAAGTCCCCTAAATGAAATCACTGGTGGTTAAACTACATTCCCTAAACTATTGGTTTGTCAACTCGAATATCCCATAACACAATTTAAGTCCAACTCCTACACAAAGTCTTTTCTAATAAGCTGATACGATTATCCATTTTAATTGTCACTAATTATAATGAACACTATCATTCACTAAATACCCCAATACACTCAAGATTTATACGCTAATAATTTCGCAGTAGTTTTAAAGTAAATATTTCCAAGAGTCGTGTTCTAAGATATGTATTGTGTACAAGCAAAGATTGTCGAGTGCATATAATAGCGTTGATTCGCTCAGTGATGGACTTAACATTTGTCGATATTTGGAAACATCGACATTCAAATAGAGACTCAAAACGTTTTATAACACAAACTTGAAGTTCACCAAAGTAACTCGTCAATATCCACTGTTAAGTTTGGGCCTAATTCTTTGATTAGGCCCATATCCAGCAGTTATATGTGTAGTGGCCTATACCAAAACACACCACACGACGATAACATAGAATTTAAATTTAGCAGATAGCTTTATTTATAAACTTTTCCTTACACAACTCAGGCATGTCTTAACATAAATACATATTCTTTTCATTATGTCTGCTACAGTGAAAAGGGCATAATCTGTCTTATACATACGCCTGACCTAGATTTGAGATTCAACAAGAAGCTTAGCGTATGATTAATATTTTCCGTTTAAGCCCTCACATTCAGTAGCTAAAGCGAATTTAGTAATGATTAATGATACCAGTCTGGTTTCGGCACAAAACATCTTTGTGTGTTCGTGAATTAATTAAATTATATTGAAAGTACACTGTCATCGTTATAAAAATATACATTTTGAGGCTATTTTTGTACAGTAAACAAGTGTTATTTGAGATTGTAAGTATGCCAAAAATAAAACGGAAGTGTTATGATTTATTGACTTATAAAATTGAAATATACGTTCACAAATGACACATTTTGTAAGAAAATAATACCTATATTTTTTACGTAATTGCGTTGGTAATTATTTATTTATACTTTTATGCATAATCATGGTACGCAAGGCAGTCTTAATGCAGTAAGGCATTTTTACCAGCATTTCACTTTTAATTTTTACTATATAATTAAATAATTGTACAGATTCTGCTCCTCTCATTAGTGAAGTCAGATTATGCCAACTTCGCAATTTACAACATACGACCAATAACCTATTTTCACAAAAAATGTAATAGGTATTCCTAATAAACGTAGGATACGATGAATAAGAAACTAAAACAAACACAAGATCCCTACATAATTTGTCTTAACGCAAACATAAACCTGGATTATCGATATTTTAAAAACTATCGATATTTTCCAAATTGTGTTTCCATCACTACGCTAGTTAGATCATTGTGGAAAAGTTTATAGGTAGAACGAGCAGCGCGATAGATGGCTCATACAACTGTTGTGGACCACTTAGCAATTCAGTTTACGAGTTTTAACTGAATACGAAATATGTTGGTTTTTAATATTATACTGCGGCCTCACACACTGGCTGTATTTGCACCAGTGTAATGTCTTAGAGCCAATCGGCTGTCCCATTTCAAAACTTAGTAACGGACACAATAAAAAATGATTTATTGCATAATCTTGCTAACCTAGTAAGTCCTACCAAATACAAAAACACCAATGTTGAAAACTCACATAAAAATTAAATAAAATAAAAATGTATTTATTTCAGTAAATCTTTACCTACAAGTAAGTTGCCGGGGCTTCCCAGAAAGTAATCAAATGATACTTGTGTTAGGAAAACCTCGCTCTTCCTATGTAAACATAAATTTAGATTTACAAGACGAACAATCTTGCTGTTATTATACTTAGTACCTTTACAATTAATAAAAAATTCCCAAAATGTTCAACAGTTTGAAAATGCCCAGTACCCTAAGTGTGAGTTTTTTTACGTTACTACTGTAGTTGCGTCACGTCAAAAATGTATGAAAATTTAGGCAGAGCCTCTAGCGGCGAATAGCGTAACTAAAAATTTGTTTGACATTTTTGGCGTGACGCAACTACAGTAGTAACGTAAAAAACTCACACTTGGGGTACTGTTTTTTTTTTGTTTTTTATTTAACGTTGCCCCACACTAAGATTTCTCTTGTATCGTGGGTGCGTTTACAGACACAAATCTCACAAACAAACGCCCAGACCCGAAACAACCATCTGTAGTCCATACAAATTTTTGTTCCGTGTGGGAATCGAACCCACGACCCGTAGCGCAGAAGCCAATCGCTTAGCCACTGCACCAAAAGTGTCGTCAAAATATTAACACATTCTGAACTATAATTTAAAATTTGGGCAGCACTTTTAATAAGACGTTATATCGAACGTAAATTAATTAATTTTGACTAATGAAGAATAAATGTGGATTCTGAATACCGCATGTATAAATAAATGACGAGGTGATTCGCCAAACGAACTCTGAATAAAATATGAAAAGTTATTAATAATAATAATTTTACTAACGAACCGCCAGCTTATTCTCATAACCAATATTTCGTAAAAATAACACGTCACAATCTACTTCGAAAGAATTTCTTTGGTTGTTACCACACAAATCGATTGATTGTCGATCGATGGTAGAATGAATTAGTTATAGAGTATAGTAATACATGAATTAGTCCCTCTATCTTATTCATTGTCTTCCTGTTCATCCAAAGGTTGTCTGGTAGATATCGCTATTAAGGTGAACGCACACTTATCCGAGCCACACGCATCGAACGCATCGAACGAAACGAATTTTAGAATTCTGTGTATGAAATCTTATGGAACCGCGCACACTTGCCCGCGTCGAATCGTCCGAATTTGGAAGAACTCCAGAAATCCTAGACGAATTCGGATGACGTCATCAGATTTGGCGCGGCTTATGCGGTCGACCCGATCGATGCGCTCGCTCATTCATCTTCTATTAAAAAGCACTGACAATAGAGTAATAACAGTGCGACAGGCGTGAAGGAAATAGGAACGACTTCTTCAGCGCGGTCGATTCTTTCGGTTCGGATATGTGTGCTAGGCTTCCTTGACTTCGATTCGTTCGACGCGTTCGGCTCGGATAAGTGTGCGTTCACCTTTAGCGATAAGACCGCCATTGTACCCTTCAATATATATTATGATATTGTATAAGAGCTGTGTTACAATTTTGGTGTACAATAAAGTATGTAGCGACACTGCTGACGCATAAGTTTTGTATACACAAGCGCACCATTGTATTAGCGCAGCGCAGCAGTCGTCTCCCCGCAACCGTACAGTCAGGTCGATCATGTAGTATAAAGTAATTATGTATTTAGACACTGGTACCAGTAAAGTTACATATATCCTAATATGTGACCATCATTGAGTAATCCTGCATTAGGTGCTTACAAGTACAAGTATATTCTGTTAGTCGACGTCGAGCCATTGGTGTGGTAATCGTAAGTAATCGAGTTAAGCCCGCAGGCAGACATGTTTGAGAAGTATAGAGGATTTATTTCCCAAAAGTTTAGGATATTCATTAGACAAAAAAATCTAACATAGCATAACATCACGCCTGGGTGTGCATGAAAAGATCCTCCACGAGTGACGATACTTAAGTACGTCCGGCGCACCCTGGGCAGTCAGCCCCGCTACCAACCTTGCGGACTGGCTAATCTTTTCACCATAGCATGAGCTATCTTCGTATAGCTCGTGCTGGCACGAGAGAAGAAGAAATCACGCCTGTATTCCCCAAAGGGTTGGGCAGAGGTGTATAGTATACCCTCATTTCGCTGTTATTTCAGATTTCAGTCTGCTACTGAGAAATTCCACACAGAAAAACCCAATAACACTTCGCCCGATCTGGAGATCGAACCCAGGACATCACGCTCAACAGTCATGCTCGCGACCATTAGAGCAACGAGGTAGGCCAAAATGTAAAATATACTTCAATCCATTCACCAAGGGGTCACATAGAAACGTTAATTAATCCACCGCAGACGAATCGAAAGTTCAGATAGTTATTGTTTACAAAAACTGACAAATTGTTTAACAAAAACAAAATCAAAGATTTTGACAGTTTTCGTGAAAAATTAAAACTGACCGACGGCTGTAGTTCATTTGCGGTTTTGCAACAGTTTTATGAGTCGGATTGAATTGCCCTCAGAAGCTGTAGTCTGCATAGATTATACTCTACATTCATACCGTCAGCGAGCAGTGAAAACCTCGTTATTTTCAAAAGCAAAATTTTAATGGAGACGGAAAAAACCGTTACCTGAATTTTTTTGTAAGGAAGTTCACTGTGTTTTTTTGTATTATTATAAACTAGAGGTCGCCAGCGGCTTCGCCCGCGTGGATGTCGTTTATCGCATATTCCGCGTTTTTCTCTACTATAATATACATGTATTATACATATAAACCTTCCTCTTGAATCACTCTATCTACTTAAAGAAACCGCATCAAAATCCGTTGCGTAGTTTTAAAGATCTAAATATACATAGGGACAGACAGCGGGAAGCGACTTTGTTTTATAGGTTTTATACTATGTAGCGATGAACCATTAGGTATTAATTATAAATGAACCATTTCTTACCAAATCATGTAATTAATATTTGAATATGAATTCTCGAAAGTATTTTTTAATTCCCGAAATATTTTTATCCATGCAAAACTCATTTTGTCATATGCGAATTACAAGGTTTTTCGGATTGGAACAAATAGGATTTTTGTCGTTAAATTGCATGCATTATTCATAATCAACTTCTTATTTGCATTCAAATTGAACTCAGGCCAGTAAAGGTTGCGAGGTTTTCCTGCTAAATATGACATGGCACATGTTTGACCAAAATTACAATTTACGAGGTTTTCTGGTCGCCGACGATACCGAGAGTACGAGAGTGTACCTACATCCATAAAACATCGCTTCGTTCGAGTGCTAACTTTGCCAAAACACAACTAAAAACCAGTTTGCCAAAAATATGAGCATCGGAATGGGTTGCATGTTGCATTTGTGGGCGGGAGGGCGGTGTTGTATACTCAGTATACAGTGTGTGTATGTGTGAGTGTTTAAATTCGGGCGATTTATTGGTAGTTGTGGCTAAAAAGGAAAAGCAATAGTGTTGTAGTGTACTGTTGAGGAAAAGCAGTAGCTTAGCTTATACATACAAGCTTAGTTTTAGTATATAACTACTAAACCTGAAACTAGTTTGTTCAGAATCACTAGGAGAATCGATTGACATATTTTTAGACCAGGTTTTTTTTTTAATTTCAATTTTGTTTCAGTACGTTTCTACCCATAACAGTTGACGGGAATAGACACCTTGAGGCTTGAGACGGTCCGCTCGGTCAGTTTCCGTGTATTAGACAACCCCTGCATAGCACATCTCAGGCATTTCACACTTTCCTAGGGAACTTAACGCGACATGAACTAAGGTGTAACTTGGAAATTTATTAAAAAAAAAACACATATTTAGGCAGTTCTGATGAAAATCTTGTTGGGGTGTCTCGGTTTTTGTATATACTAAAAATAACGTTGTATATCTACTGTGCCTTAACCGTAGTCTATGTCTTAACCACTATAGTAGGTGTAACTGAAAATCTCTAGTTTGAAAACCCAATTAAAACTGTCGCTTTGTCCCTTATCAAAATAAAATCACTGTCCCAACCAAACTCGTAAATTGGCGACCTAGTCCTCTCGGAACAATTAAAAACAAAACAATAGCTAAACTATCAAAACATACAGAGCCAGCCACTACAAATTAACAAAAAAGTCTTTTATTTTTAGAGGTCGAAAGCCAATTCCCGATAGAACAACGTAATAGAGAAAAAAATAAAACCGGCCAAGTGTGTGTTGGGCCACGCGCTGTAATAGGGTTCTGTAGTTGTACAATAATGCGGAATAAGAAGAGGGCTTAGTAATTTTTCAATGGAATTTGTGCGAAATTTTTACTTTTCCGGTTGGACTTATCACTCGTAAACTTGTAAAGCCTACTTAGCTGTGATAGTTTTCCTTTTAACTTCGTTGTATATGTTACGGCTAATAGCCGAAGTGCGGCTACACCTAGTTTTAGCCGGGTACAACTAGGTGCAACCAGTAGCAGTTGGTTAGAACTAGGTGGAGCTTAGTCGACGGAGCCCCGCTGTGCGGGGCTCCTATTTCTGTCTGCAGGGTTTAAAGTAACCTAACACGAAGGGGATGACGGGGGCTTCGTTCGCTCGCTTCGCTCGCTCACTCTAGCCCCCGTCATCCCCTTCGAACCTAACCTATCCGTGTCGGGGTTACCCTTAACCATCGGTGTGCGGCTGCACCTAGTTCTAGCCGCTATGATGAAGGCTAAACCTAGTTCTAACCGAAGATAAGTAGGATAGATTTAAGTTTAACCGCATGTGGCCGGCTGCACCTAGTTGTACCCGGCTAAAACTAGGTGTAGCCGCACTTCGGCTATTAGCCGTAACATATATACTACTACCGTGAATTTTTTCACATATCCATAACTAACCGTTTAGCTGGCAGGGGGGGACACTTGACTCTAACAAAAATTAGCACTTTAAAGCTTAATATTTCAGTAACGGATTCCTTAATTGAAAAATTGTCATCACAAACCCGCAATATTTTTGAAAGAACTACCAACAACATCCCACATCATGGGGTAGATGAGAAAAAAAAAACATCCCCACTCTACGTGTAGAGTACTACGTGTAGCCTAAAAAAATTGTTTTCTTGATTTATTTTACCACTTTGTCGGCGTGATTAATAAGTATATCCATGCCAAATTATAGCATTCTAGTACTACAAGTCTCTGAGCTAAGCTACGGACGGACGGACAGGGTTCCTTGTTGACTACGGAACCCTAAAAACAAACAAGTTTGTTCCCTATAACCCGATTGCCTTCGGTCACGTACGTCGGTTCGATTCGGTTCACCGACAGATTTCATTAACACTGGCTAAAGAATCTGGATGCTACCAAGTTTGGTTAGTACGTGTTCTGTGAGTTAGACGGGATTTTTAGATGTTGTTATTTACGAAAGCCTGGATTTTTGGGGTTCTGTGTAACAAGGAAACTACAATATGTAACAGGAATAACACCACTCAAGCACCCCAATTTGAATATTCAGTTATCTATGTATATAAAAATGAATCCCTATTTCCCTTGGTCATGGCATCACGCGTGAGCGGCTGGACCGTTTTTTTTTTCTAATTTGTTGTGTTCGTAATTGTCAGAAGAATGTTCTTATGAAAGGAAATTTTGATTTTTAAAAAAAATATCAAATTATCTCAGTATGTCCATATTCTTCATTTGTTTACCGCATGCATGAAAATGCTTTTAACTTATTGTTACTATTTTGATTTTGTTTCTGAAGGTAGGTAAGTACCTAGTAGGTAGGTAGTAAGTAGGAAAAAGAGCATTGCAACGCATGCTGGGTACAGCTAGTAATTACATACAATTATAGGTATGCTTAAATATTATTTATAGAAAATAGTATTACTTTTCTTTGGTAACTGCATTTAAAATTCAGCCTTGACATTAAGGCTCAGTTTTCTTAAGCTTTTTATTTTATTTTTATTCAGCTTGACATAACCCGAAAAAGCTCAGCAAAAATCTTTCATACCAAAATATTTAAATGAAAATCCAATCTGCCTTGCCATGTCGGCTTCCAGTCCGAGCAGATGCGGCTGAATACCTTTAAATAACACAGCAACTGCCATCAGACTACCGGAACGCAGTTACTGAGCAAAGCCGATGTGCTAAGAGGAGACCGGCTCTCTGACATTCGGGCTATTCACTACCCGTAACGACTGTCATAGGTATTATCACGTAGATAATTATATTATGATACACGGGATTAACGGTACGATAAGGCTAAGCGTATGCTGAGACGCAGGTGACGCAGATGCACGCAGCGCAGCGCAGAGCAGATTTTGTAATGTATGAACGTACTAAGAGCTGCGTACGCTGCGGCGCAGACGCGTGCGACGCAGACATGCGTCTGCCCTGCTTTGAGCCTCGTTGTAGTGCCGGCACAGATTTCTGCGTGACGCGTGCATGTCGACATGTGTTTTTACCGCTAATTCGAATTTTATTGCAATGACAGAACTATCAATTGAATTAGTGCGTTGTGAACCTTGTTTGTATGATACTAATCAAGTAATCAACCAGAATATTTTTATTAATTTTATTACTCCCTTTCTTCAGTGTGCGTATCATTTGTATGCTGACGACCTTCAGCTGTATACTGCATCCCAGGTGGATAACTTGTCAGTGGCCATTCAGGATATAAACCGGGATCTGGATGCCATCAACAATTGGTCTGACAGATTTGGGGTGTCTGTAAACCCCACGAAATGCCAGGCCATTGTTTTAGGAAGTTCACGCATGATGAGCAGAGTGGCGGTTTTATCCCTTCCTCCGATTGTTTTTAATAGTACTGTCATCCCAATTAGCCCTTGTGTGAAAGATCTCGGTTTATATCTTGATTCTACGCTTGGCTGGCAAAGTCAGGTTTCCAGTGTTTGTCAGAGAGTTAACGGTACCTTGCGTTCCTTATATCGTCTGAGGAACTTTTTGCCTGCTAAGACGAAAACAATGCTTGTGCAGACTTTAATCTTTCCAATTATTGACTATGGTGATGTGTGCTACTTTGACTTGAATGCTGTCTTGTTGGATAAGCTGGATAGGGTGCTAAATAATTGCATTTTTAATTACATTACATTACATTTTTAATTTGCGGAAATACGACCACGTATCTAGCTTCAGGGCGGAGCTTAAGCGGTTACCTATTCGTCAGAGAAGAAGTTTGCGTGCGTTAACCACGCTTTTTTCCCTTCTCAATTCTCCTTCTCCTCCTTCTTATCTTATCTCTCATTTTCAATATCTTTGTTCTACTCATGCTAGGAGTTTACGTTCCTCTAATAATCTTCTACTTAACTGTCCTTCTCATACTTCTGATTTCATTCATTCTTCCTTTCATATTCAGGCTATTCTTCTTTGGAATGCGCTTCCTCTTGATATCAGGACAGCCACCAGTCGGTATGCTTTCAAGCGGAAATTGCGGAGTTATTTTTCAGAACAAAATATAGTAAGAGTTGTCTCATAATCCTCCTTTCTATTCTTTTCATAAGATAATATGTATTTTATATGTATTTTATGTGTATTTTATATGTATATAGGTATTAGGGTTTCTGCTCGAGAATTCTCGAGTCGAGAAATGTCGAGAAATCATGCCAACTTCGAGACGAGAAAAAATACCTCGAGAATTCGAGAACTCGAGAAATCGAAGATTTTCTTTTATTACTGTAAAATTGGCTTAAAAGTTACGTAATCTTTGCATTCTGGCTTCTGATCGTTCTCCTTACGAGGCACGAGTAAGCGAGGCAAGCGAAGAGACACATAATATACCTGCAACTCCAAGTACTCTTATTATAATGTGACATTAAAATGTCAAATAAAAATTAACTGTAAGATAAACTCCGTTCATCTATTGTTGGGTTTCTGAATACAAAATCGACGACTAGATAACTATCCAAACAATAAGTGAGTTTGTAAATTGATCACTAGATGGGGTCTCTTTTTAAAGCCCATCTAAATATACTTTTCTCGCCTTAAACTTTACATCTTTTTGCAATTAGGCCCCAAGTTTAAATGAAAATCTCCTCTGGTACCTATGTGCAATGATTTTAAAACGAATCATTACACACATGAAATATAAAATTTAAATCACAATATTTTTTACGAATTCAACCATTAAGGATCTGAAATATGGGTTGCAAGTTTTTATGAGAAATCTGGTACTTTTGAAGTAACTGACTGACTGGCTGACAGATCTATCAACGCAAAGCCTAAACCGCTGGGGTTAAAAACTTGAAATGTTCAAAGTAGGTACCTCTAATAACGTTGGCATCCACTAAGGAAAGGTTTTTGGAAATTCCACCCCTTAAGTGGTGAAATGTGTTAATGCTTGTATGAAAACCCTTATTCCATGGGGTTATTAACTTAAAGTTTTGCACAAACACTGTTCAAAGTAAATAATAAAAGACAAACTTTTTTCATTTTAAATCTACATTTAAAAAGGGGCTTAAAGAGGGTTTAAAATTACACGCAAGCGAAGCTGCGGGCAACAGCTAGTTTATAATATTGGGCGGTAAAGTTTATTTATATCTGAAAAAAAACTAAGCTAACGTACCTATTTGTAGTGTAAATGAATGGGTTCTAGGGCAGGACTGGTTATTTCACAAAAGTAAATATCAAAGTGCCCTAGTTAAAGATATCTCATGTTAAACTTTTCATCCGTGAACATTTCGGATGGATTTCTTTCGATGCCTTTTTATTGGTACTGATTTATTTGAAATAGCCTCCAGCACTTCCAAATCAGATTCCGATGAACAACTCGATTCCATTTCGCTGGGAGTCCAAAACTCACTATCGATTAACGATTCACGCCCCAAATTGGTCAGTCAAGTTAACTGAAGTTTGAACTAAGTAAGATCATCTTCTGACTGGGGTGTCCAGAAACGCAATGTGTCATTTTATCGAACCAATAGCGGTGGAATAGATAAACTACGGTTAGGAGTACCTGAGAAACTGAAAAAATAAGTTATCTGAAGTTTGAAATAGGATTATCTTCTGACTGGGGTGTCCAGAAACGCAGTGAGTCAGCTTATCGAAATAATAGCGCTATCGAACAGATAAACTACGTTCAAGAGTACACCAGAAAACGGGAGTATGCTGATTTTTTAAGGTTTTTAAAAATTTCTCGAATGACCCGAGAAACCCGAGAAATCAGGCTCGAGAATTCTCGAGACCCGAGAAAAAAAATATGTCGAGAAAACAGAAACCCTAATAGGTATGTTTATGTATAGGATTTTATATAGTAAAATATTTTTATTTAAGTATTGAGAATTTAAATTATTTTGTACTTGTGTACATTTCAATTTATTTGTGTAATTGCTTTGTGTTCTTTTTTTTTTTATTTTATATCTCCAATGAAATGTTCTTGTTATTTTGCACCTGCCATGTTATCTCGTCACCACTTTTGGTTGACTGGTAGAGAATGCCTAAGGCATTAAGTCCGCCTTTGTACGTTTTTTGTTGCATAAAGTTTAAATAAATAAATAAATAAATATTAAAAAAAAACGTTCGTCAACTCCAACACGTCTATTCTTTGTACTAGTTAAAACTTGAATGTGTCTTCGAGCTGCGTCGCAGCATGCGGTCGTGGCCTATGTCTGCCTCGCCTGCCCTGCGCGGCAAAATCTGTACTGTGCTGCGCTGCGTCACCTGCGTCTCAGTATACGCTTAGCCTAATTCAGCCCTCATCAAGCTGTCTCCACCCCCCTAAGTCCCCGCCAGCAACGCCCTAAGCCGAGGTCCGAGTCCCACTAGGGGTCGCCCTTAGTGCTGTTGTTGCAGGTAGTCATGATGTTAGTGTAGTATAGTAATTAGCTTATGTTAAGTATTTAACCCCCATTGGCAGGAGACCCTTCAGGTCTCGCCAATAACTGCCCGGTTACGTAGGAACGGTCCATCTACAGCAGAACAAAAGAAAAAAAAATCGGTTGAACGTGCTCTCCAAAGCACAGAGGGGTGATGATGTGTAAGGAACGGTCTCCCATCCATGGACTGACCGCGGCAAGCGTACCTTAAACCTTGATCCGCGCGGTTATTATTAAATGAAAATCCAAATAATTTAAAAATCTAAAGGTAATATTTATCTCGTTACCATTTCCACTGATGTTTCATTAACAATTCCAAACGTTAATTGAAGAGAATGGTTACCGTAACCACAGTAGGGCTGCCAACCCCAGTCCATTGGGTTATTCATGTTTATTACATTAGCGGCAGTAGGGTTGCCTCGCGTTTAAATGCCCGAATTATAACACAAAAGTGGAGAGGTTTCGGCCGTTATTTTTTATTATTTTGCGTTATGATTACTGTCTGTCGTGCCGTCCCTGTTTTCGTGATTTCGTGAGCTGTGACAAAAATGGTGGAACGAAACTGTGAGACAGTTAGGGCATCATTTTGGGGTCAGTCAACCTTATCCTGGGTATTTCTCTAACGTGATAATGAGAGTTGAAATGGCTTTAATTGTTTTTAATACTGCTTGAATGCTTTAGATTAAAAGTCATGAAGTGCTATGTTGCCTTAGCTTATTTAAATAATATGTCAGCTTGAAATAAAGAAAATAACTGCAATCAGGGCCGCCTTTTAGTATGTCTACACCAGTGCGCTTTCATGTTCATCTTGCGCTTTCGTCTGATGCATGCCTGAAGCTCTATAGCGCATGCAATAGTGCATGCCTTAATACTAGTTCGAGTCTTATGGCGATCAATATTGCATGCGCTTGACGCAAGAGGAATTGAAAGTTGAAACCGCAAGATGAACATAAAAACGCACGGGTGTAACATACCATTTAGGATCTGTTGATTGGCCCCTAGGCTAACTTGTGGTACGGGGCTACGGGCCCTACTTAAAGGGGGTTAATCGTAGTACGAAATTCGTTTGTTTTCTGTGGTAATTTTCTAATTCAAAAGGCTATCGCAGTCCACTGAACATACATAGACTTTCAAAGTTGAGTCACATTACTCGGTCTTCGGCCTTCGGCATCCAGCCCAACACCGCTACCTTTTTAATTTTAGTTACCTACGAATTCAGAAAATGGAGCTTCTAATCCGTGACCCCAAATATTACCTAACATACATACATACACTCACGCCTTTTTCCCATGGGGGTAGGCAGAAACTGTAGAACGCCACATGCTACGATCCTTACATACTCCTTTCGCTTCGTCCACGGTCATACATCTTGTCATACACGCACGCCGGTTGAAAGTACTACGCACCTGTCCTTTTTGAAGAACATCACCAATAACATCAATGTATGTCCTTCTAGGGCGTCCTCTACTGGCGTTTCCACTGACATTCGCCTTATAAATTCCTTTTGTTAATCGCCGTTCACTCAATCTTTCAACATGCCCAAACCACCGAAGCATACCCCTTTCAATTTTTGTCACTACATCATCTTTTAAACCGCAACTTTGTCTTATCACATCATTCCTCACTCTATCATTCAAAGTTACACCTAACATGTAAATACAGTTGATTATAGCTAAGGATAGATAGATTTTAGCATATTTTTTATGAAATCTTTGAACCGCTCTTAAACTATTGACTTTTAGAGAAAGATGTAAATTAAAAGTTATTCATTATTATGGGTACTTTGATACCCGTTCGGATTAAGAAGTATGCCATTTCCGACTAAACTTGTATTTTTTTTTTAAACATTTTATTCTGCATACAGCACAGCACTGATTTTCAGCTGGTCCCCGCCATTTTGTATATCAACACCCTAAATTATACGCGCACTTTAAAGACTTTTAATCTTAGTCATTATTCTAAAAAGCGTTCCAAACTTGGACTCGCTAAAATAATTAATTCAGAAACTAAAGTTGTACATTGTCATTTTATAGCTTGAACTTTAATATCTTGGTTGAAGAAATAAGTTTAAGTAATGTGAAAAGCTTATATTATCATCTTTTACGCAGATTAGTTTCTGGAAGCCCCGGGAATTCTAAGAATAGGCCACATACCTACATCATAATAATATCGCATGAGTGCGACCACAGATAATTTCAAAGTAACGTAACAAAGCCGCGGAAAAATGTACCTATGCCTAAGTCGGGTGCGTAAAAAAAACCTCTCCCGAGTAATGGCGGGAGAAAATAAACGAAAATATTTCTACTTACGAGTAGATGGAGTGGCCAGGCTTTTGCCCTTGCCTTGAATTTGACGGTTAAAAACAATCTAAAAATGTAAAAGTGTAGGACGGTCTCAATTTAGCCAAATTAATACTCCAATTCCAATGTACTGAATTTACGTCTTAACCTCAAAATAGACACGAATTCGTCACAACTCGATTTTCTAGAAATAACAACAGAAATAGCTTTATAACCGAAGTGAACATAAATAGCCTCTTTCAATTTAATTGAAACCTATTTTTAAAATGGCCGCCGACGCCATTATCCGAGCAAGGTAAGGTTATTAATATATTTCCGATATTTTCGTCATCAGCCGCGTCGCGGTGGAGCGACGTATGACGTCATCAAAACGCTCCCAAGTGACGTATAATACAAGGCTGTATCGCGTAACCAAAGGCTGAACTGGTAACACGCCTTTGCGTGATATTAAGTCGTGATTCATCACCAGTGATCGGAAAAAGGTGAGCTAATTTACCTAAACTTCATAGAACAGAGACAAAAAGTGGAGACTTCAAGACGACAACATTTTTTTTCTAATTTTTAAAATTTATGCATCACCAGTAGACACGTTTTTTATTGTTTTCAAAAAATAAAAGACGACCTCCATTTTTGAAAACAATAAAAAATCTCTTTTTAAAAACAAAAAAAAACGTGTCAACTGGTTTTGTGTTGGAAAAAAAAAACAGGAAACGAATTCAATTGTTTTCTGTAGTAATAACATTAATATTAAATGTACTTAAGTGATGTCCCGAAACTCGGAATAATTTTCACGAAAAAAAATGTTGTCGTAAGGAAGTCTCCAGTTTTTGTCTGTGTTCTTTGAAGTTTAGGTAAATTAGCTCACCTTTTTCCGATCACTGTTCGTCACTGACATGACGAACTTTCGTACGCCTATTTATAGTAGGTATTACATACATACAATACGGCCGACGTATTATATCTTGACGAGTCTGAAGTTAGTTGTTTGGCTGCGCAATGAATCTTTTAGAAACGAAATTGTCTACTGCGCAGCTAATCAGCTAACTTCAGACTCGCCAAGATACGTCGGCCGTATTGTACATATATAAACTCGCGCCTTTTTTCTATTGGGGTACGCAGAAGCTATAGAACGCCACATGCTACGATCCTTACATACTCCTCTCGCTTTGTCCACGTTCATACATCTTGTGATATAAGCACGCCGGTTGAGAGTACTACGCACCTGTCCTTTTTGAAGAACATCACCAATAACATCGATGTTTTTCCTTCTAGGGCGTCCTCTATTGGCGTTTCCTCTGACAACCGCCTCATGAATTCCTTTTGTTAATCGCCGTACACTCATTCAAGTATTATGTACAATGAAAATCTTAGAGCAACACGGTTGACATTGTCGGGAGTGGCCATACGGAACATTTCCCCTCTGTCAACTCTCTTAGGCCCCATTTGACAGTTGATGTCAAATGGGGCACGAACTGTCAAATGGGGCCTAATTTTGTTTTATTTTTAATGTGTGAGTGTCGTGGCTACAGTATAGAATGCATATGTGTGAGACCACCCCCTGCCAAAAAATGACAGACACTTTGTAGGTATTGAAAGAGAACGCTATGGCTACTCCCGAAGACGTCGACCGCGTTGTTCTATGATGAAAATAATCCTTAATGTATGATTTTCACCAAACGGGTCGCGCCGGAGCACATTTCACACTGTGCTAAAGGAAATTCAGGCTTCTATACAATAGTTAAGTTTCATGTTTGCATGGAATTTACACTGCTTGGAACTCGGTTAGATCCGCGCGTATGCCGCGGCAGCCGGGTGGCTGCTCGCGTACGTGGACGGCGGCGCTCGGCTATCACCGCGTCCGGTCGGCTCCGCTCGGCCACACCGCAGGTAGAAATTGACTGTGATAGCGGATACGCGAACATGCGCGCGCATGCGCCCGGGTTCCAGCAGATTGTAGCCGTCGGGCGGACGCGGTCGGCTACGCGCGCATGCTCGAGCATCCGCCGCGATGCTCTGCGCTGCGTTTCTGCGTGGCCCGGTTGGTGAAAATAAAATCGTACATAATTTTATGCAACAAAAACTCTTTTGAAAATAAATCCTCCATAATTGAAGAGTTAAAGGGAAAACAAACTTCGAGTCATAACTCAGCTGTGTATCATCCCACGCTTACCGTAAAAGTTGACTAAAGGAAAAGTTTACTACACATTGTACTGAAAATAGCACTTAAGTGCTTTATAATTTACAATAAACAATAGCAGACAGATCAAACGAAGTAAACCTTTTATTGACCCCTAACAGCTGATAAATAATTTACGGACCGCACTTAACGGTTCCATAAATCTATTCTTAGACTGTCAATAAAAGGTCACTAGACCATAAAACCATTAATCTAAAGGAAACGTATAATAACGATACCTAAAGGTAATAAAATCTCATTACATACGATATCCACCATTGTGAATTTTCAATCGCGTCGTAAAAAAAAAGTATTTGTTCCAAATTTAATTTGGGAATACTCGACTCCGACTATTCGAAACTTTTCAAAAGTTTTTTTTTTAATTCCCGTTCTTGTTCTAATGGCATTCCTTTATTGAAATTGTATTGGGTTCGTATTGAAACCTCTGTGGTCTTATCTGAACCAATAAAATTTTATGTGGTTTGCATTGGAGATTGGACTCACTCGATATTAGCAGAAAATTATGTTATTATGTAACCTATATTATTTGTGTAACTGTATCAATTACCAGGGCAATATTAATTAACTTCAGAAATGAGGAAAACTGTAGGAGAACTTGCCAACATAGCTGAAATGATTAGTAAGCTGAAGTGACAGTGGATGAGGCACATATCTCGTAGAACTGATGGCCGTAGGGGCAAAAAGGTTCTCGAGTGAAGACCACGCACCGGAAAACGCAACGTGGCACTGCTACCAGCTAGATGGACAGATGACCTGGTGACGATCGCCTGGAGTCGTTGGATGCAGGCGACATGTAACCGGCTGTTTTGGGAATCTATGAAGGAGGACTTTGTTCGACAGTGGGCGTCCTTCGGCTGATATGAAGATGAATAAACATTTCCAATAAAAATACGGCGAATCTTACGGGTATAAATCAATAAAGGGAGAAACAATTTTGTAGGGCAACGGTACAGTATGTCGATTTTTATTTGTTTAAAGATAAAGATGCATTTATTTGTTCAAATTGTTTATAAAAACAATATACTTAATGTAAGACTAACACTCAGTTGCAAGAAAGGTCCATTACATTTTAATGCTCTCATTAGAATGTTAATGCTCCATTAACCTCTTCTGTCCATTGCAAGAAGCTAGATTTAATGGAATGATTAACTATCCATTAAAATTAATTTTTGATGTGTCAAACTCCCCATGATTTCAATGTAAGATAATTATTAAATGAAGAACGAACTACGACCTAATTAGTGTTCATGCAACAGCCATTAATTTAATGGAAACATTATTCTTAATGACAGATTAGTTAATGATCACCTAATGGTATCTTTCTTGCAACTCAGTGTTAATCCTTAACTCGTAATCAGACAAACTGCATACATTTGCTTACAACTTTTTTGAAAGATGTTGCGAAAGTCTCCTTGTTATATTTTTATTTTGAAACCTGGCAACTGGCAATGTTAATATTTTTACTGTTTTATTTAATAAAATATAAACTTTTTTTTTCCTTTTTTATTAATATATTTTTTTAAACAGCCAAATATATTTATATTTCACTTTTCTTAAATCTTTATTACCTTGTGGGGACATAGAGTCTACTTTTAAAAGATAAAAGGAACTTGCTAACCAAAACTAAACCTTTTGTTCTAAATCCATATCTTGTCAACCGTACTTTTTACAATGTCAACACTCTGGACTTTATTTCTGTCTTTTTTTCTCTAGTTTAATCTGTCCAAGTTTGAGCGAGATACACAAAACTTTACTATGCTAAACTTTTCGTTATATCGCGAGCGGGAAACGACGATGACGTACTGTGACCACGGTCCAGCTTAACAGACGCTGACTTTTGACAGCTGTACGGACGGGGCAGTCTAACAGCGGAAGGGATATTATAATGTCCTCCAAAATAAATTACAAGCTATCTAATAGGCTTTCAGCCCATCAAAATATCATTTGCACCGGACATGAATAGTCCATCAAGCAGATTGTTTTTTCAACATTATAGTAAGTGTTATCTACACGTATAATACATAGAGTATGTACTAGGGTTTTCGCGTTCCCGGCCTATTTGAATTCCCGGGAATCGGGAATTTTTCCTCTCAATTCCCGGGAATTCCCGGGTACCCGGGAATTTTCATGTTTTTTGTATAAGTATAGTTTTTTTCGTATATTTCAACATTAAACCTGTGTAAGTACTTTACAGATGATAAATTGTCTAACATACCAATCGACTTTTCTAATTAAAATAAAAAAATCTTACACTTATTTAAAAAATTGAACTAGGAACAATTACAGTCATTTATTGTGCGACGTCGCGAGTTTCTTTAATGAATAAAGTCTTCTCTTCATTATATATAATATGGCAAAATATTACGGATTATCAATAGGGTGAATGACTTTAAAGGGTGTTAACAAATTCGTCGAATACCTTAAAACCAGTGATCATGTACTGGTGTAGAATGACCGAGCACGGGATTTAGCTTGATTAAAAATAAAAAAAAAGATTTTATTTTCTTGCGGTAGCGACATGTGATCGAAACATAACCAGCTAATAAGGTACAAATAAAAAAATTGCTATAAATTTTTTATTCGTTGGAACATTTCGACACCACTTATCAATGAATGAAAGCACGGTGACACAGCTGGCTAGCACAACTAGCACGAAATCGTTATTTGCAGTTGGTTAACTAGGGGCGCAAAACTCGAAAACAGAACTTTTTTTTTAAATAAACTATTATTTATTTAAAATAAAAACCATTAAGGGTTAATCAGTGACCAGTAGATCACGCTGTTTAAAGGAATTACAAGAATTAATTTACACCCTGCATATTTTCATTCTAAATCTGGAAATTTCTTTCTGGAAAATTCTTGACGACACGTTTGGTGCAGTGGCTAAGCGATTGGCTTCTGCGCTACGGGTCGTGGGTTCGATTCCCACACGGAACAAAAATTTGTATGGCCTACAGATAGTTGTTCCGGGTCTGGGCGTTTGTTTGTGAGATTTGTGTCTGTAAACGCACCCACGATACAAGAGAAATCTTAGTGTGGGGCAATGTTTTTAATTTAAAAAAAAAAAAAAAAAAAAAAAAAAAAATTACACAAAAGATAAGCATTGTGAATAGTTTCTACAAACGAAATATTTACAAAAAAAACAAGCGTTTAGAATTTGTTTACTAGACAGAGACAACAGTACTGTGTGCTGACATCACGATACATTTACCTCATTCTAAGTTCACACCGCGCAGTACAATGTCCGTTTCACGCGAGAGAGACAGAAAATGCTCTAAAATCTTCGGAAGCGTACAGACCATTCATTTTTCATCATCATTTCTTCATTTCAAATAATTCCCGGGTACCCGGGATTCCCGCCAAATAATTCCCGGGTCCTAAAATCCCCAAATTCCCGGGAATTCCCGGTTCCGGGTACCCGGGGCGAAAACCCTAGTATGTACCTACATTATCTTTTTATTACGGTCTTACTTTCCTTTAATTATTTACTAGCTTTAGCCCGCGACTTCGCTCGCGATCATTTAGAATGTGACAATCAACTCTTAACACACTTCTTAAGTTTCTATATTAATATAATTCAATCATGATTCGAAAGACACGTGGCGCCATCTATTAACGTTATTGTTGTTTTCCTCGAGAACCGTTCTTTTTTTCGGGATAAAAGGTACTCTATGTCCGTTTCTGTACACCTGACAACGTATATGCAAAATTTCAGTATGATCGGTTCAGTGGTTTAGACGTGAAAAGGTAACAAACAAACTTACTTTCGCATTTATAATATTAGTTAGGAAGTTAGGATTCCGTTTATTCATGTTGACTGTTCATATAAATTACGATAGGTCGTCCCGTCTTCGTCCGCGTCGATGTCGTTTAACACGGATTCCGTATTTTTCAGGATAAAAGTAGCCTATATCCTTCTCCAGGGGCCTAATTCTCCTAAAATAAATCTTGATAAATCACAACCGAACCAAAGCCGAACCGTTCATTCAGACAGGGGCCCAATTCTCCTAAAATAAATCTTGAAAAATCACAACCGAACCAAGTCCGAACCGTTCATTCAGACAGTTCTCAATTTCAAAAGCTGTCTTATTGTTTGATACAAAAAACAAAATCAATCATTTTGAAAGTTTTCGAAAACAAAAACTGACTGACCGTTGTGGTTCGATTGCGTTTGGCAACAATTTATTTTAGGAGAATTAGGCCCCAGTTGTCAATTTCAAAAGCTGTCGAATTGTTTGACACAAAAAACAAAATCAATCATTTTGAAAGTTTTCGAAAACAAAAACTGACTGACGGTTGTGGTTCGATTGCGTTTGGCAACAATTTATTTTAGGAGAATTGGGCCCCAGGTTCCAGACTATATCTGTACCAAGTTTCATCAAAATCGTATCAGCGGTTTAGGCGTGAAAGCGTAACAAACAGAGTTACTTTCGCATTAATAATAATATTAGTAGGGTAATTATATTAAATAAGTATTTACTCTGTAACCCGCCGTTTTTTGAAACCGTCTTGATATCGAAATATACCAGAAAAAGCTTGAAGAAAATCTTGTAAGTCAACCTAAAAAAACTGATTCAAAGCGTAACGTGAAGTATGCCTCAATAAAACCTTTTCTTTTTAGTATGATGATTGAATATCAAGGATAAAAGGGTCACAATGTGCCACCTGTGCCACATGTCATAAGAAAATAGAATTTGGGCTTGAACTTATACGAATCTCTAAATCAAATAAATGCAGATAGATCAATGCCCGGTGCCTGTGGCCAAAATCTAATCGATTGTTTACCAATGGAAGCATTTTTATTACCAATCTGGGCATATACTTAGGGCCAATTTCACCGACCAAATAAAACGCGATCAACTGAGCATAAACGGCGATTTCATGTTAATCTAAGTTTAAGATTTGTTTTGGCATTTCACCGACAGTATTTAAACTAGTTTAGTGCTAAACGCAGTTACTGCACTGAACGCCCAATTTTGACCGTTTAGCGATCTTAAACGCGATCAAGGAACATCTGGCACAAGCTAAAACTGACCTGCGGACCTTTTTTTTAATGTATTGTGTATGGGTAGATTCGTCCTGACCAGTTTATTAGAAAAGGCCAGATGTCTCCTATTAACAAGTAAAGGGATATTTCGGCAAAATCATATATTTTTCTATTAAATATCAAAAAATTGGTTTTGATATCCAAAAACTATCACATCGATGCATAATCACACAATATTTTCAGATATATAATAAAAAGAGTTTACTCATTTTTTTCATTCCCACTAAATTACGTGCACTGACATGATGATATGAACGCGCAAGACTTGTTAAAAAAATATATTTATTTAATTAAAGACACGTGTGCTCAGTATGAGCATTATAGTACAAGAACAAATAATTTTAATTTACATGGGCTTATATACTAGTGGAGGTTTTGTATGTGTGTGTCTGTGACTGGACCTCACAGTGGGCCAGTAACAGTAACAGGAAGCCTCTTGTATGTCAGATCATACTTCTAATTGTTATGGCTATGATTAATTAATAATTGATTGGTAATTTATCTAAGATGTTTATGGCTACCTGGAACTGCTGGGTGGCATGGCGTGATTTTAGTTTATTAATACAGTTCGGGGTAATGGTTGGCTATGCATAACTACTTTGTTTATAATCCTAATATTATCTTTTGGTAATTAATATTACATTTTGCTGTGTATAGACTCAATTAATTTATTCACTTGATATACAGATATCTATGTGTTGCTGGGGAGTTTGTTGCGCCGTTTCTTCTTCACAGCAAAAACACTAGGAAGCGGTGAAGGGAGGGCGCTTTTGGGGGCTGTCTTTTATGTACCTAATGACGTTCAAAAAGTACTAAGTAATTCTAGTCTATTTTGAATAAATTAGTTTTGAAGTTTTATAAATAGACTCGTAAGACGTATCTCACAGTTCTCACACCATCACGCGCTACGCTACGGTGCGCGACGCATCGACGCGCGCGGCGACGGAGGCGCAGATCTGCACCATCATGCGTTTTTATCTGCGTAGACGTGCGGGACCGTAGATTTCGAAAATGAACCTGTTGACATCGAGTTCCATCGTGGACACGTCCATTATTCGTAATGCGTGTTACTGCAGATCCCAGTGTGCCATACGTTGCGGGATGCCACGACTAACCGCGCGTGATCGTGTGATATGCGCACGGTCTGCAACCACGCGCGTTTATGCGTTGTCAGTGTGTTGCACTATGCGTGTTTTTTTACATACAAACCGAAGTACTTACGTTAAAAAACGCAGCTCCGCGCACCGGAGCGGACTTCTGCAAGGCCACCTCGAGACCCAACCGCCGGATCCTTGAGACAACCTGCGCAACCCCAGCTGTCGCTAGTTTGGCTGCCTCGCGATGCGTCCTCCGCCGCGCCGTGACCAGCGTGTCGTCGGCGTAGCAAGTCACGCCGACGCCGCGGAGGAACGCACCGCGAAGCACCCAGTCGTATCCGATGTTCCACAGGAGCGGTCCCAAGACCGATCCCTGTGGAACACCGCACGATATCTACTGTGTGATCCTCCTAGGCTAATTTTACCTATAATAGCTACTAACATATGGGAGGGTCATTTAAGCAAAGTCTTTGCTTTATTTTTAAAGATACAACAGTCTTCATTTTAACCAATAACGCTGGTAAATTATACGTATCGGCCATAAATCAAATGAAAGTACTATCGTAACAAATATTACCCAATTTAAATTATTAAAATATTAAGTTTGTAATTATTGTTAGTAGTACACGCCATTTCACTTATTTGTTCTATGTTTAAATGCTAAATTAATCATTTAGCATTTACTAATTGTTGCTTCCATTGAATTGTTTTGTTAGAATATCTAAGAGATTTATTTACTTTTCGATTTATGTTTTCATAACGGTATTACTACAATTTTTAGCTAAACACATTCGAGTCCACACTTTTCATTGAGCTCATACGCCATCCTGCCATACATATTGCTAGTGGACCTTCCAGGAGGGTCCTCAGCATTACGTTTACGCTAATTCTTGGCATTAGATTAAAAACCTTGAAAAATACGTTACTACATCGTAAAATAGGTGTTTGCTTGTTTTATGACAGTGAATTTAAAAGTAAAAAAAAAAAACATTCACACGAATTGAGAAACTCTTTCAATTCGAAAGTTAAACAAAAAAAAATGAAACGTCTAACTATGTACAGTAAAAATTGAACCCAGCTACGTCGATAACTATGCTATTTGGTGTAATCGTCCAAAAATTTAGATGTACCCACCTTAACTATTGTAATTCTCAACAAAAATATTTATCTTGTACCTACTTTATAACTACGCTCAGTAATATATATCATTTTGTTGTATTTAAGTTATTTTCTCATGTAAGCGATTGTTATCTTTTATGAGAAATAAAGAAATATTTAACCATTAAAATTTTCCATGAAAAATCTGCATTTAAAATGAGCCCTCCACGAGGGTACCCGGCATGGCGAATGCGACTACAGGGTCCTGGAGCCGGCACTGAACGTGATAATAATATTGTATAAATACTTCTTTTCAATTTATTATTGATTTCAATTTTCATGTTAGATAGGTAGTCGGAGTAAACGTCTCATGAAATGTTTTGTAAGCTCGTGTTACTTTATTTTCTGCCTCTTTACTGTACTGTGACTAGGCTGGTAACAATATACAAAGTCGTAAGTTATTTCTTCAATGATTTACTATCAACCTTCTTCCTCCTGTTTCATGAATTATATCAGCATTCAATTATCTGTCTTCAACCGAGAAAATGCTAAATTAAAGAACCTCAATTACTGGAGTCCTGAAACAGGTCTGTTCACTCGCAAATATAACCCCAGAATCTGTTCTGTGTTCCCTACGACAGCTACAAAAACATGAATTACTAACGAATATTTCCATAATCGCAAACTCTCCGACAAACAACAAAACTGTTGGCCAAATTCAGTTTCAGGGAGATAAAAGTTCCAAACTTGATTGTATTGGCATCACTACTAAGTCAATATTTGGGAATCATGCTGAATCTTTTCAGATTTAATAAACGTTCCTAAAACCAACGTAAAAAATATTCCAAAGGTGCGTTTAGATCAAACATACATTTGTCTGACAAGAACAGGAAGACATAGAACATTCTAACTTGGGAAAAAACAATACGGTTTTAACTAAAAATACATCTAGCAAATGCGTGTCCCAAACTGTTCCTACTTTCCAGTATTCAAGTTTTTTTTTTCTTACTGTTTCTTCTTTGACCCTAGTGTCACAGGTAAGTGCAGACAGAGTTATATCTCCAGTTAAGAATTGTAGGATTAGCAATACTTATAACACTAGCTTTTGCCCGTAGCTTCGCTTGCGTGAAATTTTGAACCCGATACGAAATTGAACGATTTTCCATACAAACTTTCATCCCCTATCCCTTACGAGTTGAATTTCGAAAAATCCTTCCTTATTCCTTGTCTACATTATAAAGAGAACCTCTGTGCAAAATTGTATCTTTCTAGGTTCAAGGGTTTGGGCAGGGCGTTGACAATGAGTCAGTCAGTCAGTCAGGACTTTTCTTTTTATTTATATAGATTTGAGTACGGAGTTGTCAAAAAAATTAAGCATTTTGTTGTGTTCTAGAATTCTAAAATCAGAAACTGGAGGTAAGATGGAGCACACGAATCCAATCCCTCTATATCACAAAGATATAGATGGATTCCCCTATACCCCTCTGGGTCTCACATACACACGACGGAACACAGTAAACTGCTTGGCGCTGGTAGCTAGCCAGGCGGACCGTATAATAAATCCTTCCACCATGCGTGCTGGCTTTTCGTGAATCTTACAATATGCGTCTATTCCGAGCATGCGGTAAGGAAATTTTATCCTCCAGCCCATCCCCAAACAAGGAAAAGGTTCAACAAAAGAGTATTCTGAAGAATTCATGTTCTTCCTCTACATCCGTTTCATCTAAACCCGCCTTTAGCCTAACCTAGAAAGATAACTAGATCAACATTTACATAATATTTTCGTCCAACCCTTCAGAGCTGAATCAGACGAAGCTAAAACAAAAGAACGACCACCCCTTATTGATTCTCGAATGCTGATATAACGAATATTGAAAATAGGCGTAGAGGCATATTTTTTTATTAAATTAGAGACATATATTTTATGCGTAGGCGGTTTATGTAGGTTTTATAGAGACAGATGAGTACGGAAAAATGTGCGAGCTAATATTTGACCTTTCAAGATGAAGTGAAGTGATCTGAACCCTAATAAAGTCTAGATATCGCTAGGTGGGAGAAAAAGATGGCAGGCATGATTGGACGGGGTCAGTGATCAGCGAAAATATGTAAAATATAAAACTCTCATCATCATAGTAATCTCGCATACTTTTTTAGTATTTGACTTCGTCGCTTTGACTATGATAAGCGCAGACATGGTCTAAGACTAAGTACACGAGTCCAAGTAATAGAGAAATTCCCCTATACCCCTCTGGCTCTCACATACACACGACGAAACATAGTAAACTGCTTTGCACCGGACTTTAATGTTCAAAGGTGGTAGCTAGCCAGGGGCCGGATGCGTATTAAGAAACCATTGTGCTAACCAGAACCGGAGCAATCTGTACCACTCAATGCTTAATAATATAATTTCTCCCGAAACCATCGCGTGGTACAGAGCTCGACAGTTCTGTATTGCACCATGGTTTTGGGCTAAAATCGGCGATAATCTAGCCAAAAACCATTGTGAAGTACAGATCGACGCTATAAAATTAGAAGTACTTATGAACCACTATGTGATTATGTAGCACACAATTGAGTACGAACGTGTTGTTTTTTTTTTAATAGAGAGGTTTTATTGTATCTTGGTATAAGTAAAAATTTGGTGCCTATATTTGTTTGCTGTAAGTATTTATGAAATGATTTTATTTATAATAGTAGTTTATGAAACTGTTACATAAAAAAATAGTATCACACACTAATACTTTTACTATATAATAAAAGTATATCGTTTAGTACTCAGTTATGTGCAGTTTCATACACTACTTTATCTAGCCACATGCAATTTAAATAAAAAACCAAAGTTGAAACAAAAACAATATTATGGCGCCTAAACCCACTGGTTATGCGTGTGTTTGTGCGCGCACTACCTACTCATTAGAGATACACGTGAATAAAGCATGTCACTGTGGTATTATTTTTGAGTTCATAATTAAATATTCGTAATATTAAACAGTTACTTACTACTACCTACCTACAGTAGATCTTTTAAATCACCTTTCAGTCAGTTAACACAATCAAATTTTTTTCGGCCAAAAACAAATTCGTAATGATCACCTAATTCAAACTAAGTAAATGAAACAAACAACAAACGGCACGCGTATAATGGTTTGCAGTAGCAAGTGTAATCATATGTTTCTATTTCTTCAATTCACCGACTACTATACAGCGTGTCCCAGAAAGTAGTGTCAAGCGGAAGTCCAGAGGTAGAACATCCTTTGAGGTACCCAAATCACCCCCATGTATGTTCCGCGATTTTTTGTAGTTTTCGAGTTATGAATGTTTTTCATGTTTTTTAATCAAACTCTGACTATAACGACATTTTTGATCATAGTGACGTGAATAGTTGAGATACATGAGTAATTTTTTTTTTCTAAATTAGCTGATTAGTGACCCTTTCGAATGCATAAACATTTGTAACCATAGATGTAACGAATGCGTTACAAAAAAATATTGAATTGTCATAAAGTTAAAATCTTGCATGTTTCCTAAATCTTTGTGGGTGATTTAAAAATAAATCTCCCTAAACTTTTTTTGTCAGATGTATTTTAAAAACTTATCCATTTTATCAGCTATTTACCCTGTAAATTTCATCGGGCTATCTCTACGACATCACAATAAAAATTTCATTTAAAGCATACAATATCGAAAATTCCAGTTGTAAAAGGGTGAATAAAAATTGATTAAAACTAACTAAGAACGTCTTTTTAGTAACCCTCGACGCAAAAAGAGAGGTGTTTTTAAGTTTAACGTGTGTGTTTGTGTGTCTGTTTGTGGCATCGTAGCTCCTAAACGGATTTTGATTTAGTTTTTTCTTTTGTTTGAAAAGTGACTTTATCGAGAGTGTTCTTAGCTATGATTCAAGAAAATCTGTTCAGCCGTTTGAAGATCATCAGCTCTTTTCTGGTTGTCGAAGGGATATGAGCAACTTCTACTGGTCTGATCGTTTCGAAATTTACTATCCTGTGACTTCAATGATATTACAATAACATGGTAACCTTGACCTGATACTCAAGCATCATCTGAAACAGCATGATACCCAACTTACAGTAGAGGTATTGTGTGCCTATTGATTCTTTAAGTTTATGATAAGTTGTAATGACCTTCTTCTTGTCACATGTCATCAATGTCATTGAACTCACAGGATAGTAAATTTCGAAACGATCAGACCAGTAGAAGTTGCTCATATCCCTTCGACAACCAGAAAAGAGCTGATGATCTTCAAACGGCTGAACAGATTTTCTTGAATCATAGCTAAGAACACTCTCGATAAAGTCACTTTTCAAACAAAAGAAAAAACTAAATCAAAATCCGTTTAGGAGCTACGATGCCACAAACAGACACACAAACACACACGTTAAACTTAAAAACACCTCTCTTTTTGCGTCGAGGGTTACTAAAAAGACGTTATTAGTTAGTTTTAATCAATTTTTCATTCACCCTTTTACAACTGGAATTCTCGATATTGTATGCTTTGAATGAAATTTTTATTATGATGTCGTAGAGATAGCTCGATGAAAGGACAATGGGACAAAACGTCCCCACCCCCCAACAGATCTGAAATGTATCTCAGTTGAAACATCTTAGTAGGGTGATAAATTTTTCCTATGGCGACATTCCTCAAACGTGCGGGATATTCCGGGAAAAACGCATTTTTATTATTATTATTTTATTTAAATGAATATTCGCATCGTACATCCGATTGAGTTGAAACTTTGTACAGTTGTTGTTGGCACTCACGCAAAAGTTTCTGACATAGTACCATCAACGAACAATAGGTGGCGCGCGAGTCATATCGGATAATTGTAAATAAAAATTCGCATGGTTCATCCGATTGAGTTGAAACTAAGTACAGTTATTGTTAGCACTTGCGCGAGAGTTTCTGACATAGTACCATCAACGTGCAATAGGTGGCGCGCGATTCGTATCGGATAATTGTTAATGAAAATTCGCATGGTTCATTCGATTGAGTTGAAACTAAGTACAGTTGTTGTTGCCACTTACGTGACAGTTTCTGACATAGTACCATCAACGTACAATAGGTGGCGCTCGAGTCGTATCGGATAATTGTTACTAAAAATTCACACGGTTCATCCGATTGAGTTGAAACTTTTACAGTTGTTGTTGCCACTCACGTGAAAGGTCATATCGTCCTCCACAATTACATTAATAAATTGTCTGCATAACCCCTGAAAGACGACGCCTACCAAATCCTAAATACTACACTAGGAACGAATAACAACCACACATATGTCATTAGATAGGTATTGCAGTATACTGCAATAATTGCTATCGTGGCTCATTTAAAATCACTGTGTGAAAAAAGTTACGGCGATGTTTCGTAGGTTAGGTTAGGTTACGTCAGGTTAGGTAATTTCACATATCATCTATTTATTAGATGTGATTTTGAATGACGACATATAATTATAACACTGTTTACTCACTCTACTAGCATTTTTTGCTATTACCGAACAATTTATAAGAAAAAAAAAACACCTAACCTAACCTACGAAAAAACGCCCTAACTTTTTTCATACAGCGATTTGAAATGAGCCGCCATAGTAGTTACGGCAGTATATTAAAATACCTGTCTAATGACATATGTGTGGTTGTTATTGGTTCCTATTGCGGTATTTAGGATTTGGTAGGCATCGTCCTTTCAGGGGTTCTGCAGACAATTTACAATGTGATTGTGGATGACGGTACATAATTATAACACTGTTTACTCAATCTGATTGTTTTTTAATACATAACACTATACAAGAAAAAAACTACCTAACCTGACCTAACATAACCTAACCTACAAAACATCGCCATAACTTTTTTCACACAGCGATTTGAAATGAGCCGCCATAGTAATTATTGCAGTATATTGCAATACCTATCAAATGACATATGTGTTGTTGTTATTGGTTATGTTGACCAATTTTTCCGGTCTTCCTTTACCACCCTGTATATACCAAACCCCATCGATTTTGAAGTTAAAACTGGTTGCTAGTCTTTTCATAGATCCTTATGGAACTACTGACACATCAAAAAAATCTGTTGGAAGGGGTGGGGACAGGTCTCATACAATTTTGCCCATCGTCCTTTACAGGGTAAATAGCTGATAAAATGGATAAGTTTTTAAAATACATCTGACAAAAAAAGTTTAGGGAGATTTATTTTTAAATCACCCACAAAGATTTAGGAAACATGCAAGATTTTAACTTTATGACAATTCAATATTTTTTTGTAACGCATTCGTTACATCTATGGTTACAAATGTATATGCATTCGAAAGGGTCACTAATCAGCTAATTTAGAAAAAAAAATACTCATGTATCTCAACTATTCACGTCACTATGATCAAAAATGTCGTTATAGTCAGAGTTTGATTAAAAAACATGAAAAACATTCATAACTCGAAAACTACAAAAAATCGCGGAACATACATGGGGGTGATTTGGGTACCTCAAAGGATGTTCTACCTCTGGACTTCCGCTTGACACTACTTTCTGGGACACGTTGTATATTCTATCTTATTCAAGTGGCGGTGGCGCAAACGGTGCGTTTGCCGATCTGGAAAGCTCAATGTATTTAGAAACATAAATCATTGCGCTATCCAGAAATCAAGAGATAATTTTATAGCGTAGATCTGTATTCTACAATGGTTTTTGACTAGATTATCGGTGATTTCAGCCCTAAACCATCGTGCAATTTAGAACTGCTGAGCTCTGTATACCACGCAATGGTTTCGGGAGAAATTACATTATAAAGCATTGAATGGTACAGATCGCTCCGGTTCTGGATACCACAATGGTTTCTTAATACGCGGCCCGGATAGATCCTACCACGTCGCGTGCTGTATTTTGTAATAATCTTACAACACGCGTAGGTATATTCCCAGCGTGCGGTGAGAAAAATTTATATTCTACCTCGTCCCTACACGGGGAAAATGTTTGTGATATGATTTGTGTCTGTAAACAAAGATATCGAAGTGAGAGGCAAAGAGACACCTAATTATGTCAATATAATAAGACAGTAGCATCCTCATAAGCCCTAATAGCAACAAACTCGTCATTAAACTTGTTTTCACGTCCTCATGTGGGATTTAGTTCTTAAGAGTCCGACATAACATAAAAAAAGAGTTCTAGTCCATAAAACATTTACGTGGAATAAATAACTTCACAACAATAACGGCAGATGAAAAGTTCTGAATGCCGTGACACTATCTGGAGCGTGATTTAGTTTCAAACTACTGAACGTGTTGCGGGCTATATTTTTTATAAAGAAAGAGATAAAATACATAATGCAAACCCAACAAACTTTATCTTTATCTTATCTTTTCGTTGAACTTTAGCTTTAAACTTCAAGCAAAGAAAAGTTCAGTTTAATGTCATTCGTTCATGAAATATTAACGTGACTTAGCTTTACAACGATAATGTCAAATGAAAAGTTTTAACAGCGTGTCGGTATCCAGGGCGTGATTCAATTTAAAAGAAGTACAACAATTTCGGGCTGTGTCATTTTGTTGCTTTTGTACCGTGCCAAAATTGGTAAAATAAAACGCTTAAAGGATTCATTGCGTCCCTGTATTTTCAATCTTTATTCGAAAATCAATGTTCTGAATTTAATTTTGACTGGAGACTGGACATAATTATTATGTTTTTGGCATTGCAGTGCTATGTCTACACCAGCGCGTTTTCATGTTCATCTTGCGTCTTCGTCTGAAGCATGCGTGAAGCGCCATAGCGCATGCCTTAATACTAGTTCGACAAAAGCAACATGCCATTAGCGCACGCTAATCCGTCTAGTGTATGTCGACTGACGACTGACCGAGGCGCACCGGTGTAGATGTTAAGCTGCATGCATCATAAGGCAATCAATATTGCATGCACTTGACGCAAGAGTTATTGAAAGTTGAAAACGCAAAATGAATACCGTAATGCAACTTGGCTGAGGCTAGTGTACTGTGTACAGTACGCGTAAAATAACTTTGCCCGCCTCAAGTGAGGAACAGAACGCTGAAAGCCGGGTTTCAGAGCAGCAAAGTTATTTTTTACGCGCACTGTACAATGGAGTGCTACCTAATGCTTAGTTGAGATAATTAAACTAACGATGGTCTGTTAAAAGAGGCTTATTAATTTAAAAAATCATAAAAATTTACATAGTATAGTCACCACATATAGATTTGAATAGATAGAAGTTTGTCAAATTGTATAGAAACAAGTGTGTCAGTTGTGATACAACTACCTACATAACGAGCGCATTTTCTGCGTAGAAGCAAACATTGCGCACGCTTCGCACGCTTTCTCCTCACGCACACGGATCTTGCGATCATTCGCGCTTGCTGTCAACACGGAACTGCGTGAGCAGCCTACATAATAGGAGCATTGCTCCTTTATTAGCACATAAAGTAGGTAAGCAATGTTTATTTTTGTTCTTGTTTTCTACCTCCATGTTATCAAAGTTTAGTCCAACTCAGGTTTAATTACGAGTAACAAAGAGACTACAAGGAATCTCGTAGGTGGCAACCACCTACGCGAATTGTTGATCTTTCAACTCTACGTAGTATTGTAGGGTATAATAACAGAAGGAGGTTTGTTATCATAGTATATTGTCTTAACACGCCCACTGCTGAGCTTGGGCATCTAGTGCACCAGAAAGGTCGCAAAAGAATATTATTGTCCATGTTTACAACATCTTAAGGGGTCACTGTACTCATCATTGTGAACAACTTTTACTATGGGACTATGAAATCGCGAAAAAAAAAACAGCTGTTCCCTACATTAATGTTCGCTTATCTCGTGAAAATGTAGGGAAGAGCTGTTTTTTTTTTCGCGATTTCTGTTTTGGTCCCGTAGTAAAAGTTGTTCATAATGATGAGTTCAGTGACCCCTTAAGAGGTTGTGCCCTTATTTATGTTATACCTTGTATACAAGGTTAGTCGGAAAGGGGGTACTAATCCACGGGCCTCTTTGTACCTATCACTGATGACTGATTTAAAGCAAGTGTTAAAATTAATGTTGGGCGTTATAACATAATTAACAGCTAATATAATTCATTATACATTTCTAATATTCTAACCATTATTTATTTGCAACAAATACTGTTATAATATATATTATTGTCTATAGGTAGTAGTCGCCCGCCAGTCGCGTCGAGTCGTTAAGTCGGCCGAAAGCGTCACACAATTATGAACTTTAACCCACAAATAACAAGAGCAAATTTTTACCACCGTTAAAATAACATAAATATTTATTTAATATTAATGTGAACTTGTTTCATATTACTGGCAAAATAATAATTGTCGTACTTTACATCGTATTAAAGCGTCACACAATTATGAACTTTAACTCACAAATAACAAGAGCAAATTTTTACTACCGTTAAAATAATTTTATATTATATAAGTGTAAACTTAGTTTCATATTACTGCAAGTCTTCTGCTCTATTGAGATAATTAGTGTTCCTTCAATACAATACAATATAATATATATTACAACAGTTAAAAACAACCGTTTGAAAATTATAATATAATGTATAATGCATTAGGAAAATATATCAGTTACGCCCAACATTAGTTAAAATTACAAAATTCCATAATTTTTATTGCCATGTTTTTTTCGATTATTCTTCATTTCTACTTTAGTTACGAATTCAGAAAATGGAGCTTCTAATCTGTGACACCGAGTAGGACCTAAAATGTATACACAGCTAATCATAAGCTGAGGATGCGTATTTTTAATGAAATTTTTAAACAGCTATTTCTCTTTGAGTATGTACAGGGTGAAATAGTAAACAGTCCACAAACCGAAATGGGAGATTGTACTCATCACTATGAACAACTTTTTCTAAGAGTACAAAACAGAAATCGCGAAAAAAAATCTGCTGTTCCCTACAATTTGACGAGATATGCGAACATAAATGTAGGGAACAGCTGTTTTTTTTTCGCGATTTCAGGTTTTGTCCTATAGTAAAAGTTGTTCATAGTGATGAGTACAATCTCCCATTTCGGTTTGTCGACTGTTTACAATTTCACCCTGTATAATACTTTTCGGGAAAATTGTAGAACAAAAGTTATTCATTATTGTGGGTACTATAACACCCTTTCGAAATAGCAACCTCTTTCCGACTAACATGTATTATAGTACTTCATTAAACCACTAACACCCAAACAACATTAGTATTTGAACACGCTTATGCGACTGGTCGGTTAAATAAACATTACGCAACCAGAATTTCCGTAGGTAGATAGTAGGTCCCTACTAACTACCTACGCACAATGACCTGACCCCTGCGTATTAATTGTAGTCCGTGTAATTAGTACCGTCAATTACCAAGAAACTATTTACTAGTTATTTGAAAAGGTCACGGTAGTAGGGCAGGCGTTTATCGTCACCTTAGAGTGAACAGCTCGGGAAAGTATTTTGGTCATTGCACGGTACCTGTGGGCGTTTGTGTGGCTGTAGGAAGTCGCGGACATTCGTGTAATTCCTTCAAACCGCGTGATCTACTGGTGACACTGATTGACCCTGCATAGGTTTTTTTCAGAATAAATAAAAAAAATGAACCATGGTATTCTGTATCTAAGTCATTTTAGCGTCCTGAGTTAACTGACTGTGTTGAGCGATATTGTGCTAGTCGTGCCTGTCAGCTGTGTCGCCGTGCCTTCATTCATTTATGCATGGCATCGAAATTTTCTATAACATAAAAAAATTATAAGGGAAAAAAAATGTTTAATCATACTAAATCCCGTGTGGGGTTAATAAGTTAATATATACCATTAATAGATCATATGGTTTGAAGGAATTACACGAATTCGTTTGTTTACACCCTGTACAGGACCTTATAATCACTGCATAGTGTAAAACAAAGTCACTTCCGTCTGTCTGTCCCTATGTATGCTTAGATCTTTAAAACTACGCAACGGATTTTGATGCGGTTTTTTAATAGATTGAGTGATTCAAGAGGAAGGTTTTAAGCTATGAAACGTACACGTGCAAAGCCGGGGCGGGTCGCTAGTACGTGATAAAATAAAAATGACCAAAATTGCATTCCCGAGCTTTTTACTCTAAGGCGACGTTAAGGGAAATTATTTTAAACAAAAAAAAAACTCGACTTTCTTGCTAATCCTCGCTGAACCAAATTAAAAGCACCGAGTTCTGAAACTGTTAATTTTATAATATGGTAATTATTTTTCTCTTTTCAGTTCATTTTTAAAGTGAGTTTTTTTTTTCAATTTTGAATGACAAACATGCGATTATAACAATCGCGAATGGTTTGCTGATATCCATTGAGGAATTCCATTGCCAATCTCCGAAGTTCTTCATCAGATCTTCAAATTTAAATGGAACTACCTCGGAATAGTACTCTTTCAAACAAAAAAGAATCATTAAAAACGGTTCACAATGAGCGACGATATTGTTTAACAAACAAAAAAACATACACACCGAACTGAGAACCTACTCCATTTTTGGAAGTTGGTTGAAAATTTATTACGCACACAATTACAATGGCAATTGACTGCGTACTGCAATAATTTCGTACTCAATTAATGTATTCACCTGACAGACAGAACTGTGTTGCTTCTTCACAGCATAAAATAAAGACTAGAAAGCGATGAAGAGCGGTTTTTTTGGGGACTGTCTATTGTAAGATTATAACATTGACATTCAAAAAATAACTTAATTATTCTAGTTAAATTTTGAATAAATGAGGTCTGAGTTTGATATTCGTTGTTTGCCTGTATACCTAACTCTGTTGTTGACTGTACAAGCGCAATTGCACTTGTGTACTTGAAATTATTTAAAATAAAACTTACTCTTTGAAACCGTGCAACTAAATTGTCGAGACGTTTCCTAAGTGCATAAATTGTGCATATTCGAAATAAAAAGCTTTGAATTTGAATAGCAATCAACTAAGTATTTGCAAAACTTTCGGGAGCAAATAAAAAGACAAATTAACCAAGAACAACACAGCTCAAAAGTGAAAGGAGTGCATTAAACACCTTTAGGATCGTAGGCGCGTAGCAGCCGTAGCACGTAGCGTTCTGTAGTTTCTACGCGTTGACTACCCACATGGGAAAGCTACGAACTACGAACACAACCCAGTGAAGGGTAGAAAGTTAGATACGAGTTCACTAATGGGGATGACCGTCCAACATGGATGGATGGGATAGTGGGTTCAAATGTGTCCCATTCAACAATTTTCGTGAACTAACTTCAAATCTAAGGGATATTATATAAATTAACTTTAAAAATAATAGTTCCCACTTTAAAAAGGCTAAGCTTTAAAAAAAATTGTTTGAACTTTAATTATAATGTTTTTTTACTTTAAAGCCCCCCGCAATAATAAATAAAATGACAAACAGATAGCTGAAAGGTAGGTTAGGTTATGATAGAACTGTAACCACCAGTGACCATTGCACTGGCGAGTGCCAAAAACGATACGTTTAACCCAGTCTTTCTCAAAGTGGGCGGTAGACGAAATAAATTTGAGATCCACTGGTTTAGCCGATCATTTCCACCGTTCACTTAATGTCGTTCAGAAACAAATGGTTTTTGATTGCTTATAGTGCAAACCATTCATTTTGTAGTAAAAAGCACTATTTTTGAAGTGTGCCTTAAACATTTTTATTGTTATTTTCGTCTATTTTAAAGTGCTTCCTCTCAATCACCGTAATCATAGACACAATAGATAAACAATGGCGGTGTCGTCCTGGGAAATTCAAATTTTAAATTTAAAACCTAACTTTACGGAACCTCGTGTGGTACCCGTAAAAGAACAGGGGCCCGATTCTCCTAAAATAAATTGTGGCCAAACGCAATCGAACCACAACCGTCAGTCAGTTTTTGTTTTCGAAAACTTTCAACATGATTGATTTTGTTTTTTGTGTCAAACAATTTGATAGCTTTTGAAATTGAGAACTGTCTGAATGAACGGTTCGGCCTTGGTTCGGTTGTGATTTATAAAGATTTATTTTAGGAGAATTAGGCCTTCATGCTCCACCGTGCAAAATACTTTCAGCAACGAATTTACTAGACACACGACAACAACATATCTTTACTCTTTGTGTATGACAGATGACGTTTATAAGAATCTACGTAATATATCTGAAGCCAGCTGTCATGTACATGTAATATTACAACAATAACGACATGTATGGAATGTTTGAATGGAAGTTCTGAACGCTGACGGTATGCGGGGCGTGATTCAATTTCAAAGTAGCGAGAGAGCGTGTTTGGTTGTGCAACATTATTTATAACGTGTATAGTAATTTGAATTTCAATTTATGTGTGTTTCATTTTAGGTGTTAATAAATAAAAGTTTTATAACACTAAAAAGAATGAAAAAAACCGGCCAAGTGCGAGTCGGACTCGTGCACGAAGGGTTCCGTACCATTATCTAAAAAAATCACGTTCGTTGTATGGGAGTATACATCATCTATGAAAATTTCAACTGTCTAACTATCACGGTTCATGAGATACAGCCTGGTGACAGACGGACATGGTACATTGTAAAGAAAACATTGTCTAATAAACATATATCACTAACATCGTACTACTACTAGAACTAAGACGCATTTGTAGAAGCTTGGAGAAATATTCTTCTGGAAATGTATGAAACATTGATAGAATCAATGCCACGTTGTTGTAGAGCTGTAATCGACAGCAGAGGCTTCCCAACCAAATATTAATTGTTTATTATGAAACGTTTGTACCATTTAACTACATTATTTATTGTTTCGTCAACTTTGTTCATGTTTATGCTAAGGTTTTTTTTCTGTTTCTAATTAGTTGTCCACCTAAGTACGTTGTGTTGCGTCATTTTATTTTATAAAGTATACCTACCAGTTTTTACATAAACGGTTATATGATATTTCCAAAACTGACAAAATAATACTTATGATTGAAAACTGACAAAATAATACTTATATTAATTGATGTGGTTACATTATAGATAAATAAATAGGTATAAGCCCTCTATGATACGTATAACATTAATTATCAAGTTAATTTGTACTAAAAATAAAAGTTACACTTGGTGTTTGTAATTATATGTCCACCACTGTATATAATGTTATATTCTGGGGTGCATGAAAAGAGCCTCCACGAGTGACGATACTTAAGTACGTCCGGCGCACCCTGGACAGTCAGCCCCGCTACCAACCTTTCTGACTGGCTAATCTTTTCACCACAGCATGACCTATTTTCGTATAGCTAGCTAGTGCTGACACGAGAGAAGAAGATGACGTCGTTACGTCACCTACAAAAACGAATAATAGTTGCCTGGTCTTTACCGACGACAAAAACAATACAGGGTGTAAACGAATAAGTGTAATTCCTTCGAACCGCGTGATCTACTGGTGACACTGATTGATTTTTCAGAATTCACAAAAAAACATTTTCAAAAAATGAATCATGATATTCTGTATCTGAGTAATTTTAGCGTACCATGTTAACTGAATGCGTTTAGCGATATCGCGCTAGTCGTGCCCGTCAGCTGTGTCGCCGTACCTTCATTCATATAAGCATGGCATCGAAATTTTCTATCACATATTTTTTTATTTGCTAACAAAAAAAAAGTGTATTTTTATTTTTATCAATCTATATCCCATGCGGGGTTAATCTATTCCATTAATAGATGTGGTTTAAAAGAATTACACGAATTCGTTTACACCCTGTATTACTAAGCAATTAGTTTTTTTTTAGGGTTCCGTACCCAAAGGGTAAAACGGGACCCTATTACGAAGACTCCGCTGTCCGTCCGTCCGTCTGTCACCAGGCTGTATCTCATGAACCGTGATAGTTAGACAGTTGAAATTTTCACAGATGATATATTTCTGTTGCGGCTATAACAACAAATACTAAAAAACAGAATAAAATAAATATTTAACGGGGCTCCCATAAAACAAACATGATTTTAAAGAGTGATTTAAAGAGTGTTTTTAAAGAAAATGTACACATACCTTTTTCCAATAATAATCACTACTTTCAAAACAATACAGGAAATGAAAAAAAGAAACTTCTTTACAACGTCACAACTGGGGCGTGATTTAATTTCAAAGTAACAACAAGCGACCGTACTGGACGGAACGTTTCTTTGTTCCGTGCGAAACTGTTTGTTTTTTAATTAAAAAGTGGCTCGCTTTCTATTGATAGGCTATAAAGGCATTTTTTATACATTATCAGTAGAGATCGGATATTCGGATGCATATTTTTTTTTAAAACGTTGCCCCACACTGTGTTTTCTCTTGTATCGTGGGTGCGTTTACAGACAAATCTCACAAACAAACGCCCAGACCCGGAACAACCATCTGTAGGCCATACAAATGTTTGTTCCGTGTGGGAATCGAACCCACGACCAGCAGCGCAGAAGCCAATCGCTTAGCCACTGCACCAAGTGTCGTCAAATTCAAAACACAAGACAAAAAATACACATACAAAATTCAAGACAAAAAATATTCACCTAAACTTGAGATGTTGGCTAATATGGAATGCGCTTTTATTGTTTTTAATTTAATTTTTAATCTTTTATTCTAATCCTGATTCTATTCGAATTTTGTTTTTGATGTAATAAGATTACTTGACCTGCTTTTATTCTAATTCTATGTTTGTGCATAATTAAAGGTTAAGGTTTTGAACTTAATTTTAAGTAGGTACCTAATATATAATTTTGTCATTTTTTGCTGCAAAAGCCTTGCCCAATTGTAACCTAAATGGAAGAAGTCACTGGCTCCTGAAATACAGGTGCTCTAACCTAGCTCTAGAGCCAGGGTCTCACATTTTTCTGTGCCCTGTTTTTATTGCAATAAAGAAATTTATTATTATTATTTTGTACCGAAAAAATTCCGCGGTTCCGGGACAATTATTTTAATTTATGTATTTTTTTGGTTTATCTGACACACACCACTCCTCTTCTTACACTCTACATACACACATATTTGCATCGGGCATTAATCATTAATTTTAAATAATAATGCAATCCAAGAATCCCGGTTTTTTTTTAATAAATCATTTTAAGAAGTCGCTTCCATACTATACACCCGACTAGTTATGCATTCCCGGTGTACCTGGCATCCCGGTATTTTTACTAAATAAAGAAGAAGCCGCTTCCATACTTTCATAACTCTAACTCTAAACTAATTATCAGTTCGCAAATAAACCGACTTCCCATCATCGGCTGTCTTGACGTAGACGTACATTACATGAAACTTGATAATTAATTATTGTTAAAGACATAGTTATATCATATACCATTTAACAAGTTATTTTTAACGCAATCAAAAATTAATTTAATCGCTGACAACATAAGGTGTACCACCACCATTAAATAACACATCGTAGCCCCCGTAGACGTTCGCTACAAAAACGCGTAGGCCTCGTAGACTATCGCTACGAACACCTGTAGACCACGTAGAGGCTTACTATGAAAACTTGTGGACTCTGCAGACGTGAGCTATCAAATACGTGCACAGATGTTTAATGTCTACATTATTTTGAAAAAAGAATAGTTGAAAATTTTAAATCGAAATAGGTACATATTAAAGTTTGTTGGGCCTTACCCTATAACATAAAAATAGTATGTTTATATGTGTTAAAGTTTATAATAAAATATCTCAAATTACAAGAGATTACCCTTAAGATCATTTTGTGTACAATAACAAAAAATGGTTAACAGAAAATTAAGGAATATTTTGATTCTGAAAATATTTTTTTATTGATATTATTGCATTCCTAGATTTGGTCATGTTGTCTTAAAACCTCGCTGCGTGATCAGCTCATGATTAACGGCTCCGTTTGGGTCCGAAACTAGTCGGTAAATCCCGAAAAATGCACGTGAGTAAACCGTAATTATAGATATCTATTTAACAGAGTAGTTATGTAGATATAGATAGATATCATCAAAAATTTAGGAAAGAATCCACGAACAATGTAATCTTGGCAAGGAATGTCGCCCCATCCCCTCTAGGGGCCCGAGGGGGCCGTAACAGAGTCGGCACTAAAAGATAATGTAAGGTGAATGGGCAAGACATCCACCTGGGATCTATTTAATAACATCAAACGGATATTGCTTTAGGCAAGAAGGTAAAGAAATTATTAAACAATTGTCTGTAACCCTGAAGTTAAGCCTGACTGCACATGCCGTCCGATTTATAAAAGGCCGTTAAGTGAGAAAACCTAATTTTGAGTCATGTGCGTGGAAAATGTTGGCCTTAGAAATTCAATCATTTTTTTATTAATTTTTATTACTTGACTTGGTCGCGTTTGACCCTCGTCGCACCTGATCGTAAGCGCAGACAGGGTCTAAGATGGAGCACATGAATCCAAGTAACAGAGACATAGAGGGATTCCTATATACCCCTCTGGCTCTCACATACACACGACGGAACACAGTAAACTACTTGTCGCCAAACTTTAATGCGAGGGTGGTAGCTAACCAGGCGGACCGTAAAGATCCTACCACCAAGCAAACAACATACAGATGTTTTTGTTATACCAAATTATTAGGTTACTTTTAAGCTCATTATATAACTTTCAATGAATTGGAGGAGTAATATTGTTTTAAAGTTCGTCTTTAGTCACGCTTTTCTGTACTGAAATGTGACCATCTACAAATTACAATATAAACAATATAATGTCTCTGTAAAAGTCACATGATCTCATAACTGACAAATGATAGAAAAATACGGACAGTCGACGGAGAAAAGTCGCGCTTTTGCGTATTATACAAGGTTAGTCAGAAAGTACTAATCTATCCTTATCCGAAAGGGTGTTAAAGTACCCATAATAATGAGTAACTTTTGTTCTACCACTTTCCCCAAAAGTCAATAGTATAAGAGAAATAGCTGTTCAAAAATTGCATAAAAAATACGCTAAAATCTGTCTATCCTCAGATATGATATGTTGTGTTTACATTTTAGGTCATATTTAGGGTCACGAATTAGAAGCTGCATTTTATGAATTCGTAACTAAAGCAAAGATGAAGATTTTTTGAAAAAAGTAAAAGAAAAATAATTTTACATGGGATTAAAAATTATCGAATTTTGAAATTTTACCACGTGCGTTAAAACCGTCATCAGTGATACTTTAAGTCGCTTGCGGATTAGTACCCCCTTTCCGACTAACCTTGTATAAAACTCAAATTTTACAAAATGTCGCTTAACGGTCTTTTGGAAATCAGACGGCAGTATTGGAAACTATCGCGTGAGCAACTAGTTGCTGTACAATTTCAACTTCAAAACTCATTTATTCAAAATAGACTTGCATTACTAAGTTCTTTTTGAACGTCAATGTTACGTAAGACAGCCCTCAAAAACACCCGTCCTTCACCGCTTCCTAGTGTTTATGCTGTAAAGAAGAAACGACGCAACAAACTACCCAGCAACACAGATCTTCAGGGTATAAACGAATTCATGCAATTCCTTCAAAGCACACTATCTATTAATGGTATAGATCAACCCCGCACGGGATTTAGATTGATTAAAAATATAAATTAACTTTTTTTTCTCCCAAATATTTTTTTGTGTAATAGAAAATTTTGATGCCATGCACAAATGAATAAAGGCACGGCGACACAGCTAACGGACACGACTAGTGGGATGTCGCTCCACGCAGTCAGTTAACTTGGGACGCTAAAATTACTCAGATACAGAATTCCTTGTTTCATTATTTGAAAACTTTTTTTTTGTTGATTCTGTGAAAAACCTATGTAAAAACAACACTGAAGGCAGAAGAACGCCGCCCGCATTCAGTTAGCACGCACGCGGGCTGCACGCTCGCAGCCAATCCGCGTTCCGCGCACGTGCTGCCCGCATGATAGGAAAAACATGTATGAAATGATAGGATGCGGGCAGCCTGCACGCGGACCAGATCCGCGCGCGGGCGAAAATACGCTTGACAGAAAAAGGGCCCTTAAACAACCGATAAATAGCGCGAGCCAGCCTAACTTTGCAGACGTTCATAAGGTTTTTTTTTTTTTTTATGGAAACTTAAATTATGACGTCACTCAATTGAACAGTGAGACTCATGGGCTATGGGCTCGTGGTTAATAACTGTGCGGATCATATGATTTGCAAGGTTAAACTGCACTAGCCGCGGTCAGTCCGTGGATGGGTGACCATTCGTCTCTGTACCCCGGAGAGCACGTTAAACTATAGGCCCCGAGTGTCATACGAAGTATAGTCAGAAGCCCGACAACCGGTCTGAACTTAGGATATCGGCATTGCATACCTAGTAACTAAGTTACGGAGGTCTGATGACAGTCGCTCCGTGTAAAATACTAGTATTCAGCCGCATCTGGTTAGACTGGAAACGGACCCTAATAGGTATAGTTGGGTAAAGGCTAGGCAGAATAACCTACAATGACAACAAAGGCGACACGTTTGGTGCAGTGGCTAAGCGATTGGCTTCTGCGCTACGGGTCGTGGGTTCGATTCCCACACGGAACAAAAATTAGTATGGCCTACAGATGGTTGTTTCGGGTCTGGGCGTTTGTGTCTATAAACGCACCCACGATACAAGAAGAGGAAATCTTAGAGTGGGGCAACGTTTATTTAAAAAGAAAAAAAAAATGGACACAGAATTGGTTTTAAATCATTTTCATCGAGGAGGTTTTTATTATCTGCCAGCTGACCCGACAGACGTTGTCCTGTCCAAACAATAAATTAGTTAATCCCATCGAAAAAAGAACGTTCAGTTTTTACCGAATTTGCGAATTTTCCAAGCAACTTTTCCAATTTTTCTTTCCATAAAAACGTAATTATGTAAATGATTCGTAACGAAACGAATACGTATTAAAAAGAATTGCCAAATCGGTCCAGCTGGTTTCAAGAAATGCGCTTACCAACGAACATATTTTGATTTTTATTTATATAGATAGATAGACTTCCGGACTTGACGGGTTTCTCCAAGTTCTTCCGGAACTGTTCGCCCGCGTGGATGTCGTTTATCGCGTATTCCGCGTTTTTCTCTACCATATTATGCATGTATAAACCTTCCTCTTGAATCACTTTATCTATTAAAAAAAACCGCATCAAAATCCGTTGCGTAGTTTTAAAGATCTCAGCATACATAGGGACAGACAGCGGGAAGCGACTTTGTTTTATACTATGTAGTGATCTAAAGTAGTGATTACGGTTATATCCTTCAGGGACCCAATTCTCCTAAACGAAATCTTGATAAATCGCAACCGAACCAAGGCCGAACCGTTGATTCAGACAGTTCTCAATTTCAAAAGCTGTCAAATTGTTTGACACAAAAAACAAACCTCCGGTTTCTGATTTGAGAATTCGGAATAAGCAAAACTTAAGTAACATTTGAGTACGGAGTTGTAAAAAAAATGACGGATTTTAAAGCATTTTTTGACAACTCCGTACCTACTCAAAATAGTACTTAAGTATTGCTTAACCCGAATTCTCAATTCAGAAACCGGAGGATAATCCGTCATTTTTTTGACAACTCCGTACTCAAATGTTACGTCTACTCATCCTAGAATTCTCAATTCATAAATCGGAGGAAAACCAATCATTTTGACAGTTTTCGGAAACAAAAACTGACTGAGGTTTGTGGTTCGTTTGCGTTTGGTAACTGTTAGTCGAATCTGCACAGACAGTTTGTTTTAAGAACAAAGACGAAATATTACATCAAGAAATATAATCATAAAAAAACGAGAGTCCCAAAACAGTGATAAAAACAAGCAACAGTTATATAACCGTCTTTAAGATCTTAACAACCCTCTAAAGTATCGTGAAGATTCATACCATGAAACGCAGTTAACCCTTTGGCTCGACGAGATTTTGACATTTGTCATACCCGCTGACTCGGGGAGTTGTCGCGTCAATTAATTGAATTTAGTCACCAAATGCAGGAATTTGCACGCAAGTTTTAAGTATGAATTTAATGTGAAAAATATTTTATTTCATTATTATTGTACCTAATATGTCTAGTAAATTTCTTTAAAAATGTGCTGTTTACGTGAAGCTACGTCAACATAATGCGAAATTAGAATAAAATAGATATTTAATATACCTATATCCAAATATTAGTTGAGATAGATTAGCTCAAAAACAATAATTAACGTACCTAGTTTGTGTTGAAACGCTGAAGGGACAAGCTAAACATAGTTTCTTTTTCTTTTCATTTTCACTTTTACCATTATTCAAATACAAAAACGGATAAAAAAACACAATTCAATTCAGTAAAAATTGTACGTCGACTTAATTCGAACCTAGTGCTGACCATCAATCCAAAATTGTTAATACAATACATATGTTGCATTCAGCCAAATCGATACTCATTCAGCCTAATCGAAACTCATTCATCCTAATCGAAAAATAATCATTAAATAAATAAAATCGCTCGAAAGTTAATTAATGAGATTTATTTATTTTCGGCATAGCTACAAATAAATAATTTCACGTGAATAGAAATTATTTTTCCAAAACCTAAAGTATTGGCACAGATTAAAATATTAGTACAAGTAGAATGAACACGAAGATATTTTAAGTATCTAATAGACATAATTAGAATGTATTACCACATTCTCTCCTATATTACTACATGCAGTCGGTCAACGCGGTACATTGTCGCAGAGCATTCGTGCTAGGGTTTGCTGAGGAAAGCGAGCAGCAGAGAGGCGGAGCTTATGTCCTAATCTGCCATACCGCAGCTCGGGACATAAATTCCTGGGCCTTTGCTTCCTGATTTCAAATAGAAGTGAAATAGTTCATAAGATAGAGGACGTACTACTATAATCAGGTTTTAATAATGTTAGAGGACATAAGGTCGGTTCACAAAACAAACATGGCTAAGATCGATTTCTAAATGTAAGATAGCGGCTACGAAAACTTACTACTTATTCATCATGGGTGATATTTCCATGGTTTTCATGGCTCCTGTTGCAGAAAATGAGGTCAAAACATGAAAAGTTCACTAGTCGTCATGGGTGTCAATTCTGAAGTTTTCGGTGGCGCTGAGGCCGAAAATGGGGACAAAATGAAATTCCAAGATAGCGGCTACAAAAATTTGCAAATTAGTCGTCATGGGTTTCAAAATCGCATCCCATGATTTAAGGGCTAGTAAATTTCATTTAACTAGGTAGTGAACTTTCATGACGGCTATCTTGGATTTAGGAGTAGAATTTATTTTCGGAGTCAGCACCCCCGAAATCTATGGAAATAATATAATTATGAAATAATAAGTAAATTTTCAAGGCCGCCATCTTGAATTTAAGAATAACTTATGTCTACCTACTGCTGCAAGGCTTATCCGCTGCGACTATCAGCTCGACAAAATGTTAAGGTCTAAAAAATGTTGTAAAAGTGCCAAGTAAAGATGGCTGAACTACTGTTGCCTTTGCACCCCTGTCCAAATAAAACGAGCAAAATTTCATAAAGCGTTTAAAATCGATCTCGAAATAAAATCCTACTTCAAAACCCAGAGGTGCCTAGTCTGAGGTGAAACATTTAAGAGTTCGTGTAATGTTACAATTATTCGCCATTTTCACATAACAGCATGTTCATTGCTCGTTTTACGTTCTAACTTATTCGAATTCTAACTACTACATTATAAGTAAATGCTTCCGGTCAGCATCCGACTTAAGATGGCCCAAGGCCTCATCAATGTCTCGCATCGAGAATGCCAAAAGCTTTCCGCCATTAAATCTTCCCCGAAATCAAATACTCACTACGCCTATGTCAGATATACTGGGCACCCTATACCATCTACGCCTTCAAAAAATAAAGTCTATAATGTATGACCTCTTCACCCTCTTCACCCTCTTCACCTCTTTTCGCTTATTCACAACCGTCAACCATCCTGGACATAATAAAATTAATATTCTATGTAGGTACACACGGCTACACATCAAGCTATACAAAACCAGTTTATCTTGGCGTCGCTTTGTATAATCTTTTCGCACAAGTAACGGTCAGCTTATACTGGTTTTGCATAGCTTGAAGTGTAGCCGTGTGTACCTATGCAATTTAAAATTAGTACATGAAGGCGTAGGCGAGGTACCTAGATTTCGCACTATTAAGATCCCGTTTAACAATTTTAAACCTTATTACAAGGAACGTTTCGTAGATAATTATTATTTTACTGCCGATATTGCGTCAAATTAGAATTTATTTTTTGAATTTTGAATAAAGAATATCAGTCTACAGATGCATTGGATTCCACGGTGAAGTTTCGGTTCGAATATTTATTGATGTAGCCACAGAGGATTATGATTTATGATGAATCTAAATCTATTTTATTTTATTTAAATGTACCTACTGACTTATTACGATATTTAAAAAAAAGTATCTTTGATTGCTTGATTATAATTTTAACATAGATAGAATGTTAAATTACATCAAACATGTAAAATATTTACTATAATTAAAAAAAACGATTTTTGGTGTTACTTATTTTTTATTAAATCGATTCGAACAAAATCACAACGAAATAATCGATTCACATAATCACTTTCTCACATCATTAACCATAAAAAAGTAATATGGCGGCTGATTCCGAATCCCAAATTGAGTAGTGATAACAAAGATTTCGTGATATTTTACGTACGTTTACGTTTTACGTTAAAACATGGGCTTTTTCTAGTAGTATATCGCATTTGTCTATAGATGATGGATTGTTTTTAACCACGCCTACTGTGTAATTTGTGATATTAGTGATAAATGAACAACAACAAAAGTTCAACTGGCGGGAAGCTTTTACTTTGGATATCAAAAACTTTGTTATCACTACTAAAATTACCAAAACTATGGATGATTTCCTCGAGTTAATAAATGATTTACTCATTTTGTGATGATTGGTAGTCCAGAATCCATTCTTTTTATGATTTTTAGCGTCCACCACGACTGTCATCAAATGGCGGTTATCGCATTTATACATTCAGTTTTGTAAAGGTAAATATTAAAACTCGTGCGCTAAATAGGATTGATTCAATGGTACTCAAACTTGAGCTTTTTATTTAGTTCTTATAAATTTCATCCAATAACAAGATCCGATAAGTAGATAATTAAATGTTTACATTATTAATTAGGATGTCGTATGACCTAATTCTGGGCCCCGATCGGGGTCGAAAACGAGTTTACGGTAGTTCTTGTGTTCGTCCCCTTTCGGGGCCCGCTACGGACTATACGGTTAATATTCTAAAAGGTCATGAATATAAAATGTTGTAACAAAAACATCTAAACGCGAAAAGGAACCTCGATTTAAACAAAAGAAAGGAGAATGAGTAACGTCAGATTATTTTTGACAGTTGACAGCACAGCTTCAAAATTAACAATAAAAATCCTTTTTTTTTTAAATGACTGTTAGTGTTTATTTCACCAACATATCAATAATGTAGTCCGCAGCCATTCACCAGATAAGCTAAAGGTGACCTAGAAATAGATTAATGTGTTCAATAATCTTGTCATTATCACTGTTGATATGTGGTGAAATGTAAATGTTAGATATTGAAAAGTTTAGAGACCGAATTAGCTTAATGAACAGTTAATTATAGGTTGGTGAAATACCCCCATAATAAGATTTGAGCTTTAATTTCGTCCATGAAAAAAAAAAATTACCAACATACACGAAAAAACTTTCTTTTTTTCTTTCTTCTAAAACCTGAGACCCAGATAAAGGTATTCAACTCCTATTCATAAATGAATTATAAAAACATTAAAAAATCTTACTGCTAATCCGCAAACGATCTTATAACGCTTTTAAATAACAAAAGCTAATTTATTAGAGTATAAGATTACTTATAAAAACTACTATAATTTTCTTAATGATTACCGTACGAAACGAAGGTTTTTTATTAATAACTTGTAACCAAGAAGGCCGTACACTTGAAATAAAACGCTAATGTTTCCAAAACTTCGACGCGTTAATTAACGTGAAGGATTGTAACACGCGATAGCATAGCTCTTAAATTAAGTTAATTTTAATTTATGAAAACACGAGAACGGCGTAACAAAGGAAAATGTGTAACACATGTAAAAGTTAATTGAGCTTATTAACAATTCAGCGATTGAAATGAACACGACTTCCATTAAAACATTGCTGTATGCCTAAATATATTGACGATAAAAAAGAAAAAGTTATTTATTTAAATTTAGAAGTTGCTTTTATTTTGAATTTAGAAGCTAGTACCTACTTCTTGAATTTTCCGTTCGGGATGTGTATTTTTTTATTTCCAGTCGATGCGAAAAATAACAATGGTAATTTAAAATATTTCCGATGATTCTTGTAGTTAATGCTCTATTTTAAAATTAAAGAGTAAATAAACTGAATATTCTACTCACATAAACATATAAACTTGACCAGCATCATAGTCGTAACGTCGAACATCGTCAGAAAATTCTTCTGTACTATACGATAAACCATTCTGCGATCTCCTTAGCTACCGTATCACTGACCAACTAAACACACGCGTATATCATCTATCTATGAAATTATGTAAACGAATTCTTCTTTATCATCAGTCACCGAAGAATTTGGCATGAACTTGATACATCTGATATCCTTTTACAAACTGTGGCTCCTGTTTCTTATTTTAAAATTTTTATACTGAGCTCAACTTGATCAAATGGCAGACATTTTGTATTTGTGACGTCATGAAGAGGAAAATCAATCCTTTAGCGCATGCGCAAATTTTCTCCTTGGCCTATTTCACGACGCATCGCGACCGTGACAGAATACATTTTCGTTTTAGATGTAACCTTTCTCAAAATGGCTGACATTTTTATGAATGAATCGGTTATATTCATTCAGTTCATATTTTTGATATTCACTTAACGTGATTAAATGAATGTGTTCGAGTTTTCCTTTTATTTGGCAGGATTTCAAAGTAAAATGGGGTTAAAAGAAAGCTCTGCTATGCGAATGACCTTTTCTTATAATAATTGTTGGATAACTTAATCCAAGGTGCAACACAACTAACGTACATTAGGTATACCTTAAGGGCAGTTTAGATTACGCTATAATATTAATAGCTTATAGCAATTTGTATAGCACAGCGATATCGCTCAGCATACATTTTCATATGGGCACGTACACACAACGCTATGCTATAAAGTATTGGCTTGCTGTACGCGACAAACTTGAGCGATTCTCAGAGATATATCGTACGATTCTCCGATCCCCGCACCGCCTCACTTCTACCCCGTCCGTCTCCCGACGGAACACCGTCAAATAACTTGCTATACATAGTAGACCGGCTTGCAATATAGCGTATAGTGTGAACGACATGCTATATATATAGTTATAGCTTATGACGCGATATGCTTTACTATACAGGGTGTAAACAAATTCGTATAATTCCTTCAAACCGCGTGATCTACTGGTGACACAGATTGACTAAGAATGGGATTTTTTCAGATTCAACAAAAAAATTGTTTTACGTAGAATTCATGATTTTTGTTTTATAGTCATTTTAGGGAGGAGCTCGTGGCTAAATAATTACAGCCGCATAGACCGATCTTCCGGGTTAAGCCACGCTTGCCGAGGTTGGTCTGTGGATGGGTGACCATTTACCATAGCGAGTTTCCTCCGTGCCTCGGAAAGCACGTAAAGCCGTTGGTCCCGGCTGTCATTTGTAGATCTTTGACAGTCGTTACTGTTGGTCAGAAGCCAGAAAGTCTGACAACCAGTCTTACCAAGAGTATCGTATTACCCAGTTACTGGGTTGTGGAGGTCTGATAGGCAGTCGCTCCATGTAAAATACTGATATTCAGCTGCATCCGGTTCGACTGGAAGCCGACCCCAATATAGTTGGGAAAAGGCTAGGCATATGATGAGTCATTTTAGCGTCCGATTTAGCTGAATTGGCGGAGCGATATCGGGCTAGTCTAGCCCGGCAGCTGTGTCGCCGTGCTTACATTCGTTTATGCGTGGCATCGAAATGCTATATTATAAACATCGTTTTTTTTGCAAAACTTTCTTTGCTTATTTTTTTATTGAATCCTTATTAGGTGGTTTAGATACGACAACCACTACCGCAACCAAAAAAAAAGAATTAAATTGTTAATGTGTCTAAATCCCATGCGGGGTTGATCTATACCTGTAGAAGATCATGTGGTTTTAAGGAATTACACGAATTCGTTTACACCCTGTATAGCGAAACAGTACAGAGACTACTCTCTGAACTGCGCTATACGCCGTGGGCCCGAGGTACCCGAATTTTTTAACCTTCGTTTCCGATGCCTAATTGGAGCAGAAAACCTAGGATATAGTTTGTTGAATAAAGCTTAATTTTATAGAAATTCATTGTTTACGGAAATTCACAAGTCGAAAAATATCTATGGTAACAAGTCCTATGAACTGGGGCCTAATTCTCCTAAAATAAATCTTGTTAATCACAACCGAACCAAGGCCGAACCGTTCATTCAGACAGTTCTTAATTTCAAAAGCTGTCGAATTGTTTGACACAAAAAACAAAATCAATCATTTTGAACGTTTTCGAAAACAAAAACTGACTGACGGTTGTGGTTCGATTGTGTTTGGCAACAATTTATTTTAGGAGAATTGGGCCCCAGGCGTTACGACTTTTGTCATACCATACCCCTCTCGCCGTACATGTCTGATTTGTCGGGGAGGGTTGTGAAGTGAGAAGTTTCTTATCCACTCACACGATAATTCATAAATGTTGCCAGTTCAACCTAAGGTATTGTTTAGAAGGAAGTACTAAAGTTAATTGATTAATTAAGTACACAAAAAAAACTGAATTGGACTTTCGTTGATATATATAACATGTGATTTTTAAACTTTCGCGATTTGTACACATTATAAAAATATTGAATCGGGTCTTCTCGCGTAACAAACTTTAAGAAGCACAAAATACCTTTTATCCCGACTTTTCGGCCGAATTTCACCGGCCGTGGTCACGGGTAGACTGTCTAGTAGAGTCTGTGTCTAGTAGTGTCTGGTAGAGTCTACCCGTGACCACGGCCGGTGAAATTCGGCCGAAACATCGGGATAAAAGGTATTTTGTGCCTCTTAAGGTTTGTTACGCGAGAAGACCCGATTCAATATTTTTATAATATAACATTTGACTCATAACACCATGCATCAGAAAGGCGTGGTTAAAATCTTTTGGGTACCTCGGGCCCACGGTGTAGGTATACATAATATCAGGGGCCTAATTCTCCTAAAATAAATCTTGATAAATCACAACCGAACCAAGGCCGAACCGTTCATTCAGACAGTTCTCAATTTCAAAAGCTGTCGAATTGTTTGACACAAAAAACAAAATCAATCATTTTGAAAGTTTTCGAAAACAAAAACTGACTGACGGTTGTGGTTCGATTGCGTTTGGCAACAATTTATTTTAGGAGAATTGGGCCCCAGGCGTTACGACTTTTGTCATACCATAGCCCTCTCGCCGTACATGTCTTATTTGTCGGGGAGGGTCGTGAAGTGAGAAGTTTCTTATCCACTCACACGATAATTCATAAATGTTGGCAGTTCAACTTAAGGCATTGTTTAAAAGGAAGTACTAAAGTGAATTGATTTGTTAAGCACCGAAAAGACGAAAAAAAAAGACTGATTTGGACTTTCGTTGACATAACATGTGACTCATAATACCATCAGAAAGGCGTCCTCTGGCCCACGGTGTAGGTATACACATAATATCAGGACTATGATAAGATAAGCACACAAGAGAAACTTACGACAAACTAACTACAATTTAGCGCGAAAGCTCTACAAAGCTTAGAACTCTGTTTGCCGTAAGCAAGGAAATGTTGTTTCATAATAAACAACATTAACTTCCTTTAACGTTAATGAAAATAAGTTATACAGATAAGATATAACATAACATCACCCCTGTATTCCCCGAAGCGTTGGGCAGAGGTGTATATAAGGTCTTTCTTTAATAATTCACGATATTTTGCATAGTGCCTATGTGAATGCTGAAGATAATATAGGTATCACTAAAAATGAAATCAGTTGTATTTTTAGGCTAGGGGCGCCCGTAGCAATTGCTACTCTTGCTACGTGGTTAATCCGGCACTGAATGTTCCATATCTGGCATGCTGGTAATCACTAAAGGAAAAGGCATAACTCCAACGGTATCACCACCTTAGGGACGTGCTAGAATGTTAAACTTCCTCACAGCACGCTGGAAATAGACGCGTCTTGTAAGATTCAATAAAACCTAGCACGCTTGGTAGTGGAATCTATACAGTACGCCTGGCTAGCTACCCCCTGAACATTAAAGTCCGGTGCCAAGCAGTTCACTGTGTTCCTTCGTGTGTGTATGTGACAGCCAGAAGGATGTAGGATATAGGGCAGTCCCTATACAGGGTGTTAACGAATTCGTGTAATTCCTTCAAATCACGTGATCTACTGGTGACACAGGTTAAACCTATATGGGTATTTTTGAAACTCAACTAAAAAAAGTAAAAAAAATCTTGATTTTATATTTCTGAGTCATTTTAGAGCCTTGAGTTATCTGACTGCAAAGAGCGATATCGCGTTAGTCGTGCCTGCCAGCCGTGTTGCCGTGCTTTCATTAATTTATGCGTGGTATCGAAATGTTCACACAAATAAAACATTTTATTTGCAAAAAAATAAATTCTTATTTTTTTTACTGAATCCATATTAGATGGTTTAGTTAGATACGATCGGTCACAAAGCCGCATGAAAAATAATAATTTTATTTTTTTATTTTTAATCAAGTTAAATCCCGTGCGGGGCCTGTCTATGTCTACATCAGTAGTAGATCATGTGGTTTTAAGGAATTACACGAATTCGTTAACACCCTGTATATCTCTGTTACTTGGATTCGTGTGTTCCATAAGTCAAAAAATAAAAAGGTTGTCTTAATTAACCTATACAACAGGTATGATATGGGGCGAAGTTATCATCGTTTACCAATAAGTGAGCAAAGTAAGTAATATTCTGTATGGTCTATCTATTCATACACGAAATATTTTAAGGGATACGTCTATAGGTGGTAAAGATGGAAAAGAATTTAAAAAAAAAACAAGTATTTTATTTTTATTTTTTAAATTAAATCATTACAATTTACTTGATACGGGTCGTTCTCAAAAAAGTGGCACCGCTCGAATAAAGGGGAATGCCAAGATCCGGCCATTACAAAGTAGTATGAACTGACATGCCGTAATTTTGATAATTCGCGTTTATTTTTTGTAAGATTTATGTAATATAAATAAAGTCTGGAGAAGTACACCGTCGGATAGTCATTTTAAATAGTATTTCAATGTTTTGGTTAGTAAGTTTCAACGCTTTTTATCTACGACTACAAATAGAAATGTTGCACAGATTAAAAATAAAATTATATCGATACTAAAATTACATTTATAAATCGATTACAACTATGAAACAATAATGTAATTGTAAATAATTATATCACAGTAATATCATGTTATTTATTTATTTTATTTACACAAGTATTAATTTTTATTCACGTTTTCTTTTTTGAATAATGTGTTAAGTGAATTGTGCTCTTCCATTATTAGCTATAAATTATAGTACTAGGTAAGCTTTATTAGTAATAAGCTGTTACGAATAATCCTAGTAACCACTATAACACAACACGTTTGTCACTATTGTTGTGATTTATCTTAAACGGGCTACTTTTATTATACGAAACAAAATAAATAACACCAAACACGTTCAAGTGTTAGTTAACATATTTAATTAATCTCTTTGATTTAGGTATATTAATTTAAAATTAATATTTTGTAATATTATGAAATAATTTACAAACATGCTATTATTACTATCAACTATTTATGTAGCGAAATAAGTGCCTATATTTCTTTTTTTATTTTATATTCCATTCGATGATATGCATAGGTACTTGATAATCGATTACGTTTAAAATCGAATATTGTTATGATTTTATTTTAATGGCGACAACACCTTTGTCACAATTAAAATAACTTCCACTTGTTTCTTACGACTAATTATGCGACAAAGTAAGTATCTGTATCGAAGTAAGAAACCATATTAAATGTAACTATTCCTTATCGTGAATACAATATTATGAATTCCGGTTGGGCAAGATTTTGGTAAATAAAATACTTTGTTTAGTAAAAGTATGATTTTTATATAATTTGGTAATAAGACATGCATGGTTTATCATCGTTGCCATGGCAACGTCAATAAACGCCAAATTCAAAATAATATAATATTTATTTTGACTTGGTTTTGGTTTGGTTATTTAGGTATTATTCTGACCAAAAATGGTTTAATTTTGTTATTTACATAATTAAATGCTTTAATCAAACAATAACATTAAGATTTTTACAAAAATATTGAAGGTCTATCAATATGACAAGGATTAAAAAAATTAGTCATGAAAATGTAGACGGAGTATAAAGAAAGTGTTAGTTCGATTTTCGAATTACTTTTCTTCCCTAAGTTAAAAATCTACTATTAAGGTCAACTTTATCGACCTATAACTTTTCTTGGTGTACTTCCAGCGGAAATGTTGTTATTGTAATACATTCTACAATATTTGCCCTTTTTAATAAGATATGTTTCATTCTTGTTCTTTCTGGCCGAGTCGTAAAGGAAATCTTGGCATTCCCCTTTAACAATTTAAAAAAATGTGTTAAATATTGAGTTTTCTGTACGGAAATCCATTGACAGTGTTTCTCATATATCGAATTGTTCGAAGGGAATGAAATTTTCACATAAACAGACGAGATACAGCCTTTCAAAAAAAATGCCTCACAGGTTAAAGATATATCGTACAGGTTAATGAAAAAAAAACAATGTAACCATGCAAAATCAGCTTTTATTCTGATTAACAATAATAGTCATATTAGAAAGACGGGTTGAAAACTAAGAAAATATCGCCTGCTTAGGATACTAAACATTTCTTTCGATACGTTGAGAGAAATAAAACATTCATTATTAACAAAATCTGGAGTCCATTTGATGAAACTACTCTGCTAGTCTGCACTCCATATTTTTGAACAATTCGGCTTAATTTATATACCAAAGTAAAGAGTGCAGACTTGAAGAGTAATTTCGTCAAATGGGCCCCTGATCTCGCAGTCACACCGATAATTCAGCCCTCATCAAGCTGTCTCCCACCCCTATGTCCACGCCAGCAACGCCCTAAGCCGAGGTCCGAGTCCCACTAGGGGTCGCCCTTAGTGCTGTTGTTGCAGGTAGTCATCATGTTAGTGTAGTACAAGTAGTTAGCTTAGGTTAAGTATTTTACTTCCCCCCCATTGGCTGGAGACCCTTCAGGTCACGCCAATAACTGCCCGGTTACGTAGAAACCGTCCCCTAGGACGACCTACAGCAGTCAAATAGAAAAAAAAAGCCCCTGATCTCTAAGAAATAAAATTGAATTTTTTTTCTTATACTTATTAATATCAAATAATCAGTCCGTCAATAAAAAATAAAACATAAAGAATCTTCATAATAATATTTAACTTTTGGAATAAATACGTTTGGTTCCGGAAACCATCACATTAAATCAAAGCATTTTTGTTTAAAGGTGGAGTAATCACTATCAATAACGTGCTTAAAACAGTTTGAAGGAGACTGTCACTTCACTATAGGAGGCCCTTCATTTAAAATCCTATTTATAGTACTTCTTTGAAGTTCCGGAGGCAAATCTATTTAAGACAGTGCTAAAAATGGTGTAGATCTATGAAGGACAGTAACCGATTCACTTAGATTTAAATCTTCTGCAACACTCGTACCAGGGGCAACAAAACTGTCGTCATCTAAATCTTGGAGCTCCAAGCAAGACTCTTGAACTCGAGCAGTGGCCATAGCAGAAGCTCTTATTGCTTTTTTGCGTTTTCCCTTTAATTTGTTGTCTTGAAGGCAGCAAAGACTTACTTGCGAGATAGCAAGACTAACTTCTCTTGACCTGGAGTTGGACCAGAAAGTTCTTCTGCACTCAGAATTACCCTGTGCAGGGCTTGATGGTTCTTCTCCATGGTCGCCAATCATATTGTCAATATTACCCATGTTGATATTTTTGATATCACTGGAAGGTGGACAGTGACATTCAATAAAGCGTTGTATTCTTGCTTTTGCTTCCTTTTTGCGTTGATAGGATTTTTTGGCATCTTCTCTCCACTTACTTCTTAACATTTTCTGATCTCTTGGTTTCAAACTATTTATAGATACTACTTTCCCGATTTTTTTTAGTTTTTGGTACTTTGCCTTAATATTTTCTTTAAATTTTGCATAAAGCTCTGGATTATTTTCTATTCTTCCATATCTTTTTTCTTTAATTCTTTTTCCCGACCTAAGATGTCTTCTCTTTTCTTACTGTTTGGCATTTTACCTTCTAAAAATAAGTAAATAGGTTAGAGTATAACAAGAATTACACAAAGAAGAAACATAAACGACAAAACTGTCAGAAAGCCCCAATCAAAAATTTTAACGTTTTTTTTTTGTATTAGTAAATATTATTATTATTCATACCAAATTGTAACATAAAGTTTCTAGTAAAATGGGTTTTGATAAAAAATAACAGGCAAAGTCTATTTAACCTGGTAGCAGTCTCATTAACCTGTGCATTCCAAACAGGTTAAACAGAGACAAGTTAATGAAAAAATGAAGGTTAGGACCTGATAACAACAAAACGGTTACGTTTGTAAGGTGTACACTTACAGAATAAGAAATAAGCACTAAATTACATATTTTAACGTTTTTATACGCAAAGCAGTTTACCCACAAATAAAAATATTAAAGACAGATTATAGATAACATACCTGTTACAAACTCCGATTGTGGTGCTTAGACGTAATTTCTAGAAAAATGGCGCAAAATTCATCCTGTCTTTTCTTATCAGCGGTTAGCCCGATACTGCCTGGTCATTTTACGCGGGAATAGGATGTTAAGTACGTAGTAGTGTTTGTGTGATACGCGTTAATGTGCAAGTACAGGTTATGGAGGAAATTACTCCGGACACATTTTAAACATGAATAGTTCGAAAATTATGTTGTTTCATAATGTATCATTTAAATGAAGTCAAAGTTAATGATATAAGGACCTGTATTTGAACCCCTATTTAAAATGTTTATTTTTTTATTTCACCTCAAAGTGTGACTCGTTGTGTTTGGACATGACAAGTTATTGAGAAATCGATATTACAAATTTATTTTGTTGAAAATGTATCACTTCAATCTGCCTATAATTACTCTGCCTCTGTGTGAAAAGTCTCTTTAAGTACAATATTGTACAGACTTTAATAAATTTCATTTAAAAAACCACATATTTCCACTAAAAACTGCCCGACAGGTTACAGAGCCACTTTTTTGAGAACAATCCATACACATAACAAATACTGACTCATTACTATTTTCAACATCCATTACACTAGTTTTTACGTAGTATTTATTGTCATTGAAGCGGGCAATTTTTTTTTCAAATTTATGTAAATTTCTCAAAATTTTGCACAATTTATTACAAATATAATAAAGTAAAATAAGAAAAAAAAAAAAAACGCTTTTTATGGCTTCTTTACCACCTATAGACGTGTCCCTTAAAATATTTCGTGTATGAATAGTTGGACCTTATACAAGGTTAGTCGGAAAGGGGGTACTAATCCGCAGGCCACTTATAGTATCACTGATGACTGTCTTAAAGCAAGTGTTAAAATTTCAAAATTCGCCATTTTTTTTTTTAATGCAAACTTATTTTAATTTTTGTTTTTTCAAACATTCTTCTTCCATAATTTAGTTACAAATTCAGAAAATGGTGCTTCTAATTCATGACCCCAAATAGGACCTAAAATGTAAACACAGCTGATCATATCTGGGGATAGATAGATTTTAGAGATTTTTTTTTTGAGATCTTTGATCGCCTGTTTCTCTTAAACAACAACAACTTTTGTTCTACAACTTTTGGAAAAAGTTGTAGAACAAAAGTTATTCATTATCATGGGTACTTTAACCCCATTTCGGATTAGTACCCCCTTTCTGACTAACCTTGTATAAATAAGCGATCTCGATTCTCGTCTTCTCACTCATACTATTTTCGTCAGTCAAAATCATTGATCAAAATGATATTCGTCGTATAAAGCCAGTCACACACGTAGCTTTAATATATATTAATATAAATTATAGCTACAAATATTACGATATTTTTCTATAATAATCTTTGAATGACTACCTAGTACCTACTCACGCAGCTATAATAGTTAGTCGGAAAGGGGAGACTAAACCGCGGACCACTTAAAAGTATCACTGATGACTGTTTTAAAGCAAGTGTTAAAATGTATTCTAAAATTTGATAATTTTATTTCCATGTAAAATGATTTTTATTTTAGGTTTTTCAAAACTTCTTCATCCCTGCTTTAGTTACATATTCAAAAAACGGATTTTCGAATCCATAACCCCAAATATGATGTCGCTCATCTAACCGTAGCTGAAAATGATTTGATGATTGAATCATTTTAGAGTATTTTTTATAAAATCTTTGCACAGTTGTTTTTCTTAGGAAAGTGGTAGAACAAAAGTTATTCATTATAATGGGTACTTTAACACGCTTTATGTGCGACAATAAAACGTGTGAACGTGAACATGAAAAACAAAAACAAAACATGATTTTTAACCCCGACTGCAGCGAGAAAGTGTCTTTAGTATAACAGAGAAACCCAATTACAATTTGTCTGAACTAAGAATCGAATCTAGGACCTCACAGTTTGGATCTGCGTTTGTGCTTGCTATTGTAAGTATCTAAACACACTATGCCGAAGATACGCGGTCGAAGTTCGGCATGATTACGCCTGCAATGCTTTTTAAATTACCCGCGACACACCAGGCTGAAATTACGTCGCGTTTTACCCATATAAAAAACATAGACGCCGAAGTTCGGTCGCGTAATTTCGGCATGGTGTGGCGCCACACTTAGACCTGTCTAGCAATAAGACTGAGCATCCACCAGAACTGTGCTAAGCTGCGTAGCGAGGAATGTGTTTTGTAAGCACCAATAGAATCACTTCATTTACCTAGCTTCGCTCTGCGCAGCTCTGTTGGATATGGGCTTAGCGGAGCGAGGTTTTTGTTCATACAAAACAGAAATGCGAGCGTGGGATGTGTTGCGAGGAATGTGTTACGAGGAATGTGTTACGAGGAATGAGTTGCTAGGAATGTGTGCGAGGATTTGAAAATATACGCATTTTTTTTTCTTTGCAAAATCTCATTGATACCATACGCCTGGGGAAGGCGAAGGGTTATGCCGGACTCTTACCGGCTAAAACCCACGGTGTTCCTTCTCCTGTCCCTTGGCCGGGGTCGCGGAATTCGCAGCTGCATGCACCGCAACCCCGGCAAGCCTCGGTCCGCCAGCCCCTGGCGGACCTCTTCTTCTGTGGGGCCTTGCCCCACGTCCTCCTGAGAGGCGCCCGGTGCGTTTGGCGCGGGAAGAGAGAGTGGCCGTCGCCTCTCTCTCCCTCTCCGCTCCCTCCTTGGTCGCCATCACCACCTCGCAAAAGGAGGCGACGACTTCCCACTAGTCAGTCAATAGATGATATTTGGAAGAGGTAGATGATCATTTGTACGCATTACGCATTACACATTTCTCGCACAGCTCTGGTGGAAAGGGTCACACCGTTTCACATCCTCGCTACACATTTTCGCACCGCACATTTTCCTCGCACAGCTCTGGTAGATGTCCAGCCTAACAGAGACGGTAATGTGCTCTCCAAAGCATAGAGCCCCAACTAAGAACAAAACTACGGCAAGCGTAGCTTTACCTTGAAGTTCGATTGATCTGGGCCGTAGTCATTCAAAGTTCCAAGTTCTAAGTAGTTGATATCAATTTCGTAATACTAACATTAATATAAGGTAGGTGACTACATGAATACCTAACTACCTAATTCGTAAGTGCTGCAATGAGAGTAGTATAGACAAAGGGACTAGGGGATGGGGGGAGGCAATTAAATGAAATTACCTACTCCTCACGGAAGCATGGCTGGATAATTTTGTATGTATGCGTAAACGTAATACTTACCTACCATATTATTGTAGGGCTACATAATACTAGTCTACATTGTAGAATCTATAATATACCTACCTATACACAATGGCAGACTAAGGGAGAAGCCAGGGAGAAGCCACACGGTGCGGTGCGGTGCGCCGCCGCACGTCGACCATTTTGCCGCATCAGCATCCACACGTACAATACGGCCGACTTATCTTGGCGAGTCTGAAGTTAGTTGTTTGGCTGATGAATCTTATAGAAACGAAATTGTCTACTGCGCAACTAATCAGCTAGCTTCAGACTCGCCAAGATACGTCGGCTGTATTGTAGTACGCGGCGTCGCAAGAGCCACGCAGTGCGGTGCGGCGCCGCACTGTACCGTGTGGAACGGCTCTCCGTCAACATATGTGCGGTATGCGACACCGCAGCGGTGCCACACCGGCGCATACACCCTCCCCCCTCGTCTTGGTCCGGCAAGCGTGCGGCGCGACTTCGCGCCGCACCGCACCGTGAGGTAGACTATGGAAATTTGTATATATTACGCCGCAGCCGCACCGCTCAGGCGCCGCGCCGGAGTGTCATGTGGCTTCTCCCTAACTGTATCGGAGGCCAAAGTGGCCACTGGTGCGGGGTCGCCCCTTTTTGCTATTAGAAAATTGCCAAAAATAAGTAGGTATACCTGCCGCCTCGTTGGTTTAATAGGTAGTAGCAAGTGCGACTGCAGGTCTTGGTTTTTATCCCGTCGGGCAAAGTGTTACCTATTGGGTTTTTCCCGTGTGGAATTTCTCAGTAGAAGCCCGGAGTCTGGATTTGTGCCCGGCTGATGGCTATTATAACTTAAACATTAAACGGCGAAATGAGAGTGTATTATACACATCTGGCCATCCCTTCGGAGAATACAGGTGTGGTGTCATGTTATGTTATCAAGTGTACCTACTTAGGTTTATATTTTACTGTACGTACTTAGGCCTCGTACTTAACATAAAATTTCGGCCTTATTTGTGATTCTATTGAGAGGAGGACTTCTCGAGATTTGGAGCCCTAGACCAGTCTCAGGGCGACAAAATCCATGAAACGGCGTGCAGCGAAAAAGGACGATATAGGTATATTTCAATTACTTCCGACAGATGGCGTTAATTACAATTGGAGCCGGAAAAGTGCGTATTTTTCTTTAAAGATCACCAGACTAGAACTTTCTACTATGTTTACAGGGATAATTGTACAATATTAATATTATATTAATAAATGTAGGAAGAGGCTAATTTTTGCGTTTAGTTTTTATGTCTCAGCAATTAAAGCTCTTCATTTATTTAACTAAAACTGAGTAAATAATCACAACATAATATTTTTTCAAGACTTACAAGAATATTTTATCTATAAATTAAATTGTTTCTTTTCTTGTTTCATGATTACATTTTCCTTTACTGCGTGTGAGTCTGAGTGGACAAGTGACAGATGGTTGATGATTCGAACTTTCGAAGCAGTATCAAAACGTTTAACAAAACAACAATACAGCATGCAAGGGAGCATTTCCTTTTTAAGTTTTTATTAGTGTTCTTGGTAAAACTGTGCATTACTTAGTGACTGCGTCTTATTAACCATGTCATTAAATCCACTCAAAGGTAAGATACTATTCAAAATAAGGATATAAATGTATTCTATAAAACATAACCTCAAAGCATGAGAAATGTGTAAACTTTTAGGATTATAATTGATTTTACCATAAATATTAACATTTATTTTGTTCACGGGATTTTGCAAGTATGTATTCTAGCCTAAACCTGGTAGTTTTAGCCCAGATAGTCCAATATATTTGGTTAATTCTATTAAAAATACTGTATTAATAACAAATTTTGTGCTAAAGTATGTTTTTGGGAATCCACCAAGCCAGCGTGGGGAGGACTAAGACCTTAATACTTCTCATTTTGAGGAGAGGCCCGTGCACAGCAGTGCGACAGTAATGGGCAGATGATGATGTTTTGGGTTCCAATTCCCAGTTTCACTAAAAAATTTTACATTCTATTTTCAAGCACTAACTCCCTTGATCCTCTGTACGTTTAATTTAGATTGTTCCTGAATTTTGGTATTGTTAAGGTGTGTCTAAACATAGAGCGGCAAGTGCGCGGCAGCAACACCCAGCGTTCTCAGGACACAATTTAATGAACACGTAACACTACAGTTCACGGCATACGTCTAAAAACAGCGCGGTTTCCGCGCACTAATGCCGCTTTATGTTAAGACACACCCTTACGGTGTTGAATAAAGCATTTCTATTCTGTCTAGCAATGAGTTTTTGGTCTGGAACAGAAAATCCTCCATATCATCATTAAGAACAATCAGATTTTAGTTCTTAGGACTGCTCGGAGGTAGAAAATTGGCTCCTGTTCAGTCCTCATAATCTAAATTTAAATAAAATTAGAAAACAATAAAGATAGAAATGAAAATTCTCCTGATTTATATACTGATGCTTGTAATCCCCGAAGGGGTAACCCAGTGTATTCTCCTATTACAAGAATCTGTACACCCACATTTGGCCTCTTGATATTAAGTTTGTCACGCTTTGCGGGTTAAGGGTGGCTTGAGGAGTCAACCCTTAACGAGCAGGTGCACATAAAATCAGAATATTAAGGAAAACACTTTTAACCATACAATAATATATTTTAATAATAGTTACAAATTAGTTTAGTTTACAGGGCGTGGTTCTTTTACACAATACGATACGAGGAGTCCAGGGTCTTCAGGTGTAGGTAGACAGTCACTTAACTGGGCGGCTGCTGAGGCGCGAGAGAGGACGGAGTGCAGCGTGCCGGCCCTTTTATAGGCGCACCCCGCTAGTCGCCACCGCTGCACCGTCACAAGTTGCATGTAATAGGTGGCGAGCCTATTGCTATTTTCCAGGCAAAATTATGATGCCATAGGTTCATCACCACTAAAGTCATCATACATCACATCATATCAGCCTATTGCCGTCCACTGCTGAACGTAGGCCTCCCCCAGAGATCGCCAACCATCCCGGTCTTGGGCAGCCCGCATCCAGCCGCTGCCAGCCACCTTTTTCAAATCGTCAGTCCATCGTGCCGCAGGGCTTCCCACACTATGTTTGCTGTGTCTGCTCCATGTACTAAAGTGATTCGTCCGATTTAAATTTTCAGAATTAAAGAGACGCTTAGATGACGACAAAACACCACTGCCCAAAAGGTTATGCCTTGCTAAAAATGTGGTGCAGTCCCACCATTTCCCCACCGCTCCCAAAGAGAGGATCGTGGCTGAATGGCTACATTCTCTTACGGAGAAAAATAAGCTGAATAGTGAAGAGCTGAAGAATGTGCTTGACTGGTTGTCAGCTGCTGACGACTTGACTAGTGAGTTGAAAAGCAAATTGATACAGGTATGTTGAAACAGTCAAATTCACAACTTCAATTTTGATTTCAAAGCCGTTTTAACTAACAAAAGTTTACATAAATGAAACATTTTTTTTACTAATTAAAGGTGATTTAAAATACTAAGACTAGACCTATAAATATCAGACAAAATCGTTATTGCCTTAATTTTTACAAAATTCTTAATTAAATGCCTTTTTTAATTAGCGTATTTTTTAGGGGGAGTGCCCAATTTGATCTTTGCCCTAGGCGCTCATAACACTAGCTACGACACTATGTTTATATTACATCACAGAAGGATGCTGAGCTCATCTTCTTGAACCCTGTGGCCTATTATCTTCGTAAACGTTCTAAACTAATCCATATCAAGATTTGTATATTGACCCTTTAACTGCCCCAGTCAGATATGTATATGCGACAATTTTATAAATCTTTATATGGATAGAAACAGATATACATATCACCGATGTTTGCGAAATGGGCACGAAATTTTTTCTCGGATTTATCGGAATGTAGCAATTAAAGGGTTAATATTTGTAGGGCTAAGAAATCTTACCCTTTATTAAATGACCGTATCTCATTTCAGATTGTATCACAATACATACAGACGAACCCACTACAAAATAATGAGATACAATACATCTCATTGTTCCTAGAGAACCCCAAAATCTCCTCACAGCTAAGCCAACAAATTGACGACTACCTTACTATTACAATCACGTTACTACAATTCTTACGGAATGATGAAACCAACATACAATTGAGTCAAAGAATTCTGAATAACTACATAAAATACTACAGAGAATCTAAGAAGAAATTAGAATTTATTATCAAACTATTGAATGGAGAAAATCTGGAAACGGTATTCAGTTTCTTGGATACAGAATGTCGGAATGCCGCTGTAGATGTTTGCACGAATATTTTGTTCCCAATCAATAAGAAATCATTCTTTATTAGTTTCCTACAGACATTGATTCGTAAAGACAATATCGAAGAATTGATAGCTGAAAAAGGCGACAATATACAATCAGTTATCAAAATCATGAACACGTTCTTTGAGTATCCCAAAAATCGTTCTGAGAATGACCCAAAGTTTCTACACAATTTCATAGATGTATTTGTGAGTTCATTTCAAAAAGAGAATCAGATAATTTTCGCATTTTATATTATGGTCGCGAATGTTTTAAATATGGAACAGAGTTTCATAGTTCCGGCTATGAATTTACCATCAATATTAGGAGAAAATGATGCTAAAATTAAAAGAAGCCTCTTTCTTAATATGCTTGAGGTTTTATTAAAGAACGAAGTTGATATAAACATCCGACTAACAGATACTTTTGGAGAAAAAATATCTAAAGTCGAAATCAAAAAGAATTTCTCATCATTCCTTCAAGCTGTTATGATGGGACAGCTCAAACTTGAAGGAAAACTTGATAAAACAACACTGCAAATAATAAAAACAGCTTTAAAACTAGATCCTGTATTGATCGAGCAAAAAATCAATTTAATTCTACCTCAAATAATGACCGTAAAGAAAAACAGTTCAAATATAACAGAATCATACATAGAAACCATGAACTGCTTACTAGAAATACTTTTCAAATTGAGCAGAGGTACTCTTTTCATTAACCAAATTCTACCAAAAATAAAAGACATTTTGGAAACTGGCAACACTGAGCAGTTTGAACTGAAACAGAAGGTAAAAGAAGCGAAAGAGAATGGTATACATTGTGAAAAGTTAGAAAGTAAAATAATAACAGGTTTTGATTTGTTTCCTCAAGAATGTGTCAATTTGTATGGGAAGTTAACTTCTGAATTGATGTTCAGACAAAATAAGGAACTTTTGGAGTCGATGCAGAAGGATATTGAAGTAAACTGCTTGATGATGTTGGAAGAAGGATTTGTTAGTAAGTATTTTTATTGATTTTTACTCTGTTGTGTTTGACCCTTGGCCCGACACACGATAGCGCGGACATGGTCTAAGATGAAGCACACGAATTCAAGCAACAAAAATTTAGAAGGATTCCCTAACACCTGTTTGGCTCTCACATAAACACGACGGAACGCAGTAAACTGCTTGGCGAGTTCGCTTTAATATAAGGGTGATAGCTATCCAAGCCGGCCATATAGTAGATCCAACCACCAAGAAAATAGAATATACTTTTAATTCCTTAGTTTTGTATGGTTCGTTAAGGGTAGATTGGTTTTATAAACAAAGGAGACCTTGGTAATATGTCACGAGAATGCAAGATGACCAAATAATATACAGGGTGTGCCGAAACTCAACGTCAAGCCGGGAGCAAATGATACGACTACTTCAAGTTCAGAAAAAAAAACAAGTTTCAAGGTTACCTAGTACCACAGTCTACCTATATCTTACTCCTTACAGTCGGTCAATGTAGAACATTGTCACAGAGCAATCGTGCGGGGGGTTGCAGGGTGAAGGGGCGGAGGTTATGTCCCGAGTAGCCAACTGCATACTTGGGACATAACCTCCGCCCCTATATAATTTTGACATTTCATAGGACCTGTCAAATGTATGGGCGTTGACCCACTGTATGTAGTAAGTAGGTACACTGTTCTAGTACCTAGTACACTGCCCTATCATTTGTTCTCGGCTTGAGTTTCGGGACATCCTGTATATTATTTATTGAGTTTCATAATCTTTGCAAGTGGGAGATTACTATACTCAAGATATCCACACTAAATTATAAATGAAAAAGTGAGTTTGTCTGTCTGTCTGTTACTTCTTCACAACTTAACTACTCAACCAATTTTCATGAAACTCACCACTAAAATAGCCTTAAACCTGGACAAGGATATTGGATACTTTTATTAACATACTGCAAATGACTAGACATCCCTACATTGTGTTCGCGTGAACACGAGGTCCGCTCCCACGATACTCTGCAACCGACAGCGCTCGGAATAAGTCGATTCACTCGCTTTCTGTAGTGTGCAGCTAGCGCCAGCTACATACTTCTTCACATTATAATTTTGTTTTACAGGAATAAATGTAATTTTAAGTCCATTACAGTTTAATTGAACGCATACAAAATACAAGACAAAAATTCAACACTCAAACACATACCATGCGAGCAGATCCGCGGGAGTTAGCTAATAAAGAATATTATTAACTAAATGAGTTTTTAACTTTTCCAGGTCCATCAATCATAGTACTAACAGAAGTGCTATCCGCCATCTTGTCGTCGTTCCTGCTACACAACAAAATGGCGGATCACACCGTACCAATGAATATAGCTGAGGAATTCTGGAACATGTATACTAAGTTCGAAGATGAGTGCTTAGGCAAGTTCGGAATGTGTGTTCTGAAACTTAGTTATGTAAGTATACCATATAATGGAGTTAGATAACGCCTCGTTAAGTTGCTCTAATATAGATCAACTACGATAACATGGCACGCCGCAGATTTATTGTTCGTCTAGTGCATAATTAAAGTCACTAACTTTAATTATGCACTAGTCGAACAATAAATCTTCTAAATATCAAACACAAACATGGTGATTCGTTGACATAATCGCACCACCGGTGCAATACTGTCACTTTTTCCAAAAATGAGCTAAGTATATAATAAGTTGCCTAAAGTACCTCTGCAGTTGGTGCGATAATGTCACTGGCTTGGTACGTATAGTTTCCGTATGAGGGCGTTAGTGACGTTGTGGTTTTGGCGCGAATCAAAGGGGTACTGCGAGAAACAACGTTTGATTGGTCAGTTGCGCGCGGCCCCCCGCATTGCTCCTTAATAAGCAGGAGTGAATTGGAGCGTTGCTAAGGTAATTGTGACATTTTATTTATATTGATACTGGAGCAATAATGGCCTAAAATACAGTTGTGATACTTTTTTTGTTTATTATACAAAGCCCAACAAATTGAGTTAAAATAAAACTTTAATTTAAGATTTTTTTGTTTTTTTTTAACCAATCACTTTGTCATAATTACACAAAATATTTTAGTTTAGTGCCATAACGTCACAATTGAGGGAGTTCCAAATTATAAAACGCTATAGTATTTTTGTTTTAATTATTTGGGGTCATTTATTTTCTTTAATATAAAGTCGAAAGAACACGTCCGCATATACGCTATCCAGCTTTCCTAAATCAGGAAGTATCATCAAGTAATACGATACGAAAGTTTAAAATGCTTCTCCTGAAAAAATGGCTTTTTGCACAAGTGACAGTATTGCACCGGTGCGTGGTGCGATATATACACACACATTGAAGAAAGATGTTGGAGGGGCGTGCCATGTTATCGTAGTTGATCTATATTAGAGCAACTTAACGATTCAGGAAGACCGTAAACTCGTTCTGTACCATTTTTTTTTTTGTAATTTTTATATTTTATCCTATTTCAGAATCCACCTTTAGTAATATCATTCCTCAAGCTATGCCAAAGCTTCGCTCAACTGAAACTCCTTAAAATAAAATACAGTAACGTTAAACTGGATGTATCTCAAGAAACAGATACATCGGAGGTTTTCGACCTCAGTGTATTATTGCCATGTTTGAACAGCAAGCAATGGATAGCTCTCGCGGCGAAGATTGAGGATGATGAAGCTGTTGTGCTTTTGGTAAGTTATAACAATTATCATCAGATTTTCCCTTGTTAATTGTGTTCCCTGTCACTAGATCAGTGATTGGCAAATACAATCTCGAAAAAAATGTTTACTACGAAAGCTACAAAGGTAGTCATGAGAATTCTGACCCCCCCCATTAGATTGGCTCGGTTCTTTTGGCCCTTGATGATTAAAGTGTGCACACCCCTGCACTAGACTATGGTCTTATTTGGATACTACTGAACTTAGAGCAATGCGGTCGAATCTCAGTCGGTAGTGGCCATAGCGTTCTCTTTCAATACAAAAAAGTCTGTCATTTTTTGTGGGGGAGTCTCACACATATCCATTCTTTAATGTAGCTACGACACTCACACATTAAAAATAAAACAAAATTAGACCCCATTTGACACGAACTGTCAAATGGGGCTTAAGCGAATTGACAGAGGGGATATGTTCCGTACTCCCGACTATGTCAACCGCGTTGCTCTAAGCTACTGAACATGGCGATCTTCCAAATTGTGTTATGAAACCAAGAAGAAAGTGAGAGGGGGAACTCACAGTGCTAGATAAGGGGAATTGCTAAACAAAGTCAATCTCCATGAATAGGGGAAGCGAAACTAGAAGTATACTACGCATATCGTCAGTGAAGTTCTAACAGTGCGGAAGTCAAAAATAGCTACTTTACAAGAGAGTGAAATAACGATTTAAAACGATAAACTCTTTGATGATTTATTAAACCTTTGAAAATCCTAATAATCTTTTTCATTTCAAGTAATATTGTCACTTTCGCAGTGTCGTCTGTTTTTGTCACAAAATGACTTACGCACTGTTAAAACTTTACAGACGATATATCAATTCACACCGATAATTCAGCCCTCATCAAGCTGTCTGCCTCCCAATCTTCCGCCAGCAACGCCTCAAGCCGAGATCCGAGTCCCACTAGGTTTCGCCTTTAGTGCCATTGATGCTACTAGTCATGATGTTAGTGTAGTATAAGTAGTTAGCTTAGATTAAGTATTTTACTTTCCCCCCATTGGCTGGAGACCCTTCAAGTCTCGCCAATAACTGCCCGGTTACGAAGAAACGGTCCGCAAAGACCATCTACAAGCAGACAAATAGAAAAAAAATATGTATTAATGTATTTTTATCTTTCAGGATAACCTACTCTTAGCCAAAACAATGGCTCTACAGCTAATATCAATAAGAAACAACGAAGGATACCCCAACGCAGTAGTTATATCAACTAAAACACATTTGATCAAACAAATCAACACCAATCCTTCACTTTTACAAAACACCTATTTCTGCAAAATTTTATTCACAGATTTAGATAAATCTCATGTAAAACTGTTGGCCAAATGTTTGGTCAAACTTTGCTTGGCCGATCATGATTTGGATGTATTGAAAATTGATGCCATAGCCAATAACAGAGATTTGTTGAATATGTTGGTATTGGAAACAGCTAAAAATATAGCTAAATGCTTTGAAAATGGAGATTCCCTGAGTAAAATGTTAGGTAAAGCTGATTTCAATATGGCTGCCTATTCTAAAGAAGAAGATTTAATTAATTATTTCAATGAAATAACTCTAAAACCTGACACACAAGATGTACTTAAAAACTCAGTGAATATATTCAAACAATTGCCAATCCACTATTTAGAAGAAAACTACCAATTGGTAGCAATTTTCGTGATGTTGGCAATCAAGAAAAGTTCTAATACCAAAAAACTTAAACGCAACATTGACTACGTATTACAAAGTATATACGAATTAAGTCTTCAAAGACCGGATTTATATCAGATATTCCCTGCAGATTCCATTTTCAATTTCAAAGACAATTCTCTATTGGAGTTGCTAACATTAAAAATAAAAACACCAAACAGTTTGTTAATAATCAAAAGCTTGCTAGAATTAGCAGTAAAAAAAGTTCGTATAGACAGCGACCAAGTGAAAAACATAGTTGAAAAGCTATTAAAGAAGAATAAGAAGAAAATTTCTGATATGGAATCATTTAATGATCCTGTGTTCCAAATAACTTGTCTAATCCTACCTTCAATAGTAAAACAGAAGAAAGCCATTACTGCCAGTGCCTTCAGATCGATATTAGCAGACTTACAAGAAAAACTACACAAAGCATTATTAGAATCGTTTAAAAACATTGATTTCAGTAATAGTAGTTTTTCACTTAATGACACTGGCAACACTGAAGATAGTGTGGTAGAATCTGAAAGTAGTGTGGCAACACTGAACGCAATGGTTGCATATTCTTTGACGCTTGCAAGATACTGTGAAGCTACAGATGCGGAGGATATCAAGAATTTGGAATGCTTGTTGACTGCTTTAGAATTTTTCGTACAGAACGCCGTAAGTATAGTTTGTATTATAACAAAATCGATATCTCTGATTGTATTAGTTACGACATTTAAACGTGATCGCTCACAATGGCCTCATAAGAAGGCCAAAGGTCACCCAAAAGGCAATGAAGACGGTTAGGCTAAGCGTATGCTGAGACGCAAGTGACGCAGGTGCACGCAGCGCAGCGCAGAGTAGATTTTGTAATGTATGAACGTACTAAGAGCTGCGTACGCTGCGACGCAGACGCGTGCGACGCAGACATGCGTCTGTCCTGCTCTGCGCCTCGTTGTAGTGCCGGCTCAGATTTCTGCGCGACGCGTGCATGTCGACACGTGTTTTTTACCGCTAGTTCGAATTTTATTGCAATTACAGAACATTTAATTGAATTAGTGCGTTGTGAACCTTGTTTGTATGATACTAATCATCCAGACTATTAAAAAAAAACGTTCGTCAACTTGAACGCGTCTATTCTTTGTACTAGTTAAAACTCGAATGTGTCTTCGAGCTGCGTCGCAGCATGCGGTCGTGGCCTATGTCTGCCTCGCCTGCCCTGCGCGGCGAAATCTGTACTGTGCTGCGCTGCGTCACCTGCGTCTCAGCATACGCTTAGCCTTATGCGGGGTTCTGCAACACTGGCTCACGCGATTAAATGGTAACGTAAACGTATAAAAATGGATTCCGCAACCGTTCTTCTAAGACCGATTCGCCATTGGATTGTTCGTCGACAAGATGATTAATTTTTTTCCGTTTCCCCAGCAAAGTCCTACCTACGGACATTTTGCCGACTGAATCTTTCATCTACGTCACTTTCGACGACAGGCCTTTCCAGCTACAGAATGTTTCATCGACACGACGATAAAAATATAACTCTTTTAACTACAGACTTTTTCATCTACGGAAAATTCGCCAATAATCTTAAGACAAGCTATATTACAAAAAATACACAACTACAGCTTACTGTGTCTTTACTAAGAGATTAGCGCCGGCTACTATATTGCAATAAACGCTTTATATGGCAGTGAAAATGTAAATTTAATTTACTTGAAGTGTCTTGCTAAATTATCTATATGATTTCAGATAAAAACAATAGAAAATCCAGATTCAAAACCACAACACATTGACTCTGCAATTCAACTCCTAAACGTAGTCTTACGTCGAATAAAAAAACTAGAAACACACACTATATTCCAAGAAAAGGACAAGTTATTCCTTCAAATATGGCGAAGTATAAAAACAAGATTGATTTTGGAACAGAATAAGAAAACGATTAGTAGTAGTTGTTTAGAAGAAATGGGAACTACTTTGAAGTTTGTCTGTGAATTATCTTCCGTGGAATGTTATGTGACTAACTTCGTTGGTGATCTTAATCATTTGGTGGTTTTGAAGGTAACTATAAACACTTATAAACTTTATTGCACAATTAATTACAATAATTAACAATGTACAGCCATATATAAAAATAGGTATTCAATTTAAAAAGTGATTTTTTTTTCAGTTTTTTTCAGATGTGTGTATTCTAATCAATAATTTAGAAGGAAATTGCTTTTGAATTTCGCTGTGCGTATACATAATATTACAAATGATTGTACAATACACAACTTAAAAGAAAACATGAAAATGTACTATTAGCAATCTTACCGCGACTAGGTGATCTCTTTCAGATAACCACTCTAGTCTAGTCAAGTTTTGCGCAGCCTATGAGTACTGTGCACCTTTTTTCAAGAACATCACCAATAAATCATTTGTATTTTGTAGCATATCACATCACATAAATCTTTTCAGTACGCCTACAATGTTTTCTCTGCATCATCCTAAGGTCACTGATAGAAAATGTACTCTGTACAAATTTAATGCGAAAGTATAAATAAATAATATTGATAAATCTCCTTGTAGTCTATCGGCTTTTTCACTTACATCCGCATTATAGAATCCTTTTGTAAAATGTTCTTTTCTTAACTTTACAGAAACCATCGCTAATACAAAAAGAATACAATTCAGAAATAACATCTCGAAAAGTATTTAAATACCTCTGGTCACAATGCCTCAAAGCCAACATAGTGGGTCCAAAATGTGTTGCCATGTCAAAATTAATGTTCCGTTCTTGTAAGAATTTGAGGAATTGGATGAGGCAACACTATGAGTTTGAAGACAGTGTTGCCAGGGTAAATGAGGAGATTTCTACCGAAGATGAGGTGGTCAAAGTTATTAAAGTTGATGATGGTATTTGTGAAATTGTAAGGCTGGATTTGGATTCGTTGTCTGAAATACTGTTGGCGGCCAAGAAGGTATGTGCCACAAAAAACTTTTATACTTTGTTTTTTTTTTTAAATTGACGTACTCTCTTTCTTCATACGTCTTTCCTTTCACCCTTCGACTTGAGATATCCTATCAGAATAGACTAGCTAGAATAACTTTTGAACGTCAATGTTACCAAAACTGATCAGTAGGCCTAGCACGAATGCTGTAACGTATGGTAACGTAAACGTAACGTTAACGCGAGTGAATTTTGAATTGGAAATACTCGTTTCGCACATAATATTTAATCGAATTGAAAACTTGCAGGGTCTATGTATGTTTGAGATAACTATTCTATAAGTTCTCTGTAAACTACATTGTGCAATAAATAAAATAAATAAAACTTTATTCATATCTATGTATGATACAAATTGTGGTTGTCGCATAAATTTAAACTAAAATGGTATAGAATAGTTATATTTTCGATTCAAAATTCACTCACATTAACGTTCAAAACGTTCAAATTACGTTACCATACGTCAAAATATTCGTGCTGGGCCTACAGGAATCCGCTTTGTTTTATCTATAATGCCGCCTCGATTGACCTAGTGGTTGAGCAATTGGCTTCTTCGGACGGATCAAATATTTTTGTATAGCCAGATATTTATTGACAGATATACAGGGCGTCCCAAAACTCGATTCTCGATAACAATTTAAATATTTGTTTCCGGCTTGACGTTGATTTTTGGGACAACCTGTATGTAATAACCAGATAGTTATTATTTAATTATACCCAAAATATAAACATCTTTGACACTTTATTCTGTTATTCGCGATAACTACATATTGCATTGTATTTATGTATTATTTATTTACCTTTTAAAACGACAGAAAACAAAGTTGTTATATCCAGTGAATATAATGAATGTCGTTTTAATCACAACCGCCCAACTGTAAGGTTTTCGCGTTCCCGGCCTATTTGAGTTCCCGGGAATCGGGAATTTTTTTCTCTTAATTCCCGGTTACCCGGGAATTTTCATGTTTTTTGTATAAATATAGTTTTTCTCGTATATTTCAACATTAAACTTGTCTAAGTACTTTAAACATGTTATATTGATAAATTGTGTAACATACCAATCGACTTTTCTTATTAAAATAAATAATCTTAGACTTATTTAAAAAATTGAACTAGGAACATTTACAGTCATTTATTGTGCGACGTCGCGAGTTTCTTTAATGAAAAAAAAAACTTCTCTTCATATAATATGGCAAAATATTACGAAATAACAATAGGGTGAATGACTATAAAGAATGTTACCAAATTCGTGTAATACCTTAAAACCACATGACCTACTACTGGTGTTGAATGACCGAGCACGAGATTTAGCTTGATTAAAAATAAAAATAAAGTTTTTTTTTCTTGCGGTAGCGGTATGTGATCGAAACATAACCAGCTTATAAAGTACAAATAAAAAAATAAAGATTGCTAAATAAAAATTTTATTCTTAGGAACATTTCGACGCCACTCATCAATGAATGAAAGCACTGTGACACTGCTGGTTAGCACGAAATCGTTCTTTGCAGTCGGTTTACTCGGGGCGCAAAAAGGGCTCGAAAACAGAACTTAATTTTCTGAAAACAACCTATTTTGTATTTAAAATAAAAACCATTTAGGGTTAATCTGTGACCAGTAGATCGCGCTGTTTGAAGGAATTACACGAATTCGTTTACACCTTGTATATTTTCATTATAAATCTCGAAATTACACAAAAGATAAGCATTGTGAATGGTTTCTACAAAAGAAACATTTACAAAAAAAAAACAAGTGTTTAGAATTTGTTTACTAGACAGAGACAACAGTACTGTGTGCTGACATCACGATACATTTACCCCATTCTAAGTTCACACCACGCAGTACAATGTCCGTTTCACGCGAAAGAGACAGAAGAGAGACAGAGAGGCTCTAAAATCTTCGGAAGCCTGCACACCCTTAATTTTTCATCATCATTTCTTCATTGCAAATAATTCCCGGGTACCCGGGATTCCCGCCAAATAATTCCCGGGTCCTAAAATCCCCAAATTCCCGGGAATTCCCGGTTCCGGGTACCCGGAGCGAAAACCCTACGCCCAAGTGTACCGAAAACGGTACGGCCGCCATTGTTTATCTATTGTGTCTATAATTACAGTACTACACAGGTTAAATATATATTTCTGCGAATTAACATTAAATCCCAACGCCTTTAATTTTTCAGGTATCCTTAGACTATAACTTCGTAGACGTAACATTTGAAGTACAGCATCTAATACATTACGTATTAGCCGCTAAAGCTCCAGTCCGATGTGATATATCGTGGGAAGCTTTCTTCAAGCTGTATGAGGGGTGTGTGGCGGTGCTGAATAACTTGCTACTGGCCAGGGAAGAGGTTTTGGAAGATAGGTATGTTGTATGTTACTATCTAGAAGAGGAGTGGAGAAACTGCGGCCCGCGGGCCGGCTCTGTCCCGCGAAGGGTTTTAATCTGGCCCGCCAACCCTCCCTTTTAGAGCAAGAGTGTATGCCATAATTATTTGCCATACACTTTTACTCTAAAAGGGAAAAATGGTAAAATGTTAGTTTTGGCAGAACAAAATGCATTTTTATTTTATTAAACGATAAATGATATTTATTTCTGTAAATAAATCTGTTACAGACACTTTTAAAATTCAATGAATTGTCCAATGCAAATATTCTGGCCCCCTGCTGTATTTCTTGCGTTTTTCTGGCTGCCAATGAAAAAAGTTTGCCAACTCCTGATCTAGAATAAAAGTAAAGTAACTCAGCAGCTCTAATATGCCTACTAAGACATAATAATATTCTACAATTTGAAAGAAAGAAAAAGTATTTATTTTAGACACGCACTGGCAGTTACGAAAGTTTTTATTTTATTTTTGTGCGTTAATATCTTATATTAGTATGCGTATGCACACATTTAACTATTGAATACCGATAAAATTAACACAATAGTAATTTATAATGCACACTTTTCCATTGTAGCTATTTAGACAAACGGTAGGACGTCTTCGTGGATTGAACTAATCAGTACCTTGGCAAGATACAAACAGAAACAGCTCACCAAATTAATCAACGCTCTTTAATATAGGAGAGGCCGCGAAGGACAGTAACAATCCACTCGATCAAAGGGTTTGATCCTAACAAGAGAGTTTAATCACATATTTACGTATTATGATTACAGATGGCCATGCTACATGCAGTGCTATAGAGGACTAATATCATCGCTGTGTGAACGAGCCACGACACACACGCAGGTAGACAAAAGCGCTGAAGATAAACTGGCTGAAATCGCGCATTCTATTGAGAAGTAAGTAACCTATACCAATGTTAATAGAAAGTTCTATATCGCGCTTTAAAAGTCAATAAATGTTATGGAGGTTACAACATGGAATTTCCCCAAAACCTCACTCACTTGTTAACTTTAAATAAAGGAAAACATGTACTAGAACCAATAACTAGGAACCCTGTATACAAGGTTAGTTGGGGTACTTATCGGAAAGGGTGTTAAAGAACCCATAATAATGAACAACTTTTGTTCTACAACTTTCCCAAAAAGTCTAAGTTTAAGAAAAATAGCTGTTTAAAGATTTCATAAAAAATACGCCCTTCAATGTATGTTATTGTATAAGTGCTGTATTACAATTTTGGTGTACAATAAAGTATATTCTATCTGTCTACGCTAAAATCTACCAATCATCAGCTATGATCAGCTGTGTTTACATTTTGGGCCATATTTGGGGTCACAGATTAGAAGCTCCATTTTCTGAATTCGTAACTAAAACACGACTGAAGAATTAAAAAAAAAACATTTTTCATGGAAATGAAAATCATTGTTCATGGAAACAAAAATCATTTTTCATGGAAATAAAAATGATCTAATTCTGAAGTCATCCTGCGGATTTGTACGCCTTTCCGACTAACCTTATACAAGGTTAGTCAGAAAGAGGGTACTAATCCGAAAGGGTGTTACATTACCCATAATAATGAGTAACTTTTGTTCTACAACTTTCCCCAAAAGTCAACAGAAAAATAGCTGATTAAAAATTTCATAAAAAAATACGTTAAAATCATCAGATATGATCAGCTGTGTTTACATTTTAGGTCATATTTGGGGTCACAGATTAGAAGCTCCGTTTTCTGAATTCGTAACTAAAACACGACTGAAGAATTTAAAAAAAAAACATTTTTCATGAAAATGAAAATCATTTTTTATGGAAACAAAAATCATTTTTCAGGGAAATAAAAAGATTTTTTCATGTAAATAAAAATGGTCTAATTTTGAAACTTAAACAGTCATCCTACGGATTAGTACGCCTTTCCGATTAACCTGGTACAAGCAAAAACTCACCATTACACCTTCTATTTCCAGATTAACCCAATCAATAAGCAAACGCAAGAAGCACGTCTCGCGCATCGCCGCCTACACCGTCGCCGACCTATGCACCTCCTTAGAACGAAACGCACCCACCAAAATGGTCCGCCAACATCTAGAAAATTCCGTGGCGTTGCTCATACAAGCTTGTGACAGTACCTACGCCATGTCGTTCTTAAAGAGAGGGCTTGTCGGCCATGTGGGACAAATGACCATGGGCCATCTGTACACTATGTATAAGAGGTACCACAAGTATATGGGGAACTCTTAAAGATTTAATGAAGTATGTTTTGTGTTATTGACGTGACTTTTGTCCACGAAGTTGCTTTCTAAATAGAGTTTATAGAATATCGATGCCTAACAGCCAAAAAGAGATGACCGCCAATTTACAAACATTACAGGAGAGTGGTTTAAAGTTCGTTTGCGACGAAAAAAATAAGCTAAGGGCCTTAATTTACATACCGCCTAAATGACAAAAAGTATGTCGTAGAGACACAGAAAAAAAAACAATTCCAACGATATTTATACTCCTTTTTTGGCAGTTAGACATCGTACATTTAAAACAGCTACAGATTATAATTTAAAACGTGTTTATGCAATGTTCAAAGAAAGTCCTGACATAGCGGTCATTTTGTAAATTGTAGCCTGCTAAGGAGTGTAAGGAGACTACTATCAAAAAAACGTTAATGACACCAATAACAGTAAAATGTCATCATATTATCCATGTTTTGTTTGTTAAAAATATTTGTTATTTTTTATGGCAACGTTTCGTAGAGAAACCCTACGACTCGCCTTACGTTGTAAAAAAGAGTATAAGTAGTTCTCATACTGGATCATTCTAGACACAAATACTGATTCATCAAAAAAGTTTCAAGTCACTCTACCAACAAATGAAATCATCCATGATTGAGCATTTGAAAATCTATTAACATTTCTAAGGGAAATTACTACTACGTTAAAAACTACCATGTTTGTAAAACTACAGATAATTGTTTTCAATGTTGTTATTTTGTAAGATATAAAATAAAATATTTTTTTATCCATCATCTGTCTTTAATTGAAACCCTTACATTGCTGAACCCCGCAGAGCGTCGGGTTAGTTTCAACCTAGGTAGAAAACTATGCAGACAGTATTATTCCTATAACAGAAACACAGGGAAACAGAAACTATAATCGCCTAAGGGTATTTTCGCGTCGAGCGACGGAATGTGACGCGGTAGCGAATTCGCCATCATAAATTCTCATCTTATTCAATAAACTATATGCAACGCTAATAAAGTACGACAATACCCTCTCTACCTACCCTTTCAGAAATCGCAGTCATCACAGTGACAGGCGTAAAATTTATGTAATGTTATTATACTATTCCCATTATCTTGTTAAATAAAAACTGAAATGCGACAAGCAAACTGGAATAATTTAATCCAGTTATGCAATTCAAAGCAATAAATAGTTATGTTCAAAACCAGAATCATTGTCAATACAATAAAACTTGCTATCTGTCAGGCCAGCAGTTTTTGAGATACGTAGTCCCAAACATACATTTATTTAGTGAAGGTGCAAAAATGTCATTAAAATGTGATATTAAATACACATAGGTATGTCTGAGTACCTAACACCAATCTCAATTGTCAAGAACATTATCAGTGTAAAGATCTTAATTTGATGAAGATAATGGTGTTTTCAATTTCAACGTAATCATGTAATGTCATATCCATAAAAGGTAAGAAAAACAAACTATAAAATCGTGTTTATTTTCGAGTAATAGAAATTGTACGCTACTCAATGCCAACAATATCTAATAGATTTCTGATTCACGTAAACTACGAAATTCTAAATGCTTCAAAAATATTTAAAAAAGTCAAAACGCGCGCAAATTTAAACGTCACTTGTGATTTTGCGACTGTTTCCGTCTGTCCGTATAAGGGCATTTGTTGAATACTTAATTCTGATTGGCTGTTACGCTGTCGTCATCAGTGACTCACTTCTCAAGTTGTGAATGTACAAAATTATATTTATCCTTTGCTCGATAAAATGTCATGTATTCTGGTATCTTATCTTACCAACATTGGAGTGACTTTTATTTATCAATAACAATTTTATTTGAGGACTCAGTATATTATCGCGGAGCTCAACAGAGTTGCTAGTGTACTTTTCTGAAAGTTGTCACCTTGCAACTGCTACTCAAACGTTCATTTTTATTGCGGAATAATATTCAGATCTCAAAAATAATACGAGAAATATAAAAGTGTAATTTAAAATTAATCTATTTGTATTGGTTTGTAGAAATTTGCCGCTGTTATAAAAGGACAGTGTATTGATTTTGTCAGACAGTTTGACGCATGCGCTCATTGGCTATCGTAAAAAAGGGTTAGCCAACATTCCGAACAGTGTCGTTCCGGTTGCCGTTGTCGTGGTGTCGGTGAAATTAGTGGTGGAATTTATACGTGTATAACATCAAAAAATGGTAAGTGAAGAAAATAAATTACAGTGCATAGCAGCCGTGTTGTGTTTTTCCGTTGCGAGAGTGGTGAATAATGAATCGGGATACCGCAATTTCACGGGAATTCGCTCTTCAGTGACCGGTGCCGCCATATTTCGCACAACCCACCGCCGAGTTTGCACGCCTTTTCGTAAAAATCGTTGTCACCGTTCAGTGATTTGATGCCACGTGTTGTGTTTTTAAGTTTATGGCCGCGGACATGTCGGGCTGCGGCTACGTGACGAGTGAACGTTGCGAGTCGATGGGCCGGTATTGGATTTCACGTACGTTTGAAAGGTTATTCCTGCAACGCCTTTTTTGACGAGTCAGGAGTGCCGTATGTGGTCTTGTATGATATTTAGGGACCGTGGACCAAGATGTGGTGGTCAGATGAGTTATCAGTGCTGTGTAGCGTGCCGGGGGCAACGAACTTTACAGGGAATGCATCGTCGCGCAATCGCACTTGCGTTTGACCATATAAGGCGTACTGATCGCGGCACTGCTTGTCACATACATTTCGTGTCTATTTTGGGGCGAATAGGCGCGTCTGAATACCGCAGCCGGTGGTATGTCATTATAAAAATGAACGGGGGTATTGGCCGAGCAATGTCAAGGCCGAATGATATTCAATTCTATTGATGAAAATGTAGCTGTACCAAAACTATTTGACAGGTACCTGCAACGCGCAAAATTGAACTCTATGGCTAATCAATAAGGTCTATTAAGATGGCACCACGCCAAGTTGCAGTTATCACATTGTAATGTAGGATTAATTTTCTTATCATAAGTAGTGGCAGTTTTCCTCCTAATAATACGACTCATTGGCTGAAACAGCACTGAACAATGATAAAAACTCTATAGTGAACTGTATTTGTCTTTTAGTCAAGGAAAATGTTCAACACACACACATGGTCACATATCCTATAATTAGTATAGAACTAGAGGATATAGTGTAATTGTCCATAACTTCCTATTAAAAGTGGTATATGACCTTAATTCACAAGTAAGAATAATTGGAAATATATAAAATTGTTCTACAGGACAAAAAAAACATGGTGTATGAATTATGATTCAGATTTATTCAGCTAAACATTACCAATCCTATCAGAAGTTATTCAAATTTGAATCATTAAAGTTTACGGACCAGTATTTCAACAAAAACAATTCTCAAAAACATCCATATCAGGCAAAAGCAATAAATAAGATACAATTAATTAATTAACATTACCGTCAAGATAATTAATTTCTACTACAATTAATAATAATCTTCCGTTTGCTTCAACGTTATTCTAATCAGAATGCATATTATTCAATAACTCTTGTAAGTAAATAGCAGTATTGACAACACAAACATCAATCCTTCATCAGTGTACCTTTTGCCAACAATGTTGCGGTTGGCTCCTCGTCTTATCCGATGCAGTTTGAATATCATAATTTTACATAAAGACACTGCCATATGACCTTTGCAATCTTATAGCAGGGAATATGGACACAACTTTCACATATATGCACAGGAATTAATGGGGCAGGGCATGCGGCACTGACTCCCAGATGTTTGACACCAACCATACTTTAAAGGTACAAGTCCGAGACGGACTGCAAAAGTAGTATCGCTTGCGGTGCAATCTGCTGCTGCGGTCTGCGGTTGCAGTTTTGCAGTCGCTGTCGGAATAGCACCTTTAAAGTGCACACCTTATAGGCGCTAATTCCGATGGCGACTTGCGGTCTGCGGTTGCAGTCTGCAGTTTGCAGCCCGTCTCGGACTTGTACCTTTAATGCAAAGGTCAATGCTACCTTTTGGCATCTTTTTTTATTTCTTACGCCAGTAACGATACTTAGATCATAAATAGAGAAATAAGTCCACAGAAGAAAAAATTTGCTCCCTAATTTGTAACCTACCAGAGACATGACAGTTTCTCTTTTGTTGTGTCACCACCAGAGACAAAATCTCTATCTGCAATTGCATTAAGCAATAAAAACACATAAACCATTACAGGCGCTTATGAAAAGTCGAATTTAGGTGCATGGTTCCAATTGGATCCCTACTAATCCTATTATGACTGTTCAACATTCATCAATGAAAGTTTAACTGTTACAATAATCATTCTGATAATCATCAGATGATGATAAAGGTCTCCCTTGAATGACTAGACATCCACATGTCATTATGAGAAGTTCATTATAAGAAATGATTCATGTAGCATTTATGTAAATCATCATTGTCATACACTACTTGATGTATGCCTCTCTAAAAATACAAATGATAAACAAAATTCTTTAATAAAATAGTTATTAAACACTTATCATTTTGAAGTTTAATATTTATATACTTATATGCACTACAGTAGTGTACATATATGGCGGACTTAATGCCATAAGGCATTCTCTACTAGTCAACCTTTCGGTTAAAAAGAAGAACATCGAAATAGGTACAAAAAAATATTATTTGACAATTTTGTTCTCAATAGACCATAAATTCACAAGATAAATATTTCATTGATTACCATAAGATAGTGTTTTTTGAGAACCATGATACTAATTCGAATCCACTTAAGAATTGCACTTCTTAAACCTTATATTTCAACAACAATTTATTTTGTAAATAGTTTAAAAAATAAGTTGAAAAGTCTGCTATGTCAAAGCATTTATTTCACAAGCTCTATTGAATAGTCAAACAAAAAAGTTACTGCTGCTTTCCAAAGTGTAGATTTGAATAGAGAAGAACACGCAATAAACTCCATGGGTACTCTTTTTCATCAAATATTTGCAATAATTTGGTTACATTGTACTTAAATAAGAAAAATAAATGTGAGAACAATGTAAGATATTATGCTATGGTAATTATCCCTGTGGTTCCCAAATCTCTCATTTACGGTACTCTTACAAAACTATGCACAACCTCAGGGGAACTGTGTTGCCATCTCTCTCATAAGTCTCATAACACTTGACAATATGTCAACACTTCACTGTTTAAAAGTCCCACAGACTATGCCATTGATTTGTATAGTTTTAAACAACACAGCTGTCTTTTTTTTGTGTGCCAGTGACTCAGAAGGGTGACTTGGCATTCTAGTCACAAAAAATATTTAAAGATAGGCTTGCCATTTAATAATTATAATGATTTGAAGCCTATTTGCTTTAAGGTTAAAAGAACTGACAATTAAAGTATTTGTTTTCAGGCCCCCTTTCCTTTTTTCACTGAAACTGATTGACTAATATTTTTATCCTTTTACAAAGTTACTAATGTGTATGACTGACTCAATTTTAAAAGGACGTTAGTCATATAATTACCAAGTCACTGGTGACTAAGTATTTTGCAAAACTTTTCTGAATAAGAAATTACACATGATACTTCCACTAAAATAACATGGCCACTATCAATAGATGCATATTCTTATTAGACTGGGCCCTGATTCACGTAACTAAAGAAGTTCAGTTGCAATGTAATTGCAGTTAAATTTCGATCAAGACAATCTTAATTTTTTATTTTACTACTTGTCACCGGGCAGTTATTGGCGAGACCTGGGGCCTTACCATGACCTCTTATGAAAACGCTCAAATGCCAGCCAGTGAACTTCCGTTCAAAAGCAGGCCTGCTTCTGAATCGCTAAAAGTCGTACCATGACAGTACTAAAGGTGAACGACTATTGAACCAAGTTGAACGGTTAAGCTTGTTCATGGTACGAAAAGTCTATACAAAAAAAAGGTGAACGGATTTCGTAAACGTCAACGTAGCAGGCCTGCTCTAACGATGTCATAGTACAAAAAAGCAGGGCAGTTCAACTTCTGTCCTGCTTTAAGAGGTCGTAGTAAGCCCACTGAAGGGTCTTCAGCCAATCGATCAATACAACGCTTTTCAAATTCTCTAAACAGGCGATCGCTGTCACTACAACTTGATGGACTCGTCATAAAATTACGTGAATTAGCCTTCTGGTTGCCTCTCTCATCCATTGACTTATTAGGTATATATGTAGTTTGGTACATTATCGTAACACTTACGTATACTAATACAGCCATGGGTAGGCAGGATGTAAGATTACACAGAAGGTGCGTCATTAAAATGACTTTGGGTAAAGGAGAATAGATACATACAATTCGTAAAATAGACTGTTCCATCCCCTTGAAGGGACAACCTGAAGAAGGTAGCTGGACTACCCTTAAAATAAAGGCGAAGCCCCGAATGTTATGTTGTAACGTAAGAGAGACCTATCTGACCTATCTCATTACGAGATCGTAGACGAATCGGTCGAAAACTGCGTTTTGTAAAGGTGCTGAATAGGGGCGCTGGTACCAATATCCCAAGAGTTACCTCTGCCAAAAATCATAATCCGTTGACAAGTTTAGCTATCCGGCCAGAAACAGACACTGACCTTCCCATAACGTTATAACGCCCAACACTAATCGGCTGCCCCATTTCAAAACTTAGTAAGGGACACTTTACAAAAATCGTTATTGTTACTTTACATAATCTTGCCCTAGAAAGTCTCTACGAAACACCAGCGTTGAAAACTCACATAATAAGCAGATATATTTAAGCATCGATACCTAGTAAGTGCCACTCACTGCCTCTGATCATTTTAAAACCTAGTAAATCACTTTAACCACATGGTTTTACCCAACATAAATACTTTTCAAAGGCTGACCGATGTAACGTTTATGCGCTGTCCTGTAAAATTTCATTTTAAGCCCCTTTACTAGGTTTTGAAATGGGACAGCCGTAATATAAATAAGACAAGCATGCGTATCTTATTAGAAACAAAACCATCATCCATCATCTCGCTGTCCTTATCCCACTATAAGCGATGTCGGCACAACATGTATTCCTCTTCCATTCTCCTCTATCAGTCGTCATCTCAGTACTGACTTCTTTCTTATCCATATCATCCACACAGATTATCCATATTTTCTTTGGCCAAACAAAATATGTACAGTGATATTCCCAGTAAGAAAAGCTTGCGTAAACCTTTTAGCCCATTGACGCTATAATGAAGTTACTTACCATATACGGTCAAACGTGTATAAAAAGTAGCATGACGGCATGAGTCACTACGTCTTGTGAGTCATTCTGTTTAGACCATGTTTTATGTCTAGACTTTCTCTGTATGTATAGCAGTTACTCATTTAGTGGTTAGTTATGTGATAGATTGACCGATCTGTTTCCATTAATCTCAACATTAGAATTTGGTTATCACTTGGTTTAATGGTGAAGGAAAAACATGGTGAGGAAACCTCCACACTTGAGAGTGCTCCAAAAAGTTCTCGATGGTTTGTGGATTTTGCCAAACCGCACCTTTATCCTTCTCATCCTCAGTAATTTGCTGATTATGATATCTCAACAGTTTCGGAATTCATTTTTCCATTGAGCTTAATTTTTCCTAGTAGAACGTATGTATATGATGCACCAAAGCTACCTCAATCGCCTTAAACGACACGATATAATGAAGCTACATGCCAAATGGCTGTAGCTGAGTAGTACAGATGAATAGCTATTCTCACTGGAGGAAGCACTCTGCAAAACAACATCCATGGAACTCATCTGATTATAGTCGAAAAAGACTGATCGCAGATAAAATAAGGACATAAAAAAAAGTGGAACGTATTTTCACTGTTCGTATTTTTTCGAAATCTACTTCAGTTGCGCCTAAAATGGTTTTCATCCACGCCATTTTGCAAGTAATGGTTATTTCAGAATGATTTGACAGATGTAAGTGTGCACATTATCTACGATAGTCTGTCATAGTTGTCTTACGAATACCTATGACAGTCTTTACAGGTAGTCAGAAACCCGAAAGTCTGACAACCGGTCTAACCTTAGGATATCGGCATTACCCAGTAACTGGGTTACGGAAATCTGATGGCGGTTGCTTCGTTTAAAATACTGGTAGCTGATCCTAACGTAGTTGGGGAAAGGCTCTAGTCAGAAGAACACAGTCTGCAAATAGAGAATTGGACAATGTCGCATTCGCTTTATCCCGAATAAACATACATAAACTGTAGAACGCCACATGGTACGATCCTTTCATACTCCTTTCGCTTCGTCCACGGTCATACCATCTTGTCATACACGCGCACGCTGATTGAAAGTACTACGCACCTAGGCTTGCCAACCGTCCCACGAGAGCTGGGACGTCCCGTTTTTAGAGTTTTAGAGGATGCGACCCGCGGAAAACGTGTGCGGGACGCCGATTGTCCCGTTTTATCGTACCTATACGGCTAAACCTTCGGGCAGAAGTCGGGAGTTTAGTGAACGCACGTTTTGTTTAGGTAGAAGAGTGGTGATCGCGACCGCGAGTCTCGCGTCGGACAAACGAAAAAATAATTTCTAATTGTATTTTTCTCCTCTCTATACTTTGACATTTGGGTCGCTTTTTTTTTGCCAAAGTCCCGGTAAATTCATACATAAAGGTTGGCAATCCTATACGCACCTATCCTTTTTGAAGAACATCACCAATAATAACGGTTTATGTCCTTTTCGGGCGTCCTTTATTGGCGTTTCCACTGACATCGAATATACTTTTAGCATATTAATATTAGCAATTCATTTTTTTTTTTTTTTTTTTTTTCTATTGGACTGCTGTAGGTCGTCCTAGGGGACGGTTTCTACGTAACCGGGCAGTTATTGGCGAGACCTGAAGGGTCTCCAGCCAATGGGGGGGAAGTAAAATACTTAACCTAAGCTAACTACTTGTACTACACTAACATCATGACTACCTGCAACAACAGCACTAAGGGTGACCCCTAGTGGGACTCGGACCTCGGCTTAGGGCGTTGCTGGCGTGGACATAGGGGGGGGAGACAGCTTGATGAGGGCTGAATTATCGGTTTGAATTAGCAATTCAACTGTACTATATTTATTTATAGCCCACTGAAGGGCAAAGTCCTCTCCGCTCCTCCAACCTATCCTATACGCGTCAAGCTCGTCCACCCATTTAACTCTGGGTCTGCCGCGATGCCACTGATGTGATGATATTTTTCGGGAACCTATCGGGATAGGCATAGGTTGACATCTTTAGGCTTCAAAAAGTTAATCCGCTAATCTCGAAATACCAAATGGGCCCCTACAATTAAAGTACTAAGTTTAAAAACATGTGTACTATCGATAACGTTATTTTCCTTCCCTTATCGTTAGCTTATCGTTCTATCGAAACGAAGTATGCTTGTAAATCGCGATAATTCAGTTTCATTAAGTCATCGTTTCTTTTAGATTGTGTTGATAATACATGTCATAGCAATCTGCAAACCGTAATGTAAGCGATTACATTGCGTCAATACATGATCCTATAAGGGGCACATGGGTAAATTAAAAACGTGCTGATCATTATTGCGAGGTTAAGCAGTACTTCCAGCAACATGCTTACAAATCGAGACCCTGGCGAGCGCCTGGAAGAGCACGTTAATCCGTCGGTCCCGGGTGTCATACGAAATACCTATGACAGTCGTTACGGGTAGTCGAAAGCCCGAAAGTCGTCTAACCTTAGGATATCGGCATTGTCCTGCAACTGGGTTGCGGATAGGCTTGCCAACCGTCCCGCGAGAGCCGGGACGTCCCGTTGCTAGAGCTTTAGAGGATACGTCCCGCGAAAGACGTGTGCGGGACGCCAATTGTCCCGTTTTATCGTACCTACGGCTAAACCTTCGGGCAGAAGTCGGAATTTAGTGAACGCACGTTTTGTTTAGTTAGAAGAGATCGATGGAGATCGCGACTGCGAGTCTCGTGTTGAACGAACGAAAAAATAATTACTAATTGTATTTTTCTTCTCCCTATACTTCGACAGTTGGATCCCACTTTTTTTTGCCACGTCCCGCATTATCACTGCCAAAGTCCCGGTAAATTCGTACATAAAGGTTGGCAAGCCTAGTTGCGGAGGTCTGATGGCAGTCGCTCCGTAAAATACTGGCATTCAGCCGCATCTAGATAGACTGAATGCTAACCCCAACATAGTTGGGAAAAAGCTAGACAGAACAATACAAAATCCTTTTTTCTTTTTTTTTTCTTCCTGTTAATTTCCTCATGACTATGCTCTTCGCCCGGTGAAGGCGAAGGGGTATGCCTCTGGACTCTTCCCGGCTTAAAACCCACTGTGTTCCTTCTCGTGAACCTTAGCCGGGGTCGCGGGATTCGCAGCTGCTTGCACCGCGACCCCGATACATAATCCTACGTTATTTTGAGTAGCTTGAAGTCCTTCAACCTCATATAAGCCCAGAACAATTTTTGTCACAGATTTCACAAACTGATTTCGTATTCTGTGCTGTAGTTTAATGAAGCTTATACATGTGTGCAGGGTCGTAATTTGAGATGGAGCAGTAAGGGCAGCTACCTAAACCGTTGTAGCTACAGGAAAACGTACTTAGGAGACGTCCATAATTTTTGAAAATATTTTACTCAGCATACACGGATTTTGAAAAAAAAAAATTGTCGGGCAGAAATAGGAAGGTTTTCTCATAACATTTTTACGAAGCCAATCGATCCTATTTCAAATAAAGATCAAAAGACTTCCAGACCAACTGAGTTTGGAGTACTAGAAACGTCAGAAATCACAAACTTATTTTAGACGGGGTAATAATAAGGGCAGATAGATACCTTAACCTTTAATGCTACAGGAAAACGTACTTAAGAGACTCAATAATTAATGTACCATGATCCAAAATTAAACGGAGACCAAACTCAGCCCATCTTTCGTGTCTGTTAACCCTAAACTCTAAGCTAAGCTTTGAAATCTAAAAACAATTTACTTAGACTTCACTTAGAAGACTGACACTAATGGATCTGTCATGATTCACCTTAAAAGAGGCTTAAGTCAAATCAAATCGACAGCAGAATAACTTACAACGCAAAACTAGTTACTTGAAACAGGTTTTTAAATCATACTTGTCTTAAAGATTATTCAAATATAATGGTTTTATTGATATCACTATTGCTCATGACGAAAACCTCGTGAAAGCTGAGAGAGATAATAAAATAAAATATCTTAATTTAGCACACGAGGATCGGATATGAGATGTGGACTCTGCAGTCTTTGTTCCGATAGTCGTTACGGCGAATAGCCGAGATCAACACCTTATGAGGCTCTCTTTAGGTGGCTCGATCAAGGGCTTGATACAGAAAGCGGTACTCCTTGACACGGCACGCATAGTGAGAAGGTTCCTTTCAGCCGGCAGCTTGGATTCTGTTCCTGATCCCGCGGGGCTACTATTATTTATATTTTTTATATGTTTTTAAAAATATGACGAATCGAACCGAATCAAGCTCTTGCAAATGCTCTGCGATATTCGGCAAGTTCCGTTAATAATGTAGGCAATCACTAGAAACAATGCATTCAGCTGATCTTTTTGCAACGGATAATGAAACGCAGCAGAGCACAGTTTGTTCTCTCCCTCACACCGTGCCGTGTTAAAACCCTCCTAATCAACATGAGGGGATGTCACTCACCGAGGGTGAACACCGAAGTTGCTATTTATCTCGCATGAATCGTAAAATTGCAGGATTTTATTGAGCTTGTAATGATTGTAATCTGTCACAATGATTTTGTAACCTTTTAACCCGCTAATTCATCATCTTAACCGTCAACATTTTCATTCTTGCTTGTCTAAGTGCACTGTCTGACTGACATTGTCGTCAAACCAGATGTACCTGAATATAATATTCGTACTCATACAGTTTTACGAGTTATTATTTATTAATTTTGACGAGATAAGCGAACATAAATGTAGAATGTAGGGAAAAGCTGTTTTTTTTTTGCAATTTCAGGTTTGGTCCCCATAGTAAAAGTTGTTCATAATGATTAGAACAATGACCCCTTAAGAGGTTGTACACTTATTTATGTTAAACCTTGTATATCTAAAACTAAACAAAGAATAAATAATAGGAATCCGCCAATAATCGGCTAATAGTACCGATAACCTAAGGTTAGAACGGCTGACAAATTTCATTCGGTGACTCTAAACCGTGACCTCTAATTACAATTTTCGGTATCTAATGACAATGATCAAGAAAAATGGCGACGTTCCTAACCCAGTCAACCGTAACTTACTCATCAGTGCTCGCGAGTCACCTGAGTTAGGCATGACGCATACTTAACCGACTGACATTAAGGTCGTTGACCTTCACAGCAGTTTTTATAGGACAATGCCGCTCGCCTTGTTGCCTTTGCGTGAATAAATGAGCCAGACTGAAAGGAGTCTGGCAGAAAATTATGGAAAACGAATGTCTTTTGTTTCTTGTACTCTTGTGAAGTATTTTCAACGTATGGGTGATTCATTTCTTTTATAATTGATTTTGTTTCTGTAAATAAATCTGTTACAGAGACTTTTACATGTCAATTTTACGTTTTCTTAAGACTTGCGCCAGCATTTCCTGTCTGACTAGCTCTGAGAAGAAAAGCCGAAACAAACTCGGAGGTCAAGGTCTCTTTCAAAGTCCAAACATTGTGGATATGTAGCCATTTGGATTTCTAGCTACTATCTCATCTCATGTTTCTCTGCCATTTAATCGACAAAGATAAATCTATTCAAACTCCTGCTTTACGCTTATAGTTCCAATTAATGGACCGAATCTCTCCGATCGTAACGACGTCCTTCCCTTCTAATTACGTAAGATCCTACTGGGAAATACTATTGTAACCTGAAGACCAACTTCCGGAGAAAGTCACTGATAGCCTTATAAAATATCAAGACATCTAAATTCTTCATGGTACACCTACTTCAATATTAGTCGTCATCCATCTCAACCCTCGGCTTTTCCCCACTATGGTCAATTCAGCTACCAGTCCGACCAGCCTCCAGATTCAGAAAGGTTCGATTAGCTATCTCTTTTTCTCTCGTTACGAGAATCGTAGACGGAATGAGATAGCAAACCGAATCGGACGACAACTGCTTATATCGAAATGGTTCTGAATTGGGGGGGCAGACACGGCTAAATGTCAGTATTTTGACAAATAAGGCCCATTTTAGCAAGGAAATGTACAAAAAATAAGCAAAATGTTTGCTTCCTGCAATTCCACACAGTATTATGCTGTTATGAACTTTAATAGGTAATTAAGATGTGCTAGAACTCGAAAAAATGGTTCAATAGATATTCCGTTCCTTGGTGGGCGACTGTGTTAAGAAATTGAGTCTAGGTGTAGTAGAATATATACTTCAGCTCCATACTTCTTTCTTGCATTACCCAGATTAATCTTGAATTCGTTTTCCAACTAAATGTTCTTAAATTCATTCGTTCTACATCCTCAATAGTCTGACTACATCCTGATGACATACTAACGGAAATAAATATGACACATGTTTAAACTATTTGAACAAAACTGGAAGTAATGACGCCAGTGTCCAATCCGTAACCGTCCATTACTAAAAATGAAAAGTGCTACATCATCACTCTTGGCAAACGAATTGGTGTACACATTACTACGAATTCTGCTATATAAGTTACTGTTATACGCCTCGGAAATCTTCGTGTTGCCGAATTTATACGAATTATGCGACCAATGAAATTACCTACTTGATCCATAGAGGACGAAGCTGGAGTTCTATAATTATTAGAAGAAAAACAAGGAAAGTTTGACCGAGTCGCCTAACTCGTACAAATTCGGAAAAACGAAGATTGCTGACGAGTATAAATTATGTCGTAGTATATTTCTACCTCACGAAGGCGGATGTTGTAACCTTTATGTCATTAATAACAAGGTTCAAATTGTAATAATTCACCCGCCTTCGTCAGAAAGAATGCCTACCTCTACTGTATGTTGTTATTAATACACAAGGGGATGCTGCTAGTGCTGCTACCCATCCTCTTGACACATAATCCAGTCGCCTTTGTTACACCTACGGGCATGGCTGTTATTATTACATAAAACAAAACAATGTAGAGCTCCCATCTGCTTTAATTTTACCTTTAGAGTATCCTTGTAGTATGGTATGGAATGATTCCTAAAATTCAAATAATTTGTCCTTCCAACCAATAATAATATCCTCTCATTAGTGACGACCATTTGAGTCATTTTCCTGATTTATTGCTTAACGTTTATGACTATATTTGGAATATGAAGTAATGGGTATGATATCCGGATATTGACCGGCTATAGACTGGGGGAATATTTTAAATTTTATTATTGCGAGCACATATTTGTATTAGTATACTTGGACAGTGTCAGTATGCGTCATAAATGTACAATGTTTTAGTATTTTAACTACCTACATTTTGAAGGCAACAGTTTGTACTGAAGTAACTTTTGTAACTTTGAAGTTTCCTCTATCTTAAGTTTAAGATAAAACTTACGTATCTAAACCACATTATTGGTTTTACATAAGATCAAAAACTTAAATGTAAAAAAGATTACGTAAGATAGTTTATCCAGTAAATAGAACACGACCGTTGCTAGGTGGATTTGGTGAGTTTAATTAAATAATCTCTAGATTTATCCCTATGCCAACACATCAAAACGTCCAGCCATTCTGCTGTAATACAGCAACAGACATTCTAAAACATTTCTGATTAATGTTCATAAAATTATGTGTGTTGCTCCAAAAATCGCGCTTGCGACTTTGTACGCAGAAGCTAGATCTAAATAAAATAAATCAAATGTTCAGAAATAGCAGAGTTAGTCGGACGACAATAAATTAAAGTGAGAAGTATATTTTTCCTGCCTGCCTTGGCGTCATTACTATGTGACGCCGTACAAAATAAACTGTTAAGATTGTTGCTAGGAAACAAGGAATATCACCTTCAGCCTATAGCAGTCCACTGTCTCCACTTAAGCACACGTCTTCCCCAAAGCTTGCTTATCCTCTCCGACTAATTTGGTTCTCTGTCGGATCCCCCTCATTTCGGACTCGATCCTTCAGAGAAACCGGAGCATAGCCCTTTCCATAAGTTTCTAAAATGAGAGTTTATATCTAGGCTTTATTTCATCACAAATAATTCTGCAAAATGCTTGTCGCTAACGTCTGAAAGAAAAAAAACCTGAATTTTATAAGCTACTAATCGTCCCGCGTCGATCTATAAAAGTCTTCCGAGAGAAACTGCGTGTTCCACTTTAGATAGGCTCGCAAACTAACATTGAAAAGTGCTTCTCGACTTCTCGCAACAAAACAGTGATTCCAAATACAATTTAGCACAAATTCACTGTTTTTTATCGTCATCTCAATGACACAGTCATAATTGAAGATGATGAAGTCATTGAATCTTCTTCGGAAATAATGCCAGATGCTTTTGGTTGGACATAACACGGAAACCTAAAAAATTGACAAAATAATTGACATATTCCTGTAATTAATATCTTCAATTACTTCCATCTTTCTAATTTTTTTATAGAATTTAAAACGTTTCGTGTTAGCCAAATGCATTAATTCTATCGGCGTCTTCTGTTTTATTAAAAAAGTATGGAATGCTCTGTTTCAGAGCAATGTACACTGCATTTATTGGATAATAAAGCTAATTCATGTGTGAAACATGACATGTACAGATATACGAGCATTTGTAGCGTGTTATCTTGAATTCTAGCGAATTGGATCGCCATAATCGTAAGCGCAGAATGTTGGACGTGAGGTCTTGAATTGTTTCTCAAGTCTGACAATGTTATTGGGTTTACCTTTTTGTCTATGGGAAATTCCAAATAACGGTCAGCTCAATTTAGATTTCTCTCACTAAATGGGACTCTGGTGCTTTTTTCTCCGCATGATTCTGAAAGCTGTAATTGTCGCATGATTTGTAAAAAACGTGACCTAAGAAGAAATGTGTTTTCAAACTCCATCGATGGAGTTAATTACCAATTCCCTTGATGTCTTTCTAACTCTTGACCTCACCTTTTCAAGTCGAGGTTACTCAAATTGTATAACAAAATTGCTTCCTTAAAACCCTCTGCTCCATTATTGCTTTCAATAATTCGATGTAGCCATTTCCAAGGTTTCTCAGATTTTCTCCTCCCAATAACATCCAGAACACGGAGCTTCAAGGTACTGGCCTCTCCAATTCAAGGCTCTTCAAAGGCCAAATTGAAGCGACTGAATAGAAACTAATAAATAATTCAAAAGGTTTCCGATAATACTGAATTGCAGTACTGAACCACGGTCATGATCGATCGACTGCCGTAGAATTGCATGACTCCTCTAATCTCAATGCGGTAAAATGGTGCAGTCTGGTATAAATATTGCAGGTATATGGTGATTAACCTAAACGTGCTCGGAATACATTAAAAAATATGTTTTGTGCATAGTTGTTTGTTCGGCGGAGTAAGAAATAACTTGATACTAGAGTTCACAGAAGCTTTTGAGATATCATTCATCTGAAGACATCAAATGCCTTAACTCAAGCCTTTCTTGTACATTTGAATGGTGATTTTATGTGTAATTCACAATATTTTGCCTTTACGACACCAACGGTTAGATAGAAAGGGGAAAGAAACCCCCAAATCCCCCGAATCCCTTGGAATTTGACCTTACAATCTGACCGTATAACATCGCTTCGAAGATCAAAACGGCTCAGTTTGCAAAGGTCAAATTTTAGGTTCACGTTATTGCCCTTTTGACATTCAAAAGTCGTTACTAAATTAGAAAACACTTCGAACATTACGTCGTTCCTAACGTGTCTGAAGAAAATGTCAATTCAGCAGTCGGAAAATTTCAAACTAGCGAAACGTTCGTCTGTTAGTTTCGGTAACAAATTATTCCACCTTTTCCTGAGTGTCATATAATGCTACTGATAAAATGTAAAAAAAAAGATCGTCTACATTAACTACAGAGATAGCTGATGTCATGTCGACGGCCTTTATTGTACACTGCTAGTCATAAGCCTCACCCAAAAAGGACTGATTTATCCGGTGGAAATGCAGCAGCACCAAGCTTCAGTAATAACATTAAACTGCGATCACTAATCCGCCTGCCAAACATTGATTATAGCAAAACCTCACCAGATATTTGTGGTGGTTTACGGGGGAAGGTGACGTTCACGATCATGACAGTGAAAATGTACCCTAGTAGTGCCTAAATATAGTGTTGTTTACACGATATAAATTAAGAAATGCAATAACAATGACATCATTCAGATATTAGACTCTGAAATAGAAATAGATTCGCTTTTACACGGCGATATTAATAGCTTCATTGTAGCCGTCTGAAGAATGAGCGGTCTATCGCTTCGTAACGTACACGCGTTATTCCTGGTCTGTTCTCGGTCTAGTGCCAATCTGATTGCAGTTATCTTCTGGCAATTTCAATACTTCATTTTCAAAAACGAATTGTTTGATCAACGTGAATAGTGCCTTCACAACTTCCGAAACTGATAAAATTGAATAACTTTCATCTTTCTCAATTTCTGCACTTTAATCTTCAAAGAAAATTATACAAGATCTTGCATTTTCGTCCCATTCGCAGGGATCTAACCAAAAAGTGAAACTACACTTTTAAATACACTTGAAACATGTGCACATCCCCAAAGGATTAGAACGCACGTGTCTCACGGTTCATGCACCGCCGTATTATTAGATTGTGCTACGGCCAATGTCTTCGACGGACTAGGGCTATTTTTACAGAACCACGCGGGGGATTGTCGCTTTTAGATGCCTCTAGCGGTGTTACGAATCTTTAATGAGAGTGAATGGTTTTGAAAGATTCTTTAATTCTGAATCATCATCAGCCAATCTGTCTCGTCGATCTTTTTGACGGATCCTATGACAGGAGTATCTTAATTTCGAAGGAAAATTGACTGTAGAATTCTGATGAAAAATATTTATATTTCAGGACATCTGTTTTTCATGCAAGTTATATTCAACAAGAATGCGTTTTCAGTCGACCAGCTAGATCGAAGTAACTCACCGTTATTATATTATCCTCCGGTTCCTGAATTGAGAATTCTAGAATAAGCAATACTTCTTAAGTAGTATTTGAGTACGGAGACTACGGAGTTGTCCAAAAAATGCTTTGAAATGCGTCATTTTTTTGACAACTGCGTACTCAAATGTTACTTATGTACTGCTTACCTTAGAATTCTCAATTCAGAAACCGGAAGTTAGTCTCATCTACACCCTTATTCCTTTGGAAAAATAAAAATAAGTGTTCATACGCCTATGTTTTATAATCTAATACAAATCCTACTCCTATAATATTAATGTGCAGTATAGCACACTGACTGTTACTGGATTGCGTGGTGACTGTAGAGTGAAACGCCGAGTACTTCTTGAGTTTTCTTTATTGTTGCTTCTATTACAATATCTGCCTGTAGACTGTTTCGAGCGCGCAATTTTGCGCCTAATTTATACAATTTTAACAACAAAAAATCTAAATTCGCTATTGGACGACCAATCACAGCTAAGTATTTTTATCCAATAAGATTCAAGTACGTTTTTGGTAAGATTTCGGCGCAGACGCTTACCTACGACGAAACCTTACCGTAACGTAAGCCGCGACACATTTTATGCGTTTTTAAAGCGATTAAGTTAAGTTAATCCTATCAAACTATACATTTCTATGCTTAGAAACCTATTACTTATATAAGAAAAATGTAAACAATAACAAAACTTAACAAAACATTATCAGTCGTACTTACGTATACTAAGGTAAAGTTACACAAACTATGCTAACAAACTATGCTTACGAACTATAACACTAATCAAAACACTATATACATGTTGAATAATTAGTTGTCCCGCACAATAACACTAATCAAAACACTATGCACATGTTAAATAATTAGTTGTCCCGCACATCTCTCCCGCCGTGTGACTACGTCGCATCAGTCTTCGGTGCGGGCACGTCGTCTGTGGGCAGGGGCAGGATCACCAGCTTCCTCACCGGCCTCCGCAGCACGCCTCCCTTAGTCTTGATGTCCACTGTCCTCACGATGTTGTCCGGGCCTGGGTACGTCGCGATGACTCTTCCACGAATCCACACGTTGCGGGGTAGGTTGCCGTCGACTATCTGGACAAGGTCGTTGACCTTTACAGCTGGCCCTTGTCCGTGTGGCTCCCGCCGGTGTTGTAGGTCGGGAAGGTACTCCCTCACCCATCGCGTCCAGAAGACATCTGCCAGTCGCTGCGCGCAGCGCCAACTGGATCTCGAGGCTGCGTCTTGGTCGGTGAACGTGCCTGGCTGCGGCACTAGTCCTGGCCCTCCCAGCAGGAAGTGGTTGGGAGTCAGGGCTTCCGGGTCGTCCGCGCTGACAGAGACATGTGTCAGCGGACGGCTGTTGACTGTGTACTCCACTTCGGCGAGCAGAGTGGCGAGGACTTCTTCTGTCGGATGGCGCTCGTGCAGTGTCGCTGCGAGCGCTGTCTTGACTGAGCGGACCATGCGTTCCCATGCTCCTCCCATGAATGGCGCTCCGGGCGGTATGTAACGCCAGGAGATGGTCTTCTTTGCAGCTTCTTCGGTCGTCGCGTCGTCGATGGCCTGTCGGAGCTCTTTGTCGGCCGCCTTCAAGTTAGTCCCGTTGTCGGACCATATCTCGGTGGGGCATCCTCGTCGGGCGATCATCCTCCGCAGTGCGAGTACGGCTGAGTCGGCGCTGAGCGAGCCTGCTATTTCCAGGTGTATGGCTCGCGTGGTGAGACACGTGAAGATTGCCACGTATCTTTTCTGTCGCGTGCGTCCGACTGTCACGGAGAGGGGTCCGAAGTAATCTACCCCGGTAAATGTGAAGGGTCGCTTGTGATGAGCTAGGCGACACGCTGGTAGGTCTCCTGTTCTCGGGTGGGGCGGCGCTTGCGTCTTCATTCTGCAGAACAGACATCTTCTCAGGATAACGCGTGTGATGGGACGGACGCGCAGCACCCAATACTGTTGCCTACATTCATTTACTGTTGCCTCCACTCCGGCGTGATGCAGTCGGCGATGTATCGACTGCACCCAGAGTCTCACCGTTGGATGATCCCCGTCGAGCACCATCGGACTCTTGAAGTTTTCTGTTACGTTCTGCACGGCTTGAATTCGACTTCTCAGCCTAACGGCTCTGTTGGCGTACTCGACGCTCAGCTGCTGTAATCGGCTCTCCTTTTCTATTGGTTTTCTGTTCTTCAGGTTCTCGATATCTTCCGTGAAGGAGTCTTCTTGTGAGGAACGCATGAGGAGCTCCTCGGCTTTCTTGAGGTTTCCTGCGGAGACCGGGAGGAAGTTTCTGCCTTGTACTGTTTCCTTCGTCAACGTCTTCTGTTGCTTTGTTGCGGGTTTGCCGATCTTCCTCCAGCTAGGGTCCTTTTCCTTATTCTTCGCTGTTCTTCTGTGGTTTACGCTTTGCTTAGGACTCCTACAGAGCTGGATAAACTGTAGCACCCTCGCGGTCGTGTAGCGAAGTCTGTCCCAGTTGGAGAAGTGGGACACTTCAGGCAGGCCTTCTGATAATTTCGGTCTCGCGTCTTCCTTCACGTGATGTATTCTTTCTTCACCGGTGGGTTCTTCTGCCGCTGGCGTCGCCGATTCTGTTGGCCACGACTCCTCCGAGTGATAGAGGAAGTCGGGCCCCTTGTACCAGCGGTGGTTTCTGTTGAAGTCCACCGGGACGTCGCGTGTGGCGTCGTCCGCTACGTTCATCTTCGTAGGTACCCAGCGCCACTCGTTGACTTTCGTCGTTTCTTCTATGGCAGCTAGACGGTGAGCCACGTACGGTTTGTATGAGCGTGACCCCGTCCGTATCCAGGTGAGCACTGTCTTGCTGTCTGTCCAGAACACCTTTCGTTCCGGTTTCTTCTCGTGCTCTTCTATTACTGCGTCAGCCAGTCTTGTCCCCATCACCGCCGCTTGTAGCTCCAGCCTCGGTATCGACGTGAGCTTCAGTGGCGCCACCTTCGCTTTGGCCATGATCAGTGATAGGCCGACTTCACCGTTCGGTGCCACCGTCCTCCAAAACAGGACTGTGGAGTAGGCGGACTCGCTCGCGTCGGTGAAGATGTGCAGCTGTAGTGAAGTGGCGTCGCTGTACTGTAGATATCGCCTCGGGATCGTGACGTTGGAGAGATTCTTGAGGTGCGTCATCCAGCTTTCCCACTGTTCAGTCAGGTCCTCATCGATCTTGTCATCCCACGCTGTTCCTCTGCGCCATACTTCTTGCAGAAGCTGCTTCGCCCTTATGGTTACAGGTGAGGCGAAACCAAGCGGGTCGAAGAGCGACATTACTATTCTTAGCGCTTCTCGCTTCGTAGGTCTTCTTCCTTCTAGCAGTGTCGGTGGGATGCGTGCGAGATTGAGGTTGAACGTGAGTTCGTCTGTGCTGAGCTTCCAGATGACGCCCAGTACTCGCTCCATCTTCTCTTCTGTCTTGTAGAGTTCTATCTCTTCTGTGGGTTCGTCTTCCCCGAGTGCTTCTAGTAGCGACGGTGAGTTGGATTTCCATTGTTTCAACTCGAAGCTGGCGTCTGCGTGCACTTCTCGCACGCCCTTCGTTATTCGCACGGCGTCTTCAAGGCTTCTGAAGCTGTCCAAGTAGTCGTCGACGTAATGTTTCTCCACGATCGCAGCTGCGGCTTCAGGGTGAGTGCCTTCGTGCTGCTTGGCGTTCAAGTTCTTTATGTATATCGCTGTTGAAGGGGAACTTGAGGCGCCGAAGATCAGCGACGTCATCCTGTACTCTTCTGGAGCCTGGTCGTCTCGTCGGTCCCCGCGCCATAGGTATCGCAGGGAATCTCTGTCTTGAGCGCGCAGCTTCACCTGCATGAACATTTCTTTGATGTCTGCTGTCACTGCGATCGCGTGCTGTCGGAACCTCATCACTACGCCTGGCAGCGATTGGAGCAGATCAGGTCCCTTGAGTAGCATGTCGTTGAGAGCTACTCCCTTCGTCTTGGCTGCTGCGTCGTGGACAACTCGTAGCTTCTCTGGCTTCATGGGGTTTATCACTCCAAAGTGTGGCAAGTACCAAGTTTTGCCCGGTGTCTTCTGTTGCGGAGCGAGTTCCGCGTATCCTTTCACGACGAGTGCTTCCATCTGTTCTGTATATTTCTGTTTCAGCTTCGGGTCCCGGTCGATCTTCTTTTCGATATTGAAGAGTCGCTTCAGTGAATTATCGTAATTGTCGGGAAGGGTGATGTCTTCCTTACGCCAGAGAAGACCGGTTTCATATCTTCTGTCTTCTATTTTAGTCGTGGTCTTCTCTAGCACGCGCAGCGCTTGCTCTTCTGGGTCTGTTTTCGGCTTCTTGGGGTTGATGCAGAGCGCGTCCACTTCAAAGTATTGCTTCATGAGGTCTTCTAGGCTATCTTCTGCTTCTTCTGTTACGTGTGATACGAAGTCGATGTTGCGTCCCATGGTCCGCGTCTGGCTACCATGGAGCACCCAACCTAGCGGCGTGAGAGATGCCACAGGTTGGTTGTTGTCACCTCTTCTTACTTCTGATGTCAGCAGAAGATGCCAGTTATCTTGTCCTATCAATACTTGAGGCTTCACGTTTGAGTACGTAAGGTGTTCGCGGATATCTGACAGGTGCTTGCATCCTTCAACTAATTCTCTTGAGACCCGTTGAGACGAAACTTGTAAATTCTTCACTGTGCGCGCCTGTACTTGTTCTTCACGGTTGTTGGGCCCCTTCAGCTGTATGGTGACCCTTCTTGATGCTGACTCTGATGTCTTCATGTCGTTGATGGTTTCTATCTTCAGTGGGTCGATGGGTCCTGTTGCTCCAATTGTAGTGACCACGCTATCGTCGACTAGCGTGACCGTCGATCCATCGTCCATCAACGCGAATGTGTTCACTGTTCCTCGTGGCCCCTTCACCTGTACTGGTGTGATCTTCAGATAGGACTGCTTTCTCTTGGTGGTCCAAGCGGAGTTGATGACTTCTGTCTTCTCTTTGTCTTCTTTCGGTTGCGGCTTGTCTGTAGTCTTCGTATAGTGCAACATCTTGTGGTGAAAGTACTTGCAGTTGTTGACGCCGCACGGTTTCGTTTTGCAGTTGTGCATGTTGTTTCTGTAGCGAAGGCATCGAAAGCAGAGGCGCTTGGACTTGGCCATGTCCCATCTTGCGTTTTCATCCAGCTTCTTGAATCGTTCACAGTCTGTCGATGCGTGACCGGTTTCTTCACACACCGGACACTTCGGCGTGTATGTCTTCTCGGTGACGTTGTGAACCTTCTGTGGTCTTCTCTGTGTGGTGGCCGTGGTTTGTGGTACCACTTGTTCGGGGAGTGCGTACGGTCCGCACAGCTCCGCTTCTCTCTTGAGGAACTTCTCTATTTTCATCAGGTCAGGATCTTCTTTCGGTTGCGTCGTAGCGAAGTCGTAATATCTGTAGCGCAGCGTCGGAGTAAACTTGTCTACGAGCGTCTTCGATACTTCTGGGTTGAACATGTAGTTCATGCAACTCAATGTTTTCAAAGTCGCCACGATGTTGGAGATTTTCGTAGCGAAGATACATATGTCGCGCGGTGATTCTGTTAAGCGTGGTAGTCCGCGCAGCGTCTCCATTTCCATCATGGCGATTGATTCCGGTCTTCCAAATCTTGATTCCAACGTCTTCATAATTTCTGTAGGGTGCGCGCTGGTGATCAGAAGACCTTCGACTGCTTCTTTCGCCTTTCCCTTTAGGTTTCTTCTTAGGCGGTTCGTGTTCTCGACCATAGAGAACATTTCTTCTGTTTCGAAATAGGCGGCGCGGAAGGGTAGCCACTCTTGATGTGACCCGTTGAAGGTGGGTAGCTCTATGAACTTCGGTCGTTGAGCTGCCTTTACAGCGCGCGTAATAGCTTCCGCTAGCACCGTGAAGTCAGGTTGTACTCCCGCCGGTGTTTCCTGTGCGCGCTGTGACTGTTGATGACGTCCTTCTGTTGATCTGACTGGATTCTGTTCCGTGCTGATGACTACCGGCGCTTCTGTTGGGCGGTGCGGTGCGTCGGCGATCGCTAGCACGGGTCGCGTCACTTGGTTTTCCAGCCAGTCGTCGACACGTTCGTTAGCTGCTAACTTGGTGTATTCGGAGCCGTCATCTTCTTCATCTTCTGTGTCTTCTGTCTCGAGCGTAGCTAGGCGTGCCGTAGCTAGTTCGACCTGTAGACGCAGCAACTCTTCCTTTGCCTTGGCTATCTTGTACTGTTTATTTCGGCTGTGAGTGGATCCCCCCCCTCCCCCCTTCTTGCTAGGGGGACGGGGTGGCGATGGTCTGCCCGGCTCTGGCAGATTGGCGATGATCCTCTTCACTCTTCTCACTGTGGATGTTTCCGCATCCTTATCTCTTCTTGTATCGGTGACAGCTACAGGTGGATTCATCGGTTGCTTCTGTTCCGCGCCGATCGGCAGTGTCGGTGCGGCGGAGGGCGTTGCAGAAGGAGCGGTGGCGGCTGCGGTCGCGGGGGACGGTTGCGCCGTCACGGAGGGGGCTGTTTGAGTACGTTCTGTGTCCTCCGTGGCGGTAGTACCGGTGACTGTAGAACCCGTGGCCGTTTCCGCGCTGGTGTCGGTCGCCGAGGTAGCGGCAGTGTCCTCGGACGATGACGGTGTCTGTTCCGCGTGTGGCTTGCGGCCTCTTCCTTCTGAGCGCGTAACTGGCATTTTGCAACAAAATTCTTCGTATAACTCGTTCACGTAAAATTGGACGCTTCACGTTATTCTCTCTTCGCGTAACACGTTCACTTGAAACGGGGCGCGTTATTCTTTCTTCGGTAGCACGTTCACGTAGAATGGGGCACGTTATTCTTTCTTCTGTAGCACGTTCACGTAGAATGGGGCACTTTACGTTATTCTTTCTTCTGTAGCACGTTCACGTAGAATGGGGCACGTTATTCTTTCTTCTGTAGCACGTTCACGTAGAATGGGGCACTTTACGTTATTCTTTCTTCAGTAGCACGTTCACGTAGAATGGGGCACTTTACGTTATTCTTTCTTCAGTAGCACGTTCACGTAGAATGGGGCACTTTACGTTATTCTTTCTTCACGTAACGTTTTTCTATCTTCACGTAATTATTTACGTAACGTTTCGAGGTGCTTCCCGTTCTTCTGTCTTCACGTAATTATTTACGTAACGTTTTGAGGTGCTTCCCGTTCTTCTATCTTCACGTAATTATTTACGTAACGTTTTGAGGTGCTTCCCGTTCTTCTTTCTTCACGTAATTGCTTACGTAACGTTTTGAGGTGCTTCCCGTTCTTCTATCTTCACGTAATTATTTACGTAACGTTTTGAGGTGCTTCCCGTTCTTCTTTCTTCACGTAATTGCTTACGTAACGTTTTGAGGTGCTTCCCGTTCTTCTTTCTTCCTGTAGATACGTAATTTACGCGAAGAGGCTGCTTGCAATTCTTGACCACGTAGATCCGGCTCGAAGGACCATTAAATGTGCAGTATAGCACACTGACTGTTACTGGATTGCGTGGTGACTGTAGAGTGAAACGCCGAGTACTTCTTGAGTTTTCTTTATTGTTGCTTCTATTACAATATCTGCCTGTAGACTGTTTCGAGCGCGCTTTTTTTTTTTTTTTTCTATTGGACTGCTGTAGGTCGTCCTAGGGGACGGTTTCTACGTAACCGGGCAGTTATTGGCGAGACCTGAAGGGTCTCCAGCCAATGGGGGGGAAGTAAAATACTTAACCTAAGCTAACTACTTGTACTACACTAACATCATGACTACCTGCAACAACAGCACTAAGGGCGACCCCTAGTGGGACTCGGACCTCGGCTTAGGGCGTTGCTGGCGTGGACATAGGGGGGGGAGACAGCTTGATGAGGGCTGAATTATCGGTGTGACTGCGGAGTCTGAAGAGACGACCGGCTCTACGACGGGAGAGCTCGGTGGATCGTGACCGGCGGCGGTGGGACGTCGCGACGGGCCTCGTCGGCGAGGACGGTATGCCGGACGGCGGCGGACGTTGTGTAGTGTGCTGGTCGATTTACTCGCCTCCTGGAGGAGGGTTATTTCGTCGTCGGGGTCTAAAAGTGTGTGCCTGGGACGGCGAACTTTACTTATGAGAGAGGGACTGTAGTCGGCCGCTGCGGCGACTAGGGGGTTCGGATGGCGGGGGGCATTGTCGAAGTAACGCTTGGAAATGCGTTTGAGGTATTGCCTGATGGTTGGCATTTTTAGATCGAGATGGAGTTGGACGTTACGCATGAACCACGGGGCAGCCGCGGCTCTGCGCAACACTCGATTCTGGAGGGTTTGGAAGGAATTGAAGCGACAAGGCTTAACGTGTGCGAACACGACGCTAGCGTAAGTCAAGATGGGGCGGATGCACGTCACGTAGATTCTCAGCTTATTTCTAAGTGACAATTTACTGCGCGCTCTAAGGATGGGGTGGAGGCGACCGACAGCGAAAGCGGCGCGAGCGCGCACCGCTTTGATATGGTCTCGGAAACTCAGATGGTGGTCGAGGATAACCCCCAGGTATTTGGCTTTCATCTCCCAAGGGATCTGTTTGCCGAACATGAGGACAGGACGGATGTGGGTGTGGGAATCACCGTGTCTCTCGAAAAGAACGGCTGCGCTCTTTTCGGGATTCACCTCTATTCTCCATTTCCGGAACCAGACCCCGAGGGTGTTGGCTGCGGTTTGAAGGGTTCGAGAGATGCTATCGAGACTCCTACCGGAATAGTAGATAGCCGTGTCGTCGGCGAAGAGAGCCAACTTGGCCAAGCCACGTTTGGGAATGTCGCTGGTGTACAGCGTGAACAGAAGGGGCGATAGCACGGAGCCCTGAGGGACTCCTGCGCGAATGGGGTGAGGGGACGAGAGGGTGCCTTCTAGGCGATAGCGGAAGGAGCGATCCGACAGAAAGTCTCGAATGATGAGCACGAGACGGTCCGGCACGTTGAATTGGTACAGTTTGTATAATAAACCGTTGTGCCAGACCTTGTCGAAGGCTTTCGCTACGTCGAAGAAGAGCATGCCCGTTTTGTACGAGCGCATAAAACGGGAGCTAATGTGTTCGACTATGCGGTGCAATTGTCGAATGCAACAGTGCTGGGTTCGAAAACCGAACTGTTCGTCGGGGATGAGTTTACGGGAGTCAGCGAAATCTTTTAAACGGATATAAATGAGACGCTCATAGATTTTCCCAAATACATTGAGAAGGCTGATGGGGCGGTAACTAGTGGGCTCACTCTTGGGTTTGCCGGGTTTGGGGATACCGATAACGGTGGCTTGTTTCCAAGCTTGCGGAAAGATGTTATTACTCAGAGCGCCATTGAAGATGGCGGTCATGAGGACTATGAGCGGGGCGGAAAAGTGTTTGATCACCTTATTGGTGATACCGTCTGAGCCGGGGGCTTTCCTAGGTTTGAGATTCCTCACTATCGTGTGGACCTCGTCTACGGTGATGGGGGGTAAGGGATCGTCGGGGTCTTCATCGGGAGGGAGGGTTTCGAGCGCGCAATTTTGCGCCTAATTTATACAATTTTAACAACAAAAAATCTAAATTCGCTATTGGACGACCAATCACAGCTAAGTATTTTTATCCAATAAGATTCAAGTACGTTTTTGGTAAGATTTCGGCGCAGACGCTTACCTACGACGAAACCTTACCGTAACGTAAGCCGCGACACATTTTATGCGTTTTTAAAGCGATTAAGTTAAGTTAATCCTATCAAACTATACATTTCTATGCTTAGAAACCTATTACTTATATAAGAAAAATGTAAACAATAACAAAACTTAACAAAACATTATCAGTCGTACTTACGTATACTAAGGTAAAGTTACACAAACTATGCTAACAAACTATGCTTACGAACTATAACACTAATCAAAACACTATATACATGTTGAATAATTAGTTGTCCCGCACAATAACACTAATCAAAACACTATGCACATGTTAAATAATTAGTTGTCCCGCACAATTAATTACATACGATTTCCAGCTAGCGCTGTGATTGACCACAAGGTCCCACTCAGTCTAGGTCAAGGCAATAAATAGACAAGTCTAACATTACACTGTATTGTTGACTAATCAATTCTAGACCAAGCCCACTAGATCCTGTAATAAAACGTTGCTCACTGAACCGAAAACCACCTGTTCAAATAGCCATATAAAACAAATGTGTAGAACAATTATATAAATGTATGGAAACATAGCGTTTGTGCTTCGAAGTCCGACCTCAGATAAACGATGATAACATTCCCAGTGAGTCATGAGATGACATTTAACCGTGAAGAATGAAAATGAACGTTATGACTATTGAAATAGGAGATGTTTTAGAAGAGGGTAGTTTGCTAAATGAGAGAAAGGTGTCTGCGATTCTCGGGTACAGTTTTGAAGGAGGTTTGATATTTCCTTCCTCTCTCGTGTTATCGATATGTCAGAGGTACAACGGGATACTCTCCGAGATTGATATAGATATATTGCTAGTATATTGTAGATATGTTTCAGTTAGAAATGTTTCATGGTTGGTAGAAAAGTGGTGAGATCACTTTAATATATTTTGGTTTGAAATCCTGTCGTCTTGAATTTTTTTTTTTTTTTTTACTCACCTGTTGGCTGTACCACTGCTGAACAAAGGCCTCCACTTTTGTTTTCCAAACATCTCTATTTTGTGCCCTTTCTGACCATCTGTCTAAATCATTGCAGAGAAAATTTTAATTGCTGGGTTTTCTTTAAATAGTTTCTGTTAGATTATGAATGCTAATTTCTCGTAACATGGTCTGATGAAACGAACCATAAAAATCATCCATGATTGACTTCTAATTATCTTATTTCAAAGCGAAAGAATCTTTTTGACAATCATCAGATTGTCAAAAACATTTCGCACTAATCAATCTTGGCAAAGAAATCTCATTATTTACCGAAAACAAAAATACTACAATGCAGTCTTAAATCTGTTCAAACAATGTTAACTTTATTAACATAATTTATAACTAACTGCATCAACCTTGGGTTTAATTTAAATAGAACTGAATGAAATACGACAACAGCTGCTTCTGTATATAACGTAGATTATTTCAGAACTACCCACATACATGCTTACATAAGTTTGCAGTAACCCGATTTTCTGGCAAAATTAAGAGACACTACTTTCAAAAAGAACTTTCGTGTAGACTTTCTTCTGATGAATGAGGTCGAAAGTAGTCTTTAGTTTATTATAGCAATAAAAAATCGATTTACTGACAATTACTGAAGAAATAAGTAACGGTTTCAAATAGGATTATTTCAAGAATGCATGCAATTCATTGCGGTTGGCAAACTAGAACATTTCACAGCGTAATAATTTACATTGTTTTCAAAATTATGTGACTGAAAAAACATTAATTTAATTTAATATTTCTGGGAAATCTTGAGAATTTTGTCTGCAAAAGTTTTTGAAAATGAAAATGTCAATCAATCAAACAGTGTTATAAAAGTCTTCACGGTTGATTTGTGTTCCATTTTATTGTCTACATAGTAAATTCACTTACCTCTGTTACAATAGTGTATGCATAGAAGAGAAGTAGAGAATAAAAAAAAAACGGGCATTTACCAATGTGACTTTTTCAATGTCATATGTACTTTCTTAGTTAAGCTAAGACGCGCCTGACATACGATGAAGGAAAACATCGTGAGGAAATCTGGACTTAATTCTAAAACGCGCAGTGAGTAAGCGTGGTAATCAATGCTCGTTCCTTCTCTGTATGAGAAGAGGCCTTTGCCCAGCAGTGGGACAGTTACAGGCTGATTTATTTATTCAAAATCAAAAGTTTTTAATTTCACACTACCTTTTGCCCGCGGCTTCGCTCGCGTTAATTAAGCTCAAAAAACACTTAACACACTACTAAAGTTTCTGTAATAAAAATTATAATTCAATCGTGATTCGAAAGACACGGCGCCATCTATGAACGTTATTGTTGTTTTCCTCGGGTACAGTACTTTTTTTCGGGATGAAAGGTACCATATGTCCGTTTCTGTACACCTGACAACGGATATGCAAAATTTCAGGATGATCGCTTCAGTGGTTTAGACGTGAAAAGGTAACAAACTTACTTTCGCATTTAGTTAGGATTAGGATAAACCATTACAGGCGCTTATGAAAAGTCCAATTTAGGTTCACGGTTCTAATTAGTCTTCCTATGGAGAAGAGCGGGCAAGAAATTCCATAGTTACTCTTTTAAAATATATATTTTAATTCTATCTAAGTATATTATAGTGCGACCCAACAAAAAACCTCTAAATCTCCGCTAATATGACTTACACGCGCAAGAAACAATCAATTTCGCCTCTTGAACAATTTAATGAACTCTGCTGACGTATCTACGCGTGTCTATTTAAAATCAGTTGGCTTCGCGCCTGAGACAATAGGTGACTATTCAGTCCTATTGACGAGTTCCGCTCATGCGGGGGCTAGATCACAGGAAATGTTGCTTTTGGAATTTTAACATGCATTTTGTAGACAGATTGGGATATCAAAATATCTTTTCGATTGTCTAGTTAGCCTTCGACATTTTATTACCAGAAATTAACTACGCTAGACTAAGTTGATTGATTCATCTAGTAAACTATCAATATCGCTAAAAACTCCAATTTTACAACACGTTTGGTGCAGTGTTTGAGCGATTGGCTTCTACGTTACGTTGACGTACGACCCGTTGTTGTTGATTTGTGACTGTAAACGGACCCAAGATACAGGAGAAATGATAGAGGCAAAAGGCATTTCTAAAAAAAAAAAAAAAAAAAAAACTTCGTTCGTGAAAAGATAGAAAATACTATGAACAATTAAATCTTACGATTAACCTTTAATCTCGTCACAATGTAAACAAACAAACCACACAACGTGAAAAACAATTAAATGAAAAGAAAAACAAGGTCAAACAGATAACCTCGCGCTAAAGACAAAACATTTGGCGGAAATTGAGCAAAGAAATATTTCTTTCATCAACACCGGAATATTGTATGAACAAATGTATTGTATGACATCTTAACGTCGCCCTGGCCTTTTGCCAGGGTACGCCCTACTTGTAACTGATCGTGCATTCATTTGGAAGTACTTAATACATTCATGAGAGATTGAGAGGGTTCAACGCTGTGGGACTATTAGACCAACCCTAAGGGTTGGACCTCATCTGGCAGCACGGAATCGCCTTTTTCCGTCGCCCTTTCTCTTTCTGTCGCTTAGAACTGCCATTGCCGACCATTGCATTTTGTCCGTGATGCCGATCGCCTCGAGGATTCCGCCGCGTGCTATCGCATTATGCTTTCTGTCTCGGTCTAGCAAATGGCAGTTCTAAGCGACAGAAAGAGAAAGGGCGACGGAAAAAGGCGATTCCGTGCTGCCAGATGAGGTCCAACCCTAAGAGAGCCTTTCCACCGGAGATGTGCTATGCAACGTTGCTATGGATGCGTTTGATATCCACCAATCATATTCATCGGCCCTCATAGTGGAAACTGATTCAACTAAGCTACGTTTATTATATGGAAGGATGCGTGCTATGGATGGTCGCGAGTGGTGTAGCTATGTGCAGAGCAGTGTACCTACAGTAGGCGCGCGTTTGTCACCGAGAACATCTTACTCGCTCCGCTACATTTAGGCTTGCTAACCTTTATGTATGAATTTACCGGGACTTTGGCAATCAAAATGCGGGACGTGACAAAAAAAGCGGGACCCAACTGTCAAAGGGAGGCGAAAAATACAATTAGAAATTAGTTTTTCGTTCGTTCGACGCGAGACTCGCGGTCGCGATCTACACTCTTCTAGCTAAACAAAACGTACGTTCACTTTTCAACTTCTGTCTGAATGTTTAGCCGTAAATACGAGAAAACGGGACAATTGGCGTCCCGCACACGTCTTTCGCGGGACGCATCCTCTAAACCTCTAGAAACGGGACGTCCCGGCTCTCGCGGGACGGTTGGCAAGCTTAACTACATAGCTTAGCATAAGTGGAAACGGTCATATAGTTTCGTAGCTGAGCTTTTATATTCTCGCAGCGTAGCTGCATAACACATCTGTGGTGGAAAGGTACCTTATGCCTTGTTACTTATAATTAGGTTGACAGACAAAGTTATATTGAAACCAAACGTTTTCGAATGCGAACATAGAAAACTTCATCACTCCTCACTAATCTACTCTACTTATTTTCCCTTGTTCACACACGTTTAGCTTCTAAATTACTCGCTAATCGACTAAATTACTACCCTCACATTAAAGCCCAGTGCCAAGCAGTTTACTATGTTCCGTCGTGTGTATGTGAGAGCCCAACAAGGGGATATAGAAATCCTCTATAACTCCGTTACTTAGATTCGTATGCTCCATCTTAGACCCTGTCTGCGCTTACCATCAGGGACCTAATTTTCCTAAAATAAATCTTGATAAATCACAACCGAACCAAGGCCGAACCGTTCATTCAGACAGTTCTCAATTTCAAAAGCTATCAAATTGTTTGACACAAAAAACAAAATCAATCATTTTGAAAGTTTTCGAAAAAAAAAACTGACTGACGGTTGTGGTTCGATTGCGTTTGGCAACAATTTATTTTAGGAGAATTGGGCCCCAGGTTATACTAGTATAAAACGAGATGAGGTCAAATAATCATCTAATTTTGGAATCGTAATAAAAACATAACTATGGTGCTGGTATCATCAACGTTTGGATATTTGATAGACTTAAAATTCTTCCGAGTCAGAATATTTTTAATTGTCATGTGGAATGCTAGGGTGCCGTTATTAAAGGATTCTCTTTCAATAGGGACCGCTCGACTCGCCTGCAATCTCTTGAAATATTCCATTATTTGACGGTTCAGAAGAATTCATCTTTTAAAACCACCAGATAATTGAAAAGCATTGTTTTTCACTGAAGTGAATTATCGGTCTTCTATTTAGTTTAAAGATAACATAAGTATTGCGTTAAAATACTGAAAGAAAGAACTAAAATAAATTGTATTCAGCCAAGGAAAGGATAAATAATAAAAAACATACTTAGGTACACATTTTATGCTGTCGAGCATGCCCATATCGAAAAGGTCGCCAACTCAGCAAAATAAAGCTTGGTTGAAGTGCCGATTTTCCTAAGCTCTTCATAAGTTGTCGCTCCGATAAAAATAAATGTAAATGTTTTATATGTAATACTTGCGACTTATTCATAATTCACCACTCGAAACTCGAACTGTATAGTTTTAATTTGTCTTATGCTATAAGTTATAATTTTACCCGACGCACACTGGGGCAAGGAAGCATTGCAAGACATTGATGGCGGAAATTAAAAAAAATTAAAGGTTATTTTACAGATCCCACTTAAAGCAGTTCCATAAACTACTTACCAACCCACGATATGGCAGTATTTAAATGCTTTAGAACTTATCCACCTTTCCACAACATTACACTAATGTTATTAGTTGTCAGCGCGTGTTCTGTGGCTTACAAATTTGTATGCGTTTTCTAAGCCTTTCTTTCCGTACAAATAAATAAATTTAGTATTTTTTAACTATGGAAACTTAAACATCAGGTATGTAACGATGTTTTAGCATATGTCAATTTGTGAGTGATATACGCAGATAATGAAAAATAAATGAAATGATTTATTGTGATAAAATTGTAGCGAAACTCGTAAACATTTAGTGTTTTAGTTGGGTATTCCGGGATATCAAGCATTATTTTTTGTGTTAAAATTACTCCTGTATCGTGTACAGTTAAAATACCCAAAATAATGTTGCTACTTTTTGCTATAATTTTAAATAATGACGATTTTCATCGCTACCAAAATATCATTTATTTTGCGTAAAGTCATATTATTCAGCATTAATTTTTTTGTTTTAGGTACCAGTTTTAATACATTATTCATTAAAATAAATGATTTGCTCGATATACTTAGTGAAATGTTCTGGTGAAGGTAGTTTTGAAGAAAAGTTTAATTTTTTTGTAAAAGAATTGGAACAGAGAACGAATTGCGACCAAAATAATTCAAAATACAAAATTTTTAGTTCTTTGTTTTCATATTTCTTTAAAATAAACCAATTACAACTTACTTCTGGTTTATTTTAATATTTAGTAACAGAAACACTTAAAACATTAATATAATGATTAATATAACAAACAATATATTTAAAATCTTACTAGACATAATCTTGTAATTATTTATAATGCGTCAAATGTTTTAGCGATATTATTTTATTTAATGCCACATATTAGTGTTCCTTGCCCCAGTGTGCGACGCCGCGCCCGCGTCTCTCATTTCAAACAAATGGCGGGGCGAGGGCGGTAATTATACAGGAGGCGATTATTCTATTTTTTTTTTAATCTCAATTTTCCGTAGCGCAATCTCTTATGCGTTGTCTTTATAAACAAAACAATAAGCCGCGGAATACATGCCATTTCATTGCAATTTAAATAAAATACTGAGTATAATAATTGTCCTCCTGTTTTTTCAGATGTTTTCTTCTGTTTTTAATTAAACAGGATATTTTACTACATAACCCTGTCTAAGGCTTAAAATGCACTAGCGGCCAGCTGCAATGCGGCGTGCCGCGCCGCAGCCTCAAAATAACCGGAGCGGTTGACGGCTGGCCGCAAGTCAGTGCGTCGACATCATGCGGTTTCATGTAAAAATCGATGTGTGGCCTGCCGCAAACGGCACGCCGCATCGCGGCCAGCCGCTAGTGCGTTTTAAGCCTAAAGACAAATCTTTGAACTCCTAAGGTGCAAGCCTCGTCTCACCTCCTCAAGTTTTTCAATTATCTTCACAATTATAGTACTAATTTGTATTATCTTTCCAGGCGTCTGGTGTGACAGTTTCGGACGCTTGTAAAACGACGTACGAGGAGATCAAGAAGGATAAGAAGCACCGCTACGTGGTGTTCTACATCCGCGATGAGAAACAAATTGATGTGGAGACCGTCGGCGAGCGCAACGCTGAATACGATCAGTTCCTCGAGGATTTGCAGAAGGGCGGCACTGGCGAGTGCAGGTATGTCCTTATCAAGCTTTGTTCAGCATTCTAATTGCGCAACACACATTATTCATTGCGTGGTACATAGTTGTGAAGAAGTCGGATTTTTAATACATAAGGTATAAGGTGTAACAGGCTGGTATCCGCAACTCCACGTCTAAGCACGTATTTTGCGTGATGGGTGGTAAGTATAGTTACTCGATCCACCCTAACTCCTCGAAGAAGGCCAGCACACCTTGATGTTACTGATGATCTCTCAGAGAGTGCAGTGTTTGTTATTACATATACGTTGCTATGGAAATTGATGACCTGTCAAGATCAAAGCCATAGCGATGACGAGTGTTTTGCACCATTAAAATGCTGTTCACATTGTTTCAGTAGGTTTTATTTTAAATCTTTCTCTTGCGTCTGACTCTTGTCGCGCCTGCCCCTCGGATTCAGAACCTTTAAGTAGTTGTCGGTCCATTCGGTTTTTTGTCTCGTTTCGTCTATGATTCTCGTAACGAGATAAAAAGAGACAGCTTACTGGAGCGATCGACAACTGACTAGTCGAGTCGTTCTGAATGAGGAGGCTGGTGGTAAGCGCAGATAGGGTCTAAGAATGAGCATAGAATACAATTAACAAAGATGTAGAGCGATTCCACTATACCTCTCTGGAGCTCACACACGACTGAACGCAGTAAACTGATTGGCCAGAATTTAATGTGAGGGTGGTAACTAGCCAGGCGGATCGTATAGATCCTACCACCAAGCGCGGCTTTTGTATAATCTTACAATACGCGTATGTTCCCTGCGTGCGGTGAGGAAGTTTTAAATTCCAGGTCTTCCACACACAAGATAAATCTAAGCTGATGAAATACAAAATATTGATGTTTAAATATGGTTGTGTTGTTATGTGACTACTCAGTGCCTGTCATTGTTGAAGCTACCTTTCGTCGTCAATCAATTTTATTAGCGAACCGTCATACTTCTATCCCCAAAAGATATTGCAGTGCCCTACCACATAAACTTATGACTACATGAATCTCTTATGGAAAAACAATTCAATGATTGTACTATTGCGTCTGGTTCAACCACGATTCCTATTGAACGCGAAAGTAAATAATATAACATATATTATGGGCTCCACATGAGGCTAAGTACTCAGTGATGTTGAAGCGAATCCAGAACAAATTCACGCGCCACGTGTACAAGAAACTTTATGGGGTATACCCATTTTACCCTTTGATGTACCCCACACTTTTTGTACTGGGTATGGTGGGGTACAATTAACTCGGGGTGCGACGGGAATTTGCACTAGTGTCGTACATGGTGAGACTGCTCCGAGGCATAGAGCACAACCCGAGAGTGTTGCAGCGGTTGTTGTCCGTACCCGACCGTTATGTGTGGATTTAATCCACACATAACGGTCGGCACACTGTGGAAGCGGCGGCCCCCGCCGCTACTGGTCGTACCTTCAACTAGGACCAACTTGCTGGCCAAAACCCCTCTGACTCGAGCAATTCGCACCATCAATTACATTCATATCGAGAGAGTTGAAATGGATATATTTACATGTCACTGGGGTGAATTCGCAAAAGTACTATTGTTTACGTTGTGTTACAATGATCTTGAGATGTATTTGGTGCTCTAATTTTAGTTTTGTGTGTGTGACTTGGCTATTGTATTAGGTTATAGACCTGTAATGATAGTTTAAGGCATTTAAATAAATAAATAAATAATTTAGAGCTTGCTCACATTTTATACGACAATAGCCACTATCGTTTTCACAAAGTTTACCAAGCAATTTAACTTACTAAGTCATTATACTGCCGCAGGTACTCTTCTAGATTCACTTACTAACGTTTTCTCTGTAAATTTTTCAGATATGGCCTCTTCGATTTCGAGTACACCCACCAGTGTCAGGGCACATCGGAGGCTAGCAAGAAACAGAAGCTCTTCCTCATGTCATGGTGCCCCGACACCGCCAAGGTCAAGAAGAAGATGTTGTACTCCAGGTAATTGATCTTATGGATATAAGCTTCTCTCAATAAGCAATGTAATGTAAAGCCAATATGGAAAGAGAATTAAACGTTATTACTAATTACGCAATTATCAACTTTAACAACATGTGTTTAAGTTCATTTTAGAATGACAAAAATTACCGAAAAGGGCTTAAAAGTAATTTGAATGTGATGGAAACTGAACTATTAACCATTGAATTAAGGTTCATAATCCCAAAGCACGTTAATTATCACTTTAAAGTGGCTGATGTATAGAGACTTTAGAGGGAAGCCGAGTATCGTTCACAGCTTAGGTAGTCAGAGGGGAAACGCTGAGGGCATGTAGCTTAAAAAAACCGCCCAAGTGCGAGTCGGACTCACGCATGAAGGGTTCCGTACCATTATCGATAAAAACCGCAAAAAAAACACGTTTGTTGTATGGGAGCCCCCTTGAATATTTATTCTATTCTGTTTTTTAGTATTTGTTGCCGGCAACAGAAATACATCATCTGCAAATTTCAATTGTCTAACTATCACGGTTCATGAGATACAGCCTGGTGACAGACGACGAACGGACAGCGGAGTCGTAGTGATAGGGTCCCGTTTTACCCCTTGGGGTACGGAACCCTAAAAACAACAATTTGCAGAATAAATAATTTCATTTTATTTGACACTCCCTTTTTCCATACTTGGAAGTTTGGAAATGGGGGGAGGGTAGGGTACAACAACTATTAGGTGTAGTCTTTTTTTTTGTTTACGAAATATTTGATCCCGCTTGAATTATTCGTAAATCGTGGGAGCGTTTACACAAACACCCAGACCCGCAACAACTATTTCGTTTTGTGCGGAAATATAATCCGCGACCCGCATCTCAGAAAGCAAAGTGCCATTGCACCAGTCGTGATCATTTCCACACGTGTCAATTCACTAACGTCATCACACCAAAGCAATAATGACATACGCTACGCTTAGTTTGTATACTGAAATGCACGTTTTATTACTGTCAAGAATTATGTGTTTACACCTTGTACACACGGTTACGTAACAAGCTATACAATTCCAGTACGAGGTAATATACAAGGTTAGTCGGAAAGGGAGTACTAATCCGAAAGGGTGTTAAAAGTACACATAATAATGAATAACTTTTGTTCTACAACTTAAAATCAATAGTTTAAGAGAAATAGCTGTTCAAAGATTTCATAAAACATAATGCTAAAATCTATCTATCTTCAACTATGAGCAGCTGTGTATACAATATATTATAGGTCACGAATTAGACGGTCTATTTTCTGATTTCGTAAATAAAGCAGGGACAAAGATTTTTTGAGAAAACTAAATTAAATATAATTTTTCATGGAAATAAAAATGATTGAGTTTTGAAATTTTAACACTTGCTTTAAAACAGTCATCAGTGATACTTGTAAGTGGCCCTTGTATACATAACATCACGCCTTATTCCTCGAAGGGTTGGCAGAGGTGTATATTACACCCTCATTTCGCCGTTATCTTAAAACCCATGTAATAGGGGCGAGCCTATTGTCATCAACCGGGCACAAATCCTAACTCCTGGCTGCTACTGAGAAATTCCACACGGAAAAACCCAATAACACTTTGCCCGACCTGGGGATCGAACCCCGGACCTCGCGCTTAGTAGTGAGGCAATCAACGAGCTGATCTCACGTATAGGCTTTCCGTACTGTTTGGGGGTTTAAGTATTTTTATGACCTACGCAAATGTCCGGCCGATGTCGTGTCGGTCGATGTCGGTGTCGTCGTGTCGTTGAGTTTCCTGAAATAAGCTTGAGCTTCACGATGGCTGATGCATGCGTACCGTCAGTTCGGACTGGTCAACTCAAATCTGCTATGGCTCTTTCCTCAAAAGGCCATTCCAGACGTTGCCCTACATTGTTACAATCGCATAGTTTTATACCACATTGTCTGGACTTTAAAAGAGACTTTGACCTCTTTGTTTCGGCTTTTCTTCTCAGAGGTAGTCAGATAGGAAATGCCGGCGCCATCTAGACATAAAAAAACATTACATTGACTTGTAAAAGTGTCTGTAGCAGATTTATTTTTAGAATTAAATATCATATAATCGTCACCCTCCGCGCTAACTGTCGTATCTAGCAATTGATAATTTTTCTGAGAAATTCTTACAGAGTGACGTATCAGCTTCAAATGAATAGAAATAAATAAATAGATACCTTAGGGCTTTAGGGCAACTACTAACTTAAAGAGTAAGCCAAGAGCAATATAAAAATGTTATTAATTCATTAAAATAAAGCCACAGCTAACGCAACTACTGAAAAATTATCAATTGCTAGATACGACAGTTAGCGCGGAGGGTGACGATATAATGTAGCCACTTACACAATCTGAAAGCAATAAATGATTATGAAAGACAGACACTACAGATAATACAAACATATCCAGGCCGAGCCGTCTAACAGATCGTGTCGTTCCAGCCGTAATCGTGTGATAATAAACTAAGTCCTTGCGCGCAGCTGCCAAAAAACACTAAATTATATATAGCTATCGTTTCCAACGCGTGCATAACAGAAATAATATTGTTTATGATCTACTATGACGGTGGTTGTTAAAAAATTGTGTAGCAAATTGGGGTAATTGCTGAAATTGGATCTTTGTTTTCAGTAATACGCAAAGTTCCTTTAAAATCTATGTAAATATAATAAAATCGTAATGAAGCAAAAATAAAAAATAAGTGGTACGTTTACTAGGAACGATACTAATGCCGAAACAGAAGTTTGTAGAATTTCTGTCTGTATGTCTGAGCTTCACGCAAATACTGCAGTATAGATTTAATTAAAATTTGCCTGAAATGTCCGTTAAAGAGCGTTATAGGGTACAAATTATCACGCTATTGAGTGTAAGTAATGAGCAGTAACCTTATGTTTCCGTATGCAAAGTCGCGGATACAAAGCCAGGTAGTATTATATGTATAAAACCACAAAGTTTGCGTATTCGATCATCGTCTGCCTAGCCTTTTCCCGACTATGTTGGGGACGGCTTCCAGTCGAACCGGATGCAGCTGAATATCAGTATTTTACATGGAGCGACTGCCTATCAGACCTCCACAACCCAGTAACTGGGTAATACGATACTCTTGGTAAGACTGGTTGTCAGACTTTCGGGCTTCTGACCAACAGTAACGACTGTCAAAGATCTACAAATGACAGCCGGGACCAACGGCTTTACGTGCTTTCCGAGGCACGGAGGAAACTCGCTATGGTAAATGGTCACCCATCCACAGACCAACCTCGGCAAGCGTGGCTTAACCCGGAAGATCGGTCTATGCGGCTGTAATTATTTAGCCACGAGCTCCTCGAGTTTGCGTATTCGATATGACGATATAAATTAATTTACACTGATTCTAGTTAATTTTTGATAACATCTCATTGTTTTGTTATCTTAGGAATCAATATAATCTTAATAGAAGGGAAAGTAACAATAAGTACTTATAAATATGTAAAAACTGCTTCTAACTTTATAAGCATTCAATTTTCTAATTCCTTGTAATAATTCGACTCTGCTTATTGTAGTCCACTGCTTAGCCTGCATAAGCCTTTTTCAACCTACGTCATATTCAGCCTATTACCACAGTGTACCTACTTACTCCATAGTATGGAGTCCATACAGTGGGTCAACACCCATACGTTTGACAGGTCCTATGAAATGTCAAAATTATGTAGGGACGGAGGTTATGTCTCAAGTATGCAGTATGGCTACTCGGGACATAACCTCCGCCCCTTCACCCCGCAACCCCCCGCACGATTGCTCTGCGACAATGTTCTACGTTGACCGACTGCAAGCAGTAAGATATAGGTAGACTGTGCTATTACCATCCTGCTGCTGAGGCTCTTCTCAGAATGAATAAGGTTTAGGCTCTAGTCCAACACGCTGGCCTGCTAGCCTCACATACGCAGCGTTAGATAATTTTGTCGTCGAATTATGTCATGCCAAGACGAGATATTGTGTTGCTTATTTCGCCTCGGCACGAAAGAATGCATCGACAAAATTATCTCGCGGTGCGCATGTTAGCCCAGTTGGTGCGGGTTGGCGGATGACACACACTATCGAGAACTTTTTGGAGCTCTCTCAGTTGTGTAGGGTTTCTCACGAAGTTTTCCTTCTCTCTTATCGCTGCGTCATGAGATCCGGGTTTTCGTCTGCCCCGGTGGCTTCCTTCAGTACATCGGTCCATCTATTTATTTATGTACGCACAACAAAAACTTTATAATAATAGGCATAGAGACCCACAAGTATAGATAGATATACTTTATTGTACACTAAAAGAAATAAAACAGTATAAAGTAGTAGTATAAAGGTGCTGCTTAATTCTGAAGAAATTTCTGACAGCAGACCTCAATAGGTCTGCTGTCAGAAATTTCTAAAGAAAAAGAATATTATTATATTCTTTTTCTTTTTTTAAAAAAACGTTGCCCCACTTTAAGATTTCTCTTGTATCGTGGATGCGTTCACAGACACAAATCTCACATACACAAACGCCCAGACCCGAAACAACCATCTGTAGGCCATACAAATTTTTGTTCCGTGTGGGAATCGAACCCAGTATCGTAGTATCGACCAGTAGCGCAGAAGCCCATCGCTTAGCCACTGCACTAAACGTGTCGTCTTATATGAATATTATAATTAAATGATAGAATGAATATAAAAACAAAAACACTTTGTAATGTTATACGTAAACTAAAAAGATAACTGGCTCGTTAGTCCCACACAAAAGAACAATCTAGAGCCAATTAGCACGAGTAGAAAATACTGAAAAGAGAAAGTTACAATAAAAATGCTAAAATCAAACGTATGACTTTCACAAAACTACGTCATCGTTTACAAACAGCATTTTACACGATTACTTATCATACCGATAAGCATACCTTGGTTCTGAGTAATCATGATTTGAAATAATGCGTCATCTAATTTCGAGTGTGGGGCGCGGCATTGTCAAATTATTTGTAAGTGGATTGAATCATTAAATAGCGAAGAATGGTATAAATAGCTAGAAAAAAATTAATGGAATCAGGAAGGAATAATTGTCAAAATTAGCGTGGGTCGATCGCTAGTTAGATGTTTTAAGGTTTAAGAACTTTATTTCTCAAAAAGAATTATATTCACTTACATGAGAAAAACTTAATCTAATTAAGTTAAATTACATAAGGTGACGCAGCGGCTACACAACAAGAATAGGTTAGATAGGTACAATACCCGAAGACAATTTACAGTTTTGATTCCTTTAAAATAAGCTTCTTTAGAGATTTTTTGAAAGTAATCATCGACTTTTGATCTTTTACATTTCGAGGCAATTTGTTATAAAGCTGTACTCCTTCATACAGAATAGTATGCAGGCCGTAGTTTGTTCTAGGCGCCCGCAACACTATATTATTTGCTCGTCTAGTTCGGTATCTGTTGTGTATATGTGATTGTTTTGTAAAAGTTAAGTTTTATATTATCTTTTTTCATAACATCACGCGTGTATTCCCCGAAGGGTTGGGCAGAGGTGTATAGTGCTCTCTCATTTTTAAGTTCCTTGTAAAAGGGGGCGAACCTACTGCCATCAACCAGGCACAAATCCATACTCCGGGCTGCTACTAAGAAATTCCGCACGGAAAAACCCAATAACACTTCCCGACCTGGGAATCGAACCCAGGACCCAGCAGTCGCGTTTGCGACCCTAGAGGTCCACCGAGGCAATCACAATAGGAGTTAGTACTTAATACTAATTAATAATAACTTTTTACTACAACACGATATTTCTCATTCTCCAGCTCGTTCGACGCATTGAAGAAGTCGCTGGTCGGCGTACAGAAGTACATCCAAGCGACCGACCTCTCGGAGGCCTCGCAGGAGGCTGTTGAAGAGAAGCTGCGCGCCACCGACCGCCAATAAGTCAGCATTTATCGCCACGACCGACGTGAGGACGCATCGCGAACACCGCCCTCGGTAACAACCGCCAACAACATCGCAAGTGTCACTTGACACAGTCGGTCATCGCCGGTCAGTCAGCGATGAACCACTGTGTGAGGTACCTACATTGTGGTCTTAGTCAGTATTGTAAGGCTGTGTTTCGCGATGCGACCCACAAAGTTTCGCATGGGTTTTTTTTATATATCGTTTCAATCCTTAAGCTTTCGCAGTCGATTCTACTCCGGAGCGGCCGCACCGAACAGTCGGTTGTCGGAACTCTTACAGTTAACTGTAACCCACGGTCGACTCCGCGACAGCCTCTACTATAGCAATTAAGGAATCTTTATGTAATAATTTAAATTATACTAATTATTATATATATATTTTTTTCCTATAAAATAACTAAAGAGTAAGTTAAGCTCAAACTAAATTTAAATACAGCGTACGCGTCGATCTTTTTTTATTGTAAAACTGGTTAGCGAACGGCCGGTCGGCTTTTATACTATTTAGATTGTAATATAAAGAATGTACGATTTTATACGGTCACCTAGTTTCGTTTGAGATTCATCTTGCTAACGGATGTAAGCTTGAGCTACGGCTCGACACATGGCGGGCGTTGGATAAGTATTTTGTAACCGATTTATCCAGAAATACACTCGATATACATAAGAGAATATTAGTTGTTTTATTTGTTATTCACCTTTATTCATCTTATTATAGTACATTTTTAGTATTCCACCGGCATCGGGAACAGGGTACAAGCTACCGGTGCGGTGGTCAAAGCATCAGAGAGAGGAACTTACCGTACCGCTTTCTATATCAGGCCCTTGATCCAGCCACCCAACGAGAGCCTATTTAGATATTGGTCGAGGCTTTTGGCTATTATGCCATTGGCCGCAACTACTATCGGCACAGTGACTGCTGTATCCGTATCCCACATGGCGGCAACCTCGTCTGCCAAGTCTTGATATTTAATTTCTTTATCCTTCTCTGCGTTCACAAGGTTCTCTTCATGCGGAATAGTGATATCAACAATCATTGCAAGACGCTCTGATCGATCTATCACCACTGTTTCTTGCTTATTCATATTTTAACCTGACGTCATTAAGTTGACGTGAATGAGAGTATTGATTACATCTTGTTATACACACCCTGTGTATTATAATCCACGCACACACGAACATAAATACCTACTATCATGTTAGCTGTAACTTTACAATTAAATATACTATCGCAGTATAATAGCAAAAGAGTGCTAATGGTTATCCTCTTGACAAATTAGTCGCGTTTAACGATACGCTCAGAGATAAGTTTGCATTTCACAATTTTTATTTTTTATTCGTGCATTCTGTCCGCAAGCATTCACTTTAAATCGCTTTTGCATACTGAACATGCTTCTGCAGCTGAAGGCACACGAATTCATAAGTGTGTCTAAATCTGTCCAGCGTTTTCCGAACTGATGCTGATTAATGTGATTGGGTCCCACCCGTTTACCATACGTGAACTGATTACAGAGCAACACGGCCACCGATGGTCGTCGATCGCGTTGCTCAAGTACGAGATAAAAGAGATTTTTTGTGAAAAACTTGATCAAGTCTATCGATGACAAGTTTACAAAATTCATTGAAGCCTAGACACAATGTGACGACACGTTTGGTGCAGTGGCTGAGCGATTGACTTCTGTGCTACGCGTCGTGGGTTCGATTCCCGCACGGAACATATACATATTTGTATGGCGTACAGATAGTTGTTCCGGGACTGGCTGTTTGCACATGTGAAGATTTGTATCTGTAAACGCACCCACGATACAAGAGAAATCTTAGTGTGGGGCAAGGTTTAACATAAAAAAAAAATGGTGCTTTGTTCAAAATCTCCCGCGAGAGTCGCAGGTTCGATTTTGGAAGTGAGACAAATATTGTCATGGCTTACAAAACGTGTAAAGCGTTTATAAAGTGTTCAGATTGAAGCCTAAGAATTTTTTTTTCATACCGGATTTAAGTATACCGAACGGTCAACAAAAACGTGGTGCAGACAATGAAACGAAAGTTGTAATGATATTTTAAAACATTTATTAAAACACATCGTGGCAACAATATTGCTATCACACTATCTTCTATCACAAATGAAATCTTAACTACAATGACAGTAGTAAGTTTCAAAACATTTATAATTTTCATCTCATCAGAATTGATATTTTACTGCCTTATGTTCATCATATTTTCAGAGGTACGTATTTAATCATTATCAAAATGAACGCAGCACACTTAGAGACACGTCATATTTCTGTAAATTAACTTAACTATACATCATTCAGGCAGTTGCATCAATTATACAATAATAAAATTATTCTTTTACCTTAGCATAATATTTTACCATCATTTGGTATTAAATTATTTAATCTGGCAACATTTAAAAATTATTATGAGCTAATGTCAGCTGTCGTCTCAGCAGTGAGACACATTCTTAAATAAGATTACTTACGGTTTACTCACGTGCATTTTTCGGGATTGCCCGACTAGTTTCGGACCCAAACGGAACCCTTATTCATGAGCTGATAACACGGCGAAGTCGTGAGTCAAACATCGCATCGAAACTATTCGGGCAATCCCGAAAAATGCACGTGAATAAACCGTCACTAATCATAAATTATGATAATTTAACTAGAATAGACGTAATTTAGGTCTATTCAATTTAAAGAATAGACCTAATTTTACGCACATTCTAAAGGCTTATTCACACTGATTAGTTCCACTGATACCAAAGTTATAATGATCAGAACTTGCGTTTAATCTCGAACATTTAGAGCAGCAGCAGTACTAATGAAAGTGCAAATAGAGCTTAAGCTTACTCCGAGTATGGTGCCGCGGCTGACGATGGCGATGCGATACCACAAGAATAAAACACCGCTTGTCCGTAGTTCAGGCGACTTTAACGTTCAAAGCTACAATAATTAGCTGCCTTTGTAATTTTTACTATTGGAAAGAACCGCTATCGATATTCGAAACTTCAGCAAGTTGTATAAAATTATATAACTTTACATGGGCGTAGCTAGGGAAGAAAGGCTTAAGTAGCTATCTGGGCAGTGACTGTAGATTTAGAACTTATTGTCAAGTGGAAACTGTAAATCTCCATATACAACGTGTAACATAATACACGCAAATTCTGAAAGTAGTTTGTTGAGAATCGGCTACTGAATCGATTGCAGCCATTTTTTAAAAGTAATTTCTTGTCAGTTTTTTAATTGAAATAAAGAAAATTGAGCCTTATTTCAAGGCCAAAGACTGAATTTTAAATGCAGTTAAAAAACTAAAGTAACACTATTTTTTTAAATAATCATTATTTAAGCACAAAAATAAAATTACAGTGTATATATTACTAGACTTTGCCCGCGACTTCGTCCGCGTGAATGTCGGTTATTGATCCCTAATTTACTGATTATAAAATATAGCCTATAGCATTCAGGGATAACGTAGCTTCGTATTGGTGAAAGAATTTTTGAAATCGGATGAGTAGTTTCGGAGATTGCCTCCTACATACAAACAAACAAACAAACAAATTCTACCTCTTTATAATATTAGTATAGATGATTAAAGCTGAATATTCTTATTGGAGTGATTGCGTTATTCCAGTTACATGTTGTATTTACTTATTCGGGTCTTTTATTAAATAAAAAGAAGCTTGTATTCTACCTAGCTGGCTACGCCCATAACATGATAATATTTTCCATAAAACCACACAACGTAGAATTATCAATATATTTATTGTCAGCACTGTGACCATGCCTATGAGTCAAAATATTATAATGTTGAACATTGAATTAAATGTAGACCTCTCGAATTATGCCTAATAAACTTTGCGGTAGAAAAGTTCTTAGAGATATATTATAAAATCTAGATTCTGTAGCCTAATATTTTCGAAGTTTTGACCAGTAAAAGCAGTTATATTTGCCCTTTCTTCTTTTTAGTATTACCCTTTTGTTAAATCTTTGTTTTCTATTGTCTTTAAATCAAATATGAGCAATCCTATTGAACAATATGCCCATAAAAATCATTTTTTTTTGTGTTTCGAGTAGGCAGTTACTTATTATTGTGCGTGTATTGCGTATAAAACTGCTTTTATTGACCACAATAAGCCTATTAGGCGTCAAAAATCATTAGAAGCATGTGAATTCTACGCCATGTATCTAATATTATTGAAATCGAATTGAATTAACCTTTTTTTTACATACATTTACTTATAATCTAAATCACTTACATAATATTAAAATTCCTTTTATGAATCACATTTAAGTCGAATTATTTTAAGGATTAAATTGTAAATGCATTTCTGGGGAGAAAATTTCACTGTTCTGAATTTTTCAGGGTTACAGTACCTACATTATTCTATTCAGATATGAATAATAAGAAATATTTTAAGTTATAATTAAGATAAGAAGACACAATTCCTCATACAGTTGGCCCTAAGATTTATAAAGCTCAATTCACACCAGTGCCGATATTGCTTCGCTATCGATATAATATTAATGAAACGATTAATAATATACTTATTTATACCATGAGATTATTCACTCTAACCATTTCGGGATCAGAACCCATCAAGAATGAAGTGATATCGGTATAATAGTGTGAATGGAGGTTATGGCTGCGTTTATAATACGGCGACCTAAAGAACTGCTGTCGTATAAACGCAACCTAACAGTTAAAAAGTCACATTGTGACGAAAACACGCCGTAATGTAGGCTCCTTACATTCCATTTTCTAACTGTAGAATACTTTCAATCACCTTCAAAGATACCCTTTTCTGTAAAAAATAAGTAACATAAGACGTCATCCCAAATGACACCTTGACTGAAGAATAGCTGCCGTATCCATCAACGTGAGTTCGTCTTCACCTTTGTCCTAGTTGAAGCTTTGTTGAATATCCACGCGTTTCCAAAACCCTATTCTCTAAATAACCCAGTCACAGAAAAACACACTTATTAATATTAGCAAGTTAGTACAACATTATTTCATTATAAATTCAATGTTGCAGTCGAGTACATGAATTTTCTACAAGATCTGGGAAATTTAAAATAGATTTTGGCAATTTTATTGTGAAATCATAGACAGTGCTGCCAGTACAAAAGTATCCAAAAACACTTCGGTAGAATTTGAAAATTGTGGAAGAGCTGAATCTTTTTTCTACCAAATACTACCTTAGTTGAGTATTACCAGCGCAAATTAAATTTAAATAAAGGTACAAATCTAGTGAAGGTAGGATTCCTTTCGTCTAAATTTCTTTCAAGGTCAAAATGACCACTTTACTTCTATTACTTCTGATTCTTTATGTATCCGATTTATTAGCTTTAAATCACATTTTTATCAACAAACTTGCACAAAGGACTTTACACATCATATCAATGCATGCAACTATCATACCAATCTTAGACTTTCCAACCCCTTTCATAAATATGTTACAGGTAGGTTATTTAACTATGACACTCATTCATGACAGGCGGCCATATTGCATTTCTACTCTTTCTAGCGTGTAGCTATCTCACTCCATCACGAACACGTTACTTTAGGCGGCATTGCTAAATAATTACCTGTACTTACTACCCTCAAATACTGCGTTTATGTGCCATTCGATTTTCAAACGTGTTGTTAACACGTAATGTCGTTTTTACGACTGAACCGACTTGACCAACACATGGTATGCTTAATGGATTAAATACTGATGGTACTTATGGTGTCTGCGGGCGCTGGAGTCACGATCGGCTGTTGGATTGTAGGGTCCAGTAGGGGAATGCTGTCTGTTGTTCTGTGAAGAAGATTATAACGATGAGTACTTGTATGTAGTCCTCTCTGCGCGGTTCTATAAATAGGATACTCCTATCTTCTCATTGAGGTGACGAAATAAATGTATCGTGTGGATGATTTGTCTTCATATACTGCAAATCCCTGAATATTGATAGCTTTGTACGTATTCGACATCAGTCGGTTCACTTCACACATAGCATAAACATAATCATCCCGTCACTGTCCCACTGCAAGGCATGGGATTCTACTCAGAATGATAATGGTTTAGGCCTTAGTAACAGTTAGATACGCTATCGTTGCGTAAAAAAAACTACGACCAGTTTCAGTCCATAAAGTGGAATCGGGCCTGCGAAATTACGATTCAATTCAAACATGATCGTAAAAACACTCCGCGCACACACAACAACACACGATGCCAACTCCTCATGTGAATTAGTAAGTACGGTATTTATGTTTTTTGTTTATGTACTTATAGTATTTTTTTGTTATTTGTAGGTAAGTTTTATACTGTTTTTTTTTTATAAGGGTCTTGATGCCCGATTTAAATAAATTAATAAAATAAATCATTATTTTACTCTGAACTGCATCTAATTGAATGTTCACTACTGTATTGTTAGAAGGTTAGTTCTTGTATTATAATGATAGAAGGTAGTACCTGTTCCTGGTAAGTGTAGGTTCAGTGATGACCGCTTCGCAACACGGTGCCGTGGTCTTAGGCCGCACGATAGGCAATGTTGTACATATCGTCGTTGTTAGGTAAATGTACTAAAAATAAAATATTAGAATGTGTGGAATGATCCCATCTAGATGATTAATGTTTATGGGGAATGACCCCATTTGATTGGTAAAGGTGCAGACTGTACACTCACAATTAGAAATCCAAGTATCTAGCACTTAGAAGTTTTACATCATCATCAGTCAGCCGAAAGACGTCGTCTGCTGGACATAGACCTTCCCAAACATCGCCACATCGATCGGTTCTGTGCTTCCCGCATCCAGCGACCTTACAATATTATTTTACCCATTCATACCCTAAAATTTACCTGACAAAGTTTACCCCAACTAATGTAATTTACCCAAATGTTAAAGATCTACCTCAAAGATACAAAATGGTGCTAATTTAGGTTTAGGGCTCCTGAACTCACCATAACAACGACCAGTATCAAGTAAATCGTTGGTGTTGACCAATGAGCTGCGTTTTCTATGGCGACCACTCCCATCACCCAGTTGATGGCAAAGAATGGCTCCAACACGAGACATAGATTCAGATATGTCTTGAGCTCATTGCCTTCTGTGTTCCAACTCCATTTCAAAGATAAATTGTCCATGTACAACATGTTTAGGAGGCCTTTATCTTGCAAGGCTTTTGTTGCTTGAGCGAGATTTGGCTGGAAATACAAAATTCCGTAACTAATTTGGGTAAACAAGGTAAAAGGAACTAAAAAGTCTAAAGTTTATGAAAGGATTGAAGTTAATAATGACATTCGATAAGGGATAAAATTAAAATTTACTGAAATATTTGAGCCGTGACAAAGAAAGGGTAATTTCAGTAATCTCTACATAGTATAAAACAAAGTCGCTTCCCGCTGTCTGTACGCTTAGGGCCTTTTCATTGTCATGCGTGTTTGCGCCCGCGTGCAGGCCAGGCACGCATGCTTGTTGCGGGCCGCATGCTGAGCAGATTATTTTCGCCTCGCCGCCACCGTATTGTGCGTGTCGCCAGGAAGAGAACTCGTGTCAAAATGAATGAATGAATTTTCATATTGATGATACAACGTGCGTGCGACCCGCTTGACAATAAAAACAACACTGACTGTGAAGGTTCGCCACACGCACACGGGCGGCACGCACACGGGCGGCACGCATCCGTGCGAACCACCCGCGATCCGCCCGTGTGCCGCGTGCGTGTGGCGCGCATGACATTATAAACATGTATGATACGATAGTTTGCGGGCAGCACGCATGCGTAGCTGGCCAGCACGCGGGCGCAAACACGCGTGACAATGAAAAGGCCCTTAGATCTTTTAAATTACGCAGCTGATTTTGATGCAGTTTTCATCAATAGAAAGAATGATTCAAGAGGAAGGTTTATATGTAAAATACATTGCACCCGTGCGAAGCCGGGGCGGGTCGCTACTATATGTAGAATAAATCACTAATATATTCTCAAAATTACCAAATCTACCATTAATTTTGATCTAGTAACTTACTTCGCTACCAGTTTCACCGTTCTCCCCCGGTATTGCCAGATTCACGTAATGGCAGTCATCTTCACTCCCATTGTAATCTTTATCAAGGGTTTCTGAACTATCAGTGTTCTTTCTACTACTGCTTGGCGTATAGATATTATCTAAAGTATCTATACTGCCATTTTTGTCATCCATTGGGTCAGTTTTCGGCCAATTCGCTATATGATGGTCCACTAACTCCTGTATTTTAGCCGTCAAAGTTTCCGCTTGCTTTTTATTGACGCTTTGCAAGCCTAAAATGATGATGGCAGTGTTGATCAGGATTAGAATCATAGCAGGTACCATGAAACCCATCACCATCCCCTTTTCTATGGACATCCAGCAGTAATGCTTTATTTCGTAGTGTTCCATTGATAGAGCGTAGTTGAACTGAAAAGAAATTTCATAATATATTATAACCAAAACTCAAAGTTGTTTTACAGTATACACATTAGTAGGATATTTCAAGACAATTTAACGTAGAACTCTGCATAGAACAGAAACTCTAACCAATTTAAGTGTTTCCTTAAGTGCCAGCTTTATTACTTGCTACGTTCAATAACTAACACTATATTTTGCCGTATGCTATGATCTTACCATGACCACGACAGCAGGCACGCCATAGGCCAGCAGATAGTTGTACTTCAGTGGCAGGAGAGTGTCACACGCACAATACTCCGCGACCGCCGCCGCTAGCGCCACTATCCACATCGCGCAGCACACATGCGTGTAGTGCAGGAGCAGGGCTATTCTCTCGCATTGAGAGGGAGATGATACACCCTGGTGGAGAAGATAAGAGTATCAACACAATAAGAAAAACGTCAGAACCCACGGCTAACCATCAAATACATGGATCAAATTCATGGATGTTTAATGAGAAGATTTAGTTATATGTATAAGGTAAATACCAAAAGTGATTTTAAAATTGGCGTAAGTTAGTATTATACTGTGAATAGCTTTTTAAGGAGGGGCAGACCTAGGTGCTCAAACTAAGATAAGTGGTCGAATAAAATACCATCAAAAAATCAAAATTTTAAAAACGGATTATCACTACTATGGCACTCACCATAACAGCCTGTATATAAATAATAGTGCACGCAGCTAGACAGCAGCACAGGTTGATATTGATGGGGTACAGCTTACTGCTGCGACGAAATTCAGCCGCGTACTCGCTCCACATAAGCCACATCACTGCGCTGATTAGCAGCACTACTGCTATGCCGCTTGTGATGAAGATCTGGTGATAGGTGAAGGTAAATCACGATTATATGCTAGGCATTATGTTCACATCAGTCGTATCTGGTCAACAAAAACACACTTGAGAAGAATTTAGTTTTCTAGTCTGACGATAATGATGTCGTCTGCATAAGCTTATCATATAATCCACGTAAGACTATTGGCTTTTCGATTTCTAATCAGCTTGTGTGACTGCGAGCATTGTCTACCATTTGGAAGAATGCCTAGGTCCAGCTATATGCCGTTGATGATAAATGATAATGTCATCAATATAAACTTACCAGTATCATCCACTCGTTTCTAACTCCATGGCAGTTATTGAAACCGTACATATACGTCACGCTGTCTATAATATTGTGCTCCTTCAGATCTGCATCAGCTAGGGAGTCGTCGGGAAGATCTGACTCTGTTTCTACTTTGTTATCTGATGTCTTGCTTATCACTGCCAAATAAATTGTATCTCAATTATTAACATTTACTCAATAAAGAAATGATCATTTGACGAAGACTTGCAAACTGTGGTGTAGCTAGGCGTGGGCGAAGCGGCCCCTTGCCCACAGCTTTGCACTCAAGGGGACCTCGCTGTACTGGGTGCTGACCTGAGGTCGAACGCCATGAAGTACGCTAAATAGTACGATTAGTATCCCACTATAATTGTACCACAGCCCACAGCACATAATTTGATCGATTTTACGCACAGCTTTGCAAAAAAGAGATGGGAAAAAAATGGGAATTGGTACTGAAAGAAAGGTGCCTCGCTGATACGGCCACGTCTAGATTAATCCAAGCTACGCCACTTCTTTCAAAATGTTAGGCTTAATAATTTCTCATCTACCACTATTGCCGCTTTTCTAATTATAACAACAAACCTGTTGCCTTTACAAAAACAAATATTATTATTGTTAAATCGTAGAGTTAACTCACCTTGATTACTCCTAGATATAAACTCCGGATTAGGATACAACTGAGGGTTATCATCGTAAATGGAAGACGTAAAGTTTGACACAACGCCACCGTACTCCGTATCATATGATGTTATATCATAATCTGATCGATCATCAGCTCTAGGATACGTCGATTTATGGTATCTGATAGATACTGGTTGAAAGGACCTGTATGACGACTTCGATTTGAAGTAACCATCGTCGCCTAGCCTTCGGAGATGATGAGAGCTCTTGTTCTGAGAAGCTGGAAATGTAACGATATTATTTTTGTGTAGTTCGTATGTAGTCAATAAAACGTCTACAACCCGTAACTAAGGCTGTTACGATTACGATATGCCACATCAGCATCACATAAGAAATTAGCGTATTTTTTTTCTATCTGTCTGTTTTTATTTACATAACTAACAACTTGCTCAAAATATATGGCAATCTGCATACGATTTTATAACAGTTACCTAACAACAGATGACAAAAAAAATATTTAGAATACATAAGCTTCAGCAATAACTCACACATATTAGTGACTTATTAGCATGAGTTACATGAAGGTCGATGCAGAACATCTAGGCTTATTAATGTGTAAAAACATAGAAAAATAGACTGAAGAATGCCTGTATTTACTCATAAATTATCTGCTTACCGTTTGCATCAACAATAAAACAGTGTACAGTTAAAATGACCAAAAATATTAATTTAAAAACATATGACTGCATGTTGATTGTTTTATTTTTCCTCTAAGATGTAAAATTAATTTAACAAAACTTCACTTCACAGTTCCGTTAAAAGAAAATATTTTATTTACATAATTTATTTCACTTAATTTAATGATATTCAAGTTTTATCCACTTAATTATTTAAGCGGCGATCAAAGCCAGCCATTTTTACAATAACCGCGGAAAATCGATACAATATTTACGTTCCTATGCACTGCAACTCTTCGTGACTTGAGCAAAAATCTAATTTAGATTATTTTTTGACAGTGATGTTGTTTTTAAATTCAATGAGTACCTATTGATTGTAGCTATCATAATCAAATTCCAAGACTTCTCATTTAGTTCTCAGCAGCTATTTTGTATAAATTAGTAGTAATTGCATTTTTAGTCTTGCAACACACGAACATTCTTACATAATGTCATAGGCACGTTCCAGTCATGTTACCTTGTTAACAATGTTATTATTCCATCTCTGTCTAAATGCAAGAACTGCATGTATACATCCTGCTCTAATGTTTAGATTATAGATGCAGAATCCAGATGTTTATTTATCAAAATCTCGCGACCCAGACACACATCTGTCACATTCACAACAAATTCAAAAACGCAATAGAAATGTAACCAAAAATAGACACAAAAATGAGTGCAATATTAAAATTTATCCGTGAAAACCATATACTGGCCCTCATAGAACAGGCAGTAGTCAAAAAGAAATCCCGGCTGAGTTTGAACGCATTTGAAATCATTGAAATACCTGAGTTGCTGTACACCTGCTCTGATGTCGAACACCTTTACCTACATAGAAATAAAATAACAGTGGTCCCAGTTGAAATAACACAATTATTGAACCTAACAACGTTAACGCTAGACTATAATAACATTACTCATTTACCGCCGGAGATAGGTCATTTAAAAAACTTAGTGAATCTAAACATAAGTTATAATCCGTTAAATGTGTTGATTCCGGAAATCGGTGATCTTGAGAACCTTGAAGCCTTCTGGTGCAACAGGATAGGACTGCGGGAGATACCGAGTGAAATTGGGAAGCTGGAGAAACTAGATACTTTTGGCGCGCGCGGCAATGAGCTTAAAACTATACCCGAGGAGATGACCAAGTTATCAAAATTAAGGTGAGATTCATAAATATTACTAATTTAAAAAAAGAACTTCCAATCCAATTAAATGGCCAACTTTTTTTTAACTCCTTTATTTACCACAAACAAAACTTCTAAAATCCATGTTCTTTTTTTAATCTAGGAAGTGAGTCAAGGAAATTACTACTAATTATACATTCAATATTTTTTTACTTCCATACAATTATCTCATACAGGTTCTCATAAAAAAAACTACCTACATTTGTACTCTGGTCAAGGTTATTGTGTAGAAATAAAACCTTGAATTTAACCTTAGGATTTTTTATCATTAAGTTCATAAACTGTTTTTGTAATAATGGCCTCAGTGTCAAATAGTTTTAATAAAATAATGTAGATAATACCTTGGCATCATTTTTTCACCCTAATCTTTACCTTTCTGTCCCAATAATCTATTTTAATCCTAGATAAATTTTCTAATAAATATTGAAATCAAACAACAAACTTTAAGCCAAAGTGATAATGACAGCACAAAATTAACAGCAACTTAAAATTGAGTAGCTTGAGTATTTGGCCATTAGTCCAGAGTGAGCTTCTAAAAAGTTTGATAAAAAAAGTAGGATCTCCTTAGAACCAAATTCAGTTGAATCAAAACTCGAAACTATCAGTAGTAAGCCTTTTAATCGAGCAGGCAGATTTGCGATTACAGAATGTAAAATAATCAATATTACGTACTCAGTATTTAATATTTTATTACATTCCATAATAATTTACATAAAACAACAAGGGCTTTTAACAAAATAATTTGAGCATCATGGACCCTATTAGACAAAGCAAAAATAGGAGAGAAGAAGGGCTAAAACGTAATATCCTGCACTTCTTTAGTTCTCTCTTTAACACCTATAAGAAGAATTGGAGAATCTCAAATAAACACAGTTTAAATAGTATGGCGACTACTTCATTCTATTAAATATTAATATAGTTCCGGAACGTTCCATCTACATCATCATAAATACAAGAATACATGCATCATGCTCACTTGAGCACACATACATTATGATCAGCTCGTAAGTGCTATGGTAATCAAAATGCTAATTGATTATTATTGTTCTTGTGTGCATTTATTTCTCACAATTGTGTTATGAAGGCCATGTTTTTCTTGAGTACCTCTTATTATCTATACATATAAATAATAATAAACATCACTTATTCCCCAAAGGGTTGGGCAGAGGTATATAGTACACCCACGTTATGCTGTTATGTTTAAGTCCCATGTAATAGGGGGCGAGCCTATTCAATATCAATATATTCCTATTCCAACGAGGCTGTTCTATAATATAAATAATAATATGTATGCCAGAATATTTGCTTAACATTATTATTTATTTTAGTGTATTATAAAAGAGTATCTATTGCTCTATTTGCTGGTGCTTCTCCGTAGGACAAATAAATTGGAACATTTGGAACAACCAATTTCGTTTCATATCCATAAGCATAACTGCAAGTAGACTAACTACACTGCACATCCAGTCTCAACTGTAAACTATGCAACTGCCAAATTCAGCTTGAAGACAGTTAAGATGTAGTCAGTGCAATTACGTGATAACTGCCGACAGGATGTAGTCAGTGCAACTACGTGATAACTGCCGACAGGATGTAGTCAGTGCAACTACGTGATAACTGCCGACAGGATGTAGTCAGTGCAACTACGTGATAACTGCCGACTGGATGTAGTCAGTGCAACTACGTGATAACTGCCGACAGGATGTAGTCAGTGCAACTACGTGATAACTGCCGACAGGATGTAGTCAGTGCAACTACGTGATAACTGCCGACTGGATGTAGTCAGTGCAACTACGTGATAACTGCCGACTGGATGTAGTCAGTGCAACTACGTGATAATTGCCGACAGGATGTAGTCAGTGCAACTACGTGATAACTGCCGACAGGATGTAGTCAGTGCAACTACGTGATAACTGCCGACAGGATGTAGTCAGTGCAACTACGTGATAACTGCCGACTGGATGTAGTCAGTGCAACTACGTGATAACTGCCGACAGGATGTAGTCAGTACAACTACGTGATAACTGCCGACAGGATGTAGTCAGTGCAACTACGTGATAACTGCCGACAGGATGTAGTCAGTGCAACTACGTGATAACTGCCGACAGGATGTAGTCAGTACAACTACGTGATAACTGCCGACAGGATGTAGTCAGTGCAACTACGTGATAACTGCCGACAGGATGTAGTCAGTACAACTACGTGATAACTGCCGACAGGATGTAGTCAGTGCAACTACGTGATAACTGCCGACAGGATGTAGTCAGTGCAACTACGTGATAACTGCCGACAGGATGTAGTCAGTGCAACTACGTGATAACTGCCGACTGGATGTAGTCAGTACAACTACGGGACAACTGCCGACTGGATGTGCAGCCCAATTGCAGTTATGATTTCAAATATGAAACGAAATATGTTTCACCAAAAGCGGCGTTATTAGCTCCCTTAATCTTTCAATAGTGAAAGTATTTGTAGTAAAACATTAGCAATAGAAGATGAGAATTACTAACTAAACATCTTATGTCTCTCTCATAATGATATCCCTATAAATGCGAAAGTAACTCTGTCTGTCTGTAACGCTTTCACGCCTAAACCACTGAACCCATTTTGATGAAGCTTGGTACAGAGATAGTCTGGAACCAGAAGAAGGACATTGGCTACTTTTATCCCGGAAAATACGGAATACGCGATAAACGGTATCCACGCGGGCATGGCCGCGAGCCACCTCTAGTATTCTATAAAAATCTATACATTTCAGGTGGTTGACTTTAGAGAACAACTCCATAGAAACATTGCCGGACTCTTTGGACAATATGGCAGCCCTCGTCCACTGCAACTTAAGGAATAACAAAGTCAGAGAGTTCCCCTTGTCTATACTCAAGTGCCCGGATCTCATGTTCCTGCAGCTCAATAATAATCAGGTGATTCTTTTTTCTATTATAATTATTTAACAGGTGTGGGCAAAGACCGTTACGTACTAGACGACTGAAGGAGGACATCGTTGTCGAGATCGACCTCGGCGTAGATGGCGTGACGATCTAGACGTGTTTACGGGGCTAACATGGTCAGAAACGGCACAAAATAGAGATGTTTGGAAGACAAAAGGGGAGGCCTTTGCTTAGTAGTGGCGCAATGAACAGGGAGCCTACCTACTCCCCAAGTTAGTCAAGGGGGGAAGTTAGTTGCCCGTCCGAAAGTACCCCGAAACGTAGGAGTAAACAAAACAATACCCCAAGTGTGAGTTTTTTTACGTTACTATTGTAGTTGCGTCACGCCAAATATGCATGAAAATTTAGGCAGCGCCTCTAGCGGCGAATAGCGTTACTAAAAATTTGTTTGACATTTTTGTCGTGACGCAACTACTGTAGTAACGTAAAAAACTCACACTTGGGGTACAAGTGTCAAGTTCAACTTTTCGGACGGGCAAAAACACATCGGTAGTAGGGACAACTGTCAAATCGTGTTGTCATTCATTCATAGTTCGGGCCCCGAAATAATCGTATTTCCGTAGGTGATAGGGAGTAGGAAACGCTCGCAACTAAGGCCGAAACCACGGACTTCGTGTTTAGGGAGCAGACAAACAGTAAGGCAAGCAAAAGTGAAAAATTTTGCAATACTTGGTAGTACCTAGCAAAGGAGTATGTAGAGATCGAAGCACAGAATGTTCTAGACTTTCTGCTGGCCTGCCTAGCCTTTTCCCAACTATGTTGGGGTCAGCTTCCAGTCTAACCAGATGCGGCTGAACACCAGTATTTTACACGGAGCGACTGCCATCAGACTTCCGCAACCCAGTTACTGGGCAATGCCGATATCGTAAGGTTAAACCGGCTGTCTGATTTTCGGGCTTCTGAACACCCGTAAGAACTGTCATAGGTATTCGTATAGCACCCGGGGGCCGAATTCTCCTAAAATAAATCTTGAAAAATCACAACCGAACCAAGGCCGAACCGTTCATTCAGACAGTTCTCAATTTCAAAAGCTGTCTTATTGTTTGACACAAAAAACAAAATTAATCATTTTGAAAGTTTTCAAAAACAAAAACTGACTGACGGTTGTGGTTCGATTGCGTTTGGCAACAATTTATTTTAGGAGAATTAGGCCCCGGGACCGACGGCTTAACCGGCGCCACCGATTAGCGGCGGCAGCTATTGTTTATCTAACGTGTCTCTGAAAATGGTTTTCAATGAGTTAACGTGCTTTCCGAGGCACGGAGGGGTCTCGGTGTGTAACGAACGGTCACCCATCCACGGACTGACCCCGGCAAGCGCAGCTTAACCTTACAAATCATATGATATATGATGATAAGATACTTCTACAAACGTAAGTTTGGGTATTATCCGTATCTATATCCGAACAGATTTTTGCTGGGTTGTTTGGGCTTTAATTCACTCCAAGTCAGGCGAGCCTTCGACCAACTTGTAACTGCTTGCAAAATTATACACGGAGCCATTGACGCACCTAATTTGCATGGTGAGCTGTGTGTATTTTTTGTACCCGACAACTATTGCCGGGCAAGACGGCATAATTTGTTTGCGCAGCCGCGTTGTCGCACGATTGCGCGATCTATGTCACCCATTCCAAGGATGCTGAATGCACTCAACGCTCTCCTGGAATCGAATCCTTCACTGGATCTATTTGCTGATGAATGGAAGGTGATATTGTTGGAATGCTTGGTGTATTGCGAGAAGACTGAGTGAAAGGGTTAATATTTTGGATTCTATTATCTATTATATTAATTAATTTTAGTACTAATGTGTAACTATCGGTGTAATTGGCTTTATGTCGTTCTGATTTTTAAATAAACAAAAATCCGCGCGATTGAAATTAGCCACGAGCACGATGGTTATAATAAGTATTTACTTTTTTAAAGTGCAGGACGTACTGTTGACTATAGGTAGTTCTGATAATCATGCGGTATGTGGTATCATGTTATCGATATCGGTCATATCCTTCAGGATAACGACCGATAGTAATAATTATTATGGTGTAACATTGTGCAAGCGGTGATAGCCTAGCGGTTAATGTTGCCTTCGATGCAGAAGGGTCCGAGATCGATCCCGGCCCACATCTTTGAATATTCGAATTCATGCGTGACGCACATATTTTTTTTAATATCTATTCTATATTACATATACATACATATATTATAATAAAATCGTAACGAAGCAAATACTATGAAACAAAAAAATATTTAAAAAAATAATTGCAACGTGTTCTAGAATCGATACTGATGTCGAAACAGAAGATTTTAGAATTTCTGTCTGTTTGTGCTTTACGCTACTACTACTGAACAGATTTAGTTGAAATTTGCCAAAAATGACGGTTAAAAAGCGGGTCAGACTATAGGGCACAAATTATCACGCTATTGAATGTGGGTGATGAGCAGTAACCTTATGTTTCCGTAGGCAAAGCCGTGGGAAAACTAGTACTTCATAAGGAAACAATTTTCACATATTTTCAAATATTTACCAGTCGCACTGTATCTATCGCGCTATCAAACCGTTTAATGATTTGTTCTATTAAAATATAAGTGGCACATGATTGTCCTCAATTTTCTGCACCAAGTAATTACAAACAACCTTGATAACAACATAATTGGTAATGCAGCCGTATTTCTAGGCCGCCGATTTGAATATATAGTAGGTATCCTTTTTTCCGCATTCCCATGTTTGAGGCTTGAGCATGTGATTTGTATCTCTAACAGTAGATAACGTAACTAATTTTATGATATGATCACTAATGTTTGACCATATCATGAAGTAGCCGTGCGTTTAGCTGATCATATCGTCAAACGCTGATTATTCATTGATCTGGCCAGGCCATATCATGATGTGGGCAGCGGGTATTGGCCATTTCATGAAATACAACCATTTCATGAAATGGTCGGCCACATCATGAAGTGACCAATTCTATGATCTGGCCACGACATATCGATGCCTAAGGCCTGATTTACATAGGGTAAGTAACTGAGATTTGGAGTGAGTACAGCGCTGTCGCGGTCAATTTACACTAGGTAAATATCGGGTCAGCACTGACTTGTCTCGAGTTTGGAGTCAGTTACTTACCCCGTGTAAATCAAGCTTAACAGCAAAAAAGAAAAGGGGTGTATGAAAAGAGCCTCCACGAGTGACGATTCTGAAATACGTCCGGCGCACCCTGGGCAGTCAGCCCCGCTACCAACCTTGCTGACTGGCTAATCTTTTCACCACAGCATGAGCTATTTTCGTGTAGCTCGTGCTAACACGAGAGAAAGAAAGAAAGTAAAAAAGGGATAACTGCCAATTTACACTGGAGAGTGGTTTAAAGTTCCTGTACGACGAAAAAATTAGGCTAAAGACCTTAATCTTCCATACTTCCCTAGAGGAAGAGCCGTCCCGCTATCCGTCAGCCGAAACTTCATAGTTCGTTGTTCGAAGTAGGTCCCCTTAGTTCGTCGGATTACGACTTGTTTGCCCGGCGACAGAGGGGAGTTATATTTTTAATCCGTCCCCCCCACGGTTTGTATATGTAATGACATACACAATTTATGAATGAACTGAATTTAGCGTTACGATTCGATATCGGTTTCGGCTCTAGTTCCCATACAATTCGAACTAGAATCGCACTATTTTAGGTCAAATTAAAAGGTGTCAAAACTTGTAAAAAAAACTACATATCGTCGGCGACCAGTGAAAACCTCGTTATTGTCAAAACCAACATTTTACAGGAGACGGAAAAAACCGTTTCCTTTAAAAAAATTTAAAGGAAATTCACTGTGTTTTTTTTCTTTTATTATAAATGAACCATTACCTACTAAATCATGTAATTAATATTTGAACATGAATCATTATTCTCGGAAAGAATTATAAGATTCCAGAAAAAAAAAAACAATTAATCCTCCTTTTGTCAAATGCGAATTACGGGGTTTTCTTGGAAAAAATTATGACTTTTGTCGTGAAATATGGGGTTATCAGCAGATAAAAAGGTGCATTATTAGTAATTTATAATCAACTTCTTATTTGTATTAAAATTAAACTCAGGCCAGCCGTAAATACGGGTTGTTAGGTTTTCTAGCTAAGTATGACAAGACTTGTTTGACCAAAATTACTATTTAGTAGATTGTCACTGGTCGTCGACGACATAAAAGGTTATCAACGTAATTAGTCCGTTTGATAATAAAATGTAGGTCATTGTACTGTTTATATAATTCAATGAACTTCAATATTTACTTTACAACTGTGTTACTGATTGTTCTTTTACGAGATTCTTCATTGTTTGACAGAAGAAATGTCATATTGTTTAGGGTGGAGTGGTAGCCATTGAACCACCAAAAGTTTGAAGAGCTCTAGCACGGTCGTTATTACAGTCTAAGAAAATACTTTTATCTCAGAAGATAGGTGATTTAATAAGCTACCAAACTGCGTTAAAAAAAATGGAAAATATTTACTACTGCCTATTTAATACAGGTTTTTTTAAAACAAGTGAAATGGTTCATAGTGTACTCCTAAGGGTACACGATGAACCGGGGGGGTGGTACTAAATGATCCAGGTGGTACATAATGAATCAAAGTAATATAAAAACTATAAATAAAACATTTGTAAGTTTCAATATTTAATAGGTTTCGGGTTATATTAAAACTACGCAATCAGTCTTTGTAAATATTACAAATATTCCTTTATGCTGTCTTCTTGCTGGGCAGTGAAAATTTTAATTGCATCATAATGGGGCTCTAGTCTACAAGACGGATTGTTCCTGTATTTTACTATGTATCTTCGCAGTGTTGGATATGGAAGGTTGCAATCTTTGGCTGCTTCTCTGATACTCAGTCCCGACAAGTGTTTATCTATTCCTCTTTGGTTGGATAGCTTCTCCGGTGTGATGCCCTTTTTTACGGGCTTCCCTCCCTACCGTGTTTCGTCCCATGCTGAAATAAACAAATAGTAATTATACTCACATTAACACTTAGAGGTTGACTGTGACTGGAATAATACTCCCCGCCTGTATAGATAGCATAACACAAAGCACTTAGATGTGATACACAATGAACCATGGTTCATTGCTTACCCAGGATAAATGGCTCACTGCGTACCCATCCCCCCTTAAGAAATGGTAGATTATGTTTTACACAGTAACAGTTGAGAAGTAATTCCAAAAAATAGTCTCAAACAAGCGCAAGGACCTACACTACACACACAATTCACACGCAGTTAAGTAAGAGTTAAATTATTAAAGTAACTACAAAAAGAAACTCACGTTTTTTTCGTCGTTTTTGCTTGAGTAAACACAAGGAGGCGGCGCACGCGTTCGTCTGTAGCGACAAGCGCCCGGCGATTAGACCAAACTGCACGACGTGGCAAGTGAGTCTTAACACGTTTTTTTCGCGAGCTAGCAACGTCGCGTATGGACGGTAGGTACTATGGTTCATACGGTACACGCGGTTCATTGGCTACCACTCCACCCTACTTATAATATTAGTAAATCGAATCGTTACTCATAGCGTAATCAGTGCGAGGGACTAGCACTGTTTAATTTATGCAATACTAGCTGACGCGTGAAATTCGGGAACCAGCTCTCGGTCGTCTCAGCGGAATATTCCGATCTGTCCCCTCGTCGGTAACAGTGGGACAGATCGAAACTTTTTATTTCTATTTGTCCCCCTAAAGAACAGCAGGAGACAGACCAGAAATAATTCGTTCGATCTGTCCGTTCGTCTTGGTGACAGGGGAACTGATCGAAACTTTTTATTTCTATTTGTCCTCCTAAAGAACAGCAGGGGGACAGACCAGAAATAATTCGTTCGATCTGTCCGTTCATCTTGGTGACAGGGGAACTGATCGAAACTTTTTATTTCTATTTGTCCCCCTAAAGAACAGCAAAGGGACAGACCAGAAATAATTCGTTCGATCTATCCGTTCGTCTTGGTGACAGGGGAATAGATCGATTTTTTTATTCCTGATTTTCCCCCCAAGGGGATAGATCAGGGGGACAGACCAGAATATTCCGTCTCACCGCCCCGCAAGGGGAAACGGGATCAGGGTGATGGTCCCCTACTACACGTGGTAGCATTTCACACTACTCCCAAATCACAGAATAGATAACCCAAATGTTAATTGACATCTAGTAGTTCGTTGTTTGACAATACTATAATCGTATATTTTAAGTTCGATGTTTATCGTTGTTTCGTTTCGATCCGAAACTTCGACGTTCGTTATTCGCAGGAGGCGCCCAGGTTTGTCGCCTCTTACGCTTTGCTCGGCCTGGGAGATCGAAACCACCACCCACCCGATTGTGACCATAGGACCAACGAGGCGGTCATATAAAGGTGCGTACGAATTAGAGGCAGCCTCGGGTTGAGGCACGCACGGCTCGCCAATGTGCTCAAATTCGTACGTGGCTCGCACTCAGTGTGCGAGCACGACGCCGCGAGCCACTCGAGAGTTGGTTTTTTGGCCGTGCTCAAAGGTGCCTCGGTGCGCACGCCTCGCGTGATATGGACGTGTATCCGAGCATATTTCTACACACAAAGTTGTCAAGTATAATAATGCGCACCATATGAATTCCGATTCTGTTATACAACCGTTTCATCCACCATTGAGGTGCCTTTTTCTTTTTGTTGTTAATAATGCGGTGAATTATGATAAAAGCAGCAGCAGCTGTAGTCGCGTTCGATGCCATTTTGTCCGGCGCGCTACGACGGCTCGCCGCGAGCACGTTGCCTTAACGTACAAACCGAATACGCAACTGAGCAGCCTCGCCGCACGCATTGCGCCCGGCGAGGCTGCCTCGGGCTGAGCGCCCTAATTCGTACGCACCTTAATATTATGTATTTTAATTTGCAGATATCATACCTTCCAATGGATTTTGACACCTCATACTTGTCAGTTCTGGAGATGATCGACCTCCGGATGAACCCCATTTGTGAACTTTCACGCACTGTAAGTATACTGTATAAAACCGTTTGTTCACCGCCGCCGTCACCGAGAACGAGATGACGTTGCCGAAGTTTTTTTTTTTCTTTTGGGCTGCTCTTGATGGTCCTAGGGGACCGGGCAGTAATTGGTGAGACCTGAAGGGTCTCCAGCCAATGGGGGAGAAGTAATATAGGTACTTAACCGAAGCTAACTTGTACTACACTAACATCATGACTACCTGCAACAACAACACTAAGGGCGACCCCTAGTGGAGGGAGACAGCTTGATAAGGGCTGAATTATCGGTGTGACGACGTTGCCGAAGTACCGTAACATACATTATTATGGCAGCGTGTCCACCGCACATCCGTCATCCGAGCGCCGTCATCTCGGCCGCCGAGATTGTGAGTAGTTCGGCGCTACCGCTAGAACTCCGCCGAGATCGTGACGGTCCGAAATGCCGGCAATACAAAACGCGTCTGCTCTTGTCCACTACATCCGAGATTGACGGCGCCGGTGCACGGACTTTTTCTTATGTTGGGAACCACCGAGGTAGGTTGCGGTGGACACACGATCGCCGTCACGTCGTTCCGAACTCGGTCCAATATAATCTCGTTTCTCGGTGACGGCGGCGGTGGACAAACGCTCTTAGGGTGTTTGCATAAAGAAACATATTTTTCGATCCCGACTTGAAAACCTGTTGGGACTTGGCTGCTCTAATTATCTCATGCATACTATTTACAGCTCTATTTGAATTGGATAATGATGTTATTTAATTATAAGTGGGTTTTTTTTTTTTAAAAACGTTGCCCCACTCTAACATTTCTCTTGTATCGTGGGTGCGTTTACAGACACAAATCTCACAAACAAACGCCCAGACCCGAAACAACCATTTGTAGGCCATACAAATTTTTATTCCGTGTGGGAATCGAACCCACGACCCGTGGCGCAGAAGCCAATCGCTTAGCCACTGCACCAAACGTGTCGTCAAACTTAAAATTGAGTAGCATTCAAATATTTGGCCATTAGTCACCCAGAGTGTACCTTCTCAAAAGTTTGATAAAATAAAGCATGACCTCCTTAGAAACAAATTCAGTTAAATCAGAACTCGAAGCTGTCAGGAGTAAGTAGGGTTGCCAACTCTTTGTCGATCAAAAATAGTAGTTCTTAAATTATTACCCACAAAAATATAGTAGTTATGGAAAGGATGAAAAAAAATATAGTAGGTATCAAAGAGGTACGTACGTACGAGCTACGTAATTTCTAAAAAATATCGGTAAGTTAACTTCAAATGTACATAAAATAATAACCAAAAATCAAACTCGAGAGCGCGAAAATCGAAATTGCCGATCTGTCAAACTCAAAGTAACAGCAACTGTCAACTTGACCTACCAGAAACGTTCAGAAATAGATTTTAACGTATCGTTTTACGCTTACACATTTTGAAACGAATATTATTGCTTTGAGTTTGATGCCTTTAAAATATAGTAGTTTCGCCTACTATATATTTTTTTCAGAAATATAGTAGTCGGGCCTCTAATATAGTAGGATACTATATTATATAGTAGGGTTGGCAACCCTAGGAGTAAGCCTCTTGATTGAGCAGGCAGATTTGCGATTGCTCGAGAAGTTCTCCGCTCAATCTGCGCTGACCCTTAGGCTCAATTTACACCGCCGCGTATTGGAACGGAAGCGTCAATTTCGCCTCATGACGCCAAAGACGCGCGAATTCGCGGGAATGCTCGAGAATTCCCGCACATTCCAGCGAATCATCATCATAAACGCTTGGCACCACACTACTGTGACCGTCTCGACCGACTCCCCGTTCGCGCCACTTCCCGCGGATTCAACAGACGGCGCCGACAGTAGCTAGGGAAATTCTCGAGAATGCGCGAGGATTCCCCGGAAGACGCGCGACCTTTTTTTGGCTCGTATTTAGTTTGTACTTTATACAACTGACATAAAGTTCATTATGCTATGTACAATTTCGTTGCAAAAAGTCGCTTCCATTCCATTCCGCGGCGCTGTAAATTGAGCCTAATACATAAAGAATTTAGTTTTTGTTATTCTCTCGTTTCGGGACGATCTAATACACGAGATAATACCTACAGGTGATATTCTTTGAAATTTGTGTTGGTTCGTTTCCCGACTCAGCCGTGCGAGTACGGATCTTTTTATCGAGTCGATTCGAGAAATTTATCTATTCTAAACGTCAAATCTGACTTATGATATAGATAGAATGACAGCAGTTGTCGACTATATCAGTCAAATTTGACGTTTAGAATAGATACATTTCTCGAATCGACTCGATAAAAGATCCGTGCTCGCACTGCAGGCAAGAAGACTCGGGTAAATCTTTTTGTATCGACTTTTGTGTACATACACCAAAAAATTTTGTCAAATATTTCGTTTTGTATGCGCTGCTGAGTGGTTCGCACGCACCTTGTGTATTAAGTTGCTTGAAATGATAAGTCACTGATAGTCAAAGAAGATCTGATTTATTGAATAGTCTTAACTACCAACTAACTAATGTCATATGAATGCAAATGACCGCTAATGAGTACAGCTGACTATAAACGCTGATTGAGTACTGTCGCGTTACAATAATTATAATTTGTGTAAGGCGACGGAAAAGTGCTGATCTCTGCAAACGTGCCATGTACGTACGATACATGACTCGTACATACATAAAAAATATCGAAATGTTGGCCTATTAAAGTCTGGTGGCTAAAAACATATAAAAAATCTATATTTTCACCAGGATCATCCCCTAGTAAGATACGCAGAAGAGCTACCCACAAACGATGGGACCCTAGCAGACATGTCATCTCAGCCGTCGAGCAGCAGTCGCCACGGTGCGCAGGCGCTGGCCATCAACGCGACCGCGCTGAGACTGCCGGCCGTGCCGCCCAACAGACACGCTGAACCTATGGTTATTGGTAAGTGGCTATATTCTCTAGTCCATCATTAGGGCCAGTAATTCACTTTTGTGTCAACGATCAACATTCAGAATTTCAGAACGATCCAACATAATAGGGTATTTGACTGAAAAAATCTAATTAGTCCGTCAGTTAGATTATCAAAAAATATTTGCCCGTATTTTTTCTTTTGTTACGTAAACCAAAATTGACGAAGGTAGGACACTTTTAAAATTGGAAAACGTCACAAGCTAGTACAATTTTACTTGCTTCTGACGTCACAAGTCCCCACTCTCGAGTTTTGATGCGTTTTATCATTCCAAATATAAATTTAACAAAAGAAAAAATACGTGTTTACATTATTTTTCAAAACTCTAACTGGCGGACTAATTAGATTTGCAATTTATTGATGCTGTCAACATGCCTATTATGGTCAAACAGTTTTGGGAGTCGAACTCAAAATTAAAAATTTAATTGAAAGATTGCATGACCATGTATCCAACTTCCGCAAACAACTCGAGTGGCTTCCAATTCGACATCGCAGGAAAACTCGGATATTATGTCTCCTATCCAACATCCTACATAATCCGTCTGCCCCATCCTCGTTTTACTGACTCGTCCTGCAGGTCACATCTCCGTACCCTCCTCAAATTACCATCCGGGCAGCGCTGACTTTCAATTGGTACCTTAGTTTGTCCTTCTGGGGAAGGCGGAGGGAAATGTCGACTCCTTACCGACTAAAACCACCCGGTGGTCGTCCTCAGCCCAAGAGGGGGGATCCTGTGGAATGCAACGCTTTCTTTCATGTGCTACGCTTTGGCAGGTCTTTGGGAAACACCATTGTCTCCTCAACACCACTACTAATTCAGGCTCACTTTGTTCTGGTCCTTTCCCAGCTTCTACGCCTTTTTACAGGTTTCTTTAATTAATTTATTCTAGAAAGTGACGGCATTTAAAACGTCTATACCCTTGGCATAACAATTTTAGATTTAGGATAACAGTTAAGACGAGTATATCTATCCAATTTTAAAATAGCATTCCACATAAAATTAACTCACCTTTTGGACTTTTTTTTTATTTTTCCTATGTTAGGGTCAACAGAGTGCATGTAGAGGTGGCAGGCGTTTAAATAATTCATAAACAGGTAGCGAAGCGTTCAAGTGCGCGTGCGCAAGTCGCCATTGTTCGCGCTGATGAGCGCATCCCATAAAACTAATTTCTACTCCTACTCCTTATCGGTGCATGCGGTTAGATTGTGGAACGCGCTTCCGCCAAAAAATCGTGATTGTAAAAGTACCACTATCTCTCCTTAACCCCATAGTTGCTCTTGTTTACAATTTATATATGTATACAATGTGTCCGGTCATGGACTAGCGATATTCTAGGTACTTATATATAACAACTATTCTAGTACACTAATACACTAGGGTGCAATCCACTTCCATTTTTTTGTTGAGATATTCTGTACGTGTTTACAAAAAAAGTCATATCTCAAAGTTTTGGTCCTACTTAGATAAAAGTAGGCTTATTCGGAGGGCAACAATATTGTCTATCGTTTACATTACGATACAATGGGTTCACACAAAGACACACAGTTGTAGACAATATCTGAACAAAAAAGCAAAATGGCTGCCAAATAGCGAAGAAGTGGATTGGACCCTAGTGTGTAGTGTATTTACGGTTTCATATAATTTATTTCTCAAAGATTTACATAAATCACTTAAGCGAGAAACAAATATTACAAAATAAGTTTTAACTAATATTATTACATTCCAGAGAAACACAAAGTACTAAATTTTATTAAATTAAATAGCGGGTAGATTTACAATGTTTATCGGCGCGGGCGCCGTTGTATGCATGCACCGAGCGCCTCGCACTTATCCATCATACAGTAATATTATATATAAAGCACCGTATACACTATAACTTTTTACTACATTTGTTTTGTATGTATTTTATTTATTTATGTTGAAGCTGTTGAAGATGTTTCTTTAGTAAATTTTTAAATTTAATAATGTTATTACTTTCTTTTACGTTTTTTGGTAAGGAATTGTAAAGTTGGGCTCCTTCATATTTAATGTTTTTCTTCCCGTGGTTAGTTCTAGGTTTGTGTAATTGTAAGTTATGTGCACGTCGCGATGACCGTGTTTGTACTTCGTTGTTTTTTGTAAATGTTATTTGTGTGTGTATGTCTTTGGTAAGAATTTTTCGGATTAATACGCATGTGTTAAAGTAATAAGTTTGGGTTATGTTGAATAGTTTAGTGTCGATATAAATTTTATTTGTAGATGTTAAGTAGTGATAACGAAACAGAACTTTAACAACTTTATTTTGAGCTCTTTGTAGCTTGTCCAGACTGGTTTTAGTAGCCGATCCCCATACTTCAATTAAATATTCAATATGAGGTTTTATCAAAGAATTGTACACAGTATACCTGACCTTTGATGGTAAACATCTAGCTATACCACGTAACGCACCCGTGAGGCTTGACAACTTAGAACAGACCTTTTCTATGTGTGGTTGCCATGTGAGGTGATTGTCGAGCGTAAGGCCTAAATATTTTTCAGAATTTACTTTATTTAGCACATCTCCATTAATCGATAAAGGCCTGTGGTTGTGTATCTTTTTATTTTTAGCCGAGAAAATTATGTAGTTTGTTTTAGATGTATTAATTGTCAGTAGGTTATCCAAGAACCACCTTTCCAGAATAATTAGGTCATTCTGCGCTTCTTGTACAATTGTTTCTATGGAATGGCCAAAGTAAAAAAGGCAAGTGTCATCGGCATAGAGTGTAATGTGCCCCTTTAATCCTAATTCGTGTACATTATTGATATAAATAAGGAACAACAGGGGACCTACTATTGATCCTTGGGGAACCCCACATTTGATTAATTTAGAGATACTGACACATTTCCCCATTTTAACAACTTGGAATCGATTTTCTAGGTAGGACTCAAGGATTTTGAACGCGTTTTCTGTTATTCCAATCGATGCCAACTTTTGCAAGAGCAGATTATGACTAACTGTATCAAAAGCCTTCTTCAAATCAATAAAAACTCCAAGTGCAATTTGTTTTTGGTCTATTTTAGTCTTAATTTTGGTAACTAAGTCAGTTGCAGCAGCTAGTGTGTTTGACTTGGGCCTAAATCCATATTGCCTTTCGAAGAAAAAACCGAAGGAATCTAAATAGTCACTGAGCCTGATATGTATTAATTTTTCTAGTATTTTAGAAAGCACTGGCAACACCGATATGGGCCTATAATTTCCGGGATCTGATTTTGTCCCAGACTTAAAAATAGGAGTAACTTTCGCGATTTTGAGTGTGTCTGGAAAATAACCGTCGAGTAAACATTTATTCATGCATTGAACTAAATTAGGAAGTATGAGTATTTTTATATGTATAATGGCTTTAACACTAATGCCGTCTATGCCAGTACTGGCGTTTGTTTTTAGGCTATCGATAATTTTTCCAATTTCTTCTATGCTAGTTGGTGGCATTTGTGAAAGTCCCGGAGCGTTGTGGTGTTTTAAGGTTGTGTTTATATTGTTAGTATGGTGTTTAGTAGCGATTTTATTTGCCAGAAGTGTGCCTATATTTGCAAAGTATGTATTAAAGTGTTCGCAAATTTCTTTCTCTTCTGTGATGAGGCCAGAGGGAGTTTGTAGCTTAGAAGGAGTACAGCTTTCTTTGGTTTTGTTTTTAGACAAATCATTTATAAGTTTCCACATCTTTAACGGCTTACCTACACACTCTTCGAAAGATTTCCTATAGTACTTATTTTTAACGGATTGTATGTGTTGGAAAACGATATTTCTCTCCTTTTTGAACTTTTCTTCAAATTCTGTGTTGTTCGGATTGTTTTTGTGCTGTCTCCATAACATATTCCTAATGTTTATCCTTTCAATTATGCCTTTATTTATCCATTCCGTTCTTGGTGGGTTCAATGCCTTGATTTTAGTATTTTGATTCTCGACGATTGCTGATTTTATTGCCTCTTCTAGTTTTATAAAATTTTGTCCTATATTTGCAAAATCCATTTGTTCTATAGTCTTGTGCAGTTTTGAAAATGAAAGGCTTTTAGTTTCTATCTTTTGAATAGGTTCACGCTTATACTGTTTTACCTCGAGAAAAATCTGTTTGTGATCTGACATGCTAGATTCAATAATCACTAAATGGCAGTCATGGCCTTTAAGGTTTGTAGAAACATGGTCCAAAATAGTATGGGTTGTGGACGTCTCTCGGGTGCAGTATTTTACATCAATTTTATTTAGTATTTTATACCCATTTCCTGAGAGTGCGTCTTTATACTCCATGGTATTTCTATCTGATCCAAGCAGGTTATAATTAAAATCGCCAAATAATACGGTTCTTTTTTTGTTTTGGAGTTCATTTGTAAGAGTTTCAAGGAATTTTTTGCTGTTAGTTCTTTCTGGTTTATATATTCCACAAATATCTAGCGAGAATTTTTGTAAATGAACCCATAAGAAGTGATTGTCATCCTCACATAGTTGACTTATAAACTCGTGCTTAATGTTGTTTTGGATAAAAATGGAGACTCCGCCACCTCTGCTATTGGTTCTAAAATTGTAGTGGTGTGTGTAATTTGGTAGATGCAATCTTTTGGCTTCGTCGTCTGATTTAATCCATGTTTCGACTAGCACCACCACATGAACATTCTGTATTGATGTCAGTATGCATCTCAGTTCGTCAATCTTTCCGGGTTTCACTAAACTTCGTACGTTTGAATATAGACACTTTAACGAGTTTGAACTTGTGCTTAGACTATCATACTTGGTGTGGATTTCATAGCTTATATTAGGAGATTTGGTACTTGGCTGTTCTATTACTAACTGGTTTAGTTTTTTGTCGTTTTCTTGATTATTTTTGGGGTGCCATTTATGTATTTTATAGTTAAATCTTTTTCACCATTTTGTGTGCGTTGCTGTAATTCTTCTTTTAGGTTCTTCAGAAATTTTTGTTCGTATGGCGTTTGGTCTGAGAATATTTTGTAGGATTCAAGGCTCATCGTTATTTTATTCCGAAGGATAGTTTTTGCTACATCTGGAGATGGAAGGAATACTTTGATGTGGCGATTTGTGTCAGGTTTGTAGTTACCAAGACGGCGTATTGCGTTTGGTCCTGGGCATTCGGGATATAACAATTTTAGGATTTTAGTCACTTCGTGAGTGTCGGAAGTGATTCTGTCCTCTCTATTTTCTCCTTTGGCTTCTGGAATCCCCACTACGATAATGTTTCTGCTTCTCGACTGTCTTTCTTGAAGTTCAGCTACCGCATCCTCACAAGTGAAAAGAGTTAATGAATTCCGTAATGGTGGAGGCGGTGGAGCTGCCTTTATATTTTCAAGCTCTGTTTCAATAGCAGATACTTTAGTGTTTGTAGCAGTGTGGGAATGTTTCAAATCAGCTATTTCAGACTTCATCTTAGTTTGCTCCGTAGCGAGGTTTTTTGTGGTAATATGCAAATTTTTAATCTCTTCCTTAATAGATGATACATCATCAGATATTTGGTACATTATCTTTTTTTGAGTTTCAATAAATGCGTTCAAGTTGGACATTATTTCTTTGCGAAAGTCATCAAAATCCTGTTTAAGGTCATCATGCTCAGGTTGCTTCCTTTTTCGGAAAGTAATCTGCGACGGAGTCGACCCCTCCTCCATGTTTAGTCGGGATAAATCTGGTTGTGAGCTACCGCGGGGATTCGTTCCGGTTGGAGATCGTAAAATGCTCATTGTTAATAATTTATCAATGTACAAGCTCCTTTACAATTTTACGTTGTCAATGACGTCGTCGGCTTACCGTGTTGTCGTCGCTGCACACGCTGGTCGGCAGAGTAGGATGAATAATAGGAGCCTGTCTCGCTTACACCGCGGGTTTGCGGGGAGTAGGGTTGCCTTTAACTTGCGTTTGCGATGTCTTGACACAGTGTAAAAATGTCTTAGCACGCACGGGTTCAATACACAATTGTAGATATTTATGATATTAGCACTGATGGACTTTAGGTTTATAGTTGATTAACGATTTTTTTATTTTTTCGAACAAATTTTACGACACGTCTGCACTCCGCGCTCTCTGTACGTATTTTTTATTTGTGTACTGGAATAGTTACTATACAAGGTTAGTCGGAAAGGGGGTACTAATCTGAAGCCCACTTATAGTATCGCTGATGACTTGTTTGAAAGCAAGTGTTAAAATTTCAAAATTCGATATTTTTGTTTTCCAAATAAAATGATTTTTATTTCAGTTTTTTCAAAAATTCTTCAACCCTGCTTTAGTTACAAATTCAGAAAATAATGCTTCTAATTCGTGACCCCAAATATGACCTAAAATGTAAACACAGCTGATCATAACTGGGGATAGATAGATTTTACAGTTTTTTTTTGAGATTTTTGAACAGCTGTTTCTCTTAAACTATTGACTTTTGGGAAAAGTTGTAGAACAAAAGTAACTCATTATTATGTGTACTTTAACACCCTTTCGGATTAGTACCCCCTTTCTGACTAACCTTGTATAAGTACCTAGAATATCGCTAGTCCGTGGCCGGACCCACTGTACCTGTAGGTATTTATTTGTAATGTTTATTATATTTTTGCAATAAAATCTGTAACTTATCTAATTTAATTACCTCAATCAATCAACTCGGCCTATCGCAGTCTATTGCTTTACATAGGCATCTCCCAAATTACGCCAGAACACTTGGTTCATCCATCCCAGCTACCTTGTTCAGGGTTCATCTGGCTGGAGGGTGTAGTATCAGCTAGTATGTGACGTTTGCCGATTCGTCTCCATTCAAAGAGTCGTCTGCTCTAATGGCCATCAGTCTTTCGACAGACATGACCAGCATCCTGTCACTTCTGGTTGTTGATTCTGCAAGCTAATTATAGCTATGTTTACACCAGTGCGATTTCATGTTCATCTTGCGTGCGCATGACGAAGATGCGTGAAGCGCCATAGCGCGTGCAATAGCGCATGCCTTAATACTATAGGTCTAGCGCTTAACTGAGTCAGTGCTTGGAGTATGGGAGCGGCACGGGAGGGGTGACATATGACGACGTGTCCGAACTATCTCGCTATACACGTGTACAATATAATGAAGATATCTCTTACGATATTTACGTGTGCATACTTAAGTTAATTAATATAATTGTGCGTGACAATGTAAACAAAAAATAAGTTACAATAATTATATTATTTTATTCAATAATTATTAATATTTTCAACTGAAACAACAAAAAACAACAAATAAATCCCGAAATTCAGATTCCTTATCGCTGTCTGTACCGTCACTGTATGAATAGCTCGAATCACTTTCATTATCTAGTAGTAGTAAAAATATCGTAAGATATATCTTCATTATATTTATCACGTGTATAGCGAGATAGTTCGGACACGTCATGTAACGTCATATGTCACCCCTCCCGTGCCGCTCCCATACCTCAGGCACTGCCTCAGTTAAGCGCTACAGCTATAGTTCGACGTCAGCGCATGCCCCTTGCTCACGCTAATCCGTCTATTGTATGTCGACTGACGACTGACTGAGGCGCACCGGTGCAGACGATAAGCTGCATGCGTCTTATGGCAATCAATATTGCATGCGCTTGACGCAAGAGGAATTGAAAGTTGAAAGCGCGCAAGATGAACATGAAAGGGCACTGGTTTAGACATACCATAAAACAATCAAAATTACCTACCTATTGATGCACAATGGTCACAATAGTGTAATGAATAGGTAATAATGTAAACAGTAGTATTTAAATAATTGATTATTGTAATGAAAATAATTTTAAAAATTCGCATGCCTGTGACCTGTGAAATGGCTAGATATGACGGACTTATAACAATTTTGTAAATATCCTTGTATACGATATCTTGTGGCGAATAAATGTATTGTATTGTATAATATACAAGGTTAGTCGGAAAGGGGGTACTAATCCGAAAAAGTGTTAAAGTAGGTACTCATAATCACGAGTAACTTTTGTTGTACAACTTTCCCCAAACGTCAATAGTTTAAGAAAAATAGCTGTTCAAAGATTTAATAATAAATATGCTACTCCTCCTATCTCCTCAAATATGGTCAGCTGTGCTTACATTTTAGGTCATTTAGGGTCACGGATTAGAAGCTCCATTTTCTGAATTCGTAACTAAAGCAGGCGTGTATTGTTAGGGTTCAGGCAATGATAAAAGTGTTCGTGTAAAGACGTATTTAATGGCGATGATATAAACACAACAATTATAATAACGGAATATAACTTGGATCGAAATCTAATAGGTGAGCGCGGAGGCACGACGCGCGTGCGCCTGTCACGGGTGTGCGCAACTGACTGATTGGGGTTTGTTGGTCGGTCGGCCGCGCCGCTTACAACAGTAGGTAGCCGATCGGGCGGCCGACGCAAACTATAGGCACATGAATAAATAAACCGAGCAGAATGAAAGCTTCATACTAAACGCCGCCGTGCGTAGGTACACTACTACACGCACAGCTTATGTGTGCGTGACTGTCACCGACAAGGCGCGCGGGGAGTACGCCGGCGCCCGCTCGGGTACAAACCGGTTTGAGGCGGCTCAGTACGCGGACAAAGTTAAGGGGTGTCACACCGGCAGCGGCAGCGGTACGAGACGCGGACGTTTTATTTTAATTGTTTTTAAAGATGCCAAACTGTTGTACTGTGTGTATGTGTACAAATAATGGTAGGAAAAACAAGGATACTTCTTATTTTGTATATCCAAAGGATCTTGTCAGTTAATTATATCTACTTATCCTACACATGTTTAATGTTTATTACAGAATATTTAGTTACGAGTAGATAATATCCAAAATAACTAAGATGACGATAAGGCTTTCCCATAAGAATTATTATTTGTAAGTAATTATATTGGCGTATTATTTGTTACGTATTTTTGTTTTAGTAGGTTTGTAGAATAGTACCAAAGTATTTGTAGGTCGTCTTCGTAAGATTTAATTTGGCCTTTTCTATTAGATAGGTAGGTACTTAACTTACGGTCGTGAAATAGTAGACAGCCCTATGAAAGTAGGTAAGAATTTTGAACTCTGTTAGGAAGCTTTCATTCTGTTCGGTTTATTTATTCATGTGCTATAGGTACGCGGAGTGGCAGTAACTATCGCGCGGGAGGTCGTGCTAGTGAAGACTTTTTGAAAATACTAAAATTAAAGTCATCGAATTAAACTCTTGCTTTAAAACTGTTATCAGTGATAAGTGGCCTTCGGATTAGTACCCCCTTTCCGACTAGCCTTGTATAAAATCGAATTTTCTTTACAGAAATGGACTTGGATGCATCATCAGTAGAATCTTCAGAAGACTGGGAGAACAGCGTCAACAGTTCAGAGTTGGACGTGCAGTACCAAAGTGATGAGGAACGGGCAGAGAATGAGGTAATAATAAACCATGATGCATAGTACAGATACCAGAACATCAAGCAATCGACCAGCAATTTTCCCAATCGACTTTGAACCTTTTTGCGATAAAGATGAAAATTGCTTTATGTGCTGGCGTCTGTTTAAATATGATTTCAGCTTCTCCCGTATGGGGACAGGCTAGAATATAATACTTCCTCACCGCACGCTGAGAATAGACTCGTGTTATAAGATTATGCAGAGTGTTAAAAGACCCATCACATAGCCGAAATCTACGCGCTCTGTACATCAAACTAAATTACATTGACCAAAAATAATTGCTGGGAAACGACTTTTATTTTTTGGCATAAAAAACGCTGTTTTTTGTTGCGCGCAATGTGTGGTTGTGCCGATGCCGCGCGTTTGTGTGCGTGCAGCGGCCACACAGCTGAGCCAAGGCGGTCGTGTGCGTTTGATATTCATTGCGTTTTTGTAACTTTAAATGCGTAATTTGTTAGGAAAAATTGAAATTTTTGAAAATGTTTGTTTGAAAGAAAGTTTAGTATTACAGCGGTTACGCACTGCATCCGATCCGAATCCGTGAAAATACGTTCCAAAGTAGCCATAGAACTATTTGTATGGTAGATTACGGTTACGGTTAAAGATATTTATTTTCTCAAAAGATTACAGAATCACTTACAGAGAAAATAACAGTATTATTTACAAAAATATTAAGCCGATAAGCGTACTTGTTAGTATGTAATATTTGTAAAGTAGGGTAGCCGCGTAAAAAGTGTTCATCCAATTTTTATTATAGTACCGCATATAGTGACTGCAGGTAAAATAACGAGTATGAACGGATACAATGTTTATTAAGGCCTAGCACACAGTGATTGTTGAGTTAGAATGCATGTTTTTACTTTGTTAACAGATAATGTTAGGTTAATACTACGATGACTGCTTTAGTGACTAATGCATTATAGCGTGTAATGTTTAATGTATATATATATACTTATTATGTGCATTTTAGTAATAATATAGGTACATATATATAAATATACATTTTTTTTAAAATTTATATTAACAATTTTATATAAAACTGCCTTAATTAAAATTGCCTGTTTTTAATTTATATTAACAATAAAATAAATAATGTAAGTAGTATAGCTGTTTGCTGTATTAGATATTTAAGTATATGTCTTTTTCTTTTTATGTTTTGTAACTATTTAGTTACATTTATTTACATATTGTTAAGTTTGAGTGTGTAGATCAAGATAAGTAAACATTTTGTAATTACATTAAGTAAGGTGTTACAGTTAATTAAGCTCAATAAAAAGTAAGTGGGAATAGTGTAGATTAGTTATTTTACAGTCGATTACATATCATTAATCCATTCAGTATATCAATGAAAAATCCTTTAAAATGTGGCTTTTCAACAGCTTTTTAAAAGTAAATAGGGTTTTAGCATCCTTTATATCTTTTGGCAATTTATTGTAGTGTTGGGCACCTTCATATAGAATACTCTTCTTCCCGTAATTTGTCCTCGGTGTTGTTAAGCAAATGTTATTTGCCTGTCTAGTCATACGTTTGTGGTGTTCTATCCTTTTTGTGAAAGTAATTTGTGAGTGTGTATCTTTAGTTAAGATCTTTCTTACTAGAATGCAGATATTATATTTATGTGTTTGAGCAAGGTTCATTAGTTTTGTTTCTGTATAGATTTTGATTGTGGGTGTTAAGTAATGATATTGGAATAGGGTTTTAATAAGTTTATTTTGTGCTACTTGTAATTTATTTAAGTTAGTTTTAGCTGCTGATCCCCATACTTCAATTAAATAATCTAAACGAGACTTTACCAAAGAGTTATATATGGTATACCGCACATACTTCGGGAGGCATCGTACTATACCTTTGAGTGCACCTGTAAGTGAAGATAGTTTGTTACGGACTTTTTCGAGATGTGGTTTCCAAGTGAGTTGACTGTCAAGAACTAGGCCTAAATATTTTTCTTCGTTAACTTTGTTTATTGCTTGACCGTTAATTGTGAGAGGACTAAAATTGCCGATTTTTTTTGTTTTTGGCACTAAAAATAATAAAATTAGTTTTAGAAACATTAATTGTCAGTAGGTAGATTACGCACTACATCCGGCATCCGTCATCCGATTTCTATCCGTCATCCGTGAGTTTCTAATTCGGAAGAACAATTGACGGACCGAAGTAGCCGTAGTACTATTTGTATGGTAGTTTACGCACTACATCCGGCATCCGTCATCCGATTTCTATCCGTCATCCGTGAGTTTCTAATTCGAAGAACAATTGACGGACGGAAGTAGCCTGAATTGTTTGAATTTGGATCAGAGATCGGAATAGTGCGTAAGCAACATCCGAATTCGGTCCGAGATTTTCACGGATTCGGATCGGATGCAGTGCGTAAAGCAATATCCGAATTCGGTCCGAGTTTTTTATATCCGTATTTTCACGGATTCGGATCGGATGCAGTGCGTAATCGCTCTTATGATTTGGAATTCGTTTTTGAAAAAAACTAAAAAAAGAAATGTATACCTTAACCTTCAATATCTCCAAAACCAATGATTTCCCAGGTATGGTCTAGTAGAAAAAAATGATCCCAATGATGGGTAGAATATGTGGTTTTAGCTATCGTTAAGGGTCTTTTTACACCCGATATAAATATGATTTCAGCTTCCCCCGTGTAAGGACAGGCTAGAAAATGAAACTTCCTCTCCGCACGCTGGCAATAGACACGTGTTATAAGATTATACAAAACACAGCACGCTTTGTGATAACATCTATACGGTCCGCCTGGCTAGCTACCACCGTCACATAGTCCGCCGCCAAGCAGTTTACTGTGTTCCGTCGTGTGTATGTGAGAGCCAGAGGGGTATAGGGGAATCCCTCTATATCTCTGTTACTTGGATTCGTGTATTGCATCGTACACCCTGTCTTCGTTTACCATCAGATGCGACTAGGGTCAAACGCGAAAAAGTCTAATAATAAAAAAATATCGTTTAACCTTTTGACCGCCACGGACGTCTATGGACGTCAAATTAAAACGTGCTCACAACGCCTCTCACGGCATGAAACGTCGAAAACACCACTTTTTTACAGTTCAAAATTTTGACGTCCATAGACGTCCGTCGCGGTCAAAAGGTAGGACGTACTTACTAGCTATAAATGATAACAGCTGTTTTTCTTTACAATCTCTGTTCAATCGTGATACTTAGCTAGATGTTAAGCCACGGATAGATTACTCCTTTGTCTAAAAAATGTGGAGAAAAATGTTTTCAAATTTGACAATTCATAATTCAATAATATTAATTTTCTGTAGCCTCGTCTCACGCAAGTACTGAAAATGTGGTGAGTTTCAGTACATATTCCTAAAGAATTCAAGGGATTTAATAAATAAATGTAATACTACTAGTTAGCAGACATAATAAATTTACCCGAAACAGGTGGAGAAAAAAATAAGAAAATGTTAGAAAACAAAAAAAAAAATTTCTTTTATTTTTCAAGTCATGTTAACCCTAAGGGTTTAAAAATAAGGTTGGTTTTCCATCTGTCATTTGACTGCTCGAGTGGGGCGCGTCTTCGTGAATTGAATGCACTGTATACAGGGTCATTGGTAAAACACTTACAACCTCAAGGGGTCACTGTACTCATCATTATGAACAACTTTTACTATGGGAAAAATCCGAAATCGCAAAAAAAAAACTGCTGTTCCCTACATTTATGTTCGCATAACTCGTCAAAATGTAGGGACCAACTTATTTTTTTTCGCGATTTCATCTTTGTTGTTAGTATTTTACCAGTAACCCTGTAGATTTATGCTAAGCTATTTTTATTCAATATTTCTCCGTAAAATTATAAAACGACACCACAACATAATCGTTCAGGGGTGATTCTATCATTACAGTTATAGCTAATATCGGTATTTCAGGATTGCGAGCAAGGTAAATGTAGTAAATAAAATCAACATAGACTCTCCACCATTGAGAGTACTTGTATTTGGTTTAGTATTAGTAATATGAACTAGATCACAATATAATACTTTACACAATTATTACAAGATCGTAAAATAAGGACAAGCTATACAGATATAAAAGGTCAGACTTCTTCAGCTGATCTACACAGAATGCTCTCGCTTCGTCGAATGACCACCGCCTTTATAACCTCGGGTGCGTTGATCCATATCGACGACTACCCTCTTTTGTCAACATTGCCCAGTGCTACCCGCTACCGATAACAAAATGTCGTTTATTTAAGACTCCTACACCCCCTCCCTTTTGTACCTCACTCCCTTCTCATCCCATCCTATGTTCCGACCACCGGACGGTGTTGTTAACCAGCTCACGTTAGATCGCTCAATTCTTCCAGGCTGTTGGCATGGTCTTACCAGAGTTATCCCGCTACGCGTCCACCGCAAGCTGAATCACAACACCAACTGAACAAAAAAAAAATGGCGACACACCGGCCATCTTGGAAAAATTACGTAAGTTTGATATGCATTCTGAATTAGAATTTAAATAAATACTGCTTGTTTTTTTTTTAACAAGAAATAAGACTTCAAATATATTCTAAATATGAAATTAAACAATTAAGTTTCTTTTTTTTTAGAAGAAAAAAATGTTATTGTTTGTTTTCATATACATTTTTGCAAGTTACATTTTCAAATTGATACTAAAATCCTTAAGTGTATCTCAATTGGAGAGGAATATAGTTTCGGTTAATTAATTTTGCTATATTATAAGTTTAAATTATATCTATTCAAAACTTAAGAAAAGGTGATTAAAAAATATTGTATTAATCATTTTTTCTGTGTCAAATTAACATAAGTACCTATATATTTTTGTATCACATTTTGAGATCTAATTCAAATGAAATTTAATTAGCTTCTAAAAATTGTATTTTAATTCAAAATGGGTAGACAAATGTCAGGCTACCAGAATGCGTTTAAAACGTTTATAAATCTAATAAAAAACCTCAATAAAGCCGTAAGAAAAATATTTATTTTTCTATCCTTAATTTATTTGGCGAAACAATCAGCCAAATATCCTAATTTCTTCATGTACATGATTATGCTGATTTCCAGGCTTAATAATAATAGTCAAGGATATTCAAATCATTCTTAAATAAAAAGCTCAAGAATTAAACAATTAATAATAAATAAATCAATTCAAAAAATACGTCAGCTCCGATAAGCTCCCGTTAGCTGTCCGATTCAAATCTTGAGAATATTGTTTTCTACAGCAATGTGTATCTTTAATGCCATCATCAATTTGCAATCGAAAACAGACTCTGAAGAGTTTCGCAGAAAAAGAGATCCAAGTGCACTTTTAATTAGGCTCATTTTCAAATTCAGCAGTTTAAAATTGTTAGACACAAAAATCAAGAAGTTGCATAAGAAAATAATTATTTTCTTGTTTTGTGGAATAAGTGATATTTTTTAATTTGTAAGTTTACACTGTTGCCCGCGGTTTCAGTTGCATTCTAAGGACATTCTTCATGTACCCGGATAAAAAGTATCTTATATCTTAATCCAGGTCATGGTCTAGCTGTGTGCCAAATTTTATACTAATCCGTTCAGCACTTAAAGCGTGATTGATTAAAAAACTCACATACTAGTCGCGCGCAGAAGGTTTGCCGATGACGCCGCCTCCCACTTCACCGACCGCTACCCGCGCTCGTCTAAATCGTACCGACCATCGACGCGTGACGTCATGAGGCCATCGGCAAACCTTCTCCGCGCGACTTATACATCCAAACTTTCACGTTTGTATTAGGATTGTCACCATCTAAACTAAAATACCTTCGTTAATCCTTAGAGCCCAAATACACGTCCGATACTTGCTTCCGATAGTCTGATCAGACTATGAAGGCCTCCGCGTCATACATTTGTTTGAACATGAATTACACCACGATCAGACTATCGGATCGGATGTCAGAATCATAAGCATCGTCCGGGCGTCGTCGTCGACCAGAAAAAATCGGACACAAGAATCGTACGTGTATTTCATGAATCCAATCAGATAGTCGGATCCGACTCCCGGAAGCAACTATCGGTAACTATTGTATTTTGACCCTTAACTAGGCATAGGGATTTCCAACCAACTTTTTTGGAAGATATCGCGAAAGCCTCCTTGTTACATTTTTATTATTAAAAATGTTTTCTTTTTACTATTTTCTTTACTTTGACCGCCACGGACGTCTATGGACGTCAAAGTTTTAAACTGTAAAAAGTGGTGTTTAGCGCCAACCTGTATATTCCGTCACGCACAAAATAAAGCAATAACAATAATATATTTGCAAAATATATTGCTCTATGTCACGTAAAATATATATTGTTAATATACAAATGTAATTTTTACATATTTTTGGATTCATTTTCAGTTCGATGATATCTGTTAGTTTCTTAGGGTTCAATAAGGACGTTGAAAAGGAACCATTATTCTGTTATCCCTAAAATGGTCGGACCACAGTCAGATATTAGTTTCACGAATAACTATTGGCCTTTTTTTATTATGATTTTAAATTTTAGTAGTAAACAAAACAAAAATCTACAAACAAAGGGAGACTTTTTTTAACAATTCTATTAATTATTTATTATGTTAAGAGCCCCCGCAGACCACAGACTTTCTATCGGCCGATAGTTTGGTCGGGTTGGGCTGCTCACGCGCACACTGGGCCAACTAAACAATCGGATTTGTAGTGAGTGCGCTTACCAGATAACAGTAAGCCGATTGCTCTCTAACGATTTACTAGCGCTAAACAAACGGTAAGAGTAAGCTCGCGTGGAAGAGCGCCATACTGATTTAGCAATCAGCCGATAATTCGCCGACAGTTCAGTTTGGAGCCAATCGTGTAGTTTTTTATCGGCCGATACCGAATCGTTATAATGTGCGCACTTGCATACATCTTCATACTAATTAAGAACCATCGGCTTTTTATCGGACACCAAAAACCCGAACGAAGCGCTTTGATTCCACTTTCATTGTGAAAACCGCCAAACAGTGGAATGCGCTGCCCGAGTGGGTGTTCCCCGACAGCTACAATCTGGGTGTCTTCAAGTCACGAGTGAATCGGTTTCTTCTGGGCAAGCGTGCTCCATCGTAAACCGCATCATCGCTTAACATCACATAACGAGATGGCGGCCAAATGCAGGACTAGTAACAAATAAAAAAAAAACGGGCCATACTATCGGCCGATAGAAAGCCTGTGGTATGCGGGGGCTCACAGACTTGTAAACAATATAGACCTGCCTACACTATCTCGAGATTTACTGCCAAATCCTGCCTTCTGCATTATCTGCTTTAGGTAATTAATTAAAACATATCTAACTATTTTTATAATATTAAAAATATTCACAATATGCTTGAAAGAATTACTGACCATCAAATTAAAGTAACAAAAAAATACTTAAAAAAGTTGCGTAGATTCTCAATTTAAAGGTTGTACTACATTATTATAATTTTCGGTTCCTATTATTAAGGTATTATTATTATTAGAAATAAATGATATTACATGTGTCAAAAGGGGTTTGGGAGAATAAAATTTTAAGAATTAGTTGTAATTTCTGACAAAATTAAAAAGTTTTTTATATACAAATATACGTCATATTTTTAAGCGCCGAAACACACTTCAAACTTTTTTGTATCTGTGGAAACTGTCCGATTCATAATCTGAAAGCTAACGTGCGCGATCAATAGAAGCATTAACGCTTTTTTCTGCCACCAGGCGGCGCCTCTGTGAACTGAGGTAAAAAAATACACAAAACTGTCACTCCTCGCAATTTGCCATCACAATAATAATAATTAAATAAATAATCTTAATTCAGACCAATTTTACAGTGCTAATATCTATTTTAATATTGGTTTTGTAATCATTTACCTCACTCTACAGTGGCGCCGCCTGGCGGACATTTAGGGCAAGTAAACCGTTTTAACAGTAAGTACTTTTTTACATCAGTCTACAGAAGCGCCACCTGGCGGCCATTCAGGTCAAATAAACCCTCATCAAATGACAATTTAAGACTTTCTTTCTTATTATGAATCGGAAGTTTCTAGAAAAAGTTTCTAGTGCAACTTTAGGCTAAATTGTTATTTTTACATAATATGTAAGCATTTTAAACGTTATTTCAGTTTGTTTTTTTATCATTTCAATACTTAAACGCCGTGGGCCCGAGGTAGCCGAAAGATTTTAACCACGCCTTTTTGATGGCATTAAGAGTCAATAATGTTATATCAACAAAAGTCCAATTCAGTCAATTTAACTATTTTGTTTTTTTTGAACAAAATAAATCAATTAACTTTAGTACTTCCTTGTAAACGATACCTAAAGCCGGGTCCGCTGCGCCATGTTATTTTGCTAACAAAACTGTTAGGCCACGCCCCTATTCGGTTAGCAAACAATGTTAAGCCGGGTCCGCAGCGCCAATTTTCTAACAAAACTGTTAAGGTGCGTACAGATTAAGTAACATGTTGTGTAACTTGTGTTATATAACACGTCCACAATATGTAACATTGTTTTTTAACATTGCAACATTTATCAATACTGTACACATTAGAATAATAATGCAATATAACCATGTTATATAAAATTGTCGTTCTGCAGTGCTGTTCACAATGTCGACACAAGAGGACGTTTTGCTAGCTACTGCAGCGACTGTTGTACTTTTAAATAACGAAAGAATAAAACGTAGATGCTGGGTTCGTCCTAGTTTATTGACATTGTTGTAAATATTAATAACACGTTTGTTATTATAACATGTTTTATAACATTCAGTCTCCACATTACTGAAACATGTTATATAACATGTACGCACCTTTAGGCATAGCAAACAATGTTATCTTGTTTGCAAACACGTAAACACGGTGCAGCGGCAGGCTTTAGCTTGAACTGGCAACGTTTATAAATTATCGTGTGAGTGGATAAGAAACTTCTCACTTCACGAACCACGGCGACGAAATACGGCGATTGGGGTATGTTATGACAAAAGTTGCAACGCCGCGTTCATAGGACTTGAGATTTTTCGAGTTGTGAATTTCCGTAAATAATGAATATTTCTAATATTAAGCTTTATTCAACAAACTGTATCGTAGGTTTTCTTCTCCAATTAGGCATCGGAATCGAAGGTTGAAATCTTTGGGGTACCTCGGGCTCACGGAGTATAATATTATGTACATATCATAAGAAACTGTCAAAATGGTGCTGTATTACTACATCTTACAAACATTGTCAAATAAACTACAAAGTATTAGCAAATTTGTTAAACCTTGAGTTGTCCTCCTCATTAACCTTTTGACCGCCACGGACGTCTATGGACGTCAAATTAAAACGTGCTCACGACGCCTCCGACGGCATGGCACGTTGAAAACACCACTTTTATACAGTTCAAAAGTTTGACGTCCATAGACGTCCTTGGCGGTCAATAGGTTAAGCCTGGCGTCGATTACAGCTGAAACGCGTCGAATCGAGTCGTATTTGTTCCGTGCGAGGCGAAACGGTCAGTAATCGCAAGTCGTTAAAATATAAATTCGCGTGACAACCAATGCGCGCGAGTGGTGCGACTCGGCGCGTCTCTGCTTGTCGCTGATCGACGCAGTTTTGTAGTAAATGTATAGGAAGCGAATTATTGCTATTCTATTTGACTCGACTCGGCGAGCAGAGTGGACGCCAGCCTTTATAGAAATTTCCATCATCCCAGTGCTTTTTGCGAGTAACGAATACTTATTTATTTTAACTTTGGTATAATTTGCTGGGATTTTAATATGATATATACCATTTAATTGCCAATCGTAAGCTGTAATTTAGGGCTTATGCACACGATGTCTTTTCTACGCGCCGTCGACGCGCGTTTCCGTGAAACTCCATACATAAACAATAACGATCACGTTATTTAAGTATGGAGTTTGATGAAAACGCGCGTCGACGGCGTGTAGAAAAGTCGTCGTATGAATAGGCCTTTATCGAAACTGAATGTATGCGAGAACAGGACTGCAATACGTTTGACAGCAAACTGACTGCGTACCACGCTTTGAAGAACCAAGATTTTTCCATATTACGATGGAATTAGTATGCAAGTATGTCACCCTCCGCGCTAACTGTCATAACTAGCAATTGATAATTTTTCAGGGAAATTCTCACAGAGTGACGTATCTGCTTCAAATGAATAGAAATAAATAAATAGATACCTTAGGGCTTTAAGGCAACTACTAACTTAAAGAGTAAGCCAAGAGCAATATAAAAATGTTATTAATTCATTAATAAAGCCACAGCTAACGCAACTACTGAAAAATTATCAATTGCTAGTTATGACAGTTAGCGCGGAGGGGGACGATTATGCATAAAGCCAATATACATTAAAAAGAGCCACTAGTTTCAGGTGGCTACTTAACCATGTAAAAATATATATAACTTGATACTGTGTTTTACGAGAATAGCGACCCAAAGCTTAATAAATTTGCTAATATCCATATACAACCTGCATATTTATAAGAAAACCAAACAATAAGCTGTACCAATATAAACATTAATGTAACAAAGTATACGTACAACGCACATTAATTAGTAATTGGCATCTAAATTAATAATATAGTAGAATACATAATTACAGTTACTAAATTAATGCCCGATTTTACCAACGTCGGATAGTTTATCTGAGGAATAAGAGCCATTGCGCACTGTCGACTGGTCGCCGGAGACTTGGTCGAGCGACTGTGACTTTCTATAGTTTAAATAGGTATGTCTACACTCATGGTCGCCGGTCGCCCGGGCGACTATGCTTACGTTTTGGCCGCCGAGAGACCAAGTCTCCGGCGACCAGTCGACAGTGCGTAATGGCTCTAAGACGTTACAGGTTTTGACAAATTTTATATACAAAAGCTGTCAAAACGTCACATTTCGTCGCCTTAGGGTCTCCCCACATTTATCGACGCGGAATCGGGTAACAACACCGGTCAAAAAAGCCTTTATGTCTACGTAATAAGGGTGTTACTAATACCATTCGCATCGGCTCGGCTCGGATGACGCGTCGCGAGGCCGGCCGACGGCGAAACGAGCCGTTTGCCTAGATAAGTCGAGTAGTGTGGCACGCACTCGGCTTAAGCCGATTCCGCGTCGATAAATGTGGGGAGACCCTTAAGGCCGATTTACACGAGGATAGTTTCTCGAAGCGAGACTCGTTGTCTTTGTCTTTCTCTACGACTAAAACAGAGATAGCATGAGACTCGCTTCGAGAAACTATCTCCGTCTAAATGAGCCTTTAGAGTGAAAACCTCGGAAATGCATTTGGTCATTGCTTGGTTCTATTGTGCTTTCACGTGGACGAAGTCGCGGGCAAAAGCTACTCAATTATATTTTTACCAATAATAAATACCTAATAAAGGCTGGATTTCAGTGCCTATAAACTAATTCCGCATAGAGCGGCTCTCTTATAATTAGAATAGGTAGGTAGGTACCTACCTATACAGGGTGAAATGGGAGATTGTACTCATCACTGTGAACAACTTTTACTATTGGACCAAACAGGAAATCGCGAAAAAAAAACTGCTGTTCCCTACATTTTGAAGAGTTATGCGAACATAAATGTAGGGAGCAGCTGATTTTTTTTCGCGACTTCATCTTTCGTCCCATAGTAAAAGTTATTCACAATTATGAGTACAGTGACCCCTTAAGAGGTTCTGCGTTATTTATGTTACACCTTGTATACCCAATAAAGGCTTAATTTCAGTGCCTATAAACTAATTTCGCATAGAGCAGCTCTTATAATTATAGTACCTATGTATCGTGATATAATGACCAAATTGCATTCCCGACGTTTTAACTCTAAGACGACGATTTACGAGATAAAAGTTATTCGACATTGGTAAAATCGGCCTTAAGTATAATAGTTAGTCCAAAACAAATTGTTAGACTGCCCAACTCCAATATTGGGCTAAAAATAACTCAGTCTGATATAAAAGACATGCCAATATATCGAGGCCACAATAAAAGTTAATAAAATGTTTTAAATAATAATTAAATGTGGCACAGCCCTAGATTACAAGTCTTGGTTGTAAATATATGCTCATCATTACGAATGTAACATCTTTTTATGTTAATAAAAACATTTAAAATGCAATCTTTTGTTTTATTTTGCGTAACAAACATCCACCCACCAACATCATCATTCAGCCGATAGACGTCCACTGCTGGGGGTCTACTCCCTAAGCACGAAGTCCGTGGTTTCGGCCTTAGTTACGAGCGTTTTCTACTCCCTATCACCTACGCACATACGATTATTTCGGGGCCCGAACTAAGAATGAATGACAATACGTTTTGACAGTTGTCCCTACTACTGATGTGTTTTTACCCGTCCGAAAAGTTTTACTTGACACTTGTTTTGTTCACTCGTACGGTCAGCGTCAAAAGTAGCTGAATATTTGAGTTTTTAAACTTTACATTAATTAGATAACTAATTGATAGGAAGCAAAAAATGTAAGGCATACTTAGAGCTATATCTAGCAGCTCTAGGTATCTATTAAACTTTTTGTTTTAAAACAATTCGTTTTCTAATTAATGCCAAGTTTAAAAACTCAAATGTTCAGCTACTTTTGATGCTGACCGTACGTTTCGGGCTACTTTCGGACGGGCGACTAACTTCGTTGACGGACTTAGGGAGTAGACCTCCTGGACATAGGTTTCCCCCAAGCATCGCCACATCGACCGGTCCTGTGCTTCTCGCATCTAACGGATTCCTGCTACCTTCAGCAGGTCATCGGTCCACCTTATGGTAGGCCTACCCACGCGGCGCCTTCAGGTACGCGGACGCCACTCCAGAACGTTTCAGCCCTATCGGCCATCCGATCTGCGAGCAATACCGCTGTACAGTGTAGAAATAAAAGGCTGTCAGTGGAGGGAAAATACCTTAAATATTGAGAATAGCAAATTTTACTCAAAGGAAACATTCCTTTATATTTAAAAACAAGTATAACTGCATTCATAGAAGTTTCTTGTCTGAACTGGGAATCGTACTGCCATAAATGCAAAGAAGCAATATCCTATACTTATAGCGCCAATCGATAGGATCAAATCTTTCATAACATATAATAATCTAAATAAAGATAGTCTATGAAATAATCCCGACCAATAAAATGAAGTATTTTTTGAGTAAAACTTGCTGTGTAAGAAATGGTTGGATTAAGTACACGGTGTATTTTAAAATCAAGATCAAGTGAGGGTACCTAGATGAAGATACCTTTGCTTCACGAAGATGACAACTGCTCAGCCACTTCAATCTACCCGTGACCACGGCCGGTGTAATTCGGTCGAAACATCGGGATAAAAAACAGATTCAATTCCAAATCTAAGATTATGCTAAGTATACACTTAGCAAAGTTTTACGTAAGTATAGTCTGAGCAAAGTCCAAGTTGGGTCTATAGATCTCAGCCTCAGATTCTAGCAAAGGACCATGGGCAAAAATGTATGGGGCCTGGTCCAATCCCCACAACAGTTATAAAACCTATGCCATAAGAAAGTTATTGGGGTACGATTTATTTTATTGTATGGCGCTTAAGTCAAAATCGAGCGCGAACAGGGTGTTTTGGTACATTTTATTTGTCATAAATTGAAAAGAATTTGATCACAATCCCACCTGATAGTAATAAGTGACGATGTGATAGAGATATTAATTCATTTTTTGTTAGTTAATCTGTCATCATCATCATCAACAACCGGTTTATGTCCCACTGCTGGCACAGGTCTCCTTTATGGATAGTAAGTTAATGAGTATATGACTATAAAAAAAACTTTGTATTTTTTTATTGTATCTACATTATTTATTAACATTTTTGCTTTAATTTGACTAAAATACAGATAGTATCATTGCTAAAAAATAATCAAAAAATACCTTCCTAAACCGGTAGGACAACATTCTCAGTTTTGATAATGTGCCCAAACACCATGTTCGCGCTCAATTTTGACACAACCGCCATAGTATGAAATAAATGGTACCCCAATAGCTTTCATACGGCACAGGTTTTATCACTGTTGGGGGATTGGACCAAAATTACTCAAGGTCCTTTTCAAAGATTTTTGAATGCAGGTATTCATACTAAGATTCCATACCAAAATAATAAAAAGGATGCGACTTCGTCCGTCCGTCTATCTGTCACAGCTACTAATTTCAGGAACTACTAATGCCTTGAAAGGACATGGAACAAAACGTATCCACCTTGTAGCAAATTGAGACTAGTACCATTGGAAAGGTCTTTAAAAATACATATTTATATTATATGGCGACAACTCTGTATCTCACGGGAGAAAAAAGTTATTCAACGTTGAAATGTGCTGAAAACTCTTTGTTAATTCACCCTGCGCGCCATTCAATCACACCCTTGAACTAGCCCAATATCCTGTTATGAGTCCCGTACAGTATATAGAATTACCCTTGAACGATATAATTGTCTAGAGAAAGCATGGTTCACCGTTGAATGGTAATACGAAAAAACTTAGTCGATGCCATTATTTACAGATGTTTCGCCGAAAAACGCTACAAAGAATGAATGATTGGCTGATACCAAGATTTTCCAATGTCATGGTTCGCCGGAACACGCTTGAACAGGCGTCGATTAAATTGCATTAACTTCTACTAACATGCGTTTATCTTGACTCCATACCAAAGCTGCGACAAGCAAATACACGACAAATGTTAGGGCGACAGTACGATACGTCGACCATCAATGGTGCGACAACACATCAGCTCGACGTACGTTAGCGCGACTGATTGTTTTCTCGAAAAACCATAGGACGATGGAACTTTTAATCGACGAACGTTAGCGCGACATAACTTTCGCTCGACAAACTAAAGGCTCCTAAAAACAGGCGCAATATCGCCTAAAAGATTCTGGGGCCAAGGTCGACGGAGACCCGCTGGACGGGGCTCCTAATTCTGTCTGCAGGGTTTAAAGTAACCTAACACGAAGGAGATGACGGGAGCTTCGTTCGTTCGCTTTGCTCGCTCAATTTAGCCCGCGTCATTCCCTCCGAACCTAATCTATCCGTGTCGGGGTGCTTAAAAGTCCCAAGCTCGCTTCGCTCACTCTTAATACATGTTAAAAAAAACACGCGGACGATATCGCGCCTGTTTTGTAGGCCTGCTTTTAGTTTGTCGAGCGAAGCTTGTGTCGCGCTAACGTTCGTCGATCAGAAGTTCCATCGTCCTATGGTTTTTCGAGAAAACAATCAGTCGCGCTAACGTACATCGACCTGATGTGCTGTCGCACCACTGATGATCGACATATGGTTCTGTTGCCCTAACATTTGTCGTGTATTTGCTTGTCGCAACTTTGGTATGGAGTCAAGATAAACGCATGTTAGTAGAAGTTAATGCAATTTAATGGACGCCTGTTCAAGCGTGTTCCGGCGAACCATGACATCGGCAAATCTTGGTATCGGCCAATCATTCATTCTTTGTAGCGTTTTTTGGCGAAACGTGCTGTCTATAAATAATGGCATCACTAATAGTTTTTTCGTATTAGCATTCAACGGTGAACCATGCTTTCTGTAGACAATTATATCGTTCAAGGGTAATTCTATATACCGTACGGGACTCTGTTTATTTTGTGTACCTTAATAAATAAAAAAAACTGTACTTAATTGAATTGATGGCGTTTTAATTAATATTTTCCGTAGCAAAAAGTAAACATTAGGAAGCTTGGTCAGTCTCTATCTATGAAACAGAACGATTGGTTATTCATTGGGCCTATAAAATAATTATTATAACACTACATAGATGATTGAAAATGCAAAATAGAAGTGATCATAACTTCGGTCTCCCATTCATTCATTCATTCGTTCATTCATTTTTGAGTTGTTCACTTAAGCCTCTTCTAAATGACACCTGGTCTAAAATGCTACAAGGTGGGTACGGGCTCCAAACAAAATTACCCATTGTTCTTTGGAAATTTTCAGAGTTGATAGAGCTGTATGTAAATACTTATTATAGTAAAAACAAAACGATGTCTGTAACTATATAACATTTTTTTTAGAAATCAGTTAAAATCCTTTAGAAACTAATTCAGGCATGCGATTCCAAAAAAATAAAAATTGAACTTTCTAAGACCTAAGCCCGACTCGCACTTGCCCGGTTTTTTTTAAATATCACCACGCTTGACAGACACATCGGTGATCATGATCACAGTACTTTTTCTGTAACAGTCTGGATGTCAAGATCAAGGACATTTTTTCATGTCGGTGATATGGTGAAAATAAAACAAAAATATAGACAACATCAATATTTTATTTTCTAATTCCAAAATATTTATCACATTATTATTATAAGTATTTCTATAAATATCATGCATTCAATACAATTATATAGGCTTTCCTGGCATTGGCTATTTGTGACAAAAATAGAATTTGATTACTTTTAAAATGGATTAATTAAAATTTATAGGTAGGTATTAAATAAAAATTGCTGAATCTATTATAAAGTTTAAGTAGTATGGTGTATATTATAAGTAGTGTCAATTTAGCTATTTGAAAATTTTGTAATTTGATATAGTAGGCATTTGTGAAATATCTATTTTCTCCATTGCAGTAAAAACACATGAACCTCGGATCAGCGTTCAAAAAATCCGAACCGAATGTAGACTAAACGCGAAAAAGTAGACTAATTTACGTCAATAGGTGCGTGCAGTCGAATCTTCGTTGCTGAAAAGCTAAGTTAGGCGTTGTGATGACGACATAGGATTCTAATTTGTTTGTTGGTATTTCTAAGTGTATATGACAGTGTGCCTTGGCGCGCGCTCTACTGGTTTAAGTAATGTACTCAGGACACTATTTTCGTGAATTTTGTACTAGACCTTCGGTTCATGTGTTTCTATTTTAGTTGATTTTCTCGTTCAACTTTGCGTTGGTTTTATAAAGAAAAAATAGACAACCCTCGACACACGAGACCGCCCCTTTCGACCAAGTACCAAAACGTTCGGAAACTCCAGGTAAGCCTTAGTTAATTCTATAAAAAACTTAAATTTAACATTTTATTATTATCACAAATGAGCGATTATCGATCTACCCTCTAAGTACACATCGGATTTTTTTTGTAAATGCATTCAAGATTATATCATTTTCTATCACATACAATTCCTGCCCATTTATTATTAAAGATCAGCTAGAACCAAGTTTTAAAAAAGGTAAACAATATTTTTGATCCTTTTTATCTAAAACTGTCCTTAAAAATTAAGGTATTGTTTTTAAATCAAATCAAATTTATTTGTCCTTCTCCAGGTTTCAGACTATCTCTGTACCAAGTTTCATCAAAATTGCTTCAGCGGTTTAGGAGTGAAAGCGTAACAGAAAAGTTACTTTCGCATTTATAATATTAGTAGTAGGGATTATATTCGGGGTTTGTAGTTTTTTCGAATACTTAGCGCCTGTTTCACCACCTCCAAGTAAGTTCCCGTTATATTACTTGGCAGATAATTTCATACAGATTCTGTTCCATTTTTGAATTTATTGAATTTATTCGGTGAGTAGTGGCTACTCAGACATCGTGAAACAGGCCCTTATTCTTATAAATATATCGACAAAAAATGTTTACCTTTTTTTTAATATAGTTCTAGCCAGATTATACATATAAATATACAGAATAAGTAGAACATCAAAAGCCAAGTTTAAATGTCATGCGAAATTGCTACATTTTTAAAGGCACTAAAATACATACAATTTTAAAATACATTTTCAGTCATTTGTTAAAATATTTTTTAACTGCAATAAGCCGTTTTTACGATATAGTTATATTATCACGTGGGTCTAAACATCGAAAATTTATAAAAGGGATAGTTTATTATAGACTTAAAAGAAGAGTATATTAGATATACTTCAAATAGTGCTTTAGACATTCAGCTTATAGTATTTAAGCATGATATATAATAGGCATGTTGACAGCATCAATAACTTGCAAATTTAATTAGTCCGCCAGTTAGAGTTTTGAAAAATAATGGACACGTATTCTTTCTTTAGTCTAAATCTATCAATATTTGGAAAGATAAAACGCATCAAAACTCGAGAGTGGGGGCTTGTGACGTCAGAAGCAAGTAAAAAATGTACTTTCTTGTGACGTTTTGCCAAATTTAAAAGTGTTGTATCTTCGTCAATTTTGGTTTAAATAACAAAAGAAAAAAATACGGGTCAAATATTTTTTGATAATCTAACTGACGGACTAATTAGATTTTTTTCAGTCAAATACTTTTTTTTTCGGAATTGTAGCTTTGCACATACTATTGACATTTTATTCTGACCAAGGTTTTTTTTTTTGATATTTTATTTTATAGGCAAACCGCCGTAAGCTTAGCCCTCCCGATGGTTTGCGGGACGAGGGAGGGGAAAGATTCGACCAATTAGCCAGTCCGCTGTTATCTATCGCTGCTGGCGGCCAACAGGCGATTGGATACTCGTTCCCCTCCCGCGGCCCGCAAACCATCGGGAGGGGCAAGCTTACGGCGATTTACTTATAAGTATTTCTTGTGAATATCTTATTGTATTTCACTAAAGTTAAAGTCGAGTACAGACGACAAATTCGAAATTCTGTTCGTTAAAACAGTGTGTCGCAAATCCGCTAATTTATTATTTAAAATAAGCACCTTCACATCATTTTTCTTCATTCATTGTAATAAATACCTGTATCGGCCTCGTTTATGGAGACTGGAATCGTCGCGTACTGTGTCATACATATGACATCTTAAATACTACACGCGGAAAAACATGCCTCCATAACCGCTCTAAGGTGTAGGCCACATAGAAGACAAGTCGGGCAAAGATGAGGCGAGGACTCGGCGCCCGTGTAATGTACTTTCATATTAAACGTATAGAAGCGTCGCAATCTCGCGATGCAAAAGATACAGAGGCGACGGGGCGCGGACGTGACGCTTTATCGTCTACGTCACTTTGCCCAACGTCCCTTTTGTGTGACTTGCACCTTATACATCGTTATATGTTTGAATTGTCTGCTTTAGGCCCCGCATCTCCATAACCCGCGTCACATAAAGGTCACAGCTCATTAGAGCCACCCGGCACCCTCGCCGCACCGCCTCGTCGCTCGGTTTCCACTCGTTGTCAGCAAGTGGTTCACGGGTGGACGCCGCGTTATCACCAGTAAACGTCGCGTGGTCAGAGGAGTCGTCGGAAGAGTCCACTCGATGTTTGCGCCCGACTCACTCGGGACTTGTGCGTTGGCAATGCGCAGCAACGCAAGGCAAGCATGCGAGCAGCGAGTTGTCACCGAGTGGTCAACTCGTCGTCCGCGCGTGGACGGCATACGCCCGAGGCGATCCGTTGACGCTACGGAGTTGATGTAGTGAGCGCACATCCATACAAGTGAATAAAGAATACTAATCGCACGAGGCGAGGCGATGCGGTTCGGATGGCTTTAGTGAGCTGTGACCTTTAGGGTACCGTAATAAAAAAAGTAATACATATACATGCATTTTAAGTGCATTTGAATTCACAGTAAGTAGTAGAATCAAACATTGGTTTAAAGTGTACATAGTGTAATTGTGCGTAGATCATTATTAAGTGTTTAAATTGCTTCCTTCCATACATACCGAAACACATACGTGTCTTATATTTATGGCTTAAAAACCGGAAACGCTCATTGGACAACTCAAAAGATATTTTTATAAAACGATGGCACTAAGGAAATGTAAATGCGTCAATGTTGGTATATCACATATTTGCAGTTATGACGAACCATGTAAGAACCTAAAAGTCAGTGGCGTAGATACCTTATGGCTAGGCGGGGCAGTGCACCGGAGCCCCCAAGCTCGAGGGGGCCCTCGGCCTCCATGAACGACGTTCGAATAAGTTATACAAGGTTAGTCGGAAAGGGGGTACTAATCCGCAGGCCACTTAATCTATCACCGACGGTTTTAAAGCAAGTGTTAAAATTACAAAATTCGATAATTTTTATTTCCCTGTAGAATAATTTTTATTTTAGTTTTTTCAAAAATTCTTCGTCCCTACTTTAGTTACGAATTCAGAAAATGGGGTTTCTAATTCGTGACCCCAAATGTGACCTAAAATGTAAACACAGCTGATCATAGCTGAGGATAGATAGATTTTAGCATATTTTTTAATGTAATTTTTGAATAGGTATTTCTCTTAAACTATTGACTTTTGGGGAAAGTGGTAGAACAAAAGTTACTCATTATTCTTTCTCGGTAGTATTGTAATATTATTTGTTAACGTAATTTGTTTTTTTACTTAGTATTAGTATCTATTTATAAATTACTAGCTTTAGCTAGCTCGCGTTAATTTATAATTAAAAAAAAAAACTCTTAACACACTACTAAAGTTTCTTTAATAATATAATTCAATCATGATTCGAAAGACACGTGGCGCCATCTATTATCGTTATTGTTGTTTTCCTCGGGAACAGTACTTAGTTTCGGGATTATTATGATGATGAGAGAAAAATGCAAATTTTATTCTTTTCAGTAATTTGAAGTCGATGGATCCTTTTTGTCACCACCCTTTCGGATTAGTACCCCCTTTCTGACTATAACCTTGTATAATATCCTAGATGAATAACTTTTTGGCCCCTAACTAACGACTTTTACGTGAAAGCGTGACAAACAAACAAACTTTCACATTTATAATATTATTAGGAATTACGATTAAATAATTATCTGCTGCGTTATACATAATGCTTACTAGTATTAAAAGCTTTAAAAAGGCTTAGCTTAGCTTTTAAGCTTTGCTTTATTATGGCCTGCAGTGGGCGATAAGGAGCTGTTGATGAAGTAGTTTTGCATCTTCAAAGTATTTAGTTTAGTTTAAATAGGGCCCCAATTTTATTTTTGCCCCGGGGCTCTTGGTTACATAGCTACGCCACTGCTATAAGTCTGTAATATTTTACACTTAACAACTCATGTTGGTCTTGCTAAATGCTTACATCCAATTTTTATTTTTTACACCCACAGTGATAATGTGAGATTTACACAAATGCACTTATTTCGTCCCAAAAAACGCGGGTAAACCTGTTTAAAGTAAATGCCAGAAGTTAATTATTCCAAGAAATTAAAAAAAAAGATTTGTACTATAAAAGTAAATGCTAAATGAGTTGAGTTAAATTATTTCAAGGATTTAAAAAATAACTCATTTTGTTACTTGTAAGATTTGTACTATACTAAATATAATGGAAAAAATATTATTCCAATTTACGCTAGTCAACCTAAAATATGTAAATAAAGTTGATTTTAGAATCTTAGCTGCAATGAAAACTGAACTTTGTACCATGGAATTAAGTTACTAAATCTAAAAGCATGTTAATTCTATTTTTAAACTTTGTACCCGGATTTGTCCAAGTGCGTTCCCGGTGTTTGAACCATACTCATCCATGCGTTGTACTAAAAATATAACTACTATATTTAAATAATATTATTTGCAAATCACATTTAAGTCTTCTTGGGTTCCTCTTTTGATTCGATCTGTTGGAATTCTTTCAGAAGTGCGTCCTCTTCGAAGAACGAAGAAGAATCTGGAAAAAAAAGTTTGTCCATCGTCATGTACACCGGGAAATGTCCACTGCTTGGCATCTTTACAGACCGCTGCAATAAACGGTCGCGAAGCAATAATGCCATAATCACCCCGTTTAGTTCGTCAGACTGAATGGTGGTTGCAGTATATTTATTTATTTAAACTTACAGAAAAGGACATCGGCTGTTTTGGGCCCAAGCCGTTACAGAAATGAAAACGTATTTAAAAAAAGATAAGTATATTTTAATTTCGTAATTGCTTGATTTTTTCAAGATAGACAGCGGAATTTAAAAAAAAAACAAAAATAGTAGTCTTGGTTTCAACATTCCCGCCTCATTTCTACAAACCCCGTTGGGGATTAGAATAAAACTAATTCTAATTGAATACGTATCGCCAATTCCCTACAAAAATAAGTTAAGTTCGTAACTTACCTTCCCTCTCCAACTTGACCTTTCCAATGAGGAATTGTTTATCGTCTTCTTCAGTCTTTATCTCCGAACGGAATTTATTCTGAGAAAAATGGTAGTTTTGTATATTAATTTTTAGGAAAAGGAATTAGTTTAAAAAGCGCATTATACATTTTATGGAGAAAATATACCAGGGGGCTTACCATGCCCTCTTATGAAAACGCTCAAATGCCAGCCAGTCAACTTCCGTTCAAAAGCAGGCCTGCTTCTGAATTGCTAAAAATCGTACCATGAGAGTACTAAAGGTGAACGACTATTGAACCAAGCTGAACGGTAATGCTTGTTCATGGTACGAAAAGTCTATACAAAAAAAAAGGTGAACGGATTTCGTAAACGTCAACGTAGCAGGCCTGCTCTAACGATGTCATAGTACAAAAAAGCAGGGCAGTTCAACTTACAGACAACTTCTATCCTGCTTTAAGAGGTCATAGTAAGCCCCCAGGGGTCTAATAACAAAAGGCGGAAAAGTCCAGTATATATGATTATTGGACTTTTCCGCCTTTGTTATTAGACCCCTGATACGATATTTTCTTTATTCAAATATTACTATTTCTCCAAAAATTTAGGTTACACTAGAATTCTTACTATAAAATACTGGTATAATATATTATTCAACCGCATAAAGACTGGGGCTGACCCAAACTTAGTTAGGAAAAGCCTGCGTAGATGATGAGATGAGTTAGTAGGTAGGTACTTTAATGCTTTTTATTTCTGTCAGTAAATAAACACTTGAGAAGAGGCCTTTGCCCAGCAGTGGGACATTAATGGGTTGATTAAATTAAAGGCACTGTTACAAGTCAATGTTTCAGTATTTTTTATGTTTAATCGGCGCCGGCATTTCCTATCCGACTATCTCTGAGAAGCCCAAGCAAAATCGGAGGTCAAGGGTCTCTTATAATCCAGGTATGATCCAAAATTATATGAGTGTAACAAAGTAAATCAAGATATTCCTATTAACATCTTCAATTAAACAATAAAACTCACTTTAATAAAATCGGGCAGTCCGTCCTGCAGGTGATACCAACTTAGTATGAACACCATCGACACGAAGAACAGGTTTGTGCAGATACCTGAAACAAAATAAATAATAATTATAACATCGAGGGTAGGGAATCCAATCCCGCAAACGCGGGATCCCACAAATTCGGGATCCTGCACCTTTTTTGCGGGATCTGAAATGCGGGATTGAAAAAATAATATATGAGCTCAGACGACGTTCTAATTATTTTTAAGACCCAGCACAGCCTCATTAATAAGTGATTTAACAACTTTCCCATGGAGCTCGTGCGTGACTTTTCTATAGCATTTGTATGGAAAATACTTTCGTTTTCAGTTTTTAACTTACAGCTTAAAAAATAATTATTTTATGCTGTGTGAATCCTGTTTCTGAACGGAACGTAATCAATGCCAGTTCAAATACTCTATGACTAGGGATTCCCCCACTGCACGGGGATTTACCTTCGCGCGTGGTTAATTGTCAAAGAAAGTTATTGTGTCATTTGCTTATTACTTGTGATGTGAAAAATGATAATAAAATTAAAATTTACTTGTCTTTATTTCTTTTTTTTTAATAACTACTCAAAACAAAAGAATATTTAAAAAATCTCAATCCCGCAGGCCTGTCGGGTCGCCATTTTGATGCGGGATTGGATTCCCTAATCGAGGGATGTGCCCTTCTGGCACCAGTAGCTAGGCGTGGGCGAAGCGGCCCCTCGCTCACGGCCTCGCACTCCATGGCGTCTCAAGGTTGCGTGTACTGACCTGAGGCCGAACGCCATGAACTGCGCTAAATAGTATATTAGGGCCCTACTATAATTTTCGGTACTGAAAGAAAAGGATGCGATTTCGCCTACGTCTACTCTACATTAGTCCACGCTACGCCACTGTTCTGTTTTATATCATAAGTGCTAAGAATTTTATTCGTCAAAGTCAGTAAAGCCATGGGACTTTTAAAGAAACCGAATATACAGTTCTGTGGTGCGAACACGGATCTTTTTATCGAGTCGATTCGAGAAATTTATCTATTCTTTATATTCAATTTTCTTCCACTCATTGTCTGGTCACAAATACATACTCACGAACACACACACACCCACACAAACACACACACATCCATAAATATCATTCATTCATTCATATTCTTAAGAGGAATGAAACACTAAAGATGTACTTTATTATTATTATTTTTTTTCTATCTTACTTTATATTTCCTTTAGATTAAGAATTTTATTAGCAATGTATGTAACTACATTATTTCCGAAAATGTGTCTTCATTAACACAATAATATTTGTCAACGGAACGAAGGAGCCTAGATCTCACGACACAGGGAATCCTAGTGTGAGGTCTAGAACTTCAAATAAACTATATGTAATCTTTTTGAGACAGTAAATTTATTCTTATTCAAAAAAAAACTTTGAAAGACAACTCCTTACTCAAATGTACTTAAGTACTGCTTATCCTAGAATTCTCAATTCAGAATCCGGAGGTGTGTGTTATCACAAGTGAGTTAAACTTACCGAACACGGCAGATATCTTGGGCCAGTTAAACATGAGGTATCGCAGACCAGTGAAGTGCGCTTGCACATGCAATTCACTCGAATAAACTTGTGCGAAACGTGATTGGAGCTCCACATATGCGTCTGTTGCGGGTTTCTCCTGTAATTTCGAGAGTATTTCTATTATTGAAAATTCACTCCTTACCTATACTAGGGGTGGACAATAAAACGCAAGAAATGTTGAAAGGGGGCAGAATTAAAAAAAAAGTTTTTTTTTCTGCCATGACTAACAATTTTAGCTCAAGTGATTACGGCTTTTTGTTATGACCATATACCAAAGGGGGGTTAGCAAGCCGGATTAAAACCCTTCGCGAGCCGGAAGGGGCCCGCGATCCGTAGTTTGCCGCCTCTTGACCTAGACAGAAGCATATCTAATTTTGCTCATATCTAATAAGGCCAGGGCCGGATTAAGAGGCTTTAGGCCCGAAGCCTTCACAAGAGAAGGACCTCTACAAGAGCTTTTGTTTTTTTTAGATAACAAAAAAATTACGCCCTTTCTGACAAAGAGAAAAAGGTTCACATTCACTAGGTACTATTTATAAACATTTCAACGGGCCTCCACTTCTCCGTTGCCCTATGGCCTCCAAATCTTTAAATCTGGCCCTGAATGAGGCCCACCTTTGTTATACGTGTCTAATTATTAACAATCAATGGAATGGAATGCGAACTGCATACTCACCGGATCATCTTCAAAATCACTGAACAGTTCCACTCTAAGTTGTTGCTTCTCTTCGTCGACTCCTCCGAGGTACAGTGGCGATAGTACAAATGTCCTCATTATATGGTGCAGCAACGATCTGGAGATTAATAATAACGTAAGCAATGCTGTTGGGGCTGCCACGGTTCCGGAGCGTATCGGGGAAGTTTGCTGACGCGCGTATTGATGACTTTTATGCCCTCATATGTAGCAGGCCTGTATCCCTAATGAGCCGTGTCCGCGTCTTTACCAACAGCCTACTGAGAGTAGTTGCCGAGGACTTAACTCCAATGTAATGAGCAGAGATGTGCAAAATAGTTTATTAAAAGTATTTAAATTCAAAATGCAAATGCTTGGTTATTTTTTATTTCAAATAAAAATACAAAATGGTTTTCTATGAAAGTATTTAAATACAAAATGCAAAATACGTATTTTCAAAATAGGTTTTTCAAATAAAATACCTTTTTTCACTGATTTTAACACTAGTATTTGATTAAAGAGTTCCTCTTTCATGTTGAATCTGCGAATTCATGAGATATAGCGATTTAAAGATATATCTTATCTATCATCTACATATATACACATACAAACATATAAAGAACAAGTCCTAATGTAAGATTCTCGCACAGCCTAAACCGCTAAAGGTAGAAACTTGAAATTTGGAGAGTAGTTGTTTTTTGTAACGAAAGCGCACCCTAAGGGAGTGAAAAGGGGTGATAAAGTTTATTTGAAAAATCTTATTTCCAGTATTTATAAACTTGAAACTTTGCAAAAATACTCTTAAAGTAAATACTTAACAAGAATTTAAGAATGAAAAATATGAAACATGAACTTATTATTATAAAAAAATAACAAAACCATTTTGCATTTTACAAATATTAAATATTTATATAAAGTATTTCAAATAAAATAGAAAATACATTTTGAAAAAAGTAAGTATTTCAAATGCAAAATAAAAATAGGTATTTTGCATTTTGTATTTGTATTTGAAATAGGTACATGTTTTTCAAATAATTCACATCTCTGGTAATGAGGCAGTGGGTTAGAGTACACAAGCCCTCGCCAATCTTGTGTCGCACCAATAACATAATTGGTATTTTGTTTGTGTTATTTTAATTGTTTAATTATTACATTAATTACCTACTAACATAGCCTTAAGATTTTTTCTTGTATTTACTAACAATATATGGAAAACATATTATATAATTATATACAATGTGTCCAGTCATGGACTAGCGATATTCTAGGTACTTATATAACAACTATTCTAGTACTCAAATACACTATACACTAGGGTCCAATTCACTTCCATTTTTTTGTTGAGATATTCTGTACGTGTGTAAAAAAAAAAGTCACATCTCTCAAAGTTTTGGTCCTACGGAAATAAAAGTAGGCTTACTCGGAAGGCAACAATATTGTCTATCGTTTACATTACGATACAATGGTTTCACATTTCCACAACTTTAAGATACATACAACAAAAAAGCAAAAAGGCTGCCAAATAGCGGGGAAGTGGATTGGACTCTAGTGTGTAGTGTATTTGTGTACTAGAATAGTTGCTATATAAGTACCTAGAATATCGCTAATCCATCCATGGCCGGACACATTGTATAAATTGAATTGAATGTATAGCTCGTCCGTTGCAGCGAAACCTTGCCAATGGCAGGAGCGTTAAGCGGCAAAACCGATAGCAAGTTTATTGCGCAAGTTATCGAACGCAAGTGCTCGCATAGTTCGTAAAACTTGGAGATGTGCCTACAGTTTCAAAGTGGGTTGTATTGGTAGTTTGCTCGGTGAGCCGAAACCAGTATACAAATGAAAATCAATACGCATCATTGAGGTATATAGCCATTGATGCCGGAACTGGGAGTAAAGGATTACCTGTATCTAAGCATAGCAGATCTGCAAGACGAGGAGACGAGGTAGCCGCCTTTAGCACGCATCTGAACGCATACCATAAACATGCCTGCAATATAACAAAATTTATTTTAGCACTGAGGCAGTTGGCACAAAATTTCTGTTCATTATCGTAGCATGTACCGCATGTGCGCAAAAGTAAATACAGATGAGGAGTAGTAGAGCTCCTTCTGAAAGAGTTTTTGCAGAGACGTACTATCTCTATACTCAGACCAAATAAAAAACCAAGACAGGGCGCTGTCAACACAACAGTGACGTGAGGCCGGTTTCGTAAACATGTGTGCACTTAGTGAGGTGTAGTTTGATTGTAGGTTGATTGAAAAATGTTGTAAATGTGTGCGTGTATGCACAGAGCGGAGGTGTAGTTTTGGCATGCTTCACTGTATTGTTCGCAGCGTTCTGTCTTGGTTTTTTATTTGGTTTTTTAATTACAAGCATATGAGACTTTACAACTTTGTCTCTAAGGTTGTCAACGCATCAGCAATCCCCTTAGTGTATATAGGCGGCGGTAGCCACTTACCAACAGGTGGGTAGTCAACTTGATTGCCAACCTATTAAATTTTAAAAAACCTCGCGCCACCCATAACTTTCGCATGCCTTCCACGCCATAACAAGAGGAGATATGAAAAAATAAATCTTGCTAAAATAACGTGTTTTCTGATGTTGTTAGCTCTTAGGCAGCTCGCCTACGGTGACGCACATCGGAGCGGCACGCGTCAGAACGATTTTAGCATCGCACTGAATTGTATGGAGTCGCACAACGCAGCGCACACGGCTAACGCATTAACGCACGCCACTGTAGTACGGACACGGTTGTTGTCGCTCCGACATGCGTCACCGTGGAGGAACCGCCTTAAATTAGTAGAAGCCTATCACAAATAATTAACTCGGGGGAACCAGAATCCAGGTCACCAACATAAACCTTAATATCTCGGAAACTAAGAATGCTAGCTTATTCAAATAAAAAGTATTTTATAGACTTCTAGAGGTCGCTCGCAACCTCGCCAGTGTGGATGTTGTTTATAGCATATTCCGTATTTTTCGGGATAAAAATAGCGTATGTCCTTCTCCAGGTTCCAGATCTGTACCAAGTTTCATCAAAATCGGTTCAGCGGTTTAGGCGTGAAAGCGTCACAGATAGACAGAGTTACTTTCGCATTTATAATATTATTAAGGATTTAATACTACTCAAATAAAATTAATACAACTTCTTAAATAGTCTATGAAATACAATTTATTTGAATAAGCTATCATTCTTAATATTCGAGATATTACGTTTTATTTTGTTGACCCGGATTCATTGAGCCCGAGTGTATATGATAAAGAAATGTTGTTAAAATAAAATTCAATCACTAGGTCAAGGTTTCAGCTTTGTTTTGTTGCCACTATATCGATAAATGGTTGGCATTTAAATCATAGCATTTAATCCAATCAAAATTTTTTCTCATTAACCCGTCATGCTCACTAAAATGTCCTGCTGATGGTGGCGTTGTGCATCGGGTCGTTGAGTTCCCTGCAACATGTTTGAGTTGAACAACGACCATGTATGCGTCATGCTCGTGAACAGGTGCTGTCTGTTGGGACTGGTCAGCTCGTAACTGCCATGGCAATCGTTTTAAAAGGCTAATTTTCTTATTTATTTCTATGTCGTTAACAGTATGTATATTAATTTGCAATGTCCCCAATGAAAATTGCCAAACAATTTTTTTTTTAATAGATTGTCCCTTGAATTTCTTGCCGGCTCTTCTCCATAGGACCTACTACTTGGAACCGAGCACTTAGCGTTGACCTTTTGAAAGCACCAGTAATCTGATCTACTTGAAATAAAAATACTTGACTTTGACTTTAACCAATACATAAAGAAAAAGGTTGAGCCACACGATGGCTGATGTATGCATGCTGTCAGTTGGGACAGGTCAACTCAAAATTGCTAAGACTCTTTCCTCAAAAGGCCATTCCAGACGTTGCCCTACATTGTTACACTTGCATAGCTTTAATAGGTACCACAATGTCTGGATTTTAAAAGAGCCCTTGACCTCTGAGTTTGTTTTGGCTTTTCTTCTCAGAGATATTCAGATAGGAATTGCCGATGCCATCTTTAAATAAACATTACGTTGATTTGTAAAAGTGTCTGTTAGAGCGGTTACGCACTGCACGCGATCCGAATCCGAGAAAGTACGTTCCGAAGTAGTCATAGAACTATTTGTATGGTAGTTTACGCACTAGATCCAACTTCCGTCATTCGATTTCTCTCCGTCATCCGTGAGTTTCCAATTCGGAAGAAATATTGACGGACCGAAGTGGCCGTAGTACTGTTTGTATGAACGCTTTCGCATTACCTCGGATTCAAATCGGATGCCAAATGGATATGCCAAAGATGGCCCCTGAATTGTTTGAATTTGGATCAGAGATCGGATAAGTGCGTAAGCGATATCCGAATCCGGTCCGAGTTTTTTATATTCTTATTTTCACGGATCCGGATCGGATGCAGTGCGTAATCGCTATAACAGATTTACTTCCAGAAATAAAAATAATTTATCATTTCTCCATAGTTAATAGAAAACTTAAGATAATTTTATGATAAGGTTGTTATAGACATTTTATCTACTTATGATTGAATTGCAGTGACCTCCTGACCTTTGAGGGGTGATTGGTCTCTTCATGAGTAATGATCGTACGCCATTCGATATTTCCAGTGGGAGTAATATGTTTTTTATTATTATTTTGTTTGTTATCATATAAGCTTGTAGAACACTGAAGAGAGGGAGATTGTTCATGAGGGATCATTGCCGTATTCACCAAGCTTGGCGATGGAATTAGTGATCTTGTTTTATGGGGATATAAGAGGGTGGTGCTGACCAGGGCCGCATTTAAACATAGGCTACATAGGTAGAAGATAAGGGAGCCATACCTCAAAAAAAAAATACAGACAAATCTCAACTTGTTTTTAATATACAGGGTATAAACGAATTAGTGTAATTCCTTCAAACCGCGTGATATACTGGTGACACAGATTGACCCTGCATAGGATTTTTTCAGAATCAACAAAAAAAAGTTTACAAAAAATGAACCATTCTGTATCTGAGTAATTTTAGCGTCCCAAGTTAACTGACTGCGTAGAGCGATATCAAGCTAGTCGTGGCCGTCAGCTGTGTCGACGTGCCTTCATTAATTTATAGCATGGCATCAAAATTTTCTTTAACTTCCAAATCTAAAAAATCTTGGCATATTTTTTGTAGGTAGGTATTTATTACTAACTTAATAAATTTTCATTTAAATCTGCCTCTGAAAAAATGCCTGGCGTAGGGCGTGTGTTATGGTCTTGAAAGATTGGCGTTCAAAAGGTCAAGTTTTAAATAAAAGAGTCTACCTACCTAAGTCCTTATTGATCTGAGACTCGGGCATCTCTAGTACCAGTTTGATCCTGTACGGCTGCTTCGGCATCAGGATGTTGCTTGCTCTTGTCAGCTGCACGTAAGCATATGGATACGAGCATATTCCTGCCTTATCCTCGCATGGCCTGAAATTGAAATCTGTATTTAATACGCTAAGAGTGCATAACATCTGGTCACGATCCACCAAGCTCTCCCATTGTAAAGCCGGTTGTCTCTTCAGACTCTGCAATCACACTCATAATTCAGCCCTCAGCAAGCTCTCTTCCCAACCCAACGCCAGCAATGCCCCAAGCTGAGGTCCAAGTCCCACTATGGTTCACTTTTAGTGCTGTTGTTGCTAGTAGTTATGATGTCAATGTAAGTAGTTAGCTTAGGTTAAGTATTTTACTTCCCCACCATTGGCTGGAGACCCTTCAGGTCCCGCCAATAACTGCCAGGTTACGTAGAAACGGTCCACAAGGACAAACCACAAGAAGAAAAAGAGAAAAAATAAAATAACATAATTACACCCCATGCTTCATCCTAGGCAAGTGGGTGTATAACCAGCAGTGGCGAAAGCTCCATACAACTCCATTCCTATCGGCTTCCCTTTCGAAACGAGTAGTTACTGGAATTCACGCATCACACTTGAGCAAGGTAAGCATTTTTTGGTCCGGCTTCCCTTTTAAGAAAATTAAGCTTCCGCCACTGGTAACCAGTGGCACCACACCACACAAAGGTCCCTATACTTGATACCATATTTTTTTTAGGGAATCTGCAAGCCTTATCCTGCAAAACATTCAGTAGGTCCAATTTAGGGAGCTCTATTCCCCAGGGCCTTCACAAGAGAGGGGCGTCTACAATATGAGGTATGATTTTTTTCATGACTCACAACCACCTGTTAACCCTATCCCTACTGAGTATTGAAAGTGATTTACTCTGAAAACTGAATTTTACTGAAATTATTGATGATTTTTTGACAAAAAAAAACTCACAGTTCCATTTGTTTAGTAATGATAGTTACTTTTATATTTTACGGTAACTTCATGGTTGTTAAGAGCATTTTTTTGGTTTGGAAATATTTTTATTCATCTGGTTTCAAAAATTATTTGGGGCCTCCACTTCTTCGTTGCCCCAGTGCCTCGAAACCTTCAAATGCGACCCTGATTATAAGTTTTACTACAAAAAATTAATCCCAATTAAATAACAAAGCAAACCACAGGTCTAATTGGCACAACCATAGAAAACTGTTCAAATATTTCTACAATTTCAAATATTAAAATAAATACACCTATGACCGCATGTCGTCATATGGTTTAAGAAGCAAGTTCATTATCTAACATCCAATTAACCCCATTTTAATTGTTGTTATTTTGTTGTGACACTGTTTTAGAGTGAGATTGGCCTTGACTTAATAAGATTGGTGACAAAATACTTACTTGAACTGAAAATGCACCGGCCGCACATGTGTAACATTTGGCATATAAATATTATAGAAGCCGACATACATAAAAATTGACATCCACAATATAGCCGTGATGAATATAATCACTATAGCCGCCCTGTACATCAATTCTTTCACACTTGTTATACTCTCATCCGTCTTTTTCTTATAACCCAAATATTGGTTCACTATAAAAGCTTCAATTGGTCTCCGAACATATTCCCTCACTACAAGGAAAGGATTCAAATATCGTAATATACTTTTTTCCAACATTTTTTTATACGTCAGTCAAGGAAACTGATCTGTGGTTAATCGTGGGTAGATAAACGAAGTAATGATAATGCATATCGGTCGTACAAGGGTTAAGTCCGCGGGTTAAGTCCGCTTTGTTGATAGAAGCATGATAGATGACGCAGTGCACCACGGATGCTAGTAGATTAATAAGATAAGCAATGGAGGTCAGTTAATTAAATGATATTTGTTATTTTTTGTTATTGTTGATAATGAGAAGATACGAGTAAGTTTTTGACAGATACAACCCTTGTTTGAAATTTGACACTTCAATCCGGGTTCGGGTACGGGGTTCCATTTCTAAAATACCGAAATACCCTAATCCAGTCCAATCCAAACTTCAAGACGTCAAAACACTATGAAAGTTGTGATAGTTCAAGAATTTTATTCCCCAGTCACGTGGTAAGTTCATAAACTCGCAACATTTTACTTTCACTGTCAAATTTTCACTATTTCGTTACGTTACACGCTTTATTTACTTATTCACAAAAATGATTTCAGCATTTTTAGCTCTTTACGAACGAATTTATGCATATCAAATAAAAAATTAATAAGAATATCTTAATTTCTCCTATACAGACATAATATTATGATTTACATCTAAAAAAGAAAACGTAATACGAAATAGTGGATCGTAACAATACGCAAAAATACTCCACCTGACATAAGTCACGAAGTCAGATAACAAAAATAAACGTCAAAGTCAAAATCCGTCAAACAATTCATTCATAAACTCAAAAACAGATTTAGTTTTAATTGAAAATCCTAAAATGATACGTTTACAAAATTTTACAGTACCATATCTGCGCACACAACAACACAGGCGTTTTATTACAAGTACTACAAAAATAGTTCAAAAACCAAATGTTGCCGCCGCCGCATACCAGCCGAAATCGGTAGAGAAAAATAAACACGAAAACTGGGAGAAATATAATGTATTCACAGCGGACAATCGTAGTACAAAGCCTAAATTTAGTATGGTTCTCCCTCCACCCAATGTCACCGGGAATCTACATTTAGGTTAGTTTTTGAATTTGTTTGACCTACTTTTTAATTTTTATAAGGTCAGGTGGGGTAAGAGGGACGCCAGGTGAAGAGGAACAGTAACTCATAAATAGAAAACTATAAAGCCCAGCTCTATGGTTACTCTGTCGAAAAAACAGTATTAGGTATAGTTTCAATATTTTATGGATAGTTGGCACTACAACACAATAAGTACGTGAGTAAAACAGAAAGAAAAAAAACAGTTGACAAACTATAAAAATGTGACCTAGCGGTGTTTTTTGTGGGCGATTTTTTAAGGGATAAAAACATCTGTGATAGCCGCAATTTTGTTGGTAAGTGTAATTCTAATGTTGAATCTTTATTTTCCGCATGATAAGTTGTTTGTAGCATGTGTTTTTAGTGCTTTTTCGATGTCATCAAAAACATAAGCTACAAAATACCAAGCCGGGAAAGAGGAACTACCATACCAGGTTAAGAGAAACATTATGTTCCTCTTTCCCGGTTTTAGGGGTAACAAACATTTTGCAAGTTGAAAATCACCTATCTAGATTAGGTAGGTAGAAATACATGGTTTAACTCATCTTGGTGCGCGGAGCTATTTGTGCATGCGCTTATAATTATTATACAGCTTTAATTTGTGTGGTAGTGACTCGGGCCAATTGACAGTCATTCATCGTACCCATACAAGGCACTATGTGTGCGCGCCAAAATGTGTTGATATCTCTATATAACAGGCTTGTTAGTTGTTCCTGTAATTTATTTTTACCGTATTGGAGGTACATATAATATATTTATTTGTTACAGAAAAAGTAAAATGCCTCGAAATTATATAAGAAAAACGGAACGGAGCTCTTACCCGAAAGAAAAATTGTTAGAAGCAGTGGCGGCTGTTAAAAGTGGTGCACTGTCGGGTTAAGGCCTCTACACACCAAAGCCGCCGGCCCGGTGGCTTCACCCGGCGGGCCACTGAAAGCGGGCTACTGCGGCCAACCAAGCGAGCGAACATGACGCAAAACTATTAGTGAGGTCCGCCAAGCTTGTTTTGCGTCATGTTCGCCCGCCCAGTTGGCCGCAACAACCCGCTAGCAACAACCCGCCGGGCTGGCGGCATTGGTGTGTAGACGCCTTTATGCAGCCTCAAAACATTATGGAATACCATACCATTATTTTGGTCATTATGTATAAACGCAGTGCAGTATATTCGTTCATGCATATCGATCAGAGTGAAAAAATGACAGAAAAGTGTTTTAAGTTTTTTGTACGTTTGTTAAGTAAAACAAAGATTTTTACAATTATTTGTGTTTGTTTTTATTCAGTTGAGTTACTCACAGTTGGAAAACCGATTTAGATACATTTATAATAAATACACACCACACTCACTTAGTGACATTCATCGTTTATTTTCCTTAATATTTTTATTAAATGTTTTTAACATTCGTAGTTTACAACCCCTGACCTTACTAATATGTTCCTCTTACCCCAATTTTTTTTTATTGTTCGGTATTGCTAAATTAAACCATATTTTAACTATGGTATGGTTTCATTTCCATTACGTCGAAAGGCAGTTCTCAAATTTTTAGAGATACATATAAAAATACGTGTTTTTACTTGTACGAATCGAAGCGTTTCTCTTACCCCAAATTTCGGGAAAGAGAAACAATTAGAAGACCTGGCTTTGTAGTCACATTGTTCCGTTATTACTGGAAGAATCAATTTCTGTTTTAAAATAACAGTTAGCATGGTTCGTTAGCGAAACTTTGTTTGTATTGCTATTAGAATACGTACATATTTTTAATAGCTTAGAGGTCGTAATGTTCAAAAACCAGTAAACTATGTTCCTCTTACCCCACCTGACCTTAAATAGAACATAATAGTTTGAGGGCATACACAGCTGACTGGAAGCCTCCCTAACAGACTGCTGTAACTGGTCCTTTGAGAAAACCATAATTTCTTCACTGTACTGTTTCAATTTGTTTGTATTTTTGTTTGGGGTGCATTAAAGGGGCCTCCACAAGCGATAATACTTAAATAACCCTGTGCAGTCTGCCTCGCTGGCAAACTTGCTGACTGACCAACCTTTCCATCACAGCATGAGCTACTTGCAGCGCTGGTCTGAGCAAACTCAGCGCCCTACACAAATAAATGAAATAGAGTTCCTTGAAACAAAAAAATCGCGTAACGTGGGCGGCTTGCGCTGACTCCCGTCCTGTACCTTGGCTATGCCGCCCCCCAATCGAGCGCCCTAGGCCATCGCCTAGTTCGCCTATAATGGTTGGGCCTACCCTGGCTCCTAATATAGCATGTGCCAATGAGAGACTATGTTTATTTGTATTTTTTATAATAGTACAGAACTACAAGTGGATGCTGTTGCCTATCCACACAATCTCTCCTGACCAGTTCTTCATCATCATATCACCCAGTAAACATCCTTGGCTGAATATGGGCCGCCCCTTGTATATTGACCTCTTTTTTTTATGTAATACTAGCGACCCGCCAGCATTACTCTGATATTATTCTCATAAAATTTCTCACACTACTGTAATGGAATTATCATAATCTATTTTAATAAGAGTATTCATGGAGTTTCTTGCCGGCTCTTCTCCATACAACCTACCTTTTGGAACCATGTACCTAGTTTTCATGTTTTGAAAGTACCTGAAATCTGGTCTATTTAAAATAAAAAACATTGAAGTTGACATTTTTTTTTCAGGTCATGCTCTAGCTTGTACGGTTCAAGATGTGATTGTGAGGCACAAGAGGTCTATGGGCCACAATGTTCTGTGGCTACCAGGAACTGATCATGCTGGGATTGCTACACAGGTATGGGCACATTTACTGTGTATACTGACATGCATAAATTCACGCCTTTTCCCATGGTGGTTTCGGGAAGAGGCGCGAACAGGGAGTCATGCAGGACGGTCACAGTAGTGCGGTGCTAAGCGTTTGTGATGATGATTCGCTGGAATGCGCGGGAATTCTCGAGCGAAATTGACGCTTCCGTTCCATTCCGCGGCAATGTAAATTGAGGGATTATTCCCATCTTCCCCCGCATGTCTGCCCCCGAATGGGGGAAAATGGGAATTTTCGTGGCATCTTCCCCCGAAATTGTAATCGGGGGAAGATAGGAAGTTCTATTCCCATCTTCCTCCGAATAGCTGCCCCCAAATTGGGGAAAATGGGAATGCTTGTGTCATCTTCCCCCGAACTTGTAATCGGGGGAAGATGGGAAGTAAAAGTTTCATTTGTCCCCGAAATGTTTTTAATTTTTTTTTGTGCCACCGCACCCTATTATGGTTTGAATGAAATAGACATGATTTTTTAGAATAGAATAGAATAGAATAGAATCATTTATTTGTTAAACATAGGTATTTACATTTAAGATCTTAAATAATTAGGATGGTAGTGCACTATGTTTTGCCATTAATGACATACAAATGTTGAGTAGGTACAGGAATAATATTAAAAATAGCAAAAAAACTTAAAACTTAAAAAGAAAAAAAAAATAGGAAAAATAATGTAGGTACGTATAAATTATAGTGATTTGTCATTTATAAACTCATCTATTGTATAGTAGCATTTCTCAAGCAATAACCCATTAAGAGCCTTTTTGAATTTTTGTAGTGGCATACATTTTATTATTTCGGGTATTTTATTATAAATTTGGGGAGCAATACCAAAGAAGCTCTTTTTCATTAAGGATGTTTTACATTTTAAAAGACATAATTTGTTGACATATTGAGCACGTATTGGTTTCTTTTTAACTGCAGACAATTTTTGAAATAAATGAGAATTTCTTTTTACAAACAATGCGGTTTCCAGGATGTATAAAGCTGGTAGGGTTAGTATTTTAAACTTTTTGAAATATGGAATGCAGCTATCTGTTGTTTTTAAACCATACATTGACCGTATACATCGTTTTTGCATTCTGAATACAAGCTCCTTATTAGTTGACTGCCCCCAAAAAACAACACCATATCGCAGAACTGAGGCGACTAGCCCATGATATGCTGTTAATAGTGTCTCAGTATTTACTTTTTTCGATAGTTGAAAGAGTGCATATGCAGATTTACTTAATCGCTTGCAGATTTCTTCCAAATGAGGTTTCCAGTTTAATTTACTATCTATAGTTATACCCAAAAACTTTGCAGTACTAGCTTCTTCTATTTTAAAATCATTATAGGCGACATTAACTAGTGGATTCTCACGCCTTTGATGAAAGTGCATAAGTTTTGTTTTATTTAAATTAATTACAAGATTATTATTATTGAGCCAATTTACGATTCCAAGTAGAGAATTATTGATGTCATTTTGATAATTGTTAGGATTATTGCATTCTATAATAGCTGTGCTGTCATCAGCAAAGAGTACCATTTTCTGTCCTGTATGTTGTGGCAAATCATTAATATATATTAAGAAAAGGAGGGGGCCCAGCACGCTACCTTGAGGTACACCATATTTTATTAGCCTTGCTTTAGAGGTGTGTGTTGTTTCTATTTTGCTTATAGAACAAAGTCGAGAGATTTCTGTACATTGAAATCTACCACTTAGGTACGATTCTAGGAGTTTAAGGACGTTCCCTCTAACGCCATACCCATTTAATTTATTTAGCAAAATTTTATGGTCCACAAAATCGAATGCTTTTGTCATATCGGTATATATAGCACAAACATGATTTCTTTTATCTACAGATGTCATTATATTGGATAACAAGTCAAATAGTGCCATATTAATATTAGTATTTTTTCTGAAGCCTTTTTGTTCATTACAAAATAATTGGAACTTTTCGAAATAAGCGTATATAGAATTATAAATTATTTTCTCAATAATTTTGGAAAATATAGGAATTTTTGCAATTGGTCTATAATTTTTGACATCAGTTCTGTCATTTCTTTTAAAAAGGGGTTTAATAATTACTTTCTTCAAACTAGTAGGGAAAATACCATCAGCAATGCAAAGATTAATTACATGTGAAAGTGGTGGCGCTATAACTTCTTTGACGTATTTTATCACTTTCGTTGATATACCGTCGTGTCCGACAGTACTTGTATTTTTAAGGCCATTGATTATTTTGATAATATCGTCATCTGAGACGGGTAGCATAAATAATGATTGCGATGTTAAATTTTCAGTAATATGTTTAGTAGTTAACATACTGTCTGTTTGAATATTGTTTTCAATAACCTCGATAAAATATTTATTAAATTCATTTGCGATATCCATGGGGTGTGTAAAAGTTAAATTGTCCCTTTTTATAGATAATATTGGTTCTTGTGGCAAACATAATTTGGATTTGTTTATTACTTGCCAAGCAGCTTTAGATTTATTTTGAGAAGTATTTATGTAATGGTTATTTTGGGCTTTCTGAGTTAACTTTATTATTTTTCGATATAGTGTTGAATATTTTTTTAAAACATGTTTATTTTTTGAATTTGAATTAAATCTATATGCCCAAAGTAATTGCCTCTGTTTTTGACTGCATATTTTTATTCCACGAGATATCCATTTAGTTTTTTTATTAGTATGTATAGTGACATTTTTTTCTGGGAAGCATAGTCTATATAATAACAAGAATTCGTCTATAAATTTATTATAAGATTCATTTGCATCTTTGGCTTCGTATACTTGCAAGAAAGATAAACACTTCAGATGATTTTTGAATATAGCCAAGTTATGTGCTGAAATTTCTTGTTTTTTAGTTTTCCAAAATTTTAGCCTGCAAGTTTTATTAATAGGTACTTTTAGTAATTGAGACGTATGATCTGAAAGAACTAAATCAATTATTTCTGCTTTACATTCTTTTCGGTAAGAGTGTGCAAAGTTATCGATACAGGTGTTACTATTCAATCTAGTCGGTTTATAAAGTGCTAATTTAAGATTATATTGTAATAGAAAGTATTCAAATTCTAATGTAATATTGTTCCTCTTTAGTACATCAATATTAAAGTCTCCAGTTAAGATGATATTTTTATTTGTAAGTAAACAAATTTTCCGCAATATATTGTCCAATTTTTCATAAAACACGTTATAGTTATATTTAGGTATTCTATATATACATATGATGATAATATTATAAGACATCAGTTCTATACCGCAGCATTCGAAAACACCTGTCACTGATTGTTTTGCTATATCGGTTAATTCTTTAAAATATAGTCCTGCTCTAACAAAAATGCAGGCTCCTCCTCGTTTCACATTTCTCGAAAAGAAAGCAGCTGGGCAGAAATTAGGTATATACAATAAATTCTCGTAACCTTTTTCAATAAAATGCTCAGTTATACAGATAACATCTATAATAGTTCCTTTATTAAAAAGCTCTTCTAATTTAATTGTCAGTGAATCAGATTTATTCATAAGTCCTGCTATATTTTGATGGAGAATATTAAGGTAATTATTATAGAAAAAACTGAGAAGGCTGTATATCTACTGGTAGTTCAGTCTGTTTTCTTTGGGAACAATCAACTTCTAAGTACGTAGTGTTTAGGGTGTTTAGGTTTAGGATGAGGGCTTCTAAATCCGAAATAACGATATTTATGCCTTTGTTATTTAAACTCCCATATCGCTGACTATATGTGTCATATGTGTATGGGAGATTGAGATTGGAATCCAAGATATATGCATAATTATATGTTTCTACGTCCATGTAAATTAAATTATTGAAAGTATCAACTCGACTATTAAACATTATATTAGTATTATCCATGTATTTAAAAGTTGGCAGACATATTATAAAATTGGTGTGATTTAATGATATTAACTGTTCGCGAATAAACGTGACAAGTTCTATATAATTATGCGTTCTCCTGAAGTCATCCTCGCCAATAAAAATAATGCAGTAATCTGAATATGTAAAGTCTCGAACTTTTTCTTCAATATTGTTTAAAACATGTTTTAATCCACATCTTGGCTTACGATAATGACACATATTATAGTTACGTATATGTGTTCTTTCGCTCATTGTATATATTCTGTTAGACGTTTCACTGCTTAGGACACATATTTTTTGCTTTACAAGCGGTGGCGGCGGCGGCGGTGGATTGTTTTTGATAAAACAATTATGTGATATATTATTATCTTGAGAGCTTCTAGTACCGGTATCAACTTGAGGTGTGTAGCAATTTCTCACACTTTCGGAAGTCTGAGTCTGTTTTGTCTTTGTATGGCCAGTTGTGTTCTTTTTCGGTGTTTGGACTAGCTGTTTGACTGGACAGTTAGTAGTTCCATTTTTCTTTAATAAATCTGTGTTAATTTGCTTCAAGTTACTATTTTCCAAAGACAGTAATTCTATTTCTGTATGCGCTTTTTTTAGTTGAAATTTAAGATCTTCTATCTCATTTTTAAAAATATTTAATTGGAGATTGTCTTCATCTGCAGACATATCTGGCATGCTATTTGAAGTGCAGTCCAATGTTTGAGAAATAATACTGCTATCATTATTTGGGCACATAGTAGCTGACTGGGATGTAGATATAGGAGGTCTACGTCTTATTGTTATATTCGCTGAATCGTCTGAGTTTTGATTCTGAAGGTTACAGCATATTAGACCACCAGGCAAGTCATCAGCGCGCAGTGGTAACATAGGGCTTGCCAGTGTGGCAGAATTAATTACTTTTGGTTTCTTACACCGGCATTCGTGACAAATCCAGTTAATTTTACCATCAGCAGTCATGCGTGTAAAATGCTTATGAGGTATATTAGCACACTCCAGATCGTATGAATAATTGCATTCTAAACAAACAAGGAATTGGCAATCTTCAATGAGTTGTTTACAACCTGCGCAAACTAGTGCCATCTTGTAGAGAAAGGCGTCGTCCACAGAGGGTTCGATTGACAGCGATAATCGCAAAGGTAGCAGTTTGCAGGACGTTATGTTAGTACACCAAATATATTGTAGATGGCGTTAATTTATCTTTTCTGTGGTTACTGCAACTTACACTGGCTGTCAATATCGTAAGTTACGGTCATACAATGACAGCATAAATATACAAAAAGAATGTGTGCTTAATGGGTTGCGAACTTGAAGACAACGGCGTGGAAGGCAGACCGAAAAAGAAATTTTATAAGAATTAATAAAACAAAATGATGACTACCAACTTTTTGTAAAACAAATATTACAGCATTTTTTCGTTTTACAATCAGTAATACATAAAATATAAGTACTACTACGAGTATATCTAGCAGTTTCTCTAATTAAAATTATCAATCTAACAATCAAACATTAATAATAATATTCATCTACAGGGTGTTAACGAATTCGTGTAATTCCTTAAAATCACATGATCTACTACTGATATAGACTGGCCCCGCGTGGAATTTAGCTTGATTAAAAAAAAAAAAACTTTTTTTTATTGCGGCTTTGTTCACGATCTTATATCTAAACCACCTAATAAGGATTCAGTAAAAAAATAAGTTTTTTTTTGCAAAAAAAAAATTTTGTGAACATTGCGATGCCACGCATAAATTAATAAAAGTATGGTGACACGGCTGGCAGGAACAATTAACGCAATATCGCTCTTTGCAGTCAGATAACTCAAGGCTCTAAAAAGAATCAGATATTGAAAACCAATTATTTATTTTTCTGTTTATTTTCGAAAATTCCCATTTAGTGTTAATCTGTGTCATTTATGTCTTTTTTACTGAATCCTTAAAGGTGGTTTAGATATGATCGTTAACAAAGCCGCACGAAAAAAAAAAGTTTTTTTTTTTTTTAATCAATCTAAATCCCGTGCGGGGCCAGTCTATACCAGTAGTAGATCGTGTGATTTTAAGGAATTACACGAATTCGTTAACACCCTGTAGAGGAATATTATTATTAATATTTGATTGTTAGATTGATAATTTTAAATTAGAGAAACTGCTAGATCTCGTAGTAGTACCTATATTTTATGTATTACTGATTGTAAAACGAAAAAATGCTGTAATATTTGTTTTATAAAAAGTTGGTAGTCATCATTTTGTTTTATTAATTCTTATAAAAAATCATGTCTATTTCATTCAAACCATAATTGAGTGCGGTGGCACAAAAAAATATTAAAAATATACATACATAACTTCACGCCTTATTCCCCGAAGGGTTGGCAGAGGTGTATAGTACAACACCCACGTTTCGCCGTTATGTTTAAGTCCCATGTAATAGAAGGCGAGCCTATTGCCATCAACCGGGCACAAATCCAGACTCCGAGCTGCTACTGAGAAATTCCACACGGAAAAACCCAATAACACTTTGCCCGACCTGGGGATCGAACCCAAGACCTCACGCTCAGCAGTCGCGCTTGCGACCACTGGACCAACGAGGCAGTCTATATTAAAAATATTTCGGGGACAAATGAAACTTTTACTTCCTATCTTCCCCCGATTACAAGTTCGGGGGAAGATGACACAAGCATTCCCATTTTCCCCCATTCGGGGGCAGCTATTCGGAGGAAGATGGGAATAGAACTTCCTATCTTCCCCCGATTACAATTTCGGGGGAAGATGCCACAAAAATTCCCATTTTCCCCCATTCGGGGGCAGACATTCGGGGGAAGATGGGAATAATCCAAATTGAGCCTAAAGAACTAAAACATAAGCTGACTTCTAAAAAAATTTTTTCTTATTTTGTAGGGTGTAGTAGAAAAATATCTAACAAAAAAGAACATCAATCGCCACGACATTGGGCGCGAAAATTTCGTTCGCGAAGTTTGGAAATGGAAGGAGAAACATGGAGAGACCATAATCAACCAGTTGAAGACCCTAGGCTGTTCCCTCGACTGGACCCGACAATCCTTCACTATGGACCAGAAGCACACGCATGCAGTCAACACAGCCTTCATAAACTTATTCAACAAACATTTAATTTATAGAAGGAAGGCTTTAGTCAACTGGTGTAATGCGTTAAAATCTACAGTGTCCGATATAGAGGTGGAAAATATAACTATTGATGGAGTGAAGGAGATTGATGTTCCTGGTTATAATCGGCCGCAAAAGTTTGGATTGATGTACTACTTTTCGTATAAATTGTATAATTCTGATGAAGAGATTGTTGTGGCTACTACTATGCCGGAGACTATGCTGGGGGATATAGCGATAGCTGTGCATCCTCATGATGAAAGGTAGAGAACATTTTATTGTCATTACTATACAGGGTGTTAACGAATTCGTGTAATTCCTTAAAACCACATGATCTACTAGTGGTGTAGACAGGCCCCGCACGGGATTTAGCTTGATTAAAAATACAAAATTAAAAATATTATTTTTTCATCGTTATCGTTATATTTTGATCGTATCTAAACCACCTAATAAGGATTCAGTAAAAAAATAAGAATTTATTTTTTTGCAAAAAAAAAGTTTCATTTGTGTGAAAATTTCGATGCCACGTATAAATTAATGAAAGCACGGCGCCACGGCAGTATCTTTGCAGTCAGATAACTCAAGGCTTTAAAATGACTCTGATAGAAAATCATGTTTTTTTTTTTATTTATTTTTTTAGTTGATTTTCAAAAAGTCCCATTTAGGGTTAATCTGTGTCACCAGTAGATCACGTGGTTTGAAGGAATTACACGAATTCGTTAACACCCTGTAGATTGTTTAATCCACGAAGACGCACCCACTCTTTGTCTAAATTGCTACAGTGCAAAATGTACATTATAAATTGCTCTTGTGTTAGTTCTATCGCCACTATCTCCATTTATTAATTTTTATTTTTTTCTTGGGAAAATCGTCATGGGTGCCCTTCGCCCGGGGAAGGCGAAGGGGTATGCCGGACTCTTGCCGGCTAAAAACCCACGGTGTTCCTTCTCCTAACCCTTGGCCGAGGTCGATTCGGATTCGCAGCTGCATGCAACGCGACCCCGGCAGGCCTCGGTCCGCCAGCCTCTGGCAGACCTCTTCCTCTGTGGGGCCTTGCCCCACGTCCTCCTGAGAGGCGCGCACGGAACACAGCGCGCCGCCTTCTCGGGCCTGTTACTGGTCGGGCGACGGGTCCCTAACCCACCGCCCGCAGGCCACACACTAGGGTGGCCGGAGATCGTCGCGCGCCCTCCGGCGCCCGGTGTATCTTACGCGGGAAGGGAGAGTGGCAGCTGCCTCTCTCTCCCTCTCCACTCCCTCCTTGGTCGCCATCACCTCCTCGCAGAAGGAGGCGACGGCTTCCCACGCACTCTCATCGCCTCTATCTCCTATCTATCATCATCTATCCTCTATCTATCGCCGTGGTGAAGAGATGTGCATACACACCACGCGGCTACCTCTCACAAAAAGGACTGGGGCGCGTCTTCGTGGATTGAACGCACTGTACTTATCTGATTCGACTTTGCAGTTTCAGTATGGTCATGGCCCCGTAGGAAGGGTACGAAAGGAGAAAGATACAGTTGGCCTGCTTCAAAAAAATACCTGAATTAGCGCAATGAACTTCGTGCAGGTGGCTGCGCAATACATTTTTTAGCTAAAAAATGACTTCCAATTAACATCGTTTTTACAGTACATAACTGTTTCCTCCCTGAGTATACATGTGCGAAAGTTTGGGAGCCTATTTTCAATCCGTTCAACCAGTGAATAGTTTTTGTTCTTTGTACGTTACGTATTTATCACAGTGTTTTTTTCAACCTTGACATTGGCAGTATCATCGAATAAAGATGGAGCCAAAAAAAATGATTGGAATTGGTTTGGAAACACGCTCAGCTCTAATTGTATTGAGCGAGTCCTCATAAAGTGGGCCATAAAGCTTCTCTTTTTTAGGTTACGATGGGGCTGTCATAATTAATTATAATGTTCAAAAGCCTATAACAAAATACAAATTGTTACAGGTACACTCATCTATCAACTAGCAGAGTATGGCATCCTTTTAGAAACACAACAATACCTATAATATTCGATGACTTTGTCGACATGAATTATGGTACAGGCGCCGTCAAAATAACCCCAGCGCATAGCAAGATGGACTTCGAAGTAGCCAAGCACCACAATCTACCGTTACTCCAAGTGATCGATGAAGATGGACGTATGATGAACACCGAAAAGTTCGATAGAATGAAACGGTATGATTGCCGAAGATCGATAATCGATGAATTGGAGAAAATTGGCCTGATGCGTAGTGTTAAACCACACCACATGACCTTACCAGTATGCAGTCGCACTGGCTGTGTCATAGACCATTTACCGAAGGAACAGTGGTTCTTATCATGTAGCAAATTAAACGAGGAAGCGGCAAAATTGGTAGAAACTGGCAAGTTGGTCATTGAGCCACTCAAGTTCGTCAAATACTGGCTTGATTGGACCGGAGGTGATCGGGACTGGTGTATTTCACGACAGCTGTGGTGGGGACATCAAATTCCTGCCTACAAATGTAGTGTTGACCGAGATGTTGTCTGGGTAGCCGCTACAAATGAGGAAACCGCCAAATTGCAAGCTTCTAAGTTCTTGAGAACTTTGCCAGATTTGATCGAAGCTGAAAGGGATTCCGATGTTCTTGATACTTGGTTTTCTTCCGGAATATATCCGTTTGCAACATTAGGTTGGCCTAGCACTCAACCGACGAATGATGACTTCGAAAAGTATTATCCTTTAGATCTATTAGCGACGGGACACGATATCTTAGGATTCTGGGTTCACAGAATGGTGATTCTCGGTTTAGAATTAACAGGAAAACTGCCGTTCAACAAGGTGTTGCTACATGGAATCATTTGCGACAGCAAAGGTGCAAAGATGTCTAAAAGTAAAGGCAATGTTATAGATCCAATGGATGTTATATATGGTATAAGCTTAGATAAATTAAAAGAGAAAACGAAGGAAATGCATAAAAATGGAGTTTTGAGCAGGGCTGAAATGGAAAATGCTTTAGCGTATCACCAAGCTAACTTTACGAACACAAAAGGTATTCCTGAATGTGGTGTCGATGCATTAAGATTCACTTTATTATCTCACGATATCAAATCTCATTTCGTGAATTTCGATGTAGCGATGTGCCATGCTAACAAACTCTTCTGCAACAAGATATGGCAAAGCGTGAAATATACGCAGATGTCTTACTCGAAATTAAACGCCATAGATGCCGATATAACTAAAGCCGATCTAACGTACTTCGATAAATGGATTCTAAGTAAATTGTCGGATATGGTAGAAAAAGTTAACAATGCTATGGAAAATAACGAATTCCATTTAGCAACGAAAGCTATCAGAAGCTTGATTTACAATGAGTTCTGTGACGTTTACCTAGAGGCTACTAAACCAGGTTTTGAAAATCGGAATAGTAAGATGGCGTATGCGCACGCGCACACCTTATCCGCTGTTCTGAATACGTCACTAAGATGCCTTGCCCCTTTCATGGTTTATTTGACGGAGGAACTGGTGCCAAAAATACCGTCATTCTCAAATAATATCATATATAATTTTCAAGACACCGCAAATAAATGTTTTGACTTCCCCCAGTACAAAGACTTCGATACATGGAAAGATATTGCTCATGAAAGGAAAGTTAATAAGTTGCTTAATACCGTGAATCTAGTCAGAGAAATTAAAGGTTTATACAATATTTCTAACAAACTTAGGCCTTCGGTGTATATTCAAACTCCAGATGAAACCTTAAAATCCGATATACATAACAGTGAAACAGTTTTTCTACACCTAGCACGATGCAGCGAAGTCCAATTCCAACCAAAACCAGACACGAGTTATGTAGCCGCTTATCTAGATGATGCCACTAAAATAAGTGTGGAGTTCGGCGATGATGTTGAAATAGCCATATACAGTGCTAAAACTAAACTAGAAAAGAAAATTAAGAGGCTAGAAGACAGTTTATCTAAATTAGAAGCTAAGTTTGAAAGTGGGTATTATCTGGCAAATGTACCGCAGTGGGCTCAAAGCCTAGACAAAGAAAAATTACTGACAAAGAAGAAAGAACTTGAAGGGTTGCAAAGACTGATGTAGAATTATGTTAAATTAAATAGGTTTTAGGCAAACAAAATGGCAGATAAATGTAATTTTGTATAGAAACATTAAAGTTTTGTTAGCAGAAACTGCTCCGATTCATGATAAGGAAGCAAAATTGTGTTCTACCGGGTCTGACGCTGAATATGCACTTGACGCAATATGTGCACTACACTAACTGTGCGTTACGCATGTATGGATCGGAATGTTGGGCCGTGAAGAAGACGGATGAAAAAAGATTGCATGTAGCGGAGATGAGAATGTTGAGATGGATGTGTGGAGTGACCAGAATGGATAAGGTCAGGAATGAGTATATTAGATGAAGTTTGAAAGTAGCGCCAGTCACAGAAAAGTTGAAAGGGAACCGTTTGTCTTGGTATGGGCATGCGAAGAGGAGAGATGAAACGCATGTGACGAAAAGAGTTATGAATATAAATGTGGATGGATGGAGAGGAAGAGGGAGGCCAAAGAAAAGATGGATGGATGGTGTGAAGAATGATGTGAAAGAGAAGGGTGTCAGTGATATCATGACGGTTGAAAGGACGGAATGGGAGAAGAAAACGTGTTGCGCCGACAACAAGGATAAGGGCAGGAAGAAGAAGACTAACTGTGCATTACGCAAAATGTGCACTACACCAAATATCATCATCATCTTCCTGCCCTTATCCCATGTTACTTGGGGTCGGCGCAACACGTTCTCTTCTTCCATTCCGTCCTGTCAACCGTCATGATATCACTGACTCCCTTCTCTTTCATATCATTCTTCACACAATCCATCCATCTTTTCTTTGGCCTCCCTCTTCCTCTCCATCCATCGTCATTTATATTCATAACTCTTTTCGTCACATGCGTTTCATTCCTCCTCTTCACATGCCTATACCAAGACAAACGGTTCCCTTTCAACTTTTCTGTCACTGGCGCTACTTTCAAACTTCCTCTTTTCTTTCCTCTTCCACTACACCAAATATGCACTTGCCGCATAATGTTCATTTTGTAATAGATGCAGTTTTCATAATGGGCACTTTACAAAATGTGTACATTTTATATTTGTGGTTAGGGACATGCAAAACGGTCTCGAAATAAAGACCTTCTGTTTTTTTATAAGTGTTGTCCGTTTATTTATTTAGACATAAGACAATAACATGAACTTCTTTATTATGTAAGCAATAATCACGTACAATACTTACCAAAAAGCAAAATATCTTTATTTGGACACCATCCAAAAGATGGTCTAAGAAAAACCTAGGTTTTAAAATAGCCCCGTCTCTTTTTGTTATATGACATAAGAAAGTGATGAGTATATTTTAAACCTGGGTTTACCTTAGTTTTGGTTTAAACCATCTTTTGTAATAAGGGGACATTAGTTTATGTCATATTACATTTCGATACCACGCATAAGTAAATGAAAGCACAGCGACATAGCTGGAGGGCACGACAAGCCCGATATCGCCCCGCACAGTCAGTGAACTCGGGGCGCTAAAATGACTGAAACAGAAAAATGATGTCTTTTTCAAACAAATGATTTATTGGTTCTATTTAAAAACGGCTAGTATTTAAACGATCGAATATAACTTCAAAGTAAGAGTGTCAAAAATACTGATTATGGCGTACTGAAATACTAAGTGGGCAGAAGACTGAGGGCGAACACAAATATTGAAAACGGCGACTTAAAATTACGAATTTGGGGTACGAGTTATTCAGAACGATCAGTATAATAAATTCTTAAGCGAACAAATTTCACTCACATTATTGTTCTGTTTGTAAGGTTGTTTGGGTTTCCAAAGGAGCGTCGACGGAGCCCCGCTGGGCGGGGCTCCTATTTCTGTCTGCAGGGTTTAAAGTAACCTAACTATACGAACCTAACCTATCCGTGTCGGGGTAAGGAAATGTATGTTTTCGCCCACTCAGTATTTTTTTCGCCCAAATTAGTATTTAATTCGGACATTTAGAATTTTAGTTGCTAGCTTAGATTAACTGTTTCCCACTGCTAGTAGCTCATTTTACAAATTTTAATCATTCATAATTTTTCGCCAGTTAAGTTAATTTTTCGCAAATATATTTTAATGCCGCTCGGTTTAGTATTAAAGTATCTCATTAACAGTCTTCCATATATTATTTATTCGCCCGATTAATAATTCCCCTTTAAAAACCCATTCAAGGTCAATCAGTGTCACCAGTAGATCACGCGGTTTGAAGGAATTACACGAACCATGTATATCTTTGGTTATACCATATTACACAATGCTACAATCATGTAGCATTTAATTAATGAATCGGAACAGTTTCCAATGGCAAGTGTGCTTACCAGTGCGCTTTAAGCAAAATACACAATTTTGAAAAAAATATGAGTTTTTGGAATTATGTATAAAAAACTTGTTTGTTAAAAATGTGGTGAAGATAGCAGTACTATGTATGTATAAGCTATATGAAAAAGTAAGCAAACACAAATATATTAGGGATGTATTTAAAAAGCAGATAAATTAAAATAATAACAAAAAATGTTTAATGCACGTTTCAAAAATAATGTTTTCCACTACAAAATTAATGGTTTGTACTATAATCAATCAAAACCCATTTGTTTCTGTTAGATACGGGATACGGGACAAGTAAAACACGCGCTGGCTGTAGACGCACTGACCGTTTATTTTCTTATATTCGTCGGCGGCGCGAGCGCGGGTTGCGGGGCGAGGCGCGGGGCCGCGAGCCGGCGCGGACCGCGCATCGCTACAGCGCAATCGCTACCTACTCTATGCTCGTATACATAACATCTCCCCACCCTATTTTGAAAGATACAAGAATATAATACGAACGAATAATAGGTACCTACTTACAACTACACAATTATGGAATACACATTACTATAATTAAGTTAGTACTTTAATTTACATTATACAAAATATATAATTTAGCAGCGGTTCATTTGCCTTGCGCAAGGCTTTTATAGTCCACCCTTGGGATATTTCGCAACAGCCTATCGGGATGTTTGGGCTGCACTGGCGGCGAGGTCGGCGCTACTGGCGGCGGCGCTGACGAGCCGCGTGTGGTACTTGCATCCTGTCCCCCCTTCACCGCGGCGTCCGCTTGAGTTGCTGGTAGGGGACTCGGTGATGCTGCTGATGGTGACAACATGGCACCGTCACCAGACTCGTCCATTTCGCCAGCATCCCAACTTTGTTGGGTATTGGCGTAGCCCTTATACAACACAATTTGGTTTTTATGTTTCTTCACTACACTCCCAGTTAGATGATCGTTAATCAAATACACGACTTTACCAATCTTGTCTATTATTGTGCCTCTGCACCATGTGAACTTTTCTTTATTATAAAATTTTTTGTATAATACTTCGGTTCCGCTTTTAAATGTTTGATTGTTTTTACCGCCACTGTACTTACACTGCAAACACTGTTTTGATTTTACTGTGTTGTCCAGTGACGCGTTTGAGGGTGACGATAACGGTTTCAGCGACAACAAATCCAAGCGTGACCTAAGCTTGTGTCCAAAAACTAATTGAGCTGGAGAGAACCCTGTAACTGAATGAACTGAGTTCCGGTAATCAAAAAGATATTTTAACAGTTTGACCCTACTGTCTTTATGGCTGTTACTAGATAGGATACACGATTTTATGCCCTTTTTTTGCGATCTTTACATAACTCTCGGCCTGGCCATTGCTCGCCGGATTATAAGGCGGTGACGTCACGTGATCAATCCCGTTAATTAAACAAAACCGTTTGAAATCCTGTGACGTGAACGCCGTGCCGTTATCGCTAACAATTGTACTTGGTAACCCGAACCTAGAAATAAAATCGTATAATTTTTCGACCGCCGCTGATGAGGTCGTTGTACTCATCTCGTAGACTTCCACCCATTTCGTGTACGCATCAACCACGATTAAATAATGTCTGTTGTCTAACGGACCCAAGAAATCTATGTGGACCCTGTGAAATGGTTGGGGTGGGTATTGCCAGGGCGCAAGCGGGGCGCGCGGAGGGGTTGCGCGTAAATTTATGCATACGTTACATGAGTTTATCATGGTTTCGATTTCTTTGTCGATACCCGGGAACCAAAAACGTGAACGAGCTTCGGCCTTTGTTTTTACTATTCCCAGGTGGGAAGTATGAAGCTCTTTTAATATTTTGATTCTTAGGCTTTCCGGCAAAATCACTTTATGCCCTCTCATAACACAGCCGTCTTCATAAGATAATTGATTTTTGCACGCATGGAAAGGTTTTAATTTAATGTCAGACATGCTCCTGGGCCAACCCTTAGAAATAAAATCAATAACTTTTATCAAATCAATGTCCCGGCTAGTTTCCTTGCGTAATTCGTCCCGTGTGACCGGCATGTGTCCGTCTATTACGAAGTGAACGTACGATGCGCGGTCAATGGGAGCGGCAGCGGCGGCAGCGTGCTGAATACTGTCCCCGCGCTCGCGGTCCGCTATCACTGACCGCGACTGCGTGTCGGGAAGACTAGCGCGGGACAAGTAGTCCGCGCTGTTATTTTCGCTACGAACGTATTCGATTTTGTAATTATATGCACTGAGGAACAACGCGTACCTCTGTAATCGGTTTGCCGAAACCTCTGGTACACCTTTGTATGGCCCAAAAATCGAAATTAATGGCTTGTGGTCGGTGCGAAGGATGAACGGGTCTGACTTACCGTACAGGTACTGATGGAATCTTCGAACTCCAAAAATAATAGCCGTTGCCTCTTTTTGTATTTGGGAATAACGTTTTTCAGCTGTGTTTAGAGTGCGGGACGCAAACGAAATAGGACGCTCGCATCCGTCCTTATCACTTTGAGATAATATCGCACCTAACCCATTAGGTGAAGCATCCACCGTGAGGATTAACTTTGCATGTGGGTCGAAATGAGTTAACACCTGGTCCGACGTTAAATGTTTTTTAATGTCGACGAACGCTCGTTGATGCTCGTCGGCCCAATTCCATTTAACACCTTTTCTTAAAAGATCGTATAAGGGGCTAAGAATTTCGGACGCCCTAGGTACGAAATTACGGTAATAATTTACTAACCCTAAAAATGACTGTAGTTTACCTACATCCGTGGGCACTGGGGATTTTTCAATTGCTATTACTTTATCTGATGATTTTTTGAGCCCATCTTTGTTTATTACGTACCCTAAGTAATTTATTTCATTTTTGAAAAATTCGCATTTCTCTTTTTGCAAGGTTAGTCCTGCATCTTGCAGCCTCTGTAACACTTCAGTTAACCTTTGTAGATGTAACGCCGGTCCATCGGCTGTTATAAGGACATCGTCTAAAAGACATAACACACCGTCCATACCGGACAACACGTTCTCCATTGCGCGCTGAAAAATAGACGGTGCGCTTGTTAATCCAAAAACCATACGTGTATACTGAAACAACCCGCGGTGGGTATTTATGCATGTAATCTTTTGTGAATCTTTATCCAAAACAAATTGATTATACGCCATGGATAGGTCTAACTTTGAGAACTGTTGTCCTCCGTGCAATTTTGAAAACAGTTCGTGGACCGTAGGCAGCGGATATTGTTCTACAACTAATTGTTTATTAATGGTTACAGAATAGTCTGCACACAGTCTAACACTTCCATCGCGTTTTAACACTGGCACTACAGGTGAAGCATACTCTGAGTGATCAACCTGCTTTAATATCCCTAAGTTTACTAAACGGACAATCTCTTTATCTACCTTGTCTCGCAACGCAAATGCGATGGGACGTGCTTTGAAAAATATTGGCTTAGCATCATCTTTTAAACGTAATTTGACCTCAAACTTAGTGAATTTACCTAATTTATCTGAAAATATGTCTCTGAATCTACTGTGCAAGTCATCGATTATTTTTGTTTCATTATTTATGAAATTACAGGGCGCTAATTTTATCTTAAATAGGGATAAAAAGTCTCTGCCGAGCAATGGCGGGCCTTCGCTGCGTACCACGTACGCATCTAGTGTGTGTGTTTGAAACCTATATGTGACCGGTAGACGAATTATACCGAGACACACGATACTACTGCCCGTGTAGGTAAATAACTTTTTCTTAGGTGGGAACAAGGGCAACCTGCTAAAACATCTGTCGTATAAATCCTCGGAAATTACTGTGACTGCCGAACCACTATCTATTTCAAATTTAATTTTTGAACCATTTACTGACACAATTTCTGTCATGGGTTCTCCCCGCTCCGAAATGATGTTACATAAAAACTCACCATCGTCGTCCTCCTCACTCACGTCACCGGACACAACATGCTTAACTTTGCACATCCTACGTAAGTGTCCCTTTGTATTACACTTCCTACACGTAAATTTCGCGTATCGGCACTGAGAAGACGCATGGTTATTTCGTCCGCACACGGAACACTTCTCCTTTACCGGTTCCTTCTCTGGAGCCGCACTCGTACCCTGCACCTTGAACACTGAATGTTCTTGCTGTGCGGATGACACCGTCGTGGATGCGGCGGCGCCTGCCCGCGCGCATCGGATGCTCTGCGCCAACTCCACTGCTTTTGCCAGGGTCAAAGTATCTGTGTCCTTTGTGAACAGTTTGTCCCTCTCGGGACCCGCCAACATGCCCATCACGAAACGGTCACGCAAGGCCTCCTCTACGTTGGCGAACTTGCAATATTTAGTGAGGCCCCGCAGTCTTGCCGCCCACTGCGCATGGGTCTCGCCCGTTTGCTGCGTTGCCGCGTAAAATGCGTACCGCTCCCCGAACCCGCACTTTTTCGGTGAAAAATGAGTATCTAGAAGCTCTACGACGTCCTCAAATGGCACCTCCTCCAGCTGTTTCGGCAAAGCCAAGTCGGCTGTGAGCTGGTAGGTACCGTCTGTGAGTGCGCTCAGTAAGATCGCTCGCCTTCTGGAACCCGTAGCGTCGTTTTTTTCGGAAATATCATTCGCCACAAACCACTGCCGCAGACGACTTTTATACGCCTTCCATTCGTGCACTGTGTGATCGAAGTTATTCAAAATTCCGAAGTTAAACTGAGCCATTGTAACTAGCGTGGGTCGCTCCTCGTCGCCACTGTTAGATACGGGATACGGGACAAGTAAAACACGCGCTGGCTGTAGACGCACTGACCGTTTATTTTCTTATATTCGTCGGCGGCGCGAGCGCGGGTTGCGGGGCGAGGCGCGGGGCCGCGAGCCGGCGCGGACCGCGCATCGCTACAGCGCAATCGCTACCTACTCTATGCTCGTATACATAACAGTTTCTGAACGCACCCATTAAACAAATGATGGAAAGTGATCGGTTAAACGAATCGTTTCTGACACTCGCGGGCCGCGACCACGGCACCGCCCGCTTCGCTCGCTCGGCTCGTGCATCGAGTGGTCACAGTTCTAACATAACCTAACCTACCTTTCAGCTGTTTGTCATTTTATTTCTTACTAGAGGTAGCTCGCGTAGATGTCAAAAGATATGCCTATGTCCATCTCCAAGGTCTAAGGGCTCTTACACACCACGTTTTTTTCAGGCGCTGTCGACGCGCGTCTCACGCAACTATAACGCGCTGCAAACGCGATGTTATCGCAACCAATTTACCTATTCACACGTTCATAAAATTGTAGAATGCAGCGACGACTTTTTCGCGAGCTGTCGGCGCGCTCGTAGCGCGGAGTTACATCGATATAGGCGCTGTGCCAGCGCGTCTCTTTAGCTGCAAACACATACATACAGCGCGTTTTAATCCAAGGAGAGTTGCTCACGCGCGTCTGTAGCGCGACACACTCTCCTTCGCGCGCGTGCTACACGCGTTTTAGTTTGCAAGCAGAGTTGCTCACGCCTGTAGCGCGTTTCTCGTGAGTTTGCAGCGATGCAGTCGCAAGTAATCTGCCTATTTCAAGTTTAGCAGCGCCGGCAACGCGCGATAGTGAAACGCGCATCGACGGCGCCTGAAAAAAACGTGGTGTGCTTGAGCTCTAATCTATATCTGTACCAAGTTTCATCAAAATCGGTTCAGCGGTTGAGGCGTGAAAGCGTCGCAGACAGTTACTTTCGCATTTATAATATTAGTAGCGTGGATGTGGAGGAGCTCGTGGCTAAATAATTACAGCCGCATAGACCGATCTTCCGGGTTAAGCCACGCTTGCCGAGGTTGGTCTGTGGATGGGTGACCATTTACCATAGCGAGTTTCCTCCGTGCCTCGGAAAGCACGTAAAGCCGTTGGTCCCGGCTGTCATTTGTAGATCTTTGACAGTCGTTATTGTTGGTCAGAAGCCAGAAAGTCTGACAACCAGTCTTACCAAGAGTATCGTATTACCCAGTTACTGGGTTGTGGAGGTCTGATAGGCAGTCGCTCCATGTAAAATACTGATATTCAGCTGCATCCGGTTCGACTGGAAGCCGACCCCAACATAGTTGGGAAAAGGCTAGGCAGATGATGATGAGATGAGTAGCGTGGATGTCGTTTATCACTTATTCCGTATTTTTCGGGATAAAACTAGCCAATGTCCTTCTCCAGGTTCCAGACTATCTCTGTACTATACGGCCGACGTATCTTGGCGAGTCTGAAGTTAGCTGATTAGCTACGCAGTAGACAATTTCGTTTCTAAAACATTCATTGCGCAGGCAAACAACAAACTTTAGACTCGCCAAAATACGTCGGCCGTATTGTACCAAGTTTCATCAAAATCGGTTCAGCGATTTAAGCGTGAAAGCGTAACAGACAAGAGTTACTTTCGCATTTATAATATTAGTAGGGTTTACGGCTTCGATCAACAATAGCAACTAGATAAAGGGTTACGTACCTACAAAATCAAGCTCAGTTCTGTCCGCGTGAATAATAATAGTAAAAAAATAACAAACAGAGAAAAATGATTTAAAATAGTTTTCAAGTTCAACCTAATAACAACCATGACACCTATTAATAAAGTCACAAATCGTCAAAATAATATCTAATACTTACGACCATTCGTCACAAAAGACGAGCAACGATAGTTATACAACTAGTAATTAACGTTGTAGCACTAGTTTATGTGAAGCTTAAAATATTAAGTACTTATTCTCTATGTACTTACCGAAAGTAAGACACTGCGGCACCGTGAGACGTGATTACGTTGGCCGTGTTTCAAGCGTACTAAACAAAATAAGAGCTCACTTCTCAAGCGAGCTCTTATTTGCCGAGACGATTTTCTTGCGCCGACCCGATATCTATACCTTAGTTCCAGAATTCAGATAATTTATGTAAACAAAGAAATGTCATTGTCAAAGTGACAGGTTAGTGGTACAAAACATTTTATCATTAAATGTTTACCAAGTAATCATTTAAAATCAAGTTAATTTTAAGAACAATGCAAACAAAATACCGTAGCCAAACAATGTCTTGTGTAGTGTGTCGGAGACGCGCCATATAATCACTTTAATCAGTCCATAGACGCATTCATCACCATAAGTTTTTCTGTGGCACTCATAGATGTTCGAGGCCGCTTTTTAACAGGCGACAAAAAGTCGGGGGCGGCTGCCTTCGAGGGCCCCGGCTGAGGCTCCATTTGTCAAATAACAAATAAAACTTAACAAACGAACTCAACAAAAACAAGGAAATATAACAAACACCAACAAGATGAAAAACTTAACACGATGATAGCACAATAACAAAATTAACAAACACGCAGCGAAAACGGGAAAAGAAAACGAATGTATTGTTAAGTCGCTAAGACAACTTTGACATTTTTTTAAACGAAATTTGAAAATGTTTTGTACTCCTACAGTGTTACCAGTATCATAAAATACTTTATACCAGAAAATCTCCTTTTTTTAATAACTTTGTTGAAAACTGAAAATTTATAAAAGTAATTACGGTATGATATTCTTTAAATTATTATTTCTAAAATCAGTACATAAAAGAGAATCTAACCCTTTTTCCAGCATTTTCAGTGAATTACCATTAATAAAATATTTTTTTGATCTGTTATCCCCTTTGTTTACATAAATTATCTGAGATAGGAATTTAGGGTATAGTTGCTATTGTTGATCGAAGGTTTACGGGGACTTTGAAGTTAGTAGGATTAAAGTTATAGTGCAAATTATTATTTTTAAAGAAGACTCAAAGTATTAAAATTAAAGTGCAAACTATTAATTTCAAAGCGAAGCCTTTTTAAAGTTGAAACTATTATTTTTAAAGTTCTTTTATATTCATCCCAATATATTTCAATACATCCCAAGAATAAAAAAATGGAAAATGACATTAAAATAATTAAGTTTGCTTTCTGTTAAACTATTATATTGCATTTGTAGTTATAGAAATATTGTTTTAAATTTAAAACCAACGTTAAAAATCAAAAGGTTTATTGTTTATAAATCAATAAAATGTTTAAAGTTACAACAGACGATAGATTTCTTTATCTATTAATTGACTAACAATTAGTGGCCCCTTCGAACCAAAACAATACGATTTTATCTACAATAAAGGTTTTAAATACGGAAACATTGTTTTGAAGTGAGCGTCGATGTATGGGGATTTATGTTAAACGAATATATCCTTTATTGAATAGACAGAACGTTCCAACTCGGCTATGTGGAAAGTCGACTCCGCAATCATCACAAGATTAGTAATGACTGTATGAACAACGGCCCATACGCAAAGCTCTTCGACCAGCACAACACCTTAAGGCACGGACTCCACCAAAGCGGAGATTTGCGGTGATGTCCGAAGCGGAGACGAGATGTTTTTCAGCTAGTGTATCTACCGAAACTGTGCTGCCGAACTGGCTAGACTGTAGCGGAGATGTGTGCTGGCTAGGGTGGAGGTGTGCGCTGACTAGAGCGGAACTGAGCTGCGTGTGGCGAGCGTTGAATGTAAATGCACAGTTTAGTGCCATGTGACACGAAAGGCACCGCACACATCTCGTCTCCGCTGCGCGCCGTCGTCAGGTTGCGAGGCAAAGCTCACATCTCCGCCTTGTACCGCGGCCCAGCTCAATCTCAGCGAGGAACAGCTCACATCTCCGCTTCCATCGCGCCATACAAATATGATACATCTCCGCTCAGTGGTATCCACTTAAGCTGAGTGGAGACGAGATGTGTGAATAACGAAATTCTATTGGTTTTTTAAAACACATCTCCGCTCCACTCGTCTCGTCTCCGTTTTGGTGGAATCTGGGCCTAAAGATCAATTCACACTGTTGCAAAAGGAAAGCGTCAATTTGGCCTCAATGCGAGATAAGGCGAATAGCGCTAAGTCGCGAGAATGTTCGAGAATTCTCGCTAATTCCAGTCTAAATCCATAAAACTTTTCTTGCACAATACACAACCAGTATAATAGACGCTTGACTGGACTGGATTCCCTCAACGTCACCGACGATAATAGCTGGAATTCTCGAGAATCTTCGGGAAGACGCGCTACCTGTTTTTGGTGTCATATCTAATTTGTATATTACACAATGGAGATAAAGTTCCTGAAAAAAAAAACTCCAAAAATTCGTTTCGCTTTCTTTCTTTCTCTTCCGCGGCAACATGAATTGACCCTAAAGAGAATTTCGTTGGGCGGATGGAAATAGTATAATAAAATTCACCCCTTCATGGGCGGTGATGGGGTTCCTATCTTTGGGCCCCAACAACAGACGCTTACTTCAAAATTTAACAAAACTATAAGACTAACATATAACTTATAAAACACAGTTTATATTAATTTATTAACTAAACAAACAGCTTCAAATATTTGTATTTTGAGCGATACATACATAATACAACAACATTGGTATTATGAACTAGAACTGATTCTATGGACTGCAGTGATTTATACAGGCTGTAAGGGTAAACACCGTTATCCTTGAAACCAGTGGTTTGGTTTCATTTATAGAAAGTAAAATCAATGAAAAATAACAAACTTTTTTTTATTTTTATTAAATTTTCATTTTTCCTCAAAAGCATTTCACCTTATGCGCGGGGGCAACAAGCTACGGGAGGGGGCGCGGGGAACTCGCCGCGTGGCCCGACGCACGGCCCCGCACAGTTTGCTACCCCAGTCAGTGAGTTATCTCGTTAGCGAGTGTGTGTACGCCGCGTCGTAGCGCCGCCGCGTCGCTAATTTCTCGCGGGTATATTTATTTATTTATTTTTTACTCGGTCCTATATTTTAATGTTTAAGTTAACTACCCATGGTTTGAGTGATCAGGGTGTTTACCCTTACATGCTGTATATAACTTATAATAAAATATACACAACTCTAGGATCCAGAAAACTATGGACACATGGACCAAAATATGCGAGAAAAATATTTTTATACAGGGCGAACTTAGGACGAGACTCACAGACTGCACTTCGAATTTACTTTGCTAAGTAGGCGTCTCATAAGAATATGAACCCTATCGTCATACAAATAATGTTCATATTCGTATGGAACGCTTATTCACATTAACTTACACGAGTACGAACATTATTTCTATATGTGAGTGGGTCCATAATAGAACATAAAATATGTACCTAATTATAAATCCGGTCCCTACATATTACAATGTTAAACAAAAGTCTTATTATGTAGAAATCAATGTTGCCTAAATATAAATATCAATTTTGCATCGCTCAAGATTTTATCCTAGGTAAATAAACAAGTTCATAAAGATGCCAGCGCTACTATCGGGAAACCGTGCAACTAGGATAGAGTGGACGTGGCAGAGGGCGCCAAGCAAAGGATCAACAGTGTACGACACAACTAAGAAGTACTTGATCGAATGACCAATAAGAGTCGCTCATTTTCGCACCACTCACACTTATTGCGTCAGCATAAAGGTCATTTTTAGGGTACCGTACCCAAAGGGTAAAACGGGACCCTATTACTAAGACTCCGCTGTCCGTCCGTCTGTCTGGCTGTATCTCATGAACCGTGATAGTAAGACAGCTGAAATTTTCACAGATGATGTTTTTCTATTGCCGCTATAACAACAAATACTAAAAAACAGAATAACATAAATATTTAAGGGGGCTCCCATACAACAAACGTGATTTTTTTGCCGTTTTTATAGATAGTGGTACGGAACCCTTCGTGCGCGTTGATAACATAACATCATCCCCGAAGAGTTGGGCAGAGGTTTATAGTACACCCTTATTCCGCCGTTATGTTAAGTCCCATGTAATAGGGGGCGAGCGCGTATTTCCCTTTCCGTGTCCAACTGGCGACACCGGTCTCGCGAAATCCGCACGCTTTTGTATTACTACGGAATTCTAATAGCCCGTGTTCAATTCGCGTCAACTGGACAAACCTTTGTGACCAAGTGGCGCTTGGGAGGTTTTACAAAACAGTGTGCAGTTGAACTGAACAGTTTTTTGACTTGATTGACTGTATGAGTCTTCAAAAGCGAATTGAATCAGCGACGGTATTAGTTGAGGTACTGCTTTCATTGCTGATACTTGTTTTCCAACTAACTGATTTGAAGAGCGAGCGAAGCGAGCGAACGAAGCCCACGTCATCCCCTTCGTGTTAGGTTACTTTAAACCCTGCAGACAGAAATAGGAGCCCCGCCCAGCGGCGCTCCGTCGACTTTTTCACTTCAAAATCTTTGGTAATTTCACTGAAAATCCTTTTAAACTCTTCCATTATGTCCGCCAACGGGCACCCCCGCAGCGACTCCCGCCTGCTTCGGCCCGCACGATTTATTGCGAATGTTTACGAACGCGCTAAATCAGCACGGATTTGTTTTGAACAGACCAATTAAAAAAACCGTATTCAATTCAATTGCACACTGTTTTGTAAAACCTCTTTTAACGTTGCTTGATCGCAAAAACGCGCTCAGTTGACGCGAGCTGAGCACGTTTTGGTTGAATTGTGTATTAACACAAAGGCGTGCGGATTTCGCGAGACCTGTGTCGCCAGTTGGACACGGAAAGGGAAATACGCGGGGCGAGCCTATTGCCATCAACCGGGCACAAAGTAGAATCCGGGCTACTACTGAGAAATTCCACACGGAAAAACCCAATAACACTTTGCTCGACCTGGGGATCGAAATCGAACTCAGGACCTCACGCTCAGCAGTCGCTCTTGCGACCACTAGACCAGAGGTTCTCAAACTTATTTCGTCTACCGCCCTCTTTGAGAATCAATTATTTTATATCCGTCCCCTAAAGTTTTTAACGTTAATTAAAAATTAATAATTGCGATTGTAATTTTTAAGATGTTGTAATCTTATATATTAAAATCGCAATTAATACTTTTACCGCCCCCTGTAGACCTCTAGCGCCCACAAGGGGGCGTTATCGCCCACTTTGAGAAAGACTGAACTAGACCAACGAGGCAGTCATAATTTTTTATTGCAATACTATTAAACATTCGTGATAAATGATGGAATCAGGCGTTACTTTGCGGAAATCCATGACATACAAAAATGCAAATAGAATATCTTGCTTTAATTCCGCTGAACAAGATCGCTAGTTTGGATGCAGTATGGAGCACCAACCTCCCGCCCACAAGTATATGCACATGTAGAAAGAGTGAAAAAATAATGCAACATGCAACCAAACCTATACACGACACGTGTTTCGCCCCTGCACGGGGCATCCTCAGGATATGTTGACTCTTCGACCGCTAGGAAGCGAATCACGCGTCCTAGCGGTCGAGGAGTAAACATATCCTCAGGATGCCCCGTGCACTCTCTCGTGCACTCTTCACTCTTTCTGCATGTGCAAATATTTGTGGGCGGGAGGGTGGTGCTGCAGACTGCATCCAAACTATACCCTAAATTCCTATCTCAGATAATTTATGTAAACAAAGGGGATAACAGATCAAAAAAATATCTTATTAATGGTAATTCACTAAAAATGCCGGAAAAAAAGGTTAGACTCTCTTTTATGTATTGATTTTAGAAATAATAATTTAAAAAAGATCATACCGTAATTATTTTTATAAATTTTCAGTTTTAAACAAAGTTATTAAAAAAAGAAGATTTTCTGGTATAAAGTATTTTATGATACTGGTAACACTGTAGGAGTACCAAACATTTTCAAATTTCGTTTCACAAAATTTCAAAGTTGTTTTCTTAGGGTCATAACAATACATTCGTTTTCTTTTCCGTTTTCGCTGCGTGTTTGTTAATTTTGTTATTGTGCTATATTATCATCGTGTTAAGTTTTTCATTTTGTTGTTGTCATTGTTTCGTCTGATTCTGAAAGTGATAGTTATTCAGATTCAGACACATCATGAAAAAATATTTCATAATAGTTAATTCTAATCGAAGCTACTGATTTGAAATCAGATCTTGAATCAGATGTTTTATTTAACTACTTACATCTTCAACAACACATAACTCTCATTCATAGATTAATTTTGTAAGTTTAGCAAGTCTTGCCACATGTTGGATGAAAAGGACTGTAAACTGTTCCAAGTGGAAATTTGGTTCGATTTTGAGAAGTCTAATATTGGACTTAAAAGGACTGATTAAAATGATTAAAAGGCGCGTCTCCGACACACTACACAAGACATTGTTTGGCTACGGTATTTTGTTTGCATTGTTTTTATAATTCACTTTAATTTTTTAAATGATTACTTAGTAAAAATTTAATGATAAAATGTTTTGTACCACTAACCTGTCATTTTGACAATGACATTTCTTTGTTTACATAAATTATCTGAGATATGGAATTAAGGTATAGCGATCTTGTTCAGCGGAATTAAAGCTAGATATTCTAAACATTCGTGGTCTTGAAGTCGCGCTCAATTCGGAAGTGATCGGTTTTACGAAGTTTGCCGATGCGAATCCTTAGTTGTGTCGTACTGTACCTTGTTTTTGAATATTTTTTTCATTATTTTCGTGTCTATTGAACATTTACTACTGAAACATTGAGAATACTTTATAAGCAATAAATTCTATAATTACCCTTTGATGTCCCGGGCTTGAGGGATAAAATCGTGAGCGATTTTTATAGTTCATTATTAAATTGACTTCACCTCGTTCCCACCAACAAGTACCTAGATAAGTTAAAAACATCTTTAAAAAAAACTTCTGGCCGATTACGTGTTTTTACTAACTGTCACGTTAAAGTCATCCTGATATAGAAAGCGGTACTTCTCGGGCGGCGCGTATTATTGGGAAGTTCCTCTGAGGCTCTGACACTGGCAGCTTGGACCCTGTTTCCGATGCTGGTGGGGTACTATTTTTATATTTTTAAATGTTTTTTTAAGAAAAAAATTTAAAAATTGTAATTTTAGTTAAATGATGATTAAATTTCATAACCAGGTAATAGCTACTTGTTGGTGAGTACGAGCATTAGGTACTTAAAATTACTTACATCAACACATTATTATATTAGATATATCATCCTTATACACTATACAACTATCTACATACAGTAAATACAATTACACTTACACAACTTGTAATATGTCAGAAACACACTCACACAGAATATGTATAAGAAAATGGACATCAAGCCACATTTACATTGGCGGAGTAAGGCTTGTTTCACACGTACCAAAACGACACCACAACCACACCTAGTGTTGCAAAGGACTCGAGTCGTCGAGTCGTAATTTTAAAGACTCGAGTCAATTATGCAAGAGTAAGACTCAATGTGCTAAAAAGGCTCGGAGTCTAGATTCATTTAACAGCGACTCGAGTCTTACAAAGACCTCGAGTCTTAAAATGAACTCAAGTCTATAAGAAAAACTCGGAGCATGTAGATGAGATTTGAAGCTCATCATTCGAAAAGACTCGAATAGGCGGTAAGTTTAAATTAGCGGTTATGTAACTATGCCTACAAAAAGAATATCTGATAAGACAAAATCATTACAAATCAGCAAAAAAATCACTTCTAAGAAAATAAAGATGTGAAGGTAAACTGGCTTTGTATTTTGAGCTACTACGATGTAACAATTTCATTGCTACACTCATACACGAAGAGGATTTGAGCGCGACTCGCCGCATAAAACGGACTCGAGCGCACAAAGAGACTCGGGCTCTCATGTAACATTCAAGAGCTCGTAGACTTTAGTTCTCTAGTCTTGGAGTTCTGTTGTAATGAGTCGAGTCTTACAATTCATCATCCGAGTCCGTTTATAGCGGGTTTAAAAAGACCCATCACATAGCCGAAATCCAGGCACTCTGTACATCAAACTAAATTACATTGACCAGAAATAATTGCTGGGAAACGACTTTTATTTTTAGGCATAAAAAAACTTTGTTTCTTTGTAGCGCGCAATGTAATGCACGTCTCACGTCACGTGAATGTGCCTGTGTGGGTCGTGCAGCGGCTACACAGCTGAGCCAAGGCGGTTGTGTGCGTTTGATATTCATTGCGTTTTTACTTCAAATGCGTAATTTGTTAGGAAAAATTGAAAATTTTGATAATGTTTGTTTGGAAGAAAGTTTAGTATTATCACTTAGAATTCGTTTCTGGAAAAAACTAAAAAAAAAATGTGTACTTTGACCTTCAATATCTCCGGAATCAATCATTTCCCAGGTTTGGTCTGGTAGAAAAAAATTATCCCAACGATGGGTAGAAATATGTGGTTTTCGTTATGGGTCTTTTTACACCCGATACAGGACTCGAGTCTTCGAGTCCTGTATCACTTGTGCTTGCAACACTAACCGCACCACACCAACAACACGTTGCCGCCCACAACACACAATTTTTATGAAAATGAATATTTTAATTCACACGGACCACATTTTGTTGCCAAATTCAACCATGTGTGCAATACCGACCACATCGCAACTACCAGCGATACTGCGCACTAGCGGAAAGTCGGAGTCGATCTGTCTGCCTGCAAACACTAGCCACTACGTAAACACATTGCAACTACTAGCGACAACGCCACCACATCGACATCTTGTAGTAACCACAATGCAACTGCAACTTCTTGCAGCGACACTATTTACACGTAACCACTGTTTGACCACTTCTTGTCGCTGCGATGTGGTGTGGTTGTGGTACGTGTGAATTCTCCCTAAATCTCAAGTGCATTTGTTCCTCAGAGCAATACTAAAGCACGAACAATTAATTTCTATATGATAATCTTTTCACTCTTACGTATGACACTTCTAATGAGACAGAAAAGGATAAACATATATGCTTCAGTTCCGAAAAATGAAAGGTACACACGGCTACATATGGATGGATACCTTAGAAGCCAAAAAGATCAAAGTAACATTTTTGGTGACATTGAGTTTCAACTCTATAACTAAGTATTTTAAGTCTATAATCCAAGGCTTCCAAGGTATCCATATCAAGCTATAGGTACATTCCCAGTACACGCTGACCTCAAATTGTACTAAAAGCCTATACAATACAAGATCAGCCCATAATGAAAATGTATACCTTAATATGTAGCCGTGCGTACAATCCTTGGTCATTTTTGGAATTGGATTTAGTATGCAAAAGATGACCAGTTCCCGTCGCACAAATTATATTAATTCAGCACACCGCACACCATAGTTTTATATTTTACTTTACATATACAATTCGGGTATTTATGTATTGCACAGTTATATTCTTTGAAAAGCAAAGTGGTACAAATGTGTCAGTAAAGAGCTACAGAAGCCACACTTAGGTCCCAGAAAGCACAAATTAATGTAAATTGTTATTATTGTTACAACTGATGTCATTGGTTGACAACATTCTAACAAATCAACGCAAAAAATAACTAGTCAGCTGCCAAATCTCATGTCGAACAAATAATTGCACTAGTTCCTGAGGGGCAGTTTCCTCTTTAGACCTATTAATCATTCGTATGATCGGTACCACCTTCCCTCTGAATCTGCCCTTGACTCCACCCACTAAGGTACAAAGATTATTATCTTGTTGCAAGGACTGTGGGTACCTACATCCAAACTAATTCCAGATCCTAGCAACAGGTCCGGGGGCTTACTATGACCTCTTAAAGCAGGACAGAAGTTGACTGGAAGTTGCACTACCCTGCTTTTTTGTACTATAACATCGTTATAGCAGGCCTGTAGCAGGCCTGCTACGTTGACGTTTACGAAACCCGTTCACCTTTTTTTTTGTATGGAGTTTTCATACCATGAAGTGATATTTGCCAGCAGTAGAGCGTCTATTGAGCGGCTGTAATGTCAAAATAAGCGATCTTGAAAAAGTTACTATTTACAAGCTTAAACAACACTTTTTACTTTATTCAATCATCGTTCACCTTTAGTACTGTCATGGTACGATTTTTAGTGATTCGGAAGCAGGCCTGCTTTTGAACGGAAGTTGACTGGCTGGCATTTGAACGTTTTCTTAAGAGGTCATGGTAAGCCTCCAGTGGCGATGTAGCATGGGTTGCCACCCGGGGCGTAACCCCGGTTTCTATTGAGCATCCCCCAAAATAAAACAACAAATACTAAACGTGCTTATGCGTTCTTGCCGCGCGAGCTCGTGGCTGAGCAAGTATTTTTTCTGCGCTGCGCTGTGGATGATTTCCTAATTTCCTTAGTCTGTGTGCGATACAGTGGCTCTCGGCGGGCGCGGTCTTTCACCCCTTAGTGTGCGTCCTGAGTGACGGCGCACGGGCGTATTGCGGAGCGGCTTTACCGTCGATACCTGTCCTTAGTGCACGCAGGAAAGTTGACGCGTACGCGCGTGTTAGTGTTTCGTTTATTTTACTTTGGTTTTAATAATGTCGATATCAAAATTCAAACGTTTCGAACATTTATTTTATGCGCCGTACATTCCGCCTGCGCGGTGCGCCGTCACTCAGGACGCACACTTAGAGCTTGGCACCCAGGCCGGAACCCCCTTTTCCGCCGCCACTGCAACAGGTACGTCTTAAATTCGACTGAGACTAAAGACTATTCACGTTTAGGGTTTTTTGAGCCATGTCTCATGGGGATTTTACATACAATAACCTTAAAACTTCGCCAGAAAGTGTTACAGGGGCTTCCCCTATGTAAATGCTATGAGTAGCTAACTAAAATAGTTAATAAAGACCGATAGACATTGTTCGTCGGTGTAATACATTTGGAGGCAACAATTAATAAAACAAATTAAACAAAAACAACCATAGAGCATCTTAGGACTATGACTTTAGCCTCTTTGGTAATTTCCGTCTGCTTTTCTTTGTTTCTGGCATCAGCACCTTCTTATTGCCTGTGTGTAGGCAGATGTAATCGTTGTTTTCGAGTGCTTCTGAAATAAATAAAAAATACTTCGGATTTAAAAATTGTTTGGCCATAAATAAGCTTTAAAAAACGTAGAAACTGACTACAAAAATCTGAATAGCATAAAATAGTGAGCACATAATATAATTTACATTTTCTGAAGTCGGTGCTAAGCCAAACTGTAACAAGAATTAAAACCTAAAGGCGAGATTGACAGAGCGGGCTTAGGGTTTGCTGTGCAAAGTAAGCGTTAATACGAATATGAACCTTATCCGTATACAAATAATGTTCATAGTCGTATAAAACGTTTATTCACATTCGCATAAACGAACATGAACATTAATTGTATAAAAATAAGGTTCATAGTTTATATGCCCTAAGTGCAAAAGAAGGCATAACCATCAGAAAAAAATTTTTGTTTGTTGTCTTTTTATGAGTTTCTGTTTTTTGAAGTTAGTTTCTCCTATTTTGTTAAGTTTATTTCTTTTTCCATTTTGAGCGGAGTAAACAACATAATAAAGACGCCAAATGACTCGATTGTGAACGTTATTTCTGGTAGAAATTATAAAAACTCAGTAGACTCTTGTCTCGATGCTCATGATTAAGGTTCGTGCACATTATGTCGGGCCGCAGCGCAGCGCAAAATGCTTACTTAGCACATTAGTGACGGGACGGGTCGCGGCGCATTGACGGATTTTGAGTACAGTGTACTGCCCTGCCAGATATGCAAATCATATAGCTCTTTGTATCCATAAACTAAATTAATCAAAAGCTCTTCACCCTTCACCCATTCTTGTGAACACCACAGGAGCACGCAAATACCAAAAAAACGCAAATGTCGTAAAATGAACACGTGCGCGCGTGCACTTCAATCCGCTTGCTATAGCACACTGTGTCGGGGCGCAGCGGGCCGCATCGCATGCAACCAAAAGCCACGGCGGAATATGCGGCCCTGGCATAGTGTGCGACAGTTCATATAAAATACATACGAGCGATTTGAGCGGATTTTTGCGCTGCGACCCGACTCGCTGCGGCCCGACATAATGTGCGCGAACGTTTAATTAACAACCGCGCGGATCACACGATTTGCAAGATTAAGCTGCGCTTGCCGCGGTCAGTCCGTGGATGGGTGACCATTAGTAGACACATCGAGACCTCTCCGTGTCTCAAAGAGCACGTAAAACCGTCGGTTCCAGATGTCATACGAATACCTTTGACAGTCCTTACGAGTAGTCAGAAGCCCGAAAGTCGGACAACCCGTCTAACCTTGGGATATCGGCATTGACCAGTAACTGGGTTGCGGAGGTCTGATGGCATTCGCTCCGTAAAATACTGATATTCAGCCGCATCTGGTTAAACTGGAAGCTGACTCCAACTAGTGATGTTCAAATCCGCTATCAACTGTAGACGTGTTATAAACTATGAAATATATTCATATAGTCTGTTATTTTATACGCTATCATTATAACGCGGCGTTACAAAACTTGGGCGCAGTCTGAACGCGGAGACGCTATAATTTTATTTAACAACGCGCTAAACAGACTTGATGATGCGCGGTAAATGTTATCTCGCAACGCGCTTTACACTAAAGAATATAATAATATTTCATTCCCTTACGCGCTGTTGCTAGTCGCTACGCTATCTTGCTATCTCGTTCTGGCCCCGCTACGCGCGTTTAGACTTTTATTCGTTGAGTAGGTTGAGGCGTTATAATATAGCGCGAAGTCAGAGCCGCTATAGCAAACGCTATACGCTATGTACACATAGTCTGTTATATTTTGGCGCTATACGTTTTATTAACCACTACTAACTCCAACATAGTAGGGAAAAGACTTGGTAGAACAGAACACCATTCTTGTCTTGTGCGTTATGCTTGTTTCCCACGGTGCGAGATATCGAGCACCGCGACGCACGAGCTCGCACCGACGCACCATGGGAAGAGACTCGTTCGTGGTACAGCAGACGCGTGCGGAGCGGTGCGCCGTATCCACATCACGCATTCTCATCATGTGGCTACCCACGGTGCGTGATTTTACGGATGATACCACGCACAGCCGGTGCGCGCTACCACGCACCGTGGGAAGCCAGCTTTACACAGATGACAGGACTATAATTATTATTTAATTTGTTGTAAGTATACTAAATGAAACAAAGCAAATGGTAAGTAAAATCTATTTATTAAAAAAAACTTTTGCATTATGAATTTTTCCAATAGCAGCTGCAATCCTGAAAAAGAAGAAAAATACATAATTGTATACATCATTCGGATTTTCAAAAGTAATAGGAATAATATAATAATTATAAGTAAAACATTTGCTACCTGGCTAAAACTTCGACTTTTTGCTTTTTGTATATCTTATCCAAATCACTTCTTTCTTTTTTTATTAATATCAACTCTTTCTGTAGTGGCGCTAAAAATAAAGTTATTTATTATTATTTTTTAATACTTTCAAAAATATTTTATTCAATTAGTATCAGTTCAATAAAAATCAAATAGACGTGGTAACAATTTTTCGTAATAAGCCAATAATTCAAGATTATAGACCAACCAATAGCCATATTGTGGCAACGAGCAATTAAAAAAACAATTTTGGCGCCAAATAAGGCAACTGTACAAGTTGGTGGATCTATAAAATTTTAAAGATTTCAATATTAATTAAATACACTCCTGGACACCTGAATCGAATCACCGTGCATTTTAATGTACAAAGGCCGGTTTCCTTGCGCCTGAACGCTTGATGTCTGCGTCGGATTTTATACTTAAAGACAATACTGATACAGTTCTTTAATCAGTGGCATCAAAAAAGTGCGCGATTTTTTTTTTATTTAGTGGGAACTTTACATTTATGCATACAAAAAATTGCAGGGTGGCTCAACATGAGTCCAGGGTGTATTAAAAATAATACTTACCATAGTTTAATTTAATTCTTGATCATTCGATAAGTATCTGCTGATTTAATAGAAACCACGATTACCACAATATGGCTACATATTTTACGTAAATAAGACTGTATTTTTTTGCTGTTGCTAATTATTATTTAATAACTGACACTGAAATAAAAATTACTTATTACAAAGGTCGAATATTATGCAAATGGCAACAGGAATTATATGATCAAATTTAATTTGGATTTACAATTTTTGATTACACTATAAATTACCTAGAAAGCAATTTACACGACCACATAAGTTTTAACAGGGTCAGCAAAAAATATTATTATATTTTATTTATTAAATTATACTTAGGTAATTCAGAAAATATTTTTCGAAATAAATCTTTTTTTTTTTTATTATTTATAATTTTGGCTTGTATAAGGTCTCATTTACGGAGACGCGGGGCGTCGCGGGGCGTCGCGCGTCGCGTTGTGCAGCGCGGCCCGCACTGAATTCAAACATATGGCGTTGTATGAGAGCGTTTACGGAGAAGCGATTTTACACGCGTTTGCTTGAAATGCAGGCGGAGCCCGCGGATGGCATCGCCTCGTCGCACGCGACGTTTATCGCGGCGGGACGTACGCAGCGTTGCGACCAGCTGTTCCTGCAATTCTCCGTCCACTGTAAAACGTAGCGTCAACCGCGGCGAGGCCCGCGGCGTCGCACGCGCCGCATCTTCATAAACAACATCGTACATTGCCGTATGTTTGTGTTTGCGTGTGTGATGATGCGGGTCGCTGCACGCGCCGCCGCGAAGTAAACAGAAAAATCGTACGACGCGCCGCGAGACGCCGCGTCTCCGTAAATGAGGCCTAAGGGCCAAAACATTGAGCGTATCTTACGCAGTAATGCGCGCGCACGAAACTTCTAGCTAGGCCCTATAACGCTCAGCGTAACAACATAAAATATGTGTGGTGAGGCCGCGAGGAGAATTAGTATGTAGTGCATACGTATAACGCGACGAGACAAATGTAACAGATACGCTCAATGTGTCTGCAGCCAAATATAACAACACAAAACGGAAAATTTTAATTTACTCACTCAGTTTCCTCAATTTCGGGTCATTCAGGCATTTGTTCTGATCTTCGTGCCATTTTACATGTTTTACTAAACAGAACAGGTATTTAAATGCCTGTGAACACTTAGCACATGCATACACCATATCTCCCTGCGCTGGTGTAGTATTGCATTGATTTTTTGCAGGAAAGGCATCACCGTCACATTCAATTGAGTTTTTTATTACACCTCCAGGTAATATTTCTAGTGTCGGCCAACTGTCGGGTCCGTTTGGTTTAGCTTCAATTCTTTCTTCTTTGATTAGCTGGTGAAGGAAAATTTGTGTTACATAAACAATTATAATTTCAGCCTATTGCAATATGGTGATGGTAATAGGCCTATCCCAAGTTGCACGTTAATAGAGAATGGTTTAATGTCTTATTTTTGAACACCTGAGATTGCATTTCAATTAAAGATTATGTTTGGACCTTCAATCCTTACCTTACCGACCTTACCTTACCTGACCTTAGTATAAGGTATAATGGGCTGGTGTCTGCAACTCGTGTCTAAGCACGTATTTTGCGTTCACTAATACCATAACATAATAAGTTTTGAGCAGAGCTATACAGCTCTGCTCAAAAGTTATTATGTTATGTTATGGTAGTATACACTACACCCACATTTCGCCATTGTGTTCAAGTCCCACGTAATGGTGGCAAGATTAATGCCATGAACCGAGCACAAATCCAGACTCTGGGCTGCTACTGAAAATTTGCACATGGAAAAACTTAATAACACTGCCTGCCCTAGGGATCGAACCTAGGACCTCACGCTCTGCAGTCAAGCTTGTGACCATTAGACTATCCACGCAGTACTCAGTAATACATAAGTCAACAGCCAAATATCTCTGGGTGAATTTACTACCCCTGGCGGGAGTACATCTGAATGACCGCCAAATTAGGCCAGCTTGGCGGGGACTGGCTACCCTCGAGGTGACTGACCCCAAATAAATAATATCTCTGGGTAAAACCCTAGCAAGTTTTGCACTCCATTACTCGCTTAGTTCATAAAACTTGCAGGAGTGGACTTGCTGCAAGTGTATCCAGTTTATAAGTAGGTTGCACAAGTCAATTTGATGCTTTAGATGACACGGATAAAACAATATGTTTTTTTATAATTATATTTCAGTTTTTACAGGAAGATTACATAAACCACCAATACAGCAGCAAGAAATCCTAACAAAAAAAACAAACATAAGGCACCAAAAAAAAATTCAAGGGCGCGAATGAAGTTATCTTACCCCGGGTATATTTATCGTTATAGGCGGATTCAAAACCTCAGGAACGATCAGTTCTCCCCCGTCACTGTCCTCCTCATCTTCGTCATCGTCATCATCATCATCAGGTATATCCTCAGACTGTATGGACACCATGCTCCCAATATTGGAGTCGCTATCATCGTCGACTTCACAATCGTTTTCATATTCTTCTTTTTCAATTATACAAGTCTCAAATACTTCTTCATCATCTGTAGGGGAGCTAGGCATGTCTACAGCCCGCTCTATCCTGGCCCGGGACGGCTGCACGTCCTCCATTCTAACGAGAGGCACATTTTCAAGATCCTCATTTTCTAATGCAGACGACATTGTTGACACACGTATCAAAACATTAGATTTTTACAATATTCCATAGTCTTTATGTGTATAGAAACCTGTATTTTGTGTAGTAGAATGGGTTTTCTGGGTTATGAATTAGCTTTTTTGAGCTTTTTGTATTTGAAATAGATATTTTTTTGGTTTTATTAACAAATCCCAATTAGATTTACAATAGAACAAAATGACATCGACTGTGATGTTTGTCTATGACGTTTTGTTTTTTTTTTGGAGACACTGAACCAGAACAGATTGACAATGGAAAGGAAGCACAGATTACAGATAGTCGAATCCTCGATGCGTTAGTTACATTTTTTAGGGTTCCGTACTATTTAAAATGTAAAACAATATAAGTAATAATTATGTAAAACAAAGCTCTTCAATTTAATACTTTTAGTACGGAACCCTAAAAAATGTTATAAGATTCTTCAAACAAATAATTTGTAACTATAAATTAAATCCAATAAATAATTTTTAAATACCGGGTTTAAAACATCAATATAATTATTCCGGGATTTTGGAGAAGGTATTATCCACTCTATGTTACTTCCTTCCTCGAAGTTTAGGTAAATATACTCTACCTATTCCGAAGATGATAACGGGTTATCTTGTATAAATATTAGCCTGTAACTGTCCAATTGCAGGCTTTTCATACAGAGAAGGAACGAGCATTGATCACCACGCTTGCTCTCTGCATATTAGCGATTTGAGACCATTAAGTCCAGGTTTCCACACGATATTTTCCTTCACCCTAAGTCAGTGGCGTCTCAGATTAACTAAGAAAGTACATACTATTATAACTTCGAAAAAGTCACATTGGTACATATATAGGGTTTGAACCCGCAACCCTACGGGTCGGTAACCTCCGGGCCACCACGACGACACACAGTTTAAGGTGCCTTTCCACCAGAGATGTGCTATGCAGCTATGCTGCGAGAATGTAAAAGCTAAGCTACCAAACTATGTGACCGTTTCCACTAATGCTAAGCTATGTAGCGGAGCGATAAGATGTGCTATGAAAATCCGCAGCAAGCTACAATGGCATGTCTACTTTCGGTAACAAACGCTCGCGCACTGTAGGGGTACGCTGCTCTGCATATAGCTACACTACTCGCGACTATCCGTAGCATGCATCCTCCCATGTAAAAAACGAAGCTTAGTTGAATAAGTTTCCACCAGTGCTATGCTATGTGCACCAATAAATATGATTGGTGGATATCAAACGCATCCATAGCAACGTTGCATAGCACATCTCTGGTGGAAAAGCAGCCTTAGCTGTATTTCAGAGTGGAGGCGGGCGCGGCTGCTAGCGCGGGCGCGTGTAAATCAAATGTATGTAGACGCCAGTTGCATTCACAGTGCGTGCGCGAGTCGCACGCCTGCATGAGGCGGGCGCGGGTGTTTCTAATGGCTCAGTCCGCTCGTATCATTCACAGTACCTAATATAGCGTATTATGTGACTGCGCGTGTGGTTCTACTCATAGATGAATATACCTAATAGTTCTACTGTGAACACGCAGACGCCAAGACCCGAGCGCTCGCGCCCGCCCCCGCTCCCGCTAGTGCAGTCTGATTGACCACTTAAAGTGCCTTTCCACCAGAGATGTGAAATCATATTCATTGGTCCAAATAGCATAACAGTGGTGGAAACTGATTCAACTAAGCTTCGTTTTTGATATGGATGGATGCGTGCTATGGATAGTAGCGAGTTGTGTACCTACAGTTACATTACATTTTCATTGCACATCTTACTCGTTCCGCTACATTGCTCAGCGTCAGTGGAAACGGTCATAGTTTCGTAGCTAAGCTTTTACATTCTCGCAGCATAGCACATCTCTGGTGGAAAGGCACCCTTATGGCAGCGTGACTACTATTTTACCAGGTGAGTTTGATATTAAAAAAACATTTTTATACAATATTTTTTATTATAAAAGAAACAATGTTTTCTGTGAAATCCAACTAAATAATAATTAGAAAGAGCACATAATTAATCTGGATACCGAGTTTTACTTTTTAAATTTACATATTTTGCAATCTAAATATAATATTCCTTTGCTTTAAGCTAAAGTATTATTTTATAACGTTCAGTCTACATTCAAACTTACAAAAGCTTTATTTATTAAGAATGACTACAAAATACATAAAACCAATCACATGAGCTGCAAATTAAGCAAAATATTATATTATCACAGTGTAACAAAAACTTAGGAATTATATTGTTAACCGTGGCTTTGCGCTCGTGGTTTTTTTTAGGATCTTAGCTTCTGTAGTGGAAAAAGAAGCAAGTAACTTATAATTCACTTGATTTTCTAACTTTTCAACCATATCACTATTATTATGGAAAATCTTGATTCAATATTAGGCCAGGTTTACAATTACTACTGTGATCATCATTCACACATCATTTCAATAATCTACTCAGACTTCGCAGTACTACCGCTATCACTAAAATTCCAATCATGAACAGGGAAATATATCTGCATCAGCGTCTCGTATATATCTACATCTATAGGCATAAAAAGACAAAAGATGACTCTGTCAAAGTCCTCGTGTTCTTCTAGAAACTTCCTTGTAGTACGTAGTGCGATATGGGCAGCTAAATGATTGGGGAAGCCGTAGATGCCGGTGGAAATGCAAGGGAACGCGATTGATCTAAGCTTGTATTTTTTGGTGCAAGTCAGAGAGTTTTCGTAGCATTTCTGTAGCTTTTCTGCTGAACCGTCTTGAGGGCCAACTGTGTGGATCACGTCTGTAATAATAAATAACACATACATTACATAAAATTTTAGATTTGCCGCATTTTTTTCAATCGTTTGTGATTCGATTTGATCAGGAAGTGTGTAGGAGGCATTCAGGTTTTTTAAATTTTACAGTTTAAAATAATTGGTTTATTTTTTGTTGTGAAACAATCCGACAGTTTTTGTGAACGAAAAGTGAAAGGGGAATGCCCATCAGCCACATAAAAAAATGCCTGAAATGAACAACAATGAAATATACGCCAAATTGCACTATAAGTCGTAGGGAACCCATATCATTTTCAATAATTACAAAAAAACTCGGCAAAACTTGTTCCAAACATCTTTTTCTAAAATATAGGTTAAGTCAAGGTTTAAGATTATTACGCAATAATTAATAAACAAAACTGCATTTAAATGTTTTAATCATCATTAAAAACCACTAACACATCATCAAGAAACTGTGCAGGAGGATTGATATTGGGTTGGTACCGGGCCCATGCTAAGTACCATATTATTGACATAGTATGGGCACAGGTACCAACTGTTCGCCGTCCCACGAGGCAGTTACAATAGCGATGCTGTAAAGCCCTTATCCCTGATAAGGAATTGTTAATTATTATATAAACAAAATATATTTTTTGAGAAATATGTCTGCTTTGTATTTTTCCTCGAAGTAAAAAGCAATTACCCGGAAGAGATAAATGCTCAACTAATTCGTTATCCAGTTCCCTACATATTTCAATCTTATAAATACCATTCGCTCGTGTGTGCTCGCCATAGTATGAGCGAGCCTGTTTTATTTGGTACGTACCACATGCCAACAAAACCATTTCGCTGTATGTCAGTTGTGGGAAATCAGCAACATTGTTAGGATTTATATTAATGCTTTGGAATTGCGCTCTGCGACGATTCAAATTATTTGTGATCACATAATCAGCTAGTATATTTTCTGTATACATATTCTGATGTATTATTTGCAAAATATCAACAGCATCTGGCCTGTCAACTATTCTAGTATAAAACCTATTAATTAATGCTGCTGCTATAGAGAAATCTACCATTAAATGTCTCGAAGCTCTATTAAAAAAATCTTGGCGAAATAATTTGAATTGCTGCTTGAATTTTCCATTTACGGCTTCCACAACCCAGCGGCAAATAGTAACTCTTCGGCTTTTATTAGCTTCCAGAGTGGATAATTGAATTTCATTTACTTGCAGTGTTGATGGCATGTGAACACTATAATTGCAAGATTGCAAAAGTGGAATGGAATCCCTGAACCCTCTATCAAGAATGAATACGTCACCATCCTGAAAATATTGTCTCAATGGCTTACTGGGTTCATCAAATTCACTAATCATTATCTGAGCATCGGAAGTTGTTGCTGGATAAGGGCCTAACACATCGATTATATAGCCATCGGAGCAAACAAGCAAAAATGGCTTCACAAGGTTTCGATATTTGTGAAGAGAATATGTCTCTTTTTGGTACAAATAGTTGGAGCTTTTTTGTACATAGATATATGTTCCATCAATAATTACGACAGGCTTCCTTATTCCGTCGACTTCGCCAAACAGCCCATTTGGTAGAACAAGGTTTCTTGCTGCTATTTGTTCTCTTGTTATATGTCCAATTCCAAGGTTCATAGGAACAAAATCTTGATGCAGTTTTTCCCTTGCTTTAGCCATTAGACGTTCCAGAGTACTTCTCGGTATTTGTAGAAGAGATGATAATCTTTCATCAGAATCTCCAGTTCTCAATTTCATCAGGTAAGCTCCAAGGGCAGTAGAACCTCTATGCATTTGCGCCAATCGGGGCACCTCTCCCATTAGAGTACCAAAACTATTTCTACTCATTCCTAAAAAGTACCACACCATATGTTCTTCCATTAAGTGTATATTTTCGAAGTCCAAAGCACGACATTCATAATTCACAAATGATGCAAAGTCTTCAATGTGGTCCACAGTGAATTCATGATTCATATCTTCCAAAGCAGGGAGTTCATGCCAAAAGTCACTATTCAAATGATGACTACATATTTTTGAATTCTTTGGTATATAAAACTTGTAGTCCTTGAAGAGCCACACCCTTAATGAAAGTGGTACCACATGTCTATCAATCATATTACATCCTGGATAGAAACAATGACTTTGAGTATCAACTGCTCTTCCGTAATTAGGTAACAGTACGCTGGATCTTATTTGAGGAGGTTCTTCATGTAGAGGTATATTCAAACTACCTGCCTGACTGGGTACCGGACTCGGGCTTGGTGAAGGAGTAGTAGGGGGTGAGGTAGCCCGGCTGCATCGTTGCCAACATGGGTGGCAGATCAAATCCGAAGAACGTAGCTGCAAGCAAAATGAAAAGTAAAAGTTGGTTTTGTTTTACTTCAAGCTCGATGAACGAAAACCTATGCATAAAAAAGTACTCTGTGATAAGTTTTTAAAAGACATGATAGTGACGTTATTTGCACGGGATAAGAGGGAATTACACAGAATTAGGGCAGAGGAATGAACTTACCTGGCGTGGTTGGATTCTGTGTGCTACTACATTCATTATGTGCCTCTCACGATCACTGCTATTTCTTACAACATGTGATCGTTGTCGTAGAACAGACTGTCCACAGCAAACGCACACATGTTGGTGGCCTACTTGTCTACCTGGCCGGCTGGTTCCAGGTGTCTCGGTGATAGTGTGAACCGCTAATCTAAGACATGCATCACAAACAACACTACCTGGTTCAACCTGTGAGAAAGAACAAAAAACAATGTACTAATTGTTCAATGTCAGTGCGTTCAGTTCAATATAATTATTCACAAAAACTATGGAATGAATATACTTACAGCTAATGGTGTTATCCATGCCTGTATTAAACGACGTACTTCATCATTTTGCTCTGATACGACATTACGTCTCATCGCTGTAAGATCGAGATAGCAATTAACACAGTGTACGTTTCCATCCATTTTTAAATGTACACGGTGTAAGAGTCCAAAACAATAGCAGAGTCGTATAAAAAGCAGGTCCAGGTCCGTCGTCAAAAAGCCGAGTCGTCGTCAAGGCGGGTTCAATCTAAGTCGAGTTCGAAAAGGGGTAACGTGTGCAGAAGTAAAATCAAAATCCTTAAAAATGGCCAAAGTCGTCGTTATTATATCCTATTAAGTTATACTCAAGTCGCAAACGCAAAATGTGAATCGATCAATTCAAAACCACAATTCAACGGAAAAATGAAATGCAGTAATCAATATCAAACTGTCAGTAAGGCAAAGGACATGTTATCCATGCAGCCTACGATACTTTTTCTTATTTGAAAATAATTTTATTTTAATTAATATTGACATGCATATAATATTACTTTCATTAGATAAACGTTATAATTAGGTCGAATTATTCTAAATGAACGATAACTGTGCAATAATTCTATAAAATACTTCGATAAATTATTTGAAAATTCTTGTTTGGCTGAATGTCGATTACACATGTCAGATTAAACACAGTTGTCCATTAAAAAATAAGAATGAATTAGACGGATATCAAGCGAAATATTTTAAAGATCGTTATATTTTCCTCCTACGTTTACAAACTTGAGAATTATTCATTATGCATATTTAATTCTAATTAGAATTAAGGACTATTCGTATTTTCTGTCCATTTCAGGCATTTTATGGGCGTTCCCCTTTTAAAATAGACTAGAATTACTTTATTCTTTTTGAACGTCAATATTACAAAAGACAGGCCCCAGATTACTACTGAACCCTACTATTAAAGAAACAACGCTTACTACACATTGTTAAAAATCGCAATCAAGACGCAGAACATTGGCTTATAATTTTTTTTCGGGAGCCTGCCATTTTGCCAAAATTATTTTGACAAAATTTCATTACACAAACGCATTTTAGCAACCTTTTTTTATACCAATGCAATATTTGAAATGATTTTATTACGCACATTTTCATTTGGCCAAATTTTTACTTGGCATATTACCAAGGATAATATCATTAAGGAATTTGGTCTTTAACAAATGATATACCTTTACAGCAAACAATCTTTAGACAATAAATATTTAGTCAAATGATTGTAACACGCTTATACAATGATAATATAAACTACTATATCTTTTTTAAATCGAAACAGGTTAGAACTGTGACCACATAACTCACGAGCCGAGCGAGCGAAGCGAGCGTGCTGCGGCAGCGGCCGCCGGAGAGATCCATAAAGATATTTTATTAAATTGTTGCCTTTCCCAGTGTACCATATGGAGTAAAAAGTTATCTACTGTTAATAAAGGTTATCTAGTGGGTACTGATTATGCCCCTCAAAATAGAAACAGGTTTGTCAATTAATAATTATTTCTCCTTACATTTAGCTGGTAACATATAACCACCGGTGATCTTAGCTTCTCCAGTTGGGCATCCTCCAAGAGTATTGCATTCCTCCTGCGGAAATAGAATGAATAAGCTATAGAAAAAAATATGATAATAACTTCGGAAAGCATTCAGAGTTCATTCCGACACTCCCACTACGATTTTCGCGTTCCCGGGGTTTCCCGGGCACCCGGGAATTTTCGTTACTTTTGTAAAAATATAGATTTTGGTAATTTTGAAATACACGAGAAAAACTAAATTTTTCCAAAAAATATGAAAATCCAGGGTACCCGGGAATTCCCGGGAAGAAACAAAACAAAAAATAGGGTAAAAACCCTACTCTCTACGTGTAAACCGATAGCCAACAATTTCAGTTATCGCACTACACACGCGATAACTGAAATTAGGGAGTGTCGATTTTTTTTATTGCTAATAAAGATGAGAAGACGCCTACCTTTTGGAGAGGTAGAGTGGACAGAGGAAGATGGAGATATTCTGATGGGATTTGCTGACCTTTACATGTGCAGATGAGTATTTAATTATCAATTGCGTTAACGGTTAAGGAAAACATCGAGAGGAAATCAGCACAATTTAAAGAGTTAAAAAAAATAGTTCTCCATGGTACGCCTCTCAGGAGGACGTGGGGCTAGGCCCTACAGTAGGAGAGGTCTGTCAGGGGCTGGCAGACCGAGACTTGCCGGGGTTGCGGTGCATGCAGCTGCGAATCCCGCGACCCTGGCCAAGGGTCAGGAGAAGGAACACTATGGGTTTTTAGTCGGTAAGAGTCCCCTTCGCCTTCCCCGGGCGAAGGGCATCCATGAAGATTTAAAATGAAAAAAATTTTTGTCCCTTACTTTAGAGGGGCAAAGTTATTAGGTATGCATAAAATAACTTTGCTGCGCTGAAACAAGCTTTCAGAATTCTGTTCCACACTTCAGAGAGGCATTGTTATATTATACATACTGTAGGTAATTCATTTACCTGTAAGTAAGGACCAGCTGCGCGGTGTATAGCTCCATCAACACCACCACCAGCCCTTAACATTGAGTTGGCAGCATTCACTATAGCACAAACCTAAAAAAGCAAATAGTTTTCATAGTTATTTTTTTAATAAAACAACAATAGGTCAGGGCAGTCATCCCTTTCAAGGGCAATGCAATTTATTTGCCACCATGTTTTTTGGGACATGTTGGGAAAGCCTTCCTGTGTTTTTTTTTAAAACCTTGCATTTTTACAATTTTTTACTATTTTCTCTAATAAAAATACAATCTATACTTAAAAAATGTTTTTCTTCATTAATTTTTTTATTTTTATAAGAAATTGTCAAATTGTTAGATAATTATTTTCCTAAAATGTACTGCCTGTTTTTTAAGGGTTTAAGATTGTATATTGCAGCATTCATGATTTTGATAATAATTCTGCTTTTCAAAAAGACAAACAAATAAAGTATCTCGATTTAGCACACAAGGTTATCGGCAGGTGGGGTGTGGACTCAGCAGTCACTGTCCCGATAGTTGTTACGGCGAATGGCCTAATAGCCAAGAGTCTCAATCAACACCGCATGAGGCTTTTGTTGGGCGACAGCATCAAGGGCTTGATACAAAAAGCAGTATTCCTTGACATGTCACGCATAGTGAGCAGGTTCCTTTTTCTGGAGCCCTGACTGCGCGCATCTTGGACTCTGTTTCTGATACTAGTGGGCTACTATATTTTTAAAGTATTTTTTTTAGGAAATTGGTCGGACTGTCAACTTAGGCCGGCCATACATGGGCAGCTCGAGCAGTTAGCCAGTAATAAACATACACGGACAGCTCGAGCAGTCAGTGTATGCCTGGCGACTGGTTGACCGCACGCCGTGCCGCCAACCGCCCGAAGCAGTTGCAATTGCTCAAGCTGTTCCGTGTATGTACATACGTAGAAGGATGTAGTTTACTATGCAGTTGCAGCTTAAAGCAGTCGATCCTGACTGCTTCAAGCTGCCCGTGTATGGCTGGGCTTAGGGTTTATTTGGGACAGAATAAATAAATTAATAGTTAGTTAACAAGAGTTTAACATACCTCCAGTTTAGTAATATCACCTTTAAATATAGACACCTTTTGAGACAGTGTCTTGTTAAGATCGTTGTTTATTTTAAACTTTTTGAACTCATTCAGATCGTCCACTGTGTGCTGTTTTGTCTCAATGCTTTTGTTTCTAATAACGTAGTCGTTCCAAGGGTCAATTCGATTCACGGTTATGACATCTTTATTCTGGTACATTCCACTCTTCTTTCGATCTTCGGGTGACAAATTTAGGTACTTAAATTTTTCAGTTTTCCATACTGGTTCAGTCATTTTTACTAATGAACAATAGTAAGAATAAGAATTGTAGATTCCGGTATTTTGACAAGTGAATAAAATTTTATCAAGGACATTTCGAAAAGCCGGCGATAACATTTTCGTAGAGCACCACAGATTAACAAATCGCGATTTACTAAATTTAACGTCAATTTTAGTCGATTGCTGATTATTATGTAATCATCATTCGTATTTATTTTTGCTTGATAAACAAAACCACAAAAATAATATGTACACACGGCTACACATCAAGCTATACAAAACCAGTTTATCTTGGCGTCGCTTTGTATAATCTTTTGGCACAAGTAACGGTCAGCTTATACTGGTTTTGCATAGCTTGAAGTGTAGCCGTGTGTACTACGAAAATAGACCTAATATTTCGGTCAATTATTATTCGAACAAAAACTTTTCTGAATCGATACACTAAATCTTCCAAAAAGGTTGGTTTATACGTTTAAATCTTTATTTTAATTTAATCTATCTATTAAGTTTAAAAGTTAAAGTTTTTGGAAGTTTTATTGAAGTTATTTGGTAACAACAAGACACTAACGAAACGAAAATATTTGTGATTTTCTTTTTTATGTATTTTAGGCATGTAATGCATCCAAATCAGAGAGTTTTTAAACAAAGTTAATCTCATGAGTTCATAACCCAATGTTTTAAAGATTTTTGCTCTTTACGACAGGGCGTGAGTCTAGTCATTCTGCCATTTCACTGTGATTTCACAAATAAGTCAGTGGATCTGTAGCCTATTTCGACAGCGACAGCTGTTGACGAACAACACTATGTTAAAGCCAAACCTCAAGCAAAACACTGAGAGGTCAGTGAAGCAAAACCAACATATATATTTTCCCAAAAAAAAAAACAATTTTCTTCTTGGTAACCCAGGCAAAAAAACAGTTGTCAAACGGCATATCTCCACGTAACGCTTGCGTGCGTTTAAATCGTATTCTCTTCATAATTATTACAATAATATTATTTCCGTGGCGATGATAATATAGAAAAATTGCCACATAACTGTACTACACTATTTAGGCATAAAATATACAAATCACACCAGGTATGTCGTTAAATATCGAGTTACAACTCGTGTTACTTTTTTGATTTGCATTGACACCGGTCTTTGTTAGTGATAGCACATTTTTGGCACTAAAATAACTATTTATGTTGCAGTATGAAGACTTGGGGACTTCTTCTGGTCGTCGCTTTGGCGTTAAGCGGCAGTTATGCCGTAGATAAAAACAATTTTAAGACTTGCGATCAGTCGGGCTTCTGCAAAAGATTGCGAGGTTTTAAACCCGAAAAATCGCAGTATACTCTTAATTTAGACACTGTAATTGTGCATGGAAATGTCCTGTCGGCGGAAGTTAACACCGTGGACACATCATCGGGTCAGAAAGCCACTTTGGTAAGTAGAAAATGCTGTTTGATTTATGGTAGATACACCTACAACTGCATTAGAGATTGGGCGGTTGCCAAGCTATTTTGGTAATAATTTTTTTTGATGCATTTTACTGCCTGGAATGAAATGCTCTTGCCTACTAAGAAATTTCTCCAAAACATTAGATATTTCTTTGCTAAATTCCTCTAAAAAATTAACATGAACAAGCTTATCAGTTCTGAGTGCTAGAAGTAATATGAACATTGAAGTCTTGTAGTTCCTTACTGTGTTAAAAAAATGAAAAGATTTTTACACCTATTTGTTCATTAACAGTAACAATTTAATTAATCTCTCAAATGTGAAATGAAAAAAAAAGTTTTTTTTATAGCCTTCATTTAAGGTGTTTTTAATAGCATTTGTTACGTGTTAATTAAGGAAACACTTGTTCCCATTACACTATAGAGATTGAGTAAAACATTTGCAATAAACAAAAATGAATGTTTGTAATGACATTTTGAGTTTAGCTCATAGTTTGAATGTTATTCAAGTACCTACTAACACTTATCAAGCTATTTTCAAATATTCAGTGATAATTGCTGTGTCACTGGCTTTTAAGAAATATTTTTGAATTCCATAGAGGTAAAGTAGTCTATCAACACATTCTGGGTTTAAATAATGTGGCTGTTTTTTTATTTATCTAATATAATATACATATACTTGGGAGCAAATAAATTGAGCCACTTCTATTTTTCACGTAGGTATAATTGTTATAACTTTTGGTATTATGGAACAGATCAATTCTAAACATATATCGCTTAAAAGCTTATTTGATATCCTTTACAATGACGGTAGTTTTTTGTATTTTGAAATATATAATTCATGAAACCAAAACTAATAACCAGGACACGTGAAAAAAGGAGTGGCTCGATTTCTTTGCTCCCAAGTGTATTAAGATATTTAGTATGCTAAAGAACATTTCGTAAAAAACTTACATGGTATAATTATACAGGCTATCCCTGGATAATATGTACAGACAAAAATGGGTGAAAATAAACCACAATTTATTGACAAAAATTGTAAAAAAAAAGTATTATCTCTTATTTTATTACAAAATTTTTTACTAATTTAAGTTGTATAGCAAGTAAAAAGCAACCTTAAAAAACAGTTGTCAAGTTAAAAAACAATATAACATGACTAAAAAAAAGAGTAAAAAAATTTTTTTTTGTTTATAATTTTATTTCTAATTACACCCATTTTCATCTGTGCACATTGTCCGGAGACACTGTGTTAAGCAAAGCAGCAATCATTATAATTATGATTAAATAACACCCTATGAAACTGTTGGATACAGAATCTTTAAATAAACCTACTTAATTTTTTTTTACACAGTGGCATTATGTCCTGAGGCTGTCAGCTCTTGTGGACGGAACTTTCCGGGTTGAGCTTGATGAGGCTGACCCTCTGTATCCAAGATACAGGACACAGTTGGCTCTGAATGGAGAACCCAAGGCGGATGGGTGAGAATATTTTTTTACTAACTTTTAATGTGCTCATTCTAGAACATAAAAGCACTAGAAGAAAAAGCTACACCAAATCATATAAAGAAAGAACAATTCACCTAAACATCCTAGCAAATCATCTCATAGATAGAATAGCAGTCTGCAGACTAAAACATAAAATTCCACAAGATTTAATCAGACAAACATAGCATGATGTCCCATAAGTATTTGGATGTGTCGTAGAATGCATACCAAGCAAAATATCTAACACAACCTAGAAATTAATGAATGTCCTATTGCAGTGTTCCGCAAACTTTTTATATTCAATGTAAACCTACAAAATCTGAAAATTTTAAAGGTGTAGTTAGTGTAGGCAGGAAGGTATTCTATCTTCATATCTTTCTTACAAAAATTGCCATTATTCCGCTGCACACCAACTAACAGCCACGCACAGCACACCAGTGTGCCGCGGCACACACTTTGCGGAACACTGTCCTATTGCATGTGGATATTTTAAAAGAAAAAAAGAAGAAGAAAAAAAACGTTTTATGTGCTAATTCTAGCACATTAATGCGCTAAGCATTGTTACACTCACATAGTTTTATACTACAATGTCTGGACTTTAAAAGAGACCTTGACCTCTGAGTTTGTTTCGGCTTTTCTTCTCAGAGCTAGTCAGATAGGAAATGCTGGCTCCATCTAATCTTAAAAAAAAACATATAAAATTTACTTGTAAAAGTGTCTGTAACAGATTTATTTACAGAAATAAATATCATTTATTTATCATTTAAGATCAGCATAAGGATGGAGGAGGACCGCAACAAACTCAAAATACTAACATAATATCCTTGTTGCAGCCTTAAACTCCAGTCGAACGAGAACGGCAGACTAACCCTCATAAACACTCAAGGTCACAAGGTCATCATCACAGCGGAACCTCTCAAGTTGGAGTTCGTGAACTTAGCTGGTGACGTAGCAGTGGTCCTGAACGAAAATGCACAGTTGGTTGTGGAACCACTCCGGGTTAAGAAGGAAAGGATCGATGATGAGGATGCAAACCTTGTGGAAGTCGTGAGTGTGCTTTTGTGTTCGTTTCTAGCTTTGGGGGTCTTTGCACATGAACCTATGGCAGCAGACAAAGCTACATTAGTTGGACTGATTTTAAAATAAGTTGTTTAGGCACTGCATACACGTAAACACTTCTGTGGCTTTTGTCGTCCACTAAATCAGGCGTGGGCGAACTACGACCCGCGGGCCATCACTGGCCCGCAAAGGTTTATAATCCGGCCCGCAAAGGTTTATAATCCGGCCCGCGAGGGGTTATAATCCGGCCCACCATCATTCCCTTCAGCAAGACTGTATAGTTTTTGGAAATATATTTTTGTAGGTCTCATCGACACAAATAGGTGTAAAATAAATAAATAGATGGTTATAAATTTTTTGAGCCAAAAATGATAGTTTTCGCAGATCAAAATGCTTTTTTTTATTCTGGCCCGCTGCTTTATTTCTTGTGGTTTCTGGCCCTGATGAAAAAAGTTTACCCACCCCTGCCACTAAATAGTTGTTAACACCAAACACTTTTGACTAAAGTGTTTCCACATGAGCAGCCATTTTTCTAGTTGCCAGTTGCTTATGTCCGACACAAGCAACAAGTGGCTGCGTGTATGCATGCCTTAAAGTTAATAAAATTATTTTCGTTAATGATATTCATACCTATTGAATTAGAACCACCTTCAAACTTGTAATGGCGTCATGTGTAAATTCCCTTAGGGTGTTATCACACTAATCGATCGATCGTCGATCGATGTCATTGATCGTCGATCGATGTCATTGATCGATGCGAGAATAGATTTAGTCGACGTCGATCGATAGTTTCTACTACACCAATCGATCGACTAAACGTCGACCAATGTCGATCGATCGATTGGTGTGGTAACACCATTAGGAAGTGGTGCTTAACATCTATAAAGTGGTGAAGGAAGAGCCATTACTGTCCCACTGGACAAAGGATTTTTCTCAGAATTAGAAGGGATATAGTTCCAACCTATTAGCTCCGAGGTTCTCTAATTAGTCCATTTTATCCAGTATTCCTTTTCGGAACACACGGATACGCGACCATTGTCGTTTCGGGTGATCTTTAGGCTTAATTTACATTGCCGCGGAATGGAATGGAAACGACTTTTTGCAACGAAATTGTACATAGCATAATGAACTTTATGTCAATTGTATAAAGTACAAACTAAATACGAGCCAAAAAAGGTCGCGAGGATTCCCGGGACACCGAACCTTAGGCTCAATTTACAAGCAAGCGTCAATTTCGCTACGTCGCGCGAGAAGGCGCGCGAATTCGTAAGAATGCTCGAGAATTCTCAATGTTTCGTAGACGCTTGACGCCGCACTGGCACTCTCTCTTCGCGCCACTTCCCGCGGATTCCACAAACAGCTACGGGAATCCTTGAGAATGCACGAGAATTTTCCGGAAGACGCGTGACCTCTCTTTTGGCTCGTATTTAGTTTGTACGTTACACAATTAACATAAAACTCATTATACTATGTACAATTTCGTTACAAAAATTCGCTTCCATTCCGTGGCAAAGTAAATTGAGCCTAATAATAAATATTCATAAATTGTGAACTGTGTAAAGCGCAAAATGTGTTGATTATTAACAATATCTGTTTCTGGTGAAAGTGTATGTTAAATGTGGTATTCGGTGTCTGTTTGCACAGGTTGGGTTTCATAGCACGATATAATACTGTCTCGAATAACTTGATAAAATTATTATCATGCAATGTGCATCGATATCCAAAATATTGAAAGTTAATATTGTTAGAGCCATATGGCGCATTGAATAATATGAGAGATAAGCTGCATAATGCTGAGCATCTACCAGAGCTGTGCGAGGAAAATGTGCGGTGCGAAAATGTGTAGCGAGGATGTGAAACGGTGTGACCTTATCCACCAGAGCTGTGCGAGGAATGTGTTAATATGTAATGTGTTAATGTGAACAAATGAGCGGTGCGAGGATAGGTAGCGAACTCTTTTCGAATATGAGGGAGAATAATACACATTCCTAGCAACACATTCCTCGTAACACATTCCTCGCAACACATCCCTCGCATTTCTTGCTTGTTTTGTATGAAAAAAAAACCTCGCACCGCTAAGCCCATATCCACCAGAGCTACGCAGAGCGAGGCTAGGTAAATGAAGTGATTCTATTGGTACTTACAAAACACATTCCTCGCTACGCAGCTTAGCACAGCTCTGGTGGATGCTCAGTCTAATCAGACCATTACTGGCCCACTATTAGGCACGGGCCAATTTTCACTGCATGTTAGATTAAATACTCTGTTAATTGCGGTTATTTTGGGTGTTGTCAGGAACTGAAAGCCGGCTAAGGGTAACGCGGCTCATGTTTCGTCGCCTTACATAAAAAATCTACGCGGCCACACCACGCGGCTCGGCGTAACGAGCATAATAGGGCCTAGAAGTTTCAGGCGTGCGTGTTATTGCACAAGATACGCGACGCAAAATACGCTAAGCGTGTTTTGGCCCTAAGAATAAAAGTCATCGTTTTCGGACTCTGCAATCATTTGCAGGAGTAAACTAGGATCGATCTTGGAGATAAAGTTATAACAGAACTGTAGCGTCCCGAGTTGTCATTATGCAGGTCGGGACACAAGATTCCAAGTTTCGATTGAGGTAGCAGTTTAAGCCGCTTATATCCAACAGAGTACTAATCGATAGCTTAGTTTGATATGCCTGACAGGCGTCTGGGGTGCATCCATCTAATAATAATTCAAATCCCTTTGTCGCTCCATACGACGCATAATCAACGTCTTTGTCCCTTTACAAACAAGTAATATAAATAATCAATAAACCCGATACTCGTGCTAAATCCTCACAATAAAATAATACGTATTACTCATCGATTGACATGCCTATATGGGTAACGCGGTCAACCGCGACACATGCAAGTTCATTGTGTCATTCATCTTGATTTGTTTATCGACAAAGAAGAATTTATCTATTTACGTGACTGATAACATACATTGTAAATCTTTAATTAGTAAGAGTTCTAATAAGTTCTTAACTAGAACTTGAAAACAGGAAGAAAAAGACAAAAAAAAGATTTTGTCCCCCTAAGAGCGGTTACGCACTGTATCCGATCCGGATCCCTGAAAATACGGATATAAAAATCTCGGACCGAATTCGGATATTGCTTAATCGCACTGCATCCGATCCGAATTCGTGAAAATACGGAACTAGAGTCTAAAAATCTCGGACCGACTTCAGATATTGCTTACGCACTAATCCGATCTCTGATCCAAATCCAAGCAATTCAGGGGCCATCTTTGGCATATGTCCGATTTGAATCCGAGGTAATGCGAAAGCGTTCATACAAACAGTACTACAGCTACTTCGGTCCGTCAATATTTCTTCCGAATTGGAGACTCACGGCTGACGGACAGAAATCGGATGACGGAAGTCGGATCTAGTGCGTAAACTACCATACAAATAGTTCTATGACTACTTCGGAATGTATTTTCACGGATTCCGATCGGATGTACCTAGTGTTCTGTAGGAACGGCTGTTGCAGTGACGCTGCAGTTAAGTTCAGGCGAGCGTATCTGACAGCGATCTCCTATTAAGAGAATACGAAAAGCGTTGTTTTGATCGAAACTTGACTGTAACTACACTGCAACTGAACTTCTTTAATTAGATGAATCAGGCATCAGTTCTGCAGTAAGTGCGTATACACTTAGGGCGCGGGTTGCCGGCTCCGATCTGTCAGCTCTTCTCGGTGCTGGTCTGCGCAGTTAGTCGGCGCAGGTAGTCTCTATACGGTCTATCTATTCATACACGAAATATTTTAAGGGACACCTCTGTACCTAGGTGGTAAAGAAGCGTCATTCGGCTGAATGATGATGATGATGGGTGCCGGTGAAATTACATGCACATGAGACTTTCCAACTTTTTCTTTAAGGTTGGCAACGCATCAGCAATCTTCTGAGTGTTCTTAGTGTTGTAGGTGTTTATAGGCGGTAAGCTCTGTCCATCAGGGGGCTGTCGGCTTGTTTGCCAACTTTGACCGGATCGTGCGCAAGCGCAGATTACCAATGTCATTGATCTTAGCTTATCGGAATACGTGACTGATAGAGATGTTTCTTAGATATCTATGCAGTTCTAATATTGACGTAATGTACGCATTAGAATTTTCTTAGAGTTGTCCTGTACTTAAAGGCAAGCACGTAAACGGCCACTTCTAAAAATAGGCCTCACAATGACCGCTACAATTATAGATTCATACAGGGTGGTAATTTGAGAAGGGAGACTAATGTACGATTTCTACCAAACGGGTCGCGTCGGAGCTCGAGCATGCGCCGGTAGCCGATCGCGTCCACCTGACGGCTACAATCTGCTGGAACCCGGGCGCATGCGCGCGCGTGTTCGCGTATACGCTATCGCAGTCAATTTCTACCTGCGGTGTGGCCGAGCGGAGCCGACCGGACGAGACGACAGCCGAGCGCCGCCGTCGACGTGCGTGAGGAGCCGACCGGCTGCTGCGGCATACGCGCGGATCTAATCGAGTTCCAAGCAGTGTAAATTCCATGCAAACATGAAACTTAACTATTGTATAGAAGCCTGAATTTTCTTTAGCAGTATGAAATGCGCTCCGGCGCGGCGCGTTTGGTGGAAATCGTACATAAGGGCAACCTTAACCGCTGTAGCTACAGGAAAACTTTTTTAGGAGACTGTCCATAATTTTTCGCTTAGTCTGCATTATTGTGAAACTACGGATCCCTATTACCGCGCGTGGCCCGACACGCACTTGGCCGGTTTTTAGTTTTTGTCGTATCGTATACCATACTGGTCTTGTACGATACCTGTAAAAATAGAGCCATCTTTTCCCATTATAATGGGCATCTATTCTATTTGAGTGCAACCGCGGAAAAAAATTGTATTCATACACATTGTTTATCTTACGATTGACCGCTTTACCGACATTAGCAGATTGGTCATGTCATTGATCTTGACTTATCAGAATACGTGACTGATAATAAATAGTGATTTATACGATCTATGTGTCTGTGTGTATGCATTTCTAATCTTGACATGATATTTGTAAATACGACAATAGAACAAAGATCGATTTGTATTGCGTGCGAAGTTTATAAAAGATCGAATTTAAAAAAAAGAAAATGCGAAACATAAACCTTTTGACCGCCACAGTCATGTATACATGACAAAACAAAATGTGTCCAGCACGCCACGGTCACGACTACACGACAGGCCCGGCACAGACGACGGAGTTTTTGCCATTTTGACAGTTTTCGTAAACAAAAACTGACCGACGGTTGCGGTTCGTTTGCGTTTGACAACAGTTATGTTAGTCGTATTAACTCCCTGGCCGGACACGAATCGCAGTCGTAACATTTACATCTTAGAGCCGCGAGTGCCAAAACACAAAATTCATATACACAGTGACTCAGAGTCGGAAATAAATAATGTAATAGGCTATTCACATTAAAATTTCTGCATTTTTAGCTATGATTCATCATTATCTACGCACGTATATTATTAGAATGATAGAGGAGAGGACTAATAGACCAATTGGCAGCAATAAGTATTTGGCACATAGGCCTAGTAACAAGGCAATTTAGACCCATCGCTACTAGTTAGGGTCGCCAATATCGTCCATTCTGTTCGTACTGTGTGCCAAAATGCTCCTCTGTGATAACTGGTACCAAAAATCACGATTATTATTCCGTTTATTAATTTATAAAGACATATACAATTACATTTTTAAATATTGCAAAACAAAAAAAATTAACAATGACTGTTGACATCACTGTTCCGCATGACGAGAACCTCGTGAAAGCTGAGAAAGATAAAGAAATTAAATATCAAGACTTGGCACACGAGGTTGTCGAAATGTGGGATGTTGATTCAGCAGTAATTGTGCCGATAGTAGTTACGGCGAATGGCTTAATAGCCAAGAGCCTCGACCAACACCTTAAGAGGCTCTCGTTGGGCTGGATCAAGGGCCTGATACGGAAAGCAGTACCTACTTCTCGACACGGCGTGTATTGTTAGGAAGTTCCTCTCTCCGAGGCCCTAACCACCGGTAGTTTGGACCCTGTTCCCGATGCCTGTGGGCTACTATACGGCTGTCCCATTTCAAAACCTAGTAAGGGACACTTTTTACAAAAATCGTTTTATTGCATAATCTTGATAACTTAGAAAGTCTCTACCAAATACAAAAACACCAGCGTTGAAAACTCACTAAGCAGATATATTTAAGCATCGATACCTAGTAAGTGCCATTCACTGCCTCTGATCATTTTAAAACCTAGTAAGTCACTGTAACCACATGGTTTTACCTAACATAAATACTGTTCAAAAGGCTGACCGATTTAACGTTTATGCGCTCTCCTGTAAAATTTCGTTTTAAGCCCTTACTAGGTTTTGGAATGAAACAGCCGTATATTTTTGTATTTTTAAAGATTTTTATCCTTTCCTAGTCTACAAGGTTAGCCGGAAAGGGCCACTTAAAGTATCACTCATGACTGTTTGAAAGCAAGTGTTAAAATTTGAAAACTCGGTAATTTTATTTCCATGCAAAATTGTATTTCAAAAATTCTTGTTCCCTGCTTTAGTTATGAATTCAGGATGGAAATGGAAATCGAGCTTCTAATTCGTGACCCCAAATATGACCTAAAATGTAAACACAACTGATCATTGCTGAGGAGATTTTAGCAGTTATTTCTCATAACCTTGGGGGAAAAGTTGTAGAACAAAGGATGATGGGCAAAATTGTATGAGACCTGTCCCCCCCCTTCCAACAGATTTTTTTGATGTGTCAGTAGTTTCATAAGGATCTATGACAAGACTAGCAACCAGTTTTAACTTCAAAACCGATGGGGTTTAGTATATACAGGGTGGTAAAGGAGGACCGGACAAATTGGTCAACATAACCAATAACAACAACACATATGTCATTAGATAGGTATTGCAATATACTGCATTAATTACTATGGCGGCTCATTTCAAATCGCTGTGTGAAAAAAGTTATGGCGATGTTTCGTAGGTTAGGTTATGTTAGGTCAGGTTAGGTAGTTTTTTTCTTGTATAGTGTTATGTAATAAAAAACAAACAGATTGAGTAAACAGTGTTATAATAATGTACCGTCATCCACAATCACATTATAAATTGTCTGCAGAACCCCTGAAAGGACGATGCCTACCAAATCTTAAATACCACACTAGGAACCAATAACAAACACACATATGTCATTAGATAGGTATTTTAATATACTGCAATAACTACTATGGCGGCTCATTTCAAATCGCTGTATGAAAAAAGTTAGGGCGTTTTTTAGTAGGTTAGGGCGTTTTTTCGTAGGTTAGGTATTTTTTTTCTTGTAAATTGTTCGGTAATAGCAAAAAATGCAAGTAGAGTGAATACAGTGTTATAATTATATGTCGTCATTCAAAATCACATCTAATACATAGGTGATAGGTGAAATTACCTAACTTTTTTTTTTTTTTTTTTTTGCGTGGGGAAGTCCTCATGGACTATCCCCCGTCTGGGGAAGACGGGGGGGTGTGCCGGACTCTTACCGGCTAAAACCACCACGATGTTCCATCACTTGACCGTGGGCCGGGGTCGCGGGATTCGCAGCTGCATGCACCGCGACCCCGGCAGGCCTCGGTCCGCCAGCCTCTGGCGGACCTCTCCTTTGTGGGGCCTAGCCCCACGTCCTGCTGAGAGGCGCGCGTGGAACACGTCGCGCCGCCTACTCGGGCCTGTTACTGATCGAGCGGTGGGTCCCCTAACCCAGCGCCCGCAGGCCACACACTAGGGTGGCTGGAGGTCGTCGCGCGGCCTCCGCCGCCCGGTGCGTCTGGCGCGGGAGGGGAGAGTGGCAGCTGCCTCTCTCTCTCTCTCCGCTCCCTCCTTGGTCGCCATCACCTCCTCGCAGAAGGAGGCGACGGCTTCCCACGCAGTCTCGCTCCCGACCATGGACAGAACCACGGCCGGAAGCGAGAGGTCACCACCACCGACCGCCGCGATTAGCTCGCGGCGCTGCGTCGCCCACGCAGGACACGCCTGCAAAGTGTGCAGGGCCGTGTCCTCGGGGCAGTCGACGCAGTGGTGACAACCGGGCGTTTGCTCCCGGCCTATGCGACACAGGTACTTCCCGAAACACCCATGTCCCGAGAGTACCTGCGTCAGCCGGAAGCTGAGGGCGCCATGACGCCTCTCCAGCCACTTTTCCATCACGGGCCTTACCGCCGCTATTGCGGCGTGCCCTGCGCTGGGTTGCGCAAGTCGTTCTCTCCACTCTGCCACTAGGATCTGGCGGAGCTCACTCCGCCCAGGCGCCTCCTCGCGCTGCTGATATCTCAGCGCGAGGGCTCTCGCCTCCAGATCCCAGGGCATCGATCCGGCGAAATTACCTAACTTGACCTAACCTAACCTAACCTACGAAACATCGCCATAACTTTTTTCACACAGCGATTTTAAATAAGCCGCGATAGCAATTATTGCAGTATATTGCAATACCTATCTAATGACATATGTGTGGTTGTTATTGGTTCCTAGTGTAGTATTTAGGATTTGGTAGGCATCGTCTTTCAGGGGTTATGCAGACAATTTATTAATGTAATTGTGGAGGACGATATGACCTTTCACGTGAGTGGCAACAACAACTGTAAAAAGTTTCAACTCAATCGGATGAACCGTGTGAATTTTTATTTACAATTATCCGATACGACTCGCGCGCCACCTATTGTTCGTTGATGGTACTATGTCAGAAACTTTCGCGTGAGTGCCAACAACAACAGTACAAAGTTTCAACTCAATCGGATGTACGATGCGAATATTCATTTAAATAAAATAATAATAATAAAAATGCGTTTTTCCCGGAATATCCCGCTCATTTGAGATATGTCGCCATAGAAAAAATTTATCACCCTACTAAGATGTTTCAACTGAGATACATTTCAGATCTGTTGGGGTGTGGGGACGTTTTGTCCCATTGTCCTTTATTCATTATTATGGGTATTTTACTGTAACTATTTATTTATTTATTTTTGCACTCATGTTGTTTACAAGATGGTCATACATTATCAGATAGGTATCAAACATGACCCTGTTAGGGCACAGCAACAACAATTTTACATTAAATTAAAATTAAATTAAATTAAAATCATTTGGTACGGTTATCTTAAACATTAGAATAATTTGATACTAAATAATTAAACTTGGTCAATAAAATGCTCATAATAATATGTATATATGTAGTATATTTTATAATTATTGTAGTGTATTATATATTTAGTGTATTATATAATTTTATTTGTGTAATTTTTGAATTTTATATTGCCTACATAATTTGTTTTTGTTAGATATTATATTATTTTATTCATTTTTCAGTTAGGAATTCTTTCAGACTGTAATAGCATTTTGGTATTAAATATTTTTTTAATTCGTTTTTGAATTTATTTTCATACTCTACAGGGTGTTAACGAATTCGTGTAATTCCTTCAAACCACGTGATCTACTGGTGACACAGATTAAGCCTAAATGAGAATTTTTGAAAACCAAGAAAAAAAAAATTTTGGAAAAAAAATTTGGTTTTCTATTTCTGATTCATTTTTGAGCCTTGAGTTATCCGACTGCAAAGAGCGATATCGCGTTAGTCGTGCCTGCCAGCCGTGTCGCCGTGCTTTCATTAATTTATGCGTGGCATCGAAATGTTCACAGAAATAAAATATATTTTTTGCAAAAAAATAAAGTCTTATTTTTTTACTGAATCCTTATTAGGTGGTTTAGATACGATCGCTAACAAAGCCGCATGAAAAAATAATCATTTTATTTTTTTATTTTTAATCAAGCTAAATCCCGTGCGGGGGCTGTCTACACCAGTATTAGATCATGTGGTTTTAAGGAATTACACGAATTCGTTAACACCCTGTATAGTTTTTATATTATCTGGAATTTTATTATATATTTTCACACATGTTACTAACGGTCCTGAGTGAAATAAGGCTAGTTTTGAGCTTGGTAAGGCTAGTTTATTTTGGTATCGTAGGTTACGTTGTTGTGGGCGTAGGTCCTTAGCCAATGGAAACAGTGATGGATGTTGTTTTACAAATTTACAAGTTTCTAAAATATAAATGCTTGTCAATGTGAGCAATTTGTGTTTAACGAAGTATGGTTTGCAGCTTTCTAAGGGGTCTGTGATATTTGCAAGAATTCTAACACACTTTTTCTGTAAAATAAATATTTTTTGTACATCTACACCATTACCCCATACTACAATTCCATAGTTTAGCCAAGAGTAGGCGTAGGCGTAATAAGCTGACATGGCTGTTTTCATGTCAGTAGCTTTTTTTAGTTCTCTTAAAGCATATGTGAACTTTGATAGTTTTTTACCTAAAATTTCAACATGTGACTTCCAATTTATGTTCGTATCTACAGTTATGCCTAATAATGTAAACTCGTCTACGCATTGGAGCTTTACATTGTTATATGTGTAGTTAATATTTAAATGCCGCTTTTGGTATGGTCTGTATTGCATTATCTTTGTTTTATTGAAATTAATTTCTAAATTATGATCATTTAACCAGCATACTACTTTAGAGAGTTTGTCATCCAGGACTGTGTCAAGATTTGTGCTACAATCGTGAGGAAATATTATTGATATATCGTCAGCGAAAAGGACACTGTGGGCATTTATTTCATTGGGCAAGTCATTTACATAAATAAGGAATAATAAACAACCCAATACACTGCCCTGTGGAATAGACATGGTCACGTCTGCTTTTTGGGACCTCACATGAGTTATGGATCCTATCCGTGAGTGGTGTTCTACTTCCACGTATTGCGTGCGATTATTTAGATAGGAACAAAACCACTCGTGGGCGATACCTCTAACGCCTATTTGGTATAGTTTATTAAGTAAAATTTTGAATGAGACTCGGTCATAGGCTTTACTCATATCTAGTAGAATCCCCACTGCATATGACTTTGAATTTAATATATTTAATGCTTCTTGTATGTACTTAAAAACTGCTAATGTAGTTGATCTATTTTTCCTAAAACCATTTTGGCTCTCATTAAAAACTCTAAATTTTTCACAATACAGATAAAGGCGTTTAGACATTGCAGTTTCAAATATTTTGGAAAAGGTTGATAATAGCGCTATTGGACGATAATTTCCTGGCTCAGTCTTATCGCCTTTCTTGTGAATTGGTTTTATTATTGATATTTTTAATAGATCTGGGACAATGCCTTCTGTAAATGATTGGTTGATTAGAAAGGTGAGGGGAGCTATTAATGTTTCAGCACAAAATTTAACAAGAGTTGGTGGTATTTCATCATGCCCGAAACTATGTTTATTTTTTAAGTTTTTAATTATGATTTTAACTTCAGAGGGATCAACAGGTCGTAAGTAAATAGAATTTTCACTTGGAGATTTTACAGCGCGACCTGACGGACCAGCGTTTCCGTTAGTTTCATTTGTTTTCCCTACCGAAATAAAATAATTATTGAAAGTATTTGCAACGGTGGTCGCATTATCTGTAATATTGTTATCTATATGTATTTTAATGTTTTTTCTACATTTTATTGTTACTTTATTTGTTCTTTCTTTTATTATTTGCCACATTGTTTTTGTTACGTTGTCAGATTTTTTCATTTTAAGTATATATATAAATTGGAGTTTTTTTGATTGTGTGACAGTTTTTTTTAAAGTTTTCTCATAGTGTTTATAGTATTTTTTTAGTATAGGATTGTTAGTTTTAGTAATTAATATTTTTAGTAGTCGCTTATGTTGACATGATATTTTTAAACCTTTTGTTAACCACGTTTTTGGTTTTTTACATTTTAGTTTTATTTGCTTTTTTGGTATGCACAAGTCTAATAAATTACGTAAAGTATTATGAAAGGAAAGATAGTTGTCGTTTATGCTGTGGTTATTTGTTATGATGTTACTCCAATCCAGGTTACCTAGTTCTGTTCCAAAATTCGTTATATTATGTTTGTTAAACTGCCTTTTCCTAATGGACCATACTTTCCTTTCTTCGATTAGGTTTTTATTATTATTTTGCAAAGTGATTAAAATACCTTTGTGATCTGAAAGTCCAAGCTCTACTATATCAACTTGGCTTTTACTTAAGAAGTTAGTAAATATCAAATCTATACATGTAGCACTAGTAACAGTTACTCTAGTTGGTTCTGAGACTAATTGCCTAAAATTGTAGCTACTCATTGTACTAAGCAGAGTAAATGTGTGCGTGTTTTTTTCTTTGATATTCACGTTAAAATCTCCGCCTATTATTATTTGCTTTCGACTATCTTTTGCATTTAAGACATGTAATAATTTTTCTAAAGTATTGTAGAATATTTGTGTTTCTCTATTTTTTTGGGGCCAATATATAACAACTAGAAGAAGATTTAATTTTGGTATCTCTATTGCACAGGTTTCAAATACATACTCTACAGTCATGTTTGTTATTTCCGGTCGTTCTTTATATTCAATATTTTCTTTTAGAAATATACAGACACCGCCACCTTCGTAGCTCTTTCGGCAATATTCTGCTGCTACATTGAAACCGTCTAATCGTAGTATATCCTTTTTTATTTCTGTGACCCATGTTTCTGTTAAACAAAGTACTTCTATCATGTTTGTGTTAGTTATTGATTCTATTAAGTAACGTTTATTTTTTAAGCTTTGAGTGTTTTGGTATAGTATTTTTAGATTATTGACGAAAAGTCTTTTTACTTGGCTTCTCAGATGATTGATTAACGTCGTAATTTGAGTTTATGTGATGTGAAGATGCTGGCTTTTTTACGTGTAGTTGGATCTTTGTAGGCTTGTAGTATTGTAATATTGTATTTTGTCGGTATATTTTGTGGCTTTTTAATGGTGTTGTTAGGGTTATTGTAGTGTTTTGTTTTGTTTTTGTAAGAAATTGGTTGTCATATTGTAAGTGATCTATTTCAACATTCAGCTTAATGTGAAATGCTGTTTTTAATGATGTCGTGTACTTTTTTCGGTAGCTCTCCTAAATGGTTCTCCAGGCTATAATTTACGAAATTACCGCTATGAGAGAACTCATCTTTGGGTGTATATGAGTATAGCTGCGTTATACCCAGGAGTCGATATTACATCTATCTATATAAATAAAAATAAAAGTCCTGACTGACTGACTGACTCATCAACGCCCAGCCCAAACCCTTGGACCTAGAAAGCTGAAATTTTGCACAGAGGTTCCCTTTATAATGTAGACAAGGAATAAGGAAGAATTTTTCGAAATTCAACCCCTAAGGGAGTTAAATAGGGGATGAAAGTTTGTATGGAAAATCGTCACTTAACGGTTTCAAAATTTTACGCAAGCGAAGCTGCCGGCAAAATCTAGTTGTAAATAATAGAGATAAAAAATTACCTTAGTTCCATTGTTGTATCAATTAGTCGATTAACAGTTCACTGGCACCTCCTAAATTACAATCTATAGACGTGTATTAATTAATTACGTTTTAATGAAGCCATATTACGTCATTTAATCTACCTTTGTTTACTTAGTTTAGCGGCCGTCTATTAATCACGTGATGTTTTTTAGCATTTTTAACCCCCGCCCTCCCTCTTGGTGATACGTGGTGAGGTTTAAGACTACCCCCCCTCCCCCACCCAAAATCACGTAAATTTTTTAGTACAGTCAGCAACGAAAGTCCATGAACACGTACTAATTTACAAAACACCTAAACACTAAAACGGACCATAAATCACTTACCAGAATAGAGTACAGAATAAGGTTATCATTTCAATGTTTCAAAAACGCTAAGCATTAATATGTTATAAGTCGCTAAACATCATTACAGCATAAGTCGATTACTATCATTTTACCGTAAGTCGCTAAACATCATTACAGCGTAAGTCGGTTACTATCATTTTATCGTAAGTCGCTAAATATGTTATGCGCGAGTTTTTTAACTTGATAATGCATGAGTTGTTGAATCTCATAATTGAATACAAGATAGGTACTACAGAATTACCTTTTTTGCGCAATTACGAAGCTGATCAATTTAATTTGCTGTCAAATCTTATGTCAACGAATGTGATTGGTTGACCTAACATCGTTCTGATTTATTTCACAATTAAACAGTTGTGATCATGTGGTTTTTAAGGTATGTGCTGTTATTTTATAGTAAAGCCTACAAATTAGTGATGTTAGGCCGTGGCCCCATGTCCACGGTGCGGCGCGGCGCCGCGCCGCAACACGGCGCCGCGCACGGTGCCGTTTACGGCGACACGGCGCCACGCACGGCGCCGTGCGAGGCCACACGGCGTGGTGTACGGTGCACCGCACGTTAGTTCCGTGACTGGCGTAAATGTGACATGTCTAATATTGCAATTTTTCAGGGCGACCATTTTAAAGTTTTAACCTCTTCTGGTAAACCGGTAAATTAGTTTAACGTATGTATTTTAGTTGTTTTAAAATATACAGGATGTTAACGAATTGGTGTAATTCCTTAAAACCATATGATCTGCTACTGGTGTAGATTTTCCCGGCATGGAAATAAGGCAGATTTAAAAAAAAACCTTTTTTTTTCATGCTGTACCTATGGCTAAGTGATCGAATCTAAACCACAGGATTCAGTAAAATACAAATGTAAATGACGTCAACGTCAAAATCCAAGATGGCGGCTGTGAAATTTTACAAGATAAGCATCATTGGTGTCGTTTCCGTGGTTTTCGGGGGGGTGCTGATGACGAAAATGAGGTCAACGTCAAAATCCAAGATGGTGGCTGTGAAATTTTACAAGTTAAGCATCATGGCAAAACTGAACGCACGTTTAATGTGCTACTGTTCGTACTGCCAGTGGGTCTCTGTAGCAGTATGGATTCGACCTTTTGCCAGTGTGTTATCGCTATAAGGTGTACAGTGTCCTGTGACATTATTAAGATTAAAATGCAGGCATTGCAATTAAAGGCAGGCGGTGAGCTACTAAAAAATGTAACGCGTATGGCTTTCTATACCAGCGCACGCATTAGCGGTTCTTTTTAAAATGACTTTTAAAACGTATCGTGCTAGATTTTGGCTAAAGACTTGTATATTCGATGCGATTCGATGATAACTGGCTACTAAAATCAGGCTACAGTGCATGTTCATAGATAAGCTTTAGGGCGCTTTTAGCATTTGAAAAAAAAGGGGTGCATGAAAAGAGCTTCCACGAGTGACGATACTTCGGTACGTCCGGCGCACCCTGGGCAGTCAGCCTCGTTACCATCCTTGCTGACTGGCTAATCTTTTCACCACGGCATGAGCTATTCTTGTATAGCTCGTGCCGACACGATAGAAAAAGAAGCATTTGAAAACCGCTTGCGTAAAATCATATAGCAACTCAGTGCGTGCTTAGTCGGACTGATTTTACATCGTCAGATATCTTTTAACCGAGTACCGTAATTAAATTGACGTTTAACAGATTTTGTACTTTTTTGAGCACGGTTATCAATCCGAAACATGGTTAAAATGAACCGAGGTATTTTGTAGGTATTTATTAGAATTCAATTCCTGAAGATATACTAAAAAATGTAGCAAATTAAAATGTCAGTTTCATTCAAACTGATTGTTTCGAATTTAATGGCTTTCGCGTGGAATAAATAAATACTCGTTTCAATTTCCATAAGATGTTTTCCTATAACTTGACTATCAGATTATATTATAAACAAAAGACACGTCAATGACGTCACGCACGAAATGAAAGGGATACAGCTATATGAAGAAAAAGAAAAAATGCTGTATTGACACAATAGTACACATTGTATCTATTTTTGAACTTTTAATTTATGACTCTAAGTACAATCAAATACAATTCATTTTACGTTGCCATCCTGATTTTCTGAATAACGTGTTGCTTAGTTACCTTTGAATGTTTAGCTTGACCTTTAGTTTGTAAATAAATATTTGACATTTTGACTGCTCAGATATATTTGGAGATTATGATGCTCAAAACAATTTGAACAGTTTTGTTGCATAGCTGTTTTTGGTTCCTTGAATGTGTTTAATTATTTGGACACCTGAGTTGCTCATCTACTTCTGAAACTATCTATAAAAACGGCAAAAAAGTCACGTTTGTTGTATGGGAGCCCCCTTAATTATTTATTTTATTCTTTTTTTAGTATTTGTTGTTATAACGGCAACAGAAATACATTTTTGTGAAAATTTCAACTGTATAACTATCACGGTTCATGAAATACAGCCTGGTGACAGACGGACGGACGGACAGCGGAGTCTTAGTAATAGGGTCCCGTTTTACCCTTTGGGTACGGAACCCTAACAGGATCGCATGTAAACATATCGTAAACTCGTAATTGTTTTTTAACCCGGCGTCATGGGGGCTGGGTCAAAATTACCCGCGCTTTTGTAGTTCACTTATAATTTTAAAACGACGAACGCGACGTAGCTGCTCTTCTCAGTAGCTGGAGTTATTGAGTCCCTCTACACGTTTTAGACGCGAAATCAGTCGTGCGAGGACCGCGTTGGGAGTTACAAGTGTTGTATTGGAAAAAAGGTAAATATGACCCATGCCTGTATTCAGTGTAACTATTTTGTGCCATTTTTATCAATCAATGTTTAAATGATTTATTGTTGTTCACGATGCTTTTTATTTGTGTTACTACATTGTTTTGTGGTTTTGACGTTTTTTTTTATTTTTTTCGGTAGGTAGTAGAGTAATAATGGACCGCGAAGAACTGGAAAGACGTCGTGTTATGGCGATACTTGAAGATTCGGACTCGGATGTTATGCCGTCTGATCAGGAGTCTGGAGAGAATGATGACCATGTGAGTGAGCGTAGTGAAGCTTACGAGCAAGAGATTTCGGATGAGGATGAGGTTCCATTGGCGACAAATAGAAATAGGGTACAGTCTGACGCAAATCTGCAGTAGGGGGAATATGCATCAACAATGATGCATCAATAATGATGAGTCTGATTAGCTTTTTTTTATTATTTTATATAAGAACATTTATATGAAATGATAACGCCTTCTCGGTAATTCACAGTTCTTTATTTCTGAATATTCACACTTTTATTAGTATACTTAATCGCACTATAACAAACTATTTATTCACTTGATATTAATTGCTGAAGACAACCTCTCCGTTCCGTCGCTCAATTAGAACTAACTTAAAAACTAACCAACCTCTTCGAACGTCATGATTATTTAACGTTAACTGTCAAATTAGACACTTTTTATATTCATTACATAAATCACGTACTTTTAATTTAATATTTAATTTTAAAATCTCAACTAATTCTTTTTAATATTTGAAATCATGACATTCGGCCATCCGGCACTGTGTTGCCTCCTGGCATACACAAAAATCAAATTGTAAATAAATCATGACATTCTTGATTTACCAACAGTGCACAAAAAACAATTAGAAAAAAAATAAATGATTACAATCACTATGAATAATCCTATAGGTACGAGTAAACAAAATCATTACAACATTATATTTTTAAATATTCTAGTAAGTACATTATTTATGAATACAAAAATAATTTAATAACATTTTTATTTAATCAGAGTTACTTATAACAGAATTGTCAGAGCTATTTTCGTCAGAGTTATGTAGTTCCAAAGCTTTTATATGTATCCAAGGTCGGATTCTATCAGCTGCAATGACAGTTTTATAAGGTTTGCCCTTTTTAGTAAAACCAGGGACGTCTGTTATTCTATAGCGGTCATTGCCTAACACTTCGGTGATTTTGTATGGACCCACAAATCTCGACAGAAGCTTTTTACTTTTCTTATCATTATCAAAATTGTTTCGAGAAATTTTAACTAAATCACCTATTTCATACTTTACTGCGGGGATTCGATTTGCATCATGTCTTTCTTTTTGTTTTGTTTGATTTTTTTCTATATTATCGCTAATTTGCTGTCTAATTTCTTGTAACTCTAAATTACTACCTGAATAGTTTTCGCCGTTAAGCTTATTTGACAAAACATCGCGTAATTTAATTCCAAACATAGCTTCTGTCGCAGTTTTCTGTGTGGAGGCATTAATAGTGTTGTTAATGCCCCATTGGATTTTACCCAGACACTTGTCCCAGTCGCGTTCATGGCTAGAGGAGTTTTGTGTTGATAATGAATTTAAGATGGTTTGATTAAACCTCTCCGCCTGGCCATTAGCTCTGGGACAAGCTACTGCGTTCAAGACGTGCTTAATACCGAGTGTATTACAAAAGGTCTGGAAGGCTGTTGATGTAAAACTTGTTCCACGATCAGACACAATCCTTGCCGGGACACCGAAATCATAAAATATTTTCTCCAAAATTTTAACCGTGCTTTTTGTTTTTAAATCTTTAACAGCCCTAACGAAGACATATTTTGTAAAAGCGTCCACTACAGTTAGAATGTGAGTATTACCGTCTTTACTCCTAACAAAAGGCCCAAGGTGATCCATATGAATCGTGTGAAACGGTATTTGTATTTTTTCTATTGGATACAAATAACCCGATTTTTGTTTGGACGCGGTATCCTTATTATAAGCACACTCTAAACATGCCGCAACATACTTTTTAATAAATTTTCGTAGTTTAGGGAACCAGTACAAGTGTTGTATTCTTTCTAAGGTTTTTGCGTACCCCAAATGACCAATTTCATCATGGTTGGCTCGGCATATTTGCCACCGAGCACTTCGTGGAACAACCAAACATAACCTATCATCTACCTTTTTATACATTTTATGGTCTTTTATAACATAATTTTTGCGAATATCCTTACATTCTTGGTCATCTTGGGGTTTGAGCATTTTGAATATACGGATTATTTCGGGGTCTGCTAATTGCAATGATAAAAGCCAGTTCTCTTTCTCTATGGCGTACACGCCAACAGAGGGACTATTATCTGGTTCCGTAGATAGTTTGGTGTTTCTGCTTAACGCATCGACGTGCGACATTTGAACACCAGGTCGATATTCAATGTCAAACGTGAACTCGCTTATTTGTAGCCACCACCTTGCTATCCGCGGAACGAGATCCCTTTTGGTTAGTGTGGTGCGAAGTGCAGCACAATCGGTATAAACCTTAAAATGAATGCCTAACAAATACACACGGAATTTTTTTAGGGAACATACAACAGCTAGTGTTTCCAATTCATAGGAATGTAGGTGTTTTTCTTCGGGAGTAGTCTGTCGACTAAAATAAGCGACTGGTTTTAAAACCCTAGCGTCTCTTTGCCATTGCATAAGTATACCTCCTACGCCTAATGAACTAGCATCGGTGTGGAGTTCAGTTTCAAGGGTGGGATCATAAAGAGCAAGAACAGGCCGACCAACCAGCCTATCCTTTAAAACTGCAAATGCCTGGTTTTCTTTTTCAGACCATTGCCACGCCACATCTTTTTTTAGCAGGGATGTCAATGGTCGAGCAACCTCTCCATAACTCTTAATAAATTTTCTGAAGTATCCAGTCAACCCGAGAAATTGGCGGACTTCATGGACATTATGTGGTGTCGGGAATTCCCTAACCGCTAAAATTTTAGTTTCACTCGGCTGAATGCCCTGTGGAGAGATTTCATACCCAAGGTAGCTAACAGTACTATCGAAGAATCGACATTTAGTCAGTTTTAAAGTCAAGCCATATTGTCTAAAAAGTTTTAACACCTCTTCTAGCCTTAGAAACATCTCGTCTACACTTTTTGAGGGAATTAAAACATCATCTAAATATGCCAACGCATATTCAAATCGCCTATTTCCTAGTATTTTGTTAACCATTCTCTGGAACACGGCTGGGGCATTTGCTAGGCCAAAAGGCATTCTTTTGAACTCAAAATGTCCATCGGGTGTGACAAAACCAGTTAAATGTTGACTTCCTGTAGCCATGGGAATTTGATAATAGCCCGAGGCGAGATCGAGAGTCGTAAAGAAACTATTGCCACTGAGGTTCGATATTTGGTCTTCTATAAGCGGTAGAGGAAAACGATCTTTTATAGTCTTATTATTCAGGGCTCGAAAGTCCACGCATAAACGTTGTTCCCCACTTTTCTTTTTAACCATTAAAATCGGACTAGCGTAGTCAGATTTCGATTCCTGAATAATATCGTTTTTAAGTAAGTCATCAATAGTTTCTCGGACTTGTTCGCGTTCATAATGTGACAACCGATATGGACGGTAAACAATTGGTTTATTATCAGCTAAATCGATCTTCATTTCAACATCGACCGCGCAACCTATCTCGCTAAGGTTTGTGGCAAAACAATCGCGGTAATTTTGCAATAATACGTACAATCTATCCAATTGTTCACCATTCAATCCTGGTCCCGTTTTGATATCGTCCTTATTGAGGGGTTCTATAGGTGTGGAATTTTTCCCTATTTGATTTATCTGACATACTTTCTGTTCATTAAACGGAATGGCTCTAGCTATTAAGACATTTGGTTTTAGGGTTATGACATAAGGTGACAAATTAGTTATAACAACTGCTCCCTTACCATTATAAATACTAAATGCACCCTGAAACAAACGAAACTCTTTACCGGTTTCGCAAGCATTATAGCCTTCGATAAATACATCTCCAGTGAAGTTACAATCTGCATGAACAGGGACAGTGCTGGTTTTTGAAACTTTTATCATATTAGTAATATATAGTTTTAAAATACCTTTCGGGTTCTCTAAAAGGGCTAGGTTTGGACTTTTATAAAATGTTAGTGTAGAGCTATCCTTTAAAACTGTAATAAACGGCAATTCCGTAAAATTCTGTCCAATAATCAGTGATGTTTGCATGTAAACGTCATCAACAACTAATACTTCAATATCAGATTCAATTTCATCGATTTTAACAACCACATCTGTCTTGTACAGAGGTACAACTGATGACTGTCCAAAGCCCTTAACAACTGGGACGTTTTCAAAACTTTTATCTAAATTTAATAGTTCTGCATCGGTTTTACGCAAGAGTGTACATTCACTACCAAAGTCAATATATGCTTCAAAAGATTTATCATTGATTACAATGGATTTAAAATACTTGTCGTTGTTCTTATTTTGGGAATTAATTTTTAAAGTATTCTTCTCTATTATTTTCTCTTGGTTAGATTTAGAATTTGAAGAAGCGAGGGGTTCCAATTTACATCCCTCATTATCATGTCCTATCCGATTGCAGTGTTTGCATTTAATAATGGGCTTTGTGCATTTAAAATAAGGATGACCCTTTGAACGACAATTATAACAAGTAATTGAACTGGTGCTAGCACCTTGTGAACTTGTGCCGGGATTACTATAGCTTGACTTTTGAATTGTCCGTTCACGCGATTTGTTACTAAGCAGTGGTTGAGGTTTTTGGGATGCAAGAAAATTAAGTAAATCTTCGGGTTCTGAACTATTTTGTGCTTGTGCACCGTTCCTAATCGAACGGTCGCTAATACCATACGTAATACAATCAACAGCCTTTTTACCACTAATTTCACATCTGTTCAATAATCCTAGTTTATCATAAAAATACTCACGAAGGCTTTCATCACCACGTGAGGTGCGATTTAACATCTCTTCTAACAGACGTCCGTAATTTTCCTCACTAGGGAAAGCCTTCTTGAGTTTACCCTGCCACTCATCCCAAGAGAATACAACTGTCGGCAAGGCTTCAAACCACTTTTTTGCTAGACCAACTAACTTTTGTAAAGAGAAATGGACAATTTGTTTCTCATCCCATCCATAAATAATTGCACATTCATTAACTTTTCGCAACCAGCATTCGATAGTCTGAGTTCTATTCGACGGGTCAAACTCCGGAATAACATTGTTAAGATTGTTGTTATTCCAGGAGTTTTTGGATGTACTTTTTGAAGCATGCTTAACTAACTTTAGAATATCCTTGGTAGAAAGTTTATTCATACGCTTACGTATCTTCCTGGGTACAGCTTCCTCACTTGAGCTAGACGACGACGAACTCTTCCGCCTAACCTTAGTTTTCTTGGATTTACGCCAACTTCTCGGAGGTGTACCGGGAGGAGTACCGGTCTCAACATCCGATGTCATCATCACACCTCACTGAAACATACACATTACTTGGGGCGTAATCCATTCACAACAATTACATAATTATTTATAATCAAGCTTTGAGGTATACCTAATTTATATTTAAAATCAGAGATATAACTGATAAATGTGCTTAAACCCAGCACAATAAACATTTTGTATAAATAAATAGGTAAGTATCATAATACCATTCAAATCCATTCGAAAATTGTATGGTACCTAACTAAAAAGAATAACGTAAACGACTAAATTCATTTATAAAATAAATTCATTAATGTACAGAGTTATTCACACGACGATATTCATAAGTCAGAATATCTATTCGATTTAGCGTAGCCTCACTTTAGCTACTCAGTACAATATCCGACGACTATTGTGACTCACTCAACAACCAGTGGGAACCATACCCAGTCAAAAATCCAGTGAGATCACAAAGTACGCCCACTAACATAATACTACTTTAGTACAATAACCGACGACTATTGTGACCCACTCAACAACCAGCGGGAACCATACCCACTCAAAAATCCAGTGAGATCACAAAGTACGCCCACTAACATAATCCGACGACTAGAGACTCGCTCAACATCCAGTGGGACACATACCCACTCAAAAATCCAGCGAAGTCACATAGTACGTCCCCTAACAAAACCAGTAAACAATCATAGTTCACTTATCCACATTTCATTTGTCATAGTAATTATTCATGTACCAATAGTCATACCCAATCAACAATTCATGCTTACTTCCTGTTGCTTAAAAATATTATAAAATTAAAATGTACAATTATATTCAAATGTTGGTCTTTAAATCACGCACATAGAAGCTTATAAGAACATAGCCATAACAATAGTAATTAAAGAAGCCACATTATAAAATGAAAGCTTTCGTCACAATAATATTCTGCTAGGAAATCATGACTCCAGGCTCAATTTAGCCAGAACATGTCCTGTGCCATCGGGGAGTAGCCCCGACCAAGCACACGACATGTCCAACCGGTATGTGCAATAATGCGCGCTATGGTACTGCCAGAGAGTAGCCCCGGCCACGTACCCACACACAATACTACACACAATGGACACAACACATCATCAGAGAGTTGCCCCGACCCGATATGCAGTGCCCACACCAGTACCAGGAAATCATGACCCCAGGTTCAATTTAGCCAAAACACATCTCGCGCTATCGGGGAGTAGCCCCGATCAAGCACACGATATGTCCAACCGGTATGTGCAATAATGCGCGCCATGACACTGCCAGAGAGTAGCCCCGGCCACGTATCCACGCACAATATTACACACAATCAACACAACACATTATCAGAGAGTTGCTCTGACCTAATGTGCAGTGTCATGCAACCAACAGAATAAAATTATAACAATATAAATCAAAAGATGAAAACTTTTTTTTTTTTTTTGCTGTACTAATATGCTTCTTGATATGTTTCATAAAAGTGAGCGTTTAGCAACGTGGTTAGATAAAATCACAAGGAATTCATTTTTAAATATCACTGTATAATCGTACAGATTGTCAACATACCTTCTTTTGGTTTATCCCACTTCTGAAGTGAAATGATAACGCCTTCTCGGTAATTCACAGTTCTTTATTTCTGAATATTCACACTTTTATTAGTATACTTAATCGCACTATAACAAACTATTTATTCACTTGATATTAATTGCTGAAGACAACCTCTCCGTTCCGTCGCTCAATTAGAACTAACTTAAAAACTAACCAACCTCTTCGAACGTCATGATTATTTAACGTTAACTGTCAAATTAGACACTTTTTATATTCATTACATAAATCACGTACTTTTAATTTAATATTTAATTTTAAAATCTCAACTAATTCTTTTTAATATTTGAAATCATGACATATAAAAATGCCATTCGAAAACTAAAGACTGGTTAATATTTTATTTATATTAAGTTTTGCTAAAGGAAGCCAAATTTGTTGATTTTTTAGTGAATAGTTTTCAAAACGTTGTTCTTATTAATAAAATTTTCTATTTTCATTATGTTTCTAGTTTTTTATTACCCTTATAACAGACAATTATTGTAGGCAACAAAAAATATTAATTTTCTCAAATACATACAGAAATATTCACATTCCTTATCCGGGTAATGATGACCCAGCCCCCACGTCCGTGTAACAGTTTTCCACCCCCATGACGCCGGGTTAAATATTGTGATATTACTGTCTAATATATTTTTATGTTCTGTGTTTTATTATGTATGAGATGCCTACACATTATTGATATTTGTTTTATACTAGAAATAAATAAATATTGTCCTTGTTTTTAATTTCAATATGTATTAATATTCGTTTATTCATTGTAAATACATATTAAATTATATTTTTAAATACATACCTACGTTATAAAAATAAAAACAATCCACATTTAAAAATATAAAAAAATTGTAGCCCATCGGCACGCGGCATCGGAAATAGGGCCCAAGCTACCGGCGGGGCTCCAGAGAGAGGAACTTCCTAACAAAATGCGCCGTGTCCAGAAGTACCGCTTTCTGAATCAAACCCTTGATTCAGCTGCCTATTAATAGTATTTAAATTATACATATTTAATTTATATTCTGAACTAGTAGCTGTGTTTATTCGGCAATGTTTTGATTATAAAAATACGGTGCGCTGCGCTTCGCCAGATAGTGGCTTGGAGCAAACGGGTTTAACGAACAGGAAATATAGGAAATTAGCTATGCTCAGCGACTTTTGTATTTATTACAGATCATACAATTTTGTCGGTAGTAATGTACAGCAATTAATGGTTTAACCGAGTTCAGCGACTTTTGTGATTCAATTATGACAAGTTGTTTTGTAATTTACTTTAGTCAGTAACTTATGATAAATAATAATGATTACTAAATATTGGAAATGAATTATGTTCAACGACTTCTGTTGCTGACTGTACCTAAAAAGTCTCTTAATTTTTTTAGAATATGTTCTTTTAGGCATAAAGTATAATTTAATTTTATTCTGAAATTAAGGACCATGATAAAAATGTCTAGACAGAAAGGTTGCAGGTTTTTCATGACTGGCATAATTTTCGCTTTTCGGTTTGGAAATCGCGCGTTTGACGAAAAAATAAACACACGTGATATCTTACTACACCCCCCCCTCCCCCCTTGTGATATTTCGTGATTTTTGCCAAACTCCCTCCCCCCTCCCCTTTCGAGCCTCACGTGATTAATGGACGGCCCCTTAGTTGGGTGTTACTTATCCATATACTATGACGATGAGATTAAAAGACTGCTTTGCTTGTTTTTACCTTTTTCGGTTTTACTCTGTAAGGGTTTTGTCCAGCTATTTAATTTAAACTGGTTTTCTTATTGCCGTGATCATTGGTTGAAACGGAAAATAAATATAAAGGTTCATTCACTATTCGTTTTTTTTTTGCGATTTCATGTTTGGTCCCATAGTATAAGTTGTTCATAATAATGAGTACAGTGACCCCTTAAGAGGTTGTTCGTTATTTATGTTACACCTTGTATATCGGGTGTAAAAAGACCCTTAACGATAACGAAAACCACGTATTCTACCCATCATTGGGATCATTTTTTTTCGAACAAACCATACCTGGGAAATCATTGGTTTTGGAAATATTGAAGGTCAAAGTACACATTTTTTTTAGTTTTTTCCAAAAACGATTTCCAAGTCATAATACTAAACTTTCTTCCATACAAACATTATAAAAAATTTAAATTTTTCCTAACAAATTACGCATTTGAAGTTACAAAAACGCAATGAATATCAAACGCACACGACCGCCTTGGCTCGGCTGTGTGGCCGCTGCACGCATGCAAACGCGCGGCATCGCCACAACCATAATTTGCGCGCTACAAAAAAAAGCGTTTTGTTTTCGTGCTAAAAAATAAAAGTCGCTTCCCAGCAATTATCTTTGGTCAATGTAGTTTAGTTTGATGTACAGAGTGCGTAGATTTCGGCTATGTGATGAGTCTTTTTACACCCTGTATGTCCAACTGCAAGGCAAATGCCACGTTTTATACACGCTGACATTTAATTGGTTGTTTTGGTAGAACAAACGTTGTTCAGACCATGGTCTACAACAATAAAAAGCATGAAAAAAAAAAAACCTTGGTCTTTAAAAAAAACTCAAAAAATACACCACCAAAGACACAAGGAGGGACCTGCGCAGTCGGCGCCATGATGGTTCAAGTTATTTGCCGGGAACTTTACTGCGATTGCCGCGATGAGTACTTTTTTTCTATTCAATGGTCGTAGACCATGGTCTGAACAATGTTTGTTCTAGTAAAACAACCGATTAAAAGTCAGCGTGTTTACACTTATACAGAGAAAATCTAGCATTTATCGCCACGCTTGCTCATTGCGTGATCGCCAGATCGCAGACCATTAAAAACATTAATACTCTTGGGTTTGAACTCGCAACCAGTGCTTAACAATCTGGTCCGAGACCTCCGGGTCAACACGAATATTATAGGATAGCAATATTTTTAGTATAACTTTAAAAAAAAGTAAAAACCGACTTCAAAGAAAAACTAAAAGGAGTAAAATAATTACCATGATAGAAAATTAGCAGTTTCAGAAGTCGGTGGCTTCTATTTGTAGAGTTGCACCGACTTCTGAAACTGTTAATTTTATATTATGGTAATTATTTTACTCCTTTTAGTATTTCTTTGAAGTCGGTTTTTACTTTTTTTTAAAGTTAATTTTTTATTAAATACGTTTTAGTGTCATAATTTTAACCCCCTCCTTCATAACCCTTCTTTTTGGCTTTGACGTAGTCGGGCATAAAAAGTCCTTTCAAATGATACCTTTCACGATATAATGAAAACATTCCAAAAAGGGGGAGGGGGGGACACGCACCCCCTCCTCTTTTCCAGTAGTCAGTTCCCAACAACAAATATAAACAAAGCAATATTAGTAATTTGAGAATTTTGCTTTGATCCGATGAGAAGTTCCGTTCCATATCTCTGAAGTTCATGGTCTAATCATAACAATATTTATATGGGACCAATCGGGAAGTATACTCTTTCGAACAAAAAATATTTTTTCAAATCGGTTAATAAATGACGGAGATATGAGGTAACAAACATAAAAAATAAAAAAAAATACAACCGAGTTGAGAACCTCCTCCTTTTTATAAATAAAATAAAATATGTTTATTTCAGGCATTATTGCCCATATTTTGTTAGTAAAATTAAAAAAACTTATATCTATGTTAATATACATTAATTGAGATATTTGCCGGGACTGCTCGATGCACCGTTTACATGCACATGAGTATGCACCCAGTGCTGCATTAGGTATTGGACAGTCCGGCTTATCACCAATAACCTTGAGAATGGTGTTGGTGCTCCCACGGACTCTGCGCATCAGTGACGCGACACGTTTGCGTATCACCGTGAGGAACCCGTCAGTGTGCGCTAGAGCAAACATGGCTGACGCACTACAGTATCGCGGGAGCCCCAACATCACTCTAAAGGTTTTTGAAGTCGGTTAAAAATTTAGTCGGTGTTCAACTGAATCGGGGCTATTCTGTCTTCTCTGTCAACTTATTCGTCACACGTGTCATGTTTGTTTAGATATTATTATGTCGTCACTGATAAACTCTTAAATTAATAGTCTACGTGAGGTCAGGCGTTTATGTCAGTTTACGATAATTATATTACGTGTAATGAGGTATTAGGTCGAATTTGTTTACTTACTAGGTCTATTTACCGTTCGGATTATCTAATAGGGAAATTATTCATCTTTCTGCCTATTGAAGTGTAGAATTTAATACACAATATATACTAAAGAGTTTTTTTTTTCAATCAGCATTTGCCATAAAATACAGGATTTTACGTACTTTTCCGCAGTTATGTCAGAGTGATTCTTTGAAAGTAATAAAAAAAACGTTTGAATTAATTTTCTTTTGAGTTAAATTTGCATTTTTTTTATTCGCGCAGTCTGTTTCACAAAGTTCGGTTAACTCATATGCGGTTTGAAACCGCTGCTATATTTGTTTCCCAGACAAGAGTTATGAGATGATTGTCAAACAGCCCAAAGATACTTTCCCTCCAGGTTTTGTTCGTTTATTCTATCCTGAATATTGGTATGCGTGCAATTATATTGTTTTCACGATAAGAAGATTAAAATGACACATGTCAATAGGAGTTGCTAGACATGTGACTGTAGTCGATTCAACTATCGATAAAATTTGTAAAATTTCAGCGAGAATTTGACAAATTATTGTAATGTGATTTTATGTACATTTCAAATACTTGTGATTTAAGTAATTAGGATTAAGTCAATTAGCATGCATATCTTCAACAATAGACGATTACTTGCTGATGTGATAATGAATCCAGCAGGTATGGGATGAGTGAACATAAATGTTTATTTATCTCCAATAATAAGCCCAGTATCCGGGTCGCGAAAAAGAGGTTTATCTTTCGTTAGGTTCGGTAGGTTCGTCGGTCCTGAATTTTGGATGTGTTATGTTAGCTGTTTTTATGAAAAGCCCACAAACAGACACACAGACAGAGAGAGAAATAGACAGCCAAACATAAAGACAGACTTGGGCTTCAAACCTATAAAATACCTCTGATTTTGAGTCGGGAATGAAAAATAAGAATTTAATTTTCTACAAAATTGATGTGAATAATTTTTGGCATAAAACCCATAAGGAGTTATTTAATAAAAACTAATTTTTGGGTTCTTTAACCCAAGATGGCAGAGCGCGCCGAGGTCACTCAAGGTACAAAATTTGTAATTTTTATAAGAACACATATCCATATCACGTATCCAAAATTTAGGACTGACCGACCTTTTGCAAGGCAACTGGGCTATAATGAGCCTTATTTTAATTATTCAATCAACTGAGCCTATCGTCTATAATTATTACGATAGTCAAAATATTCATTCTGTTAATATAAATTTATCGAAATTTTTTTATCGATACGCACGTCTCTGGCAACTGGTACCATCTGACGCAAGTTTGAAAACGCGTCGGGGTTTTTTCAAAATCATTTATGTAATATATAATTATGGCGTTAAACACATTAACTATATTGTTTCTATGTTTCTGATTTTAAAACAACCTTTTGGGTAACGCTTTATTAATATTTTAAATTGATTTAATACTTGTTGAATTAAATTGTCATACACAAGCGCCATTACAATTTATTTTCATGTCATGAACTGACATCTGCCAAATTAATCAACTTACCGTGAAAGCAATATAGTGCCAGAAATATTCGACTTTGTCATAAGGGCCCATCCATAAATTACGTCACACGTTAAGGGGGGGGGGTCGACGAAGTGTGACAAGGGGTGGGAGGGGTCCTAAATTTCGTGACGTCACATTTATTAAATTATTAAAATGAGCTGCTGTTTTAATTTAATCGTTTTAGATGTAAAATTGCAAAATATGTGACGTCATACTGGGGAGGGGGGTCTCACAAATGTGACCAGCTGTGACAAACGGGGGGGGGGGGGGGGAAAAAAAATCATGAAATTCGTGTGACGTAATGGATGGCCCCTAATGGGGCAATTACACTTGGTCGTTCACCCGAATTCGGATGCCTATTGTATTGACCGAATTTGGGTAAAGTCAAAGTAATTTGTATTTGACGTTCAGAAAAAGAACAAATCCTAGTCTGTTTTGAATAAGTAAATGAGTTTTGAGTTTAACCCGCATTGGGGCAAACGACCAAGTGTAATAACTCTATAAGCGTATTAAGTTAATCGACCAAACATCTTTGTCTTCGTGGATTTGGAAACCTTTAGTCACCTCGCGACCATTCAAGTTAATCCCTACTAATATTATAAATGCGAAAGTAACTCTGTCTGTTACGCTTTCACGCCTAAACCGCTGAACCGATTTTGATGAAACTGGGTACAGAGATACTCTGAAACCCGAAGAAGGATATAGGCTACTTTTATCCCGAAAACCGCGATATAGCTACGCGATAAACGACATCCACGCGGGTAAACCTGCGGGCGTCCTCTAGTAAATAAATAAATTAACAAAGTCAGTCGTCAGTCGGTCAATCGATGCAATACAAATATTTTATTTATAACATTATACAATTTGTTACAAAAATACCCCTAAAGCCGAAAGGGGATTAAAAGGTCCCTTGTAAGGAGTCTATTGCCAATATTTTAAAATAAAAGGACCCAAAAAAAATTTGGACCAATCATAAAATAAAATCATCACTGAAACGCAACCCTGAAAACATAAAAGTAAAGAGTAGAACTACCCAGAAAGTTATTTACATTCTTACCTAATTTTCTCTGAGAGGTAAATGACAACAACCATAAAAGACTACTTGATTAACAAAGGGGAATTATGTAACACGTTGTATGTTTGAAAACATTCGTATATTGGTGTTAATTAACTCCAATATAAGAATTTTGTATACCATGATACAAAATTAAAACAGTAATATTATGTGACTCCCGGGGAATTGGTTTTCATTTATTTACTAGCCATGTGCTCGATGGGATTTCCTATACATCAAAAATGACGTACTTCTATACAAACTTTCATCCCCTATTTAACTCCATTAACAGGAACAATTTTCAAAAAAAAATGCTTCTTCTCCTTAGCTAAATTTAATGCTTCTAGACTCAGCAGTTTAAGCTGTGCGTTGTCAATCAGTCACACTGACTGTAACCTAAGCGCACACGGGTGACTTTTGTCACCGTGACTATTTAATCACTCTTATAAAATCGCGCACAATTGGCTTTTGTCACCGTGAAAATCTTATCACTCTTTCAAGTCCATTGGTGTGTTACGACATGTTAACTGGGTGCATCTCCATACATACTCTTAGATTTTATAAGAGTGACTAGCGGTCTGTCCCGACTTCGCACGGGTGATATTTATTTTTTAAATATAGCCTATGACACTTACAAATAACGTGGCTTTCTATTGGTAAAAGAATTTTCTAAATCGGTTCAGTAGATCCAGAGATTACCCCCTACAACCTCACAAACTTTACCTCTTTATAATATTAGTATAGATTAAATTAGCTTAGCTTCATTTTACAATGAGCTCATAGATTTACCATAGCAGCGCCATCTATTGATTACTTACTCAACCCAGTCGAAAGGTATCGACATCTGTTAGAATCATTTGGAGTTAACAGATAATTGTGACTGTCAAATAATAACAGACAAATAATTAGCAATAAATTAAAATTGCGACTATAATTTGAGATTTAAACTATCCTATCTCTCAAGTTGGATCGAACTGCACATGGTGTGCGAATTTTATTATAATCGGTTAAGTGGTTTAGGAGTCCATTGAGGACAAACATTGTGACACGAGATTTATATATATTAAGATGTAAATAGTCACAGTGACAAGTCAAACGTGCGCTCTTAGGCTATCAGTCAGTGTGACTGACTGACAACGCACAGCTTAAACCGGTGGGTCTAGAAGCATGAAATTTTGCACAGGAGAAGCAGCACAGGCTTAGAGTTAATTAAGTAGATTTTAAAATACATCCGGTAAGCCGCGACTGCCGCCAGTACCATACTTCCGCCAGGCAGATATTATTTTAAATATGAACTAACAAAGTATTACATTTACACAAAAACCCATAAATTACAAATAAAAAAACAAATGGCGACTATTTTTTTAATTGTTGTATTTTATACACAGGAGGAGGAAGGTACTTGGGGCGAGAACTTCAAGTCTCACCACGACAGCAAGCCGCGAGGCAATGAAGCCATCTCTCTTGACATCAGCTTCCCAGAAGCCGACCATGTCTACGGTGAGTATATTATAGAAGCTTCGCCGAAAAGGGCGTACTAATCCGAAAGGGTGTTAAATTACACATAATCTATTATATAAAAATGAATTGCTGTTCGTTAGTCTCGCTAAAACTCGAGAACTGCTGGACCGATTTGGCTAAATTTGTGGAAGCCCAGGGAAGGTTTAAATGGTGAGAAAATATGGAAAAATCGCGAGGAAAATAGTAAAAACACCAATTTAAATTTCCCATACAAACTTTTCCTACCTGTCAAACATTCGATGTTCATCCCGCGGCGGTACGGTAAATTCGGGTCCCCCCTCAAATCCAAAATATAGTAATCCAAAAGCACTTCAATAAAAAGATTTTAAAACTAAACACTTTTTTTCTTTACGTGGCATTGCAACGCATGGTAAGGCTAATAATGAATAAGTTTAGTTCTACAACTTTTCCCAAAAGTCAATAGTTTAAGAGAAATAGCTGTCCAAAGATTTAATGATAAATACGGTAAAATCTATCTATCAGCAATGATCAGCTGTGTTTACAGTTTAGGTCATATTTGACTGAGTATGAGTATATGATCTGGATTAGGACATAGGATACTTTTTATCCGGCTACATGAAGTAGTTCCCCTAGGATTCGAGTGAAACCGCAGGCAACAGCTAGTAGATAATAGACAATAATTTACTTTTTCGTTCCCCAGGTATACCGGAACACACGGATAAGTTCTCTCTCCGTACCACAACATCGGGTGAACCTTACCGTCTGTACAACCTTGACGTGTTCGAGTATGATCTGGACAGTCGCATGGCGATCTACGGAGCTGTGCCCGTCATGTACTCACATGGGTAAGTAACCCCCTATATGCCTTGATCACACGTACCGAGCAAACCGGCGAGACAGTAAAATGTTTCTCGGCCGAGACAGTGTAGTAAGCGAGTTGCTGTTCACAGACGTTTTGAAATAAGCACAGTCAGTTCAGTTCTATTGAGACTACAATTCGGACACGATGCACGTGCGGCAACGCGACAATCATGTGGCAGAGTGGCGAGCGGCGAGACAGTGCACGTTTATACCTGCCGAGTGAGTGAGCGAGACAGTGCGGGGAAGCGGGAGGGTGGTAACTCGGTCTAGTAAGTAGAACGGCAGCCGAGCTAATGTCTCGCCACTTAATTCGGCCCAGCGCTCGGCCTTGCACTCGGCGCTATGTTTATACGTACCGAGTACTCGACCGAGAGCACTGTCTCGCCGGTTGGCTCGGTACGTGTGATCAAGGCAATATTGATAGCTTTCTATAGTAGATAGACAGATATTCACAGAGTATTATTTAGCCCAGGCAAAATAGACATTCAACTTCAGAATAATTCGCATAGAGCTGAAAATTGGTACAGACCTTAAATATATCATTACAAATAAAATGTCAAAAGTCTCCATCGATCTTACTTTTTCAAAAACAGTTACAAAATGTCTAACGTAAAAAAAATGGTCTTTCGCAAATCTCTTTAACGGTAAGTGTTATTGGTAGTTAGTACAATGTTGTAGATTATGCGATTATTTTTAAGAATTGTACAAAACATCTATATGAATAAAGAATAAGTCTTAATGTAAGATTCTGGCACGCGCTGTAAAGGTAGAAACTTGAAATTTGGAGAGTACTTGTATTTTGTAGCGAAAAATACACTGCAACACTGCAAACGTTTTTTTTTTAATCAAGCACTAAGGGCGTGTACACAAAACTGCGATGCGACGTCGCATCGCAAAAATCTGCGAGCTACATAGAACCATACCACCATATTTTGCTGCCATGCGGCGTCGTATCGCATCGCATCGCAGTTTTGTGTACAAGCCCTAAGCGCGTGAAAATTGCTGATAAAGTTTATTTTGACTGGACCATGAAATGATATAAAAAACTATAATGTCAAATAGTAAAACGCATTTCTGTCAACGAAATTCTTTTTTTAATTATTTGGCTTGGTCACCTTTGAGCCTGTCTGCGCTTACCACCAGGTCGCTCCTGATGGTAACCGCAGACAGGGTCTAAAGATGGAGCAAACGAATCCAAATAACAGAGATATAGAAGTTTTCCTCTATACCCCTCTGGCTCTCACATACACACGACAGAACACAGTAAACTGCTTGACGTCGGCTTAGCTAGCTAGATGAAACTTTAATACAATATGTATGTATTTTCTTATCCAGGCCCAAACGCACCGCCGGTGTCTTCTGGCACAACTCTGCTGAAACCTGGGTAGATGTCGTCAACTACGCAGACAGTACCGTCGTGTCGTCACTTGTTAACTTGGTCACTGGAGGACAGAAACGCCGCGTTGATGCCAGGTATGTTAATATTGAACCAAAATAATCGATTCCTATTCGAAAACTAATCGTTTTGCATCCCTATAGTATTTATAACAGACGTGTAAAACTGTTGTTGGCTGCTTCATTGGTCTGATGAGGTTCTGGGTTCGATCCCCAGGTCGGGCAAAGTGTTATTGGGTTTTTCCGTGTGGAATTTCTCAGTAGCAGCCCGGAGTCTGGATTTGTGCCCGGTTGATGGCAATAGGCTCGCCCCCTATTACATGGGACTTAAAAATATCGGCGAAAAGAGTGTGTGCACCATTGCCCAACCCTATATCCAAAAACTAGTCGTTTTGCATACCAATGTATAGTATTCAACCGCGTATTCACCAAGAGACAAAATTCGCGGGACATTTGTCGTCTACGACATTATGACACGTCGACAGACGTCGCAGGCATCTGTTTCGATATTTACGTGCTGTGACTAGTCGCACGATATCCGGTATTGTTGCAAAATGTCGACGGCCATCGCTGGCGACACTTGCGCATTTGTCAATCTTAGAAACTTGTATGACAACCAGGGGGCCTACTCCAATAATCAAACTACGAAGTTTCGGCTGATGATTCGCACGTTTTCCAACCACAAAAGTCGGATTCGACGATGGATTCGATTTCGCGATTTGGACATTTTGTCTGTCGTTTACCCTATTCCTAAATATTAATTGACATCTAGTAATTTGTTCTTTGACAATATTTTGATTGTATATTTATAAGTTCATTGTTTCGTTTCAATCCGAAAGGGGAATGCCAAGATTTCCTTTACGACTAGGCCAGAAAGAACAAGGTGTACTTCCCCAGACTTTATTTATATTGCATAAATCTTACAAAAAATAAACGCGAGTTATCAAAATTACGATATGTCTGTTTATACTACTTTGTACTGGCCGGATCTTGGCATTTCCCCTTTCGGCGTTCGTTTTTCAGAGTCCCCCTGAACCGATGGCTCAACGTACTCTCTGAAGCACGAAGGGGTCCAGCTATGTACATAAATAATAGACCGTTTTATCTTTGGCAAACACACGTCTGATTTAAGCACGCAGAAACAGCCAAAAAAAAACAATGAGTCACTACATTTGCACTGACTTTGCAAAGAGGAACCCGACTTTCTGATTGACTTCTTGACTTACGCAAAGATATGAGTCGCAACACGTATAGCTCCCTTTGAACATTTTCATCTTAAATGAAACAGGATAATTAAAATATTGGTTTGTTTCTAGATTCATGAGCGAGTCGGGAATTATAGATGTGTTCGTGTTCTTGGGAGAGAAGCCCGCTGACGTGTTCCGTCAGTACACCACGCTTACTGGACCTGCGCCATTACCACCTGTAAGTTTTATCCTTTAATTTTGCCTCACTCTAGTATTTCTTCTCTATCGTAGAGAAAACTTCAAAATTAATTTATTCAATTTGGGCTAACTAAAATACTAGCATAGTGCAAGCTAGATTTTAGGCCCTATAGTATGTGAATTATACCCTTTTCATCATGAGTCCTGACGTTTCTCTACAAAACGTTACCATACAAAGAATATTTTAAAAAAAAACATTGGTATTATAACTATTTTACGGTTTTTGATGATGTCGTTTACGTTTTTTCGATAGCAGTCTCCGGCTACAATTTACCAATTTACGAAATTATCGCTATGTGACTCATCTTACTATAAACAGAGATAAACACTTTTTGCCCATAGTTTGTATATAGGTAAAATGTTGCCTCACAGCTTGTATTAAGCACTTTTTTTCTCTGCCATACAGAAATTCTCGCTAGCCTACCACCAATGTCGTTGGAATTATGTTGACGAGGCCGACGTGCGTGGCGTCGACGAAAACTTTGATGTGCACGACATACCCGCTGACGTGATCTGGCTAGACATCGAGTACACTGACAGGAAGAAGTGAGTACTATAGACGACGCAGTTTTTAGAAAACTGGTTCGGTAAACTGCCGTGTGTCCTGATGCCATTTTATACCATAACCCAAACTGATTTGATAAAAAGTTAAATAATCGTTTTCATCATATCGAAGGAGAATAGGCAAATTTTATATAACCAAAACCAGCAGAAACGACTCGTATTGGTATTTTTCACACCTATGCCTGTTTCCTATAGCCAAAAAACAAGTCGTTTACCAATGGTAGCATTTTTAATGTCAATCTTGCCATATAAATAGACCCGTGAGGTAATTTTAAGTGCGATAGACACTAACGTATGAGACGGGAGATTCTTCTATATAGAGCTATGAGCTCTTGGCTTCATTATTGGTAAAGGCACAAGATTCTTATTTTAATAAATAACGCTTGGTTAATCATAGGAATCGGCCATGAATGTCCTGAACAATTCTGCAAATCTTTTTTGTGTTAGGGTCCGGGAGAACAGAACAGTAAATTGAGGTCAAAGCTTGTAAAATATTTTTTCCCGTACCTGGTGTAATACAGAATTAAACGAATATTAATTATACATACATCAAAAAAAGTTTGCGATCACTGAAAAATTATGTACCCTTTGTGAAGCCGAATTTTCTAATCGGGATTCAAAGCGATAATTATCATGATAAATATAGATTGATAGTTATTTAGATAAGTACAGGGTGTAAAAAGACCCATCACATGGCCGAAATCTACGCACTCTGTACATCAAACTAAATTACATTGACCAAAAATAATTGCTGGGAAACGACTTTTATTTTTTGGCATGAAAAAAAACGCTTTTTTTGTAGCGCGCAAATTATGGTTGTGGCGATGCCGCGCGTTTGCATGCGTGCAGCGGCCACATAGCCGAGCCAAGGCGGTCGTGTGTGTTTGATATTCATTGCGTTTTTGTAACTTCAAATGCGTAATTGTTAGGAAAATTTGAAATTTTTGATAATGTTTATATGGAAGAAAGTTTAGTATTGTGACTTGGAAATCGTTTGTGGAAAAAACTAAAAAAAAAAGTGTATTTTGACCTTATATATCTCCAAAACCAATGATTTCCCAGGTATGGTTTGTTCGAGAAAAATGATCCCAATGATGGGTAGAATACGTGGTTTTCGTTATCGTTAAGGGTCTTTTTACACCCGATATAAATCAGATTTCAGTTGGACTTTGAATTCGGAATCTTCACATACATAATTGTGCTAGTGATCGCAAACTTTTTATGATGTGTGTACTACAGTTTGCTATGGTATTACTTATAATATTTTTTTCTAGGTACTTCACATGGGACCCCCTCAAATTCCCGCATCCAGCTGAGATGGTAGCTAACCTGACGGCCAAGGGTCGTAAGCTGGTCACCATCATAGATCCTCACATCAAGCGGGAGGCTGGCTACTTTGTACACGAAGACGCTACAGACAACGGGTATTATGTGAAAGATAAGGATGGCAAGGACTATGAAGGTGTGTAATGAAGAAATGTTTATTTAATATTTACAATTTGCTTCAGCTCTCCTCAAAGTCTAATAAAAAAAAAAAACCGGCCAAGTGATTTTTTTGCCGTTTTTATAAATAATGGTACTGAACCTTTCGTGCCCAAGACCGACTCGCACTTGGCTGGTTTTTTAAAATACACTTTCAATAGTTAGATTATTTTATGAGGTATTTTATTCATGGTAGCTTTAAAGCTCGATTTTTTATATATTTTTTTGAAGTTATGAACTTCTCTGTCAATTGTTTCAGGGTCTATGTTAAGTTTTAGGACAACTTGTACATAAATAATTTCGTGTTTATTTAATGCTGCTAAACCAATTTTCTTATATTTACAAATCCTCATTGTCCCAGGTTGGTGCTGGCCCGGCTCCTCGTCGTACCTGGACTTCTTCAACCCCGTCGTAAGCAAGTACTACGCGGAACGATACCAGTTCGACAACTTCCCTGGCACCAGCAAAGATGTTCACGTTTGGAACGACATGAATGAACCTAGCGTGAGTTATCAACAGTTCTGAATTTTAGATGACTAGCGACCCGCCCCGGCTTCGCACGGGTGCAATGTAGATACTAAAGTAGTGTATTGTACCAGTGGCGTGCCTAGGGTTCAAAGTTAGGGCAAGCCCGATAGATTTTTAGAAAAAAAACCCTGTAAAATTTGTCAAAATTCGTTATTTTGCGAAATCACACAACTATTATTTTCACCCTAATAATAAATAGAGTGCAAATAATACAATTGTGTGATTTTGCAAAATCACATACATTTTGGTTTAAGAGCCATCTATGAGCATTACAGGTGCTTTTTTGCGCGCTTCGAGTTCGACGGGAAAAATGACACAATCGCTCGTCGCCGCCAATAGATGGCTCAGAAATAATTGATGAGTATAATTACGCAATGTTTATAATGTTGAAAAAAATATTGTTAATTTATAATAGACCCGATCTATATTTTTATGATGTGCACAAATCGCAAAAGTTTAAAAACAATTTATAATTACTTTCGATGTAAACAGCCGTGTTAACTCTTCATTCTTCGCTTCTTTACTACTGCTGATGACAAACAACAAAGCACACTGAAGGCATGGTATCACTAGATAGATTTACAGACATATCTATCATTCGGTAGCTTTGATAAAAGCCGTTTGTTGTTTCGTTCTATTTGTTTAGAGCAATTAATCCTGGCCACAGATAAGTTATTCAAATCATCGTGACCTGATGTATTCCAGGCGTTCGTATCATTAGAGAAAAATATGCAACTGGTGTTACAGAATAATTTCTTTAAATGAGAGCAACCAACACAATACAAGTACATACAATCCAAAGAGTTTTGTAAGCCGATCTATGAAAATGCCTATTGTGACTTTGATTTACTAGAAATACTCAAATCAGGAGTAGGTTCAGGTGAAGTAATAAAACGGTATTTGTCTGCAAAATTCAAAGTATTTACCTTCCCGAGTAACGATTGCACACACTTCAATCCATCACACACAACTTCACACAAGGAACAATTATTTCCGAATTCATCATAAAAAGAAAGGCAAATCACAAAGAAACTTAATCACAAACGTTAAAACAAACGAATAAAAGTTACACAATACTTTAAATCACAGAAACTGAAAAAATATATATCGCGTCAAAAAAATGCTCCAATATCGCTCAAAACAAAATGTGAACTAATTTGAAATTGTATCATTTCTATCGAAATACAAACATCGCGGCATCTATGTGCCTAAACACGCATGCCACACAAATTGCACTTCTAAACACACTACCGTAATGTTCAATTTCGTTAAACTAACAGAGTCATAAGCCCGGCTTATTTTTGCGAACAAATTATGTGCACTTATGTATATTTACTTATATATCTCTATGCAATTTATGAATGAGATTGAAGGAAAAGTGACAGAAGACTTAAGCCGCGTAAGAAGCCAGCGCGTGCGACCGTAATGCAAGATCTTGCAGGCGGTTTGGCAACGTTACGTAGGCCGGCCGAGGCGCGACGCGAAAAATTTTGTTTATGTAAACCTGGCAACTTAGCAACACACGGAGGTCACGGAGGCTCGCTGTATTGCGCGCGGAGTTTAAACATTTTATTTATTACAGTAGGTATCAGTTGTTATGTTATGAGTTATGAGACATGATGATTCAATACTACTTTACAGGAGTTTTTTTTTTTTGTTTTATTTTTATTATTCTCGCATTCCTGATATTAAGCCGGGCTTTTCGGCTTGTATGGAAGGCACGCCACTGTATTGTACATATAAACCTTCCTCTTGAATCATTCTGTTTATTGATGAAAACCGCATGAAAATCCGTTGCGTAGTTTAAAAGATTTAAGCGTACAGACGGTGGGAAGCGACTTTGTTTTATACTATCTGGGAAATCTGCTATAAACAGGCTGTTTTTCGTTCATTTTCTGATAATTCGTGAAGTTTAGCTAGATGTTATGGTAAGCTACGGATAGACTAATCCTCTGTCTAAAAAGGTGGAGAAAACATTTTTTGATTTGACAATTTATATTTCAATAATGTTAATTTTCCATAGCCTATATACCCACGAAAATAGTGAAATTGGATTGAGATATCAATTTAATTAATCGTTAGATAAATATTCCTGAAGAATTCCAAGGGTTTTAGTAAATAAATGTAATACTTACTATTAGTTAGCAGACATTTTAACCTTAAAAAGGTGGACAGTAAAAAGGTTTGAAATAGAAACCAGTTTTTTTTTAATTTTTCATTTATTTTGCTAGAAAAATGAACTTGAACAGTGTGAAAATAAGGTTGGTTTTCCATATGTCATTTTACCGTCGGCCATTATCGTGAGTGGACTCGAGTCGCTTGGCAACAAAAATAAGTGGTCAAATAGATCCGTCCACGCTTCGACATAACTAATTATACAAGGTTAGTCGGAAAGGGCTACTAATCCGCCGACCACTGAAAGTATCAGTCACTGATGACTGTATAGAAGCAAGAATTAAAATTTCAAAATTCGGTAATTTTTATTTCCCTACAACATTAGTTTTGCTAAGGTTTTTTCCATAATTCTTCATCCCTGCTTTAGTTAGGAATTCAGAAAATTGAGTTTCTAATCCGTGACCCCAAATATGACCTAGAAAGTAAACACTGAGGATAGATAGATTTTAGCGTATTTTTTATGAAATGTTTGAACATCTATTTCTCTTAAACTATTGACTTTTGGGGAAAGTTGTAGAACAAAAGTTATTCATTATTATGATTACTTTAACACCCTTTCGGACTAGTACTCTCTTTCTGACTAACCTTGTATACTATAGATGTACGTTCTTGTACAAAATCAAACTAAAGTAACGTCTCCGTGTTGAAGTGTACTTATAGTTATGTTTACGTCTTCAACTATTTTATTAATGTATTGAATTTATTTATATTTTATTACAGCATTGAACAATGAACAATAACATTTAGCCACAATCTGTTTCTCATTATGTTATTATTTTTATTGTGCAGGTATTCAACGGTCCTGAGATCACGATGCCGAAGGACTGTCGTCACTACAAGCCCCCTCAGGACGGTAACGATGGACTCGCCGCATTCTGGGAACACAGGTGGAATATAATTCATTGTAGAACATTCTATCACCGCATTTACACAATCGTGTTCGCCATTCGCCTCGTCACTCGACGAACATTCGACGAAACATTCGTAGACGAGTGCCGTCGCGAACTACTGTTCACACATTCGCGGGGTGAATCATTTTGACATTCGCACACGAACATGAAGGACGTGAAAATAATGGCGGCATGCGCGCTACATCTATTGAGTTTATACAATTATTAGATAATTATCCTGCGTAAAAAGAACCGATTTTATACAATTAAGTATAGTGACTGCGATGTTTTGGGTTCCAAATAATAATAATAAAAAGAGTTTATTTCTCACCACAAGCCAAAAAATACAAAATTATTTTACAAACAACAACATCTTTATATTTCTGGTTGTGGATGCGTGTGTGATGGAGAGAGTGTTTGGGGATGTATGCGATTAGGCTAATACTTCAAGGAGAGCTTCTGTGGCAGTGTATGTTTGATTTTGGAGCCAGGTTTGTAGAGCTATTTTAAAATTATGTTTATTCGATGAGTGCAGGGAAAAATGTGCTCTTCCTTTTGATAAAGTTCTAGGAATTCCAAAATTCGCACTTCACTCCACTCCATTTTGTCTACACGTCCTGTTGGGTCGGGCGCTAGCTGTCAACTGAATGCAGGCGAATGTGTAAACAGTAAGTTCGTGTTCGCCATTCATGACCTTTGATTCGCGTCCGAAAAACCGCTCCCAACGCGTGCGCGCGAATCGCGAGGCGAGGCACGAGGCGCATAGCGAGCGCACTGTTTATATATGCGTGTTCGTTATTCGCCTCATGATTCACACGAATGTGTAAATGCGGCTTAAGGGTTTTTGCCATTCGGATAACAATGTAAATTGCCAGAATACTTATTAATATTAATTTACAGACACGTCCACAACGAGTACGGTCTGTGGAACATCCGCGCGACTCACGACGGTATGCTGCAGCGAGCTGACAACAAGTACAGACCCTTCATACTCACACGGTCTGCGTTCGCTGGTACACAGAGGTAATATTGATTCATTGAATCTTGTTTATGGCATAGGTGTAGTGGTAGAAGGCTGCCGAGATTAAGGTACTGGGTTTGTTTCCCAAGTCGGGTGAAGTGTTATTAGATTTTTCTGTTAGACAAGCCTGGCGGTAGGAATTTCTACCAGATTATCACTTTTTACATTTGATTTAATCACAGCTGACCAGCGGGGGCCGGCTCATAGATAAGGGGCCGAGCTTACAAGACAGATGCTTGGTCCAAGCATCTGTGCCTAAACCCTTAGGTCAAGAAAGTATAAAATTTTCTAAGGCAGTTGTCCCACCGCCGGCGCGGCGGCGAGGAAGCGACTAACTATCGGCTATTTTCTCGCTCAAGAAACGTACAATAGATATACATTCCGTGTAAACAAAAGAGATGCATATATTAATAGTTGATCGCTGACTGTTTACACTGACGGCGAGGACTCGCTCCACTAGTTTGTCGCTGAGCGATAAGAGCTATCAAAGATAATACTCGCTCAGCGATACTTGTTCAGCGATGCTCGCTTGGCGAGAGATCAACCAACGCTCATTTGCGAGTGGTGCGAGTAATCGCCCGTCGCACTCGCACACTCGCTTATAGCCCAGCGACAAAACTATCGGAACTACACACTCGCTTCTTGCTGCTCGCCAACTCGTTTCTAATTTCTAGCTCTACTCGCTGCTCGCTCATCGTCGGCGGTGAGACAAGTGCCTAAGAAACATAACATAAAATCACGCCCTCATTTCGCCGTTATGTTTAGGTCTCATATAATAGGGGCGAGCCTATTGTCATCAACCAGCCGCAAATGCAGACTTCGGACTGCTACTGAGAAAACCCAATAATACTTTGCCCGACCAGGGGACCTCACGCTCAGCAGCCTCGCTTGCGACCTCGACTACACCAAAGAGGCAGGCCAGTAAATTAATATGTTATAAAATGTAAACCTGAACCTATATTTTGTTCCCTCAGATTCGCAGCAGTGTGGACAGGCGACAACGCAGCCGAGTGGGGCTTCCTCGCTGTCTCCGTACCTATGTGTCTATCTCTGGCTTCAGCCGGCATCAGCTTCTGCGGCTCAGACGTGGGCGGCTTCTTCAAATACCCTGAGGCTGAGCTAATGACGAGGTGGTACCAGGTCAGTCACGTCATCAGTCCGAAAATGTGCACCACTGGACGTGGCTTAGGAAATGATAATTCGACATTAGAATCGGATTAAACTTTAAGCAGCTCTAAGGAAATGATTTCTACGAGTTGACCAGTAAACTAGAGGATAATTTAAGAGAGGAAAAGAAGACACTAAAAGCTAAATAAATCTGGTTAACATTTTTGTTTAGCATCTGTCGAGCGAGACTGGAAGCCAACCTACCCAAAAACACGCTTTACAAATACAAGCAGTCTCTTAAATGTTAGTCAGATATTGTTTGTGTGATAAACTTATTCACAGACTTTATTTGCAGTTTCAATCCAAAGGTGTGTAAGGGGCCGTCCATTAATCACGTGATGTTTTTTTAGCATTTTTTAACCCCCCTCCTCCCCCTTGGTGATACGTGGTGAGGTTTAAGACTACCCCCCCTCCCCCACCCAAAATCACGTGTATTTTTTAGTACCTAAAAAGAATCTTAAATTTTTTAGAATATTATCTTTTAGGTATAAAGTATAATCTAATTTTATTCTGAAATTAAGGACCATGAATAAAAATGTCTAGACAGAAAGGTTGCAGGTTGTTTTTGACTGGCATAAAAATTTTCGCTTTTCGGTTTAGAAATCGCGCGTTTGACGAAAAAATAAATACACGTGATATCTTACTACACCCCCCCTACCCCCTTGTGATATTTCGTGATTTTTGCCAAACCCCCTCCCCCCCCCCCTTTCGAGCCTCACGTGATTAATGGACGGCCCCTAAGTAGGTCTCCACTATGTTACACCCGAATCGAATGCTGTTATAAAACCCTCCCCACAACCAAATCCTGGCTACGTCTACGTCACAGGAAATGTATTAAATTGCAATACGTTTTATGATCACCAGGCGGGCGCATACCAGCCGTTCTTCCGTGCTCACTCTCACATCGAGACCAAGCGTCGTGAACCTTGGCTATATGAACCCTCCACCACCGCGCTGCTCAGGGACGCCAACAGGAGAAGATATGCGCTTATTGATTTCTGGTAAGGCACCTTGCTAATTTGGAATCTAACCTAGCTTTCTAATCAACCTTGTCCACTGCTGGACATAGGCTTCCCCTATACATTTTCACTTCGAACGGTTTTGAGCTGTTTTCTTCCAACAGCTCCCTTGTATTACAAAAAAAATACCGACCGAATTGAGAACCTCCTCCTTTTTTTGAAGTCGGTTAATTATTATTCTATACAGACTGTTCGATACTTTAAAGTGTAACGCATCCTATAAGTAAACCGCTGTGTCGTAAGCTTGGCCATCCCGATGATCTGTGGAACGCGGGAAGGTAACGAGCCAATCGCCTGTTGGCTGCCAGCAGCTATAGATAACAGCTGACTGGCTAATTGGTCGAATCATTCCCCTCCCGCGTCCCGCAGACCATCGGGAGGGTCAAGCTTACGCGCGTTTTCCTATAAAGGATGGTACTCACCGGGAGCATTCGTTTCGCGAACGAGCGTTAGTTGCGCAAGCGTCTACTCGCTTAGCAAACTCAATCACATTCTTTCGCGAACCAAACATTTGGTGAGTACGTTGAAACGAATATCGGGCGTTTACTTTGCAACTTTATGTTTCTGTCCCGAATATGCATTGAAGGAGCGACGCTTGTATAAGCGGAACACACAAGAGGCCAAGTTGAACGTACGCAGTCACGTTGGTTTTTCTTCATCATCATAAAACATGATTATTTATGGAAACATGTAAAATTCTGTAGGATAAACCACAGAAAGATGAGGATAATGAAAGTCAAAGTTCGCAACCGGAACGATGCCTGAAACGGAAGAGAAAGTTTGGTTCGCGAAAAAATTTGCTCGCGTAGTGGCCCCCGCACATCGAATGTACGCACACCAAACTTCGCATAACGAATACTTGCGGTGAGTACCGAAGTAATAGACACTCTAAATTAAAAAAAAAATCTCGTCGTTCACAGGTACACGTTGTTCTACGAGCACTCCATCGACGGTCTGCCGGTGATGCGTCCTCTGTTCCAAGAGTTCCCCACTGAGGAAGACACCTACACCATCGATGACGAGTACCTGCTAGGTGAGTCAGAATGTTATTTCAGAAGATATAATGTGTAAAAAGGGAACTTTTTGTATTGTCGGATGATGATGTTGATGCGATAATAGTGGAATACTGGTCAAAACTTGGCGATTAAGGGTCAAAATACACGTCCGATAGTTGCTTTCGGGAGCCGGATCCAACTATTTGATCGGATTCATGAAATACACATACGATTCTCGTGTCCGATTTTTTCTGGACGACGACAACGCCCGGACGATGCTTACGATTCTGACATCCGATCCAATGGTCTGATCATACGTGTAATTCGTGTTCAAACAAATGTATGGCGCGGAAACCTTCAGATAGTCTGATCAGACTATCGGAAGCAAGTATCGGACGTGTATTTGGGCTCTAAATGCTCAAACTTGTCAAAAGATGGTATTACTGTATGATATGAGCTAATTTATTATGTGAACAATATCAACCGTTTTTGTCCTTAATTGCTCATGCCATGTCTGAAAGGTTTAATTCTATGTATCATACCACACCAAGGAAATAATATCGGGTGTAAAAAGACCCTTAACGATAACGAAAACCACGTATTCTACCCATCATTGGGATCATTTTTTTCGAACAAACCGTACCTGGGAAATCATTGGTTTTGGAGATATTGAAGGTCAAAGTACACATTTTTTTTAGTTTTTTCCAAAAACGATTTCCAAGTCATAATACTGAACTTTCTTCCATACAAACATTATCAAAAATTTCAATTTTTCCTAACAAATTCGCATTTGAAGTTACAAAAACGCAATGAATATCAAACGCACACGACCGCCTTGGCTCGGCTGTGTGGCCGCTGCACGCATGCAAACGCGCGGTATCGCCACAACAATAATTTGCGCGCTACAAAAAAAAGCGTTTTTTTTCATGCCAAAAAATAAAAGTCGTTTCCCAGCAATCATTTTTGGTCAATGTAATTTAGTTTGATGTACAGATGCGTAGATTTCGGCTATGTGATGGGTCTTTTTACACCCTGTATAGCACAAAAAGTTCTGGTTGTTGTTACAAATGATTGATTAAACCATTAATACCTTCATCGAAATATTACCACGCCCCTTTCGGGTCTAGCAGGGTTTTTTTACTACTTTCCTATACAACCTTCATGTAAACATTAATCCCACAGACTTTAGAATAAAGCTAGACTATCTGTGCTATAGCCACTGACCTAAACCATCCCTATAATTCCAGGTGACAAGCTCCTCGTCCGTCCAGTGGTGGAGCCAGGTGTTACCAACGTTAAAGTATATCTCCCCGGTGCAGCTTCCAGAACACTATGGTACGATGTTGACACGTACCACGCGTACCACGCCAACGGATACCTCACTACTGACGTCACTATATCTAAGGTAAGTTGTATTATACTGCAAATAAAAAAAATAGCCTTCTTTTCTTCTATTGGTCGGCTTGTAGATTGGTCCTTGCAGTCCGTTTCTCCAGCCAATGGGGTAGTAAAATACTTATGTCGAATAATAGTGGTGGTATTTACATCTCGCTCACACACGTTTTCTGTGAGCGAAAGGCATATAAAGACGATACGTGATTTAAGATGTGTCCGACATTTTTCACGATTCGTGATGCGTGTGAACACGGGCATTTAAAAAGAATAGCCGCCGTCAAAAAAAAATACGAATTACATTAACATTTACATAAATGATATGCCTAAGGTCACGAAGCACCAGATGGTCTTATTTGCTGATGACAGTACTATAATATTCTCTAGTAATGACATTAATATTCTTGAAAATGACATAAATGATGATCTTAATAATGTAATAAATTGGTTAGTTAATAATAATTTAAAAATAAATCTTATTAAAACTAAAGTAATGACATTCAATCAAAGAACAAATAAGCCGAAACTGAATATAAAATATGGTAACGTAGCAATCTCTGAAAGTGAAATCACAAAATTTCTGGGCCTTTACATAGATAGTCATCTAACTTGGAAACACCATATCGACGCTTTATCAAAGAAGCTTAGTCAGTTTGCGTATGGTCTGTACAAACTGTCAAAAATTGTTAACCGCATTACAGTTAAAATAGCGTATAATGCTTATGTGGCTTCCGGCATTAGGTACGGAATAATTTTCTGGGGCAACTCCACTGACAGAGACATTGCTTTTAAAGCTCAGAAGAAATGCTTGCGATCGTTTACCAAATTACAATCTATTGATAGTTGTAAACCATTGTTTAAGGAACTAAGTTTGCTCACTCTACCGTCTATGTACATTTATGAAATGGGAGTCTTTGTTCGCAGTAACCTGCATTTATTTGAAAAACTGCGCTCCCGCCGTAATCAAAATACCATTCATGTTACCTCTCATACAACCGCATTTTTCGGCAAAAGTGTGTTAGGGATGTCCCCAAAAATATATAATAGTATACCAGCAGCTATTAGAAATAAAGAGTGTCTGGGATCCTTTAAGAGATCTTTGTTTAAATTCCTTTTAGATAGATGCTACTACTCCATCACTGAGTTTACTACTGATAAACAGAGGTATGACGATCCCGACTTGCTAATTAGACCCTTATGATTTTATTTATTGAGTGTGCATGCCTTTAATTATCTGGAATTGTAATGACCTATTTACCTAACTGACATCTTAAATTGAATTATTATTTATTATTTTTTAATGTAATCTATTGACATGCCACCTTAATTGTTATTGCTTTTATATGTTAATTTTGTACGCCATATGTTGGCAAAACATAGTGCGCATATTTTAGACACTACTATCTGTTACCATACCTATGTTTAACAAAATAAATGATTGATTGATTGATTGAATTGTGAAAAAAGACGATTCGCCAAAAAAATACGAATCGTCTTCGTGTGAATGAGCACTAAGTGTTGTACGTTCGTCGCACCCCGTGCTGTCAGCTACGTAAAATTCTGACCCTAATCAATATAGAAAAGCGGTTTTTTATTCAAACTCAAGCTGTTATTATAAATTAAGTTATTTTAAAACAGTTCATATTTATTCCCAATTGTATTCTACGTCAGTAGTATTTTAGTTAAAACACAAACATGACTATTTCTGAGTTCTATTTTATCCTATTTTCAAATCAATACGTTGTCTTTTAATTTTTTTTCTAGTTAATTCATACCATATGAACCTAACTGAACAATAGTTAATTTTTTTTTTTTTTTTTTTTTTTTATCTTTATTTTACAAAGAAAAAAGGGTTTGGTCACGCAGTGACCATGCCACCCCTAAAAGAAAATACAAAAAATTGAACTTAAATACTAATCGAGTTCGGATAACCTATTTTTTATAGCCACATCAACAATTTTATACAGCATTTTAGCCTCCTCGGAAAAAGGAGAAGCCAGAATACTGTTGCACACGCCAACAGAATATAATTTAAGTTTGTTTTCTTTCTCGAACTCTTTTCTCTCGACATCGTTCCGGACACATTCTACCAAAACATGATAAACGTCTTCTACAACATTACACTGCGCGCAGTTAGGGGAAGAAATCTTTTTCATCATGAATATAAAACTATTCAATGGAATATGTCCGGAGCGAAGTCTTAAGGCAGTCACTACATCAAGTCTAGAAAGGTTGGACTGACCAAACCATAACAAGCGGGAAGGAAATGGTTGCATGGTTTTATACCATATACCTTTAGTGAGAGATCTTTCATCAAAGTACTCATTCCAGATTTTTGTACAATTTTCCCGCAATACACGAAAGAGGTCAGTAAAATAAGGCAATTTTAGAAAAGATATACCGAGATATGTGGACTGTTTAGCTAAAAAGTCTACTTCTGTATTACCTCCCAAACCAATGTGTGAAGGAATCCATTGGAGAACTATGTTTTTATTTCTTTGTTTCAATTGAATAATGGATTTCAAAATACTGTATGCTATCGGTGTTCCTCGAATATTCGAGGTACACCGAAGCAAATGTTGCAGAGCACTCCTTGCGTCTGTAAAAATTACGAAATTATCAGACTCCATGGGTTGAATATATGAAATAGCTTCTGCAATAGCTATCAATTCGACATTCATAATAGAGATTTCTTTAGTTTTTATTTGGAGTGTAAGAGAGTTTTTGGTTTGGGGGTCGAAGAATGCTGAGCCAGCACAGTCATCAACTTTAGAACCGTCAGTATAAATGCAGTAATAATCACGATAAGAACTATACAAAAACTCTGAGCAAATACGATTCAACACATAAGTATTATAATGACTTTTGGATTTATCTAATACTTTAATGAAAGGTCTCACCACACTGGACAAATCCACATTGCTTACCCATGTATCGAGAGAGAAAATTTCTATTTCATTGCTAACATGCATAGATACACTTTTAAAGTCTTCAAAGGACGTCAGAAGCAAAGGCTTGGTCTTACGCCTCCAAAAAATAGTCTGACAGAGCGGGTGAAGATAATTTATTAACTTAACTGTTTCATTATTATTTAAAGACTTTGATTTGAGCCAAAATTTTGTTGCCAAAAAGTATCTCCGAACATGCAAAGGTTGAACAAAAAGCTCACTCTCCATTACATGTATCGGGGTACTTCTCACAAATCCACCAACAAGTCTTAAAAATTGGTTTTGTACCCTTAGCAATTTATTTAAATGTGTACGACAGCTTGTACCATATATAAAACTGGCATAATCAATCCTACTTCGAACTAAACTTAAATACAAGCGCCTTAAATGAACAGGATGTACACCCCATTTACTGCCGGATAAAACCTTAAAAATATTTACATACGTGTTAATTTTTTGTTTAATTTCATTAATGTGTTTTGCCCATCGAAGTCCCCGGTCCAACCATAACCCCAAATATTTTATATTATCTAAAACCTGTAAAGAAAGATTATTAATTTTAAGTTGTATAGATTCCCTAATAAAACCTGATTTAAAAATACATACTTTACTTTTTAAAGGAGAAATATCTAAACCAATATCCCACAGCAAACAATAAATTTTGTCAAGAGCCAATTGCAAATCATTAGAAATACCTGAAATTTTATTTCCTGTGGCATATATAACAAAATCATCAGCGTATTGAGAAATAAAGACGTTTTCAGAACCAATACATTTGCAAATATTCATTGTTACAATATTAAACAGCAAGGGGGACAGAGGGTCCCCTTGTGCCAAACCACGACCAGTAGACCGACAAATAAATGACTCATCTATAGTGATACCAAGATTTCTTTCTTTTAAAAAATTCCACAAGTAAGTACATATCTTGGAACCAACTCCCATATTATCCATTAATTTGAGTAAACTCGTAATATCCACATTATTATATGCATTGTCGATGTCCAGAAAACAGCCAACTGTTGTTAATTTATTTGAAAAACCTATCTGTATCCTTGTAACTAAGGTAGTAAGATTATCTAAAGTGGAACGGCATTTCCTGAATCCTGTGGTATTATTCGATAAAAAGTTATTTTTCTCAACGTACCATTCTAATCTATTGAGTAGGATGCCATGAAAAACTTTACATAAACAGGAAATCATCGATATGGGTCGAAGAGAAGAAAGACTTAAAGGATCTCTCCCAGGTTTCGGGATAGGGATGATAGTTATAGTTCTCCATTGTAAAGGTACAAAACCACTTAAAAAAAAAGAATTATACAAATTAATGAGTATTATTTTTCCATTGAAAGGCAAATATTTTAACATTGAATAAGAAATGTTATCGTGACCAGGGGATGTGTCTTTCTTTCTTATGCATTTTTCCAATTCCTTCAACGTAATCGGAATTTCAATATTAGAATTTAACGAATTAAATAAAAGATTAGAGGGAGACACAAAATCAGGAGTTAAACTATGGAGAAGGTCATTCGCTCTATTCTTGCTGACAAACTGTTTAGGTGCCTTGTAACCTTTAAGCCATCTCATCTTATTCCATAACTCTTTCGAAGAACAGGATTGGTCAACACTAGAACAAAAGTTTTGCCAACCCTTAATTTTGGCATTACGAATTAACTTCTGTGCGACTCGAATTTTATTTTGTAAGATATCCAAATTTTGAGGAATAGGGTTACGCCTGAAAGCTGAAAGAGCTAATCGACGTTCTGCTACGGCTCGAGATAGATCTGGGGTCCAGTAGGGTTTAGGGGTAAAATTACTTTGAGGATCTGTATTAATTTTAATATAAGGAATGTGTAATTCAGCAGCCAGATATATATAATCAACAAATGTATCATACTGAATTTGTAAATTATCGGACAATGTTATACGAGAGAAAAGATCTTTTAATAGTTTTGTGTAAGATTCCCAATCGGCTTTTTTATAATTTCTAATTAACATAGGTTTAACTAAATTCTTAATATTTGAAGTAATCTTAATTAACTGATGGTCGCTACCTAAAGATTCATTGAGCACGGACCAATTAAATTTCAAACCTATATCCGAAGATGCCAAAGATATATCCGGAGAAGAACTTTGCAAAATCCCACTGACTAATTTTATTCGTGTATTTTGACCATCATTCAATGTAACATACGAATGATCAACCAACGTGTCGAACAATTGACTACCCCTATGATCTGTTTTTGAAGACCAATTCGAATGATGACTATTAAAATCCCCTAGTATTACAGTTTTCTTATTAAATTCACCTAAAAAAAAGCCTGTCCCAATCACTATGACTAGTACTTACCGAGGGTGGACAGTATAAGGAAAGTATGTTTTCAATATGGTCGCAATTATATACTCTGATGCCAATTACTTCAACGCCAGGATTACTACATGTCACAGGAATTACATGAGACTTGATGGATTTGTGAGAAAATATAGCAACCCCTCCATAACCGTCACTTCTATCCTTTCTATAGATATTATATCCACTTATCCTCAGACTATCATCAACTGCCAACCAAGTCTCGCTTATAGCAGCAATGTGAATTTTTTCCTGAATTAACAAATTCTCCAGGGACACTATCTTAGGCTTAACACTCTGTGCATTCCACTGAATTATATTGAGCTGTGCTATGGAGGTTTTGTTAGCCATTGAAAAAATCTAATATTTTTACCAAAATAGGCCAATCTGAAATATTTTCTACTAGAAGTAAAATCAACCACTCTAGGCAACATTTAATAACACCATGAAATTTTTCTTTTAACGTGCTTCTCAAAAATATAATCTCTTGTATTCTTGACAGTAGATCCGTAAAGTTAACATCTCTTTTTTTCGTAGGCATGGAAGTGGGAATATCCGAGTTGATGCTATCAATGTCGTCATTAGTTTTGGTTGTATTATACGGTGTAGGAGAACGATTTTTTTTATATGCCTGTGTCTTAGATATTTTGGTTTTAGTTTTGACAATCGTAGCATACGAAGAAGGTAAATCCTTTTCAGGCATATTTAAAACTTCAATTTGATCAAAAGAAGGTATAGGATCTTCCATTTCTTGGGTGTATTTAATGTCTTCTTGTGTAGGAATAGGCGATTTTGTTGGGACATATATAGTTAAGGCTTTCTTGTAGGTGCAATTGAAGTTAGCCATTATTTGTCTTAATGTCTTCTCTTTAATGTAGGCCGGACAAGAACGATCGAGTGACATGTGATTTCCCGCACAATTTGAGCATTTAAATGATTTGCGATCACAATTTGGATGATTCTCGGTGCACTTAGGGCACACTATTTTTGATGACGGACAAAATTTTACGGTATGTCCCAACTTCCAACATCTCGAACATTGAGATACAGGGAAAACATAAGGTTCTACTTTTATTCGTAAGTTGTCAACAAAAATATATGCTGGCAAAAAGGAGCCCATAAAAGACAAACGAACCGATTCACTGTCAGACCAACCTTCTTTATCGGTATTTCGCCGCATTAAACGTTTTACTGCTATTAATTTAGCAGGACTAAGGCATGAAATATTTTTAAATATATCCTCTTCAGCTATGTCTGTCTCAATATCCCTGATAACACCAAATGACATATATTTCTCCATAGCCCTTTGGATCCTCCAACCTTTAGTAATAAAATTTTGACAAGACTCTAATTTGATTGCACTATTTTCATTTGCCATATCTACTCTCACTTTATGCGGAGTGATATATTTCACTTTAATTACATCGGTGATATCTGATTCCTTAAATAACTTTGCTAAAGCAAATTGTTTGGGCAATTTCTCTTTATTGAGGATGTAAATTTGTATAGTATTCTCGCCTTCTTTAAGTTTCTTCTCTTTTCTTTTCATTAACGTCCATTCTTCACCTTCTTCGTCATCTTCTTCCCGCATTCTTTTTATTGGTTTAAAGTACATGTTTTCATTCGTAATTTCTACTTGTGTAAGTTCAGCTAATCTCCCTTCCTCTATCTCGATCATTTCTTCTTCATTACAAACATCATTATTAATCATGTTAATAACTTCCTCACTTGTATTTGTTTTGTCATCCATTAGATATAACAAAAAAAGTGTACATCGTTAACGATAACCGGACCTGGCCTTGAATGCACTCTCGGATTCGTACCGCGATGACTCACAAATTTGCGCGTAAACAACTTTTAATTATATTATGCACCTATAACGCAGCTAACCCGTACGAGCGCTGCATAGACACTGCAATAGTTAATGGTCACGAAAATTTGTTGTTTTTCTTATTTCTGTTATTTTCTGTTCTATTCCAACTAACCACATTACTCGTTGTTTCAGATCCCAGTGTTCCAGCGCGGCGGCAGTATAATCCCGCGCAAGGAGCGCGTGCGTCGCTCGTCAGCTCTGATGGCCGACGACCCCTACACGCTTGTTGTAACGCTCGATATTAATGTAAGTTATCATTTACTTGCAAATATTGCCAGGGTAAATATTGGCGGAGATATTTGGAATGGCACTATTAACCATTCCAAAATAAAAGGTATCCCAAAAAATAGTATCAAGTATGCAAGAATTCCAGAGGTAGAGCAGAGCATCCTTTGAGGTACCCGAATCACCCGAATATACAAGGTTAGTCAAAAAGGGGGTACTAATCCGAAAGGGTGTTAAAGTACCCATAATAATGAGTAACTTTTGTTCTACCACTCTCCCTAAAAGTCAATATTTTAAGAGAAACAGCTGTTAAAAATTGTAAAAAAATATGCTAAAATCTATCTATCCTCAGCTATGATCAGCTGTGTTTACATTTTAGGTCATATTTGGTGTCATGAATTAGAAGCACCATTTTCTGAATTTGTAACTAAAGAAGGGATGAAGAATTTTTGAAAAAACTAAAATAAAAATCATTTTATTTGAAAAAAAAAAACCGAATTTTGAAATTTTAACACTTGCTTTCAAACAATCATCAGTATACTGTAAGTGGGCTTCGGATTAGTACCCCCTTTCCGACTAACCTTGTATAAAAACACTCACCATGATCAAAAATTACATTTAAGTCAGAGTTTGATTTAAACATGAAAATAAATCATTACTCGAACTCTACAAAAATCGCTGAACATATATGGGGTTGATTCGGGTACCTCTAATGGTGCTTTAAGTGTCCAAACACACTATGCCGTATTTACGCGACCGAAGTTCCGCGGCTGATTTTACGTTCCGACGTATTCGGCTGATATGACACACCATAAGTGCCGAACTTACGCCGCAGAAATTCAGTTGCGCAAACTTGTGGGCGGTTTGTGTGGCTTGTGGTGGGATCTTCGTCGGCAATCTAACCGAACCGAAGGTCGCGTATAATGTGTACTCTACAGAATACGTTGCCGCCGAATTGTCGCTGAACTTACGCCCAACCGAAGTTCGACTGTACGCTATAACGCAACGTAATTTCGGCATAATGTGTCGTCAGTAATTCAAATAGCATTGCAGGCGTAATCATGCCGAACTTCGGTCGCGTATCTTCGGCATAGTGTGTTTAGACACTAACTCTGAACTTTCGCTTGGCACTACTTTTTGGGACATCCTCTATAAGAAAACCAAGATTTGCGTACGCACTTTCTTGTCTACCATGAAAAATCCGCGAGCCGCGAGTATTTCAGATAATTTTCGGGATATTTACCAATTTTATTATAATATTATTTCTTTAAATATTGCTTCATTATTCCACAGGGCACAGCACAAGGCTCTATATACATCGACGACGGCGAGACATACGAGTACTTAAACAACAAACACATCTACGCCAAGTTCGCGTATGAACCGAACGCCATGACTTACTCGTAAGTACCACCAAATTATCTTCCTTAACCTTTTTAACCTTCTCAGGGCCGTGTTACGGCATGTCCCCTTGGGCACATAGTTTTCCCCTGCTGCATTCTGCCATCGAAAAAAATCGTCCATAGCATAGCATTAAGGTGCTAGCTAACACACCAATCGATCGATTGTCGATCGATTCTGTCGATCAACATCGATTGAATGGGATAAAGTGACCATGAAGGTACAAGTCCGAGACGGGCTGCAAACTGCAACCGCAGGCCGCAAGTCACAGAAGGCGGCGCGCTGTGTTCCGTGCGCACCTCTCAGAAGGACGTGGGGCAAGGCCCCACAGAAGAAGTCTGCCAGGGGCTGGCGGACCGAGGCCTGCCGGGGTCGCGGTGCATGCAGCTGCGAATCCTGCGACTCCGGCCAAGGGTCAGGAGAAGGAACACCATGGGTTTTTAGCCGGCAAGAGTCCGGCATACCCCTTCGCCTTCCCGGGCGAAGGGCATAAATGAGGATTTTCCCACGAAAAAAAAGGCCGCAAGTCACATTGGTTTGTATGAACCAGAAGTGTCGCTTGTCTGCTGCTGTCATCTGCGGTTGCAGTTTGCGGTCGCCGTTGGAATACTACCTTTAAGGTGGTGCACCTTAAAGGTGTTATTCGGACGGGCAGTTGCGGTGTGCGGATGTAGTCTGCAGTTTGCAGCCCGTCTCGGACTTGTACTTTTAACCATCGATCCATTTTGATCGACGTGGGTCTATCATTCGATCGACTAGTGTGGTGACACCCTTATCCGCCCATTAGGAGCCATTAATTACGTCACACGAATTTCATGATTTTTGACACCCCCCCCCCCCCGTCCTTGTCAGAGCTGGTCACATTCGTGAGACTCCCCCCTCCCTAGTGTGACGTCACATATTTTGCAATTTTAAATGAAATTATGAAATTAAAACAGCAGTTCCGAAATTAATTTTATTTCCATTTAATTCTTAGATATTAGATTTTCACATGTGACGTCGTCGTCGTCGACGTAAGACCCCTCCCGTCCCTTGTCAAACGATGTCACACTTCGTTGATCCCCCCCCCCCCCTTAACGTATGACGTAATTTATGGATGGCCCCCTTAAAGTCCCACTGTTGGACACGGGTGCCTTCTTAGAATGATTGCTAATAGTCAGCTTTAATCACATAAATCACAGATACAGTGCATTCAATTCGCTATGACGCACTCCAACCCCTGTATAGCACATCGCTGGAATCGCTTGAGCGTTGAATAAGACAATCAAACCAAACGTTTTTTTTCCAAACCAAGCTATAATTATCAAAATTATTCCACAGCTTAATAAACGAAAACGCACACTACCCAACCCGGTCCTGGGTGGAGCGCATAGTCATCGCCGGTATTAAGGCACCTCCTAAAACCGCCAAGCTGATCCAGGGCGACAAACAAGCGTCGCTGCAGATGACTCTACACAAAGGCAACGATGTGCTAGTCGTCCGGAAGCCAGGCGCCAGCATGGCGAAGCCCTGGAGAATTACTTTTAGTTATTAGGTACAATTAGAGGCTAAGAATTTGTGTGGTATGGTTTAACTGCGTTGAGACCACTGGATTTAGACAAAAATGATGGAAAACTGACCAGAAAAAATAACTAAAGACTTTTTTTTAAATAGGCTTTTAAAGTCATGTATGGAATGTCAAGGATTTTGGTGTAAGGCTACAAATAGTCGGTCTTATGGAAATGAACCGAAAAAATTCGAATTCCAAACTAATAAAATGGAAGGGAATAGATTATCTTGTAAACTGTTTTTGTTGTATCAAGATGAACCTGTTGACTCAATAAAACTGTCATTAGTAGGAAACAGTGGTGAAATCACTAGACCCAGTGCAATACAACAATAATATAATACTATTACTTATAATATTCACAGAACTGAATGCCAATAAGACTGATGAGCCAAATAATATCTCAAACATTGTTAGACAGCAAATATAACACCAATGTCATACCAACAATACCATTATTGCTCATTATGGACTTTTTAAGGGTTTTTCTACATCAACACGACCAAGTTGGTAAATGCCCTGTTTCCATATCGATAAACTTTGACGTGTAAGTTTTCCTTTAAAAAAGACGGTCTTCGAGTTCTACTAATGGATGGAAGTCTTACAGCGATTACGCACTGCATCCGATCCCGATCCGTGAAAATAAGAATGTAAAAAACTCGGACCGAATTCGGTTATCGCTTACGCACTTATCCGATCTCTGATCCAAATTCAAACAATTCAGGGGCCATCTTTGGCATATCCATTTGGCGTCCGATTTGAATCCGAGGTAATGCGAAAGCGTTCATACAAACAGTACTACGGCTACTTCGGTCCGTCAATTTTTCTTCCGGATTGGAAACTCACGGATGACGGAGAGAAATCGGATGACGGAAATTTAACTGTTATTTTTATAACTTGAAAGCATCTAAATGAGTCCAGTGGTTTAATAAAAACGCAGTTAAACTAAAATCAAAGAGTTTGCGTTCGATTTGACATTGTTTTGAGCTGTGAATGTTAATAATAAGGCTTGTTACGGCTCTGGGGGTCTACTCCCTAAGCACGAAGTGCGTGGTTTCGGCCTTAGTTACGAGCGTTTCCTACTCCCTATCACCCACGGACATACGATTATTTCGGGGCCCGAACTAAGAATGAACGACAACACGATTTGACAGTTGTCCCTATTACCGATGTGTTTTTGCCCGTCCGAAAAGTTGAACTTGACACTTGTTTTGTTCACTCCTACGTTTCGGGCTAATTTCGGACGGACTAACTTCGTTGACGGTCTTAGGGAGTAGGCTCTCTGTACACAATGGACGATGATTGACTATGTCATAAGCAAAATAATGAATTGATACATGTTATAGAACGTGATTGTAAATTGATACATTGTATGTGAGGTCTTGCGTAGACAAACTGCAGTCAAGCACAGCGAATTGCTCGCACCATTGAACTCATGCGCACAAGACATACATTTTCATATTGAAATATTTTCTATAGAGCATAATAATATGTCGCTTGCCTAAAGTCTGTCTACGCGAACTCTGGAGGTGTATGTGATATTAAACAGTGTCAAAGCGAACGCAACTCTATCACGAAGCAGTAAGGACAAGATTTCAGTGTATTGTAACTCAGTGATCAGTCAGTTTTGTTATGTTACACAAGCGATAAGTTGCGTTAATACAAAAGTTGGGCTGATTTAAAATTGTTAGAACAACGATATTCAACCTTTAGTTTGGGTCGACAAAATAGATATTTGCTTCGGTTTAGATGTTAAGAACCATTTTTGTCAAGCTCGCCCTCTTATTTCATAACATCACGCCTGTATTCACCAAAAGGGTGGGCAGAAGTGTATAGTAGAATACACCTTCATTTCGCTGTTATGTTTAAGTCCCATGTAAGGGCGAGCCTATAGGCATGTCGACAGCATCAATAAATTGCAAATCTAATTAGTCCGCCAGTTAGAGTTTTGAAAAATAATGGACACGTATTTTTTCTTTTGTTAAATCTATAAATATTTGGAATGATAAAACGCATCAAAACTCAAGAGTGGGGCTTGTGACGTCAGAAGCAAGTAAAAATTGTACTTGTTTGTGACGTTTTGCCAATTTTAAAAGTGTCGTATCTTCGTCAATTTTGGTTTACATAACAAAAGAAAAAATACGGGTCAAATATTTTTTGATAATCTAACTGACGGACTAATTAGATTTTTTCAGTCAAATACTCTATTGCTATCAACCAGGCACAAATTGAAACTCCGGGCTGCTACTGATAAATTCCACACCCAATAACACTTTGGGGATCGAACCAAAGACGTCACGCTCAGCAGTTGCGCTTACGACCACTAGATCAATGATACAGCCAATAAAAAATAAAATAATTAATAATGCTGATATTTGGCTGCATTTTGTTAGACTGGAGCCCAACATAATTGAGCAACGCTACGAAAAATACATCACAAGAATCTACAGAATGACTGGTGAGACACTAACAATCTCTTAAGCAGTCACTGTACTCATCATTATGAACAACTTTTACTATGGGACCAAACCGGAAATCGAGAAAAAAAAACAGCTGTTCCCTACATTTTGACGAGTAATCATCTGCCTAGCCTTTTCCCAACTATGTTGGGGTCGGCTTCCAGTCGAACCGGATGCAGCTGAATATCAGTATTTTACATGGAGCGACTGCCTATCAGACCTCCACAACCCAGTAACTGGGTAATACGATACTCTTGGTAAGACTGGTTGTCAGACTTTCTGGCTTCTGACCAACAGTAACGACTGTCAAAGATCTACAAATGACAGCCGGGACCAACGGCTTTACGTGCTTTCCGAGGCACGGAGGAAACTCGCTATGGTAAATGGTCACCCATCCACAGACCAACCTCGGCAAGCGTGGCTTAACCCGGAAGATCGGTCTATGCGGCTGTAATTATTTAGCCACGAGCTCCTCCACTACATTTTGACGAGTAATGTGAACATAAATGTAGGGAAGAGCTGTTTTTTTTTTCGCGATTTCAGTTTTGGTCCCATAGTAAAAGTTGTTCATAATGATGAGTACAATGATGATGAGAGATCGTTGGTGGCTCACCAGTCATTCTGTATAAAGCCGAATATCGCTAGTTTTATGTAATATGCGATATATTCATAGCCCATCTTGTAAGCAACATATTTGCTTGTGTAACATTCACTCCTATAGTTGTAAAGTTTAGTACACCTAGCGTATTTTTAGCGCTCTGTAAGATTTTAAGTATCTAGTAGTGTTTTTTTTTAATAATTGATTGTAATACAATATTATTGTATTATAATAATATCATCTTTACAATACTTTCAAGTATTTTCACAGTTGTCTTTATTTTCATCGTAATATTTTCACAGAAAAGTTTAGATGAAACAATTTTAACATGGGATTATATAGAACAAAAAATAACTTTTTGCATGCGTAGTAGATTTTTAAATATTGAAGATTTATTACCAATATGTATTATATTCCATTTTGTAGATGTTAGAAATCATAATGTATCATTAACTAGTTGAATTTGTTTATGGTATAAGACCATATCCTTGTGTGTCAACTTCGTAACGGGTAAGAGGTAATTGGAGGAATTTTATCGTATGTATGTGATAATAAAACAAATTTTAATAATCTGTGGTTGTTATTTAAAAATCGTCACCCTCTATAAATCAAACTAAAACTAAATAATCAAGTTATTTCATAGAGTTTTTTTGTACTAGCCGTGTGCTCGATGGGACTCCGACTTCCCATACTTCAAAAAAGGCGCATTTCACACAAACTTTCATCCCCTATTAAACTACATTAGGGGATGAATTTCCAAAAATCCTTAGTGCTCTCCTACTTTATACAATGCGTCCGGTCATGGACTAGCGATATTCTAGGTACTTATATAACAACTATTCTAGTACCTACACAAATACACTATACACTAGGGTCCAATCCACTTCTATATTTTTGTTGAGATATTCTGTAAGTGTGTACAAAAAAAGTCATATCTCTCAAAGTTTTGGTCCTACTGAGATAAAAGTAGGCTTATTCGGGGGGTAACAATATTGTTTATCGTTTACATTACGATACAATGGGTTCACACAAAGATATACAGTTGTAGACAATATCTCAACAAAAAAGCAAAATGGCTGCCTAATAGCGGGGAAGTGGATTGGACCCTTATGTGTAGTGTATTTGTGTCCTAGAATAGTTGCTATATAAGTACCTAGAATATCGCTAGTACATGGCCGGACACACTGTATAAGGAACTCCTGTGGAAAATTTAACGCTTCTACACCCACCGGTTTTTAAGCTGTGGGTACGTTGTCTGTCAGTGTTAGATTTTTATTAATTAAAGGACAAAAAATATTGAATCTGTTGGACCAATTGAAGTCCAAATGCCGAGGCTTTTGAAGTCATTATCATAATTATTGGATTGTAAGCCTGCTGAACAATGGGCCTCCACACGTTTATGAAGACTAGACTAGACGAAAGTTTTTATTTCGATTAGGCACAGTACATGCACTTAGGAAACGTCTCGACAATTTAGTTAGTTGCCCGAAGAGCGTCGAGCACGCACGTATGACGCGCGTGTCTTATTGGCGCCCTCGGCGCGCTTGCGCCTAGGCTAGCCAACTCGGTTTTTATTCGTGAGATAATTTCTTAATCACTGAAAATGGGTACAAAATTGGCCAAAAAAATGTCTCTGCGTTAAACGTATGAAAACGATATATTCGAAGTCGGTTTCTTTTTTACTATTTTTCCTTGACGTTTTCTCTGCATCATTAATAAAGTAAAAAGAAACAGCATTAAACATGTTGACGATGCAAAATTACACCAAAAATGTGGACAATTTACGCTCGTCGGGCGAGCATACGAGCGTCTAACGCGCAGCGAACGTTTGTTGTAAGTGGTTAAGGACCACTTATAACAAACTTACGCGGGGAGAGGGGATAAAAATATTTTTTTCAGAAAAACAACAAGATACTGCTGTTCAACAAACAATATATTTTTCATCTCTTATACATTAGACTACTTCGAGAACTAAAATAATATCAGGCACCGAAATACACAACTTATATTACAGCCACGAAGCAGTTAATTACGATTGATAGAATAATGTTATTAAAAACAATTAGGTGACATAAAAAAAAAACAGTTAAATTTTTTACAACGCAGTTTGAACAGCCCCCTTGTTAGGCGTGAATTGCATAGAAACGGCATAAGGTGCAGGCGCGTCCCTTTCATACATTTTATACGACAAAGATTTGAAGCGGCACGACAAAACGTATGAAATTGATGCGCCTGCGCCACGCCTTCAGCACCTTATGCCGTTTCTATGTAATTCAGGCCTTAGGGCGCTTTCAAATTAGACGGTTGTTGTCGGACTGTAACCGTGCCGCAGCGGTGCGGCTGTCGAGCTGCAAACGGGCGGTTTTGTTTTTTCATACAGTTAACGCGACGAGAGAGCAGTCTGACGCCCGACCAGCTACCGTGCGTGCGCGGTACGGACGATGCACTGTTCTCAGGCCGCGTCAAATGTATGAAAAAACACAACCGCCCGTTTGCAGCTCGACAGCCGCACCGCTGCGGCACGGCTGCAGCTCAACGGCAACCGTCCAATTTGAAAGCGCCCTTAGAAGACAAAGTTCGATCGCAATAGAAACGTCAAAAAATATTTAAGGCTAGCGCAGACGAGGGACAAACAAGTAGACGTAGGCCAAAGAAAAGATGGATGGATTGTGTGAAGATTTGGGTAAGAAAGGAGTGAGTACTGAGATGACGACTGTTAGAGGAGAATGGAAGAGGAATACATATATTGCCGATCCTACCTAGAGTAGGACTGTGGGATAAGGGCAGGGAGATAATGATGCAGACGAAGGATAGCTCTCCACTTTTTTACTTGAAGATAAGACAGCACTTAGATTGTACGGGGTACTTTTAGTCTGGAATGTGCATCATACGATGCATTTCTAAGGGCCTTTTTACTGACGCGGGCTCGTGCCCGCATGCGTGAGTCACTCGCACCCGTGGCGCCTGAATTTCACCTTTTCATACATGTAGGTATTCATCATTGTGATGCGTGAAACACGCACGAAAAGGTGTACTGCGAGGTGCCACGCACGCGGGTGACGCACGTACGCGGGCACGAATCCGCATGACAGTAAAAAGGCCTATGTGTTTTAATTTTACGGATAAAAAAAGTTCGCAGAGTACTCGATCGCCTACGCTAGACTTTATTGTGAAATGTGTTTTTCACAAAATATATATTATATACAGGGTGTTAACGAATTCGTGTAATTCCTTCAAACCGCGTGATCTACTGGTGACATAGATTAACCGTAAATGGGTATTTCTGAAAAAAAAAACTGAAAAAGAAATAAAAAAAAACTTGGTTTTCTATTTCTGAGTCATTTTAGAGCCTCGAGTTATCCGACTGCAAAAAGTGATATCGCGTTAGTCGTATCCGTCAGCCGTATCGCCGTGCTTTCATTAATTTATGCGTGGCATCGAAATGTTCACTCAAATAAAAATAAAAAATTGCAAAAAATGTTTTTCTTTTTTTTTACTGATTCCTTATTAGGTGGTTTAGATATGATCAATTACCGCTACAGCATGAAAAAAAAAGATTTTTATTTTTAATCAAGCTAAATCCCGTGCGGGGCCAATCTATACCATTAATAGATCATGTGGTTTGAAGGAATTACACGAATTCGTTAACACCCTGTAGTTATTTGAAAACTGTTTATAGATCACGAAAATATTGAATTGGCGGTTTCTACACCTTGACGAAGGAAGATTGACTTCTTGTCTATTCAGCATCAAATACACTCCTGGACGCCTAAATCGAGCCACTATGCACTTTTATGTTTTAAAGTTTCCTTCATGAACGCTTGATGTCTGCGTTGAATTTTATACTTAAAGGCAATACCTATACAGTTCTTTATTCTATGACATCAAAAAAGTGCGCTAGATTTTTTCCGTTTGGTGGGAACTTTCCAGGCTACAAAAATGTGTGGTGTGGTGGGTCGATTCGGGTGTCCAGGGACTGTATATCAGGACGAACAGACTATTCAAAATGATCTGCACAACTAAGAAAATTAAACTATATCTCAATGATACAAGAGATGTTTCAGAATGAACACAGTACACGACAACTGTCATTCTGATAAGAGTTTTATCCCATTGACTTAAAGTTTAATTTCTTTAGTTGTTTAGGTAATTATGAACAATCTGTTCGTCCCGATATATTTGATGCTGCTACAAGTAGGCTGTGTAGAATTGTGATCGACTGCATAATACTTGCACGGTTATAGGTAGCCTCTTAATATTAGCCGCACAGAGACTAGCTCCGTATTACATTTTACATACAGTAGATAGGACTTGCGGGGTCCCACCACAAACCCACATGTTCCGGATCGAGTGGTCCAAAAGAAGATGTGGAATAGGTCATAATTTTACCTCTACAACAAAAGATAAAAAAAACAACCGGTTAATTTTCGATGTTGATACGAATAATCTTAATTTGAAAATGTTCCAATAAAGCTAAGACTGGACATTTTTCTAATTATTTTCAAATTATTTTTTACAATAATGTGAAAAAAAAAAAACGTAAAATTTCCTGAACATTCTAAAAATGGTGATTATTTGTACACTACTGAGAAAAGCCCAACCATATACCTATTATTAAAGAGCCATTATGCCAGAAGTATAGGTCATGGCCAAATTTTTCTTTGAACCACTCGGTCTGGAACACTGAGATACTCCGAAGTCTACAGAATGTATGAAAAACGAAATCAACACAGAACTAGTGGTATATCTAATATAACGTTTGAATGTATGTACCCCCAGAAAGTTTGTAAATTGTGAAAACGGCGAATATTTGTTAGCTCGCTAAGGTGAACAAAATAATTGTCTCTTTCTTGCGAATGAATAAGAGAGATAGAGTGTAGCGAGCTCACGAAAACTATCGATGTTTTATAATAATACAAGGTATACATTACTAGTAGGAGCTGATCCCGCATTGTACAGGCTTTCCGTACAAGGAGAGGTCTGCTTATACTGGAAATGTAGTCGTGTGCACTAGGGGTACAAGTAAGTACATGCTTGAGCAACCAATATATCTTTATAATAATTTATAAGTTCAACTTAATCAGTTTTATAAGTAGTACAAAGTAATAATGAAAATAAATTCTGAAAAAGAAGTATTTTTAAACAAATTTTAAAATCACCTCAACATAATGATCAACTTAAATAATAATAATCAGTGTAAAAGAATCAAAATCAGCTTCAAATAAATGATCATTTTAAAATCACCTGTACAAAGTTAGTTGAAAAGGAGGTACTTATTTACTAAAGTTTCACTGATGACTGTTTCAAACAAGTGTTAAAACTTCAAAATTCGATAATTTTTTTGTTCATGCGAAAAGAATATTATTTTAGTTTTTTCAACAATTCTACATCACTACTTAAGTTTCAAAATCAGAAAATGGACGGAGCTTCTAATCCGTGACCCCAAATATGGCTAGTTTGAGATAATGCATTTTTATGAAATCTTTGAACTTTATCTCTTAAACTATTGACTTTTGGGGAAAGTTGTAAAACAAAAGTTATTCATTATTATGGGTTTTTAACACCCCATCGGATTAGTACCCCTTTTCCGACTAACCTTGTATTATTCATCATTATTAATCCGTAATCAGCTCAATATATTATAATTTTTATAATGCTCAGCATTATTTTCGTGTAACTTAAAATAATAATGTTACAATCAGCACAACAAAAAATTCTACGGACTCATCTTATGTGACTTTCTTTAATCAGTAACGCATAGAAAAATTCAATAATGCATGCGATAGCTCCTGCGACAGCTGCCTTGTGCGCACTGGCAGATGGCTTACGAGTAAAATGCGTATGTAAATACGGAACCGGCCGCACGACGCGCTTACTGTGGTCAGTCATACTTCACTAGCGGGTGCGGGGGCGGGCGCGGGAGCTCGGGTCTTGGCGTCTGCGTGTTCACAGTAGTGCCGAACGAGCTATCGTACGACGCTTCGGCGGGTGAATCAAAGTGGTTTAGAACCACACGCGCAGTCACCTAACAGACGCTACATCACTGTGAACGATACGGGCGGACTGAGCCATTAGGGTCAGCTCACACCGAGACGCGACGCGACGCGACGATACTGGAAGAAGCCCGTGACTACGCGCTGCGCCGCGCGCCGCCGCGATACGCATACAATGAAATGTGTATCTTTTCGTGTAGAAAATAAAGTTGTATTTTGAGTCGCTCTTTTAAAGTATGCGCGCAGCGTCGCGTCTCGGTGTGAGCTGACCCTTAGAAACACCCGCGCCACCGCGCCCGCGCCCGCCTCATGCAGGCGCGCGACTCGCGGGCGCACTGTGAATGCAACTGACGTCTACATACGTTTGATTTAGAGTGGGCGCAAGATAAGTCTGCGCGCGGCCGAAATCGGAACTAATCATGGTCCACCAAAGTGTGTGCCGTTTTATTAAATTTGATAGTAGAACTACCTGATTGTAGGAATATTTAACGGGAAAATTATGTTTAGCGATAAAAAAGTTAAGCTTAAAAAGCGGTAATTTGAACTTTTGCGATCATGGCAACGTTTAGCACGCCCTCAGTCGCGCGCAGAGTTATCTTGCGCGGACTCTACACGCGCTCGCGCTTGCACCCGCGCCCGCCTCCACTCTGAAATACGGCACTGTCCTCGCTACCAAGCTCAGGGCCGTCTCTACCAGGAGGTGCAAGCGGTACGGGGCACCTTGGCGCCGAAGCATAAGGGGCGCCTGGACGCCAAGGTGAGTGCTGAGACTTTGAGGACGCTGAGGCCCGAGAAATTATTTTAGCCAGCGCTGATGGGCGGAGGGGAGCATGCTAAAAGGGCTTCGTACCCTGGCACCAGATAAACTAGAGACGGCCCTGACCAAAGTGCTGTAAGTGGAAATCACTACACACTAGACGCTAAGTGAGGCGCCTACATTGCGTACATACCAAGCTACAGTGGCGAAGGCTCCATGCAACTCGATTCCTATCGGCTTCCCTTTCGAAATATGGCAAATACTAAGTAGTATCTATTATTTTCAATTATCATTTAAACACTTGAGCAAGGTAAGCATTTTTTGGTCCGGCTTCCCTTTTAAGAACATTCACCCTTCGCCATTGCCAAGCTATATAGGTATGTCTACTATAAGCTGTTGTTTCATTCCACAAAAAGCCTGCACAATGTGAAATCAGCTCATACTGGAATTGTTTAGCTTGATATGTAGGCGAGCGTACGAGGCCTGAGGAACGATAAGCCAAGTGCGATCAATAATGCTGCCGCCATGCCGTCCGAATTCTAAAAGACCGGTAATTAAATAAACTTAATTTTGAGTTGACTGCCTCGTTGGTCTAGTGGTCGCAAGCGCTACTGCTGAGCGTGAGGTCTTGGGTTCGATCCCCAGCTGGGCAAAAGTATTATTGGGTTTTTCCGTGTGGAATTTCTCAGTAGCAGCTCGGAGTCTGGATTTGTGCTCGGTTGATGGCAATAGGCTCGCCCCCTATTACATGGGACTTTAACATAACGGCGAAACGTGGGTGTACTATACACCTCTGCCAATCCTTCGGGAAATAAGGCGTGAAGTTATGTTAATTTTGAGTTATGAGCAAAAACGTGTAAAAACAATATCAATCTTATAACTCATTAAAAATTATACAATGAGAGATTAAACGTAGCCCAATAATTTGGTATAACATAAACATCTGTATGTCTTCAGAATTTCTAGAAACAACCATTTTATACGTTCTTTTAAAAATCGGACGGCAGAGTGTCCATCGCATGCATTTTCTTGATATTTCTATGCGTCAAAGATTGTAGTAAAGTGAGATTGTCTATATGGCTCTGGCAATCGTAAACAACCGTTTCGTTTTAAATATATTAAACTATCAATAGAGTAGACTAGTTTTAACACAGACCGGGGCACCGTAGAAATACCCTGCCAACAAATAAATGCTTAACAAAACTTACGATACAAAGCCGATAACTTTAATTGCTTATGAATAATTAAATAAATTATGTTCCTATGTTGTAGCTATATTACTGCAAACTGGTTCTGTTCTATTTTGTTATATGTAGACTAATTTTTAAAATTGTGGCTGCACTGTCACATTTTGGCCCGGCACAGACGACGGACTTTTTGTCCGGCGGATTACCACGGACAAGAATGAAAGTAGTTAGTAGTTGTTGCCATCGCAGACACTAGAGTTTTAACGACAACTACAGACAAAATTACCGTCGTGTGCGTTGAGTCCGTGTTAAATTTCGCAACCGGCAAAGACTTCCAACCACGTCAATTCCTGTCCGCAGCAGTCCGCCGGACAAAAAGTCCGTCGTCTGCGCCGGGCCTTTCTCGGATTTGTGCTGTCCATATTTGAAAACCGGAAGTTATGGCGCAACTTGAGGGAGGCCTACGTCCAGCCATGGGCATAACCAGGGTTTTGTCCAGGGTGGGGCAAAGCAGCTCAGTCAAACAGTAAATATTTCTGTTTTCAATAATCTGAAAATGCAGAATGGAGTTATGGGGCAATTTTATCCAAGCCCACTTTTTTGAGACCCACATAAGTATAGGTGGGTATTGGCACAGTAGACATATAAGCTAAAGCAGTACTTCAACTACCTACAATCGTTCAATTTGACACACACAGACACGCACTGCAACAAGATAAATAAGGTATTTTCGGGATACAGTTCCATACAAAAACAAAAAACTACTGAGTATACAGAGCGTGTCTGTGTTAGTGTTTCAATTCTTGAGATTATAGTAAGTTGAGGTACTGCTTTAGCTTATATGTCTACTGTGGTATTGGTCTGCCTCTTGACTACCTATTCTTCCCTGAGCCGGGCTGGGGCAAGTGCCCCATCCACTCACATTGCCTACGCTCATGCGTCCAGCAGAAAACTTCGATAGCGAGTTAAAATCAATAGCCTCTAAATTAACACATTCTCTGTCCCAAAGAAAATATGAAAACAGCCCTGTTGGTCTAAATGACTTTTTCTTGTTGTTCAAATAAATAAAACCTTATTGTGCTCGATACATAGTTGTTAAGCAGTCTCCACACCAAACCCGCCGACCCGTTGACATGAGTCGTCGCCTTTTTTGTCGGCGACTTCACATCTCGTTCAAGTAGTAAAACTTTGTCGGCGGCACGAAATCAGTAACTTTTTAACCAACTTTTAGTAACAGCTCGAGTGTCAGCGGGCAAATGAGCGCGTACGCAAGTCGCAGATATGCCACCGACATGTTGCTACAAGTCGCGGGACGACACGCGCGGGTTCAAGTCGCCGACATCATTCTTTTGAAATAAAGCCGTCGACATCAAGGCTGTGTCGGCGGGTCGGCGGGATTGGTGTGTAGACACCTTTACAGTTAGCCGCAACAGTACTAATTTTAGCCTTAGCTGGGAAATGTAGCCACAGCTTAGGAATTAGTACTTTTATGTTGGGATTGTTTTATTTTGTGGTATTACTAATACCTACAGATGTTATTGTTTTTTTTTTTGTTTGTACAAAATGTAAGGCAATTTTATTTTATTATAATTTACACTTAGCCATAAAATACACAAATGACATCCACAAACATCTAGATTCAGAAATAATACCTGGCTTACGAATTGTAGTGATACGGTTATCGGTAAGTACAGAAGCAGACTTAAATTTCTGTACGTTATGGCATACACGACAAAAATAAACCTAAATATGGGCTGCATACGTATTATTTTTAATTGCAGCAATATATCTACAGCGTAGAACAAAATAGGCAAGATTTAAATGTTACTTAAAAAATATCCTACTAGGTTTGTCTTCGTTAGGAAACTCAATGAAGGGATGAGTCTGTTTGTGTTCTTGCATCTCACTCTCACTCGGGAACTTATCCCCACATATATCACAAGGAACTTCACTGCACTCAGCACGAGACTCACTTTTAGACTTATCTTTTTTCTTTTTCTCCTTAACCACCGCCCACTCTTTCTTTTTCAAAGTCTCTTTTATTTTCTCCTGTTTCGAAGAAGACTGCGCTTCTTGTACCAACGGTTTCCCTGTTAGTAAAAACTCTTTCATATTAACATGTTTAGGCGATAATTTGTGCTGTTTTAGTCGATTTTCGGAGCTGCACTGGTATTCACATATGAAACAGACGTATTTCATATCGCCTGTATGTATTTCGGCATGTGCTTTCCGCTTTTCGGGGTTAGCGAAACGGAAATCGCAGAATTTGCAAGGATACTTTCTATCTGGTGAGTGGAATCGCATGTGAGAGAGTAATGCGTTCATATCCTTGCATATCTTTCGACATTCAAGACACATGACGCCTTGTTCGACGGTTTCTGATTCTTCTACAGTTTCCGTGTTGTGATGTATGCGTCTGTGAGAGGTTAGGCCTTTCTGACTGATAAAAACTCTTCGGCAATCCGTGCATTGGAATTGAGTCTCAGCCTTTACGTCTGGACTGTGTTTTTCAATTTGATGCATCGCCAGTTTATCTGCCTCATGGAACTGTAGCCCACATTCTTCGCATTTCCACGCTTTTACTAGTTTTGAAAACGCTTCTAAAACGTCTAGGACAGATTGACCTTCAACTTCTGGATGGAAAGTTTTCGTGTGATTGCCAAAGTCAATGATTTTCGAGAATGTTCGCTTGCAGCGTGGACAACTGTACGGTTCCTTATGATCATCCATGACGTGGCACTTCAGATCTGACAGCTCCATGTAGCTTTTGGGACACATGAAGCATTTGAGCTTCTGTTTGCCTTTAACGACTTCTGAAATGACTTTGTACTCCATCAACTGGACTTTTTGATGGACTTGTAAGTGTTTGAAGAGTTCTTTTCGTGTGTGATAGTCTGTAGGGCAGAATTTACACGGGAATCTCTTCCTGTGTAGCCGTTTGCGATGGAGAGCTAATTCTTCTTTGTCCTTAAACTGTTTTGAACAAGACACACATGGGTACGTACTCGTGTCACAAAACAGATTGTGGGACCTCAAGCAAGTCTCCATTCGACTCCGTCGTTGAAATACTTGCCCGCAAGTACATTCATAGCCTTCCTTCTTAAGTTTTTCTTCTTTCTTAAGTGCTTCACGTTCAAGTTCTTCTTTCAACTTCTTATTTCGATTCTCTTTCTTAGTTATTTGGCTTCTAAGCAGACCTTGAGCGCGTTTCTCAATAGTATCGTGTACTGCTAAATGTTTTTTCATGTATTTTTTCTGTCTGTAAGTTTTGGGGCATTTGGGACACGTATGGAGGGTCTCTACTACGTCCTTCTTCTTTCCTTTAGCTTTGAGAAGACCGTACGCTTCTTGTTCTAGCGACAAAACGTTTCCAGTTATGGAATTTAGTTGGAACGACTCTTGGTATTCCATATATTCGTCCCCATTATTACATGTGGTTGGTAGAATTTCCTCGGGGTTGCCAATTTTGGAGAACGTCATGTTCGTTTGGGACATGGGTAGTATTTCCATGACTAGAGTCTTTGTTGTTTTAGATTCGATGAGACCGTCGTGCGGGTTGGTTATTGTAGATGTAGTGTTTATAAGCTTGTTTGATATTAGATGTGTTTCTGTTACTGTTAGATCTGATTCTTCTTTGATGTTCATTTTGTCGTATTCTTCTTTTTGGTTTTCCTGGGAAATAAGATGAAGTTCTGTGTTTACAGTCGACAATTATAGTGAAGTACGGAACTGCCAGTTCCCCCAATTGTTAAATTTAACTGCACACCTCCCCAAGGCTCTGACAGCCGATATATTGCGGGATTACCATTAGTCAATTGGTTGCCTGAATAATCCAAGCGACGATGGGCACACCAACTTAGGGAAAAGATGTTGCCGTGACGATACGGCTACAAATGCGGTACGTAGGCACGTCGGAGATCGAAGAAGTGAGGTGATTACCACCAGCACTACCCATTGAATTGATTAACTAGACTACAAATTTAGAACTATGGCATTTAAGGATGGTGAACATTTCACCAGTCATGGCTTCGGTCAGCAGTAAGTCAGTAATATCAGGGTCAGCTTTGCTTTAAGTGAGTGATCATGACAGTCGTATTTGTCTAAGCATAAATTAAAAACATTTTTACAATAACTTACCACAAAAGGACCATCATTCTCGCACTTGATATTGATATCATCTTGCAGACAAGCTTCAACTTGCGTCAAAGCAGCAGCCTCATTGCTATCCATACTGGCAACATCATCAAAATTGGGATAATCATACGTCACTAAAGACTGGTCTCCCAACACAGATTCCTTTTTAAAATCAGATTTTTCATCACAATCCATCTCAAATTTAGGTACTGTAGCATAATTTTCAAAATTATCTTTACTTTCATGATCGAAATCATCCATTTTTGATAAAGAATCTTCATTTTGGGAATCGCTGTCTTCTTTTTCTATGCTCAAAGTAATTGTTTCCTGTTTTACTTGTAACTGTACATTTTTAAAAGGATTGTCACTACTTTCTTGAATGACTGATTCATCTATGTTAATTTCAGATTTTATATCTAGTGGCATATCTTCGGTGATTGTGTGGTCTATGTCATCTTCTTCTTTTATTATTGTATCTGTTTGTAGTTCTGCGATCTCGGATTGTGAGGGGAAGTCTGACGATGCCATTTTTGTTTGCTGAAACCAAATTTTCTTTGTTAAACTTTGTGTATAAGCCACTCTTCTCAATGCTGTTTTTAAAGGGATTATTCAACTATGGTATTAGAAGAGGATGGGCAGCAGAGTCCCTTGTCTGCTAAAAACTCACCTGAGATGTAATCTCGCTCTAGGAAAAACTCATACTTTGGGAAAGACTGTTCTAATTAATTATTTTTCTTTGAGGAGGTAAGTTTTTTTTTTTTTGGTATCCTCTTGTATACTCTTCTCCCGTGGAAAGCGAAGGGTTATGCCGAACTCTTACCGGCCAAAAACCTACGGTGTTTCTTCACCTGACCTATGGCCGGGGTCGCAACCCCGACAGGCCTCGCCAGGAGCTGGCGGACCTCTCCTTCTGGGGGGCCTCGCCCCACGTCCTCCTGAGAGGCGCACGTGGAACACGGCGCGCCGCCTTCTCGGGCCGGTTACTGGTCGGGCGACAGGTCCCCTAGCCCGCCGCCTGCAGGCCACATACTAGGGTAGCCTGAGGGGGTCGCGCGCCCTCCGGCAGCGCTCGGTGCGTCTGGCGCGGGAAGGGAGAGTGGCAGTCGCCTCTCTCTCCCTCTCCGCTCTCTCCTTGGTCGCCATCACCTCCTCGCAAAAGGAGGCGACGGCTTCCCACGCACTCTCGCTCCCGACCATGGACAGACCCACGGCCGGAAGCGAGAGGTCACCACCGACTGCCGCGACTAGTTCACGGCGCCGCGGGGTAACAATCCTTGAGCTAAGGGTAAAAAAATAAAAAGTTGTATGAATTCCACGTTTTATTTGTGGTAACATATTTGCTATTTTTGCATATTGAAAGACTACTCTTTTTTGCTCTATTGTTCTTGTTTTTTTTTTTTATATGAATTGGGTTACGGTCCTAAGACCATTTTCTTTATAAGAAAAAACCATAACTCCTGAGGTAAATTTGCAGCATTTTAATAATTTTATCTCCTAGAAAAAAAGGTTATGAGTGAAATAAACTTTATAAAATATAAAGGGTAGTACTACAATCATTCAGACACTTGTTAAAATGGTGTCTAATTCAAATTCCATACATGAAAAAGGTGTTTATGCCCCGTTTAAACTAAACAACAGTTAAACACGATGTTGTTGTAAGACTGTTTTTTTTTTATTATAACTCATGGGACACTTTCATAATCATAATTAGTTACGGTTTTCTCGCATGCATTTTTCGGGATTGCCCGACTAGTGATCAACTCATGATTAAGGGCTCATTTGGGTCCGAAACTAGTCAGGCAATCCCAAAAAATGAATGTGAGTAAACCGTAATGTACGATTTCCACCAAACGGGGCGCGCTAGTGCGCGCCGGAGCGCATTACACGCTGTGCTAAAGGAAATTCAGGCTTCTATACAATAGTTAAGTTTCTTGTTTGCGTGGAATTTACACTGCTTGGAACTCGGTTAAATCCGCGCGTATGCCGCGGCAGCCGGTCGGCTCCTCGCGTACGTGGACGGCGGCGCTCGGCTGTCGTCGCGTCCGGTCGGCTCCGCTCGGCCAAACCGCAGGTAGAAACTGACTGCGATAGCGGATACACGAGCACGCGCGCGCATGTGCCCGGGTTCCAGCAGATTGTAGCCGTCGGGCAGACGCGGCTACTGGCGCATGCTCGAGCATCCGCTGCGACGCGCTGCGCTGCACCGGGCCACGCAGGAGCGTGGCCCGGTGCAGCTCGTACATTACTAATCAATTAATCATAAATATAAAAACAGAAAATGTTTGAGATAACATTTTTTGGTGCATACCTCATGTATTTGTTGCCAAGAAAATATGTTAATTGCTTTCTTAAATTTCTCTTTCCTAACTGTTAGTAAGCTGTCCTCTTGAGACCTGTATTTCGGGTCCCATTCTAATTGAGCTCCACTTTGTTCTGATGTTTCCACTGATTTAACCTTTACTCTTTTCTTTTTTGCATAGTCACGGTTTTTTCTCAATCTCGATAGTCTTTCTTCATATGTTTCATTGTCAAGTTTCTCTTGACGTTTAAGTCTTTGTTTTGCTAATCTTCTTTTTCTTTGTGTTGGGGTTTCTTTTGGCATTTTGATCTTACAAGTAAAGAAGAAAATTTCATGTTAAGCCCGCTAGTGTCATGTAGAGAGGTAGGAATTAAAGTATGTGTAGGAGTATGCTGTGGTGTTATATTGGCAACATAATATTTTATCAATATACAGGGTGCTAATTTGAGATGGGGCATGAAGGGCAGCCACCTTAACCATTGTAGCTACAGGAAAACGTTCTTATAAGACCACCCCTAACTTTTGGAATAATTTCAATCGGCATTCACAGATTTTGAAAAAAAAAGTACAGTCAGCGAGAAAAAGGGCTGTTTTCACAAAACTTTTTTATGACGTCAATCAATCCTATTTCTCATAAGGATCAAAAGACTCTTGCGGACCAACTGAGGTTGGAGGACTAGAAAAGTCAGAAATCGCAAAAAACTTATTTGAGATGGGGTAGTAATAAGAGGAGCTACCTTAATGGTTGTGGCTAGAGGAAAATTTGATAAGAGACTCCATAATTTTTGAAAATATTTTCAACTGCTTTTAGTTTTCAAAAATATTTTTTTTTTCGTCTTAAACGTAACTTGTACAAAATGTTATTTTTCTTTATTTCTGACGTTTCTAGTACTCTAACCTCGGTAGGTCCCGAAGACTATTTCGATCCTTATGGGAAATAGGATCGATTGGCATCATAAAAAGTTTTGTGAAAACAGCCCATTTTCTTGCTGACTACTTTTTTTTCAAAATCTGTGAATTCCAATTGAAATTATCCTAAAAGTTAGGGGTGGTCCTCTAAGAATGTTTTCCTGTAGCTACAATGGTTAAGGTAGCTGCCCTTCACGCTCCATCTCAAATTACCACCCTGTATAATTCGGTTGAATGGAAAGAAATGTTAACTATCTATTTGTTATTTTTATCTGAAACTACATTTTTATCAAATTGGTTTAAGCCAGACTTTTACACATTCCGCACCTTTAAAGAAAAACAGTTACTAAACGAAAAAAAACGAAAAATCATAATTAAAAATGTTCTATTAATACAAAATTACTTTTTAAAATTTTAGGATATAGTGTTATTAAAATATCCATCACTATAATCTCAAAAGATGGCTTGAAGCACCATGATCTCGAATTGTATTCAGAAAAAGCCGTGCATTTTCTTTATTTAAACTCCTGTGTAAAATTTTATATTTCCGTTTAATAATGGTTTGTCTTTAAAGGTGCGATTCACTACGGGAAAACACACAATGTATGTTAGCGAATTGCTATGCGCAGGCAACGGGCACACACCCTGTGTGTTTACATACTTCTTGTATGAAAACGCATATACATAAAGGGCGCAAGCCACAGTACTGGCTGATAAAAAAATTCATATGTACGGTAGTTAAATAATAGGTGCCTACTTGTTATTTAATTCCAATTGTATTCTTTTTGTAGTTAAAACACATGACTATTTTTAAATTCTATTTTGTTTCAACAAATCTTCAATCAATTATTTACAATTTATCAAAATGGTTTGAGCCAGACTGTTAATTATATCACAGGTTTTTTTTTACAGCTTTGTGTTTTAAAGCAATATACTTTATTTCATAGAGGTATTTATTCTTTGGCTAAGATGATTTTCTGATTAAAGTCTTATCGGTATTTACCTTCTATTTATTTACAATAAGAGAAGAAAGAATTGTCTAAGAACTGTCCAAGAAAATTTCCACAGTATAAAATACTGACAATAGGCTGGCTATTTAAATAAAAAAAGTAAACAAACCTTTGATAAGAAATATAAGTATGATAATGATTTGAAAAAAAAAAGGTTTTTCCACAATCATATGTTTGTTTACAATTTAAGTGGTCCAACCAAACTAACAAGTTTTTGTGTTTTGTTTAGAATATATTTGAAATAAAAACCTAATGTTTGTTATCATATATTTTGAAACTGTCAAGTTTCTTTTTAATAGACTGATTAATTAATAGTAAACATTGTTTTCAATACAACCATGATCACTGATGAGTAGTTAACATAAATAAAATAAAATATGACCTTCAAGGTCGAACTTACTTATTAGAAATAGAATGCAATCAGTATTCGTTCATACACAGGTGTCCATTTATAACTTCGATCAAATAATTAATATATTCGAACATCAGGTCGTTTCCAAGCATATTTTTTTCATTTCCTTGGTCGTACGTCTACTGGCACGACCGGAACATTGCCTCAATACCTTCAGTCGCTGATTATTGAACGTAATTTTAATACAAGAATCACTAATTAGTTAACGCCGCTGATTATACCGAAAATTACTTTGACGCAAGTCGGACAAGCGACTTAACGAGATTTTAACATATGCGGGCGTATTACTAGGTTTTTCGCTTCATTTGTAACACTGATATTTACTTTAATTAGATAAAATTTCAAAATACAGTGCAAATTATTAAAATCTAAACAATCCACTTTGCACTTTAATTTTGACAGATAATAATGAATGTTTTTAATTTTTATCTGTATTTTTTTCATGATTGTATGTATTTTTTTAATCGACTACTAAGAATAGTCGACTACTTTTTAATTATTAATCAACATAATTTGGACATATTCAGCAGCGTTATTGTTGGACTGAGTTAGACAGCAGACCTGTACATTGCCTGTGCACTACTGACTACTGAGTAACAGCCAGCAGAAGCAGACTGAAAGTTAACCGCTAGACTAATTGGTCTAACACGCCGCCAAACGCTTGCTTAGTTAGAAAAAGAAGTGAATCTCATTGGTTTTTATGTAGCAAACGAATATGCGGTTTGAGTTGATTTTGGTTGGATTTGTATTCGTATCATCGCCTATTGTTTGGTATTGTTTACGTTCGAAGTATCGATTTTGGCGTGATAAATGTTTTGTAAAATCGGTTTGTATAATTAGGATTATCGAAAAGTAACGATTTCTGACTGAAAACCGATTTCTGATGATAAGAAAACGAACAAACTCCAAGCGAACAAATGTCTCGCTACGGGAAGTTTGTCATCCAGACAGACATCACTGTCACTGCTCGTTCCTGCAGCGCCCCGTCGGCGTCGCCAGTTTTCGAGCTATTGACTGAAACTGGTATTGACTATGACTATTGAAAATGGTACGATGAGATGTGACATCACGAATCGCGGGAAAGCGGGAAATGTGTCTAACGAATACGCGGCATTAAAAAATACAATAATCGACTAATGAAATCGTTATTAGTAATAATAACTTCAAACATGGCGGGCGTCAGAAAAGCAAAATTGAACGGATCTTTTCGTCGTGATAAGTTTTCGTGTTTATTTTACAGAACGCACTGAACGCAGCAATAGTTAGTTTGGTGGTAAATTCTGAATTTTGTTATCATCATCAACTTTTTTGTGAAAATGTGTGCTTTAAATTATTTTCTTGCATGTAGGTGCTGCAATAAATATTTGGAAACATGGCAAATACCTTGGACTTGAAACTGGTGTTGAAACATCTCTCAAATGGGACGCTCGGCGAAAATCTGTGTATAAATTGTCTGAAGCCGCTTCGAGATCAGTATGAAAATGTTTTTACGAAAGTTTGTAAACACGACAACGAGTATTGCATTGCAGATGTGCTGCGAATTATGTGCGAAGTTACGGTTAGTTTTTCCTTACCGGGATAACTTGTAACCTGTTTGTGTTCTCAGCTGTAAGGCTTAGTCGGAAAGGGGGTACTAATCCACTTAAAGTACCACTGACGACTGATATAAATATTTCCGTGCAAAATTCTGTATGTTTAGTAGACATAGGTATCCCCAAAGACTCGTGTTAATGGCTCTATGTGGTATGCTTTAAAACATCTATATGCCTATAGAGTAAACTACACATATAAGATACCTTGCTGGCAGTAGCAGACACCAGGAACTCAGATTTTTGAACCCTCTATGTACCTGGAAATAGTATGTGCAAGACTTTAAAGACAATTTTCTATGTGTGGAGACGGGCTAGAATTTAAAACTTCCTCACAAAACCCAGCACATGTGGTAGGATTTGCCGCCTGGCTAGCCATCACCTTCACAACAAAGTACCAACCAGTTTATTGTGATCCATTGTGTGTATGTGAGAGTCAGAGGGGTATAGAGGAAATTCCCCTTAAACTGCTCTGATTCTCACTTATATCTCTGTAACTTGGATTTGTGTGCTCCATCTTAGACCATATCTGTGCTTATCATCAGGTGAGGCTAAGGTGAAACGCAACAAAGGAGGAATTAGAAAAAAAAGTTCTGCCTCTCTTACATAATATGGCTTTTATGTCTGGGGCCGTTGCTTATGCCTAATATAGTTTATTTACTAATGTGTTTTCTTTTCAGTTGTCCGATACAGAAAACTACAATGTCTGTGTCAACTGCTTCATGATGGCATCCATGGCTTATAAGTTCTACTTGTTATCAAAACGCAGCCACGAAATCCTCAACTATTACGTAAATGAGCTTATCAGCAACGTAGACCAGATCGAGTTGCCAGATGAAACAACAAATAATACGCTATGCATCTCTCTACCAGAAATATTAACCAAAACACCTATCTATGATTTTAATTTACATTCAATTGGGAAAAACATGACCGTGGAGTTAGAAGGCATAGATATTAAAGACAAAATTAAAACTGAAGTCACCAAAATAGAAATTGAAAGAAACAATACTGTAAAACCTGTGACACAAAATAAATTTGATATAATTAACGAGGAAGATAACGTTGTGGTTATCATACAAGATAACGGAGAACCTTTGTTCTACCAATTACAACCCGATGGCATTTTAGACTTGCTCAATGAAAAGGAAATGGAAAAATATAGAAAAGTGTTTAATGCATCCGTGGATATGGTGCCTAAAGAGGTGCAACCTAAACGTAGAAGGAAGAGGGAACCAATGTCATTAAAGCTGTGCACCCGTTGTCCAGTCAAATATAGATTTATTGCGAAACTGAAGGAGCATATGAGAACAGAGCATAATGTTGTTCTTTATGTTTGTAAGGTTTGTGTGATGATTATGATAATCACTTTTATGCTTAAGGACTGGGCTGCCGGGCTGGATTTAGGCTGCCTTTCCACCAGAGATGTGCTATGCAACGTTGCTATGGATGCGTTTGATATCCACCAATCATATTCATTGGTTCACATATAACGTGACCATACGTCCCGTTTTGGGCGGGACAGTCCAGTTTTTGCGCTATGTGTCCCATTGTTCCCAAAAATAAAAAATGTCCCGTTTTGAAAAAAAGGCAATCCGTGGCTACAAATTCAATATAAAACGGGCGCTCATTTATTAATCGCATCAGAAAACACTTTGATAATCATACATTTAAGTCTGAGAACCAAACCTGATAATTATTTTAAAGCAAATTAATTGGTCATCCGAAAAATATAGAACGAGTCCACCAGACTATACAAGTTCAGTTCCTATTTTCTTTTTTTTATAAACGACTTTCTTATAAAAAATATTAAACTTTCCAGTCGTCTCGCTCTGAGGGAAAAAAAAATGGTTACATTATCCACATAGCATAGCACTGGTGGAAACTGATTCAACTAAGCTACGTTTTTTATATGGAAGGATACGTGCTGTGGATGCGTACTATGAATGCGTGCTATGGACGGTCGCGAGCAGTGTAGCTATGTCCAGATCACCGCGCCGCCGCTCCCCGTCCCTCCCTATTGTCGATACGTCGCATAGCTCGAGCTGCGCAGCCGCTAGCCGGGGTGCAGCGGGCCGCATATTCCGCCGCGAATTTTGGTCGCGTGTGATGCGGCCCGCCCCGACCCGCTGCGCCCCGACACAGTGTGCTATAGCAAGCGGATTGGAGTGCACGCGCGCACGTGTTCATTTTACGATATTTGCATTTTTTTGGTATTTGCGTGTTCCTGTGGTGTTCACAAGAATATATGAAGAGCTTTTGATTCATTTAGTTCATGGATACAAAGAGCTATATGATTTGCAAGTCTGGCAGAGCAGTACACTGTACTCAAAACCCGTCAATGCGCTGCGACCCGGCCCGTCACGAATGTACTAAGTAAGTATTTTGCGCTGCGTTGCGGCCCGCTCCGCCCCGCTGCGGCCCGACATAATGTGCACGAACCTTAAGATGTCAAGCAGCATAGGTGTAGCCAGTGTGCAGATGGGATGCTTACCCAACCCTAGTAAAATGAAAAATAGGATAGTGATAGAGTATCCTTCCATTGTCATTTCAGGTGTGTAAAGCAATGACAGAAGATGAGTATGAGTACCACAGTCATCTGAAGACCCACACCAACATTCATCAGTGTGCCGTGTGTAACACTGTGTTTAAGAAGAGAACCACCATCATCAACCATCTTAAATGGCATGACAAGATGAAGAATATTAGTCAGGTATCATAGACTGGACTGGGCTGTTTTTTTTTACTGTTCTGCCTAACCTTTACAGTGGTTACGCACTGCATCCGATCCGAATTCGTGAAAATAAGGATCTAGAGCCTAAAAATCTCGGACCGAATTCGGATATCGCTTACGCACTAATCCGATCTCTGATCCAAATCCAAGCAATTCAGGGGCCATCTTTGGCATTTGTCCGATTTGAATCTGAGGTAATGCGAAAGTGTCCATACAAACAGTACTACGGCTACTTCGGTCCGTCAATATTTCTTCCGAATTTGAAACTTACGGATCACGGAGAGAAATCGGATGACGGATGTCGGATCTAGTGCGTAAACTACCATACAAATAGTTCTATGACTACTTGACTACTTTGGAACGTATTTTCTCGGCATCGGATTGGATGCATTGCGTAACCGCTCTTACCCTTACCCTTATAATATATATCTTATATATCGGAGTCAGGTTCCAGTCTTAGCTGGGGGCCTACTCCCTAAGTCCGTCAACGAAGTTAGTCGCCCGTCCGAAAGTAGCCAGAAATGTAGGAGTGAACAAAACAAGTGTCAAGTTCAACTTTTCGAATGGGCTAAAACACATCGGTAGTAGGGACAACTGCCAAATCGTGTTGTCATTCATTGTTAGTTCGGGCTCCGAAATAATCGTATGTCCGTAGGTGATAGGGAGTAGGAAACGCTCGTAACTAAGGCCGAAACCACGGACTTCGTGCTTAGGGAGTTGACCCCCAGATGTGGCTGAATACCAGTATTTTACATGGAGTGAATGCTCAGACCTCTGCAACCCAGTTACTGGGCAATGCTGATATCCTAAGGTTAGACCGGTTGTCAGACTTCCGGACTTCCGACTACGCGTAATGACTGTCATAGGTATTCGCATAATAACCGGAGCCGACAGTTTATCGGGTTCTCTGTTGGAATATCGAACTATGTTAAGCCGCTAAGCCGATTCTTATCTAGCCGAAATTCATTCGTCACTTTTCATTTCGCCGAATAATTACTTAAAACGCCGAACGATTAAAGTCCCTAATTTATCTTTTGTAAATTTTTGTTACTGTTGGCTGCCAGGAGTGATAGTTAAAGTATGTAAAAAAGTGTTTAAACGACTGCACAATACACTTCCGCTTCCTTTTCCATTCACCCTATATCCTTCTAACATATAATCAATCAATCACACTCATTCGTTCCAACAACCCAAAAGGGGCGGCTTTTTACCGGCTCCGAACAAAAACTCTTAAAACATCGTGAATTGTCTGTTTTTGAGTGTAATTAACACAAAAAGGGACGTCCCAAGACTATAGGTGCACCTACTACGAGTAACAACGACAGCAGGAACTGTGAGTACCCTTCCATAATTTTCCTGTCCGTTTTTCCATAGGTATTGTGCATTTAACTTCATAGCAAAACCGGTGGTAACAGTCAACATTCGAGGGTTTTAATTCAAACTCATATCAACCACCAACAATGATAGATAACAGCGGACTGGCTAATTGGTCGAATTAAAACATATTATAATTACTAGGTCACCCATCAGCTGACAATGAATTTAATTATGGCCAAGTTACAAAGTTGTGGGCAGCCTTGCCCTAGAAAATCAATAGATTCTTACCAGATAACTATTTCCAATCATACATTTCTATCTCTTTCCAGACGGAAAACGCCCATATCTGCGAAAAATGCGGCGTAATCTTGGAAGACGAAGAAACTCTTCGCCAACACTATGATAACAAACACTACAAGAAGTTCACGTGTTACTACTGCGGCAGGATGTACAAGGGAGAGCTGAGTTTTAACATGCATATCAAGAAACATGAGGCACACATGAAGACTACGGAAAACAGGTACGGTGGACAAAACAAACAAATAAGTATGTAGGTATGTAAGTTCTTACTATAGGGCCTCAAAACCCCTCGATAAGTTAGGGGGCGTTCAAGTATAACGTAACGCAATTTTAAGATTTTTGACCCTCTCCCCCTTCCCCCCCCCCATGTAACGCGCCGTAACGTTTTTTCTGTACATCCCCTCTCCCTCCCGAGCCTTTATAGGCCAAGAACAGCTGATGATGCAAATTTTCCTCTTTTGAGGACACTACAGTATGAACTCACTTTAACAACACTGACTACAGCAATGTGCTTCTGCGTAAACACTAACGAATACTGACAACTGATAACGAAAACAAAATAAAAATGACGTACAATAGAGTCGAGGGATTTTCCGTGAAACATAAATGAAATCGGTTACAAACTTGGGAGATTTTAATTCCCTAGTTTCATATTTAAATAAAAAAAAAAGTTACGTAACGCGTTGTTCGAACCCCTCTCCCGCCCATGTAACGCATCGTAACGTTTTACAAGACCCCCCTCCCAAATTGTGTTACGTAATACTTGAACGCCCCCTTATCTACTATCGTCGCCTTAGAGTGAAAACCTCGTGAATGCATTTGGTCATTGCACGGTATAAAGACTCAAGGTCACCCAAGGCAATGGAGAGGGCTATGTTCGAAATTACCCTGCGTGATCATATCAGAAATGATGAGATCCGCAGGAGAACCAAAGTAACCGACATAGCTCGAAGAATTGCCAAACTTAAGTGGCAGTGGGCGGCACATTGCTCGCAGAACGGATGGCCGATGGGGACGAAAGGTTCTGGAGTGGCGACACGTACCGGAAGGGGCAGCGTGGGTAGGCGATCACAAGGTGAACCGGTGTGAAGGTGAAGGGAATATGCTGGATGCGAGAAGCACAGAACCGGTCGATGTGGCGATGAACAGGGGGAGGCCTATGTCCAGCAGTGGACATCTTTCGGCTGAATGATGATGATGATTGCACGGTTCCTGTGAGCTTTCACGCGGACTAAGTCGCGGGCAAAAACTAGTCAATTATATTTATTACGAATGTTATGTACCCAATAAAGTCTAATTTCAGTGCCTTTATCTAATGTCGCATAGAGCAGGTCTCTTATAAATTATAGCACCTATCCATAATACGTCGTGATAAAATAAATATGACCAATTTGCATTCCCGAGGTTTTCATTCTAAAGCCACGCTGTGTTGTGTTAAATAACGGTATACACGAAAAGGGTTGAGAAAATGGTATCGTTTGTCTGAGTTGGTTGAGTAATGTTCCGACGTCGTATACGACACCAGAAGTACTCATCGCATCGCATTGTGCCGCATAGCGTCCAGCGGCTCGCTCAGTTGCCAGTGGCACGCACGGTGTGGCGAGCATCAGATCACAGATCCATTCAGAACGACTTGAACATTGTATTGCCTTATTACTATACAGTTTTATACCAGCATGTCGCCTCTTAGGATGAAAAGTGGATCACCTCAGAATTTACAAATTTTACAGGAGAATGTTTTCAGACTACAACAGTTAATAAAATCCCGCCAGTGTAAAACTAATTATAAAGGTACAAGTCCGAGACGGGCTGCAGATCGCAAACTGCAAAAGTAGTATCGCTTGCGGTGCGATCTGCGGCTGCGGTTGCAGTTTTGCAGTTTCTGTCTGTCGGCATAGCACCTTTAAAGTGCACACCTTAAGGGCTATATTTCACCGGGACACCATGGCGGCGCAACCAGTCGCCGCTACCAATAAAATGTATACAGCTCTATAGAGAGTTACTCACCTGGTGTCCGTTTGGCGCGACCAAGCTGCGACTGGTTGCGCCGCCATGGTGTCCCGGTGAAATATAGCCCTAAAAGCGCTATTCCGATGGCGACTTGTGGTCTGCGGTTACAGTCTGCAGTTTGCAGCCCGTCTCAGACTTGTACCTTTAGATATCCTAGCGGCGAATTATGGAACAGGATTTTTTTGGCACTATTCAGGAAAAAATATAGGTGATACTTAACATGTCTGTATACTTATAGTTGTGACAATCTAATAGGTCCGATTTGACACCTGTCAAAATACTAGGAGTAATATTAACACTAGTAATAATTACTACAATGCGTGGCGTTTAGTTTAATTTTATCAATGGTGCGCTATGTTCGGATAAATAAAAAGGCGACTTTCTTTAAGATCAAAGCCGTGCTACTTCTGTACACATTTATTTTGTCCTTTTATGCAAACGTCAAATCGGAACTATTACTTTGGTCGAACTGTAACTGGATTTTGCAATACTTTTGCGATCATACACTTTTTATGCGAAGAAGCGTTTTCTATCCATCATTTATCGGAGCCTAATACAGCCTTGAAAAATACCGGTTAAGAACCGTTTTCAGACCCTAATATTATTTACAGGCATAAACAAGAACATCACTCAAAGCAGGGGGCAGCGAGTCCAAGTAAACAACCAAAGCCTATCAACAAGAAGAGGTGTATGTGTTCAACATGCGGCCGACACTTTGTGGATGAACGAGCGTTGATGTGGCATCAGCGACTGCATAATAATGAGAGGCCTTACACTTGTGATGTATGTTAATACTAGCCTTTGCCCGCAGCTTCGTCGCGTTAATTTATTTAAAAAAAAACTTATAACACACTACTAAAGTTTCTTTAATAATTTAATTCAATCGTGATTCAAAAGACGTGGCGCCATCTATTATCTTTATTGTTGTTTTCCTCGCGAACAGTACTTTTTTTCGGGATGAAAGGTACCTTATGTCCGTTTCTGTACAACTGACAACGTATATGAAAAATTTCAGCATGATCGGTTCAGTGGTTTAGGCGTGAAAAGGTAACAAACAAACTTACTTTCGCATTTATAATATTAGTTAGGATTAGTTATATAGAAAGGATGCGATCGATCGCAAAAAAAAGAAAGAAAATATATTTATTTTTACGCCCAAGCGGACGCACACGCAAAGTTAAAATTAAAAATATAATATCTCTTCGCGCAGTCAGTTAACAGGACGTTAAAATGACACAGAAAGAGAAGACGATTTTTTTTCTTGATTCTCAAATATTCCCTTGCAGCTTCTTTTTGTGTCACTAGTAGATTACGGTTTTAAAGAAATTACATGAATTCGCTGACAACATGTATCATTTTTATTTTCTGCTAAACAGAATAGTAAAATATTTAAATTTTGTCAAGTTTAAAAATATAACGGAGGTTTTCGCGATATCTTTCAAAAAGTTGGTGGGAAATATCTCAATATCAATCTGCAAAAGATGCATTTTACATTGGCGAGATTGAAGCATATTTTCTAATTAAAAAATAATAATTTTGTAATTGGGATATTGGTTACATTTCTAAACCTAATGTACCACACAATCCCCCTTATTACAAAAGATGGTCTAAGAAAAACATAGGTTTTAAAATAGCCCCGTCTCTTTTTGTTATATGACATAAGTGATGGGTATATTTTAAACCTGGTTTTACCTTAGTCTTGGTTTAAACCATCTTTTGTAATAAGGGGGATTAGGTTTTGAAATGTAACCTTTTTAAGATACAATCAACAGATGTTCAATATTTTACAAAGATCAGAAATAATCGCACATTCGTAACTTTTACCTTATCATAAGGGATAATGTAGTGTTAGGGCTTTTGCACATCTGACGGAAGATACGTCGCCGATCTTTCGTCGCGTAATTTAGTAACGCATTTTCAGTAACACATCTTCGGTCAAATGTGTACGGTGTAAGTGTGGCGCCACACCATGCCGAAATTACGCGACCGAACTTCGGCGTCTATGTTTTTTATATAGGTAAAACGCGACGTAATTTCAACCTGGTGTGTCGCGGGTAATTCAAAAAGCATTGCAGGCGTAGGTAATCATGCCGAACTTCGGTCGCGTATCTTCGGCATAGTGTGTTTAACACTTAGATGTTTGTACGGAATTATGTGTACTGGCGGAAGATAGGCGACGTATTTTCAGTCAGATGCGCGTTAGCCCTATAAGTGAGTATGATGCAGGTGTGCGGGCGCGGCTTCGTGACGCTGAACCGTCGCAACCAGCACGCTCAGTGCGCTCACACAGCTCCCACGCGCCGCTGTCCGCTGTGTCCCGCGCTCTTTCATCTGCGCTCCATGGTCAACACGCATGTCAAGAAGGTATGGACGATTATTGTCTATCATTGATGCCGATTTAGTTGTACACGAACTAAAACTAATTTAGACTATTGCCATCTTTTTTACTCTGATAAGGATATCAGATCTTTTACGATAGTGTTATGTGAAAACCTATCTTTTACTTCACAATCTTCACGCGAATGCTAGCTTCATGTCAAAATCTCATGATTTATTAAGTAAATACAGTAGAAAACCTACATTGGACCAACAAGTCACTGATCCATAGAAGATTCCATTATGTTGAAGTATCACGAATTTAAACAACGCTACGTTTTTAAACGCTTGTTTTCACCCTTTATTGATATTCCAGGTGCACCTAAAAGCTCATAAGCGACGCAACCGCATCAGTAAGCATCAGAACGTGTACTGGCGGACGGAGCCGGTGCCTATACAAGAACTTAGTGTGGACATACAGAACGATATACTAGAGTTGCAGCAAGCTGCTAGCAATGATCAGGAATGGGTGAGCGAACATACTTTACAATAGGATGTTTGACTACTGTGTGTAAATGACTTTCGAGAATTGTAATAAAAAAAAACACCCGATTATTTTGGTGTTTTAGTTTATAGTTTTATTAGGATATATTTTTCGTTATTTGTATAAACTTTTATTTGTAATTATGTAAATATTGTTTGTGTAAATGTTCAGATTAATAAAATTATGCAAAAACTCATAAAAAAAAATGTCAATTACCCTATTAAAAAAAGCGTATTGCTTGTACAATCAACACCAAGTGAATAGGTTACTTCTAGGCAAGCGTGCACCATCGAGACCGCATCACTTACCATTAGTGGTGGTTAATAAAACGTATAGCGCCAAAATATAACAGACTATGTGTACATAGCGTATAGCGTTTGCTATAGCGGCTCTGACTTCGCGCTATATTATAACGCCTCAATCTACTCAACGAATAAAAGTCTAAACGCGCACAGCGGGGCCAGAACGAGATAGTAAGATAGCGTAGCGACTAGCAACAGCGCGTAAGGGAATGAAGTATTATTATATTCTTTAGTGTACAGCGCGTTGCGAGATAACATTTACCGCGCATTTTCAAGTCCGTTTAGCGTGTTGTTAAATAAAATTATAGCGTCTCCGCGTTCAGACTGCGCCTGAGTTTTGTAACACCGCATTATAACGACAGCGTATAAAATAACAGACTATATGAATATATTTTATAGTTTATAACACGTCTACAGTTTATAGCGGATTTGAACATCATTACTTACCATTAAATGAAATAGCGGTCAAATGTGAGCCTATAATTACTAAAAATAAAAATGTCGATGAGTATTTTGGAATTTCTAAATTAATTGTCTCTAGAGTTGTGTATCTAAATGTGTACTAATACATATATCTTTAAAAACGTCTACTTTTCGTTATTACTGTTATTAGTAATAAAAAATAAACGACATTTTTTGTATTAGAAAATCACTGTTCTTTTTGCAAACATCACTTTTATTGTTGTTTGAACAACTGTTGAAATACAACTATAATTTTGATTAATTGCCACTTTCAACATGGTAAAGCTGTATTTGACATCGGTAGTTCAGTTGCTATTGCAACTCAAATCAAATTATTTTATGATGATACTTAGTTTTGTCATTCTGAAATCAACTTAGTTTGCATGTGTATAAAGTTTAATTATTATTTTCATATTGGCTACTATACCGGCCCATTCAAGACCTTGCCGCTATGAGCGGAAGCTTAGAGCGGGGCGGCGAGCGGTAAGATCAAAGGTATAAAAATGTTTGAAGCACGCCACGAGACGCCGCTCATCGCGGAAACGCGCGCGGTGCGGGGGACTACCAAACTGAATTTCGACAAATCGTTCCACGACAAGATTTTACTTCGACACTGGGGTTTAAAGTAACCTAACACGAAGGAAATGACGGGATCATCCCCTTCGAACCTACCCTATCCGTGTCGGGGTGCCCCAAATTAGGTGTCGAAGTTGCATAATAATTGTCGGAGTAGCGTAATGTCGAAGGTCTATGTATAATGTTGAAGTAAAATCTTGTCGTAGAACGATTTGTCGAAATTCAGGGGAGTGGGTGCGGGGGATCTGCGGGAACAAAAGTACAAGCGAATGAGTGCGACGCCACGACACAGCGGGGCGGGGAGCGGTGTAGGAGTGACGAACGAGGGGGCGAAGTACTAAATATTTTAGACGATTTTGTAGCGGTAATGAATACCAAGGCGTTTATTACTGAAATTTTAAATCGACCGCCTATATGGACAAATTTTCTGGATTGGTGACAACCCTTTTGGATCTAATGTGCTGTTTTAAATGTACTATGTGTTGCAGAATATAATCAAAAGGTGAAAACTTTTGATTACTCATTCTTGTGTACTCATAAAACTTATCTGGACGTTTCCTGTATCCTTCGTATAAATCACGAAAATTCACAATTTAAATACCGATCTTTAATTAGTTCGTGCACCCCTTCCCTCAAAGTAAGAATATCTTGTTTTAAAAATATACTGCTTTCAAAACAGAGAAGGAATAATTTAGATTACGGCATGATATGAAACGGCTGGGTGTCTAAATACGTCCACCTCGGCCGCTGCACCGCTGCCACTAAGGCACTAACCGCTATGAGCGCTACTGAGGATACCTTACCTGCGCTCCGCTTAGGTCGTCCGCCCCGCCCGCCGCGTGATTTTCCGCTTACACGCCGTAAAAGGATGTAAACGAATTCGTGTAATTCCTTCAAACCGCGTGATCTAATGACGACATCCGATTAACCATAAATGTTTTTTTTTAAATATAACTAAAAATAATTTCAAAAACAAAAACTTGATTTTCCAATCAATCAATTTCCAAGTCATTTTAGAGCTCCGAGTTAACTGACTGCAAAGACCGATATCGCGCTAGGCGTGCCCGGCACCGTCCTGTGTCGCCGTACTTTTCATTCATGCGTGGCATCGAAATGTTCAACCAAATAAAAAAAAATGTTTGCTTATTTTCTTATCGAACCCTTATTAGGTGGTTTAGATAAGATCATTTACCCATACGACAAGAAAAAAAAAAGATTTTTAATCAGGCTAAATAAATCCTTTGCGTGGTCAATCTACACCGTAGTAGATCATATGATTTGAAGGAATTACACAAATTCGTTTACACCCTGTATTTGTGCAATTTCATTTCAGACATACCTAGAGAATTGCCCGCTTCCAGAGCGAATCGCGGAAGGTTCTCAAGAACATCCAAGTTTGTACAAGCGTTGGGGTCAACCCCAACGTTCGTACAAAATGGAGCGCCAACGTGCCGCCGACGAGACGTCAGGCCTGGATGTAATACGAACAGTTGCAGGAGTTAAATAACTATAGGACTACAAAACCCCTTATTACAAAAGATGGTTTAAAGGTAGACTACGGGCCTGTTCACATCTCCACGTCATGACGTCGTCAACGTGGAACGGTGCGCTAACGTGACACGGTGCGTTGACGTAACGTGCAAATTTACGTTACCGTATCGTAACACGTTCCACCTCTAGCCGCAAGCGCACACGTATATGCGCTCCGCCCGCGCTCAACGCCCAAGAGTTAGTCGCCGTCTATGTGCTCCGATGCTTTAAAACCATACCTTACTGTTTCTCTTATTAAAATTCAGGATCTACATGGTCAACGATAAATCTAACAATGATCCTGACGTGCATTTTTACGATACGGTAACGTAAATTTGCACGTTACGTCAACGCACCGTGCTACGTCACCGCATTGTTCTACGTTGACGACGGCGACGTCGTGACGTGGAGATGTGGACATAGGCCTTAAGGTAAACCCAGATCTAAAATATATCCATCACTTTACAACATCATAAATAACAAAGAGAAAGGCTATTTTAAAACCTAGGTTTTTCTTAGACCATCTTTTGCAATAAGGTGGATGTTAGTGGGTCGGTTGCGAAGATTAAAGATTCTAAATTCGTGTTGAGTCGCATCTGCTAGCCGAACATGTGCAGTGCGACTAAATTATGTCACATTATCTCGTGCCGAGACGAGATGATGTATGAGTTATCTCGTCTCGGCACAAGATAATGCGCTGACAAATTATGTCGCCTTGTGCATGTTTAGCCCGACTGACTGATGAGAAGTCGACTGTATATTTGTTTATTAGTGATAAAAGTGTGACTAACATAAAGTTGCAAAAGAAATTACGTGTTCGTGCGTGTATCTAAATTGACTCTGTTCAGTATCATGTTTGCAGTTGTAAATATATTGCAATAAAAACTATATTTTGTGACTGTGCGTGTTTAATTTAGTATTTCTGAAACCAGAAAGGAATGGGCACGTAGCTAACTACCATTAACTATCTTGGTTCGTGAAGTTTAGCAATGTTGTCTTACGGCCCTTTGAATCATCTATCCATCGGTAAATTGCCCTACTAGAGATAGATATTCGAGATAACGTCAGTGAAGTTCTAACAGTGCGGAAGGCAAAAATGGCTACTTTACAAGAGAGTGAAAAAACTATTTAAAACGAGCGTAACCTAAACGCAGTATTGTTTTTAATTATCATTACAAATAAACTCTTTGATGATTTAATAAACTTTTGAAAATCCTAATAATCTTTTTCACTTCAAGTAATATTGTGGCTTTCGCAGTATTGTCTGTTTTTGTCACAAAATGGCTTACGCACTGTAGAACTTCACTGACGATTAGCTCCATAGAAGTAAGAACAACGGCTGAAGTCTGCAGCAACGTATCAGTAGGAATATGTGCCTATTATAGGTAAACCGCCGTAAGTTTGGCCCTCCCGGTGATCTGCGAGACGCGAGAGGGAATGGTTCGACCAATTAGCCAGTGCGCAGTTATCTATTGCTGGTGAAAAGAAAATCGTCAATAATTACCATTATACAGCATTACTGGTTAGTCATTTTACATCCGAAAATCATGAACACTGTTTATCATTTTGTATTACAATACGGCCGACGTATCTTGGCGAGTCTGAAGTTAGCTGATTAGCTGCGAAGTAGACAATTTCGTTTCTAAAAGATTCATTGCGCAGCCAAAAAACTAACTTCAGTCGCGCCAAGATACGTCGGCCGTATTGTACTTTTACTATGGGGCAAATATTGAAATAAAGAGAAAAAAAAAATCTACTGTTCCATACACAATAAGCATAACAAAAAGTATGTTAAGCTGATTTTTTTTCAAGAATTCAATCTTTTTCCCACGGTAAAAGTTGTATCGAATGATGTGCAGAGTTCACGGTTAGTCATATAAATAAATAAAATAAGGTTTATTTCAGAATCTTGTACACTTTTGCAGTAAATCTTACACAGGGACCTCCTTTTAAGTAAAGAATATACCTGTGCTAGGAGGCCCCGCTCTTGAACATCAAATTATAAAGTGTACCAAAAGAAGAGTAGTCATTTTACATCCGAATGTAAAATGACTAACCAATTATGGTGTATAATTCATGAAAGATATTTTAGTGCTTTTCCTAATAAGCGCACGGCAAGTATCTTTATTTTTAGAGTGAGGTGGGAAGGTATTCTACGTTATTAAAGAAAACAACAATCATCCCTTTTGTTTATACATTTATTGTTTTTTTTTTTCAATTTTATATTATTGTTTACCAGATATATACTTTCATATATAATAATCAATTGTCTATCGAATATATACAACTTACATATAAACCTGAAGGTCCTTATGAACAACTACATTGAGTCTTATTATCTAGGTGGAATCATTTCGTTAAAAAACTAGTTGAAAACGTCTTCACGTGAAAAATGCAATTTTCACACACAAACGAATCAAATCTGATAATTGGGCAAAATAAATGTCAGAAGGAAAACTGCAAATGATAGCTTTTACCCTGAATTTGAAGCAGAAGAAAGTGTACTGCTTATGTAATAACAATACTCTTTGATAAATAAATTACAACTCGACAACCCTAATGTAATCAGTCTTTTAGTCGACTTTTGTCACCTGTGAGATGAAAATTTTACTCAAAATTATGTTGTATGTGTAGTTTGGATTTAAATTTTTATATTTAGTCTACTGCAGAGTAATTTGTCATGTATATTTAATGTTCAGAACTCAAAAATATTTAGCATTAATTTAAACTAAACTACCTATGACAAAACATAAAAACAGCTATGTGTAAAACCATATTTTTATAGGCTTATCAGTGGTATGCTATTTCTCCGAAAATATTCTTTTGTCAATGTCCTAATGCCTAGCCATAGTTTGAGTCCTCAGTAATTTGAGACGGGAAATTAAGTAGTATAAGGTTATAGTCCGTCCAGTCCTTTCTACTGAAGTTTGTACAGTCATATCGGGACAAACAGATTGTTTTAAATTACCTAAACAACCAAAGAAATTAAACTTCATCTTAATGCGATAGAATTCTTGTCAGAATGACAGTTGTCGTGTGCTGTGTTCACTCTGAAACACGCCTTGTATCATTGAGATATAGTTTAATTTTCTTTGTTGTTTATATCATTTTGAACAGTCTGTCCCGATATATTTGATCCTGACGGTACAAGGCCTCGTTTACGGAGACGCAAAGCTTAGCATGACTTCGGGGCGTAAAGCGGAAAATTCAATCATACGAAGACGTATTAGAGCCTATGCACACGACGTCTTTTTAACGCGCCGTTGACGCGCCTTTCTGTCATACTTCATGCTTAAAAAACGACATTGTGATTTTTTATGTATGGAGTTTGGCGGAAACGCGCTACTACAGCGCGTAGAAAAGACGCCGTGTGCATAGGCCCTTAGAGCGTTTATGGAGATGAGTTTTTCCAGGCGTATTATTTGAGTTGGAAGTTCTATGTATGACATTACATGGCGGAAAACGCGATGGAGCGCGCGGCAGACCTCGCATCCCCATAGACAAGGCCTAAAATGGTCAAACTAAAGTAGACTTAGATTATATGCCTCTAGATAGAACCACGGTGTGGCCGCTCATGAGACAGCAATACAAAACTAAAATACTGCATCCTCCCGTCGTAGAGCATACAATATACACTAAACAATGGAGTCTATGTCTCATAAATACAAGAATATGGGCAAACCGACGTTCTGTGACAGTGAGTTGGCTAAAAAGTTCGCCACGCGACGAAAAAACGGCACGTCACATGAGACAGAAGATACGATACTTTGTCTCAGTTTTCTTACTAATTTTGTATATATGCTTCTCACTTCCACACTGCCTATTGTAATCATGGCTACATCTAGCGGGATATAATCTAAGAAAGTAGGTGTAATTTGTACATGACAGTAAATAATAAAAGTACAAAATACGAAGTTTTAAGTTTTATTCTAAGCCATGAAATTAGGCCTATGTTGAGTTTGAAAATCAAAATATCACCAAAATAAATTAAAATTCAACTCAAAACTTCTCGTTTAGTACTATAAAAGTCTTTATGTGTTGATGCTGCTATTAGAGTTGTCGAGTTATAAAAAAGGTTATGCAAAAACTAATAAAAAAAAAACAAAATGAATAATATTTGATCAATTAATTTCTTCCACTTTGTACTAACACTGACCGTTTGCAAGAGAAACTAATTTTAATTGGGGTTAAAAGTTTTAAGTACTTGCCTTTAAAGGTAAACTTGTCAAATTAGTTCTTAATTGAGGTATATAGGGAAATGAAGTGGTGGGCTTTTTAGGAACTATTATTTTGTATTTTTTTAGTTTGTTGGTTAGATTAAGCGAGGAGAGGGGCTAATAACGCCGCGTTTGGTGAAACATATTTCGTTTCATATTTGAAAACATAACTGCAAGTGAGTTACACATCCAGTTACCACTTATCACGCATTTGCACTGACTGCATCCCAACTGAAGAGTTCACTGCAATAAAGGTGCAAGTTCGAGACGGGCTGCAAACTGCAGACTGCAACCGCGTCGCCATTGTAATAGCGCCTTTAAGGTGTGCACTTCAAAGGTGCTATTCCGACAGCGACTGCAAAACTTCAACCGCAGCCGCAGATCGCACCGCAAGCGATACTACTTTTGTAGTTTGCGGTTTGCAAACCGTCTAGGACACGAGTCCAAACCAATGTCAAAGTTTCTTTAAATCTAAGTCAGTGTGTTATTCGGACACTGGATTATGCAGTTCGTAATCTTGTTTACAAACTCAGCAATATCGCTTACAGTACCGAGATAAATACGTTTTTAAAAATCGATACACGGCTGGGAACGCTCAGCGTCATAGGTGTTCATCTTTGATCTGAATTTTCTTTCACCATTTATAAAATTAAAAAGCAAATATCTTAAAACAAATTAAAGAGGACATTTATCATTGTTGCAGTGGACCCTTCAATTGCCCAAACTGCATTTGGCAGTTGTATAGTTTATAATTGCGACTCTATATGCAGTTCACCAAACGAGGGGTTAGTAGCCCTCCAGATCTCATGAGGATAGGCGTTTTTATAATTTTGCACGAATAAGAGACTAAACACGGTCTCATAAGCATCAATTCGCATTTCAATCATAGCAAATGAGGCTTTTTTTTTGTCAGGACACTTATGCAAAGTATGGAAAGCTTTCGGAACTAAGAGTACTCGATTTCACAAGTGATATTGGTAAAGTGAATTTCAGAGCGATGGTGCACTACATCCGATCTGAATTTCATAGATTAGCAGCAGAGTTACCTCTGATCGTATTTTTTCGGATTCCTCGGATCAGGGGCCTACTCCCTAACACTGAGTTGCAAGAAAGATACCATTAGGTGATCATTAACTAATCCGTCATTAAGAATAATGTTTCCATTAAATTAAGGCCATTGCATGAACACTAATTAGGTCGTAGTTCGTTCTTCATTTACTAATTATCATATATTGAAATCATGGGGAGTTTGCCACATCAAAAAATAATTTTAATGGAAAGTTAATCATTCCATTAAATCTAGCTTCTTGCAATGGACAGAAGAGGTTAATGGAGCATTAACGTTCTAATGAGAGCATTAAAATTTAATGGACCTTTCTTGCAACTGAGTGTAAGTCTGTCAACGAAGTTAGTCGCCCGTCCGAAAGTAAGCCCGAAACGTAGGACAAAACAAGTCTCAAGTTCAACTTTTCGGACGGGTAAAAACACATCGGTAGTAGGGACGACTGTCAAATCGTGTTGTCATTCATTCTTAGTTCGGGCCCCGAAATAATCGAAGGTCCGTAGGTGATAGGGAGTAGGAAACGCTCGTAACTAAGGCCGAAACCACGGACTTCGTGCTTAGGGAGTAGACCCCCAGACGCAGTGCACAAACGATTTTAAACCATCCAGCTTTTTGTGAATTGATGCTGAATAATGTGATTAGTCCTTACGAGAACAGTTTTTTAAAATAAAGATTCTCTATTCGAGATTCTATGAGAACGCTATTAATTTTCTATGAGCATTAACGGCATGTAGTGATAGCTAACATGACGTTTTGCCCCAAAATTAAAAATCTTCATACAATTCTATTTTTAGTATTATCGTAACGTGCTAAATTATAAAAGCGGCCAATATGGCCTATACGTAATGTACGATGTACGTATTAGCAAACATGAATAGATAAAGAAATGCGGATTGATATCATAAATATGTGCGGCAGTAGACAATGAATTTAATTAAAACACTGGAACTTAATCATTTCCGGCCAGTGGGATGTATCGATTTTTTTCTTTAAAGAGAGTAGATATCTCCTTAAAAAGGGCAAGACAAGAAAATGACATTGAAAGAACCACAAATATGTCAACCAATGCCATAAAAAATAATAGAAATATTCAGGTTTATTAAAGGTATTGATTTGTTCTAGTATTCTGGACACAGAAATCTATCTTGCTTCATTGCGGTCAACACGACTGGTGTACTTACGGTAATTCTATGAAATATATACGCGATAAGTGTGCTAATTAACACAAAATATAAACAGCACGGAATAGTAAATAAAAAGAGTACTAATGTGCAGCGAAAGCGCGCTCCCGTCGTCCGTCGTCTTTCCTCCATCAATCGATACGCATCAAGAAGACCGCGCCGTATGACGCGCTGGTGATCGATCATCCGACACGTTCCGTCCACTCACGACTCGACTTCGAATCTACGAAGAATTAATATGCGTATTAGCACTCCATTTGTTTACTATTCTGTGCTTCCAGAAAAACTGCCTCGCCAACCGTGCTGCCCGCAATGAAAGCATTGTCAAAAAAAGTAGTAGGTATTTAACATATTTCCTTGCAAACGGCCTGACACCCCTATCATACGTTTGACAGAGCCAGACTTACATGACGCCGCCCCGCCCGCGCGCCATCTGCAAATAAACAACACCCGAATATCTCGTACAATACACGGACCTTCAATTTTATCACTTTTATCTCTAAAACATCTTTTTTTTTTACTTTTTCCTTTACTTTACGAACATACGTCTAATGATATTTGATAACTTACGCAGCCACGATGCGCTGTCCCCGTATACATCTATGGAGCATACAAAATTATGTGAGAATCGTATTTTAAGATTTACATGATTACACATTAATTATTAAACTGGCTATTTTATGGGTTTGCCGACGACCGACGAGGCTTTGACGACTGAGAGCGGTTACGCACTGCATCTGATCCGAATCCGTGAAAATACGTTCCGAAGTAGTCATAGAACTATTTGTATGGTAGTTTACTCACTAGATCCGACTTCGTCATCCGTGAATCTACCATTAGATTTATGACTAATTCGGAACGTATTTTCACGGATTCGGATCGGATGCGGTGCGTAACCGCTCTGATAGCGGAATCAGTGTCGTATCTAGCTAGCCATAGGGTCAGTTGCCAGGGCCTAGGGGGGCGTAAATTAGGCCGCGCAATACATTCTAACTGAAAAAATCCGCAGCAGATCTCGCGTTAAAACATAATGTTGATTTAAATGCAAATGAATTATCAATCTGCCGTCCGATTTCTAAAAGGCCGTTATGTGAGTAAGCCTAATATTGAGTTATAGGCAAGATCATGGAAAATGTTGTTTCTAGAAATTCTGAAGACATACAGATGTTTTTGCTATACCAAATTATTGGGCAACTTTGAGCTCATTGTATGACTTAATGAGTTACAGGACTAATATTGTTGTTAAAATTTAAGTTTTTGTTTTTAGTCATGCTTCTCTGTACTGAAATGTGACCACCTACACGTAGAGGTTCTCAAAATTATTTCGTCTGCCGCCCACTTTGAGAATCAATCATTTTCTAGCGACCCCTAATATTTATAACTTAACCACATTTTAAAAATCACAATCGCAATCATTACTTTTACCGCCCTCCTGTAGCCTCTAGCGCCAACACCCCACGGTGTTATGGCCGACTTTGAGAAAGACTGATCTACAGTATGGTATGATATGGTAATGTCTCTGTAAATCTCTGGATCTCGTAACTGATAAATGAAAGAAAAATACGGACCAGACTAGTCGATAGAGAAAAAAATGCGCTTTTACGTAGTATATAAAACTCAAATTTGACAAAATGTCACTTAAGTCTTTTGGAAGTCGGACGGCAGTAATGTGATGACATCAGTGGCAAGCCTATGTCCAGCAGTGAAATGGAACGGACAAAGGACTGCATGTTTCTTTTAAAACACTAGTTCTTTAGATATAAGTGTATATGCTACAATATAAATTATTTACAAATTATATATTATATTATAGCGAATTAACGTCAGTGAGAACTTACGTTAATCTTAGTTTCGCGCTAGCTCGACCAAATGCCGCTATACAGCTGGGTTTCGGCGTGGCGTCCCCATATATATTCCGTATTATATGAATAATTGTTATAAGTCTACATTTTATTACTCAAAAACTTGTGAATCCCACTATTTGGCATCCGAGACCTATACCTAAACAGATATGTAAAGTATTTAATTAGTTTTTATTCTAACTATGGATGAGTGGAGTGCTTGAATACCAAATGTGCATTTCTGAATTTTTGTTTTGATATTGGCTCAATAGAACCCTGTTTAATGCAGTAGTACAGTTTTATTCTAAAGAGAAATTTCTTTAGCACTCCATTCGCTACATATGCTGTGACAAAAAAATCATGAAATACTCACCATAACGAAACCATCAGTCCTCATCAGCGACAGGGCAACACCAAACCATCACAAGTAATTGCACCAAATAAATTGCAACACGTTGAAAACTTAACTATCACGAGGTTCTTAAACACTATAATCACATTAGTCAGTTCATCACTTATTATTAGTTCACTGTCAGTAGTAACATTTACACGCGTTTGGTTCTGGTGAGCTTGACGTGGCTGGTTCCGTATATGAACCGTGTGCGCCACTCCTCGTACTGCTACGTGCACGCGATGCTGTTGGACGTGGAGGGCGTGTGCTCGGGCTTGTCGGAGCCCTGGGGCTTCGGTCGCGCCAGCTCCGGGTCCGCCCCGTGCGGCGGGAGACCGTTCTGGATGTTCACCTCGTACATGTTGGACGAGTTTGAGTCTTCATTGTAGGATAGGACGCTGACTTCGTCCGTCTGTGGATAGAAACGATTATGGTATTACTTTTTTTATGTGATGATTTGGCAAACAAGCCGACGGCTTACGTAATGGTAAGTGGTAATCGCCGCCTATATACACCTACAACAACAAGAGGATTGCTGATGGGTTGACAACCTTAGAGACAAAGTTGGCAACTCTCATATGCCTGTAATTTACCCACCCAGCAACTTCCTTATTTTCATAAATAAAGGAAGCAAGTGTTCAGCAATGGATGTTCTAGGGCCATAGGTGTAGCCAGGATTTTGTCCAAGGTGGAAGAGAATAACTTAGACAAGTACTAACTCTTCATCTTTTTACAAAATTTGGAAGGGCTAATTGAGGTTATGGGGCAACTTTGCACATTTTGCCAACCTTCTTCATTTGCTCGAATAAATACAAGGTTAGTCAGAAAGGGGGTACTAATCCGAAAGGGTGTTAAAGTACACATGATAATGAATAACTTTTGTTCTACAACTTTTCCCAAAAGTCGATAGTTTAAGAGAAACAGCTGTTCAAAAATCACAAAAAAAAAAACTCTAAAATCTATCTATCCCCCGTTATGATCAGCTGTGTTTACATTTTAGGTCATATTTGGGGTCATGAATTAGAAGCACCATTTTCTGAATTTGTAACTAAAGCAGGGATAAAGAATTTTTGAAAAAACTAAAATAAAAATCATTTTATTTCGAAAAAAAATATATCGAATTTTGAAATTTTAACACTTGCTTTCAAACAGTCATCAGTGATACTATAAGTGGGCTTCGGATTAGTACCCCCTTTCCGACTAACCTTGTATAGATGGACATTGGTTTGCAAATTTTAGCAGACATGGGCGTTGAGTTGATGGAATCTAAACATTAGGTTAATTATTCTCTACAAGGGTTGAGGCAAGCGCCTCATCCGCTCCAGACTGGCTAAGCCCATGTTTAGTGCTGCTAATTATGCCCGCCAACCTCCGTTTTAAAGGAAGAGTGTATGGCCCTCGGAAATATATTTTTGCAGCCTCATTGACACAAACGACAGCATGGCACGCCCCTCCAAGAACTATGTTCAATTCAGCATTCATGCTGAAAACAACACAAATATGCATGCATGGTTGGTACCACACAAAATGGTGGAGGGCGACATTACGCGCTGTTTAGTTCTAGACGGTAATACAGTACAATAGGCTATATAAAGTACATACACTGCTCTCTGAGAGCCGCTTGGTCTTCTTGAGCGGCGCGGGCATGGCGGGCGTGAGCTCGAGCGGCTTGCGCTTAGCGCCCGACGTGGTGCGCTCGCGCTTCAGCAGCGACGCCGACAGGTACTGGTGCAGCTGCTTGCGACGCACATGACGAGCCTGCAGATCAACAACACCAGATTACTATGTTGACTGACAACACTTGTGGGGAGATATGAACATCCAACTTGCTAGCCCAATTAATTGAAAGGACAGTGAAGCGCAACCAACTGTTCCTATTATATGGAATGATTGAAAAAATGCATAAACAACGCGAGTATAAACCTGAGCTACTTAACTTAGTCAAATTACAAAATAATAAATTAGTTTACTATCTATACTAATAATATTATAAAGAGGTAGAATTTGTTTGTTTGTTTGTATGTAGGAGGTAACCTCCGAAACTACTCATCCGATTTCAAAAATTCTTTCACCAATAGGAAGCTACGTTATCCCTAAGTGCTATAGGCTATATTTTAGTATCAAAAAATTCGTTATTAAAGAAACTTTATCAGTGTGTTAAGATGTTTTTTTTATTATAAATTAACGGGAGCGAAGCCGCGGGCAAAAGCTAGTGTTTTATAAAGCCACAAAAGACTACCTCTTAAATTTTAAGTAAATTAATCTTATTCAATTTCCTATTCCTAGTTTTTTCGTAAGGCCAGAAGACAAAGCGTAATAAACGGGATGTATTGTATAGTCGTATCAGTTTTTTTGTTACATAGAAAGTTTAAAAATGATAGGGGATTTCTTAACTGCGGTCCAGTCACAGCAGCCGTCAATGACCATGTTTCTTTTTGTTGTAGGAGTTATAGACAGCCCTCTATGCAGAGCCTGCATGGAGGAGAACGTAACGGCAGTCCACGTGTTATTGAACTGCCTTGAGGTGGTCATACAGGGCTAAGTACTTCGGCAACCTGAGTTCTCTCCGATAGATTATCAGGAACAAATGGTTGCAGGGTTTTCTTGAGGACTTGGGGTGGATCAAAGAGCTTTATTTGCACAGAAAATACGCGCTTTGTCGTGGAGTTGCGGGAAACAGCCTATACTAGAGATTTTTAATATTACCTCAATAGTCATCCCCTCTCGCAGCATATTAGTGTTCTCAGCCTGATAATTGACTGCCTTCGTGAAGGACAGAATGTCATACGTGAGGTCCACGTTTAGGTTAGTCTTCTCAAACACCAGGCCGATGAACCACATTGAACAGTAGTTCGCTATGATTTCACCCTGAAATAATATCATGGAATAATTTTAGTAGGAGGTAAATTATGGTTTAGATCAGGGGTGGGCAAACTACAGCCCACAAATAGTTTTAATTCGGCCCGCCAGCCTCCTATTTAGAGCAAGAGCGTATATGAGGCCGTCAGCGCAAAAGTGGCCTAAGCTACATTGTTTCGTATAAGTTATATGCGGTAAACAATATCAAACATACTAATAAAATAAAACATTTAGGGCCTTATTACAAAAGATGGTTTAAACCAAGACTAAGGTAAACCACGGTTTAAAATATACCCATCACTTTCTTATGTTATATGACAAAAAGAGACGGGGCTATCTTAAAACCTAGGTTTTTCTTAGACCATCTTCTGTAATAAGGGGGAATATGTCAAACTAGAGTTAAGCCATTTTTTTATTAAAATTAGCATGTTTGATATTATTTACCGCACATAATTCTTCTACGAAACAATGTGACTTAGGCCACTTTTGCGCTGACGGCCTCATATAGACTCGGAAATATATTTTTCAATACTCAATTCTTTATTGCATTCCATAATGTAATTTTAACAGGTGGTAAAATTAAGAGTTTGGGATCAATTATGGACCCTGTTTGGTACAGCATATTTTAGCCTCATCGAAACAAATAGCCGTAATAATTCCATTTACAGTAAATTACAGTACGCGTAAAATAAGGTTAGCCTCTCTAAAGTGAGGAACCGAACTCTGAAATCCTGTTCTGGAGCGGCAAAGTTATTTTACGCGTTAAATAACTTTGCCCCTCTGTAGTGTAGTGTAGGAACAGAATGCTCAAAGCCTGGTTTCAGAGGGGCAAATTTATTTTACGCGTACTGTAATTTAAAACAAAATACTTTTTTTTTATTCTGGCCTTTTGCTATATTTCTTGCGTTTTATGGCCCTGATAAAAAAGTTTGCCCACCCCTAGTTTAGATACATTCTCTGTGTCATCCTGTGAAGAAGTGTCCTTATTCTGCTGTGGGAAGCGGGTTCTATTCTCTGAAGATAAGCATTCCAGAGCAGTTATGATAATATGCTTGAAAATATAAAAGGCACATACGAAAGTTAGGTATCACAAAGATAATGGCAAAATCGGATTCTTTCGTGCAAGAAGACAGAGGATATTCAATATTCTTTCTATCTCTCAGTAATTTAGTAAACAACTCACATTTTCATTCTTTTTAACTTCTGGCGCCGGATCTGTTGGTAATGGTGCTCCTAGAACAGAGATTGTCACATTAGTCACTTAGAATAACATACACCCTGATTCAGAACAATTCGATTAGACAAGTTGTCGAACGATTTGGTAAGCTATCTCTTCTTTTCTCGTTACGAGAATCATAGAACGAGATAACAAACCGAATCGATCGACAGCTGTTTATCAGAGAGGTTCTGAATTGGGGGACAGCATACAGTGTATCTTCTTGACGAAAGAAGAAGATGACCAGCATATATGCATGCTTACCAATCGTGGAGATTATCGTAACGATCTCCGTCAATCGATCGTTATAGAGATTTAGTAGGTAGCGTATGTACAGGCAGATGTTTTTAATAAAAAATAATGATTTTGATGAAAATACTGAAATAAACATTATAACTCTAATCCTTCGTCCTAGTCCTAGCTGGGCGGGGCAGTGCGTAGTTTGTTTTTAGTAGTTTGAATACAGCAGAAATTTTAATTTCGCCTTAACTCATCAAATACTATAAAGACTGTATAACAACGCAACTGTATGACAAGTCAACTACGTTGTAACGTACTGCTTTAAGACGCGCAAACGTCCGTCGCAACGCAATACAGCGCGCTGCCCAGCTAAGACTAACCGTAAGCTACCTGGCGGCACCTATAATGGTTGTCTCTTATTAAGCTGGACTTCTGTGGGTCGCGGCCGGTGCGACTGTGCGCGCGGCCGACGCTCCGCATCTTACGCGACAATACTAAAAGCGAGCCCCCCGCGACGGCCGGACCGACATTTACTTTTGGGTGCTAATTAAACAGACTTCTTTTTAATAGCATTATTCGCCTCTAAAAATCTACATTGGCTTCTAAATTACTAAGTCAGCCACAATTAACGAGCGTCTGAATGATACTATCTTAGCCACTAGTTATCTTCTATATAAGCCACTGTTCGTCACCCACTTTCATTTTCACAATAAAAACAAATGAAAAACAAAAAGAGTCGACGGAACCCCGCTGCGCGCGACTCCTATTTCTGTCTGCAGGGTTTAAAGTAACCTAACACGAAGGGGATGACGGGGGCTTCGTTCGCTCGCTTTGCTCGCTCACTCTACCCCCCGTCATCCCCTTCGAACCTAACCTATCCGTGTCGGGGTTCCCAAAAATTTAGTTGGCGTTGTAAAAAAGTCGAATTACTTTATTAGAGGTTATCTCATTTTCCCGTTGCTTAGTTATAAAATGAGAAGTTTGGTCACGTGGCCAATAAATAAATTTGTGGCTTGATTTATTATTTCTCTTTACTTTTTACTGTAGTATTGTCAGCAGACGCGACCCATGCAAGTCTATCTTAAGTGTTGAGTGGAACTGAATAGACTCACGTTATTGTTAATCTACGGATTGTTATAAAGTTTATAAGTTACCTGGCGGCAATGCGAGTGGCTGTCCGTTGTTAGTGTTCAGGGGCACAGAATTGTAGCACTCTGGATTCACGTGCGCTATTGTTATGTGGGAGTTGCGCTCTAGAGTTGCTGTAACAAACAAAACACATTTGTTTTATAAATATAGAAATAAGATGTGCGCTTAGCGTAGTAAGATTAAGAAGACGAACGGTTCTCTTTGTATTTCTAGCTTTTCCGCTTCGAGGATAGTATGTGCAATCATTTAGCGTCTTTATTACAGGCATTAATCAGGTTTAACTAACTACTATTAAAAATATAAAACAATACAATATTATTTTAAAGAAAGTAGAGAAAGAACATGGTATTTGAAGAAATAAATAAAATCGATGACGAATAGAGGAGCACGAGAGAACTCGCTTTAGAGGTTTAAGGAAAGGGCATTTTCTGTTTTCGTCGCGCGAAACGTTTATTTGTCAAATTACTACTTTGATCAACATCTACATAATTGTTGATCAAAGATTTACCTCCGGTTTCTGAGTTAAGAATTTTAGGATAAGCAGTACCTAAGTAACATTTGAGTACGGAGTTGTTATAGAAATGTATTAAAATATCGTGCTCAAATATTAGTTAAGTATTGCTTATCCTGAATTCTCAACTCAGAAACCGACTGTAAGCCCGGCCGCACCATAAGATATTTCTGTCAGAACATTTCTGACGGGTGCGTGAAGGCCCTACGCATACATCTTGTACTAGAGGCCGCACACTGTCAGGCTTTGCTGGATCTGACAGCCTGCGGGCTATACTACAAAATATACGAACAAAATCGCGATAATGCGCGGCCGGGCATACTATGAAGTTTAAGAGTGTGACGTCATAGTATCATATAACTGCCCTTTTTAGTGGGTTAAGTTCTGGTTGCGGAATTTGTTCGAAAGAGTTACCACGGCCCTGGAACGCAAAGGGCATTAGGAGGAACACGGATGGGTTTTCGTCAGTAAGAGTCTGACACTCCTTTCCGCTCCGCCCAGAGCGGAAGGAGTCATAATAATATGATGATTTCCCATCCATAAACAAAAAAGTAGGTTAATATTGCTTTCACGGTAAGTTGATTAATTTGGCAGATGTCAGTTCATGACATGAAAATAAATTGTAATGACGCTTGTGTATGACAATTTAAACCAAAAAGTATTAAATCAATTTTAAATATTAATGAAGCCTTACCCAAAAGGTTGTTTTAAAATCAGAAACATAGAAACAATATAGTTATATGTGTTTAACGCCACAATTATATATTACATACATGATTTTGAAAAAACCCCGACGCGTTTTCAAACTTGCGTCAGATGGTACCAGTTGCCAGAGACGTGCGTATCGATAAAATAATTTCGATAAATTTATATTAACAGAATGAATATTTTGACTAGGTATCGTAATAATTATAGACGATAGGCTCAGTTGATTGAATAATTAAAATAAGGCTCATTATAGCCCAGTTGCCTTGCAAAAGGTCGGTCAGTCCTAAATTTTGGATACGTGATACTGATATGTGTTCTTATAAAAATTACAAATTTTGTACCTTGAGTGACCTCGGCGCGCTCTGCCATCTTGGGTTAAAGAACCCAAAAATGAGTTTTTATTAAATAACTCCATATGGGTTTTATGCCAAAAATTATTCACATCAATTTTGTAGAAAATTAAATTCTTATTTTTCATTCCAGACTCAAAATCAGAGGTATTTTATAGGTTTGAAGCCCATGTCTGTCTTTCTGTTTGGCTGTCTATTTCTCTCTCTGTCTGTGTGTCTGTTTGTGGGCTTTTCATAAAAAAACACCTAACATAACACATCCAAAATTCAGGACCGACGAACCTTTCGCAAGATAAACCTCTTTTTCGCGACCCGGCTACTGGGCTTATTATTGGTGATAAATAAACATTTATGTTCACTCATCCCATACCTGCTGGATTCATTATCACATCAGCACGTAATCGTCTATTGTTGAAGATATGCATGCTAATTGACTTAATCCTAATTACTTAAATCACAAGTATTTGAAATGTACATAAAATCACATTACAATAATTTGTCAAATTCTCGCTGAAATTTTACAAATTTTATCGATAGTTGAATCGACTACAGTCACATGTCTAGCAACTCCTATTGACATGTGTCATTTTAATCTTCTTATCGTGAAAACAATATAATAACTGACGTAACTACTGCCCGGCTTGTTTATTTTGCTTAAAGTGCTTATTACATTTGGCTGAATTAAGACGTCTTAATTCAGTCGTTACTGAATTAAGTCAAGTGTAATCGCAATTAGCAACCTAGGATCCTAAATTCAGTAGCAAGGATGGTTTCTGACTGACTAAATCATTTAGAAGCTTATTTAGAAACGGATTTAGGAAGGTGTAAACGCATTTAGTAACTAACTTCCGTCGTTGCGTGAGGTTGTATAGTTTTATTTTGACCAAAGAGTATAGTAATATATGGGAATAGAGAGCCCTCTCGCGAGATTCTTTGTAGATTTTTGCATGGTATTAACACAGTCTACTTAAATCTAACTCCTTACAGTCGGTCAACGTAGAACATTGTCGCAGAGCAATCGTGCGGGGGGTTGCGGGGTGAAGGAGCGAAGGTTATGTCCCGAGTAGCCATACTGCATACCTACTCGGGACATAAATTCCAGGGCTCGCACTTTTTGATTTCGAATTTGATTGACATCGTTCATAGTGTTGTACCTATTACGATAATTTTATTTTAGAGTCTGTTTACTAATCCAAGATGGCGGCATACATACATTTTCAAATGATTGTTCGTGGGAAGTCATTTCCACGGTTTTCGGGGTCACTGATGCCGAAAATAACGTCAATATCCAAATCCAAGATGGCGGCCATAACAATTTTCATCTAATCATCATGGGTGTTAATTTCATGGTTTTCGGGGTCACTGATGCCAAATTGCTGCTACATACCTTTGCATTATTTTGTCAATCGTCAAAATTACGCATGCGTGGTTTTCTTTTTGCGTGTCACTGTTTCTATAAAACGTTAATTAATTTGGACGTTTGTTTGACAAAGTTTGTGTAATTTGTTTTATGTGACAACCCTATGACAAGTGTTACCAATTTTGACATTTCATAGGACCTGCCAAATGTATGGGCGTTGACCCACTGTATGTAGTAAGTAGGTACACTGTGGTATTAATATGTGATTTTTGTATTTGCGAAAAATGATCGCCTACGTCAAGTACGTCACCCCCCCCCCCCCTTTGAGTTTCTGTCGATGCGTGAGGACGTATAGTTTTATTTTGTATTCCCGAATAAAAAAGTGTAGTGCGAGTGCGGTGCGCAGCGTGGGTACCTACGAAATGACGAAAGAAATAGAAGTTATGCTCAATATTTTAGAGCTGTATAAAGATATGCCCTATCTTCGGGACAAAAATGACAAAAATTTCCTGAACAAAAATGTACGAAATGAGGGCTTCCAAGTGCTACTGAGTTTATATAAATTATAGACGAATCGGCTACAATAAAGGCCAGGGCTGGGCAAAGGCCAATTTTTTGGTCTGGATAATACTGGAGCCATCCTCGCACACGACACGTCCGACTCATATCAACTCACGAAAAATATGCCTATATGGAAACTGAAAAAAATACACAATGAATTCAATGAAATTTCTTTTAATCAATAAAAATATTTAAGTTTTCTTATGCGTTATTATACTTAAGCACTACTTACTCTACGTATCCGCATTTGCCTTCAAATTTTCGGTATACATAGATTTTGACGACATCTTTTTGATCATGTTTTTAGTTGGTTATGTAGGAGACACAGTCGCCGTGTCTTTTGTTGTAATTAAAGCTGACACATCGCACCCTTAGTAATATAAGGGCATAATACAAAAAAGTAGTTTTTTTGTGAAATCGCGTTGAAAGATTCTGGATTCCTATTCCAGCTTATTACGCTATTTCCCAAAAAACTACTATTTTTTGTATTACGCCCTTATATTACTAAGGGTGCGATCATGTTGATTTAGGAACCTATTCTTTATTTTTGTTTTGTTTAAATTCACCAGACAGAAGATTCTTTCGCACAAAGCGTTGGACATCGGCAAACATAATAATGCTTTCGCGAAATTTGTAATATTTGGATTCGGATATTTTGTAGCCCCATTTGCGTCCAGGATTTTTCCAATCGCTCCCCAAAATTTGTCTACACTCAAAATTGTGCTGGTGGCGCTACTTCCACCTGATTCTAACAAGTCTCTTGGAAACCAAATCAATAAAGAAGTATTCCAGTTTGATTACAGTACGTAGTCATATGAAGCACTTGTTTAAATAAGCGGGAAATCCCCGTATAATTTGGCCATGAAACAGAAGTTGCCAGTTCGAAAAAATCATTTGTAATCTCATTATACATATATAAAACCTGATGTACTGTATACTTTTAAAAAAGATAATTCAAATTATGTAATGTGAATTGTCATGAAATCATTTAAATCTGCCGAAATCTGCCACTTTTGTGAATCGTCAGCAGGATCTGCCACAGATAAAATTTTGGAGCGAAATCTGCCAAAATGGCAGAAATCTGCCACAAATGGTCACACTGACTAAATTTAGGACAGTGTGATCAGAAGCTTCTAATTTGCCCTTCTGAATTAAGACGTCTTATTTCAGCCAAATGTAATAACGGTTTAAGCTTTGGTTTCCTAGGATAGCGGTGCCGTCTTAAAGCGGCCGTAATGCAGCGGTGAAAGACGTCACTAGAACGTTGTCTATGTAAACAAAATGGCGCGGTTTCCTAGAGAGCGGTAACTGACACCGTAACGTCAAAAAGCGGTGCCGCCATTTGCATGACGGCCGTCTTGTCGGTGTCAGATGGTTTCGTGAACGTTTTATTGATAGCGGTGAAGCTTTTTTTAATACGTACTTGTGTTTTTTTTTACCGGAACAACTTATAAAATGAGTTCCAACTCTTGGAGCAGCGAGGACGACGAAATTTTAATAGATTTCGTACGTAACCATGAAGCTATTTATAATATAAAAAGTAAAGAATACAGAAAAAGTCAATTGAAACAGAATTTGTGGCGTGAAATTGGAGAAATATTAAAAAAAACAGGTTAGTAAGTATATACAATTTAAAAAAAAGTTTATAATTATCTATTTTCATTTCACATTACAGTACTTAATTAGCTACATTTATCTTATATAAGAACAGCCTAATGTTGTGTCGCATAATTATGTTGCCACTCAATAGCCCCTGGTCCATTGAAGTAATTTTTCAATGTTTCTCGTATTTGAATAGGATTCGTTTGGGCTCGAACATTGCGATTTGCCAGAGGTATTAAATTTTCAGTAGGTAATGAAAGAGGGTCATCAACATGTTTTTGACCAGGTGCCAGTACTTTTGCTTCCCGTAATATGTTATATAAAATACAAGCGCTCACTACTAGTTTGTCTGTCACAGCTGGGGCAGTAGCAATAGGTACGAAAAATAATCTGAAGTAACCACATAAAATTCCAAATGTATTTTCTGTAGTTCTTCGAGCTCGTGATAATCGGTAATTATATACGGCTTTTGATAAATCATGGATTGATTGCTGTCTTGGATAGGGTTTCATCAAGTTTTCGTGGAGAGCAAAAGCTTCATCTCCCACTAAAACATGTGGTATCACATCATTTGTTCCAGGTAGGGCCTTAGATTCTGGTATATTGAATGTTTGATTTCTTATATTTTGCCCTATTTTACTTTTTAAGTAAATACCAGCATCTCCTTCTCTTCCATAAGAACCAACATCAATGGCAATAAATTTACAATCCGCATCGACGACTGCTAGCAATACCATTGAATAATACTCCTTGTAGTTGTAATATAATGATCCACTATTGATGGGAGCCTTCATTCTTATGTGTTTTCCATCAATTGCTCCCACGCAGTTTGGAAAATTCCACTTTAATAAATACTGGTCACTGATTCTTTTGAGTTGATGATCTTTTGGCAATGGTATAACTAATTGGAGCATGGTTTTGACTATGGTAGTACTAACTTCTTTTATTATAGCGCTTATCCAGCTATGGCTTACTCGATACTGAAAGGCAAGCGAGCGATAAGACTCTCCTGTGGCCAAGTGCCTGAAATAAATAATGAATGTAATTAATCTTAGTATGGATTTGTTACCTATTACATAATATATTACTGAAAGATTGTTTGAGGGTATGACTCTATATATTCTTTGCTATAGTTACAAATTAAATAAACTTTTTACAGATTCCGATTGCTCCAAGAGATGGTGTTACATACGAGACTATTATATTCGACGTAGAGGAAAACCAGGTACTGGTTCAAGCGGAGAAGCAGCAAAGAAAAGATCTGATCTCCTGTCATTCTTGGACAGCCTTCCTTCATCCCAAAGAAGCAGTATTACGAATGTTGTAGATGAAAACTCAGGAGATAATAGTGTGATAATGGAAAACACTCATGATATCAGCGAAAGAATACAAACCTCGGAAGACGGGGCTATGATAATGGAAAATACTCACAACAACGAAGAAACACAATCAAACACTCAGGAAACAGAAGATAATCACAAAAAAGAAAATAAAGCTAAGAGCAGCGATAAGAAACGGAAACATAATGCACACAGTCAAGAACGTCTAAACCTACTTAAGAAAATTGCTGATCGGAATTCTACTCAAAGTGGTTTAGATGAAAATGATCTCTTTTTTGGTTCAATGGCAAAAATAGTAAAGAAGCTGCCACCTTACGAGCAAGTACAATTAAGGTTGCAAATAGGATCATTAGTTGGTAATGCTGAATTACGCCAAATTTCAAACAATTCACCTCAAGTCTGTGCCTTATCTCCAAGACCCAATACTAGCAATAGTGATTATTATGCAGATATTGTTCCTTCGCCAATGTCTACCACAACTACTACGAGTAGTACTAGTGCTTCACTAATTGTAGCTCCTTCTCCGCAAGACACTTCACTGATTACAGTCGATGAACAGCCAGGCACTCGTTTAATTAGAGTAGATGAACAAGGACAAATATATTTAGTTTCGCAAAACTGATAATATTAAATAAATACAGGACCAATTAAAATGTTCTTTTATTGACTTACCTAAGAAGTATACACAGTTTTTGTTCTGGGATTATTGGTTTTGTGTGTCTATTGTATGGTTTGTAACTCAAATCATGTCTTATGTGGTTAAGTACGTAATCAAATAACTGTGGTGTAAGGCGAAAGTATTCTCTGAATTTCTCTTCATTGCTCAGTAAACGACGACGTACTAAAATCTCAAATGCACCTTCAGTACCACGAGATTTGAATAAATCGTCTTCCGCCATACGACTATTTTCCTCTTCTGATGATAGTTCATCCTCCAAGTAAATTACTAAAGCTAAATCAAGGTCGTCCATTTTCTATCTTGGATGCTTTTCGTTTGACGTTTGTTTTAAAAAAATGACTGACGGTGTGTTAAAACGGCCGTGGAACTTTCCACATGTCGTCACCGTAAAGACGGCCGTCTTTTTGCGTCCGTAATATTACGGCCGCTATATGACGGCACCGCTATCCTAGGAAACCAAAGCTTTACTTCCACAGCATTATGTGATTTTTCAGTAGTCAGTCAGGTTTTAGTTTTTGAACTTACTTTTTATGAATAAATGAGTTTCGAGTTTGAGTTGATCAGTCGTGCTGTTTGACTTTAAATCGTTCATGACTGTGGCATTTTTAAAAATATTTCATGTTTTTTTTTTACTATTGCTCATCATTTTTGTAACAATTCGAGATTTCTAATAAAAATAAATAGAGAAATACCCCATGTTAATACTATTGCAAATGTCCGAATGAATAATGCGTAATTTGAATGAGGAATGCGTAGGAGATTAGTGTAAGCGGTATAAATAGATCTATTTTCATATAAAATTTTCAGTGTTACATCCCGCATATAACTGCCCTATATAAACGCTGTTTATATGAGAGTCATTGACCTAATTTATACGCCTCATTAACCAATGTAATGTATGTTTTTATTAGGTCATCTACGCATTTTATAAACGTTTTAACGTTTTCAGCAATATCGTTATACTCGAGTCTTTTTACACATCTTCTAATCTTTAAATAAATAAATTTAGTTTTATATTGTGATGCTCTGCCTAGCCTTTTCCCAACTATGTTGGGGTCAGCTTCCAGTCTAACCAGATGAGGCTGAATACCAGTATTTTACACGAAGCGACTGCCATCAGACATCCTCGACCCAGTTACTGGGCAATGCTGACATCCTAAGGTTAAACCGGTTGTCAAACAGTTTCGGGCTTCTGAGTACCCACAACCAGGGGCGCCGGCTTTTAGAAACCCCGTAGGTGCTCATGCCCATTTGATGACTCGTTTAAAAGAACTGGCGAAATACGAGAAGAAAAATTCAGGACCAATGAATAAATATTCTACATAATCGTGAAAATCGCAACTAACCTGCGGTTTCTGAATTGAGAATTCGGGATAAGCAATACTTAAGTAGTATTTCAGTAGGGAATTGTCAAAAAAATGCTTTGAAATCCGTCATTTTGCGATGTGTTCGGCCCGGATAAGTGTGCGTTCACCTTTATCCTAGAATTTTCAATTCAGAAACCGGAGGTTAATCAGTCCAGTAGAACTCACACACTCAGGACAGAAAGATGTTGCATTTTATAAATGTAGGAAAGATAGGTAAAAAAAAGCTAGGTTGGACAATAAAGTTGGTTCGCCTGTGTGCGCGCGCATCATAATCGATAGTAAACGCAAGTAATAGACGTCTCGCCGCGCGGTGAGTGCGGTTGTAGAGATATCGCTCAAAGGCGATTACTGATGAGTCAATGGTCACGGGTGCTGCACCCAATATTTACCTCTCGTGGGTGCCGGAGCCCCCGAACACCGTCGGCGCCTCTGCCCCTAAACTGTCATACTGCCGCGTTAACGAAGACACTAACTCGAACTTTTTGGAATCCTTCAGGAACTCGGTTTTTCAGTAAGCTCTGAATGCAATAACTAAAACAGTTCAAAACTTAGAGCGCGTTTTTTTTGGCAGCGGCAAAATCGAGTTATTGTATTCTTCGTTAGTGCGGCAGCATATACATTTGTATGACACCAGGGACCGACGGTTTAAAGTGCTCTCGAATATTCACCTTGCAAATCAGCAGCTTGACCTTGCAAATCATATGATCCGCGCGGTTGTTATGTAGCCACGAGCCCATCCTAATCACTACATAGTATAAAACAAAGTCGCTTCCCTGTCTGTCCCTATGTATGCTTAGGTCTTTAAAACTACGCAACGGATTTTGATGCGTTTTTTAACCGACTTCAAAAAGGAGGTTCTCAATTCGATTGCATTTTTTTAAGTTTGTTACCTCATATCTCCGTCATTTATGAACCGATTTGAAAAAATATTTTTTTGTTCGTAAGGTCCCATATAAATTTTGTTATGATTAGACCATGAACTTCAGAGACATGGAACGGAACTCCTCATCGGATCAAAGCAAAATTCTCAAATTACTAATATTGCTTTGTTTATATTTGTTGTTGGGAACTGACTACTGGAAAAGAGGAGGGGTGCGTGCCCCCCCCCCCCCCCCCCCCTTGGAATGTTTTCATTATATCGTGTAACGTGTAAGGTATCATTTGAAAGGACTTTTTATGCCCGACTACGTCAAAGCCAAAAAGAAGGGTTATGAAGGAGGGGCTTAAAATTATGACACTAAAACGTATTTAATAAAAAATAAACTTTAAAAAAAGTTAAAACCGACTTCAAAGAAATACTAAAAGGAGTAAAATAATTACCATAATATAAAATTAACAGTTTCAGAAGTCGGTGCAACTCTACACAAGCAAATAGAAGCCACCGACTTCTGAAACTGTTAATTTTATGTTATGGTAATTATTTTACTCCTTTTAGTATTTCTTTGACGTCTGTTTTTACTTTTTTTAAAACTTTTTTATTTTATTAGATAGTGTGATTCAAGAGGAAGGGTTTAAGCTATAAAATGTACACGTGCGAAGCCGGGGCGGGTCGCTAGTAGTCTATATAATAGTACAATAACTCACTGATAAGATGTCTGATCTTGCTCTCGATGAGTCCGCACCACTGCAGCTGGTCGTCGGGGCTGGCGGACGAGGCCAGCAGCACTATGAAGTGCTTGTAGCGAGAGAAGAAGTTGGGTGCTTCGAACAGACGCTCCCAGCCGCACTTGCCGAGCATTATCTCGTCGGTTATTGCTAGACCTGTGGGGAAATAGAAGCTATTGTAGTTTAACACGAAAATATTATCTAACATAAACCTGTGGCGTGATTTTGGCAGTTCCTAGCAAGTATTATAGTTTGACATTCGACGACAAATCGACTTGTAACGAAATATTCTACACTATTATGCGTGGATTACACGTAACGAGTACAGTGCTGAGACAGTGCACTCCGCAGTGTTGGGTAGGTATGATCACATCACCGAGCGCTCGACCAAGTAAAAGTGCGAGACAGACACTCGGACCCCATTCTCTTTACTTCACCGAGTGTCCCAGCCCGCGCTTCTCTTGCTCATAGCTCGTTTGACATTCGGCAGGTCTAAACACGTTCTCAGTAACTTAAATATTTTTGTTTTGATTTATTTCTACCTAATAATTCAGTCAATTCTTCAGTATGAGTAGCTTGGTAGCTTCTTTAATATTTTTCTACGATAATATTCCGGTTTACACGATACGTCGATCGATCGACTGAACTAACTCCTACGAGACGACCTAGTGAGATATTGCTATACACGTAACGAGTACAGTAGCGAGTGCCAGTGGCGAAGGCTCCATACAACTCGATTCCTATCGGCTTCCCTTTCGAAACCAGTAGTTACTGGAATTCACGCATCAAACTTGAGCAAACCAAGCATTTTTTGGTCCGGCTTCCCTTTTAAGAAAATTCACCCTACGCCACTGGCGAGTACTTAACTGTACTCGTTACGTGTAATGCTTAGATTACACGTAACGAGTACAGTTAGTAGTAGTATTAGACATAATCAACGATTGGTGAGCAGAGCCAGACTTCTTCCGTTCTTACTTAAAGCCGGACGTTAAGAATAGCACTACCCTATCTCTTCCTATGGGTGTCATAAAAGGCGACTAAGGGATTCACTAGAGGATGGGCAGCAGCGTTCTCTGAGTACTTTAACAACCATACTGCGATCGACAACCCGCCTGCCAAGCGTGGCCATTACATTACAGAACATTGTTTGGGGGAGGCCTATGTCCAGCAGTGGACATCATTCGGCTGAATGATGATGATGATAAGCAGAGTCAGTCTCGTATCGGTGACGCTACTGCCCATCACCAGTTTAGCAAGTCGAGTGGTAATCGCATACTATAATAGTCATAAGAACTCCATTGACCAAAAGCAAAGTACCATTTATACAAATTTTTAGTCTTATCTATCTGCCTAGTCTTTTCCCAACTATGTTGGGATCAGCTCCCAGTCTAACCAGATGCAACTGAATACAGTACTTTTCACGGAGCGACTGCCATCAGACCTCCGCAACCCAGTTAGTGGGCAATGTCAATATCCTAAGTTTAGATTGGTTGTCAGACTTTCGGGCTTCTGACTACCCGTGACTACTGTCATAGGTATTCGTATAACAGCCGGGACCAAAGGTTTAACGTGCTCTCCGATTACCCTTAGGCTGCTTTTCCACCAGAGATGTGCTATGCAACGTCGCTATGGATGCGTTTGATATCCACCAATCATATTAATTGGTCCACATAGCATAGCACTGGTGAAAACTGATTCAACTAAGCTACGTTTTTTATATGGAAGGATGCGTGCTGTGGATGCGTGCTATGGATGGTCGCGAGTGGTGAAGCTATGTGCAGAGCAGTGTACCTACAGTAGGCGCGCGTTTGTCCCCGAAAGTAGACATTTTTATAGCACATCTTACTCGCTCCGCTACATAGCTTAGCATCAGTAGAAACGGTAACATAGTTTCGTAGCTTAGCTTTTACATTCTCGCAGCATAGCTACATTGCACATCTCTGGTGGAAAGGCACCCTTAAACTGTTTTCTATTTTTCGCTGTAGGGCTCTCAGTGTAAAATATTGATTAATCTTTAACAGCTGTCTAGGCTGGAAACTTGCTCATCATACGTTAATATTACTAATGTTGCTTACCCAGTCTAAACTCCTCCATGATGACGGTTCTGGTGGATGCGCACACGTTGAACGTGGAGTTCTGTTGTGGGTAGGCCGGCGTTATGATCGGCATCAGATGGAAGCGGTCCGAAATGTTTACCTGGTGTACAAAACATTTGATGTAACATCATTTGTTCAAGAGATTATCTCTATAAATAAATAGGCCAAGACAACATGGTTAAGTACCATTTTCTCTTCAGTTTGTGAACCTTTTATTTTTTTTGTACCGCTGAGGAGATATAGGGTAATCAATAAAAAAAAATTTTTTTCGCGTAACTTTGCCTCACTCTTTGATTTCTCCTGTATCGTGGGTGCGTTTACAAACACAAATCTCACATACACAAACACCCAGACCCGAAACAACTATCTGTAGGCCATACAAATTTTTGTTCCGTATGGGAATCGAACCCACGACCCGTAGCGCAGAAGCCAATCGTTCAGACACTGCATCAAAAAAGAATTCCACATACATGAAGTTCTATCTGTCTGATGAGTAGAACTTTAGAGCTGAACACGCAATGGCCAAATGCCTACTCAAACGCTGCTCAATTTTAAGTTGCTGTTAAGTTCGTGTCGTCTCTGTCACTTCGCCTTAAAGGGAAAGTGACAGCACGAGACTTAACGGCAACTTACAGTACCCAGCAGTAAATATTACACATCGAGCTTTAGAAAGAGATATCGGCTAGCTTCGGCTTTATAGAGCGTCATCTTTGTCGCACGAAGCACTAACAGTCCGGTATCTATCACATAGGTATGAGTGACAGACACAATGCTCTATGAAGCCGAAGTTAACTGATATCTCTTTCAAAAGCTCGATGTGTAATATTTACTGCCGGGTACTGTCAAATTGAGCAGCGTTTGAGTATTTGACCAATTGTCTGAATATCTGAGCTTATGACTAGCATAAACTTTTTTATTTAGATATTGCAGATGGATTAACATTAAATCTGCATTCGAATTTTCTTGAGCGACAGGTGTGTGTCGATGTTAATAAAAACAGCTATCAATGTCCTACAGACAGTTCAATCCATGAAGACGCGTCCACTCTTTGTCTCAATAGGGAATATGCATGTAACTTTTTTTTTCTCTTAATCAATAAAGCACATTAATATAAACCCAAGAAAAGTATTAAAAGTCAAATGTTACTATTATTTCTTGCTCAAAACAATTATTAAACTTCAACAATTTTCTTCTACAGTTCAAACGTCCTTTATTGTCGCGGTCATAATGTGACGTCATAATCCAACATCCTGCGTTGTTTACATCTCTTTTTTAGCCACAAATCATATAAATTAAATTATTACTTGTGCTTTCTTCAAGCAAAAATCGCACTTACTAACTTAACCTCAGTGAGAAATCAAACAGTTTGCTAAGAAAAGATTATTTAAAGATTTATTCATCTGGATTTTGATGTCACTTCCGGCATTTTCGAAGACGACGCGTTTCGAGATTGCGTTCCGTTCCACGAAAAAAACGTTACATAAAACAATGAATTGTAAAATAAGTAATGAGTTAAATGTAAAAAAAAATGCAATTTGTGTCTTGACTCCTATACAATGTATATCTAAATAATGAAAGAGTTTTGAATTACATGCATATTCTCTATTGCTACAGAGCAAAATGTGCATTATAAATTGTTATTGGGTTAGTTGTATCGCCAATATGACACACAATAGTTAGACGCACACTATTAGTCTCGTGTAGTGCCGGACTTAAAGAATAGCACTACCCCATCTCTTCCTATGGTTGTCATAAAAGGCGACTTAAGGCTCATTTACACGGAGATAGTTTCTCGAAGCGAGACTCATTCTGTCTTCGTCTTTCTCTACGATGAAAACAGAGATAGCATGGGACTCGCTTCGAGAAACTGTCTCCGTGAGCCTTAAGGGATTCACTAGAGGATGGGCAGCAGCGTTCTCTGAGTACTTTAACAACCATACTGCGATCGTCAACCCGCCTGCCAAGCGTGGTGATTACGGTAAACCCCCCCTTTGGGGAGGCCTATATCCAGCAGTGGACGTCTTTCGGCTGAATGATGGTGATGATGACACTAATATAGGATATTATATTAGTATAAGAGATGTTTGCACAAATAGCGGGGCGCGTCAGAGTGGGTTGAATGCACTGTACATATTTACTCAATTGGCGACAATTGTACATGTCGACAAGTTTTAAAAAAATGCAAAATTATTACCATAAAAGCAAGCTAAGCGACAAGAAATATCAAAAGATATAATCAACACGGTAGATACTCACTCTAGGATCCCAGACAGGGAAGCCAAGGTTGACAGAGTCGGGCTGCTTCAACAAGACAGGCTGCGGCCACTTCCACTGGCTGAACACCAGGAAGAACTTGTGCACCAACGTGGCCGGCAGAGCGTTGGGGTACAGCTGGCACGTGCGCGCCACCAGCATGGCCCACGATACACCACCCAGGTAGCCCAGAGTGTTCGAGTATATGCCGTGACCTTTGGGGGACAGAAGTCCGTTATAAATATGTTGAAGTCGAGGAACTCCTGACCTTTCGTCGTGCGAGACCATGTACTGACTATTGCAGCTTCAGAGTTCTTTTATCCGGTTCGTATTCAGCATAAGACCGCTACAAGACGTTCCTGAGTACGGGAGGGTCTCCCCACACTTATCGACTAGAGATGGGTAGCTAGTATAATAACTAGCCAAATAGCGGCTAGGCTATGATATTCGTCAACACGATAACTGGCTAGGTAGAGTGGCTAGAATATCCGACAAGTTTACGGCACAGCGGGAAGCCACCACAGAATGTAAAACAACTACGTTTTGCTTGTAGCCGCCCCGGTAGCAGATAGCTGAGTAGGTATGTAAATCGTTTTTTTTATTTTTTTAGATGATATGTATTTAAAAATATAATAGAGAAGATGTAAGATGAATAAAGGTAATAATAACTTATTATTATCATCTAAACATATTGCCGCGGTGAGGATCGAACTCGAATCACCTAGCTAGTTTAGCTACAACGCCGCTAGCGCTAGTCGGTTAGTGAGCCATTTATTCAATAGCTAAATAGCTGGCTATTTCACCACAAATAGCCGGCTAGCTAAGTTATTGAAATTTTGGCTAGTTACCCATCTCTATTATCGACTCGGAATTGGCTTCGGCTAGTCGGAAAAAGTTTTATGTCTACGGGCATAAAGGTTGTAACCGATGTCGTTCGCCTCGACTCGAACGGACGCCGCGGCCTAAGCCGATTCCGTGGCAATAAGTGTAGGAAGACCCTAAGTCGCCAGTACTATTATAAGCTGTTCACCATTCTTGAGCCATCAAAGCCGAGACGAGGAGACAAAGCTGTGTTACCTTTTTCTGACTTAGCAGCCTAAATAGGTCAGGTTTGGACGTGCTAACTAAGTCTGTGGATTAGCATAGCTTGGAGACTATGCGCATTACCAACCTTGGGACGAGGGACTTTACTAAGTAAGCGTTTCACAAGAATATAAACATTAATCGTATAAAATTATTGTTCATATTCCTATGAAACGCTTGGTCACATTCGCTTATACGAATATAAACATTATCTGTATAACGATAAGGTTCATATTGACATGAAACGCTTACTTAGCAAAGTCTAAGTGTGGTTTGTGAATCTCGCCCATGCTCGCGATTGGCCCACAGCTTGATAGATAGCCGTGGTTGAGCGTGAGTGTAATAAAACGGCCAGGATCTCAACCGTTCAGGGAATACACGCATTTCTGATGTATTAATGTACGCACGGCTACAGATCAAGCTACACATTTCCAGTATAATAAGCTGATCTCGCATTGTATAGGATTTCCTTACAGTGAGAGGTCAGTGTAAACTAGAAATGTATAGCTTGATGTGTAGCCGTGTGTACTACAGGTGTAGCGCTTAACTGTGGCAGTGCCTGGGGTATGGGAGCGGCACGGGAGGGGTGACATATTATGACAACGTGTCCGAACTATCTTGCTATACACATGATAAATATAATGAAGATATCTCTTACGATATTTACGTATGTATACATAAGTTAAATTAATTAATCTAACTGTGCGTGACAATGTAAACAAAAAATAAGTTACAATAATTATATTTATTAAGTATTAATACAGCATGTAAGGGTAAACACCGTTATCACTCAAACCATGGGTAGTTGACGTGAACGCGCGAGAAATGAGCGGCGCGGCGGCGCTACGACGCGGCGTACACGCACTCGCTAGCGAGACAGCTGACTGACCGGGGTAAGCGAACTTAGCGGGGCCGTGCGTCGGGCCACGCGGCGAGTTCCTCGCGCCCCCTCCCGTAGCTTGTTGCCCCCGCGCGTAAGGTGAAATGCTTTCGTGGAAAAATGAAAATTTTATAAAAAAAAAAAGTTTGTTATTTTTCATTGATTTTACGTTCTATAAATGAAACCAAACCACTGGTTTCAAGGATAACGGTGTTTACCCTTACAGCCTGTATTTTTAACTGAAACAACAAAAAACAACAAACAAATCCCGAAATCCCAAATTTAATTAATCAGATTCCTTATCGCTGTCTGTACCCGAATCAGTGTATGAATGATTAACACTTTCATTATCTAGTAGTAAAAATATCTTAAGCGATATATTCATTATATTTATCACGTGTATAGCGAGATAGTTCAAAAACGTCATAATATGTCACCCCTCCCGTGCCGCTCCAATACCCCAGGCACTGATTCAGTTAAGCGCTACACCTATACGACGCATTGTTAAGTTAGACTGGGTTCGTGAAGTCTGTATGGCCGCTGACAGAGACTTATTTTTTAGGCCTGTGCTAAACGATGTCGGCCTAAGTATTGTATAGTTACGTTTGGCCCACAGCTTGATGGCTCTGAGCGTCAGTCTAAAGTTGTTGATGTTGGGCACGAGGCGCAGGATCTCGTCGGTGACGCGGCAACCGTTGAGGGAACGGACGCATTTCTGATCCAAGTTCTTTAACAGCATGTCGTCGCGTAAGTCAAATGAATCTGTGGATATAATTTTTAACATTACAAATAAAGAATTAAAGTAACTAAGTTTTTTATTACAGAATTTGATTTGACTATCACTTGCGTTAACGGTGAAGGAAAATGTCGTGAGGAAACCTGTAGGTACAGTCAGCATTAAATATATCGGGACGAACAGACTGTTCAGAATTACCAAAACAAACTAAAGAAATTATACTTTATCTCAATGTGATAAAATTCATGTCAGAATGCCAGTTTTTATTTTCTTAGTTGTTCAGATCATTTTTAACCGACTTCAAAAAGGAGGAGGTTCTCAATTCGGTTGTATTTTTTTTATTTTTTTTATGTTTGTTACCTCATATCTCCGTCATTTATGAACAGATATGAAAAATTCTTTTTTTGTTCGAAAGGGTATACTTCCCGATTGGTCCCATATAAATTTTGTTATGATTAGACCATGAACTTCAGAGATATGGAACGGAACTCCTCATCGGATCAAAGCAAAATTCTCAAATTACTAATATTGCTTTGTTTATATTTGTTGTTGGGAACTGACTACTGCAAAAGAGGAGGGGGTGCGTGTCCCCCGCTCCCCCCTTTGGAATGTTTTCATTATATCGTGTAAGGTATCATTTGAAAGGACTTTTTATGCCCGACTACGTCAAAACCAAAAAGAAGGGTTATGAAGGAGGGGGTTAAAATTATGACACTAAAACGTATTTAATAAAAATTAACTTTAAAAAAAAGTAAAAACCGACTTCAAAGAAATACTAAAAGGAGTAAAATAATAATATATATCTTTATTTCTCCTCACAAAAACAAGACTTGATGATACAAAATAACAATCAATTAACTTATGCAAACAAAGTATATTTATATAATAATTACCATAATATAAAATTTACAGTTTCAGAAGTCGGTGCAACTCTACACTGAAGCAAATAGAAGCCACCGACTTCTAACTGTTAATTTTATATTATGGTAATTATTTTACTGCTTTTAGTATTTCTTTGAAGTCGGTTTTTACTTTTTTTTAAGTTTATTTTTTATGAACAGTCTGTTCGTCCCGATATATTTGACGCTGACAATACACATGAGAGGGCTCAATAAAGTTCTCGATGATGTATGTGGCTCGCCAACCCATACCAGGTCAGTGTGGTGAACTAAGGCCTATCTCATTTTGAGTAGAGGCCCTTGCCAAGTACTGAGACAGTAATGGGCTAATTTATGAAGTTTTTTAGTCCGTGGAGAGACAGATTAAGAATACAACTCCCCATCGTCGCCGGGCAAGCAAGTCGTTAGAGGCAACGAACCTGGCATATGGGTTACGTGTTATTTCTTGCAGTTAGTACTGCGTAGAGCTGGGGAGGGTAAACTTTTCTTATCAAGCGCCAAAAAGAACAAATTCAATGTAATGAAGGCCAGATTTTTTTACATTGATTTATGTCGACTCAAACATAACGCAGGTACCGTCCGCGAGGCCTAAGCTGAGCTTTGCATTTGTGTGAGAATAAATCCAGACGCGTCCTTTGCTTGGTTTAAACCGGTTTATACTGCTTTTTGGCAATCGATTCTATGTGCACTCACACAAATGCAAAGCTCAGCTTACGCCTCGCCAGTTGTATCTGTATTTATTTTCGAGACTATTCGAAAGGTTCCTACGACTACGATTGTAAGCAGGCTGGAGCTGGCCCGCGGACCGTACCTTGCCCATCAGTGGCCTGGAGCCTTCTATGACGATTGATTTGTTAGCCACGAGATGGATAGATATGTTTCATGAATGTTTCGAAATTTTATGAGAGGATGGATGACAGACGAGTTAAGTTAATTTCTGATAATAATGTTTTTTAATTACTAGTTTATGATGTTACGTGTTTGTAATTATTTTCTTTTTTGTTATTGGTTTTTCTTACATACAATATGATGTACAACGCTTTGGTTGATACTGTAATATTGGGCGTGTATATTTAAATAAATAAATGACTACTGCTTGTCATATTTTTTTCTTAAATAATAATGTCTTCAATAGATTCAACAGTTTCAAAAACCACGTACAACAGAAACCAACTTTGGTACCTTTGGAGAATTAGTTACCCAATAATTACTTGTTTGTAACAATGACTTGAATAGAACAGTGTTTCCGGTTAACTTCCATTGTTATGTTCTCTTTAGCAACAGAAGCTATACATACATATTATATAACTTAAACGTAAAAGGGGGCTTATTTCTGAGGTATTTTATTATTAACTTGAAGCATTGGTATTCTTTTGTGTTTATTCCCCTTTTGCTTGAGTGCATTGACTTAAAAGATATCTTGCTATCCATAGCAAACGCAGAACCGGTTTTTTTTATCGCAAATATGGATAATCCTATTTTGTAAATACGCCTTTCGGCTGATCTCAGCAACTTTAAGGGCAACTAAACTATCACAATACGATTTTATTTGTTCATGTGTGTGTACTTGTAAATCGCAAATATGTACTATTCTGATGGTCAATTCTCGTAATTAAAAATGTTCAATATATAGTTCCGTTTGTTAAGATAAACAGGTTAGGTTAGGTAACATTTGAGCATGGATTTGCTCTACAATTGATCTACGCTCAAATTATACATAAGGTATGCTTAGAATTAGAATTCTTAACTCGGAAACCGGGTGCTAATATCCTAAACGACACGAATGATATTCTCCTACACTACCAAGCAAAGTCAAAAGTGAATTCATATTGTAATGAGATCGAAAATATAGTTGGGAGCAAATAAATCGAGCCACTTTTATTTTTCACGTATAAGTAATTTTTATTATTTTTAGTATTATGGAACAGATCAATTCTAAGCATATATCGCCTAAAAGGTTATTTAATAACCTTTACCAATGTAGGGTCGTTTTTTGTCAACTTAGAATTATATAATTCGTGAAAACTAATAACCAGGACACGTGAAGAAAGGCGTGGAGAGGAGTCGATTTCTTTGCCCTCAAGTGTAAATCGAAAGTTGATCGAAGCCAAAACGATATCCTGACAACATTCTGAACTGACACTACTCTTTACATAAACCAAGGAAACTTAATGAAATAAGCGTAATGTTTGCTTCTAGCAGGAATTCAAAACGATATTATGCTTTTATGAACTTTAGCGGTCAATCAAGACGAGCTGAAACTACTGGAAGAAATGGTTCAAAAGATATTCGCACCATGTTTGACCACTTTTGCCTATAGTTTTATTAATTAGAGTATAATTATTTAATTATAGCGTTGTAGATTTTATATTTTTCGTCAACTCCACACTTCTTCATATTATACGTGTGAGATGGAACGTATGAAGTGAAAATTAATTGCGAGGATGTGTTAAATGTTTTCACAACAGTGCGCGACTTATGTCAATGAATTGCGTTGAATTTACGACTGTCGACCTTGCTACGCTGCCGTCCGAGTTCTAAAACACCGTTAAGTGACATTTTGACAATTTTGATTTTTATAAACTACGTAAAAGCGCAACTTTTTCTCTATCGACCAGTCTGATCCGTATTTTTCTATCATTTGTCAGTTACGAGATCCAGAGCCTTTTACAGAGACATTAATATTGGAGAAGCTTTTCTATACTGAAATGTGACATTTCAGTACAGAAAAGCATGAATAAAAAACAAAAACTTTAATTTTAAAAACAATATTAGTCATTATAAAAGTATGGTATAACAAAAACATCTGCATGTCTTCAGAATTTCTAGAGACAACATGTTCCTCGTTTTTGCTCATAATTCAAAATTAGGTTTACTTACTTAATGGCGTTTTAGAAATCGGACGGCAGTATGAACGTCATGAAACTATAATGGAGTATTTATATAAGCCAATAATTGTCACAATAAGACACATTGGTTATAATGACTGTAAGTACTGCTATGGTTGTCGATTGACGTGACAATATCTGCAATCATTTTTGTATTTATAATATTGTATCGTGTCCCCATGTAAGCGACTGCTATCAAACCTCCGCAACTGGTATTGGGCAACGTCGACATCCTATTGACCGAAGACTCTTATGGTAGGGATACACGGCGACACATTACACTCGACACTCAGTGTCGACACCGAGCGTCGTAGTGTGTACATCGCTGTTACACTGAGTTGCGCATTAACTCTGGTTTAATTTCAGTGTCGCGATTGCATTGTGTCGAATGTCAGTGTCACCGTGTATCCTTCTTACCATTAGACCGGTTTACAGACTTTCAGGCTTCCGACTACCCGTAATGCTGTCATAAGTATTGGTATGACACCCGTGACCAACGGTTTAACGTGCTCTCCGAGGCACGGAGGAGTCTCAATGTGTAACGAATGGTCACCCATCCACTGACTGACCGCGGCAAGCTCAGCTTAACCTTGCAAATCATATAATCCGCGCGATTGATAATTAGCCACAAGCCTCTTGGTAGGGAAGTATTACCTATATTCCTGAATTATAACGCGTGCGTAGCTACAGGCTCAGCAAATTTAAATTAAACATACCTACTAGCGTGTGTACAGTTATAAACAGGTGATACATACAATGTTTATTTTCACTTTATAGAGGAAAACCAAACGCTTTATTACATATTTTATACCTAATAATAAGACTGTTATACATCTAGGTTAATGTTCAACCTACTACATTTACACGAGACACGTTTTTTTATAAAAAAAACATATATTTATACTTTTGACACGGAGTAGTAAATAAACGAAGTGCCAACAAAAGGCAAAATTCTGAATTAATATCAAAGGGAAAAAATTTACCGTTTTTAAACGATGGCCCGGCGACGTCGACCCGCCCTGTGGATAAGTTCTGATTGTTACCCCGATATTCAAATTTGTTAACACTGTTATTTATATGACAAACTATAATGAGCTCGCCGTCTCATTTCTCCATTTTATGACTATTCCGTGTTCAAGATTTTAATGACTGTCTAACCTCCGGTTTCCGAGTTGAGAGTTCGGGATAAGCAATACCTCCGGTTTCTGAATTGAGAATTCTAGGATAAGCAGTACTTAAGTAACATTTGAGTACGGAGTTGTCAAAAAAATTAAGTACGAATTTAAAAGCATTTTTTTGATAACTCCGTACTCAAATACTACTTAAGTATTGCTTATCCCGAATTCTCAATTTAGAAACCGGAGGTTACCTCCGATTTCTGATTTGAGAATTCGAGATAAGCAAATACAACTCCATACTCAAATGTTACTTAAGTATTTGCTTATACCGAATACTCAAATCACCTTCAGTTTCTGATTTGAGAATTCGGAATAAGTAAATACTTAAGTATCATTTGAGTAAGGAGTTGTCAAAAAAAATACGGATTTTAAAGCATTTTTTTGACAACTTTGTGCTCAAATATTACTAAAGTATTTGCTTATCCCGAATTCTCAAATCAGAAACCGGAGGTCAGAAACTGGAGGTGTTAAGTAATATATGAGTACGGAGTTGTCAAAAAAATGCTTTATTATCTATTAATTTTTTTTGACAACTCCATTCTCAAATGTTACTTAAGTCCTGCTTATCCTAGAATTTTTAACTTAGAAAAAGGAGGTATGTGTTATTATTAGGGATCGGATATTCGGATGCATATTTACCTAAAGTTAATTTTTAGCTGTGAAAGTATAGAAGCGGCATATTAAAACATTTTTTGTAAAAAACCCGGAATGCCAGGAACACCGGGAATGCATAACTAGTCGGGTGTAAATAGTGAGGAAGGACTTCTTAAAATGATTTATTAAAACAAAACCAGGATTCTTAAATTGTATAATTATTTAAAATTAATTATTAAGCCCCGATGCAAAAATGTGTGTAGGTATGTAGAGTGTAAGAAGAGGAGTGGTGTGTGTTAGATAAACCAAAAAAAAAACATAAATTACTATAATTGTCCCGAAACCGCGGGAACAGCGCATTCCATATTAGCCAACATCTCAAGTTTAGGTGAATATGCATCCGAATATCCGATCTCTAGTTATTATTCAATTAATGATTTTTTTAATGATATATTGTAGACTTTGAAATTACTCTGTATTCGACATTTACTTATTTTCACAATATTAATAATAATAATCTTTGGAGGAGATGGCGTGACGAATTGGCCTTCTACTTAAAGGATTGGCAAGATATTGCAAAAGACCGGGAAAAATGGAAAGAGTGAAGGGAGGCCTTTGTCCTGTAATGGGATACAACAGGCTGATAATAAATAAAAAAAATAAAGAACAACGGGAAATAAGGTATGGGCTCTGTACTCAAAAAAAACATTGACTGTAGCATTATGAATGATGTCCGGTCTTTGTTGCCCTCATGGAGTAGTTTAATTAATCCTAAAGGTACAAGTCCGAAACGGGCTGCAAACTGCAGACTGCAACCGCGTCGCCATCGGAATAGCGCCTTTATGGTGTGCACTTTAAAGGTGCTATTCCGACAGCGACTGCAAAACTGCAACCGCAGACCGCAGCCGCAGATCGCACCGCAAGCTATACTACTTTTGCAGTTTGCAGCTCGTCTCGGACTTGTACTTAAAGTGTGCGTCCTGAGTGACGGCGCAACGCGCAGGCGGATTGAACGGCGCATTTAATAAATGTTCGAAACGTTTGAATTTTGATATCGTCATTATTAAAACCAAAGTAAAATAAACGAAACACTAAACACGCGTGTACGCGTCAACTTTCCCGCGTGCACTAAGGACAGGTATCGACGGTCTGAGGTGGGGAGCGACCTGTCGCTGCCGGCCGTGGTTCGTTCTATGGTCGGCAGTGCAGAGTCCTGGGACGCGGTGATGTCCTTCTGCGAAAGTGTCGTCTCGCAGAAGGAGACTGCGGAAAGGGAGAGGGAGAGTGCAAGCACTCTTCCAGCCCGCAGAAGGCGCACCGGGCGTCGGCGGAGGGCGGATAACGCCCTCTTCCAACCCCCGTAAACGGGTCCAGGGGCGGCGGACTTGGGGACGTCCGCCTCCCCCATCCAAATGGACCAGAGGCGGTGGCGCGTAGTGTTCCACGCGCGCCTCCTAGATGACACAGGGGGAGTCTCACTCCCCCCCGCGATTGAGGTCTGCAAATGCGGGCCGGCACTAGTTGGGGGCTGCGGACGAATGTACTGCTCCCGCGGCCCCCGGCCTAAGTGTGAGATGGAACACCGGGGTGGTTTTAGTCAGTAAGAGTCTGACAGACCCCTCCGCCCGCCCCAGGGCGGAGGACATCCATGAGGATTTCCACCGCGAAAAAAAAAAAAAAAAAAAAGGTATCGACGGTAAAGCCACGGTAAAGCCGCTCCGCAATCCGCAATACGCCCGTGCGCCGTCACTCAGGACGCACACTAAGACATCATGCCTGAATTCACTTGGAGAAAAAAGATACACAAGGTGGCAATATGTTTTTTCTCCAAGTGGATTCAGGCATGCTGTGTTAGGATTAATTAAACTACTCCACGAGGGCAACAAAGACCGACATAATTCATAATGCTACAATTACTTAGTGTCTGGGTACGCTCTTACCCATTCTCCTTTGATTTAATTTAAATTAAATTTAAGGTACTGTACAAGGATCAATATTTTTTGTTATCACCTATATTTTATGTGCCTAAATCCTATGCAAATATATCAATATTCTATTCTATTTTAACAATACGACAATACGCTTACCTGGTATTTCTTTGAGCGCCAGTCTGGCGAACAGCAAGTCAATCTCAATTCCGTCAAAATTCATCTTGATGACTGGCACAAATGCGTCCTCCACTGCTCTCAAATCTTTTACCTAAACAAATAAAGTATGAATGTAGTTTTCATACGCGTCATATTCGTGAACGGGCGCTGTTAGTTGGGACTGGTCATCTCTAATCTGCTATTAGTCCGGTCAAGTTAGCTCAAAAAGTAGGGGTAGGTTAACAGAAATTCGCATAGAGCTGAAAATTGGTACGAATGTTCGGAACACCATTATAAATCAAATGTAAAAAGTCCCCAGCGATCCCACACTTGCAAAAAAAAATATTCAAGGTCAAAGTTCGCAAATATGGGTTTTTTGCGTTTTTTAGCCAAACGGTAAGTTTTATGATAAAAATAGATCAGACAAAAATTGTAGATTATGCAATTATCTATAAGAATTGTCTACAATTTTTCTCCTGAACGTCACCGTTTCTGAGATATAGTGGTTGAAAAAGTTGTATTCTTCATAATATGCGTTTCCACGCCACCTGCAAGGTTGTGTACTTTGCGCGTTTTTTTAACGTGGTTTCCCCAATAGGCCTGTCCCACAATCTATTGTGATCCTGTCTAATTCAATACTATTTCAAAATATATAAAAACTGGTACTATTGGAAATGACGAAAGCCGTGTGGATTCTTAAAACTTAGGTCAAATTATCCGTCTCATTCATAATCATCTGATAATTCTGCTTCCTCTTCTTCTTGTTCGTCTTCTTGTACATCTTCTTCTGCTTGTTCTTCTTCTTTCTGCTGGGTGTAAGTAAATTGTTCTAACAGCGATGCATCAGATTTCTCCTCACTGATATTGTATGAATCCTCTTCTGATGGTGATTCAACATTGGAGCACGACTAACCTTGACAACTGGTACATGTTAATCGCCATCAGAAGAGGATTCGGACGATATCAGTGAGGAGACATCTGATGCATCGCTTTTTTTATATCTCAGAAACGGTGACGTTCAGGAGAAAAATTGTAGACAATTCTTATAGATAATTGCATAATCTACAATTTTTGTCTGACCTATTTTTATCATAAAACTTACCGTTTGGCTAAAAAACGCAAAAAACCTATATTTGCGAACTTTGACCTTGAATTTTTTTTTTGCAAGTGTGGGATCGGTGGGGACTTTTTACATTTGATTTATAATGGTGTTCCGAACATTCGTACCAATTTTCAGCTCTATGCGAATTTTTGCACTTTGAAATGTCTAATTTGACCGGACTATATGGCAAATGAATTTTATGTACTCTCGTTTATTCATTTTCTATACACATCATTTACATTTTTAAATATTTCAATAAAAAATAAAAAAACATTTAAAAATATAAAAAAATAGTAGGCCACCGGCATCGGGAACAGGGTCCAAGCTGCCGGCGATCAGGGCTCCAGAGAGAGGAACTTCCTAACAATACGCGCCGTGTCCAGAAGTACAGCTTTCTGAATCAAACCCTTGATCCAGCTGCCTCACGAGAGCCTCATCAGATGTTGGTTGAGGCTCTTGGCTATTGCCGGGAGAACACGGCGTGGCACACGCTGGCAGAGTGTGCCGCTTGGGAGGAGCCGCGCCGTGCCCTCATCTCAGGAGTAGGCGGTGACCTGTCGCTGTCGGCCGTGGTCGAATCCATGGTCGACAGCGAGGAGTCCTGGGACGCGGTGGTGTCCTTCTGCGACACGGTAATGTCGCAGAAAGAGGATGCGGAAAGGGTGAGGGAGATCACCTCCACTCACCCGGCCCGCAGCAGACGCACCGGGCGTCGGCGGAGGGCGGACAACGCCCTCTTCCAGCCCCCCTAAATGGGTCCAGGGGCGACGGACTTGGGGAAGTCTGTCGCCCCCCACACATCAGGACCCGAGGCGGCGGCGCGAAGTGTTCCAAGCGCGCCCCTCTTAGACGGCGCGGGGGGAGTCTAACACCTCACTCCCCCCGCTAACCCGAGGAGGCCCGCTGCGGCGGGCCGGCACCAGCCGGGGGTTGCGGACGAATGTACTGCTCCCGCGGCTCCCGGCCTAAGTGTGAGATGGAACACCGGGGTGGTTTTAGTCAGTAAGTCTGACAGACCCCTCCGCCCACCCCAGGGCGGATTACATCCATGAGGATTTCCACCCAGAACAAAAAAAAAAAAAAAGGCTCTTGTCTATTAAGCCATTGGCTGTAACGACTATCGGCACAATGACTGCTGAGTCAACATCCCACATGTCGACCACCTCGTGTGCCAAATCAAGATATTTGATTTTTTTATCGTTCTCGGCTTTTATTATGTATTCTTATTATTCGTATAGCATATCTTATATTGTTCTCACATTTATTTTTCTTATTCACTATGGAACCAACTTTTTGAAATATTTGATGAAACCTTGTAGTTTATTACCTGTTCTTCTCCATAGGAATCGACACTTTGGAACGCGGCAGTAACTTCCTTTTTTGTGACAGTTCAAAAGTGCCTGGTTTAATTGAAATAAATGCTTTGACTTTAACTTTGATCAATCAGCAGCAGTTGCTGTCGCTGTTAGCCTGTATCATCCCACTGTTGGGCAACGGGGGAGACCCCCATGATTTCTAGACCATTCGATGTTCATCAGTAGTAGTTTATCAAAAAAAATACTATTCTAGATTATACATAAGGCTGTGTATGGACTAGCGTAACTCGCAGTTGACAGGTTTGGGACCTGAACCATGGGATCTACCTTCTGATTCATAATGATTCGATCAGTCTGCTGTCGAATGATTTGGTAAGCTATCTCTTTTGCTCTGGTTAGGGGCCATCCATAAATTACGTCACATGTTAAGGGGGGGGGGGGGGGGTCGACGAAGTGTGACAAGGGGTGGGAGGGTTCCTAAATTTCGTGACATAACATTTCAAAATCTAATATATCTAAAAATTAAATGGAAACAAAACTAAATTTGGATTTGCTGTTTTAATTTAATAATTTCTAGATGTAAAGTTGCAAAATATGTGACGTCACACTAGGGAATGGGGCCAGCTGTGACAAGGACGGGGGGGGGGGGGTCAAAATATCATGAAATTCGTGTGACGTAATTAATGGATGGCCATTTACGAGAATCGTAAACGGACCGAGATAACAAACCGAATCAGTCGACAACTGCATATCGAAAAGGTTCTGAATCGGGGGACTACTTTGAAAAACGAACGTCGAAGTTTCGAAACGAAACAAAGACGAACATAGAACTTATAAATATACGATCAAAGTTTAGACAAACAACGAACTTCTTAGTTCGTACTGTATAGTTTTTACTGTAGAAAGCTAAGAACTTTTAACAAGAACGACAGCGATGAGAAATGTAGCTCAGACATTGCGACATGAATATTTAATTCAAAGTTTAACATCAATTTGAAAGTCTTCATCTGAACTCGTTTAGCAATAAAATTCTGTTACGCTGTTACATAAAATCGTGAGCTTTAACGGTTTTGTGTCAAATAACGATGTTGCATTTTAGATAAACGATTTCATTTCTCTATTGGGTGTTCATTTAAAACTCATTGTGAATTTTAAACGCCGTTCATGAGTGTCAGCAGACCGTAGACCATGGTTGGCCCAATTTTTTCCATCAAGGGCTAGAAATGCTTAAGAAATACCGCAGTGGGCCGGAAGTAAAAAAAAATAGCACTTTGTTCAGCCAAAACTAACATTTTTGGCTCAAATAATTACGGCAATTTGCTATGGCTATACACTCTTGTTCTAAAATAAATAATAAAAATTTAAAAACAATCTTCTATTTAAATAAAGCAGAAAATAAACTTTAAATTCAATCAAATCCATCAATTTATTACGTTATTATATGATATAAAAGCTTGTCGCGAAATTTACCTGTGTGATAAATTTTAATATCAAAGATGAAGCGTTGCCTTTACCCTGTAGGGACCTTATTAACCCTTTGACTGCCCCAGTCGGGAGATATTTCACAATTTTATATGGATAGAAACGGATTTACATTATCCGTCGTGGGGAAATGGACACGATATTTTTTAACGGTTAAAATGTTACTAACCTGTGGTTGCAACTTCAACAGGTCATAGAAAGATGCGAAGTAGTCAATCCGGTCGATGTGACGCGGCGCCACGCAGAGCGCATCTATGTCAGCACCTCTGTGATGTACCTGAGAAAAACGTACAATTTACATAACATAACATCACGCCTGTGTTCCCCAGAGGGTTGGGCAGAGGTGTATAGTACCTACTCCCTGAACTCGCCGTAATGTGTAACTCAACAAATTCAGACTCCGGGCTGCTACTGAGAAATTCCACACGAAAAAACGCAACAATACTGTCCGACCTGGGGATTGAACCCAGGACCTCACGCTCAGTAGGCGCACTTTCGACCACTAGACCAACGAGTGAGTCATATCTATACAATACATCAATATAAAATTATTATGATCGATTTTGATCGAACCTAGGACCTCACGTTCAGCAGTCGCGCTTGCAACCATTAGACCAGGGTTTCTCAAACTTTCGGCTCCACGAACCCCTGTAAGTTTCCAGGGGACAGCGAACCCCTTAACTAACTAATTAAATCCCCCCTCCCCCCCAAAGAAAATAATAAAATTGACTGTTGAAGAAAATAAGGTTTTTATTTCAATAAAAGGTAACAAATAAAGTGCCAAAAGAAATATCTTTTTAATATTAATGTGATGGGTGTGCTTGTTTCTTTTCGCAAATGGAGTCAATCATCAAGCCACCACTACGTAAATCTTTATGATTATTTACGGTTTACTCACGTGCATTTTTCGGGATTGCCCGACTAGTTTCGGACCCAGACCAAACGGATAGTTCGTCTCGCGACCTCGCCGCGTGTTCAGCTCATGATTAAGGGCTCCGTTTGGGTCCGAAACTAGTCGGGCAATCCCGAAAAATGCACGTGAGTAAGCCGTAAATAATCATAAATATGAATGTGTCTCACGAAAGTTATAATACGTAAATCTTGTCGCAAACCCCTAGGGGTTCGCTTACCCCACTTTGAGTAACCCTGCACTAGACTAACGAGGCAGTCAATCACGAGACAATATTCTAACATTATAAATAACAAAAAAAAAGTGACCAGAACCAAGTCATCGCCCATTTTGTAACTTGGTAACATTTATATTATTTTATGACCAGTAAAAATTGCACTTGAGCCATTTAGCACATTCGTGCGATGCAATATGACTTATATGTCCTTTTGCGGTCAACATAATATGCGCATACCGTTAAGAGGCACCTTCATTTATCCTACAGCAGACAGTGGGAGACAGAATATTCTTATTTCGTGGTAGGTATCTTCTGATTGACATGACATTAGAACTTTTTTTTTGTATAATAATAAATTATGTAATACAGTATAGCACAGTATCATAATACAAGGTTAGTCGGAACGGTAGTACCCACTAATCTGAGAGGGTGTAAAAATACCAATAATAATGAATAACTTTTGTTCTACAACTTACGGCAAAAGTCAATAGTTTAAGAGAAATACCTGTTCAAATATTGCATAAAAACTACGCTAAAATATATCTATCTTCAGCTTTGTTCAGCTGTGTTTACATTTTAGGTCATATTTGGGGTCACGATTACTTCTAGTCGAGCTAATGGAGCTTCTCCATTTTCTGAATTCTATTAAACGATGCGCTAGGCTTCGGTTTAAAAATCTTACATTATTATAGTCACCAAGGAAATAGGAGCATAAACAACGTCGTCTGCACCGCGTCGCGGGCCGAACGATGCAGACCAGGGGGGGGGGGGGGGGCATTTGATGACACTACTCTGCAAGTCTGCACTCCATACTTTAGTACATAAATTCAGTTGAATAGTTACAAAATATGGAGTGCAGGCTTGCAGGGTTGTTTCATGAAATGGGCCCCTGGATGGAGGCTTATGTACTATTTCAGAGTGGTTGCGGGCGCGGGTGCTAGCGCGGGTGTCTGTAAATCAAAATGTATGTAGACGCCAGTTGCATTCACAGTGCTCCCGCGAGCTGCGCGACTGCATGAGGCGGGGGCGGGTGTTTCTAATAGCTCAGTCCGCCCGTATCGTTCACAGTGATATAGCATCTGTTGGGTGACTGCGCGTGTGGTTCTAAACCATTGTGATTCACCAGCCGAAGCGTCGTACGATAGCTCGTTTGGCACTACTGTGAACACGCAGACGCCAAGACCCAAGCGCCCGCGCCCGCCCCCGCACCCGCTCGTGCAGTCTGATTGATCACTGAGTCTTCACTCACCCCCAGTCGATAAGATCCGAACGTATAGATATTCCCGCCGACGGTATCAGCAACGCTGAGCGGCATGTTCTTCCGCATAGACTCCTCGCGGATCCACTGCCTCACGAGCAGGTGCAGCGAGCCCAGCACTTCCATACGATGGTTCATCTCTTGCTCTGTTTCGAACACGCCGTACGGAGCGAGGGATTCTTTCAGCTCGTTGGTCTTCTCTATGTCGATGGGCTTTGGACCTGTTTGTGTGTAAAAGAGCAAGAAACTTGTTTACAACATGTAAGAGGAATAACGCACACACTCAAACACCCCAATAAGAATATTCAGTTATAATCATAATCGTACATTGACATTTTACCATAAATAATTATTCTTAATATTACTCTTTCATTGTTGAATGCATTTAAAATTCAGTCTTAATATCTTGATATAAGGCTCAATTTTCTTTACCTGAACTAAAATACAAATATCTTAAAAGAATGTTTAAAAAAATACACACTAAAATGGTAGATAGGCGAGATCTGTGAATCGCAAAGATGGACAAGAGAAAAAAAAAATTGGGGTGAACATATATGAAATCGAGGTTTTTTTTACTATAAAATTCCTCAAAGGAAAATTCATTACAATCTAGCCTTGAGGCTAGTGCGTAATTTAATTTTAATCGAAATAGCTAAACAAAATTCTAATAATGTGTCCAATAACTTTTCTTAATTTCTACTAAGAGCAAATAAAGGGATGAAAACAAAAACCTTATCGTGTGGGATTTCAATAGGTTTTTTTGAACCAATTTGTTTCAGAAATAAACTTTGTTTTATTTTGTAATGTACTATGTTTGGTACTGGTATTAATTGCAAACTTAGTTACTGCTTTTGACAGTCACAGGAAGGGAGTAACACTGGTTAAGTTTTGTGTAATAAAATTCAGTAAAATATATTTAATATCGTCGCTTAGCTAACAATACCGCGTAACAAACTTTTAATACATTTTCAGAAAGGTCTTAAAAGTGCTAAATTATTGAATTTAAAATTAATTAAGCTGTATCTGTAATATGTGCCATAATTATGTACAAACTGTAATATTAATATGACTCTGGTGATTCTCACTAAGATGATTTGATGCGTGATAAAACGAGTTATCCAATGAATATACAAACCGTCATATTTTAACTTGAGCGGTATTGTTAGCTAAGCGACGATATCCCAAAAATACAGTGTAGATACACACCTGCCATAGAAATAGCGGAGGTCATGCCCAAAGTCTTCAAGTTCTGCTGGTTCTGGTGTTCATTCGCCTTCCCCGCATTCTGGTTCTGAGGGATTGGTGCATTGCTGTGCGAGTACTGCGATGCCGGCCACATCTTAGACATGCTACGTTCACTTCTCTACAGAGTATAACCGCTTACGGTAACTACTAGCTTATAATACTAGGTGGGGGTCATTTATAATATAAAATGCTTTCCTTTTGGACAACTGCTGGGTTTCTTATAAAGTGGAGTGCGATAATCTGAAACAAGATGATTTTAGTTAAAGTGAAGTACTTTTGTACCTCAATGAGTTATGTTTTTGGTCTGAATTGTTACAGGCATTGCTGTAGACCAGGGTTTCTATGCATATTCGTTGCCGCGGACCATGTTCAAAATTCCGACCATCCCACTTACCCTTTTCAAATGGAATTGTAGGAAAAGAAACCCATGAAATCTAAACATCATCATCTGCCTAGCCTTTTTCCCAACTATGTTGGGGTCGGCTTCCAGTCGAACCGGATGCAGCTGAATATCAGTATATTACATGGAGCGACTGCCTATCAGACCTCCACAACCCAGTAACTGGGTAATACGATACTCTTGGTAAGACTGGTTGTCAGACTTTCTGGCTTCTGACCAGCAGTAACGACTGTCAAAGATCTACAAATGACAGCCGGGACCAACGGCTTAACGTGCTTTCCGAGGCACGGAGGAAACTCGCTATGGTAAATGGTCACCCATCCACAGACCAACCTCGGCAAGCGTGGCTTAACCCGGAAGATCGGTCTATGCGGTTGTAATTATTTAGCCACGAGCTCCTCCATGAAATCTAAACATAGGCCCCCTTATTACAAAAGATAGTTTAAACCAAGACTAAGGTAAACCCAGGTTTAAAATAAACCCATCACTCTTTTATGTCATACTAGCTTTCGCCTGCAGCTTTGCTTGCGTGAAATTTTGAACCCGTTAAGTGACGATTTTGCATACAAACTTTCATCCCCTATTTAACTCCCTTAGGGGTTGAATTTCGAAAAATCCCTTCTTAGTGGATGCCTACGTTACAAAAGGAACCTACTGTCAAAATTTCAAGTTTCTAAGCCCAGCGGTTTAGGCTGTGCATTGATAGATCAGTCAGTCAGTCAGTCAGCTTCTCCTTTTATATGTATAGATATCAAAAAGAGACAGGGTTATTTTAAAACATAGGTTTTTCTTAGACCATCTTTTGTAATAAGGGGGAGGTACTTTATTTGGTAGGACTGAACTCTGGAAGATTATTCATGACGATGGGTAGGCTAATCATGGATCCCCAGCACTAGTGACCATGGTGTACTAGTGTGGTCCATGGACCCCTCAGGGGTCCATGGACCACAGGTTAAGATAAAGAAACCTCTCTGTAGACTATGGTCTTGAATTTAGTTACCAGGTGACTTAATTTTTTCCTAGAATATTAAATTGATTCCCTAAGATGACACTCTGACCCAATTCTTAGATACATTAAATAAAATATGCTAGAGTCTCCTTTCACTTAAGATTAAAATTCCATGATGATACACTGCTTGTTGGACTCTCATGTTCTAAGATAAGATTTTTAAAAGACTAATTTTTAGAGATGCGCCGAATAGTGGTTTCACCGAATAACCGAATACCGAATACTATTCGGTTTAACCTTTACCGAACCGGATATTCGGCCGAATTATTCGGTTTACCATTTGATTGTTTTGCCGCGTAAACAGGTTCTTACATGAACGCTACGTGTTGCTGCTGGAGCGAGCCGTACCTCACCGCCCGCCACCCGCGCACACCGCGCTGTCACTTTGCTTCAAAACATCGCACGATTAGGTTACAAATAAAAACAGAGGAGCATACTATTACAAAAATATTTTTTTTTATAAAAGGTTTAAACATAAATGTTGATCTAAGGTTTAAAAATTAATGTGGATTGGATTGAGATTTCAGTTGCTTTAAAATGTTGATTTGATGTTGAAAAATAAATGTTGATTTGAAGTTTAAACATTTATGTTGATCAAAGGTTTAAAAATCGATGTTGGTTTAAAGTTTAATAATAAATGTTGATTTAAGGTATACAAAGAAATGTGGATTTGATTGAGGTTTAAAAAGAAGTTAATTTTATGTTAAATTGCTTTAAAATGTTTAAAAAAAGGTTTGTATTAGTTTAAAAATAAATGTTGATTTGAAATTTATTAGCTTTATTTAACTCATCTTTCATAGTATTTCTTTGACTTATATTATAACATGAATCTTACATAAGAAGTTTTGACTTTTAGTTCTATACCGTGTCATGTAGCCAAGAAAATAGAAATACTCGAACCGAATATATTCGGCACCAAAACCGAATAATTCGGCCGAAAACAAATAGTGAAAAATATGCCGAATACACCGAATACCGAATACCAAACGAATATTCGGCGCATCTCTACTAATTTTCTACTAACACTTGGGGAAAAAATGGAGGGAAAAAAGAGGGTATTTTGTTTTAATGATTTTTAAAATAAACAAATGTTGTGTGGTTTATAATTACACTCATTCCATCACCATTTAAAAAGAACTATGTACTTTTTTATTAAATTAAGAGACAATTTGATACTTGCAAATATAAATACTTCCGTAGAAATATGGCCTCAATTTATAAGTATAGATTAAGCTATTATGATTCAGAAATAGTAAAATTGTGGCTAAATAATATCCTTCAAAAGTAGATTTACATGAATTATACATAGTGATTAGATAAACATGATAAGCATAACAACTAGAATGTTTTTAAACGAAAATTATCATTACTGACATTTCATGATGAATAACAAAGTATTATGATCTGTTAACACTATGCTATATAAGGGTGCGTAGTAAATATAGTGTTTTCATCTATTTTAAATTAAACATTACATTAGAAAAGATAAAGTGTTTGAGATGAGAAAAGAATCGAGAAATTTATCAATAGTAAATATTTTGCTTCTTAATGACGTACCTAAATCACTCATAATCGTATTGTGAACACGCTTTAGAAGATAGAATTAGCTTGATTTCGAAGAAGCCACCGTGATGCGTAAGCAAAAATCGAACTTTTAGAAAGCACTATTTGTGGACTGAAATTGGGGTTCGTTCACCTACTTTTTAATACAATCTTTATTTAGCGACAACGCGACCACATAACTTGTTCCACCATGTTTTACTCTTAAAAAGAATGCTCAACTGCTAATAAACAAGAAAAAACATAAAGAACATTACTACTAACAGCAGATTCGTGGAAGTATTCTTTTGTTGTCTGTATGTACTAAGGTCACAACTTATGTAAATATGACCCTCAGTTATATCTGAACCTTGAATCTCAATGCGAAATTGCAAAGAAAACATTACGATACATAATCTCAATACTTAACGTCGAAAACATAAAGAAAAGGAATACGCATTAGGAAAGCTCACGTTGCTCTAAGCAGATTGTTATTACGTTACCGAGCACTTTAAGGAGCTCTAGCGTTGATTGAACAGTTCAGACTTACCAATTTATTATATCATCCGTCCTAATCTGCAATATTTTACACATGCGATTAATTGAAATCATAATAAAAGAAAGAAACAAACATTAATTTCCAAACAAGCACCCAACAGTCGCCAACAACAAGGCAGCCATTTTAATAATGATGGCGCTAATGATTCTTGCCAGGTGTAAAATAAAATAATAACTGTGCTACCAGTATTACCAGTATTAACTTTAAATTAGAAAAAGAACGAAAAAAAACATCAATATAATTTTCTCCTTAATTTATTCTAATGAAAGTTTAAGAGTGCGCGCAAGATAACTCTGCGCGCGACTGAGGGCGTGCTAAACGTTGCCATGATCGCAAAAGTTCAAATTACCGCTTTTCAAGCTTAACTTTTTTATCGCTAAACATAATTTTCCCGTTAAATATTCCTACAATCAGGGGGCTTACCATGACCTCTTAAAGCAGGGCAGAAGTTGCCTGGAAGTTGAACTGCCCTGCTTTTTTGTACTATAACATCGTTAGAGCAGGCCTGCAGCAGGCCTGCTACGTTGACGTTTACGAAATCCGTTCACCTGTTTTTTTTGTATAGACTTTTTGTACCATGAACAAGCTTATCCGTTCAACTTGGTTGAATAGTCGTTCACCTTTTGTACTGACATGGTACGATTTTTAGCGATTCAGAAGCAGGCCTGCTTTTGAACGGATATTGACTGGCTGGCATTTGAACGTTTTCCTAAGACGTCATGGTAAGCCCCCTGGCCTGCGGCAGGCCTGCTACGTTGACGTTTACGAAATCCGTTCACCTGTTTTTTTTGTATAGACTTTTCGTACCATAAACAAGCTTATCCGTTCAACTTGGTTGAATAGTCGTTCACCTTTTGTACTGTCATGGTACGATTTTTAGCGATTTAGAAACAGGCCTGCTTTTGAACGGATATTGACTGGCTGGCATTTGAACGTTTTCATAAGACGTCATGGTAAGCCCCCAGGTAGTTCTACTATCAAAATTGATAAAACGGCACACACTTTGGTGGACCATGATTAGTTCCGATTTCGGCCGCGCGCAGACTTATCTTGCGCGCACTCTACATAGTTACATTCAGTAACATCAATGGTCGTGAGTTTTTGAGAGCAAATTACAATAGTATGATAGCTTTGATTACATAAATATTGGTTTTTAGCCGACTACGCAACAGTAAAGGCAGGTGATTCTTTTACTTTGGTTACACATATTACAGAAGGCAACTGAAACTAGAATTATAGCATAGAGACATGTATAGTCAAGCATAGTGAGGGGAGTGAATCCGCGGGAACCCTTGCAACTGTTGGATTGCATACACCTAAGATCCCTCTCCTTATCTGAAACCCACAACTATCTGGATTTGTCGTAGCGTAGGCGTTATACACCCATAAGACATGAAGCGATATCTTTGGACAAGCTAACGAAAGTACCTACTTATACTTAAGCCTTTTGTCAGACGGGTACAACAAGATGTACCTTTAACGATTAAATCATGCCGGTTTCCGAAAAGGATAAAAAATAAAATCTTGATTCGGCACATGAGTTTGTTGACATGTGGGAACATGTCAACCCATATATGATTTGGACAATGGTCTAATAGCTAAGAATCACGACCTACATCTGCAGAGGCTTTTGCCTCAATACTGACAGACTTACACTTAGACACCGCGTGCATAGTTGTGAGATTCCTCTACCTGCCCCTGAATGTTTTGCTAAGAGAAGATAGTTACCGTCCGATTCGGTGTGTCATTTCGTTTTGCCTACGATTCTCATAACGAGCGAAATTGAAAGGTTCTGAATCAAGGGGCTGGAGCCCTGACTACGCTATACGGGTAGGTTAGACGCTGTTCTCGAAGCCGGTGGACCTCTATATTTTAGTGTATTAAAAATACTTAGAGAAATAAAAAATTGTGTAAGGAAAATCGATAACAAACATTATCATTTTATTTCAAAATAATCAGAATAATTAAATATTACAGGCGCCTCCACGTCTCTAGTTACAGTTGCGGGCTAGAAATGTTACTACTAATGTATTGTTTAAATGACATCTTGAACCTTATTGCGCACAGTGTGTCATGGAATCGAATTTGAAATCTAATAAACATTTCGAGTCCGCGGCTGTACGTTTTGTAACAAGAAAAACAATTGCAATTCTCAATGCAATACTTTGCATTAACGAAACGTCTACGGGTGCGTTCAAAGTTTTAAATATTCGTTACTTTTGCGCATGCTCCATTGGCAGTTTTTTCAGTGACGTACCACAAAACTCCGTTGAACTCGTTCACATATCACTATCTCTTTTTATGTGCTGCCAAAAGAAAGGGATTGATAGAGAGCCGGTTGATGTTTTCGTGTCAGCCTTGTGCCCATTTACGAGGAGTAGGTAAAATCCGCCATCTTGAGAGTGAATTCAAGAATGTGAGGACTTTTAGCGGAGTTAAGTGAATTTCTTTAGTAATTTTATTATTAAATGGATTTATATTTGTCCACCACGCGAATTCGTATCCTTTATACGAGCCGGTGGCATTAACGGAAAGACTATACGCGTCGTTATAGAGCTTAAACGCCGAATTCCTTGATAGTGTTTATGTGACAGGAGAAGACACCGTAAGCTTTCTAATAGTTTTTTGCGTGTCTATTTCCGTTTTCCATCTCGACGATCGTTAACATATACGTGAAAGTGAATTAGGTATCGCGTATCATTACACAGTTTTCGGTATAGGGCTTCGCGATGTTTTTTTCTGGTCGAAAATGCGGTTAGATGGGCGTTGTTGGTCGGCGATCGGTGGTGCTAAGTCGGGGCCTGTGTCGGCGTCCTGGTGAGGGCCTGGGCCGGTCGGGCGGGCTGAGCGCGCGGCCGCCGCGGAGGATGCGAACGACGAGGGTGGGCTAGCAAGGTGTTAAGTGATTGAACTAGTGTTATTGTGAAAATGTCGACGACTATGAGGCCTACTCTTCAGACTGTCCCGGAATCGTTACCGGCGGACCACGTGACGAGCCCAGCGCCGGCTCCCGCGGCGACCACTGCCGCTGCTGCACCGTCGCAGCCGAGGCATCCCAGACCTATGTTCAAGGTAAGTGTCCACATCTGTTTTGATTCCCCAGTCATCAAGCTCAACTACTGATAATAAATATGATAACATAAACATCAAGTGCCTTACATAACAAGTTTTATCAGACTGCAAACTCATTTGTCTACTTATTGTTTGGGTAGCATAAACCAATAAGATGGACCTTTTGTTTTTTTAATTACAAACACATAAGTATTGCTACATTCTTATCAGAGGTTCAATATTTGTACTAGAGATAAGGCTAGATTAATTTATGGTATTACACAGGTAATCTGTTGATTGTGTATGAATATAATACACATGAATTAATTGTGTATTATACTCCTTGCATTGTAGCCTAGATAGGATAGAAAGTGTGGCCAGCGTAGCATGGCATCTAAACTATAAAATATTGCATGAAAAAAACATATTCACTTTTCTACATTGCTAATTTTATGTTCGGTTACTATTAAATTATGTATAGAACTAAATTATTTAGTTTTTCTCACAATATTTGAAGAAATTATTTAACTATGTTGCATAGAAAAAGGTGGCTTCTGTGACTTCATAATTACACACAGCTTAATTACATTTTCAAGTCTTATGTATACACAAGTTTCTATAGAATTGATTTAGATCCTAGATTATCCTTCCAAATTATCATATCCTAGGAGCATAACCTGACTTAGTGCTATCACAATTTGTAATTGATCCTATTGAACTATTTCAACTCTATTTACAGTCAAGAACTACCTTATTGCCTAATAATGTATTACACTAACAATATTTAAAAGAAAATTAAAATTATTCTTAATTCAAAAATGGTTCTGCTCAACTGAAGAATATGTTGTTCATAATAGAAAAATTAAATAACACTATAAAAAGTAATAACAATTCACTAGCCGCTACTTATAATATATTATGTTTTCCAGTATTTATATTACCGAAACAAACTTAATAAGGTGATTAACTTCTTAGTACCTATTAATATTATTTTTAACCCCTTGATGCAAACAGAGGGGTGGTAGAAGTTTAATGTATGTATCTGTGTGTCTGTCTGTGGCATTGTAGCTCCTAAATGGATGAACCGATTTATATTTAGTTTTTTTTGTTTGAATGGTGGCTTTTTTTATTAAAAGTCATACATTTTTGCAATGCCTGAAAAAGTATTATTTTTAATACCATTGTATTAACACTTAGTGGGCAAAATAAATATCTTTCAATCCTTACATAATTATGTATGACTAAAAACTTGTTCTTAACAAGTTGAAGTCATAAAATGAAACAAAAAAGTGGGTAATAAACTAAAATACAGATTACACAAAACAGACCAGCAACAATGTGGAGGATTACTCATTCATTTAACTTATCTCTTTGCATTGTGATGTTATATAAAAACTGAAGCTTTTGTTTGATTATTGGCAGTCGAGACAATACACTGACTCAGTGTTGCACTGACTTTCAACGTGACAATTAGGAATCAAGTATACAGTGCACAATTTTAAAAATATCATTTTTTTGCAAAGGGAAAAATAGTAAAAAAAAAAAACAAAAAAAACTTAGTTTTGTAGATGTCAACTTTTCTTAATATAATTTTTGAACCAAGTGATCTATCATAATACTTAAAACGATTTTTAATAAAAGGCAATGTCGTAGAAAAAAAAGGAAAAAAAACTGTTACTTAAAAATAAGTAAGAATTTACGGAAAAATCTGTTTGTTTTTTAGTGTTTTTTTTTTTCAATAATTTAAGTAAGTAATCCAAGAAAAAAGGTCATAATAATCTCATAATAAAAAAAAGAGTTTTTTAAAAAAGGATACATTTGTTTTTTTCTGGTCCCTCTTACTGCCATATCAATTGTTCCAAACTTAAAATTGAGTTTCAGGACACTCTGTATGTATTTATTTGATAGTTATAATACTAATTCCTTTTATATAATTAATAGATTAATTCTAGCTAAGTACATAATTCTCCTATTTGTCTTTAAAACAATATTATCATACAGTCTTATCATATTATTGTGATCATAATTAGAATAACAGCATACACAATAATTAGTTCTGAAGATCAAATAAACATAACATATTTTCTCATTCATGAAATGATAAGAAATGTTTACACAATCTTGCCTTGCTTGAATTGAATCATCTTGTCTGATTCTATCCAATAAAATGACAATTTATCTTACAGTTCTCTCAGAATGGAATGAACAACAAGAACAGTGTCTAAAGCATGTTCATGAATAAAGTAAACTATGTTTTTAAATGTAGGATAGTTTTGTGAATTATCTATGTTACTTTATTAACAGACAATTAAATGATAACTTTTTAGTCATTTCACTCAAACTCAAAACTCGTTTATTCAAAATAGACTAGTATTACTTAGTTCTTTTTGAATATCAAATTTACATAAGACTGCCCCCAAAAGCGCCCACTCTTCACTGCTTCCTAGTGTTGCTGTGTAGAAGAAACGGCGCGACAAATTCCCCAGCAACACAGTTCAGTCTGTCAAGTGAATAAATGAATGAGTCTATACACAAAAAAAGTAAAATATTAATTACATTGATTAAATTATGCAAGTTGATGATAATAAACAAAATATTTACCTAGGAAAATTCTGGATAACAGATCTGGATCTGAACACTTTATGATAACAAGCATATTCTAACAACAAAAATAACTCAAACTCAAAAATTGTATTGCATTCATGTGTAGTCTGTAGTTACATTAATATCCTAATGGTTCTTTTATGGGGTTTCCCCTGTTAAGGCACACCAACGTAATAATATAGAATCTGGTCATCATTTAGATCCTAGAAGACAATAATAGTTTATGGTTAGAATAGCTTATAATCGTGGATTATTATTGAAATATGAATTCTTTATTAAACACAAGAAATAGTCTTTATTTTTAAACAGAATTGAAAACAATAATAATGTTGGAAATTCGTATAAAGTTTGTAGGTAACACATGTGGTGGTGAAAAAAATGTCACCATTACGAAAATAATATTTAATTTGTGTTAACTAGATAGTACTGGCAGCAATGAGTCATACTATTTTAATAAACAGATGTTACAGTTATTTTGGATACGTAGTAAATTACTCTTTGCCTGGTTTTACCAATTTATGTGAAAATATTATGCTTGAAAAATACACTTTTTATACAAAACAAACAACAGGTTGAACCCTTTCTTATTTTAGTTTTATGTAGATGGGCAGCTTTCTGTACAGTCAGCATCAAATATATTGGGACTAGCGACCCGTCCCGGCTTCGCGCGGGTACTATAATATGCATGTATTATACATATAAACCTTCCTCTTGAATCACTCTTATTAAAAAAAAAACCGCATCAAAATCCGTTGCGTAGTTTTAAAGATCTAACCATAAGTACATGTGGACAGACAGTGGGAAGCGATTTTGTATAACGTAAACCACAAAAAAAATATTATCACATGGAATAAAACTCTTGTCAGAATCCTAGCTGTCGTGTGCTGTGTTCAATACTGAAACACCTCTTGTATCATTAAGATTTGTTTGATCATTTTGTATTGTTTGTTAATCCCCATGTATTTGATGCTGAGTGTATACCTTTGGGTCTGCTTAAGACCTTAAAAACTCAGGAGCGATCATATTAAGTTATTCTTAAAATAATATTTCCATGTGGTACAAAAACACCTGTACACACCTGTTTGTCAATATCATAAAAAATAGAGTTACCTAATTTGTATATCAGCAAGTCATATCTTGACTGGTAGAGTGAATGTAGCAATGGTTTTTATAGTCCTTGCATTCACTGTTTCTTTGTTTATATTGTTTAATTAATTCATGATGACTTCAAATTGTAAATCATTTGCATAATTCAAACCTGTTGAAGGCAAATTATGAAGAATATTGTAATTACTTACAAAATACTTAGGTACCTACTTCGTCATATTTGATAGTCTATGGGTTATCCGTGTTTGTATTATTATTTATTAGAAAAACATTAATAAAGTACTGACAGTTTAACTTTATTGCTTACGATAATTTATAATAATAATTTTCAGAATACTTCTACAGTTTTCAGTTAAAAAATACAATGTGGGCACTTGATGTATCAAAATATTGATGTAATATGTGTGTATCAAACAATATTTCACATCCTGTGACGTCATTAACTCACGCGCAACTCCCAAATTCTTTTAGAATTAAGATTTAAATCATCCAATGACTGGGGAATCATAATTTACGCTCCATGTGTAAGCTTTGAGCTTGTTTCGTCTTAATTCAAATTGAATATGTTATAAAATGTTTTGTTTTGTGTACGCCATGTTGTTGAAAAATGTCTTCTACAGCTTAAAATGTTATGTACGGTATTATTAATACGCGGCAAGGTTTATTACTTCATAGCAGGATATATCAGCGGTTGATTATTTTGCGTGATTAACATTTTGACGTTGGTACTACATTCTGCATTATCGCGGTTTTTTATACAACTTGATTTGTATCTATAGTACAAAACATAAAAATCGCTGACTTACAAACTTACAAACGTATATATGTATATATATTTATAGCAATAAAAAGGGTTGTCAATCTTAGGAAACTACGTATTACGAGCACAAAGTTACAAAATTTTCCTGTTTCTTCACAAAAAGACATGTTCAAGTTCGAAAAGTTCCATGAAGTTCGAAATTCGAATTCGACAAGCCCCTATAATAATGAACAGAATATTTCATATTCCATTAAGCACATTTTAATATATCTTGTTATTATGTAAGGGCGTTTTATTATTGGAGTTGTTTACGCGACGCCGGGTGTCGTCTCATGCATAAAGCATCGGGCCTAGGGTGTAGGGCTGCTCAGCCTTCCATCTGCCCCAGTTTTGACGCTATACTATATCGAGATTATCTTATACGAAGAGCTTTGCGAAAAAATACGCGTCGTTGAATAATTTTACGGTTCGGTAAAGCATTTTATTTACTGTTGAAAGGTTTTTCGTATGGAAAGCGTATTGGATTTAATTATCTAAATACATATTGTGTTAAATTATTACTTGTCTGTGGTTTTCATATTGATGCAGACAACCCTATGTTTGAACTTCGAACACGTATGATTGGTTCTTTACGTCATAGTTCACGGAGCGATAACTTTTCCTCCCAGTTTTGTTTACTTTTTTTTCTAACCATTTTAAACTATGTTAATATGTAGTATCGGCTCTATATCATCTGTTACACGCGATAATGTAGAAAAAAAAGGAGTGTTTTATTCTCTGTATGCAATGTAATCAATGTAATGCTTGTTTTGTGAAACGATTGTATGTTTCACGGTATACATCGTCGTTTACGATTTTATGAAGCTTTATTATGATCGATATTTGTTCGATTATGAATAAGTGTTATTATAATGTCGTAGGGTTCATAATCTATTATGATAAATTACTTTTATTGACTGACTATATTGAGTACCTAGACTAAAAAGTTTACATCACATGTAGTTGGTTCGAGCTGTTTTCAGACACGGGCACTTAAACAGAATTACATAATCTTAGTATTCAAACAAGGTTTTTATTAGTCATAACTTCTCAGAATAACAATATATTAATAAAAAAATAAACACGACTTAACAAATTAAAGTTCAGAAACATTCGTATCCTCACTTCATAAATTATGTAACGCACTTATGCAACGTGCAATGTAACACGCTGCATTACGTGTTACACCGTTATACATTAACTCTCAAACTCGCTAACTGCACTTCCCAAATCCTCCATCGTTATGTCATGAGATCCATAGTCTAAATATAACCACACCGGGATCGGCGTAGGCGCAGTGAACAACGAAAATATTTATATAATTCGGTGTAATCATTCCGTTTTACTTCTTTATGCGTAGTCTAGGTACAGATATAAATAGATAAAGCGAATTCATAGTACGCGTTTTAGAACAGCTGTTTGAATTTTCTAGGTTTGACGTGTTTAGAATTTGACGGTGAAGGAAAACATCGTGACGAAACCTGCACACTTCAGAGGGGTTCCCTACGCCACAGCGAAAACCGTTACTTCGATTTTCATTAGATCGAACACTTTATGACGAATCAACGATACTCCTAAACTACATTACTTCTAAGTCTTATTTGTGCGATGTAACGTTAGTGCGAAACACATTGTATCGAAGAATTTTACACCTATAGCTTATTAGGCCTAATACTTCTTTCCTCCATAGTACAATAATCGCGCATTTTTTTTTACTTTTACTTAATAAAAGGTTAAAAAAATTACAGAAATTGCTTAAAAACATACAATTACAATTCGATATTATATCTTATTTAAAAGCAGAAGTTAATAGGTAAAACCCCACCAAAAAAAGGCAAAAGAGTCGCCAATGCCATCGCAAAAATTGTCGAAAATCGCGAAAAAATAGAAATTTTACCCTTTTAAGAGCCAATCAATTGAATTGTAATTATGTTTTTTTATGCCATTTCTGACATTTTTTAACATGTAATTAAGTAAAAGTAAAAAAAAAATGCGCCATTTATTGTACTATCGAGGAAAAAAGCATTCAGCCTAATAAGCTATAGGTGTAAAATTCTTCGATACAATGTGTTCCGCACTAACGTCACATCGCACAAATAAGAATTAGAAGTAATGTAGTTTAGGAGTATCGTCATAAAGTGTTCGATCTAATAAAAATCGAAGTAACGGTTTTCGCAGTGGCGTAGGTAACCTCTTCAGAGGGCTCCATGAAGTTCTCGATGGTTTGTGTAGTCTGCCGACTCGCACCACGGGGTCTACTCCCTAAGCACGAAGTCCGTGGTTTCGGCCTTACTATAATATTATGTAGTTTTATCTTGGTATGTGAAGAGGAGAGATGAAACGCATGTGACGAAAAGAGTTATGAATATAAATGTGGATGGATGGAGAGGAAGAGGGGGGCCAAAGAAAAGATGGATGGATTGTGTGAAGAATGATATGAAAGAGAAGGGAGTCAGTGATATCATGACGGGTGACAGGACGGAATGGAAGAAGAAAACGTGTTGCGCCGACCCCAAGTAACATGGGATAAGGGCAGGAAGATGATGATGATGCAGCCTTAAAATTTAAAAAGCTCCCTTTCAGTCTCGATGGTATAATTTCAAAAGAAAAAATGGATTATTCGTTCCCTCGATGCTGCAGAACCGTTTTCTTATGCAAACAATTCATAATTTAGTTATGCCAAGCAAATATTTTCATACTGAAGCAAGAAATCTACCATCAGATTCCTTTCTTATTAAAAATTAAAAGTGTCAACTTAGTATGCATTTAAAAGTAAAATGGAAGCTGGAGGAAAATCTGCGTCCTTAGCAGAAAGACTTCTCAAAGAATTCTTAGGCAACGATGCAACGAGAAAAGTTTTAAAACGAATAAACTCCGATACAATTGCTTTGTAATCTGATAACGGGTAAAGGAAACTAGATTTTGTAAAATGTTTCTTTGTATTTTTAATTAAAAGTAAATACAAGGTTAGTCGGACAGGGGTACCAATCCGAAAGGGTGTTAAAGTACCCATAATAATGAGTAACTTTTGTTCTAACACTTTCCCCAAATATCAATGCGTTCAGAGAAATACTTAGCTGACCAAAGATTTCATAAAAAATACGTTAAAATCTATCTATCCTCAGCTATGATCAGCTGTGTTTACATTTTTGGAACCCTAAAAAATTTTATACGATTCTTCAAATAAATAATTTGTAACTATAAATAAAGTCCAATAAATAATTCGTGATTTTTAAATACACACATCAAAAGTGTCTAGGGATCAACATATATTTTTGCAATAACTTTTCTCCTGATTGATATTAATTAAAATTTTCTTTAAGGATTCATCAAATAAAGTGTTTTCGTTTGTCACAGTAACGATAAACCAAGTCACCTTTGCATTAATAAAGAAATTTGCCATTTTCCTAATAAAGGGATTTTTGACATTTGAACCACTAACACAAAAGTTCGAAAAAAAGACTGAAATAACAGTTTTCTTTAAAATTTTATTGGGTAACTTAAACAATTAATAATCCGTGTTTCTACCGCGAACACTAACAACACAAGAACATCGGTTTGGCATACTCAAAATGAGTTCATCCAAATCACGCTGTGGAATGGCCGCCCATGTTCGTTGCAACAACAAAAAAAGGTCTTCTTGCGACTGGATACCCTCCATATTCGGCAGAGCTCTTCTCTGTAGCATATCCCATGCATGCTCAATCGGGTTCAAGTCTGGCGACTGAGCAGGCCAGGGCAGGACATTGATGTTAGCTGCGGCGAGAGTCTGTCTTACAACTCTTGCGGTGTGCGGTCGTGCATTATCATGCATTAACTGAAATAAGGGACCGATTTGCGCTTGTAGAGGAACGATGACGTCTGATACAATCGTCTCAGCATAAATTTGAGCGTTGAGGTTGCCTCTGATCCAAATCAACTCAGTTCTTCCGCCGATCCAAATACCCGCCCATACCATGATGGTTCCACCACTATAAGGATGGACTTCCTGGCAGGATTTTAATCGCTGTTGGCGTCCAGGGGTTCTCCAGTGTCGTATACGTCTTGTATCCGGTCTCATACCAAAACGAGACTCATCAGAAAAGCACACGAAACGCCATTGTTCTTCTGCCCAATTTCTGTGTCCAAGAGCCCATTGATATCGAATCCTACGATTGTGCATTGCTATAGGTGGTACCCGTAGCGGTCTTCGGGAATGAAGGTTCACTTCATGCAAGCGGTTTCTGACTGTTTGGTCGCTAATTAAGTTCCCTGAAGAGTGATGAAGCCTCACGGCTAACATCATGGCGGTTATTGTTGGAGCTCTTCGAGTTAAGATTTGAATGTATCGGTCTTGTCTCCGTGTGGTGCAGCGATACCGTCCTCCATGGCGCTCAGCCACGGTACCAGTGCTTCGGTAACGTGTCCAAAGTCGACTGATAACACTCTGACTTGTATTCAGAGCTAAAGCCACAGTACGTTGCCGGGAACCAGCTTCTATCATTCCCACGGCTCTGAGCATTTCTTCCCTGCTTAAATGACGTCGCCGCTCCATAATAACGTTGGTTTTAATCAGTAGTAGGGAAACAGTAGCACTAATAATGTCTTCAATGCGTTGTATGTTTTTATAGGGAAAATATTGACAGCTGATTTTCATCTTTTACTCGAATTTGATTCACAGTTCCTGATTCAAATTATGAAATGCACCAAAAAGGATCCATATAAATTTATAAAATCATAAATTTATTACAAAGCCACATCTCAATCTCAAGAAATCCGCATAAAAATGCTTGATCCCTAGACACTTTTGATGTGTGTAGGTACCGGGATTAAAACGTCAATAGAATTATTCCGGGATTTTAGAGGAGGTATTATCCATTCTATGTTACTTCCTTCCTCGAAGTATAGGTAAATACCTATTTTAGTACCTATTCCGATCTCTGGTCATCAGTGATGCTATAAGTGCCCTGCGGATTAGTACCTACCCCCTTTCCGACTAACCTTGTATGTTTTGGTTCAAAGGTTTCTAAAATGCTGATCCGTAAACGCGGTCCTTTATAAGGCTTTGTTTGTGTTCGGCTCCAATCTTAATGAAAAGATCCACTTTATAAGCTAAAGTATCGTATTATAAATAAGGCTTTGCGGTGTTTTATAATTACTGAATAATTTTACGATTAACCCAGTGAAGATGCCTATAGTGCAATTAATTAAAAAAAGCTATTAATTTCTTATAGGTAAACAAAGATATGAATTCCTCTGGAAATCAAGCTCGTAATGCGTTGTATTAATAAGTTTTTATATCATCAGTCGGTATAAAACTTTTTTAAACGACAATGCGTCAGTTTTATTTGAATCCACTTGACTGAGTTGATAAGTAAGTACCACTAAAGGGATTTTCCATAACAAGTCTGTTGTTTGCTCTCAACCGACATCCTGAATGCAAACCGACTTGGTAACTTAAACGTAACTTCTGTTGTAACGTAGGTAAAAGATTTGCTTCTTAAAGTAACGTATTTTCATTATACTAATGGTCGATTTTTAAATCATCAGATAACTTTTATCTGAGAAACTAGCTTTTGCCCGCAGCTTCGCTTGCGTGAAATTTTGAACCCATTAAGTGACGATTTTCCATACAAACAATCATCCCCTATTTAACTCTCTTAGGGGTTGAATTTTGAATAATCCTTCCTTATTCCTTGTCTACATTATAAAAGGAGCCTCTGTGCAAAATTTCAGCTTTCTAGGTCCAAGGGTTTGGGCTGGGCGTTGATGAGTCAGTCAATCAGTCAGTGAAGGGTGAAGGGTGGGCGCTTTGAGGGCAGTCTTATGTATGACGTTCAAAAAGAACTAAGTAATACTAGTCTACTTTGAATAAACGAGTTTTGAGTTGAGTTGAGTTGAGTCAGTCAGGACTTTTCTATTTTGACGTTTTGACAGCTTTCGTATAGATGATATGTCAAACCGCCATATTTGTTCCACGGATAAAATTTATATGACTTTTGAAAAATAGGCCCTAAGTTAATACTTCGTTTTTCGATACGTAGGCATTAACACAGCACGCAATGGTTTTCTCTGTTATTTTTAAAAGTTTAAAGTGACTTTTCAATAACTTTAAGGTGACATCTATTACTGAAGGTAATACGTAGCTCGGGGTCTATTCTAGCTCAGTCTAAAACCAAGCACACCAATCGATATCATAACTTATACAACTCGAGGTTTCTTCCAATTAGAATAGGGTCTTTAATTTTTTATTAGAAGTCTCGAATTTATTACTTAAACGATGAGCAACTGTAAAAAAAACGAATACCTACATGCTTTTAAAAATGCCTAAGTTATAAGCGTTTTAAAATTGTTTACTAGACAAAGACAGCACTACTGTGTGGTGACGTCAAAGCGCATTAACACCATTGAAACTCCACACCACATAATACAGTGTCCATTTAGGGCGACAAGGATAGAAAATATTCACTTCACAAACTGCGAAAGCATTTAGCTCCTCTATTCTTTCATGGGTGTTTTTTTTCACATACCGTGTTCTATCTATACTTTTTATTAAACTGTATTAAATTCTTTTAAGTACATAACTAAATCTATAATATACAGGGTGTAACGGAATGGGTATATACATCGAGAAGGCAGGGCTTCTTTGGATGATACCAAACGATATGGCAAGGTTTTTTTAAATCCTATCTTTACGTGTATTGAAGTTATGAGATTTTTAAAAACATCGATACCAGAAACCGAACTTTTAAAATTCGAATAAACACATCACTAGCACTAAGTCAGCTGATCGGTGTCAGCGAACTATTTGTAAGTAAAAATAAACCTCTTGCTCCTGGTATTTCTAGAGAAATGGTTCCGCATGTTTATTTTTTTGTTTGAAAATTTTTATTACTGACTTTTCTTTTAGCTATCATTTGGAATAAGCAATTTTATCAATCCGACAAATGAATATCCGCTTAGTGTAAACATAAACAATGCCGACAGTATTGTCTGTACTCGTATTTTGCAATTATGTGGATAAATCTACCTATTCGCTGTTTGGTTTTTAATGTGTTTGTTTTTATTAGCAACATAATACTTTGACTCCACGGTTGCCTTACAAAGTGGCTAAGCCATGAACTGCTGCGCAGCGTGTCGCGGGTTCTAACCTCGCACGGAACAAATACTTTTATGACTTACACATAGTTGATCCAAGTATGGGTGTTTGTGTATGTGAGTTTCTTTGTTTGTAAACTCAATCAAAATTGTGACCATATCATAATTTTTTCCGAGTTTTGAAATTCGATTCACCTTACTATTTGCTTGAAGATTGCATAAAAACGAAGCGATTCGTATAATCATCAAATCGTTTTTCATTGAATTGATTGAGATAATACATTTCCAGGTCTTGTTTTTTTTTTAAATTACTTAGTAATATTATTGTTTGCCATTTAAACTTCTTAGAATGAAAAATCGATTTAGTAAAATAATTAAGTCCAACTGAACCCCAAAACATCATCTTTTTCGTATGTCTTGGACTCCTGGTACAAATAAAATTATAGTGGGTTCCGTTCATGATTTTTAAAATAAAGTTGATATCTTTTTTTCTTATAATAATTATCATGGAAACTATGAACAACAACTTAAAAGTTTGTTTTTAATTACAAAGGCATAGCAAGCATAATTATTACTTTCTGTCTGTGGTTAGTCTTAACTGGAGAACAATATCGGAATTTTATGCTCTGTCGATGCGGTGCTGTTTGGTAAATGGATTAACCAAGTAGTTTTTCGACATCGTAGACCTGGAACTCTATGGAACTCAAAGGGCACGAAAGAACAGAATGAACTTTTAGTCAGTAAGAGACTGACAGTCCCTTTCGCTCCACCTAGGGCGAGAAGATTCATTTAAATGAGATACCACACAAAGGATATTGGTTCGACCACGTGTCTTTCTTTATGTTTATTTTAATCCGAAATTCCAAATTATGTCAAAAATAAATTAAAATTGTAAAAATGTCGCAAAACGGTTCATAATGTGAAAAGAAATTAAATAAAGTACTAAGACTGCATGAGTAATGAGAATTGATATTGCAAAAATGAAAATGCTTCGCTTAAAGAACCCTGATTTCGTCGTACTTAGGTTTAGGGGGCGTGGTCAATTGCCGTCCTTGTCGTGTCTTGGAGTCCTGTCCACAATTTAAATGACAATGGGTTCCGTTCATGTTTTTTTTTAATAAAGTTGAAAACTTTTTTTTCTAATAATTATGACGAAAAATATTAACAACAATTAAATAGTTTATTTTTGATTACAAAATGATACACGCACGCATAATTAATTAATTGTTACTGTTTGCATGGTCTGCCGGTGATGTTTGCTTTACATGTTTGTTTTACATGATGTAGTGTCGGGACATCGTGGTCCTGGAAGGAACAGGATGAACTTTTTAGTACTGACTAAAAATTTCATCCTATTCCTTGGGACTGTCAGTACTGACTGACAGTTCCTTTCGCTCTACCTAGGGCGCGAGGACTCGTTTAATGAGATAACCATACAACAAAATTGATTTCATTACGTCTTTATTTTAGTCCAATTTATGTCAATCCTACTTCCTACTAATGTTGTAATTATGTGAAAATTTGTTTTGATGGTTGGATAGATGGATGGATGTTTGTTCCTCTTTCACGCAAAAATCTCTGAACGGATTTGGTTGAAGTTCGGTTCACAGATAGTTCATAACCTGGCTCAATAAATAGGATATTTGTATCCTGATTTTATGTTCCCACGGGATGATTTCAAATTGTAGCGGGTGAAACCGCTGGCAACAGTTTTTTTTTTTTCGTGGTAAAATCATCAAATGAGTCCTCCCACCCCGGGCAGGGCCGGAGGGACTGTCATACTTGTACTGACTAAAATCCACGGTGTTCCTTTAATAGCCCTTTACGTTCCGGGGTCACGGTAATGAGATAAGTCCCGCGACCCCGGCATCAACAGCTAGTAGTAATAAATAAAATGCTTGCAAAAACGTCGCAAAACTGTTATAAGAAAATAATTAAAGTACTAGCACTGCATAAAAAATAGGAATTGTTATCGCCGTATTGAAAATTGTTTGAGAACCCTGATTTCATTGTTAGTTGGGGTTTAGGGTAAAGTGAAATTGATGTCCGTGTATTTTAAATTACTCCTGGTACAGACAACTTTGAATTGTTTAAAAATAACTTAAATAAGTAGTTAAGTAGTTCTCAAAGGGGCCTCTGCGCGGTTCTCAAAGGGGCCTCTGCGCGTTGGACCTGTGTCCCCGTGTATGCCTTCCAAAGGACCGGACGTCTTCCGCACGGAAGATGAGCCGTGAATACAGAGAGATATCTCCTGTAAATTGATAAATTCCATACATAATCCTTATTTTATGTTGGTTCCCATTACTGCACCAGAAATTAATTAATTGGTTAGGTAAATACTGCGAAAGTACATTTTAATGGAACTTAGAACAGAAAAAGGATTTTGTAACATAATTTATGTTCAAATGAACCCTATTATTAACTTTCCTGCGCAACTTATGTGTGTCCTGGACTCCTGGTACATAAGTAATGCTAAAGGGTTCCGTGTTTAGTTAAAATTAAATTTAAAAAAAGATTGTTTTTGAACAAGTTAAAATGCAAATGTTTGTTCGCAGCTTGGAAAATGATTTTAGAACTTAGGTAGTAAGTAGACTCGTGATAAAAGCGGCAGTTTTCTAAAAATAGGTACTTTTATTTACGTAAAAAAATAATAAAAAATAACATGCATAACGGAGTATCTAGCTCAAAACTTTCGATGAACGTACAAATGTAGGTGCCTAATAATTATGATATTCGACCACAATTTTTTAAAGTAACAAAAATATTCCTGTGAATTTCCGTTAACGTTATCGTTTTAAATTTTTAATTACCATAGTACCTATCTCAAATGAATTGCGTAGGTAAAGACTGAATAAAGACTACGAAATTAGAATATTACAGAAAAAAGATTTTGTAAAATAATTTATTTAAAAATGAACCCTAAATAACTTTCCTATGCAACTTTTGTATCTCCTGGTACAAATAAAATGCCAGTGGGTTCCGCTTTTAATTTAAATAGGATTGTAATAATATTTGGTAGTTTTTGCCATAATTATTTACAAAACAACCCGCACTAGGCCACCGTGGTGGTCTAAGGCTTGACCTTCTCATTCTGAGTAGAGGTCCGTGCCCAGCAGTGGGTCAGTAATGAGCTGACTATGATGATGATGACAGCGCTAAGTAAGTAACAACATTACAATCTGAGTTGATTGAGAGGTTGTAGTTTGATGGTTTGTGATGATAGTCTTTATTTATGTTCAATAAATAAATCACAAATAAAAATAGGCCGCAAAATGTATTTACTATGGAAATAAATTGTTAAAAGTACTAGGACCGCAAGAGTAACGAGAGTTGTCCGGACAGCGTTTGCGCACAAATAACTGAACGAACCCTAATTTCGTCGGTGGTTAGGTTGGATACCTATTACCTACACACACACAATGATATTTAGGGTAAATGAGCCCGTTGCAGGTTGCTGGTACGAACGTGGTGGTAACTTTACGCCTGGTTTAATGTTGATCTCCGGTAGCCTTCAGTAATAAATAAATGGAATCATACTCAACTTAACTATCGCAATTTTGATTAATCAATACTTACAAATAATACTATGGACTTATGTAGGTACCGCCGCCACCACAGTCCACAATAAAAATGATCTTATCGGTTTCGTGCGTCAACTCAGCTCGTGAGTCAATTAATGAACTGATACCCTGGCCTAACTCTTCATTGATCGGTGTGCTTCCATGTATTAAAGATCAGTTTTCTTGAAATTATTAATAAGTAATTGGGGAGGACTGGATGCGAAAGGCGGGGGATCGTGTGTTGTGGCGCAACTTGGGAGAAGAGGCCTGTGTCCAGCAGTGGACAGCGATAGGCTAAGTTGATTAGTAAATTAATTTTAACAACAAACAAAAATTTTAAAATAGTATTGTACAATAATTGGGCTAGCTACCCTATTACTAGGATAGCAGAAGATTTATTTTTCGGTTTTTCCCCACCGTTCTTTTGTCTTCGTCAGTGACTTCAATCGTAGACTATTACTCGTGTCCTTCAGTCGCTCTCTCCATCCGATTCAGTGTACTGACTTGTGATTTCGTGATTGTTAAAAATGTCGTTAACTAATAGCGAATATTACGAGATTATGATGTGTGGCCTCCGCGGTCCCCAGACCTAACTCCGTTAGATTTTTTTTTGTGGGGGTACATTAAAAACGTAGTGTACGCAGTGCAGTGTGATACAGTGCACGAAATGAAAGTACGGATCGAGGATGCCTTCAGGACAGTAACATCGGACATGCTGCGCAATGTTCAGGTGTCCATGAACAAGCGAGCGGCCTTGTGCATACAATACCAAGGTCATCACATCGAACCCCATCTTTAAAAATGTAAGTCAATTTACTAAATTAAACATGGCTCTTAGATTTTACTGTTTAGGTATGTAATGAATGAGGGATAAAAACAAGCTAAGTAGCTACCTAAATACTAGCTAAACTTTGTTCTGAATTTTAACGTAACTTTTTTACGTGTTTTTTTATTAACTAAACATTTTAATTTGTAATTTTGGCTGGATATTATCGTGTTTAAAACTGTAAATAGGGAAATTACGCATTGCATTATTACTTTTTACACCACGGAGTACCTTCCTAAATGCCTATTGCGCACACGCGCTCGCGCTCGCATTGTCGGCTCGTTTGATCCCGTCAGTTCGCGCCGACATAGGGCGGCCGCGGCGGCACACTACCTACAGCGTGTACTAGGCGCACAGATCGCGAAAGAGATTTAACTTAATATTAGCAAATGACGTGAGAAGTTATTGACCCTCGTAGTGCAGTGACACGTTTGTTATGATTTGATTTCAATAAACCTGCGAAACCAAAAATTTGGTATCAATTCTTTGAGTAATTTATTTTGAGCTGAAACTTTGCACAGAGATTCTATACCTGATACACTCTTCACCCCTTTCGGATAGATATACCCTTTCTGTTACAGGCTGTATTATAGAAAGAAATAGAGTTACCGTTCTGACTAGTTATTTTTAAAAGCTTCGAAAACGACATCGTATTCACAAAGAAGCTAACTTTAAGCATACCTTTAATGGAGATGAAATAAATACATGAAAAATTCGCTCCACGTACATTCAGAACTAGTCTAAATGATAATACTTTGAGTGGATTCCTTACACGATCCTGATTTACATGCTACCATGTCCGACCAATCCGTGACTTCGTCTAGACATCTAATGGATTCTACGTTTCTAAAACAAGTCCTGAACTTGTATCCTTGTTCATAGTTCAATTGCAGGGTTATAGTCTGTTTTCATGCCAATCTGCGATTTGGAAGGAACGACGGCCTGTATTGATCGTTTGCGGTTTTCTTTCACAAGGTACTCAAGGACTTCTAAAGGTGCCTGCAGTCGATTAGCGACCATTTTTCAGGAAGATAGATTGACGTAAACTCCATAGAAGTAATACTGTCAAATTTCTATCTCTAGTAGGGCTAGTCGCTATAGGTTATTAAATACTTATGGAAAAGAGCCTATCTCTCGATAGATTTACGTCACTGTCCTTCTGACTGGACTTGGAGGGACTTAAGGTAGGATTGAAATAAGAAATAATACTTCTTTCTTCAACTCGATATAATATAATTATGAATAATAATGAAACTGCTGTAAATTTACATTTATTTAAATTTGGTCACACGCGATCGCGACATAAGGTACGTGCATTCGTGCTATGTGAATTTGTAGTTCCTTAGGCTACCGTAAGGTACCAGAGTACCAATGATCTTGACCTAGTGCTCTGCGTAATACATACCTACAAAAGGCATTATAATCTTTTTAAAGGACAAAAACCTCGTAATAATTTCCAACGTCACCGGCATAAAATTTTCTCTATTACCTATTATAACTAAGGCTAGGTAATAATGTAGTAAGTATATAAAGGAACTTTGCAACGAAGGCGAACGAGCCTTGCATAACACAAGTAGCTATGATTAAAAAACTAAGGTCACGCAACACTAATATTAAATAACGTGTAACTAACGTTTAGTATCGGATTACGTTTACTCGTTAGTAAAAAATGTTGAATAATTTATTGCAGATTGCGGTGTCAAGTTCACTAATCAGCTTGTTTAACGTGGAAATGGTAGTTTGTCATCATATTAGTCCGTAGATATTAATTGTTTAGCCAGGGGCGTAAACACCGCTGTAATGGATGTAAAAGACGTAGTTGTTGCCGTAATCACCACTATTGCCAAACGATTTGGTGATCGAAGTATGTTGAACAAGGAGGATGCTTCTGACCATCCTTCATATTGTCATAATCTTAGACATCAATCTTAAGCAGCCAGAACGTAGTAAAAAAAATATCAGATAATTTCTTACGCGCGCCAAAAGACACTCTGCTCATACATTTTGAACTTGACCCTGTCAGAACAAACACAAAACACTGTCAGAATTTGCTGAACTTGTCCGGCAGCTTGTTGGCTCTAGGACAAAATGTATGCGCAGAGGACCTTCGTGCAAGCGTCAGAAATTTCTTATTATGTGCGGTCGGCCTTATACGACAACCATGAATTTATGTTCTACAAACGTTTAGGAGTTTTACTTATAAGAAGGATGTTATGTACTAGAGATGTAACGGAAAAGGTTTTGTCGGAATCGACGGTGCGATCTCAATCGGAAGTTTCGACCTCCGAAGTCCGGGGCGTATCTCCGTTACCTACATCCCCAGATGTTACAGGCTACATTCACGCATTAAGATAACAACATTTATGATTTTGTTGCTCAATTATTAATTTTAGCTCATCATTTTAAAATAACAGGTTTCACCAGATTTCTATTATGAATATCGATAAATTGTGTATAGTCGTACCACAGAACAGATAAAAGACGTTAGAAGGGCCTTGTGGGCGGGGCAGGCGCGCCGCACATATGAGCAAACGCTCATATGTCCACCGAAATTTGTTTTACCGGTCAACAGTCGCGCTCTTATTGTGACAGCGTACGGAGATCCCCGATAAAAAAGAATTATGCCGTCTTGCATTATTATAACGTGACGGAAAAGAAGCTAGTTGAGTAGTGTAGCCAGAGAAGGGATTTCTTTTCACCGGCATGTCCAAAAACCTTATAATAACAGTAATATTTGTAATTATTGCAATAGTATTATGTGATTTGTAGAAAAAACGATACAATCGCACACAGATGCAAAATTATACATTGCTTGCAATACATGGGTACCATCTTGTACTACGTGAGCGACAGCGCAATGTATTGCGTTCAATGTGAAAGTCGAGTGCAGCGAGCAATTGTTTTAATACAGCGAAATCCATACGTATCGATAGTGTTGTACCAAGTTGTAAACAATATCGGTATTAAATATGTGTGTATATCTACAAATGATTATTATCAGTAATATTATAATTAAAATAACTTTGTTTATTGCCACGAATTATATTTTAAATTTTATTTTTAGGTTTCCAACAGGTCCAGACAAAAGAAAACTGGATTGAGACAACTGGTAGAATTGAGTGGATACCTATTAAATGAAGCACAATTTGTTCTTAACATTTTGCAGAAAATTATGCAATTAAAATTCACAGGGTTATTCAAATTAAATTAATTAAATTATATTATATTAATACGCCTACGGGAAAACATTAAATATGGCCGTGAAATTCATTTTTTTTTTAGTTTTTTGCAAATTATAGCTTTTATTTACGTTTATACTATTCAAAATGCGATTTGCGTCGGTAACGGTTATTCAATAATATATTCAATATTCAAAAGTCGTAAGTATAGCTACTTTTCTAGATTTGCGATGCTCGAAAATAGAATCGTTTCCGAAAAAAACATGTTTTAGAGCATTACGATGATGATTCATAATAATTGACATGATTTTATTGATTATTTTTAGCAAACTTAGTATCGTTACGGGTGCAAACAACATAATTATGACGTAAAACAGACCTGCAATTAGCAAAAAACTAAAGAAAATTTGAATTTCACGGCTATATCGGATGTTCCCCCTTAATTTGACATTATTATTTATACAGGGTGGAATCGTTAAGTGTCAACAGACGATTTTTTCGGCAATTTAAGAGATATTTAAAAAGTTAAGGCTATTATCAAAACTAGACTACATGGAGAGTAAAATATTATAAATAACTTTAGGAAAAAGAAAAGTCAGATATTGAAAATTTAGTTTTTCGCTCCGTCCATACATTTAGTATGAGAATTTCTTTCAACTGATCGTACCAATCATAACTACGTAATCTCTCTCTTCCTTACTGTTAATATGACGACGGAGTTAGCCTCAATCGACTTCGGTCTATCTTAGTCATATCTGTAATAAACCTTCATATCACCAAATTCCTGAGCACTACATAAATCTAACCCAGGATTTCGAACAGAAAACAGACAGATTTTGTAGTTCCAGATTGCCTACGTAATGCGATAGCCAATTATTTTCATGTCTAATAAATAATAATAATATTGCAACCAGTTTGTTCAACTAATAAAAATATGAATAGTTCAATAACAATGTTCCATAATACACGGCGCTAAATACCGTCACGAAGAACTTGTGGCTGTATAACAGAACTCCTCTGCCTACGCTTTAAGGGAATAGGCATTAGGTCTATTTTTTTTTATTAATTAAATAAAAAACTATAAGAACAACAATTTTTTGCATTTAGCACTCAAAGATAACTCCGTCGTTTTTTTAGTAACTTGTTATTTTTATTTTCAGCCAGTTCAATTGATTAAAAGTTGAAATAAAAAATGTTGCCGACTTTGTCAATAGGTACAAGAAAGAAAGGTTATCCTTTTTTATTGAGTTATTATTAATCCAGTAATTCAGTAAACAATTCAGCTCGAAAATAAAATGCAAAAAAACTATAAGCTTCTTGAATATCTCATGAACAAAAATGTCATACTGGCTGAATGAACGGAAGTAGGTTGTAAAATCAAAATTCTCGATACATGGCGGTTATTTTCCTAAAAATATTTATGTTATTTTAGTTACTAGGCGGCCTAGTTTTGATATTAGCCATAAGTTCTGAAATATTTCTTAAACTGACTGAATAATCGCCTGTTGACATTTAACGTTTCCACCCTGTATGTGTTGAGGAAGTTCACACTATTCGTACCCCGTTCGAGGGTCTCAAAATTAGAGCGAAAAATTGCAAAACTTAAAGTAACAAAATTACAGTAATTTTATCGATATATGTAATCGACCTTTTGGTCGCCGTAACATGTATGAGAAATAAATTTGAATTTACGGGTATGTGAGTGTACGTCGAACGCAGTATTTGCGTTAGTGTGACAACTAATAGCAAACTCGAAATCTATGTGCGTGTGGTTTATTTGTGTGCGTAATGCGCGTACGTATTGGGCTCTTGCTTGTAGTAGGGTTAAAGAGTGGGAGAAAAGCGGCGACACGCGTTCTAATACAAATCAGGAACTATTTCCTTTCTAACCTCTTTATCTGTTCTGTGAGTCGTACATAACTGGACTTCTACAGGAGTGGTCAATTCCGCAACGCATTCAGTAATGGGTTAGTCGAATGCGTTTTATTGACTATGTCGAAATGTACGAGAAACTAACAACTAAAATAATGTTTGCAACATGGTGTAGCGACTACCATATTAATAACCTAACCTGATAATCGTGCATCTGTTCTCTCCGAAGAGTGTAGTTCTGTCTACGTCTTGAGTTCATCATTGACAGTTAAGCCTAGCGCATCCGAGGGAAAGTCTCCGGCGTACTTTTTTTCCGTCGTCGTGTGCGTAATAATTTCACAAAAAAATAAATACGCCGAGGACTGTCCGTTGTCTGCGCTAGCCTTTATTGTAAACGAGGTTCCCTCAACGGCGTGCTCGCGACAACCAGACTAATAAGGCTAACCTAATTAAAACTGCACAGATTCGTAATTTTCTTCTTCATCATACCATTTCTTTGGCTTCGTGCCAGTGTCCGATTTACGAGGAACTGATGGTGCTGATATTGGCAAGCGGACTAGTACCTTCCTCTATGATTAACAGAGTTTCAATTTATAATAGTCAGAATTTTCTTTTTGAGAGATTCATTTACATTATTATCTTAATGTTTAGTATCAAAATCTACTATGGTTTGAAACATAATACGTTCATAAATACTTGGAATAAGTTTCAAATACGCCGTGCCAGGAATCCAAGACAAACTTTGCGTGTGTGCCGTTTCTAATTCCACTGAAGTTGGAAGAAGTACGGAACAATTGCTTGGAGTTCATTTTATAGAAGAACAAGTATATAGTTATTAAGAAAAACAAGATTCAGTGATGCAAACTTAAAATGTAGACCATGTGGTAATAATATTTAGGGAATTAACTCTTTCAATTAAGCATAAATTATGTAATCGTTCTTACTATTATAAACAAAAGAAGCACTCTTTATTCTTTAATAGCGCACCTAATTAGGCCGCTGCGAACATAATTTGGCAAAATGGGGCATTATAGGACCTTCCGACACTCAGTGTGAGTGCGGTACTCGCGATCAGACCATGTCCCACTTGCTGGAGCGTCCAAAGTGCCCGTACTGCACATTTGAGGACATAAAGATTGCCGCGATTGGCGTAACCACCATGAGTTAGAAATACCATTGAATCGAAAAGAAGAAGAATTCTCTTATATCGATAGCGTTACCTACATGAAAAACACTATGTTAAAACTACATGTAATCAAACGCTTAGTAGTCGGTCATAATCCAGTATAAGGGCATCTATTTCGAAGCCATTTTATCGATTCTTCGTTGACATAGCGTTCACATGCTCGGTTATTCAACCTGACGGAAATAATCTTAATTTAGAGACATTTATTTTTAGCTAGAACCTTTTCTGTTTCGTTTTTCGATGCGTATCCTCTTACGCTGTCGCGTTTTGGTCGTCTTTTATTATATACGATGTTTTAGTAACGAAAATATACTCTTAGTTTATTAATGTGAGTTAGTTTAACTGAATTTGGTGGCATCATGGGTCCTTGGAAAATTTGGAGTTGATTTAGCTAAAATTGTTATAAAGTATATTTCAAAAATGAGTGAATGTAATGAATGAGAAAAATTATTGTGGTGCATTGGTGCAGCATTCATTCTTCTCTCGTGTCAGCACGAGCTATACGAAAATAGCTCATGCTGTGGTGAAATAGCCAGTCAGCAAGGTTGGTAGCGGGGCTGACTGCCCAGGGTGCGCCGGACGTACATAAGTATCGTCACTTGTGAAGGCTCTTTTCATACACCAGCATTCATTTAAAATAGTAGATGTTTTTTGATATGAAGCAGCAATCCTGACTTCATATTATTATAACTATGTTGTGTTATTAAAATTAAAACCTTTCTTTACCACATTACCATTAGTTTAATCTGTATTATTTGTGGTATCTATTATTGTCTATAGTTGTAGAACATGCCAGTCGTAATTAAGTTGAGTTTCTATAAAAACTTTTTTATTATTACATCCAACAATATCGCTCACTATTAGTGATGATGTCACCTAATGAATATGTGTTCATTATCATTGTCGTATAAAAACGCTTAGCTTTGAATAGAACAGAATAAAAAATATAGATACCTTAATAAGACTCAAAGGGCGTAAGGGACATTACTGCTTATGTAACTTACGTCACAACGTCTTTAAAGCCGCTTTTTATCGAATTATAGGCACAGTATCTCGTGTGGTACACACGCTAGGAATAGATGCGTGTTGTAAGATTCAACAAAACCCAGCACGCTTGGTGGTATGGTAGGATCTATACGCTAGTTATCACCTGAACATTAAAGTCCGGCGCCAAACAGTTTACTATGTTCCGTCGTGTGTATGTGAGAGCCAGAAGTGTATAGGGGAATTCTTCTATATATCTGTTACTTGGATTCGTGTGCTCCATCTCAGACCCTGTCTACGCTAACTATCAGGGATGGCTAGGGTAAAAGGCGGCGAAGTCCAAAAAACACGACTAGTCCTGACAAAATTTGCCAAAAACAAACCCAAAACTGATTCAATATATCAGATTACTTCATAAAGAAAAAACATAAGAAACATTTATAGTAGCAATTCATCGCGTATATTGAATTTCTTAAGAACTCCCGTGGAACCTACAGCGTGGTATTACGCTGAGCCATAAACTTTTAACACTCGTAACTGTAATGATGGCAAAAACGGTTTTTTGCAAGACATTTTCTTTTATAGCCTGTGTGTTTTAGGGTACTATAGAATATCAAGTGAGAATCGAGTGAGATTGCAGTTAAAAATTAAGTCAAATATACCTACTAATTTATCAGACGAATATCTATAGCAGTCGTTACGGGTAGACAGAAGCCTGAAAGTCTGACAACCGGTCCTTCTTTAGGATATTGGCACTGCCCCATAATTGGATTGTAGAGGTCTGATAGCAGTCGCTTTGTTTAAAACGCTGGTATACAGCCGCATCTGGTTGGACTGGAACCTGAACCCAACGTTGTTGGGAAAAGCCTAGGTAGAACTACCTACTAATTTACCATTTTGTGACGATGTTTTCCGAATATCAAATCTTGTTTTTCAAACATACACAGTCAAACCCGTGTAACTTATTCTGAAGTCGTCTAAAAAGAGCAAAGTTGGATTTCACACGTTCAGAAGACACAAATTCCTAAATTGCTGAGCTGACGATAGCTTCCTGGAACCTTTAGACAAATATTACGCTGAGAATCAAATATGTTAGTACCGCCACCGAATCAGCGAAACGTGATTCTCGGATTCGTATTCCCGTGGTACGTTCCAACAAAAACTACTTGCGATGTGTCCAGCACTTATCCAGTTGCCATTTAAGGGCGTGCCGAGAGAGTTGTGAAGTATCTGCCTTATTAGCCACGTCAACTTACGTGTTTTTATACTTCGAAATGTGCGTAAGACTTTCTAAAGTATCTAAAGCATTAAAATTGTAGCACTCTGTAACTAGACTATACACAGTATATTGTTAAAATATTTTAATTTTGACACACAAAAAACTGCAAACTTTTAACGAAAAATTGAAAAAAAACGTGTCTAGTCTTGGATATACGTCATGAATTTTAAACAGACTAATTTAATCAACGAGCTTAGATTGAATTTGGTATTTAAGAGAACAGTCTAAATATTTATGCAGACGCTTTTTCGAATAACAAATTGGAATTTCTTATTTAAATTTTAAATCGATAAACTAGCTATTAGAATAGAAGCGTAAAATCCTGTAACGTTGCTTAAAGAAATAACCCTTTTTATCGATATTACCGGTATCATAGATCAAAGTGACACGTCTATTACGCTTCAACACCTGCGACCAACTAAAGGCAAACCCTTTTGGTATTGCCAACCTAATAAAATTATGCAAATTTTAATTCTACCCACCGAAGGCAAATTTACAAAGGCTTATTGAGGCGACAGCCTATAAATCCACCATCGTTTTTGGATACGCAGGCATTTAGAAAATTGTTTTTAAATATTCTCTTAGATTTTCATGAATAAAGTACTTAGTAATTTGAATAGTATAATTGATTTAGCTTCGGATGGAAACACTTTGGCTGTAACGAGGTGAATAAATAATTACAGTTCGGGCTTTTCGGAGTAAGCTTAGTTGTAATTGACTTAGCATCCACCTAGCTTGCTTAACAGAGTTAGGTTTCCAAACTGCATCAGTTGTAATGTGTTTAAACAGATATTCGCAAGAGCTTCTGGTCATTAGGCGTATTGGTGTTGGTGTTTAATTAATTAATCAACTCGGAAGTTTCAATTCAAAGCCTGTTCCGTTACGCCACAAGTCCCAGCTACACCTTGCACACCCGTTTTATCATAGATGCCATCTTTAGGTATAGAATTTAATCTATTTATTTAGCTGACCACTGTTTGATATAAGCCTCTCCTTTTTTTTTCTCATGGAAGTCCTTCGCCCTGGAGTGGGCGGAGGGGTCTGTCACTCTTACTGACTAAAACCACCCCGGTGTTCCATCTCACACCTGCGCCGGGGGTCGCGGGAACTTACGATACTTCCGCAACTTACTTCTTCCGCTTTTTATAAATGCTCATAATTTGTGAAGTAATTGGTAGATATTATTAGAAAAATGCTTCAGCGGAAATAATTTGGGATCGTCATTCTTCAAAACATACCATTATGACAGCTTCTCTTAAGAAGCTGCTACCAGCCGTGCTAACATGCGTAGCGCGACATATATTTGTCGTCGTGTTATCTCGTGCTGTGACGAGTTAAGCCATACATCATATCGTCTCAGCATGAGATAACGCGACGAAAAAATTACGTCGCGCTGCGCATATTAATCCGGCAGGCCGCAATCTTGAGAGAGGTTTATTAATACGGATCCAGAAGCTTCTTTTAAACAGATTCCCGGACCGGAAAAAGTCTGATGAAAAAAAGGTGAAATGAAAAATATGGAAATGATTAAGTTAGTAACTGCTGTGGCTGGCAGTATTGCGGTAAACTTGTTCTCATTAACTTGTTTCCCTTTTAAAATAAATTTATTTTGTTTCTACGAAGACGGCGTCAAATAAATCTTTACTGTTAAGGCTCCTTTTCACTATCGGCCACGATAGACGAATATAGGCGAGCATGATCATGTGTATAGGCATGTTCGTTTGTGATCGCCTATCATCGGCTATGATCAATCCAAAATGTATGAACTGATGTAGAATTTTGACAGAAATCCAATGGATGTTATGTCAAAAACCAACACCCAATCCAGAGATTTTGGATTGTATTGATTATTAATATCTGCGTCGTTGCACTAGTGGTTGAAAGCGCGACTTGAGCGTGAGGTCCTGAGTTCGATCCCCAGGTCGGGCATAAAGTGTTTTTTCGTCTAGATGCATGGCCGGTTGATGGCAATAGGCTCGCCCCCTATTACATGGCACTTAAACGTAACTATACATCTTTGCCCAATCCTTAAGGGAATACAAGTGTGGTGTTATGTTATTAATATAAATTAAAATATACACTATTTCGCTAATTGTTTGGAAAGTCTATCAATTTCGTTGTTAGCTTATTTATCCATACTTTAAAAGACATTAATCTTAAGCTCATTCTCGCCATCTTATTCTAATATTCCATACAAGCTTGTCATAAACTAACGCGTTACAAATTCCTCCCATAATTTTTAGGTAATTGGTCCGCCCTACTGCCTCTAATAACATGTTATTAAACTCAACTATGAGCACGAAACGATAGTTAACGTAGTACAACTTGTAAGGACATTGTATTGTTCAATCGCTATAATTAACACTAGTAACTTGCCGACGGTCACCGACTGCCGGCATTCCAATAGCCACCACAGTAAAGCTTAGGACATAAGTTTATTATTCAATGACTTTCAATTCCATTGATTAAACATTTTTTTCAATATCCAATTCGGTTCTACGACGTCTATCGGCCCTATAGTTAAGCGTAGTGTACACTGAATTAATTCAATTACTTTCGATTTTCAATTTCTTTGAGTAAACATTTTTGTTTTTATAAAAGGGTACTATAGCGTGCTATTTGATAATAAAGTCAAGAACAGTTTGTGTTTTAATTTCAATTTATTACGCAGAATAATAAATGTTTTATTAAACTTTCTTATTGATACCCCAGGGTTAATAACATGGCGTGGCGGCTTATTGCGTCATTTAATATAGTCGGAGACACCATAACAGAATATCATGACCATAAAAGAAAAGATCATATTTCATGAAGATATAATAATAATAAATAAATGGATTCACTCAGATTCTAAGTTACTAGCAAAAACATTGAGTTTGTAAGTAAGTCATCTTGCAAAGTTGACGGAAAGTTAAAACTTGGCACTTAACCGACCTGTAGCTTCAGTGGAAACTTCGGTGTCTTGAAACATAAGCGATGTGAATATTAAACTTAACGTTACCGTTACACCTGAGATTCTAGAGAGGGTAAGTAGAGGTGTTATTAGGTACTGTCAGAAACATACCGTTCTTGAAATGAAACAAAAAGAACTAATAGGTTTTACATCACACAAGAGGGCAATCCATAGCCATTTATTGATTATAATTCTTATATTGCTCATTGCATGTCTGTTGTTGAACTGATTTTTGTAATTGCTAAAACCTACTACGTCAAGTTTAAAGTTTTTTATTTCAAATAGATTTCAGGCACTTTTAAAACGTCAAAACTTGGTGCACGGTTCCAAAACTTAGGTTCTATGGAGATGAGCCGGCAAGAAACTTTTTGAATACTCTTTTTAAAATAGTAGATCATGACAATTCGATTACAGTAGTATGAGAATCATGCAGGTTAATGTAAGAAATAAACTCGTAAGAGTAACAAATAGAAAAATATGCCTTTTAGGATTGCCATAGCAGTTAAGGGCTGACCAGTCCCGACAGACGGTACTCGTTCACAAGCATGACGTGCACATCCTACTATTTTGTACGTAAGGAATATAACTATATACCTTAAAACCCGCAGCCAGGTTTATATAGAAAAAGAGGCGATTTTTATCGATAATTTTAATAACTTACTACAATATTATGCTAGGAACTCTAGGCACTTTGATCGCAAACAGGATGCCTCAGGGACTGGTTTATATCGTGCAACGAGATATTACGCTTGACTATCGGGATAAAGTGCGTTATAATTCCATTAGCATGCTTTTACAAGCGACAGGTTGGCCATTAGTGGTGGTAAGTAAATATATCGGTTGTACCTTTCTGCCCTACAATATCATTGCAAGATATAAGTGATGGCAGAAACATTAACTCGTTGAGGATATATTATTCAGGCTTTCCGATCTCTTGGGATTCAGGAACGGTAAAATGTATGTCTAGAGTGTTATTACACAGCCTAGCACTTCAGCGAAACGTTGTTTGCCTGTCGGTCTTCTACAGACTGTATTTCGGCGAGGTAACTGATCCCGCCATCTCTTCTACCACCGGAGTTCCAGGCCATACGCTCTTGTTTGATATCCTGACATGTCGTACTAAGCGCTGCTCCTCATCCTTCATTGTGCGCACAGCCAAGGTGTGGAACTCCTTGCCAACGTCAGTGTTCCCCACTACCTATAACACTTTGAACCAAAAGTGAATAGGCATCTTCTGGGTGCGCCCGTTCCATCGTAGACCTCATCCATTGCTTTCCATCAGGCGAGATCGAGGTCAAGAGCGGAGCCTATGATAAAAAAAAAAACATTTCATCTCAGCCTGTAAACGATAATTGCTGAACGTGTGCTTTCTCATGGCAACTGGAAACATCGTTGCTTGGGCTTCTATGATCGTTCATGGGGAAAATTCCTGTAATCACAACCTTTGGTGGCGTGGTGATGCAGTTGTAATTATATAGCTAAGAGAGTGCTGTTGCCCTGAATTATAACAGTTCAATGTGCAGTTATATCCTCCTGTGTAGTAATGACATCATAATTATAGTTATTACGATTGTCAATCTGGTCGCAAAGCGTGATTACGACACATATCCAGTGACTACTTCGTGATATTATCGTAGAACGATGTTGAAAATTATGTTCTGATACGATCAATGTATCCCGGTTTGTATTGTATAAAAGCTATTTCATTTGAAACCAAAATGAGATGCTTTTTTTTGAATTCCTTACTTTTTGTCCTCTATAGGGCGCCACATTCAATTTAATGTGACGTCACATAACCTATAACCAGCGGACGATTAAGACGCTTCCAACGATACATCATTTATCAAATTATGATAAGTACTTTGGAAGTTATGAGGCAACAGATAAACATACATACATACCCACATACATACATACCAGTCAAAATCATAACCCTCATTTTTGCTTCGCCGTAGTCGGGTAAAAATGCGTTTAGGGATGTCACATTTTCCTTCATTTGTTTACGTATTATTATTTTTAATTTTACTGTTCAAAGTCACATCCGCAGTATAATTTTATAAATTATTGTAACGTATTTATTTATCATTGCAGGAAAAAGGAAATTTAATTTAATTAACGCTCGTGTGTACTGTGCGCAACTGTTGTTAGTACGTCTTTAGCATTACAATTAGGTGATGCAGGATCATTGTTACCAGATTTAGATCTGTCTTATGACCATAATAATATGAATGTCACGTTTATTGAAAAAAAAATAGCATATATCCTTGACTACAGATCGATCGCGGCCTCGCCCATGTCGTTTATAACGTATTCCGTATTTTTCGGGATAAAAGTAGCCTATGTCCTAATCCAGCTCATGGTCTATCTGTGTGCCAAATTTCATCCAAATCCGTTCAGCCGTTAAGGCGTTATTGATTAACAAACAATAATTTTGACAGGTGTCAAAATTATTGTTTGTGACAATTACATTGTGACAACTATAATTGTGCAACACACTCGTAATCGCTATGGCTTCGATTTTGACAGCAACAATTTCCATAGCAACGTACACACATCAAAAAAAGTTTGCGATCACTATCATAATTATATGTGAAGATTCCGAATTCAAAGTTCAACTGAAATCTGATTTATATTTATCTAGATAACTATCAATCTGTATTTATCATGATAATTATCGCTTTGAATCCCGATTACAAAATTCGGCTTCAAAAAGGCTACATAATTTTTGAAAGTGATGGCAAACTTTTTTTGTGTCTGTTCCATGTATTAAGGGTTGGACCTCATCTGGCAGCACGGAATCGCCTTTTTCCGTCGCCCTTTCTCTTTCTGTCGCTTAGAACTGCCATTTGCTAGACCGAGACAGAAAGCATAATGCGATAGCACGCGGCGGAATCCTCGAGGCGATCGGCATCACGGACAAAATGCAATGGCGGCAATGGCAGTTCTAAGCGACAAAAAGAGAAAGGGCGACGGAAAAAGGCGATTCCGTGCTGCCAGATGAGGTCCAACCCTAACAATCCTACTTCTCCACGACTATGTACCACGCATTGAATATTGTTTTTGACACACCAACTGTCATGATTGATATTGGTTACGTTACGCAATTGCCCTGCTATTCTACAATCATAATTATATTTTCATGTTTTTATCGAACATCTGCTAACATCAACATCATCATTAAAACAAACATACTCTACTTAGCACCAGTACACAAATAATCGCGATCTACTAATATGACGTCACACATTAATCAGTCATGGCGGAACGAATAACTTCAATTAAACTGCCTCTATAAATATGCCAATTAATGTTTTGAGCTATGTGTTTATTTGTGAAATGGCTGAATGTTACCATTGCATGGATAGAAGGGATACATTTGATTTGGGTTTGTTTATTCTCCCTTACTGACGTCATTGTGCACAGCTAGTCTAACATACGCAGCGCGAGATAATTTTGTCGGTGCATTATCTCGCTCTGCGCATGCTCTGCAGGAGTCGAGTATTTATTTTTAAGCGACACTTGTCTATACATTCACACCGCTAATTCAGCCCTCATCAAGCTGTACAGCTTTTTTTTTTTTCGGCTTGGAATTCCTCATGTATGTCGTCCGCCCTGGGGTGGGCGGAGGGGTCTGTCAGACTTTTACTGACTAAAACCACCCCGGTGTTCCATCTCACACCTGCGCCGAGGGTCGCGGGAACTTACGATACTTCTGCAACCCCCGGCTGATCAAGCTGTATCCCCCCCCGAACCCCCGCTAGCAATGCTCTAAGCCGAGGTCCGAGTCCCACTAGTAGTGTAGTGTACGAAGAAAGATGGTACAACCCATTTTCTTTCTTTTTTTTGATAGTTCTGCTTAGCCTTTAACCCAACTATGTTGGGATCGACTTCCAGTCTCAACCAGATACGGCTGAATACCAGTATTTTACACGGAACAATGCCATCAGACCTCCGCAACCCAGTTAAGGCAATGCCGATAGTTCAAGATTAGGACGGTCGAGACTTTCGCGCTTCTGACTACCCGTAACGACTGTCATAGGTATTCGTATGACAACCGGGACCGACGAATTCAAAGTCAACTTTTTTTATTTCAAGTAGATTAAAGGCCTATCCGCACACAACAGTGCCGGCACAGTGCCGACACGTGCCGATCAGTAACGTATCGATCAGTGTCAGTGAAATATGATATTGTACCATACATTTTGTATGACGCTATCCGTACTCGTCAGTGACAGTGACGTTCAGTGATGTCAGTGCTGCGCCGACATTCGCCGGAACGTCACTGTCACTGACGAGTACGGATAGCGTCATACAAAATGTATGGTACAATATCGTATTTCACTGACACTGATCGATACGTTACTGATCGGCACGTGTCGGCACTGTGCCGGCACTGTTGTGTGCGGAGAGGCCTTAAATTACAGGTGTTTTTAAAACGTCAAAACTAGGTGCATGGTTCCAAAAGGTAGGTCTTATGGAGAAGAACCGGCAAGAAACTCCATGGATATTCTTTTTAAATAATAGATCATGTCAATTTCACTACAGTATCATGAGAGAAATAGTATGACAATAATGCAGGGTTAATATAAGAAATAAAGTCATATAAGAATAGATTGACTCGGTAAGCGCTGTTAATTAGGCACGAGTGCCTCCTCCCAGCTTAATAATCTAGGAAAAGTAAGATATCTCGTAATTAAAAATTCATATATATCAACAAAACATCCTCCAAATGATTGTATTAGACGTATTATATTCTAGGTACAACATATAAATCGATTGGTCAATTGGCATTGTGTGACCGACGCGGGCCCCAAAACCGCTCTATTAGTTGGTATACAATTCAATTGAATGAATTCCGTACGTAATAGCACGCTTCTGATGCCGAAAGAGGTATGCCGGTGCAATTAGTGGTAAAGGACGCCTTGAAAATGGGTTTGGTATAAAAATGTAGGGTTTTCTTTCTTTATTTCACCCAACAATTGAATAATCACTATAGTGAGCGCTGGTTAAATAACCATTTACTCGAAAAATTTATTAGAGTACTTGGGATACCTGCCTTAAAAGTTGGTGTGACTCATTACCAGCTCGATGTACAGTCAGCATCAAATATCCGGGACGAACAGACTGTTTAAAATGATCTGTGGCTGTAGACAAATGGCAATCGATGATCGCTAGAGAATAGAAACGACAATGAAATTGTACTGGATTGATATAAGCTTTCGATAAGTCAAGCGATCTGTTATGTCATTTCCATACATTTAATTGGCGTATCTATTCTCTAGCGATCATCGATTGCCATTTGTCTACAGGCACTGAACAATTAAGAAAATTAAAATATATCTCAATGATTCAAGGGGCGTTTCAGAGAATGAATACAGTACACGACAACTGTCATGCTGACAAGAATTTTATCCCAATGAGATAAAGTTTAATTTCTTTAGCTGTTTAGGTAATTATGAACAATCTGTTCGTCACGATATATTTGATGCTGACTGCACTAGTGCAACAGTAGATAACTATTGTTCTAATTGATCTTCTAGTTATGATGAGCAGCTGACCAATAATAATTTTGGTATCAATCATCATTCAGCCTGAAGTCTTCGGTGTAGGTATCATAAAATTCATATATCTATCTATTAGAGTTGTATGTATTGCGACTACGCAGGGCACTATAATAAATGAGTGACAATTGCTTTATTTTATCGCGTCACGACACATTGTGTCGCATTTCGTCGACTACGTACAGCAAAGAGAAAATCGTTCATATTAATACGAATAATGTGTATGATTTAACGGTGATAGTAATTTTAAAGATGAAACCGTCAATATGTCCCTTGTTGTATCATTAATTGGCGTTTAATTAATTAATTTCCAGTCATTGTAGTGAAAACTTGGCACTTGTTCGCCCCGCAACGCCGGTGTCATGATGTCTGCACACGAGACTTGGCTAAATATAGGTTATTTGTATTTATATACTATTTATCTTAGATGCTAGTCTGAGACTATTACAAAAACATACGAGACAAATGTTCATCGGCTTTTGTCAGGTATAAAGAGGAAGGGATCGCGGTAATAGACCAGTCTACATATCTTTCATTTTGACAATTTCTAATTTAATAAGTGGTTTTTGTCTTTTCGTTTTGGGAAATTAACAGAGGGCCAATTCTAATACAGAAACGTTTATTTATTTTACTTGAATCAAAACGATCTAAGACAATGATAATACGTACAAAACAATGGAACGAAAAAAATAATATAACAATTAGCGTTTTTTTAGTGATTGTCTCTCGTTTGGCCACTGCCTTGCTTGATGGTAAGCGATGATGTGGTCGACGGTGAAGCACGCTTGCCTAGAAGTAACCTATTCACTCTTGACTTAAAGACCCCAAGGTTGTAGCTATCAGGAAACACAGACTCTGGGAGGGAATTCCACTCCTTAGCTGTGCGAACAATGAAAGTGTTCCCAAAACGCTTTGTACGTATGAGTGGGATGTCCACCATGTACCGATCACGCATTGCCGTACGTCTTGGAGTCCGATGATAGTAGTAGTAGTCATCTCTTTCATAAATCCCCTATAATGTTTCTGACCAGTATATTCTTTCACATATTTATGTTGATCAATCACAACTGCACCGAAGCAGAACCATTCATTCAGACAGTTTTCATACACAAACTCTGTCAAATTATTTGACAACAAAAACGAAACCACTCATTTTGACAGCGTACGTAAACGAAAACTCACTGAGGACTCGTTTGCGATTTGACAAAAATGTATTAGCGGAATTTGCCCCCAGATAGTTTGCTAACTTGAATATTAATTATAACCACTTAATCCTCGGGACTAGATAACCGGTCCTAACTTAGGATATCGGTATCGTCCAGTAATTGGGTTGCGGTTGCGGGACTTAGATGGCAGTTGCTTCGTGTAATGTCCTATTAATCATATTCAGCCACATCTGGGTAGGAAGCCGACCACAACCTACGCTTGTGTGCGAAGAGCAGCTCAGCCGTTTATGTGTGATTCAGTACAACCATCCATCTTAACAAACTTTCATATTTATAATATTAGTAGGATTTATGATTAGTTACGGTTTACTCAAGTGCATTTTTCGGGATTGCCCGACTGGTTTCGGAGCCAAATGGAGCCCTTAAACATGAGCTGAACACGCGGAGAGGCAACGCTACGGTTCAGCGCCAGTTCGACTCGCGACCTCTCCGCGTGTTCAGCTCATGATTAAGGGCCCCATTTGGGTCCGAAACTAGTCGGGCAATTCCGAAAAATGCACTTGAGTAAACCGTAACTAATCATAAATCCTACTAATATTATAAATATGAAAGTTTGTTAAGATGGATGGTTGTACTGAATATGAATGTGTCTCACGAAAGTTATAATACAAAATTAGTAGGATTGTTTACATACACTCCGGAGTCATCCGGGTCATCGAAGTATTTTATAGACTACTAGAAGTCGCTCGTGGCTGCTCCCGCGTGGATGTCGTTTATCGCGTAATCCGTATGTTTTGGGATAAAAATAGCTTATGTCCTTCTCCAGGTTCCAGACTATCTCTGTACCAAGTTTTAGGCGTGAAAGCTTCACAGACAGACAGAGTTACTTTCGCATTTATAATATTAGTATGGATTTAAGAGGTTTTTAATTTTGTTTGAGTAGTATCTATTATATAGTCTATAAAACATTTTATATTGGAATAAGCTATCATTATATTGTGGTTTATGTAGGTGACCCGAATTCATCCCGAATGTATATTATATATATATTATTTTTAAAATTTTCCTGAAAAGAAATCTCAAAAACTTCTCTTGACCTTGCAAAATGGAAATTCAGGACAAATTTTCTACTATTCTGAGCAAGCGCAGAAACCGCTATAACCTTGTGTATATTTTTCTTAAAGATACACCTTCATTACCTCGTTTAATAAAATTGGAGGTAAACGAAGGCAAAACAGCGTGAAATTAAGTTTGGTAGCAGGTTTAATATCATTACGTTATACCGTATGCTATGTAGACGAATCTGCTTTGAGTATAAATGAGACAAGCTATAAAGTGTCAGTTACTGGCAAGGAAGCGTGGTATCGCAAAGCAACTAAGGGATGACGCCAAGAGGATTATACTCTGTTTAACGAAAGAGTCCTGACACAATGGTCATTTCGTAAATTGTAGCCTTATGGAGACTGCTATCGAAAAAACGTAAACGAAATCATCAAAAACCGTAAAATAGCCATATTATCCTTGGTTTGTTTTTAGGGTCCGTACCCAAAGGGTATAACAGAACCCTATTACTAAGACTCCGCCGCTGTCCATCCGTCTGTCCGTCTGTCACCAGGCTGTATCTCATGAACCGTGATAGTTAGACAGTTGAAATTTTCACAGATGATGTATTTCTGTTGCCGCTATAACAAAAAATAGTAAAAAATAGAATGAAATTAATATTTAAGGGAGCTCCCATACAACAAACGTGATTTTTTTGCCGTTTTCATAGATAATGGTACGGAACCCTTCGTGCGCGAGTCCGACTCGCACTTGGCCGGTTTTTTTTAATATTTAATATTCTTTGTACGATAACGTTTTGTAGACAAACGTCAGGAGTTCAGGACTCACCTTACGTTGAATAGGGTATAATCTATGACAGTCGTGACGGATAGCTAGAAGTCCGAACGTCTGAAAATTGGTCTAACCTTAGGATGTCGGTATTGCCCAGTCACTGGCTTCTGGTGACCATCGTACCGTGTAAATTACTGATATTCAGCCACATCAGCCACATTTAACAATACACGTATAGTGACTGATGTTGATAGATTAAGCTATAGCTTCTAATACTGCGCCCATTTCTTCATGCTTGCGATTATAGTTTACTAGCGACCTGCCGGAAGAAAATACTTAAATTAAAATGAAAACCACATCAAAATCCATTGAGTAGTATAGAAGAAGTACGCGTACAAACAGACAGACGCATAAAAGCGACTTCAATTTAAACTATTTAGAGATTAGAGATACTTCAGTGTATTCTATAGCTTTTATCATTCATACTCTAATGTCTATACCAAAACGGAGCCAACCTTTTGATATTCATAATTCAGAGACCTCTTTGAAGAGTTAAGTAGGACAGTCTCTTACACTGACTTGAAGTCTTTCAAGTTGTAAATGGACTAAACACGACATATAGTCCGGTCAAGTTAGCTCAAAACATAGGGGTAGGTTAACAGAAATTCGCATAGAGCTGAAAATTGGTACGAATGTTCGGAACACCATTGTAAATCAAATGTAAAAAGTCCCCAGCGATCCCACACTTGCAAAAAAAAATATTCAAGGTCAAAGTTCGCAAATATGGGTTTTTTGCGTTTTTTAGCCAAACGGTAAGTTTTATGATAAAAATAGGTCAGACAAAAATTATAGATTATGCAATTCTCTATAAGAATTGTCTACAATTTTTCTCCTAAACGTCACCGTTTCTGAGATATAATGGTTGAAAAAGTTGTATTCTTTTAATATGCGTTTCCACGCCACCTGGAAGGTAGTGTACTTGGCGCGTTTTTTTAACGTGGTTTCTCCAATAGACCTATCCCACAATCTATTGTGATCCTGTTTAATTCAATACTAATTCAAAATATATAAAAACTGGTACTATTGGAAATGATGAAAGCCGTATGAATTCTAAAAAATTAGGTCAAATTATCCGTCTCATTCAGAATCATCTGATAATTCTGCTTCTTCTTCTTCTTGTTCGTCTTCTTATACTTCTTCTTCTGCTTGTTCTTCTTCTTCCTGCTGGGTGTAAGTAAATTGGTCTAACAGCGATTTAACAGATGTCTCCTCACTGATATTGTACGAATCCTCTTCTGATGGTGATTCAACATTGGAGCACGACTGACCTTGACAACTGGTACATGTTAATCGCCATCAGAAGAGGATTCGTACGATATCAGTGATAAAGAATACAACTTTTTCAACCATTATATCTCAGAATCGGTGACGTTTAGGAGAAAAATTGTAGACAATTCTTATAGAGAATTGCATAATCTATAATTTTTGTCTGACCTATTTTTATCATAAAACTTACCGTTTGGCTAAAAAACGCAAAAAACCCATATTTGCGAACTTTGACCTTGGATATTTTTTTTTGCAAGTGTGGGATCGCTGGGGACTTTTTACATTTGATTTATAATAGTGTTCCGAACATTCCTACCAATTTTCAGCTCTATGCGAATTATTGCACTTTGAAATGTTTAATTTGACCGGACTAATAAACGATTTTTGAAAGAGTTTTTATCAATAAAAAACTTTTGGCTTTTAAAATATTCTGAGTTATACTTAAAAATGTTATAATTTTGACGATACGTTTGGTGCAGTGGCTAAGCGATTGGCTTCTGCGCTACGGGTCGTGGGTTCACTTCCCACACGGAACAAAAATTTGTATGCCCTACAGATGGTTGTTTCGGGTCTGGGCGTTTGGAGATTTGTGTCTGTAAACGCACCCACGATACAAGAGAAATCTTGGAGAGGAAAAGATAAAAAAAAAAACTGTTTATTTAGTAAGAGCTAATTTGAGGATCCATCTCGTTCTAAGATAACTTCGCCTGGTAGAGCTTCCATCCAATATGCATAAGTTGGATAAACATCGTTATCTTAACACACAAATTAATGCAAATTCCTCATTAGCATTACCACCTTTTACCCACATCTCCAATCTTCATGAAAATACACAGAAAATGCTTAGTACCAATTCGTATGACCACTCAACATAGGTGCGTCCATACACGACACCAGAAAATCGAGTTGCGTCCAGCTAATCGTACAGTACGAATCATTAAGAATATTGAATCGATTTGTAAAACCGGCGCGGTGAGTCATCCGCTCGGTCAAGTTCGCGTCCCAGAGATGCGCGATGAGATCGTGGGCGTAGGCCTTTGTAGATGACGTAGTAAACGCTAAAAGTATTACGTTTAAGGCAATGTAATAAGCTCCATTGATGATATTGTGTCGTAAATTGTTAGTGTTACGGTTTATTTTTGATCGTACACACGTAATTTGTATTAAAAATAACGTGTTGATGTGTTTGGTTTTATGATCTTTGCTCACTGGAGGCGACGAATAAAGTTAAACTTTTATTATTATTTATTTATTCTGTACTTATAAATAATTACAATTAATATGAAGTCTGCCAAACAAACAGTTGCTCGGCAGTTGTTTGAAGAGTATTACAAATATTGTTTTTTCTTACATAAGTGCTAATTAGGTATGACTTTTGAGTCTAGAATCCAGCTTGGAACTTATGTCGCAACATAAGTCTTATAAGAAGCCGTGGGCTTAACTCGGTTCTGCGTAGCTAGTCCTAGCCATTTTATATTTTATTCAGTTGGTTATAGAATAAAACCTATGAGTAGCGGTTGAACGCTTGCCTCCCATGTTGGAGTGTCCGAGTAAAAGCCTAGGCGCACACTAGGCGACACGACACGCGACAGCGACAGCTCGGCGACTAGACGCGACGACAGGCTGCGGCCGACAATTTTCATATATTTTGTTCTAAGCTCCGCACACTCGGCGTCAGAGCCGCGGAGTCGCGACGACAAGCTAGGGGAGTCGCGCGCGCTCGCTACTTGTCGCCGCGTCTAGTCGCGCTGTGCACGCGCATACACGATGACAGTCGCGCGACACCGCAGCGTCAGTCTCGCTGTGAAACAACACGGCCGTCTCTCTCGAATACTCTACTACTAATGATCGTTTCTTGCACGACGTAAGGACTAGTCGCCGACGCAAGCCACAGCTCTGCGTTTAGTCGCGGCGACAAGTCAATTTGATATTCACTGGCGTTAACGGTGAAAGAAAACATCGTGAGAAAACCTGTACACCTGAGAGGGCTCCATGAAGTCCTCAATGGTGTGTAGTTCGCCAACCTGCACCAGTTCAGCGTGTTGGACTAAAACCTAAATCCTTCTCATTCTGAGAAGAGGCCTTTGCCCAACAGTGGGATAGTACCTAATGGACTAATTAATTATGTAATTATGATAATGAAAAAAAAAATTACTGCCTCGCTGCTCTAGTGGTCGCAACCGCGACTGCTGAGCGTGAGGACTTAGATTCGATCCTCAGGTCGGGTAGGGGTATTGGGTATTTCCGTGTGGAATTTCTCAATAGCAGCCCGGAATCTGGATTTGTGCCCGGTTGATGGGAACAGGCTCGACTCCTATTACTTGGGACTTAAACACAGCGTCTGTATCACCTCTGCCCAAATCATAGAGGAATCCTGAGTATAAGATGACTCTTTGGTTCTGTAACCCCCGATTTCTGATTTGAGAATTCGAGATAAGCAATGCTTAAGTAATATTTGAGTACGGAGTTGTCAAAAAAATGCTGTAAAAACCGTTTTTTTTTTGACAACTCCGTACTCGAATGTTACTTAAGTATTGCTTATCCCGAATTCTCAATTCAGAAACCGAAGGTATGTAACGCAAATCTCACAAAACTGTAAAAACATTACATTGCCAAACCGAACTGCGTTCGAACAATGTTCAGCACAAATGAATGATCTTCCCATTCAATACGTCAGAAGTTGGACAGGTTCTTGGCAAAAGCAATGAGGATCGATACACCATGGAAGTAAGGAACTGCTATCATTACGTGGGTGTCTGGGCGTATTTCCAGAGTCACAGAATGAATAATAGTTCTATATTAGTTCCTGACATAGACAACGGGAGGCATGTTAAAATGTGTTACAGTTCAGGCACGATTCGATGGCGGTTTTGACGTTTGCCCGCTCATGAAGATCAGTAAATATTCACAGTTACGTATGAAGGAACAATTGCCGTACTTTATTGTCAATAGTGACGTAGGTAGGTACTGCTACATGTATAATTTATCGAATCTATTATTTTAGGACAACAAAATTATTTTACGAACAAACGAATTAATTGTGAACCATTAATTTTGTAGTGAAAATCATTATTTTTGAAGTGTGCCTTAAATATTTATTTTTGTTATTTTCGTGACTCTTCAATGATTTAGCTAATAGTTTGGTCTTCTAAAAGGATTATTAATTGATTATTTTCTTTAGTTTGTCACCTCTCAGTGCTTCGTCATGCAGGCCTGTAGGCCTTAAAGACCATGTGTGATTATTATATAAGATTGTGTTGGAACCAACAATCATGTGCAATACAAATGAAAATGAAGTTGCATCACAGATTCGTTACGCTGTCTAAACATTACATTGTGCACAATCCTTAAAACAGAAATTGCACCTATTTTTTGTAAAGCTCTAAAATAAAATGAACTCAGAGAGTTAATACTTTGATGAAACCATCCTTTTATAAAACGTCAGCAAAAAAAATCTAGTCACATTTTTCATTTCATAAAAGGTTTTTTATTAACACGCTTATTTTGCGCTGCAGAACTACCCTTTGCAGAGTTATAGTATATTTTTACTGGAAAACGCTCGACCTGTACAAATTGCATTTAGCTTTGATACGCTTTTAATAGGACTCGTACGGTTTTGGTAAGCTATAGAAATATATAAGATACGAGATATTAATCTTGTGCTGAAATATACAGGGTTATTGGTTATTGGTCACAATCCTGCGGCAGGGTTGTAGGACGCGGCTACATATCAACCTATACATCCCCAGTATGAGTTGATCTCGTATTGCATAGGCTTTCCGTGCCATGAGAGGTCAACTTATGCTGGAAATATATAGCTTGATATGTAGCCGTGTGGGCATGTTTCTTTCTATCTAATAATGCAGTAATGCTATATGCAAATGTGAAACTTTTTCGAGGTCCCAAATCTACCAACTCTTCCCTTTAAAAAAATAATTCATAACATAATATCATGCCTGTATTCCTCGATGATTTGGGCAGAGGTGTATAATACTACACCCTCATTGCGCTGTTATGTTTATGTCCCATGTAATAGAGGGCGAACCTATTCCTATCAACTGGGCACAAATCCAGACTCCGGGTTGCTACTGAAAAATTCCACACGAAAAACCCAATAATACTGCCCGATCTGACGATCGAACCTAAAACCTCATCGCTCAGCAGTCACGTTTGTGACGGCACGGCAATCTTGAAAAATAATACGAGTATATTGAAAATTATTCACTTTTGCATAAAGAATTACTGGATTATTCATGATCATTATCATTCAGCCGAAAGACGTCCACTGCTGGACATAGGCCTCCCACAATAGGGCGGGTTTGCCATAATCGCCACGCTTAGCAGGCGTGTTGGCGATCGCAGTATGGTTGTTCAAGTACTCAGAGAACGCTGCTGTCCATCCTCTAGTTAATCGCTTAGTCGCCTAGGGAAGAGATGGGGTAGTGCTATTCTTTACATCCGACATCACACGGAACTGGATTATCAGATAGAGGACAAAATGTCCTACAACCCTGCCACGGAACGTGACCAATGACCCTGTATACATATAAATAAGTATCCTTGATATAGAATTAAAATGGATACTTCAGAATACTATCTACTCACTTGCGAGGACAGACCGAAGCAGAGACTTAGTAGAAAAGTAAATATTTGTCATAGAATGGAACAGTGGAACAATGTCAGGTCCTCGTGGTTATTGACTAGAAGTGACGTAAGCGAATCTTAGGCAAGCACCTATTGTACGTACTTGTGGTCACCATAAAACTTATTGTACCGCGAAACAAATAAAAATCAACAGAGGACGACGAATTACTATGCTTATAAGTGACGAGTGATGAGCAAATGCGGTGTCATTCCCATCTGCTGATTAATTGTACTAACATATCATTTAATTTCAACAGAAAAGTTGATTAATAGCAACCGAACCGAAGCCGAATCGAACATGTAATGATAACCTCGAAAAATTAAGAGTATACATCTTTCTGTAGGTACACACGGCTACACATCAAGCTATATATTTCCAGTTTATACTGACCTCTCACTGTAAGGAAATCCTATACAATGCGAGATCAGCTAATACTGGAAATGTGAAGCTTGATCTGTAGCCGTGCGTACATGTTTTTATTTCGACTAGGGGGCCAACTACTAAGAATTTTACCACAAAAAATGTTGCCATAAAAACTAACATTACGACAGTTTTCGTTTAGGAAAACTGACAAAATCTTTGTTTTTGCTGTCAAACAATTTGACAGTTTTTGTAAACGAAAACTGTCTAAATAAACGGATCTGCTTCAGTTCGGTTGCGATTGATCAACGTTTCTGTTGGCCCCCTATTCGCATATCCCAAATACCTGCCTATTTTCTTTGGAATGCGGATGTTATTTTGTCTGCGGATGCTGTTGTAGGGGGGGTCTAGTGTATAGTGTAGTCAATGCTATGAAAACTACGATTCGTTATTGGTGATGGATGTACGAGTCGTAGTTTTAACGGATAACCGTCGATAAGATATAGGAACCTGACATACCTACCGATGTATTTAAGTTAAAAGGCAGTTATACATAACGTGACCATACGCCCCGCTTTGAGCGGGACAGTCCCGCTTTTGAGCTATATGTCCCGTTGTCCCCAAAAATACAGAAATGTCCCGTTTTGATAAAAAGGCAATCTCAATATAGAAGGGGCGCACATTTATTAATCGCTTCAGAAAACATTTTAATAACCAAGAATAACATCATTATTTAGATGCCCACATTCGTATCAAAAATCCAAAAATATTTTAAAGCAAATTGCTCATAGAAAAATATAGAACCAGCCCAACAGACGACACAAGATTAGTTCCTATTTCCATTTTTTTTTTCAAATATAAGTACTTGTATCTTCCTTGAGAATGTGTTTCATTCATTTAAAAAATATTAAAATTTGAAGGCGTCCCGTTCTGAGGGAAAAAAATAATGGTCACGTTAGTCATCATAAATTGCAAGCCAGAATCCAGCAAAGACAATTCAAATAGCAACATGATTTATGTCTACGTTTTTTAACCCCACGCCTCTAACGAGTACCTTCCCCTTAGGGTACAACCCTTTAAAATACTCAAAATGACAGACACCCTTCAAGCACAGCTCAACATGAGAGCATGGGGAGAGATAGACAATAAAAAGGAATATAATTACGAATAGAACATATCCTTTCAAAATTACTCAGTGCTACCAACAGATAAACAGGAAACATAACGGAAGGCAACTGTTATAAATATATACATACAGTAGTAGATATATAAAGTTGTATAAATAGTCTTGTATGTATGTTATTGTTTCGTCTTCACAATGCCACAGACGATACTTGAATCATATGTATAGGATATATCGAAAAGTGTTTGAATGTCTGTGGTTGTAACTCCGAAATTGTGGGACTGATTTTGATGGGACCTTGGATCTAAGTAGGTGCAGACTAGGCCTGCCTGCTGCCCTTGGCAAACAGCCAAGAAATAGCTAAAACCTATGTACACAAGTAATTATACAATAGTAGTTTTTTACAGATAAGAAATAGAGCCTGATATTCCAAGGAGCATTACTTGCTAGATTAAGACGAAAGTTATCATTTGAAGTTTCCCTAAATAAACAAAACATCACGCATGTATTCCCCGAAGCGTTGGCCAGAGGTTATGTTTAAGTCCCATGTAATAGGGGGCGAGCCTATTGCCATCAACCGGCCACAAATCCAGGCTCCGGGCTGCTACTGAGAAATTCAAACGGATCAACCCAATAAGTAACACTGCCTGACCTGCGGATCGATTCGAATCCGTGACGTCCACTAGACCAACAAGGCAGTCACAAATAAACAAAACTACCTTCCAAATTACGAAAAGGTCACTAACCTGTCAAAACTCGTAAAAATAATCACACAAATAAAGCCGCGAGCGCATATTAGTATGTAACGCACCATGCGCAAACGCAATAGGCGCACCGTATTATATAAAACATTGGTGTCGTTGCGACGCATTCGTAATCGTAACACTGTTATAATTACAGTGGACTAGTTAAAAAGAGATTACTGAGAAACACACAGTTGAAAATTAAGTCATTTGAAATATTTCTGCGCTCTGAATGAAACGAAAATAGTAGCTGTACCTACTTGATTTCGGTTCTTCTGTCGTGGCGACACGAGCTATATGAGAATAGCTCATGCCGTGGTAAAAAGATTAGCCAGTCAGCAAGGTTGGTAGCGGGACTGACTGCCCAGGCTGCGTCGAACGTACTTAAGTATCATCACTCATGGAGGCTCTTTTCATGCACCCCAATTCATTGATTGATTTCAGTGATTTGTGAATGTTGATATAAAATTAAAGCATCAGTTTTTTTTTCACTAAGTTAAATAACTAAAATATTTTTTACGGATACTGTTTGTCTTAATAAGCGGTTGTAAATTTTCTTGTACGAAGCCCTCGCAACAGGTGCAGTTCTGGAATGAAAAAGAATTATTAAATACCCTTTCAGAATCCTTTTAATAAACAACTATCTGGATATTTCTCAAAGTTTAACAGGTATTTTCGGCGAGATCAACAAACTTTGATAATATTTCTACGGAGTTTCGTAAACAGACAGCCATGTTAAGTCCCCAAAGAAAATATATCAAATGAGCGTGAAAAGAAAAACAATCAGTTTTAGATGATATTTTAAGAGCATCTTTGCTTCTTCACGAGGGAATAGAGCGAGACACTTTTTATAAGAATATCTTTAGAGAATAATCCGACAGTCCGCTGGGAAATTTAGGGGGTTTTAAGAAGCCTAAATTAGATAATATCAAGAGTATCGATTTGTTTTTAATCTTTGATTGGGTCGCACTTAAATGTTAGCGGACAGCCTCTAAGATGGAGCTCATGAATCCAAGTAACAAAGATATAGAGGGATTCCTCAATTCTCTAGCTCAACGGAACACAATAAACTGCTTGGCGCAGGACTTAAATGCTCAGGTGGCAGCTAGCCACTCGGACCGTATAGATCCTACCACCAAGCGTGCTGGTGTTTATTGAATCTTACAACACGCGTCTATTCTCGTGCGGTGAGGAAGTTTTATATATTATACTAGCCCGTCCTCACGATAAAGTAATATACTAAAATAAGCATGAATCAAACAACTCAACCTATCTTTAAACCGGTTGACAAAGGCCTGCCTCTTCTGGCGCCATAACACTCGATCCTTCCTTTTGTTTCCTTGTATGAATATTACATCATATGCAGTAGTATGTTAACATACTGCACTTCTTATAAATAACAATTATTAAGGTAAATGAAGCAGTAATAATGGTTAAACCGTGAACTAACAACTTAATGAATAAGTAGGTGCTATTTTTAAAACTTACTTCACTTGCCGGCTTAACATGTGTGAGATGATTTTCTCGTGCCGAGACGAAATAATGTATGGCTTATCTAAGATAATGCGACGAGACAAATTAACTCACACTGCGCATGTTAGGCTTGTAGATATGCACTTCTTAGCAGCCATTAGTAAGCTTTAGTTCTGTATATTATCCATTATTTTAAAGCAAATAACTGGCGCTCCAATGGAGCGTCCGCCATTTTAGCTCAGGCTTGCATTTCTATTTCCGCATTGGAACCAATGTTTGCACGATCTGCAGATTTTTATTATAAGTCTGTTTGTTTGTGTATGTGTTTTTAAGATGTATTTACCTCACAAGAAAACTTAGTTTGAGATTTATCATCATTAAATCCGTAAACGTTCTCTGCTGGATCGGGGCCTCCCAAAAAATGGTCATAGCGGACCCTGTCTTAAGTACCACACTTGGCATAATGCACTTTACTGTTCTGAGTAGCATGAGGACATGAGGAGCAGCTGTTCTGTCTTCTAATAACAACAAACTGCGATTTGCCTTTTAACATTACCCCTTAGTCAGCTTTTTCGATACTTCTGCCCAGCCTTTTCCCAACTATGTTGGGGTTCGTCTCCAGTCTAACCAAATGCGGTTGAATACCAGTACTTCACACGAAGCGACTGTCATCAGACCTCCGCATCCCAGTTACTGGGCAACGCTGATATCCTAAGACTAGACCGGCTGTCTGAGTTTTGGGTTTCGGACTACCCGTAACGTTATAGGTATTCGTATGACACTCGGGACAGTGTAAATAGGGTTGTCTGTTCTATGTCTATAACCATAATAGCACTTTATATCTGTAAAACTTATCTGAAGGCGCTTTGTAATGTAATTTATCGGGAAATATAAAACTTTCTTCGACACAGCTGTCAGTTAACTTGCAAATGCGGTAGAAAGAAAGTTCTCGCTAAGCAGCCTGTATAATTGAGTAACTTTTCAAAGGACAGCCCTCTGATTCATAGCTATAGTTGGAACTTGAAGGAGCTTCTTAGAACTAGTTGTAACTAATACAAGTTGGCGTAACAAGGTGTGGTAATCTCTTATAGATTGTGATATTTAATCAAACTAATGCAGTGACACCTCTAACTTTTAAAACTCTTGTGCTGATCAGTTTCAGTGACCGTCAGGATGGCTGGACCAAACGAGAACCTTCTTAAAATTGTGTAATTTTTTTTATTAAGGTAGCAAATAGGTAGTAAATATTTACATTAACAATGCGGTTAATACAACGCTAAAACTATGAGAACTTGGAAGTGGTCAGCCAACCTGACGTCAGAATGGCTGACCACTTTATTTCTTTGATATATTTCTTAACGCAAAGGTAGCAAATATTTCATTATAGGTTGCAAATAGGTATTAAACAGTGCACATGGTCTCGTGTACATATCTCGTTTGGTCCAGCCATCATGACGGTCACTCAGTTTGGCTTAGTAGGCGTTTCGGCCGCTGAGTTTCGTCCGATCCGGCCGAAACAGCCATTTCATTATTATTAATATTTTTGAGTGGTGTTTCGGACGAATCCTTTTTTAAAGGCAAAGTAACGTCAGAAACATAATCAAATAATACCTATTTTACTTTGTGGCCATGGATAAATCGAAATGTACAATCAAATAAAAAAAGTCTTATTTTTTTACTGAATCCTTATTAGGTGGTTAAGATTCGATCACTAAGGAAAAGGGAAAGAAAAAAAAAAATTTTTTTTTGGCACTAGTTCCCCTGTGGTCTAAATCTATCTATACCAGTAGCAGATCATGCAGTTTTAAGGATTACACGAATTCGTTAACACCCTGTATAAGACTGATTATTGTTGTTTACATTTATAATTCTTATTGTACGCTTTTTATTTGATATTTAAAGACTGATTATTGTGTTTATCATGTTTACTGTTGATTGTTGTAATTGTATATTAAACTTTATCTTTGTCCAACAATTCCCTGACTTTTACTTCAATAATATAACCCTGTCTAAGATTTTTCATTCTGACCGTACAAAATTTGCTTCAAAAAAAGTATCGTCCGAAACGCCACTCAAAAATATTAATAATAATTAAATGGGTGTTTCGGCCGGATCGGACGAAACTCAGCGGCCGAAACGCCTACTAAGCCCTCAGTTTCATTATCATTTGCGTTAACAAGGAATGCATCCTGAGGAAACCTCTGGGAGGGTTCCAAAAGGTTTTCGAAAGATGGTGTGTTGTCCGCCAACCCGCACTAGGCCAGCGTGGTGAATTAAGGCATACATAGCGCGATTAGCAGCTTTTAAATAACAATTTGTACTAAGTATGGATTCAAGCATGGTTTGATATCCAGGGAGACCAATAACTTCAAATTTGATGAATCATATTTCTTTTTACATTCGTAATCATAACTGCAAGTGGATTGCACATCCAGTTGCAATTGCAACCAATGCGACTGTCAAATGCAGCATGAAGGCAGTTACGATGCAGTGCAATTCCGTGATAACTGCCGACTGATGTGTAGTCCATTTGCTTCTATGATTACGAATATGAAACGATTCTTCTTCTTCTTGTGTCGTGTAAGCACGAGCTATAAGAAAAAAGCTCATGCTGTGGTGAAAACATTAGCCAGTCAGCAAGGTTGGTAGCGGGGCTGACTGCCCAGGGTGCGCCGGACGTATTTAAGTATCGTCACTCGTAGAGGCTCTTTTAATGCACCCCAATGAAACGATTGATGATAAGATTCACTAAATGTGTAGTTATTAGCCCCCTAGAAGTAGACTTTTGGTATGCTTAATTGATTAAGGATTGGAGTCGAACGGCTTTGGCGCTAGAAGATACCTTGTTTATTACGTGTTTAAATATATGCACCGTGGGCTTGAGGTACCCGAAAGATTTTAACTATCGATTCCGATGCCTAATTGGAGAAGAAAAGCTAGGATATAGTCTGTTGAATACAGCTTAATTTTCGAAATATTCATTATCTACGCAAATTCACAATTCGAAAAATTTCTATGATAACAAGTCCTAAGAACGCGGCGTTGCGACGTGTCATACCATACCCCTTTCGCCGTATGTCTTATTTGTCGGGGAGGGTTGTGAAGTGAGAAGTTTCTTATCCACTCACACGATAATTTATAAATGTTGCCATTTCAACCTAAAATATTGTTTACAAGGAAGTACTAAAGTTAATTAATTTATTAAGACGAAAAAAAAGTCTGATTTGGACTTTTGTTGATATAACATTTGACTCATAATACCATCAGAAAGGCGTGCTTAAAATCTTTCGGGTACCTCAGGCCCACGGTGTATAACAGGCATGATGTAGAAATGAACAAACTTTAAATAATATAACATCCATTTTCTTAGTGCAAGTCTTTTCCAGGAAGTGGACGTACATTTTTAACCATTCTCTAACATGTTTGCACTCAAATATCACAAGCTCTCTTAGAAATTTAATAGTTCTCATCTCTAAAGGCTTTGATCCATTTCAGTGATAAAATGTTTATGCTTGAATTCGGACTGTATGTTCACATGATATGTCCTATGTTGCACTACATGGCGTTTGTTTTAAGTTTAAACCAGTTTAAATCTGTGATAATATTATAAACTTGTTGTATCTGCTTTAAATCCGACCTTACTAACCTCAGTGATAACCAGAAGCTACTGGATTGCTTCATTAAAAATTCATCTCATAAAAATTGCTTCTAACTTGCAAAATTGTCGCACCTTTCACTATTGTATTTTCTTAAACAATTTTTTTATATGTTCTTCTATCTCTATCTAATGTGTCTCGGTTGTGTCAAATAAACGTTTTTTCTTTCTTTTTTATAATTATATTATCACTATCCATCTATCTTATAATTAAATTATCACTATTGTCTCTAGACTTTTAAATGTGGTTGGTCATAGCACTATCTTTGTAGTCCATAGGATGCGTAAGTCCATTATCTTGGCAAAATCCCTAAGTCTCACTATACTACATCCACTCATGAAGAGAGCGGGAGAGTCTATTTGATGTAACTCCGCAGTATTAATTTAACGATTTTGACTATTAACATGGAACCAGAAGCATTTTGGTGTAATGTAACAGTTCTGGTTCTAACTATACATCAATGAGTACGTCAAAACAAACATGCTTGCAACCAAAATCTCACTACACGTAAATCTCAGTACTACCTTTAGACATCAACTGATTCATGTAAGGAATACGATATCACGTTACAAATTAACTAAACATTGCAAATCCTCTTAATAGTCCACACATCAAACTTCCACATTTACGCCCATATCAAATCGTAGTTTGTCGCTTCTGCACCGCGACAAACGATAAAAATCTCTTTACGAGTGCGCTAGCGTGTGTGGCACGTTGCCAGCATCGATGCTGATGTCTTGCGAATACCGCGGGAACCAATGTCATGATCTTCCGGACGTGGTATACTGTTGCCAGATTTGATCGATTCTTGACGGCCATTATGCATATTTATAGCACTGTTTGTGTTTTTTAATTGCTTGTCAGGTTGTTTTGAATCATCTGTTGTTGTATTATTGACAGGTTAGAAATAGTGAAAGTTAATCAAGTCTTTAATTTGAAGGTGTTTGTTTTAATCAACGCCTGTTCACCAACCTATCATTACCTGTTCATTAAGCTTATTCGGTCTCTAATCTTTTCAATAGCTAACATTTGCATTTCATGAACATATCAACAGTGATTACGACAAGATTATTGAATACAGATGTCATTTAGCTTATCTGATCAATAGTTACGGAGTATTTATTGATAGGTTGGTGAAATCGCCCTTAACGGCCGATGTGGATTGATCTAGGTTTTTGACATGAGTTGTATTGAATATCTGTCAAAAACCTCGATCAATGCAGAGATTTTGGATTGAGATCGGCTATTAATATCGGCCGTTAGTCTCTGATTGACAAGACATTTTATATGATCATTTCATTTACAGTCAGCATCTAATATATCGGGATGAACAGACTGTTCAAAATGATCTGAATAAATAAGAAAATTAAATTATTTCTCAATGATACAAGTGATGTTTCAGAATTACACGACAATCGTTATTCTGACAAGAATTTTATCCCATTGGGATAAAGTTTAATTTCTTTAGTTTGTTTAGGTAATTATCAACAGTCTGTTCGTCTGTTAAGGCTGACTGTACAATATAATTGTTATTTAAATTTCTTTACACCTCGCTTTTGCTGACAATGCCGAACGGTTTAACAAAATTGAGTGTTATTAATTTTGTATTAGGTCCTAAACTAACAATGAACTCTGTTGCCTCGTTCAGTTGCTAGTTTGACACCGTTCGGAACTCCTGCGGTTTCTTCTGATCCAGTTACGAACTGTAGCGAGTTTGCGTAAGCTCTGTTTGACGTAATTTTGCCTAAATACTCAATAGTGGAACTGCGGAGCTTCGGTGTGCTGAACACAAATATTTATCAGAATCGTAAAACGTTGGTTATATCATCTATAGAAGACCTAAAGGCCTGTTATTTATGATATTGATAGTATAGAGGATAGTCTTGACTACTTATCAAAGAGATGGGCGAATAAAAAAAAAACAAAGGAAAAGCGAATTAAAAAAAAGTGGCTATGCGATTACAGCAATTGCGTGTCATTTGCTGTTGTCCATTGAAGAGTTCCATTTTCTATCTCCGAAGATCTTCATCAGATCTTCACCAAATTTAAATGGTTACACCTCGGGAGCATACGCTTTCAAACAATAATTCATTAAAATCGGTTCACAATTAGGCGACGATATAGCCGAAAAAACCCCAAAAAAAAAACCTGTTCCAATTATAACCCTCTTTTTTTGGAAGTCGAACTTTTAAGAAGCGACTGTGTACTTATTGTATCTTCGTCGCGCCTGATGGTAAGCGCAGGTAGGGTCTAAGATGGAGCACACGAATCCAAGTAACAGATATAGAGAGGAGTATAACCTCTGACTCTCACATACACACGACGGAACACAGTAAACTGCTTGGCGCCGGACTTTAATATGAGGGTGGTAGCTAGCCAGGCGGACCGTATAGATCCTACCACCAAGCGTGCTTGGTTTTGATGAATCTTACAACACGCGTCTATTCCCAGTGTGCGGCGAGGAAGTTTTATATTCTAGCCCTCCCTATACGGGAAGAAAAGTTAGAATAATTATTATCATGCTATATTGCTCTTAGATTATTATCTATTGTGAGGTACTAAGCTGACGATATAGATAAATAAAATACATAACGTTCGTAGAATGCTTGACATTGGTCAACTATTTATAGGTGATTCGTAAATATTATGTCAATGTGCGATGACTAATCCGTACCACATTAGTAACACGGTAAAATAAATATATGTATAACATAATCTTATAATAGTCGTGGTGGCCCGGAGGTTACAGACCCGCTTGTTAAGCACCGGGTTGCGGGTTCAAACCCAGGCATGTACCAATGTGACTTTTTCAATGTCATATGTACTTTCTTAGTTAATCTAAGACGCCACTGACATACGGTGAAGGAAACCATCGTGAGGAAACCTGGACTTTAATGTTCTGAAATCGCCAACCCGCAATGAGCAAGCGTGGTGATCAATGCTCGTTCCTTCTCTGTACGAGAAGAGGCCTTTGCCCAGCAGTGGGACAGTTACAGGCTAATATTTACATTTATTTATAATCTTATAATCCCTACTAATATCATAAATGCGAAAGTAACTCTTGTCTGCCTGTGACGCTTTCACTCCTAAACCGCTGAACCAATTTTGATTAAACTTGGTACAGACATAGTCTGGACCTTGGAGAAGGACATAGGCTACTTTTATCCCGAAAAATACGGAATACGCGGCCTCTAATAATATATAAAATTAAGTGGCTGGATCAAGGTCCTGATGCAGATAGCAGTCCTCCTCGACACGGCGCGTGTTGTGAGGAGGGTCTTGTCTCTGGAGCCTTAACCACCGGTAGCATGGACCCTGCTCCCAATGCCGGTGGACTCCTATTTTTATATTTTTAATAGAATGTAATTGATAAGAAATAAGATTATTATACGAGGTATAAAATAATATAATCTTTCGACTACCTGCCGCACTAATATTATACTTTTCTTTTTGGAGCCTTTTGCCACATTATACATGCCTTTTTGGAGCCTTTTGGAGAGTGCCGGTACTCCTGTTGGCTCTGCGGTCGACGACTCGCCTGACCAGCGAGGGTACGGGACTTTTTGGCACAGAAATCTCTTCAGCAGTGGAGTGTTACTCCCCTGTGACCCTTGTCCCCAGTCTCAAAAAGGGTTACGTCTCTGTGGACTGTTAAAACTGTAATACAATCAAAAGCAATTATTATAAAACTTTCTATCAATGTTTCGAAGCATGAAATCATATTTTAAGCTTCTAGCTCGTTAGATCGTAATGTCGCATCGCCGATACCGGTAAACGTTCAAATATAGCATCGCGTAAGTAAACGCGGAGCGATTCCTGCCCACATGACAATAGTAAGGTTAGTCACCTGCGTGCGCACACGTCCTTAGCTTCCGCGGTGACGTCACCGCGTCGGGCCGGGAACGCCGCGGGCGCATCTTTTGAACGTTTTGTGACTGATGTTTTTTATTGTCAATCACTCGGTTCTTCTTTTTAAGCTTTGGTATGTTTTGTGGCAGTTTTTGTTTTGTATTACGTAATTGTAACGCCTATAATCACCGAAAGGGTGGGCAAAGAGGGCAGTGGTGTATTTTGGATTTTTTGTATAGTAATTTATTTCGTCATAGTTGGACAATGAGCAACTATGACGAAATTAAGTCGCTCGTGTTTGGAGGTAAACGACTTACTATACATCGGACACAACTCAAACCCTTCAGACTGCTACAATTTTTTTTTTACATTCACCTCTATTTATCTCAGTAACATTGTCCGATATTGGATCGAAACCAAAACCTCGCACTCGGCACTCGCATTTACGATTTGTCGTAATCATACCGTACCATGTCGTCATACAAAAATTACCAATACCGATTTCTGTGCGTTTCATTTTCATACTACCTATATTTTTATGAATATTATAATTGCATTGTACTTTTAGATAAAGGTTGTCTGTTTACAGACATGTTGATGAACACGATACGTAAAAGCATAACTTTCTATCAGACTAATTCTTTAAATTGATATTTCTCGTAAACAACAAACAATTTGATTCTTATAAGAGTGATTTACCCCTTGGAGGGAATCAGTTGTTGTTGTTATATTAATACTAACTTAAAATAATTCTTCTACTTACTTTCGCTTTGCGATTTCGTTCGTGTGGTTAGCGGTTTCATTAACCATTTGGTTCCAAGACAAATATGCAACAATCTTTCCATAGATTTCAGATAAAGCTCTATAATTTCAATAAGCTGTTTGGCATTTAATAGGCGTGTAGTCTGTCAAACACCTTCCCTATAATAAGATACCTCAATCTTTCCGTCACTAACATATTTATCCGAATCGTTATAACACAAGCCCTACGTCATCGTATTATGTAATTGAATACATACGTATCATGTCTCGTCTTTCACCATCCGAGGGGTTAATTGGGGCTATATGCCGAACCTCCATTTAGGAAGGATCAAGGAAGATACAACCATATGGGAAATAAGATACATTCGTATACACAGATGGTTATGTAAGAGGAATAGGAGATATAATTAATTGAATGTTATTTGGGTCTGAACGTTGATTCGTCGTCCGTCTGTGTGAGTTGCACAGACAACGTTCTAATTAAGTAAGAGCTTTTCATTTGAAATGTAAAAATATCTTGCAATACTGTTTATCTGTCTACATTTCGTCGCCCGGGAGTGAAAACTTCGGGAATGGATTTTGGTTATTGCACGATTCATGTGGGCTTCACGCGGACGAAGTTGCGGCCTAAAGTTGGTTAATTATTTTTATTACGAACTAGCTGTACCTGGCATGCGTTACAATGCAGTTTTTCCTACCTACTAATTTCCTACTACCTACCTTCAGAAACAAAATCAAAATAGTTATAAAAAGTTAAAACCATTTTCATGCATGTGGTAAACAAATGAAGAATATGGACATACTGAGATAGTATCCTTTTTTTTTAAATATCAGAATTTTCTTTCGTAAGAACCTTCTCCTGACAAATAGGAACACAACAAAAAAATGCGTAGTCGGTCCAGCTGCTTACGCGTGATGCCGTGACCAAGAGAAATAGGGATTCATTTTTATATGTATAGTTATCATATAGGTACCCAATAAAGGATTAATTTCAGTGCCTTCAACTAAATTCGCTTTTTTTTCTATTCTTCTGCTCTCGGTGGTCCTAGGGTACCGTTTCTACCTAACTGGGCAGTTATTGGCGAGACCTGAAGGGTCTCCACCTAAACCTAATTTCGCATAGAGTGGCTCTCTTATATTATTAGTACCAATAGGTACGACGTTATAAAATAAAAATGACCTAAATTGCATTCCCGTGCTTTTCTCTCCCGGGCGACGATATACCTACATTAAAATGTAATGCTGTTCGTTGGTAAGCGCATCATTTGAGAACGGATAGACCGATTTGGCAATTTTTGTTTTAATTTTTTTCCTTTTTTAAGGAAAGAAAAATTGGAAAAGTTGCCCGGCAATTGGCAAATTCGGGAAAAACTAAATCTTCTTTTTCTATTGGATTTTTGTATGACAGGACAACGTCTGTCGAGTCAGCTAGTTTTGAATCAAAGCATAGACGAGGATTTTAGATAATTATGAAATATTATTTCATATTAAACAACGGTACATGTTGTTTAATTTTAATCAGGTTATGGGTTGCCAAAGGGAAGGAAGGGTGACTAGCTGCGTCTAAATATAGACTGTACATGTTACGCAACGGTACCCTAAAGGGGTTTATCTATACAGGCCTAATTTCGCAGGTACCACCTCTTAATATACCTCTATAAACAGTATACCTTGAAAACGAACTTCTTTCGTCAAAAGATAGTGTGTATGGTACCTTAGGTTACATATACACGGTGAAACTGACATTCGACACAATGCAATCGCGACACTGAAATTAAACCCGAGCTAATGCGCAACTCAGTGTAACAGCGATGTACACACTACGACACTCGGTGTCGACACTGAGTGTCGAGTATAATGTGTCGCCGTGTATCGAAATTTTCTCTACCTATAGTTGTGAATAAGTTCACTCATAGTTAATTCATCCCTCATGCTATCTTCCTCCCAATCTACCGCCAGCAGCGCCCTAAGCCGAGGTCCGAATCCCACTAGGGGTTGCCCTTAGTGCTGTTGTTGCTAGTAGTCATGATGTTAGTGTAGTATAAGTAGTTTTTTTTTTTAACTTTGCCCTACACTAAGATTTCTCTTGTATCGTGGGTGCGTTTACAGACACAAATCTCACAAACAAACGCCCAGACCCGAAACAACCATCTGTAGGCCATACAAATTTTTGTTCCGTGTGGGAATCGAACCCACGACCCGTAGCGCAGAAGCCAATCGCTTAGCCATTGCACCAAACGTGTCGTTAAAGATTAAGTATTTTATTTCCCCCATTGGCTGGAGACCCTTCAGTTCTCGCCAATAACTGCCCGGTTACGTAGAAATGGTCCGCGAGTATCATATAAAAGCAAAATAGAAAAAAAAAAACTCATAGATGATGTTGAAGTATACAGTTTTACGTCATAGGATTCATATTCAGCTTCAGAGCCAGTATTGTAGGTAGTCTATGACTAACAATAGTGTAAACGATGAAGGTGAATGATCCTAGTTGCTCCATTGTGAATTATGAGCGTAAGTGACACCTATCAACGTATAGGTTTTATGAACTGCGATCAACTATCGTAAGCGCACTCCTTGCACGCGTTCGCGCAATTTGATAGCTCTGACTATCATACATGACTAGAACAATAAACTATGTGTAAAGAGCTTTTTACACTTCAAATAATTATGTATCAGTGGCGAAGGGTGAATTTTCTTAAAAGGGAAGCCGGACCAAAAAATGCTTACCTACCTTGCTCAAGTGTGATGCGGGAATTCCAGTAACTACTCGTTTCGAATCGAGTTGTATGGAGCCTTCACTACTGTTATGTATCATATTATTAATTATGTAATTCATGTTCAGACAAATGTATGACGCGGAGGCCTTCAGATAGTCTGATCAGACTATCGGAACCGACTATCGGAGGCAAGTATCGGACTTGTATTTGGCCTTTAGGCGTAACTCAGAGTTCTAAATATGCATAATGTTTTGTGTGTGTAGTATTGTCAATTGGCAAGCTGAATTGTTTTTTATATTAATACTAAAGGAATTATTGTGGGTGTGTCTGCCAATTATTGTATGAGGGTGTGGCGCGAGCATAGAATATGTGAAGTGGATTTGGAAATAAACAAAAAAATTGGCAAATCTCATCATCATATCATTCTATTATATGAGCTGTTATATTTGATTCCAATAATAGATACGGCAAAAACGCTTGAACGCACGAAAAATTTGCTCTAGTTATCACAAGGTTCGCATAGTAAACAACTCCGGATGTAACTAGCAAACTGTCTAACATAATATTACGTTCATTTTGCCATAGAATACACTGCCATAGGATATGATGCACAGATGTTCGTAATCACAGTTAAATGTTGATCACTGGCATAATGGCGAGGCTACAAGTTTGTTATATAGGACACAACAACATAATCGTTCAGGGGTGATTCTATCATTACAGTTATAGCAAATATCGGTATCTCAGGATTGCGAGCAAGGTAAATGTAGTAAATAAAACCAACATACCTCTCCACCACTGAGCGTACTTGTATTTGGGTTAGTATTAGTAACATGAACTAGATCACAATATAACACAATTATTACAAGATCATAAAGAACGACCACCGCCTTTATAACATCGGGTGCGTTGATCCATATCGACGACTACCTTCCTTTGTCAACATTGCCCAGTGCTACCCACTACCGATAACAATTATATTTGAACGCGAGATCTGGTGTGGATTTTTTCAGTTATCCATATATTGAGCGGCCTAATTTGCACCCCCGTAGGTCCTGCGGCCCTGGCAGCCGCCCCTAGACGACTACGATTCTAGTAAAGAGAAATAACGAGGCTAACTAACCGACCAAAAAGCTCTAAATCAAAAAACTCCTCCGGTCATACATGCAACCTAACATATGCATACATTCACGTATGTTTAAACTCCGCGTGTAAGCAAGAAATTCGAACCAAGGGTCGTGTTGCGGTTACCTGCTTACAACTAGCCCGGTGTATCTGTTACATGTATGTAGGAGATAGTACGGTATACTAGCAATTACCTTTGGACTAAAGTAGGTGTTGGATTATGCAGATAGTTGTACCTTAAACCTAGAACGCGGTAGAAATGTAGGGTAGTCGGGGAATTATGTTTTTGTCACAGATGTCAAGAGTGTTATGGGTAGGGCTGTTATGTATTAGAATAGCCAAAATATCCGTTTTTTTTATCACACCAACAAATACAAACCTTAACACGTTCAGTGCCAGGTGCCCTCCAGGAGTGCATCCTGTAGTCACATTCGCCATGCCGAGTGCCTTCGTGGAGGGTTCATTTTAAATGAAGTTTTTCTCGGAAAATTCACTGTCATGAAACAACCAAACACCCATTTTACGACGTAGTAGCGTATTTTTGAAGGTTTTTAACCTAATGCCAGGAACCCTCCTCGAGGGTTCACTCTTAGCGCAAACGTAATGCCGAGGACCCTCCTGTAAGGTCCACTAGCAATATGTATGGCGGGATGGCGTATGAGCTCTATGAAAAGTGTGGTGGACTCGAATGTGTTAAATAACTCGAACAACACGGTTAATTTATATCTGTCGTACGTACTCTAACGAAGAAATTAGGTAATAAAAATATGTAATTAAATTAGGAACTCTTAATAAAATAAAATCGTCTTGGTTGGTTACCCTAGGTAGTCTAAAATTGTAGGGTCTAAAGATCTACAAATTACTAAATACTGGAATAGTAAACGAACGACACACCGCGACGGGCGGACACTTTTTGTGGTTCTTCCACGGAAGCCCCCGGACGCCCTCTTAAACTTGAATAAATCCGGGGAAACCCGGACGGATGTTAGCCTTAGTTGCGGGGAAAGATTAGGAAGGTCGTCCGGACTTAACGTAATGTATAATGCAACAAAACGAATAGGTACCGGTAAACCGAGGTTACTTTAAAATACAGGGGCGACATTGATAGTTACTAAAAATATTGAATTTGGTCAAATATCTCTGTGAAAATGGAACATATGCATTTTAATTTAATATTGTAGGGAACATTGACAGTTTTCCTATTTTACCATTCGGTATAGTATGCGATGTTAGATGGCGAAGATAAAAAATATTAAATTACACCCCTGATTATGTAAAAAAACGATTTTTAGATTTCTCGATTGGGGCTACTTTGAAACTCAATGATAGAACAGGATCATCAAAGTAGAAGTTCTACGGCCCAAGTTTGATAAGGAAAATTTCTCCTTTTTTTCTCGAAAACAATGCTGTTATTTTTTTTATTTAGTCTATTTGGTAGTATATATATATCTGTTAATTAAGTTTATGTAAAAGATTTATGTTGTAGCAATAAAAAATAAATACACATGATGCTCAAAAACTAATCAAAGTATCCTCGGTTTACGGTATTCTTTTCTTAGTAGCACTGACTTGTTGATTCATTCCTGTTTGAATTATTTGACCTTTTTCATTTACCCAAGTACTTGGGTTTGCATTTGACGTAACTTTTATAGAGATAGGTCACATTTCTATCTTTACATGTATAGGGCAAAACGGTAGCAATAAAATCACCGTTCTATAAAGTCATAATTGACGAATTTAGTTGCTTTACGCTATTGAAAATCATTCTCTCAAAGGACCACTATCACATTTTTTGGGAACACGATCACAAAATAAATTATTAGACCTGCCTTTACGAATGCACGTTTTATTTATTACTGTAGTTCTTGAGACGAATTCTAACAAAATTGTTCGAAATCGCAATCAAATCCCTGCTCTACCACGGCCGTTTGACCAGCCTAAACACAACCTAAGCGTTAATGTACAAGAGGCCTTATGAGGTTAAGAAAAAAAGTCTAACAGCCGTCGTTCAGCTGCGGTTCAATTGCAATTCGAGACAATTGTGTTAGTAGAATTCGCTTTTTCATGGATAACCTCAACGAGAGACAAGAGGTACCGGTCAAGCGGGTCCTTCTATCATCCTTATATTAGTTGAATTTCTGTTGAATCCATAATGTTTCTGGACGTGAAAGTACAGAATGAATATTTCCCTGTATCATTAAGTGGGTGGTTTAAAAGCTTTCCCATGTTATCAAGTGTTAAAGGATAAGAGGATTATGTCTATCAAGTTCTTTAAAACCTTAGACAAAGTATGTGAACTAGACAGAACCTTTTTAAAATGAATGTCATTCTACTTTTTGTCTCTTTTGTTCAAATGACAATTATGAATTAAGAAAAAAGAGATAACCATAAAATTTTGACTCCGTCTTAAACGTCAAAATTTACAATTGCGAGTCAGCTTGGTATAATGCACTATACCAAGCTCTTACATAGTTTTCATCGAATTATTCTTCTTTTGGTGCCATTGTGACCTGAGTGAGTGTGTTCATTGCTTGCCCCATTAAATATGGCTTGTGTTGCAGTCGGCTGTAAGAGCCGTATGAGTGTTTTAAGTGAAAATAATAGCAAGTTATCTTTCCAAGTAAGTTATCGACACTCATTTTTACGAAAAGACTATTCCCAAATGCCGTTTTAAGCCAATTAGGTTTAGTATTAGTAATCACTAAAAGTTTTATCAAGTTTCAGTAAGCATATACAACGTAGTTTATTCAAGAAATAACATTGTTGTATTTTACAAAGAGTTTTTGGCAGATCATCTACCTTGACTCGCACAAGTAGGGAAGCTCCACAATATCGATATTTTTCTCAGTCGCTTTATATGTTCACTTTAAATATTTCTATTTATAAGTGAATGCTTAAGATAATAGTAGAAATATAGTTAGGTATAAGTGCGAACATCATTATACAACATTTATATTATAATTTATAATGTAATTATATAATGTTTTTTTTTAGATTTCCTTTGGAACCAAAAATCAGATATAAGTGGGTACGTAATCTTGGAAGACAAAATTGGACTCCTTCACAGTACTCAAAATTATGTTCACTCCATTTTAGAGTGGATTGCTACCGTGAAGGTTACAAAAAAAGAACTCTACGTAGTGATGCCGTACCCACTATATTTCCAGAACAATCAATATCAAAGGTACATAATTATAGTGATCATACGTTTATTTTACATGGAATTCAATTAATATTTAAATGTATAAGTATGTATGTACATTTTGTTTTGTAAGCTATGTTATTATTTATTAGGTTTAAGGTTGTAGAATGATTCAATTATATCAATATCTTAAGTTTTAACTTCAATTTAACAAAATAGTTATAAGGCTGCAGACACACTGAACGTATCTGGCGCAGCTCATGATTCGTCGCATAACGCGTATACATATAAATTCTTTCACGCGTTGTACGTTGATAAGCCGAGCCTAATGGGGCCTAGAACGAGTAAAGTTTCGAGCGATGTAAAGTTAACCAGGTTCGGCGTATTTTCAGCGGCTACAGCCACACTTACGCGTGCGTCGCGTATCTTGCGCCGCGTACTGCGCAAGATACGCTGAGTATGTTTTGGCCCTAAGATTTCTAAGTTGGTAGAATGATTTGTATAATTTAGTTAATTAATCAGTTAGGATCAGCTAGTTATTGGAGGCCAAAATCAAAAATCAAATAGTTTTTTAAAAACAGTGTAAAAGCCGTAAATTGTAAATACGTAATAAAAGTTTTGAAATTATTTCTAACAAAACAAAGGTATAAGACTACAATATTAATGTTATTAAGTACCAACATTAACAAAATCATGGATTTTTGTTTTGTATTGTTTTGTAAATGGTGATCTTTAGATTTTGCGTGATGAATTTACAAACAGGAGACAGACGTACTTATTGATGATGACAGATGAAAGCGGTGGTCTATGGTGCCATATCTTTTTCCCAACCCGACCTGCTTCGATGGTTGAAATTCATCGAATCTTTGCGCGAAACGATTTATAACAATTCTCGAAAACAACTTTTAGACATGGCTCAGAAGCGAAATTTATAATTCTTCAATAAAGTCTTCGCTCTTCTTGAAGAAGAGAACGACGACGCTTCTGCCCCATGCTTTAGCTCTCCCAGTAAAAAGGGCATAGTTAAACTCGCGCGCGTTTGTGTGACGCGTTTGTTTTAACCTAATCTAACCGATTCGGTCGGGGTGCCTTACATAAGTAATCTACGACCAGGTCGAAACTACCGCTCGCCAGCCACCGCCGACAGCCGAGTCGTCATAATTCTAACTTTACCTAACCGATCTGTCGGAGTAGGTTGCAGTCCGTTAAAATGAGGATAAATTAGTTTAGTTAGCATCCCCCGCCGAGTGATTGGATACGCGTAGGCGCGTGTCTTAAAGCGTTCTTGCGTTCGAATATTACATGGCAAACCATTACTTAAAAAATTCGACTTACTTACTATTAGAACAGTAAAATGAGGCGAATACTCGAATATTTGAATTGCATGGACAACCACTACATAATGATAGGGTTATTCAAGTATTTGACCACTGTGACTACAATATTATTCCTTGAATTTGACGTTCAATTCTGCCTTTCCCAACTATGTTGGGAGCAGATTTAGCGGCTAACGCTAAGCGTATTTTGCGTCGCGTATCTCGCGCAGTACATGGCGCAAGATACGCTAAGTGTGTTTTGGCTCTTACATGCTCTCCTAGGCACGGGTTCCTTGAAGTTGAAGATTGCTCATTGTAATCTAATTTTTATATTTTAAAATGTTTCTTATCATTTTGGAATAAACGTGTTTGATCAAATGCTATCTGTTTTAATTTGTACTCACCTTTGTTATACCCCAGTCCTCTAAATATAGAAGAGTGATTGAGTAAGTAGATACCTACCTATGCATATAGCAAATTCCAGTGGTATGTAACCCGCACATAAGCAACATCAAAATGTGAGCTTAAGTGTTACGTCACACGTCTTCTAAGCATAAGCACAACACTGCGGGGACACAGGCCTCCTCTCTAGAAAGAGGGGATTGGGCTGTAATACACTGCGCAGCCCCAATGTGGATTGATGGATGACACATGTATTCGATTTTTTGGATCTTGGACATGCCGTTTTCCTTTACAGTTTTAAGAGCAGTGACAAAACAAATTACACAGTGCGTGCCTGCCTGGGTTCGAACCCGCGACCTACAACTCGGTAAATTCAAATTCAACGTTTTTTTTTCTTCTAATAAGCAGAGTACATGCATTTAGGAAATGTCTCGACAATTTAGTTGCACGGTTCCAAAAAGTAAGTCCTATGGAGATGAGCCGACAAGAAACTCCATGGTAACCGTGGCGCTGGCGCCGTTACTTCTGGACCACCACTGCTCCAGTCTGCTAAGCGTTAAAACGATAGTCAACTACGATACGCCGTTGGTCAATTATCATCATTCACGTCGTGTGCATTCTTAGTTCTATTGTAAACTGTATTTAGTTTGAGTGGTTCTTTAGTTAAATTAATTACGTATTTTATGAAAGGAATTTTTACATTTTGAAAGGCGTTTTTGAATAGTCACGTCGCTGCAAAAACGTTTCAAATTCGAAAGTCATTAATTATTCAATTTTAAGGAAATAAATATTTAATGTATCGATACTGTCCCTAGATTATTCTGCCTCATCTCTAATCATATATATAAATGCATTCAGGATCTTCAACTCATATAAGCTTCATTTCGTTTGACGTGTACACTCATGACAGCAAGTTCGTCTCTTTTTCCCTCGGATCAATTCTCATTAGAGTGAAGAGATGAACTAGAGCAAATTTTTCATTTTAAAAATGTTCCATCTAGTTACATACTTGATCTTAGTTTAAAACAGCCGACACAGTGACGCCATCTAGAGTCTAGTGGACGAACTTCCGTTTTAGAATGTATTTACAAATTCAAAAATAAACACCGGAATAAGATTTTTATAAGGATAAAATCTTTTTTATTATTGATTATGAAGCTATAAATTAAAATAACAGTTGTCTCAATATTTTAGTTCGGACCTAAAAATAATTATATTCCCTAAAAGTAAGTCTTAATTAATTACTTCCATGACACAACAGTAAATTAATTTTCGGCTTCCATCTATTGAGGTTCCCAGCACAGAATACTTTACAACATTTATTAATAAAGTTGAGCGATACATCGTATAATATTGCTCGAAACTAAACCACGTCAGCGTTCCCGAGTCCTAGGTCTTAAAACCGGTCTGCCACAATATCGCCAATAATATCCCATTCATTTCGCGTGGGATGAAACTGGTTTCAATTTACTAATGCAACTGTACCTACCACGGTGTGAAGTTTTGAATTTTTTACCTACCTCCACGACCCCTAACGGGTTGGAGCGCAAGCTAGCATTAAAGCTACGTGGTTCTGCTACTGCATAATAGATGGCGCTAGCAGTCCCGCTCGCTTGAAAACGTTCGTATTATTGATTCGCAGTATCTGGCTGCGTTCAAATAAAATATTGATTGTTTTGTGATACCGGTGTTTACTGAAATACATTATCTTGTAAGTTTAAGTTTATCAGATATGCTCAGTGTAGTGTTTTCGTTTTGTTATTCAGAGTGTAACAGGTTTTGTAATTTTTTGTTGTTATGATTTGGTTTCGGCTTAGTGGGTGTGTTTTGGAAGGTTTACGTAAGGCATTACAATAAATAATGCTTATAATCATAATAATTGGTAGAGAAAACTTTTTGTGATACGTTGACCACAAAAAGGTGGAAATAGAAACAGTATTTCATTAATTCACAGCAACCTATGCCTATTGCAAATTCAAATAAATTGCACCGTGAATAAAATGTAGCAGTGATAACATATTAAAATTCCGTGTGTCTGTATATAATGGGTCTTTTATTATTTTCATAACAAATAGCTATTTAGCTATTAAATCAATCGATTCAATTAATTTAATCGAGGTTTGAAGCACAACATAATTCTACTTAGGTATTTACCTAAGTAGAATTATGTTGTGCTTCAAACCTCGATTAAATCTTTTGTGGTTTGGAATTCATATGCAGGAACATGTGATCAATTCTCCATTCATTGATACTTATGAAATCTTCTAGAAGCAATCATTGCATCTGAAATGCAACAAAACACTATTACAAAACGCAATCGGCACTCGTTGACGTCTGAGTCGGCCATCTTGTCCGGTTTCCCGCCAATTGGATGATTGCGCGGGAGTGGCGCGTTGCGTCCGTGTCAAGGTGACAATATGACAATATCGACGTCCATTGTTTTGTAATAACGATAAAAATTACGTCACTACGTTGTGACAATTATTGTGGGATCATAGATTATTAAATTATTTTAGAATGCTCCTTTGCTTTGACTGAATTTTGTAATTTTCTCGAAAGATTAACAACAAGATGCTATAAGCGATAAATCGGAAATCTAACAAGATAATAAAAGTAGAAAAAAAAGGAAAAAAAGATGTTAAATCGACAAAGATTTTTCTTAATAATTAAACATAGATTTCAACACTAGCTTTAAGTAATAAATCTTCTCTTAAACCAATAAATCGCACGTTTGTAAAAACTGAAAACGTGTGAAGAATTCTTGAAAATTTTATACGTAACTTGGTCACGCCACAATACTTCATCTCTCTTTTGCGTTAGCCAAGTTCTTATTGTTGAAATTGCGAACATTTTATATAAGAGAACTTAGCGCATTTCAGAAATTTAGAAATATACAGCATGAATAGTTCTTGTGTTCTGACTCCGATAACCGTGCACTCTGCTCATCATTATGTAAAACTTTTACTATGGGAAAAAACTCTAAATTCGTGATCGATACAAAATAATCAATCGCGATTTCAGCTTTTGTCCCATAGTAAAAGTTGTTCATAATATTGAGTACAATGATCCCTTAAAAGGTTGTTAGTGTTTTTCCAATAACCGTGTATAATGCCTAAAGGTGTGACTCCTTGACCCTTATGATATTATATTATTACGAAGAGAACTCTTCTCAAAAAATCGTAAACGGGAAACATACATAAACTCACCCCTTTCTCCCATAGGAGAAGGCAGAAACAGTAGAACTTGTAGAACACCACCAGCTACGATCCTTACATACTCCTCTCGCTTCGTCCATGTTCATGAACAGTAAACATAACTAAGAAATCAACGTGACTTTAAATCCATACAATTTAATTTCATGCAGCTTCAGACATGTAAACAACAAAATAGGAGTGATGTCTGTGGTGACTGAAAGAAAGTTGAAGGAAAAATTGATTATTTTGCACAAATTCAACGCACAAAACAATATTAAAACGTAGCCAAAAGCCCAATATTCAAATAGGACGAAAGTACCACTTACAACATTAAAACACACAGGTAACATAATTGTAATATAACGTGTGATCTCACCCATTACACTACAATTACATTGCCTCAGGTTACAGGTTACATTTTCAAAGGTAAACCAAAATGTCCAAGTTTAAACAAGGTCCTAATATGTGTTTGTGGACCTAAATACATATTTCACTTGCCTAAACACATATGAACGATGCTAATATGTTTGTTACAATCTCAGGTTTATTTAGACAAGCAGTTAGTACTTATTTACTCAGTCTTTATGAACTATGAACTAATTTTTGTATTTAATACTAGCTGTGCCCGGCATGCGTTGCAATGCAGTTTTTCCTACTTACTTAGTAGGTAGGTACTACTACTTACCTTCAGAAACAAAATTAAAATAGTAACAAAAAGTTAAAACCATTTTCATGCATGCGGTAAGCAAATGAAGAATATAGACATACTGAGATGGTTTCGTTTTTTTTTTAAATATCAATATTTTCTTTTATGAGAACCTTCTCCTGACAATTAAGAACACAAAAAACAATTTAGCGAAATCGGTCCAGCCGCTCACGCGTTATGCCGTGACCAAGGGAAATAGGGATTCATTTTTATATACATAGATTAATATTTGTGGTCTTCTATCTGCCTATCCTTTTCCCAACTATGTTGGGGTCGGCTTCCAGTCCGAATAAATGCGGCTGAATATCAATATACACGGAGCGACTGCCATCAGACCTCCGCAACCCAGTTAGGTACCTACGGGGCAAGACCCAATTTTTTTCGCCTCTTCATGGTGCTAATTATATCTTTCTAGTTAGAATAATAAGCTAAGCCGGTGTTCAAAGAAGTTATCACAGACGAGATGACACGCTTAAAGGTTTTATTTTCCCGATTGTTGACATACACTAAAAACAGCCAAAAGAATCTAAAAGATCAGCTTCAGACAGACTTCCATTCTATTATATCATTATCCAACAGTCTAACTGGTGTAATAAGCCTTCTTTCGTTTTTGGCATATAAATGTTGTAGTAATTCAATTAGGTATTACATTGAAGGTTTGCGTTTAGGTTTAATATAATTAGGAGTAACAATATCGGTACCCGTTTATTGCTCAAACATAAGCGTTTCATGTATAATTAATTAATGAACGTTTGGAAGGAAGGAATTTGAAATTGCAGGTAATATACTATACTAACTTGCTAGAGTTTATTTTATAACCAATACTTCTTGCACCAATGACTCACGTAGATAAAATATTGTGGTAGCTGATACAGCAAATATATAATTAAAAAAATAATGGATTTTCCCAGATTTTCAGAACGCAAAAGATCGTTATCAAACGAGCAGTCCTACTGAAATCGTAAAATCTCGTTTCCAATTTAAAAGTTGAATCGGAACGCGGAAATCGAACGACATCCCCTTCCCTTATCGATTCTCGAGTTTTAACTCCTGTTACATCGATTTTCGGACAGAGTACAGCGGGTAATCTAATTAATGTAGGATCATCTGAAACTTGACTTTCTTATTGGATTAGTTTGTGATGGGTCAGCTAACGTAGACTTTGACGTCACTGAACTTGGCGCGTGTGTTAACACAACCGAATTATCGATACGGGTTATCGATTGATTAGTTTTGAAAACAGGAAAGTTATGTATCCGGTGTTGTTAATTTTGGACTTTGATACTCGTGTAAGCTTGTTATACGGTCATAAAATTATTAGGTTGTTCCATGTAGCTTCAGGATATTACGGTTTAGCTATTTGCATGTCCATAAAATGTTCCAATTGAGTGGGCAACATTAGGATTGAAATTGATGCAAGTATCACTAAACAATTTCATGATCCACGAAATTGGATTTCAGCTCTTCCAAAATATAGAAGATGAGATGCAATGAAAGCTACAATATTGAAAGAAAAACAAAATAATCTAACAAACAACGACCTACACGCCTTAACTAAAATATGAATTAGCAAAACAGATAAAGGCGACCATTTGACGAAATGATAATATAGAATTGCCACAACAGGATTTAGACGTCAGTGCCGTCACATTACTTCCGAATATAGTCAATATTATTCCTGATATGATGATAAATCGTTTGACGAAAGCGTTGGTACTCATACAAACAGACAGACATCAAGTTGTGCCATTGATGGTATCAATACTACATCCATCAACGTCACTTTGTTGAAGCCGATGGAATATTATACCCATTAAAGAATCGATTTGATAAATGCATACAATGGCTGAAAAAAATATTTTGAACGCTTAAGTGCTTTAGTTCCTTCAGTGGTTTCACGCAGAACGACTGTTATCAATTTCTCGTAACCCTTAGGGAATGCTGACATTATATCATCAATTTTATACTAGTTAATCATCCATCTGATATTAATCCTTATAGTCGCTTCTTGTAACACCCTCGGGAACTGATTAGGTGACCATAAACAATTCTACAATAAATAGGAGAGACTGATCACATTCAAGATTATGAAAACAGACTTTTATTGGTACAAGAGGAGCGACCCGCTCCAGCTTCGGTTGAGTATGTTTTATAACTTAAAACCTTCCAGAAGAAATTACTTAAAATTATGATGAAAACCGCATCAAAATCCATTGATTAGTTTAGAAGAAATGAGCGGACAGACAGACGCGAAAAGCGACTTCAAGCTAAATATGAACCACTAAACAGATAAAGACGAAAATTAGACAATTGACGACGAAAAAAAAGGACAAAATATGATTGAATGATTAGAAAAAAAAAATGTTAGAAAGGGTTTAGACGAATTTATAAAATTAAAGCTACTTAAATTTGTACTATTTAGAGATATAAATCTTCTCTCCGCAGACATTCTTCTAAGTTGAACATACAGTGACATTCATTATATTCTATTAACAGTGAATATAAACGCTAGCGAGATTTGTACCATCCAAGGCATGGACGTCAGGATGTTGTATTTCATTTGGAATAAAGAAAACCATTACGAGTATATCATAAAGATTCAACTGTTATTGATTTCAAACTCTATCTAGTTTAAGAATGAAATAATATTAACTTAGTTGATTAAATCTTTGGTGTTATAGAATAACTAGTTTATGAAGTGACAGGTTATAATTAACTTTTAGATTTAAAGCTTTCGTTTCTTTTTGATATGTGGAAAGTTTCATAAATTGATGAAGTCCATTCGAATGCTTGTGACAGATAATGTTGAAGATTTCATTTAATAAAAGCATTGACATTAAGTAAATTGAAACTGTTTTGTACGAGTTGAGATGAACAGTTTTTAAGGTGGTATATTTTATTACAGCTACTGCTATTTTGAACCTTACTTCAATGACTTACGATCAAGCTATGGCCCTAAGCTATAATGTGGGTTTCCATACCCTTGGAAGATTTAATAACATTCAAATCGACAAACCAATAAAGAAAATTCTAAGGTACGTGGCACGGAAAATGTTTCGGGACCCCTTTGCTAAGCAGTGATGTAAGACTAATTGACTTAAACATTCATCATTCCTCGTGTCCTGAATACGGTCGTGTTGATATCCCGTCACAAACGAATTAATGGAGTCTGCAAATTTCTTTTCAAGTGACAGTTCGCCTGATATAGGTGAACTCGGGACATGAAAGTATTTTTGGAAGATTTTTTCCTGAAAAGGCCATTTAAGTTAACGGCAAACTTTATGTAATGTCTGATTTTGGGAAGTTAACCGCTTGTTCAGTGATTTATGGGAAGATGCGTACAAGTCCTATTGAAAGATTTCAAGGTTCATAACTGGTTTTATATAAAGTTATGTTTATAATGCTTTAGCTATTGTTTGATTTTGAATTAAGTTTACGAAGAGTGCATCTATTATGGGTAAAGATAAGAAAGTACATTACATCCTTAATTTTGTATGATTCAAAGGAATAATAGTCAACATTGATGATGAATGTTACGTAATTGATTCAAATTAGGAAGTACAAATAAATTTTGTAAGGGGAAAAACCTGCATAGGTATTGGTAAAAGTATACATGTACAGGGAAATTTCCATACAAATGAACTAGTAAATACGGTTATCTATTGTAAATACAGAACGTATAAGTCGACGACTGTCAACTTTAGATAGACGCAGATAGCGGCCGAGATAGGATAACGTGGCCTGACGTCGAATATCTTCGTCTCGTGTTACCAAGAAAAGAAAAAGATGGTCAGGAATCTATTATTTTTTGTTAAATAAAATAAAGAACTGAAGACAACGAAAAAAGAAGGTCGAAGTTTCGGATCGAAATCAAACAACGACGAACATCGCACTTATAATACACAATCAAAATATTGTCATCGAACTAGGTACGAGATGTTTAATGTAGGGTGAACGAAAGACAAAATGTCAAATCTAATTGATCGTATGATCCGAAACACTTTCGTGGTTGGGAAACATACGATCCGTCAGCCGAAACTTCGTAGTTTGATTTTCGGAGGAGGCCCCCAGGAATTTGCCTAGTATTATTAATGTGACATAACTCCAATAACACAATAATTAGTATTTATGAAGAAAAGAAATGGATAGTACCTTAAGACAATGTAGCGAATGAAAAGCTAACGAGAATATGAAAGAGCTGAGTCAGTGAAAAGTTTTCATGAAAAGTTAGTAACAAATTTTCTTTAGACGGAGCTTTAAAATTAAGATGTTACATTATTGAATTGCTGTCAGACCTTTCAGAAACGGCGCAAATCTTTCAACAAACCGTTCCCTTGATTCTTTAGTCAGGAATTTATTCGTTCAATCCGATTTAGGTTTCGCACAGATCACTGAATTCAAAGCGTTTTTATTCGTGTTACAATCGTTTTGATGGCAAAGGCAACAGACGATTTGCTTTCAGTATACCGATTCATTTAATCTTTTTAAATCCCGATATAAAAAGAGGGTTGTATTATGTTTGGAGCCTTTCTCATCCTTGGCGAAATTTCCCACCAGTACCTTCTATGAAGTGGAATGTTTTCCAGTTATACAATAAAGGATCATACGCATTTGATACATGTTGCCTGTCGTGTTACGTATCTACCGTCGCCCTAACGTCATTCTCAACTAACATATCAAGGTTAGGAGGGTCCCATTCTAAGAATAGACACTCCTACGTGTCTCGGTAAAGTGCGAAAAGTTGTTAGTTCAGGATCAAATGAAATTGATACGATAAAATCTCGATTGATGATTAAATTTTAATTTGAGAAGATAGATTCGAAATTGAATGTCACCTTTTCATTCTCAATTTATATGAAAGTATCTTTGACGTCTGGTAAATCGTAATCAGTTTTGACAGTTTTGAAAATTCTCCTATCTTTTGTGCCATTGTTTCCAAAATTCTGAATGGAGAGCTTTACCTGCAAATTGTTCTCAGCCAATGCAGTTTACCCTGACTTACTATCCAATTTCTCCATAAGCCGAATGAAACATGTCCGAAATGCGAATTTTGTCATTACGTCACCATCGTCTCCCATCTTGGATCGTGGACGTTAAACAAGCTGCTGTCAAGGCCAGTCGCACCGGACAGACCCAATTATTCACTGAAGAGGACTCACGAGGCAGCATCGTGATGAGCGTGCCATGTTCAGGATATACGCAACTGCTTGATCGGTGTAGGTAGGTTTGAAATATAGTTTTGAGTTGTGAGAGAATTATGCGACTTTTGTAGCTAAATTGGTGGTGTAGCTGAAATAAGTATTAAAACCAAGATATGATTTAGTTTAAGAAAGAAAGAAAATAAATTTTATTGAGCCAAGGACACAATGACAGCATAACCAATAAGAACATAAAGAGAATTAAACATACACATTTTATGCTGTCGAGCATGCCCATGCCGAAGGGGTCACCAACTAAGCATATGCTGGGCGTCAAACACCCAGCGCTAATTTTCAGTTGACGGTACCCTTGCAGTCACACATTTTACTTTATATTTTTTTGTCACAGGGGTAAGCAACCCCACATGATTTGATTAAGATAAGTCCTAATGAAACTGTATTCAACAATAGCTGTGTGCCAGCAGCTTTAATTATTCGAAGCCATTCCCGAAAACCGGCTACATAATGCTGAAAACCATACTAAAAGCCACAGAGTGCTACCGAGTAATTAGCGATAGCACGAAAATACAGTCGGGCAGACGCGGTCGGAAAGTCTGCTTTACGTGGCTATTGCGTTGAATTTTGATGATGGTAGCAACTGATTGCGAAAGTCAATTCTAAACTGTATAGTATTGTATTCCCTTGATAGAACTAGGAGAACCTAAACTTTTCAATACGTGAACATCATCTTTTTTTGGCATCTTGAAACAAATGATATTTTTTTGGAGGAAAAGTTGGGAAAAGGCTAGGCAGAATGAATCTTCATTCTGCCTAGCCTTTTCCCAACTATGTTGGGGTTAGCTTAGAGTCGAACCAAGTGCTGCTGATTACCAGTATGTTACACTGAGCAACTGCCATCAGTACCCCAAGTGTGAGTTGGGTAGTTTACTACACGTTTCCGTAACGAATAGTTTACTATGATAAGTGTCAAACAAATTTTTAGTCACGCTACTCGCCGCTAGAGGCAATGCATACATTTTCATGCATTTTTGATGTGACGCAACTACAGTAGTAACGTAAAAAACTCACACTTTGGGTACAGACCTCCGCAACCCAGTTACTGGACAATGCCGATATTCTAAGGTTAGACTGGTTGTCAGACTTTCGGGCTTTTGATTACCCGTAACGACTGTCACAGGTATTCGTATGACACCCGGGACCGACGGCTTAACGTATTCCGAGGCACGGTCTTAATGTGTGAACGGTCACCCATCCATGGACTTACCGCGGCAAGCGCAGCTTAACCTTGCAAATCACTGATAAGCGTGGTTGTTAATTAGCCACGAGACCCTCTCCATTGTACGTCTTTATTTTATAGTAATGTGTATTCTTTGTTTTGTGTACAATAAAGAGTATTGTATATTTCAGTAGATAATATTACGAATTGTCGTAGCTTGATGTTATAACATCACGTTTTGATAAATTGAATGTTATTTTCATATTACTTTTATGTACCGAGTATTTGTTATTCACGCACTGATAGGTAAGATAAAAGGATTCTTCATAAGAATGTGTTTATCGTTATTTTATGTCGTACAATTTTTTGCGAACTTGACACCTTTTTGCCTATTGTCTTGAGAAGGCTCGGGGAGTAAGGCGACGAACGTTAGTCATTTGTTGAATTGAACCAAACTTTGTATCGAACTGATCAGGGGCCAATTTGAAGAAACTACTCTGCAAGTCTGCATTCCATACTTTGGTAAAAAGATAAAGAATCATTTATTTGGACATAAAAGTCTTGGGTAGGTATGTGTCTCACGGCTGGACCAAAAAGGTGTCCAGATCAGCTTAATATCAAGCATTTGACGCTGGTTTTCGTCTGGAACCTTTGTGATCCACGGATGTCAGTCAGCGGTCATGCCCGTTCACTTAAACCTGGTACTTAAATTAAGCAGAATATTTTCAAAATATAGAGTGCAGAATTACTGGATAATTTCATCAAATGGTTTTTGGTTTCATTCGGTTTTTAGCGGTATAGAGACCGTTCGGTTGCGTTTGAGATTCCATAATGGTAGGTACTGTAGGTTTGGTTTACTGTAGGAAGGGTCTATTCTTGCAATGAAAATCATCATTATCTACCTGCTCTTATATCGCTCTAGCTGAGGTCGACACAATATGAATTCCTCTTCCATTCTCCTTTATCAACCGTCATCTCAGTACTCGCTCCTTTCTTACCCATATCATCCTTCACACAATCCATCCATCTTGTCTTTGGCCTACCTCTACTTGTATATCCATCCACTTTCATATTTAACACTCTATGTAGTGAAAATATACAGGCTTATATTATGATGATTATCAAGATTACTCACATGTTACAGTATATCAGATAATACATCTTATTCTTTAGAATCACGTGTATTGACATGTACGGTTCAAAGTTTAAGATGTTGCGTTGGGTTTGTGATACCATCATTTTTAAGTCACTATAGTCCTATATAATTTTGTATTATTTTAAGTATATCGTTGCATTTATGTTAGAATTTTAGGTCAATCTTGGACTTTCCTCATTTTTTGTTAGGAATGTTTTTTCAGTTTCTTTTTGTTGCGAAATATTAAAACCGTTTGGGGATTTCCATCATATGGAAATGGAACGAATCAAACAAGATGAATAAGCATTTTTATTTTCAAGTTTCGTTTCTCGTTGGAAGGACTTATTCTTGATATCTAGTCTGGTTCTGTTTGTATTCAAGCATCAAGCACAACCTTAATAGTCTCTTAGAGATGCAAAATTTATCAAAACCACACTAGAGGGCCAACAATTTTGTCATAACACAAACGATCCGCAAAATATTTGGTTTTGTTTTAATTGTCAAATAGTTTGACAGTTTCAGCAACGGAAAACTGTCTTTTTTGATATTAATTAAAGGCTCACATTTAACCATTATCTCACCTGATGGTAAATAACATATTCACTCGAGATTTGAAAACTCCAAGGTTATATCTACCGGTTACTCTAGCCGAGAGTACCACTCCTTAGCTTTACGCACTATGTGTCTAAATGAACGATTCGGCTTCGATTCGGTTGCGATTGATTAACGTTTCTATTAGTATAATTGGCTTACAGCAGTTTCTTGAATAAACACAAACATACACACAAATCACAAACACAACTCTTGACTAAATCACCTCCTGTTAGAACGAACGGGTTCTCAATTAACAACCCTCGTTCCTAGCTGGTGCCGGTTCGATGCCCTGTTCAAATTGAATCGCGCCATTTTTATTGGTCAATGCCTTCGGGAACACGGGGCGTAAATCTCCGCTAGCAAGCCACGCAAGATTGCTTTGGAAAGGTAAATGTTAGAAAAGTTAGATTAAGTACCTACTGGCCGACGGGATAACAGGTTTAATTAAGAAACTGTTGGAAAACTAGAATGTAGGAAAAGAAATGTTATCGTAAAGGGTTTTACAACATCACGCCTGTATTCCCAGAAGGGGTGGGCAGAGGTATTACACCCTCATTTCGCCTTTATATTTAAGTCCCATGTAATAGGGGGCGAGCCTATTACCGTCAACTGGGCACAAATTTAGACTCCGGGCTGCTACTAAGAAATTCCACACGGAAAACCCAATAACTCTTTGCCCAACCTGGGGATCGAACTAGGCTTGCCAACCTTTATGTATGAATTGGACCCTGTTAAGCAGAAAAGATCCAACTAACATTTTCTATGAAATCGAGTTATGCACCTATATTACATAGCCAGAATCTTCATATGAAAATGCACTATAAATTTTACATTCAAAATAATGTAAATGATAATTATGTTTTATTATATTAATAATTTTCAAAAAGGTACTGTGTAGTACTTACTATTTTTATTATCGCTGCTAAACTTTAAAGTGCATTTACTCAAAAGTAATAAAACATTAGTTGGATCTTTTCTGCTTAACAGGGTCCAATTTACCGGGACTTTGGCAATCGAAATGCGGGACGTGGCAAAAAAAACGGGACCCAACTGTCAAAGTATACGGAGGCGAAAAATACGGTTAGAAATTATTTTTTCGTTCGTTCGACGCGAGACTCGCTGTCGCGATCACCACTCTTCTACCTAAACAGAACGTGCGTTCACTAAATTCCGACTTCTTCCCGAAGGTTTAGCCGTAGGTATGATAAAACGGGACAATTGGCGTCCTGCATCCTCTAAGGCTTTCGCGGGACGGTTGGCAAGCCTAGATCGAACCCAAGACCACCCGCTCAGCAGTCGCGCTTGCGACCATTAGACCAACGAAGCGGTCACAATCCGAATAAAGTTAATAAGTCATGCAAAAGGCCATATTCTCTTTATCGGGTCAAGCATCATCCAATATTTTATCTTTTATCTTTAACTACTTCATAACAACGATGTGTATGTTGTTATAACAGTGTAGTATAACAAACTATTACGTTTATTAACAAATTGTTCCTCTATTACACAATTTACTTTTTTCTACATGCCATGGTAATTTTAGAACGAGTTAACTCTCAATAGAATAACATTTCGGAAGCGTTCTGTAAACACACAAAGAATCTAACCGATTTGAATCGCTTCGGTCAGTCTGCCGAACATTTAGAATTCTTCCGTTGTTTGTTCGTATGCGGAAAAGGCCAGTCAATATTTTAATATGGATCGATACGATGTTCTATCGAGCGATAATCGAGACGTAATCGATTGTCGAAAAAATTGTAGTGCCCACGCAATGTAGATAAATGCTCGTTGTTTGACGTAATGAAGATTCAGTTTTAAAAATTGGTGTTTCTAAAAAACATTCTTATTTCAAAACAAAACATTACAAATACCGGCTATTTGTAATGTTTTGTTTTGAAATAAGAATGTTTCGAAGAAAAGGAATTATTGATGGAGAGAAGGTTGCTTTTGGAATTCAAGTTAGGGCTGATTTTTCAATCGTCAGATAACTTTTATCTGGGGAATAAGTTTGACGTTTTGACAGCTTTTGTATAGAAAATATGTCAAACCGTCATATTTATTCCGTGGATAAAATTTATTTGACGATCGAAAAATCGGCCGTTAGGATAAAAATTTGTATGTATCATCTCAACAAAATTGTATTAAAAAAGTTACTTGACTTTCCAGTTTTTTCAATCAAAGTGGATCAGACCACTTTATTTTCAAACTTTTTTGCCTCGTAGCTAATCAACAAACGCGCGGATCATATGGTTTCTAAGGTTAAGCTGCGCTGGCTGCGGTCAGTCTTGGATGGGAGACCATTCGTTACACATCGAGACCCCTCCGTGCCTCGGAGAGTACGTTAAACCGTCGGTTCCGGGTGTCATGAATACCTATGACAGTCGTTACGGGTAGTCAGAAGCCCGAAAGTCTGACAACCGGCATTGCCCAGTAACTGGGATGCGGAGGTCTGATGGCAGTCGCTCCGTGTAAAATACTGGTAGGTATCCAGCCGCATCTATGGGTCTACTCTCTAAGCACGAAGTCCGAGGTTTCGACCTTGGTTACGAGCGTTTCCTACTCCCTATCACCTATGGACAACATACGATTATTTCGGGGCCCGAACTAAGAATGAATGACAACACGATTTGACAGATGTCCCTACTACCGATGTGTTTTTGCCCGTCCGAAAAGTTGAACTTGACACTTGTTTTGTTCACTCCTACGTTTCGGGCTACTTTCGGACGGGCGACTAACTTCGTTGACGGACTTAGGGAGTAGCCCCTCTGGTTAGACTGAGACCTGACCCCAACATAGTTGAGAAAAGGCTAGGCAAGCAGCTTTTTTTTAACGCATACTTTTTTCTTTTTCTAGAAGTTTAAATCTGTTGCAATTCAACACTAGCCGTTCTATTTAGACCACAACTTCGCGTGTATGTACTAAATATGGCACATTATTACAATGCCTATACAGCAAAATTAGGTCGCTCGCTCGCCCAGGTGCTAATGTGTATTGGCTGGTGTGCATCATAGTGGGTTTAACTGTGGTTTCATTATAAATGGACTCCATTTAACACTATTAGTTGTTATTGCGATGCGGTAATGTGTGGTATGTCGTGTCCACACTAGGACATATTATTTGTATTGCTACGTTGCACCGCAATTTCGCCTTGAAAGAGGATAAAAATCCGCAAAAAAAAAACTGTATTTTCCGCGTTTATTCATTTAATGCATAGCTAATTTACATTTTTAAACATTTCTATAGAAAAAAAAAAACATTAAAAGAATAAAAACTGTATCCTTTATTACCTTACTATGTGTTTGGAATCCCGGATCATAAAATTATTCTTATTTATGTTATCGGTATTAAACCTTTCGAAAAACAGTAACCTTTTGCAGTCCAGAGCCTGGCATAGGACGCTCCCAAGTAACGCCATAACCAGTATTGCTAAACGTTCCGTTTCTGACAGGACATCCCGTTTTTCATCCCTTTCAAGATTCGTCCCGCCAGGCGTCCAGAATGGGACGCGTAAAATCCAGCTATTCCATCTAAGCAGGTAATATTGGCGCCGTATTTTAAATAGAATGATTTCATTACTTTTATCAGTGATTTTGTTTAAGGAGTCTTGTTAGAATTAAGGGATAGGTAACATTGTTGTGCTCTTACGGTTTTTTCGTCCCAGCCCCGCTTTTTTTCATTCAAGTTCCGATATTTAGAAAAACTAATCTGGTAACGCTAGCCATAATACTGGCTTCTTCTTCCGCATCCAACCTTTTTCATTCACGGACCGCATACGTGTAATTGCTATGTTACGGGGGTTGAAAATATATTCTCACCCCTTACCACAAAGAAGCGCTGTTTGTAGTATGCAGATACCCTTGGGATATAAAATATTTACACGAACAAAGTTGCAGAGCTGTTCGATGTATCTATGCATATAATAAAATCGTAACGAAGCAAAAACTACTAGGAGGTATCTCACCAACATATCAATAAGTAGTCCGTAACTATTGACCAGATAAATGTGACCTATAAATATGACATTAATGTGTTCAATAATCTTGTCATTATCACTATTGATATGTTGGTGAAATGCAAATGTTAGATATTGAAAGTTTAGCGACCGAATTACCTTAACACGTTCAGTGCCCTGTAGTCGCATTCGCCATGCCGGGTGTCCTCGTGGAGGGCTTATTTTAAATGCAGGATTTTCCTGAAAAATTCTCCGTTATGAAACAAGCAGACACCTATTTTACGACGTAGTAGCGTATTTTTTACGGTTTTTAACCTAATGCCAGGAACCCTCATCGAGGGTTCACTCTTAGCACAAACGTAATGCCGAGGATCCCGGATGATTCACTAGCAATATGTATGGCGGGATTTCGTATGAGCTCATGAAAAGTGCGGTAGACTTGAATGTGTTAATGAACAGTTAATTATAGGTTGGTGAAATACCCCCTCAATATATTTGGAAAAAAGTAAGTGCAACGCGTCCTAGGAACGATACTGATGCCAAAAATGTAGTTTTTAGAGTTTTTGTCTATTTGTATGTTTGAGCTTCACGCCAGTGCTACTGGACAGATCCAGTTAAAATTTGACAGCCACATCCGTTAAAGAGCGGGTCAGGTTATAGGATACAAATTATCTTGCTATTGAGTTTGGGTGATGAGCAGTAACCGAATTGGGAATAAATGAGAATAGATAAAAAAAATGGAATACATATATATTGTACTAGCTTTTGCTCGCGGCTTCGCTCCCGTTAATTTACAGATCCCTAATTTTTTGATCCCAAAATATAGCCTATAGCACTCAGGGATAACGTAGCTTCCTATTGGTGAAAGAATTTTTGAAATCGGATGAGTAATTTCGGAGATTACCTCCTACATACAAACAAACAAACAAACAAACAAACAAATTCTACCTCTTTATAATATTAGTATAGATAAATGATGTAACAACTGTTGTTGTATGTTGTTTTTCGACTTCAATGCGGACCAAGTCGCGGGCACAGTAAGAAAATAAAAGAAGATAACCTTTACAACTCCCGGAACAGATCGAAATCGGAAAAAACATAAGTTCGACGTCAAAGTTGCTACTAACAAACATTTATATACCAATGCGGCCAAACAACTACCGCTTTATCCCTGTCCTTTTTAATCTAATAGAAAACCAGCAATGTATGTTACGAATAATGATTTATGTAATCCCAATCTTGTTTCGTGCTACGTTTGATTCAGGGGTATTCAACATTAGGGCGAAATGGGAAATAATTACGTGTACAAATAGGATTAGGGTACATTATGTTAGTCGTTGCTATGTAGAAGGTAATGGTACATTTTCTTTATGTACCTAGTTTAGTATATGGCTTGCAAAGTGACGCGTGGGTGTGTTAAAATATGTTAAAACATTACGTTAAAATTATGTTCGTGTCTCTCTAAAAACATGTCCCTAAAATGTGCCTATGACAGGCTAAAATAATTTTACGGGGACTCTGTACGGTTACAACGTAATTTAATTTATAAAATTAAATGTCAAAAGATGTAAAACGTCAAGATATTTGATAGCTTTCGGCGAAAATTTGACGTTTACAATTATTGAGGACTTATTCACAATGGGCTTTGTATCTTGGCAATGTTTCATGAATTGTCTTTTAGGCATCTCTTTTGGAGGCAGTATGAATTGGGCGTTCGGTCACGTCAGCTGCATGCACAACAACCGCTGGGCGAGAATCTCCACACAATGGGTGCCTGAAGTGGCGCCGTCGAGGTCGGCCCAGAAAGAGGTGGCGAAATGACCTAGTCGCGTACCACGGTGAGTTTGAGGTGGCGCAGAAAAGGAGTACATGGAAGAACTTGGGGGAGGCCTTTGTCCAGCAGTGGGACAGAATAGGGTGACATGAAAATAAATAAAAAAATAAATCAACTCCTTTTCTGTTCAACGTAAGACGAGTCCTGACATAGCGGTCATTTCGAAAATTGTAGCCGTAAGAAGACTGCTCAAAAACCATAAACGGAATCAGTGAAGTATCAGTAATCAGCAGTGCATTGTGTAAGAGTCTCACCTCGATCGCGACTGTCAATTAGACACTTGTCGTGACAGCGTGGAGAACAAAACTACGCGTTATTGATTATACTGTCGATTATCTGTGTGTTATTTGCTTCTATTATCCATACTGTGACATTATGGATATCGAGCTAACCGTCGATATTGAGGTGGGTTTCTTACAGAATGACACTACAGTAAGTCAGGACTCACCTGAAGGTGAAAAGGGTATAAGAGGCAGACTTTAAGAGTTATTACAAATTGAACTGAAAACTACGTTTATCTGCCTTTGAATTTAACAACTTAAAGTCCATACAAAACCATCAACCTACACACGTTGGCCACCAACAATTTCCGTTAGAAACATAGAATTAATTCAAATCACCCATTCATTATTCAGTGTCATTACTCCTACTATCGCACCTGCGCACGCGGTGACACAAGTACCCAATAAATAAGTACGGTACTTAGCTACCTATGTCCACATGATGGTCGATGAACGATATGTACTCTACGATAACACTACGAGGTGTTTGTTTACGTTTGTTTAACTGCATTACATTATGATTTATCGTGTCATTTGTGTAACGGTTGATGTAAGTGGAAAATAGAAATACTTTTGAGTCATGATTGCAGCTTCACCCTGAGTATGGAGCTGAAGTCGTGAAATAAAGAGAAAGAGCAAAAAATGTAGGCGGCAGAAAACGTGAAACATAACCATATTTTCCTTAGAGATTTTATTGAAGAAGTTAACAATAATATCAGGGTTGAGATGATTTAACTCACTTCATTTAAATCTGTGATGTAAAATCACGGCTAAAATCCAAGTGATAGTTTAAAAAAAGCTGCAATTTATATCAATTGTCTTTTTCACTGCAACGAAAACAAAAACTAGCCAAAAATGTCAAGAGACGACATAAACTATGGCGCATATTCGCGCAGTGTTTACTTACACGGTTCGGGGACTCCTCTGAAACTCAAACTCGCGAGTTTTCGAGATTTCGTTCATGCGTTCGAACATTCGCTTTTAAAAGAAAACAAATTATCCTATTTTTTTTTTAAGTCGTGATTATTATCAATCCTGTATAAACGATGTAGTAATGTAAAACCTGACTGTGACTGTGTAATGTAACTGAAAAAAAAAACTAATAGTAAAACGACCACTCATAATCACATGCGGGTGAAATATCGCCGCAAATGTGTATGCGGCAATATTAGTCATCTCTGCTCTCACCTGCGGAGATTACAAACGTGTTTACATATTTTTGTTTACAAATGCTTTACTGAATTACGTTGACATCAGGCTGACAATGCAGCATCAAAACATTTGGGCGTGGCTTCACAGATCCATCGTGTGAATTAGCCGTAAGCCGGCCGCCGCCTCGGCAGTCGCGATCCGGTCTCCCGTCGCGTTGAACGTCCGTACCCACGTCACGAATTAAAAATTCACGTGCTCGTGAAGTATTTTTGTGCCAAATAGGGAACGAAACGAATCGAAAAATATTAAAAAAAGTGTTGTTTGTGTTTTTTTTTGTGCAGTGAAAAACTCTCGGTCAGTCTTGTAAGAAGATTGTTCCTGAGGGTAGTTTGTGTTGAGTGTCGCACGGATCACGAGTATTTTTGTTTGTATGTTTATTTTTTTGTATTTAATATTCTGCTACCGTCACGGCATTGGCAAGGTCGGGCCGGTATCGTGTAATTTTTTATTTACATGTTTAAAATTAAAATGCATATTTTTGCGTACACTAGGCTAATTTAAATGTATTTTTTTGAAGCAGCAAATCTGATTTATCCTTTCTGGTGTTATTTTTAACCTTGTTATGTTATAGTATTAGCAATTGATTCGTGATTTAACGAATGCAATGGCGTCATGCATTTGCATTGACCAAATATGAAATACTCATTAAGAGTGTTTGTTATGAAGGGTAAAGTTTGTTTGTTTAGACCGGGTCTCTTAATAACTGTCATACCAGGTTCAACTCACACTATTATGTGGCGACCAGTTATTACACAGTATACCTATTCATACAGCGATTAACGGGAAATATAATTTTTAAATTCCATTTATTTTAACAATACCTTCTATTTCATACAAACGGTCGTAACTAGAACGGTTTTCACAGCAATTTCGCGAAATTAACCGAGTCAGAGCCAAGTTCTAATTGTAAAATGGAAATGTACAAATTATTTATCGCCTTAGAGTTAAGTCGTCGAGATTTCAGCAAAGTTCCGAAGTTGGAACGTGCTGAGAATCGGCACGAGTACACTTACATTTTTCATTTCAATTCTCGTTTTCAAACTGCTGTCGAACTCTCGACTCTAAATCCGAAATCCGTATTCTTCGGAACGCTCAGATTGTTCATAACTTCGTCTGTTTATTAGTTTTTTGCTTTATATTTGTATTTTTGAGGCATAACGGCGGTAGATATCGTATTTACGATAAAACGGGTATATTTATAGTAGAAAATTGACATAAAAATGATGGATGATAAAGATTAGCTATTGAATATTGTGTACACTATACCCTCTTTGCATAACAACGTAGTACAATATTGAGATTCAATATTTTGTGACATTATTAATTTTGAACTAGCTGTCCCCGTGACTTCGTTCGCGTAGAAGTCGGAAAACAACATCGCGCCGCAAGAACTAAACAATGTATATCGTCAGTGAAGTTCTAACAGTTCGGAAGTCAAAAATGGCTACTTTACAAGAGAGTGAAAAAACTATTTAAAACGAGCGTAACCTGCGCTGAACGCAATATTGTTTTTAATTATCATTACAAATAAACTCTATGATGATTTAATAAACCTTTGAAAATTTTAATAATCTTTTTCATTTTAAGTAATATTATGGCTTTTGCAGTGTTGTTTGTTTTTGTCACAAAATGACTTACCTACGCACTGAACTTGACTGACGAAATGTACTATTTTTTTAAAATCTAATCACATTTATTTCCAATAAGGTTACTGCTCACCCATTCACAATAGCGTGATAATTTGTATCCTATAACCTGACCCGCTCTTTAACGGACATTTTTGCCAAATTTCAACCAAATCTGTTCAGTAGTACCTATAAGCGTGAAGCTCAAACATACAAACAGATAGGAATTCTGTTTCAGCATCAGTATTGTTTCTAGTACAAGTATCGTATTATTTTTCAATAATATGTACAGTTTTTCCTTCGATACGATTTATTATATGTACAGATTTTCCTTTAGCAAAATTCGCCTCATTTCCGAATAATTATGTAATGCCTCAAGCTAAAATCCTTTTTTACTGTAACTAAGACAAACTGGGTTCGGTTGCTGGCAAACAAATCTAATCCAGTCTGAACCCTTACCTCAAGGACAGACGTGATCCAACGGACATGTTCATATACTAGAAGAAAGGTTTCTGAATTCAGAAGCCGGTCACGTCACGAAAACCGTGTAGGCTTGGCATGTAAGCCGAATATTCGCTACAGTATGAAATATTTATATTTCTCGCGAGTTATGTCCATATTGTGGATGTTTGAGAGGTTTTAAGTGGAGCGAAACGCAGTTTGAATTTAGTTGTTCAGTAACTTTATTGAAGTTATAATAATTTTACGGTAACATGTTGTTTGAATGACATTTTAGTGCCGCTACAATCTTGTATCATGCTTAGCTAAGTAGTATTAAAGCCAAAATAGCTTTAATATAGATTGCTTCGTTAGTCTTGTGGTCGCGAGCGCGACTGCTGAGCGTGAGATCCTGGGTTCGATCCCCATGTCGGGCAAAGTGTTATTAGGTTTTTCTTTGGTAGCATCCCGTAGTCTAGATTTGTGCCCGGTTGATGGCAATTCTTCTTCTATCGTGTCAGCACGAGCTATACGAAAATAGCTCATGCTGTGGTGAAAAGATTAGCCAGTCAGCAAGGTTGGTAGCGGGGCTGACTGCCCAGGGTGCGCAGAACGTGCTTAAGTATCGTCACTCGTGGAGGCTCTTTTCATGCACCCCATTTCATTTCATTTCATGGCAATACGCCCGCCCCATATTACATAGGAAATGAGGGTGTACTGTACACCTCAGCCTTGTCTTCCGAGGAATACATAATGTTTAAGTTCTAAACCAATAAGTTCTGACCAAAATAATGATACACCGATTTCTATACCAAGATAAATATAAAATACTATCGCAGCTTCATCCCAGTTATATTTATCTTTAAACTATTAAAGTTTCGACATAGTTTATTCAGACATTTCTAGATCATCGAGTATCAAGCAATACAAACTTTCTAGTATAATTAGTAGAATTAACACCAAAGCATTTCAGACCGCCATTGTTCATAGTAACGGCTGTCTATAACTGATGGTGCGCGGGCGCAGAATATAAATACGTATGGATGACCGAACTGTTTTCCGATTATGGTGGCTATGTGACATTGACGTGACTAAGTAACTACTGAGAATACGATACTGAATACAAGTATGTTTTGTTTCAAATATTTTAATTTGACTAGTAAATGGTCTATGGTTCGTTCTGCCTAGTCTTCTTCCCCCTTTTTACAAATGGTGGTTTAAACCGAGACTAAGATGAACGCAGATTTAAAATATACCCGACACTTTCTAACATAATATAACAAAAAGAGACGGGGCTATTTTAAAACCGTCGTTTTTCCATCATTTTTCATCCTTCCAGGGTTTGACCATCGTTTGTAATAAGGGTGCCTGTGTTGGGGACATCTTCCAGTCTAACCAGATGCGGCTGAATACCAGTATTACACGGAGCGACTGCCATCAGTCCTCCGCAACTCAGTTACTGGGCAATGAAAATAGTAAATGGTAAACTTGTATAATTAGGATAACAAACAAACTCGAATTTACTTTACGTTGTTTTTTTTCCCTACCCCTTTTGAAAGTCCAACAAAAGGTTCCGATTTGTCTCAAAAAACAAATCAGAAAATACAGCTCCTGTATTCCGCCCACGCTTCACATCTTCCTATGAAAAGCGGGTAGGACGAGGTTTTCAATTTCCCCGACCAAATCGCTAATCTTTGCGATCCGAAACCGTGACGTATCCGATACGGGACCGTCTCGGTCATACATGGAATCGACTTCCAACAGTTCCAACGCAAACTATACGCCATCAGAATTATTATCAAGTTTATTTATACGGTAGTCGGTCGGTACCGAGGCGGCTCTTGAATATGTGAATAACGAAGTTACAGGAAGACGGGAAGATTAAAAGATATGGAAATAGGTAGACATGTGATTATTCTGGTGTTGGATAGATTAAAAGATGAGGAAGGAGGTAGAAATACGATAGCGGATCGTTCCAATAAAGATTAAAAGGATGTGGAAATGGGTAGAATTATTACGGTTGTGATGAATAAGTTGAATATAATTTTGTAGATCTAAATGCAAGGACTTAATTTAACTCATTAACTACAAAAAAGGTTTACACGCAATCGACTGAACGTTGACTTTTTTAATGACTATTATTTGCTTGGTAGTGATTGATAACATCTCTATACGTGTTCTATTAGGTACTATCCGTGAAAACCTGCAATTGACTTTATGTAGCCTTCGCTAGTTGTCTATACGCTACTTTATTCTGTTGTTTTTTGTATCAATAAATGAATGAAGCGCTTTTACGAAGCAGGATTACATTTTCATACTAGGAGAGACTTAATATGATCCACGTTTGAGAGATACTCAAATCGTCTACACATACCTATTTCATCCGAACCGTTTTGACCGTTTTAGCCCTGCTGCATGTTATAAAAAAAATTTCAAAAAAATTCTGATTCTTTCGAGAAAGCTCTTTGCGCGTACATTTTGTACTAAAGCCCGCAGGCTGCCGAATCCGGAAAATTCTGCCAGTGTGCGGAGTCTAGTACAAAAAGCAGAGTGCTTTTCGACGCCCGTTAGAAATTTTCTCATAGATTTTTTCTTATTGTCTTCGACCGGGCTAAATCCTGAAAAACCGCTAGTGTTTGGAGGCATAAAATTCGAGTATTCAGTCCCAAGTGACTTCCCATTATAGTCTGAGATACTGTCGCAGTTAGGCAGCATTAATCAATGCCTAAATAATTACTCTGTGACTAAAAGTCGAAAAAGTACTTTTTAACAAATACTTATTTGAAATAAGTAAAAGAATTCCTAATTAATCCCATGCGAATTGATTCTCAGATTAAAGTTTTGTTTAGCTAATGACAGAAGTTTCTGAATTTTCTTTTTCCGCGGGTCGTTGTATATTCATGAGGGTAGGCAAATTAGCTATCTAGGTACCTCTTTAGCATATGCTAACTAAGCTTGCTAATATGTATCGAAGGGATAAAAAACATTAGAAAAGTTTTTATTCCTTCTATAACAGAATTTAGAAGGACTCATTTTGGTTCTGAAGTGCTGCCGAAGTTTTGGGTCCAAATAAATCTTAACTTTAGCAATGAATTTTGTTTTGACTGACGTTGGTCTAGTTGTCGCAAGCGCGATTGTTGAGTGTGAGGTTTTAGGTTCGTTCCCCAGGTCGGGCAAAGTGTTATTGGTTTTTTCCGTGTGGAATTTCTCAGTAGCAGCTCAGTCTGGATTTGTGCCCGGTTGATGGCAATAGGCTCTAAGGGCGAAATGAGGGTGTACTATACACCGCTACCCAACCCTGCGGGGAATATAATAGGCGTGATGTTAAAAAAAAGCTAAAATATATATTAGATATTTCGTAAGTTTTTAATTGCATTCAACGTAAAACATAGATAATTTGCTCAAATAGCTGTTTCTTCTCTATCATAGTATAATAATTGTTCATCGCTAGTACCTACTTGGATTATAAGAAAACAACATTATAATTGTTGTAATTATTGTATTGTTGTTCGGGGCTTTGGCCCCATCAATTGCCTTTTTGTTGAGTTTCGGACAATGTTGTAATATAAGTATATAAGCTATTGTTGATATGAAATAAATTGTTGCTAAAACGTGCATCCTGTTACTTTGAACTTCTCGTGGTATTGTGTTTTTTACACATTTATTTTTAACTTAGGATTAAAGGTCCAAATGTACGGAAGTAAAATAATAATAAAATTGGCTTCTGTGAGAATTATTTTTTGTTTCTATTTCTTTTTTTAAACATAAAATCACGCCTGTATTCCCCGAAGGTTAGTCAGAAGTGTTAGCCTACACCTTCATTTCGCCGTTATGTTTAAATCCCATGTAATAGGAGGCGAGCCTATTGCCATCAGTCGGGCACAAATCTAGACACCGGGCTCCTGCCAGGGTTGCGGAATTTGTTCGAAAGATTTACCGCGGCTCTGGAACGCAAAGCATATTAGGAGGAACACGGATGGGTTTTAGCCAGTAAGAGTCTGACACTCCCTTCCGCTCTGCCCAGAGCGGAAGAAGTCAATAGAGGACTTCGCAAACTTCAAAAAAAAAAGACTCCTGTCTGCTACTGAGAAGTTTCACACGGAAAACCCAATAACAATTTGCCCGACCTGGAGATCGAACCAGGACGCTCAGCAGTCGTGCTTGCGACCACTAGACTAAGGTTACATTATACACGGCAGTGGCGTAGGGTGAATTTTCTTAAAAGGGAAGCCGGACCAAAAAATGCTTACCTTGCTCAAGTGTGATGCGTGAATTCCAGTAACTACTCGTTTCGAAAGGGAAGCCGATAGGAATCGAGTTGTATGGAGCCTTCGCCACTGATACACGGTGACACTGACATTCGACACAATGCAATCACGACACTGAAATTAAACCCGAGCTAATGCGCAACGCAACTCAGTGTAACAGCGATGCATACACTACGACACTCGGTGTCGACACTGAGTGTCGAGTGTAAATTGTCGCCGTGTATCCTCGGTGACACTGACATTCGAAACAATGCAATCGCGACACTATAATTAAACCCGAGCTAATGCGCAACTCAGTGCAACAGCGATGTACACACTACGACACTCGGTGTCGACACTGGGTGTCGAGTTAACTTAACGAAGCAGTCAATTCTGTTTTCTAACGTAAGTCAACCTAACCTTGTCCTGAAACTACTGTTATTAACCAGTACAACCAACAACAACAACAACAGTCCAGTACAACAATGTTTTTAGAATGCTGTTGAGACTGCCCCGGTTCTGTAGTGCGTCAGAAATGTTTACGCAGAACCGTACTGACGGCTTCCACGCAATTGTGCGGAAGAAAATAGCGTCTGTGGCAGCTAGAACCCGGGCCAGTGGCAACAGCATTCTGAAAACAGTGACTGAGAATGTGTTTTCCCCTTTTATGAGGCATTTTGTGGAGAGGATGGCCGGTTGAGAAACTGGTTTCGTCTTCTTCACAAAGGGACTCATACCCAAATTGTTACCATAATTTATGTATATACTAACACTAGGTATAAGGTACTTTACTAACACAATGGATCTCTGTTATCTGATTAATTGAAATAAAAAATTAAATTAAATTAAATTAAGTTTCAAAGACGACGTGAGAGTTCCAAAGTCGCCGTGACTCTGCATTATAAGATTCAAACTTAAAGTTCCACTAAGCTAGGTTTAACCCCGAAGAAAGACTACTAGAAAGAGAACGGACATTGGAGTTACAATAATTATGTCGAATCACGTTCGAGGGGCTCCTGGTTAAATTGATGCTGCGCAGATCGATCTATCTACGTTGCCGCGACCCCTCTGTGCCTCGGAGAGCACGTTAAGCCGACGGGACCAGCTGTCATACGAATATCTATGACAGTCTACAAGGGGAAGGCTAAAAGGATTATCGTTATCTCTCAATAGGTTAGGTTTGGGAGGTTGAAATGACAGTTTATTTGTGTGAAATACTGATATTCAGCCGCATCTTTACTTCATTTATTATAGCATTAAACAAAAGTGGCCCAGCAAGGAGTTTTAGCTCATCTTGATTGACCGTTAAGGTTCATAAAAGCATAATAATGTGTTGGATCCCTCCTGGAAGCAAACATGTTCCTCATTTCTATACATTTCCTTGTTAATAAGTCTTATTTGTCTATTGTTAATTGAATACAGTGTAGTTAGAATGGAATCAGACCCCAAAATACTTAGCAGCTAGTCTAACATACGCAGAGTGAGATAATTTTGTCGTGGAATTATCTCATGCCGAGACGAGTACCCCAAGTGTGGGTTTTTTACGTTACTACTGTACCTAGTTGCGTTACGCCAAAAATGTCAAACAAATTTTTAGTCACGCTATTCGCCGCTAGAGGCTCTGCCTAAATTTTCATACATTTTTGGCATGACGCAACTACAGTAGTAACACAGTTTAATAATCATACAGTTGGGAAACGAATGTACTTGCGCAGAGCAAGAGCGGGGAACTCGCGGGGAGGTGGGCGGCGCGGATCGCGGCCCCCGATCGCGCTTAGTTTGCGCACTCGAACGCTGAGGGCAGGCGCGTCCGGATATTTGCGCGAAAGAATATAAACCCATTAATTGCTACATTCATAAAGGCTAGTTTAAGGTCTTTAATAGTACATTGTTACCCTAGGGGTGAAAGTAACTTATTAAGGCGCGAGATAGCGAGGGCGCCTATACTTCGAGGGACCAAATCATTCTTTAACCCAAGGTAAACACTGTGCTTTTCATTACGAATACAAGAAAAGTAAAAATAAAAACATGAATTAGTTATAGAAAAAATTAGTGATTGGATTACCGCTTTCCCGCCTTTTTTGTTTTTTTTTTTCTGTGGCCAGCCAGCTATTCAGCCATTATTTTTCATTTTCATCATTGAAAAAATGCTAAATATTTTGCCCAAATCTATGTTATTTTAAAGAAATAGTTGAAACTAAATTATAATAAAGTCATTTAAAAAAATTATGTTCTTTAATTAATACTTAATTAACTTTATGTTATTACAATTTTACATCGCGCTGTAATTGAGTGGCTGTATAGAAAGTTGGAACATGGTTCAATAGAAATGTGAAAATAGAACTAGTTTTTTTTAATAATTTGACAGCTGTCAGTTGAAAAGGATTCTCCCTACCTAGGGCTGGAAAGTATTACTTTCATCCTCAAGCAACTTCAGACCTACTTTCCGAGTATGAGTAATGAAAGTTATATTTATCTCACACGTTTCCCCTCTAGCCAGAGGGTGGGGGAGGTCAAAATCAAAATCCAAGATGGCGACTGTGAAATGTTACAAAATATACGTCACGGGTATCGTTTCCGCTGTTTTCGGGGGCGCTGATGACGAAAGTGAGGTCAAATTCAAAATCCAAGATGGCGGCTGCGAAATTTTTCAAAACATGTGTCGTGGGTGTCCTGTCCGAGGTTTTCGGGGGTGCTGATGCCGAAAATGAGGTCGAAGTTAAAATCCAAGATGGCGGCTGTGAAATTTTACGAAATATGCGTCATGGGTGTCGTGTCCATGGTTTTCGGAGGTGCTGATCCCGAAAATGAGGTCGAAGTCAAAATCTAAGATGGCGACTGTGAAATTTTACAAAATATGCGTCATGGGTGTCATGGGCGTCGTGTCGATGATTTTCGGGCGTGCTGATGCATGGAAACGACACTCATGACGCATATTTTGAAAAATTTCGCAGCCTTCATCTTGGATTTTGACTTTGGCCCCATTTTCGTCATCATCGCCCCCGAAAACCTCGGACAGGACACCCACTGACACATAATTATATTGAATATTAATTATAATATAATTTATAAAATTTAATTATTAATTTTTGTTTATTAATTAAGTAAATTATTACATAATAATCACATTTATTTTATTTTTCTTTTTTGACAACCCTTGCACATTTGCGATTGTTAGCGTAAGTACCTACACGGGCGGCGGTGTCGTCCGACATCAAAGGCGTTTCCCAACTGTATGATTCTTAAACTGTGGTAGTAACGTAAAAAAACTCACACTTAGGGTAGAGATAATGTATAATTTACGTCGTCTCGGTATGACATAATGCGACGACAAAATTGTCTCATTACGAGACGAGAAAATGTATGACTTATCTCGTCTTGGTACGATATAACGCGACGGCAAAATTATCTCATACCAAGAGGAGATAATGTGTGACTTATCTTGTCTCGGTACGACATAATGCGACGACAAAATTATCTCGCGCTGCGCATGTTAGGCTGGCAGATAACTATTTCATATCTTGTCCTCTAAATAAAATCCCTTTTCCTTAAACATTAACGCTTGCGGAAAGATTAAATTGCATGGAAATAACATTTGCACATGTCCGATTATACGATTAACGAACTATTAACAACACGATTCATACGACACATTTGTAAGTAAACAATACAAACCAATCAATATGTATTATCATGCATATTTATACGATTATAATTTTATTACTACTGTCATACTAGTGCGTTAATTATAGATCTCAGATTATTGCTCAGATGTGACGTAAGCAGTCGTAGATTATGCCTACGTAGATCAACCACCTATTATGTAAACTTACGTATTTTAATAATTAATACTAAACGGAAATTAACACCTGAATCCGCTTAAATCGCTCGAAGGTTCGACCAAGTTGAATAGAATAGAAAAAACATTTATTCAATATGAGACATAACACAGCAGCAACAGTAAAAAGGGTAAAAGAAAATAATTACAAACAAGAAACATAACAATTAAGGTACAAGTCCGAGACGGGCTGCAAACTGCAGACTGCAACCGTAGACCGCCAGTCGCCATCGGAATAGTGCCTTTAAGGTGCTATTCCGACAGCGACTGCAAAACTGCAACCGCAGAACGCAGCCGCAGATCGCACCGCAAGCGATACTACTTTTGCAGTTTCCAGTCTGCAGCCCGTCTCGGAATTGTACCTTTAAAAGCGCTGAGCATGCTCATACCAACTCGGCATTTGCTGGGCTTTAAACACTCAGCGCTGGTTTTCAGTTGGTACCCCGCAGTGACACACGGGCTGCATTGATGTAGTGATTGTGGTTACGAGCAGACTGAAGAAGTAGCGAAATTACGTTTGTGAGGTAGATGTTTATTCATCCATCCCATCACAAGGTAAATTCGCCATAATTCCCGTTTAGTAATAATAGACATTTAAATGCGAAAGTTTAAAAGTTTAATGAAAATCGGTTTACAGAAAAAAGCATTTTATTTAATTATACTTTTACTTGTTCAGTCGGCTGGCTGCTGGTTTTCTTATAATAACGCCATTGTCTTTTATCTCTCAACCTTCGTTTCCACCTTTTCCCAGAATCATTTCTAGAAGGACTATTTTCAACCTTCGCTTTATATTCATAATTCAAAAGTAACCTTTGTAAGGTTCTACAAGAAATAGTAAGCGTAGGAACCTATCCTACGTTTGCTATTTCTTTTTCCTACTTTGCATTTCACTGCCCCACTTTCAAGAGCATACATCAACGTCCAACGTAATCCTATTTGGAAAACGTTTTAACAGTGAAAAGTGGGGAAACCTTTGTGTGCATCTCACAAATTGTATGCAAAGGTAGGCAAATGGTCTTCGTTTTACATTCTTCTTTGTTATTTGAGTTGGTCGCGTTTGATCCTAGTCACGATGGTAAGCGCAGAGAAGCTCTAAGATGCAGCACACGAATCCAAGTAACAGACATATAGAGGGATTCCTTTATACCCCTCTGGCTCTCACATAAACACGAAAAAACATAGTAAACTGCTTGGCGCCGGACTTTAATGTTCAGGTGGTAGCTAGCCAGGCGGATCGTATAGATCCTACTACCAACTGCAGCGCAGTATCGTTACATTTTAAAGTTCTAGTTTATATCCAATTTTTAGTTCGCCCAGACAAAGCAACATAAACGAAATTCTATACCAATAAACATTTTACGATCCATGATAGGTGGAAAAGGAGTACTACAGTCTCGAAATACTCGTCTATACGTGCAGAGAACGCTATTTATGACGTCATAAATGAGAACTTTTGTACTGGCTGTGACAAAGATATAAGATATCCTTTTGATGAGGACCTGGTAACGAGTATCAAAGATAAACAGAGGGAGAAAATGAGGCGTTTATTATAGAGGCGTATACATTTACCATGCTCTGAGGTAAGGAGCCTTAATTCCATTACGCATAGTCGAGTTTCAATTGCAACAAAAATTATTTTATAACCTTCTTAATAATTTTTGTCAGGCTGAATTCAACTTTGACATTTAGTTGAAATAATATGTCATTTCTATTTTCATATTGGCTTAAGTATACATTACACACTCTGTTATTAATTAGCCGACGCTAAATTAAAGGATTAGCCCGCAGAATCTCTGTGGTCCCTTGTGGCCCAATTAGGTATAATTATGAACTTGCTTTATGCTTTAGAGATTCTGTTTAATTGAAAATAGGATTTATGTAATTTGCGTCTCTATTCGATACGGATGAATAGTTTCCTTCGATCTATGGTATAATGATACGAGATATGAGCTGTACGAGAACAGTTCATACTTTGGTGAATGGATTAGCCAGTCAACAAGGTTGGTAGCGGGGCTGACTGCCCAGAGTGTGCTGGACGTACTTGAGTATCGTCACTCGTGGAGGCTCTCTTACTTCTTAACGGCCTCTTTCCAAGACTGCCTCGTGGGTCGCCAGCACGACTGCTGTTTGACCCAGGTCGGGCAAAGTGTTTTTGGGTTTTTCCGTGTGGAATTTCTCAGTAGCAGCCAGGATTCTGGATGTGTGGCCGGTTGAAAACAAGAAGCTCGCCCCTTATTGCATGGGTCTTTAAAACAGCGGCGAAATGTGGGGGTTCTAAACACCAAACCCTTGGTCCGAATACAGGAGTGATGTTATGCTTTTCCAAAGATAATGAAGGTCATCCATTTTGCATGTTAACTGTAAAACATAATTCTCAAATATCTTACCGCAAAGGATCTTCCTTAGCGGTGAGATATTTGAGAATTATGTTAATGTATGGAAAGTATATTAAGAGCTGTAATTTTGCCTTACCTGAACGTAGCCAAGAAAACGTTCTAAAATAGTAACGTTCTTAACTGCTTTGGTTAAAATGGCTTAAGTTGCGACAAACGGTATGTCCCATTTTTTCTTATTACTATTATCTTATTAGGATCCCTTGTGGGAAGTAAAATTGTACTTTGAAGTTAAGATATTTTTGGTTAAATGTAATGGACAAGTAGGTTAAACGTAAGTAGATAAGTTTATTAGGTTATTTCGCTAGACGCGATAGCTGGCCTTTACTATAGCCAAGGGATTAGCACAACGTGGCAATGTTGCCAGTCTTCTGGGCATGTTACATGCTAGGAATAGTTTGATGCCCTAGTTTTATATTTTACCTGTATTTGTACATAATTATACACAACATACCATCACGCTTGTATTCCCCGAAGAATTGGGCAGAGTTAAGTTCTGTGTAATAGGGGGCGAGCCTATTGCCATCAACCGGGCTCCAATCCAGAGTCCGGGCTGCTACTTAAAAGTTCCACATGAAACAAACCAAATAACACTTTGTCCGACCTGGGGATCGCACCCAGGATCTAACGTTCAGCAGTTGCGCTTGCGAGGCAGTCAATAATTATGTAAATATTATTTAATTAAATCTTAAAAATATAAATTTACAAAGTAGAATATGCTCTACATAGCCTTAGGCACAACACGATCGAGTTCTAATCACTTAATTACAATGTCGTCTCTGCTAACATCGTAATCTGTGTCCATACCACGTGCACGCGAAGCTATTCAATTAATAATACTTACGAGATCTATGTTTTAATGTTCTTATTTGTAAACATTCTCGTCTGTAGGGAAGTTTCCATCTTCATTGTATGTGTGTTTTTAAGTATGTGTAAACAAATTGTAGTTACGTCTGGTCTAGTTGAATAATTGGTTGTGATTGCCACTGTAATCAAATTTATACGTTTTGAAAACTTTTGAAATTGATTATTGAATGCCTCGTTGTTGTAGTGGTTGAAAGCACGACTGCTGAGTGTGAGGTCCTAGGTTCGATCGAGGTTGGACAAAATGTTATTGGGTCTTTCCGTGTGGAGTTTTTCAGTAGCAGCCCGGAGTCTGGATTTGTGCCCGGTTGATGGCAATGGGCTCGCTTCCTTGGGTCTTAAAAATAAGAGCGAAATCCCTCATTTCGCTCTTATTTTACTACACTATACTGTACTATATACACCTCTGCCCAATCCTTCGGGGTATACAGGCGTGATGTTATGTAATGTTTGAAATTAAGAAGGTATGAGAAATTTCATCAGCCTTTAAGTGTACGGCATTGTACCATAATACATATAGTTAGATATTGACATGGTACGGAGTTTCTTCATATAGTATTATAGGAACTATGTTGTTACTTATTAGAATCTGCACAAGCAAAAAGCCTATCAAATATTGGAAAAAAATAACTCCCCTATTTACTTGTAATGTTAGCCCTTATCAGAACACATTTTCTTCATTCTCAAACGTACTGATGTGTCTCAAGCGCCAATTTTATTGGAAAACAATATACATACTTATGTTGAAAAAACACCACCCAAAATAGAGGTAACTGCAGAAGGACCATTTCTAACAAGACTCGTTAGGCGCTGTACAGACGGTGGTCATTTCGTCCGGCGGACATGACCGTGTTGTTGTCAGCGGGTACGATCGCCACGAACTCAACGCACCCGGCAGACAATCTGACCTCGACGTTATAGTAAAGATTCCATCGCTAGGAAGCGCGCGGAGCGGACTAAACTGACCGCTGTCTGCGTTAGCGTGTACAAACCAGTTCATTTCATTCATCGGCTGCGGTCCGTCCTGTTCGTTTTGTTCTACGTGTGTGATGTTGCATAGGATTTAATTATTTTTTAAAAACGTTGTCCCGCTCTACGCTTTTTCTCGTATCATGGGTGCGTTAACAGACACAAATCTCACATATACACAAATGCCCAGACCCGAAACAACTATCTCTAGGCCATACAAATTTTTGTTCCGTGCGTAAATCGAACCCACGACTCGTAGCGCAGAAACTAATCGCTCAGCCACTGCATCAAACATAACTAATTCGATTACATAAGTTTTATCATCACAGTAAATTGTCCTGCCCGCCGTCTGTGCAGCGCCTTATGGAACTCACACATCGAACTACCGGTCGCAGATACCTACCACGCGTTTTTTTTTCGTCTATGTCCTTTGCTTACCTTCTGAATCCTATCTTTTATGTGTCACCCTAACGGAAGTGATCTTCCTTTACGAAAGTGTCGGTAACTTTTTATGTGTTGTCGGAATTGATACGGCAAATGTATCGTATGATATCAGCGTACAAGTGTCATGTTTTGACACTTTCTCCAATATTATGTTAGGGTCTTGTAAGCCTGACCTTGGAGGTATGTGAAAAATATTTTTTACGTTGTTTATTTTTTAGACTTGAGTATTTTCGGTGTATTGCGAAGTCAGATTTAGTTTTTAAGACATACTTGGAATATGTTTTTAAATGCAATGAAACTAAGGGCAAGTTGAAGATTTGGTAGCTACATCAGAAGTTAGATCCAGTAGTTAGAAGTTAGATAGAGAAGATCAGTGTCGTCAATTTCATCATCTAAGGAAAGAGGCGGAATACCTGCGCAAACACTCGCACTGCGTTGAATACGGCTCTGTGAAGGCAACCAGATTTTACCCCGACCGCACATCAGAAGTAAAATTCAACCAGAAAACTTCTGACACGCGCCGTAAGGCACTCTGCTCATACATTTTGTACTCAACCCCGTAAACTGCCAGAACACAGAAATTTCTTACAATGTGCAGCCGGGCTTATTCTCGGCAACCAATCATAGAGTCGTATTCAGATCAATGCCTTCGAGCACACTGTGAGACTTTATAGTTGTACGGGTGTTAGTCCTTAAAACTAAACCGAATTGCAAATAATGAACGGAAAAACAGATAATAAGAAAGATGGCATTATAGCCAGCGGGCTTAACATACGACTCAATTTTGTCGCAGCGTTATCTCGTACCGAGACGAGATATAGTATAGCTTAGGTCGTTAAGATGCGAATGCGAAAAAAAAAATGTCGCGCTGCGTATGTTAGCCCGGCAGGTATATTTTACGTAGAGATCCAATAACCATAATTTATACATGACCTTAAACTTTTCCTTTGTTGGTGTAACTTTCCTTCCCCGAGGGTAAATAAGGCGAAATCGCTCTCCTGTCGTGAATCCTTGTAATGGGATTGTAAAAAAGTTCAGTTCGCCCGAAAGGCGGCTATTCTAATTTTATGCCCTGGACACTTGTGCCCGTTTTGGGTCAAAAGCTTTAGGTAAAATATTTTGTTGGGTCAAAGGTTGTTTTGTAACTGAAACTTTAAGTTACTATAATATTTGATTCGTATAAAGTTACTTGATTGTTAGGCTTTGCTTCAACTCTGCTTCTCATTGTAAACGTTTGGACTTAGGCCCCCTTCATCATTCAGCCGAAAGACGTCCACTGCTGGACACAGGCCTCCCCCAAGCATCGGCACATCGACCGGTCCTGTGCTTCTCGCATTCCCGCAACCTTCACCAGTTCATCGGTCCACGTTGTGGGAGGCTTACCCACGCTGCACCTTCCGGTACGCGATCGCCACTCCAGAATCTTCGGCCCCATCGGGCATCCGTTCTGCGAGCAATGTGCCCCACTGCCGCTTAAGTTTGGCACTTCTTCGGGCTATGTCGGTTACCTTGGTCACAGTAGACATATAAGCTAAAGCTTTAGCTTATATGTCTACTGTGCCTTGGTTCCCCCAGTTAGGTCCCCCTTATTTTATAATTATTGAACGTTGAATTTTGTGAATGTCAGTGGCGTCTTAGATTAACTAAGAAAGTACATATGACATTGAAAAAGTCACATTGGTAGGTACATGCCTTTTTATCGTGGTAATAATCGTCATAGATACCCTTCGCCCGGGGAAGGCGAAGGGTTATGCCGGACTCTTACCGCCTAAAAACCCACGGTGTTCCTTCTCCTGACCCTTGGCCGGGGCCGCGGTGTTCGCAGCTGCATGCACCGCGACCCCGGCAGGCCTCGGTCGCCAGCCCCTGGCGGAACTCACCTGCTGTGGGGCCTTGCCCCACGTCCTCCCAAAAGGCGCGCGCAGAATAACATTGGTACATGCCTGGGTTTGAACCCGCAACCTGGTGCTTCACAAGCAAGTATGTAACCTCGGGGCTACCACGACATTGCTACATTACTTTAGTTATTATGATGATCAAATCACAGGTGTTTTAAGCAATCATTAGAAGCAATAATGTTTCTAATATACAACTTGCAACATTGATTAATGGTTTAAGACATTGACAGTCCTATTAACTCTTAAACAATCTGTCCGACATTATAATTACTTCACATTATGATCTTCATAATTTAAAATACAAGTTTCATTAGTTTGCTGCTTATAATTTTGCCTAGGGCAAATAATGTTGGTGCAAGGATTGATAGAATACTTGTGTGTAAGCTAGGGTTGTCTCAAGGCTGAATTTTATTTGACATGTCTGCGAAAGTCTGGGACCGTTTTTTAACAAGAGCAAAAAAGAGCGATGTTATGATTTTGGAGATGGCGCATTATGGTTCTTCTGCTTTAGAATTTTCAAATACGATATAACTATAATAATAATCGTAATCGTCTCGTTCTTACGATAAGTTTAGAGTCAAGCACGTATGAAGCACTTACAACGAGGATACCGTTATTCTGAGATACCTTCGTTCAATATGTTTCAAAAATGTTCAAAAATATTGAATTTTTCGTCTAGTTTCAGATGTATTTTTATATTTGACAACCGTATTATTCCTAAATATCAGTCTTCTCATTGAATTACGTCATCGACTGATGGACAAACAGTCTGATTGGACTAGAATGAGTTTTTTGTTCGCTCCAATGTTTTTGTTAAACACGTGACTATTGACGTAAAATAAGTGTCGAATTTTTTATTGTTCATTATGTTAGAGGTCATTACTAAAATTAATAAAAATATCATTTTAGAATCTTCGCTAGTGTGAATTAAATTTGTTATCTATGATTGAAATGACGGAAATTGAAGAGAGGAGAGAGTACACATTATAAAAATACAGATTCGGGTCTAATCGCGTAAAAACTTAGTGCCTTTAGTGCCTTTTAAGTTTTTACGCGATTAGACCCGAATCTGTATTTTTATAATGAGAGGAGAGAGGTTTTAATCCATTATCTGAGCAAGCATCTGGTGTGGTGACGATTAATAGGAGCTGCCTATACCCAGCAGTCTACTGCGATATAATGATTAGAATTAATATTTAATTATTTCAATAATACACGAACAAACACTTTTTCAATCTTTGACCTCATTTTCATGAGTCCGGCTGGAGCCGAGGAAAGAATAAAATATACAGGATTGCTTAGGACAGTAAGTGTGACAAATACCAATACAAGCCTTTTCTGATGGATCTGGGTTTCCGATATATGAAATTTGCCCATTCTCCTTTAATTAATTTCCAAAAATAGAACTATTCAGTACAAAATACTGTAAGTGCTTTCTGAAGTTCTCCCGTTCGAAACTAATTGTTGGCAGCATATGTAGTGTTGAGAGCTTTCGTTTTAATCCTAAAAGCCTGTTGAAAGCTCTAGCTAGTGTCAAGTAGATGCCGCTTGATCCATTTACTGAGTTTTCTGTGCATATAGGCGTAAAATATGGGTCGTATATTTCTGGCCTCTATTGTCGAGGGGATTGTTCTAAAATTGACCTGTTCCCCGATTCAGAATGATTCGATTAGTCAGTTGTCGAACGATTTGATTTGCTGTCTCCTTTCCTCTCGTTGCGAGAATCGTAGACGGAACCAGATAATAAACCGAATCGGGCTAGCTGCTTATTGAAATGGTTCTGAATTAGAGGGCTGCTAATAAAACATATTTGGTGAATCATATTTAATTTCAGATTTGTAGTCAACTGCAAATTGACAATAATATCCAGTCGTAGCTGTGAACTATGTAACTGCCAAATGCAGCTTGAAGGGAATTAAGATGCAGTCGATGCAACTGAGTGACAACTGGATGTGCAGCCCAATTGCAGTTATGATTAAGGTACTATTCCGAACTGAGCTGCCAACGGCAACAGCCGACAGCACGTGCAGCGACTGCATGAATTCGCACCACGCACGACACTCGCCACACCAGCGTTACCTCTAGCCGCTGCACGTGCTGTCGGCAGTTGCAATTGGCAGCTCTGTTCGGAATAGTACCTTTACGAATATGAAATGAAATATGACTCAGCAAATGTAACGTTATTAACCACACTGCCTTATATTTTTTAAAAAGCATCTTCTCTCGTGTCCTCACGAGCTAGCTATATATGTGAGCAGCTCATGTCGTGGTGAAAAGATTAGCCAGTCAGCAAGGTTGGTAGCGGGGCTGACTGCCCAGGGTGCGCCGGACGTACTTAAGTACCACAAATCGTGGAGGCATTTGAAAGCAAATGATAAAGAATACTTATTAAATCAGGGAGTTGATCCAGACACTGTAGGCTTGGCTAGCAGGATAAGTAACTCGCTCGATATAAATGTGTGTGTAAATTAATATTGCTTGATTAATTTTCAATATTTTCCCTGTTTAGTAACAAATGCCACAACAAATGATTTGCGCGTTTACTAAGAGCCTCTACACATACTAAAGATGTCTGTCGTAAATATGCAATAACAATATTACGCTAGGAAGCGAAAAAGTGTCGACGAGTTAACATCTGAGGATGCGCCGTGGATGGACGAAACACGTGTCGTATCGATTTGGGTTGCATGTTGTATTTTAATCACACCTTCTGTATGTGCATATATTTACCGACCGGGGGATGGTGTTGCAGTACCAAGCTAGCGATCTAGTTTGGTAGAATAAAACCTAAATAGTGTAATTCCATATTTGTATGTCATGGATTTCCGCAAAGTAACGCCTCATTCATTATTTATATGTGTCACAGCTTGGAAACTGAAGAGTTCAAGTGCTAAAACCTCATTTATTTTCATTCTGCGGCCACAACAGGAGACAACCTTAAAGTAATATAAATTGTAGTACTGGATATTTACTGAATACAGCCATCCTTAAATCTTCGCGCAAAGTTGACTCGCTTGTAAAGAAAGATTCATTCTTAAAGACTCCAGTAGAAACCATCACTTAATCACAGTAAATATATAAGCTAAAGCAGTAAATCAACTTGCTATAATCGCCTGAAATGACACACTCACACAGACACGCACACCGTTTATTGTGTACTAGCTTTTGCGCGCGGCTTCGCTCGCGTTAATTTATACTAAAAAAAACTCATAACACACTACTAAAGTTTCTTTACATTATTGTAATTTATTTACGGATCCCTAATTTTTTTGTTATTAAAATATAACCTATAGCACTCAGGGATAACGTAGCTTTCTATTGCTGAAAGAATTTTTGAAATCGGATGAGTAGTTTCGGAGATTACCTCCTACATACAAACAAACAAACAAATTCTACCTCTTTATAATATTAGTATAGATAATGCACTCTTTGTCATGTACTTTATGACAGCCATGACTGACTGTATTCCGATGATAACTTAGAAGTCTTGTTGCAGTGCGTGTCTGTGTGAGAGTGTCAATTCGGACGATTGTAGGTAGTTGAAGTACTGCTTTAGCTTACATACTGTGCCATAATTTTAAATTTTTAAACATGTAAACACAGATGAGATAATAGCAATGCTCTCTTAACAAGTGACGCACGTTGTCAATGTGATTCACGACTTGACGCCTACACGCCTTCGTGTCAAATGTGTCGGCTACTTAAAGAGGGAGATAGAAACATGTTTATGATTGAAGTATGAATGAAAAGTAAAATTAACGTAGTTATCATCTGTATACGAAATGTGTTGTTGGTCTTAAAATAAATGACTTTATGCATGTATGGCCTTGAAAATCTGTGCTGTCATTAGAGCTTGTCTATTTTTGCAGTTCTCAATTTAAAACTAACAGCACTATACATGTTGCCTTCTCATTCTAAATGTTCTGCCTACCCTTTTCCCAACAATGTTAAGGTCAGCCTCCATTATAACCAGATGCGGCTGAATACCAGTATTTTACACGGAGCGACTGCCATCAGACCTCCGCAACCAAGGTATTGGGGAATGCCGATATCCTAAGGTTAGAGAGGTTGTCAGACTTTCGAGCTTTGACTACCAGTAACGAGTGTCATAGGTCTGCGTACGTGCTCTCCGAGACACGGAGGGGTCTCGATGTGTAACGAATGGTCACCCATCCACGGATTGACCGCGGCATGCACAGCTTAACCTTGTAAATCATATGATCCGCGTGGTCGATAATTAGTTACAAACCCCTCCCTTGATCTCACGAGTCCCTAAATCTACTCGATTAAATGTCTGCTTTTTATCAAACGCTTGTTACGTTTACACGCGATGATTCACGCACCTAAAGAACACCTTTTAAACCGCACAAAAAGATTTAATGGAGCGAATAATCCATACAATGCCTCACCATCTGTAGGGTTTTCAAAAACTTTGGCAGTAAAAAGACAACAATTCGCAATATATCATATAACTTTAAAAAAAAGGCTCCTAACATTATAGGGCATTGGAAAACAATTCGTATTGAAGCTCGCAAATTAGTTTGAAACAAAACTCCACTGTTCAACTGGGAAATTTTCGCGAGATATTAATTTTGAAAGGACTTTTAAGCCTGGATGCTTGAAATTGTGATTAATGTTTTGTTTGTGCTCCGCCTGAACGTTTCATAATGCTTCACTGGCTTTACTGCATATTACGAAGTCTCTGTGTTTGTCTATATGTCTGTTATGGCTATTCTTGTAAGCTTTTGAAAGCATGGTTTAGATATCACCACCACTAAAAGCGTTGTTCTAGGCAAGCTTTATCGTATTGATTCCTCTCATATGAGTGAATTGGGTGATGTTACTTTACCTGGGGCTAAAACAGAAGCTATATATGACAAGTCAAAACAACGCCTCAAGAGAAATTGGGTGAAAAAATTGAAATTTTCGTCGAATCTAATAAAATGAAATCCCGAATAGGTATTGACCTAACCAAAGTCGCAGGCAACCTACAGTCTTTTCACATTTATCTTTAAGTAGGCCTCTAGCATTGTTAGTACCTGTCACCACATTTTGATTGTCAGACCCATTTAAAAGCTTTTCTAACGTTACTTGTGTAAGTTAGTGCTTAGGAGAAAAGGTATTTCTATGATAAGGCTTGACAGGTGATTTCTATGAATTCTAGCTACATTAAATTTCATTTAAAGACCCTACATTAGTGATAATAAATGTGAGAATTATGGAATTCGTTTATGCTTAAAATACTTATCATGTTGAAATTACGAGTTGAAATGTCTGCGTCACTTTAGTTTTATTTTAGTCAGCTACTATTAACATTGAATGAATAGCTCATATTTGGCAACTTAATGCAATTTTGTATTCAGATTGTGCAACCAATCCTACTAAATATTGTGTTAAAAGAGCTTTGGCTGAATCCTCCATAGCTGACTCGACAGGAAGCGTCAAACTAGGTAACGATTATGATGAGTTAACTTATACCTGATTCTAATTCAATAGATTGAATAAAAAAAACACAAATAAATTCTGTTTTTACATAAAACCAGGACAATAATATTATAGTGACAAAATTCTCTAGTCAATCCGATAAATATAATATTCACATACGATTTTCCTTGTTATGTTTATATTCAATTACTCGTTTGTTAATATTCATAGTCACTCCACCCACAGTCTTATAATCACTAGTTCTAGGTTTGCTCAACTCATGAAGATTAAGACGTCTAGACGACGGTTCTGGATAAATATTGGGCCAAAATAAATATCTATTAGGGCTAAATTTCTACTCCAATATTAGATTAAGTATAATGTTTGGGATCTAATTTGAAATAAAAACTAATTTTAAATTATATGTCGAATGTGACGATAATATTTATATTGTTACGGTTGGCGGTCGGTCTGGAAAACAAGGTTTAAAATTGGTTTTTCAGACCAATATTGAAGTTGTGGGTTTCACTCCAAACAATATAAAAATTCATACGGTTTAGATGAAATTGTATTTGGTTGGATATTTTAATTAAATTTTAGCAAATATTCAATGTTATTGAAGTAACTACGAAAAAGTAAAGTATTTACACTGTCAGCATAATAGTAAAATAATATTTTAAAGGTTATATAAATGTTAAAGATTGTATTTCATTAAAAAGGGAATAATCACAAACAAGTACGGACTGATACCAAAGAGAAATTAGGCTATCTAATTCAAACTAACCTAAAATAGAACATTCCCAACGAGCTTGAAACAATTACGTATCAAAATTATTTTCATATGTAGCTCAGTTAAATGTCAGGAGTATAAATACCGGTTTGGTGGCTCGCTCGCTTCTGTTGATGCTAAAACGAACAAAGGTCGTCATATCTCGAGAGCGAAACTGAATACTTTAGATGCTTTGGACGACAGCCTTTGCCTTTTGTTTACACAGAGATTTTGGAATTGTTCAGAATTTATGTCAGATATGAAAGCCTGTTGAATTTTGCTTTAAATTCACCTACTTGTCCTAAAAATTTTACTGCTGGAGCTTGTCTTCTTCCAATACAAGGTAACGCCAAAATGGTACAAAAATTAAATGATGAGGTTAGAACTATTCATCCCTGTTTAGCAGAATTCACAAAATTTGTAATCAAATGTAGTAGAATGCCATTTAATATAGAAGTGATAGTTCTAAATTCTATATTAAAGGTCACTAATCAATCTGACACATTAACCAGTCTGTCCAGCGAAGCGTAGAAACGGCCAGCAGATTCATTAATTTCCATTCATAGTCTAATCAACATAGATGAATGATTAAATTAGGAATTTCAGATCTCATTGTTCGAAATCCAATTTCGAAGCATTTACTTTTCGTCATTGCAAACATCCACTATTGGTAATCCTCCTTTTGTTAATTGTCAACACGCTATAATAGGACTTCGTAGCTTGATTAACACACGGAGTATGGAGTCTTTGTTTTGATAAATGTTTTTAGTCGCTTTTTAATACATCACCACCAACAGTATTCATGACTCATATTGACCACCTGATAATATTACGCCTCCTTTCTTCCATGCCATCAATTTTGTCTCCTGCTTAATTAAACCAAGAAAAGCACCTGCTATTTTCTTTATGTCAACCTTCCCATCTGTGTATTTTACGACATACTACCTCAATATTTCTTATAACCCTGTATCCTTATAAATTAGGGTTGCTCTGATGAATTTGAACTCGTTACGTCAGCAGTCTCGAGTTTCACGTGTGGAGTATCCGCAAGGCCGTTCGTCCGCCGCCCTTGTTGAAACCTGTTCTGTGTCTTGATATTATTGCCTTGTTGTGTTAAGTGTAATATGTATATCTGTTTGTGGACTATTTTTGGATTTAACACAGTAGTTAAGATAGAATATTAATAATATTTGCTATTATTATCATAACACTGTAGACTAATTTTTCCACTCAATCTTTGGAGATTGATTGATGGGGTAACGGGTTGTTTCTGAACTTCTGGTAAATGGTAATTCCGTACTAATTTTGGTACAGATGTTATTATTTGTAAGAATTCAGAAGATATGATGTCTGTAGGCACTGTTTTGTATAAATAAATGTTAATCTGTTTTCATTAATTTAGTAATAATACTAATCCAAGTGATTATATCATTGTGATTTAATATTTTTAAATGCGTCCTCCTATTCTTTTGACACAAATTCTGTTAGAAAGACACTGATTACAACAGTGTCTTTTCAATAGAATTTACTGACTGTATTACTGAACTTCGAAGTTTAAAATACCGATGTACTGTATTCATAAAGTTTAAAAGTACGAATTACGTGAGTTAGAATGTGCGCTATTACGAATTACTTTATTCAGAATGTTCATCATTCCGATGTACGTTACTCCGAAAGTTCACTATTACGAATTACGTCATTGAGAATGTTCATCATTCCGATGTACGGGACTCCGAAAGTTTACTATTACGAATTATGTCATTAAGAATGTTCATCATTCCGATGTACGGAACTCCGAAAGCTTACTATTACAAATTACTAAATTTCGAATGTTCATCATGGACATCCTGAGAAAGTATTTAGGTACTTTGGCATATTTAAAATTTATTAAACTACTATTACCTATTTAGATTAAGATTTTTAATTTCTGTAGCCATACACTGTTATAGTTCATTTGTAATTATAAAATTGTATACTTATGTAGCTTTACTTTTTTTAACGTTGTTAAATCATGAATTGACTTCTTACGGAAGGAGCGGATGGGAGTGTCAGACTCTTACTGACTAAAACCCATCCGTGTCCCTCCTAGTGCCCTTTGCGTTCCAAGGCCGCGGTAACTTTAGAACAAAGTCCGCAACCCTGGCAAGTTAGTACCTAGCTAGTTACACAAAATTAACATGATCAAAAAAATCAAAATCAAAAATTTTTATTTCACGTAAACCAATACAGGCGCTTATGAAAAGTCGAATTTAGGTGCACGGTTCCAATTAGTCGTTTCCTATGGAGAAGAGCCGGCAAGAAACTCCATGGTTACTCTTTTAAAAAAAGGGATATCTTTTACAATTTCAGTGAATACAGTAGGTACTATGAGAGAGAACAATGTAGTCTTGACCACCTTGGAGTATAGTACCAAGTCTTGAGTACAAAAATTAACCAAAAAGGGAAAAAAAATAGAAAAAAAGAAATACAATATGAATAATAGTAATTTACACAATTATATGTATAGGCAAGTCCACAAAGTTCTCACACTTACAAAAAATAAAATGAAGCTAAATTATATAAAACAATTGACATACTTAAATGTCATCAAAACTTAGACAAAAAATCATTATAGAGTAAGATAATAGATATCTTGAGAGTAATGATAGCAATAAAAATAAATAATCATAATTGAGGATAGTTAATAGACATACACATACGTCGTTAATGAGGTACCAGAGAAGCCACATGTGCAGGAACTAGAGCCAAACATCCCTGTCCTCGACGTAGTCCTTAATCTTGTAGTATGCTTTTTGAGTGAGGACACGTTTAATATGGGTTTTGAATTTTCCCTCGGTAAGATCTGTTACAGATTTCGGCAGTTTGTTATAAAAACGTACGCCATTGCCCAAAAATGACTTACTAGTTTTGCTTAGTCTAAATTTAGGTATCACAATTTTATGCTTATCCCGTGTATTTTTATCATGAAAATCACCCCTAACATTAAACAAATGCAAATTTTTGCGTACATATAAAATATTTTCTAAGATATAGAGTGACGGCAAAGTGAGTATTTTAATATCATTAAACACGTTTCTAAGGGACTCGCGGGAACCCAGGTTGTAAATGATGATGAACTTAACATTTAATAAATTTAAATTAAGTTATCCTTACATAGGTAAGGATATCCTTCCTTTCCTTCTATCCTTATATATCTATATACATAAAAGCGAAATACTATCTCAGAATCTCGATGTTGAACATTCGAAATTTAGTAATTTGTAATAGTAAGCTTTCGGAGTTCCGTACATCGGAATGATGAACATTCTTAATGACGTAATTCGTAATAGTAAACTTTCGGAGTCCCGTACATCGGAATGATGAACATTCTCAATGACGTAATTCGTAATAGTGAACTTTCGGAGTAACGTACATCGGAATGATGAACATTCTGAATAAAGTAATTCGTAATAGCGTACATTCTAACTCACGTAATTCGTACTTTTAAACTTATGAATACAGTACATCGGTATTTTAAACTTCGAAGTTCAGTAATACAGTCGAATTTACTATCTGAGACATTTACACCTGAGTTAAAGCACATATCGCAAATATAAGAAAAAAGAAAAACTTATATTATTTCTCTTTTACCAGAGATAACAATGTTCTCATGATGTAGCAAAAATATACAGAAGTAACTAATTCTGTTGCGTGTGTTACTTTTTGTTCCCATTTTTCCTGCTTACATAGTTTCTATGTGTCATGGAGTGATTTATGCTGTTGACAAAGTCCTGTTAAAAAGTGGATCAACCCAAATATCTCCAAATTAGATTTAGGTTATAGATTTACGGCCCTTTTCAATAACATATCTATCGGCGGTTTAGGCGGCTACAGATAGAAATTTGATATTCCTTCTAAAGAGTTTATGCCAAATTTTTATCTCTAGTAAGACAAACCGTCGATAGATAGGTCATTGAAAATGGTAATAGGTTAGAATTTTATTTACGACTAAACTGCACATTATGCTTCGTGTTCAAAGTTGATCAGAAAAAGTGATTGGATATTTTGGAAGAATTTTCGCTGGAAAAATCAGAGTATAAAATGTGTGTAAAGAGATAATTTTACCGGATAAGACTTCGTAAGTGTTCTCTGAGGCAATATGACTCAGGTGCACGTAAATAATACGGTCGCAAGCACTTATTACTACACTGCGTACTTATTGCGTATATGAGACAGATTGAATATAATAGCCCACAATATTACCGTAGAATTTAGAGCTCCAAGCAGTGCGTTAAGAAAGCAAGAAAATGAAACTATAAGTACTTGTGTATCATTAGTTAGTGCATCCAAAAACGTCACTTAGAATCGCGGCTGATCTTCAGGAGTGAAGAATGGGACTGAGAAGAGGAATGATAAATTATAGGTAATAGGTAAAGAATCCTTAATGGGAAAGGTAACAAGAAATGAAAGCAGATGACAAAATCTCTATACTTAGTTATTTTAACCAATCAGAGCCATCAGATTGATATTAGCATTAGTCAAACACATTGTAACCAATAATAGCGCATTGCTACAATCGAAAGTAAACCCTACCCCATTGAACTAAAACGTGGCAATAAATGAATTCCTAATAAAATGTCTACTGTTGTCAAGTCATGTTCAAATAGAAACAAACTTCGTTTAACACAGGGCTACTAATTAACGATATAGTTATCGTAGCAATTACCACGCTTTTTGCCAACTTCCCCTAAATAATTCGCAAAGTTGGATGTTTAGGAACGGCTGGTATGAGTATAATACGTCATGCTCATGATCTCTAACGTGATAGGAAGGCGTGAAATTTGTGACGTCAACTTGATGCTAAGTTAGCAAATAATGTCGTGACAGCTTGTCAGTTCTTGCGTAAAGTAAATGGTTGTTTAATTAATCGTTTAATTCTGGAAGTTTATTGTGAGAGAATTGTGTTGTTCTAGCTCGCACACCTAGGCTGCGGTCTTGCGGTTCTTTCTGCATTTTATTGTGTTCTTTAGTAAAAGGCTTGTTACACTGCTCTGAATTTAGGAATTCTAATTAGGATTTAGGGAAATATAATACGGGACGGTTAGGATCTTATTTAGCCAGTCAGGATGGTTACTGTCTTCCTGACTTGCTTAGCCTAATCCTAATTAGGATTCCTAAATTCAGAGTAGTGCAGCGTCATCGCAAAGAGACTGTGTATTATTCTTTACCATATGATTTATTAATGCAAACAGAATTATGCGATCATTTTATACGTAAGCCAACGTGAAAATATGAATGACATGTCTAAACGTTACCTAAACGTCTGTATTTTCTGTCGCGCAGTCGGGTAAAAAAAGAAGTTACTGCCGCGTTCTAATGTGTAGATTCTTATAAAGAAGAACGGGCAATAAACTTCATGGTTACTCTTTTTCATCAAATATTTATAAAAAGTTGGTCACATTGTGAATACGAAAAATAAACGTGATTAGAGATGGCTAGTCTCAACTGACGGCGTAGTTCACGAACATAACGTATGTATCATTTCATAGGGCACCGAACGATCCAACACCCACGCCACCAATTTGAGTGAGCATGACATACTCTAGCTGCTAGACATCTTGATATCAAATACCGGGATCTATAGTTCCTCTAGTCTTTGTGTATATATCAACCTATTGTAGCCTCTCCACTCCGACCTTTGTCTAGTATCGACCTCTTTCAGATATTTTCGATTTATCAAACGCCATCTATTTCTGATCCGGCCTTTTGTTGCACCAAACTAATTTATCTTATAATGGCTTGAGTTTTAAGCGTTTTCTTTAAAGTTTTTTGGTTTAATAAATAGATTAGGACAACTGTTTTTTTCTTTTGGATGGACTACAAAGCGTTTTTAAAGTAAATATAAATATTTAAGTGTTTTACTTATTCAGTCACCCAGACTTTGGCCTACTTTGAAAATTAATGTTTCGATCGTCATCTGATTTTCAATGAATTTACTCGGGTAGTTTTTGTTTGGATTGAAAATAAATTATTTTAAAATAGATGAGGTTTTTAAAAAAAGACAATGTAGTATTGGCTCGATCTCTAATACTGATTTTTAATCTACTGTCTGCCTGTACTGTCCCTTGTTCAAATAGTATTTCTAATAAAAAATATTTTACATGTTGTCTGGTTTATAAATTCGTCACGTAGACAAATAAATATTAAACCAATTGTTGTTTTTAGACTAAAAAGGCCATTCTAATCATTGAAAGTAAAGGAAAACCTTGTCTCATGACTTAAAAGGAAAAAAAAACTATTGATCTCTTTGTAATTCAACAATAACATCTTATCAGAATTAAATACATAGGAAAACGGCTGATACGACCTATAAAACGTACTATTACTATGTACGTTTCTCGGTAACGTGTTGGGAGTATCAATTATAGTAATTACTACCAACATGGCTCGTCTAAATAGGTACCTATACCGAGGCTGCCTAATGAATGGAGTTTCGTAAACTGTGCTATTCATCTGTAGTTGGATATAAAAATGCCATGTATTCACCACTTTGACCAAGAGGTACTCGTGGCTACATCGAGACCTCTCCGTGCCCCGGAGAGCATGTTAAACAGTCGGTCCCGGGTCATAAGAATACCTATGAGTCCTATGACAGTCGTTACGGGTATTTAGTATCCCAAATGTGCCTGAAAAGAGCCTCCATGAGTGACGATACTTAAGTACGTCCGGCGCACCCTGGGCAGTCAGCCTCGCTACCAACCTTGCTGACTGGCTAATCTTTTCATCACAGCATGAGCTACTCTTGTATAGCTCAAGCCGACACGATAGAAGAAGAAGTATCCCGAAAGTCTGTCAACCGGTCTAATCTATGGATATCGGTAATGCCCAGTAACTCGGTTGCGGAGTCGCTCCGTGTAAAATACTGGTCTTCAGCCACATCTGGTTAGACTGAAATCTGACCTCAACATATTTGGGAAAAGGCTAGCCAGAAGTTACCACTTCGATCAGGATTCATTGGCGACTTCAGGGACGTAAGGCATTTGACTGAAAAAATCTAATTAGTCCGTCAGTTAGATTATCAAAAATATTTGACCCGTATTTTTTCTTTTGTTACGTTAACCAAAATTGACGAAGATACGACACTTTTAAAATTGGCAAAACGTCACAAGCAAGTACAATTTTTACTTGTTTCTGATGTCACAAGCCCTCAATCTCGAGTTTTGATTCGTTTTATCTTTCCAAATATTCAAAGATATAACAAAAGAAAAAATACCTGTCCATTATTTTTCAAAACTCTAACTGGCGGACTAATTAGATTTGCTATTTACTGATGCTCTCAACATGCCTATTGCGTTACGAATAATCTTCAGAGTGTAATTTTTCTGTTTTCTTATAGCTTTGATACTCAAAAAATTACCTTCGGAGCCCTTTCGATGTTACGTAATACGGGTACACATACAAATCTCAAAATCCCTCATCCTGAGCTCCGATCCTATCTCCAATGTCAATTATGTGGCTCTCTTGGGACCTAATTAGTTCGTGGTCGGCTCTCTGTAAGAGTATCTCAATACAGCATGGCCTTTAGAGATTAAAGAGAAGATTTATTTCAGTTACTCTGCCCCGTTGGGCTGGAGGTCGCAAGCGCGTCTGCTGTGCGTGAGGTCCTGGTCCAATCCCCAGGCCGGGCAGTGCTATTGGGTTTTTCTGTGTAGAGTTTCTCAGTAGCAGCCCGGAGTCTGGATTTGTGCCCGGTTGAGGGCAATAGGCTCGCCCCCTATTACATGGGAATTACACATAACGGCGAAATGGGGGATTAGGTACTATACAATTCTGCTCAAACCTTCGGATATCTGTAAAAGGTTTTTATTATTGTTTTTATGTAGTATCTTGTGTGTGTGGCAAAATAAATGGTTAGTTATTCGTCCAAATACTGCTATTTATGTAGCTTTAAAAACAATACCGAAAATACACATGCGTTTATTAACACAATTCGGCTTTCAAAGCCATATCTCGCTGAAACTTTTAAACATATTACATCAAACTCCGAACATAATTGCACCGAAGTATTTGAATACATAAATCCTTTTGCCTCGTAATCGTTTTATGCAGGAATCTGCCCACACGCATGCCTGGTGAAATTTTATCACCGCTTGTATTCGCTTTGATGTGAATTTTTAGGATTATTTTAAAGAAAAGTGCTGTGAGTAAATTATGTTGCTTTGATATATTTTTTATTTATGAGTAAAAGGTCAAGGGTGAATGGATACAATTTAATTGGATTTAGAGATAGTATACGTAACTAGCGACCCGCCCCGGCTTCGCACGTGTGTAATGTAGATACTTAGTTGGTGGCAATGCTCGTATTATACATATAAACCTTCCTCTTGAATCATTTTGTCTGCTGCTGAAAACCGCATCAAAATCCGTTGCGTAGTTTAAAAGATCTTAAAGCGTACAGACGGCGGAAAGCGACTTTGTTTTATACTATGTTGAGATAAACTTGTTTTTGTAAGATTCGATGTTTATTTTTAAATTGATTTGCACACGATTCAAAGTTCAAATTTCTAAATGCTACCAGATGCAAATCCTTATAGCCCGTGAGCCAGCAACAGTTTTGCCGGACCAATTTCCTCTCAAGCGATAACTCGTGGAATGCTTCAGAGAGTTATATTATGCAGCATGGTGAACGTCAGCTGCCGCTCCGTGGGTGGGTTGGGCAAAGGCAGCCCATCAAACATGTAAAAAAAAAAAAAGTTTTCAGTCATTTCCTCCCGACTGAAAATTTGTTAAATGATAGTTAACGCAATTAATCGAAGATAAAAAAAAGTCAGCTGGCCGTACCGTGGTGGATTATACGTCAGCTGGTCACATGAACATGCAAAAAAATTTTTTTCGTTCAGTGATTTCCTCTCACTTGAAAATTTGTCAGATGATAGTTTACATGCTATTTTGAATAAATAAAAACGTCAGCTGGCTCTATGTTGGTGGAAAGGTCGTCAGCTGATGCAGTGAAAGGTGGAGCATAGGAACCAGACGTGAGCGCCGATCGCTTATTTAAATACGTCAGCTGACGGGTTTTCCACCAACATAGAGCCAGCTGACGTTTTTATTCATTCAAAATAGCATTTAAACTATCATCTGACATATTTTCAAGTGAGAGGAAATGACATAACTACAGTTATTCGCAATAGCTTCATGCACGCGCCCTTATATGTACCAATCAAATCAATATTCTCATTAATCAATCAATCAGCAATATTTAAATAAGTAGACGCACTTTGGACAGAAATCAATCCCGTTAAAATTTATACGCAAGGAAAATCTACCGAAGCACAAAAGAAAAAAAAAAGAAACTGGTGAGCCATTCGAAAATAAACTTGAATTTTAATGTATAAAAATGTCCAACGTACTCGTAACTCCTTTTTGTGTTTTTTGCCAAAAAAACAACTACAAAGTTGAAAGTATTCTGCGAAGAAAGTTTGAACAAGTGCAGTGAAGTTTTAAATATTCGAAAATGTAATAGTAGTAGTATAATGTCGTGGCCATATCTTAGAATTGATCATTTCATGATATGGCCGGCCATTTCATGAAATGGTTGTATTTCATGATATGGCCAGCTAAAACTGACCATATCATTTAAACGTCAACGTTTAGTGATATGTCAATCCACGTTTGGCCATATCATTAATGTAGGGTTTCCATGATATCAAAGGTTTAATAAAAAAACAAATGAAGGAAGCATGTACCATGCAAGCAAAAGCAAGCCAGCATGCAAGTGTTTCTGAGTTTTCTCCGCCAGAAGACTCGCTTTGTCGCCCCTTCGCTTCGCTCGCACATTCGACCAGCGCTGCGCTCAGGAGGTCGCCGACTCGCTTCGCTCGCCACCTCCCCCCACTCGCTATGTTTTGGCCTCGTGCACTCGTTCCACTCAGGACCTCCTTCGCGAGCTTCTGGCTCCACGCTTTTAAATAACACTCTAGGGTTAGGACAGGGTCTGACCACGTGCAGTCGGGGTACGCTGAGTCGGATTTACATAAAATGGATCAATTTTATTAATTATAAATCTTTCGAATGAATGCGTCGACCGCGTAAGTTTCGATGATTATTTGTTCTGTAGTTTGACAGGTTAACCAGATAAGTAAGTAATTGAACAAATAAAATTCTATGAAAAGTTCACCCGCAATTACCATGAAGTCATATTTTGAAATCCAGTAGTAATCCATATAGTCCATTAATTTTCGTTGCGTGGTCACCCTACTTTACTTAATATTATTACCTTTTTTGTCAGAATAATTGTCCGCCGCCACGATGCATCACAAAAACAAAACGATATCAGCGCCTCTAACAGTGGATAATGTAACTAATTTTATGATATGATCACTAATGTTTGACCACATCATGAAATAGCCGTGCGTTTAGCTGATCATATCGTCGAACGCTAATTTATTCATTGATCTGGCCAGGCCACATCATGATGTGGGCAGCGGGTATTGGCCATTTCATGAAATACAACCATTTCATGAAATGGCCGGCCAAATCATGAAATGATCAATTCTAAGATATGGCCACGACATTATACTACTACTATTACATTTTCGAATATTTAAAACTTCACTGCACTTGTTCAAACTTTCTTCGCAGAATACTTTCAACTTTGAAGTTGTTTTTCTGGCAAAAAACACAAAAAGGAGTTACGAGTACGTTGGACATTTTTATACATTAAAATTCAAGTTTATTTTCGAATGGCTCACCAGTTTCTTTTTTTTTTTCTTTTGTGCTTCGGTAGATTTTCCTTGCGTATAAATTTTAACGGGATTGATTTCTGTCCAAAGTGCGTCTACTTATTTAAATATTGCTGATTGATTGATTAATGAGAATATTGATTTGATTGGTACATATAAGGGCGCGTGCATGAAGCTATTGCGAATAACTGTAGTTATGTCATTTCCTCTCACTTGAAAATATGTCAGATGATAGTTTAAATGCTATTTTGAATGAATAAAAACGTCAGCTGGCTCTATGTTGGTGGAAAACCCGTCAGCTGACGTATTTAAATAAGCGATCGGCGCTCACGTCTGGTTCCCATGCTCCACCTTTCACTGCATCAGCTGACGACCTTTCCACCAACATAGAGCCAGCTGACGTTTTTATTTATTCAAAATAGCATGTAAACTATCATCTGACAAATTTTCAAGTGAGAGGAAATCACTGAACGAAAAAAATTTTTTTGCATGTTCATGTGACCAGCTGACGTATAATCCACCACGCTACGGCCAGCTGACTTTTTTTGATCTTCGAATAATTGCGTTAACTATCATTTAACAAATTTTCAGTCGGGAGGAAATGACTGAAAACTTTTTTTTTTTTTACATGTTTGATGGGCTGCCTTTGCCCAACCCACCCACGGAGCGGCAGCTGACGTTCACCATGCTGCATAATACAACTCTCTGAAGCATTCCACGAGTTATCGCTTGAGAGGAAATGACTGACAAAATATACCCTCTGGCTCACGGGCTATTACGCCAAATCTACCAGCAAGCTTTATTGAGCAACGACTTGTGCGAGTCTTATTTTTTTCCGTTTGTTCTGTTATTTATATTAAATCATTTATGTACACACAACACTTAATAAAAGATAAGGTAATCCGTACCATAGCGTACAAACGCACTGCTTATTTCTTAACCTTTTGACCGTCACGGACGTCCATGGACGTCAAATTAAAACGTGCTCACGACGCCCCCGACGACATAGCACGTCGAAAACATTTTTTACAGTTCCAAAGTTTGACGTCCGTAGACGTCCGTGGCGGTCAAAAGGTTAAAGAAATCTCTTGTAGGAGAACTGTGAGAGGAGAATTTAGAACAAGAAATGTAGACAATAGTGTCATTGTGTCCTTGGCTGAATAAAATTTATTTTATTTCTTTTAAAGTTTTACGAATCAAGGGAGTTTATGAATATTCTAAAACCCGTTACACTAACTCAATACAACGCCTCATTAATATCGATCAATTGACAACTCATATGTGAACATCGGTCCACTGGTTTAAACAATAGATGAGTGCATAACATGATACGTAAACAAGCATCCCCAAGATGACTAGCTGTTCCCGCGGTTCCACTCGCATCCTAGGGGAACTACTTCAGGTAACCCGATAAAAAGTATCCTATGTCCTAATCCAGGTCATGGTCTACCTTTGTGCTAAATTTTGTCCAAATCCGTTCAGCCGTTTAGGCGTGATTTATTTATAAACATCCAAACTGTCACGTTTATAACATTAGTTTAATTTAATAAGTAATTAGTTAGATAAGATCGTCAAGCTGTCGACTACAAAAAGCTCAGAAATAATATTAGCTGTAGTGCGAAAATAATGAAGAGTTGAAAAAAAAAACGATGATACTTTATGTAAAGGTAAGTTTTCTTCTATCTTTATTTGTAGACGGTACCTACGCTTCACTAAAAAGAAACTGACACAGCACTATGCTAATCTATGCATCCTTTACGAGATACCCTTTGAAAATTCTCCATTCTTCCTACCTATGTATATTCATATCCAACGAATTTATACCGTCACCCTACATCGTTAGCGAAACTAAAGCGTGCTTCAAGTGCTCAGACTATTTGCATAGTCTATCTTCTACCCTCTCCTTCTAACGCACGACTAATAAGGGAGACAGATGAAATTCAACGTTATCTGAAAGACGCAAGCTTGTGTAGGCGGGATTATGTCTAGCTGTATTAAAAGGTACTGTCAGCACTTTGATATTGTGAAGTCCTGATATGGAGGTTACTAATGATGGAGGGGACAATTTGAAGTTTTGAGGGTAATAATGAACGTTTTGCTTCGAAACTTGAATAAGGAACTTCGAAACTTGGATAAGGAACTTGAAATGATTACGTGAAGTAGAAACTTAGTATTGAAATCGTAATTTTGAAGTCCGGCGCAGACGAAGGACAGTTCTCGACGGACTGTTTTGTTTTTGGAAATAAAACACTTCGAACTGCATCGCATACCGCACACAACAGAATAAAGTACCGCGTACAGTCAATGTGTTTGCGTTGGGCTTAACCTTTACCCAAATATGTTGAGGTTGGCTTCAAGTCAACCAAGACTTGCTCTTCCACGGAGTTGACCTCTGCAATCTAACTAGTGAGAGATATCGATAGCAAAGAGCATTTGTCAAACAATTTGAAGCTTCTGACTACATCCAACGCGCAAGACAGCTAAGTAGCCGCGCTTCTAAATAAATATCAATTATTTCCTTAAGTATAACTCATTAATGTCCCACTGCTGGGACTTTACTCAGATTGAGAAGGGTTTAGCCCGACCGCACATTATCAGATATATGCCAGAAAATTTCAGACGTGTGCGAAGGCCCTCTGCAAACATTTTGTAATAGAGCCCGCAAGATCTGGATCTTATAATGTGTGGTAGGGCTTAAAGCCTTAGTCCAGTTAGCAGTAGTAAGTAATTATCAGAAATCTTTTATTGGCTTAATCCATGACGAATAAAACCATAATTACGTTCCCCGCTTCAAAATCACGTCGTCCAATTTAAAACGTCGGATTTTTTTTGAGGGTATTAAGACATTTTCCGGATTACAAATGGCGGCGCATCTAAAGCAAAAACAATCCCCGTCTCCTAGATTCATTATAAAATATATCTGACTGCTTTGTCGTCCGTTTTTTAGAGAACACTTATTTTTCTTTTCTTACGCTTTTTTGACGGTGTTTGTAAGTGATGGCAAAAAAGTCTGCAAGCAAACAGCCGTTGCTTTTTTTAGTATTTGTCTAAGTTGCGTTTGACTCAAGTCGTACGTGATGGTGTAGCGTGGTGATGGTGGCAATATTCCCTATTATACCGGCTGTTCAGGGTAGCGGTATTTGGGAGGCTACTGCCCCTGATTCAGAACGTTTCCATTACTCAGTTATCGAATTGTTCGGTTTGTTCTCTTCTTACGAGAGTTCAGCAACTGAAATATAACTGAATCAATTCATCAATGATCATTGAATCAATTAAAAATCTGATTCATGTTATTCTAATACTATCTAGGTTAGTCTCCTAATTGCCTGCTGTGTTAAATTGCTTTTTGTAAAGTTTTTGCTGTATGGAAGTGTAGTGTTTTTTTGTTCTTATTTCCAAAGCTAACAATGGCCAGATTCTGAATACAAAGAATGTTATCATCAAGTTTATTTTATTTTAAAAGAACAACCACGATTCTTAGCTTATTATAGACACTCATAGTAATAATTTAGTAACAAAACATTAAAAACCACGAGGACACCTTCACAATCAAGTTTTGATCGACTCACAAACAGAACATATATTATTAGCTTTTATAATTAACGTCTTTAAAGATCCAAATAATTCACAAACAACCTTTTGTGCTTATGATCGCAACAACAAAAGACATTAAATAGATCAGACAACGATTTCCTTACCTTTGGTCCTTCGGGCCGGATTCTGTCAGGCGTCGGTACTCCAGTCATAAACAGACGATGTTTATGAGCCCCTCCATACCCTAGGGCGTGCCGACATTTTATTTACAACTCTGCCTACACCCCCTGTAATATTGAAAAGCTTGATTTTCTTTCTCTGTTCGTGGGAACAATTGTTTCTTTGAGTACTTCAGATGGATAGGATTTCAGGATTAATTGACAGAAATGGGATGGATTAGGGAAAGTAGTAGGTTAACTATGTGTTTATTAGTATCACTGTTACTTACAATTTCATTGTTGCGGTAATGTATGAAGCGTGTAGAGGGAAATGTTCAGCTTTTTATACGGAGTAAGTAGGTATTCTGTAAAATCATAACAGATGGTCCGGTAAGAATTTGTCCACGTTCTTGTAACTCGCGATAGTTTTTCTTAGCTTAGAATTTTACAAAGCACTTTATTTTGAACCTACGACACGAAAAACTAAGTGTCAAAAATGTCAAACAACAAACATCTGGCGTCCCCCACTAATAAGTAATATTATAATAATTGACAAATTATCATTATTATAGGCTATTCTAATAAAACTTCCTCACCGCACGCTGGGAATAGACGCGTGTTGTAAAATAATACAAAACCCAGCACGCGACGTGGTTGGATCTATATAGGTATACGGTCCGCGTGGCTAGCTACCACCGTCACGTTAAAGTCCGACGCCAAGCAGTTTATTGTGTTCCTTTGTCTGTATGTGAGAGCCAGAGGGATATAGGGGAATCCCTCTGTATCTGTGCTATTTGGATTTGTGTGCTCCATCTTAGACACTACGCTTGCCATCAGGCGACTAAGATAAAACTCGTTCAAGACAAATAATAATAAAAAACTTACCGGAAGAGCCGATGCTGATTATCCAAACTACATATTTTAAAAAAAGCGATGTGTTTACTTACTTGCCCACAATAAGTAGTAAAAAAAAAGCTTCAAAGTGACGAATTATGGTCCGTTATCTCAGTGTCCGTAGCCTTTTCTTCAGCCGCTTTCAATCTTGAGATATTAATGGATGGGAACGTTGTGAAATCTTCTAGAGATATTGAAAAGATGGCGACAGTTCTGTGTATTTCCAATTCATTTGTTGAAAGCTTCTGTCTATCAATGTATAGGTTAACATAATATCGAAATTCCTCTTAAAATTGTTCGCACACGGGTTCTGTTTCCAGTTATTTTGTTAAATTAATAGACAAGCTGTTTCGAATATTTGTATGAGATGAATATTGTGGGCCCTTTTGCACCAAAAAAATGTTTACATACCGTTATTCGTAATGAAATTTCCCGAGAGATCCAGCGCATTGTTTGTTATTTAATTTCCTCTCTGAATGTTGTCTATGTTGAATAAACTAGAGCATAAAATAAAAGAAAATTTCAACTGTTCAGCGGATTTCTTTGAAATGTATAATCGCGATGACTCGGATTGTTTTCCTAAGCAAATTGTAATTATGAAATGTACCACGACGTATACGTAATAACATTTGACCTTTTTAACAAAGTACACAAACTAATAGTATGCAAACACATCGGTCTGAAGACAATGATGATGTCACTCGATTAATCTTTCAACGGTAGTACTCTATTAACGAAGTACAATTACGCACGTGCCACAAGATGTATTCTTTCCTTGACAGTACACAAACGTAATTTATTAGTTACAATAGTTGCTAGCTCCATTGTAAGACAATACAGAAGCTATTTATAGGGTATTGTAGTAGTATAGACTTGTATGTTTGTTGTAATTGCGATTCGGCTAGAGAAGACAACGGTTGTAGTTCTTTTGGAGTAAAAACTCTGGGCTAAATACACTCGACGAACTACAATGTCGATGGCAGTAAGTAGTTTCAGTTGTATTATTGACGTAATACATCGCAAACATTCAAGATAGTACGACGATTATTATGAAAAGTTAAAATGCTCAATAAAACTTGCAACGGATGGCGTGGAAAGTTCCAACGATCATTACTTATTCAAAAACACATCAAACCCGCTTTAAGATAATCAAAATGTAATGAACAATATCGCGGGTTTGAACGGTCACGAGAACCGTTCCGACCGGACGCATAAATATGAATTTAGCAAGTTGACCATTGCATCCTGTTGTGGCCCCCCACAGGATAATTCGCGTAATGTTAGTGCCGAAAATTGTACTTTTATCCCGTGACTTGGGCATCGTGAGGCCTCAATAATGGACGAAACAAATGGACCGGAATTAGGGGATATAGAAGCCGTTCTATTGTCATCAGCGATAGCATTAGTGTTACTTATATTTTCTTTTATAGTTAAGGAAATGGTAGATAAGAAAGATGTGGGCTAAGACCTGTTTAGTATGATGGCCTTGCTTAAAACCTTGGTCATGAAACAGCGAACATTCCATAGTAGTATCAAATAAAATTTATGGTAATTATCTTAACATAAAGTTCGCTCTTGTAGAATTTTCTTTTTGTTCTTTATCATCGCTTACCGGCCTTTTATTTGGGCTTACGCCTTCCCAATGTTCCGCATTTACATTACAGTGTTTCGCATCCGAAATACGAAAGCCGGCCTCGTATTTTGTAGATTCAAACACGCCTACAAAATATTTTCTTGGTTTTATTTCGTTCACTTCAATTGTGTTGGTCGTTTTCCTATCAAAGCAAACTCTTCAGTTCAATTTACCAATTAAGTGATTTGTACGAGAAAGTTCTCAAACATTTTTATGTGTTGAATTCATTATCTTGCGATTTCGTAATTCTCAAACTGTGAAAGGACAATTTCAGAGTTCAATTAAAATTCTTTGTTGCTCTCACGAGTGTAGTTATGCTTGATTTTATAGCTTATTTAACATGATTTGTTACTTTTCATAAATTTCTGAAGCGTTTTTTGGCTTATACAAGAGGTTATTCTCTTGACATTCAGTAATATTCTTTCTATAAAAGCAAATTGGCCAAATTAGACTTTAATAGATATTGAATTGAGTGTCATCTATATTATACAAAACGAACAAGAAGCTTAATTTACAAAAAAAAAAACGTAAGTAAATACCTTCATTAATGCCTAGACATAACCTTGAAAGTCGACTCCCAAGACCCTTAATAATAGTCGATTATATCACAAGGACGTAATAATATGCATTCTATTGCTCGGAATATTTCCGACATGACAATGGCATGGTCGACGCTGGCAATGGACTGGCAACAATAGCCAATGTTCAAGATATTAGATAAGCTGGCGATGCTCAGATGGCTTGTAAAACATGATAGTTACTAAGTCGATAGCAATCCTTTGTTTATAACTACGTGAAAGATATAAAATGTATTTGTAAAGTTATTGAAGGTTTCAAGGATTATTGCGCGATTTGATGCGAATAAAGATAATTCAATTCGTGAAGATCCATTGATGAATTACGTAATGAAATACGTATATTTCAAAATACGTTAAACTATGACAAATATATTAACATGAGACTTTTCTGTGAGACTTATAGGCACGCAATTTACAAAACGAATGGTTTCGACAGTTACACTCCCACAACCTTCGTCGTTTTCAATCTAAATATCTATTTCAGTATTACCTACACGTTCAACCAGAATTAGTAAATTTCCCTCTCATCGCATAAAATCGACCAAATGAATTTCCAACAGGGATGGTGAGACCCCTCTAATCGCGTGGATTAGGATCGTTCGTTCCAGTTAATTCAATGAAATTTGCTAGTTACTTACCGGCGTCGACAATTTCCTGTAGTTAGATGCGTAAATAACGTAAGGGTTAGCGAAATGTATGCGTATTTTACCCGTTTATGATAATTATGTATCAGTGTTATGGAGGTGTCTTGGTTACCATTTGTTAAGATTAAGATATGGCTGGTTCATTAAAACGTCTGATTCTATCGAAATAAACATGGTTACCATCAGACAAATTAATTGATTTGTAAGAAAGAAGTTTCTCAATCTTATCTTCTTCTTTGTCCTCGCCTTTTCCCGTTACTCGGGATCGGTTTTCCTAATCATGCGGCATCATCTTTACTAAGGCACTAGCACCTTCATATTACTTTGGATATTCGTGAACCACCAAAAGAATCTGACAATAACGTCTTATAATAAATAATCAATCGTGTATACCCATAGCACCTTCATATTACTTTGGATATTCGTGAACCACCAAAAGAATCTGACAATAACGTCTTATAATAAATAATCAATCGTGTATACCCATTTGCGAATTGGGATCATCACCTAATATTCTGATAGTATTATTGCCTATGAAAATAACCAAAGAGAGGTTAGACAGAATAGAAAATACACATACAATTACAGAATAAGCACATTTATCAATTTCCAACATTCACACCTATAAAGTTTCCAATTAAAACAGTAAAACCAGCGGTTTTAAATTCAAAACTAGGTGTACTATTCAGGATAATATCAGCACGCATGAGCAGGTTTAGTAATTGAATACCGCAGCCCGTAATCATAAGCCTTTGTTAACGATCATCTTAATAGTTATGTCGTAGACGACCTTAGGCTAAGTCACGTTGGCAAAGTCTGTTGTGCTAGTGTAGAGTGATTAACACTGTACTAAAATTATGATGCTAGAAGCATTTGGATGCGTAAAATCGTGCGTACGATTAGCTGGGCTAAGCATACTTAAAATGTTAGTCTTCAAATCAAGGTTATCATTGGTAATGGTATGGTTGTTAAAACTTGATATTGCATTGTATCGTTGATAGCTGAAATCTGTGTGTATCATTCATTAGTGTGCTAAAGTATGATTATGGATATTTCTTATTCAATGTATCTGTCTCTTTACAACACGAATAGAATGTTTGCACATAAAATATTAATCTCCATGCAATTTAAACTCAAAGACAAAAGCTCGTTCCGCCACGTGTGTGACTACATAGTCAACTGTCTCAAAAGTGTCCTTTATCTCACTTGCATTCTAGCGGTGACAATACAGCGCACCTCGTGTAAAAGTTTAAATTACCTCGGCTTCTAGTTTAATTTTGCATTCAAAATTACATTCTCTTTCATCAAATACCTTTGCTTTTTTATCGTTATTTGAATAAATAAACTTTCGTGTTTACTAGACTAATAAAATTTTGGTTTTAGTGCAATTTTACTGTTCATTGAATTAAACTGTAATGAATAATCCAATATTGACTTAGCCGAATTAGAATACATTTCGACAAATTAATTAACCATTATTGCATTCAAGCACAATAACATTAATAAAAATATAGGTATGACTAAAAAATACTTTCCAAATATACCCAAAGCTTTATCGCGATTACGATTATAAACTGCAAACTATGTTCACACAATTAGTTTTGCATAAACACAGTGATTAGCAAAAGCGTACCGTTTTACTCAACCGCTATCTTGCCCAATACAACCAAAGCTTTAACGCAAGCGTTTAGAGTATCAACGTTTTCTCCCACGCCTTGCACAACTGTAACATGGGGCGAATCTCCCATTTATTTGAATTGTTTACCGTAACATATAACGTAACATATGGGGGTTTGTTTTATTACTTTTGGGCATGGTTACTGGATTGTACTTATTAAAAATGTTAGGAGATTTTTTGGGATTAAATAGCATCTGTTTGCTAGGATTGTTTAGGTAAAAAAAAAAAAAAAAACTTTCTCGTATTTTGGATATAATCGCCTGTAGGCTTGAGATAATTGATAGCTTTGAATGTTTTCTTTTAATGGGAAGAAAGGAAAAACGCTTTTGTCTTTTGTATAAAGATCAGACGGAAGTGCTTTTGTGTTCCTTATTTCCGTATCCTTTAAAAAGATTTCATCTTCCTTGATTTGATGGAATATAAAACAATTTGCAAAGAAAAAAGATAAACGAATACAATTTACTGTTTTAATTAACAAGTTCCATGGCAATGATGGAATCAATGTTGATTCAGAACTCGGCTATCATTAATCGACTATTGTTGGTTTGCTATCTAGACTGAAGTCTAATATAGTCTGTCTATAACGAATCTGATATATAAACAGATCTGATGCGGAGTTTCAATTAACTTTGGTTTGTCAATTTAAACCCTATTCAGACTGGTGAATATTAATGCTTCTAGATTTATTAAAGTTTAATTGCGTTTGGTGTTTGTCCAAGAATATCTAAAGCATCAATATCAATCGACCTCAATCCATTCAGATAAAATAAGGAAAATCCGTTGCAAATCATAGTAAACGGGGGAATATTAGTCATGACAAATCCGAAGATGACGAACGCAAAATTAAAAATAGAGGAATATGTCGCGATATTACCCAATGACCTTGCTGATATTCTGGTGTAAAAACACGAACATATTTACAAACACCCACACGGTAGAAGAAATAAATAAGCGGTTTATATGTATTTAGATTTTATTAGTTTGCCCTAACAACAAATGTCCTGAGAATGGTAGACTTAACGGTGGGTTTGAATTGACGTAATGTGATATCGAGACCATTCACCAAGATGACTAAGACATTTATGCAATTCACGGCAAAGAATTGGTTTGAAGGCAATTAAGGCCCTTAAATCTACAACCAGAGGTTCTCAACTCCAGATTTGATAGACAATAATATTTCATGAAGAAAAATCTTGTTAAATTACGCATAAGTCCCATTATTGTCAAATCGATGGTCCAAGCCTACGCTCCTAATAATGCGAAGGAAGTGAGCGAAGTGACAAGCGGTCACGTCATCAAGGAAACGACTGTAGATTGGCCTCGCCGCAGAGGACGCAAGTCAACCGTGTACGCTGAAAAAATGCCACAAAGTTCAAATTTAATGTTAGGGGGACTTTCAGTTTCTCTTTCAGTTTTTGTCTATTTTAACAGTGCATATAATTTTGGTAGTAATGGATTTCTAAGCGTGTTAGGGCATTTTAGCTATACCATAGAACAAAATCTGAAAGCCTTTATGTGAGCAAAATCTTGACTAACGATGATAGATAGACCTTCTTCTTCTCTCGTGTCAGCACGAGTTATACAAGAATAGCTAATGCATGATGTTATAACTGATAGAGGCAATGGTAACAAGCAAAATAGCACCATATTATACGCACAGCAAACAATTTAAAATTTGAACTGCCTGAAAACCTCTCAAGGAACATTATAATCAAACGAAAAAATTAGGAAGTATGAAATTGAAGAAAATATAAAGGAAGTGTGAAATAGTTCCGGTATTTCAAGTACAGTACCTACCCAAAATTTTGTCAATTCCAATGGAGATAATGAGGTACCTAACAACTGTCGAGACCGAAAGTGATTTGGGTCTTGTTCGCGATTCGCATCGTCTGTTTGAAGGACAGACAGACTTAATTTGTGTTCATTTCGGACAATGGTTCGACAAACCAATTTAATGGTTAGGAATATTCTAGGAGTGTTTAAGACAGGCTAGAAGGAATTCATTGAAGGGACAAAGGTCTTGAATAATTCTCGAATCAATTTACGTACAATGAGGTTTCGTTTCTTTTCGACTCGTGCTTTTGGTATTTTTTTGGGAGACCTACAAAGAATTCGTTTTCTTTTTCTTCATTCTAGCGTTTTCACTTTTCACGCCCATTGTTTATGGAAATTGATTGTGTGCTCATACATAATGCAAGATTCTCGTTTTACAAACAGACATGAATATCTAACCTCCGGAAATAATAAATACTATAGAAGTAAATAAGATATCTGCCGTACATATCAATTAAACATTAGAATTACTTTGTTTTAAAAACAAAACCACAGACGGTATAAATGTACAGTAGTTTGTCTACGACCGCAAAACAGACGCTGCACCAAATAAATTTTGAAAAACAAAATAGAGTAATTGGTTTTACAGCTCGCTCGTATTTTTACACAGACACGAGCGACGATTGTTAGCGCTTAAGACCTGTGAAAACGTGGTTCTGTTTCGTGTTGTTATACCATTTGCTGAATTGTAAGAGATGAATAAAGATATTCGTTCAGGTATAGCGAAATATAGTCTAAAATTAGTCATTCCGAGCGTCAGAAATGAAAAATAAGAGTGGAACGAAACTTTTATGTTTAAATATAAAATGTCTCGAATTCACATCTTGCGAAGAAGCTTCATGTAATGGAATGATCAAAATTCTATGACTTGTATGTCAGATTTGAGCATTGGGACCGTTTATACGTTTTATATGATGTGCATAATAATAGTAAAGTCTCAAATACTTGAAGCTATTTATTAAAGCGAAAATATCTGTGAAAGTACTGGTTGGCTAAATTCATATTAAATTTTGGGTTATTGTCATCGAAAGAACCTCTATTTGATTAAATATTTTATGAGATTTCGAATATATGATGTGAATGCGAATCTTATACGATGTGTTATAAAGGATTAGAAACTAAATTACTTTGAAAAAGACTGATATGAGAATTTAATAATATGCGAAATAGATTGAATCATTTTGAAGTATGATGAGTCTGAGATATAATTTAGAAGGGATCTTAGTTTTTGAATTTTTTGCATTCTATAATACCTTCAATTAGTTCACAAAGGATTCAGAAAATAATTAAAGCTTTTCTAAAGAGAAATTAAACTAATTTATCATCGTATAGAGCGTACTGTGACACTGTCTCTGATTTGAATTTCAAATTGAGAACCTCCCTTTTTGACTTAATAGCACATGCGAAGCTGAGCTTTGACCTCGATTAAGATTAATCCTTTCCTACGATTGTGTTCGTCTTTCGATTGTTTGTTACAATTAGTAGTGGGATTAATAACTTTGTAATTATTAGCACCAGATCTTTTTCCTTGCTTGTCATATTTTGTTTTTTTTTTTTTTTTTATATTGAAGTAATATAGTATCTGAAAGTTCCGAAGAGTTTACCATCAAAAAACATCCTAGAAACTTAAAAGAGTTCTAATGTCATTTGCTTTACTTTCCAGCTTAAAAAAAATGTATTTCTAAACACGTTATCTACATGATATCTGCCAACAATATCATGCTTCAGAAATAACTTACCTAAAAAACCTAGATTTATATTGCACAAAAACTCCTATTTCTTCCAAACCGTCTCGTTACCGAGCTTGTAGAACTAAACACCGCTGCACTAAAAGTATCTGATGACAATACGGTGTGATCGGACGTGCGGCCGTTAACGCTCTGTTTGGTATCCATGTCGCGAACGTGGATATCGAAGCTATACCACTAGTTCCACAGATTTGTGTGGCGAAAACGATACTACGGTCTGGGGACTGTCGAGTTTATGGTGTGACTACAAGTGTGATAATGTAGTTCGTAGAATTATAAGCTACTTCGAGAATACAGTACAATAACATAAAGTGTGGAACATCGCAGCAGATGGACCGAAGCCTGATAAAGGCAGCTCGGTCTGATGGAATACGAAAAGTGGAAAACTCATATAGAGTGGCTGGCTTTAAGCTCCATATAGAGAATAAATCTGAAAAAGCCGAAAATGTCGTAAGCGATATTGAAAACTACGTTTTAGAGAAAGGCTGGATGGCTAATCTTTTTATCAAGGCATGATCTATGTATACCTACTCGTATAAATCAAGACAAGAGAAAAATAAGTAGACACCCGATAACTTTAGAAAAATGCGTTTGACTGTTATAAATTCTTCTATGTTTTGGGAAATTTAAATAAACTGTAACATTTTTGTTTTTGGGACGAGTTGGATACCTTTCTTGAGGTTTGGCATGAAGCTGCACAGAATCGCGACATGTGGAAGGAATGGAGGGAGGATATTGCCCAGTAGTGGGACAGTACAGGCTAATAATAATAGTTACATTAATTTACAATGTTTTTTTACAATGAATTTATTCTTTAACGGACATAAAGAACAATGGAATTAGAAATATTAAAAATAAAGTAAAAGATTCAAAGTTAAGTAAGTACCAACCAGTTTCAAACGATTATGAAACTGAATAAACTTTTCGAAGTGATTTGCAAACATTTAGAAAGCTTTTGTAACAGTTACACCTTTTTCAATTAAAAATCTTTAGTAAGTTGAAAACGTTTATTGAGTTATTTTTGGCTGTAGTGTAACAAATCGCGTTTATTTTTAAAAGCATTTTTTGTGAAGAGTCTCACCTAGTCATTTGAAAAATCAAGTACATCGGCTTCTTAATCATCTCTGTTGGGAGTCGGTCAAAGGAGACTGGTTTGACGTGGGTTGTCTTTGTTACCATTTCTGCTTCAATGGGTTATGTTCTTAGAATACAACTTAATGTTTCTTTGAACTTTTTCTTCTTCTTCCTTTGCCTTGTCCCATTATCTGGGGTCGGCTTTCCTTGTCTGCCTTTTCCATTTATGTCGATCCAGAGCCGTTGCGGTATCTATTTCGGCGAACGACGAAATTTAATCTTACAATGAAATTATTCATACTCGTGTTGTTCCACTGCAATCTTTACTTATATCTGACTTAAGCTAATAATAGCTAGTCCTTTCTGTAGATGTCAATCTTAGTCCGCTGACCTCTCTGTAATTCTATCAAATCGTTTGACGTATTGTTGAACCCACGTAAATTGATACCAACAATGAAAGTCTGTATTCAAAATATTGTATTACTAAATACGCAGTTCAGTTGTACAAATGTGTGTGACAAATAGAAGGTAACGTTGAAATGAACAAGCGAGCTTTGTGGCATGCGTACGGGTGCATTCATTCGTAACGACACGATGTCACTGCGCAAAAACGTGTGTGTTTTATTGACATCCACTGACATTTTGTTGGGATTACTAATGGAATGTGTGTAAGGACTTGTTGTTACATTATTTCTGATTCGCATTGCATTAAAATTTGTATCCAATGCAGTTTTATCGACGTGTTCTTCAAGATTTATTATAAAGTCTAGACATGTCGTTGCAAAAGTGCATATCTAGCCAACAGTTTGACTCATCGAGTCCGTTTATATCAGTTAATCTTCAGAATTACTCTGTGATGAGTAATGATGACAGTTTATTCTAAAGGAAATCTTAAAACTTCCATATTACTCGTGAAATAGAACCCTCCATATCCTTTACGATTGCTGGGTATTGCTATAAACCCTATGCTCGGTATTCGGATTTCTATGTTTTGGCGTTATTTAGGTCCACTCGGATCATCATGATCCTGCCTGCCTAGCCTTTTCCTAACTATGTTAGGGCAGCTTCCAGTTTAACCACATGCGGCTGAATACCCTTATTTTACAAGGAGCGACTGCCATCAGACCTCTGCAACCCAGTCTATATCTTAAAGTAGACCGGTTGTGAGACTTTCTGGCTTCTGACTACTAGTAACGACTGTCCTGTATTCGTATGACACCTGGAACTGATGGCTTAACGTGCTCTCCCCAACCCTAACCTATGAGAGTCGAGTTTAAGTTTTTATTGCGTTCCTATCACTCGTCACTCGGTCCTTCACCTTCCGAATCAATCCGCATAGGAAAAAAATCAGGAAGTCTTTGCTCTAAGTCTTAGCCAACAGACAAAAAATATTAGTCGCTAAGCGTCCAGTTTTGGTAGAACTGGACGCTTAGCGACTAATATTTTCAACGGTCAACAGTCAACCGTGTTACCATCACATGATCGCTCTCATTATTCAATTAGACTGGCAAATTGTCCAAAATCGCGACTGACGGATCGCCATTGTAGTGAATAAACCGCCTCAGTAGCTATTATTATGATCGCCGATGTTTTTATTCATGTATTCTTGTCGTGTGAGGACTCTTGATATTGTTTTAGAAGAATAAAAGATCGTATACTAATATGTTGCTTGTATTGTATACAAAAGATTTTTTCTTTATATGTCGGACTTTGTAAACAACAGTAGTAGTACTCCAACCTCAGTTGGTCCGGAAGAATCTTTTGATCCTTATGGGAGATAGGATCGATTGGCAACATAAACATTTTGTGAAAACGGCTTTTTTTCTCGATGACTGTTTTTTTTTTCAAAATCTGTGAATCCTGCTAGAAATTATTCCAAAAGTTAGGGGTGGTCTTCTAAGTAAGTTTTTCTGCAGTAACAATGGTTAAGGTAGCTGTCCTTCATGCCTCGTCTTTAATTACCACCCTGTTGAGTGCGAATGACAAATAAAAACATAGTATTTAATAACAGTTCATAATCCGTAACGCAACTTATTCGATAACAATGAATGAACGTCTCGTGGCGACGTAGTACATCGATACCGCGCCCACTGGCATTCTGCCAGCACACGGCTGGCGGTTTATGGCTCCCTGGTACTTCGTCTTTTATTGGTGTACACTTTCTTACTTTTAGGACTTGTATTTTAATGTTAGTAACATAACCTGATGCCATAGGGAGCAGCCAGTAAAGCTGCATTTTCTGCCAAAGTCGTAAATTAAACTAACTTTGAAATAGATATCGGAAACTAGCGTTGTGCCGTTTTACCACTTTATAAATGATGCACTTTTGAACACTAATACCGTACAAACTCAAGTTCGCATTATTTGCAGATGTGCCAATATGTTACTAGGTGAGCGATATGGTGTTTTCAAACTTCTGCAAGGAATGACCATAGTTCGACATGACTCTATTAATGTGGAAATGGCGCTGCTTGTGAAGGAAGATGTCAAAAACTTGTAAAATCCAGTACATTTCATCTTAGTTCGGTATTTCGCCATGTTCATTATCCATGTCAGACTGTCAAACCATTGCCTAAAAGAGTACAACAGTTTCCTTTCTTGCCTTCGGATTATAAAGCACATTTTTATTTTTGTTTGGCTATTAGTTCTACGTCAGAGTACTATTAATATTAAGTATGTTATTAGTAAACACCTGTCAAATAGTGTACGCACGCCTACAATATCAAGCAATAGAATCCAGTATGAGGTGATCTCGCATTGTATAGGCTTTCAGTACAATGAGAGGTCAGACTATACTGGAAATGTATGGCTTGATATGTAGCTATGTGTACGTGTTTTATCTATTAATACATCTTTTGTTGTAAGGCTTTGTATGTGTGTCGAATTATTCTATTGTTCGTTCAGGGTTCATTGGTAAAACTGAGAAAAACATCTTTGAAATTCGTGTCAAATATTTAGCCTTATATTGGTGCCGATTCTGTTGTGCACAAACTTAACTGAATTTAGGCTGTTGCTATCTTTGTCACTCTAATAAAATAAGAAAGAGACGGACGTAAATAAGAGCTGTCAAATTGAACTAAAATTGCCATACGAATTAAGGCGACACGTGTCGACTTAAAACACGGTGAAGTTCAAGGCGTAAACTCGTTTGACATCTCTAACTTCGTTCTTATCTATTACCGTCCTTTCCTCGCGCTGTCTGTTAGTAAAAGATAGCAATTCTCTTATATTAATTTAGTTTGTGAACAAGAGAAACAGCACCAATATCACAAATGTATGTTGAGAGAAAATCTCACAAAATTATGTCTTTTTATCTTAAAATGTTCAACGTACCATATAAGCATCATCTTCAATATTCAGACAGCTTAAGTTTTCATTAAACTCTAAAGGCAAGAGTTCATTGGCGACGTTCATTGTCCGGCAATAATCTCTCGATTTAGCCTGTACAACAACAGCATGACTATGCACACATTTTAACTACAATAAACAACAGACGAATCTCTACTTTATGTAATACTTAAAGGGTTGCAAATGCTATAAAAAGTTGAATCATAAAGGCAAGGTGATAGGAAGTCTGCGTGTAATTTTATGGCTCAGTAATATACGTAATGCAATTATGTTTTCAATACTGGCTGTATGCCAACCTCTGTACGATTATGTTGCCTTGGTATTTGTGGACACGTGGTTACCGTTTTATGGTCAGTGGTTGTTTATGGAAAAAAAAATGTACGTAAAGAATGTGTCAACAATTTAAGAGAGAATACTGTTGATATGCTATTGTGTGATGTTAGATCGAACATGTTAATGTTAAAAAATGTTAAGTTAGCTTTGAACTGGGTACCAAAGGAACCAAATTGGCGACCGCGTACCGGAAGACGCAGGTGACGGAAACCGCTGGATGCGAGAAGCATAGGACCGATTGATGTGGCGATGCTTTGGAGAGGCCTATGTCCAGCAGTGGAAGTCTTTAGGCTGATATGATGAAGCTTAAAACAGCTGCATTTATTTAACCGACGTAACAAAATGCTGTTTTACCTACAATTTGCGTTTATCATTGACACATTTAATCAATGGTTTACGTAGGTTCTTTAATTGATCTCGGTACTGATAGGATAGGTACAAGTCAATTATGAGCTATTTGTAATTCTACAAACCTCGGAAAGGAAAAAATATGTGCTATGGAATTTTCTTCCGTTCCAATATCATACGATCCGTTATAATTATCATAGCACACGTGTAATAAACGCTAAATGCATTATTGTGTACTGAATCGTAGATTTTCTTCCACAAAGAGATCAGCCAGTCATGATGCATCCGTTATTTACACCAGTGGTATAAGCAACAGTTATTTTTTCGAAACAAAGACATTTCAGTTGATTCTTGGAATGACTGCTCATTGTATGGACATTGAGCCGTTTTAATCACTTTAGTATTTTTTGTAAGGACTTGTCACGATGTTTGACGAAATTTTTAGGAGGAAGTGCTTGAGGAACAAAATAATTGGAATTGCAATATCATCATACGTACATAACATAAAATCACGCCTGTATTACCCAAAGGGTTGGTAAAAGGTGTGTAGTATACCCTCATTTTGCTGTTATGTTTAAGTCCCTTGTAATAGGCAGCGAGCTTATTGCCATCAACCAGCCATAAATCCAGACTCCAGGCTGCTAATGAGACATTCCACACGGAAAAACCCAATAACACTTTGCCTGACCTGGAGATCGAACCCTTGCTAGCAGTCGCACTTGCGACCGTTATACCAACAAGGCAGCCAAAATCTCATCATATTAGCCAGAAAATGCCCACTACCCACTTACTAGACAGAAGCCTCGTCGAAAGAATTGCAAGACAGCTCCATAAGTTTTATTAATTAATTTAAGTTGTGGAATTATAGACTTCACGTCTTTAAGATCATACAATCACAAACTACAAGTATCTGCTACCTAGCAACCACTCAAATCACTAGGAAATCCTGTTTCAACGCAACATTAAGTTCACATTCGTTTCAAGTCGGGGTCCATGACAAACCAATGTGGCGGAAAGCAAGCGACCTTCACTGAAACAAAAACCTGTCTAAATATGGACTAGCATTCACCGTGACAATGCTTTGACTTCAATTCGGCTGGAAAAAGAAACAGGGTTCCATACACCGTCCGTGATCGTAATGATCAGATTATGTTAGAATTTGAGGGTAGTGTTGGTGTCCTAAACTGTATGACAAAATTGCAAAGTGTAGACAGGGTAATCAGATTTGGATAAACGAACGCGGCCTAGAATTCAAAGGAAATTGAAAAAGTGTATCCGATAGAACAAAATTCAAAGAAAAATCTTTTATTTATTAATTTTTCACTGTGACAAGGCACCAAATTACCTGAAACACTGGATAGAGCTTGGATATGTTATTTTTATATGTTATTCCCAGAAGCAAACACGATATGCTTTTCCCAGATCCAAACACGATATGTTATTCCCAGAACCAAACACTTGGGCGTATGAAAACAATTCTATATTCAATAATAAAAACGAACTCCCATTTCAATTCCCAGTTTCATCACTAAAGGTCATACGATATAGCGAAAACCTCTTTCGAAAAAGAACCTTTTTAGGTCTATTTACAATTTACCGAGCGAGGAAAATCTCTGCTATTTCAAGGAGAATCGAAACGTGGTTTTGCATTGACGAAATGTGAATGGAATCTTTGACTATCGAGCGATGAGTACAAGGTTAGTTTATAATCAAACTAGCTTTTGCCGGTAGCTTCGCTTGCGTGATTTTTATTCATACAAACGTTAACACAACTTTTTACCGTCTTAGGTTCTGAATTTTGGAAAAACTCAAGATAGGTGGTTTATTATTTCTACAAAGATTATGTGTGCAAATTTTTATGTCAATCGGCCCACGCAATAAAATTCTCCCCTACAAACTTTAACCTCCCGTTACGCCCTTTCCTAGGGAGAGCTTTAAAAAATTAAAAGGCTCACATTATTAACTTTGAAGAGTGTTTGTACTAAATTTTAAGTTTATAAGCCTATGGAATTAGGATTTTCATACAAATTTTAACACCTCATTTCACCCCGTTAGGGTATAAATTTTGAAAAATCCTTCCTTAGTGCCTAGACTATAAAAAAGGTACCTCTGTCAAAATTTCAAGTTTTTAATTCCAGCAGTTTAGTTTAAGTTGTGCCTTGATAGATTGCGTTAGTCAGTCGGTTTCTCCTCTAGAAGATACATAATATTGTTAGCGGGAGAATATAGTTTTCGTAACAACAATAATTTTAAGTTTCACTGGTTCGCCGATCTGCTAGCTTATCCGGAACTGTTGTAGTATATTCGGCTCAGTTGGCTCCTATTCCAGACAAGACAAGTAGTTGTTGTGCTTAGCCAGCCATGAAATACGAGACATAGGTTGCTACAGTATTGAGATACTGGCAGTGCACTGAATTTCACGGCTTTATGAGCCTAAAAGAGGCGTGGCTTAGGTGTAAAACGGTTTTGTGAGGGTCAATAGACAAAAAACTTTGACAGTAGTCAAAGAAACGTCGAACGCCTGCCACTCAGTTGTGACCTGCTGTGGCCTATATGAAAAGCAGTTAATCGACTGCGCACCAAGTAGGCTGCTGAAATCACAATGGGCAAAATGGAGCTGAAGACCCTTTCGACACCCAGTGTGACTGCGGTGCTCCTGACCAAATCATTTCCCACTAGCTGGAGTGTCCAAAGTATCCGTACACCTGCACATTAGAGGACATAAAGAACCAAAGCCGTGATTGGCGTGGCCACCTATACGGCCAAGTACCATCGATTCGAAAAGAAGAAGACAAAGTAACTATCCTATTCGATCATAATATACAGCCAAGCTATAACAGCCGGTTTTAATCTCCAACTGCCCTAGAAAAATCTGAACTTTAAACTTAATCTAGGACAGACCAGCGGGAAATATATGCGCTCTTAACTACCATTTTGGCAACGCTCCGGACACTTGTATATGAGACTGTGTGCTCTATACTTTATCATCCAGGTAGTAAAATAAGTTTGCTTATATTTCGTTTGGAAAGTATCCATAGTTACGGAACGAAGCGTTTCTGAAAGGTAAACTAAGCGAAAATTGTAGAAGAATTTGTATCAGCATTTTCTTGAAGTTCGTTCAAGGAAAACAGTATTGTCTTAAGAATCAACAATTTTGAGATGTATTTGAATTTATGCATGAATAAGAAGGAATTTAGTTATTGAATTATTGACTAAGGATTATTTTAAAGCTATTTTATCTAAAAAATCAGAAACTGCAGAACGCTACATGCTTCGATCCTTACATACTCCTTTCGCTTCGTCCACGTTCATACATCTTGTCATACACGTACGCCGGTTGAGAGTATACGCACCTGTACTCGTGGAAGAACATCACCAATAACATCGATGTATGTCCTTCTAGGGCGTCCTCTATTGGCGTTTCCACTGATATCCGACTTATAATTTTTTTTGTTAATCGCCTTTCACTCATTCTCTCAACATGACCAAACCTAAGCATACTCCTTTAATTTTTTGTCACTACATCATCAAACGTTTTGTCTAAAGTATTTTTGGTTTAAAATGAACTGCTTAGTCACATAAGTACTATTTTTAAGAAACAGTCTAGAGGAAACTGCCATAATCAGCGCTTAGTAATGGCCTCTCATTATCACCTATGATATGACTCACAAATGTGCAATGACGAGCGGTCATTAGGGGAGATACAACACGTCAAGTTCACCTCTAGAATACAGTATCCGAGACATACAATTTGATGTTGAACAGTTTTTTAAAAACGACTTAAAATTCAAATTCCATCTTTATTATCTTTTGGGATATCTCAAGGAAGATTGTCAAGTGATATGTTATGACCTTAATTAACCGCCTCCGTAGGTTGAATCTGAGATACGTACACGTATAGCTAATGTAAATACAATAGTTTCTAAGCATTTTCCGCAAATTTTATCTTTGTTTACCTTGGAATAACAAACCTTGTGAAAAAAAACATTGTCGATTTTGGCGATACACAGCGTCTTAAAAATGTTAACTTCCTTCTTTAGAAAGAGCTGGAATCTACAGGGATTTATAAGCAAAATAGAAAAAAAAATAGGGTTCTTGAAATTTCGCAGAAGTAACATAATGCATCGTCCATGCAAATGTTGCGATACATGTTTGCTTGCTTGTTTCACAGACATGAGGCGACACATGCCGCAACATTATGCTACTGCACAAATTGCGATATCTGAAGCGCGTCATGTATCGCAATTTATACCCGGTGTGGACTAAGCATAAGTGTACCTACTGAAGGCGCAAAACTGCTTATTTATACCAATATCTGAACGCTGTCCTTTGTTCAGTCCGCTGATAGAGTTAAGCTTCTTCTAAGATGCGCACAAGCCACAAGGTTCTTTGCCGTTGGACAAAACGCAGCTTCAATTCCAATTCAAAATCTGCTTTCTTTAAAATTACAAGCACATAAAATACCTACTGCAAAATGTGTACATGTTGTTGTGCTATCCCCCATCACACTGAATAAACTAGAATATAATATCTACATCGGTCACCGACAAATTCTCCAACACGCACGTGAATACTGAATGAGGCGTGAATTCTTGTTCACCTACCTCCGACATTGCTGTGTATGTATTAAGTAGGGATGGGCCGAATATTCGTTTTATATTCGTTATTCGGCATATTCGGCAGGTTTACCGAATATTCGTATTCGGCCGAATATTCGGCTAAATCACCGAACGTTCGGCAAAGTGGTACTCAAAGTATTTTTACTGTATTGAGCCGTGTATGACTGAGTATGAGTTGAGTGTAAAATGGGTTATGTTTATGAGGTAAGTAATTTACATGTTTTTGTCGGCACTATAGTTTTATTTCCTATAACAACAGATAAAAAGATGGTTATTAAAAACCAAATATAAGTATGTAGCTATTTTGGGATTATTAAGCTACAGTGAACTCTTTATAATAAAATAATATATGTTATTATAATTAGGTCTATAATGTAAGAAAGAATTGCATGATTAAATTACAACATTTCAGCAGATATGATAATCATACTTCTAGTTTCTACTTAAAGTGGCAAAAATTATTTACTTATTGAAAATAAACAGTTATTGTCTTATAAACTTTAAAGTTTAAACGTTAAAAGTATTAAACCAATAAAGTTTTTTTCAAGAGAAAGAATTCATTGCATTTTTATAGGTATTCATTTGAGAGATCAATCAATTACCCCTAAACAAACAGAGTTACTCTATTATAAATATTAGTGACATACTAAGACAAATATGAGATCTTTATAAGACACCAAATCGAATATAATAATACAGGAACATAACCTTAAGAATTCACATTTTTATTAACTTTTTGTTTAAGTTACATGAAGGTAAATCTACTTAAAACGCCCATCCGCGCGCTTTTCGTAAACGCATTCAGACTTGTATTGACTTTAGGGAATCAATTATGCCGAATATTCGGCCGAATATTCGGTTCGGTAAAAGTTTTACCGAATATTCGGCCGAATGTTCGTATTCGGTGAAATCCATGTTCGGCCCATCTCTAGTATTAAGACTTCGAACTACGATGTGAGCGAAGGAGAAATGGATGCGGCAACAAAACGTGGTCTTTTGGTCACGTAGACATTGCCTTATATGTGCTAGGTCTTTGAACTACGACGCCTAGCGGGTAGATATGGATAGGGCTAATATTGTTTGGTGAATGAGCGTCAATTTGTTGTCGTGTAGACTACTACTTTATTACGAGGTATTTGACCTAAGATGTTTAGAAAAAGGAAAATGTAGGAGACATCATGCTTTTGCGGTCGCAGTTCGTTTAAGAAGCTATTTATTGCTTTGTCTACTTAATATCGTGTTTCTGAGTCTCAATTGGACGTCAAAGGATTTCTACCGTAATGAGGGAAATATAATTACTAGGTGCTAACTCACTAACTCTATTGCTGTGAATGTAGAACAATTCTGTTTTCGTTTGTTGTACTCGTACCTAAGGGATACGTGCCGAATAATAATTTGGTCCTTGTTACTAAAAGTGGGGCTGAGTTAAGCATGTTTTGTTTCATTAGAAGTTGTTTGCACGTATTGTACAGATTCCTTTTCAATTACTGGCATAATCTAATTGATTCTCCGGGTTTCATTAAGTAATACCCGGTTTTGTTATTGTCGATGTGTTTCGCGCCAAAGGTACTACCAATAACAGTTTGAATATTTATAGGATGGTTTCTAGTTTCGCGTGGAGCTATCTAACATCTCATCCCAATTATTCTGAAACAAAGTGCCGCCTCCTTACGTTCAAGCATCTAAACAAACTCAACGCTTTGCAACAGTAATCAGATGCAAATACCTTAAACGTGTGTATCGCAGATCGCAGGTGCGCATGCGCTCCCCGTGAATGACAAGCTTATACCGAATGATTTAGCGTTCTCCCTTCCTAACACGTTCAGTTAGAGTGAGATGGAAAGAAGTTGTAGTGTGTATGTAGTTTATCGGTTGTGGTTTAGAACGACTTTTATAGCATCTATGTCCTTTATTTTTTCTTGTAATTAAATATGACAGGATTTGTCATGTTTTGTTAAAGTTTATCGAGGTCGAGGTCGAGGTCGAGGTTATGTTTAAATTATAACATGAATGAACGAAATTCATGAATATAATTTACTTTGACGTTGAAGCTTTTATCTTACAGTATTTGCGGTACACACGGTAACCTAATTTGAAGAAAATTCCAAGCTTTACCTAGCCTGAAGGCGATTAATAACTGCCTCTGAATAAACGAGCAAAAAACTTAAATTTACATTTTGCGAGAGTTCGTGTAAACTTGCGAAGCCTTTAATAAATGCCTTGGGTCTTGTGAGCTAAGAAAGGCAATTTTATTTACTTTTCATAATAAACTATCCTGTGTAAGTTTTCAGGGTAAAATTATCAGATTTAATAAATTTAAAGCGCAATATCCTAGTTTTTTGCGCAAAACTTGCAGAAGCGCACTTGCCGCAGGTGTGTCTACAGTTTAAAAGTCAGTTGCACGAGTCAAGTTATGCAACAAAACTTGCTAGAGGATTTGCAGCTTAACATTAATGTTTCTTTTGTAAAGTTGGACATTTTAAAAATGAAACATTGTATGCAAAGTTGAAGTTTCAATAAGTTGCCGCTTGTATAACAAGTTCGAGACTTACATGTTTTCTTAACATCGTTTGTAGATACATTTTCCTGACTTCGTTTTTATTTTGGTCCTTTGAACCGCATCAAAAATATGACCATTCATGGACGAGAGGTACAAGAAATAGGCAGTGTACGATATGTATTATACAGTGATCGAAAAATAGCCTCTATATAGATTCTTTTTTCATTCGTTGAATTGTAGAGAAGGCCTTAGGCATGTAAATAACAATCGCAAGACTTTTGTTCCAACGAAATGTAAATAAATCTCCGTAATTATCCTAGCCTCTCGCATGTATTGTGATGATACATACTCATAATTACAACTACCATTCTCCATCGTTCCATTATTCTTTTCAGTTTTCCTCCCCCTATTTATTTTCAGCCGTCTACACGTGAACTCTGTCCGTGATATCTTTTTTAATCTCTCCGCATTCATGTTGAATTACAGAGGGTACGGGGTGGGTATGAGGGCTTTTTGAAGTACTTTCGTTGCCCGTTGTTTGTGTTTCGTTATCTAAATTGTGAAGCATTCTGTCCGGATTAGACGGGTATATCGGACTCAAAGTTGGTCCTTCTGTACGAGTTTGGTCTTTTACATAATGTTTGCGTTTAAACGTTTTGCCTTGTTAATTGCTCGGTTTTAAATTTTATTTCAACCCCTTTTTACGTTTAAAAGTGTTTTTGCAAGCTTTTTCTCTGTAAACTGTTCTGTCACGAATTTTTATTTAACGGGTACTGTAATGCTGTTTCCCAGAGGAAATTTGATTCTTATCTTTTGATGGAAATGATGACAGCGTTTCATGTTTTATTGTAATGTCTTTCTATCATTACGTACAGCATTTCTGTTCAGGAAATGAAACCTGAAAGAATGATATTGATGTTTAAACGTAACAATGCCTTGGTTGACAGATATTGTGTCTAATTTTAGACTTCTCTTGCTCGAATTCAACAAACACCGGTCCTCGAAGACATCTGAGACCCTTTGGGTCCGGAAAGTGCCATCACAGCCGACCACAGTCCGACATTATCAGTTTACTGTCTGTATCTGTCTTCGGGGACCTTGGGATGTGTCGGGCGATGCACAATGAAGTGAAATGTGACGCCTACATTGTGCCTCGTTTGCTTTGATAACTATACTTGAATAGGCGTCTTGAGGAGGCTGAGTTCTAGTTGGAACTTATGACTCCGATTTTATGCTTGACTTTGTTTTTAGAGCTTTGTTGAATATAAAAATACTGCTTTTACTGCCTTGAATTATTATTCCACGCGAACCGAAGCGGTGAGAAAATAAGCGAAGTTTGAACGGTTATTATTGTACTGGGCACTGGGGAATATAGTTTTTGATTAAAATCAGAGCATCAGCATGATTAGGTTTTCTGTTTTTATTAGACCATGTTACGTAACGCGTTTTTAAAACAAAACATGTTAAAGATTTGCGGTTCTAACTATAACATGACAAAGTTACATAAAAACGTTGGCCTGCATGATTTTAATTGCAGAGTAACACGAAGTGTCTATTCAGGATTTTCTTTGAAGAAACCCAGCACGTAACATTACGTAAATAAAGACATCACAAGAAATAGTAAATCCTTTGATTTGTTTACGTTACGCCTAACTCTTTTAGTTGCGAAGCTTCCTGGGGAAAGTTTACATTAATGGAGCGAGTACTGTCGGAGAGTGATTGAGAACAGATGTTTTTGAGAAATTATAGGATCAGAGTGGTAGGTGTTAAAATAGAAAAAAAAAGTGCTGGTAATTGATCAATTTAGCATTGCTTTTATACGAAACTTATTTAAGATTTTTATCACTGAAACCAAGTAGATAATCGGTTCACGGCAATCACATCTAAAAGCGCCATTTTACACAGATTATATCACTATTTCATAACTACCGCCTAACAGTTATACAATTATGAAATACAAGTATCGAATACGGAATTTGAAATATGAATTGGTTTACTAGTGCAGTGTGAACACAGCACGCTAGTGACGTGACGCAGCTTGGTGTGGACGGCGTATGATGGATACAAAAGGCTACTATTGTGGAGTCGGAAACTGAGAGGGATTCTGTCAACGCCTGTCGATGTTTTGTTCGTCATGACGAGGGAGGTTGGCGTCGCGTGTGGGGATGTAGTTGGACTGGGAAATTGTATAGCTATGTCTAGATATTCATGCTATAAACCTTAATTAATGTAATTAAGGTCTATTATCAACTGTGCAAATTATACAATGGTTATTCCGTGTATGACCGTTCGTTACACGTTGAGAGCACGTTAGACAGTCGGTCCTGGGTGTCATACGAATATCTATGACAGTCTTTACGGGCAGTCAGAAGCCCGAAAGTCTGACAACCGTTATAAGCTCAGGATATCGGTATTACCCAGTAACTGGGTTGCGGAGGTCTGATGGCAGTCGCTCCGTGTAAAATACAGGTATTCAGCCGCATCTGGGGGCCTACTCCCTAAGTCCGTCAACGAAAACGTAGGAGTGAACAAAACAAATGTCAAGTTCAACTTTTCGGACGGGCAAAAACACATCGGTAGTAGGGACAACTGTCAAATCGTGTTTTCATTCATTCTTAGTTCGGGCCCCGAAATAATTGTATCGAAATAATTGTATAGGTCCTCACGCCCGGCGCTCGTGAAGGTATATAGTATATTGCAGTTATAAGAGAAATCAAGACTAACGGCTTCCTATACATGTTGAGGTATAAATACATTTTACAATCTTGCCGGTCGTATTTCTGTAGGCAGTGAGTTTGCGAACAAACTGATGCAAAGCCTCGTACACATCGTATTAAAGTACTAAGTAGATAAGCCGTTACTAACTACGCTGCCTGTCCGTCCACTTGATCATGGTAAACCCATTTCCCGTTCTCTGCGATAAGCTACTGATAACTAATCATGTTTCTCTTTTATTACGTAGAAAAATATATTTTGTACTTTTTTGTGTTGATAAAATTTGGTCCTCTCGGAACTTTTTTATAAAAGCAATTCACATTTAGGTTCTATGAAAATAAAAGTTCATAACGGGTGCTTTTTGAACAGATTTTTTTTGTAGACTAATTAAATTTACAACACTTTTTTTACATGGTTGCCTCTCTTGGTACATGAGGGTTTCGTTGACACAAAGTTCAGCTGCCTGATGATGATGTTCCGTTATAAATATGACGAGCCTATAACCCTTTATCGGACCTGCCTGATTTAGAACCTTTTCGATAAGCAGTTGTCGACCGATTCGTTTTTTTATCTCGTTCCGACGACGATTCTCGTAACGAGAGAGAGAAAGAGATAGCTTACCGAATGTTTCGACAACTGACTAATCGAATCATTCTGAATCAGGGGGCTGATCTCTGTACATACAAATACATACATACACAATCAGCCCATTACTAATATCCCACTACCTGGGAACGGGCTTCTTCTCACAATGAAAAGGGTGTAGGTCTTTATCCACCACGCTGGCCTGGGGGCCTACTCCATAAGTCCGTCAACGAAGTTAGTCGCCCGTCCGAAAGTAGCCCGAAATTTAGGAGTGAACAAAACAAGTGTCAAGTTCAACTTTTCGGATGGGCAATAACACATCACACACTATCGAAAACTTTTATGGAGCCTTCTCTGTGTGCAGATTTCCTCCCGATGTTTTCCTTCACTATTAACGCAAATAACAATCAAATTCTTATCTCTGTACACCACTAATTTTTCTTGCTTTTTACTGAAGCTAATCTACTTAAAATACTTCAACTTTTATACAAACCTAACATATTTTCATTCTAAATACAAGCACGCCAAACAAAAATACTCCTACGAAAACATGTTTACGGAAAGATTTCGACCCAAACAGATGGCTAAAAGTAAAAAAACATTGCAACCGTTTGTTTACACATTGCACGCGTGATTATTCCGTGTAATGAGTTGGGTGCATTAGTTGGAATAATAAACTGGAGTTTAAGATAGAAAGGTGGAAATTTTGATACGTGATCGAGGTGTTACAATGTTGTATTGGAAACAACTACTTAGAAACAACTATACACTAGGATGCGGTGAAGGGTGAGCGCTTTTGGGGGCAGTCTTATGTAAAACTAGCTTTTGCCCGCTGCTTCGCTTGCGTGAAATTATGAACCCGTTAAGTGACGATTTTCCATACAAACTTTCATCCCCTGTTTAACTCCCTTAGGGCTTGAATTTCGAAAAATCCTTCCTTATTCCTTGTCTACATTATAAAGGGAACCTCTGTGCAAAATTTCAGCTTTCTAGGTCCAAGGGCTTGGACTGGGCGTTGATGAGTCAGTCAGTCAATCAGTCAGTCAGGACTTTTCTTGTTATTTACATGATTGACGTTCAAAAATAACTAAGTTATTCTAGTCTATTTTGAATAAACGAGTTTTGAGTTTGAGTTTGGAGAAGATATATCGCAGAGATTTAAATGTATCTGTAGCAGTTTTGGTCGGCTTGTGGCTAATTATCAACCGCCCGGATCATGTGATTTGCAAGGTTAAGCTGTGCTTGCCGCGGTCAGTCCGTGGATGGGTGACCGTTCGTTACACATCGAGGCCCCTCCGTGCCTCGGAGAGCATGTTAAACCGTCAATCCCTGGTGTAATACGAATACCTATGACAGTCGTTACGGGTAGTCAGAAGCCCAAAAGTCTGACAATCGGTATCTATCAGATAATTTAATTAATTCCTTGCATACCTTATAGGAAAGGTATTATCTAATACATATCGAACTGGTATAGCAAGTGAACATAGAAGTCGGAAGCCAGTTGAACATGATAACAAATCGTTAACGTTGTGACTGACATAGACGAATGGGCCGAGTTAGAAACGCGATTACACGAAAAAAACAAAAACAATCTGCTAGCGTGCCCTTTCAAGATTTCGTCTGTCTCGTCTCATAAGTAAACTAGTCAAATATAAGTCTATGCAGAAAAAGGCAACCAAATATAATTCTAAGTAGTTTGTATTATCATTATCCTACTAAGCTCGGGTAATACGTAATTTAATATTTAGTTTTGGATCAACAAAAAAATCTTGGTCGCGTTTCGCCCGCCTCGTGCAGGCGCGCGACTCGCGGACGCACTGTGAATGCAACTGGCGTCTACATGCATTTGATTTACACGCCCTCGCGCTAGCACCCGCGCCCGCCTCCACTCTGAAATACGGCTGTGACCCTAGTCGTACCTGATGGTAAGCAGGATCTACAGTGCGCAGGAGCACACTAAATTAATAGAGATAAAGAGGGCTTCCCCTATACCACTCTGGCTCTCGCATACACACAACGGAACACAGTAAACTGCTTGGCGCTGGACTTTAAGTAAGGGTCGTAGCTAGCCAGGCGGACCGTATATATCCTACCACCAAGCATGCTGGGTTTTAAATCCTATTCACACAATAAAAGGATGTATGTGTGAGTTGATACTCAGACTATTACAAAGCCTAGTGATGCTATGATTGTGAAGGGTTAAATATAAAATATATTAGTCATAAATGGTCAGTACTACACATAGAACTGAAAGGTACATTCACAGTATGTTACAAAACGTAATCGTAACAGTTTACCACGTTGTATTGCGCGTTAACAACATAAGGTGATGATTAACATTAATCGCCCACCGTGTTGAAATTGTAAACACCGTAGAAATGAGGCCTTGGATGTGTATGAGATTGTATTTTGAAATTCATTGATGTTTTTCTTTATGTTTGATATTGAAAGCTGGAAACTGCAAGTGAAAAATACTTAAAAGTTAGATTGGCTATGTTGAGGGGTTTAGTATTATCCTACTATACTACTAATATTGTAAACTAGAAGTCGCTTGTGCCCGCGTGGATGTTGTTTATCGCCTATTCTGCGTTTTTCTCTACTATAATATGCATGTATTATATAAATAAACCTTCCTCTTGAATCACTCTATCTATTAAAAAAAACCGCATCAAAATCCGTTGTGTAGTTTTAAAGATCTAAGCATATATAGGGACAGACAGCGGGAAGCGATTTTGTTTTATACTATGTAGTGATGTTTAGATGTTTGTGAGTTTGTGATTTGGATGTTTGTGACGACATAACAGCTGAACAGATTTGAATGAAATTTATCATACAGGTAGCCCATAACATGGATTAGGACATTGGATACTTTTTATCCGGGTACATACAGTAGTTTTTCCTAGGATGCGAGTATAACGGCGGGCAACAGCTGGTTTATATTGATTGGTGATTTTTTTTTCATCCTGCTGTGCTGTTATCAGTTACTTATGATGTGATTCACATCAGCCATGTGTCATCTCCCAGTATACTTTCCTTTTGTAAGTTTGAAGTATATTTATCAGTCAATTCAGCCGTTTGCATTGCGGTACCATTGAGACCATATTTTTGATTCTTTTTTTGCGTGATTCCTGCACTTAACATTGGTCCCTTGTACTTATTCTAAATCATAACTGTACTTACTAAAATTTTTAAAAATATGGATTTTGAAATAGTAACCGTGGAGTTACGGAAACAAATAATTGGAACTATGCACCTAAATTGGACTTTTCATAAGTGCCTGTAATGGTTTATTTGAAATAAAAACGTTTGATTTGATTTGAGTACTGGAACTAACAATTTTAAAAGCAATTCCACTTAAAATTAATCTTACTTCATACTTAAGCTCTAAGTACCCATAAATAAAGGCGCGTCATGAGCTTTCACTCGCTCTCACAATATTGACGAATGAAAACGTTTGTCAGTGAGTCATACTACAAAATTACTATAGATACTATAAAACTGCGCTACTCATAAGTAGCTCAGTTTTATGTCTAACAATAAAGGTACAATTACTAGCCACTAGTTGTTCTGTAATTGTTGTGTAGGTTAATTTTGTCGGTAGCTTATTGTTACCTTGCTGTAGGTGGCGATAAATATTTAGTTGTTTGCACAAGGAAAATAATTGAGAATAAATAATTGTGTCTTGTGCATGCGTATTCTGCATTTGTGACACTGTGTGTAGAGTGATTTTGTGTCAATCAGAATAGTAGTTTAGGCTACGAGATTTTTTACAAACATATCGTACATATTTAATATACATCATCATCAGCCTATTACTGTCTCACTGTTGGGCACGGGCCTCTTCTCACAATCAGAAGAATTTAGGCCTAAGTGTGCGTCCTGAGTGACGGCGCACGAGCAGATTGCGGAGCTGCTTTACCGTGGCTTTACCGTCAATACCTGTCCTTAGTGCACGCGGGAAAGTTGACGCCTACGCGCGTGTTTCGTTTATTGTACTTTGGTTTTAATAATGTCGATATCAAAATTCAAACGTTTCGAACGTTTATTTAATGCGCCGTTCATTCCGCCTGCGCCGTGCGCCGTCACTCAGGACGCACACTAGTTCTCCACGCTGACTTGGTGTAGGTTGGTGCACTATACACAGCATTGACAACTGTTTGGAGCCCTCACAGATGTGCATGTTTAACTTAACGCAAGTGATAATCAAATTATGATCCGTATATGAGCTCGAAAAGTCAGAGGTGCGGGCTGGGATCCAACTCAGACGTTCTACCGCTAAGCCATCATTGCTTCTTCTTTAATATAGGGTACATTAAAAGTCTCCACGAGTGACAATACCTAAGTACGCCCGGCGCACCCTGGGCAGTCAGCCCCGCTACCAACCTTGCTGACTGGCTAATCTTTTCACCACGACATGATCTGTTCTCGCTTAGCTCGTAGAAAAACAAAAAAATATTAATAATTGACTCATTTTGAAAATAATCTCCTTTAAAAACTCAACTAGAGCTACCTAAATTAAGTAAAAATTATATCTCAGCAGATAAATATGAATCTGTTTATACCATTTTCCATTAAAATCCTCTCGAATGAGTTAATAGGACGAAACCTCAAATTACCGGAGCGTTCATCCGTGGCTAACGTAATTAATGTAATTATTAATAAACATTATCGTCTCTGAATAAATGATTGCGGGGAAAATGATAAGCGTTGTTGACGGATTTATATTATGCTTTTATTTTCACAATTATATTTGCCTTTGAGGAACGTCCACTCATTGTGTTTTATAGCAGACATCAACCTAACATAAGCAACATTTATAATTATTTGACTTGCTGCATTTGGCTGTTCTCGCATCTGGTGGTAGGCGCAGACAGGACTCCCTTATACCTCTCTGGCTCTCACATACACACGACGGAACATAGTAAACTGCTTGGACTTTAATGCCCAGGTGATAGCTAGCCAGGCGGACCGTATAGATCCTACCAAAGCAGGTATTAGGTCCCATGAATTATGCAGCAATCCTATCGCCAGTAACCGGATATAATTTATAACTTTGAGCTAACTTATAAAAAACTCTAATAACGTATTGTCTGACCTAGGAACAGAACCTCACGCTAGACAGCTGCGCTTGCGACCACCAAACCAATGAAGCGTATCGCAGGAACGTAGCAATAAACCTTACCTTCACAATCGGAACGTGTTGTGTTTATTTCTATAATAATAAGTCACCATTCGACGTTGAGCTACGTATGGTATTCCGAAATACCGCTCACCGAAAGGACGGTTTTCCGATAACACTCTACTCCGACGGTTAGTTGAACGAAAAAATAATTGGCCGATGAAACGTTTCGCCGATAATATTATTCATCGACGGTTGGTAGTCCGAATGAATCCTTCCAAGTATTAAGGTGCAGTCGACGGAGCCCCGCTTCGCGGGGCACCTATTTCTGGGTAAATGGTTTGAAAAAACCTAACATGAAGGGCATGACGGGGGCAGCATTCGCTCGCTTCGCTCGCTCATTCTAGCCCCCGTCATCCCCTTCAAACCTAACCTATCCGAGTCGGGGTGACCCAATTCCCGAGCTCGCTGCGCTCGCTCGCTAGAAGAGTGTTTTCGGTGAACCGTTACATCGGCGAAGGATTCATTCGGACTACCAACCGTCGATGAATAATATTATCGGCGAAACGTTTCATCGGCCAATTATTTTTTCGTTCAACTAACCGTCGGAGTAGAGTGTTATCGGAAAACCGTCCTTTCGGTGAGCGGTATTTCGGAATACCATACGTAGCTCTTCGACGTTGAGGTCACTACAGCAAAGATTACTCAATAGTTATGACTATAGGCTAGAGTTTCACAAGCTAGTCAGCTGCCGATTGAGTTAAGATCAGATTCAGGGCTAGTTTTGTTAAAAGTAACTTTGCTAAGATTACACAATCTTGCAAGTTTGGTCCTACTGGTCGTTGCTACTGGGATTTCATTTGGCGTAATATCTACTTTGATTGTAGGGATTTTTTCTTGTGAGGAGAAAATTTTCGCTGGTGGATTATAAAATGTGTTTTTGCTTGTGATCTGGCACTTTATTGTATTATGATAGAAACCGTGAAGGTAGATATGGTACTGTAGTTAAAAAGAAGACAATAATATTGGTCCTTATTTATGCAGGAGATGCGAATGTTGTGATGAATATGTGGAGTGACAAGAATGGATAAGATAAGGAATGAGTATGTCAGAGGAAGTTTGAAAGTAGCTCCAGTGACTGAAAGTTGAGAAGTAATAGGTTAGAATGTTATGCGGAGGGAAGAAAGTTATGTTACCAGAAGAGTGTATGATATTAATGTGGATGGATATATAAGTAGAGGTAGGTCAAAGAAAAGATGGATGGATTGTGTGAAGGATGATATGGGTAAGAAAGAAGTGAGTACTGAGATGACGACTGATAGATGAGAATGGAAGAGGAATACATGTTGTGCCGACCACACCTAATTTGTGGGATAAGGACAGGGAAATGATGATTTACGACTGTATGGTATGAAGATAAAGTTATAAGTTATTTGTAGGATGGCATTTCAAGATCTAATCAACTATTAACATAATAACGCTACCTTTTAAATCTAAACTCTAATTACTTAACCAATTACAATCTCAAAATTCTAACTACCATAAAATTAAACCAAAGTAATTGCTAAGCTAGTTTGCAGTTAAGAAATACATTTCAAAGCAGGGTCTTATCTCACAAAGGAAATTCCATACCTTAAGTACCTATAACGAGGTATTCGTTTAGCTGCCAAAGGACCAGAGACCCCAAATGTTTGTCTTTGGCCGTCCAACAACCAATTACGTAGTTCTAAATTTATAAAGTGCTGTTCCAAAATGAAAATGGCCGCGTTTGGAAATCCTCTTTGAAACACTTTGTTTGTTATTTTAGCGGTGAAACGAGCCCTGAAATTATTTTCCGTTTTAGTTCCGAGGAACTGGTTTGAAGGATTAATTTTTAAAAGATTTTTTTTATTTCTTGAAGTAGTTCTGATCTTTTATTTCTGTGGTCTTTAGAGTCGCAGTGCAATCGAATACCAAAGTGCCTATATTTCCGTACAAACATACATAAACCCACGCCTTTTTTCGTATGGGGGTAGGTAGAAACTATAGAACGCCACATGCTACGATCTTTACATACTCCGTTTAGTCCGGTCAAGTTAGCTCAAAAAACAGGGGTAGGTTAACAGAAATTCGCATAGAGCTGAAAATTGGTACGAATGTTCGGAACACCATTATAAATCAAATGTAAAAAGTCCCCAGCGATCCCACACTTGCAAAAAAAAATATTCAAGGTCAAAGTTCGCAAATATGGGTTTTTTGCGTTTTTTAGCCAAACGGTAAGTTTTATGATAAAAATAGTTCAGCCAAAAATTATAGATTATGCAATTCTCTATAAGAATTGTCTACAATTTTTCTCCTAAACGTCACCGTTTCTGAGATATAATGGTTGAAAAAGTTGTATTCTTTATAATATGCGTTTCTACGCCACCTGGAAGATAGTGTACTTGGCGCGTTTTTTTAACGTGGTTTCTCCAATAGGCCTATCCCACAATCTATTGTGATCCTGTTTAATTCAATACTAATTCAAAATATATAAAAACTGGTACTATTGGAAATGATGAAAGCCGTATGAATTCTAAAAAATTAGGTCAAATTATCCGTCTCATTCATAATCATCTGATAATACTGCTTCCTCTTCTTCTTGTTCGTCTTCTTGTACTTCTTCTTCTGCTTGTTCTTCTTCTTCCTGCTGGGTGTAAGTAAATTGGTCTAACAGCGATGTATCAGATGTCTCCTCACTGATATTGTACGAATCCTCTTCTGATGGTGATTCAACATTGGAGCACGACTGACCTTGACAACTGGTACATGTTAATCGCCATCAGAAGAGGATTCGTACGATATCAGTGATAAAGAATACAACTTTTTCAACCATTATATCTCAGAATCGGTGACGTTTAGGAGAAAAATTGTAGACAATTCTTATAGAAAATTGCATAATCTATAATTTTTGTCTGAACTATTTTTACCATAAAACTTACCGTTTGGCTAAAAAACGCAAAAAACCCATATTTGCAAACTTTGACCTTGAATAATTTTTTTTGCAAGTGTGGGATCGCTGGGGACTTTTTAAATTTGATTTATAATGGTGTTCCGAACATTCGTACCAATTTTCAGCTCTATGCGAATTATTGCACTTTAAAATGTCTAATTTGACCGGACTAGTTCGCTTCCTCCACGTTCATACATCTTGTCATCAACGCACGCCGGTTGAGAGTATTACGCAACTCTCCTTTTTGAAGAACATCATCGATAACATCGATGTATGTTCTTCTAGGGTGTGCTGTACTGGCGTTTCTACTGACATCTGCCTTATAAATTTCTTTTGTTAATCACCGTTCACTCATTCATTCAACATGACCAAACGGCCTAAGCATACTTCTTACAAATGTTGTCACTATTTAATCTTTTAAACCGCAACTTTGTCATATCACATCATTCCTCAATCTATCATTCAAAGTTATACCGCACATACTCGTACTTCGCAAGGAACGCATTTCCTATATTTCAAAAATACACACATCAAAAGTGTCTAGGGATCAACATATATTTTTGCAATAACTTTTCTCCTGATTGATATTAATTAAAATTTTCTTTAAGGATTCATCAAATAAAGTGTTTTCGTTTGTCACAGTAACGATAAACCAAGTCACCTTTGCATTAATAAAGAAATTTGCCATTTTCCTAATAAAGGGATTTTTGACATTTGAACCACTAACACAAAAGTTCGAAAAAAAGACTGAAATAACAGTTTTCTTTAAAATTTTATTGGGTAACTTAAACAATTAATAATCCGTGTTTCTACCGCGAACACTAACAACACAAGAACATCGGTTTGGCATACTCAAAATGAGTTCATCCAAATCACGCTGTGGAATGGCCGCCCATGTTCGTTGCAACAACAAAAAAAGGTCTTCTTGCGACTGGATACCCTCCATATTCGGCAGAGCTCTTCTCTGTAGCATATCCCATGCATGCTCAATCGGGTTCAAGTCTGGCGACTGAGCAGGCCAGGGCAGGACATTGATGTTAGCTGCGGCGAGAGTCTGTCTTACAACTCTTGCGGTGTGCGGTCGTGCATTATCATGCATTAACTGAAATAAGGGACCGATTTGCGCTTGTAGAGGAACGATGACGTCTGATACAATCGTCTCAGCATAAATTTGAGCGTTGAGGTTGCCTCTGATCCAAATCAACTCAGTTCTTCCGCCGATCCAAATACCCGCCCATACCATGATGGTTCCACCACTATAAGGATGGACTTCCTGGCAGGATTTTAATCGCTGTTGGCGTCCAGGGGTTCTCCAGTGTCGTATACGTCTTGTATCCGGTCTCATACCAAAACGAGACTCATCAGAAAAGCACACGAAACGCCATTGTTCTTCTGCCCAATTTCTGTGTCCAAGAGCCCATTGATATCGAATCCTACGATTGTGCATTGCTATAGGTGGTACCCGTAGCGGTCTTCGGGAATGAAGGTTCACTTCATGCAAGCGGTTTCTGACTGTTTGGTCGCTAATTAAGTTCCCTGAAGAGTGATGAAGCCTCACGGCTAACATCATGGCGGTTATTGTTGGAGCTCTTCGAGTTAAGATTTGAATGTATCGGTCTTGTCTCCGTGTGGTGCAGCGATACCGTCCTCCATGGCGCTCAGCCACGGTACCAGTGCTTCGGTAACGTGTCCAAAGTCGACTGATAACACTCTGACTTGTATTCAGAGCTAAAGCCACAGTACGTTGCCGGGAACCAGCTTCTATCATTCCCACGGCTCTGAGCATTTCTTCCCTGCTTAAATGACGTCGCCGCTCCATAATAACGTTGGTTTTAATCAGTAGTAGGGAAACAGTAGCACTAATAATGTCTTCAATGCGTTGTATGTTTTTATAGGGAAAATATTGACAGCTGATTTTCATCTTTTACTCGAATTTGATTCACAGTTCCTGATTCAAATTATGAAATGCACCAAAAAGGATCCATATAAATTTATAAAATCATAAATTTATTACAAAGCCACATCTCAATCTCAAGAAATCCGCATAAAAATGATTGATCCCTAGACACTTTTGATGTGTGTAGAATTTTCAATCTATCATAGATGATGCTAGCTTTTAGCGGCGATCGTTCCATTTTTAAACAAAAGCTAATGACAATTCTGCCCACGTTTCTGTTTCCGCTCTCATATTATAGATACGTGTTACAGATATTCAGGTCAGTCCAACTTGCAACAAATGAAATAGTTTTAAATTCAATAAAACTGGCAACATTGTTTGATGCAATTTTAGGGAATGGTTGTTAGAAGTTGGTATGCGCTAAATATTTGAGTGTAATAATGCTGGAACTTTTGTTTGAAATACTAGTTAGTATTCCAAACAAAATTAATCAATCAAATAGAATTGATTAAAAGACTTTGTTGTTTTTTTTATGTTGTTCGAAACAACGAGACGAACGTCCGAAAATTTTCTTTTAAAAGCTCCTTCTAGTTTTATGTGCTCCTCAACCTTCGTCAAATATTCTTCTTTTGCATAAAACTATTCGAAGATCGCAGTTTATTTTTAAATATTTTTTCCTAGTCTAAAATGCACATATTCTGGAGATACTATTAGGTTTATACACTGAAATAATACCAACCACGAACACAGGAGGGCGTTGTGTCCGTTGAATTTCGTCAACCAAACACATTATCCAATTCACTATACATTATCCGGCAATTACAGCAATTGCTGCTGACTTCATCGAAACATTGACCTTTTCGCGGATTATACGGACCTCGGCGGGTTGGACGCATCATTCGTTATCACTATCATACGGACACAACCGCGCGCCCCGTGCGTGCTCAGTTGGTCGGCGACTCGCGCGCGGTTAAGACGTATCTACGTCGTTCCGCCCAATTAAACTACAATCCATCGTACATTGGCCACGCGAAAATTCTTCACAACCGGTCCGACCTGTTAAAGGTATTTTCCTTCGATCACGTGCGACATTCATAACGAGCAGTCTTTCAAATGTAAGCAACGAACTGTTCGAAGGAACCAATTCCGTGTAAAGTGCGTGTTATACGATGCTTTGTCGGAAAGCGTAAACAAGTATAGTACAAAAGGATTGCAGTGTTATAGGATAAGTTGAAAAACATGCTTGTGTAAGTGGAAGTGTAGGGAGAGCCGCCGGGAACGGTAGTGTCGGAATGTACGAGGTATCGTGCGTCGCCGGCAACAAAGTAGACGCTGCGTACGCAGTCAAGAGCCTGTCGAACGTGATACCACCAGGGATGGGGCACACGGTGTCCGTGCAGCGTCACCATGCGCATTCACAATCATACAAGCACAAACAGGAGCTGCCGCCTCCTGTGAGCAAGCCTGATGCTTTGAAATCTCATGTTATGAGACTCCTGAAACGATCGAAAAGCCACACGCCAGCTACCAGGGCCGCAGAAAACCAAAGCGATCCACGAAACTTCGATCGGAGAACTGTGTTTGCCAGGCCTGTGGTTGATGAACAGCGGCGCAGAAGGAATTCGGCTGAGCGTCGTCGCAGTGGTGATAAGAGAGTGATGGTGACCATAGTGGACGGTCTTCCGGTTGTCGTAACCGGTCAGAACCAGGTGCCACAACCGCCTCAGCATCCTCCGCCGGTTACTCCGCATCATCGGCATTCTCATAAGGTAAGTTTTAGAATCGATCTTGTAATTGAAAAACGTTGTTTTTTATATCGATTTCCCGGTTACTTCATAATTTTAACATGATTTAGATCTATAAGTTCTGTGCACTGATTTGTGCAAAATTGCGTATAACTAATAGACTGTTAGATTTAATAAACCTTATAATGTACAGGAAATTGCAATTTATTGAATATAACTATCTAAATTACGTTTTAACACTTTATCTCGATCTTTAACTATTTTAGAACTACTAATTATCGCCATCCTAAATATGCGTTAACGGCAAAGATAGCGTAAAACAATTGAACTAAAAGTCGTTTGCATATTTGTTTAACGTATGAGTCTTACGTCATGATTGCGTTATCTTAATTACCTCCACGCTTATGGGAGAGAACAGATCTAGTTACAGAATAACAAAGCAACGTCTATTGAAACTAAAACTTAATTCTAAGAATTATTATGTGAGTAAAATATTGCGTTTTATTTAATTCAAACGGATAGGGAAAATTACGAATAAAATTCTGTATAATACAGCGCCAATATAATTAGGAATATGTTAGTGTGGAAAGAGACCAAAGGAAATAAAATAAAAGAATATGTAAAACCCTCTACCATACGCAAAATTCACGATGAATTGAGCGTATAAGCAGAAAGCGAACATCGACGAATGAGTATTGAGGTATGGCCGTTTTAAGGTATTTTAGAGGTTACCAGCGGCTTCCCCCGCGTGGACCTATGTCGTTTATCGCGTATTCCGCGTTTTTCTCTACTATATTTATGCACGTATTATACATATAAACCTTCCTCTTGAATCACTCTATCTATTAAAAAAAAAACGCATCAAAATCCGTTGCGTAGTTTTAAAGATCTAAGCACACATAGAGACAGACAGCGGGAAGCCACTTTGTTTTATACTATGTAGTGATGTGTACTGTACTTTCATTATAAATGTGACTTTTCAATCCTTTTTTATCAATACATATAAAAGGAGAAGCTAACTGACTGACTGATCTATCAATGCACAGCTTAAACCGCTGGGGTTAGAAAGTTGAAATTTTGACAGTAGGTTGGTTCCTTTTGTAACGGAGGCATCCACTAAGAAGGGATTTTTCGAAATTCAACCCCTACGGGAATTAAATAGGGGATGAAAGTTTGCATGGAAAATCGTCACTTAACGGGTTCAAAATTTCACGCAAGCGAAGCTGCGGGCGAAAGCTAGTTGTATATAAAATAACAGCCAAAATACCTTCAAACGGCCATATTTCAAAACGCGTTTTTCGTCTACGCTTTCTGCTTAACTACGCCCAATTGTTATCCAGTAAGCCTACAGTCTAACATGGATTTAAACGAACATGGCGAAATAGAGAACGAAAATGAAATGTACTGGATATGACAGCTTTTTGACATCTTCAAAAGCAGCGCCGACATCCACGTTCATGTACTGTATACACTATGCATAGTACAATGACAGACAGAACTGATGAACAATGCGTATCTGGCTTTAGAATCTTCGCATGTGGTGTTCTGTGATTTTTGCGTACCAATGCGTGCGCAATTTTCGTTTTTCAACATCAACATGAAGTGATTTAATACATATACAGTGGTGGACATATAATTAGAAACACCAAGTGTGACTTTTATTTTTAGTACAATTTAACTTGACAATTAATGTTTTACGTATCATAGAGGGCTTATACCTATTTAGCTACAATCTATCCACATCATGAAGTATTATTATGTCAGTTTTGGAAATATCATACAACCGTTTATGTAAAAACTGGTATACTTTATAAAATAAAATGAAGCAACACAACGTACTAAGGTGGACAACTAATTAGAAACAGAAAAAAAACATTATCATAAATATGAACAAAGTCAACGAAACAATAAATAATGAAGTTAAATGGTACAAACGTTTTATAGTAAACAATTAATGTTTGGTTGGAAAGCCTCTGCTGTCGATTACAGCTCTACAACAACGTGGCATTGATTCTATCAATGTTTCATACATTTCTAGGGAATATTTCTCCAAACTTCTACAAATGCGTCTTAAAGTTGTTGTAGTATGATACTAGTAGTAGTACGATATTAGTGATATGTTTATTGGACAATGTTTTCTTTACAATGTACCACAAATTTAGATTTGATTCAAATCCAGACTATTTGCAGACCAATCTAACTACGACACTAATTAGTATTTTAGAAATGCTTTAGTGTTATTTCTTTGGTTTGGATTATTGTAGTGTCGGTGTTAGATTGGTCTGCAAATAGTCTGGATTTGAATCAAATCTAAATTTGTGGTACATTGTAAAGAAAACATTGTCCAATAAACATATCACTAATATCGTACTACTACTAGTATCATACTACAACAACTTTAAGACGCATTTGTAGAAGTTTGGAGAAATTTTCCCTAGAAATGTATGAAAAATTGATAGAATCAATGCCACGTCGTTGTAGAGCTGTAATCAACAGCAGAGGCTTCCCAACCAAGCATTATTTGTTTATTATAAAACGTTTGTACCATTTAACTTCATTATTTATTGTTTCGTTGACTTTGTTCATATTTATGATAATGTTTTTTTTTCTGTTTCTAATTAGTTGTCCAACTTAGTACGTTGTGCTGCGTCATTTTATTTTATAAAGTATACCAGTTTTTACATAGACGGTTGTATGATATTTCCAAAACTGACATAGTAATACTTCATGATGTGGATAGATTGTAGATAAATAGGTATAAGCCCTCTATGATACGTATAACATTAATTATCAAGTTAATTTGTACTAAAAATGAAAGTCACACTTGGTGTTTCTAATTATATGTCCACCACTGTATATACTTTATTGTAAACTAAAATAAACAAAACAGTAGGAATACACGTAGTTAAGAACGGTACAAATGGCGGTCTTATCGCTTAAAGCAATTTCTTCGAGACAACCATCTGAACGAAATAATTGTTAAGAAAAATATGTATAAAGGGCAGTTTGCAGCGTGCAAATATATAACCTAACTAGTTAACCCGGCGAACTTCGTACCGCCATTTTTTTTTTCGTGAATATTTTCGAAAATCCTATTTGTCAATATAATGAAGATCTCTCACAGTATTCTGTCTCATTCGCTCAATCACTTTTCATACAAAAGATTTTAAAAAAAAGGTAAAATTAAAAAAAAAAAAAATTACAAAGCAAACCTTGTCATGGCACACAAAAAAAATATCCAATTTAGTGCAATAGATAAAAATCTAATTACCGTAAACAAAGATTCACATAAGTAAATATCAGAAATTATTACAAAAAAATAACTGCATTAAAACTTTCGAAAAATAAAATTCAGTTAGGACAAAAAAACTTCGGCGGCCTCATTGTAAGACTAGTAGTACACTATCGTGTAGCCGTTTAGACACGCATCGTTAGCCGCTAACAAAAAATAGAATTAATTGCCACGTTCTTTTATTAGTAGGTACTGTCCGTTTTAGAATTCGATCTAATTATTAATTGATACTGGTCTTGAATTTATTGGGTATACAGTTATGTAAAGAAATTTTAAAATAACAGAAGTTTGTGGAGATTATTATTAACAAATGTCATGTGGTGCGTTCGATGTTGTGGTCATAAATACACCACAACATCGAAGATCCGCTTTATGCCGCCGGTATTATGTTAATTAAAGGTGTTTTCTTACATCAGCAAGTATATTATTAGACCTTTAAAGGTAAAACAACAACATAAAATTAACTAAACATCCGTAAACCGTTATACAATGATCGCGTGCTCGCTGAACTATTACGTATCAATTACTGTTACATTTTCAAAGTTTAATAATCTTTTCACTTCTGCAACCGATTGTACATCAGCCGTGTGCGTCGGTCGTTACCCCACTTCGAAAAAGGCGATCGGGAGTTTTTACTTCGACACACATACCCACATACTGGCTGCATGCTAGATGCATTACGAAACGTAAGTAGCGTTTAAAAGTGATAGTCTGTGACTAATCAGTTTGATATCGGAATGGATTTTAATATCATTGCCCCAGATTGCCCCCGTATTCGCAATTTGCAGGGACGTGTGAAAGAAAGAGTGAATAATTTCCATTTCTGTGGCTTATATGCAAATAAAGCTGTTTAATATGCGTTTATTAATGATCTTCGCTTGTGGCGGATGAGCGAAAGTAATTAGGTTGGTTTTGATTAAACCGGTTTGTTTCCTATATAGTTTATTATGTTGATTACATTGAACGGAAAGAAAACAATTTCTGTTTAGTTGTATCAAACTTTGATTCACTTTGGGACATTGAAATCATTCACATGGAGAGTAAAGTACAAAAACTTAACTCTCATATATAAAAGATAGCTTCATCATCATCATTCAGACAAAAGACGTCCACTTCAGGACATAGGCCAACCCCAAGCATCCCCGCATCGACCGGTCCTGTGCTTTTCGCATCCAGCGGCTTCCCTTGACCTTCACCAGGTCATCGGTCCAAAGATACCTTTAACAATATTAAAATCAAGTGGTAGAAATTAAAGCTTGTAATAAATCAAATACATCAATATCCAAGAAAATCCCTTAAAAGCACTTCAATATATTCCACTCAAATTATCAATATTCTCTCTTCATCGCACTTACTATTCATCTATGTCCTGGAACCGCGATTGCATGTGATTCTAAGAACAGCTCTATTCCCCACTTGACATGCTGTCATTACGATTCTGTTACACAATCAGCCGGTCAGTAAACAAATATCGTGGGTTCCTTGAACGCGACCGAACGGCTATATTTACCCGCACGTGTGTTCCGTCCATTATTTTTAGCATGCCGTATGAACGATTCTGAGACGTATTGATTGATTGTGCGATTTGTCGTGGGAGAGAAGAATTGTGTCAGTGCTGAGGCATGCATGCCTATAGGCAGAACTCTAAAATATTTTAAATGTTTTGTACATTCGTGGCGATTATAATATCTAAAGTTTAGATCTGCCGTTGGCGAATTACATACATGTAAAATAAATAAACAAAATTTTCCCTGTAACTGTCTCACTGCAGGGCAAAGGCGCGTCTCGTGCAGAACGGAACGAACATTGATCGCCACGTTTAGCCGTGTACGCACGAACGAACACGAATATCGCGAACACGAATATCGAACACATTGTTTGCACGTGCGTACCACTACCGAACAGTGTGATCGGCGAACACCTTCATAGGAATTCGTGTTCGATGTCCGTGTTCGTTCGTGCGTACCCGACTTTGTTGGCGATTTGATACCATTATAAGTCCAGGTTTCCTCACGATGTTTTCCTTCACCGTACATGAGTATACTTACATGTAAAACTTATTTTCTTTTAGGATTTTTATTAGACCCATCACAGATTCAATAAAACGCCAGAATCCACAATCTATATAAATAAAAAGAAAGGTCTTGACTGACTGACTGACTCATCAACGCCCAGCCCAAACCCTTGGACCTAGAAATCTGAAATTTTGCACAGAGGTTCCCTTTATAATGTAGACAAGGAATAAGGAACGATTTTTCGAAATTCAACCCTTAAGGGAGTTAAATAGGGGATGAAAGTTTGTATGGAAAATCGTCACTTAACGGGTTCAAAATTTCACGCAAGTGAAGCTGCGGGCAAAAGCTAGTGATCAATAAAAAAGTAATAAGAAAAGAAAGAGTAACGGGTTAAACTGTCTGAAACGAACTGCCCGACCGAAAATACTTAGGAAAGAAAATTCGAGGAGAAAATCAGTTTCCACTTTGCTGTTAACATTAATGCTTGTAGAAAGTGTCTGAGTCAACAAGTTTTCACGTGTGTCAGCTTGTTAAAAGGTATGTAAGCTTTAGGAATGTAACGTGCGGCTTTATTAAAAATGCGAGGTTTTTAAGGTCAAACCACAGCATGGAAAATGACCTGTCAAAGGTTGAAAAGGGATTCTGAATTGGGAAAATCTTATGTGACCACCACGCGGTCAGATAATGGAATTACCGTGTTGAATTTAATAAATATTAAAAGGAAAATAAGCGGTCAAACAAACAGTTGAAATAAATTATTTGTTTTTTTTTTTTAGGGTTCCGTACCCAAAGGGTAAAACGGGACCCTATTACTAAGACTCCGCTGTTCGTCTGTCACCAGGCTGTATGTCATGAAGTCATGAACCGTGATAGTTAGACAGTTGAAATTTTCACAGATGATGTTTTTCTGTTGCTGCTACAACAACAAATACTAAAAAACAGAATAAAATAAATATTTATGGGGACTCCCATACAATAGACGTAATTTTTTTTTGCCGTTTTTATAGATATTGGTACGGAATCCTTCGTGCGCGAGTCCGACTCGCACTTAGCCGGTTTTTATTTATTTATTTATTCATTTACAACAATATAAGCTTACAGTCTAGACACCAAAACGCTTACATGCTAAAGAACTTTGTGTACTAACATAACATTACGCCTGTATTCCCTGAAGGGTTGGGCAGGAATGTATAGTGCACCCTCATTTCGCCGTTTTATTTAAGTCTCATGTAATGGGGGGCGAGCCATGCCATTGACCAGGCACAAATCCAGACTCCGGGCTGCTACTGAGAAATTCCACACGAAAAAACACAATAAACACTTTGCCCGAACGAACCCAGGACATCAAGCTCAGCAATCACGCTTACAATCAACGAGGCAGTTGCAACAAACATAAGGATATATCATTTAGTACTTATGAGTTGACATAGTTACTTGTTTCTTTGCGTAATAATGTTAATTGTGGGAAGTTGTTGATAATACGTATTCATAATAAGATAGCGATGTCACAAAGAATCTTTTGAAATACACACGCATTTTTCCCATATGGGGGTAGGCAGAAACTGTAGAACGCCATACTACGATCCTTACATACTCCTTTCGCTTCGTCCACGGTCATACATCTTGTCATACACGCACGTTGAGAGTACTACGCACGTGTCCTTTTTGAAGAACATCACCAATAACATCGATGTATTTCCTTCTAGGGCGTCTTCTACTAGCGTGTCCACTGACATCCGTTTTATAAATTCCTTTTGTTAATCACCGTTCACTCATTCTTTCAACATGACCAAACTATTTAAGTATACTCTTTTTAAATAATGCTAGTTTTATCAAACAACACACTAAGTTTACACAGAAACTGTTGCGAAATATAGGCCTAGCCTATTATAATGCTAAATGTGTTTTTCAACTGCCTAGGAGCTTTTAGCAGCACTTAAGGATTTTCCAGTTTACTTATGCAGTCCTTATGCAAAATACTGACTAGACGTTAGGACTTTACAATGTAGGAGTTTGGCCGAACTTTCCAGCAACGGAAAGAATCTTTATGCCGGCTGTACACTCTCGCCGAGACAGCCTGAGACTTAGATGCTGTCCTTTGCTATTTGATGTAAAAGTTAAGGATAGAGATAGCGCCTCGTGCTGTCTCGGCGAGAGTGTACAGCCGGCATTAGATGTTCTGGTATCCTGGTAGGTTACGCAAGTAAACTGCTTGGTAAGTAAAATAGGGTGGTAATATTAGTCTACAAGTTTAAGCCCGGCCGCACAAATTTGTGACGTGCGTCCGAAGGCACTCTTCTTATATATTTTGTTATAGTCACCGCACACTCACAGAGTTTGCCGGATCCGGCAACCTGGAGCCTCTAGTACAATGCATGCCCTTTTTATCCTTGGAAAATCCTCACGGATACCCTTCGCCTGGAGAAGGCGAAGGGTTATTCCGGACTCTTACCGACTAAAAACCCACGGTGTTCCTTCTCCTGACCCTTGGCCGGGGTCGCGGTTTTCGCAGCTGTATGCACCGCAACCCCGGTAGGCCGCGGTCCGCCAGCCCCTGGCGCGGACCTCTCCTTCTGTCGGGCCTTGAAGGGCGCTTTAGCACGCGTCAGAAATTTTCCGAAAGAAATTTCTTATAATATACGGCCGGTCTTAACCATGAAGTTTTTTGCTCCTTAGGAAATGACAAATTGGAATCTTGCACCTAAACTTAGACTTTTCATAAGCGCCTATAATGTTTCGTTTTTTTTAACCAAAATTCGAGTTCAATAATTGAGGTGTCTCCTAAGTTAACAAAACCTGCTAACCTACCATCACCCTCTTGACATTCAAACGTCTAAGTTATCTAGTTTTAACATGTTTGCTAAACTTGAACGTAATTAGTTTGTTTCTGCCTGTGTTGTCTGGTTCCCACAGCCAATTTGAAGTTATAAAGCTATGCATAATTTGTACGCAAATTGCTGAATTATACGTTCCACATTGGATGACGGAAATGGGTAATATTTAATAATAAATGCAAAGCTGTTCTGTATTTTTGTTTGCACAAAGATTTTCTGATGTGGGTGACGAAGAACTCATCTTGATTTTTATTAAAGACTTTGGTGCTAACTCTCTTGTTCATCAACTACACTAATATAAGAGAATTGCTATCTTTTACTAACAAGCAGCGCGAGAAAAGGACGGTGATAGATAAGAACTAAGTTAGAGATGTCAAACTAGTTCACGCCTTGAACTTGACCGTGTTTTAAGTCGACACGTTCGTCAGACACACACGTCAGTGTCGACTAAACTTGTATGGAAGTTTTAGCTCTGACAGCTGTTATTTACGTCCGTCTTTTTCTTATTTTATCAGAGCAAAAAAAGAAGGCAAAACTTCATCACCACATGCTGGGAATAGACGCGTGTTGTAAAATTATACAAAACCCAGCACGCTTGCTGATCAGGGGAGAGATGACGCTAGAGAGCTGTCTAGTCACTTTCCCACTCTCAGAATAATACTGAAACATTCCTGCTCTAACAGATCATGGTAACCCCCCAGTACATTAAAGTTTACTGTGTTCTTTCCTGTGTATGTGAGAGACAGAGGAGTATAGGAGATCCCCTTTTATCTCTGTTACTTGGATTCGTGTGCTCCATCTTAGACCCTGTCTGCGCTTACGAACAGGTGCGAATAGGTTCAGGCGTGACAAAGACGAAAAAAAAACCTTAAATTAAGTTTAGTTTGTGTACAATACGTCTGCAATACAATAGGTCGTGTAGTGCCCGACTTAAGGAATAGCACTACCCCATCTTTTCCCGTGGGAGTCGTAAAAGGCGACTAAGGGATTCTCTAGAGCAGTGGTTCTTAACCGTATTGTCATGAGGGATCTACATCTAGAGTCTAGAGGATGGGCAGCAGCGTTCTCTGAGTACTTTAATAACCTGCCAAGCGTGGCGATTACGGCAAATCCCCGCCTTTTGGGGAAGGCCTATGTCCAGCAGTGGACGTCTTTCGGCTGAATGATGATGTGTAGAATAGAGTCGGCACCATTGCTGATAGAAGGGGAAATGATATCAATGTTCTGATTCAAAATATGTAGAGGCTGTTTTCTTTCCTGAAATAATTTTATTCAGTCGTTTTTACGACTTCGGAAGTTATTCAGTAGCGTATTCGTAGCCACACGATAATTTATTTCTTTACCGAAACCTTAAAACAAATAACACTGGCGTCTGAAAGTAAATAAGTAAATACAGAATACAAAAATAGATGACTCTTGTAAACGTACGATTTCAAGTTTATCACGCGTTTTGATAACGTTATCTTAGACTGATAATAGGAAGATCAGTTTTTTTCAAGTATTTTGAATAAATGATACACACGTGGTATTTGTGATATTTATGACCCCACTATCTTAATTGCGTTGTCAATTACTGACGTATGACGTAACCAATAATTAGATGATGTAAGTGTATTGTCTGTAATGTTTAATTGATTTTTGTACATAAATTGATTGCCTAAAAAACAAACGTTTATTTAATAAATTGTTTGTTTTTTGGGCAAGCATTGTTTTCTGTCATTCTGAAGCCTAGTTCGGTTGTAGACGATTATAATAATGATTTGATTGATAGATTAAAACAATGAATAAAAAAAAAATTAGTCGCGCAATGCCGAAAAAAGCACGTGAGTAAACCGTAACTAATCATAAATATGTCCAAAATAAGACAAAAAAAGAAACACGTGTGTGTGTACCAATTCGCACCTGGGGGTCTACTCCCTAAGCACGAAGTCCGTGGTTTCGGCCTTAGTGATTAGGGTTTCCTACTCCCTATCACCTACAGACATACGTTGTTTTCGAGGCCCGAACTAACAACACGTTTTACAGTTGTCCGATGTGTTTTTGCTTGTCCGAAAAGTTGAACTTGCCACTTGTTTTGTTGACTCCTACGTTTCGGGCTACTTTCGGACGGGCGACTAACTTCGTTGTCGGACTTAGGGAGTAGGCCCCCAGGTCAGTGTGGTAGTAGTCTAGTAGTAGGGCTAAACCATTCTCGCTTCGATAAGAGCCCCGTGCCCACTTTGTCCAACAGTGTATCAGTAATGAGCCGATTGTGTAATAAAAGCTGGAATCATCAACCGTTCCGACGAAACGTTTAGTCGAAAGTCAAGCGGCAAACCTTGGTTATACGTTGACAAGTTGGTTTATGAGTGGATAGTGTTTATATTTAGATAAAGTTAAAGACTTCGAGGAACAAAAGGCGTCCAGTGTCAAAGAACGAAGATGTTGTTTACAAAAACCTTTCTTCCTGTAATAATTATAAACGTCAGTTTCAGATTAACTATAAGGATTTTGTTCCCAAGTTCAAAGGGTAGCATCGTGTATATCTTTAAAAAAAGATAATTTAAAAAAAGAAAAACATTTTCTGACTTCTCTCTTGTCAGCACGAGCTATATGAGGAAACCTCATGCCGTGGTGAAAAGATTGGCCAGGGTGCGTTGAACGTTCCAGTGTCGTCATTCGTGGAAGCTTTATATATTTTATAAATAAAGGAGGGCTAATAAACTAGATGCCTATAAATTGTACATAGGTAACGTAGTTACACGTTTGTTATGACAAGAAAAGTTCTAAACAACCGAAACTGTTTCAAGCGATTTAGCCTTCAAAGCTCAGAATAATCGATTTAAATATCCACAATGTCGCCTTATGTTTGGTTAACATGACAATCGTAAAATCAGTTATGCTTTCACAAATATACTCAACAAATTGTTTGAGTAATCAGTACCAAACTATGTCGAACTTCTACAATTTGAATAATAATTTAAACGATAACTGTATTATAAAATTATATCAGCCCTATTACGTTTTGAAGAACCTCCTTGAAGGACGCTATAACCCTAATAGCCAAGAGCCTCGAACAACACCTTATGAGGCTCTCGTTAGGCGGCTGGATCAAGGTCTTGTTTCAGAAAGCGGCACTCCTTGGCACGGCACGCATAGTGAGGAGGCTCCCGGGGCTGACTGCCCAGGGTGCTTCTCTTCTGGAAGATATTTTAGACCCACAATTATTGACTGGTTGCCCCTTGTATCAACTAACCCTAAAGCAGTTCTTTTGCTGGACATAAGGCTTGCCTAAGTTGTGCCACAACATCGGCAAAAGTCATAAATATTCGAAATGTACATATAATATGCATGTGCCCTCATTTCTTTAATCGAAGTGCTCCGAATTTATGCGTAAATTGGAACTTAAGTATTTATGTATGTAAGTCGATTGAGGGGTACGTAACGTATGACTGCGGATGGATATACGAGTAGAGGTAGGCCAAAGAAACGGTCAATGGACTCTGTGAAGGATGATATGGGTAAGAAAGGAGTGAGTACTAATATGACGGCTGATAGAGGAGAAGAGAAGAGGAATGCATGTAGTGTTGACCACACCTAGAGTGGGATAAGGACAGGGAGATGATGATGAGTTGATTGAAAGTACGTCCTCGTAACGCTTAAAGCCGCGTATTCATTAGGCGAAAGTAACTCGCGGCACGTGTCGCCAGCGCTGTTCTGCGACGTTGCCGGACTTCGCGTGACATGTCATAAGCAAGAAAATGTCGCGGAAACAGATGTTTGGCGACATTTATTCCCTAATGAATACGCGGTTTTATTTATATAGTAACTTCCTCTCCTGCACCACCTTTATGTGGGTACTTACGACTCATAAAACGTTGCCTTCATAATTCATATTGCATAGGTATGAAAGTAGTTTTAATACTCCTAGGATCAAAAATGTTTGGAGCAACATCGTAAAACATGTAGGATCGAAGTCGTCAGTGTCAAATTGTCAATGTATATCGTTATTTATGTCCTAAACATGAAATGTTTTTACCGGATATTGCATGCAAAGTTACCATTACCTTTTCTTAAAGGCTTTTAGTTTTGCATAAAATGCCGAACTCTTTTACCACTGCTAAACTGCGAAGAAATATAAAATGCAGTCAAATATTTTCAAAAGATGATGTAGTGACAAAACTTGAAAGGCGTATGCTTTTAGGTGGTTTGGTCATGTTGAAAGAACGGCGATTAAAAAAAGTAATTTATAGGGCGGATGTCATTGGAAAAGTCAGTAGAAGACGCTCTAAAAGGACATACATAGATGTTATTGGTGATGTTCTTCAAAAGAGACAGGTGCGTAGTACTCTTAATCGGCGTGCGTATATGACAAGATGTATGATCGTGGACGAAGCGAAGGGAGTATGTAAGGATCGTAAGCATGTGGCGTTCTGCAGTTTCTACCTACCGGCATGGGAAAAAAGCGTGAGTTTATGTTCAACTATTTTCAAAATGGCTGCCTGCTCGCAATTTCATCGTAAGCCTAGCCTAGTGCTCGACCTAGACAGTTTAATACGCTGTCAACGCTCATAGCTTTGTACGATCTTTTCAGTTATTAATGTACTGCACGCGATGACACCCACCTGATTTTGGTCCTAGCACGATGTAGTCTAGATTAGTACTGGCTATTAGTTAGAGTATTCCTGGCTTTGAACTGAATATTACTCTTCATCTTTTAGCTATACCAGTGCTTCTACTTTGAATATATTCGTTATGCTCCCCGGCTTAAATTAATTTAAATCGCTCCAACGCGCTAGTTGTGGGTAACGTCAAAGACGGACGAAGCGGCTTAGAATCGAGCCGGTTTCTTTAATAGTACAGTTTTCATTTACAAAAACTGACAATTTACATGACAACAAAAACAAAACCAAACATTTTACACAACAACAATTAAAGAAACTCGCAAGATTCCTGCACGTCTCCTGCTGCAAAATATCTGAATTTGCCTTCTCTAAAGTTATTAACAAAATAGTGCAAAAATCTGACCAGACAAAAGATTGCCTTATGAAGAAATCCGTCCCTATCTCTGAGAACTGGGTGTATATTTACTTTAAGAAGCAAGTGCACTTTCATCACACACCCAGCTCCTTCGTTGGAATCAAACAAATTTTCCATTTCATCCTCTCTAAAATAAGCTGAAAAATACTCCGTTGAAAAATAAGTCTTTAGACAAGTCCAGCCTACGCCAGACAGTTTAATCTACGATGTTGACACACAACAGTTGTCTGTTTGTCATAGCTGCACGACAGCACTTAATAATGACCACGTTGCACGCACACGCTAACCAGAACTGCTCCCAAAACGGACTTGAACTAGAACCCCGTGAGGTCGGGCTGGGATATAAAACTTCCTGGCTGTACGCTGGGAATAGACGCGTGTTGTAAGATTATACAAAACCCAGCACGCTTTTTGCTAGGATCTATACGGTCCGCCTGGCTATTTATCATCTGAACATTAAAGTCCTGCGTCAAATAGTTTACTGTGTTCCGTCGTGTGTATATGAGAACCAGAGGTGTCTAAGGGAATCCCTCTATATCTCTGTTACTTGGATTCGTGAGCTCCATCTTAGACCCTGATTTCGCCTACCATAAGGTGCGACTAAGTTTAAACGCGAGCAAGACAAAAAAAAGAACTTGTTATTTGGCGTAAACCTTCTGTTTCTCTTATAAACGACTGTCATTTTTAAACACTAAATTATTCCTGTCTTTGTCATTTGGATGCCAATGAATACAGATGACAATAAACTTCAAATCCATTGTAGTTAAATAACCTTTCACCATCGTTTGTAAGTAAGGGTGTAAATGTCTTGCAGTCAGCTAATGGCTGAATAGTAGAGAAAGTCCTGACAATACATACATAAGTGGAGTTCGTAGTGCTTAATGCAGGAATGTTTGCGTAACGACCTTGTAGTATATGTGTTGCTGTTAGTAAATACGTCACAGTTTTATGCCCCATCTGTAGGGGTGATTTGCTGCGATTGTGGGTCAGTTTAATATGATTGGTTAACTGATTAATCGCTCGTGTGTTTCAGAGACAAGTATTCTTGATGTTTATGATTAGTTACGGTTTATTTACGTGCATTTTTCTGGATTGCCTACTACTAGTTTGCTAGTGTTCGACTCGCGAGCTCGCCCCGTGTTCAGCTCATGATTAAGGGCTTCGTTTGGTTCCGAAATTAGTCGGGCAATCCCGAAGAAACCGTAACTCATCGTAAATATGAATGTGTCTCAAGAAAACGAAAATTTAAAAAAAAGTTGCTTTCTCGGTATTGATTTTGTGTCTACCAAGAATCCTGCTTAGTCTGTAACGGCAAATGAGCGTGATGATGCTACTGATTATATCAAACATCAGTGCCACATTCTTTCTTAAATCTAGTGTAATGGCGTTTCGTCAAACTGCACGAAAATTACATAAAACGCTTGACTGACCATATTTTCACCTGGTCGTTCGCAACAGACAATTTTTGTTCTTATTGCTCATAGATCACAATTGATTAGAAAGTGACGGATGACGAAAAAACATTCAGAAAACGTTTCGTGGTTCAAAAGAGCGGCTAACGACCGTCGCTTCTGAACAAAAAAGGAAGTAAAATGGTCTATCAAATTTTCATGGCAGCTCTTATATTTTTGTCAATACTAATTATTTTAATTATATTTGTTTTTGGTTGTTAAAAAGGCATTTTATTCAATTGTAAATAATGTATCAAGCTTTTATTTAAATTGAAATAAAGCTTGTTACATGCGAGCCATGTTATGTATACGTAGCGACACCTAGCGGCGAATAGACGAACTAATAACTTTGTACTTTAAAAATGTAACTAATTTAAAAATATAAAACGTTTTTCAATCTAATAAGCATTCGTTTTAAAAATGGAAGTAGATATTTTCTTCTTTTAATTAGAATATTATCAGACTAAAAGTTTGGAGTGGCGCTGTACGTTGTCGCTACTGCTTACTAGATGGCGCTGCCAGTACCTTCATTGCCAACTCGTTGAATGTTTCCCATGCATTGTGGCTTTGTAGACTCTCGTTGAGTATTGATTTACGCTGTTGTAGAATTCACTGTTGTAGATTTTAATGGTTGGTCATTGGTTGGTTTTATACCGGACAAATACAGAAAAAGTATCGTTAATAAGTAGATGGAGTGATTGGTAACCTTTTTTTGATTGACTGTTAGCCGTATCGTATTTATGTCAAATGTAATACCTAGTAAGAAAATATTTTACTTATTGGTTCTTGCCCATCCCCAAATAAATAATAGGGCAATTTCTAATCAAGTAGTTCCCGTAGTAATTCCTTTCGAAACTTATTATTATTACTTCAATATCGAGTGACGTAATACAAGCTGTTTGGTCGACGACCTCGGTACCGTCACTTACAATCAACTACTACCGACTACAGCTGGTTAATTAAAAATCCTTTATGTATTAACACAGTTTTGAACTTCAGTTTAAATAATGTCAATGTCTGATTTTTTCTTAACGGTTAGTGACAGAATAAAAATATATGACCTGATTGTATATTTAAGAATGTTTAAAGTAAGGTTGTATTTCCGAATAACTTATAGGCTTTTTAAAAAGGTTTGTAGACAGAATTTGTGAAGGCGAACAGTTGATTTTGAATGCATAGCTTATAATGTGGGAAGATTTGGTTAAGCTAAAGTGTGCTTCAGTTATCTATATAAATAATAAAAAGAAAAGTCCTGACTGACTGATTGACTGACTCATCAACGCCCAGCCCAAACCCTTAGACCTAGAAAGCTGAAATTTTGCACAGAGGTTCCCTTTATAATGTAGACAAGGAATAAGGAAGGAATTTTCGAAATTCAACCCCTGAGGGAGTTAACTAGGGGATGAAAGTTTGTATGGAAAATCGTCACATAACGGGTTCAAAATTTCACGCAAGCGAACCTGCGGGCAAAAGCTAGTTGGGTATAATCGATTTTAGATACAGTTTGTACATTTGATATACCTACCTACAGGTTCTTCTTCTTCTGTCTGCCCTCATCCCCAAGTTACTTGGGATCGACGCAAAATGTTTTCGTCTTAAATCCTCCCCTACTAGCCGTCTCGCTTTAATTTATTCCCTCTTCATTCATATCATCTCTCCTCATCACATTTTACAAACAGGTATACGTTTAATAAACTTATTATTTGAAATACAGGTATAAACATTTAATATACCTGTAATTTTTTGTGCTCGGACAGTCGTATTACTTTTGCTCGTCTTTTCTTGCAAAGCTGAAATTGTTTCAGTAGCAGGATTACTTTTTCGTTCCATTTTCTATTTCATCGCTCCTGTCTTGTATTTTTTGTTGGATTCCGTGATATGTTTTATAAAATGTATGGGTATTATCTTATTTCATTTTTACGGTTTAGTCACGAGTCCGACTCGCGACCAAACCGCGTGATCAGCTCATGATTAAGGGACCGAAACTAGTCGGGCAATCTCGAAAAATGCACGTGAGTAAACCGTAACTAGTAACTAATCATAAATATGAATGTGTCTTACGTTTATAATACAAAAAAATCATTTTGTCTTTTATCCACGGAATATTTCAAGACTATTCAAGATAATGATCATTGTTCCTAGTAACCCAAATTGCACGTTTAGACAAATACGGATAATAAGTACATTAGTAGGCGAGGTTGTATATCTAGTTTTCGTACTGGTCCAATTTAGACAGCCCACGTACCTATGAGGGTATTGACCTTTATCATGTGTTCTTACCTCACGCTTCTGTCTCTTATTGATATGTGCTTAAAGTTGATTTTGGATTGAACATTTATAATTAAGGAAGCGCCTTTATGTCTGAACAAAATAATGTAATTAATGAGAAAATTACGTATGTCGACCAGTCTTATGTGACCTTCTGCCTTCAAAGACTTTGAAAATACATGTTTTAGAGTGTTTCATGCCTTTCACCGTGTTCCAGTTTAAGTAAAGTGGGTATCCTGCACTGTAACGGTGCTATTAATTTGCTCGATTTGTCAATCGATAAGGTCACAAATGAAGCCAAACTTGATTTAACTGACAAATTGTTTTCATTGACAAAAACAAGTCGACAAAGTGTAGATATTAACATCAGCGTGACATTACACGAGATAGGCCTTCCTTTGTGTCGGCACAAGCTATACGGTTCACACCGGCAATTCAGCCCTCATCAAGTTGTCTCCCTCCCAATCTACCGCCGGCGACGCCCTAAGCTGAGGTCCGAAACCCACTAGGGGTCGGCTTAGTGCATTTGTTGCTAGTAATCATGATGTTAGAGTAGTATAAGTAGTTAGCTTAGGTTAAGTATATTACTTCCTTCCCATTGGCTGAAGACCTGTCAGGTCTGGCTAATAACTGCGTGGATACGTAGAAATGGACAGCAAGGACAAGACGACAAAAAAAAACAATCCATTCGAGAATAGCTCATGCCGTGGTGAAAATATTAGCCAGTCAACAAGGTTGGCAGCGGGGCTGACTGCCCAGGGTGCGCCGGACGTACGTAAGTATCGTCACTCGTGGAGGCTTTTTTAATACACCCCAGGATTTATTAACTATGACTCGATCAAGTCAACATGTTCGGACCTGCCTCCTGATTCAGAAAGATTCCATCAGTCAGTTGCTAAACGATTCGGTAAGCCATCTCTTTTTCTCTCGCTACGAGAATCGTAGTCAGAACGAGATAACAAATCGAATCAGTTGACAACTGCTTATCGAAAAGGTTCTGAATCAGTGGGCTGAATATCCATAAATAGCAATATCGAAACAAGGACATATCGAAAGCGTAACGACAAAATTAGCACTTTGATTCTAATAGATACTAACCAATAAATTAATAACACTAACTCATAGAAGCTTGGACCATACGTATGAGGTCAACTGCTCCATATATCGGCACCAATTAATTAAGATTCCTTCTTTGATAACTTGACTGCCACATTAGTTATGATTGACATACGTTTCTGTAGAAATATGGCTTTGTAGATCTATACTAATATTATAAAGAGGTAGAATTTGTTTGTTTGTTTGTTTGTTTGTTTGTATGTAGGGGGTAATCTCCGAAATTACTCATCCGATTTCAAAAATTCTTTCACCAATAGGAAGCTACGTTATCCCTGAGTGCTATAGGCTATATTTTGGGATCAAAAAATTAGGGATCCGTAAATTAACGGGAGCGAAGCCGCGAGCAAAAGCTAGTCATTTATAATCTGATGATAATATTTGATTAGTCTAAATAAAGCGAAATTTGGTTGAGCCTTATTCACTTTCCTCCAACTACCTTCAGGGGGCTAATAATGCTACATAATAGTGAATTAGGTTTCCTGTATTGATCCGCATCAAAACTGCAAGTGGCCTGCACATCCAGTCAGTAATAGTCACGTAGTTGCACTGATTGTATCTTAGCTGTCTTGAAACTGCATTTGGCAGGTGCAGTTGCAGTCGGGATACAGTCCCTCTGCCTGAGCTTATAAATCCATTTCTGATATGTATCTAAGAAAGTACCTCCTTCATCTATCCTACCTATTTCTACCGCTTTCATTGCTGGATTCTGGTTTAAACGGTATGGGTGCCAGTGAAATTACAGGCACATGAGACTTTCAACTTTATCTCTAAGCTTGGCAACGCATCAGCGGTACCCCTTCAGGTGGGTCGTCGGCTTGCTTGCCAAACTACGACGAACAAAAAAAGATTGTTTGTGGGTTCTATACATAATTGAATAATTTTTCCTCTACAGCCTATAGCACTGCTTAGTCCATCGTTGCACACACAGCTAGTTTCGCCAAATGTAAAGTTATTATTTCCTGTGGTCTTTAAAGGTTCAGACAATAAACTAGTAAATATTTCTGTTATAAAAAGTGAAACTCCTAGTATCGCGATACGGCCGTTGATAACCGTAGTACATGCAATGGCACAACATGCGAGTGCGGTCGCGGTGCGGAAATGCCCCGTTTTCCAATTATCGGCCGCGCTCTCTTGACGTTCGTCGATCGTTTGCGTGTCTTCCGCAGCCTGTTCAATAGGTGTTATTGTCCTATCGTCGTGGTTATTGTTGTTATGTAGATTGAAGTGGTTGGTAGTGTTTTGTTATTTTTCTTTCTCATCCTTTTGTTGACCTTGCGCTGAGTTTCTTTTGAAGCGAAATTTATGTCTTTTAACAAGTTAATGCTGGATGACTTGGGTTTGGTTAAAACCCTAATATTTTAACATCCAAGATTGCACAGATTTTACAAAACTGGAAATTTTGTTCGTATACTTGGCACTGTTTCCTGAGATACAGTTTGTTATCTAGTTCAGGAAACAGAGCTTTGAATTGAGACATATTTGGTTGCTAATACGTTTATTTTTATAGGTCTTTCTATTTCTGGAGGAATTTATATCTTCCAATTTAGACAGACCATAAACCAACTTACATTACGTATTAAGTAGAGCCAGCAACCCAGCAACCAATTTGTGTACAAAACCGTATCTTTCTCGCAATAGCGGCGGAGCTGGGTTCCACAACCAAGCTAATGGCTGCACGCTCTAGTAGCTATGAGCCTATGACTCACTGCAGCGTTCAACAAACTAGCAAGTAGATTGTTAACGTTTTGTTAAGCATCAGTATCAAACAACAATGTTTGGAATACTATTTGTGATTCAACAGTGGTCTGAATTGATTTAAACCCTTTGGAGACTTAACAGAAGCTATTAAGGTTATCATTCTCTTTATTTGCGAACCTGCCATTTGTCGCGGTCGTCCAGTTCGTAATTCTGACTGCTCGAAGCGGGTGTCAAGTGGAAAAGCAGTCAAAGTCTGCTAAAGTAGAATTGAGTTTTAGAATATTGTCTGACCCTCTGTTAAGAGTCTTGACAGGACATTATAGCTAGCTAGCTACCACTTTCTTATTAAAATCCAGCGCCAAGCAGTTTACTGTGTTCTGTCGTGTGTATGTGAGAGCTAGAGCTGGGTATAGGGCAATTTATTTATATCTCTGTTACTTCGATTCGTGTCCTCCATCTTAGACCCTGTCTGCGTTTTCCATCAGGTGCGAGTGAGAGCGCTTGTACATTGCGTCCGATTCGAATCAGAGAAAATAAGATCCGAACTAGCCGCAGTACTATTTGTATGAACATGCACTGCATCCAATCCGAATTTAATAGATTTGAATCCAGTTTCGTCGCCATTCACAAGCGCTCTGAGTGTCAAAAGCTACGGCGAATAATCAAAATTGCGATCACCAACGTCTAACAACCTCGTGAGAGTCTTCAAAGATGGTTCTTTGTTTATCAAAGGGGAGGTACTATTCTAACAGTTCAGATTTCTCCAACACCACTGGAGCATACCGCTACCGATTATACGCTCTAGCGGAGTTGAGTCACCGTCTCTACAAACTACGACTAACTCGATAGTTATTGCAGTCTTGTTATAAGACTGTTGTATCTGTTGAAGCAGCGTGACAAAAGAGGTTATGAATTTGACCGGTATTCATACACTGATCCGTCTGCTAGCGTTGTGATTGTGGATATATTTGACTGTTTGTTGCAGCGGTCATCAGAACACAAGCATTTTATGTGATTAGATGATATGATACACATACATTTTGCTTTCATTCATCAATATTTTCGAATGTTTCAATAAAGCTATTGATTGTTGAGACACGTTTTTCCTAAATAATCCTAATCCTATTCGTATCTCATTTCAAATTGATCATTAGGTAAGAGTACCAAATCCCTCACGGCACTAAAACCATTCTAATTTGACGTATATAGTTGGCGCTTAAAATGCACGCAGCGGTGAATCATCATTTGCAGTGCGCATGGTCGAACTAGTGTATTTGATAGTTTTGTTTGCTTGTTAGACTGTATTTTGGATTGGATAAGATAAATAGGTTGAAATCATAGCGTCCCATACACAATTAGTGAAGAAAAACAAAAGAAAGAACGGTATCGGCTACCAGCTAAGAGGGGTTGTTGATTCTCTTGGCATATGCCCTTTGTAGAATTTTACAGCAACTATGAAAATATTATTTTTTCTGAAACAAACTATTTACACGGTTCATTCACAAGCTAAAACAAATGAATTAGTTTTGTTGCTTGTGGTTTGTTGTAGGCAATGTTGAGAACTGAAATAATTTAGAAACTATGTTTGGAAAAGTTTTGAAGTATTTTCATCTATCCTGATACTGCTCACGAGTAGCTGTACAAACTGCAGCTTTCCAACCTAACAAATCTGTAGCAATGAGATTGCATGCTGGATGAAAGTTTGTTAACGAATTCTTTTTGATACATTCCATTGCAAATGAAAATGCTGATCGTTACTAACTTCATACAATAGTGGAAGGAACTAAAGGAAATGTAAGCGATGAAAGAACTCATTTTAATTGGAGCGCAAGAGGTCGATCCTACATACTGAAAGAACAACTGAGAGAACAACTGAGAGAGGGAGAGGGAAATATCGTAAGTAATGGTAAAAGCCTCATACCGTTTCCTTTGAAATTCAAAAGGAGAAATATGTACGTAATTAATTAATAAAGGCCTATTTAACCAACCCGTCTGTTAATTAAAAATATACAAGTGGTTTCCAACATTTCATTTATCATGGTAATTATCAATTTTCTGAAACTGATTATTTCCAAACAAAATGTATGCGAAATATATTTTATCGGCAATACTTCGTAAAATACACGTCTCGGGAAAACGTGAGCAGTTTTAATGTCAAATGACTCATGAATTTGTTTGTGGACACGAGGCATGCCTTTACGTTTAAAGGTTTTAGTTATTAGAATTTATTCATTAATTAGTCCAATCTCTTATTCTAGGTGTTTCATAGTGATTTTATTTTGAGTTTCGGGCTATTCATTATGTATATCAGGCGAGATGGCCATGGGCTTTCCCCGTGCAATCCACAGCCACAATGGAAGATTTTGGGACGATGAAGCCACGCTGAGCCAGTACCTTGGTGGATGTTGTGCATAGTCGTTAAAGTAGAGATGAAAGATTGCTTTTGGTAATTCAACATTAAGCCAAGCTATTTCCACCGTTTAGTCACTGACCTGACCTTTAAAACAGAGGTGGAAATGTAGATTCCATATCGCTGCGCTCTTGCCATTTAAAAGCTTAAAAATAAGAGAACCTCAAATACATTGATTGTTAAAGAGAACCTAAAAAACAACAGAAACTATTCCCAAAAAGCCGGTTTGGAAGCCTGGCGAGACACCATCTGCCGTTACAATAAAAAATAAAAGTCTGCCGAATTTTGTAAGTGCCTTTCAAAGGCTTGTTAAATGTTATACAAGATTGAAAAATTCAGAAAATTAGTACCTACTTGATAAATTACTTTTTATATTTATGGGAAAATGTCACAAATATTTAACCGCTGACATGAAAGTGAGTTCAAACATAACATCTGAAACTAAACAAACACTGTCAAATGCACAATTTCAAACGTCTTATCTTCTGTATCACGTGCGGACTTTTCTTTCTTGCACCCCCTTTGCCCCACCGAAGGCTGATAACCAAGCGGAGCGGCGCCTGCGCAGCACTGCCACCTCAGTCTCCCCTCGGCTGCCGCGCGGAGCGCACGTATCGCACCACATTGTTTTCTAAAATATAAAAATCTCAGTGATGTGACATATGAACGTGGAATGTGTTTGTGATAGTGATTTATTATTTCAAACTGATAACAATTTCAGTTTGGCTAATGTGATATAAGGTGGGAGTTTTTATCTGTGCCCGGATCGAGCCGATACCGTTGCGTCGCGCTTCGGTGATTCGGTTAATAACTCGTGGATCTACAGTGCCTGTGTTATAGTGGCTTTGCTAAGATTTAACGCCGTGAAAAGGTCACTTACCTTGATCGGACATTGAAAAAAGTTCTCATATAGGTCTAGACGCACCTAATAATCTTATGATTGGTCGTTTTGCTTTGAATTTCGTTACCAAACAGGTTGTCATGTTTGTAGTTCCTTTTTTGACGTTGTTTTTCATGTTTTCTTTTTCGTTTGTCACTAAAACTAGTTTTGGCCAAGTCTGTCGTATTGAGTCACTCTAGTGATTCGAGAGGGTTTTTTATAACAATCTTAACTTTTCGACTACGTGTATTGTTTACTACGTTAACATTTAATACTTCTTAAGCACGATTGACACAGATTTCCTCTTTTGTTTCAACTTAAGCTTAGATGTGAAAGGATAGAAGACGCTAGACATTGTCCTAGTTTCGGCGATCAAAAAATTAATAAACTTTCATTTGTGTGATAAAGACGATAGGTTCTTTCTCTCATTATTTTCACGCTTCATAGACGGTCGGTGGTCGGCGGAGCGGGTTTTTGTTTCGACTGAGTGAAACGGCGGCAATTGGACCTTGATATCCGGAGTTGCAACAGAATACAATTGGTTCGTACGGCTTTGGTGTTCGGTACAAGTTGGGGACTACGGGGTTTTATAATATTTGAACCTATGTGTTAGAATGGTATTCCAAAATTATAAACGTTCAAATAAGAATCTTTACCAGAAACATTTGGTGAGGTAAAATTACTGAGAATTTTTCAACTTTTTTCTGTTGTTGTGGGTCAGAACGAAAATCAACTGTAGCCTGAGTATTAAATCTCGTTCACTTTGGAACACTGAACTGGCTGACATCGAATCTCATAGTCATGGCCTTTGTTCAAAAGTCGACTACATTCTATTCCAGTTACTTTCGATCTTCCTTTAGGCTCCTAATAACAAGCTCTTAGAGCGAAATTACTTCTTTTGAAAGATACCATTCATAGCAGATAATAACACGAGCCTTTTATCCAAGAGGAAGATATAATTGCAAAGTCACCGTGACGTATAATCTGTTCACATGCAAACTAATAATGAACAAACCAATCAGGAAACGTAGTCACCTTAACTAGAGAACTATTTGTTTTAAAACTTGCATTTTGAAACGTCTCAGACTTCCCTGCAAACTAGGCAGTCACGCTTGCTACATTTGTGAAATTACTGCGACCTAGTTTGTACTAACCACCTACTAATGACACGAAAAGTGAATGATTTTGGAAGTACTAATGACTCGGTTCGATGTCCGCTTTTTGTTTTGAAGGCTGATCGTCATGGTTGGCTTGTATTGGGGTAAATCGGTAAATGGGAGTTAAAGTGAATAGATTTTGCTTGCAATAATATGGTATCTACAACGTTAAGTTTGGATTGTAATGGCATAGATATGGGTCACCTACTGGAATGTGGTTTACGGATACCATTTAAGATTCTAAGAAATATGATGAAAGTAAATAAGTACGGTGCTATTTGCCATTTGCTTGCTTTGGCTTTGAATAACTTTTATCTGGGAAATAAACATGTCGGTTTCGCGGATTTTCCATACCTTGAGAAACTTTCATACCGCCGTATTTATGTCTTAGTAAAAAATCATCTGACGATTGTAAAAGGCCTATAGGATGGATTTCTTTATCATTATTTTAATAGTTAACCTATTATCAAATTCAACCATGCCTAATGCTAGTACGACTAGTCTAATAATTAATTTCATTTCTATGAAATCTTTTGCCTCAACTAATTGTTCTCTAGAAACCATTATTATCTCCCCTGACTCCTTTACACTTAAATCGTTAACTTTGAAGCTGTCAAGGTCTGAAACGGATTTACTTAAACGTTGTACTTATGCTTCTACATTGTTTTGAGTACAATGTTCACTTGTTTTAATACAATATGGTACAATAGTTACAATACTTTACGGTAATGCAGTCACTCAGTTATTTGTTACACGTAGATGCAGTTTTAAATGATATTGTGAGTTTAAACTGACTGCCTCGTTTGTCTTATTGTCGGAAGCACGACTGCGGAATGTGAGGTCCTCGGTTGGAGCCCCAGGTCGGGCAATCTGTTATTGGGTTTTTCCGTTTGGAATTTCTCAGTAGCAGTCCGGGGTCTGGATTTGTGCCCGGTTGATGCTAGTTGGCTCGCCCCAATGAGGGTGTATTGTTTACACCCCTGCCCAACCCTTCAGGAAATACTGGCGTGATGTTATGTAATGTATTATGTTCCTTAGTTGTGTTATTAGTAATTTATGTTAAGATCATGACTCTAAGTTATTTATTGTACCTTGGAGTTTATTAATATGTAACTCAATAAGGCAAGATTAAAGTCTTGTTTACACTGTAATTACTGTAAGTTATTAGTTAGTTTTAAATTAGAAGTACCTATAAAGATTATTAAAGAAGTACTTATATCAACTAAAGAGGACGGGATGACTCAACACCGCTTGTATTTCCGCAAAACGTGATTGTGTATAACAGACATAAACTCCCTTTCGAAAAATGTCCAGCAGTGTACTGTCAAAGTCTGAGTAGACTTGCACTAAACACTGGCATTACAAAAACCTACAACAGACCTTACAAAAGTTATGACAATCTAGATCCAAGTTTTTTTTTAATTTCATATGGTTCGGTAGGCTAATTTAGGTGTTTTCACGAAGCATTTTAACAGATTTCCGTAACGCGATATGTCAAAATGTTTTGTTTTTGTTGACAAAGAAAGAATTTGACTGTACTATTAAAGAATACTGTCAGATTCCTATACATCTCCTGCTACAGAACAGTCTCTTAAGAAACGTCGAGAATTTGTTCCAAAAAGTTTGTCCTATGGAGAAGAGCCGGCAAGAAACTCCATGGATCTGAGCATAGAAATACGATTACCCCATCCAATTCGACTATTATCATTTTTATTAGATTTATCACTTCGGTTAATGGTGAAGGAAAACCTTGTTAGGAAACCTGCCCACCTGAGAGGGGGGCATACAGTACAGTCCGCCAACCTGCACCAGGCTACCGTGTAGACTAAAGCCTAAACCGTTCTCATTCAGAGCTGAGGTTCGTGCCCAGCAGTGGAACAGTAATGTGCTGATTACATTATGTTATATTTAGGTTGCTTTAAGCCTAGCCTCAGATATAAACCTATTTATCGGCCTAACGATTTCGCACACACTACCATTGGGTGTGAAAACATTGTTAGTTATCGCGCAGTTAAAGAACATTTGTTATCAGATTAGTGTTGATAAGTGAAGATAATAGCTTGGAAATGTGTAGCAGTGATGTCATTGGGTTGGCGTGGTCACTGTTCTTTTAGAAAAGAAGACTACCTTCTGCCCAAAAATTCTTCTTTATCTCTGCTTTAGTTACGAATTCAAAAAATTGAGCCTCTAATCCGTGACCCCAAATATGACCTAAAATGTAAACAGCTGATCATAGCTGAGGGTAGATAGATTTTAGCGTATCTTTTATGAAATCTTTGATCAGCTATTTCGTTTAAAGTATTGACTGTTGTAAAGCAAAAGTTATGCAATATTTTAACTACAAATTAGTACCCCCTTTCCGAATAACTTTGTGAGTAGAAACTTACTAAATTGATATAGGTCAAGAAAACATTGCGAACACCAGAAGTATATTATTAAGAATGGAAAGAAAATCAATTTATTCAGCATGCAAATCGACACAGTACATGTATAATGCCACAGGTGTAACAGATCCTCAAATAAAAATACCTAACAAGCAGTATTACACCTTAAAACTATTACTAAAAAATACAGAAATGCGTGGCATTCTAAGTCCAAAGTTTTTTTATTTCATATAGACCAAATTACAGGTGCTTTTAAAACATCAAAACTCGCACGGTTCCAAAAGATAGGTCTTATGGAGAAGAACCGGCAAGAAACGGATACTTTTTTTGAATAATTGATCATGACAATTTCACTACAGTAGTGTGAGCAAATAGTATACGAATAATGTAGGTTAATGTAAGAAATAAACTCATATAAGATTAACAAATAGAAAAATACGCCTTTTAGGATTGAGTGAATGTGTCATCATCATCACTCAGCGTAAGGCTGTTTTGTCCCTACATGTAACACCAACTGCGCTGATTTGCAGTAACGACCTTGTTGATATAGTAACCCCTATAATGAGCTGTAATCGATGCGTGATCAACAAGGCATACTACAGTCTCAACATCAGCACTATCACGTGTAATATAATTCTAGTTAGCTTCGATTGTCGCTATTGTTTCGATGTCGATAACGTAATCGTGACTCGACAACGTTTGACGTATCTATATTAGATTGATAATAGTACTCTTGAAGCATTTAGATTATTATATGCTTAGAAGTTAGCTTAGAGTGATTAGGTTTCGAAGAAATATGAGAATGGCAAAGTTTTTAAACAATAGTACTTAAATCACACGATCCGGGACCTCTAACTGAAAAAGTTCAGTTATTGTGTAGTTGCAGTTAAATTTCTCTTAATAAGCGATCGTTGTCAGAAACGCTCCCGTGATCTTAACTGCAGCGTCATTGCAACTGGATCGGCGTGTCATGATATGACGTGAAATAGCCTACAGCTAGCCTAATTTGCGCAGCGCGAGATAATTTTGCCGTCGCATTATGTCGTAGCGAGACGAGGTAATGTTTGGCATATTTCTTTTTGGCACGAGATAATGCTACGACAAAATTGTCTCACGAAGCGTATGTTAGTCTGGTAGTTATTGAATTCGCCGGAAAAGGGATTTAGATAGGAGCAGCTAACTTTTTGGGAAGACTGTGACGTAACGTGAATCAAGATCATACCTATAATGAAATGCCTTTCAGCTAGACTGTCTTCTGGATTCTTCTTTTTGGGGTTCCTAAAATCTAGAACAGAAACGAATTTGCGGAGGGATCTATCGTTTTAAATTATTATTATGTTATTCTCATTGCGTGACTGCAAGCGACATTTCAGTGTACTTATTCTAAGCAGCAATTTAAAATGGTGCAATGCAGTTGTGTCATTGACTGTTTTTTGCTCGCTGACCGTGTATCGATCGGTAATCTCACCTTCATTTATATTATTGCCTTATGCATCAATTTTGTTTGTATAAAGATTTCTTTAGTTTCTGAATTTACTTAACGAATTATTATCAGGACCTGACCAATTTTCTTATCTGACTCTTGATTCTAATCATAACATCACTCCTGTTTTCGCTGAAGGATTGGGCAGAAGTGTAGTACACCCACATTTCGCTGTTATGTTTTAAGCCATTTAACGGCGAGCCTATTGCCATCAACCGGGCACAAATCCAGACTCCGGATTGCTACTAAGAAATTTCAGACGGAAAAACCTAACAACACTTTGTCCGACGTGGAGATCGAACAAGGCAGTGATTCTAATCAATATTTGATTATTAAAACCATTTCTTGAATATGTCTTGTTTATGCTAGATGTGGTTTCTGGTAGTGTACTACCTACTTCGGAATATTCCGGTCTGTACCCTTGATCTGTTACCTTTGGGGGACAATCGGGAAAAAAAAACGATCTGTTCCCCTGTCACCAAGACGAACGGACAGATCGAACGAAATATTTGTGGTCTGTCCCCTGCTGTTCTTTAGGGGGACAAATAGAAATAAAAAGTTTCGATCTGTTTCGACCGGAATATTCCCCTACTTCTACCATTACCAATTACCAATGATTGAACGGCAGTTTCTATGTTTGCATATAAGTTGTGAAACCTAAAAGTACTCAGATTTGTCTTCGTAAGTAGTTATTCGTTGCCTTAAACAATCACGTTAACCAACTCGTGAACATAAATATTTTAATGTACTAAATATAAATAAAAGAGTGGATATTGACAACCTCGTGACTTTTACGTCAGGTTGTGGTGACCTTAGCACCGATAACTATGCTATTTGACCAGTAGACCAGTAAATAAAACGGTGTTTAATCATTTATCGACAGTTTTAGGTTTCTTTAATCGTGGTGACAACTCTATTTTTTCGTGATCGGTGTCAACCCTGAATCCTATCCTACTAATATTATAAATGTGGAAGTTTGGATGTTTATTAATCAATCACGCCTGAACGGCTGAACGGATTTGGATGTAATTTGGCACACAGGTAGACTGTGACCTCGATTAGGACATAGGTTACTTTTTATCCGGGTACATGAAGTAGTTCCTTTAGAATGAGAGTGAAACTGCGGGTAACAGCTAGTTACAAATAAATGACTTGGAATACTCATGCCATATACTAGCAGAAGAGCATGCTACTATATAGCAGATGCTTCTTAGCAAACAATTAGCACTTGTAAACGACTCTAGTCTGTTAAAAAATACATACATTTAATAAACGAGTAATCTGTCTAGTAGCAAACAAGCATGCTTTTTTAAAAGCATGTGTAATCCATGCTCTTTTTAACCAACTTCAAAAAGAAGGAGGTTTTCAATTTCGTCTTGAATGTTTTTTTTTTGTTTTATTATAACTTTCGTGAGACACATTCATATATTTTATGATTACCTACGGTTTACTCGCGTATATTTTTCGGGATTGCCGAACTAATTTCGAACCCAAACGGAGCCCTTAATCATAAGCTGAACACGCGGTGAGGTAGAGTTTGACTGTCGCTCCGTTTCGGTCTGAAACTAGTCGGGCAATTCCGAAAAATTGCAAGTGAGTAAAGCGTATCTAATAATAAATTATTGCTCTGATATAAATTTCCTAAGTGGGTTCCTACAAGCGGCGACGGCTGCAGTTACCCCTGTCATCAGCAAAGTGCCGCTCGTCTGTAAGACCTCTGTGGCCCGTGTGTGGATCTCTAACTTGTGGGTATACTTAAGAGGGATTGACCTTTTATCTGCCACGTGTTCCTTATCGTTCATATGTTTTGGTTTGTGCTATCACTGCGCCGGTTGTGTGAGCGTGGCGGGTAAGTGGGTGAGCAGAGGTTGCAGTGATGTCACAGATGACTCTCGTTATCATGGGACGCTAATTGAGTTTGAACTGGTTATGTGTCATGAGAGGATTGTCTGATTGAATTATTAGCTAGTACAATTTTTGTTTCATTGTAAACAAAATTCCAATATTTATTTGTCATACTTGTTATTTGGCAGCCTCGTTTGGTTTAGTGGTCGCAAGTGCGTCTGCTGGGCTTGAGGTCCTGGGTTCGATTCCGTTATTGGGGTTTTCCGTAAGGAATTTCTAAGTCTGGTATTTCGGAGTCTGGATTTGTGCACGGTTGATGGCAATAAGCTCGCCACCTATTACATGGGACTTGAACATAACGACGAAACGAGGGTTTACTATACACCTCTGCCCAACCCTTCGGAGAATACAGGTGTGATGTTATGTTCATGTTATAACTCAGATTTTTTCAAAGTAGGTTAGTTTTGCTAATAACATTGTACCTCTTTCAGCCAATGGAACTAACATAAATGTATTTTTCATTAAAATCACTAAAGAAAATTGCTTATTAAAATAATATTACATCTTCATTTACGGAACAGTATATTACTACGAAATAATTCAATTGTATAATAACAACATAACTCAAAATCACGGAAACAAAACATATTTCTTAATTAATGTTACACCATTCTGTAGTCGCAAAAACAGAGCAACTTATGCAGCGAACACATCCAGCCAAATAACGTTGCCGAACGAGGCTCTACCGCTAAACTTCACACCGATAATTCAGCCCTTATCAAGCTGTCTCCCTCCCAGTCCCCCGCCAGCAACGCTCGAAGCCGAGATCCGAGTCCCACTAGGGGTCGCTCTTAGTGCTGTTGTTGCTAGTAGTCATGATGTTAGTGTTGAATAAGTAGTTAGCTTAGGTTAAGTATTTTACTTCCCACTCATTTGCTGGAGACCCTTCAGGTCACGCCAATAACTACAAGCAGTACAATAGAAAAATACTGTTGAAAAATTGAATGGAGCTAATTCGTTTCTATACAAAATCTGATCAAATTCAACAAGTGACGAACGTGTGAACGAAGTGAGGAGTTCGACTCGCGACCTCGCCGCGAGTTCAGCTCATTATTAACGGTTCCGTTTGGGTCCGAAACTAGTCGGGCAATCCCGGAAAATGCACGTGAGTCCGTAACTAATCATAAAAGTGACGAACGTTCGTTGTCTAGGTGTGTTCGCTAAATATCATTAGTATTCCTCTTGCGTCTATACAATATTAATTAAACAGACATACAGACACACATACACACGTACCGGTCGCTCTTGTGCCAGTTTGTCTTCAAACACACATTACCATATAACTATTGTTGTTTATACAAGCGCGAATAGTTTGCTAGGTGAGATATGTCATGCGCGAAAAGTTTTTAAATGTTAAGCAGTGATAACTCAAAATAGTATCGTATTCGCAGTTTTATTGTTTTTTATCAAAGTGACAAGAAACGCTGTCCTTGGCTAGCACTGATATGCATAATTACGTGACGCAGACGGTGATATTAATCATGATATTTGTCTGTAGGTACTATTACATTGAACGTAAGCCATAAGTCGTATTGATGGCCAACAGACATGTATACTTGTCAAGCTTGCATAGACAATAATTGTATTGATGCATGCAGTTATGTCTGTCACAACAATCGCGGAACGCGAATCGTGTCGTCGGCGGGCCAGCGTGTGTTGTATTCATGAGATTATTATTGCTAGGAGACATGTCCCATCAAATGCGAGAGGGTCGTCTCGACAACAGACCCGCGCTTGAATTTTTTGTGATTTTCTTCATAGTAATCTCTTGATTAGAGATCAACCACTGCAGGTAAAAATATGTAAGTAATGTACTTATGTGAAAGTAGCTTATCGTATGAGCCAGTGTTGCGGATCTCCGTATAATTGTGACACGCTCGACAGCTGCGCGGTTGTGGCGAACGCTTAGCCCTTTTTTAACCTTACAAATAAAAATATAAACAAAAGGGGAGAAAATTATATACCATATAATATTATGAACTGTTTTGTTGATTTTTTTCCACATCTCAACTTTGTTAATTAAGATTGTTTCTGACTTTATTATGCCGGAACACATCACGGGCTGTTTACTTTTAATGGATGACGTATCTGGCCTTTTATTTTTTACTCTTTAAAGGGAAAGTTAATTAGCTTTGATATTTCTGTTTAGTTATTTGAAAGATTCTTTACAAAGTATTATTAATTATATAACTTATTATGACATACTAATAAAGTATTGTATTATATTGTGATTTCCAAAAATACTTCAGGAGTTCCGTATAAGGATTTGTAAATTAATATTGAAATGAGTAATTAGTTTAGTGACTGTACTACAACACAACTAATAAGTTACATCGATGTATCTGATCGAACAACCACGGCAATCGCTAATTTTCGCGCCACTCACACTTATTGCGTCAGCGTAAAGATCATTTTACTGCAGTACTAATAAACATTCGCCCCCTTATTGCAAAAGATGGTCTAAGAAAAACCTATCTTTTAAAATAGCCCCGTCTCTTTTTGTTATATGACATAAGAAAGTGATGGGTATATTTTAAACCTGGTAAACCCGTCCTTAGTCTTGGTTTAAAGTTTAAACCATCTTTTGTTATAAAGGGGTCGTGGTCTTGAAGTCGCATTCGGAAGTGATCGGGTTTACGAAGTTTGCCGATACGACTTCTTAATTTTGTCGTTTGCACTGTATCTCTGGTTCGTCCTAGTTTTGGCGCAAATACCTACCGTTGTAAAGTAACTGTTTAAAATTAAAATCAAAGAGAAAGGAGACTGCATACTTATCTTAGTATATTTTAGTTCAAACACATATTGTAAAACCATAAAAAAGACTAAATAAACTCTCCAATATTGCACATTGCTTTTAAAATGTTGCCAAATACATGCAACTGGCGATCTCGTTTCAAAATGAACATCTCATCAGGTATAACATCAAATTGATGTTGAGTTGATGTTGGCCAAGGCGACTGCGATTGTGTGCCGTGACGGCGCACTTACAAGTAATTGTGTAAATCTAACATTTTCTTATAAGAATCGAGTATTGTTCTTTGTTTCTGTTTTATATGTTTTTAGAAAAAAGTGTTTGTACCAAAAACGAAAAGAAAGTAAAGGTGTCCTCAATTCGCCGTTATGTTTAAGTCCCATATAATAGAGGGTGAGCCTATTGCGATCAACCCGGCACAACTCCAGACTGCTACTGAGAAATTCCACGCAGAAAACCCAATCACACTTGCCCGACCTGAGGATCGAACCCTGGACCTCACGTTCAACAGAATTTATCTAAAAAACCGTATTGAAATCAACACAGTTTGGGAGCTACGATGCCACAGACAGACACAGCCTTTAAATTAAACTCATAACACCCCTCTTTTTTCGCTCGTAGAATGCCAACTTAGCGTTAAGGTACAAGTCTGAGTCGGGCTGCAAACTGCAGACTGCAACCGCAGACCGCAAGTCGCCATCGGAATAGCGCCTTTAAGGTGTGCACTTTAAAGGTGCTATTCCGACAGCGACTGCAAAACTGCAATCGTAGACCGCAGCCGCAGATCGCACCGCAAGCGATACTACTTTTGCAGTTTGCGGTCTGCAGCCCGTCTCGGACTTGTACCTATACTGTCATTCTTTACGTAAGTACGTTGATAAATGACATAAAATTACAACCGAATTGAGAACCTCCTCCTTTTTGAAGTCGGTTAAAAATAACAAATCATAAACTCTGTTCTTAAATATTCCATTCGCATTCCATAGCCATGCCCATAAAATTGTGGTCCAATTAGCGAAGAATATTTTTTTATTATCCAAAAAGACCCTTCAAAGAATAGGCGCGGAGCCAGACATCATTCAGTTTCCACAAGTGTTTTAATGTTGAACTGCGTCTATTCTTTTGTTCTTCTTGTTTATTTGTTATGAATAATATGAATATTTAAAGCGTAACTATTTTTACTGCGAATTTTGAATGACAGACGTAATGTTTTACAAAATATGATTAAGGCTTAGTGTCTCATGTGTAACGGGTTTTAAAACTTATTTAATTTGCGTCTAATAGACTAGACTTCGAACTTTCTAGACAGGTTTTACTGTTAATTATTTTTAGATATCAAAATAAAATATATCAGATCAGTTTTTTGGAGATGGATTTGATTATATAGCATGACTGGTTAGTCGCTTTATACCAGAAAACCATGAACTCTGTTCGTTATTTTGTAAAAATTTTACTATAAGAAAAACAAAAAATTCGTGAAAAAAAATCGGCGAAATAAAATAATCAATGTTGTACAAAATGTATGGAAAAGCTTTTTTTTCACGAAATCCTTTTTTGTATCATAGTTAAAGTTGTACAGAATGATGAGCCATGTTGTAGAATTACAAAACATAAGTAAACATGTTTTGAAAAAGGTATCTACCGTCCGTTGTTTCATCTCTGAGACAAAATTGACAGGCACAAATGTCAAACTTGTTAATTTTAGGAACATTATTTTCAAATTTGACGTTTCGTACCTGACAATTCAGCCTCAGGGATTAAAAAATTAACGTTAATAGATATTTTTCAAGAGTAGATGAAGATTTCAAAAGTTACTTAATAGGTAACTTGACATTTTCCTTTCTTTAAAAACTACTTTATTTATTATTCTTGTTATAAGTACCTAAAGTATCATATGTTCCAGTGCATGTGCGGTCTAGGTCTCGACAGACAGATAGGCGTTCAGTGTAACCTTGATTCGTGTTACAATTGATCGTGCATAATACAATACACTGGTGTCATGTGTATTGTTTATTGTTTCCGTCCCACTTGCGTATTAACAAGGATTAAGCGAACACCGGTTGAATTAATCGTTGAATCGATTTTAATCGACTTTTCGAAAAGGGGGATTTGTGATCCAATTTGAGTTTTTTTTTTGAATTGTTTTGTGCGGAATACACTCGAGTTTGTCCCATGTGAATTTCATTAAGTTGGGTTGAATAGTTTTTTTTATACGACACTATTAGTAGTTTGAAAATGATGTCTAATAGACGACGTTCTAATCGTAGTAGTGGTCCTCGAATTTGTACAGTATTGTATTTGTAATTTATCACACTAAAAGTATTAAATAAAACACTAAAAGAAGCAAAAACCGACCTCAATAAAATACTGAAAGAAGTAAAATAATAACCATATTAAAAAAAATACAGTTTCGTAAGTCAGTGCCTTCAATTTGTTTCAGCGTAGATTAGCACAGACTTCTGAACCTGTTAATTTTTTTACCGGTTTTCATTCTTAAGACATGTGTCGTTTGTACCTACTCATATATCATGTATTATAGTTTTTACTAAATCCTATTGTCACGTTCTTGTATGTCGATATTTTTAAGATGGCAGTGATATAAAAACAATGGACTTTTTTCTATGTATGGACATGATTTATTACCATAAGTATAGGTTAAATGTCACAAATGAAATCAGAATATTAAATTATCATATCTATTTTGTTTTGTCTCTATTATGGATTGCTTGCCAAATCAATAGTTTTACGAGATTTTATATCTTTATAATGGGACTATATTTTACTGTAATTAATTAGTTCGACACGGGCTCTAGGACTAGAAACAATATATCTAACAACGTTAGGCCATAAATTAATATGTTTTATATTGAAATTAAAATGTTATTATCATAACTGTCAAGTAAAACAGATTGTAGCGCTATTTTAATTAGGACACGCCCACGGGGAACCATTAATGACCCATATTGGGAGTAATTCATAATATTTTAAAGTGTCTACCCAATTTTTGGAATAACCCATTAATTTGGTATCGATTGAAGATTTATGGTATACAAATATTTCATACGCTAGTAGTATTAACCGAATGCTACACGCTCCAATATTTATCATCATATTTGTATCGCGATCCTGGATAGTGATATTTATTGCGCGTTAAATCCATACACTTGCCAATAAATTAATATTACGATCCAAATATCGTGAGCTTGTAAACATTCGCCAAAGTGTGCCGCCACACCATGCCGAAATTACGCGACCGAACTTCTGCGTCTATGTTTTTTATATAGGTAAAACGCAACGTAATTTCAGCCTGGTGTGTCGCGGGTAATTTAAAAAGCATTGCAGGCGTAATCATGCCAAACTTCGGTCGCGTATCTTCGGCATAGTGTGTTTAGACACTAACATAAACGTCTACGCCTAACATTTACAAGGAATACTTCGATGACGATATTCATAGAAAACTATGATCATAAACTGATATAATGGTATATCGAACCGTACCTAATTTGAAAAGAAGGTGACCCCTAAGTACACGGTAAATTACTACTATGATGAAAAAAGATACGCTAGAGACAGTAGAGACTTGGACCAAAAGAAAAAGGTTTTCCTTTCAACCTGAAGATAAAAATCAATCACTGAATACTTATTTTCTTTATATTTCTTTGAGATGATGTAGTGACAAAAATTGAAAGGGGTATGCTTCGGTGGTTTGGACGTGTTGAAAGATTGAGTGAACGGCGATTAACAAAAGGAATTTATAAGGCGAATGTCGGCGAATGAGGACGCCCTAGAAGGACATACATTGATATTATTGGTGATGTTCTTCAAAAAGGACAGGTGCGTAGTACTTTCAACCGGCGTGCATGTATGACAAGATGTATGAACGTGGACGAAGCGAACGGAGTATGTAAGGATCGTAGCATGTGGCGTTCTACAGTTTCTGTCTACCCACATGGGAAAAAGGCGTGAGTTTATGTATGTATGTATGTATTTCTTTGAGACTGTCACACCATTGCTTGCATTTTGAAGCATTTCCATTATGTATTAACTATAATCTTAAAGTTTTCTTATCTCGACTAAATAGGTTACTTCTAGGCAAGCGTGCATCATCGTCGATCGCATCTTCAATTACTATCAGGTGAGATAGTGGTCGAAAGTGAGCGTTTAATTAATTAAATAAAAGACAGTTACAAAAATTACAAAAACTGTCAAACTATTTGACAGCGAAAATAAAACCAAATACTTTGATGTTCTTTAGCGGTTTGATAACAATTTTTTAAGTATAAATTGACCCTCCTTTCTAGGTGAGATACCTCCGGTTTCTGAATTGAGAATTCGGGAGAAGCAATACTTAAGTAGTATTTGAGTACGGAGTTGTCAAAAAAATGCTTTGAAATCCGTCATTTTTTTGACAACTCCGTTTCAAATGTTACTTAAGTACTGCTTATTCTAGAATTCTCAATTCAGAAACCGGAGGATAGTGGTCCAACGAGAGATAAAATAATTTAAAAAAAACTATTGAAGTACTTTTGTGCAATACTTCCCATAAAAATGAACGTCGTGTCATCATATTTCATTAACTTTAGATACAAAAATAGCGCCTCCGATAATTGTATATAGTTAATTATATAGCTATCTATGTACAGATAGTTTCCATTATAAGATAAACAGGCCCAGCGTTTATTGGTTCGTTATCTAGCACGATAACGCTCGCCTGATATCCTGATAACTGGCTAATTATTTCTTTATAATTATGTGAAGTTATATATGAAAGAAAAAACGTTATTCATTCTGTAAAGGTTTGGCGAGACTGTCGAGTAGTAGAGCTTCGTGTGTAAGAGTTCGTCCGAGGAAATACTACCTCTATACCTACTCCTGTCGCTAAGCAGCTTTGCTGTGTTCAGGTTTGAAGGGTATGGGTGAAATTACAGGCACATGAGACTATCCAACTTTGTCTCTAAGTGCTCATTCACACGAAAACGATTAATTTTTTTGACGAATCCTCTTCTTTCACGATGCGTATTTTTTTTGACGGCGTCTTTCCTTTTTAAATGCCCGTGCTCACACGCATCACGAATCGTGAAACATGTCGGACACGTCTTAAATCACTTATAGTCTTTTAAAAAACACGTTCGTCAAAAAACACGAATCGTGATCTGTATTCACATCCATCGTGTTCGATAGTTCATTCAAGACTAAACTCTGAATCACGAAACGAATATGAACATCAATTCGGATATTTTGCCGAATCGTGATAAAACACGATTCCGTATGCAATGTGAAAGTCCATCTGTCATGACGTATCGTGTTTTATGACGAATCGTCAATGACGGAACCTGTGTGAATGAGCCCTAAGGGCGGGCCTTATGGCGGCGAGCTAGCAGCGCTCTCACCTCGCTTTGAAATCGCTTGCAAATCGCCACGGTGATAAGACCCTAACGTAGGCAACGCATCAGCAATCTTCTTGTTGTAGGTCTATATAGACGGCGGTAACCACTTATCATCAGGGGTTCGAACATTTTTGAGCGCTGCGACGCGCGATGGAAAAACCCCTTTTCAAACATATTATGTGGTAATATGAACACTCCTTCCTTCCATTTCCAAGTTTAGCCTGAGTCAAGCTCACTATCAGTGTTGACATAAGAAATAGTGTCGCGAATTATCTACAAGGAAATTCTGCAATTGTTATCTTGCGTGCCTTCGTGAAATGCTGATAAAACGCACGTAGTGACACGCACTTGTGCACACGAAACATTATAAAAATAGTTTAGACATTTTATTTAAATGGAGTTGTTATAATATGTAATAACGTTTAACTACTTGTAGCATACTTGGGGTGCATGAAAATAACCTCCACGACTGACGATACTTCAGTACGTCAAGTGCGCCCTGCAAGCCTAACATGTGTAGCACGACATAATTTTATCTCATGCCGAGACGAGATAATACGACGGCAAAATTATGTCGCGCTGCGCATGTAAGCCTGACTAAGAAGTTAGCCCGCTACCATTCCTGCTGACTACTTAATATTTCCTCCACTGCACAGGAGAAAATACCTACTTCTATCTAGATGATACCGTACAAGTTCGAAAGTTTTCGATGTATAAAAATAACATCTTGATAAAGATTTATTTGAATAAATTGCGTAGAAAAATATTATTTTTCATGATAATAATAAGTCTTAGCAACACCCATACCTAACGACTTTCGATTCTTCCCTGTAAATCAGGGTGACCACGTTTTCGTCTATGACCACCAAATAGTAGGTTAATTCATGAAGCAGGAAAGGTGCTGGAAGTTTTCAGATTCCTTTAATAATACACTTTTCGTTTATAAAAACGATAAAATTGATGTAAACAAAAACAAAACAACAAACATTTTGACAGTTTTTGTAATCGAAAACTGTACGAATTAGCCTTACGTTATCCACCAGTGTATGCCGATCTCTTTCTTAAAAAAGTATATTTTTACAATGTTCAATTCAACAGTTAAATAATGTTATCATTGAAGGCCAGTCCCATCCCATGAAATGTCAACTGACGCTATCAATTCACTCGGAATCCGGATGGTTGGCAGCGTCAGCGATCTTCAGCATTCTACACCAAAGGCCGTGACTTTGACGAGAGTGCAAAGAGCATCCATTGTCCTCTCCGTGTTGCTATTTGATCTTCCGTTTAGATACACTTCTATGCGAAAGTCTTGCCATTGTCTGCCGGTCAGCAACCGAGGTGTTGAGTGACTGTTTGTTTTTTAAATACGGTATTTTCTTGTAGTTTTTGTGGAAAATATTTAAAGCGTGGTTCTCTAAACGTACTTTTTTAGTAGGTTTTATAAATGTATTTGTTTAATAAGTATCACGGTTACAATGCGATTATATTTGTAGGTCGGTTTGTTCAGGCTAATTTTATAAATAATACTGAACACAAGGTGTTCACGACATAATTGTTTAACTAGCATCCCGCCCAGGCGTCGCTCGCTTACGTTTTATAGCTTAAAATCTTCCTGAAGAAATAACCTAAATTAAGATGAAAACTGCATCAAAATCCATTGAGCAGTTTAGAAGAAGTAAGCGGACAAACAGACACGCGAAAAGCGACTTCAATTTATTTATAGATACTATTTAGAGATTTAATGTCTAGAAATAAAAAAAACAGAGTGCTAGAAGTATAAAGAATTGATTTATAGTTTTCTTAGCAATTCTTTCCATCCAATGGTTGTCTGGAAGAAATCGCTTTAAGCGATAAGACCGCCATTTGTACTGTTCTTAGTATGTGTATTCCTTCTGTTTTATTTCTTTTAGTGTACAATAAAGTCTATCTATCTATCTATGTAGTTCAAACTTTCTTTTATTTTTAATTGCAATGATTATACAATCAGTTGGTACTCATTTCTTCGTTATTTTTTTTTGTACATGAAATGAACATGTAATCGCCTGACGACCCTACCGCTGACCCACTGTCTAACTACCGTTTTGCAGATACAATGAGTCATGAACAAAGTGGTACACGTCAGATTATTAGTGTTTCTCTATTGTTATTCATCATATATGCTGGAAAGCGTCTGTTTGAGCTATAGGATCTGTGAATATCTGATAGTATTCAGTAGATTGGTTTGACATACTTGTTTGTTGAAGGATTTTTGTTTATTTCTGGGAAGCTTAATTATCTGTACATGTTACGTCAAAAGTATTGGTCCTCATTCAAATGCATTTGGGAGCAATAAATCCGGGTGAACAACAGACCTTAATATCTCGGAAATTAAGAATGCTAGCTTATTCAAATACAAAGAATTTTATAGACTATTTAAGAACTTTTATAAATTTTATTTGAGTAGTATTAAATAGTCTATTAAATACTTTTTATTTGAATAAGCTATCACTCTTAGTTTTCGAGATATTAAAGTTTATCCTGGTGACCCGGATTTATTGATCCCGAGTCTAGTTCAATATACGTTGGTAAGCCTTTTAAAATGCGATAACACGTTATCAAACTCGTTTACCTAAAGTATTTCATCCATGCATTAGGCACATGAAGAAAATATTGCGATTTTGAAAATCGTACGAAGTGATGGAACCTTTAACACTTTTCGCAAATCTCTACCTCATAACCGACTTCCGATAGCAACATACCTACCGTACTATCAAAATACCTCAACGACGAGCTACCACTCGTAGCTCGTCAACCGCAGCATCCAGTCTGTCTGCTAACGGTACCGGTAACGGTACGTTCTCGTCGGCCGGTCCGGGTTAATTGTGGCCAAAATATACCGATACTATGAGTTGTGACAAGATTGTATGTACTTAGTAATAAATATGGGTACAGTATCTAGGCAACCTTTATTAACCTTTGAAGTTTTTTTTAAGCTACTTAGGAACCAATTCTACCCTACTATTCTACAAAATTGTTGCCATTACAACGAACCATATCGTTATTCAGTTTTGGTAAAAGTAACGGCTGGTTTCTCATTTAAAAATTCTAAGATAAGTACTAGATAAGTAACAATTGAGTATCGTTGTGTGCAGTTCTCAAACCTCGCTTATCTCTTGCTTAGCATTGAATATGTAATTCAGAAACCGGGCGTTAATGTTTGGTTTTGTTTGTTTGTCAAACGAAGACAGGTCTTGTAAACGAAAACTGTCTGAATGTAAAGTACAGCTCCGGTTCGGTTGAGATTGATTAACATTTCTGTTAGTAGAATTAATTCATAGCAACAGCAGTGTGGTTCTCTAGCTGAATCGCGCTGAATAGCGTTGCGGGCGCGGCCACGACGTATTAGTACTAGAGAATCTCATAGCAGGTCACGATACGAAGATAGTTAACATATTTGTTCCAATGCCATGTATACTCTAACATAGTCAGGCACGTGCTGTGACATGCAATACAATAATCATTCCGCCACATGTCGCAGCTGACGGATAAGGCAATTAAATTATATGATATGTATTAGATCTCGGAACTAGAATAGTAATTCTGTACTAGCTTGAGATGGAATACATTAAAGCAAAGCATCACACTGATAAGAAATTCAATAAATTTTGGAAGTCAACAAATAAATTAAACCCGGTGTCGAGCCTTCCAGTGAGTGTAGGTGACGCTCAGGATCCATGTGACATTGCTAGCCTCTTCCAACGCCATTTCAGGGTGAAGTCGCCGCTTGGGCCGGCGGCGCAGGTGCTTGATGCTGAGTGTCAGCATGGGGACGTTAGTATCAACTTTACAGCCAAGGATATAGCTGTCATTATTAAGAAAATGGTGAGAGGTAAGTCTCCAGGTCATGATGACCTTAGCATCGAGCACTTGAAGCACGCTGGTGTGCATCTACCGAGGGTACTGGCCATGCTGTTTAATCTGTGCATCAGCCATAATTACTTACCTGATGATCTCATGTACACGGTGGTAGTTCCGATCGTAAAAAACAGAACGGGTGATGTGTCGGATGTATCTAACTATAGGCCTATCTCGCTCGCTACTGTCATAGCCAAGGTGCTGGACAGGCTGCTTGACAGACAGCTGGAGAAGCACCTTCATGTACATGACGCTCAATTTGGTTTCACGCCTGGCTTGTCGACTGAGAGTGCTATCCTCTGTCTCAAGCAGACTGTACAGTACTACACAGCTAGAAATACTCCGGTGTACGCTTGTTACCTAGACCTCTCGAAAGCGTTCGACTTGGTAAATTATGACATGCTGTGGCACAAGCTGCGCAGTGAGGCACAGGTACCGAGTGAGATAGTGTCGATATTTAGGTATTGGTACAGCCACCAGCGGAACAGTGTGAAATGGGCGGGAGTATATTCCGACGGGTACGGGTTGGATTGCGGTGTGAGGCAGGGGGGGTTAACCTCGCCCCGCTTGTTCAACCTGTACATGAACCAGCTGATCGGCGAGCTCAGCAGTGCTAATGCGGGTTGCTCAATAGGTGGAGTGCCTATCAATAATATCAGTTACGCGGATGATATGGTGCTGCTGAGCCCGTCGATTGGGGGGTTGCGAAAACTCCTGCGCATTTGTGAGACATATGCTGAGACTCATGGGCTCAGGTACAACCCTAAGAAGAGTGAGTACATGATTTTCAAAGCCGGTACCAAATGCTACTCTTTTATACCTTCGATCACTCTTGGTGGTGCTAGTCTGAATAGGGTTAACCATTTTAAGTACCTGGGCCACTGGGTCACAGACAACTTGTCTGACAATGAGGACATTGAGCGGGAACGTAGGGCGCTGTCGGTTCGCTGTAACATGTTGGCACGTAGGTTTGCACGCTGTACTGAACAAGTAAAGGTGACCTTATTTAAAGCCTATTGTCAGTCTTTTTACACGTGCAGCCTATGGGTCAATTATGTGCAGGGAGCATACAGTGCCATGCGCGTTCAGTACAACAATGCGTTTAGGGTGCTGCTGGGGCTGCCGCGGTTTTGTAGCGCTTCTATGATGTTCGCGCAGGCGCAAACCGATGACTTTCACGCTATTATTAGGAAGCGGAGCGCCTCGCTACTAAGTCGCTTCCGAGGCAGCACTAACAGTATCCTGAGCGTATTGTCCGAGCGGTGGGACTCGGCGATGTTGGAGAGGTGGATGCACTTGCATGCCAGTTCGTCACCATTTATTAAGTAAAAATGATAAGGATATTTTCGATTTTAATTTAATTTTAATTTTGATTGTATTATTGATTTTAATTTTGATTGTAATTGTAATCTAATTTTGATTATAATTTATATTTTAATTTTGATTGTAATTTTAATTTGTTTAATTGTGATTTTAATATTGATTTTAATTTTGGATTTTGATTTAATTTTGAATTTGATTTTAATCTTGATTGTAATTTTTAATTTTGATTTTAATAATGTAATGTGTTTTAATTTAAATGTAATTTATGTAATGATTATGTAGATATTAATTCATATGGGTATTAACCTGAAATAAACGATTTATTATTATTATTATTATTAAGATAGGTCTGAACAAGCAGTCGTATTATTCCGAAGGTCGCAGTTGCTCAATCGTTGCAAAGCTTGGTGACTGCATTATCTTTCTTTTTTAATGAATTTTGGTTCAGCCGTTAAGTTGAATTGACAAGACCAGAGTATACACTGACATAACTCACTCCGATACTAAATCGGACGCTACTCGTACCGTAATAACCGGTAACACTGATCAGAGTGTGCTTGGATTACGAGTTGCCACGATACTAGTAACATACTAGTAGCATTTTTCGCATTTTTTTTGTATTATTTGTTTTGTTCGGGTTTGAGTCTAATTGCACTTGACGGTAAGCGCAGCCAGGATCTTAGATGGAGAACACGAATCCAAGGTATAGAAGGATTCCCCTATATGCCTCTGGCTCTCACATAAACACGACGGAACTTAGTAAACTGCTTGACGCCGGACTTTAATCTGAGGTTGGTGGCTTGCCAGGCGGAATTTATAGATCCTACCATTAAGCGTGCTGGGTTTTGTTGAATGTTACAACACACGTCTATTCCCAGCATGCGGTGAGGAAGTTTTATATTCTAGCGAGTGCATACTGTCAGTTCGTACTCCGATCGTGTCAATACAGCTTTAGACAATGTCTTGTGACTTCGGTAGGTCTAAAGATTGTAGATGACTGTACCAAGTGTTACCCCAAGTATATGTATAGACAGTAGGTCTGGTTGCGTTATAACCAGATGCGGTCGAATGTGATCTACCTTATCGTATTTCATATACTTAAAAATAATTATCAGAAGTACCGTTAGTCTTATGAAGTGATTTGATACTCGACCATAGGTTCCGTATGCAATTATTTCATTGTAATAATTTTATTACACTACAATTATAATTCCCGGTTATGTAATTGCACAGAATTATTAATATTATAATTGATATAACAGTTAAATTATTAACGAACTGTTTTTATTCTGTTGTAAAGTTTAATGAAGAAACGAGCATGGTAATGGAGGCTTAATTAATGAAACCTCAATTACAACGTTTTCCCCCTTATTACAAAAGATGATCTAAGAAAAACCTAGGTTTTACAAAAGCCCCGTCTCTTTTTGTTATATGACATAGGAAAGTGATTTGTATATTTTAAACCTGGGTTTATCTTAGTCTTGGTTTAAACCATCTTTTGTAATAAGGTCCTTTATGTTTAATTTCGCAGATCGTTTTTAATGTACTTTCATCCAATCCTTTCCCAAGTACGTAGGGGCCATTTACATTCAAATCAGTATCTGTCCTTGTCAACCCAGAATTTTGCTAAATTATAATAGAAAACCGGCCACCTGTGAGTTGGACTCGCGCACTATGGGTTCCGTACCACAGCACATGTCTTTGAAATAACTGTTTTTATTATTTGTTGTTTAACTATAGAGTATGCACTACAATCATACCAAGTTTCAAGCATGTATGTATTACCGTTTTTAAGATAACTAGGAACAAAAAAAAACGTTGAAAAATTGCATTTTTTTTCGAGGTTTCTTGTATGGAGACCTTTTTTGGTTTAGTTTTTTTTATTATTTGTAACATTTTCCATGATAGATGCCATAGTAACTGATATTCTGTGAAAATTTCAACTACCTACCTATTACGGTTAAAAAGATACAGCTCTGTGACAAATAGATGGACGTAGGGAAAAATGGTGTAGGCTTAGTAATTTGGTCCCGTTGGCATCCTTTGGGTACAGAACTCTAAAAATAACGTATATAATTAAACAGAAAATACCACTTAATGTCCGCCAAAAAAATCTCATTCCCCCTTATTACACAAGATGGTTTAAACCAAGACTAAGGTAAACCCAGATTTCAAATATACCCATCACTTTTTGATGTCACATATCAAAAAGAGACGAGGCTATTTTAAAACGTAGGTTTTTCTTAGACCATCTTTCGTAATAAGGGGGATTGTGTCTAAAGTTATCGTTTCCATAGCTTTACAACGGAACCCCAATAAAACAAGTTTAACTATGTCACGCCCACAGGTGATCTAAAAGCATCTATAAGAGGTTCCGTAGGTGTTGGCCAAGTGAATTGAACGTTTTGCTTGAGCAACTGTGCGTTGTAGGAGTTCAATGTTTGCTTAGCTCAACAATAGCCCAGGGTGGGGTAAGGAAGGTCATGTTTATTGAACTAGTAATAATACTGGATGTAGTGAACATACCTATACTAATGTAGGGAGAATACGATGTCGTTCGGAAAGGTCAGGGGATACTTGAAACTAGCGCGCATTTCTACATCTAAAAGATGAAAGAGAATCGTTGTGTTCTGCCTACCCTTTTCCCAAGTATGGTCGTCTTCCATTCTATATATTATGCGGGTAACTACCAGTATTTTACACGGAGCGACTGTCATCAGATCTCAGCGACTCAGTTATTGAGCAATGCCGATATCTTAAGGTTAGACCGGTTGTCAGACTTTCGGGCTATTCACTACCTGTAAAAACTGCCGGGACCAACGGTTTAACGTCGTCTCCGAGGCACGGAGGGGTTTCGACGTGTACCGAATGGTTGGTTATCCAAGGACTGACCTTATCATATCACTATCGTTGTTAGTTAGCCACGAATCCCTCCTATTTACAATAACTACACAATAGTTCTATGACCCACATAGGAAGAGGGGCTCGTGGTTAATTAACAATCGCGCGGATCATATGATTTGCAAGATTAAGCTGCGCTTGGCTCGTGTGGTGCCCAAGCATGGCGATTATGGCAAACCGCCCCCCCAACATGGAATGTGGCGATGCTTGGGGGAGGTGTGTGTCCAGCAGTGGAAGTCTTTCGGCTGAACGATGAAGCTGCGCTTGCCGCGGTGTGTTCCCGTTCGTTACACATCGAGACCCCTCTGTGCCTAAAAGAGCATATTATACTGTTGGTCCCGGGTGTCTTACGAAAATCTATGACAGTCGTTCCGGGTAGTCAATAACCCGAAAGTCTGACAACCGGTCTAACCTTAGGATATTGGCATTGCCGCCCAGTCACGGTAGCAGAGGTTAGAAGGCAGTCGCTCCGTGTAAAATACTGGTATTCAGTTCCATCAGCTGCCAACATAGTTGGGAAAAATCTAGGCAGAACGAGTACAATGTCCCACAGTTCGCTTGAAACTATTCTATTATCCCCTACTACATTTAAATGTGCCTTTATATTCGCATTAAACAAAACCGGTACAGTAATGTCAGGTCCAGCTTTCTAGCTAACGTCAGCGGAGTTCCATTTGCCTCTCGTTTCCAGGAAATTGCTTTTTATAATTGCCTTGTTTGAGTTTGAAGCGAGTTTTTAATCCGTCTAGAGAGTATTGATGGACTCTTGAATTACTAGGATTCAATTTACATTCAATAGTTTTTTTTGCAACTAACTGGCTTGCCTAATGTCCAATTATTAACTGACTTGCAAAAAGGACGAGGTTTTCAATTCGACGTATGTTGGTTGAGCGATATCTTCGCCAATTGTGCATAAATTGTAACGATTCTTGTTTTGTTTGAAAGAGTTTTCGTGGTTTGGTAAAGATCCGATGAAGACCTTCGGAGATGAATAATGGAACTCTTCAATGGACAACCGCAAATCACTCAAAATAGAAAAATAAAATTACCTATTTAAAAAGGAAAGAAAACCCGACTTAAAAAAAAGTGAAAAGAGTAAAATAATTATCACATTGTAAATTAAAAGTTTCAGAAGTGGTGCCTTCAATTTGGTTCAGTGTGGATTAGCTTAATTTCTGAAACTGTTAATTTTGTAATATGGTAATTCTTTAACTCTTTTCAGTTTGTTTCGATGTAGGTTTTTTTTTGTATTTATTAAGCTTATACGATAACTTTAGTTGGCCCATCTGTTTTTGTTTATGAAAACAGATAATCAAAAAAAAAAACCGTTTCTTCATCATAATTTTATCCACAATTTTGTAGTCTAGCATTCACTGCAGTAACATTATCAATGTTAGAACTGGTGCCTCTCTTAATAAAAACATCTTTAATTCCTTAAAAATACCAATATCCATATTTGTCATTAATACCTCAAGAAATAAAAAAATACGCACTTTGGTCAGATTTTTATTTGATAAAATTCTCAATTCCATATATGGATTAATGATTCACTTTATATTTGAGTCGCGTATGCCCAAATAAGGTGAATCTGACCAAATGTATCGTCATATACTTATTATAGTCTTATTACTTCCTGTAATCAATATAATAAAACGATTTAATTACGAGTGACTTACAACTAATTACAACAAAGATATACTGTGTCTCGTTACTTTTCATTCTGAGACTACAGACTAGAGACGAGAGTGTCGTGTCGGCACGAGCTATATGAGAATAGCTCATGCCGTGGTAAAAAGATAAGCTAGTCAGCAAGGTTGGTAGCGGGGCTGACTGCCCAGGCTGCGCCGGACGTATTTAAGTATCGTCAATAGTGGAGGGTCTTTTAATGCCTTCTGAGACTAGTAGGTAGATCAAACAATGGAAATTAGATGGCGTAGCCAATGTAACATAGCGATGCAAGCATCCGTACATCGAACGTTGAATGAGCTACTGACTGGCTATGGTTTTTTTGTTACATGAGCATCTGGTTAGCCACAGCCAGCCTTTACTAGTTCACCGGGTCAACCTGCTTTAGATAGGTACAGTCAGCATCAAATATATCGGGACAGACAGTAGGCTAATTCACTATTCCAAATACGACATTACCAACTTAGATTATATCCTAGAACGTTCACGGAATTTTATGACGCGCCAATAAAGTTGCAGTGTCACTGCAATTAAATTCACGCGAGCGTATCTGGTAGCGATCGTCGTTAAGAGCATACGAAAACCATTGTTTCCATTGAAACTTAACTGCAATTATACTGCAACTGAACTTCCTTAGTTAGGTGAATTAGCCTAATGACTGTTCAAAATGATCTGAACAACGAAATTACTATATCTCAAGGGATTTTTCAGAATGAACACAGTACAGTACAACTATCATTCTGATAAGAATTTTATCCCATTGAGATAAAGTTAAATTTCTGTAGTTTCTGTTGCTGTTGTCGATATATTTGATGCAGACGGTACTAGTCTTCCTAAGCGTACTAGGAAACAAGTTATTACGGTACCCGCAGGCAACTAGTTTCACTACTGCAGTATCTAATTCCTATGTTCAAGGTAAAATGTAACGTAAAACTGTATTTGTATAAGAATATTCCGTTTTAGAACGAAGTAGGTAACTGTCGCTTTATCCATAGTTTTAGGACGTAAGGCGACGTCCACATGATGCGTTATTCGCGCGAGCATTTGGGGCTATCCTGTTCCATTTTTGTAAAATCACTGCGTCCACTCGTTCGTGCTGAATGGAGCACAATGCCGTCCCTAATATCCTGACTAGCGCGCAAAATACGAGCCACTCGCGCGAATCTAGGTTCTGACGACTTACTCGCGATTTACGGGCGACTGCATGTGGCCGGAACGTATGCGCCTCGAGGTATAGTATGCGTAAAATGAGTTTGCCTCTCTGAAACCAGCCTTTGAGCGTTCTTTTCCTCACTTCAGAGGTGCAAAGTTATTTGGTACTCATAAAGTAACTTTGCTACTTTGAAAACAGACTTTGAGCCTTCTGTTCCTCACATCAGATAGGCAACTGGCAAAATTATTTTACGCGTTACTGTATCTCACAATTCGCGATTGGCTACGCGTGACTCCACTCGCGCGTAAAACGCCTCATCTGGACAAGCTCTTAAACAAAAAACAGTAGGCTAACTAATAGATTTCAACTAAATAAATGACACAACTAAATGTTCAGTACCTTATATGGTTATCATATATCTTAATACACCCATACGTTGACATCTTAAAAAAATATCAATGGCTGCTATTTCTTCGAAACAAATTGCTCACTACAAGTTGTAGAAATCATAATGGGATTAGTCATTTGTCAGTCGATTTTGAACTCTGTTTTGTTTGTGTTAAGAGCTACCATATCATGAGGGCAAGTTAGCCCACGCGTTCAGAATACAGGATATCTCGTTTAACTTCAAAAGGTTGAACTTTTAGACGTTCTTTAAAAGAAATATTAAGTTTTGTAAGGTCATGCTCAAAAGATAGCCTGAAAGTGTAATCTTTTCCAATTAGCTGACTTTGAAGTATTTTATTTGAAGTCTAATTTACTAGAAATTGTACATACCTCCTACTGCCTCCTTTTTTTTTCGTGGGAAATTCCTCATGGATGCCCATCGCCCGGGGAGGGCGAAGGGGTATGCCGGAATCTTACCGGCTAAAAACCCAAGGTATTCCTTCTCCTGACCCTTGGCTGGGGTCGCGGGATTCGCAGCTGCATGCACCGCGACCCCGGCAGGTCGGTCCGCCAGCCCTTGGCAGACCTCTTGTTCTGTGGGGCAATGCCCCACGTCCTCCTGAGAGGCGCGCACGGAACACAGCGCGCCGCCTTCTCGGGCCCGTTCTCCTACTGCCTCCTACCATAACTCCTACTAACATTAACAGTTGACTGCCTCGTTGGTCTAGCGGTCGCAAGCGTGACTGCTGAAGGTTCCACCCCCGGGTCGGATAAAGTGTTACTGAGTTTTTCCGTTTGTAATTTCTCAGCAGCAGCCCGGAGTCTGAATTTCTGCCCGGTTTATAGCAATAACCTCGCCACCTATTATATGAGACTTTAACAGCGAAATGAGGGTGTACTATACACCTCTGCCCAACCCTTCGGGGCATACAGGCGTGATGTTATGTACATTAAATGCTTCATTCCGCCTCTCAAGGATGTTCGATCGTTTCCAACGTTTGTTACGTACTTTTCTCGAGAAAAACCTTATGGAGTTGCTATAATTGCGAGTAATTAAAGTAATAACCGCAGTCTCAGTAATGAGTGGAAATCACTTTAAAAGCGGACGAAACTTCGTACTGGGAACTGCACACGGGTACAGTTAGAGGAAAAGTTGGACAAAAAGTGCATAAAGTTTTATCGCAAAAAAAAAGATAAAGCAAGAATAGTGAGATAAAAGAAATAACATCACGCCTTATTCCCCGAAGGGTTATGCAGAGGTGTACAGTACACCCTCATTTCGCCGTTATGTTTTAAGTCCTATGTAATAGGGGGCAAACCTATTGCCATGAACCGGGCGCCAATCCAGACTCCGGGCTGCTATTGAGAAATTCCACACGAAAAATCCCAATAACACTTTGCCCGACCCGCGGATCGAACCTAGGACCTCACGCTCAGCAGTCGCGCTTGCGAGCACTAGACCATCGAGGCAGACAGGCATCAGACAGTAAAAAAAAAAAGATAAGGCAAGAATTGTAACATAAAAAGTAATAAAAGTTCTATTTCTGGTTTTACATAACAATCGTATCAAACTACGTCACATGTTATGTGTATACACTTAAAAATAATTATCTTTTGTGGTCCAAACTGGCTTAATGCTCAAATCTCAAAAACAATGTCGTTAAACTTTCACCGCACGTCCCACATTAACTTACGTCACTATTCCATTCAAAATGTTCCTTTTTCTTCATACAATCGTTTTCTCCGCGGTTTTGACAGCTTTCTTTATGGAGGCAGGCGGTCTCACGAATCATTATTTCCCCGTTTTTTATGAGCGACAAAACGAACATTTACACTTTGACAAAGTACCCTTAATCGTACAATAAAGCCTTGAACGAAGACCTCACAAGCAGTATTACGAATTACTATTTTATTTGTAGGACTTTATTGGGTACTAGAGATCGCTCGCGGCTTTCCCGCGTGGATGTCGTTTATCGCGTATTCCGCATTTTTCGTGTCCTTCACCACACAATCCTCACCTTTGAAAATTTCATGAAAATCAATTTTGAGTACGCCAAAAAATAGTCAAGAAATAGTCATAAATAGTCACCAAGATTTAAAAAATTGTCGCATTATGATTCCGAAGTTATAGCTATATGTTGGTGACGATTGTGGGGTGAACGTCACCACGCAATCCTCAAGCTCCTGCAAGCAAACGGCGGGGGGGTGTCGACTTGGTTTCAATTCCAAAAAATAGTCGTAACGCCATGCCAAATCTCGAAAATAGTCATTAAGGGATTCCAGATATATAACGGTGTCTTGGTGAGGATTACGTGGTGAGCCTTTCTCGCCACAATCCTCACCAAGACACCTTTATTTATCTGGATGAAGTTATCAAAGGTGAGGATTGTGTGGTGAAGGACACCATTTTTCGGGACAAAAGTAGCCTATGTCCTTCTCCAGGTCTCATACTATCTCTGTACTTAGTTTAATCAAAATCAGTTCAGCGGTTGAGGCGTGAAAGCGTCACAGACAGACAGAGTTACTTTCGCATTTATAATATTAGTAGGGATTTATCTAGCCATGTTTAACCCTGAACGAATTGCACTTGTATTGTTATTAAATTTGACACGCTATAGATACGGATTGAATGCTTTAGCCAGTTCGTTGATCTCCAATTTGTTTAATTTGACATTCAAAATGGTATCGCGAAACGCTAAATATTACGTGACATAAATGATACAATCACACGTTCATAAAATTGATGCATTTTTACTGATGACGTTAAATTGTACTCAGAACCACAATACGTGATACGCATTGCGAAAATACGCATCGTGTTAGGTCCGATTAAACAGTTGGCGTATTTTCAAAAATCGTATCATTTTATGTTGGAACTCGCGTTAGGGGAAATAACGCTTACTCATGGAAGAAATTGAGTGCATAACGAAATAACAAGGGTATCTGCAGGGAACAGCCATGATTGGTACGTTTGGGGCTTTCTATTATTACAAATTCTGTTATGGCATGAATTGCGTTTTTCTTTACGAGTCGCTCAGGAAATTCGGCTGTCATCTGCTATCAAAGATTTCAAATGTGTGTAGAGATTTAATTTTGACAGATGTTTGCAATGCTGCAAGTCATTTTGTTTTGGTTTACTGGTACTTTGTGGCTACAGTACAGCTAAACATCCTTATTTTGCTTTAAGACACATTTAGCATTTAGCTATTAATTAGAATTCATCTAGAACAGATCATAGATTTAGAGGGTGTTTCACCAACATATCAATAAGTAGTCTGTGGCGGCATCTATCACGCCACATGCGAACTATTCAAGCCTACATCGCGATATCAAGATTTAACACGCAGATAGATACAACCTCCCAACATCAACTGTTGGGCAGTAGCCCGCTAGGCACAAAGACTCCGCCTGGTTGGAGGATCCTCCCTTTGGTTGGAGGAACACCACAACCTAGTTCCTCCACAAGCCCATAACTATTCACCAGACAGGCTAAATGTGACCTATAAATATGACATTAATGTGTTCAATAATCTTGTCATTATCACTTTTGATATGTGGTGAAATGCAAACGTTAAATCTATTAAAAAGTTCAGAGATCGAATTAGCTTAATGAACAGTTAATGACTCACATGTACAGTTATTTAAAGACAATTCCAAATTATTATTTAAATTAGCAACAACTCCATCCAAATTTAGAGATGCATGAAAGTGAAAACGTGTGTGCTAGGAATAATTTTGTCCCCGGCTCAATCCAATTAGCCCACAGTCCACAGTGGGGTCAAACGCATTGTCGTCAATGTAGGCTAAATACGCTTAATTAGGGGATGTACGCTGTTTATAATTTCCTGTCATTATAGTTTTGGACTTGTTTTGCTCACGATTGAGGTAAAACGAAACAGATTATAACACCTACTACGGTTGACAGAAAAATTGAAACATCTATAGCATTCATTTTATCATTTAGATATAAATGAAAGACAAATCAAGTTTCCCTCTGGCCTCTGAACTAGCAAAAGGTACATTTTATATTCTGCACGTGTAACCTTTACAAGCAATTGATCTTCTCGTTTACTTGGAAACCGTACTTCCTATCCGTGGATCTATCTTAGTACTAAAAACAATCAACGATCACTTCCTTTTGAAATATTACCTTATTTAGCTTCAATATTACAATGGTTTAACCATTCAATTCCTTATTCGTGGAAGTGATTGCAATTGCTATCCGATAAACCGGCAAACTAGTTTTATCTAATCGACCAAATTCACGTATTACTTGACAAGGCCTTTGTAGCGGTAGAAAGAGATAGCGATAACAAAATACAGGTTTAGAAAGAGAGGAAAAACGACTCTCGGTTCGACGTTCGTGAGTCATGCTCCGGCGCATATTATACACCGACTCGTGTTGTGGTCTATAATCACAGAATACAGCGTTTTATTCTAATAATAATTAACGTTGGAAAGATCCAATTCGGTATTAATTAATAAGAGATATAAAACATTTGTGTTCATTTTTGTAATTGTTTGAAATGGTAAATAAAATAAGGTTTATCGAATTTGACTCCATCGTCAAAATTACATAATTATTCTCAACAGACCTAATCTTTATGGCTGTATTGACACCTCATAAATCAACAATTTTTTTTTATCAGCTTAATACATCTTATAACTTGTTCCACCACTGTGACGAAAGCATCGACCGCTCTGACGGGGTCGTCAAGCGACTTGATGTATTGCTACCTTCAACATCGTCGTCATTGGCCAACTTGCCAATGCACGCCAGGTGGAAGAACATCTGTCGATACCCGATGACCAACGTTTGTGCCAAATTCAGAAGTGTTGCTAGATTCATCAAAATATTGTGTACTTTAGTCAATATCATTCGTTACATCTGGTTGGTAATGGATCTGCCAACTCGTATTTCATTCATTCAATCTTTAATTCTGCTTTAGCTTTTTTTTGCATCGAGTCGTTTATATCTGATGATTCTTTATAGATTTAGGATTTTTATTAAACATCTGCTACATCTGTTTTTTTTAACCTAATAACTTTCTGGCAAATTCTGAATATAGACACTACAACCAGCAGGTCCACAGACCATCAAAACAGCAATGAAATCAATCTACCAAAGCTTTTGTAGTTACAATGACAGTTTAAAATGAAATCCTTTTGGGACCAAACTCCATGTTAGAACAAATTGTTCATCCAATTACATAGTGTGTTTCAAAACTTTGTCCAAATACGTATGAAGCATGTTCTGTTGGCAGATCGTCTCGCAAATTTATTTCACGATGACTCACCGACCCTCGACTATTTAGTTTAAACGCTGCAGACCGGTATATACTCGTTTTTGTTAACGCCGTGAGGTTTTTTTTAACCTTTTTTTTTGTGAAGCATGTTAACCGTATTAAGATCCTGTTGACAATGTTTTATATTGTTGAGATTTAATCATCCATTTAAGCCATCAAGATTGTCTTCCTCAAATGGATGAAGTGCAGTGTGCAATTTTTAGTGCCAAAAGTATGTTCTTGTTTCGTATAAGCAAAAAACTCAAAATTGAAGAATTTTTTAGACGAATGGATGTTTTGACTTTGTCACGACTTTTCTTTGTTATAGTATCATAATGGGAACCGTTAATGTAATTCAATCATTGTAAAACTTTTGTTTCATGTACACGCAATACAATTTTTTGCATCGTTATGTTCAATTACGTTCGTGGGAGCTTGGATATAATAATCTTGCCATGATTCATTGCTGATTGGTTCAACTGATTTACAAATACTTCTATTTGTTTCAACTGCTACAACATTTGACCGAACATTGCTATCAGAATGAATTTTAAAGGAATTTTAGTATGAAGATCATGAGCTGCATGCTATAATAAACTATTCATTTTCAAGGAAGTAACTCGGGAATTTATTGCTTATGAGAATAAGTAAGGAGCACTTTATCTAGCTTCCTCTGTCGATTCTACTATTCGTTTACCATCGATAATAAAGACTCGACTGACTTCGAGAAAGCTTTTCCTTTTGTATATTTATACATCGTTTGGGATCTGTACGTTATGTGTGACGTTGATATTACGTGCAAGCAATTGTGATTTGCTTTATTTTAGAACTGAAAGTTTCGTAGAAAATTTTCCTTTAGTAAATTTAGCGGAAAGCTCATTCTTCCTTTTGTTATATACCATTTTACTTGTAGAAGAAACTTTATTAATTAAACTTAACTCCCTTAAAAGTGAGCATGAACAGGTCGAGGTCTTGAAACAAGAAGTTTTTTTTTTATGCTCGCTGTGCACGTCATCTAAATGGTTCGCCTAATCCGCGTAGGTTAGATTTACAACGTTAATCTCAGTTTTAGAACTTAGTATGGTTAGACTTCGAAGGATAATGTTTGCTTTACTAATAGTTTCGGTTTAGTGCTGTTGTTACGACTTAACCTGGATTTTGGCAGTTTTATTGACATGTGGGAATTAAATATAGGATTGTATTAGATCAGTCGACATTATGCAAAAAGTACTGACGGCATACCTAATTTACTAAATATATTTGCAAATCTTATGAATTTTGAAACCTTCCTAAGAGAAGTTAGTGAATTGTAATATTTAATGTTGCTGTCGACTGGAACTGTCCACTAACAGATGTAGGCAAAACATGAAATAACACAAAAACGCGAAAAATAACCTCATTCCCAACTCCAACAGAATAAAAAGTAACGTTGCCATGTAGACCAGCTCGTAACTGTCTGCCAACTGCCATAACTTTGTCCTGATGTTTTTGCCTCGTCCCACAATGCATTCATTAGCATTTGCGAATGGACGGTACCCAGGCTTCGAATGAACGTACCTACTGGGCTTTTAAAGCCTTTATGTTATAATTTAAGGACTCCCAAGGATTATGTGGGGAATATGAGTTACACTTCGTTTGAGGTTTTTAATTTGTTCATGCTAAGCATTAAAGTGGTGCAGTAATATGAATTGCGTTTGCGTAAACTGATTTGTAAGGAAAATTTGTAAAGGTCTAAAAACATTATTTTTTATTAATTTACAAAATTCATATAAGAATCTGAAATCACCTCACTCACAAATTACCAAACTATTGTAAATTTAACGTTTTCTAGCAATCCGATACTGAGAAGTTCGGAGTTCGCGCGTATTTTAGAAAAAACAAATCATTATTTACATCCAATTGTAATTCAAATCGGTTTCAGCAACTCAAAAAAATATACACCTGACAATCTAATGCGAAAATCAAAACAGCCAAGCCGCAATTGTTCAACCTCACACATAAGAATAGAATTCTACAGTTCCATGCAAGCAGATACGAGCACAATGGCGGAAGCTTGCGGTCCATGCGAGCAAACTTAATTCAACCCCTAGGTTTGCTAAAATGGTTCTTAAAAACAATAACATAGAAGCTAAACACACTGCTAAAGTTAAATTTGCTTCTTCTCACAAAGAGTTGAATTACGTACAGTTATTTCAAGCTAGGGAACCTGAGATGGTTGGGCATGAAGTACTAAGGTGCTATGTAGGTATTGGTTGCAGAGTTTAGTTATATATCCAATAAATCATGCTAAAGAGCTCTCTCTTATATATTTTGAGAGTCTAATTGTGGGAAAACTCCCTAATTTTAGTCTGTTTTGGTATTCGAGGTATATTAATAACGTTAAAAATAACAATTTGGCCATATTTGGAGCACTGATTACTTACTTCATAAGCTTAGTTTAGAGTTGAAGCAAAACTTCCTTAGTTTCAAAAGTCTAAAAAGGCCGAAAACGTGGCCTCTTAATCAGGAGACATCCTAATTTATATCCTAATCCGTCCAATTTGGGCATTCCGGAATACGAACGGCTAACACGAGTCACGGATAATAGAATTACAACCCACATTGTGAGGTTCAATCTAGTCCTTTTCCAGAACAAAAAATAGTTGATGAGGACGTTTCAAAAGAGGACTCTTATAAGTACTATGTAAAAACGTTTAAAGTGAAAAAAGTGAATTATAAACAAATCCTTGACCTTCTAAAACTATAAATGCGAAATACGAAACTAAGCTTCACATTACAGCTGATGCTACCGTCATTAGTGTAATGATTTACATTAAAACTAACGAAGACGAAAATACTTTTCAAGGTTTTGAAGCCTCAAAACTTCCATATTATTACATAACACTGGTTGCGCGGCCAAGTTCAACAAAACCTTATAAATAGATTAAGATTAATATCAAACTATATTTAGCACCGTTTGAACTATTTCGGGATTTCCACGGTAATAAATAAGAACATATTGGCTGAATGGAATGTTTGCCTTTGCATATTATTCAGCGATTTTGCGAATTGGAATGTTATCCGACGGATGAAGTTATTTTCAATTTGTTTGAGTCGTGGTCCCCACAAGAATAGGACTTTACCCAATTATATTTCGGGTAATGGGTATTATAAGTTTCTAAAGGCTGAAGGGGTAGTGGAATACTTGGGATAAATATGTTAACCATAGCGATCAGCAGTCCTCCCGCCTAGAGTTGTAATTACGGCAATATGGCACCAATATCCTTACTTATAGCAGCCCTGGGAAGGACAATGTTATTACCTAGGCCTATCATGTTATTGAGGACGTCCAGCAAAATATATTTAACACGCATGTCAATAACCAAGAATGCCGGTGTACTCTGTATTACTCACGTCGTTTTCTCTTAAATCAACAGACATTTTTAGTCATACAAGGTGACTGTTAGGAACTGCATTTATGATGAAACATTGCATACAATTCTATCATTACATAAAAACATATTCTTATTGTACAATCGTTTTGTTTATATTTATACCTAAGCTTTAAATAATCTAGTGACTCACAAGAAGCTCACAAAATAGACATAAACACTACAATTATATTCACATCTAAAGTAATATGGAGTGTATAAAAAGATATGATTCACAAACTACTGTTGCATAAATGTAAAACTCCTCTATTTTATACGAGTAAACAGTTTTATTGTTAACAGAGTGTTAGAAATGTTGCGTTGTTATGTTGCGTTTCGTAACCATCGTATTGTCATTGTGGAATTAAAGTGCGATTAGGAGAATCGAATGAGATTTCCAACTGCGCATATTCTATTATGAAACAAATACATAGATTTAAGGGAAGCAGCCAAAATGAATTCGAAAGTAAATCGTTTGCTGGTGACCAAGGGCCACCGAGATACAATACTGATTGATTTGACAACCTTAATAGTGTTAATTTAAATTAGCTAACCAGAATATTACTTACATCTGATGAAATCGTTAGCATCAGATCTAAACGATATCCATTTTCCTCAGTCCACTACTGTAGTCGCACGCAAGAATAAAGTAGCAGATGCATTCAGTTTTCCTATTACCGACGGTGTTAATTTTCTCTCAATTATCTTGATACGTGTAATATTTGACACAGTTTCAACTGTGTCTGTGTTATTTAACACTGCGAAAACACTGAGTCATAGGAGTTTCGGTCGCCATATGTTGCGTTGTCGTGACTTCGGACCAAGGCCTCGATTATCTTGAATAGTATTTCTAATAGCAGGTTGTCTTTTAAGAAACATACCTTAATGTTTTGTGGTACACGAATTGTTAGTTTAGAATTTAGTTAGAGTACTCATATTAAGCTCGATGCAGGTTTTTAGAGGAAATGCATAAATCAATATCCTCATTTTAAGAAAGTCAGATGTTTCAATTTCTAACCTGTTATATCACTGTCAATTGAGACGTCTACAGATGAAGTTGATGAACGTATACGATATTTTACGTTTCTCCAACTAACGGTACTGTGGACTACGTTACACTCCTTCATGCTTCATCTACATATCATCGAGCATTTCCTTTCTAACATATGTAATTAAAAGCAGAGATTTATTAGTGAAAGGTATTTTATTTAAACCTTGCGCTTTAGTAGGTACTAAACTAGTGCCTAAGCCTTAACGGCTCATCAACGATCGTAATTCAAACCAATTACAACTTAAAGAATTTACCTTCGAAGTTGAACGTCCTTTTATTAGTACCGATATTCGTATTGTATCGTCTTTGCTTCATGTTATGTGTTGACTCAAGTGTCCAGGTGATGGTATTTGCCTCTCTTTCAGACAGTCGCCGCTGCAGCTTTGTGTCGCTACAAGGGTTATGGTAAACGGTTCTCCGTGTTCCTTTTAACTAACAATGTTTCATCTCTTTCTTTCCAGATGGACTTTATCGCTGTCTCGCTCAGCCCGCCGTACAACGGAATGTTTCTATCATAGAAGTGTTTTGCATTCCTCTTGGTTCTCGGAAGCTGTTTCTACGTTGTAAATGGGATCAGTAATGTTATTTGCATTGGAAATAATTTCTGCTAACTATGAGTTATGTAGCTGTGTTACAATGAAGAGAACAGTAGGGTTTTTTTTTTGTACAATCAAGTTTGGTTTCTAATTTTCTATGGTAGCTTTCATAATTTCGTAGGTCTGTGAATATTTAATATTCTTTTACCTTGGCTCGTTTATATTTGTCGATAATCGATTTTGAAATGGCTTCCAAAGTCCTTGAAAGAACATTCTTAAACACAACTAGTCTTGAACACCTATATCTGTAAAGTTCTTTCCATTTCTAAAAGCATTACAAGGACTAATCAAACATTTATGGAATTGATATGAGAAACTGTACTGAGACTCTATCTGGGTCCTAGAGATAACCCACATCTATCGTAGTATGACATGCTGGCTTCATTGCATGATGTTACAAAAAGCACTCTGCATTAATTTCGAATCAACAAACGTGGGTAAGCGCGTAATAATTAGTATTCTATCGAATTGTAACGGCACAAGAAGAGTAGGTCTCGATTTAATGGATTTGCAATTAATCATCTGTGTTTATTGCTTCTCATTAGATTACAAAAACTCCGAACGTTTTTCAGTCGAAAGTATATTTAGTTAGCATTAGAAATGTGCTGACTCTCTGCTTGTTTATTACCCTGTAGCCCTTTATGGCCTTTAACATAAGGTTTACTTTCGAATTGTATCATGTAAATGGTAGCTATTATTTGTTTGGGGCGATTCTTATCGAATTACGGCTCGTTACGATCGTTCAGGGATTTCGCTTTTTGTCTACGTTCATCTGATTTTCCTATTATTAGATTGCGTAATAGTTCTGTTTCTAACTCCCTTTGTTTCTTTGTTAAGTGTTTCGTTAGATTCGTTTTTTTAATTGTTCATTGCTTCGGGTAAAGTATTAAGTGGACCTAGGTTTTATAAGACTGTTTCTTTTCTTACATTTCGGGCTTTTTCATTTCCGTTTCGTTCTTCCACGCAATTACTTACCTTGTTTAGTGAGTCTCGTTTTCTTCGTTCTTTTCCATCTACGATATTAATTATTCTATCGATTCCTTGTCTTCCACGTCAGTATTCGTTAAAACAGTCGGTTGGCATGCGTCAGTCACTAAATTTTATATGCGATTGTTTAATTGACGTCAGACCTGGACTATTGATCGTTTTTCACTCATTCCATAACCTCTGTCTATCAACGTAATGTACTGTCGGTAGCGTTCGATAGTCTCGGTATTTAGGCCGAAATCGTTGATATCATGTTTCGATGCCATTGACAAATTTTCACGTGTTATCTAATCTTACATGTTAAGGGCGTATATTTTTAGGTGACAATCATATTTTATCCTCTCTCTTCTTTTCAGATATTTTTACACACTTGTTTACAAAATTATAAATAGTACTTAAAGTGATACAGTAACTGTGATAGACTTAAAATTTAGTATGCACTAAAACCTAGTGATAATACCAGTGAAATGTCCTTTTACTAAAATGGAGAGGAAGTTAACACGCGAAGATTTCATGAGGAAAAGTTTTCGTGCACCGAGGGTTTCGCCCGCCCCAGAAGGTCAAGAGCCAACTGTAAACGGAGCGCCACCACCATCGCCGGTATCCTTAGCCATGTTGGAAAGAACTCCACAGCCACAACGAACCCAATACGAAGTAACATCCTCAGGGATAGCTCCCAAACGACTCGAAATCAACAGAGCTCATCCCATCCATCTAAAATCATTCCAAGCCCCCGAACCACCCGATGATACCGCACCTATGCCACCATCAGACGATGTTCTCCGTAAGTTGGAGCGGCAGATCGGGGAAATGGAAAGGGGGCTCGAAAGGGCACAGAATGGTACCGTTGCAGTCGACGAAAGAGTCAGATATGCCGAACATGAAAACCTTTTACGTACTGGCGTATCCTCGGTCGGAGGTGGTGGGTATCTACCTGCTGATTCTGATACAGAACATGACGTAGTCCCATTCAATAGAAACGAAAGTACACGAAGCAGTACTGGTGGTACGACTCCTGTTCCGCGACCAGCAACTAGACTCGCGCGAACGAATTCTGACACTCAACAATCAGTCGCTGCGACTGCGAGGTTGATGAGGAAGTTGGCTGACGGTGGAAACAAAGATGAGAAGACGAAAGTTATATCGAGGAAGGCGATTCAAGCTAGGATGGAGCGTGTTAAAAACTCAGTGACAGGAAAGCATGAGCACAGGGTTTTGGCTGAACACAGGGTGGACCCACCTTCGCCGAGGGCACCTACTTCCCCTATCACTCCAAGGTCTTCTCAGGTAACAATGAATCTTTTGAGTATTGTGGACGTCCTTTCTGAAATGTGTTTAAAATAAAAGAAGGTAGTTGATATAAATAATTGAGATCATTCTAAGTGCACGGAAGTTCGCTATGCCAAGTTTCTGTCAGATATTTATTACTTGGAATGTATAGCATAAGAAAAGCAAAGTGCTTACTAGAGAAAACGGAAACTACTAAATTATGGTATCCCACTTCGAAGTTGCGTTTTCTCTCATCAATCAATTATAATTTCTTGCTACCGCGTTAAACTTAGTTGCAATAGTGCACTTTGTTGTCTTCTTACTCTAACCAATACGGTATTTATTTAACCTTTCACTAACTTTCAATCTATCACTCGTTTAATATTTTTTATAACGTACACAAATCATTTCAGTTTCAACTTTTATTCATTTTGTGACGATAAACGTGTGTGTTGCCCACGCATTTGTTCCTAAATCGTATATCGTATTGGGTAACACGGATTACCTTGTTATTTTATATCATTCACACTAGCTTGCGTAATATCCACAAAGGGCAGTGGACAGTAATCTTACATGTTATTAGTTGAGATGAGTTTTTGAATGGGTTTTTGCCTCGTATGGGGACGGGCTAGAATATAAAACTTCCTCACCACACGCGGGGAATTGACAGGCGTTGTAAGATTCAACAAAACCCATGCATGCTTGGTTATGGGAAAGTATTATTAAATTAAATTTATGTTATTTCAGCGGCTGTAACTAATGTAGTCACAAAGCGTGCGTTTCAAAATTATTGTACAGAACCGAATACAACTATTTCTATTGGTTTAAATCACTAGGTGCCACAGTTATTACAAGTTAAGTAAACAAACGGTCGTGCCAAAACAATAAAAAAAATGTTGACCTTAATTGAGACCTTCCTTATACCTGCTGCGAAAAAGTTAATTTGTTTCACATGGCGCGTGGCGTCGACTACGCTATGACGTCACCCAACACGATATCACGACCGGCAGGTGTAGTGTTCGAAATTCAAATACAAATAACGATTTATTTGTGTATGAAGTTAGACATAATTTGGCGATGACGGTTATTTGAAGAAAAATATGTTTTGTTTGTAAATTGTAATTTTGTAAAGACATTATTCAACAACTACCGGCACAAAGTCAAAACCTTGTTTTTTTCTAAATCTGTAATTACATCGATATATCGTTTAGGTTCGTGTTCACAATTTATCTAAAATAACTTGTTCTAAATGTTTCTTTTTACTCTTTTTCCAGGTAAGCACAAAACAACTACAAAAAAAGGCCAAGTTCTCCCCGAACGTTATGAAAGCTATTCTAAGGTAAAGTATGCACTTAGTTTCTTCTAATTAATTTTCAAGATGAAAACAGGACCGTTGGGACCACAAGCAAAAGAAAATAAAAAAACAACAATACTTTTTAATTAAATAGCGTACGAACAATAGATGTTTAGTAGAAAAAACATTGCGGTGAAAGGGACAAACTAAAATTAATTTGAACTAGAATCTTTAATCTTCAAAATTGTTTGTCGACTTCTAGAAATCGCTATCAAAATATATTGTAGGAACAGTAAGATTATTTATAACATCTCTCTAGAACTACGGCTCATCTTGGATTATTCCTTCTCGCCCGTTACCTGCTCGGAAGTGGACGCGTGTTAAAATTTAAAGTGAATTCAAAACAAAATATTTAAGTGCTTAAATACTGCAGATAGGATTCTAGCCTCTACGGTTGTAGTGAAAGTGCATACTGTCGCAGCAACATCGCAACATTGGCTTCATAGCATATGAGCAATACCGCGTCACCGCGCGACCCGACCGTGCGCCCGCCTTCACCTCTGCGAGAGCAATACGGTAGCCATAATTGCTGTCCCGCCCTAACACTGCGTCGGTGCTTTAACACTCACCGGTACCGTGAGACGTGCGTGCTGGCCACCGTGTGTCACTGTTACAGCTATCCACAATTCTAATCCCAAGCGCTACGTAATACGTTTCATCGGCCCGGCAAACATTATGTCTCGCCTACAACGTACACCCCCAGCTCCGGGAATTCCCGTTAGTAACTTAACGCATGTTATGTCAGACTCCGATATTCCTAATACGGTAAGCAGTGATGTAGAAAATGTAAATGTCAAGATGCGTTACAAACGCCCCTGCCCAGATTCTTCTCCAAACAACGAAAATGCAGAATACAATCAGGAAATAAAAAGTATGCTGAAAATATGGAAAATGGAACAAGAGGAACATGTAAATAAATTGTATAAACAACAAACCATCGCCTTGAATAAATTAGTTTCCGAGATTGCGGATCTCAAATTACAGAACTCCTCGATGCAGGAAACAAACCTTGAGATAAAAAAATCTATGGTTTTTATGAATAACCAGTTTGAGGAGATGAAACAACAAATCGAATCATTGAAAAAAGAAAAACTATCCTATAAACACTGCATAAGTGACCTTGAGAGTAAAATACAAGATCTTCAGCAGACCTCGCGTTCATCATGTGTTGAGTTAAGAAATATACCATTAAAGGACAACGAAACAACTTCCGATTTGACCACTATTATTGAAAAAGTGGGCACAGCAGTTAACTTATCGTTGCCCCTATCGCATATTCGCGATGTATACCGCCTCCCAGGCAAACCAGGCACGACCAGACCCATTGTCACCGAATTTACTAGTGTCCAAATAAAAAACCAACTGATATCTTCTGTCCGTAACTTCAACAAAAATCGCACAAGAGAAGAAAGCATCAACACGCACAGTATTGGTTTAGCTGGAGATCGTCAGCCCATATATGTTGCGGAATTTCTTCCCTCGAGCGCGAGAAAACTCTTCTTCAAGGCAAGAGAATTCTCGAAAATCAACAAGTTTATGTTCTGCTGGACAAAAAACGGCAACATATTTATCCGGAAAGAAATAGGAGCCCGACAAATCATTGTCAGATCAGAGCAGTCTCTTCTAGACTTAGAGAAAACTCTGTGACTTCTTTTTACTGCAGTGAGCCTATTATTATCTTTATTACTTTTGCATGTATCCTTCTCTTTTAATACTTACATTTTGAATATTTATGCTCTAATACTTAAACAGCTATGTATGATAACCATGTGCGATTTACTCTATGTTTACTCCATACACGCTAAACAATACACTCTTACCTTGATAAGAACATGCTTTCCAAGTATAACAGTAACTTACTACACACACAACCACCACTACACATTACACGATACAGCTACTACTCTCAACTATGCAGGTATACTATATACCAGCTTCATGTACTACACAGTTACAGTCGAAATAACACAATTTAAAATATTGTATAATACACACGTATCCAATGTTGTCTATTTATTTGGTACAATCTGTCGTTCAGCATACTCGAATGGTCTATATGATTTTAAAGTTTTTACTTGTAATGGTAGTAGTTTGGTCCCCCCATGTTTGTCACGTTACGCCGTATGTGTCAATACGAATAATGATTGCTTAAGCTTTAAAATTCGATAGCACTAGGGAGATTGTATCCGACCTAGACCACTTTGCTATAGCCCAATCTTCAACCATCGAAATAGACAACTGTTCAAATATCATCACAAATCCTAACCATTCCCTTAAAATAATCCACCAGAATATTAGAAGCATAACTCGCAATATTCCAAGTTTACTTACTTTGTTAACAAGATCACAGATAGAATGGGACCTCATAGTTTTAACAGAATGCTGGTTACCCTCCACACACTATATCCCAATGCTCGACGGGTACAGCTACTGCAAAACAAATCATAACCGTACGCAAAATGAAGGTGTTGTTGTCTATTATATGAATACCTCCAACATATCTATAGAAGAACCAATAATATCTGATTGCAACTGTCTTATGATTAAATTTAATAACAATACCGCTATTCTGGCTGTTTACCGTCCTGCGGGCTACAGAAACCTAGATAACTTCTTACTATCTCTCGACTTGTATTTGAAAACTATCTCAAAATTTTCTAATGTTATTGTGTTGGGTGATCTTAATGTCGATATATGTGAGAATAGCACGGACTTAAACTCCTCTACCTATTTGAATCTTTTGGCATCGCACGGTATGTTGCCTGCACACACAATTCCTACACATAGTAAAACATGCCTAGACCATGTCATATTAAGAACTAGACTTCCTGCGTTCTGTTACGTTGCAGAAACCTCTGTTACTGATCACGACGCTGTTTTTCTCATCCTAGAACTAAGCAAATCTCAAATTAAAACAGATAAAATAATAAAACGATTAAATTATGACAAAATAGACAAGGACATAGTAAATATTAACGTTTCTGATATCTATTCTTCAAATGATGTTAACACAGCAGTATTGCTTCTTGGAAACACTTTAAATAACTTGATACTGTCAAACACAAAAATCATTAAAACCTCGAATCGTAAGAGAGTAACCAAACCATGGATAACCGTAGGACTGCTGAGATGCATGAGAAACCGTGACAAATTACACCAAAAAGCAAAAAAGAACCCTAACAACCAGGACATTAATATCACATATAAAAGGTACAGGAATTTTTGTAACGAATTATTAAATAAACTTAAAAGACAGCATGAAAAAACAGAAATTAAGACTGCGTCTGCAATAAACAATAAACAATTATGGAAAGCTATACAAAACATCACACACATCACAAAATCAAAAAATGAAGCCTTGCAACTTATCAAAGATCAAGATCCCCCTTCTTCTACTAATATAATTAATACCTTCTTTGTGAATATTGGTAAAAACCTAGCTGATCAATGTTGCCCAAGTGTCGACTATACTTCCTCTATGTTACCATCAAATAAGACTCACCCCCACTCTTTGGTAATACTTCCAACAGATTTTGCAGAAATTGAGTCTCTCATTCTTAATCTAAAAAATAATTGCGCCATTGGTCGGGACAATATCTCAACCACCTTTATAAAGAGATATAGGCATATTTTAATTCCACCAATAACATTCATCTGTAACCTTGCTCTTGACACTGGAAAATTCCCGGATGATTGGAAATTGGCAGAAGTTCACCCCATTTATAAGAGTGGCGACGGAACCTGTGTCAACAACTATAGACCAATCTCGATATTACCAGCCCTATCGAAGATTTTGGAGAGGATAATGAATAAGCGTTTAGTTCAGTATCTGGAAAAAAACTGTCTGCTTTCATCCTCCCAATTTGGTTTTCGGTCGGGTTTGTCAACCAGTGATGCTGTTCACGAATTGACCGACTTTGTCTCACGTAATCTAGACACAGGCAAAAAAGTAATTGTCATTTTCATGGACTTGGCTAAAGCTTTTGACACAGTTTCCGTCCCATTACTGTTGAAAAAGTTAGAAGACCTTGGTGTAAGGCATACTCAGCTTGAACTTTTTACTGATTACCTTACAAACCGTTTTCAAAGGGTTAGGGTGGGCGAATGGGTAAGTGGTGATCTTCCCATTGTGCATGGAGTTCCACAGGGCAGTATCCTTGGCCCCTCGCTATTCTTAACCTACATAAACGACCTTTGTGAACTTAAAATGCCTAATGGGAGGATCGTAACTTTTGCCGACGACACAGCACTCCTGTTTGAGGCTGACACATGGGAGCAAGTTTATGGTTTTGCGCAGTCGGGCTTCAGTTTAGTTCTGTCATGGCTAACATGCAATAAGCTCTCACTAAATGTAGGGAAGACAAAGTATATGGCTTTCTCTATGAAAAATGTCTCCCTTCCAAGTGATGAACTTTTTATATCTGCCCACTCTTATTCCTGTTCTTCCCATACTGCTGCGTGCTCATGTCCTACCCTAGACAAAACCAATACGATGAGATACCTGGGTGTGATTTTAGATAACACACTCAGCTTTCATCCTCACATAAACCTTCTCGTCTCGAGGACACGTAAATTAATTTACATTTTTAAAAATCTTCGCCATGTTGCAGACCCTCACGTTATAAAAATGGTTTATCTTGCACTGTGTCAATCGCTCATCTCTTATTGCATTACTATTTGGGGAGGGGCAACCAAAACATCTATGCTGAAACTCGAGCGAGCCCAAAGAGCAGTTCTAAAAGTCAGTAATTTTCTACCTTTTCTACATCCAACTAAAGAACTTTATAATCTTACTGAAGTCCTAACCGTGCGTCAACTTTTTATTCATAATACAATCCTTCGTAAGCATTCACAACTATATTATGATCCGACTCTGTTTATAAATAAGCGACGTATTCATGCAGTTTGCCCTAAAAGATTATTTCACACAAGTTTTTCCCACCGACACTTCGAGTTCCTAGGTAGTTACTTGTACAATAAGTTGAACAAAATTTTGTCGATTTATGGACTTTCAAAGCAACTTTGTAAAGATAAGCTTTTTAAGTGGCTGCAAAAACTAGATTATGACGACACAGAAAAGCTACTACTTATACCGCGTTAGTCTTGGTTTTAGCGTTGGAGTTACTCAACTATCCCGACACACTCAAACATACAAACACCCACGCAAACACACATACACACGCACCCACGCACACACAGACACACAAACACGCACACACACACACGCCCACACACACACACACACACACACTCACACACACTCACACACGCCCACACACACTGACCCATATTATTTATACACTCACTCAATACATACATTGATAATCATATAGTTTATACACAGAATATACTACTCCATAGGTTATGTCATCCTGTCCAATCAATCACTAAACAGTGCATATGTTATTGTTGCAGTTCAATACTAAAATTTATATCACATGTACATAGGGCGAGGGCCTGGTGATCCGTAACACAGGGTTTCCCTAGTACGGACTCCAGTCTCTCGCAAAGGAGCTTTATATGACCTGTGCATTTTTTTTTGTTATTTTTTAAGTTTTGCATATGAAGATAACCTTTGTGGAGAGAGAAATAAAATTTATTATTATTATTATTATTATTCCCATCTTCCCCCGAATGTCTGCCCCCGAATGGGGGAAAATGGGAATTTTCGTGGCATCTTCCCCCGAAATTGTAATCGGGGGAAGATAGGAAATAAAAGTGTCATTTGTCCCCGAAATATTTTTAATTTTTTTTTTGTGCCACCGCACCCAGTTTTGATTTGAATGAAATACACATGATTTTTTATAGGAATTAATCAAACAAAATGATGACTACCAACTTTTTATAAAACAAATATTACAGCATTTTTTCGTTTTACAATCAGTAATACATAAAACATAGGTACTAGCAGTTTCTCTAATTTAAAATTATCAATCTAACAATCAAATATTAATAATAATATTCATCTACAGGGTGTTAACGAATTCGTGTAATTCCTTAAAATCACATGATCTACTACTGGTATAGACTGGCCCCGCACGGGATTTAGCTTGATTAAAAATAAAAAAATAACTTTTTTTTTTTCATGCGGCTTTGTTAACGATCATATCTAAACCACCAATAAGGATTCAGTAAAAATATATATATATTTTTTTTCCAAAAAAAAATATTTTTGTGAACATTGCGATGTCACGCATAAATTAATAAAACTATGGTGACACGGCTGGCAGGAACAATTAACGCGATATCGCTCTTTGCAGTCAGATAACTCAAGGCTTTAAAAAGAATCAGATATTGAAAACCAATTTTTTTTTCTGTTTATTTTCGAAAATTCCCATCTAGTGTTAATCTGTGTCATTTATGTCTTTTTTACTGAATCCTTATTTAGTGGTTTAGATATGATCGTTAACAAAGCCGCATGAAAAAAAAAAGATTTTTATTTTTTTATTTTTAATCAAGCTAAATCCCGTGCGGGGCCAGTCTATACCAGTAGTACCTAGATCATGTGGTTTTAAGGAATAACACGAATTCGTTAACACCCTTTAGATGAATATTATTAATATTTGATTGTTAGATTGATAATTTTAAATTAGAGAAACTGCTAGATATAGTAGTACCTATATTTTATGTATTACTGATTGTAAAACGAAAAAATGCTGTAATATTTGTTTTATAAAAAGTTGGTAGTCATCATTTTCTTTTATTAATTCTTATAAAAAATTATGTCTATTTCATTCAAACCATAATTGGGTGCGGTGGCACAAATATTTTTTTATTAAAAATATTTCTGGGACAAATGAAACTTTTACTTCCCATCTTCCCCCGATTACAAGTTCGGGGGAAAATGCCACGAAAATTCCCATTTTCCCCCATTCGGGGGCAGACATTTGGGGGAAGATGGGAATAATCCCTCTCATCTTCCTTGCGGAAGATGTCTGGTTCTTTGGAAAGCATACGGGGTACACAGGTCCAACGCGCAGAGGCCCCTTTGAGAACTTTAAAATGGGGTGGGGCACCAACCGGGGACTATCCATGGCTGCACTATTGGAGTACAGTCATGGACCGTCCCAGGTGGGTGCAAGACTATTGTAAAATATGGTGAAAAATATCTGGTCTATGGGAGGGGCTGTTAATTGAACTGGATAACTTCTATTGCCGGAAGAAAACGGCGTCTGCCTTTCAAGTTTAAAACTGAAAAGTGTTGGCAGACGGTGACTCGCCAACTCACTAGCTGGGCCCCCTGAAAAGCCGCCAGTTTATAACATTATTATGGCAACATATTAAAGTTAATATTCACATTGTACATTATCGAATCACGAGGGATCCTTTTATGGATCTTAGCACGTTATAACATTTTATGTGTCTATTCTATTTTATGAGCTGCTTTACCGCTTTATCCTTTCATACTATTTAGACTAAAAACATGGCGGCAAAACGTCAAAATCTCGAGCTATTTCAAGGTCATGAGCAAACATTCCAAACGCGATGCGAATGATGAGTATTGTCGGAATGCAAAACGTATAACTCAGTGTGATACCGCGTTTAAACTAATAAACAGTGCTGCTTACGTAATTATCATTTTATTGCTTTGAGGAAACACTTGTATGGAGCTAACGTGCGCACATATTGGTGTTACTTCCAAAATAATCAATGATTAGAACAAATCAAATATCTTGACTTAGCACACGAGGTTGTCAACATGTGGGATGTGGATTCGGCAACCATTATGCCGATAGTCGCGACGGCCAATGGCTTAATGGCCAAGAGCCTCGACCAACACCTCATGAGGCTCTCGTTAGGTGGCTAGATCGAGGGCCTGATGCAGAAAGCAGTCCCCGACACGGCGCGTATTGTGAGGAGGTTTCTGACTCTGGAGCCCTAACCACCGGTAGCTTGGAACCTGCTCCCGATGCCGGTGGACCCCTATTTTTTATATTTTTAAATGTATTTTTTATAGATTTAGATTAAAAAATGTAAACAAATAGAATATAAATGAATAAAGGGGGAAAAAATGATTAGAAAAATAAAAGTTTTAGTTTCAACACGGTAGTAATAAAAACGCCTTTCTCAAAATGATAAACTACACGAATAATCACAGAACGTTTGTAGCTGTAGACGGGAATGTATTCGATTATGGGTTCCTTGTACGCTAATTCACGTAATTTCATGACGCACCGATCAAATTGCAGTGACGCTGCAGTTCAGTTCATGCGAGCGTATCTGACAGCGATCGCCTGTTAATACGAAAAGCGTTGTTTTGATCGCAACTACTCTGCAATTGAACTTCTTTAGTTAGGTTTGTGGCGGCATCTATCATGCCACATGCGAACTACGCAACACACCGGTAGTGCAGACGACTACAGCGACATTAACGACAACTCTCATTGATGACAGTTCCTACATCGCGCTATCATGATTTAACACGCAGATAGTTACATACAACCGCCCAAAATTAACCGTTAGGTTCACACCGATAATTCAGCCCTCATCAAGCTGTCTCCCCCCCCCCCCCCTAAGCCCCCGCCAGCAACGCCCTAAGCCGAGGTCCGAGTCCCATTAGGGGTCGCCCTTAGTGCTGTTGTTGCAGGTAGTCATGATGTTAGTGTAGTACAAGTAGTTAGCTTAGGTTCAGTATTTTACTTCCCCCCCCCCCCCCTCCCCCCCATTGGCTGGAGACCCTTCAGGTCTTGCCAATAACTGCCCGGTTACGTAGAAACGGTCCCCTAGGACCATCTACAGCAGTCCAAGAAAAAAAAAAACTCTTGGGCAGTAGCCCGCCAGGCATTAGACTCCGCCTGGTTGGAGGATCCTCCCTTTGGTTGGAGGAACACCACAGCTCGTTCCTCCACAGGTTAATCAGGCCCCTGGACGTATGCGCTCTGCTCTGTCACTCATTGGCTTATATCAAGAGTGAAGTAATGCATCTCCTGTCTTTTTGGAAGTGTCTTTAGTGTTTGAATGTTGTGTGCTCGATAGTTTAATGAAGTTTTACTTCGCAACCCAAGGTCCTATCACTGAACTGACCCACTCCGACTATACGTTATACAATAAAGGGTCTAGAAGACAGACAACAGAAATCATAATCGTCTTAGATGAAACAGTTATGGCTTCACAAGTTTTCTCGGTCCATTAGGATCGTGTTTTTCTACTTGTATGATCAACAACTTATCAAAACTAGAAAATCTAGATACATAAGATTTAAGAAAGAAAATTTGTTTATTTGACATATCCAAGACACATTACAAAGAGATAGAACATACCTATACACGGTAAAATTTAGTTTCAGGCAATGCAATAGTGAAAGGTTTTATTGTTGCGACTATTTTGCAAGATGCTAATAATAAACATTATTCAAAATACCATGATCTAGCACACGAGGCTGTCGGCATGTGGGATGTGGACTCAGCAGTCATTGTCCCGACAGTCGTTACGGCGAATGGCCTAATAGCCAAGAGCCTCGATCAACACCTCATGAGCTGAATCAAGTGCTTGATACAAAAAGCAGTACTCCTTGATACGTCACGCATAGTAAGGAGGTTACTTTCTCTGGAGCCCTGACTACCGGCAGCTTGGACCCTGTTCCCGCTGCCGCTGGCCTAATATTTTTTATATTTTTAAATTTGTATTGTTTTTTTATGATATGTATTTAAAATATCTATATTTAATAAATAAAAAGAAAAGTCCTGACTGACTGACTCATCAACGCCCAGCCCAAACCCTTGGACTTAGAACGCTGAAATTTTGCACAGAGGTTCCCTTTATAATGTAGACAAGGAATAAGGAAGGATTTTTCGAAATTAAACCCCTAAGGGGGTTTAATAGGGGATGAAAGTTTGTATGGAAAATCGTCACTTAACGGGCTCAAAATTTCACGCAAGCGAAGCTGCGGACAGAAGCTAGTAATTTGTCTCTGTATACAATGAATAAACATAATTATTCTCATAAAATCTCACATCTTTCTGAAAGTAAAGTAAATATAACAAGAATGTATACCAAATGGAACGTCACCGCGTTCTAAAGAAACTATGAGATAAAAGAATTACGTTCGTCGACGCTCGCTTCTTCCCGTATTCTGTTTGATAAAATCGTTTTGCATAATACACAAATATTATTTATTCTAGTGCTTCAGCTTCGAGGCAAATAACGTTACATTTCTTTGAGCACTTTTTATGTACCTACCTACATCGTGTTTAAAATGAGCCCGAACTTGGCGGGCGCACTAACATTTTGTGCAGTGTTTCATGAATGTTTTTATTAATCTCGCGTGTCAATATTGTCTCTATGTGAGTTTCAATCACATTCATTGATATTTATTCAATTCTGAATGTTTGTGTATCCCAACAGTGGGATATTGAAGACTGGGAAAAGAATAGAATGGAAATAAGTTATTACAATATCGTGTAATTAACATAACATTCACGCCTGTATTCCGCAAAGGGTTGAACAGAGGTGTATAGTACACCCTCATTTCGCTGTTATGTTTTAAGTCCCATGTAAAAGGGGACGAGCCTATTGCCATTAACCGGGCACAATTCTAGACCCCGGGCTGCTACTGAGAAATTCCATACGGAAAAACCCAGTAGCACTTTGCCCGACCTGGGGATCGAACCCAGAACCTCTCGCTTGCGACTAGGGTTACCAGATCAAAAAATGAGATTTCCTGACAATGTCCATGACTTGTCAGTAAATTTCCTGACATTTTACTGAACGTTGTACGTGGAAGGTATGTGTGGCGCAGAAAGTTTTTTTTTGTTTTATTACATGCTTCCTTTTTTTTTCAAAAATTCCTAACTTTACAATTTTTCCGTTTCACTGCCAGAGGGTCGAAATTCCGACATGTCAGGATAATTCCCGTCGTCTGGTAACCCTACTTGCGACCACTAAACCAACGAAGCAGTCAAGTTTAAGTAACTAACAATCCATAATCAGGCTATTGACATGTACTGCTGAACAAAAGTTAATACATTAGAATTAATGTAGTCACCCCTCAATAAAACTATAGAAATGAATTGGTAGCTAAAATAGGAAAAAGAAATACTAGTGTCATCCAAGTAGGTCGGTCGATTCACAACCGATCAAGCACCAAGCCTTGACACGCTAACTAGCATGCATTGATTGTACCCAGTGTGTTCCTAATGATAAATATTATTAATTATGTATAAGATAGCTGAACATATTGAAGGGTAATAAGTGTCAAAGGGCGTGCACTTTATGTATCTCCGTTTATTTCCGCACGTCAGAATGTAATAGAGGATAACATTGACGCAACTGTATTATCACAATCTCCCAATCTTCCGCAAGCAACGCCCTCCCCCTTATTACAAAAAGTGGTTTAAACCGAGACTAAGATAAACCCAGATTTAGAATATACCTATCACTTTGTAAATTAATATAACAAAAAGAGACGGAGCTATTAAAACCAGGGTTTTTCTTAGACCATGGTTTGTAATAAGGGGGGCCTAAGTCGAGATCCGAGTCTCAATAGGGGTCGCTCTTAGTGCGGTTGTTGCTCGTAGTCATGATGTTAGTGTAGTATAGTAGTTGATTAGGTTAAGTATTTTATTTACCCCCATTGATTGGAGACCCTTCAGGTTTCCCCAATAACAGCCTGGTTACGTTGAAGCAGTCTGCAACGGCCTTATATTAATTAGTATTCTACTCGGAGGCAAAAGTAATGACAAAACATCAACATTCGCATCAATTGAAAGCATGAATAAAATCATCGTAATATCAAACAAACGGAAATCAATGAATGAAACATTAAAACGAGGATTTCGCGAAATCACATCATAGTTAGTCATATAGTTATTTTCAGCGAAATGTAAGGCATAGAAAATTATGAAACCTAGAACCCTATCTAGCAACTCTTGTAGTATTTCGTCATTGAATTTCAGCGAAATATCCGAGCCAGCTTCCGAGAAATGGTTTATTAATTTTCAACGCTGAATGAACGAAAGTTCAACATAAAATTTCTATTATACATCCTGAGTCTGCTGCAGACAACGTTGAATGAAATGTGAACGGAATTTTCGTAAACTATTTTTCGAATACTCTAAAATGGTATGACTGAAATTCAATTATCTATGTAAATCTATTGTCAACATTTTACGTGGTTCATTTTTGTTATATGGGCTCGCAAAAACCAATATTTCAATGAGAGTTTAAAGTCTTTAGCCCTTAAAGCTTGATAAAGTAGGATATACCTACCAATGAATGGGGATGTCGAGGGGATAATACCTTTGAAATTAAAGCAGATATATTTTTATGGGTTAATTTAATGTAAATGAACATTACGATTATGTAATGAGAGTCCATTAAGGATGAGGAAAATGTGAATAGACATGATAGAAGGAATACATTTTAGGGTTGCACGCGGCCTGCTGGAGTTTCGGTGAATATAATAGCGGATCTTGCGACTCCAGCCATAGGTCTCAGGGTAAAAAAGAAAGCTTGAACGTGGTGTTGGATAGTTTCTGCCTTCTTCCTGGGGAGATTTCTTCCAGCCATAGGTCAAATTCGTAGCCAATGTAGACTAGGTAGGTACTCAAAGCAAAGTCGAGAAACAATTCGTTGTATAGCACATTTGTAGTTGATTTTACTTCAGCAATTAAAACTTCGAATTAAAGTTTCGTTTCCAACTTATATTCTGCCACTGTTGAGCAAAGGTTTTCAATGGGACATTCTTTTATACGTATCTTTCGAATGCCTTTGTCAAATCCTTTAGAAAGGTTTACCATAATGCGCTTGCTAGTAGTTATAATTAACTTAAAACACGGTACTACGTGGCAAGAGTGAGGTAAACTTCTAAACGTGTAATATCTACCTTCGCCTGCAGGCCTGTCACAAGCCGTAACTATTATTAATTTATGTACACTTACTTAATTTTGTAATACATATTATTATTGTCAAGATTGCGTGCGTTATTTATGGCGCAGTAATTTTGCTCTTAAGAAATAGTTTTACTTAGGAATAGCGTGTGGAACAGGGTTTAGAGAATATTATGCAGGAACGTCATCGCTAGGAAGTTAATGTATTTTCGGTTAACTTTGTGTGTGTGTACATGTCGTGAGTAAAGTTTTGAGTATGAATGTGGATGGTTTTAAGAGTAGAGGAAGACCAAAGAAACCATGGATGGATAGTGTAAAAGATGATAGGAATAGATAGAGGGTGACTACTGAGATGACGGCTAATAGAGATGTATCGAAGAAAAATACATGCTATGCCGACCCCAAATAAGTTGGGATAAGGGCAGGAGGATATTGATATTTACACCAAGTATTTTGGTGATTACGTTAGGTTGACTGAATAGAAGGTTATTCGGGGTATAGATATAGATAAACTGCCGAGCGTTCGTCGAAATGAATGACTAATAAATAAAATATTGTTTTTATCAAAGATTATTTCGATACAAAAAAATGGGCTTCCGGGATGATAATCAGACTCATCAGATAAAATCTGAAATTACTCAATCCTCACTTCGTTATTGCATAATGTAATTTTAAAACAGGTGGTAGGCTTAAGTCTATGGGGTCAATTATGGACCCTGTCGAACACAGCATGGATGCATATTCTGTCCATTAATAATTAGAAGAACTGTCCAGATTAAGCTCAAAACTGAAATAAAACGGAAATAACAGAAGAAGACAATCCCACATCAGATCAGTTCACATCTGTTATTGATACGTTACGCAACCAATTGTAACTGGCCTGAAATCGAATTGCGAATGTTGAGATGTAATACTGGTGTAATTCAAAATTATTTATGGATTCGAGGCTGCAATACGCCTACACAAACATGGAAGCGTGGGTGAGTTCACACGAATTACAACTCATCTGCATACGTGTCGCCTACGAAAATGCAGAGAGAGCCATAGACAGCACTTGAATCGGTTGTATTAAAATACAATTAAAAAAGTCGCTACTCATATTATAAATGCGAAAGTAACTCTGTCTGTCAGTGACGCTTTCACGCCTAAACCGCTGAACCGATTTTGATGAATCTTGCTACAGAGATAGTATGGGACCTGGAGAAGGACATAAGCTACTTTTATCGCGAAAAATACAAAATACGCGATAAACGGGCGAGGCCGCGAGCGACCTCTAGTATGTTATAATCCTGACATCTCTCAAAGACTGGACATTCATGGATATGGGTTTCTTCTAATACGGGAGACAATGCAGGCTCCATAGACATAACCCTGGAAAATTTATCACTTTTATTGCAACCCTTTATTTTACTTGCTTCGTTCGTATGTTTCCGGGTCAAAATTTGTGATCCATTTTTCAAGCACTTTCTAGCATTCCATTAAGCTGAAGTTTGGCATACCTATGGAACGTTGGTGACAATGTAATAATGTGGTACCATGGAGCTGATCTGATGATGGAGATGGAAGATAAAAGCTAGTTTTTAATAAGGTTTCATACTTTATTTGTACTCCTAGAACGAGTTTACAAATGAAAGCTCGCTAAACTGAATAACTGGCCTATGTCCAGCAGTGAACGTCTTTCGCCTGAATTATGATGATGATGAAACTGAATAATATATTTGTCTGTTTTTGCTTGAGGATGTGTAAGAGAGATAGAGCTTAGTTCAAACCCATATACTCATAGACAGTAAATTCTTTTCTGCAAATGAATATTCATAGAACTTAATTAGGCTACTGTATAATCTAGTAATAATTTAAAATTAACATAGGTTGGTCCAAGCCTGTTATGACGTAACGTAGGTAGCGGCATTACACCTACGGCAGTGCGTGGGTATGTCCCCATGAATTACAACTGCATACAAGATGGGCCTGGTCTAGCTAGTAACGATGACGTAAGAAGAAGATGGCGCCACTGCAGATAGTTCTCATCTAAGGTAGTAAACTTTAGGCTAACTGAAGTTCAGTTACAGTGCAGTTAAGTTTCGATCAACACAACGCTTTTCGTATTCTCTTATCGGCGATCGCTGTTAGATACGCTCGCGTGAACTTTACTGCTGCGGCACTGCAACTTGATCGGCGCGTCATGAAATTACGCGAACGTTCTAGGATATTATCTTAAGTTAGTAATGTCGTATTTGGAACCTCAAATTCAAAATATTTAAAACTATACAACTAAGCCATGATATTGGTATTTGTCCTATTAAATGGACTTGTGTTAAGCCTATATGTGGCTACTACTACAACTTACCATGTAGTTTTTCCCCGGCATTTCGCCATAGCAACTAAATTTGTTTTTTAGTTAGCGCTTGTAATGGGTAATAAGAAGAAAACAAGTATTTTGAATTTTAAACTAGTTCTTTGTTTAACACGGTTTTTATCTTGATTCATTCCCGTTCAGCAGTCCTGGAGGGCTAATAATGCCGGTTTTGGTGAAAAATATTTCGTTTCATATTCGTAATCATAGATGCAACTGGACTGCACTCCAGTCGGCAGTTGTCACGCAGCTGGACTGACTACATTCTAATTGTCTTCAGTTACGACTGGATGTGCAGTTAACGTGCAGTTATGAATATGAAACGAAATATGTTTCACCAAACGCGGCGTTTTTAGCTCCCCTAACCGTATCTTTGGGACAAAGAATCGGAGCATCGGTTTGTTGCTAATTGACGGTCATCATCTTTTCTTTGGCTTTTAAAGTGTTTTGGTCTAGAATTTCAAAAATCCATCAAAATCCAGCAGTCTTTCAGAATATACGAATTTGTCCAATATAAGAAAATGTTTTCTTCGAGTAAATTACAAAAACTCCTCGCTTTGTCGGCATTCAGCTTCGAAACAACAGATAGCCTTTCTAGTGAGCAGCAAGCTTCTGGGAAGCCATTAAAGAACTGATAACTGATACGATAGAGCAAGTGGTTCCAGGATAACGTCGCAATTGTCTATTGTCGCGATTGGCTATCTTTAGACCCCTGAATGAAACTTAAGTGGATAAAGGACGGTTAGATTGGATGAATAGAAAGTTAATACCTATCGTAAATATAATTGTAGTTGACTAAAAGGTTTTTAGTTTTGTAGTTTTTGGAATAATTGTGGTAAAGGTAATGACAAATAAATAGCTTAGTGGAAGTAAGCACTTTATTGAAAAAAACTGATATCTTGCTAAATTCTGCTTTTGGTTACACTGTAAGCGCGCTTCAACCCAACATATCTGGAAAAATCTGAGAAGATGATGGTATACCCTTATCAACGTAAAGTGAGTCGGAATAATAATATTTTTGGGACATTCTACACAGCACCATCTAGTCCCAAACTAAGCAGAGCTTGTATTATGAGTCCTGAAGTTTCTCTACAAAACGTTACGATACAAAGAATATCAAATAGCTATTTTACGGTTATATCGATGATGACGATGTCGTTTACGTTTTTTCGATAACAGTCTCCTTACGACTACAATTTACGAAATGATCGCTATGTCAGAACTCGTCGTTCGTTGAACAAAGTATAGTAGCAAGTAGAAGCCCTTATAAACTGGTTATTTTTTGGTCCTAAGGTCCGTACAGTTTTTAATAGTTTTTCGGGTGCATTAAAAGAGCATCCACGAGTGATAACACCGTCCGGCACGCCCAGGGCTGTCAGCCCCGGTACCAACGTTGCTGACTAGCTAATATTTTCACCACGGTATGAGCTATTCTCGTATCATCATATCCGCCTATTGCAGTCCACTGCTGATCGTAGGCCTCCCTCAGAGATCGTCAACCATCCCGGTCTTGCCAGCCACCTTCTTCAAATCGTCGGTCCATCGTGCCGCAGGGCGTCCCACACTACATTTGCCCGTGCCAAAACGTAAATTGGAAGCTCGATCAAACAGGACTCCAATATTTTCATCCGTGTACTGTGAATAAAAGTACACCTCTGTCAGTTCTGTTTGTGTAATTTATGAAGGCTATAATTATTTCAAAACTGTTAGTGTATGGTCACGGAAACTACGGACGCACGCCAATTTCAAGTTGATTAGCCACGTGGAAGTAACTAATTGTTAAACACATCGGATTACATGGCTTTTCCTTCGGAACAAGCAAGGACAGGCAATAGATTAAAATGAAACTAAATAAAGTATTATAAAACGTTGAACAGTAAAGAGGAGATTTTGTATCTCTCTGTAAATTCACGGCTCATCTTCCGTGTGGAAGATGTCCGGTCCTTTGGAAGGCATACGGGGGACACAGGTCCAAAGCGCAGAGGCCCCTTTGAGAACTTCAATCTAAAATGGGGTGGGGCACCAACCGGGGACTATTCACGGCTGCACTATTAGACTAAGGTGGGTGGGTGCAAGACTTTTGTAAAATATGGTGAAAAATATCTGGTCGATAGGAAGGGGTGTTAAGTGAACTGGATAACTTCTGTTGCCGTTGTTGCAGTTTAAAATTGAAAAGTTTTGGCAGACAGTGACTCGCCAGCTCACTAGCTGGGCCCCCTGAAAAGCCGCCAGTACATAGGCGAAGGGAGCAACAGACAGTACAGAGGAGATTTTTATTATTAGTAATAAAAGAGCAGTTCGTTCGTTGGTCTAATGGACACAAGTGCGACTGCTAAGCGTGAGGTCTTGGTTGGGCAATGCTATTGGGTTTTTCTGTGTGGAATTTCTCAGTAGCAGCCGGTAGTCTGGATGCGTGCCCGGTTAGTGGCAATAGGCTGGCCCCCTATTACATAGGATTAAAGATTACAGTGAAATGAGGGTGTACTATACACTTCAACCCAACCCTTCAGGTATGTTAGAATACAATAGAATACACTTTATTGTACACCAAAATTGTAATACAGCTCTTAAACAGTAACATACATTGAAGGGTACAATGGCAGATAGGTACCCGACAATCTTTGGATGAACACGAATACAATGAATAAGATAGGGGGGGATGTTAAAGAGAAGGCTATAAATTGAACTTTTGGTCGGCAATAATGCAGAAAATTGACCAACGTAAGAGTCAGATTTTTGAAATTTCTGCGTTCCGATCACTTTCCACTTCTAGTAACCCGTAGTAGTACATAACTTTACTAGCCTTATAGCCGGTCGCGATCCAACCGACCGATTTCTCCCGACGCCGTCGTAGAGCCGGCTGTCTCTTTAGACTCCGCATTAACACCGATAATTCAGTCCTCATCAAGTTCTCCCCCCCAGTTCGAGTCCCGCTAGGGGTCGCCCTTAGTGCTGTTGTTGCTAATAAGTCATGATGTTAGTGTAGTATATGTAGATAGATTAGGTTAAGCATTTTACTTCTCCACTATTGGCCGGAGACTTCAGGTCTCGCCAATAACTTCCCAGTTACCTAGAAACTGTCTGCCAGGACCGTAGAAGTGCACTCCAATAGAAAAAAAAACTAGCATTATATATGTATAGGTGTTGCTAGTAAAACGAGTACGTGTCTACATTGTTCCAATACAATTCGAAAAACGGTTGGCTTGCTGCCACAAAACTTGGCGTACTCTATCGTAAAGTTCAAACTCTTTTCCGTACGAGTTTTAGTATTAAAACGACTTTTAGAGGAATTTTAGAGTTTTAGAAGTCGGTGTGTGGAACGTACTGGGTTGTATATTTCCTTATAGTACGGGTTCTAGATGGAAATTCGTTCCTTCTGGTCTTTACAGTTTGTGCACATGTGTCGGATAGCGTTTATAGTCGGGGTGAGTCAATTTAGTGATAGGAGCTTGGTTGGCTAGTCTAACAGTTCTAAAAATGTTGTCCCTTTCTTATTTTGCCTGTTCATAAAATATAGCAGCATTTTCAGTTCAGTTGTCCCGTTTACGGGCTAGAATATACAACTCCCTCACCGCACGCTGGGAATAGACGTGTGTATATAATAGATTCAACAAAACCCAGCTCTGGTAGGATCTACACGTTCCGCCTGGCTAGCTACCACCCTCGCATTAAAGTCCGGCGCCAAGCAGTTTAGTGTGTTCCGTCGTGTGTATGTCAAAGCTAGAGGGGTATAGGGGAATGTCTAATAGACATTGGATTCGTGTTTTCCATCTTAGACCCTGTTTGCGCTACCATCAAGTGCGATTAGCGTGAAACAGGCCCAAGTTTCGTGCAGTTAGTACGTAAGAGAATCTGCGTCATTATCGTCCTCTAATAATGGTGGAGGATGCTGCTACACATCCTTTTAGAGCCATTACGCACTGTCGACTGGGGCCCAATTCTCCTAAAATAAATTGTTGCCAAACGCAATCGAACCACAATCGTCAGTCAGTTTTTGTTTTCGAAAACTTTCAAAATGATTGATTTTGTTTTTTGTGTCAAACAATTTGATAGCTTTTGAAACTGAGAACTGTCTGAGTGAACGGTTCGGCCTTGGTTCGGTTGTGATTTATCAAGATTTATTTTAGGAGAATTAGGCCCCTGGTCGCCGCAGACTTGGTCGACGGCGACTGTGACTTTCTATAGTTTAAATAGGTGTTTACGCACTTGGTTGCCGGTCGCTCGACTATGCTTATGTTTTGGTCGCCGATAGGGTTATCATCCGTCCGGATTTGTCCAGACATGTCCGGACTTCTATAGTTTTGTCCGGACTTTGTCCGGCTCTTTAATTTGTCCGGATTTTTTGGCGTGGCGCGTGATCCCCGTACCGTGCAACCTCCGTCCCCTCGCGAGCGTCTGCTACCATGCCTACCATACCACTGTACCTAACTAAGTGAGTATATTTGCATTTTGTGACTAAAATGTCCGGACTTTTATTGCAATGTCAGGCTTTTTGTCAGGACTTTTCAAATTTCTAAATGGTATCCCTAGTCGCCGAGAAACCAAGTCTCCGGCGACCAGTCGAAGTCGATATAGTGCGTAATGGCTCTTAACGTAATTCCTAAGTTACCTACAACGACACATGCAAAAAAACGTAATGACCTTTCCTTTGTCTTAAACCACATGACATTTTCGAGTTCACGGCATTCGTAGCAAGAAATAATTACCATGAGACAGCTATGTTAAATTACATGGACGGTGTTTTTTGGGACATCAAGCGACATAATTAAGGCTCATTATTTAATGAGACCACAGAACGAGACTTGGGGGACAATACAGACCTTTTACGCATATTTATCACTTGTGTTTCCCTTAAAAGAGTTTTCTTTGTACGAGTTCTTGAGTTATCTATCATCTAAGTAATTACGGTGTTTAATGTGCCCTTGAATATTTTATTTTGAATGAAATAAGGGTACAGGCAAAACGGAAAGGTCGTTTTTTTTTAATCTTGAATTTTGATCATTATTCTTGTCTATTGTAGTTATATTTTCATTCAAACGTTTTTGCTAAAAAACAGAGTAACCCCAGAAAATTGCAGTTTTAAAAACACTGAACGGGAAATAAATTGTAGACTTTCGAAAAGTGAGTGTGCAGAATGGGTTTTAATCTAAAGAAAAAAAAAATCGCTATCCTGGTTTTCTGCCCGGACCCCTCCATTATTGAAATCGTACTAATGACTATGGTTTAATTAAAAAGAACCAGAATCAATCAAAATTTGATTATTACTTGCGTTAAGGGTAAATGATATGACCAAATGTAAGTATAATTTACTATCATACGCAAAAAACTGACTGCCTCTTTGGTCGCAAGCGCGACTACTGAGCGTGAGGTTCTGGGTTCGATCTCCCGGTCGGGTAAAGTCTTTTTGGGTTTTCCGTGTGGAATTTGTCAGTAGCAGCACGTAGTCTGGATTTGCGTCGGGTTGATGGCAATAGGCTCACCTTCTATTACATGGGGACTTAATGAGGGTGCACTAACAACTCTGCCGTTCCCTTCGGGGAATACAAGCGTGATGTTATGTTATACGCAAATACAAAGTGAAGGCAACAAACAAATCGCATCTATATACCTGTTACATACATAAACACGTTGCACTAACTAGCTAAACACATGTAAATCTCTCAAGCAGTGCTGTGACGTAGGCGAAGCCCCGCGAGACCGAAGCCCGACCGCTGCTCCATTACTGCGCTTATGCGCTTCAGCTGTTCAAAGGCACAACTCTTTGACTCGATGTATGTTAAGAGATGAGAATGATTGAGGGTATTCATTTTATTTTGGTACATTGACAACCGGTCTAACCTTAGGATATCGGCATTGCCCAGTTGCGGAAGTCTGATGGCAGTCCCTCCGTGTGAAATACTGGTGTTGAACCGCATCTGGGGGTCTACTGCTGCTGACCTCTCATTGTACTGAAAGCCAATACAATGCGAGATCAGATCATAGTTTGACATGTAGACGTGCGTATGACTGTTTCGTTTTTGCTGTCTTGTAACTTGAGTGGTGCGGTCAGTGCAGATTGCAGCTGGTACCAACTGTAAAGTTGACAACAGATCAAACGTTTGGCCATGTGCGTATTAAGCTGGCTTCCCACGGTGTGTGGTAGCGCGCACCGGCTGTGCGTGGTATCCGTAAAATCACGCACCGTGGGAAGCCACATTATGGGGGTGCGTGATGTGGATACGGCGCACCGCTCCGCACGCGTCCGCGTTATCACGGACCCCACCACCACGTCCCATGGTGCGCCGGTGCGAGCTCGTGTGTCGCGGTGCGCGCTATCACGCACCGTGGGAAGCCGGTATTACTATAAGTTTGGGCGAATAGTAATACACTTCCAGTATGAGCTGATCTCGTATTGTATTTACAATGAGATGTCAGCTTATGGAAATGTATAGCTTAATATAAGCCGTATGTACAACTATTTTGTCGGCGCGTCGCGATCGTTGCCGATCGCATTCTCATAATATACGGTCGCGGACTTGAAATGTTTACCACCCTAAGGTCTATAATTGCTTGTACATTACTTTTTCATAAGGTCGCTCGGTCGCTCGCAAAGATATGACATCTTGAACCTTATTGCACACAGTGTGTCAAGGAATCGAATTTCAAATGTGATAAACATTTCGAGTCCGTTTTTAATCATTACTATACCATTGTATGGGTGATCAGTCGGCTGTCTACTGGAGCCCTGAGTCCAAAAACTAAATTAATAATTTGTAACCAAGTTTGACATAGTTAATGTAATAATAGACGATTCTTATGACAAACATTATATTGAACACAAGTTGGGTAACTTTATGTGCTTTGTAACTTGTAAGTCAAAGTTCTTGATGTGTGTACAGACGGTATAAGTTTTACTTGTTGAAAATGTAGTTTAAAAGAGTTTGCCCGACACAACGTATCAGACTAGGACCGTAATAGAAACGAGTCTGATGCAGAATTGTCAGTTCTCAAAATGAGCACTTGACGCAAAATGTGCATTTCGGAATAGGTGCACTTCTTATAACGAGCACTTCTAAAAATGTGCATATTTTATCATTTGTGGTTAGGGAAATGCGAAATGGTCTCCAAATAAAAATCATTTGCTTTTTGATAAGTATTTTACGTGATTATTGTTTAAAAAATCAAAAGATTTTTATTCGGAAATCATTCTGCGTAATATCTCTGACCACATTTAATGACTATAGCCTTAAGACTTCGCTCCGGACATATTCCATTGTGGCGGCATCTATCTCGCCACATGCGAACTAGCGAACTATCCTACATCTCGCAATCAAGATTTAACACGCAGATAGTATATATACAACCTCCCAACATCAACCGTTGGGCAGTAGCCCGCCAGGCACAAGACTCCGCCTGGTTGGAGGATCCTCCCTTTGGTTGGAGGAACACCACACCAAGTTTCTCCACACCATCAAATAAGTTTTATTATTTAATGAAAAAAGTTTCGTCACCAAATTGTGATTTATGTGGAGTGGTTGATGATGTCCTTCATGTCGTGATGGAGTGTGCCCGGAATGAAAATACTAGGATAACTAAATATTTTTGGACTGTTTAAAATAAATGACATTGGCATTTGTAACACCATTCTTGCTTTTCCAGTGTCCTATTGATGAGCTATTTTCGTATAGCTCTTGCTGACACGAGAAGAAGAAGAAGAAGTGTCCGATAAAGCAAAACTTTTGTACAAACTAGTGGTTAATAGATCGTAAGCTAGTGATAAGTAACGTATTTATAAGTTATCAATTATTATTTTTTCCCGCACTGGGCGATGTGGTCGCTAAGCGACAAAGCCCTGCAAATAAAAAAAAAACTGACCACAAATTACAAAATGTGCACATTTGCAGAAGTGCCCGTTATGAGAAGTGCACCTATTGCGAAACGCACATTTTGCGTCAAGTGCTCATTTTGAAAAGTGCCCATTCTGCTTCAGACCCATAGGAACGTGTTAGCACGGCAAAAAACGCTCCGTTCACTACTATACCCGCTGCAACGGATCAACCGCGTTCTATACGCGTATACAACGCGTATGATGGCCGTACCAACCCCTTTCAGGGGCCCAATTCTCTTAAAAGAAATGTTGATAAATCGAAACCGATCCAAGGCTTAAACGTTCATTCAGGCAGTTTTCGTTTTCAAAAGCTGTCAAATTGTTTGAGACAAATAACAAAACCAATCAATTTGACAGTTTTCGTAAAAAAACTGACTGACGGTTGTGGTTCGTTTGCGTTTGGCAACAATTTTGTTATTCGAATTGGCCTTCTGTGCCTGTCCTATCGGTTGTTGTATGTTTTCTTTAATTGCATAAATATTCGTATTTACGAACACGCTCTACCTAATCGATTTTCGTAGAATTACCGATCGAGATTATTTGCATGAATTCTCACATCAATTTCAGCGCCTAATAGATTGTAAAAACTAGTTTTATATTCGCAGCATTCACATTAAAAAGAATATCCACTGATATAAAGGTTACTAACCCTTCCGGAATTCCGAAAAGTCTCCCGGCTGTAGAGTTCAATAAAAATCTCCCGGAATTTGAAGCGCGCGCCAAAACATAGTAAACGCGACGGCCAATTGCAATGGTAGTGGCGCCCGACAAACGAATTTCGCTCGAAAAATCGCTCACATCTCCCCCAACACCAATTTTTTTGCCTCGCTCTCGAAATTTCTTTCTAGTGTTGGCAACCCTATTATATGCGGACTGATTCGGTGCAACTAGTTCAATTATGCAAAGCTTTCATGTAAATAAATTCAAAAATGTTGATCCTTTACGGCAGAACCTTATTTTACGTTTTTATTTTGGTCCTTTGGTCCTCATTTCCGGAATTAATAAAACCCCGCCGGACCCTTAAAGACCCAAAAACAAATAATTCAGACGCTACAACGAAGTGACGTAACGTCTAAGGTAAATGCAATAACCACCATGAAATGTCATTCCAACTAAAAATCAAACACACACAAGCGACCCTTAATCTTTTGTTCTTACAAATAAAGTACAATATCCCCTGACATTCACAGTTGTATAAGACGTTTCAATTTTCGGTCTCAAATATAGGGCGGTGGATACTCCACCCTATTCACAGTGTACTTCCGTTAGTCGTATTCCGAATGCCGTTGTAGACGCACGTCAGTGACGTCACGGATTATGGTGTTTTCATAGTATTTGTGTTTGTGACATGGCTAGGAAACGGGTAAGGAGTGGTTTGTCCTAATTAAAATGGGCTAGGTTAAATTCGCTAGAGATTTTACGTTATTTATGTTATTTCGTGTGAAATTTTGACAGCTGCGCCCTGTTTGAATTTGAACCATTGGATTTTTCGTTGTGTTAAGTATTTATTTACTGAATTGTGTCTCTGTGGTGAATGGATTGTATTTATCTGTGTTCTAATCTGTATTGTGTCTAAGTATTCATATTGAAATTCGACTACAAAAGTTAATGCATATTTTTAGGTCGACACCTAGATATATTTTGTCACAATGCGGTGTCAAATATTTTAGTTATTCTTGATCATAGTTGAAAATAGAAGTAATAATGCATTTTATTGGCGATACCATATAACTGAGGGCATAGCTCGACGAGACCATTTAAAGAAGACAAAGAGTGAATATAGTTAACGTATCTACATGTTTAAATAAAGGTTTTACATAGTATAGGCCTAATACCCCAGTAAAATAATATATCTATGACGATATTCGGTTCAACGAAAGACAAGTTCTGACATTGCGGTTATTTTGTAAATTGTACCCTGTAATTGTAAAATTGAAGACTGTTATCGAAAAAAACGTTAAAGACATCATCAAAAACCGTAAAATAGCTATACAACCAATGTTTTGTTTTTAAAAAAATATTTAATACTAGCTTTTGCCCGCAGTTTCGCTTGCGTGAAATTCTGAACCCGTTAAGTGACGATTTTCCATACAAACTTTCATCCCCTATTTAACTCCCTTAGCGGTTAAATTTCGAAAAATCCTTCCTTATTCCTTGTTTACATTATAAAGGGAACCTCTGTGCAAAATTTCAGCTTTCTAGGTCCAAGGGTTTGGGCTGGGCGTTGATGATTCAGTCAGGACTTATCTTTTTATTTATATAAATTCTTTGTAAGGTAACGTTTTGTAGAGAAATGTCAGGAAGTGAAAAGGGTAGTAAAATAATTTATCTATGCCCAATACTGTCTTGTTTACAAAGACTTTCTACAATCAAATTAGCAGTACAAGATCTAGTCCCACATACCACAAAATTCAAATACCAACTGTATTTGTGAACAACTGCCAATGTAAACGTTGATGCTACATTCCATTAACATGGATGAAACATTAAACACTCGTAATCGATTGGTAGCACTATTACATGTTATTTTTATGCTGTGTTTAAATTTTATGATTAACTGTTCCCTGTACTTGTGCTATCTACTCTCCTAAAGAAATAGTCAATACATTTTTGGTTCATTGCGGTCGTTGTAGTAGTCAATTAGGAACCCTTTGTTCGTTTATGGACTGATGTTATATGGAGATGCAGTTTAAGTACGCTATTCTCAATAGCATCATTGTTGATGATTGCTATGAATCGCTCCTACTCGTACCTACTACTAGGGATGGGATATACTTGCAAAATTCAATACCAGGGCTTCCAAGTACGAGTATGTAAAAATACCAGGGTCGAAAACCAGGGTTCAAAATACTTGAAAGTATTTGGCAGTATTAGATCTAGTCGTACCGTGCTGCAATATTGTACAGGTTTTTTTAGATGAAATTAAATCTTTCCTTCCTACTTTTTAATCACACTTTTCTTAGGAGCCATATTTATAGATTTCTTTATTATTATTTACAACTAATACCTAACTATTACATATACAAAAATCACAGTCTTATTTACAATCTATTATTTATAGTTCAAAAATCGTCTATCCTATAATCCCTCGAAATCACTTCTTATATTTACAACTCCTAACTAATAAACACAGAATCCACACAAAAATGTTCAGTTTTAAATGTTAATTACACACTTATTGTTATTAGTACAAAAATTTACACTAAATTCAATAAATTCGCGAATTAACGGTGACGGTCAGTTGGTGACGTAACAAGTTCGCATCACAACAACAACGTACTGACAAAAAAACGAAAACAAAAAATTTATTTGAATGTAAACATAACAATTACTATAATTACTTAAAATACTTTCGTACTCGCTATAATGTGTCTTATTCGTATAGCAGTAAGGAAGAAAGGCGCGAACTAGTCTAAAAAAATGGAGCCGAAAATGTTTACGCAATTATGTTCCTTATTTTACTCGGGCACCTTCGGAATAGTTCGGGCACAGCCATCGAGCCCCGAACTCGCAACCGCGAGCGCGAGCCTTGCGCCCTTGGCTTCCAGAGTCATCCTAACGAGCAAAATCGTATTTGTGGGAAAGAAAATACTTTTATCTTGCAAGTATTTTTTTTCGCAAATACGATTATGCGCCTTATTCTTATGAAAATATGGATCGATTTCCCATGCAAGTATTTCCAACTCGGCGGCAGCAGTGCAAAAATACTTTAAACTTGCAAGTATTTTTTTGGCAAATACGATTGTGCTCCTTATTTATATGACAACATGGACCGATTTCCTATGCAAGTATTTCCAACTCGGCGGCGGCGGGGCTAAAAATACTTTGTACTTGAAAGTATTTTTTTCGCAAATACGATTGTGCTCTTTATTTAAATGACAACATGGATCGATTTCCTATGCAAGTATTTCCAGCTCGGCGGCGGCGGGGCTGAAAATACTTTATACTTGAAAGTATTTTTTTCGCAAATACGATTGTGCTCCTTATTTATATGACAACATGGACCGATTTCCTATGCAAGTATTTCCAGCTCGGCGGCGGCGGGGCTGAAAATACTTTATACTTGAAAGTATTTTTTCGCAAATACGATTGTGCTCCTTATTTATATGACAACATGGACCGATTTCCTATGCAAGTATTTCCAACTCGGCGGCGGCGCGGCGGCGGGGCTAAAAATACTTTGTACTTGAAAGTATTTTTTTCGCAAATACGATTGTGCTCTTTATTTAAATGACAACATGGATCGATTTCCTATGCAAGTATTTCCAGCTCGGCGGCGGCGGGGCTGAAAATACTTTATACTTGAAAGTATTTTTTTCGCAAATACGATTGTGCTCCTTATTTATATGACAACATGGACCGATTTCCTATGCAAGTATTTCCAACTCGGCGGCGCACTATGGAAAATATAGGTGCTTTGCTGATTAAAAATCTGTAACTTTTTTATTTTCAGTCATAGTAACTTCAAATTTTGCACACATATAGAACATAGTATAAGAATTTTACTAATAGTACTTTTAATATGAACTAGTGGTAGGTCGTGGTTTTACTCGCTCTTTATTTTAAGAATCCGTAAAAACTTTATTCAAATGAATGAGTTTGACTTCAATATGATATTTTAACTCTTTTTAAATTTGAGGACAACTAAATAATACAGAATAAATTAAAAATAAAATATATTTTGACACATTTTACAATATTTTTATTAAAATTTTTATTACTAAGTAAAATATTTTTTTTTATTTTTTTTTATTATTTTAATATTTACACTTGGCTTTAGATAGTGAACTGCAGTAATAATTTCTTCTGGATGGCACAAACAATAAATTCAATATTTTCAGATGGAACATGACGATTTTCACGTAAAAACGTAGACAGAGCGGGCACAGTCTTATCGTTTTCAATATAGAAAAGTATTATTTCACACCTCGAGCAACTGAATTAGTTCATTGTTATAGTTGTACTAATTGCGGATTGCAAATCTATACATATAATAAATCTGTAGACATGGCGTGTCTGTACATAGCAAATATTTTGAAAAAACCTGGTTGGGATGTTAAACTATAACCAATAGAACCCATTTTTAATATTTTTGGAATTTTTGTCTGTTTGTCTGTTTATCTGTTTGTCTGTTTATCTGTTTGTCTGTTTATCTGTTTATCTGTTTGTTTGTTCAAGCATCACGTAAAAACAACTGGTCCAATGTTGTTGACTTTTATTAATAAATATTGTGCTTATCTCCAAGTAACATATGTTTTTTGTTTCATCGCAATCAGTTCACGCAATCAAAAGTTATGCGAATTTTAAGTTTTCCAGAAGAACTTAGCATGTATTTGTGTATACCATTTCTTTTCAATAGATGGCGTTACGTGTATCAAATCACGTTGTGAGGAAATATAATCAACTTATATATTACTATTCTCAGTCTACGGAAGGTCTATTGAAATGCTATCCGAAGAAGGTACTAACTAAGCTTTTATAAAAAAACGAAAATAATGTTATCTAAAATTTATTAGGTACCTATCTATCTGAATGGCAGTGGAAGAGAAATACATTCAATTTCATAAGCGAGTGTAGGTATTCTAAATTTTTTATTGTGCAAGGCAATACGATGGATTAATTTGAAATACTCATATATTTTATTATGAATACTTGAATACGTATTTATAAATCTATTTACTATTAATAAAATTCAAAGTGCACTTTGTCTGTAATTAAATATTTTTAAAATTTCGATTCGGTGGTACTATACTATCGATACAGAAACCATAACATTTTTTTTTAGAATTATTGTGTCTTTTTGTCTTTCCGTCCGGACATCACGTAAAATCCCGTGGATGGATTTTGATGGAACTTTCGCTGATGTATTGCGTAAAGAGCGACAATTTTGCTGGTTATCATCACGGTATTGTTCATAGGAGCCGAGCAGCGGAACATTATTTCCACATACTGCGAAGCTTAATATTCGGATAGTAAAATCGCGTGAATCGATTTTGATGGACCTGCGCCTATGCTGGTATATAAACTATCACGCTATTGCTCATAGATGCCGAGCAACGGAACATTATTTCCATATACTGCGTAGTATAAGCTGTAGACAGAAGTAAGTGCTGCAGTGAACGGTCGCTGGCTCAGTGTCCTGCGTTAAAACCTCACTTTAAAAAAATACACTTTTTGTAATTTTTTTGGAATGTTTTTATGTATTTTATTTTGTTCATTGTTGTCAGAACTATTCAAAGCCTGTCATCGCCGTTTTATTAAGTTTATTTAAGCCTTAGGTAATGTCCCAAAAAACATAACCATGAAGGGAAAGTACTTTATATATTAAAAATTGCAAATTTCACTCAAAGGTGACTTCATTTTATTTTTAAAAGTAAGAAATATTGCCTGTACTGATTTTTTTGCCTGAACCGGGAATCAAACTGACAAAGCTATACCATCCGGTGGCACCTGTTGACAATATCTTTATGGTCAATAATCAGGATCAAATCTCTCCAACAAACACACTGTCTTAAATTGAACGAAGTGGAAAAAATAAGAACTACTTAACAACAATTAATAAGTGCTTGAATTTAAATGTACCTAAGTTAGTCAATTTTAGTTTTATGGTCTTCCATCAATTTCAGACACAACGTTTATTGGAGCGATTTGATCCGTATTATTGATCCTATCGATTGGTGAAATAAAAATACAGATGATATTTTTTCGCATTTGGGTTGGTTCGATTTCCAGATCAAACTTTTTGAAATCTTTGAAAGCAATTTAAGCTAAGCTATTTCTAACTTATAAAAATGAAATGAAGTCTTCTATAGGTGAATTTTTTATATATTTAAAGTACTTTCCTGTTCCACACCTCGAATGAAATCATTTTATAGACTGTACTGCGTAAAATATTTTGATTTAGTTCGCCGATTGTGACTAGATGGCGTTGTAGCCATTTTTGTATCGCCATAAGGTTTCGTTACATTATCACAATAAATATCAATATTAAATTGTCATCCATTTTAGCAAGGAAATGTATGGAAATAAGCAACGCGTTTTTAGTATTATGGTTATATGAACCTTTACGGTCAATCAAGAAGAGCTGAAACTCTACCTAAAGAAATGGTTTAAAAGATGTAAGTGCCTTGGTGGGACACCTTTGTCTATTATTATAATAAATGGAATACATTTACACTATTTAGTTGCTGCGACACAATGTTGTTTTCCGAGTTCCACGCGGACGGAGTCGCGGGCACAGCTAGTAATTAATATAATGAAACATTTTTTGTGCTTCAGTTTATAAAGGAAAAACAAATGAGTTTAGTGTGCATCATGTACCGACTTTTATCATAGATTTCTTTATTCTCACGTAGATCGTGTGCAAAACCATATTTACGTCGATAATGTATATTAAAACCACAGATATTTGACCAAAGAAAAAAAAAAAACTTTTATCTATCAATTTGCCACAATTATGCATTTTGGCACCTCTGCCACATATTACTTCATAACTTCTGAACGCGCAAAAATGCGCAGCTGATTCTTTATTAAAATATTATTAGGTATTCAATGAACGTATTAATACCAAATTCAGAATGTAGGCAAGTGTAGCTAACAGTCAAAAGTCTCGACGAAATTTAAGAATTTAATTTTTTCCCATCTTTGACGAAAATATTTATAGCAAAAATATTACTTCACATAATTAAATAAGAACTACTGTTTTTAAATTAATAATAAACAACCTTTCGAATGGTATGTAACACTATATGAGGTTCTTTAAAGAAACAACCAAAATTCGACTCTGTAAGTCTATGATTTTTAAGGTATATTTAACAGAAATTTCTAAGTGTCGGAAATTAACGTTTTTACGCAATATTTTACAAGACAAGTTATTGAAAAACAATTAAAATATGAAAGAATGACTCCTTATCTAAAAAATAAGACCAAGATTATGTCTAATTTGCATCATTCAGAAAAAGTATTTTTGATCAGCAAAGCACCTATATTTTCCATAGTGCGGCGGCGGGGCTAAAAATACTTTGTACTTGAAAGTATTTTTTTCGCAAATACGATTGTGCTCTTTATTTAAATGACAACATGGATCGATTTCCTATGCAAGTATTTCCAGCTCGGCGGCGGCGGGGCTGAAAATACTTTATACTTGAAAGTATTTTTTTCGCAAATACGATTCTGCTCCTTATTTATATGACAACATGGATCGATTTCCTATGCAAGTATTTCCAACTGTGGAAACCAAGGGCGCGGGACTCGTGGCAGCGCAAGCGTGCGCCCCGCCGCCGCTGAGTTGAAAATACTTGCATACGAAATTGATCCGTATTTTCATGGTCATAAGGAGCATAATCCTATTTGCGAAAAAAATACTTGGAAGTTCTAAGTATTTTTTTCGGAAATACGATTTTGCTCCTTATTTATAGGGTGACATGGATCGATTTCCTATGCAAGTGTTTTCAACTCTGGTGTGTTTCACCTCTGCCGCGTCTGACTAGCAAATACTTTCATACTTGCAAGTATTTCCCGTCCGCACCAGGGCGCCCTTCTTCGAAGTGAAGCCCTGGTTTTAAAACGTGGTAGCGTAAATACGTCTCATCCCTACCTACTACACAGCTAAACTTTTTAAAAGGGTTACCCACCCATACGTATTATGTTGCTGTCGTTGCATAATCTAAATTCTAACAAATGTTCAAGAAATAGCATTATTAAGGTTAGTTAATTTCAGTGCTGCTTGCAAAGACCATTCATTTAATGACGTCATTTGTGATATTGAAGTCTCAGTAATGCCTCTACTTTCTTTACTGTACTGGTTATTTTTAAACGTTGTGTATTTGAGAGAGAAAATTATATCAAAGAATCATAAGTTTACGCAATAGTGGAATAAAACAGATAATCTTTATTTAATGCTTTACATTGCACATTAACTTTATCAATATTGCATCAAAGTGCGCCATTAGTGGTATTTTCTCATTAAGCATGCTATTATCGCCCAAATATTATCTCTTAAAACAACCTATTTGTATTTATAAAGCAGTAAAGTATTAACTCTAAAGGCAATAAAAAAAAACTCAAGGTCTTCTTTTACAGCAGTATTCGAATTTAAATATAGGCTCTATTAATTCGACACAGCATAAATAATTCAGGTGTATTTAAAAAAATAAGGATCTGTTTATTATTCAGTGAGAACGTTTTAATTCGTTTATTAATAAAAATTACTTGCATACAACTTGCTCGAGTAACTCGACCCTCATTGTACGGCGACTATTGTACTTGCCCCTTGATACAAGCATTCAATAATAATAGTTTTGATTGAAGGGTAGTTTTTGAAGTTCTATCCAAATGTTTAAGTAGCGGAATATTGAAGTAAATTACTACTGAAATATTCAATTAATTTTAATGCCGATGTTGCCTAATCACTTAGCTACTGACTTGGTAGTAATTTAAAGCGAATAATTGATTCTACTTGTGGTATTTTTTATCAAAAAGGTTCAATAATCGTTTTCTATGGAGTTTGGGCTTTGACTTGAATACTACCGCTCTTTCGCCCAAAATAATACGAGTAATTACTTGCATAGACGTGAACGCAGCATAGCGATTATATTTTTGTTTTACATTTAAAATTACGCAATTACCAATACTTTTACTATTATTAGCCGATTCCTATGATTTACCGAGAGTTATTGGTTATAATTCTCAAACAGACTCTTGTATTTTTACCAATGATGAAGCAAAGACTGTAGGCTTTGCATAGCAGACCTTCCTTAGCTTAAGAGTCCAGTTATATGCCCAGTTTGGCAATCAAAAATGCTACCATATTGGTTAGCAAAATGATTGGTTTTTATTTACAGGTACCGGGTATAAACCATCATAAACAGTTTCTAATTGTAGGTGAACCGTAATCTTCTTCTCTCGTGTCAGCACGAGCTATACAAAAATAGCTCATGCTGTGGTGAAAAGATTAGCCAGTCAGCAAGGTTGGTAGCGGGGCTGACTGCCCAGGGTGCGCCGGACGTACTTAAGTATCGTCAGGAGTGGAGGCTCTTTTCATGCACCCCAATGCATCTCCGTAATGGATCTCTTAAATTACTTTTAAATACTACTTTTTCGTGTAGATTTTGTAGCATAATAACAATCAGCAGTATCGTAGCCAGGGTCATGAGCGCCCAGAGCTAGGATGAAATCTAGCGCCCCTCAAAAAACCCGCTAAATAAAAAAGGCATTTAATTAAGAACTTTGTTACAAATTGAGGCAGTTACAATTTTATCTGATATTTGTAGCTCTCAATCTCCAGACATAATTCATTTGCATTTAAATCAACATATTTTAACGGGAGATCTGCTGCGGATTTTTTCCGATGTACATGTATTGAGCACACCCCTAGGTCCTGCGCCCCTACAGCGGCCCCTATTTCCAGCCCCTGATATGCTGACAATCGGTCTTACGATGTCTTTGAAACAGGGAAGCCCTGAAAATCATTTTAATACTCGTTGCGTGATACCACAAATACACGACGAGGGGATAAATACACGAATATTTACGTAAAAAAACGAACCTTAACCTTTTCTTGCGTGCATTCAATGCAAACGTATATTGTATACCGCTTGATTTGTTTGCAAACATTTTAACACAGCTACATTTCAACCTATACATTTCCAGTATAAGTTGAGCTCTCATTGTATGGAAAGCCTTCACTATGCGAGACCAGCTCATACTGCTTACATGGGTCATTTATACATTGCTTAGGCAAAATTACGGTATAAGATGTCAATTCAATATCTATTTCACTATTTTGTGTAGGCGGGCATTATTCGAAAATTACGGATAAGGCGCTGCACAGGCGGTCAAAAATGACCGCTTCTGCCCGTTGTTGTCCGCGGGCACGGTCGCCACGAACTCAACACACGCGGCAGATAATTTGACCGCGATGTTCTCGGGAGGACTCCATCACTAGGAAGCGCGCGGAGCTGACTAAACTGACCGCCGTACAAACGGTCAGTCGTGCTCGCCGGTGACAGCCGGGCACGAACATTTTGACCGGCGGTCGTTTTGTCCTACGTATATCCTATAGTATTCCATAACCTTTATGATCGCGGCAAAATAGTCCGGTCCGCCGCTGCCTGCCTCCTGCCTAGCGCTCAACTCGAATATAATCAAATATTTAGATCATGTGGGCAGAACAAATTGAAAACTCCACATATTTTATTTAACAATGAAAATGAATAAAAAATGGCATGTTCGTTACAAAATTCGCTGTTATAACAAAGGAGTAATGTCTAAAAGAATTACAACACGATGTCGTTATTTAGGTGTGCTTAAGCCTTCATCCCTCAGATTTACAAAGGAGGCCTACTTACAGAGTTTTATCTGAATCACTCTCAATCCGCTTTCGTCGGCTCCGCGGATTACTATGATTTTTCCATTCCGCCACAGCTCGAGATAGTCTTCCAAATTCAGAATGCAATCTCGATACGAATTGTGAGTGTAATCCTTGGGTAAGGCGAGGTCTGTCAGCTAGCGGATTTGAAACGAAAAGCGGGTTGAGATGTGTGAAATTAATATCAACATATAACCTATTGTTGTCTCTTATTTTTTCAACCTTTTGTATGTAGACATTCTCGTGTTTGCGTTATGTAGGCAGCTATGTGGTACAATTCCCCATGTGACGACGGGCTAGAATAAAACTTCTTCACCGCACGCTGGGAATAGACGCGTGTTGTAAGATTATACAAAACACAGCCGCGTGCTGGGTTTTGTATAATCTTACTACTTTTACAACACGCATGGTAGGATATAAATGGTCTGGCTAGCTACCACCTGAACATTGAAGTCCGGCAAAGCAGTTTATTGTGTTCCGTCTTGTGTATGTGAGAGTCAAAGAGGTATAGAGAAATCCCTCTATATCTCTGTTACTTGGATTTGCGCGGTCTATCTTAGACCATATCTGCGCTTGCTATCAGGTGCAACTAGGGTCAAACGGGACAACCCATCGTCCGACCAGTAACAGGTCCGAGAAGGTGGCGCGCTGTGTTCCGTGCGCGCTTCTCATTAGGCTGTGGGGCAAGGCTCCATAGAAGAAGAGGTCTGCCAGGGGCTGGCGGACCGAGGCCTGCCGGGGTCGCGGTGCATGTAGCTACGAATCCCGCGATCCCAGCCAAGGGTCAGGAGAAGGAACACCGTGTGTTTTTAGCCGGCAAGAGTCGGGCATGCCCCTTCGCCTTCCCCGGGCGAAGGGCATCCATAAGGATTTTCGCTAGAAAAAAAAAGCGTCATGCGGACTAAGTCAAATAATGAAAATAATAGATAACACAACCCCTCAATAGTAACTGGGAGTTGCTAAGCCAGCAGAACAGTTTACGCCGACTGTAACAAAAACAAAGAGGCGGTGCTATGAATACAAACATACAAATAACTGATGACGAATACAACAAGCGATGAATATAGCGTAATTAAAGGTTACCTGGAATTTGTAGTTAATTAGAGACAAGACGATCTGTTATTGCGGTGGCCTTCTGTCTACAGTATTGCGGTTTCGAATGCAGCAGTACTAATATTTGTATATTGAACGGATTAGTTAGTCTTGATATTTATGGTATGAAAGGTATTGCAATAAGGTCGTCTATGAAAATAATGTTTTTTAAAAGGCGTTGTTCATTTGTACTGTTCCGTAATTATTTATTTTTAGACTGCTGAACAATTGTTCAATTCGTAATTAACAAAACTAATTTGGGTGATAACACGAATGAATCTATGACTGATAAAAATTGTACTTTATCAGTCTTTGGTTTAGCTAATCTCTTCCTTAGTAACATGATGTTAATTATTTTGTAATTAGAAGTTTGTAGTGCTATAATTAGGTTTTTATCCTTATGGTGTACTAAGCGAAAATAGCTGGTATAAAAATCTGGACTGCTGGTGTTGAATGCTGGTACTATGCCCCTCTACCTCACCCTTCGCGGAATACAGGCGTGATGCTATGCTATGTTATGTTAAAAATCTAGTAACATAGATCCTCACGTGTAATTTTTAAAACTCCGATTATTTTACGTAAAATTTCGTCCAATAGCGTTTTATAGCACTCTTCCATTCTCCTATAGAGAATCGCTTACTATCGCACCAAGCCTTCATGTGTGATCGAACAGAATAATAAAAGCAGCGTCAACAGTTATTTCCTCTGCGAATGGAGTTTCTGATAACCACTAGAAATATTCATTACTGGTGGAAGTCTACAAATATTTTGTATGTACACGCCAGGCATCCTATCTTGTATACACGGCTACATATCAAGCTATACATTTTCTAGTATAATCTGACCTCTCATTGTACACAAACCCTATACATATTTTTATCGTCTCTTTTTTTGTTTAATGATAAAAGTGCTCATATTGTGACACACTGCGGGAAAAACGAATATACTTAATCTCTGGGCCCTGATTCACGTAACTAAAGAAATTCAGTTGCAGTTGTAGTTCCACTCAAGTTTCGATCAAAACAACGCTTTTCGTATTCTCTTAATAGGGTCGTGTGAATTAAGTTCACGCGACCCTATTAAGAGCCCTATTTCGCCCGCGCGCGGATCTAGTCCGCATGCGGGTGATAGCACGCTCCTGGCCACGCGCAGGACAAAGATTTCGTTAACCATTGCAGTGTCGTGCGTATCGCCAGTGACTAAACTCGTGCACAAAAATGAACGTTTAAAAAGTAATCATGCGTACTATGACCATGCGTGCGACCCGCGTCACAGTAAAAACAACACTGAAGGCAGAAGCACGCCACCCGCATCCGGTTAGCACGCACGCGAGCTACACGCCCGCAGCCAATCCGCGTTCCGCGCGCGTGCTGCCCGCATGATAGGAAAAACATGTATGAAATGATAGGATGCGGGCAGCCTGCACGCGGACCAGATCCGCGCGCGGGCGAAAATACGCATGACAGGAAAAGAAGGGGCCCTTAACTGCAGCTACAGTGCAACTTAACTTCTTTAGTTAGGTGAAGCAGGCCCTAGGACGAAGGGTTAGATAAGGTGGTTTCAAAACACCACGGGGATGTAAATCGAACGGAGTAGATATATTATTTAACATGAACAAAGCACGAAGGCGTATTCTCAGTATTATAAAATGCAATTCCATACCAGTAGCGACAGTTAAATCGATATTTACTAGCGTAGTACTGACCTATGAACTTTTATTTAGTTGACTTGTGACCTGTATTGATCTTCACAACTTATTTCATCTTAGTAAAACGATGGCACGAACATTTTGATACTTGCAGTTATGATGCAGAATTGAGATGCAGTTGCATTGTTTTAGTGATATCTAAAAGGATTTTTCCGAAACTGAGTCCCTCTTTGATCTAGTGGTCGTTGAGTGTGAGGTCCTGGGTTCAACCCCCCCTGTTTTATCGTGGGAAAATCCTCATGGATACCCTTCGCTCGGGGAAGACGAAGGGTTATGCCGGACTCTTATCGGCTAAAAACCCACGGTGTTCCTTCTCCTGACCCTTGGCCTGGGTCACGGGATTCGCAGCTGCATGCACCGCAACCCTGGCGGACCTCTGCTTCTGTGGGGCCTTGCCCCACGCCCTCCTGAGAAGCGCGCACGGAACACATGCGCGCCGCCTTCTCGGGCCTGTTACTGGTCGGGCGACGGGTGTTGGTTCAACCCCCTGGTCGGGCAAAGTGTTATTGGGTTTGTCTGTATAAAATTTCTCAGTACCATCCCGTAGTCTGGATTTGTGCTCTGTTGATGGCAATAGGCTCGCCCTCTATTACATGGGACTTATACATAACGGTGAAATGAGGGTGTACTATACACTTACTATACTTGCTATAGCCTTGGCGGGTGCGACGAATAATCGTCCTGGTTTTATGAAAGTCAGGAAGAGCTGCATTTTTAAAAATATATTTCAAAATGATGTAGGGACAGTGTCAGTTAAAATGTGTATAGAAAAAAACTATGATGGGCACGTCCGTCACGTCGTATCCTAAAACGGCAACCCTAAAACTATTTTCGTGTTGCTCGTTATCATCATCATCTCCCTGCCTTTATACCATTCTAGGTGGGATCGGCACAACATGTATTCCTCGTCCATTCTCCTCTATCATTCATCTTTTCTTTGCCTACTTACTTGTATATTCATCCACATTCATACTTAACACTCTTCTAGTAACATGACTTTCTTCCCTCCGCATAACATGTTCTTACCACGCTACCCTATTACTCCTCAACTTTTCAATCAATTGCGCTACTTTTCCTTCTTCCAAATCATATAGCTCGTACAGACACGAAAAAAGACAACCCTTTGAAATCCAATTCCGTTTCAAAAGTTTCTGCTACAGTGCATCCTATTCTCGTTAGTCAAAACAAACATACTCAAAGGAAACAACCAGGGAACAATCAAATTGCCACAAGTTCGTGTGTTACAGTAACGTTGCACGCTGTATGCAGACTGTATCGATCGACCTTACTACGCCACTACCGAACCTCCCGCGTAAATATGTCTAGAGCACATAACACTGTTATACGTTGAATTGGAGCGTTACATGGATTCGCGACTCTGCGTATTTGTAGTTAGGGTTCAATTTTGTTTGGTGATGAACCTATTGGACATCGTATTTCTTTTGATAGCCTGGGATAACTTGCTGTTTTCATGTCAGATTATTGGTTAATAATATAGTTTTTGTGAAAGAGGATAACAATTTTTTTTTTACAACTCTTCATATCCTGATTTGATTAGTAAGTGTATATTGTTACCAAATGTCTCAAGATAAGATGACGTTTTTATTTTGACTTCGTAACTATCATAAATCATATAATGTATTTGCTAAAGATATTGATTGTAAAAGAGGAACCGTGGAGTTTCGTCCAGCCTCTTTTCTATAGGAAACGACAAATTGGAACCGTGCACCTAAATTCGATTTTTCATAAGCGCCTGTAATGACATTATGTGAAAAAAAACCTTTTGTTCTTTATTTTGACTTCTGTCGAAAGATCGATTTGAAAATGATTTAGTTAATACAGGCCAAGTGGTACTAACAGATAATAAAATCTTTACTACTATAGAATGAGAAAATTAATAGTTTATGAGATAATTCTATAGATTTATTACACTTTAGGGCTGGTTCGAAAGATTTCAGCTGTTTCGGAATTTATGGAAGCAGATACAATGTTTTACTTCGTCTCTTTACGGTCTATTTTTAAATCATCAGATAACTTTTATCCCAGCAATGAATATGGCGATTTGACTTATTTAGTATACAAAAGCTGTCAAAACGTCAAACTTATTACGTTAAAATCTTATGTAAACGACACAACAACATAATCGCTTAGGAGTGATTCTATCATTACAGTTTTACGGCTAATATCAGTATGTCAGGATTGCGAGCAAGGTAAATGTAGTAAATAAAACCAACATAGACTCTCCACCACTGAGAGTAACTTATATTTGGGTTAGTGTTAGTAACATGAACTAGATCACAATATAATACTTTACCCAATTATTACAAGATCATAGAATAAGGACAAGCTAGACAGATATAAAAGGTCAGACTTCTTCAGCTGATGAACACAGAATGCTCTTGCTTCGTCGATTGACCACCGCCTTTGTAACATCGGATAGGTCGATCCATATCGACATTATCGACGACCACCCTCCTTTGTCAACATTACCCAGGGCTACCCGCTACCGATAACACTTAGGTACGATTGAAAAATCGGCCCTTAGTTTAATAAAATTGTTTGAAAATTAAATTTTACAACGTTCAGTTATTGGATACCTTGCCCTGTGCTGGCCTTCGGGGATTTCAACGCCAAGTCCACGGCTTGGGGTTCCCCGGCCACGAATGCACGGGGTAGGGTGCTAGAGGAGTGGGCCCTGGAAACGGGCCTACAGGTCCTCAACCGGGGTTCCGCCAACACGTGCGTGCGACAGCGGGGCGGATCCATAGTGGACATCACGTTCGCTACCCCCGCTCTAGCGCGCCGTGTCCAGGGTTGGCGCGTCATGGAGGGGGTGGAGACGCTGTCGGATCATCGGTACATCCGATTCGACGTCTCCACCCAGACTTCAGGCGCTCCGGCCCGAACGATCCCGGTTGGGATCGGTCCGCGTTGGGCCCTAAAGCGGTTGGACAGAGAGGCACTCCTGGAGGCCTCGATTGTGCAGGCCTGGGTGTCGGCACTAGACAGGCCGGCCGACATCAACGAGGAGGCGGAGTGGTTCCGGGAGGCCGTGTCGCATATCTGCGATACGGCGATGCCTCGAGTCCAGACCGCGCCTGCAAAGCGCCAGGTGTACTGGTGGTCGCAGGACATAGATTTCCTGCGCCACGCCTGCGTGGAAGCGCGACGCCAGTACGCCAGGCTCCGCAGGAGGCGTCTTCGTGGCCCGGATACGGCAACCGAGGAGGCGGAGCTGTACGAGGGGTACAGAGAGGCGAAGATCACCCTCCAGAACGCTATCTCGCGGGCCAAAATTGCGGCTCACGAGACACTGCTGGAGACTCTGGACCGGGACCCGTGGGGGCGCCCATACCTTATGGTACGGGGCAAACTTCGTCCGTGGGCCCCCCCACTGACCCAGAGTCTCCAACCTCAGCTTCTGGAGGGAGTGGTGAGCGCTCTGTTCCCTTCGAGGGCGGAGCATACGCCACCGCCAATGGTTCCGCCTTCATTGGCGCCTGACGCGGACGACGACGACGACGTGCCTGAAGTGACCCGGGTAGAGCTGAGAGCGGCGGTGAAAAGGCTTCAGGCCAAGAACACCGCCCCGGGGCCCGACGGCATACCTGGCCGTGCATGGGTCCTGGCTCTCAAGGCTCTCGGGCCCCGACTGAGGGGGCTCTTGAGCGCATGTTGCGAGCGGGGCCAGTTTCCGCTTCGGTGGAAAACCGGCAAGCTGGTCCTGCTCAAGAAGGAGGGGCGCCCCGCAGACTCGCCATCTGCGTACCGCCCCATCGTGTTGCTGGACGAGGTGGGCAAGCTCTTTGAAAGAGTAATTGCAGACCGCCTCGTCACGCACATGACTGGGGTGGGGCCGGATCTGGCGGACAACCAGTTCGGTTTCCGCCGGGGGCGCTCCACCGTGGACGCAATCATGCGCGTGAGGGCCCAGGCGGAGGAAGCAGTTGCCCAGGGCGAGGTCGTCTTGGCGGTGTCTCTAGACATCGCCAACGCCTTCAACACCTTGCCCTGGAGTTGCATAAAAGCGGCACTCGAATACCATCGGGTGCCGACCTACCTCCGCCGCATTGTCGGGGCCTACCTGACTCAGAGAGCCGTCATCTACCCGGGTCGGGAAGGATGGGGTCGGCGAGAGATGTCGTGCGGTGTTCCACAGGGATCGGTCCTGGGGCCGCTCCTGTGGAACATCGGATACGACTGGGTGCTTCGCGATGCGTTCCTCCGCGGCGTCGGCGTGACTTGCTACGCCGACGACACGCTGGTCACGGCGCGGGGTAGGACGCACCGCGAGGCAGCCATACTGGCGACAGCTGGGGTTGCGCAGGTCGTTGCAAGGATCCGGCGGTTGGGTCTCGAGGTGGCCTTGCAGAAGTCCGAGGCCCTGTGTTTCCACGGGCCCCGGAAGGGACCACCCTCGGGATCCCACATCGTAGTGGGGGGCGTCCACATCGGCGTCGAGACGACGATGAAATACCTAGGACTTGTCCTCGACGGCCGGTGGAACTTTGGGCCTCACTTTCGGCAGCTGACGCCAAAGTTGATGGGCACCGCGTCTGCGTTATCGCGGCTGCTGCCCAATCTGGGGGGGCCCAACGCCTCCTGCCGGAGGCTCTACGCGGGGATCGTACGGTCCATGGCTCTATATGGGGCGCCAATATGGGCAGACACCTTGACGGCCAGCAACGTCGCAATCTTGCGGAGACCGCAGCGCGCGATGGCCGTCAGGGTGATAAGGGGGTACCGTACGATCTCCTTCGAGGCGGGGAGCCTCCTAGCCGGATCGATGCCCTGGGATCTGGAGGCGAGGGCCATCGCGCTGAGATATCGTCAGCGCGAGGAGGCGCCTGAGCGGAGTGAGCTCCGCCAGATCCTAGTGGCCGAGTGGAAGGAACGACTTGCGCAACCCAGCGCAGGGCACGCCGCAATAGCGGCGGTAAGACCCGTTATGGAGGAGTGGCTGGAGAGGCAGCATGGCGCCCTCAGCTTCCGGCTGACGCAGGTGCTCTCGGGACATGGATGTTTCGGGAAGTACCTGTGTCGCATAGGCCGTGAGCAGACTCCCGGATGTCACCACTGCGTCGACTGCCCTGAGGACACGGCGCTGCACACGCTGCAGGCGTGCCCTGCATGGGCGACGCAGCGCCGCGAACTGGTCGCGGCAGTCGGTGGTGACCTCTCGCTTCCGGCCGTGGTTCTGTCCATGGTCGGGAGCGAGAGTGCGTGGGAAGCCGTCGCCTCCTTTTGCGAGGTGGTGATGGCGACCAAGGAGGGAGCGGAGAGGGAGAGAGAGGCGGCAGCAACTCTCCCTTCCCGCGCCAGACGCACCGGGCGCCGCCGGAGGGCGCGCGACGATCTCCGGCCACCCTAGTGTGTGGCCTGCGGGCGACGGGTTAGGGGACCCGTCGCCCGACCAGTAACAGGCCCGAGAAGGCGGCGCGCATGTGTTCCGTGCGCGCCTCTCAGGAGGACGTGGGGCAAGGCCCCACAGAAGGAGAGGTCCGCCAGGGGCTGGCGGGCCGAGGCCTGCCGGGGTTGCGGCGCATGCAGCTGCGAATCCCGCGACCCCGGCTAAGGGTCAGGAGAAGGAACACCGTGGGTTTTTAGCCGGTAAGAGTCCGGCATAACCCTTCGCCTTCCCCAGGCGATGGGTATCCATGAGGATTTTCCCACGAAAAAAAAAAAAAAAAAAGTTATTGGATACTAAAATTCGCACTAACTCAAATCAATGTTAGTTTCGGCAACTTTTAGCTAAAATCTGCGACGTTTATGAATATTATACGATAGGATAATAAAACGATAAAGTTTTGCTTCAGAAAATACAGGGTGGAAATTTGAGATGGGGCAGTAAGGGGAGCTATCTTTCTTAATCTACAGGAAAAGGTTCTTTCAAAAGGCATCATAAAAATGTTTTATGGAAACTACCCCTTTTCTCGCACAAAATCTGTAAATACATTGCAAAATATTTTCTAAAAATAAAGATAGTTGTAGTATAAGCCCATAATTAATATATTAATATGATGTATGACAGGGGGCATAAATAAAGTGTAACTCAACCCGGTACCATGTTTCATTTCTCCAATACCGTACCTCCCGATCATGCCAGAATCCTCAGAACGTTTTCATGTAGCTACAAAGGTTAAGGTAGCTACCCTTACTGCTCTATACTCCACCATGTATAGCCTATAACAAGAGAATCTTGGTGGTAGGATCTATACGCCTGCTAGCTTGGCTAGTTACCACCCTAGAGCGCCTTTCCACCAGAGATGTGCTATGCAGCTATGCTGCGAGAATATAAAAGCTAAGCTACGAAACTATGTGACCGTTTCCACTGATGCTAAGCTATGTAGCGAAACGAGTAAGATGTGCTATGAAAATGTCTACTTTCGGTGACAAACGCGCGCCGACTGTAGGTACACTGCTCTGCATATAGCTACACCACTCGCGACCATCCACAGCACGCATCCTTTCGTATAAAAAACGTAGCTTAGTTGAGTCAGTTTCCACCATTGCTATGCTATGTGGACCAATGAATATAATTGGTGGATATTAAACGCATCCGTAGCAACATTACATAGCACATCTCTAGTGGAAAAGGAGCCTTACAGTAAAGTGCTTCCGAATGTTTATGTGAGACCCAGAGAGGTATAGGGGAGTCCCTCTATATCTCTGTTACTTGTATTCGTATGCTCCATCTTATTAGACCCTGTCTGCGGTTATCAAAAGGAGCGATAAGCTTCAGAAAAAAAAACGTTAGTTTTGAAGGGTCGACTACAGTTGTGTCGTGATGAGGTTAAATAAAGACTCCTACCGTGTAACAGAGTCATTTGCTTTCAAGAATCATAGATATTACTAAATTATATTTGTAATATAGTCACGAAAATTTTGTGCCTCTAATGTAAAAGGGTATAAGTCCTTATACCCTTTATAGGGACTTATACCCTTTTTCAGTTGGGGCACAGAATTAATAAGGTTGATTTCCATATTATAGTAAAATTAGTTTTAATGGCAATTCGGTTCGAACGGTCCCTTTTTTTTGAATATCAAATGTAACATGATTGAATTTTTGATTGATTCAATCAACTTTTTGTTTGGGGGTGAATAATAGATGGTGTATAAAGTCTGTTCGTGATTTAGTAGTCTATCGATTTAATACCTACCTGAGCAAATTTTGGTAAGGATTATTAAGCTTTAATACATTGTCAATTTGGAAAATATGGGATGACCCTCCATCCTTTATTTTCGTCTCGCTCGTGGCTAATCAACAACCGCGTGTATTATACGATTTGCAAGGTTAAGCTACACTTGCCGCGGTCAGTCCGTGGATGGGTGACCATTCGTTACACATCGAGACCCCTCCGTGCCTCGGAGAGCAGGTTAAAGGATGACTCACGTTACACCGTGCCGTATCAGCGACGGAAAAGGCCGGAGCTCAACGTCGCATATATTTTGTACCAAAGCAGAATCTCCGTCGCTTCCGGGCTGGTCACTGATGTTAAATGGCCAGGAACGAGCGACGGGGGTCTTGTTTCGGTAAAAATTATATGCGACGTTGAGCTCCAGCTCGGTCCCGGCCCTGACACGGCACGGTGTAATGTGAATCATCCTTAAATCGTCGGTCCCGCTGACGCGCTAACGAAGAATACAATAACTCGATTTTGGACGATTTTGAATTATATACCTAATAATATGAATTATATACCTAATAATATTAGTAATGACTGCCTCGTTGGTCTAGCGGTTGCAAGCGCGACTGCTGAGCGTGAGGTCCTGGGTTCGATCCCCAGGTCGGGCAAAGTGTTATTGGGTTTTTCCGTCTGGAATTTCTCAGTAGCAGCTTGGAGTCTGGATTTGTGCCCGGTTGATGGCAATAGGCTCGCCCCCTATTACATGGGACTTAAACATAACGGCGAAATGTGGGTGTACTTTACACCTCTGCCAACCCTTCGGGGAATAAGGCGTGAAGTTATGATGATGATGAATATTAGTAATAATAGTATTAATTCAAAATCGTCCAAAATCGAGTTATTGTATTCTTCGTTAGCGCGGCAGCCCGGGTTGCGTACGAATATTTATGACAGTTGTTACGGGTAGGCAGAAGCTCTAAAGTCTGACAACCGCTCTAATCTTAGGATACCGGCATTACTCAGTAACTGAGTTGCGGAGGTCTGATGGCAGTCGCTCCGTGTAAAATACTAGTATTCAGCCGCATCTGGTTAGGCTAGAAGCTGACCCCAACATAGTTGAGAAAAGGCTAGATACATACAATTGGCGAGGTCTAAGCTGAGCTTTGCATTTGTGTGAGTGCACATAGAATCGATTGCCAAAAAGCAGTATTAAACCAAGCAAAGGATGCGTCTGCATTCATTCTCACACAAATGCAAAGCGCAGCTTAGGCCTCGCCAATTGTAGATGATGTCAGTTTGGAAAATAAATTCAATGATTTAGACTCCAAAATAAGTTATTTTGATCTGAATATACGATTATTGCGATTCAAAACATTTTGCGCAGCGTTTGCTGAATTTACCGCGCAGGTTATGCCCACCATATTTATTAGCCAGAAATAATATTTACTGCATAAACATTGCAAACTATAAACATGACAGTCTACAAACCGTGGGAATAGGATATTTCTAATATTCGCATGCGATGGGCTAATCATTTGATTAATTATTTAAGATAATCTCTAAGAGCTAAGTAAAAGGGGTCACTGATCCCTGTACTCTTCATAAGTGGTGTAATTAATCAACTCAGCCTATCGAAGGCCACTGCTGGACATAGGCTTTTGCTAAATATCACAACAATCAGTCCTTCGCTTTTGCTTGATTGAAGCCCGGCCCAGAGGGTCCAATCCCTAAGCACGAAGTCCGTGGTTTCGACCTTAGTTACGAGCGTTTCCTACTCCCTATCACCTACGGACATACGATTATTTCGGGACCCGAACTAAGAATGAATGACAACACGATTTGACAGTTGTCCTTACTACCGATGTGTTTTTGCCCGTCCGAAAAGTTGAACTTGACACTTGTTTTGTTCACTCCTACGTTTCTACTTTCGGACGGGCGACTAACTTCGTTGACGGACTTAGGGAGTAGGCCCCCAGACGAGAGATAGTCCTTGTCGTTTTTTTTTGTGCGTAAAAATAAAACACTTGGAATGTACGTGGTACTTTTAGTGTGTCGGGAGTGTTATGCGATGCAGTTCAAAGTGTTTTTCGCTGACGAAAAGTACGCCAAGGACTGTCTCTCGTTTGCACTGGGCGTAATACAGTGTGAGTTACCATAAAGTGCTCATAAGAAATTGGGTGCAACTAGACAAATGCTAACAACATTAAAAAAAAAAAAAATTGGTTTTGTGTATTGTATTTTTTTAAACAAGTGGTCTATTATGTTAAAACAAAAACAGTAACGTTTTTAAATAACAGACAATTATGATGATAAACAATTTATCCCAAAAAATACCGACTCTCAAAAATAAGGAAGAATTTACGGAAAATCTGTTTATCAAGTTCTTTGTTCCTATCAACCAAGAAAAACAAAATAGTCCCGTCTGTAACATGTCTAATTTCACTCAGTTTCACATCTACACTTTATGGATACTCGCACTGTTTTATCAAAGCTTAAATATGATCATCTCTCTCGTCTACTGCTGAAATGTCTCGACAAGAACAAGCTACTTAGCTAATGACGCTAGGAATGGCAACGCCGACGCCTGGTTTACGGTGGTTACAGTATGACGTTATCTGTTAACAGATTGCTGCTACTGCCGATCCATCAGGGGGTCATACATTAGTCCTAGTAGATCTTATCACTATTTCTGTGCAGATAGAAGCTCTTGCCATCCATTATTGTGAGGACGACAGTAATCCTAATGTACCATACGTTGGTATAGCCTGGATCTATTTTTTGTTGAAAATAATATTTTTTAATGAGAATTATCTCATTTGGAATTCGGCAACCGTATACGCATATACAAGGTTTAACATAAATAACGCACAACCTCTGTACTCATCTCATCATTATGTACAACTTTTACTATGGGATCAAACATGAAATCGCGAAAAAAAATGTTCCCTATATTTATGTTCGCATAACTCGTCAAAATGTAGGGACAGCTGATTTTTATTCGCGATTTCAGATTTGATCCTATAGTAAAAGTTGTTCATAATGATGAGTACAGTGACCCCTTAAGTGGTTGTGCGTTATTTATGTTACACCTTGTATAATAGAGGTACTGATTCTGACACGTTCGGCCAAAAATTATATTAAATTTTCAGTCAGACAATTTCTGACGTGTTTGCGAAGACCCTGTGCGCTTATATTTAGTATAGCTTTTGCCTGCGGCTTCGCTCGCGTTAATTTATGGATCCCTAATTTTTTGATCCCAAAATATAGCCTATAGCACTCAGGGATAACGTAGCTTCCTACTGGTGAAAGAATTTTTGAAATCGGATGTGTAGTTTCGGAGATTACCTCCTACATACAAACAAACAAATTTTACCTCTTTATAATATTAGTATAGACTAGGAACCCGCAGGCTGCCGATCCGGCAAATTCTGACAGTGTCTAATAGTCTATGTAAATTAAGTTCTAAGTTGTCAATAAATAAAATCGGTTGTAAATATATTTCTTGCCCAGTAATCACATTCTTGCCAAGTATCCTAACTTAAACCTTTAACCAGTTTTGATAGGCTGAGAAATTGATGAAGTTTTCGAAAGATTAACCATTTAAAATGAAAAAGCAAAGTGTAGTTATTAAGACTTACTTATTCAATAATTTATTTTAGTCATCACTCCTGCCAAGTCATTAATTTAATAGAAAATGTGAGTGCATCTTAATTAGTGAAACATGAACAAAATGAGTGAACTTAAGTGTGGTACAATGGACTTAACTTTATGGTGTTTGATCACTTGAAGACTTCGCCAGGATGGGAGTCAAGGGCAGGCAGTTCTTGGTGAATAGTTTGTATTATTATGTAGTATGGTAGATTTATGTTTAGCCACATTAAAATATTCGCTGACTTTTTAACCGCTGTGAAGTCAGGCGAATGGTTGCGCAGGAGCAAATTTACCAATACAACGTGTAATAGAAATTCGTAGTCATATTTAAGAGGGTTGCTTCGAATATTATTACGAGCAACATTTGAAAGGTGAAATAAAAAAAAAAACAGCCAAAAATGTTTCGGCTTCCACACGAATTGACCCGATCAGGGGCCTGCACACCAATTCTACTAACAGAAACTTGTATCAATTGCAACTGAATCGTTCATTCAGACAGTTTTCGTTACGAAAACTGTCAAAATGTTTGGTTTTGTTTTTGTTGTCAAACAATTTGATAGTGTGTAAACGAAAACTGTCTGAATAAACGATTCAGTTGCAATTGATAAAAGTTTCTGTTAGTAGAATTGGGCTCCAGATTCACCTCACTAAAGAAGTTTAGTTTTATAGTTGCAGTTAAGTTTCGATCAAAATAACGCTTTTCGTATTCTCTTAATAGGCGATCGCTGTCAGATACGCTCGCGTGAACTTAACTGCAGCGTCACTGCAACTTGATTGGCGCGTCATGAAATTATCTGAATTAGCCTACAGCTGATGCCATTTGTGTGGAGAGTCAAAAAAAAATTACCTATTTTTATTGTTTGTCCTATCAAATGTTGCTCTGAATACGAGTGCAAACAACTCCCTAAAATATGACCACGCATTTTTGGTACACGTTATATATTTTGGTACTGCGGCAACTTCTCGCCGAACTTCAGAACGGCCGCTAAGTTTGGCGAGTACTGTAGAGTACATGTCTTTTTCAGTTACTAGAATGTGGTGACTTGTTAACTCGACTAAATACTCGTAAACTGGTTGTCTACACAGGTCGAGTCACTGAGTTTAATAAATAAAACACACTAGAGCCGTGTAAATTAAGCTCGAATTAGATTTTGTTGTACTTAGCAGTAGAATTTTTAGTAGATTTCGTAGTTGTGTTGTTTTGTTATTGTTTACTAGTCTTTATTATCTAGTAAATAAGAGTAAGTAGTGTTACTTCGTTATTACATTTATTTTTAGGATATTTTTGTACAGCACGTAATGTAGGATAAAGCACTTTGAACACTTTATGGAAACTTGTGGGTCCGGGGTCGGGCAAATATTATTGGGTTTTTCCGTGTGAAATTTCTTAGTGGCAGCCCGGAGTCTGGATTTGTGCCCTGTTAATGACAATAGGCTCGCCCCCTATTATATGGGACTCAACGACGAAATGAGGGTGTACTATACACCTCTGCCCAACCCTTCGGGATATACATGCGTGATGCTATGTTACTTCATCAAAGTCGTTAAACTCGCATTAATCTTTACCAAAACAAACAAACATTGTTCCTTGCGATATAGTCCGGAATTTCATGCATGCCATTATGTTTTTAGACGACAAAATACCTCTTATAAATTCGTCTTAAGACAAAAGGTATACGTAATCCACCCTAAAATGAAAATTCCTTGTATATATTTTATTCCTACCTTACTCCAAGATTTCAATATATTCCAGACGCGCACTGTCCGGCTGTGTAAATAAATGAATTCGTGTTCGAGGTACGCCCGGACAGTTTGTCCGGCGGACGGCTGTGGACTGGACGCAAACTTTATTAAAGAGGAGTGGCGACAAATCTCGGACTACTTGCAGTGTGGCTCTAGTAACAGCGAGTTGAAAAGAATATACTACTCAAAATTACAACATATCTGCTAAGTAACTGTGAGAAAATAAAGAGGAACAGACAGACATATAGATACCGAAATTTTACCATAAGGTAATCTCCTCGCACTTATCGGCGCGGAAACGGCTTAGACGGGTCGGAAAAAGCTTCATGTCTATTGTGCCGAGGCGAATGAGGTTACAATCTTATCGCCGCAGACATGCAGCTTTTAGCCGATTCCGCATCGATAAGTTTGAAGGGACCCTCCGTTTTACCTTATAGGTACGGAACCCTGAAAAACTCGAAGAAATATACGAAAGGCAGACGCAACACAAAAGTCAACTATTAGTAGCAGTTCATAATTAAGAGCGCATTGATGGTGAATTATGTTTGTGGTCCTGTTGATGAGCACCTAGTCTAATCACCTAGTTCATCATTCAAGCAACTTTTACCTACTATATCAGGGTTGGCTAAACACAGGCTTTCTTTGTCTTTTTCTTTCTTTCTCTGTTTCCATAATTACCCAGGTGTACTAAAGCTCCAAACTTCGTCACAGAAACTGTGATAAATAAGGATATCGCCCCGCTGTCTTTGGCGCCACACATTTAATCTCTATCAGGTATATCTACGTATGTACTACTATGCACTACTATGTCTGCCACTACTTTAGTGGCGACTAGGGTTACCAGATTTAAAACTAAAAACTTCTGATAGTCTGATTTCAATAAAAATGTCTGACATTATTGCTGCGAGCGCGCGCACTGGAAGTTAAATATTTGTTTTGAGTGCCGCGCTGGAGCCTCCCGACTCCGAAAAATATATTTCAAATTATTCAGTATTTCATTAACCTCTCAATCATCGTAATAATAGACACAATAGATAAATAATGGCGGTGTCGTCCTGGGACGACACGCGGGACGCAACCGGTCACATAATCGGAAATTCTGTCATATCAAAATCTGGCCAGAATACTGACCGTTTTGCCTAGCCTTTTCGATCCGCTTACAATCCAACCAGATGCGGCTAAATACCAGTATTTTACACGGAGCGACTGCCTACAGACCTCCACAACCCAGGTACTAGTCAATGCCCGATATCCTAAAGTTAAACCGGTTGTAAGATTTCAGGCTTCTGACTACCCGTAACGACTGTCATAGGTATTCGTATGACAGCCAGGACCGACGATTTAACGTGCTTTCCGAGGCACGGAGGGTTCTCGATGTGTAACCAATGGTCACCATATCAACAGATCATATAATCCGCGCGATTGTTAAGTAGCCGCGACCCCTTTTTCAGGCCGGATCTTCTTCCCTCGTGTCAGCAAGAGCTATACGAAAACAGCTCATGCTGTGGTGAAAAGATTATCATCGTCATCATATCAGCCTATTGCCGTCCACTGCTGAACGTAGGCCTCCCCCAAAGATCGCCAACCATCCCGGTCTTGGGCAGCCCGCATCCATCCGCTGCCAGCCACCTTTTTCAAATCGTTGGTCCATCGTGCCGCAGGGCATCCCACACTACGTTTGCCCAAACGCGGTCTCCACTCTAACACGTGTCTGCTCCATCTACCATCTGTTCGTCTGAAAAGATCATCTGGTCGTGTGAAAAGATTAGCCAGTCAGCAAGGTTGGTAGCGGGGCTGACTGGCTAGGGTGCGCCGGACATACTTAAGTATCATCACTCATGGAGGCTCTTTTCATGCACCTTAGGCCGGAACTGAGCAGTGCCTAAATATTCAGACATGTCAGGACAAATCCAGACGCCTGGTAACCCTAGTGGCGACTGGCGATACACTCGGGAAATGTTAGCAGGTGGTACTTTTAAACTTAAGTTCTGTTTGTCTGGATCGAGAGACACACCTTTGTTGGTGTGTTCTACGGGCACTTGAAAAACTTTACTTCTATTTTATACTTCGTCTGGTTATTTGTTTATTTACTAGCTGTGACCGCAACTTCGTCCGCGTGGAAGACAGAAAACAATACTGTGTTGCTACAACTAAAAAATGTATACTGCTCATCACCCACACTCAATAGCGTGTTAATTTGTTCCCTATAACCTGACCCGCTCTGTTCTTCGTCCCTTATTTAGTTACGAATTCATAAAATGGAGCTACTAATCTGTGACTAAAAAAATAATGACTAAAAAAAATGTAAAATATGACCTAAAATGTTAACACAGCTGATCTTAGCTGCGGATAGATAGATTTTAGCGTATTTTTATGATATCTTTGAACAGCTATTGCTCTTAAACTATTGACATTTGAGGAAAGTGGTAGAACAAAAGTTATTCATTATTATGGTAGGTGGATCCAGACTTTGGGAGGCATGCGCCTCGAATGGCGCACAACGAATGCCTCGGAGTGAGGCGTGCGTGTCGAAAAAATATACCAACGTATGCTCGGGTCGAGCCATCGCGTGCGAAGCAAATGCTTCGTTTGTCTTCATGTTTCTGGCGAGGCATGTGCTACGCACAGGCTGAGCATGTGCGAGGCGAGCCAGCGTGTGTCGGTAGGGATACAAATATACCAACGTATGCTCGGGTCGAGCCATCGCGTGCGAAGCAAATGCTTCGTTTGTCTCTCTTCATGTTTCTGGCGAGGCATGTGCTACGCACAGGCTGAGCATGTGCGAGGCGAGCCAGCGTGTGTCGGTAGGGATACAAATATACCAACGTATGCTTGGGTCGAGCCATCGCGTGCGAAGCAAATGCTTCGTTTGTCTCTCTTCATGTTTGTGGCGAGGCATGTGCTGTGCACAGGCTGAGCATGTGCGAGGCGAGCCAGCGTGTGTCGGTAGGGATTCGCATGCGTTGTGAGCCGTTCGCGGCGCATGCCTCGCAATGTCTGGATACACCTTTACTTTAACACCCTTTCAGATTAGTACCCCGTTTCCGACTCACTTTGTATAGTACAGTGGCGAAGGGTTAATTTTCTTAAAAGGGAAGCCGGACCAAAAAATGCTTACCTTGCTCAAGTGTGATGCGTGAATTCCAGTAACTACTCGTTTCGAAAGGGAAGCCGATAGGAATCGAGTTGTATGGGCCCTTCGCCACTGGTATAGCATCTATTGGGAAATCTGTGCTTCAATTAGATTCTAATATAATTTGAGGAAACAGCTGAGGCCGGCAGTGGACTTGAGATAGGCTAAGTTGATTGATTGATTGATTGAAGCAGCTGGTATCAGATTCTTTTAAAGAAAGGCGGGCGTTTTTTGGGCTGTATTTTGTAACATTGACGTTCAAAAAGAGTTAAGACATTCTAGTCTATTTTGAATAAATGAGTTAGCTTAAAATTGATCATAACATCACGCCTTATTTCCCGAAGGGTTCGCAGAGGTGCTTACACCCTCCTTTCGCCGTTATGTTTAAGTCCCATGTTATAGGGGGCGAGCCTATTGCCATGAACCGGGCACAAATCCCGACTCCGGGCTGCTACTGAGAAATTCCACACGGAAAAACCCAATAATACTTTGCCCGACCTGGGGATCGAACCCCGGACCTCGCGCTCAGCAGTCGCGCTTGCGACCGCTATACCAACGAGGTAGTCAGATTTTTTTAATATATCTCTATAAATAATATACAGGTTGAGTTATTGAGATATGATTGCAAGGCCATTTGTAAAACTATTAGGAATAGCGAAAAAGAATCACGAGCTCGATTGTGGGGGAAAAAACCTGAATTTTTAGATTTTTGAAAGAAGCTTCCTTCATGCCTTATCGAAATGTTTTTTGTAATCAGAAAAAAACTCACTCTGTGTAACCGTATCATCACAGTAGACATATAAGCTAAAGCAGTACCTCAACTTACTATAATCTCATGAATGGAAACACTCACACAGACACGCTCTGTGTACTGAGTAGTTTTTTGTTTTTGTATGGAACTGTATCCCGAAAATACCTTATTTGTCTTGTTGCAGTGCGTGTCTGTGTGAGTGTGTCAAATCGGACCATTGTAGGTAGTTGAAGTACTGCTTTAGCTTATATGTCTACTGTGGTGTCACTTAACACAGGTTTTAGATTCCATTATGTACCTTACACTCGGCGGTCTTACAAGAATTCCTTTTAACCCGGGTCTGAAATCTAAAAGGAATGGAATTTCACCTATCACCACTTTTATTTAATGTATACTACTTGTACTCGTACCTAGGTATCGGGTATTTACCTTTGGTATAAAATATCCTTGTTTTGTATGAAACATTTTTTGTTTAGCCTTTTATTTGAAAGAACGAAAGAAAATAAATTTTATTCAGCTATGGACACAATGATAGTATAAACAATAAAAAAATAACAATTAAAATTAATTTACAGACGTTAACTTTTTTTATTGTATTTTTAGAACCAAGTTGTCTATCATCTTACAACAGTAATGATTGTAAATAACAGACAATACCGATGAAATATAATTTACCTACCTAAAAATAAACACCCTCACTTAAAAATAAGGAAGATTTTCGGTGAAGGGTTTGTCTTGATAATTTGTAAACCGAGATATAAAATAGTTTTTCTATTATTATTTTTCCCGTCGCGTCGATAAAATTATGTCTAGTTTCACCCTGAATAACCAAAATTAATCTCTCTTCCTGCCCCTCATCTTCTTAATAATAAATCTTAAATTCCTCACCACGCTGAACTGTCTTTACCGAGCCATTAACCTGTAAATGCCATCGAAAAATGTCGACGCAAAATCACCTTGCTCGCAAAGAATGCTTTTGTGGATGCCTCTTATAGGATTACATTATTTCCTATAAGGAAATATAAAGAAAATTATCGACGATCTTACATGGTTCCGCGTGGCTCATTTGGTTTGATGTTTCGGTACTTCAGTGAGGTATTTTTGGAGGCTTCCTTTGTGTGAAGTAACGGGAAGTAACGGTGGTTTTTGAAGCGGTAATTTATAAGTACTCCCGTGAAAACTTTCTTAACAACATAACATAAAACTTCCTCATCGCACGCTGGTAATAGACGCATGTTGTAAGATTATACAAAACCCAGCACGCTTGGTGGTAGGATCTATGCGGTCCGCCTGGCTAGCTACCACCCTCACATTAAAGTCTAGCCAAGCAGTTTACTGTGTTCCGTCGTGTGTATGTGACAGCCAGAGGGGTATAGGGGAATCCCTCTATATCTCTGTCTATTTATTGGATTCATGAACTCCATCTGTTCGCGCTTACTATCAGGTGCGACGAGTTCATTAATTTTTATAGATATTTATACAAGGTGTAACATAAATAAGTGTACAACCTCTTAAGGGGTCATTGTACTCGTCATTATGAACAACTTTTACTATGGGACCAAACCTGAAATCGCGAAAAAAAAAACAGTTGTTCCCTACATTAATATTCGCATAACTCGTCAAAATGTTGGGAACAGCTGTTTTTTTTTCTCGATTTCAGATTTGGTCCCCTAATAAAAGTTGATCATAATGATGAGTACAGTGACCTCTTAAGAGGTTGTACACTTATTTATGTTACACCTTGTATAGATTATGTTATGAAATTACAATTTTTAGGGATGCTCAAAGCTTCCAACTAGTTTTAACATTTATTGTATAAACTTTTGAAACTGCATTTCAGTTCGAATTTCATCGATTATCCGTCCTCCCAACGGTATTTCGGATTGAAAACTGAACAAGCAGACTCGACCGCTCACAGCCGTTTAGAAACATCGGTCTTTTTTCCCTCAGTATCCATCCATCCAAAATTTAAGTGCTGTACACTAGTCGGTGTACCATTTTCTATCTCCTTCTATCCAGAGCCAATTCCTTCACTCCTCTTCTTCTTCTCTCGTGTCAGCATGAGCTATACGAAAATAGCTCATGCTGTGGTGAAAAGATTAGCCAGTCAGCAAAGTTGGTAGCGGGGCTGACTGCCCAGGATGCGCCGGACCTACTTAAGTATCGTCACTCGTGGAAGCTCTTTTCATGCATCCCTGCATATGTTATCACTTCTGTCTTTTTCTTCAATTGGTCTGTGTGTTCTTGGTCTACCTGGTTTTCTCTTTGCCTGTAATTTACCTTGTATTTGGTTATAAAGCTGTTGTGACGCAGTAAGTGACCAATCTTTTTTCCCGTTGTTCTTTCTATCCCAACCATAAAACCCTCCAATCCGACGTTACATTGTTTACACCTCGATCTAAATTCACGTTGCATTAGAGACTAATAATGTGAGCCTACCCTCCAAGGTACATTATTCAACGTAATAGCCGATCCTCTGGGGAGCCAATGTCTCGCCAATGCGTATTTTGACCTGCTTTTACTGACTGATCGTCGTTGCCCTTGTTTTGTTTGTGTAACTTTTTGATTTTGGGTAAATCTTTAGTCGGGGATTCGTGATTAGATATGAAGGGCTACACACTATGCCGGCCATGAGTACGGTGACCATACCGTCACCCGTCCCCGCTAACTGTCGTAACTAGCAATTGATAATTTTTCAGAGAAATTCTCACAGTGACGTCGTGCTTCAAATGAATAGAAATAAATAAATAGATACCTTAGGGCTTTAGGGCAACTACTAACCTAAAATAGGAAGCCAAGAGCAATATAAAAAAGTTATCAATTCATTAAAATAAAGCCACAGCCAACACAACTACCGAAAAATTATCAATTGCTAGTTACGACAATTAGCGGGGAGGATGACGATATGTCCCGCAACAAGCAGGACAGTCCCGCTTTTGAACTACGTGTCCCGTTGTCCCCAAAAACACATATATTTCTCGCTTAAAAAAAAGGCCATACGTGTCAATAAATTCTATATAAATTGCATCATCGGGCGCGTATTTATTAATTACATCAGAAATCATTTTGTTAATCAAGGTTAACATCAAAAAGTCATGCCAATATAACACACATTCATATATAAAAACCAATTCTGATTATCTTTAAGCAAATTGTTTATCTAAAAAATATAGAACCAGCCCAGCAGGTTACACAAGAGTAATTCCTATTTTATTTTTTATTATAAATAATCATTTATTTTAAAAAACAAGTCTCATTCTGAAAAAAAATAATTGTAGGCCACTTTTCGTTTATGAAAACTGCCAAAATGCTTGGTTTTGTTTTTGTTGTCAAACAATTCGGCAGTTTTTGTAGACGAAATTTGTCTGAATTAACGGTTCGGTTGCGATTGATCAACGTTTGTGTTAGTAGAATTATCTCACTGGTCCCATTAAATTATGTACGAGTTTTCTGATTGACAACCCTAAATTTCCAAAAGTAACACACCTCACCATTCGGCGCTGTCGTATTCTGCAATAAAAACCCGAATTATTAAATCCTAACTCCCAAAGCTTATAACTTTGAACGGGCTGTCACGTAAATTTTACCATCAACGGAGCTCCCACTTGAGCCATATTCCAAGTGGAACAGGTCAGTGCTCGAGGCTACAGCTTTAGAAAAATGGAAGCATATCCCAGATTCTGTAAAGGGATTTAGGTTAGGACTCGTTTTGTGGCTCGGAGACCTGAATTAGGTGCTTCTAAACTAGTTTTTTTTTTAAAGTAGCAATGTTTGTCCCATATTACTAGTAAACTCAAGCCTATTTGAAGATAGAAATACGTATGAAACAAAGGACGACTTTAACAACAAGATTCAATACACTAAGAAGTCGTTTCGGAAAACTACGTAAAAACGATCACTTCCGAACTGAGTGTGACTTCAAAACCATGAATGTTTATTCGTACTGCACTGAAAATGATCTTTATGCTGACACAATAAGTGTGAGTGGCGCGAAAATGAGCGACTGTCAATGGTTATTCGAACAGATACATCGATATAACTTATTAGTTGTGTCGTACAGGTAGTACTGTAACTAAGTCGATTTCAGAATGACAAAAGCTATTCAAAAGGTCATTACACTATTTCAATTGCAATAGAAATTGAAGTATGTGAAATTAAAGTAACGTTTTTAATACCAAAGCAATAATTCTAAACTGTAAGTGACTGATGTTTACATAGCTTGTGGTTGTGTTAAATTCTGATCCGTAGCAGAAAATGCTAAGGATGAGGTTCGAACTTCTGACCTTTTAATCACAATTCTTTAGAAGATGACAAATCACAATAAAAACGCCTGAATCAATACAGGCGCTTATGAAATATCGAATTTAGGTGTACGGTTCCAATTTGTCGTTTCCTATGGAGAAGAGCCGGCAATAAACACCGTGGTACCTCTTTTAAAAAGAATATCATTAACAATTCCAGTGAATACAGTACTATGATTAAGCATAGTAATGAGAAAACAATGTAGTCTTCACCACAGACCAGTGAGTAATGTAGTAAGTACTAAGTCTTGAGTACAAGAATTAATAAACAAAATACAAATATATAATACTCAATAGCTCTATTATCAAATCTAAAGTTAAACATCAGTATAGCTAGGAGGGACAAAATTATATGTTCTCTCATCTGTCCATTAAAATACAAAATAATAAGAATCAATATTTGATAAACGCAAACTGTCACTGAAATGTCCATTACAATCATTTGGTAATGGACTTTCCATGTTTTCAGATAACTAAATTTCGCATAAACAAAATATTTGATATACCGATAGAAATCTAACCAGAGCTTTGTTGTTGAAATAATAGTCTGGCCCAAAATGTTGACAATATTGTTCTTTGAACATTAAAGTCCTGTTTTCAATGGGCGATAAAATGTTGAGATTGGCCCTGTTCGCTAGTTCCCGTAGCTAGGGATGTTGAATATTTTAATTGACTCAAAAACCGAGTTGAGGAAAGTTTTGTTTGTGATTTTAACAAAAACTATTGAGTTCGTTTTGATGATTCCTTTGCTGATGTTATCTGTTATCTTATAGAACAGGGACGATTTTGTTGAATTTTTTTTTTGTTAATAATTAGCTTTATACAGAGTGTATACGAATTCGTGTAATTCTTTAAAACCAGATGATCTATTATTGGTATAGATTAACCCCGCACGGGATTTAGATTGATTAAAAAAAAAAAAAAACCCCTTTATTATTTTTATTTGATAACTAGCTGTACCCGCATGCGTTGCAATGCACTTTTTCCTACCTACTACCTACCTACTACCTACCTACTACCTACCTACTACCTACCTACTACCTACCTACTACCTACCTACTACCTACCTACTACCTACCTACTACCTACCTACTACCTACCTACTACCTACCTACTACCTACCTACTACCTACCTACTACCTACCTACTACCTACCTACTACCTACCTACTACCTACCTACTACCTACCTACTACCTACCTACTACCTACCTACTACCTACCTACTACCTACCTACTACCTACCTACTACCTACCTACTACCTACCTACTACCTACCTACTACCTACCTACTACCTACCTACTACCTACCTACTACCTACCTACTACCTACCTACTACCTACCTACTACCTACCTACTACCTACCTACTACCTACCTACTACCTACCTACTACCTACCTACTACCTACCTACTACCTACCTACTACCTACCTACTACCTACCTACTACCTACCTACTACCTACCTACTACCTACCTACTACCTACCTACTACCTACCTACTACCTACCTACTACCTACCTACTACCTACCTACTACCTACCTACTACCTACCTACTACCTACCTACTACCTACCTACTACCTACCTACTACCTACCTACTACCTACCTACTACCTACCTACTACCTACCTACTACCTACCGATAATTAGTTTTTTTTTTTTTTTTATCAAATTTTTTTTTCATAAGAACCTTCTCCTGACAATTACGAACAAAACAAAAAAAAAATAGGGAAATTGGTCCAGGCGTTGTTGAGTTATGCGCTTACCAACACATTTTGCGATTCATTTTTATATATAAGAGAAGATTAATTTCGATGCCTTGCATAAATGTATGAAAGCACGGCGACACAGCTGACGGGGACGACAAACGCGATACCGCTCCACGCAGTCAGTTAACTCGGGACGCTAAAATTAGTCAGATATAGAACACCATCTTAAGTTTTATGATAAAAAAATACTGTTTATTCTGAAAAAAAAACATATTATGCAGGGTCAATCAGTGTCACCAGTAAATCACGCGGTTTGAAGGAATTACACGAATTCGTTTACACCCTGTATATTCTATAAAGAGTATCAAACAACACCCTTTTTTAATACCCCTCAAACGATCAACAAATCCTACATAAAACGCCGTTTGTACCGCAGAAATATACTTTTTTACGCAAAGGAAAACTGCGTAGTGCGTCCCACTTCCAAGTTATTTCCCGGCGGACGCAGAGCCGGATATCCCGGGATAAATCCGGATGAGCCGTCTGCCGCGTTGTGATGGGACCTTTATGATTGGCGTGCCCCGGTTTATCTGCGTACTCGTGACAGATTTAAAGGGACAACAGCGGTAGGGTTAAATGTTTTCATGACGGACTAGCGATGAAAGTTGTGGTTACAAAAATTGAAAAAAAAATGGAAAATGGTGCGTGGTTCAAGTTATTCTTCACTTCACTTCTACGACCACAGATATGTACTTGGGAACAAATAAATCGAGCCACTTCTATTTTTCACGAAGGTATAATTGTTATTATTTTTGGTATTATGGAACAGGTCAATTCTAAACATATATCGCCTAAAAGGTTATTTAATAACCTTTACAATGAGGGTATTTTTTTTTATTTTAAATTATATAATTCATGAAACCAAAAGTAACAAACAAGACACGTGAAAAAAGGAGTGGCTCGATTTCTTTGCTCCCAAATGTAGAAAAGAAAAAAAAGGTTATGTCAACAACTAACTTCATGGTGTCGCATTTCCGCTACAGGGGTCTACTCCCTAAGCACGAAGTCCGTGGCTTCGGCCTTAGTTACGAGCGTTTCCTACTCCCTATCACCAACGGACATACGATTATTTCGGGGCCCAAACTAAGAATGAATGACAACACAATTTGACAGTTGTCTCTACTACCGATGTGTGTTTGCCCGTCCGAAAAGTTGAACTTGACACTTGTTTTGTTCACTTCTACGTTTCGGGCTACTTTCGGACGGGCGCCTAACTTTGTTGACGGACTTAGGGAGTAGGCCCCCAGAAACGGGTCGAGTCGTCGGCGGGCCCGCGTGAATTGTATTCAGAGGATTAATTATTACGTGTCACACTAAACGCGAACACCGCTTTTGAAGTGGGGACCGTTTAAGATTTTATTTATACTAATAACTTATTTTTCTGTCTTTACAGGTAAGCATCATAGAAAGCCAGCAGTAATTAAAGGAGTAATTATATAATTAGATATTAGTATTAGAGCTAATGGGTGAGTATGTTAAGATACTAACTATTACCAGAAAGAGCACATCGTAACCTTAAGTAATTCCACAATTTGCAAAGTAATCTGACAACTCGGCTGTAACATTCAAAACCTAGTAAGGGCACAGAATCTTGCTAACCTACAAAATCTCTACCAAATACAAAAACACCAGCTTTGAAAACTCACATAATAAGCAGATATATTTAAGTATTTGATACCTAGTAAGTGCCTTTCACTGCCTCTGATCATTTTAAAACCTAGTAAGTCACTTTAACCACATGGTTTTACCTAACATAAATACTATTCAAAGGCTGGCCGATTTAACGTTTATGCGCTCTCCTGTAAAATTTCGTTTTAAGCCCTTACTAGGTTTTTAAATGGGACAGCCGAACTTTATTGTATTCTGTACCTTTATAGTGGTAAAAGACAGAGAAAGCCATATTAGAAAATAGTGAGATAAAGCAACGGCCATGTCAAACTGGGCATAAGGCAAAAAAGTCGCAAAGAGATGTGACTAATGTCAATATAAGTTATCGATAAATGAAAAGAATCCTGTCGAAACTTTGCATGATGGTTATTCATTATTGTAAGTAGTACTAAAACGGCCTTAATGTAGATACTCTAAATTAACATCAATACAGAACCAAAATATAATTTACATAACAGTGGCGAAGGGTGAATTTTCTTAAAAGGGAAGCCGGACCAAAAAATGCTTACCTTGCTCAAGTGTGATGCGTGAATTCCAGTAACTACTCGTTTCGAAAGGGAAGCAGATAGGAATCGAGTTGTATGGAGCCTTCGCCACTGTTACATAATCTGCGAAAAAAACGCATCTATAATGGTAATTATAAATTATGTTCGATTATAACTTCGCTTAAATTAGGGATACTAGCGATATTTTAAATACTTGACTGTCAATTTCATGACATATAAATCAAAAGATTTATTAATGGCTGACTGTCACTTCTCTATTCTACATTCAATTTTAGCTTTTATATTTGTGAAATGATTCGTTTGAATAAATCGTTTGAAACTCTTTACAATATATCACCATAAAATTTGCCATTAGAACAATATGAAGAGTAATTTACTGACATCTATCAAATTTATTTTCGTACCCTAATAAAGATTTTCCCTTGAATTTTCCGAATTTCATCGATATTGCTTTATCGACTGATGACTGTTACTAGGGCTTAAGTGTCACTGAAGTTTTGTTTTATTTTTAATATGTTAGTGTCGTAGCTAACGTGTAAAGTGCATGTGTGAAAATTTCCACCGCAAAACATAACAGACTTTTTTGTATTCAAAGAGAATGTATGGTCATTCCCGACTGAGTCGTCGACCGCCTTGCTCTAAGCATCGTAAAACCTACTTATGAAATAACAAACACTTTATTTAGACATAAACTGGTTCATAACAGATTGACACAGATTAAATAAAAAAATAAACTGCGTAAACAAACAGCCAAACCCGCGCATTATATTTATATCAGCGTCAATACATAATAGGTATCTGGGTTATTATGCCCATCAGACCTTTTTTCACGGGCTGGCTGCATTGTGACGAAGGCTTTAAGCCTCACTAGTCGCATGCTTTTAATAGCATCACCCCGTCGACCCTCGGGCATGCCAGTACAACGTCGGGAGCCGATACATCGATACATATCGATATTGCAAACCGAATAACTCGATACTCGATAATCGACAGCCATATTGTGAACCCGTTGGCGCGCAAACACTAATTCGGATACACATTCGAGTGCGGTGATGTGTCTTTCACAGATACAACAAAATATATTTTATTATTTAGTCTGTGGTTGAAGTGTAGCGTATAAAATAGTGGATTCAATGAAAAAGAAATATAATATCCGATTTATTTCCGGTTTAAATGTAGATAAAATATTGAAATTAATTTATTTGAAGCAGCTCTCAACTCTTAATTAACGTTAATTTAATTCAAAAGTCCTACAAAAATATTCCTTCAACGTTAAAAAGATCACTTATAATATTATAGGAATAAAAATGTGAATTTTTAGTAAACAAATGTTAAAATCCTATAAAAACTCTACATTATGTAGATTTATAAATTAGAAGAGTACTTGAAACTTCTAAAAACGCCCTCGTTGTTTTATCCAATAGAATCAAAGTAATCAACAAGTTTGCATCAGAGTTCTCCCGGATTCATTAAAACTTGGATAAGTCTATTATTAACCAATTTCGAAAAGGAAGTTATGTTACTATTAATAACAAGGCATAAAATCTACCGTAGGATACTAATTTCTATATTTCTTACATTAAATATGACGAACTTTCACACAAACTTTCATCCCCTGTTTAACCCCCTTAGGGGACGAATTTTGAAAAACCCTTTCTTAATGTTCACGTACAGTATATAAGGAACTCCTGTGCAAAATTTCATGCTTCTAGATCCACAGGTTTAAGCTGTGCGCTGCTGTCAGTCACAATGATTGTGTTAGAGTTTTATTAGATAGATTTAGGGGCGATTTCACCTACCTATCAATAAGTAGTACGTAACTATTGACCAGATAAGATAAATATAACATTTATTTAGTTCAATAATCTTGTCATTATCACTATTGATATGGTGGTGAAATGCAAGTGTTAGCTATTGAAAATTTTAGAGACCGAATTAGCTTAATGAGCAGTTATTGATATGTTGGTAAAATACCCTCCTGCTTTCTATAATATATTAGTTTCGTGTAGGGTCTGTGGGTCAAATCTATCTTTCGCTTCTTCTATCGCTGTCCTCTGATGGTCATACGCCTAATATGCGACCGATCAGTCAGTTGTTATATGACATATCTGTACTTGTATATTGTAAACCTTCGTACTAGTAGCAACAAGCGATATGCCTTCTATAGTTGTGGCCTACGTGGGCAGTGCATCTAACAGAGCGGCGCGTACAGATTGTTTTTAGCGGTTTTACTGCGGCAGAAACTTTAATGTAGCCTTAATCATCCAATACTATAAAGACCTTATTACAGCTGCTAGGACACGTCAACTGTATTGTAACGCGCTGCTTCAATACGCGACGCAACGCAAAGCAACGCGCGGCATGTCGTTTGTTATTTTCGTGACACCATGCTCGACGCAATGCAACGCACTGGGCTGTCCAACTAGGACGAAGGGTTAGACATGGAGTTGTTATTGCAAGTCCGTTTGATCTTCATTAAAATGGAAATGCACAGCAGTTGTCTCGTATAGACGATCTGTGTTACGGCGAAGAAAACACAGCCTTACAAAGTATAATATGTATCGCGCAAGATCAAAAAAATTTGCATAAGTATTCAAATTTCTTTTTTTCTTTCTCATTAATCTCGTCGCTCACAATATTACGACGCATATTGTGATAATTTCCCCCGTGTGGGGACGGGCTAGAATATAAAACTTCCTCACCGCGCGCTGGTAATAGACGCATGTTGTAAGATTCAACAAACCCCAGCACGCTTGGTGGTAGGATCTATACGGTCCGCCTGGCTAGCTACCACCTGAACATTAAAGTTAGCCAAGCAGTTTACTGTGTTCCGTCGTGTGTATATGAGAGCCAAAGGGGTATATGGGAATCCTTCTATATTTCTGTTACTTGGATTCGTGTGGTCCATCTTAGATCCTGTCTGCACAGGACTAGGATCAAACGCGAACAAGCCAAGAAAAAATAAACTAGAGCCTTATTTTTATTATTCTACACTTGGGAGCAAATAAATCGAGCCACTCCTTTTTTTCACGTGTCCTGGTTATTAGTTTTGGTTTCATGAATTATATATAATTCTATAAAACATTTGAAAGTTTATTAAATAATCTATATAATCAGGGTAAATTATTGAATGATATGACGATAGTGACGTTTTCAATGATAATTTACTGGTTCATAAAGAAAAACAGTAATTTTGATAGAACATTGGGTAAGGTTAAAACAGTCCAGAAAAACAGTTAAAAACAAAAATATTGTAACAGTCACACTACAAAATGGGTATAATTAACAAAAATCCACAATTTCACCTTTTCTTATTGGAGTTAAATCAAAATGTCGTAAGCAAATTGAATACGATAATTTTATTCTACCCTTTAATTTTTAATTTAAAATGAAAAGTTGTCAAAAATCTACCCTCATTGTAAAGGTTATCAAATAAAATTTTAGGCGATTATGTTTAGAATTGATCTGTTCCATGATAGCAAAATAGTAACCATTATACGTGAAAAATAGAAGTGGCTCGATTTATTTGCTCCCAAGTGTAGATATTTTTCATTTTTGTCCAGTATGGGTAATTAATTGGTCCAGACTCAAGTGCCGCATGTCCTTTATAGAATGAATAAGGTATGACTTTTACCGTCTTCAATCATAATCTTGATTAATGTAGTGACTCTACAGCCAAATCGATTAACATGATGAGAATTTTCGCTTCCTTGGCTAGCAGATATTCATCATTGTAGTATTTATTATTTACCCTCGTATAAGAGGCAAGAAAATCCGCCTTTATTAATGTTTTGGTCATGGCTTTTGGCATTTTATTAATATTTCAGCGCTTTGGTTTGGATAATGTACGGTACGATTATCGATACACTAGGGGCGTGCCCTTGGTCATTTGTCGACACAACTCTAATCACAGGCTATAAAAAATAGATGCTATAGAAAATCCAATACTGTAGTTCGGTCTGGCAATAGAACCTATTTCAGATTACGTAAAAGCAATGTTTTAAAATAATCCCGCCTCTTATTCTGTTAAGACGCCACTCGTACCTTTGACTTGGTTTAAAAATTTCTAAAATTCAACCGTAGCTTCAGAATAGGATATTTGGCTACTGTTAAAAATGTACAACAATTTAGTATTATTTTATGGAAAGTATAGGAAGAACACGAAAATCGATGAAAAAATAGAGGAGATACACGCTTTTAAGTTTGTTGAGGAGGCATTTTGTGTCCTTGTCACGCGAAACGGATATTGTACAGAGTGATGTCAAGTCACCATGAAGTTTTTAAGGTTTGACGACGTCATAATATGGTAGTAGTGTTTTGAAAAATCTCAAATACTAATCCTATCCTAACTTAAACGAAAGTAAGTTTGTTTGTTACCTTTTCACGCCTAAACCACTAAACCGATCATCCTGAAATTTTGCATATACGTTGTCAGGTGTACAGAAACGGACACTGTTCCTGAGGAAAACAACAAAAACGAAAATAGATGGCGCCACGTGTCTTTGGAATCATGATTGAATTATATTACTATATAAACTTTAGTAGTGTGTTAAGAGTTGTCAAATTCTAAATTAACACGAGCGAAGCCGCCGGCAAAAGCTAGTCGTATACAACTTCGGCATTTTATTAAATATTTCATTGTTTTTTTTAATGTTGCTTTTCATTTTTGTAATAGTTTTGACATTTACAATAAAAAACAGTAGTCAAATACTTTATTGTATTTTTTTAAGCTGCCCTTTTTTGAGAATAAACAAATTGGATAAGTAAAGGTTACTTGTTAATAATAAACATTCAAATATACGTTTATAATAATACTACTAGTATTGATTACTATAGCGTGCTGATCGCCCTCTGAATATTTCAGTGGCACGCCATGTCCTTGAATTCTTTCATTGTTTAGTTGTCGTTTCTATAGTTTCTATTTCTGGATACTAATCGCCACTTCTGGATTATTAATTGTGGTTTTAGAAATAGTTTATGAACGGACTTAACGTTGTTTTGTTATTTTGCCGCACTTTTGGTCAAGGTCTGTTTTTGCTACGATTAATTACCTACTTATTAATTTCTATTACTGAATTTACTAACGGCTCATATTAATATAAAAACTCACACCTTTTTCAGCTTTTTGGCATAAACTGTAGAACGCCAAATGCTACGATCCTTACATACTTCTTTCGCTTCGTCCACGTGCAGTACCAAGTTTCAAAAAAATCCGTTCAGTGGTTTAATCGAGAAGAAGTAACAGACAAACTTACTTTCGCATTTATAATATTAGTAAGGAACTTAAACTTGAAAGTTTTCCTAGCTCCTAAAACAGCACGGTTACTAGATCGGCATGCAGACAAACCAGATGCAGTAGCACTACTATTTTAAGCCAATGTCATCCCACCAGTGGGCAAGTGCTAGCATTGACAAATCTTAATACTGACCATCTCGTATCTTCATTTGAATTTGAACATCAATCCTCAATATGTATTCAAAACAGTTGCCTAATCAGTCATCGATTCTTGTAATCGATTCGAGTTCTCTGAATCGAATGGTTTGATGGTGGTGTAGTGCGGTGAAACAATGGGGTTGGGACAATGGTGCTCCACTCGGGTCAACGACTCGCTACCATCGTTCAGAGTTAAAGTTGATGTGCTTATTAATTCATGCAGTTTGAGACTCGGTTATCCAATATGGTTTAGTAGAGAGAAAATCCGGAATTTGCAGGAAAATTTCGTCTAATTTCGAGGGTAGTTTTAGGTGAATAGTTTGGTTAAAGAATTTGTGGTCGAGCTTAATTGGATGGATGCATATTCGATACTGTTTTATTGAAAATCGATAGCACGGGTAACAAAACATGTTATAGAAAGTAATGGGCTTGGAGTTGTATAGCTATTGTAATTTTATAGTATGATCTATCATAACGAAATTAAAATCTATGGCATGTAAGGAATGGAACGACTATTGACGAGAAAGAGATAGAAATATTAAAAGCATGCTAAATAAAAAAGAAAAGGAAGTGAACGCAATGTGACAGATTGTGTGCGAGTGAAATAGATAAGTGATAGAGATGTGTTAGGAGTAAGTGAAAATAAATGAATCATGATCGAAGTAGAAGTAGTCTTGTATTTTACAGTATTAATTTAGTTATATTCAATAATTGATTAAAAGGCCAGTAATAAATCACAATAGATCAATAAGAAACACGAAAAGTTGAAACATAAATCTTTACCCAACTTTATTCATTGATTGCTTTCATATCGACCGGTCGTTAATAATGAATAGGACATGTTTAATAATAAAAATAATTCAGAAATATAATCTGCCAATGATTAAATGAATCATGATCGAAGTAGAAGTAGTCTTGTATTTTATAATTTAGTTATATATTTAATGATTGATTAAAAGGCCAGTAATAAACCACAATAGATCAATAAAAAACACAAAAAGTTGAAACATAAATCTTTACCCAACTTTATTCATTGATTGCTTTCATATCGACCGGTCGTTAATAATGAATAGGACAGGTTTAATAATAAAAATTATTCAGAAATATAATCTGCTACTGATTAAATGAATCATGATCGAAGTAGAAGTAGTCTTGTATTTTATAATTTAGTTATATATTTAATGATTGATTAAAAGGCCAGTAATAAACCACAATAGATCAATAAAAAACACAAACAGTTGAAACATAAATCTTAACCCAACTTTCTTCATTGATTGCTGTCTATCGACCGGTCGTTAATAATGAATAGGACATGTTTAATAATAAAAAGAATTCAGAAATATAATCTGCTACTGATACAAATAACAGATTCATAATTTTTACAGCACTTACTTTGCCAAAACCACTTTCAATTAGAGCTTTGGCAACAAATGCAACTCTACCAATTAGAGATCGGAAGCTTTTATGCAAACACATTGTTCATTTCATAAAGAATGAAATTCTACATGGATTTGGTTTGAAAGCCTTGCCAAGTTTGAAACAAAAAACAGTGAATCCAATTCGTAATAAGTGCAATGCGATTTAGAGTGTTGTAGCTAGAAGTCATGAGCGCTCAGGGCATGAATCAAATTTTTTGCCCCTTAAAAAACACCTCCATAAAAAAAAAAGATTTTGATAAAAATTAAGGCAGTAACGATTTTGTGATATTTGTAGCTCTCAATAAGAAACGGTAGATGGATAATGTAAAAGATGATATGACTAGAAAGAGGGTGTCTACTGAGATGACGGCTAATAGAGATGTTTGGAAGAAAAATACATGCTGTGGCCAATTCCAAATAAGTTGGGATAAGGGCAGGAGGATGAGGATGAGGATGATGATCACTATTATGATATTTGATCTCTTTTGATCAAAATGAAAAATGAATTACATCATATCTATTTCAATTTGATCTATTATTTTGCTCTTCTAAAAAAATTTCCATTATATCTGTCCGCCCGTCTGTATTCTCAGCTGTTAAAAAGTATAGCTTGAATACTCGATAAAAAATAACGACGCGTCTCTATCACCTTTCAATTGTTTTGCCATAAAGCCTAATTTACACAGGGTAAGTAACCGACTCCAAACTCGAGACAAGTCAGTGCTGACTCGATATTTACCTAGTGTAAACTGATCACGACAGAGCTGTACTGATTCCAAATCAATTTACGCTAGGTAAATCAGGCTTAAGATTCCGCTCTCTGCTAGTGACACTCTCTAAAGTTTGAAGCTTCAAATTGTTTCATTTCCATTGCATCATTTGAAAGTGCTGTTAACTTATCGTCACGGAATGTTTTGTTATCGCCACCACTGACGTCATTTGCGTCAATAGAATTGGTTTATTTTCCCCTATTACGTCTAGTTACTGAGTTCTTTGTACAGGCTTCACAATGAACTGCACTCTATATTGATTAAGCATTGTGATTTCAAGTACTGTTTTGTTCTTTTCCAATGTTCCATCACTTCGTTCCCAAACGTTGTAAATCTTCATTCTCAAAAACTGTCAAATTATTTGACAACGTTTTCGTAAAAGAAAATTGACGTACGATTGTGGTTCGTTTGCAATTCTGCAACAATTTTGTTAGAAGAATTGGTCCGTTGGACAGTTGTGATAGTGGTAACTACATCACGTTATCTGAAAGTGATATGAAAGTTTATTAGTTCACAGTAATTAATCAGGGATTGTTCAATATTCTGCGAGGTCAATGCGGGTTATCCGAATTTATAACGTATTCGCGAATTTCCCAACAAACCGACACTGTTGTTATGATTGCAATCCGTCATCAATATTGATGTGGAAATTAATCATAGTTTTGATTCAAATGGATTTATGGATTGCAGATTTTGGAATCAGAAATTCTGATTTGATAATAACAACAATCATCAAATCCAATTAAACAATGCGGCTTTATGATTTATAAAGTTTTTCAATTTATCATCATGTCTCTTCGTGAATAACTTACCTCAATGAAATTAAACTGACCTTAAAAGAAGCTCAACTCCACATAAAGAAAGAAGTCTTAGAAAACAAACTATTCTAAAAAGTGATAAAAATAAATATCCTTCAAATAAAACCACAAAAAAAACTATTCTAAAAAGTGATAAAAATAAATATCCTTCAAATAAAACCACAAAAAAAGTACTTAAATCAAATCTTGTCTTGACTAAATATCCATAAGGTCTAGCCGATAAGCTAGACCAAACTTAACACACTAGTACAAAAATCCGGTCAAAATAAATCCACAAACGATGCGTCACCGGGTGCTGCCAATACTGGCACCGGTGTTTCTGTCCAAGTTGTGGAGAAGGAGACGACGCGCCAAGGCCATCGAGAAGCTGCATGGGGTAAATATTCATCCATAACCGCCTTACCCTTTCTTATTGTTTTTTTTTATTCTTGTTAAAATCCTCATGGATGCCCTTTGCCCTGGGAAGGCGAAGGGGTATGCCGGACTCTTACCCGGCTAAAAATCCACGGTGTTCCTTCTCCTGACTCCTGGCCGGGGCCGCGGGATTCACAGCTGCATGCACCACGACCCCGGCAGGCTTCGGTCCGCCAGCCCCTGGCGCACTATACTATACCTACTATATATGCACTATACTATCCCACACTTCACCTACATTGACCTACGTTAAATCCTGACCCAAGAGTTTTTAAACTTCGGAGTCCAAAACTAAGCTCATAGAACAAGATTAGATTTTCATTTGTATTTGAATCAACCCTTGCGGAAGATCCAAGTACTATTTACTTCCCAACTTTATTAGTATTCTTCCTTCATCTTAAGCAAAATGTTCTGAATGATAAATTACGTCATTTACGTAATCTCGGATTCCAATATTAATAACCTTGGACTTCCTGACACTTGAACCGACATTTGGCTCCAGAGATGCCCCTGAAAACTCGCTACGGCCAATTAGAAACAATATTACACTTTTCATTTTGATTAACGGTGGGAAATGACAAAGCCGTTCGGTTGACTTTATGTTCAATGTCGTAATAACGGTACTTAATTAATTTTTAAGTGTTCACACTTTTAGGTAATTTTTAGGGTGTTATAGGCTTCAGAGCATTAATCTAAAGCTGATATCGTCAGTTAAGTTCTAACAGTGCGTAAGTCATTTTATGACCAAAACAGACAATGCTGCGAAAGTCACAATATTACTTGAAATGAAAAAGATTATTAGGATTTTCAAAGGTTTAAATCATCAAAGTGTCTATACTTTATACAGCGTGTCCCAGAAAGTAGTGTCAAGCGGAAGTCCAGAGGTAGAACATCCTTTGAGGTACCCAAATCACCCCCATGTATGTTCCGCGATTTTTTGTAGTTTTCGAGTTATTAATGTTTTTCATGTTTTTTAATCAAACTCGGACTATAACGACATTTTTGATCATAGTGACGTGAATAGTTGAGATACATGAGTAATTTTTTTTTCTAAATTAGCTGATTAGTGACTCTTTCAAATGCATAAACATTTGTAACCATAGATGTAACGAATGCGTTACAAAAAAATATTGAATTGTCATAAAGTTAAAATCTTGCATGTTTCCTAAATCTTTGTGGGTGATTTAAAAATAAATCTCCCTAAACTTTTTTTGTCAGATGTATTTTAAAAACTTATCCATTTTATCAGCTATTTACCCTGTAAATTTCATCGAGCTATCTTTACGACATCACAATAAAAAAAATTTTCAAAGCATGCAATATTGAGAATTCCAGTTGTAAAAGGGTGAATAAAAAATGTATTCAAACTAACTAATAACGTCTTTTTAGTAACCCTCGACGCAAAAAGATGGGTGTTTTTAAGTTTAACGTGTGTGTCTGTGTGTCTGTTTGTGGCATTGTAGCTCCTAAACGGATTTTGATTTAGTTTTTTCTTTTGTTTAAAAGGTGACTTTATCGAGAGTGTTCTTAGCTATGATTCAAGAAAATCTGTTCAGCCGTTTGAAGATCATCAGCTCTTTTCTGGTTGTTGAAGGGATATGAGCAACTTCTGCTGGTCTGATCGATTTGAAATTTACTATCCTGTGACTTCAATGATATTACAATAACATGGTAACCTTGACCTGATACTCAAGTATCATCAGAAACAGCACGATACCCAACTTACAGTAGAGGTATTGTGTGCCTATTGATTCTTTAAGTTTATGATAAGTTGTAATGACCTTCTTCTTGTCACATGTCATCAATATCATTGAAGTCACAGGATAGTAAATTTCGAAACGACCAGACCAGTAGAAGTTGCTCATATCCCTTCGACAACCAGAAAAGAGCTGATGATCTTCAAACGGCTGAACAGATTTTCTTAAATCATAGCTAAGAACACTCTCGATAAAGTCACTTTTGAAACAAAAGAAAAAACTAAATCAAAATCTGTTTAGGAGCTACGATGCCACAAACAGACAAACAAACACACACGTTAAACTTAAAAAACACCCATCTTTTTGCGTCGAGGGTTACTAAAAAGACGTTATTAGTTAGTTTGAATACATTTTTTATTCACCCTTTTACAACTGGAATTCGCAATATTGTATGCTTTGAATGAAATTTTTATTGTGATGTCGTAAAGATAGCTCGATGAAATTTACAGGGTAAATAGCTGATAAAATGGATAAGTTTTTAAAATACATCTGACAAAAAAAGTTTAGGGAGATTTATTTTTAAATCACCCACAAAGATTTAGGAAACATGCAAGATTTTAACTTTATGACAATTCAATATTTTTTTGTAACGCATTCGTTACATCTATGGTTACAAATGTTTATGCATTTGAAAGAGTCACTAATCAGCTAATTTAGAAAAAAAAATTACTCATGTATCTCAACTATTCACGTCACTATGATCAAAAATGTCGTTATAGTCCGAGTTTGATTAAAAAACATGAAAAACATTAATAACTCGAAAACTACAAAAAATCGCGGAACATACATGGGGGTGATTTGGGTACCTCAAAGGATGTTCTACCTCTGGACTTCCGCTTGACACTACTTTCTGGGACACGCTGTATAGTCTTTGGACTAGTTTTACGCAGAGGACATACAGCGATCTGCGTGTCCAATACAATAACGCGTTCAGGATACTGTTGGGGCTGTCGTGGCGTTGTAGTGCGTCCGGTATGTTTGCGGAGGCGCGCACAGATGATTTTTACGCCATAATAAGAAAAAGGACTGCATCCATGGCCGGCCGGCTGCGCACCGCCACTAATAGTCTCCTGAGCGTGTTCCGAGATCGGTGGGACTCCCCTCTGCTGCGCCATTAGATAAGGATCCACACCAGTTAAGGGCCCTTATTATTTGAATTACTAACACTAGTCTTTAAGTAATTTTGTTACACTAACTCTATGGACTCATGTCTGAAATAAAGAATTTGAATTTGAATTATACATACTATACCGAAGATACGCGACCGAAGTTCGACATGATTACGCCTGCAATGCTTTTTAAATTACCCACGACACACCAGACTGAAATTACGTCGCGTTTTACCTGTATAAAAAACATAGACGCCGAAGTTCGGTCGCGTAATTTCGGCATGGTGTGGAGCCACACAAAGAGTTCATTTGTAATGATAAACACAAAATCAATATTGCGGTTGCGCTCGTTTTAAATATTTTTTTCACTCTCTTGTAAAGTAGTCATTTTTGACTTCCGCACTCTTAGAACTTTATTGACGATATGTTTGTATTGAAATGGTACAATCAAATATCGGATTGGAAGACCATCATCACACATTCCGTTAGTTCAGACTTTTTGCTGTTGAGTTGTTTCCAAAGGATTTGAACTTCCGATGACCAATCGCAAAACTTTTTTTTCCTATTTTCAACCTTCAAACTCTTTCGGGTTGTCGGGTCGTAGAATCGGACAGACAAATCAAGTAAGTGGCACTTTACAAATTCTCGGAATTCATAATGGCCACTCTAGAAGCGAAACCAATTTTTAATTCTATTAGTTATCGTTTTTGACAAGGTATTCGCTTTTATTTTAATTGTTAGCTTCACTGCGACCTCTTCATCAGTTTGGAAAGTGGCAAAAGATTTTCCTGTTATTATAAACAGCGAAGATAGCTTAGATTAACATCGCTTTCGCTACGACTAATTGTGGATCACGATACAAAGGAATGTTTGAAGATGCTTTTGAGATGAAAAGAACGTTTTTTTGTTTCAAAAAGCTATTCGCTAAATCAGAACTCTTGAAATGTATGCGGAATAAAGTAAATTTTGATTAAGCAAAGATCAATTCGTATTCGGGGAATAATCGTAAACGGGGAAATGATAGCATAGACCAGAAGTAGGCAAACTTTTTTTTAATTAAATTTCGAAGTGTCCAAGACTCCAAAAAAATTAAGCATTTTGGTCTGCCAAAACTAAGGCTGATATTCCACTTATCAAATATCTTAGTTAAATTTTCGTTTTCAAAGAAGTTGTGCATTTGATCAAAGAAATTGGATGATTTTAATTAAGAATTTCAAAGAAAATAAATTTGAACAAATATTGGACATCAATATTTGATAAGTGTAAAACCAGCCTAACATTTTTGGCTCAAATAATTACAGCTATTTGTAATTTGCATTTTATAATTACCTATGTATTTATTTTATACCTATGGGTGTCAACGAGGCTGTGTAAAAATATTTCCGAGGCTCAATACACTCCATACACTCCTCCTCTAAAAGAGAAGGTCGGTGGGCCGTATTAAAACCTTTCGCGGGCCGGACCCGGCCCGCGGGCAGTAGTTTGCCCACCCTTGGTATAGGTAGATAAATTCCACTGCATTTTTAAGGCATGTTGCATTGCCTTTGATGGCAATAGAAATATTGCGATCCAATCACTCTATTCATGGTCTTGAAGTATCTACAATACCATGAATGTTTAGGTATTATAAAATCATTTAGTGTTCTGCTTTGTCTTGTCCTAACTATGTTGGGGTCGGCTTCCAGTCTAACCGGATTCGGCTGAATACCAATATTTTACACGGAGCGATTACCTTCAGACTTCCGCAATCCAGTTACTGGGCAATGCCGATATCCTAAGTTAGACCGGCTGTCAGACTTTCGGGCTTCTGACTAGTAAAGACTGTCGCATGCCGTAATGAACGGTCACCTATCCACGGACTGACCGCGGCAAGCGTAGCTTAACCTTGCAAATCGTATGATCCGCACGGTTGTTAATTAGCCACGAGCCCCTCTTCATCATCATCATCATTCAGCCGAAAGATGTCCACTGCTGGACATAGGCCTCCCCATGCATCGCCACATCGACCGGTCTTGTGCTTCTCGCATCCAGCGGATTCTCGTGACCTTCACCAGATCATCCCACAAGGAGCCCCTCTTATCTATACTAATATTATAAAGAGGTAGAATTTGTTTGTTTGTTTGTTTGTATGTAGGAGGTAATCTCCGGAACTACACATCCGATTTCAAAAATTCTTTCACCTATAGGAAGCAACGTTATCCCTGAGTGCTATAGGCTATATTTAGGTATCAAAAAATTATAAATTAACGCGAGCGAAGCCGCGAGCAAAAGCTAGTAAATTATAAAATAATTTAACCAATAACGTTATTGATTTGAAACGCCTTCGTAGTCAAAAAACATTATTTTACTATTTACTATTATACATTATTTGCTCGTCTAAGGACTTTAGCAGTTTAATCTTTTAAAGTCCACCATGCAATCAAGACAAACTGAACAAAAGACTGAAAAAAAAACAGGGACTCTAAAACAGCCTCAGTTTCGTAACGAGTCGCCTGAAGCAAACAAACCCGAAGCCTAACAAAGTGATGCTTACGTGAAGAAAATAAAAAGTCCTAGTCGTGACCTACAATCTTATACTTAGTTAGTAGCGGCACGGGACAGACTGTATAATGGAAGGAGAACTTTAACTTATGTTCCGACTTCCTTTTAAATGTGCAAGCTGCCTTTTGTGCTTTTTTTTACGGAGTCATGTACAGATATTATGATAGTACAAAAACTATCGTGCTTTATAAATAACTGCTCAAGGGTTAGGGTGGGAGCAGACTTAACACCATGCTACATGACGCGACGCCAATGTAGCAGTTAAATCGGTTAAAAGGTTTTAAGAAAAAGTAAATAACAAATAATAGGCATGTTGAAAGCATCAATAAATTGCAAATCTAATTAGTCCGCCAATTAGAGTTTTGAAAAATAATGGACACGTATTTTTTCTTTTGTTAAATCTATGAATATTTGGAAAAATAAAACGCATCAAAACTCGAGAGTGGGGGCTTGTGACGTCAGAAGCAAGTAAAAGTAGTACTTGCTTGTGTCGTTTTGCCAATTTCAAAAACACGGGTCAAATATTTTTTGATAATCTAACTGACGGACTAATTAGATTTTTTCAGTGAAATACTCTATAAGGCATTTTTTTTCAAAATAAGTAATAAAATAAAGTTTTTTTTCTTTTTTTTCTATTAAAGATAATAGTAAAAAAACAATGATATTGTCAGGTTTAAAACTAAAAATATAACAAAGAGGTTTTCGCAAAATCTTCCAAAAAAGTTGGTGGGAAAAATATTCCCCCTAACTGTAAAAGGGTTAATGTTGCCTAAGCTATCGATAGTTGGCTTGAAAACTATTAACAATATCGATAATGTTATTGATAGTATTGGAATTTTACAATCTATAGTATCGATTGAAAAAATTAAGTAATACTAATTCATGAAGAGCACTAGCATCGATACTATTGAGTACCTACTGATACTAGGGATACTATTGATTTTGCTACAATCGCTATCAAGACTATAGTATTGCATAGTATTTTTAAAATCCGATACTATCGATACCCCTATCGATATTGTTACTAGTTTTCGAGGTCACGATAGTATTGACGGTTGTCAATACTGTAGGTTTATCGGAGAGACAATCTATAGTTAGACAACACTTGTAGCAGTTTCGTCACTGGCCCAAAATAAGTATGCGTGGGGTGTGTCGGCCAAGTGTTCCGCGGGACCTTAGACTGTGGTTGCATATTACTACACTAGCCCTACTAAAACCAGAATAACTTTTAATGTCCAGCATTTAATTACTATATCTTGTTTGGTCCTAAGACAATTTCATTCTCTGGCATACCGCCGTTCTTCATAACATATCTAACTATCGTCTTGGGGATCTATTGGATACTAGTTAGTTCTTCCCAAGTGCCTTGTTCTTGTTCAGAGTTTAATCTTATAAACCGTTGACCCAAATTGTCGACCAGTGCGACGTCGAACCTTCGTGTTAGACCTGAATATTCGGTCAACAAGGGAGATTCTGATTTCTAGCGTGTTAACTAACTTACGAGATACGTATTTAGGCTTCATCTATCAATTGAAAACGGTTTATTTTTGTACTGTTGTTTGTATTTCGTTTTTGACGTATACAAAAAACCTGTATCAGTATAAGATTAGTATAGATTTAAATGTTAATTGTTGCATGTGCACACAGGTTGTTCTGAAATTAAACAGTTTAGTTTAGAAATTTAGTACTTACTTACAGAAAAAAAAAACAAAGTACACTTTAAAAAAAAAAACACATTTTTAGGTAGATTTATGCTCTAAAATTTTATTCATGGAGGTAACTTTGAAACTCGGAAACCAATATACTTTTCTTTTTTTTTTCTGAACCTTTTTAAACTGATTGACGTTCAGCTTCATGACACTGTATTACTGAAAGCTTATTGTAACACTGGCCTGGTCACATCTGTCGCATGTCTGAGGAGCTATGGGCTAGAGTAACCACACAATGGGTCCCAAACAGCAGCAAACGACAACGCGGCATGCCCAGAATGAGATGGCGGGACGAACTCGACTCTTTCCACAAGCATTGGCGCATAACAGCACTGGATAGTGATAAATGGAAGGCGGGAAGGGAGGCCTTTGCCCTGCAGTGGGACAGAAACGGCTGATTTTAATAATATTGTAACATTGGAAATTCGAATTAGTGAGGACTATAGTCTGTATAATATTTATCTAATGCAGACGTAGCATGACCACCGTAGATAAGGGTTTTATCGACGGAAGAATATATTACCATTCGTGTTTATCAGTGGCGAAGGCTCCATACGAGTACAACTCGATTCCTATCGGCTTCCCTTTCGAAACAAGTAGTTACTGGAATTCACGCATCACACTTGAGCAAGGTAAGCATTTTTTGGTTCGGCTTCCCTTTTAAAAAAATTCACCCTACGCTACTGGTGTTTATGTAATTTTGTCTATTATTTTGTCAACAAAACCCTTGCCTACAGCGGTCACTCTACGCCTTCTGGTTGCATTTGTTACAAGCATGAAAAAAGTGAAGTGAGAGTGAGAAACAGTTAAGCCATGAAAACAGTGAAATTTCCAATGATAAACAATATTGGTTCAAAAGCTTCCTAATAGCAAATCGTTATTCTCCTTAAAATATTGAGGAGAGCAAGATCACGTAAATCTCGGTAAACAGACTTCATTCAACTTGATATCTTTGGTAACTCTTGTCACGTCCGCACTTAGCCGGAGGGTAGTTATATTTCAGCGGCGGATAATTTAATACGACAAGATAAATGTAGTTGGCGACTTGTAGTTTATCTGTGAGTGGCTTCATATTTATCTGTACCATTCTCTGTTATTTCACTGTTTTTCAATTGAAGAACTCGAACGGTACGAACATTGACATAGAAAACACGAACCTCGGGTACAGTAGACTTAAAAGCTAAATCAGTACCTCAACTTACTATAATCGCCTGAATTGACACACTCAGAGCGATTACGCACTGCATCCGATCCGAATCCGTGAAATTACGGATATAAAAAACTCGGACCGAATTTGGATATTGCTTTACGCACTGCATCCGATCCGAATCCGTGAAAATACCGATCTAGAGTAAAAATCTCGTTGCTTACGCACTATTCCGATCTCTGATTCAAATTCAAACAATTCAGGGGCCATCTTTGGCATATCCGTTTGGCGTCTGATTTGAATCCGAGGTAATGCGAAAGCGTTCAAACAAACAGTAGTACAGCTACTTCGGTCCGTCAATTTTTCTTCCGAATTAGAAACTCACGGATGACGGATAGAAATCGGATGACGGATGCCGGATGTAGTGCGTAAACTACCATACAACTAGTTCTATGGCTACTTCCGAACGTATTTTCACGGATTCGGATCGGATGCAGTGCGTAACCGCTGTTACACAGACACGCACTGTATACTGAGTATAATGCATTCATGGACTGTATTCCGATAATACTTTAGAAGTCTTGTTGCAGTGCGTGTCTGTGTGTGTCAAATCGGACGATTGTAGGTAGTTGAAGTACTGCTTTAGCTTATACAAGGTGTAACATTATTAACGCACAACCTCTTAAGGGGTCACTGTACTCATCATTATGAACAAGTTTTACTATGGGAACAAACCTAAAATCGCGAAAATAATGTCTGCTGTTCCCTACATTTTGACGAGTTACGCGAACATAATAGAATAGATGACTTTTTTTTCGTGATTTCAGGTTTGGTCCCTTAGTCAAAGTTGTTCATAATGATGAGTACAGTGACCCCTTATGAGATAGTGCGTTATTTATGTTACACCTTGTACATGGGTACTGTACCTCGGGTCAGCGCTCAAACATTTCCGAACCAAATGTAAACTAAAACGCGGAAAATGAAGACTAATTTACGCGAATGGGTGCAGTCGAATTTTCGTATACCTAGTGGAAAGCGAAATTAGGCATTGTGATAACGACATAGGATTTAAATTAGTTTGTCGGTGTTTTTAAGTTTACATAGCGTTGTGCCTTTGCGCGCGCTCTGGTGGTGTATGTAAACTCAGCACACTTTGTTCGTGAATTTTGTACTAGACTCAAAGTACCTACACTGTATAAAATGACTTGTTGAACCTTGCTTCTTTATAGAAATAAGTAAGTGAAAAAAAATTTTCCTCGGGTCATTTATTTATACATAGAGGCAGCACCTCCGGCCGATGACGTAATCTTGGGCCAATCAGTGACCTAGCTGTCACGGGAAGACAATACTTGGTGAAACATAGTAATAAACCATTATAGGATGTATGACAAAGGCTCAAAGCATCTTGATAATTTTAATGTCAAAAGTAATTAATCTTGGTACTTGTTACCAAACTCTCTACATACATTGTTTAACTTAGTTACATACGAGCTACGGTCTATATTATAATAATCTGATAACGATGACAGATTAGATTAGAACGTTCGTAGAGGGCTTTTTAAATCCTGTCATCAATCTATCTGGGGCCTTCCTAACCATGTCAATTGCATTTAAAACTCTTTCTACAGTGACATAAGGTTCATAAATGCTAGAGTTTTTTGTTCAATGAACTGATTGCCGTGTCGAATGTGTATGGATTACCCTCCCACTTCACATAGTCGTCCGGAAATCAATTAACTAAAGGTTTGTAATAGAGAGGTTATATAGTACGACAACTACACATATCAAAAAAAGTTTGCGATCACTTTGAAAAATCGAAATCTTTTTTGTTACGGTAGATTATATTATGATTTCTTCTTCTTTTTAGATTCTTTAAACACGAGTTTTCTTTATCAAGAAAACACACAACATAGAATTTTTCTTGATAAAGTTCAATTTAAGAAATTCTATCAGCTTATGCTATTGATCGCAAACTTTTTTTGATGTGTGTATACTCTTTTCACCGTAAGGTGAATCCTGACGTTTCTCTACAATAGGCATGTTGACAGCATCAATAAATTGCAAATCTAATTTGTCTGCCAGTTAGAGTTTTGAAAAATAATGGACACGTATGTTTGCTTTTGTTAAATCTATGAATATTTGGAATGATAAAACGCATCAAAACTAGAGAGTGGGGGCTTGTGACGTCAGAAACAAGTAAAAATTGTACTTGTTTGTGACGTTTTGCCAATTTTAAAGGTGTCGTATCTTCGTCAATTTTGGTTTATGCAACAAAAGAAAAAATACGGGTCAAATATTTTTTGATAACGGACTAATTAGATTTTTTTAGTCAAATACCATATTGCTTATTTTTGTTGTCCAGCGACTAGTACAGAATGATGGCCGACAGTAAAATGAGAGATGGAAAACCAATCTTATTTTCACACTGTTAAGGTTAATTTGTCTAACAAAATTTAAGTTTTATTTTAGTTTTTCCTTTTCCTGTGCTTACTCCTAACATTTTCCAATACAATACCTAATGGTTGTATTTATTTATTGAAATCTTTGAATTCTTCAGGAATATGTACCGACACTCGCCCCATTTTCAGTATTTTCGTGGGAAGAGATTTAAAATAATATTATTCCGTTATAAATTGTCAAATTTAAAAATGTTTTGTCCGCCTTTTTTAGACAAAAGAGTAGTCTAGTCTATCCGCAGTTTACCATAACATCTAAGTTTCACAGATTGATCGGAAAATGTACTCAAATACAAATATAGCAGATTTGTAAATAAGTCCTTGGTTACCATTTTAATTGTACTAATGAGCTTTACCCACCTCGCAAAGAAAAAGGGGCGTCAAAATAAAGGAATTTCCTGCTACCACTAGTACCAAGCCATGGTTGGGTGAACACGGTGTGCGAGGTGAACGACCGCGATGTCGCGGCAAGGGATTAGTACGTAGACGGTGGGTAGCGTGTTGCTGCCGATATGAAGAAGTTATTGCGAGTACGAGGTTTATGAAGGCAATTAATGTTGTAGTGTTGACGTGGAACATTAGGCTATACATAAATATAAAACCATGTTTTACAAGTTTATCCGTTCTGCCTAGCCCACGAAGCAAATACTAGCTCGGTCGCGTAATACGGCTAATGCGGGATTTACACGGGTCAATTTTAGTCGTGCAGTCGCATCGCTTGTAAAAATCGAATCGCCACCCCATTTACACCGATCGACAAAAACCGCATGCGACTTGTTCATTTCTAGCGGAACAACGCAGCGCAAAACACATCTCATGCGGCAGGCGATCGCCTGCAACTGACCATTGGACGGTCGATTTTAGTCACCCGCCGTATGCGGCTTGTCGCCGCACGACTAAAGTCGGATGGCACCCAACTTTGGGGCTTGGCACACATTAAAGTTCGGCGCCAAGCAGTTTACTGTGTTCCGTCGTGTGTATGTGAGAGCCAGAGCGGAATCCCTCTATATCTCTGTTACTTGTATTCGTGTGCTCCATCTTAGACCCCGTCGACGCTTACCATCATGTGTGACGAGGATCAAACGCGACCAAGTCAAGAAATAAAAAAAATAAAAAACAGATAAAAAATCGGTCCTTAGAATTATTTCTTTCCGTTACTCTCGAATCAGTCTATCACAGTCCAATGCCTATTCCGAGAAAGCTAGAACAAACTTCCGTTTTACGTGTTTCTTCAATTGTCCCAGCAGCAATCCTGCCACCATCGCGAGTGGGAACGCCCCACGCTACGTCTGTTATACCTCGTTCCTCTTACGTTATCATATTTTTCTTGTATTAAAAGCATTTTTTACTATTTCCAGAGTGCGTCGGAGTCGTCGGCGGGCGCAGGCGGCGGGGGCACTTCGGGCGGCAGCGCCCGAGTCTCGTCGCGCTCGCGGGCCTCCGAGGAACCACACATCGGTCAGTATACCTTATTTATTACTGTAATAATAATTTAGAAGAAAGAAGAAAAGAAGCAGTGATAGCCTAGCGCTTGAACGCTTGTCTTCTATGCAGGAGGGTCTAAGTTCTACCTCGGCTCGCACCTCAGACTTTTCGAATTCATGTGCGGATCATAATTTGATTATCACTTGCATTAACGGTGAAGGAAAACATCGTGAGGAAACCTGCACACCTGAGAAGGCTTCAAACAGTTCTCGATGGCCAGCGTGTAGGACTAAGGCCTAAATCCTTCTCGTTCTGAGAAGAGGCTCGTTGCCCAGCAGTGAGAAAGTAATGCTGATGATGATGATGAATAATTCAAAAATATGTTGGAGTAACCGACTTAGAATCTACCGCCATTGCTGGTCACAGCCGTCACAGGTGACCTACTGTCTGGATTAATTTATATTCATTAATTAAGGAAAATGAAGAAACGAAAAATAAAAATGTCTACATCAGTTAGTGTTCGCTACTGTATTAGAGGTATCTAATTAACTAAATTTTTTTTTTTTTTTGTAATTTTAATGATTTCTATTCCTTCCTCTGAAGTTTTGCTACTTAATCTGAAGTAATCGTATATTCAACAGAATTGCAAAACTGTTGATAAATTCCTATATTTATGTTGGTTCTACCACTATGTTCTATGTCTGACTCTTAATAAATCGATCTCTTTGCGGTCTTTCAACCCTCCCCGATTGGCGCCTATTACTGTCCTAGTTCAACGAGCTCGTTATTCATCATTTTGCCATCTTTGGTACGGTGCGCTAGAAACTTTAAAGAAAAAAAATGAATGCACTTTTCCGCTTTCACAACGAGATTTATCTCGTCAGTAGTTTCTCAATCTGGACAGTTTCTAGACAGAAATCGTTGTTACAAAGGGGCTTATTGTTCGAGTTCGTAGGTACGTCTTTAGTTCCTAATTTTATTGTTTCTTTTATGTGCAGGCTTATTGTATTTTCACTGAATAGGTTCTAGTTTTCTTCCGGTTTTTATTTTGATACATCATATTTATTTACATTTATTCCGTGTGGGGCCGGACGTTAAGAATAGCACTGCCCCATCTCTTTCCATGGGTGTCGTAAAAGGCGACTAAGCGATTCACTAGAGGATGGGCAGCAGCGTTCTCTGAGTACTTCAACAACCATACTGCGATCGGCAACCCGCCTGCCGAGCGTGGCGATTATGGCCTATCTTTTAAAAAAGAATCTTTGTAATCACATTAAATTAGCTTGAGAGAATTCAAGTAAGTAAATAAGTTAAAAATATGGCTTGCAATATATATATATATTTTTTTACAGCAACATTACCTATATATTAATTTAAATAAAAGCTAGACACAATAAAGTAACAACATTTTTTTTTTTGAATATTCTCTCTCTTCTATTTGGAGAGAAAATGTTTCAAACAGACTTTGCGTCGTTCTTGTCCTTAAGTCGACTCTAAGAACAAGTTCAAAAAAAAAAACAAACAACTCCGAGGAGAAACTCCGAAGTTTTTTCTTTTTCTTAAAACCGCTCTGTATAAGGAAAAGAGAACTTTTGTATACTAATAGAAACAAAGAATAATAAAAGATGTTTTTTTTTTACTTTTTTAAAACTTTTTTATACCGACATATTTAATTTTAGGCGTTCACCAACGTTCATTCCCGGGATGATTAAATGAAAATTTACTCTAAAAATGCACTAGAATTTTAAGTGAACGATTGTTAGACCAGATAAATTATTTTGGTAAACGCTAGCCGTAGTATTTCAATATAGAAAAACCTTTATCCTTAGCCCGTAAACGCACTAGCGGCTGGCAGGCCGCACATCGATGTTTACATGAAACCGCATGATATCAACGCACTGATTTGCGGCCAGCCGTAAACCGCTGTGGTTGTTTTGGGGCTGCGGCGCGGCACACCGCGTTGCGGCTGGCCGTTAGTGCGTTTTAAGCCTAACCTACCTTTTAATCTTAGAATTTCGTCTCTTATAAATATGAAGAAAAAAAGGTTTCAAACATATACTTTTTGCTTTTTGCGTCGGTTTTGTCCTGAACTGTGTTCCATATTAATTTGACCGTGTTAATTTTTCAGGAAAGTACAAGCTTCTAAAGACAATCGGCAAGGGCAACTTCGCTAAGGTGAAGCTAGCGAAACATGTGCCCACCGGCAAGGAGGTCGCCATCAAGATCATAGACAAGACACAACTCAACCCTGGATCACTGCAGAAGTTGTTCAGAGAGGTGGGTCTTATTTATTTTTAGTGACTGATATTTAATACTCACACGTTTGTAATTTCAATAGCTTTCATTTCGACAATACAACAATATTAATTGCGTGGTACACAGTTGTGGAGAAGTCGAATTGATAATGCATACGTTGCTACAGAAACTGTTGAACTGTCAAAATCAAAGCAACAGCGATTACGAGTGTTTTGCGCAATTAGGATGCTGGATCAGATAAGTAGGATGACTTTCATTGAAAAACATCGGTTTGTGTAACAAATGTATTCGAGCATTCAAAGGCTCCCCACGAATTCCATTATTGGCCGATTCCTAATTATACAATGTATTCCATAGATAGAGCATCCTTAGGGGTACCCAAATCATCCTCATGTATGTTCCGCGATTTTATAGTTTTCGAGATATATTTTAAGGGTGCTCTACCTCACGACTTCCGCTTAAGACTACTTTTGCGACACCCAGTGTCAATGTGGTCATTGTAATCTATAAGACTTAAAACGCACTAGCGGCCAGCCGTATTACGGCGTGCCGCTTGCGGCTGGCCGCATATCGATTTTTATATGAAACCGCATGATCTCAACGCACTGATTTCCGGCCAGCCGTCGTGCGCCAGTGCGTTTAGATAATGCGGTTTCATGTAAAAATCGATGTGCGCCCAACCGCAAGCGGCACGCCGCATTGCGGCTGGCCGCTAGTGCGTTTTAAGGCTAATACTATTAAAATTTCGCATACCTGCTTAAAGGCAAGATATTAATTATAATAATTATGTAATTAATATCCTTGTATGATATCCTGTGGCGAATAAATGTATTGTAGGTATTGTCCTATGACTTACTGACAGGGCCGGATGGAAAGGTTTAGAGGCATTATGGCAATGAAAAAATTAATGATAAATAATGATATTAATTAATTAAATTCAATCAATGAGTAGTTTGACATTGTTTGGTCGTAACTACTTTATCAATATTCGGCCCAATATTCATCGTTGCGATTCTTAAACTGTTCTTAGATATACATATTACAGTGTAATTTATACCTATCCTAACATTTTTATATTGACGTTTCCAGGTCCGGATAATGAAGATGCTCGACCATCCGAACATCGTGAAGCTGTTCCAAGTCATAGAGACTGAGAAGACGCTGTACCTTGTCATGGAGTACGCGTCAGGCGGCGAGGTATGTACATCATCTGGCTACCCTGTTCTCAATTATGTTGGGTTAACAGCTTCCAGTGTAACCAGATGCGGCTGAATACCAATATTTTACACGGAGCGACTGCCATCAGACCTTCATGATCATGCTGAGCACAGATCTCTTCTCAGAATAAGAAGGACATAAGCCTTAGAGCTCTTACACACGAGCGGCATGTTCCCAACGGCAGAGGTAACTGCAGCCGTCGACGCGCGTCGGCGGCAACCGTCGACGCGTCGACGGCAGCAGTCGACCTATAGCGACACTTGCAGTTGTTGCCGCTGCCGCTGATCTTCGAACTTGAAATGTCGACGGCTACAGTTACCTCTGCCGTTGGGAACATGCCGCTCGTGTGTAAGCTCGCTTAGTCGACCATGCTGGTCTAGTGCGGATTGGACTACACAAACCATTGAGAACTTTATGGAGCACTCCCAGGTGTGCAGGTTTCCTCACGATATTTTCTTCACTCCACCATTCACCATTAACGCAAGTGAAAAGAGTAGTAGAGCTTCTTGTGAAAGAGTCGAGGAACTACTACCTCCATACCTATTTCTGCCGCTAAGCAGCATTGTTGTGTTCTGATTTGAAGGGTATAGGAGCCGGTGAAATTACAGGCACATGAGACTGTCCAACTTTGTCTCTATCGTTGGCGAAGCATCAGCAATCCTCTTGGTATTGTAGATGTATATAGGCGGCGGTAACCACTTACCATTGCCACAGTGTACCTACTTACTACATACAGTGGGTCAACGCCCATACATTTGACAGGTCCTATGAAATGTCAAAATGATGTAGGGGCGGAGCTTATGTCCCAAGTATGCAGTATGGCTACTCGGGACATAACCTCCGCCCCTTCACCCCGCAACCCCCCGCACGATTGCTCTGCGACAATGTTCTACGTTGACCGACTGTAAGGAGTAAGATATAGGTAGACTGTGCCATTGCGGAATTTGTTCGAAAGAGTTACCGCGACCCTGGGTATCTACTCCCTAAGCACGGAGTCCGTGGTTCCAGCCTTAGTTGCGAGCGTTTCCTACTCCCTATCACCTACGGACATACGATTATTTCTGGGCCCGAACTAAGAATGAATGACAACACGATTTGACAGTTGTCCCTACTACCGATGTGTTTTTGCCCGTCCGAAAAGTTGAACTTGACACTTGTTTTGTTCACTCCTACGTTTCGGGCTACTTTCGGACGGGCGACTAACTTCGTTGACGGACTTAGGGAGTACGCCCACAAACGAACGCAAAGGGCGTTAGGAGGAACACGGATGGGTTTTAGTTAGTAAGAGTCTCACACTTCCTTCCTCTCCGCCCACAGAAGTCATTTGATGACGACGTTGATAGATAAAAAAAAACATTTACCATCAAGTAGGCCGTCGGCTTGTTTGTCAACATATTACCTTTAAAAAACAAAAAGTTCTGATTCGCACATGAATGCGAAAAGTCAGAGGTCCGGACCGGTTCCGGGATCGAACTCCGACTCTTCAGCATTGAAGGTAACCGTTCAACCGCTTCGCTATCACTGCTTTGTAATAATTGAATGTTGTAAATGTTCCAGGTGTTTGATTACCTGGTCCTACACGGTCGCATGAAGGAGAAGGAGGCGCGCGCCAAGTTCCGACAAATCGTATCCGCTGTACAGTATTGCCATCAGAAGAGGATCATACACAGGGATCTCAAGGTAAGGGTTAGATAGAATATTGATTCCTATAACAGCCAAAAAAGGAAAAACCGCCAATTTACAAACTTTACAGAAGAGTGGTTTAAAGTTCGTTCACGCCTAAGCGACAAAAAGTATGACGTAGGGTTATGAGACTTAGACCAATCGACGCAGAAAAAGAAGACGATTCCAACGGTATATTTAAGTCCATTCCATGACGCTTATCCCTTTTTGGCTGTTAAGCATCGATATGCTTAATTGTAGGTACACCATAACAATAGCAAAAAAAAACCAGAAACAATTTAAAACAAGGGTGCAATGGCGGTCTTGTCGTTAATAGCGATGTAGGAATGTTTTCCTGCATTGTGAATGCTATGTTGCTAAGATCGGTGTTTTAAATCTTGCTATTAAAACAACCGAAATGCTTGATAAGACCTAGCGGCTGCTGATGCCTGCTAGGTTAGGCTGCTGGTGCCTGATGATGTGCATGGTATTCTAACTAACTGATAGAATAAAACAACCATGCTGCTTGAGTGCGCTTGATACACTAAAAATATATGATTTATTAAATGCTATGAAAATGACAATGTTTGTTGCTACGTATGTAAGGACCGCCTAGTCATCAATAATATAAGTTATAATTTAATTTGTGTTAGGTACACGAGTTTACAAATTTGTACTACGAGTGGCTCGTACAAGCGATACCTTTCAGACAACCTTTGGATGGACTAGAAAGAGGTGAAAGATAGATCTGGGGGCAGTTCGTGGTGTATCTGCTTAGTCTTTTTTTAACCATGTTGGGGTCACCTTCCAGTATAACCAGTATTTTACACAGAGCAACTGCCATCAGACCTCTGCAACCCAGTTACTGGGCAATACCGATATCCTAATTTGAGACCGGTTGTCAGACTTTCGGGTCTCTGACTACCCGTAACGACTGTTATAGGTATTCGTATATTACCGGGGACTGACGGTTTAACGTTCTCTCCGACGAGTGCGGATCGCTAACTGCCAATTTTGTTGTGTTTCTAAACTGACACAGTCAAAGTCAAAAGTGCCGTTCTACTTAGTTCATTATAATAGCCTTAGGAGGAGGAAGCCTTCTCTCAGCTATACCTGAAGCGAGGCTTCAGGATTATTAATACAGGGTGTAAACGAATTCGTGTAATTCCTGACACACGACACTGATTGACCCTGCATAGGTTTTTTTCAGAACCAACAAAAAAAAGTTTTAAAAAAATGAGCCATGGTATTCTGTATCTGAGTAATTTAAGCGTCGTGAGTAAGTTAACTGACTGCATGGAGCGATATCCCGCTAGTTGTGCCCGTCAGCTGTGTCGCCGTGCTTTCATTCATCTATGCATGGCATCACAATTTTCTATCACATAAAAATTTAATTTGGAAAAAAAAATTTTTTTTTTGTTCTTAATCAATCTAAATCTCGTGTGGGGCTAATCTATACCATTACTAGATCATGTGGTTTGAAGGATTTACACTCTGTATATTATAACAGAACACGATTGCTAACGTAATTTTACTCACGTTTCAGGCGGAGAATCTCCTGTTGGACGGCGAGATGAATATAAAGATAGCAGACTTCGGTTTCTCTAACGAGTTCACTCCGGGCGCTAAGCTCGACACCTTCTGCGGCAGTCCGCCCTATGCTGCGCCTGAACTCTTCCAAGGTACAGGCTTGTATATTAAAGTCTACCTTATAACCATGTAAATTAAGTTCCTTTGAGAATGACAACAACTATTGTAAAGATCATAAAACAATTTGACTTGCAATGTAAATAGAACAGTTTACAAGGGGATTAAGGTTGACTATCCAAAAGCATATAAAGTGGCTGATGTATAAACGTCCTGTAGGCTAATTTAGGTATTTTATTGAAGCAGGAAACTTGCACGAAGCCTGCATGTTTCTTTTCATTTACAAAAACTGACAAATTGTTTGATACCAAAACAAAACTACATTTTGGCAGTTTTTATTCGGGTACATGCAGTAGTGTACGGTTTGTAGAGTTGTTGTTGTTGAGATTAAGGTTCAGGTTGAAGCGCGTAGAGAACAGATCACTTAGTTCCCGTTGGGTTTATTACGTATAAATAGTGTTTACAAGTAAAACTGTTGACGATTTCTTTTTCTAGTTTTAGTCACCGCGTAGCAGTAATCGCACTCGCTGATTTATTGTAAGCTATGTATATTAATAGTAATGAAATGACGCTCGTGTGGTGCAAACCACCGCGTCAGCAAAACATATTCCCCCTTATTACAAAATATGGTCTAAGAAAAACCTAGGTTTTAAAATAGCCCCGTCTCTTTTTGTTATATGACATAAAGTGATGGGTATATTTTAAACCTGGGTTTACCTAAGGTAAAGTACCTTAGTCTGTACAGTTTAAGACTGTACAAGTAGTTCCCCTGGGATTCAAGTGAAACCGCGGTCAACAGATAGTAGCAAATAAAGATATTATTCATTCATTTAAACATTATCTCTAACAGTTGCTGTCCATTCAACTATTCGTAGTTCAACTCAAGAACTTTTCTATTCTTCTAAAAGTTCCATTCAGTAAATTATTGTGCTTTTTCTAATTTGTTTTTCTTTTTGTGTGTTACACAGGCAAGAAGTACGACGGTCCGGAAGTGGACGTGTGGTCGCTGGGAGTGATCCTGTACACGCTGGTGTCGGGCTCGCTGCCCTTCGACGGCTCCACGCTCCGGGAGCTGAGGGAGAGAGTACTGCGCGGGAAATACAGGTAAAGATAAATGATGTACATTATTCCCAGCGTACTGGATAGAAACTTGTACCAGGAAACTATAAGTTCGGTCGCACGTTATAAGAAATTTTCGTCAGAAGATTTCTGACGTGTGCACGAAGACCATCTGCGCATACGTTTTGTACTAGAGCTCGCGAGAGCCGGATTCGTCAAATGCTAAGTGTGCGGGGTTTAGTACAAAATGTAGGAGCAGAGTAGCGCGTCAAAATATTTCTAACAGAAATTGCTGATAATGTGCGGTCGGGTTAAACCGTCTGTCTCGATCACGGAATAGAAAAAATAAGTAGAAGTGCCTACGAAGCTATCGCGCGTGTCACAATTCACTATTATGCGGAGAACTTAGGCTCAAACGATCAGCTACTTGCTGTGACACGACGTCACGAACTCACACGTAAAATATTAGAATCATGCTGTAAAATGAAAGCAAGAAGAAATATCTATCTCAGAGGTGTATAAAGTATAAACTTTGATATCTTTCAATGTATTTGTTTTGTGAGGTTGACTACATTGGTTCCCGTACTTAGGATGTATAAGGGCACTTCCACTCGTTTTTTTCTGTTTCGTGGCCTTGACCTATATATTCTATCTATGGTAGTCAAAAGAGACAGAAGTACATGTTATCAGGGCCTTGTTACAAAGCCTAGTGATACCCTAATTTGAGGGGTTTTCTTTGCATTACAGAGTGACCGATTTTATTTATTATTTATTTATTTTCATTTCTATGCACAAAATTAATACAGAGGCGGATTTAATGCCTTAGGCATTTTCTACCAGTCTACCTTAATAAGGTGATGCAGAGACAAAACATAGTGATGCACTGAGCAGTATTGTTATCATACGATATTATATTAAAAATAAGCATAAGGTCTGGCTATTAAGCCATTCGCTGTGACGACTATCGGCACAATGATTGCTGAATCAACATCCCACATGTCGACAACCTCGTGTGCCAAGTCTTGATATTTAATTTCTTTATCTAAGAAAGCATAAGGTTATCTGTAAAACTACCTTTCTTCTTTTCTTGGGGTTCCTCCTTGGAATCCGTAAGCGAAAAACACATATAACTAACCAACTCAATTCCTTCTCCACAGAATACCTTTCTACATGTCAACGGACTGTGAGAACCTCTTAAAAAAATTCCTTGTACTGAACCCGGCCAAGCGGGCCTCTCTAGAGAGCATCATGAGAGACAAATGGATGAACACAGGCTACGAAGATGACGAGCTGAGGCCCTATGTAGAGCCCCAGCAGGACTTCAAAGACCATAAGCGGATAGGTGAGGATAGAATAGGTATACTTCTGACCTCTTGACATCGACTATGTTCGGGAATTTTCGGGGATCTTCGTTCATGGTCATTTAGTTTCGTTGCGTACGCGCTGCAGATTTGATTACAAGTTTTTGTTAATAGTGAAATTGTTTACGCGAGTCTTTTGTGTTTTTTAAAGTTAAATAAATGATTATTTAGTTTTTAAATATTTATTATCTGCAGTGTGGACGCATTGTAATAGTTTAGTATATTTTTTTGAGTTGGTCCAGTTCAAAAGATTTTTTAATTTCTAATTTATTTACTTTAATTTATTTATAATAATTGCAACCGCATTTGAGCTTAAAATTTGAGCTTGAACCCAATATTCTTTGGAAAAAATCTAAAATGATTGTTATAATGTTAACGATGCATTAAAAAATAAAGTTTAACATAGAAATGATTATTTTCAAGCCATCCAGGCTTAAAAAGCCTACTTACTAAAACTAAAGTTAAATATTAATTAGTTATTCTGTACAGTCAGCATCAAATATATCACGACGAACAGACAGTTCATAATTACCTAAAAACTAAAGAAATTAAACTTTATCTCAATGGAATAAAATTGTTATCAGAATGACAGTTCGCAGCTTTGGATGAATAATGATACAATTCAAAAAAGCTTATTTCAGAGGAGAGCCTTTTAAGATTGCATTGTTGAAGAAAAATGGCGTAAAAATGCGAACTAATAAAAAAGCTAATGACATTTTGTGATGCCACTTCGTAATTCTTGCCGATATGAATGTGAGTTTCATTTGCAAAAAATAGGAGCTATTTTGGATTCGGCTTTTTCCTGATCTAGTTTGAACATTTTTGATTGTGTAGTTATTTCTGCAAAGCAGCGAGTTATCGTTTACTGTGTTCATTTTGAAACAGTTCTTATCTCATTGAGATACAGTTTAATTTTATTAGTTGTGCAGATCATTTTGATCAGTCTGTTCGACAGTACATGAAAAATCAAAGAAACAAAACCTGATATATTTTTAATTAGAAATTAAATACGATTCACTAATTAAACGAGTTAACTAATTAGAATTTTACGGATTGGACCACTACTTCACAAAACACTTGAGTAGTTTTGAATCATCATCACCATCACAACCTCTTTGCTTTAAAACTAAAATTAAATGATAATAGCCATTGCTTTATTAACTTTTGACAAATACTTCCCATAACAAAGCTTACTACTAACTTATGGTAAAGTCTCACTGTCCACCACATTACCATAGCATGCTTTATGCAACTTAAAAATATAGTATGTGAAATGACGAAAGGCGTCAACGTTCCGGACGTTACCAGTAATATAAAAAGTAAAATAACTAAAAAAAACAGAAATAAAAAAAAAGTGGAAGTAAAAATCTTTGTTAAGTAGCCGTGCCCTTAACTCGTAATCGCGTTTATAGGGTTCAGTAGTAAAACAAGGAACTCTAAAAGCAAGGAAAAAATAGAACAAAAAAAAATTAAAATAATAAAGACACATCCGAATGGCCCGAGTGCTGCGAGCGGTCTTAGTATTTGCAGACAATTTTTGTCAATTATTGTAACCCAATATATTATTAAACAATTCACTAATATAATAAAACCTATATTTTGAAAACTTAATCGTACAAATCGTATTAAATTAGCTTGGAAGAATTTAGGTAAATCTGTAAAAAATGGTGCTTGCAAAACATTTTTACAGCAGCATTTATTAATTTAGATAAAAAACGAATCAACGTGTTCACTAGACAAAGAATGAAGTAACAACATATATTTATTAGAATTTTCATTCATCTAAATAATATATGGAGTGAAAAAGTTTCAAACATTGTCTTTTTGCGTCGGTTTTGTCCTTATTTGTTCCGTTTCATATTTTAGAATGAAAACTGAATTTTAATTAGGAAGGAAATATATTTGTTTGTTGCGGCTATCCACGCACCAAACGCGTGAGACACGGCGGTACCCCCGCCCCGCGACCCCTCCCCGACGCCCTCTATATAACAACTTCAAGACAAAACGTTACTCCGGACATTGGCGGGAGACCGTTCAGGTCTCGCCAATAACTGCCCGGTTACGTAGAAACCGTCCCCTAGGACGACCTACAGCAGTCCAACAGAAAAAAAAAAAAAAAAACGTTACTCCGGAACCTTTCGTTGTTCGCGACAGAATTACTGTAAATTCAACTTCTTCTATTATACCAGCATTATATACACTTTTCATGTCTATATAGATCCCTAACAGCGAGCGGCTATAATATTACCTACAAGCCACCAGGAACGCCCTTTCATCAATTCACACACTATATTACAAAACTAAAATTAGCTAATAAAATGAATTTATGCTAACCCATATAAAATGATTATGTCTTATATTCCATGCGTACTTTCGGCACAGCGCAAGTTGGTACGTGACAGCAAGGGGATGTGTTATGTGTTTTTGATAAGGGATGGGGTGGAATACAATTCTGTCGTGTTGTATCATTGTCGAAAAACAAAAAAAGCACCTACCAAAAAATTATGTGGATATTTTTGTCGTTATAACATTTTTCAGTTCAACGAGCATGCACTCAGGTTGCGTTCAAGCACAAGTCTTGCATTCGAACGTTCTGCGGTCAAATTGAGTCTCACGGCGTCGCAAGGCCGTAGCCAGCGGGTTTCTGGGGGTCCAAACCCCGTGATTCTTGTATGCTATTTCTCAAAAAAGATTTCAATCTGTGCAATGAGGTTTCGGGTGGCTTTGGGGTTTCAAACCCCATTCTCCCCCCGAAACCTCTCGTTGCGAAGACTGAAAACTTTTTTGAGAAATAGCATGATCGAATCGCGACTTTCTTGGTACTGGTGAGCGTGCATCGTAATGTTGTGATCAATTCAGACACGGTTGTCCAACGCTTCATCTCCCAAGATAAGTCCCACCGAGTAGCATTCAATTAAATTTTAACAGTTAGTTTCAAGTTTTAGTTAATAAAATGTCGTGATGGCTCAGAGATTACAGACCTGCTTGTTGATATTTTCAATGTTATTTTATTTATTATTATTACATTATAATTATGTACTTTGTTAGTTAATTTAAGACGCCACAGACATACGGAGAAAGATAATATCGTGAGGAAACCTGGACTTAATAGTCTCAAATCCCAATCCACACTGATCCACGCTCCTCTTAATGAGAAGAGGCCTTTGCCCTGCAGCGGGACAGTACCTACCTAACAGGCTAATATTTATTTAAGAAAACAGTTTTTAAAAAGTTGTTCCTAAGTGCCTTTCTTGTTCAGGGTTCACTCCCCCCTCCCTCCTCTTAAATTAAATTCCTGGCTACGGCCTTGCAGTTTCGTAGACCAATTGTAACATTGAATGCACTTCGCAGAACGCATGTAGAAATTGTGACCAGTCTGTTGGCGTGCTCGTTGCGTTTTCTTGGTGATAAGATCTACATTTTAATATTTTTGACAGCTTTAAAGTCATGAATTTATGGCATTCTCAATAAAATTATTAACGATACATTTTACGATACGACAGAATAATTATTTTATTATTATTTGCGTATAAATGTCATGTGTTTAACCTTTTAGTGCCAAAATGCACGCAAAAAAAAGCTTTTAGTTCCTACTTATGCTGGATTTTTATATACAGCTTATTTTTAAAATATTATTTTTTTGAGCTTACCGTCATGTGAATTTTAGCTCGTATAAATGTTAGAAATTGTTTCTGTAAATGTCTTTGATATTGAATAATATTATTTTAAGAAGTAAGTATTAAAATAATTTTCGACCTAATCAAGTAGGTAATAACAATAATAAAACAAAAATAGATTGATTGGTGTTGTTTTAGAAAATACAATTTTATAATTGTCGCATGCAGGTGTAAACTTAAATAGGTGTAATATTTGTATTCATTGGTGTCGATTCTTTTGTGCGTAAACTAAACTTAATTTATGCTATTGCCATCTTTTTCACTCTGATAAAAGAAAAAGACGGCTGTCAAATTTAATTGAACTAAAATTTCAATACATAACCTCAAAATGTTTGATATTTTCTACCCTTTGCAAAACTATGGCAGCCTGTTCAATATATTTTTTAGAAATTTGATACACTTAAGATGCTGAAACACTCAACTATTATACCAATTTAACTGTCCATTCTTGGGCCCCACATACTATGGACCGTGGGCATTCCCCAGTGTCTACTAAAAGTAGGTACTAAAAACACGGTGAAGTAGGTACAAGGCGTAAACTAGTTAGACATCTCTAATTTAGTTGTTATCTATCACCGTCCTTTTCTCGCGCTATTTGTTAGTGAAAGATAGCAATTCTCTAATTTTAGTTTAGTTGGTGAACAAGAGAATCAGCACCATTGGTCCTCAAAAGTGCCTTCCCAAATGTTTTTTTACAATTTTTTGTGTTATTTTTCTATATCTAGCTCAACAAAATGTATGTAATGGACATTTTTATAAAAATATATTTTGTGTCCATATTTATTAAATTGCTCTCGTGTTTGATTTTGTTTATACAAGATGTAACATAAATAACGCACAACCTCTTAAGGAGTCAATGCACTCATCATTATGAACAACTTTTACTATGGAACCAAAACAGAAATCGCGAAAGAAAAAAACAGCTGTTCCCTACATCTTGACGAGTTATGTGAACATAAATGTAGGGAACAGCTGTTTTTTTTTTCGCGATTTCAGGTTTGTTCCCGTAGTAAAAGTTGTTCAAAATGATGAGTACTGTTAGCGACGACGCATGATTTTTGATAGTAATTGTGAACAATTGATAATAATAATTAGATCGAGAACTTTCTAGAACAGTTTAATAGAACATACTAGAAGTTTGTCGTATGTTCTGGAATATTCTAGAATATGATATCGATCGACTGTGTATTTGCTAGAACATTCCAGAACATGTACCGTAAAACCGGCCATCATTGCCCTTAGCGGATATCTTTGCCCTAACACGAAAAATAACTAAAATCTTGAATTGCAAATAAACTTATATAGCTGACAACATTTTTTAACCTTTGGGGTAAACTTGAATGTTTTTCTGACAAAATGAAATGTTCGTTAAGTTGCTAAGTTCACCCAGTTGCCCGCCAGACATGTTGAAAGTAGAACAAGTGTGAGGTGGTGCCAAAATCTTGTTTTACGTTTTTACACACGGTCAGCGTACGACATCTCTCAGGCAACTTATTTCAAAACTAGAGTTATGATAAGTATCACGCTTCATATCTATGCTAGTTTGAGACCTTTATAACATAAAAACTTCAAGATAATGGAGTGGGCAATGATTCCCGAACTTCCTTGAACATAGGAGTGACAACATTGCCCACTGCAAAAATAGTGTTAGGGTTGGTAACCATAATTAAAATAATATTTTTTTAAGTATTTAAATTTATTTATTGGAAAGCGGTTGTCATGTATTGGGCATGTAATGCAGAGGAATGAGAAACATGTTACGGGGAAAGTTCTAATATTTAAAAAGATTATTATTTATCACATTATGTGGCATCAACCCTAACCCACCGTTTTAGTTTGTATGAAAAAGCAGCTGGTGTGTAGTGTAACATTGCCCACCTCAGTAAAATTAAAAAAATAACGTTTTTGATATATTGATCACGAAGGATGGCAACTTTACACAATTCACTAAAACATACCTTATTTTCAAAGCTTTAGAACTGATAGTTTTAGAGAAAATAAGGTTGAGCAATGTTGGACGGTGGTGCGTATAATTTTGCCCGGCTCTTTAATTGCCTTTTTCTAGGATTCTGTTAAAGCTAGAAGCTCCACATTTCGTGATTTAAAGCCTTTAATAGTAATTGTTACCATGGTATACTTGATTACGAGTTCTGGTGAATGTTTTTTTCATAATCTCAAAAATAAGTAAAAATGTGGGCAATGATGGCCGGTTTTACGGTACTAGAAAGTTCCAGAATATGTAAATACTAGAACGTTCTAGAAAATGTGTCGGCCTCTGATTGGTCAGTGGTATAGTATAAATACGGCCGGTTAGTTCCGACAAGTCAGTACTATTTTGGATATTGAACAAATCAGTTGTTATTTAGTTCCGGATCGTCAGTTGTAAATTGACATTGGAACAGAATAGTCAGTTGTTATCTGGATACAGAACAAGTAAGTTGCGAATAGTGAATAGTGAATTGTAACAGTGAATTGTAAAAGTGAGTTGTAACTTGGAATCAAGCAGTGTATACTGAAGAATAAAGAACATTGGAGAATTTGGAAGCTTTTTATTTGGCATTACTGTAAGTCCCGCCAGTCCGTGAATTTGGTTACGAGATTTAACACCTTCGTCCGTAACAAGTACAGTGACCCCTTAAGAGGTTGTGCGTTATTTATGTTACACCTTGTAAATTTAAACTCCGTCATCCCCACTTTGTATGTGTAGATAATATGACGCTCACATTTTGATATTGCTCTTTCTCATGGTTACGATAGACAGCGATTTATTAATACACGTCTTTTCCCAAAATTACATAAACCCAATTACACACACGATCTAATACATGTTGTTCTAATTTAAACAGAGGCGCTAGTGTGCTTGGGCTACAACAGACAAGAGATCGAATACTCGCTGGCCGAGGCCAAGTACGACGATGTGTTCGCCACGTATCTGCTGCTCGGCAGGAAAAGTACCGACGTGAGTACTAAGGTACTTTTTATTGCTCTCACTGACGGCGTGTGTGCACTCTGCTTTAGCATTTTTCTTTTATTTGTGTTTTTGGACGTCTTTATGTTTAGCAGTAGCTTCTGCCTGTACAGCTGCAGTACCTCGTGGGATACGTCTATGTAGGACATGCCCTGTCATTGCATTGCGTCAGTCACTCTGAGAGTGGCAGAAATGGTAGTACGTCCAAGGGATTGGATTTACGCAAAATTTGTTATTTTTTTTTTTACTTTTTTTCGTTTTTTTTTTATAAATATGCTACAGAGTACACACACGTCGTTTGTAAGACCACTAAAAAGTCAGCGTGTTTATAGGACTAATGTAGCTATGTACCGTATCGGCCTCGCCTCGCTGCATCGTCCCGACTTTCATAAGCTTGTCAGAGGCTCAGAGGCTCATGAAGGGAGACTTGAAATGCATCTGGATGAACTCTGACGACCAGAAGCTATTATACAAACCTCACCTGAAAGGTCATCTTGACACTACATTGGGAGGTATAATTAAAAACTGACTGATTTCAGATGTACTAAGAAAGAAAAAAACAAGATTGATAGGCCATGTAATGATTCAATATACAATAAAAGTCCAAACAACCCCCTTAAATATGACCACGCATTTCTGTTACACGTTGTATAGATTCAATATTCATTTGGTTTGGATACCTTAATAATTTGGAAAGAAAAATAAAAACTAGAAAAAAATACCTTTTTCCTCTCATACCGCCAATATAAAGTAAGCAGAACGGCTCGACCTGAGGCGATAATGATACGGGATTACGGGACATGGGACTGATTCCTGCCTACAAAATGCCGTTAACGATGATTGTAATTGCAGCCGGAATCGGACGGAAGCCGGTCCGGCTCGTCGCTGTCACTCCGCACGGCGGCCGCCGGCAACCAGCCCGCACAGCCGGGGACACAGACCAACGCGCACTCAGGTATTTAAATTTATTTATATGTATGCATAAGAAAGCCATTTAAAAAAAAACTTTTACAGAGTGTTCCGAAACATACCGTCAAGCCGGGAACACATAAAAAGGCAGATTATGATTGTTACAAAAAAAACTTTCTTGTTTCCAACTTACCATGAATAAAACATCTCATAAATCTAAGTACTTACTAAATATTTTTAAAACTAAAAAATATTTTTTTTTCTGGACATTCCTAAACTGCTCTATCAAATTGTTCCTGGTTTGACGTTAAGTTTCAGGACAACCTGTATAGAAGGTAAACAAACCTTTTATCGTGAAACATTCATTCTGCTTTAAAAATCCGTTATAGTTACACATTTTCAGGAAACCTTAATACCTGTACAGTCTTTTAAACATGTGAATTTTAAACTAAAAGAAGCGAAATGAATGTTTTACAACCAAAGATTTGTTTATTTTAGTTATAACATGAAATATGTTAGGAAATTGAAAACAAAGATGCGAGAAGACACGTAAAATAATATGGTCATTTTGATAGTAGGGAACATAGAAAATTACATAGAAAGTTGAGTGTACTTAAATATAAATGATTTCATTAATGTCGGTGGTATTTATCGATAAAATCTTCATAAACGAAATATTTTTACCAAGAAAATATTTTGTGAGAAAATTTTGTTTTTAAATCTAAAGCAAATTATAGAGTACATTCTTCGAACGAAAAACCATCGAAATATTATAATGAAGCTATCTTTATTATCATATTTTTCAATAAAATACTGTTAGGTAATAGTCTTGAAATACAAGCTGTGTACATAAGCAATATTATTGCTTCAATATAACATTATTGAGCGCTCTAAAATTCTGCATATAATACATTTACACTGGGGGCTATTTTATTACATTTATTAATGAATTGGTGACATAACACAAAAAGACCGTTACAAAAAAGTACAGTCAGCAAAGTTGCTAGTCGAATAGTGATATTTTGAAGTACCGTCAAAAAAACCTGACGGAATAGCGCTTATTCAGCTGCATCTAGGTAGATTGGAAGCCGACCCCAGCATGGGGAAAGCTAATGATGCTTCACAGCGCTTAGGCCATATGGTACAGCTTAGCTTTAATCTAACTGGGTTTGCTCATTGTCATCATCCTACGTTTGTAAGAGAGCGTCTTTATTTATCATTTGTAATGTCTGGGCAATCATATTTGACTTTCTTTTGCTAATCTTGTGTGTTTTATCAATAATTACTTGTCACCTCCGTAACATTACAGATGAAGACTTTATTGAGATGTAACGATTCACAAAAGATTTTAAGTTCAAGTCCAAACCAAAAAATTAAATTGTGTTTACGATGGTGTGTAATTTTTCCCCGTATACTGGCTAGAACATAAAACTTCCTCATCGCACGCTGGAAATAGATGCGTGTTGTTAGATTTTACAAAACACAGCACGCGACGATGTAGAATCTATACGGTCCGCCTGGCTAGCTACCACCTGAACATTAAAGTCAAGCAGTTTACTGTGTTCCATCGCGTGTATGTGAGAGCTAAAGGGTTAGTCTGTCTATAAAGTCATGAAAAATTGGGGGCGCAGTCATACATCATAAAATTTAAACTTTAAAAATCACTTCTCTTGCAGAACTAAAACAATAGTTTTACTCATCTTAAGTCAATTTGCGCGTATTTAGACAAGATTATCACTTGATAAAACACTAACTGATAAAACACTGGGAAAGATTAAAAATTTGTTCCATTGCATGACTTTATAGACAGACTGTATAGGGGAATCCCTCTATGTCACTGTTACTTGTATTCGTGTGCTCCATCTTAGACCCTGTCTGCGCTTACCATCAGGTGCGACTAGGATCTAACGCGAACGAGTGAAATAGTAAAAAAAAGTCTTATATTTTTGCCCTAAATATTAATTAAGATCATTCTATAATACTTATTTGCTTATTATTATTGTGTATCGTGTGCTTTTACGTACCGCAAACCGATCACAACCGTTCTCCCATAGCAACCTTGAAATAAAGTCAGCTTTAAGGGTCTCTCTTGAAATAACTTGCTAGGGTAATTTATATCGACTTACAGTGAAACAAATCTAAGGCCTGAATAACATAGAAACGGCATAAGAAACAGGCGCGGCGCAGGCGCGTCACTTTCATAAGTTTTTTTTTTTTTTTCTATTGTACTGCTGTAGGTCGTCCTCCGCCGGGACGGTTTCTACGTAACCGGGCAGTTATTAGTTATTGGCGAGACCTGAAGGGTCTCCAGCCAATGGGGGGGGGGGGGGGGGGGAAGTAAAATAGTTAACCTAAGCTAACTACTTGTACTACACCAACATCATGACTACCTGCAACATCAGCACTAAGGGCGACCCCTAGTGGGACTCGGACCTCGGCTTAGGGCGTTGCTGGCGTGGACATAGGGGGGGGGGGGGGGGAGACAGCTTGATGAGGGCTGAATTATCGGTGTGAATGCTTTCATACGTTTTTTCGTGCCGCTTCAAATCTTTTTCGTACAAAATGTATGAAAGCGCCTTACGCCGCGCCTGCACCTTACGCCGCGTCTATGTAATTCGCGCCTAAGAAATACCTGTTGACGTTTCACATTCGACCACTGGTGTCTGAACGGAAGCTCGTTAAATTTGCACAAATACTTAGGTTTTTGTGCAAATGAATGCGTTAACTACGATTTGTTGCACTGTAAGTTGACTCGGGTCCAATATTATTAGCACTGTTTTCGTCACTTTCGTTGAAGTTATATTTTATAAAGGAAAGTATTTTTTGGGGCAATTCATTCATTAACTTCATGGGGTTCGCATAGTCACTATCTCAAATTAAGTCTGCATTTATCAGTTAATTTTCGGCTCACATACCAACCTGCATGCGATCAATCGATGCAGATGCAGCTCATAAGAACTTAATTTTCATCAACTGCTTCATGGGTTGAAAGAAATTCATGACGATTATTGAGGAATCGTTAGTTCTTCTTAATTGTTAGTATGAGCTATAGGGGCGGGGTAAAAGGATTAGCCTGTCAGCTAAATTGGTAGCGAGGTTGACTCACCAGGGAATTCTTATAGGTAAGCCGCCGTAAGCCTGGCTCTCCTGATGGTAGAGTAACCAATCGCCTGTTGGCTGCTAGCAGCGATAGATGACAGCTGACTGGCTAATTGGTCGAATCATTCCCCTCCCGCGTCCCACAGACAAACAGGAGGGTCATGCTTACGGCGGTTTACCTACAGTATGATAGCGAGAGGCTAGGCGTACGGTTGTGATCGGCTGGTCTCGGGTGTAACACTTGTAACACTTATAACACGGTGTAACGTGGGCTAGGCGCGGGTGGGTCGCCCGGTCACCGCGGCGTGCAGCGCAGCATCTCTGCCTCCGCGCGTCCCGCCGCCTCGCGCCGCGCCTCCTCCGGCGCTGAGGTGCTGCGCACGCAAGGTACTGACCGCCTCACACACGCACACATACACCAACACGTTATACAAACACAGGATATTTGCATATACAAACGCAAAACAAACAAGTATGCAGGCAATTCATGAGATAACGCGTGTACATGCAACACCAAATATATCGGGACGAAAAGACTGTTCAAAATGATCTGAACAACTAAGAAAATTTTACCGTATCTCAATGAGACAAGGAGTGTTTCAGAATGAACACAGTACATGCAGTGCCGGCGTAAGGGCCACTGACACCCCGGGCGAAAATATTGTGGCGCCCACTTGAGGGAAGCAATATCAAGTGTTAGTACTCCAACTTCAGACCTTGGCGCCCCCCAGAATTTGTCGCCCTGGGCCATCGCCCCATCACGCCCCCCCCTGACGCCGGCACTGAGTACATGCCAACTGTCATTGATAAGAATTTTATCACATTGAGATAAAATTTAATTTCTTTAGTTGTAGTATGAACAGTTTGCTCGTATCGATATATTTGAGGCTGACTGTACAGAGGCCAAGTCTTTGTCATCGCATCGCGATATTGTTAGTTGCCTGCGTACTTACAATACGGCCGACGTATCTTGGCGAGTCTGAAGTTAGTTGTTTGGCTGCGCAATGGATCTTTTAGAAACGAAATTGTCTACTGCGCAGCTAATCAGCTAACTTCAGACTCGCCAAGATACGTCGGCCGTATTGTACATGCAGCACCAAATATATCGAGACGAAATAACTGTTCAAAATGATCTGAACAACTAAGAAAATTTTACCGTATCTCAATGATACAAGGAGTGTTTCAGAATGAACACAGTCCACGACCTGTCATGCTGACAAGAATTTTATCACATTGAGATAAAGTTTAATTTCTTTAGTTGTTTATGTAACTATGAATAGTTTGTTCGTCCTGATATATTTGAGGCTGACTGTACAGAGGCCAAGTCTTTGTCATCGCATCATGATATCGTTAGTTGCTTGCGTACTTAACTATTTGTATTGTGTACGATATATTTTACGTCGTACCAGAACACAATTGTCTTAAAATCACACATAATACATCACCTACGACAAGACACAAATTATACGTAATTAATTTACTTGATTTAAATACCTAGTAACTTTTTCAACGTCACTGTAATCGTAAAAAGAAGATATTTTATTGTACTGTTGCATATACAATGTGCAAAAACTCAATCACAAGCCGGGAACATTATTATAGGGCAGTTTATGACGGTTCACAAAAATATTTCAAAAAAAGAAAAACTTATGCTTAAAAAAAAACATTTATTGAATACACTTTGAATCACAAAAAGGATTGAACTTTTAACTTTTTTTCTGAACAGTTTTTTGTACTGCTCTCTCATATTTGTTCCCGGATTGACGTTGAGTTTCGGGGCACCCTGTAAATATCATGAAGTATGCGACGTTGACAAAGTTCTATGTAGTTGCAGTCAGTGTCGCTTATTGTATAGCGTGATTTTTCGTAACTAATTTCAAACACATATTTTTTCTTATTGTTTTACAAGCACCACACTATTGTAAGAAAAAGATAGTTACGTGAAAAAAATAATTAAAAAAAAAGTGAATATTTCATTCAATTCTGACTTGTATTTAAATTATATTATTTAAGTTACGGCTGATTTCTCAATCATCAGATACATTTTATTTGAGGAATAAGTTTGACATTTTGACAGCTTCTGTATGGTCAATTTGTCAAAATATCAAATTTAGTTCTCAGATGAAAGTTATTTGGCGGTCGAAAAACCGGCCCTAAGTAAGTTTTTTTTCTTAGTAACAATCTTTTTCATGACATTCAAAATAAACAATTTGTTCATGGGTGATTGGGTTTTCAGCTATGCTAGAATAACATTTAAGAAGGCTTAGATATTTAATTTTGGCTTAAAAATCGTATCGAACTAAACGAAATCATGTGAATTTTAATGGAATAATTTAATTTTTTTAATTTAATCACTTTTATGAAGGTTGATTAATCAAAAGACTTGAAAAAAAATTCAGTGATCAAACATAATTTTGCAAAATTATAGATATCACAAGAAAGTAGAATGTAGAAATTCTACAAAAGATGTGGTAAAATTGCTATTTGATGAAATTGCTTTGCAAGTCTGCACTCCAGATTTAGGAACTATTCAGCTGAATTTACGTAGCAAAGTATGGAGTTCAGCCTTGCGGAGTATATCAAATGGGACCCATATTTTAATACCCATGACTGCATGAAAAGTCGGTGAAATTTTAGTGCCATTCGCGCACTACGAATTATAAAAACAAAACTGACATCGCAATAAAACTAGCACTTACGCTTTGCACTCAAGAGATGTAAACTAAACTTTATGTTGTCAATAATCGCGTGTCAGGCCAAAGGCGGAGTCAAGGCGGACCCGGTGCGGTAGCAGAGCGGGAGGGGACCGAAAGCGGTAGCGAAGCGGGATTTATTCTTCAAAACCACTGACCCTTAATTTCTGAAATTTTAATCTAAACTGTTTTCTAAGAAAATATACGGAAAACGAACGAAAAAGTGTATAACTATCGTTCAGCCATTTTTTTTTTCATTATAGCTATCGCGATTGATTTGCTGTTATCCATTGAAGAGTTCCAATTTCCGAAGGTTTTTATCAAATTTAAATGAGACCACCTCGGGAGAATACGAGCTTAAATAAAAAAAAAATACTGCAATTGGTTCACAATAGCAGACATTGCTGAAGAAAGATACAAAAAAAAACGCCTTTAATTAAGAACCTCCTTTTTGGGTAGTCGGTATGAAGACTAATATTCCGCTTTGCTACCGCACTTTGACCACCTTTATTTCGTCTTTTGTCTGATGTATTTTGTTGTATGTTGGATATATGACTTAGATTGTGTTTTGTGTAATATGAGGCTTGTATTACAGTGGGTACCACCACGACGGCTGCGAATAACACCACATCTACGGCGACTACAACGACGTCCAATTTTAAAAGACAGGTGCGTAAATATTTAATTCAAACTCAAAACTCATTTATTCAAAATAGACTAGAATTACTTAGTTCTTTTTGAACGTCAATGTTACAATAGACAGCTCACAAAAAAGGCCACCCTTCACCGCTTCCTAGTGTTTATGCTGTGAAGAAGAAACGGCGCAACAAACTCCCCAGCAACACAGTTCTGTCTGTCATTATTTGCATAGCATATTGTTGGGCTCGTACGATTTGCAAGGTTAAGCTACGCTTGCCGCGCTCAGTCCGTGGACCGGTGACCGTTGGATAAACATCGAGACCCCTCCGAGCCTCGGAGAGCACGTTAAACCGTCGGTCCCGGGTCATACGAATACCTATGATAGTCGTACGGAAGCCCAAAAGTCTAACTTTAGGATATCGGCATTCCCTAGTAACTGGATTGAAGTCTGATGGCAGTTGCTCAGTGTAAAATACTGGTATTCAGCCGCATAAATCGAGCCACTTCTATTTTTCACGTATAATTGTTATTATTTTTGGTACCTAATATGGAACAGATCAATTCGAAACATATCGGGTGTAAAAAGACCCTTAACGATAACGAAAACCACATATTCTACCCATCATTGGGATCATTTTTTTCTACCAGACCATACCTGGGAAACCATTGGTTTTGGAGATATTGAAGGTCAAAGTACACATTTTTTTTTTAGTTTTTTCCAAAAACGTATTCTAAGTGATAATACTAAACTTTCTTCCAAACAACCTTATCAAAATTTTAAATTTTTCCTCACAAATTACGCATTTGAAGTTACAAAAACGCAACGAATATCAAACGTACACGACCGCCCTGGCTTAGCTGTGTGGCCGCTGCACGCATGCAAACGCGCGGCATCGCGACAACCACACATTGCGTGCTACAAAAAAAGCGTTTTTTTTATGCCAAAAAATAAAAGTCGTTTCCCAGCAATTATTTTTGGTCAATGTAGTTTAGTTTGATGTACAGAGTGCGTAGATTTCGGCTATGTGATGGGTCTTTTTACATCCTGTATATCGCCTAAAAGGGTATTTGATAACCTTTACAATGAGAGTAGTTTTTTGTCAGCTTAGTATAATCCATGAAACCAAAACTAATAACTAGGACACGTGAAAAAAGGAGTGGCTCGATTTATTTGCTTCCAAGTGTAGTTGGGAAAAAACTAGGCAAACCGATATTGTTGGGTTTGGTTACCCTTCTGCGGGGTTTGCGCTGAATGCAATAGCGAATCTCGCGACTCCGGCAAAAGGGTATTTGGAGGGGCACCTCCCGTTTTATGCCGTTTGGGGACAGGCTAGAATATAAAACTTCCTCACTGCACGCTGGGAATAGACGCGTGTTGTAATATTATACAAAACCCAGCACGCTTGGTGGTAGGATCTATACGGTGCACATGGCTAGCTATCACCCTCACATTAAAGTCCGGCGCCAAGCAGTTTACTGTGTTCCGTCGTGTGTATGTGAGAGACAGAGGAGTACAGGGAAATCCCTCGATATATCTGTTACTTGGATTCGTATTCTCTATCTTAGACTGTGTTATTTTGACTGCCTCGATGGTCTAGTGGTCTCAAACGCAACTGCTGAGGTTGAGGTCCTGGGTTCGATCCCCAGGTCAGGCAGTGTTTTTGGGTTTTTCCGTGTGGAATTTCTCAGTAACAGCCCAGAGTATATGTGCTTGTAACGAAATAAGGGTGTATTGTACACCTCTACCCAACCCTTCCGGCAATACAGGCGTGATGTTATGTTATATGGTACTTATAATTTGTATTTCTCGTTTCAGAACACAATTGACTCGGCGTCTATCAAAGAGAACACTGCGCGGATCGCTCAAATGCAGGTACGAAAGGTATACGAAAGATATTCATCATTTTTGTGTTTACTTTTATGTTTATTGAGTCCGGTTGTGGGTTAAAAGGCAAGGCCGCAGTTAGCGAGCGTGCAAGGTGTGCATAGCACATTGGATAGTCCATTTCATACAATACAATACTATTTATTGTACACAATCACAAAAACAAACAAGAAACATTACTATGAAAATAGAGATGTACAATGGGCGGTCTTATCGAACTATACCACATTCACAGGAGCTTGAGACAAAATGTAAACGAAATACTACTCTAAAATTATCGCCATTGTATTTCTTGTAATTGACATCTCCGAACAAAGGAATTATTCGAAAAGTGGGTAGTTCTTTGTTGACATTTTATCTCATGCTTTAATGAATATAGTATAGGTAGTTTCTGCCAGACAACCTTGGGATGGACATGATTTGCAAAAAAATAGAAAAGGGTAGTTCGCCGTGTAACAATAAATAAGGATTACATGACATTAAATTAAGTTCTCTAAATTAATCTGAAACACAAATAAATATTATGTATGAAATATATAATATTAACACGAGACAACTGGCCCGCCAAGTCACTAGTCAGTAGATTTTCAGCTCATCTTGATGGATTGTTAAGTTTCATAAAAGTATTATTATATTGTGTTGAATCTCGGCTAAAATAAAAACAAATCGTTGTTTATTTCTATACATTTTCTTGCTAAAATGGGTCTTATTTATTAAATTATAATAAATAGTTTATGTAATTTTAAATCCTTACTATACTCACATTATGAGTATAGTAAGGATTTAGAATTTATTGACACTATTTTTTTAGTATTTTAAGTGGGAGCAGCAAAGTGATATTGCATGCAGGGAGGTTAGCGGCGGCTTTGCTAAAAAGCTAATACTAGTATAATGTAGTTAAGGTTAAGTTCAAATCTATTCTATTTAAACAAGCAACGTTAATCGTCTACATAATCGTGCGGTTTTAGTTTGATTTAGTCTAATATGTGGTGTAGAAAGTTTTTGAACTTATGTAGGTAGGGTGGTGGGATAAGGTTTTTCCAGTATATTATTATAGTGATCATTCGATAATAATTGTATTATGTTTTAATTAGAGCTCAGCACTGCAAGTAAAAATGTGTGAGAAAGAATATTAACAATGCGTCATTCGTTCAACGCAGATGTGTGCATTCTGCAACTGTAGGACAAACTTAAACAAATCAGTTGCTCGTCATATTTGACATCGCTAATTAACAGTATGGTACCGTTTAGATGTTTGTATGAATGACACACGTGCGCCTTGTCGAGCGCGAACTTTAATTGTGCACTAGTCGAGCAAGAAATGTACCTACTAAATATGAGTCGTTACCCGTGGTCCCGGTGGGTCGACCCATTACCGGGCCCACGGGTAATTTTATTTACCCGTAGACCCATGACACTAGAAATTGAAATTCGATAAATACTTAAGGATCCTGATTATGTCGATAGAAAATAAAAACTTTTAATTAGGTACGGTAAAGTTTACTTCTTTGGTAAAAAAATATCATTGTATTTTGCGACTTTTGATGTTTCTAATATAAATTAGATTCCTTCGTTCTCATAATATTAGCCATGTGGCATTTTGTACAATCGGCCCATGTAAATGGACTTTTTTATTTAGTTGGCGAAACTTCACAGACGATGGGTATCGGTATCTATTATTAGTTTCATACATTTAATAGTTTACTGTGAGCGTGGTATCCGTTCCCTAAGTACTAGGTAAATAATATTATTGTACTAGGGTGTCATGACCCAGTTGACGATTACTTAGGTGACTAAAGATTTAATCAAAGACTTAGGTGGTATTTTACCAACCTATCATTAACCGTTTATTAAGTTAATTCACTCTCTAAACTTTTCAATACTCGTAGCTAACATTTGTTTCATGACAGCCTTGTACTTTTTGCTGGTAAAGTGCCCAGAATTATCAGAATTTAAGTACTTATTAGCTGCTTTTTTTAAAAAAATAGTACTCACTAACTAACCAAGTTACTTGACTTCATGACAGCCTAGTACTTTTTTAGTACATTGAAAAATTTACTGTACCTACCATATTTTGAGAATATCAGAAGGAAGAAACCGAGAAGTTCGAACCTTAATAGATATTTTTGGATTTTGATAATTTTACTAACACGTTCAGGAGTCGCATTGAATTCGTATATTTATGCCAGGACTCTGAAACATTGTACGTCCGGTGTCTTTCTCCGAACAATTCACTATAATTGCAAAATCATAAAAACCTCGAACAAATAATAAAATGCAAATAATTATGTCAAAATGATAAACGAAAACAAAAACAGAAAATCAAAATTTTATTCCTTGTAATGTGTGAATTGTGAACTCTTTCGACCTAATTAATTCAATTATTTCTACTAGCATAATTTGTTCGTAGCTCTTACCTTTATTATCGATCGATATTTACATTTTTTCGAATGTAATCTCTAGTGTCATGGGTCTACGGGTAAATAAAATTACCCGTGGACCCGTTAATGGGTCGACCCACCGGGTCCACGGGTAACGACTCCTAAATATCAAACACAAATATAGTGACTCGTTGGCATATGAATACACACATTGAAGACAGATGTTGGACTGCCGTGCCAAGTTATCGTAATTGATCTATACTAGGAATGAGGGTATCATGGCATTTGTTGAAGTGTTCGGTCAGTAGTTGAGCCCTGCGTGTCCGTAACTCCTCAGGTGCAGAGCACGACGCGGCCGAGCAGCGCGCAGCCCAAGCTGGAGCCGCGGTCGCGCACGCTGACGGGCGGCGCGCGCCGCACCACCCACGCCGCGCACGACGCGCCGCCCATGCCGCCCAAGGTCGAGCCGCCGCGTGACACGCCTACGTATGTACACTACTTACCCATACATACATTATGCCTATGGATATTACAGACCTTTTTGTCATGGCTCTCATTTCCATAGTCTATACCAAAAATAATATCGGTTTCAAAATCCAAGATGGCAACAATGATATATCGGTATAACTTAAAAACTAAATAATAGCACAGTCTACCTACATATTGCTCCTTTCCGAGGGGAAATGAGTGGAACTTATGTCCCAAGCTGCCACACTGCTACTCGGGATATAAATTCCAAAACTTCCTCTTTTTGATTTCGAATAGAAGTGAAAAGTTCATAAGAGAGGACGTACCTACTATAATCATGTTTCAACCATTCGTGCTTAACATTTTGTAATGTTTTTTATCAGTTAATACCATTTTTGATACCCTTTTGTATCAAATCGTGTTATGTTAACTTTCATTTAAATGTTTCAATATCTTTGAAATACATGTTACTCGTCCACGTCTATTGATTGTTATTAAGTTATTGTGAGGTACTTTTTATGTCCAAATAATTTGTGTTAAAACATGTGTTTATGTGTCTGTTTGTCTTATTATAAAACTCTTTATAAGGGAAAAAGCTACCCTTAATAACTAAAAGTAAAGTAAAAACTATCTTAAGTATATTATCATATAAAATATATATGTTTATGTAACCTTCAACTTACACTGTATATATATCCGATATATATTTATGTACGCATGAGAAGGGACTAACAGCATGCTTGACCGACGCACTAAACAGCGCCCCGCCGGCGGCCGACACTAAAAACGGCACCGGAAGTACCAGCAACGGATCTACCGGAACTACTGGTACCACGGCTGGTGCCAAAACGCACGTGAAAAGTGCGTCTATATCGTCGGCGAGCGGAGCGCCCCCGCTCGGTGCTGAGGCGCAACCACACAACGCATCCGCAAGGGACCTCGCGCAGCCGCGCCCGAGGTACTACTTAGTACCAATACCGGTACCCGGTACCAATTAGTACCGCTCGCTTCGTGGTAGTAGCTTCGCGCTGGTTTTTTTTGAGCTTGGATTCACAGTTGGTTTGTTTTGGTTCTTCGGGCTGCTACAGTTCGAACAACGTAATAGGTCCGATTTGATGTTTGCATAAAATCACAAAATCAATGTGTACAGACGTTTTACGCCTTCGATGTTAAAGAAAGTCGCCTTTTTATTTATCTTAACGTAGCGCTCTCATGATAAAATGAAACTAAAGGGCATTGGAGTAATTATTACTATAGGTAGGTCTAGCGCATGGGTTCCCAACCAGTGGGGCGCGCCCCACATGGGGGGGCGTAGGGTGATCCAAAGGGGGGCGCGACGAGCGGCTTAAAAAAAAAAGCATAGTTTCGCGCGCTTTTTAATTGATACATTTTTTTTTTTAATTGATAAAATTGTAAATAAAGTGCAGGCCCAATGTTCTCACTAATGGTCATTATTATACGTTGTACACGATTAATAAATTCCATTAAAGTTTTCATCGTTTGTTTTTTTGTCCATTGTAGTTGAGTTGGGATAAGGGGGGCGTAGTATTTTAGCGTAAACTTTAGGGAGGCGCATAGGGTAATAGGTTGGGAACCCCTGGTCTAGCGCATAACTGAGTCAGTGCCTGGCGTATGGGAGCGGCACGGGAGGGGTGACATATGACGTGACATGACGTGTCGGAACTATCTCGCTATACACGTGATAAATATAATGAAGATACCTCTTAAGATATTTTTACTACTAGATAATGAAAGTGTTAATCATTCATACAGTGATTCGGGTACAGACAGCGATACGGAATCTGATTAATTAAATATGCGATTTGTTTGTTGTTGTTTCAGTTGTTTCAGTTGAAAATATATACTATTAAGGGCCGATTTTTCAATAGTCAGATAAATTTTATCCAACGAATAAATATGACGGTTTGATAGATTTTCTATACAAAAGCTGTCAAAACTTCAAACTTATTCCCCTGATAAAAGTTATCTGACGATTGAAAAATCAGCCCTAAATAAAATAATATAATTATTTTAACTTATTTTTTTGTTTACATTGTCACGCGCAATTATATTAATTAACTAGCTGTACCCGCATGCGTTGCAATGCACTTTTTCCTACCTACTACCTACCTACTACCTACCTACTACCTACCTACTACCTACCTACTACCTACCTACTACCTACCTACTACCTACCTACTACCTACCTACTACCTACCTACTACCTACCTACTACCTACCTACTACCTACCTACTACCTACCTACTACCTACCTACTACCTACCTACTACCTACCTACTACCTACCTACTACCTACCTACTACCTACCTACTACCTACCTACTACCTACCTACTACCTACCTACTACCTACCTACTACCTACCTACTACCTACCTACTACCTACCTACTACCTACCTACTACCTACCTACTACCTACCTACTACCTACCTACTACCTACCTACTACCTACCTACTACCTACCTACTACCTACCTACTACCTACCTACTACCTACCTACTACCTACCTACTACCTACCTACTACCTACCTACTACCTACTTACTACCTACCTGATATAATTACTTTTTTTTTTTAATATCAAAATTTTCTTTCATAAGAACCTTCTCCTGAGAATTACGAACAAAACAAAAAAAAAATTAGCGAAATCGGTCCAGCCGTTCACGCGTGATGCGATGACCAAGGGAAATAGCGATTCATTTTTATATATATAGATTTAAAATAAGTACACACAGGTAAAAATCGTAAGAGATATATTAATTACCTATTATATTCTTGTACACCTTGAAGAAAATGTACTTTTTAAAAACATAGACACTGAATCACAGTCGGTTATTAAGTTATCACAACAAAGTTAATCATAAAAAGGGAAAATAGCAAAAATATCGGACGTTCCTCAATGGCGGTTATTTTACTTACTACTCTAGAGCGCATGCGCGTGCCGCTCTTTTTAACCTGTGGTACACATTTTTCCAATGTTGCCAACAATATATTAATTAATTTATCACGTATAAAGCGAGATAGTTCTGACACGTCGTCATATGTCACCCCTCCCGTGCCGCTCCCATACCCCAGGCACTGACTCAGTTATATACTAGACCTGTAGTGTTGACAAATGTTTCGAAATAAATAAATAAATAAAAATTACTCCTAGTATTTTAACAGGTGTCAAATCGGACCTATTAGATTGTTACAAGTATAGTAACGTAGTTTTTGTTCGATGGGAAGTTTGTTTTCCATGGTGATGTTTGTCGTTAGTTCTGCTGAGAAGGATTCGCAGTAAAGGTGCTATTCTCTGCTAATTTTGGCAGGTTTTTGCTTCGCAGTGATTTAATATTGACAGAATCTGATATTGCTGAAGTCACGAAGCTTTTGATTTTATTTATATTTTTTCTTTGTATCTTTTTAGTTCTGGGATTTTCGTTTTTTTTTACTTTTTAATTGGCTTGAAACACTACACTAATATAATGAGCTATTGCAAATGAAAGCTGATTAACTTTTTTTTTATTTTTCGCACATAACTTTTTTGGGTATTTTTTTTTTCTTTTTTATTTTTAGATTTGCGTTTAGTTTTTCTTTTTCAGATTTGATGTTATAACAAGCTTGGTTTTTTTTAAACTGTAGAACGTAGTCTTTTGTAGTAGCGATAGACGATATATTTAATAATAATTGTAATTTATACTTTTGTAAATATTTTCTTGTATATTTATTTCCCATTTTTATTTATTTATTTTATATTTGACTACACATTCATTTATATTATTTTATTTCAACATATCACTATAAAAAAATATTTTTACTTATTTATAATTTATTACCTAAAGTTTTTTTTAAATTATCTGGCACAGTAATTTATTGGGTGTTTTTTTTTCACTTGAATTTTGTAGCAGTTGTAGTCAGTCAGCATATCAAACGTTAAATAAATATATATAACAATGTACGTCCGTTCGTTACAGCTTGAACTCCCAGGTGTCGGCAGGAGCAGCGACGGGTGCGCGGCGGGAGTTCCCCAACCCGCTCGTGTTCCCCAGGAATGTACCTTCGCGGTCCACCTTCCACTCAGGTAAAACAACAATTGCTATCTCTCTTAGGTCAAAATATAATGTTCTTTTTGGGGCTTACGGAAGCCACCTTTGGCAAACCAAGAACTAATAGTAGGAGTATACATTTTAGGGTTATTCAATCTGGTGTTGAGCTCGCTCGGAAGTACTTGACAGATTACGGATCAATGATCATAGTACAATAATTAGTCAAGAGTGAATAGGTTACTTCTAGGCAAGCGTGCTTCACCGTCGACCACATCATCGCTTACCATCAGGCGAGATAGAGGACAAACGCGAGACGATCGATAAAAAAAAATGTAGATGCTTTTGCACCTTCCAGCAATACGCATCGAATGAATTGATTGTCCTATTCCTACCTGGAACAAAGTATAAAGATGCAAGAGACGTACAAGAGACTCATAGTATGTGTAACTATCAGAGAGAGAGCTAATAGAATCGTGTAGGAGTGAAACTATCATTACAGTTACAGCTAATATCTGTATGTCACCCATATTGCGGGTATGGTAAATATAATAAATGAAACCAACATAGACTCTCTACTATTGACAGTACTTATATTTGGGTTAATGTTAATAACATGAGCTAGGTCACAGTGGCGTAGGGTGAATTTTCTTAATAAGGGAAGCCGGACCAAAAAATGCTTACCTTGCTCAAGTGTGATGCGTGAATTCCAGTAACTACTCGTTTCGAAAGGGAAGCCGATAGGAATCGAGTTGTATGGAGCCTTCGCCACTGCTAGGTCACAATGTATTAATTTACATGAGGACGAGCTAATGAGATAATAGAGGTCAGACTTCTTCGGCTGATTGCCACAGAAAGCGAGCAACGTTTTTTTTTGCTGTAGATGGTCATAGGGGACGGTTTCTACGTAACCGGGCAGTTATTGGCGAGACCTGAAGGGTCTCCAGCCAACGGGGGGGAAGTAAAATACTTAACCTAAGCTAACTACTTATATACGTCACATCATGACTCTGCAACAATAGCACTAAGGGCGACCCCTAGTGCGGGGAGCACCAGGCACAGGGCGTTGCTGACGGGGACTTAGGGGGGGGAGACAGCTTGATGAGGGCTGAATTATCGGTGTGACTGGCAAGCAACGTCCAATGACAACAGCTTTTATAACGTCGGGTGCGTTGATTCATGACGACGACTACCCTTCTTATCTTTAAAACGTTGCCCAGTGTTGCCAGCTACTGACTAAGTGTTATATATTTAGTTAATATTTATATATAAAGTAGTGATGTTATCCCGTCAGGTCAGACGCGGTCGCGCGGGTCGAGCGGCGGCGCGTACGGTGACGGCGGGTCGCCTCACCAAGCTCGCCCCTCATTCTTCTCCAAGCTGTCCTCGCGGTTCTCCAAACGGTAAGTCGCACTACTGCCTACTCTATATAATTATATATATGGGAAAATTTACTCAACAGTTTGTGTCATTTGTAACGATGATAGATGATCATTTTTGGGAGTATACGATCTTGTTTTTTAAACTAGAATATTTACCAGATTTACGTAATTTTTTGCTTCTGATATATAAATCTGGTTTTGAGACATACAGGTTGGTCCAAAAGTCAACGTCAAGTCGGGAACAAATGGTAGTGCAGTTTGACGGATCAGAAAATAAACTTGAAAAAAAAACGCTTTTCTTAGGCTGAAGCCAGACGAGCGTAATTTATAGGACGCAAAATGAATCTGCGTAATTTTTTGGAAGGATTTAGTAAGTAAATCCTTCTAAAAAATTACGCCGACTCATTTTGAGCCGCGTAAATTGCGCTCGTCTGGCTTCAGCCTTAGATTTATGAGAAAACATTTTATTCATGATAACTTTGAAATTCTAAAATGATGAAACTTTTTTTTTCTGAACAATCATTTTCTGCCCTTTTGATTGTTCCCGGATTGACGTTAAGTTTTGGGACATCCTCTGATAAGGGACCGAAAGTTTGGAATACATTAGAATATGCATAAAATAAAGGTCTTTTGGTCCCTGATAATGATTTTACAAATCATAATTATACTAAAATCGTTACAATTGACGCAAACATTCTTCATTTTGAGGCAACCTTTTTATGCTTGCCTCAAAAATGTTCAGGAATCACTTTTGTTATTAATACATACACTGTAACATACACAGTTCTTCATTCAGTGACTAACCTGACGTATACCGTTGCACATAAATATTATTTCGGTGGTGTCCTTTTATATTTTTCGTTACATTTATGGCCCCCATAAGCTATCGCTTGATGCTAGCTCGCTCGTAGACTTTCTTTTGAAGTTTTGAAGGCGTTTTGTTTCATATAATATTTTTTATTATTTTTTTAAATGAGAATAAGTAATAATATATATAATAAAAAAAAAATTTTTTTCTAATTTTTTTTTGTCTTAAAATTTTCCATGTTTTATTAAAATAATGATGTCATAGTGTTCATATTGTTCATAACTTTGGGAATATTAAATTTTCTCTAAAGTGTTTTTATTTCTTTTTATTCTATTGATTTTAAAATGACACAAAACGTCTTCAACTTAATTGCCTCATATAGCTACATATCACTGCTAAGCATCGATGTTAGCGATCACAGCTTCCACGCACCTATGTCTGATCACCCCACTTCATTTCATTAAATAATTATTAATATAACTTTAGTATAATTAGATAGTGATCTTAGATAATGGCGCCCAACATGGGACCAAAACTATTTCTTAGTTATTTTTTTTGTATAAAAGGGTTGTGGAGAAGACTCGTGAATTTAATGATTTTCAAGGAATATGAATATTTGGATGGTGAATTGGAGCTCTTTTTGATAATGTTTTTAGTACAAATTGGGACACATATTTGAAAAAAAAAAAAACTTTTTTTTCTCCTTTTTCTTGCTGTTCATGTTTTGGGACTTGATATTGTAGGGTTAGGTATTTTAACCATTACTTTTGTTAGGGTTTTTTTTTCTATATTTTTAACACAAATTTTAACCACTATTTTAATCTAAAATAACACGATTTATTATTACATATTTATCTATTGCTTTATTAACTACTTAAAATGTACAAAAACACTTTCAGACGAGCTCCAAATGATCCGTTCACGAACCTACGTCTATTATTTATTATTTGTTGTAAATACTTTTTATAATTACACCATAGACACACTACCTGTCTCTAACTTGTCACTATTAACCCATTCGTATGTCTCGTTATGTGTGAATCATTATGTGTGTTTATTTATTCATTTTTTTTATTATTATTATTTCTTAAGATCAAATTGTCTCCCTCTAAAGATTCCGAGCTCTTTATTTTTTATTTTTAATCTCGCGTCAACGCAGGGGATGCACGATGCTACCTACCTCCCGTTTCGTCTCGTATCGCACTCAGTTCTACCGGTAAACGCGCTCAAGTCCCCCTCAAATGTTACTAAGTAGTTTTAGTATCAAAGCATGATGTACTCCCCTTATTTTTTTATTTTTTTTGTTAGTTTTTGCTAAACTAAAGTGTGAGCTAAGGCCACAAACATGCCTACATGCTTTGAGTGTTGTCCGTAGTGCTTTATCGATAGAAAAAATAATGTAAGTATTCGGTTTGTGCCTCGTCGACCTTGAGAGGTGTACGGAAGCAAAAAAATAATAAAAAAGTAATAAAAAAATAATAATAAAACATCTCTCGTGCATCCCCCGTGTGACGATATATTTCTTACCTAACCGTACGCTTCTACTAACGAATGTCGACGGTCGCGACCTCTACCGGTTTTACAGTTTCGCTTTCTAGTCTATTCCACAACCCTTTAATTGCGACGTGACGGACTTTTTATATTTTTTTGATTTTTTATCTTTATTTAACGGAGGGAGTTGCGTTTAGTATTGTGCATCTTGTGTTGCGTCGCGAGACTTTTTAATTACAATAGGATTGCCATACGTTAAAAAAATAACCATTTATTGTGTATTTCAAAAATATATTTCTATAAGAAATAAATATATATTTTTTTAAATTGTATTAGTTACAATTTAATATGTGTTGCGGTTGCCAAACAGAGCGATTTTCCGGAAGGAGAATATGAAAATTATCTGTTTTATGCAATTATTTGCATTGAAAAAGTGAGTGAACATAGATAATTAAATAAAAAAATGCCAAATGCTTTGTGTCCTAATAACGTACAAATATGGCAATCCTAACCAGTGGCAGAGAATACTCAGAAATACTTGTGCCTAAAAAAGCGAGCCGGATCGGGAAGAGGGGGGCGATTCGACACCTGATTGGTCGATTCGCTTACCCGTTCCGTTGTACGCAGGTTGAATCAGAATCCTTGAATCGTCGGCCACTGCGGACGTGCGGAGAAGATTACGATTAAATATTATTAATAAATTATAGGGAATTGTATACAGTACGGACACTCCGTCGGTTGAGAATTATTTTTGTTGATCGACGGAGTCTATAACAAAAAATGTTCAGTGTATTAAAATGTTATACGACGAAACAATAGTCTTAGGAAAATGATATTCTATATTTTGATACAAGAAACGTATCTAATATGACATATATTTTAGTTTTTTGTTTTCTTTACTTATCAACAGTGATCGGAAAAGGGTGAGCTAATTTACCTAAACTTCAAAGAACAGAGACAAAAACTGGAGACTTCCTTACGACAACATTTTTTTTCGTGAAAATTATTCCGGGTTTCGGGACATCACTAAAGTACATTTAATATTAATGTTAATAGTGCAGCAAACAATTAAATTCGTTTCCTATTTTTGTTTCCCAAAATTGTCACAAAACCAGATGACACGTTTTTCATTGTTTTTAAAAAGAAATTGTTTATTGTTTTCAAAAAAGGAGATTGTCTTTTATTTTTTGAAAACAAATGAAAGACAATCTCTGAGAAAATTCTCCCGAAAAAAAAATGTTGTCGTAAGGAAGTCTCCAGTTTTTGTCTCTGTTCTTTGAAGTTTAGGTAAATTAGCTCACCCTTTTCCGATCACTGCTTATCAAGCACGATAAAAGAGCATATTTTTATGAAAATTCTAGTTATAAATTGCCAGTATGTCAATGGTTATTACGTGAGTCTGAAAGTAAACCCGGATTTTTAATACACTGAATGTACTATAACAAGATGTTGTTCATAAGTGTTAATCATTTTTTTTTATAATTGGCGTAACTTTGAAGATCCATTTTTAGTTTACATACAGTTAAAAATTCGATTTGTAATCATTATTGTCATTATAAAAAATCGCGACGACTTCTGTCTACATGTTATTTTATTGAAATTAATATTCTTTTTAATTTTCAACAATGTTAAGGCTACGAGTTTTCGTACAAAATTAGCAAAAAGTACACTCAGAGTGTGAAGTGACACAAATACATAGTTTATCTTTTAATTATTTTCTTAAAATAATATGTAGCGGATTACTAGTCCCGTCGTGAGTTGCATTTTATCACTAGCTCATAAGAAGTATAGAGTTCTATTTTCGAGCGAATTTTCAACATTCCAGGGTTCCGTATATATTTTATATTTAAGTTCACAAAAAAGCACAAATCTTGTTTTTTGTTTTTTATAATTTTACTTTCTATCTAAATTCTGAACTCTGCCTAAATCGTTAAAAATGTCATCGACTGAAACAATATTTTGTATATTTGTATTGCATATTATACTGTATAAGTAAAAATTTTCTGTATAAAAATCTCATTGTTGAGTTTTTTTGATGTGGACCATGTTAGAAAAATGTACCTTTAGAAAAAAAATAGAAATAAAAAATAAACGAGTTTTACATTTCATTTTAAGAAAACAAAATATCTACTTCGTTTTCTTTGCCGTGTTACAAAATTTAAAAAGTTTCATTTTGCTATGAAGTACTTTATATTCTGTACCTATTTTCTTGGAAAAATTCTATCTAAAAACCTACTCATATGGTCCACAATTCAATTATGATTATATTTAAGGCGTGAGTGAGATAATTATCAATATATAATTATGTTATTATTATACATCCATAAAAATAGTATTTTTTTAGCAATTAAGATTCAGGCGAACCTATGGCTTTGGTACAAATACTCAGTAGATGTTACCACATAAACGGACTAACACGTTTAGGCAGCTGTATTTTAATAAACAACAAATTAATTAAGGGCCAAAAAATAAGATATTTTTGTCCTCAACTGTACCCTATAGTGTTAGGGATGTGTCTGTGTAATATTGTTAAAAACATTTTTTATACAAGGTGAAATTGAAATGTTGTAGTTCTTGCTGAAGATTTTATTATTTTAAAGCGCGCTACACACCTTCAGTTAAAACTGTGCGATTAAACTGTTAAATCGGACTGTATAAATAAATTGTTAGGTATGTAGGTGTGTTTGTTCTACACATCTAACGATTTATTTGTCAGTTTAATCGCACAGTTAAAACTGAAGGTATGCAGCGCACTTAAGCAATGTTAGAAAGTCTTCTAAACAAAAGTAAGTAAGCATTTTTTGAAAACTTTCAGTCTTAAACTATATTTTTCTTTATCATATAAACTTTGGTCAAACATAAGCTAGTAAAAATATTGATTGTGATCGAAAATAATACCCAATCATGGCACTGATTAGACTGTCATGAATTAATATCTATCATGAATTTGAAAAATGGATAGATGGGCGACCATACGTTGAGACACTTCCGTGGCTCGCAGAGCACGTTAAGCCGTCAGTCCCGTGTTTCATACGAATAAAGTCTGACAACCGGTCTAACCTTAGGATATTAGCATTGCCCAGTAACTAGGTTGCGGAGGTCTGATAGCAGTCGCTCCGTGTAAAATAGTGGAATTCACCTGCTTCTGGTTAGACTGGAAGCTGGGGGTCTACTCCCTAAGCACGAAGTCCGTGGTTTCGGCCTTAGTTATGAGCGTTTCCTACTCCCTATCACCTACGGACATACGATTATTTCCGGGCCCGAACTAACAATGAATGACAACACGATTTGACAGTTGTTCCTACTACCGATATGTGTTTTTGCCCGTCCGAAAAGTTGAACTTGACACTTGTTTTGTTCACTCCTACGTTTCGGGCTACTTTCGGACGTGTGACTAACTTCGTTAACGGACTTAGGGAGTAGGCCCCCTGACTCCAACATAATTAGCAAAATATCTTTAAAAGAATTGACATTAAATTTCACACCTTGTATAACAAATTAATAGTTTTGATACTGCACTTTCTAAATGTCCAATTATAAAAAAGATCTATCTCGATTTATCTATAAAAAAAGATATCCATAAGTGTTTTTACATTTCTCATAAACTTCCCATACTTTGACTCATTAGTATGTTAGGTCGTGTAGGTGGTCTTTAAATAAATTGTACATAACATGTGTTTAGTGCGAGTGTGTCGCGTTTGACGTTTTCTAATACTTTTCTATTGTTCGTGAAAAGTCCATTATATCATAAATGTAAGCGTATTTAATATATATTAACGATTCTTTTTTTTTTATTTTCAATCATAAATGGGGGTACTTGAGTATTTTTGACGTTTTACACTGTATATTAGTGTTATATATAGTTGTGAAGCGTTTAGGGAAATTTATTATTGCGTTGAACGGTGTAATAGGTGTATTTCTTTATATTTATTCGTTTTCTTCTATATTTATTAGTAAAAAAGGCCTCCTAGAAATCTGATTCGTACAAAATATTGGTAATGACATCAATATAAAGATTTAGTTTTGTTAGAGTCTGAATAAAAACCTTTTTGACTAGATATTAATTATGAAACAATATTTGTCTGAGGCCCTCCTATCTTATTTATATTTATTATAATAATATTTAATATATTAGTACCTATTTCATAATATTTAAAATATTTAAAATATTATATAATATTATACATTTCTGGAAACAAAAGCTTTACCGTCCTCGTCTTTCAAAATTGAAAGGAAGAGACGAATAAAATTCTTTTCAAATATTTAGTAATGTATAATATTATAGTATTTATATATATTTATGGTTGTCTGTCCAGTATTTTCCGTTGAACATTAGATAGAGTACTGAACAAATTTTATGTCAAAACTTAGGTGCTGTTGTAAGGAATACCCGTGTGAAAAACTTGTATTTTATTGCTGTTATTAATAAAAATAACGTCTTCGGTCATGTGTAATGCTCAAAAATATTCGTTCGTACTCATAAAAAAATACTATCATCGTCGTATCAATATCGATACAATAGTTTTCGAGTTCAAAAATATATAAATAAAAAAAATATTAAAAAATCCTCCAAAATAACGAATGAACCCTTCCATGAAATTAATATTTTTGAGTAATACACAAAAATATTTTGACATTTAATTTAATAAATAAAAATATTATTGGGTATAGACAATATGTCAAACAATCTATAATTTTACGCACATAAATAGTGCATTATTTTTTTCTGCGAGCATTTTTTTTTAACTTTAAGCAATATGATTATTCTGTAACTATTACACGATTTAGGAACAATGCAATACATTCTAACTTAGTTCGCTAAGCGTAGTTAGATATTTAATTTTAATACTTTACAGCCGAGATTTTTTTTCTATTTTTCATCCTTTTTTTGCGTTTTCAGACGAAAAGTTTCTCTGAAGTGTGTTAGGAATTTAAATACACTGGGAAAAAAGCACGACAAATAATAATTGTTAGAAAAAAATATAGTTTACTTATTTTAACGACAGAGTACTATAGTTTGTATTCTATAACAGTTAAAATTATTTTTAATGTTTCTTAGAGCCTTGCTCACCCCATAGGGGATTATAGTGAATTTATGTATATTTTATCAACCGTCCATATTTTATTTTCGCTTCATTTTCCCAGTACATTTAAATTAATTAATTTTAATTGGGATTATAATACAGTCTTCTAAATCATGGGCATTGTTTTGAGATGCATTTAAATAATGTGATCTTATATTTTTTGGTTTTAGTAAAATTCAAAAATATTTTTTAGTAAAAATTTAGTAAAAAAATAATAAAAAACAAAAATGTTTTTGAATGTTACGGAAACGAAACACTTTGCTAAATAAGAGAATTAAGTTGACCTATGTGTATCGAAGTATGAATACCTATTTTGTTTTGACAGTACGCAATAAATGGATGTGTTACGCTTCTCCAAATAATCAAGTTTTTAATAACAAAATGTGTTTTATTTCATTGACCAACACCTTTATTTAATGAAGTTACATTTACAAAATACCAACGCAACTCCTTTTTATTTATAAAAAAAATACGGTACGTTTCTATAATAGTGCTGTTTCTGTCACGTTGCATTTTTTTTAACATGATTCCAAATTGTATTCTGCTATTTTGAAATAGTAGACTTTTTTAGAAATTTATTAGCGACCTAGCTATTCAAATTTACCTTAAGGTTTTACCGATTATGTATTTTATTTATATTTTAACATGTTATCATTTAGTTTTGTCAATTTTTATTGCTATTAAAATTAGCATTCACAGCTGAATAAACACACATTACTTTTCCTGCTAAAAAAAAGTTAGGTTCTTTTAACTAAGTTGTCATGCCTGGATCAACATTTACACTAATGGTGAATAAATAAAATTATCTATATAATAATATGGTGAGTATTTCTACCAGACTGTCTGTACTGGGCGAGTCGACCGGGCGTCAGAAACCGCGTATATTTTCCTCTCTGGACATCCAACGGAGGTAGGCCGCGAGGCGACTATCAAACACCTTTTTTTTTGAAGTTTTATTCCAAAGTTTTGGTGATTCGGGGACGATGTGTTTGGTTTTATTGGTGGGGGCGACGAAAACATGTTACCGTAATAAATTACGAAAACAAAGATTAATATAGTTGGAGAAGAAATATAGTGTTACAAATGAACTCTTAACAGTTTTGTGTTACGTACTAGGTTTCGGAAATTGATCAATTTTTCGAAATTCGCTTTCAAAATTTCGCAGAATAACTTTTTGAAGTTGTTCAATGTCCAGTACCGAGTAATCCCACAAAATTCTAAGAGTTAATTTTTAACAACCTGTTTAAGACGGAAGCATTCCAAAGAGATAATGAACGGACAAAAAAAAACGTCCTTTCTAAGCCCTTTCTAAACGAAGGTAAATAAATACATTTTCAAAAATTATGAATTCACTTCATAATTCGTGTGTCTTGCGATCTAGAATCATATTAGAATCTTCATAAAAATATCCACAATTTATGACATACCACTAAGGCCGCTTGCACAACGACTCGCTACATACATTTAGTCCTAAGCGTATTTGAAATGTCATTGTATTTCAGTCAATTGTTTGAAGTTGACAGAATGATGTTTTAATTATGTTTAGCACTAATTTTATTCACTGAGTTATCGTGTAAGTGGGCCTTATTGTCACTTCGCGCCACCACCAAAATGCCTGCATCATTCTGCGAAGGGTTTATTAAAAATTGCGTTTGTGTGTGTATTTTAATACGTATTCCAGCCGATTTGTACTTTTTAATACCGAAAAAAAGCATGATTTGCCCCCAAACATATGAAAATCAATTTAATTTTGAAAAAATCTCTCTCACTTTGCATGTCAGGGACATGCATATTTTTTCTTTTTTATAGGTAGCTAGATTTTTATGTTATACAAACTAAAATATAATACATCTATTTTATATAATCATTCGGACTTTTGAATTCTTTTTGGGCTTAAAAATGTTACAGTACTAAATTGGATGGATTACTCGTTTTCGTGAATAACAAAATTTAATATTCTTTTGTATTTTTTTTTACTGACAACTTTACCCAAAATTTTTGCTACTTATTAACCTGTCGTGTGTTGCATTTTGATCCCATAAAAGGTACTTTTTTAACATGTTAGGTCACAATTATACCAAAAAAAGAAAACACCTACTTAGGCATTGCATGTTTAAAAATCTTTTTTTCGTAATTATTTTTGGTACTTCTACGAAGTTTTAGAAACACATGTTACATTCATTTTGCCGCATTCTAACCATTTTAGAATTATTTAGGTAAAAAAATCACTTCGTAATCGCGTGCATGGTTTTCTTTTCTCTTTTTTTTTGTTTTTTTTTTTTAGTGTCATCATGGTAAGTAAAATTAGGAAAATTCTAGAAACAAATGTATCGCAGGCATGTGTATGATTTATGCCTTGTGTTGCTTGCTGAAGTGTGCTTATGTTATAGACATACTTTTTTTTAATCTGCACTTCCTGAGTTGATTTTTGTTATACGCTGGACATATTATATTGATATGTATAAAAACAATAGAGTAGATGAAATTAACGAAAAAATTGTGGTTAATATTAGAAAAATAGTTTTTGTTTTTTTAGAATTCTTTCTTGAGTGTTAATTAGACTTGAAATGTATTTTAAGCTTTATTCTTTCGAAAATTATTAAAATTATATTAAAAAAATGATTTTTCTTTTGTTTAAATTCGATTTTCTTTGATTACTCTGTACACCAATGGAGATAAATTCTTCCAGCGTATCACAAACTCTCAATGTATTATGTATTCGACGCCACACCCCGTGCCCTAGTGTTTAGCGTTAGTTTTTATGTTTTTCTGTTTTTAGGCCATTGGACGGTACCACCCCGAAGCATGCGGTAGGAGCTAGTCCACAATCCATGCTTGGGTAATTATCCTAGTTCATTTTATCCTGTTGTTAACTGTCCAGCTAAAATTCGTTGTTTGTGTCTTATCTTTCTTTTTGGACGTTTTTCTTCTAATGCTGTATGAAAAAAAAGATTTTTTTTTTTTTTCTTTTGTCTTTTTTTAGTTAAAACTACTTGCGTTGCGGTTGATTGGCTCGATTGTTTAAATAAGTTTCTTAAATGTCTTGCGAAACAAAACAAAAAAAAAAACTTCTAAAACAATGATTTAAGCCTAGTTTTTTTTGTTTTAAATATATATTTTGACATTAATAGCTTTCTTGTAAATAAATAGTGCTTCGCAAGACTCGCAGCTATTTTGATAATATCAATTATTAATACTCTGCATCAACCCATCCTTATTTCAATAATCGAGGTATGATGCGCTTCCGCTCACTAAAAACGCTTTAATTTTCATTATGACATTAATTACTAACTATCTTAGTACTACAAAACGTCACTAACAAGATCTACACAGTAAGAAATATAAAACAGGATCAAGTTAGAATTTTTGTATCAAAATAATTTACCTAAATTAATATTGGCTTCGTTGACTTAACTTTGCTTGGCACTCGATCCCCCTTATTCAAAACGATTCGATTACTCAGTTGTCGATCGATTCGGCTTGTTATCTCTTTTTGTCTCATTACGAGAATCTTAGACGGAACGAGATAAAAAATCGAAGCGGTCGACAAATGCAAAAGATTCTGAATCGGTGGGCAGATCCGAAATATCTTTATAATTTTTACTAAGTATTATTTTATGCGCATACCATACATCAGGCGACTCAGTTGGGCCATCACGGACTTAAAGCAAAGCCGCCGGCTTCACCCGGCGCGAACATGACGCAAAGCAAGCCGGCGCCGGCGTCGTAACCCACCGGGTAAAATCGCCGGCGCCGGCGGCTTTGGTGTGTAGATGCCTTAAGGTGCAAAGTTAAGCCAGCGAAGAAGTTCATTTGTTTATGATCAGTTCGTATAATGTAGCGTATGCACCTAGCCGACGCACGCCAATGAACGTTCGTCTTTTGTTGAATTTGAGCAAATTGTGTATAGAACGAGTTCGGTTTCATTCGGTTTTGAACGGTATTGCGCCTCGTTCGTTGGCTAAACATGTACGCTGCATTCGTCAAGTCACAGGTGATTTTAATTATAGACCGTTTTGTAACCGCTTGTTAGATGATAATTAGTAGAGTTGCAACGGATAGTGCTTCGGCCGGATACCGGATAGCCGGCGACTGCCGAAGCCGGATATCCAGCCGCCGGATATCTGGCTATAATGTAATATATAATTTGCCTTTAGTAGATTTCAAATATTGATTATAATTAGCTACCATAAGTGCCAGGTTGGTTTTCGAAATTAGTGTGATTATTCGAAAAATGTTAGCAAAAAATAAAAACGTCATAATCATCATCCCAAAGTTCTTAAACGCAGATGTTTAAAATTTCGCAATAAGACAAGAATAAAAACAATCTGAAACTAATATTAATGTTAACAACGAAGGAGAACAATGATTTGTTAATTATTTTTTAAGGAAGTTCGAATATCTGGGACAAGACGACAATCCGGCCGTGCGCCGGATAGTAAATAAAATGCCGGATAGGCCGGATATTGGATAGTGGCTGGATATCCGTTGCAACTCTAATAATTAGAACTCTCGCGAAATACATTTCAGAAGCTGTTAAATCACTTGTGACTGTGATTTTTATCTCGTGAATTAAATAGGCTTCATGAACGTAAGCAAACTTGAAAATAAGGAAGATTGTTAATTAGACAAAAATGTAACCGCCGCACAATTTAAGAAATTGTCTGTCAGAAAATTCCAGAAGTCTGCCGGACTATACTCTGCTCATGTATATTGTATCTACTAAATGTCGCACACTTTCAGAATTTACCGAATACGGCAGTCTGCGGGCTCTAGGTAGTACAAAATGTACCTATGCGCAGAGAGAGTCCGCGCACGCGTTAGAAATTTTCTGAAAGACATTTCTTATAATATGCAGCCGACCTAAGTCCGTTTGTCGAATGTTGGGAAAATAACTTCTTCCTATAGCTCTCGCAGTCGTGTTTTATAACGAGTTAATTCACATCCGTAAGTTATCCAAGCCAGGAAAACACGTTAATAAAATTCCTTAATTTAAGATTGCTTAGGTTCTAAAACATCCTGAATGCCTTCTTATATTATCCATTTAATCTTACAACTGGGGAGGTTTGCTGAGAAGAATCGTGAAGATATATGGAGATTGTGTTTATGAAGACTCATGAAATTAGTCTTGCAGTTGCCGAGCCTAAGCTCTAGGGTTCGATTCCCAGAACTGGAAGTGTTTTCAGGGTACCTATTCTTCGTAGCTGCCCAGCCTCCTGATTCAGAACGATTCAATTAGTCAGTTGTCGAACGTTTCGATTTGCTATCTTTTTGTCTCTCGCTACGAGAATCGTAGACGAAACGAAATAACAAAGCGAATCGGTCGACAACTGCTTATCGAAAAGGTTCTGAATCGGGAGACTGAAGAGACTCGTCAGCCATCAAGAAAAGTATTTTATCTGCCTTCAGGAAGCCTAAAAACAATCATCAACACAAGGTTCGGTCAGCATCTTAAGCAATTATTATTTTTGCCCCACTCTGCTATTTCTCTTGTGTCGTGGGTGCGTTTACAGAAATAAATCTTACATACACAAACGCCCAGATCCGAAGCAACTATCTCCCAACAAACAATTAAGCGTTGGTTGCAGGTCATTTTAAAGCTTAGAGTGTTACTATTAATTTATAGTGGATTCGGTTGTCACTAAAGGTGATACAGTTTACTTATGAAATACGTTTAGCTCTTCAGAATGTATTAGAACTATAAACAACGAAGCAGTGTTTTCTTTACAGTTAGTGTAGTAGCAGTGGCTGCTTTTATACTTAAGACGTTAAAGCTTGTACCGGCCTGCAGCGCTAAAAGCTGTATATAGATCTTCATTAACTCCCTCTAATTCTTAATGCTATAAATCTGCTCTAGTGGAGTTGCTTATATATCGTAAGGCTGTATTTCAACTTCAGTAACGTCGTCGGTTCTGCAACGGAGTTAGTTAAGAGTGTAATAACACCAAACTCTGCATGCGTTGAATAACGCTAATATACAGCTTACACCTGTTAGACTAAAGGCAATGATAGGTTAAATAGTTATAGCAGTTTCGTAAGATCCTGATATAAAGGTTTTGGTGTTAGATAAATAAGTTGTAATTCTTAAGTCAACCATAGGCCGCACAATACTTTTAACTACTGGCGTAGTAGTTCATCGGGTGTCAAAATAGACTTAAGAGAGGACTGTAGCTTTAAGAAAAAATCGCCATTTTTTGTCACTTCTTGTCAACATAACCTAAAAATTTATTAATCCAATATCACTTTTAAGTAACGAAGCAGCTAAATTTTCCGAATTATTTTACATAGTTTTTGTATACAATCACTAAAACTAACCAATACTTGAACATGAGTGTCTAAAAACTATTTTAGGTTATTAGCATTTATAATTGTTTTCCTTTTTTTTCACAAAATCTTTATTTTTTTAAGGCGCATCAAAATTGAGATGCGAAACATAATATACAATCACATTAAACTTGCAAGCGCATTAATATCTAATTAAATACACTTCAAGAATACTGTTAATCAAAAATACTTTTCGTGATGAAAATGTTGCAATGTCCGCCAGATAAAATGAAGCACTCATGTTGATAATAATAACTCGACAAATTAAATAATTTGAAGACTTTAAAGCTTTTATTATTTGCTTTTGACACCGAAAACGCTACAAATGAGTTATTAGGTATCAAAATACCGATCCAAATTCTATCTGACACTGTTATAGATATTTTATGTAACTCAAGGAATCAATTAACTTCAATATAAAGGTGCAATAAAGTTTCAAGCGGAAACCGACGATCTTGTAACACCTCTCAAACACATCTACTAAAGGTTATATAGAACCACTCTAAAGGGTTTATACAGACTTTACCTGCAAAATTTTGCGCCAAAATCGAAGATATAAAGGTGTTATTACACTCTATAACTCTCTCGTTAGATCTACACTAACACTTTAATATCTAAGCAGAACTCATATACAGGTCCACTACAGCTTGTCTTAACGCTAAAATGTTAGTTGGGCTGTAGGCCATAATTTTTTTTTGTTCCGTGTGGGAATCGAACCCACGACCCGTAGCGCAGAAGCCAATCGCTCAGCCACTGCACCAAACGTGTCGTCAATAAGCAGTTTGGTTTTTTTTGTGACAGCAGAATTAGGCATTCTACTAAATTTATATTAATTCTCCTATTATTTAAAGTATTCAGAAAATATATATTATAAAAAAAAAACAAGTAGTAATTCATAAACCAATTTTGAAATGATATTGACTTCTGTTGCTGACCGAACAGTACACATTTTCGGAACTTTACTCATGCATTTTCTAACATTGAGTTGTGACATGTACAGACAAGGCAACGAGGAGCAGGTCAAGCCCAGGGTGCTCCGGTTCACGTGGAGCATGAAGACCACCTCCTCACGGGATCCCAACGAGATCATGGCTGAAATCCGCAAGGTACGTAATGCAACCTTTGAAATTACTACACTGATTCCCCAAAGAAGTGTTTTAACCGTGTGAGGATGGGCTAGCATGTAAAAATTCCTAATCGCCCGCTGAAAATAGACGCATGTTATAAGATTCAACAAATCAGCACGCTTGGTGGTAGGATCTATAGGCCCGCCTGACTAGCTACTACCTGAACAATACAACAGTCAAGCCAAGCAGTTTTCTGTGTTCCGTCATGTGTATGTGAGAGCCAGAGGGGTATACAGGGTGTAAACGAATTGGTGTAATTCCTTCAAACCACATGATCTATTAGGGGCCGTCTCCACGAGCGAGAGAATCGCGGCGATATTATCGTCGTGGCACGTATTTCTACACTCTCTTAGAACGCGTCTCCACACGGCGATTTTATCGTGGCGATAGTTAGTATTGAATTTGATGACACGGCGAGAATATCGCCGCGATTCACTCGCTCGTGGAGATGGCGCCTTAATGGTGTAGATTAATTAACCCCGCACGGGATTTAGATTGATTAAAAATGAAAAAAACTTTTTTTTTCGCAAAAAAGAAATTATGTGATAGAAAATTTCGATGCCATGCATGAATTAATGAAGGCATGGCGACACAGCTGACGGGCACGACTAGCGCGATATCTCTCCAGACAGTCAGTTAACTTGAAACGCTAAAATTACTCAGATACAGAATACAATGGTTCATTTTTTGTTTTTTTTTTTGTTTCTGAAAAAAACCTATGCAGGGTCAATCAGTGTCACCAGTAGATCACACGGTTTGAAGGAATTACTTGAATTCGTTTACACCCTATAGAGCAATACCTCTTTATCTCTGTGGTTTCCATCTTAGACCAGCAGACAGCGTTTACCTTCAGGAGCGACGAGGGTCAAAAGCGACTACGGCAAAGAATAAAAATAAAAAGAACCATTTTAATGTCTTTTTAGGTGCTAGACGCGAATAACTGCGACTACGAGCAACGCGAGCGATTCCTTCTGCTGTGCGTGCACGGCGACCCCAACGCTGACTCTCTCGTCCAGTGGGAGATCGAAGTGTGCAAGTTGCCGCGACTGTCGCTCAACGGCGTGCGCTTCAAGCGGATATCTGGTAAGTGATGTTTAGATAAGGGTAATTTTGAACAGTTTGAGAAGGGTAATATCGAACAAGCAATAAAGGGTAATTCGAACAAGCAATAAAGGGTAATGTGCAGAAGTTGAAGATGGATAATATCAAATAGTTAACATGGGTAATAATAAACAGTTTGAGATGTTTAATATTTAACAATTAGACATGGGTATGTGTACGGGTAATGTCTAGAAGTTGAACATGGGTAATATGAAATATCAAGAAATTAAATATGGGTAATGTTCGACAGATTGATATAGGCAATAATAAAATTATCATTGCCGAACTATAACATAATAATACAGCTATACGACAAGGCTTAATAAAATATGTACTACACTTTGTTATGGGTAATATTGAACAGTTTGTCAAGGGTAAACCCAAACTATATGATGAGGGTAATACTCAGCAGTATGATATATTATATTCCTTAAATTGATCTACCATGTGATCGTTGGTCCTCAGGCACCAGCATTGGCTTCAAGAATATTGCGTCTAAGATCGCGAACGAACTCAAGCTGTGACTGCCCGAGAGCCCACGGCGGCGGCGGCGCCGGCGCACCGTGACGCCCCCCTCCCCGGAGAGTCCCCCCTCCCCGTCCCCCTCCCGCGTGTACCGCGCGCCCCGCCCCCGCCCCGCCAGCCGCTCGTCGTCCGAGGAGCGCGGCACCCCCCCGCCGCCGCCGCCGCCCCCGCCCCGCTCGGACTCGCTGCGCCTGTCCGCCGAGGACATGGTGCTGGTGGCCAACGGCGGGGCCAGGACTCCATCGGGCGCGCTCGCACACTTCCTCGCGGCGTACACTCCAGCTGAATTGGCACTGGCTCGGTCGGATTACCTTCGGCCACCGGTTTCCCCGGCCAGGGGAACTCCAGTACAACCTCGATCATCACTATCCCTTCGAGTGGACAGCGAGGAACAGACTCGGCCGAGCCGTTCCCGCCTGGTCCCGCACGCTCACTCGTACAGCGTGCACACGCTGCGCCGCCAAGGTCGAACACGCTCCCCCCCCTCACCGGAGCTGAGCTGCGACTGTCTGCCCATCGATCCTATCCCGCCGCCGGAACTCTTCGACTTCTAATGAAGTCACTTTCGTTCGAATTTTGTAAAAATTGTGAGGCGTTCCGTTTTCAAATTTGATTTTATTTGAATAAAGACTGTTTTACTACTGGCTGGTATATTGTCTTTGAGAAATACATGTGTTATTTCCCCGTCAGATTGTAATCTGCATCTATATCGGCAAGTGGTTAAAATAGTCTCATCTTTCTTCTTTAAAAGGAGGGCAGTACAAAAGAAACTGTTCATTAAATTAAAATTAGAGTGTTAATTTTAATAAACGAAAAAAAAATGAAATGAAAAAAAAAACGATGTCTCAAAAATTCTCACTCTTCGAACGTCAAATTTGAAAACAGAACGCCCGCCCGACTCGAATTTGTATTATTATTCGATTTATAAATTAAAACAGTGTTGTCTACCGATCGATTGTTACTCGATCACTTGTATTCGATTGTTATCGTTCATTACGTTATCATTTGCTGTTTATGTTGAGATGACGACGGCGGACACGAGTTGAAGCAGCAATCTACTCTATCCACGATTGTATGAAAATAAATTAATTGATCGTGATTTCAAGAGTTTTATTTATGATAGTAGTGTTGGACAATGTATGGAGCGTATATATGTGCCAAGTGGTTATCATCGAGTGCGACGCAGTGAAATGATCTTTAAAACATAGTTATTCACCGCTCTCAATCAGTGCATCTTTGTATAAATAATTTTACTCGTGTCATGAATTTTTATTAATTACATGATTGTTTTTTTTTTTCTGTAGATAAGTCGTCTGCCTGCCCGTGTGTGCTGTGCACTTTTTTATTTAATTTATATTTGGAATATTGTTTTATCAAATCGTGTTTTTTTAAAAGACATTATTTAATACTGTTCATGGCACACCCAGTCAGACAGTGTTATTGTGCTATCGCTTATATACTATTACATTATGTATTTTAATCGTTGTAATAATGTACAAAGTGAGTTTGAGCTCAACAGATACAATCTAGCTTAGTGTTAATTATATTTTTTTTTCATTTTCCAATATAACAAAATATAAATACAAAATATGGCTGTCTTGAATAGCGATAAAATGTTTATAATGTCAATGTAAGTCAGTCGTGCGACCACTTTGCGTTGATACTCCGGAACTTTTGAAATTGAAGTTGTCGAGTGTCAACATAAACTGGTTGTACGACAACGCGGTCGCCCACAGCTGTTGCCTCTTTCTAATTAAAAGGCTGAATTAGAAAGTGTCAAAGGTTCTTCATGTAACTGTACGGGTCGGTACACACTGAATTTAGACGCGTTATAGTATACTTCACTTAAATTGTTAGACGTGTATTGTGATCAAAGTATTACGAAGTGTAGTTATAGCAATAATCGTTCATTATGATCGTGTCAGTGACTTCTTTCTACTCGATGTAATCAGCCTTTCGATATTGTGATTAACTAAAACCTTTTTTGTGTGAAGCTTTCGTTTTTTCTTCATATTTTTCTTTCGTGTGTGGACTGTCGCATACTTTAGGTGATAAATATTATTATAATAAATAGGTATGTCTGTGTGTGTGCAGTGAGGCGATCGCGGTCACTTTTCTATTATATAATTAAGTGTAGTGTTATAACTTTTACATGGAATCACAAATTCTGACGTGTCGGCGACGACTGTCGTGTTGTCTATGCCAAATTGTGAAAAGATAGGCGCCATGGTAATTATACTACTTAGTATATTTTTAATTATTCGTAATACAGTAAAACTTTCTTTTGCTCAAATAAAAATTATATCCTACGCTATGGGGTGGTAATAAAAAGAAGTATAAAAAACCCCATATAATGAGGAATTAAAGAAACAGTTGATCAAACTGAATTATTTCAATAAACTCATATTTTTATTTGCTAAGAAGTAAAATGAAATCACGAAAAATACTAAAAGCATAAAACAAACTATGAAAACATGCAATTAATTTTATTGTTATTTATGTTGTTATTACGCCAACAACAAGCGTATTTTATTTAAATAATTTATATCAGTAAAACAAAGCTACATTTTAAGTAATATTTTAAAATGATATCCATAAGTTTTCGTTGGACATCAGAAACAGGAAATCAGTTCAATAAATTAATACAAGATTATTTCCTAAAAGGATGTTTTGTGAAACAAGAAATATAAAAAATCCTTTCAGAAATCAAATAATATTTTGTTTTTTCGCAATATTCGACAGATTTAAATAACTACGACGATGCGACTAGTTGTCCCGAAATACATAATACTGTTTTAAATGTAGTTATATATTTATATATATATGAGCTTTGTTTTATAATAATTTAGTGTAGTACATTTTGCCTGCGAGGTGGACGTGTGTCGAAGAATTTGTGAGATATTCAAAATGAAAAATAAATTTTATTTTTAATTCCAATTCGTTATTTCTTTTGAAGTCCCTTTACCCACTCTATGTTTGGCTTGAGGCCTTGAGGGTTATACCATAAGAATAACTAATAATCGTATAGAAGTGAAACTTGCTCCAGATTCCTCTGTTTCGCGTTGGCTAAACCAACTAGTCTATCAACCCGCCGCCTCGCATTCGCATGCTCTTACAAATACACTTTCCGTGCTTCGATCAACAATAGTTTTTTTTTTTTTTTTTTTTTTTTTTTTTTTTTTTTCTATTGGACTGCTGTAGGTCGTCCTAGGGGACGGTTTCTACGTAACCGGGCAGTTATTGGCGAGACCTGAAGGGTCTCCAGCCAATGGGGGGGAAGTAAGATACTTAACCTAAGCTAACTACTTGTACTACACTAACATCATGACTACCTGCAACAACAGCACTAAGGGCGACCCCTAGTGGGACTCGGACCTCGGCTTAGGGCGTTGCTGGCGTGGACATAGGGAGGGGAGACAGCTTGATGAGGGCTGAATTATCGGTGTGAATCAACAATAGCAACTAGATAAAGGGTTACGTACAAAATCAAGCTCAGTTCTGTCCGCGTGAATAATAATAGTAAAAAAATAGCAAACAGAGAAAAATGATTTAAAATAGTTTTAAGTTCAACCTAATAACAACCATGACACCTATTAATAAAGTCAAAATCGTCAAAATATTATCTAATACTTACGACCATTCGTCACAAAAGACGAGCAAAGCATTTTATTACTCCTGTCATGTAGAAATTAAAAGACATAAGTTAAACAATATTTAGTGTGAATTCAACCTTAAGCAACAACAAATAAAGATCATTTTTCCGTTATTGCCTTGCGATCTACGTCGTTTTGTTTCGTTTGTGCGTGTGTTGGCGAGCCTTGGCTAAAGGATCGCCAACACACGCACAAACATTTGTGGCGTTGGTTTAAAATTGGTAATTTTGTCTAATTTGATATTATTTACTAGTTTATGAAGCTTAAAATATTACTTATTCATGTATTTACCGAAAGTAAGACACTCCGGCCGTTAAATTACTTTTTCGGGTATTATTTTTGCAACTTGTAATTACACGCTGCGGCATCGTGAGACGTGATTAGGTACTTTGGCCGTGTTTCAAGCGTACTAAACAAAATAAGAGCTCACTTCTCAAGCGAGCTCTTATTTGCCGAGACGATTTTCTTGCGCCGACCCGATATCTAGTTGCTATTGTTGATCGAAGTTTCCGTGCGAAAATATTAAATAAATTACAGCCACAGGCACCAGCCCTGGCGGATCCGTGTGAAACAGAGTAGCGTTACGGGCTGACGGGGAAAGTTTATGAAGCGGCGTTCAAGGCACGACAAAGGAATTTCGCATTTATACGGTATTATTTATTCTTTTAGCTGTACACCAATACTTATTACTTGTCGATATCAACGGCCAGGTTGTAAAGGCCAATTTTCACACACATTAAGTTAGTGGTGCCGATTCTGTTATGCACAAACTTAAACTTAATTTAGGCTATTGCCATCTTTTTTACTGATAAAATAAGAAAGAGACAGACTGGGTAAATAAATAAAATAAAATAATCTTTATTTCGGAGAAGTAACATCCATAGTTGGTTATTAAAAAAGAGAGAAAGAAAGTTCTATGTGAGTAAAAAACTTAATATTTAGTTACCAGTACCCCAAGTGTGTTTTTTTACGTAACTACTGTAGTTGCGTCACGCCAAAAATGTATGAAAATTAAGGCTGCGCCTCTAGCGGCGAATAGCGTGACTAAAAATTTGTTTGGCATTTTTGGTGTGACGCAACTACAGTAGTAAAATAAAAAACTCACACTTGGGGTACAGTTCATTGTTCGTCATGCATCCTTGAACAATGGCATTCAACAAAGAAGAGTCGTATCTCCCTGCTAGGTCTTCAGGATGGAGTTGGAGCTGGCCCGCACTCTGCAGAGCAACGAGGCAGATCTCTGTCTGACGGTGGCATAAATGCCATCGACGTGTGCCTGCGTGAGTAGGGTGGAGTGGTAGCCAATGAACCGCGTGTACCGTATGAACCATAGTACCTACCGTCCATACGCGACGTTGCTAGCTCGCGAAAAAAACGTGTCAAGACTCACTTGCCACGTCGTGCAGTTTGGTCTAATCGCCGGGCGCTTGTCGCCACAAACGAACGCGTACGCCGCCTCCTTGTGTTTACTCAAGCAAAAACGACGAAAAAAACGTGAGTTTCTTTTTGTAATTACTTTAATAATTTAACTCTTACTTAACTGCGTGTGAATTGTGTGTGTAGTGTAGGTCCTTGCGCTTGTTTGAGACTATTTTTTGGAATTACTTCTCAACTGTTACTGTGTAAAACATACCTAACCTACCATTTCTTAAGGGGAGATGGGTACGCAGTGAGCCATTTATCCTGGGTAAGCAATGAACCATGGTTCATTGTGTATCACATCTAAGTGCTTTGTGTTATGCTATCTATACAGGCGGGGAGTATTATTCCAGTCACAGTCAACCTCTAAGTGTTAATGTGAGTATAATTACTATTTGTTTATTTCAGCATGGGACGAAACACGGTAGGGAGGGAAGCCCGTAAAAAAGGGCATCACACCGGAGAAGCTATCCAACCAAAGAGGAATAGATAAACACTTGTCGGGATTGAGTATCAGAGAAGCAGCCAAAGATTGCAACCTTCCATATCCAACACTGCGAAGATACATAGTAAAATACAGGAACAATCCGTCTTGTAGACTAGAGCCCCATTATGATGCAATTAAAATTTTCACTGCCCAGCAAGAAGACAGCATAAAGGAATATTTGTAATATTTACAAAGACTGATTGCGTAGTTTTAATATAACCCTAAACCTATTAAATATTGAAACTTACAAATGTTTTATTTATAGTTTTTATATTACTTTGATTCATTGTGTACCACCTGGATCATTTAGTACCACCCCCCCCGGTTCATCGTGTACCCTTAGGAGTACACTATGAACCATTTCACTTGTTTTAAAAAAACCTGTATTAAATAGGCAATAGTAAATATTTTCCATTTTTTTTAACGCAGTTTGGTAGCTTATTAAATCACCTATCTTCTGAGATAAAAGTATTTTCTTAGACTGTAATAACGACCGTGCTAGAGCTCTTCAAACTTTTGGTGGTTCAATGGCTACCACTCCACCCTATACCAGATGCACTACAAAACGAATAAGAACTGTCAAATTTAGTGATCTAAAATTTCTATAAAAATTAAAAACTATAAACACGGTGAAGTATATTAGGTATTCTATCTCATGAAGTCATCTATCTTCGTCCTTTTATCGCGCTGTCTGGTAGTAAAATATAGCAATTCTCTAATTTTAGTTTAGTTTGTAAACAAGAGAATCGACACCAGTAGCGAGTTTAGTTGTCGAATGAGCAAGTAATGAATTTAACTCTCCATCATCATCATTAAGCCGAAAGACATCCACTGCTGGATATAGGCCTCCCCCAAGCATCGCGACATGATCGGTCCTGTGCTTTTCGTATCCAGCGGATTCCCGCAACTTTCATCGTTCATGAGGGTTCTAACTCGCCTAATCGGCAAGCTAACTCGCTACTTATGTTTCTGTAAATCGGGCTTTAGGGATGTAAGGAGTAAGTTACTACATCTTCTGGTATATCATTGTCATCGCCAAACTATTGGCCTGTAATTTGTAGCGAACTCTTATGCATTGAATGCACCCTTCGACTATCAGCAAAGCTCTGAAGACCCGTACCCCACGTGTGAGTTTTTTACGTTACTGCTGTAGTTGCGTCACGCCAAAAATGTATGAAAATTTAGGTAGCGCCTCTAGCGGCGAATAGCGTGACTAAAAATTTGTTTGACATTTTTGGCGTGACGCAACTACAGTAGAACGTAAAAAACTCACACTTGGGGTACAGTAAACATTAGCAGTAGGTATTCTACCTACACGAACTGGCGGTATTGCTGCGCGTATACCTACGATAGATAGTTGAAGCGGGAGGTCGTAGTGTTTTCACAAAAATGAAACAAGATGGTCCCAAGTGCTTGCGCGTATAACGCATCATGTGGATGGATGCAACTAACCAGACGTCACCTAACGCGCGTTAATCGCCTTATCAGTACCCCAAGTGTGAGTTTTTTACGTTACTACTCAGGGGCGGATTTCCCTATAGGCCAGGTAGGTCCCGGGCTTAGGGCGGAAAAATTTAGGGGGCAGCAAAATTAGGTGGGGTTTTTTTTTTTTAGTAGTCTGGCCTTCTTTGAACCTTTCCGCCAGTTCAACTCAATTTCTGAATACAAATAGAAATGGTAAGCATCAGTCACAGATTACCCCCTCATCAGTATTTGAAACACTGATTGAGATAATTTTATCATTTACTGACTTTCGTTGTTTTTATTTTAATTTAATTCTTATTGTTCATTTAATTTTTCGTGATTTACAGCGAGTAGGGGGCGGCAATATTTCATAGGCCTAGGGCAGCCAACGTATCAAATCGACCCCTGTGACAACAGTAGTTGCGTCACGCTAAAAATTAAAATTTATGCAGAGCCTCTAGCGGTTTGACACATAGCATGGTAAACTGTTCGTTACGGAAACGTAACACATGGAACACTGTCTTAGTAAAAATGGTTTAGGTAGGTACATACCTAGGTAATACCTACTTCTAATCTGACATCCCAAATAAAATGAAGTACAAATTAAAAATAATATTTTTATTTTTCAAACCATCAACAATTAGTATTCGCAATAGTTATTTACATTTCTTAAATACTAAAATTACAATAAATAATTTTAACAAAGAAGCCAAAGAAGACTGCTGTAGGTACACAATAATTAGGCATGTTAAAATCTTCATCAAAATACTCTGAAGAGATTAAATTAACGCTATTGTATGCAGAATCATTCGAATAATCTAGTCTTTTGAACAGCATATAAAAATCAGACAATTAATTTTAAATAAGTACTTTAATTTTTAACACAAATTAAAACAATAAAATATGTATAGTCCGCCAAATCCAAGTGCAAGTTTTACAACGCAGGTAATTGCACGCCATTGCTAGCTTGGGATAGATTATACGTTAGAACAACAATCACAAAATCAACATTCAAAATATCAATACCACACATGGTGATTTAAAATAATTATGATAACAATAAAATAAATAAATAAATAAAAATAAAAAAGCCTTTTATTCCATGCATTTACAAATTACTTTTACAATATTGAATTTCAAATCACATGCTTGAATATAATTATATTTTAATTATTTTAAATTATCAAATATTTAGGTATATCATAGTATAGGTAATTGATTATTTATTATTTTTAGGATATTCAAGTTGTTATTTTAATTATTTTTATATTTATAAGCATGGACCCCTCTCAGGTGAAGGCCTCCTCCAAAGAATTCCATTTGTCTCTGTCTCTGGCGTCATTTATCCATTGCGGTCCAACGACTTTACTAATGTCGTCCTCCCAGCGTGTGTACGGTCTACCGACCCGCCGCTTGCCCTGCGGACCGCCCCATGTTGTTACATTAGATGTCCATCTCTTATCTTTAAGTCGTGCTACGTGTCCAGCCCACTTGAATTTCAATCTTTGAGCATATTTAAGCGCATCTACTGTTTTGGTTATGCTTCTTATCTTTGTATGACGGACTCTGTGTATTTTCTTTATATTGAGCATGCTACGTTCCATTCCCCTCTGGCACGTTGTAATTTTATTCTTGACGTTATTTGTAAATTTCCACGTCTGGCAAGCATATGTAAGGCATGGTAGAATGCAAGTGTCCATCATTTTCTTTTTCACTTCTATCGGCATGTTACTTTTCATTACTTCTCTGTAACTCCAGAACTTATTTCACGTAATTCTTGATCTGCGCTCTACCTCTAGTTCGTTGCTATTGCTGTCCATTGTTATCTGCTTTCCTAAGTAGATATATTGCTCCACGTACCGTATTGGTTTGTGTTCTAGTGAGATGGTTCTTTTATAACTGTTTGTCATGGTGTTCGTTTTTGTCAGGTTTATTTCATATGATAACAATACCACACCACATTTTTTGAAGTAACACGTTGACTTCTATAATAGTCGATCTAGTGGTGTTGATATTTTGAATGTTGATCAAACGTTATAAATGTTGATACGTTATGTTGATCAAACGATCCATCCTAGCCAACCTGCGCAGTTAAACTTACTGGATATATGCTCTAAGGGATTTCCCGCTTAGTAGTTACTATAATTATGACACATTTATCTAAAGAAATACTGAATTAAAAAATGACTATAAATTACTTAAATTAGAACATTTTTACAAAACACTATATGTAGGTAAGATCTCAAAATACAATCAATGTATTTTTGTTCGATGGCATTATTACTATTCGGATTTGATTAACATTACGCGCATTATAACAAAGAAAACAAATTGTAGTCTAGGGGCCACTAACAGAAACGTTCATGCAGACAGTTTTCAATTACAAAAATTAACAAAATGTTTGGCAACAAAAACAAAACCAAACATTTTGACAGTTGACAACTGACTGACACTTGTGATTCGTATGCGTTTTGGTAAAAATGTTGTTAGTAGCCAATAGGCCAGCAGGGCTATGATATTTTTAAGTATTTTACACATTCCTATCTACCTTCACGCCGCTGAGTCCTACTAATATTCTACTTGCCATTATTTCAGATCCGATCGCAACTCAATCGTTTCAGAATGAGTCTACAAAATATTCAATCAGTGGGATTTCGATACTAGCCACATTTCAATCTCATATCTTACAAGAAACCCTACTTTTAAATTAAAATTCACGCTTCCTTGTTAATTGGCATTCCATCTAAATCTACTTCAGTACTCGGTATTAACGGAGGTCTAAATCCTCCGTACTCAATCCTCAAATTGCTAACTTTAGGTTCCCTGTCCGCCCTTCTCATTTTGACCTCTACTACATAATTTTTATTGTTTTGCCACCAATCCTCTTGGTGCTGGGTTGGGACTGGCCCGTAATACTGATTCCCTTTACTCTGAGCATTGGTCAAGTGTGACAAGTAATTGGCTAAATTGTTTTTCTTCTCATCTTGCGGCTTGCTACCCGAAGTATTGTTAATGTACTGGTAGGAAGACGCGTACTGGTTCCCCCATTGCGTTGATTTTACCGGTTGCTTTTGTCTTTCTTTTAACAGCTGGTAATACTGAGCGATGTAGATTTGTTGTGGAGTAGGATTTCTTTTATTTTGTTCGGCTTTGTAATTTTGGTATTGTGCGTTGTTTCTTGTTTCTGAATTTTCTTGTTGTTGCCCGTATCGGTATACTGGCACTGGTACGTGTACTTGTTTTTCTACAATCTTTTCGACGGGATACGGTACTTTGACTTCGACTGGCACTTGAACTGGATACGGTACCCGCTTTTCTACAATTTTTTCTACGGGATACGGTACTTTTTTCTCTACAGGGTACGGTTTATCAATATATTTGGTCACAATTACAGGTTTTTCTACAATCTTCTCGACTACTTTTTCGACCGGGTAAGGAACTTCTACTTTCTTTTCGACTATTCTATCAACGTGAACTGGGTAAGGAACTTTTTTTTCTACTATTCTTTCGACCGGATATGGTTGAGGAACATGTACTGGGACGGGAACCGGTTGAGGTACTGGTACTTGAATATGTATGGGCTTATCGACATACTTAGTTATAGTAATAGGTTTTTCTACAATTTTTTCAACCGGTACTGGTATTCTTTTTTCTACTGGATAAGGCACAGGAACTCTGGTTTCATAGTGAACTGGATATGGGACTCTTTTTTCGACCGGATAAGGGACGGGTACTTCTTTATTAACTATTCTTTCGACAGGTTTTTCTATTTCCACTCTAACAGGTACTGGTCTGTCAACGGGGACCGGGTATAATATTTTGTGTGCTACTGGTACTTGGACTTCATATGGGATTCCAACTGGAGTTGGTATAGGAACTGGTTGTAGTATTTGCTTTTCTATGACCTTTTCAACTGGGTATGGAACATGGATCGGACGGTCTACATATACTTTTTGTTGCACCGGATAAGGTACTTTAACTTCGACTGGATAAGGTCGTGGAACTTCAACTGGGTAAGGTTTATCAATATATTTTGTTACTTCTACAGGTTTTTCAACAATTTTTTCAACAGGTACTTCCACAGGTACCGGTCTATCCACAGGTACTTCCACTTCTACACGTTGGGGATACGGTACCTTTTTCTCAATGAACCTATCTACGAATTTTGTTATTGGTACTTCTTTTTCTATGATAATAGGTTGGATTATCTTCTGATTTTCATTACCGTAATCGTAATAACGAACTTGCTCACTTCTTTCAGTTACCGTATCATCTTGATTTGGAGCTACTTCGACTTCTGACTGTATATTTTCACTTTGTTCCAACTGTTCGTTCTGTTGATAATCTTGATTATTATCTTCACGCTCTTCTTTCATTGTGCTATATTTGTAAAGAAGTTTGTTCATGTTTTCTTGTATCTTTTTTGATGATATTAAAGCGTCGACGTATTTGTTATACAATGATTTCGCCACATCGTAACTCCCTTTATTATTGCTGCGACCTTCATCGAAATCTATGTATTCGTGAACTTCTACGTCGTTTATATGAGTTATTTCAACAGGTATAGACTGCTGTACTTCAACAATAGTCTTTTCTTTAGGTGGACTTTGCACTGTATCGGAAACCAGTTCACTGTCTGATGCTTCGTGATCATCAAGAGTATTGAAAGAGTCAGTGCCATTCGCATTAAGTAGTCTTAAAGCTACAGTGATTGGCGCAAGATAATTTTGATTTACAGGTCTTTGTCTTGGAGTAACATTAATTAGTTCTTCAGTTCCCTGGTCTGCACCGTGATTTGTGTTATTCTCTTCTGCATTATCTTTTACACCTACTATTTGGTAGCCGTTCTCCATGTATGGAACCATTGTAGAAACAAGGTTATCGACTATCTGATCTTTGAAGTTGCTGTAGAAACTGTCTTGAACAACGATAGGGGTGGCGAAATCGTATTTATTAGAATTAGCTCGTAAGACCTGTTCTTTGTAACGGTCATTTTCTAAATGTTCCACTTCGCTGTTCACAATATTTCCTATTTTAGCTTTGACTGTGATGTGGTTAGTTCGAGTATCTTGACCAGTGTGGTCGTTAATGGTATTTCTTGAAGGTTTTATAATGTCATCAGATTGATCATTCACGTGTTTTTCAGCCGCATGGTTGATAATTAACAAATCTTCGTTCGATATAAGATCTTGGGTAGAAGCAACGAGTTTATCAATACCAACTTGCGTTACATCTTCAGTGTACGGCGCTCTTGTAGGAGTTTCGATAGTTGTAAAGTAATATCTTTCGTTGCGGGCATTCGATCTAAGAGGTTCTACTCTAAACTTAACACTTCTAAAAAAATTAGGCCCAGGAACACTGGTTGACCCAAAATTGTTGATATCATGTATATCATAATTCGGGATTTCAGCAAATAATTCCTTGGATTTTCTTAGATCGTTTTGTATGTCTTTGTTTGCATCTTCTTTATTTGAGCAGTTGTGGTTTTTGAAGACTTGCAGGACTTGTGGACGGTTCTCGGAGTAGTCCTCTTGCTGAAGAGGGTTCGAGTTGTCCTTGGTTGGGTCGGTGTGTCTATGGTCAACGAATTGCACTTGGTTGTATCCATCGTAGCTTGGGGTGGTTTGGACTGTGCTAGGCATCTGTAGGACTGGGTTGGGCTGGGCGTAAGGCGAGTACTGCTGTTGTAGAAGGTAGATGTCCACTGGTTGTTGGCCGTTTGGTGGCGGCGCTTGCAGTTGCGTAGCGTTCTGTATTTGTGAGTTGTAGTAGTTTTGCGCCTGGAAAGGATAAATACAAATTAATTATTATTGTAATTTGGTAAACGGTGTTACAAAATATGACTCTACCTCTACATGGTGTCTCCGAATTCGTGTAGGTTATTCCTTCAAACCACATGATCTACTGGTGACACAAACAGATATGGCAATTTTCTAAATTCAACAACAAAAATGTTTTTAAACAAAGTGTGTTCTGTACCCCAAGTGTGAGTTTTTTACGTTACTACTGTAGTTGCGTTACGCCAAAAATGTCAAACAAATTTTTAGTTACGCTATTCGCCGCTAGAGGCTCTGCCTAAATTTTCATACATTTTTGGCGTGACGCAACTACAGTAGTAACGTAAAAAAACTCACACTTGGGGAACATTTTAAAGCCCCAAGTTAACTAACTGCGCGGAACGATATCGCACTAGTCGTGCGTGCCAGCCGTGTTGCCGTGCTTTCATTCATTATGCGTGGTATCGAATTCTGTCACATTTTTATTTTTTAAGTTTTGAAGTTTTATTTTTTAGCATTTAAAAAAAAACCTTTACATTTGCTTTAGACTCGAGGCTTGAGCCAATATGACTAAAAAAAATTTTTTAATCTGTCTTTATAGGTCCCTTCCTTATTTAATCTGTACCAGTAATAGATCATGTGATTTTATAGCATAGAAGTAATAAGTACTACGTTGTTTTATAGAATAACACGAATTCGTCTACAATTGACTCCTGTAGGCCTAGCACGAATGTTGTGACGTAACGACGGTAACGTAAACGTAACGTTAACGCGAGTGAATTTTGAATTGGAAATACTCGTTTCGCACATAATATTTAATCGAATTGAAAACTTTATTCATATCTATGTATGATACAAATTGTGGCTGTCGCATAAATTTAAACTAAAATGCTATAGAATAGTTGTATTTCCGATTTATAATTCACTCACATTAACGTTACGCTTACGTTACTATACGTCAAAATATTCATGCTAGGCGTGCAGATTGACAGGGACCCACATACATTAAACATAACATAACATCACGCCTGTATACCCCGAAGAGTTGGGCAGAGGTGTACAATAAACCCTCATTTTTTATTTATTTTTAAACGTTGCCCCACACTAAGATTTCTCTTGTATCATGGGTGCGTTTACATACACAAATCTCACAAACAAACGCCCAGACCCGGAACAACCATCTGTAGGCCATACAAATTTTTGTTCCGTGTGGGAATCGAACCCACGCCGACCCGTAGCGCAGAAGCCAATAGCTTAGCCACTGCACCAAACGTGTCGTCCAATTTCACCGTTATGTTTAAGTCCCACGTAATAGGGGGCGAGCCTATTGCCATCAACACAAATCTAGACTCCGGGCTGCTACTGAGAAATTCCACACGGAAAAACCCAATAACATTGCCCGACCTGGGGATCGAACCCGCGACCTCACGTTCAGACATCGCGCTTGCGACCACTAGACCAACGAAGCAGTCAACACCCACATACAATACGGCCGACGTATCTTGGCGAGTCTGAAGTTAGCTGATTAGCTGCGCAGTAGACAATTTCGTTTCTAAAAGATTCATTGCGCAGCCAAACAACTAACTTCAGACTCGCCAAGATACGTCGGCCGTATTGTACGTTGTACACTTCTATACCCACATAAGAATAATCAAGTGGAGCAGTCATAGACAAAATATCCTCACCTGATGACTTAAGTCTATAGCTTTCTGCCCCACGGCCACATTGGCGGAGTGCGCGTGATGCTCACTGTTGGTATTTACGGAAACCGCGCCATGATACCCGCTGCCGTCCGCTGCGTACCGCACTTGTTGCTCAGACTGGAAACAGGAAAAGTGTTGTTATTTTTACGTCAGAGGAAAGATTCATGCCAATATTAAAGTACTCTGTGATTCTAGCTAGAAGAAAGATGTCTACCGGGCTTTCAAAGTCAAGTTGAAATATTGTCTCTGGCCAAAAATAGGCTACTGACATCCTTTATTCACTCACTACCCATATATATAAAAGTACTCTGTGCTCACTACCTACTGGAAGTGTTATAAAATCGCTATGGAAGAATTATAGTTATGGATACGTAGCAACATCTACTGTAGGTATATCAAATAATTAGGCTTATAAAGGTTAGCGAAGTTAAACAGCATAATGGTGCCGATTTTCTTGTTCACCAACTAAATTAAAATTGAGAATTGCTATCTTTAAATAAGTACAGCACGAGAAAAGGGCGGTGATAGATAGAACTAAGTTAGAGATATAAAACTAATTCACGCCTTGAACTTTGCCGTGTTTTTAGTCGACACGTTTTAAATGTCGTCTTTTGTTTGGAACTTTCAGTTAAACTAACTTTGACAGCTCTTATTTACATGTCTCTTTCTTATTTTATTAGCGTGAAAAAGATGGACATATCCTAAATTAAGTTTAGTTTGTCTTTAACGGAATCGGCACCATTGTCGTTTTTTATCGGATCTCTCCTATCTTGGGCGATCAGGCCAGATACTTTTGCTAGTTACCCACTAAGCATGTCACCAGCCCACTTGCCTAGCGTTCTAGGAGTAGTCAAAGCCCTTATGCATGCAGCATTGTTCAATGGCGACGTTCAGTATGTAAAACTCTTACCTGTGGTAGTTTGACATAATACTGTCCTACGGTACTGCCGTGCCCCAGCGGTGATAGCTGCCATCCCCAACCGAACGCAGCGCCATCTTGTGACACCTGCTGAAAATAATTACGGATAATTTAAAAATAGTTTCAGAGCGTGTGTACAGAGTCTGATTCGAATCCGAGAAAATACGAATCGAACAAGCTGCAATACCACTTAAAATAAATAAAATAAAATTCACTTATTTCAGGTAATAATTAACCCATAGTGCACACAAAATTACAACAATTAAAATCAAATAAAATTGAATCAAATCAAATTAAATCAAAAATAATTACATACCTACTTAATACAAATCAAACCTATTAGATTATTCATTGAAATTAATACAACTATTGATAACAAATCGACTACAAATTACAAATATTAAATTTTTAATTAAATAATTATTTGAACTTATATGCACCGTTGTGCATTATAGCATATCCGAATTTTATAGATTTGCAACCAAATTTTCTCGGATTGTATTTGCCCGGATTTGCATGGGACGCAGTGCTTTCAGACAGAAAGAACACTCCATTGTTTCCTATGTAAAACAAAAGTTTTATGTGACTTAGGCTCAGGCTTAAAGTAGCTAGCATGGGTGGCACCCGGTACGGTAATCGATGGTGTAACCCCATGGATGAAAACTGTTAGGTACTTAATTAGATTTTTCCAATTTTTATTTTTTCTTTCCGGACACGATTTATCGCTCAGTTAAAAAAAGAAATTAAAAAAAACAATATTACATTTTTGCGATTATTTCATATAATGTATTTTTTTTAGTTTTTATTATTTTCAACCTGCCTCGGAAAGCACGTAAAGCCGTTGGTCCCGGCTGTCATTTGTAGATCTTTGACAGTCGTTACTGTTGGTCAGAAGCCAGAAAGTCTGACAACCAGTCTTACCAAGAGTATCGTATTACCCAGAACTTACTGGGTTGTGGAGGTCTGATAGGCAGTCGCTCCATGTAAAATACTGATATTCAGCTGCATCCGGTTCGACTGGAAGCCGACCCCAACATAGTTGGGAAAAGGCTAGGCAGATGATGATGATTTTTATAACCTGCCATTGAAACACGTGTTTAAAGCCGTGATGGGTGGCATCCGGTGCGGACTGCCATCCCCTAACTAACCTATCTATATCTACACCATTGCTTAGGCTCAGTTGCACCAACTAACATTATGTAATTTTTTATTGATTTGACAGAAATTTTGGCAAGGTTATAGCACAGTCTACCTATATCTTACTCCTTACAGTCGGTCAACGTAGAACATTGTCGCAGAGCAATCGTGCGGGGGGTTGCGGGGTGAAGGGGCGGAGGTTATGTCCCGAGTAGCCATACTGCATACTTGGGACATAACCTCCTACATAATTTTGACATTTCACAGGACCTGTCAAATGTCAGGAATGAGTTTATTAGAGGAAGTTTGAAAGTAGCGCAAGTGACAAGAGTTGAAAGGGAACCGTTTGTCTTGGTATGGGCATGTGAAGAGGAGGGATGAAACGCACGTGACCAAAAGAGTTATGAATATAAATGTGGATGGATGGAGAGGAAGAGCAAGGCCAATGAAAAGATGGATGGATTGTGTGAAGAATGATATTATGAAAGAGAAGGGAGTCAGTGATATCATGACGGGTGACAGGACGGAATGGAAGAAGAAAACGTGTTGCGCCGACCTCAAGTAACATGGGATAAGGGCAGGAAGATGAAGATTATATTTAGTTGGTGCAACAAACAATATTATAACCAAGCCAATTTATTGAAGTCTTCACTAAATAGAAAAAATAGAACATCTAAGTACCTAGACATTGCACAAGACGATAATAAATAACTATAATTCATATCATCGACGGTTTGTTACCACGCACTAGCGCCCGCGGCAGTTCGCTTCAAGAGCTAATAGTAATTGATAGGTGAGCTATTAATTATAGCTATTAAAGCTTTCTTTCGTTATGTCAGTGCAGAGGAGTTACCTTTACGTCATATCCGGTAGGTATGGCATGGTTTAGTGATTTAGATGAATAGAAGTGGAACAAGAGCACAATGAATGTATCTATTATTATTTTTTATTAATTATATCGTACACGTATCAATTCTATACCTATAGATATCTATTGTATTTATGATTGGTACAAGCAAGAATTTTGTAGGTGAATACCTATCACTTGTAGATAGATATATTATATGGATAAAGTGCAAACCCGAAACGGGGTGAAACTAGACCAAAAACAATCGGTTTTTTTTAAAATTCAATTATGAAATATTTTATATCCGAACCCTTTACACCCGAATCAAAAAGAGTAGGTTTCACTTTAAAAAAATTCTGGCGCCTAACCGTTTACTTTCTGCGAACGCAACCGGCATCGATTGATCGTGAGGATGTCTCGCGAGCGTCACGATCGATCCATGCCCGGTTTTGAGCCATAATTTTTTAAAAGTGAAACTCACGCTCGTTTCAGCTCGGGTGTAAAGGGCTAAGTAAGTCGTCTTCCGTCGTGTCACGTATGGAGCCAGAGGGGTATAGGGCCATCCCTCTTTATCTGTTACTTAGATCCGTGTGCTCCATATTACTTAGTTCCTGTCTGCGCTTATCTTCAGGTCCGAATAGGATAAAACGCGATCCCAGTCAAATAATTAATGCATCCGGCATGTTTGCGGAGGCACGCACAGATGGTTTTCATGCCATCATGAGAAAGAGAGCTGCATCAATTCTACACCGTGTCAGAACAAGCACCAACAGCATCCTAAGGGTACTGGCGGACAAGCTTGACTGTCCAATTTTGAGGCATTGGATATCGCTTCACGTTGCCAATTTATGTAAATAAAAGTATGTTTAATTAAGTTTTTGTCACTAACATAGCTCTTAAGTACTTACTAACAAATATATGGATCTTGTAGTCTGAAATAAATTGAATTATTATTATATTATTATTATTAAAAAAAGTTGTCGTATGTGTTCGCAGCTTATATGTGAAGATTTATATTACAACTCCCTCATTTGTCTACTTTAAAGCGAGAGTAGCACGCCACTTCAGAAAAAAAGCATTATTTCTGTCAACACAACATATTGTTTCGTATGTACAACATTTTAGTCAAGTGTTGTAGAAACTTTCGAACACCAAAAATAACACTTGACATCCTAGATTAGAAATTTTAGTAATTAATGCTAAAAACGGCCGTTTTTGGTTCTTATCACTAAAACTTCGAATCCAAAAGCTCTAGTGTTGATATTTGGTGTTCGAAAATTTCTACAACACTTGACTAAAATGTTGTTACGTACGAAATTTCAATATGTTGTGTGTTGACAGACGTAATGCTTTTTTTCTGAAGTGGCGCCATTTTTGGTGGGGGAAGCGCCTTAAAATATCGCTACGTGTATACATGCTGGTGTTTATGACTGTACTCTACTCACAATCTGTGTTCGATACATTGGGCCTATGTAGTTGAAATAAAAACTTGATAGTCAAATAATCGGGTAAGAATAAAAAACAAAAACCTCGCAAAAATATTGCTATCGTCACTAAAATATTTGTTTTCTATTTTTCCTATTTTCACCCCCTTTCGAGGGGCACATATATTGTATATTATATTGGTTTCTATTGAATTGAATATACAGCATGACTAATTTATAACAAGATTTATACAGCATGATCGATTAGTCACGTTATATCCGAAAAACATGGACTCTCCTCATCATTCTGTACAACTTTTACTACCTATAGGACCAATTCAGAATACGTGAAAAAAAAATCGGCTGTTCCATTCATGTTGATTATTTTGTATAGAAAAGCAGTTTATTTCACGAATTTTAAGTTCTTGTAAAAGTTGGTGGTGGTTGGTTCAAACTTCAAAACTCATTTATAGATATTCAAAATAAACTAGAATTAAGATAAATGATGGAATCAGGCGTTACTTTGCGGAAATCCATGATATACAGAAATGCAAATAAACACACAGCCCCATTCGCGTCCTAGCGGTCGAGGAGTCAACATATCCTGAGGATGCCCCGTGCAGGGGCGAAACACGTGTCGTGTATTGGTTTGGTTGCATTATTTTTTCACTCTTTCTGCATGTGCATAAACTTGTGGGCGGGAGGGTGGTGCTGCATACTGCATCCAAACTAGCGATCTTGTTCAGCGGAATTAAAGCTAGATATTTTATTTGCATTTCTGTATAAACTAGAATTACTTAGTTCTTTTTGAACGTCAATTTTACTTATAAGACAGCGCACAAAAACGCACGCCCTTCACGGTGGATGTAAAGCGACTAACCAGCCCAAGTCTCCTAAAAGAAATCTTGATAAATCGCAACTGAACCAAGACCGAACCGTTCATTGAAACAGTTTTCGTTTTTAAAAGCTGTCTAAGTGTGCGTCCTGAGTGACGGCGCACCGCGCAGGCGGAATGAACGGCGCATTAAATAAATGTTCAAAGCGTTTGAATTTTGATATCAACATTATTAAAAGCAAAGTAAAATAAACGAAACACTAACACGCGCCGTACGCGTCAACTTTCCCGGGTGCGCTAAAGGCCTCTCTACATTCGCGCGCGAATCACGGCGTGAAATCGCGGCGCGGATCGCGGTGCGAACCACGGCAAAATTGCCAAGTTCCACATTCGCAGAGGTTCGCGCCAGGTTCACAGTATAGTTCGCGCACTTAACGAACATGGACGCCGATATTGATGCTGCGGGAGCGGGGCTACTTTGCGCATTAGCGATTTATAATTATGGGTTCTGCTTGAAAGCATTCTAAAAATGCTAGCTCTAATTGGTTAGACCAATTTGTGCTCATTTTCAAAGCTTACGTACGTAATTCACTATTTTGTACGTAATATTCTGTAGGTATCCCTATATATATTACAGACAACCGCTCGCTGCACTCGACTCGACACGACTGAGCTGCGCGCGAATGTGGAGCCTAGTCGCTTTCGCGCCAAGTTCGCGGCTTGCGAACCCTTTGTCGCGGGACAAAAAACCGTCAATTTTCGGGAACGAGGCGCGAACGCGACGCGAAGCCGCGAAGAATATGCGAATCGGATCCACACTCATGGATCGCGGGTGATTCGCGGCTTCGCGCGCGATTCGCGCGGGAATGTGAGGCCAAGGTATAGACGGTGAAGCCACGGTAAAGCCGCTCCGCAATCCGCAATACGCCCGTGCGCCGTCACTCAGGACGCACACTAATTGTTTGACACCAAAATCAAAACCAATCATTTTGACAGTTTTCGTAAACAAAAATTGACTTCGTTTGCGTTTGGCAATAATTTTGTTAGCTAGGAGGAGCTCGTGGCTAAATAATTACAGCCGCATAGACCGATCTTCCGGGTTAAGCCACGCTTGCCGAGGTTGGTCTGTGGATGGGTGTTTTTAAATGAATTTACCATAGCGAGTTTCCTCCGTGCCTCGGAAAGCACGTAAAGCCGTTGGTCCCGGCTGTCATTTGTAGATCTTTGACAGTCGTTACTGTTGGTCAGAAGCCAGAAAGTCTGACAACCAGTCTTACCAAGAGTATCGTATTACCCAGTTACTGGGTTGTGGAGGTCTGATAGGCAGTCGCTCCATGTAAAATACTGATATTCAGCTGCATCCGGTTCGACTGGAAGCCGACCCCAACATAGTTGGGAAAAGGCTAGGCAGATGATGAATAATTTTGTTATTCGAATTGGTCCCTAGTCATGCTGTACAGTCGCGGACGTGAAATATTTCCCACCCTAAGGTCTATAATTGCTTGCACATAACTTTTTCATAAGGTCGCTCGCAAAGAATTGACAGGGCAAAGATATTTTAAGTTGATATGACATCTTGAACCTTATTGCACACAGCGTGAGAAGGAATCGAATTTGAAATCTGATAAACATTTCGAGTTCGCGGCTGTACCTATAGTCAGAATAGACTTACAAAACGTCACATATCTACATAAAGGGCCTCACTCACTAACAGTCTGCCTGCAGTCTTTGGTCTTATCGGGCGGCCTGCCGCCTTAAGTCTATATAGCCCACTCACTAAAGCGATCATGGCCTGCCGGCAATGGCCGGATACCGGCTCTGCGACTACACACTAGCAGGCGGTAGTCGGCAGTTCCACACCGTAGTGCCGCGTGCCGCCAATGGCCTGATATCGGTTTGGGCGTCCACACATTAGCAGGTAACAGTCGGCAGTTCATATCGCAGCACTGTAGCTACTCGCTACAGTGCTGCGATATGAACTGCCGACTCGACTGTAGCGAGTAGTTGTTGTCATTTATTGTTGTCAGTCAAAGTGATTGCGATGTTACGTAAAAACGATTTGATAAAATGACAATAATTTGTCGTAAGCATCATCTTTCAATCGCTTATTGTGATAGCAATCGTCCTTTACTTTCCATAAACACGGAAAACTCCTATACAATTCTATGAAAGTAGTCACAAATTGAGGTTTGTTGTCCATTTTGTCGAAAAACTGTAGAACAATTTTTGCAAAGTTGAAAATGTAAAAACTCAAGGCGCTCGACTGACACGTGATGACATTTGACAGGCTGCCGGCCGATTAACTGTCAGTGTGTGTTTCATTTGTCTTTGAGGCCATGTACTGTCCGGCCGATACTTGTCGACTCAGGCCGCATCGTTGAGCGACCACACATTCGTCGCTCGCGTATGCCGTCAGTTTTACACCTTAACGGGACCTGTAAGTCTGTGGTCTTATGCGATTAACTGACAGGCAGATATCCACCGGTGGACTGTTAGTGTGTGGGCCCCTTAAGACACCAGTCTTCCTTATCATGTTTACAACATACTTTTCCAGTTACCACTTGAATGCACACATACATTCGCCACCGCGGAAGCATCGAACACTCTCGAAGACCAGTGCCTCCTTATATGAGCGTAAAATCTTAAGAACTGGACTGGGAAAGTGGTTGAGCAGGGAAAAAACGTCGCCGAACGAAAGTGGCCGCACCGAAGTTTTTATTAGATCTATTAATTCGTGTAGGAGCGGACTTTTGCTAGAATACTGTGGGCTCGGTTAGATTGATACATTTTTAAGGTTTTTGTTGAAAAATAGCGGAGAGCAAGTTATGTTGGGGGAAATAAGGAAGTATAACTATAAAGTTTTTGGAATTACAGTCTAATTTAAAGTTTATTCACAATACACAGGGTGTAAACGAATTCGTCTAATTCCTTCAAATCGCATGATCAACTAGTGACATAGATTAACCCAAAATGGGATTTTTCGAAAATCAAATAAAAGAAATAAAAAAAAACTTTTTCTTCGTTTTCTGAGTCATTTTAGAGCCCCGAGTTAACTTACTTATTACAGAGAACGATATCTCGCTAGTCGTGCCCGCCAGCTATGTCTCCGTGCTTTCATTAATTTATGCGTGGCATCGAAATGTTCTACCACATAAATATTTATTAGCAAAGCAAAAATTATAGCAAAGAAATTTTACCGATAGCAAGAAAAAAATAACATCACTAATAGTAGTAGATCATGTGGTTTTAAGGAATGAGGGTTTTCTGAAATGACGCCCTCTAGGCGGCAGCACTGAGACGTCAGGTCCAGAACTGTCAAAAGTGTCAGAACGCCTATATTTTCGTTTTTGATATTTTTTAATAAAATTAAATAAGTACAACAAATAAATATTCTCTCAAAAACGAAATGCCACAATGCTGTGCAGTTCCATTATGATAAAAAAAAACGGGAGGTCATAAGTTTCCTAAGGATAAAATACGTTTAAAACAATGGCTTGTAGCCATTCGTAGAGATCGGTTTACGCCTACAAATAATAGTCTTTTAGGCAAAGATCACTTCAGTAAAGACGATTACGAGCTGCCGAAAGACTCAGTGTTAGAGAAACGTAAGTATTTTATAGTGTTCTATGATCAAAAAGTGCACTTGCACATAGCACAAAACTTTTATTAGAATTTGTTACATTTAATTTGGTATATTTAATTGTAAAGTATGTAAATGGAGACTAATGCCTGCATTTAATTTACTGAACTTCTTAATAAAACCATATTTATGCGATGTTTCAGCCAGACAGCGCGCATTATTGGGATGGGAGACCTCTTGCCAATGTGGCGCCAACTAGTGGCGTAAATTTTCGTTAAAACCCTCATAAGACGAATTCGTTTACACCTTGTATTCAGGATGGTAATTTGAGATTAAGCATAAAGGGCAACTACCTTAACCATTGTAACTACAGGTTAATGTTCTTAGGGGACCACCCTTATCTTTTGAAATAAATTCTATCTGAACTCGCAGATTTTGAAAAAAAAACAGTCACCGCTAAAAAGGGCAATTTTCACAAAACATTTTAATGATGCCAATCGATCTTATTTTTTTTATTTGAGATGGGTTTGCTCTTCACTCTGGTCAAGGTCAGAGGTAACAGACAAAGTCTACGATGGAGCAAGCTTACCCAGAAGAAGTCTTCACTCTAACTTTGAAAATATATTTCGCATAAGGATCAAAACACTTCGACCAACTGAGATTGGAGTACTAGAAACGTCAGAAATCGCAAAAAAACTTATTTGAGATGGGGTAGTAATAAGGGCAGCTAGCTACCTTAATCGTTGCGGCTACAGGAAAATGTTCTTAGGAGACTGCACATAAGTATTTCGAAAGGCATTTTTAGGGTTCCGTATTAATCAACAAGGAACCCTTAGTGTCTAAACACACTATGCCGAAGATACGCAACCGAAGTTCGGCATGATTACACCTGCAATGCTTTTTAAATTACCCGCGACACACCAGGCTGAAATTACGTCGCGTTTTACCTATACATACAGGGTGTTAACGAATTCGTGTAATTCCTTCAAACCACATTATCCATTAATGGTATAGATTAACCCCGCACAGGATTTAGATTCATTAAAAACAAAAATAAACTTTTTTTTCCAAAAAAAATATTATTATGTGACTGAAAATTTCGTTGCCATGCATAAATGAATGAAGGCACGGCGACACAGCTGATGGGCACCACTAGCCCGATATCGCTCCACGCAGTCGGTTAACTTGGAACGCCAAAATTACTCCGATACAGAATACGATGGTTCATTTTTTGAAAACTTTTTTTGTTTATTCTGAAAAAAACCTATGCAGGGTCAATCAGTGTCACCAGTAGATCACGCGGTTTGAAGGAATTACACGAATTCGTTAACGCCCTGTATAAGGTCCAATCAAAATAGTTGAACAAACTTTTACAGATCACAGTACTCATGAATATGAACAACTTTTACTATGGGGCCTACTCTGAAATATATAAAAAAAAAACAGCTGTTCCATACAAAAGTGCAATACCTATACGATCAAAATGTATGGAACAGCTGATATTTTTTTTATATCAGAGTTGGTCCCATAGTAAAAGTTGTTCATATTCATGAGTACTGTGATCTGTAAAAGTTTGTCCAACTATTTTGATTGGACCTTATATAAAAAACAGAGACGCCGAAGTTCGGTCGCGTAATTTCGGCATGGTGAGGCGCCACACTTATAGTTTCGCCATGTCCATCCGTCCGTCCGCAGCTTAGCTCAGAGGCTCTTAGTACTAGAAAGGTATAATTTGGCACGGATATACATATAAATCACGCCGACAAAGTGGTAAAATAAAATCATGAAAAAACATTTTTTTTTACGGTACCTTCTGTACATGTAAAGTGGGGATGTTTTTTTTTTTCTCGTCTACCCCTTGGTGTGGGGGTGTTGTTGGATAGGTCTTTCAAAAATATTGTGGGTTTGTAACAATTTTTGGATTAAGGGATCCGTTTCTGAAATATTAACCTTTAAAGTGCAAATTTTTGTTAGAGTCAAGTGCCCCCCCCCCCCTTGCCAGCTAAACGGCTAGTTTTGGATATGTAAAAAAATTCACGGTAGTAGTATACACAACCAAGTTAAAAGGAAAACTATTACAACTAAGTAGGCTTTACAAGTTTACGATTAATAGTCGACCAACCGGAAAAGTAAAAATTTCGTACAAATTCCATTGAAAAATTACTAAGCCCTCTTCTTAGTCCGCATTACCCTATTACTGCGCGTGGCCCGACACGCACTTGACCGGTTTTTTTATTTTCTCATTACATCGATGTCGTAAGCGGACTCATCACTTGCACCTGTTCATTTACACTTACGTCATATACTTATAATAAAATGAAGTACCTCGTTGCCCAACTGATGGAATTTAATATTAAAACATGAAGAAATAAATACTCTATGACCTGGTACAGAATTTCTATACGGCCTGTTAATTGTATCTTATTATGTAATATGTAGATGTAACGCGGTCAAGTAATACATGAGATGCTATTACCATATTATTACGAGTATCAGTAACCGCATGCAATAATATAATATGCATTATTTGAAATCGTGTGTGGTCTCGGTTAGTACTACTCAATATACAGAGTGTAAACTTTGACCCTGTATGGGATTTTCATCGAAAGAATAAAAAAAAAAGTAAAATAAACATGTCCTGTTTTTGAGTCATTTTAGAGCCCCGTAAGGGCTCTTACACACCACGTTTTTTTCAGGCGCTGTCCATGTGCGTCGCACGCAACTATAACGCGCTGCAAACGCGATGTTATCGCAACCAATTTACCTATTCACACGTTCACAAAATTGTAGTATGCAGACGATGACTTTTTCGCGAGCTGTCGACGCGCTCGTAGCGCGGAGCTACATCGATACAGACGCGCTGGCACAGCGCGTCTCTTTAGCTGCAAACATATACGTACAGCGCGTTTTATTTTGCAAGGAGAGTTGTTCACGCGCGTTTGTAGCGCGATACACGCGTCCTTCGCGCGCGTGCTACATGCGTTTTACTTTGCAAGGAGAGTTGCTCACGCGCGTCTGTAGCGCGTTTCTCGTGAGTTTGCAGCGATGCAATCGCAAGAAATCTGCCTATTTCAAGTTTAGCAGCGCCGACAACGCGCGATAGAGAAACGCGCGTCGACGGCGCCTGAAAAAAACGTGGTGAGTAAGAGCTCTAACTGCGCGAGCGCCAGCAGCGTCGCCGTGCTATCATCAATTTACGCGTGGAACAAAATGACTGAACAAAAAAAAATATGTTGACGACTCGGATTTTTTGCTCCTGAGCGTACATTTTTTCGATTTTAGAGTTAAATGTTTTCCGTATCTAATCCAACACATTTGATGCAGCGAATCTATTGAATGTAAATACCCAACCTTTAGTATTTCTAGACGGGTCTCTTATGTAATAGCACTTTAGTTCTAAAACAGCTGGTATGTGGTATTTCTTCCTGATACGATACTCGCAGATGTAATCAACCATTATCGGCTTTCGTCGCGATAGATCGGGCTGCGTACAAGTTATTCGCTCGGGTGGCGATACTTAGCGCGTTAAACCAGGCTAAATAACGAGTTACGTGATCGGACTAGCGTTGTTTATTTCGACTGTTGTTCTCGGACTTATAAGACGCGCTGTCTAAATATAGAGGAGCGACGAAATGCGAAAATTATTTTAAAAGAGTATCCATTGAGTTTCTTGCCGGGTTTTGTCAATAGGACCTTATTTTTGGACCCGTGCAACTAAATTGTCGAGACGTTTCGTACGTTCGACTTGCATGTACTAGTCGCGCGCAGTAGGTTTGCCGATGACTGCCCCTCCCACTACACCGACCGCTACCCGCGCTCGTCTGGCATTAGTAGGTATGCCAGACGAGCGCGGGTAGCGGTCGGTGTAGTGGGAGGGGCAGTCATCGGCAAACCTTCTGCGCGCGACTTATAGGTATTGTGCTTCTTAGAGCAACGCGGTCGACATAGTCTGGAAGTAGCCATTCGGAACATTTTTTCGCCATAGTGACAAGTTCATATTTTTTGACACCAATGCTTTTGTTGGTAAACTACATATGAACGGAGACTCTGTGTATCTGCCTAAGAAACCTAGGCGACATATTGCTACTTTATTAGCCTATAATATTAACTCGGTCATAAGTAATATGACGAAGTTCTCTCTTACATCCACCATAATTAGTAATAGTACTAATAATCAGATGGTTACTTTAAATAATAATTTAAACTCAATTGTCTGACAACAGAGAGTGATAGTCATTATTTAATATTGACACACCAAAATATTAACCGCTTCTCTGGCAAAATTTTAGACGTTGAGTTGTTTAGTGAAAATTACAATGTAGATATCTTATGTCTTACAGAGACATGGTTAAAGGCAAATTCAATGTTGTTTAGTGTAGCTAATTTTAAGGTAGCCAGTTCGTTCAATAGGGTGTCAGCAGAAGGTAAGAACTCTAATTAATGATATAATGATAATGAAAATGAAAAAATAATAATAATGGAAGAAGGAAGGGGAACTCTAATTCTAGTGAGAAATCACCTAAAATGTAAAGAGCGTTTAGATATACGCAACATATCTGTTGAACGAGTGTGTGAGCTGGCATGTGCAGAAACTGAGGAATTTGTTATTTTATGTGTATATAGGCCTCCATCCTCATGTACCTCTCAATTTCTATTAACTATGGAAGATGCTCTTAGGAAAATAAAAATAAACAAGAAACTTTTAGTATGTGGGGATTTTAATGTAGACATTCTGTTAGACACCACCGATAAACGTAACTTTTTGTCCTTATTTAAATCGTTTAATTTAAAGTGCATCTTCTCTGAGCCGACTAGAGTGACACCCACCACAGCTACATGTATTGATAATATTATAACAAACTTTAAAATAACAGAAAAGAGCCTTATTAGTGGAGTCCGTTCGGACCATAAATGTCAATTAATAAAATGTAATAGTCACTCCATTAGATGTAGGAAAATAATAGAATGTAGGCCCCTGACAAAAAAATGTCTAGAAGTATTTAGGAAAAACGTTGAATGCGAATATTAAATACAATAAAAACACATTCTGACAACCCCAATAAAATGTACCATACATTATTTAATGCGATAAGTACCGAATTTCATAAGGCTTGCAAAATAAAAAAAGTTAATATAACTAATAAATTACGGTTCAGTGTTTGGGCAACCAAGGGTATAAGGCGAAGTAGGGATGTCTTATACGAATTATATGATAAAAAATCGTACACACCCAATGTAGACTTTCATAATTATGTTAGAAATTATTCTAAGCTTTTCAAAAAAGTTTGTATACAGGCTAAAGCAGCCTACATAAGTAATCAAATTAGTAAATCAGATAATAAAATAAAAACGACGTGGAAGATAATCAATACAGAAACTGGCAATCGTGGGTTAAAAGACAACACTATTAGCTTAAAAATAAATGACGAAATAGTTTCAGACAGGAATGTAGTCGCTAATTTCTTAGATAACTATTTTACTAATATACCATTAGAGACGACGAAATATCTTCCATCGTCACCAGTATCGGCGGAGATATTTTTAAAAGAAAACGTAGACATGCAGGTAGCTGATTTTAATTTTAATTTTGTAAATCCGACTGACATAATAAAAACTTTCAAAAATATAACAATAAAAAAAACTGAAGACCTTTGGGGATTATCAACTAAAGCTGTGGAGGCAATAATTACCGAGATCGCCCCAATGCTGGCAAAAATCTTTAACTCTTGCATTACAGAAGGCATATTTCCCGATCTTATGAAAACCAGTAAAATCATACCCATTTTTAAAGCAGGTTGCTCAAATAACGCGTCCAACTATAGGCCGATATCAATACTCCCAGCCCTAAGCAAAATTTTCGAAAAATTAATCCTAAATCAAATGCTTACCCACTTTAATAAAAATAAAATATTACATGACAAACAGTTTGGCTTTACGAGGGGAAGATCTACAGAGGATGCTGGATCCACTTTAATTAAAACCATACTGGGGGCCTGGGAGGGGGCACAGGATGCTTTAGGTGTGTTTTGTGACCTTTCTAAGGCATTTGACTGCGTGGATCACCGCACACTCACCCTAAAATTGAAATACTACGGAATCCGAGGTAGATCTATCGATCTTGTGACGTCTTACTTGTCAAATCGGGAACAAAAGGTGGCTATCGGTGATGTCATCTCTACAGGCTCACGAGTCAGAATGGGCGTACCCCAAGGATCAATTCTTGGTCCATTCTTGTTTCTAGTATATATTAATGACCTTCCGTACATGATGAAGGATAATAACATGTCAAATATAGTCCTATTTGCTGATGACACATCATTAATATTTAAAGTAAATAGAAAAGACAGGGATCTTATAGAGCCTAATAACACTTTAAATTTAATCTCTAACTGGTTTTCTGCTAACAATCTTCTTTTAAATGCAGGGAAAACCAAGTGTATTAAATTCTCTTTACCGAATGTAGCTTCTATTAATGCAAATATAGTTCTGGACGGAAAAAGGTTAGATCTGGTTCCCTCAACTGTCTTTTTAGGTATCACAGTAGACCCTAAATTACAATGGGGGCCTCATATAGAGGCAACTGCGGGCAAACTTAGTTCCGCTGCTTTTGCTGTTAGAAGAATAAGGCAGCTCACTAATGTGACTACAGCTAGGATGGTGTATTTCGCATACTTTCACAGTATTATATCTTACGGCATTTTATTGTGGGGGTCAGCTGCTGATATCGAGACACTTTTCATACTGCAGAAACGAGCAGTTCGAGCCATTTATAATCTAAGTTCTCGAGAGTCTCTTCGCGAAAGATTTAAGGACATAAATATACTTACCTTACCATCTCTGTACATTTACCAGAATATCCTGTACATTCGTAAAAACATATCGAACTATAGTAAAAACAGCGATACACACAGCCTGAACACTCGAAATAAGCACAAACTTGTGGTGCCTGGTTTTAGACTTCGTAAAACTAGTAAGTCATTTTTGGGAAACAGTATTAGATTCTATAATAAAATTCCACCTTGTATCACCGAATTGCCTTACATGAAATTCAAGTCCTTAGTAAAGCGTATCTTAATGTCAAGAGCATATTATAGCATAAACCAGTACATTGAAGATAAAAATGTCTGGAATACGATTCCCAACTGCACACAGCGACCCACTGGCACTCCTTAACTGGCAGTCTAAATGTAAATTTTCACTTATATGTATTTAATATTTCACTGTAGGTATCATTTTTGTTACCTACTCATTATATATTGTATCATAGTTATTATATAACTTTTATTTTAAGACATGTAACATTTATTGTTTACAACGTAATATATTCTGATATTTATCAGTTTTACTTTTAGTATTGCCCCTGGCAACGATCTATTTAGTATTTAAGCATTATCAAATGTAAAATGTGAGTATCATGTAGCCATTATTGTTTACTACGTTTTACTGTAGGTGCTTACTCCTACATAAACCTGCCCGTTGCCTGGTGGCTTGAGTCTGTCATGCTCACTAAAATGTCCTGCTGACGGTGGCGTTGTGTATCGGGTCGTCAAGTTCCCTACAATATGGTTGAGTTAAGCGACGCTGGTGCACTCGTCATGCTCGTGAACGGGTGCTGTCTGTCGGGACTGGTCGGTTCATACTTACTATGGCAGCTGTTAGGCACTTTTTCATTATTATTCATGTACTTCTGACAATTACCTACATTATTCTCACATTATTGTAATATGATTGTATTGAATTAAATATATTGAGTGTATACAATTATGTGTACCTATATTATGTTGAATTATCTATGTTGTTTAGATAACTTTAGGTAATTTTGTTACAATTCAACCAGAATTGTATTACTTATACTTTTTCTATAATCCGCATTTTGCATATTTCACTATTGTAATTAATAGTGCAAGTTTTACATAAAAATAAAACTTGTATTATTAAGCAGAGACGATGCACAGCATCTGTGAGAGGGCGTTGTATACTTCCCTTTAGTTTGCAGCCAATCACAGCTCATGTGACGTCATATCCTCGACCAATCAGCGCAGAGTTCCGGTAATTTCGTGGTACCAGGAGCCCGGTCGCTAATGGCGAACGGTTTTACCTCATAGATGACTCTCACCAGGAGACCTAGAATGGATGCTGTGCATCGTCTCTGCTTAATAATACAAGTTTTATTTTTATGTAAAACTTGCACTATTATTTGGCATGTGACGATGCACAGCATCTGTGAGAGACGTGTTTATAACTCCTGGTGACCACAACGACGCTATGTGAGAATATGATAATATTAACTGAAATCAATAAAACCATAAAGTAATATTGAGTAGGTATTTATCGGCCAGGATAAATTGATTAATCAGGTTTATCCAAATCAAGTAAACACAAATATTTTAAGATCACTTTATAAAGTACAACAAAAAATTGAATTTCTAATAATTAAATTCATGTAAGATGAATGACATACCTAATATTCTGACAAATAAAAGAAAAGAAAACTAAAACCAATCAGAAGCCGGTCTCAATTTCACGTTATATAGGCTCAAAATAATTCGAGAGATTACTCGTACTTAGTGAAGTCTCAGTCTTCCCTATAATCTGTTTACAATAATATTTGGCAAAAGTATTCGGTCTGCGCCAATTACCACGAGAGAGAATTTCTTCAATAGGAAAATTCTCGTACCAATTCAAAGAAGCTACAGCCGAGCGCACACTTCCAGGAGACGCAGAAATACCTGCTTCTTTTAATAAACTTTTTACCCAATTTCCTATAACAGTCCGCGATGCACTTTGCGTGGGACCTCGAATTGACACAAACAAGGAATCGTTACACTCGGCTGTACGTCTCTGCCTTCCTAACTCCAAAACCTTTCTTAACCAATTAACTGGACATATATTTTCGTTATTGTGGCAAGAAAGCTTCCAGCCTGATTGCCTGTATGTAGCCGTATCCGTCTTAGACCCAAACACTGGATACAAGATTATGTGATCGCCCCGATCAATGTAATAATTCGAAGAGACTTTAAGTAGAGTAAGATCATGAACACGTCTTCCAGACGCTAGCAATAACAGGCAAGCTAATCGACGCGATGCTTTAAATAGAGTAATGTTATTATTCGGGGGATTCGTCTGCATCCAGGCAATCAGTTCACTTGGATCCCAAATAGGGGGCTTCTCTGCTCTGAGAGATTGAAGAGAGATAGCTTTAAGAATATGTTGTACTAAGAAATGTGAATTCAAATTTTCGTTACCCAATGTTCGTCCAAAGGTTAGAACTACAGATTTATGCAACAATATGGTAGGATAAGCCAATCTCTCCTCTATGAACAGATATGCTAAAAATTTTGACAAACTATTACTATTTGGAAAATTAGAGTCAAAATTGTTATTTTTACACCATGTGACCCACCGAGACCACGCAGGTCTGTACGTTCTTAATGTGGACTCTCTCCAACTAGATCTTAGCAGGGACCTCTCAGCCTCCGACCAGTTGCTTGTTACTCCGCTCCAGCCGCTATCTTCCAAACGTAGAGCTCCATGTCTTGAACTCGAGGAGGTGGAAAGCCCGTGCTCTGATCTATTAGAACTCGAGCTAGGTTGTTGATCTTCATCGGTCGGCCGAGTGCTCGACGTCGAAGATCCGGTAACCAGTACGCTCTCTTCCACATTGGAGCCACTATCAAGAAAACGCCTTGAGCAGAGTTCAGATGGTGAAGAACTCGAGGTATTAGACTTGGAGGCGGAAACACCCACGCCAGCTGAAACCGCCATTGACGACTGAAGGCGTTGCAAAAGTGGGCTGACGAGTCTAAGAAATCCTTGGTAACATATTTCTCCACAACCCTGGTGTCCTTGTTGGCAAAGAGGTCTATCTGTGGAACTCCAAACCTGCGAAAAACATTCTTGAGAGCTGGTTGCAGAAGATGCCACTCGGACGCCTGTTTCCCGCGGGAGAGTCTGTCTGCGATGTCGTTGAATCTCCCTGGGAGATACTCCGCAGTCATGGAAATACTCTCTTTATCTAGGAGACTCAAGAGTTGGTAAGTCATATGGAGTAGGGGTGCTGATCGTGTTCCGCCTTCTTTTCGAACGTAAGATACGACTGTGCGATTGTCCGATTGCAGGCTCAGATGACGACCGCGTAGGCGAGATCGGAAATGTTTGACCGCTGCTATTATGGCAAACATTTCCTTTCGATTGCAGTGCCAGTGCCGCTGGTCTAGTCTCCATCTTCCTGAAATCGAGTGATCGTCCAACTGTGCCCCCCACCCATAATCTGCAGCATCCGTGGTCATAAAATGGCGAATCAACTCCGGGTGCAAACTGGTCCGAACTAGAGGTCTTTCTAATGTTGTGACCCACCATTTTAAATCCCTTATGACGGTTAACGGGGTTTCTACTGGTTTGCGAGGTGGGAAACGCATTAAAGTCCGAGAATGAAGTTGCAGTTGGCGGCAGTGAAGACGACCTCTTGGAATGACGAAGTTGGCAAAGTTGAGAGTGCCTAAGATAACCTGAGCTTCTTTTAAAGACATTTTTCTCCTTCGAATTAATCTTCTCGAGAGCGATAGAATTGTCCGAATCTTTTTTGGAGGCAGACACTTGAAATTTTCTTTGGTATTCCAAATGACACCGAGGAATTCCATCTCTTGAGAAGGTTCGGTGACAGACTTCTCGTAATTTATTGTCCATCCTAATGCCTTGAGTAGATTGATAGATACCTTTACCTGAGACTGAAGAAGACTTCTCGATTGGCACGCTATCAAAAAATCGTCTAGGTAAACTATTACTCGTATACCTTTGGATCGTAGATGTTGTGCCACCCAGTTGGTCAAGGCTGCAAAATTTTTGGGTGCACACGATAGGCCGAATGGCAAGCAAGTCATCTGAAAAATTGTTTGACCGTAAATTAGTCTGAGGAAGCGACGATGATTTTTCAAGATGCTCACGTGGAAGTACGCTGAGGATAGGTCTAGTTTCACCATCCAATCTTCTTTCTGTAAAAAGTGGGGTATCTGAAAGTGAGATATCAGCTTGAAAGATTTCGGAACTATGTGATGATTCAAGCGTTTCAGGTTGAATATGGGTCTTTTGGACCCATCGCTTTTGTTTGTCAGGAACATTGTGGAGAAAAAGCTCGCACCGGCAATCTGATGATCCACAACCTCTAGAACGCCCTGATCTAATAATTCCTTTATCTGGCTTGACATCTCTGGTGATTGTGCAGTCTTGAATCGGCGCAGGACTTTTATTGATGGATGAATGAGTGGTGGTTTGGAGGTAAATGGTAGACGCATTCCCGTGATCATTCCGAGAAGGGCCTGCGGAGCCCGCAACGTCTGCCACTGTCTCCGATACGCTCGAAGACAGCCTCCATAGAACCGGTGCTGCTGTGAGTCATTTATCGTATCGCCTCTTATTTGATTGACCGTCTTTCTTGTGAAACTTTTTGCTTTTATTGGACTGCTTGAAAGAGCTTGTATTGGTCTTGCCCTTTTTGAAATTTGAATCGCTATCCTTTTGACGAAAGGGCGTATTATTTGGTGGTAGCTCGCGAAAATTTTGTTTATTTGGTTTGGTTGATACTTTGGGGGTAGCCTTATTTTGATCTTTTTCAGAGCCGAACCAAGGACGAACCCATTTATCTATACCACCTGTATTTTGGATGTAAGCACGCAGTTGATTTTCATCGAATAAACAATTAGAACTCGGAGGTATCTTACGCAGACCCTCACGAAGGTTCTTGTTAGCAATTTCGCCCAGGATGCGCTCCCGGCGATTTTCAATGTATTCAGCTCGTTTTCCACAAACTAGCTGCATAATTTCCTCGCTAATTTTGTGAAATTTCGATGAGGGTAGAAAAGATTCCGATATCTTATCAAAAATGCTAGAGGCAGAAAGTGCAGCATCAGGAGAAGCTGTCCAATCAATGAACTGTTGTAAGCTTTGATTAAGTAACTCACGTTGCGAAATTAAGGCATTGCATAGGGCTGCTATCAACCTCTCCGAATTAGCCGCATAATCTTTCCCTTTAATAAACTGTCTAAGTTCATCGTTAATCTCGAGCTCGACAAAACCAGGCGCAGCGTTATGAATTTTCAACGCATCCGCATAACGCACATCTTTCCAAGCGGAATCGCCAAATTTTTGCAACACTTCGAGTCGTTTCACGTGCTCGGGATTAGCGCGGGGTACCTTAGGATCTTTAAGGGACGTATTAACGATGCTTAAATTCAAACGCGGAACTTCACTCGCAATGTTATTGGCGGCGGCCGTCGGGCGATTTAAACAAAAGTCTAAAGGTATCGCGGAGCTAGTTCCCGGTACTTGTTCAGACGCGGGTACCACATTTGGCGGCAAAGCACTATGTAAAACCGATACATTATTATTCGGAATCGAACTTGGTACACACACGTTTTGCAACAAAATGTTAGTTAGCACAGTCACTTGGTTAACAAGATTTAAAATGTCTGAGGACTCACCGCATTTTCGCCGTTTTACCTCAGAGCCCGAAGAATCAGATTGCGATGAACTCGAATCGCTAGGTGCTGGTCGACGCTTACGGCCAGATGTAGACATCGAGTCGTTACCTACCTCCGCTTCTTGTTCAAAATCGCAATTATGATTATCACTCATATTTAATAACTACTTTGATATTTAAGAAATACTATGCACTATATTCAAATAATTCAAATAATATAATATAATATTATACAATTATTAAACTATTTAGATGCAAACTTAAATTTTTTGATATTACTCAGTCGAGAAATAACAACGCTATGAGGTAAAACCGTTCGCCATTAGCGACCGGGCTCCTGGTACCACGAAATTACCGGAACTCTGCGCTGATTGGTCGAGGATATGACGTCACATGAGCTGTGATTGGCTGCAAACTAAAGGGAAGTATACAACGCCCTCTCACAGATGCTGTGCATCGTCACATGCCAAATAATATTACCTTTTGCTTTGTATAGACTCAATTAATTTATTCACTTGACAGACAGATATGTGTTGCTGGGGAGTTTGTTGCGCCGTTTCTTCTTCACAGCAAAAACACTAGGAAGCGGTGAAGGGAGGGCGCTTTTTGGGGCTGTCTTTGATGTATATAATTCTGACGTTCAAAAAGAACTAAGTAATTCTAGTCTATTTTGAATAAATGAGTTTTGAAGTTGAAGTTGAATTTCCCACACGAATTGTCAAATGGGGCCTCATTTGACAATTCGTGTCATAAGGGGCATAAGTAATTGTTTTATTTTTAATGTGTGAATATAGTAGTTACAGTAGAATGCAAATGTGACTTTTGTATTGAAAAAGAACGCTATGGCTACTCCATTCGCAGTTGCCCCCACCGACAACGCCACCACTGGTGGAAATTACGGATTTCAAAGCATTTTTTTGACAACTCCGTACTCAAATACTACTTAAGTATTGATTATCCCGAATTCTCTATTGGGAAACCGGAGGTTAGTCTATGTCCATGTAATAAAAAAAACTTTAGTTTTGAATTTGAATGGTTTTGGAGTTTTTATACAATTTTCAAACTGAGCCAATCATATGGCAGCTTTAAATAAATGCATAAAGTAATTGTTTTGCGGCCATGTATGTTGGATTATTACGCGAATATTCGTTTAAAATTACGAAGCCGTTAATGTAACCATCGCATTAGCGCGATAAAGAACATCATTCAAGCTCCATACATTTTTGGGGTAGATCTGAAAGTGGCGGCCAAACTTAAATAGTGTTATATTCTGTTAGAATATATGTTATTCTATTCATTTGTTACTATGGGATCAAAGCTGCAGGATCATTCTTTGCAAGTTAATTAGTTTTTAAACAGTGATGTAATCAAATTAATTCGACTTTTGTACAAGGAAACATCATCTTAATGAACATGTTTATTGGCTTTCTGAAGTTCAAGTCCATTCTACTAGGTAGTTATATTTGTAATAAAATGTTGCTTTGAGTTCATTTAAATGCTCGTAGCGGTGGATACTGTGTCCTAAAACTTGTTTATAGCAATGCGTAAATAAAAATGTTTAAAAAAGCAATCAGCTGTTGGTAGGTCATTCTCTGCTCTGTAACACGAGTTCGTTTTTTTTTTATCCAACTGCACTTCAGCAAAGGCATAGGATAAGAATCCGTGAGGATGTAGGTAAATAGGATTAAAAAAAAAGTTTCCTGACAATGTTTTCCGTCACTGTCTACGCTACTGATAATCAAATTCCTTTGATTTAAGCAAGCGTTGTTGGTTAAAATTAAGAGATTATCTTCACCAGTTATGAAGCAGAGACCCCCCATAGCTTTGCATAGCGGTGTATCCGCATTCTAAATATAATTCATAACAGTGAGTTTCTAAGTTACATATTTGTCGTAACTGGGAATCAACCCGAGGGCATCGGAAGCGGTAGCATAATCGATACTGAGCCAGTGAGCCGGTGTACATTAAGTATTACGTGTTGTTATTTATTATACATGCGACTTCCAGCGATCAATCATAGCTAATTGACTGTTAGTATGTGGAAGTGATCGCTAGCTATGTATCGTTTAAGCAGTGGATTTGTTGTTGAATATCGAAAATTTAACGACACTAGCGAACTGTAACTGTAAACATGTAGTTACAGTAACGAGGTACCTATGTACGTGATATTCACGTTGACTGTAACCGTAACAGCGAGCCGGCCTAATCCGCAGTGTTCGTTTGGAACTCCACGATGTCAGACGAACTATCTATCGGGTGTAAAAAGACCCTTAACGATAACGAAAACCACATATTCTACCCATCATTGGGATCATTTTTTTCTACCAGACCATACCTGGGAAACCATTGGTTTTGGAGATATTGAAGATCAAAGTTAACATTTTTTTTTTAGTTTTTTCCAAAAACGTATTCTAAGTGATAATACTAAACTTTCTTCCCAACAACCTTATCAAAATTTTAAATTTTTCCTCACTAATTACGCATTTGAAGTTACAAAAACGCAACGAATATCAAACGCACACGACCGCCTTGGCTAGGCTGTGTGGCCGCTGCACGCATGCAAACGCGCGGCATCGCCACAACCATAATTTGCGCGCTACAAAAAAAAGCGTTTTATTTCATGCCAACAAATAAAAGTCATTTCCCAGCAATTATTTTTGGTCCATGTAATTTAGTTTGATGTACAGAGTGCGTAGATTTCGGCTATGTGATGGGTCTTTTTACACCCTGTATACTGCAGCAGCGTACATATTAATATACTCATTACTCGATAATTAGAAACGACCATGAAGATGGTGGATTCATCATATGTATCAAGAAAGAAGAAATCTACTTCTTGCTTTAAAAAATCGACAAATCATGAATCTGTAGGTTCGCAGCATGCAACGGCCATCAGACTCAACGTCCACGTTTCGTTTCGCGGTAAAAACCGACAATTGTCGGGTCGCAGCGTTGGTTACACTACGAACCTATGTTCAGCTCGCGGCAGGTTCGCAAACCACGTACAAACAAATGTTTTTGGTTACAGTAACGTGCAACGGTTGCAGTTACGATTCGATAGTGAGTACCCGGCTTTACATGTTTAATTTTATCGACAAATATACCCTCTTTTGTAACTTCAACCCCTTGCTTTCCGAATGGCAGCCATTTTGATTTTTAAACTGCCCGGTAATGTAGGTGTTCATTAAAAATGTATTTTTTTACATCTAGTAAATAAATCTTTAAAAAGTCTATGAAATACTTTTATTGAAATAAGCTGGCATTCTTACCTCCGGTTTCTGAGTTAAGAACTCAAGGATAAGCAGTACCTACAACCTACAAGTAACATTTGAGTACTTACGGAGTTGTCAAAAAAATGATGGACTATAGCATTTTTTTGACAACTCCTTACTTAAATATTACTTAAACTCTCAATCACCGTAATTATAGACACAATAGATAAGATAATTAAGTGTCGTCCTGGGACGACGGGCGGTACGCAACCGGTTAAGACGCTTCCCCCAGCGAAAGTGCCGCCACTTCAGAAAAAAGCATAATTTCTGTCAACACACAACATTTTGAAAGGACATCTGACAAAATGGACCAAAAAGTAAAGTAGCCGGCCAAAGAAAATTATGCATATATTATGATAGTACATGAATACCTAAACATTTTTTAATGTGACGTCATTCCTCTAAGTCTGATATCTGAGTCGCCACATAAGGTTAAAATATTCCAGTTCAGTCAAAACTAAGTGAAAAACATGTGCCAAACGTTACTTGTTATTTGTTTTAGAGGCAGGTAGCCATGAAGGCCGAAAGATCACATGCCGGTGTGACTAGCCTGCTTTTTAATTATCCATGCAACTTCAGTTTCATCGGACGGCTATCCTATCTCCAGTGTTGCTACCGTATCGTCGTATCTTAATACGCTATACATATATATAAATATAGCGTATTAGTTTAATATAGTATATATGTATTTTACTTACAAACATTAAGATATAGTACTGTTAGTTAATATCTCAACGCTTAAATTCTTTAATTTTTTTCACTAAGATCGAACATTTTAACCTTATGATATACTCAGATATCAGACCTAGAGAAATGACGTAATAATAAAAAATGTTTAGGTAGTCATGTCTATCATAATATGTATATACTTTTCTTTGGTCGGCTACTTTGGATTTTGGTCCAAAAATGTATGAAGCTTGTCAGGTCTCTTTTCGTACGTACAACATTTTAGTCAAGTGATGTAGAAATTTAAGAAAACCAAAAAACAACACTGTGGTGGATTATATGGCCCCTCTCTTGTTCAGGCCCCGGGACTTTTAGGATCACCCTTTTCATCATCACCCTCATATGTACGTCATTTCACCTTCTTTCTATTTATATTAAACCTTTTTTTATCACAGGCCACACATCTTTTTCGAGAGCTTTTGTGTGTTAAAAAGAATCAAAGTTGCTCTTCCGGGATTCTAGAACCGACCAGGAACGTGAGCGGACTGGTGTTAATTTGAAGGAGACTGTACTATTGAGCCTCCGGTACTCCGACTTACTGCTGAGTCTCCGGCACTCCGACTTACTAGAGAGAGTCGCCGCACTGCAACTGCTGACCTACCAGCACTCCGCCTAGTCGCTGTACTGCTGAGCCTCCGGCACTCCGACTTACTGGAGGGAGTCGCCGCATTGCTGACCTTCCAGCACTCCGCCTAGTCACTATACTACTGAGCTTCCGGTCACCCAACTATCACTCAGAGAAGTTTTGTGTATCCATTAATTTTTAACGTGTGCTGTTACTCAGAACGTTCGTGTAACCATTCAAAAGGAGAATGACCAAAAGTGGTACCAAAAAGTGTCATGCATCAAGATCAAAATATTATAGTAAGTAATTATTTTCATATTTTTTTACGACATTACGCGTCAGGAATATGATTTTTGAACAGGGAATTTAATTTAAACTAAAAAAGTGTTGATATCGTTTTATTCCCTTTACATGACGTTCCGTTTCACATAATTTATGATTACTATAACCTTGAATTTTGAAAGTGTCATGACCACATCTTGCAAAAACAAGAAAAAAAAAATTTGCCGGTTCTACGTTAATTAAAAACAACTAGAATACTTAGATTAGAATTTTTATTTATCTAAACGATTACCATTTTTTTTATCTATGGTTAATTGGCCGTTCACAGCCGGTCATAGAGATGTAGAATGCAATAGATGCGGATTACTGTTTTTAGAGCAATAATAAATCGTGTATGACATGTCCACATTGTCAGGTTATATAAATTATTTCTAAAATCTCCGAAACTCGCGTTTTGTTTACAAAAAGAACTTTTGTAGGAGTTAATATGTAGTGTAGTCTATAAAAAACAAAGTTTGACTTTGATGCAGCATGGTACGGGACTCCATACATCCATGAGCATTGTCCTTTTAACGCGTGCTATTAGGGACTATAAGTGTTGTTTTTATCCATATTATAAAGTTGTCTTCTCATAAGTGTTTTCCTTGTTTGTCCGGCTAGGGGTAGGTAGGATCCCTTAATATTCACTCTTCTTTATAACTGGTGTGGTAGACATGTCCCTAGCTCAGGAGATCTTAGGGCCGTCTGCTACATTACAGATGAAAGCTCCTGTCGCCCTTTCCTAAATCCGGCCCTGTGCACAAGATTGAGTCACAAGAATGCACACCTATTTAAAACCTACCTTTATAAGTTTTTAAACTGACATGGTCACTAACACAATCATTAGAACTTAACACGGTATATTTACCATGTTTATTATTTGATGTGAGTTTCCGATAAACAGTGATGTAGTAATTTCGCATATTCTACAGGGATGTTCTTTTCTTGCAATTTAACTTTAACCACCTCCATGCAATCCGCCACTGGTACGTTCGTAAATAAGAGATTGAGTTACATAGCCCTCAGGTCATCTCGACAGAACGCCACTATCTACCTAGACTAGTAAGAGAAGCGATAGAGATTACCAAATATAAGAACTTCAACCGGGAGGATGGGTTTCAACTGTCGAGGACCTGGCATCCAGTGGTTCAATTGTGTAAAAACCGAAAAACTACTGAAAAAAGTTCGCGAGCGGATACAGTGAGTTTTGTGTATCGGGAACAGAACCGTATTCTGAGTGACTTAAGTGACAGTGGTAGTGGCGTCGAACGCAAAAAACGAACAAGAAAGAGGGTAGACCGTTTCGTCTGCTCATAAACATCCACCCACCCGCAATTTCTTCAGTTCGTCCGTGATCATGGCGCTTGTAACGGTGCCGAAATATCGGAAACTCACATCAAATAATAAACATGGTAAATATCCCGTGTTAAGTTCTAATGATAACCTACCTTTATCCTACTGCTAGCATACTTCGACGAATTCCTTATAATCTTTATCTTACAGTTAAGCTCTCGGCAGGAAATGGCAGTAACATCTAAAGCCTTTCACTGGCGGAAGTGATTATTTAACTAACCTATACGTTGCGTAACGTAAGGGCGATATAGAATACAACATACAAGATAAAAGTAAAAGGTGTTTTGTGTTGTAGCAGTTAAAATTAATTGATTTTGGTATTAAGTAAAGGTTAAGAAACTATTTATCGTGTTGTAAGCTTTAGTTAAAGTAAACGTTTTAATACATCAGCATAATTCCGTATTTTTTTTTAGAAGAAAAGATGCCTAGGTAACTTAAAAAAAGTACGCAACGCCCTCAGATTATAAAACAGAAGGCAACGCCATAGACTATATTTTTATTTTATTTCTTCAGAAAACTTACAGCTAACATATACTTAGGTAGTTAATAAATTAGTGAAAGAAGGCAATTACAAGTTTTCACAGGTAAGTAAGACAGTAGAATAAGTAGACAGTAGACAGACAAGAAGGATAGGAAAAGCACTCAGGAAGAATTTCCACAGATTTCACTCAACATTAAAGAACTGATCACATATTATTTTCTTTACTTTAGGGACACTCGTGGAAAATATATCCTCATCGACACTTTGACACACCGAGGTGTATGTTCTACTAGCTCTTACCATATACGAGTTTGTCGATAAGTACCTACATCGTACAGAAGGAACATGCAAAAGTTGATATTTCCTTAACAATGCTGATGGCACACTAAGCCCAATTTTGCTCGTCAACTCAGGACAGTCAGTTGAACCATTAGCTAAGCCAAACAGGAAGGCCATATCTGCCATTTTTCTCCGTTCAAATAGAGGAAGAATGTGAAATTTTCTGCATCGACTGAAATAGTTAGGTAAATATGTTTTGGATCTATATTGAATGTACCTACCTTAAAAATTTCTTCTGGATATTTTTTACCTAAAACAAGCTGTAATAACCCCTGTGTACAAGGGTGGGGACAGAACCGATCCGTCGAACTACAGGCCAATATCCGTCCTTCCTTCCCTGTCTAAAATTATCGAAAGATTAATAAACCAGCGCTTAACTAAATATTTAACCAAGAATAACATTCTCTCACCCAACCAGTTCGGGTTTAGACAGGGCATGTCCACTGAAGACGCAGTACTGGCACTTACCTCCATTGTCACTGATAAACTGGACAGTGGAGGTAAGTGTCTGGCAGTTTTTCTTGACCTTAAAAAGGCCTTCGATACGGTTTCTGTTCCCACACTTCTACACAGACTAGAAGGCATCGGGATAAGGGGTATTCCCCTTAAACTATTCGAAGATTACCTGAGCGGGCGCAGACAAGTTGTAAAAATAGGAGATTTCATCAGTACTGAGGAAACTGTTACTTACGGGGTAGGGCAGGGCAGTGTGCTCGGTCCGACGCTGTTCCTCATTTACATTAATAACCTTTGCAACATGAGTATTGATGGTGCTCATATATTCTCGTACGCTGACGATACAGCAATAGTCTTTTCGGCACAGACATGGGACAGCGTCGGTCAAATAGCCGAAAGTGGAATGTCTACGATAGCTGCCTGGCTTGACCAAAACCTTTTAACTCTGAACGTTTCAAAGACCAATTACATCTGTTTCTCCATCTACAATAATACCCAACCGGCACATGATCTTCAGATAAAAATCCATAACTGCAATGACCTCTCAATCCCCAATTGCTCTTGTCTGAAAATTAATAAAGTAAGTAGCACTAAGTACCTCGGAGTAATTCTTGATCAAAGACTATCTTGGCACTTACATTTGGAACTTATAATGAACCGGGTCAGGAAGTTAATATGGACCTTCAAAACACTTCGGCACGTGGCTTCAAAGGGTCTTTTACGCCAAATATACGTTTCGCTGGGTCAGTCAGTTCTATCTTACTGTTTGCCAATATGGGGTGGTGCTACAAAAATGAAATTTTTAGAACTAGAGCGGGCCCAACGAGCGCTATTAAAAGTCATGTTCTTTAAACCACTCCGATTCCCCACAGAAGACCTTTATTTAACTTCTAACCTGTTGACTGTCAGGAAATTATATGTTCTTCTGATAGCACTAAAAAAACACAAATCCCTCTCCTTTGTCCCTTCTAAGACAAAAACTAGGAGGAAGATCAACGTAGCACCACAAATTATAGTCAAAACCTTATTTGCCGCAAGACAATATACAAAGCAATCTTCTCACATATACAACACACTGAACAAAGAACGTACCATCTACCCCCTGACTTATCACGACTGTAAAAAGACCCTCACACAATGGTTAGCCTCCCTAAACTACGAAGAAGTCGAGTCCATGCTACAAAGGATCAAATAATTACTACTTACATACTATTTGTCAGCGGAAGATGTTGTTATGCAGTATCTTCCGATCCCAAGACATAGTCGTAGGGCTGACCCAAATGGCGCATTAAGCTACATTCTCCCACACTCATACACACCCCCCCACACACACACCCCCCCCCACACCCCCACCCACACCCACACACACACACACACACACACCCACACACACACACACACACACACACTCACATACGCGCTCTCCTTCTTACTTAATCATTGGCTTATATCAGTCACTCCTGATGTCCTTCATACTTTGTCACTAAACTCCTTGTGCGCATTGTAAATGTATCAAAGTGCATATTCTTAACTAATTATTTGCATGCTTAGGTTAACTTCAAAATTATTGTTTATCTCACTTACTTAAGCATTGTTAAAGTAACTTGGAAGAGCGGAATCACCTAACACAAGCAAATATTTGCTTAAAAGGTGATTCCAAACCCAGCAATTGTACCACTTTTAAGTTGATGAAATAAACATTTTTATATTTATATTTTCGATACGATTAATATAAATGTTGTAGTCGGGATTATAAACTGGGGAACAATATTCGAGATGACTGCGTACAAAAGCACAGTAAAGGATTTTAAGCGTTTTATTATTTTTAAAGTCAGATGATATCCTTAAAATAAAGCCTATATTTTGATAATATTATCAATGTGTGTCAAAAAGAAGTTTTGAGTAATATGATTTTGAGTAATTTGATATGATTTTGAGTAATATGATATGAACCATCGTTTTTTTTTTTTGGCTTTTGGGTGTTTGTATTACCGGGCAATTATTATATGTCAAAATATATGTTCAATTTTTGTTTATTTTGTTTATTTAGAATATAGTTTACATTAGTTTTAAGAAATATTATGCTTTAATTTGAAGTCTGGTACCTATGTGTGTGCGTCCGCATAATGTGGCTTCCCACGGTGCGTGATTTTACGGACGATATTTATACAAGCTACAATCTACATGCACAGCCGGTGCGTGCTACCACGCACCGTGGGAAGCCAGCTTAATATTCGAAATTTGATTTACACTGCACCCATGCAATATGTATGAAAAATTTTGGGAAATTATTCCTTAAATATACGTTAAAGTATAAAACTTTAAACTGATATTGAAACTTGGGTACTAAATGAATAAAACGCCTTTTATATAGTACGAAAAATAATCTAATGAATAATTTTCACTAAAAAATATGGGTGTAGGTACGATAAATTAAAATAGGGCGAAAGGTTTTATTAAAAAAAAAACTGTTTATGCAGTAAGCACCTAAGCTTCGATACCAATTCTTTTTTTTAAATAAGTAGCTTGTCTTTTCACGTACCTAGTAATCCCATAAAATCGTATTTTATGCATAATGTATGAGTGTAGTTAAAATCAAATTTTGGACATAACGCGATTTAATTTTAAAAAAAAAGATTACACTTAGTGTCATTTTGATAATTCGGCCATCTAATTTTGATATTAACTAAAAGTTTTTCATTACGTATCAGTGGCGAAGGCTCCATACAACTCGATTCCTACCGGCTTCTCTTTCGAAACGAGTAGTTACTGGAAATCACGCATCACACTTGAGCAAGGTAAGCATTTTTTGATCCGGCTTCCCTTTTAAGAAAATTCACCCTTCGCCACTGGTACGTATTATATCAATTAATGAAATAATTCGCCGCCCCCGGAGAATAAAATGATAACTGCCATTTCCATAGTTTTATTGTTATGCCATATTTGAAACCTACGGAGCCTAATACATCTACTCAATTTTTTTTGTGATTTTTCACCTCTAATCCACAAAGTTATAAGATAATACAATAATATTCACTACTTTTTCCCAGAACAGATGCGTACTAGAAAAAAAAGATAGTATAATGATAGTAAAACAGTTTCTTTACAAATATGTGACAATAACTTTTGCAATAAAAAACAACACAACAAACAAACTTTTGCTTGGAAAAACAAATCGGCGAAATAATGACGAACGCTATTATCATTTTGCTCTCGTAAAAATATGGCTAGGCGCGGCGACTAACATGTCCTTAGTAATATTGTTTTATTAAATACTAATCAGTAAGCCTTTCACACTTACGGATATTATCCTGGCCATAAAGACACTAAAAAACGGTAAAGCTGCTGGAGTTCACGATATAACAGTGGAACAACTAAAACATCTCGGACCTATAGCTGTATCGTGGCTCCTCGCCTTCATCAACACTTGTCTGAACACCAAGAGCATTCCCAAACAGTGGAGAAGGACTAAAATCGTGGCGCTGCCAAAACCTGGAAAGCCTTCTAATGACCCTAAAAGCTACCGACCAATTTCTCTGTTGTGCCACACTTATAAGCTGTTCGAAAGATTAAACTCAAAACTCATTTATTCAAAATAGACTAGAATTACTTAGTTCTTTTTGAACGTTAGTTTTACAATATTATAGACATCCCACAAAAAGCCCTCCCTTCACCGCTTCCTAGTGTTTTTGCTGTGAAGAAGAAACGGCGCAACAAACTCCCCAGCAACACAGATAAGTCTGTCAAGTGAATAAATTAATTGACTCTATACAACAAAAATCATCATATTTTTTACAATAATAAAATTATGCAATTACAGGTAAAAACAAATTAAAAATAAAGTATACATATAAATCAATTCTGTATGAATTGGGTTAAATCACAATCGTATCTAACTAATATAGATACATACATAAACCTACATCTAAAAACTATTGGTTACCAGGGAAGCCACATGTGCAGAAAGGAACTAGCGCCACACGTCCCTATCGTCAACATAGTCGTTTATCTTATAGTATGCCTTTTTAATGAGAACTGATTTAACGTGAGATTTAAATTTGCCATCAGTGAGATCCGTAATTGATTTGGGAAGCTTGTTATAAAATCGAACACAGTTTCCTAGGAATGACTTATTCGTTTTGGATAATCCTTTTAATTACTTCTAAACCGCCTTACCAGAGTAGTCGAACCTAAGCTAATTTCCGAGCAGGCTGGCTTTAGGCCCGGTAAATCCTGTTCCAGCCAAGTCCTCCGATTAACCCAATATATACTTAGAGGATGGATACGAGGCTAACAGAATCACGGGTGTGGTATTTGTGGATCTGTCTGCGGCTTATGACACAATAAACATTAAAATGCTACTAGCTAAAGTCGGCACCCTAACAAACGATCGGGGGTTTGTCAAAATATTGAGCGAACTATTGCACAATCGTCGCTTTCAAGTGTGCTTCCAATCAGGTAAGAGCAGATGGCGAATTAAAAAAAACGGTCTCCCTCAGGGCAGTGTGCTGGCACCAACGCTATTTAACATCTACACAAACGACCAGCCTACTACGCAACACACTGAACGTTTCTTATACGCGGATGACCTAGCTTTGGCGGCGCAATCGACTACTTTTTTGGAGGTTGAAAACCAACTGACAATTGCCCTCGAGTCACTCAGAAGGTACTATGACAGTAATGCTCTTCGTCCAAACCCGTCCAAAACTCAATCATGTGCTTTCCATCTTCGTAATAGATATTCTAACAGGACACTTAAAATTTCGTGGCGAGGAACTAATGTAGAACATTGCAAGAACCCTAAGTACCTCGGAGTTGCATTAGACAGAGCACTAACTTTTAATGTACACTACAGTGTACATTAAAAGTTAGTGCTACAACACCAAGCAGAAAGTCGGGACACGTAACAACCTGCTACGACGCCTTATCTCTACAAACTGGGGAGCAGCACCAGATATTCTTCGTACAACCAGCATGTCCTTATGTTTCTCTGCTGGCGAATTTGCATGCCCAGTGTGGCACCGATCCGCTCATGCAAAGCAAGTCGACATCGCCCTGAACGAGTCGTGTCGAATTATATCGGGCTGCCTAAAACCGACTCCGCTCAACAAAGTCTACCCGTTGGCTGGTATCGCACCACCTGTCGTTCGAAGGAATGTCGCATGCGCACTTGAGAAACATAACCAAGAATCCGATCTCCGACATCCCCTCTACAAATATACAACAGCTCCGGGTAGATTTAAGAGTCGGAACAGCTTTCTGCGTAGCACACTTGCCATGAAAGATCGACCATCTACAGTGAGACGTAAGTTATGGGAGGAAAATCATCCACCACCTCCCAACTTCGTTCAACCCCAGGAACACCTGCCACTCGGATGTGATTTGCAGTGGCCTATATGGAAAGCGCTCAATAGACTGCGCACCCAAGTAGGCCGATGCAAACATAATCTAGCAAAATGGGGGATCATAGATCCCTTCGACACCCAGTGCGAGTGCGGTGCTCCTGACCAGACGATGGCCCATTTGCTTCAGTGCCCAAAGTGTCCCGACACTTGCACTTTGGAGGACATGAAAAGCGCCACTGATGCCGCGATAAATGTGGCAACATATTGGGCCAAAGTACTGTAAAAAAAAAGGATCATTACCATCGATTCGAAAAGAAGATTAAATACCCCAGAATAAAATTTCATAGTTCTATTACCGAATATTGCATGTCCAATATTAACGAGAATAAAATTGTAATGGATTATGTTTTCCGTATATTTGGCCTACATTATTCGTTGAATATTATTGTAATACACTATAGCAATACTTACAGTCTTTCAATTCAAATTTAATTTTATGGCTCCATCGTTATTCGATGATTCCGCCAACGTCAAGGTTGAAAAAGACACTGTGATAAGTACGTAATAAAAGTAACGAAAATAAAATGAGAAGTGGATATTAGTCAATTAAGACAGCAGTCAAATGTTACTAACTTTTTAAATTTCAAATATCTTCTGTTTGGATAACCTAATTAAAACTATTTTGAAACATTATTAAAGGTTAAAAAATTAGCTACCACTGAGCCTTTTTTGATATCTCTAAGTCTATTGCTTGGCAAGTTATAGTCAAAAATCAGTTAATTATTTTTCCTGAAAAGTTTTGTTTTTGCAGTTATCATTTTATTCTCCGGGGACGGCGAATTGCCTGTTGATACCGATAACGTTTCCACCCTGCTGTATAGTCATAGACTTACCTACTAAAGTTTCCAACGAGAATTACATTACGGGATGACAGGTACCTTTCTATTCAAATTCAATAATTTTCTCCAATACAAAACCAATTGATTCCAACGAGAAACCAATCCTTAACAGAATAGATATTCTGTATAATCCTAACCAGATGCCATTTGGAGTCACTTTCTCTGAGGCAGGAAGGCGAACTAACCGAGCGGACGAATGAATGTATTGTTCATTTTCATACAATACATCTTGTTCTCATTCATTTCTATTTTAATGAACATATTTTATGTGAACAATATATAATGTAGACGAGTGATGTGGCTCGTGTTTCGATGTGTAGTTGTTTATGATTTTGGAATGATCCAAATTCTCTACGAGCTTTTAAAGTTTTGTTGATAATTACTTATGTCAGTTGTTTTATACAAGGCTAGTTGGAAAGGGGGTACTAATCCGCATGCCACGTCTTAAAGTATAACTGATGACTGTCTTAAAGCAAGTGTTAAAATTTCAAAATTGGATAATTTTTATTTTCATGCAAAATTATTTTTATTTTAGTGTTTTCAAAAATTCTTCATCCCTGCTTTAGTTACGAATTCATAAAATGGTGCTTCTAATTCATGACCCCAAATATGACCTAAAATGTAAACACAGCGGATCATAACTGGGGATAGACAGATTTTAGCGTTTTTTGCTTTTGAGATGTTTGAACAGTTATTTCTCCATAACTATTGACTTTTGGGGAAAGTTGTAGAACAAAAGTTATTCATTACTATTAATACCCTTCCGGATTAGTACCCCCTTTCCGACTAACCTTGTATAGTATAGCTTCTTTTTTTTTTTATTTATTTATTACTAGGCCTGCGTTTGGCCGCCATCTCGCCTGATGTTAAGCGATGATGCGGTCTACGATGGAGCACGCTTGCCTAGAAGAAACCGATTCACTCGTGACTTAAAGACATCCAAATTGTAGCTGTCGGGGAACACCCACTCGGGCAGCGCATTCCACTGTTTGGCGGTTTTCACAATGAAAGTGGAATCAAAGCGCTTCGTTCGGGTTTTTGGTATATCAACCATGAACCGATGGCGCTTTTTCGTGCTTCTGGCCGTCCGATAGAAAAAAGGGCAGGGGGGTATTAGATCATGTAGATCTGAAGCACACTCTCCGAAATGTGTCCGATAAAAAACCGATAGACTGGCAACTTTGCGCCGATGCTCAAGACTTTGGAGCTTGGTCTGAACAAGGGAGTTTTACCTTTTTTGAAAACTTCGTAGAGTTACTAGATGCCTAAATAATTATAAAAAGGAGACTGGGATTTGTATGGAAAGTGGTCTATGGACCGGTAGCGATACGGTTTTGGTATTTGCGCTGGGATGCCTCAACTATGCGGTTGTGCAAACGGGTATCAAAATCTGACTCGGCAGTTTTGAGAAAAATAATACTTTTAGAGGTGGTAATTTCAGATGGGGTAAAGGCAAAGTTGTTCATAATGACGAGTACAGTGACCCCTTATGAGGTTGTGCGTTATTTATGTTACATCAAACGCGTACTAATGTCTAAAGCATATTATAGCCTAAATCAGTACATCGAAGATAAAGATGTCTGGCATACGATTCCCTCCTGCACACCGCGACCCTCTGGCACCGTCTAACTGAACAAACGAACAGTATTCAAAATGCTTACTTATTGTAATTATTTTTTGTTTTATTTATTCAATAAGTATGTCATTTTATCTTATTTTTTTTTCTAATGTTTCCATTTTGATTGTTTTTTTTTTATTGACATTCAATTTAATTTATTTATTGCTAATATTTGCTATTTGTTTTGACATTGAATCGCAATTATTAATTATTAATATTATTCTATTAATACATACGAAAGCCTGTAAAATGTGAGGACCATGCAACATATAGTGTTACACTTTCTTTCTTCCATCCATATATCCAAAGGACCTACTACTTGGAACCGAGCCCCTAGTGTTGACCTTTTGAAAGCACCAGGGATCTGGTCTACTTGAAATAAAAACTATTTGACTTGACTTTGACATCTTTCAGTAGGTAGGTATAGTAGGTACTTACCGTGCTAGTGCTCTGCGACCATACTGTAGATACAGTGAACGCTAGCCACAACCGGACCCACTGAAAATAAAACAAACACAAATATTAACTAAATTCATATTCCGTTTATCCATCAAATACAAAGTTTAATGGTATAGTATAGATTAACCACGCACGGGATTTAAATTGATTAAAAATAAAAATAATTTATTTTTTCTCAATAGTTTTTTTTATTTGATAGAAAATTTCGATGCCATGCATAAAAAATGAATGAAAGTACGACCATATAGCTGACGGCAAGACTAGCGCGATATCGCTCCACGCGGTCAGTTAACTCGGTACGCTAAAATTATAATAATAATAATAACCAACAGTTTTCAATTTTAAATGTTGAAAGGCAGACGCCGTTTTCTTCCGGCAATAGAAGTTATCCAGTCCACCTAACACCCCTTCTCATAGACCAAATATTTTTCACCATATTTTACAATAGTTTTGCACCCACCTGGGACGGTCCATGACTGTACTCCAATAGCGCAGCCGTCCCCGGTTGGTGCCCCACCCCATTTTAGATTAAAGTTCTCAAAGGGGCCTCTGCGCGTTGGACCTGTGTCCCCGTGTATGCCTTCCAAAGGACCGGACATCTTCCGCACGGAAGATGAGCCGTGACTACAGAGAGATACAAATAATAATAATAATTTATTTTCCAAAAAGTTGGACAATAAACACTTACAAGAACACTGTGCTTAGAGTGGAATTATTTACAAGTAACAATAGTATGTAGTGTTTCGATGAACTCTGGTACCCAATGTAAGATTTAACTTGTGTTATGGGTACCAGCGCTCTCACATTAAGGTGAAACACAGAGAGTTACATTGCAGCGGGACGAAACGCGGCTATTGGTACAGTGGGTTACCGCATAAAGAAAAGTAAAGTTAAATAAAATAAAGCAAAAAAATAATAATAAAAAAGCAAAAAAAATATTTATTTTAATTACTCAGAGACAGAAAACCATGCCTCGGTTCATGAATTTTTTTTTGTTGATTCTCAAAATAACTTTACGTGGTCAGTCAGTGTCACCAGTAGATCACGCGGTTTGATAGAATAACAAGAATTCGTTTACACCCTGTATACAAAAACTGTCAAGCCGCCATATTTATTTCTCAGATAAAAGTTATCTCTGACAATTGAAAAGACGGCCCTTATTGTGGTAGGTACAACAGTTTAGAAACTGTATACGCTTTTGTATTAAGTACCTGTACCTGTACAAACACGTATAGTACGTCACAACTAAGAAATCGCATCGGTAAACTTCGTAAAACCGATCACTTCCGAACTGGGCGCTACCTCAAGACGAATGTGTAATGTGTAATGTAATAAATAATGTAAAAAATAATAATGTAAAAAATGATCTTTAAGCAGTTGTCCCACCGCCGGCGAGAAAGCGACTAACTATCGGCTAGTTTCTCGCTCAAGAAATGTAAAATAGATATACATTCCGTGTAAACAAAAGAGATGCAAATATTAAGTTAATTGCTGACTGTTCACACTGCCGGCGAGGACTCGCACCACTAGTTTGTCGCTGAGCCACAAGAGCTATCAAAGATAATACTCGCACAGCGATACTCGCTTAGCGGTCATCAGAACTCATGCCGAGAGACCAACCGGAGCGGTCATTTGCGAGTGGTGCGAGTAATCGCCCGTCGCACTCGCTTACAGCCCAGCGACAAAACTATCGGAACTACACACTCGCTTCTCGCTGCTCGCCAACTCGTTTCTAGCTTCTAGCTCTACTCGCTGCTCGCTCATCGTTCGCGGTGGGACAAGTGCCTTACGCTGACGTAATAAGTGTGAGTGGCTCGAGAATGAGCGACTGCTATTGGTTGTTCGATAAGATACGTCGATGTAACGTATACAATGAGTTTGTAATGTACCTACTTAAGTATTTTTATCCCAATTATGGATTACCATTCCATTGTTTACTGTATTTCCTTGTTATATGATTATGGTGGTGAGTTCCTCAATCTACGCGAAACGATTTCCGCCTGGCTTGCGCAACTCTAAAATAACTAGATTTTTATACCCCATACGATGCATCATCCTTCCCTGCGCTGACCTGATGGTAAGCGCAGGGAAGGTATAGGGTTGAGCACATGAATCCAAGTAACGGAGATATACAGGGTGTTAACGAATTCGTGTAATTCCTTAAAACCACATGATCTTACTACTGGTGTAGAATGACCCCCGCACGGGATTTAGATTGATTAAAAATAAAAAACTTTTTTTTTCATGCGGTAGCGGTAATTGGTCATATCTAAACCACCTAATAAGAAATCAGTAAAAAAAAACTTTTTTTTTTTGCATTGCGCATAAATTAATGAAAGAACGGCGACACTGCTGGCGGGTACGACTAACGCGATATCGCTCTTTGCAGTCAGATAACTCGAGGCTCTAAAATGACTCAGAAACAGAAAATCAAGTTTTTTTTTTGAATATTTTTTTCAGTTGGATTTCATAAATACCTATTTAGGGTTAATCTATGTCACCTAGATCACGCGGTTTGAAGGAATTACACGAATTCGTTAACACCCTGTAGAGGGAGTTCTACTCCTCTGCTCTCACATAAAGAAAATGGAACAAAGTAAACTGCTGGCGCTGGAGTTTAATGTTCAGGTGGTAGCTAGCCAGGCAGACCGGATCCTACCACCAAGCGTGCTGGGTTTTGTATAATCTTACAACTCGCGTCTATTCCCAGCGTGTGGTGAGGACGTTTTATATTCTAGCCCGTCCCTCTATCAAGGGGTGGGTGGTGAGTGAACTGTGTCTCCGTGATTTCATTCATTTTGCGTGGAATCGAAATGTTATTAAAACTTTTTTTTCTGTTATCCTTATTATGTGGGTTAGATACGATTACTTATACCTACCGCAAGAAAAAACCTTTTTTTTAATCCTTCCGTATCCCAGGCTGGTTCAATCTACACGGTTAGTCGGAAAGGGGTACTAATCCGAAGCCCACTTATAGTATGGCTGATGACTGATTAAAAGCAAATGTTAAAATTTCATAATTCGTTTTTTTTTTTCAAATAAAATGATTTTTATTTTAGTTTTTTCAAAAATTCTTCATCCCTGCTTTAGTTACAAATTCAGAAAATGGTGCTTCTAATTCATGACCCCAAATATGACCTAAAATGTAAACACAGCTGATCATAACTGGGGATAGATAGATTTTAGAGGTTTTTTTTTGAGATTTTTGAACGACTGTTTCTCTAACTATTGACTTTTGGGAAAAGTTGTAGAACAAAAGTTATTCATTATTAAGTGTACTTTAACACCCTTTCGGATTAGTACCCCCTTTCTGACTAACCTTGTATATTAGTAATAGATCGTGTGGTTTTAAGGAAATACACGAATTCGTTTACACCCTGTATATTACAGCGTAGTCTGAAATGTGCTTAACTGAGACACACGCGCGATATCTGACACTTCCACTAGTTTTTCCATTCCGTGAGAGGAACAGTAATGTGCTAATTATGTCATTATGATGATTTCATTTTCATTATTATGTATAAATGCTTACCATATTGTTCAATAGCGTCCGTATGTAATTTTGTGTAGCCCTTTTGTCTTGTATTGGAAATTATCTGAAACAAAAACATAATTAATTAATATAAACATTATACAATTGAGTTTCGGTACAATAATTGTTGATGTTAATCTATTACTATGACGTTATCTTACGTTAATCTGATCTATTCAAGCCCTTTTATTGTTTCTTGCTTAGTAGCTATTCTCAAAAATGACGTGAATGATGATCTACAATTGTGTAATACAATACAATACTCTTTATTTCACACAAAACAAACAAATAACATTAGGGGCCGTCCATTAATCACGTGAGGCTCGAAACCCCCTACGGTTTGGCAAAAATCACGAAATATCACAAGGGGGAGGGGGGGTGTAGTAAGATATCACGTGTATTTCTTTTTGTCGTCAAACGCGCGATTTCTAGACCGAAATTTTTTATGCCAGTCAAAAACAACCTGCAACCTTTCTGTCTAGACATTTTTGTAATGGTCCTTAATTTTAGAATAAAATTAGATTACTTATTTACTTTATGCCTATAAGATAATATACTTACTAAAAATTTTAAGATTCTTTTTAGGTACTAAAAAATACACGTGATTTTGGGTGGGAGAGGGGGAGCAGTCTTAAACCTCACCACGTATCACCAAGGGGAAGGGGGGGGGGGTTAAAAATGCTAAAAAACATCACGTGATTAATGGACGGCCCCTTATTAAATAGAGATGTTTTTTTTTGTAATAAGTTGACAAACAAGCCGACGGCCCACCTGATGGCACCGCCGCGCCGCCTATAAGTACTTAAATACCAACAACACCAAGAGGATTGCTGATGTGTTGCCGTTGCCAACCTTAGAGACAAAGTTGAAAAGTATCATGTACACACGGCTACACATCAAGCTATACAAAACCAGTTTATCTTGGCGTCGCTTTGTATAATCTTTTCGCACAAGTAACGGTCAGCTTATACTGGTTTTGCATAGCTTGAAGTGTAGCCGTGTGTACCTGTAATTTCACTGACACCCTAAGAGCAATCCACCGTCGCGTCGCCATCACCGAAAAAAGAGATTAATTCGGACCGAGTTCGGAACGACGTGACAGCGATCGTGTGTCCACCGCGACCGATCTCGGTGGTTCTCAACACAAGATAGAAATCCGTACACCAGCGCCGTCAATCTCGGATGTAGTGGACAAGTGTAGATGTATTTTGTATTGCCGGCATTTCGGTCCGTCACGATCTCGGCCAGGTTCTAGCGGTAGCGCCGATTTACCGCCGCCGTCACCGAGAACGAGATGACGTTGCCGAAGTAGCAATACATACATTACTATGACTGCGTGTCCACCCCACGTCCGTCATCCGAGCAATTCGGCGCTACCGCTAGAACTCCGCCGAGATCGTGACGGACCGAAATGCCGGCAATACAAAGCGCGTCTGCTCTTGTCCACTACATCCGAGATTGACGGCGCCGGTGCACGGATTTCTGTCATATGTTGGGAATAGGGTTTTTGCGTTCCCGGCCTATTTGAGTTCACGGGAATCGGGAATTTTTTCTTCTCTTCATAGGTATAATATGGCAAAATATTACGGAATAACAATAGGGTGAATGACTATAGAGTGTGTTACCAAATTCGTGTAATACCTTAAAACCACATGATCTACTACTGGTGTAGAATAACCGAGCACGGGATTTATCTTGATTAAAAATAAAAATAAAATCCCCAAATTCCCGGGAATTCCCGGTTTCGGGTACCCGGGGCGAAAACCCTAGTTGGGAACCACGGAGATCGGTCGCGGTGGACACACGATCGCCGTCACGTCGTTCCGAACTCGGTCCGAAATAATCTCGTTTCTCGGTGACGGCGGCGGTGGACTGGACAAACGCTCTTATAGAGCTCTCTCTCTTATAGAGCATTTGTCCACCGCCGATTCACAGCAATAACTCATTATATTTTAAATCAGAACCCTCCAAAATGCGGATGTAAGTTGCCTATCATTAACAGATAGAAAAAAGTATAATTTATCATTCGTAGATACTAAAACCATAGACACGTAATCAGAATACCAAACAAAATAGATTGAAGTCTCTTCAGCTAGAATGTAACGTTACGTAATGTCGTCTCAAACTAAAATATTACAATAATCATATTATTGCCGTGGGCAAAATTCTTACTACTTACATACACAATACCTAAAGGCTACCTAGTATGTTATTGTAGTCTTCGTCACAATCGCAATAGTTTTGATAGCATGGCAATTGCATAACGTAATCAACATCAATCATGACTAGAGATCGGTTAATCGGATGCATAATTCACCTAAACTTGAGATGTTGGCTAATATGAAATGCGCTTTTTGTATCGAAAAAATCCCGCGGTTCCCTGACAATTATTTTAATTTATGTTTTTTTTTTGGTTTATCTAACACACACCACTCCTCATCTTACACTCTACATACACACATATTTGCATCAGGGGTTAAACATTAATTTTAAATAATTATGCAATCCAAGAATTCCGGGCTTTTTTTTAATAAATCATTTTAAGAAGTCGCTTCCATACTATACACCCTACTAGTTATGCATTCCCGGTGTTCCGTGCATCCCCGGTTTTTTTTTACAAAAAAATATATTTTAAAAAGCCGCTTCCATACATGCATCCGAATATCCGATCCCTAATCATGACAGTTGATGTGTCAAAAATAATATTCATTGCGTGTACATAGTTGTGGAGAAGTCGGATTGTTAATACGAATGTTGCAGTGGTAATTGTTGACCTGTCAAAATCATCGCCGTAGCGATTACAAGTGTGTTGAGCAATTAGAATGCTGGTCAACAATTTCCATCTACACGTATGTACTAACCACGCAATATTGTTGCCCGTGGTTTGACTTGCATCCCAGAAGAACTACTTCATGTACCCGAATAAAAAGTTTTTCTTTTTCTTGTGGTCTTCTCCATTGATGCCCCGGGAAGGCGTAGGGGTATGCGGGACTCTTAACGGCTAAAAACCCACGTTGTTCCTTCACCTGACCCTCAGCCGGGGTCGCAAGATTCGCAGCTGCATGTGCCGCAACCCCGGCAGGCCTCGGTCCGCCAGCCCCTGGCGGACCTCTCCTTCTGTGGGGCCTTGCCCCACGTCCTCCTGAGAGGCGCGCACTGAACACTGCGCGCCGCCTTCTCGAGCCTGAGGGTCTACTCCCTAAGCACGAAGTCCGTGGTTTCGGCCTTAGTTACGAGCGTTTCCTACTTCCTACCTACGGACATACGATTATTTCGGGGCCCGAACTAAAACTAAAACACGATTTGACAGTTGTCCCTACTACCGATGTGTTTTTGCCCGTCCGAAAATTTGATCTTGACACAAGCTTGTTTTGTTCACTCCTACATTTCGGGCTACTTTCGGTCGGGCGACTAACTTCGTTGACGGACTTAGGGAGTAGGCCCCTGTTACTGGTCGAGCGACGGGTCCCCTAACCCGCCGCCTAACACTACGGCTACGGTGGCCGGAGATCGTCGCGCGCCCTCCGGCGCCCGGTGCGTCTGGCGCGGGAAGGGAGAGTAGCAGCTGCCTCTCTCTCCCTCTCCGCTCCCTCCTATATCTTAATCCAGGTCATGGACCTGTGTTCCAAGTTTCATCCAAATTTACAAAGTCAGAAACATCCAAAGGTTTGGTTGCCCAGTGGCAGCGAAGAAGGTGAGGGTTTTTTTTATTCGTCTGCTTTTTTATGATCCTTGCGGACCGTTTACGTCACTAGGCAGTTATTGGCGAAACCTGAAGACTCTACAGCCAATGGTGGGGAAGCAAAATACTTAACCTAAGCTAACTACGAATACTACACTAACATCATGACTACTAGTAACAACAGCACTAAAGGTGACCCCTAGTGGGCCTCGGACCTCGGCTTAGGGCGTTGCTGGTTAGGGGGGAGACAGCTTGATGAGGGCTGAATTATCGGAGTGACTGCGGAGTCTGAAGAGACGACCGATTCTACGACGGGAGAGCTCGGTGGGGTGAGACCGGCGGTGGGATGTCGCGACGGGCCTCGCTGGCGAGGACGGTAAGCCGGACGGCGACGGACGCTGTGTAGTGTGCTGGTCGATTTACTCGCCTCCTGGATTTGAAATGTTATATCATCATCAGGTAGAAATGGAGGCCCATTGAAATGTTTTTAAATCAGTCATCATCATCATTCAGCCGAAAGACGTCCACTGCTGGACATAGGCCTCCCTCAAAAGGGGGGGTTTGCCCTAAACACCACGCTTGGCAGGCGGATTGGCGATCGCAGTATGGTTGTTAAAGTACTCAGAGAGCGCTGCTGCCCATCCTCTAGAGAATCCCTTAGTCGCCTTTTACGACACCCACGGGAAGAGATGGTATAGTGCTATTCTTTAAGTCCGGCACTACACGAGACAATTTTAAATCAGTACCTTGTGAAAATGTGAACTTTATCTGTCAGAAAGGTGTCATGTTTTTATTACTCTAAAAAAATCTATAGCTCATTTTGTGGGGAGAAAGAGAGGGGTCTCTTGTGGAGGCCCCGGGATTAATGCCCTGTTTCGCTCCTCCAAATCCGGCCCTGATTCAACAAACACACATGATAAACAGCACAAATTAAATGCCATCGCGCATTGTATAGAGTTAGCCTTCTCTATAGCAATTTATTTTGTGGTTTGTACTTTCTCAGTTGTGTAACAATAACATTTGTAGTGACAGGTACATATTTAAATGATTACTGTAACCACAGTAACTATACGATGATTGTTGAGTTTATTAAGTAATAAAGTGTTTATTTTATTAGCATAATGAACTCGTCGTAGTCGGAGAGGTTTAGCCACGAGCACGATTCAAAATAAATGTGATTAGATTTTAAAAATGGAGGACCTGAGTTTAGCCATTTTACAATTACCAATTACTCAATACCAAATTTTACTGTTAGAAAAATGAACAACAAAAATGAACAAAATAGTGGACATTATTTTCTACCCAAAAAATTTATATTTTAAATAATTAACATAAAATGAATTTTACCGAAACCAATCTTGGAAAAAAGTTCACCAATAATTAAATACTGTGGCTAATACATTTATTCAGATGATTTTTGTGACGCACCTCGTGAAGAGGACAAATTATTTTGTATAGAGAATATTTGACTTGGATGAGAGAAAAGGAATATTATTTGTTTATTATTGACAATGAATCTATATATCTGTATAATGTAGCTTGACAATATGTATCAAAGTACCAACAAAAAACAAATTATCATAAAATATCGTGTGTGGACAAATTTTGCTATCGAATAGTCATTTTAAATGATTTTCACCCACATACATTGTTTTGTTGTTGCAACACATTTTATTTCCAACTTCCACGCGTACGAAGTCACAGCCTCACAGGCACACCTAGTTTAACATACATTAGAAGAAGAAGAAGAGTGTAGTATAGTGTAGTACGGTTGTATGATAACTTAGACAATGTGATACAATTTACTAAAGCTGTACTACCTACTCTCACTACTTTCCAATGAAATGGCGGCGCAAGCAACAAGCGTGGGCGGAAAACTGTATTTATGTATTTGAATAAATCTTTTAGTGTTTCACGTCACGCAATTATCATATCGAAAACCCGAAGACACCATGCTGAATAAATAACAGGTTTGTGATGTGGTTGGTCTCGTCAGCCTAGAGTGTTTAGGCTCGTAAAACATACACATTTTTAAAAAACCTTTACACTTTTCCTTAAAAGAATAAAACGAGTTTTAAAAAAAATTGATTCTTAAAACTTTTTTTTACAATCTTATTTATCTCTTATACAAAAAAATAATAGCCGATCTATACAACGTGTAACATAATAAACACAAACACTGAAAGTTATTGTTGAAAATCGATTTCAGCCAATTTTGATGTGTATTTTTTTAAACTAGCTTTTTCCCTGTTATTATTTTAATTGAGATAAAGTAAATTGAGCCTTATGGCATAAGACTACATTTTAAGTGCAGTTAACGATGAAAGTATTACTATTTTCTTAAAAAAAACAATATTTAAGCACATAAAATTAAAATTTCAGTTTATTTATTATGATTATAACTGAATATTTTAATTGGGGTGAACCTCCGGTTTCTGAATTGAGAATTCAGGATAAGCAATACTTCAGTAGTATTTGAGTACGGAATTGTCAAAAAAATGCTTTAAAATCCGTAATTTTTTTGACAACTCCGTACTCAAATGTTACTTAAGTACTGCTTATCCTAGAATTCTCAATTCAGAAACCGGAGGTATGTGTTTGTGTTATTCTTGTGACACGTTCATACGGCTTTGATTACTGTTAATATAGCTCGCAACTCACATATAACTTGTACCACAAGTTAAAACTTTTACTTTATCGTCCCTACAACGTGACAGGTGCGACAGTTAGCTACCTACATTTTATTGTTACTACGAGTAGTTACTATGTCTGTGTTGTTTAGGGCTTAGTATAATATTTCTTGTAGAACTTGCTTTGTTCCAAGTTTCATGCATAGCCGTTTGGGTAAAGTGGTAATTTTAAAAAAGAAGAATCCCACTGTTTCTTAAAAAAGAACCTTGCCCCCACACTATTATAAATCTTTTTTACTGAGGGTGTGTTTCTCCTAACCTTTTCCCCGTGTGTTGGGGTCAGCTTCAAGTCTTTCAGATGCGGCTGAATACCAGTATTTTACACGGAGCGACTGCCATCAGACCTCCGCAACCCAGTCACTGAGCACTGACCGAGTCTGAAGTTGTTTGGCTGCGCAATGAATCTATATGAAACGAAATTGTCTACTGCGCAGCTAATCAGCTAACTTCAGACTCACCAAGATACGTCGGCCATATTGAACGTAGCCACGAGCCACTTTATTCATAAATCTATGTATGATATAAATTGTGCTTGTCGCATAAATTAAAACCAAAATGTTATACGATAGTTGTATTTTCGGGTTAAAGATTATTTATTTATCCAAAAGAACAAGTTCACTTACGAATATATGTATATGTATAAAAACAAGTTACAATGATAGCTGTAGTAATCAAATACAGAGGTGTTTTGTATTCATTAGGAAAATGAGTCTCTAATTATACACATGCCAATCAACAAAATAAGATGTTACGTTAAACTGAACCAGCAAGTTTTGGATTCAAAATTCACTTACATTAAGAGCGGTTACGCACTGCATCCGATTGGGATGCGTGAAAATACGGATATAAAAAACTCGGACCGAATGATATATTGCTTTTCGCACCACAACCGCTCCGAATTCGTGAAAATACGGATCTAGAGTCTAAAACACTCGGACCGAATTCAGATATTGCTTACGCACTAATCCGATCTCTGATCCAAATCCAAGCAATTCAGGGGCCATCTTTGGCATATGTCCGATTTGAATCCGAGGTAATGCGAAAGCGTTCATACAAACAGTACTACGGCTACTACGGTCTGTCAATATTTCTTTCGAATTGGAGACTCACTGATGTCGGAGAGAAATCGGATGACGGAAGTCGGATCTAGTGCGTAAACTACCATACAAATAGTTCTATGACTACTTCAGAACGTATTTTCACGGATTCGGATCGGATGCAGTGCGTAACCACGCTAACGTTACGATTACGTTACTATACGTCAAAACAATCGTGCTAGGGGCTTACGGTACGTTGACACGGCGTCGTTGTTTCTCTACCGAATCGGTTTTTTGCAGGATTCGGTTTAGTGGCAACAGTATTCCAATACATGAGTTCACACATGCATTCAGTTTCAAGACACGGCAAGAAAACCGAATCTTGCTGAAGTTGACATCCGATTTGGCGACTACAAACCAATCCGGCCGTACTGCAAAATGTAGGAACCGGTGCAGTGGCATAGTGCATTCAATACATGCGTTCATACGACGCGACACAAGCAGGTAGCAGGTAGATTCGGTTATTTGCCGGATCTTGAAACCGAATACGTGTCGGGTCGCACAAGCGGGGGAGTGGGTGGGGAGGGATATGGAACGTGTGTTCACATGGGATCCACATTCGGGGCCGTCGTATACGGCAACGCAAGATGTGCCGTGTGAACACAATATTCGGTTTTTCCAGATCCAATGAAAATAAGATTCGGCCAAAAGTGACTTCGTCTGAACGTAGCGTTACTGGACTATTAATGACAACAAAATATCGAATTATGAATCTCTCGGCCATTGTCTCTGTCGTGTTATATAGCCATCAACGCGGTGTATATGGCAATCGTAATCAACACTATATTACATGAATAATTCGGTTTATTTATTCATGTGACTATATACTCGAATTGTAAACAATGCATCTAAATGATTTAGTGAGAAGAAAAACATCTCAATTCGTATTATTTATTGGGTTACAAAGCCCCACATAAAAGTGAAATTTATGATAGATTACTTTTAAAAGATGTTGTAAGGTGTTTAGTGTATAATGATAGTTTGATGCGTTGCGTTTAACCGCACAAAAGATATTTAATATCATCAGGGCCGAACTTAGTGGAGCGCAGTGGCAGCGTCAGAAGGGAAAGGGCAGAATATTTTAAATGGAAATAAAAATATTGCTTTCAGTCAGCAGAGATCAGAATATCATAATTTTATGAATAAATCAATTAATTTAACACAATATACATAATAACATCCGTGCACGTTACACCTCCCAATGAGTGCGTGGCCACTTTTTTGTTAGATGCACGGATGTCTTTACAACTTAGAGAACCCTTAAATAATGAAATGATTAATTGATCAAAAAAATTTACAAAAAAAAAAATACTTAGGTAAGTACAAGTTATTTCATTTTTAGTGACACTAGAATAATCTTCAGGATTCACTAAGGTGCTATGCAAAATATCATGGATTATTAAAGTAAGACCTTATTTATATAATTATACCCGATGCTACCTTAAGCTAATTCTATAATTTACACAGTTTTTTTTTCCACGCCGTCGAATTCGTTACAAGCACAAATTAATTACATTAATAGCGATAATTAAGCGCTATAACTTCATTTCCCTTACTTCATGCTTTATTAGTTAACTTAATTGCCTACTAGTACGAGCGTAATGTTACTTAGAAAGAACTTAAGTGCGTTAAGTAAGTTAAATTGAACTTTCTCACTTATGTAATTTAGTCTCACAATTATGATTGTATGTGTGAAATGATGTAAGAATTTTGGTGATTGTAATCTGTCATAGTTTTGTTGTTTTTTTTTATTCGGTCGTAGTCTACATGAATACACATTAGGCTTGTGAAACAATAATAAAAGAGTATGACTGGAGTTGAATTCTAAAGTAACCATTAAACTACATGTTTGGCATAATCCTAATCATAACTCCTAATCCTAACTTCTTAATCCTAATCTTATCCTAATCCTAACTCCTAATCCTAACTTCCTAATCCTAATCCTAACTTCCTAATCCTAACTCCTAATCCTAACTTCCTAATCCTAACTAATATATATGTATAAATGCGAAAGTAAGTTTGTTTGTTACCTTTTCACGCCTAAACCACTGAACCGATCATCCTGAAATTTTGCATATACGTTGTCCGGTGTACAGAAACGGAAATAGGGTACCTTTCATCCTGAAAAAAAGTACTGTTCCCGAGGAAAACCACAATAACGTTCATAGATGGCGCCACGTGTCTTTCGAATCACAATTGAATGATATTATTATAGAAACTTTAGTAGTGTGTTAAGTTTTGTTGAACTTAATATAGATAGCGGTCATTTCGTAAATTGTAGATGTGAGGAGTGGTAATGACTGCCTTGTTGGTCTAGTGATCGCAAGCGCGACTGTCTAGCGCAGTCTTTCTCAAAGTGGGCAATAACGCCCCCTTGTGGGTGCTAGAGGCCTACAAGGGGGCGTGAAAGGGCGGTTAAAAAAATATTGCGATTGTGATTCGTAGGATGTGGTAAAGTTAAAAAAATTAGGGGGCGCTAGAAAATAAACCATTTAAAACCATTTAAACCATTTATTTTGCCACACACACAAGATATTAATATCTTGTGTGTGTGGCAAAATAAATGGGATACAACAATGGCAGGGACCAGCTGAAAATCAGTGCTGTGCTGTACACACAGCGAATACTGAGCTGGATTAATTATTTAATTATTTAAAACAGTAATGCAACACATTTAAAAGGTATAATCGGTGTGTGGCAAGGAATCCAGCTCAGTATTCGCTGTGCGTACAGCACAGCACTGATTTTCAGCTGGTCCCTGATATTTTTGTATCAACATAATAAATTATACGCGCACTTCATGCAATACGCAAATAAGAAAACAAACCAAAAATAAAAAAAAAACAAAAAAATTAATAAAATAGTTGATTCTCAAAGTGGGCGGTAGACGAAATAAGTTTGAGAACCTCTGGTCTAGCGTGAGGTCTTGCAGGTTCGATCCCCAGGTCGGGCAAAGTGTTATTGGGTTTTCCCGTGTGGAATTTCTCAGTAGCAGCCCGGAGTCTAGATTTGTGCCCAGTTAATGGTATAGGCTCGCTCCCTATTATATGTGTCGGGAACGTCGTGGAATGAGCGCCATCTGTTGTCCGCCACCTAACTAGCCGTGACGTCAGCATCGGACCACCGCTGCCCGTTGGAGGGAGGAGACCGGCTCGCTCGGTGCGCCCGGGGGATTGCTTCTTGGACCGTACGACGGAACACTCGTCTAGAGTATTCTGTATAGATTAGCTGAAGAAGTCTGACCTTTTATATCTGACTAGCTTGTCCTTATTTTATGATTTTGTAATAACTTGTAATAATTATCTAAAGTATTATATTGTGATCTAGTTCATGTTACTAACACTAACCCAATTATAAGTACTCTCAGTGGTGGAGAGTCTATGTTGGTTTTATTTACTACATTTACCTTGCTCACAATCCTGACATACCAATATTAGCGATAACTGTAATGATAGAATCACTCCTTAACGATTAAACTGTAGTGTCGCTAACATATGGGACTTAAAACCAAAATGAGGGTGTACTATACACCTCTGCCCAACCCTTCAGCGAATACAGGCGTGATGTTACGTATGTATTAAAGTTCCATGTAAATTATTACATGTTAAATGGCTTCTAAAGTTATAAATAAATATCTAATTTATCACCATTAGCATCTCTACGCCATTTCTCTAAATTATCTGTTACATTTAACACGGAAAGATAAACTGCTATTTTGACATTTTGTTATAAATGTACTTTCAGATTAATCAACGAAAGATAGCGAGAAAGGAAACGGTTAATGTTTTACTAGCTAAAGCACGCGGCTTTGCCCGCATGGTATATGGATTAAAAGTACCTACCCGATATCTTATTCTGGGTATCAAGTTATCTTTGTGCTAAGTTTCAACGAAATTGGTACTATTATTTCTATATCGTTTATTCATTTAACATAACTTAGTAAAAACATTTTTAAATATTTCTATAAAAACAAAGACATTTTAAAAAAAGTATCCTAAATGTTATTTTTAACCTAAAGGCTACTTTAAAAAAAAAGTAAAACATAACACATCCAAAATTCAAGACTGACGTACCTTTTGGAAGTGAAAACTACTTGGCGACTGGGCTAGAAGGCCCGCTGCGCACTAAAGCCAACAGACTGTCAGATTCGGAAAATTCTGACAGTGTGTGGAGTCTAGTACAAAATGTATGAACAGACTCACGCGTTAGAAATTTTCTGACAGAAAATTCTGATAATGTGCGGCCTGCGTAAAAGAGGCAAATCGAGGCGAGTCGTATAGCAACACTGACTTCGATACTAGTCGTAATTTCATAACTGTCAGGATCATAATCTAGCATTATGTATGTATAGAATGTATACTACACGAATATTTGCACCGGTGGCTGTCAACCGGATAATTTATGTGTTAGCAGCACGCTATACGGAAACAGCAGTGACGACTTCGCCGATGTTCCATCAATATGTTGATATACTATTACTTTGGTATGTTTGTTTTACCGGTCTTTCCTTTTTAGAGTTCCCTACCCAAAGGGTAAAACGGGACCCTTTTACTAAGACTCCGCTGTCCGTCCGAGTCTGTCCGTCTGTCACCAGGCTGTATCTCATGAACCGTGATAGTTAGACAGTTGAAATTTTCACAGATGATGTATTTCTGTTGCCGCTATAACAACAAATACTAAAAAACAGAATAAAATAAATATTTAAGGGGGCTCCCATACAACAGACATTATTTTTTTGCCGTTTTTATAGATAATGGTACGGAACTCTTTGTGCACGGGTCCGACTCGCACTTAGCCGGTTTTTAAATACCTTGACTTGGTTCACTAGGGTGTCCACATGTGCACATAGCCAAGAGCCTCAACCAACATCTGATGAGGCTCTCGTTAAAAAAAAACATTTATTTGCGTAAATAAGGTAGGTACCTACAGAAAGTTCTTAAGCAAAATAATTACAGATCTCTTATTCTGATTATAGTTTCAAATTAGTCATAGAAGTTATTATATCGCATAAGTATAGTCAAAATTCAAGCAAGCAGTCAAAAGTAAATTAAAATTAATTAACATAAATTATTATTAAATTAAAAATAAATTATATTACATTAATTGAAATTGGTAGGTACATTAACTATGTAATATCTTGTACCTACTATTTATTCTGTGGTAATCGTCACATACCAAAGCATGTTTCGAGTTTAAACAATTACTTGAAATTAACACAGCATAATAATATATGGTACTCAAGAGTAAGAGTGATGGAAAACTTGAGATTAAATAGTTGAGATCGAGTTATTATGCGCTATCTTCACGCGTTGTCCCAGTGAGGTGAACGCACGAGACAATGTCATAATAATTATGTATCGTGTGTGAAGTGTATAGTACCTACACACTCACTCAGCGTGGCTTCTGAGCAATTCGAAACGAAAAAACACAATGACACTTTGCCCGACCTGAGGATCGAACCCAGGACCACATGACCTAGTGGTCAAACGAGACAGTTTCAAAATTAAAATATACAGAGTTATTGGTAAAAAACTAACAAGCTTGCAGGACTGTAGTACTAACATCATAAACAACAACTTTTGTTCTATGACTTTTACAAAACAATACATTTACTAAAAACAAACCTTCAAGATTTAGTTTTTTCTATCTACAAGGTGTAACATCAATAAGACAACCTCTTAAGGGGTCACTGTACTCATCATTATGAACAACTTTTACTGTGGGACGAAACCTGAAATCGCGAAAAAAAGATAGCTGTTCCCTACATTAATGTTCGCTTAACTCGTCAAAATGTAGGGAACAGCTGTTTTTTTTTTTCGCGATTTCAGGTTTGGTCCCATAGTAAAAGTTGTTCACAATGATGAGTATTGTGACCCCTTACGAGGTTGTACACTTATTTATGTTAATCTTGTACATCAAATACATATATTTTAAATATTTTACACCCCCCATCCACGGTAGACTTTTGTGTCATATGAATTACAAAATCAAAATTAGCGACGATTTATTATTAAAAACATGTACAGTATGACTTAGTGACAGACATATTTAACGACATGATAATCTGTGCGATCATATTACGAAGAAAAATGTAAAAAGGCAAGTACAAAGAGTGAGTTTTACTCGAATTTTATAAAATTGTTTGGCCACGTTTGAGTATTTTTTGTGACCTACGCAAATGTCCGGCTGATTGGTGGCGTCGTGCGTCGGATCGTTGAGCTCCCGATAATAAGTTTAAGCTACACGATGGCTGATGCATGCGTGCCGTCTGTTAGGACAGGTCAACTCAAATCTGCTATGGCTCTTTCCTCAAAAGGCCATTCCAGACGCTGCTCTACATTGTTACACTCACATAGTTTTATACTACAATGTCTGGACTTTAAAAGAGACCTTGACAAACAAACTCAGAAGTTTGTTTCGGCTTTTCTTCTCAGAGCTAGTCAGATAGGAAATGCCGGTGCCATCTAGTCTTAAAATAAACATTAAGTAAATTGACTTGTAAAAGTATCTGTAATACAGAAATAATATAAATATCATTTCATTTCGAGGAGGGCGGATTAATGGCCTGTAAGTTTTTTTCATATTTTTTTTCTTTTATACTGCTTTTAGATGGTCCTCGCAGACCGTTTCTTTTAACGGGGCAGTTATTGGCGAGAACTGAAGGGTCTCCAGCCAAAGGGGGGGGAGTAAAATACTTAACCTAAGCTAGCTACTTATATTATACTAACATCATGACTACTAACAACAACAGCACTAAGGGCGACCCCTAGTGGGACTCGGACCTCGGCCTAGGGCTTTGATCGCGGGAGATTGGGAGGGAGACAGCTTGATAAGGGCTGAATTATCAGTGTGACTGCAGAGTCTGAAGTGACGGCCGGCTCTACGACGGGAGAGCTCGGTGGATCGTGACCGGTTAACTAATAAAAACCCCATTTTTATACACGAATTAGTGCCTACAATTTTTATTGGAAAAATAGATCAAATAAGTTCCTGTTTTTTTTACATATTTGACACGAGAATCGAATATTGATTCTTCAATATGTCACTCGTTTAACAGTCATACTAATTATGAGAACTAATACATTATGCTAAGCGACGTCGTCGGCACGTCGTCAACACGTTATAAGATAATAAATCGATGTGAAGCGATCGTTATGCGCTCTCGATTTCATTCTCGGCGCTGCAAACGATTACGTATCGATCTGAGTTAATCTAATTACTAATACATCAATCAGTCATTTAATGCACATTGAATCGGCTATCATTCTGTCTATGACACCAAACCTGAAATCGTGAAAAAAAAATCAGCTATTCCCTACATTTATGTTCGCATAACTCGTCAAAATGTAGGGAACAACTGTTTTTTTTTCGCGATTTCAGGTTTGGTCTCTTAGTAAAAGTTGTTCATAATGATGAGTACAGTAACCCCTTAAGAGGTTGTGCGTTATTTATGTTACACCTTGTATACAAGCTTAGTTTTAGTAATACACTAAACCTGAAACTAATTTGTTCAGAATCACTAGGAGAATCGATTGACATATTTTTACACCCCTTTTTTTCATAAATTTCAATTCTGTTTCAGTACTTTTCTACCCCTAACAGTTGACGGGAATAGACACCTTGAGGCTTGAGACGGTCCTCTCGGTCAGTTTCCGTGTATTAGACAACCCCTGCATCTCAGGCATTTCACACTTTTTTAGGGAACTTAACGCGACATAAACTAAGGTGTAACTTGGAGATTTACTAAAAAAAAACACATATTCGGGCAGTTCCGATGAAAATCTTGTTGGGGTGCCTCAGTTTTCGTATAAAGTAAAAATAAGGTTGTATAAGTAATAATTTTTTTGTAAGTAATATTTGCTTACTTTAATATTTAGGGTGCTTCCCCTAGGTAAATAATACTTGGTTATTGTTATTGTAAATTAAGTTTCAATATCTAATGTCATTATAGTTTATTAACAGATTGAAAGCTAAAACCAAAGACAAACTACTTAGGTCTTAGGTAATCATGATAGCACTATAGATAGTCACAGTTAGAGCTAAATAATTAGACTAGACACGCATAGCTAGGGTTGCCACCCGTACTCTAATATAGAGTATTGTACTCTATGGCAGCTGTCCTACCGCCGCCGGCGAGGAAGCGACTAACTATCGACTATTTTCTCGCTCAAGAAACGTACAAATAGATATACATTCCGTGTAAACAAAAGAGATGCATATATTAATAGTCGATCGCTGACTGTTCACACTGCCGGCGAGGACTCGCTCCACTAGTTTGTCGCTAAGCGACCAGAGCTATCAAAGATAATACTCGCTCAGCTATACTTGCTCAGCGATGCTCGCTTGGCCGACAGACCTCACGCCAAGAGATCAACCAGCGGTCATTTGCGAGTGGTGCGAGTAATCGCCCGTCGCACTCGCACACTCGCTTATAGCCCAGCGACAAAACTATCGGAACTACACACTCGCTTCTCGCTGTTCGCCAACTCTTTTCTAGTTTCTAGCTCTACTCGCTTCTCGCTCATCGTCGGCGGTGGGACAAGTGCCTATTTCACGTAGGTGTACTTTATAATGACGACACGTTTGGTGCAGTGGCTAAGCGATTGGCTGCTGCGCTACGGGTCGTGGGTTCGATTCCCACACGGAACAAAAATTTGTATGACCTATAGATGGTTGTTTCGGGTCTGGGCGTTTGTTTGTGATATTTGTGTCTGTAAACGCACCCACACGATACAAGAGAAATCTTAGTGTGGGGCAACGTTTTTTTTAAAAAAAATAATTCTAAGACAGTTATAAAGTACGCTAAAATACTCTTTTTACCTGACACCATTCTCATTTGATTCCCATTCTACTAGTTAGACTTTTTTTGGCGTAGTTTATTTACTCTACGGTCCATGGCTGTAATTGAAACATTCGCACATTTTTGAAAGAATCGCAACATGTTTTCAAGAATCTAGAAGCGATGAAAAATAGTTGTGTAAACATAAATAATAATAATAATGATCTATTCGATAAAAGAAATGATTGTAGTTACAGGTGTTATAACATAGTAGGTAGGTAATATAATTATTTTTAATAGACAACAATCTAGTGGATGAGGTTCTGTTACCCTTGATAGGTTAGGTATTAACTTGTAGTAAGGGATAACAGTCCTCTTCCCTTTGGAGTGCACAGAAAATTACAGATTGGTAGACATTTTGTAGACTACAATTAATATGGTTGTATAATATATTTCATGCATGCAGTTTGTGTGTAAAATAATAAAAGTTCTCTTTTTTTATACTTATATCGTAATTTATTTTTGCTATCCCAAAACACAAATGTACTTTTATTGTTAAAAAAAAGGTGGCAACCCTACGCATAGTCTAGGTGGGTGGTAGGTAGTTATTTTCTTATAAACATTACATACATAATATGTAATTAGTGTCCGACCGAAGGTTCGGTTTCGGTTTCGGTTTCGGCCAGTTTCGGCCAAAAAATCTTGTTTCGGCTACAGTTTCGGTTTCGGCCAAAAATCAGCCGAAAGTTCGGCCATGCCGAAACTCAATGTTCGTGAATTGTCACGTGTCTTCCGGCTAACTTCGGCTTAGTTCGGGACTCGTGTGTGGTTGCCAGCTGAGTTCGCTGGTCGGCGTGCGGCGTGGTTGTGTTGTATTTTTGATTTTGTTTGTTGATTTTTGACAAAGTTTACAGAATTTAGTACAATTTATTGTAATTTTTGTTGATACTGATAATTAAGTAAATAATTCTTTAACTACCAACTATCAAATACAAGAACTCAATGTCAATATATAATAAATTAATCTTTACGACATTCAATACAAATACTCAATTAAGAAGTCTGTACTTTACGTTTATGTGTTGATTTCTGACAAAAAGTCTAAGATTTTTTTTATGTTATATTATTAATATAGTATACCATAAATGAGTAACTATTTTCATTACATATTTCCAATATTGTCTTTCATTTCATTTAACACGAGAAAACTGTCTCTATATGTGTAAAAAAGATACTAGATTTCATTATACAAGGTGGGGCAAAAGTTATCACCCGATGTTCATCATCATCATCATTCAGCCGAAAGACGTCCACTGCCGGACATAGGCCTTCCCCAAGCATCGCCACGGTGACCGATCCCGTGCTTCTCGCATCCAGCGGTTTCCCGCGACTTTCACCAGATCATCGGTCCACCTTGTGGGAGGCCTACCCATGCTGCGTCTTTCGGTACGCGGTCACCACTCCAGAACCTTTCGGCCCCATCGGCCATCCGTTTTGCGAGCAATGTGCCCCGCCCAATGCCACTTAAGTTTGGCAATTCTTCGAGCTATGTCGGTTTCCTTGGTTCTCCTGCGGATCTCATCATTTCTGATATGATCACGCAGGGTAACTCCGAGCATAGCCCTCTCCATTGCCCTTTGGGTGACCTTGAGCCTTCTTATGAGGCCCATTGTGAGCGACCACGTTTCAGTGCCGTATGTAATCACTGGCAACACGCACTGATCAAAGACTTTCGTCTTGAGACACTCCTGTTGGAACCACATATCCTCCAGTCCCAATTCATTCAACTGAGGAATGAAAAAGTGATCATGGCTCTGCAGCGCTCACCGTCCACAGTAACGGAAGGGACAGTGACGTTCTCGAAAAAAAATATGGAAAATGCCATAAAACGAGCCCGTATCCGTTCGATCCAGTCATCAATTCGGCGGCCACTTGACCGATATCATTTTCTCGACTTGATGGAAAAAAAAATCTAATACATTAAATAAACATAATCCACAAGTAGAACCAAACATTTTCATTCCTAAAAAAAATTACAGCAAAACAACATGGGGTGATTACTTTTGCCCCACCTTGTAAAAGAATTTTTTACATGTCTAAAAAAGGTTCGGTTTCGGCCGAAACTGAGACCGGCGCCGAAGATTCGGTTTCGGTTTCTGTTTCGGCTAAAAATCCTGTTTCGGTCGGACACTATATGTAATACATAATGCTAGGCTAATTTCCTCAGTCAATTTTATAACGACTAGGTACGTGATTTTACTATTATGAAGTTTTAATGACTTCATGTTCTTTCTGCCTAGCCTTTTTCCAACTATGTTGGGGTCATCTTCCAGTCTAACCAGGGGGCCTACTCCCTAAGTCCGTCAACGAAATTATTCGCCCGTCCGAAAGTAGAACGAAACGTAGGAGTGAACAAAGCAAGTGTTAAATTCAACTTTTCGGACGGGCAAAAACACGTCGGTAGTACGGACAACAGTCAAATCGTGTTGTCATTCATACTTAGTTCGTGCCCCGAAATAATCGTATATCCGTAGGTGACAGGGAGTAGGAAACGCTCGTAACTAAGGCCGAAACCACGGACTTCGTGCTTAGGGAGTAGACCCCCAGATGCGGCTGAATATCAGTACTTTACACGTAGCGACTGCCATCCGACCGCAACCCAGTTACTGGGCAATGCCAATATTTAGTATATTGACATTGCCCAGTAACTGGACACTTAGACCGGTTGTCAGTCTTTCGGGCATCTGACTACCCGTAACGACTGTCATAGGTATTCGTATGACATCTGGAGGTCTACTCCCTAAAATCACGTTTGTTGTATGGGAGCCCCCTTAAATATTTATTTTATTCTGTTTTTTAGTATTTGTTGTTATAGCGGCAACAGAAATGCATCATCTGTGAAAATTTCAACTGTCTAACTATCACGGTTCAGGAGATACGGCATGGTGACAGACGGACAGACGGACGGACAGCGGAGTCTTAATTATAGGGTCCCGTTTTACTCTTTGAGCACGGAACCCTAAAAACAGGCAAAGACGAAGAAAAAAATACCATTACTTAAAAATAAGTAAGAATTTACGTACGCACGGCTACAGATCAAGCACATTTCCAGTATAAGCTGATCTCGCATTGTATATGATTTCCTTACAGTGAGAGGTCAGTGTAAACTGGAAATGTATAGCTTGATGTGTAGCCGTGTGTACCAAAAGTCTGTTTTTTTGTGTGTTTTTAACCCCCGACGCAAAACGAGGGGTGTTTTATGTTTGACCGCTATGTGTGTCTGTGTGTCTGTCTGTGGCACCATAGCTCTTAAACGGGTGAACCGATTTAGGTGCGGTTTTTTTTTAAAGCTGGTTTTCTGGCGGTGGTTTTTAGACATGTTTTATTAAAATCGGTTCAGCCGTTTCAGGGTTATCAGCTGTTTTGTTTTTGCGTTGAGGATTTTTTAAATGTTTAATTTATAATTATGTTTCTTTGTAATAAAATTGGAAACCAAGAAAAAAAGTTTTTTTTTTATTTTTTTCCCATGTCTAGTTTCACCCTTCATTATGTACACTATGGTGGCTCACACTGAAATTTACATCTCTACCTTGACCCTTTAAGAATCACAAGCATGAAGTTATGAATAGAATCTATTAGTAGTTACTAGTTTAGTGAAATTGTTGCACTATCGCCGTGCGTGCTCGTAATACAACAACAGGTTTATCAGGTAATGCCATGGAATACCATAGAATCGTATGTGGAAAGATTGTGTACTTGCTATCAGATCATTATAAGATTTATAAGATAACACTATTATATTTTTTATTTAAATTAAATATTTGTTTATTATTGTCAACTAGGCCCAATTTTTTTTTTTAACATTGTTATAACTATATTAGGAAACAAAAACAGATAACAAAAAAAATAAGAAAAAAAAAAGTTTTTTGACTGTAGAATGACTGTTTAGAGGATTTTGTCAATTGGATGCGGATCATTTTTTTTTAATTTTTTTTTTCGTTTTTCCGAGATTTCTGGACGGATTTGAGTTACTCTTTTTTATTTGGTCCGGAATACTCTCGAATTGTTCCCATATGAATTTAATTACGTTTGGGTATGTAGTTTTTTTTATGCAATATTATTGGTAGTTTGAAAATTAATTACCGATATAGACGACGTTCTAGTTGTAGTAGTGGCTCAGGAATTTGTATAGGTACTATTGTAATTGTAATTTGTGGTACTAAAATGTATTGAATAAAAAAGCTTTAAAAAGTAAAAACTCGCTTCAAATAAAACTGAAAGGAGTTAAACATTATATAAAATTAACAGTTTCATTATTTCAGTGCCTTCAATTTGTTTCATCGTAGAATTGTAAAGACTTCTGATACTGGTAATTTTATAATATGGTAATTATTTTACTCAATTCAGAGTTTTTTTTAAATTAGTTTTTATGTGATAGTTTCGTAAACAAGCAGAAGACTGAAGGTAAGTGGTTACCGCCGCCTATACACGGTGTAAACGAATTCATGTAATTCCTTCGAGTAGACTACGGAATTTCGATGCACAAAATATCGATGCACGTTACTGCGAAAGTTGGATAGCTTGATTCACCAACAATTAAGGGGATCTGGCGTTACTTATCGGTAGTATAGTTACGTTATCGGTCACTGTTCTAACCTAACCCAAATGATTCAATATACTAAATGGTAAACTTTCGCAGTAACGTGCATCGATATTTTGTGCGTCGAAATTCTGTATTCTACTCAATTCCTTCAAAGCACATGATCTATTAACGGTAAAGATTAACATCGCACGGGATTTAGATTGATTAAACATAAACTTTTTCTTACCCCAATAAAAAATTTATTTGATAGAAAAGGGGAACGCCCATAAAATGCTTGAAATGAACGGAAACTACTAATAGTCCTAAATTCTAATTAGAATTAAATATGCATAATGAATAATTCTCAAGTTTGTAAACGTAGGAGGAAAATATAACGATCTTTAAAATATTTCGCTTGATATCCGTCTAATTCATTCTTATTTTTTAATGGACAACTGTGTTTAATCTGACATGTGTAATCGACATTCAGCCAAACAAGAATTTTCAAATAATTTATCGAAGTATTTTATAGAATTATTGCACAGTTATCGTTCATTTAGAATAATTCGACCTAATTATAACGTTTATCTAATGAAAGTAATATTATATGCATGTCAATATTAATTAAAATAAAATTATTTTCAAATAAGAAAAAGTATCGTAGGCTGCATGGATAACATGTCCTTTGCCTTACTGACAGTTTGATATTGATTACTGCATTTCATTTTTCCGTTGAATTGTGGTTTTGAATTGATCGATTCACATTTTGCGTTTGCGACTTGAGTATAACTTAATAGGATATAATAACGACGACTTTGGCCATTTTTAAGGATTTTGATTTTACTTCTGCACACGTTACCCCTTTTCGAACTCGACTTAGATTGAACCCGCCTTGACGACGACTCGGCTTTTTGACGACGGACCTGGACCTGCTTTTTATACGACTCTGCTATTGTTTTGGACTCTTACACCGTGTACATTTAAAAATGGATGGAAACGTACACTGTGTTAATTGCTATCTCGATCTTACAGCGATGAGACGTAATGTCGTATCAGAGCAAAATGATGAAGTACGTCGTTTAATACAGGCATGGATAACACCATTAGCTGTAAGTATATTCATTCCATAGTTTTTGTGAATAATTATATTGAACTGAACGCACTGACATTGAACAATTAGTACATTGTTTTTTGTTCTTTCTCACAGGTTGAACCAGGTAGTGTTGTTTGTGATGCATGTCTTAGATTAGCGGTTCACACTATCACCGAGACACCTGGAACCAGCCGGCCAGGTAGACAAGTAGGCCACCAACATGTGTGCGTTTGCTGTGGACAGTCTGTTCTACGACAACGATCACATGTTGTAAGAAATAGCAGTGATCGTGAGAGGCACATAATGAATGTAGTAGCACACAGAATCCAACCACGCCAGGTAAGTTCATTCCTCTGCCCTAATTCTGTGTAATTCCCTCTTATCCCGTGCAAATAACGTCACTATCATGTCTTTTAAAAACTTATCACAGAGTACTTTTTTATGCATAGGTTTTCGTTCATCGAGCTTGAAGTAAAACAAAACCAACTTTTACTTTTCATTTTGCTTGCAGCTACGTTCTTCGGATTTGATCTGCCACCCATGTTGGCAACGATGCAGCCGGGCTACCTCACCCCCTACTACTCCTTCACCAAGCCCGAGTCCGGTACCCAGTCAGGCAGGTAGTTTGAATATACCTCTACATGAAGAACCTCCTCAAATAAGATCCAGCGTACTGTTACCTAATTACGGAAGAGCAGTTGATACTCAAAGTCATTGTTTCTATCCAGGATGTAATATGATTGATAGACATGTGGTACCACTTTCATTAAGGGTGTGGCTCTTCAAGGACTACAAGTTTTATATACCAAAGAATTCAAAAATATGTAGTCATCATTTGAATAGTGACTTTTGGCATGAACTCCCTGCTTTGGAAGATATGAATCATGAATTCACTGTGGACCACATTGAAGACTTTGCATCATTTGTGAATTATGAATGTCGTGCTTTGGACTTCGAAAATATACACTTAATGGAAGAACATATGGTGTGGTACTTTTTAGGAATGAGTAGAAATAGTTTTGGTACTCTAATGGGAGAGGTGCCCCGATTGGCGCAAATGCATAGAGGTTCTACTGCCCTTGGAGCTTACCTGATGAAATTGAGAACTGGAGATTCTGATGAAAGATTATCATCTCTTCTACAAATACCGAGAAGTACTCTGGAACGTCTAATGGCTAAAGCAAGGGAAAAACTGCATCAAGATTTTGTTCCTATGAACCTTGGAATTGGACATATAACAAGAGAACAAATAGCAGCAAGAAACCTTGTTCTACCAAATGGGCTGTTTGGCGAAGTCGACGGAATAAGGAAGCCTGTCGTAATTATTGATGGAACATATATCTATGTACAAAAAAGCTCCAACTATTTGTACCAAAAAGAGACATATTCTCTTCACAAATATCGAAACCTTGTGAAGCCATTTTTGCTTGTTTGCTCCGATGGCTATATAATCGATGTGTTAGGCCCTTATCCAGCAACAACTTCCGATGCTCAGATAATGATTAGTGAATTTGATGAACCCAGTAAGCCATTGAGACAATATTTTCAGGATGGTGACGTATTCATTCTTGATAGAGGGTTCAGGGATTCCATTCCACTTTTGCAATCTTGCAATTATAGTGTTCACATGCCATCAACACTGCAAGTAAATGAAATTCAATTATCCACTCTGGAAGCTAATAAAAGCCGAAGAGTTACTATTTGCCGCTGGGTTGTGGAAGCCGTAAATGGAATATTCAAGCAGCAATTCAAATTATTTCGCCAAGATTTTTTTAATAGAGCTTCGAGACATTTAATGGTAGATTTCTCTATAGCAGCAGCATTAATTAATAGGTTTTATACTAGAATAGTTGACAGGCCAGATGCTGTTGATATTTTGCAAATAATACATCAGAATATGTATACAGAAAATATACTAGCTGATTATGTGATCACAAATAATTTGAATCGTCGCAGAGCGCAATTCCAAAGCATTAATATAAATCCTAACAATGTTGCTGATTTCCCACAACTGACATACAGCGAAATGGTTTTGTTGGCATGTGGTACGTACCAAATAAAACAGGCTCGCTCATACTATGGCGAGCACACACGAGCGAATGGTATTTATAAGATTGAAATATGTAGGGAACTGGATAACGAATTAGTTGAGCATTTATCTCTTCCGGGTAATTGCTTTTTACTTCGAGGAAAAATACAAAGCAGACATATTTCTCAAAAAATATATTTTGTTTATATAATAATTAACAATTCCTTATCAGGGATAAGGGCTTTACAGCATCGCTATTGTAACTGCCTCGTGGGACGGCGAACAGTTGGTACCTGTGCCCATACTATGTCAATAATATGGTACTTAGCATGGGCCCGGTACCAACCCAATATCAATCCTCCTGCACAGTTTCTTGATGATGTGTTAGTGGTTTTTAATGATGATTAAAACATTTAAATGCAGTTTTGTTTATTAATTATTGCGTAATAATCTTAAACCTTGACTTAACCTATATTTTAGAAAAAGATGTTTGGAACAAGTTTTGCCGAGTTTTTTTGTAATTATTGAAAATGATATGGGTTCCCTACGACTTATAGTGCAATTTGGCGTATATTTCATTGTTGTTTATTTCAGGCATTTTTATGTGTGGCATCTGGGCATTTCCCTTTCGATGCCATACATAAATGAACGAAAGCACGGCGATGCCGCTGACGGGTACGACAAGCGCGATATCGCTCGACACACTCAGTTAACTTGGGACGCTAAAATTACTCAGATAAGAATACCATGGTTCATTTCTTGAAAACTATTTTTTTTTTTGTTTCTGAAAAAAACCTATGCAGGGTCAATCTGTGTCACCAGTAGATCACGCGGTTTGAAGGAATTGCACGAATTCGTTTACACCCTGTACAAGCTTAGTTTTAGTATATACTAAACCTGAAACTAGTTTGTTCAGAATCACTAGGAGAATCGATTGACATATTTTTTATAGATACTACCAATTTTTTTTCTCTAATTTCTATTTTGTTACAGTAGGTTTCTACCCATAACAGTTGACGGGAATAGACACCTTGAGGCTTGAGACGGTCCACTCGCTCAGTTTCGTTGTATTAGACGACCCCTGCATAACACATCTCAGGCATTTCACACTTTACTAGGGATTTTAATGCGACATAAACTACAGTGTAACTTGGAGATTTATTAAAAAAACACATATTCAGGCAGTTCTGATGAAAGTCTTGTTGGGGTGTCTCGGTTTTTGTATATACTAAAAATAACGTTGTGTACACCTACAACACCAAAAGGATTGCTGATGAATTTACAACCTTACAGACAAAGTTGTCAAGTCTCATGTGCCTCATCCGTCCGGATTTGTCCGGACATGTCCGGACTTCTAGACTTTCGTCCGGACTTTGTCCGGTTCTTTAATTTGTCCGGATTTTTTGGCTTAGATGGAATACGACTAATGAAACTTACGTAATATCAAATAACTTCTTAATCTTTAATAACTTCTCATTCATCTAAAAACAAAATATAAATCTTTAACAATCAACGTATCGAGATCAAACAATAAATCTTCGTATGTTTGCATTTCGTGACTTTTTTTTTTCTATTAAACTGCTGTAGGTTGTCCTAGGGGACCATTTCTACCTAACCGGGTAGTCATTGGCGAGACCTGAAGGGTCTCCAGCCAATGGGGGAAGATGCATTTTGTGACTAAAATGTCCGGACTTTTATTGAAATGTCAGGATTTTTTCAGGACTTTTCGAATTTCTAAATGGTAACCCTTTATGGAGGTAGTACTTCCCCGGACGAACTCTTTCACTAGGAGCTCTACTACACTTACCCCTTACTATATCATTATAATAAACGACATTTGTGAATACTAAAGATGAATAATAAACGCCGTACCTACCTACTGATCCAAAAAAAATACACTCGATATTAAATTATTTTAAACTTCTTCCCATAATAAAATGTGACAACTTAGCTTTCCCTAATTTTTATTTACAATTACATAGTTTTTTATAAAAAAAAAAACAATTTTTGTAATTTTAATTAAAATTAAAAATATTCAGATTAAATTAAAGAATAATTTACACTGAAAAAATAAATGAAGTTGTGTACTCACTTATTTCTTCCAAAACAACACAAAACCACAAATAAAAAAATGCAATAAAAAAGTCACACGAAAAAATAAAAATAGGCACAGATCACGAACTCATTCAGCCAGAAACGTCAAAGTTTTCGCGCCAAAAGTCGGCGCGTATATTTCGTTTGCGCGCGCTATCGTGACTGGCTGAACGCAAACGTGCCTTGGTCTTGAAGGTACATTTCCCGCCTCCATACTTCGTCACGTAGTGGAGGTAACTTTTTAATGAAATAATACCCTAGAGAAGGTAACATAATGCCTAATCTCAACTTCAATTACCTACAACTGATTTCTTTGACATTTGATAGAGAAATTGTGAATGAAATTATTTTTTATTGTTGTTGAATTAATAATACGGTTAGCTGGTGCAACATTAGGCGCAGCTAAGCACGATTTTGTGGCTGTTAAGTAGTTTTTAAGCATTTACAACGTTTTTTTTCTGCTTATGTATTTTATTTGCGGATCGTTTTTACGAAACCGGGCAGTTATTGGCGAGACCTGAAGGGTCTTCAGCCAATGGGGGGAAGTAAAATACTTAACATAAGTTAAATACTTATACTACACTAACATCATGACTACTAGCAACAACAGCACTAAGGGCGATCGCTAGTGGACTCGGACCTCGGCTTAGGTCGTTGCTGGCGGGATTGGGAGGGAGCCAGCTTGATGAAGCCTGAATTGTCGATGTGACAGCGGAGTCTGAAGAGACGCTCTGCTCTATGACGGTAGAGCTCGGTGGACCTTGACTGGCGGAATAATTTGGTAATGGGTTCCCTGCGAGTCTGCGGGACTTGAGGTCCCAGGTCCTAGGTTAACTTCTCCCAAATTGGGGAATTATCTTCAAAAATGTTAACTAGCCTAAAACTGTAGGTATTATTATCTCGTCATCTAATTTGGATTAATTATCTTAAGGGTATTTTTTTTTTGTTAATATGAAAGTGAGTTTTCAAAAATCAAGAGCGGAAGCCTTGCCTTTGCTTGAATGAGATGTTACAGGCAAACAGTAATATTAAAAATCGGGCAAGTGCGAGTCGGATTCGCACACCGAGGATTTCGATCCTTGTTTAGTTAAATTTATAATTTTTTTGAAACCGCATCTCTAATTTCTGTTTGTATGTGGAGTTTTGCTGATTTCTAAAAAATTGTGCTAGTTACAGACATCGTTTTATTTTTCCTGTAATATTTATATAAACCTCTGTCAACTTGATTAATTCCAGGTTTTTCGATTTACAATCTTTTTAAAATTTCAATCTGACACAGGCCAATGAAAAAAAAAAAAATTGCTATAAACATGGACATTATTTAACATATTCGAGTCCACCACACTTTTCATAGAGCTCATACGCCATGCCGCCATACATATTACTAGCGGACTTTCCAGGAGGGTCCTCGGCATTACGTTTGCGCTAAGAGTGAACCCTCGAGGAGGGCTCCTGGCATTAGGTTAATAACCGTAAAAATACGCTACTACGTCGTAAAATAGGTGTTTGCTTCTTTCATGACGGTGTATTTTCCAAGAAAAACCTACATTAAAATGAGCCCTCCACGAGGGGGGCACCCGGCATGGCGAATGCGACTACAGGGTGCCCTCCTGTAGGGCACCCGTTACTGAACGTGTTAAAACTAATCCAAAATTCAAGTCGATAGCATTAGTAGTTCTTGAAATAGCTGTGACAGATAGATGGACGGACGAAGTCGTACCATGAGAGCGGGGGCACACGATGCGTTGCGGCGGCGGTACGGCGCCGGAGCGGTGTCGTTGCGGCGTCTTACATAAAAATATCTGTGGCATGTCACACGATGCGCTCCGGCGCCGCACCGGACTTGCAACCACCGAGACGAGGCGGGGAGGGGTGAATGCGTTGCGACGTCGGAGCGGCACCGCTCAGTTGTTTATGCGTCACAAGGAAGGACACACGTTCGCTCGTTTCGTTTTTTTTTCTCAACGATTTTTTTGCTACGGCGCCGCTGCGACATAACAACGTTGCGGCGCCGCACCGCTCGTGTGCCCGCTGATACGGTGAAGTCTTTGCGGCGCGCCGCCGCAACGCATCGTGTGCCCCGCTCTAAGGGAGAAGTCACACGACGCAGTGCGGCTCCGGCGCGGCGCCTGAGCGCTGCCGCTGCGGCGTAATATTCCATGCCGACCACACAGTGCAGTGCGGCGCCTTGCCGCACGCTCGTCGGACCAAAACAAGGGCGAGGGTGTGTGCGCCGGAGCGGCACCGCTCCGGCGTCGCAGACCGCAGATGGGTTGACGGGAGCCGTTACACACGGTGCAGTGCGGCGCCACACCGCACCGCGTAGCTCTTGCGACGCCGTGTACTACGCGTGCACGTTGATGCGGCAAAATGGTCGCCGTGCGGCGGCGCACCGCACCGCACCGTGTGGCTTCTACGTAAGAGTTCCTTTTTTACCATTTTGGTACGGAAGCTTAAAAACAATGCCTCCTCAAGTAAGGACTTCCCCAATAATTTAATCGTTTATCATTACCTACATAGGTAGAGGAAGTGCCCACGAAATACCCACGCACAATATCCAACTTGACCAAATATTCACGTTATGTACTACTACTTTTTGCCTCTCCTATAGGACAATTAGTTCGATAACGTTCGATCTAACAGCCCACAGCTAACAGACCAATGGAGCGTTAACAATATAACCATACAATAAACAACCAAAAACATACGAAGTGGCTATTAATCGCCTCCAGTGAAGCTCAACGAATGGTTATAAATCATCTGCGCATTTTTGTGGTTATGTAGTATTTATTTAAACGCACATACGCAACTGATCATAAAATAGATTCGCGTAGAAGATACACGCTACATCGGACTCGTGTACCGAGGGTTCCGTACCTTTGGAGGAAACGAATAAAAATTTATATTTGAAAAAAGAAAGAAAAATTGTTTATTCGCGCTAAAATGCTGTATCTCACGTGCGAGACAGAGCCACAGCGCTGGTTTTCAGCGACAGCCGGCGTTGACATGATGACGTCCACCGGTGCCGCAAGTAAAAAGATATAAATAAATTCAATTTAAGATAAATAAATAGGTACGCAAAAGCTCGTGGCTAAATAATTACAGCCGCATAGACCGATCTTCCGGGTTAAGCCACGCTTGCCGAGGTTGGTCTGTGGATGGGTGACCATTTACCATAGCGAGTTTCCTCCGTGCCTCGGAAAGCACGTAAAGCCGTTGGTCCCGGCTGTCATTTGTAGATCTTTGACAGTCGTTACCTACAACCAGTCTTACCAAGAGTATCGTATTACCCAGTTACTGGGTTGTGCAGGTCTGATAGGCAGTCGCTCCATGTAAAATACTGATATTCAGCTGCATCCGGTTCGACTGGAAGCCGACCCCAACATAGTTGGGAAAAGGCTAGGCAGATGATGAAATAGGTACGCAAAAAATAGGGAACTATTTAAAACTGTGCGACATAATATTTAAATATGACAACATTTCGTCGCGTCGACATCTTCGTATTTCATTTTTATAGAACCGCTACTAATAACTATGTCTCATTAAAAAGATACATAGCCGATTTCTAAAAAAAAGTGCTATTTACAGAGATCGTTTTATTTTTCCTGTAATATTTACATTAAACTCTATCATCTGTATTTATTCCTGATTTTTCGCTACGCAAACTTTGAAGATAAGGGAAGAGAAGAATGGTATTTTTACAGACACTTTTCATCATAAGGCTATGCAGCATAAATGAAAATACATGTTCACGCATCATACGCGTGTACCAGCAGCGGCGGAGACGCGCGGGAGGAGGGGTCACACAGCTGATCGAGTCATCGGCCGCGCCGCGACTACTCGCCTACAGATACGGTCATCGGCGGACGTACCGTGCGATCTATACCTATAAATTATATCATGTAACCAAAATTATCTGTATTAAATTAAGTTATTTCCAAACGAGTCATATTTCAATTCATATCTTCAACAATTGGCGACCGTCTTCGATAAAAAACAGAATACTGCATTCAACGGATGAAGAGTACCAACGGATAACCGCTACTCGAATTTGAATTTTAACCGAAAAGGAGATTGGATCGGATTGCTGCTTATGCTGCCTTCTGCCCTGGTGGAGTGAAGAACTTTGCTGAGGACTGCTGGACGTCTGGCTGGATACTCAAGGGAAGTTGGCCTATATAATCCTATCCACTAATTCTCATTTTTCCTTTCAATTTTGTGTGCAGCTTGCCGCTCCGAAAGCGCTAATGAGATAGCATTTCGTGTGCACGTACTATCTCTTTATAATTTACGCTTCGGCTATTGCGAGAGCTTGCCTATGCCTACTGCATTCTAATTTTTCTATAATATAAACTCCATTTAGCTGAAATAATTAGGGCTTCAGCTTATAGTTTAATATGTTCACAAAAACATATAAATAAAGTAGTCCCATCCGTAGCTACATAATAATATATCTAAAAAGCATAAATCCATTTATTCAAATATCGCCTAGTCATTTTTTCCGTTATCGACATTTCCGCCTACCCACCCTCTTATAAGATTTAAGATTTTATTTACGCATTTATGCAAAATTCCAGATAAACTGCCTAACGTCGCGTCTAGCAATTTCCATTCCGCTGTACCCCGTGCTTGGCTTGTGTTTGGCGAGCCCATCGAGCGCTGGAGTGGCGACTGCGGGAGGGCGGTTGGATCAAAGTGCGACGGAACCGTTGTAACTGGTTTGATCATTTTCATTATCTTGCCTAGTTCATTATTCTATTTCATTGTTCCCAATAATTAGTTATGGAAGGAAGAGAGAGTTTTGAATGAATGAATGAATGAATGAATGATTTATTTACTTAAAATTTCTTAACGCTAAGTACATTGCCCCACAAAACTGCTTACGCAGTTTATCTGTGAGATCGTTGAGTCTCTCTTACATTAAAACATAATATCAGGTAAGTACATCAATAACCTATAAATACTTAATACCTATACTAACATAGAATCTAATAAATATTTTTTGAGTTTATGTGCGAATTTAACTTTATTATCTTCTTGTCTGATGTCAGCAGGCAAGGTGTTTAATAAATAGGGAACGCGTTTTTTTAAAGTTCTGTCGCCATAGTAGTTACTAACTCTGGGTACATCATATTTAACTGCTGTCATCGACCTGGTAGTATACCTGTTAGAAACTAGTGAGTCACTATCTCGACTGCCATGATTATTAACCAATAATAGGTACTTATGCTTAAGGCTAACTGGTAGAATTTTACATATTTTGAATAATTTATAATAGTCTCGTTTACAACTGTTTTTAGTTTTCTTGTTTACTAATAATTTTAAAAATCTAATTTGAATTGATTCTAGTTTCTGTATATTAGTTTTAAACGTCAAACCATAACAATCAAGAGAATAACTCAGTATTGAGTCAGCTAAGGATATACAGAGTTACAGGTTAAGTCGACCTAGATCCTTTAAGAGGTTTTAGTTTTCATCATTACTAGCTGATTTGACTATGAAACACCCCACCCCAAACCTAACCCATATTGAGATATTGGATTTTGATTATTTTTTAAATAAAATGAAGATTTTTTGTATAATTGTCCTTTTTTTCGGATTTTGTGCCTCTAATTGATAACGTTTTTGCTATTTTTGTGTAGTAGATTAGTTTGTTTATTACTCTCAACACAAAAAATAACATGTTATTGAACCAACTGGGTAGTAGTCGACGATTGAAAGTTTAAAAAATAAACAAATTTGTAAAAACATTTTTTTTCTTTTAAGAATATTTCAAAAAAAGTCTATGACAGTTATGCTGCAGATGTACTAAATAAAATCTACGTTTCTTTAGCTATCCAACAAGGTATAACAAGCTAGGGTATTATCAAAATTCTTAGAAAAAACTTTCATAAAAGGGTCCCAGGTAGTAGCAAAAATTACGGTACTATTGTTCTTCGATGGAGCTGTGGTGCGTGCAAGCGGGACGATTTATGTAGGTGTGAGGGAGATAGATTATTTTCGGCCATTTTGTTGTTATTCTGTTTGGTTTTAGTCTGCTTACGCGATTCGTCCGTAGTAGATGTGATACTTAGTGCTCTTGGATTCATACTCGACTTGGCTTGTGTTTCTGGACTGTTTCCCCTTCGATTTGTGACTGTGCTTGTTAACTGGACTTCGATACGTACTTCTGATTTGGAACTGTTGACGATGACGACCTTCACGAACGAGGAATATGCGGATATTTTAATTTGTTACGGGTACTGCAACTGTGTATCCGCGCGAGCTCGGGATGAATACATTGCACGTTATCCCGGGCGCCGAGTACCGGATGTCAGTGTCTTTGACGGAGTTTACCGACGACTAAGAGAGACTGGCTCTGTTTCGAGGCGACGATCAGACCTAGGCAGACCTCGTATTAATGATGACGATGAAGAGCAAGACAATGAAATAGTGCAACGGTTTAGATCGGATCCAACTACTTCCACTAATATTGTTGCCCGAGAACTTGGACTATCGCAGTGGAAAGTGTGGTTTACAGTGAATACTGCAGGCCTTTATCCCTACCATTACAAGCCGGTACATGTTATCGAAGAAGGAGATCCTGTGAGGAGGTTTGATTTCTGCAGATTCATGCTCAACGCAGATTTAGAAAACCCAGCATTCTTAAGACACATCTTGTGGACAGATGAATCAAAATTTGATAAAGACGGCATCACCAATTACCACAACGCTCATTATTGGGCTCCGAAAGAAGACAGAAATCCCAATAAGAAGCGACCAAAGGGATCACAAAGACGGTTCAGTTTGAATGTCTGGATGGGAATAATCTCAAACCATTTGATTGGGCCATATTTTCTGCCTGACAATTTAAATGGGGAACATTACGAAAACTTTTTAAGAAACGATTTACCCGAATTACTGGAAGATTTACCCCTCAATTTAATCCGAGATATGTGGTATCAACATGACGGTTGCCCTGCACACTACCGACGAAGTGTCAGAGAGTGGCTAGACACTAATTACCCCAACAAATGGATTGGAAGAGGTGGACCCATACCGTGGCCAGCCCGAAGTCCCGACCTGACCCCCATGGATTTTTATTTATGGGGCCATATGAAAAGTTTAGTTTATAACGAACCTCATCCAATCTCATCTGTTGATGTTTTAAGACAGAAAATTATCGATGCGGCAAACGAAATTAGAAGAGGCTTAACGACTGGTGTGGTTAAAAGTGGACTAAGGCACAGAATGCGATTATGTGTGCGAAACAGAGGCGGACATGTGGAACATGAATTGTAAAAATAATAATAAATGTTGTTTTAGCTATTTAGTTTGTTTTATTTCGTTTGCTGACCCAAGTGATAACTTTGTCCATAAGTACAGTTATTTTTTACTACTACCTGAGAGCATTACATCACAGTTTTTTTCTGAATATCATGATGATACCCTAACTTGTTATACCTTGTTGGATAGCTAAAGAAACGTAGATTTTATTTAGTACATCTGCAGCATAACTGTCATAGACTTTTTTTGAAATATTCTTAAAAGAAAAAAAATGTTTTTACAAATTTGTTTATTTTTTAAACTTTCTATCGTCGATTACTACCCAGTTGGTTCAATAACATGTTATTTTTTGTGTTGAGAGTAATAAACAAACTAATCTACTACACAAAAATAGCAAAAACATTATCAATTACAGGCACAAAATCCGAAAAAAAGGACAATTACACAAAAAATCTTCATTTTATTTAAAAAATAATCAAAATCCAATATTTCAATATGGGTTAGATTTGGGGTGGGGTGTTTCATAGTCAAATCAGCTAGGAATGATGAAAACTAAAACCTCTTAAAGGATCTAGGTCGACTTAACCTGTAACCCTGTATATAAATATTTTAAGGTGCTGGGGGGAACTTTAAAGCTTAAGTGGTAGAATTTAGATAGCAATACTCTAAGCTTACTACAAATGTAATCAATATGTGAAGACCATGAAAAACTTTCATCGACTTTCATTCCAAGATATGTGACACTTTGTACTTGTTCTATTGGTTTACATTTACAGTTTGTATTATTATTATGCATACACTCATAGCTATGCGTAAAAATGGAAGGGCATGTATTAGTCAGATGTATATATGGGGAATGCATCATCAACAGCTTAGTTTTATCGCCATTAAGAACGATACCGTTGTCGTGAGACCACTTTACCACTGCGTCTACGTCCTGTTGAACGAGTCGACAGGTATCAGCGAGGTCGATGCCGGCGCGCAGTGCACACAGGTCGTCCGCGAACATGTGCGCCGAGCAGTGGCGCAGTACGCCGCACAAGCTGTTCACGTGCAATAGGTAACACACAGGCCCGCATCCGGACCCCTGCGGCACCCCGCACCCCACCTTCCTCTCGTCGCTGTACTCATCACCTACCTTTACTCGGTAGGAGCGTGATGTAAGATAGTCGCGGAACCATTTGTTCAGCGGCTTTCCGACTCCACTCTCCTCCATGGCGTTCAATAAGGTCTCAGTTTCAAGGGTATCGAAGGCTTTTTTATAATCAAAGAATACCGCAACTACAAACTTTTTCTCACTTAAATATGTATTAATTTCGTCGGTATATCGTGTTAGAAGAGTATTTGTACTTTTACCTTTCTGGAAACCATGTTGACATTCATTTATTACATTATTTTTCTGCAGATAATTATTCAAACGGTTAATGATGCATTTCTCTATAATTTTATCTACACTAGATAAAATTGATATAGGCCTATAATTACTATAATTTTTATGTTCGCCCTTTTTATATATAGGTCGCACTATGGCTTCTTTTAACATACTAGGAAACATACCATTTTGCACACACAAATTGACTAGGTTAGAGATCACAGGGCTAACAGTATTTGCCAACATTTTAAGATCGGACATTCGCACAAGATCGCTACCCGGTGATTTATTTTTATCCATTTGACTTATTATTCGTTTAACATAGTTACTATCTACGGGCTGCCATCTCATACTTCTGTCCGTCTGTCCAACGTAGTTGATTCTATCTAACAGCTTAATACTACAAATATGTTTGGTTTTATCTATTTCTTCGGCAAATGTACGAGCAAAATTATTACATATATTTTTCATAGGTTCGTTAACTCCCATATTCTTTATTATTGCTTTATCCAAACATTGTTTTTCATTTCCTAATAAGTAATTTATTCTGTCCCATAGTTTTTTAATATTATTATTACAGTCTAATATGCATTGCCTATCGTACTTATTTTTAGTTTTAAAAATTAATTTATGACATCTATTCCTATATTTTGTGTAATTTAAACGTTTTACCATATTTTTAGGGTCATTACTCCAAATAATAAACAGTCTATCCCTCTCTAAGATCATATTTTTTAATTCTCTAGTTATCCAGGGGGTGTTATCCCTGTTTGAATTAGTTAGACTTTTTAATACATAACAACTATTATAGATCTGTTGAAATATATTTCTAAATGCATCATACAACTTTATGGGGCATGTAAAAAGCATTAATTCTTCAAAATTAACTGATAATAGCTTTTCACGAACAGCACGATTGTCAAGCATATAACGTCGTTGTGAGGTTACGTTAGGCGAGTGAGCAGGACAGGCATGCGCACGCGAGGAGGTGGAAGCGAGAGCACAGGCGCCGTCGCGCCGCCGGCCGCCACCGTCCACAGATTCGGCTACCGGAGTGCGTTTCCATTCCACCGCGACCGATATCATAAAATGATCAGATATTTTATGCTGAATTACCGCGGAATTTATTCTTAAAGTAGGTGCTCTAATATAAATATGGTCAATGCAGGATTCCACTAATGCATCAACTAAAATTTCACTACGTGTAACTTTATCGATACATTTTGTGAAACCGAACTCGGCCAAAAGATTTTCATAGGTACTAACGTTTTTATCGTATTTTTGCAGTAGGTTAATATTCATATCGCCACACAATATAACCTTAGAGTTTTGCGGTAAACTATTTAATAGATTCCTAAGTTCCTCAAAGAACAGAATGATTTTTTCCTGTTTATTTATTCGGGGAGGTCTATATAATGCGACAACATGAACAGGTTCCCCAGAGCAATGAAGTGTAATGAAAACACACTCCGCAGCACACATGGCGACCGGTTGCGCCGCGGCCGGCCCCGAGGCCGCCCGCGCATCCAACCCCTCCCGCACGTACACGAGCACCCCTCCCCCCCTTCGCCCCGTTCGTGTAAAACTATGAACATTGTACCCTTTTATCTTAAATAAATCTATTAAAGAAAAGTCTATGTTCGGCTCTGTAATAACGATAATATCTAACTTATCTAGGTGGCTATTTAACCGATATAATAGTAAAAATATTTTAATAAATAACCACCTTAAGTCGTTATTAAGTATCGATCCTATTGTGAAGGAATCGTTTAAAGCATTGCGTTATTTAATTGATCACATATCTAGAAACTTGAGTTCTTTGCACACTCTAGGGCTTCCTACCGACCAGTGGGATGTTTTATTAATTTTCATGGTATCAGCAAAGTTGGATTCCACCACTAGTATGAAATGGGAGGAATATAAGAATAGTTTATCGGATTTACCGTCATTGGATAAATTTTACTCATTTTTACGCAACCGAGCAGATATTTTAGAAACTACCTACTATAACAGATCTGATAAACAGGAACATAATAAGGCGAACTATCATAGTAATAAACCGGTGAGATCTTTCTTAGCTGCTTCGGATTTGAAGACTGGAAAATATTTATGCGTAATTTGTAATCAGAATCATTTTGTTTACGAATGTCCGAAGTTCAAGCAAATGAACTACGACGATAGAATTCGCGAAGTAAATAAGTTACAACTATGCAATAAATGCTTACGTAGTGGGCATAAAAGTTATCAGTGTCGTTTGAAGGGTTCTTGTCAGATATGTAAAGGGAAGCATAACACTTTGATTCATAAAAATGACAATACTTGCATAGAACAAAGTGCACATAGTTCACTGAATGAACCGGTTACATTATCGGCCACGACGATGACTCATACGTTGTTGTGTACGGCGCAGGTAGAAATCGTTAATGAGTCAAACAATAAAAAAGTTAAAGCGCGAGCATTGTTAGACACTGGTAGTCAATCGTCATTTTTAACAGATGTTATGAGAGAGAAATTAGGGTTCAATAAGAACTCTAGTGAAACCTTCAACGTTTGTGGGCTTAATAATATTAAAACTAACATTTTAGGAAAGTGTGTCGTAAAAATTAATTCTTATTCAACTGCGTATAGTACTCAGGTCTCCTGTTTATTGGTGCCAACGATAACAGGTATTTTACCCAGCGTCGAAATAGACGTCCGAGAATTAGGTATTCCGTGCGGTATACAGCTAGCGGATCCAAAGTTTTTCCAGCCTTCCACTATAGATGTGCTGTTAGGCGCTGACATATTTTGGAATATTATTGGGACAAATCAAATTAAGCTAGGGTCTAATAAGCCTACTTTACAAGAATCACAATTGGGGTGGTTGATAGCCGGCCCAGTCGGTATCAGTCAATCCAAGTCTAAGGTCTATTGTTATTTCAATCATTTTTCGAATATTGATAATTCCCTGAAGAAATTTTGGGAGATTGAAGAACTACCTGCAGAGACAAAAACATATTCATTAGAGGAACAGTTTTGCGAAACTGACTTTATAGAAAACACGAACCGTTTACCTGACGGTCGGTTTTGTGTCCGTATGCCATTAAAAGATTCCGAAACTAGTTTAGGTGATTCATATTATGTGGCTAAGAAACGTTTCTTGAATTTAGAATTAAAATTAAATAAAAATCCGAAACTTAAGGAATCATACACTAAATTTATAGATGAATATAAGGAGTTAGGCCATTTGAGTGAAGTAGATCGCCCAAAATTAGGTAATTACCTTCCGCATCACTGTGTAATTCGCGAGAAGAGTGAAACAACGAAATTGAGAGTGGTATTCGACGCCTCAGCCAAAACTTCCTCTGGTAAGTCATTAAATGACATACAGGCTGTAGGTCCAGTTGTGCAGTCCGACTTATTCTCAATTTTGTTACGCTTTCGCGGTCATAGGTTTGTTCTTTTAGGAGACTGTTACCGACACAATACACCTTATTCTCATTGTTCTTAAATTGTGTTAATCTATGCTAAAATTATGTTTACATTATATTCCTTCTAAAATAAACGGGTCGGTCAGATTCAAGTGCGTGCCCAGGTGTCAAAGGGGAACTTGCGGGAGGCAGGGTAACCGAGGTTATAAATAGAATCAAAACAGCGTAGTCCATGAACCATTGAACCATTTTTCGGTGTACCGGCACTGGGCGCACGTTTGTTTACCGGACGACCAAAAAATACGAAATAATTGCATCATTTATCCTTCCTGTCGTCAACAAAGCTGGTCCTTCGAGCCGGATCGTCATAGATCAAGAACCAACCACCTAGTTATTGACTGGCAAATTCTGGAATGTTCAATTCTCCACCGTCACACAAGATGGTACAAACTCGTGGCGCAAAGGAAAAGGAGAAGCAAGAACAATCCGCCAAGGAAGGACACTCTGGAACAGCACATGATGCAAGATCCGAAGGTATTAAAGGAGGTAGCCTCAAAATTGAAGCTGGCTGCCACAAATCTATTGTGGCGTCGAAAAAAGGCTCCATGGTTTCACGCAAGAAGTCGTTCGAAGTTCGCAAGAAACGATTACAATTGGAAGCAGCAGAAGCTATCGCGAAGATACAAATGGATATTATTGAGAAGAAACTTGCGGCAGATATCGCCGCGCTAAAGGAAAAGTGTTCTCAAAAATCTCGCGAAAGTTGTGATAAGTCTTCAGTGGTTGTGTCGCAAAAAGTGGAACAGTGGCCTGAGCATAGTCAGCAGGATGTTAAAGAGCCTCTACGTGCCGGGACATTATCACCACGTAAGCATTGCACTGATAAATTCCGCAACGCCGCCGCCGTAGTTCTACTCTCAACTACGCATATATTGCCCGGTACAACGCCGCCTACAGATTTTCAACAATTAGCTCAGGCACTTAAGGATATTGCTATAGCTGCCACTTCGAATGCACTAAACGCCAAGATGTTAAGCCGGTTGTGTACACCAAGGGATCTACTGATGTCACTGTATGGAATAATGCTGAGATTCAGGGAAAATAAAATCACTATATCAGCCGACATCACGAATCATTTCCTCAGGGTAAAAATTATTCCTGAAGATCAAGACGCACAAAGGCGAGACAATCCAGGCGATCCTGTAAAAACCTATGCGATGACGTCACTTATATTTGGTGCTAATTGTTCCCCCTTCATCGCTCAATTTATCATGAACAAAAATTCGGTCAGATTCCAACCGACAATGCCAACCGTTGTTCACGCAATATGTAAACAACATTACGCAGAGGATATTGTTTACATTCATAGTCAAGGCGGCTTCGAAATAAGAAACTGGACAATAAGTAACTGTACAGCTGTTTTGGATTGTTTACCAAAAGAATCCCTCGGTACTTCGGCTGTAAAGTTCAAAATGGATCAACAAGATGAGGGAGAACGTACTCTTGGACTTATCTGGTTCCCGAAGGAAGACTGTTTAGGATTCGATGTTTCGTTTAAACGAATTCCTGAAAATATAATTAATGGAACGACGAGGCCTACAAAAAGAGAAATGCTGCGAGTTATAATGTCCATTTTTGATGTTTACGGCTTTCTCTCACCATTTACTATAAAGGGAAAAATAATGCTTCAAGATACTTGGCGAAGTGATGTACAATGGGATGACGTCATACCAAATAGTATTTTTGACAAATGGTTGGAATGGTTACAGATATTAAAGGACATCGGTTCATTGCGTCTGCCCCGCTATTATCAGATGTCTATGGGAGGGAGTAAGAACGAAGACGCACTGAACGCACTTAATAGCAGCGAACACATCCCCGCGAGCCCGCCGCCGCCGCCACCGCCGCCTCTGTCGCCACCTGTGTCAGCTGATATGCGTACGATTATGACCGCTGGCTATACAAACCAACAGTTGCATATATTCTGTGACGCGTCGACTCAAGCTATGAGTGCCGTAGCGTATTGGCGTTGGGAAAATAATGGAATACGCACGGCATTTATAACAAGCGAGTGCAGAGTTGCGGTTTTGAAACACATGTCAGTACCGCGACTGGAATTACAAGCAGCGCTTCTTGCTGCTCGGCTTGCTGACACTATTCAAAAGGAACATAAAATGGACAAAGGAAGAGAGGCCCTTGCAAGTGAGAGACCTTATGGTCGTGGATCCGAATGGATGAAGAGACGAGCGTGTGAGGGTGGTTGACATCCTCACCCGAGCGGGTGTGATGAGGCGCTCTGCGACCCGCGTCGCACGTATTCCGATAGGTTAGGAGTGCTGTAACAGCACTAGGGTGGGGAGTGTTACCGACACAATACACCTTATTCTCATTGTTCTTAAATTGTGTTAATCTATGCTAAAATTATGTTTACATTATATTCCTTTTAAAATAAACGGGTCGGTCAGATTCAAGTGCGTGCCCAGGTGTCAAAGGGGAACTTGCGGGAGGCAGGGTAACCGAGGTTATAAATAGAATCAAAACAGCGTAGTCCATGAACCATTGAACCATTTTTCGGTGTACCGGCACTGGGCGCACGTTTGTTTACCGGACGACCAAAAAATACGAAATAATTGCATCATTTATCCTTCCTGTCGTCTACAGAGACATTGAGAAAATGTACCGACAAACGGCCTTGCATACTTCTCAACGTCACCTTCAGTTAATTTTGTGGAGGGATTCATCTTTTACGGAACCCGATAATAATAGTAATTTAAAAGTTTTACAGTTAAATACAGTAACGTATGGGCTGGCCAGCGCTCCGTTTTTGAGTACCAGATGTTTATTACAATTAGCCAAAGAATGTAAAGACGACACTATCGCGAACATTATTAAAAGTGACTTTTACATAGATGACTTAAATACGGGAGCGGATAGTGAAAGTGAATTAAAGCATATATATATAAATGTTAAGAAAATTCTAGATTCAGCATGCTTCCCCTTAAGAAAGATTCGTACTAACTGTTTACAAGCATTTGCTGGTGATGATACTATGTTCGACCCGGTAGATTTGACTAAAGAATCCAGTGTGCTAGGTTTGAATTATAGTCCAAAACTAGACATTATTGAGTTTCCCTCAAAGGTCGAATCGCCACCACAAATTGTTACAAAAAAGGTCGTTATAGCTACTATTTGTAAAATATTTGATCCTTTAGGATTAATTTGTGCATGCATTATTAAGACTAAAATCTTTTTACAGCAGTTATGGGTCATTAAGTTAAATTGGGAGGAGCCTATACCACAAACCCTATTAAATACATGGTTTAAATTCATTTCTAATTTGCACTTCCTTTCTAATATTAAAATTAACAGAAATGTTCTTTGTAATTTTCCGATATCTATAGAATTGCATTGTTTTGTCGATGCGTCACAGAAAGCGTATGCCTCATGTGTATACTTACGCTCCATAAATGAAAAAAATGAGGTTACGGTACGACTTTTGTGCGCAAAGGCAAGGGTTGCACCCTTAAAGCCTCTTACTATACCAAAATTGGAATTACTTGGTACTTTGCTGGGAGCTAGATTATGTAGTAAAGTTCTACAGTCATTACGGTTTAATATAAGTTGTAAAACCATTTGGACTGATTCAACAGTGGTTTTAGGATGGTTGAAAACAGATGTAAGAAATCTTAAAATGTTTGTCTGCAACAGGGTTAATGAAATTAATGAGTTAACTAATGGTTTTGAACATAAACATATATCTACGAATATGAACCCAGCTGACTTGGCCTCAAGGGGAGTTGAACCCCAGGATCTATCCTCTTCTTCTTTGTGGTGGGAAGGTCCTTCTTTCCTAAAGAAGGAACGTTTAGAATGGCCACAGAATTCGTTCGTAGCTCAAAAATTACCCGAGTTAAAGGTTCATTCGTTATTAACTGCAGCAAACAATTCTGCTCACAATAGTTTATTTATAGATTTCAATAAGTACTCCAATTTCAGTAGGTTAAGTAGAATATTTGCGTATGTTCTACGTTTTGTTGGCAACTGTAATAAAAATAAACAAAGGTACTCAGGCCCTTTAAACTCAGATGAAATAAATAATTCAAATATGCTATTAATTAAATTTGGTCAACAACAATCATTTTCGTTCGAAATTGGGTTACTTAAACAAGGAAAAACATTACCACAGAAAAATAAATTACTACAGTTATCTCCATTTATAGATTCAAATGACATTGTTCGTGTGGGTGGTCGTTTACAAAATTCGAATTATAATTTTGATAAGAAACACCCTATATTAGTAGATTCAAAACATCATTTAACCAAGTTAATAATGATTAATGAACATATACGTTTGTTCCACGCAGGTCAACAGCTACTGTTAGCATCAGTGCGTGATAAGTACTGGCCTATTGGAGGGAGGTGCTTAGCGCGGCGAGTAGTTAGACAGTGTATTATTTGCGTTCGTCTGCGAGCGAGTACAGTGCAACCAATAATGGGTCATTTACCTGAAGCGCGCACTAATGCTTGTTTCCCTTTCTACTCGTGTGGAGTTGACTATGCTGGACCTTTTATGATAAGTAACCGTAAAGGTCGTGGTAACCGTATTAGTAAATGTTACCTATGTTTATTTGTATGCCTTAGTACAAAGGCAATACACTTGGAACTTGTGAGTGAACTGAGTACTCAAGCTTTTATTTTATGTCTACGACGATTCGTGTCACGCAGAGGAAAATGTCATGAGATCTTTTGCGACAACGGCAGGAATTTCGTAGGTGCCAACAATGAACTAGGTAAGCTACTTAGATCCAGCCGTCAGTCTGTCAGTGATTATGCCACTTCTGAAGGAATAAATTTTGTATTTAGCCCCGCTTATTCTCCCCACTTCGGCGGAATATTTGAGGCTGGAATTAAGTCAGCTAAATTTCATTTAAAACGTGTAGCTGGAAAAGCTGCTTTGACGTTTGAGGAGCTAGCAACGCTGTTCACACAGATTGAAGCTATACTAAATTCACGTCCGCTGACTCCTCTCTCGTCCAATTGTACTGATCCTTCTCCTCTGACCCCAGGCCACTTCCTAATTGGGAGACCACTTATGTCTATTCCAACGAAGCCCATCACCGCTACCAGACCTAATAGATACGAGCTCATAGAGAAGATAAGGCAGCACTTCTGGGAGAGATGGAGCCGGGAGTACATCTCTGAGCTGCAGCAGCGCACCAAATGGCGCACTGGACAAGAAGGACTCACCAGCGGGGACGTGGTTGTACTGAAGGAGGACAACTTACCGCCATTACAATGGCGGCTAGGGCGCGTGTGTCGCCTGTATCCAGGGGCCGACGGCGTCAGCAGAGTAGCTGACGTCAATACTTCAAGGGGCATTATACGAAGGGCTGTCAATAAACTATGTCTTTTGCCAACTTCAGAATCCAAAGATGACAACGACGAAGAGAGGGCCGCTTCCAGGCTCGATACCTCGTCTACGTCTTGAAAGCTAAGGCTTTCAACGTGCCGGAGGATGTTCACGCATCATACGCGTGTACCAGCAGCGGCGGAGACGCGCGGGAGGAGGGGTCACACAGCTGATCGAGTCATCGGCCGCGCCGCGACTACTCGCCTACAGATACGGTCATCGGCGGACGTACCGTGCGATCTATACCTATAAATTATATCATGTAACCAAAATTATCTGTATTAAATTAAGTTATTTCCAAACGAGTCATATTTCAATTCATATCTTCAACACATTTTATTAAGTATAATGTGCAAATGAAACCTTTTCATATGACACCACAGTTGAAAAAGAATCCCAATTTAAAACAATTAAGCCCGCACTTCGGTCCCTGTTGCAATGAATAGGGATATTTTTTTCACTTCTTAATAGATGGACAATCATCATCTTCCTGCCCTTATCCCATGTTACTTGGGGTCGGCGCAACATGTTTTCTTCTTCCATTCCGTCCTGTCACCCGTCATGGTATCACTGACTCCCTTCTCTTTCATATCATTCTTCACACAATCCATCCATCTTTTCTTTGGCCTCCCTCTTCCTCTCCATCCATCCACATTTATATTCATAACTCTTTTGGTCACATGCGTTTCATCCCTCCTCTTCACATGTCCATACCAAGACAAACGGTTCCCTTTCAACTTTTCTGTCACGGGCGCTACTTTCAAACTTCCTCTAATATACTCATTCCTGACCTTATCCATTCTGGTCACTCCACACATCCATCTCAACATTCTCATCTCCGCTACATGCAATCTTTTCTCATCCGTCTTCTTCACGGCCCAACATTCCGATCCATACAGTACGACAGGTCTTATCACGGACTTATAGATTTTCCCCTTTAACTTGAGAGGCATCCGTGGGTCGCAAGTAATTCCAGTGACCTGTCGCCATTTCATCCATCCTGAGTTGATCCGGTGCGTTACGTCTCGGTCTACTCCGCCGTCCCCTTGGACAAGCGACCCGAGGTACCGAAAGTCGGAGCAGATCGGTATGGGCGTTCCGCCGAGAGATATTGGCTCAAGACTAGAGAGACCGCCAAAATCGCAAAACAAGTACTCAGTTTTTGTTCTGCTCAATTTCAGGCCAACACTCTCTAGTCTTTGCCACCACACCTCCAATCTGCTCTGGACCTCTAAGCCACTCTCGGCAACCAGCACAATGTCATCGGCAAACAGCATGCACCAGGGAGCCTCTTCCTGGATGTCCGCTGTCAAAACGTCCATTATTACCAGGAAGAGGTAAGGGCTGAGTGCCGACCCTTGGTGCAAGCCGACAGCCACATTGAAGCTGTCAGTAGTACCCACTGTAGACCGGACTTGGGTACTGCATCGACTGTACATTGCCCGAATCAACTGCACATACTTCCCAGGCACACCTTTCTCCTTAAGGGCCCACCACAAAACCTCACGAGGCACCCGGTCGTATGCCTTTTCGAGGTCAACAAACACCATGTGCATGTTTTTATGCGCACTTTTGTATTTTTCGCATAGCTGGCGGATAGCGAAAATGGCATCTGTTGTACCCCGACCTGGCATAAAACCGAATTGGTTTTGTGAAATTTCACTCTCTTCTCTCAGCCGCCTTTCAATAACTTTCTCCCAAGCTTTCATACTATGTGACATTAGCTTTATTCCTCTATAGTTGTTGCACTCCAGCACATCACCTTTGTTTTTAAAGATGGGCACCAGCGAACTGTTGCACCATTCATCAGGTATGGCTTCTTCCAGCAACAACTTATTGAAGAATGAAGCTAACCACGTCCATCCATCAACCCGTAATACCTTCCACACTTCAACTGGTATTTCATCTGGCCCTAGTGCCTTACCATTCTTCATTCCACTTACTGCTGTTCTCACTTCATCCATACTTACCATTCTCACTAACCCCTCATTCATTGGTTTATTCTCAAGCACACCACTCCAGTCATTCTCCTCATTCATCAGTCTTTCAAAATAACCCTTCCACCTATTCCTAATTTTCTCATCATCTGAAAGAACCATTCCCGCTTCATCTCTAATACATCTAATCTGACAAACATCCCTCGCCTTTTTTTCTCTAGCTCTAGCCAGCCGGTACAGGTCTTTTTGGCCTTGTAGACTATCTAGTGCGTCATACATCTTATTCTGAGCTTTCGCTCTCGCTGTGGCCACAGCTTTCTTGGCTTTTTTCTTTAAAGCATCATACTCATTCTTCTTTTCGGCTTTCAAACAAACACTATTTTCTTCAACACTCTGCCATTCCTTGAATTTTCTCTTTTTCTCCTTCAATACATTCTGTACTTCTGTCGACCACCACCATGTATCCCTATCTATCGTGCCCCTTCCTCTCGTCTCTCCCAAAATATCCTTGGCTGCACACCGAATACACCCAGCCATTTCATTCCAGCATTCATTCACACTCTTATCATTCATATCTCCCATCTCTATCATTTTATCTACCACTCGCTCTCTGAATTTCTTCGCACAATCAGTCTTCTCTAACATATGCCATTTAATTTTAGGGGGGGGACGCTCTTTGTTTTTTGACCACTGTAGTGTTAAAACTACCGTCAATACCAGGAGTCTGTGCTGTGAGACCAAATCTTCTCCTGGTATTACTTTGCAGTCTCTGACGTGTTTTATATTGTGGCGTCTGACAAGGAAGTAGTCTATTTGGGTTTTGTGGTTGCCACTTTTATATGTTATCAGATGACTGTCGTTCTTCTGAAACCAGGTGTTGGCTACTGCCAGGTCAAATGCAGTAGCGGATTGCAACAGCGTTTCTCCCTCGTTGTTGGGATTTCCAAACCCCCATCCCCCATGTACTCTTCCATAAGCCCCTTTCATTCTTCCCACATGTCCGTTAAAGTCGCCTCCAACTATCAATTCCTCCTGGACCGGGATGGTCATCAGAATTGAATCAAAATCCTCCCAATTCCCAATTAAATCTATTCCAAATTTCAAGTCGATAACATTATTAGTTCCTGAAATAGGAAGCTGTGACAGACGGACGGACGTACGGATGGTAAACGGACGGACGTAAGGACGGACAGACAAACGGACGGACAAACGGACGGACAAACGGACGGACGGACGAAGTTACACCATAAGGCCGTTTGTCCACCGCCGCCATCACCGAGAACGAGATAACGTTGCCGAAGTATCGATATGTTACGGCTAATAGTCGAAGTGCGGCTACACCTAGTTTTAGCCGGGTACAACTAGGTGCAACCAGTAGCAGTTGGTTAGAACTAGGTGGAGCTTAAGTCGACGGAGCCCCGCTACGCGGGGCTCTTATTTCTGTCTGCAGGGTTTAAAGTAACCTAACACGAAGGGGATGACGGGGGCTTCGTTCGCTCGCTTCGCTCGCTCACTCTAGCCCCCGTCATCCCCTTCGAACCTGACCTTTCCGTGTCGGGGTTACCCTTAACCATCGGTGTGCGGCTGCACCTAGTTCTAGCCGCTATGATGAAGGCTAAACCTAGTTCTAACCGAAGATAAGTAGGATAGATTTAAGTTTAACCGCATGTGGCCGGCTGCACCTAGTTGTACCCGGCTAAAACTAGGTGTAGCCGCACTTCGGCTATTAGCCGTAACAGATACATACATTACTATGACTACGTGTCCACCGCACGTCCGTCATCCGAGCGCCGTCATCTCGGTCGCCGAGATTGTGAGTAGTTCGGCGCTACCGCTAGAACTCCGCCGAGATCGTGACGGACCGAAATGCCGGCAATACAAAACGCGTCTGCTCTTGTCCGCTCACTACTCTTCATCGACTGTGCGACAAGGAACAGTTTCAACAATGTCGCGGCGATGTCGTCCGACGTCGCCCGACATCGCCCGATGTCACCGGGGACACATGTCGCTCGACAAATGTTCCTAGTGGGGACGAGGCTTTATTTGTCTTGTTGCAGTGCGTGTCTGCGTGTGAGTGTGTCAAATCGGACAATTGTAGGTAGTTGAAGTACTGCTTTAGCTTATATGTCTACTGTGACGGAGGGGTTTCGATGTGTAAACACAGTGTTCCGCAAACTTATTGTGGAAAGGTATGACGGATGCTCCCGACATTACATAATGAGCTGATCCGACTCTACATACCGAATAATTATCTCCGTAGCAGAAAACATCGACTGCTAGACGTGCCTACGTGCCTGACTGCAGCCCGTGCTGCGTCTCCCGCACCGCTGGTGTTGACCGCACTAAATAAGCTCGTGGAACCCAACCCGGACTGCGATCTATTCGCTAACAAATTCGCCAATTTAATGCCTATGTGCCTACATTTTTGTGTGAATAATAGTATTTAATTGTTGTTATAAGTTTATGTTAAATTATGTTTGTACTTATTATAAACTTTGATTTATGTAGGTAATTGGTTTCTGAAGCCGTGTAAATCTATGAATAAATAAATTATTGTGTTCAAGGTACACCTACAAAATCTAGTTTTAGAGGTAGGTACATCATAGGACCGCTGTGTAGAGTAAGTGGATCTTCATATCTTTGATAAAACTTGCCATTTTTCCGCGGCAAACCAATTAACGACCACGGTACACCAGTGTGCCGCGGCATACACTTTGCGGAACACTGGTGTAACAAATGGTCACCCATCTGGCGCAGCTTCACCTTGCAAATTGTACGATCCGCGCGGTAATTAATTAGCCAAATTAAATGGAGTATAGTTAACGTGACCATACGTCCCGATTTGGGCGGGAACGTCCCGCTTTTGAGCTATTTGTCCCGTTGTCCTTAAAAACGTAGAAATGTCCCGCTTTGAAAAAATCTGTGGCAACGAATTCAATATAAATAAATCAGGCGCGTATTTATTAATCGCATCAGAAAACATTTTGATAACCAAGGATAACATCAAGAACTCATGCCAACATATCAAATATCATATCTAAAAACCAAACCTAGTAATTATTTAAAAGCAAGTTGCTCATCCGAAAAATATAGAACCAGACAACACAAGTTCCTTCAGTATTTTTTACAAATAAACCTTAACCTTCTTTAAATGTGTGTTTTATACTTATAAACAATTTTAAAATATGCAGGCGTCCCTCTCTGAGGGTAAAAAATATGGCATATTTATTTCTTTATTACATTAATAATTGCTAACTCTGTATCACAATTATTGTTAACACAAGAAATACTAGTACAAATCATCGTTCAAGTCGCGCATGCGTAATATTAACGCTGATAGCGTGTCGGTTGCAGGAAGCAAGTGCAATAATTCTTCAACTTCAGCGATTATAATCCAATACTACTTAGCTATCAGCGATGTTATGACCAGCTTCCGACATGCGACAGTTGTGTCATTACTTGATATTTGTCATAAAAATAACTACAAGGTCCTACTAAAACGCAGGCCACATAAAGTATCACTGATGACAGTTTTAAAGCAAGTGTTAAAATTTCGAAATTCGATAATTTTCATTTCCTGCAGGACGATTTTATGTACAACTTTTGTTTTTTTTTTTTCAAAAATTCTCTAACACTGCTTTAGTTACGTACGAATTCAAAAAATGGAGCCTCTAACCCGTGACCTCAAATATGACCTAAAATGTTAACATATCTGATCTTAGTTGAGCATAGATAAATAGCATATTTTTATGTATTTTTTGAATAGCTATTTATCTTAAACTATTGACTTTTGAGAAAAGTTGCAGAACAAAAGTTATTCATTATTATGGGTAGTTTAACACCCTTTCAGATTAGTACCCCCTTTCTGACTAACCTTGTATATGTAATTAATTATCTTAATTTGTTAATTGTTCTACAGACACGTAACACATACACACATCAAAAAAAGTTTGCGATCACTAGCATAAGCTTATATATTTTTTTAAATTGAACTTTATCAACAATTGAACTGTTTTGTATTCTAAATCTATATTTTTAAATAAAGAATCTAAAAAGAAGAAGAAATCATAATAAAATCTACCGTAACAAAAAAGATTTCAATTTTTCAAAGTGATCGCAACCTTTTTTTGATGTGTGTACGTCGTAATAAACGATTTATTGTTTTTATTTAGTAGTATTTTAATATTGTACGTAATCTAATACTTATTTATTTGTGTCGTTATTGCCCGTGGCATCACAACAGTCATAATTATCTGAAAACCAGCGTTGCAACATTTTTTTTTAATGTTGCGACATTTTGTTTTCCATATGATTTTGTTTCTGAAGGTAGGTAATATGTAGGTAGTAAGTAGGAAAAAGTGCATTGCAACGCATGCCGGGTACAGCTAGTATAGTATAAGATCTGACTGTAGCGCGAACTAAATCGCCAATACCTCGTACTGTCACCGCACTCAACGAACTCTTGGATTATAACACGAACTGTGATCTGTTTGCGGATGATTGGAAGAAGATTTTATTAGTATGTCTGAAGCATTGCGAGAGAGATTTATGAAAGATGTCTATTTTACTATGTTTTTACGTTACATTTATCTATCTATAATTACTGTAATTTGTCCAAGACCGTTGTTATTAAAGTAAAATAAATAAATAAATGTCGCTCGCGGGTTCGCCCACGTGGATATCGTTTATCGCGTATGCCGCGTTTTTCGGGGTAAAAGTAGCCTTTATCAGTTTCATCAAAATCAGTCCAGTAGTTTAGTCGTGATGAGGTAACAGACAGACAGATAGAGTTACTTTCTCATTTAGACGTAGACACTAACATTAAGATTTCTCATCATCCAAACTCTATGTTTATAAGTCCGACTGATCCAGATGAAATTCAAAAAACTATACTTACCATGAAAAATACTGACAGCACCGGTTATGACCAGATATCAACAAAAACATTGAAGCTAGTATCCTTTAAACTTTCTGTCATACTAAGTCATATTATAAATTTGGCCATATTTAGCGGAGTGTTTCCGGATAAACTAAAGCTTACTTTAATAAAACCTCTTTTTAAAAAGGATAATAAACTTTCAATGTCTTCTTACCGTCCAATAGCTTTGGTACCAGTAATATCTAAAATATTTGAGAAAATTATCCACAATAGACTATACAATTTCTTTGAATCTCAACATCTTTTAACCGAGGAACAAACTGGATTTCGTAAAAACAAAACCATAAATACGGCAGTTTATAACTTTTTACAAGAAGTAATGATTAACATTGACAGCAAAACTCCAGTCTGTGCACTCTACATGGATCTTAGCAAGGCATTTGATTGCGTTAACCATAAAATACACGGAGTACGTGGTAAGTAACGTTCTTGACCTTATTGAATCGTATCTTAGTAATAGAAAACAGTTTACTCAAATCACTCGGGTATGCCCAAAAGTAAATAGAGAAATAAATTACACATCAGAAAGTAGATATGTAAATTTAGGAGTTCCACAAGGGAGTGTGTTGGGGCCATTGTTGTTTATTATTTACATAAATGATTTACCTAGAGTTATAGAACAACCAACATTTCTGTTTGCTGATGATTGTACTATTGTATTTAAAGGTAAAGATAAACTAAAACTCCAAAATGATATCAATGATGCTATAGAAAAAATTATGGAATGGACAACAACAAACAATTTAAAGTTAAATTTTGATAAGACTAACTTAATGATATTTCGCAATAGAGTCGCACAATTTAGTGATATTAACATTAAATACACAGGTAAACACGTCGCTCACGTAGACACAACTAAGTTTCTGGGTCTAAATATTGACTGTAACTTAAATTGGAAAACGCATATTGAGAGTTTATGCCTGAAATTAAATCAGCAATCGTATGCTCTCTACATGCTTTCAAAAGCGGCTGATACATCTACAAAACCTAAACACTCTACACTTAATGCCGATTAGATTTAATAATTTAGTTATTCCGTTGTCAAACAACTTGAAGGATTTAGGTTTGCATATAGACAATAGGCTAAGTTGGAACAAGCAAGTCAATCAGGTCAGCCAGAGCGTCACATCCACACTGCGATCTCTCTATAGATTTAAACACTTTCTCCCATCTAGTACTAAATTACTGCTGGTCCAGTCTCTTGTGCTTCCCATAATTGATTATGCTGATGTTTGTTACTCTGATGTATCCCAAGAACTTCTAAACAAATTGGATCGACTTCTCAACAATTGTATTCGTTTTGTTTACGGACTTCGTAAATATGACCACATTTCCTTTTATCGTTCTCAGCTTAAATGGCTGCCTATTCGTCAGAGAAGATCCCTCAGATCTCTCTGTTTGCTTTTTTCTATTTTAAATGATCCTTGTGCTCCTGGGTATCTGAAAAGTTGTTTTCAAGTTTTAGGTAGTTCTCACAATCGTAACCTTCGTGCTTCTGAAAATTTGCTCCTTCAGATTCCTTCTCACCGTACGGGTTTCATTTCCAATTCCTTCGCTGTCTCAGCAATCAAACTCTGGAATGTGCTTCCCCTGGATATTAAAAAGGCTCCCAACAAAATTTTGTTTAAACGCAAAGTCCGGGAATACTACCTGAAATCGCTGCCTCCCTAGTTTGACATTTACAGTTTTCGTCATAATTATACTTATGTTCATACACAATAATATCGTATATATATATTTATGTACATATTTATGTATTTATTTACATTTTATTTTATTATCTATGTCCTATATTTTTAATTGTTTTGTTATGTATAGTTAATTAAGTCGCAAATATCCTTTTTTTTATTTTTATTTTTGTACCTCTTTTCGATGCTTTTCTCTTTGACCCAAAGGTTGACTGGTAGAGAATGCCTTGTGGCATTAAGTCCGCCTTATGTACCACCATTGTGCATTGAAGTATTAAATAAATAAATACATCTACGGTACTGTTAGCATACCATGGTTATGTAGGATCTACAATAAGATATGGAATTATTTTCTCGGGACATTCTGTATTTAAGGATGATGTTTTTAAGGCTCAGAAGAGATGCGTCAGATCAATGTGTAAGCTTAAACAAACAGATAGCTGTAAAGAATATTTTAAAAGTCTTAATCTGCTGACACTTCCAAGCATATACATTTTTGAAATTATAAATTTTGTTAGAGCAAATATAACTTTCTTTGAAAAGTATAGAAGTAAAAGACATAATAACAAAATTCACTGTCCGAATAATAAAACTACTCTTTTAAATAACAGTTTATTTTGCATGGCTCCCCGTGTCTACAACCACCTACCGAAGTTTTTAATAGATACATCCTCACCTGTTGTATTCAAAACCAGTTAAAAAAGTTTTTAATAGAAAAAGCCTATTACAGTGTATCTGAATATTTGCAGGATAAGCTATAAGAATTTTGTAATTAATTTGTGATATTGTGATAATTTTGATCTCATAAAATACAGTTTATTATTTATTTATATAATTATAATTACTTTACATGTTAAAAAATAAATGAAAAATAATAATATCTTATGTGGGTGTACTAAGCACCTCTGCCTTACCCATTGGGGAGAACAGGCATGATGTTTTGTTAATTAATTTATAATTTATACTTGAATTTGTTTAAATACTATTTTTTTTTCTGCAGTTACCTGGAATTTGCATGCCAAATGGTTAAATATGGTGATACCAAATTGTATGTTGCATATTATTATTTTACATATATTTTTGTACCCATATTTGCAAATACATTATTTGAATTTGAATTTATAATATTAGTAAGGATAATATTTGCAAAGTTAGACGATAGGTAATATTGCATTAATATTAACATCATCTGTACTAGCAATCGATAAGAAAACTCATATGCAGCTATACTCGTTAATGGACAGTTTAACCCTTCACTTTAATGCATTATTAGAATCGTGAATTCTTACCTGTTTTTACTGGTAGTGCGAGAGCCGGCTGCAAAAATACCTACCTCATCGGCTACCCCAATAGGCTATATTTAGATCGTTAACCGACACTTAAACACGTAAAAAAAATCAGGTCTGCCAGAGCCGATCCTGCCGGGTCATAGAAATAATCGATACTTTTTGACGTATTTTTTTAGTAAAAATTACGTCATAAGATACCCGAATGAAAGTGCTGGCAGCAGTTAACCATTGATTATTTATGTAAAAAAAAGTGGGTCTGCCATTGCGCACCCTGCCGGAAGTACTTGGCAGACCCCTAAAATATGCCCTTCTGACACACTAAACCTACCTCATCGAGTACCCGGATGGGACCAACGCTAAATAATAACCAAGATGCCCCTGATAATGGATCAAAAGGTCTGCCAGGTCTAAGCTTGCCGGAACTTAGTGTTCAAAGCATTTGAAGTTGATAGGGAGCATACTTTCACCTGAAGTCAAAACAACATTATTTTGTTTCTTTTATACAAATTTATGAATATTAACTGCTTTTTTTATCACAACATGAAATAATAATAACTAGACCAAGAAAACCAAATAGGTACATAAAAACCATCGCGCGAAAACGAGACAGCTATAGTTTGTTTGTTATTAGTATCACGAGACACATTGGAGGCCGATTCCTGCTTCGATTAAAAAAGCATTTAAAAGTCTTAACATAAAAAATACTGAAGACTTATGGGGCATTTCTGTAAGGGTTCTTGGAGTTATAATTGACACCATTGCCCCTATACTTGCAGGCATATTCAACCAATGTTTAGATAGCGGTACATTTCCCGATTTGATGAAACATAGTAAGATAATACCAATCTTCAAATCGGGCTGCAAGAATAACCCCTCTAATTATAGACCCATTTCTGTGCTTCCAGCACTAAGTAAAATTTTTGAAAAAATTATGCTTGATCAGATGATGTTTCATTTCAACCTAAACGGGATATTGCACAGTCGCCAGTATGGTTTCACGAAAGGTAGGTCGACCACAGACGCAGGAGTGAAACTAGTCACTCAAATTTTGGAATCCTGGAAGAGCTCTCAGGATGCTGTTGGCATCTTCTGTGATCTCTCTAAGGCTTTCGACTGCGTTGACCACAATACACTTATTTGTAAATTACACCATTACGGAATTCGTGGACGAGCTGCTGACCTCGTTTTTTCTTATCTATCAAATAGACAGCAAAAGGTGGGTGTCAATGGTGCTATATCGTCGGGGTCTCTGGTTAAGATGGGTGTGCCTCAGGGCTCAATTCTTGGGCCTTTTCTATTTCTAGTTTATATAAATGATCTCCCTTTTATGATGTCCAATTTATCTGATATAATTTTATTTGCTGATGATACTTCCCTAATTTTTAAAATAGATAGGAAAGATAGGGACGTTTTACATGTCAATGAGAGCCTAACTGTTCTTTCCAAATGGTTTACAGCCAATAATCTATTACTTAATGCAAATAAAACAAAATGCCTTAGATTTTCTCTACCAAATGTACCCCAAGTAGGTTTAAATTTAATGCTTGATGGCAACAAATTGATACAATTAATGAAACCGTATTCCTAGGTATAACTATTGACTCAAAATTGCAGTGGGGTGCTCACATTACTGCCCTGTCGGCGAGGTTAAGTTCTGCTGCATATGCTGTTAGGAAAATTAGGCAGCTGACTGATGTGGCTACAGCTAGGCTGGTATACTTCGCTTATTTCCACAGCATTATGTCCTACGGCATTCTGTCCTACGGCATTCTGTTGTGGGGCTCGGCAGCTGACGTCGATTCGGTTTTTATTTTACAAAAGAGAGCAATCCGTGCCATTTACAACCTGGGTTCCCGCGAGTCCCTTAGAAACGTGTTTAATGATATTAAAATACTCACTTTGCCGTCACTCTATATCTTAGAAAATATTTTATATGTACGCAAAAATTTGCATTTGTTTAATGTTAGGAGTGATTTTCATGATAAAAATACACGGGATAAACATAAAATTGTGATACCTAAATTTAGACTAAGCAAAACTAGTAAGTCATTTTTGGGCAATGGCGTACGTTTTTATAACAAACTGCCGAAATCTGTAACAGATCTTACCGAGGGAAAATTCAAAACCCATATTAAACGTGTCCTCACTCAAAAAGCATAAGATTAAGGACTACGTCGAGGACAGAGATGTTTGGCTCTAGTTCCTGCATATGTGGCTTCCCTGGTACCTCATTAACGACGTATGTGTATGTCTATTAACTATCCTCAATTATGATTATTTATTTTTTATTTTATTGCTATCATTACTCTCAAGATATCTTTCATCTTACTCTATAATGATTTTTTGTTTAAGTTATGATGACATTTAAGTATGTCAATTGTTTTATATAATTTAGCTTCATTTTATTTTTTGTAAATGTGAGAACTTTGTGGACTTGCCTATACATATAATTGTGTAAATTACTATTATTCATATTGTATTTTTTTTTCTTCTTCTACATTTTTTTTCCCTTTTTGGTTAAATTTTGTACTCAAGACTTGGTACTATACTCCAAGGTCTGTGGTCAAGACTACATTGTTCTCTCTCATAGTACCTACTGTATTCACTGAAATTGTAAAAGATATCCCTTTTTTTTAAAAGAGTAACCATGGAGTTTCTTGCCGGCTCTTCTCCATAGGAAACGACTAATTGGAACCGTGCACTTAAATTCGACTTTTCATAAGCGCCTGTATTGGTTTATGTGAAATAATTTTTTTTGATTTGATTTGATTTGAACTATAGCTGTCTCGTTTTCGCGCGATGGTTTTTATGTACCTATTTGGTTTTCTTGGTCTATTTATTATTATTTCATGTTGTGATAAGAAAAGCAGTTAATATTCATAAATTTGTATAAAAGAAACAAAATAATGTTGTTTTGACTTCAGGTGAAAGTATGCTCCCTATCAACTTCAAATGCTTTGAACACTAAGTTCCGGCAAGCTTAGACCTGGCAGACCTTTTGATCCATTATCAGGGGCATCTTGGTTATTATTTAGCGTTGGTCCCATCCGGGTACTCGATGAGGTAGGTTTAGTGTGTCAGAAGGGCATATTTTAGGGGTCTGCCAAGTACTTCCGGCAGGGTGCGCAATGGCAGACCCACTTTTTTTTACATAAATAATCAATGGTTAACTGCTGCCAGCACTTTCATTCGGGTATCTTATGACGTAATTTTTACTAAAAAATTACGTCAAAAAGTATCGATTATTTCTATGACCCGGCAGGATCGGCTCTGGCAGACCTGATTTTTTTGACGTGTTTGAGTGTCGGTTAACGATCTAAATATAGCCTATTGGGGTAGCCGATGAGGTAGGTATTTTTGCAGCCGGCTCTCGGACTATGGGAGCATTACCCTCGCTAAACTATAAAATAAGCAATATGAAAGTAAACAAGATATAAACAGTCTTGTATATAACAGTAGGGTAAACCAAGGCACATGAGTAGATAAACGGAACAGAGACAAAGCTTCATACAACCGCGCGAATCGGTTGCACTACTACAAGCACGCGGGGCATGTGTGCGTGACCACTGGCCGCTTGTCACGTACGCGGCGAGACTGAAAAAAACCGGTTTACGCTGGCACAGCCAGTTGACAATCTTAGGGTTAGTGCGACACACGTTGTTTGTTGCTAGTTGGAATATTTTAGTGTAAAAACGTGGTATTTCATTATTGATAATGGTTTTTTATTATACTGTGTGTATGAATAATACTTGAAAAAATAAAAATATATCATACATTAATTATCTATTACGGAGTAAAGCTGTGAGTTCCAAATGAAAAAAAAAGGGTTGTTCTTATGGATTTTTTATTTAATTAATAAAAAGAAAACCGAATGCCTATTCCGTCAAAGCGAAGGAAGAGGAGTTCTGATATACAGCCACAAGTTTGTGATGACGGTATTTAGCGCCATTAAGGCCGTGGCCCCATGTCTAAGGTGCGGCGCCGGCCGCCGTGTGACGGCGCGGCGGCGCCGTGTACGGCGCCGTGTAGGTTGCACGGTACACTGCTGGCTGGCGTGAATATGACATGTCTAAAATTGCAATATTTCAGGGCGGCCATTTTAAAGCTTTGACCTCTTCTGGTAAATCGGTAAATTATTTTAACGTATATTTTAGTTGTTTTAAAATATACAGGATGTTAACGAATTCGTATAATTCCTTAAAACCATATGATCTGCTACTGGTGTAGATTGTCCCGGCATGGAAATTAGGCAGATTTAAAAAAAAAAAACCTTTTTTTTTATGCGCTACCTATGGCTAAGTGATCGAATCTAAACCACAGGATTCAGTAAAATACAAATGTAAATGACGTCAACGTCAAAATCCAAGATGGCGGCTGTGAAATTTTACAAAACATGCATCATTGGTGTCATTTCCGTGGAATTCGGGGGTGCTGATGACGAAAATGAGGTCAACGTCAAAATCCAAGATGGCGGCTGTGAAATTTTACAAGATATGCATCATGGGTGTCGTGTCCATGGTTTTCGGGGGCGATGATGATGAAAATGAGGTCGAAATCAAAATCCAAGATGGCGGCTGTGAAATTTTACAAGATATGCATTATGGGTGTCGTGTCCATGGTTTTCGGGGGCGATGATGACAAAAATGAGGTCGAAATCAAAATCCAAGATGGCAGCTGTGAAATTTTACAAGATATGCATCATTGGTGTCGTTTCCGTGGTTTTCGGGGGTGCTGATGACGAAAAAGAGGTCGAAATCAAAATCCAAGATGGCGGCAGTGAAATTTTACAAGATATGCATCATGGGTGTCGTGTCCATGGTTTTCGGGGGCGATGATGACAAAAATGAGGTCGAAATCAAAATCCAAGATGGTAGCTGTGAAATTTTACAAGATATGCATCATTGGTGTCGTTTCCGTGGTTTTCGGGGGTGCTGATGACGAAAATGAATTCGAAATCAAAATCCAAGATGGCGGCTGTGAAATTTTACAAGATATGCATCATGGGTGTCGTGTCCGTGGTTTTTGGGGGCGATGATGACGAAAATGAGGTCGAAATCAAAATCCAAGATGGCGGCTGTGAAATTTTACAAGATATGCATCATGGGTGTCATGTCCATGGTTTTCGGAGGCGATGATGACGAAAATGTGGTCGAAATCAAAATCCAGGATGGCGGCTGTGAAATTTTACGAAATATGCCGCCATCTTGGATTTTTCATTTTCGTCATCATCGCCCCCGAAAACCATGGACACGACACCCATGATGCATATCTTGTAAAATTTCACAGCCGCCATCTTGGATTTTGACGTTGACATCATTTTCGTCATCAGCACCCCCGAAAACCACGGAAACGACACCAATGATGCAAATCTTGTAAAATTTCAGAGCCGCCATCTTGGATTTTGACGTTGACGTCATTTACATTTGTATTTTACTGAATCCTGTGGTTTAGATTCGATCACTTAGCCATAGGTACCGCATAAAGAAAAAAGTTTTTTTTTAAATCTGCCTAATTTCCATGCCGGGACAATTTACACCAGTAGCAGATCATATGGTTTTAAGGAATTATACGAATTCGTTAACATCCTGTAAGTATATTTTAAAATAACTAAAATACATACGTTAAACTAATTTACCGATTTACCAGAAGAGGTTAAAACTTTAAAATGGTCGCCCTGAAAAATTGCAATTTTAGACATGTCACATTTACGCCAGCCACTTACTTAACTAACATGCGGTGCACCGTACACGGCGCCGTGTCGCCGCGCACGGCGCCGTGCTGCGGCGCCGCACCGTAGACATGGGGCCACGGCCTTAATAAGGAAAATTGTCGTTGAACTATTCGTATTTGTATTAGTTAAACAAATTGGTTGCAATACTACACTTCTCATCAAAAAAATCGAAACACTTCCGAAATTATCTTTGTGGCGACAATTAAACAAAAAACAAGCATTAATTCATTATAGAAAAAACATAATTTAGTACCTGGAAGTTTGGCCTTTACAATGGTGTACGAAACTTCCAAAAATTTTTTTTTTTTTTTTAATTTTTATCCTTTAAATGAATGGAACATTGTTTTGAGATAAACGTGTGTTTAGAGTTGGAGTACATTTGTCGTGCAAAAAACGAAAAATAACGCATTACTTTAAAATTTTCTGTTTGTAATTTGTTGATTAGGCTCTGTGACGTCTGGTAAAAAGTGTTTTTTTAACACACATGCATACTTCACCCGCAGCAGCCGCCCAAGTAGTGACATTGCTGGATTCTGGGACTAGTGAGCGTGTTGTGGCTGCAATCTTGCATCTAAGCCACTTGTCTGTTCAAAGAGTGTACCAACGCTATCGGGAGACTGGTTTATTTACGCGCCATCCAGGATCTGATAGGAATCGGGTCACTTTTGAGTGAGACGGCCGATTTATTGCAACCGTCTGTTTGCAAAATCGACGCCTTCGCGCTTTTCAACTGCAGCAGCAGCTCCTTGTTGTTCGAAGGGTGACTGTTAGTGGCTCTGAGATTTGAAGAAGATTGAAGGAACGTAGACTGGTACCACAAAAGCCAGCTAATGGGGCGAAATTAACAACAGACCATCGAAGAGCGCACCTTAACTTGGCACTTGTGCACTTAAATTGTTCAAATCTACAAATGAGCAAGGTTCTCTTTTCTGACGAGAGTAAAATTATCGAACATCAACATAAGGAATTCTAAACCTTATGCTACCTACTATTAAATGGCATTTAGTATTTATTTAAAAAAAAAAACATGTTTTTCTAATAATCCATTGAAAACAAAAACTTGCGAGGTGTTTCGATTTTTTTTGGTGAGCTGTTCGATGGTCTGTTGTTAATTTTGACCCATTAGCTGGCTTGTGTGGTACCAGTCTACGTTCCTTCAATCTTCTTCAAATCGTAGAGTCACTTACAGTCACCCTTCGAACAACAAGGAGCTGCTGCTGCAGTTGAAAAGCGCGAAGGCGTCGATTTTGCAAACAAACGGTTGCAATAAATCGGCCGTATCACTCAAAAGTGACCCGATTCCTATCAGATCCTGGATGGCGCGTAAATAAACCAGTCTCCCGATAGTGTTGGTACACTCTTTGAACAGACAAGTGGCTTAGATGCAAGATTGCAGCCACAACACGCTCACTAGTCCCAGAATTCAGCAATGCCACTACTTGGGCGGCTGCTGCGGGTGAAGTATGCATGTGTGTTAAAAAAAACACTTTTTACCAGACGTCACAGAGCCTAATCAACAAATTACAAACAGAAAATTTTAAAGTAATGCGTTATTTTTCGTTTTTTGCACGACAAATGTACTCCAACTCTAAACACACGTTTATCTCAAAACAATGTTCCATTCATTTAAAGGATAAAAATTTAAAAAAAAAAACAAATTTTTGGAAGTTTCGTACACCACTGTAAAGGCCAAACTTCCAGCTACTAAATTATGTTTTTTCTATAATGAATTAATACTTGTTTTTTGTTTAATTGTCGCCACAAAGATAATTTCGGAAGTGTTTCGATTTTTTTGATGAGAAGTGTATTATTATTTATTAAACATGAAAATAATAGGCTATCGCATTACGTAGGTAAGCAGTCTGGAACTACAAAATCTGTCCGTTTTCTGTTCGAAATCCTGGGTTAGATTTAGGTAATGCTCAGGAATGTGGTGATATGAAGCTTTATTACAAAGATGACTAAGATAGACCGAAGTCGAGTAAAGCTAAATCCGCCGCCATATTAAAAGTAAGGAAGAGAGAGAATAAGTAGGTATGACTGGTATGATCAGTTGGAAGAAATTCTCATACTAAATATATGGAGGGAGCGAAAGACAACATTTTCAATATCTGGCTTTTCTTTTTCCTGAAGTTATTTATTTTATTTTACTCTCCATATAGCCTTATTTTGATAATAGCCTTAACTTTTTAAATATCTCTTAAATTGACGAAAAAATCGTCTGTTGACACTTAACGATTCCGCCCTGTATATACTATCTGCCTGTCGAATGTTGATATCGCGATGCAGGATAGTTTGCATGTGGGGTGATAGATGTCGCCACACTATCATACTGAATAATAAAACTATTTAACAAATGCTTAGTTTAATTTGTTTTGAACTATTATGACAACCCTACCAAAATAGGTAACAGTTTTGCACGTTCTTAAGAAGCTTTGTCTCTGTTCCGTTTATCTACTCATGTGACCAAGGTATAAATGGCCACTACCAATAACTAGCCACTTGGTACTTTATCTATTTGAAATAAGAATAATGTTTTATTTGCGCCATCTATGAACGTTTCAAACAAATGCCTTGTCATTCACCTTTCATAGTAGTTCAACTTTTTTTCGCTACGGATACTAGCGCCAAAGCAAACGGCCATTTACTGACAGTTGGTGTACGTGTCTCGACATGTAAGCTACTTCACTACGTAAATGTTAGTGGCTAAGTTTTTACAAAATTTAAATTATGGGTGATAATACTTAGCGTTGGTGAAAGAATCGCATATTTCTACGTGTTTGCATGGTGAGTTACATGGATCTTTAGCTTAATTCTAATAAAATCTTAAATAAGCCGTTATTGAATGGGTGGCTAGTTTCTGAAGTAATTTTTTGCATGTTTTTAGTTATTGGCCACGTATGCCAGTTACTAAAGTTTTACCTATTATTCAAATTTCTTTAAAAATAACTCGTATTTACGATATTTATAAGGTGTAGTATTGTGTATTTCCTTTTTAGAAGAATTAATCGACTCTAATCAGAAACTGGCATAGGTGGCCAGTTTGTGGCCAGTTACTAATCTATTTTCTTATTTTTTTTACAGTTCTTTGAAATGTTAGTAAAATGTCTAAAAAACGACAATACGGCAAAGAAACAATAGATAAGGCTCTTCAATTTATTGAGAATAAAGAGGGTTCAATTCGTCAGGCGGCAAAACAATTTGGTGTGCCTAGAAGGCCCCCAATTTAAAATTAAAAATCCTGACACAAAGTTTAAGTCTGGACCAGATCCAGTGCTAACTGAAGCCGAAGAAAACAGTTTATGTGACTTCATCATACAATTATCAAAGCGTGGCTTCCCAAGAAAGAAAGAGGATATCCAATTGTGTGTCCAGAATTTTTTGGAACAAAATCCGAGACCCAACCCTTTCCGAGACAACAAACCGGGAGATGTGTGGTTTAAGGCTTTCCTGAAAAGACACCCTAATATTTCTATTCGAACATCAGAAGGAGTTACCAATGCAAGTGCATGTGTTTCTGAACAGGATATTAGGAAATGGTTCCAGGAAATACAGCAATATATCGTCGAGGAAGAACTGAATGACGTCATTCAAGATCCCATAAGAGTGTTCAATGCCGATGAAACTGGATTCAATATTTGCCCGAAAACAGGCAAAGTACTGGCTGAGAAAGGGTGTAAAAATGTGTACCAGATAGAAAAAGGATCCTCTAAAGAGAACATTACAGTTTTATTTACATTTTCTGCTGCTGGACACGTCTTCAGACCAATGATTATCTATCCTTATAAACGGATACCTGACCGAGTTTCGTTGAGTGTGCCATCTGGTTGGGGAATAGGGCGAAGCGACACAGGTTGGATGACTGCAGCGGTTTTTTATGATTACATCTCTAATTGTCTGTACCAACAAATTTTAGAAAACAATATCCCACTTCCTGTAATTCTGTTTGTCGATGGACACAAAACCCACATAACCATAGAAGTATCAGAACTATGCCGCAGTCTTCAAATACATCTAATAGCGCTTTATCCAAACGCAACTCGCATACTACAACCAGCAGATGTTGCTGCTTTTCGCCCAATAAAGGTTGCTTGGAAGAAGGTACTGCGCGATTGGTACGCAGCGAATAATTATCAGAAGAGTCTGACCAAAGAAACCTTTGCTCCACTGTTAAAAACAGCTGTAGACTCGTGTTCTAAGAAAGAGACATTAATAAATGGATTCAGAGTATCCGGTTTGTGTCCATTTGAACCAAATAATGTCGATTTTAGCAAGTGCATTGCAAGAGTAAACCAACCTGATGATACACATACATATTTTTGTTTGAATCTCATTACACGTAGGGTTATTGAATGTAACCAGTGTAACAAACGGTTTCATTTAAATTGTATTCCGTCATATCACAGACTCCATGTACCTGTGGACGATGAGGATCAGTTTTTGTGCCACATTTGCTATCGAGAGAGTAACACTGACTCATCTGACGGTGATTGTGATGCCATGTTTAGCTCTGCTTGTGAAGAAGCACGAAAGCAAGGCTTCGGTACTTAACTTTATTCTATAAAACTATATTAATCTTAGATTTGTTGATTTGTTGTTCGTGTGAATTAAGAAAGTTCCTATATCGTATTATTTTTGATCTCATATTAATATTACGGGTAAAATGTTGATTTATTGTCTAACATAATGAATGTTGTTTTGTTTAAAGTTTATTTTTTATGTTCCTTTATAGATAGTAGGATGAAACTGAGACTTATTTCATGTGGCCAATAAATAGTTTAATGACGGCCAGTTTCTAAAATTTGTGGCTAGTAAATACCAAAAAGTGATATTTTTTTGATTTTATTAAAATTTGATACCAAATATTGTTTTGTTTTAGTTTTAAAAGCCTAAATTACATAAAAGAATGGGCATATTATTGTGTGTCATTGCAATAAATCTAATATAATAACCTATTTTGACATAATTCAAGTGTGACTTGGTGAAAGTGCTTAAGTGGCCAGTTACCGGTGGCTTTACCCTACATTGCTACATAATATTTTAAATCTTCAGAAAGATCGTGACAAAAGCGTAGTTACTACGTTGTTACTACGTAGTTGTCTACGCTATAATATACAAGGTTAGTCAGAAAGGGGGTACTAATCCGAAAGGGTGTTAAAGTACCCATAATAATGAGTAACTTTTGTTCTACCACTTTCCCCAAAAGTCAAGAGATTAAGAGAAATATCTGTTCAAAAATTACTTAAAAAATACGCTAAAATCTATCTATCCCTAGTTATGATCAGCTGTATTTATTTGCATTTTACGTCATATTTGAAGTCACGAATTAGAAGCTCCATTTTCTGAATTCGTAACTAAAGTAGGGTAAAAGAATTTTTGAAAAAACTAAAATGTAAATAATTTTATAAGGAGATAAAAATTATCGAATTTTGAAATTTTTACACTTGCTTTATAACCGTCATCAGTGATACTATAAATGGTCTGCGGATTAGTACCCCCTTTCTGACTAACCTTGTATAGTAGGTATATAGCAAATATTGTATAGCTCAACGATATCACTCAGCATGCATTTTATTTAGGGCCTATGCACACGGCGTCTTTTCTACGCGCCGTCGACGCGCGTTTACGTCAAACTCCAATAAAAAATCACAATGACGTTTTTTAAGTATGAAGTATGACAGAAACGCGCGTCGACGACGCGTAAAAAAGACGTAGGTAGTGTGGATAGGCTCTTATATGGACACGTTCGCACAACGCTATGCTATAAAGTATTGGCTTGCTGTACAGTACTTGGCGAGTCTGAAGTTAGCTGATTAGCTGCGCAGTAGACAATTTCGTTTCTAACAGATTTATTGCGCAGCCAAATAACTAACTTCAGATTCGCCAAGATACGACGGCGGTATTGTATGCGATGAACTTGAGCGATTCTCAGAGCTATATCGTACGATTCTCCGGTCCCGCCCCCCGCCTCATTTCTACCCCATCTGTCGCCTGACGGATCGCCGTGAAATAACTTGCTATACATAGTAGACGGGCTTGCGATATTGCGTATAGGTATAGTGTGATTTCAGGTCAATAGTTATAGCTTAAGACGCAATATGTCTTCTTCTCTCGTGTCAGCACGAGCTATACGAAAATAGCTCATGCCGTGGTGAAAAGATTAGCCAGTCAGCAAGGTTGGTAGCGGGGCTGACTGCCAAGGGTGCGCTAGACGTACCTGAAGCCTGAAGTATCATCAATCGTGGAGGCTCTTTACATGCACCCCAGCGATATAGTATAACCACAGTCTACCTATATCTTACTCCTTACAGTCGGTCAACGTAGAACATTGTCACAGAGCAATCGTGCGGGGGGTTGCGGGGTGAAGGGGCGGAGGTTATGTCCCGAGTAGCCATACTGCTACTCGGGGCATAAATTCCAGGGCTCGCACTTTTTGATTTCAAATTTGATTGATATCGTTCATAGAAATTATAATATTAATTTATTATTGAAGGATGTGTACCTATTACGAGAATTTTATTAGAAAGTCTGTTTACTAATCCAAGATGGCGGCATACATACATTTTCAAATGATTGTTCGTGGGAAGTCATTTCCACGGTTTTCGGGGTCACTGATGCTGAAAATGACGTCAAAATCCAAATCCAAGATGGCGGCCATGAAAATTTTCATCTAATCATCATGGGTGTTAATTTGATGGTTTTCGGGGTCACTGATGCCGAAAATAACGTCAAAATCCAAATCCAAGATGGCGGCCATGAAAATTAGTAAATTAGTCGTCATGGATGTCAAATCCAAGGTTTTCTGGGGTGCGGATGCCGAAAATGAGGTCAAAATCGAAATCCAAGATGGCGGCTACAAAAATGTCAAATTCGTCGTCACGGATGTCATTTCCATGGGTTTCGGGGGTACTGATGCCGAAATTGAGGTCAAAATCCATTTCCAAGATGGCGGCTATTAAAATTTCAATTAAACCATCATGGGTGTCATTTCCATGGTTTTCGGGGATGCTGATGCCGAAAATGAGGTCAAAATCCATTTCCAAGATGGCGGCTATTAAAATTTCAATTTAACCATCATGGGTGTCATTTCCATGGTTTTCGGGGATGCTGATGCCGAAAATGAGGTCAAAATCCATTTCCAAGATGGCGGCTATTAAAATTTCAATTTAACCATCATAGGTGTCATTTCCATGGTTTTCGGGGATGCTGATGCCGAAAATGAAGTCAAAATTCATTTCCAAGATGGCGGCTATTAAAATTTCAATTTAACCATCATGGGTGTCATTTCCATGGTTTTCGGGGATGCTGATGCCGAAAATGAGGTCAAAATCCATTTCCAAGATGGCGGCTATTAAAATTTCAATTTAACCATCATGGGTGTCATTTCCATGGTTTTCGGGGATGCTGATGCCAAAAATGAGGTCAAAATCTATATGCAAGAATGCGGCCATAAAAAAATTCAAATTAGCCGTCATGGGTGTCAAATCCATGATTTTCAGGGACGCTGATTACAAAAACAAGGTCAATTCTCAAACACCAAGATAGGGACCACGTTTCACCTGGCAAATCTCATTTAACTGGTAAATTTTTTTGACCGCCTTTTGTTATCGAGGAATACTTAGGCTTTATTTCCGGCATCAGCACCCACGAAACCCATAGAAGTAATAACCATGAATAATAAGTAATTTTCTATGACTCCATCGTAGACTTGCCAATAATTTATGACTCTTACCTACCCCCGCAAGCGTTAGCCACTGCGACTGTAACCTCGACAAAATTTGTAGTTTTAAATATTGTTAGAATATTCCAGGACAAGATGGTGAAACTGCTGCTACATATCTTTGCATTATTTTGTCAATCGTCAAAATTACGCATGCGTGGTTTTCTTTTTGCGTGTCACTGTTTCTATAAAACGTTAATTAATTTGGACGTTTGTTTAATAAAGTTAGTGTAATTTATTTTACGTGACAACCCTGTGACAAGTGTTACCAATTTTGACATTTCATCGGACCTGTCAAATGTATGGGCGTTGACCCACTGTATGTAGCAAGTAGGTACACTGTGGTATAACGTAGTCTGAACTGCGCTTTATACATAATATTTTAGATCTACAGAAAGATCGTGTCTAGCCATAAGGTATGGTCATAACTCGTAATAAAGGCGACAGAATATTGTAAGAATGGTTTAAGTTTACAGCCTCATATGTTGAAACTCTCATAAAGTCAAACCACAATACGCAAATAATAGTGTTGGCAACATTGGAAAAACGTGTACCACAGGTTAAAAAGAGCGGCACGCGCATGCGCTCTAGGGTAGTAAGTAAAATAACCGCCATTGAGGAACGTCCGATATTTTTGCTATTTTCCCTTTTTATGATTAACTTTGTTGTGTTAACTTAATAACTGACTGTGATTCAGTGTCTATGTTTTTAAAAAGTACCTGTAGATCAAGGTTTACAAGATCAGAAGTGGGATAGAATCTTTGTGATTCTATCTCACATGCCCACTGATTTGTTTTGTAACACAACATGTAAAGAATATCGGACGGTGCTCAACATGATTTGCATCGACTGTAATCATTATTAGTGGTCGCAATAGGAATGGCCGAGTGTTGTGTTGTGTGGAAACTTTACATTGTACTTGATATTACAGAACATGACCAAACACAGGACGACCGAGTTTACCGGTCTCAATGTTTTGGCGGGAAACGATGCAGCGACACCTATCCGAAGTTTGCAAGCACAGTCAACTGATAAGCTGGACTCGTGCGCGGCCCATACCTTGTGGTGAAGATACTACCCCAAAGGCGTTACGAGCTGCAGCTCCAGGCTGGATCCTACGGGAAGTCGACGCATGTAGCGTCGGAGTACATGATCCCGTGGCGGGGAGAATGGACTTCTGAAGTGTGTGATGCTTACTGTAATGGTGAGTTGGTTGGCTACTTAGAGACAGGTTTGCTTTGTCTCTCAGGTGTGTATAATAGTTGGGATACGCTTCACGTAGTGCCTCTTTCCCTTTATAATTTATTTGTGTGCGGACATGCTTCACGTCGTGCCTCTGTCTTGTTCTTTTGCTAAGCTATGCTTCACGTCGTGCCTCTAGCTTGGTTGTGTGTTGAGATACGCTTCACGTCGTGCCTCTGTCTCATGGTTATTAAGACATGCTTCACGTCGTGCCTCTGTCTTGATCTTTTGCTAAGCTATGCTTCACGTCGTGCCTCTAGCTTGGTTGTGTGACGGGATACGCTTCACGTAGTGCCTCTTTCCCGATAGATAACTTTGTGTGTATTTTTTTGTATAACGATTTATGTTTGCTATAAATGCTCGTGCATTTACATAACCGCGTGGTCGGTCTTGTAAGTGTTTTGTGCAGATGCAGTGCTGACTTTGAAAATGAGGAGTCTCATCCTGCTGAAGTGTCACCAGGGGAGCTGCTCTCAAGTGCTGAGCTCCATGCTGCTGGTACCGCTGGAGGCCGAGCTGCAGATGCTAAGTTAACGATGCTGAACGAGGGAGTCCGAGGACGGCCTCCTGTCAGGAGAGGCCGTGTTGGCAACATTGGAAAAACGTGTACCACAGGTTAAAAAGAGCGGCACGCGCATGCGCTCTAGGGTAGTAAGTAAAATAACCGCCATTGAGGAACGTCCGATATTTTTGCTATTTTCCCTTTTTATGATTAACTTTGTTGTGTTAACTTAATAACTGACTGTGATTCAGTGTCTATGTTTTTAAAAAGTACCTGTAGATCAAGGTTTACAAGAATAGTTTATGAAACTGTTGCATAATAGGAGTTATTAAAACACGATTGTGAGTATCACACGAGTGTTTTAATAACTAATTATGTGCAGTTTCGTACACTACTTTATCTAAACTCATGCAATAGGCAAAATAATAATTATGTATTTTAAATGAAAGACCAAATTATTATGGCGGCTACACCCAACAACCCACCGCGCATGCGTCCTAGTCCTAGCGCGCCAGGATAGACCATTTGCAGCAGGCTGCTAAATGAATTGAATTGAAAACTCATTGGTCTGTCCGAACTGTACTTTAACTTTAATAGAAAATAAATTTTAAAAGAAAACTAGTAAAATGAAAATGTTTTTTTTAAATCATCTTTTAAAACAATATGGCCGCTATATTTGTCAGTTGACAGCTGCTGTCAACGAAACTCGTGCATGTGTATGAACGATATTAAGTTTAAAAGGGAAAGTGATCCTACTTTGATTAGGAATAGCCCGCTTCTCACACGGTACGACACGGTTTAGATAAAATAGAACTAAATCTAGATTACTTTTTGTTGAGACACCTAGTTTTGGAGTAGCTTGAAATATTGGAATAGTTTCCACAGGGAAAAACTGAGTGTAAATTGTATTTCAACGCCTTGGTTTTTATGACTGGATTCTGTCAATACCCATTGATATATCGCTGTCTTTATATTGTATTTCTTCAAACCGCGTGATCTACTGAAGACACTGATTAACCCTGCTAGGTTATTAGAGAAACAAAATAACATTTTTTTTTCTTGTATATGTTCTTGGTATTCAGATTCTGAGTCAGATTAACGCACGAAGCAAATACAAAGAGGAGATGGTGTAATTCGATTTTCCTATCATACGACGCGTGATACTTTGCGGGGTGAAGGGAACGTTACACCCCGCCTACTTACGCCTACTTTCACGTTTTCCATCTAGTAGTGAATAGGAAAAACTCAACGCTTCGGGTACATCGGTAACTAATACGTGTTTCAGCTATTTCACGCTAGATGTCCTCGTAGTTGTAGTAGTATGTTACGACAGGGACGTACTTAGAATTTTTGTACCAGCCTACGGCAGAGCTGCATGCTTATTCTGAACCATCGGATGAGTTTCCGTATCCGAACGGAAAGTATCCGACGGATTGATTCCCGATCCGATGGATTACAAAACTTTATTCACAGTTCCTATCGGAAGGGAGTTTCCGAATCCGTGAATGGTTTTTGGAAGGTGTGTTTATGGTGTATGCTACGCAATGGTAGAAAATAGATTACTGTGGTAGAAAAGGTTAACGTAGTAAATATAATATTATTATTATGTATTTCGCAAATAATCTTATGTGCAACTATACAATATACATTAATACATAAATTTCATCATGTTTTTAATAAAATAATGTCTAATTTATGCGATCGTTTCCTTATTTCAAAACATGCTTTGTAAAAAAACAACTTTTATAATTTGTCAAACCAAACGGGGAAATAGACAATGTAAATAAACAAAAATACCGTATTCATTTATTATTGATAAATATTCAATCAAATTATCAACCGAAAACGTGTGAAGTTCAGTGTGATCACCGAACAAAACTCTAGCGTGTGATGGTCCAGAAAAATGAATGTAAAAATGTTATCAGTGTCGTATAATTTCTTGTTATTAAATTTTTTGATACGTAAAACGTAGTTGAGTATAATTCGATTTTGTAGAAATGGGTTAACACAAACTCATTATTACTTACGTATGTCTAAGTAACCACCTAAAATTAAGTATACTTTGATACATCGAGCATTTAAAAGCGGCGGCCAAAACATTCTTAAAACTTGTTATAAAATAGGTAAACTTAGCTCAAATATAGCTTAAAATGATTAACATTCCTTATAATATAGTTATTAAACAGTTTTTAATTCATCCCAGCAGAAATTGTATCGTTTTATTTAAAATCGAGTGCTTTCCGACAGCAAATAGCTCTCGGATTAGTTTCCGTGAATTGGCGTCTTCATTCCGAATAGAACTGTCAAAAGTTTTCGATTTCGGATTTGTGAATAGAGTTTAGAAGGCACTGTCGGATACTTTCCGATCGGATTCGGAAAAGGCAGTTTCCGATGTTTGAGAATAAGCATGCTGGTTTAAAAATTACAAAAAGATTGTGAACAAAAATGTAATAAATAAGAAAAATCTTCACACAGTAATAAGTAACCACCCCGCTAAATAATTGTATTCAAGTCGATTTTTTGTTAACTGTAGATTTTAGTGGAATTTTAGTGAAAATAATTAAGAAATCATGCCTATAATGTACATACGGTACACAATTTACTACAGAAATTTATTACAGAATTATTTTTGTGTACTTTTAATTTAAAATTGAAATTCTCGAAAAACAAATCGAGTTCCTACATCAAATGGATACGGCGATGGGCGATGGTCAATTTTTTTCGTACTCATAGTTTCTTGAACTGAATTACTGCTTACTGCAGTGAATAAAAAGACACTCTGTACAAATTCCCCGTTATTAGTATCAAAGGCGGTTTAAGCCATCGTTTTATCCATTTCTGTTTGAGATTATCTTCGGGTGGAAATCTGAAATACGAGTATAATCTAAATTTAATTAAATATCAAGGAACTATGCAGGCCTCGTTCACCATCATTGAATAAAAATTAAAACGTCACGTATCACCACACATAGTAATTAAATAATTGAATTCTAAGTACGGACCTGTCTATTCATATTGTTTACACTATTCCACGATAGATGGCGACCGAAATATCACGGTTTAAAATAGTGATAAAAAACAATAATACGATATTTTTGTCAACAAAAAGGCTTTAAAAAAATCTTAAATCTGTTTTAATACATTATAATTATAAAGATATGAATATTTCTTACGTAGTTGTTAGTTATTCATGTTTTATTAGGGTGCGCCATCTTTTGTCGAGCAGTAAAACTATTGTACGAGACGTGATAACAATAGATTTTTCTAGAACGAATCTAATAAATATCGAAAAAAAATAGTTACGAGTGAAATGTGATGCCATCCATGGTACCAAAACGTTGATCTGAGTAGTTTTTACAAGATAACACACAACACTTCATCTTTTTCTTTTAAATGACAACGAAAATAATAAATAATGATAAAATGGAATGGGAGCGGGAACGTAATGTTTACAAGACGAGTGCCGACAGACTGATAGGCCACGCCCACCGTGAGGACGGAATGGTTCTACATTGGTATCACGGTTCACAGTTGCTTATGCCATCTCCTCTTTGTATTTGCTTCGTGGATTAACGCCCCGAGTTAACTGACTGCGAGGAGCGATATTGTACCTGTCGTGCTTGTCAGCTGTGTTGCCATGCTTTTATTCATTATGCGTGGCATCGTTTCCAACAGTAAGAAAGAAATATCGGATCTTAAAACAATAAAAAAATATGGTAAACTAGCTGGGGACCAACTCGATTAACAAAATTGTTGTGAATCGCAAACGAACCACGACCGTCAGTCAGTTTTTGTTTACGAAAACTGTCAAAATGCTTGGTTTTGTTTTTAACCGACTTCAAAAAGGAGGAGGTTCTCAATTCGGTTGTATTTTTTTTTATGTTTGTTACCTTATATCTCCGTCATTTATTAACCGATTTGAAAAAATATTTTTTGTTCAAAAGGGTATACTTCCCGATTGGTCCCATATAAATATTGTTATGATTAGACCATGAACTTCAGAGATATGGAACGGAACTTCTCATCGGATCAAAGCAAAATTCTCAAATTACTAATATTGCTTTGTTTATATTTGTTGTTGGGAACTGACTACTGGAAAAGAGGAGGGGGTGCGTCCCCCCCCCCCTTTGGAATGTTTTCATTATATCGTGTAAGGTATCATTCGAAAGGGCTTTTTATACCCGACTACGTCAAAGCCAAAAAGAAGGGTTATGAAGAGGAGGGGGTTAAATTTATGGCACTAAAACGTATTTAATAAAAAATAAACTTTAAAAAAAGTAAAAACCGACTTCAAAGAAAAACTAAAAGGAGTAAAATAATTACCATAATATAAAATTAACAGTTTCAGAAGTCGGTGCAACTCTACACTGAAACAAATAGAAGCCACCGACTTCTGAAACTGTTAATTTTATATTATGGTAATTATTTTACTCCTTTTAGTTTTTCTTTGAAGTCGGTTTTTACTTTTTTTTATTTGTGTCAAACAATTTGACAGCATTTGAAATTGAAAACTGTCTGAATGAACGGTTCCGCCTTGGTTCGGTTGCGATTTGTGAAGATTTCTTTTAGGAGAATTGGGCCCCTGTTGCCCGCAGTTTCACTCGCATCCTAGGAGAACTGCTTCATGTACCTGGATAAAAAGTACCCTATGCCCCGTAGGTGCTACCGTAGGTCATGGTCTACCTGTGTGCCAATTTTCATCCAAATCCGTTGAACCGTCAACCTTTTGACCGCCATGGACGCGGACGTCTATGGACGTCAAATGAAAACGTGCTCACGACGCCTCCGACGGCATGGCACGTCGAAAACACCACTTTTTAACAGTTCAAAAGTTTGACGCCCATAGACGTCCGTGGCGGTCAAAAGGTCATGACGTGAATGATTAATAAACATCCAAATTCATAAACTCACAAACATCCAAACTTTGTCATTTTTTATTTATTAAATAAAGTAATCCAGGAAGTCGGATGGAGTAGTAGAATATCCCGTTTTAAGTGTAAAAGATACCTTCTAAATGCCCAGCATTCTTTAATTGCGCAACATAATCGTAATCGCTTTTGACAGGTCATCAATTTCCATAGCAACTATTACCAATCCATTAAGTCCGCCTTGTGTACCACCACTGTACATGAAGTTTAAATAAATAAATAAATAAATCCAACTTCTCCGCAACTATGTGACACGCAATGAATATTGTTGTATTGTCACTATATCACTTAGAATTAGGGTTGCCAACCCTACTATATAATATAGTATCCTACTATATTAGAGGCCCGACTACTATATTTCTGAAAAAAAATATATAGTAGGCGAAACTACTATATTTTAAAGGCATCAAACTCAAACTAATAAATAATATTCGTTCCAAAACGTGTAAGCGTAATACGAAACGTCAATATCTATTTCTGAACGATTCTGGTATGTCAAGTTGACATTTACGTTCACTTTGAGTTTGACAGATTGACAATTTCGATTTTCGCGCTTTCGAGTTTGTGTTTTGTTAACTATTAAGTATATATACTTTTGAAGTTTATTTAAAAAAAAAAATATTCTTTTAAGAAATAAAGCACCTATTTTGGAGCCTACTATATTTTTTTTCATCTTTTCGTTATCTACTATATTTTTGTGGGTAACAATTGTATAACTACTATTTTTGACAGACAAAGAGTTGGCAACCCTACTTAGAATGCTGTTTTATCTTAATTTTACTTCGTCCACAAACTGCAGACCGAGTTGTAGACCTAATGAAGTGAGCCCTAGATCCAGGCCACCTGCCGGTCATATTACGCCGATTATATGGAAAACTGACCGCTTGACCGCCTGATATTATTACACTTTCACACTATGATCTACACACTACTTTCTTTTGAGATCGACGTATTTTTAGCTCGGGGTAAAGTGACAGTTTTTTCTTGTTTTTATAATTCATCCGAATTCGTGTGATTCATTCAAACCTGCATGATTTACTGGTGACAGATTGAACGGAAATGATTTTTTTTTCAGATTCAACAAAAAAAAGTCAATAACTAAACATGATGATCTATTTTTGAGTAATTTTAGCGACCCTAGTTAACTGCCTGCGCGGAGCGATATCGCGCTAGCTGTGTCGCCATGCTTTCATTAATTCGATGGCCCCACCGAATAAACGTGTAAGAGAAAAATGACAACTTTTCAGGAAAAAATAAAAACGTTTAAACTTCAATAACGCTCATTCCATTGTAAATAGGTATAAATAATGTATTATCGAATTATAGGTAAAAAAATAAACTGTAGACTTGTGTATTTGTTTTTTTTTAAATATCAACGAGTTTCAGGAAATTCATGAAAAACTATTTAATGTTAATACTCTTGTGAAATTTGCATGACTAGGTCACAGCAATATATCATTACACGTTTATTCGTGTAATAGTACACAACGAATAAAATGTACTGTAATGTTACACTATTATTCTCCGTAATTCAAGTTTATTTTGAACCCAGCTATAACTATTTACACGCTTGTTTACAGTACATTGTTCTGCTTCTATATGATTGGAAAGATCGTATGCATTTATATTAGTGTTAATAAAATCAGTTTTAATTTATGTAATACATCTTTGTTAATGCAAGGTATAATAATATAAATAATTTTGTAAAACCAAAAGTATTAAATTCTCCACCTCAAGTGTACATTAATTCAAATGTGAAACTTGACGGGAAAGCGTTAGATCCGGTTCCCTCAACTGTCTTCCTGGGCATCACAGTAGACTCTAAATTGCAATGGAGACCTCATATAGAGGCACTTGCAGGCAAACTGAGTTCTGCTGCATTTGCCGTTAGGAAAATTAGGCAGTTGACTGATGTAGCTTCAGCTAGGTTGGTGTACTTTGCATACTTTCACAGTATTATGTCTTATAGCATATTACTGTGGGGTCCCGCTGCTGATGTTGGTACTATTTTCATGTTACAAAAAAGAGCAGTCCGAGTTATTTATGATCTAGACTACCGTGAATCGCTTCGTGAATTATTTAAGGAAATAAATATACTTACCCTACCATCTGTGTATATATTTAGTAACACTATGTACATTCGAAAGAATATAATATAAGAATATTGCATTAGTATAACAAGAAAAATGACGTCCACAACATAAATACTCGCAATAAACACGAACTAACAGTACCTGGTTTTAGACTAAGACAAACCAGCAAGACGTTTATGGGGAACAGTGTTAGGTTCTACAATAAATCATTTATTAAGAGCATTTCAAATAATTTCTTAAGAGCATTTTGGTATCTAAAGCTTATTACAACATAAATCATTATATCGAAGATAAAGATGCCTGGCGTGCAACTCCGTCCTGCACATTGCGATCCTCTGGCCCTGTCTAACTGGTTGGTTGTATGACCTAACATTATTTTTAATGTTTACTTCTAGTATTCTTCTTTTTATTGACTTAAAATAACCCGTACATTATTTGATCAATTTTCGTATATTTTTTTTAATTCAAATACTGACATTGACATTTTTATATTCCCATTATAATTTTATTATTTAATGTATAATACTCTGCCTAAATAGTCTGATATTGTTTTATAATTATAATTTTCATAATATCATTTTCCAATGTGTAAAGTTTGAGCATCATGCGGCAATTAATGATACACCTATAATCGTATCACATTACTGCCTATTGTGTGGTAGTATGAGTATGTCATGCTCACTTAAATGTCCTGCTTATGGTGGCGTTGTATATCCTGTCGTTGGGTTCCCTGCAATATGGTTGAGCTAAGCGATGTGGATGCGCACGTCATGCTCGTGAACGGTTGTTATCTGTCGGGACTGGTTAGCGCTTAGCTGCTACGACAATCCCAGAAGGCATATTTTTCTATTTGTTACTCTTATGTGAGTTTATTTCTTACATTAACCTGCATTCTCATTCTATTTCTCACAGTACTGTAATGGAATTGTTATGAACTACTATTTTGAAAAGAGTATTCTTGGAGTTTTCAGCTCTTCTCCATGCAACCTACCTTTTGAAACCGTACACCTAGTTTTGACGTTTTAAAAGTGCCTGTCATCTAGTCTATTTAAAATAAAAAACTTTGACTTTGACTTCGAAAGGATGAAATGAAATAGCGATACTCGAAAAGAATAAAGAAAATATAATTATGTATTTGTCCACGTGAACAGAAAGTACAGTTACAGTTACAAAGAAAGTAAATTTCTTGATTAAAAAAAAATACGAATTGCGATATCAGAAACACTAATCCTCCTCCTCACTGTCATTGGAGACCGAGATGGAGTTTTCCAATGGCAGTAGATTTATAATATTTATAATCGAATGTAATTGCGCGAAACAAAATTATGTAATAGCGCGCATAGAATCACAACAAGACTGTCCTTCCGAGCTAGTCACCTTTTATTTTTTATTTTTTCGTGGGAAAATCCTCATGGATGCCCTACGCCCGGGGAAGGCAAAGGGGTATAAAAACTAGTATAGGGTATAAAAACCCACGGTGTTCCTTTTCCTGACTCTTGGCTGGGGTCGCGGGATTCGCAGCTGCCTCGGCCTCGGTCCACCAGCCCCTGGCGGACCTCTCCTTTTGTGGGGCCTGGCCCCACGCCCTCCTGAGAGGCGCGCACGGACCACTGCGCGCCGCCTTCTCGGGCCTGTTACTGGTCGCAGGCCAGTACTAGTACTACTCGCAGATCACACAATATGGTGGCCGGAGATCGGCACGTGCTCTCCAGCGCCCGGTGCGTCTGGCGCGGGACGGGAGAGTGGCAGCTGTCTCTCTCCCCCTCTCTGCTCCCTCTTTGGTCGCCATCACCTCCTCGCAGAAGGAGGCGACGGCTTCCCACGCACTCTCGCTCCCGACCATGAACAGAACCACGGCCGGAAGCGAGAAGTCACCACCGACTCCAAGCTAGTCACCTTATTTTATTCGCATCTTAACCCCCGTACCCCTTTCTAACGTTACGTACGATTATAATAGAATTTATCGCGTAAACATTTGTTTATTTACCGTTACTAGGTATAAACTTAAATTGATATGCAGTTAATGCACTTAATGTTTGAATCTTTAACACAATTGTTAGAAAAAAATAATTATAGTAAGAGATAATGCAATACTTTAATTTTAATAACCTATTTATATTCAAACTTCTATTTTGTGGAATGAAACATTGGTAATAAAATTTACATACATTTCTACACGAATAAACGTGTAAGAAGACATTACCCAAATTCGGAAACAATCACTAATCTTCTCAAACGTCTGTAGGTTTTAACATGTTTATTCTTGTGTACTTGGCGACTCAAAAAGCTTGTATTAATAGCATAAACTATTATTCGTGTAATTTTAAAATTAATTATTTCCCTAGAATAAAGAAATTCACTATTATAATAGGCGTATTTTGAGTCTAAAATCCATAAAAAAAATTAAGTAGGTGCTGGATAGGCAACAGAAACGAGAAATGAAAAAAAAAATTTTTCGTGTAAGAACTCTTGCACGTTTATTCGGTGGGGCCATCGAATTTATGATTGACACAGAAAAGTAAGAAAACAAAAAAGGACAATTTTTTTTTTGCTATCTTTTTTCTCTTTTTTTTATCAAGATAAGTAAATCCCCTGCGCGGTTAATCTAGTATACCAGTAATAGATCATTGGTTTTAAGGAGTTACACGAATTTGTATACTTTTTTATCATCCTCAATTGCATAATTTTATAATTGTGAGTATTTCGTTTATTCATTTAACGTACGTAGGTATTAGATATTTTTTTTTAAATATTTCTAATATTTTAATTATTATGATGGTTTTTCTTTCTATCGACTCAATTATTTATTCACATGACATACAGAACTGTGTTGCTGAGGAGTTAGTTGCGCCGTTCCTTCTTCACAGCAAGACTAGGAAGCGGTGAAGGACGGGGGTTTTTGTGGGCTGTCTTTGTCTTTTGTAACTTTGACGTTCAAAAAGAACTAAGTAATTGTACTCTATTTTGAATAAACGAGTTTTGCAGTTTTAATTATTAGACTAGCCATAGAGTTAGGGTGGCGTTTGCCACCCGGGCCCTAGCGTGCGCGGGCCCCCCGGCTGGAAGCCCGCGTAGGTGAGGCGAAATATCTCATCTTTTAGAAAAAAATTGACTGGCTAGTTTTATATTATAAGTTATAAATAATTGTAACTTTTTTTTCATAAAAATGTGTCTGCCCATCCTCTAGAGAATCCCTTCATCGCCTTCTACGACACCCACAGGAAGAGATGGGATAGTGCTATTCTTTAAGTCCGGCACTACACGAGACTATATAACTACCCAATAGTAAATCTAAGATTACACATCTTACGTAACGCTGTCAAGTTACGAATCGATTACAAAATGAAGCAAAAAGTCGAGAAGCCTACTTACTAAGTACATTTTACTAAATTGCTTGTACTTATTACACTGCACACAAGTGGTCATAGAGCATTCAGAACTGGCAAGACTTGTAGTAACTCGGAAATGCATAGAATAGTAAGCAGTATTTTGAATATGTTATTCCACATGAGTGCCTGCTTTGTTGTTCTTTCTACTCGGCCTGTTGTATTAGACAAATGCTTAAACCCGTATGATCCGACGCAGGGGGCGACTTCGATTACCAAACTCAAACGAACCACAACCGTCAGTCAGTTTTTGTGCGTAAGGGCTCGTTTAGGGAGACGCGGGGCGATGCGCGGCGCGTCCGACGCGACGCAGAGTCGCGCGGCGCGTTCCGCGTTTTCTCCGTTCACGGAGAAGCGGCACATGAAGCGGTAGGCGGGGCCCGCGGCGCCAGCCTTGCACGCAAAAATACAAACATATGGTACTGTGTAGTTCCGTTTATACAGACGCGGGGAGTCGTCACCGTAGCTTCCGCTTTTGGCAGTCTTTTTTGGACATCTCACAACGCAGACGTGTCGTTACACTGGGGTATGATTTCATCGACATATTACTAGAAGATAATTGCAACATACAATAAGCTCGCTGGCCTTCGATGCCAAAAACAAACTGACACACGCGTACGCGGGGTACGCTGCGGACGACGGGACGGTGGCAGTGGCGGCGGCCACCGCGTACCTTGCTGCGTGTAGCGCTCAATATCAAACAAAACGCGCGTGATGACGCTTCTACATGAACGCTCTCATACACTACCGTATGTTTGATTAGACCGCGCGACGCGACGCCAGACGCGCCGCGCAACGCCTTGCGTCTTCCTGAACGAGGCCTAAGGGGCCGTCTCCACGAGCGAGAGAATCGCGACGATATCATCGTCGTGTAACGTATTTCTTATATACTGTCTTAGGGGCCGTCTCCACGAGCGAGAGGATCGCGGCGATAGTTTATATTGAATTTGATGGCTCGGAGAGACTATCGCCGCGATACACTCGCTCGTGGAGATGGCGCCTAAGGATTGAGGGCCATCACCGTGAATCGAAATATTTGTGTTATACAAGGTGTAACATAAATAACGCACATCCTCTTTAGGGGTCACTGTACTCATCATTATGAACATTTTTTACTAGGGGACCAAATCTGAAATCGCGAAAAAAAAATCTGCTGTTCCTTACATTTATGTTCGTCTAACTCGTCAAAATGTAGGGAATAGTACCTAAATTTTTTTTCGCGATTTCACAACTCTACAAAAACCGGGACATGTCCCGGGAAAACAGGACGGTTGGCAACTCTACGTCAAGGGGATAAACAATAGCCATCTTCTCTGTGTCAACATACTGCACACTGTGTCACATTACATAAAGCATACACAGCAGTCTCCTAATGACGACTGCTACTAACAATACAATATGCAATCTATTGTATAGCTCATTATTATAATGACGGCTCATTACTTACATCATTTACACCAATAAGCTACAGAATGTATAATAACCAGAAAAAGAGATTCGAATAACTTTTTGTACATTTTTTTTAATGTTGTTACATAAAATTTTCCATTATAACCTGACCTCTCATTGTACGGAAAGCCTATACAATGCGAGATCTGCTCATACTGGAAATTTATAGCTTGATATTGTAACCGTGTGCGTACAAATATATGTCGCAGACAAATCGGTTATAGAATTAGGTAGCATAATAAGCATTACAGTTCAAACCAATGTCTGCTTATCAGGGGCAATGTGGGCATGGTAAATAAAACCAACATAGACTCTCGACCACTGAGAGTACTTGAAATCAGATTAGTTGTTAGTTACATGAGCTAGGTCACAACAAACTAATCAAATAACACAGGTTAGACTTCTACGAGGGTTCGACACAGAGTGCCTTATCAGCCTGTTCGTCCTAAATCGACCACCCGCATCTGTTTTAGGGCCACACCGATATCTGTCATCGCGCCACAAACAAACACTTAAGCAGTGTGTTTAGCAATAATTTAAAAATAAGGATTAACATAAAAACAATGATGCTTGACATTTCACAGTTATAACACTCGCTCTGCGACATATACATAAATACTCACGCCTATAATCCCCGAAGGACTAAGCGGAAGTGTTCTCTTATTGCTGGTGTCTGTACACCCACGATAAGGTAAGACACAATTAAGGTCCGAGTCTCTGAGGGGTCGCCCTTAATGCTGTTGTTGCAGGTAGTCACAATGTTAGTGTAGTACAAGTAGTTAGCTTAGGTTAAGTATTTTACTTCCCCCCCATTGGCTGAGACCCTTCAGGTTTCGCCAATAACTGCCCGGTTACATAGAAACGGTCCCCTAGGAATATCTACAGCAGTCAAATAGAAAAAAAAAACGAAGCGGGGCATTCTGTGTTGATCAGCTGAAGAAGTCTGACCTTTTATATCTGACTAGCTTCATAGCTTGTCCTTATTTTATGATCTTGTATAATTGTGTTAATTATTATGTTGTGTTCTAGTTCATGTTACTAACACTAACCCAAATACAAGTACTCTCAGAGGTGGAGAGTCTATGTTGGTTTTATTTACTACATTTACCTTGCTCGCAATCCTGACATACTGATATTAGCTATAACTGTAATGATAGAATCACCCCACGATTATTTGTTGTGTCTTTTACATACGCTAATGATGATAATGATAATGACATTTGTGAAATAAATGTATGTATTTCGTTAGACCTTTCACTCATTTTTATTAGCACATAATTTTTGCATTCTCGGAGTAAGATTACATAGTGCTGTAAACGCAATATCTTGCAGAGGGTATAATGAGCTAAGTAAACGAGTTTGTGAGTTCATTTGACCGGCCGATGCACCTCGCAATCTGCAATGGCCCATATACAGTGTGTCCGGCCATGGACTAGCGATATTCTAGGTACTTTTAAAGCAACTATTCTAGTACACAAATACACTACACACTAGGGTCCAATCCACTTCCTCGCTACTTAGCAGACATTTTGCCTTTTTGTTGAGATATTGTCTACAACTGTATGTCTTTATGTGATCCCATTGTATCGTAATGTAAACGATAGACAATATTATTGCCCTCCGAATAAGCCTACTCTTATCTCAGTAGGACCTAATTTTTTTTTTGAAAATCTGTGGGATCTTGTAAATATTATTCCAAAAGTTAAGGGAAGCCCCTTAAGTTTTTTTTTCCTGTAGCTAAGATGGTTAAGGTAACTGCCCTTCGTGCCCCATCTCAAATTACCACCCTGTATATTAGTATACGGATAATTTAAAACTACTACTAGAGCAAGATAATATTAATGTTGGTATGAAAGCCTAGAGAAAGACATATTTTTCTATTTGTTACTCTTATGTGAGTTTAGTTCTTACATTAACCTGCATTATTCTACATTGAATACTAAATTCTAATGTGCAGACTCCTTGCAGTGATTGAAACGAAATTTGTTTCACCAAGCACGGCGTTATTAACGCCCCAGTTCAGTGATTGCAAGGCACACCGACTATCAAACTACAACAACTCGTTACGACCTCCAAAATCATTTCAATTGAATACCTACCCATCTCAGTTCCTCACACAATAATTACTTTCAAATTTCATTCAAAACCGGTCGCCATTACACTCTGGTTCACGTATGAACTGCACGTCCTGCGCATGTCCAGTATAACATGGCCGCCGGCGAAATAAAAAACTAAACGTCAAGTATTGAATTTGACATATTGCCAGTGCTAACAGCGCCGCTATGAAGTGTCAAGAGAAAGTGGACGAACTCTAATTAAAAAGTTACATCAGCGAGTTCACACGCTTGTTTGTAAATAAATGTTACAGCGAATATTATAGGTGTTATGTCATTTTTTAATTGTTGTTTTATGTTTTTATGTGATAATTTTGATAGCGATCGTTTAAAGAAAGTGTAACAATGTGCTGGGTTGTCAGTTTGGTGTGAAACATTTAAATTTCTATTTTGACATTCACATTCTCACGCTAGGATCACAGCAGACAGTCAGGCTATGTGTTTAGCCTATAGAGATGACTATACAACGTGTATTTTTGGATATCCCATAACTGTAGGGATAAATTATTTAAGTAAAAAGAACACAAATCTCCTAAAATAGGTGGTCCAGAAATGCATAGTTTCGAAGATATAATCAATCATACTTAATTAAATTATAGGTATCTAAGTTTCATTGATAAATTAATAAGAGTAATTAATTTTTATTCAAACCAATCATTCATATTTAAAGCTAAGAAAATGCGACGTTGTCATATTTCACGTAAGGGTGTTTTATATTAATAATTTCGTTACTTTGTCGAATTATTTTGTATGAAAAATGAAAAAAAAAAAAAAAAATTATGATTGAAGAATAATTCATATGCCAGTTGGTTCTTTGGGTCTCAATCATACCCTAGAGTTATGGGATATAAAAAAAAAAACACCTTGTAAATCAACATTGAGTTACGCTACGCTATGCTGTGCTATGCTTGCTCTATTTAGTCAATTCGCTCGTCTTAGGTTGTAATAAGAAGTTGAGAACACAAACAAAACGTGCTGCGCTGCGTTGTGTGGCTGCGCTTTGTTTAAAACATAGCAAGGATCTCGCGATGTGTGCTGACTTGCTCCTAACCGCACTGGCCACCCGCTCGGTCTTCTGCTATTATATCCGTGCAGGTCAAAGTTGTTTGTAAAAAAAACATAGCACTAGAAAGTTAGCTTAGCTAAGCATAACACAGCGCAGCATGGCCCAATGTTGAATAGTCACCCTTATGATCACACCTAGGATTCATTGTGATCCAAATCCCTACCTTTGACTCAAAGGAAAAACTTTAAAGAAAGCGAAAAAACAGACCCTACTTACTAAAATTCACGGTGTTGCACTTCCACGACAGCTACGAGCGTAACTTCTGCAACAATAACATTTTTTTTACCCTTATTGCGCCAAAAAAAGTATAGCAGCTTCTATAAGCCAAAAAAAGTGTGATTTAGTGTTAATATTTTATTGTTTATGTATAGTATTTTTGTTAGTTTTGTAAGTTTTATATTGTATTATTGTATTTTGTTAGTATGTATTTTTATGTAGTGGTTTCGCCTAGATTCCACGACACAGGGAATCCTAGTGTGGAAGCTAGTGCCAAATGTAAGTTTATTTGTACAATAAAGATTTTTATTTTATTTATTTATAATGATAGGTATTCGTCGTGTATGTGTGTCGTGTTGCTGGGGAATTTGCTGCGCCGTTTCTTCTTCACAGCATAAACACTAGGAAGCGGTGAAGTCTGGGCTTTTTTGGGGGCTGTCTAGGCATTGACGTTCAAAAACTCAGATTATAAAACAGAAGGCAGATAGAGTGACAGGAACAACGTGAGTGCGGCCAAAAAAGCAAATACAAATTCAAAAGCGAATACAATCTCGAGTCAGTATGACACGAAGCGCCGCATTGTTAGGACGTCATCGATAATTTTAATATTTATGATAGTAATGCCATCTTGCGTTTATAAACATTGCAAAAACTGTTCCTAAAAACAAAATAAAGAAGATGGAGTATCTTTTCATAGGTTTTATTGATTATTTATCTATTTGGATATTATTTTACGTGATTATTATTAGTGACATCTTGGAACACAAAACCTTAACAAAAATCATTCGGTGTTGCTTGTTTATATTGAAACCATTTACCCCCTAAGTTAGGAAATAAGTAAAGAATACAGGAATAACGATTTACAAAAATATTTATTTCGATTATAGTGTTTTATTTATCGCGTTTTTTGGTTGGTATGTTTGTAGGTATGTGTGTCCGTTTGTATGTGTCTTCGTAACTAAAACTACTTAATGTATTGTCTGTCTCTAATAATAATCATGTACGTCAGTCGATTTGCCAACATAAAGTAAATATAGCTATCAAAAACATAATTACAACCATTCACGACTATACTAAATGACTGCCATAAATCCACAAAATATTTCTATTTATCATCTTCTATTCTGTAATCTGAGATTAGTAAATTTCTAAAGTAGGTACTTGCATTAAAATACAATCTGACTCAACGGCAGAGATTCACTTTATATACATATGTATAACTCTGTATGTATCTGCATTTTTCGGAGACAGTAATTTGTTTATTTAATATAATGAAATATTATGGGAATTTTGTCATTATCATGGCAACCGTACACGCACAAAGAGGCAACGTGTTCTTATAGTGCTGTCAAGCACACATGTCTACAGACGTGCCTCACATTATGGTTCAGTACAGTCTATCTGCCTTTTGTTTTATAATCTGAGTTCAAAAAGAACTAAGTAGTTCTAATCTAGTGGTAGGATCTATACGGTCCGCCTGCCTCGCAACCACCTGAACATTAATGTCTGGCGCCAAGCAGTTAACTGGGATGCATGAAAAGAGCCTCCACGAGTGACGATACTTAAGTACGTCCGGCGCACCCTGGGCAGTCAGCCCCACTACCAACCTTGCTAACTGGCTAATCTTTTCACTACGGCATGACTTATTCTCGTATAGCTCGTGCCGACACGATAGAAGAAGAAGCAGTTAACTGTGTTCCATCGTGATTATGTGAGAGCCAGAGGGGTATAGAGGAATCCCTCTTTATCTCTGTTACTTGGATTCGTGTGCTCCATCTCAGACCCTGGCTGCACTTATCATCAGGTGTGTCAAGGGTCGAACGCGATCAAGTGTAAGATTCAAAACAAGAGAGAGAAACTTGGTAGAACGAAAATTTCTAATACCACAACAATCTTCTTCTTCTTCTTCCTGTGCGATCGTCGCAATATGTTTTTCTCTTCCATTCTTCCCTGTCAGCTGATGGCCTCATCATTTACTCTCTTTTCCTTCATATCCTCCCTAACACAATCCATCCATCTTTTCTTTGGTCTCCCTGTCTCCTCCATCCATCGACATTCATATTCATCACGCTTTTAGTCACATGCGTTTCATGCCCTTATTAAGACAAACGATAGATATCCTTTGAATTTTTTTTGTGTCACTGGCGCTACTTTCAAACTCCCTCTGACATACTCATTTCTATTATCCATTCGCGTCACTCCACACATCCACATCCACACATAAGGTAGCATCTCAATACTACCTTAAAAAATGGTGATGTTTAACAAGTAAACTACTTAGTTTGACAGCTCTGAAAAATGGCCGCCTCTTTCTTATGTAGCAATATTTTATTTAAATTTAGTTGATGCCCAATAGAATTGGCACCATTGTTTAAGTCTGCATCTCTGCGTTAACAGCCGGTTATTTCACGGTCTGTTGCCTGAACTCGTATTGTTTCAAAGAAATTCATAATGAACACACGTTTCCTCATCCATGATATGATACAACGTCTGTCTGACCTCCGCAACGCTTGAGGAACTCTTTACCTTTTTTTTTCGCGGTCTTTTAATCCTCCTGGTTGTCCTCCGCCCTGGGGTGGGCGGAGGCGTCTGCTAGACTCTTACTGACTAAAACCAACCCGGTGTTCCATCTCACAGCTGCACCGGGGGTCGCGGGAACGTACGATACTTCCTCAACCCCCGACTGGTGCCGGCACGCTCCGCGGGCCTCCTCGGGTTAACGGGGGGAGTGAGGTGTTAGACTCCCCCCGCGACGTCTAAGAGGGGCGCTCTTGGAACACATCGCGCCGCCGCGCCGCCTCGTGTCCTGATGTGTGGGGGGCGACAAAAAACTACCCTCATTGTAAAGGTTCAAATAACCTTTTAGGCGATATACCTATGTTTAGAATTGATCTGTGGCGGCATCTATCTCGCCACATGCGAACTAGCGAACTATCCTACATCGCGCAATCAAGATTTAACACGCAGATAGTATATATACAAGGGTACTTCTCTGATTTGGTGCAAAATGGATGAAATTGTGAGAAGAAAAAAAAATTATCATTTTTCTGATGTCAACTCAAAGCTATAATAAGTTTATATTTACTGAGCGATTTATATGTCATTCCACACGTAATTATTCAAGATATTGATATTATAAATTTATATTGGCTGAAGGTAATGAAATGAGTAAATCTGGTAATGATATTCTTCAAGATGATAATGAGTAAGTATTCCTGGTAATTAATAAAAAACTAGTTCGTAATCATATTGTATTGACTGAGTGACTATTTTGAAAACAAAACGTATTTTTTCTCAGGATTAAATCTCAAGTAAATAAAAGTATCTCCCAAAACGTCTCTCCTCGAAAACTTAACAGTTACAATAATTGTTAAAACTAAAACAAATTAAAAATAATCAGGAACTTTTAAACATCAATAGCTACCTAATTTTATATTATTCTTAACAAATCAATCTTTTTAATAAGTACGAGTGTACTTAAAAACAGTCCAATATAGCAATAAAAAGAATGTCAAAAAACAAAAAAAAAACTCAAACAAAAGTATATTTTTTAAAAAACATCTCTAATATTTAGTTAGTTATTCCTACTATTAAATCTAAGTAGTAGAAATTCCAAAATAAAGTAATTACTGTTATTATGGCTTTTACTTTGGTGAGTTTATTAAAATTTATCTTCATCCGAAGACGAGCAGTCAAAAAAACTGGGCCTTCTTCATCTCGCTAGTGTTTAAGGGTTTACCTGCACTAATATTTTCTTTTTTCACCCTGAATCTAAAACTCTTATCATTAACATTTTGCCGATTCGGCTCCAAATCACTTTTAGAAATAAATTTAGCAAAATCATTTTGATAACTAGGGTTTGGTATTTTTTACTTATTATCAATAAGGGACATACTACTGCAATCCAGTTTTTGTCCGAAAATATAGTTTTTTTTTTACTGTCAGGTATGTAATTTGATGAAGCTTTGACATTTCGGGGAGTCTCGATAACCATCGTACTCTCAAGCTCTGATTGCAGTGCATGTTGTTCAGTAGTGGGGTACAAACAATTCGTCACACCTAGGAGAACGTCTTTTGTTAGAGTAGAATTTGCATCCAGAAAGTCTTCCAGTTGAACATGGTCATTATTAAGCAAAGGTGGTGGTAGGTCCATGTAACCATGTAACTTAATTTCTTTTTTTTCTGAATTTGATATCTTTCCGGATCATTTTTGATTTCTTGATATATTTTTCTTTTATTTAATCTTGCTTGAATGAGTTTTTTTCTTCCTCTTTTTAGACATGTTGAATATTCCTGTAAAAATAATAAATTATAATTACTACAACAATTAATAAGTACATAAAACATCTATAACATAATATCGCACCCCTTTCCAAAAAGGGTAGGCAGAGGTATATCACACTCACGGTCCGCTATCTATGTTAGGTTCCATGTATTTTAAATTGCAATGACCAAGAAAGCGAAGTGATATTCAAAGAAATGAAAGCTTAATTTTGCTTTAAAAACCTGAATTACCCGAATTTCGAAGCTAGGAGGACCTCTCGTGGCAGTCTCATGCACTACCACTGCGCTATTGAGGTAGTCAACTGTGCCAACACATTCAAACTGTACCGTTTTTTTTTTTTTAAACATTTACGTTACCTTCACTTCTGCCTCATTACCATCATCTTTAAAGTTGAAGGTAATTGATGGTAATGTATTAGAGGGTAATGAGATCTATACACTTTTTTGGATATTACGCAATAAATATTCAAAATATTTCCATAATACAAATTTCTAGGTTTTGAAACATACCTACAAATGCACTAAATCTAATCCCAAAATAAAACGATGAAAACTTACCGTTAAATTCCAATGAAGGTAATGACAAGATAAATTGTTGAAACCAGTAATCACGATAAAGAAAGGAGCATAAAAAAAAAAATTGGCAACGTCTGTCCTCTACACTGTTTCTCGGCCGGTAGGCGGCGAGCGCGCGAATCTTTTGCTATGGGAGTTGTATCGATAGCAGCAAAATAAACTATTCTATTTTGATATGTTTTGTATGCTGAAGGTAATGCAATTTTTTTTTTGTTAAAATTGTTTGGTTCCCTGGAACTTCAGGGACAATATATATTTATGAAATAAATATCACGTTTTATTCCTAATGAACTACCCAAGATATATAAAGTAATCACAAAGCATTAAAGCTCTTAGATGAGGCTTGTTTTTAATGTGTTTGCTTAAGTTTATCAAAAGGACGCTGAAGGGAATGAAATTTTGACCAGTTTTTTTAATTTTTTAAATTGATTTAATAATAATAATACTATATTTTTTGTAGCAAGTATACCTTACAATTATATCTACAACATAAAAAATAATTGGTTCGCATAACATACTTAGATTCGTAAATATTTACCCGGACATGCGATTTGCACGAAATCTGAGAAGTACCCACAACCTCCCAACATCAACCGTTGGGCAGTAGCCCGCCAGGCACAAGACTCCGCCTGGTTGGAGGATCCTCCCTTTGGTGGGAGGAACACCACACCTGGTTTCTCCACATTGGTGACCCCGACGTGATCGTCACAGACAGTGTTTCCACACTGGTGACGTCACACCTTCGCAGACAACCTTCGCAACCTCGGCAGCCACATCTTCACTCCCTCAGCAGCTCAGCATTCAATCGAGCAGCAAGCAGCGAGTCCCACAGCCAGCCAGCATCCTCGGCTTCAACGGGTGATGTGACCACTAGCCTGCAGCGAACGCGCAAGCCTGGTCCCAACCCTCAGCCCACTCCAGCATCATGGCGCATCATACTGCACTTCGGCCGGTCAACTAGCAGAGGCACTTCTCTCCTGGTCGACGCAGTCCACAGCCACCACTCACAGTTTTGACTCAAAAGGAACGCTTCACTGGCCCTGGCAAGTTCTCAACACTCAACGACCGCAGACTCATCAAGACGATCGACCTCCGGTCTCAGGGGGGGAGTGATGTGGCGGCATCTATCTCGCCACATGCGAACTATCCTACATCGCGCAATCAAGATTTAACACGCAGATAGCACAGTCTACCTATATCTTACTCCTTACAGTCGGTCAACGTAGAACATTGTCGCAGAGCAATCGTGCGGGGGGTTGCGGGGTGAAGGAGCGGAGGTTATGTCCCGAGTAGCTATACTGCTACTCGGGACATAAATTCCAGGGCTCGCACTTTTTGATTTCGAATTTGATTGACATCGTTCATAGAAATTATATTAATTTATTAATAGTATGTATGTTGTATGTACCTATTAAGAGAATTTTATTATAAAGTCTGTTTACTAATCCAAGATGGCGGCCATGAAAATTTTCATCTAATCATCATGGGTGTTAATTTCATGGTTTTCGGGGTCACTGATGACGAAAATAACTTCAAAATCCAAATCCAAGATGGCAGCCATGAAAATTAGTAAAGTAGTCGTCATGGGTGTCAAATCCAAGGTTTTCTGGGTGCGGATGCCGAAAATGAGGTCAAAATCGAAATCCAAGATGGCGGCTACAAAAATGTCAAATTCGTCGTCACGGGTGTCATTTCCATGGTTTTCGGGAGTACTGATGCCGAAATTGAGGTCAAAATCCATTTCCAAGATGGCGGCTATTAAAATTTCAATTTAACCATCATGGGTGTCATTTCCATGGTTTTCGGGGATGCTGATGACGAAAATGAGGTCAAAATCTATATTCAAGATGGCGGCCATGAAAATTTTCAAATTAGCCGTGGTGGGTGTCAAATCCATGATTTTCTGGGACGCTGATTACAAAAACGAGATCCATTCTCAAACACCAAGATAGGGACCACGTTTTACCTGGCAAATTAAATTTAACTGGTAAATTTTTTTGACCGCCGTTTAATGTCGAGGAATACTTAGTCTTTATTTCCAGCATCAGCACCCACGAAAACCATAGAAGTAATAACCATAAATAATAAGTAATTTTCTATGGCTCCTTCCTGGATTTGGGAATCATTTATTACTCTTACCTACCCCCGCAAGCGTTAGCCACTGCGACTGTAACCTCGACAAAATTTGTAGTTTTAAATATTGTTAGTAAATTCCAGCATAAGATGGCGAACTTGCGGCTACATAACTTTGCATTATTTTATCAATCGTCACAATTACGCATGCGTGGTTTTCTTTTTGCGTGTCACTGTTTCTATAAAACGTTAATTAATTTGGACGTTTGTTTGACAAAGTTTGTGTAATTTGTTTTATGTGACAACCCTATGACAAGTGTTACCAATTTTGACATTTCATAGGACCTGTCAAATGTATGGGCGTTGACCCACTGTATGTAGTAAGTAGGTACACTGTGTAGATAGTATATATACAACCTCCCAACATCAACCGTTGGGTCCCATTGGCTGGAGACCCTTTAGGTCACGCCAATAACTGCCCGGTTACGTAGAAACCGTCCCCTAGGACGACCTACAGCAGTCAAATAGAAAAAAAAAAAAAAAAAAAAACAACCGTTGGGCAGTAGCCCGCCAGGCACAAGACTCCGCCTGGTTGGAGGATCCTCCCTTTGGTGGGAGGAACACCACACCTGGTTTCTCCACAGATCTGTTCCTTAATACCAAAAATAATAACAATTATACGTGAACAACGGAAGTGGCTCGATTTATTTGCTCCCGAGTGTAGTTTGACATCTCTAACTTAGTTCTTATCTATCACCATCCTTTTCTCGCGCTGCTTGTTAATAAAAGATAGCAATTCTCTAATTTTAGTTTAATTGGTGAACAAGAGAAAGAGGCAAAATTCACTCAAATCACGAAAACCAAAAAGATATGCGATCTTTTTTCTCGAACAACACAACCTCAAACTATTTATTTGCACACTAAGGTTAAATAATACAGGTCTTATAATATAAAGTAGGTACAGCTTAGCAACCTTTTCCAGGTGTTGCAATATTTGAGGGCTCTAATTAGATAAAAGTATACTTAATTATAAATGGACGTAGTTACGCAAAAAAGATCCAATCCACACAAAGTCACTTTAGAGATATTGACGTTTGAAGTTTGGAAGATGTTTGACGTGCCAAACATGTGGGTTGGTTCTGAGGTTGATAAAAATTGATATACAGTTGTTTTTGCTTGGAATTTTTTTACTGGCCAATAGTATTGATATTTAGCATCAGTTTTGTGCACTTAACTCATTTTTGACCATTTTGTGGATTGGATCCTTTTCGTGTAACTACGTCCAAATTTACTAATGTGTCTACTTAGTACATAGTTCCTAATTCTTGACTATTGTTATATTTAAACACAATATTTTTAATTATGGATAGGTATTAGAACTAAAACAACATAGTTTATCGAGTAATTCGTTATAACCTCCAGCCTCCAGCACATATCGTAAATGAATCGTAATCATATCGTAACGTAATAGTTGTAATCAACTGTTTGGTAGTCATGACGTAATGACGTAAGCGACGCCGTGGGCGAAAGTGGACCGATTTGTTTACTGTAAAGAATGCCCGGGATTAGCTGCGGAATAGGGCTTAGAAAGTTTTAGATGTGACAGGTTGCTTTTGTGTCTAAGTTGAATACGAACGCTGGGGGTGGTAAATTAATTATTTTAATTACTTGTTGCGTGCACTGAATTCATAATATCGATGCCTAACAGCCAAAATATAGGCATTTTTTGCGAAATGGACTCATACAAGATTAGTCGGAAAGTGGGTACTAATCCGAAAAAATATTTAAGGACACACAATAGTGAATAACTTTTATTCCACAACTTTTTCCAAAAGTCAATAGTTTATGAGAAATTGCTGTTCAAATATTTCATAAAAAATACGCTAAAATCTAGTAATCAAGGCCAAGCATCGCCACATCGACCGGTCCTGTACTTCTCGCATAAAGCGGATTCCCGCGACCTTCACCAGATCATTGGTCCACCTTGTGGGAGGCCTACCCACGCTGCCCATCCGTTACGCGGTCGCCACTCCAGAACCTTTCGGCCCATTAATTAATGAATTAACGTGCTGAAACGTGGACACTGACAGTTGGACTAATCTAGTCCATAAATTCAAATTCGCTCAGCGAGCTATGGAGCGAGAGCTATATTGGGAGTTTCTTTGAAGAATAATATCTGGAATTCGATTATCTGGAGAAGACCCAGAGTCACCGACATTGGTTGCAGAATCAGCAGAGAAAGTAGGGCCTAGAATACTGCCTTGTGGAATTCCATAACAGCTATTAATGAGTTCAGAACTTGTATACTCTCCAATTTTTACAGATTGATGTAATCAGAAAATAATAGAAGTTGTGTCCTATTGTACCAAGTGATTCAAGCTCATTCAATAGTATAGGATAAGAAATAGTGTCGAAAGCCTTGGCAGGGTCTAGAATGATTCCAATGGTGTACAGATCCAGATTGCTACTTATACAAGGTTAGTCGGAAAGGAGGTACTAATCCGTAAGGGTGTTAAAGTACCCATTACAATGAATAACTTTTGTTCCACCACTTTCCCCAAAACTCAATAGTTTAAGAGAAATTGCTATTCAAAGACTTCATAAAAATACGTTTAAATCTATATCATATCTAGGTTCAACTATGATCAGCTGTGTTTACATTTTAGGTGATATTTGAGGTCATGGATTAGAAGCTCCATTTGGGACGAAAGATTTTTGAAAAAACTAAAATAATCATTATTTAGCCTGGAAATCAAAATAATCGAATTTTGAAATTTTAGCACTTGCTTTAAAACAGTCATCAGTGATACTGTGTCCGCGGATTAGTATTTACCCCGTTTCCGACCAACCTTGTATAATCTTTCAATTGATGCACTCTTTGGCTTGTTGATCTTTTGAGCCTAAAACCAAATTCAAAAACATCATACATAGCTAATAAATCATTTTTTATTTATTTTCTAAACTAACAAGAGCCACATCTAATCTCCTCGCACCTCAATCTCGCCCACATACAGGCATACAGCTGCACATCAGGTAATTAGGAGCGAGCGTTCGATCTGTAGTTACGTCACTACTTGCGCCCGCGCCGGCCACGTAGAAAGTAAATGTAAGGTTGTCAATGTTGTGTAGTGGACTTTGGTTGCTATGTTGTTGATAAATGCGTGCATGGTACATGATGATGATGATCGCGAATGGACTTTTATTAGACTTGCGGGTTTTTTGATTTTGTTGAGGAGGTTGTTGTTATAAATAAAGATTATTTTGAGATGTATTTTTGCTGGTAAGTGGGGGTGCATTAAAAGAGCCTCAACGAGTGACTATGCGTACTGAAGAGAGGAACATAACGTTGAAAGCCTGGTTTCGGAACTGTAAAGTTATTTTACGCGTACCAAATAACTTTGCCCCTCTGAAGTGAGGATCAAAATGCTGGATACCCTGGTTTCAGAGCGGCAAAGTCATTTTACGCGTACTGAAACTTGTACGTCTGGCGCACCCTGGGCAGTCAGTCCAGTTACTAACCTTGCTGACTGGCTAATCTATTCACCGCGGCATGAGCTTCTCACAAAGCTCGTGCCGACACGAGAGAAGAAGAAGAAGATTGGTAAATCCCCACTGCATGCTGGGAATAAACGCGTGTTGTAAGATTTAACAAAACCCAGCACGCTTGTATGTAGGATCTATACGGTCCGCCTGGCTAGCTAAGCTACCACCCTCACATTAAAGTCTTCCAGAATGTGTAAGTTTTGTATGTGCCAGAGGGGTACAGGAGAATCCCTCTACACCTCCGTTACTTGGGGATTCGTGTGCTTAGACCCTGTCTGTCCTTACCATCTGGTGGTACTAAGTTAAAAATTAAAAATTATAGAAATAACGACCGCCACGAGAAGGTAGGTGGCAAGTATCAAGCCAGGAACCACACTTATACAGTATGGTGTCACTTGGGACTAGTCAACTCAAATCTGCTATGGCTCTTTCTCCATAACGCCATTCCAGATGTTGCCCTACATTGTTAGACTCGCATAGTTTTATACCACATTGTCTGGACTTTAAAAGAGACCTTGACCTCTGAGTTTGTTTCGGCTTTTCTTCTCAGAGCTAGTTAGATAGGAAATGCCGGCACCAACTAGTCTTAAAAAAAACATTACATTGACTTCTAAAAGTGTCTCTAACAGATTTATTTACAGAAATAAATATAATTTATCATTTATGCGGCAGTAGGAACAAAGTGACAACCCTACGCATGCAGTTTCAGCGCGTGCGACGATTATTTATTAAGATTCCTACTATCCTATTTATTCTAGAATGCCAAACTTATTTCCTGCTTGCATTCTGTGATTGACAATTAAGTCAAAACTTGTTACCATCGCTTGCTATGTTATTTGTTTGTCTAGTTATGCAATGAGTCATGTATTAAATAATTCATACAACGCTGCTGGCTGCATGAATGTAATTTCAATTTGGGACAGAACTTTAGAAAACTGACAATGGCGTCAAACAATCTTTTTTGAAGCACGTGTTCACAGGATGGAAAATGTATATGTACGCTCATTTGCAACAAGAACGTATTAAGTCCGAAGACCGAATTTTTCAGAAAACGTCTTTATTCCAAACTGTAAAAGGCGTTTTTTAAAAATCCGGTCTTTGGACTTAACACGTTCTTGTCGCAAATGAGCATTATGTTGTGTCATGTTATAAACAAAGTTAGTCGGAAAGGGGGTACTAATCCGCGGGCCACTTAAAGTACCTATCACTGATGAGTACTGATGACTGTAAAACAACAGTTAAAATTTCAAAATTCGAATATTTTTGTTTCCATGTTCTTTTTTTATCCCTGCTTTATTTAAAAAATAGAGCGGTTAATCCGTAACCCCAAATATTACATAAAATATTACACAGCTGATCATAACAGTGAGGGTGAGATTTTAGCATATTTTTTATGAAATCTTTGAACAGCTATTTCTCTTAAACTTGTGGCGGCATCTATCACTACACGTGCGAACTATTCAATCCTACATCGCGATATCAAGATTTAACACGCAAATAGTATACTAATAATAATAATTGTACTCTCCGCTCACACGTTTGTTGCCCTCTTCGCCTATGTACTGGCGGCTTTTCAGGGGGCCCAGCTAGTGAGCTGGCGAGTCACCGTCTGCCAACACTTTTCAATTTTAAAGGTTGAAAGGCAGACGCCGTTTTCTTCCGGCAATAGAAGTTATCCAGTCCACCTAACACCCCTTCCCATAGACCAAATATTTTTCACCATATTTTGCAATAGTCCTGCACCCACCTGGGACGATTCTTGACTGTACTCCAATAGTGCAGCCGTGGATAGTCCCCGGTTGGTGCCCCATCCCATCTTAGATTAAAGTTCTCAAAGGGGCCTCTGCTCGTTGGACCTGTGTCCCCGTGTATGCCTTCCAAAGGACCGGACATCTTCCGCAAGGAAGATGAGCCGTGATTCCCAGAGAGATACAAATAATTGTACTCATGATAAGAAACAACTTTCACAAAGAAACATTGTTTTCAGTTAATTTTTTTTTAATTTAAAATTTATTAATATAACGTCACGGAATGGACGCAGCTCGTAATGTGGAATTTTTGTTTTTGTTTTATAAATAATGTTTCTTTGGGAAAGTTGTTTGTTATCATGAGTACAATCATGTGATAAAGTATCGGTCACTAATTACCAGTCACCTTATATACAACCGCCCAACATTAAACGTGGGATTTTACACCGTTAATTCAGCTCTCATCAAGCTGTCTCCCCCCTCCCCTAAGCCCCCGCCAGCAAACGCCCTAAGCCGAGGTCCGAGTCCCACTAGGGGTCGCCCTTAGTGCTGTTGTTGCAGGTAGTCATGATGTTAGTGTAGTATAAGTAGTTAGCTTAGGTTAAGTATTTTACTCCCCCCCCCATTGGCAAACAAAAAAAAATTAAACGTGGGGCAGTAGCCCGCCAGGCACAAGACTCCGCCTGGTTGGAGGATCCTCCCTTTGGTTGGAAGAACACCACACCTCGTTCCTCCACAAACTATTGACTTTTGGAGAAAGTTGTAGAACAAAAGTTATTCATTATTATGTGTACTTAAACACCTTTTCGGATTATTACCTCCTTTCCGACTAACCTTATAGGTAGATAAGACGGCTTTAAATTCTGGACTCAGGTTTTGCCAATGGGCTGTCGAGCAATGGAGGTTATTGGTGATTTGAGCTAACTGGATCTTGAGTTTCTGGGTACCTAGCTTGGGCGTAGCCAGGGGAAGGGCAAAAGTGAGCACTGACTTCGCCGGACTTTTAATTTTACTGCGGAGTTGAGGAAGGCGCCACTTTGTATGAGAAGAGTGAATGGATTGCATTATTACTTACTCACATAAGTATCTCTAAAATTCAATTGTGTTTAAAAGTTAGTTGATCTCTAATAGAATTACTGAAATTGAAACCTTGCGGGTAGCTGATGAGCTTGCCGGTTGCCCCCCCTCCCCCCCTTAGGAAAACTCTCTAGCTAAGCTAATGCCTAACTAATCTACATAGAGACGGTTGTTGTAAGTTTAAGTTGGATGCTAACTAGCTTATAAGTATGTATTTAGGTAGGTAAGCTGCTCTTACCGATAACTCAGCCCTCATCAAGCTGTCTCCCCCTCCAGCAACGCCCTTAGCCGAGGTCCGGGTCCCACAAGGGGTTGCCGTCGCAACCCGATTGGCGCGTCATGAAATTACGTGAATTTGCCTACTGGGCTGGCTATGATAATATTCATAGACTGAAGTTTCCAAGATTAAGCGGACATAATTCTTAAGTAGGTTCCTGTATGATACGCAATACTGATTAATGTATGCTAATAATGGCGATGATCGATCAAAGTCGAACAAGTACTGTTAAAGCAACGAAATACATTTTACCCAAGAAGGTGTAGGTGTCTTGTGTAATCCTACTGGTTTATAGAAGCGAATGGAATACCTATCACAATTCTTTCAAAAATTATCATTCTCGTTTTTTTCGGCGGACAAACATAAATGGTATTTTTAAATAGTTACACATCTTAAAAATAAACAATATCTATTTAAAAATATAAAAATAGTTGCCCACCGGCGCGGCGTCGGAAACAGGGTCCAAGCTATCGGTGGTCGGAGCTCCAGAGAAAGGAACGTCCTCACTATGCGTGTCGTGTCAAGGAGTAAGTACTGCTTTCTGTAACAAGCCCTTGATCAAAGAGTATAAGTAACCCTTGATCCAGCCGCCCAACGAGAGCCTCATACGGTAGTGTGTGATTGAGGCTCTTAACTATTAGGCCATTCGCCGTAATGACTATCGGGACAATGACTGCTGAGTCCACACCCCACATGCTGACTGCCAAGTATGCCAATAGCTAAATCAAAATACAAAAGTTATAAAACGCATCCTTTTTTTTACAACGTATAGAAACAACAAAACGTTTCGAAATGACAGCTTGAACACCAGCTAGCGTGATTAGATGTAGTAGATTTCTACTTTTTTAGTAGATTTGGGCCCCTCAAAAAGTTCTTGGTAATGGAAAATGTTTCAGTATTTTTCGTAGTAAGTTTTGGTTTATTAAAATGCGGATAACGTTTTAGTAGATATTGCGCAGAAGGTGGTTTTTAGTTAGTAGAATTTGGGAGATTTTTGCTGCTCTGTTTAGTAGATTTGTCAAATAAATTCTGGTCACGCTGGCACCTGCCATCTTCCTTTCCAATATGACATTGACATTGACAATCAGAGATTGATGGATTTTGACATTTGTTTGACTGACAATCTGAATTCTCTTCGTCGTAGAAACAGTTAAGAAAAAAATTTTATTTCCGACAATTATATTAATTTATTATGGTAGTTTAGTTCAAATTAACTATTAAAATTATGGATCTTACCAATCCTGCCAGTAAACCGAGTAATCTCGCTCCCAATGTCGCTGTGAACGCTGTTTTGTTGCCAAGTCAAGAGCTGCCTGCTGAAACACCCATTGTCTCGGGTTACGACTGGGAAAATGGCACTGATTTCAACAAAATACTCGAGAGCTACACCCGATCTGGTTTCCAAGCTACCAACTTCGGTAACGCAGTCCAAGAAATCAATAAAATGCTGAAATGTCGCTCCGTACCGTTGACTGAAGAAACTGGCGACCCGTACGAAGAAGACGTGTTTATTAAGAAGAAGACTAACTGCACTATATTCTTAGGATACACTTCTAACATGATATCGTCGGGCCTACGTGATACACTGCGATTTTTGGTCAAAAACAAGCTGGTTGACTGTGTTGTGACTACCGCTGGAGGTGTCGAAGAGGACTTCATAAAATGCCTCGCTCCCACATACGTCGGAGACTTCAATTTAAGTGGAAAAATGTTGAGGACTCGTGGTATTAACAGAATTGGTAACTTATTAGTTCCAAATGATAATTACTGCCGATTTGAAGAGTGGGTGACACCGTTGCTTGACGAAATGCTTGATGAACAGATACAAAATGGCACTGTATGGACTCCCTCCAGGATAATTGCAAGATTAGGCGAGAAAATCAACGATGAGAGCTCAGTATGCTATTGGGCTTGGAGAAACAATATCCCAATCTTCAGTCCTGCGTTAACTGACGGATCATTAGGCGATATGATGTACTTCCATTCATATAAGAGGCCAGGCCTTATCATAGATATATTAAGTGACCTAAGAAGGCTGAATACAATGGCTGTGAAAGCCAACAATACGGGTATGATTATTTTAGGAGGCGGTGTGATTAAACACCATATTTGTAACGCTAATTTGATGAGAAATGGGGCTGATTTTGCAGTTTATATAAATACGGCAAGTGAGTTTGATGGTAGCGATGCTGGAGCGAGGCCCGATGAGGCTGTCTCGTGGGGCAAGATTAGACCAAATGCAACACCAGTGAAGCTGTACGCAGATGCAACGTTGGTGTTTCCTCTGATTGTCGGTCAGACATTTGCGAAACATCATTTCAGCAATAAAAAGAATGTTTAATTTATTCTTTGTTTTATTTTAAGCCTGTCAAATATTCGCAACCTATTGCTATGACTTATAATATGATAAAACTGGGTATATTTGAGATGGATAAGAATTCTTGTAGTTTTATGAGGTACAATAAGAGGTTTACACTTAAAAATTTAATGAATACCTATAATCATGATTTAATAAGTGTCAATAAAACCGAGGTTGCTATACCTTTGTGATTAGTGGTTACTAGTCACCAGGTTTTTTAATAGGGCCCCCTAATACTGTTAAATAAAAATCATTTCTTTATCTGATAATGTAAACAAAAATAAAGCAATATCTTGAATGTTGATCGTAACATGAAAGTTACGTTATCTGTAATGAGATCTGCACTGATAAGGTTTTATGTTGCAATATTTTATTTTTTATTAGTATTTGCGGCTAAAGCATGCTACAAATAGCTACAAATTAATTAAATGAGTGCCATTTAGCGCTGAAATACGAAACTACGGATTCAAACGCCATCTGTTGTGGAGTAGCAGAATTAAGTCTTATCGAGACTACCGCCATCTAACGATAAATACCAAAATCACGTAGATGCCATATGATCACCGTTTATATGAATTTTGGAGATTTTTTTGTCGAAATTATGTTTTTCACTTATTTGTTTATATAATCATAGGGCTTTATTTAATCAACTTTATTTCTATTTTAAAATAGTCATTTATCGAATGCAAATATAAAGGTTTCCGAGCAAATCGGTGTGAATGAACTGTCAAATATGCAATGAAGTTAGCCGCTGTCTGGAATCCCTGAATTGTATTAGTGTGAGTCCGTGAACAGCTTTTATGATAATGTGTGCCGCCTGTGAAAGCGTTTGAAGCTCCGTCCTACGAGTTCGTTTGTCGAACTTTGTTCATCGTGTTCGACGCCGCCGCTCGGCCGGTCGTAGTTCTTGCGTGATTATTGTTTACACTACATTCTCACAACTAAACATGCCTAACATAATTTAAACAAAAAATGGACGCGTGCAAGTTAGAAAACGAATTTTATTAGCAAGTGTGGCAATTTTATGTGATAAAGTGCGATAAAATGTGCGTGATGCGTTCCTTTTTGCTGGTTATGCTCCTCCTATCCGGTAAGTCGCATCCTTTGAGCCCTTTGGTGGGCTATTTATAGGTCCTTACGGTCATTCCGTGCAGATATTAATGGGAATTTGTTAGAATACATAATTTGTTGCACGTTTCTGTGGAAGCCGAGACGCTTTGATGTTGATGACACTGTGTGGACGTTCCGACTTCCGAGAATGCCTTTGCTTCGTTTGATGTTATTATGAACCGAGACGCATGTTTTTACGACTCGTTTTTGAATTTAGAATGGCCAATTGTTTAGTTTTAATGCCTCCCTTTGTCTTTGCTCGTTTAGTTTGTATAACTTAGGCTTATTCAAAGTTTTATTGAGGGACAAAGATCATGAATTAATTCAAATTGGAAAATAAAATTATCTATGACTTACTTATCATAATTCATAAGCATAACTAAAGGTAGATAGGGTAGATTTCATTAACTTCAAAGTTTTATATTATTAAATAAGGTAAAAACCCATGAAACATGGTAACTATACCATGCGTAAACCTATTCAGTATTTCTAATAAATTAAATACACTTTGCATGTATGTCTTTGCCATTCTATGATCAATAAAAAAAATTAACACTAAAGCAATAAGGGAAGCACTGTCCAATATGACCCATCGCTTTTATATAGTAGCTATTTTTTTTTGGGTAGAATATGGTGTTTTTAGTGTGTTTTTGAAAACTAAAAGTTGCGGAAACCCATAGGTTACGAGAAAAAAATCTCCAAAAGTGTCATTCGGGATTGGTGGGATTGTGGGAGTATTAAGGGTGGGGGGTCGGGATCGCGGCCCAAATTTTATGTCAAAGTAAGAATTAGGTCAAGGTCACCTCCAAGGTCAAGGTCAAAGGTTCAAAAGGTCAAGGACATACAAAAAAAAATTGAAAATCGTGGAAACTTGCCTCAAATCGTGCTAAATGCCAAAGGTCAAGGTCATATCAAAGTCAAAGGTCAAAATTCTAAGGTCAAGGTCATTTTTTTTGTCTTTTAAAAAAAAAAAACTCTGCCATACTTACATCATATTCAAGGTCAAAGTAATTCACAGAATACAGTATTAAGGTGCAGTCGACGGAGCCCCGCTTCGCGGGGCACCTATTTCTGGGTAAATGGTTTGAAAAAACCTAACATGAAGGGCATGACGGGGGCTGCATTCGCTCGCTTCGCTCGCTCATTCTAGCCCCCGTCATCCCCTTCAAACCTAACCTATCCGAGTCGGGGTGTCCCAATTCCCGAGTTCGCTGCGCTCGCTCATGCATTGTAGGTTCATTAGCATTCATTAGTATCCAGGTGCAGTCGACGGATACACGCTTCGCGAGGCACCTATTTTTGTGTAAAAGGTCTGAAAAATAGGTGCCCCATATGTGTGTTTGTGTGGTGTGTAGTTTGATAGGTAAACAACAAATAAAAAGCTCAAAAATATATGAATAACGAAGACTGACAACTGTCAAACGCATCAAATTGATCAAATTCCATAAATTACGTTCCGTTATCCACAATTATTAATAAGTACAAATAAAACTATTTCATTTTGAATCCTAATAATTACATTATTCACTTAATATTTTATTTAATAGCGTTAACAACAATTTAAAATTAAAAAAATGTTAAAAACTGCTTTATTAGTATCAAAAAACATTTAAATCCGCTGTCACTTAGTCTGAACGTAGAACGAAACGACCAATTAGTGAAATTTTTACATTATCTGTGGCAAGTTATGTCAATTTTATACGTAAATTAATTAGAAATTATTGAAACTTTAGGAATTTTTTTCTCGAAAACTGTGCGGCTCTGCAGTAAAAGGTTTTGTGAAAAGCTTTAAGAAGTATGAGATCTACACGCAAAAAAATTGTGAAGCTCCAAATCAGCGGGTCATATTGTACCTTGGATGAAGTATCTACTTCATCCAAGTATTGTACAGTGGAGCCGCAATAAGAATAAAAAATTCTCTTCAAAAAACCAAAGATAAAATCTATTTTTTTTAAGAACAAGCTCAATTATAACAAAATTTATAACACTTCTGCCTGCCAACATGCCTGTCATTAAGATATCAGATAAACAACATTTTTGCATACAATCAACCAATCAACAGCATAGTAACGTTTTGTAACTCGATAATGTTATGATTATGGCCATCAGGGGCTCACAAACACATAACATTGAGACATTCAGTGGCCATATTGTAGCTTGTAGATCCAATGAGGAATTTTATCAATTTGATCAATTTATTATGCAAATGCCTGGGATACCTTGTTTTGAAGTAGTTATTCAATTTATTGTCATTATTTATCAGGAATAATACTTGATTAATATGGCCAGAAAGGGCACAAAATAAATATGTTTGGAAGGCAACTTACTAGAAAAGTAAAGTTATAGTACTTTTGTTACTTTTGTTTTTGCTGCTCAGCAGTGGGAAAGTAACAAATGTAGCAAAAAAAAACGAATTTGATTGTCTTTGTATTTTTGTTTGAATCTAGATCATAATAATATTATCTAGGGGGCTGGTCACATGCAAAATGCGGACCATCTCCTTAGCTGGCTATGACCATGCCATATTATAAAAAAAGAGAATTATTAGAAGCATTTAGGCTAGATGGCCTGACAACTCTCTGAGCTAAAGGCTGGATCTGCTACTGATTTCACACATATTATTATAATATAGTATGTCCCTGGATAATGTGTACAGACGTAAATGGGTGAAATGAGAAGAAAATTTAGACAAAAAAAATATGGAAAAAAATATAAAAAGTTTTTTTTATAAAATAATTTTTAGCTTGCTGACTGTTTTTTAAAAGTTGCATTTTATTTACTAAGCAACATTAATTCTATTTATCATTATCGTTTGTATTTAAACGAAATAAACGCAATTATATGTATAAATTTATAATTTTTATACCCAATGAAAAAGACAACAAAAAGCGAAAAAATTTTTTTTTTTTGTGCCTTTTATTATTCTATTTTCGAAAAATGCACGTGAGTAAACCGTAACTAATCATAAATATGAATGTGGCTCACGAAGTTTTAATAGGTACCTACCTACTTTTAATAATTGTCGATATATTGTGTGTGGTCTAGTTTCACCCATTTTCGTCTTTTGCACTTTATTCAGGGACACACTGTATTAATACTTTTTGGAATTCATTATTATTATTACCAGATATAAGCCAAGCCTATGTCCAAGGGGTCTACTCCTTAAGCACGAAGTCCATGCTTTCGGCCTTAGTTACGAGCGTTTCCTACCCTATCACCTACGGACATACGATTATTTCGGGACCCGAACTAAGAATGAATGACAACACGATTTGACAGTTGTCCCTACTACCGATGTGTTTTTGCCCGTCCGAATAGTTGAACTTGACACTTGTATTGTTCACTCCTACGTTTCGGGTTACTTTTGGACGGGCGACTAACTTCGTTGACGGACTTAGGGAGTAGGCCCCTGTGGACTGTGCGAGGCTGTGTTAATTAATGGATATTGGCAGTAAAAAAACCCACACCAAAAAATTGTGCCTGCTCCATAGATTTTTGTAAATTATACGTCAAAGTCAAAGTTTTTTATTTCAAGTAGACCAAATTACAGGTGCTTTTAAAACGTCAAAACTAGGTGCACGGTTCCAAAAGGTCAGTCTCATGGAGAAGAACCGGCAAGAAACTCCATGGATACTCTTTTTAAATAGATCATGACAATTTCACTACAGTATCGTAAGAAAAATAGTATGAGAATAATGCAGGTTAATGTAAGAAATAAACTCATATATGAGTACCTACCTAGGAAATAGAAAAATACGCCTTTTGGGATTGCCATAGCAGTTAAGAGCTGACCAGTCCCGACAGACGGCACCCGTTCACGAGCATGACGTGCACATCCGCATCGCTCAGCTCAACCATGTTGCAGGGAACTCAACGATCGGATGCACGACGCCACCGTCAGCAGGACATTTTAGTGAGCATGACGAACTCATACTATACTTCTGGGTTACATCCAATGTAATTTATGAATTAATCCATGTAATGTAGACACTTCAAACTAGGTGTTACTTTACTCTGTTCAACGAAAGATAAGCTCTGACATAGCGGTAATTTCGTAAATTGTTGTCGTAAAGAGATTGCTATCAAAATAACGTAAACGACATCATCAAAAACCGTAAAATAGCTTTATTACCCATGTATTTTTTTAAATATTTTATATGCTTTGTTGTATGGTAACTTTGTCGGACTTAAATGAACGTGGTAGTCCGACATGGCTCCAAATGAACGTGGATGGTGGCGCTGCTTGTGAAGGAAGATGTCAAAAACCTCAAATCCAGTACATTTCATGTTAGTTCTCTATTTCACCACGTTCATTTAGATCCATACCAGACTGTACAATACAATTGTATAGTTTTTTTTTTCGCAACCTGATTACTAACTTACTCAAAAAAGTCGGCTTAACTGCAGGACAAAGTTAAAAAAAAACTGCACATTGATATTCTGTAAATAGGGAAGTTAAAACGTTGTGTTTTATTTTTGTATAATTTCTGCATCATACCATTAGTGAAGTTCTAACAGTGCGTGCATTTTGTGACAAAAACAGACGACACTGCGAAAGTCACAATATTACTTACTTGCAATTAAAAAGATTATTAGGATTTTCAAAGGTTCAAATCATCAAAGAGTTCATTGTAATGATAATTAAAAACAATATTGCGTTCAGCATATGTTACGCTCGTTTTAAATAGTTTTTTCACTGACGATATGCCCCATCCCCATGAGAGATTGAATTTAATTTTATAGTAAATTCAAACATTATTGACATTTTCTCAGTCAATGTTTAAAACAAAGTTTAAACTATGACACAAAAACTGCGATGTTGATATCAATGTTTTTAATTAAGTACACTTTATCAAGTATAGTAGGTAAGTACTACTTTAAAAAAAACAACAAATACCACAGATCTTTAACCTTATGTTCTCACAAGATAAAAATGCGATCGTTACAAAAAAAAAACCAGCCCGTATACGGGAATCGTTTAGCAAATATTGGTTTAATTACAATATTTTTTGACCACGACGGGTCAGGTAGCGACCCATAGTGCTCCGCCCACGGCGCCTATGCCACGATACAAATACGTAGAGAAGACCCAGTCCTAACAAGTGTTGATACCGAACAATAATAATAATTACTCACGAAACAATACGATGTTTTTTTTTTTTTTTATCTATAGGCTCGCGTTTGACCACTATCTCGTCTGATGGTAAGACATTACTATTTTGTCATTATTATATTTTGTTGACATTACTGTTCGGTGTATTATAACTATCGTGAGACACATTCATGTTTATGATTAGTTACGGTTTACTCACGTACATTTTTCGGAATTGCCCGACTAGTTTCAGACCTTAACGGAGCCCTTAATCATGAGCTGAACGCTCGGCATGTTCAGCTTATAAATACGATATTACTAGTCTCTAGTGTCGCTTCATATACAGTGAAACCTGGTTCAGTGGGCCCTGGATATGTGAGAAACCTCTGTTATTGATAATTACAATAAGGTCCCGACACTTTTGTATTGAAATACCTGTTACTGGGAATTTTCAAACCTTGTTAACTGAGATTAGTTTTCATAGATTTTTTCGATGTTTACCTCTATAAGTAATTGAGGCTTCGTAGCTCAATTACTGGTATAAGGCTGAGCGCAGACTTGAGTCACGACAGTTTTAAAACAGACTATTGCTTTACAAAACATATGAAGATGCGCAAACTTCAAACAAAACGTCTCATAGACAAAATCGTCTAATACCTACAAGAACTGCACGGCGACAAGTCTGACTAACGATTGTCGGTTTCCCTTTTGTATGTATGCAGGCCCGCACATCAACGACAAAACAGTTTAGCGACGTACCCCCGGTACCCCTTCTCTTTTAGTCCCATCCGAGCGTTCTGAGAGTAAGCACCCAATATTTGCGCCTAAGTCGTTTTGCAAGTGTACGCGTAACTAGAACGCTTACTACAACAGTATCGATGAAGACTATTTTGATACCTACTGAAAAAGAATTGACGCAGACGGTGTGCGCCACGTCGTCGTAGTAGACAAAACAGTTTCGTTTTAGGTGTGCGACGTGTCGTAGGCAAGACAGTTTCGTTTTAGTTTTAAGGCAAACTTGTCTATGTGAGGAAAGTCTGTCTTAAAACTGTCTTGACTCCAATATGCGCTCAGCCTAAGTGAGACATTTTATCAGATTTAGACAAGTCATGACACGCTTATTTACAAACAGTCCAACTTCTTTTCATTTCCATTCACTTGTGCAACATAAAATATGCATTTGTTTTATAAACATTTCCACCTCTTTATATGATAAATGGTACATTTAGACCTCTTATAGTGGGACCCTCTATAAATAAGACAACTGTCATGTTAACCTGCCTATTTGGGAAACTGGGTAAATGAGAAGCCTGTATAAGTGATAAAAAATCTAAGTCCCTTCAGATCCCAGTTAACCAGGTTTCACTGTAAATATAAATGGCACTTGGAGTCGTCACCGCGTTTTGTCTTGTCTTGTCGTGCTGTAGAAAACGGCCTAAATAGTATCACCTAACTTACTGCCTCACACTTCAAACTCCACTGTATCTTGCGAAACACGGGTCTATTCTACCGCTGAACAGTGGCTTTGATCGTGCGTCAAAGATGTCAGCCTAAATGTTCCAAGTTTTGCAAGCTGCTTCTCCGCACCGCTGCAACAGGGCATTCTCGGTCGGTCGCTGATTCAAGAAGCCCAAAATCAACTGACAAAATAAATAATCAACTGCCAATTGTTTTTCGCTAGAGCTGCGGCATTGTATGAGAGGCAATAAAAAGTATCCGCCGAATGGTCTGGGCAAAAAATACAACACAGATTACAAAATGAGAATTTACGTGAATAATAGTAATAAGTAAAAACATTTTTTTATTTGTCTTGTTCGCCTTTGAGCATAGTTGCACCGCAGGTAAGCGCATACAAGGTCTAAGATGGTATTTTCCTCTGGCTTATACATACGACGGAACACAGTAAACTGCTTGGCTCCGGACTTTAATGTGAGGGTGGTAGCTAGCCAGGCGGACTGTATAGAGCCTACCACGTCGCGTGCTGTGTTTTGTATTATCTTACAACACGCGTCTATGCCCAGCATGCGATGAGGAAGTTTTATATTCTACCCCGTCCACACACGGGGAAGTCATGCATTAAGGTACAAGTCCGAGACGGGCTGCAAACTGCAGAATCCGCAGACCGCAACTCGCCGTCTGAATAACACCTTTAAGGTGCACACCTTAAAGGTAGTATTCCAACGGCGACCGCAAATTGCAACCGAAGATGACAGCAGCAGACAAGCGACACTGGTTCATACAAACCAATGTAACTTGCGGTCTTGTACCTTTATGTGTGGGGGTGCATGAAAAGAGCCTCCACGAGTGTCGATACTTCAGTACGTCCGGCGCACTCTGGGCAGTCAGCCCCGCTACCAACCTTGCTGACTGGCTAATCTTTTCACCACAGCATGAGCTATTTTCGTATAGCTCGTGCTGACATGAGAGAAAGACCTTTATGTGGACCTTCTTTCAACAATCTGTCGTACGGCTCTGCTCAGTGGTTCAATCAGCGCCACAGGAGACAAAACCAATTATAACTATCAATATAGTGCAATGATTTATGGCATGCTGCCTTTGTTCTCAATTTAATTATGTTGTAATTACTTTTTACGTAAAACAGGCCTTTTTGTTTCGTTTTTTTTACAAATAACCATGATTTATCGGGTAGAAGAATTGGGGCGACCTGCATTGCAAGCCTGCAGCGTTGGGGAAGGCAGAGGAACTCTTGAAGAAGATGGCCTAATATAGACACAGACTATTAAAATGGAAATACTTAATAATAATACGTGAAAGCCGAGGAGGATAAAGAAATTAAGTAAATACCTTGACTTGGTACACGACGTTCTCGACATGTGGGAGATAGAATCAGCAGTCATTGCTCTAATAGTCGTAACGGATAATGGTCTTATAGCCAACCTCCAGAGCCTCGACCAACTGATGAGGCTCTTGTTGGGTGGCTGGATCGAGGACTTGACACAGAAAACAGTACACCTTGACACAGCACGCATAATGAGGAGGTTCTTTTCTCTGGACCCCTAATCGCCGGCAGCTTGGACCCTGTTCCCACCGTAGAATATGATGTATGGTATTTAAACGTTTTTTTGTTTTTAATATTTCGTAGCCGTTTACTCCATGCCCAAGCAGATTAAATAAAAAAAAACCTTACATTAACTGATACTAAAAGTTTCAATCTAATTGAGTTGCAATGATAATAATTGCGTGATTATCCGTTTTACGATCTTTTTTTCAACTGGTTACACTTCAATTTAAACGCAGGCGCAACGATCTTGAATGGATAGGTAATCAAGGAAAACCTGTTGTTCCCGTTCCAACCTGACTTAACACCTGGTATTTTATCTATGAGAATGCTTACTAAGGTTTCTTAGGCTTAAGTAAAACTACATGCTATTGGTCTTTTTTTTTAGGCGAAGAAGAAGCTGTATGTGGTCATTACAACTTTTTATTTATTAATTACAAGCAACACGCTCTAAATTAGCTAACGTGTTTAAAATAAAAGAAATAATGTTTAAAAAAACACGGTACACTATTGAAAATGTGATACAAGTACTGGAACATTAAGCGCTAAATTTTTACAATTTCCCTGGGCCCCACGCTAGGATTCCCTGTGTCGTGGGGTCCAGTCTCTTCCCATCTTCTTCTTTCTTTTTAGTAAAAGAATATTAAGTACATACGCCAGCACATCAAGCTACTACAATCTGTCAAAGGACTATGGGCAGAAATATATGAAGCCTGGGCTCATCCACCAACAGAGATGGGATCTCTTTGAATATACCTACTTGTTCTTCGATAACTCATCTGCCTAGCCTTTTCCCAACTATGTTGGGGTCGGCTTCCAGTCGAACCGGATGCAGCTGAATATCAGTATTTTACATGGAGCAACTGCCTATCAGACCTCCACAACCCAGTAACTGGGTAATACGATACTCTTGGTAAGACTGGTTGTCAGACTTTCTGGCTTCTGACCAACAGTAACGACTGTCAAAGATCTACAAATGACAGCCGGGACCAACGGCTTTACGTGCTTTCCGAGGCACGGAGGAAACTCGCTATGGTAAATGGTCACCCATCCACAGACCAACCTCGGCAAGCGTGGCTTAACCCGGAAGATCGGTCTATGCGGCTGTAATTATTTAGCCACGAGTTCTTCGATAGCTATAAAGATATAAACTCATTTTTGTGAAGAATCCATGGGGTTATTTTGCTATAAATATTTTTCTCCTACCATAAATAAACTATAATCCTGCAAAGTAATGCTGTTATGACATTGTAGTTTTTATTGTCATCATAAGCTAGTTTTAATTCCAGGTGCAAAAAATATAAAAATACAAAAAAAAAGTCAGTTAATTATTTATTTTTTAACATTTTAATCAATATCAATAATAATATCGTTTAGATGACCTGCCGGTTTATTAAATTGTATGATGTGCCAACCTAATCCTAGATACCAATAGATACTCGACTGACTGAGAGAGCGGACAGTCGGCGCCCGGGCAAGCGTCCGAGAGGTGTGGAACTGTGGAGGGATGGAGAGTGTTGCAAATCACACGGGCGCAGGCGCATCTATTGTTTACCGTTATTTTAACCTGTGTAGCACTGTAATTATAGACACAATAGATAAACAATGGCGGCCGTACCGTTTTCGGTACACTTGGGCGGTTGAGATTAAAGTATGAATTTCCTGTTACAATAACAGTTTTATGACTACCAATTGTCTGTTTCTACAAAACATATTTAGGTGCATATCTTTTTTTTGCAATAGAATTGAAGGTAGTGCCAATAGTAACAATTTAAGTACAAACAGAATCCTTTACAATGGCATATGCCATAACTCTGTTTATAGGGTGAATTTTCTTAAAAGGAAAGCCGGACCAAAAAATGCTTACCTTGCTCAACTGTGATGCGTGAATTCCAGTAACTACTCGTTTCGAAAGGGAAGCCGATAGGAATAGAGTTGTATGGAGCCTTCGCCACTGGGACACAGCCCAATTTGACGCATGGTCATTTCTTTAATAGATTTTCATCTTTAGCGCGAAAGTATTAGGTTCAAGTTTGATTGGGAAAATTTTACAGTTTCGGGTAGTTTGACCTGCTGGCGTCTGTACATCGAGTATAGCTTACGCACTACTTCGTTCTGCCTAGCGTTTTCCCAAATATGTCGGGGTCAGCTCCCAGTCTAACCAGATGCGGCTGAATACCAGTATTTTACACGGAGCTACTGCCATCAGACCTCCACAACACAGTTACTGGGCAATTCCGACATCCTAAGGTTAGACCGCTCGTCACTGTCGTACTTCTGACTACCCGTATCGACAGGTATTCGTATGACTCCCGGGACCGACGGTTTAACATGCTCTCCGTGACACAGACGGTCACCCATCCACGGACAGACCGCGGCAAGTGCAGCTTAACTTAACGGGGTGCGCACACGCCCCCTATTTGCCGTATCTTCTAGTCGTACGAACGCAGGCTTGTGAGCCCCCCTACTTCGCTTTACTGGTCAATATAACAAGTTCTTCCAAAATATTGACATCTTCGCTGTTCCTACTGGGAAATTTAGAAGCCTTGTTCATAAAACTATATTAGATTTTGCTCCGTAATATTATTCACTATTACTTAGTCTGTATTTTTGATTTAAATGAAAAAAAAATCACTCTTTTTTCTTATTTCTTTTTGCATGCCTGTTTAGTTTTATCATTACCTAACCAAATTATAAAGTTGTAAACTGTAAGTGCACATCGCATTAGTTTTTATAACTTGTTTTTATAATATGTGGAAAATGTCGTTGGTTTGAGTTGGTCATTTACTCACTTTGTTGCTCAAATTTTGTGTAATACTACGAGTATAATGTGTAACCGTTTATTTTCCCTAATAAATAAAAAAAAATAAAAAAATAACCTTGCAAATCAAATGTTCCATGTGGTTTTTAATTAGCCACGAGCCCACATATTATGATAGACACAGAGTAACCAAAAGCGGTCGCATATATTTAATAGATAGACTTACTTATATTATTATCATCATCATCATTCAGCCGAATAACGTCCATTGCTGGACATAGGCCTCCCCCGAACAATGTCGGGGGGTTTGCCATAATCGCCACGCTTGGCAGGCGGGTTGGCGATCGCAGTATGGTTGTTAAAGTACTCAGAGAACGCTGCTGCCCATCTTCTAATGAATCCCTTAGTCGCCTTTTACGACACCCACGGGAAGAGATAGGGTAGTGCTATTCTTTACGTCCGACACCACACGGACGACGGAAAGACTTATATTAACAAACAACTAATTATAAGATCTATAATCTGACGTAAAACGAACGAAACAAAAGGAAAAATCCTTCCTTAATTAGACAGATTACCCACTCAAGACTACACATCCCTAATACGGATAAGCAATCAAGAAATCATGGCTAACAAACTCGGATTGTAGAAAACAAGTAAAAACTCAGGGTTGCGCCACCCCTACCGACTGAACCCCTGGTAGGGGCGCGCTACTATAAAACCCGACATATTTACGAGTTTTGTCTCCCCCCACTCTAGTTTGTCTGTGGTTTAAGTTGAGAGTGACAGCGGGGTAGTTCTAAATTTGAAATCAATTATGGCAGGCAAGAAAAACGGTAGTGATACTTTTTTGCTTAAAATCTCAGGATTGACTGCTAATGTCGGAGCCGCCCATCAGGGCGCCAATTCTAAAATCAAAATTGTTGACGAATCGCAACCAAACCACATTTTGACAGTTTTCGATGCACGAAAACGGTTACGTTGCGATTTGTCAACGATTTTGGTAGTAAAGTTGGCTGCTAGGCCTTGACAAATTATGCGTCTTGTTATTATTATTATATATATTATATTATTATAGCCGCAGCACAAGAAATGTATGCAATTTTCGATTGTTATGTTATTGACCTATTGGACACTCGTTTCGCGGCAGCACCAATATTCGCCAAAACCTTGTAACTGTGGCTCCTCCAGCTTCTGCGGAATATGAAAGTTGTGAGCCATCAATCAAATTTTGAAACGGGAATGTATCTTATTCTCCCAATGTTTCGACCAGGTTGCACTGATCGTGGTTCCGAGCAGACTGCATTATTGTAGTTAAATTCGAGTTAACCCGTTTCGTTACCATCCAACGCGAAAGATTTAAGGTTAATATTGATTCAAAAGTTATCAAACAAAAAGATTCCTGCGTAATGTTTTGATCCATATCGATAATTCAACCCTCATCAAGATGTCTCCATCCCAATTCACCGCCAGCAACGACATAAGCCTAGGTCAATTCCACTAAGCGTCGCCCGTAGTGCTATTGTCGCTTGCAGTCATGATATTAGTGTAGTATAAGTACCCAAGTAACAAAAGCTTCTATAACCAGGGTGTTATAACACCAAATAGTGATATAGTAGGCCTATAGTGGTAACCATTGTGCCTGCTTGTACTATAAAGGTTTTTAAAAGAGCGTTTTGGTTCTATAAGATTAAAGAGCATTTAAGTTCTATAATTTAGCTCTTAGAACGTTTACAGGACCATACAAAAGAATCTTTAAAGTGTTGCACTATAATAGATATGAAAAAAGCGATTATGGTACTATTTAGTACTATAGACGACCTTTCTGACACTTTTATGTATCTATTTTGCACTAATAATGCGTAAAAATAACTTTTACAGTACTAGTATTGTAGAAGTATCGAAAACATTATTACAGTATCAATCTGCACTATAAAAGTACCTTGCACAACCATTACGTAACCTTTTAGCTCATTAAAAGCTCCCTCAACATCGCTATGGCGCTAATTCTGTAAAAGTCATGAAAACTCTTCTATAGTACTAAATAGTACCATAGCGACTCCTAATGCACTACTAAGGTACTAAATCGTGACATAAAAGCACTAAAATTAATAATTAATGGACTAATTCGTTTTCGGTGAAAATGGCTGCTGTTTTTACGCCATGATAGCACATTAGCAGCACGGCTGGAGCCAATGTGTACTATAGCAGCCATAGTTGGGACAAGTCCTTATTTTATTAATTAAAATTTAATTATAACACGAAAATTATGAGGGCGCATTGTCAAATTTGAAATCAGCATAATTATTTTATCGATACAATTATTTTCGCAAGTGCAAGTTATGGCAGAATTACGATCCATGAATGTTTTGAAGTTGTCCTTTTTATTACATGTTACGTTAAGCAACAATTACCGATATATTTTCACAACACGAACAAAATGTGTGATAAAAAAGATCACTGGAATCGTTTACGGTGCAAAATAGCACTATAAAGATGTTTTGGTTACTTTTATAGTGCAAATTTGTGACATAAACGATGCAGAAACACTATTTTAGTACTAAAAAGCGTTTCTAGACACTTTTACTTTTCAACTATAGAGCTGATTTATCACCGTGAGAGCCTGTATGTAATGCTTATAGAATAAATCAGTGATAAAACTAGGGCCTATTTGGGGTTCTGTAAACGTTTACAACACCATTATAGTACTAATCATAAACACTAAATAGCACGCTCCAAAACGTTCTCAGGACTTTTATAGTACCAAATTTTGTTACTTGGGTAGTTAGCTTAGATTTAATATTTTACTTCCCCTCCATTGACTGGAGAGTGGAGACCCTTCGGGTCTCGCTAATAACTGCCCGGTTACGTAGCAAGCAGAACAAGAGACAAAAAATGTCTTAATTTTGTATTATTTGTTCTTTGTTCATTCGTTTTTAATACATGCACTGAAGTATAAATAAAATATAAAATGAACCTACACATGACAACATTATTCGGACTATTCGCACTATCGAAATCTAAATCTAAACTTCTCCTAAATAAACATTTATGACGTGTTCTTTTGGTATACAATTAAAACAGCTAACCAAACCCTTACTGTATATTTTCCCCTCTTAACTTTTAGTGATAAAACAACAGATTTAATTGCTATATACAGCTGGTAAGACGATAAATACTTTCGCTTCTACGTAATCCTCACTTCCATTCATCCATCATAAGAATAGACCATCCCATCCCTTTCTTAGACACAAGAAAGGGATGGGCACGAGATTAGACACAAGAGAATTCGCAGTAGCTGCCTACATTTTAATGACACCAACAAACTTTCTACCAAACGTTATAATAAATAACAACGGTTAACCCAGTCGCCAGGTTGCAAAAACGGGGTTTACCTTACAAAACGTCGGTCAGTCCTGAATTTTAGATTATGTTTAGGTTTTGTTATGAAAATTTCAAATTTTCAACCTTGAGTGACCCCGGTCACCCCTGTGCGCTTCGCCATCTTAGATTAAAGACCCCAAAAATGAGTTCTTATTAAATAACTCCTTATCTATGGGTACTACGCCAAAAATAGTGCTGTTCTGTGTCTGGTTGTCCTAACCTTAACATAATACACATACAAGGTAAAACTACCTCGCGACTGGGCTAGGTATCTCCAAGAAACTCTCGTTTTAGCTGTCAATCGAAGTATTGTGTTCTAAGAACTCAACTTTTGAAATGCATGTGCGAACATAATCACATACAAAAAAGAAAGTCGAGAATGCTGTTAAAAAAAATTAACGGAACGTTAGCGAATTTATAAAACGAGTTTATTTTGACAGTCAGTGAATATTTACGGTATATGTAATCCAGAATTTTGAATAACAACTGCAGTCCGCGATAATAAATCCCTCCTCCCAGCTATCTAATAACCCCGCCAATAACTATTCTAAATTCAAAAGAAAATTAAAATATACAAATTCGAAATTCTCATTCCGCTTATCATTTGAACCGCGAATAAACCCATAGGAAAATCGCTGCCTCGCTAATCTAAATTCGACTTTATAATTCGCGGTGCAAAGTTGATATTCGAATGCAATCCTAGCTTTGATACATCGTAAGTTTTCAAAACGTGTAATGGTGCGCCACGGTTGAATTTTTTTTCTCTGTTCGGAGTTCGGAATGAATATTTTTAAATTTTATTTGATGCCAGGTAGTGCGGAATGCTAAATACGGTGTGTGGTGAAAATATTTAAAAAAATATGTGGACTAGTTTCCTGCGCCTTTACAGTTCGTTTAATCTATACACTATGGCCCACGCTGGGCAAGATTCAACATATTTTCCTTTTTTGAAAACTAGTGGAACATCGAACTCTCATCTAATGCCACTAACAACGAGTATTCAACATCCAGTCTAAATAAAAACAAAATATGCAGCAAAAATAACCTTTTAAAAAAATAGTGTCTCGCTTCAATGCTATCTCTCCTCGAGATTGCAATCCAAAAATGACACTGACTCAGAGATATAGAAGAAAATAATTGCTATATTGTTTTCACGATAAGTTGATTAAAATGACACATGTCATTATGAGATGCTAGACATGTGACTACAGTCGATTCAACTATCGATAAAATTTGTAAAATTTCAGCGAGAATTTGACAAATTATTGCAATCTGATTGTATGTAGATTCCAAATACCTTGTGATTTAAGTAATTAGGATTAAGTCAATTAGCATGCACATCTTCAACAATAGACGATTACGTGCTGATGAATGTGATAATGAATCCAGCAGGTATGGGATGAGTGATAAATGTTTATTTACTACCAATAACCAAATGTAACCCAGTAGCCGGGTCACAAAAAAGGGGTTTACCTTGCGAAAGGTCCGTCAGTCCTGAATTTTGGATGTGTTTAGGTGTTTTTATGAAAAGCTGACAGACAGAGAAACAGACAGCCAAACAGAAAGACGGACATGGGACAATACCTCTTTTTTTGAATCGGGAATGAAAAATAAGAAAAAATAATTGTGATTTTTATCTACTTCAAAGCGCAATATGTCGTAAACTTTTAGCCATAAAAAATACTTAAGACAAGTATTGTAGGGAATTTAATTTTCTACAAAATTGGTGTGATAAATTTTTGGCATAAAACTAGGGTTTCTGTTTTCTCGACATATTCTTTTTCTCGGGTTTCGAGAATTCTCGAGACCGATTTCTCGGGTTTCTCGGGTCTTTCGAGAAATTTTTAAAAACCTTAAAAAACATCTTATGCCCGTTTTCTGGGGTACTCTTGAACGTAGTTTATCTGTTCGATAGCGCTATTGGTTCGATAAACTGACTCATTGCGTTTCTGGACACCCCAGTCACAAGATAATCCTAGTTCAAATTTCAGATAACTTATTTTTCCGGTTTTTGAGGTACTCCTAATCGTAGTTTATCTATTCTACCACTATTGGTTCGATAAACTGACACGTTGCGTTTCTGGACACCCCACTCAGAAGATGATCTTAGTTCAAACTTCAGTTAACATAACTGACCAATTTGGGGAATTTATCGGTTCTAGAACTTTATTTGTCGTTTTATATCATATTTTATACAAGAGCATTTGGAGTTTTATTATTAGTATTTTATTTTGGATACTGAGTTTTGGATTCCCAATGAAATGGACTCGAGTAGTTCATAGGAGTCTGATTTGGAAGTGCTGGAGGCTATTTCAAATATATCAGTACCACTAAAAAAGGCATTGAAGAAATCCATCCGAAATGTTCACGGATATCGGATCTTTGTGAAATAACCAATCCTGCCCTAGAACCCATTCATACACCAGAAATAGGTACGGTAGCCTAGGAATATTATTCTTTCAAATAAAATTTAAAATATTTTGGTTTCATAGTTTTATTGTGTTGTTGCTATGATGAAAAATAACAAAGAGAAAACATTGTGTTTTTTTTACATTTTATGTATGTAATGGTTCGTTTTAAAATCATTGCATAAACCAGAGGAGATTTTCATTTAAACCTGGTGCCTACCTGAAAAAAGTTGTAAAGTTTAAGGCGAGAAAAATATATTTAGCTGGGCTAAAAAAAGAGATCCCACCTAGTGGTCAATTTACGAACTTACTTATTGTTTGGATAATTGTCGATGTTGTATTCGAGAACGATTAGATGAACGGGGTTTATCTTACAGTTAATTTTTATTTGACGTTATAAGTCACATTATATTTATTTATTTATTTATATACTCTTTATTGTACATTACACCAGGTTAACACAAAAAGGAAATACAATTTAAATACAAAAATGCACAATGGGCACAATTATAATAAGAGTAATCGGAGTTGGTGGTATATTAGGTGTCTGTTTCGCTTGCCTCGCTTACTCGCGCCTCGTAAAGTGAACAATGAAGCCAAAATGCAAAGATTACGCAAATTTTAAGCCAATTTTACAGTAATAAATGTAAGTCTTTGATTTCTCGAGTTCTTGAGTTCTCGAGGTGTTTTTTCTTGTCTCGAAGTTGGCATGATTTCTCGACATTTCTCGCCTCGAGAATTCTCGAGCAGAAACCCTACATAAAACCCATAAGGAGTTATTTAATAAAAACTCATTTTTGGGGTCTTTTATCCAAGACGGCAAAGTGCGCCGAGGTCACTCAAGGTACAAAATTTGTAATATTCATAAGAACACCTATCCTTATCACATATCCAAAATTCAGGACTGGCCGACCTTTTGCAAGGCGACTGGGCCATAATGACCCTTATTCTAATTATTCAATCAACTGCGCCTATCGTCTATAATTATTACGATAGTCAAAATATTCATTCAGTTAAATATAAATTTATCGAAATTATTTTATCGATACGCACGTCTCTGGCAACTGGTACCATCTGACGCAAGTTTGAAAACGCGTCGGGGTTTTTTCCATAATCATTTATGTAATATATAATTATGGCGCTACACACATATAACTGTATTGTTTCTATGTTTCTGATTTTAAAACAACCTTCTGGGTAACGCTTTACTAATCTTTTAAATTGATTTAATACATATTGAATTAAATTGTCATAAACAATCGCCATTACAATTTATTTTCATGTCATGAACTGACTTCTGCCAAATTAATCAACTTACCGTGAAAACAATATAATGATGATATTACACGGCTCACTTCTGCCTTTCAATTTAGATGAAGCAACCAAATTGAACCATGTAAACTTAAAGGTGAATCATTCAATATCATGAATCAATAGCATATGCTTTCATTTTTGCACCTTTCAACCAAAGTGAATCAATGTGGTTGAACCGTGTAATATCGCCTTAACGCTTAACTATGTAGGTTTGAAGACTAGCATCAGGGGCCCAATTCTCCTAAAATAAATCTTGATAAAACACAACCGAACCAAGGCCGAACCGTTCATTCGGACAGTTCTCAATTTCAAAAGCTGTCAAATTGTTTGACACAAAAAACAAAAACAATCATTTTGAAAGTTTTCGAAAACAAAAACTGACTGACGGTTGTGGTTAGATTGCGTTTGACAACAATTTATTTTAGGAGAATTAGGCCCCAGAAGTCGGTGCAATTCTACACTGAAACAAATAGAAGCCACCGACTTATGAAACTGTTAATTTTATATTATGGTAATTATTTTATTCCTTTTTTTTGAAGCCTAGTTTTACTTTCTTTTTTTTTCTTTTCTACTGCTGTGAAACGACGTTATCAACTTCAATCGCTTCAAAAGAAAATAATTTACACTACAATAATAAATTACAAAAGATTCAGTTTTAAATTTTCACACTGAATCACTCAGCTCAAAAACAATCAATTAATTCCTCACCCATCCACCCATAAATTACGTGAAATGTTGATTGTGGCAATCATTGAAGGACATATTCGTCAGTGGACGGGTACAGCCTAAATGACAGTAAGGCTGAGCCATCCACCAGAACTGTGCTAAGCTGCGTAGCGAGGAATGTATTTTGTAAGCACCAATAGAATCACTTCATTTATCTAGCTTCGCTCTGCGCAGCTCTGGTGGATATGGGCTTAGCGATGCGAGGTTTTTGTTCATACAAAACAAGCAAGAAATGCGAGCGAGGGATGTGTTGCGAGGAATGTGTTACGAGGAATGTGTTGCTAGGAATGTGTGTTATTCGCCCTCATATTCGAAAAGAGTCCGCCACCTATCCTCGCACCGCTCATTTGTACACATTACACATTCCTCGTACAGCTCTGGTGGATAGGGTCACACCGTTTCACATCTTCGCTACACATTTTCGCACCGCATATTTTCCTCGCACAGCTCTGGTGGATGCTCCAATACTGAGCATCCACCAGAGCTGTGCGGCCTCAGCCTAATAGTTGTATAATTATCTATTCCAGTAGTGCGTAATATGTTCAGTAAATCACTGAAGACATAGCTTACTCTACGATATATCGTCTCAGCTTAATTGCAACTAACTAAGCCTTTGATTAATTATAATCAATGTTGATTACATTTGTATGTAATGTATATTAGCAGTGATAGCCAGAGATCGGAATAGGTAGAGTATATTTAACTAAACTTCGAGGAAGAAAGTAACATAGAGTGAATAATGGTGCCGATTCTCTTGTTCACCAACTACTAAACTAAAATTAGAGAATTGCTATCTTTTACTAACAGATAGCGCGAGAAAAGGACGGTGATAGATAACAACTAAGTTAGAGATGTCAAATTAGTTTACGCCTTGAACTTCACCGTGTTTTTAGTCGACACGTTTTAAATGTCGTCTTGTATGGAACTTTTAGTTCAACTAAATTTGACAGCTCTTATTTACGTATGCCTCTTTCTTATTTTATTAGAGTGAAAAAGATGGCAATAGCCTAAATTAAGTTTAGTTTGTCCTTAACAGAATCGGCATCAATACCTCCTCTAAAATCCCGGAATAATTTTATTGACGTTTTAATCCCGGGATTTAAAAATCACGAATTATTTATTGGACTTTAGTTATAGCACAGTCTACCTATATCTTACTCCTTACAGTCGGTCAACGTAGAACATTGTCACAGAGCAATCGTGCGGGGGGTTGCGGGGTGAAGGGGCGGAGGTTATGTCCCGAGTAGCCATACTGCTACTCGGGACATAAATTCCAGGGCTCGCACTTTTTGATTTCAAATTTGATTGATATCGTTCATAGAAATTATATCAATTTATTATTGATATGTATGTGTACCTATTACGAGAATATTATTATAAAGTCTGTTTACTAATCCAAGATGGCGGCATACATACATTTTCAAATGATTGTTCGTGGGAAGTTATTTCCACGGTTTTCGGGGTCACTGATGCCGAAAATAACGTCAAAATCCAAATCCAAGATGGCGGCCATGAAAATTAGTAAATTAGTCGTCATGGATGTCAAATCCAAGGTTTTCTGGGGTGCGGATGCCGAAAATGAGGTCAAAATCGAAATCCAAGATGGCGGCTACAAAAATGTCAAATTCGTCGTCACGGGTGTCATTTCTATGGTTTTCGGGGGTACTGATGCCGAAATTGAGGTCAAAATCCATTTCCAAGATGGCGGCTATTAAAATTTCAATTTAACCATCATGGGTGTCATTTCCATGGTTTTCGGGGATGCTGATGCCGAAAATGAGGTCAAAATCCATTTCCAACATGGCGGCTATTAAAATTTCAATTTAACCATCATGGGTGTCATTTCCATGGTTTTCGGGGATGCTGATGCCGAAAATGAGGTCAAAATCCATTTCCAAGATGGCGGCTATTAAAATTTCAATTTAATCATCACGGGTGTCATTTCCATGGTTTTCGGGGATGCTGATGCCGAGAATGAGGTCAAAATCCATTTCCAAGATGGCGGCTATTAAAATTTCAATTTAACCATCATGGGTGTCATTTCCATGGTTTTCGGGGATGCTGATGCCAAAAATGAGGTCAAAATCTATATGCAAGATGGCGGCCATAAAAAATTCAAATTAGCCGTTATGGGTGTCAAATCCATGATTTTCAGGGACGCTGATTACAAAAACAAGATCAATTCTCAAACACCAAGATAGGGACCACGTTTTACCTGGCAAATCTCATTTAACTGGTAAATTTTTTGACCGACTTGTATTATCGAGGAATACTTAGGCTTTATTTCCGGCATCAGCACTCACGAAAACCATAGAAGTTATAACCATGAATAATAAGTAATTTTCTATGACTCCATCGTAAACTTGCGAATAATTTATGACTCTTACCTACCCCCGCAAGCGTTAGCCACTGCGACTGTAACCTCGACAAAATTTGTAGTTTTAATAATATTGTTAGAATATTCCAGGATAAGATGGTGAAACTGCTGCTACATACCTTTGCATTATTTTGTCAATCGTCAAAATTACGAAAAAATAAAACAAAAAGAAAAGAAGGTAGAAACTGCGATACTACCACTCGTCTACTACTACATCAAAACAGGGTTGATGCGTTCTGTTAATAAATGCAGTCATAGAATTGAATCGTTTTATTTATTTCAATGTTAAAATCAAACTTCTAATATTCACGGATCTATAAATGAGGGGCCAGACCTACCTAGATCTCTGTCGACCACTTTGAGGATAACAGGCGTAATGGCGTTGCCCAGTCCCTTCATTATAATTTTGCGAGTAATCATAAACTCGCATGACAGCTGTCAACTGAGTTTATAAACTTCAAAACTCGTCCAACTGCAGTGGCCACACTCAAGTTAACACGTAACGCAATTAAAACGCAGCGTCCACGCTAACGAATCGCACAGCGACACTTCACGTCAAGTGTCGTGTGAACCCGTGTATTATTAAAGCTTTTTGGTGGACTAGTTTTTTGAAACCAGATTTTTATTAATGAAAATAGGCGTTTAAAAAAAATATAAATTCCAAAGAGATAATGTTACAATTTAGGCTTTCATTAAAATATTTTTCATCTTGTTAACATTTAATGAGTAATGACATCCACAAGTGAGCCATCCCTAATCCTCATGATAAAATGTGTCCATTTAATCAAATACAAGGTTTACTTCTGCACATAAGTACCTCTTTGTGTCCTCTGCATTAATTTGTTGATTTATAGTGAATGGCCTTTATGGTCAAAATACACGTCCGATAGTTGCTTCTGGAAGCCGGATCCGACTATCTGATCGGATTCAGGAAATACACGTACGATTCTCGTGTCCGATTTTTCTGGACGACGACGACGCCCGGTCGATGCTTACCGTTCTGACATCCGATCCGATAGTCTGATCGTACGTGTAATTCATGTTCAAACAAATGTATGACGCGGAGGCCTTCAGATAGTCTGATCAGACTATCGGAACCTACTATCGGAGGAAAGTATTTTGACCCTTAGAGCCCAAATACACGTCCGATACTTGCCTCCGATAGTCGGTTCTTCTTGTCTTCTGGGCACGTTACCAGTTGACAGCGATGTGAAGAATATTTTAATAGCTCTCTTTTAGTTTATAGTTTTATATTAGGACATACATATATACTCTCACGTCTTTTCCCATGGGGGTAGGCAGAAAATGTAGAACGCCACATGCTACGATCCTTATACTCCTTTCGCTTCGTCCACGTTCACACATCTTGTCATACACGCACGCCGGTTGAGAGGACTACGCACCTGTCCTTCTTGAAGAACATCACCAATAACATCAATGTATGTCCTTCTAGGTCGTCCTCTACTGGTGTTTCCACTGACATCCGCCTTATAGATTCCTTTTGTTAATCGCCGTTCACTCATTCTCTCAACATGACCAAACCACCTAAGCATTGTCCTATCAAATTAGGATATATTTTTATTTATTTGTATATGTACAGGGTGTTAATGAATTCGTGTAATTCCTTCAAACCGCGTGATCTACTGGTGACACTGATTGACCCTGCATAGGTTTTTTTAAAAATCAACAAAAAAAAAATTCAAATTTACCATTGTATTCTGTATCTAAGTAATTTTAGCGTCTCAAGTTAACAGACTGCGTGAAGTGATATCGCGCTAGTCGTTCCCGTCAGCTGTGTCGCCGTGACTTCATTAATTTATGCAAGGCATCGAAATTTTCTATCACACAAAAATTTAATTTGGGAAAAAAAAAATGTTTTTTTTTGTTTTAATCAATCTAAATCCCGTGCGGGGTTAATCCATACCATTAATAGATCATGTGGTTTGAAGGAATTACACGAATTCGTTAACACCCTGTATAATAGGCATGTTGACAGCATCAATAAATTGCAAATCTAATTAGTCCGCCAGTTAGAGTTTTTAAAAATAATAGACACGTATTTTTTCTTTTGTTAAATCCATGAATATTTGGAAAGATAAAACGCATCAAAACTCGAGAGTGGGGGCTTGTGATTGTGACGTCAGAAGCAAGTAAAAATTGTACTTGCTTGTGACGTTTTGCCAATTTTAAAAGTGTCGTATCTTCGTCAATTTTGGTTTACGTAACAAAAGAAAAAATACGGGTCAAATATTTTTTGATAATCTAACTAACGGACTGCTTAATTAGATTTTTTCAGTCAAAAACCCTATTGTGTAAATATTCCTAATAATTAAAAACGTATCTTATGAATATCAGCCTGTAACTCTCCCACTGCTGGGCAAAGGCCTCTTCTCATGTAGAAAAGGAACGAGCATTGATCACCACGCTTGCTCACTGCGGATTGGCGATTTGAGAACATTAAGTCCAAGTTTCCTCACGATATTTTCCTTCATCGTATGTCAGCGGCGTCTAGATTAACTAAGAAAGTACATATGACATTGAAAAATTCACATTGGTACCTGTCTAGCTTAGAACCCGCAACCCGGTGCTTAACAAGCGGGTCTGTTACCTCTGGGCAACCACGACATGCATTTTAAAATGTATCTTAATTAATATTTTATTTTGTTTCAGATTTTGAACACTCGTTTGGATCAGAAGGTAAGAAAGTTACATTTATTGCCATAAATACTTCTCCCAGGAATACAAGCTCGTTAGCACATAATAATATCGAAGGTCATAAAATTTATGACATCCATTATCATGTTCTAAAAGCATTTACGACATATTTATTACACGAACAAATACCGTTAGCTAAAGGGCTATAAATTATTAATTAGGCTGTGGATTACGATGATGGAGACTTTCTAACCTTGCTGCCTAATTCAGGTATTTTTTGAAGCAAGAAGTTTTCCTTTTATGGTACGCATGGCTACATTCAATCTAAAGTATGAGCTTATCTAAAAACCGAACCTGATATATTTTAAAGCAAATTGCTCATCTGAAAAATATAGAACCTGCCCATCAGACTACACAAGATTAGTTCCTATTTTAATTTATTTTTTTGGTAAATTAACAAATCTTTCATAGTAATATGTGTTTCATTCTTATAAAAATGCAGGCGACTCGCTCTGAGGAAAAAAACATATGATCACGTTAGGTATGCGTGAACCTTCGCCTGAAATCCTAATTAGCTCTGCCGCTAGCCAGGCACTGCATAGAAACGTCATTATATCAAAAACTGTTGAGGTACAAAATATTTACAATTAATATTATTTAGAGCTCTTAAGGCCTCTACACACCAAAGCCGCCGGCCCGGCGGCTTCACCCGGCAGGTTATTGCCAGCGGGTTATTGCGTCCAACTAAGCGAGCGAACATGACGCAAAACAATTAGTGAGGTCCGCCAGGCTTGTTTTGCATCATGTTCGCTCTCTTAGTTGACCGCAATAACCCGCTGGCAATAACCTGCCGGGTGAAGCCGCCGGGCCGGCGGCTTTGGTGTGTAGAGGCCTTTACACACCACGTTTTTTTTCAGGCGCCGTCGACGCGCGTTTCTCTATCGCGCGTTGTCGGCGCTGCTAAACTCGAAATAAGTAGATTACTTGCGATTGCATCGCTGCAAACTCACGAGAAATGCGCTACAGAAGCGCGTGAGCAACTCTCCTTGCAAAGTAAAACGCCTGTAAAACGCGCGCGAAGGAGCGTGCATCGCGCTACAGACGCGCGTGAAAACTCCGACCGATTAAAACGCGCTGTACGTATGTGTTTGCAGCTAAAGAGACGCACTGTGCCAGCGCGTCTGTATCGATGTAACTCCGCGCTACGAGCGCGTCGACAGCTCGCGAAAAAGTCGTCATCTGCATACTACAATTTTATGAACGTGTGAATAGGTAAATTGGTTGCGATAACATCGCGTTTGCAGCGCGTTATAGTTGCGGGTTGCGGGCGACGCGCGTCGACAGCGCCTGAAAAAAACGTGGTGTTTAAGAGCCCTTAGGTACAAAATAAGGTCTTAATGATTAGTCCGTCGAAAAATCTGATTGGGGCTGCCAGGTAGAAAAACAGCTTACATTTATTATTCTTAGCACTGACTAAAATAAATAAATCTTGTAATATCTTGAAGTACCTACCTTTCATAGACTAGTCTGTTACGTCACCAGACGTTGTCGAGTAACCTTAAAGTACAGTACGTACCGACCCGGGATCGAACCGTCGACCGGCGGCGACCTTTGTGTGGAACGCCCTTCGGTGTAGACTGCTGGGTTAACTAAATGGTTCAGTGCCGATCTTCATGAATTACTAATGTAGTTGGGTCAGAATGATTAACACTTCGTTAACGGTGAAGGAAAAATATAGTGAGAAAACGTGAACCACAGAGAGGGCTTTAAAAAGTTTTGCAATGATGTGTCTGCTAACCCGCAGTAGCCCAGATTCAGAACCTTTTCTACAAAGTTAGTCAGAATAGAATAGAATAGAAATATTTATTTGCTTAGAATGTAGGTATTACAGATAAGGTGTTAACAAATTGTTAGTGAGTCCATGTACATTCTACCTTGCGGCATGCAAAAATTAAAAAGTACAGCTAAATCTTAAATTAAATCACAGTGTGCTAGTGCTAGATTATAACATTAAATTATACTTTGGATGCGAGGTAGTTAATTGTAAAATCTTATAATAGATATCTTAACATCTAAAATTTTAAGTAATAAAAATAAACTATACAGGGTGTTAACGAATTCGTGTAATTCCTTCAAACTGCGTGTTCTACTGGTGACACTGATTGACCCTGCATAGGTTTTTTTCAAAACCAACAAAAAAAAGTTTTCAAAAAATGAACCATGGTATTCTGTATTTGAGTAATTTTAGCGTCCCAAGATAACTAACTACGTGGAGCGATATCGCGCTAGTCATGCCCGTCAGCTGTGTCGCCGTGCCTCCATTAATTTATGCATGGCATCGAAATTTTCTATCACATGAAAAAAATTATTGGAAAAAAAAAAGTTTATTTTTATTTTTAATCTATCCAAATCCCGTGCGGGGTTCATCTATACTATTAGTAGATCATGGGGTTTAAAGGAATTACACGAATTCGTTAACACCCTGTATAAATTCAAATTAAAGTAATTTATCTGTTAAAAAATCTGTAACAGAGTAATAACACTTTTCTATAAGAAAGGGGGTACTTATCCGCAGGCCACTTTAAGTATCGCTGATGACAGTTTTAAAGCAACTGGTATTTCATAATTACTTAATTTTTATTTCCATGGAAAATGATTATTATTTTAGTTTTGAGGTCATCCGTACCCAAAGGGTAAAACGGGACCCTATTACTAAGACTCCGCTGTCCGTCCGTCCGTCCGTCTGTCACCAGGCTGTATCTCATGAACCGTGATAGTTAGACAGTTGAAATTTTCACAGATGATGTATTTCTGTTGCCGCTATAACAACAAATACAAAAAAAAACAGAATAAAATCAATATTTAAGGGGACTCCCATACAACAGAAATGATTTTTTTGCCGTTTTTGTAGATAATGATACGGAACTTTTCGTACGAGTCCGCCTCGCACTTGGCCGGTTTTTTTTTAAATATTCTTCATCTCTCGTTTAGTTACAGATTCAGAAAATGATAATTCTAATCCGTGACCCCAAATATGACCTAAAATGTAAACACAGCTGATCGTAGCTGAGGATAGATAGATTTTAGCATATTTTTTATGAAATTTTTGATCAGCTATTTCTCTTATACTAGTGACTTTTGGGGAAAGTCGTAGAACAAAATTTTGTTATTCATTATTATGAGTACTTAACACCCTTTTGGATTAGTACCTCCTTTCCGACTAACCTTGTATAAGCAGTTGTCGACCGATTCTCTTTTGGTTTGGTATTTCGTTCCGTCTACGATTCTCGTAACGAGAGAAAAAGAGATGGCTTACCAAATCGTTCGACAACTGACTAATAGAATCGTTCTGAATCATGGGGCAGATCACCGTGGGGGGCTAAGGCCTGAACCCTTCTCTTTTTGAGAAGAAGCCCAGCTGTGGGACAGCAATGAGCTGATTATGCTAGGTTTTATATTTTTGGTTGTTGTTAGTTTTCAAATTAGGGGCTGTATGGGTGTCGTTACGCCGGTTTTTTTTTTTTTTTTTTGTTGGACTGCTGTAGGTCGTCCTTGGGTACGGTTTCTACGTAACCGGGCAGTTATTGGCGAGACCTGAAGGGTCTCCAGCCAATGGGGGGGAAGTAAAATACATAACCTAAGCTAACTACCTGTACTACCCTAACATCATGACTACCTGCAACAACAGCACTAAGGGCGACCCCTAGTGGGACTCTGACCTCGGCTTAGGGCGTTGCTGGCGTGGACATAGGGGGGGGACAGCTTGATGAGGGCTGAATTATCGGTGTGACTGCGGAGTCTGAAGAGTCGACCGGCTCTACGACGGGAGAGCTCGGTGGATCGTGACCGGCCGGTTTTTTTTTGAAGGTTTACGCGGTCTTATACCTACAGTGGTACATCAGGAGTTCGGTAATGATGGTATTTGGTGGGGGAAGGATGCTATCGCCATTTACTGGAGTAATTTCAAATCTCAGACTATGGGTATTACATTAACATAATATATCAGCACGCCTGTAGCAGAGTAGCAGTGTAGCAGAGGTGTATATATAAACCCCCATTTCGCAGTTGTGTTTAAGTCCCATGTAGTAGGGGGCGTATTGCCATCAACCGGGCACAAATCCAGATTTCGGGCTGCTACTGAGAAATTCCACACGGAAAACCCCAATAACCCTTTGCCAAAAGATACCCTGTGAAAAAGATTCGTGTTATGTCTCGTGGTGTATTTTGTGTGCTATTTCGTGTTGTGTGTTGTTTCGTATACTGTGTTGTTTCGTATACTGCGTTGTGGTGTATTTGGGTGTATGCCGCATATACCAAAACTTGCAGAAGATTCTCACTTGACTTGGTCGAGTTTAAACCCTAGACGCACCTGATGATAAACGCAGACAAGGTCTAAGATGGAGCACACGAATCCAAGAAACAGAGACATAGAAGGATTCCCCTATACCCCTCTGGCTCTCACATACAAATGACGGAACACAGTAAACTGCTTGGTGCTTTAATGTTCAGGTGGAAGCTTGCCAGGCGGACCGATAGATCCTACCACCAGCGTGCTAGGTTTTGTTGAATCTTAGAACACGCGTCTATTCCCAGAGTTGCATATAAATTCACTCATTATGCCAACCGGCAACCTCACAGCCGAGTGATTCTCAATAAAAACATTCTATTCTATTTTAATATAACCTGCACCTGTAGTGAAAACCTTTCAACAATTGGAAACAACGGATTCCGGTGAAAAGATTCGCCATATTGTGAGCGGAAACGGAAATCATTGTTTGGCCTGTGCCGCGAAACCTAGCTTTTGTCGTTTTTTATTCAGCCATTGAATGGGACGCGTTATAAATATTCAAAAATATTTATAGCCAGCTTTATTTTCTGTCGGATTGTCATTTAGATTCTATTTTTTAGTGGCACTGGCACGTCTTTAGAGCCCAAATACACGTCCGATACTTGCCTCCGATAGTCGGTTCCGATAGTCTGATCAGACTATCTGACTATCTCCGCGTCATACATTTGTTTGAACATGAATTACACGTACGATCAGACTATCGGATCGGATGTCAGAATCGTAAGCAAGACGGGGAGTCGTCGTCCAAAAAAAAATCGGGCACGAGAATCGTACGTGTATTTCATGAATCCGATCAGATAGTCGGATCCGGCTCCCGGAACCAACTATCGGACGTGTATTTTGACCCTTACGCCCCTTTCAAATGGCAGTCCAGTTTTTTGCAGGATCCCGTTTGATGGCGAATGTATTTATATGCTAGCGTTCACACGAGCATCCCGTATGCGATCCTGCAAAAAACCGATCCGGTCGAATTGTGCCATTCGGTTTTGTCACTAGAAACTGGATCCGTCGTCCAGTAAAAAGCGGGATCCCGTTTAGTCACACATATATTTCAATAGCAGTGTTCACACGGCTTCGGGACCTTCGGACCAGCTTTTTGCGGGACCAGCTGCAAAACTGAACTGCCATGTGATGTGAACACAGCGTCCAGTTTTGCAGGATACAGTAAAAAGCTGGTCCTGCAAAACTGGACTGCCGTGTGAAAGAAGCGTTACGGTTTATAGACCTCGATAGAGATGTACAAATCCATACCTACCTTAGAAGCGGTTCGTGGTTAGTTAATAAACGAGCGGATCGTACGATTTGCAATGTTAAGCCGCGCTGTCCACGGTTAGTCTGTGGATGGGTGACCGCTTGTTATACATCGAGACCCCTCCGTGCCTCGGAGAGCACGTTAACACATTCGAGTCCACCACCTTTTCATAGAGCTCATATGCCATCCCGCCATACATATTGCTAGTGGACCTTCCAGGACCCACGGAATTACGTTTGCGCTAAGAGTGAACCCTCGAGGAAAGTTCCTGGCATTAGGTTAAAAACCGTAAAAATATGCTACTACGTCGTAAAATAGGTGTTCGCTTCTTTCATGACGGTGCATTTTCCAAGAAAAACCTACATTAAAATGAGCCCTCCACGAGGGCACCCGGCATGGCGAATGCGACTACAGACCTCCCTCCTGGAGGGCGCACCCGGCACTGAACGTGTTAAGCCGTCGGTCCCGGGTGGCATATTACTACGATAGTCGTCCGAAAGTCTGACAACCTGTCGAACCTTAGGATATCGGCATTGCCCAGAGCCTGGGTTGCGGAGGTCTGATGGCAGTCGCTCCGTGTAAAATACTGGTATTCAGCCACATTAGGTTAGACTGGAAGCCCTAACATAGTTGGGAAAAGACAAGGCAGGCTAGGAATTTTATTTTTAATGAAGGTAAATCCATGCGCGGTCAATCTACACCAGTAGATCATGTCGTTTCAAGGAATTATACGAATTCGTTTAAGTCCCGTATTCATTGTAAACATTTGTTGCACAACAGTTGCTCAACACCACAGTTTCTCATCATCAAAGTTTCTGGCAACAATGTTTACAGCCGTACTTCCCGTCCACACGCCAGTTTGCGTTCAAATATTGCCCGAGGAAGTAGTGCTGTTGGGTTATGCGTATTTAATATTGTATTTTTCTAAAATTGAAATAATTCTATCAACTTCATTATTTATCATTGCTCCACACTACTGCCATGTTTAAAACTTGTTTACAAACACGTCCACAACAACATTAGTTGCTAAACTGATGTTTTCGCTCGCCGAGCGGCAATTCTTCAACATGGCGTGGTCAACTCCGCAACACAAATGTTCGCTGCAACATGTTGACAGTAACTCAGCAACATGTTTGTGCAACTATGTTTATAAACAAATGTTTTCAATGAATACGGGGCTTTAATTGCGGCATCGCAAAAAACTGTCAATGGGGAGGAAAACGTAAAATGAAAGTAGATGGCAGCAGCTCTGTTGGTACTAATTACAACCAATCAGAATGAGTTAAATTGTCATCGGCAATAATGTCAAACAAACTTTAACCAATGAAACTGCTGTGATACCAGCGATGATAGCGCCATTAGTTCCCCAGTTTCCTACCCCATTGTCATGTTTTTCTTAGTTTAATAAACTCTCTCTTTTGAAATTAAAGAAACTCTCGTGTTATTCATGCGTTCGTTTTCACAAGAAAACGTATTTCTATGTAGATCGCAGTGCTGTAGTGTTTGCAGTTTCAATACTAGGTAGTGGAGGAGTCATCAAGTGGCATGTCTATTTCGAAACTAGGGATGGGACACGCCGCCTCTTTTTTCTACCTGGTTTTAATTTATGATTTTATTAGTTGACTGCAGTGTTGCGTAGTTCAAATGTGGCGTAATAGATGTCGCCAGAGCAGGATTAACCAGTAACGCGGCTGCCCACCCTCTTAACATAACCCCGTTCCTTGTTGTGAACCTTATGTTACTTCTAGTAAATAGTTCTTGAATTTCTTTAGTATTTTTAGTAAGGTTCTTGCGGATCTTTTCTTCGTAACCGGACAGTTATTGGCGAGACTTGAAGAGTCTCCAGCCAATGGAAGGAAGTAAAATACTTAACCTAAGCTAATTACTTATACTACACTAACATCATCACTACTAGCAACAACGGCACTAAGGGCGACCCCTGGTAGGACTCGGACCTAGGCTCAGGGCGTCGCTGGTGGGAGATTGGAAGTGAGACAGCTTGATAAGGGCTGAATTAAGGGTGTGACTGCAGCCATCGCCTCTTTCTGCGAGGAGGTGATGGTGACCAAAGAGGGAGCGGAGAAGGAGAGAGAGGCAGCTGCCACTCTCCCTTCCCGCGCCAGACGCACCGGGCGCCGGAGGGCGCGCGACGATCTCCGGCCACCGTAGTGTGTGGCCTGCGGGCGGCGGGTTGGGGGACCCGCCGCCCGACCAGTAACAGGCCCGAGAAGGCGGCGCGCTGTGTTCCATGCGCGCCTCTCAGGAGGACGTGGAGCAAGGCCCCACAGAAGAAGAGGTCTGCCAGGGGCTGGCGGACCGAGACCTGCCGGGGTCGCGGTGCATGCAGCTGCGAATCCCGCGACCCCAGCTAAGGATCAGGAGAAGGAACACCGTGGGTTTTTAGCCGGTCATCTCTCATCTCATCTCATCTCTCGTGTCAGCACGAGCTATACGAGAATAGCTCATGCTGTGGTGAAAAGATTAGCCAGTCAGCAAGGTTGGTAGCGGGGCTGACTGCCCAGGGTGCGCCGGACGTACTTAAGTATCGTCACTCGTGGAGGCTCTTTTCATGCACCCCAAATTTTAGCCGGTAAGAGTCAGGCATACCCCTTCGCCTTCCCAGGGCGATGGGCATCCATGAGGATATTCCCACGAAAAAAAAAGGGTGTGACTGCAGAGTCTGAAGAGACGACCACCTCTACGACGGGAGAGCTCGGTGGATCGTGGTTTCATATACCACAGCGTATTCGGATCATACAAGAAAGGCGTCATTCAAAGTTATTAGTCAACAAACCAAACACACAAAACCAACAAAAGAAATAATTATTTATAAATACTAACGATTCGTCATCGTATCTTTCTGTACCTACATTATACATATTTCTGAAGACTTGTGCTTGTGCTACAAAGAACTCTGTTAATCTCGCTAGAGGCCAGGGATGGTCAAACTACGGCTCGCGGGCCAACTCGGGCCTAATCCGGCCCGCCAGTTCTCCCTTTTAAAGCAAGCGTGTACGGCCCTTGGAAATATATTTTTACAGCCTCATCGACACAAATAGGTATAAAAGAAATACATTGATGATTATAAAATGCTATAGCAAATATTCGTATTTATTTGAGCCAAAAATGATAGTTTTGGCAGAACGAATTGCTTTTTTTTTATTCTGGCACATCATGATAAAAGTTTGTCCGCCCCTGCTATAGGCACTACGCTTTGACGACAAACGATATGATTTGATTGACAATTGACAGCTCCAACTGCTGTCTACATGACAAGATTGGCAATTCGACCAAATTGGTTATCAAATCGTATCGTCTGAAATACGCTTGGCCATCGTACTATTGGTTACTACTTTTGGCTCTTCTGGTGCTTTGCCTTGCCGTGTATAACGGTAAGAGATCCAGCGGCCAGTTTTTAATTCAAGACCATACCAGCAACAATTTTACAATCTCAACAACACTCTTGAGCATCAGCTCAAAGTTGCTAGTCTATCGGTTTTTATCGGACACATTTCGGAGAGTGTGCTTCAGATCTGCATGATCTAATACCCCGCTGCCCTTTTTTCTATCGGACGGCCAGAAGCACGAAAAAGCGCCATCAGTTCATGGCTGATATACCAAAAACCCGAACGAAGCGCTTTGATTCCACTTTCATTGTGAAAACCGCTAAACAGTGGAATGCGCTGCCCGAGTGGGAGTTCCCCGACAGCTACAATCTGAGTGTCTTCAAGTCACGCGTGAATCGGTTTCTTCTGGGCAAGCCTGCTCCATCGTAGACCGCATCATCGCTTAATATCAGGCGAGATGGCGGCCAAACGCAGGCCTAGTAATAAATAAAAAAAACTCAAGATATTTTTAAATAATACCAATCATTCTTTTCCGGACCCAAAAATCAAACCATCAATAAATCTTTCTTTTGGTCTATCGTCAAACGCAGGCATAGTAATAAATTAAAAAAAACTCAAGATATTGTTTAAATAATATCAATCATACTTTTCCGGACCCAAAAATCAAACTCATCTTTCCTTTGTGCTATCGATATCGAGATTATCGACAACAGCCACATCCTTATGTCATCGTCATCGACTAGTGTAGTGCACGGTTCGTCGCCTCACCCATGAATGTCGAAGTATTCTTTTGTGTGTCCCCTCCGCGAGCACAATGGTACACGGATGTCCCAGTATCTTAATGATTGAGATGTTTTGATTGGGAACTGGGGAGAGGATCTTGATATGTGATATTTTATTAAAAGGAGGTAAAGGTTTTAGTTTAAAACGTAGTACCGTAGTCCCTATTAGGGTTTTCGCCCCGGGTACCTGGAACCGGGAATTCCCGGGAATTTGGGGATTTTAGGACCCGGGAATTATTTGGCGGGAATCCCGGGTACCCGGGAATTATTTGAAATGAAGAAATGATGATGAAAAATGCCAAGGTCTGCACGCTTCCGAAGATTTTAGAGCATTTTCTGTCTCTCTCGCGTGAAATGGACTTTGTACGTGTGAACTTACAATGGGGTAAATGTATCGTGATGTCAGCACACAGTACTGTTGTCTCTGTCTAGTAAACAAATTCTAAACGCTTGTTTTTTTTTGTAAATGTTTCATTTGTGGAAATTATTCACAATGCTTATCTTTTGTTAATTTCGAGATTTATAATGAAAACATTAGGGCATGCAAACCGATAATCGATTATCGATAATTTATCGATAATCGCTTCATTTTAGCCAACGATAATTATCGAAAATTTTCGATAAAAATACCGATAAACGATAAAAGTAAAAAATATTAAAAAGGATGCAATTTATTTCGTTACGACGCCGCGTGTCGTTCGTTCCATTCGGATTCTGCGCGTGCAACGATTTGTTGCGGCTGTATCGCTATGCTGCTACCTCATCCTGTGCCTGCCTATCCATAGCGTTCCTCGCTCGCCCCCCGCTAGGCATGAGTTCGATCTATCAAATCACATTTAAAATCGGTTACCATCCAAACATCGAATGACATCTATGTGATGTTTACAGATAACCGATTTCACCACATCTAAACAAATACGAACAAATCTCGATTAAACCAACCGAATAACGAAATCGTAATAAACAGATATCGGTTTTAGATTCATCTAAAATATAAAATCCAAACATCAAAAGCAACTATAAAGCAACCGAGTTAGATATTTGCCTCCTCTCTTTTCAACTTTACGTAGTCCCGGCCGTGAAAAAGAGATGAAACGAATATTGCATTCATTAATCCCTTGCGCTACGAATGTATCGTTGGCGCTATTCTTTAATTTACCTAAATGCTCAGAAAATATTTTAAATAATAGTTATTGTTGCAGTGAAAAAAAGGTCACATTTTCTTTTTCAAGATATGAAAGTTATTGTTCAAAATTATTTGTAGTTTGGGTTGTACCAGGATTTGCAATACATTTACTTCGGCGAAATTGTAAATAGGTACCTACGTACCTATCTGAAGTTAGCATCAATTCTGTTTACAAAATAATATTATATCGTAATATTTAAATAACACCATCTAATAACTGGCACCAACCAATCAAACGTATAGTTTGTACTTTGTAGTTGTATATCAATGTCTGTAAACATCGACATCTGAAAACCGATGTCGACATCGATGAAAAATCTAAATATCGGATGAACAACCGTTGCCGAAAAATTTCGGTATTACGAATCTCCACCCGCCGCTCATTCATTCATTTTATTTAACTTTAAATTAGGTATAGTTTTATGTTTTTAGACTACACTGTAAGAAATAAGAAAATGACTGATTAAGTAATAATCTTGTTAAAATAATGTCAATTATTTTGTAGTGCCTAGTTGATTAATAATTTTAGTAACGATTAATACAAAATGACAATTTGAAAAATAGTTATTTTATTTTAAAAGACTTCTTAAAATTAAGTAACTTGGTTGAAAAATTCACATTTCATTGATCAAAACCTTTTTTTTTAATGTTTCGGGTTTTCATAGAAGTACTACCATCACTTCAATCAGAGAAATACAAGTTTTCACAGATTATTATAAAAACCGGTAATTATCGGTATTTATCGGAAAAAAGTCCGATAAAAATCGGATTATCGATTATCGAAAAGTTTCGATAATTGCATGCCCTAGAAAACATACAGGGTGTAAACGAATTCGTGTAATTCCTTCAAACAGCGTGATCTACTAGTCACAGATTAACCCTAAATGGTTTTTATTTTAAATACAAAACAGCCTATTTTCAAAAAAAAAAAATCTTTTCGAGCCCTTTTTGCGCCCCGAGTTAACCGACTGCAAACAACGATTTCGTGCTAGTCGTGCTAGCCAGCTGTATCACCGTGCTTTCATTCATTGATGAGTGGTGTCGAAATGTTCCTACGAATCAAATTTTAATTCAGCAATTTTAATTTTTTTATTTGTACTTTATTAGCTGGTTATGTTTCGATCACATATCGCTACCGCAAGAAAAAAAAACTTTATTTTTATTTGTAATCAAGCTAAATCCCGTGCTCGGTCATTCTAGACCAGTAGTAGATCATGTGGTTTTAAGGTATTACACGAATTTGGTAACAGCCTTTATAGTCATTCACCCTATTGTTATCCCGTAATATTTTTCCATATTGTATGAAGAGGAGACTTTTTTTTCATTAAAGAAACTCGCGACGTCGTCGCACAATAAATGACTGTAACTGCTCCTAGTTAATTTTTTTAAATAAGTGTAAGATTTTTATTTTAATAAGAAAAGTCGATTGGTGTGTTAGACAATTTATCAATTTATCATATTTAAAGTACTTACACAAGTTTAATTTTGAATTATACGAGAAAAACTATATTTATACAAAAAACATGAAAATTCCCGGGTACCCGGGAATTCCCGGGAATTATGAGAAAAAATTCCCGATTCCCGGGAATTCAAATAGGCCGGGAACGCGAAAACCCTAGTCCCTATACTCTGGGTCCCAATTCTCCTAAAAGAAATCTTGTTAAATCGCAACCAAACCGAGGCCGGACTGTTTATTCAGACAGTTCTCAATTTCAAAAGCTGTCAAATTGTTTGACACACAAAAACAAAATCAATAATTTTGACAGATTTCGTAAACAAAAACTGACTGGGTTGTGGTTCGTTTGCGTTTGGCAACAATTTTGTAATACGGCCGACGTATCTTGGCGAGTCTGAAGTTTTGTTTGGCTGCGCAATGAATCTTTTAGAAACGAAATTGTCTACTGCGCAGCTAATTAGCTAACTTCAGACTCGCCAAGATACGTCGGCCGTATTGTAAGTCGTATTGACCCCCAGTTGACCATTAACTTGAACTCTCATTTATTCAAAATATACTAGAATTACTAAGTTCTTCTTGAACGTCAATGTTACAAAAGATAGCCCCCAAAATGCCCTCCCTTCATCGCTTCCTAGTGTTTACGCTGTGAAGATGAAACGACGGAACAAACTACCCAACACAGTTCTGTCTGTCAGGTGAATAAATTAAATCTATACACAAAAAAAAAACAACATTAATTATGCAAATTAGGATGATAAAAAAGTATTAAATCTATTTTGGATTAGACAAATAATACCCATTTTAGGTAGGAAATGTATAGCAATAAGCAACATGTTTGCTTCTAGCAGGGATTCAACACAGTATTATGCTTTTATGAACCTTTTACGGTCAATCAAGAGGAGCTGAAACTCGGCTTGAAGAAATAGTTCAAAAGATATTCGTGCCTTGGTAGGCAACAGAAACAAGAAAAACCGTTTTTTTTTTAAACTGAAAAGTGTTAATTTTTTTTGTTATTTTTTTATAATTACCCACCATATTATAAAATTATCAGTTTCAGAAGTCTGCGCTAATCTACGCTGACCAAAATTGAAGGCACCGAGTTCTGAAACTGTTAATTTTGTTAATAACGACTCCGCCTTTTTAGGGTTCCGTACCCAAAGGGTAAAACGGGACCCTATCACTAAGACTCCGCTGTCCGTCCGTGTCAGTCACCAGGCTGTATCTCAGGAACCGTGATAGTTAGAAAGTTGAAATTTTCACAGATGATGTATTTCTGTTGCCGCTATAACAACAAATACTAAAAAACAGAATGGATAATGGTACGGAACCCTTCGTGCGCGAGTCCGACTCGCACTTGGCCGGTTTTTTTGAAGTCGGTTAAATCTGGTGTACCTATAGTTTTCCCAAAGAAATGTGTGTATTCTGTAACTTCTCATAGGATTATAACTTTCGATTAATTTCGATTGAATTTGTAGTCATTTTTTATCAATATTTTTGAGCGATGTGTACACGATCAGTTTGTTCCTTACAACTTGTTGGAAAAAGAGATTCATTACAAAGAGTTGGGATGTCATAAGTCTTTCATAGAGGTCAGTGGCTCCTGTAATCATACAATGCCTCCTGTTAGCCACTCTTCAACATCTATTGTAAGACCACTTTAATGGACACATTGTGTTCGAAGGCCAAGCGTGTTTTTCTTATTGACTTTCAGCCAGCCGCGAATTATAGTAACCTTAAAACATTACCGGACCCCAACTCGCTTGTCAAGAATGCCTAACATGCTCAGCACGACATAACTTTGTCGTAGCATTATCTCGTCCCAAGGCGAGATAATGTGTGGCTTATCTCGGCCTGGCAGGAGATAATGAGACAACTAAATTATGTCGCGCTATGCCTGGTTGCCCGATTGGTAGGTTGTACTAAACACGGAGCATATACAAAAAGGAAATATTGTAAGAGCGGTTACGCACTGCATCCGATCCGAATCCGAGAAAATACGTTCCGAAGTAGTCATAGAACTATTTGTATGGTAGTTTACGCTCTAGATCCGACTTCCGTCATCCGATTTCTCTCCGTCATCCGTGTGTTTCTAATTCGGAAAAAAATTGACGGACCGAAGGCCGTAGTACTGTTTGTATGAACGCTTTCGCATTACCTCGGATTCAAATCGGACATGAACGTAGATATGCCAAAGATGGCCCCTGAATTGTTTGGATTTGGATCAGAGATTAGTGCGTGAGCAATATCCGAATTCAGTCCGAGATTTTTAGACTCCAGATCCGTATTTTCACGAATTCTGATCGGATGCTGTGCGAAAAGCAATATCCGAATTCGGTCCGAGTTTTTTATACCCGTATTTTACAAAATACTCAGTATGTGCTCTTATTCCCATATAAATTCATCTTAATTTATTCATAGTTACACGAACGAACGCATTATTTACGTTACGCTGCGTTCTCTGACTGTATAATGTTATTTTTTTTCCGGCGCCATTACTGACTTCTTTCGCATAGACTCCGAGGGACACCTCGTGAATATATTCATGATTCTCTTTACCCGACTTTGATACAAATGTGTTAGAATTAATGAATATGTTTCTTATACGTTGTGTAATTAAAATAAAAGGTACTGTTTTACCTGTATTTACATTTATTTTATATTTGTTTAAGTCGCAGTAATAGGTATTTCTAAAAAAAGGAGTGTTTTTAGGGTACCGTAGTCAACAAGGGACCCTTATAGTTTCGCCGTGTCCGTCCGTCCGTCCGTCCGTAGCTTAGCTCAGAGACTCTTAGTACTAGAAAGCTATAATTTGGCACGGATATACATATAAATCACGCTGACAAAGTGGTAAAATAAAATCTTGATAAATATATTTTTTGAGGGTGCCTCCTGTACATCTAAAGTGGGGATGTTTTTTTTCTCGTCTTCCCCATCGTGTGGGGTGTTGTTGGATAGGTCTTTCAAAAATATTGTGGGTTTTTCAATACAATTTTTCGATTAAGGGATCTGTTTCTGCAATATTAAACTGCCAATTTTTGTCAGGGTCAAGTGTCCCCCCGCCCTGTCAGCTAAACGGCTAGTTTTGGATATGTGAAAAAAATCACGGTAGTAGTATACACAACGAAGTTAAAAGGGAAACTATCACAGCTAAGTAGGCTTTTTTTTTTTTTTTTTTTATAATTGGACTGCTGTAGGTCGTCCTTGGGGACGGTTTCTACGTAACCGGGCAGTTATTGGCGAGACCTGAAGGGTCTCCAGCCAATGGGGGTGAAGTAAAATACTTAACCTAAGCTAACTACTTGTACTACACTAACATCATGACTACCTGCAACAACAGCACTAAGGGCGAGCCCTAGTGGGACTCGGACCTCGGCTTAGGGCGTTGCTGGCGTGGACATAGGGGGGGGGGAGACAGCTTGATGAGGGCTGAATTATCGGTGTGACTGCGCAGTCTGAAGAGACGACCGGCTCTACGACGGGAGAGCTCGGTGGATCGTGACCGGCGGCGGTGGGACGTCGCGACGGGCCTCGTCGGCGAGGACGGTATGCCGGACGGCGGCGGACGTTGTGTAGTGTGCTGGTCGATTTACTCGCCTCCTGGAGGAGGGTTATTTCGTCGTCGGGTTCTAAAAGTGTGTGCCTGGGACGGCGAACTTTACTTATGAGAGAGGGACTGTAGTCGGCCGCTGCGGCGACTAGGGGGTTCGGATGGCGGGGGGCATTGTCGAAGTAACGCTTGGAAATGCGTTTGAGGTATTGCCTGATGGTTGGCATTTTTAGATCGAGATGGAGTTGGACGTTACGCATGAACCACGGGGCAGCCGCGGCTCTGCGCAACACTCGATTCTGGAGGGTTTGGAAGGATTTGAAGCGACAAGGCTTAACGTGTGCGAACACGACGCTAGCGTAAGTCAAGATGGGGCGGATGCACGTCACGTAGATTCTCAGCTTATTTCTAAGTGACAATTTACTGCGCGCTCTAAGGATGGGGTGGAGGCGACCGACAGCGAAAGCGGCGCGAGCGCGCACCGCTTTGATATGGTCTCGGAAACTCAGATGGTGGTCGAGGATAACCCCCAGGTATTTGGCTTTCATCTCCCAAGGGATCTGTTTGCCGAACATGAGGACAGGACGGATGTGGGTGTGGGAATCACCGTGTCTCTCGAAAAGAACGGCTGCGCTCTTTTCGGGATTCACCTCTATTCTCCATTTCCGGAACCAGACCCCGAGGGTGTTGGCTGCGGTTTGAAGGGTTCGAGAGATGCTATCGAGACTCCTACCGGAATAGTAGATAGCCGTGTCGTCGGCGAAGAGAGCCAACTTGGCCAAGCCACGTTTGGGAATGTCGCTGGTGTACAGCGTGAACAGAAGGGGCGATAGCACGGAGCCCTGAGGGACGCCGGCGCGAATGGGGTGAGGGGACGAGAGGGTGCCTTCTAGGCGATAGCGGAAGGAGCGATCCGACAGAAAGTCTCGAATGATGAGCACGAGACGGTCCGGCACGTTGAATTGGTACAGTTTGTATAATAAACCGTTGTGCCAGACCTTGTCGAAGGCTTTCGCTACGTCGAAGAAGAGCATGCCCGTTTTGTACGAGCACATAAAACGGGAGCTAATGTGTTCGACAATGCGGTGCAATTGTCGAATGCAACAGTGCTGGGTTCGAAAACCGAACTGTTCGTCGGGGATGAGTTTACGGGAGTCAGCGAAATCCTTTAAACGGATATAAATGAGACGCTCATAGATTTTCCCAAATACATTGAGAAGACTGATCGGGCGGTAACTAGTGGGCTCACTCTTGGGTTTGCCGGGTTTGGGGATACCGATAACGGTGGCTTGTTTCCAAGCTTGCGGAAAGATGTTATTACTCAGAGCGCCATTGAAGATGGCGGTCATGAGGACTATGAGCGGGGCGGAAAAGTGTTTGATCACCTTATTGGTGATACCGTCTGAGCCGGGGGCTTTCCTAGGTTTGAGTTTCCTCACTATCGTGTGGACCTCGTCTACGGTGATGGGGGGTAAGGGGTCGTCAGGGTCTTCATCGGGAGGGAGGGTGGCCCTACGTTCGACCTCGCGATCCACCTTGGAAAGATGGACCGGGTCTACGGGTTGGGTGCTGGGAGTACATTGGGCTTCTAGACTGTCGGCTAGACATTCGGACTTTTCGTCGTCTTCAAAGGCCGGCCTTTGGTTTGGACGATTGAGAGGGGGAGTTGAAGCTACACAATCGGATTTTAGATAGCTAAGTAGGCTTTACAAGTTTACGAGTAATAGTCGACCAACCGGAAAAGTAAAAATTTCGTACAAATTCCATTGAAAAATTACTAAGCCCTCTTCTTAGTCCGCATTATTGTGCAACTACAGAACCCTATTACTGCGCGTGGCCCAACACGCACTTGGCCGGTTTTATTAATAAAAAAAAATAAGCTGTAGTTTTCCTACAGCAGGGCAAAGGCCTCTTCTCATACAGAGAAGGAACGACCATTGATCACCATGCTTGCTCACTGCAGGTTGGCGATTTCAAACCATTAAATCCAAGTTTCCTCACGATGTTTTCCTTCCTCACGAAATTTCTTGCTGCAGGTACGGCAATAAAACAAACAACAAAACATTATTTATGACCCCACCTGCAGCGAGAAAATGTGTTTAGTATAATAACTTTACATATTTTTACATTACGACCATATTCATTGCGTGCTGCATAGTTGTCCGGAAACGGATTATTGAGACGTACTTACGATGCGTTGGACATTGTTGAACTGTCAAAATCAAAACTATTGCGATTGAGAGTGTTTCGCAAGTGCTACTATTTATAACCAAGAAAATTCTCGGAATTAATTAAAAACAAGTATTTTTTAATTGTTTGAAGTTTCACACGAATTCGCTCTGAATTCGAATTCGCAAGAAATATTTTTAAATCGTCATAAATTCCCAAAAATCACATTCGCCACGGCGACATCGTATTGGCGCGCTTTTTCCGCGCCCTTTGTTCAACCGGAATGTTAGTGTTGCTAGTTTTTTGTCCACCAAAGGATTGATGGACCATTGTGTTGCCATTCGTAAAAATTCCTGGCGTCGAATAATTGATAAGTCAGCTATGCGATCTTTTTTTTTGTTCCGATGGTGAATCGTTAGAGGATTAGAAACTTTTTTTATTTGGCTAGCTCGTCTGAATTGTTCTGCTTGAATTTCGCCAGAGGCATGTTTGTTTTCCCGTCTAGCCTTTTTCATAGTTTTTGTGTGAAATTCTGTTGAAACTTTGTTTGCGTTTTCGAGTTATTTTTAGTTTGTACTGCTGTGGTACTGCTTAGAGTGCTTTATTTGGTTACGTTTAGTTTGGGAGAGCGTCCGGGAAGGAGGGGGGGGGTTCTCAAAAAGTCTTCGTTTTCTATTCCAGCATTAGTTCCACACGTTATAATCCCTACTAATAATTAAAAATGCGAAAGTAATTATTGTCTGTCTGTGACGCTGTCTCGCCTAAACCGCTGACCTGATTTTAATGAAACTTGGTACAGAGTTATTCTGGAACTTGGAGAAGGACATATGCTACTTTTATCCCGAAAAATACGGAATACTATAATGTTTACACAAAAATCGTTTATTATTATTGTAAAATTAAAAACAATACTATGTACAGACAACCAAAAAGATAAGTATACAGGTAATTCATTACATTATTGTTTTAAAAGAGTTTTGCGTGTGTGACCGTGTTTTGCCAAAAAGTATAAAAAGTTATTACGCACACAATTACAATGATAGTTGCTTGCGTAGTGCATTGATTTCGATTATTTGCATGTCGATGCCTTACAGCCCAAAAGGGATATACGCCATTTTTTGCGAAATGGATTTGGAATCGTCTTTTTTTCTGCGTCGTGTCAACTGTCATTTACTGGTGTGTGAGGGTTAATTTTAGCAAGACAGCGATGGCTATAAATAACTAGCTTTTACCCGCAGCTTCGCTTGCGTGAAATTTTGAACCCCTTAAGTGGCGATTTTCCATACAAACTTTCATCCCCTATTTAACTCCCTTAGGGGTTGAATTTCAAAAAATCCTTCCTTATTCCTTGTCTACATCATAAAGGGAATCTCTGTGCAAAATTTCAGCTTTCTAGCTCCAAGGGTTTGGGCTGGGCGTTGCAGATTCAGTCAATCAGTCAGTCAGGACTTTCTTTTTATTTACATAGATAGATAATTCATGTTGCTTAATGTAAAAAACTCACTATATTAGAAAGTTTTTTTTTTCTTTTTAAGCTTTAGAATTAACAAGCATCCTATCCAAACTCATGGTGACATAATTTGACATAATAACCACATAACAAAGTTAATATAAACAAACAGAATATGATTAGGTTGCGACCCGCGGCCGCACGCAAGGAATGGTGATCAAAACTCTATTATGCAGGTCCCAGGAGATATTTACATAATGTGTGCGCAGAAATATAATACGGTGGAAGCAGAGATAGTACAGTTTTTTTTTCTTTTTATGTATGAAATTGTGGCATTCCGTTTAGTTATTTATAAATCCGAGATAGTAAAAGAAGAAAAACCGACTTAAAAAAAAACGGAAAATAGTAAAATAATTAGCATATTATAAAATTAACAGTTTCAGAAGTCGGTGCTCTCAATTTGGTTCAGCGTGGATTAGCACCGACTTCTGAAAAATAATTTTATAATATGCTAATTATTTTACTATTATCCGGTTTTTTTTAAGTCGGTTTTTCTTCTTTTACTATCTCGGATTTATAAATAACTAAACGGAATGACACAATTTCATACATATAAAGAAGCTACCTTACAAACATCCCTTTAAGTTTTTATTTTGCAAATATCTACTACTTTTGGAACTTTATGAAGTTTTCAAGTGCTATATTACATTTTTTTTAATGACCGTTTTCAATTAATTTGATTATACAGTCATCAGGACAAACCTATTATAATAAATCCAAACCTATTTATTTGATACTTGATAGTATATCCCGATAATTATAAGTAATTTATTTTGGAATTGTTTGGCAACTACATTTTGGCGACAGATCTACTATTTTGCGGACAAACCCGCTTATTTAAGAAATTCAAAACCAATTAAATTGACGACAGCTTTACCCGTTTGGAATAAAGGCGTTCTTGTCGCAAATGAGCTAGGATCATATCTTTTATATGACCTCTAGAGTCATATGTGTATGAAGAAATGATTCATATATCTATACTAGCTGACCCGGCAAACGTTGTTTTGCCATATAAAATTTTAGGGGTGGACTACCCCTAACATTTAGGGGGATGAAAAATAGATGTTGGCCGATTCTCATAGATACCGGATAAGCACAAAAAATTTCATCAAAATCGGTCAAGCCGTTTCGGAGGAGTATGGCAACGAAAACTGTGACACGAGAATTTTATATATTAGATTACATTGTCATATCTACAACTCATAGATCTATTCTAATTCCTTCCATCCAATGGTTGTCTGGAAGAAATTGCTTTAAGCGATAAGACTGCCATTTGTACTGTTCTTGCTGACGTGTATTCCTTCTGTTTTATTTCTTTTACCGCCATTTTCAATATCCTATCTATCGGCGGTTTTCCTTACTACAGATAGAAATTTGACATTACTTCTATGGAGTTTATGTCAAATTTCTATCTCTAGTAGGCGAAACCGCCGATAGATAGGTTATTGAAAATGGCTGTTAGTGACAATAAAGTATGTCTATCTATGATTCTAGATATGCATATGATAGTGTAATAGCTCCCTTAGAAAATTAAAATACCGACATTTCCAAACTTTCATAAGTCACAAATTTTTTCCTCTTCCCATTGAAATAAACGACCTTCTTAAATACAGGATCTACGTCAATTAAGTTAGATCCTCCAATATAAAGCAGACGTTTCCTCCAACACAATGATCAGGAGGTGGTAAGGCGTCTGCGTCCTGTATTTGGGTCGCGCACGTGATCTGAATACCGGACGCCTTTAGGAACAAAAATATCGAGTTTGCGAACGAAGATGCTTTGTCTTGTGGTGCTATTTGTGGGGTCGTTATGTGCTAGGGTCTTTGAGATGGGTGTACTAGACGTTTTTAGGGTATTGTTGGGTAGTTAAGGCTTATCTGCTATTGGAATTGTAGTTGAAGATGAAGCACCAATGAAAAAAAGTACTGTTATCGGGGATCAGAGATATGATTACGGGCTAAATGCTTTTGCACTGAGAACAGTATAGTGCGACATAACTAAGTCGCATCGGCAAACTTCGTAAAACCGATCACTCCCGAACTGAGTGCGACTGTGAGTGTGACTGTACTGCAGTAAAAAATGATCTTTACGCTGACGACATAAGTGTGAGTGGAGCAAAAATGAGCGACTGCCATGGGTTATTCGATCAGATACATCGATGTAACTTCTTAATTGTGTCGCCCATCTATAGCTTAACGTAAGGCCTTGTTTATAAAGACGTGGAGCTTCAAGCAGAGCTTGATGCGGGGCGTAAAGCGGACAATTCAATCATTATGACGATGTATTATAGCGGTTACGGAGACAAGTTTTTCGCGCGTATTTTATTGGTTGTAGTTGTATATGTAGCACGTAGATATGCGGTGGAAAACGCGGTGTTTTCCATATCTCCATAAAAACGTTTACAACACACTTGCTAAGCGGTGGCTTTACCTTCTTGAAGGCTATTCAAAACGGCTGTGGCTTGCATCCAGTCGATAACAGAAGTCGCATTCCTTACATCTATAGAAAATTGAACCAAACTATCAGCCGATTAAAATCTGCGCGCCCTCAACAGACACGCTCTCAAACCGGTTCAGCATCATATAGCTACAGATGAGCTTCACATGATTCATTGGTCGCCCGTGACCTACACATACGAAGATAATTCAAAACATCTGTGCCTTATGATCGTATAAATTATCTGGCACTAGCTGTATGTATGTGTGTGTGTGTGTGTAGTTTAGATTTCCAGGATCAGAACCAGCGTTGCCAGATAGGGTTTTTTTTCGCAATTCTGGTTAAAAATTTTGTTCCTGGAGAAAAGACAATGACCAAATCACTATAGGAAGTGGTGCATTTGGTTTTATACTGCGGCCATCGTTGAAACATTACTCGGTATATGATAAGCCTATCGCAAAAATGAATTGATAAACGATTTTTCTATAAAATGCAGTCCGAGATGACATATTTGAACTTGTATTTCTTAATTTTTATGTCGGTATTATGTTGTAGCGTTTCAATAAATTGTCATTTATTTTCTTTTTTAAAAAACGTTGCCCCACACTAAGATGTCTCTTGTATCGTGGGTGCGTTTACAGACACAAATCTCACAAACAAACGCCCAGACCCGAAACAACCATCTGTGGACCGTACAAATTTTTGTTCCGTGTGGGAATCGAAACCACGACCCGTAGCGCAGAAGCCAATCGCTTAGCCACTGCACCAAACGTGTCGTCGTATTTATCTCTGTTCAGACTGATGTTAGGATATGTTACCGCTTATTAACTTTTGTTCGTCATATTATTCTACATCTAATTAATAACGTTAAGAAGATGGCCGCGAAAAAAAAACAGCACCATTTTTGGTCATTATCTTTTTGGACAAATATTCAGAGGACAGAAAAAACCTCCAATTTGCGACGCTGTAACAACAACTCATTGATAAATAATAGGGTTTCTGTTTTCTCGACATGTTTTTTTTCTCGGGTCTCGAGAATTCTCGAACCCGATTTCTCGGGTTTCTCGAGTCATTCGAGAAATTTTTAAAAACCTTAAAAAAGCAGCATACGCCCGTTTTCTGGGGTACTCTTGAACGTATTTTATCTGTTCGATAGCGCTATTATTTCGATAAACTGACTCAGTGCGTTTCTGGACACCCCAGTCAGAAGATAATCCTATTTCAAACTTCAGATAACTTATTTTTTCAGTTTCTGAGGTACTCCTAACCATAGTTTATCTATTCCACCGCTATTGGTTCGATAAACTGACACATTGCGTTTCTGGACACCCCAGTCAGAAGATGATCTTACTTAGTTCAAACTTCAGTCAACTTGACGGACCAATTTGGGGCGTTAATCGGTTCCAGAACTTTTTTTTTAGTTTTATGTCATATTATAACAAGACAGTGTATTTGGAGTTTTATTATTAGTATTTTATTTTGGATAGTGAGTTTTGGACTCCCAGCGAAATGGACTCGAGTAGTTCATCGGAATCTGATTTGGAAGTGCTGGAGGCTATTTCAAATAAATCAGTACCAATAAAAAGGCATCGAAGAAATCCATCCGAAATGTTCACGGATGATGAGTTTAACATGAGATATCATTTTAACAAGTGCACTAAACTTTGATATATACCTTTGTGATATAACCAATCCTGCCCTAGAACCCATTCATTTGCACCACAAATAGGTACGTAAGCCTAGTTTTTTTTTCCGATATAAATAAACTTTACCGCCCAATATTATAAATTACAATAAAACTTTAAAATGCTACTTATTTTGTTTTAATACTTTTATTGTGTTGTTGCTATGATTAAAAATAACAAAGAGAAAATATTGTGATTTAAATGTTATATTTCATGTGTGTAATGATTCGTTTTAAAATCATTGCGTATAATGTACCAGAGGAGATTTTCATTTAAGAGACCCCATCTAGTGGTCAATTTACAAACTCACTTATTGTTTGGATAGTTATCTAGTCGTCGATTTTGTATTCAGAAACCCAACAATAGATGAACGTAGTTTATCTTACAGTTAATTTTTATTTGACATTTTACGTCACATTATAATAAGAGTACTTGGAGTTGCAGGTATTATATTAAGTGTCTCTTCGCTTGCCTCGCTTACTCGTGCCTCGTAAGGAGAACGATCAGAAGCCAGAATGCAAAGATTACGTAACTTTTAAGCCAATTTTACAGTAATAAAAGAAAATCTTCGATTTCTCGAGTTCTCGAATTCTCGAGGTATTTTTTCTCGTCTCGAAGTTGGCATGATTTCTCGACATTTCTCGACTCGAGAATTCTCGAGCAGAAACCCTAATAAATAATGAATTAGTTTTAGTTAGTTATTAATAAGTAAAAAAAGCAAAGTAACACACAGTGAACATAGTGTTTACGTGCTCAGCAATACTTTTTTTTTGCATTTTTCTATAACTTTAAAAAATAGTATCATTTTGGCAAAATAAAAATGCTAAGTTGGGTAGAAATGAAAAATCACATCTGGCAACCCTGATCAGAACTTCCGAAATATGGGCTAATCTAGGATACACAAACATACCCCTGTACCTACTTAATTTTACCTAAATCGGTTCAGCATTCAAAAACAACGCAGAAATTGACTATAAATAACTTTTGTATTTCATTTATTATTAACTTTTTTATCAATCAGTCAACATCTCACATTCACACTGATAGACCAATACTTGGTAAAGTCGTTTTATTAATCCCTGATAGTAATTTGACAGGCACGAATGTGAAAAAATATTTTGGGAACATTATTTGACAAGTTTGACATTAGTGCCTGTCAAATTACAATACGGCCGACGTATCTTGGCGAGTCTGAAGTTAGTTGTTTGGCTGCGCAATGAATCTTTTAGAAACGAAATTGTCTACTGCGCAGCTAATCAGCTAACTTCAGACTCAGATACGTCGGCGGTATTGTACTATTTGGGATTACGAGTTTTCTGCGTAATCAGACAGCAGGTATAGGTTATAGGTGACGTTAGGTTTTCTCAATTTAAAAATTCAAACCACCACTTAATCTGTGGCTACAAAAAAAAACATATCAAATCAACTTACATAAATTGTAGAACAGTGCAAACAATTCAATAAACGCAACGCTTCCACTGGCTTCCAGTAATTCGTATGATTGCCGCCGTCAGCGCGATCCATCTGTTTGCATACCCGACAGTCGGACCAACTAATTGAATTGTCAAACATTTATTAGTGTTCAAAGTTTCGTTGAGTGCACTCAGGGCTTGCAATTCATTTGAATTATCTGTCTGTTCATGTATTATTTCGTATTTATCTTTATCTTAGCGTTTCTTTGGAGTTTTGCCAGGTTCTTGCTCAAAGAAACTGATCATGCGTTGTTAAGTTAACCAACCTCTAGACAATGTAACTTTCTGCGATAATTTAAAACAAGTTTTTATTTGTACAATAAACGTGCGACACATTCATATTTATGGTTAGTTACGGTTTACTCACGTGCATTTTTCGAGATTGCCCGACTAATCGGACTATTGGACCCAAACGGAGCCCTTAATCATGAGCTGAACACGCGGCGAGGTCGCGAGTCGAGCCTCGCTGTGCTTATCCACGCTGAACCAAACTGAATACATCAACTTCTGAAACTGTTGATTTAATAATATGATCGCTGACTTTTTTACAAAGGCACTACAACGATCTAAGTTTGAAGATTACCTCAGACAACTCGGACTCCTGTGCGTGATGGTATTCCATGAGGAGGAGTGTAAGAAAAGCGGGCACGTCATACCATCGCCTAAACATATTCTATGTTCCGTGGATTACTGGCCAGCTGGCCACGCTCTAATTTTAAATTTGACGTGAATTATTTACTTAAAATTTTACTTGTCAGTACGAAAAAAAACAATACAATTAATAACAGCGTCTTTTCGCCGGCGACAAATAATAATATGATAATTATTTTAGTCTTCAGTATTATTTTAGATATCCTTTTTTTGTCTAGTAGTATTTTTCTATTTTGAGAGGCGTAAACAATACATGAACATGCGATTACAGCAATCGCGAGTAATTTCCTGTTATCCATTGAAGAATTCCATGTTCTATCTCTGAAAATCTCTTCATCAGATCATCACCAAATTTAAATGGGGCCCATTTAAATTTAAACCTCGGGAAAATACTCTTTCAAACAAAAAAATAATTACTAAAATCGGTTCACATTTCACAAACTCGTCTAATAGAGAACCTAAGAAAAAAAGGAGGCTTTTTTGGAAGTTCAAAATGAGACGGAATTGCCTTTTATTTTATAGCTATTTACGATTCCTAGAATCCGTGAAAATCCCAACTCAATTTTCAAGTAACTCATGGATTTACTTAATAACTTTATTTTTATCAACGTCCCGTTTTGTTCAGTGTATGCTCGAAATATAATTAAAAGTAACTTTTCCACTGTAATAAATGTAAGTACTAACGCACTAGACCTTTCTATGAAAATTAATTAGCCATGTAAAATTGCGAGCGGTTCTTGTGAAACTAACTTATGCTGAGCGCGCCTTTAGAAACTTTATTTTTATAAGACGTCTTTCATATTCCTGCGTTCATTTAATAAAATAAAGCTAGTGTTTGTGAATGCTGATTAATGGTTATATTTTTGTCAAATATATTTTCAAGTACCTGGGATATTTTTAATTTGATGCATGATTTTTTTTCAATAATTTTTGTAGTTCCACGACCAAATAGTTGGCCGAACTTTTAGTCATATGTCCAAACACACTATGCCGAAGTTACGCGACCGAAGTTCCGCGGCTGATTTTACGTTCCGACGTATTCGGTTGATATGACACACCATAAGTGCCGAACCTACGCGGCAGAAATTCAGTTGCGTAAACTTGTGGGCGGACACGCGGGGCGCGGACATGCCTGCCTCCCGCTGCTCCCGGCCCCGGATCTTCGTCGGCAATCAAACCGAACTTCGGTCGCGTATAGTGTGTGCTCTACAGAATACGTTGCCGCCGAGTTGCCGCTGAACTTACGCCCGACCGAAGTTTGGCTGTACGCTATAACACAACGTAATTTCGGCATAATATGTCGTCAGTAATTCAAATAGCATTGCAGGCGTAATCATGCCGAACTTCGGTCGCGTACCTTCGGCATAGTGTGTTTAGACACTTAGGATGCAGACACACTGAGCGTATCTTGCGCGGCTCATGTTTGGTCGCGTTACGCGTATGCATCACGCAGTGCCGGCGTTAGGGGGGGGCGTGATGGGGCGATGGCCCAGGGCGACAAATTCTGGGGGGCGCCAAGGTCTGAAGTTGGAGTACTAACACTTGATATTGCTTCCCTCAAGTGGGCGCCACAATATTTTCGCCCGGGGTGTCAGTGGCCCTTACACTGGCATCACGTTACATACAAATTCTCCTGCGCGGCCTCATAACGCGTATTACACGTCGTTATGCCGAGTATAATAGGGCCTAGAAGTTCTGTGCTAGAAGTTTTGCGCGCATCTTATGCTGGCACTTCACATCGCTATTCGTGTTCGCGTATGTGTCTTATTCGTTCAAATACCACGAATCACATCGTCGTATTTGGGCGAATAAGACAAATCCGCGAACACCGAATAGCGATGTGAAGTGCCACCATTACGTTCGATCGATGTTAACTATATTTAGCGTATTTTTGCGGCTACAGCCACGTTTAAGCGTATTTAGCGTGGCGTATCTTGCGCAGTACGCGACCCAAGATACGCTAAGCGTGGTTTGGCCCTTATTGGGCACATTAGATAAGTATATTTTGACAACTCCAACCTCAATTGCTACTTTTCTGGTTCACAAACACATCTTAGAACGGTGAAGAAGAAGAAATATATTTTCATCTTATTTAGGCCTACAAAAACAAGTCTTATGAGAAAAATTTAAGTGCCAACACAATTTATTCGACGGGCCCTTGCATTACAACCAATAAACTAGTGAGCGAGTAGAATCAATATTTCCTATATTTTAGTATTTTTATCTTAAAAGGCATTTATACTCGTAGAGTTACCAAACTAAACCCGACTTCTATATCTAAAATTAATTAGCGGATCTCGTCCGAGTGACAGACGAGACGTTATTGTCTACGTGACGAGAATGCCGTCCCGTCTTGTTATGTTTGAACGTACAATATAATGGGATGTTGGATGTATGGCTGTATACGTTTGCCTCGTGCCGTTTGCCAGAAAAATGTACGTGTAGGAGAATCGAATTTGGCGGGAAATAAGGAAAAATGGTGGCGAAATTGTAGAATGTTTTGTTTATTTATGTTGTAGCTATTTTTATGGCCACAGTTTTAGCTTTAGATCAAAATATTCTTAGGTACTTATGTACACTCTTACAGCACGGCCCTAGGTTGAATAGATAAATACTAAAAGAACTTACAAATCTGACATGTGCTTGCAAACTCATGCTTCATAAAAGTTTATTAACTTATTATGGTACGACTTTCGAACCATAAAATGATGGATGGAAGAACATAAAAGATACTATTATTACATACAACTTGTAACGTAATAAACGCAAAGCAATTTACAAAAAGTAAAAAAAAAGTAAAAAGTTAAACAAAGTAGGTAGTTTGGAATCTGCAACTGAATCGATTTCAGCCATTTTTAATACCGTAAACACGTGTATTTTTTTAAACGTGCTTTTTACGTAAATGTCCTTCCTATAATTGAGATAAAGAAAATTAAGTTTTACGTCGAAACGATAAAACTGAATTTTAAATGAAATGTAACAAACAATATTTAAGCCCATAAAAGTAAAATTTCAGTGTACTTAAGTATTACAAATAATTATAACTGTGTTTGAGTGTTTGCGTTATTCCTGTCACATCACATGTTGTATAAACAAATAGATATTCATATCCTACGGACTCTGTGATTGCAAAGCTTTTAACTTCACTTTCATATCAACATAAATTACAGCAAAAAGTTTTAATACTCCCCAAATAGTATTTCCACATGGAAAAGCACTGTTTCAAAATATACTTCACGTGAGCATTAAACGAACTTTTCGTTTGGGTTTCGCCATTAAGTTTTTTTACGATAAAAAGTAATGAGTGTGACGTAGGGTTGTGTCGATGTTACGATTACTGCGAAATAACGGTAATATGAGCCTAAATAACTTTATCTCTAAAAGCTAAACACATTAAAACAAAGAGTAGCAGTTAAACTTGCAAGAAGCCTTGAAACAACGACAGTCGATATAATCATAGGCTTGATTGATTAGATTGATAAAAGAATGAAAATGAAAAATATTTATTAGGTACATCACAAAAAGACGCCACTGATACAATACCCATAGTAATATGAAATCCATTCATATTGGAGGAGATATCGCGTAACAAACAAAAAAAAACAGTTAAAAAGGGGTTGTTTGTGCTCTTATCAACATCCATAATTCTATGTTTGTGGTTGTTATACCAATATTTTTAATATTCAATACGTGTATGTTCACTTAATGTACCCAAGACAAACAAAGCTCTTTTTATCGTGCCGAGCCAACCAACTTTGAGGGAAATCGATTAAGAAACGTCGTGCTCATAAGCTACTAAGTTTAGTAATACGACATTTAAAACCAATACACGATTGTTTAATTATAGTTAAATGCAAAACTGATTAGTATCGATAAACTGCTATTTAACCTTTGAGACGGAATCGTGCAAATATTCCATAAAATCGAAATCGCATCTCGATTCGGAATTTGATGACTACTGAAAATCGATATTCGATTATCGTCAATATAGTTTACGGTTTACGATTATCGACAATTCGTTTTCCAACCCTACAGGGTCGGGGTAAAATGTAGCGTACTGGGGGTCCAAAATCCATAAAGTTGTGTTATTTTACGACTTCTAGGGGTTGTTTATGGCAAAAGGGGGTGAGCGACTTTAATTATTTAACAAAGTGCCACTGTCTAATTAAGTTTGTGCTATTTGTGTAATTGAAGTTTTTATTGTTGCGTTCTTTGATGAAAATTGGACGCGACAGTTTATTAAAAAGAAAATAAAGTGAGGTGGAAGTTTATTATTGCATAGACTAAGGCTTATTCAAACCTAAGCGGTATTCGCTACCGCTATGGGTAGAGGTAGGTACATTACCGCGCGGGTTTCGCTCAAAGTTCCGCTGCTAGAGCGGAATAGTTTACCGCATAGGCAGGCCTCCACCACTCGGCCGTACCTACAGCGATAAGTGCCTACAATTTCGCGTGGATACGTACCCACCTCGCCAGTGGGCTGTCAACGCTCGCGCGCGCGCGTGTGTGCCTATTATTTTAAATAAGTTTAGTGGGCAACAAGAATGGCTGGTCTAAAACATTGCTCATTTGATGGATGTGTGTCGAAATACGGAGACGACAGAGTGTCATTTTTTTCATTACCTGCCGATGAGGAAAAATAAGTTCAAATTAATTTAAAAACGATGATAAAACTTCGTTTTCATGTGCATTATGTCGGCAACTAAACCCCATCTACAAGTTAATTAGGTAACAAGTAGGTACAGTCACAAAGAACCGTAGTTTTAACGTTTATTGTTTGATTACATTGATTTACATAATTACGAGCGCAACTTGAAAATGTGTTTTTTTATTTGTTGAGATAACTCAACGATTTTGGTGTCAAATGAAAGATCGAGGTTTAAAACCGTTATATCCGTTTGAATCATGCAAATCGGTCCAGGCGTTTAGGAGATAATTAAGAATTAGTATAGTGAAAATGTAAACAACCAGAATTTTTGATGTTTTTGTTCTACGAACATTTTAATTATTGCAAAATATGAAAATATTATTAATGTAAGTTAATGAGGAATGTTAAACAAAGAGGTAGCCTAAAGATTGAAGGTTATTTGTAAATTACAAATGACGAACTTTAATATTCATTGTCTATCTACCTAATTGACCGTGTAATCAGACGCATCAAACATAAAGATAGATTCCGTGGTCAAGTAGGTAGATAGACGTATAGTAGCAGCGGCAAGCCGAAAACCCTAGCGCCACAGCTAGCGCGTCACTCCGCGCCAGACAGCGACAGAGTTGCGCGTTAGAAGAGAGCGGCAACGTTTAGGTGAATATAGCGTTAGGTACTGAGCGCTTATGCGAGCTGAATTGCACTTTGTTGCTTTGTAGCAAGAGTCGCTATTTCTATTAATTGTTGCGTGAAGTGTTGCTTCTGTTACTATTCTGTGGCATAGGTATTGTTTCGCTTGTTGGGCGAAACAGATTTCACCAGTCAACGCGGCGCGGGAGCAGCCGAGCAGCGGCATGCATCCCGCCCCTCACTCCGCAAGCGGGGTTGACATGACAACAGTTACGCACGATATTCCTTAGCGAAAGGATGCGTTTGCAACATGGCTTCTACCCACAAGGATCGCGAAATCCGCTTTGGTGTGAACAGTAATATTACCGCATACCCACTCGGTTTTCTCTACCGCAGACGGTAACGAATACCGCTTAGGTTTGAATAGGCCTTTGGCCAGTAATTTTGACGTCCATTGAACGATTACTACTGTACTTCGAAACATTTCTTGTTTATCGCCGCGATACGCGAAACAGCGAACCAACAGCGGGATCATGTCGAAATCGGCAATGACTAGACCCAGTGACTCAAATTTTCGGCGCCAGTCACTGGGTACATGTAGACATGATCAGTAAGTCAGTTTTCTGTCGATTTTTGACACTGACACGTGGTAAAGGGAGCTATGGGTCCGAATAATTGAACAGGGGGCTAGTCAGCTGGACTGCATTCGAGCGCGAACTCAGCGCTGGACTGGGTTGAAACTAGCGTCCACACGAGCCCAGTAGCAAGTCAGCACTGAACTGGGTTACTGTACTGCCACGTTAGGCCTGATTTACACAGGGTAAGTAACTGACTCCAAACTTCTTCTCTCGTGTCAGCACGAGCTATACAAAAATAGCTCATGCTGTGGTGAAAAGATTAGCCAGTCAGCAAGGTTGGTAGCGGGGCTGACTGTCCAGGGTACTTAACACACACAGCCCCGGACGTACTTAAGTATGGTCACTCGTGGAGGCTCTTTTCATGCACCCCTCCAAACTGACCTGATATTTACCTAGTGTAAATTGATTTGAAGTGAGTACAGCGCTGTCGCGATCAATTTACACTAGCTTGGCTCGAGTTTGGAGTCAGTTACTTACCCTGTGTAAATCAAGCTTTACTGCCATCAGTTTATACGATGGCAGTGCATGCGGCTCATTTACACGGAGATAGTTTCTCGAAGCGAGTCCCATGCTATCTCTGTTTTCATCGTAGAGAAAGACGAAGACAGAATGAGTCTCGCTTCGAAAAACTATCTCCGTGTAAATGAGCCTTTAAACCTGCGGCGATACCTAAACGTCAGTGTAAAAAAGGATTGCGTGTATTAGCATTCCGACAGCGATACATTACTGATAAGAGAGACAAGAATAGGAAATGACATTTAATTAGAGCGGGACAAAACCATACGCGAAACTTTATCATACTACAGATTTGTAGGGATTTCGCTACCGCTACGTTAGAGCCTGTCCACATCTCCACGTCACGACGTCGTCAACGTGGAACGGTGCGGTAACGTGACACGGTGCGTTGACGTAACGTGCAAATTTACGTTACCGTAACGTAACACGTTCCGCCACTAGCCGCAAGCGCACACGTACATGCGCTCCGCCCGCGCTCTCCACGCCCGCAAGTTAATCGCCGTCTATGTGCTCCGATGCTTTAAAACCATACCTTACTGTTTCTCTTATTAAAATTCAGGATCTACATGGTCAACGATAAATCTAACAATGATCCTGACGTGCATTTTTACGATACGGTAAAGTAAATTTGCACGTTATGTCAACGCACCGTGCCACGTCACCGCACCGTTCCTCGTTGATGACGTGGAGATGTGGACAGGCCGTTACCGCATTTCGTCGCGTCAGCGTGCTAATAACAGCGTTAATGAAGCAATGAAAAATAAAAAGGCGTTAATACTAGAGCTATTAAACAAAAAGGTAATGAGGTTAAAGTTGTACGTGGCAGTAATATTTTATACTGGTTTTAGTATGCATGCCATGGATAATTAGTTTTAACCTCTTAGAAGTATGTTTACGAGGTGGGGAATGAATGTCCCGATAGAGGTCACGAAATCCCTTGCTTCGTCCTCTATACTAGCTGAATCCTTACATAAACAGAATTTCTGTAAAGATATACCTATCTTTGAATTTAAGCACATTTCTGCTACCTCGATTATAAAAGCTTTTAAAAGTCTTAATATAAAAAATACTGAAGACTTATGGGGCATCTCTGTTAGGGTTCTTGGAGCTATCATTAACACCATTACCCCTTTACTTACAGACATATTTAACCAATGTATAGATAGCGGTACATTTCCTGATTTGATGAAGCATAGTAAGGTAATACCAATCTTCAAATCAGGTTGCAAGAATAACCCCTCAAATTACAGACCCATTTCGGTGCTTCCAGCACTAAGTAAAATCTTTGAGAAAATCATGCTTGATCAGATGATGTCTCATTTTGACCAGAACGGGATATTGCATGGTCGCCAGTATGGTTTCACGAAAGGTAGGTCGACTACTGACGCAGGAGTGAAACTAGTCACTCATATTTTGGAATCCTGGGAGAGCTCTCAGGATGCTATTGGCATCTTCTGTGATCTCTCCAAGGCTTTTGACTGCGTTGACCACAACACCCTCATCTGTAAATTACACCACTACGGAATTCGTGGCCGAGCTGCTGACCTTGTTTTCTCCTATTTATCTAATAGACAACAAAAAGTTGGTGCTAACGGTGCGATATCTTCGGGCTCTCTAGTTAAGATGGGCGTGCCTCAAGGCTCAATTCTTGGACCTTTCCTGTTTCTAACCTATATAAATGATCTACCCTATATGATGACCGACTTATCAGACATAATTTTATTTGCCGATGACACTTCCCTTATTTTTAAAATAGATAGAAAAGATAGGGACGTTTTACATGTTAACGAGAGCCTTACTGTTCTTTCTAAATGGTTTGCAGCCAATAATCTATTACTAAATGCAAACAAAACAAAATGCCTTAAGTTTTCACTACCAAATGTTCCCCAAGTAGGTTTAAATTTAATGCTTGAAGGCAATAATCTTAACACAATTAATGACACCGTATTTTTAGGTATAACTCTCGATTCAAAATTGCAGTGGGGTGCGCATATTACTGCCCTGTCGGCTAGGTTAAGTTCTGCTGCATACGCAGTTAGGAAAATTAGGCAGCTGACTGATGTAGCTACAGCTAGGTTAGTATACTTCGCATATTTCCACAGCATTATGTCCTACGGCATTCTGTTGTGGGGCTCAGCAGCTGACGTAGATTCTGTTTTTATTTTACAAAAGAGAGCAATCCGTGCAATCTACAATATGGGTTCCCGGGAGTCCCTCAGAAACGTGTTCAAAGATATTAATATACTTACCTTGCCGTCACACTATATCTTTGAAAACATTATGTATGTTCGGAAAAATTTGCATATGTTTAATGTTAGAAGCGATTTTCATGACAAAAATACACGTAATAAACATAAAATTGTGATTCCCAAATTTAGATTGAGTAAAACTAATAAGTCATTTCTAGGAAATGGCGTGCGTTTTTATAATAAGCTACCGAAATCTGTAACTGATCTTACCGAGGGAAAGTTTAAAGCCCATATTAAACGTGTCCTTATTCAAAAAGCATATTACAAGACTAAGGACTACGTTGAAGATAAAGGTGTTTGGCAATAACTCCTTCTGCACATGCGGCTTCCCTGGTACCTCATTAACGTCGTATGTGTACCTATGTCTATTAACTAACCTCATTACTATTAGCTTTATTTTATTTTATTACTAACGTTACTCTCAAGATATCTTTATCTTATTACAGTGATTTTCTTTGTAATGTGTTTTGATGACAATTAACCATGTCAGTTGTGAGAGCTTTGTAGACTTGCTAGATGCCTGGATACCTAGTTAATTTCTGACCATATTTTTCATTTTGCTTTTATGTGTGGTTCCTGCTCTTAAGTCTACTTTGCTCTCTCATAACTATTCTAAGTCATAACTGTACCCACTCAAATTGTTAAAGATATGGACTTTAAAAGAGTAACCATGGAGTTTCTTGCCGGCTCTTCTCCATAGGAAACGACTAATTGGAACCGTGCACCTAAATTCGACTTTTCATAAGCGCCTGTAATGGTTTATGTGAAATAAAAACTTTTGATTTTTTGATTTTGAATGGTAAGAAGTGTTGTAGTAAATTGAAGACAGGGCCGAATTTAGGCGAGAGCAACAACTTTAGTCCCGGAGCCCCCACAAGAGAGGGGCCCCCAGAATAGGAGTTTTTTTTTTAAGATAAAAATGAAAATGACACCCTTTCTGGCTAAGAGGTAAAAGTTTACATTCACGAGGTACCTACTTTTTTGACACATTTCAGTGGGTCTCCACTTCTTCGTTGCCAGGCCAGGGCCTCCAAACCTTTAAATACGGCTCTGCTTGAAGAAAGAAAGGAAGTAAACTTAGAATAAATATGGAAATAAGTTTCTAAAGGAGAGTTTAATGTCTTGAAAACAATAGGTCAATTCTAATACATACGTTGTAGATTTCATATACGAAATCTACCAAAGTCTTTGGTTTGAATGTCGTTATGTTGCGTCAACAATTTTCCAGAGTATCTCTGTACCAAGTTTATCAAAATCGGTTCAGTAGTTTAGTCGTGATGAGGTATCAAACAGACAGACAATTAGACAGAGTTACTTTCGCATTTAAAATATGTATAGCTGAGATATTAGTAAGGATAATATAAAAGTATAGATAACTTTTTGTAAGCAATTCTGATAAAGCATCTCTTAATTGGTCATCCATCAATCATCTATGGAACGCTGTCGTGATTTTTAAAAATAAAATCATTTTGAGGTACATTTTAGTTAAATTTCCCAACATTATTTAACTCTGACGGCTCTAAAATATTCACATGAATATCAAATATCTTCAACCCTAAATCGATTCGTTCTTACTCAAACTTTAACTCGGATAATAAAGTTCACGCACTCACCCCTAAAACGAAAACCGAACCACTTCTGAAAAATCAAACATAGGTATCCCTCAGAGAAAAATCTCATAAAATCTAGACGATAAACGAACCACTAGGGAGTAAGTGCCTAGCACGTTGCAGCGTTGGAATGAAATGATCTCTAATCTAGGATGGCTTTTCCAAAGTAACCATTTTCAAAGCGCGGGAGAGGGGGCGCTCGCAATAAAATTTTACGAGCCGTCGCCATGGCAACGCCGCCATTATGCAGTTGCGCGGGCCCGCCGCGAGGGGCGCAACGGTGGATTTTCGTACGATTTTTAAATGTTTTTTAAAAAGGAGCAGCTTTTTAGAGTCCTCTCGGGTTGCAAGGTTCACGCAAGGGATAATCAAATTACGACATGTTTTGTGAAATATTTGTTCTGTACCAAGTCTAAGCTTAGGATATCGGCATTGCCCAGTAACTGGCTTGCGGAGGTCTGATGGCAGTCGCTCCGTGTACAATACTGGTATTCAGCCGCTTCTGGTTAGACTGGAAGCTGGGGGTCTACTCCTTAAGCTTGAAGTCCGTGGTTTCGGCCTTAGTTACGAGCGTTTCCTACTCCCTATCACCTACGGACATACGATTATTTCGGGGCTCGAACTAAGAATGAATGACAACACGATTTAACAGTTGTCCCTACTACCGATGTGTTTTTGCCCATCCAAAAAGTTTAACTTGACACCTGTTTTGTTCACTTCTACGTTTCGTGATACTTTCGGACGGGCGACTAACTTCGTTGACGGACTTAGGGAGTAGGCCCCCTGACCCGAACATAGTTGGGAAAAAGCTAGGCAGAACGAATCATGTGCCATTGCCCCCATTTATTGGTCAAGGATTTAACTAACTGTATGTACAGACGCCAGCACATGAAGCTACTACAATCTGTCAAATTTCTTTAATAGATATTCATCTTTATCGCGAAAGCATTAGGTTCAAGGTTCATTGGGAAAAGGAGATGTTTTATTTTGGGCCACTACTATGTACAGTATATAGAAAAATAGGAGAAAAATACGGGATTACCATAAAAATACAAATAAATTAATTTGAAGAAGAGTACAATTGTACTGGAATTATTATTTGGGGACGTTTTTTAATATGTTAACCCTTTTTTTCTGGTAGCCATGACAGTTGTGTTTGACATTAACATGAGTTTGACAACTTTGACAGTCCTAGGTTTCGTGATGTGTGTGTGACGCAATCGAGTACAACACCTGTAGTTCTATTTCATTATAATTATAACAAAATCCAAATATTTTCGTCTATAAACAACGTAGATAGGCTATGTGAGTACACAAGAAATAAACACTATGGGGTCATTGACATGTCAACAGTTGTCAAAATGACATTTCACATAATTCGATCCACCATATTTTTATGTGTTGTGTTGCTCTCCTTGACCAAGTTAACTTGAATGTACAATTAAACAAAGTAAAATTACAGAAAATTAACATCATAAAACGGTTACTTTATTGTATAGCTATATTTCCTTATAGTGTACATGGTGCTAGCCCAGGCTCCATACATTTCTGAAACAACTCCTTTGACAGTTTCGGGTAGCTTGACCTGCTGGCGTCTTAACCCATGGTTTATTAATATGCTACGCCAGGTATTCTATTCCCACCATGGCCTAAGACTACGTCACGAATTTCACGATCAGTGCTGCCATTGATTAACTTCTTCAATTTAATTAAGGACTTTTTAATTCATAATGAATATAAAACAAATTACTAATTAGCTTAAATATTTACTACTAGCTTTTGCCCGCAGCTTCGCTCGCGTTATTTAAGCTCAAAAAACTCTTAACACACTACTACTTAACATTTCTGTATTTATAAAATTCAATCGTGATTTGAAATACACGTGGCGCCATCTATGAACGTTATTATTGTTTTCCTCGGAAACAGTACGTTTTTTCGGGATAAAAGGTACCTTATATATCCGTTTCTGTACACCTGACAACGTATATGCAAAATTTCAGGATGATCGGTTCAGTGGTTTAGGCGTGAAAAGGTAACAAACAAACAAACTTACTTTCGTATTTACAATATTAACCGGTTGCGGACCGCCCGTCGTCTCAGGACAGGACGACACTTAATTGTCTTATCTATTGTGTCTATAATTACGGTGATTGAGAGTTTAAGATAGGAAGTTAGGATAGCAGCACGGTACTCCCGTGACCCCCGGCGCAGGTGTGAGATGGAACACCGGGGTGGTTTTAGTCGGTAAGAGTCTGACAGACCTCTCCGCCCCACCCCAGGGCGGAGGACGTCCATGAAGATTTCCAACAAGAAAAAAAAAAGCAGTACCGTACAGCTGACGACGTAATCTAGGGCCAATCACGTGACCTAGCTTTCACGGGAACAGAATACCTGGCGTAGCATATTATCATACCATGTATGTACCTATCTTTCCGTACGTACGGTACACAACTAAAATATGGGCGCCATTATAAATAAACTGCATTTCAAATACCGCCCTCAGACTCATTAAGTTCGACAGTCGACTGTCTAGCATAGATAAAGCTTTACACCTTTTTTAGTTTACTTAGGACGGGGATACTTATCTAATCGATATTTAAACATAGTGCCATAAACACGCCTTCTAATTGAGAGAGGTGACACTGTCTATAGTCTATGGGCCTGTCCACGTCTGTCCACGTCACGATGTCGTCAACGTGGAACGGTGCGGTAACACGGCAAACGTGCAAATTTACGTTACCGTATCGTAAAAATGCACGTCAAGATCATTGTTAGATTTATCGCTGACCATGTAGATCCTGAATTTTAATAAGAGAAACAGTAAGGCATGGTTTTAAATAAATAAATAAATTCCTTTTATTTCAGATAACTAAGATCCAGTGTGTTAGTAATTACAATAATGACTTATAACTATTGTTAGTAAAGTGACACGTTAATGGTGATTCATTATGACCTATTAGTAAAATTGATCACTTTCTTCACCATCTTTTTTAAAATTGGAGAGGTAACATCCTCCCCTACTATTTTGAGGATGCTGTTGCCAGTTTCTCGTACTCTGCTTAGTAGAGATGCAGTTTTTTTGCGAATCACCTCATGAAAGCCATCAGTTCGATTCTGCACAAACATTTCCGATGCACTACAAAAAGGTGGCCTTCGCAACCTTCGTTTTAAAGCATCGGAGAACATAAACGGCGACTAACTCGCGGGCGTGGAGAGCGCGGGCGGAGCGCATATTATACGTGTGTACTTGTGGCTAAAGGCGGAACGTGTTACGATACGGTAACGTAAATTTGCACGTTATGTCAACGCACCGTGCCGCGTTACCGCACCTTCCCACGTTGACGACGTCGTGAAGTGGCGATGTGGACAAGCCCTACGATTTTAAAATCTTCAGGAAATTGCTATGTACAGTAGCATCAAATGAAAATAGACTGTTCAAAATGATCTGAACAACTAAGAAAATTAAACTATATCTCAATGACACAAGGGGTGTTTCAGAATAAACACAGCTCACGACAACTGTCATCCTGACAAGAATTTTGTCCCTTTGATATAAAGTTTAATTTCTTTAGATGTTTAGGTAATTATAAATAGTCTGTTCGTCCCGATATTTGACGCTAATTGTACATAAAATGTTGTATATTTTCCCGGTGTGGGGACGGGCTAGAATATAAAATCTCCTCACCGTACGCTGGGAATTCTTCTTCTCTCGTGCCAGCATGAGCTATACGAAAATAGCTCAATGCTGTGGTGAAAAGATTAGCCAGTCAGCAAGGTTGGTAGCGGGGCTGACTGCCCAGAGTGCGTCGGACGTACTGAAGTATCGTCACTCGTGGAGGCTCTTTTCATGCACCACGCTGGGAATAGAGGCGTGTTGTAAGATTATACAAAACAGCACGCGACGTGGTAGAATCTATACGGTCCGCCTGGCTAGCTACCACGACAATAAAGTCCGGCGCCAAGCAGTTTACTGTGTTTCGTCGTGTGTATGTGAGAGCTAGAGGGGTATAGGGGAATTCCTCTATATCTCTGTTACTTGGATTCGTGTGCTGTAAGATCTTGTCTGTGGCTTACCATCAGGTGCGAATAGCGTTAAACGCGACCAAGTCAAATGACAAAAAAAAACGTTTCAGGGGGCCAATTCTACTAACAGAAACTTTTATCAATTGCAACTTAATCGTTCATTCAGACAGTTTTCGTTTGCGAAAACTGTCAAAATTTTTGGTTTAGTTTTTGCTGTCAAACAATTTGATAGTTTTTGCAAACGAAAAGTGTCTGAATGAACGATTAAGTTGCGATTGATAAAAGTTTCTATTAGTAGAATTGGGCTCCTGATCGATATTTCTTTGATCAATCCACTTTTTTATGATAGATGATTGAACGTTTTTATAGCAACTAAAGAATATCAAAAATTACGTTTACCGTACCTTAAAGATGAGGACCGCCAGGGCCGAATTTAGGGGAGGCCAACAAGGGCTTTAGTCCTGGGGCCTCCTTAATATGAGATCATGATTTTTTTAGAAATGAAATAACAATTACCCTTCTTGAAAAGAGAAAAAAAATCGCATTAACAAGATACTTTTTTAAAAATTAGTGCCTCAACTTCATTGCCCCAGGGCCTGCAAACCTTCGAATCCGGCCCTGAGGACCACACCTACTTATAAGCTTTTTACACGTATAAAACTATACGCTTTTATAACAAAGGATAGTTAGGAACTAAGAAATAAAAAATAACGGCCACCGTCCGCCATCTTGAATTTTCTAAATGTCTTCCAGTTATTAGGATCTGTGGAGCGCTTGACTAAATTGTTTTTAACCCCTAACGTTAAAGGGGTGTTACTTGACGGTAATTTTCTTCGTTGATGAGATGAATATTTTTCATTTTCATAGCTTAGCGTCACAATAAATTGTATATGTCTTATTTTAATCATACAATATATGTATTTTGCCAGTCAACATAGACAAAAACGAAAAAAAAATGCGTAATATTAATTAATCCTAATCCTAGCTTCCTAACTAATATTATAAATGCGAAAGTAAGTTTGTTTGTTTGTTACCTTTTCACGCCTAAACCACTGAACCGATCATCCTGAAATTTTGCATATACGTTGTCAGGTGTACAGAAACGGACATAGGGTACCTTTCATCCCGAAAAAAAGTACAGTTCCCGAGGAAAACAACAATATAATACGTGGCGCCACGTGTCTTTCGAATCAAGATTGAAATAGAAATCGCGAAAAAAAAAATCTGCTGTTCCCTACATTTATGTTTGTCTTCAAAATGTAGGGAACAGCACATTTTTTTTTCACGATTTCATGTTTCTTCCCATAGTAAAAGTTGTTCATAATGATGAGTACAATGAGCCCTTAAGAGGTTGTGCGTTATTTAGTTAAACCTTGTATAATTTTTGGACATTTTTCAAAGTAGTAGTTATTAAGTGTTATTACCTTATTATTGTAGCGGTCATATTAAACGTTTACCATATCTCGTTCGATCTGCGCTGTAGCATGCGCAATCAATAACAATCATTTATCATAATACTCACACCCATTACCTCTAAAGTGCCTTCAACTTCCGGTGGCACTAAAAAGTACCAGCCGCCACATTAGTGTACTTACGATTGTACAATAATGGTTAAGTGATAACTGATCGGTTGAACTCGTGTCGGGTTCAATGCCGAGTATTGCCGAGTGATGGCCAACAGTTGCTTCGGATGTTGTATATTTAGATTGAGTAGGGTGTGTACGAGTTTGATGTTTTGTGGGATAGTCTTGTCATGACATAGCTTGAGTCTGCATGGTTTGTAATTTTATATGACAATTGCTATCAAAAAGTATTTGATCTTCTGTCGTGTCAGCACGAGCTATAAGAAAATTAGCTCATGCTGTGGTGAAAAGATTAGCCAGTTAGTAAGATTGGTGACGTGGCTGACTGCCCAGGGGGCGCCAGACGCACTGAGCCTAAAGTATTTGATATAAACTATACACGTGTAAACGAATTCGTGTAATTCCTATAAACCACATGATCTATTGACTATTACTGGTATAAATTAATCCATCATGGAATTTAGATTGATTAAAAATAAAATTCTTTTGTCTTGCGATAGTGTAAGTAATCGTATCTAAACCACCTGAAAAGATTTAAATAAAAAAATAAACAAAGGAAAAGCGATGCCACGTATAAATGAATGAAAACACGATGACACAGCCAGCGGGCACTATCGTTCCGCACAGTCAGTTAGAGATTTTATATTTATATTATACAGTTATATTCTATCTGACGAAGTCGTGTGAATTATTACAACTTGAACCTTACCAAAGACATAAAAGTTACAACAACCGCCTTGGTGAGATAGAAAGACACTAGGTGCCCTAAAAAAAAAATTTTTTATTTTTCTTTTCTTTTGACTCGTAAGATCATACAACAATCGACTATAACGATCGTACTATCATAAAGGTAAAGTTGTGTCTTTACAAAAAGACAAATAATTCCGTTCCACTGTTCGGACTATCCCAAACTGTACCACAGCATGGTCCCCCTACAAATATAAAAGCGTACACGCAGTCCGTTTGATCTGCCGCTGCGTCTGTTTGTTTACACGCCGCCAGTGTGAACCGTTTGTTCGTTTGTTCTAACTATGGACCGCAATTGGGAGCTGTCAGTTATGTTAGAAAAAATCTGACAAAAAAAAACTGTTAAAAATCTATGACGACTGTTTTTTGGACAATAAAAATGTCCGTTGAGTTCGTTAGGTAGATTGCGTTCGGGGTAGACTTTTTTTGAAGTATTTTTTGTCGATTGACTTCCAATCTATCCAGGCCCGCGAGCACGGATCTTTTATCGAGTCGATTCGAGTAATTTATCTATTCTAAACGTCAAATTTTTACATACAATACGGCCAACGTATCTTGGCGAGTCTGAAGTTGTTTGGCTGCGCAATGAATCTTTTAGAAACGAAATTGTCTACTGCGCACCTAATCAGCTAACTTCAGACTCGCCAAGATACGTCGGCCGTATTGTAAATTATCGATAAAACGACAGCAGTTGTCGTTTTGTCTATATCTTATGTCAAATTTGACGTTTAGAATAGATAAATTTCTAGAATCGACTCGATAAAAAGATCGATACCTGTAACTTGGGTAGTTTACTACATATACATAAAACTATTCGTTTCCTAATAATATTATTAATGTGAAAGTTTGTTTGTCACGCTTTCACGTAAAAGTCGTTGGTTAGAGACCAAAAAGTTACAGTCAAAAATTCTTTATTCAACTAGGATATTACATAACTTTTTCGAATGTCGTTCATGGAGGGCGAGGGGCCCCTCGAGCTTGAGGGCCCCAATGCACTGCCCCGCCTAGTCATACGGTAGCTACACCACTGGTAAGATTTGTAAATAGGCCCAGCTTATGAAAAGTGGTTACCGCCGCGCCGCCTATTAACAAACACCTACAACACAAAGAAGATTGCTGATGCGTTGAAAAACCTAAATTCAAAGTTAGAACGTCTCGTGTGCCTATAACTTTACCGCCACCCTTCAATCCAGGGCCGCACTTAGGTTCTGTAGACCTCTAAACTAATTTGCAAGGGCCCTACTTACGGGGGGTTGAAATTATCCCACGAAATTCAGAGTAAAGCTCTACATTTCACTTTATAGAGCAATTTCCTAATTCAAAGAATGGGAAGAAGAGATCCACTGCCCAGTGGATAGACCTCCCAAGTTGCGCCACATTACTCGGTCCTCCGCCTACCGTAGCAGTCCAACCAAGACAACAATGTAATTTAAAAAAAAAATGGCGCTTTCTCCTAGTCTGCAGTCTATGTAGCCTATGCTTAGAAATAGGCCCTGCTTTAAACCGTAATCGAACAATGCTGGTTGGTGGTAGAAATAGGTATGGTGGGAGTATTCCCCCGGACGAACTCTTTTACAAAGCGCTTTAATACTACTAATACTGGGGCCTAATTCTCCTAAAATAAATCTTGATAAATCACAACCGAACCAAGGCCGAACCGTTCATTCAGACAGTTCTCAATTTCAAAAGCTATCAAATTGTTTGACACAAAAAACAAAATCAATCATTTTGAAAGTTTTCGAAAACAAAAACTGACTGACGGTTGTGATTCGATTGCGTTTGGCAACAATTTATTTTAGGAGAATTAGGCCCCTGCATTGATTGCTGTCAAACGGTCTTCGGAAATGTCAAACTGACGTATCTTTTTTGCGCCGCCATGCCGAGGTGAACAAATTAGCTAGTCAGCAAGGTTGGTAGCGGGGCCACCCAGGGTGCGCCGAACGTACTTAAGTATCGTCACTCGTGGAGGCTTTTAAATACACCCCATTTATCACAATAAAAAGCGGATATTTATTCGCACAGGCGACGTGCAATTTCAACACGTTCAGTTTATTTTTAGTAGATATTTAGATACATAAGTAACCTGTGCACAAAGAGTACGCCATAGACAATATGGACCAGAGTTTTTTTTTTGTGATTCTTTTGTGTTACCAGCTAATTTTAAGTTTAAAAAGTTCAATTTTTGTTTAGAAGAATAAAGTTTACATTCGATTAATTTAAGAAATAAATGTTTATTCTTAATTATGCGTTGTGCGTCCGCTTGTGCGTAGAAATAAATGTATTTTCTTTCTTTCATATTATGTTTTAATTTAATTTTCTTTCTTTTATTTTAATAATTAAAAATATCTCATTGAAGTCAGTCGCGTACAGCATGTAGGTACACAGTCTGTTTATGTTACCAGCACAGTGCACCGTGAAAACGTTTGTTCTAAGTATGGACCAACCGCAATTACATGTCTTTGACTTTTGAAGTCTTTGTTATTTTCTTATACTAAGAAATAAATGTAGTGCGACCGTTTGTATTTAAAAATCATGAGTACGCTCCTGAACTTAGACTTTTTTTAACTACAACACTAGCGATCGCATTCGGTTAAGACTCAAAATAGTTTCAAGTACAATCTGGTAGTGTTACAATTTACAATGTAGTGCTTAAAATTATTTGAGATCAATGCAGCCCCCGATTACAGGATATGCGATAAGAAGATGCCAATCAAACTTAAAGGCAAACTGTACAAAACAGCAATTAGACGCGCTGTCTTTTATGGTACAGAGTGCTGGGCAACCACTAAACAACACCTGTCAAAACTACACACGACGGAAATGCACATGTTACGATGGTCAGCGGGTGTCACACTTCTGGATAAAGTACGCAACGTACATATACGAGGTAGCTACAAAATTGCCCCCATTGCTGAGAAGGTTAAAGAGCAACGCTTTCGATGGTACGGACATGTGTTACGCCGTCCAGAAGACCAGATGGTGCGAGTAACCCTTAACCTGCCGACAGTAACGCGAAATCGCGGAAGATCCCCCGCCACCTGGCTGACAACAGTCCAGAAAGATCTAAAGGAGAGCGAAATAGATACCGCAACGGCTCTGGATCGACATCAATGGAAAAGACAGACAAGGAGAGCCGACCCCAGATAATGGGACAAGGCAAAGGAAGAAGAAGATTGCAGCCCCCGATTCAGAACCTTTTTAATAAGCAGTTGTCGACCGATTCGGTTTGTTATCTCGTACCGTTGACGAATCTCGTATCGAAAGAGAGATTTACTGAATCGTTCGACAACTAGCTAATTGAATCAATCTGAATCCCTCTCTCCTACTTATTAAAACTTTTGCTGTGCCCGACAGGGTCCATAATTGTTTCCATATTTAATGCTTACCATCTGTATGACTGTGTACATTATGGATTGCAATAAAGAAATTGAAATTGAATCAGGGGGCTGCACATGAATGCCTCTCTTAAGTTTCGCCACAACGCGCAGTTCTCTGCCTTTCGCATTTAGTCTAAGCCAGCTACTTAACAGCCGGTGGCAGTGGACCGAATTGGTGGTACTCATCAAAGCTACAGTATGTTGGGATGATGAACTAGGTCTTGGCCCCTTGAATTGAGTGGAGGAGTTAGCGTGACCCTGTTCTAGGCCGTTCCATCTATTTAAGACAATGTTCAACTTGAAAGTTGAGAGAAAGAGAGACACTTCCGTCATAAAATAAAAAAATAAAAGGTTTATTGCAGAAACTTGTTTGAGGGCCTTCTTTTAAGTAAAAGATATACCTGTTCTAGGAGGCCCCGCTCTTCAATGTTAAATTATAAAATGGCAAAACTGGTGTATGATGGACCATGGACCGCAACAGGCTAGTGATTGATTAAGGACTTGACTTCTCCAAAAAACATCAATCTCATTCCAAATAAACAGTTTTCTTTTTCAAAATGTTGTATTGTCTCCAATTCCAATGGCGATCAAACAGTGTGACCCTAGATAATATGCACAAACACTATTGTTGAGAATAGACCACAATTAATAGACAAAAAAATTGGATAACAATCCAAAAAATATATTGAAAAAATCACACAACTTCAAAATTTCTTCACTCAAACGAGTTTTTTTAACTTGTCGTCTGTGTGCTTTTTATTTGCTATTCAACATCAATTTTCTTAGCCATCATTTTTGTTTTCATTCAAACCAAATACACAAGCAATTAGTAAAGTTATTATTTTCATACTTAATAAAAAGCGATATTAAAATGAAAAGTTATTTTTGAGTTTTTTTTTTCGATAAATTTTGGTTTAAATTCACCCATTTCGTTTGTACACAATAAACAGAGACATACTGTATTAAATACCGCGTTTAAAACGTTCGGCAATCTTCGTCAAACCTCGTTAAATGTTGCCACAGCATAACAAAGAGGCCTTGCAGTGTCCGGACCGCGTGGCGTACGAGCATAATGTTTATGTTTACTTCTCCGAACTGCAGCAGTGTAGACGGGTGTTGAGCGTAGATACTGCTAATGTAGCCTGCCTTTAATCAAAAACAGCGGGACTAATACGTCATTTTGAGTATTTTATGGCCTACTTTCATGGTCCTGGCTGGTAGTAATGTTGTGGGTCGGGTCGTTGAGCTCCCTAAGATAGGATTGTGCCACACGATGGGTGATGCATGCGTGCCATCTGTTGGGACAGGTCCTCTCAAACTGCTCTGGAACTTTCCTCAAAAGGCCAGTCCAGGCATTGCACTGCATTGTCCTCACACAAATAATTGCTACAGAAAATATGTCTGGACTTTAAAAGAGTCTTTGACCCCTGAGTTTGTTTCGGCCTTTCTTCTCAGAGGTAGTCAGATAGGAAACGCCGACGACATCTAGCTTTAAAAAAAGCAAACCGACATGTAAAAGTGATTTTTAAATATCCAATTTGCAGAATAAATGATTTCATTTCATTATAAATTTTCTGCCTAGCTGTTTTTATCAACTATGTGGGGAGTCAGATTCCAATTTAACCGGCTAAATACCAGTATTTTACACGAAGCAACTGCCATCAGGCTTCCGCAACCCAGTTACTGGGCAATGCCGATATCCTAAGTCTGACAACCGGTAACGACTGTCATAGGTATTCGGATGGCACCCGGGACCGACGGTTTAACGTGCTCTCCGAGGCACGGAGGGGTCTCGTTGTGTAATGAACAGTCACCCATCCACGGATTAACCGTGGCAAGCGTAGCTTAACCTTTCAAATCGTATGACCTGCTTGGTTGTTGAGCCACTGCCCTTCTTAAGTAAAATAAATACAATTTGCGAATACTATATAAATAAAAAGAAAAGTCCTGACTGACTGACTGACTCATCAACGCCCAGCCCAAACCCTTGGACCTAGAAAGCTGAAATTTTGCACAGAGGTTCCCTTTATAATGTAGACAAGGAATAAGGAAGGATTTTTCGAAATTCAACCCCTAAGGGAGTTAAATAGGGGATGAAAGTTTGTATCGAAAATCGATACTTAACGGGTTCAAAATTTCACGCAAGCGATGCTGCGGACAAAAACTAGTGTAATGTAGGTATGTACCTAAGTTCAGCCCTGATTTCCTGGAGCACTGCACCAAGCCGTTAAATAGATTTTAGGTGAATCAACTAGGTCGGGTTTTGTTATTAATTTATTTAATACAGAAACGTCGGAAATATCCCAGAAAAAAATGTAGTCATGGTCAGGGGGCCTACTCTCTAAGTCCGTCAACGAAGTTAGTCGCCAGTCCGAAAGTAGCCCGAAACGTAGGAGTGAACAAAACAAGTGTCAAGTTCAACTTTTCGGACGGGCAAAAACACATCGGTAGTAGGGACAACTGTCAAATCGTGTTGTCATTCATTCTTAGTTCCGGCCGCGAAATAATCGTATGTCCGTAGGTGATAGGGAGTAGGAAACGCTCGTAACTAAGGCCGAAACCACAGACTTCGTGCTTAGGGAGTAGACCCCCAGGATAGGATGATTCGTCCAAAAATTTCTTCGGTACCTCACACATAATTATTTCTTGTATTCACCACGAATATTCGCCAAAGCCCTGTTACATGGCCTCGGGGTTGAGATCTAATCATATTTTTTTGCGTATGCAAAATGACGTAAATACCGACCTATTTAAAATGACTAATCAGAGTTCAGACTTCACAAGTGACCACTTTGAACCTGTATCAGTGAACCACTTTATAGTTTATTCATCTCATTGTTAAGTACTTGTAGCGCAGCATCGCAGAATGAAAGTACCTATAGGTGATATAAGCATAGGTATTAATGTAGGTACAAACTTCCACGCAATTTTGTGCTGCGATTTTAAAACAAAAGCTTCTTTTGTTTTAAATTGAGGGACTTATGAATAAATTGTCGGGCATCGCGCCTGTTTGCCAAACTTTTTACGTTAACAAGATAAAGTTGCATTAATTTGTTCAAAACATGTGTGGCTAATTATGATTAGTTTGATTCGGTTTACGCGCGTGCATTTTTCGGGAATGTCCGACTAGTTTTGGACCCAAATGGACCCCTTAATCGTGAGCTAATTACGCGGCTAGGTCAGCTCATGATTAAGGGCTTCGTTTGGGTCCGAATATCTCTTTTGGAGGCCCTTCTTTTGTGGAGGCCCCAGGACTAGAGCTCCCAAGTGCGGCCCTGCTTTTCGTAGTTAAATTATGTAAATTATAAAACTCTTTATTTCTCTTTCCAGATGTGAGTCATCATTCAGCTCACAAGATCCGAAGCCATAAGAGCAGCAGACGACATCGAGCCGTCAATGGTAACTATTATAATTATACTATCATAACAAGACCTCGTTTATAGAGACGCGGAGATTAGCGCAAAGCGTGATGCGGGACGGAAAGCGGACAATTTAAACACATATTTACTGGTGTACCGAAAGTTAACTAAGTTAACGCGGGAAAAAAGTGAAGGGGAGTCCTGAAAAAAAAAATGGTAATCGAGTTTCAAAGTTACCATGAATAAAATTTTACCTCGTAAATCTCAGTTAGATTATCAAAAAACATTTGACCCGTATTTTTATAATTTTTACTTGCTTCTGACGTCACAAGCCCCCACTCTCGAATTTTGATGCGTTTTATCTTTCCAAATATATCTACATTTACAGATTTAACAAAAGAAAAAATACGTGTCCATTATTTTTCAAAACTAACTGGCGGACTAATTAGATTTGCAATTTATTGATGCTGTCAACATGCCTATTGTTTCCGACTTGACGTTGAATTTCGGGACAACCTGTATAATATGACGATGAATTTAAGTCTTTATGAAGACAATTTTTTCCGCGCGTATTTTTGAGTTGTAGTTAAGTCCGGAGGACCCTTATGGGTCCAGCGGACTTAACATGATCGGACTGCAGGGTCGGACTTGATTCACTTGAGTGCAGGAGTGCACACGTCGCACGCTGACCAGCAGCGCTGCCGGTCAGTGCGTGTTCCAGTTCCAGCGGCGTACCCGCTATTCTGTGGTATGCGGGTCCGCGGATTCGTATCCATCTGGACTTACCTATCACTAAGAACGGCGGGTCCCGCGTCTCTTTAAAACAAGGCCTTTCTCGTGTGTTTTTGCATACACCTACCTAAAACTTACAACTAGTAAAGTAAGTACTACTATTTATAGAGCGTTCGGGGCGAGGACGCCCTAGATTCTAGAAGGGCAAACACTGACCTTATTGGGTTGTCCTTCGTAAAGGTCAGGTGCGGAGTAATCGCGACTGGCGCTCATGTAAGAAAGGTGCATAAATATGAAAGAAGCGAAAGATGTGTTCTAAAGATCATAACGAACAATGTTCAGTAGTGCTTATCTGCGAATTAAATAGCGTGATAATAATATTCCTCTTCGCAATTTGAGCATTTATCGCCATCTAGCGCCTATGTTTTGCAAAACTATTTTATACAATTTACCAATAGATGGCATTGTACTCAATATTCTAAATTAGTTCTTCTACTCACCAACAGATGGCGAGCTTCGCTTCGAGCCGGAGCCTTACAGCAAGAAGTTTGAATTGAACAGTTCTGGTAAAATACACTGCAAGGTCGCTGGAGGTGTTGCTCCTACAGTACAATGGTTTTTGGTAAGCATATATTATGAATATTGTAATATTTCTTCTTTATTTGCCTTTACTAAGGTTTTCTTGGCTTGAGGGAACTGGCAATCACATCATCAATGATAATAGTCATGGTTTTCGGATGTAGAGTTACTAACCAGTCATGCTGTATAGCTATAGATGACTTCTACAGTTTTTCATTCCCAAGCGTGTATGTCCGAAGAAGTAGCTCCCAATAACAGAACAACAACTAAAGTAAGCTTTTATGGCACCTATGAAAATGATTTAGATGACCAATCTTAACACGTTGACTGTCCCGTCTGTTTTGGGTAATTTTGTGGTACGTCCAATGTTTTTTTTTTTTTAAATTCTTTATTCATACGTCCCTGCAAAATGAAAGTTCTAGCTCGCACGTCCAACCCAAGAAACGCGGTTCAGTTTCCTTTGGCTAATGCATTACATGTAATGCACGAACGTCACAGCCAGACCAAAAATGCATTACATGTAATGCACGGACAGTCAACGTGTTAAGCCGGCAATACATGTTGACCATAGTTCTTTTTAGCTAGGCGAGTACCAACGTATGGACAGCCCATTTGTCTATCCTCGCCATTGTTCGTCATCGCTAGCCTAGCTGACCTAGCTGGCCGACTGCAGACGAGCGCCAACGTGTACACAGTACCCCAAGTGTGAGTTGGGTAGTTTACTACGCGTTTCCGTAACGAATAGTTTATCTTTAGTCACGCTATTCGCCGCTAGAGGCTCTGCCTAAATTTTCATACATTTTAGGCGTGACGCAACTACAGGTAACGTAAAAAACTCACACTTGGGGTACTGGTCAGACCGCATAAAGTAACATTGATTTATCGTTTTTGTCTAGAACGAAGAAGATCCCTTGCCTGAAGGCGTGACCTCTGCCAATGGCACGCTTATGGTAGCAGACGCAGAACGACGTCATTCTGGACAGTACACCTGCAAGGCAGTAGATGGAGAACTGTCTATTACATCCAAGATCAATCTGGATGTAGTGGGTAAGTTGATAAGAGAGCCCAAATGACTTTTCTCTCTGGTTAAGTACTCATGGTTACAACACAATTAATAAGTTACATCCGATGTGCCTGATCGAACAAACAATGGCAGTCACTCATTTTCGTGCCATTCACACTTATTGCGTCAACGTAAAGATCGTTTTATACTGCAATACTATTAAACGTTAGTCTTGAAGTAGCAATCAGTTCGGAAGTGATCGGTTTTACGAAGTTTGCCGATGTGACTTCTTAGTTGTGTTGTTCTGTACTCTCCACTTATAGAAGGCGAGGGTTGTGTCGGACTCTTACTGACTAAAACGTCGACGGTATTCCTCCGAGGAAGTATGGCGGGTGACGCAGGATTTCCTAGTGCATTCATCGCAACTCCGTAGACAAAAAGCTCATCATCATCATTTAGTTTTTAGTGTTTTTACGTTGACTGTAAATGCTACGGAATCCTACACTGTGCGTAGCCAGTTTTTGTCCTATTGTAACTAAAGCGCTGTTGTTTCTTTCCAGTGACTCCTCGCGTCCTAGAACCAGCAACAGGTCAACAGCTTCACGTCACAGTGGGTCAGACAGCCGTGCTGAACTGTGTGGCCACCGGTGACCCCCCGCCGACCACACACTGGGACCGGAACCTCGCCATATTGGGCAAACAACGTAAGTATGCAACCAGCCCTTCGATTCAGAACCTTTTCGATAAGCAAGTTGTTGACCGATTTCGTTTGTTATCTCGTTCCGTCTATAATTCTCGTAACGAGAGAGAAAGAGATAGCATACAAAATCGATCGACAAATGACTAACTGAACCTTTGGGGAATTGGTAATGTTCTTAGCTCTTGATCTGTACCACAAGTGTGAGTTTTTTCGTCAAATACTGTAGTTGCGTCACTCCAAAAATGTATGAGAATTTAGGCAGAGCCTCTAGCGGCGAATAGCGTTAATAAAATTGGGTTGACACTTATCATGGTAAACTATTCGTTGCGGAAACGTGTAGTAAACTACCAACTCACACTTCGGGTACTGATAGCTGATTTTGTGGGTACCTACCCTAAATGTATGTGTGGGGTAGTTTGGGTGCATTTTTGGAATAATACAATGTAATAATAATTTAATAAAGTAATAGGCATATTGACAGCATCAATAAATTGCAAATGTAATTAGTCCGCCAGTTAGAGTTTTGAAAAATAATGGACACGTATTTTTTCTTTTGTTAAATCTATGAATATTTGAAAAGATAAAACGCATCAAAACTCGAGAGTGGGGGCTTATGACGTCAGAAGCAAGTAAAAATTGTACTTGCTTATGACGTTTTGCCAATTATTTTAAAAGTGTCGTATCTTGGTCAATTTTGCTTTAGGTAACAAAAGAAAAAACACGGGTCAACTATTTTTTGATGATCTATCTGATTGACTAATTAGATTTTTTCAGTCAAATACTCTATTTGATTTATCTTTCAGAAGAAGGTGTAGACGTAGAAGATGGCGTAAATGCAACAACAGCAAGGTATTATGAATAATTCACTTTGATTTCCTAAAGCGACCTTTCTGGCATAAGATAAAAAGAGTTAAAAAAAACTTCTTATCTGTACTTTGCTTCCCTATCATTTGTTCCCGGTTTGACGTCATTGGTTATACCCTGTATATATTTCCAGACTGGTACTAATGAACAACGGCACCCTCGTGATCCGTAACGTGTCTGTATCGGACGCGGACCGGTACGGCTGCACGGCCGGCAGTGCTGCCGGACTGGCGCGCAACGAACTACAGCTTGTCGTACATCAAGGTATTTATAACCGGGCGATGTCCACTGCTGGACAAACGCCTCACCAACAACCATCACGTCACAAACTTTGTTTCTTAGAACGCATAACATAACATCACGATCATTCTGCGAAGGACTAGGCAGAAGTGACACCTTCATTTCGCTGTTATCAGAGATATGCAAAATAGTATATTAAAAGTATTTAAATTCAAAATGCAAATGCTTGGTTATATTTTTATTTCAAATAAAAATACAAAATGGTTTTCAATGAAAGTATTTAAATACAAAATGCAAAATACGTATTTTCAAAATAGGTTTTTCAAATAAAATACCTATTTTCATTGATTTTAACACTAGTATTTGAACAAAGAGTTCCTCTTTCATGTTGAATCTGCGAATTCATGAGATATAGCGATTTAAAGATTGGAAAAATCATCTATATACACATACATGCATATAAAGAACAAGTCCTAATGTAAGATTCTCGCACAGCCTAAACCGCTAAAGGTAGAAACTTGAAATTTGGAGAGTAGTTGTTTTTATAGCGAAAGCGCACTCTAAAGGAGTGAAAAGGGGTGATAAAGTTTATTTGAAAAATCTTATTCCCACTATTTATAAACTGGAAACTTGACACAAATACACTTTAAAGTACCTAAATAACAAGAATTTAAGAATGAAAAATATGAAACATAAATTTTAAAAAATAACAAAACCATTTTGCATTTTACAAATATTAAATATTTTTAAAAAGTATTTCAAATAAAATAGAAAATACATTTTGGAAAACAGTATTTCAAATGCAAAATAAAAATAGGTATTTTGCATTTTGTATTTTAAATACATGTATTTCAAATAATTCACATCTCTGGCTGTTATGTTTAAGTCCCATGTAATAGGCGCTCCGGACTGCTACTGAGCAATTCCACACGGATAAACCCAATAACAGGTCGGAATGCCTGGAGTACTGCGAGAGGAATGTATCATGAATGTTTTGAATGCTCTTTTATTTCTTTTACACAATGTGTAACATAAATAACGCACAACCTCTTAAGGGGTCACTGTACTCATCATTATGAACAACTTTTACTATGGGACCAAAATTGAAATCGCATAAAAAAACAGCTTTTCCCTACATTTATGTTCGCACTCGTCAAAATATAGGGAACAGCTGATTTTTTTCGCGATTTCAGGTTTGGTCCCATAGTAAAAGTCCCCCCTTAAGAGGTTGTTGGTGTTTTACCAATAACCCTGTTTATTACAATACCTATCTAATGACGTATTTGTAGTTGTTATTGTATTGGTCCCTAGACCAGCTTCCATACATTTTTGCTGATTATTTATGTCTGAATTATGATCTGTGGGGGGGGGGTGTCGACGAAGTGTGACAAGAGGTGGGAGGGGTCCTAAATTTCATGACGTCACAATTTTCTTGTCATCACATTAGGGAAGGGAGAGTCTCACAAGTGTGACCAGCTGTGACAAGGAGGGGGGAGGGGGGGCGTCATAAAATCATGAAATTCGTGTGACGTAATTCATGGATGGCTCCTAAGTGGAAGAACATACTGTCAGAACCGTTTTGAGGGATTTATGAAAGAGGATGTCTAATTGTTATATTCTTCTTTTGTTTTTCCATTTTATTGTGAATTTGTTTTTCTATTCCTCTCCTTCTTCCCACCTTTAATTGTTGTAATTGGTCTTAGACCGTTTTAATTAAAGTAATGCTATATTAATGTAATAGTTTGGGGGTGCATGAAAAGAGCCTCCATGAGTGACGATACTTCAGTACGTCCGGCGCACCCTGGGCAGTCAGCCCCGCTACCAACCTTGCTGACTGGCTAATCTTTTTACCACAGCATGAGCTATTTTCGTATAGCTCGTCACTTTCCCGACCTGGGGATCGATGTCAGGAACTCACGCTCAGCATTCGCGCTTGCGACCACTACACCAACGAACGTGTTTCTTAGAACTGTTCCTAAAACTATAATTCTTCTTGCAGAAGGTGAACTGCCTCCCCAAGAGTCAAGTGGAGTAGCAGGCAAGGCTGTAGTGGTATCTATATCAGTGGCCGGCGCATACATGGTGTTAGTACTAGCACTCATGGTCTACTGCAGGAGACGCAGACTCAGAAGACGACAGAGAGGTAGGTAGACCAACATCATCATAAACAAACAGCTCGATTGGCGCAGTAGCTAAAGCTGCAGAGACACTGAGCGTATCTTGCGCGGCTCATATTTCGTCCCGTTAGGGGTCATTCACACGGGTTCCGTCATTGACGATTCGTGATAATCCACGATACGTCATGACGGATGGACGTTCACATTGTATACGGAATCGTGTTTTATCACGATTTGGCAAAATATCCGTATTGATTGATGTTCACATTCGTTTCGTGATTCTTAGTCTTGGATGAACTATCGAACACGATGGATCCGTCACAAAAAAATCACGATTCGTGTTTTTTGACGAACGTGTTTTTTAAAAGACGATACGTGATTTAAGATGTGTCCGACATTTTTCACGATTCGTGATGTGTGTGAACGCGGGCATTTAAAAAGAATAGAAGCAGTCAAAAAAAAAAGAATCGTGAAAAATGACGTTACGTCAAAAAAACGAATCGTCTTCGTGTGAATGAGCACTTACGCGTATGCATCGCGCGACATACAAATTCTCCTGCGATTACCATCAGAACTCCGCAACCCAGTTACTGCGCACTGCCGATATCTTAAATTTAGAACGGTTGTCAGGCTTTCGGGCTTCTGACAACCCGTGACGACTGTCATAGGCATTCGTATGACACCCGGAACCGACCGGTGCTCTCCCAAGCACGGAGGCGTCCCGATGTGTAATGAATGGTCACCCATCCACGGACTGACCGCGGCAAGTGCAGCTTAACCTTACAAATCAATCATATGATCCGCGCGGTTAATTAGCCACGTATGCATCTTTCAAGACATAGACCTCCCCATTTGAGGTCTATGTCCGAAAACAGATGTAAGTCCTCAAATGGGGCCCGTGTCCAACAGTCGTATTAGAGCGTGTCCACATCTCCACATCACGACGTCGTCAACATGGAACGGTGCGGTGATGTGGCACGGTGCGTTGACGTAACGTGCAAACGTTACCGTATCGTGGTAATGCACGTCAGGATCATTGTTAGATTTATCGTTGACCATGCAGATCCTGAATTTTAATAAGAGAAACAGTATGGTATGGGTTTAAAGCATCGTAGCACAAAGACGGCGACTAACTCGCGGGAGAGCGCGGGCAGAGCGCATATACGTGTGCGCTTGCGGCTAGAGGCGGAACGTGTTACGATACGGTAACGTAAATTTGCACGTTACGTCAACGCACCGTGCCACGTCACCGCACCGTTCCACGTTGACGACGTCGTAACGTGGAGATGTGGACAGGCCGTAGGCGTTAAAACAACCCGAGATTTAAAGGCATGTTTTTTTTATAGGAGAGAAGATGGAGCTAGAGATGACAGAAGGTCGTGAGAAGTTAGTAGAAGATGGAGAAGAAGACAAGCAGAAAGCCAACGGTGCCGCCTTACAGAACGGTCGGCTGCTAGCACACGACAAGGATAGCGGTAAGTTTCTATTCCAGATTGTAGTGTAGTTGTTTATTTGACGACAAGAGATGAGCTTCCACCAAGGCTGGTTGTTTGTCTGGCGAGCTGCCAAAGGTTTATTCAAGTATGGCAAGCCTACAAATGATAGGGCAGTTCAAAAGGATCAGGAAAAAAAAGTTTATGGTTTTCAAGTGTCAAAGTTACCATGAATACAATTTTACCTCATGTCACCTAATTATTAAAAGCGTTTTAAAAAAAAAAGTATACATTATTTTTAATGATTTCTTTTATTTATATATTGCACAATGTAGTTCACAGAAAACTTATACATAGAATAGTTATTCCAAACATACATAGACCCTGTAAGGGTATTGTAAGGCATACAATAATAGTACTTATAAGTTATTCATTAATAGGAAAATTAATATCACATTAAAAATAAGGTTAGATTGGCGATTACATTAAAATTCTATTACTTAGGTGTATATTTAAACTGTAGAACGCTTGCTTGGTCAAACTTGACTGGTTAGCCAGCGCCTTACACGAGTCTTGAAACTCGCAAAGTCTGGGGCACTCACTATACTCTCTGGCAGTTTGGTATAAACCGCTGGGCCCTTTACATACTCTTCTATTTTCTTCTATGGATTAAAGTACTACTAAATAATAACCTGTCATCTCTATACAGGAGCGGACAACTCGGAGGTGTCAGGCATTTCACGCGCATCCAAGAAGTCTGGACAATTTGAACATCTGTCTGTTCCAAGGACCCTGCTTACCGAACAGATTACGCTGGGTAAGATCCATTAATTAATAATTCATATAAAATAAAATAAAAAGAGCCTGTAACAGTCCCACTGCTGGGCAAAGGCTTCTTTTCATACAGAGAAGGAAGGGCATTGATCACCACGCTTGCAAACTGTGGGTTGGCGATTTCAGACTATTAGAGCCATTACGCACTGTCGACTGGTAGCCGGAGACTTGGTCGACGGCGACTGTGACTTTCTATACTTTAAATAGGTGTTTACGCACTTGGTCGCCGGTCGCCCGGGCGACTATGCTCATGTTTTGGTCGCCGAGAGACCAAGTCTCCGGCGACCAAAACATGAGCATCGACAGTGCGTCATGGCTCTTAGTCCAGGGGCCTAATTCTCCTAAAATAAATCTTGATAAATCACAACCGAACCAAGGCCGAACCGTTCATTCAGACAGTTTTCAATTTCAAAAGCTATCAAATTGTTTGACACAAAAAAACAAAATCAATCATTTTGAAAGTTTTCGAAAACAAAAACTGACTGACGGGTGTGGTTCGATTGCGTTTGCCAACAATTTATTTTAGGAGAATTGGGCCCCAGGTTTCCTCACGATGTATTAATTTACCCTATGTCAGTGGCATCTTAGATTAACTAAGAAAGTGCATATGACATTGATAAAGTCACATTGGTACACGACTGAGTAAATTTCTCAGTGTGTAGATTTGTGCCCGGTTGATGGGAATAGGCTCGCCCCCTCAGAACTCGCCCCCTATTATATGGGACTTAAAGGTAACGGGGAAATGAGGGTGTACACACGGCTACACATCAAGCTATACAACACCAGTTTATCTTGGCGTCGCTTTGTATAATCTTTTCGCACAAGTAACGGTAAGCGTATACTGGTTTTGCATAGCTTGAAGTGTAGCCGTGTGTACTATACATCTCTGCCCAACCCTTCGGGCAATACAAAAGTCATTATTCAGCCGAGAGACGTCCACTGCTGGACATAGGCCTCCCCCAAGCTCCGTGTTGGGGGGTTTACCATAATTGCCACGCTTGTCAGGCGGGTTGACGATCGCAGTATGGTTGTTAAAGTACTCAGAGAACGCTGCTGCCCATCCTCTAGTGAATCCCTTAGTCGCCTTTTACGACACCCACGGGGAGAGATGGCGTAGTGCTATTCTTTAAGTCCGGCACTACACGATACAGACGTGATGTTATATTCAGAGAGCGGAATCTTATGGCAAAACAATTGAAAAGTGATAGAGACGGATCATTATTTTTTATCGAGTATTCAAGCTATGGATACTTTTTAGTTATGAACCTAATGTTAATTAACATAACAAATACTTTTAATTTTTATTCTTTACGCATAAATAATCTTTAATGACCAGTGATCGGAAAAAGGTGAGCTAATTTACCTACACTTCAAAGAACAGAGACAAAAACTGGAGACCTTCCTTACAACAACATTTTTTTTCGGGACAATTTTCTCGGAGATTGTCTTTCATTTGTTTTCAAAAAATAAAAGACAATCTCCTTTTTTGAAAACAATAAACAATCTCTTTTTTAAAAACAATGAAAAACGTGTCATTTGGTTTTGTGACAATTTTGGGAAACAAAAATAGGAAACGAATTTAATTGTTTTCTGTACTTATTATTATTATTATTATCAGCCTGTTGTGTCCCACTGCAGGGCAAAGGCCTCCCTTCCCTTTTTCCATTTTTCCCGGTCTTTTGCAATATCTGGCCAATCCTTTATGAAGAAGTCCAGTTCGTCACGCCATCTCCTTCTGGGTCTACCGCGTCGCCGGTTCCTGTTGTTCGGAACCCAGTCAGTGGCTGCTTTTGCCCAGTTTTGTTGCGACATGCGGCAGATGTGGCCTGCCCAGTTCCACTTTAGTTTGGCGGCTGTGTTACCTACGTCTGCGATTTGAGTTTTGGAACGAAGTATACTGTTCTTTATACGGTCTGTAAGTTTGACTCCAAGAATACTCCGTTCCATTGCTCGCTGGCAGACCCCAAGTGCGGACTTTTGACGTTTCGTTAATGACCAAGTCTGCGCTCCATAGGTGAGGGTGGGGAGAATGCACATGTCCATGAGTTTCCTTTTGAGAGAAAGCGGAAGTGATCCTTTCATGAGGTGTTTCATCGACCAATAGCTCTTCCAGGCGTTTTCGGTGCGTCGCGTGACTTCTTTATCTTGCCTCGCCTGGAAAGAGACTATTTGGCCGAGGTATATGTACTCATGGACATATTCAACCTCCACACCCTCAATGTCTATTTTGCGTTTCGCGCTGTTTGTCATTAACTTTGTTTTCGTCATATTCATTTTGAGTCCGACCTTGAGGCTGGCGTGGCTCAGTTGTTCGAGCATAAGGCTTAACTCAGCCGCCGAAGAAGAGAAAAGGACAATGTCGTCGGCGAAGCGTAGATTAGTCAATCTTCTTCCCCCAACGTCAATGCCCTTGTCCCGCCAATGCGCATTTAAATTTTGGAACACTTCTTCAAGCGTTGCTGTGCAGAGTTTTGGAGACAGCGGATCACCTTGTTTGACTCCTTTTCGGATTGGCCAGTGGTGTCTAAACGTATGGCAGCTGGCAGTTTTCTGTACTATTAACATTAATATTAAATGTACTTCAGTGATGTCCCGAAACCAGGAATAATTTAAGAAAGTTTTTTGTAAGGAAGTCTCCAGTTTTTGTCTCTGTTCTTTGAAGTTTAGGTAAATTAGCTCACCTTTTTCCGATCACTGTTAATGACACATAAATAAAACATTGTCTTATCTATCAAAAAATTCTGATAACTACCGCGACTCGGGAAGTTTACTGTATAGACACTATTATGATATTTGATCTCTTTTGATTACGGTAATCAACTATAACTATATTAAGGTAATCAAAATGAAAAAAATATTACGTCATTATCTATTTCAGTTTGATATTTTGTGTTGATCTATTATTTTGTGTTTCTAAAAAATGGATAATAACTCTGTCCGCCCGTCTATATTCTCAGCTGTTAAAAAGTATCGATAGCTTGAATACTCGATAAAAAATAATGACCAGTCTCTATCACCTTTCAATTGCTTTGCCATAAGACTCCGCTGGTTATGTTATACAAATCTGTCCTTTGTTCCTAGGTCGCGGCGAATTCGGTGAAGTGATGCTAGCTAAGATCGATATGAGTCAAGTTAACAAGCTTCGTAATAAGGATGGGTTGGATGCAGATGCTGAACCTAAGTTGAGACCCGTACTTGTGAAGGCGCTCACTACTAAGGATGAGGTCAGTGTGCTGTTTTGTGTCTAGAAACACTTACTTTTAGAGATAGGTAATACTTTTGTTTTACTTTTTTTGTTAGTAAAAACTATACAGGGTGTAAACTAATTCGTGTAATTTAATTTAAACCGCGTGATCTACTGGTGACACTGATTGAACCTGAAGGGAAGATTTAAATTTTTGAGTCATTTAAGCGCCCCGAGTTAACTGACTGCGCGGAGGACACCGCGCTAGTTGTACCCGCCAGATGTGTCGCCGTGCATTAATTCATTTATCATTCGTGTACTTATATTTATTTAGGTTAACCAACAAATGTTTACACAACAATTACATTGCGATTGCCAGATATACATTAGCAAGTGTCAATCACTTATAGGTTTATGCCTCGTCCCCACTAGGAACATTTGTCGAGCGACATGTGTCCCCGGTGACATCGGGCGATGTCGCCCTACATCGCCCCACGTCGCCCGATGTCACCGGGGACACATGTCGCTCGACAAATGTTCCTAGTGGGGACGAGGCTTAACACCGCGTGCACAGTAAAACGGCTTAAATATACAAAATATTTTCATTATTATTACATCGAAATGATCTATCAAAATAAAAACCTTTTTTTTTGACTCCTTATTAGGTGGTTTGATACGATCACTTACCCCTACCGCAATAAAATGAACTTAGTTATATCCCGTGCGGGGTTAATACAGGGTGTTAACGAATTCGTGTAATTCCTTCAAACCACGTGATCTACTGATGACACAGATTAATCCTAAATGGCAATTTTTGAAAATCAACGAAAAAAAAATTTCCAAAAAAAAATTTTGTTTTCTATTTCTGAGTCATTTTAGAGTCTTCGGTTATCTGACTGCAAAGAGCGATATCGCGTTAGTCGTGCCAGTCAGCCGTGTCGCCGTGCTTTCATTAATGTATGCGTGGCATCGAAATGTTCACAAAAATAAAACATGTTTTTTGGAAAAAAAAAAAATCTATTTTTTTACTGAATCCTTATTAGGTGGTTTAGATACGATCGGTAACAAAGCCGCATGAAAAAATAATATTTTTTATTTTTTTATTTTTGATCAAGCTAAATCCCGTGCGGGGCCTGTCTACATCAGTAGTAGATCATGTGGTTTTAAGGAATTACACGAATTCGTTAACACCCTGTATATCCCAGTAATAGTTGATTTTTTTAACTGTACAAAACCTAGTTTTAAAGCTCAGGTTAAAAATATAATTTTGAAAGACAAATAGCAAGCAACTTCGCTCTGTTCATCATCATAATCGATCGTTACCTCAACTCATTAATTAGCTTATTTTTCTTTTGCATGTATTTCTTAATAGTTTAAATTCTATAAATTTAAATTATCATCTACATACTGTCTGAAGTCCGTTCGCATGGTTTACACCTATTATGTTAAATAGGGAAACCTATTATTAGCCTTACAAAACTGTTTTATATCACTGTAATGTTTTATAAGTATCGCTGTTGGTTTTCTGAATAAAGAAAAAAAAAAAAAAAAAAAATAGATCATGTGGGTTTAAGGAATTACAAAAAATCGTTTACAGCCTTTATTGGTTTGACTCAAGTCATTTCGAATTATTTTACAAGCTAGGTTCTTGGCTAAACACGTGTGTATTATTCTAACCACTAACATTTTGTCTACAGGTCCAACTAGCAGAATTCCGTCGTCAACTAGACCTGTTCACCCGCGTGCGTCATGAAAACATAGTGCGACTGATTGGACTGTGCAACGAAGCAGACCCTCATTATATGTTGCTAGAACACACCGACTGGGTAAGTAGAAAACCATCAAAGAACAATAATGAAATAAATGCATAACACACACGGAGTAAATACGAAGATGCTATTTTCCGATAATACGTAACATTTCACGGGGCGAGAGGAACGTTACACCCCGCCTATTTCTATATTTTCCATCTAGCGGCGAAAAAGAAAAACTAAAAGCTTCAGATATTATAAATAACTAGCACGTGGTTTAGCCATATTACGTTTAGATGTCTCTAATGATGTCTAGATATCACAAATGTAATATAATTACGTATACGTACAGCTTAGACGTACAGACTGACAAGGGCCACGCCCAACTGACAAAGGCCACGCCCACCGTGATGACGTCAGGACCTAGCTGGTATCACAGTGCACAGTTGCTTTGCAGTGGCTAACTCCTTTTTGTATTTAATTTTGCTTCGTGATCCCGGATCAAATAGTCCCAAGGAAAAAGTGAAATAGGACATCATATTACCTCTTCAATAATAGGCTAGTATAGAAAATTATCACCATTTTTAGAATCTTTATAAAGATTTACTTAGTAATTTATTTTAATTAAAAATAAAAACTGACGAATTTCTGCACATTAATGTAAACATACCTTGAAACTTAAAATATGCTTACTTGAATTTTAAAATATCTGCAATCAAATTAGAAAAAAGAAACAGATTCATAGCGTTATGGAAGTATTTTCAAATTAAAATTATTGGTATCAAAACTAAATAATTGATGTATTGCCCGTTGTATGCCTGTTTTATGTATTGTTTATCTGTTATTATGGTTTCCTACGATCTTTATTTTTATCTTAATCTTTTTTAGCGGTATATCTTTATTTCTTTTCCAACAGGGCGAACTCAAAAAGTTCCTAATCGCGACCCGTTCCCCTGAGGAGAACGCGGAGTACATCGGGCGCGTGGGAGCCGCTCACGCTCACCCGCCGCCCGTTAAAACATCACCACCGCTGGCGCCGCAGCACCGCGCTCTGCTGGCTGCACATCTCGCTGCTGCTGCTGCTAAATGTGCTGCTATCAGGTTTACACACAGGTAGGTTATCCACACTTCGATCTCTCTTGTATCCTGGGTGCCTCATCAGACATCATTATATCTCATATATACAAATACAGACATATCTGTATGTCTGTGTGTGCATTTATATGCAGGGTGTAAATGATTTAGCTGGTATAAATTAACCCGGTATGGAATCGTGCTTGATTAAAAATGCAATAAAAAAAAACCTTATATTATATACAGGGTGGTAATTTGAAATGGGGCATGAAGGGCAGCTACCTTAAACATTGTAGCTACAGGAAAACGTTCTTAGAAGACTGCCCCTAACTTTTGGGATAATTTCAATCGGCACTCACAGATTTTGAAAAAAAAGTACAGTCAGCGAGAAAAAGGGCTGTTTTCACAAAACTTTCTTATGATGCCAATCGATCCCATTTCCCATAAGGATCAAAATACTCTTGCGGACCAACTGAGGTTTGAGTACTAGAAACGTCAGAAATAACAAAAAACTATTTGAGATGGGTTAGTTATAAGGGCAGCTACCTTAATCGTTGTCACTACAAGAAAATGTTGATAGGCGACTGGCCATAATTTTTGAAATTATTTCGAAATGCACAAAAAAAAGCGAAAAAAAATATTGGTACAGTCAGCAAAAAAATGGTCGGTTCTAACAAAACTTTTTTTATGATGCCAATCGATCCTATTTCCCATAACGATCAAAATACTCTTCGGGACCTAGTGAGGTTAGAGTACTAGAAACATCAGAAATCACGAAAAACAACATTTCGTTAAAAGTTACGTTCACGCAGAAAAAAAAGAATATTTTATTTTCAAAATCTGTGAATGCAGTTTGAAATATTTTCAAAAATTATGAACAGTTTCTGAAGAACATTTTCCTGTAGCCACAACGATTAAGGTAGCTGCCCTTATTACTACCCCATCCTAAATAAGTTTTTTGTGATTTCTGACTTTTCTAGTACTCCAACCTCAGTTGGTCCGCAAGACTCTTTTGATCCTTATGGGAAATGGAATCGATTGGCACCATAAAAAAGATTTGTGAAAACAGCCCTTTTTCTCGCTGACTGTACTTTTTTTTCAAAATCTGTGAATGCCGATTGTAATTATCCCAAAAGTTAGGGGTAGTCTTCTAAGCACGTTTTCCTGTAGTTACAATGGTTAAGGTAGTTGCCCTTCATGCCCCATCTCAAATTACCACCCTGTATATAATAATGGTAAATGTTGTAATAAAAATTAATCAAAAAAGAATTATGGAAAAAATATTTTTTTACAAAGGAAACACAGTCGTCAGTCAGTTATCGGTTACGAAAACTGTAGACTAATTTATTTTTTGAAGCAGGAAACATGCTTTACTTCAGTCTTTAATAATACAGTTTTCGTTTACAAAAACTGTCAAATTGTTTGACGACAACAGCAACAAAACCATACATTTTAAATTGGATCAAAATTTCTGTTATTATGTATAGTTGGTTATTACGTGTACTGACATAAAATATGTTGTATCACAGGGACATAGCCGCTCGTAACTGCGTGATCACTTCAAAGCTACAGTTGAAGTTGTCGTACCCCGCGCTCACAAGAGGTCCAGATTCACACGAGTACTACAAACTACATGAACAGGTAAATTAATAATATTCAATTCAATTCTGTATTGCATTCCATATTGTAATGTTAAAACTCTTTCAAACAAAATATAATCATCCAAATAGGTGCTTATAACTTGGAGTTATACCCGAATATACTTGTTTTGCCTAGTCTTTTCCCAACATCCCAACTATGTTGTGGTCAGCTTCCAGTCTAACCAGATGCGACTGAACACCAGTATCCTACACGGAGCGACTATCATTAGACCTTCACAACGCAGTTACTGGGCAATGCCGATATCCTATATTTAGACCGATTGACAGACTTGGACTTCTGAATACACGTAACGACTCATAGGTATTCGTATGACACCCGAGACCGACGATTTAACGTGCTCTCCGAGTCACGGAGGGGTCACGATGTGTAACGAATGGTCACCCATCCATAGACTGACCGCGGCAAGCGCAGCTTAACCTTGCAAATCATAAAATCGGTGCGGTTGTTATCCATCAAACTCAAACTCGTTTATTCAAAATAGACTAGTATTACTTAGTTCTTTTTGAACGTCAAATTTACATAAGACTGCCCCCAAAAGCGCCCACCCTTCACCGCTTCCTAGTGTTTATGCTGTGAAGAAGAAACGGCGCAACAATCTCCCCAGCAACACAGATCTGTCTGTCAGGTGAATAAATAAATAAATCATCATCTCGGGTATCTCGGACCGGGCATGTTAGGTTTATGTTTGGGATTGCTGGATGTTGTGTGTTACATCTCACGTAAAATAATTGATATTTGAATGTATTATAGGTGATCCCACTGCGCTGGTTGCCTCCGGAGGCTGTGTTGGAGGGCGACTACTCAACGAAGTCCGATGTTTACATGTTTGCAGTCACTGTTTGGGAGGTGAGATTCATAAAAAACATATCCAATTCTGTTTGTACATAAAGAATTTAAAGAAATAAAATGGGATGTATTTAAAAGCTCTTGAAAGTTAATTAAAATAACAACATAAAAATTTAAAGGCATACTTCAAAAATAATGCTTTCCGCTACAAAATTAATGGTTTGCACTATGTTGAATCAAAAACCATTTGTTTTTTAATACAACCATTGAAAGAATGGTGGAAAATGAACGGCAAAGCGAATCGTTTATGGCACTTGCCGGCGCTCTCGCGGCACCACTCGCTTCGCTCGCTCGGCTTGTGCGTTGTGTGATCACAGTTCTAGCATAACTTAACCTACATTTCAGCTATCTGTTTTTCATTTTATTTTTCATTGCGGGGGACTTTGACTCTAGAAAGAAGTATTAAAATTACAATGCAAACCATTATTTTAAAGAAGACTGTCTTAAAGTATTAAAATTATGTAATATCTATGTAATTCACTCCATAAAGTGGGAACTATTATTTTTAAAGTTCATTTAAATGATCCCAAATAAAATTTTAAAAAAAAACGAAGAAAAAGAACAAATCTTTAAAAAATCTTGATTGGTTAAATCTTCTTTTCATGTATAAATAAGCGAGATTTCCTTGTAGGTATATAATATTATTGTTTTTCAGATCTACACAAAAGCTGAGCTGCCATTTGCGAAGCTGAACGACAACTCTGTGCTGGAGCGAGTGAAGAGCGGCTCTCTCGAATGGACGATCCCGGATTCGATGCCCGAACCTTTGGGTGTACTACTAGTAAGTATACAGTGCGTTTACTTCACTCCGACGCACCCCACTCGTTGTTGTGTTCGGTAGTCGTGTGTTGCTTAAGCACACATCTCTTATTAATATCATATTAGTGCGTATACACATATCTAATTATAGTGTGGCGATACAACTAACACAAACGCTTTATTTTTTAATATTTTTTTCTGACCATTTTCAATCTGCCCTGTCATTTGTGTTGGCTTGAGGTTGAGTTTCGGGACACCCTGTTTAACGGTCCAACCGTTAGCTGGAAACCTACCTATAGTACAGCTTAAAAATTAATCAACCTATTTTCAATGGAAAGGCTTCGTAACCTAATCATTCAACGCATTTTCACCAGTAGGCCTAGCACGAATGTTGTGACGTATGGTAACGTAAACGTAATGTAGGCAACTTATTGTATTTATTAGTTCATTTATCTTTATATATTAAATACTCAACCTAAATACATATAATAAATTTAGATAATACATATTTACATTTAGTATAATACACAGTCACGCATTACTCACATAAATCACACTTTCATTCATTCACAACCCAAAACAAATCTAAACTAATTTAATTAAATACACAAGCATCGCCGGATGACACTCGGTAGTATGCGGCGACCGGCCAGTTCTCATTACCACATACGTACAGCTATGTACCGCGCCGCGCGCATAGGTAGATGCGCCTGCGCCGCCCGGTAGTCCCGGTAGTCCAGATTGATACATCGGTCGCGGAGCCCGTGTCGCTTGTATGCTCTTTCGCTTCCGCTAACCACTTCCGTATTGTTTCCGGTTCCTTTCTCGCTATTATTTACTGTGCTCAATCCTAAGCTTTGTAACTTTCTCCTTCTGGCTTATTTACCGATTGTAATAAACACATTATTCGGACTGTTTAAAGTGGTTGTTTATTACCTGCCTAATCACCTACGAACAACTACACGTAACGTTAACGCGAGTGAATTTTGAATTGAAAAATACTCGTTTCGCACATAATATTTAATTGAATTGAAAATTTTATTCACATCTATGTATGATGCAAATTGTGTTTGTCGCATAAATTCAAACCAAAATGCTATAGGATAGTTTTATTTTCGATTCAAAATTCACTCACATTTACGTTACGTTTACGTTACTATACGTAAAAACTTTCGTGCTAGGCCTACAGGAACGCTGCTTAAAAATGAATCGTAACCTAATCGTTCAACCCATTTTCACCAGAGGGCCTACTCCCTAAGTCCGTCAACGAAGTTAGTCGCCCGTCCGAAAGTAGCCCGAAACGTAGATGTGAACAAAACAAGGTGTGTTCAACTTTCCGGACGGGCAAAAACACTCCGGTAGTAGGGACAACTGTCAAATCGTGTTGTCATTCATTCTTAGTTTGGGCCCCGAAATAATTGTATGTCCGTAGGTGATAGGGAGTAGTAAACGCTCGTAACTAAGCCCGAAACCACAGACTTCGTGCTTAGGGAGTAGACCCCCAGGAACGCTGTTTAAAAATGAACCATAACCTAATCATTCAACCCATCTTCCATAGAAACGCTGCTGGAGCAAATCACCATCCGACCGGCCTCAGTTCACGGAGATCTACGACGAGATCACAACCATACTGCAAGACGTCACTTCGGAAACTACGTCACAGAAGTCGCAGGAGAAAACTGAAGAGTAAGGGGTCAGCAGACATGTAGGTGTAGAGCAAGTTATGGTCGTACGCACGGCTACAGATCAAGTTACACATTTCCAGTATAAGCTGATCTCGCATTGTATAGGATTTCCTTACAATGAGAGGTCAGTGTAAACTGGTTAGATGTGTAGCCGAGTGTACAGTTGAAGGTGTGTTTTTTCGGGGAAGAGTGTGTACTGTGGGATAATAGCTCTGATTCAGAACGATTCGATTAGTCAGGGGGCAAAATCTACTAACAAAATTGCTGTCAAACGCAGATGAAACACAACTGTTCAGTCATCTTTTGTTTATTTATTTATTTTATTTTGGACCTCCAACAAAGAATATACACAGCTCAATCTTATAACTAGGATACATAATAGGTATGTTGAGAGCATCAATAAATTGCAAATCTAATTAGTCCGCCCGTTAGAGTTTTGAAAAATAATGGACACGTATTTTTTCATTTGTTAAATCTATGAATATTTGGAAAGATAAAACGCATCAAAACTCGAGAGTCGGGGCTTGTGACGTCAGAAGCAAGTAAAAATTGTACTTGCTTGTGACGTTTTGACAATTTTAAAAGTGTCGTATCTCCGTTTATTTTGGTTTACGTAACAAAAGAAAAAATACGGGTCAAATATTTTTTGATAATCTAACTGACGGACTAATTAGATTTTTTCAGTCAAATACTATATTATTTATTATTGTACTGCTTCAATTATAGGAAGCCACAGCATGCACAATTGCTACTTTATAGAAAATTTTAAACGCGTACAAAACAGCAGTAGAAAAATATTAAATTTACACTAAAATTACCTAAATGAAATTGAAATTTACTTATTTGCTATATCAAAATCATTGGTTTTGTTTTTTGTATCAAACAATTTGACAGCTTTTGAAATTAAGAACTGGGGCCCAATTCTCCTAAAATATATTGTTGCCAAACGCAATCGAACCACAACCGTCAGTCAGTTTTTGTTTTCGAAAACTTTCAAAATGATTGATTTTGTTTTTTGTGTCAAACAATTTGATAGCTTTTGAAATTGAGAACTGTCTGAACGGTTCGGCCTTGGTTCGGTTGTGATTTATCAAGATTTATTTTAGGAGTATTAGGCCCCTGTCTCAACGCATGGTTCGGCTTTGATTTGATCGAGATTTATCAAGATTTTTTTAGAAGAATTTGACCCCATCTGTCGCTCGATTCGGTAAGCGCTCTCTTTTTCTCTCGCTACGAGAATCGTAGACGGAACGAGATAGCAATTGGTCGACAACTGCTTATCAAAAAGGTTCTGAATCGAGGGTAGGACCGTTTATTTGGGATTTTAAGCATGTTTGGTTAGTGGTCTTGTAAAAATACTTCTAATGGTGTTTTTGAGGATTCTACAGTGCATTGGCACTCACAATAGAAGTATTCTGAAGAAAAATATTAAAAACATCGATGAGAAATTTTCATCAGCGCCAGGCGTAGCTTGACCACAGTAGACAAGGACTTAGCGACGGAATAATAGACAAAATGACTTAAAAACAATTAAAATATGTAATTTTGTCTATTCCTCCAAACTTCAAAACTCATCATCATTCAGCCGAAAGACGTCCACTGCTGGACATAGGCCTCTCCCAAGCATCGCCACATCGACCGGTCCTGTGCTTCTCGCATCCAGCGAATTCCCGCGACCTTCACCAGATCATCGGTTCACCTTGTGGGAGGCCTACCCTGTGGGTACTTCAAAATTCATTTATTCAAACTATACTAGAATTACTTCGTTATTTTTAGTGAATGTTTCAAAAGACAGACCCCAAAAACGCCCGCCCTTCAAACCTTGTCTAAAATACTCCGTGGTACCCAAAGTACCTACTATATTTATTTTAATATCCCAAACAAACGGTCTATAACTTTTGGGACATTGCAATGAAACCTAATAGGCAACTAAATGTAGGTTTTAGTTAATACTAAGTATTTAGTGAAAATATATAGCCATTTCGATGCATTTACTATTTTAATTATAGTATAGGTTAGATTAGTTTTAGTATAGATTAAGGTTGTAAGTAGTTTTAATGATTTTTGCGGAGACAGTGTGAGTTTTCGATGATATTTGATTATTTAAATCAATAACAAAATGAAATTTTCAAAGAGTAATTAATATGAATTCATTCAATAATATTAATCAAAACGTGTGTTTGTGTACAATTAATAGTATTAGTCAATGAATGGTACCTAATTTAAAAAAAATTGCCGGGAGTTATTGTTTGTCAAGATTATGTATTGTCATTATAATTATCAACAAAAATATAAATAAATATTCATTTAAATCTCATTATTCTAGTTCAGTCATCTAAATAAGACTAACCACGCACAACTAAAATAAGGACTAAAAAACTAAATCTTTTAAAAATCAATACTGTTTCAATTTATTACGCATGTTCATTTTTATCGTCTATTCCTCACATTGTCTCCATAAAAATCAGCTCAGCCCGAAGGCTTGTTTATATAAAAAATAATATCGGAAGCTAAATGATACTGCCATTTGTAAATAGAAATTAGCCATTAAGACTGAAATATTAAAATACGTAGCCATTTTTAATTGTAAGTTATATATTAATCGTCCGAAATTGATATAATTCGTCCTGATTGAATCGAAAGTTTAGTACTAAGTTAGTGTAGTATATTTAAGAACGTCGCCGTTACGATGATCTCGGTATGATGTTGTAAGCTCGCTGCTTTTATTGTTGAGGGCGTGGTATAATGAAACAAGGTAATAGCACAGTGTACCTACTTACTACATAAAGTGTTTCAACGCCCATACATTTGACAGGTTCTATGAAATGTCAAATTGATGTAGGGGCGGAGGTTATGTCCCAAGTACGCAGTATGGCTACTCGGGACATAACCTCCGCCCCTTCACCCCGCAACCCCCCGCACGATTGCTCTGCGACAATGTTCTACGTTGACCGACTGTAAGGAGTAAGATATGGGTAGACTGTGGTAATATCTTCCCGTGGTAACTAGTTACGCGACTGTACCTATCTACGTCATCAGGGCTTGATTGAAAGGTTTAGAAGCTTTAGAGCAACGAAGAGCTGGAGGTCCGTTGAATGTTTTAAAAAAAGAAAAAAATCTTTTTTGTGTTTATCAGAAAGGGTGTCATTTATTCTCATCTAAAAAAAAAACTCTTATTGTGGAGGGCCCTTTCTTGTGGAGGCCCCCAGACTAAAGCCCATGTTGTTCTCCTCTAAGTCCGGCCCTGTACGTCATAGTTACTGATGAATCAATAAGAATTACTATTAAATCTGTTACAGTCACTTTTACAAGTCAATTTATATGTTTTTTTAAGTCAAGATGGCTCCGGCATTTCCTGTCTGACTATCTCTGAGAAGAAAAGCCGAAACAAACTCAGAGGTCAAGGTCTCTTTTAAAGTCCAGACATTGTGGTATAAAAACTACGCGAGTGTAACAATGTAGGGCAACGTCTGCAATGGCCTTTTGAGGAAAGAGCCATAGCAGTTTTGAGTTGACCTGTCCCAACTGACGGCTCGCATGCATCAGCCATCGTGTAGCTAGTAATTATTATTATCAATCATACTAATAACTCTATTTACCCTTCAACAATAAAAGCGAGTGAGACTTTCTTCTAGTAGAAAAAAATCGGAAAAAGATAAATCTAAATTAGTAATTAGACAAACTACAGTCAAATGACTAAAGAATTAGGAATATTGTAAAAAAATAAGGTTTCCGATCTCGGAATGTAGGGTGCAACTCCCAATTATCGTCTATATAAAATAATTATTTTTAATCGGCCAATCGGCTTCGCTCTTAATTTAATTTTGTACATTTTTAAGCGAACAGTGACCAGACATTGCATTTATAGGATTAAGATTGTAGGTTGGATGTAAGGTTTATATCAAGTTATTAAAATCTCAATTTAGTAAATAGGTTTTGTGAATAATAAGACTGTTTTTTTTTGTTTATTTAGGAGTCTCAAATTGCAGTTTGTGGTGCAGACTTTGCATTTTTTTTTGGTAGGAAGAAAGGCAACTAATATTTATAAGTAATTATAAGACATTGCAAAGAACAGGTTTTGCATTAAGTCTAGTTTTTGTCTTGCAAAGTGCAATTATATTTTTTTTATTTGATAATGGTACCGATTCTTTTGTTCACAAACTAAACTACAATTAGATAATTGCTATATTTTACTAACAGACAGCGCGAGAAAAGGACGGTGATAGATAAGAACTAAGTTAGAGATGTCAAACTATACTTGAGCCATTACAAACGTGCGATATGAGTCATAAATCATTACGTTAAAGGAATGTGACAATGCTGCGCAAGTCGTTATCGATAATAAAAAAACACATCCTAAACAATATTTTGCGTTATTTCCTTAACCTCTCTCTCATTACCTTATATCGACTATCGACAAAGCCTTTTTTACTGTTACACACAACACCAGGGCAGTTCCATAAGGCCTATAAGTGCGAGCGAGAGGTCCGATAAAAATGATTTATGACTTAGATCGCACGTTTGTAATTTGTAATGGCTCAAGTATAGTTTACGCCTTGAACTTCACCGTGTTTTAGTCGACACGTTCTGACGTGACGAAATTTTAGTTCAACTAAATTTGACGGCTCTTATTTACGTCCGTCTCTTTCTTATTTGTTGAAAGTGAAAAAGATGGCAATAGCCTTAATTAAATTTAGTTTGTGCACAGCAGAATTGGTGCTATTGAATACATTTTCAACATGTAACCAATTTACGAGTACGGTCTTTTACATCACTATGTCAGGAAGTAAACGTCCTTCGCTGGACATGGGCGTCCAGATCGATATACTAGGAGACTTTTTACACTGTCTGAAAAAAAAATGGTTAATATATGAACGGAGTACAAACAAAGCTTTGTCTAGTTTTTTTTTTTTCGTTATCTTTTTATGAAATTCAAATATCTATAGATACCTACTATAGAAACTCAAATAATACGCAGGTGTGTATAATTTGAATTTAGATAATATTTAATCGATTTATTTAATTCAATTTTTTTTTCTATTTTTTTTATTTACTATGAAAATTTACTTCAAATTAGTAGTGTTTATTGTTATATAAATTTTATTAAAGGCTATTAAAAAAAAAACTATGCCATGGGTTCTTCTCCATTCACCTATTATACCCATTTTTTTTCTCGACGGTAAAAAACTCATCCGGTCTATAGTAAATGGTCGGTAATATCGCCATGAGGAATGATCTTTTTTTAATGATATGAATACATCGTTTAAAAATGTAACTCACAGTTTTAATATAATTCTTTATCTCTTAGTTCGTAGTAAACTAATTTAATGATAACGATGTTTAGAATTACTATTAATTATTATGTGTAGTTTTTATAACTAGATAGTTATAGTTACAGTTAAAAACTGAAGTAGATTTTGTAAGCTTAGTGCCAGATGTAGTCATAAAAATTGTAATAAATTTTTCTGTGTTTTTTTAAAATAACATTTTTATAGATCTCTTGTAAGTTTTACTTGTGTAGAATTTGAAAGAATAAAGCTCGTCTCACTAGAGAAAGCTGTCAATGAAATGAAATTTATGTTAATGTAAATTAAAAATCAAATCGTTGAATAAAAAATTAACTACCCACCAAAAGTATTTGCCTATCGCAATGTTGTATTGTATGTGTCAATTTTGTATCAAAAAAACTAAGAACTGATAATTCGTTCTTCCACCCTACTGTGTACTTCCTTGTATAAATATTCACTATTGGTGTTGTGGATATTATATTGTAAATGATCGAATGTTTTTTCGATAAAATTTCATCGATGTTTCGTAGTGTCGATAAAAACATTTTTAACTTTATAAATATTTGCTTTAATTTTATTTTATATCGTAGGTTCGTGGAACGTTTGAAGGTGTAAGTACTTTGTATTTTGTTACAGAGATATATTTGCGTCCCTATTCTTTTTTAAATAATAATTGTAACGATGTATTGAGCGTTTATGGAAACGCGTTACTTGTATGTACAGTCAGCATCACATCATCTTGCTCTTTCGTCCGACGCATGCCTGAAGCGCCATAGCGCATGCCTTAATACTAGTTCGAGTCTTATGGCAATCAATATTGCATGAGCTTGACGCAAGAGGAATTGAAAGTTGAAAGCGCAAGATGAACATGAAAGCGCACTGGTGTAGTCATACCATATCGGGACGAACAGACTGTTCAAAATGATTGGAACAACTAAGGATCGATTTTTCAATAGTCGGATAACTTTATCTTAGGTATAAGTTTGACACATTTTCTATACAAAAGCTGTCGAAACGTCAAACTCATCCCATATAAAAGTACATATTACTTCTATGATAAAAGTCATGTGACTATTAAAAGATCGGCCCTAAGAAAATGAAACTATATCTATAAGATACAAGGGTTGTTTCAGAATGAACACAGTACTCGACAGCTGTCATTCTGACAAGAACTTTGTCCCATTTAGATAAAGTTTAATTTCTTTAGTTGTTTATGTAATTATGAACAGTCTGTTCTTACCACAGATGTGTAGCTTACAAGATATTCTCGTCTAACTAGTGCAGACATGATAGAAAAGCCTAGGCTTCCAAAAAGTAATCCTAACAAGACGCAAAGTACGTACACCTTCGTAAATTTCAAGAACTACTATAAACGTGTTAGCTAAGTGTGCTAAAGTCATATTTATCGTCGTAGTTTATTTTTCATATACGTATGTGATATCGACTGACTTTTTGTTTTTTTTATACAAACCTAGCTTTACTGTGTATTTTTACTAAGATATTGTTTATAGGACATGCGTAAAATTTATCGAACCGATAAAAATGTATCGATAGTCGGTAACATGTTTGTCGATTTTGATAAAACATTTGTGTAATTTGTAAATGAATGAAAATTTTGCATTTGCGATTTTTAATAAACGTAATTATAATAATTGAATTGGTTTTCTTTCAATTTCTAATTCCTTTACCAGTATACTTGATTTCGATATTTATACAAACACGATGCTAAATAAAGAAAAAAAAACTTAAATCTTGTTCGTAATTTTGACCTTTCATCTAAATCTGTATTTATGCTACGGTGTATGGGGAATTTGGAAATCTGGATGTGCTCATCGACTTTTGGTTTCAGCACCGACACGACACGGTCAGGGTAGTGTGTGATGGTACAGATGACTGTACGTGACCAGCGGTGCCAATTGTTTTTTTTTTCTCCAAACTTTTCTCAATAATTTCTCCAGGAGCAAAATATTTACCCAGCATTGTGAAAAAACTCCAATCTGGCAAAGCCGCTCGTGTCTACGATCAGTACAACCTGCCCACTCATTCAGAACGGTTCTATTAGTCAGTTATCAAACAATTTGGTAACATATCTTTTGTTCTCTCATTACGAGAATCGTATACGGAACGAGATTCCTCTCTCCTACTTATTAAAACTTTTGCTGTGCCCGACAGGGTCCATAATTGTTTCGATATTTTAATACTTACCATCTGTATGACTGTGTACATTATGGATTGCAATAAAGAATTGAAATTGAAATTGAGATAAACCAAATCGGTCGACAACTGCTTTTCGAAAAGGTTCTGAGTCGGAGGGCTGTTCGAAACGTTGGAGAATACAAAATACGCAATTGCAAAATTCCCGTTTAGTATTAATTAACTTCCTCCCCCAAAGATCGCCAACCATCCCGGTCTTGGGCAGCCCGCATCCATCCGCTGCCAGCCACCTTTTTCAAATCGTCGGTCCATCGTGCCGCAGGGCGTCCCACACTACGTTTGCCCAAACGCGGTCTCCACTCTAACACGTGTCTGCTCCATCTACCATCTGTTCGTCTGCAGACATGGCCGGCCCACTTCCACTTCAGCGTGCGGCGATCAGAAGTTGGCGATCTTTGGGGGAGGCCTACGTTCAGCAGTGGACGGCAATAGGCTGATATGATGATGATGATGATGATTAATTAACTTCAATAAATATCAAAGAATATTCCAAATAAAACAAACATAGATCAAGTTAAATTATAATTAATTACAAATCATACAATAATTATTAGATATACATTCTCTTGTCGCACTGGCATCGCCTGAACATTATAATATTATCAGCTCTCGCTGTTCGCGGCAAGGTATATTTTCGAAATACCCTCCATTTATCGTAGCCTTATTAATTTCTCAAGTTAAACGGAGCGGGTGCCTCCACAAACCAAGTGAGAGATCAATCTACGTGTGAGCCATTGAACGAGCCCCTCAAGTAGAGAGAGACAACTGTATATTTACCAAGTAGGTAAGTAATTACATTATTATACATTTCTTGACACATTGACTGTAGAAAACGTGAGTTTAACATGTTCAGTGCCGGGTTCGTGGAGGGCTCATTTTAAATGCAGCTTTTTCTTGGAAAATTCACCGTCATGAAACAAGCAAACACCTACTTTACGACGTACTAGCGTATTTTTCAAGGTTTTTAACCTAATGTCAGGAACCCACCTCAAGGGTTCACTCTTAGCTTCTGTCATAGGTATTCGTATGAAACCCGGGACCGACGGCTTAACGTGGTGTTCTCCGAGACACACCCATCCACGGACTGACCGCGGTAAGCACAGATTAACCTTGAAAAAAAAAGTAAAAACCTTTACTTTTACTTTTTTTCATTTCATTATTTTAAATGCGTTTTTTTTTTTTTGCCTGCGTTTGTCCGCCATCTCGCCTGATGTTAAGCGATGATGCGTTCTACGATGGAGCACGCTTGCCCAGAAGAAACCGATTCACTCGTGACTTGAAGACACCCAGATTGTAGCTGTCGGGAAACACCCACTCGGGCAGCGCATTCCACTGTTTGGCGATTTTGACAATGTTTTTCAACGTTCGTTTTGTCATAGTACAATTTTTAAAGCGTTTTCCACAGTCAACGTGTTTATTTTTAAATAAGTAGTCTCATTTTTTAAACCAGTACATTTTCTAGATGACTTACTAAGTTATGATCTTGCTTACAAAAATTCTGCACTAGCTAAGTCTAATTATAAAAAACATTAAAAATCTCTTGATTAGACACTTTTAAGTTAAGTAGATGTTGAGAGTCTTATATTGTATTATTAAATGCATTATAAAGGTATGCCCATATTATGTCGGGCCGCAGACGGCCGAAAAATACATGCACGTAAATAAATTACATACTAAACATAACATCACGCTTGTATTCCCCGAAAGGTTGGGCAGAGGTGAATAGTACACCCTCATTTCACCGTTATGTTGAAGTCCCATGTAATAGAGGGCGAGCCAATTACATCAACTGGACACAGACCCAGACTACGAGCTAAATTGCTTCTGAGAAATACCACACGAAAAATCCCAATAACTCTCTACTCGACCTGGGGATCGAATCGAACTAGCGATGCCCGATACGTCGCTTTGTATCGATATATCGTATCGTAATGTATCGGATCTCATTGTATCGATACACGATATATATCGTATGCCTTTGTATCGATACTGTAAATATCGTATCGAAATATCGTAGAAAAAGTAAACATCTTATCTCAAACGTAGGTTTGCTTTCTAACTAAAATTTACAAAAAAAGAAACAAAACAATCGTTAGAACGAATTATAAAAAAAAATGTAAGAAGACGTACCCACACACACACACACTTACACACACACGATTTTCCACAACTGCCAGTTTTTCAAAACTAAACTTTGTAGAAATAATAATCTTGACAACCGTTTTGGGTCCAATCTATTTCGATTTTCTGTCAGCGTATTATTAATTGAACAAAATAAACGCTAGGACGGCACTAGTGTCGCAACCACTGATAAATAGTATTCAGTACTAATAAAATAAACAAAGTCAAAAGTAATATTTAAATTGCTTTACCTATTCGCATCGTATTACAAAAGTTTAAAGCCGCACCTACAAGTGTAGCGGCATTACAATAGAAGAATTTTGTTTACATTTGGACTCTTTGTTACTGTTATCCATCTTAATATTTCATAAACCAAATTAATATCACTCGAAGTACCTAGTCAATACAATACGATATTTTTGTTACGATATTCGGGTGAAACGATACGATACAGCCAAATATCGCATTGCCGTGTATCGATACAAAATATCGATATATCGCATTCCGTTATATCGATACACCAAAATATCGATACGTATCGGGCATCGCTAAATCGAACCCTCATGACCTCAAGCTCAATAGTCGCGTTTGCGACCACTAAACCAACGAGATAAGGCTTAAAACGCACTAGCGGCCAGCCGCAATGCGGCGTGCCGCGCCGCAGCCCCAAAATAACCAGAGCGGTTGACGGCTGGCCGCAAATCAGTGCGTAGATATCATGCGGTTTCATGTAAAAATCCATGTGCGGCCTGCCGCAAGCGGCACACCGCATCGCGGCCAGCCGCTAGTGCGTTTACGGGCTTAAACTGTCTCGTTGGTTTAGTGGTCGCAAACGTGATTATTGTAGATACAAAGGATACATATTAAAATGCTTTTTTGATCATTCATTACTGTTTGATTCATAATCATTGTTTTTTACCCGACTGCTCGACAGGAAAAGCAGGGTTATGTTTTTATAATTACGTATAAAAATGCTTGCTAACAGTCAATCCAACTCATGATCCAATTTTTTTTTCCATCTTTTTATGTCAGCGGTATGTCGCGACAAACACATCCATCGTTCGTAACTGCTATATAAATGCATAAAAACTAATTCATATAAATTTTGGAGCTACCCCGCCACTTACGGCCAACATAATGTGCGCATACCTTAAAATATCAAATTTTCTATAAACATTTTTCTAGTATTTCCTCTGCAATTATTTAATCGATATACAAACTTTATAAACATAATAAAATCATTGATTCTATACAAGCTAAACTTAATTTCGAAATAAAATAACGGAATACTTGAATCGTATTGACGGTATAAGGTCGTAAGCGACGGGAAATAGTTATATTTTCGTCGTTCAAGTCCTTTCGTCACCGTCTATATACATTAGTAGTAATTAAGTAAGTGCTTCAGTCATTAACTGGCGCGGGGACCCAGCTTCCTTAGGCAGGAGATACCCTGGAAACAACAAAGTTATTTATATATATCACTGAAGGGGTACGTTATAAAGAGGCAACGATTGTCGGTGTAAAAGAGGCAACGATTGTCGGTGTAAAAGAGGCAACGATTGTCGGTGTAAAAGACACAACAACTTAATCGTTTAGGGGTGTTTCTATCACTACAGTTATAGCTAATACCAGTATGTCAGGATTGCGAGCAAGGTAGTAAATAAAACCAACATAGACTCTTCACCACTGAGAGTACCTACTTGTATTTGGGTTAGTATTAGTAACATGAACTAGATCACAATATAATACATTACACAATTATTACAAGATCATAAAATAAGGACAAGCTAGACAGATATAAAAGATCAGACTTCTTCAGCTGTTCAGCACCGAATGCTCTCGCTTCGTTGAATCACTACCGCCTTTATAACATCGGGTAGGTTGATCCATATCGACGAATACCTTCCTTTGTCAACATTGCCCAGTGCTACCCGCTACCGATAGCATAAGTAGCATTTTTGGCTGGAGACCCTTCAGGTCTCGCCAATAGCTGCCCGGTTACGTAGAAACAGTCCGAAGGACCATCTACAAACATTCTAATAGAAAATGAAATCGTTAGCGTTTTTGTTATTATTAGAATTGTACGCTTTTGGTCCTAGTCGCACCTGATGGCAAGTGCAGATAGGGTCTAAGATGAAGCACACGAATCCAAGTAACAGAGATATAGAGGGATTTCCCTACACCCCTCTGGCTCTCACATACACACTCGACAACACTTTAATGTGTCGGTAGTAGCTATCCAGTATAGCGCCTACCACTATGCGTGCTGTGTTTTGTATAATCTTACAATACGCGTCTATTTTCAGCGTGCAGTGAGGAACTTTTATATTCTAGCCCATCCACACACGGGATACTGTCCCTATGTTCTGCCCTGGATGTTGATAGTCTGATAAGATGATGAACATACCTGTTCCAGGTACTCATTCCGTGATAACCAGAAGTTGTCTCTGTTTTTGCACACCTCGGCCAGCACTGCGCCGCCGATGAACACCATGTCCTTACGACGAGGAGGGTCTTCTACACGGATCTTGAATTTCTGTTCAATTTAAAAATAATGTTACTAAAATGCGAGACAGTAATGTCAGTGTGTGCAAATATACACCGTGGGCCCGAGATAGCCGAAAGATTTTAACATTCGATTCCGATGCCTAATTGGAGAAGAAAAACTAGGATATTTGACAGTTGCGCGCACAGAGAAGGTAATGGTCATAGATAATAGATAATAGATTAAAGTACGACTTATGCCCGCGTGAGCGACGATGTCGATGCAACAAAAAGTTGCCATATTTAAAAATATTATATTTCACAGTCTATTTATTTATTTATTTTTTCTTGTATTTAATTTATTTGTATTGCTGTATTGCTGCACAGGTGGACGTCATCACGTCAACGCCGGCTTTCGCTGAAAACCAGCGCTGTGGCTCCGTCTTGCACGAGTCATAGCATTATGCTGAGCGATGGCCGTTTTGCGTAGATGTGACGCATATTTTTCCCAAGTTTCATTGTGGTTTTGTTTATAGTTTTTTTTGTGTGTCATATCGGCGCAAATAAATATTTTTTTCTTTCTTTCTTTCTTTTTATATAGTTTATTGAATAAAGCTTAATTTTCGAAATATTCATTATTTACGGAAATTCACAAATAGAAAAATATCTATGGTAACAAGTAACGTAAATGGTAAAGAATAAATAAAAAAAGTCCTATGAACGCGGCGTTGCGACTTTTGTCATACCATACCGCTCTCGCCGTATGTCTTATTTGTCGGGGAGGGTTGTGAAGTGAGAAGTTTCTTATCGATAATTTATAAATGTTGCCAGTTCAACCTAAGGTATTGTTTACAAGGAAGTACTAAAGTTAATTGATTTATTAAGGACAAAAAAAAAAGAAAAAAAATTTACTGAATTGGACATTTGACTCATAATAGCATCAGAGAGGCGTGGTTAAAATCTTTCGGGTACCTCGGACCCACGGTGTAAAGACATAATACAAAAAAATGCATTATTTAACAATACGTATCTCGAAGAAAAGGAGATACTTAGGCCTGTACTAATAGACAGCTCTTATACAAGGTTAGTCGGAAAGGGGGTACTAATCCGAAGCCCACTTATAGTATCGCTGATGACTGTTTGAAAGCAAGTGTTAAAATTTCAAAATTCGATATATTTTTTTTCCAAAAAAAATGATTTTTATTTTAGTTTTTTCAAAAATTCTTCATCCCTGCTTTAGTTACAAATTCAGAAAATGGTGCTTCTAATTCATGACCCCAAATATGACCTAAAATGTAAACACAGTGGATCATAACTGGTGATAGATAGATTTTAGAGATTTTTTTTTGAGATTTTTGAACAACTGTTTCTCTTAAACTATTGAGTTTTGGGAAAAGTTGTAGAACAAAAGTTATTCATTATTATGTGTACTTTAACACCCTTTCGGATTAGTACCCCCTTTCTGACTAACCTTGTATTTGAGAGATAATTCATAAAGTAGAATTCCTTACATTTGTTCTTGTTAAATACATTCTCATGTCATTTTAATACTACACTTGAGAATTACTACATTTGATCTCTAAAATGAGAGCTGTTTGTCAATACGGGCCTTTGATTCTTAAAAGCAGTTGGCTTAGCGTAAACTGAATGGCATTTTACTCGCTACAAACACAAATGCTACAACAGTACTATACTCTGTTGACCCAAAGATGAGTACTAACAGGTCGGTCATTTCGTAAATAGTAGCCATTACAGCGATTACACACTGCATCCGATCCGGATCCGTGAAATAAGAATACAAAAAACTCGGACCGAATTCGGATATTGCTTTGCGTACTGCATCCGATCCGAATACGTGAAAATACGAATCTAGAGTCTAAAAACTCGGACCGAATACGGATATCGCTTACGCACTTATCCGATCTCTGATCCAAATTCAAACAATTCAGGGACCATCTTTGGCATATCCATTTGGCGTCCGATTTGAATCCGAGGTAATGCGAAAGCGTTCATATAAACAGTACTACGGCTACTTCGGGTCCGTCAATATTTCTTCCGAATTGGAAACTCACGGATCACGGAGAGAAATCGGATGACGGAAGTCGGATCTAGTGCGTAAACTACCATACAAATAGTTCTATGACTACTTCGGAACGTATTTTCTCGGATTCGGATCGGATGCAGTGCGTAACCGGCTCTTAGGAGAACGCTATCGAAAAAACGTCAGCGATATTCATATTTTGCGATATAATCAAACACTGTAGAATAGCTATATTTTCCACGTTGTGTTTTTAAAGAATATTTTGATATTCTTTATATGGTAACGTTTTGTAGAGAAACGTCAGAAAGTAACGGTGAAAAAACGGGTATAGTCTATGTCTTGGTGATTATGACAATGTTGACTTTCACGCGAGCGGTCAACTAGGGGCCAATGCCCAACAGTGGACGTTCAACGGTCAGATACAACAATGATACTCACAGCTAGTTTATCGCAGTCATTCTTGAGCACTCTCTCTAGGTACAGCTGTTTGATCTCCCGCTCTAGGCGGGACGGGAGCCCCGGGTACATGGTGGAGCCCCCAGATAGAACGATGTGTTTGTAGAGTTCATTGCGCATGTCTATGTCTGCGGCCTGTTGAGAAAAAGTTGGTTGTTATTTGTTGTATATGTGATTATATTACTATGTGTGTGGTGCGTACCGCGTACGACACCTGTGTGTGTTGAGTTGAGACGCGTGCGACAGAGCGAACCAATAAATAAACAGTATGACACTGACTCGCGGTTTGATTGCACCTGTTGTCCCCGCTCCCGTTAGATACCTAACATTATTAAATTACAATTGTCCAAGTATAAATAATAGTAGATTGTTAACAAGAGTAGAAAGTGATCAATTTTACATGAGATATTTTGACACCCGACCCCAGCGAGGCAGACTACACTACTACTATTACTGGTGTAGATTAACCGGAGGGCCTACTCCCTAACAACGAAGTTAGTCGCCCGTCCGAAAGTAGCCCGAAACGTAGTGAACAAAACAAGTGTCAAGATCAACTTTTCGGACGGGCAAAAACACATCGGTAGTGGGGACAACTGTCAAATCGTGTTGTCATTCATTCTTAGTTCGGGCCCCGAAATAATCGTATGTCCGTAGGTGATAGGGAGTAGGAAACACTCGTAATTAAGGCCGAAACCACGGACTTCGTGCTTAGGGAGTAGACCCCCAGCCACGGGATTTACTTTGATTTTTCTTGTGGTAATTCGTCATATCTAAACCTAAGGTTTCAACTCAAAAATACGTAAAAAAATGTTTGCAAAAAAATAACTTCATGTGATAGAACATTTTGATGCCACGCATAAATAGATGAAAACACGGCGACACAGCTGGCGGGGACGATCAGCGCAATATCGCTCCGCGCAGCCGGTAAACTCGGGGAGCTAAAATTACTCAGAAACAGTATGTTTTTTTTTGTTAAATTTCATGGTGTTCCTTTTATTTTAGATACTATGTTATTTGGAAGAAATAAATGTATCTGATCGAGCCTTTCGATTCGTATAATAAAATTACATTTTTTTTTTGTTTCCACATTTAGCGGGTTCGATTCCCGGTTCAGACAGGTGATTATTTAAAATTCTTTGAATGCAGTTCGTACATATTGTTTTTAAAATAAAAATTAAGTCTTCATTCAGTATTTTTTTCTATCTGCAGTATTTAAGGTCCCCCCATGTGGCAAAGTCGTGGGACGCCCTGTATAAACCCGTTCAGGGTCAATCTATGTGGCCAATAGACCACGCGTTTTGAAGGAATTACACGAATTCGTTTATACCCTGTATAGTTCGAGTGTGAAATTGATCACTCTTACCCGAGATTAACATACTGTTAATATTTCATTTCTCACGGTTTCATTCCTAGTGCACTTTACTTAGAAGATTTCCAGTTGATCTGGGGAATAGCACATCCTGTCGTATTTAATTACCTGTATAGTATTGAAGACGAGCTCAGCGATGCCCTGTCCTTCAACGTTGATGAGATGGGGCTGGAACAATGCTTCTGGAGCCTCGAACCGCTCTCCTCCCACTTTGATTATGCGCCCGTCTGGTAACTGGGAATGTTTAAGAAAAATTAGTGAAGTTTATTGCAGTAGAGTTGTAGATATGATTAGTGTGAAAGTGAGAAGCATATACAGGGTGTTAACGAAATCGTGTAATTCCTTCTAACCACGTGATCTACTGGTGACACAGATTAACCCTAAATAGGAATTGTCGAAAATCAACGAAAAAAAATCAAAAAAAAATTTTGGTTTTCAATTTCTGACTCTTTTTAGAGCCTTGAGTTATCTGACTGCAAAGAGCGATATCGCTTTAGTCGTTCCTGCCATCCGTGTCGCCGTACTTTCATTAATTTATGCGTGGCATCGAAATGTTCACACAAATAAAATTATTTTTTGCAAAAAAAAAAAACTTATTTTTTAACTGAATCCTTATTAAGTGGTTTAGATACGATCGGTAACAAAGCCGCATGAAAAAAAAGAATTTTATTTTTTTATTTTTAATCAAGCTAAATCCCGTGCGGGGCCTGTCTACATTAGTAGTAGATCATGTGGTTTTAAGGAATTACACGAATTCGTTAACATCCTGTATGTACACAAAATTAGTAAGAAAACTGAGACAAAGAATCGTATCTCCTGTCCTATATGACGTGCCGTTATTCGCTTGACGAACTTTTTAATGGTAGCCAGCTCACTGTCACAGAACATCGATTTCAACTTATTCTTCCAATTCCAACTGCGTGACAACTGCCGCCTGGGTGTGCAGCCCACTTACAGTTATGATTAGCTCCCCAGGCCGCACAGAATAGCTCACCGGGCCGCACGAAATAGCTTATAGGGCCGCATGTGAAAATATGATACTTTTCTCTGGCTGTACTCACCACATAGGGCTCCACAAGCACAGTGGTCTCCCACGCCAGCCTCTGTTCCTGCTCGATGTTGTATCCGATGTAACACAGCTTCTCCTTCATCATGCGAACTGTCTCGAAGTCTGCCGAGTGGTTGAAGGCGTAGCCTCGGAGTAGCAGTAACTGAGAATTTAAGATACATCATCACTACATAGTATAAAACAAAGTCGCTTCCCGATGTATGTCTGTCCCTATGTATGCCTAGATCATTAAAACTACGCAACGGATTTTGATGCGGTTTTTTTTAATAGATAGAGTGATTCAAGAGGAAGGTTTTAAGCTATAAAACGTACACGTGCGAAGCCGGGGCGAGTCGCTAGTGCGTTATAAAACCAAGTTTCTATGTCCCTTTGTGTATGTCTGTCTGTATACGATTTTCTCCGTAACTACTGCACGGATTTTCTTCCTGTTTTCACAATAGGGTATTTGACTGGAAAAATCTAATTAGTCCGTCAGTTAGATTATCAAAAAATATTTGACCCGTATTTTTTCTATTACGTAAACCAAAACTGACGAAGATACGACACTTTTAAAATTGGCAAAACGTCACAAGCAAGTACAATTTTTACTTGCTTCTGACGTCACAAGTAGGGCTTTCAATACCGGTATTACGGGATCCCGTAATACCGTAATCACGGATATTTAATGGTCTTTTTTGAATCACGGTATTGACGAGCCAATACCGTGATTACGGTATTACAAACATCAATATATATTATTGCGGTTTGTTGTAATAAGCAGTAGGAAATTGTAGTATGTGATATAATTTACGATGTGATGTTACTCTCACATTTGTTTTCGCCATTTTTTCAATTAGGCTGCTCTAGATGGTCCTTGCGGACCCCTCCTACTAGGGTTTTCGCCCCGGGTACCCGGAACCGGGAATTCCCGGGAATTTGGGGATTTTAGGACCCGGGAATTATTTGTCGGGAATCCCGGGTACCCGGGAATTATTTGAAATGAAGAAAAGATGATGAAAAATTAAGGGTCTGCACACTTCCGAAGATTTTAGAGCATTTTCTGTCTCTCTCGCGTGAAACAGACATTGTACTGCATGGTGTGAACTTAGAATGGGGTAAATGTATCGTGATGTCAGCACACAGTACTGTTGTCTCTGTCTAGTAAACAAATTCTAAACGCTTGATTTTTTTGTAAATGTTTCATTTGTAGAAACTATTCACAATGCTTATCTTTTGTGTAATTTCGAGATTTATAATGAAAATATACAGGGTGTAAACGAATTCGTGTAATTCCTTCAAACAGCGTGATCTACTGGTCACAGATTATCCCTAAATGGTTTTTATTTTAAATACAAACAGTTTATTTTAAAAAAAAAAAGTTCTATTTTCGAGCCCTTTTTGCGCTCCGAGTTAACCGACTGCAAAGAAAGATGTCGTGCTAGTCGTGCTAGCCAGCTGTGTCACCGTACTTTTATTCATTGATGAGTGGCGTCGAAATGTTCCTCCAAATAAAATTGTAACTTAGCAATTTCTATTTTTTTAGTTGTACCTTATTAGCTGGTTATGTTTCGATCACATATCGCTACCGCAAGAAAAAAAAAACTTTATTTTTAATCAAGCTAAATACCGTGCTCGGTCATTCTACACCAGTATAGTAGATCATGTGGTTTGAAGGTATTACACGAATTTGGTAACATTCTTTATAGTCATTCACCCTATTGTTATTCCGTAATATTTTGCCATATTATATGAAGAGAAGACTTTTTTTTCATTAAAGAAACTCGCCACGTCGCACAATAAATTACTGTAACTGTTACTAGTTCAATTTTTTAAATCATTATAAGATTTTTTATTTTAATAAGAAAAGTCGATTGGTATGTTAGACAATTTATCAATTTATCATGTTTAAAGTACTTACACAAGTTAATGTTGAAATATACGAGAAAAACTAGATTTATACAAAAAACATGAAAATTCCCGGGTACCCGGGAATTCCCGGGAATTAAGAGAAAAAATTCCCGATTCCCGGGAACTCAAACAGGCCGGGAACGCGAAAACCCTACCTCCTACGTAACCGGGTAGTTATTGGCGGGCCCTGATGGGTCTCCAGTCAATGGTGGGGAAGTAAAATACTTAACCTAAGCTAACTACTTATAGTACACTAACATCATGACTACCTGCAACAACAGCACTAAGGGCGACCCCTAGTGGGACTCGGACCTCGGCTTAGGGCGTTGCTGGCGGGGGCTTGGGGGGAGGAGACAGCTTGATGGGGGCTGAATTATCGGTGTGACTGTGGAGTCTGAAGAGACGACCGGCTCTACGACGGGAGAGCTCGGTGGATCGTGACCGGCGACGGTCACGATCCACGTCGCGACGAGTCTCGTCGGCGAGAACGCTAAGCCAGACGGCGGCGGACGTTGTATAATGTGCTGGTCGATTTACTCGCCTCCTGGAGGAGGGTAATTTCGTCATCGGGCTCTAAAAGTGTGCCTGAGACGGCGTACTTAAATGATGAGATAGGGACTGTAGTCAGCCGTTGCGCGACTAGGGGGTTCAGATGGCGCGGGATAATGTCGAAGTAACGCTTGGAAATGCGTTTGAGGTGTTGCCTGACGGTCGGCATTTTTAGATCGGGAAGGAGTTGATCGTTACGTATGAACCACGGGGCAGCCGCGGCTTTGCGCAACACTCTACTCAGGAGGGTTTGGAAGGATTTGAAGTGGGAAGGCTTAACGTGTGCGAACACGACGCTAGCGTAAGTCAAAATGGGGCGGACGCACGTCACGTAGATTCTCAGCTTGTTTCTAAGAGACAATTTACTGCGCGCTCTAAGGATGGGGTGGAGGCGACCGACAGCAAAAGCGGCTCGAGCGCGCACTGTTTTGATGTGTTCTATTAATATCAGATGGTGGTCGAGGATAACCCTTAGGTATTTGACTTTCATCTCCCAAGGGATCTGTTGGCCGAACATGAAGACGGGAACGGCTGTGCTCTTTTCGGGATTCACCTTTATTCTCCATTTCCGGAAACAGACCCCGAGGGCGTCGGCTGTGGTTTGAAGGGTTCGAGTGATGCTATCGAGACTCCTACCGGGATAGAAGATGGCTTTGTCGTCGGCGAAGAGAGCTAACTTGGCCAAGCCGCTTTTGGGAATGTCGCTGGTGTACAGCGTGAACAGAAGGGTCGATAGCACGGAGCCCTGAGAGACTCCGGCGCGGACGGGGTGAGGGGACGAGAGGGTGCCTTCTAGGCGATAGCGGAAGGTGCGATCCGACAGAAAGTCTCGAATGATGAACTCGAGACAGTCTCGCACGTTGAATTGGTACAGTTTGTATAATAAACCGTTTTGCCAGACCTTGTTGAAGGCTTTCGCTACGTCGAAAAATAGGCGAATCGAAAATGTAAACTGATAGTATGTTTTTTAAAATTTGTTAAGTAATCTTTTTTTTTTTCTGAAAAAAGGCTATAAATAATATACTAATAAGTGACTTTTGTATTGTTACTTTTAGAAAGTAACCATAATAAACACGTATTTTAATGGTTTTATTAATGTCCTAATTGAACTCGTGTTCAATACCGTGATCACGTGATCACGGTATTGATCACACTAATACCGGTATTGATACCGGTATTGAAAAAATCCGGTATTTGAAAGCCCTAGTCACAAGCCCCCACTCTCGAGTTTTGATGCGTTTTATCTTTCCAAATATTCATAGATTTAACAAAGAAAAAATACGTGTCCATTATTTTTCAAAACTCTAACTGTCGGACTAATTAGATTTGCAATTTATTGATGCTGTCGACATGCCTATTAGATAGATTGATTCTCAGTGTTGAGTTTAGGATCGGATCGGTCAAAGTTAAGAGAGTAAAAATGAAACAGTAGCCATGTTATCAAAGGATACTTTGGGTCATCAAACTGGTATCCAAAATCTAAATTTGGGTCTTCGTGCCTCGGAGAGCACGTTAAACCGTCGGTCTCAGGTATCGTACGAATACCCATGACAGTTTTTACGGGTAGTCAGAAGCCCGAGTCTGACAACCGGTCTAACGTTAGGATATTGGCATTGCCCAGTAACTGGGTTGCAGATAGGCTTGCCAACCGTCCCGCTAGAGCCGGGACGTCCCGTTTCTAGAGCTTTAGAGGATGCGTCCCGCGAAAGACGTGTGCGGGACGCCAATTGTCACGTTCTATCGTACCTACGGTTAAACTTTCGGGCAGAAGTCGGAATTTAGTGAACGCACGTTTTGTTTAGCTAGAAGAGTGGTGATCGCGACCGCAAGTCTCGCGTCGAACGAACGAAAAAATAATTTCTAATTGTATTTTTCGCCTCCCTATACTTTGACAATTGTGTCCCGCTTTTTTTTTTGCCACGTCCCGCATTTTGATTGCAAAAGTCCCGGTAAATTCATGCATAAAGGTTGGCAAGCCTAGTTGCAGAGGTCTGATGGCAGTAGCGCCGTCAAAATACTGGTTTTCATCCGCATCTGATTAGACTGCAAGGTGAATCAAACAGTTGAGAAAAGGCTAGGCTGAATAAATTTTGGGTGATCATCAAATAAACATGACTCACCTTGATAAGATACCTGGTGATGTCTCGTCCCGCAATATCCAGACGTCTTGTCAGATGCGGCAGTGCAAACTCCTCATATACAGGACAAATGTGGGTTACACCATCACCTGGTATTCAAAACAGAAACAAGTCACAGAATAATTAATAGTACAGTAGACCATCACGCCTGTATTCCCCGAAGAGTTAAGCAGAGGTGTATAGTAAACCCTCATTTCGCTGTAATGTTTAAATTCCATGTACCTAATAGGGGGCGAGCCTATTATTGCCATCAACCGGGCACAAATCCAGACTCCAGACTGCTACTGAGAAATCCCACACAAAAAAACCCAATAACACTTTGCCCGACCTAGGGATCGAACCCAGGACATCACGCTCAGCAGTCGCGCTTACGACCACTAGACCAACGAGACAGTCGTAATAAATTAAAGTAAAAGTAATAATGATTAATAATTAGATAGTCGTGGATAGTCCCCGTTTAGTGCCCCACCCCATTTTAGATTAAAGTTCTCAAAGGGGCCTCTGCGCGTTAGACCTTGTCCCCCGTATGCCTTTCAAAAGACCGGACATCTTCCGCACGGAAGATGAGCCGTGAATTTAAAGAGAGATTAATAATTACTAAAAGTACAGTAGACTGTCTCGTTGTTCTGGTGGTCACAAGCACGACTGCTGAGCGTGAGGTCAGGCAGTGTTTATTCATGTAGAATTTCTCTGTAACAGTCCGGAATCTGGACTTGTGCCCGGCTGATGGCAATAGGCTCCCTATTACAGGGGACTAAAACATAACAGCGAAATGAGTGTGTACTATACGCCTCTGCCCAACCCTTCAAGTAATATTATGTAGGAATATATCATTGTTATGTTTTGTAATAGTACAGTCACAGTAGACATATAAGCTAAAGCAGTACCTCAACTTACTATAATCTCATGAATTGAAACACTCACACAGACACGCTCTGTTTACTGAGAATTTTTTTGTTTTTTTTTTATGGAACTGTATCCCGAAAATACCTTATTTGTCTTGTTGCAGTGCGTGTCTGTGTGAGTGTGTCAAATCGGACGATTGTAGGTAGTTGAAGTACTGCTTTAGCTTATATGTCTACTGTGGTACAGTGGAGTTTTTTAAGTTTATTAGTTCAGACGGTGTTTTAATGCGTAGATTGGATCAGTTGACAAATTCTAAGTACATTACAAGTTACAACACTTGTGGTATAACCTGTCCTAGCAGGAAAGATCTCCAGCCGGATGCCCAGCAGTGAGCTGTATAATATCTTACCTGAGTCCACGACGACTCCAGATATGAGTCCCTGCGCATACAGCGTAAGCACAGCTTGTATAGCGATGTACGCGCTGTCAAACTCGTACTTCTCGAACATAACCTATCGAAAGAGAATAAAACATTAAACTAGTTTTTTTTTTACATACATACAGCCGCAGACTCGAAATGTTTGTGACATTTCAAATTCGATTCCTTGACACACTGCGCGCAATAAGGTTCAAGATGTCATATCTTTGCGAGCGACCGAGCGACCTTATGAAAAAGTAATGTGCAAGCAATTGTAGACCTTAGGGTGGTAAACATTTCAAGTACGCGACCGTACATACATTGCTCTAGCTTCGATTTGTTTTGACAATAACAAAACACGAACGTAGAATACAGTTGGAAATAAATTAGATTTTATTTAACCTCTTAACAGAAACTCTTCCTTATTCAAAGTCGGTTAAAAAATCACCATTTTTGGAATTCTATAACCTAAAAATTCAACATTTTGGAAATATACTTTTGACAATTCAGCATTTCGCAGTCAAGTTTTTGGACCTGAAGTTTTGCAGCGGCGTTCATTGTTTATCAATCGTGTCTATATCTCCGATAATCGATCAGAACAATACCTTAATTTTTAACAGAAGTTTCAGATTAAAAGACTCGGAAAAGATATTATTTACCTTTTTGTCGAATTGGTTTAAATCAGGGTATAGTAAGACTTGTTCGTGTTTTCACTGACACAAACCTGGAAGCCCAACAGATGTCGAATAGTCTAGGATGTCAAACTACTATTACAAAGTGATGTCATACCTCAATCATCTTCTCTCTATTCTTGGTGGGGTTCATGGGGGGCTCCGTGAGCAGTATCTTGGTCTCCTTCGGGTCTATGTTCATCTTGCTGGCACCAAATGTGTAGTCCCAGACGTGACACATGTCCTCCCAGTTGCGTACCACCTGGGGATTAAGGGAGTTATAAGTCGCGCGGAGAAGGTTTGCCGATAGCCTCATGACGTCACGCGTCGATGGTCGGTACTATTCAGACGAGCGCGGGTAGCGGTCGGTGAAGTGGGAGGGGCAGTCATCGGCAAACCTTCTGCGCGCGACTAGTAGGTTAATACATTCGAGCCCACCACACTTTTCATAGAGCTCATATGCCATGCCGCCATACATATTGCTAGTGGACCTTCCAGGAGGGTCCACGGCATTACATTTGCACTAAGAGTGAACCCTCGAGGAGGGTTCCTGGCATTAGGTTAAAAACCGTAAAAATACCCTACTATTATAAGTTATAAAGTAGGTGTTTGCTTCTTTCATGACGGTGCATTTTCCAAGAAAAACCTACATTAAAATGAGCCCTCCACGAGAGCACCCAGTATGGCGAATGTGACTACAGGCTGCCCTCCTGGAGGGCTCAAGGCACTGAACGTGTTGTCACCACACGTTGCCGGCACACGCTGCAGGCGTGTCCTGCGTGGGCGACGCAGCGCCGCGAACTAGTCGCGGCAGTCGGTGGTGACCTCTCGCTTCCGGCCGTGGTTCTGTCCATGGTTGGGAGCGAGAGTGCGTGGGAAGCCGTCGCCTCCTTCTGCGAGGAGGTGATGGCGACGAAAGAGGGAGCAGAGAGGGAAAGAGAGGCAGCTGCCACTCTCCCTTCCCGCGCCAGACGCACCGAGAGCCGGAGGGCGCGCGACGATCTCCGGCCACCGTAGTGTGTGGGCGGCGGGTTAGGGGACCCATCGCCCGACCAGTAACAGGCCCGAGAAGGCGGCGCGCAGTGTTCCGTGCGCGCCTCTCAGGAGGACGTGGGGCAAGGCCCCACAGAAGGAGAGGTCCGCCAGAGGCTGGCGGACCGAGGCCTGCCGGAGTTGCGGTGCATGCAGCTGCGAATCCCACGACCCCGGCCAAGGGTCAGGAGAAGGAACACCGTGGGTTTTTAGCCGGTAAGAGTCCGGCATACCCCTTCGCCCTCCTCGGAAAAAAGGCACTGAACGTGTTAACCGTAATTTTCTAAAAGAAGTATAACATAATATCACGCCTGTAATCCCTAAAGGGTTGGGCAGAGGTGTATGGCACACCCTCATTTCGCCGGTGGAAGTCCCATGTAAAAGGATACGTCAACCAGATACAAATCCAGAGTTTGGGCTGCTACTGAAAAATTTCACACGGAAAAACCCAATGACACTTTGCCTGACATGAGGATCGAACCCAGAACCTCACGCTCAGTAGTCGGGCTTGCGACCACTAGACCAACACGGCAGTCAAAAGAAACATGAGGGATAAAGTCTCGTTTGTCGGGATCGGAGCACAGAGTAGACCACGCATATCTATCTATCTCTATCTTTCTCAAATGGCGTGATGTAAAGAATTGGGTGCAACTTGTCAAAAATATACTTGGGAGCAAATAAATCGAGCAACTTCTTTTCACGTATAATTGTTATTATTTTTGGTATTATGGAACAGATAAATTCTAAACAAATACCTACACAGGGAATCCTTGTGTGGAAGCTAGTGCTTAATGTAAGTTTATTTGTACTAGTCGCGCGCAGAAGGTTTGCCGATGATTGCCCCTCCCACTTCACGGACCGCTACCCGCGCTCGCCTGGCCTACCTACTAATCGTACCGACCATCGACGCGTGACGTCATGAGGCTATCGGCAAACCTTCTCCGCGCGACATATACAATAAAGAATGACATATCGCCTAAAAGGTTATTTGATAACCTTTACAATGAGGGTATTATTATTATCAGCCTGTTGTGTCCCACTGCAGGGCAAAGGCCTCCCTTCCCTCTTTCTATTTTTCCCGGTCTTTTGCAATATCTGGCCAATCCTTTATGTAGAAGTCCAGTTCGTCACGCCATCTCCTTCTGGGTCTACCGCGTCGCAATGAGGGTGGTTTTTTGTATTTTGAATTATATAATTCATGAAACCAAAACTAATTACCAGGACACGTGAAAAAAGGTTTGGCTCGATTTATTTGCTCCCAAGTGTAGGTACTTTATGCTGCTGCATATGCATGCTGATAAAATAAATCATACTTACTCCATTCTCCATAGGGTAGCTGACTTCAAGCATAGACCTAAGTTTTGAGGCCTCATCTCCTACCATTAGGTCCTGAAAACATTAGCTTTTATATATCATCCGAAGTCCACAAAAATATCTCAGTTAGTATGGTCGTTTTTCCACGGCTTGCCCGACACTTCAAAGTGGGGTGTCGACTCCGAGCGCTATATTTCTACGAATCGTACACTACGATACCAGTAGTGTCGTGTCGCTTCATGAGTAAACGATTAGAGAAATACAGGGTGTAAACGAATTCGGGTAATTCCTTAAAACCACATGATCTATAACTTATTTTTCTTACGATTGCGGTAAGTGATCGTATGTAAACCACCTGGCATGGTTAAATAAAACAATGCAAAAATTTCATTTTTTAATATGAGATAGGTCATTACGATGCCACTCATAATGAATGGAATCACGGCCGCACAGCTGGCGGCCATAACCAGCGCGATAGCGCTCCGCGTAGCCAGTTAACTCGGGGCGCTAAAATGATTCGGAAACCATGTTTTCGTATTCTTTTTTTTTTCTATCTGATGTAATCCCTTGCATGGTCAATCTGTGTCAGCAGTAGATCACGCGGTTTGATTTACACGAATTCGTTTACAGTGTTAACAGCCTGTATATGGCGCTCGAAGTCGTCACCACATTTTGGCGTAGAAAAACAGCCAAGTTGTTTTATAACACAGTAAGTGGTTATACAACACAGTTTTAGTATTCAAAATAATCTGAAAAACGGCACAAAACAATACAAAAATAATGCTGAAAGCTGGTTATTATGAATTTTAAGTTTTAAAGAAGAATTTGCACAAAAAATATAAACGCAACTTAAAATCAAATAATACAGTTTTTTAGTTAAGGCTATAGTTATTGCTACTGTGGAAATGTTTATCTGGACCACTAGGTACTATGCAGCATAAAATCTATTAATATTCATAAGTGGGAACAGTTTATTGAAATTATACCTTGTCAATTGTAAAAATTTGTCTATGGGGGGTATTATACTATCATATATCTATGAGTCATAGATATATGACAATGTAATATGAATATATGAATCATTTCGGCATATAAAGATGTGACTCTAGAGGTCATATAAGAGATATGATCCTAGATTTATGATACTGTAATAGCCCCCTGTGACAGATTGGGATAGTGATGTTTACAATGCATTTTGTTACAAAGTGTAACTGTCATTTTTCTGTTTGTTATAGTAATGGGTAACTCGTCTATTTTAAACGAGGATAAGGAAGAACCTCTTTTTATCTTGTGAGGTACTCATGAAACACCCCTCATTCGAGGTCAGGGTAGGTGAGAGAGACTGAGAGGGAGAGAGAGGCAGCTGCCACTCTCGGGATTGCCGCGCCAGACGCACCGGGCGTCAGAGGGCGCGCGACGATCTCCGGCCACCGTAGTGTGTGGCCTGCGCCCGACCAGTAACAGGCCCGAGAAGGCGGGGCGCTGTGTTCCGTGCGCGCCTCTCAGGAGGACGTGGGGCAAGGCCCTACAGAAGAAGAGGTCTGCCAGGGGCTGGCGGACCGAGGCCTGCCGGGGTCGCGGTGCGTGCAGCTGCGAATCCCGCGACCCCGGCCAAGGGTCAGGAGAAGGAACACCGTGGGTTTCTAGCCGGTAAGAATCCGGCATACCCCTTCGCCTTCCCCAGGCGAAGGGCATGCAAGAGGATTTCCCAACGAAAAAAAATAAAATGTTAAGATGAGAAAGACTGGTGAGTGGCGGGTTCGATTGTGCGTTACCGCATGCCGTTTTGCTAGGTGAGGAAAGGAGAAAGAAAGGGCGCCGAGCGCGCAATCGAATGAACACTCTTGCGTCCCTATCACTTACACACTCACTTGCACATCAGTCATATACAACCTCGCGCTTATACAAATAACAAATTGAGGAATTAGATGAGGTGGTTCAAATTTGACATTATAAGACTCATGTTTCATTTTGAGGAACTCCCAACGCGGTAACAGCGGTTACGCACTGCATCCGATCCGAATCCGTGAAAATACGTTTCGAAGTAGCCGTAGAACTATTTGTATGGTAGCTTACGCACTACATCCGGCATCCGTCATCCGTGAGTTTCTAAATCGGAAGAACAATTGACGGACCGAAGTAGCCATAGAACTATTTGTATGGTAGCTTACGCACTACATCCGGCATCCGTCATCCGATTTATATCCGTCATCCGTGAGTTTCTAATTCAGAAGAACAATTGACGAATTGTTTGAATTTGAATCAGAGATCGGAATAGTGCTTAAGCAACATCCGAATTCGGTCCGAGATTTTTACTCTAGATCGCTATTTTCACGGATTCGGATCGGATGCAGTGCGTGAAGCAATATCCGAATTCGGTCCGAGTTTTTTATATCCGTATTTTCACGGATTCGGATCGGATGCAGTGCGTAATCGCTCTAACTCACGAGTGAGAAGCGCATCACCAGATTGATAGTTCCTAATTACAGTGCTAAAGCTAGTGTTGCCCGTTAAATGGCAAAATTGCTTGCCCATAATTACATTGAACCTAATAGAACTAGGTAGATACAAGTAATACTTGATATAGAAGCATGTATATAGTTTATTTTGCAAAGCACTGCATAGTACGGCTCCTGTAACATACCATTACTTCCACGTTCTCTGGATTGAAAGCCTGGTTAGCATGAAATATTACATTGTTTTAACCTAATTCTGCTTCCATCATATGTTGCAATTTTTGACTGATATAATAAACTATACATTTATTTAACGTAAAACATGTTAAGATTATTTGTAAAAGTTAAATATTTAAACAAATAGAGATGTTAGGTTTTTATTGATAAATACAGTGAATACTCTATAAAGAAACATTCTGGCGAAACCTGGGAGGGTAAAATAGACTGCTATTCTAAATATCAATGGGTCCTATGTATAAGGGCCAAAGTGGCATTTTAGTAATTTCCAATTTGGACCTTATAACTGTAGATATATGTAGATTCACATTGGTAATGACAAAAATTCCACTTTAGCCCTTATACATTATGTAGTATCCATCGATATAGGCCGATATCGTCGCCTTAGAGTGAAAAGCTCGGTGAATGCATTTGATCAATGCACGGTTCCTGTGGGTTTTCACGCGGATGAAGTCGCCAGCAACAGGTAGTCAATTATATTTTATTAAGAATATTATATGTATACCCAATAAAGGCTTAATTCCAGTGCCTACAAAATAATTTCGCATAGAGCGGCTCTCTTATAATTATAGTACCTCTATACGTCCGATAATATAAAAATTACCAAATTGCATTCCCAAGGTTTTCACTCACACAGAAAATTATAAGTGAAAATGCAATCTTATTTTATTTATTATTTTCGTTACTTGGATGCATAATTGGAGTTCCAATAAGAAATGGGTGTTTCCTTTTAAAGCTATAATAAAATAAAATTAATGATCTGATCACATGAGTTTAGCTCATTTGCTTCGTGGTTTAGCTATAGAGAATTCAACCTGTGTTTATAAAGTCATCTGCACACTCTTTCTATTCATGGACACATATATTAGTTAAAATCTATAATATATGCAGCATGATTGATTAGTTACTTTACATCCGAAAACCATGTACTCTAGCAGTGGCGGGGTAAAAGGGCAGTAGGGGCGGCGCGACCCGGGTGCCAAACTCCAAAGGAAGACAGTCCGCACCCGCGGAGATCCACTGCCACATACTTTGACTAAGGACATCGTTCTGCAGCACAGCACAGAAAAAATACTTGCTCAGTCAGAAACACTAGCGGCAAGTGGTTTGCGTAAGCACGTTTAGTATTTGCTACACCGCCATTGAACTTTAGTCATTATTTTGTACAACTTTTACTATGTAAAAACTCCAATTTTGTAAAAAAAAACTGCTTTTCCACTGAAATTAATCAATGTTGCTTTACAAAATGTGTGGAACAGCAGTTTGTTCTTTTCACTAAATTAGTTAAAAAAAAAAAAGTTTTTTTTTACAATGACGTTGCCGCCTCTAGGATTTCTCCGGTGTCGTGGGTGCGTTTACAGACACAAATCTCACATACAAACGCCCAGACCCGGAACAACTATCTGTAGGCCATACAAATTTATGTTCCGTGTGGGAATTGAACCCACAACCCGTAGCGCAGAAGCCAATTGCTCAGCCACTGCACCAAACGTGTCATAATTGTTTGTATAGAACGATGGTCAGCATTCATGGTTTTCAGATGTAAAGTGAATAACCAGTGACACTATACATATTTTTACAATTTAACACTTCAATCTTTTAGTAGGACACAATAACACAGTTATTTCAACAACATGCTGAAACATAACTTTAACTTACTCCAATACATATATCCTGCAACATTTCAAACATAGCTTCAATATAAGGCAAAGTAATAAATTAAAATTATTGAAATTAATTAATTAAAAGACAGAATCAGCAACTCAAAACTGCTTTGGAATTGAAATTCAAAGGGTAGTCCAGATGTTGTCATTGGAATATTGCCTGTGGTTTACCTAGGTCAGGGATTCCAAACCTTTTCTTGGTCAGGGAACACTTTTATATTATTCTTGTTAGCAAGGACCACTATGTAGGTACGTATAATAAAAATAAACTGTAATAATCAAACTGAAACTTTAGTTAAAAACTCAATAGGAAATTATTTAAAATCATTTGCGGACCATATTTTGGCTTCTGCGGACCACTGGTGGTCCACGGACCACTGGTTGGGAACCATTGACCTAGGTAGACTAAATAGACTAGACTAGATATTTCTTTGGCCATGTTCCATCCCGGTGAACAAAATAGGTGGAACACGGACAATATCTTATGCCATCCACATTGTTCTCACGTAATACTCTCTGTATGTGCAGTCAGCATCAAAATTAGGTGATGAAGTAAATGAAAAACTCGCATATGATCATTATATTGTAAAAATAATAATAGGTAACTATGTAAAACTGTAGACTAGTGTGACTTTAATTTAGAACAACAATTGCTTTCTATAATATTTAATTTAATATCAATATACATATAAGGTGTAACATAAAAGTGTAGAACCTCTTAAGGGGTCACTGTACTGATCATTATAAACAACTTTTACTATGGGACTAATCCTGAAATCCCAAAAAAAAAATCAACTGTTCCCTACATTAAGGTATAAGGTATAACGGGCTGGTATCAGCAACTCCATGTCTAAGCGTGTATTTTGCGTTAAATTCCCTACATTAATGTTTTTTCGGAATTTCTTATTTGTTCCCATAGTAAAAGTTGTTCATAATGATGAGTACAGTGACCCCTTGAGCGGTTATACACTTATGTTACACCTTGTATATTTATAGAATTTTGCTGTTGACTGTACTAGTATTTATTAGATAGAAAACTGATTTCTGATAGAACTAAGGAATTTTATAACAGAGCTAGTGGTTTAGATGTAGTATCAAAAGGACCATGGTATTTATGTTTGTTTATGGTCAATATGCATCAAGTATTCACTATTTTGATATACTGTAAACAATCTCTAGGCTTAAATGTCTATACGGGAGGAGGCTTTAGCCCAACATTGGGATGTTGTTGCCATAAATTCTTCTAAACATACCAAACAGTAAATTAAAATGTATGTTGATTCAACAAGCCCTATTGTTCCCTAGTCTTATTATTGACTTGTCTTGCTTGTAAACACTGACTAAGACTGTGAAAGATAAAAGCTACAGCCAGTGGTATGATTCAAAACATGAATTTATTATGTTTTTCCTTGTAATCATAACATATTTTAGGTGTCAGTATGTATTGCAAAGTATATACCAATGTAATAACAACCTTGTTTGATTGGAAGTGATGACCCTATTACACATGATACATTTCAATAGAGAGGATACACTTGCGTTCTGCTTCGACACCTGATTTAGCATAGTTTCGAAACTCACCTTAACGTCGATATCACCGATCTTATTCTCGGCCCTGATGATCGGCCGGCCGACCATCGATGGGAATATGAAGGCTGGGAAGTTACTGCCCGCATATCCGCACTTCACGAACTAGAACCGACAGTAAATCATAAGGAAAACGATGATTCAAGTGCTTATCACAACCACCATTTTTACGTAGAGATTTTTATATGAACTTACGCCTGTGCCGTTGTCGCAAACGATAACTTTTCTTCCTTTCTCATCCATTTTGCTTAATTTATTCTAGTTTCACTTAAAAATTAGATTTCTAATGAAATATTTAACAAAAATAACAGACGGAGTAACCCCCGCACTGCCCTATAACTATCAAAATCAAAGTTGTTTTTTTTAATATATGACAAATCGACTTAGTGTGTACAGTAAAAGAAAAACTTTACGCTAACGGTATAAAGTATATTTTGCAATAGCAAAATTGACTTCCTGCTTCTGACACGCCTTTAAATTTTTGTTTCGAATACCAGTCTTTTAGCTATCAGTCAACCAAGTCAAAGTGTCACAGTGTGATAAAAAAACTTTAAACTACGTAGTAGTAACTCTGAAAATAAAAACAAATACTTTGAAATAAAAAAAAGTATTATTGATTCATGTTCAGCAGTAGACGTTTGCGGGCTGATTTAAACCGTGTTCGTGTAACAAGGTAAAAACAAATGTCAATTCAAGTCACTGTCACTGTCAATCATCATTTGTCAAAGTAGCATGGCCAGTGTTCAGTTTTCACGTGTTTTTGTTATTTTAAATTAATTCAATTTGTATTAAATAAGTGAAAATGAAGCACAAACGGTTCGAGGAGAACATATTAGTTGACGAGGCGTACACAAATTATAGCCAACCCGACAAAAATGCCGACTCAAAGAAAGGGCAAGGTATTGCGAAGCATTTCGCTGAAACTTTGGAATATGAAGACAAAAAGAAGTGGTATAATCAGGTAAGAGAGCCTTCTACATAATATTCTTCTCTCCGGAAGAAAAAAAACATATTAATCTATGTATTGCACAATTTTTCACAATTATAGTCTCATGCTATTTACACACATAACCATAAAATATTTTGTAAATAATGCTGTATTTTGACGTTTAACTTAGCGAAAATGGAAGCACTGTACATTATGACCCATCGCTTTTATATAGTAGCTATTTTTTTTTTGGGTAGAATATGGTGTTTTTAGTGTGTTTTTGAAAACTAAAAGTTGCGGAAACCCATAGGTTACGAGAAAAAAATCTCCAAAAGTGTCATTCGGGATTGGTGGGATTGTGGGAGTATTAAGGGTGGGGGGTCGGGATCGTGGGTCAAATTTTGTGTCAAAGTAAGAATTAGGTCAAGGTCACCTCCAAGGTCAAGGTCATAGGTTCAAAAGTTCAAGGACATACAATTTTGTTTTTTGAAAATCCTGGAAAATTGCCCCCAATCGTGCTCAAAGTCATATCAAAGTCAAAGGTCAAAATACTAAGGTCAAGGTAATTTTTTTGTTTTTGCCTTTTTTTTTCTCTTCCGTACTTAAATCATATTCAAGGTCAAAGTAATTCGCAGAATACAGTATTATGGTGCAGTCGACGGAGCCCCGCTTCGCGGGGCACCTATTTCTGGGTAAATTGTTTGAAAAAACCTAACATGAAGGCCATGACGGGGGCTGCATTCGCTCGCTTCGCTCGCTCATTCTAGCCCCCGTCATCCCCTTCAAACCTAACCTATCCGAGTCGGGGTGTCCCAAGTCCCGAGCTCGCTGCGCTCGCTCATGCATTTTAGGTTCATTAGTATCCAGGTGCAGTCGACGGATACCGCTTCACGAGGCACCTATTTTTGTGTAAAGGGTCTGAAAAATAGGTGCCCCATATGTGTGTTTGTGTGGTGTGTAGTTTGATAGATAAACAACAAATAAAAAACTCAAAAATTTAAGACTACACGAAGACTGACAACTGTCAAACGTGTTTTCACATCAAATTGATCAAATTCCATAAATTACGTTCCGTTATCCACAATTATTAATAAGTACAAATAAAACTATTTCATTTTAAATTTTAATAATTACATTATTCACATAATATTTTATTTAATTGCGTTAAATATAATTTAAAATTTTAAAAAAAATGAAAAACTGCTTTATTAGTATCAAAAAACATTTAAATCGGCTGTCACTTTGTCTGAACGTAAAACGAAACGACCAAGGAGTGAAATTTTTACATTATCTGTGGCAAGTTAAGTCAATTTATACGTAAATTAATTAGAAATTATTGAAACTATAGGATTTTTTTTCTGAAAAACTGTGCGGCTCCGCAGTCAAATGTTTTGTGAAAAGCTTTAAGAAAGACGAGATCTACACGCAAAAAAATTGTGAAGCTCCAAATCAGCGGGTCATATTGTACAGTGGAGCCGGGCAGAGGTGCAGTACACCTACATTTCACCGTTATGTTTAAGTCCCATGTAATAGGGGACGAGCCTATTGCCATTAACCGGGCACAAATCTAGACTCCGGACTGCTACTGAGAAATTCCACACGGAAAAACCCAATAACACTGGGGGTCAAACTTAGAAACTCATGTATTAAAAATAGACTAGATACTAACTACTAACTAGAAAACAACTAATAAATTACATAAAAGACATCCCACAAAAGCACCCTCGATTCACCGCTTCCTAGTGTTTTTGCTGTGAAGAAGAAACGGCGCAACAAACTTCCCAGCAAAAATCGATCAAACCCAGTACCTCATGCACAGCAGCCAAGCTTGCAACAACTAGACCAACTTTTTTAAATACCAAATCTCCAAATAATTTAAGATAAAATCCCAATCTTTTTCATCTGCCGAAAAAGTTGTATGTTATTATTTTGACCACCATTGATGTTTCAGATGCCAGAAGAGCCTACTCCAGCATCAAAGACCCTCACACAAGAACAGATAGAGGAAGTAAGGAAAGAAGCCAGCAGTGCACTGCATGGTGACACAATGGCATATGAGACAAGTAAGTCATGCTTTAGAAGTTATTTATACTTAACCCGTTAACATGATCACTGTGGGAAAATACACACGGTATGCTTGCGCAATGTTATGCTTAGTCGGTGGGCGCACACACCATGTGTTTTCTTACTTTTTGTATGAAAATAGACATAATACATATTAAAGGCGCGTGCGCAAAACCGCAGTACTGACTAGTAAAAAAATATAATTATATGCAGCAGTCAAAGTATTAAACATCCTATGGACATGTGGAGAAACGAGGTTTGGTGTTCCTCCAACAAAAAGGGAGGACCCTCCAACCAGGGGGGACTTATACCTGGCAAGCTGGTACCCTATGGTTGATGTTGAACAGTTGTAATATGCTATCAGTGTGTCACATCTTGATATTGCAATGTAGGATCTGTCATGGCTTCAACTTTAAGAGTTGTTGTTATTGTCGCTGTAGTCTGCTACACCACTGCTGTGTTGCGTAGTTTCGTGATAGATGTCGCCCCAGACATGCTATCCGTAACTTTTTAGGTCCGTTTATAATCTAAGTCATCGTAAAAAGTATAAATGAACATGCAATGCATTCAATGGTCATATTTAGTTGTCATTAGTACTTTACGGCCTGTCCACATCTCCAAGTTACGACGTCGTCAACTTGGAACGGTGCAGTGACGTGGCACGGTGCGTTAACGTAACGTGCAAATTTACGTTACTGTATCGTAAAAATGCACGTCAGGATCATTGTTAGATTTATCGTTGACCATGTAGATCCTGAATTTTAATAAGAGAAACAGTAAGGTATGGTTTTAAAACATCTGAGCACATAGATGGCGACTAATACGCGGGCGGAGCGCATATACGTGTGCGCTTGCGGCTAGAGGCGGAACGTATTACGATACGGTAACGTAAATTTGCACGTTACGTCAACGCACCGTGTCACGTTACCGCACCGTTCTACGTTGACGACGTTGACGTGGAGATGTGGACAGGCCCTTAGTGATGTTCAATCTTGTCTGCATCAGTCCGCCGGATAAAAAGACCGTTGTCTGCTCAGGGCTTAAACAATTATAAATATGAATGTGTCTCTTATAAGTTTTACCATATCAATAAATATTTGGTAATAATACTCCCAAACTCATGCATACTATATTGCCGTGCTAAACACAAAAGCAGTGTCTCAGGGAAAGCTAGTTTTGAGAAAATTAAAGTTTTATAAATATAGTTTTCATATCCTCTTAAAGGGGAAAATCTACAAGTCCGTGATAAGACCTGTCGTACTGTATGGATCGGAATGTTGGGCCGTGAAGAAGACGGATGAAAAAAGATTGCATGTAGCGGAGATGAGAATGTTGAGATGGATGTGTGGAGTGACCAGAATGGATAAAGTCAGGAATGAGTATATTAGAGGAAGTTTGAAAGTAGCGCCAGTGACAGAAAAGTTGAAAGGGAACCGTTTGTCTTAGTATGGGCATGTGAAGAGGAGAGATGAAACGCATGTGACAAAAAGAGTTATGAGTATAAATGTTGATGGATGGAGAGGAAGAGGGAGGCCAAAGAAAAGATGGATGGATGGTGTGAAAAATGATATGAAAGAGAAGGGTGTCAGTGATATCATGACGGGTGATAGGACGGAATGGAAGAAGAAAACGTGTTGCGCCGACCCCAAGTAACATGGGATAAGGGCAGGAAGAAGAAGAGTTTTCATATCCTCTTAGTGATTTGAGGTATAACTGAGATAGGGAAACCATTTTTGTGTTGTGCGAGAATGATTTAAATAAGATACCGCTAAGTTCATTGGTTGAGTATTTTTGAATCTGCGTCACGCCATAAGGATTAACATTACGAAAAAAAAAAAACAGATACCGCTTTTGAGCTTTGTACGGGTTTATAGTTAAGGATGTGTATTTATTTCAGAGTCAAGCAGAAGCGGTTCTTCAGACCACCAGTGGGCAAGGACACTGCTCAACAAAGGTGCTATAGGCGACAGAGTGGCTGCTGCCACCATACTTATACAAGTGAGTTACTTTCTTTACCTGATAATGTTGTTGTAGCCTTATAGTGAGATTGTTTGGCACAACCTAATATTGTTTGCACACAGTTAGTTGCAAAGGGGGTACAAATACGAAAGGGTCTTATAGTACCCATAATAATAAATAACTTTGTTCTACAAGTTTCCCCAAAAGTCAATAGTTTAAAAGCTGATCAAAGATTTCATAAAAAACACGTTAAAATTTGTTTATCCTCAGCTGTCATTAGCTGTGTTGACATTGTCGGTCATATTCAGGGTCACGCATTAGAAGCTGATTTTTTTTGAATTTCTAACTAAAGCAGGGATGAATATTAAAAAAAAAAACTAAAATAAAAGTATCAAATTTTGAAATTTTAAAACTTGCTTTAAAAATAATATAGTAGGTATAGCTTGATGATGCTGCTTCTAAAATAACAACAAATTCGACAATATTTCTGATTCCAGGACAACCCCATTTACAATTTGACAGCACTGAGGAATTTAATCAACAATGTGAAACCGGCCAAAAAGAAGGATGGTATTGTAATCATAGGTAAGTTTAAAGCTTGTATATATGAGGTTTTTCAAACGCGAGGCGAGTCGCGCAGACCCGCGCCTTAAAGCGGATACAGACTTTACGAGGCATGCGCCGCGAACGGCGCACAATGAATGCCTCGCAAGATGTGTACCTTCATATTCGTGGCGAGGCATGTGCTACGCAAATGCGAGGGCGAGCCAACATATGTCGGCAAACGCTTCAAGATCAAAGTGCCTCAGGCTGAGATCTATAGATCCAACTTGGACTTAGCTTAGACTTTGCTCAGACTTTACTTACGTAATACTTTGCTAAGTGTATGCATAATCTTAGATTTGGAATTTATAGACGTATCACGTTGAGACTATGCTGAGCTTAGGCTAAGCATACGCTAAGACGGTCGATGTCAAAATACAATTTAATGTTTCGTTTCAAGCATTACATTCTTGATTTTTCTTCATAAAAATTTAACAATATTAATATGTAAATAATCCAGAACTATGCTCATGTTTCTTCAATGTATTATTATTATAAGAATGAGCAGAAATTTGCATGCTAATAAGTGTTTTTTTTTAAACGAACACAATATTAAGTATAATTCATTGAAACGGATCGCATCGTTTTGACATCTGGCCGCTTTTGTGGAAAAAAAGTAATTTTAATTCATTTTTGTACATTTTAAACTTAGAAAATCACATTTATGTGATGTAATAATACCTAATTGATTTTATCTTAACTAATTCAGAATTAGTTATCAACATCAAGGAAATCTTTTCTAATCTGGTATTACTGAGTTGAGTCTGGTCACTTGATAATACAAAAAAATAAAAAAGTTGTGTACCTAAATAGAATGATGGTAAAGTAAAGTTTGGACCATTATTTTTTGTTAGGATAATAGTAACCTAAGTATTTGCTAAGTCGTCGGTTTTGTGAACTTAGACTTTGCTAAGCATTTGCTAAGCACGCACTCAGATGAATTCAAAGACGGCTCTATAAATACTTTGTCATAAGTCTAAAGTAAAGTCTGAGCAAAGTCCAAGTTGGGTCTATAGATCTCAGCCTCAGTGCGAGCATTACATTAGTTGTGGACGTAGCCACGTTCGAGATGTGCGCCACGTACGATACCCACCCACGCCTCGACTGAGAAAATGAAACTGCGCCTGTGCGTCTGCGTAGCACATGCCTCGCCACAAACATGAAGACTGACAAACGAGGGATTTGCTTCGCACGCGATGGCTCGACCCGAGCATTATGTTGGTATAATTTTTCGACACGCACGCCTCAAGCAGAGGCATTCGTTGTGCGCTGTTCGCGGTAGTGATGTTCAAATCCGCTATAAACTGTAGACGTGTTATAAACTATAAAATATATTCATATAGTCTGTTATTTTATACGCTATCATTATAACGCGGTGTTACAAAACTCGGGCGCAGTCTGAACGCGGAGACGCTATAATTTTTATTTAACAACACGCTAAACGGACTTGATGCGCGGTAAATGATATCTCGCAACGCGCTGTACACTAAAGAATGTAATAATATTTAATTCCCTTACGCGCTGTTGCTAGTCGCTACGCTATCTTGCTATCTCGTTCTGGCCCCGCTGTGCGCGTTTAGACTTTTGTTCGTTGAATATGTTGAGGCGTTATAATATAACGCGAAGTCAGAGCCGCAATAGCAAACGCTATACGCTATGTACACATAGTCTGTTATATTTCGGCGCTATACGTTTTATTAACCACCACTAGTTCGCGGCGCATGCTTCACAAGTCTGTATTCACCTTTAGTTGCATCCACATGATGCGTTATACACGCGAGCAGTAACAGTTGGTTCCTGTTGCATTTTTGCACTAAATACTTCATCCTTTCACTTCAATAATCGCGCGTGTACTGGACGGAGCAATAGCGTCCAGTTCGACTTCCACTCGTGCAATTTCTGGCGACCTGCACGCGATTCATGTGCGAGCAACAAAACGCGACTGCATGTGGACGGAATGTATAAACCTCTAGTATCTCGCATACATCCAAATGAATCCAGATTTTGTCCCATAGCAAAAGTTGTACAGTATGATGAGTAGTCGTGCTGTATATTTAGATTAATTAACTCCTATTTATAAAAATACAGATTCGGGTCTAATCGCGTAAAAACTTAAAAAAGGCACTAAATACCTTTTTTATCCCGACGTTTCGGCCGAATTACACCGGCCGTGGTCACGGGTAGATAGGGTAGGTAGTTAAGAAGTACAAGAATTTCAATCGGGAAGATGGATATAAATTGTCAACATCGTGGAATCCGGTTATCAGCAAGTGTTACCGTAGACGGGACGGTTTAGGCGAGTGTAAAGACGTCGTTAGTGTAGTGTGTCGAAGTACCGACGATAACTTAATAAAATAAAATAAAAATCAAGATCGAGTGAGGGTAGATGAAAATACTTTTGCTTCACGAAGATGACAACTGCTCCGCAACTTCAGTCTACCCGTGACCACGGCCGGTGTAATTCGGCCGAAACGTCGGGATAAAAAAGGTATTTAGTGCCTTTTTTAAGTTTTTACGCGATTAGACCCGAATCTGTATTTTTATAATGTGTACAAATCGCGAAAGTTTAATAACTCCTATTTTTTATCAACACCTTATTTCCACCAACAGATGCACTATCAGAGCTCTTAATGTCCGAGCTACTGATCCCTGATGTGAAGCTGCGGACATTCGAACAGCATCCGTTAGGACACGTAGATGAGATGACGTCAGGCAACAAGCAGGCACGACGGAACATACTTAAGCTATGGTTCTTTGAAGATCAGCTCAAGGAATTGTATGGAAGTGAGTATATGCAAGAAGATCACTTATTTTTTACCACGTAGTATATCTTTGCAATAGTGACTCGAGTATTAACTCGAATACCTTGTAGGTACTCGAGCGCGAATGCTCAAAACTCGAGTAAAGATTTCGAGTATTCATAGTACTCGAATACTGAACATATAGTCAATTCGTCGGGGCCCCTCTCTAACGGGCCGTCTCCGCGAGCGAGAGAATCGCGGCGATATTATCGTCGTGCTACGTATTTTTATACTCTCTTAGAACGTGCCTCCACACGGCGATTTTATCGCGGCGATAGTTAGTATTGAATTTGATGGCACGGCGAGAATATCGCCGCGATTCACTCGCTCGTGGAGATGGTGCCTAACATCCGAAAAATACGGGTTTCTACTTGTTTTTTTTGTTTTTATTGACTGATCAATAAAACTGATTTGTATTTTATGACATTTTTCTTATTTGTACTTGTGTTCTAAACTTCTAAAAGTTATAAACACTGGAGTACTCGAATCCTATGAAGTACTGGAGTATCTGGCGTAGTACTCGAATACTAGATTCGAGTCAGTGACTCCAGCTCTGCCTCGATTCTTTTTATAACGAGTACTAAAGTATTCGAATACCATAAATGGCTGACGCGGCACATCGCTACTTTACAGTAGTTAGGGACGTATTTACATATCTGCTATAAATAAGCTGTTTTTCGAATGGGAATGGATTCGAGTCGCTTGACAGCAGAAATAAGCGGTCAAATAGATCCCTACACGGTCACAAACATTTGGATTGACCTAATTTGATGATAAAGTTACGCTGTGTTTGTGCTTTCTGCAAATGCGTAAAAAAGCAAATCCTTATCAGTCGGGTTCGATTCCCAGCTAAACCAACCGCTTTTTCAGAAACGGAAAAAAAATGTTTTGTTTTTTAAAAAATTGAGCGTTCCATTCCTTTGACGACATTTCTACAGCCCTATCTCAAAAAGTTGGCCTGTAAACCTAAAAGTGTGTAGAGCATTTACCTATATCTTTTTTTTTTATTTTTAGCGTACGTGGAAGCATTGAACAAGTTCGCTCATGATTCTGTAGAAGCTAACAAGGAGAAAGCTGTCAGTGCCATGTCATATCTATTGATGCACCATCCTGAAAGGGAAAAGGTATGTTGTTGCTAATATTAATTTATTATGATATGGATCACTTTTACCATACGTCGCTGTGCTCCCTAAAATAAGGTTGAGCTACACGATGGCTGATGCATGAGTGCCGTCAGTTGCGCCAGGTCAACTCAAATCTGCTATGGCTCTTTCCTCAAAAGTTCATTCCAGATGTTGCCCTACATTGCAGTGGCGTAGGGTGAATTTTCTTAAAAGGGAAGCCGGACCAAAAAATGCTTACCTTGCTCAAGTGTGTCACGCTTAGCGGGTTAAGGGTGGCTTGAGGAGTCAACCCTTAACGAGCAGGTGCACATAAAATCAGAATATAAGAATATTAAGGAAAACACTTTTAACCATACAATAATAATTATATTTTAATAATAGTTAGGTACAAAATTAGACTAGTTTACAGGGCGTGGTTCTTTATACAGTACGATACGAGGAGTCCAGGGTCTTCAGGTGTAGGTAGACAGTCACTTAACTGGGCGGCTGCTGAGGCGCGAGAGAGGACGGAGTGCAGCGTGCCGGCCCTTTTATAGGCGCACCCCGCTAGTCGCCACCGCTGCACCGTCACAAGTGTGATGCGTGAATTCCAGTAACTACTCGTTTCGAAAGGGAAGCCGATAGGAATCGAGTTGTATGGAGCCTTCGCCACTGCTACATTGTTACACTCGCATAGTTTTATACCATAATGTCTGGACTTTATAAGAGACTTTGAGCTCCGAGTTTGTTTCGGCATTTCTTTTTAGAGATAGTCAGATAGGAAAGGCCGGCGCCATCTAGTTTTGAAAAAAACATAAAATTGACTTATACAATACGGCCGACGTATCTTGGGGAGTCTGAAGTTAGCTGATTTGCTGCGCAGTAGACAATTTCGTTTCTAAAAGATTCATTGCGCAGCCAAACAACTAACTTCAGACTCGCCAAGATACGTCGGCCGTATTGTAACAGTAACAGATTTATTTCTGCCTAGCCTTTTCCTATGTTGGGATCAGCTTCCAATCTAACTAGATGCGGCTGAATACCAGTATTTTACACGAAACGACTGCCATCAAACCTCCGCAACCCAGTTACTGTGGAATGCCGATATCCTAGGGTTAGACCGGTTGTCTAACTTTAGGGCTTCTGACTACCCGTAACGACTCATAGGTATTCGTATTGCAGTCTACACACTAAACCCGCCTAGGGTTACCATATGTAAATAGAGGGATGCCTGTCTATGGTACCTAAAATGCCTAAATTTTCAGAAAAATGCCTGTCTAAAGCAAAACGCTGTAGGTAATAAGTAAAAGCCAACAGATAATAATGAAGAAGGATATTTATTACTGATATTTGTCAGAGGACATATTTTTTTTTAATAAGTAGTTCTTTTCTTTTCTTTTCGTATATATAAACGTAAAAATCTTCACAAGATAGAGTTTTGCAATTTTCCTGTGTAATTAATATTGCTTTTACTGATTCAATTGTCAGCCGATTTCTTTCTTTACTCCACTGGGCGTTGACGAGAGAAAACGTACGTTCTACATTCGCATTGTGTGCCAAAATAGAGAACACAAACTGGCAGATTTTCATCAATTCTGTAATGTCACGGAAATTTAAAAATGCCTGTCTCAGACCAATGCCGGCCGCACGCCTGTCTAAACCTTAAAATGCCTGTCAAATGCGGCAAACGCCTGTCATATGGTAACCCTAAACCCGCCGACCCGCCGACATGAGTCGTCAGCTTTTTTGTCGGCGACTTCACATCTCGTTCAAGTAGTAAAACTTTGTCGGCGGCACGAAATCAGTAACTTTTTTCGTAGTTAGTGACTGCCGCGTGTAGGAAAGTCACGTGTGTTGTGTTTCTTGAATAATTCAGCCTACATTTACCTAAACATGGATAGTGATACTGATCTAATTATAGCAGCACAAAATTGCAAAAAAAAACACTAACACGTCACTATAGTTCGAGTGTCGGCAGGCAAATGAGCGCGTACGCAAGTCGCAGACATGTCGCCGACATGTTGCCACAAGTCGCCGGGCGACACGCGCGGGTACAAGTCGCCGACATGATTCTTTTGAAATAAAGCCGTCGACATCAAGCCGGCTCCTTATGATACCCGGAACTGACGGCTTAACGTATTCTCCGAGACATGGAGGGGTCTCGATGTGTAACGAACGGTCACCCATCCACGGACAGACCGCGGCAAGCGCAGCTTAACCTTGCAAATCGTATGATCTGCACGGTTGATAAATTAACCACAAGCCTCTCCACAAATTAACAATAATGTTGTTTTACAGATGCTCTTATCAAACATAATCAACAAGCTAGGTGACCCATGCCAGGCGGTGGCCTCCAAAGTGATCTACCATCTGTGTCAGCTGTTATTCAACCATCCGAACATGAAGGCCGTAGTGTTAGCTGATATTGAGAAGATGCTGTTCAGGTAAATAAATATACAAAGCTGCAACTGCGACATCGGAGATTGAAGTCTTGGATTTAATATTGAGTTACCGTCCGCGAGGCCTAAGCTGGGGGCCTACTCCCTAAGTCCGTCAACGAAGTTATTACGTCCGAAAGCAGCCCAAAACGTAGAAGTGAACAAAACAAATGTCAAGTTCAACTTTTCGGACCGGCAAAAACACATCGGTAGTAGGGACAACTGTCACATCGTGTTGTCATTCATTCTTAGCTCGTGTCCCCAAATAATCGTATGTCCGTAGGTGATAGGGAGTAGGAAACGCTCGTAACTAAGGCCGAAACTACGGACTTCGTGCTTAGGGAGTAGATCCCCTGAGCTTTACACTTGTGTGAGAATGAATGCAGACGCGTCCTTTGCTTGTTTTAAACCGGTTTGAGGTGAACGCACACTTTTCCGAGCCGAACGCGTCGAACGAATCGAAGTCAAGGAGGCCTCGCACACATATCCGCACCGAAAGAACCGACCGCGCCGAAGAAATCGTTTCTATTTCCTTTACGCCTGTCGCACTGTTATTACCAGTGATCGAAAAAGGGTGAGCTAATTTACCTAAACTTCAAAGAACAGAGACAAAAACTGGAGACTTCCTTACGACAACATTTTTTTTTCGGGAGAATTTTCTCGGAGATTGTCTTTCATTTGTTTTCAAAAAATAAAAGACAATCTCCTTTTTTGAAAACAATAAACAATCTCTTTTTGAAAACAATGAAAAACGTGTCATCTGGTTTTGTGACGATTTTAGGAAACGAATTTAATTATTTTCTGTACTATTAACATTAATATTAAATATACTTTAGTGATGTCCCGAAGCCCGGAATAATTTTCACGAAAAAAAATGTTGTCGTAAGGAAGTCTCCAGTTTAGGTCTCTGTTCTTTGAAGTTTAGGTAAATTATTTTCGATCACTGGTTATTACTCTATTGTCAGTGCTTTATTAATGAAAGATGATAGAGCGAGCGCATCGGTCGAGTCGACCGCATAATCCGCGCCGAATCTGATGACGTGTTCCGAATTCGTCTAGGATTTCTGGGGTTCTTCCAGATTCGACGCGGGCAAGTGTGCGAGGTTCCATAAGATTTCATACACAGAATTCTAAAATTCGTTTTGTTCGATGCGTTCGGCTCGGATAAGTGTGCGTTCACCTTTAGGGTGCCTTTCCAGAGATGTGCTATGTAACTATGCTGCGAGAATGTAAAAGCTAAGCTACGAAACTATATGACCGTTTCCACTGATGCTATGTAGCTGTGCGAGGAAGATGTGCATGTCGAGCTATGCGACGTATAAACAATAGAGAATCCACGGGGAGCGGCGGGCATAGCTACACCACTCGCGACCATCCATAGCACGCATCCACATCATACATCCGTCCATATAAAAAACGTAGCTTAGTTGAATCAGTTTCCACCAGTGCTATGCTATGTGGACGAATGAATTTGATTGGTGGATATCAAACGCATCCATAGCAACGTTGCATAGCACATCTGTGGCGGAAAAGCACCATAATACTGCTTTTTGGCAATCGATTCTATGTGCACTCACACAAATCGACGGCTCCTACGTATACTAGGACAAGTGCAAAAACACAACTGCATAAGAGAGCGGATTAAAGGTGCTAAACCTTTTAACTTTGACATAAATCAATAGAAATATTTGAAATTTAGAAAAGGTAATATGGTATGGTCCACTTCAGAATTTCAAATATTTCTATTTATGTCAAAGTTAAAAGGTTTAGCACCTTTAATCCGCTCTCCTATGCAGTTGTGTTTTTGCACTTGTCCTAGTATACGTAGGAGCCGTCGAAATGCAAAGTTTAGCTTACGCCGCGCCAGTTTTACCTCTATACCCCTTTAACTCTCACATACACACGACGGAACACTGTATACTGCTTGGCGCCGTTTTCTGTAGTTCTGTGATGTTCAATTATTTCTTATTCCAGATCCAACATATCTGCCCGAGCTCAGTACTACGGTGTTTGCTTCCTGAATCAGTTTTATCTGGGCAAAGATGACTCGAAGATAGCTGAGAACCTTATCAGAATATACTTCTCGTTCTTCAAGGCTTCCATCAAAAAGGTAAAATATTATTTATATGACGACTGCTTTGAATAGAGATTATGAAAAGTGAATTAGAGTAATTCAAGGTATAGACCTACACGAGGTGTCCCGAACCTCAATGTCAAGCCAGGATCAAAAAATGAGGATATTGCCCGTGGTCCACCTGGTTTCACCTTCGGGATGAAAAGTACCCTATGTCTGTTTCTGTACACCTGACAACATATATGCAAAGGGGATTGTCCATTTAGTATGAGACTTTGGCCTGACATGAACAAACAGTGAGAAATATATTTTTACAATAATCAATTACTTAGCAGTCCTAAGAAAAAGAATATGAATATGATTTAGTATCAAAAGTATTTAAATAGGATCTATTACATGTGACAAGTAAGGTTATAAATGTGAAATAAAATACATTTTTATGAATTATTTTTATTTTATTCTGATTCATACGTTAATAATATGTTATCTAGAAACTCGGCAGGTGGAGATATATGTTCTTGGTACCTTGCCCAGCTCAAATACCATATAATAGTCATGACATGAGCGCAGCAACCCACTGTTCTCCGGCCAACCATGCAATTACAACAATATTCTTTAATTGCTTCTCTACCATTGTTATTTTCATAAATAATATATACGAAATATATTTTTCGGCTTATGTGCCTGCTGTGTATTTTACCTCGTAATAATCTGCAGGTGGCCGAAGGTATAGGGTCATTGTCTAGTGAGTTGCCGTGGTCAACGTTGAGGCGAGTTTCGATGTCCGTAAGCGAGCCAGAGTCAGCGTTAGAGCGAGGTTCGGTGTCCGTAGGATTGCCAAGGTCGTGGGGAAGAGAATTATCGGGATCCATTTTGAGTAAACAAAGTCGGCGCTATAATATTCACGAAACCTTACTCACGATGCAGAAGATACAAAGCGAATGAGCGATAAAGTTGACATGACATTTTGTTTCATTTTTTTGTTGCTATACATGAAAAAATCAAAAATCGATATAAAAATCTTTAGTAATCGGATACGTTTCTCATTAGTTTTAGTACATTTCTGCTGCTGCATTGCTGCTATTAAACATTTGAAAATAATTTTATTAATAAAATATAAACATAATACGACTGATAAAATCAGTAAACAAAAAAAATAATGAAAGTTCACTTATATCACCAGTAGCATTTAGTAATCGATAAATAATGAATAAAAATGGCCAGTAAGATTTTGGCAACCCTGACTCTAAAAAAGAAAAAAGTGAATGACAACTGTCATTGACTGTCATTTGCCTTGTTTCATAGATGACCGGTAGTCATAAAAATCAAATAAAATACTGGTAAAATTCATATTCATAAAACTGTTGATTGATACAAAGATATAATCAGAAAGATTTGAAAAAAATATGAAATTATTATTGTTAAAATTATTATTTTTGTAGCATTATGTTCACGCGTAGCCTAAAATGGACATTGCCCTTTCAGGATAATCGGTTCTGTGGTTTAGGCGTGAAAAGGTAACAAACAAACAAACTTACTTTCACATTTATAATATTAAAGTTAGGATAATTTATAATTTAAAAAAAAACTCAACACACTACTAAAGCTTCTATAATAATAATTAATTCAATCATGATTCGAAAGACACGTGGCGCCATCTAGTATCATAATTGTTGTTTTCCTCGGAAACAGTAGTTTTTTCGAGATGGAAGGTACCCTATGTCCGTTTCTGTACACCTGACAACGTACATGCAAAATTTCAGGATCGGTTCAGTGGTTTAGTCGTCAAAAGGTAACAAACAAACTTACTTCCGCATTTATAATATTAGTTAGGAAGTTAGGATTAGGATATGTATACTTTAAGAAAAAACACATTTTACAGTTACATTTATGAGGTAAAATTTTATTCATGGTCAACTCAAATTCAAAACTCATTTATTCAAAATAGACTAGAATTACTTAGTTCTTTTTGAACGTCATAACAATAGACAGGCCCCCAAAAAATCCCTCCCTTCACCGCTTCCTAGTGTTTATGCTGTGAAGAAAAAACGGCGCAACAAACTCCCCAGCAATACAGATCTGTCTGTTTTTGTTTTGATTTTTTATTGTTTATGCTGTTATTGTGTCCTTAGCTGAATAAATTTATTTTCTTTCTTTCTTTCTTTCAGGTGAATAAATTAATTGATTCACTTGATGGTAACTTTGAAACTCGAAAACCATTACCAAACCAACTTTAATTTTTTCTATATTTTTTTCTAGACATTCATTAACAGCCCTAACATTTGTTCCAAGCTTGACGATGAGTTTCGAGACACCCAGTATATTTAGGGTAGGGATCCTTAGAAGCTTCCTTAGTCACTGCAACGTGCAAAGATGAAATCACAATTTCTCTTCTATACCCAGGGTGAGATCGACTCCCGCCTGATGTCAGCGATCCTAACCGGCGTAAAACGCGCCTATCCCTTCGCCAACAAGGAGCGCTTGTCAGAAAGCACAGCACATATAGACGCTATCCACCGTCTTGTCCACCTAGCGGGGATGAACATCGCTATCCACGCGTTAGCGCTGCTGTTCCATATATCTGACGCGTCGAAGGGGACTGCTGATCGGTAAGTAGTGGAAACGAATTACAATATGATAAAAAAAGGGTTTCTTGTGAAAATAACGACAGTTATAAACACGAATTCTGCTAAATTTTATAGCAGTTTTTTGGCATTAACCCAAAGACTTCCTGCACTAGGCTAGGCCTGTTCCGCAGGAATTGTATTAGGACTTTACCGTAGCCGTAGTTAAAAGCTAAAATAAATAAATAACATTTCACAACTTGTAACTTTCTTGGTTACTCCGTTTCACGAATGTTGTAAATGGGTAATAATAAAAAAAAAACCTAACTGCTTGTTACCAACAATCCTGCGACGAAGACCTCTCAAGTAAGGGAAAGGTCCCCGAAAAATTATATCGGGGCAAACAGTAAAGTCAAACAAAGAATAAACATTACCGTAACGATGAGTACAGGTATTTTTTTGAAGCAGAAAACGCGCAGGAATCCTGCAGGTTTCTTTAATAGCACAGTTTTCGTTTGTGAAAAATGTTTGGTTTTGTTTTTGTTGTATTTGACAGTTTTTGTAAAAACGAAAACTGCACCATTAAAGAAACTTTACTACTTCAAAAAAATACCTGAATCAGCCTATAGTGACCCTTGAATATCGCAAGAATTCGAACAACCATCGAGAACTTTTTGGAGCCCATTGGTTGCCTCACCATGTTTTCTTTCACCGTTAACGCAAGCTTATTTAAATTCTGATGCGCACATGAATTGTAAAAATCAGAGGCGCGGATCGGGATCGAACACAGACCCTCTAACATGGAAGGGAAGCGTTCAACCTGCAAGTTTAGCTAAACAACAAGAGACATTAGGTTAACGAAACACGGCTCTTAAGTTTCGTCAGTTTCGTATTGGTAAGTTACAACAAAGAAGCTTCTAACTCTAACTTGAACCTTAGGGCAAAACACGCTAGCGCAGTACACAGCGCAAGATACGCGACGCAAAATGCGCTTAACACATTCACTGTGTTAAAACACACACGGTACGTTTGCGCAATGCTATGCGCAGACGGCGGGCGCACACATCGTGTGTTTACATATTTTTTGTTTGAAAACGCACACACATAACGGCGCGTGCGCAAAGGCGAAGTGCGGGCTGTAAAAAAAAAGTGCTGTTGTCAAAATGTTAAGTGTAGCTTTAGCCGCTGAAAATACGCCGAATATAGTTAACATCGATCGAACGTAAGATGCGCGCGAAACTTCTAGGCCCTATTACGCTCGGCGTATAATACGCGTAGTTAGGCTGCACAGGAGAATTTGTATGTCGCGCAAGATACGCTCAGTAAGTCAGTTGCCTAAAATGTTTTAAACATTATTTATTTTATTTCAGCTACTACACCTCTCTCTACCGCAAGTTAACGAACGCGGAAATCTTCAACACAACCCACTCCGCTCTTCTCTTCTCGCTCATCTACAAATCATTGAAGCGAGACAGCAATGTGTCACGTATTGCCGCGTTCATCAAGCGGCTGTTACAACTGTGCTGCTATATGACTCCTGCGCAGGCTTGCGGGATGCTGTTCTTGATCTCTCAAGTGTTGAAGGATGGGGAGAAGAAAGAGGCTGTGCGGTTAGTTTGGACTAAGAGAGAGATTAAGGAGGTAAGAAATGCTGTTTTACTGTATTTAATTGTAAAAGTGATGGGTGGTCATATTTAGGAACTGTTAGTTAGCTGCGTTTTTCCTGAAATAAAACGCATATTAAATTACTTACCTAAATTCGAAGCTTAATTGATTTAGAGATAGCACTTCCGTTTCCGCTTATTTCCCTTCTCTTTCTACCCTTTTATCTCTATCTCTTTCGCACGTCCCCCCTTTTATCGTCACCACCAGCGGGCTCGTCGCGTTCGGTGCGCGAGCGTCTTGTTCATTGCGTTGAAAATCAACAGGCAGAAATTATCTTAAGCTTCGAATTTAGGTAAGTAATTTAATATGCGTTTTATTTCAGGAAAAACGCAGCTATTAAATCACTTGACCGTAAATTCGAAGCTTAATTGATTGAGACGTGTTTGTTATCGCCTGGTGGTGAAGAACGCCAATGTGTGGATGATAGCATTGCATTAAGTTTTAAATATGTTAGTTTACATTTTGTATAGTAGTGACCGTAGAAAAACTATATTAGAAATCTGGATAAGAAAATATATTTTAAAAATAAAAATACATATTGAATGTGCGAAAATAAACTTTTAATGATTCACAAAAATAATACTCATACATAAACATTAGGTATCTACTTCAAAACTGAAATTAGATTTCTACTAAAATATCAATTAACTATAAATCAATATAGGCACTTTTAAATTTAAATGAAAATAACGTCTTCTTTGAGAATTTTAATTTGATACACACCACAATCAATTTACAGGCTTAAATAAATTAACAATAGTTCCCGGATTAGACGTGGCTGGCATAATCTGTCGTTTATAAAAATTTTTGAAGGTATTTTCAGCTCTCCAATTACCCCTAGCCAAGATGTTATCAATTGGGAGATTCTCAGACCAATTCTTGGACGCAACTGCAGACCGGAAACTACCTGGAGTCGCTAATATATTAGCTTCTAACAAAAGAGATCGAATCCAACCTGCTATCACAGCTCGTGAAGCAGGTTTAGCTGGACCTCTAACATTCATAAATAAATTATTGCATGTGGCCGTTCCCCGTCGATCCTTAAGGATATCAATGGTTCGGTGTATCCAATAAACAGGATCAAGATTAATATTTTCCGGATTTTTTAGTAGTTTCCAGCCTGATTGCCTATAAGTTGCAGAGTCGGTTTTAGATCCAAAAACAGGCCAAAAAACTACATACTCACTAGACATAATCAAGTGTTCTGAATCAACGTTAAGGAGAGTTAAATCGTGTATTCGTCTACCCGAACAAAGAAGTAATAATGCGGCAGTATGCCTAGAAGTTGCAAAAATATTATTGGAATCAATGGTAATATTTGCTAAATAGGATACAAGATCGTCAATATTCCATACTGGGGGTTTACTTGCTACCGGTTGTCTGAGAGCAATCGATTTTAAAATATGCTTTACTAGTGTATGGGAACTTAAAAGGCCAGATGAGTCTGCATTACATAATGTGGATACTACAGATTTATGTAAAAGTATAGCACGGAATGATAATTTCTCAATTAAAAATAAATCGGCCAAAAACCTTGCCAAAGCAGAGCCTTCTGGATTAACTGGGTTAACTCTATGCTTCTCTGCCCATTTCAACCATCTTGACCAAGCACTTTTGTATGTTTTACGTGTTGATTGCCGCCAAGATGATTGTAGTAAATCGATTTGGTCCAAATTCCAATTTAACAAGTTTTGATCCCACCCCCACACTTCCATACCTCTAAAGTTATTTCCTGGACCTTGGGAGGAGGAAGGCCCGTTGACGTGTCCACTAGGTAATGAATGAGGTTCCGTATAGTGAAAGGAGCCCCTATTGCTCGTGCTTTCAGATCTGCCCTCCAGAAAACACGGTCCCACCGAGGAACTACCAATAGGAAAATTCCGGAGGCTCGATTGAGATGCAATAGGACTCTTGGTACAAGACAAGGTGGTGGGAATATCCATGCCAACTGGTAGTTCCACTCGATCGAAAACGCGTCGTGGTAAATTGCATGTTTGTCGTTCAAGTCTAACGATACATAGTTGGCAACGACATGTGCCGTTTCCGATGCAAAAAGATCTATTACGGGGATCCCAAATTTCCTGAATATCATTTCTGTGCAATGGGGTAGTAAGTGCCATTCCACAGTATTTCGATTTCGAGAAAGACGATCGGCAAGAACATTCAGTTTGCCTGGTAGGTGAAAGACTTTTAGAACGATATTGTGTTTGTCCAGTACCTTGAACACCTCTCTTGTTATGTTCATCAGAGGTTTGGATATTGTGCCCCCCTCGTTGCGCAGGTATGCAACTACTGTTTTGTTGTCGCACTGTACAAGGACTGTGGAACATTTCAGGAGCTGACAATGGTCCTGTAGGACTTTTAAAATTGCCAGCATTTCTTTTTGGTTGCAATGCAACCGACCTTCCTGCTTGTTCCACTGTCCTGACAGTGACCAGCTGTCCAGTTGTGCGCCCCAAGCTAAGTCAGAGGCGTCTGTTGTTAGAAAATGACTTGGTGGTGCAATGTGAATCGGTGACGAAACCCGGTAGTTTTGTAGCCACCATTTCAAATCCATTTGTGCTTCTGTCGTTAAAATGTGTAATTCCTTTGATGATTTTGGAATTGAATTTAGGAGGTCTAGCAGGCTCCGATAGTTCAGCCTGCCTTTGGGGACTGCAAAACTGGCAAAATTTAGGAGGCCCACAAGACTTTGGAGGTTTCTCAGAGTCACTTTGTTGTCCTTCAGAATGCGAGATACTTTGGTCAAAAGGTTGAGATACTTTTCTGATGGGAGTCGTTTCTGATTGAGCCAAGTGTCCCAATGAATACCTAGGTATACTAAATTTGTCTGAGGAGTGAGGTCGGATTTTTCGAAATTTACTTGCCAACCTAAGTACTGTAGTCTCTTCACTACCAACTGTGCCTGTGTGTTGAGAATGTTCATATTTTGATGGGCTATCAGAAAATCGTCTAAATATACAATGATGCGAATGCCTTCTTCTCGTAACGTTTGAGCAATCCAGTTGGTCAAGGATGCGAAAACCTTTGGAGCTGTGCTCAGTCCAAATGGCAGGCATGTCATTTGTAGTAATTCGCTGTCGTAAATAAGTCTCAGGAACCGTCTTTGTGACTTGGTAATGGCCAAGTGAAAGTAGGCTTGGGAAAGGTCTATTTTGCAAAGCCAATCCCGAGGTTGCAGAAAGTCCGGAATCCGAAAAATATTTATAAGTTTGAAGCGATCTGTGAGAACAAACTTGTTCAGGGCTTTTAAATTGAAAATTGGGCGAAGGGAGCCGTCGCTTTTCGGTATTAGGAATACAGTCGATAAAAAGCTTGGGAGTGAATCCGCAGGCTCGAGAACACCCTGCGCTTTCATTTGATTTATATGAATTGACATTTCTGGTGAAATGGGAACAATGAAGGCATTGTTTATTACATTTGGTATTACAAGTGGAGGCTTTTGACGAAAAGGAATTCGGTAGCCTTTTATTATTTTGGTAAGAAATCTCGGCGCTCCCAAGTTTTCCCAACAATGGACAAAGTGTGTCAGCTGGCCGGCCCTGAACTCGGTGCCCGAGCGACTCGAGTCAGTTCCTTCGTTTTTTAAAAGGGTCATTTTTGGAGGCACCAGCGGATGCGCTCTGATTCCTGTTGTTTTTAAATTGACCATTGGCTGATCGATTTTGGCGTCCAGCTCGCGATCGAAAGGAACCTCTAGCGCTAGATGTCCCTCGCCGATTAAAGCTGTTGCCAACATATCCCTGAGGATATTGATAATGATGATGATGACTCCCCTGCGAAGGAGCATTATGCGTCGGATGTGTAGCTTGCGCATGACAACATCCGGGTACAGTACCCTGAGAAGGCCCATTGTAACAGACCGCCCCCTATTATAGTTGATAGGTAAATATTAGTAATAAAAAAGTTAAAGAAATTGTATTAAATTAGTGGATAGTTATTGTAAAGTGCTCTAAACTGTGTAAGCTGTATCCCTGGCCCCAATGTGAGCCAAGAGAGCAATGTAGGAAAATGATGTCCAACAGTGTTAAGCTGAGCAAAGTCCCCGATCCCCAAATCGGAGGTCATATTGTAAGGCAGGAGTGTGGTTTTAGTCGGTAAGAGTCCGACACTACTCAAGCCATCTCATTCGTGAGGTGGCTTGAGTGTCCATGAGGATTTCCCACTCCTGCCAAAAAAAAAAAAAAAAAAAAAAAAAAAAAAAAAAAAAAAAAAAAACAGACCGCCCCCTGCGGAGGGCGGTTGCTAGATACAGCTCTGCTAGACCCAGCTTGGGGGACAGAGTTGTCATTGTTTGATTTATGTGGTAAGAATGCTTTCTTGACGCCACCAATTTTCTCGAGAGCAGCCGTTAAAGACTCAGCATTAAAAAGATTTCGACATGATGGTGGTATTTTACGTAAAGAGGTTTTTATAAGAGGGTCTCGTATGAATTTCGTTATACCGTCACGTCTCATCTGAATTATTTCAGCTCTATGACCACATATTAATTGCAAAAGATCGGATGAAACTTTATGCACATCCCCGTTTAAAAATAATTCAATAACCTTTTCTTGTAAATTGTCAAAACTCAAATCTTGTTCATCTTTTACCCATGATAAGAAACTCTTTATGGTTTCCTGTAAAACCTCCTTAAGTTTTAATAAACAGAAGGTTTGGGCAGCATAAGCTTTATCAGCTTGAGCCAAATGTCGTGTTGATTCATATGCTTTAATTTCTTCATTAACCTCTAACTCTACGAAACCCGGTGAATGACTATATATTTTTTGTGTGTCGGCATAACGAACTTCACACCAGTCACTGTTATCAAAGTGCTGAATACTATTGAGAATAGTTAAAAAATCATTAGGTGCCTTAGGAACTGACGGTTCCTTAAGTTTAGTCTGAATAGCAAAAGTAATACAAGGCTTACTTAATGGTTCACTACTACCCGCACCGGCACTTATATTTTTATCATCACAAAATAATTCGCGGCTTTCATTTAAATCAATGCATGATTCGTTACAAAATTCAATAGGATTATAGGTGGAATTACGTGAGTCATTACACTCATTACTACGAGCAAGAAAATCACGAAGCTGACCCATTTCCTTGGATAGTTTATCTAGCCTATGATCTGAACGTCGAGAACGTTTGGATTTTTTATGACGGTGTCGTCGTGAACGCTTCCTTTTGCGGCCCGCTGAACTACTCGCACTACTAGAGCTCGAGGAGGTACTAGAGCTGCTTGATGAGCTACTGGACGACCTGCGGCGAGATGGGCCCGGAGCTCCTGATACTTCACCAGGACCAACTTCGGAAGATACAGTCTTATTTTCCATTTCCTAATACAGAGTAAAAACCGCTATTGTACTAATCGAACGATTTATCACCCTGTTTTTACTCACTTGTTATCGAAAACAAGAAGGGTGATCAATTTACAAAAATAAATATTATAGGGTAGAATAATATAATTATTTTATGATAAAATCGAACAAAGTAAAAATCTTTAGAGAAATAATAAAATGTGGGTATAAAATAAAATAAACGAACAGTATAACTGTTAGAGAATAATAAATTGTACAAAACTCACGTGTATGATTAATAATCACTGCTTTTCTCGGATGTCAAACACCGTATTGAAATATAATTAGATAAAGTTTTAGAACTTCAAAAACTCGTTAATACAAATTTTAGGGAAAGTAGGATGGTTCGTGTTCGAACCGTTCGCAGCGGAAAATAGAACGCCAATGAACAAGACGCTCGCGCACCGAACGCGACGAGCCCGCTGGTGGTGACGATAAAAGGGGGGACGTGCGAAAGAGATAGAGATAAAAGGGTAGAAAGAGAAGGGAAATAAGCGGAAACGGAAGTGCTATCTCTAAATCAATTAAGCTTCGAATTTACGGTCAAGTGATTTAATAACATATTAACACGTTCACTGTGGGAAAACAAAGACGGGTACGTTTCCGCAATGCTATGCGCTCACGGCGGGCGTACACACTGTGTGTTTGCATACTTTTATATGAAAACGCACGTACATAAACGGCACGTGCGTAAGGGCGCAGTACTGACTGATAAAAAAATGTATGTTCAGTTGTCAAAGTGTTGAGCTATGCTCTTTGCATGTACCACACCAATTATGTTGAGCGATGGCTGATTTACTCGGATCATATCCGAATAAGAAGAGAATAAACAATCCACATACTTTTCCTGATTTAATTAAATTTTGTTATTTTTCTTTTACTTTTTTGTTAATTTTTAGTTGTTATGTGCGTCAGGTCTAGACGCAAATTTTGTTTTCTTTTTATTTGTAAGTTTAGCATTAAAATTTTACAACTTTTAGTCTCTCTCTAAATACCTAGTAAAGTCTGTTTGCCCGCTTACTTCTTCTAAACTACTCAATGAATATTGATGTGGTTTCCATCTTGATTTAGGTAATGCCTTCGGGAAGGTTTTAATCTACAAAACGCACCCAAAAAACGTCGGGGCGGGTAGCTAGTAGAAAATACGCATAGGTACCTACTTCTATTTTAACTCCTCTTCGACGTTACAGGAGGTTAAAGAAGAAGATCCTGACAAAGAAGATAAAGAAGAGAACCCAGAAGATACTGTGACAGAATTAAACGATACTGTAAATAGTACAGAAGATGACGAAGTTAAGGTGGAACAGAAGAAGGTAGATCTGCTGCGAGGAGATAAGAAGGATCTGTTATTAGGTAAGTTAGATCTTCACATAACATCACGCCTGTATTCACGAAGGGTTGGACAGAGGTGTATAGTACACCCACATTTCGCCGCTATGTTTAAGTCCCATATAATAGGGGGCGAGCCTATTGCTATCAAATGGGCATAAATCCAAACTCCGGACTGCTACCGAGAAATTCCTCACGGAATTATATCACTTTGCCCGACCTAGAGATCGAATCCAAGACCTCACGCTCAGCAGTCGCGCTTGCGACCAATTGACCAACGAGGCAATTAATCATCACATATTTCCCCACTCCCAAACTGAATTTCGACAAATCGTTCTACGACAAGATTTTACTTCGACATTATAGAACTCCGACATTACGCTACTCCGACAATTATAGAACTTCGACACCTAATTTAGGGCACCCCGACACGGATAGGTTTGGTTCGAAGGACGGATAGGTTTCGTTCGCTCGCTCTGCTCGCTCACTCTAGCCCCCGTCATCCCCTTCGTGTTACGTTACTTTAAACCCCAGTGTCGAAGTTCCATAATTGTCGGAGTAGCGTAATGTCGGAGTTCCAAAGTGTCGAAGTAAAATCTTGTCGTAGAACGATTTGTCGAAATTCAGTTTGGTAGTCGTGTGTGTGTCAGTCTACTAACTACTCTTAAAGGTAACTCACAGATTTCATTCAAAATACTTAATTTTTAGATGACGACGAAGATGAATCCTACGTCGACCTAAAAATCGATGACCAGGGCAACATAAGGCCTAAGAAACGTAAGCATACTTCCGTCACCCCGGGCTGGTTCCACGCTAAAGTGAAGACTGAAGCCACTGTGGTCAACAAAGAGGAAGACGACAAGGAGAAAGACACAGCCGCTAAAATACAGCTCAAGAAGTCTGTTAACATGGATAAGGTGAGCTTTGACATTCTAGATTTATCTAGCCGTATTTAAAGCGAAGTCGAAGTAAGTTTTTTTTAAATATAAATCGATCTGATTGTATCAAAGCTCAAATGGCTACCTATTCGCCTTCGCCGGAATGCCCATATTCTTTCTCTGCTTTATAATGTACAGTCAGCATCATATAGTAAGTGGCAGTCAGGGTGACCAAATATTAAGAAACATCCGAAGTAACCACTGATATCTTGTCAACCATAGTCGTCTAATTGTTCAGATCACCCATCTTGCTCAAATATATCGGAACAACAGAAATGTCAAATACATAAGGTCAGTCAAACCGCCATTAATACAGTAACAAGCAAAACGCCAGAGGTTTCCAAGCAGCCAAAGTATTCAAAAATATGAAACACTCTAGTAAAATTAACTTTATCAAAAACCGTATAGGGTTCAATTTGGCATGATTTCAAACTAAATCTTTAGTAGACGTGAGGTAAAGCCTTTACACACTACACACCAAACCAGGCGCACAATAGTTACAATGTTTTGTGTAGGATATGCATGTTTTTCTGCCTGCGTGTACATACTATGTATCGAATTTACATTGTGTAGGATACGTCAGAAATAATAATAATATAGTGTACTATCTTGTCTTAGTCCGCTGCAGACTAATTTTATTATAAATACTACCGATTATATCAATCTAGCTCGGTGGCCTGGCCACACTCGGTCAGGTGTTGTGTGAAAAATTAAAGTAAAAAACAAATAGTTTTTAATTGAAACTCATACAAAAATGGAAATCAAAAACAAAAACTAATTTCTGCATATAACTCAAAAATAATGGAAATTCTTTGTTTTAATTATTTGTTTTATAGTTTAACCACAGGTGTGCATCCACAGATAGAACGACATCAATTATAAAAAAAAAAAAAACTGTTATACTTAAAAGTAAAAACCGACTTCAAAGAAAAACTAAGGGCTAATTTTTCAACCGTCAGATTACTTTTATCTGGGGAATAAGTTTGACGTTTTGGCAGCTTCTCTATAGAAAATATGTCAAACCGTCATATTTATTCTTTGGATAAAATTTATCTGACGATTGAAAAATCGGCTCTAAAAGGAGTAAAATAATTACCATACTATAAAATTAACAGTTTCAGAAGTCGGTGTAACTCTACACTGAAACAAATAGAAGCCACTGACTTCTGAAACTGTAAATTTTATATTATGGTAATTATTTTACTCCTTTTAGTTTTTCTACGAAGTCGGTTTTTACTTTTTTTAAAGTTTATTTTATTTATTAAATACGTTTTAGTGCCATAAATTTAACCCCCTCCTCTTCATAACCCTTCTTTTTGGCTTTGACGTAGTCGGGCATAAAAAGCCCTTTCAAATGATACCTTACACGATATAATGAAAACTTTCCAAAGGGGGGGGGACACGCACCCCCTCCTCTTTTCCAGTAGTCAGTTCCCAACAACAATTATAACTTTTATCTGATGAGGAGTTCCGTTTCATATCTCTGAAGTTCATGCTCTAAGAGGTATTCTGCTGTGTAAATCCATGCTCATGAAGCCGTCGCCTGATTGTGGTTTGTGATATTCCGAATTCAGTGGACAGATTATGCGAATTGACAAAGCGATCGCAGAGCTTGCTGCACTATTTTTCTATCTTGGTCAACGTTTGTTCGACGAGGACGTCCTATAGGCTTTCGACGCCTTCTATATTCCATCTCTCCGTCAATCGGTACCTATACTAAATTCCTCTAAAAAAATATCTCCCATCAGTACTTAATATTATATGAATATTGATATTCATTCGCGATATTTGTTACAGAGACACCTTGTCTCAAATGAATAATTTTATGTTTCGATTCATTATTAATACGAAATGCTTCATGTTGATGCTCGCCAGTGTTTATACATATGTATAAGTCGCGCGGAGGTTTGCCGATAGCCTCATGACGTCACGCGTCGATGGTCGGTACAGTTAGTAGGTAGGCCAGACGAGCGCGGGTAGCGGTCGGTGAAGTGGGAGGGGCAGTCATCGGCAAACCTTCTGCGCGCGACTAGTAATAATAATTATCAACGTTAGCCAATTTCAATTCAATTCAAATTTAATTTTATGGCTCCATCGTTATTCGATGATTCCGCCAACGTCAAGGTTGAAAAAGACACTGTGATAAGTACGTAATGTATTACACTAAACAAAGACTATTGACCGGTGTTTGTAGCGTGGAAATCAGATGGTTAGCCAATTTCGTAGTATTTTTTTATATTTGATGGAAATGTCTTAAAATGGCACGTTATGCACTTGACGTGTGAATTTAATTATCAACTAATATAATGTTGATGAAAAGAGGTTCACTTAGCATTTAAAAATATAACGTAGTTTTAAACTCGCTGCTTTGAGTTCTTCCACTTTTATGAAAGAGTTTTTATTGTTCATTAAAAAACAATCGATACAGATCTACAGAAGATTCAGTCTTGCATGTGTGTATTACCAATATTATTATAAAACAAAACACACGCGAATGACGTCACGCATGAAATGAAAGAGATAGGGAGAAGAAGAGAATGAGAAGATATATTTTAAATTCTTCTATTAATGTAATACTTATTTAACTGCGTAAGAAAATTGAACCCTATACAGTTTTTGATAAAGTTAATTTTACTAGAGTGTTTCATATTTTTGAATACTTTGGCTTCTTGGAAACCTCTGGCTTTTTGCTTGTTACTGTATTAATGGCGGTTTGACTGACCTCATGTATTTGACATTTCTGTTGTTCCGATATATTTGAGCAAGATGGGTGATCTGAACAATTAGACGACCATGGTTGACAAGATATCAGTGGTTACTTCGGATATTTCTTAATATTTGGTCACCCTGACTGCCACTTACTATATGATGCTGACTGTACTATTTAATCCTTCCACCCCGTTTTACCTTAAAGAACGCTTCGAGTTCCTCTGTGACACACATTCTAGGTTCTTGAGATCATCAGAAAATCTTAAATTAAAAATACAACAGCATTCTTCTTCCTATTTAGACAAGTCCTTTACTGTTCAAGCTGCTCAATTTTGGAATGCATTACCACTTAATGTGAGACGTGCGCAATCACTGCCAGTTTTTAAAAAGCTGGTGAAGGAACATTACTTGTCACTTTAATTTGCTATTTCTTGATTATTGCTCATATCTCTTTTTCTTTTTATTTATAAAATATTTATTTATTAGTTTGTTTTAAAGATATAAGTAACTTTTTATAATATTTGTGTAATTATTGGTATGTATTTTATGATATTATATTTAAGTAATATTTTGTACGATACGTACTTGCATACCAGAACTGCCCGTTATCTCTTTCCGTTCTTCCAGTCCATCCTAAGGTTGTCTGAAAGAGATCGCCTTGTGCGATAAGACCGCCCATTGTACATATTTTGTGTAAATGTTTGTATTTCTTGTTTGTTTACCAGTGTATTATGTACAATAAAGTGTTAGAGTAGGTTCACGGTTCCAAGTTTCATGGATAAACTTTTCAAAATAAAATGGTATGCCAATTTTCATTGAAGTAATGTAAGAACAACGTAGATTAGTCTATATGAGACAGACGACATAAAAAGCAAAAAGAAAATTAGCCTTTTCAAACGATTGCCATTAGCAGCTATGAGCTGACCAGTCCCAATAGACAGCCGGATGCTGTATGTTGGGACTGGTCAGCTTCACGAGCACGACGCGCACATAGGCGCCGCTCAGTTCAACAATGCATAGCGAGTATTAGACGGTAAAATGAGTCCGTGTAATTTTTTAGAAAGATTTAGTAAGTAAATCCTTGTAAAAAATTACGCCGACTCATTTTGAGCCGCGTATATTACGCTCGTCTGGCTTCAGCCTTAGGCAGGTTTCCGTATCTCCACGTGTATTGTGTACGGGTGGGAATTCCACCAACAAGACCAAGCGGTGATGCGTTGTCAACCTTAAGGCTCCTACACACAATGCCGCCGGCTTATTGCCGCTGCTGTAATTAGTGGTGGTTAATAAAACGTATAGCGCCGAAATATAACAGACTATGTGTACATAGCGTATAGCGTTTGCTATTGCGGCTCTGACTTTGCGCTATATTATAACGCCTCAACCTACTCAACGAATAAAAGTCTAAACGCGCACAGCGGGGCCAGAACGAGATAGCAAGATAGCGTAGCGACTAGCAACAGCGCGTAAGGGAATGAAATATTATTATATTCTTTAGTGTACAGCGCGTTGCGAGATAACATTTACCGCGCATCAAGTCCATTTAGCATGTTGTTAAATAAAAATTATAGCGTCTCCGCGTTCAGACTGCGCCCGAGTTTTGTAACACCGCGTTATAATGATAGCGTATAAAATAACAGACTATATGAATCTATTTTATAGTTTATAACACGTCTACAGTTTATAGCGGATTTGAACATCACTAGCTGTAATGCCGGCGCCATTGTGTGAGGAGCCTTTAGAGACAAAGTTGAAGAAAGTCTCATTTGCCTGTATTTTAAAAACCGAAACAGAGCAATGCTACTTAGCGGCAGAAATGGGTATGTAGGTAGTACTTCCCCGGACGAACGATTTCACAAGGAGCTCTGCTACTCTTGATTATTTTTATCAAACCCTTTCATACCATAATAGGTACATCTTACTAACATATTTCTACCATTTTCTAGGAGATAACAGAGTACAACCCTCTGGCCCGCAACCCATCGTTCGCCGGGATACATTGTACCGCGTACGTAGAGTTACTTCCGCTGGCAACACACTTCCACCCAACTGTCAAACTGTTTGCTGAGAAACTACTCAATGGTTAGTATCTTTACTCAACCTATTACAATCCACCACTTTACTTACAAGAATAGCTGATGCCGTGGCCAGACGGACTTACTATCATCACTTGTGGAGGCTCTTTTAATGCATAATCATCCTCCTGCCCTTATCCCAACTTATTTGTGGTCGGCGAAGCATATATTTTTCTTCCATACATCTCTATTATCCGTCATCTCAGTAATCACCCTTCTAGTCATATATTTTACATTATCCATCCATCGTTTCTTTGGTCTTCCTCTACTCTTATAACCATCCACATTCATATTCAAAACTTTCGTCACGACATGTTCCTCATTCCTACGCATCACATGCCCATACCACAGTGTACCTACTTACTACATACCGTGGGTCAACGCCCATACATTTGACAGGTCCTATGAAATGTCAAAATGATGTAGGGGCGGAGGTTATGTCCCAGTATGCAGTATGGCTACTCGGGACATAACCTCCGCCCCTTCACCCCGCAACCCCCCGCACGATTGCTCTGCGACAATGTTCTACGTTGACCGACTGTAAGGAGTAAGATATAGGTAGACTGTGCCCATACCATGGTAACCGGTTTAGACACAATTTCTCATTCACCGGCGCCACTTTCAGACTTCCTCTCAGACTCTTTTAATGCATTCCTAATGAATACACCGCTTTAGGATCCCCCGTGTAGGGACGAGCTAGAATATAAAACTTCCTCACTGCACGCTGAAAATAGACACGTGTTGTAAGATTATACAAAACACAGCACGCATACTGGTAGGATCTATTGTGTGTGGGGGAAACATCTTGACCCTGGTAAATTTCAATATTAGGATGTTCAGAAGTATTGCGAAAGATCTCAAATCTTTTCTTCAGTAAAAAGAAGTCAGATCTTACCGTCTTGTATTTCGTCAGTAATTGTATTAACATTGATATGGTCAAGTCTAAAATGGACATGGTTTAAAAAAGATTCAATCCTTTTAATGACCAACCTATCGTCATACGGTCCACCTGATTAGCTACCAGCGACACGTTAAAGTGTTCCTTCCGTGTGTATGTGTGAGCGCCAGACAGGTATAGGGGAATCTCTCTATATCTCTGTTACTTGGATTTGTGTGCTTCATCTTAGACTCTATCTGCGCTTACCATCAGGTGTGTCTAAGGTCAAACGCGATCAACACAATAAATAAAAAAATTAAGATAATTAATTTCTTCCACAGAACAAATAATCCAGTACAGCGGTGACCCCCTCAAAGACTTTGCAGGCATCCGTTTCCTTGACCGCTTCGTGTTTAAGAACCCTAAGAAGCGCGCTGACACCCAACAAGACGAGGGGGTCAAGAAAGTCAAGGGGTCACACCCCAAGTTTGCTGTTAGAAAGAATTATATTCCTAAAGGTATGTGTTGAATTTGTGCTTAGGAGACCAAAAGTTTGTCATGATCAATCATTTTATTCTTGAATATATTGATAATCAAAACTTAGATTAACTAAGAAAGTACGTATGACATTGAAAAACTTACATTAGTACAGATCTAGCTATAAATCTCCAGTTTACACTAACCTCTCACTGTAAGGAAATCCTATACAATGCGAGATCAGCTTATACTGGCAGATTGGCCTGGGTTTGAACTCTCTTCTAACTGGATTTGGGCGTGCTTAATAAGCGGTCCGTCTCCTGCGGGCTACCACAACTAATTAAATACAATTTTTAAATTGTTATTCATTGAAATGTTTATTACCTTTAGGTCTGAAGAGTATACCAGTGAACTCTGCATCATATCTCAACGAGGATGCCAGCAAAGTGCCCGTAGATGAGCGTTTCTTATACGAGTAAGTATTCTTTTTAATTTGTTGAAAATTAAGGGTTCGGAATACCTATCTACTAATAGTTTTCAGGGTAAACTAGGAATAGGTTCGAGCATTCAACCTTTTTTTTGTTATTTACAACTTGATAGGCATTACGTCGAGCTTTAAGACTTCCATTCTAGGTAAGCAACGCGTTGCATTGCGTCGGTCAGTGCGGCGTGTGTTAGGCTGGACATCCACCAGAGCTGTGCGAGGAAAATGTGCGGTGCGAAAATGTGTAGCGAGGATGTGAAACTGTGTGACCCTTTCCACCAGAGCTGTGCCAGAAATGTGTAATACGTAATGTGTTAATGTGTACAAATGATCATCTACCTCTTCCAAACACCATCTATTGACTGACTGGTAGGCGCATATTTTCAAATCCTAGCAACACATCCCTCGCAACACATCCCTCGCTCGCATTTCTCGCTTGTTTTGTGTGAACAAAAACCTCGGTCCGCTAAGCCCATATCCACCAGAGCTGCGCAGCGCGAAGCCAGGTAAATGAAGTGATTCTATTGGTGCTTACAAAACACATTCCTCGCTACGCAGCTTAGCACAGCTCTGGTGGATGCTCAGCCTTAAAGCAGCACGTTAGAAGACAGTCGACGTGTCCTAGCACGTGCATTGTAAAACAGTCTTTAGTATATGAGTAAGGCTACATTCAAATTACTGCCGCACTCAAACAGCTAAAAACAAACTATACGCGCCGCTCTTTTAGATGCACTGCTCACGTAGGACACAAGTATAGAAGGCATGCCGCTTGTTATTTTCGCGACGGGATGCTCGACACAATACAACGCACTGCGCTGCCCAGACAGGACGAAGGGTAAAACTCGTCGTAATATGCGAATAGAAATAAAATGGACTCATTTTATTAATTGAATAATGGTACGTTGCGATGCTTTACTGATACAATCATCATCACAATCCGCATTTTTTTTATCTTTAGAAATTCCTCTTGCCTCGCCTGGGGAAGGCGAAGGGTTACGCCGGACTCTTACCAGCTAAAAACCCACGGTGTTCCTTCTTCTGACCCTTGGCCGGAGTCGCGGGATTCCCAGCCTCCTCCTGCCCTTATTCCAACTTATTTGTGGTCGTCACAGCATGTGTTTTTCTTCCATACATCTCAATTAGCCGTCATCTCAGTATGTAATGTAACAGACGGCCCCAGGATCTCCTGAGCACGTCTGCTACACCAGTTGTAAAGAACGTGTAGAGCATTCAATACCTAATACATAACAACAACAATCAAGTGCTTATACGAGTAAGAGTCAGCATAGCTTTACGTCCCTTGCAGTAGTCAGCGAGTTCCTTCTCGTAGTCACGGCGTTTGCCGATGGCCCACACAGCCATCTGATAGAAACCGGCGGCAGCAAACAGACCGGCTGTAGCATTTAGTCGTAGTCATAGTAGTAGACGTAGATCTCACAAGTGTAGGTAGGGCAGGAGACGAAGTGAAAAGAAGGGAGAAGGGGTTACCATCGCGGCGCAGCTTCTTTATCTGGCCTTCCAGTTGGATAACATACCACAGCTGTTAATAACACCAAGGGAAACACGTAGAAATTCCACAAATGCTTTTTATTTAACTTGATACGCTTCATTTCAGTAAAATATCAAAAACTGTTCTGCCATAGAAATATTCCAAATTTCAGTTTATAACATTTATCAATGAAAAATAAATAGAAAATATATCGTATCAAAAACATCACCATGGTGTCCAAAAAACCATCTCCCAAAGCCAAGTCTAAATTCGAATCCTCTCTGTCATCAATAAAAAAGTATAAAATATAAATAGCAAGTAGGTAGGTGAATGACCATGAAGGTGATACTACAAGTAGTCACCTTATTTCTAGTCATATCATCATGCGTTACGTATACAATATGCATATAAAGTATTCTATGTTCTGTGACCAGCTTCCTACAAAAGCGTCGCAACGCAGATGCTTCGGATGACGACGACAGCGACGCGGATTCTGTCAACAGTGAAGACTTCGAACAATATCTGGACAGTGTCACCGGCTCTAAGGCAATAGGTAAAATACTTTTTTCTTATTGCTTCCCGAACTGCAGTATTACATATTTTTATGTTTTCACAAAATCTGGAAGTGTAGAATGGGGTTATGGGGCAATTTTGTCCATACCAACCTTTTAGAGGCTCAAATAGGTATATATGGGCATTGGCATCTATTTAAGTAGACAAGGGTGTCCAGTTGATTGAATCTAGACTATTTACCTATCCTTCCCTGCCAGGATCATCTCCATGAACTCCCTAAAATAGTTCAGATCAACTTAAAGCTGCTATGGCTCTTTCCTCAAAAAATCATTCCCGACATTGCCTTACATTGTTACACTCACATAGTTTTTATACCACAATCTCTGGACTTTATAGAGAATAGAGTCCTTGTGCCTTGAGTTTGTTTCGGCGTTTCTTCTCAGAGATAGTCAGATAGGAAAAGCTGGCGCCATTTAGTCTTAAAAAGAACTTATAATTGACTTGTTGTTGTTTTAAAAGATCTTGGACAGTTTGGGACATTTTGGAGCACTATGAAGTACCTATCAACCTCTGTTCTGCATTGTCTTTTTCTACTACGTTGAGGTCAGCTTCCAGTCTAACCAGATGCGGCTTAACACATTCGAGCCCACCACACTTTTCATAGGGCTTATACGCCATCCCGCCATACATATTGCTAGTGGACCTTCCAGGAGGGTCCTCGGCATTACGTTTGCGCTCAGAGTGAACCCCGAGGAGGGTTCCTGGCATTAAGTTAAAAACCTTGAAAAATACTACGTCGTAAAATAGGTGTTTACTTGTTTCATGACGGTAATTTTTCCAAGAAAAACCTGCATTTAAAATGAGCCCTCCACTAGGGCACCCGGCATGGCGCATGCGACTACCGGCACTGAACGTGTTAATAACAGTATTTTACACGGAGCGACTGCCATCAGACCTCCGCAACCCAGTTACTGGCCAATGCCGATATCCTAAACTTAGACTGGTTATCAGACTTTTCGTATGACGCCGGGACCGACGACTTAACGTGCTGTCCCACGCACGGACGGGTCTCGTCATGTATCGAACGGTCACCCATCCGCAGACGGACCACGGCAAGCGTAGATCAGATCATGATCCTTAACCACAAGTCCCTCAACTCCTCTCTACTCTAATAATTAATATCATCTTTCACAGTGGAATCAGACGACGAAATAGACTTCCTAGCAGACATGGCCGCCACTAAACAGAAGAGAGGCACCAAGAAACAAGCCGATGATGATGAGGGTGAACTACTTGGCAGTGATGATGATGAAGCTGAGGAAGACGGTGATGATGTGGGCGGTGATGAAGGAAATGATGATGGAGGTATGTTATTGTGTTTATTTATATTTTAAACTGACTACCTCGTTCGTCTAGTGTCCTGAGTTCGATCCCGGGCAGTTTTATTGGATTTTCCCGTCTGGAATTTCTCAGTAGCAGCCCGGAGTCTGGATTCATATCCGGTTGATAGCAAATAAGCTCACAGCCTCGCTACCAACCTTGCTGACTGGCTAATCTTTTTAATATGGCATCAAATATTTTTGTATAGCTTGGATAAGAAGCCATTTTTAATTATTTTCATGTTTTATTTACAGATAGTGATGGTGAACTAAATATATCAGGAGATGACGACGAGCCAGCGCTTTCTGGAGAAGAAGATGGTAAAATATTCTGTCTAAATGTTTTAGAGCTAAATCATCATCCTCCTACCATTATTCCAACTTGGCGTTGGCGTGTTTTTCTTCCATACATCTCTATTAGCCGTCATCTCTGTACTCACCCTCTTTCATGTTTTAGAGCTAAAATTCATAATAAATAAAACCATATCCACATGAAAACTTTATATTTAAAACTATTACTTTATAATTTCAGAGCTACTACTTGAAGACAGCGATGACGAGGATGACACAATAGATGTTCCTGGCGCTAAATCTAAGAAGGGAAAACTTAAATTAAAAGGTAATGAGTACACACTTTATTGAAACGGGAAGTTCTGCTAACTCTTCCAATAAGTAGGCCCCGTAGGCCAAAACGCACTAAGCGTATCCTGCTCTGCCTACTACACAAGATATGCAACGCAAAATACGCTTAAGTGTGGCTGTAGCCGCTGATAATACGCCGAATATAGTTAACATAACATTGATCGAACCCAAGATGCGCGCGATACTTCTAGGCCTTATTACAATCGACGTAATAATACTGTGGATTGAGAATTTGCATGTAGCGCGATGCATATGCGTAACGCGACGAAACATGAGCCGCGCAAGATACGCTCAATGTGTCTGCAGCATAGGGGATTGTGATAAGAGAATGTAGTAGGATTCTCCTGTGCGCTAACAGCAACATACTTATTTTTTTTATTTTAAGTTCACATTAGCAAATAAGTTATAAACTAAACCCCACAAAACCGTAGTAATGGTTTGACTGTGGGATCTGGTGAGTCTTTATACACTTTTTACACTTCAATCGGTTCGGTCAGTCACTAGCATTTGGTTCGGTTTTCTTTCGTGTTTCACTCCGGAGGCGAAGCGGCGCGTGCACATGTCTTCGTACCTAAACCGCGGAGTGACAGAGACTTGTTGGAGGTAATTCTGCAATGGACGAGCGAATACGTTATAAGAATATAAACCTTCCTCACCGGTCGCTGGAAATAGACGCGTGTTGTAAGATTATACAAAACACAGCACGCATAGTGGTAGGAGCTATACGGTCCGCCTAGCTAGCTACCACACACACATAAAAGTATTCCGGGGTGTGTATGTGAGAACCATAAGGGAAACCTTCTTTATCTCTGTTACTTGAATTCGAGTTCTCCATCTTAGACCCTGTCTGCGCTTACCATCAGATGCGACTAGGGTAAAACGCGACCATTTCTAACTATAAAAAATAAAAACAAGATAGTGCCCCTTTTGTGTCACATAGATACTCCATCAAAACCAGATCGCCATCCAGTTAACCATAACTCCTTACTTTCAACAGGCACAGACGACCTCGGCACACTATTCGCATCAGCAGAAGAATTCTCAACACTTCTAGAAGAAACAGCAACAAACAAACAGCAAGGTTCAAGCCAAGCCGTAGCTAACACAGACAACGCAAGCACAAAACAGCTAGCATGGGAAGATAAACGAGACAAATGGATCAAAGGATATAACCACAAAATACTAGGAAACAAAGGAAATAATAAAAAGTTTAAAAACAAAAAAGGCAACTTCAATAAGTCCGACAAAAAAGGAGGTTTTAAATCTGACAGGAAAGGTTTCAACAAGATGGCTGACAAAGGCGGGAAGCGAAAGGGCGGGAAAACGGACGGTGTAGGCGGCAAGAAGAAAAAGATGAAGTGATTTGTTTGTGTTATTACAATCTTGTTTTAATTGGCTGTTTTATTTAGTGTTATTGTTATAAAATCTGTCCGTAAACTCAGTTCCACTGCTTTTTTAAACGTTGCAGGCTTCTTAGCAGTCAATTCTAAGAGCGTTTGCCCACTGCCACCGTCACCGAGAAACGAGATTATTTCCGACCGACGTGAAATCAACACAAGACAAAAATCCGTGCACCTGCGCCGGCAATCTCGGGTGTACCTAGTGAACAAGTGCAGACGTGTTTTGTATTGCCGGCATTTTGATCCGTCACGATCTCGGCCGAGTTCTAGCGGTAGCGCCGAACTACTCACAATCTCGGCGATCGGTTGATGGGCGTGCAGTGGACACCCAGACATAGTAATGTATGTATCTATACTTTGGCAACGTCATCTAGTTCTCGGTGACGGCAGCGGTGGACAAACGCCCTACACTTGAGGAAAAAGTAGGATGACGATTTGATTATTCATCGCTACCCAAGAGCGTCGCTACTATAGTTGATAATGAATTATGAACCAATTTACGCTCCCAAATCCAAAATTTAGATCTGTTTCAATTGTTAGATATGTTTTATCTGAGGAATTGGTTTAAAAATTTTGACAACTTTAGTAGAAAATGCGTCAAAATGTCAAATTAATTCCTCAGCTAAAAGTTATTTGACAATTGAAAAATCTGCCCTAACGGGGTGTCTTGCGTAAGCGACAAACGCGATGCTGCGAACGCGACAAACGCGATGCTGCGAACGCGATCAAAACAATGGCATTCCCTGCTGGCGGCCTATGTAGCAATCTGCGGCGAGACGCGACGTTACGTTACGTGTACTTTTAATCGTGTCGTTTCGCGTCGCGTCGTGTTTGTCGCTTACGCAGGACACCCCGTAAATATTTTTGGAAAAAGTAAGTGAACGCATCCTAGGAACGATACTGATGCCAAAAAAATGTTTTTTTATCCATTTATATTTTAGAGCTTCACACCAAGTGCCACTGTACAAATCCAGTTGAAAGAACAATGGGTAATTTTGTTTGGAACCCGTACCCACCTTGTAGCATTATAGACTAGGGGTCATTTAGAGGAGGCTTAAGTGAAGAACTCAAAAAAGAATGAACGAATGAATGAATGAATGGGAGACCGAAGTTATGATGTTTTCTATTTTCAATCATCTATGTAGTGTTTTAATGACTATTTTAAAGGCCCAATGAATAAGCAGTCGTTCTGTTTCAAAGAGAGAGACTGACCCAGCTTCCTAAGGTTTACTTTTTGCTACGGAAAATATTAATTAAAACGCCATCAATACAATTAAGTACAGTTTGTTTATTTATTAAGGTACACAAAATAAACATCATCACTAAACGATATTGTTGCTCTCTATGATTATTTTATCCCAAGCATTTGCCGGATCTACGAGGTTTATTTTTACGAATTTTATTAAAAACTAAGTAAAAATTAATAAATATTATTTTTTCAATTTCTTAAATATGCACTGCCTAATTATTAAAAAATATTGATTTAGATAATCATGGAATACCTTATATTTTTTTAATTTTTGCAATAATATCAATATTTTTATTTAAAATGGCTCCTACATTCGGTGTATGCGCATGTTTGTAGTTCTCTTCCGTTTTGTGTGTTTAATGTACATTTTCGGTTGTGTTAAGCTTCAGAAAGTGCGGTAGAGTTGAGCGTATTCCTCTTCCTGTTTATTTTTCCATCCGGGAACTTCAGTTATGCATGCATTCCCAATTCCCATTAGAAAACCTACTATAAAGCTAAATATACAGGGTGGTAATTTGAGATGGGGCATGAAGGGCAACTACCTTAACCATTGTAGCTACAGGAAAACATTTTTAGAAGATCACCTTTTAGAAGACCATCTTTTGGGATAATTTAAATCGGCATTCACAGATTTGAAATATAAAGTACAGTCAGCGAGCCTTCATGCCCCATCTCAAATTACCACCCTGTATACGTATAGATGTTTAGGTGCATACGAGGGTGTATAGATACACCTATGTATATGTGGGTACCTATAGCAGAATATTGGGCTAGTTCAAGGGATGTGATTGAATGGCGCTCGGGGTAAATTCACAAAGGGTTTTTAGCATATTTCAACGTCGAATAACTTTTTTCTCCCGTGAGATACAGAGTTGTCGCCATATTAAATATTTATGTATTTTTAAAGACCTTTCCAATGGTACTAGTCTCAATTTGCTACAAGGTGGGTACGTTTTGTTCCATGTCCTTTGGCAGCGACATCGCCTAAAGAGCGCGTCAGGTCATAGGGTACAAATTATCACGCTTTTGAGTGTGAGCGATAAGCAGTAACCTTATATTCCGTAGGCAAGGCAAAGCCGCGGATACAGCTTCAAGTACCTAGGAAAATCCCATACCTTCAGCAGGAATCTAGGATAGACCTCTCGCCAAATCATCATATGATGCTTTAAATAATGCCTATGGGAACCACTTCTGATAAAGTAGGTACTACAGACATTCGGCAATGAGCGTCGAAAATAAAAGCAAGAAAGGTCACTAAAAAACCTTTCTTGGTTTTAAGTTTTACAGTACAATTCATTTTTAGCCGACTTCAAAGAAAGGAGGGTCATCAGCCGACTTCAATAAAAGGTCAGTATTCGATCAGTATGTACCTACTCCCTATGTTCCGCAATTTTCTCAAAAACTACTGAATCAAACTGAATCAGTTGTGTTGATTCTTTCACTACAAACGTAATCTGTCTACTTTCAGGGAGGTTTTAGTAGTTATTCTCTTAATTAAATAAGGAACTTAAACTTACATAACAGAAAATTATAAGGGGCCCTTTTCTCTATTTGTAATTGCAATTTAATTCCAAAAATGTTTCAACATTTTTTGAAGTGAAGTGCATAATTTACAAAACTTAGAGGTACCCACGTAATTTAAACAAGTAACCGATCTCAATTCAAACCCAGGATTATCGTAGATTTTTGACATAAAAATAAAAGTAACATCAAAACACAAAATCCAAAAAATAAAAGTAACATCAAAACACAAAATCCATATTCTAAGACAAAATCAATTTAAATTCAACCCAGAGATTTTACATCTCCTGTGATTAGGGTTGCCTACCCTACTATATTAGAGGCCCGACTACTATATTTTTGAAAAAAGTTTATAGTAGGCGAAACTACTATATTTTAACGGCATCAAATTCAAAGCAATAATATTCGTTTCGAAATATTCTTTTAAGAAATAAAGTACCTATTCTGGAACCTACTATATTTTTTTTCTTCCTTTCGCTATCTACTATATGTATTTTTGTGGGTAATAATTGTACAACTACTATTTTTGACCGTCAAAGAGTTGGCAACCCTACCTGTGATTGAATCGGCCGCAATTTTTTTTCTAAAGAATGCATTCCATTGTCTTTTTTTAATGAATGGTTATCTTTATTCTGTCAAATAATAAGTCAAATTAAATATAGTGAAGGGATCTCATTTACTGATAATCGATATTCTTGTCAGTTTTAATCGAATTTTAAAAAAAGTAATTAAGTAGGTATTTAATTCGTAATTCTATTTTATCAAATTAAAATGTTTAAAGACAACTATTAAATTACTGTAATCATAAGTACAATCAAATGTTAGAAACAAAACGTGCTTTTCAGTTCTTACAAGTTCACAAAGACCCATGTGATGATAAAACTCAATTTAAATATTTAAATTCAAGAAAAATAATTCCAGAGGTCAGTCTATCTACTCTAGTCAGGCATTAAAATGCAAAAGCTTAAATTATTTGCATTGCATATTTCTATATCATTTGCTTACGGTGAAGTCATTAGCATGGCCTTATAAAATGTAATCCATGAAGATGACCATATCATTAATTTAGATACATTCTAAATCCAAGTTTTTAAGTCAATAGAAATTGGCAAAGTGAACCAAAGCTTTACAAAAAAAAAACCCTTGTTTCCAGTTTGACAGCTAGAGTGTTTACAATGCGCGGCGCACATTTGGGTTCAACAGATAACATAAATTCGATATAGTTTTACTTTAAAACTTCAGTTCCATTATTAAAATATAACATATAATGACAAATAAATAATTGAACTGTATTAATACATTATATTAAAAAGTTGATTTCAGGTAAAACTATTCATTTTTCACCAATTTATGCTAAAAATTCATGTCCGCGCAATGTATAGAACCGCTTGCAGTCGGAACTCTTGTTTGTTGACATTTGTATAACATGTAGTTGTGTTGTGGAACGCGCCATCGCGCCGTATCTTGCATTTATAGCGCGAAGTAAACAAATCCTTCTCTTTACTAATACATGACATAAACTGTGAAAGATATATTGTGAACTAATGGACATTCCTGGACATTATTAACGACCATCGCTGTGATTGTAAAGGGACAAAAAGGCGGGCAAAAATCAGTGTGCGAGTGGCGATTACCAATCTATTTATAGCCGGACCTATGGCGCGATAAAGCTGTTTTACATGCTACAAATGTGTATCAGTTTCATATTAACATTCCATCCATAGATTACATCCTAAAAATACGTTTTTCATTTCTAATTATACATTTTTCTTTGAGCCTATCGAGGAAAACGTAGGCGCGAACGGCGAAACTAGTTTGACAGCTCATGCCTGCACACAAACGAAAGAGAGCATAATGCGCATGTGTGCGTGTAACTGATGTGAAATTCTTCTATGCGCTTATCGATTGGCAAGATTATTTCAAGGACACCGGTGGAGAATCTAATGTATGATAATAATATAGGTAAGCCGATAGTAATATAACGAAAGCTGAACTTTCGAAAACACTTTAAATATGGAGTCGCCGATGATAGAGAGTAAAAATGCCGAGGTCACAATAAACATGTCTACAAGTTCAAGTTCAAATCAATTTATCCCAGACAACTTGGAGCTCCCTGATGATACATTCCGTATGAGTTTAGATAACTTTTCTATGATTGGAGAAAATGTCACTATAGGCAGGGAGTTATCTGTAGACAGTAGCGTAGCTGTTAATGCCGAAACACCTACAGTAGAATTACCTACACCTGATTCACAAACGCCAGACATTCAAACGCCTGATGTTCAAACCCCGCCCCCAGAGGATACAAATTCTCCCCCGATAATAGAAACACCAAAACTAACCGATACTACAACCGAGATCCGGAAACCGCAAACATTACTGCAATTATCGCTCTCAAAGAAAAACGACAACGATGTGTTCGTTAAGCCTTCTCCTGTCGCCGAGCTCATGTCGCCGGCTAGAATGCTACAATTTGAAGTTGAGGCATCCAGTGCCACGCCAACTATGAAACGGGCAGCCGTGGACTTTGATTTCTTCAGTAAACACAAGTTTGAGGAATATTTCGTCGACGCGGAGCCTAAAAATGATAATGAGTCGGAGGATCCGGGAGATGGCGACACGTACAAGGAAACACCGGTTATAGTGAAGGCCAATACTGTCCGGCATGAAATAGGTTACGGTAAGTAGCATTGCTGAGCTATTGAATATAAATGATATTATATTTTTCTTTATTTCAAGGTTTGAGCCACGCAGCTGTGGGTTCCGATGCAATTTCAAAGTAAGCTCTTCAGTTTGCTGATTATGTCGCATAATTACTTGATAATCATGATTTTTCTTAGTAATATTCATTCCACAACCCATAGAAGAGAATTAAAGGTCGTTCTAATACGGATTTGCTAATAGCAACAAGAAAATTATGATGGTCAATTAAATAGTGATTAAGATAATTGAAACAGACGAATATACAAACGAGGAAGTATTTAGTACCTATTAAGCTCTAGTCCAAGAGGGTGTAGCCGTATTGGCATTGGCTAAGAACAGGCCACCGCATCCCTTCCCATAGGTGACGTACTGGGTGATTAAGGGATTTAAGCCGGTTCCTGAATGCAGCTTACGTTGACGGCATTATTGTGTTCAACCCATTATTGAATGTAAACTTGCCGGAAAGCAGTCAGCTGTGTGTTTAACCAGACACTAGTCATTTTTACGACAGAGGAACTGCGTTAGATAATGAGGGCTATACTAATTCGTGTTAACCTTTCGGTTCCTGGTAAGAGATCTGAAAAGGCAAAAATAAAAAAGTATGAATGCTCATTACATCATCACCACTAGAAGTCACATATCATAGCCAAGGCAAGGTAAGATATCACTGCAGTGCTGAAATAGAAACGAATTACAATTACATAACTTGTGCAATATTATAGCAATTCTAGGTAAAAGGTAGTACTTACCTACGTATTATTATAACCAATGTTTCTAAGTATCGAGTTGCCTGGGTGACGTGCCCTTGACGTGTCCTTTCGATATAATTGTATTGTATAAACAACCAAAAATGTATCATAATATATGTTTCCAATATCCACCGAAATGACGCAGCGATCCAAAGTCCACCTTCTTCATTTGGGTCGCAGTCGCAAGATCGATGGCCGCATTAGGGCAAAAAATCTCAATCACAGCTACATTTTGTTCTATTTGAATTTGACCATTGTGATTTGTGGTTAAAATACTGATATGAACCGCATCTCGTAAGGCTAACTTGAAATGCCAAAATACTTGGGAAATCTCTAGGATGACGATGATCTGATGATTCGTGTTTGTAAAACAGGGACCCCGGAGTGAATTTGACGAGATAGTAAAATTATTTATTGTTATTATCTTGACCCTTAGCGCTTCACACTAGGGGGGCGTGATAACCGGCTTGTTTACACCGAACGGTATTCAATAATTGTTGTGATTACATTTATCACATGCAGATGCTTATAACGGCAAGCCCAATTTGATAAACTAGACTTCTTGCTAATCTTTAAAAGTATGTCTGTTTGGTTATTCATAAAAAAACCCTAACGGGAGAGAAAATAAAAAGCAATTAATGACTCTAGATCGGTGATTTCAATGAATCAACATGGATTATCGGAGTCCATTGCTACACATAAGTCTCTCTCATCAGTAATTTAATTTACGACAATACTACAAAGCATGAAGCGCTTGAATCCATGAACCCTAAGAAAATCTGGATATAAACTTCCCTGATGATACCAATTTCAATTTTTAATATCGCGCTCGTATAAATTCTTATCAAAAACACATATTACTTTCACATTCTTACACGAATAAAGTATTTTTAATTTTTCCATCTATAAAACCATATCTTGGAATTCTGTAAAGCCAATTAAGGAAACGAGAATGACAACACATCATACAGCTACGTCCGTATCGTGTTGTTTAGCAACAAACTAATTAAATTACACTTGATTTGCAGCGAAAATCTTCCTCTGTGTAGGTACGATTGGCAATTAATTCCTCTATATAACAAACACTTAAGCTGTTTCCAAGTTGTAAAGATAAAGATCGTTATATCCTACTTCCGGACTCATACACGTTCCAATACATGTTTATCATGATACAGTTATTAAAGAAAAACATTGATAATTGTTATCAGAAACTATATTAAATGGGAATTTTTGAGATTTAGAACTGAGATTAGTTTTTTGGGTACGGACAGGTATATTACATCAAGAATGTGGGTCGCGGGAAGTGGTAAATCATCGTTGCAAAGTTCACTCTCCAGCGAAGAGAGACTATGCGTGAGTGGAACTACTACTCTGAAATCAAAGAACACAGCTGGACGATTGTCTTTTATAAGTTGTACCGCAACACCCTGTTCAACAATTCTGGGGGCTTACCATGACCTCTTAAAGCAGGGCAGAAGTTGCCTGGAAGTTGAACTGCCCTGCGTTTTTGTACTATGACATCGTTAAAGCAGGCCTGTAGCAGGCCTGCTAAGTTGACATTTACGAAATCCGTTCACCTGTTTTTTTGTATAGACTTTTCGTACCATGAACAAGCTTATCCGTTCAACTTGGTTGAATAGTCGTTCACCTTTTGTACCGAGATGGTAGGATTTTTAGCGATTCAGAAGCAGGCCTGCTTTTGAACGGATATTGACTGGCTGGCATTTGGACGTTTTATTAAGACGTCATGGTAAGCCCCCTGGTAACCAATCTGCTCCAGCGGGGGTAACGTTAAAGAGTAGAAAAATAATAAGTATATCGTTCCATTTTTAATTCATTACTACAGATTTTTAGAGATAGTTCGACGCCAACTAAATCCAGATGATGCTGTCTACTTCTATCGCAAGCTTAGGCTAAGGTTTTTGAGACAGACATTACTTAAACCAGGCTTAAAACTCCTGTAATCTAGAATAATAAACACGTTGTCTCTAACTTTTTACTGTCTTTAACGCGCAGAAGAGTAAATGCAATAAAAACTATCTAGAAAAAGTATCCGGCAATACTTGTTGCTAAGCATAATTTAGTATTCATAAGTTCATAGGCGCAAATAACCCAAAAGGGGTAACAATGAATGTTTTGAGATAACATATGTTTTGCCAAAGGGTTGAGAGTTCCGCATTGCGGTAAAAATATCCCATAGTTCACGTTTTAAGTTTTTCAGGAGCATCTAGATAACCCTAGCATAGACTCTATTAAATATAGTACCTGTGTCTTCTTGATTATCGATTAATTTTAGGTTTTGGCATTGTTGCGGCATGGTTTAGATCTATTTGCAAATTAAAGTTACAATTTCAGGTTTACTTTAACCTGAAATTCTAACACAGCAACTATTTTTAAAACAACGACGATGTCAAGATCCCTAGATTTTATCTGCTCCATTCGATTAACAAGGTAATTATTATCTTCATAAAGATAGTGGCTCGTATCGCAAACGTTTTCAAAACAGACACAGACATGTACATTAGTACGTGATTTTTGTACGTTTCTGATGTTAAAACGAAGGTCGCGACACTTCCGCGTCTCAAATGCCGACCTCTTCCGTATTCTTTTGATTGATTTGTTAATTCATAAATTAATTGACGACCATAAAATCGTTAAATTGGCCATCCCTATAATTTATGAGGTTATTCGTTTACTTCGTGGCGCCATTAAATATAACTTTTGGCAAACCTGCTTAGTAACGGTATACTCTTCTACAAACTAAAAATATGGCGCGATTTCTAGAACTTTATACATTACAATTCTACTCTATCACCACGCCTCAAAATTGTTGCGTACCGTTAAACCCAGAGTCTGTCTGTCACTAGACATAATATGACTTTCCTGCACAAAGACAATATTAATTTGCATAATACGTTACAGGATACAGCAAAAATTTTAAGCATGGCTACACCGGGGTTTAGCCGTCTAAAACTACTTTTAACCTAAGGATGGATTTAGAATGGTTGGGTTAGTAAAATGCTTAACATTTTGCTAGATTAGCATGCATCGGGTAACGAACGAGGAGCCGCGCATGCGGAGCTTCATCAACCACTGAACCTATGAAACAGGTTGGTTATGTATTTTGAAGCCGTGGCTAACCCTTGTTTTAACCAGCTTTTAAGCCGTAACAGACACATCTCAACAACCCTAGCTTCTTTTCTCTATAAGAAATACATCTAAACTGTCATAGACCGTGGAAGAATATGAGTAGTTGGATATCCGCGAGCAATATCAAACGATGGTGTCGCCTTCTTAAAGTCAGAATAGGGATAGAAAAACATACGACTACTGAATGACCGGCATTATATTTACCTACTAATTCCTAAGTTACCTGCTACTATTATCAAGATTTAATTATATAAAACCAGTTGAGGAAACAACAACAAACATTACGCGCATTTCTTAGAACGATATTATTGTATAATTATAAGTTATGTGAAAAACAGATATTCATCAACATCTGGTTGGACTGGAAACTGTCTCATACATTCCTGGGAAAAAGCTGTCTTGATTGGTGATATCAAGTTAAATAAACAATACCTATGTTTTACAGCGTGAAAACCTTAATACATATATACCTACAAGACCCGGCCGCCGGCCGCCATTGCATTATGATAAAATCGCGGAAACTGAAATCAAGGTTTTTACCTCGAGTGAATCAAATCAAGATCAATTGGTGTAAATAACCCGAGTGTTAACACTTTTACTTGAGAAATAAATGTGGTGACATGATTTTTTCGACATTGGCAATAACTTAAATGATCGCTTGAACGTTCTGTTCGCTTCAGTATTTTTTTGTTTCACGATACATCACTACATTTATATCAAATTTCTGATTCTGAGCTATTGAATCAGATTGAAATTATCGCAGAAGACGAAGGACCAAGTGTAATGGCTCAACTTAAAAGAGGATTATGTCCAGCAGTGAACTGCAATAGGCAGAGATAATCAATTGATTTTATCGATGTGATAACATAACACTTTCTAGTACCCAGTACCTACAAACTATAAAGAAACATCTATTGGTAACTTTATCTTATCTCATCGCCATCGTAACATACAACAATCTCACTAGTCGAGGAGAAAGGCATTCAAATGAAATTGTACAGGTAGGTGCAATAACGAAATGGACGAACAGTAAACAAAATTGGAAGATTTCAAAACACCAAGGGTAAGAATGCGTCATTGTCAAGATATTCATCCTCTCTTAGTAGGGTGATAATGACAAGTTGATTTACAAGTTCCAGAGGTAAGCTATTAGGTATTGCTTGAAATGTTTAACTACATTTAGAAGTAGGTATAGGTATTTATATTTTCATTTTAAAATAGTTATTGTATAAATAAACGTTATAACTCTGTTACCAGTACTTAACGTATGTCTTGAAATAAAAAAATACCGTTTTAACACATATCTATGCATTTTACCTGTTTTTAATACATAAAAGTTGCGATATTATAAACTTAAAATGCCTGAAGTTTGCAAGCTAAAAATACAATTTAAGAAAAATTGCGACATAGCGGCATACCAAAAATACACTGAAAGGGTGGTAAACTTGAAACAAAAAAAAACAATATTGGTTGTTAGAAAAAGTTGATTGCAAAAATTATTGTAAGCAAAAGAAATAATTTCTCAATCCATTATGTTTCAATCCATGTTTAACTCGACCACTTCACGGCCACTCTGCAGCGAATCAAGAAAGAGACGCTGATATTGTGTATCGCACTCTAATATTTGTCATCTCGCTCTACATAATAGATAAGCGATAACCGTGTCCCTCTTTGTTTACGTCCATGAAACGCTGACTCCATAGTAAACGCTTGATTCAAAGATAATCGTCAGCAATAAAAACCTATTTCATTATAATACACAACAGTTTATTTTTATTGTGTAATTAATCGAATTATTTCTTCATTGCCATTATGACTTAAAATGTCATAGGGCTACGATTAAAAAATATCGATTAATCGATTTGTCTGCACGTTTTGCATGCACTATGTGGCCTCGTAAATCGTAAATGGTGGGGGGAGCGCACCGCTCGCACACCCGCACGCCGTCGCACGGTTTCTATTTTGCGTTTCTCGAATTCAGTTACTTTAGCGCGCTGAGTGAGTTCGTATCTCATTCGCGCGTGCATTTTATAATTTATTTATGTAGTGTACATAAAAGTTTTGTAAAGAGAGACGGTTTATACATAGTGCTAGTGAATAATAACGAATTATCGAACTGTTGTAGTGTGCAAATGAACTGTGCTGACAGTGTAGTGAATTTTTTATACGAACCAAAGTACCTGGATTGTTTTGGATTTTGGAACCCCGTATATCTGGACGACGAAGAGGCTGTGATTTTCATACAATGAGATAAAATTAATAGTAAAGGGAATACACAAAACTAAATTATTTGACGTTTCAGTACTGTGAATTTCGTTACAAGTGAAATTCCTATCGACCAATCAGATTGACATATCGGTATACGGAGCAAGCATAGTGTGGGGTGCTTTCGGATTCGGTCGGGTTATAGCATATTGCAGCGCCATCTGCGACAGAGCCCCGCGTGAAGTTGTCGCGGGTGGAACTACTCGCGAAATGCTTTACGTGTCGTTTGTACTTTCGCTGAAAGTTGAAGGAATAGTTGAAATATAATTTATTATCGTTTTCGTAACCGATTGCGGCCGGGCAAGCCCTCGGGATCGCATCGTTTGCGCGTCGCAACGCGTCGGTACGTGGAACAAATTGATGAGGTTCTGAAGTGGTGGAGTCTACATGGTTTTGGTCAACGGCTGAGCCATGGCCACCGCCACAGCCGAGATGAGCTTGCCTGACAAGAAGCCTGAACACGAGTCGGGTTATTACGAGGGCAGCGACCAGGAGGGCAGCATGGAGTGCGGTTGTCCGTCGCCGGTCAGTTCGCGGAACTCTTCGCATTCCACCAAGCTGAAGCGTCGCCACAGCGCGCATAAACACAAGAAGGTTCCCACCAAGAAGGCGAGGACCGAGCCTCCTGTGAATGGCTGCAGTATCAGTACCAATGGACATAATATGGACAAGAGTGTGGAAATAGTGGAGTGCTCAAGTAATGTGTCGTCAGTGAAGGACTGTAAAAAGCCCGAGGAGCTTCCTCCAGTGCCTGGGCCGAGCTCCAAGAGGAGCAGCTCCGTGGAGCTCATCGGTGGCACTGTCCCCGCACCTGCTCGGGACTCAGTTGACTGGAACCTGGTTGATGCTAGTAAAATTAGGAAAAGATGCAAAGGTAAGTTCTGTTTATTATCTATATTCTTAACTGTGCCCACTGCTGGACATGTCCAGTGTTGGACTAAAAGCCAGTATCACCTAGTCGCCATGCTAAACAAGCAAGTGTTGTTCATGTAGATGTTCCAACAACCACAAAAGTAATTAAGTTAAATGTATGTTTGTTATAAGAACCACTCCGTAATATTAGATGTAATGAAATTAAATTATGGATTTTTATCAAGTATATGTTTAGTAAATGTGAATTATTTGATTGTGGGCCCTAAAATGTTGCTAAATTACAACACATGAGGTAAAATGCTGCAAGAAACAATCACATAAATTCTAAAGAATCTTTTATTAATCCTGTTCCTAAAAAACACTGACCAATTTGTTTTCTATCAACCAAAATCATGACTAAAAATTAACATTCCAATATAAATGTATAAGACAGGTCCTAAATGGTCGGAAAGATAAAAATCATGAACAATCTTTCATAACTTTACATCAACTGGTGTAATATGTTACAAATACATAAAGTATCATGTAATCAATACTATAATATTGTGTTACTTGTCTACTTATCCTACTTGATTAGATAAGGATAAACATACATTGAAACCTTTTAATAGAACCTTAAATCTGCATTCTATGAAGAAAATCATTAAAAATTACACAAAAACTGTTTAAAAACTTACTGAGTTGTCTTAGCATTTAACTAATGATTGTGAAACACAGCACATAGATAGTTATGTAATATTCATAAGTTGTAAACAGAGAATAATAGAGTATGTAGCCTGCTTAGAATTGATTTCAATGTCATATACTTACTTATGTATTACTCAGTTCAAAACATTTACTCTTATGTATGTAAAATATTGTGAATTAGAGGTCGCCCGCAGCTTTGCCTGCATGGATGTCATTTATCGTTACGGTTTTCGGGATAAAAGTATGCCCACGTCCTTCTTCGGGTTCCAGACTATCTCTGTACCAAATTTCATCAAAATTGGTTCAGCGGTTTAGGTGTGAAAGCGTAACAGACAGACAGAGTTTCACATTTATAATATTACTAGGGACCTGTCCTGGCTTCGCACGGGTGCAATGTATTATACATATAAACCTTCCTCTTGAATCACTCTATCTATTAAAAAAAACCGCATCAAAATCCGTTGCGTAGTTTTAAAGGGTTTGGGCGATGAACGTCAGAAACGCAAAATGACAGATTAGCGAATTGTCAGGTGTTAGTATTTTGTCACAAATGGTCAGAATCGTAAAAAGACAGATTAGCAAAATGACAGGTTCACAAAAAGACAGATTAGCAAAATGACAGGTTCACAAAAAGACAGATTAGCAAAATGACAGGTTCGCAATATGTTCGCAAAATCGACGTAATTGGGTGATTATTCGAAAAATGTTTGTAAAAAATAAGAACGTCATTATCGTCATCCCAAAGTTCTAAATGCAGATGTTTCAAACTTCAATTATAATAATGAAAAATCAAACTATACCACTGCCGTCAAGCAATAAGACAAGAATAAAAACAATCTGAAACTAATATTAATGTTAACAACGAAGGAGAACAATGATTTGTTAATAATTTTTTAAGGAAGTTTCGAATATTCACCCAATTCCGACATTGCCTTTAATAAAAACACTTGGAAAGTACACTGAACCATTAAGCGAGCTTACATACGAGCGGCATGTTCCCAACGGCAGAGGTAACTGCAGCCGTCGACGCGCGTCGGCGGCAACCGTCGACGCCTCGACGGCAGCAGTCGACCTATAGCGACACTTGCAGTTGTTGCCGCTGCCGCTGATCTTCGAAGTTGAAATGTCGACGGCTGCCGTCGACGCGTCAACGGAAGCCGTCGACGCGTCGACGGTTGCCACCGCCGCCGGCGCGCGTCGACGGCTGCAGTTACCTCTGCCGTTGGGAACATGCCGCTCGTGTGTAAGCTCGCTTATTGTTGATTTGATTCTTTAAAAATTTATGTTGCTTATAAAGAATTTTGTAATAATCATTAATTGATGATATTTATTTAATTCGAGATTGATCTGTCATTTTGCGAATATGTCATTACGCGAATCTGTCATTACGCGAATCTGTCATCACACGAATCTGTCATTACGCGAATCTGTCATCACGCGATTCTGTCATTTTCAGATCTTGTCATTTTGCGACACCTGGCATTATGCGTTTCTGACAATTCGCTAATCTGTCATTTTGCGTTTCTGACGTTCATCGCCCAAACCTTTTAAAGATCTAAGCATACATAGGGACATTAGGGACAGACAGACAGCGGGAAGCGACTTTGTTTTATACTTTGTAGTGATTAGTAGGGATTAATAGCATACATAACTCAAGTCTGTTATAGGCTTTTAAAATACTCTTGTGAACATAAAAAAAAGAAATTCAGAAAAAACTTGACATAGTCAAATTAAGCAATCCTAATGGGATAGTAGATGCTTTATTTCTCTAATTAAGTAAACTTAAATATAGAAATAAAGCAAACATTACAAAAATACTGTTTATTAATGACATTCTTACTTAAAATGATGTAAGATGTTGTTGTGTGTTGTTTTCACCCAATTCTATGATGTTTATGAATTTTTATTTTCACTTTAAGCAATATCATGATAATGATTCATAGCAAAACATGTTTGATCATGCTCAAATTACATTTATAAATAATTTCCTACTCATTCTTAATTTTGGTTACTAACCTCAGGTTTCTGAATTCAGAATTCAGGATAAGCAATAAGTAAGTACTTAAGTAGTATTTGAGTACGGAGTTGTCAAAAAAAATATGGACAATTATTCCGTACTCAAATGTTACTTAAGTACTGCTTATCCTAGAATTCTCAATTCAGAAACTGGAGGTAAATCAACTACAAACTAAGATAACATTCTTAAATTCACAACAAAATGACTTTCAAGTACTTAAGTATAAGAAATCCTTTAAATTCCTGCTATAAGTCAAAGTCAAAGTTTTTTATTTCAAGTAGACCAAATTACAGGTGCTTTTAAAACGTAAAAACTAGGTGCTACTACTACTACTATCTTAGGAAGATTGTTTCATCATCATCTCCCTGCCCTTATCCCACTCTTAAGTGGGATTGTCACAACATGTATTCCTCTTTCATTCTCCACTATCAGCCGTTATCTCAGTACTCATTTCTTTCTTACCCATATCATCTTTCGCACAATCCATCCATGTTTTGGGCCTATCTCTACTTGTATATCCATTCACATTCATATTTAACACTAAAGAACCCAGGAAGATTATCTGGTTCAAAAGTAGATCATAAAACTAACAAACTTATTCCACCTAGAAGTAACATGTCACTGTTAAAAGCAAATAAAAACAGCTTGGTTCATTGGCTTCTTCTTTTTCATTATTTAAACAATATTTGTAATCTACTTGTTAATTTGATGGTAAGTATGTAAAAGTCAGAATGACCAGGGCTGGATTTAAATGTTTGGAGACTAGGGCAATGAAGGTGGAAGCCCATTGAAATGTTTAAAAAAAGTACCTCTTGAATGAACTTTAAACTCTCAGCCAGAAAAGGTGACATAATAAAAAAAAAATGCAGTCTCTTCGCTCCTGTTGCCCTCTTCTAAATCTAGCCCTGAGAATGACCTCTTCAAGTGGCTATAGCCCAAAATGATTCTAACTGGCAACCAAGAGGTTGTTAATACAACCTCAACCATTGCACTATCATCATGAACCTATTTGCATGAGCATATTTATCTTAGTTTGATGATAACAGGAATACTACAATACAATACTCTTTATTGGATACAAAATAAACAAGAAACATTACTATAAAAATAGAGAATACAATGGGCGGACTAATCGCACTAGGCAATTTCTGCCAGACAACCTTTGGATGGACATGATTTGGTAGAAAAAAAAGAGGGATATTTCGCAGTGTAACAATAAATAAAGAGACATTACCTAAATAAAGTACTCTAAATAAACCTAAAACACAAATAAATAAATCACTACATACATATACATAGTATAAAACAAAGTCGCTTCCCGCTGTCTGCCCCTATGTATGCCCTTAGATCTTTAAAACTACGCAACGGATTTTGATGCGGTTTTTTTTAATAGATAGAGTGATTCAAGAGAAAGGTTTTAAGCTATAAAACGTACAGGTGCGAAGCCGGGGCGGGCCGCTAGTATTATATACAATAATCATATTTTATACTAGTAAAGTACAATCCACAATATCAGTAAGTTCTATTTGCAGTATTCTACTTTGAACTCACTGTTCTCAAATAAAACCTAGTCTAGATTTTAATCTGGACTTCAAAGTGAAAGTTTGTCTAAAACTTTGTGAAAGTAGATCCAATTCTCTTGTTGAGATTGTTATTTTAGTTTATTTTTTTAATGACTGTGAAAAGTATTTGTTGTAGACACCAGTCTCAAAAAAATCTGAAAGAAATTGTGAAAAATGTTTTGAAAAACTACTTACTAATGTGATTTTATCATGTCTGAAAGTACTAGCTTAAAACAGTTCGAACCTTTTCATCCAAAAAATTTTGAATGTAGATTTTTTACTCCAATTATATTAAGTATTTTCACCTTCAATGATTTAGTTTTTTGGGATGTAAGTAACTTTATCATTTAGTAATTTTACTGTTTTGTTCAAAGATCTCTGTTAAATAATAATCTCTGTTAAAGAATTGGAATTATTTTAAAACCACAGTTACTTAAAATTAGGTTCTTTCATGGTGTCAATCAAAATATTTGTTTTCTGCAGTACCTAGATATACTTAATTCTTTACAATGAAGCCTAGGTCTAGGCCTAGGCCTAGCCTAGGTCCCAAAGATGATAAATCTCTTCCAAAGTATGTAGGTGTCAACTTCCAGTCTAATAAGATGCTGATAGTGTCGTAGCCAGGGTTATGAGCGCCTAGGGCAAGGAACAAATTTAAAACCCCCCAAAAAAACATGCTAAATAAAAATAGCATTAAGTAAGTAAGTAAATAGAATTTTGTTAAAAATTAAGGCAGTAATGATTTTATCTGATGATTGTAGCTTTCAATCTCCAAATATAATTCATTTGTATTAAAATCAACATCATATTTTAATGATAGATCTGCTGCAGGTTCCTTCAGTTATTGGGTAATTATTCGAAAAATGTTAGTAAAAAATAAGAACGTCATTATCATCATCCCAAAGTTCTAAATGCACATGTTTCAATTATAATACTCAATGATAAATCAAACTATACCACTGCCGTCAAGCAATAAGACAAGAATAAAAACAATCTGAAACTAATATTAATGTTAATAACGAAGGAGAACAATTACTTGTTAATTTTTTTTAAGGAAATTCGAATATTCATCCTATTATGCATTGAGCAGCCTAATTTGCGGCCCCTACGTCTTTTGCCTCTGGCATGACACTAGACTAGACACTGGATGCTTCTGCATGATTATTAGCATTTGTCTAATATGCCAAACTGTTGATTAAAAGAGCAAATCCATTTAAAATAAATTCTTAAGTGTCTGGTGTTTAATAAACCTGATCAAGTGAGATACATCTGAATAAAAACTGGGGTTACATAATCCTGAGCTTGTATTGCATGTTTCCTATACTATATTTCTTATAAACATATGCTTATAAATACCTATGGGAATGAGTTGATGGGTCTCATTATCAGCAGTCCTTGACGCCAACCGCGATAATAATAGTTTCTTATCAATATTGGTGTCCCAAGTCCGATTCGCTATTTGCTTTAGCTTTCCGTATTAATTAGTTTAAAAATAAAATACGTATTAATTAGTTTAATAATTTCTAAACACTAAAAGAGAGAGAGAAAGGAAGCTGAAAAGAAAGTGTTTTTTTTCTTAGTTTTTAATTAAGTACTTACCTATATGGGACAGAGTTTTGGAGACTCTTTTTACAAAAGTTGGACTAAATAAAATTCAGGTTTTGAAATAACCCCCGCTCTTCGGGAATTTCTCAGTAGCCCAGAGTCTGGATTTGTGCCCGGTTGATGGCAATAGGCTCGCCCCCTTTATCATTGAACATAACGCCGCAATAAAGGAGTACTATACAATACACCTCTGCCCATTTCGGAGAATTCAGGTGTGATGTTATGTTATTTATAACTAATTGATTGATTCATTATAACAATGCTTGTACTTATTTAATGTTCTGTTTAATATATAAGTATACTACTATAAAACATGTTTATATTATTAAAAAAACAGCAGAAGTAGAACAGTGTAACTTGTTCAGTTGTTCCTATTAAGTATTTATTTTTCTCACAGTAAGTATTGTATTATTATGGCAATTTTCTATACCATAACTGGTATTATTAGTCCAATAGGGAATTCCCCAGTTAAAATATAAACAATATTTTCTTTGTTGCATTAATTCTAGGAAACACTTGCTATGTATTTTTAATAACAAAGTACGTAAAAATAGCTTACAAACCATAGATATAATAAACTGTTATCATTGCTACAAACTAACCAATCAAATAACAAAAAAACAGGAAATTAAAACCACCACAAGCAAAACCACAGTACACGAGTCGTTCTACTTTCAATCAACATTTTCAGGTACATTTTTGAATAAACAAAAATGTACTCTGTTATAGTAATTAAGGGTTTTAACAAACGCACGGATCACCTTCAAACGCCAGTGAGAAATGTCAGCGGTTAGGTAACTCGCGACCTTTCAGAAATATGAATTTAGTAAATACTAGCTTTTGCCCGCAGCTTCGCTTGCGTGAAATTTTGAACCAACGTTAAGCCTCTTTTTAGTGTAGTTATAAAATTCAAAAAGTCTACTCTTTATTATTTACTTTGAAGAGTGTTTATGCCAAATTTCAAGTCAATAACCCCATAGAATAAGGATTTCCATATGAACGTTAACAACCCATTTCACCCGTTTAGAGGTGTAATTTCCAAAAACCCTTCCTTAATGTGTGCCTACGTTATTAGAGGTACTTACTACCTATCAAAATTTCAAGTTTCTAAACTGGGGTAAGAAACTTGAAATTTTTAATTTTTCGTTTTTTTTTCGGTTTAGGCTCTGCGTTTATAGATCAGTCACCCAGTCAGTCAATTTCTCCCCTGCTTCTTACTTCAAAAGTACCAGATTTTTCATACAAACTTTCAACCCTTATCATTTCACCGCCAGTGTCGGATTAAGACAGCGCGGGGCCCGTAGCAAATATGAAAGGGGGCCCTTGAGTTACATTACTTATTAATTTTACTGTTATAAAACAGTAGTATTAGGTACACTGATTTTGTATTAGTTCAAAGGGGTAAGTAAAATATGATATAATTACAAAATCTCTAATATTTAGAAGATATAACAACTGAATCAATAATTTTATTTGATATAACGATCACTAAATATAATAAACTTTAGATATAATTTTAAAATAACTAATTTTTATAAGCATAACACACATTGAATATAAAATCGTTCGGTATACCACTCAAATAACACAAAACTTATTTAGCCTATTAGGAGCAAATACATAAAATCAACAAAATCAGTTCCTTATAACCTAACCCAAGCTAATCCATTTCGTCGGGATGCCATAACCTAGTAATTGGAACCAACTTGGATGTAGCGCTCGCCGGCCGCTGCCGCGGCACGCTCGCTTCGCTCGCTCGGCTCGCGCGTTGGTGGTCACAGTTCTAACCTAACCTAACCCATCTGGTCGGGGTACCCTAATCTAGTCACTCCGTCCTACTTGGATGTAAACATGCAATGAGTAAGCGTTAGTTCAAAAGAGTTTTATGTTAAATGATTTTCGATCAGATGAACGTTATATCTAATAATATTAGACGAAATGAGTATTCGAGTATATAAATGTTATATCTAAGGAAATTATATCAACAGTTGGTATAACTCACGTTTAATAAATCTTGTGAACGTTATTGAAATGAAAATATACCAAATACCTTTATATGATATGAGACGCACCCAGTTCAAAGCGATCGGGCGATCGTCAAAACATAAATAACAACACAAAAGCACGTAAAAACTAATAAACTAACACGAAATAAAAAGGCCGTAACACGCCTGAAAAGTGTAAATTAGCATTATAAGCGTGTTTTTTAATCATTGCTATTTAAGTTTTGAGGCTTAATTTCTTAAATAAATAAATGTAATGAAATGGTTTGTTTGAATATACAAAAGAAAATAATCGAGTGGAGTAGGACAAAGCGTAACAGCAGCGCGAGCGAAGCGAGCGCGAATTTTTTTCGCGTTTTGGCGAAAGCATGATGTCATTCTAAGTGCATTTATGGCTTTTGGCTAAATTCACAAATGCTCAATTTTAAGTTGCCGATAAGTCTAGTGCTGTCACTTTCTGTTTGGTTCATAATGTTTCTATAGCTAGCTAATGTTATGTCTATAATTCTGTGTCCCTCATGCTTATTACTACGTTCATATTATTTAGTGTCCAATAGATAATTGTACGAATCACACGTCTTTTCATTTCCAAAATACCACAAATCAAATCTCAACCTTATCACCTGAACACTTTCGTTGGACTCTCGTGATAAGTTTCACTCAAAAAATTACGCTCAGGCAGGGATGAGTGGGTTTAAATAGCGGGGCCCCCTTTCGCGCAGGGCCCGCAGCAATTGCTACTCTTGCTACGTGATTAATCCGGCACTGTTCACCGCCTTAAGGGTTGAATTTACAAAACCGTTCAAACACGTGTACATATATTTCTAACCAAAAACCCTATTATTTGATTTCATGCTTTTATTTTTGAAAAAACTTTAATTTTCTCATACAAACTTTCAACATTTATTTCACCCCCTTATGGGCTGAATTTCCAAAAACGCTTAAACACGTGTAGTTTTGTTTCTAACCAGTACCTATATCATTTGATTTCATGCTTTTAAGTTAAAAAAATCTTTCATCCGTATTTTATCCCTTAGGGGTAGAATTTCCAAAAACGCTGAAACACGTACTCGTATATATTTATTTCTCACCAAAAGCCTACATTTTTAAATCCATGCTTCTATCTTCAAAACTACCAGATTTCTCATACAAACTTTCAACACTTATTTCACCCCCTAACAGCGGTTACGCACTGCATCCGATCCGAATCCGTGAAAATACGTTCCGAAGTAGCCATAGAACTATTTGTATGGTAGTTTACGCACTACATCCGTCATCCGTGAGTTTCTAATTCGGAAGAACAATTGACGAATTGTTTGAATTTGAATCAGAGATCGGAATAGTGCGTAAGCAACATCCGAATTCGGTCCGAGATTTTTACTCTAGATCGCCATTTTCTCGGATTCGGATCGGATGCAGTGCGTAAAGCAATATCCGAATTCGGTCCGAATTTTTTACATCCGTATTTTCACGGAATCGGATCGGATGCAATTCGTAATCGCTCTTAGAGGTTAAAGTTGCAAAAACGCTGAAACACCTCTTCATTTATTTCTAACCAGAAACCAATTTCAAAAAATGTCAACAAACATCCTACATCCTACAAAATTAACATGACAATAAATCCAGAGGGTCATCAATCCACGGAGAATCTTAACACCGTGATTCAGAAAAATGATGTATTTGCACAACGCCATCTATAGGTAAATGGATAAAACGTCAGCACAAAGCATGTTCTAGATTTTTCTTACTTTTAGCACTTCTAAACGAAAAATCCGATTCGAATAATTTACAGAGCATTTTACATGTGCATAATCAGCCTTGATTAAGAAGCTATTTACTTGGTTAAGGATTAATATCATGATAGGAATGTCTTCATCTTTCGATTCTACCCGTGTTTTGATCGACTAATTTGAACAAAAAACGGTTGACTTAACTATAATAGTTGGACATATGCCCTTACGAACTTTCTGTGGATAATGAAGAGTACTATAAACATGTAGTACATTATTTTTATGTATCATCAATAGTTTTCGCAGCGCACGCCAAATAATAACTTTTATAAGCAAATTTTTGATACCTTGGGTTACATTATTGTATTTTTCTTACGCATCCCTATTTTTTTGATAATGAAATATAGCCTATAGCACTCAGGGATAACGTAGCTTTCTATTGGTGAAAGAATTTTTGAAATCGGATGAGTAGTTTCGGAGTACCTCCTACATACAAACAAACAAACAAACAAACAAATTTTACCTCTTTATAATATTAGTATAGATTAGGTCGACGTACCGTTGACTTTGGTGAACACAGTAATTTGTCTGGAGGATGTTGACATAGCTGCGCATAGTACAATATCTAGTAAGAAACAAGTGGACGGCTTCGATTCGAGGATCGTTAAACGATGAAAAAGTATCGAATAATGTCTTATCGTTTTGAAGACAATATTGTAAACTGCTATGGACATCATGCCTGCATCAAATTTAAGTCTGGTTAATCTTAAAATTTTCCTGTTATACATAAAGTTTTATCAAAAATACAGTCCTCAATAGGTGTTATGGATTCCATTGACCCCTATGGTTTATTTACAAATCAAAAATATCATAAGATGGCCGTGATAAATGTCGATAAACACCGACAACGCTGCATACAAACGAATGTATAAAAATGGAATATTATGTCTTTATTCTGTAGCACTATTTTGCACTACCAATGTCACAGATTAAATAATTACAGCTGGATGTCAATGAACTTTTGACTTTGTTGAGCAAAAACATTGTGTATATACAGTTTGTTTATCGCCAATTCTTATGTAAATCGTTATCATAATATACTTTAAACATATATGATAAGAGCTGATATTTCGATTGTAATTTTGTTCTATGGGAATATTTTTTTCGGTAAAATTTTATATATTACTTACTTAAAACTACGTTATTTGAGTTTTTTTTTGTCTACTTGTGCTCTGATCTCGTATCTATGAGTGTTTCATGAGACAAATCCGAGAAATTATAATAAAAGGATAACCATTTCTTTGCCCATGATTCTGCCTGTGAACGACCATTGCTCTATTATAGGCCACAGCCAACGACAGAGAATATATCCATTGATGACTACGCTTGGGAACCGAATTCGTGATCACTCTTTTTTGTTAATTGCGGTAGAGGATGAGAGGTAAAGGCCGCATACCTCTTGATACAATCCCTTGGTTTCCTTTCCAAAACACCACGGGTTAAGAAGGGTATAAGGTTAATCGGAAAGGGCTATAAAACAATGAATGACTTTTGTTCTAGAACCTTCCCCAAAAGTCAATAGTTACAGAGAAATAGCTGTCCAACGATTTTATAAAAAGTACGCTAAAATCTATCTATCCTCAGCTATGATCACCTGTGTTTACATTGTAGGTCATATTTGGGGTCATGGATTAGAAGCTCCTTTTTCAAAATTTTTGAGAAAATAGAAAACGTTTCCTTGGAATAAAAAATTACCGAATTTAGAAAATTTAACCCTTGCTTTGAAACAGTCGTCAGTGATATTTTAGGTCGTCCGCGGATTAGCAGTACCCCTTTTCCAACAAACCTTGTATTATTCTGTATCAGAAACCATACGATACACGAGAATATTGTCTAAGGCCATGTTTATAGAGACGCGGCTTAGCGCAGAGCGTAATACGGAACGTAAAGCGGACAATAGGGTATTCGACTATTATTTTTTTATTACAAATCTCGAAACTATTACAATAATAATGAGCAACAGTGAAAAACCAATGAAGTACTTATTTAATAAAATGCCCAAGTCATAAACGATTTAAAATTGTTCACCAGACAGAGACAACACGACTACCATGTGACGTCATACCTTAAAAACTTCATAGTGACTTGACATCACTTTCCAGTTTACACTGACCTCTCATTGTAAGGAAACCCTACCTATACAATGCGAGATCAGCTTAAACTGGAAATGTACAGCTTGGATCTGTAGCCGGGCGTACAATATTCGTTTTGAGTGATAAAGACCGAAAATGCCTCCTCAACTGTAGAAAGCGTGTATCTTCTCTATTTTTGTCATTTTAATAGTAGTCATATTCAAACATTGTATGACGATGTATTAGAGCGTTTATGAAGACGCATTTTTCCGCGCGTATCATGGGCGCCGGAAGGAGGGTGCAAGGGGGTGCATTCTGTCATGGAAGAAAATACATAGAAAGAAATTAAGTTTAACATTTGAATTTGACTTTAATTTAGGTACTTGATATGTTCTTAGTTCCTAATTTTGTTTATCTACCTATAATTGTAAGGATGCACTGTTATAAATTAGGTATATCTTATTAGATGGTATAATGTACAAGGTTAGTCGAAAAGGGCGTACTAATCCGCAAAGTATCACTGATGACGGTTTTAAAGCAAATGTTAAAATTTCAAAATTCGATCATTTTTATTTCCATGTCAAATATTTTTTATTTTAGTTTATTCAAAAATTCTTTATCCCTGCTTTAGTCAGAAAATGGAGCTTCTAATTCGTGACCCCAAATATGACCTAAAATGTAAACACAGCTGATCGTAGCTGAGGATAGATAGATTTTAGCTTAATTTTTATGTAATTTTTGAACAGCTATTTCTCTTAAACTTTTGACTTTTGGGGAAAGTGGTAGAACAAAAGTTACTCATTATTATGGGTACTTTAACACCCTTTCCGATTAGAACCACCTTTCTGACTAACCTTGTGTAGATGCAGATGCATCTCCCTGGAAATAATAGTACTGACGGCGCCTATGGCGCGTATTGTTTCGAATTGTAGTCGTATGTGACAGTACGCGACGGATCTCGCCTCACCATAAACAAGGCCCAACAAAAGTAGAACGGATTCGTAAGCCATGATGGATTCAAAGCAGATCCGAGGTAAAAGTGAAAACTTCTCTGACGCGCACGCATGTCGTTATAATGTACATAACGGAACATTTCACTTGAACAGCTAGTTCATTTTAGTGGTATTTTGTTTACTATGGGTATTTATTTGCGTAACGTTAAGGGTCAAAATACACGTCCAATACTTGCTTCCGCGAGCCGGATCCGACTATCTGATCGGATTCATGAAATACATGTACGATTCTCGTGTCCGATTTTTTCTGTACGATTCTTACGATTCTGACATCCGATCCGATAGTCTGATTGTATGTGTAATTTATGTTCAAACAAATGTATGACGCGGAGATCTTCAGGTAGTCTGATCAGACTATCGGAGGCAAGTATCGGACGTGTATTTGAGCTCTGCCGGCGAAGGAAAACATCGTGAGAAAACCTGCATACCTGAGAGGGCTCTATAAAGTTCTTGATGGTGTGTGTAGAATGGAAACTGTACTAGGCCAGTGCGGTGGACTAAGGACTAAAGTCTTCTCATTCTGAGAAGAGACCCATGCCCAGCAGTGGGACGGTATTGGGCTGATTATTATGCTCTTATCGTAATAAAGTAATTTTACTTACTCCTATTATAATTTATTTGTGTCGCTAACAAGTCGTAAAGATATTAGGGCAATATAGTGGATTATAATATGTAGATAGATTTAATTAATACAATTTCGACGAAACTGTTATAGGTTGTGTGATTGTAACAAAATCCTTCAGATTTTAAGTGGCTTTTATGTTATCAAATATTAACGCAACTTATTAATTATGAGCATTTAATCCCTAAAATCATTAAGCCAACATAAACATAATCCTACTCTTCAACTAATATTCATTTGGTATAGCTCTTCTATTGGCGTTAATAACAAAATTAAATACCTATAACGTCGCCTGCGAGTGAAAACCTCGGGAATGCATTTGTTCATTGTACGGTTCCTGTGGGCTTTCACGCGGAATAAGTCGCGGGCAAAAGCTAGTCAATTATATTTATTACTGGCGACCCGCCCCGGCTTCGCCCGGGTGCAATATATCATACATATAAACCTTCCTCTTGAATCACTCTATCTATTAAAAAAAACCGCATCAAAATCCGTTGCGTAGTTTTAAAGATCTAAGTATACATAGGGACAGACAGCGGGAAGCGACTTTGTTTTATACTATGTAGTGAAGTATGTTTTATACCCAATAAAGGCTTGTTTCAGTGCCTACAAACTAATTTCACATAGAGCGACTCTTATAAGATATAGTACCGACACGTCGTGATAAAATGAAAATGACTGAATTACATTCCCGAGGTTTTCACTCCCAGGCGACGTTATGGGTACAATACGGCCGACGTATCTTGGCGAGTCTGAAGTTAGTTGTTTGGCTGCGCAATGAATCTTTTAGAAACGAAATTGTCTACTGCGCAGCTAATCAGCTAACTTCAGACTAGCCAAGATACGTCGGCTGTATTGTATTTGTTAGATAGCCAATAGAAGAGCTATACCAAATAGTAGTTGAAGAACAGGATTATGTTTATGTCGGCTTAATGATTTTAGGGATTAACACTCTCACCGCCATCCTTATATAGAATTTTTCAGTGCAGCAGGCCGTGCGGTCTGCCGGCGGCCGCAACTTTGCCTACCCGTGCAGGCCGCGGTGAAAATCTATAACGAGTGAAGCAGGCCGTACGGGCCGCTGGCGGGATCACTGTTTGTTTTTAATTGATAGCTAGCCATGCGGTCCGCCACGACCTCGCAATTTCATATTCAATTTGTAGTGCGTGGCCTGCTGCTACAGAAAAGTGAATCGCTCAGTGCAACATGTAGGTGGCGTACCTTACTCGAAAAGATACGCCCCGCCGGCGGACCGTATGGCGGTGAGAGTGTTAAATGCTCAAAACTATTAAGTTGCGTTCATATTTGATAACATAAAAGCCACTTAAAATCTGAAGGATTTTGTTACAATCTCACAACGTCACAACCTATAACAGTTTCGTCGAAATTGAATTAATTAAATCTATCTATTAAAATCCACTATATTGCCCTAATATCTTTACGACTTGTTAATGACACAAGTAGATTTTAATAGCAATAAAATTATTTGATCTTCCTTGCCCTTTCTCGAGCATATTAGGGTAGGCTTCAAATCCTGATGCGGCTGAATATTAGAATTTCCTTTGGAAATACAGCATGACTAGTTTGTCGCTTTACATCTGAATACCAGGTTTTTTTTTTCTCGAATTTATTAAAGTTTATCCCGTAGTAAAAGTTGTACAGATGTTGATGAGCTGAGTTTATGGTTTTCGGATGTAAAGCGACTTACCAGTCATGCTGTATATGGCATATTTATTTATTATATTTATTCTTTAACTAGCTGTACCCGGCATGCGTTGCAATGCATTTTTTTTCCTACTTACTATCTACTTACAGAAACAAAATCCAAATAGTAACAAAAAGTTAAAACCATTTTCATGCATGCGGTAAACAAATGAAGAATATGGACATTTAGTTTTTTTTTTAAATATCAAAATTATCTTTCATAGAACCTTCTCTTGACAATTACGAACACAACAAAAAAAAAATAGCGAAATCGGTCCAGCCGCTCACGCGTGATACCGTGACCAAGGGAAATACGGATTCATTTTTATACAGATAACAAAGACCGATAGATAGCTTCGCAGACTAACATACATATCAAAATAAATTACAAAAAAGTATGAAAAAATAATGCACACGTAGTGTCAGCGTCGCGTCGCCGTCGTGTTGCGCTGCATGGATATAATCAAAGAATATTTAATACAAAGCTGCTAACGTCAGATAACTGAATAAAGATTCAAAATTAGAATAACTTAACAATTATGTTAAATTCTATTACGTCATAAAAGTTAAGTGGAAGTCAACATGTTTATTAATTGTGATGTTAATTTTGTTACAGTTAATCTCAACGGCGCCTCCAAAGTGGACATATCACATTTTGACTTGCTCAAAGTACTTGGCACTGGTGGTAAGTACCATAACATTAAGTTCTTAATCTTTATTTATGTAGTGAGAATGTAATAAATATAATGGTGTCTTTAGATGACCCAAAGTCACTGATAGTATGTGAATTGGTTCTAAATGGTCGCTGTCCCAATTTACACAATGGCCGAAATAACATGGCCGCCCTGAACAAACAGTACGCGTAAAATAACTTTGCCCCTCTGAAGTGAGGAACAGAATGCTGAAAGCCTGGTTTCAGAGCGGCAAAAACATTTTACGCGTACTGCAGGCTCTCCAAAACTTGGCGCATGTATACTTAGCAAGAAAACTAACTTCAAAAAGCTAAGCTGAACGACCTGCACAAAGTTCAGGGCGGCCAAGATATCCAGGCCATATTGTAGTTTATAAACATCTCATTTGCTTACCAAATAAGACTTTTCCAAAAAAATATTGTACCCTCGTGGTTCGATCTCTACAAACACTTAATTCATCTAGAAAGACGTATCAATTCAATTACCTACCTAATTGCGAAAAGAAATAAACTTACAGTATTCCTTTTATACGGCGTTTAAGATACGTTTTACTTACATCAACGACTATTCTTGTATCCAATCTAACTCCGAGCCAATGTAGGAAAGGTATAGCGTCGAAATGGGCTCAAGAATTGTGTTAATAGTTTAGATCCGTTTTTCTTTTCTCGTAATACAATTTACGAAGCTGGTCCTTTCCGGTTATACTCATGGCAATGGACCTTCCGGTACTGTTTTATTTTTTATGGCACAAGAAGACCAGAAACTTCTTATATTTCTAGCAATAAGTAACACTTTATTCTCTTCAACTCAAGCCTGCAATGGCTCTTTCCTCAAAAGGCCATTCCAGACGTTGCCCTACATTGTTACACTCGTATAGTTTTTATACCACAATGCAATGTCTGGTCTTTAAAAGAAACCTCTGAGTTTTTTTCGGCTTTTCTTCTCAGATAGGAAATGCCGGCGCCATCTAGTCTTAATAAAAACATTACATTGACTTGTAAAAGTGTCTGTAACAGATTTATTTACAAAAATCATTTAGCATTTATCTTCATGCATTCACGTCGATTTCGTCATTATTTTCATCATTCAAACTCGAGTTTTACACGTTTATTTTACCATAATTATCATCAAAAAACCCATAAAATCTTTAAATGCATCAATAATCTACAGAATTTAGTCACTCCAATATCGACAAGATACGTGTATCTGCTGTTATTTCAAACGGAACAATAGCAGATGCAATATTAAAACAATTAACCAATCATCACCCCGTGAATAGCCGGGGTCATTCAACCTATGGTGCACTCATACCGTGGTGTTACCAGGAGCTCAGGAATGTAGATGTAGCGGTAAACGGACGAATTTTAGCAGATCTGCCGTAGTAAAAATAGTTTTAATTTATAGGTTGCAAACGATTTTTGATAGAAAAAAAAGCTGGCTGAATTGGATTAGACGTTTGCCGAAAAAAATTGCTAAATTGAATTAAGAATTTTTTTTCTTTATTCAAAAGTTTTATACTTCTATCCGGTATTGATGTATTTTCGATATAAATCGCAGGTTTAGATTGATTGTAAGAATGTTACTAACAGCGTAATGGTTGTCAAATGTGGCTAGATCCAAATCTATGCCCGTATAAAGACAAGAATAATATCTATATTGAGACAGTAAATTATCTATATTACGCTTAACATTTAATCTACATCCAGGACATAAAAAATCTGTTCCTTGTCCTTTTCAATTCTCATAGCGTTTCCTGAACAGAAACCGGTTCTTTAAATGTTTCCTGTTTATATCAATTCGCTTTTTTGAGTAAAAAATAAAGGGCAATGACTTCGGGCAATGATAAATTACATAAACTTGCCGGTGTTGCAATTACAGAAAATGTATCGAGGCTCCTTTAAGGCTACTAAAAATCTCATGACTTATGCAGTTATTTGGTAAGGACATCAGCAGTTTGGGGTCAAAGCCGACGCAGAAATAGAGCATATTAAAAAAGATTTAGCAACGCATAAATATCTGTATAATTAATTTCAAGTTTGATAAAAAAAAGTTAATAATTTTTTACCGCTTATACAAGATTAGTCGGATAGAGGTACTAATCCTCGGGCCACTTCAAGTATCATTGATGACTTTAAAAGCAAGTGTTAAAATTTCAAAATTCAATCATTTTTATTTGCATGCAAAATTATTTTTAATACCTATATAATAGTATTAGTAGTCTATAAATCCTGTGAAGTACTAACAGCACGACAGTTATTCATAATGAACATCGTATTAAAACAACACGCAGCCCTCCCGTACAGCACTGAGTTCACTAAAAAGAGACGGAAAGACATAGTTTGCCCTACAAAAAGTACAAAACATGCTTTCGCAGCAAATTTTTTTGTCTTCTTAGGACCATTACTTTATAACAGACTAAATGCGAGAGCTAAAATTTATTCTCTAAATTATAAAAATTGCAAAAGAACTCTCAAGGAAGCTCTTCAAAGTATGTCCTATGAAGATACAGAGAAATTATTAGTTGTACTTAAATAAAAGTGTACTTGTACTAATTAAGTTAAGCTAAGTTAGGATAGTTACTAAGATTTTAGCAAGTAGGATTTATTGTACTATTTACACCTTTTTACATACCTATTACATGATTAGATTATTTTATAAGTAATGTGATTATTTAGAAATATTATACCTTGCCACGCCTGAAACACAGGATGACCTAGTTCAGGCACATAACACAAGTGATTTTTTCGTAGATTTAAGCAAATTTGTATTTAGTATTTTACCTTTTTACCTGAATAAACTTTTTATTTATTATATTATAGTTCTTTCAAAAATTCTTCATCTCTGCTTTGGACCTCTACGATTATAGCTCTCTACGATTTCAGAAACGTTTTTAATTCATGACCCCAAATATGACCTAAAATGTAAACATAGTTGATCATGTCTGATGCCTTGTAGACATCGAATTTCCATTAGATTCGAAGCTGTTTTCTCACTATCATAAGACTTCCAAAGTTCTGTGTAGTAAGTGCCGTTGTGCATTCTCTGATCCAAATCCAAGAAAATACGATTCGAACTAACTGCAGTACTATTTGCATGAACAGTTTCCTCGTATCGTATTTTCCAGGACTTTGGTACGGAGTATTGCACAAGTGCTCTCAGTTTGCGAGTCAGAACACAAAGTGACACGCGATAAATGACCGTAGCCCTTCAAATTCTGTTGAAGTTTGAACCTGAATTGTTATCACGTTGGCTAAAACGCCACCTCGCCACAAACTTAACGATAATGTTGTGCACAAATTAAACTTCATTCAGGCTACTGCCATCTTTTTCTCTCTGATAAAATTAGAAAGAGTCGGACGTAAATTAAGTAAGTGCTGTCAAATTTAGTTGAACTGAAATTTCTATACCATAAAAGTCAGAACGTGTCAACAAAAACGTTTTTTTTTTTGGACTTCATCTATATGATACTTGCAGAGTGTCTACGTAACCGGGCAGTTATTGTCGACACGTGAAGGGTTTAGCCAATAAAAACACGATGAAGTTCAAGGTGTAAACTAGTTTGACATCTATCTTAGTTCTTATCTACCACCGTCCTTTTCTAGCGCTGTCTAACTAGCGCTGTAAAAGATAGCAATACTCAAAGGGGAACGCCCATAAAATGCTTGAAATGAACGGAAACTACTAATAGTCCTAAATTCTAATTAGAATTAAATATGCATAATGAATAATTCTCAAGTTTGTAAACGTAGGAGGAAAATATAACGATCTTTAAAATATTTCGCTTGATATCCGTCTAATTCATTCTTATTTTTTAATGGACAACTGTGTTTAATCTGACATGTGTAATCGACATTCAGCCAAACAAGAATTTTCAAATAATTTATCGAAGTATTTTATAGAATTATTGCACAGTTATCGTTCATTTAGAATAATTCGACCTAATTATAACGTTTATCTAATGAAAGTAATATTATATGCATGTCAATATTAATTAAAATAAAATTATTTTCAAATAAGAAAAAGTATCGTAGGCTGCATGGATAACATGTCCTTTGCCTTACTGACAGTTTGATATTGATTACTGCATTTCATTTTTCCGTTGAATTGTGGTTTTGAATTGATCGATTCACATTTTGCGTTTGCGACTTGAGTATAACTTAATAGGATATAATAACGACGACTTTGGCCATTTTTAAGGATTTTGATTTTACTTCTGCACACGTTACCCCTTTTCGAACTCGACTTAGATTGAACCCGCCTTGACGACGACTCGGCTTTTTGACGACGGACCTGGACCTGCTTTTTATACGACTCTGCTATTGTTTTGGACTCTTACACCGTGTACATTTAAAAATGGATGGAAACGTACACTGTGTTAATTGCTATCTCGATCTTACAGCGATGAGACGTAATGTCGTATCAGAGCAAAATGATGAAGTACGTCGTTTAATACAGGCATGGATAACACCATTAGCTGTAAGTATATTCATTCCATAGTTTTTGTGAATAATTATATTGAACTGAACGCACTGACATTGAACAATTAGTACATTGTTTTTTGTTCTTTCTCACAGGTTGAACCAGGTAGTGTTGTTTGTGATGCATGTCTTAGATTAGCAAACAAAATACAAACAAACAAACAAACAATAGCAACAAACAACAGCAAACAATTAAATAATACATCAGAATATGTATACAGAAAATATACTAGCTGATTATGTGATCACAAATAATTTGAATCGTCGCAGAGCGCAATTCCAAAGCATTAATATAAATCCTAACAATGTTGCTGATTTCCCACAACTGACATACAGCGAAATGGTTTTGTTGGCATGTGGTACGTACCAAATAAAACAGGCTCGCTCATACTATGGCGAGCACACACGAGCGAATGGTATTTATAAGATTGAAATATGTAGGGAACTGGATAACGAATTAGTTGAGCATTTATCTCTTCCGGGTAATTGCTTTTTACTTCGAGGAAAAATACAAAGCAGACATATTTCTCAAAAAATATATTTTGTTTATATAATAATTAACAATTCCTTATCAGGGATAAGGGCTTTACAGCATCGCTATTGTAACTGCCTCGTGGGACGGCGAACAGTTGGTACCTGTGCCCATACTATGTCAATAATATGGTACTTAGCATGGGCCCGGTACCAACCCAATATCAATCCTCCTGCACAGTTTCTTGATGATGTGTTAGTGGTTTTTAATGATGATTAAAACATTTAAATGCAGTTTTGTTTATTAATTATTGCGTAATAATCTTAAACCTTGACTTAACCTATATTTTAGAAAAAGATGTTTGGAACAAGTTTTGCCGAGTTTTTTTGTAATTATTGAAAATGATATGGGTTCCCTACGACTTATAGTGCAATTTGGCGTATATTTCATTGTTGTTTATTTCAGGCATTTTTATGTGTGGCATCTGGGCATTTCCCTTTTAGTTTAGTTGTCATCCTATGGACGGGTTCAAGTAAAATGTTGGCGATCCCATTTTAAAACAATATTAATATTTTTAATAGTTTGTATTGATGGCTTAGTAGGCGTTTCGGCCGCTGAGTTTCGTCCGATCCGGCCGAAACAGCCATTTAATTATTATTAATATTTTTGAGTGGCGTTTCGGACGATACTTTTTTTGAAGCAAATTTTGTACGGTCAGAATGAAAAATTTTAGGCAGGGTTATATTATTGAAGTAAAAGTCAGGGAATTGTTGGAAAAAAATAAAGTTTAATATACAATTACAACAATCAACAGTTAACATGATAAATCACAATAATCAGTCTTTAAATATCAAATAAAAAGCGTACAATAAGAATTATAAATGTAAACAACAATAATCAGTCTTATATATCAATTAAAAAGCGTACATTATGAATTATAAATGTAAACAACAATAATCAGTCTTATACAAATATCAATTAAAAATAACAATTATAAATGTAAACAACAATAATTAATCAGTCTTATACAGGGTGTTAACGAATTCGTGTAATTCCTTAAAACTGCATGATCTGCTACTGGTATAGGTAGATAGATTTACACCACAGGGGAACTAGGGCAAAAAAAAAAAAATTTTTTTTTTCTTTCCGTTTGCCTTAGTGATCGAATCTTAACCACCTAATAAGGATTCAGTAAATAAATAAGACTTTTATTTGATTGTACATTCCGATTTATCCATGGCCACAAAGTAAAATAGGTATTATTTGATTATGTTTCTGACGTTACTTTGCCTTTAAAAAAGAATTCGTCCGAAACACCACTCAAAAATATTAATAATAATGAAATGGCTGTTTCGGCCGGATCGGACGAAACTCAGCGGCCGAAACGCCTACTAAGCCGTATTGATGTGTTTTACTCAATTCCGTCCTCAACAGACGGTTTAGTACTTGGATGATTCGGTCACGATCCACCGAGCTCTCCCGTCGTAGAGCTGGTCGTCTCTTCAGACTCCGCAGTCACACCGATAATTCAGCTCTCATCAAGCTGTCTCCCTCCCAATCTCCCGTCAACAACGCCCTCAACCGAAGTACCAGTCCCACTAGGGTTCGCCCTTAGTGCTGTTGTTGCTAGTAGTCATGATGTTAGTGTAGTATAAGGAGTTAGCTTAAGTATGTTACCTCCCCCCCATTGGCTGGAGACACTTCAGGTCTCGTCAATAACTCGTCGTCGTCGGTTACATAGAAACGTTTCACAAGAACCATCTACACAAAGAACAATAGAAAAAAAAAACTTGCATGACTTTTGGTGCAGGGGTAAGTGGCAGAGGTGGTATACACCCTGGATTTGGACATACTTTTCATCTCTTATAATTGTGTCATAATCATAAAACATGAAACTCATGCGAACGTAGTGGAGGGTAATAGTCATAATATTTGATAATATTACCACTTTTCTCTTGTTTTACGACTTTTGAGAGATAGGCAGGTGCATTTCATATTTTTTTCTTGTTTGTAGAAACACATGAACCAAGGGTCTAGTACAAAATTCACGAAAAAACTGTCCCGAGTTTACATACACGACCAGAGCGCGCCAAGACAACGCCATATAAACTTACTAATTTAAATCCTATGTCGTCAGCACAATGCCTAATTTAGCTTTTCACCATACGAAGATTCGACTGCACTCGTTGACGTAAATCAGTCTTCTTTTTCGCGTTTTAGTCTACATTCGGCTCAAACATTTTTGAGCGCTGACCCGACCTGTTTCTACCTCAATGTTTTTTAACATAAAAGCAAAGTAAAGATACAGCTGACAATTGAAACGCCACTCGAGAACTGTTGCCTGCCGCTCTTAATTTTGAGCACCCCTCAAACATAATTCTCGAAGCTTTGATGTCTTCGTCAGCTGAGAGTTTCTGACATAATACACATACAAACACAGTTTGTCTGCTTTTACTATTAGTCGAAATAACCATAATTAGTAATTACATGTATAAGGCCTGATTTACACAGGCTAAGTAACTGACTCCAAACTCGAGACAAGTCAGTGCTGACTCGATATTTACCTAGTGTAAATTGATCGCGACAGCGCTGTACTGATTCCAAATCAATTTACACTAGGTACATATCGGGTCAGCACTGACTTGTCACGAGTTTGGAGTCAGTTACTTACCCTGTGTAAATCAGGCTTAATACCAATAGGCTTATTCACGTCATTTCATGACGCGCTCGATCAAGTTACAGTGACGTTGCAGTTAAGTTCACGCGAGCGTATCTGACCGCGATCGCCTATTTACGGCCATTTTTAATAACCTATCTATCGGCGGTTTCGCCTACTAGAGATAGAAATTTAACATAAACTCCATAGAAGTAATGTCAAATTTCTATCTGTAGTAAGGAAAACCGCCGATAGATAGGATATTGAAAATGGCGGTAAGAGAATAGGAAAACCGTTGTTATGATCGAAACTTAACTGCAACTACACTGCAACTGAACTTCTTTAGTAAATGTTTGTATTTCAACTTTAGTGAGACACATTCATATTTATGATTAGTTATGGTTTACTCACGTGCATTATTCGGGATTGCCCCACTAGGGATTGCTCATGATTAAGGGTACCTTTTGGGTCCGAAACTATTCGAGCAATCCCGAATAATGCACGTGAGTAAAACGTATATAATCATTTTTAGTAGGTACTGAGCATGATCTTTATAATTGTACAATAACATTGTATAGAATGACTCCTTGCTTCAGCATCCGTTGGTTTTTATAACCTTAAGCTGATAAACAGCAGCATTTCTTACTTTTTTCTCTCACAACAGCAACGTAACTCTATGGTTGAATATTTAAAAAAAGAACTAGTAACGTGACTTCAATTTCCGTGAGTATCGATGCGTTTCTGCTTGCATTTGCAACCGTTATGTAACAACACTATTCTGTATAATTGTGCGTACTTGGTCATTCCGTTTTACACTGGAATGGACACCCTAGGGTGTTACGTTTCCTGTTATGTTGGTGTTTGTAATTTTTTTTTGAATACTTAACTGTTGCCTCAGCATTGTGAATGTGGCTTTGAAATGTTTTATGTTGTTTATGAGTTCTTTGGCACGTAATTACTACGGTTTGTTTGTGTTTGAAATGTTAAATTGGATTTTTCGATATTGTTAGGATAATCACTATGGAGAAACTTCCGTCTAGGTTATCAGGATAAAATGTTTTCCTCTACTATTATCACAGTGTACCTACTTACTATATACAGTGGGTCAACGCACATACATTTAACAGGTCCTATGAAATGTCAAAATTATGTAGGGGCGGAGGTTATGTCCCAAGTATGCAGTATGGCTACTCGGGACATAACCTCCGCTCCTTCACCTCTCAACCCCCGCACGATTGCTCTGCGACAATGTTCTACGTTGACCGACTGTAAGGAGTAAGATATAGGTAGACTGTGCTATTACTATGTCGTGGTGGCTCAGAGATTACAGACCCGCTTGTTAAGCACTGAGTTGCGGGCTCAAACCCAGGCATGTACAGACGTCACAACAAGCTACTACAATCTGTCAAATTTATTTAATAGAATTTCATCCTTATTGCGAAAGCATTAGGTTCAAGGTTGATTGGGAAAATTTGACAGTTTCGGGTAGCTTGACCTGCTGGCGTCTGTACTCTGTACCAGTGTGATTTTTTCAATGTCATATGTACTTTCTTAGTTAATCTAAGACCACTGACGGTGAAGGATAACATCGTGAGGAAATCCAGACTTAATGGTCTCAAATCGACAACCCGTAGTGAGTAAGCGTGGTGATCAATGCTCGTTTCTTCTCAGTATGAAAAGAGGCCTTTGCCCTGCAGTGAGACACTTACCCCCTCATTACAAAAGGAAGATAAACCCAGATTTAAAATATACCGATCACTTGCTAACATAATATAAAAAAAGAGACGAGTCTATTTTAAAACCAGGGTTTTTCGTAGACCATCGTTTGTAATAAGGGGTTAAAGTTTTTTTTATTACTCTTTATTTTCTGACGATTTTTTCAAGGTATAATGATTCTTTTAATTTCATAAATCTACATATAGGAAAATGTAAATTATTGTTAAATATACAAATTTTATACGCAGTAGTGGGCTTTCAATACATTGCACTTGATTCAATAATACGAAGGTAATTAAAATTTATTTATTTCAAATATTCTGAATTTTGCTGCTGCACGTTTTGCTTCCACGTGATTTCAATACTCTTAATTTATTCCTAGAAGTCTGTATTGAATTTTCAATATAACTGCTAATTGGTTCTACGGTTAATAGAATCGTTCAATATTACGGTAGGGTTGTTGGTATTTTCATATCATTTTATTTCATTCCGGTATACTTAATTCTTTACAATATAGGTATGGTATAATAATTATAATGTAATTCTGGAAAATTAGCACCGTGATAAAATGTCTACACAGACATAGGTTGCAGAAAGAACAACTTTTACTATGAGAACGAACCAGAATTCGCGAAAAAAAAACTGCTGTTCCCTACATTAATGTTCGCATAACTCGTCAAAATGAGGGAACAGCAGATTTTTTTCGCCATTTCAGATTTGGTCCCATAGTAAAAGTTGTTCATAATGATGAGTACAGTGACCTCTTAAGAGGTTGTGCGTTATTTAAGTTACACCTTGTATAGCTTGATATGTAGCCGTGTGTACCTACCTTAAAAACTGTAGGTACAATCGCAAAGATACTGTACTACAGAAAACCCAAACATACTGAAGATACAGTAAAGTCGAAAAAAAACCACTATGGACTATGTCTATAGGGCCCAGTTGTAAACGTGACTCCGACCATGTTCTAAACGCACGTGTACTCAACTGTACCGCTTTCGACATGTCCATATGTGTTTCGTAGATAGCAGGACGAATAACTTGATTGTATTAAAAGTTAAAAGGCTTTGCTTCCCCTAGGATAATGCACTAGTTTCTGGGAGCGACGTATTGAAAACAAAATAAATGAAATGTATGAGATTTATTTATTATTATTATTTATTATTCAAGATAAAGAAGTCACGCGACGCACCGAAAACGCCTGGAAGAGCTATTGGTCGATGAAACACCTCATGAAAGGATCACTTCCGCTTTCTCTCAAAAGGAAACTCATGGACATGTGCATTCTCCCCACCCTCACCTATGGAGCGCAGACTTGGTCATTAACGAAACGTCAAAAGTCCGCACTTGGGGTCTGCCAGCGAGCAATGGAACGGAGTATTCTTGGAGTCAAACTTACAGACCGTATAAAGAACAGTATACTTCGTTCCAAAACTCAAATCGCAGACGTAGGTAACACAGCCGCCAAACTAAAGTGGAACTGGGCAGGCCACATCTGCCGCATGTCGCAACAAAACTGGGCAAAAGCAGCCACTGACTGGGTTCCGAACAACAGGAACCGGCGACGCGGTAGACCCAGAAGGAGATGGCGTGACGAACTGGACTTCTTCATAAAGGATTGGCCAGATATTGCAAAAGACCGGGAAAAATGGAAAAAGGGAAGGGAGGCCTTTGCCCTGCAGTGGGACACAACAGGCTGATAATAATAATAATAATAATAATGAGATTTATTGTTCACAAAATCCACGGCTCTTTGAAATTGTATCCTATTGTAACTAGTCTTGCAGCCAATTACGGATTTACAATTTAATAACATGCAGCAGAAACAAACATACAGAGTGAAGTGAACTGCTAGCACCATCTAAGCATTGCTAAGTGTACAGTGTGGGTGAGTGTGTAAGAGTGCATGAGGAGTTGCAAATGGGTGTGTGAATGTACTATTGTGGTGTGTGGTGTGGTGATAGTCTGATTGACAAAAATATGTAACTTCACTACAATCTTTTGTTGACTTTATCGAGGATAGCTAATAAGTCTAAAGTTGGTCCGTTGTATCAGTAGCAATATTGTTTGTAAAGACCAGTGGCAAACGTGACCCGTGACATGTTCTAAGTGCACGTGCACTCGACTGTACCGGTTTCGACACGTTGAAGATCATTTTAACGGATCGCAGATACGATGTACCGCATCACGTATTTAACTCATCACCTTACGGTTGATTGGAAGAAAGTGCTTAAGTCCGCCTCTGTACAAAATTTTAAGAAAAAAAATAGGTCTCTTTTTGAATCAAAAAGTAGGAGGTTTTGGTCCGATCTGTCAGTAGATTTTTGGGTAACGGGATCTATGTGAAATGACCGCAAGCTGCCCATGACACGTGTATCAATAACATGTAAACATCGTCGGACAAATTGTGATAACTGCGTCCCGCGTGTCGTCCCAGGACGACACCGCCATTGTTTATCTATTGTGTCTATAATTACGGTGATTAAGAAGTCACGTTGGATCGCAATGAAAATAAGACCATACAAATTAGATACATATTTATTATAGTACTGTATAGACAACTACATTAATTGGGTAGGTACCCCCTTGGTAATAGTGGGGGACGTAGAAAAGTAAAAAAAAAATAGCCCACTGGCATCGGGAACAAGGTCCAAGCTACAGAGAGTCAGGACTAGGGTTTTCGCATTCCCGGCCTATTTGAGTTCCCGGGAATCGGGAATTTTTTCACTTAATTCCCGGGAATTCCCGGGTACCCGGGAATTTTCATGTTTTTTGTATAAATATAGTTTTTCTGGTATATTTCAACATTAAACTTGTGTAAGTACCTTAAACATGATAAATTGATAAATTTTCAAACATACCAACCGACTTTTCTTATTAAAATAAAAAATCTTCACTTGTTTAAAAAATTGAACTATACCCTAATTCCAGAATTCAGATAATTTATGTAAACAAAGAAATGTCATTGTCAAAGTGACAGGTTAGTGGTACAAAACATTTTATCATTAAATGTTTACTAAGTAATCTAATCATTTAAAATCAAGTTAATTTTAACGGTATTTTCAAACAAAATACCGTAGCCAAACAATGTCTTGTGTAGTGTGTCGGAGACGCGCCTTATAATCACTAATCAGTCCTTATACGCATTCATCACCATAAGGTTTTCTGTGGCACTCATAGATGTTCGAGGCCGCTTTTTATCAGGCGACAAAAAGTCGGGGGCGACTACCTTCGAGGGCCCCGGCTGAGGCTTCATTTGTCAAATACCAAATAAAACTTAACAAACGAACTCAACTTTAACAAGGAAATATAACAAACACCAACAAGATGAAAAACTTAACACGATGATACTGTAACACAATAACAAAATTAAGAAACACGCAGCGAAAACGGGAAAAGAAAACGAATGTATTGTTAGGACGCTAAGACAGCTTGACATTTTGAAATCGAAATTTGAAACTCGAAATTTGAAAATGTTTTGTACTCCTACAGTGTTACCAGTATCTTAAAATACTTTATACCAGAAAATCTCCTTTTTTTAATAACTTTGTTGAAAACTGAAAATTTATAAAAGTAATTACGGTATGATATTTTTTAAATTATTGTTTCTAAAATCAGTACATAAAAGAGAATCTAACCCTTTTTCCGGCTTTTTCAGTGAATTACCATTAATAAAATATTTTTTTGATCTGTTATCCCCTTTGTTTACATAAATTATCTGAGTTAGGAATTTAGGGTATAGGAACAGTTACAGTCATTTATTGTGCGACGCCGCGAGTTTTTTTAATGAAAAAATGTCTTCATTTCATAATATGAAAAGAAGACTTTTATAACATAGTTTTTTTGTTCTTGCGGTAGTGATAAAAAATAAAAATTGCTAAATAAAATTTTTATTCGTTGGAACATTTCGACGCCACTCATCAATGAATGAAAGCACGATGATACAGCTGGCTAGCACGAAATCGTTCTTTGCAGTCGGTTAACTCGGGGCGCATAAAGGGCTCGAAAACAGAACTTTTTTTTTGAAAATAAACTGTTTTGTATTTAAAATAAAAATCATTTAGGGTTAATCTGTTACCAGTATAGATCACGCTTTTTGAAGGAATTACACGAATTCGTTTACACCCTGTATATTTTCATTATAAATCTCGAAACTACACAAAAGATAAAGATTGTGAATAGTTTCTACAAATGAAACATTTACAAAAAAAAACAAGCGTTTAGAGTTTGTTTACTAGACAGAGACAACAGTACTGTGTGCTGACATCACGATACATTTACCCCATTCACACCACGCAGTACAATGCCTGTTTCACGCGAGAGAGACGGAAAATGCTCTAAAATCTTCGGAAGCGTGCAGACCCTTAATTTTTCATCATAATTTCTTCATTTCAAAAAATTCCCGGGTACCCGGGAATCCCGCCAAATAATTCCCGGGTCCTAAAATCCCCAAATTCCCGGGAATTCCCGGTTCCGGGTACCCGGGGCGAAAACCCTAGTCAGGACTACCGGGGGCTTACCATGACATCTTATGAAAACGCTCAAATGCCAGCCAGTCAACTTCCGTTCAAAAGCAGGCCTGCTTCTGAATCGCTAAAAATCGTACCATGTCAGTACTAAAGGTGAACGACTATTGAACCAAGTTGAACGGATAAGCTTGTTCATGGTACGAAAAGTCTATACAAAAAAATAGGTGAACGGATTTCGTAAACGTCAACGTAGCAGGCCTGCCGCAGGCCTGCTCTAGCGATGTCATAGTACAAAAAAGCAGGCAGTTCAACTTCGAGGCAACTTCTGTCCTGCTTTAAGAGGTCATAGTAAGCCCCCAGAGACAGGAACTTCCTGACAATACGCGCCGTGCCAAGAAATACCGCTTTCTGTCAATCAAACCCATTATTATTATTAAAGGGACAAATCTAATCTATGATATACTAGTTTACAATGAGAATATACTATACATGTTAGTTCCCAGAATGTTTTCATATACAAACATGTGTTTTTTCAAATAATTAGAAATACGCAAATCAAAAAAATATTTTTCTAGGAATTTATAATGACAAATAATACTATGTTTTTTTTAACCGCTGATAAGTACCGACATGACGTTATTTGATGCCAAATCGATATTTTGTTTGACATAGTAACGTTAACCACATCCCTAGGGGACGAGATAACGTTCAGAAATTGGTTGGCGAATGATACCCAACACGTTTGGTTGTTTTTATAGCGATTAGGTGATCATTATCCCCCTTAAATATGGTTATTGTTATCGTTAATGTTTAAACCATCCACTAATGTATGATTGATATAACAAAGAACTAGTAGATATCAATAAACATTTGGAAGTAAGTTGAACGAAACAAAATTTCAAATCCCGAAAATCTAAACGAGAGAAAACAGTCTAGGGGTACTATTTTCTCTTTTTCTACGAGTGTGCAAATTACGAAAACGGAACAGACCGAATCGTTAGACAACTGACTTATCGAATCGATCTGAAAAAGAGAGGCGACAATAAAAAAAAAAGGTAAAATTGTCAGTCCCTTAAAACCTTCTTTAATATTTAAATATGTTCTTCACATTTAAAGTCACTGGCTGCACCTCCAATAGTATTTAAAAAAAAAGCCATTTTCATTGTTAATTTTACACTCATATTGTTGCTTAGTAGATAAGAAATACATAACAAACGCAAGTACATATAAATATTTACATGCTTACATACTGAATTTTATGTTTAAACACGCGAATGGAATTATAAAAATTGTTAGTCCATGTAAAATTTTGTTTATTCAAAATCGTAGGTACTATGTTTTTTTACGTAGATGGCATAATATCTAATGAATCATTGTTTTGTGAGTCATGGGATTGTTTCGTTTATCTATGTATAAATCATCATCTTTCCGCCCGTCAATATCTGTTACTAAACCTATAATTTTACTAATCAACTGTCAAGTTTAGTGTCAAGTGATGGGATTGGTTATTATACCCTTTTCACCGGCTCCTAAAGTTTCTCTACAAAACGTTACACTTGTCTGTGAAGCAATCTCAGCAAAGAGAAAATACAAATTCTAGAACATATAGAAAGAAGAAGAGGGAAAATTATTGGTAACTTAATGCGACACGACAGCTTTATAACTAATATCATAGAAGGTAAAATACAAGCAAAAAGAAAACCAGGTAGACCAAGAAGAAAGTGCACAGACCAATTGAAGGAAAAGACAGAAGTGATAACATGCAGAAAAATTAAGGAATTGGCTCAGAGGGCCTACTCCCTAAGTCCGTCAACGAAATTAGTCGCCCGTCCGAAAGTAGCCCGAAACGTAGAAGTGAACGAAACAAAGTGTCAAGTTCAACTTATCGGACGGGCAAAAACACATCGGTAGTAGGGACAACTGTCAAATCGTGTTGTCATTCATTCTTAGTTCAGGCCCCGAAGTAATTGTATGTGCGTAGATGATAGGGAGTAGGAAACGCTCGTAACTAAGGCCGAAACCACGGACTTAGTGCTCAGGGAGTAGACCCCCTGTATAGAGAAAACGTTACAATAAAAAGAATATCAAATGATTTTAAAAAACAAAACATGGATTATATCTATTTTATTTATGGTTTTTGATGATGTCGTTTACGTTTTTTCGATAGCAGTCTCCAAGGCCACAATTTACGAAATGACCGTTATCTCAGGACTCATCTTTCGTTTAACAGAGTAGAGTGTTTTGTTCAACCAATCACAGTTAACATTAGATTTGACAACAGATTCAATTAATCGGGGGGGGGCTCACAACGCCGCGGTTGGAGAAACTTTTATTTATTTATTTACTTTAATTAAAACGGTCTTAGACCAATTACAATATTAAAGATAGTAATAGAAGACGATACATACAATACAAGAGAAAGAAAAAATAAATAAAAAAAAAAACTAATAATTCTAATAAACTCTACATTGCTTCTGACTGTATATTCTTTCACTCATTTATAATGCATTCCTCTCGCACATATTTCGTTTCATATTCGTCAACATAACTGACTGCACATCTAGTCGCAACTGTAAACTTATGCAACTGAGAAATGCAGCTTGAAGACAATTAGGATGTAGTCAGTGCAACAACGCAGCGTGACAACTGCCGACTAGATGTGTAGCCCACAGTTAGTAGAGCCCCCCCAGCCTTTAAGAAACCGAGGGCTATGGGTAACCGGTTTTTATGAAAGATCGCTTTCTTTCGAATTTGTAATATCTCTAAAACTCCCCTAAAGGGTGAAAAGTCTAGTATCTGCAAGCTTAGGAAGCGAATTTGCATACTCATATTTCCTAGAATTCTCTGACATCGCTGCATCATAATAAACTAGGTGCAATCTACGTCATCAATTATAGCGAACATTTAACATATTATAGAACGGTGATAATAATAATTGGTGTACTTAAAACCCTGTTTACTTTGACGTCCTTCTTATGTAATAATGGCTAACTGTGACGCTATCACTCCATCAGATATTAGGTGGCAAATAGCTCACTTAATAGAATATCGCGCGTACGCAAGGTACGGCGTCATGTTTTTGTATTTTTCGCGCCGCCCGCGCCGTGACGTGACGTTGTTCGACTATATTGTCCATAATGACTGAGTAATGACGTTCGTATTGTAGATAATATTCTGCATAACATATTAACTTGGAGATAAACAAGGTGTTAATACAAAAATATCTTACAAAATCTTACAGTAAAGTTTATCAATCTACGCAAATGGAGGCTGAAAAGAACTGGTTACACGCGCTTGTAAATTGATGACGTAGCAACTTGCCACTGCTTGTTTAGTGCCGAGATCTAAATGTTTCGTCATTGGTTGTACGTGGCGTAGTACCTGTAATTTCCAGCGGTATTCCTTGGAGTTCTATCGTGTCGACGTATGTCGGTATAGTGTCGCAGTCCGTTTCGGTGATGTAACGTTCTACGCCGACACTCTCGGCATGTGTCGGTCTAATGTCGGTGTAGTCTCGTATTTGGAAATGTGATTAACACCAATACGATCTTTACCGTAATATTTTTGATACGCAGCCTTAGCACGAGAACAGTTACCGACACAATAAAAGGTTAAATGACAATAGACTTAGGTTCGGACTAGTTCGAATCTCGATTCCATGTTATTGTTAACACATTCTTAATAAGCACATTCAGTTTGGCATTCAATAAGAAAAGTATTGCATCATGCATTGTTAGTGAAAAAAATTTAAAACAGTTTTGTTATAGGAAAATGATCGCAAAGAACACAAATATTGCAACGAATTAGATCCAACCGTTATCTTACACGTTAGAAACATATTTGTTCAACAAATCGCATGAATACAACTTTATTTGCGTTTCTTCTTACAAATAAAGACGTGAATGTCGCAAATATTATTCTCTTTTTGTGACTTTGTTATGCTCCAAACGCATCATGTTCTTAGTCATTACAGGCATCGTTAATTAGTCTAAATGCAGTCAACACGTACACTGCGGCATTAAAAATAAACGCAGTTATAACGCCATGCGAAAGTGGTAGTGTAAGAACAATTTCGTCGCAGTTTCACATACAATCTCTAGAAACCTGAGGCTCATTTGATGAAACTCTTCTACTAGTCTGCACTTCATACTTTAGTACATAAGTTCAGCTGAATAGTTCCAAAATATGGAGTGCTGTCTTGCAGAGTAGTTTCATCATAAAAGACTGGTCTTGCAATTGAGTCTGCTGAGAAGATGGGTCGTATACAATAGTCATCTCAGATTGTCTTCCAAATTAATCTTTGTTTATAAGATGAATACCGTAGTCATCATTCATTTACATTGCTTTGACCTCCAAAAATCCGTGTCTGTGATCCTCAAAGTTGAGTAGTTATTTTGAAATCTCCTCAGAACTTCACAATAGCAATGTATTTAATTTGGATGTTATTGGTGATGTTTTCAAAAAGGACAGGTGCCAAGATGACAAGATGATAACATGGACGAAGCGAAAGGAGTATGTAAGGATCGTAGCATATGGCATTCTACAGTTTCTACCTACCCCCATGGGGAAAAGGTGTGAGTTTATGTAATTTCGATGTTCGTTGAACAGTCAAATTAAAGCGTTAATTATATTGGTTTGTTTACCTTCTCATCGACTTTCTTCCTATCAACTTATACCAAAACTGTTAATTCTGGATTCGAATACAAAAAACACATCTGAAGTTTACCTTTTCGAGGATTAAATATATATTTATATTATGCGCAGTAAGGTTTACTACGAATTTGGCTCAAGATTTATTACGCGCAAGTTACCTAGTCTAGACTTCTAGACTGTTGTTTTATCGCTAGATTTCGCCCCCGTCATTGCCTGAATTGACGTGGCGTGCAGACGTATTGTTTCATTTAAGTTTTGACTTTTTATTACTTAGCTCTTTATTGTAATTAGTTTATACGTTCAAATGTTCTGTACTCTTTTAATGTTTGACAATTCGAGTCTGCTTAGTATTTGTTTATATTCTTCCTCGGAAAGTTGCGAGATCAATGCCGTTGCGTATTACACACACAAACGCACACATTATTTTGTTGAAGAACAGCTAACTTGGATCGTCGTTTAATATAGAGACATGTGAATAGAATTCTAAGGGGGTATTTCACCAACATATCAATAATAGTTCGTAACTATTCAACAGATAAGCTAAATGTGACCATAATTAAGACATTTATGAGTTCAATAATCTTGTCATTATCACTATTGATATGGTGAAATGCAAATGTAAACTATCCAAAAGTTTAGTGACCGAATTAGTTTAATGAACAGTTCGTCAGTGAAGTTGTAACAGTGCGTAAGTCATTTTGTGACAAAAACAGACAACACTGCAAAAGCCACATTAATTACTTGAAATGAAATAGATTATTAGGATTTTCAAAGGTTTATTAAATCATCGAAGAGTTTATTTGTAATGACAATTAAAAACAATATTGCGTTCAGCGTAGGTTACGCTCGTTTTAAATAGTTTTTTCACTCTCTTGTCTTCTCTTGTCTTGTCTTGAACTTCACTGACGAGTTATTGAAAGGTTGGTGAAATACTCCCTTAGGCGTGAATTACATCTATGTAATTCACGCCTAAGAGAGAGCAGGCGCGTCGCTTCCATACATTTTGTCGTGCCGCTTCAAAACTTTTTCGTACAAAATGTATGAAAGCGTCGCGCCTGCGCCGCGCCTACACCTTATTCCGTTTCTATGTAATTCAGGCCCTAGACTTAAATATCGATTTAAAATCGGAAAGTAAATAGTTTAAACTGAGGCTCAATCAGGTTACGACAAACTTAATTATATAAATCAGAGACAAATTAATTCTGTCTTAAATAGTTTTTCGATATGGGCTCGAGCGATTAGCTATAATGCCAAAGTCCTCCCAAGTAGGGGAAATCCCAAACGTTACTGTTATTATCTTTTGTGTATTTAAAGTGAGCAAAACACTTGTAAATATTACTTTAAATATATCTTCGAATATTAATCCATCAATCCGATGCATTAGTTTAATCTTTATAATTGTTTTAAACTTTTAACGCGAAATACGAAGTGAGATTGAGTGTTTTTCGAAACTAAAGGGATGCTTTTATTTAAAGTATGTATGGTACGGGAATACGGGTGCATTTTAGTTTACCCTTGGCGAAGGGAGTTTTTTTTTGTCTATTGTAGGGTGAGCATTTCTAACTGTGAAATAGGGGCGTGGTTTGTCTCGGAATGCGAGTAGGATTGCCACATTCAAAAAGGTCGTTATGATTTTTATTTGAACGGATTGTTTGATTTTTCTATTAGATGTTTATTTTATGCAGTGATAATGCCTAGGACGCTGTCTATATCAGTGTATTTTAAAAAGTATACATGCTTTTTTTAATTAAAAGCGTCGATATACTTCACCAAAAATAGTTTAAACAATAATCGTCGTAATAGCATCCTTCCTACATCTCTGCCTACCTCCCGTATGGCAACGAAGTTCTAAAATACACCAAATTAAATTCCAATTAAAGAATCTATGAGAAAAATTTCTCCGAATAGTACCAGGGCCCCATGCTTGATGTAGAGGCCGTCCCAGGACGTCGTCCGTCGCGGCAGGTCGACGACCCCCGAAACTGGCGCGTAGCGGTGCCCGGTCGTTACCCGCCCGGCGCCCGTCCTTACATAGTCCACGACCTTATGTTCACCTGGTAGATCAAATGCTGTTTCTGCGCGTGTTTCTATTACGATTTTATTTTTTATTTGAATTTTTCTGTCTATTTACGGGTTAAGCAGAGATTTAGGCCAAAAAATACTGATTGAAGCTACCTTTAATTGTATTTTGTACAAGTTAAAGTTGAAAAAAGTTATTAAAGTATTAACAGTTGTAATTTTCCTCTTATTTAAGCTATAAGCAATTGACCTTCATGCCAATTTGATGTTATTCACAGCGATCTGATATCGCCGGAATTGGCGGTTGTTAACCCCATAACCTATTTGAATAAACCATAAATCATAGAATAATGAAATTAGTACACCGTAAAAATCAAATAAGTTCTTCAAAAAGGCTATTTGTCACAGACAATTAATAGGAATTAAGAAATACATTATATTAATAGGCTCATTACTCATAGTGTCGGTGTATTGTGTAATAATCATCATTATCTTTTTACCTGTCAATTCTATTAATAAATAGTTGTGTGTGTTTTCGCTACTGATACAGGAATTCGAACATTTATAATACCATTGTATTGTATAGCATTAATTAACGTTAATGTCAAAAACGGCTATGTTGAAAGATGCAGTCGTATTTCCAACTTTATTTGCACGTTAATATTCGTAGCTGGCTGGAAACGAAAATAAAAATGAATGAGCTACATAAAACAGAATATATTTGCATTTCATCTCCGCCATGTTGTTCTAGAAGGTCTAGATTTTTTTAAGTACAGTAATTGTCTTAGTAAGTGCCTATGCTAAACGAAGTACCTAATGTACCTATGTACAATTTTATATTTTTCTGCTGGTGTTTATTGCGTCATTATCGTTGATTGACCTCAAACGAACGATATTGTTATACATTCTCGAATTTCGATCGAACACTTTTCAGAGTAAAGCTGACAGCAGAGTCACTGATCTAATACTCCTCAAGTTTTACCTGCGCACCATACTTTTCGGTTAGGTTAGATAGGTTAGAACCTAACCTACCACAACCAAAATACTTAGCAAGCAAAATTCTTCGCGACGGTACATTCACATCCCAACAAAAAATCCTTCAATTGTTTGTTAATCGATGAATGACTTAAGAGTTCTTACAACATATCCATATCGGGGGCGCGGATCATTGACACCGGTAAGCCCATATGTGAGATAAGGCTCACCCCAAGCGAAGCTTTCAATATATTTGTTTTGTCTCTGCCCCCCTTCACTTTGAAATTGTTATCTTGCGTTTGCTTCATAAATATAGATGATGGTTAATAACGAGGTAAGCAGGGTTAAAATTAGTTTATTTGAAAGTTTAAACATTGAGGTAGAAACACATTTTGACTTCGAGTTAGCGCTCAAAAATGTCCGAACCGAAAAATTAGACTAATTAACGTCATTAAAACGTCAATGGGTGTAGTCGAGTCTTCGCATGGTTGTAAGCTAAATTAGGCACTGTAATGACGACATAGGATTTGAATTAGTTTGTTGGTATCTAAGTTTATATAGCGGTGTGTCTTGACGCGCGTTCTGGTGGTGTGTGTAAACTCAGGACACTGTTTTCGTGAATTTTGTACTAGACTCTCTTAGTCCATGTATTTCTACGTCACTTGATATAAAGTTAAAAAAAAATATGTTTATAGCCTGAACCTAGGACAGTTCTCTTAAGATTAGTTCTAGAACTTTTGAGGGACAAGCAACTGTCATAAAATGTTAAGCATACTAAAATGTGGTCATTAAAATTCTTTAGTCAAATCCACATTAACTTAGGGTCTTAAAATAATCGCAAACATCCTAAGCAGTGAATTTAAATAAGCTTTGTGATCAAAAGCAGGTGAAATGACAGGATGCACGCAAGGGAACGGTATTGGGGGCCCAATTTGAATGTTTAATGTATGACAACCGCGTCTGGTGCCCTGAGGTCAGAACGACGAAGTAAATTGCCGATTTTATGGTGTCTCTATGGTTCGCCACAGATAATTTTGATTTCAATATTTCTGTAGTCGATTCAACCGCATCTGGGAGTTTCGGCTGACGTATTCCACGTTTTTCAACCACGAAAGTGTTTCGGATCCGACGATCGATTCGATTTTATTTATTTATTTCACAATGTATTTTACAGAGAACTTATAGAATTGTTATCCCAAATATACCTAGACCCTGTAAGGGTGTTGCAAGTAGGGTTGCCAACATTTTTTTGTCGGAATATAGTATTTTTTTTTAAAAGCCATAAAAATATAGTACGCTTCAAAAAAATATAGTATTTTAGTAGGGAAGAATAAAAAAAAGACAAGTTATATTTTTTTTTCAAACTCAAACTCAAATTATTTACTGAAACATTAGTTTGATGTTGTCAAGTTTGACATTGACGTATCAATTACGAGCGAAATATGACAGGGACGCGTTCGGTTACACGCACACGCACAATACTTCTGTCGAACGAAAGACGCGTTCGAAAATTGCAGGAAGTTTTTTATTTTACTAATTTTAGTATTGCATTGAGTTATTGTACTGAAATATAGTATTTTCGCGTACTATATATTTCTTCAACAGTATATAGTACGGAGACCCTAAATACAGTACAATACTATATGTATATTATAGTACGGTTGGCAACCCTAGTTGCAAGGCATACAATGGTAGTACTTACTTAAAAGTTATTAAATTATTAGGAAAATTAATATCACATTAATATTGGGTTACATTGACAATTACATACATATTCTATTACTTAGGAATAATAGGTATTTTTTTATACATGACATACTAATTACAATTTTAATTTTCGCCGTTCGACGTTTTGTCTTTCGTTTATTACTAAATGTTGATTGACATCTAGTCGTTCGTTGTTTGACAATACTTTAATCGTAATTAATAAGTTCGATGTTCGTAGTTGTTTCGTTGCAAGCCGAAACTTCGACAATCGTTTTTCGGAGTAGGCCACTGCCCCCAGGTTCAGAACGTTTCGATAAGTCAATTAACGATTCGGTTATCTCATTTTGTCTACGATTCTCGTAATGAGAGGAAAAGAGAAAACAAACCGAATAGTTCGTGAACAGTTCTGAATGAGAAGCATGGTTAAGCCTGGCGTCGACTACAGCCGAAACGCGTCGAATCGAGTCGAGTCGCATTTGTTCCGTGTGAGGCGAAACGGTCAGTAATCGCAAGTCGTTAAAACAGAAATTCGCGTGAAAAGCGATGCGCGCAAGTTATGCGACTCGGCGCGTCTCGGCTCGTCGCTGATCGACGCAGTTTTATAGTAAATGTATAGGAGGCGAATGATTGCGGTTCTATTCGACTCGGCGAGCCTAGTGGATGCCAGCTTTTAGACTGGAAGCCGACCCCGATATCGTTGGGGAAAGCCTGGGGCTATGATGTCTGTGCACATTGCTCGCGGAACGGATGGCCGATGGAGCCAAAAGGTTCTATGGTGGCGACCACGTACCGGAAGGCGCGTGGATAAGCCCTGGGGGGCTTGGTGGACCGATGACCTGGTGATAATCGCTGGAATTGCGGGTACCGGTCTATGTGGCGATGCTTGGGGAAGGCCTATGTCCAGCAGTGGACGTCTTTCAGCTGAATGATGATGTTTGTGTAGGTATAGACTAATGTCAATCACTACATAGTATAAAACAAAGTCGCTTCCCGCTGTCTGTCCCTATGTATGCTTAGATCTTTAAAACTACGCAACGGATTTTGATGCGGTTTTTTTTAATAGATAGAGTGATTTAAGAGGAAGGTTTTAAGCTATAAAACGTACACGTGCGAAGCCGGGGCGGGTCGCTAGTTTAAATCTAATTTGACGCTTGGTTTTCTAGAGTAATTATATTTAATCAATCAAATCGTTTTGGTAAATTCTAGAAAGTGTTTTTTAATCTTGATTCATAGTTTGATTCAAACAATTTGAAGGCTAGACTATTAGGACGATTATGATGAATTGTTAACTACTAAAATTTGGAAAAAAAATATACTAATTGTGACATGTTACGGTGAAAGGCGAATTTATAGTCAAATTATAACGTTTTCTAGTTTTATTTTCTTTGCCATATTTTACAAGCCATTTGCGAAATACCTTCCCACGCGCATTCTCAATAAGATTCATGTTACTTAATGAGGAATTTATATGTTAAAAATGATCTACTTCTACGTATATAATTTTATGAACCAGCTAAGCTTAAACTTTCCTGTTTCTAAAATTAGTATGACAAGCGTGACTCGAATAGCCTTAGCTTCGATCAATATGATCGAAGAGCCTTAGTCACTATTCGTAATTTAAAAAACACCATGTGTGCTTCGTGCAAAAATCGCTAATCGCGATCATATTCACACATCCGCTTGGTTGCGTGTCTCGGACGGGAATGCACGCAACGGGCTGTCGGTCTGAGCCACCACCTGTGCGCTTGCGCAACCATCGTATCTTGACCTACCGCACCGCGTTATTCCATATTGTCACAGGAAAAACTAAGAAAAAAGCCTGTTTTTATTTTATTTAATCCAGCTGCGATCGCCAATTTTTTTAGACTTGAATTAATGTAAAACTTTCTTAATATAAAATTGTTTCTAGTTCCTTGATTGTTTTGTTTTTCTGGTCCATTTTTTGAAGTCCTAACGAATGCCACAATTTTAGTTCGACAGCTAATTTGTAGTTTGTTTTTCAAAAAGTCAGTTGTAATTTGTTTAGACGAAACGCCGGGTGTCAAGACAGATGGCGTTCTACGCTTCATTAAGTAAGATTAACTGTTTGTTGAAAATTGCTATGACCAATATACCGATAGAAATAAATCTTAGGCTTCGTCCTAGCAGTGCAGCGCGTTGCAGTGCGGCGCTTCTTAAAGTAGCGCGTTACAACGCAGTCGACGTGTCCTAGCAGCTGCGTTTTAATACATTCTTTATAGTATTTGATGAGTAAGGCTAAAATCTAATTTCTTCTACAGTCAAACCGCTAAAAACAAACTATACGCGCCGCTCTGTTAAATGCATTGGGGCCTAATTCTCCTAAAATAAATCTTGATAAATCACAACCGAACCAAGGCCGAACCGTTCATTCAGACAGTTCTCAATTTCAAAAGCTATCAAATTGTTTGACACATAAAACAAAATCAATCATTTTGAAAGTTTTCGAAAACAAAAACTGACTGACGGTTGTGGTTCGATTGCGTTTGGCAACAATTTATTTTAGGAGAATTGGGCCCCTGCTCACGTAGGCCACTATTATAGAAGGCATATCGCTTGCTATTTTTGCGACGTGGTACGCGACGCTCTGCACTGCCCAGCTAGGACGAAGGGTTATCACCTGAACGTAATTATAAATTAGAAACAGTAGTCATATTAATGCAAAATGGCAAATACTTCCGCTCAAATAAATCCATAATATGAACGTTATTCGTTTTGCCTGATATTGGGAACGTGCCCGATAAACAGCAATAGACTTGCCTCTTATCGAATTAGACGTAATACCGTCATCGGCGAACTGTAGCCCTGTGGGTGAACGATAGTACACCTACGCGTAACCTTTGGGAGATGACAGGCGTGACTTTTTGTAATATACTTTATTTAAAAAATGAGTTATACCTTATTACAAAATATGGCCTACATAAACCGAGATTTTAAAATAGCCGTGTCTCTTTTTATTATATTTGCTTCAATAGAGCGACTCAAAGTTAATTAATTACAGGCGATTTAGATTAAGTTATAAAAATTTCTGGTCTTCAGAAAATTCTTGTATAAAAGTATTTATGGGATGATCTCCAAAATCAGCGTATTTGGTTGACTTCTCTGGTGCATTTTATATTGATATTAATTTGTATTCCGTATTTTTATTTCGAAAAGGTGTCAAAATAAGCCTACTTTTATATTTTTCTCTATTTTAACCAACCAGAAATATTTAGGTTTATAAAGAGATCAGAGCGATCAATAATAATTTTTATTTTGGAGATTGAGCCACATACACTTTTCAACTTAAGGTGACTCCCTGACCTTTGTCTTCAAAACGTTAACATACAAAGAATATCAAATATTTAAAAAAAAATACATGGATAATATAGCTATTTTACCGTTTTTAATGATGTCATTTAAATTTTTGGATAGCATTCTCCTTACGGCTACAATTTACGAAATGACCGTTATTTTGGGACTCATCTTTCGTTGAACAGAGTATAATTAATTACAACTGATTAAAATTCAGTCATAAATCGTCTGATCTTCTAGAACATTCTTAAGTAGTTTAAAAGTATTTATGATTAGTTACGGTTTACTTAACTTACTCTAGTTCTACTAGTTCGACTCGCGATCTCGCCCCGAGATCAGCTCATGATTAAGGGCTCCGTTTGGGTCCGAAACTAGTCGGGCAATACCGAAAAATGCACGTGAGTAAACCGTAAATAATCATAAATATGAATGTGTCTCACGAAAGTTATAATACAAAAATAGTTTAAAAGTATTTAATACAGACAAAAAGACATTTCTGAGCTAAAACCACACACAAACTCTACTAGAAAACCCTGTTCATTTAAAAATGCCTCAAAATCATAAGCACGACGCGTCACTGAGGTCGGTTTCCATTGGCCGAGCACCCGCTACCAGGTGGCATATTTTTTTATCCCACAACTGGCAGATGTTTCACCTCTGGGGGCCATTTACCTCGCGTTCACTAGACTTCAATCGTTTGAGTAGCGTTTTAATTATATTTGCTGTAGTATGCCTACAGGGTGGGGACCTTGGACTAGGCTTAGGTCACCCGTCTAGAAATTGGAAAGACCTTTAGAATTGTTTAGTTTTTACGAAACCGGTATGATAAATACATGTATTTTTTGGGTACAACCCTTTTTTTAATTTACCGGTAACCTTAAAAGAATTATATTGCTCGATACCGGTATTATATCGGTAATCGTAATAAAAATATCCTATAAGGTAATCGTGCCGTGCCTAGCGTAGTAAGTACTATCGTACGCGATGCGAAAAACGAAACGGTAACAAATTAATTGGTTACCAAAATCAAATGTTACATTTATAATTTGGATCGGTTATCAGAGTAAAGGTAACCTCTAATTATGTTTTACCGGTACCGTAATTCATAAGGGTTTGCGGTACCTGCTTTTCATAATAGGTTTTTAGAGGTTAGATCTGGTTTTTACGTCCATTTGCAATAAATTAATTATGAGTAAGTTGTGTTTGAGGAAGTTAAAAATGCAAAGTTTGAATTAATGTGTTTATAAGCAATTTTCATTGTATTTAAAACTTTTAAGATTTATTTGAATATCAGTTATGACTTGCGTCATTGATATAATGATTTAATTGGAGGTATCTGTTTGTACGCTTTTTCTTTGAAATGAATAATAACAATAAGAATTAATAGTCACTAGTCACATATTACATACTGGAGGTCGCCCGTAGCTTCGCCCGCGTGATTTCGTTTATCGCTTAAATTTTTCGCGGTTTTCGGGGTAAATGTAGCCTATGTCTTTCTTCGGGTTCCAGACTGACTCTGTACCAAGTTTCATCAAAATCGGTTCAGCGGTTTATGCTTGAAAGCGTAAAGCCGGGTCCGCAGCGCCAATTTTCTAACATGTTATTGTGTTTTTGCGAACAAAACTGTTAGGCCACGCCCCTATTCGATTAGCAAATAATGTTAAGCACCCGCAGCGCCAATTTTGCTAACAAAACTGTTAGGCCACGCCCCTATTCGGTTAGCAAACAATGTTATCCTGTTTGCAAACACGAAAACACGGCGCAGCGGACCCGCCTTAACAGACAGACAGACACAGTTAGTTACTTTCGTATTTATAATATTAGTAGGGATTATGTTAAACAATATTTGTACCACAAAATGTGTTAACAAATCTGAGAGCCATTATATTATTTAACATAACATCACGCCTATATTCCCCGAAGGGATGGGCAGATGTGTAGCGTCGCTTGGGAGTGAAAACCTCGGGAATGCAATTTGGTAATTTTTATTTTATCACGACGTATAGGTACTATATCTTTTAAGAGAGTCGCTCTATGTGAAATTAGTTTGTAGGCACTGAAACTAGCCTTTACTGGGTATACAAGCTTAGTTTTAGTATATACTAAACCTGAAACTAGTTTGTTCAGAATCACTAGGAGAATCGATTGACATATTTATACACTATATTTTTTTTTTCATACATTTTTATTTTGTTTTAGTAGGTTTTTAGTTTCTATTTCTACCCATAACAGTTGACGGGAATAGATACCTTAAGGCTTGAAATGGCCCGCTCGGTCAGTTTCCGTGTATTAGACAACCCCTGCATAGCACATCTCAGGCATTTCACACTTTACTAGGGAACTTAACGCGACATAAACTACGATGTAACTTGGAGATTTATAAAAAAAAAAAAAAACATATTCAGGCAGTTCTGATGAAAATCTTGTTGGGGTGTCTCGGTTTTTGTATATACTAAAAATAACGTTGTATAAAATTCGTAATAAATATAATTGACTAGCTTTTGGCCCGCGACTTATTCCGCGTGAAAGCCCACAGGATTACCGTGCAATGACCATTTGGTCATTGCACGCACGCATGAATGCATTTGCATACCCGAGGTTTTCACTCCCGGGCGACGGTATAGTATCATCCTCATTTCGCCGTTATGTCGATGCCGATGTGTCATTTTCCATATTGTTTTTTTTTGGTTCGGTCTTGCCCTTAAAGATTGTAAAACAAAAAAGCAAAAATCATGTTATCCTCATACATTTTCTACTGTAAAAGTTAGATTTTCTTTTTATATTCTTTTGTAATATTTATGACGATATTTTCCTGTTAGCGGCACGAGAGGATATCTCGTTTAAATATCGTTTTAACTCTTTTTTATCGTTTGATTCAGGAAAAAGGGTTTTATAGGTGTATAGTTTTTGATTAAGGAAAAGTGTTACAGATGAGAGAAACTATTGATATTTTATAAAGAATAGAGCAAATGAAACTTCTAGAATCATTTTGTGATATATTTTTTTCTGTTATCATGACTTATATTTTTAAACATTGATCGTATCTTTGGTAACAAATAAACCAGTTGTAAACAATATGAGGTGTTAATAATTTATGTAAATAAGTATACATTGAGACATGCCCATTCTTGTCAATAAACATAATTATAATAAAATGTTTTGTCTCTGTTAGGACCATGAATTTGTAATTAATAATGTTATAGATATTTAAGGACCGGAATAGTTATGTTTATTTATTTTTTTACTTTAATTAAAACGATCTAGGACCAATAACAATCTTAAAAGATAAAGGCATACAATAAACAAGAAGGAATAATAAAGATTATAAACAATTAGAGACAACTCTTTCATAAATCCCTCGATAAGTCATTATCATTATTTACGGGTATTGCAAAATAGATTGCCAATTTACCGGAAACGAATTACAATTTATTTAATAAGATTTTTCTTTGGTTTTCTTAACAACAATCAATATCCATATTTCGATGGCTCCTACGTATACTAGGGCAAGTGCAAAAACACAATTTTACAGGAGAGCGGATTAAAGGTTCTTTTAACTTTGACATAAATCAATAGAAATATTTGAAATTTTGAAAAGGATGGTCCATTTCAGAATTTCAAATATTTCTTTCTATTTATGCCAAACTTAAAAGCTTTAGCACCTTTAAACCGCTCTTCTGTAAAATTGTGGTTTTGCACTTGCCCTAGTATACGTAAGAGCCGTCGATTTATTAAAGAATATGGCTACCGTCAGTAGAGGTATAACAGCAAACCTAACTTCAGACAAAAAGTAGCCCAAAAGCAAACTGGTTGGAAAATAGTTGTATTCATTTCATATTGTAAAACGAATGGATGGGTGAGCGTTTGTTACACATCAAGATCCCTCCGTGCCTCGGAGAGCTAATTAAACCGTCACGCGTCAATCCCGGGTGTCATACGAATACCTAGAACAGTCGTTAGTCGTTACGGGTAGTCAGAAGCCCGAAAGTCTGACAACCGGTTTGACTTTAGGATATCGGCATTGCCCAGTAACTGGGTTGCAGAGGTCTGATGGCAGTCGCTCTGTGTAAAATACTGGTATTCAGCCGCATCTGGGAGCCTACTCCCTAAGTCCGTCAACGAAGTTAGTCGTCCGTCCGAAAGTAGCCCGAAACGTAGGAGTGAACAAAACAAGTGACAAGTTAAAATTTTCGGACGGCCATAAACACATCGGTAGTAGGGACGACTGTCAAATCGTGTTGTCATTCATTCTTAGCTTGGGCCCCGAAATAATCGTATGTCCGTAGGTGATAGGGAGTAGGAAACGCTCGTAATGGTGCTCCCACACTGCTGTTAAAAATGTTTACAAACATTTTCTAACACTAACAAATGTTAGGAAAAGATAAAAATATCAGATAATAATGAATCTAATTTGTCTAATATAGATTATTAGATAATGTTTCAATAGATTTTTGCAGTTTTTTTTTTTATTTATGTTTGTTTAGAAAATGTTAACTAATGTTTGTAAACATTTTTAACACCGGTGTGGGAGCACCTTTACTAAGGCCGAAACCACGGACTTCGTGCTTAGAGAGTAGACCCCCTGGTTAGACTGGAAATTAAACTCAACAAAGTTGGGAAAAGGCTAGGTATAACATTTTGTATTGTACTTAATAGAAACTAAGATAATAAATAAATGGTAAAAAACTTTTTAAAAACAAGTCTTTATTTAATTGCCCTACAAAATACAGAAAAAATAACTAGTCCGCCATCTTGGATGATCCGTCATATTGTAATTAGAATAACGTTACATAGCTAAGCGTGCATTGTCATCCAAAATAAGCGTGTATACCAAATTTCAGCTCAATCGGTTAAAGATAACTGATTTAAAATTCAGTTGCCAGATTCCACCCGGACAAACATACATTACACTGCAAGTTAAATAATAATAATAAAAAAGCTTGTAAAATAAAAAATCAAGCAATAAATTTGAAAATGAAGAAACAAACGTGTTAATTTTGTCGTTATCAAAACACGTCACCAAGTTTTTAATATAATATCGCTGTCTCCAAGTAGTTTTCATTTCATTGTTCTTTCTACCGCGAGGGGTCGACAACATTGCTAATATACGCCAAATTTGCATTTTTATCAACGACCTGACTGTATTGTTACACAAGCTTTAAATGTTCAGCAAATTGTTTTAAGATACTGTTGAATGTTGGATTTTCAAGTGGGAAAAGGAATATTTTAGGTTTTGCATTTTGAATTAGCTTGGGTCCGAGGTACCCGAAAGATTTAACCTTCAATACCGTTGCCTAATTGGAGAAGAAAAGCTAGTATATAGTTTTAGTTTTTCACAAATCGAAAAATATTTACGGTAACAAGTCCTATGAACGCGACGTTGCGACTTTTATCATACCATACCCCTCTCGCCGTATGTCTTATTTGTCGGGGAGGGTTGTGAAGTGAGAAGTTTCTTATCCACTCACACGATAATTTATAAATGTTGCCAGTTCAACCTAAGATATTGTTTACAAGGAAGTACTAACGTTAATTGATTTATTAAGTAACGAAAAACAACCAAAACAAAAAATGTCCGAATTGGACTTTTGTTGATAAAACATTTGACTCATAATACCATCAGAAAGGCGTGGTTAAAATCTTTCGGGCCCACTGTGTATAATTAGGTACTTTGCATAAAGGTATGACCTTCAATTTATCCTTAGCTTAGCAACTGTTCTGTTCTGCCTAGCCTCTTCAAAATTATGTTGGGGTCACCAGTCTCACCAGTTGCAGCTGAATACCAGTATTTTAAACGGAGCGACTGCCATCAGACCTCTGCAACCCAGTTACTGGGAAATGCTGATATCCTAAGGTTAAACCGGTTGTCAGAAAGATATTTAGTAGCATCTTGATAGACAGATAGACAAACCTATACTTTTGGAAAACAATAAGACAGTGATGACACCTTGGATAAAAACTATTGGTATAACATAACAAGTTATGTTGGTTGTATCGTAATAAATAAATAAAAAATAATTATATCTATAAATATAAAAATGAATCGCTATTTCCCTTGGTCATCGCATCACGCGTGAACGGCTGGACCGATATCGCTAATTTTTTTTTGTTTTGTTCGTAATTGTTAGGAGAAGGTTCTTATGAAAGAAAATTTTGATATTTAAAAAAAAAACAATGTAGTTAGGTAGTAGGTAGGTAGGTAGTAGGTAGGTAGGTAGTAGGTAGGTAGGTAGTAGGTAGGTAGGTAGTAGGTAGGTAGGTAGTAGGTAGGTAGGTAGTAGGTAGGTAGGTAGGTAGTAGGTAGGTAGTAGGTAGGTAGTAGGTAGGTAGTAGGTAGGTAGTAGGTAGGTAGTAGGTAGGTAGTAGGTAGGTAGTAGGTAGGTAGTAGGTAGGTAGTAGGTAGGTAGTAGGTAGGTAGTAGGTAGGTAGTAGGTAGGTAGTAGGTAGGAAAAAGTGCATTGCAACGCATCCCGGGTACAGCTAGTATACATATATTTCTTTTGACATGAATTTTGATATAACGGTGGACTAGAAGTCCAGAACGGAAGCTTCCGTACCTACTGAGATAAAACAAAAAGTTTTTATGTCATATTTGTTGGGTCAAGGTCAGTTAATGACAAAAGTTAATATATTGTTGTCAACAGCACTACAAATAATTAAAACTGTTTCCTGGTTTCACACAAATATTTATATAATTTACATTAATGTTATTATGCTTATAATTTCGCAAGGATTTTGTTACCTACTCAAGTCAGAATAATTAAATCGTCATGAGAACTTTGAGATCCTTTTTATTTGATTCTCACTAATATAAACTAATCATGTTGATTAAATGTTTAGATAGCTATGTAATAAATTACAACTATATTTAGCAAACTCAATAAAACTAGTTTAGTAGCCACAGAAGAAGTTAGTGAACCCATATAACTTGCTATAAGATTATAAGCAGCTGATTCTAATAACAACTCTGATAATAACTATAAAATTTATAGTACTAAAGCAATACTAGATGAGTACATGGCAACAGACCATGGGAACGCTATAAAAGAAGAAGATTTAAGCCCTGATTTGAAATCCGTTCTCGATAGTTGCTTCGAAACTATTTAATTTAGAACTAAATTAGAATTGGCGCGGTGTCGATAGTCTAAATGTTCTTGCTATCGATGCTTCTTTAAAAATAAGTAAGCGTTGGTAATAGATCGAACTGGTCTAAAGACAGAAAATTGGGGATGGGCTACTGAGAAAGCAGACAAGTACAGTGCCAAGAAAAATACCGAAGTAGAATCTAACCTACTTGAGTTAAAACTTTGATCGAACCTCGTTTTGTTACTAACCTATACCAGTTTAACAAAAAATGTCGGTCTGTTTAAAGCTATTTGCACGTAAAACGGAATCAATGAACCGTTTTATTCGCTAAACGATTGACATGGGTCTCTGAACTCGGGTAGCGTTATGATCGGAGGCGACGCACTGTTTTTAAACAATTTTATCTATTTTAATAACATGTTTTTGTAGTACAAAAACATTTAACAATTTTTCTAGTATCAATTCATGTTTTTATTCTGGAAGAAAAGAAAACAAATACATCAGTTCCCTTCACACCTTCCTTAGGTTGGTCACTGTCAAATATTTCCGTCCATTTCTTTACGATTCGCTAGTTTTGATTGAACTCTTGAATATGTGTGAAGTTATAGTTGTATTTATTTATACAGATCTTGACCTGGTTTGGCCACTATAAGACTTGGTCAAAAGCGATGTCGTCAAAACCTAAAATACTTGCTATTAAAAGATTTACTACTGCACGTGCCTTCGTCTTTGTTTATATTGAGCTGAAACGACAATCTAAAATTAAAATCTTCCACATATTCGTAAGTCATACATAAACATGTAATCATTAGCAATCTTTAACCTTTACAAAGACAAAATTATCAACCAATGCCTTGCTATAAGTTTTAAACGAAGTTATAACATTTCGAATATGATCTCAACAAGCCCCTTAGAAGCTTCCTTTAAATCATATCGTTCAGAAAGTTCTGTTAAACGGATTTCTATTAAATCTGCCTACACAAGATCATCTTCCTTTTCAATATTTTGTTTTCGGGCCAGTAGGCACCGTAATTGCTTCCCCGCATGTTGTGACAGTTCATCTTTTTCATACTAGTTAATCAGATTTTATCCAATATTGTTTTCTTTTTGTTCGTTGGTTTTCTGGGAATTTTATTATGTTCGGCGTTTGTAGTGATGTAGCTTTAGCGCAAATATCTACCGATGGTGATCCATGGTAGGCTAGGCTCTAAATATGATTTTTATTTTATCATTGTTTTGTGTCTTTTGAGTCCTATGTTATACCTGGCCTGTTTCTAAATATGTTTCACATTTTTTTCTAGTGTTTTCCAATATTTATAAAATAAATTTCTCATTTCTGCCTTAAAATTCTAACCATAGTCCACATATGTACAATTTAGTTTTACAATTCACTCAATATTCAACACATATCGACCGCAATCGGTTCTATGTCCGTCAGCAACTGAACTTGACCTGTGAATTTCGCGCTAACGTCTAATAATAAATGTATTTTGAAAACAAATCAAACCGCCCGAAGTTCGTAAGCATTGACACGCCTCGAGGTTTACAAGTTCAATGCACCAAAGGACGTCTGCGATTACATGAACTTTGTTAATTTTCTTAAGATTTTCTATTTTCAGATTTTGTATTGATTATAGGAAAATATTTGGCTCGAAGTTATTTCTGTTGTATTTGCCAATTCCCAAAATAAATCTTTTCAGGTTACCCGGAACAGAAAATAATGTGGCAATCCCTCAAATTACGTAGAAACACGCGTATTATGTACAATTTTTATTACAAGTGTATATAATTCTTAATTTATTCACATTCATGCGGAATTCTGACGTCAGCATCCTGTTATCGTTAAGAAGAAAATAATTTGCTGCTATATTTACTGACCCTTATTCCTATTATCAATTAGCAATAACTCCTCAATGTTTATTTTAGTCATTATCACTATTATTACTATAAATGATCACGTTATATTATAGTCTACTAATTTCAAAGTGTGTTAAATATTAATTTGTTTTAATGACTTTTTAACATTTTCTATAAAACTTATGGCCATTTTGGCAGAAATCTTTATAGCATGTCACATGATGACTACAGTATACAGTATTTTACTATCCCTTTTATTGCAGAGTACTTTCATAAAATGAAATTTTTATTCTCTCTGTAGCATCATTCCAGCTCGTATGTATATTTTATCTATGTTTGCTTATTTTTACGGCTTCTTAACAACAACAGTAATCACCCACTGCCCAGTCACTCATTACTCATTTGATTTGGTAATTCGACATTTTTCACAGTCTGAGCCGAACTAGGCCATCTCCATTATTCAGTCATTTGTTTTGTTACTATTTTCGGCTCAATACGCCGTAGGTGTAACATCGCACCGTTTTATACAAAAATAGATAATTCTAGTTCAATGAACATGATACCAATCGACCTTTATGAGTTTATGCGAAGAGGAGTGAGATCAAAGCTCAGAGGGAGTCTTTCAACGAAATCTGTTGGCATTTGGCAATCAAAATGAAAGTTATGCCATTTATGATTAACAACCTATTACTCATGTGTGTAACAAAGAAAGACTACAAGCTGGGAACACGGGTGTTGTATTTTTGGAGTAACACTGTTATTTACGTCGGCGGCTATCGGGAGCATCGACCGGCCTAGGTCGTTTGTGCATCCAGATCTGGAAAGTGCGAAACGTCTTCGTTCAGGATGTTTATGACTTCTTCATGTTTTTGCGCTTTCATATATTAGTATAGCAAACTATAGTTCAGTATTCCACATTATCTTCTTCAATCGCCTCTTATCCGCCGAATTCCTTTTCTTACCTTGACTATTTGTTATTGTTGAACGATCCTCATATAAAACCATCGTAAAAGTGTATTATACAATTTGCTACTTTTCCGTATTCATGATTTATTTGCATGCCGGTAAAAAAACAAAAGTATCTGTTTGTTATTCTTCTATCTAGATCCACTCCACTTTGATTTTATCTATCCTCAATTGCTACAATAGATAGTATTTATTTATATTAAAACGTATTTACTTTTATTTAATACTGTAAACATCTTACATCTTTCGGGGTAGCAACACTCTCATGTAATGATCTTTGATCAAACTTTAAAGCTTGCAAATATCGTTCTATCGTTGCTAAACGCGAGTTGAGTAACGAAACGAGAGTAGGACAGCGCGACTGGTTGACCAACAAACCTTTGAAATGAGACGATCAGACTGACAAGCTCGTGTGGATAAAAATAGTGGGTAGCAGATGACAACAGGATTGTACGAGCAAGTATAATAGCGTCGCGATGTATTTATTGTCTAAGGTTAAAATTGTTGAGCTGAAAATACAGTTTCGTTAACATTAAATGCTAAATTTAACGCTATTTAAATTCCAACGAATAGACCTTTCTAGACATACCTAGGACAGATGCTCTCAGTTTGAAGTATTAGTGATCTGAGTGTACAGAAGACTTTCATAAGGTACGGCATTATTTAATTTAAAGTTTAAACTGAATCAAATACAACAATCTTTCTCTGTCACCTGTCGCAATAAATCTCAACAGTTCAGTCTGAACCATTTCCACCTTGCCCAGTCTTCAAAACACAGACTATAATCATCATAAACTAAAAGTCCATTATTTCTAAGTACACACACATGTCTCTATATTAGAAAATCATGAACCTAAACACGCCAGCTGCCGGTAACAGAATACGTCCGGTGTGACGAGTGGGCAAGCCACTGAGTGGCTACCGCAAACAAAAGGTCCGAAGTGTGTACTCGTTTAGTTTAGAAGGAAACACCTGATCGTTAGAGCTTAGGCTGATTTGTGGGAAAATGTTGAAGAAGTATTTACTATAGCAACTGTTCCGCCTGTGATACCCTCAAAGAAAGAAGAGTACTGCGGCATACCGACAGTTTAATAAAACTTTATTAATAAAAATAAATAGTCTGACTGAAATGGACTCTTGACTTCCTAACGAAAAAACATCTTACAATGTTGAAAATCTTATATCCCCATGTGATAGGGCTGATCTAATCGCCTTCTAGGTTTTAACGACCAGGGAATCCTAGTGTGCGACCAGTGAATTTGTGTAAACGATGCAATTCTTGAACAATAAACTTTATTTTATAATCGGTTGTGTCGAAAATGCTTAGGTTGCGAGTTTGGAAGTGTTTATTAGAAAAAAAAACAAGAGTCAAAATCAAGAAAGAGTTTGGAAAGAAAATCTGTCGTTTTGTCCCGGTTTGAAACTTCCTTTTACATTTCAAATGTCTCTTCTCAACCAATATGGGGTCATTCACTTATTAGTGACCTGACCTGGGTGAAACAATCATTACATAGGAAAAGGACTTGTTTATGCTATTGTTTTTGTATACACAATACACAGGAAAAAATAACCTAGTTTGAATATTTTCCGGGCATAACAACAGTTCTAAATAAAATATTTCATTTGCTATTATGTAATGATCAGGTCATCAATCTATGTACACAGACTAATAAGCCGGTGTACCTGGAGCTTCCCTATTTCTGAAATTTCACCTTTACTATTTAACTTATTACAAGCAATATTTTCTCATTATCTAGTATAAAATATCACCAATGTGTAATCATTTGAATTAAACCATCAAAACTGGTTACAACATTAGTGTGTTAGGTGCATTATGTTGGCGCCAATGGGTTTATGAATGCGTTCAGCTTATCGTAACAGGTTGGTCAACATTCTAACGAAGCAAATGCAAGCTGAAAATATATTTAACTAGAGAAATGTGGTTGACATAGTGCTTCCATTGAGAACTTTAAAAAAAATGTTAGTTTGATTACTGTTGTTTACGTTGCGTTATCTTTGTTTGCTTTATTTTAATTAAACTGGAACTGAAACAATTCTATATAATTGACTCAAGTTATTCCTGGCGAATTCTTACGCATGCTTATACTCCATGTCATCAGATGTCTAAACAAGTGACACCTACCTAACTCATCTAATTTAGCCAATGCAGATTGCATATTATCAACCATACAAATATTTTTCGCTTAAAATTCTAATAAACCCGTCATCCTCATGACCAAGGAACTCCTTGCTCATGCTGCCAAGGACAGCCTTATCTGTTTTCACCTTCACAAGTTTACTGATAGTCCTTTGCTGAGTTCCATCATCAGTCAACACTTCCGAACCTTCATTTTAAGCGTCACATAATAAAAGTAAATTGTGATTAGATTAACAACTAGTTGTAATTAGGTATAGTAACGATCGCTGCGGTCACATCGAACCAGTTCGTGTTAATTAGTTTGCAAATTAGAGGGAACCAAACCGAGGTTAGCGACAGAGAAATTTTATATGTTGAAAATAATTTGGCGTACAATTTAGATACAATATTGTTTGTTACTGAAACGCATCGGGTTAGACTGGTAGCGAACCGTACTGAAAAGACAATGATGTTGATGAATTATGGTAACATTTTATTCAGGTTGTTAATGTTAATATTTATCTTATTAATTTGTAGTCTACCGATAGTTTTTTTCTTAAGCTAAAAGTTCTCTGGTAGGTAGAGAATGCCTAATGACATTAAGTCCAACTTAATGAAGGAAATCCAAAAAATAAATAGTGCCATTGTGCCTCACCTGGTTAGACAAAAAGTCAACTCCAACATAATAGGGAAAACATTACGGTTAATAAGAAGTGTGCCAGCCAAAAAAGGTTACTCAAAACATTTCAACAATGCAAGAACTAAAATATATGTCGGCAAATTCAGTAGGTACTTAGGGTTTCCACTTACAGTTTCGCATTGGGGTGAATAATTAAACTGCATTGCTTGAAAATATTTGTTTTGAATATGGATTTTGGGATTACAGCCTTGATACGGTTTTAAGTATTTAAATAATTCCGAATCTATCAAATGGAAGGAAGTACCTACCAATAATCTATAGTTCAATACATACCACAATATTTATATTACATTATCCGAATTCCTGTATTTGTAATCGCAAAGAACATCCTGCAGTTATTTCAAATTGGTTTTCCTGGTGGTTTTTTATTTACCGATATCACAAAAATGCAATGTTTTTTAATGTAATACCGATAATTCTATTTTAAAATCCATGACTTTCCTTTTGTAACATAACGTTAGATGCCATACGTGCTTCTTATCATTGTCTATAATATTTATACTTAGTCTATTGATAGTGTTTCCCCTATCGTTCTAGTTGTCTATGGGTAAGTCCATATGCTGCGTTAGACTTCTATGCTCTATTATGTATGCTTCAAACATGTCATTGTCATTACGTACAGGACCTATTCCCACAGCCCTTAATGTCGCAATCCACAGTCCTTCCGTTCTCTATCTTTCAATTCTGCTCACCTATCTAATCATTGTTTTGCATTGCTGCCATTGTTATCCTTACCTGCCCACTTCCCATAACAACATTGTTAAAAACGGAAAGGAAACTGCCACGAAATGTTTACGCATTTTTTTTTCTGCCAATAATCTTTCGAACAATGGCTGTGTTCTTAGTAAATCGTAGAAACATAGTGATTTGCTTCTGCAAAACGTCTTTCGGTATATGTTCTGTTTTAATGCTATCAAGGTTAAGGCTATTGTTGTAATTACATGTTGTTTGGGGTTAGGTTTGATCGAAGGTAGTCTATATTCGATGATATTGGTTGATAAAGTAGCTTATTCATCATTCCGTATCGTTTGTGTACAATTAATTACACTACGACGAAATTCAAAGTTAACGCCCGGTCGACTAAAGTGGCAGTATATTCATAAACTCTTCTGAGCTCCAAAACTAGACTCTTAGATCATTCGAATTTCTGTCTATAATTAATTTATACTTGTTATTCAAAACAAAACTGCTTACTTCTTGCAAACAAACTCGTTGTCAAAAGACTGCATTATCCTCATCACAGTACCGTACGTTAAGTAGTATAAATATCATAATTAAGCTTTTGTTCGTAAGCGACCCACTTGTAACATGAGAGTGACCCATAAAATGCTATTGTTTACAATTATAATAATAACCTTTTCTCGTAACACTTTACTGGACCTTGTAGATGATGTGATTAGTGTTTTTATATACCGGTAATGGACTTAATGGGAAATTGAACGTATAACCCGGTATAACATATTTGAATACCTACATGAAGTATTTGAGATGTTGGCATAATAATTGGTATTGAAGATGACAATGTAAGGGTCAACATGGTTCATCTAGCAACTTATTCTCCACGGTGTATTTTTTTTGCATAATCCCACATCTGGACTTATTTGGAAGTCCTACACATATTTATTTACCAAAAACACTTCCATCCTAGACTTATCAAACACTCTAATAAATTAATATGATCCAAGTAAGTGTGGTGAACCTGTGCGGGTCTGAAGCAAGTTATCTAGAATTCAACCATGTACAAATGTGGTACCCCTATAAGCAACAAATCCTAATGTAGGGTTGATATTGTGCTGTTACCGCACTATTTTGCTAACCCTAATCTTACATTTATCCACTACTCGTGCCTTTGATGCTAACGCAATTAGGATATACCGTTCCACGTGGCTTTGAGTGGAGCCAACGAAATTAATGTCGCTGCACTTAAATGCAGTGTAGATACAACAGACTAGACACAGAAGCTCTAAGTGGTTAAAACAAAGAGCTGTTTGACATTGAGGAGATCTGTATTGATAACAGTTTGGAGTTTTATTCATCAATAATGAGAAATAACATAACAAATATAACGATACGCAAAGTTTTACAATTGTTGTATAGTTACTATTTCGCTAATGACACTTAGGTCTTAGTCAATATTTGTAACTAGCTGTACCCGCATGCGTTGCAATGCACTTTTTCCTACTTACTACCTACCTACTACCTACCTACTACCTACCTACTACCTACCTACTACCTACCTACTACCTACCTACTACCTACCTACTACCTACCTACTACCTACCTACTACCTACCTACTACCTACCTACTACCTACCTACTACCTACCTACTACCTACCTACTACCTACCTACTACCTACCTACTACCTACCTACTACCTACCTACTACCTACCTACTACCTACCTACTACCTACCTACTACCTACCTACTACCTACCTACTACCTACCTACTACCTACCTACTACCTACCTACTACCTACCTACTACCTACCTACTACCTACCTACTACCTACCTACTACCTACCTACTACCTACCTACTACCTACCTACTACCTACCTACTACCTACCTACTACCTACCTACTACCTACCTACTACCTACCTACTACCTACCTACTACCTACCTACTACCTACCTACTACCTACCTACTACCTACCTACTACCTACCTACTACCTACCTACTACCTACCTACTACCTACCTACTACCTACCTACTACCTACCTACTACCTACCTACTACCTACCTACTACCTACCTACTACCTACCTACTACCTACCTACATGATGTCGAACGGGATAAAAAGTATCCTATGTCCTTCTCCTGGCTCTAAACTACCTCCCTGCCAATTTTCAGCTAAATCGGTTCAGCCGTTCTTGAGTTATAAGTGAAGTAACTAACACGACTTTCTTTTATATATATAGATGTGCCCAGCCTTGTTCGCAAGGACTTTCACTTAACCTGAAATATAATCTGTGACCTGATGTATGACATAACTAATGTATTTATTTCTATTGTTTCAGCGTACGGCAAAGTGTTTCTAGTTAGGAAAAGATGCGGCATCGACGAAGGCAAGTTGTACGCCATGAAGGTGTTGAAAAAGGCATCGATAGTACAGAAACTGAAGACTGCTGAGCATACTAGGACTGAAAGACAGGTAAATTATCATTATTGAATCGTATTGGTAGACAAAACATTACCTTTTTATGTCAACCCTGCCAAAATGTCAGTACAACGTACATACGTACAATAAATACGTACATACGTACGTACGTACAATAAATAGTAATGCACAAGAACGAATTAGTATTCCTTAATTAGTCTTCATTTAGCTTTCAAATTAAGCTGCCAGAATAAAAACTTAAGAATAACTAGAAAGAATATTATCGCAACTTTCAAAGATAAAGATTCCAGACCGTCATTCGATTTAAGTTATATCTACACAACTGAATAATTTATTATAAAATCCAATAGTATATGCAAGGAGCGTTTTTATAAACTTTAATTATGGCATGACTGGAATATCTAGGTCAGTGAATAAAAAAGTAAAACGAACATTCTATTCAATAATAACATTTTTATTCCGGAATGCCTCAGGGAATGATTCTAGGTCCTCTTTGTATTTGAATTCTATCAAATAGCGAATTGAAATGTCTGTCGTATGTAAAATTGGATGAATTCAACAGGTCCTGGAAGCTGTGAGGGCGTGCCCATTCCTGGTGACACTGCACTATGCTTTCCAGACTGACGCAAAATTACACCTAATACTTGGTGAGTAGAGTTCATTTTGCTATGTTATTTTATTTCAGTAGGTAATTTGAAAGAATTCTGTAGCTGGATTTTAAAATTTCTTTCATTTTGAGTTCGATGAGTAGTTAATATAGATAAAAGAGGGATATCTTATTCACAGATAAATGTTGAATATTCTTAATTATGAACTGTTAGGCCGTTTTTCCACAACACGACAAAATGTGGTACGATTCTTAGCGCCATATATTTCTATGAATCGTTTACTACGACACTAGTAGTTTCGTGTCGTTTCGTGAGTAAAAGGTTTATAGAAGTTTATGGAATCGCTCGGAATCTTCACCAAATTTGATCGCTTCGTGTCGTGAGCGGCTAAAACGGCTAGTTTACCATGATTGTCATCATAAAATCTCTAAGTACGCAATCAACTGCCATTTTAAATAAATTATGTTCCCATTTTTCAATCCAGTAACCATGAATGTAGATCACTGAATAACTTCATTATAATAATTGATACTTCATCATAGTTCAATGATTTATCAACATTGATCGGTAACTATACATTATCTAGATAGCTATGTTCAGTCTTGGAATCGATTACAGAATAATTGGATTAAAATGTGGCGTATTGCGGAGAAATACTGTTGCTACCAAGAACATTTTGTAAATATCGGTATTGTGTACTATTTGCTGTGGGATATCCTTGAGAATTACTAGTGGCGAGTAGTAGTCAATTTCCTTTACTTCTACTTCTATAGTAAAGAGGAAAGGTTTTTGTGACGTCTTCATTTGGATAGTAGACCTCACATTTGAGTTAAGGTCTGATGCGTAGCAAAATTAATTCATCGTAGTTATTTATATAAAATTTCATCACCGTACGCTGGGAATAGCCGCGTGTTGTCAGATTCAACAAAACCCAGCACGCGACGTGGTAGGATCTATACGATCCGCCCGGCTGGCTACCACGCAGTTTTATGTGTTCCGTCGTGTGTATGTGAGAGCCAGAGGGGTATAGGGGAATCCCTCCATATCTTTGTTATTTGGATTTATCTGCTGCATTTTAACACCTGCTTGCGCTTAACATCAGGTGCGACTGCGACCTGTCAAATGCTACCAAAAAAATTCAAATATTGTGGTTGGATTTCAGCTTAACCAAATACTTAATATCATAATTGTAATAGGAGATAAAGACACGCTTGGGGGTGTGTCATTAAACTATTAGTCACTTTAAAACTTAACTCAAGCAAAGGTTTTCTTACGGCCAATAAGCGTTGACCTAGCAACGAACAAATCGTATTAATTAATACTGCAATTATCCATTATTAAAATTTACGACTGTACTCCTCCACGTGTATGTAAATTTAAAGAAACTGAATATAGTTAATAGCTCTGCGATTCTATTACTAGCTCACTGAATGATTCCTTAGTCAGTATTACAATCGAAAATTACACGCTTCGATGAGGTTCGCATTTCAGTCATGATGACATTAAATATAGCGGTTATTAGATTGAACATGAAACATGATTTTAATTGCTTACAAGTTAAACATAGAAATAACAATGTTAATGGCCTTGATGAAATAGCTTCTGAACTACTATATAATTAATTATACCTAGGTACCTTTTGAAGGAAATTAAAAGATTTCTGAAGCAGATAGAATATGCACAAATCTAGACTCGGAGACCATAAGCACTTTAGTCAATTCTTTTTGCATGCAAAAATTTACTTTACTTTTTATAATTTTGAGCTAAAATTGACTTAAGTGTTTTTGGCCGCCGCGTCTAGAAATAACACTTGCATAACTTTCTACTACCTATCGGAAAGGCAGAAAAAAATATGGGACTCAAATTATTTCCTAAAGTTAGTTTCGTGACAAGATCCAAAGATCACTAAAATAGGAACAAACCGAATGTTTGTTTGTATAAACAAACTAAGTAACTAGGTTAGTTTTTATGAAGTTGTCTGAAAGTTTGAATGTGACACAATTTTCGGTCCTAAGTGGCGCGCGCTTATTCGCTTCTCACGACCGACAAGTTCATACAAGTTAGAAACTTATCACTATTGTAATCTTACCGCAAAGAGATTTCACCAGTGTTCCGTACCTCGGAATTATCACTCAACTCGAGAAATTAGCTTTTAATAGAGATATTATTAAAGTAATAAGCCTTATATGACTAAATTCATGTTTTTCTTTCAAAGTTGATCCCATCACCAGTGGGCAACATGCTAATGACTTTACAAATTCTTTCGCTTCTTCCACATTCATTTTTAAATACACACTGGTGTTGTCTGCATCCTTTTTGAAGGATATCGCCTCACCCGATCCTTCAAAATAGGCATTAAATCAGAATTTTACTCGATGTACATGCGATAAAATCTGTTCTTAATTCACTTCTCCATTCCACGTGGTGAAAGTAAGGTTAATACCCACCCACAAGTCTAGATTGAAAGGAACAGACGACTAGACATCTCAGCCTAAATCGATAGCCCCAATGTCACCCGGGCATGAAGTCCTTTCGCCCCCAGCCGAGTCGCGGACCTTAAGGTCTTTCAACCGGCTCCTGTTGTGTAATGCTAGGGTACGCTTGAAGGTAAGGTCGATGGACCCTGTTGACATGCCAACCTCGTTGCCGTTCGAAAGTTCATGAGGGTCGTTTGTTGCGTAATTTTTAGGGGATGTGGTGCTGTTGCTATGGGAGGTATGATGATAAATAGAAGGTAGTTCTTCTTTATTTAAAAACCACACATTTTTTGATAGTTCTATGAAATTATTTGAAGGAAATAGTGATAGTCATACATTGGATTTTTTTTATAAAAGTTCCTACTATCTATGCACTGAAATAACTGCGCAAAGTTCTTAATAGACTACTTGCGTAGCTTACAATTTTAATGCTTCTTCTACTAGTTCTTCTCACCGCCAAGGCATTATATCCATTGCTTCATAATCATTACTGACTATATCCATAAATCTTTTGGTTAGTACAGCAATAAACGGAATTCTCAAGCATTTATATGGTGACCCGCATTAACCAGTAGTAACAATGTTAAAGAAACAATCATAAACAATGCATGCGATTTCACTATTAAACTTACTATCCAATTGAAACGTATGTACTCTTCAGAAATAAAATTTCATTACAACAGTAAAAGTCAACCTATACATTGATTTTTCTATACATAGTAACGCTCAATGCAAGATGCAACACAACGCGTGTATTTTTAATTGTAAATGTAACATGGTTGCTGATGCTCGAATGCCGTTACATATAAGACTTGCGATTTGAAATTCTATTGGATTGGATTAATTCATCTGGTTACAACTGGTTTAGCTGTCTGCTTTTGAAGCATCTTCTTGAGTCGTTGCTTATTACATTTCAGTTCGATCGATTGCTTCTTGTATTGGTAGATTTGTATCGGAATCTGACTTGCTTCTTAAATAGTCTTCTCGTATTCCACTGTTAGCCACGACGCACGCTTCTCTGCTAATTAAGCTGTTTGTAGGCAGCTTGAAAACGGTTACTGTAGGCTAGGCGCCTCAATGGATGGATATTTAAATTACTTGGAAAAGATCATTTTATTTACTTCAGAGCACACTTGATACGTCCATAGATTGTTAGTAAAATTTATAACTATATTAGTAATTGGCTTTTATTTAATATTGAATAGGGTAACTGGATCCATCGATGGCATTCCAGTTCCTATCAGCCAGGCAATCCATTCTTACCGGTATGGAATTTAGAAGGCTGCTGGTACTCTCTACCACAGGACGCGTCAAAGAGGCCACTCTTTTCCACACATTGCTCTGAAACAGTTCGTGCTGACCTCAGAAAATATACCTGACGCGCTGCAAAAGCGAGGCAGCCCCAACACCATATGAAAGGCCTTTCAGTTTTGGTGTCAAAGTTCTCTCAATGTTCCAAATCGCTAAAGCCCATTTGGTTTGTCTTTTGGCACATTTTAGAGAAGCAAATCCAATGGCAGTTGAAACTAACTTAAAGCTTAGACGCTTTCAACGCGAAAGCCAAATGGAATATATTTCTAAAGTTTCAAGTAGCTCATGAAGTAGTCTTTGTGTCTTGAAAGCAATATTGAAGGATATAAATGACAAAAGTAACTTACCATATTATTTATAAGCTTTTTTGTTCTAGTGGTCTGCTGAGCAGACAGGCTTATCTACGTTTATGTTCTTCTCCTTTATGAATCGCAATTGGATTGCCGTTATTATTGAAACTTATTATAACGTCTTCAACGAATTGTAGATGGATGACAATACACTTCTGTCTAGCCCTTCGAGTAACAGTAGCGTGACGGTTATTTAGAAGTACTTTATGTGCCTAGAAAGCGACCTCAACGAAGGATATATTACCAAAGTATCACACATCAATACTATGACTAATTGACTCGATTCTGTGTACGAATCTAACTCGGACATAAGCGTGTCAAGGGGATACCGACGCTACTTACGCAACGAACTACTTTTGTTTATTTTAAACCTTGTTGTAAAAGGAATTAGGTCTTCTATCTATTGCACTCCAATGCGTACGGCGGTTCGCGAAATCGAGAGGTTATGTATCGATTTATTTGGTTGTTAATCGAACGTTAGTGAGGTAAGATTGTGAGAGGTATTATTGTAAAATTTTATACAATTTGATTAAAACAAATATTCAATGAATATGTTGTTTGAATGAACTTTGAAAGGGAAAGTTGTTATTGACATTATAAAACGTACAAAACTGATGTTTAATGTTATGCTGCTAATTTCCATTTTTAAGAACCTTCCGTAAAAACCTCCCGAAGTTTTGGTGAAAGTATTTGGTAATTGACAAAATAATACGAACGAAATGACTATAATAATAGGAATGAGTAGATACAAATAGTATTTAATGACTCATACAATAAACAATCGCTGCATATTTAAAAAGTGTTACCCTGACTTATTTGAAATTTCTCCCACGGAATACGATTTCCAATGATATAGCAACTCTGTCATTCAATACCATACATCCGATTCAGTTAATAACAAATGCTATCATTATAACAGTGGCTGACAAATATTTGCCAATTAAGAATTGTATAGTCATCTGATTTGATGTTGGTACCTTATCATCAATATTTCAGCCTTCATCCAATATTCATCCAATATGGTGTGAAGAAGTCTTTTCTGTTACGCCACTCTGTACGGTTCCGTGCAATGTCGTTCGAGCAACGGTGTAGATACTCACATGACCTTTATCGAGAAGTTACTTTTAAAATTGATATCGATAAGTATATGAAATAAGAAAGTGCTCGTAAAATGAAAAGAAAAGCAAGTCAGCTGCTTATGTATGATTTAGCGTTAGTTGTCTTATGTATCACATAGGAGCCGAAATTTGTATCTTGATGGTCATCTTGGAACAGTAGACATGAATTTTGAACTCTGTTAATAACCGCAAAGAGATCAGTTATTTCGAGCAAATAATTTTCTCAAAATAGTATCAATAAACGCAACACGTTTAGAATATTGAATTAGCCGCAGCTGGTTAGACTGGAAGCCGACAAAAACATATTTAGATAAAGGCTAAAATAATGATGAGTTTCAATAGAAGTGTCTCCAAAATATTTCAAGAACAAACTGGAAGGAAAATGACAGCATATTAGTCAGATAAACAAAGAAAACTGAATGAGTAGACACGCAAATAGTATGCCCTTGTAGTGTAAGACTTCTCAGAGGTCGATACTTGTGTAGAATTGTAAACAGTTTCTTTACGTTTTGTTATTTCTAGCGAGTGTTTGATCGCGTAATCATAGACGCAAGTTAGAGAAAAGATACAATAGGGTAAACAGTAAAATTAGCGGTAGGCTGTATCTGGGTGGAGCTGAAGAGTTTGGCATACATAAAGTACATACTCCAAAATCTTCAATAGTAGCTGATGAAAACCGACATCAAAATCAATAAAATAACATTGTTCAATTCAGTTTCTAAAACATCAGTTGCGTTATCCTCATCTTGCATCTTAATTTCAACGAAATCTCAACTTGACCGTGACATTCATTGCAATGTCATGGCCTTTCAAAAACTTCGGACATTTGATGAATGACAACTTTCGACGAACTTAATACCACAAATATTATAATACAAAAAGCTACTGCATATTTCTCAGATGATCGATTGCAAGTCAAAGCAAAAATAGCACATAAAACAGAAATCTTACAAAATTCTTAAAAATAAATGCCAGCAGAAGTGTGTTAGCTATTATTTAAGATTATATTTTAACCACGACCCTGGCAAGCGAAAATATTCTTGCAAAATTCGCAATAGCATCGCCAAGGTTAAAGAGCAACGAAATACGTATTTCTAAGTCCTTTACCACAACTGAAGCCTGCCAAAAAATTAACCAAAGAAAATATTTACATAATGATGTTGAAGTAATGGTAAAACTCGCGTTGGTACTCATTCATTGTCACTCTCTTTTTTGCAAGTATCTGGGGTCATTGTAGCATTTAAAAAAGACGTGAATACCGTAATAATACACGTGGAAATAGGTAGACCCAAGGTGTTAATGATGATAAGGCTACTCTTGTAGTGGTAAGAATTATAATATTGAGGTATTATATTTTGAGAATGTAATTTATCAGGACACTGATAAGGAGGTAAAATACTCACTGTGTGGCACTGCTTACACTAAGACACTCGCCAAATCATGTATCAAATCAATGACCTATGTTCTCTTATAATTGAGTTTAGTAAGTAAAATTCACCTTAGGGCCTAGAAAATTCTTCGGTGTTAAAGAAGGCTAAAGTAATTTTAAACTAGAACTTTAGAACGAATGTTTCAAAGTCAATAATTGCTACCCTACTGTGACCTTAGCCGTCAATAGCCGACTCGTAAAAGTCAATGTATTCTCGCGAGCATAATTGTTTGTTCGCCTTTGATATTGAAATTATATTGTAATTTTTCCATATTTTCTGTTCAAGTCTTCTATGACGGCATAGAGTGTTATTTCTAATTCAATCTGTTTACTTAAGATCTTCTAAAGATTTGATATATTAAATTAATAAAGGTGACTACTAAAAAGTTTACACCTGACGTCATTCTTGAGCCCTCTTCTTTTCTTTCGGGATTTCTTAAAAGCTACAGTGTAGATATTATGTCGGCTGTACACTCTCGCCGAGACAACCCGAGTCTTAGATGCTGTCCTTTGCTATTTGGTGTTAAACGTTAAGGATAGAGATAGTGCCTCTGACTGCTTCGGCGAAAGTATACAACCGGCATTAGAGGTTTTAAATGTGAAGGGATATTTAATTTATACGTAAAAGGAGACATCTTTTTCCGTTGATCGGGGAGCGAATAATTTGAAGCACAAGAGTCGCATTACGCAATGCTTCAAGCTTTTAAAATATTCCAAAGGAATGAAGATTTACATGGCCGATATCGCAATAAAATTCTGATTACTAAATCACACAATATCACATAGAAAAATTCCTCTTAATATCCATCACGTTAACATTGCTCACAGTTCAATCCAACTCATTTCAATACAAAGCGAGAATACCATACATGATCATATTTCAAATACAAAGTTCAGAGTTGAAATTGCAAAATAGAAATGGCGACACGCTAAGCCTGACACATTCAAATCTGTTCTTACAGAGTCGTGTCAAAACCTCAATCACCGTGGACAATACTATAATTACGCGTAGAGAATATTTCTGCACATTCAAAGTTAAAAAAAAGTGCGGCATTTACCTGAGAACATGATTGCCAAACAGTATAGAGACCTACTTTTGCAGCACCTTGACCTACTGCCCCTATAGAATCTAATAGCTCACGCCCGCTCAAACTTTAATAATTAATGATAAATCTTTTGAACTACAACAGTTCTGTTGCAGTGATTGCATCTCTCACCTTGACATATCGGCTTAAATCTTCATTGTTTTATCGCGTTATATCGACTATAGATGTTTTCTTTTCCATCTTAATTGCTGATCAAGTAGGAATTTACCATCCCGTGGGTGTTGTAAGTCGACTGTTAGAAACCGGTCAATATAATGTTAGTATGTTATGAAACACGCCGTCTGCCAATTCTCAAGCGCTACAATAGCTTCTATACATCATTCTTATACAAGACCTTCATCAAAGTACTTAGTAATCTATCGATCTTTATAGAATATACGCTAGAATGGCTGACTATGTTCAGGACCCATTAAAATAATGGCGCTCTCTTAGAAATGCAACCTTTAATACTATTACATCAAATTGTTGTATAGCTACATGATTTTAGTAGTCAATAACTTTTCCGTCTTAACAAATTGCGCAGTAGATTGCAGTAACTTGATTATTATTTACTTTATTATGAACTGCATCACTTTCGCTTGTAACAAGTTCAGCTATATTAATTACTTCGTCGACATCGGTCTTAATTGATATTTGGCAACTTTCCTGATTCAGATCGGAATGGTGTTATTGTTGAAAGTTTTAAACTTTGAATAAATTAACTCGTTACATCAATATGATATTTCTGGACTCAATCAAAGTTTTAAATTGTTTGTAACTGATAAAAGGTTTGGTTGTCATGCGGAAGATGAGAGTTGCAGTTCTTGAAGATCAATAGTATGTAATTCCTTCGTCACGTGCTGTTTTCTTGGCGTTGAAAAGAAACAATTTACTAAGTCATTATTCCATCTGTTGTTAGACTGATTGAAAGAAAATATGCATTCTGCTTTATTACGCCTAGTTTCTCTTTTAGAATGTTGTAATTTTCATTCCAAGGTTTCTTCGATTTGTCCTCTTGTAGTGAACTCGTGACGCGCCATCAGCTCAATCACATCCACTGCCGAAGATAGAATAGGATATTTGACTACTTTATTAGAAATCTCGATACTGTTACAAAAATAATAAGCAACAATGAAAAAACCAATGAAATATTAAATAAAATGCCCAAATTATAAAAGATTTAAAACAGTTCACAAGACAGACAACACTACTAGCATATGACGTCATACCTTAAAACCTGCATAGTGGCTTGACATAACTCTGTACAGTATCCGTTTCGTTTGACAAGGACAGAAAATTCCTCCTCAACAAACTTCTAAAGCGTGTATCTCCTCAATTTTTTCATCGATTTTACTTATTTTTTTACATACAATGTTCTTTTATACTTTCTATAAAACAATACTAAATTGTCGTACATTTTTAATAGTCGTCAAACATCATATTTCATTTTTCAGCTGAAGGCTATTCAAATTTCAATACTCTATCATTTCTTTTAATTACTCAGCCTAGTTTTTTATCAAAATCTATACCGTTCAAAGCAATAACTACAGTTTCCTAAGTTGCGTTTCTTGCCTTGACCCAACACCGACGGACGTTTGCGCTTTTTCCCCTACTGAAGTGTTTGTAATCCATTGTTAGGTGTTGCACGTGCACAAACTACTGTTCAATGGTGTTCTAATTCTACGGGCTTTAGCGGTTTGGTGGTTTTGTTGAATTTTGTTTTGGCATTGTCCTTCTGGCGGCCTCCTTCCTTCGCTAAGACATAGAAACACACATGATGGTGGTGTTCCAACTACCCTTAGCTCCATACTGACATTAAGTGGTACCTCACACCATACATTTAGTATGAATTCATGTGAATTTTAAAACCTAATGTTATCTAGTGGAATTGTAAGTGCTGTACGTAAATAAATGTATGTCCGAATTGTGATCTGTTTGTGCATGAGTGAAAGAATATACTGTCAGAAGCATTGTGAGGGATTTATGAAAGAGGTGTCTCTAATTGTTGATATTTTTTTTAAATATACCTTCTCTCCGTTTTACTGTACGTATTTATCTTTAATTATTGTAATTGCTCCTAGACTGTTTTAATTAAAGTAATCATCCAATCTTGGATGGCTGTATCTCTTAAAGTTCCTATGGAAATTGATCGAACTATTTTTAGCTGTTAGTTCGCATCAAGTGTGACTTTTTTTAAGTTTTTCATCTGTTTTGGTTGCATAAACTTTACATGGTGTTGAGATCATATCTGGTTACTGACCGACAGATGAGGGTTCCAATGGAACCTTTGAATGATTTTTTAAATCTCTTTTCTCGTTTAACTTGCACCATATCCCACCAGCACCAAAGATTGGGAAACGCTCGACATAATACAATATCGTAATGGCGCTGATACTCGACACGGTCAGGTTGGTACGAAGATTGTGTTTTGTATTGATATTAGCTTTCTGATATATTGAGCGTTGAGGAACAATGTCATATGTCTATGAAATTATTTTTAGTTTAGTTTTAAAGTACTGTATTAGTTATCTACCTTCGGGTCCCACGTTCGACCGTGATGACGCCATCATCACGTCTGTATTCCCCGAAACGTTAGGTAGAGGTGTATATACCCTCATTTTGCTGTTATGTTAAATCCCATGTTATAGGGGGCGAGCCTACTGCTATCAACCAGGCAACAAATCCAGACTCCGGGCCGCTACTGAGAAATTTCACACGGAAAACCCAATAACACTTTGGCCGACCTCACGCACAGCAGTCGCGTTTGCAACCACTACACCAATGAGGCATTCAACGAATCTTTATAACAAATTCGTGAATAACCGTGAATCATGTCCTGAGTAAACCTGGACTCACGTAAAGATACTTTCGCTTGAAAGAAGTCGGAAAGTAAATGAAACACAGAACAGCTGTTTATTATGCCAGGCCTTTCATAGAGGGTTGACCTAGAAAAAATATGGTATTATAGTATAGTAGATAGAGTAGTAATAGTACAAAAGCGAAGGGTTGGCAACCCATCATTACATAGGGCGATTTCAATCAACTATTGAACTTTGATCTAACAACATTTCTATGTAGACTTGTTGTTTTAAGTGCCCCTGCCGGACATGAGGTTCTGGGGTCGACTTTCAGACCAGGCCAAGTGTTATTAGGGTTCCAATTACATCTGGAGGTTAGGAATGATGGCCTACAGAAGGCGATAGGATCGCTCCGTCCTATTCTCTTCGTCCTCTTTGATGGTCATCGCGATCTACCACATGTATCTAAGCTACGTGGTCTTTCGGGCGTGGACCGTTTGGTACATGCTGCTACCGCCAGCCTTCTTTATTTTGTCTGACCATCTTGCTTGCTAGTATTCGGGACTTGTACGCACGGCAGTATGAGCTGATCTCGCATTGTATAGGCTTTCCATACAAAGAGAGGTCAGCTTATACTGGAAAAGTTTGATATGTAGCCGTGTACTTGCATCAGTAAAATGTGGATCCACAGAACAACTTCTGCCCACCCCAATGCAGACGTGGCGATATAAGTAAACTTTAAACCTATCATGTCATGTCTCCTGCCCCCCGATTTAGAACGTTTTTGATAAGTCAGTTTTCTCCCACCACTAGAATCGTAGACTAAACCGAATCGGTCAACAACTGACTCAAAATCTTCTAAATCAAGTGGCTGGTGTTCCCCAAAGGGTTGGGCAGAGATTTATAGTAGGTACACCCTCATTTCGTCGCTATGTTTAAGTCCCATGTAATAAGGGGCGAGCCTATTGCCATCAACCGGACACAAATCCAGATTCCAGGCTGAGAAATTCCATAAGGAAAAAGTCATTAATACTTTTCGACAGACAGTCAACAAAGAGGGTTACAATAAAGTAAAATAAAATCATATTAGCCAAAGAAAATGTGTCGGTATAAGGGCGATGTCCTAATTGCTTATACATAGTCTGTTAACCTTCCACCTACAGGCTTATAAAGGGTTAATGGATTACCCATCAATACCTATTCTTTTTATAATAACTGATATTTATTTTGTGTTGTTGGTGAACTCATTAGGTTAATGTGATTTTGAACGTATTGAATAAATTGACTTCAAACATGTCAATTGACACGACTGGGCTTAGATATAAGAACAAAAAAAACTAGTTTTATTTATTACTAGCTGTACCTGCGACTTTGCCTACGGAAACAAGGTTACTGCTCATCACCCACACTCATTAGTGCGATAATTTGTACCCTATAACCTGACCCGCTCTTTGACGGATGTGGTTACCAAATTTAAACTGGATCTGTCCAGTAGCACTGACGTGAGGCTCAATAAAACAAACGGATAAACAGACGAAAATTCCAAAAACTACATTTTGGTCGTCAATATCTTTCCTAGGATGCCCTACACTTACTTTTTTCCAACAATGTATAATGTACAGTTTAAGCATCGTTACGATTTTAATAAATCGATTCTTGTGTACTGGAACCTGCAAAAAGCGGTAGAAAAGTACTTCGTAAACCCACTTGGTGTTGTCGCTTATTTTTTGTAGCTTTGAAAGCAAAATCATGCACCATAAACAATTGAGAACTGCCGGGCTAACAACATGCACAGCGCGACATAATTTTATCGTCTCTTTATCGCGTGCGACGATATAAGTCATATATTATCGCGCCTCGGCACGAGATAATGAGGCGACATTATCCCGTTATTCCTGTAAACGTCTACTGCTGAACATAAGCCTCCTTCTTCCCACGTATCAACACGAACTAATTATAACAATAGGTCATACTGTGATGAAAAGATTAGCGGTCAGCAAGGTCGGTAGCGAGGCTGACTGCCCAGGGGGCTCTGGACGTACTCATGGAGACTCTTTTCATTAATTCCAAGCCTCCTAATATACTCATACAAAGAACAGTCATAAGGAAAATTCAAATACTTTAACGCAATTAACTTTGGCATTTATATAATCTTATTTATGAAAGTCTTGACCCTACAGTAAATGTCAAAACTTTTAGCAAGGCTTTCGCTCAAAATTGGCGTGACGTCACCTATGACGAAGACATGACGTCACCACCGTATTGCGTCATTCTTACTACGGAGTATTTGAATGAAAGATCTTGTTACAGATAATGTTCAAATGGAATGAACCTGATACTCACCTCTCTAGAGGCTCGAGGCTAGGTAACAACCGCGCAGATCATATAGTTTGCAAGGTTAAGTTGCGCTTGCCCCGGTCAGTCCGTGGATGGGTGGTCATTCGTTACACATCGAGACCCTTCTGTGCCTCAGATAGTACGTTAAACCGTCGGTCCCGCGTGTCATACGAATACCTATGACAGTCGCTACGAGTAGTCAGAAGCCTGAAAGTCTGTCAACAGGTCTTAACTTAGGATATCGGCATTTCCCAGTAACTGTGTTACGAAGGTCTGATAGCAGCCGCTCCATATAAAATACTGGTATTTAGCATCTGGTTAGAATGGAAGACGACACCAAGATAGCTGGGAAAGGGCTAGACAGAACTAGCGCCACCAGGTCGAGCTACCCGAAACTGTCAAATTTTCCCAATCAAACTTGAACCTAATGCTTTCGCGATAAAGATGAAACTCTATTAAAGAAATTTGACAGTAGGTTGATGTGCTGGCGTCTGTACTTGAACTTTGCTGAGGAACGTATCATATTTATTCAGCGTTTTGACATAATAGACCTCTGGTCGCCTCTGTGACCTACATGTCAGACATACTTCTGAGAATTTATTATTACTGTAGTATGAAAAACGACGGCTGTATTATCAAGATGACTTAATGAATTAATCGAGACTAGAAGATGGGGAATTCACTGATAGTCTAGAGCACAGCCCCCCTGAATACCATGCGCCCCCCTTGATTTTTAAGTCATATTGACGTATCCTAATGTACGCTGTTGCTGCATTTTGTTGACTTATCGATTAATCCTAGGCTTCTGACTTCAGTCAGTGCGCAACGTTGGTCATTTTTAACGTGGAATCTATTTCTTTGTCTTCTATTTACTTTTACTTTATTTTCGGAGCTGCCGCGCGACCCCTTTCGGTCACGCCCATCTTGAGCTTTCCACCGGTTGGGAGACAACGGTCTTGATTCTATTTCACGAGAACTGATAGCGACGTCATCAGACGATGCAGATGCAATTAATATTTTTTAAATAGATTAATTTCATGTTTAATATATTAAAGTCATTTTAAACGTAAAGGAAAAGGTGACTGGAAAATATAGAACAACGGATATGGCGTAATAGTATGTAGATATGACTGAATAGCAAAAATCAAATGACTACAGGAAAGAATAAATAACTCCACAATCCACAACGTTCTCACGCAACAGCAAAGACAAAAAAGAAACAGAATTTTTCCATGTTAGTTGCAAGTTATCTTTAGCTGAGAATCTAAAAATCAAGATCCTTTTTAACCTGTTAGCCTAGTAGGGGTGGGCAAATTTATTTCATCAGGGGCCAGAAATACGCGAGAAATTTACCAGGGGGCCAGAATACCAAAAACAAAAACAATTTTGTTCTGCCAAAACTAACACTCTTGGGTCAAATAATTACGACTATTTGTTGTAGCATTTTAAAATTATCTATAAAGGTATAAGACCGAGACGGGCTGCAAACTGCAGACTGCATCCGCGGACCGCAACTCGCCGTCCAAATAACACCTTTAAGGTGCACACCTTAAAGGTAGTATTCCAACGGCGACCGCAAACTGCAACCGCAGATGACAGCAGCAGACAAGCGACACTCTGGTTCATACTCGTACAAACCAATGTGACTTGCGGCCTGCGGTTGCAGTCTGCAGTTTGCAGCCCGTCTCGGACTTGTACCCACATTGATGCTGCAAAAGCATATTTTCGAGGGCCATAAATGCTTGCTTTAAAATGGAGGGTTGGTGGGCCGTAAGTGGCCCGCTGGCCATAGTTTGCTTACTCCCTGGTCTCAAATGGGCCCCTTTTTACGGCGGTTAAAGACCATTAACCACACTTAAACACTTTCTCTTTGGCTATTAAAACATTTAGAAATGTTACACATCAACACATCATACAATTATGTGCCCTACATGGTTAATAGATGCAATTTGGTCCAAAAATAGCGCTGTTTTAGAACATGTTTGGAATAGTCATGATGCATCAGCAGTTATTACAAGTCCTTCACTAGTGCTTGCCAAACGTATTGGTGACCGGAGTCAAACTCAACTCAAACCTCATCATCATTCAGCCGAAAGACGTCCACTGCTGGACATAGGCCTCCCCCAAAAGGGAGGGGGGTTTGCGGTAATCGCCACGCTTAGCAGACGGGTTGGCGATCCCAGTATGGTTGTTAAAGTACTCAGAGAATGCTGCTGAAAGCGCACTGGTGTAGACATAGCTATAGGTATTCGTACACCTGCTCTCCGAAGCACGGAGGGGTCTCGGATGTGTAACGGACGGTCACCCATCCCACGGACTGACCGCGGCAAGCGCAGCTTAACCTTACAAGTCATATGATCCTAGCAGTAGTTTATAAGACATGAACCCTAAAAAATAAAAGCTACATATTATTAATATTAAAATGGTGAGTAGTATTCATCTCGAGTACTTTTATTATCGCAGGCAGAATATGTAGGTCAGACTTGGTATTTCGACCTAGATTTACTAGATCGTGCACCACGCCCCTTTGTCTTAAATCTGTTTCAAGTTCAATTATTACTATACTTTAATTTGATGTTACTTTATCTTTGGCCTCGTTTATCGTTAGATGATGGGTACATCCAAGTAATATTTATAGTTTTAATTCAACAGTATCTTTTTTATTTATTTATGTTCACCGATTTGTCAACCGAATTTGATGATTCTTTTTCTATTTGATATCCTAAGGTTAGATCGGTTGTCAGACTTTCGGGCTTCTGACTACACCCGTAAGGACTGTCATAGGTAATCGTATGACCGGACCGACAGTTTATTATGTTCTCCGAAGTACGGAGGGGGTCTCCATTTGTAATGAACGGTCACACATCCATGGATTGACCGCGACATGCGCAGCTTAACCTTGCAAATCATATGATCCGTGCAGGTGATAATTAGTTAATTAGCCACGAGCCCTTTCTGGGTATAAATGAATACTTTTACCAAGTCATGGTGGCCCAGAGGTTACAGAGCCCCTTACAAACTCACGTCAGTACCAATGTGACTTTCTCAATGTCAAATGTACTTCCTGAGGAAACCTGGACTTTATTGGTCTGAAATCGCCAACCCGCATTGAGCAAGCGTGGTGATCAATGCTCGTTCCTGCTCTGTATGAGAAGAGGCCTTTGCCCTGCAGTGGGACAGTTACAGCACAGTAGATATACATATAAGTTGAAGAAGTACCTCAACTACCTATAATCGCCTGAATTGACATACACAAACACGCACTGCGACAAGACTTCTAAGTGAGCTTCACAATGCAGTCAGTTACGGCTGTCATAGAGTACAATATACTCAGTATACAGTGCGTGTCTGTGTGAGTGTGACAATTCAGGCGATTTTACTAAGTCGAGGTACTGCTTCAGCTTATTGTCTACTGTGGTTACAGGCTGATAAATTTAATTTTTATGCACCAATTCAAGCTGAAGCCAATGAATTTACACAAGATGTCATGTAGCATCATTATCATTATCAATCCGACTAATGAATAAGGATTTCGTTTTCCTATTTATGTTCATTCTTGATCATACATCATTGGCATAAGTCATGAATTTCGAGTAATTCATAGTTGATGTTTAATACTGTTATTACCGACTTTGCACGGTTGCAAATGTACACCCACGCTACGTAGAATTATTACTGACATACTTAACTGGGAATAATAAGAGAAATTAGTTGTGTTTGAGTTTTGTTTTGATGGCTTGAATTGCTAGACAATCATTTTAAACTGTGTGGAGAGGGAATTAATAGGTATTTAGATGAAAAATTTCTAAGACTGTTCCGAATAGAGTTTCCGTTTCTTTTCTTCGGTTTCTCTTAAAGTTTATTAAGAATTTTGCTGTCCGTCCTTCTTGTATAATCTTTTTCGACTATTGTATTACTATGAAGAATCAAAACTTCGAAGATTCAGATAATGTTCGCAGAAACCACGCTATGCGAGTAGGTTATTAGGGTTGGGGACCACGTACCCAGCCCTCTTGTACTGGTGGCGCCTCTAAACCCATGGTAGTCTTATATTCAAATAGGTACAGCTCATGGTGAACATCTAACAATACACAAAATATCAACCCATTACTAACCTACTGGTCCACGTCTGCCTGGGAATACACCCACCATTGAGATTTTTTTTAAGCCTCGGTTGTGCAGGCTACTTCATGTTGTTTTCATTCACCGTAACAGCGATTACGCACTGCATCCGATCCGGATACGTGAAAATACGAATCTAGAGCCTAAAAAACTTGGACTGAATTCGGATATCGCTTACACACTTTTCCGATCACTGATCCAAATTCAAACAATTCAGGGGCCATCTTTGGCATATCCATTTGGCGTCCGATTTGAATCCGAGGTAATGCCATACAAACAGTACTACGGCTACTTCGGTCCGTCAATATTTCTTCCGAATTGGACACTCACGGATCACGGAGAGAAATCGGATGACGGAAGTCGGATCTAGTTCGTAAACTACCATTCAAATAGTTCTATGACTACTTCGGAACGTATTTTCTCGGATTCGGATCGGATGCAGTGCGTAACCGCTCTTAACGGAAGTGATAAAGAAATTCTGTCAGAGGTTCGGGCTGGGATCGATCTAAGACCTTTTTGCATGGAGGCAAGCGTTCAACCGAAAAGCTATCACATTCTGACTATGATGTTAACTATTGATATTTTTTTCTCAGACTACGTGGCCGGTGGTGAGCTTTTCACGCATCTCTACCAGAGGGAGCATTTTAACGAGAACGAAGTCAGGATATACATAGCTGAAATTATACTGGCTCTCGAGCAATTACATAAGGTGAGAATTACTTTATGATTTTTAATAGGTTTAAATAGTTGCGGTGAACCGTATTAAAATCTGCCTCAGATTACAATGCAGCATTGAAGCTAGAAACTGGAGAAGTTGCTAAAGCGGCAATCAGACGGTTCATTTTTCGTTCACTCGGAAGAACGTTAATTGAGTGAATGTTCATGTTTCATTTCATGTTCACTTTTGTTTCATTTAGTGTTCAGTCGTTTCATGCCGAATGAAAAAATAGGTAATGAACAAAAAATTTACCGACTGTCCCGGCTTAAGATTAAGATGGTAATGTTTTCTTTTTTTGCTTAGCCAACATTTTATTCATTGTTCCACAGTCAATTATCGACTGATTCGATTTTTATCTCATTCACAAAACGATATAACAAATCGAATCGTTAGACAACTGACTTATAAAAGTGTTCTGAATCATGGGGCTCTTCCATGAAGCACTGGAAACGCAAGCAAGAAAAGATGGATAAATATTGGCGAAGCGAAAAAAGAAAACGTCATTATTTTAAGTCCGAATCAGTCAGTTCACTTTTCGTTCATTTTCCTTTCATTCAGTCTCTTAGGGGGCTCGTAGACATTGTCAGTTCGATCTTAATAGTGTTTAAAAGTACAAAGTACCCACAAAATAATATTTAACAGTTTTCGAGATTAACCCAAAGACACGACGAACACTTGCCCTAAGAAACTTTTTCAATATTAGTTCTTCATAAATCTATTCCAACTCTTTTTACCCGACTCCGCGACAGGAAAGACAGGGTTATGTTATTATCATTTACTTTCAAGAGTGAGTGAACTCAGTTTTTGTCATTGCAGCTTTAAAATAACACATTAATTCTTGTCACATTAATCATTACAGCAAACAGCTTTTTTGTTGACTTTGCAAAGAAATATGCACTGGCAACACCTGGATAAATGTCTTAATGGCAACACACTCAGACTGAATCATAACAGGCCAGGTTGGATAGGTCAAGCATTGTTTGACCATAATAATAACACCTAGTAACTCGCTATTTATGGAATGTATTTATATTTTGTAATAAAGGTGCTTTGTTGTACATGTTGTTTAGTTTTCAATCAGAATAGTTCGATTTGTGTTTCTTTTTGAACAATAACGGTATTTAAATCAAAGTCTAAGCTGTACATATGTCAAGTTTTGTTATGAGTCAAGATCGTTTAGGCTAAAACACACTTAGCGTTCTTCTTGCGTCGTCGTGCGCAGTAATGCGCGCGCAAGAAACTTAGTCATGTAGTTTTTCCTTGCAATTTTGCACAAGGTCGGGCAGCCCCTAATTTTGGATATGTGTTATGTTTTGGTGTTTTTATGTAAATTTTTAATTTTCAACCTTGAGTGACCTCGGCGTACTCCGCCATCTTGGATTAAAGACCCTAAAAATGATTATTTATTGAATAACTCCTTATCTATGGGTTTTACAAGAACACCTAGACATAACTCATATCCAAAATTCAGGTCTGACCGACCTTTTACAAGGTAAACCCCTTTTTTGCGACCTGGGGGCTTACTATGACCTCTTAAAGCAGAACAGAAGTTGCCTGGAAGTTGAATTGCCCTGCTTTTTTGTACTATGACATCTTTAGAGCAGGCCCGCGTTGCCGAGTTGACGTTTACGAAATCCGTTCAGCTTTTTTTTGTATTGACTTTTCGTAACATGAACAAGTATTACCGTTCAACTTGGTTCAATAGTCGTTCACCTTTAGTACTGTCATGGTACGATTTTTAGCGATTCAGAAGCAGGCCTGCTTTTGAACGGAAGTTGACTGGCTGGCATTTGAACGTTTTCATAAGAGGTCATAGTAAGCCCCTTGGCGACTGGGCTATACGTTCGGCGGATCGACGTAAACGCGTGGTGAGGCCGCGCAAGACAATTTGTAGCGCGATGCATACGCGTGAAGCGACCAAACATGAGCCGCACAAGATACGCTCAATGTGTCTGTAGCCTTACACTTACCTTGTCAGTTTGTATGTTACGTTTAGGGAGTTTTATCTTAAAGCGCTATTTACCCTGCCAAATTGAAGTCTGATTTAAATCGATGGTTTTGCCGCCATTTATTGGTATTCAGAGCCTCGTCAGGTCGTGTCTTCAGCAAGTCACGTGAATGTTCTGACCCAGATTTCAGTTCCAATTTTTAATTGTTCTAATACCAACAATTTCTCCACCAGCTCGGTATAATCTACCGTGACATCAAACTCGAGAACATTCTCCTGGACGCTGAAGGCCACATCGTTTTAACAGACTTTGGCCTGTCCAAGGAGTTTTGTGGCGGAGAGAGTCGGGCGTACTCCTTCTGCGGTACCATCGAGTATATGGCGCCGGAGGTCGTCAGGAGTGGCAGTCAGGGGCATGATATTGTAAGTACAGTTTTTTTTTATTAAGGAGATTATTTTATCAATGTATATGTCCTTTGGTTCCTTTCAGATTGTGTGATTTGTGGCTTCGGAAGCCATTGCACTTAGTTTATTACATAATAAGTAACTTTAGACTACCTCGTTCGTTAAGTGGTCGCAAGTGAGGTCCTGAGTTTTATGCCCAGGTCGGGCTAAGTGTATAGGTTTTTCCGCGTGGAATTACTTAGATTCCACGAATTTACAGATCCAAATTCATATAATCCCAACTTTAATAATTCTATGCATTCAAAAGAATACTAAAACACAGGACGAGAAGTCATCTAACCCAGTTGAGTTATCGTAGCGAGTCCACAGCATAATTAGCTTAGTTGGAGGGGATAACGGGGACATCAGTTACGTAACTCTTTGCTGTATTCTTTATATACTTAGGTACTTGTGTGTCACGTAGCCCTTGTTTTTAAAGTAAATTGAATCACTAACAACAACGGATTTTTTTGCATGACATAATATTTTCATTTATTTGTCATCTTAAAGAAAAATATATTTAAAAATGTAAAACATAGTAGCCCACCGGCATCGGGAACAGAGTCCAAGCTACTGGCGGTCAGGGCTCCTGAGAAAGGAACCTCCTCACTATGCGTGCCGTGTCAAGGAGTACCGCTTTCTGTATTGAGCCCACAGCCGCCCAACGAGAGCTTCATGAGATTTTGGTTAAGCCTCTTGGCTAGTAAGCCATTGGCCGTAGCCGTAGCTACTGTTGAGTATTAAGAATTACATACATATTTGGTTAACCAATCACTGGTTGCTAAAAGGCTGGTCAAATAACTAAAAGTCAATTAGACAACTGATTAGTTAATTTCTGCGTTAAACTTCCTTTCTAAAGCTGGGTGTTAAGCGTGACACCAAAAGAAAGAATCGTTTGCATTTCTGTGAGATGACGAAATAACATCAATAAATACAGAAAAACATAATCATTTCTGAATCCTTCTCTTCTAAATTACTTAAGATAAATTATACAACTCATATCAGCCCGTTGGCGTCCACCGCTGGACGTGGGCCTCTAAACAGACCATAGATCACATAAACCTTTCAACCAGTCTGTGACTGGGCAGGAAACCACTGCATAAACTATGGAAATCCGGCTTGCGGATCCAATACGGAACACAACAAAACATAGATTGCCGACGTTACCCAAAAAGCTGCCAATCTTAAGTGGGACTGGGCCGGACGCGCTTGCCGCGTGTCCAATACCCAATAATTTGCACCGATTGGTTTCCTAAGAACGTCCTAGACAAAGATGGCGAAGAGCTTGACGTGTACATGAAATCAGTCTATCCATATTTGACACCTAAAAGAGTGGAAGAAGAAACGGGAGTGCTTTGCCCTGCATTGGGAGAACACAGCCTAAAAATAAACTATGAGAGACCCTATGGCCACATTTCTTCCTTTTCGGGAGAACCCTATGTCCAGCTGTGAACCTAAATAGCCTATTTGTTGTGTACTAATAAGGTATTGCATCAATATTTACCTGAAATCCACAACAAAGGCAATCTCTGCAATAATAAGGGCACAAGATTGTGCAAGCGAATTGCAATATATTGACAAACCAGCGGCGATCCGATACTGATTTGTGACTCATCCGATTATCTGGCCCAGTAGGCTTTGTGTTGGCCGATTTAAAGCGGTGTATGCTAGGTTTTATGATAGATATGTTGAAGCATACATAATCAGTCCATTACTGACCCGTTAAAATTAGAAGGGTTTATGTCTTAGTCAGGATTCGAAGTTATAATTATCATTGATAATTATCTTGATAAATATCAAAGATAATTATCAAGATAAATACATATAGGTTGTTAATTATCTGTGATAAGTATAATCGAAGATATTTGCCACTGGTTAATTTGTCGCATTCAACGACTGCGTGTATCGGAACACATACATATTTATTTTTAAATACTTCAGTCAGCAAACGGAGAGTAATAACACAGATTTAAGTTGGATTTTGAATTTCGATTCTTCAGATACAGACAATTCCCATCCAGTTAACGCAGTTGATGAGGATGATATTCCACTCATAAATTTAATTAACTAACCTCCGGTTTCTGAATTGAGAATTCGGGATAAGCAATACTTAAGTAGTGTTTAAGTACGGAGTTGTCAAAAAAAATGCTTTGAAATCCGTAATTTTTTTGACAACTTCGTACTCAAATGTTACTTAAGTACTGCTTATTCTAGAATTCTCAATTCAGAAACCGGAGGTTAATCCACCATGCTGGCCTGGTGATGGCGGACTTCATTCATCGAGACCTATTTGGAGCCCTCTCAGATGTGAAGTTTTTTTAGTAATAACAATCTATTGAGATTGGAAATCCATTTTCCATGCGTGGTTGGCAATGTTCCCTGTGTTCATATTAGCGGTCTATGAGGAATGCATTTACGGACTAATATGAAAAAATTAAGAATGAAACATAATAACATTACTGGGGTCCGAAGACAAAACCGATAAAAACATGGACTTAAAAATAAAAAAATACAAATAAATATTAGCCTGTAACTATCCTGCTGTAGGGCAAAAGCATCTTCTCTTACAGAGAAGAGGACGAGCATTGATCACCACGCTTGCTCACTGCCGGTTGGCGATTTTGAGACCATTAAGTCCAGTTTCCCTCACGATGTTTTACAGACGAATATAAAACTAAAAATTATGAATGAATCAAAATACAGATTACTGGGGCCCGAAGCCAAAACCGATGGAAACACGTATTACCTACTTAAAAATAAATATTTAATACGTATTAAAACAAAAATCATTAGCTAATTCTGGTACAATTTTCGCAGCAAATTACCCGCATTGTCAACAATAAATTGAGTCAGCTGTTCTCATTGAAACCGAATAGACGGTAGAAAGTTAATGTACAACACTGACACATTCTTTATATCACCTGTCCTAACTTAGCACGCCATTATCACCTGTATTTAATGTGGAATAGAGGGGAGAATGGCTTGTACACTTTGAATCAAAGATGTTTATCGTGCAGATGCGTACGTGTGAATTGGTCGATTGCTTGCAATTATGCGCTTCTGTCACGGTTAGCGGGGTATCTTTTATTTGTTTTTGAACTGTTATAAAGTATTTAAAGATTCAGTAGAATGTTAAGGCTTAGAAAAAAGGTCAGATTTTGAATTAGGCTATGACAGATAGAATAGAAAAACATTTATTCAAATTGAGACATAACACAACAGCAACAGAGTAAAAAAAACAATAACAAAGAATCCCAGCAGTGGGACAGTTAAGGGTTGATTATGATGCTGTCCTGTAGGAATTACTTGAAGTGTAGGTACTAACACTTCAAGGAATTCAGTTACATGTAATCTAGCATCAAATTCAAACTCCTAGCGTTTACTGAGAATTTTCTAAGGGACAGGCTCAATATAATTTCGCCAGATTTGTCAAAAAATCCTTTAAGTACCAAAACATCTCGCCTGTATTCCCAGAAGAGTTGGGCAGAGGTTTATAGTACACCCTCATTTCACCATTAATTCCCATGTAATAGGGTGCGAGCCTATTGCAACCGGACATAAATCTAGACTGCTGCTGAGAAATTCCACACGAAAAAAACAAAACACTCGACCTGGGGATCGAACCCAGGACCTCACGCTCAGCAGTCGCGTTTGCGGCCACTAAACCAACGAGGCAGTCCTTTTAGAAAACTGTTTGTTATTGTCAGTAGAAATTGCAGTCAGAGTACTTAGACTTACTAGAGAAACAGTAATATAGCTAGGTTTATATAGCCTATACGTGACAATACTCCCATAAGTCGCAATGGGTTGAAACGCAGGGCTGTCTATGTTCAAATTAAAATTCATGTATTGGTGTGATTTTTGGTACATTTAACATGAGATCTTAATAATAAATAATTAGTTCCACTTCACTATTTGCATAAAGCAAAGGCCATTGACGGCAGTAACCAATAACCGATCTCAATCCGAAATCTCTGGTTTGATGTAGGTTTTTGATAGAAACTCAATAGAAAATAACATAACATCACGCCTGTATTACCCCAAGGTTTCGTGTATAGTACACCTCCATTTCGCGGTTATGTTTAAGTCCCATGTAATAGGGTGCGAGCCTATTGCCATCAATCCGGCACAAGTCCAGACTCGGAAATCAAACCACATAATCCAATAACCGAAATTCATAGTAATATTAAAACCCTACATGAAACCAGAGATTTTGAACAGAGATTAGTTTTTGGTTTCAGCCGTTAGCCATATTCTTCCAAATTCAATCTTCTAGCTATTTTGTTAAATTCCTGTATAATTTGCAAAGATCGAACAGTAAGCGTTTTTTTTTATATGGCAAGAACCCTTTTTTTGCGTCTCACTTTTCCCCATTTAAAACTACCAGGTCATCGACAAATTTAAATCTTGGCAACCCTAATTGAGAGCCCTATCGTCTACAAACACTAGTAACCCACTTCTAAGCTAACTTACAAGTGGCCAGTATTATAGTGTTGTAATACCTAATACCTGTGCCAGTTTCATACAGCCTAGTGTCACTCGGAACTATAACCTCTTTTGAGGATCTATTTGTACTAACGACACAGATTTAAAAAAAGAACTACAGGTTTTTGACCTCATTCTGTTGCCAATATAAAAAAAAACCTGTGTCATTTTTATGCAGCCTAGTCTGACTCGGAACTATAACCTCTTTTGAGTATCTGTTCGTACTAACGACACAGATTAAAAAAGTGCACAGGTTTTAGACCTCATTCTATTGACAAAATTACAAAAAAGAAAAACCTTTCCCAATTTCATTCAGCCTACTAGTCTGGCTCGGAACTATAACCTCTTTTGAGTAACGACACAGATTAAAAAACGAACTACAGCTTTTTGACATCATTCTATTGTCAAAATTTAAAAAAAAAAAACATACAATGTAAGATATTAAAATTTGCATTTTTTTTCTAAATAATTTTTTATAAAGCCTCAAAATACATAAATTAAAACACGTAATATTCGCATGATAGAAACCTGTACGCGTCGTGTCCTATCCTTGTCTAACTTGTCGATAATACGCATCTTGTGTCTCTTTCTCGCTATAAGACCGTGACCTACATGGTCGTTGCGATGTTGCGCTAATTCGGGTACTATCACCGAGTACATATTGCTAATATAATATACAATGATATATTATGTACTCAGTACTTCTATCTTATTGTGAAAGGTTTCTCGAAGGGAGATGCGGTAGAAACTTTCACTGCTTTTTAAGCGTAATGGCTTTGTCGTTTTGTCGAGAGTACTTCCTTTTATGGTATGATTTTCTATGCGTAATATATTATGGTGGATGTTTTATTATTATTTTTTATAGTAATATTTTTAAATCGTCTCTTGTTTTTGTTTTATTCATTGGTTTAACCGATTGTGTCCGTACTAAATATAATGTCAATTTGTCAATTAAAGCTTCAGTTTTAACTGTTACTTAACTAACTTTAAGTGGGTTATAAGGTCTTTCATTTTCAGAACCGAATATTTACGGGTTTTCCAGGACTTTATTAATTCAGCTTATGGACTATAAGAGATAGGTAGTCCTGAAATACTGAAGCTAGTATAGAATCTTTTTTATTTCTTCTTTATCACCCATGCTGAGTGTGGGCTATTCTTCTCAGTGTTTAATGTCCAATTTCCCCCAACCATTTTTACAATGTCGTCAGCCCATCTAGCCGGCTGACGCCCGACACTTCTTCGTCCGGTCCTGGGTATATAATCTTCATCATTCGAAAGACGACCACTGCTGAACATAGGTCTCTCCTAAGCATCGCCACATCGACTAGTCCTTTGCTTCTGGCATCCAGCGGTTTCCCGCGACCTTCACCAGATCAGCGGTGAAGGGAGGGCTTTTTGCGGGATGCCTATAATATTGTAAAAATGACGTTCAAAAAGAACTAAGTAATTCTAGTCTATTTTGAATAAATGAGTTTTGAGTTTGATCATCGGTCCACCATGTGGGAGGCCTGGCCTACCCACGCTGCGGTTCCGGTTCCGGTACGCGGTCGACACTCTAGAACCTTTCGGCCCCATCGGCCATCGGTTCTGCGAGCAATGTGCAATCATACTAATATTATAAAATTAAATGTGAAAGTTTGTGAAGATGGGTGAATGGATGTCTAAATCACGTATAAGCGGAAGATAGCTCATGTACTGGAATTAACACATAGGATACTTTTAATCCGGGTACATGAAATTCCCGTAGGATGCGAGTAAAACCACGAACAACTGCTAGTATTCAAATCAGGGTTTCTCAAACTTTCAGCTCCACGAACCCTTGTTAAATTTTCCAGGTGATAGCGAACCCCTTAACCAACTAATTCATTCCCCCCTTCCCCCCAAAGAAAATAATAAAATTGACTGTTGAAGAAAATAAGGTTTTTATTTCAATAAAAGGTAACAAATAAAGTGCCAAAAGAAACATCTTTTTAATATTAATGTGATGGGTGTGCTTGTTTCTTGTCGCAAATGGCAAGCCGCCATTACGTAAATCTTGTCGCGAACCCCCTGCCGTCGAATGGCGAACCCCTAGGGGTTCGCGTACCCCACTTTGAGTAACCCTGGTATAAATTAATAACACTTGATATTATTCTAAAACAACATAATAATTACTTGCAATAAACAAAGGTCGAACAGTTCGTGTGTAAAAACGCAATGAATTTATCGCAACGAGGAAGAGTGCCGTCGAGAAAATCCTGTCCTCGGTTTCAATGTCGTCGGCGTTAGGTAAACATTGTAGTGCGCATGTTGTGAGGGGTGAGGGGTTTAATAGAATATGTTGCTAGAACTATTGTGGAACTAGCTGGATTTAGGAGGAATTGGTGGTGATTTTGTTCTGGATGTACGGGACCATGTATGATGATAAAGTCCTCATGGACACCCTTCGCCCGGGGAAGGCGATGGGTTATGCCAGACTCGTACCGCCTTAGAGTGGTTACGCACTGCATCCGATCCGGATCCATGAAAATACGGATATAAAAAACTCGGACCGAATTCGGACATTGCTTTTCGCACTGCATCCGATCCGAATACAGATCTAAAGTCTAAAAATCTCGGACCGAATTCGGATATTGCTTACGCACTAATCCGATCTCTGATCTAAATCCAAGCAATTCAGGGGCCATCTTTAGCATATGTCCGATTTGAATCCGAGGTAATGCGAAAGCGTTCATACAAACAGTACCACGGCTACTTCGGTCCGTCAATATTTCTTCCGAATTGGAGACTCATGAACGACGGAGAGATATCGAATGACGGAAGTCGGATCTAGTGCGTAAACTACCATACAAATAGTTCTATGACTACTTCGGAACGTATTTCCACGGATTCGGATCGGATGCAGTGAATAACCGCTTTTAAAAACCTACGGTGTTCCTTTTCATAACCTTTGGCCAGAGTCGCGGGATTCGCAGCTGCATGTATCGCAACCCCGGCAGGTCTCTCTCTCCTGCTGTTGGTCAGGTTCGAACGAATGGGGTCGACAATGATGTGGACACGATGCCGAGTTCAGGCGAGCCACCTTTGATTTGTGCAGAAAAACCGATACTGTACCGAAGGGAGACGTTTTGTGTCGAGCGATCCCGATGCCGATGGTGGTAAGGCACACCAAACGAACCGTATACACGGCGCTGGCCTGCACTCGGCCAGATAGGCGAGCGACATAGAGCAATGGCGAGGCTAGACAAATGGGATTTTTATAAGTTGGTACAACATGTATTGCCGGCTTTATAATTTTCTTATTAAATGCCTTATTCTATACGAAATAACTCACATTTATTTGTCCTACATTTTCCAAGTTTGCAAACATCATATAAATACGAACAATCCGTCTAAAAATTCTAGTAAGTACGCCGAAACTCGACTCCAAAGACCTTGACCAGCAAGTGCTAGAGAATTCTACTGGGATTCGGACTCGGTTTATATTTTAACTAGAAAACGAATTTCATTTGTGCACTGTAGTTTTGTGCTACTGGGAATTTTAGCGAAATAGAGAGTTAAATGAAATTATAATGTATTTTGTGCTATGCATCTTACTGTGAAGCGAAAAAATACATGTTAATATTAGATACTAACTGCCTTGCTGGTCGCAAGCTCGACATGAGCGTCAGGTTCAGTCCAGGGTTCCATCCGCAGGTCAGCCTAAGTGTTATTGGGTTTTTCCGTGCAGAATTTTTCAGTAGCAACCCGGATTCCCGATTTGTGCCCGGATGATGGCAATAGGCTCGCCCCCTATTACTTGGGACTTGAAACGGCGAAATGAGGGTGTACTACACTTCTGCCCATTCCTTCAGGGAACGCAGGCGTGATGTTATGTGTTCGACATTATTGATAGTATCAATCTGATGGCTCTGATTGGTTGAAATAATTAAGAACATATAAGGGTACTGCCATCTGCTTTCATGCATCATCAGAAGTTCCACCATAATACTGTTTCTTCTTAGTTTAATATGCATCACAATACAATTTTCTGAACTAAATTAGAATAAATCATTGAATTTTTCCTCAATTATCATCTAATAGCTCGTATCAGTGTAATCAAATATTATCTAAATTGTGGTTGATAGAGCGACTGAAAAAGCAGTTGACATAACTGACCTATTTATGATCATGCTGTTGACCTATTTAGCTGTCGATAAAAATGATAAAAAAACTGCATGTGTATATCTAATTGTGGTATTCTACAGATAAATTACAATATAAATATTCGTCTCTTTTGGTTCAGTGATAACAAAAAGATTCTTATACAAGGTTTTTCGGAAAGAGGGTACTAAACCGAAAAGGTGTTAAAGTACACATAATAATGAATAACTTTTGTTCTACCACTTTCCCCAAAAGTTTAAGAGAAATAGCTGTTCAGAGATTTCATAAAAATACGCTAAAATCTTATCTATCCTCAGCTATGATTAGCTGTGTTCACATTTTAGGTCATATTTGGTCACGGATTAGAAGCTCCATTTTCTGAATTCGAAAAAGCTAAAACAAAAATCATTTTGCATTGAAATAAAAATTAACGAATTTTGACATTTTAACACTTGCTTTAAAACAGTCAGCTTGCAAATTATGATTACGAATCTATCTATCTATTTATGTAAAAATGAATCCCTATTTCCCTTGGTCACGCCATCACGCGTGAGCGGCTGGACCGATTTCGCTTTTTTTTGTTGTTGTGTATTTTATTTAATTAAAAATGAAAGAAAATTTTGAAGTTAAAAAAAAAATATCTCAATAAGTCCATATTCTTCATTTGTTTACCGCATGCATGAAAATGGTTTTAACTTTTTGTTACTATTTTGATTTTGTTTCTGAAGGTAGGTAGTAGGTAATTAGTAGGTAGGTAGTAAGTAAGAAAAAGTGCATTGCAACGCATGTCGGGTACAGCTAGTATAAAATAAAATATGTTTCGTCAAGCACGGCATTATTAGCCTCCAGGTTCTCCTTATACTTTGCCCCGTTCGTCATCTCTGTCCTCTATCCATTTCTATACCGTAAAGGAGGGTACATGAAGTCTTCCTAGAATACCATGGCAATTATATAACCATAAACAAACTATGAACATTCAATCACAAAGCAATACATGAACTAATTACAATCTCCAAGTATATCGTTACACAATAACATTGTGAGTTAGTCACCAAGGCTGCCAGTGCGCAGACTAGGTATGGGAAACGACAGCAACTGTTTAGAATTAATTATGCTCGCGTGTTATAGGATGTTAATGTCTAGAATTTATATGGAAAACCCATCAAAGAAGGTCTAATCAACATGGAATCTGTTTTTGGTAGTAGCCTGAAAATACATAAAGAGGTTGACAGTACTGGGACTAGAATATTCTAGAACGTTGATTTCTCTACGGGGAACCTTAAAAAAGAAGTGTCCTGGGGTGATGCCGGGGAGTGCGAGGTTCTTACCGTACTAAAACTCGCTCGACGGCCATCTGTAGCACAATAGTTTGGCTTCAGTGACTAAGCTATGCTTTCTGGAGACATGTGCTACAAATGGCAAGACTGAAGGTGAGGGAAGACTTATTGTTTTCTCTCTTTATTTGTGATGTAAACGAACACATCGTATGGAAACCTGCACAACGGAGAGGCCTTAAAAATAATGATTTCGATGGTGCGTGTAGTCCGCTAGCACCAAGTCAGCGTGGTGGATTATGGCCTGAACCATTCTCATTCTGAAAAGAGGCGCGTGCCCAGTATTGAGCTGATGATGATCACTATATTTATGATTATTAATGCAACTCCTTGTAGTTTGCAAATTTATGAACGAATAATGCACTGGAAACTTGTTCGTTTTTTTTCCGAATCGCTATTCAAAAGCAAAGTGAATATGAAATTAAAAATGCGCATTGCATTTCAGCAATACATTTGCCTTCCAATAATGAATCGGAAAGTTTCTCGATTCCCTATAATCGAGAAAATGCTATAGAAGGAATAAAAATACGAATGGAAGCAATAAAAGCAAAGGATGTATAGTATGTATCTATTTATAGGAGTTTCTTCTCGATGTTCAATATTTTAGTCTTGATATGTGTACAGGAAAACTTATAATGTTGAAGCTTCCGGATTTCCGATGCTTTGATATTTCCCTATCAAGGCTTCCAAGAAAAAAACCCGATCACGTTTATTTTTATGGATAAAATCGCATGTTTACTTTACTAATTATCAGCCTAGACTACTCAACTATTACATCTAATCAAATGAGGAGGAATATCTGTAATTTACGCGGAGCGTCTGCAATTTTATCTCCATGTACATTTCCAGTATGATCTGATCCCGCATCTTATAGGCTTTCCGTATAATGAAAGGTCAGCTTATCCCGGAACTTTATAACTTGAAATGTAGCCGTGTGTACTGATTGATACTTTACATTTATACTGTTATCCTTAGATTACACCAGATGTTGAACCTTCGTGTTACCAACTGCCTGTAACATCATAGGCTTTAGTGATAGTGTATATGATTGCTTAGCAAGATCATACAAGGTGAAATTGCTATCAGCATTTATCTTTCTTACTTTTACAACTCACCAAAAGATAAACAAGATAATCTCTTTATCTTGCAATACCAAAATCTCAAAACATGTGCAAAAATGGCGAAGTTCAATAAGTATAGTTCTTTGTTATTGTATGTGCAGACGAAGTATATTTTTTTATGCTCCAGTCCTAAGAAGGAACGTATGACAAATACAGAAGGCATGCGATTCAACCGTAGGAAACGTCATTGACCGATCCTACGGTGTTGATGCTAAATTAACTAGAAAAAATATACCACTACCTTTTGACCAAGACATAGAGTCCAAAATTGAACGATTTACTGTTGTAGAAAATTATAAAAACGCAAGTGAACATAAGGTAGGTAACAATGCCGAAATATGACGTCCAAATGAAATTGGACCTAAATGAGTGGTTCAAAAAGTCTTATTTTGACTAAACCATTAATTGGTCCGTGATAAAAATAGAATTATTAATACTAATGAATCTTTTGTTCAAGCAAATTAGTGTATTATACTAAATACAATTGTGGCATTAACTTACCGAGTTTTTGCAAGTAATTTCGATGCAGTAAGTTTGAATGTCACGAAACGGATCTATAAAAGCCTCTTATTCAGATAAGTTAGATACAGAAACACACTCTGAACATTATAATCACGTTTTCTGCAAAGGGGAAAATTCTCGTTTTGTTTTAGATGTAAAGTTACTCCATTGGGAACAGTATATCGCAGTAAGGCTTCGTGTTCAATTGAACATGAAAGAAAAGAGCTTATCACAATAATAATAGTACTACTTTGTAGAAGAAATGGTCTAAAACTTCATAAAATGGTTGTTTGAGTTAAAGAAACTAACAGTAAAATTTTAGAAGAATTTGGCACTAGCGCCCCACCTACAATTTGATATGCGATTATGTCGAGCCAAAAGAAAGTTTATCCAAAAATTTGATAAGCTTTCTTTTGCATACATATTTTACATAAGCAGCTGTGTTCCGGTTTGAAGGACATGGGTGCCGGTCAATTACAGGCACACGAGACTTTCCAACTTTGTCTCTAAGCTTGACAACGCATAAGCAATCCTCTTGGTGTTGTTGGTGTATATGTATAGGCGGCGCTAACCACTTACCAGTGGGCCGTCGCCTTGTTGCCAACCTATTACATCTAAATCAAGGAATAATACTACGAAAAGTAAAAATTTCTAAATGATGTCAGTAGCGTATTGTATTTTTTGAAAGATTCTTGAAAGACAATAATGGTTGTTAGAGGTGACTGAGCTATGGAATCTGGTCGAAGGGCAGAAACATCCGCCTGCACTTGTTTCAATTTCGAATAAAATTCTTTTGAAGAGATGCCGATGTTCTGCGTAAATTTTGTACAGGCTGCATCATGGACACAATGATTGATTGTGTGCTTACGAATAAATGCTCAACTCGTTCCTTTGATTAGGATTTTCCTCATAAAGCCTGTTATGTTAGTTATTTGCCTGGAAAACACTAGAATGAACAAGACTAATAGCTATTACATTAACATCAATGAGCCTCCAGCAGTACACCTTACGCATACCCACGTAAATTTTCAAGTTTATTAATGTGTCACCTTCGGGACTCTTGCGCACGTTAAAATAGAGCGGGACGCTATTATTAGCGCATAACTGTGTGAAAGAGACGGATATATGTATTATCGTTGTCTGCCGGAATGGCATGTAGCTGATTGTTTTCTATTTATCTTTGTTATTGATGTCTGGCTGACTGTACTGGATTACAGCGGTCATGGAATACTTATGGCCTAGTATATTTATTTTTCTGTATTCCAAAGTTCTCGAAGAAGGAAGGTTTTGACGAGTTTTCTACAACTTCTTGGAAGGGTTTTTTGAAATGAAAATTGTGATTTACTTTAACTAGAATTTCCTTGTGAGTCTTGTCATCAAAATAAACATAAAAAGTCAAACAAATCTTATTCCTTTTAACTTTTCTACTATTTCATCCAATCGTCAAATAAAAGATTGCACTGCCAAACTAAAGACCTCGTGAGAACAGGAAAATGGCAACAGGGTATCTCCGGAAGCTGAAGGCTTTCTCAAATCCGTTGTGTGACTTAAGTTAACTCGGTGTAATAGCTTCCTCACTGCAAATAATTGTTTTATCTTCCACTTGTTTGTATTATTCAACTGTTTTAAAGTAAAGGGCTTCTTGAAAATTGAGCTAAAAGGGAGATTTTCAACGACAGTTCTAGTTACGGTAGATAGAAGAAGAAATAAAAGGCTACCTTTTCTTGAGCATTTCAACTTCTAAAGTCGAATAGAATTACTAAGTTCTTTTTGAACTTCGATGTTTCAAAAGACAGCCCCCATAAACGCCCGCCCGTCATCGCTTCCTAGTGTGCGTTGTGAAGAAGAAACAACAACAAGCTTCCTAGCGACGCATATCTGTCTGTCAAGTGAATAAATTTAATTGAGTCTACATACCGAACAAGGTAATATTAATTACAAGAATTAAATTATACAAATTGATGATGATAAACAATGTAACAACACTAAAATGATTCCACAAAATATAATTTTTGCAATGTCCTAAAACAAAACCTTTTACATAATATGTTGTATGCCTCGATCAGCAACAAATTAGGTCCAATGATCCTTTATTTAGAACGAAATGAATACTCCCGTCATGGCAAAAGACCCCTATTTATTCAAATTTCTTGCACGAAAACCAGGAAAAATATGGTCCACATTCTTCAAAAGATCATCTTGTGTCAGAGGCGAAATGCGAGAGCCTTACTAAATCAATCATAATATTCATGCGTCCTTGCTCCCTCTGTGAGATTATTTTCAGTCTGTATTTGCATACCTATTTGCTTGGTCTAAATTCGTTCCCCTAAGTTATGTCCATATGATTTGATAAGACCTTGATTATGTGATAATGTAGTTCCCGTTAAGATTGAGGATATGAGTCATTGTTCCGAAATAAGATTAAATCATTTCTCAATATGGACGTATCATTTTCCCGATCTATTTTCATTTCATATTTATGGGATAGTTTTTATCTCTTTAAATAAGCCGTGCTCCAAGGTTTAGCTCTGGAGATGAAGGTACACGTGTCACCGATTTTCACACGACCAGCAATCCACTTTGTGCATTACTTCTTCGATTTCGTGTACACGTACAGGTAATGCCTTATTTAAAACCAGACTATCCGACTTTCATTTTGAAAAATGCCTTTTTAATCTTGGTTTTTAACCTTTCTCCTGTTACCGAATAACGCTCTACATTGCGGTGAGCTTGCACAACCTTTCACTGGTGATTCAGAATTTCTAATTAGCGCAATCATTGGATATCACGTAATTCGTATGTAAACAGGACAAGACAATGGTGATGCGCTGCTATATACAACATTTATTGCGATTAGAATCAATTGATATATGTTTGCCGTTACAGCCTCAACGGTAATGGTTCTATAGATCTCCGTGTAATTATTAGTTAAACATTTAACGTGAATTGATATGAACGAAAAAAAAAGTGTGTCACTGTAATTCGGTAGAGTTGAATAGACATAAATTTTAATGCTTTCTATCAAATCAAATCAAAATATCATTAATTCGAATTAGACTAGAAATCAATTACTGCTTCTTGATTGTCACACAATAAAACAGCCCTCAAAAATGGCCGCCCTTCGCCGGTATAGGCCTAATATCTTGTTAAGATTGTATTCAAAAAGTCACATAAAATGTCCCTTTTCATAACATGAAGAGTCTCATAATGAATCAATTTGAATGTTAACGATTTTCGGAGCGCAACCTAATTTGTTTGATTCAGGGCAAGCTATTAGTCATACCAAATTATAATATTTGTAACGGCACATAACTAATGCCATAATTTGAAATATCGCTCCATTCAATCTAACTCATTTGTTACTTGACCTAAATTCTTGATATAATCCAAATATAACAATCCAAAGTAGGCTTAACATACTTAAGTGCACTCAAGATCCGTATGAATCAGATGATATTTTAGTGCCAAAAGCCGAATTATGGCGAATTAACTTAACCTCACTCGTTTAAAGTACATTCGAAAGGAATAATGAAACTCATTAATGAAACAGAAAAAGAAAACACGACGCAGATAAGTCGGGTATCATGTGAAATGTGCCACCAAAACCGGCGCGAGCGCAATATTCAAAATGGCTGCCGCTGTATGTAGGTCACGGCAATCGGTGCCTCGGTGGCTGCTCTTATGATTTTTTTAAACCCGAAACCAATTTTAGTTCGCAATGTTTTACTTCGTTTTGTGTAATGTTAAGTTTATAGTAAATTTGATTAATGTTTGTTTTTGTTGGGTGACGAAAATCTTCGTCAAGGGCGAAAATAGCGGTGAATTCGCCGTAATTATTCTTATTGATTCTCAAATTATTTAAAGCCTTTTCAGAAATATTAGTAAAAAAAGGTTATAAAGTTAGACAGTCACCGTTTATCGTCGTAATTATAGTTTCAATGCCATATCCTTGTACAAAAACGCGGCCTTGACTTTAAGATAAATGTATAAAAACATAACGGAATATTTGAAATGTATCTAGGCAAAATAATGAAGTTCACACCAACAAAATTTTAAATAAAAAGGACTTAACATAACAAAATTGACATTTTATGTACATTTGATGTGAATAATGAAATTAGTAGATTAAGCATGAATATAATTAGTGCCACTGATTAATTTTATTAGTTTTTTAACTTTAAAGTTGATAAAATATTTGTCAGTAGCAGATACATGACGAAAAGGTGTTACCCTCGCCACTTATTGCTTCCTCCTGTCTATTCAGATCTTAAAACCTTTATAGCATGGTATTATGAGGTCCTTGCCTTATCTTTAGTATATACGTCAATGGGTTGAGCCACCTGTCTCTTTGGGTGTGAACTATTACTAACGTGAATATTACTAGTGCCAAGAATACTCGAAACTGATATATGAATGTGTTCCACTACTACTACTCACTATTTAGTTGTGATCTGTAGCTAAAAATAGTCTATTTCAGCTCTCCTCATGTCTTATGAGACGATAAAAGGTTTAAACAAAATAGATGGACGACAGTATTCATCTGTTATGACGTCACAGTACTGCACAAATCTGGTTTCCTTAAAGGTTCAAGAGGTCATACATCTGTCGCCTCGCGTAAAATCAGAAGCTTATCACATAAATCAAGAAATAAGTGATAATGAAATACTAGTGTCACTCAATCAAGTTCTTAACAAAGCACTTGATACAGTTTTAACGTAGGCAGGTGTTGTTTAAATAAATAAGAATATTTTAGCACGAAGTTCATTGTCATTTGAGGTTACAGTTGCTTGGACTTTAGTCTTTTGCTATAATTCTTGCCGCGAAATTAGTCAGCATGACTGGTAGGTTTTTAAGCTTTGAAATTTGCTACGTTTTTTGCTAGATTACTGTAATCAATATTTGATTTTTACAATCTAAGCTTTTAGGAAATAAGTCTTAATTCAGTTCTGAGTTTTGACCCTAAGAAAAGTACACGAAATGTCAAGAGATATAAAACCGTTTAAATTTGCTTTATCTTAATCCATTTGCAATGAAAGCAAAAACAATTAGCAGTCTTTGAATATATTTCGGTAGCATCTATTTATAAATTTACCTTTAGGTGAAAACGATCATTAGTGGCTCGTCAAGCTACATTATACGTCTTTGCACTTTCTTTTCCTCAAATATCAAATGCCTTTGTATCTTTTTCACCAGCCCCGTTTTCTTGTACTCCTGTTCTCGTAGCAATTAAAAACATTAAATGGGTATGTTTATTTGCTTCGCAAAGTATAAATATAAATAATGTTTAGGGTCTCTTATTTTAATAATTTCGAGACGGAAGTTAACGAGTTGATGTATTTCATTTTTATGTTGGAAAAGATGTATTTATTACTTGCCTGCCTAACATGATAATATTATATCGTATATTTCGCATACCTCATCTCTTTTGGTAATCTTGAGTCTCGTAACAATGAAATGGGAGAAAAATCAACAATTCTGTTGAAGTATCTTCAAAGCTACACCAAGTTACTCACAATTGTTAACCAAATGTTTGTACATTAGGGGTCTTTACGACGATCTTACAAAGTTATTCAATCATCATTAACCCACAACTTAATGTTAGCTTGAATTTTAACACCTTCCATGTATTTAAGAGCGAAAGTGCATTCATTTGCACATCAAGCATCATCTCTGTTTACACAAGTCTGGTCTGCTTTATTAGATTTTATGTTCATCTTGATTAATAAAGATTATTGGTACCTTTTGATATATTTATGAGCGTTCTGTTAATATTTTTCTACTGACAAGATATTAGATGTAGGGAATAAAGTGCTGCTAAAAGAATCTGCTGAAAAAATGTATATTACGAAATGAACAGCGTTCATTATAACAATACTGACTCGGGTCGTCTAATCGCATAGAATATTTAAAGGCACAATACCTTTTTTATACCGACGTTGCGACCGCATTACACCGGACGTGGTCACGGCTAGACAAAGGTATTCCGAAAAACGTGAGCGTTCGTCTTCTGAGCGAGCCACTAGTAAGTTTAAAAACATGGATACCGTACATCTGAAGACAAGAACACCATATTTCTATTGCCAAATGATGTTAATTATGGCACTGGTCCTTTCATGTCGGCTACTTCAATGTAGCAGGTCCGTGTTCAATTCAACAGTGGACATCTTCAGCTGATATTTTAAATGCATTTATTTCTATTATAATGAAACAACTTTCTCGGAATATACCATTACATTAATGACTAAACGGAGCTCTAATACACTTTTTTCAGTTCCGTAAGCCATGCAGGCAAAATTGCTAGCGAAAATTCTAAATTCCATTTCCCTAGTACAATTCTTTTTAATAGGCATGTTCAACATCTTTGTTCGTAGCTCACGACTCATATGTTTGTCAAACAATGAAAACCAATCATTTACAAGGAATGTCTTAACTCGATTTTACCCAAACCTGGCTCGCATTACGTATAAATAAAATAATTGCACGTAAACAACTCATTTGGTACTTCAACTGCATTATTTATCACGTCATTATATTATTCAGTTGCTCAACGTACAAACCAACTAATGATGTATATTTTATATACTGTTACAAAACAAGTCTATTGGGTCTCAGCTCACAACGGTTCGCGAATTCCTTTCAAGAGAAGTGAAAGCCAACCAAATAATACGTTTATCAGAGCGAAACGCTTTTCGTCAATGTACTTCATTGACAAAACGCCTAGCTCTGTACTTTCGAAGATGCAATGAATGAATATTATTATTGCATAAAGCTAATTTTAAAATGATTTATTTTCGCACTACCACCCGGTCGGCCGCTCTCTCCCAAAGACGCGTGCGGAACTGCGGAATGAGGTCAGCGCGTTCCAATTTTAAATTTTGATTGTCAGTAAGGTTCAGCTTCTGAGGTTTTAATACCTAGAACTTTCACTGTAATTTTTTGCTTTTTATCTGACCGAGCCTAAGACCATTATATGGTCAATAATTTCCGGTTGTAGTTCCGGTTCGGATTTAATTTCGAATTCGTTGGGCTTCAAATATTACGCTACTACTGAAACGGGTTCTTAACAACGCTGAGTTACTCTTGTTTAGCTTATCTGTACTATTGCACTTCTAATCTCAATTATATCTTTAACGATATTTGTTGCACGATTTATCTTCTTCTCGGATGTAGTTGATCTATCTTCTTCTCGGGTCGTAAACTTGTATTTGTTCATAATCTTGTAATTGTTCTTCTATTGAAATTTAATTCTTGGCCTTTGGAACTATTATTGCAAGTTATTTATAAGTTGTTATTGTTTTTATTTTTATTGAAGTGCTTGATGATTGTCAGTGGAAACATCCCACTTCTTAAGTCCAGCATCCCGCACTTCTCCCATTAATAGAACTTGCTTATCAGCCCGCAAGCGGTAACCCAAATGACACATTCGCAGTCCTGTTATTACTCCGGTATCGCATCGGACCAATTATAAATAGAGACTGATAAGTTCCGTTACTCGTGTCTCCGCTGTCCCTCTCGCACTCGAACAAAAATCTCCATTAAAGGAAAGAGATAGAAATACAAACGAACCTGTCTCGGTGGATTCGCGTGCCACGGCTCGGGTTTCCCCGTATCACGAGGCCACTTTCCTTCGACGACATGCGAATTAATCATTTCTTGATATTGAATCTTAATTTGTTCGTTTTAAAGTTCAAAGTCTTTTGGGGGTAGATCAAAGGGTGTTTATGAAACCCTGGTTGTCTTGACATTGCCAATTTACGATACCGCCCTTTCTTAGGAAGAGATTATGTGTCGTTTGAGTTTATGGCATTTTTTTATTGGAATTTTAAAATTGGATTTTGTTACTTTGACTGATCATGTTAATGACCCTCACACGACTGTATACTAAGAACTGGATTGAAGACAGTAAATTGTAATTAGTTCTTGTGATTACAATTTATTCTAATATATGTTATAAAATTATTCAAATCAAAAAAGTGGATTATCATTTTATCATAATATAAGAAAATTTATTATCATTTCATGTGTGAAAAATACAAAAAGTATCTCTTTGTGTTGTTAGGTAATATTTTCTCTTTGATTGTATTTAAATGTATTATGTTTATCTACAACCATTATCCTTCTTCCAAATTCTTTCCCCACAGTATAAATTTATATTTTGGCAATAAGTTTACTGTATCTAAGAGTCTTTTATCTTATATTCGTTTGTATTTAAATTAAATAGCTATTAGTAACTTTGCTAGTAGATTATCGACTTGGAATATCTACTCCTGTGTTGACCTCCAATAAATTATTACGGTTTATTATTTAATGACCGTCTTATCGCATGTTTATTAATATAATTATTATTTGCAATCTAGACATTGCGACGGTCCAATTTAATTATTGGCTTCAAATATCTTCTTCTTAATCTTTCTTCTTTTTATCCCTAGACAGGATTTATAGGACATGATTGGTATTGTGTATTTCTATAAAAGTTATTTCATAAATCTGTATTTTTATCGACATTGTGTGTTGCATTTCTAAAATAGCATTATCAACAATCGAGAAACCATCGAATTCTAACGGAGTCAACCGGTAATCTTCTCTTGAATCATTCATCACAGTTCCTGGTTCACTTGATGCCAAAATATTTACCCATCCGTGATATAACTTGGTAACAATCGCAGTACACTAAGGTCGCAACTATTCGTGTCATACAGATCGCTATCGTTTCCGTCTCCTACTGATTTGAATTCAATGCGTCCTCCATTTGTTTATTGTTCATTGACATAATCTTGACCTGCGGCTTATGCATCTATTTCATAATTAATCATACCTTGAAATTATTCCTTTAAATTATAAACTATTTCAAGAATGTTTTCGTGACCCATTTCTTATTTATTTACAACTTAGAGCAACGTGGATAAACGATGCTCTGGATACTTCGTCATCCGCTCGAAGGCGTAACATAGCGGTCCACCAACGTAACAAGAGTTTCACCGCTCTGTAACGGATGACACAAGCGGTTACGGTACCCGAGCCCGCGCGGTGGGGCGCATTCGACTTTCAAACTCACGCGCACGAAAGCCATTGCTCCAGCGCTCGGCGCTCGCTCGGCCCGCCTTCGGCTAACATCGGATCCTTACTCTTTATGGATACTTTAAGTTTGATCTTTATTCCATTTTAGCGAAGACCCATTTTACTTTACCATAATATTTATAATCCGAAAAGTATTAAACGCGGAAATGATGACAATGAACACTGTAAGCGACTGTGGCTAGAGTAGAGTCGCTATTCGCTTGTAATTCAAGCGTGGTACGCTCGTACCGTTAGCAGTGAAAGTGCTTGGGCAAAAGTGAAACGGATGGTTTAGAGTGGCGCAACTTGCTCGAGATTGCCGTAAAAAATCGCGATCGAGGAAATGTGAGAGGTTACAGCCGGTTGGTTATTCGAGATTTTTTGTGCGAATTTTTTTGGCCTCTCGATCTTTCTCTAAATGTTCTAGTAGGTTCGAATTCATTGTCATTGTTATATCTCTTTGAGAAATAAAATATCCAAACAATTTTATGATATGGATTACTCTTGAAATCTGTAGTTACTTCTCAATTTCCGGCATCTGCTTTCCAGCTCGATTCTTTGCTTAGTCTTGCATCCTCTTCCAGATCTTCATACAAAATAGTACTATCAGTACCAATTGTAGTTTCCTTATCGGATTCAATAAAAACAAAGGTCACACCAACCCCTTTCACGATAATTACCCTCCATTGAACTAAAAAGAAATAAGTCATTAAAATAACAACTGTGTCGGCTAACCTAATTTCACCCATTGATTGTGAACAGCCAGTATGTGGGACGGATGTACGTGCGTTTCTTTTTAAACTGACAATCGGTTTACTTTCCATGTTCAGCTGAGAAGAAAATTTCCTAGAGGAAGAATGGAAAACAACCAAAAATATGAATGTGTCGGATTGCTAATCTTTGAATTTAAAGACCTAGAAGTTTTAGGGAAGGTGATAAATTTTATTTATCGATCGGAAACTACTTCCTGAGTCGAGAACAGAAAGGAACATTATGAAATCGTGGTCAAAACTTTCCCTTTTTGTAAATGAGAATCTAAAGCGTTCGTAGGGAGTCCAAATTATCCAAGTAACCGTTGCGGAGTTTTGTCGCCGTAAAGATTATTCTCATTATCTCTATCACTATTAATGTTATTCAAGGCTTAGCCTACTTTTGTGAATGTTAACCCATTTTCAAAGCATTGATTATTCCTTAAGGGTAAAAACGTTTTATTGTATCGGGAGTTACTTTTCTCCACCTTGGCGTACGATACAGTCTAGGTCTTTTAGGAGCATGAAACTTTTCATGTCAGGATTTATTATTAGAATGATTGATGGGGTAACTGGGTTATATTCTGCGCTGTGAGAACTCAATTTTGTTTACATTTTGAAGCTCATAAACGAGTTTGGTAGATTTTTTTCGTCTATTTTTGGTAAAGTACCTACACAAAATTTTCTTTGATAATAAATTGTCTGTTAGCTGTTACTTTCTTTTTTTAAATTTTTCTTATGTCGAGTCAAAATTGATAGATCAGTAGATTGTGGTGTGATGGTAAGTTTGGAAAAAATAAATTGTTTAAAGTTTCAATTCATATCCATTTATAAGTTTCATTGTCCATATCTCCAAAGATAATATATCAAACCTACCAAAATTGTCAATTAACCCAAAATTGCCAATGAATTACACAATATTTTTTAACATTAATTTTAAAATGGCGCGTTAGTGACGCGTCGTCCATCGTTGCTTTCTATTCCGGCTCGTTACATAAAACTGTAAATTATTGATTTATTTAAACCCTAAAGAAGAAAGAAAGAAGAAAGAAAGAAAATACATTTATTTAGCACAGACTAAAATAGCACACAATATAAAATAAAGCAGAAAACAAACAAAAGAAATTAGCAGGAGAGTGTGCCTCACGGCTGCGCCAAAAAGGCCCAGTTCAGCAAAAATGCCAGACAACTAGTGCCTGACGCCGGTTTTCAACTGGACCTGAAGTGTGAGGTGACGGATGTAAGTCAGCTTTATGCTGCAACGTGTGTATGCTTAATTAAATAAAATACTATAAATAGAAAAGTTTATTGCATAAAAAATTAAAGGATAAAAGAATATGAATCATCTATAGGTCGAATGGGAGCGCGGCGACAGTGAAGCACGCGTGCGTATCTAGGTTAGTTGGTCGCAACCTCGTCGGCAGGGGCCTCAACGTTGGGTTAGGTTAATCTTGATTGTTGCTCACTTCTACTGGCTGGAGTGACCTGTGATCAGGTACCATCAGCTCTAAAACAGACCTTAGATCGGTAGTTATTTTTTTTACCGTATTTATCCACTGAGAAAGTTTAAAATTCGATTTTTTATCAAAAAACGCAATAAGTACTTACCCTTTTTTCTAAAAAAATATTTGTAAATATGCCAGGGCTGTCAAAAAAATACTGTCAAATAAAAACAACCAAGCGTAAGGTTTCGTCCACATTTTTTACTATTTCATTTATAACCTCTGACCTTCAAGTATTTGTTTACCAACACATCCAATTAATTCCATAATTTAAATTGCCGTTAAGGCGCATTTCTCTTCGTCCTTGATCTTGTTTTTCTCGGTATTTTCAAGGAAACATCAATTAACGGGGAGGAAATATATTTTCTAGTCCAGTGAATATTGCAGCGTTAATACAGCCTGAAGGTTGCTAGATGGCTTCACTAATGAAAGGTTGGAGTTTTATCGTGGTTAACATGCAAATATGTGTACATATACAGCTTAATTCATATGAAAGCTATTTCTTTCCGTCGTGTTTCTCAGAGTTACATAAAAGTTGTTGTAGCGAATCTGGAAAATGTTTTTCTTTCATGAATATTCTTAAGTTTTTCTTATACCTATCTCTATTAATATTTTCTATAATAATAAATTATAAATAATTAAAAAATAATTAATATTAAATTGACCCTTACGCAGCAGTGCGATAGCATAGGCTGATATAATAATAAATAATTTGTATATCCAACGGATTTAGGTTATTAGTTAAAAAAGAAGTAAGTAATTCTAGTCTATTTTCAATAAACGAGTTTTGAGTTTGACATTACACTAATTTGGGAAGCCATTAAATTAAACTTGACTAAGTTCTAATGATATTTGAATAGATTTACGTCATAAGAAAAACAGTTCAAATAAAATACAAAATTAAATATTTATGAAATAAAAGTGTATCTATAAATAAAATGGTAATTTTCAGTCGGTCCCAACCGGTCAGTGGGCGACGACACTTCAAATACATTTATTTTTAGAGTACCATGTTTGTGACAGCCCTATTCCGATATGCTTGACGTCAGTAGGGTAGATCGCCTTTTGTTTCACAGGTGCACGACTTGTTTGCAAACCTCTTTAAAACTAGATATCTTTGAGTAGACAACCCTGTTTGTGCGCGATGTTCTCGGATACATGACACAAAAGAATTAAAATGTCTTATAAATTCGACAGACCAAGGTTTCTCTCATTATCCTATGCGAATGAATTATTATGTTGTATGTGCTAGTAATAATAATTTGTAAAAATCTTCTACTTCGAACGTCTTGAATATTTATCGTACTTAACATAATGTGTAATGACATAATTATAAGGGACAAACTTATGACTGGTTTTACGCATAAAACAGCTTGTTTATAGAAATTTATTCCAAAGAGGATAGCAAAATACCGAGCGTCTGATATAAAATGTATTATATCCTCCTTACATTATCCCTCTTTATTACCTGAGTTACCTTTATAAACCCAAAACGTTAAGCCTCTACTTTCAGTAGAAAATATATCATTAACTTTGATTAAAATCAAGAACGCGACTAAAATGTAACATCGCTCCGTTATCCTCGTGCTTTTGTGCAGTGTAAATAAGACTTTAAATTGTAAATATAAAGTTGATAATTGAATGTTGTTAAAATGTGCCCCCCCGACGCACGAGGCCGCCCACATCCAGGTCAGTAGGCCACCGGTAAGTGTGCCTCGCGGATCCGACCGGTCGTCCAGCCCTGAACTTGGTCTGGGATTTGCTATGTTATGTCATACGTATATGACATAATGTGCAGCGGTCGATTCGATCAATGCGGTAGCATTTTAGTGTTAGATGTATTTTTTATTATATATTTTTTTCTTTTGTTTTGTCTTTGAATGGTGTTGGAATCTGTTTTAAATAACAGTTATTAAAATTCCGCTTTTGAATGACACAATCAATTTTGTATGAGGTTCCCATTTACATTGAATGATTAATTTTTAATCAGCTATCTAAAATCAATTCATGGTTATTAAAATTATCAATTACTCATCAAGCAAGTAGCTATATCAATTACTTTCACTTTAAACTATTATAACTACCATATTGTTTTTTTTTTCATGTCATGAAGACTGACACATCATTACGTTTGTAACACTTTGGAACTTGTTACAAAATGTTTAATAACTTTCACTATTGTCATGACATTGCTACGAATCGATTGCAAATCGAGTAGTTGAAGCTGTCGTAACTCATCGATTACCGAGTCAGCGGTACTCAAACTTGTACGACGTGCTTTTTGAAGGGTTAATTTCAGAGGCAGATATATGCTCAGCATTGGACTAAGTGGGCAAAACTATCATGAACTAGTGTGGCTTTATACCTGAAGATTATTATTATTTATTACAAAAACGTTACATTAACCTTAATTGAGATCAATGCCCCATAATGTTCTATTTATGTGTTCTTTTATATTATTATTATACTTGATCACGTTTGACCCTAGCCACACTTAATGGTAAGCGCAGACAGGGTCTAAGATGGAGCACACGAATCCAAGTAAAGCCTAGCGTCGACTACAGCCGAAACGCGTCGAATCGAGTCGAGTCGCATTTGTTCCGTGTGAGGCGAAACGGTCAGTAATCGCAAGTCGTTAAAACAGAAATTCGCGTGACAAGCGATGCGCGCGAGTTATGCGACTCGGCGCGTCTCGGCTCGTCGCTGATCGACGCAGTTCTATAGTAAATGTATAGGAGGCGAATTATTGCGGTTCTATTCGACTCGGCGAGCCTAGTGGACGCCAGCTTTAACAGAGATATAGAGGAATACCCCTATACCCCTCTGGCTCTCACAAGACGTTGTTCTTTTATTTGAGAGTATAAAACGCCGCTGTATACTTCTAAAAACAAGGCTGTAAGTTTCTAGCATCGCTGTCCAAGTAAAAAAGGTAAAGAAAAGAAGCCTGAAAGTAACTAGTACCCACACTGAAGGAAAAAGTAAAAAAAAGTTTGAGCATCGCTTCCTAAGTAGTCCGTTGTTAAGCTTTGAATGGAACAAGTCACGATCGGATGCTAGAACTCGATTATATGGTATTGCCATCAATCAGCGAGACGAACTACTGATAGTAGATTGCAGGATTAAGAGATGAGACATCTCGTCTAAATACTGCGCAATGGCAATAACTTGATGCAACGATAAAATAATTATGTAGAGCGGTGTTCTCCATTATTTTACTGATTTCCAAAAAAAAAGACCAGGTTCTCAATTCGATGTATGGCAATTTTTTTTTTGTTCAGCGTTTTCGTTGCTTATTGTGAAGCGAATAGTTTTCTTCCGAGGTGGTCCCATTTAGTGAAGATCTGTTAAAGACCTTCGCCAATAGATAATGGAACGCTTCAATGGATAACAGCAAATCACTCGCGATTGCCACTCAAAATATAAAAAGAAAAATCGACCTATTATAAAATTAACAGTTTGGTTCAGCGTGGATTAGCACTGATTTCTGAAACTGTTAAGTTAGTAGTACATTATCGTCATAGCCCAGCAGGACTGTCTCTAAACATTCTGCAGTCTTTGCCCGAACCAAATAAGATTAAAGGTACAACTCCGAGACGGGCTGCAAACTGCAGACTGCAACCGCAGACCGCAACTCGTCGTCCGAATAACACCTGTACGGTGCACACTTTAAAAGTAATATTCCAACGGCGACTGCAAACTGCAACCGCAGATGTCAATAGCAGACCGCACCGCAAGCGACACTCCTGGTTCATACAAACCAATGTGACTTGCGGTTTGCAGTTGGAGTCTGCAGTTTGCAGCCCGTCTCAGACTTGTACCTTAAAGTTAAATTGTAACTAAGGCACTACAGGTGACTTGCAGGACTGACTAAATACAATTAGCGTTGAACATATTTGTATCTCTATCAAATGTCTCAAGTTGATAGAGACAGAGTGATGCTTTAATTATGTTTAGCTCTAATTGTATTTAGCGAGTCGTTATTCTCACGGGTCTTAGGCCGTGGACACATATCTACGGTGCGGCGCCGGCCACCGTGTAACGGCACGGCGCCGCTACCGGGAGACGGCGCGGCGTCGTGCCGCAGCACGGTGCCGTGTACGGTGCACCGCACGTTAGTTTTTGCTTAGTTCGCCTAGTGGAAGCATGTCCCGTTCTTTGGGACAAGACAAACGAGGATTATAAAGATAAAAATTGAAACATTTGCACCGCGTCGACACACGGCAGCAATTATACGTCGGGACGTGCTTCCACTAGTGAAATTAATAAGTCGACATCTAAATTATCAGCCATTTTTATTAACACGTGCGAACTAAGCAACAGCAAGCTTAGGGTGACCTGCACATGATTGAGGTTGAAAAAAAATGTTTTGAGTATGAATGTGGAAAAGTAGAGGAAGATCAAAGAAACGATGGATGGATAATGTAAAAATTATATGACTAGAAAGAAGGTGACTACTGAGATGACGGCCAATAAGACGTATGGAAGAAAAACACATGCTGCGCGACCAGGGGGGTTTCCATGATCTCTTAGTGCAGGAATGTTTTAATATTATTCCAAGAGTGGGAAAGTGACAGCGCTAGACAGCTCTCTAGCGCCATCTCTTACCCACTCTCGTAATAATATTAAAACATTCCTGCTCTAAGAGATCATGGTAACCCCCAGAAATAAGTTTGGATAAAGGCAAGAGGATAATGATGATGATGATGGTAAACAGAATGATGTTTTAATTACGTTTTGCTCTAATTTGTTTAACACTCTAGTCGTGGTACGTGTAGCTAAGATTGTGAATCGTGTGGGCGTTAACTTTAATTACATACTAACTAAATCCTAAGATCTAAACTAAAAGGTAGCTCTAGCCTTGAGACGGGATCCTTGAAATAAGTCTGGATCCAATGAATATTAAATAGCTCCCTTGATACACTCAGACATACGCTTTAAGTTTAACTTAAACTAATTGTATTAGACGGTAGACGAAAGAGAAAAAGAGATTTTTTATCAAAAAGTATTTTATTTTGGTAGAGAATGATCACTGAGTCTTCGTCTTCATTGACGGCCTTCGAAAAAAATACTAATTCAGAAAGTAATATTTATATGGGATCTAATTTGTTTATCATAAAAAAATATGGTCCTTACAGCCTTATAGTATTATGAAAGTCACTATCAATGTTGCTTTGGTTCGTTCAATAAATAAAACTGTCTAGAATGGGCGGTTTTTCACTGGCACCGACACGGCACGGCGATCGCCCGACACCCGGAGGAAGCAAAAATGTATCAAAATATATGTCACGTCTTTCCACTAGCCGCTGACAGCGATGGCTTTTATTTATACATTTTGCCGTGCCGTGATGCCATTGTGCCGTGCCAGTGGAAAAACGCCCAATATTAAACCACCACTTCTTCGACATGACACTTCTTCAAGTCATCTGTGCATTGGGCAGGGGGCATCCCATATCACGTTAAAAAATTCAACTAACATAAATCATACAGCAATAAAAACAATGTAAATGAGAAAAGAAGTATGTTTTTATTTTTAAACCAGTGATAAGAGACACTTGTCCCGACCAAGGACAAGAACGTGATTATTTAGTTCTTTGTTTATGTCACGTTTTTGAAACGAGAACTTAGGAGAACGAGGATTCCCAAAGTCAGAAGGCAATAGACAGAGAGATCCAATCATCAATAGCTGTGACTAGTGCTAGATAGCTTGACACTGAATGAGATCTTGCAAGAGATAAAACGGGTTCTGTTAAAACAGATACTGAATTTTTGTAGACAGAGTCCCTAGACAGTCTATCATAGGCTTCGAAGCCGGAGTGTAAAATATTTGAAACGGTTTTGGTGGCCTCGTTTTGAATCCTAGGTTAATACGCAATGTAGGCAATCGTGGCCCAAAAAATAACAATACAATTGGAGGCAAGCATCTTAAAATCGTGCCTACTTCTAATAACAAGAAACAAACTTATCGTAAGTTTCAAAGGCTCCCAAACAAACACACACATACACAACTCGGTTCACATACAAACGATTGTGTGCGTGGCAACGTGCCGGTCTCACGTGGCCCTCGCTCGTCTGCGTTGGTCACGTGAGCAACAACATTATAGATTACACTGGTGGTATTTAGAAGATATTCATTTAGAAAGTTCTAGAGGATATTTTAAAGGTTCGTCCAATCTTTTCCAGTCCCTTCGGTTTGGTTTTCTTGGATGTCTATGGGTAAAAACATCTTACAATACACTGGAGATTCGTTCAAAAGACCTAAAGGAAAATGTATCGTATTTAAAAGGATTCTATTTACCTACCCTTTTCAGTCTCTTGGACCGCATAAGCCTCTTTGCTTTGAACTAATTGTCCTGTCTGTAAGAAATGTTATTAATTGCAGTTTCGTTGGCAGCAGAATTTGGCATACGAAAAAAGTAAAAAGGCAAAAAAAAGTAATAAGGTACTTTTGAAAGATCGTAAAAAAACCTGGTCCTTCGTTCATTTACACTAGCATTGCCATTTGTGTCATGTTGGAAAAAAAATTGATCTACTATCGTAATGACGACGCGATGTAAGAATTTTGCTCACATCTTTAGGCCCGGCTGCACATTATCAGAAAAGACACTCAACTCTGCTCATACATTTTGTATTAAATCCTGCACATTGTCAGAATTTGCCGGATCAGGCAGCCTGCTGGCTCTCAGTCACAAAGGCATATTCAGTAGTTGATCGAATAAACAGCCGATACTCAGATTCCCTCAAATTACAGAGAATTTTGATCCATTTAACCTAAATCCTAATTCTGAAACTACTATCTCGCCTACGAATATTCTTCCGTATACGATAAAACTATTAATGTTTTATATCTCCACCTCGTTCTGAGCTATTTTTATTTGTTTACAATACTTAATACCATAACAGATATCCATTTGAGTCTGAAATAGATGAGCAGCAATAATATTATGAAACGATGTTTCAATGGACTAGGTTCAAAGATTATTTTTCAAGCTCGAGTTTTTCCATCCACGTGCAAGCTTATTTTTGTTTTGTTTTTTATTGAACAAAGGGTGCTTGTGGCCTTTTTACTCTGTAAAAGGCACGTGGCCAATAACGGCGTTGAAAGTGAAGTTTTTCAAAAGGCAAATGGAGCAAATTGAATTCTTTTATTTAGGTTTCTTGCTGTTCACTGTCAAAGGTTAAAAAATCCCGCTTCAGATGTTTTTATGGTTGTTACGGGTTATGGAAAATGTGAACCCTTTTCTTAATAACTTATTAACTGGGTAGAGGAGATCAGGTGCTCTGAATACTTGGACAGACAAATCTATGTCAGCCCAAGCTGAACTTACCTCTTTTTAATTTCTAGTTTTCGCATGTCTTTCTCCAGTCTTACTTCTTTTGCTTCAGCATAAAATACGAACCTCAAGAGTGTCTCCTTGCTTTGATTAAAAGGAGAATTCGTTCAACAACAACTCAAAACAAATACTACATTAGTTGCCCTACGAATTGCGTGTCAATCTAGTTCACATTACTAGGACTGTACTAAACCGACCCACTTCCAATCCGATCTAAATTAAATTGTAAATTACACGCCAGAATGTGGGTTTTGTGCGACTGTTCCAAATGTACGACCTGATTGTTACAATTACTGTCTGACAATGGATTAAGTGCATAACTAGTAGGGCTATATCTACGACATTTCTTTAAAACGGTTAATTCCTTTTAGTTTTCTTGTAATTTGACCTATAGGTGCTTTACCTTGGATAGGAAAGGCAGACCACTGTCACCTATTTAGAATCCGGTCATTCTTTTTTATCTTTTTAGATCAGGACATGACAGTGCTCATTAGCCGATTCTCAGCCGACCATGATATCGCAAGTTTTAATGTTTTTTTGTAAGTCATCATGATTATGACCAACGATTGTAGCTACAAACTCTTCTGACCTAATTAAAACTTCTTATCCTTCATGCCCCTCTTCATGTCATTAAAAATCACCTTCTGCAACAAACAAACAATAAACAAATACATTTAATACAACATCAACAGAATCACGCGAGTCTACATCGTATAGTAATGCGCCTGACCTTGTCTGACGATAATTTAGTGAAACACGGCCGCTCAATGTCATGCAAATTGCGAGGGGCACGCCCACAGCTTGGATAACGGCACTCTTATTGAAGATGCGTTTGTAGGAAGTTTACTTAATAATCACATTTGGGTCAGATTTTTAACACAAAAAACTGTCACTTCGATAGATCATTAAGTTACGGTCATATTTGGTCCTTTCAAGCTTTCTAAGAATTAAAATCTTGTTTGAAGTAAAGTAGAATGTAACTATGCAAATTATATGATGGTTCAACTTGAGTCATGCCAATACTCTCAAAATCACCATTGAGAAGACCGAAAAAGTGTCACTTCGATGTATCATTAAGTTATGGTCATATTTGGTGGTCCTTTCAAGCTTTCTAATAATTTACATCTTATTTTATGTGTAGAATATAACTATGCAAATATGACTGATTCAACTTGGGTCATGCCAATATTGAGAATATCACCATTAAGAAGACTGAAGTCTGTCTGTTATTGTTCGGGAGTACGAATTTAGAACAGATTTAAGTTTTGGATTTGGGTAAGGCCTTTGACAGCAATGACATGGATTAGATTGTTGAAGAGAATTATTAGAAATGAAGCATGCATTTCTCTTCGGTTTTTTTTCGTTTGACTAACATTTGAGTACCTTTTGGCAGGGTTTGTCTGATATATGGGTCAATAGCAAAGTTGCAACACTGTGTTCAATATAAATGATCAATTAATCATTATTGATTGATGAGACAACAGTATAACTTTCAACAAGTTTTTGTTTTCAATGATTTATTATGAAATTATATACTTTTGAATACACAACTTCAAGCAACAATATTACTTAAAACAGCAGTTTCCCAATCATCTCGGTAATCCTATTTAAATTTAAATGCAGCCAATAAATATGACACGTACACAAAGACCGACTCCGCACGGTTATGCAATGTACACTGGTGGATTATTATTGCGCAGTAATGTGCGCGAATCCTTACAACAATGAAGTCTAAGCTATCCTTAACTTTCGTATTTCATATTGCTTGGCATTGGACGTTGCCAAACAGCTCACATAAATTGTTGTATGTATATTCAAGTTAAATGGCGTTTTAGATTGTCCTGTGTATAATTTGTATGGTTTTAAAAATATATAACTTAAAATCACGCCTGTATTTCTCGAAGGGTTGTGCAGAGGTATCGTGTAGTGCCGGATTGTCTCGTGTAGTGGCGGACTTAAAGAATAGCACTACGCCATCTCTTCCCGTGGGTGTCGTAAAAAGCGACTAGGGGATTCTCTAGAGGATGGGCAGCAGCGCTCTCTTGAGTACTTTAAAAACCATACTGCGATCGCCAACCCGCCTGCTAAGCGTGGCGATTACGGCAAACCCCCCCTTTTGGGGGAGGCCTATGTCCAGCAGCGGACGTCTTTCGGCTGATTGATGATGATGTGCAGAGGTGTACACCCTCATTTTGCCGTTATGTTTTAGTCTCATGTTATAGGGGGCGAGCCTATTGCCATCAACTGGGCATCAACTGAGAAATTTTATACGGAAACACCTAATAGCACGACTGCGACCACTAGACCAACAAGACAGAGCAAAAAAGTAATAAAATAAATACAAGGTTAGTCGGAAACGTACTAATCCGAAGCCCACTTATAGTATGGCTGATAAAAAAATATCGAATTTCAAAATTCGATATTTTTTTTTCATATAAAATGATTTTTATTTTAGTTTTTTCAAAAATTCTTCATCCCTGCTTTAGTTACAACTTCAGAAAATGGTGCTTCTAATTCATGACCCCAAATATGACCTAAAATGTAAACACATCTGATCATAACTGGGGATAGATAGATTTTAGAGTTTTTTTTTTGAGATTTTTGAACAACTGTTTCTCTTAAACTATTGAGTTTTGGGAAAAGTTGTAGAACAAAAGTTATTCATTATTATGTGTACTTTAACACCCTTTCGGATTAGTACCCCCTTTCTGACTAACCTTGTATAAAATAACGATTATTAGAAGAAGAGAAAGAAATATAAAGAGAAAATATTTCCTGTACAGTATAGAAAGTATATTTATGATAGTTTTTATTTGTATGATTTACTGTTTTATGAAATGAATTGGTTCTCGAAGCTATTAGAAGTTACTTAGCCTTTTAAAAGTTTTATATCACGAGACAATTTTATTTGCAATGAAAATAAATTGACATTGTCGTTATTATCGTATTTACTTATTATACAGGTGAAGGCTAAATTCATAGCTTACAAATGCTTTTAAAATACCTTCCTTCGTTGCTGGGGGTCTACTCCCTAAGCACGAAGTCCGTGGTTTCGGCCTTAGTTACGAGCACTTCCTACTCCCTATCAACTACGGACATACGATTATTTCAAGGCCCGAACTAAGAATGAATGACAACACGATTTGACAGTTGTCCCTACTACCGATGTGTTTTTGCCCGTCCGAAAAGTTGAACTTGACACTTGTTTAGTTCACTCCTACGTTTCGGGCTACTTTCGGACGGGCGACTAATTTCGTTGACGGACTTAGGGAGTAGGCACCACACGGACACGGACGGGTGTGATGTTATGTGAAGTTTATTTGGTACCTGCAATGGTCGCGCTATCAGTCCCTCAATTTCTTACCAAAGTCTTTTCTGTAGACGACAAAATCATCATCACTGCCTAGCCTTTTGCCAACTATGTTAGGGTCGGCTTCTAGTCGAACCGGATGCAGCTGAATATCAGTATTTTACATGGAGCGACTGCCTATCAGACCTCCACAACCCAGTAACTGGGTAATACGATACTCTTGGTAAGACTGGTTGTCAGACTTTCTGGCTTCTGACCAACAGTAACGACTGTCAAAGATCTACAAATGACAGCCGGGACCAACTAAAAATAAAATGCTCAATTAAAATGTAACAAATAAACTATCAATTCTAGTAATTTTACCCCGACCAGTCACTAAGGAAGTTGTTTAATTTAAAAGGCAAATACATACATAGTCTGCTAAACATATAGTAGTACTACATAATTATGTATGTATGTGTTTGTGTATGTAGTCATGTACTGTGTTCGTTAACCCGGTTTTTATGAATAATTGCCATATTTACTACCGCGAGTAGGTACAAATGTTATGTATGGAAGTAATTCATATTTATTTGATTTTATTTATTTTACGCGAAACGTAAATATTTGTAGGACATCGATGTATGTATACACTTAGAATTGAATTGATTGAGACAATGCTATTGGGCAATATGTCCTAATTTTGATTACTAATACGGTAATTACTGTTCTGTCTAGAGTTTTCCCTTCTATGTTCGAGTCAGTCCCTATCACCTACGGACATACGATTGTTTTGGGGCCCGAACTAAGAATTAATGACATGATTTGACAGTTGTCCCTATTCCCTACTACCGATGTGTTTTTGCCCGTCCGAAAAGTTGAACTTGACACTTGTTTTGTTCACTCCTACGTTTCGGGCAGCTTTCGGACGGGCGACTAAATTCGTTGACGGACTTAGGGAGTGTCCCCCTGCTCCCTAGTATAGAAGTCTTCTTGTCTACGATTCTCGTACCGAGAGGAAAAGAGATAGCAAATCGAATCCTTCGACAACTGACTTATTGAAACATTCTGAATCAAGGGCCTACTCCGAAAATTGAACTAAGAAGTTTCAGCTGACGGATCGCACGTTTTCAAACCACGAAAGTGTTTCTCGAGTTGATTTTCGCGATTTGTCATTTTGTCACCCTACTCCCAAATGTTAATTGATGTGTAATAGTTTGTTTGACAATAATTTTCACAAGTTCGTTGTTTCGTATCGATGTTCTGTTAGGATGGCGACCTGTGGGTCCACGAATTTTATTACTGCACAAAATTTATAATATATACAAGAAACGGACAAAAGTAGTAGGTTGACTGTATCGCTAAACATGCGATACAGGGTTATGTAGTACGTAAAATGTTAACATCAGCATTTACTAAAATATTACAAAACTGTGTTTATCAGTTCTTTGTTCGGAGTACGCTCCCTAGTTAGACTGGGAGCCAGCCCATTTATACTTCAGAAAGGCTAGAAAGACAAGGAATCCATTTTACCATAGAAAAAAAAATGAATTTAAAATGCAGTAGTTGTCGACATCTAAATATTCTCGCAGACAGATATTGTATTTAATGTATACATAAATTAAAATACAAGACATTTTTAGTGTTGCGATTGTTAGACTTTAATTTTATAATATATCCTTGATACTAAATTGCTTTGTCGTGATTATCAGACATTTATGTATGCATGGAAGTGACAAGACTAGTGTAATTCAACTGTTATTCTTCGGCTGCTTACGTATGTTATCGCTCTTTTAATGCACCTCAAATTACTTCGTCAAAATTAACCCTTAATTAGGCAAAGGGAATATACAAGCTTAGTTTTAGTTTATACTAAACCTGAAACTAGTTTGTTTAGAATCACTAGGAGAATCGATTGACATATTTTTTACACCAGATTTTTTTTCTTAAATTTCAATTTTGTTTCAGTAGGTTTCTACCCATAACAGTTGACGGGAATAGACACCTTGAGGCTTGAGATGGTCCGCTCGGTCACTTTCCGTGTATTAGACAACCCCTGCATAGCACATCTCAGGCATTTCACACTTTACTAGGGAACTTAACGCGACATAAACTACGGTGTAACTTGGAGATTTATTAAAGATGAAAATCTTGTTAGGGTGTCTCGGTTTTTGTATAATTATACTAAAAATAACGTTGTATAATAATTTATCTTTATTTCAAAGTTGGTGGGTGGGAGGTGAATATATCCCCCACCAACTTTTTTGGAAGACGTCACGATATAGTATCTTAATATTTTATTTTCAAACCTGGCAATATAATTTTTTTTACTATTTTTTGTTGAATAGGTAATAAAAAGGAAATACTTAAAGAAAACTTTTTAGAAGCAATTGCCAAATTGATACTCGGGGAAGGTTTTTCACGAACACGATTTTTGTCAAAATAGTCTTTGCTTAAAACTATTTCTGTTATAAAATGGTAAGCATTATTTCAATCGGTACCAAGCACGGGTAAACTATAACTAAAACATGTCAAAAGATACTGCAGTTATGCAAATAGCAAAATATAAGCAATTACCGAGTTGAATTATTGTTAAAGAAAGAATTGAAATGGTTGAAAAATAAAACGGAAATTAGTTCAACAATATCTCATTTTGTTTGGTAAGCCCATAGCAATAAAGGTAAGTATAGATACTCTGCAGTAGAACACAGTTCGTTATTAATGAGAATAATAACAGAAGAAAACCATAGCTGCCCCGGCGCCAATTTACTGACAGAAACTACTACTGAGACAAACCACATAACACTTTACCCGACCTGGGGATCGAACCCAGGACCTCACTATATTATCCTCCATTCTATTATATTATTTAGACTAATTATATTATCCTCCATTTCTGTCTACCCCGGGTTCACAGAAATAACAGTTAAGTACGCCTACTTATACTTGAAAGAGAACAACAAGCAGTATCGTAAAACAAACACACATTCCTGCACAGTCGGTAAATTTACTCTGTTACCATCCGACGAACTTGCCAAAAAGTCTTCTACTACACGACCTAGATTTAACTCCTACCGAACAAAGTATTATCAACTTTAAGAAATAAGACATAAAGTACAAAATCTTCTGAGTTGATAGATTGTCTCAATATTGCAAAGGAATGTCGACTTTATTTACTTTTCCTTTAAAGTTTGTTTCGGAACACTTTACATTGTACTAGTGTAACCTTCCGCAAGACTGCTGCTGTGGCCTCGCTCCTTCCACGTTCAAGGTTTGATTCCTAGGCGTAATACACAATCTAAAATAAACTTTATTTCTTAGCTGATAAGCTTTATTTTGTACAATTACTTGCACGAGTTTAGAGAAAACGGTTGTATTGCGCTTGTAACGGTTCGCAAATTTTGCCATTTGTCAAAAAAAGCATCTAGAATTTTTTAATAGTCGTTACTGTACTTGGCTTAGAAGAAATAATAATATTTACGAATAGAACCGTTATTTTAGATTCTTTTCTGCTACTTCTTTTTAGCAAGCTGATGCTGGAAACTGCATCATCCATTTTGGCTGGTTTTCCATCCTTCTGCCCTTATCCCAACTTATTTTTCTTCCATACATCTCTATTAGCCGTCATTTCAGTATTCAGTAGTCACTCTCTTTCTAGTCATATCATCTTTCACACCATCCATCCATCGTTTCTTTGGTCTTCCTCTACTCTCTCTATCTCTTTCTTGTTTTAACTAGAGGAAAAGGATAGCAATATTTTTAATCAGTGCTCAATAGAATCAGGACCATTATCCCTTCAAACTGATAACTTTGACTCACGTCAAACTCAAAACTCGTTTATTCAAAATAGACTGGAATTACTTAGTTCTTTTTGAACGTCAATCTCTAAAATAAACTGACTGACTCATCAACGCCCAGCCCAAACCCTTGGACCTCGAAAGCTGAAATTTTGCACAGAGGTTCCCTTTATAATGTAGACAAAGAATAAGGAAGGATTTCCGAAATTCAACCCCGAAGGGAGTTAAATAGGGGATTACAGTTTGTATGGAAAATCGTCACTACACGGGTTCAAAATTTCACGCAAGCTTAGCTGCGGGCTAAGACACAATTTCACCATACAATGTTAGTTGTTAATGTTCTGTTAAGCTGTTAATGTCAATTTCAATGTACTGTTAAAACAGGGACATTAATAACTAACAGAGTATGGTGAAATTGGGTCTAAAGCTTAAGGTTATACATAAGACAGCCCCCAAAAGCTCCCTTCACCGCTTCCTAGTGTTAATGCTGCGAAAATATTATCCAGGAAGGTACCGCCGAGGTCTTCTCTGGAACAAGTATTTACATCAACTTGCTAATTAATTATTACTAGCAAGTTGTATGTACTCATCGGTAATAAGATTGCTTATCAAAATGCTTGATTACCTCCGGGGTAATAACAATAACAACTGAATATTTTGCAGTCACCTTGTGTTTAAATATTGTTCTTCGGAAGTGTTGTTTTGAATATTATATTAATGTGGGTACTTCTTCTATCGTCGGCACAAGTTCATGCCGTGGTGAAAAGATTATCCAGTCAGCAATGTTGGTAGCGTGGCTGACTGCCCAGGGTGCGACGGATGTACTTAAGTATCGTCACTCGTGGAGCATCTTCTCATTCACCCCAGTACCACTTTGGGTACTGTATTTGTGTGTGATTGGAGAAGCTATAAGCTTCGGTTTCTTCCGGTCAAATTCAAAGAAAGTATAGGCTCCTACTGCCATCATCGTATTAGCCTGAAGGCATTAACAGCTGGACCATAGCGTCCCACAAAAAAATCGATGAAAGACGCCTCCGTCCGCTCAAACTACGTGTAACATAATAAACACAATCCCTAAAAGTAGTTTGTTAAGAATCTGTCACTAAATCGATATTAGTAGAAAATTTAATTGTTAAAATTGAAGATAAATAATGGAATCAGTGGTTTCTTTGCGGAAATCCATGACATACAAATATGCAAATACAATATTTAGTTTTAGTTCCGCTAAGCTAGATCGTTAGTTTGGATGCAGTATACAGCACTACCCGGCTCACAAATACAAAGTTAGTCGGAAAGGGGGTACTAATCCGAAAGGGTGGTAAAGTACCCATAATAATGAGTAACTTTTGTTCTACCACTTTCCCCAAAAGTCAATAGTTTAAGAGAAGCTGTGTGCTAAAATCTATCTATCCTCAGCTATGATCAGCTGTGTTTACATTTTAGGTCATATTTGGGGTCACGAATTAGAAGCTCCATTTTCCGAATTCGTAACTAAAGTAGGGACGAAGTATTTTTGAAAAAACTAAAATAAAAATTATTTTACAAGGAAATAAAAATGGTCGAATTTTGAAATTCGATCATCAGTGATACTTTAATGGGCCCGCGGATTAGTACCCCCTTTCTGACTAACCTAGTTGAAAAAGAAGATGTGAAAAAAAAAATGCAACATGCAATCCAAACCAATACGACACGTGTTTCGCGGTTTCGCCCCTCCACGAGGCATCCGCGGTAGATGTTGACTCGTCGACCTGCTTGGATGCGAAGTTGATTAGTGATTCGCGGAACTAAAACTAAATATTGTATTTGCATATTTGTATTAACATTGAACATTGTCTACCGGAGACATTACAAGTTATTAAAGACGCCACGAGCAATCACAATCTAAAAATAAATATTTCATATATTCACACATCTAAATATAGACTGCACGGTCTTATCTAAAGGACAAATTATATAGAGAGGTCGTTACGATAATAAAAGGGGTTGACTGAAATAAGCTCTAATTTAGCGCTGCTTGTTTGAACAGCCTATATTTTGTTTGAGTATGTCAGATAGCGGTCATTTCTTTTATAATTTTGATATTCAGCAGCATAGACTTATACTGAAAGCTGACCCCCAAATTTGACACAAGGATAGAAGATTTCTTTGTTTTCTCTATGTACTTAAAAAAGTTGTTTACAATATACCGCACGTTATGTGGCGATGTTAATATATCGGTCGCCAAGGTTCCTCCGGAAACCGCCTCGTGCGCATGTTCGTGTGAGCTCGGCTAACATCGGGAACACTCGGCAATGTGCGCCGGAACGTAAAAAAAAGACATTTGTCTGGGGAAAAGATTTTCTTACGACGATTTTTCATGTTCTATATTCAGAAAAGTTTGAATTATAGCGATTGGTCGAAAGATCGTATAAATATTTATATTTATTTACTAGCATAATGTTTTGTCGTTTATTAGATAATTCATGAACGTGTATTTCGTTCTGGCACGTTTTTGTGTAGCTATCTGTGTATTTTAGTTTCAATACCAACACGTGAATTCCAATGTCAAACAAACATATCTCCGAGGAGACATATCTACATAAAAATCACGATAATTTATTATGTCTATCGCGAAGCAGAGTTATAATGCTGAAGTATTAACGAATACCACGTAAACATAAATATTTGCGGTAAAAAATAAATATGGACGTTTTTCTCAGGCGAAATTATCCACTTGGTCACGCTAGGGAATAAAAAGCGCTGAAAGCTAAGTCAGAAAAGAAAGCGGCCTTAAACTGAAGGTCCACATATATTTTCTCTTGACTCCTGTCTTCGTGGTCACAGCCGAGCCTACTCGTAAATGACCACTGGTTGGCTGTGTCAGCTAGGTAAAGGTTATCAACAGAAATATTTCATCATAAGTCAAAAAGTATGTGGCATAAATGAAAATAAAAATATCACTATCATCACTACATAGTATAAAACAAAGTCGCTTCCCGCTGTCTGTCCCTATGTATGCTTAGATCTTTAAAACTACGCAACGGATTTTGATGCGGTTTTTTTTAATAGTAGAGTAATTCAAGAGGAAGCTATATATGATATTATATGTAGTAGAGAAAAACGCGGAATACGCGATAAACGACATTCACGCGGGCGAAGCCACTGGCGACCTCTAGTATTTTATAATTTGTAAATGAAGCCTTTTCATATAATACCCATACTTGTCCTGGTAACCCCATTTTAAAATTTATTTTCCCCATTTCGATCCATATGGCAATGACAAAAAAAAAACAGTTCTTCCACTTGCAATATAGATAGATAGATAGATAGATATACTTTATTGTACACTAAAAGAAATAAAACAGAAGGAATACAGGTAATCAAGAACAGTACAAATGGCGGTCTTATCGCTTATAGATGGACAAGCATTATTTAAAACTATTCCAAATTTCAAGTTTAAGCATTAGTAGTAGTTCCTGAAATAAGCAGCTATGACAGACATACAGACGGACGGAAGGACGGACGAAGTCGCACCATAAAGTCGGGTCCGCAGCGCCAATTTGCTAACAAAACATGCTATCAAAACAAGTTAGCAAAACAGCCAGTCCACTGCGCCTTTAAGCCGGTTCCGCTGCGCCATGTCATTGTGTTTTTGCTAACAAAACTGTTAGGCCACGCCCCTCTTCGGTTAGCAAACAATGTTATCCTGTTTGCAAACACGAAAACACGGCGCAGCGGACACGGCGCGTTACTTTTCAACCATTTTGGTACGGAACCCTAACAATCAGAATATACAGGGTGTAAAAAGACCCATCACATAGCCGAAATCTACGCACTCTGTACATCAAACTAAATTACATTGACCAAAAATAATTGCTGGGAAACGACTTTTATTTTTTGCATAAAAAAAAAACGCTTTTTTTTGCAGCGCGCAAATTATGGTTGTGGCGATGCCGCGCGTTTGCATGCGTGCAGCGGCCACACAGCCGAGCCAAGGCGGTCGTGTGCGTTTGATATTCATTGCGTTTTTGTAACTTCAAATGCGTAATTTGTTAGGAAAAATTGAAATTCTTGATAATGTTTGTATGGAAGACAGTTTAGTATTATTACTTGGAAATAGTTTTTGGAAAAAACTAAAAAAAATTGTCTACTTAGACCTTCAATATCTCCAAAACCAATGATTTCCCAAGTATGGTTTGTTCAAAAAAAATGATCCCAGTGATGGGTACAATACGTGGTTTTCGTTATCGTAAAGGCTCTTTTTACACCCGATATTTAACCGACTTCAAAAAAGGTGTTTGACATTCCTCAACTGTTTGTTTATAAGAACAATGAATTGTCACGTTTATCAGTGTTAGTTAGTTCCCGATTATCTGAAGGCAATAGCGCGCAGTGTTCTCATTTATTTTATCCAAGGCCGATCTTCTGTTTATCGATCAAACTGTTTTATACACTCTTGATAATGACCGCACGAGTATGCGTATTGCTATGGGGTTTTTACTGTATACCGTAATGTTGATTCCTTGAGACTTTTTTGTATATTTTTATTGTCATGAATGGAAATTTCGAGAAAAAGTCATAAAATGAGGATAATATGATAAAAAATTCGCTACCACAAGTATTAATTGACCTAAGAAGGACATGAGGTTATTTTCAACTTCCAGTACCTAATTGCAAAATTCCCAATGTTTCCAAATTAAATCTCGGAGTGCACACAACACTTGACTATACAAAATGACCTTATTTATACTTTTTACAACTGTAATATATATCCCAAATAGCACAATTAAGTCTCCAAACATAACTTAAAACTAGGGTAAGGATGCCGAATATGAGATACCATTTCAGTTTTGGCCATATAAATAAATTATTTCACTAATGACGATGAAAATTACAATATTCGATAGGGTATTTAATGAACTTTATCTATGATAGACCATTTAGTACCTACTTAAGTATAATACATTTTTTATTCCAGATAAAGAAAATTCTGAAATTACGTCTCAGGCAAATGGTCTCTTATTATGAGATACTAAGGGTTGCTAATAAGAGATAGTATCTCATATTAGGTTCTTTCGGGTTTGAGTACAGATTTAGAGAAAAAGGACCTCAGGCCCGGACTCCACCAAAGCGGAGATGTGCAGAGATGTCTCGATCAACCAATAGGGTTGCGTTATTTTCAAATCTCTCCGCTTAGCTTCAACGAATTCCTATTGGTTGTTTACGAGACATCTCCCTCCGCACATCTCCGCATTGGTGGAGTCTGGGCTTAACGCTCAGCAGTCGCGCTTGCGACCGCTTGACCAACGAGGCAGGCAATCAATGTAAAATACTTAAAATATAAACTTGCATTCAATAATGGGTAATTGCACTTGGTAGGTGTGACAATGAGGTTCCCAGTTCCCACTCAGTATGACGCTGGGTGTGACGTAAGCCATCACACAGCGATGATTTCAGTGCTAACCCCAAGTCAATGCAGCGTCATTGTCTTTCTTCACAACACTAAACATATCTTCTCTTTTGTCTCCAGGCGGTAGACTGGTGGTCAGTCGGCGTTCTGACCTACGAGCTGCTGACAGGAGCCTCCCCGTTCACGGTGGAAGGCGAGAAGAACACCCAGCAGGAGATCACCAAGCGCATAGTGCGGTGCAGCTACCCCGTCCCCCCGGACGTCAGTCCTGAAGTCCAGGACTTTATTAGGAAGTAAGTTCTTCGTAGTCTTTACCAGTCTCGAGTGTGTTAGTTTGAAAGCCGATAACAACGCACCAGGGCCCTATTCGAGGTGTCGAAGATGTGTCGGAAGTTAGCCGGCTAGATGGGCTGGCGATATCGGAAAAATAGTTGGGAAAATCTGGATGAGGTATGCTCAACACCGGAAAGAATGGCGTGCTAAGGATGAGGTCTACCTACATTCAACATTGGGTGATAAAAGTCTGAGAAACAGAAGATGGTGCCTATTTGATTTAAATACTCTGCAAGTCTGCATTCCATACTTTTAGTACATAAATTGAGTTGAATAGTTCCTAAATATGGAGTGTAGACTTATAGAGTAGTTACATTAAATTGGCCCTTGATCTACTCAGAACAGTATCATATTCAGAGCCACTGCTATTACACTTTTGGGACACCATTGAAATAAAAATTACCAAAATGAAGCCCAATCAGACCTCTTAGTAACCTATTTATCTCAGTCTCACAAAATGCCACACTGAAATCGAGAACGCGGTCCAAAGTTGCCAGAACTTGGGCTGACTGCCCAGAGTGCGCCGGACATCATTCAGCGAAGTCGTCCACTGCTGGACATAGGCATCCCCCAAAGAGGAGGGGTTTTCCATAATCGCCACGCTTGGCGGGCGTGTTGGCGATCGCAGTATGTTTGTTTAAATATTCAGATAACGCTGCTGCCCATCCTCTAGTGAATCCCTTAATCGCCCACGGGATTAAACACCCACGGGAAGTGATGGAGTAGTGCTATTCTTTACATCTTTTAGTGCACCTACCATGTTTTCTCTGCATCACCCTAAGGTCGACTGGTAGAAAATGCCTATGACATTAAGTCCGCCTCTGTACAAATTTATGTGCGAAAGTATAAATAAATAAATACATCCGGCATTATATGGCCGACTCACTCGCATGCGCTCTTTTAATGCACCTTTTAATAAATAAATGTTTACTTCGCAGATTACTGGTAAAAGACCCTCGTCGTCGGCTCGGCGGCGGTGAGCATGATGCCGAGGAACTCAAGAGGCATCCGTTTTTCCAGGTTAGATATTCGTTCCGAGGTTAGTTCTCAAAGAAACAGAGTTGGTTAAAAAAAATACTGACTGATACCCAAAAAATCAAAAGTAATTACTTCTCTAACGAACTGTGTGTGAATATACAATTAAATTCGTTAGTCTCTGTAAAAGATTTAACAAATCACAAACATGTAAATAAATCATTATGATTTTTTTTTAATTTTAATTCTGAATCCATTAATCGTTCTTCAATAATTCTATGAATTTTCTGTCATTTCGTCTTCTATTCCAAATAAATATCGACACAGGAACAGAGTTTAAATTAACTTTTTTTTTTTTTTGCGAATAGACTATATCTCGATTATAAGAATTTAAAGAATACTGAATACTGATTCAATGTTTCTGCTCAAAAAGAAAAATCATAAAAGTAACCCATTACAATTCAATTTATTCGTGTCACATGTGTTACAAAAAACCTTCATTAACTAAATTCTTATAATTAGAACTTGGACTGGGAAGCGGTGGCCCGTCGCGAGATCTCAGCCCCCTTCGTGCCCGTACTAACTCACGCGGCCGACACGTGCAACTTCGCTGACGAGTTCACCCGAATGCCGCCGACCGACTCCCCGGCGCAGGCGCCCAAACATCACGACAAACTGTTCTTGGGTGAGTAAGACAACGTCCAAACAAGATGAACTGCTCTAAGGCAACGCATAACTGGTCTCTGGTGTAGGCATTTTCTAAAAAGTGCTCCCTTTGCCTTCTGTTCTAGACAAGAGTGTGGATAGGTAGGTAATTGTCATCAGGCCAGCACTGGTGGCACTTGTGCTAGTCTCGCCAACCGTCCCGCGAGAGACGGGACGTCCCTTTCTAGAGCTTTAGAAGATGCGTCCCGCAAAAGACGTGTGCGGGACGCCAAATGTCCCGTTTTATCGTACCTACGGGTAAACCTTCGGGCAGAAGTCGGAATTGAGTGAACGCACGTTTGTTTAGCTAGAAGAGTGGAGATCGCGACCGCGAGTCTCGCGTCGAACGAACGAAAAAATAATTTCTAATTGTATTTTTCGCCTCCCTATACTTTGACAGTTGGGTCCCGCATTTTGACTGCCAAAGTCCCGGTAAATTCGTACATAAAGGTTGGCAAGCCTACTTGTGCCCGTCATAGATCTGGGGTGTTTAGCCTGTATGTAGCGGACTTCGAATATCATGACTAGGATGGATTCCATTGATGGCTTTGCCACCATCTGTGTGCTGTCAGGGCCTTCAGGCGGCGACTGAACATATTCATGTAATGTAGCTAGAGCAGAGGTTCCCAAAGTGCTCCAGGTGGACCCCCAGGGGTCCACGGCCGACTCGACGGGGTCTACGTTGGCGTGACAAAAAGATCTAATCTTCACATTTTATATGATAATATGGTGGAAATTTAGCTGCAGAGGGTCCACCGGAACCAGCTAAATTTTAAAAGTGGTCTATGAGAAAAAGAGTCTGGGAACCGCTGAGCTAGAGTATAAAACTTCCTGATTGCACGCTGGGTATAGAAGCGTGTTGTAAGATTTAAAAAACCAGCACGCATTGTGGTAGAATCTATACGGTTCGCCTAGCTAGCTACCACCGTCACGTGCGCCAAGCAGTTTACTGTGTTCCATTGTGTATGTGAGAAAAGGGGAGATAGAGAGGTATAGGGTCATCCCTCTATATCTCTGTTACTTGGATTGTTGTGCTCAATCTTAGACCCTGTTTGCGCTTACTAGCAGGTTCGACGAGAGGGTAGAATGCGACAAAGTCGCCCTTCTAAAAAGCTCGCAACCCTTCTGAACCCCAGATGTTCATCTTAACCACGCTCAAATCTTTCTGTTTCTTTTAAGACACTTCATAACTGAATGGCAGCTTTCTTTATAGGTTACTCGTACGTGGCGCCCAGCATACTGTTCTCTGAGAACGTGATATCTGACCAGATATGGATGCAGGCCACTGGACAGAAGCACGACAAGCTCAAAGGATGGGTCGCCAAGGTAACATCTATGATTCTTCTCTGTACATAATATTTTTCCTCTATCATCAACTGACTGTTAGATGGCAGTCACATCGTGTTTGAGCTGCTAACAAAATGCTTTCCATAACGACTCATACGGACTCGTTATAGAAAGCATTTTCTCACCACATTAATAATAATCGCCAACAAGAATCAACAGCATAATTATAATGTAGGGGGTATTCCAAATTTAGAATTTACTAGAGGTCGCCAGCGGCTTCGCCCGCGTGGTTGTCGTTTATCGCGTATTCCGCGTTTTTCTCCACAATATTATGCATATTATACATATAAACCTTCCTCTTGAATCACTCTATCTATTAAAAAAACCGCATCAAAATCCGTTGCGTAGTTTTAAAGATCTAAGCATACATAGGGACAGACAGCGGGAAGCGACTTTGTTTTATACTCGTACGATGTAGTGAAGAGTTATTACCATATTCCATCCTTCTATTATCCAGTCGCGATTAACTACAATCAGAGAGTTAGACTTTTATGACGTGGGGGTGGATGGTGACCAGTTGACCAAGGCTGCTTGTCCACCAGAGATATCCACCACAGAGATGTGTGCTACAGATGTGTTTCAAACCAGCCAATAGGGTCGCTTTAACCAACAACACATGTTTGAAAATCAAGCGATGCTATTGGTGGATTAGACACATCCGTAGCATACTTCTGTGATGGAAAAGTAGCCTGATTGCTTTCAAGAAACCACTAGGCAACGCATTACAGTGCAAAAAAACTAAGAGATACCTATAGACGTTCACATTCGACCACTAGTGTCTGAACGGAAGCTCGCCGAACAATTCGATTGGCTAGTGATCAAATTCGGCGGCCAATCACGGCACCGAAGACGTAAGTCCAATAAATCTGAAAATCTGACAGCTGTCAAAATCCTACATTTGTTCCATTAACATTAATTTCTGCACCAATATACTCCACAATTTTCTAATGTTTATCCTTATTTTCCAGGACTCCCCATTCTTCCAGAAGTACGCAGTGGAACTTAGCACACCGCTCCTCGGTGACGGCTCGTACTCCGTCTGTAGGAAGTGCATACACCGACAGACGGGCAAAGAATATGCTGTTAAGGTGAGTTTGGTTTTAATTAATTTTACTATTTATAAACACGTAATTAACAACCATGAGTGATGGGTGAACGTGAAACCGTCGGTTCCGGGTTTCATACAGTCGTTACGGGTAGTCAGAAGCCCAAAAGTCTCAGTCTAACCTTAGGAAATCGGCATTACCCAGTAACTGGGTTGCGTGATGGCAGTTGCTTCGTATAAAATACTGGTATTCAGTCGAACCTGGGGGTCTACTCCCTAAGCACGAAGTCCGTGGTTTCGGCCTAGTTACGAGCGTTTCCTATTCCCTATCACCTACGGACATACGATTATTTTGAGGCCCAAACTAAGAATGAATGACAACACGATTTGACAGTTGTCCCTACTACCGACCGATGTGTTTTTGCCTGTCTGAAAAGTTGAACTTGACACTTGTTTTGTTCACTCCTACGTTTCGGGCTACTTTCGGACGGACATAGGGAGTAGGCCCCCTGGGTAGACTGGCCCTAACATAGTTGGGAAAAGGCTAAGCAGAACCAGTAATCCATTCGGTTATTTGGCAAACATGCTGTTTCAATGGTATTAAAATGATAAAATGAAATTATAATTACGTTATCTTTGTTCAACAGATAATATCAACACAAAAGAAAGATATAAAACAAGAAATAGAACTTCTGAAGGCGTGTCAGGGATGTCCCTACATCATCACGCTGCATGAAGTGTTTCATGATTCTGTGAGTATCATCATATTATCAGCGTATTACTATCTATACATATAAAAGGAGAAGCTGACTGACTGATCTATCAACGCACAGCCTAAACCGCTGGGGTTAGAAAGTTGAAATTTTGACAGTAGGTTCCTTTTGTAATGTAGGCATCCACTAAGAAGGGATTTTTCGAAATTCAACCCCTAAGAGAGTCAAATAGAGGATGAAAGTTTGTATGGAAAATCGTCACTTAACGGGTTCAAAATTTCACGTAAGCGAAGCTGCGGGCGAAAGCTAGTTTCATTATAAAGAAAGAAAGAAGGGTTTATTTATGCTTTAGTGCACCATGTTGAGCTGTTGCGGATTAGCGGTCTACACACACCATATGGAGCAGTTTTTTTCGAATCCCTCTCCGTTTTGTACGTTTTTTTATTGATGCTTTTTTTCACCGTTAACGCAAGTGATAATTAATATAATATGATTCGCACATGAATTTGAAAATTCAGAGATGTGGCCTAGTATCAAGTTCTGATTTTCCAGCATGGAAGACAAGCGTATAATCGTTAGGCTATCATTGGTAGTCCGACCGCGCAGTGCTGAATCCGGCAGATTTTGACAGTGGGATTTAGTACAAAATGTGTGCAGAGAGTGTCTTTGTGCACACGTTAGAAACTTTCTTATAATGTGCGGTCGGTCGGCCTTAAGAACATATTGCTGTAATATTGTCGTAAAATGTTGACTTTACTGGCCCCTTTAGGTTCATCATCATCATTCAGGCGAAAGACGTCCACTGCTGGGCATAGGCCTCCCCCAAAAAGGGGGGGTGGGGTGGGTTGCCATAATCGCCATGCTTGGCAGTCGGGTTGGCGATCGCAGTATGGTCGTTAAAGTACTCAGAGAACGCTGCTGCCCATCCTCTAGAGAATCCCTTAGTCGCCTTTTACGACACCCACGGGAAGAGATGGGGCAGTGCTATTCTTTATGTCCGGTACCACACGGAACATTTAAACATAAAACATTTAGGTTGATAAAGGACAATGAATATGTTTTAGTAATGTATGTGTTGTGTTGTCAGGCCTTCACGTACATAGTGACGGAGCTAGCTCAGGGCGGCGAGCTGGCCGCGCAGCTGTCGGGCGGGGTCGACGAGCGCAGCGCACGCAGACTACTGGCGCAGCTAGCACTCGCGCTGCGGCACATGCACGCACGGAGAGTCGTGCACAGAGATCTTAAACCTGAGGTATGAACCATTTACTTATTATTACATCACGCCTGTCATCATCATCTGCCTAGCCTTTTCCCAACTATGTTGGTGTCGGCTTCCAGTCGAACCGGATGCAGCTGAATATCAGTATTTTACATGGAGCGACCGCGACTGCCTATCAGACCTCCACAACCCAGTAACTGGGTAATACGATACTCTTGGTAAGACTGGTTGTCAGACTTTCTGGCTTCTGACCAACAGTAACGACTGTCAAAGATCTACAAATGACAGCCGGGACCAACGGCTTTACGTGCTTTCCGAGGCACGGAGGAAACTCGCTATGGTAAATGGTCACCCATCCACAGACCAACCTCGGCAAGCGTGGCTTAACCCGGAAGATCGGTCTATGCGGCTGTAATTATTTAGCCACGAGCTCCTCCTCTATTCCCCGAAATTTTACATCACGCCTGTATTCCCCGAAAAATTGGCCAGAGGTGTTTAGTATACCCTCATTTCGCTGTTACATTTAAGTTCCATATAGGAGAGCCTATTGCGATCAACTGGGCACAAATTCAAACTCCGGACTACTACTGAGAAACTCCACACGGAAAAACTCAATAACACTTTGCCCACCCCAGAACCTCTCGCTCAGCAATCACTAAACCAACAAGGCAGTAATTATTATTACTTTCATCCGGTACACTTCATAGAGAAACACTATACACTCCATAAAGGGCCACTACCAAGCAAATTGCAAGAGACGACGATCCTGGAACCATAATTGAGCCCAGAAAATAGCAAAACACTCGCTACCTCATGGAAATTAATACTAAACATGAGTATTTTATTACTAAAAAAACACCTCTCCTTACCCCTTCGAAGATTACAGCGTCAGTACAAATGAAAGTCAGTTACAGAAGTCAATTTACGCAAATTAACTTCTTAGTGTAAGTCCTGTAATCTATTCACGTAATTTCAAGACGCGCCGATTAAGTTACAGTAACGTTACAGTTAAGTTTACGCGAGCATATCTGCCAGCGATCGCCTATACGAAAAGCGTTGTTTTGATCGAAACTTAACTAACTTAACTACAACTGAATTTCTTTGGTTAGTTGAATCAGGTACCCTGCTTAGCCTCATACCCTGTTATCAACAACAAGTATGTAACATTATGGTCTCGTTTACAGAATATTCTCCTGTCGAGCAGTCGTCTCAGTGAAGCCAAAGTGAAGGTGGTAGACTTCGGCTTCGCTCGACGGACACCCGACTGTGCTGAGGACAGACCCCGGATGATGACGCCTTGCTTCAGGTTTGTGTTTAATCGCTAATGTCCCAGCGCCACCAATCAGCGGCGGCAGCTATTGTCTCTCTGAAACTGGTTTTCAATTAGTTAATTAACGAAACGTGTTGCAGTCTATTAAGGAGACGAAAGTCTCCGCTGACGTGCGTTATAGGAGGGGCTCTGATAGCATATCTTAGTCCCCATAAACCCCTATTATGCTGAAATTGGCCATCGGGGGGGTTTTAGTGCGATAATAATCCCACACTCCCCAGGCCTAAGTAAACTGTAACATCCAGTCACAACTGAAAGCTATACAATTGCCAAATGTAGCTTGAAGGTGTGGAAGAAAGAAGTACGGTGTTCCTCCAACGAAAAGGGAGGGTCTTCCAACCAGGGGGCCTATTCCCTAAGTCCGTCAACGAAATTAGTCGCCCGTCCGAAAGTGGCCCGAAACGTAGGAGTGAACAAAACAAGTGTCAAGTTCAATTTTTCGGACGGGCAAAAACACATCGGTAGTAGGGACAACTGTCAAATCGTGTTGTCATTCATTCTTAGTTCGGGCCCCGAAATAATCGTATGTCCGTAGGTGATAGGGAGTAGGAAACGCTCGTAACTAAGGCCGAAACCATGGACTTCGTGCTTAGGGAGTAGACCTCCAGGGCGGGTCTTATGGCGTGAAACAGTGCCGTTTATAAAATGTTTTGTAAAGTAAATCAGTCTAAAACATGTTCTGTTTGGTTGCAGCTTGCCGTACGCGGCGCCTGAAGTAGTCTCCCGAGCTCGCAGTGCTGCAGCGCCCGGGTATGGACCACAGTGCGACCTGTGGAGTCTCGGGGTTGTATATGTAAGTATACTTACCTTACTGACCTAGTAGCTGTCGATGATGTAACCACACTAGCTATATGTGTATATGTGATTTCGTGTACACTACCAAAGTATTAGTGCGCGACTGAGGCTCAATTCGGCGAGCACATCTGTCGCTACGCACACACGCACGGTTGGTACTCGGATCAGCCTTCCCCGTACCCGATCCGGTCGTTTTGAGCACAGCGGGCAGGCATCCGGCGGGCATATCCGTGCGTGTATGGCTAGCTATTAATAGACGACGTACGAGCGAGTGTGGTAACACTAACAGGAACCAGAGCCTTTCCACCCTCCCCCTGAAATGATATAGTTAACACGGATACTTCAAACTTATAGTTACTTATTTATTTAACAAGTTTTTAACCACAGACCATAAAAAAGTAATATTCTCTGTGGCGGCAACAATAAGTATTAAAGCATGATCTTTTGTTCCAGTACTACATGTTGTGCGGTAAGGCCCCGTTCCAGCCGGTATCTAAGAAGGAGCCCATCACCGCGTTCATGGATAGGATCAGAACCGGCAACTTTACTATGGATGGTCAGTATTATTTATAAACATAGTATGTAGGGTAGAAGGACATACATGTTATTGACATGTTATTGGTGATGTTCTTCAAAAAGGACATGTGCGTAGTACTTTCAACCGGCGTGCGTGTATGACAAGATGTATGACCGTGGACGAAGCGAAAGGAGTATGTAAGGATCGTAGAATGTGGCGTTCTACAGTTTCTGCCTACCCCCATGGGAAGAAAGCGTGAGTGTATGTATGTATGTATAGGGTAACTGGTAATTAGTGTCCAATACTTAAACACATGGTTTATCTCATGATCATAAACAACTTTCCCAAAGAAGCAAAAAAAGAGAAAAGTTTAAACATGCGCATATAATGCGCTTCCTGGGTTGACTAACTGGCTACTCTGTCTAGGGTGTTTGTGTAGTGCGTCACAGGAACAAACGGCGCGGCCGCATTTACATCGTAGAACCACCGAATTGTTTTTTTAATAAAAAAATAGCATTTTCTCTTGGGAGTTCGGCGCCGGTTGCCAAACTGGCTGCCGGCTCCGCGCTGACTTCGTACACTATTTTTTACACCTTCAGAGCCTCTTCAAACTCTTCATGAGACGATTATTCGTCACCCACATTCATTTTCACAATAAAAACAAATAAAAACATAATCCCCCTTATTACAAAAGATGGTCTAAGAAAAACCTAGGTTTTAAAATGGCCCCGTCTCTTTTTGTTATATGACATAAGAAAGAGATGGGTATATTTTAAACCTGGGTTTACCTTAGTCTTGGTTTAAACCATCTTTTGTAATAAGGGGAAATCTGTTTGTACGGTTGTTTCGGCTTCCAAAGCAAAATCGAGCGGGGCTTCGTATTTCTGTCTGCAGGGTTTAAAGTAACCTAACTTGGCTTGGCTAACTGGGTTTCGTTCGCTCGCTACGCTCGTTCACTCTAGCCCCCGTCATCCCCTTCGAACCTAACTAATCCGTGTCGGGGTGCTCCAAATGAACGAGCTCACTTTGCTCGCTCTTGAAATTTGTCAGTCGGAAGACAGCTTACAGTTTTGGCCCAAAATCATACCTACCATTCAACTGACATACCTACCAAACAACTTATTACCGCCACCGGTGTCCATTTTGGGTGTCGGCAGCCGATGTTTTTAATCTCGCTCGCCGGCAGTAATGTACCGCCGGTTCCCAATGGCGTTATTTTTGGGTGCCAGTCCCAGCAGCGGAGGCACTCCCCTATTTCTTATATAAAATATGTTTTTTGGGAAAGATTTTTGTTATCATTAGTATAATTATGAGGTTTTTAGTTGAAGATAATGTAAGTTCAGCCGTTTATATTTATACGTAATTGAGTAGCAAACAATCCATCCATCTTCATAAACTTTCATATAGGTAGTAGGATTTTATAATATTTTTAACCTTTCCATTATCAACAGGCGCAATCTGGGAGAACATATCAACTGAAAGCAAGCGCATAGTACTAGGCTTGTTAGCCGTGGACCCGCTGCGTCGCTTCGGTACCGACGAGCTGCTAGCAGCATTAGGAATCAGCATCCCAGACTCTAATAGCTTCAAATTAGCCGTAAGTATATTATACATAATTATACTTGGGAGCAAAGAAATCGAGCCACTCATTTTTCACGTGTCCTGGTTATTAGTTTTGGTTTCATGAATTATATAATTCAAAATACAAAAAACGACCCTCATTGTAAAGGTTATCAAATAAGCTTTTTGGTGATAAATGTTTAGAATTGATCTATTCCATAATACCAAAAATAATAACAATTATACCTACGTGAAAAATAGAAGTGACTCGATTTATTTGCTCCCAAGTATATTTTAGTATTGATGAGGTCAGAATTTGATTATCACTTGCGTAAACGGTGAAGGAAAACATCGTAAGGAAATCTGCATACCTGAGAGGGCTGATCAAACTCAAAACTCATTTACAGCCGTATTCAATAACCCATCTATCGGCGGTTTCGCCTACTAGAGATAGAAATTTGACACAAGCTCCATAGAAGTAATGTCAAATTTGTATCTGTAGTAAGGCAAACCGCCGATAGATAAGATATTGAAAATGGCGGTGATTCAAAATAGACTAGAATTACTTAGTTCTTTTTGAACGTCAGATTTACAATAGACAGCCCACAAAAAAACCCTCCCTTCATGTTATGATGAGGTCAAGTTGGGCAACAAAGTTATGGTTCTGGTCCGTCGGAAACTAGTCACCGACAATCGGGTAAGAATTTCCTTTGTCTGCTTTCATTAGCAAACATGTAATATGGAAAGTTTCTGGGATTACTACTAGGATATGACTGCCTCGTTGTTCTAGAGATCGCAAGCGCAGTCGCGCGGAGCGAGAATTCGCAAAGTGTTATTGGGTTTTTTCTTTTGGAATTTCTCAGTAGCAGCCCGGAGTCTGGATTTGTGCCCGGTTGATGGCAATGTACTCGCCTCCTATAACATGGGACTTAAACTTAACGGCTGAATGAGGGTGTTACTATACACCTCTGCCCGACTAATATGTTTCTAGGATTATGCTGGGCAACTGTAGTTTAACCTCATGCCGGCTACATATTCTCTTAGAGACAGCCTGAGACATTATCTCTATCCTTTACTTTTAACATCAAATAGCAAAGGTAGCAAAGGACAGCATCGAAGTCTCGGGCTGTCTCGGCGAGTATGTGTAGGCGGCATCAGGTTTACTTGAAAAAGGTTGCACTATCACTATGATGAGATCGTTCTCTGTTCTCATTGGAAACTGTAAGCCGTCATTTGTAAGTAAATAGCTCGACGTAAATGCACAACTAATCACACCTTATCTCCCACAGGACATGACCAAAGCGGACCTCTACAAGCGCCGATACAAGAACAAACACAGAGAATCCAGCGCCTCAGAGCCTGGAACCTCTCAATCCGACATCACAGAACCAGATGACAAGGAAACCTCCCTCATAGACACCATCAATAATCTCAAGAACAGAATGAACAAGAACTCCATAGAAAATGACGTTGAACTCATTAAAGCAAACACAATAGAAACACCCGTTACAGAATCCTCTGAACCGACATACACAGACATTGATGACGATATCGTCCCTCCCGTCAAACCCGTAGAAAAAACATACGCTAAATCCAGATCTAAGCTAGACGATTACATCTACATCGAAAGCAGTCAAGGTCTAGATGGCACAGAGGTTGCATTCCCCAAAACTAGTCGCGCCAAGAAATCTAAATCCCCTGTCCCTAGAAAACGCAGAAAAATTGAGACCAGACAAACTAAGAAGGAGGTGAATGGAGATAGGGAACTTCGTAGCAAAGTAGAAAATGGCAAACGCGGCAGAAAGACTAAAGTAGAGAAACGCGTGCTTAGGAGTAAGAGCGTCACGGAGAAGACTAGAGCCACAAAAGAGTCTATAGAAAATGAGAAGACGGTAGTTACTAGGGTCACTCGTAAGAGGAAGTATGAGGAAGTCACCAAACCCGTTCTGAGAGAAAAGGGACAAAATGGACGCTCCTCCCGCAAGAACAGTCCTGAACCACCAGCCGAGGAACGTAAAGTAGTTAGAGCTAAAAAGACGAAAACCGTACCTCTAAAATTAGACGTACAGGACGCTCAAAACGTACGCATGACGCGCTCGCGGCGACGACGGCTCGAGATCAGTCTGTCGCCGTCCGAAGTCAAATCCCTCGTACCCGCGTTCTCGTTCGAGTCCGACAGACGCGTCACCTCGATCGAAAGCAACCGCTCGGCGAAATCAAACGCGAATACCAAAGCTAAACGCAAAGACAACGCCAAAGCTGCAGCGAAGGCTGGCAAGGCTAGCAAAGCTAAAAAGACACCCGTCCGAGCCACGCGCGCGCGGGCCAACCGGAGGTGAAAACACTCGTTCCTATCACACTAACCGAGTCCCAAATACAATCAACGCCATCTCTTATCATATATAGACAATTAATAGACTGTTGCGCCTCACGGCAACTATATTCTAGTTTTAAATTTCCCCAATATGGCGTCAGCTAACCTCAAATTCCAAATGAGACAAAATAGTGATGCAGTAAAATTATGAACGCTTTGCTCACGCGTAGGCATAGAGACGACAGAGGAAAGAAATTATTTATTCAACGAGAAAAAAAGAGTAAGTTATATTTCTTTAAAAATGTAGGTAGCCTCTGAAACTAGTTCGTGAAAAAAATAACGTTAGACCTGTTTTTATTTTTTAATCCTTTTATTTAATGTTACTATTAATTTTTAAGATACTTTTTTTTCCCTTATTATTACCATTAGAATTAATTCTTTGAAGTTGGTTATTATGTATTTTTTGATTAGAATAATGAAAAAAATAATTAATTAAAAAAATAGGTAAATTGGTGTGATTGAGCACTTTTCTGTAGTTGAGAGTAAAATTATTTCTTGAATTATTATAATTTATTCTTTCATAGCGCTACACTATCTTGCTTGTTTGTGATATGTTCAAATGGGCGATTTGTGTTACTATAGGCATCTATAGTATAAAAAGTCGATTGCGTTAAAACCGTGATTTAGCCGCTGCAATATGCAACTCCATAGGCGTTCGAATCGCGCTTAACGCTATCACAAAAATCAAAATCGCTCATATGATCAAATCTTCATAGAGTAACTCAAAATTTCCCTTCTAGAAGCCAATGTTTCAATTAACGAAAATTCTAAATTCGAAACAGATCTCTTTCCGTATATATAAAATGAATTACTTTGTTTGTGTGTGTATATTTGTTTGAATAGGATAATAGGTTAAATTTGTAAATGTTCCCTTCGGTATAATAGACATTGTATTACAATACTTCTTTCTTCCACTTTGCAAAAAAAATGTAAAAAAAAGAATATATATATTTATTTATGGTGAAAGTGCCAAAGCATGCTTGAAAATTTTCCGCTTATATATTACGCGTTCAAAATTATTTGTAATTGTTTAAATCACTTCCTATTTTGTATACGGGTTGTTTAAAAATTGTGAAGTTATTTTTGACGTGTCTTCTGTCCTTCCATGCCAAAATCTTTAAAAGAGGCTTCTTTCTTTTTTTCACAACTATGAAAATCAACTTTGGCTAAAAATTTTACCGTTTTTAATCAAAATACCTATGGTATGAAATTATGAGATTTTTCTTTTGATAGAAAAATACAAACAATACTTCTTTATTCCTTTTGTATGCTTATGTGTTTTGGGGCTCGCATCTCGTACTATCAATCTATCGGTAAAATATTTTTTGATTTAATGTTTAAAAAAGTTGAACAACCCATATACAACAACAATCTTCTTTTGTCGTTTTAAGCGCTTTTACCAAATAAAAACTATATTTTTTCGGTTCCCTTCCCTGTAAATATACTATGATAGCATTTAGTACAAATTCGGTGGAAGAGTTATAAAAAAAAATATAATTTATAATTAAATTGAAGAAGAAATTAGTCTCAATTTGTCAAACTTACATGTTACTCTATTATATCGTGATACGATAAGGCACTGATGAATAAAATATTATAATATTAGCTGATTAAGCTTTGACTGTATGTTTTAACTTACAAAATTTTAGTTAAAAATGAATTGTTGCATGCTGTTGAAATTTAATAATGTAAAATTGTTGTTAAAACCAATTATATGCTCCCAATTCAGTTATGTGACTGATTTAATACAATAAATTAATGTTATTATTGTGTATTGCATTTCGGCTGTTCGTCTAAATTCTCAAGGACACGAGATCGAGCATATCGCTCTCTCTTTCACTCACAGTGCGTTAACTCCGGTTATTCACGAGTGACGAAGATTCCCGAAGGATTAGCGAAATGTTGCCGTTAAGTTTGAAATTATTTGCATGTAATATTGAAGAAATAAATAGTAAATATTATAGTAATATTGTAGTACATAACAACAAATTTCGTTATATATTAGCTCAAATATATATTATGATGCCCAATTAGATAACAAATGCTTAAACAAAAAAAAAATTAAGCCGTCCACCGACTGCAGCGCACGGCCACGCTACAGACGTTTTCCGACTTTGCTTTTTATCAACATTTAGGTGGAATCACACACTGCGGTGCACGAGTAACCTTAGCCATGTGTGCATGGCGACGATACGGTTTAAATCCGTTTGTAAAATCTGAAACTTCGTAGCCGAGGGCTGCGTGCGCCGCAGTGTCAACGTAAATTCACACAGTCGGCCACGCTACGAACGATGCCGCGTGGCGTGGATTTAGTAGCGCGCAGTGGGTTTTCGGCTTTAGTGTAAAGTACTTTCACAGATGACGAATATATATTTTGTTTGGATGCTTTGTTAGATTGCCACACCCATCACTAGTTGAGTCCAAATTACTAATAATGTAATTATATTTTGAGTCGTACAATAAATGTGAAAATACTTGAACTAGTATGTATTATTGCAATTTAAAAACAATTACATTAGCAATCCAATGTAATATTTTATACACAACATAGGTTGATGATTAGTCCAATTTAATGTAGAATCTGTATCAATGTTTTGAAGCATGAATATTACTTATACAGCCACCCGTCAATAGACTAACAAATGTTTTAAGCAAAGGTATAAACAGCGTAGTGCCGACGCGTATTACGATGTTTTTTTTTTTCGGAAATTAAAAATTTCCCCGAATGCTTAACTCGAGTAGCCTTTACGACACGTAAGTGGTAAAGTTTGTAAAAGTGCACTTAAAATGGATTGTACCAAAAGATTATATAATTTTATAATAAAGTGTTAGAAGTTATTATTGATGTCGGCGTAAACAAATTTTGTAAGACGTTACATGGATGCCGGCTGGAGATATTGGATTGTAATAAATATACCATTTTAACATTATTTATTTGTTTTATTAGTAATATTTAAAGAGGCCTAATATATATTGCTGCTGAAGTCGATATATATCACTGTAGCCTGCCGAAATTTACAGAAATAGCGCAAAGATGCATAGTTTTTAACCCTATTGTGTAGTTTTTTAGCTTATAATATCGTTTTAGGATGCCCTGTAAAGATATTATAAATGTTTCGAAATAAATATGAATGGCCACAGCATTGTATCACTATCTAGTCTGTGGCCACAGCACTACAACTGGGCATGAGTTATCATCACAGACTAGTTATCATATCTGCATCTTACAACCCTATATTAGGGCCAGTACCAATAAACCAGCTAGGCTAACATGTGCAGCCATTGCATAAAAGTGAAATCTCATGAGACGCAAGTCATCAAGACGTGCTAAAACAATTCAGTTCAAACATTGTCGTGTTTTGAAAACTTAATAATGAAGCAATAACCTGCCACGTGTAAAAGACAATAACAACATAATCGTTCAGGGGGTGATTCTATCATAACAGTTATAGCTAATATCTCGGTATGTCAGGATTGCGAGCAAGGTAAATGTAGTAAATAAAACCAACATAGACTCTCCACCACTGAGAGTACTTGTATTTGAGTTAGTGTTAGTAACGTGAACTAGATCACAAACTTAACACAATTATTACAATTACAAGATCATAAAATAAGGACGAGCTAGACAGTTATAAAAGGTCAGAGTTCTTCAGCTGATCTACACAGAATGCTCTCGTTTCGTCGAATGACCACCGCCTTTATAACATCGGGTGCGTTGATCCATATCGACGACTACCTACCTTCCTTTGTCAACATTGCCCAATGCTATAAGTAGCCGCCAGATAACGCTGCAATAAAAGTCGTTGACGCCCGTCTACCAATGTATTCCAATATTTCAAAACGGATCAAAAAAAATGTATCAGCGTGCGATACACGATCAAAACAAACGTTACCGTGGTAAGGGGCGTCCTTGACGCGGTTGTGGCGCCATCTATCTCGCCACATGCGAACTAGCTACACGTTCACTGAGCATGGATTGCAAACCTTTTGGTCAAAACCATGTTCAGTAGTATTTATTTTGGTAGGTAACTATTAATATAATGAAACTCGTGTATCAAATTGTAGCCTTTATTTGACAATTATTTAAAATTATTAAACATTCCTTTCAATTAGGGCCGATTTTTCAATCGTCAGATAACTTTTATCTAAAGAATAAATTTGATGTTTTGACATATTTACTGTACAAAAGCCGTCGAAATGTCAAACTTATTCCCCAGATAAAAGTTATCTGACGATTGAAAAATCGGCCCTTAAACGAATATAAACTTAACCCTTTTGTAAATTAAGTTGATTACCGAATGACTTGTACAGTAGACCTCATTTCAATGGTCACAATATGACTTTGACAGCGCTTTTATATCGTAACAGTAATGACGACTTTCGTAATTCATGAATTTCCTCTGATATGGGGTAGAATGTACTTACTATTGGAAAGACCAAAAAACTTATTGGAAATTCTAAATGTCACCTAAATGTGATGTAAATGTGGATTAGTGCGAACACCGTAAGATTCTAATAAATCGTGCGAGGTTATGAACTCTCTATAATATATACAACGTGTTTTTCTTAACAAAACAAAACAGTAACAAACTAACAAAACAAACGTAACACTAAGGGCCGATTTTTCAATCACCAGATAACTTTTAACTGAGGAATAAATTTGACATTTTGACACATTGCCTATACAAAAGCTGTCAAGACGTCATACTTATTCTTCAGTTAAAAGTAACCTGACTATTGAAAAATCGGCCCTAAAACAATTAACAACAACAAAATTAATAACAACAAATGCGTGAAAACTTTCCGAGTATGAGTTACGTTAAGTCAATCCCCCAAGCGCAAACCAGATTCGAAACGACAAATAAGCCGAAGGACGAAAGCGCAACATTATTACAAAATAACGGATAGGTAATGCGCCCCTGACTCGCTCTGACGTCACACTCAGCGCCGTCGGATCAATGACTTTTATTGCAGCTTTAACTGGCGGCCACTATACCCGCTACCGATAACACACGTTGGTGTAACAGTTGCGAGCGCAGCCGTCGAGTATGAGGTCCCGGATGCGATGCCTAGCTCGAGCAATGTTATTGGGTTTTAGGCTGGAATTACACAGGACAGTGAGTATTAAAACGTTGCGTACATCAGCGTCGTACTACGAGACGTACATTAGCGTCGTACTACGGGCCGTACATCAGCGTCGTAACTCGTACTACGGTCCGTACTCTAAAGAGCCTATTAATATTGCTACGTGCGACTGACGTCAACGTAGTAAGGGATTCAGGCTTACTGTTCTTAGTAGCAGCGCGTTGGAATTCTTTCCCAAAATGCAATAGGCCCACTAGGCTGAATACTGTCATCGGTTACTCTACTTACCCCCTCGAAAAACACAGGCGTGATGTGTATGATACACATCACGTTATCAAGGGGTGGCTGCCAGGGGCGCAGGACCTGGGGGTGCATTTTTATATGAAAACTAGCTTCTTATGTGACTTCGTGTGCGCAGGAGGGGATGTAACAGTCTTTAAGCAAAATAAAATTTAAAAAAAAGTTTCCTAATATCGCAGATCAGCCAGGGGCATCTAAGCAATCTTGCTCATACAATTGAAAATCACATTGTCAAAAAAAAATGATTTTGACTGTCGGTAATTTACAAAATGGCTTCGGAAAAGTTTACTTTTAACAAAATTCTTAATTAAATGCCTTTTTTGGAGGACGCAAAATTTGATCATTGCCTTAGGCGCTTGTGGACCTAGCTACGACACTGTGTGTATCAGTTCAAGCCACGCGCACTGACCACCATTAGGTAAACCGTCGTAGCTGCTCTCCCGATGGCCTGCGGGACGCGGGAAGGCATCGGGAACCAATTGCCTGTTGGCCGCACGCAGCGATTGATAACAGTGGAGTGGCTGTAATTGGTCTAATCATTCCCGTCTCGCGTCCCACAGATCATTGGGAGGGCCATGGTTACGGGGCGGTTTACCAATAAATCGAAACATTTCGCCACATCTGTTGGGTGCAAATTACACACACGTGTTCCATGGGTATATCAAACCTGCGACCCGCAGTTACCGTACCTACCACCAATGTGGACTGCCCTGCCAATAACGTAACATCTTCATAAGTATTTCACACTTAATTATTTATAATGGCCCATGAGTGTAGACAAGATTTTGTTTGTCCAGCGTGGGGCAAAGCAACTCAGTCGAACAGTAAATATTTATCTGGAAGTATCAAATGGGGCTATGGGGCACTTTTGCCCATCTGTTAGTCCTTGTTCACGTGAAGCGGCAGGCGGGGCCCGCGGCGCCAGCCGCAGCGTTGCACGCACAAATACAAACATGGTACTGTATAGTTCCGTTTATGAAGACGCGGGGCGTCGTGCGGCGCGTGCTGCGGTGCGTGGGGAATGACGGTTTCCGCCGCGGCCGCCGCAGCGGACACCGTAGCTTCCTCTTTTGGCAGTCTTCTTTGGACATTTCACAACGCAGACGTGTGGTTACAATAGAGTATGATTTCATCGACTTATTACTAGAAGATAATTGCAACATACAACAAGCTCGCTTGCCTTCGATGCCAAAAACAAACTGATACACGCGTACGCGGGGTGGACGACGCTACGGTGGCAACGGCGGCACACGCGGCTACAGTCGCCGCGTGCCCCGCTGCGTGCAGCGCTCAATATCAAAGAAAACGCGCGTGATGACGCTTCTACATGAACGCATTCATACCTTTCCATGTTTGATGAGACCGCGAGACACGACGCCCGACGCGCCGCGCAACGTCCTGCGTCTTCCTGAACGAGGCCTTAGATGCCCAAATAAGCATAGCCGGGCATTAGTCTGGCTATTTTAGTAGACATGCGTGTCCAGTTGACTGAAATTTATTATTTACCCATTCCTCCCTGTACCAGTGCAGGGTGGGGCAAGCGCCCCATCAGCCCTAAGTACCATTGTTACGCCTAAACAGCCACTATAACTAAGGCCTCATTTATGGAGATGCGAGGTGTAAAGCGAACAATTTAATCATAAATTATGACGATTCATTAGAGCGTATATGGAGACGTTTTTTCCGCGTTTTTTTTAATTGTGTTTATTTCTGTTGTATGTAGTGACAGGCCAGGCAGAACAAAAAAAGTCTTGCCCTCCTACTAGGGTTAGTTGGGAGACAACCTTAATTCACCATTTAGACGAACCGTCGCAGGTATAACGAGAACACGTGTTTAACTGCTCGTTGTTTGCAGAGTTTGGGCAAGACGCGGCTGGCAAGCGCTTGCCATTCGCTCTCCACACACTTGTCTGCTTTACGCTACCTTGAAAGCAACGCGGTCGACACATCGGTGATCGCATTGCTCTATAGCGCTCCTCGCCTCGCACAATCCCCGATTCCCTGATTCAGAACGTGTAGGATTTATTTTAATGTCTTGGCGTAATCATTAAGAAAAAGTGAAATAACTCTATTGTAAACCATAAAGCTTTGCAGTAATGACAGCGGAACTCAGTGTTGCTAAAATAATAAATACAAATATATTGGTAGATTTCTAAATAAAGCAAACGGGATTAAGCACAATCGAAATTTTATATTATTCAATTTATTCACTATATTGTACAGAAAAGATATCATAATATACTAACTTTTCATACCTATTTTGATTGTTTTTCCTGGATTAACAGCGTTGAACAATTTTTGCCTTCAAAACTTTTGAAATCTACTGTTTGACACAAATTCACACAATGGTGGTAGTATATTTATACTCTATTTGGCAACACCAAGAATGGCACTGTGGCAAACGTCAGACGATGTCGAGTGATAGAAAAATAATTAATTTCACGACGTTTTGTGTTAATAATTATGTGAATGATGAGATGAAAGTGTAGATAAATGTTAGTATAGTGTTCAATAGTGATTATGGCGCATAGTGGTGGTGTTTTGAGTTCGGATATATCACGCAGGAATCCACAAGATGAGTATGAACTCATTCAGAGAATCGGTTCGGGAACCTACGGTGATGTATACAAGGTAGGGGGCCTTTCTAAAATACTTTATTCTCTAATTTACGTGTATTTAAGACTACAATGGTACTAATCATAATCTTTCTCGGGCGTTTCCTCACAAAAAATTGCAATAAAAATCTCGGTTGTCATACTAAATAATTTTCATGACGAAAAATGATGATTTTCTAAAGAATTTGTAACAAAATTGGTATTTAGTACTGTGTATTGTTTATAGAGCAATGTTTGCGATAAAAAAACACGTGTTACTAATGACCTTGAATGCAGGACAAGTCTGGTTTACTAATTACTTCTGAACACACCCAAAGGTGTTGTGGTATTCAAAACACATCTCATCTCTTTGTTCTATATCTGTTCTTTATTTAAAATACTTTAGAATATTACTGGTGATTAGCTTAGGTGCTGTTATACAGATTAAACAAAAAAAAAGGTAGTTTCAATTTATTATTTTTCTGTTGATAATTAGTGACCCAATTAAACACATTTTTAACTGAATATTTTTGTCATTATAATATAAATAGATAGTGCTATTTGCTCTGTATTTCATTTCACTAATTATGATCTACAAAAGTGATTATTTAAAATATCCAATTTCATTTCAATATAGCTACTTTTTGGTTTGACAATTAGTAATTATAATTGCATAATGAACAGTAATAACTAAGTGTTTTCTTAAGGTAAACATATGACTCAGACAATTAAACTCCGTGTGGGACTCTGAATGGGTGATTCTACGATAAGAGGTTTCAAGTCCATAGAGGATACGGCCAAGGAGTAAAATGGGATTTTTTTCATTAAATACTTATATTACGATTTTTGTCCAGTTTATGTACCTTTTCATGTAAGGGCAAGTCAATTTATAAATATTTTAGTACTTTTAGAAGGCCAGGGTAAATACATCGGGCAGGGGAGAGAATTTGATGCAATAAAATAATGAATAAAGTTAATTAAATCAACTTTTATTATACATTGTGCTTAACAGTTATAATCAGACTATAATTTTTATCAGACTTAACATATTAATTACACAACTTTACAACGGTTTTTACCCATAGATGAAACCAATGTGTATCGGTAGAATAATTAGCCCTTAGTTGGATACTGAAGTGGAAAAAAAATTTGGATGTCAAGTTTTTAAAATATTTATTAAATCTCTATTACACATTTTTGCAAATATCAATGCTTAAAATTTTTTAAATGATACAAATTACTCCTACTTTTATACTGATTGGAGTCAGTTACTCTTAACAGCATACGGGTAAATGATTTTTAAAAACATGTTGACTCCGTTTTGTGGTAATTCTTCAATAAATTTAATCATCATCATCAAGATCATCAAAAGGGATGTTCTGACTTGAAATAGGTTCTTCCGTTTCAGTCTCCATCTGCTCTAGTTCATTTTCTCTACTTGAACTAGGCAATGATGGGTAATCCAATGATGGGTGGTCCGTCAGAATACAACACAGGTTTTGTGACTGACGCAATATCAGGGTATTGTGTAATGCTTCTTGTTTTTGTTGTTAAAATCTAAAGTTTTTGTGAGGTAAAAGTAACAGTCCGTAGCGTGACTTGACGGTTGTCTCCACAACATTGGGACTTCAAATTGCTAGTATTTTTTGCTTTCTGCAGCCCAGGTCATTAATATACTTCTACAATCTTAAAATTTTTTCACGTTGATAGAAATTAGCTACATCTGAGTTAGTTTGCACAACATATCATGATACATATTATCTCCCCTGGTCAGTGAATCTCTCCCCTGGCAGTTTTTTCCCCAGGGGAAATATGACAGGGGAGATACGTTTTCATGAAAAATTCAATTGTTTTAATTGACGTAAGTTTTTTTGAGCTTAATTATATATTACACTTTAACTGTTACAGTATTATTAAATTAAGGCAGTAAATGCAAATGCATTCAATGAATATTACAACTTTTATAACTTACCAGTGGAGAGACACAATGACCTTGCGAAAGCACTACTCCGCACTGTCATGCCGCAACAACAAAAAAATGGCGGCACTCTAACGGCTCGCGTGTTTAGTTTTGCTAACTTGACGTCGATAGATGTCCTTGAGCGCCGTTCAGAATATGGCCGTCTTATATTTACGTTTATATTAACGGAATGAAATTTGCCAGGGTAGATACACAAAAAAAGCAGGACAAAAATTAAGCTTAAAAATTATTGAAAATAAACAACTTTTGCTGTCTTTTTCCTTAATAATATTTAAGTATATTTATTTAATTTCGTGTTAAACATACTTTGTTTAGCAACTGATACAAATAAGGTATGTACTGTCTGCAAGTTGAACTAAAACCGACAAGAGGACAGGCCAGGGTAGATACTTTTTTAAGCTTCAGCTTCAAATTTCAGAAATATGTGCTTTAATTGGGCATTTAATTGTGATGTTATTTATAAATTACATTAAGATGATATGATTCATTACAAAAAACAACAACGTTTAGAATAAAAAAACAATTTTAAACTGATTGCCGCGCAAGTTACCTCTTATCGTAGAATCACCCGAATATAGAAAATTCACAATTAATTCAGCTAGCATTGTGCTGTTATTCTGAATTATATTGTATACAATAGTCCCTATGACAAAATAAACTGTTATGATGTGATGTTTTGACAAAAAACAAAAAATTACTTATTATAAAATTATAATTTTCTATGCCTAAATGGAGACTCCTCGACAAGCAATGTAAACCAAACATAATATGAAAATAAATTTATTATTATTATCTTTGTATCTCTTTTCAGTCACGGCTCATCTTCCTTGCGGAAGATGTCCGGTCCTTTGGAAGGCATACACGGGGACACAGGTCCAACGCGCAGAGGCCCCTTTGAGAACTTTAATCTAAAGTGGGGTGGGGCACCAACCGGGGGCTATCCACGGCTGCACTATTGGAGTACAGTCATGGACTGTCCCAGGTGGGTGCAAGACTATTGCAAAATGTGGTGAAAAATGTCTGGTCTATGGGAAGGGGTGTTAGGTGGACTGATAACCTCTATTGCCGGAAGAAAACGGCGTCTGCCTTTCAACATTTAAAATTGAAATTTATTGGCAGACGGTGACTCGCCAGCTCACTAGCTGGGCCCCCTGAAAAGCCGCCAGTACATAGGCGAAGGGGGCAACAGACGTGTGAGCGGCTAGGGGTGTAGAGAGGTGTGGCCCCGGTTTCGCCGTCGCGGGTCTAAAAGACCCGGAGTGGGTTTCCCCGCTATTACGCCTTTAGACACTTCCACCCCCGAGCATATAGCTCTGGTGGCCCCCCTCTGGACGGCCGATAAAGGCAAGCCAGAGTTGAGAGTCCTGCGGGCACTCTTGGGGTTCCACTCCAGCCAGCCAATAAAGGCAAACTGGAGACGAGGCCCTGACCGACTCTCTGAGGCAATAAGGTACGCAGTGTCGCCACTCACCAACAGCTCGCCACAAGCTGCCCTGCGGTTTGTAAGCTTTTCGGTAGACCTCATGATACATTTTTTATTATATGATGGGGTTGTAGAAAGCTAGTCTAATGTTCCCTCCGGTTTTACGTTAATCTCATGATGAGGTAACGCTTTTCCCAGGGGGGTTTTATTATTATTATTATTATCTATGTATCTCTATTCACGGCTCATCTTCCGTGCGGAAGATGTCCGGTCTTTTGGAAGGCATACACGGGGACACAGGTCCAACGCGCAGAGGCCCCTTTGAGAACTTTAATCTAAAATGGGGTGGGGCACCAACCGGGGACTATCCACGGCTGCACTATTGGAGCTATTATTATTATTATTATTATAAAATTGGTATGATTAGATTTTTTTTCCATATTTTAGCATATTATCCCACTGCTGATTATAATTATAATCAGCCCATTTCTATCCCACTGCTGGGCACAGCCTTTTCTCAGAATGAGAAAGGTTAAAGCCATAATCAGCACACTCATCTGATTCAATTTGATCTCTTGAAAAACTTATACATTGTAATTAAAATATACTTGATGGCCATACCAATCATAATTCAAGTATGTGTTTATATGTATAACTAAGTAGTATAAAAATATTCACGCTTGAAAGGCAAATATTACCAAGTTACATGTTGGCAATTTTATACTAGAGCATTTTAAAGTTTTATTTAAGTTCATAATCTTTAAATGCCAGTTTATTATAAGCCTTTAAACTGCACTTAAAATTCATTGGAATCAAGTAGTTATGATAAATAGGCGATTTTTTTATTTATTTAAAAAAAAAAAAACTTTAAAATGCTCTAGTATAAAGTTGCCAACATGTCGCTGGTAATTTTTGCCTTTCAAGCCTTGATTTGATATGAAGTAGGAAAAACATTTTATTTTATTTGAAAAGACTTAACAATTATAAAACTGTTCTGTATAGCGATATAAAGCTCTATGCATGTGTTAGGGCTTACTTATTAAGCACTGAAGGCAATACACATGCCAGTAAGATAGTGAAGTAGCTTGCATGCCAAAATACCATAGCACATGGCATTTTTGGCACATGGCACACCGGAGATACATTTGCAAGTGAAATGACATGCCTTTTAATGGCACAGTCTTTAATGGCCTACTGAAATGGCATGCCTGTAGCTGTGTGATTCATTCAGACGTGCCATTTGGTATGCAACTTGCACCTGCGCGTACATTGCATGCCAAAAAATCAATTGCTGTGCAATTTACTTGCATGCTATCCACAGGCATTCTTTGTTATGTATTACATCATGTAACTGACATCTGCAAGCTCCTTGATGCCACTGTGCAAGCTACAGGCATGTGTATTCCCGGTTTAACAGACAGTAGTTGTAGTCAGTGATGTAGCTAGCATGGGTGGCACCCGGTGTGGATATTGATGGTGTCACACCAATAATGGAAACTGTTGTTGTTGTTTTTAATTTTTCATTGCCGATGTACCAACATTAAGTTGCAAGTAACAGCGAGTGTCAATTATGTTTGTGACAATAGGTACTCAACTGTGGTCTGCGGTGTCACCCCCTGACGAGTGCAGCCCGCTGCCCCCCCCCCCCCCCTAACTACAAAAATAATACAAAATATTACACCTAAAAACTGACAACATTCACGCTATCCACCTACTAGTATATTACTAAACATTGAAACCAAAGCAAGACTGATTACTGTAATTATCTTTAAATACCGAAATATGTGAACACAACACAATGTACTGTTTGAACAAGGTCTTACTTAAATGTTTCCTCCATTTTGAAATTATTTACTACACTTAACTAGAGTAGTGGTGGGGCTCGTGAATAATATCAACCACGCGGTTAAGCTACGGTTGCCACCGTCATTCCATGGATGGGTAACCATACGTTACACATTTAGACCCCTAAGTGCTTTGAGAGCATGTTATACTGTCCGTCCCAGGTGCCATTCCAATACATATGACAATTGTTACGGGTAGTCGAAATCCCGAAAGTCTGGATATCGGCATTGTCCTGTAAATGGCTTGCAGAGGTCTGATGACAGTCGCTCCATGTAAAATAATGGTATTCAGCTGCATCTGGTTGGACTGAAAGATGACCCATACATAGTTGGGTAAAGGCTAGGTAGACCGAACTTAACCCTTAATCGGGCACAGCAAACTATTTTCCCACCAACTTTTTTGGTATACGTCGCGATGTCTTATTTCTTATATTTTTAGTTTTAAACCTGGCAAAATAATTTTTTTTACTATTTTCTTGAATAAACAATAAAAATGATACATAAAAAAAACCGTTTTTTTTTTCTTCTTTTTATTGTTTATTAAAAAATTACAAATTGTTTGTTATTTACTTTTCTTAAAACCGCAGGGCCGATTGCTGTTGTATTTATTTGTGTTATGTGTGTTCACTAAAGTTTGCTATTAAAGATAACAGCGAAATGTGGGTGTACTAATACACCTCTGCCCAACCCTTTGGGGAATATCTAGGCGTGATGTTATGTTTTTTGTTACTTTTAAAGTAATAGCATATATAATATTTAAATTGATTTTGTAATGTATTTCTTGCTACAAGGCCTGGCCTACTGTAGTTTTGCCAAAAATGTAGGTATAGTTGGCACTGTTCTGATATCTTAATCTATCCCATTCAGATTGTCATGAGGTTGGGCTGGTGAATATAATTTAAGTGGCTAGCAACAGAATACTTCAAAATTGTCATGGCAAAAATTTAAGAACTTAGGCTATTCACTATCACTATTAGAATTCACATCTAAAACTAGACTTCCTGGGTAGCTCTAGAGGGGTGGTTCTCCCTGAGCTGGCGCCCACGATCAGGACAATGCATTTATAAAATAAAGAAGCCGGTGACCTTGGTAGCTAGCCTTGATCACCTTCGCACTGGTTCCGCCGCAACACTCGTTATTTGGATCCGTTCTCTCCCAACTGCCTTTTACAAACTATCTGTCCAAGAGGCTGGAGTGCGTGGAGTGGAGTCAAATGACCATTGGTCCTTTGACAGACGAACCCTATGAATTCTGGCAGATCATTATAATAAATCAGAATATGATTAAATGATGAACATTGTTAGGAAACCTGCAGTGGCGAAGGGTAAATTTTCTTAAAAGGAAAGTCGGACCAAAAAATGCTTACCTTGCTCAAGTGTGATGCGTGAATTCCAGTAACTACTCGTTTCGAAAGGGAAGCCGATAGGAATCGAGTTGTATGGAGCCTTCGTCACTGGAAACCTGCATACCTGAGAGGGCTCCAAATAGTTAATGATGGTGTGTGTAGTCCGGTCTCCAGCCGCCTGGTTTAGAACGATTCGATAAGTCATCCTGTCGAATGATTCTGTTTGTTATCTCGTTTTCTCTTATAACAAGAATCGTAGACTAATTCCCCGCTGCCTTTTTTCCTATCAGACGGCCAGAAGCACGAAAAAGCGCCATCGGTTCATGGTTGATATACCAAAAACCCAAACGAACCGCTTTGATTCCACTTTTATTGTGAAAGCCGCCAAACAGTGGAATGCGCTGCCCGAGTGGGTGTTCCCCGACAGCTACAATCTGGGTGTCTTCAAGTCACGAGTGAATCTGTTGCTTCTGGGCAAGCGTACTCCATCGTAGACCTCATCATCGTTTAACATTAGGCGAGATGGCGGATGGCGATCGAATCGGTCGACAACTGTTTTTCGAGAAGGTTCTGAATGATTAGGGTAGGCCAGCATGGTGTACATAAGGGCCCAATCCTTCTGATTCTGAGGAAAGGGCCGTGCCCAGCTCTGTGATGGTAATAGGCTGAAGATGATAAAAATAGGGGCTGTTTTTTTTTCTTAAAAGTTGAATGGAATCTTTATTTGGATTTGAATTTTTTATTCATGAAAGTGGAGTGAAATCTTTATTTGGATAGGTATTAATGAAAAAAAAAACGATCTCCTAACGAAGAGTAAAAAAATCTTAATGTTACTTCTATATTCCGAGAAAGTAACATTAGCAGTCCGATGTTCTCATTATGTTACGAAACAGCCAGCTAAGTTCAAATCATGATATGACTCAGTGTTACGTGAGTCACAGGTGTTTCGGTTCGATTCCCGCGTCGAAACCTCTCGTGTCAGGTGTAGCGGCCTTGTCAGTGATTTTGATATTTTATTGTTATTCTGATAATGTCAATTTTCGGTCAATGTCGCGTTGTTTTTTTCTATTTTATTGTGTTGAATTAATGTGCGACGGATAATGTTGTATTGTGTTGATAGCTATCCCTATTAGGGTGATGTGGCGATCGTAATATGGTTGTTAAAGTACTCAGAGAACGCTGCTGCCCGTCTTCTAGTGAATTCCTTTGTAGCCTTTTACGACACCCATAGGATGTGCTATTCTTTACGTTCGACACCACACGGACTATCTGATATAGGATAGCCTAGCGGTTGAACGCTTACCTTTCATGCAAAAAGGTCCGAGTTCGGATCCCGTTTTATTATTTGACTTGGGCGCGTTTGACCCCTCACCTGATCGTAAACGCAGATTGTAGGGTCTAATATAATAAATTGTTTATTATCAGGCTACTTAGGCCCATAGATATATACCTTACAAACTAACATATACATATATTATAATAATGCATTTGTATTAGTAAGTATAGAATTAGAAACTTAAGCCTATGTTAGTAAAACTTCACTTAAGCACTAGGTCATTGTGCGATCATGTGGCACTTGTCCGCGGAAGCGACAGAACACCACTCCCTCCGGCCAAAAGTTCTCTTCCATGACGAGGTGCAGAAGAAACTTTGGTACTCGCACCACGAACGCCTTGCTAAGATGAAGCACACGAATCCAAGTAACAGAGATATAGAAATTCCCCTATACCCCTTTGGCACTCACACGATGGAACACAGTAAACTGCTTGGCGCCGGACTTTTTCTGGTGGTAGCTATGCGTGCTGGGTTTTGTTGAATCTTAAAACATCTTATTCCCAGCATGCGGTGAAGAAGTTTTATACTCTAACCCGTCCCCACACAGAATGTAATTCTTAAATTAATGCCGGAATTTAAGGGGTATAAAAACTCACATGCGGTGCGAAGGATTAAGATAATATCTGCGTGTTTGTCAGATAATCATGCAGTGTTATATAGCCTAGCTTAGCTTTTAGATTAGCGTTTTGTGAAAAATATTGGCTGAAGATATTTTAGTGCTCATGTTTTCCTTGCCTCCCAGAAAATTTAGAATTATGGCCTTGGGTTAGATTAGAGGGGACCCTGTGAGTTTTTTTATAAGAATCTTCTATTCTTTTCTCGTGTCAGCACGAGGTATACGAAAATAGCTCATGCTGTGGTGAAAAGATTAGCCAGTCAGCAAGGTTGGTAGCGGGGCTGACTGCCCAGGGTGCGCCGGACATACTAAAGTATCGTCAGGAGTGGTGGCTAGAATCTTCTATAAGTAAAGTTCGATGGAGGTCAGAATTAATATAGAAAAAACACCCAATGAATGAAGGACGGTTGCTAAGTGGAAAACATTTGGTTCGTTGGTGGATCTTATCTTGGTGTAAGGTCCAATAGTAATAGGTATCTTAGTACCTTACACTTGTTGTAGGTATTAGTTAGACGTTGTAAGTTAGAGTTGTGAGGTGAGTTGACGTAAACACTCACAGATTTTGTAAAACTAAGAGTTTATTAGATTGTGGCGGCATCTATCACGCCACATGCGAATATCCAATACTAGATCGCGATATCAAGATTTAACACGCAGATAGTATACAGGGTGGTAATTTGAGATGGGGCATGAAGGGCAACTACCTTAACCATTGTAGCTACAGGAAAACGTTCTTAGAAGACTACCCCTAACTTTTGGGATAATTTCAATCGGCATTCACAGATTTTGAAAAAAAAGTACAGTCAGCGAGAAAAACGGCTTTTTTCACAAAACTTTTTTATGATGCCAATCGATCCCATTTCCCATAAGGATTAAAAGACTCTTCCGGACCAACTGAGGTTTGAGTACTAGAAACGTCAGAAATAACAAAAAACTATTTGAGATGGGTTATTTATGAGGGCAGCTACCTTAATCGTTGTCGCTACAGGAAAATGTTGATACAAACTGGCCATAATTTTTGACATTATTTCAAACTGCTTAAAAAGAAATTGAAAAAAAAATTGGTACAGTCAGCAAAAAAATGGTCAGTTCTCACAAAACTTTTTTATGATGCCAATCGATCCTATTTCCCATGTTAATCAAAATACTCTTCTTGACCTACTGAGGTTAAAGTACTAGAAACGTCAGAAATCACGAAAAACAATATTTTGTGAAAAGAGACGATTATGCCAAAAAAAAAATATATTTTATTTTCAAAATCTGTGAATGCAGTTCGAAATATTTTCAAAAAATATGGACAGTATCTTAAGAACATTTTTCTCTAGCCACAACGGTTAAGGTAGCTGCCCTTATTACTACCCCATCTCAAATAAGTTTTTTGCGTTTTCTGACTTTTCTGGTACTCCAACCTCAGTTGGTCCGGAAGAGTCTTTTGATCCTTATGGGATATGGGATCGATTGGCATCATAAAAAAGTTTTGTGAAAACAGCCCTTTGTCTCGCTGACTGTACTTTTTTTTCAAAATCTGTGAATGCCGATTTAAATTATCTCAAAAGTTAGGGGTGGTCTTCTCAGAACGTTTTCCTATAGCTACAATGGTTAAGGTAGTTGCCCTTCATGCCCCATCTCAAATTACCACCCTGTATACTATACAGCCGCCCAACATTAACCAATGGGAAATAGCCCGCCAGGCACAGGACTCCGCCTGGTTGGAGGAACACCACATCTCGTTCACAAGATATTTCGATCACAAGCAAGTTTGCCTGACAACCGGCCTAACTTACGATATTGGCATTGCCCAGTAACTGGGTTGCGGAGGTCCCAAATTAAAATGGGAGGTGGTCCCATTTTAATTTAGGACCTCCGGAAAAATACTCTTTCAAACAAAAAAAGAATTTTGCATATCTGTCTATATATTACGGAGTTATAGGAGTTATGTCCGGAAAATACATTAAAAAAAATACAAACTTCCGAATTGAGAAACTCCTCCTTTTCGAAGTCGGTTAAAAAAAAAGTTTTTTGTTCGTCGTAGTTTTGTTTCGATACTTCGACGTTCGTTTTTCGGAGTAGACTCCCTAGCCTGTGTGTTGGACTAAGGTCTAATTCCTTCTCATTCTGAGAAGAGGCTCGTGCCCAGCAGTGGGACAGTAATGGGCTGATTTTGACGACGTTTGACGTTTTGTATTCATCCTCTTTCCACCTGCAATTTGAATGACCCACAATATTTCAATTCTGAGCGAAGTATAACCGATTTCCTATTAGAACATTTAGAACCCAATTGACCTAATTGATCTGGGTTGGATACCCAGACGGACGTGTGGACCTTAAGCGAGTTTTAAACCAATTGCCAATGGGCGAGCAAAATAAATGACTAAAGTAATCAATCATACACGTTAGAATAACATCTCGTAATTGTCGTCATGGTTGCTTATTTACTATGTTATGACAGCCCAATTGTATATAGTAGAGGCCTTTTTAAATTACTAAATATATGGCTATAGCTATTTTTAACCGACTTCAAAAAAAGAGGTTCTGGAAACGTGTTTTTTTTTTCGTAAATTTGTTTAGCGGTATTGTGCCTCGGAGAGCAAGTTAAACCGTCGGTCCCGGCTGTCATACAAATACCTATGAAAGTCGTAACGGGTAGTCAGAAGCCCGAATGTCTGGCATCGGGTCTAACCTTAGGATATCGGCATTGCCCAGTAACTGGACTGCAGAGGTCTGATGGCAGTCGCTCCGTGTAAAATACTAGTATTCAGCCACATTGGTTTAGGCTGAAAGCTGGCCCCAACAAAGTTAAAACAAGGCTAGGCAGAACAGTTCAGCGATACCGTCGCCGTGAAGAACCGCTTCGAATGATTCATTTTTAGTTTGAAAGTGTATTCCCCCGAGGTGGTTCCATTTTTTGTTGAAGATCTTCGGACATAGACAATGGCACACTTCAATGGATAACAGTAAATCACCCACTATTGCTGTAATCGCATGTTTGTGTATTTTTATGACACGCAAAATAGAAAAATAAAATCACTTTTTAAGATAAACCGTCCTCAAAAACAACAAAAAAGAGTAAAATAATTACCATATTATAAAATCAACAGTTTCAGAAGTCTTCAATTTGTTTCAGCGTAGATTAGCACCGATTTCTGAAACTGTTAATTTTATAATGTGGTAATTTTTTTACTCGTTTCAGTGTTTTTTTAAGTCAGATTTGCCGTTTTTGTACAGAAAAGTGTCAAAGTCAAAGTTTTTTATTTCAAGTAGACCAAATTACAGGTGCTTTTAAAACGTCAAAACTAGGAGCACGTAGTGTATCCCAAGTTTTAGTCTAGTCATGTGTGCTTTGTGATAATCTGAAATAGCTTGGCGATCGCAGATTCATATCTTATCAAGCGCGCGATTTTTTTATCCACGATCATCTTCAGCTTTTTAAAGTATGTCAGGGTTGCCTGCCAGTATAACCAGAAGCGGCAAAGTATTCCATTTGGATGTACTCGGGTTGCCTACTTGCTTCCCGGCTGACCTCCGGCATCCTTAGAGCGTTTCTCCACCGCCACCGTCACCGAGAAACGAGATTATTTCGGATGAGTTCGGAACGATGTGACGGCGATCGTATCCACCGCGACTGATCTCGGTGGTTCTCAACACTAGATAGAAATCCGTGCACCGGCGCCGTCAATCTCAGATGCCTGGGATTTGGGTAGTCGCAGTTTTCGTCATACACATCTCTTAACACAAAATACACAAACGCTGATCACAACACACAATAACAAAACAATCATCGATTACATAATCAGGTCAGGGACACCATTTTGAAATTACTTAATATCATTGCGATATTACGTAAAATAGGCGGTCTATATTTGACAGTTGCGCGCACAGAGAAGGTAATGGTCATAGATAATAGATTAAAGTACGACTTATGCCTGCGTGAGCGACGATGTCGATGCAACAAAACGTTGCCATATTTAAAAATATTATATTTCACAGTCTATTTATTTATTTTTTCTTGTATTTAATTTATTTGTATTGCTGTATTGCTGCACAGATGGACGTCATCACGTCAACGCCGGCTTTCGCTGAAAACCAGCGCTGTGGCTCCGTCTTGCACGAGTCATAGCATTATGCTGAGCGATGGCCGTTTTGCGTAGATGTGACGCATATTTTTCCCAAGTTTCATTGTGGTTTTGTTTATAGTTTTTTTTGTGTGTCATATCGGCGCAAATAAATATTTTTTCTTTCTTTCTTTTCTTTCTATGTAGTGGACAAGTGCAGATGTGTTTTTATAATCGGCATTTCGGTCCGTCACGATCTCGGCCGAGTTCTAGCGGTAGCGCCGATTTACTGACAATCTCGGTGGTCGAGATGACGGCGCTCGATGACGGACGTGCGGTGGACACGCAGTCATAGTAAGGCCGGCTCCACACGTTGGCCCCAACGTTAGTTCCAACGCCACTCGTCCAACGTGTGGATCTAGTAAATAGTGTTGGAGCCAACGTTGGGACAAGCGTTGGGAGTTGGCCGAAGCGTGTCGGTTTTATCAAAGGAATCTGCGCCAACGTTCGCGATACGTACACATGTTGGCTCTTTGCTCAGTCCTGTTGCAACACGCATCGAGAGCGCGCGACGAGCGAGAATGCCATCCTCACCCCTCACCCTCAAAAAACCCGCTTGGACAAATTAAAAAATTATCGAATTCTTAGAAGTTCACCAGGCACAGCCAATAACATATTGTGACGACATCCACCATCTTCTTTGCCGTGGCTTTTTCTTTTTTTTCAGTAACAAATATAAATTATAATTGGCACGCAGCAATGTAAAAGCGCTTAGAGCAATTTTGATTTCTGTATCGGACGTCTTCACGTTGGCTCTGGCGGGACAGAACTGATATAATAGCCAACGTGTGGACGCCTCACGAAATTAACCGACCAACGTTGGTACGAGCGTTGGCGGCAACGTGTGGCGCCGGTGTAATGTATGTATCGCTACTTCGGCAACGTCATCTCGTTCTCGGTGACTGCGGCGGTGGACACACGGCCTTAGGGGAAAACTACCCTGACTCCAATCCACTTCCCTTGATACGGTTTTTACGGCCGACTTTTCAATACACTCAAATTACGATGAAAAAGTATCTTGAAAGGAATGAACTTTCTTTCCGTGTGTATTTGTTTGGAGAATATTGCATGCAAAATGGCCTCTACATTATGACGTGATTTCTCGTTATGAATGAACTTGTTAATGGATAACTCATTCGTATGTACAAATGACGTCATATTATCATTTCACGCATTATTAAGTACCTACAGATGGAACGTGTTTCATATTTTCCATAAGAACTTGTCATTTATTTATACTTTCGCACAAAACAGGCGGACTGAATTGTTTTTTTTTTTCGAAAGTCGCGTATTTTGTAATTTCTTTGAAACGTTTTCTTTTTATGTATGGTTAGTAATAAAACAATACGCGAATTTCGAAAAGTTGTTCTACGAATGTTGTTCAATCTCCGATACCGAGTCACCCTACAAAATTCTTAGAGCTAATTTCTTAAGATTCTATAAAGAAGCTGTTATTAAGGGCAGAGTCTGAGACGGGCGAACCCTGAGGGCATTTACAGCCAAAATAATAGATGTAGAAGAAGCGAGAAATGTATGTTAGAATCGTAAGAGGTGGGCTTATCCCAGCAGGAATCAGGCGTGGCCTAAGCTATGTACACAAAAATGATAGCATGATGTTTAAGGACAAGAAAAAAAAAATTACAATAAAGAAATGGAAAATTTCCCAACCAAACGCCCGAGTGCTGCGAGCAATAATATACATAATTATTAACCAATTCAAACATAATAGAACCTATTTTTGTAAAAATATATCGTTTAATTCGCATTTAATTAGCTTGAGAGAATTTAGGTAAATAGGTTAAAAATTGTGCTTGCAATAAAAAAAATTATAGCAGAATTTTAAGATTTACATAAAAACTAATTAACATTCTCAACAGACAAAGAATGAAGTAAAAATATTTCTTTTATTTAAGGAGATAAAAGGTTTTAGACACAGACTTTTTGCGTCGGTCTTGCTCTTAAGAACCATTCTAAAACCTCATACAGTTTTCAATTATCGAAAACTCCAAAACAATCCTGTTCTAACCGATCCGTGATTCTATGCAACCGAAGGTCGCAGTGATTCAACTTCTAATAGGGATGTTTCCAATTTTTGGGAAAGTGTCTAAAATTATTTGTATGTGCCTACTGTAGCTCGAAATATCTATAATATATTTTTAAATGCATCTAATTCTTCGAAATTCGCGTTTTAGATGTTGTGTTTAAATTCACGCGCCAAAACGCTCATACCTGTCATTTGACATCGCGTTACGTCACAGTGTGCCAAACTCGTGTAAACAAACAAGCTTTTATCAAGTATTTTGTATATTTGTTAAGTTTTAAGATGAATCCTAATTATATAAGTGTTGTGCAGTGCCTCAATGTAAAAGTACTACAATAAAAACACCTGAAAAGTTGTTTATTCACCTTCCACTTACAAAAAATGTTAGGAAAACGTGGCTTCAGCTCGCGCGCCGGGATCCTGCTGCACTTTCTTCTACGAATACCAGGGTGTATTTTTGTGAAGATCGTTTTGATGTAAGTTTATATTGTAATAACTTGAATATTCCTCTAAATTTCATCGTTTTTTTCCTGTATCCGAGGAATGTATAATTAGAAATTTGAGGTTAAATTAAGTAATAAGCAACTGAAATAATACACAAATCATCAATATGTAATTACAAAATATATTTAATTTTACTTAATATAACCTCAAATTTCTAATTATACATTCCTCGGATACAGGAAAAAAACGATGAAATTTAGAGGAATATTCAAGTTATTACAATATGTATAAACTTACATCAAAACGATCTTCACAAAAATACACCCTGGTATTCGTAGAAGAAAATGCAGCAGGATCCCGGCGCGCGAGCTGAAGCCACTTTTTCCTAACATTTTTTGTAAGTGGAAGGTGAATAAACAACTTTGCAGGTGTTTTTATTGTAGTACTTTTACATTGAGGCACTGCACAACACTTATATAATTAGGATTCATCTTAAAACTTAACAAATATACAAAATACTTGATAAAAGCTTGTTTGTTTACACGAGTTTGGCACACTGTGACGTAACGCGATGTCAAATGACAGGTATGAGCGTTTTGGCGCGTGAATTTAAACACAACATCTAAAACGCGAATTTCGAAGAATTAGATGCATTTAAAAATATGTAATAAATATTTCGAGCTACAGTAGGCACATACAAATAATTTTAAACACTTTCCCAAAAATTGGAAACATCCCTATTGTTCTAATAGGAACTCGCTGAGCGAGTGTTACATTGGTGAAAATATTTCAGAAATATCGGTTACACGCAGTAAAGATGAAAAGAATAGTAACAGCTGTCTGAAGCAATTAAAAGTGCAGGCTAGGAATCAGGTACTTAGGTATTTTTTTATAATACTCCAAACAAATAAAAAAAAATTGATTTGTATGGACAGGCATAAAAAAAATTGGCGAATTTCGAAAAGTTGTAGAACAAAAGTTGTTCAATTTCCGATACCGAGTAACCCCATAAAATTCTTAGAGTTGATTTTTTAACATCTTATACAAGGTTAGTCAGAAAGGGGGTACTAATCCGAAAGGGTGTTAAAGTACACATAATAATGAATAACTTTTGTTCTACAACTTTTCCCAAAACTCAACAGTTTAAGAGAAACAGTTGTTCAAAAATCTCAAAAAAAAATCTCTAAAATCTATCTATCAGCAGTTATGATCAGCTGTGTTTACATTTTAGGTCATATTTAGAGTCATGAATTAGAAGCAACATTTTCTGAATTTGTAACTAAAGCAGGGATGAAGAATTTTTGAAAAAACTAAAATAAAAATCATTTTATATGGAAAAAAAAAACAATTTAGAAATTTTAACACTTGCTTTCAAACAGTCATCAGCGATACTATAAGTGGGCTTCGGATTAGTACCCCCTTTCTGACTAACCTTGTATATAAAATAAATGAAAAAAAATTGCTACCTTTACTAGGAACGATACTGATGCCGCGACAGTAGTTTTTAGATTTTTTTTCTGTTTGTATGTTTGAGCTTCACGCCAATACTACTGACCGATTTAGATAACATATTTTGGCAAAATAGACGGTTAAAGAGCGGGTCAGATTATCACGCTGTAGAGTATTGGTGATGAGCAGTAACCTTATGTTTCTGTAGCCAAAGCCACAAGTGCCGCTAGTTCGAAATATAGGAGATTCAATCCTAATTTTCAATTTAATTTTTTTTTCACGTCTCTCCCATACATTTTAAAATAAACTAAATCACTTTTCTACTTAAAATAAAATTAAGAAAACGTTATCGCAGTATAACGACCTCCTTAGACGACACGCCCACAGAACGTGATTATTTTTATTAAAAACGTGCACGATTTTTATTTAAAAGTATTCGTAAATTATTTACGACCGACATGTCGGAGTGCTGTAAAATAAAATTCAGTGCACGACTACGTAACAATGAAAGTATTTTGTGTATAAAATAAAGTGTTAGAGAGCGATCAAAAGAAATACGAAGATTAACAGCTTCACTGTTCAGATAGCAGACACAATAGTCAAACAATGCCGATTATCATAATTATGTTATTCACGGGATAGGGTTAAAGGGGATAGAACCTTTGGGCGTTATTATTCTAAGCTTTGTGGCATAGCCCCCCCGCTGCCATTTTGATTTTTTATCTAAGTTGCGGCGCACGGTGAGACTAACATATTACATGGGTAGAAGACACTCAAACAAACAAAAAAATATCAGAGATATGGTGCCCTAAAGTGTCATGTTGCCGAGATATTTGGACTTAAAGATTTTTCGTCTTTCCGTGCCAAAGGACAATGGAACAAAACGTCCCCAGTAGTGTAGCACTTTCTTACCTATTGTATATGAAAGACCTTATTAATCTCTTAATTTTATTGTATGACAGCTCATCTGTAAAATGTATAGTTTAATAGTTATTTAGCATGAAAGTACTAAAAAAATTACCTTAAAAAAATGCTTATATTATTACTTCATATATTATACTATATGAATATAATTATTTTAGTTACTGATAAGGGGTTATTTGAAGAGCTCCAAAGCTAGTGTAACAATAGTCCAGCGTGGGAAAGAGATAACGAGAGGCGCACGCGTCCAGAGGCGAGACGCGGCGCGCGGCCCTAGGCAGCGGTTACCATTTTCAAACGTAATATCACCCGACAGGGTTTCTATTACCTGCGCATCGTACTCAGAATTGCACTTCCGACGAACAGTTCGGTTTTCGAACCAAGCACTGTTGCATTCGACAATGCACCGCATAGTCGCTCCCGCTTCATGCGCTCATACAAAACGGGCATGCTATTCTTCGACGTAGCAAAAGCCTTCGGCAAGAACTGGCACAACGGTTTATTGTACAAACTCGTACAGTCTCGTGCTCATCATTCGAGACTTTCTGTCGGAACGCTCCTTCCGCTATCGCCTAGAAGACACCTTCTCGTTTCCTCGCCCTATCCGCGCCGGAGTTGTGTAGTTATATCGCCCCTTCTGTTCACGCTGTATACCAGCGACATTCCCAAATGTGGATTCGCCAAGTTGGCTCTCTTCGCCGACGACACGGCCATCTACTTTTCCGGTAGGAGTCTCGATAGTATCACTCGAACCCTTCAAACCGCAGCTAGCGCCGTCGGGGTCTGGTTCCGGAAATAGAGAATAGAGGTGAATCCCGAAAAGAGCGCAGCCGTTCTTTTCGAGAGATTACGGTGATTCCCACACCCACATCCGTCCCGTCCTCATGTTCGGGCAAATTATAATACTCTTCATTTAGGAGTTTTTGATTCATTGACTTTATAAACCGTTCACTTTGAATATAATGACTCATTCTTTAAGTCAGTATAGCATTTATTTTTCAGCTAATAATTGATTTAAAATGAGGAAAAAATGAAAAAATTTAATATCATATTTATTTTATTTCAAACCGATTTCATTCATTCCTTCACTCATTCTCGACTATTCATTCGTTCGTTCATTCATTCAAACTCACTCTATAGTGCTACAAGGGTGGGGACGGGGTCCATACATTTTGTCCCATTCTCCTTTCAAGTTAATGACCCCATAGAATAAGGATTTTCATACAAACATTAACAACCCATTTCACTCCTTTAGGGGTGGTATTTCCAAAAACCCTTTCTTAGTGAATGAATGCCTACGTTAATAGAGGTACTTACTGTCAAAATTTAAAGTTTCTAACCCCAGCGGTTTAGGCTGTGCCTTGATAGTCTATATCAACTAGTCAGTCAGTTAAAAAGTACCAGATTTTAACACTCGCTTGGCATGTTAACCATCCATTATTTCGTTTCACTTGTACTTCAAAGTGAGAATTTAGTACTATACTCCATCGTTTAAGAACAATGAAACAATTAAGTCTTCTACGAATATAAATTCTCTATGCAAGTAAACCCGTAAGTAAAAGTTAGTTAACAAACTCCTATTGTATAAAAGTAGGGCCGACCAGTTGATTGCATGGCGTAAAAAGCTTTAATAATGCTTACAAAGAATTTTAAAATGATTTATTAATATTATTTTTTGGATTTGATTGTGTGGAAACATGCTAAGTAGCGTTATTTTGTTGGTAATGTGTAGCCCGTAGTAGTTTCGACATGACCTACTAATGACCGCTGCAAATGAGCGAGAGAGTAGAATGCCATATCACCACGCTTGATAAAAAATCAAATGCTCAACATTCAAAATATCAACACCACTAGATCAACAGTTGAAGAAATCGACGGTTTACATCAATAATTTACAATTTCAACAGTTTACACGTCAACAAGTCATGATTTACATCAACAGTTTATAGCAAAAAATTCACCAGATCAACAGCTTAAAATATCTATGACTAGATATTAATTTTAATAGATCAAAGGGAATAAAGGTTGATAAAAAAAAAAGAAAAAAATCTACGTTTATTAATAATACAGCAATCATATATATCATAATATATTATGGTATCTATAGATTTGGGCTGAATGATCGATAATTAATCAAAGAGATTTACCCGTTGATCTGTTAAAATTAATAGTCGTTGATATTTAAAACTGTTGATATAGTATCACCAATAAGGTGATCAAACACTTTTCCGCCCCGCTCATAGTCCTCATGACCGCCATCTTCAATGGCGCTCTGAGTAATAACATCTTTCCGCAACCTTGGAAACAAGCCACCGTTATCGGTATCCCCAAACCCGGCAAACCCAAGAGTGAGCCCACTAGTTACCGCCCCATCAGTCTTCTCAATGTACACACATCAAAAGTGTCTAGGGATCAAGCATTTTTATGCGGATTTCTTGAGATTGAGATGTGGCTTTGTAATAAATTTATGATTTTATAAATTTATATGGATCCTTTTTGGTGCATTTCATAATTTGAATCAGGAACTGTGAATCAAATTCGAGTAAAAGATGAAAATCAGCTGTCAATATTTTCCCTATAAAAACATACAACGCATTGAAGACATTATTAGTGCTACTGTTTCCCTACTACTGATTAAAACCAACGTTATTATGGAGCGGCGACGTCATTTAAGCAGGGAAGAAATGCTCAGAGCCGTGGGAATGATAGAAGCTGGTTCCCGGCAACGTACTGTGGCTTTAGCTCTGAATACAAGTCAGAGTGTTATCAGTCGACTTTGGACACGTTACCGAAGCACTGGTACCGTGGCTGAGCGCCATGGAGGACGGTATCGCTGCACCACACGGAGACAAGACCGATACATTCAAATCTTAACTCGAAGAGCTCCAACAATAACCGCCATGATGTTAGCCGTGAGGCTTCATCACTCTTCAGGGAACTTAATTAGCGACCAAACAGTCAGAAACCGCTTGCATGAAGTGAACCTTCATTCCCGAAGACCGCTACGGGTACCACCTATAGCAATGCACAATCGTAGGATTCGATATCAATGGGCTCTTGGACACAGAAATTGGGCAGAAGAACAATGGCGTTTCGTGTGCTTTTCTGATGAGTCTCGTTTTGGTATGAGACCGGATACAAGACGTATACGACACTGGAGAACCCCTGGACGCCAACAGCGATTAAAATCCTGCCAGGAAGTCCATCCTTATAGTGGTAGAACCATCATGGTATGGGCGGGTATTTGGATCGGCGGAAGAACTGAGTTGATTTGGATCAGAGGCAACCTCAACGCTCAAATTTATGCTGAGACGATTGTATCAGACGTCATCGTTCCTCTACAAGCGCAAATCGGTCCCTTATTTCAGTTAATGCATGATAATGCACGACCGCACACCGCAAGAGTTGTAAGACAGACTCTCGCCGCAGCTAACATCAATGTCCTGCCCTGGCCTGCTCAGTCGCCAGACTTGAACCCGATTGAGCATGCATGGGATATGCTACAGAGAAGAGCTCTGCCGAATATGGAGGGTATCCAGTCGCAAGAAGACCTTTTTTTGTTGTTGCAACGAACATGGGCGGCCATTCCACAGCGTGATTTGGATGAACTCATTTTGAGTATGCCAAACCGATGTTCTTGTGTTGTTAGTGTTCGCGGTAGAAACACGGATTATTAATTGTTTAAGTTACCCAATAAAATTTTAAAGAAAACTGTTATTTCAGTCTTTTTTTCGAACTTTTGTGTTAGTGGTTCAAATGTCAAAAATCCCTTTATTAGGAAAATGGCAAATTTCTTTATTAATGCAAAGGTGACTTGGTTTATCGTTACTGTGACAAACGAAAACACTTTATTTGATGAATCCTTAAAGAAAATTTTAATTAATATCAATCAGGAGAAAAGTTATTGCAAAAATATATGTTGATAAAAAATATATGTGTGGAGAAGAATCTTTCTGTAATGAACACCATGTTTAATCACAGAGAGATTCACATGTATACTTGGGAAAGGCAAGACAGCAGAAGCATGATTGACCTTGTGGTTGTTGACGAAAGACTGAAGAGTAAAGTCACAGATGCAAGAGCGTATCGGGGTGTCAATGTGGGGACCGATCATTATTTGGTCATGTGTCGAATACATGGTCTGTTTAAGCATTGGCGTCATCGGGTACGAGCTTCTGTGACCGCACTTGAGAGAATAAAAGTAGAAATGTTGCAAGAATTAAAAGTGAAAGAGGAATATAAGAGGGAACTAAAAGAAAAGACGAATGAGATGTTGGAAGGAATAAATGATCATAGTGTAGAAGAAGTATGGGATGTACTGAAAAACAGTATGGTCCAAGTGGCCACAAAAGTATGCGGTGTGGCGAAAAGGAAGAATGAGAGGAGAACGAATGATTGTTGGGTAGACGATGAAGTTAAAGAGGTGGTACGGAAGAAGAAAGAAGCGTGGCTAAATTTATTAGCCTTTAAAGCCAGAATAAGGATGAATCAGGCAACGAATATGAATGACGATGTGGAAAGAGTGAAGAAAAGATACACCGAAATAAAGGCGGAAGTAAAAGATATAGTAAAGACGAAGAAGAATGAAAGGGAAGAAAAGTATAGTAGGAAGTTCTCCGACAACTTCAGAGTCAATGTTAAACTGTTCTGGAAACAAGTAAGATTGGCTCGTGGAGTTTCGGGATCATCAAGTATGAATATAATTAGAGGAGGAGATGGATGCTTGTTAAGTGAAGAATGTAAGGTTTTGGAACGCTGGAAGGAATATTTTAAAAGTTTATTGTGTTGGCAGGACAGTGTGCAAAGAGTGGGTAACTGGGCGGAAGCAAGTGGGTCAGACATTGATATGGAAGTAACAGATGATGAAAATATGATTCAGATGGATGAAATTGTAAAAGCGCTGAAAGGTATGAAAATTGGAAAAGCAGCTGGGTATGACAGAGTGTCTGTCGAAATGCTTAAGGGAGGTGACGGGGTGGTAGCAAGCCTGCTGTACCGGATCTTTAATATATGTTGGAGATACGGCCAAGTGCCAAGCGATTGGTGCAAAGCGGTAATCGTACCACTATATAAGGGAAAGGGTTCACAGCAAGAGTGTAAAAACTACCGCGGCATTAGCCTTTTGAGTGTAGTCGGCAAACTATATGCGAAAGTTTTAATTAATAGAGTGATAAGAATAACAGACGAGAAAGTATGGGATGTTCAGGCAGGATTTAGAGAGGGAATGGGGTGTATGGATCAGATCTTCTCCTTAAGATGCATAGCCGAGAAACATCTGGCAAAGCACAAGAAAGTGTATTGCGCTTTCGTTGATTTGGAGAAGGCTTATGATAGTGTGTGGAGGGAAGAATTGTGGTCAACACTATCTACGTATGGGGTGGACTGGCGCTTGGTGCGGGCACTGAAATCGCTGTACAGGGATTCCAGTGCTTGTATTAGGATAAATGGGGCGTTCACAGACTGGTTTGGCATCTCAAGGGGTGTTAGACAGGGTTGTGTAGCGTCACCATGGCTGTTCAACCTATACATGGATAGTTGTTTGACAGATTTAAAAGGGAGTGATTGTGGATTGAAAATGAATGAGTTGCCTGTCAAATGTCTTCTCTACGCAGATGATCAAGTTCTGCTTGCATCATCAGTGGAAGGGTTGCAAGACATGGTAACTGTGATGAACGAAGCATATAAGAGGAAAGGGATGAAAATTAATATAAGTAAGACGAAAGTAATGGTTTTTGAAAGAGATGCAGATGTATCTGGGTGTAAGGTAAAGATTGGAGATGAAAGTATTGAACAGGTGAATGAGCTTGTTTATTTGGGAAGTATGTTTACAAGAGATGGTAAGATTGATGAAGATGTGGAAAGGAGAGCAAATGCGGGAAATAAAGTGAATGGTGCTATGCATGCGGTTGTGGCTAACCAGTCGATGTCCAAAAAGGCACGGCTGGCTGTCCATAATGGTGTACTGGTACCAACGCTTATGTATGGAAGTGAATGTTGGTCTTGGAAGAAGAGTCATGAAAGTAGAATAAATGCCGTGGAAATGCGTTCCTTGCGAAGTATGTGCGGTGTAACTTTGAATGATAGAGTGAGGAATGATGTGATAAGACAAAGTTGCGGTTTAAAAGATGATGTAGTGACAAAAATTGAAAGGGGTATGCTTCGGTGGTTTGGGCATGTTGAAAGATTGAGTGAACGGCGATTAACAAAAGGAATTTATAAGGCGAATGTCAGTGGAAACGCCAGTAGAGGACGCCCTAGAAGGACATACATTGATGTTATTGGTGATGTTCTTCAAAAAGGACAGGTGCGTAGTACTTTCAACCGGCGTGCGTGTATGACAAGATGTATGACCGTGGACGAAGCGAAAGGAGTATGTAAGGATCGTAGCATGTGGCGTTCTACAGTTTCTGCCTACCCCCATGGGAAAAAGGCGTGAGTGTATGTATGTATGTATGTATATGTTGATCCCTAGACACTTTTGATGTGTGTATTTGGGAAAATCTATGAGCGTCTCATTTATATCCGTTTAAAGGATTTCGCTGACTCCCGTAAACTCATCCCCGATGAACAGTTCGGTTTTCGAACCCAGCACTGTTGCATTCGACAATTGCACCGCATAGTCGAACACATTAGCTCCCGTTTTATGCGCTCGTACAAAACGGGCATGCTCTTCTTCGACGTAGCGAAAGCCTTCGACAAGGTCTGGCACAACGGTTTATTATACAAACTGTACCAATTCAACGTGCCGGACCGTCTTGTGCTCATCATTCGAGACTTTCTGTCGGATCGCTCCTTCCGCTATCGCCTAGAAGGCACCCTCTCGTCCCCTCACCCCATCCGCGCCGGAGTCCCTCAGGGCTCCGTGCTATCGCCCCTTTTGTTCACGCTGTACACCAGCGATATTCCCAAACGTGGCTTGGCCAAGTTGGCTCTCTTCGCCGACGACACGGCTATCTACTACTCCGGTAGGAGTCTCGATAGCATCTCTCGAACCCTTCAAACCGCAGCCAACGCCCTCGGGGTCTGGTTCCGGAAATGGAGAATAGAGGTGAATCCCGAAAAGAGCGCAGCCGTTCTTTTCGAGAGACACGGTGATTTCCACACCCACATCCGTCCAGTCCTCATGTTCGGCAAACAGATCCCTTGGGAGATGAAAGCCAAATACCTGGGGGTTATCCTAGACCACCATCTGCGTTTCCGAGACCACATCAAAGCGGTGCGCGCTCGCGCCGCTTTCGCTGTCGGTCGCCTCCACCCCATCCTTAGAGCACACAGTAAATTGTCACTTAGAAATAAGCTGAGAATCTACGTGACGTGCATCCGCCCTATCTTGACTTACGCTAGCGTCGTGTTCGCACACGTTAAGCCTTGTCGTTTCAAATCCTTCCAAACCCTCCAGAATCGAGTGTTGCGCAGAGCCGCGGCTGCCCCGTGGTTCATGCGTAACGTCCAACTCCATCTCGATCTAAAAATGCCAACCATCAGGCAATACCTCAAACGCATTTCCAAGCGTTACTTCGACACTGCCCCCCTCCATCCGAACCCCCTAGTCGCCGCAGCGGCCGACTACAGTCCCTCTCTCATAAGTAAAGTTCGCCGTCCCAGGCACTCACTTTTAGAACCCGATGACGAAATTACCCTCCTCCAGGAGGCGAGTAAATCGACCAGCACAATACACAACGTCCGCCGCCGTCCGGCATACCGTCCTCGCCGACGAGGCCCGTCGCGACGTCCCACCGCCGCCGGTCATGATCCACCGAGCTCTCCCGTCGTAGAGCCGGTCGTCTCTTCAGACTCCGCAGTCACACCGATAATTCAGCCCTCATCAAGCTGTCTCCCCCCCTATGTCCACGCCACCAACGCCCTAAGCCGAGGTCCGAGTCCCACTAGGGGTCGCCCTTAGTGCTGTTGTTGCAGGTAGTCATGATGTTAGTGTAGTACAAGTAGTTAGCTTAGGTTAAGTATTTTACTTCCCCCCCATTGGCTGGAGACCCTTCAGGTCACGCCAATAACTGCCCGGTTACGTAGAAACCGTCCCCTAGGACGACCTACAGCAGTCAAATAAAATAAAAAAAAAAACTGTTGATATAGTAAACTGCTTGTTGATCTCCTGCTCTGTTGAAATTGTAAATTGTTGATGTAGTAAACCGTTGACTTCTTTAACTGTTGATGTTGATATTTTCAATGTTGAGCTTGTGGTTGTTGATCTAACGTATTATGTATCCCTATTACGACACCCGCGATAGAGGGTTGGGCTATTCTTTGGCAAGCGGCAAGTGGCTCAATGGTGACACCCATATTCATGCGTGTTGCAAAAGTTAATTAACCTCTTATCGCCGAGCAGTCTAATTGCGCAACACACTCGTAATCGCTATAGCTTTGATTTTGACAGGCCTACAATTTCTAGGGTGCTTTTCCACCAGAGATGTGCTATGCAACGTTGCTATGGATGCGTTTGATATCCACCAATCATATTCATTCGTCCACGTAGCATAGCACTGGTGGAAACTGATTCAAGTTCAACTAAGCTACGTTTTTTATATAGAAGGATGTATGATGTGGATGCGTGCCATAGATGCGAGCTATGGATGCGTGCTATGGGTGGTCGCGAATGGTGTAGCTATGCCGGCCGCTCCCCGTGCCTTCCTTCCCGATTGTCGATACGTCGCATAGCTCGAGATGCGCATCTTCCTCGCACAGCTACATAGCACATCTCTGGTGCAAAAAAGCAAAGGCACTCTTAATAATCCGACTCCACAACTATGTACCACGCAATGAATATTGTTTTTGACACATCAACTGTCATGAATGATTTTGGTTACGTTACGCAATTAATTGCCCTGCAGGTTATTCAATATTGAGCCGGATTCTATTGTTTACGTTTTCAATTCTTTTTGCTAGAGAAAGCACCATAATATCGACCAGTTGACTTACATAACTGCTAACATAGCGCCCTCATAACACACATAAAATATCTATAATACATAAAGCCGTATAGCCGACCGCTTTAAGGTACTCGTAAAAATGCTAAAATCCAGCCATAGCGTGTTCCCAAAGACATGCAATATTGCAAACCTTTCCATGTTGTAGGTGAATTACCACGCGTTCACATTTGTTCTTTGTAGAAATGGTGCAGCAAAGTATTTACTTATTTAATGACGGGCTACCGGTGAAAAAGGCGGGTAAAGTCACGCCATTATTTTATTGAAAAAATAAATAAAAACAAAAGTAAAAACCGATAGCCGATTTCGTTCAACGTGGATTAGCACCGACCAAACGACTCCAACGACCGCTTTAAACCAAATAGAAGCACCGACTTTTGAAACTGTTAATTTTATATTATATGGTAATTGTTTTACTCCTTTCCGTTTTTTTTAAAATCAATTTTGACTTTTTTTTTAAGGTTTTTATTTAAAGGGACTATCCCGAATTGAGCTGCCAACGGCAACTGCCGACAGCACGTGCTGCTGCTGCGGCGCTTGGATGCTTTCATATAAATACATACAAACCAGCAGCCTTATTGTCTAACTTGAAATCCATTACCAGTGAACTTGAAGTCGATTACCAGTGGTCGACCCAGTCAGAATGTTATCGGTATTGTCTAAGGTATTCAACTGGTCTTCGGTTTCAGAATGAATGATCCGTGTGAATCCAATTTCCAAGTTTTAGCGTTTCGGTAATGCAAGTACGACTACTAATAGTGCCATGGTACTATTTGCGATTTAGTTGTTTTAGTAGTTGCAAAAACGGTAATTATATTTATTATGATGTAAAAACACGGCCTATGCATTATTTTTGTCATTATTTGCAATTTAATCACGTAGTTTGTCAGTAAGTTTACTAAAAAATTAGTAACGAAACGCAAGTTTTCTTTCTTCAAACTATGAAACCCACTCATGTCACTCACTGTTGGAGTTGTCATAGTCTATGGTCAAAAGTTCGCGGTTTATTTTGTAATCGTTGGTGTTGTGTGTGATTTTTTTTTGCTAAAGATTCGTTTCAAAGTAAGTTTATTTAAAAAGCTACTGCCGATTTTATGCGTTACAAAAGTTGTTATGTTGTTACACAACAGTGCGATAATATGATAGTATGGCTATCTCAGAATGCCTGCAAGAAAAGCAGTTTCTTTGCCGAAATGAATGCACCTATCTACTCAATTATGGGTGTTCAGATGATTAATAATTACTTCTGAGATATTAGGTAGGAAGTTATTTCTTATTCTTCAAACGCTTCTAATACAATGTTCAACACAACAGTGCTAAGATAGTATGGCTATTTCAGAATGCCTGCAAGAAAAGTACCTAGTTTCTTTGCCGAAATGAATGCACCTATCTACTCAAATAAGGGTGTTCAGATGATTAATAATTACTTCTGAGATATTAGGAAGGAACTTATCTGGGGGCACGGCAGTGCCCCGCCAAGTCTCGAGCAAAGCGGGCACGGCCGTACCATCTTTTCTCGAAGCCATTCGCGGCCCTTTCACCCCCCCTATATCTTCGCTGTGGACAAAGCTAGCAGTTTGAACTTTCGGTAACCAAGAGTAATCATTATAACTAGCTAAACTTCCAAATTACATCATATTTGAACTTATAGTTTACGAGTTATCATCGATCAAAGTTACATCATTTTGTCACTCACTGACTCACTGACTGACCGATCATCAAAATTCTAAGATACTTCTAGCAGGCCTAGAACCTTGAAATTTGGTATCAAGATAGATTATTAGGCACATATAAAGGAAAAATTATAAAAACATAAAAAAATAGTTAATTATAGAAAACAATTTTATATTTGCCATTTTGCCAGGAACATGGTGTATGAATTTCGACTGTATTCGACTGCGTTGTTAACTTTGTTCTTTGTTTACGTACAAAAAATATTGAATTGGTGTAGATTATTTATAAATTGTTATTTATTTAGGGCAAAATCTGAGAAATGAGATTCCATACCATCACGCCTGTATTCTTCGAAGGGTAGGACAGAGGTGTATACTAAGTATGTAACTATATGAACCCATTTATTACTGTATCTAGATAACATTCTTTTAAAGGCTAATTTAAATTGTTTAAAGTTTTAATATCTCACAAGTTTTCCCTCCAGAGGGCGGGGGCGGTCAAAATCAAAATCCAAGATGGCGGCTGTGAAATTTTACAAAATATGCGTCATGGGTGTCGTTCCCACGGTTTTCCGGGGTGCTGATGCCAAAAATGAGGTCAAACTCAAAATCCAAGATGGCGACTGTGAAATTTTACAAAATATGCGTCACGGGTGTCGTGTCCATGGTTTTCGGGGGTGCTGATGACGAAAAAGAGGTCGAAGTCAAAATCCAAGATGGTGCTGTGATATTTTACAAAATATGCATCATGGGTGTCGTGTCCATAGTTTTCGGGGGAGCTGATGACAAAAATGAGGTCAACGTCAAAATCCAAGATGGCGGCTGTGAAATTTTACAAGATATGCGTCATGGGTGTCGTGTCCGTGGTTTTCGGGGGGCTGATGACGAAAATGAAGTCAACGTCAAAATCCAAGATGGCGGCTGTGAAATTTTACAAGATATGCGTCATAGGTGTCGTGTCCATGGTTTTCGGGGGTGCTGATGACGAAAAAGAGGTCGAAGTCAAAATCCAAGATGGCGCTGTGATATTTTACAAAATATGCGTCATGGGTGTCGTGTCCATAGTTTTCGGGGGAGCTGATGACGAAAATGAGGTCAACGTCAAAATCCAAGATGGCGGCTGTGAAATTTTACCAGAAATGTGTCATGGGTGTCGTGTCCATGGTTTTCGGGGACGCTGATGACGAAAATGAGGTCGAAGTCAAAATCCAAGATGGCGGATGCAAAATTTTACAAGATATGCATCATGGATGTCGTGTCCATGGTTTTCGGGGGCACTGATGACGAAAATGAGGTCGAAGTCAAAATCCAAGATGGCGGCTGTAAAATTTTACAAAATATGCGTCTTGGATATCGTGTCCATTGTTTTCGGGGGTGCTGATGATGAAAAGGATGTCGAAGTCAAAATCCAAGATGGCGCTGTGATACTTTACAAAATACGCGTCATGGGTGTCGTGTCCACATGCGAAATTCGTATGATAGCGCCAACTATCTATGAAAAAAACCACTTAGAAACTAAAAAAATATAATAACGTAAATTTATATTCGGCGAAACGAAGTTTATGGATATCCGAATCAGCTAGTTATTAGTTACTTAAATAGTTAGTTATTAAAAATACTAATTTAATACATAAATAGTTTGTTGTATATTTAGTTTGTTAGTTAGTTATAAAAACAAAAGAGATAGAGACAGAGAATAGGCTCTAAGCAAAGCAGCAGTTGATGAACAAGACATTATTATGTCACCCAAAAAGAAAAGAAAGAGACCCACCTACAAAAAATAAATGAGATCCCACCAAAAACATTAAATGTAAAAAATGCCAAGTCTCTATAAGCAATCTTTCCACCGTAAAAAGTTTTAAGATCTCATAGAAGCCAAGTCCTATTCAATTTATTTTGTAGTTAGTTATCTATCTAGTGACTGTATTAATAGTTTTATTTCTATTATAATTATAGTGACTTGGCAATGAGCACAAGAAGAAACAAATATATTTGGAGGAGGTGAAAGTAACGCATAACGCACGCGTAATGTTTAATATCACAGGATTAGTTAAGTTCTTTTGATTTGACCATTAAACATAGGTACCTATAGATAATAATTGTCATATTCTTATCAAATAAACTTAGGTTTTCTTAAATATGTATTGACGCACGTAGTCGATGGTGACCATAACTACTCATTGGCCGTAAAATCACGTCTGCATATCATAAATCACACATCAGCATAACAACTAATGTAATCATAGTACTCATAGATATCAATTCGTCAATAACAGTCGCACATAATTCCACACAGCAAGCAGCTTTTAATTTGTGCTCATTGCCAAGTCACTATAATTATAATAGAAATAAAACTATTAATACAGTCACTAGATAGATAACTAACTACAAAATAAATTGAATAGGACTTGGCTTCTATGAGATCTTAAAACTTTTTACGGTGGAAAGATTGCTTATAGAGACTTGGCATTTTTTACATTTAATGTTTTTGGTGGGTTTCTTATTCTTCAAACGCTTCTAGTACAATGTTCACCACAATTTTCTTATTTTGATAAAAATTTGATCAAAACACTTCAAACAAGATTCGAATGAGCTCCCTGCTTCATCTGACGTTTCACATGGGCTTGAATTTGCTACTGAAATTCATTTCGGTGTTACGCAATACCAAAATACGTCATAATACGAAGTTCCATTCATTCACTAGGTTTGAATTTCGCTGGTAATGGTGTTGAATGTGACAGCTATTTACACAATACGAAAGTGACAATTGAAGTCCAGGCTAGGTTTCAAATGTCAAAAATGAAGTCCATGTCGATTACCAGTTGAGTTAGACAATAAGGCTGCAGTAGTGCAGCTGCGGCCGACATCATGCAGTCGCTGCACGTGCATGTCCGCAGTTGCCGTTGGCGCAGCTCAGTTCGGAATAGTACTACTTTTTAGTACCACACTCAAAAACTCCTCAGGAATATTCTTATCAATAATCTTGATATTATCTATGTACTCGCTTATTATCTGATTTGCTTTTAATCGTTGAGGAGTTCCATTAATTAACTGCAGAACCCATCAGTGGCGTGCACTCCATACATGCAAATAAGCTCTGCATACCCTGCAGTTCCATACATGCCCCTCTAAGTGATAAATAACTATAATTAAAAGAAATCATGGTAATTTAGTTTTCACGCCATCTATTGTTTTTTTTGGAACTAACTCGGAGCGGGGCTCAGCGGGGAATACCCGCCGCATGCCGCCGCGACCGCGCATTGCAGCGCCCCCCGTGAGCATAAGCTGTACTACGCCTGGCTTATTCTTCATACAACGCATCTCGTGTAGTACGCAGCAAAAGAGTGACTGTGTGCGTGAAAATGTGTGCGTGTGTTGGAGTTTTGGAGGCATAGCTTACATTGCAAACCGTCCAAATTGAGAACCCGTAAATGCACCGTTTAATTGTTGATTGCAGAGAGTCTACTTATTTTAGTCGGATTAACCAAATGATTCATTCGTTCGTATTAGTTCGTAACGTAATAAATTGCAAAGTTTTTTCGCCTTAATGTTTTTTTGGCGCAAGTGATTGACTGTCGAGTAATTATTTAGTAAGTTTATTGTAAAAATGGAAAATTATACCTGTGAGACCTGTGCTGGCGAAATGTGTTTAAATAAATTAAAATCGGCCGCGTTTTCACGTTATCTTTTGAGGAAACAGTTAAATTGATTGCAAAGGGAAGCCGTGTACGCGGGTTGGATTTAACTCAAAGAAAAGGTAATAAATACTACTCGTTATTTTCATAAAATGTTTTATGCTGACTATTACTGGCTAATTCGTTGTGTACACACAAATACATTGGATTGTTTCCCTTGCATTTTGTTTATAAATCAAGTTAAAAATAATGTTTGGACCTAGCGGATACTCAGATTTAAATAATTTTCACAAAGCGGCTGCTAAGCATGATTCTTCAGAAAAACATCTAGAATCCTGCTTAAAAGTTCCAAACTTTTGATAAAGGTAGAATAGAGACTAGTTTGAATAGCCAGTTAAAGTTAGATATTGAAGGGCACAACGCGAAAGACGACAGAAATAGAAACATCTTCAAACGGTTGATTGATGTAGTTTGTTTTCTAGGTAAATCTGAATTAGCATTCCGTGGTCATGACGAACCCAGCTTTTTTTTTGTGCATACCCTGTCTGAAATCTCTGTGCACGCCACTGGAACCCATCATCATATTTTGATTGACCAAATTAATATGAGACCACACTGAAAGCAGGTACTTATGCCTTTATTAATTTCATCCCATTCGGTTTAAAATTCCGGAGAAATCGGTGAATAAATAAAAAAAAAACGTACAGTAGAAGTGAGAACCTCCTTTTTTTTTGAAGTCGGTTACAACGGTCTAAAGAAAGTCGCCCACACCAAATGCAGCATGTTGGCGCATTGAATTCAGCATAAAATCGAAGTCGTAAACAATATCATACATTCTCACGACCTCTCCTGCATCGCACACGTATTGCAGATGCACTTCTCTGGTTGTGGGTCAGCGTTTTATTAGCAAAAACCGCACCAAATACTCGTCTAAGAGGTTCCGAGATTAGTTAATTGAATAAACTCGTTGCTAACGGTTCGACCTCAATCGAAATCTCTGAATTGATGTAGGTTTTTGACAGAAATTCAATATAAGTAAAGTTAATAACATACTTAAATCTATAGATTTTAGATTAGGATCGATATTAGAATAAATTTCTGAAGCGTTCACAAAGGCCATCTTTTCTTTTCTTTTTTTACCTATTTGGAATCGTTAAATGACTTCTTCCGATCTGGGCGGAGCGGAAGGGAGTGTCAGACTCTTACTGACTAAAACCCATCCGTGTTCCTCCTAATGCTCTTTGAGTTCCAGGGGGCCTACTCCCTAAGTCCGTCAACAAAGTTAGTCGCCCGTCCGAAAGTAGTTCGAAACGTAGAAGTGAACAAAACAAGTGTCAAGTTCAACTTTTCGGACGGGCAAAAACAAATCGGTGGTAGGGACAGCTGTCAAATCGTGTTGTCATTCATTCTTAGTTCGGGCCCCAAAATAATCGTATGTCCGTAGGTGATAGGGAGTAGGAAACGCTCATAACTAGGCCGAAACCACGGACTTCGTACTTAGGGAGTAGACCCCCAGGCCGCGGTAATTCTTTCGAACAAATACGTATACATTTTGTACTACAGCCTGTCCGATCTGGCAAATTCTGACAGTGTGGTGATCTAGTACAAAATGTATGAAGAGTGCCAACCAGTTAGAAATTTTCTGCTAATGTGCGGCTGGTTTTTTTTTCACAAATTCAGAGTTTTTCCCATAGTAAAAGTTGTACAGAATGATGAGCAGACTTCATGGTTTTCGGATGTACAATACGGCCGACGTATCTTTGTAAGTCTGAAGTTAGCTGATTAGCTGCGCAGTAGACAATTTCCTTTCTAAAAGATTCATTGCGTAGCCAAACAACTAACTTCAGACTCGCCAAGATACGTCGGCCGTATTGTAAAGCTACTAACTAGTCATGCTGTATTTAATCGTGTTATTAGTTTAGAAGCCACTGTAACAATTACTGCATCATCGGCGGTGTTTACCTCATGAATCAGAAGTTAATGCGGATCTAGTCTTGAGTCATCACACGATCTTCATTTTAGATCATAAGTATGAGTCGCGTGACACAGATAATTTATATTACAATCATCTTTTTCCCTCTTGTTCAAACAATATGTTCATTTTTCAACTGACACGGCAAATGAGGTGACTTCTCCGAGCGCCGCGGTGCCGTATATTTCTGAAGCTGTATCCGAATTCCTGTAATCCCTTCAAACTTCGTGATCTACTGATGACACAGATTGACCCTGGTAGGGATATCTAACGAATCAACGAAAATAAAAAACCGGCCACGTGCGAGTCGGAGTTGAGCACGAAGGGTTCCGTACCATTACCCATAAAAACGGCAAAAAAATCACGTTTGTTGTATGGGAGCCCCCTTAAATATTTATTTTATTCTGTTTTTTAGTATTTGTTGTTATAGCGGCAACAGAAATACATCATCTGTGAAAATTTCAGCTTTCTCGGTCCAAGGGTTTGGGCTGGGCGTTGATGAGTCAGGCAATTAGTCAGTCAGGACTTTTCTTTTTATTTATAATAAATAGATAGATGGGCGCAGTTGAAATCAAATTTCGAACTATCAAATGGCAATTTAATTTTATTAGCTAACAGTTTTTCAATATCTTTAAAAAAACAAAGTAATCGCCTGTTGACACTTAACGTTTCCATCCTCTATAATTATGTATTTAATTTCAACTTATTGGTTAATATAATTGGATAATCGCTTTCGGTCGTTAGTAAATAAGTACCTACTTAGCCAGGGTCGTTGTACTAGCAGTTGTGGTCAAAAGCGCAAAGGTGTAACTAATGTAACTATGTGTTTAGTGGTAAAGGTGTGAATGTCTCATTGAACTCTGATGAATCATGTTCACGCTAGGCCACGCCCACTTTTTCAACGTGACTGGTGACTATATAACCTCCCTTTTTGGGCCAGGCTGTCTTGCACATAAACACACATGTACAGTCATACTTACATAGGTATACAGTTCGTAATACAACGAAAAGCAAACCTTGAAACTGGGCGATGGGTATCGTCCGCGAGGCCTAAGCTGAGCTTTGCATTTGTGTGAGAATTAATGTAGACGAGTCCTTTGCTTGGTTTAAACCGGTTTATACTGCTTTTTGGCAATCGATTCCTATGTGCACTCACACAAATGCAACGCTCAGCTTACGCCTCGCCAGTTGTACCGAAGTATGATACAATTAGGCATGCCAACCCTACTATATAATATAGTATCCTACTATATTAGAGGCCCACCTACTATATTTCTGAAAAAAGTATATAGTAGCAAAATTTGTAAGCGTAAAACGAAACGTCAATATCTATTTCTGCACGATTCTGGTATGTCAAGTTGACAGTTACGTTGACTTTTGACAGATTGGCCATTTCGATTTTCACGATCTCGAGTATGTGTTTTGGTATCTATCTATTTTTGAAGTTAATTTATAAAACAATATTCTTTTAGGAAATAAAGTACCTATTCTGGAACCTACTAATTTTTTTTCATCCTTTCGTTATCTACTTACTATATTTTTGTGGGTAATCATTTTAGAACTATTATTTTGACCGACAAAGAGTTGGCAACCCTAGATACAATAGTATACTCGTACTTTCTGTCACTATCCCCACTAGCCACCTATTTATTATCAAATGATCTTCTCATGTTAAATATCATAATCCTCTGTTATTTCGGTCTAATATTCTGTTTTATAATTATTAATAATTTTTATTTTATCCGTTTTTTTATTATTAATTTTTATCTTCTGTTTTGCTTATTAGGATTTTTGATTAGTGTGTTTTTTAGTATTATTACTTTCGTGAGATACATTCATATTCATGATTAATTACGGTTTAGGTACTCACACGTGCATTTTTCGGGATTGCCTGACTAGTTTCGGACCCAAACGGAGCCTTTAATCATGAGCTGAATCTGAGCCGAGTCGAACTACGAGTCTGGCAATCCCGAAAAATGCACGTGAGTAAACCGTAATTAAAATTTTGAATATAGTGTGTTTTTGTTTATTTTAATATCTAGAGTGAGGTTGTTCGTGAACATGGAAAAATACACAAAATTGATGCCACGATCAATTTTTTAATCATAAAATTAAATTCGACACACATCCCGACTTCTCTTGGACGCAGAGAAAGTTCTCGATACCAGTTATCAAGTAATTTGACGATTGAATGAACAAATAATTATATCCGGTCTGTTGTTATTATGTTGTCCAAATTAATATTGGAGTGTTATCTGAATGTGTGTTGGTAATCATATTTGGTTAACAACGGTAAAGCGATTGTGTAGACTAAAAAAATTAAACCGTTGAACTTTGAACTAGGAACCGCGCCGATCATACGACTTACCAGATTAAGCAGCGATTGCCGAGCTCAGACCGTCCGTTATACATCGAGACCCCTCTGTGGACTGGAGAGCACGATAATCCTTCGGTACCGGGGGCCCTTACACACCACGTTTTTTTCAGGCGCTGTCGACGCGCGTCTCCCGCAACTATAACGCGCTGCAAACGCGATGTTATCGCAACCAATTTACCTATTCACACGTTCATAAAATTGTAGTATGCAGACGGCGACTTTTTCGCGAGCTGTCGACGCGCTCGTAGCGCGGAGTTACATCGATACAGACGCGCTGGCACAGCGCGTCTCTTTAGCTGCAAACACATACGTACAGCGCGTTTTAATCGGTTACTTGCCGACACGCGCGTCTGTAGCGCGATACAGCTCCTTCGCGCGCGTGCTACACGCGTTTTACTTTGCAAGGAGAGTTGCTCACGCGCGTCTGTAGCGCATTTCTCGTGAGTTTGCAGCGATGCAATCGCAAGTAATCTGCCTATTTCAAGTTTAGCAGCGCCGGTAACGCGCGATAGCGAAACGCGCGTCGACGGCGCCTGAAAAAAACGTGGCGTGTTTGAGCTCTAAGTCCAAATGTCTAAGTCAACGAAGTTAGTCGCCCGTCCAAAAGTAGCCCGAAACGTAGGAGTGAACAAAACAAGTGTCAAGTTCAACTTTTCGGACGGGCAAAAACACATCGGTAGTAGGGACAGCTGTCAAATCGTGTTGTCATTCATTCTTAGTTCGGGCCCCGAAATAATCGTATGTCCGTAGGTGATAGGGAGTAGGAAACGCTCGTAACTAAGGCCGAAACCACGGACTTCGTGCTTAGGGAGTAGACCCCCTGTTCTAGGCCGTCCCCACGGGGATAAACAGCATGTTTATTGATTTTCCTCTTGTTTAGAGAAGTATCTAATTATACTACGAGTATTTCCTTGATCTGACAAGGAAGTCATGTGTCATCATCTTTAAGACATCGGAAGGTATTGAAAGTATGCCAACTATGCGGATTTTCCGTACAGTTCCTTCCAAGGCCTTTTTTAACCGACTTCAAAAAGGAGGAGGTTCTCAATTCGGTTGTACCTATTTTTTTTTTTTTTTATGTTTCTTACCTCATATCTCCGTCATTTATGAACCGATTTGAAAAATTCTTGTTTTGTTCGAAAGGGTATACTTCCCAATTGGTCCCATTTAAATTTTGTTATGATTAGACCATGAACTTCAGAGATATGGAACGGAACTCCTCATCGGATCAAAGCAAAATTCTCAAATTACTAATATTGCTTTGTTTATGTTTGTTGTTGGGAACTGACTACTTGAAAAGAGTAGGGGGTGCTTGTCCCCCCCTCCCCCCCTTTGGAATGTTTTCATTATATCGTGTAAGGTATCATTAGAAAGGACTTTTTATGCCCGATTACGTCGAAGCCAAAAAGAAGGCTTATGAAGGAGGGGGTTAAAATTATGACACTAAAACGTATTCAATAAAAAATAAACTTAAAAAAAAAGTAAAAACCGACTTCAAAGAAATACTAAAAGGAGTAAAATAATTACCATAATATAAAATTAACAGTTTCAGAAGTCGGTGCAACTCTACACTGAAGCAAATAGAAGCCACCGACTTCTGAAACTGTTAATTTTATATTATGGTAATTATTTTACTCCTTTTAGTATTTCTTTGAAGTCGGTTTTTACTTTTTTTTAAAGTTTATTTTTTTCAATGAAAATGAGATTTGAATCGTGGTTGCTTCTTTAATCCTGAGATTGCGACTGCGGTTCTGGATTCGTTTTAGGGAATGCGTAAAGTTGTTTTCAATTAAATTGTTTGGCAAACAAGCCGACGGCGATGCGACATCCCACCTGGTGGGTTACCGCCGCCTTTATACACCTACAACACCAAAAGAATTGCTGATGCGTTGCCAAACTTACAGACAAAATTGTGAAGTGTCATGTGCCGGTAATTTCACCAGCATCCATAGTTTTAAACCGGAACACAGCAGTGCTGCTTAGCGGCAGAAATAGGTATGGAGGTAGTACTTCTCCGGACAAATTCTTTCACAAGGAGCTCTACTACTCTTATAATGAACTTATTTGGAATAAAAAATAAACTTTAAAAAAAGTAAAAACCGACTTCAAAGAAAAACTAAAAGGAGTAAAATAATTACCACAATATAAAATTAACAATTTCAGAAGTCGGTGCAACTCTACACTGAAACAAATAGAAGCTACCGACTTCTGAAACTGTTAATTTTATATTGTGGTAATTATTTTACTCCTTTTAGTTTTTCTTTGAAGTCGGTTTTTACGTTTAAATACGTTTTAGTGTCATAATTTTAACCCCCTCCTTCATAACCCTTTTTTTTGGCTCTGACGTAGTCGGGCATAAAAAGTCCTTTCAAATGATACCTTACACGATATAATGAAAACATTCCAAAGGGGGTGAGGGGGGACACGCACCCCCTCCTCTTTTCCAGTAGTCAGTTCCCAACAACAAATATAAACAAAGCAATATTAGTAATTTGAGAATTTTGCTTTGATCCGATGAGGAGTTCCGTTCCATATCTCTTAAGTTCATGGTCTAATCATAACAAAATTTATATGGGACCAATCGAGAAGTATACCCTTTCGAACAAAAAAAGAATTTTTCAAATCGGTTCATAAATGACGGAAATATGAGGTAAGAAACATAAAAAAAAAAAAAAAAATAGGTACAACCGAATTGAGAACCTCCTCCTTTTTGAAGTCGGTTAAAAATGATTAATGAACGCATCAAAGTAATAATATTCTATTGGTCAAACATTATCTTGGTCTAATCTCAGTGTGCTAGTTAGGATGTTCGTTTCTTCTATTCACGATTCGATTCAATTGCATGATTTTATGTTCGTTCTGCGTTCTAGCCTTTTCCCAACTATTTTAGAATCAGCTTTCAGTCTAACCAGATGCTGCTGAATACCAGTATTTATCACAGAGCGAGTGCCATCAGATCTCTGCATACCAGTTACTGGGCAATGCCGATATCCTAAGGATAGCCGGTTGTCACACTTTCGGGCTTCTGACTACCCGTAACGACTATCATAGGTATTCGTATGACACCCGGACCGTTTAACGTGCTTTCCGAGGCGTGAGCACGAAATCGGATCACGGATTGCATGATTATTATGTGTAATATATAATCGGTTAATCTCAGTTGTATTGTGCATTGTGCTGTAGAAGTATCTTGATTAATGTTGCTCTGTTAACTATTATGCGTTGCCCTACCCTTATTTGGGAACTGATAAATTCCATACTCTTCGAGATAAAGTAGGTAGGTTATACAAGGGATCCAACAAAATTGGCAATGCCAAGATGTAGAACAGCGTACTGCCATAAAAACACAAGTATAATGGCAATAAAGATATTTAATAATATACCGAAGGTGATTAGAGAACTGCGAACCAGCTTATTTCAAAAGCATCTCAGAGCATGGCTTATCGAAAACTTAAGTTAAGGAATTTATGAATTCCAGGACACATGGGAAAGTTGCATGACATGAAAATTAAATTTGTTATTTTTGTTTTAAGCTAAGTATTGACATTTGTAATTTGATTTCTTTGGTTGTCATTTGTAAGTTGATAATTGGAAACAAATTTTCCAATTCAATTATTTTTCCTTTGACATTTGTAATTTGATATGTAGACAATTCTGGATTTAGTGCTCTTTTTTGACATTGTAATTTAATTTTTTGTTTAAATAGATTTATTTTGTTTAAATTAGAATCATTATTATTGTCACAAAAGCATGCCGAATTTAGTAGGCGGAATATGAAGAACTATCGTGTATGTGTTATAAAATCTGTAAAATACCATATTTCAGGCAAATAAATGAATCTATCTATCTATAATTTGAACATAAATGAGTTTTGAGAAGATTCAAAGTACAAGTCCGAGACGGGTTGCAGACTGCAAACTGCAACGGTAGTATCGCTTGCGGTGAGATATGCGGCTGCGGTCTGCAGTTGCAGTTTAGCACCTTTAAAGTGCACACCTTAAAGGCGCTATTCCAATGGCGACTTGCGGTCTGCGGTTGCAGTCTGCAGATTGCAGCCCGTCTCGGACTTGTACCTTCAATCTTCTTTGCAGAACCGACTTGGATTCGAAATCTTGTTATTCGGGAGGTCTAGCTTAACAGAAAGTTCGGATGAGGACTCCTTGTTATTTCATAAAGCCTCTACTTATGAGCACAGAGCAAACTCAATCTGCAAATACGAGGGCGGTTCAAAAAGTACCTGTGTTAGGCATGAAGATCAATTTTTTTTCAAAATCTTTTTTTAATTTCTTTTCGTAGACTCCTTTTAGAGATATAAACCTCTCCCAATGGCCCTGCCATATTTTTAATTCATCAAAAATATAGGATTTGTTAAACGCTCAAAAATATGCCTCCGTCTCGATGATGACATCCTCATTTCAGCTATTTCCTTTCCCCTTGAGCAATTTCTTTAGGTTTGTGAACAAGTAGAAGTAGCAGGGAGCCAGGTCGGGCGAATACGGGGGATGCGGTAGCTATTCATAACACAATTTATTCAGTTTGGCGGCGACAACTTCGGATGAATGTGCTTGTTGCGTTGTTGTGATGAAACAACTCTTTCTTCTTCGCTAAAGGGTTGTGTCTCCTTTAATTTCATGTCAAAGCGGTCTAATAACTTACTGAATTATTGTCCAGTGATCGTTTTTCTGTTTCTTCGAAGTCCATGGAGTACGACGCCCTTCCCATCCAAAAAAATCGTCGCCATAACTTTTTCGGCCGATGGAACCATCTTCGCTTTCTTTGGAGCAAATTCTCGGGGAGAAACCCATTGTTTTGATTGTTGCTTGGTGTCCGGCATATAATGGTGAATCCAGGTCTCATCAGGTGACAACACTCCGCACAAAAGTACTTCGGATCTCGCTTAAATTGGTCCATACACAGTTTCGAAGTTGAGAGCCGCGCCCGCTTGTTGTCCGCCGTGAGCAATCGCGGCACGCATCGGGGTGATAACTTTTTCATCAACAACTTATCAGGTAAAATATTAATTAACGTTCCCGTCGAAACACCTACAATCTTCGCTACTGCGCACCCTTTCGTTCGTCTATCAGTGAGAATCATTTCGTGGACTTTTTCAATGATTCTCTCAGTAAACACATCTGTCGGGCATCCTAGGCGCTCCTCATCAAAAACAAATGTAAGACCACGTTTAAATTCATTAAACCAATATTTGACTGTAGTCATAGATGGCGAAGGGTCCCCATAAGCAGCATCCAACTTCGGTTTTATCTCCTCACATGTTTTTCTATCCAAAACTAGAAAGCGAATCACTAAACGATACAGCACTTTTTCTATCTTGCCGAAAACTGCGTTACACGACTTACTGAAATTGCTGTAAAATTAAAACTTATCTATGAATCAGCATCAAAATTATTTTGGCGGCTTTTTATAAATGACAGCACACGATGGTAACACCAATTTGCCTTAGCAACGTAAACTGTCTTCAAACACGGGTACTTATTGAACCGCCCAGGTATGTTTGCAAAATTGTGACATGAGTTGAGACTCCTAAGCAATTAATTCTCTTCAATTAAGGGACTTCGTTATATAAAATTTTCTGTGAAACCCAGAACGGTTTTCCAGCGAGAAAAACACACCTTGTCTTTTCGGAACAGTGTCGGTTTTTCTGCACAAAACAAAGGCGGTTCACCTGCTCTCGGCAAGTCGTGTCCACATGTTTGTCAGCCTGGCGTTGGTCTCCTTCGAACTTGACCAACATGTAGACTGTAGCACTCGCCTTGTATCAATTCGTCTACCCTCGGCGTTGGCTGAGGTTTGGCCAACATGTATTGCCGGCTTAACGCATAAAATATGGCGCGCACATTTGTCTGTTTTTGTTTCATACGAGTGTGCGGTAAAGTACGCTCCTTGCGTTGTTTGACTTCCCTGTCACCGCTACGCCAATGCGGGTTATGCACATGGTGTTTTGATATGTAGCCAGACGCCCCGCTGGCTAGCGTAGACGAATGTTAGACCGCAGAGAATGTCATGTGTTCAGAGTTTTTTTTTTTCGATTTGTCTCCTCTTAGGCTCCTTGCGGGCCGTTTATACGTGACCGCACTTATTGGTGAGACTTGAAGCCCCTTATTACAAAAGATGGTCTAAGAAAAACCTAGGTTTTAAAATAGCTCCGTCTCTTTTTGTTATATGACATAAGAAAGTGATGGGTATATTTTAAACCTGGATTTACCTTAGTCTTGGTTTAAACCATCTTTTGTAATAAGGGGGAATGGGTCTCCAGCCAATTGGGGGGAAGTAAAATACTTAACCTAAGCTAACTACTTATACTACACTAACATCATGACTACTAGCAGCAATAGCACAGATTTTGTGACTTGAATGATTGACGAAGTTCAGTTTTCTCAAAGAATCCTCACGTGTGTATCAATGAGCTCATGATGTATTCTCTCTTCAACATGATGAGTTTCAGGATTTTTCGTGGTATCCGATCAACATGAAAAACCAATTGCCAAGTATTAAAACGTAAACTGCTAACAGCTTCATGTAAACATCGGGTTCTAGATTTTGAGTACAATTTTAATATTTATTTTATTCGTGTTCGCAGCTGTTACAATAACGATAACTATTGATCGGTGTGTAATTATTGAAATAATAGGACAGCGTAAACTGCTAAACGAGCTACACTCGCGAGCTATGAATCCGGGTCACTAATATAAAACTTAATATCTCGGAAACTAAGAAAGCTTATTTAAGTTAAATGTGTTTTATAGACTACTACAGGTCGCTCGCGGTTTCGTCCGCGTGGATGTCAGCTATTGCGTATTTTTTTTGGAAAAAAAGTAGCCTATATCCTTCTCCAGGTTCCAGAATATCTCTGTACCAAGTTTCATCAAAATCGGTTCAGTAGTTTAGTCGTGATAAGGTAACAGACAGACAGACAGAGTTACTTTCGCATTTATAATATTATTAAGGATTTCAGCATTCAGCCGAAAGACGTCCACTGCTGGAGATAGGCCTCCCCCAAAGGGGTTTTTTTTTGCCATAATCGCCACGCTTGGCAGGCGGGTTGTCGATCGCAGTATGGTTGTTAAAGTACTCAGAGAACGCTGCTGCCCGTCCTCTAGTGAATCCTAGTCACCTTTTACGACACCCAATCGTAAGAGATGGGGTAGTACTATTCTTTACGACCAGCACCACACGGCACCAATAAGGATTTAATACTACTCAAAATAAAATTAATAAATCTTCTTAAATAGTCTATAAAATACTTTTTAATTTGAATAAGCTTAAAAATAGTCTACTGTTCCATACAAAATAATCAAAATGTTTTTTAAAACATTTTGAACAACTGTTTTTTTTTCACGGTTTCCAATTATCATAATAAAAGTTGTACGGAATGATGAGCAGATGGATGGATGGATGGATGGTTCGGATGTAAAGTGACTATACTCTGTTCACCCATTATGAGTTCTGACATCTCGCTAATTTCGTAAATTGTACCCGTAAGGAGACTGCTATCGAAAAAACGTAAACGACATCATCAAAAACCATAAAATAGCTTATCTATGTTTTTTTTGTTTAAATAATTGATATTCTTTGTATGGTAACGTTTTATAAAGAAACGTTAGGAATCAACTTACATCAAAAAAAGTTTGCGATCACTAGCTTAAGCTGATATAATTTTTTAAATTGAACTTTATCAAGAAAAATTCTTTGTTGTGTGTTTTCTTGATAAAGAAAACTCGTGTCTAACCTCCGGTTTCTGATTTGAGAATTCAGGATAAGCAAATACTTAAGTAACATTTGAGTACGCGGAGTTGTCAAAAAAATGACGGATTTTAAGGCATTTTTTTGACAACTTTGTACTCAAATGTTACTTAAGTATTAGCTTATCAGTGGCGTGCCTTCCATACAAGCCGAAAAGCCCGGCTTTATATCAGGAAAGCGAGATTAATAAAAAAAAAAACAAAAAAAAACTCATGTAAAGTAGTATTGAATTAATTGAATCATCATGTCTCATAACAGCTAATACCTACTGTAATAAATATAAATATGTTTAAACTCCGCGCGCAATGCAGCGAGCCTGGCCGTGTGGCCTACGTTGCCAGGTTTACATAAACAATATATTTCGCGTCGCGCCTCGGCCGGCCTCCGTAACGTAACGTTGCCAAACCGCCTGCAAGATCTTGCATTCCGGTCGCACGCGCTGGCTTCTTACGCGGCTTAAGCCGTCTGTCTCTTTTCCTTCGATTTCATTGATAAATCCCGTGTAGATATTCACATATTTATAGCTAGACATAGCTAATTTCTATGAAGGGAAAAGCCGGGCTTATGACTCTGTTAGTTTGACGAAATTGAACATTACTGTGGTGTGTTTACGAGTGCAATTTGTGTGGCATGCGTGTTTAGGCACATAGATGCCGCGACGTTTGTATTTTGATAGAAATGATACAATTTCAAATTAGTTCACATTTTGTTTTGAGCGATACTGGAGCATTTTTTTGACGCGATATATATTTTTTCAGTTTCTGTGATTTAAAGTATTGTGTAACTTTTATTCGTTTGTTTTAACGTTTGTGATTAAGTTTCTTTGTGATTTGCCGTTCTTATAAGATGAATTCGGAAATAATTGTTCCTTGTGTGAAGTTGTGTGTGATGGATTGAAGTGTGTGCAATCGTTACTCGGGAAGGTAAATACTTTGAATTTTGCAGACAAATACCGTTTTATTACTTCACCTGAACCTACTCCTGATTTGAGTATTTCTAGTAAATCTAAGTCACAATAGACATTTTCATAGATCGGCTTACAAAACTCTTTGGATTGTAGGTTGCTCTCATTTAAAGAAATTATTCTGCAACACCAGTTGCATATTTTTCTCTAATGATACGAACGCCTGGAATACATCAGGTCACGATGATTTGAATAACTTATCTGGTGCCAGGATTAATTGCTCTAAACAAATAGAACAAACGGCTTTTATCAAAGCTACCGAAGGTATGTGATTGCTGATAGATATGTCTGTAAATCTATCTAGTGATACCATGCCTTCAGTGTGCTTTGTTGTTTTGTTTGTCATCAGCAGTAGTAAAGAAGCAAAGAATGAAGAGTTAACACGGCTGTTTACATCGAAAGTAATTATAAATTGTTTTTAAACTTTTGCGATTTGTACACATCATAAAAATATAGATCGGATCTGTTATAAATTAACAATATTTTTTTCAACATTATAAACATGGCGTAATTATACTCATCAATTATTTCTGAGCCATCTATTGGCGGCGACGGGCGATTGTGTCATTTTTCCCGTCGAACTCGAAGAGCGCAAAAAAGCACCTGTAATGCTCATAGATGGCTCTTAAACCAAATTGTATGTGATTTTGCAAAATCACACAATTATTGTATTATTTGCACTCTATTTATTATTAGGGTGAAAATAATAGTTGTGTGATTTCGCAAAATAACGAATTTTGACAAATTTTACAGGGTTTTTTTTTCTAAAAATCTATCGGGCTTGCCCTAACTTTGAACCCTAGGCACGCCACTGTAGCTTATCCCGAATTCTCAAATCAGAAACCGGAGGTAAAGAATCTAAAACGAAGAAGAAATCATAATATAATCTACCGTAACAAAAAAGATTTCGATTTTTCAAAGTTTTCGATGTGTGTACGGTAAAAAGGGTATAAGCAGTCATGCTGTTATTTGTTTTTTACAAGGTAGCTTAGAGTTCTCTATTTGTAAACTTGTCCAATCTGTATTTACGACTATCAGTCTATCTTTTATTTGATAGTAGGTTGAGATCTCCTAAAAAGTTCGAGATAAGGCGATAGGCCTCTTCTTGTGACCGGTTTTTTGTTGATGTCATTCAATAAAAAGTTGAAAGGCTTTGAATGCCCTTAATAGGTAGCAAGAAGTTTAGATTTGATTACTTGGGTAGTGTTCATTGATATTCTATTTAGATGTAAGATTTACGCTATATTTTATCCCACGGGCTAGTAAAATTTCCTCATCGCACTCTGGGAATAGACGCGTGTTGTAAGATTCAACTAAATCCAGCACGCATAGTGGTAGGATCTATACGGTTCGCCTGGTAAGCTACCAGCTGAATATTAAAGTCCGGCGCCAAGCAGTTTACTCTGTTCCGTCGTGTGTATGTGAGAGCCAGAGGTGTATAGGGGAATTCCGCTATATCTCTGTTACTTGGATTCGTGTGCTCCATCTTAGAGCCTGTTTGTAAGGTACGACTAGGGTCAAACATAGTTAAATCCATGGCAGTAGAATTTTTCTAGAAGTGTATTATCAAGCTCCATTTAGTTTTAATCTAAAGAAACTGGTTATGCGCCGAAAATCACATCACCAGCTTCCTAATCATCAGCGAGGTCCTAGTTTTACACGATAGATATGTTGTAGGTATAGGTACCTATTTAAAACTTCATCATCATTATCCTAGCCTGGAATCACTGCTGGGTATGACTCCATTCGTTTTTGCTAGATTCCTCGAACTTGTGCGTCAAAATAAGGTGCACCGTTCCAAAACGTAGGTTCTATGGAGAAGAGCCGGCAAGAAACTCCATTAAGGGCCTTGCCGCCAGAGATGTGCTATGCAGCTATGCTGCGAGAATGTAAAAGCTAAGCTACGAAACTATGTGACCGTTTCCACTGATGCTAACCTATGTAGCGGAGCAAAAGATGTGCTATGAAAATAGTACACCACTCGCGAACATCCATAGCACGTATCCATAGCTCGCATCCACAGCACGCATCCTTCCATATAAAAAACGTAGCTTAGTTAAATCAGTTTCCACCAGTGCTATGCTATGTGGACCAATGAATATGATTGGTGGATATCAAACGCATCCATAGCAACGTTGCATAGCATATATCTGATGGAAAAGCACCCTCATACTCTTTTTAAATAGTAGATAATGACAATTCCATTACTCAATGTAATTATTGTAAAGGGATATTATTAAAATAATAATTGTAAAACAATATCAGAGCTCTCTAGACATTGTCTGCCCTCTCCGTCTTATAATTATCAGAATACTAAAATAGATGGTAACACACACGATATGTTCAAATAACAATAATTTTATAACAATGTGCGGGGCACATGTTATTCCGTTTTGTTTTTAAACCACGTCATGACTGTGATCGTTTTGTTCAATTAAATGTCTGTAAACACTCGTTTATTTTGTTATTTTAACGCTTGGTTAAATGTAGGGTTGGATTAGGACTTCTAAGTTTCTAACCTCCGGTTTCTGAATTGAGAATTCGAGATAAGCTAAGAAGATACTTAAGTAGTATTTGAGTACGGAGTTGCCAAAAAAATGCTTTAAAATCCGTAATTTTTTTGACAACTCCGTACTCAAATGTTACGTAAGTACTGCTTATTCTAGAATTCTCAATTCAGAAACCGGAGGTAAGGCTCGTAGCTATTTAAAAACTGCGCGTATCATACTATTTGCAGGGTTAAGCTGCGCTTGCCCCGGTGGGTCCGTGGATGGGTGACCGTTCGTTAGACATCGAGGCCCGTACGTGCCGCGGAGAGCACGTCTGGCCGTTGGCACGAATACCTATGACAGTCGTTACGGGTAGTCAGAAGCCCAAAAGTCTGACAACCGGTTAACCTTAGGATATCGGCATTGTCTAGTACAGGGATTCCCTAACTTACTTATGGCGCGCCCCCTTTCTAACAAAAAAAATATCCGCGCCCCCTCCCAAATGATTTTAGATTACGATCAGGTACGAAAAAAACCTGTTCATTGTGGTGACGACTGCCGACATAGGACTTAAATTTGTTCGTTGGTATTTGATATGACGATACGACTTAGCGCGATCTCTGGTGATGTAAGTAAACTCAGAACACTTTTTTCCTGAATTTTGTACTAGACCCTTGGTCCATTTGTTTAGAACTACGTCAATATCTCTCTGCCTACCTACGGACGTTTCCGTTAATCTGCAAATAAGGTCCTTGACTAAACACACACACACACACAGGTGGCCCGCGTCCCCCTTTGCAGGTCTCTACGCCCCCCTGAGGGGCGCGCCCCCCACTTTGAAAACCCCTGGTCTAGTACTTAACTGGGTTGCGGAAAAATGTTGTAAAATATTAGTATTCAGCCGCATCTAGTTAGACTGTAAGCTGACCCCAACATAGTTGGGAAAATGCTAGATAGATAGACTTGCCAATTTTGCAATCAGTACAAATAAAAAAATTGGAATTACTCCTCTTTTAAAGATAGAGCTGGCTCTAATCTAAGAGGTGCCTAAGGATTGATATTAGAGGGACGAAATCAAGGCCCTGGGGGCCTACTCCCTAAGTCCGTCAACGAAGTTAGTCGCCCGTCCGAAAATAGCCCGAAACGTAGGTGTGAACAAAACAAGTGTCAAGTTAAACTTTTCGGACGGGCAAAAACACATCGGCAGTAGGGACAACTGTCAAATCGTGATGTCATTCATTCTTAGTTCGGGCCCCGAAATAATCGTATCTCCGTAGGTGATAGGGAGTAGGAAACGCTCGTAACTAAACGGTCGTATACGTTTAAAAACTCAAATGTTCAGCTAATTTAGTCGTAGACTGTACATATTTTTTTGTGTGCATAAAGTACTAAATAAATAAATAAACCCAGCGATCAAAGACCGTAACATAGTCTTAACTTCTATGTCACATAACATACTCCTAACATAAGGTTAGTCTAGTCAAGTGGCATTGTCAATGGCACCAGTTCGATGCCCAAGCAAGGTCGAATGACAAAATAAGTGAAAGTTATACACTGTGGTGCATGTCTTAGTCGACACGCTTCGTGTGGTGCTGCCGTTATGTGCGAGACAGCTGTTGTAGTGGGGTAGGCTGAAGCAGTAGTGTCTGGGTTAATGTTTATACAAGGTGTAACTTAAATAACGCACAACCTCTTAATGCGAACGTAAATGTAGGGAACAGCTGTTTTTTTTTCGCGATTTCAGGTTTGGTCCCATAGTAAAAGTTGTCCATAATAATGAGTACAGTGATCCCTTAAGAGGTTGCGCGTTATTTAAGTTACACCTTGTATATCATGCCAGAACAGATTTTTGTGCGAAGTTATTCCGTCATACATGGTGTAAACGAATTAAAAAATGCACAATGCCCATTACTTAAAATTACATGATCTATTACTGGTATAGATTAAACCCAGCATAGTAATTAGTTCGATTAAAAAATAAAAAAAAACTTTTTATTTTCTTGTGGTTGAGGTCGTGTACCGTAGATCGTATTTCGTCTGATAAGGTTTAAGAAAATATATGAAAAAAATGCATTTAAAAAAAATAGTTAAGAACTTTTTGATTCCGCCCAAAAAGGGTGAGGCCAAAATAGCGTAATTTTTTGAGCTGTGAGTAAGTCAGCGTAATTTTTTTGAAGGATTTAACAAACTCATTTTGCGTCGCCGTATGAAAGAAACAGGAGTTTTGTATGAAACCGAATATAGCAGAAATTACGCGACCGAAATTCCGCGACTCACAACTCAAAAAATTACGCTCTTCTGGCTTTACCCAAAATAATGAAATCACGGCGACGCGACACGCTGTGTTCGTTTGTCCGTCAGCTTGGACGTAGAAATAAATGTTTTTTTTCTTTCTATGGTGGAAGTGTCATTTCAATGATGTCGTGGTTGCCCGGAGTTTACAAACCCGCATATTAAGCACCGGGCATGTACCAATGTGACTTTTTCTATGTTATACGTACTTTCTTAGTTAATTTAAGACCCCACTGATATACGGTGAAGGAAAACATCCTGAGGAAACCTGGACATAATGGTCTGAAATCGCCAACCAAAAGTGAACAAGTGTGGTGATCAATGCTCGTTTCTTCTCTGTATGAGAAGAGGCCTTTGCCCTGCAGAGGGACAGTTATAGGCAAATTTATTTAGTTATTTTTATGGTAGAAGATAGTCAGGTCTATCTTTAGACTTCGAACATCGTCTGATGAAGTGAAAGTCCTATTGTTAGTGATTTTATCAGCAAACGAATGCAAAAATCAATTGCACACTACGTTATCAGGGCCTGTAATCTTCGGTATTCGACTATGCATAGATAATATCGATAACTTGTTGTGTTGCGATATCAGGAAAGCGTCGGTCGCGTGAGCGCTGAAGTAACTAAGTATACATTTAATGTAAGGCTATATTTAGCTATTTTAAAACATTTTATGTTTTTACTTATTCTACTACTGTACTGTACTAAAGGTCGCCTGCGGCTACGCACGCGTGGATGTCGTTTATAGCGTATTCTTTAGGTTTTTTTGGGATAAAAGTAGCCTATGTCCTTCACCGGGTTCCAGACTATCTCTGCACCAAGTTTCATCAAAATCAGTTCAATAGTTTAGTTGTAATGAGGTAATACTAAGAGTCATTGCGTACTGTCGACTGGTCGCCGGAGACTTGGTCGACGGCCACTGTGACTTTCTATAGTTTAAATACGTGTTTACGCACTTGGTCATCGGTCGCCCGGGCGACGCACAAGCGACTGCTGGTCGCCGGCGACCAATAGAAGCACGGGTTCAAATGGAAGCGTTCACACTGCGAGCAACTGTCGAGACGACCGGACGTCGCACACAAAAGTGGCTCAGGCTTTCGATACAAAGAAATTAATATTGGAAATACAATTCCGAAAAGCAATTTGGGTTTTATCCAGTGACCAATATTCCAATCGGGATACCTTATACTCTCTTGTATTTATTTTCTTTATTTTTCTCTTTAAAGTTAGTAACGCTACTATTGCAGCTTCTTCGACGTCCATTCTTCACGAATGTACAAGAAACACTACGCTCAGCTTGGTCTTCTGCCCCTAGTCGCCTATGTTTTGGTCGCTGAGAGACAGTGCGTAATAGCTCTAACTGTGCTAATCAACTCTATCTGTCTGTCTAGACTGTAGACAGACACTTACTTTCTCATTTATAATATTAGTAAGGTTTATAACTTTCGTAAGAGACATTAATATTTATGATTAGTTACGGTTTATTCACGTGCATTTTTCGGGATTGCCAGACTAGTTTCTCGCGACCTCGTCACGTTTTTAGCCTATGATTAAGCTCCGTTTGGGTTCGGAACTAGTCAGACAATCCAGAGAAACCTTACTTATTCTATTCATAGCCTCGTGGCTATTAACAATCGCGGGAATCATATGATTTATAATAATAATAATAAAAATCTTTATTATCAGACCCGAGATCCATATCAATGAGTAAACAAACTTACCTACTAACTAAAACACGTTAAATAAAAACTTTTTATAACATATATTATATCTGAATGACGGTCTGTGTGCCGCCATCCAGTGACAAATTATTTGGCCATCGACCCTGCCGGCTACAGTAGCCACGAGGCTGTTGGGGCTGTCGCGCACCCGACGCCTCAGTGATGCGATTCGCAGACGTAGCAGCGAGCCGAAATCTGGAACGCGTGTGTCCGCGAACATCCCCGACCATCCCCGACGCGCTACAGAAGCTTGGCAACCCCAGCATTACCCGGAACGCATTATTATGTTGTACTTGTAGAGCATTGTACGAGCCCTGTGTATAACTGACCCACAGGGCGCACGAATACAGTGACTGGCAGTAGGCCCTAAACAGTGTTATTTTAACTTGGTTGATTTGGTAGGTTAAACGAAGGGTGACCGTTAATGACACATCTAGACGCTTTCTTGCCTCGGAAATGACAGTCGTTACGGGTTGTAACAGTTTTAGAAGTCGGTGCCTTCAATTTGGTTCAGTGTAAAATAGCACCGACTTCTGTAACTGTTAGTTTTATAATATGGTAATTATTTTACTCTTTTTAGTTTTTTTTTTGAAGTTGTTTTTTACTTTTTTTAGAGTTATTTTAAAGAGAGTATTCATGGAGTTTCTTGCCGGCTCTTCTCCATAGATCCTACCTTTTGGAACCGTGCAAATAGTTTTGATATTTTAGAACTGCCTGAAATTTGGTCTATTTGAACTTAAAAACTTAGACTTTTTGATTCTCACTTTCCCTCTATCATTTCGTGATTCGTACTACATTGTACGCCTCAAACCTCCGTTGAATGATCTCAAGTCGCGTGCGCAAGGATTTTTATTAGATTATCCAGTCTAGCAATTTGTCTTCAGATCGTTACGACTCACGCGCATTCGTTTTCTAAAGAATGCATTGTTATGTAAGTGTGACGAATTGGAAATTGACGGTGCAGTAGAGTTATTTTAACGTTTTTGAAAGTAAAAAGGTGTGATGAGTATTTTCATGTTGCGTGAATAATGAATATTGATTAGGATTCAGAAATTGTATAGCTAATATTATACTAAAATATAATTTAGTACGTACATATCGGGTGTAAAAAGACCCTTAACGATAACGAAAACCACGTATTCTACCCATCATTGGGATCATTTTTTTCGAACAAACCATACCTGGGAAATCATTGGTTTTGGAGATATTGAACGTCAAAGTACACATTTCTTTTTTAGTTTTTTCCAGAAACGATTTCCAAGTCATAATACTAAACTTTCTTCCATACAAACATTATCGAAAATTTCAATTTTTCCTAACAAATTCGCATTTGAGGTTACAAAAACACACGTTGGCTCGGCTGTGTGGCCGCTACACGCATGCAAACGCGCGGCATCGCCACAACCATAATTTGCGCGCTACAAAAAAAAGCGTTTTTTTTCATGGCAAAAAATAAAAGTCGTTTCCCAGCAATTATTTTTGGTCAATGTAATTTAGTTTGATGTACAGAGTGCGTAGATTTCGGTTATGTGATGGGTCTTTTTACACCCTGTATAGTTCAATCCACGAAGACGCGCCTGTCTCTTTGTCATAATCGCTACAGTGTAAAAGTGTGCGTTAGAAATTGATATTGTGTTAGTTGTATCGCCACACAATAGTTTGATGTGTGCTTCCGATACGAGTACCTACGTCCGGCGCACCCTGGGCAGTCAGCCCCGCTACCAACCTTGCTGACTGGATAATCTTTTCACCACGGCATGAGCTATTTTCGTATAGTTCGTGCTGACACGAGATAAGAAGATAAGTTCGATGTGTGCATACGTCAGCGGTGGACTAACTATTAATGCGGAGGCCCCCCACAAGTGGGGTAGCAATATGGGAAAGGGCCCCGGCGCTGTAAGTAAACGAAGCCTTCGACCAGTGCCAGTGTCACGTCCCTTAACATTGATGTAACAGCCTCTGTAGAAAAATGATAATCGATGATCGCCAGATAATAGATACGCCAATTAAATGTATGTAAATGACGTAACAGATCGCTTGACCGGTCGAAAGCTTATGTCAATCCAGTACATGTCATTGTCGTTTCTATTCTCTAGCGATCATCGATTGCCATTTGTCTACAGCCACAGATCAGTGACTTGACGGTGACGTGACTGTGTGTGAGTGTATATTACCCTTATTTGGGATTTGACTGAGGGGAGGACTTCTCGAGATTTGAAGGTCCCCCTAGACCGGAGACCCGGGGCGGACCGCCCCCCCCCTACCACTCTCACATTAAAGTCTGGCGCCAAGCAGTCTACTGTGTTCCGTTGTGTGTATGTGAGAGCCAGATGGGTGTAGATGGAGCACACAATTCCAAGGATCAGTACGATCCGCCTGGCTAGCTACCACCTGAACATTAAAGTCGGATGCCAAGCAGTTTATAGAGTTCTGTCGCGTGTATGTGAGAGCCAGAGGGGTAGGTATAGGAGAATCCCTCTGTCTCTGTTACTTGGATTCGTGTTCTCCATCTTAGAGCGTGTCTGCGCTTACCAGTACGTGCAGCAAGGGTAAAATGCGACCAAGACAAATAACAAGAAAAAAACGATTCCCTTCTATTTACAAAAATACATTTCAAAAGTGGATGTCTTCCGGTATGTTTTGTTTGATGTTCAACATTTTAATATTAAATTATAACCAATGAAATGCAAATAGATACAGCCGCGGTTTACTATTTTTGGTTAGTTGAACAATAAAATGTCTGTTTTTGTATATTGGTAGGCTAGGTGAGTTAGGATAAAACCGGTTTTTGAGGTCTAGGTTGAAGTTTAGATTTTTTTTTGAAAACTTACATAATAATAATGAAGTAATCATTTTATAAATAACATAAACATCACGCCTGTATTCCCTGAAGGGTTGGGCAGAGGTGTATAGTACACCCACATTTCGCCGTGATGTTTAAGTCTCATGTAATAGGGGCCGTACCTATAGCCATTAACCGGGCATGAATCCAGATTCCAGGCTGCTACTGAGAAATTCCACACGGAAAACACCAATAACATTGCCCAACCTGAGGATCGAACCCAGTACCTCAAACAGCAGTGAGACAGTAATGCCCTGATTATCTTTATATTTAACCATCTTTTGCCCGCAGCTTCGCTTGCGTGAAATTTTGAACCCGTTAAGTGACGATTTTCCATACAAAATTCATCCCCTATTTAACTCCCTTAGGAGTTGAATTTCGAAAAATCCTTCCTTGTTCCTTGTCTACGTTATAAAAGGAACTTCTGCGCAAAATTTCAACTTTTTGGGTCCAAGGGTTTGGGCTGGGTGTTGATGAGTCCGTCAGTCAGTCAGGACTTTTCTTTTTATTTATACTTATAGTTTTTTTTTTGCACCCATATTCAACGGCTTTTACATTTCCTTTGCTTTTACCTAGACTTCTGCTTACCCCACAAGGCCTACAATCCCGTAACAACACAGTTATGTGTTATTCGGTCACAAGTCTAATTAGTAAAACTTGCGACGATCAGGTCACTGACCTCGCGACAAGACTACTAAATGGTACAGTCCGTTGCAAAAATATTTGAACACTGCAAATTCTACAGATACTTAATTTAAAATTTATGAACCAAATACTTGCAAATGTTGGCAGATGATATGTGCGTACAATAATATAAGATTTCAATAAATACGTCCTTCTAATAAAAAACTAAAAAGAAAGTTTTTACTTTCTTTTTAGAAAGGTGTAAAATCATTACCATATTATAAAATTAACAGTTTTTTCGTTTTTTTTCCAGTATTTTATTTTAAACATTTCAGTGCCACAAATTACAAATACTAGTCTACAATATCGTAGACCACTATAACAAATAGAATGTCGTCTATAAAGGTAATTCATTTTCAAACTACTAATGATCACTACATAGTATAAAACAAAGTCGCTTCCCGCTGTCTGTCCCTATGTATGCTTAGATCTTTAAAACTACGCAATGGATTTTGATGCGGTTTTTTTTAGTAGATAGAGTGATTCAAGAGGAAGGTTTATAAGTATAATACATTGCACCCGAGCGAAGCCGGGGCGGGTCGCTAGTATTGAATAAAAAAAAACTACTCATCCAAACTTAATGAAATTCATAAGGGACCAAATCGATAGTAAGTATACATCGCAACAAATAAAAAAAAAACTCAAGTCGATCTTCAAGTCTCAGAGAAATAGAACAAATACATAACAAAAAAAGTTACGTATCGAAGGAACAACCTCCTCCTTTTCGAAGTCAGTTAAAAATTGCTTTTTAAATTCTCTAAGTGGTTATTTTTGCAGTCGACTGTACTGCTGTAGTGTTTGTAACATTGCCTGATTGTGGCATGCGTGAATTGCATTAAATAGTCCGGTCAAGTTAGCTCAAAAAATAGGGGTAGGTTAACAGAAATTCGCATAGAGCTGAAAATTGGTACGAATGTTCGGAACACCATTATAAATCAAATGTAAAAAGTCCCCAGCGGTCCCACTCTTGCAAAAAAAAATATTCAAGGTCAAAGTTCGCAAATACGGGTTTTTTGCGTTTTTTAGCCAAACGGTAAGTTTTATGATAAAAATAGATCAAACAAAAATTATAGATTATGCAATTCTCTATAAGAATTGTCTAAAATTTTTCTCCTAAACGTCACCGTTTCGGAGATATAATGGTTGAAAAAGTTGTATTCTTCATAATATGCGTTTCCACGCCACCTGGAAGGTAGTGTACTTGGCGCGTTTTTTTAACGTGGTTTCTCCAATAGGCCTATTCTACAATCTATTGTGATCCTGTTTAATTCAATACTAATTCAAAATATATAAAAACTGGTACTATTGGAAATGATGAAAGCCGTATGAATTCTAAAAAATTAGGTCAAATTATCCGTCTCATTCATAATCATCTGATAATTCTGCTTCCTCTTCTTCTTGTTCGTCTTCTTGTACTTCTTCTTCTGCTTGTTCTTCTTCTTCCTGCTGGGTGTAAGTAAATTGGTCTAACAGCGATGTATCAGATGTCTCCTCACTGATATTATACGAATCCTCTTCTGATGGTGATTCAACATTGGAGCACGACTGACCTTGACAACTGGTACATGTTAATCGCCATCAGAAGAGGATTCGTACGATATCAGTGATAAAGAATACAACTTTTTCAACCATTATATCTCAGAATCGGTGACGTTTAGGAGAAAAATTGTAGACAATTCTTATAGAAAATTGCATAATCTATAATTTTTGTCTGAACTATTTTTATCATAAAACTTACCGTTTGGCTAAAAAACGCAAAAAATCTATATTTGCGAACTTTGACCTTGAATATTTTTTTTTGCAAGTGTGGGATCGCTGGGGACTTTTTACATTTGATTTATAATGGTGTTCCGAACATTCGTACCAATTTTCAGCTCTATGCGAATTATTGCACTTTGAAATGTCTAATTTGACCGGACTATAAAATTGAGTAGGATTATTATTTAAAAAAAAACAATTATGAAACACGACAAATAGCCACGACAGCCTCGCTAGCAACCTTGCTGACTGGCTAATCTCTTTACTACAGTATTAGCTATCTTCGTATAGCTCGTGCACATGAGAGAAGAGAAGACTTGATCTCTCCCTATCTCCATTGAACGCATTTTCCAAATCTCGGGCCTCTCTCTCTAAAAAGCCAAGGTTGCTTTGCAAGATTTAGGTCCGATTTTCAGGTTTCCATACCAAAATGATAAAAAAAACCGGCCAAGTGCGAATCGGAGTCGCGCACGAAGGGTTCCGTACCATTATCTATAAAAACGAAAAAAAAACACGTTTGTTGTATGGAAGCCCCCAATATTTATTTTATTCTGTTTTTTAGTATTTGTTGTTATAGCGGCAACAGAAATACATCATCTGTGAAAATTTCAACTGTCTAACTAGAATGCGCACAAGATAAGTCTGCGCGCGGCCGCAATCGGAACTAATCATGGTCCACCAAAGTGTGTGCCGTTTTATTAATTTTGATAGTAGAACTACCTGATTGTAGGAATGTTTAACGGGAAAAAAATGTTTAGCGATATAAATTACTAATTAATAAAATTTGACGACACGTTTGGTGCAGTGGCTAAGTGATTGGCTTCTGCGCCACGGGTCGTGGGTTCGATTCCCACACGGAACAAAAATTTGTATGGCCTACAGATGGTTGTTTCGGGTCTGGGCGTTTGTTTGTGAGATTTATGTCTGTAAACGCACCCACGATACAAGAGAAATCTTAGTGTGGGGCAACGTTTTTTAAAAATGAAAAAAAAAAAAAAAAAAAAAATTAAGCTTAAAAAGCGGTAATTTGAACTTTGCGATCATGGCAACGTTTAGCACGCCCTCAGTCGCGCGCAGAGTTATCTTGCGCGCACTCTATCACGGTTCATGAGATACAGCCTGGTGACAGATGGACGGACAGTGGAGTCTTAGTAATAGGGTCCCGTTTCTAGTATGTATGTCAGCAGTTCAATATATCAACTTTTTAAAAGAGTATTTTGTCATAAAAGAATCTTCACCTTTGTCCTGTTTGCAAAATTCTTATCTTTTCAAATTCGTTCTGCCTAGCCTTTTCCCAACTGTCTTTTTGTACAGTCATGACTGCGCAGTTTTGGACAGCGCAGGTAAGACTGAGCGTGTAGCCGGGCCATTAGGGCACGCCTGAGGTACAGTCTGACATAGATATAAATGAACATGGCGAAATATAGAACTAACACTTTTGACGACACGTTTGGTGCAGTGGCTAAGCGATTGGCTTCTGCGCCACGGGTCGTGGGATTCCCACACGGAACAAAAATTTGTGTGGCATCAGATGGTTGTTTCGGGTCTGGGCGTTTGTGTATGTGAGATTTGTGTCTGTAAACGCACTCACGATACAAGAGAAATCTTAGAGTGGGGCAACGATACAAAAAAAAAACATTCAATGTATTGGTTTTTGTCAGGTTTTTGACATCATCCTTCACAAGCAGCGCCACCATCCACGTTCATTTAGAGCCATTTCGGACTATGTTTGCCTATCGCTAAAACCTCGCTGCTTGACCTTCTGACAGTTATAAACCTTTTAAATCGACAGCTACGTTTACTAAATATAGTAAGTACACAATTAACAAAGTGTAGAGAACAATAGCAGTCACTTGACTCAGACGTATGATTGACTTGGTAGGGTTGACTCGAACCTAATCGCCGGAGATTTTGTGGAGTAAAGAACTCAACAAAATCTATAATCAAGGGTGTTGGAATTTAGATGTCATGTGTATCGTACATCATCTCATGTTTTTAACTGACGTCTAAAAAAGGAAGAGGTTCTCCAATCGAACTGTTTTTTTTAAAATGTTTTTTCAATGGACAACGGAAAATCACTCGCGATTGCTGTAATTGCCTGTTTATGTATTGTTTATGCTGCTCAAAACAGAAAAACAAAATTAGTGCAAAAAACGTCTTCAAAAAAACTGAAGAGTAAAATAATTACGAAGTCGGTTTTTTGTTTTATTATTTGTATTAAATGATTTTCATAAGTAATTTTAAACTATTGATAGATTAAATCCATTCGATAGCTTAGCACTAAAGACGTAAACAAACAGACAGACAAAACTATTTTTGCATATTTAGTTGCTTTCGTTTCATTTTTACTTTTCGTTAATTTTTGGTCTTCTCTCGTGTCAGCACGAGCTATACGAAAATAGTTCATGCTGTGGTGAAAAGATTAGCCAGTCAGCAAGGTTGGTAGCGAGGCTAACTACCCAGGGTGCGCCGGACGTACTTAAGTATCCTCGCTCGTGGAGGCTCTTTTCATTCATCCCATGAAATTTCCCACGTTAATTTTTGGTGGTTATGTGCGTCACTTGAAGATGCAGATATTTTTTTCTCTTTCTTTTTTTCTTCCAATAATTTGCCCAATTTAATTTGCAAGTGGAATTAGCGTTTCAGAAAGCAATTGCAAAAGATTGCCATCCCTGGCTAAGCAACTCGTCGCCAGTCCCTTCCGCCAGTCTGTTCGCCCCGTCTGCAATTTAAATCAATGATACGTTGAACTTTTTACGATTATATGAAGACGAGAGTTCGTGTAATAGGCTTAACTGACAAAGTTTGCATTTTTGCAAAATGCGCGCCATCCCTAAGTAACCTACTTGTTGCTTCCGTTCGTCCATACGCCCCGTCCGCCATTTAAATCAATGAATCGTTGAACTTTTTATTATAATGTGAAAAGGGGAGACACTTTCGACTTGATATCGTGTGAATTATTGCACAGACGTCTGGTACGGGATTATTATATTTAATACAGGCGGGATGCATTTCCACTGCAATGAAAGCAATACGAAAACTGCTAAAAGGGCTTGACTATGGTGCCGTTTTTGTTGTGCACAATCTAAACTTAATTTAGGCTATTGCCATCGTTTTCACTCTCATAAAAGAAGAAAGAGACGGACGTAATTAACAGCTGTCAAAGGAGACATTTTTTTTTGGGCCTGCTTTTATATTAATCGTATAGGCCCAACACAAATTGTGGCGTATTGTAATGAAATGCATGTTGGTTTATCTATACATATAAAAGGAGAAGCTGACTGACTGACTGACTGATCTATCAACGCACAGCCTAAACCGCTGGGGTTAGAAAGTTGAAATTTTGACAGTAGGTACCTTTTGTAACGTAGGCATCCACTAAGAAGGGATTTTTCGAAATTAAACCCCTAAGGGAGTTAAATAGGGGATGAAAGTTTGTATGGAAAATCGTCACTTAACGGGTTCAAAATTTCACGCAAGCGAAGCTGCGGGCGAAAGCTAGTTCCTTATAATCTCTAAATTGCAGTGGTAATATTAGTAAAACTTTATGTAACCGGAATTCTATGAAATACGACAATCAAAACATGACTCTCACAATATCCTAATGCAGAATCATGTTTTGATTGTCGTATTTCACAGTATTCCGGTTCGCCGGAATATTAACATTACGACCTTTATTAGATTTAACAGACATTCTTACATGCAGAAACGCACAGACCCGGAACAACTATCTAATGAAATAAAATAAAACGTATGGGGAATCTAACCAAGGTCCCGTACCGCAAAAGCAATCCCTCACTAATATTTAAACCAACTTACATCAATTTCTATCTTTCCAGGCGAAAAGACTCAACGGCAATGCCGAGCTTGCTGCCATCAAGGTGATAAAGCTAGAACCGGGGGATGACTTCGCGATCATCCAGCAGGAGATCCTGATGATGAAGGATTGCCGGCACCCCAACATCGTCGCGTATTATGGCTCGTACCTCAGAAGGGATAAGCTATGGATCTCCATGGAGTATTGTGGCGGGGGGAGCTTACAGGTAATCTATTCAATCGTTCTATTATCCTGCATAAAATCTGTAAACGAGGGACAAAATAATTTCAAAATACACACATCAAAAGTGTCTAGGGATCAACATATATTTTTGCAATAACTTTTCTCCTGATTGATATTAATTAAAATTTTCTTTAAGGATTCATCAAATAAAGTGTTTTCGTTTGTCACAGTAACGATAAACCAAGTCACCTTTGCATTAATAAAGAAATTTGCCATTTTCCTAATAAAGGGATTTTTGACATTTGAACCACTAACACAAAAGTTCGAAAAAAAGACTGAAATAACAGTTTTCTTTAAAATTTTATTGGGTAACTTAAACAATTAATAATCCGTGTTTCTACCGCGAACACTAACAACACAAGAACATCGGTTTGGCATACTCAAAATGAGTTCATCCAAATCACGCTGTGGAATGGCCGCCCATGTTCGTTGCAACAACAAAAAAAGGTCTTCTTGCGACTGGATACCCTCCATATTCGGCAGAGCTCTTCTCTGTAGCATATCCCATGCATGCTCAATCGGGTTCAAGTCTGGCGACTGAGCAGGCCAGGGCAGGACATTGATGTTAGCTGCGGCGAGAGTCTGTCTTACAACTCTTGCGGTGTGCGGTCGTGCATTATCATGCATTAACTGAAATAAGGGACCGATTTGCGCTTGTAGAGGAACGATGACGTCTGATACAATCGTCTCAGCATAAATTTGAGCGTTGAGGTTGCCTCTGATCCAAATCAACTCAGTTCTTCCGCCGATCCAAATACCCGCCCATACTATGATGGTTCCACCACTATAAGGATGGACTTCCTGGCAGGATTTTAATCGCTGTTGGCGTCCAGGGGTTCTCCAGTGTCGTATACGTCTTGTATCCGGTCTCATACCAAAACGAGACTCATCAGAAAAGCACACGAAACGCCATTGTTCTTCTGCCCAATTTCTGTGTCCAAGAGCCCATTGATATCGAATCCTACGATTGTGCATTGCTATAGGTGGTACCCGTAGCGGTCTTCGGGAATGAAGGTTCACTTCATGCAAGCGGTTTCTGACTGTTTGGTCGCTAATTAAGTTCCCTGAAGAGTGATGAAGCCTCACGGCTAACATCATGGCGGTTATTGTTGGAGCTCTTCGAGTTAAGATTTGAATGTATCGGTCTTGTCTCCGTGTGGTGCAGCGATACCGTCCTCCATGGCGCTCAGCCACGGTACCAGTGCTTCGGTAACGTGTCCAAAGTCGACTGATAACACTCTGACTTGTATTCAGAGCTAAAGCCACAGTACGTTGCCGGGAACCAGCTTCTATCATTCCCACGGCTCTGAGCATTTCTTCCCTGCTTAAATGACGTCGCCGCTCCATAATAACGTTGGTTTTAATCAGTAGTAGGGAAACAGTAGCACTAATAATGTCTTCAATGCGTTGTATGTTTTTATAGGGAAAATATTGACAGCTGATTTTCATCTTTTACTCGAATTTGATTCACAGTTCCTGATTCAAATTATGAAATGCACCAAAAAGGATCCATATAAATTTATAAAATCATAAATTTATTACAAAGCCACATCTCAATCTCAAGAAATCCGCATAAAAATGCTTGATCCCTAGACACTTTTGATGTGTGTATATGGACAGTCTCCTAAGAACGTTTTCCTGTAGCTACAACGGTTAAGGGGCTTCATGCCCCATCTCAAATTACCACCCTGTATATAACTTTCACAAGACACATTCATATTTTAACTTTTTACAGTTTACTCACGTGCATTTTTCGGGATTGCCCGACCAATTTTGGACCCAAACGGAGCCCTTATATGGAGTATATAATGTGTTGATGATGTATATTGTATATGTCGCAGTTACATAGTTATAGACGTTATATGATCATATTCCTAGCGATATGATCACATACCGGAAGATGCTTATAAGAAAGCGTTTCATAAGCATCTTCCTAGTAATATAAAGTTAGATTTTGAGCCAAACACTGTAACTTGTCTTCCAACTGACTAATTTCAAGAGCGAGCGAAGCGGACTCTGTAATTTAGGGCACCCCGACACGGATAGGTTAGGTTCGAAGGGGATGACGGGGGCTAGAGTGTGCGAGCGTAGCGAGCGAATGAAGCCCCCGTCATCCCCTTCGTGTTAGCTTACTTTAAACCCTGTAGACAGAAATAGGAGCCCCGCGCGCGGGGCTTCGTCGACCTTTGGAAACCCAAACAACCTTAACAAAAGTTTTTCAGTTCTTTAAACATCCTCTTAAGTTTGATAAAATGCTTTCTATAAGCGTCTTCCGGTATATTTTCATATCGCTAAGAATATGATCATATAACGGCTGTAACCATGTTACTGCGACATAGGTATATAATGTGTTGTTGAATGATATTAGTGTAGTATAAGTATTTAGCTTAGCTTAAGTTTTTTACTTCCCACCCATTGACTGGAGACCCTTCAGGTCTCGCCAATAATTGCCTGGTTATTAAGAAACGGTCCGCGAGGACCATCACAAGTAGTCCAATAGAAAAAATTGTATATTGTTATTATATCATAGGAAAGAACTGCTGAGAATCGTGACAATGTCTAAAAAGGTCACGCCATGTCTTCTGACGATTGGTCCTGCTCTCTCCCTTCCTTTACGTTGTAATGTAGGATCTTAAATGTTCGTCTTTATGTTCCAGGACATATACCACGTCACAGGCCCCCTGACAGAGCTGCAGATAGCCTACATGTGCCGGGAGACCCTCACTGGTTTGTCTTATCTGCACAGCATGGGCAAGATGCATCGGTGAGTTTAGTCATCATCATATCAGCCTGTTCTGGTGACGCGGGCGTCTCCGTGAACGGTTCTGAAAGAATTTTCGTGAACTAAGGGGGAATCGAAGCCAGGATGCTCTATCACTTCTCAAAAATGTGATAGTGTGTTTCTAACCGCCAAGCCAAATCGTCGCATGAGTGACTGACCTGCGGTTTCTGAAAAGTAGATCTATTCTGTTGTCAAATCTTATGTTCACGAATTTGATTGGTTGACCAAATTAATAATGTAAAAACCGACTTAAAAAAAACTGAAAAGAGTAAAATAATTACCATGTTATAAAATTAACAGTTTCAGAAGTCGGTGCTAATCTATGCTGAGAGAAATTAAAGGCTTAAGAAACTTATTTTTTTTAATATTATAAATCATTTTTTTTTCTTTCTTTAAGTTTTTAATTTAACAATTTTGAGTGCCACAAATTACAATTACAATAGTGTAAAAATTCGTGGACAACTAATACAACTAGAACGTTCTCTATTATACAGGGTTTATTGGTAAAACACTAATAACCTTTTAAGGGGTCATTGTACTCATCATTATGAACAACTTTTACTCTGGGAACAAACCTGAAATCGCGAAAAAAACAGCTGTTCCCTACATTTTGCTTAGCAACATTGAATATCTATACATATAAAAGGAGAAGCTGACTGACTGACTGATCTATCAACGCACAGCCTAAACCGCTGGGGTTAGAAAGTTGAAATTTTGACAGTAGGTTCCTTTTGTAACGTAGGCATCCACTAAGAAGGGATTTTTCGAAATTCAACCCCTAAGGGAGTTAAATAGGGGATGAAAGTTAGTATGAAAAATTGTCACTTAACGGGTTAAACATTTCACGCAAGCGAAGCTGCGGGCGAAAGCTAGTTTTGTATAAACCGCCAGTTTTTTTTCTTGAATTTTAGTTTGTCCCACAGTAAAAGTTGTACAGAATGATGAGCAGAGTCCATGGTTTCTGGATTTAACGCGACTAACCAGTCACGCTGTATAAGTTATTATATAAATAATGAACTATCGCATAGTTATTTATATTAGTCACCTAATAAACGAACGTGTGGGCTACTTTGATAATATGTTTTATCAACAATAGAAGAACTACATAACAATTCGTTTGAATGTTATGTAACTGATTAAGACCCAATTTCACCATACAATGTTAGTTGTTAATGTTCTGTTAAGCAGTCAATGTCAATTTAAATGTACTGTTAAACAGTCTGTTAAAATGTTTAACAGGACATTAATAACTAACAGAGTATGGTGAAATTGGGTCTTAACTTGTAGAATATACAAGGTTAGTCAGAAAGGGGGTACTAATCCGCAGGTAACTTAAAGTATCACTGATGACCCGTGATCGGAAAAGGGTGAGCTAATTTACCTAAACTTTAAAGAACAGAGACAAAAACTGGAGACTTCCTTACAACAACATTTTTTTTTCGGGAGAATTTTCTCGGAGTAGGTATGTCTTTCATTTGTTTTAAAAAAATAAAAGACAATCTCCTTTTTTGAAAACAATAAACAATCTCTTTTTAAAAACAATGAAAAACGCGTCATTTAGTTTTGTGACAATTTTGGGAAACAAAAATTGGAAACGAATTTAATTGTTTTCTGTACTATTAACATTAATATTAAATGTGCTTTAGTGATGTCCCGAAACCCGGAATAATTTTTACGAAAAAAAATGTTGTCGTAAGGAAGTCTCCAGTTTTTGTCTCTGTTCTTTGAAGTTTAGGTAAATTAGCTCACCTTTTACCGATCACTGCTGATGACTGTCTTAAAGCAAGTGTTAAAATTTCAAAATACAGTTTTTTTTTCATGCAATATTATTTTTATTTTAGTTTTTTCAAAAATTCTTCATCCCTGCTTTAGTTACAAAATATGACCTAAATAACACAGCTGATCATAATTGGCGATAAATAGGTTTCAGGGTTTTTGTTTTGAGATCTTTGTGCAGCTATTTCTCTTTAAATATTGACTTTTGGGGAAAGTTGTAGAACAAAAGTTACTCATTATTATGGGTACTTCAACACCCTTTCGGATTAGTACCCCTTTCCGACTAACCTTGTATAACAATAGCGGCACAGTACCATGGCGTTTTTGAAAACTGATCAAACATTTTTGTTCTACCCAGTACAAAAAGTATGTCCCGAAACTCAACTTTAAGCCGAGAACACATGATAGGACAGTTTATGAATTCCAAGAAAAGAAAAAGAATTAAATTTGTGTAATTTTTTTTAAAACGCATTGTTTTTTTTTATACGCATTTAATTATTTTTTTTATACGCATTGCATTTTTTTTTAAACTTTACCCCACACTAAGATTTCTCTTGTATCGTGGGTGCGTTGACAGACACAAATCTCACAAACAAACGCCCAGACCCGAAACAACCATCTGTAGGCCATACAAATTTTTGTTCCGTGTGGGAATCGAACCCACGACTCGTAGCACAGAAGCCAATTGCTTAGCCACTGCACCAAACGTGTCGTCAGATTGTTAGATTTATCAGGTAAAATTTTATTCTTGGTAACTTTGAAAGTCGAAAACATTTTTTTTTGTTTTTTCTGAGCAGTCTTTAACTGCCCTATCATTTGTTCAGGCTTCACGTTGAGTTTCGGGACTGCCTGTATGTACTGTGTAGAACAAAAATGGTTGATAAATTTTCATTCAATGTTACCACAGTGTACCAACTTACTACATACAGTAGGTCAACGCCCATACATTTGACAGGTGATATGAAATGTCAAAATTATCTAGGGGCGGAGGTTATGTCCCAAGTATGCAGTATGGCTACTCGGGACATAACCTCCGACCCTTCACCCCGCAACTCCCCGCACGATTGCTCTGCGACAATGTTCTACGTTGACCGACTGTAAGGAGTAAGTTATAGGTAGACTGTAATGTTACAATGAAATTCAACCCAAGATGAATGTATAGGTACAGTATAGCAACTGTAGACATACTTTTCGCCCCCACCCTTACAAAACCCTCTACAATTCTTCTACGAAGACGCTCGTGTTGACCAATTGTGTATAATCAGATCTAGATAGACTACTAATACCGTTATTCAATATTCCAGTGACATAAAAGGCGCAAACATCCTCCTGACTGAGTGCGGTGACGTCAAACTGGCAGACTTCGGGGTGTCGGCACAGATCACAGCCACAATTAACAAGAGGAAGTCTTTTATTGGGACTCCTTATTGGATGGCGCCTGAGGTAATGGAAATATTATTATAAAATGCCCCAAATATTGACTGGAATGTGTTGAACGAGTACAGCCTGTATTTATAGTAAAGGGCATCACGAGCTTTGGGCCCAAACCGCTAGAGAAATGAAAACATATTAAAAAAGAAGATAAAGGGGACGGTATCACAATTGACCCAGAAATCGATACGAACAAACTGTATGCCGATTGATTGCTTAGACCGAGCGAAATAACGCTTTTTTTTTTTTTCTTGGGAAAATCCTCATGGATGCCCTTCGCTCGGGGAAGGCAAAGGGGTATGCCGGACTCTTACCGGCTAAAAACCCACGGTGTTCCTTCTCCTGACCCTTGGCCGGAGTCGCGAGATTCGCAGCTGCATGCACCGCGACCCCGGCAGGCCTCGGTCCGCCAGCCCCTAGCGGACCTCTCCTTCTGTGGGGCCTTGCCCCACGTCCTCCTGAGAGGCGCGCACGGAACACTGCGCGCCGCCTTCTCGGGCCTGTTACTGGTCGGGCGACGGGTCCCCTAACTCGCCGCCCGCAGGCCACACATTACGGTGGCCGGAGATCGTCGCCCGGTGCGTCTTGCGCGGGAAGGGAGAGTGGCAGCTGCCTCTCTCTCCCTCTCCGCTCCCTCCTTGGTCGCCATCACCTCTCACAGAAAGCGAAATAACCCTACCCAAGTCACATACCCCAAATCCATGGGGTATCAGAGCTATAGGCTGACAAAGTATGCATGAAAAATCATTATCTACTAAGGAACGTGCTGTCGACTGGACACCAATATTATTTTTAGTGTCTTTACTATCGATAGCTTCTGTAGTGTCATCAATGTGTCAGTACAGTCGACAACATGACTGATTTTGGTACTACAGTTAAGAAAATCCTTAGTAGATAGAATAGAATAGATGAGATAGAATTTCGCTCGTTATAAGCAATCGATCCGCATACAGTTAGTTCGTATCGATTTCTTGGTTTTTGATTCATACATTTTGGACCTTCTCCTTTGAATTTTTTGATTGCTTGATTTTCTTCGAGATTGGCAACGGAAATAAAAAAAAACGAACAGTAGTTATTTGGTCCCAACACTCCCGCCTCACTTCTACAAAAACGAGGATTTGTCCATTACCCTATTGGTGAATAAAATAAAACTAATTCTAGTTTTGTCTCGTTATATATACTACTTTCATATCTGAGGGGTCTACTCCCTAAGTCCGTCAACGAAGTTAGTCGCCCGTCCAAAAGTAGCCCGAAACGTAGGAGTGAACAAAACAAGTGTCAAGTTCAACTTTTCGGACGGGCAAAAACATCGGTAATAGGGACAACTGTCAAATCGTGTTGTTATTCATTCTTAGTTCGGGCCCCGAAATAATCGTATGTCCGTAGGTGATAGGGAGTAGGAAACGCTCGTAACTAAGGCCGAAACCACGGACTTCGTGTTTAGAGAGTAGACCCCCAGATCTTCAGTGTGTGTGCGGCGTTTCTCCACAGACAATGGCCTACCTTTCCACCTTGCTCCGCGTGCCCTGCACAATTGAAGATGTAATGACAGCGTCAGTAAACGCAGCTCGCGTTGCTGAATTTTGGGCAAAACAGACTTTAGTTTAAGTTTTGATTTTTGCCATCAACACGCTAAGAAGAAGACGGGCACAGCTGTGAGCTGTGAAACAAGGATAAATTAAAGTTTTTATGATATGGTGTTATCGTCAGTGAAGTTCTAACAGTGCGTAAGTCATTTTGTGACAAAAACAGACAACACTTCGAAAGTCACAATATTACTTGAAATGAAATAGATTATTAGGATTTTCGAAGGTTTAAATCATCAAAGAGTTCATTTGTAATGATAATTAAAAACAATAGCAATATTTCAGCGTAGGTTACGCTCGTTTTAATTTTTTTTTTTCGCTCTCTTTAATTTTCTTAAATTTTCGGGGGAGCGCCAACGGAATCCTGAAGATGATTGCTGAAAGGCCGGAGTCCGCAGTGCTAGGGAGATTCATCCGGCTACATGTGACGAGATGATGTTGTAATTTTTGTGTATTATAATTTATTGGAAATTAATTTTGTGTATTGAATAATTTTATTAATAATGATGCATACTAACATAGTTGTAAGACCTTTGTTACTAACAATATATGGACAATTAAGTAGTCTGAAATAAATGTTTTTTTTTTTTTTTTTTTTTTTTTTTATTATTTAATGTAGCCATTTTTGACTTCCGCACTTTTAGAACTTCACTGACGTTATATTCTGACTCCCTGGAATATTGAGATAGAAAGGGACCGTTTCTCTATAACTTGGGACCCTCTTGGGGTTCTTGTCATACGTTTCATTTTGTACTTAGCTGGTAATCATTCTATTTGCACTTTATAGGTGGCAGCAGTGGAACGCAAAGGTGGTTACAACCAGCTCTGTGATATTTGGGCGTGTGGTATTACTGCTATCGGTGAGTATTTGATCATAAGAGCGGTTACGCACTGCATCTGATCCGAATCCGTGAAAATACGTTCCGAAGTAGTCATAGAACTACTTGTAGGGTAGTTTACGCACTAGATCCGACTTACGTCATCCGATTTCTCTCCGTTATCCGTGCGTCTCCATTCCGGAAGATATATTGACGGACCGAAATAGCCGTAGTACTGTTTTTATGAACGCTTTCGCATTACCTTGGATTCAAATCGGATAAATGCCAAAGATGGCCCCTGAATTGCTTGGATTTGGATCAGAGATCGGATTAGTGCGTAAGCAATATCCGAATTCGGTCCGAGATTTCTAGACTCTAAATCCTTATTTTCACGAATTCGGATTGGATGCAGTGCGAAAAGCAACGAATTCGGTCCGAGTTTTTTATATCCGTATTTTCACGGATCCGGATCGGATGCAACCCTTGCGTACTCATTTTAAATTATATTAGTGGTCTGGTCAGCGACGAAAATGGATACATTGTATTTCAGATTTTCTTGAAAATATCTGAGGTAGTTTTAAGAATTAATTTCAAACTAGTTCCTTCAATTATGATGAAGCGAGGTTTTAGTTATAAGAGGTACGTACAGTCGCGAACTTGAAATGTTTACCACCCTAAAGTCTATAATTGCTTGCACATTACGTTTTCATAAGGTCGTTTGGTCGCTCGCAAATAATTGACAGGGCGAAGATATTTTTTTCTTAATTGATATAAAAAGGTGGATTTAAAGAGGATCATACTAGGTAGCACAGAAAAAGATAAATTCAATCAAATTCGCTTTATACAAATTTTTACTAAACACAACCAAAAAGGAGTTAATTACATCAAAAAGTGGTTTTGCTTTTTTGCTAAAATCAACGCTTCATAATTTTAAAAAGTAATACTTATGTTTGCTTTTCGTCGGGGATAGTGCAAATCCGCGGAACTAGCATTGGATAATTCCGCGTATCTGCCTAATTTAGCCAATCTTTAATTTCGCAGGCAATACACGCAAATTAGTATCTTGCGTGTATTGCCCGCGAAATTAAAGATTGGCTAAATTAGGCAGATACGCGGAATTATCCAATGCTAGTTCCGCGGATTTGCACTATCCCCGACGTTATGTAAGTTGATATGACATCTTAAACCTTATTGCACACAGCGTGAGAAGGAATCGATTTTGAAATCTGATAAACACTTCAAGACCCCGGCTGTACGTCCTTGCCTATTGTTCTCGAGTTTTAGTTGTTATATATTCAACTAAAATAAGGTGTAGTGCGTTGGGGCAAAACCGGATATGGGGTGACTTCGATCAAACGGATTTACCTTAGAACGTTCTAATATTTAATTGTTGGCAAAAATAGAGTGCGACGCTATTTTTCTGCCCTTCACTTCAGTCCGCGTCGTAATATTTTGACGACATATTCAGCAACCTTCCCGTGGGCGTCGTAAAAGACGACTAAGGGATTCACTATTCGGATGGGCAGCAGCGTTCTCTGAGTACTTTAACAACCATACTGCGATCGCCAACCCGCCTGTCAAGCGTGGCGATTATGGCAACCCCCCCCCCCCCCCCCCCCCTCCCTTTATGGGGGAGGCCTATGTCCAGCAGTGGACGTTTTCGGCTGAATGATGATGATGATTCACCGGCAAATTCATTTGAACGAATTTACCCTATATTCGGAATTGCCCCAATAAACCTTATTACAAAAGATGGTCTAAGAAAAACCTAGGTTTTAAAATAGCCCCGTCTCTTTTTGTTATATGACATAAGAAAGTGATGGGTATATTTACCTTAGTCTTGGTTTAAACCACCTTTTGTAATAAGGGGGATTAAGTTTAAGGTACAAGTCCGAGACGGGCTGTAAACTGCAGACTGCATCCGCAGACCGCAACTCGTCGTCCGAATAACACCTTAAAGGTGCACACCTTAAAGGTAGTATTCCAACGGCGACCGCAAACTGCAACCGCAGATGACAGCAGCAGACAAGCGACACTGGTTCATACAAACCCAATGTAACTTGTGGTCTGCGGTAGCAGTCTGTAGTTTGCAGCCCTTTAAGCTTTACTTGGTAGAGTCAATTGCTCTGGGGAGCACCTATCTTATAATAACACTGTTCTTAAAATTTTCAGAGCTCGCCGAACTCCAACCACCAATGTTCGAACTCCATCCCATGAGAGTTCTCTTCCTCATGTCGAAGTCAGGGTTCAAGCCACCTTCTCTGAAGGAGAGAGAGCGCTGGTCTGCCGTGTTCCACTCCTTCCTGAAGCTCGCGCTTACTAAGAATCCGAAGAAGAGACCCACAGCCGATAAGTTATTGCAGGTAAATTGTACTAAAATAATGTTTGGTTACTCAACTTGGCGGAGTCTCTGCCGTGCTTCCAGATTCTAAAAGATTTATTTAAGGGTGTCCATTGGCCATACATGATACTAAGATAGGGTTGAGCTATACGATGGCTGATGCATGCGTGCCATCCGTTGGGACAAGTCCAATCAAACTGCTCCGGAACTTTCCTCAAAAGGCCAGTCCAGCAGGCTTACTCCCGACAGCATCGAGTTTTGAATCGAGACGACTTAGTGTCGATTCTTACTCTTCTAATTTGTTCCCAAATCGACAAAAGCGCACAATTGTGCACCGGCTCGAATAAAAATTAACGACTGTTTTTGATATTTGTTAGTTTTAAATCAAACCTCAGCACGGTCGTGCAGTTTTGTCGATTTCAAGAGTAAGAATTGACGCTAAGTCGACTCGATTCAAAATTCGATGCTGTCGAGAGTAAGCCTGCAGGTGTTGTCCTGCATTGTCCTCATACATATTTTTGCTACATATCTAGACTTTAAAAGAGACCTTGACCCCTGAGTTTGTTTCGGCCTTTCTTCTCAGAGGTAGTCAGATAGGAAACGCCGACGACAACTAGTTTAAAAAAAACAAATCGACTTGTAAAAGTGATTTTTAAATATCCAAATTGATGAATAAATAATTTAATTTCTTAATATAATTGGAAAACATGAGGTTTGAGATATCGTTGCATTCTTCCAACATTTTTGACTATACAACAAAAAACATACACCCCCTTATTACAAAAGACGGTTTAAACCAAGACTAAGTTAAACCCAGGTTTAAAATATACCCATCACTTTCTTATGTCATATAACAAAAAGAGACGGGGCTACTTTAAATCCTAGGTTTTTCTTAGACCATCTTTTGTAATAAGGGGGAAAACGTTTTAGACACCATTTCTAAATCTGCAACTTTCTCCTTTTTGTCCATCTATCAATTCTTGACTGTTTTTATTCCAGCACGCGTTCTTCCAACAAGACATGAGCAAACGTCTCGCCATAGAACTACTCCACAAGTACTCCAATCCACCCAGCCACTGCAACAATGAACCAGATGAAGACACTGTAAGTACAATTTCATCATCATCACCATCAACTATTCTGCCTAGCCTTTTCTCAACCATGTTGGGGTTAGCTTCCAGTCTAACCAGGGAGCCTACTCCCTAAGTAGCCCGAAACGTAGGAGTGAACAAAACAAGTGTCAAGTTCAACTTTTCGGACGGGCAAAAACACATCGGTAGTAGGCACAACTGTCAAATCGTCTTGTCTTTCATTCTTAGTTCGGGCCCCGAAATAATCGTATGTAGGTGATAAGGAGTAGGAAACGCTCGTAACTAAGGCCGAAACTACGGACTTCGTGCTTAGGGAGTAGATCCCCAGATGCGGCTGAATACCAGTATTTTACATGGAGCGACTGCCATCAGACCTCTGCAACTCAGTTATTGGGCAATCCCGATATCCTAAAGTTAGAACGGTTGTCAGACATTCGGGCTGCTGATTACCCGTAACAATTGTCGTAGGTATTCGTATGACACTGGGACCGACGACCTGTTTGACGTGCTCTCCGAGGTATGGAGGGATCTCGATGTGTAACGAACACCCATCTAGGAATTGACCACGGCTAATGCAGTTTAACCCTTTAACGGTTATAAGGTTTTAAGAAAAAGTAAATAACAAATAATTTGGCAATTTTGTATAAATAACAAAAAAAGTTTTTTTTTTTCTATTAAAGAAAATAGTAAAAAAAAAACAGGTTTAAAAATAAAAATATAACAAGGAGGTTTTCGCGACATCTTCCAAAAAAGTTGGTGGGAAAAATATTCCCTCTAACTGTAAAAGGGTTAACATCGTATATTTTACGAAACGTGCAGTTAATTTGCCACGAACCCTTCTTAGTTGATTATGTTATGTTTAATTAATTGTCAATTTAACATAACATCACGCTTGTATTCCCTGAAGGGTTGGGTAGAAGTGTATAGTGCACCCTCCCTGTGTCCCATGGAATAGGGGGCGAGCCTATTGCCATTAATCGGGCACAAATCCAGACTCCGGGCTGCTACTGAGAAATTCATTCACTCTACAGGGTGAAATTGTAAACAGTCGACAAACCGAAATGGAAGATTGTACTCATCACTATGAACAACTTTTATTATGAGTACAAACCGGAAATGGCGAAAAAAAACTGCTGTCCTCTACATTTTGACGAGTTATGCGAACATAAATGTAGGGAACATCTGTTTTTTTTTTTCGCGATTTCCTGTTTGGTACCATAGTAAAAGTTGTTCATAGTGATGAGTACAATCTCCCATTTCGGTTTGACGAGTGTTTACAATTTCAACCTGTATAATGCTTTGCCTGCCTTGGTGATTGCCAGGACCTCACGCTTTACCAGCCACTACACCAACGAGACAGTCAGCAGTTAACAGTCAATTTAACCCTTGTTTTTACAGGCATTGTCAAACGTACCTCAACGCATAGCATCAAAGCACACAGGGCGAGGTGGTCGCCGAGTGTTAGCAGAGCAAGCAGCAAACAGTCGTCACTCCAACAACCACGTGCGACCACGCAGCCTACTGACCGAGCACGTGGTGCCCAACACCACGCGGCCCACCTCGCTCATACACGATGACGTCACCACAGCCACCAGAGTGCGCCTCATGACCGGGGAGGGACGGGACCCCCTCAACAGACGGTCGGGAGTGTACGACGACTCGCCCATTGTGGACCTGGATGCTGATGATGATCTGAGTGTACGGACCATGCCGAAGGTTATCAACTTTAGTGCGGAAGTCAATAGGAGTTGTGATGGGGATACTATTAAGAGGAATGGTGAGTTTGTTGAGATGTTATATTCTTGTCTTGTGTACACTTCTTCACTGAACAAAGTTAGTCGTTAGTAGTAAAGAATTTTAAGGTGCATGTACCGATGGACCATCCATACAATGTTTGTAGGGATTATACGCTAAGAATAGACACTCTTTGTTTAAAACGAATCATTTTATCACTTTTCTACAATCAAATGTGCTCGCGAATTCACTCTTTAGGAAATAACTTACACTAATTACTGAGAAAAACAATCATGAAATTCAGACAAAATTTGACACTTCTTTACATGTGTGGGTTTGTTTTGACAAGCAAACTAAGCGCCATGTTTGTTATAGTTTAAAATTGTAAGCGATAGATGGCGTGCAGGCGATATTGTAAATAGATATTAAAATATGCAGCGTTGCCGGTCTTCTGTAACCTTGACGGCGGCTGCGTTGCCAGCTAATTTGACTATGATTCGAATGCATGTACATTTTCAATTTGTTGAACGTAATGTTGATGCACTAGGATTTGCGCGCGGAATTTGTTGCGTGTTATATTTTGTATGCTATTTTAATTTATTCAAATTGCAATATGTCTAGTAGGTACTTATGTAATTGATTTCAATTGAATATAATTATTGCAATTTATTATTGGTAGGTAAATAATTTTATTAATTATTCAAAATACGCAATTTTATTGTAAAATAAAATTACCTAGGTATATTTCGACGGTAAGTATTAGAAACAGCAAGTTGGCCCGTGAGTTGGGTTTTAGACGCTGCAATCTCGTTACAATACTAATTACGTACCTACGTGTCGATGTTGTCATTATGTATATTTTATGGTCAACCATGAATTAAATTATTCAGTAAGTCACCAAAGTAACCACAACATTAAATTTCGTGAAAAAGCAATCTTGGGGTATGTTTTTACCAGGTAAAGAATACTTTGTATGCATATAGCCCCCCGCCGAGACGCCGTCGCGAGCAGACGTATTTTTGAACGTTCCGTGTTTTAAATTCAAAAAAAATTGTTTAAACTGCAAAATATTGTGTAAACTATCAGTGAAACGATCAATTAATTAGTGATTACCATCTCAGTGATAAAATATTGAAACAATTACAACACACAATTAACAATATTATCAAAATTATCAACAGCAAATCAAGACAAGTTGTTATAAAAAATCGTGTTAGCGTGCGCCGGGCCAAGTGTCCTTGAAAGTGAATGCAAGGACAAGCTTTACACCTGCAGCTACAGTACCTATTTTTATTAAATAGAACGCTATTTTCAACTCTCTTAATAACGACGACTTGGTCCGATGGCACATGGGCCGGACTGTAAGTGAACGTGACCGTGTGAGTATCAAGTTCAAACCTCCGCAAAACACATTACTTTTTGGAATGTTTTTTATTATGCTGCTAAAATACCAGAAAAATCTGAGATTTTTTTACGAAAAAATTGGAGAAATTTCTGAAATATTATAATTAATACTTGCACAAATTGCTGCCTGCAACATTGCTTAATTAAAGAAAAATCCGCATTCATTGTTGCTTTATTTTACTTTTGGTGCATTTGAACGCCCAATATGCCGCTAAATCGAACACCGCCAACCTCACCGAAATCTAACTTCAAAATCAATGATGGTGACGCTGGTACTAATATACTAAGTAAAGTTATTTTTTACAAATATACTAAGTAAAGTTATTTTTCTTTGTAGCACCTGTGAAGCAGTGGTTTCAAGACAAGAAGAAATAATTTTTGTTCAATTGATTTTTTTTTGTAGTAGTTTGTTTAGAATCTACATAATCATTGTATAAAGCTTTTAATTTGTATTTACTATAAAAGGTGAAATAATACCTTATTGAACTCAATAAAGATTTAGATTTTTGTTTTACTAAAAACTTAGGTAATAAAATAAAACTATATTTTACTGTGTATATTTGACATTATTTATTTCCTTTTTTTATTAATCAATTAAATGTTTTACGCCTTAAAATATAACTTTTATTTTCCTAAAATAGTACTAGTTTTAATTTATCGTAGGTGTCGTTCTGCCTACCCCTATTGAGAGTATTTCTACAAAATATTTTAGCCCTTTTTTAAATGCACGCCATCTAGTGGTAAACTTTGTAAACGTAGGGAATACGTCTATGTGTGTGTAAAAGTGTGTAAATTCAATGACAGATGTTATTATGGGATTCTGTGTCAAATTGGGTGGATTTTGAGGCATTGTTATGATCAAGTTCATTAAAAGGTAATGACCAGGTGTCGCGAACACTACTTCTACAACTTAGTAATGCTCAGATTTCACATAAAACGAAATAAACTCAAAATAATGATTTCAGCGCCATCTAGCGGGAAAAGTGCTGGGAACAGCCCGTATCTTTCACCTTAAATAGTAAAATTGTTTCCTAGAAAGTACCACCACTAAAAACCTCAAATACAAAAAACTGCGGCGTCGTCCTAGATAAATATTAATAACAAAAAATAGTATTGCATTACGTTGTGTCGTAGTCTTTATACTATTTGATGAATAAGGTGAAATTCAAATTTCTGTTGTAGTCAAACCGCTAAAACAAACTATACGCTCCCCTCTGTTAGATGATCTGCTCACGTTGGCCACTATCCCCCTTATTACAAAAGATGGTCTAAGAAAAACCTAGGTTTTAAAATAGCCCCGTGTCTTTTTGTTATATGACATAAGAAAGTGATGGATATATTTTAAAACTGGGTTTGCCTTAGTCTTGGTTTAAACCATCTTTTGTAATAAGGCCCTATGCCCCTTATTACAAAACATGGTCTAAGAAAAACCTTGGTTTTAGAATAGCCCCGTCTCTTTTTGTTATATGACATAAGAAAGTGATGGGTATATTTTAAACCAGGGTTTACCTTAGTCTTGGTTTAAACCATCTTTTGTAATAAGGCCCTGTAAGTCTAGCGCTTAACTGAGTCAGTGCCTGGGGTATGTGAGCGGCACGGGAGGGGTGACATATGACGTCGTGTCCTAACTATCTCGCTATACACGTGTACAATATAATGAAGATATCTAAATCCCCTAAAGCTCTAGAAACGGGACGTCCCGGCTCTCGCGGGACAGTTGGCAAGCCTACTTCTGAGAGCCAGAGGAGTATAAGGGAATCTCTCTATATCTCTGTTACTTGTATTTGTGTGCTCCATTTTAGACCCTTTCTGCGCTTACCATCAGGTAGTGACTAAGACCAACGCTACTAAGTAAAATAATAAAAAAAAAACCGGCCAAGTGCGAGTCGGACTCGCGCACGAAGGGTTCCGTACCATTATCTATAAAAACAGCAAAAAAAATCACGTTTGTTGTATGGGAGCCTCCTTAAATATTTATTTTATTCTGTTTTTTAGTATTTTTTGTTATAGCGGCTACAGAAATACATCATTTATGAAAATTTCAACTGTCTAACTATCACGGTTCATGTGATACAGCCTGGTGACAGACGGACGGACAGCGGAGTCTTAGTAATAGGGTCCCGTTTTACCCTTTCGGTACGGAACTTAAAAACAGGACTTAATTCCGCGCAAAGAGATATTAATTCGTCAAGATCATTAACTAATTGTCTTTTTCTGATCACAGCGTACCACAGACAATCTAGTGAAGACTGGAGCGTAGCTTCACTAATGAGTTGTCCGAAACACAACCCGTTAACACAAGACTTATCCATAGACACCATGCCGTCTAGCGAAAAGTAAGTAAAACGACAATTTTTATTATTTTTTAGTTTTTTTTTTGTTATTTTTCTCGCTTTTTGTTTTTTATACGTTTATATATTATGTTATAGCAAGTGGTGTCGGGTGATCACTGGTGATGATATATTGAGAATGAGTCTAAGGTACATTTTCTGGCCAAAAAATTTTTCGCAAAAATTTTGGATAGTAAAAATTTTTTTTTTCGTTTTTTTTTGTTTTTTTTTCTAACTGTTAGGGTTTTCCGTGTGCTAATTAATTTTGGTTGAGGTTTTTTTTTATTTTTTTTATTGATTTATTTTTATTTTAAATGAAAATTTTTGAGTGTTGTGTGGATGCACAAAATGATAGAATAGATACACTTTTGATTATGCGCATGCAGGCGATGGTTTTTCTGTTTGGCTTCTTTGGTTTTCCTATGGGATAGCCTATCGTTGTCTATGATATCTGAAGAGGTAAGACGTTTTGTCGCTGTCTATGGCGCTCTGTTGTTGCCTTCAGTGTGGTTATAAACATAAAAGTATGAGGTCTAAAGTTATTATAACAAAGATTTATCATATTTTTGAAAATTAATATTAATAATAAAAAATCGTATGTGGTCAAATTGTATTTCAATTTTGTTATGCAACTTTAGACCTTATTACTAAGACTTCTAAGTCGGAATACATCCAACAGTGAATGATCGCAATTTTGAGTACATCTTCAATTTTATTTCCAAAGTTCCGTCTGCGACAAAAGAACTTCACTACTGCTCTTAATAAGTGACCGGAGGACGCTTTATGAGACATTAGTAAAAAAAACATGCCGTCAATAGACGTCAGTAATTAAAAAATTGGACGCTTATTTTCGTCACTAACAATAACGTGACGTAAAAATCCGTCATTAGAACTGAGGTGCCAGAATAACGAGTGATATTTTAAGTTTCATACTTTTGCGTCGACGTGCATAGACGTCGTGACGCAAAAACGCGTCGTTTCAAGTGAGTATCATCTGTAAGTTCTCTCTCTTGTTTTAGGAGCCTCTTGCAATATATCGATGAAGAGTTAATGCTCAGGTAAACGGAGAGGTTTTAAGTTTGCATGTAAACATATTATACAACATGTAACCTGTGTGTTTGTGTCATTAGAGCTTTTAAGCTGTTCGGAATAAAAAAAAAACAATGACGCCAAAAGACGTCGGCCGAAAAAAAAGCAAAAAAAAATAATAGGTTGTTCCTTTCTGCTTCTAAGATTGTATATGGCTTTTGAAAAAAGAACGTATTAGTTCCGAACAGCCTGTATTTAGATTTAGTTTAGTTTGGATTATATGTATAAATAATTGCGTACGAATAATTCAAAGTTATAACTAAAATGTGCGTTTTACAGACTTTTTATTGACCTGTGGCAATTTAAAAAAAGGAAAAGTACCAGATTAATATTGAGAACCGGGAATCTGTTACACTTTGGGAAATACATAGTTATTGCAGCATTAGCAATGTACATAAAGAAACTCTCTGAACGAATCTCTTATTATCCTTTCTTATACTTATACAAAGGAGATGTTTGATTTTGGGCCACCACTATGTACAGTATACAGAAAAATAGGAAAGAAATAGGGGATTTCCATAAAAATACAAATAAATTAATTTGAAGAAGAGTACTCTTGTACTGGAATTATTATTTGGGGACGTTTTTTAATATGTTAACCCTTTTTTCTGGTAGCCATGACAGTTGTGTTTAACATTGACATGAGTTTGACAACTTTGACAGTCATAAACCTATCCTTCCCATAGAAGTATTATGTACTACGATCCTTCCATCCAACAGTTGTCAAAATGACATTTCACATAATTTTGATCCACCATATTTTTATGTGTTGTGTTGCTCTCCTTGACCAAGATATCTTGAATGTACAATTAAACGAAGTAAAATTATAGAAAATGAACATTAAAAAACGGTTACTTTATTGTATAGCTATATTTACATACAGTGTACATGGTGCTAGCCTAGGCTCCATACATTTCTGAAACATCTCCTTTCTAGAGAAATGGTATATTCTAGGGCTGTCCAGGCCAGAGATGTTTACGGCACAATACGTATTACAACATGAACTAGGGGGCCGTAGAAACTAAATATTATCAGTCTTCAATTATAGAAAATAAATAAAAATACTCTTAATATACAACACTAAGGTTTTAAGAGTAGTAGAGCTCCTTGTGAAAGGCTTTGTTCGGGGAAGTACTACCTCCATACCTATTTCTGCCGCTGAGTAGCACTGCTGTCCTGTTCCAGTTTGAAAGGTATGGGTGCCGATGAAATTACAGGCACATGAGACTTTCCAGTTTTGTCTCTAAAGGTGTGTACGGACTAAGCGTTCCAATGTACGCGTAGACGGTTACGCGTACACAGGAACGCTTAGTAATAGCACAGTCTACCTATATCTTACTCCTTACAGTCGGTCAACGTAAAACATTGTCGCAGAGCAATCGTGCGGGGGGTTGCGGGGTGAAGGAGCGGAGGTTACGTCCCGAGTAGCCATACTGCATACTTGGGACATAACCTCCGCCCCTAAATAATTTTGACATTTCATAGGACCTGTCAAATGTATGGGCGTTGACCCACTGTATGTAGTAAGTAGGTACACTGTGGTAATAGTATGGCGGTGCCTGTCTTAAGCCTTGTACGAACTAAGCGTTCCTGCGTACGCGTAACCGACTACGCGTACCAATGTACGCGCTGTCCGTACACACCTTAAGGTTATCAACGCATATTGGTTGAAGGTGTATATGGGCGGCGGTACCATCAGGTGGGCCGTCGGCTTGAATGCAATCCTATTACATAAAACTAAACCCACCAAATACTAAAAATCGTAAAGTGGGCCGGTAGGGAGTCGTTGGCCGTGGTTTGGACAGCCCTGGACAAATCTAATGAAAAAAAAAAACATTTGTTTCGATTGCAAAAATACTTTCACATATAATTTGAGAAACAGTGAAGAATCTCGAAGTGGAAGAAAGTTTACATGATTATAATAAGTAAAAAATGGAATTGCATATCGGATAAAGTTGCTTACAAAACAAAGCTAAAGAACCATGAGATAAGAACGTAGTAAAACGTTATTGGTGGTTTATTAGTGTACATAAAAATCATTTAAAGGGGCTACTCGGTTAAATGGTTACATAAAAAGTCTGTAATAATTAAAAATACAATAAAAACCAGAGTATTTGCAAACAGCATAGCAATTGGCAAAGATTTAGAGCGTAGTCGTAGCATGAAGCATGTTTAAATCAAAGGCTTTGCAGCTTAAATATATGTAAACATAAACAAAACCAAAGTAATATTGTAAAAACCCCGTAAAACCAAATATTTTTCGATTCTCACAATGTTTTTGAAAAAAAAACGGTTATATATCCCACCAGCACCACTTGTTATTTTAACACAAATAAAAAAATAGCTTGTCTAAACGACACTTAACATGTTCCTCTCACATTTGTGTCTAACCGCACTGGATAAAGCTTCAAAAAAACCTTAACAGCACTGCGAAACCCCAAAATGCAACTAAAACTCCCAAATAAAACCTACCAATTGGGTAATTTTTCTATTTCTTCACAGGGCAACACTACCGTTAACAGCAGAAACTGTAAACATGACGCAGGGTGGCAACACCGCATTATCAATGCACGACCAACACTTATCTCAATGCATACAGTTAAAACAGAACTTCTTGAACAATTCTACTGCGAATATCTATCAAAATCTGGCTTCGACTTTTCAAAGTCCTATTGGTGCTTCTAGAGTGTCTATAGACGATCCGCTATGCAGAAAAATAGGCGAAGACATAATGTATGTAGATCAACAAGAAAACGATCATTTAGATCTACAAAGAAATGCTAACTGCGAATGTGGACTGTGTCCGAAACCGGAACCTAGAGATAATAACACTCTCAGTGACCTACAGCGATCAGTAGCAAAGTGTTCCTGTGACGTATGCAATTCTAACGGCGACATACTAAGCTATTACAGAAACTGTTCAAACCAAAACACAGACTCCGGCATAGTGCACTGTGAAAAATGCAAAAAGCAAAAAATCTCAGTATCAAACTTCAGAGCCCTACAAATCGCAAATAGGTTAAGAATTTCAGAAGACGATAAACTACAAAATGGCGTTACAGACGAAGATTTGTGCAGAAAGATAGACATGAGTATGAATATGGAAGATAAAGTTTTTGAACACAGGAAAAAGCATAACAGACATAATTCTGATTCTGTAACTGCTGGGATAGATTTGAACCAATTCTGTCAATGTGAACTCGAGGTTAAGAGGAAAACGTCTTCTGTTGATGAGATTTTCAAGATGGTGGATGAGAATGGGAGGGACGTTAAGGCGGAGGCGATTGATGAAGAGAATAAGACTACGCAGAGGCAAAGGAGTTTGTCTGACAGCCAGAGGGATAAAGCCAAAGTTGATAATAAGGGTAAGTTAGATTCCACAATATCTACGTACTCGTCGAACTTTATGATCGCTCTGAAGTTCGGCGAATGGTTGCGCAGTAGCAAAATAAATAGGTAAATTAGCCACTGCGCAAGCATTCGCCCAACTTCACAGCGGCCAAAAGTTTGGCGAGTACTATACATTCACTAACAATACTTTCGTTATAACGTAACGTAATAATAATAAACGCAAAACCCTGATAGTAGTCTGTGAAGAGTCAGCTACTGATTCAATTTTAGCCATTTTTAATGTGTAACTTTTTTAAAAACGTGCCAAGTAGTATGTTAGGATAATCGTCTAAATTGCTTGCTTTTTGTAATTTTAGAATCTGTGTTACTTCAATGTTTAATAAACTATTTATATCCACAGTAGTAGTAGTGGAGGGCGGCACCCCCCCGGTGCCCCCCCGGCGGGCGCGGTCCCGGCGCGCGCACACTCCCCCCCGCGCCGCCCCCAACGGGCTGCCCCCCACGCCCAAAGTCCATATGGGAGCTTGCTTCTCTAAGGTATGTACTACTCATTATATCAGACAGAAACACACAACAAACTATTTCCCATCATCATCATTTAGCCGAAAGACGTCTCCACTGCTGGACATAGACCCACCCCAACCATCGCCACATCCCTTGGTCCTGTGCTTCTCGCATCCAGCGTATTCCCGCGACCTTCACCTTCACATCGGTCCACCTTGTGGTCGCCTACCCACGCTGCCCCGCGCCGGTGCTTGGTCGCCACTCCAGAACCTTTCGTCCCCATCGGCCATCCGTTCTGCGAGCAATGTGCCGCCCACTGCCGCTTAAGTGCAGGCAATTCTTCGAGCTATGTCGGTTACCTTGATTGTCCTGTGGATTTCATCATTTCTATGATCACGCAAGGTAACTCCGAGCATAGCCCTCTCCATTGCCCTTTGGGTGACTTTGAGCTTTCTTATGAGGCCCATTGTGACCGACCACGTTTCAATGCCGTAAGTCATTACTGGCAACACGCACTGTCGCCCAGCAATGAACAAATAAACTGATGTTATTAAAACGATTATAATTAAAATAATGATTATTTTCACCCCCAGGTGTTCAACGGCTGTCCTCTAAGGATTAACTGTACAGCCTCTTGGATACATCCAGATACGAGAGACCAACACATACTTATTGGTAAGTACAAATATTCTTATATTGCATAAAAAAATCGGGAAACTAAGGGCGATACTAGCACGGGAAGAGTTGAATTTTTTTCAACTCGAGTTACTCGAGTTCTAAAGCGTGAATTACATAGAAACGGCGAAGGTGCAGGCGCGTCGCTTTCATACGTTTTGTCGTGCCGCTTGAAATATTTTTCGCAAAAAATGTATGAACACCAGGCGCGACACACCAGGCTGAAATTACGTCGCGTTTTACCTATTTTAAAAACATAGACGCCGAAGTTCGGTCGCGTAATTTCGGCATTCTGTGGCGCCACACTTACGCCGCTTCTATGTAATTCACGCCTATCTGTATTGATAGGATGCCACTGAAAAATCGCCTCCAATCCTGACGATACTTAAGTAAGTCCGGCGCACTCTGGGCAGTCAGCCCCGCTACCAACCTTGCTGACTGGATAATCTTTTCACCACAGCGTGAGCTGTTCTCGTATAGCTCGTGCCGACACGACAAAAGAAGAATGCTTTATTCTTAGGTTAAGCAGTGATAGCCTAACGGTTGTACGGTTGCCTTCCATTGCCTTCGATGCAGGAGGGTCCGAGTTCTAACCAGGCCCACGCCTCGTGACTTCAAATTCATGTGCGAATCAGAATTTGATTATCACTTGCGTTATAGGTGAAGTAAAATATATTGCGGAAACCTGCACACCTGAGAGGGCTACATAAAGTTCTCGATGGTGTGTGTAGTTCGCTAAACCAGGCCAGCGTAGTGCACTAAGGTCTAAATCCTTCTCATTCTGAGAAGAGGTCCATGGGAGAGTACTGAGCTGATTATGTTATGTGTATTCTTAGGTGCGGAAGAAGGCATCTACACGTTAAACCTGAACGAGCTACACGAGACGGCGATGGACCAGCTGTGTCCGCGACGTACCATATGGATGCACGTTATCAAAGATGTGTTAATGTCACTGTCAGGTTAGTATTTGTAGAAATTGTAGATCTGTTCTAGTTCTAAGAACATGTTAACATTTTCTAGACCCCGAAAACCGATTAATCTGGTTCTACAAATTCACAATTTCAAGCCAGCATTGCCGTCTCGATTCAGAATCTTTTCGATAAGTCAGTAATAAATTATTTTCGATACGGTTGAAGAATTAAAACAAACAGAATACGTCGACAAATGACTTCTCAAAAAGAATCTGAATTTAATAAGGGCAGATTCTTGATAACTCGTAAGTACGAGATCAGATTAGCTCCCCGATTCAGAACCTTTTCGATCAGCAGCTGTCGACAGATTCGATGTTATCTCGTTCCGTTTACGATTCTCGTCACGAGAGTAAAAGAGATACTTTACCGAATCGTTCGACAGCTGATTATTCGAATTGTTCTGAATCACGGGGCAGCTCATAACGGTCCACCTTGACCTTGTAATAGGCCATTACAATAAACGATCATAAGGCCACAATCACCGAGCTTGGTAGAAATCAACTACGATAACATGGCACAATGAGTGAGAAAGAATATTTACAACGCGTCATTCGTTCAACGCAGATGTGTGCATTCTGCTACTGTAGGACAAACTTAAACAAAAGGCACTCAACATAAAACCACTTTTGCCAAACACCAATTTTACATCATAAGTACTCACATATATAAAAAAATCTCTAAGCTACTGAACATATCGGAAATGAATAAACACACAGTGAAATGTAAAGTCGCTGAGTGGTTACTGCAACAGGATTACACTAGTACAGAATCCTTACTCACTTACATCTCTTAATGTATCTAATACAAACGCGCGCACTCTCATCCGCAGACACACCCTCACTCACACACGCACTTACACACTCACACACACACACATATACACACTCACACATCCAGACACACACATACTCACCTACACAATTTCACACTTTTTAAAAATAATATGGTAGAATTTCACTGTTTGCTTTTTCTTGTTGTAATATTCTAATTATAAGATCCCCTTAGCCGAACACTGTCTCTTAAGACACAGGTTACCCTAGTTTAAGAGGCAGGGTTTACCTTTTGTATACAGATATTTACAACATTATTAATACAACCTCTACCCATTGTAGTAATAAACCTCTTCCCTATGTAATCTTTAATGTTTCTAATCTGTAATCTTTTTGGTCAATAAATATTATTATTATTTCCTTTATTCACATTATTTTACATATTTACTTACATTTTTAAATATTCTAATATAAAAATAAAAACATTTAAAAATATAAAAAAATAGTATCCCACCGGCATCGGGAACAAGGTCCAAGCTGCCGGCAGTCAGGGCTCCAGAGAAAGGAACCTCCTCACTATGCGTGCCGTATCCAGGAGTACTGCTTTTTGTATCAAGCCCTTGATCCAGCCATCCAACGAGAGCCTCTTAAGGTGTTGATCGAGGCTCTTGGCTATGAGGCCATTCGCCGTAACGACTATCGGAACAATGACTGCTGAGTCCACATCCCACATGGCGACAACCTCGTGTGCTAGATCAAGATATTTTAATTGTTTATCTTTCTCAGCTTTCACGAGGTTCTCGTCATGAGGGATCGTGATATCAACAATCATTGTGCGGCGCTCTGATCGATCTATTACCACTATATCAGGCTTATTGGCAACAATAGTCCTGTCAGTGATAATAGATCGATCCCAGTACAGTGTGGCATGACCATTCTCGAGAACTGGGTCGGGCACATACCTGTAGTACGGTACTTCCGATTCGACAAGGTTATATTTTAGAGCAAGTTGCTGATGAATAATCCTGGCCACCAGGTTGTGTCTGTGCAAGTATTCACCGTTGGCAAGACGAGAACAACCGGAAACAATGTGTCGGATAGATTCTCCCGGACGGTGGCATGCCCGACAGATGTCAACCGTGCCATCCTTCACAATATATTTCCTATAATTGTTCGTCATCATGACTTCGTCCATAATTGCACAAACAAAACCTTCGGTTTCCCCGAAAAGGTCACCAAACCGTAGCCAGGATACGGACGCTGAAAAGTCAACATCGGGCCCATGAAGGGCTCGATAGAAGCGCCCGTGTAGCTCCTTGCTTTGCCATACTTCCTCGCGATCATTGGTACTAAGTACTACAGGCTTGCGCCAGTTCTCTTTAGCCAAGGCGAGCGGGGTAAGGCCCCTGTCCACTGCGACCACATCTCGATGCATCTCCCCTTCAGCTTGGAGGAAATACTCCCTGAGACGGTACACTTCGCGATTGTGTAGGGTCTTAGCGTTTAAAAAGCCTCGACCCCCACACTTTCGCGGAATGTACAGCCTCATCACTGAAGAGCGTGGGTGATGCATCCGATGTACAGTCAGCAGTGCACGGACCCTTCTATCCAGGGCGTCAAGATCAGTCTGAGTCCACTTGAGTATGCCGAAGGAATACATCAAGACCGGCATGACCCAACCGTTGAAGGCGCGCACCTTGTTACCGCCTGATAGAAGACTTTTCAGTACTTTATTCAGGCGGCCAAAGAAGCGCTCCATCAACGATTGTCTCATATCGGCCTCTCTGATACCTAAAGCCTCCGACATACCCAAGTATTTGTAGGTCTCAGTTGGGGAGAGAGATCTAAGTTGTATGGAATTCGAGAGTTGGATTCCCTCGGATTCCATAATCCTCCCTCGCTTTACATGCATGACTGCACATTTGTCCACACCAAATTCCATCCTGATAGAGTTACTGAAGTTTTCAGTTACCTTCAGTAACTCCATCAGTTGCAAATTAGTGGGGGCAAATAGTTTCAGGTCATCCATGTAGAGGAGGTGGGATATAACTTGACCTTCTCTCCTCAACCGATAGCCTAGCCTTGTTCCCTCCAGCAATGTACTTAGGGGGTTCAAGGCTAAGCAAAACCACAACGGACTCAGACTGTCTCCCTGGAATATACCTCGCTCGATCCTTATCGGTTCCCCTCTCCCCAGAATCTCTCGACATCCCGGATAGCGAAGGACCGTTCTCCATTGCCTCATACATGACATCAGGAGGGTGCGAAGAGTTGTATTTATTTTATACAACTCCATCACCCTCATGAGCCATGTATGTGGCACCGAGTCATAGGCCTTCTTATAGTCTATCCAACATGTCGACAGATCCTTTTGGGAGCGACGAACTTGTTGGCTAATGGCCATGTCAATGAGGAGAAGCTCTTTAGTACCGCGGGACCCACTCCTACATCCATTTTGAGAAGGAGACAGAATATAATTATTATCAATATGATTAGAAATTTTGACTCTCAAAATGGATGTAAGGAGTTTATAGACCGTCGGTAAACATGTGATCGGCCTATAATTCTTGGGTTCCGCGGTACTACCAGATTTATAGAGCAGGTGGGTAACTCCAGTTGTAAGAAATTGGGGTAGCGACCCTGACTCCAAGGACGATTGGAATTGGGACGCCAAGCAAGCGTGCGAACTACGTAGCCACTTAATCCAAAAATTATGCAGCCCATCCGGCCCCGGAGACTTCCAATTGGGCAATGGACGGGCTGCAGTGGCTACGTCTTGGGGGCTGATTACAATTTCCCCCATTTCCGGTATTGTTTCGCACGCTCGTTCGATATCCCGCATCCAATCACCTTCGGTGTGAGCGACAGGCACCGACCAGATGCTGCGCCAGAATGAACTCATGGCATCATCATCCGGTAGGCGCATATCACTCACACCTGGGACAGGTCGCTCCCAAGTTCTATATACCCGCCTTTGGTCACTCTGGAAAGTGCGATTCCGAGTATATCGCTCCACACGTCGCTTATATCTTCTAATGCGGTTTGCCCATGCATAAACCTTCTGCTTCAGGAAGTCGATGCGCTCTGTGACACGGGACATATAATCTCGAGGGCTGATGTCAGTCCCCGAGAACGCCCGCCTCACAAAGCGCATCACTCTTGGGCGTGTGTTGCCCTCCCTGAAGCAGATCAGCTTGCCAATGAGTGCTCTAGCCCCGTCGATACGACGTTCAATCCTGTACTGCCAAGCCGGTACGGCGGGTTTCGGTCGTGTAGCTCGTTCATTTTCTGTAAGTTTAACGTTAGCTACACGACATGCCGCAATCGCCGCGCAGTACAGGATCGAGTGGGTATCGCCGAGGTCTTCGCTGCCATCAAAATAGTTTGACAGCAGCGAATCCAGAGCACACACCAGCGCCCGATTCTTTTTATGCATGGGCAAACGAGGCAAGCGTGGTTTTAGTTCTGGCGGTGTGGCCCGATATTCCAAAATCGCACCCTCCAGAGCGCTCCTCAATTCGTCACTGCACTGGTTACTTACTACAATAACCTCACCGTCACCTGCCTCATCAACATGAGTGGGCCGCGGAGACACAGCAGGAAGCTGCGGCTGCTCCGCAGCCTGCAACGGGGTTGTGACGGTACGGTTATTCTGTACTTCAGAGCGAAGCCGCTCAAGTACGGTGTCGTCCAACCTGCGATTTCGTTGGATGACACGCACCTGATCCGACAGTCGCTGGGTCGAAACGTTGATGGCTGGCTCAAGCACCTGAAACAAAGACAGCATCCTATCTCGGTACGCAGTAAGGTTAATTCCCCCCTCTGTAGCCCCATAATATGCGCGCATGACGTTCTCATTAATGGACTGAGTCCATCGCATGCGCGACACATTTCCACCAGCAGCGGGGACCCTGTTCGGGGCCGGTTGGCCTCGGGGCCCTAAGCAGGCTGGCGGCCGGGCTCCTCCCCGGCGGCGTACAGGTGGCGGCGACGACGGCGGGGAGAAATACTCGTCGCTGGAGCTCGACGCTACTGCAGCAGCGGGCGGGGCTGGGTCCAATTCCTGCTGCTGTGAGGCGGAGCTCGGCGACGAGTCCGGAGGTGGTGGGTGTGCGTAGTAGTTTCTGGCACGAGCTTGTGATCTTGTTAACATCATTTACATTTTTTCATCTTGGTTCGTAATTGGTGGGGTGACATATGTCATCATCTGCGTGTAAAATATTTTTTTTGGTCTTTGCTTGGTTTCTGCCATTTATTTAAATTTATATATATTGTTCAAATAGTTTTGATATTTATTTTCGTTATTAAGAGTGGTATACACTTTTCGGAGTAATATGATTGTAAAATATAATTTAAAATGATGAAGAAAATTTTTGTGATGTTTGTGACACTCAGTGTTGCCAGTTATATTATTATTATTATTATGTTACAGTCACTCGACAGAGTTGACGTCGCTAATTAACAGTATGGTACCGTTTGGAGGTTTGTATGAATGACACACGTGCGCCGACGTCGAGTGGTCACTTTAATTATGCACTAGTCGAGCAATAAATGTACTAAATATCAAACACCAACATAGTGACTCGGTCTATGAATACACACATTGAAGACAGATGTTGGAGGGGTGTTGCGTGTTATTGTATTTGATCTATACCGAGGCTTTTCTAATAATAATAAAATATGTTAAATACAGGTAAAACCCCTTCGTTATATCGTCACGAGCTGCTAGCGTTGATAGGCAGCGCGCGCGGCGGTCGTTCGCTCAGAGTGTTACCTCCCCGACTGCTGCCCAGAAGATTTGCGCTCACCACACGAGTACCTGACACTAGAGGTATGTATACGTCATAGGGCGAGATTCACAGACTTAGGGACGATTTCACCAACCCATCAATAAGTAGTCCTTAACTTGATAAGCTAAATGTGGATATCGGCATTGTCCTGTGGCGGCATCTATCCACGCCACATGCGAACTACGCAACACGCCGGCGGTGTAGACGACTACAGCGACAATATTGACAACTGTCATAGATGACAGATCCTACATCGCGCTATCATGATTTAACACGCAGATAGTATACAGGATGGAATCGTTAAGTGTCAACAGCCGATTATTCCGTCAGTTTAGAAAATATTTCAGAACTTATGGCTAATATCAAAACTAGGCCGCCTAGTAACTAAAATAACATAAATATTTTTGAAAAAATAGCCGCCTTATATCGAGAATTTTGATTTTACCTACTTCCGTACATTTAGTATGACATTTTTGTTCGTGAGATATTCAAGAAGCTTATAATTTTTGTGCACATTTTATTTTCGAGCAAATTTTTTTACTGAATGACAGGATTTAACAGCTCAATAAAAAAAATGGATAATATTTATTTCTTGTACCTACTTGACAAAGTCGGCAACATTTTTTATTTAAACTTTTAATCAATTGAACTGGCTGAAAACGAAAAATAACAAGTTACTAAAATAAAACTACGGAATAAGCTTTAAGATCCAAATAAAAAAAAAAAAGTTCTTATGGATCTTTTATTTAATTAATAAAAAAAATACACCTACTTAATGCCTATTCCTTTAAAGTGTAGGCAGAGGAGTTTTTTTATACAGCCACAAGTTCGTCACGACAGTTTTTAGAGCCATGTAGTACGGAACATTGTCATTGAACTATTAGTATTTTTATAAGTAAAACAAACTGGTTGCAATATTATTATTATTTATTAGACATAAAATAATAGGCTATCGCATTATGTAGGCAATCTGGAACTACAAAATCTGTCTGTTTTCTGTTCGAAATCCTGAGTTAGATTTAGGTAGTGCTCAGGAATCTGGTGATATGAAGCTTTATTACAGAGATGACTAAGATAGACTGAAGTCGAGTAAGTCTAACTCCGCCGCCATATTAACAGTAATGAAGAGAGAGATTACGTAGGTATGATTGGTATGATCAGTTGTAAGAAATTCTCATGCTAAATCTATGGAGGGAGCGAAAAACAAAATTTTCAATATCTGGCTTTTATTTTTCCTGAAGTTATTTATATTATTTTATTCTCCACGTAGCCTAGTTTTAATAATAGCTTTTACTTTTTAAATATCTCTTAAATTGACGAAAAAATCGTCTGTTGACACTTAACGATTCCACCCTGTATAATATATACTATCTGCGTGTTAAATCATGATAGCGGTCACGGTTGATGTTGGAAGGTTGTATATTATACAACCTTCCAACATCAACCGTTGGGCAGTAGCCCGCCAGGCACAAGACTCCGCCTGGTTGGAGGATCCTCCCTTTGGTTGGAGGAACACCACACCAAGTTTCTCCACAGTCCTACAACTGGGTTGCGGAGGTCTGATAGCAGTCGCTTCTTGTCACATTAATTTATGGGGGTCGTCAGACGCCCAAAATTTTGACAATTGATCTAAATTTAGGATCTTGGTAATTCCCAGTAACTGGGTTGCAGGGTCTGAAGGAAGTCAGTCGCAACCATTTGTCGAACTTCAGAACGGTCTTGCTATGAGAACTGTATGTGTATCTGTTCTACCCAGGTTGCATCCGCTGCGCCGTAGCCCGCAACCCTTACAACGGTTACAAGTACCTGTGTGGAGCGACCCCCGCCGGACTGTTCCTCATGCAGTGGTATGACCCGCTTAGGAAGTTCATGCTGTTAAAGGTAACAAATAAAACTCTATTTTAGCTCGCGAAGCTCCATTGTTGAACATCGACCATTTTATAAGTTTGTTGTTAGGGACCGATTTACCTTTTTAGCTGAAATCTAAAAGAATAAAATACTTAGCCTTTTTTTATCGTGGCAATAACCTCATTGATTCCCGTCGCTCGTGGAAGGCGAACGGTTTTGCTGGACTCTTACCAGCTAAAAACCCCCGGTGCTCCTTCTCCTGACCCTTGATTGGGGTCGCGACATTCGCAGCTGCATGCACCGCAACCCCGGCAGGCCTCGGTCTCCTTCTGTGGGGCCTTGTCCCACGTCCTCCTGGTCGGCGCGCACGGAACACAGCGCGCCGCCTTGAGGGACCCGTTACTGGTCGACGAAGCTATCTACTTATACCACAGTGTACCTATATCTTACTCCTTACAGTCGGTCAACGTAGAACATTGTCGCAGAGCAATCGTGCGGGGGGTTGCGGGGTGAAGGGGCGGAGGTTATGTCCCGAGTAGCCATACTGCATACTTGGGACATAACCTCCGCCCCTACATAATATTTTGACATTTCATAGGACCTGTCAAATGTGTGGGCGCTGACCCACTGTATGTAGTAAGTAGATACACTGTGCTTATACTACACTAAATGACTACTAGCAACAACAGCACTAAGGGCGACCCCTAGTGGGACTCTGACCTCAGCTCAGGGCGTTGCTGGCGGGAGTTTTTTTTTATTTTTTTTTATTGTCCCACACTAATATTTCTCTTGTATCGTGGGTGTGTTTACAGACACAAATCTCACAAACAAACGCCCAGACCCGAAACAACCGTCTGTAGGCCATACAAATTTTTGTTCCGTGTGGGAATCGAACCCACGACCCGTGGCGCAGAAGCCAATCGCTTAGCCACTGCACCAAACGTGTCGTCAAAAGATTGGGAGGGAGACAGCTTGATGAGGGCTGAATTATCGGTGTGATGGATTCAAGTTGAGGCGATGCTTTGGTTTATAATCCTTTTATCGACGCCCACCGAGAAGAGGGAGTCGCAACATCTCTCTCTCTCTACCCTGTCTTTGTCGGCTACTGCAATCAATATTTTCAAGTAATTCAGTACATTTTTCTTGTTAACAGAACATTGAATGCGTGCTACCTTCACCTCTATTAGTGTTTGAACTGATCATCACTCCTGAGCTAGAGTACCCGTTGCTGTGCGTCGGAGCTACTAGGAAACCTATGAGGCTCAACCTGCTCAACATTAACTCTGGTAAGTTCCTTGGAAAATACCTTACATCAATCAATTTTTAGCCTGATAATAGATTGATGACGAAGTTTTCAGCAAAGGTCCGTTAGCTTTGCAAATGCAAAATGAGAACGCCTATCTCAACGCAACTTATCGCTGCAGGCGGGGTCATAAATCATGTTTTGTTCACTCCCACACGTTTTATTGCCGCACCTGCAGCGAGAAATTATGTAACCTATATGTAAAGTGGGAAAAATGTACTTATGCCGATCTCTGCATCAACAAAATGAGAGAAATAACAATATTGAAAAAAAATTGCTCAGATTTCAGAATTTCTTCGCGTTCAAAAATGTTTTTGGCATAATCCACCTTGTTGCACACCAAATAACATGAACATTTGTAATTTAAAAACAAAATATAATAATAGGCTTACCGCTACAACACTCTTTTTCTCGACGATTCCATGCTCCAACGAGATTTTTTTCTCAATTATTCCCATAACAAATATTTATCAAAATAAATCTATCTATACATATAAAAGGAGAAAATGACTGACTGACTGACTGATCTATCAACGCACAGCCGAAACCGCTGGGGTTAGAAAGTTGAAATTTTGACAGTAGGTTCCTTTTGTGACGTAGGCATCCACTAACAAGGGATTTTTCGAAATTCAACCCCTAAGGGAGTTAAATAGGGGAAGAAAGTTTGTATGGAAAATCGTCACTTAACGGGTTCAAAATCTAGTGAAAAAAAGCTAGTGTCTTATATAGGAGACTATACACAAAATGGTTTTATTAATTGTTTATAACCAAGGAACAACTAACACCCTTAATCATAAACGATGAATAAAGGTTGTTTAACTAAAATGTCTCTTAAGTCTATTGCCATCTCTATTTATTAACATACAAATGACAAGGACAGGTATTTAAAAATGACAATCTTTTTTGAATAAGGGTACTACTGGCGAGGCTTAAGCTGAGCTTTGCATTTGTGTGAGTGCACATATAATCGATTGCCAAAAAGCAGTATATACCGGTTTAAACCAAGCAAAGGACGCGATTCATTCTCACACAAATGCAAAGCTCAGCGCGAGGCTGAGCAGACGGTATATCCAGTTGTTTGTAACTTAATATCTTACTCCAGGTGCAACGTGGTTCCATTCGGACGAGCTAGAAGCTTGCGTGGGAGGCTCCAACACTGTGATACCGAGGCCAGAGCGACTACACACGTTGAGAGCGGTTCACCAGCTTAATAAGGACTCTGTGAGTACCATCATCATTATATCAACCAGAAAATATCTGCTGAAGATTGCAAAGATGAGCCACGAGCAGAAATAGGCAAGCGCAATACTAAATATTAAATCAAAAAACTTCAAAACTCATTAAAAAAGAAAAGAAAGTGGAAAGACGTCCACTGCTGGACATAGGCACAGTAGACATATAAGCTAAAGCAGTACTTCAACTACCTACAATCGTCCGATTTGACACACTCACACAGACACGCACTGCAACAAGACAAATAAGGTATTTTCGGGATACAGTTCCATACAAAAACAAAAAACTACTCAGTATACAGAGCGTGTGTCTGTGTGAGTGTTTCAATTCATAAGATTATAGTAAGTTGAGGTACTGCTTTAGCTTAAATGTCTACTGTGACATAGGCCTCCCCCAAGCATCGCCACATCCACCGTCCTGTGCTCGCGACCCCTTCTACGTAACCGGGCAGTTATTGGCGAGACCTGAAGGGTCTTCAGCCAATGGGGGGGAACTATAATATTTAACCTAAGCTAACTACTAGTACTACACTAACATCATGACTACAATACGGCCGACGTATCTTGGCGAGTCTGAAGTTAGCTGATTAGCTGCGCAGTAGACAATTTCGTTTCTAAAAGACGCTTTGCGCAGCCAAACAACTAACTTCAGACTCGCCAAGTAGTCCAGTCAATAAAGTAGTTGTAGAGTGCGTGAGCGGGAACCTAAGCGATTTCTTCAGAAACTTATTCAGGGTGCTTAGGGAGAAAACATACTAAAAGTCCTGACGTCTAGGAGGTGAGCCGGAGGGAGGGGGGGGGGGGGGGTGACAAAGGTCTCAATTTCAGGTTTTTCGCCAATATCTCAAAAACGGTGCGTTGTAGCGAAAAATGCTGTAAGATGAAATGAAAGCTTATAAAATTCTCTATAACTTTGATCCCACACACTTTTTCATATTCTCAACCGTTTTTGAACTACACGCTCCAGAAATGTAGAAATTAAAGTTTTTCAGCGTGATGACCCTTACTTCATGCGAAAATTATCTTAAAATGTATTGTAACATAAGCTGGGAGTACTTCCACGTGGTGAAGGTGGTAACAGTAAGAAATCGCGTTTTTATAACAGCGGATAACTGAGCTGAGGCGGGAAAAACAATCAATCATGATATTGATAAAGATTGCTTTTCGCTCAATATCTCTAATGCTCACTGTAGGAAACGCGACCTTACTGGCTAAAACTCTCATTAATATCGTATACATGCCTTCGGGCTAATGTTATTATAGGTTTTCGTAATTTGTTTGGCACGGTAGCCTACCCGGTAACGTAGGGGCGCAACCACAATATATTCTTTTCAGTTAAGCACTCCTATTAGTAACACAATTGGGTTATCCAACATGAGTACTAATAAGACAAGTGTCCTGTATGACGAGGATGTCGTTAAAGGAAGTAAGGATGTCTCTGAAGTGAAAGAAAAGGGAATACTGGGTCCTACTATAGGTAATAAGGAAAGGAAAGATAACAAGTATCGAAGTTTCCTTGACTTGACATCCCTTTTTATTCACACCAGCTGCCGTAAAAATTACACCCTAACTGACACCATTAAAAAATATGTTAGGCAGGCATCTTTATCCAATGAAGAGGCAGGTCCGTCGCAGCTCAGATCTTCTGCTCCGCCATTTGACTTTAATGAATCATTGTTTTAAGGCATTAACGATCTTGTTGCTGAAGGAGCAAAATATCACAAAGACTTCGTTACCCCAGGCATAATTTCTCAAAGAACATACCTCCCTGATACGATATTTTACAGTTAGAGCTTCAACTGAATGTACAGCTCTCCTTTTGTTCAAAGGCTTTTTATATCTTCATTAAGGCAACGCCAACGTGTACATAAAAAACAATGATTTATTATCGTCAAATGGCGGAGCAGAAGATCTGAGCTGCGACGGCCCTGTCTCTTCATTGGATAAAGATGCCTGCCTAACATATTTTTTAATGGTGTCAGTTAGGTGGTGTTAGTTATAAAAACGCGATTTCTTACTGTTACCACCTTCACCACGTGGAAGTACTCCCAGCTTATGTTACAATACATTTTAAGATAATTTTCGCATGAAGTAAGGGTCATCACGCTGAAAAACTTTAATTTCTACATTTCTGGAGCGTGTAGTTCAAAAACGGTTGAGAATATGGAAAAGTGTGTGGGATCAAAGTTATAGAGAAGCAACAGCAGCACTAAGGGCGACCCCTAGTGGGGGGAGCAAGAGGCGCAGGGTGTTGCTGGCGGGGGGTTGGGGGGAGGGGAGACAGCTTGATGAGGGCTGAATTATCGGTGTGACTGCGGAGTCTGAAGAGACTACCGGCTCTACGGCTGAGATCTATAGACCCAACTTGGACTTTGCTCAGACTTTACTTTAGACTTATGACAAAGTCAGTATTTATAGAGCCGTCTTTGAATTCATCTGAGTGCGTGCTTAGCAAATGCTTAGCAAAGTCTAAGTTCACAAAATCGACGACTTAGCAAATACTTAGGTTACTATTATCCTTACAAAAAATAATGGTCCGTAATTTACTTTACCATCATTATATTTACACAACTTTTTAATTTTTTTGTATTATAAAGTGACCAGACTCAACTCAGTATCAACAGATTAGGGAAGATTTCCTTGATGTTGATAACTAATTCTGAATTAGATAAGATAAAAACAATTAGGTAGTATAACATCACATAAAACAAGTTTTTCTAAGTTTAAAATGTATAAATGAAATAAAAGTTTCTTTTTTTCGACAAATTGCAGATGTCAAAACGATGCGATCCGTTTCAAGTTTCAATGAATATAATATTGTGTTCGTTTATAAAAAAAAAAAAAAAAACACTTATAAGCATGCCAATTTCTGCTTATTCTTATAATAATAATACATAGAAGAAATATGAGCGTAGTTCTAGATTATTTACATGTTATTATTGTTAAACATTTATAAAGAAAAATCAAGAATGTAATGCTTGAAACGAAACAATAACTTGTATTTTGACATCGACCGTCTTAGCGTATGCTTAGCATAAGCTCAGCATAGTCTCAACGTGATACGTCTATAAATTCCAAATCAAAGATTATGCTAAGCATACACTTAGCAAAGTATTGCGTGAGTAAAGTCTGAGCAAAGTCTAAGCTAAGTCCAAGTTGGATCTATAGATCTCAGCCTACGACGGGAGAACGAGGTGGATCGTGACCGGCGACGGTGCAGTGTTATCGATCTCAGTATGGTTGTTAAAGTACTCAGAGAACGTAGCTGCTAGGCTTACCAACCTTTATGTACAAATTTACCGGAACTATGGCTGTCAAAATGCGGGACGTGGCAAAAAAAAGCGGGACCCAACTGTCAAAGTAAAAAATACAATTAGAAATTATTTTTTCTTTCGTTCGACGCGAGACTCGCGGTCGCGATCTCCAAACTACTAAACAAAACGTGCGTTCACTAAATTCCGACTTCTGCCCGAAGGTTTAGCCGTAGGTACGATAAAACGGGACAATTAGCGTCCCGCACACGTCTTTCGCGGGACGCATCCTCTAAAGCTCTAGAAACGGGACGTTCCGGCTCTCGCGGGACGGTTGGCAAGACTAGTTGCTGCCCATCCTCTAGAGAATCCCTTAGTCGCCTTTTACGACACCCACGGGAAGAGATGGGGTAGTGCTATTCTTTACGTCCGGAACCACACGGATGAATCATTATAATAACTGTATTTAACAATATGTATCTTTCTGTAAATTCACGGCTCATCTTCCGTGCAGAAGATATCCGGTCCTTTGGAAGGCATACGGGGGACACAGGTCCAACACGCAGAGGCCCCTTTGAGAACTTTTTAACAATATGTATTATTATTATCATCAGGTGTTGGTTTGCCACGAAAACGTAGTCGACATTATCCCTGTCCTGCCTGCGTCCATCGATGCGACGCGGTGGCGACACGACGACGACAAGAGAAGACACAAACTGCTATCGAGGATACAGTTTGACTTCAACATTGATAGTATATGTGAGTACTTTTCTTTATCAATAATTGGATTTAGTCTGACTAAGCGACGTCTTTCCTCAAAAAGGTCATAAAAATTTCACATTACTTCGTACATACTGTTCAAAATAATCTGAACAACTAAGAAAATGAAACTATATCTCAATGACACAAGGGATGTTTCAGAATGAGCACAGCACAAGTCAACTGTCATTCTGACTAGAATTTTATCCAATTGAGATGAAGTTTAATTTCTTTAGTTGTTTAGGAACGACGCGACTATGCGTCCTGTTATATTTGATGCTGACTGTACAATGTCCGTTTTGTGCGACTCAGGTTCTATCCAACAAAAACAATGTATAAGATAGAAATACTTTTTGAAATCGGTCCCCTAGATTTCATGTTCACTTCTTAGAAACACACTCTTTTACCCGACTACGAAAAAGGAGGGGTCATGATTTGAATTCTTTTACTTGGTCGTGTTTTACCCTAGTCTCACCCTATGGTAGGTATAGACAGCGTTTAAGATGGAACATACGAATCCAAGTAACAGAGATATAGAGGAATTCCCCTACTCTGTCTCTCACATAAACACGACGGAACACAGTAAACTGCTTGGCACCTGACTTTAACCCATTCAATGTCTGGGCTATATTTATGCGGACCGTATAGATTCTACCGTTAAGGGTGCTGGGTTTTGTTGAATCTGTAAGATGAGTCTACTCCCACTGAGTGGTGACTTGGTGAGGAAGTTTTATATTCTAGCCGGTCCCCGTTCTGCAATCTCGTCAAAATATTAACTGTAGATTGTGAAGAAGACACGAAATTGTTTTGTTTCTGCATGTAATTGTGTTATATTAATCATATTTGTGGCATTTCAGTGTGTCTAGCGGACTCAGTGCTCGCTTTCCACCGCCACGGTGTGCAGGGCCGGTCTCTCCGTAACGCGGAGATCACGCAGGAGATCACCGACGCCTCCAGAGCTTACAGGCTGCTGCCGCATGACAAGTATGTATCTAGCATTTACTTGGCTTCAAAAGTGGAACGGATAGTAGTTTTGGTGATCCGAAGTTATGCAGATTCGCTTTGTAAGAACCAAGTTGCTGGTTCTAATTACTTATGTGGCGGCATCTATCTCGCCACATGCGAACTATCCTACATCGCGCAATCAAGATTTAACACGCAGATAGTATATATTCAACCTCCCAACATCAACTGTTGGGCAGTAGCCTGCCAGGCACAAGACTCCGCCTGGTAGGAGGATCCTCCCTTTGGTTGGAGGAACACCACACCAAGTTTCTCCACACTTATGTGAATTTTTCAATGTTGTATCCTTTCAGTCAGTCTAAGATACCATTGACTTACGGTAAAGGAAAACGTGCTTAAAACTTCGACTGTATAAGCATGGAAAACAAATAAACACGCAGTGAGTAAGAGTCGTAATCGATGCTCGTTCCTTCTCTGTATGAGAAGACTACTTTGTCTACAGTGGGAAAATAGGGAATATGCATGAAAGGAGATGTTTCAGAAATGTATGGAGCCTGGGCTAGCACCATGTACACTATATGTAAATATAGCTATACAATAAAGTAACCGTTTTTTAATGTTAATTTTCTATAATTTTACTTTGTTTAATTGTACACTCAAGATATCTTGGTCAAGGAGAGCAACACAATACATAAAAATATGATGGATCGAAATTATGTGAAACGTCATTTTGACAACTGTTGCCATGTCAATGACCCCATAGTGTTTATTTCTTGTGTACTTACATAACCTATTTAAGTTATTTATAGACGAAAACACTTGGATTTCGTTATAATTATAATAAAATAGAACTACAGGTGTGAAATGAAACGAAAAATGAAACCTAGGACTGTCAAAGTTGTCAAACTCATGTCAATGTCAAACAACTGTCATGGCTACCAGAAAAAAAGGGTTAACATATTAAAAAACGTCCCCAAATAATAATTCCAGTACAACAGTACTCTTCTTCAAATAAATTTATTTGTATTTTTATGGAAATCCTATATTTTTTTCCTATTTTTCTATACAAGGTTAGTCAGAAAGGGGGTACTAATCCGAAAGGGTGTTAAAGTACCCATAATAATGGACAACTTTTGTTCTACAACTTTCCCCAAAAATCAATTAATTTAGAGAAATAGCTGTTCAAAGATTTCACTAAAAATACGCTACAACAACCCTATCATCAGCTGTGTTTACATCTTAGGTCATATTTCGGGTCACGAAACAGTATAGGTACAAATAAAAATGGCCGACTTTTCCCCTCGCAATTGCAACTTTGTAAGATTACCTTACAAAGTTGCAATTTAAACGAACAAAAAAATTGCGCAGACACGACAGTTCGCAATAGTATTGTGCCTAATAATGTGTTAGCGCTGTGAGACCAATATTTTATCGGCTTCTTATTATTAACAACTGACTGACCTGAAATTAAGGTTCTCTGTACCTACTTACTTAGAATATCTGTAAATAACAGATGAAACACCGTCAACTTGGCTATTAAAGGCTTGGATCACAAAAGCACGTAATTATTTTATTTTCATCCTATACTAAAAACTATCCCAATAATCAGCCAGTACAATAAGTTAGTTATAATCACAAACAATCCGAATGAAATAAACCATCAAAATTCACCAATGAGCTTACCGCACGATGTCGCTTCTGCAGAGTTCTGCAATACTTAGTCAATAAGCCGCCAAAAGACTCGAGCGGACTCGTCAAAGGAGCCGCCGGCGCCGCGCCGTCTGACTGCGCGGCGACCGGCGCGTTTGTCGGAATCTCTTTGTAGCCGCCCGCCGCGCCGTTTAGAGTGGTGCTTAATGAACTAAAAATTCCGTTTTATTTGTATTTTTTAAGGAATGCGGGAATGTTTAAGTTTATTGTAAAATGAAGGTGTCAGTCATTTAGAATAACATATTAATGATTACTAATGTACGTACTAAGCTTGTATTGTATTTTCTCAAAAAGTATGTACTAAGTTTCGAAAACAATTAATTCATGAACTCGACGAGACAGTTATCAATTTATGGGACATTATTTTTTCGTAACTTTTCTTTACATTTTGACATGTTAAGATACAGTTTCAAAAGAAAATTTTACGAACTTTATTGATGTTTAACAATTTCAAACTTACGAGTAAAGTAAATCTGTTTGGTCAGCGTGCTATTGCTAACCCAAGACCTCTCACCCTTATGACATGTGTGCTCGAATCCCGTATGATGTTGAGTTTGGTACTTAGAATTGTTTCTAAGTACCATCTAATTTAACCCATAAATGTTGCCCTAGATAACGTAAAAGTGCGTAAATTCCCGCCATATTTGTTCATGTGTGTAAGGCCCACACGTGGAGCCCAACACTGATGAACAAAAAAGTTATTGAATCCAATTCGGTTATCAAATTAGCCGGAATTATTCCGGGATTTAAAAATGCGGGATTAGCATTGCACAACACTAAAAATTGAATGTAGGCATTTACGCATAAACTTTTTATTTCCGTTATTATTCTAAGATTTTTTAGTCGCTTGCATCGCTTCCGGGCTTTCAGTCGATATTTGCGTTACAATTTACGCGAGTCGTGGTTTAATTATCGGTTTTAAAATGTCGGTGCGTTATACCAATGCGGAGTACTACGACATGGTGATGTGTGTTGGTAGTTGTGATGGCGTACTCTTGGCCGCTCGTGTGTTGTACCATGAGAGATTTCCCAATCGTCCTTTGCCATCGTACCGATGTTTTCGGAGAGTGACGCACCGGTTATTTTCTTCGGGGTCCGTTCACCAGCCGCCTGCTGAGGGGAGGCCTGGGCCGTCGGGTCGTGCACGCACGGAATTGGAGGAGGATATCCTGGAGTACTTCCAGGAAGATCCTAGGCGTAGCACCACTCGGGCCGGGTTGGTTTTCAATGTGCCCCAAAAAGCTGCATGGAGGATTATTCGTCGCGACGGTCAACATCCTTACCATTTTCGGCGTACTCAGGAGCTTATCACCGTTGACTACAGCCCGAGGATGGAATTTTGCCAGTGGTACCGTGACCAAATTTCAACGCATTCTGATTTCGCGTTTAAAGTTTTATGGTCCGACGAGGCCGCATTTACAAGAGGTGGGATAGCCAATATCCACAATGAGCACTACTGGGCACATGAAAATCCCTGTGCCTCGAGAGTCGACAGTTTTCAGCACAGGTGGCGTATTAATGTGTGGGCTGGAATTATTGGTCCACGACTGATAGGGCCAGTATTTCTGCCAGGAAGCCTAAACGCGGATAACTATTTAGAATTCCTACAAACGACTCTCGAGGATACTCTTGAGGAGTTTCCTTTGGTCGAATATGCAGGGATTGTGTTCCAGCACGACGGCGCTCCGGCTCATTTCGCTCGCAGCTGCAGAGCGTACTTGGATGAGCGGTTCCCCTTATGGATTGGTCGTGGCGGTCCTGTTGCCTGGCCTCCTCGCTCACCGGACCTGACGCCGCTGGACTTTTTTTTGTGGGGTCACGTGAAGGCTCTTGTGTACGCTGAGGACTGCAGCAATGAGGACGAGATGCGGCATCGCATAATATCTGCGTTTGAGAGCATCAGGGCCAATCCGCAGATGTTACGAAATGCGATCGCATCCGTACATCGGCGCGCAACTTTGTGCATCGAGCGACAAGGGCGGCACATTGAACCTTTTTTGTAGCGGTGGAGATCCATTCGTGGTGGCTACCTCGTTGAAATGGTGATAATCTGAAGTGCTTCTTGTATTTCAACTCGAAATTCTTCGCGAAGTGTCCGTGGTGATAGATTCATGCGCGTAGATAAAACTAACGTACATAAAACAGTAATAACCAAAAGTGTTTCTTGTGTTTCCAATCGAAATTAACCCGTCTTGTAACATCCTTGGTGATACTGGTGATAGATTCATTCGTAGGTACTACCGTGCACAAAACAGTAGTAAACAAAAGTGCTTCTGGTGTTTCAATTTAGAAATAAGATTACACGTGTGCGACTTTTTTGCTGGCAGAGAACAACGTCAACATTAGAAATGGTAAGTTCCTAGATAATAATTGTATGTTCTAACACGCACACACACAACCACAGTATCATAGTAGGTTAGGTAACCTACGATTTCGGCGGCATTCGTACAGGTGCTTTGTATTTTACCGCCGAGCCGCTAGGCATCGAACACCGCGTGCGCCGCCATTTTGAAATAGATAAGAAAATTAGGGTTGTGGAGTTTTTGAAGTAAATAATATTTATTTACTTTTGTATGGAAACAAAAATGTGCGTATTTAGAAATTTTAACACCTGCTATAAAACAGTCACCAGTGATACTATAAGTGGCCCGCGGATTAGTACCCCCTTTCTGACTAACCTTGTATACTGTACATGGTGGTGGCCCAAAATCAAACATCTCCTTTGATTGAGAAATTAGTAATATATTATTTTATTCTTTAGAAACAATAATATCTAAATCAAAAATTATTCAAAAAAACTTCAAACCCACCAAGAACGACATAGATCGAACAGTCGTGACATCACATAACAAAAAAAAAACTTTGAGAAATATTTTTTTAGGTAATTTTACTAATGTGACCGATGGATTAGAATTTTTAAAAATACATGCATATGCCCTAATATTAATGTAATTCTGCACGACCAAATAATAATTATAACTAATGAATAATAAATCTTTTTCAGGGTCGTAGTCTTAGAATCGCACGTTCTCCAAAACAACACGCTATCCGGCGAAGATGGCAACGATCTGTACATCCTAGCAGGACACGAAGCTTCCTACTGAGGTACCGAAATAACACTAACGTGTTGGAAACCGGTACTAAATAGTACCACGAGGAGAGTGAGAAAGTGTCAATGACACTACAGATTTATTGTATAAAGGCTGTTTTTAAAACGAGAGATGTTTTTAGTTGCGCAGGCGACGGTTTTCGGTTTTGTGTATAATTCTTTCAGGAATTTTGTTGTGGCGTAAAAGACATGAAAAGTTTAAAAAAATATTGAACTAACAAATGGATAAGTGTTTTTTTGTCCGTTAATCTTTGAATTGTGTTAAAAATTGGTTTTGGAGGAAGAGAATGATTCGTTTTTGTATTTTTTGTGTTACACATTTACGGATATTGAAAACGTACTTGAGATTAATAATAAAACTATACCGTTTTTAAGATGAGTCCTGACGTTTTTCAACAAAACGATACCATACAAAGAATATCAAATATTTTTTAAAAACAAAACATGTGTAATGTAGTTATTTTACGGTGTTTGATGATGTCGTTTACGTTTTTACGATAGCAGTCTCCGTAGAGCGGGGGCACACGATGCGTTGCGGCGGCGGTACGGCGCCGGAGCGGTGTCGCTGCGTCGTTTTACATAGAAATATCTGTGGCATGTCACACGATGCGCTCCGGCGCCGCACCGGACTTGCAACCACCGAGACGAGGCGGGGAGGGGTGAATACGTTGCGACGTCGGAGCGGCACCGCTCAGTTGTTTATGCGTCACAAGGATCGATTTTTTTGCTACGGCGCCGCTGCGACATAACAACGTTGCGGCGCCGCACCGCTCGTATGCCCGCTGATACGGTGAAATCTTTGCGGTGCGGCGCCGCAACGCACCGTGTGCTCCCGCTCTTAGGGAGAAGCCACACGATGCGGTACGGCTCTGGCGCGGCGCCTGAGCGGTGCCGCTGCGGCGTTATACATACAAATGTCCATGGTATACCACACGGTGCGCACGCTCACCGGACCAACACGAGGGGGGGTGTATGCGCGTCACAGACCGCAGATGTGTTGACGGAGAGCCGTTCCACACGGTGCGGTGCGGCGCCGCACCGTGTGGCTCTTGCGACGCCGCATACTACGTGTGCACGCTAATGCGACAAAACAGTCACCGTGCGGCAGCGCACCGCACCGTGTGACTTCTCCCTTACAGCGATTACGCACTGCATCCGATCCGAATCCGTGAAAATAAGAATGTAAAAAACTCGGACCGAATTCGGATATTGCTTTGCGCACTGCATTCGATACGAATACGTGAATACCGATCTAGAGTAAAAATCTCGGACCGAATTCGGATATCGCTTACGCACTTATCCGATCTCTGATCCAAATTCAAACAATTCAGGGGCCATCTTTGGCATATCCATTTGGCGTCCGATTTGAATCCGAGGTAATGCGAAAGCGTTCATACAAACAGTACTACGGCTACTTCGGTCCGTCAATTTTCCTTCCGAATTGGAAACTGACGGATGACGGAGAGAAATCGGATGACGGATGTAATGCGTAAACTACCATACAAATAGTTCTATGGTTACTTCGGAACGTATTTTCACGGATTCGGATCGGATGCAGTGCGTAACCGCTCTTACGGCTACAATTTACGAAATGACCGTTATGTCAGGACTCATCTTTCGTTGAACAAAGTAATCACTTCCAGTGACAGCGAGATCAAGCGACTGTACCTATCTACGTCACAGCTGCTGATGAACCAATAATGGTACAAGTCCGAGACGGGCTGCAAACTGCAGACTGCAACCGTAGACCGCAAGTCACCATCGGAATAGCGTCTTTAGGGTGTGCACTTTAAAGGTGCTATTTCGACAGCGACTGCAAAACTGCAACCGCAGACCGCAGCCGCAGATCGCACCGCAAGCGATACTACTGTTGCAGTTTGCGGTCTGCAGCCCGTCTCGAACTTATACCTTAAACTTCGGCTTCTATTGTCAAACAATGTTGTAATTGTTGAGGAAATATCACCAATGGTGACGTAATACGGGTCGTTGTTGGAAGGGAATACCTTGTTTTAGCATACCGTGTTTGAGATTTGATAGCTTGAAAGGAAAGTTATAATTTTGGTATCCCGTAAGCGACATATTGTATTAAACAAGTATTAACATTATCGCGTCATCGAAAACCCAGTATAATATCGATTCTTAAAATCAACAGTAGCACAGTTTTAAAATCCATACAATTGAGCAATAAATGTACTTGCGCAGAACAACGGCAAGGGCCTTGTACCGCAATCTGCCTTAGTTTGCGGTATCGATCGACACGGGTTGACGCGAGCGTGTTTTGAAACATTTTTAAGTGCCGTTCAGTAAGCTATCGTGAAATATAATGGTGAACACGAACTGTTCTGTCTACGGATGTAATGTCGACTTCTAAAAAGAACAAGGATCTAAAATTTAAAGACTAGAATAAAAACCTCATGAAGATTCGAAAAAATAACAAAGGTAACCCTTGCATATTTGCGTAAATAGAGGGACTCGTGATATGATTTACAAGGTTAAGCTGCGCTTGCTGTAGTCAGTCCGTAGATAGGTAACCGTTGTGTTGTGATTCCTGACCCGACCACGACATGGAATGGAGATTTTACTATGGCACAAAATGGTTATTTTAATTGTGTTTTATTGTGCCACTTATCCCAGGAATTTGTGCCTTGTACTTTTTGAGCAATAAGAGTACGATTGTGGTCGGGCTGGGGATCACGGTTCCTGACCCGACCACAACCAGATCTAATAAAATATCAATAGTGGGAAGTTACTCATTATGCCAAAAATATGTGTCAAATTGTGCCTATGGCACACACAACGCATTACGTCAAGTAGTCACACTCTATGTATATTTAGTCTGCAATTAAACATTTGAATTCTGTTAGTTATGATTTAACTGAACTGTTGTCGTAACAAAACTGGTCATACAGGGTTACAGAGTAAGAAATAAAAATGGAGTTTATTTTGTCAGCTTTCTTATTATTATATTTATTGAATTTTTACATAAAACAAAATAAAAAAAAATCTATGGAAATCGCTCGGGAATCAAAACCAGGGTACTTCCCGTTGACCTAGAATCATGAAATTTAGCAAGATGCAAGATCTTACATCACAAGTAAAGGAAAAAGTCTGAAAACTATGTTTTTATATTTTAAAATGTTAATTCTTAACTATTAACTTCTTGACCCCTGTATTAATAGTAAAAGTATGCAGCAAGGGATCAGCTTGTACTGGTACTGTTTAAACGAGATAATTTATGTTTAAATTTCAACTTATCGTCATGATGTGGGTTACGGAACACTCAGGATACGAACCCGACTCGCATTTGACCGGTTTTTTATACAAGCCTAACACACTAATATAATGCTACAAAATATAGTTTTTTTTTTATAAATTCATTTATACGCGTAGGTACGAAGTCGTGAACACATCCAGTAAAATAAAATAATAAAGTGCTTTTTATATAGCATAATTTCACAAAATAAAACTGCTTGCAAAGTCGTAGTAAAATTGCATAGCGTGTGATTGACACACTTTATTTCTTGATTATTCAATTTTATCCGAATTAAGATATATTCTGTGATATGAATAGTACAAGAATTTCCTGTGCCATGGGTACAATTTGACACATATTTTTGGCATAATCAGTAACTTCCCACTATTGATATTTTATTAGATCTGGTTGTGGTCGGGTCAGGAACCGTGATCCCCAGCCCGACCACAATCGTACTCTTATTACTCGAAAAGTATTAGGCACAAATTCCTGGGATAAGTGGCACAATAAAACACAATTAAAATAACCATTTTGTGCCATAGTAAAATCTCCATTCCATGTCGTGGTCGGGTCAGGAATCACAACACGTAACCGTTCGTTGCACATCGAGACCCCTCTGTGCCTCAGAGAGCACGTTAAGGCGTCGGTCCCGGCAATTCCGTCTTTGCCATAACCCAGTGACTATCAATTTTTCATCTAATAAATCAATTTAAAAAACCCATTGGTTTCTTAGTTCAACGTATCATTAAGAAAGCACCCAGATAGCCAGGGTTGTTCAGCAGAAGTTTCCTTTAATTTGAGACAAATTGCTACCAACTTCAGACTATCCAACTTTTCACTATACAGGGTGGTAATTTGAGATGGGGCATGAAGGGCAACTACCTTAACCGTTGTAACTATAGGAAAACGTTCTTAGAAGACTACCCCTAACTTTTGGGATAATTTCAATCGGCATTCACAGATTTTGAAAAAAAAGTACAGTCAGCGAGAAAAAGGGCTGTTTTCACAAATCTTTTTTATGATGCCAATCGATCCCATTTCTCATAAGGATCAAAAGACTCTTCTGGACCAACTGAGGTTCGAGTACTAGAAAAGTCAGAAATCGCAAAAAACTTATTTGAGATAGGGTAGTAATAAGGGCAGCTACCTTAATCGTTGTGGCTACAGGAAAATGTTCTCAACAAACTGTCCATAATTTTTGAAAATATTTCGAACTGCATTCAAAAATTACGAAAATAAAAAAAAAAAATTTTTTCCTCGTGAACTTTATACTTTTAACGAAATGTTGTTTTTCGTGAATTCTGATGTTTCTAGTAATCTAACCTCAGTATGTCCAGAAGAGTATTTTGATCCTTATGGGAAATGGGATCGATTGGCATCATAAAAAAGTGTTGTGAGAACCGACCATTTTTTTGCTGACTGTAGCAAAAAATTTTTTTTCTTTCTTTTTCTACATTTCAAAATAATTTCAAAAATTATGGCCAGTCCCCTATCAACATTTTCCTGTAGCGACAACGATTAAGGTAGCTGCCCTTATAACTAACCCATCTCAAATAGTTTTTTGTGATTTCTGACGTTTCTAGTACTCAAACCTCAGTTGGTCCCCAAGAGTCTTTTGATCCTTATGGGAAATGGAATCGATTGGCATCATAAAAAAGTTTTGTGAAAACAGCCCTTTTTCTCGCTGACTGTACTTTTTTTTCAAAATCTGTGAATGCCGATTGAAATTATCCCAAAAGTTAGGGGTAGTCTTCTAAGAACGTTTTCCTATAATTACAATGGTTAAGGTAGCTGCCCTTCATGCCCCATTTCAAATTACCACCCTGTATAATGAATATAACCTGAACTACAAGTTGGCGTCAATCTAGTAACCGATAAAATCACTGAGAAAATGAACATTTTGATGGTTCCATTCGCGTTTTTGTGGCTTCCGAAAAGGGCCCAAAACTGTGCGCACGGGCCCCGAACTGTGTACCCATGAGCTCCAAGCTACCCATGGCCCTAAACAGTTTACCCTTGGGCCCCAAACTGTGTGCCCAGGGGCCCCTGCATGGCCTAAGACGGCCCTGGGTCCCGGGTGTCATACGAATACCTATGACAGTCGTTACGGGTAGTTAAGCGCCCGAAAGTCTGACAATCGGTCTAACCTATGGATATAAGCATTGCCCCATTAATTGGGTTGCGGAGATCTGATGGCAGTCACTTGGAAAGCGGAAGCTGAGCCTAACATAGTTGAGAAAAAGTTAGGTAGAACAATATTTGCGTAGGACAGTGAAAATACCTACGCGGGCGGCGTCATCCCCCGTTACCAAAGGCGTTGCCCAACTGTATGGACTGTAAAACTGTGGTAGTAGCCATATTGAATTGTATACAATGATATTATATACCATAGACATGTTACGATCATAGAACAATGCGTTTGGAATTCGATCCTGAAGTATTTTCACTACTATCTGTGATGAGTAAGATAGAAGATACGAACAGTATACAAACCTGCCAATTGGAGCGTTTTTGAATCGTCACGTTTGGCGCGTCTATGAAAAATCTGTTTTTGTTTTGTATATAATATTATTGTTGAAAAATTATAGATTTACCAGATCATGATTAATATAAAAAGAGGGTTATATTTCATATCCACGCACAGTAATTAATATTGAATACAATCTACGGGATTTCGACAAATAATATTTTAAGATAGAATCCAAATTCACCTCTCCCTAATGGGGGTTTCCACGATTTTTTCTGCCACCAGGGAGGCGCTATTGAGAGACGAGGTAAAAAATGACGAAACTGTAAAATTCCTTGCGATTTGCCGTCATAATAATACCAATTTAATAAATAATTAGATTACGAACCAATTTGACAGTCTAAATATCTATTTTAATATTGGTTCTGTAATTTTACCTCGATCTACATTGGCGCCGCCTGGCGGATTTTTACACTCAAATTAGACCCCATTAGTCGACTCAAAATTGAAAAGTGGACGAAAACAGTTATTGATTCGATTCTGAAATTGCCAATTAATCGATTAGACTATAGTCAAGAACACCATTAGCTAATAAAATCATTATAGCGCATAATTCTAAAATCCAATATGGCGGATAGATCAACGATTTTACTATTTCATATAATGTGACGATAGTTGAAAGTATTGCTTAGTTAATTATTATAAATTGTCGTTAAAATTCCCGACATCACTGCCATTTTATGGTTTGTACACAGCGGCTCATGATGGATGATAGTTAAAATTAATAGTAGACAATTCAGGAAATAATCGCGCCACTAACGATATCTAAATGCATTCTCGTTGGTTATAATGTTTAACCAAGAAGTATAAGAAATTGGAGTAATAATTAGCATTTATTTGATCAAAATCTACACAAACACAGTATCGATCGGAATCTGCACCAAAAGGGACAGTCGCTCATTAAAAAAACACGCCACATGACGTGACGCTAGGTACCGATCAATTCCGTATGACTTGCCCATCCCCTCCCGTCAAAAAATCGGTCAGTTTGATTCTCAAGAATAAGCGAACAACTCGTGGCGTTAGTACTTCTAGATACAAGTGCAAGAATTTAATCGTAATCAAAAAGATTTAAAATATTTGAGACTGCATGACTGCATACGACACCAACTCAATTTTGTGAAAATTTGTGAACGGTCGGCCGTCTGTGGAAGCCCTAGCTCGCCAAATTGATTGTACTCAGAGGTGCTGCCATCTGTTGATGATCTGAAATTACGCCAATCACTATTAAATAACGTTTCATGAGCCGTTGTATATAAAGCCTTTAGATCATCATTCCTGAAACAAAAGCAATAAGTTTGATTAGCAAACGAATTATAATTAATGTCTGTATATTCCCTTTGCCTTCTAACGTGACCCTTCTATACATTTAGATCTATTAACCTTTTGACCGGCATGGACGTCTATGGACGTCTAATTAAAACGTGCTCACGACGCCTCCGACAGCATGACAGCATTTAACTGTAAAAAAACACCACTTTTTTTACAGTTAAAATATTTGACGTCTATAGACGTCCGTGGCGGTCAAAGGGTTTCAATAACCATAAACATACTCTATTAAATATAACAATAGACGAATCAGACCCGTTTTAGCAAGGAAATATATAGAAATAAGGAAGCAGGGATTTAATGCTTTTATGAACCTAAGATCCAATGAAAATGAGCTGAAACTTAACTTGAAGAAATATTCGTGTCTTGGTGGGTCACTTTTGTCTAATGCTATATTAAATGGAGTATAGGTGGTTTGCCTCACTAGAGATAAAAATAGTCTCCATAGAAAGTCAAATCTCCAAGATTATGTTATTGAGAAAGGCTCAGAGATGCTCAACATATGAGTCGTGTAAAATCAAAGGTGAAAATCCCAACTTTTAGCAACTTTTGAGAAAACTTAAAAATGAAAAATTCAGCAACTCTGCCCTAATAAAAGATAGCCGTCTTTGGAATTGAATCGATTGTGTCGATTTAGCAAAGAATATGGGCATGTTTAGATATGATATGCCAAACAAGCAGTTTTTTTTAAATATTTTGATTTTATTTTCTATTTGACTGCTGTAGATGGTCCTAGGGGACCATTTCTACGTAACCGGGTAGTTATTGGCGAAACCTGAAGGGTCTACAGCCAATGGTAGGGGAAGTAAAATACTTACTAGTAAAAAAACCTAAGCTAACTACTTGTACTACACGTCACATCATGACTACCTGCAACAACAGCACTAAGGGCGACCCCTAGTGGGGGGAGCGCGAGATGCAGGGCGTTGCTGGCGGGGACTTAGTGGGGGGAAACAGCTTTATGAGGCTGAATTATCGGTGTGATAAATATTTTGAATTGCCACCTTAGATTTTATACGACTCATATCTACTGTTTTCGGTGTGGCTATCCGAATAATCATGTCGGGGTTTGGCATAGACAAAAAGTAGGTGTTAAAAATGCTTCCTTAAAACGTAGCAAGTAAAATATCCTCCGGTTTCTGAATTGAGAATTCTAGGATAAGCAGTACTTAAGTAACATTTGAGTACGGAGTTGTCAAAAAATGACGGATTTTAAAGCATTTTTTTGACAACTCCGTACTCAAATACTACTTAAGTATTGCTTATTCCGAATTCTCAATTTAGAAACCGGAGGCATGTCCCTTAAACCGTTGAGTATCTCTGGCCTTAGCATTTCAGCGGGCCTAGCATACGCGTACGCATATAGCTATACGTGTCAAGGATTTTGGAGAATTTTGTAAGAGAGATTAGTCAAACTCCGTCAGTCTCAAAGAAAGCTAGGCCGCCAGATCAAAGATTAAAATTGAAAGTTAATTTTCGCTTGAAAATTACTTTTATGGGCCACTAAAAATATTGAATAAAAACTATATTTTAGGGGTTTCGACCAAACCCGGAAAAATGTCTAATACTGCAACAAAACTTTGTAGAAAAAGTGTTGCAATTAACAAAAATGTTAAAGGAATATGCGAAATAACAATTATTTCTAGTATCTAAAAATTAGTTACTGTGATCGCATTATTAAGGTATTTAACTAAACGTATAAAATATAAACGTGGAGTATTTGATGTACCAATTAGAGTTTTGGGTGATAAGAAATTGAAATTGAAAAGATTCGCTAACCTTTTCAACGCCGCATGAACATTTTGAAGAGATAGAAAAAAATATTGAAAATGTAATTAGTAAACTATTATTCAATCGATATAGTACCGATTAATTTAATCATGTAGTCGATTTCTCAATTATCTGCCAAAATATCAATTGGTACATCTCTAATTACAATTACTATATTTAATTTTTTAATCTTGTGATGATAGGGCAACTCTAGCCCCCACAGATAATAACGAAAATAAAATATTAACAGATCTTTTACTCACTATATTTTAAACATAAATAGTTACTTTATTTATTCATTGTTTAATTTTAATTAATATCACAACATGTGATTGTACGTGTAACGAAAAATTATATAAAAGACAATTTTCATTAATAGAAATTTCGAGAACGCTTCTGTAATTTTTTTTTTTTTTTTTGTAAATATAATAATTATTCCAGTTAGTTTTTAGTGGAACTGTATAATATCGTTAGTCATAGTTATTGTAATTAATTTTTGTTTTTGTAATCGCGATTTTGACAGTTAAAGTTTGGTTCCACTGGGAGCTAAGAAAATCCTGAAAATATTTAATTGCGAAATGAAAATTTTGATGTTTTAAATGAGGATTTTTAGCTTGCTGTGGGATTAAGATTTCGCTAGATATTACGACCATGACACTGTTCGTTACGACCAGAATCTTCAAAAGGTAACTGTTTTGGTCGTTGCGACCGCACGTAGTCGCCCGGTCCCTATCTTAAGGTACAGCTTCGATATGCTTTATTTATTTATACTAGTGGACTAAAAGACTTATACGACTACAAAAAAGTCCACGTAAATTTTCTGTTTTATATTCCTACTAAAATCTTGTTTATTTCGCGTTTTATGGGATTTTTTGTGAATAATTTCATATCCAGTGTTCATGTGAGTGACTTGAGAGATTATTGTAATATGAACAGTAATTATCAGATTATAGTACTGTGGCGATTTTACTCATGTGTAGGGTATTTGAGGACTTTTAAAAATGTACAACAATTTGGTATTATATTAAAGAAACTACAGAAAAACGATGTAAAAATAGAGGAGATACACGCTTTCGAAATTCGTGGAGGGGGCATTTTCTGTTCTTGTCACACGAAACGGATATTGTACAGAGCGATGTCAAGTCACTGAAGTTTTTAAGGTGTGACGTCATTTTTAAGTAGTGTTGTCTCTGACTCGTGAATAATTCAAAATTGTTCATAACTTGGGCATTTTATTAAATATTTCATTGGTTTTTTCACTGTTGCTTAATATTTTTGTAATACTTTCGATATTTGTAATAAAAAAGTAATATAGTCAAATGCCCTATTTCAATGAAATATGAACTCTGTGAAATTTTCAGGTTAGAAAATTGTTTATTTTACGGTTGTGCTATAATTTTATTTTCAGTGATCCGACTGATATTCAGGAGCTGGTCTTAGGTTTTTTTGTCATACAACTAGCATTTGAATCAAGTTTTTTTCTTAATAATGTAAATATTGGTGCAAGGATAATAGACAAGGTGACCAGCTTTTTACTTCATATTTAATGTAGCAACACTGAAATCATTGGCACACGAAGCTATGGTTTGATTTTATTTTATTGTATAACAGATGTATGTATTATAATGTTGTAATTATTTATCCCATGAAATTATAAACAACACAAGCTACTGCTTTTAAACCCCACTAACTCATAAATGAAGTATCAAAATGATTTTAGTTCTAGAGCGAGGTTTACAATGTTTTATTTTCCAAAAATTTCGCTGTATATGTTAAAAATGAAATGCAGTATGTCTCGCTTTTTTTAAAATAATCCTTTTTATTTATATACCTTCCAATAAATATTATTTCGTACAGTTCTGTTTTTTTTTTGTTTTCTTCCCATTTTTTCATCATACATTATTTTTTAAGTTAATAAAAAGATTCTTGGTAATATCTACTTTAAAAAATCAGATTTATAGCTCTTAGATTATCTCGAAAAATATATTTTGAATTAAAATTACATAGCTATTACGGATAAAACATGGTTTACATTTTGGTACATCTTTGAAAATTATGTACGTCAGCATTAATTGTAAAGGGTTGATGCAATAGACTTAGAATGACTATTTTATGTAATTTAGGTAAAATAGAAAGATTGCTACTATGCCCCACTTGACACAATGTTCATATAACTATTATATGAAGATGGGCGTAGCCAGAACTAAGTAAATAATAACACCATTTAATAATAGTATTAAAAAACCCTCTTCGAAGAAAGTCTTGGCTATGCTCATGAAAATGAATATTTAAGTTACTTGGAATGGAAAATCTTAAGGCGATTACAGCCGCGAAAATGGCGCCACTTCAGAAAAAAAACATTATTTCTGTCAACACACAACGTATTGAAATTTCGTACGTACAACATTTTAGTCAAGTGTTGTCGAAATTTTCGAACATCAAGAAACAACACTTAACATACTAGGTTAGCTTAGGTTAGAAATGCTAAAAACGGTCGTTTTTGGAACTTATCGCTAAAACTTCGAATCCAGAAGCTCTTGTGTTGATATTTGGTGTTCGAAAACGTCTACAACACTTGACTAAAATGTTGTACGTACGAAATTTTATTATGTTGTGTGTTGACAGAAATAATGTTTTGCTTCTGAAGTGGCGCCACTTTCGCGGCTGTAATTGCCTTAGAATTCTTGAAAAATAACTTTGCGAAATATGCAATAACATTATATTATAAGTACATTGTTTCGACTAACTCTGTCATTCTATTCTCGTACGCAGTCATATTAACTAGTTTATTTTTTAACAGTCAAAATTGTTACTTATACGGATTGTAGAAATAAGTATTTCGCTTCTAAATTATTGTTATATATAAACTTATAATCTAATATGAATTAATCCCCGTTAAATATTCTTTAAATGTTAATATCTGGAAGTAAGTTTAATCAATTAATAAACTAGTTAATATGATTGTTTAAAATATGAAGAATGCCAAACCGCTTGGCAGTTGGACTGAGAATGGCTGTAATAAGAAAAAAATGATAGCGTATAAATATCGATCATATAATATTATAGTCCCGTTTAGTATTTAGATGTATGTAGGTATATTTCGAAATAATAGATTTAAAGGAACACTAGAACACCAGTACTGAAGTAAATATGCATTTTGATTTGTTAGTTACATGCTACGAAAGATTTTATTTGTTTAACATAATAATAATTTATTTTTTTGGACTTTTAGATCCATATCGTTATTAGTATTACAGGGGGCTCACTATGAGCTCTTAAAGCAGGACAGAAGTTGCCTGGGGGCTTACTATGACCTCTTAAAGCAGGACAGAAGTTGCCTGGAAGTTGAATTGCCCTGCTTTTTTGTACAATGACATATTTAGAGCAGGCCTGCGGCAGGCCTGCTACGTTGACGTTTACGAAATCCGTTCACCTTTTTTTTTGTATAGAGTTTTCGTACCATGAACAAGCATTACCGTTCAACTTGGTTCAATAGCCTCACCTTTAGAACTGTCATGGTACGATTTTTAGCTATTCAGAAGCAGGCCTGCTTTTGAACAGAAGTTGACTGGCTGGCATTTGAACGTTTTCATAAGAGGTCATAGTAAGCCCCCAGTACTTAAGTTGACTACTGTTAGTAAGGATACTATACATTAAAAATCTAATACTAAAGCAGGCGTCCGGTGGAACACTCCGATTCCAGTGGGTCAATTCAACTAACAAAATTGTTGCTAAACGCAAACGAAACCACAACCGTCAATCAGTTTTGGTTAGGTACAAAAACTGTCAAAATGAATGGTTTTGTTTTTTGTGTCAAACGATTTGACAGCTTTTGAAATTGAAAACTGTGTGAATGAACGGTTCGGCCTTGGTTCGGTTGCAATATATTAAGATTTATTTTAGTACAATTGGGCTTCAGGATGCTGGGCTACTTAACTGCATACATTCGTATCGAGCAACGGAGAGCCCCACCGGTCAGCCAACCTACCTATGCTAATGCTACCAGGGAGGCGCGTACCATGAAAAATGGCGCCTAGGGCGAACATCGAAATGGCGCCCTTTTGTAAATTATCTCAATCTAAATATAAAATAAATAAAATTACACTAAAATTAGTCTGATCAGGACTTGTTTTTAAGTCAGAAAATAATAGGAATCGCTTGGTAATTTGAATAATATTATGAATGAAATTGTTGGTTTAATTTGCGAATTTGGCGCCTCCCTTTGAATGGCGCCTTGGGTACCAACTCTATTTGCCCCATCCTAGGCACGCCACTGCTATCTGGTAACAGTTTTCAAAACACAAAATCAAATGTTTGACCTTTAAAATGTGATTGTTATAAAAAAAACTATCTAAGTATTTGATTTCATGAAACAGCTCGTCTTTTCGATTTTTTGTTCTTCATGTAATCTACGCTTAGCCAGCAACCAGATTACATTAAGTCATGTAACTAACAAATCAAACTTAATTATATTGAAGATAATAATTACCTGCTCTTTAGAATTAAAAAAATAAATATAAAACAAAGTCTGGCATTAAAAGTCTATTATAACGATAATTATAAATTGTAGATTTTTAAATAAGCATGAAATGCTGTTTAAAATTACACATTATTTGGTTTACTGCGTGTAGTCAGGTTCTGCATTTTTTTCTGTAAATTACTAGTTTGTGCTAAAAATCTAGATGTGAATAGTTTTGATTTTATGTGCTCTTTACAGCTGCTGGTGATCTTAGTGCAGGCAAGCTGTTTAACAAAAAAGTGTAGGTAATATTCTAGTACCAAGTTGAAGAAACATTATGCATGTTAGATAGCGATCGAAGTCGAATGCTGAACAAGCGAGTCTCGACAAATATCTGCATTATTTTTATTCCCAAAACATTAAAATTGAATTAGAATCATTTAATATTTAAAATATAGGCCTGCAATGGGATCCACCCTTAAAAAATGCTGTCCTGTCAAAATCTGCTTTCGTCATTTTCGATTTTGACAGATGGTCCAAGTTACCATTTTTCAAATTTAGAAATTTCGTAAATATCTGTTTTTTAGCTTCGCTTCCAGTAGTTTCTATGACTAGCTCGTACAAAACTAATGACAATTTATTTTAGGATAAGATCTTTCCATTTTTCTCTAATAAAATTCATAGTATTACATAACGGTAAAGTTTAAAAAAAGAATTATAACCAGAGAAAATTATAAATTAGATTATAATAGCATTCGAAATGATAAATTAGAGATATGAATATTTATTTTCGTTATATCAGATGGTAGAATGAGCGGTGAAGATTGTAAATAAGAAGCTGTAGTTAGAGGTAGCGTGTCCTGAGGTGTAATAAAATGTCGGTTCAATGTTAATTCGAGATTGTTTCTGAACAGATTTTATTCCTGAATAAAGTGACGATCAAAAATATTTGGATGTTTTATTCTGTCTGCAGTATCTCCCTGGCTGTATCTACAGTATAAGGTTCAAACAAAATACCTGAACAAACTTCTACAGATCATCGACGCCGAGTTGCCAGCCTGTCGCTTTTTTATCGGTTACACTTCGGGGAGTGTGCGATGAAACTGCACAGTTTGATTCCGCCTGGCCCTTTCCATCATCGGACTACCAGACGTACGGCAATGCGCCATCGGTAGGTACATGGTGGACATCCCACCCATACGTACAAAGCGTTTTGCGAACACATTCATTGTTCGCACAGCTAAGGAGTGGAATTCCCTGTCGGAATCAAGAGTGAATAGGTTACTTCACAGACTAGATAGGGTGTCGCTTACCATCAGGCGAGATAGTGGTCAAACGCGAGCACAACGCTAAATAAAAATAAAAAAAACTATTTGACCAAAAGTGAATTATAAAAAAAAACTGCTGTTCCGTACAAAAGTGCAATCTCTCACACGATCAAAATGTATGGAAAAGCTGTTTTTTTTATATTTCTGTGTTTGTCCCATAGTAAAAGTTTAGACGACACGTTTGGTGCAGTTGCTAAGCGTTTGGCTTCTGCGCTACGGGTCGTGGGTTCGATTCCCACACGGAACAAAAATTTGTATGACCTACAGATGGTTGTTTCGGGTCTGAGCGTTTGTGTATGTGAGATTTGTGTCTGTAAACGCACCCACGATACAGGAGAAATCTTAATGAGGGGAAATGTACTTAATAAAAAAAAAAAAAGAGTCGTTCATATTCATGAGGTCTGTGGTTTGTAGAAGTTTGTCCAGGTATTTTGTTTGAACCTTATATAAGGCATTTCCTTAGATTTATGACACCGTTGCCGCAGTAGTTGAGTGATTGGCTTCCTGAACCGCGGGTCGCGGGTTCGACAAAACAGGTATGTATAAAAAATTGTGTCTTTAATCGCACTCACGATACAAGAACAATTCGGCCAATGCTGCAGTGGGTTGACGCTTAAACAGAAATCATCCTTTGCATGATTTGATTCTTATGAGCAATATTATTGAATGGTACAAATAGTCAATTTTGCAAATAATCATCACGTTCAATTCCAGAGTACCAAAATCAGATTTTCAAACTACTTTTATGCTTAGGGGCCGTCCATCAATCACGTGAGGCTCGAAAGGGGGGGGGGGGGGGGAGGGGGTTTGGCAAAAATCACGAAATATCACAAGGGGGGAGTAAGATATCACGTGTATTAATTTTTTCGTCAAACGCGCGATTTCTAAACCGAAAAGCCAAAATTCAACCAGCAACTTTTGTGTCTAGACATTTTATCATGGTCCTTAATTTCAGAATAAAATTAGATTATACTTTATGCCTAATTAAAAGATAATATTCTAAAAATTTTAAGATTCTTTTTAGGTAGGTACTAAAAATACACGTGATTTTGGGTGGGGGAGGGGGGGTAGTCCTAAACCTTACCACAAAGGGGGAGGGGGGGGGGTGTTTGTTATTTCTAGTTCTCATAGTTATGGTGTGTCTAAACATGGAGCGGCAAGGTGCGCGGCAGCAACACCCAGCGTTCTCAGGACACAACATGGCGCGGCATGCCGGACACGACTGCCTCGTTGGTCTAGTGGTCGCAAGCGCGACTGCTGGGTGTCAGGTCCAGGGTACGATCCCCAGGCAGTGCCGGATTAACCACGTAGCAACAGTAGCAATTGCTGCGGGCCCTGCGCGAAAGGGGGCCCCGCATATTTAAACCCACTCATCTCTGCCTGAGCGTAATTTTTTGAGTGAAACTTATCACGAGAGTCCAACGAAAGTGACAGCACTAGACTTATCGGCAACTTAAAATTGAGCATTTGTGAATTTAGCCAAAAGCCATAAATGCACTTAGAATGACATCATGCTTTCGCCAAAAATGCGAAAAAAAAATTCGCGCTCGCTTCGCTCGCACTACTGTTACGCTTTGTGCTATTCCAATCGATTATTTTCTTTTGTATATTCAAACAAACCATTTCATTACATTTATTTATTTAAGAAATTAAGCCTCAAAACTTAAATAACAATGAAAAGGTAATGATTAAAAAAACACGCTTATAATGCTAATTTTCACTTTTCAGGCGTGCCTTTTTATTTCGTGTTAGTTTCTTAGTTTTTACATGCTTTTGTGTTATTATTTATGTTTTGACGATCGCTCGATCGCTTTGAACTAATACAAAATCAGTGTAATACTACTGTTTTATAACAGTAAAATTAATAAGTAATGTAACTCAAGGGCCCCCTTTCATATTTGCTACGGGCCCCGCGCTGTCTTAATCCGACACTGTCCCGAGGTCGGGCAAAGCGTTATTGGGTTTTTAAATGTGGAATTTCTTAGTAGCAGCCCGGAGTCTGGATCTGTGCCCGGTTGATGGCAATAGGCTCGCCGCCCCCAATTACATGGGACACATGACGGCGAAATGAGGATGTACACCTCTGCCCACCCTTCGGGGAATATGGCGTGGTGTTATTATGTTCTCATAGTTCGGTTTGGTGTACTTCTATTTAAACAAAAACGAAAAAAAGATTTAATCAAAAAAGAAAGAAGTGTTTTGACAGTAGAGAGAGGAAATTTAAAAATTGTACAAATAGGTACTATTTATATTGTACATCTGACAGCACTGCCCCAAGTAGTTTGTATATGAAAAAATAAAGCTGGACAGGCCAATCATGGGTGGATGCATGGGCGCCGGGAGGAGGGTGCAAGGGGGTGCATGAAGAAAGCATAGAAAAAATGAAGTAATAAACATTTTATTATTTGATGAGATTAATTTGATGTAAATGCTTAATTTTGATTATTAGAGGTTGCTTGCGTGGATGTTGTTTATCGCATATTCCTTATTTTTCAGGATTAATATAGCCTATGTCATAACATAAGTCATGGCAAAACTGGAACTCACTACCTGCGTTTGTGTTCCCGAACGTGTACAATTTTCAGTTAAGAGTGAACAGGCTTCTGGGTAAGCTCGCTCCATCATAGACTTTGTCTCTGTCACCTTGACCAGAGTCAAGAGAAAACCCATATAAACTAAAAAAAAAAATTTGCACCAACTAAACACTGCTAGGTTATATTATAAACACAAGATAATTTTCATCATGATTTATTAAAAAAATACTTAACTACACTTAACACTATAGAGTTAAAATATCACATCATTCGTCTTCTATCATTTCCACCTCCTCTACTTCATCCTTCTTCTTGCCAGAACCAGATTTTCGTGCGGACACCATCTGTTTGTATTGTTCTAAAGATTCACCGAGAGGCTCGACGAATCTATCGAATTCGATATCTCTCATGGCGTCTAACACATCCTGGCCAGTTAAAGCCTTCCTTTTCTTGTTCTTCACAATGTTTGTTGCAGCCGAAGTTACGTATAAAACGAAAACCGACGCGGCTTTTGCAAGTCCTGTTCTCGCCTCTTTAGATATAGATACTCCTTCAGGTAAGGCCTCTTTTACTATCCTTGTGACTACAGTCATCGGGAGATTCAGGTCCTCGAGTTTTTCAGCCATTGTTTATTTATATTTATTGTTTATTTGTACGAAACAGAACTGAAACAGGCGGCAAAACTTTTTGACAAGTGAAAATGACATGACATTTTGTTTGACGTTGACAGTTGAGCTGACTTTAGGGATGTCAAATTATGATTAATATTTTCTACCAAACGTTTGTTCGTACCAAACATTTATTTATTTATTTATAATTACCCTTACAACTATTATAACAGGATATAAACATAATTATAAACGAGCAACGCAACGCGAGTGACATAGTCGGGAGTGGCCGTGCGGAACATTTCCTGTCTGTCAACTCGCCTAATTTTGTTTAATTTTAAATGTGTCAATGTTGTAGCTACAAGTGTAGAGTGTAGAATGCATATGTGTGAGACCCGCAATAAATGACAGACTTTTTTGTATTGAAAGAGAACGCACGCTAACGCCACTCCCGATCCCGACTGAGACGTCGACCGCGTTGCTCTAAGATACCAAAGCTGTTAGAACTCGTAGAATTAAAAATTCTGTTTATTTATAAAAATAAATTCAAATATCTGAAAAAGTCGCAGTCTATTCGGTTCACCAATCACAGTAATAATAAAAAACGACTAAAAGCAAAAACTACTAATAGCAATGAATTTAACTACCAAAAGCAATAAAAAAAACTACGAAAGAGCAATGAATCCGGCTATTAATATTGTGCTATTATAATTCCAAAGGCGCTTTGTAGATACCTACTTCACAGTTTTAATCATATCCGGTTAGCGTTAAACCAAAGATTACCTAAGTGGAAACCATGTAACTTTTATGCGCGATAAATTACGTTATCTTGATGACATAATAAGATTATCAACCGACATTGAAATTGTCATCTTTAGAATACCTACACTATTGATAGGGCAGAGTATGTAGAGAAAACAGTTATGGATGTTTGGTTTGGCCGCATGGAGAAATATAAATAGTGCGTTATCATCTTTATGTATTTTGTGGGAGGGGGATACCCTTTGGTTAATTGCACTTCATTTAGTCTCGTAGATCAAAAAATTAGGGACACCGTTAAAGAAGGGATCAGTTTGCAACGAACCCAGCACGTTGCATTGATTGCTAAGTTCTAGTATTTCTGTTGACCTTTTTTTTTTTCTTGGGTAAATTCTCATGGATGCCTTTCGCTCGGGGAAGGCGAAGGGGTATGCCGGACTCTTACCGGCTAAAACCCACGGTGTTCTTTCTCCTAACTCTTGGCCGGGGTCGCGCGATTCGCAGCTGCATGCACCGCGACCCCGGCAGGTTTCAGTCCACCAGCCCCTGGCGGGCCTCTTCTTCTGGGGGGCCTTGTGTTACGTCCTCCTGAGTTACTGGTTGGGTGACGGGTCCCCTAACCCGCCGCCCGCAGCCCACACACTACGGTGGCCGGAGATCGCCGTACGCCCTCCGGCGCCCGATGCGTCTGGCGCGGAAAGGGAGAGTGGCAGCTGCCTCTCTCTCCCTCTCCGCTCCCTCCTTGATCGCCATCACCTCCTCGCAGAAGGAGGCGACGGCTTCCCACGCACTCTCGCTCCCGACCATGGACAAAACCACGGCCGGAAGCGAGAGGTCACCACCGACCGCCGCGACTAGTTCGCAGCGCTGCGTCGCCCACACAGCGCGCGCAGGACACGCCTGCAGCGTGTGCAGCACCGTGTCCTCGGGGCAGTCGACGCAGTGGTGACTACCGGGCGTCTGCTCCCGGCCTATATGACACAGACACTTCCCGAAACAACCATGTCCCGAGAGTACCTGCGTACCCGAGAGATGTCGTGCGGTGTTCCACAGGGATCGGTCCTGGGGCCGCTTCTGTGGAACATCGGATACGACTGGGTGGGATTCCTCCGCGGCGTTGGCGTGATTTCTGTTGACCTACCCTAACCTGCCTCAATGGCTAGGATGCATCTCGGCACATAATGATAGATAGATAGAATACGCTTCATTGTACACCATATCAATATAAAAAACAAACACAATTTAACATAGGGTACAATGGTACAATGGCGGTCATAACGCGCAATATCTTTCAGACAACTTTGGGATGGATTAAGAACAAGTGAAAGATAGATCAAGGCAGTTTGTGGTGTACTACTGCACGATAATAACTATACATATAATTAATTTTTGGCATTATTGTCAAATTAGAAATAATAAATTAATTATCTTTAGTTTTGGTAGGTACCTTCCCGAGCCTAAACAAAAAGCCAATTCTGCTAACAAAATTGTTAAAAATTACAATCGAACCGCAACTTAACCACGATTGTTTGACTTTTTTTGTTATTGAGTTAACGTTCATGCGGCCGTGGTTTACCTACTGTGTTTCGATTGCGATTGGCGGGTGAATATTCGAAATTCGAATTACTTACCTTAACATTTTTTAACAAATCTACACACATCAAAAGTGTCTAGGGATCAAGCATTTTTATGCGGATTTCTTGAGATTGAGATGTGGCTTTGTAATAAATTTATGATTTTATAAATTTATATGGATCCTTTTTGGTGCATTTCATAATTTGAATCAGGAACTGTGAATCAAATTCGAGTAAAAGATGAAAATCAGCTGTCAATATTTTCCCTATAAAAACATACAACGCATTGAAGACATTATTAGTGCTACTGTTTCCCTACTACTGATTAAAACCAACGTTATTATGGAGCGGCGACGTCATTTAAGCAGGGAAGAAATGCTCAGAGCCGTGGGAATGATAGAAGCTGGTTCCCGGCAACGTACTGTGGCTTTAGCTCTGAATACAAGTCAGAGTGTTATCAGTCGACTTTGGACACGTTACCGAAGCACTGGTACCGTGGCTGAGCGCCATGGAGGACGGTATCGCTGCACCACACGGAGACAAGACCGATATATTCAAATCTTAACTCGAAGAGCTCCAACAATAACCGCCATGATGTTAGCCGTGAGGCTTCATCACTCTTCAGGGAACTTAATTAGCGACCAAACAGTCAGAAACCGCTTGCATGAAGTGAACCTTCATTCCCGAAGACCGCTACGGGTACCACCTATAGCAATGCACAATCGTAGGATTCGATATCAATGGGCTCTTGGACACAGAAATTGGGCAGAAGAACAATGGCGTTTCGTGTGCTTTTCTGATGAGTCTCGTTTTGGTATGAGACCGGATACAAGACGTATACGACACTGGAGAACCCCTGGACGCCAACAGCGATTAAAATCCTGCCAGGAAGTCCATCCTTATAGTGGTGGAACCATCATGGTATGGGCGGGTATTTGGATCGGCGGAAGAACTGAGTTGATTTGGATCAGAGGCAACCTCAACGCTCAAATTTATACTGAGACGATTGTATCAGACGTCATCGTTCCTCTACAAGCGCAAATCGGTCCCTTATTTCAGTTAATGCATGATAATGCACGACCGCACACCGCAAGAGTTGTAAGACAGACTCTCGCCGCAGCTAACATCAATGTCCTGCCCTGGCCTGCTCAGTCGCCAGACTTGAACCCGATTGAGCATGCATGGGATATGCTACAGAGAAGAGCTCTGCCGAATATGGAGGGTATCCAGTCGCAAGAAGACCTTTTTTTGTTGTTGCAACGAACATGGGCGGCCATTCCACAGCGTGATTTGGATGAACTCAAACTCAAAACTCAAAACTCAAAACTCATTTATTCAAAATAGACTAGAATGACTTAGTTCTTTTTGAACGTCGATTTTACAATATAGACATCCCCCAAAAAGCCCTCCCTTCACCGCTTCCTAGTGTTTTTGCTGTGAAGAAGAAACGGCGCAACAAACTCCCCAGCAACACAGATATGTCTGTCAAGTGAATAAATTAATTGACTCTATACAAAGAAAATCATAATATTTTTTACAATAATAAAATTATGCACATAAAGGAAAAGTAAAAATGAAAATAGTACATAAGTAGGTATATAAATAAATTCTGTATGAATTGAGATAAATCAAAATCGTATCTAAATAATATAGATACTTATCTAAACAAACACATAAAAACTAATGGTTTCCAGGGAAGCCACATGTGCAGAAAAGAATTAGCGCCACACGTCCCTATCGTCAACATAGTCGTTTATCTTATAGTATGCCTTTTTAATGAGAACTGATTTAACGTATGATTTAAATTTGCCATCGGTGAGATCCGTAATTGTTTTGGGAAGCTTGTTATAAAATCTAACACAATTTCCTAGGAATGACTTATTCGTCTTGGATAATCTAAATTTAGGGACTACTAATTTATGTTTGTTCCTAGTATTTATATTATGAACGTCGCTTTTAACATTATACATTGGCAGATTTTTACGTACAAACATAATATTTTCAAAAATGTAAAGGGAAGGCATCGTCAGAATATTAATCTCTTTAAAGAAATCTCTAAGCGACTCCCGAGGACCCATATTATAGATCGCGCGGACTGCCCTCTTCTGTAATATAAATATCGAGTCGCGATCGGCCGCTGCCCCCCACAGCAGAATACCATATGACATAATGCTGTGGAAGTACGCAAAATAAACAAGTCGGGCAGTAGGTATGTCAGTTAGCTGTCTAATTCTTCTGACTGCAAAAGCAGCAGAACTTAACCTACTAGAAAGGGCAGTTATATGAGCTCCCCACTGTAATTTGGAATCTATTGTTATGCCTAGAAATACCGTTTCATCTACTATGTCCAGTTTACTGCCGTCAAGCGTTATGTTTACTCCTACATGAGGAACGTTTGGCAACGAGAACTTTAAACATTTCGTTTTAGTGGCATTCAATAAAAGATTATTTGCAGCAAACCATTTAGAAAGAGCGGATAAACTACTATTTACATTTAAAAGATCTATGTCTTTCCTATTGATTTTAAAAATAAGGGAAGTGTCGTCCGCAAACAAAATTATATCAGATAGTGCTGACATCATGTAAGGGAGATCATTAATATAAGCTAGAAACAGAAAGGGGCCCAGAATTGAGCCCTGTGGCACACCCATTTTTACTAGAGACCCTGAAGATGTTATGCCAGATATGCCTACTTTTTGTTGTCTTTTGGAAAGATAGGATAACACCAGTTCCAGCGGACGTCCACGAATACCGTAGTGATTCAACTTACAAATGAGCGTTTTATGATCCACGCAATCAAAAGCCTTGGAAAGATCACAGAAGATGCCAACAGCATCCTGTGACCCTTCCCAAGCCTCCAAGATATGAGTGACTAACTTCGCACCTGCGTCTGTAGTCGATCTACCCTTCGTGAAGCCAAACTGTCGATCGTGTAAAATCCTATTTTTATTAAAATGTGACAACATCTGTTCAAGCATAATTTTTTCAAAAATCTTACTTATTGATGGAAGAACTGAAACAGGTCTATAATTATAGGGATTATGCTTACAGCCTGATTTAAAAATTGGGATAACTTTGCTGTGTTTCATCAGATCAGGGAAATTACCGCTATCTATACTAAGATTAAATATTTTTGCAAGAGTCGGGGCTATACAAGCAATAATGGATTCAAGTACTTTAATAGAAATACCCCATAGGTCTTCAGTGTTTTTAATATTTAAGCTTTTAAAAGTTTTTACAACTGCAAATGGTGTAACATGTTTAAACTCGAAATTTGGAATATCTTTAGAAAAGAATTGTTTCAACAACGATTCTGCTGCTGATGGTGACGAGTCAAGTGACTTCGTGACTTCAATTGGTATATTTGAAAAAAATAATTCAAATGCATTAGCAACTTCTACCTTTTCCGATAAAGTTTTATTTTCAATTTTCAAAGATATTTCAGGATCCCTAGGATTCACTTGACCAGTTTCAGTGTTTATAACTTTCCATACCGCTTTTATTTTATTTTTAGATTTACTTATTTTACTACTGATTAATTTTGATTTAGCAAAAGTACATACCTTCTTAAATAATTTTGAATAGTTTCTGACATAATCATGAAAAGATTTATCAGAACTAAAAGACTTTTCATAGTATAAATCATAAAGGACATCTCTACTTTTTCTTATACCTTTTGTGGCCCATTCATTGAAGCTACATTTATTGTTAAATTTAATATTCTTTAAAGGGCACGATTTATTGAATTCTTGGCATATTATATGACTCATTTTGAGTATGCCAAACCGATGTTCTTGTGTTGTTAGTGTTCGCGGTAGAAACACGGATTATTAATTGTTTAAGTTACCCAATAAAATTTTAAAGAAAACTGTTATTTCAGTCTTTTTTTCGAACTTTTGTGTTAGTGGTTCAAATGTCAAAAATCCCTTTATTAGGAAAATGGCAAATTTCTTTATTAATGCAAAGGTGACTTGGTTTATCGTTACTGTGACAAACGAAAACACTTTATTTGATGAATCCTTAAAGAAAATTTTAATTAATATCAATCAGGAGAAAAGTTATTGCAAAAATATATGTTGATCCCTAGACACTTTTGATGTGTGTATTTTCTTTTGGTTTTTTAACGTTAAAGTAGTTTCAGATTGTTCCGTTTTTATTCTTGTCTTATTGCTCAGTAGTATAATAGTTTGAGTTTCATTATCATAATTGGAGTTTTAAACATCTGCTTTCTTAACTTTGCGATGATGATAATGACTTTCTTAAGTTTTGTTAATGTTTTTTCGAATACCTACTCACCCTATTTAGAATAGTTAATTAATGCTATACGGAATAAACCTTTAAAATACAAATTTCATTTCAAATTGAACACGGTTTAATTACTTTTAATTTGCTATAATCATTGTCTGTATTTTATAACTACCTAGTAATCTTTTGTCCTTGTCCGTCTCCATATAAAATTATCAAATCAAGATTATAGCTAGCTGCGCTACTAAGAATAAGAATCAACCGCAATCTTTTTACTAATAGGTCGTTGACCCGAAAATACCGCAACACAACAAAGACAAAATATGTAAATATTGATTTTCAAAGCACCCCTGTAAGCATAGTAGTGATTAACTAACTATTAGAAGCCATTAGTATTTGACGAAAATCTTAAATAATAAGATTAAGGATAATTTTAATGAGATTAAGATGTTTTTTGCTACGCAATTACCTATGTTGTGGAAGCAAATACACATTGCGCAAACTCAAATAAGCACGCCATTTTGTAACTTGCCTAGTATGTTAGTCTGTCAGTGCGGCACCGGCATTGCTCGGACGGGGACGTTAACGCGTGCCTTTTTATCGATTTCCTCGCAAGTGTATGACACAGTGTTATTTTGATGTTTTTTTGACCGAAAACGTGACAAATAATACGATGTCACATCACTAGACCGTACGTAGTTCGCGTGTTGTCGTGGTTTCATATTGTTTTAATTCTAATTTTGTGGTTGACTGAAAACATCGCTGTTATGTGCGATGATAATGGAATTGTTTTTGGAATTAATATGAGGTGAGGTTTATGTTTTATTCATTAATTTTCGTAGAGTGTAATCGATTATCTTAAATCGATAACTTAAGAGTACCGCCCCCATCCTTATTGTATTCCGGGCATTATCGGGTTCTATTTTCAAAATATTTTTTTTAATTAATAGCGAACTTTGTTTTTTTTTTATTTTAATTCCTAAGATTAATATTGTAAGACAATGTGTACACTGTCTTCATAATCATTATTTTATTTATTCTGAATTAATCTCCTGTATGATAACAGTGATAAAGTAATGACAGTTATATCATGTTTTACTTAATCGTTAAGTAGGTACCTATAAACAATATTGTTTATATTATTAATACACGTAGTTGTATTGTTAATATTCTTATTATTTTATCATCTTATTATAAACTATGCTCGCGGATCGCGGTTTCGCTTCTGCGAAAGCGAAACAATTACTTAATTTTCAATTTATTTATTTATTTTTATATGAGAATGGGCCTATGTATGATTATGGGTGCCGTTAGTTAAAAACATAGGAACCTACGCCGTAAGAAAGAAATATCCATAAATATATTTTATTCTGTGGGAATCGAACCCGCAAAGCTACGTAGGTACAACTTAGTGCAGACCACCACTTTGCCATTCGGGTTGTCATATGTATAAAGTTTGTTATAACGTCTGTGTACAATGTATTTTTACAGGGTGTTAAATAATGAATTCTAAGAATATTGTGAATACTTTCTTAGAACAAGTTTTCGTTTGCGTTTTTTTTATTATTTCTGACCATATGTACAATCAAAATTTTAAGTTCTTTAAATTGAAATTTTTTAACACCTGTATCATTTATTTATGATTTTTCACGGTTTTCTCACGTACATTTTTTGGGATTGCCCAACTAGTTTTGGTCAAATATCTATAGATATGAGAGAGAAATAAATATCTCTGAATCCGCGCGGGTTCCGCGGCCAACATTCACGTTCAAAAACAAACTAAATAATACTAGCCTATTTTGAATAAACGTGTTTTAAGTTTGAGAGAACGAACGAACAAAACCCCCATTTTTGAGTACCCCCCCGTTTTTGCTCTCCCTAGGACAAATCCGGGGAAACCCAAACGCATGGCAGCCCTAGGTATACGTACTATACTATTGTCTGCTTTTCAGCTATGTGCGTGACGGCCATGTTTAAAGAATCAGATGCAAACATCTCATTCAAGCTTCCAGCACAAATATACACTCCGTAACGACTCGTTCAGTGTGTATAATTTTATCTTACCGACTGTTGATAAACCGGCGACCTTCAGGCGAATTCGATAGACCTAACATTACAGGCGAGTTCCTATAAGTTACTAATCGTCATTGGTTAGAACTACGTTTCGTTAACTTCGTCAATAGTGAAATGTAGGTTCTGCAGAGGGCAGATAAACGTTACCGTTTTAAACTAAACTAACACCTAGGCAGAAAATCACCTCCATCTAGAAAGCTAGCTACGCCCATGCTTCTTTAAGTAGATAAATGAGTAACCAGCAAGCACATTTATTACTTTTTTAATTTAAGACTGCCTCGCGCTAGGATTTCTGCTTTATATGGGTTCGTTTACAGACACAAATCTTCAATCTTCACAATTTCACATGCACAAACACAATTACCGGTAGGCCATTCAAATATTTGTTCCGTGCGGGAATCGAACCCGCGACCCGTAGCGGAGAAAGCCAATCACGTAAGGAACCACTGCGCCAAATGTGTCGTCGAATTTAAATTTAAAATTGGCTCACGAGTTTATTCAGTATCACAATAAAAAAGGCTACCATAGGCAACAAAACGATTAGTTTTTGGTTATAGTAACATTAGGAATCGTGCGTTGAGCAGTCGCTTTTTACGACAGTCGACACTATGCGCGAAGCAAAAATCCTACTAGGGTTTTACCGCGCTGGAAACACCTGGGGGCTTACTATGACCTCTTAAAGCAGGACAGAAGTTGCCTGGAAGTTGAATTGCCCTGCTTTTTTGCACTATGACATCGTTAGAGCAGGGATGCGGCAGGCCTGCTACGTTGACGTTTACGAAATCCGTTCACCTTTTTTTTGTGTAGACTTTTCGTACCATGAACAAGCATTACCGCTCAACTTGGTTCAATAGTCGTTCACCTATAGTACCTACTGTCAAGGTACGATTTTTAGCGATTCAGAAGCAGGCCTGCTTTTGAACGGAAGTTGGCTGACATTTGAGCGTTTTCATAAGAGGCCATGGTAAGCCCCCTGCTCTACCCAATAGAATTCGTACTTTTAACCCTTAGGACATCGCGGCCAATGACTCTAAACTCTCGACCGCCAGTCCAACGCTATTATCACTTTAGATAGAGGCACGTTTTAACTAATAAATATTTGGAAAAAAAAACGAATCTATACTCAGTTACCTATTATTACATGTGCTTCAACTGTGTAGAATCACGAAGCGAAATTGGCAACATTGTAGCTATACTTATTGTAAAAAATAAAACGTGCATTGACATAACTATTAAAATGTTTTTATATGTATATGGCACTTGTCCCACCGCGAACGATGAGCGAGCAGCGAGTAGAGCTAGAAACGAGTTGGCGAGCAGCGAGAAGCGAGTGTGTAGTACCGATAGTTTTGTTGCTGGGCTATAAGCGAGTGTGCGAGTACGACGGGCGATTACTCGCACTACTCGCAAATAACTGCTGAGTGGTCTCTCGGCGTGAGTTCTGACCGCCAAGCGAGCATCGCTGAGCAAGTATCGCTGAGCGAGTATTATCTCTGATATCTTGTCGCTCAGCGACAAACTAGTGGAGCGAGTCCTCCCCGGCCGTGTAAACAGTCAGCGATGAACTATTAATATATGCATTTCTTTTGTTTACACGGAATGTATATCTATTATACGTTTCTTGAGCGAGAAAATAGCCGATAGTTAGTCGCTTCCTCGCCGGCGGTGGGACAGCTGCCTAAGACCACATACATTAGCAACGAACTCTGAAATAATTCGTGTTATTATCAATATTTAATTATAATAGTGTATACGTGTCCATATAAAATGTATGCTGAGCGATATCGTTGTGCTATTAGATACAATACCTATTTGCTATGTACACACGGCTACAGATCAAGCTACACATTTCCAGTATAAGCTGATCGAGCATTGCATTGGATTTCCTTACAGTGAGAGGTCAGTGTAACCTGGAAATGTATAGCTTGATGTGTAGCCGTGTGTACATATTATTATAGTGTAGTTTAAACTGCGCTTTACTGGGCTACTGCTGGCGGCTGTCCCCGAGTTCTAAATTCAATTTTCAACTCGATAAAAAAAAAACTTATCATGAAATATTTCACAACTTTTTTCTACCCTGCCGACCGAAAACTTAACGCGTGACACCACCGTAAGTTTTCCAAAAACAGCAAAAAACAATAAATTTACTGCTTTTTGGATATTCATTCGGTTTTGAATTAAACAACAATAAAAAAGCAACTTGTGTACTGTGTACCTACCACAGCAAAAAAGACATTCCATGTATTTCCATAGATTAAATATTTACGGCAGTTTTTATCAGCTCCAACTTGTCATTGGAAACAAGTTATTCAGCCTTGAAATATGTTACTACTATTATGAACGTCTTTTATTCATTTAAATACTTATAAATTATACGGTTAGTCGGAAAGAGGGTGCTAATCCGCGGGCCACATAAAGTATCATTGATTATTGTTTTAAAACAACAGTTTGACAGCCCAGCCCAGAGTCTGAATTTGTGCCCGGTTGATGGCAATAGGCTCGCCCCCATATACCTCTGCCCAATCCTTCGGGGAATACAAGCGTGATGATATTGTATGTATATAACTTGGTTTTTAATTAACAATTATAATTCCGTGACAATCATTATTCATTAAATTTTTTCCCGCGCAAATTGAGATAAAAAAGTAATGACTGAAAACAAGATGATTGTGATTACTCGGAGCTCAAAGCATTGTCTTTTCAAATTAGATAAAGGTATGATTTTTAGTGCAGTAGTATTTTAAACTACAAAGTACTTATGAGTGTTAACAGTGTGTATTGTCTCGGCCACTCCAAATAGGAAAATAAAATAACTTTAAGAAAAATAAAAACTGACTTTAAAAAAACTGAAAAGAGTAAAATAGTTAGGTACCATATTATAAAATTAATAGTACTTACTTATCAGGCTTCAATTTGGTTCAGTGCGGATTTGCACCGACTTCTGAAACTGTTAATTTTATAATATTATGGTTATTTTTTACCCTTTTCAGTTTTTTTGAAGTTGGATATTCTTTTTTTTAAGTTATTTCATTACCAGGGGTAATTCTCATGAGTATCCTTCATCCCCGGGGAGACTTATGTTGGGGACTAACCAACTAAAACTCACCATAGAATGCAATTATTATGTAAGTACCTACTTATTAGTTACTTGTCTCTCCGAGCCTCCGAGGACCTATGGTTCGGGTACCGAGATTCGCAATTGCATGCACCAAAATCCCGGCAGGGCGGTTGCATATAAATATAATTTACATACAAAATAAAAAACCATAATTAACATAAGTACACGTTTATACTCGTGTAACGTTATAATTATGAATTGTCCAAAAAGTCAATGGCGTCACCGTGGCCTTGGTCCAAAAATGGAGGTTACGTGGTGGACATAACGAACTTTACGAACGAAAGGTTAACAACCAGAAATTCTAGTTTTTTTTTTGTTGACCCCGCATGCATTCTCATCTCTTGAGCGGAATATTTAATCTATGGAATTCGTTTTTTTTTGTTAGCTAATTGCAACTTTGGCGCGAAATTATTTCACCTCACTGAATTTGAATATAGAATTAGAATTATCTTTCCACGCATGTTGATTAATCATTCTCATCATTCATTGGTTTTTGGTCACTTACAGCATGGAGTTGACATGTTGTATTAAATAAACAACATTGGGTCTAAGTTTAAGCCCGGCCAGCACCTCTATCTTTTGTAATTCATGTGCGGATTAGAATTTGATTTTTAATTGCGTTAACGGCGTTTTAGTCTTTGTCGCAAAATATTTTTCATTAATTTTACTGGCTAGTTGCTTAGAATTTTCATCGTCAAAGTGGTAATAAAACAACAGCAAATCTACCAACATTGCGACCGTAGGAAGCGCATAGTTTTTACGAAATCGCCGAATTTTAAGTGCTAAATCCGACGGCGACACGATGTCTGCATCAGCCGGGTATTTCTTCAGTTTCGACATTATTTGCGCAATTTTGGTACGAAAAGCATAATTTCATTTTTATTAGAATTTGATTGCTTTACGGCGTTTGGCATTGTTTTATTTATCAGATAGGTGAAAGGCACGCATTTACTTCAAAAATTGACTGAGTTATTGCCACTAAAAATATGTGACAAGCTACGGTAATGAACCCTACCCTCGGTAATGAATTCTTAGGTATACGGTGATGAAATACAAAGACATGGTAATGATACAAAAAGATGTGAATATAAAAAAAACAAAGGTACCATAGATTATCAGTCATTGTTTTATTCAAAAATCGTCATAACAAAATTACTAATAGTTCTTCCATAATTGAATGGTTTTGGTAACAATCAGCCTTCCAATGTCTTATTAAACGATTCCGATTTTGATATTCGGCATGCAATCACACAAATGCCTAATGTCAAAAATCTGAATGACTAAATAACAAATAATAATAAAAGTCTTCCATAAATTAATATTTTTGGTAATCAGCCTTCTTGATAAGGATATTAATCAGACTTTGATAATAAGGGACTAATTACTTATTCAGCTCAATTCTGCTTGAGTCTATACGAGACACGAGTTTTGCATGGAGATGCGTACGCGCTGAACGGATGCGTACCCATCTCTATACAAAACTGGTATTTTCTATAGACACAAGCAGAATAAGTGTAATTAGTCCATAAGAGTACAACAACACAAATAAAATTTAATGTACCAAAAATCAACAAGATGAAATTATTTTAAACTTCCGCGTCGAATCATGATGAAGTATTTTTCAAACTGTTTTTGTTTTAAGTATTTTTTATATAAGTATTCATTTATATAATTTTAGCAAATTATGTATTTACGTTTTTTAAAAAGACAATTTTACTTGATTCCTGCTGCATTATCTTTGCCAGTCTTTTTTCCTACTCCTTTTCCTTTATATTTACCTTTCTCTCGATGTTGATTTTCAAGAATATTTTCTTTATTTTCTCTCTTTTCTAAATCAACGTCTGGGTCGTTTTCACATTTATCGAAATCAGATATAAATTCCTCAAATTTATCACAGTATGACCTGCTTTCAGAACCAATAAAAGTTGAGTTTTGCCAATCGCCAAATTTTCTAATTGCAGATAAAGTGTGCACCTTCTCTGGTGATTTAAATTCCCTTGATGTGGAGGCTTTTTGAGGCATAGCAGGAAATAATATTATGTCTCTAGCTAGACCTTCCTGTTTTATATTGTTTGAATGCAACTTCTTACGCCGTTTACTCGGGTATACGGTTCGTATGAGTTCTGGACTATAACTGCCTGATTGTTGTGGTACCTCATAGATTTCAGGAATGGGATTAAGTGCAGGTACAGGTATAGTTAACGTATTATCTTCAAGTGTTGGTTCTTTGTAAACTTGGGTAGGTACTAATTTTTCGAAGCTGTGAATACCGAGATGGTAATGTTGACACACATCCTCTTGACACCTAAAACAGCTTCGGCTGCGCATCTCTAACCGATCTCTTTCAGAGCCACACCTCCAAATAACTTGGTGGACGGCCATAGTTCCTTTAAAAGATGGAACGCAATTAGGCATTATTACTTGCTTTTCGTGTATGTCTGAATTTGTGATCTCCAGGATTTTGATATTTGGCAGGTTTGCTCTTGTAATTTCAACAAATTTGGAAAATGTCCCAATGTCTGTTCCTGTGTTGACAATTCTGTCGGCTGTTCTTTTGACTACCGCTCCGAGGCCATCTGGAGCACCTTTTCCATGTCCTACTTCCATATAATTCCAGGTTAACTTGCGAAGTGCTATAAATTGTTTTTCCAATTGAGTCAGAACATAAAACATGTTTCGGTTCCTGTATTGGCTGCTGGGACTATCGCTATAAAAGTGCAGAGTATCAATAAAAGGTGATATTTCAGAAATTTGACTCAAAATCGGGCCCAAGTGTGCCCAAATTGCAACAGCTGTGTGTTTCAAATTGTCGGATACGGTGCAAACTGAGTAGGTTTTTAACTCAGACGTTTCGAAGTCTTTGATATATATCACTACAGTGTGAATAGAAACTTCTTTTCTGCTACCGCCAAAATGAAACGACTGAATCTCGGTGTGATGTTTAAGGGCGTAGTTCTCACTAAAATCTAAATGTATCACAGCTTCGTTTATATGAATATTATGTTTTAGTTCTTTAAGAGTTTTATTTTGTACAACAACAGTAGCGCAGTGAGGCAAAAAATGTGTGATAACCTTTTCTAACTTATGAATAACATCTAAAGGTGGTGCATAATTTTCAGTTTTAGCCCAAAGAATGTTATGTCTTATTTTTCCATCCTGCTCATAGGTGTTAGGAGTCTTACGCCATTCAAAATATTTGATTTGCATATCATTGCTAAATGCTAAATACTCAATTACTTTATGTTCACATATCGAACATTTACGATCTAAGCACGCCTCATTATATCTATCACAACAAAGGGTGTTTAAAAGGTCATGATTCGTTTTTATATTTGTGATTTCTGCCTTATTTAGAGCCTTTATTAGTAGCTCTGAATTGCAGTGATAAATACATTCACACGTGTTTCTATTTGGCTTGGGAAATAAAACCCAAAATGGCCTTAATTTACAGAAAAAAGTGTAAGACACAGAAATGTTTTGGTTTTCAATGCAGAATTTTTTGTACAAATTTTTAAGAGTATCATTTAAGTACCTTTTTTGTTTTCTGTTCTTCTTTCTAGTAATATACTCCTTTATGCCTGGTACCACTCTCGTATTCTCGTCTTCATTAAAAAAGTACTTAATTTTTTTTGCAACTTCCTTTTCTTTTTTTATGTTAAAATGTTTTTCGACCTTTTTTTTGCCTATTTTTCTTGTCGGTAGTTTTTCATCATTCCCTGTATTCATTTTAGTATCTATTATCTTTTTTTTATATGTGTTTAAAAGTCTCTTCAATTTCTTGTTTTCTTTTTTTACATTGCAAAGCTCATCTTTCATTTTTTTTATGTCTCTATCTCTTTGATATCGTACATGTCTTATTTTTGCTCTTAATTTAAAAGTCATATCTGTTTCGCTTTCGTAATTAATGGTCCCAGTTTCCTTTATAGTAGAATTTGATGGAACTGAGTCAAGGGGATCATTCCCACTATTTTCGCAAGGCTCGTCTTGTGATTTTTCGATGTCCAAAACAACATTTTCAATTTGTTTTTCTAATTTTTTTTTATGTATATATTTCTTGCTATTAACTCTCCATCTTCTACGTCTATCTCTTTGAGCACGTGGTGTTAAATCTTTAATACTAACAATTTTGTTTTCAGATTTTCTCTTCAAGTATCTTGCTTTTTCCTTTTCTTTTTCAATATTATATAATTCTTCGTTTTCTTTTAAAGCAGCGTAGTGTTTACGCTTAGCTATTCTTCTTCTAGCTAAAATTTCCTCTTTTGTCTTCTTAGGACGTGCCATTTTTAACTGAAATATTAAGTATATTTATTTAGCAACAATATAAATAGTAATTTCCTAACCGCCTTAAAAATAATTTATTTTAAAAAGTATTAAATAGAAGTTGAGTCATTACCGTATTTTTCATTCATTACCGTGACCTCAAAAAGGTTACGGTAAACGACGGTAATGAAGGACACGGTTATGAAAATTATGCACTTTTAGGTTATTTTACATTTTTCTATAAACAGTACATGCCATCTACACATTCAAAAATGAAAATGAAACAGAACCTAATGAATTGATATAACAACAAGATACCAAGTTTATTTACGTATCAAGATGTAAGCGGACTTGTAATGAAACACAAAATGGACAAAACACTGTCAATACTCACACCGATAGTAATTTATGGCGCGAAATCTTGCGTACCTCCTTCCACTGTTACGTTTGCCGGTCGACTGAAGAGCAGGGGGGCGGCAGTTCACTTTAAGGCGGTATGATCAAAGGTTTTTGTCGCGTAAATTCGGTTTACCGTCATGGTTCTGGTAGTGAGTTTTGCGCCGTTACAAAATTTTAAAAACACATTCGTCCTTAATTTATTTATAAATCTACGGGTTAGTTTATTATTATGAAATAAATAAAGATTAAGTTATGCGACACATTCGCCAATTTAACGTTATTAGCGCTAGATTTCCTATAATACTAATAAATATATCAAATCTAGTAATGAAACAGGTCCCTGTAATGAGTTTTTGGGTTATTTATATTAAAATTCATGCATGATTAATACAGAAACTCAAAAAAAAAATACAGCGCTTATTAAAAATCGTAGGTTTGCATGACATACATTTAATGAATCGAGTTTAAACCTAAGTTCCAATTTTTTACGCACTAGAACTTGTGAATTTGGTATACTTTGAATATTTACTCAGCCGCTCCGTTCGCCCTACGGTATGGCTGACCCTGGGGGTCTACTAAGCACGAAGTCCGTGGTTTCGGCCTTAGTTACGAGCGTTTCCTACTCAATATCACCTACGGACATACGATTATTTCGGGGCCCGAACTAAGAATGAATGACAATACGATTTGACAGTTGTCCCTACTACCGATGTGTTTTTGCCCGTCCGAAAAGTTGAACTTGACACTTGTTTTGTTCACTCCTACGTTTCGGGCTACTTTTGGACGGGCGATTAACTTCGTTGACGGACTTAGGGAATAGGCCCTCTGGTTTTGTTTTTGCTAAAGCTATACTTTAGCTATTTCAAATGTCTTTCAAAATGTTTTTCGGCCCTGGTGCTCAAACTGAACTATACTAAAGTGTAATTGGCGCCCTTATGACGACCCGGTCATGATCCATCGAGCTCTCCCATCGTAGAGCGGGTCGTTTCTTCAGACTCCAGAAGTCCGGAGTCACACCGATAATTCAGCCCTCATCAAGCTGTCTCCCCCAAGTAAGTCCACGCCAGCAACGCCCTAAGCCGAGGTCCGAGTCCCACTAGGGGTCGCCCCTAGTGCTGTGGTTGCAGGTAGTCATGATGTTAGTGTAGTACAAGTAGTTAGCTTAGGTTAAGTATTTTACTCCCCCCCATTGGCTGGAGACCTTTCAGGTCTCGTCAATAACTGCCCGGTTACGTAGAAATGGTCCCTTAGGATTACTTACAGCAGTCCAACAGAAAAAAAAAACTTATGACGAGCCTACGATTTTTCGCAGTCCGTCCACACCCCATTTTGGGTCATTGGGTCATTACCCATTATCTCTTAACGTCTGTAATAGCTTTTTATACCTATCTAATGCCCTCATGTCTATGGAACCACGGGACTGACCCTCGTCAAACAGACATGGGGCAGGGACGTCACTTGTCATGAATGTGTCGCCATTTTCGACGTGATTTTCGGGGATTTTGTTTTGTGGACAGTTTGTAAGATACTGTAGATTTTTATGCGTTTTTTTTTGTCGAATATATATGCCACCATTGTCTATTCCTGTGGGTATCAGTAGAGACTGAGGTCTTTTTCCACGGCTCATGACATCACAGGACAAAATATGTGGTGACTAGTACTGTTGCCTAACTAGTGTTGTCGATAGTTTTGCCTTTTCGATAGTTGCTCAAAATTCAATAGTATTGTGCATAATTATGATGACTAAAATCCGGCTACAAAAATATCGAATCTGGTTCAACTATCAATAGGGCAAAACTACCGATAGGTACTGTCGATACTATTGATTGCTCTTCATCAGTAGTATTACTTAATTCTTTCGATAGTATTGTTAAATTCCAATACTATTTACTATCGATATTGTTACTAATTTTCGAAGTCACAATTGTCTTGACAACCCATGACAACCTATCGAATGACAATCGATAGTTGGGCAACACTATTTTTAGGGTTCCGTACCCAAAGGGTAAAACGGGACCCTATTACTAAGACTCCGCTGTCCGTTCGTCTGTCACCAGGCTGTATCTCATGAACCGTGATAGTTAGGCAGTTGAAATTTTCACAGACGATGTGTTTCTGTTGCCGCTATAACAATAAATACAAAAAAAAAAAACAGAATAAAATAAATATTTAACAAACGTGATTTTTTTGCCGTTTTTATAGATAATTTTACGGAACCCTTCGTGCGCGAGTCCGACTCGCACTGGGCCGGTTTTATTTCTATAAACCGTTAAAAACCCCTAGGGTCTTATTACAAAAGATGGTTTAAACCAAGACTAAGGTAAACTCAGGTTTAAAATATACCCATCACTTTCTTATGTCATATAACAAAAAGAGACGGGGCTACCCTAAAACCAGGGTTTTTCTTAGACCATCTTTTGTAATAAGGCCCCTAGTGTTGTGACGTTTCGTGGTGTTAATTGGAGTTAATCAATTAGAAAGCGGCCAATTTTTTATTTAAAATAATAACACCTATTTTAGTAAATATTGGGATGTTATTAAAAGAACCTCCACGAGTGACGAGACTTAAGTACGTCCGGCGCACCCTGGGCAGTCAGCCCCGCTACCAACCTTGCTGACTGGATAATCTTCACGACATGAGCTATTTTCATATACCACGTGCCGGACACGAAATAAACAGTATGACTGGTCAGTTGCTTTACATCCGAAAACCATGAATTTTGCTCTTAATTCTGTCACAACTTTTACGGACAAAGTCCGAATTCGTGAAAAAATAATCAGCTGTTCCATACATTTTTAACCGACATAAAGAATAAGAAAAGAAGGAGGTTCTCAATTCGTCTGAATGTTGTTTTATCGAAATTGATTCAGCGCTTTTTGAAAAAATCAACAAAAACAAAAAAGTAATACATTTAAGATGTTGGTTTGTGGTTTCGTTTAACAAAAGTTTTGATGAGGACTTTCAATCTCTGTTTTAACTATCATCACAGAAACATTAGCCAAGAACAAAGAAGATTGTATGTATTTGTAAGGAGCCGTCATGATAATTATACAATAATACCTATTCTTAAAGAAACCTACCTAGTTGTTGAAAAGATTACGCAATCGTGTCATTTAAATTTGTAGTCTTAAAACATGTAATTTATGGCACTAAAAAGTATTTGTTAAGTAACTATAAATAAAAGTAAAAACTGACTTAAAAAAAAAAAAATGAGAGAACTTTTATTTGATACTAGCTGTGCCCGCGACTCCGTCCGCGTGGAAGTCGGAAAACAACATTGTGTCGCAGCAACTAAATAATCCATTTATTATAATAATAGACAAAGGTGTCCCACTATGACACTTATATCTTTTGAACCATTTCTTTATGTAGAGTTTCAGCTCCTCTTGATTGACCGTAAAGATTCATAAAACCGTAATACTAAAAACGTGTTGCTTATTTCTATACATTTCCTTGCTAAAATGGATTATAATTGAATATTGATACTTTTATTGAAGATGTAACAAAACCATATCGCGATACAAAAATAGCTACAACGCCGTCTTGTTACAATCTGCGAACTAAATTATGATTTCATTCGAGGTGTGGTAGGTATAGAAAAGAACTTTAAATATTTAAAAAAAAAACTTATAGAAGACTTCATTTAATTTTAATAAGTTATAAATAGGTAGGTACTGCTTTCAAAAAGTCTGATCTGGAAATCGAACCAACACAAACGCGAAAAAACATCATCTACTTATATTTTTATTTCACCAATCGATATGATCGCTCCAATAAACATAGTGCCTGAAATTGATGGAAGACCATAAAAACTAACATTAAGTACCTACCTAACTTAGGTACATTTCAATTCAAACACTTATTTGTTGTTACTTCTTATTTCTTGCACTTCCTTCAATTTAAGACAGTGTGTTTGTTGGAGAGATTTGATCCTTATTATTCACCTTACAGATATCTATCAACAGGTGCCATAATATAATACCGGATGGTACATAAAGCTTTGTCAGTTCGATTCCCGGTTCAGGCAAAAAAATCAGTAAAGGTAATTTCTTACTTTAAAAAAAAGTGAAATGAAGTTTCCTTTGAGTGAAGTTTGCTATTTTTAATATTTAAAGTACTTTCCCTCCATGGCCACGTCTTTGGAACATTACCTAAAGCTTAAAAAAACTCAATTAAATAAACTTAATAAAACGACGGCGACAGGCTTTGAATAGTTCTGACAATAATGAACAAAATAAAATGTAGAAAAACATTCCAAAAAGTGCATTGAGTAGATAGAATGATTACGAAATACTAAATTTCAACGAAAGGACTGGGTGAGCGCTTTCCTTGCAAATAATCATGGCCACCGATTTCAATTTGAATTTGGACCTTATTTTCGGCATCAGCATTCCCAAAAAGTATGAACATTCAGTGAACAAAAATCCTACTATTAGTCCACATCATGAATTCATTTTATTGTGAAACAACAATAAGAAATTGTCCTAATAAATTCTAAATAACAATATCTTCGTTTTTTTTTTGTAAAAGCTTAGTTTCCTTCTTCTTAAGGATAGCATTTCATTAGACCTTTCGTAGACTGAGAATAGGTACCAATTCAACAATGATTATTAGGTAATTTGTGGATTTATTCGTAGTAATATATTTCCTCACAACATGATTTGATACACGTAACGCCATCTATTGAAAATAAACTAATACATGCTAAGTTCTTCTAGAAAACTTAAAATTCGCATAACTTTTGATTGCGTGAACCGATTGCGATGAAACAAAAAACATATGTTACTTGGAGATAAGCACAATATATGTTTATAAAAGTCAACAGCATTGGGTCAGTTGTTTTTACGTGATGCTTGAACAAACAAACAGATAAACAGACAAACAGACAAACCAACAAACAGAAGAAACAAAATACAAAAATGTTAAAAATGGGTTCTTTTGGTTATTTTTTAACACCCCAGCCATGTTATTTCAAAATATTTGCTATGTACAGATACGCAAAGTCTACAGATTTGTAAATGTATAGAAGATATTGATTATTTGCATATCTTTTGAATGCGTGAACCGATTGCGATGAAACAAAAAAAAATATGTTACTTGGAGATAAGCACAATATATGTTTATACAAGTCAACAGCATTGGGTCAGCTCTTTTTACGTGATGCTTGCATAAACATGCAAACATATGTTTAATCTTTACTTCCCTAGATGGCGTTGGCGTCGAATTAGATCGCGCTATGGTTTCGTTACCGCGCGATTTATAAGTTCTAGACAAAAATTTCTTAGTTACTTCTAAACTACGATTTTATTATATGTATAGAAAAGCTACCGACTTCTGAAACTGTTAATTTTATATTATGGTAATTATTTTACTCTTTTTAGTTTTTTTTGAAGTCGGTTTTTTCATTATTTATGTTACGCAACATTGATTATTTTGTATGGACCAGCTGTTATTTTTTTTACGAATTTAGATTTTTCGGATGTAAAGTGACTAACCAGTGCCTGTAGACAAATGGCAATCGATGATCGCTAGAGAATAGAAACGACAGTGAGATTGTACTGGATTGACATAAGCTTTCGACCGGTCAAGCGATCTGTTATGTCATTTCCATACATTTAATTGACGTATCTATTCTCTAGCGATCATCGTTTGCCATTTGTCTACAGGCACAGTAATGCTGTACAAATTGTATAAAAAATATTTTGAATCTGTGGTTTCAATAGTAACTTTATCTGCTTTACAAAACAGGAAAAAAAATGTTCAACCAAGATAATTAGTGTACTTTAATTGAAGGTTAACAAATATAAATGCAATAATTATGTTTTACTGTGTATTTACTTATTAACGGTCACGGTCATTAGTAATGTATGACATGACATACATTTATTTACTTCCTTGTATGTTGTTTCTATATTTAAGTTAAGGAAAACATGTGTGACAACCCTGGGATAAAGAATTGTGTATGTTAAGGGTTCAGAGTATTTTCCTTAAGCGGTAATAAAAACATTGGATAAACGCATTTTAAATTTAAACTTGAAAGGCAGACGCCGTTTTCTTCCGGCAATAGTGGTTAACCGATCCACTAAACACCCCTTCCCATAGACCAGTTTTTTTTTTTACCATAGTTTATAATAGTCTTGCACCCACCTGAGACGGTCCATGACTGTACTCCAATAGTGCAGCCGTGGATAGTTCCCGGTTGGTGCCCATCCCATTTTAGATTAAAGTTCTCAAAGGGACCTCTGCGCGTTGGACCTGTGTCCCCCGTATGCCTTCCAAAGGATCGGACATCTTCCGCACGAAAGATGAGCTGTTGTTGAAATAAATTGAAACACTAGACAAATAATTCATTAGTATATTTGAGGAGCACACCTATGACAGAACAGAATTCTTTTTTATTGAGAGTGACATATACAAACAATACTATTGACAAAGTATTATACAAATAGTTTGCATTCCAAACTTATATTCCAACATCCTCTCCTGAATGCAAACCCATGGCTTTGGTGAAGAATTCATGCTTCCGTCGATGCAATGGCTTCGTTAGTATGTCAGCAAACATATCTTAACTCTTCTTGTAAATTACAGATACTTGATTGGTTGATACTTTTTCTCTCACAAAATGATACCTTGTTGGTAACCTTTAATAACACCTTGCCTTATAGTGTGAGACATCACCATATTCGTTTGTCTTTGTTTTAAAGACCCATTTACATGGAATAATCTTTTTTTTAGCAGGTTTGTCAACCAATGACCAAGTATTATTGTTTATCAAAGATTGATATTCCTCATTCATTGCTCGTTTCCACTCTTCTGCTTTCTCGCTTTTCAGAGCCTCTTCAAGGTTTTGTGGATCACTGTAAAGCAAGCTTGGTGTTGACTCAGCATTCATGCAAATATATGATGTGGGACCTCTATCAATAATTCAAGTCGTCGGCGTGATCTTGAATTTCTCTGCAATGTCGGTGTGGAGTCGTCATCGCTTTCGTTTGGTACGCATGTCTCGTCTGTGGGATCATCATACTATCATCGTACTTGAACTTGAGGTGTCTGAAACATTGTTTTTGCTTCCAGTTTTTTTTTCTGTGGTATGTGCACCATAACCTTGCACCTCCAACTGGCGTGGTTTGCGTAGGTCCACATACGTCCGTCTGCAGCAACTCTAGCAATTCCTTTGCCCGGGAGCCACTACTAGCACGGTTTGGTATTTTATTGACATCATTGAAGTTCAGATGTCTCATACGTTGATGCCACAAGTATGTATCTGCCGCTGTAGTAGCTGTCATTGCTCTGTTTATACAATTGTTGACATTTAGTCTATAGGTATCTCTAATAAGACTTGCATAAGCAACTTTCTTCCCATTTTCAGTTGTTCGATATTCATCAATTCGATATCTGATTGGATTAGCTGTATTGCACTGCTACTGCCATTCTCATTTGGTACCCATAGTGTTACGTTACCACACCCTTGAACGTGCAGCTCTTTGTTGTCAGCAATCCTAATGCTGTGAATAGGCGGAGTAGTCTCATCTTCCAACCATTCTCTGTGCATGGTCATGTGACTTGATGCACCAGAATCCACGTACCAATTCACTGAATCATTCAAATGCATGGCTGAAAAAGGAGCTCTGAAACCATTATTATTATTTTTATTTTCAGACTTATTTTTCTTGTGCCAACAATTTTTGCTCAAATGTCCGTACTTATTACAATGACAACAACGGGGGCCTTTTGACTTATTCGTGTTTGGCTTATTATTTTTTGAGTTTGTGTAAAATGCGGTAGTGTCAGATACTTTTACTTCTTGTAAGAGTTTAGTCTTTATCAGATCTGCACCAATTTTCACACCCGAACTCTCGATTGCCATAATCATGGGCTTATATTCATCCGGTAAGCCCGCCAACATCAATGTCCCGAGCCACTCATCATCCACATTGAAAGATATATTTCTTAATTTATGTGCTGATGACATTATCTTGTTGACATATTCTTCAACAGTATTGGAATTTTCTAGTGTTGTATTGATCAAATCTTTCAATAAGCCAACCTTCCGGAGAAGACCTGAATCCTGGAATGCGCGTGATAGATTAGTCCATACCTCTTTTGCCGTCTTGGCGTCTTGAATGTGAACATATATTATTGGATCCACCAATAATATTAATTTGGACTTAGCCTTCAAATCTTTCTTTGAATCAGCAGGTCCCTCTTCCACGCACTCCCATAATCCTTCATGTTGTAAGTATGCTTTTACGGCAAAACTCCAACTCGACCAGTTATCACGGCCAGTAAGTTTTTGAATAGAAAACATCGAATTGTTCGCCGACATTTTAAACAATTGCTGAAAAAACTGAAAAGTCAAAACCGGCAACCGCGTGTAACTTTTTGAGGATTTGTCTTCTTGGTCAACTTATTATTTTAATCACTAGTTATTTTTACTGAATAACATTACACAGGCGGCCTGGGCCCATAACCTGTTGAAATAAATTGAAACACTAGACAAATAATTCATTAGTATATTTGAGGAGCACACCTATGACAGAACAGAATTCTTTTTTATTGAGAGTGACATATACAAACAATACTATTGACAAAGTATTATACAAATAGTTTGCATTCCAAACTTATATTCCAACAGCTGTGATAAAAAAAGACATTGGATACTAGCATAGTCATAGACGGCGACTGAGATCTGTGGAAACCTGTTAAACATCCTAGGTTAGAAGTTTTAGTAATTATTATTAATGCTAAAAACGGCCGTTTTGGTACTTATCGCTAAAACTTCGAATCCAGAAGCTCTAGTGTTGATATTAGGTGTTCGAAAACCACCAGTGATCGGAAAAGGGTGAGCTAATTTACCTAAACTTCAAAGAACAGAGACAAAAACTGGAGACTTCCTTACGACAACATTTTTTTTTTCGGGAGAATTTTCTCGGAGATTGTCTTTCATTTGTTTTCAAAAAATAAAAGACAATCACCTTTTTTGAAAACAATAATCTAAAATGAAAGTCATCTGGTTTTGTGACAATTTTGGGAAACAAAAATAGGATACGAATTTAATTGTTTTCTGTACTATTAACATTAACATTAAATGTACTGTAGTGATGTCCCGAAACCCGGAATAATTTTCACGAAAAAAAATGTTGTCGTAAGGAAATCTCCAGTTTTTGTCTGTGTTCTTTGAAGTTTAGGTAAATTAGCTCACCTTTTTCCGATCACTGGTGATGACAGAAATTATGCTTTTTTCTGAAGAGCACTTTCGCGGGGGGAAGCGCCTTAGTAAAATCTTTAAATTCAATGTTCACACAATAGCCATTACGCACTTGGTGTATGACGTAATATTATCGAACACTTTACTTTGGTTATATACCCATTCCCCTCCTGGTTACCATGACCCTCTTAGTTACCAATATACAAACATTTTACTTTGATGCACGGCATATTAAATGTAATGAAATGAAATGTTAATTAAATCAATATCTTGTAAGTTATTGTATCCTAACTATCCTAACTAATATTATAAATGCGAAAGTAAGTTTGTTTGTTACCTTTTCACGCCTAAACCACTGAACCGATCATCCTGAAATTTTGCATATACGTTGTCAGGTGTACAGAAACGGACATAGGGTACCTTTCATCCCGAAATAAAGTACTGTTCCCGAGGAAAACAACAATAACCTTCATAGATGGCGCCACGTGTTTTTCGAATCACGATTGAATTTATTATCATGATGTTTTAGTAGTGTGTTAAGAGTTTTTTTGAGCTTGATTAACGCGAGCGAAGCCGCGGGCAAAAGCTAGTACTTTTGATAAAATCGTTTTTTCCAAAATGATCTTTTTTAGGGTTCCGTGGTCAACAAGGAACCCTTATAGTTTCGCCATGTCCGTCCGTCTTTCTGTCCGTCCGTCCGCAGCTTAGCTCAGAGACTCTTAGTACTAGAAAGCTATAATTTGGCACGGATATACATATTAATCACGCCGACAAAGTGGTAAAATAAAATCATGGAAAAAAAAATTGTTACTGTACCTCCTTTACATTAGTGGGGATGTTTTTTTTTTCTCGTCTTCCCCTTGTTGTGGGGTGTTGTTGGATAGGTCTTTCAAAAATACTGCGGGGTTTTCGAGTACAATTTTTCGATTAAGGGATCCGTTTGTGAAATATTAAGCTTTATAGTGCTAATTTTTGTTAGAATCCACTGTCCCCCCTGCCAGCTAAACGGTTAGTTTTGGATATGTGAAAAAATTCACCGTAGTAGTGTATACAACGAAGTTAAAAGGAAAACTATCACAGCTAAGTAGGCTTTACAAGTTAACGAGTAATAGTCGACCAACAGGAAAAGTAATAAAAAATTTGTAAAAATTCCATTGAAAAATTACTTTTACTTAAAACGTTGTTAGTTGTGTAAAACAGGGGCCCAATTCTCCTAAATTAAATTGTTGCCAAACGCAATCGAACCACAACCGTCAGTCAGTTTTTGTTTTCGAAAACTTTCAAAATTATAGATTTTGTTTTTTGTGTCAAACAATTTGATAGCTTTTGAAATTGACAACTGTCTGAATGAACGGTTCGGCCTTGGTTCGGTTGTGATTTATCAAGATTTATTTTAGGAGAATTAGGCCCCAGGTTAGTCCGCATTATTGTGCAACGACAGAACCCTATTACTGTGCGTGGCCTGACTCGCACTTGGCCGGTTTTTATTTTTAGGATTCCGTATCCAAAGGGTAAGACGGGACCCTATTACTAAGACTCCGCTGTCCGTCTGCCCGTTTGTCACCAGGTTGTATCTCATGAACCGTGATAGTTAGACAGTTGAAATTTTCACAGATGATGTATTTCTGTTGCCGCTATAACAACAAATACTAAAAAACAGAATAAAATTAATATTAACTAGAGGTCGCCAGCGGATTCGCCCGCGTGGATGTCGTTTATCGCGTATTCCGCGTTTTTCTCTACCATATGCATGTATTATTACATATAAACCTTCCTCTTGAATCTATCTATTAAAAAAAGGGCTTCAAAAACCGTTGCGTAGTTTTAAAGATCTAAGCATACATAGGGACAGACAGACGGCTGCGACTTTGTTTTATACTATGTATTGAAGGGGGCTCCCAAACAAAAAACGTGATTTTTTTGCCGTTTTTATAGGTACTGGTACGGAACCCTTCGTGCGCGAATCCGACTCGCACTTGGCCGGTTTTTTTACTAAATTCTCTTTGTAGTACTCTTAAGTATTAAGAGGGTCCGCCACTTACAAGGACTTAAGTATCTTTTGTCTTTGCCCTTTTTCTTTTATACCTATTGATTTTCCGTTCATCCACAGTGACCTCAACCTGCTGTAGAGGTTGGATAAGTACCTTTTGACCTATTTTTGCGTTATTTGTAAAGGTGTCGATTAGAACCTTAGTGAGTGTCTCTCCAGTGGCGTAGCTATGTAAATAAGGGCCCCGGGGAAAAAATGAAATTGGGGCCCTATTGAAACTAAACTATACAACGTGTCACAAAAATACCCCTAAAGCCGAAAGGGGATGAAAAGGTCCCTTGTAAAGAGTCTATTGGCAATATTTTAAAATAAAAGAGGGACACAAAAAAAAATTGGACATATCATAAAATAAAATCATCACTGAAACGCAACATAAAAGTAAAGAGTAGACTACCCAGAAAGTTATTTACATTCTTACCTAATTTCCTCTGAGAGGTAAATGACAACAACCATAATACTACTTGATTAACATTTTCTTTTTAAGGGGAATTATGTAACACGTTGTATACTTTGAAGGTGCAAAACTACTTCATCATCAGCTCCTTATCGCCCACTGCAGGGCATAAAGCAAAGCTATTTACTAGTAAGCATTATGTATAAAGCAGCAGATAGTTGTTTAATCGTTATTCCTAAAATATTATAAATGTGAATGTTTGTTTGTCACGCTTTCACGTAAAAGTCGTTGGTTAGAGGCCAAAAAGTTACAGTCAAAAATTCTTTATTCAACTAGGATATTATATAACTTTTTCAAACGTCGTTCATTGGAGGTCGAGGGGCCCTTGAGCTTGGGGGCCCCGGTGCACTGCCCCGCCTAGCCATACGGTAGCTACGCCACTGTGTCTCTTTGATTAGGGAGCTACCATTTTCACTAGCACAGCTTCAATGTATAAATAGTGATGTCATCATCATCAGCCTAGCCTTTTCCCAACTATGTTGGGTCGGCTTCCAGTCGAACCGGATGCAGCTGAATATCAGTATTTTACATGGAGCGACTGCCTATCAGACCTCCACAACCCAGTAACTGGGTAATACGATACTCTTGGTAAGACTGGTTGTCAGACTTTCTGGCTTCTGACCAACAGTAACGACTGTCAAAGATCTACAAATGACAGCCGGGACCAACGGCCGTATTAATAGTAATGTATTAGTAAGTATTTAGTTTAGTTTAAATAGGGCCCCAATTTCATTTTTGCCTCGGGGCCCTTGATTACGTAGCTACGCCACTGCAGTGGGACAATACAATGTATGGATTGTTTTATCATAAAAAATTGTCCATTTCAGGTGTTCTATTTGCCATAAGTACTCTTAATATTCACCGCTTGACTGCGTGTCTCGTATTCGTCATTATATCAAATTAATTTGAAAGGCAGACATGTTCCAAGGTCGACAGGTCACTAGGGTGTCATGTACATTATTGGGCTGGGCCTCGCGTTCCCTTCATTACTTTGTTATTCATAACTTGTGTGTTTTACTGAGGTTTGTTCGTTTTAATGTCTGAAACGTTAGACTTCTTGTCTGGATAAACTTTTGTCTGTATTGCTGTTGATATCTTGGCTGCTAATCCTATAATGTTTTGGGTCAACCATTCTTCTCTGTTTGCTATACTTCGTCTGTTTTTCTTTGTTTTTCAACAATGGCTAAAGGAACAACTCAATTCAATATGTTGTTGATTGCATATACATTAATCTGCATTGTTCTTACATATTACTCCAGTGAAAATTGTCAAGTCATTTTATAGCTTAAAACCTTCCTCTTGAATCACTCTAAAAATCCAAAATCCGTTGCGTAGTTTTAAAGATAGCTGGACAGACAGCGGGAAGCGACTTTGTTTTATACTATGTAGTGAAGTGTGCATCAAAATATTACTTCGCATCGCTGTCGACTGGCAGCGTTGCCACGTTGTATGGCAACGCTAATTCTTTGGCCGAAAAACAAGCCAGCCCTCTGTTCATGTGAAGTGTCGACCAGTCTTCGTCCTATTTCCTTAAAAAGGAGACGCGCAATGGGACCCCATGATGTGCGTTTCCACCTCAAATGGCTCAAGGTCATAGTTTCCTATGAGGTTGCTAGGTAGGTAATGATTAATTGAATGATTAAGTGACACGATTCTGTTAGCTCTCTATGAAGGCTGGCGTCCACTAGGCTCGCCGAGTCGAGTCGAATCGAATCGAAGAAATTCGTCCTCCTTATATCGGGTGTAAAAAGACCCTTAACGATAACGAAAACCACATATTCTACCCATCATTGGGATCATTTTTCTCAACCAGACCATACCTGGGAAACCATTGGTTTTCGAGATATTGAAGGTCAAAGTCTACATATTTTTTTTAGTTTTTTCCAAAAACGTATTCTAAGTGATAATACTAAACTTTCTTCCAAACAGCGTTATCAAAATTTTCAATTTTTCCTAACAAATTACGCATTTGAAGTTACAAAAACGCAACGAATATCAAACGCACACGACCGCCTTGGCTCGGCTGTGTGGCCGCTGCACGCATGCAAACGCACGGCATCGCCACAACCACACATTGCGCGCTACAAGAAAAACCGTTTTTTTAATGCCAAAATAAAAAGTCGTTTCCCAGCAATTATTTTTGGTCAATGTAGTTTAGTTTGATGTACAGAGTGCGTAGACTTCGGCTATGTGATGGGTCTTTTTACACCCTGTATAATTCGTGTGAAACTGCATCCATTAGCGACGAGCCGCAGCGCGCCGAATCGCATCACTCGCGCGCATTGGTTGTCACGCGAATTTCTGTTTTAACGACTTGCGATACTGTCCGTTTCGCCTCGCACGGAACAAAGCGACTCGACTCGATTCGACGCGTTTCGGCTGTAATCGACGCCAGGCTTGAGACTTGCTTGATTTGCCTCAAGCTGCGTAAGGTTTTGACTTTTGACAAAATTTGGTTTCAGCGTAGATAGGTAAGTAAGCACTTGCTTCAGTTACAATATCCCGAAGAAAGCCGATGTGTCATATTTATAGCTGAAAACTACGAAACATTGTAAATAAATAAATTGGTTACAATAGTATTGACTTTGAAAAACTATACTGAATGAATGAATACCATTTCAATAAAAACATCTGTTTCATGTTTATGTTACAAGTTCGGAAGCAATTATTTTTTAATTTACTTTAACAATCAGCGTAGCGTGATCCTTAGTTTATGGTTACAATCATACCGAGCCATTGATTCATAATTAACGTAGCTTCGGGCCTTCGACTGACAAAATTTGTTAGTAGATGTCAGTTAAATTTACGCCGAAAGTAAAAGCGGTGTAATTTACGAATTAAATATTTATAAGTAGACAGAAAAATCAATTCGGTTCGCCTTTCTGGCTGTAGGGTTATCAACCCGCCATATTGTGACGTCATCGTCCGCCATGATGTCATTCTTGCTTGCGTAACCTTTGGATTGCGCGCGCTTTTTTCTTTTTTTTGTTGGTCCTAACATTAGGCTTTTATGCCTATGGCCATGAAAAGGTTTTATAACATTTTTTTATTGCTTATTATGTGGTATAAATAGTAATGTTGCCGCGGAAATGAATCTACTAATTATATAATATTATGTTTTGTCTGAGAATTGTGAAAAAAGATGATATGTAGTTATTTATGTTAAATTATTCAATTTATACGATTTAATATGTTTAACCTTTAGACATCAACAAATCAACAGTTTTAAGATTTATTAAATGCTTGTTTTTAAACGAGCAATGTCACTTTAAGATGGGGTAACTTTTTACTTGGAGTCTAACCAACCAGCATAAATAACCATCACACCTTTGACTCAAGGTTTAGGCACAAGTGTACATCCTCCAGTGTCATGATTGACACTTTAATGACGTAGTGCTGGAGAAGAATGCTTGCCATATCGTGTACCGAGTTTCGTACCTACAAATGTTTCTATAGGTACTCCAAGAACTCGGCATCAAGCAGCGTCTTCCAACATTAGTACAAACTCACACACTTACGTTCTTCGGACACGTCTCAAGGCGGGAAAATCACTCCATAGACCATTTGGTCGAGCAGGGAAGAGTGGAAGATCACCCATACGATGGACCGACCAAATAAAATCAGCCGTGACCGGCCCCTTGTGCGAATGTACCAGAATTACCACCAAGGGAGAGATGGCGAGACATCGAGCGACGAGTCACATATCGGCTACAGTAACTCATAGTGCTTTAAGACGACCACGACCGCTTAGACAAGAACGAATCGAATAAGAATAAGCGTACATACCTTCCAACGTGCACACACATATTTATGATTAGTTACGGTTTACTCACGTGCATTTTTGGGATTGCCCGACTAGTTTCGGACCCAAACGAACCCTTTAATCATGATCTCTTTAATCTAATCGGGCAATACCGAAAAATGCACGTGAGTAAACCGTAACTAATCATAAATATGAATGTGTCTCACGAAAGTTATAATACAAAAACACACACACACAAAGCACGTAAAAAACACACACACAAAGCACGTAAAACTCACACACAAAACACGTAAAACACACACACAAAGCTCGTAAAACGTCGCTGATGATATTCAGTCCCAAGTTGAACCAGTTATGTGAAGATTTCTGTCGCAGCGAAGTTGTTCTAATAAATTCCGGAAAAGACAGAACTTACTTACGAAAGAAAGAACTGTTCCTCCGAATTACCTACTTCAATTTGTCATCTTTTACTTTGGCTCCGTGCCAGCACGCTGCCTAAACTATTTTCTTTTTGTTTGATCCTGTGTTCTTGACAGTTTCCTGGCTCTTATCCTAGATCCGTAGGTATTTAATGTTAGAGCTTTTTATGGTAATCATTTCAGTTCCAAATCAAAGAAACTACGGAGCTTCCTGAACATATTGCAGTTTCCTATAGCGAAAGAATTAAACAGTCGTCAATGATATGTATTGGATTGAAACCGAACGGTACAGTTAGTACCATTTTGCCTTCTCCAAAACTCTAATTACGAAGTTTCGACTGACCTATCGCAAGTTTTCCAACCACGAAAGTGTTTGGAATCCGACGATCGATACGATTCTCACGATTTGACGGTTTGTCTTTTGTTCACTCTAGTTTCCAATGTTAATTGACATCTAGTAGTTCGTTGTTTGACAATACTTTAATCGTATACAGTGGAATCTGCTTAAAACGACGACGAAGGGACCTGCGATATTTAGTCGTACTAAGCGGTCGTCGCTATAAGCATCAGTAGATGTCAAATACCGTGTAAATGTAACTAAAAATTTATATAAAAACATTTTCCACTATATCTCTACAAATTTAAAGACAATCGCCATTTATAACACCGATTTAAACGTAAGTAATGCCTTGAAGTGATGTTAATTTATTAACAAAATAAAGGACTTGTCGTTTTATCCAGAAGTAAATCCTTATTTTCCCTTGAAATTACGTCGCTTAAAGCAGTTGGGCGCTATATCCGGAGTCGTTTGGTTGTTATAAACGGCCTTTTGTCTTAACAATTTTAACGAAAATCAAACTAAATGGTGTTCATAGTCGCTATAAGCGATTCGTCGCTTTATGTGAAATCGTAATAAACGGTTTCCACTGTATTTATAAATTCGATTTTCGTCGTTGTTTTGACAGCCCCTGCTTCTACCCGCTTCCTTTATGTAGCGGTTACCTGTACGGACCAGTACCGATAAGCGCTGGTAGGTCGGCGCTGGTTACCTGGGGCCCAATTCTCCTGAAATAAATTGTTGCCAAACGCAATCGAACCACAACCGTCAGTCAGTTTTTGTTTTCGAAAACTTTCAAAATGATTGATTTTGTTTTTTGTGTCAAACAATTTGATAGCTTTTGAAATTGAGAACTGTCTGAATGAACGGTTCGGCCTTGGTTCGATTGTGATGTATCAAGATTTATTTTAGGAGAATTAGGCCCCTACTTCCTTTATGTACACGCCCTTACTCAGCGCACTATTTAGCAATGTACGGCAATTTTGACCCCTATATGCACTCTGATTACAATATTTTATCAAACACGATTATTTTATCGTACTTTTTGCAACATCATACGGAAAATGTCTGTGTATAAAAATAACTTACAATTCTTTCCTGTTAAAAATATAACAAATCATCAATTGACTGTTTGACTACAGTACTATTAAATATGTAAGTACAACAATAGGCATGTTGACAGCATCAATAAATTGCAAAGCTAATTAGTCCAATAGACACGTATTTTTTCTTTTGTTAAAATTAGTATTTGGAAAGATAAAACGCATCAAAACTCGAGAGTGTGGGCTTGTGACGTCAGAAGCAAGTAAAAATTGTACTTGCTTGTGACGTTTTGCCAATTTTAAAGGTGTCGTATCTTCGTCAATTTTGGTTTGCGTAACAAAAGTAAAAATACATGTCAAATATTTCTAACGGACTAATTAGATTTTTTTAGTCAAACAACCTATTTAGTATTAGTTTATAGAAAGTGTAGAAAGAACGCCGTATGTGAAAAAATAAATAAAATCGATGAAAAAATGGAGGAAATACCTACATGGGCACTTTAAAAAATTTCACTTTAAAAAAGTTTGTTGTGAAGGCATTTTCTGTCCTTGTCACGCGAAACGGATATTGTACGAAGTGGTGTTTTTTTTATGTTACTGCCGTAGATGGTCCTAGGGGACCGTTTCTACGTAACCGGGCAGCTATTGGCGAGACCTGAAGGGTCTCCAGCCAATGGGGGGGAAACAAAATACTTAACCTAAGCTAACTACTTGTACTACATTAACATCATGACTACCTGCAACAACATCACTAAGGGCGACCCCTAGTGGGACTCGGATCTCGGCTTAGGGCGTTGCTGGTGGGGACTTAGGGGGGGGACACAGCTTGATGAGGGCTGAATTATCGGTGTGACTGCGGAGTCTGAAGAGACGACCGGCTCTACGACGGGAGAGCTCGGTGTGCCGGACGGCGGCGGACGTTGTGTATTGTGCTGGTCGATTTACTCGCCTCCTGGAGGAGGGTTATTTCGTCATCGGGTTCTAAAAGTGTATGCCTGGGACGGCGAACTTTACTTATGAGAGAGGGAGCACAGTGATGTCAAGTCATTATGAAGTTTTAAGGGTATGACGTCATATGATAGTAGTGTTGTCTCTGTCTTGTGAACAATTTTAAATATTTATAACTTGGGCATGTTCTTAAATATTTTTGTTTTGCTTATTGTTTTTGTAAGTCAATAGTTATTGTTATCAGTACAATAATGGGAATTACGAAGAATCACCAAAAACATGTTTTTAACTGGGTTAAAGACGGCCATTCATGAATGTAGGACAAGGGCGTGGAGTTTAGCGGCAGCGTTACGATTCTGCTTAAATAGCAAGTTTACACTGTGAATGGGATCTTACATTGATTGTCGGAGTCATTTACATGTATGATATCATTGATGATCTTAGGAATACCAATTAGAGTCTAATTATTGACCGAGTAGAGTTAGACCCTTGCTATAATTAGAATGATACTTCAAATTATCTGGTGAAACTACATAGAGTTACTAGGTATGATTTAGAACACAATTATTCAAATATTGTTTTCAAAGACTTAAAAGCCATTTTGGTTAGTTTGTAATACGACAGGGTAGATGGGTGAGACCCGTCGCCCGACCAGTAACAACCTACTCTCTAAGTCCGTCAACGAAGTAAGTCGCCCGTCCGAAACTAGCCCGAAACGTAGGAGTGAATAAAACAAGTGTCAAGTTTAACTTTTCGGACGGGCAAAAACACATCGGTAGTAGGGACAACTGTCAAATCGTGTTGTCATTCATTCATATTTCGGGCCCCGAAATAATCGTATGTCCGTAGGTGATAAGGGAGTAGGAAACGCTCGCAGCTAAGGCCGAAACCACGGACTTCGTGCTTAGGGAGTAGATTCCCAGGCCCGAGAGACGGCGCGCTGTTTTCCGCGCGCAACTCTCAGCAAGACGTCGGACATGGCTCTACAGAAGGAGAGGCCTGCCGGGGTTGCGGTGCATGCAGCTGCGAATCCCACGGTCTTGGCCACAGGTCAGGAGAAGGAACACCGTGGGTTTTTAGCCGGTAAAAGTCTGGCATAACCCTTCGTCTTAGCCGGGCGGAGGGTAATAACGATCACGACTTTCCCACGATAAAAAAAAAATGGTGGGGTGGGTCCATTGTTCCGTTTTTCCGTCGGTTCCAGATTTCAGTTTTCTTAATTCTGCTATAAACGTTTAGTACCTAACCATCATGAGCACAGTGAATTGTTTAGCCTGCTGGTTAAACGTAAAGTTGCTACGTGTACAAAATTACATTCGTAGAACATAAAAAGACTCAAAAACAATAGCTATTTATCTATCTGTATAAATAAAAAGAAAAGTCCTGACTGATTGACTGACTCATCAACGCCCAGCCCAAACCCTTGGACCTAGAAAGCTGAAATTTTGCATAGAGGTTCCCTATATAATTTTGACAAGGAATAAGGAAGGATTTTTCGAAATTCAACCCCCAAGGGAGTTAAATAGGGGATGAAAGTTTGTATGGAAAATCGTCATTTAACGGGTTCAAAATTTCATGCAAAAGCTAGTGATTTTATAAACCTAAAACTTGAACTATTTAAAAAAAAAACGTACTTAATTTATTACGCACTGGTTATTAAAAATAGATGATCTGTGCTTGACTCGACAAGGACGAGTCCATCTTCTTAGAGGTGTCTGTGAAGATGTATTTACTACGCGAATGTTTTTCAAGTGTTTATAAATGTATGAAGACGTTTTAAAACAAAGTAACTATTCGGTTGCGTAGTCTGCTATTCTCAGAAATGGCTCGGTGGATTTTAATACTGCTTTAGTGTTTTGGATTGAGAAGAAATTATTAGCAACCCTTTTAATTTCATCATGTCTGTCTGTGCGGCTGTTACCAAAATTCCAGGCCCTCTGAAACATTCTAAACGAAATGCGTATTGTAAAGATTCATACAGTGTCTCAGACCGAGTGACCCAAAAGAATATCGTCGGCTAAAAGTGATAAACTGATAACTCCATTTGAACAATTTTACAGGTAATGAATAAAATTTAATAATTTCTAGGTAGTTAGTTAATTATTTATTTTGCAAAAGAAGAGCTTTCTGAGTAATATTAGACTCCTACTATCAATAGGTAAACGTGATTTTTGTTTTAATTCAAGATAATTAATTGAAAAAAGCAGTTTCATGAATTGTCTGTGAAATCATATTCAAATGGAGTTATCAGTTTATCACTTTTAGCCGACGATATGTGGGAGGACATAAAAAGTAAGAAAAAAAAGTTTTTTTTTTACGAATCTTCTTAATTTGAAAACGTTCCCATAAAGCTAGGACTGAGTTTTTCCCAGCTTAATTGTGAATAGTTAATTTTTTTTTAAATATTTATTTGCACTAGCCCGCCAGTGTCTTTTTTAGATTCAATTAAAAACGTAGTTTCATAAATATCCTAAAATGGTGACAATTTGTATACTACCGATGATAGCCCAATCATATACAACCTTATTTTTACTTTATACGAAAACCGAGACACCCCAACAAGATTTTCATCAGAACTGCCTGAATATGTGTTTTTTTTTAGTAAATCTCCATGTTACACCTTAGTTTATGTCGCGTTAAGTTCCCTAATAAAGTGTGAAATGCCCGAGATGTGCTATGCAGGGGTTGTCTAATACGGAAACTGACCGAGCGGACCGTCTCAAGCCTCAAGCTGTCTATTCCCGTCAACTGTTAGGTATGCGTAGAAACCTATTGAAAGAGAATTGAAACTTATGAAAAAAAAACAATGTTGTATAAAAACTATGTCAATCGATTCTCCTGGTGATTCCGAACAAACTAGTTTCAGGTTTAGTGTATACTAAAATTAAACTTGTATAATTAGGAGATTACTGAACGTATATTCATTGAAAGATAGCGTCCATCTTTCACTGAAGATAATAATTTTTTCGCCCTACTTGAGCAGCTACTGAAAAATTTCAGGCCGGTGTTCATGAAAGCGAAGCAGCCATCAACAATACCGTATACATACATGTGTACACATCATTGTGTATGTCTGGCGTTAACTTCGCGAGCCATTTTGATCTTTATGCGTAAATGGATAATGATTAAATTAGCGTGCAAAACTTAGACTGTTATGTAATTCACCGTGGGAACTTTTAAGGCCTGTTCAGACATGCATAATTATACGCATTATTGTTGCAAAAAAAGTATTAGTAAAATTATGTAATGAATTCATTTGTTGACTAGCTAATCTTCTTTTATTCGGTCATTTTTAGGGTTCTGTACCCAAAAGGGTAAAACGGGACCCTATTACTAAGACTCCGCTGTCCGTCTGTCACCAGGCTGTATCTCATGAACCGTGATAGTTAGACAGTTGAAATTTTCACAGATGATGTATTTCTGTTGCCGCTATAACAACATGTACTAAAAAGAGAATAAAATAAATATTTAAGGGGGCTCCCATACAACAAACGTGATTTTTTTGCCGTTTTCATAGATAATGGCACGGAAGTCTTCGTGCGCTAGTCTGACTTGCAATTGGCCGGTTTTTTATATTTCTTTGACCCTAGTCACACCTGATAGTAAACGCAGACAGGGTCTAAGATAGAGCACACGAATTCAATTCACGGAGATGTAAAGGGATTCCCTTATACCCGTCTGGTTCTCATCTCACATACACACGACGGAACACAGTAAACTGCTTGGCGCCGGACTTTAATGTGAGGGTGGTAGCTAGCCAGGCGGACCGTATAGATCCTACCACCAAGCGTGCTAGGTTTTGTTGAATCTTACAACACGCGTCTATTCCCAGCGTGCGTTGAGGAAGTTTTATGTTCTAGACCAGCGGTTCCCAGACTTTATTTCTCATAGACCACTTTCAAAATTTAGCATTCCAAAAACTTTCCAAAAAGGTTTCGGTGGACCCCCTGCAGCTACATTTCTACCATATTACCATATAAAATGTGAAGATTAGATCTTTTTGTCACGTCAACGTAGACCCCCGTCGAGTCTCCCGTGGACCTCTGGGGGTCCTAGACCACTTTGAGAACCTCTGTTCTAGACCGTCCTTACAAGGGATAAAATTGAATTGATTAATTATAGACTCACGTTTGACCACTATCTCTATGATGGTAAGTGAAGATGGAGTCGATGATGCTCGCTTGTCTAGAAGTACCTAACCTATTCACTCTAGATTTGAAAACTCCAAGGTTATAGCTGTCAGGAAACAGTTTCTGGCAGGGAGTTCCACTCCATAGCTGTACGTGTATCTGTACCTAGCGATTGACCATGCCCTGCGTCTTAACGAATACATTAAATAATTAGTTCTATATTTGTTCTATCGAAATATGCATAAGACGCAATTTGTTCCGTTTTAGTTTTTATAAAAAATGGCTTCTTCTATAACAGTTAGCCAGCGATGTACTTTTAAATTACGCACTTTACAAAAACAAAATCTAGATAGGCGATTAGTTCTACATTACTTATCTACTTTTTACTTATAAAAAATCATTACTTTAAGTTAAAAAAGACAATACAAAGAAGGAAAGCTAGCGATGTATTTCTAAGTAAATGAATTTCTTTCGCTTATAATGTGACAGTTTTGTCCCCATTACAATTCAAATTAAATTTTATTAATATTTTTTATTTAATATTTGTAATGTAGATAGGTATATCGAAGTTCACAGAAACTACCTACGCTTAGAAAGAAGATTTTGTTTTTCAAAATTTTGTGTTGTTCATTCACCCCTCCATACCTCGGAGAGCACGTTAACCGTAAAGATACCTATGACAGTCGTTACGGGTAGTCGAAAGCCCGAAAGTCTGACAACCGGTCTAACCTTAGGATATCAGCATTGCCCAGTAACTGTGTTGCGGAGGTCTGATAGCAGTCGCTCCGTGTAAAATACTGGTATTCAGCCGCATCTGGGGGTCTACTCCCTAAGTACGAAGTCCGTGGTTTCGGCCTTAGTTACGAGCGTTTCCTACTCCCTATCACCTACGGACATACGATTATTTCGGGGTCCGAACTAAGAATGAATGACAACACGATTTGACAGTTGTCCCTACTACCGATGTGTTTTTGCCCGACCTAAAAGTTGAACTTGACACTTGTTTTGTTCACTCCTACGTTTCGGGCGACTGACTTCGTTGATGGACTTATGAGCCCAACATAGTTGGGAAAAGGCTAGGCAGAATAACAACTTCAAAAAATCAAGTGTGATTCGACTCTAACTTCAAAACTAAGGTTAGGTAAGTTATAAAAAGTTGTTATAACATGAGTCAGTATCCCCGTGCGAGTCAGCGCGCGCAGTTATGTGTTGTGTTATCTGTGCCTGTTTATAATTACTATATTTGTTGATGACTGACGAACTTAGGTGAGAATATTATTATCTTTTTTGTAGAGCGATTTTTGGTGTATTCACAATCTTTTTTTTTTGCTGTTAGCTGTGATAGTTTAATGGTTAAACGCTTGTCTTCCATGCAGGGCGGTTCGAATTCGGTTGTGGGGATCTACTCCCTAAGCACGAAGTCCGTGATTTCGGCCTTAGTTACGAGCGTTTCCTACTATCACCTACGGACATACGATTATTTCGGGGCCCGAACTAAGAATGAATGACAAATGACAACACGATTTGACAGTTGTCCCTACTACCGATGTGTTTTTGCCCGTCTGAAAAGTTGAACTTGACACTTGTTTTGTTCATTACTACGTTTCGGGCTAGGTTTGGACGGGCGACTAACTTTGTTGACTGACTTAGGGAGGCTCCCTGGCCCGCAATTCAGACTTTTCGATTTCGACAAGGTTATTCGGAAAGGGGGTACTAATTCGCGAGTCACATAGGTATCGCTGATGACGGTTTTAAAACAAGTGTTAACATTTTCAAAATGTGATAATTATTAAGAGAAAATGGAGCTTCTAATCCGTGACCTCAAACGACTGAATGACGTGACTTAAATGTAAACACAGCTGATCATAGCTGAGGATAGATAGATTTTAGCATATTTTTATGAAATCTTTGAGCAGCTGTTTCTCTTACACTATTGACTTTTTGGGAAAGTTGTAGAACAAAAGTTAAGTTTTTATTATTAATAATAATAATAATAATAAACTTTTATTTAATAACTTATTTACAAAATAAAGTACAGTTACACCACAAGTTAATAATTAAGTCTTAGCTTTAATTACAAGAATACCAAAGATATATCTAGATTACTAAGATTATAAATAATTTAAACATACTGAAAATAGTTAGACGGGCTTTATATCTAACTAGCGTCACGCCCGAGCTAGGTTTATACAAACCTGTGTTTCAGATTATGATTACTTTAACATCCTAGATTAGTACTCCCTTTCCGAGAAACTTTGTATAGACTTGATGTGACCCCACGACAAATTAGAAAAAGATGTGATGCTTATAAATTCTCAATGACACTTTGAATACATAAGGCTTGACGCTAGCCTGTGAGTTACGTAGTCTAAACCTGCTTTGCCTTCATAACTTTTGTCTTTGCGATAAATCCAACACTTATACAATCTGTGGAGCCAATAATGTCACATTTACAGCCATTTTCAATAACCTATCTATCCGCGTTTTGCCTTACTAGAGATAGTAATTTGACATTACTTCTATGGAGCTTGTGTCAAATTTCTATCTCTAGTAGGGCAAACTGACGATAGATAGGTTATTGAAAACGGCCGTTAGTTAATCACATTTCGTTTGATATTCGTAATGTTTAATGCAAGTGGACTGCACATCTTGTACAAGCGCATGTTTGCGTTATTCCTGTTGTAATTATGACACACGATGTTCCCGGTAAAGAGGTCGAGAAGGAACTAATTTAGCAGTGTAATATCTTGGAGAATTGCTCCAACCGAATGTCAAGCTAAGTAGGTGAACTTGCGTTTTTATTTAACTCTATGAGTGTGATTCCCAGACGGCACTTAGGCTTTACTTTGCTAAGTAAATTAGGTGACATTATTGGTATAAAATGTTTGTTCATGTTCGTATAACACTTAATCACATTGGCTAATACGAATATGAACAATCTTTGTATGAAAATAAGGTTCACACTCGTATGAAACGCTTATTTTACTTAGCAAAGTGCGGTCTGTGAATCTCGCTCTCCCTATGTTCTGTGGATGAAACCTTTTTAAACGTCAAATATAGCACTTGTCTACGCTAATCGAGTTCTCATGAACGTAGATTATGAATGAAGCGTATTACTAAATATCAGCTGTTATCTGCCTTTTGCAAGTATTATGTCAACACCGGTAATTTAAATGTGTTGATGAGTGTATCAACAACGATTTGTCATTGGTTAGAGTTGAGCTAACTTCGGAAAAACGCGGCAGGTCGGTAATTTATAGTAAATCTCAAAATATCCAATATTTGATATATTATTAAATCCGATAATATGGGATTATTTGATACTAGAGGTCGCCAGCGTCTATGCTTGTATTATACATTAAACCATCCTCTTCTATTAAAAAAAAACCGTATCAAAATCCGTTGCGTAGTTTTAAAAATCTAAGCATATACATAGGGACAGACAGACAGCAGGAAGCGACTTTGTTTTATACTATGTAGTGATTAATACAAAACTATGCGAATTTTCTTATGTAAATGTTTTTAGTGCGTCAAGATTAATTGAAATTGTTAAGTAATTAAATGTTTCAATAACTATTGTTACTTCGGAAAAAGTAACATTAAACTTATTATTTTTCTGTCAAGTTTTCCCAGGGAAGTTTATACATATATAATCTTGGCATAGTTTTCATGATAAATATAAAAGGTGTAACATGTATAAATAAGTGTACAACCTTGTACTCATCATTAGGAACAACTTTTACCACGGGACCAAAACAGAAATTGCGAAAAAAAAACACCTGTTCTCTACATTAATGTTCGCATAACTCGTCAAAATGTAGGGAACAGTTGATTTTTTTTTCGCGATTTCTTATTTGGTCCCATAGTAAAAGCTGTTCATAATGATGAGTACAGTGACTCCTTAAGAGGTTGTACTCTTATTTATGTTATACCTTGTATAATACATCTAATGATATACATTAAGTATTAGGTATTCGCTGATAATATATCATCAACGAACCCTGCTTTGTATCTATACTCATGTTCCTTCTGTAATATATTGTGACAAAAATATCTAAAGCAAATTACAGGAACTGCATGACACTCTGACATGGCGACAATAAGGCGACTAGTTTTAGCGCAGTGCGTCCTTCCCTAATCTCACCTTTGTCCTTAGGTTGTTTCCGTGTCCTCGATTCAGAATTTTCCTTGATCCTTTACTAAGAACTGCTAGCAAGGACGTTACTATATAAGATGAGTTTAGATGAGTACCGTCATAACGGTATTATTGTATTGTACCTAGTAGGTATATCCTTGTGTCGTATTGTGAACGGTGAAGGAAAATATCGTGAGGAAACCTGCACAACTGACGGCTTGTCCACATCTCCACGTCATGACGTCATCAACGTGGAACGGTGCGGTGACGTGGCACGGTGCGTTGACGTAACGTGCAAATTCACGTTACCGTACCGTAAAAATGCACGTCAGGATCATTGTTAGATTTATCGTTGACCATGTAGATCCTGAATTTTAATAAGAGAAACAGTAAGGTATGGTTTTAAAGCATCTGAGCACATAGACGGCGACTAACTCGCGGGCGTGGAGAGCGCGGGCGGAGTATACGTGTGTGCTTGCGGCTAGAGGCGGAACGTGTTACGATACGGTAACGTAAATTTGCACGTTACGTCAACGCACCGTGCCGCGTTACCGCACCGTTTCACGTTGACGACGTCGTGACGTGGAAACGTGGACACGCTCTGAGAGAGCTCTGTAAAGAATGTAAACGAACTTTTTTTCTATTAAAGTACACTTCGGAGCAACCAAGGAGTTTTCCATTCAATTTATTTAGTGGCTACAAATTGTCTATTGTAGCGCGCCCTAGGGCGCATGTGCTGGGTTTCGGCGAAATATTATTGTTTTTATCTTTGGTTTTTTATTGAAATTGCATGAGTTTAATTAGTGTATGAAACTGCATTTATCTATTTATTAATTTAATAAATTATAATTAAATTTATTGTAATTTTGTGTGCACTATGGGTTAATTATTACCTGAAATGTAAATGTTTTTTTTTGTTTTAATATGTCACTCGTGTGATACTATTAAAAACTCACACTCGTATTTGAATAACAAATGCAACAGTTTCATAAACTACTATTCATTATCCGTATTTTCCCGCTATATGTACTTTCTATGTTGCCCGTAACATTAACATTACAATTAGGTACATAAGCACAGTACATAGTTAGCAAACAGTATACACCTCGCGTTATCACGACCATTATTCCTTATCATTAAATCGTTCGTTCAACGGATTACTTTTATTTTCAAATGGCGATTAAACTTTGCGTATTAACGTGGAAAACAACCGTATATAGCGGTCATGGCTTTACGGTTTTATGGGGCAATTATACGGAAAATCTTAACAGAAATTAAGAAAGTTCTTACCGTTATCATAAAGTTAGAATTGTAGACGTTTAAAACAGCATTCATGATTATGATAACTCAAACTAATTATAAGGTTAGTCGGAAAGGGGCTACTAATCTGCAGGCCACTTAAAGTATCATTGATTACGGTTGTAAAGCAAGTGTTATAATTTCAAAATTCGATAATTTTTATTGGGGAATTATTAATCGGGCGAATAAATCATATATGGAAGACTGTTAATGAGATACTTTAATACTAAACCGAGCGGCATTAAAATATATTTGCGAAAAATTAACTTAACTGGCGAGAATTTATGAGTGATTAAGATTCGTAAAATGAGCTACTAGCAGTGGGAAACAGTTAATCTAAGCTAGCAACTAAAATTCCAAGTGTCCGAATTAAACACTAACTTGGGCGAAAAAAATACTGAGTGGGCGAAAATATACATTTCCTTACCCCGACACGGATAGGTTAGGTTCAAAGGGGATGACGGGGGCTAGAGTGAGCGAGCGAAGCGAGCGAACGAAGCCTCCGTCATCCACTTCGTGTTAGGTTACTTTAAACCCTGCAGACAGAAATAGGAGCCCCGCGCAGCTCTTTTGGAAACCCAAACAACCTTACAAACATACAACAATAATGTGAGTGAAACTTGTTCGCTTAAGAATTATTATACTGATCGTTCTGAATAACTCGTACCTCAAATTCGTAATTTTAAGTCGCCGTTTTCAATATTTGTGTTCGCCCTCAGTCTTTCGCCCACTTAGTATAGTAGCCACTTAGTACGCCATCAGTATTTTTGACACCCTTATTTTTAATTTATATTCCATCGTTTAAATACTAGCCATTTTTATTTCCATATAAAAACGTTTTTATTTAATTTTCTTCAAAAATTCTTCGTCCTTACTTTAGTTACGAATTCAGAAAATGGAGCTAGGTACTAATTCGTGACCCCAAATATGACCTAAAATGTAAACACAGCTGATCATAGTTGAGGATAGATAGATGTTAGCATATTTTTATGTAATTTTTGAACAACAATTTCTCTTAAACTATTCATTTTTGGGGAAAGTGGTAGAACAAAAGTTACTCATTATTTAACACTCTTTTGGATTAGTACCCCCTGTCTGACTAACCTTGTATACACTTCTGCTCAATCTTTCTGGGAAAACAGGCGTGATGGTATGTACAATAAACCTTCATGGCCCCTGACTGAATCATCAAATCATCAAGGGCAAATTTAAAATTGTTAATTACTACTAATTCCCACATTAACAATGTTCTAAACGAATCCTTCATCTAATTTCTGATTGTTGATTCCCAAACCTTTACTTCTATACTAATTGATACATATTTGTTCTAACTAGATCTAATTACTGATATAGTGCTAAATGCAAAGGTATATTATTTAGCGTAGAAACGTAGAACCTATTTTTAGCATAACCTTCGTGTTCGAAATGCCGTAATTTTGTTTTGCAACCAAATTAAGGCTTTAGGATGCCACCACACCAATCGATCGATTGTCGTCGAGAACGTCGACTGATTGGCGTGGTGGCTTTTTCAGACCGACCTATCATCGATCGACCACCGAGACATCATCGATCGACCATCGATTGGATTATTCCAATCTGTCCCCCTGATCTGTCCCCTCGTCGATAACAGAGGAATAGATCGAAACTTTTTATTTCTATTTGTCCCCCTAAAGAACAACAGAGGACAGACCAGAAATAATTCGTTCGATCTGTCCGTTCGTCTTGGTGACAGGGGAACAGATCGATTTTTTTAAAATCAAAATCAAAAGTTTTTATTTCACATAAACCATTACAGGCGCTTATGAAAAGTCGAATTTAGGTGCACGGTTCCAATTAGTCGTTTCCTATGGAGAAGAACCGGCAAGAAACTCCATGGTTACTCTTTTAAAATCCATATCTTTAACAATTTCAGTGGGTACAGTTATGACTTAGATATGAGAGAGCAAAGTAGACTTAAGAGCAGGAACCACACAAAAAAACAAAATGAAAAATATGGTTACAAATTAACTAGGTATCCAGGCATCTAGCAAGTCTACAAAGCTCTCACATTTACAAAAGGTAAAAGGACGTTAAACTATATAAAACAACTGACATGGTTAATTGTCATCAAAACACATTACAAAGAAAATCACTGTATAAGATAAAGATATCTTGAGAGTAACGTTAGTAATAAAAAAAAAACTAATCGAATGAGGTTAGTTAATATACATAGGTACACATACGACGTTAATGAGGGACCAGGGAAGCCACATGTGCAGAAGGAGTTATTTCCAAACACCTTTATCGTCAACGTTATTCCTGATTGTCCCCCCGAAGGGGACAGATCAGGGGGACAGATCGGAATATTCCGATCGATTGGTATGGTAGCACCCTTAGGTGAAGATAAACTATCCAGTATGACGAATGCATCATGGCGTCCGTCGGTGGAACATATGCAAATGCTTTCTATGAAAGTAAACAAGGTGTCCCAAAAAGTAAAGTCAAGTGGAAGACCAGAGGTAGAGCATCCTTAGAGGTACCCGAATCACTCCATGTATGTTCCGCGATTTTTTGTAGTTTTCGAGTTATGATTTCTTTTCCCGTTTTTACCAAACTCTGATTTTATTGACACTTTTGATCATGTCATGAATAGTATTCTTTTTTTTTTAAAATTTGATTCTCTTTTCCTCTCATTTAAAAAAAAGCTACTCACATCAGTATGTTCAAAAATGAAAATGTCGTATCGTTGGAATTGTCTTTTTTTTCTGCGTCGATTGGTCTTTGTCTAATGACTTTACCACGTATCTACTATTTGCCGCATAAGCGGTATGTGAATTAAGATCCTCAGCTTAATTTCTTCGTCGTAAACGAACCTTAAACAACTCTCCTGTAAAGTTTGTAAATTGGTGTTAATCCCTTTTTGCCTGTACGCCATTGATATTAAATTCAGATGACGTTTACTATTTGACCGATATGTTGAGAGTGTTTTTTTTAATAAGGGCCTATTTCGCTAAATACCTTTGCGTTAGGTACCCCAAGGGGCTAACTCAGTTACTGCCTTACATTTAACATAATGTAAGACCTATTTTTAGCACAACCTTCATGATTGAACTGACGTCATTTCATTTTGCAACCGAATCAGTTGATGGTTTACTCATATCCCAACAATAGCGTTCTTTGTTGTGGATGCCACAGCATACATAATTTAAATGCGCTAATATGCAAATTAGGATCAAATATCTGTAGGATGCACAAATAAATATCAAGGTTTAAGAGCTCTAACATACCACGTTTTTTTCAGGCGCCGTCGACGCGCGTTTCGCCATCGCGCGTTGACGGCGCTGCTATACTTGAAATAGGCAGATTACTTGCGATTGCACCGCTGCAAACTCACGAGAAACGCGCTACAAACGCGCGTGAGCAACTCGCCTTGCAAAGTAAAACGCGTGTAGCACGCGCGCGAAGGAGCGTGTATCGCGCTATGGACGCGCGTGAGCAACTCTTCTTGCAAAATAAAACGCGCGTAGCACGCGCGCGTACAAATCAAACGCGCTGTACGTATGTGTTTGCAGCTAAAGAGACGCGCTGTCCCAGCGCGTCTGTATCGATGTGACTGCATAAAAAAGTTGTCGTCTGCATACTACAATTTTATGAACGTGTGTATAGGTAAATTGGTTGCGATAACATCGCGTTTGCAGCGCGTTATAGTTGCATGAGACGAACGTCGACAGCGCGTGAAAAAAACGTGGTGTATAAGAGCCCTAAGTTGATGTGGGAATGGAGCTCACAAAGTAATCTATACATTGCTAGTTGTACCGGCATGCGTTGCAATGCCACGTAAAGAAACAAAAAGTGTTTAGTTTTAAAATCTTTTTATGGAAGTCCTTTTGGATACACAATATTTTTGATTTGAGGGGCGCCCGAATTTATCGTACCGATGGGACGAACATCGAATGTTTGACAGGTAGGAACAGTTTGTATGTGAAAATTAAATTGTTGTTTTTACTATTTTCCTCGTGATTTTTCCATATTTTCTTACCGTTTAAACCTTCCCTGGACTTCCCCAAATATTTCAAAACCAAAATTAGCCAAATCGGTCCAGCCGTTCTCGAGTTTTAGCGAGACTAACGAACAGCAATTCATCTATCTATATATATAAAAATGAATCGCTATTTCCCTTGGTCATCGCATCACGCGTGAACGGCTGGACCGATTTCGCTATTTTTTTTTTGTTTTGTTCGTAATTGTCAGGAGAAGGTTCTTATGAAAGAAAATTTTGATATTTAAACAAATGAAATTATCTCAGTACCTATGTCCATATTCATTTGTTTACCGCATGCCTGAATGGTTTTAACTTTTTGTTACTATTTTGATTTTGTTTCTGAAGGTAGTTAGTAGGTAGGTAGTAAGTAGGAAAAGTGCATTGCAACTCATGCCGGGTACAGCTAGTTTTTATATAAATAGAAGATAATGAAAATCTCGTGGAAACTGAGAAAGATAAAAAAAATAACGAGATTGTCATGTGGGGGGCAGCGGCCGATCGCGACTCGATATTTATATTACAGAAGAGGGCAATCCGCGCGATCTATAATATGGGCCCTCGGGAGTCCCTTAGAGATTTCTTTAAAGAGATTAATATTCTGACGATGGCTTCCCTTTACATTTTTGAAAACATTATGTTTGTACGTAAAAATCTGCCAATGTATAGTGTAAAAAGCGACGTTCATAATATAAACACTAGGAACAAACACAAATTAGTAGTCCCTAAATTTAGATTATCCAAAACGAATAAGTCATTCCTAGGTAACTGTGTTCGATTTTATAACAAGCTTCCCAAATCAATTACGGATCTCACTGATGGCAAATTTAAATCTCACGTTAAATCAGTTCTCATTAAAAAGGCATACTATAAGATAAACGACTATGTTGACGATAGGGACGTGTGGCGCTAGTTCTTTTCTGCACATGTGGCTTCCCTGGTAACCAATAGTTTTTAGATGTAGGTTTATGATGTATCTATATTAGATACAATTATGATTTAACACAATTCATACAGAATTGATTTATATACTTTATTTTTAATTTGTTTTTACCTGTACTTGCATAATTTTATTATTGTAAAAAATATGATGATTTTTGTTGTATAGAGTCAATTAATTTATTCACTTGACAGACATATCTGTGTTGCTGGGGAGTTTGTTGCGCCGTTTCTTCTTCACAGCAAAAACACTAGGAAGCGGTGAACGGAGGGCTTTTTGTGGGATGTCTATAATATTGTAAAACTAACGTTCAAAAAGAACTAAGTAATTCTAGTCTATTTTGAATAAATGAGTTTTGAGTTTGAGTTTGAGTTTGAGTTTGTCAACATGTGCGGATGTGGATTCGACAACCATTGTGCCGATAGTCGTAACGGCCAATGGCCTAATGGCCAAGAGCCTCGACCAACACCTCATGAGGCTCTCGTTAGGTGGCTGGATCAAGAGCCTGATACAGCAAGCAGTCCTCCTCGACACGGCGCGTATTGTGAGGAAGTTCGTGTCTCTTGAGCCTTGACCACTGGTAACTTCGACCCTGCTCCCAATGCTGGTGGACCCAAATTTTTAACATTTTTAAATGTACTTACATCGTTTTTTTATTTTCTATGTGATATGTATTTAAACTCTCAATCACCGTAAATTGCGTAAGTATTGTAACAATAGATAAGACAATTAAGTGTCGTTCTGGGACGACGGGCGGTACGCAACCGGTTAATAATGTAACTTATAAGATTTTAAATGAATAAAGAACGTATAGTAAAATGGTAACACGGGACATTGAATATTTTTTGGAAAAAAAGTACATCCAATGCATCTGAACAATACTGATGCCAAAAATCTCGTCTTTAGATTTTTTGTTTGTTTGTATGTTTGAGCTTCACGCCAATACTAATGAACAGATTCAGTTGATATTTGGCAAAAATGTCCGTTATGGAGCGGGTCAGGTTATAGGGTACAAATTATCGGGTCCCCTACGTGACATCGAAACTCAATACATCGAATGTCGCAGCATCGAAAACGGTACATCGAAGGGTCACATAATCGATGGTACGCTACATCGATGGTACGCCACATCGAAAGTCTACATCGAAAGGTTACGGTATGGATGGTACGCTACATCGAATGTCGTTAAATCGAATGGTTACAGTATCGATTTCTCATCACATCGAATTGCATAACAGTTAAAAATGTTTTTTTTAAATTAATATTGTTTTCTTGTGTGTTTAATTTATGTTTATTCGGTGCAGTAACTAATGGTTATAACAATCTTTAGATGCAATAACCCATCGATTTTGCAACCAGTCAATGTTGCAACCAGTCCATGTTGTAACCATACAATACTGTAAACATTCGATTTCACGACATTCGATGTAGCGTACCATCGATTATGTGACCCTTCGATGCATCGTTTTCGATGCTGCGATATTCGATGTATTGAGTTTCGATGTCACGTAGGGAACCCCAAATTATCACGCTATTGACTGTGGGTGATTAGCAGTAACCTTATGTTACCGTTAACAAAGTACAGCTTATATATAATATAGTACGAACCCGTAGTGTCCCATTGCTGGGCAAAAGCTTCTTTCCACTGAATGTGAAGTTAATTAACGCTACTCATAATTAAACAAAATACAACCACACAAAGTTCATAACCTATTAACTAATTTATAAAGATAACATCAAACGGCCATGTTCCACAGACGAAATAATAATTAAAATTCAGTGAGCATAGATTAAAAATTCAGCTGTTTATCTATGACCTCGATGATGTCACATGAGTAGATAATTTATCTACTCATGTGATGATGTCATACAAGGTCGGGTCGACCGATACTGTTGTAATAAGTGTTGTGATAGTAATGGCAAGTGGTGACGTAAGGAATTGCTATGCGATTTGCTGTTTGACTGTTGATGTTCGAGTGTACAAGGTTAGTCTGAAAAGGGTAATCCGCGGGCTACTTAAAGTGTCACTGATGACTGTTTTAAACCAAATGTAATATCATTTTTATCTCCATGCAAAATGATTATTACTTATTTCAGTTTTTTTCAAAACTTCTTCATCTCAATTTTTTTTTACGAAATCACCGTATTGAGCGTCTAATCCGCGACTCATCATAATTGAGGATCGATAGATTTTAGTGTAGGTTTTTAAAAAATCTTTGAACAGTTATTTCTCTTAAACAATTGACTTTTGGGGAAAGTTGTAGAACAAAACTTATTCGTCGTCTTCTTCTTCTCTCGTGTCAACACGAGCTATACGAAAAAAGCTCATGCTGTGGTGAAAAGATTAGTCAGTCAGCAAGGTTGGTAGCAGGACTGACTGCCCAGGGTGCGCCGGACATACTTAGTTTAAGTATCGTCACTCGTGGAGGCTCTTTTCATGCACCCCAGTTATTCATTATTATGTGTATCTACTTTAACATCCTTTCCGATTAGTACTTACCCCTTTTCCGGCTAACCTTGTAAATAAAAGCTGTTGTTGAGCTAGTTTTTAATTTTATTTTTTTGAGACATGTCATGTTATCAGAATATGGGTTCTCATAAAAGCTTTTGCAGTATCCTGCTAACGCTTCTTAAGATCTCGCTTACTCTAAACAACCTAGACCTGATATTTTAAGGCCTGAATTATATAGAAACGGCATAAGGCGCAGGCGCGTCACTTTCATACATTTTTCGTGCCGCTTCAATTTTTTTCATACAAAATGTATGAAAGCGACGCGCCTGCGCCGTGCCTGCGCCTTAAGCCGTCTCTATGTAATTCACGCTTTAAGATAGAGCCTGTTATGGAAAAACATCGTAAACGACAGAATATAGGTATTTCACTTTTTTAAAGTAACGGAAAGCTAAAATTAATAAATAACCATTAATAATTGTATGTGTGTCGCTTACGATGTTCTTCCATAACAGGCTCGAAAGGTTGAAGAATGGTCAAAGATCATTCAGGTGTTTACGCAATGATTATCCAGAAACGAAGTTTCGTCATATTAGGTTAGGTACCTACCTAAAATTAATTATTATTGCTCATTGTTTAACTAAAAAGCCGACTATTAACATAGTAATTATTAATGGTAGCTGCTTGGCCATGGCATTATGAATAGCAGAATAATTACTCAACATTATTTAAAATCTAAAAGTTAATAATTATTTTGTTTGTATGACATTTTTAACCTCGGTATTTTACCATATTCTAGAATACTTACTGCGTATACAATACACTTCTTTACCATTAAAAATAATAGCAATAATTGCTACAATGGGCTTCTCATTGCAATAAACTATCAATAGCAATAAGAATTCCTTTACTAGCGATACTTAATAAGCACTTGTATGACAGGAATAAGTATGGCTTGTGACTTGGTGACTGACTCACGGGCTATGACTTAAAATATGGCTGATTATGTAGACATCATGACCTAATTGTCAATAATAGTGTAGTTTAAAGAATGGAATTGAAAATGGTGTATTTTATTTGCCTTTCGCTCACAGACAAAGTGTGTGACCGAGATACGAATAATATTTTAATGCCGTTCTTTATGTTATCGGTTTTTAACTCGGTCAATGCTTGACTTTGATATTTGCCACCAACTTTTTTGGAAGTCGTCGCGAAAGTCTCCATAAATTATATTTTATTTTTTTAAACCTTTCAATACCTATTCATTTTTTTACTATTTTCTTTCATAAAATTTAAAAATGATGCAAAAAAATACCTACTTTCCTTTTTATTTATAAAAAAAATGCATTTTCTGTTATACAATACGACATCATCGTATGTCTTGCGACATAGGCCTCCTCCAGCGACTGCCACCTCTTGTTCCACTCCGTCTTATTTTAGGGTCTGTACAGATCTGGCGAACACGCCGCGAATGCGCTACAACCGCGCTGTACGCGCTTGGCACGCGTGCAGTTACTGCAACTGTTGATTGCGCCTCTTTTATATAACTTACGCATGGCTCATACAATGCACGCGTTCTGTGCGCTTGCAGATCGCGCGCATGTAGTTCAGTTCGCTTCCTTTAATACCCCTAGGAAGGAAGCAAGCACGCGTATTGCATGCAGGCAACACCGGCGTAACTTGCGCGCGGGCGGTACAGGAGCAGCGCGCGAAAAGATCGCACTACTTAATCCACGCGTGCAGCTCACGAGCCTTTCGCAAACAGTTGCATTCGTGGCGCATTCATCAGATGTGTACACACCCTTAGTCGCATCTGACGAATAAGTTAAAATAAAATATACAAGGTTAGTCGGAAAGGGGGTACTAATCCGAAGCCCACTTATAGTATCGCTGATGACTGTTTGAAAGCAAGTGTTAAAATTTCAAAATTCAATATTTTTTTTTTCCAAATAAAATGATTTTTATTTTAGTTTTTTCAAAAATTCTTCATCCCTGCTTTAGTTACAAATTCAGAAAATGGTGCATCTAATTCATGACCCCAAATATGACCTAAAATGTAAACACAGCTGATCATAACTGGGGATAGATAGATTTTAGAGTTTTTTTTTTGAGATTTTTGAACAACTGTTTCTCTTAAACTATTGACTTTTGGGAAAAGTTGTAGAACAAAAGTTATTCATTATTATGTGTACTTTAACACCCTTTCGGATTAGTACCCCCTTTCTGACTAACCTTGTAGTCAGCTCTCAGCCTAACAAACCAATCAGCGGATCCACAATGCCTACCATTCATAGGTTGAGTCATAGTCAAACTGACACATTCATGCCAGACGAGATGACCTAATTGTGGCTATCGCATGCCACGTTTGACCCCAAAGGCCTGAATTTACAGCCAATTAGATGAACTCAATTCCGGTTGCTTAATTTTGAATTCGATTACATATGTCTGTCTATGCATATCACGTAGCCATTTGCATATATTTATTTATTTCATAATCGTAAACGGGTATCGCAATTATTGCTTACTATTAAAAAAAACCCGGCCAGGAGTGTAAAAGACACAACAAAATAATCGTTCAGGGGTGATTCTATCATTACAGTTATAGCTAATATCGGTATGTCAGGATTGCGAGCAAGGTAAATGTAAGTAGTAAATAAAACCAACATAGACTCTCCACCACTGAGAGTACTTGTATTTTGGTTAGTGTTAGTAACATGAACTAGATCACAATACCTAGAATACTTCACACAATTATTACAAGATCATAAATAAGGACAAGCTAGACAGATATAAAAGGTCAGTCTTCTTCAGCTGTTCAGCACCGAATGCTCTCGCTTCGTCGAATGACCACCGCCTTTATAACCTCGGGTGCGTTGATCCATATCGACGACTACCTTCTTTTGTCAACATTGCCCAGTGCTACCCGCTACCTATAACAGGTGCAAGTCGTACTAGCGCACTGAGGGTCCTGGCTTGGAAGGAAAAATATCAAAAGTAATTTAGTCTTATTTCTAAAAAAACGGCCAAGTGCGAGTCGGACGAAGGGTTCTGTACCATTATCTATAAAAACGGCAAAAAAATCACGTTTGTTGAATGGGAGCCCCCTTAAATATTTATTTTATTCCGTTTTTTAGTATTTGTTTTTGACTGTCTAACTATCACGTTCATGAGATATAGCCTGGTGACAGACGGACAGACGGACGGACAGACGGACGGACAGCGGAGTCTTAGTAATAGGGTTCCGTTTTACCCTTTGGGTACGGGACCGTAAAAACCAACCTGGAGCCTAATTCTGCTAAAATAAATCTTGATAAATCACAACCGAACCAAGGCCGAACCGTTCAATCAGACAGTTCTCAATTTCAAAAGCTGTCGAATTGTTTGACACAAAAAACAAAATCAACCATTTTGAAAGTTTTCGAAAACAAAAACTGACTGACGGTTGTGGTTCGATTGCGTTTGGCAACAATTTATTTTAGGAGAATTGGGCCCCTGTTATCTTGAAAAGGACGTTATAATAACGGGCTGGCCCGATTCAGACACTCTTAAGTAGTTAACTACTTACTGTCTCAATGTTGAGCACGGGCCTCTTCTAATGCTTGTTGCCCACGGTGCGTGATAATGCGCACCATGACGCACGAGCTCGCACCGGCGCACCACGGGAAGGTCCGTGGTATAGCGGACGCGTGCGGAGCGGTGCGCTGTATCCGCCGCGAGTCGGTAAATTCAAAGGTGCGGTGCGAGTTCTCTTTCACTTGGTATTTTGGAATGAAAAAATCGCTTCGAATCACGCATCCTCATAATATGGCTTCCCACGGTGCGTGATTGTACGGATGATACCACGCACAGCCGGTGCGCGCTATCACGCACTGTGGGAAGCCATCTTAAGAAATACAAAGGTTTATTTTGGCCTAGTCCACCACGCTGACACTGAGATTTTTGAAGCCTCCTCAGGTGAGGTTTTGTCACGATATTTTCCTAGACCGTTTATCGTGTTTTAATGACAGTTAACCATGTCAGTTGTTTGTGTTGTGATACTATACCCGAAACTAGTTTGTTCAAAATCACCAAGAGAATCGATTGACGTATTTTTAAAACCATTTTTTTTTTTCATAAATTTAAATTTTGTTTCAGTGGTTTTCTATCCATAACAGTTGACGGGAATAGACACCTTGAGGCTTGAGACGGTCCTCTCGGTCAGTTTCCTTGTATTAGACAACCTCTGCATAGCACATCTCAGGCATTTCACACTTTTTTAGGGAACTTAACGCGACATAAACTAAGGTCTTGGAGATTTGCTAAAAAAAACACATATTCAGGCAGTTCTGATGAAAATCATCTTGGGGTGTCGCGGTTTTCGTATAAAGTAAAAATAAGGTTGTATAGTTTAGCATCCTTTTTTTACCTTTTGTAAATGTGAGAGCTTTGTAGACTTGCTAGATGCCTGGATACCTATTTTATTTATAACCATATAATTTTTTTGTGTGTGATTCCTGCACTTAAGTCTACATTGCCCTCTCATAACTATTCTAAGTCATAACTCAATGGTCATAACTGTACCCACTCAAATTGATAAAGATATGGATTTTAAAAGAGTAACCATGGAGTTTCTTACCGGCTCTTCTCCATAGGAAACGACTAATTAGAACCGTGCACCTAAATTCGACTTTTCATAAGCGCCTGTAATGGTTTGTGTCAAATAAAAACTTTTGATTTTGAACGCAAGTGATTATCAAATTCTTCATAATGTTCAGCATGATATGATGATGACAAAACAGTGGTGTAGCTAGTGTTTGTTTTATTGCTATTAATCTGAGCTGCTAATCCAATTTTCATTAAACCAATTAACCAATCTGAAACCATTAAGACGAAACAAGGTTAAAATGATTGTGAAGTTCACGAGGCAAAGTCAATGTCGGCGCCGACACGACTTGTTACCATAAGTACAGCAAGAAATATGAAAGGTTTCGAATTCTTCTTTGCTCGTATAGGTTTTTTATTTATTTTTTATTATTTGACTCGGTCTCGTGTAGTGCAGGACTTAAAGAATAGCACTACCCCATCTCTTCCCATGGGTGTCGTAAAAGGCGATAAGGGATTTTCTAGAGGATGGGCAGCAGCGTTCTCTGGGTACTTTAACAACCATACTGCGATTGCCAACCCGCCTGCCCAACGTGGCGACTATGGCGAAACCCCCCAACATGGGCTTGGGGGAGGCCTAAGTGCAGCAGTGGACGTCTTTCGGCTGAATGATGGTGATGATTTGACTTGTTCGCTCTTGATCCTAGTCACACCTGATGGTAAGCACAGACAGGGTCTAAGATGAAGCACACGAATCCAAGTAACAGAGATATAGAGAGATTCCCCTATACCCCTCTGGCTCTCACTTACACACGACGGAACACTGTAAACTGCTTGGCGCCGGACTTTAATGTGAGGATGGTAGCTAGCCAGGTGGACCGTATAGATCCTACCACAAAGCATGCTGGGTTTTATTGAATGTTACAACATGCGTCTATTCCCAGCGTGCGGTGAGGATTTCTTTTACTCTAGCCCGTTCACACACGGGAGAAATATCGATACAAGCTGAACGAGAATTCCTCATGCTGTGGTGAAAGGATTAGCTAGTCAGCATGGTTGGTAGCGGGGCTGGTTGCCCAGGGTGCAACGAACGTACTTTTTGAATGAAGTTCAGTCATTTTCATAAAACATAAAAAAAAAAACTTCGACAACAATATTCGCTTTGTGCTTTGCAGAAAGCTGAAACTCCTTCATACATAACAGGTGGTCTACTCCCTAAGCACGAAGTCCGTGGTTTCGGCCTTAGTTACGTGCGTTTCCTACTCCGTATCACCTACGGACATACGATTATTTCGGGGCCCGAACTAAAAATGAATGACAACACGATTTGACAGTTGTCCCTACTACCGATGTGTTTTTGCCCGTCCGAAAAGATGAACTTAACACTTGTTTTGTTCACTCCTACGTTTCGGGCTACTTTCGGACGGGTGACTAACTTCGTTGACGGACTTAGGGAGTAGGCTAGGCCCCCAGAACCTTTTCGATAAGCAGTTATCAACCGATTCGGCTTGTTATCTCGTTTTATCTACGATTCTCATAACGAGAGCAAAAGAGCATGCTGAATCTTTGACAACTGACTTATCAAATCGTTCTGAATCAGGGGGTCTACTCTGAAAACCGAACTATGAAGTATCGGCTGACGGATCGCTCGTTCTAACTACGAAAGTGTTTCGGATCCGACGATCAATTCGATTTTTGTTATTTGAAACTTTGTCTTTCGTTCACCCTACTCCCAATTGTTAATTGACATCTAGTATTTCGTTATTTGACAATAAATTGATCGTATATTTATAAATTCGTTGTATTGTTTCAATTCGAAACTTCGACGTTGGTATTATGATTAATGACGGTTTACTCACGTGCATTTCAACTTCAAAACTCATTTGTTCAAAATAGAATAGAATTACTTAGTTCTTTTTGAACGTCAATAATAGGTACATAAAAGACAGCCCCCAAAAGCGCCCTCCCTTCACCACTTCCTAGTGTTTCTGCTGTGAAGAAGAAACGGCGCAACAAACTCCCCAGCTTTAACCCTTAATCATGAGCTGAACACGCGGCAAGGTCGCGTACGACCTTCGTTTTTCGGATGAGGGTGAGGCCAAACGAGCGTAATTGTTTGAGCTGAGTCGCGTAAAATAAGTCAGCGTAATTTTTTGGAAGGATTTTAGAGACTTATTTTGCGTCGTCGTGTGAACGAAACAGGAGTTTTGTATGAAACCGAATGTAGCAGAAATTACGCGACCGAAATTCTGCGAAACACAACTCAAAAAATTACGCTCGTCTGACTTCATCCTAAGGCTGTTCGGCAGTGGCAGAAGTCTACTGGCTGATACGAAATCGTACCGAAGGACCAAAAAATTTAATCGTAAAGAAACCACAATGACTCTGAATTTCAAACAGTTTATGTCTACTTAAGCACCATTACATCATCATGCTGTCACGCTTGACCGAAGAGTGAGTAATGTGCTATAACTATGTATTAGCGAGACAATAGACTATTGCCTATTGTTAGGATACGGAGATTCATATACTCCGTATTAGGGCTTTCAAATACCGGACTTTTTCAATACCGGTATCGATACCGGTATTAGTGTGATCAATACCGTGATCACGTGATCACGGTATTGAACACAAGTTTAATTAGGGCATTAATAAAACCTTTAAAATACGTGTTTTTATTTTTAAATCAGTCTTTATTATGGTTACTTTCTGAAAAGAATAATAAAAAACTTTCTTAGTAGTATAACAATTTGGTACCTATTGATTAATTTTGGACTAGGAATTAGGAACGTAATCAAAACTTAAAATAAATCTAGTCATTTCGCACGTAGGCATTTCACGTAGACTTTATAACGTATATATAAGTCCGACGATTTCGGGAATCAGCTTAGGTGGGGCGCGGGAGGGTGAGCTAGAGATAAGACCAAGCGCTTGCGCTGGTGAAAACATCCATCCGTTTAAAGAATTTCGCTGACTCCCGTAGACTCATCCCCGAACGGTTCGATTTTCGAAACCAAGTACTGTTGCATTCGGCAATTGCACCGCATATTCGAACACATTAGCTCCCGCTTCATGCGCTCGTACAAAACTGGCATCATATTCTTTGATGTAGCGAAAACCTTTGACAAGGTCTGGAACAACGGTTTATTAATCAAACTGTACCAATTCAACATACCGTCTCGAGCCCATCATTCGAGACTTTCTGTCGGATCGCACCTTCCGCTATCGCCTCGAAGACACCCTCTCGTCCCCTCACCCCATCCGCGCTGGTGTCCCTCAGGGCTCCGTGCTATCGCCCCTTCTTTTCACGCCGTACACCAGCGACATTCCCAAAAGTGGCTTGGCCAAGTTGGATCTCTTTGCCGATGACACGGTCATCTACTATTCCGGTAGGAGTATCGATAGCATCACTCGAACCCTTTAAACCGCAGCCGTCACCCTCGGGGTATGGTTCCGGTAATGGAGAATAGAGGTGAATCCCGAAAAAAGCGCAGCCGTTTTTTTCGAGAGATACGGTGACTCCCACATGCATCCGTCCCGTCCTCATGTTCGGCAAACAGATCCCTTGGGAGATGAAAGCTAAATACCTGGGGGTTATTCTCGACAACCGTCTGAAATTCATAGACCACTTCAAAACGGTGTGCGGTCGCGCCGCTTTTGCTGTCGGTCGCATCCACCCCATCCTTAAAGCACGCAGTAAGTTGTTACTTAGAAATAAGCTGAGAATCTACGTGACGTGCGTCCGCCCCATCTTGACTAACGCTAGCGTCGTGTTCGCACACGTTAAGCCTTCCCGCTTCAAATCCTTCCAAACCCTACAGAATCGAGTGTTGCGCAGAGCCGCGGCTGCCCCGTGGTTCATGCGTAACGATCAACTCCATCTTGATCTAAAAATGCCAACCATCAATACCTCAAACGCGTTTCCAAGCGTTACTTCGACACTGCCCCCGCCATCCGAACCCCCTAGTCGCCGCAGCGGCCGACTAAAGTCCCTCTCTCATCAGTAAAGTACAACGTCCCAGGCTCACACTTTTAGAGCCCGATGACGAAATTACCCTCCTTAAGGAGGGAGGCGAGTAAATCGACCAGCACATTACACAACGTCCGCCACCATCCAGCTTATCGTCCTCGCCGACGAGGCCCGTTGCGACGTCTCAGCGCCGCCGGTCACGATCCACCGAGCTCTCCCGTCGTAGAGCCGGTTGTCTCTTCTGACTTCGCAGTCACGCTGATAATTCAGCCCTCATCAAGCTGTCTCCCCCCCCCCTAAGTCCCCGCCAGCAGCGCCCTAAGCCCCCGTCAGCAACGCCCTAAGCCCCGTGCTCGTCCCACTAGACGTCACATCGTAAATTGTACCACATAATACAATTTCCTACTACTTATTACAACAAACCGCAATAATATATATGAATGTTTGTAATACCGTAATCACGGTATTGGCTCGTCAATACCGTGATTAAAAAAAGACCAATATATATCCGTGATTACGGTATTACGGGATCCCGGAATACCGGTATTGAAAGCCCTACTCCGTATGTAATGGAGTGAAGGTTTTTTCATTCACGATTTAAGATTTTCTTATCGAGTTGGAAGGACCATCTATCACGTAAGACATCTCACTATGCAATGTGCACAATGTGCAATGGAGTAAATACAGTATTTATTTTGATTGAGTTACTGCATTTGATATTATTGAGAAACTGTGTTTGCATTCAGCGCCGCGTGAGTTGAACATTGATCTTTTTTGTACTTCCGCTAGCACAACGAGACGGATATTAGCCAAACAATTTTTCAAATGTAACAATGAATAGCACTCAAACTGTGGTGATATGATGACAGGTGGATGTGGTGCAGTGGTGGTTGCAATTATATAATGCACTTAACTTCATAAATATATATACATATATAAATAGGTTACCTGTTATATTATAATAACATATACATGTGGAGGCTTGTTATTAGCAATTTTAAGTATCATTTTTTTTTAAGCATTTATGTAATTAGTCTGTAAGCCTTCTTTAAAATAATAAAAAAAAAAAAAAAAATTATGTAATATTTTTTTTAAGACTAGAGAAGAAAAGCCGAAACAAACTCAGAGGTCAAGGTCCCTTTTAAAGTCCAGACATTGTAGTATAAAACTATGCGAGTTCAACAATGTAGGGTAACGTCTGGAATGGCCTTTGAAGAAAGAGCCATAGGTTTGAGTTGACCTATCCCAACTGACGGTACATGCATCAGCCATTGTGTAGCTCAACCTTATTTTAGGGAACTCAACGAGACCCGGCGAACGACGCCACCAATCAGCCGGACATTGGCGTAGGTCACAAAAAGTTATTTAATTAATACAGCTGCAGATGTAGCAAGAATGGAACCTAGTGGGAAGTGGTTACCACCACCTAAATACTATAACACCAAAAACCTATAAAACATACAGGTTGTCCCTGGAAGTATGGATCAAATCGAATAGGGGCGTGGGCAATGTCATTTCCAAACTTTTTAACCCTGAGAATGTCGGTGCAATTTTTTACGGTTCAAAAGTTATGACCAATCATTGTTGTTTTTTTAATCACTTCGCATAGAAAAAATCATAAAAAACTATCAGAGCTATAATTTTTTTTCAGGACTTTGGCTATTAGTAGGTCTTTCTTGTGGTAATCCTTTTACGCAGCTAGAAAATATGTGTTCAATAAGAAAAAACATTTACGGCAAAGGCTTTTTTGGTTTCACTCAAGTTTTTACTACTACAAGTTTTGAAATGACCTTGCCCACGCCCCTATTCGATTTGATCCATACTTCCAGGGACACCCTGTATACAGCATGTAACAAAAACCTTGTCCGATCCTTAAAGAGTATTATTCGGCATCGCACTGCGTACACGTATACGTAACCATTTAATGGATTTGAGATTATTATTTTTCGCCAGGGAGTGTTGTCAACTTATGAAAATTTGCCATATTCAGTGTTTTTCGCATGGATTATAAAAAAACTTGGTTTTTTGAATAACACTTTTATAACAATTTTTTCTAGTATGTATGTTGAACCAGGAATACGCCTTTATTGGATCGGACAGGGTTTTTGTTACAAATTGTATAACACCAATAATGCAGCATGCTTACCAGTAGAAAAAGGAGGTAGGACTTCCTCAGCAGAACTTTTTCGCAACGAGCTCTACTACTCTTCTAATGAACATGTGACTATGGTTTTTTTTTTATTTAGCGATAGGCTCGCGTTTCACCACTATCTCGTCTGATGGTAAGCGATGATGTGGTCGACGATGAAGCACACTTGCCTAGAAGTAACCTATTCATTCTTGACTTAAAGACCCTAAGGTTGTAGCTATCAGGAAACACAGACTCCGGCAGGAAATTCCACTCCTTAGCTGTGCGAACAATGAAAGTGTTCGCAAAACGCTTTGTACGTATGAGTGGGATGTCCACCATGTACCGATGGCGCATTGCCGTACGTCTTGTAGTCCGATGATGGAAAGGGCCAGGCGGAATCGAATTGTGCAGTTCCATCGCACACTCCCCGAAGTGTAATCAAAAAAAACCGACGGGCTGGCAACTCTGCGTCGATGTTCAAAGGTTTGAATACTACTGATATTCGTTCTAGTTCTATCCATATATTGGGTGTAAGGGACGGTGTACCGAAAACTGAAACAGTGAATTCAGCTTATTATTCTGAATCGAAAAGAAGTGGTTTTTTTTCTCGGAATTTTCAGATTTTCCTGGAAATTGCTAATTTGCCTATGATTTATTGTATTTCAATAAGTGTTTTGACAGGTAAATAAACTGGGTGTAAAAGACAGGTTACCAAAAATTTACACAGTGAATTTAGTTCATTATTTTGAATTGAAAATCCGTGGGAAATATCAACGAATTCTTTCGAATTTTCCGATTTATAAAAAAATACATTTTATTTTTGCAGCGTGCTGTGTTTATAGGATTACTTATTTTACAGCAGAGAAATGTAAAATATGTGAAAAGAAAAATCGGAAAAGTCGGAAAATCCCGAGCAAAATTTTCACTTATTTTCAATCCAGAATAATATATGATAATAGGCTGAATTCAATGAATGAATGAGGAGCTCGTGGCTAAATAATTATAGCCGCATAGACCGATCTTCCGGGTTAAGCCACGCTTGCCGAGGTTGGTCTGTGGATGGGTGACCATTTACCATAGCGAGTTTCCTCCGTGCCTCGGAAAGCACGTAAAGCCGTTGGTCCCGGCTGTCATTTGTAGATCTTTGACAGTCGTTACTGTTGGTCAGAAGCCAGAAAGTCTGACAACCAGTCTTACCAAGAGTATCGTATTACCCAGAGTATCGTATTACCCAGTTACTGGGTTGTGGAGGTCTGATAGGCAGTCGCTCCATGTAAAATACTGATATTCAGCTGCATCCGGTTCGACTGGAAGCCGACCCAACATAGTTGGGAAAAGGCTAGGCAGATGATGAATAGGCTGAATTCACTGTTTCAGTTTTCGGTACACCGTCCCTTACACTTGGTATAGTCATTCGTACAAAGATAGGCTCCAAACTTAGTCATACTGAACCTGAACAGTACATGGCAGGGCGCGGTTGTAATAACAGATAATTGGTGACTAATAAAACATAAGTACGGCTCTGTCGTTCACCGCCGCCATTATCGGGTCATTTCCTTCAGTTAATTTATAATTAAAGACAGGAACTAACAGCTGTTCCAAACAAAGGTTTGAAAGTGAAGGTAATTGGAAATGAAGAAGAAATAAATTATTACGGAATTCTACAGGGTGTCCCTGGAAGTATGGATCAAATCGTATAGGGGTGTGGGCAAAGTAATTTCCAAACTTTTTAACCCTGAGAATGTCGGTGCAATTTTTTACGGTTCAAAAGTTATGACCAATTTTAAAAACGAATAAAAAATCATGCTGTATATCGATGTTACATATTAAATTAATTAACCAACAGCTCTAGAACTATTGTTGCTTTAAAACACACATTCTTGACTAAAGTTTCGTTAATTAAAAAGTTTAATGAAAATAGTTTATGAAAGAAAAGTTTAATTAAAATAAAGAAAGAAAATCAATTTTCTCTCGCCACCAGATTGCAACCAATTTAAATTACTTATTAAATGTCATTCTTATTGTTTCAGAGTCATGAAAAAATGCTGATAGAAAACAACGGGGGACGCTGAAACCACGAAAAACACGAACGAACGAAATGCGTTCACACTGAAAACTAACCAACTGAACGCATCCAAAATAGAAAGAGACAGACATAGCGAGACAGAGCTGCGTCCCAAAATAGTGCGTTCGAAAATAGAAAAAAAATGCCTAGCTCCCAATCAGTTACCGAGAAAGACGCGGCGGGGGCGGTCGCCGCGCAGTGGTGGAAAACACCATGGAAAGCTATGGCCGACCTTGCCGAAGCAGTTGACGACCTCATATGCAGCTTCGATTATATGGACACCGCCATGGACAACCTAGTCATGTTAATTTTCATATGGATTCTATTTTCCATCGTGCTCCTCGGCATAGCGAAATGGGCATACTCTCGCTTCGCGAATAAAGTAGTTGAGGTCGACACAAAACAAAAACCAACGACTGATGACACGAAGAAAACAACGAACGAAATCATAAACAGTGCTGACAGTGTTTTGGCTACAAGTGCTAAAGTAAAAAGTGCCTCATTTAAGCCTGCGAAGCCTTCAGGGTTCGTGCCAGCCACTCCTCCAAACAAAAGGAGGCTAGGTCGTATGTCCCCGGGCCCCGAACAGCTGACTTTAAAAAAACACCAAAGCGTTTTAATACCGACGTGTACGGGATCGGATACGCCGAGTGTGCAATGGGTTAACGACCTATTGACGTGGTTATATAATGATCTAGTTATTGTGAATGAGCTCGTGCAGCAATGGATTGTGTCCATGAACGAGTTTTCCAAGAAATCCGTCGAGGAGGTAAGTTTATATTACAATTTGGTTTATATTTATCTTTGACTTGTGAAACAGGATCCCTAACATTCAAACCATCTACAGCTCTTGAATTTTATTTAATGAAGGCATAACATGTATAATCCTCTTCGTTCTCAGTAAAACTTATCTTTCCAGCAACGATTTTCCGTTAAACAATCAAAGACAAACCAGAATCAGCATCATTACGTCTAAAATACTGGTTTTATTTCCAAATTTCATCCATTTGCATTTTTTTTAAGAGAAAATAGTTTTAATGATCACAAATGCGTTGCCAGCAAAGTTATGGCTCATTTACGTTAGTCGATTCGATACGAAACTACTTTAGAATGTCTTCATCTGCTCGACTTATTGACGGAGATCCTATAATGAGTAGAAAACTTAAACATATTATAAAAACGATTGAAGAACGAGGGTTTATTAATTCAAGTCAAGGTTCCAATACTATTCCTCTTTCGAAATTAAACAAAAGGAAAAGGAAAATTCGTCTTCGAAAATTAAAATCATGCATTTCGTCATTGAGTCCTGAAGAAAATTAGTATTCTAAACGGACCAACACTTTTCTTAATACACATCCCATTTGTTTGCATCAAAAATAATGAGTTTCTCGATGAAATCATCAACATTAAACTTTAAGATGAAGCCTTTATAATTTAACTACGAAAAATCTAAATACATAGACTGATAGATCTAAAAAACATTTAATTGTCAACCGTCTTTTGTCATACTGGAATCCGTAGTTACAAATGTAGAAAGATGAAACTCCAAAACTGGTCAACACTTCCCGTGACCTATACTTTGGCCAAAGGATTAGCTTTGCCATACAACGTGGTAATGCTGTCAGTATTCTGGGTACGTTACCAGTTGACAGTGATGCGGAGGAATATTTTAACGCCCTATAACTCCAAAATTAAAATTTTCTACGAATTTAGAACTGGAAGACGATATCAAATTATTTGAGGAAAAGTTAGTTAAAAAAAACTCAGTCAACCATGTTTTTTTGGCTACACGGAACTCAGCTAGTGAGTTACGTATAGTATAAACAATAATAAAGCAAGATAGGGCCTTGGATTGAGGTCGCGTGACGTATAACTGAAGAAACATCTGTTATGGGTCTCGATTTAGATTGATTTCAAAATTCTGACCACAACTACGTATAACGTTATGCTTCAGGGAATGATCCCTAGCGTTATAAACAAGTTTAGTTTTAGTATACACTAAACCTGAAACTCGTTTGTTCAGAATCACTAGGAGAATCGATTGGCATAGTTTTTACACCACATCATATTTTCCTTATTTTTTTTTTCACAAATTTCATTTCAATATGTTTCTAAGCATAACAATGGACGGGAATAGACACCTTGAGGCTTGAGACGTTCCGCTCCGTCAGTTTCTGTATATTAGACAACCCCTGCATAGCACATCTCAGGCATTTCACACTTTACTAGGGAACTATTAACGCGACACAGACTAAGGTGTAACTTGGAGATTTATTTAAAAAAAACACACATTCAGGCAGTTCTGATGAAAATCTTGTTGGGGTGTCTCGCTTTTTGTACATACTAAAAATAAAGTTGTATATTAGACTTCAAACTTCAAAACTCCTTTCGTCAAAATCTACTAAAATTACGTAGTTCTTTCTGAACGTCAATCTTACAAAAGACACGCCCGCCCTTCACATTATAATACTAAAAAAGTGTGAGTACCTATTGAATTTTATGTGGGAATATTTTAAGCAATTCTTCTATTTTTTAGCTACACAAAGTTAAAGAAACATTATTATTACTTATGCTACGCGGACTGCTAACGTTTATCAATAGTTTAATTTTCTTGATCGATGTGATCGATTAGCTAGGTCAATTCCCTACAGATTTTCTCTATTTTGATGATTTTATGTGTCCATCGATAAAATCAAGCTTCCCCCAAGTACTTTCTTCTTAATTGTTTCCTTTAATTTTATTCATCGGAATATTTACGGCGTGATAATTTTTGAGTTCGGTTCAATGTTACTTAACGACATACCTACCTCCGGTTTCTGATTTGAGCTGTCAAAAAAATGACGGATTTTAAAGCATTTTTTTGACAACTTTGTACTCAAATGTTACATAAGTATTTGCTTATCCCGAATTCTCAAATCAGAAACCGGAGGTTAAGCTCCTCATTACTTTTTTGCCTAAATCTCAATTTACATTCGTCCATTGATGATTTTATATGTCAAAAATCTTCCGCACTGAATTTATTGTCAAATAATATACTAGTTGATGCACTAACCTTGGCACTAGCTATCGGACAATAATAAGCAATAGAAAACGATTAAATGCATTCCTATGAATATTTAGATGTTGAGGAAGTATCAATAATCGTGTTTAACTAGTTTTTTGTTTTATTAGAACCATTAAAGGATAAATAAAAATATGATGACGAAAACATTTTAGTATTAAATTCTACGTAATCATAAAGGCATGTTGACAGCATCAATAAATTGCAAATCTAATTAGTCCGCCAGTTAGAGTTTTGAAAAATAATGGACACGTATTTTTTCTTTTGTCTCTATCTATGAATCTATATCAATGAATATTTGAAAAGATAAAATGCATCAAAACTCGAGAGTGATGTCAGAAGCAAGTAAAATTGTACTTGCTTATGACATTTTGCCAATTTTAAAAGTGTCGTATCTTCGTCAATTTTGGTTTACATAACAAAAGAAAAAATACGGGTCAAATATTTTTTGATAATCTAACTGACGGACTAATTAGATTTTTTCAGTCAGATACCCTTTGTCATGTTTAGGAATTGCTGGGATGGATTCCTTTTTTTAGCGTGGATTCTTATGGATCCTTATGGATTCACTCCACTCCACTCCACTTTGATGTCATGTTTTTAACCTTTCCAAATTGGCTTTGCCTTCAACATCTATGATGGATAGATAGACCTTTATTTAGTGCAACAATTGACACAAAAGCACTATTCCATGGACTGACTGTGGCAAGCGCAGCTTAACCTTTATCATCATCATTATCATCATCATCAGCATCATCATCATCTGCCCTTATCCCACTCTAGGTGTGGTCGGCACAACATGTATTCCTCTTCTATTCTCCTGTATCAGCCGTCATGTCAGTACTCACTTCTTTCTTACCCATAACATCTTTCACAAAATCTATCCATCTTTTATTTAGCCTACCTCTAATTGTATCCTTCCACATTCATATTTAACACTAGCTTTTGCCCGCAGCTTCACTTGCGTAAAATTTTGAACCCGTTAGTGACGATTTTCCACACAAGCTTTCATTCCCTATTTAACTCCCTTAGGGGTTGAATTTCGAAAAATCTGTCCTTATTCCTTGTCTACATTATAAAGGGAACCTCTGTGCTAAATTTCAGCTTTTTAGGTCCAAGGGTTTGGGTTGGGCGTTGATGAGTCAGTCGATCAGTCAGTCAGTCAGGACTTTTCTTTTTATTTATATAGACTATTCTGGTAACATGACTTTCTTCCCTCCGCATAACATGTCCAATACCACGCTTAACCGTATATCATTAAAGACAAAGACAAAATCAACATTCATAATCTCTCCGCTTCAGTCTATCGTCACAGCAGTACCATTACCGACAGCTGTTCCAGCGTAGATACAATCTCAGTTGCTATCCGAATTGCCCTGAAATCATCACCTATTTTGTCACGAATCCTATAATAGACAAAAAAATACTCTACTTTGTTGACTCACTTTCAGTTTAAAACACGCAGTTGAATCACATCCTGCGACAATAATACATTTTGCTGTTCTTAAAATAAATTCAGCACCAAAATAAACCATGTTGGTACGAAATAAGGTCGTTTGCAATGTATTTTTAAGTTTTGCGAGTGATAAATAAGGTTGTCTATTATTGGGTCAAAGTTAGGAAGGGTTACAGTACATGTCGATAAATATATAGGCCATCATAGAGTAGGGATTTGTTATTGTTTTTATGTGTCGAGGCCAGTATGTTATTGTGAACAGAATATTTTCTGGAAACATGTGCTTTGAGCTTCCAGACATCAGTTATCTATTCTGCAGTGCGAGCACGGTTCTTTGATCGATAAACTTCTCGACTCGATAAAAGTTTAAACATACCGAATTTATCGAGAGTCGGTAGCATGGAACTTGCCTCGGTATCTTTATCGAGCCTTGTCGACGGCTGTCTTCTCGATAGCTTATCGACTTTTCAAATGGCAACACCAGATTTAAAAATATCATTCACTCATGTGGACTTTATTTTATTTACGAAATAATCTTTTCCTGGTTATTTCTCGCGACTGAAAACTATTTCGTTTGTTAGAAATATTGTAAACATTTTTTTTAATCTTTGTAAGATTGTAAAAAATATTTAAAATATAATTTTAGTGGCATACAGTCTGTCAAAAAAGAGTAGAAAAATTGGGGGCACCACTAGTCATACATTATTAAATTAAACATAAATTCGCGTCTCTAAACTCCGCTTGTGGATCTTTTTCATGTCACGATGCGCTCTGCTTTCAACATCTAAAAAAATGAATTCTCCAAAATCCATTTGTTTTGCAAAAATAGCTTCAAAGAATCTTTATCTACCAACTTTTAACTGACGACAACAATTCGTGATAATTCGAGAAATTTACCAATAAGAACTGTCAAAACTCGACATAATCGATAAGATTTGTCGATTATATCGAGGCCTCGATAAAATACGATCCGAGCTACCTTTATCGTTTTATCTATATCTTATGTCAAATTTGACGTTTAGAATAGATCAATTTTCAAATCAATTTCAAAAAAGAACCGTGCTCGCACTGCTGTAGAGATCAACTAAGATAATATGGCATGCCCTCCATTGACACTGCAAGTAAAGATGTGTGTGTACCTCTCGCCTCTCTGTTTCGGACAGTATGTTAAACCGTCCGTCCCGGGTGTCATACGAATAACTATGACAGTCTTTACGGGTATTCAAGTCTGACAACCGATTTAACCTTAGGATTACCCAATAACTGGGTTGCGGAGGTGTGTAAGAGAAAGGTGTGGATTTGAAATGACTCACCGGTGATCTTCTCTTCCACTGCCTCGCGCTCCTTGGGCTCGGCGGTTTGGTCGATTCGGATGAGGCTAAATCCAGCAGGGAACCTTACACGAACTATTCCACAGGTGCTGGTCTTCCGTACGGTCGATAGTGTGAGTTGCGGAGATAGAAAGCGGGTCTCAACACAACAAAAGTATTTTATTTGATTTTAAAGCGCGGAGCGCGGTTTCGCCGTGTGGGCAAGGATTCGAGAGAGATATAGTTCGCGGAATCGCCGCTTGGAGTGCTAGCTGCGCGACGTCCGCGATGCCGTGATTGGCTGCCGAATTCTACCAGTAGCCAATCGGATTGCTAAGCAAGCTTCCGCTCAGACACCAGCGGTCAATCAAACCACACCAATTATCAATACACATACTCAAAAATATAAAGTGTCGTGTGATGAAAAAATCTAATTATTTATGTTTTTATTATTATTGTTTCGGGACGGAACATGCCGCTCGCCTTGAAAGAATGTAGTTCTTTTAACACTAAGTTAAACTAAGTTAAATATTAACTGTCTCAAAAATAGAGACTTACAATGAAAACTGCTGAAAGCATGAAAGAATTTATGTAACTAATTTACTAAACTAAGTACTAAGCTAAGATTCGCAACGAAATGAACGAGTAATTATTCTAACGGTAATGGACAAATTTTTACAACAGAACGTTTGGCGTAGGTGTTACCCATTTGTAGGGTTACCACACGAGTAACATTATCCGAACCAGGATGAAGAGCATGAACACGAGCAAGTTTCCACTGCAACGGTGGTAAATTGTCGTCACACACTACAACAATAGTGCCTTCTCGGATAGGTGAACCGCGACTACAAAACCATTTATTACGTTGTTGGATTTCATGTAAATATTCACGACTCCAGCGTTTCCAAAAATGTTGGATGCACTGTTGTATCCAGCGCCATCTCGTGAGTCTATTGGAATTACTTTCTATCAATGAAACGTCCGGTAGAGCCGTTAAAGGACCTCCTATCAAAAAGTGAGAGGGTGTTAAGGGTAAAGGATCCGACGGGTCGGAACTTAACACGCAAAGTGGACGTGAATTTAATACTGCTTCGATTTGGCAGAGAAGTGTATGCATCTCATCATAAGACTGAGTCTGAGTACCTAATACACGATATAGGTGGTGCTTAAAACTTTTCACACCTGCCTCAAATAGGCCCCCAAAATGTGAAGCATAGGGAGGCTGAAAGTGCCAAGTAATACCCTGCTGTAAGGTTTTACTATTAAGGTCGGACTGAACCTTATCATTTCGTAAAAAGTTATATAATTCTTGTAGGTAATTATTACACCCAACAAAGTTCTTTCCGCAGTCAGAATAAATGTCTGTACATAAACCTCTACGGGACGTGAAGCGTCGCAAAGCTGCTAAAAATGCGTCGGTCGACAACTCAGACACAAGCTCGAGATGTATGGCCTTAACGGACATACACACAAAAACTGAAACGTAACATTTAATAATTTTGGCATTACGAACTTTATTTGCACGAACATAGAATGGACCTGCGTAATCAACCGCAGTCTTAAGAAACGGTCGTTCAGGTGTAACTCTGACGGCGGGTAGCGGACCCATGCTGGGTTGCGTGCGCGAGGGCTTCGCGCGAAAACAACGAACACATCGATGTGTGCGTGAGCGTATTATATCACGACTACACAAAATCCAGTACTTCTGGAAAAGTATGTATTGAATGGACTGTGGACCCGCATGTAGGTGGGTAATATGAGTATCGTCAATAAGTAAATTTGTGAAATGATGTTTTTTAGGTAATATTAATTGATGTTTTGAATTGTAAGGTAAACTCGATTTGTGAATCCGCCCACCTACACGCAAATTATTTTCTTTATCAATGAAAGGGTTTAATCTTCGTAATTTGTTGGAAGGATATTTACCTTGTGAAATGTTGTGAAAGTCATCATTAAAACATGAATGTTGAACTATGGTAATAATTCGATGCAAACTAAAATTATACTCGGGCACGGTAATATGTTTTGGATAAGAAATGTGAACTTTCTTGCATTTGTTATAAAATCTAAATATGAGTGCAGTCACTCTTACGAGTTTTCTTAAAGAAGAAAAGCGTGATATGAATTCTACATCATCAGGAGGTGACGTAGTGGAAGAATTAGCTAGTATAGGTAAGTTACGTTTTTCTTCGGTAACTTTAGGTATAACCTTGGGAACTGGCCAGTAGGTAGGTTCACGTACGAGCCATGTGGGACCATGGAACCACAGGTCATTTTCAATGAAGGTCGCAGGCAACATGCCGCGTGAAGGTGCATCTGCCGGATTATCGGCAGAAGGAACATGTCTCCAACTACTCGATGGAAGTTTTGACAGAATTTCACTCGTACGATTAGAAACGAAAGTTTTCCATTCGTGTGGTGGGGAGCGGAGCCACGCTAACACGATGGAGGAATCAGACCACGCGAAAACGTGTTCATCGTTTACGCGGTCACCATAAATGTTTAACACTTTATCAATCAGCTGTGATAACAAAACAGCGCCACAAAGTTCAAGACGCGGGATAGTGAGAACCGGTTTAATTGGTGCAACTCGCGTTTTAGCGAGTATAAGAAAAGAACTAACGTCATTGTCATTGTGCGCTATACGGACATAGACACAGGCAGCATATGCCATCTCGGACGCGTCGGAAAACCCATGTATTTGAATGGAACTAGTGTCGGTAAACACGTGACGCGGAATTTTTAAACTGGGTAAGAGTGGTAACTCATTAATAAAATTAGACCAAGCGTTAACAATATCTAAGGGGGGAGGTTCGTCCCAATCCACCCCTGAGATCCATAGTAACTGAATTAAATTTTTAGCATATAGCGTTACGGGAGATAACCACCCCATGGGATCGTATATTTTAGCGATTTGTGACAATATGGATCGTTTTGTGATCGTATCTGTGGTTACTTGAACGCTGAACGTGAAAGAATCTAATTGTGGGTTCCACTGAAGCCCTAGAACTTTTACTTGTTTGTCATTCTCCATTAGAGCGAAGGAAACATTCTCAGGCCGCTCGCCATGAGAATCTTGCGGGTGTACTGCAGCGAGCACCGCTGGCGAATTACTTTGCCACTTACGAAGTTCAAACCCTGCCGACATACAAATACCTACTAATTCCCGTTGTAAAACAAGAGCCTGCGAAACATCGCTAGCACCTGTCACCACATCATCTACGAAGACCTGATCCTGGAGGATCCTGGAACCTAACGGGAAGTTAGAGGATTCATCTTGAGCTAGTTGGTGAATAGTTCGAAGAGCTAAATAAGGAGACGAACTAACGCCGAAGGTGACTGTACGGAGGCGGTAATCGCGTAACGGGTCAGATGGAGATTTGCGCCACACAATGCGCTGGAAATCCCTATGAGATTCCTGAACTGATATATTTCGATACATTTGTTTGATATCAGCCGTAAGGGCGATAGGATGAATACGGAATTTTAATAAAATATCCACTATATCTTGATGAAGCTTAGGTCCCGTAAGGAGCACATCATTGAGAGAATTCCCATTGGAAGTTTTACAACCTGCGTCAAACACGACGCGCGTGCGAGTAGTCGCACTCGACTCTTTGACCACGCAGTGGTGCGGAATATAATAGGTATTAGCTGAAGAAGTAGGTACATCGACCGGCTCCATGTGGTTGAGATCTAAGTACTCTTGGAGGCACGCGTGATAATCCAATTTCAGCTGAGGATTACGCTCTAATCTATATTCTAATTTTCGAAACCTGGCGACCGCAGTATTACGAGATTCGCCGAGGGGAGAAGCATCAGATTTGAAAGGAAGAGGAACAACGTAACGCCCTGTATCGTCGCGAGTATGCGAGCTAACGAATATAGATTCGCACAATAATTCGTCGGGATTAAGTAATTTCTTTTCGGGAAGAGATTCTAACTCCCAGAATCTTTTAAGGTTCATGACGTCATCGTAAGATGAGCTTAAGCTACTAAAACAAACTCGAAGTGAAGTAGGTGGATGTTGATCAAACGAGACACTACCCAACAATAAATAGCCAAAAATACTATTCATAGCCATCGGCGAACCGGGTACGCCTGTGATAACATTATTAAGCATTATGTGGGATAGTATATCCGCTCCTAATAACATTTCCACTGGTTGTGGAGTATAAAAATTCGGATCAGCTAAATTTAAATTTTTAATGTGTGACCACCCTATATAAGGCAGTGGCACACTCGGCATTTGTGAAACGAGTTTAGGTAAAATAAAAGCATCAACTGGAATCGAAGGCTGTTCCGCGTTTCTAGGCGTGATACAGCATGAAACTAAACCATTCGGGTAAACAGGTTCGTTATCACCAATACCGAACACAGGGATGTGTGCGCGTTTACGTTGTAAAGCTAATCGTTGCACACAAGCCTCCGTAATAAAGGTTGCTTGGCTACCCGTGTCAATAATGCACCGAACTGTGTGTTTATTACGCAGGTCCACGTATACATCGATGAGCGCCGTAGATAAGAGCACCGTACTCGCGCGAACTGAAGGAGCGATGGATTGCGTACTATCGCCACTCGCGTGATTCACGGCTGCCATTGCGTGTGAAGAACCGCCCGCGGAAACATCTAACTTCTCCGAAGGAGAGAGTGAGTAAGCACTAGGATTCGGTTCATTAATAACCGGCAAACTATGTGTTTCAAAATGAAGTAAAGTATGGTGCCGTTTACGACACGAACGACAAACAAAGTTAGATTTACATCGTACTACATCGTGACCTACGTTTAAACAATTATAACAAACATTTTTGTCTTTTATAAACGAATACCTATCTCGAGGAGATAAGTTAAGGAACTTAGTACATTTTGTCAACGTATGTTGAGCATCGCAACACAAACAATTTTTAAATTTATTATTATAATCGTGAGACTGAGTGTCTGCATTATTATTATTATGCTTATCGTAAGTCGCTGGTGCGACGTTAGATGCGAGCGACCGGCGTGGATACGCGCTGCCGGCGCCTGCGCCCCCGGTGCCGGCAGCGCGCGTCGACACCGGTGTTCGTAAACTACCTACTTTTTCGGAGTGATTGTACTTATTTGGCGGATTGGAGTTAGGATTAGAAAACTCATCTGCAGATAATTCCCGTTCCAAGAAATTAATTAACACACTCACGTCAGGTATATCTGACGGTTTTGATAATGATAATTCGAATCGTTTGCGGGTATATGACGGAATTTTACGTAATAAAATCGTCACCAATAAAAAACTCCATTCCGCTATGGGAAGATGCATAACTTCTAATGCCTTGATGTTTTCTTGATAAACATTAAGTAAATTTCTTAAATTATGACTATTTCTATTATCAGAACAAGGTGCAATGTCTAATATTTTCTCAAGATGTTTAGTGGCAATAGCTCGTTTGTTATCATAACGCGAAAGCAACATATCTAATGCGACACTATAATTCTCGTCTGTAATCGGAATAGACTTTATTAAATTGTATGGTTCATTTTTCAAGGCCAATAACAAGTACCTAAACTTCTCCGTATCCGAGTAGGCATTCCTGTTGTGCACTAAAGATCGAAATAAATCGTAGAATGAGGGCCAATCCGTGGATTCCCCAGAAAATGTAGGCATTGGAAGGGTAGGCAGTCTACTAGCGCAATTATTATTATAGTTAGGTATTACAGAATTATTTAATAACGGACTATTCAACGAACTTCTACGTCTATGCTCTTCATCTAATTGTTTTAATTTGTTCATGTGAACAACTATCGCGTAATAAAAATCGTTAAAATCGTTACGAATCTTTAACTGTTCCTCTTTGTCAAAACTATTAGACTTTATGAGAGATTTTTCGATTTTCGATTGAAGTTTAGAGAATTTCCTCTGTTGCAAGGTTAAATCTTTAATACGCGATCTAAACTGTTCATCATCGGTATCTATGAATCGTAATATACGCTGAAGATCGTCGAGAATTACTTCTCGCTCGAAAATATCTTGTTGAATTTCCGCCATTTTGGGATAGCCGCGTGGCGACGTAAAATAAACGACAATTAAATAAAAGAAGGGAAACAACACGACACTTTAAAACAGTACGAAATTAAGATCCGCTCGAAGGATCAAAAGTATGTGTAAGAGAAAGGTGTGGATTTGAAATGACTCACCGGTGATCTTCTCTTCCACTGCCTCGCGCTCCTTGGGCTCGGCGGTTTGGTCGATTCGGATGAGGCTAAATCCAGCAGGGAACCTTACACGAACTATTCCACAGGTGCTGGTCTTCCGTACGGTCGATAGTGTGAGTTGCGGAGATAGAAAGCGGGTCTCAACACAACAAAAGTATTTTATTTGATTTTAAAGCGCGGAGCGCGGTTTCGCCGTGTGGGCAAGGATTCGAGAGAGATATAGTTCGCGGAATCGCCGCTTGGAGTGCTAGCTGCGCGACGTCCGCGATGCCGTGATTGGCTGCCGAATTCTACCAGTAGCCAATCGGATTGCTAAGCAAGCTTCCGCTCAGACACCAGCGGTCAATCAAACCACACCAATTATCAATACACATACTCAAAAATATAAAGTGTCGTGTGATGAAAAAATCTAATTATTTATGTTTTTATTATTATTGTTTCGGGACGGAACAGGAGGTCTAATGTCAGTCGCTCCGTGTAAAATAATGGTATTCAGGCGCAGAATCTGATTCCAATATAGTTGGGAATAGGCTATACTGAACAGTATGTAGTTGAGAATATTAGGTTATTATGATGAGTAACAGGTTGCTCACCCATCATTTTATAGACACCGGTGACTGGCAATTTCTTCAATAGACTTATTTATCCATCACAAGATGACTAGCGGTTTGGAAACATCATAATACAACGCCGAGTGAAAAATTCGACCTATCCCTTCAAATGGGTTATACTAGAGATCATTGGCAACAAATTATCCCCCCCACCCCTCATCAAATACGGGTCGAAAATAAGACCTTCAGACCTTTTGTTGCTGGGACATAGAGAATCTTGGGCCGGCATTTTTATCTAAAGTGATTGCTAGTTTATTTACTTTAGTTTTTCTAGCTTTTACAAAAGTATCAATTGAGTGCCCAGAAATGAGTAGTCTTTTTACAAGTTCTTTTTTCGATAAGAATTCAAACCCCGATATCTCGGAAAAAGTTTATTTTCGACCCACAGTTGATGAAAGTTAATTTATTGCCAATGATCTCTAGTGTAACCCCTTTCAAGGAATAGTTCGAATTACCAGCCAGTGTATACGTTTACGTACCTACTCAAATTATTTTCAAAATCGTACAAAATCATTTTGACAATAGCTTTTCTAGGCTATTTGCACTATGGCAAGGAATTTTATAGTTCAAGTTGAACTGGTATTACCATATTGAAACATAAAAACTATGTTACCATAGGAAACGGTAATATAAAATACTTATGCATTCTAAATAATGACAATATTATGCAAATATAAGATGATGACAGTTATAAATGTTGATTTTAAATAACTTTATTATAATTGTATTAGGTCATCGATTCATTAATAAATTATCATGTTTCATATTTTTACCCGACTGCCCCTAAAGGCGGGTTATGTTTTTCGGGTGTTTGTATGTTTGTCTGTTTCTATGTAGCATGTCGCCTTAATGGCTTGATAGATTTTGAAGTGCAAGGTATCATTAGATTGGTCTTTATCTCCGGAGTGATATAGGCTACACTTTATGGTAATGTAACCGATACGACACGTAAAAATAATAAAAAATAAAAAAGTTATTTAAAAGACCAAGAACCCGACTGAGTGTAAGACGAACTAGATGTAATTAAGACGTATTTAGTAGTATCATAGAGAGCTAATAGAATCCTGTAGGAGTGAATCTGTCATTACAGTTACAGCTAATACTTATCTTTATGTCAGGTACTCGTATAACGCCGGGCATGTTAATATAGAAAATAAAACCAACATAGACTCTCCAGCACTGAGAGTACTTATATTTGGGTTAGTGGTTAGTAACATGAGCTAGGTGATAACATATTGATTTACACAAGAACAGGAAAATAATAAGGACAAGCTAGTCAGATAATAGAGGTCAGACTTCTTCGGCTGATCGACACAGAAAGCCAGCTCCGTCGAATGCCAACAGCTTTTGTAACATCCGGTGCGTTGATCCATGCATGACTACCCCCTTCTTTATATTCTAAACATATCCCAGTGTTGCTAGCTTCCAAAAAGCATTTAGAACGTTGGGTGCGTTCATCCATAACGATGACTATTATACCCTTCTTTATCTTCTAAACATTTCCCAGTGTTGCCAGCTTCCAAATAGCTTTTAGAACGTTGGGTGCGTTGATCCATGACGATGACTACCCTTCTTTATCTTCTAAACATTTCCCAGTATTGCCAGCTTTCAAAAAGCTTTTAGAACGTTGGGTGCGTTGATCCATGCATGACGACGACTACCCTTCTTTATCTTCCAAACATTTCCCAGTATTGCCAGCTTTCAAAAAGCTTTTAGAACGTTGGGTGCGTTGATCCATGCATGACGACGACTACCCTTCTTTATCTTCTAAACATTTCCCAGTGTTGCCAGCTATTGATGGCTTTCAAAAATGTATGCTATCAAATTGTATCCATTTACTAACAAACGCAGAAGAACCACAGAATTAATGATGGTGGACTGGCCAGCCGATCAAATACATTTTTTTAGGTTATATTAGTAGTAACATGTATTCAAGTGACTCTATAAAAAGAAGTTATTCATTAAAACTACATTTCAATGCTTAACAGTAATGATTCACAGTAATATTTACGATTATATTATTATTAGGTACCTATTAATGTTAACTAGTAGCTCAGTCTACCTATATCTTACTCCTTACAGTCGGTCAACGTTGTAGAACATTGTCGCAGAGCAATCGTGCGGGGGGTTGCGGGGTGAAGGGGCGGAGGTTATGTCCCGAGTAGCCATACTGCATACTTGGGACATAATCTCCGCCCCTACATCATTTTGACATTTCATAGGACCTGTCAAATGTATGGGCGTTGACCCACTGTATGTAGTAAGTAGGTACACTGTGCTATTATCATTGTTTTCATTGAACTATGAATCAAACATTCTTGACCTTATAGCATTGTTCAATTATATCATTATTGCATGAACTGTGACCTTACATAAAATAGATAGGTATGTCATTTATAACATTTTTATCGTGTAATTCTTTCCACTAACCTAAAAATGAACATTATTTGGTATGTGACATCTTCATGCTCTGATTTACTTGATCTCTGACCTAGTGTTGTAACACGGGGGTTTAAATGTGTCGACTTAGGACCCATTTACACGCTTCAGTCATGTTACCGTCAAGTCGCCGATCAGTCACGTCAACGCGAACGTTAGGGCATGTGACTTGGTTTACGTGAATAGGCGTCCATCTAGCCTAACATGCGCGAGATAATTTTGTTGTCAAATTAGGTACAGCTAGGGTTGCCAACCATACTTAACAATAACGTATCCTACTTTATTTCCATTAAATATACTTTATACTTTTGCATAAAAATAAAGTATGCGAAAATACTTTACTTCCCATCTTTACTGTGATGCATAAAACGAAACACTCATTTGGGTAAATATGGAACTATTTATCAAACAAAACGTCGACGTCGACGACGTCGTTTTTATAAAACAGAATGTATGTACAATATGATGAAAACGATTATTAATTACTAAACAAAATATTAGATGTCAAATGTGACAGGTTTCGTTTTTGTTCGATTGTAAAACTAGCTTTGAAACGTTCAAAGGTAACAGAAAGTTGTTAGCATGTGCTAAAACCTCCCAAAAGTATGTTTTTAAGAAAATAAAAACTCGAAAAATACTTCCTTTTTCTTCCGAATACTTTTTTTTTTCTTATTCAAACAATTTCATTCGTTTTTTTGTCAAAAAAGGCAACCCTAAGTACAACGGAAACCGTTTATTACGACTTCGCTTAAAGCGACAAATCGCTTATGTCGACTAACGAACACTATGTTAAGAGAAAAGGCCGTTTATAACGATCAAACGAGTTCATGGTTTTTGGATGTAAAGTGGTGTAGTACCATAATCGCAACCTGGCAAAAGCTAGGATTAATAACGCTAGGCAGAAGAAGGAGAACCACATATAATGTACGCTTAACTTAATAAAAACAACTACTTATTAAGCCATTCATAATGATAAAGTGACATAATCGCACTCTGGCAAATGCCAGGACATAATATGCAATAACGCCAGGCAGCAGAAGAACCACAGATAATCTACATTTAACTTCATAGTAGTTTTACTCTGTGACTGTAGCACATAAATTGACTAGACAGGTAGGTAATTACGTAGTAATTAGTCCTGTAGCTGTGATTGAGGCATCCATTGTTTTTAGATCGTATTTAAATAATGATAGCCTAGCAGGTGGTCGCGAAAGATTAGCGCCCACAGACGGAGTGGCGGCGAAGCGACCAATTTAGTAACAATTGGAATTCAACTTAATTTGCTTCCACATACGACTGGAATTGAAATAGTGAAATAAAATCACACTTGAAGGCTCAAAGCGCCGCGAAGAGCTTAACCGCGGCGTCGTTTAATTTTGAATTCCCAGATACTTAATATCGGGTTTTCTGTACTGAAAACCAGCGTCGACATTGGTAAGTTCTTGTTGAAAGACTAACAGGATTTAAAACATATATTAGATCCTTTGATTTTCGTTATTACCTATTTAGCATACCAAAAAAAAAACTATACTTACTTCGTTTTATTTACATAACACGCCTATAATACTTAACTGTTAAATAAAAATATGACCTCACCCATACACTACGTCATTCCCTATCGAATTCAACTCACAGTACAATCGTGGAAATAATTTTAAATAAACACAATAGTACTATCACCCGCACCTATGACTTATTGAATTCATGTGTGAATCAGAATTTGAACACTTGCATTATCGGTGAAGGAAAACATCGTGTACACCTGAAACAGCTTCAAAATGTTCTTGATGATGTGTGTAGTCAACAACCCACACAAGGCCTGTGTAGTGGACTAAGGCCTCTGAACTCTTCTCACTCTGAGAAGAGGCCCGTAGCCTACAGTGGGACAGTCACTGCTTATTATTGACGGACAAAAAAGTATGGCCGAGTCTGCCAGTCTATGCTGGTTCCCGCGCTTCTCTGCGTCAACTTGTGGATTCGTATAATAAAAATTTGAGAGCATTGATATATTTAACCTCTCCGCTAAAAAAATTAAGGAATTTGTAGTCGAGCGTATACTGGCTTCGTAATTTCTTTCTTTTTTGATAATGTTTTTTTTTCTTTGTTTCTTTCAATATTGCTTGAACGTCCGTAGTCACTGTAGTACTCACACTACTCACTGTAGCATTAATCTTTAATCTTATGCTAGTGATCAGTGGATAATGGTGTTGGTTGTGCAATAAGTGCTATTATTTTAAGTTTATATTATTATTGTATAACATGCCATTGTATAACTGTTTTTTATCCCTAATAAATAAAATAAGGCAAGATCTACAAGAGACATTATATTTTTTTCCAGAAATGAGTTCATTTCAACTTGGATTCAATAGGTTTCCAAGCATATAAGAAGACTTTGAAAGCTTAAGGCTTGACATGGTCAACTCAATAAGTTTCAGCAACAACTGCATGGCACATCTCATGCATTTCATAACTTGCAGAATTTAACGCAACAACTAACATGTAACTTGGAAATTTATAAAAAAAAAAAACATATATTCAGCCAGCTCTGATGAAAATCTTTTTGGGGTGTCTCGGTTTTTGTGTATACTAAAATTAGCACTGCACAAACTAACCACATAACTCTGACAAGCTCCTATAGAATTTACAGCGTAATGTTACAAACGTAAACAAACCAAACTAGTTAAGTGTTCCTAACTTCAACGTTTCAACATGTCTGTCTGTTTGTATGTTTAAAATTATTTGCACGAACACTCTGTGAGCTGAATATGTTATGGCATGACGTAGTCTTTTATGTAGTATCGCTAAACATAGACCTTGAATAGCCTCTCTTAAAATGGGTGTCGTAAGAGCTGGATTTATCATAATAACTACATTTTGCCCGCAGTTTCGCTTGCGTGAAATTTTGAACCCGTTATGTGACGATTTTCCACACAAACTTTCATCCCCTATTTAAGTCCCTTAGGGGTTGAATTTCAAAAAATCCTTCCTTATTCCTTGTCTACATTATAAAGGGAACCTCTGTGCAAAATTTCAGCTTTCTAGGCCCAAGAGTTTGGGCTGTGCGTTGATGAGTCAGTCAATCAGTCAGGACCTTTATTTTTATATATACAAGGTTAGTCGGAAAGGGGTACTAATCCGAACTATCCGAAGCCCACTTATAGTATCACTGATGACTGTTTGAAAGCAAGTGTTAAAATTTCAAAATTCGATATTTTTTTTCCAAATAAAATGATTTTTATTTTAGTTTTTTCAAAAATTCTTCATCCCTGCTTTAGTTACAAATTCAGAAAATGGTGCTTCTAATTCATGACCCCAAATATGACCTAAAATGTAAACACAGCTGATCATAACTGGTGATAGATAGATTTTAGACATATTTTTTTGAGTTTTTTGAACAACTGTTTCTCTTAAACTATTGATTTTTGGGAAAAGTTGTAGAACAAAAGTTACTCATTATTATGTGTACTTTAACACCCTTTCGGATTAGTACCCCTTTCTGACTAACCTTGTATAGATAGATATGTGATGGACAAATGACAGTATACTAGCATCGTTAACGCAAGTGATAACCAGATTGTGATCCGCACATGAATTTTAAAAAGTCCCCAGTGATCTTTTCCGGTCCCACCTGCATGGAAGGTTGGGATTAGCGCTCACTGACGGAGTGGCGACGAAGAGCAGTTTATGGTCGCAAAACACGCCGAGCGATGCGCAGCGCTTTTGGACCGCAGTTTCCGTACAGTTTTAAACCAGAATTATGGACCCAAACTCTAAAATGCATGAGAATCGTATCCTGGGAATCCCCAGACATTGATCTGCTGGGGTTTTCAAACTTGAGCTCGACAATATGGATAATTTAGCTAGCGTGACAACTGCGACCGTTCTTTACGAAAAACGGAGATGTTAGGTGTTAGGACCTACCTATTATTGATTGATCAAAGTAGAAGCCGTCTGACATGTGATTACATACGCCTTATTCCCATGGGGATAGGCAGAAACTGTAGAACGCTACATGCTACGATACTTATGTACTCCTTTCGTTTCGACCACGTTCATACACCTTGTTATACACGCACGCCGTTTGAGAGTACTACGCACCTGTCCTTTATGAAGAACATCACCAATAACATCGATGTATGTCCTTCTAGGGCGTCTTCTACCGACGTTTCCACTGACAGCTGATTATAAGGAGCTACCGTAGAACGGGGTCACTTTGATGAATTTTTTGAGCTTCACGTGTTTGTATCTTATTTATTTTCGCTTTTAGCTGCTACATCAAAAATATTTCATATAGACTGAATTAACCGAGATATATAAAATCAGATAGACTAGATAAAAAAAAAACTACAGAGCATAGTTTTCGATAAAAAAAAGGAGAAATTTCCCTATCAAAGTCGGACTATAGGCTTTTACTTTGATAATCTCTGTTTTATCATTCAGTATCAAAGTAACCAAGTATTTTGTACATAATCAGGGGTGTGATTTAGTATTTTTTATCTTCGCCATCTAACTTTGCAGACACCTCTATACTGTATGGTAAAATAGAAAAACTGTCAATGTTGCTTAAACAGTTAAGTTAAAATGTATAAGTTCCATTTTTACAGAGATATATGACCAAATGCAATATTTTTAGTAACTATTGTTAGCGACACTACAATTTAATCGTTTAAGGAGTGATTCTATCATTACAGTTATCGCTAATATTGGTATGTCAGGATTATGAGCAAGGTAAATGTAGTAAATAAAACCAACATAGACTCTCCACCACTGAGAGTACTTGTATTTGGGTTATTGTTAGTAACATGAACTAGATCACAATATAATACTTTAGATAATTATTACAAGATCATAAAATAAGGACAAGCTAGTCAGATATAAAAGGTCAGACTTCTTCAGCTGAACTACACAGACTACTCTAGACGAGTGTTCCGTCGTACGGTCCAAGAAGCAATTCCCCGGGCGCACCGAGCGAGCCGGTCTCCTCCCTCCAACGGGCAGTGGTGGTCCGATGTTGACGTCACGGTTAGTTAGGCAGCGGACAACAGATGGCGCTCACTCCACGAAGTTCCCGACACTATCAATGTCGCCCCTTGATAATTATCAAAGTAACCCCAATCGCTGGTATTTATAATTTCAATGCGTTCTCTTCTCTCCTCTCTGAACTTCGATCCAACAAGCCAATTGTTTTCTTGTTTGAAGTTGGCTTCCGTACCCCAAGTGTAAGTTTTTTATGATACTACTGTAGTTGAGTCACGCCTTAAATGTATGAAAATTTGGACAGAGCCTCTAGCGGCGAATAGCGTTACTAAAAAATAGTTTGACACTTATGATAGTAAACTATTCGTTACGGAAACGTGTAGTAAACTACTCAACTCACACTTGGGGTACTGATCAAACTTGAATTTCAAAATTTCGAGTAACCTTTCTGAACGATATAAACAAAAACAATAAAATGATTATTCTAAGAGAGGCCTAGTAACACTGTATCAGTTTTGGCTCTAGGGCTGCTTACGTAATCGTCTAGGCTACGTTCAGGGCTGTCACACGCTCCGTTAACAGTAATTAATTAAAATTCGTAATTAGATTTTGTTAAATTCATTTATCATAAGCTCTTTTGTTTATTTACGTTGCACTATAGTTCGGACAACGTAATAGGCCCGATTTGACGTTTGCTTTAAAGTACAAAATAAATATGTACGGAAGTTGTACGACTTCGATCTTAAAGAAAGTCGCCTTTTTATTTATCTGCACATAGCGCACCCGTGATAAATTGAACTAAAAGCCACGCATTGTAGTAATTATTATTAGTGTTGACATTGCTCCCAGTATTTTGACAGATGTCAAATCGGACTTCTAATGCTTGTTTCCCACGGTGCGTGATATAGCGCACCGTGACGCACGACCTCGCATCGACGCACCATGGGAAGAGACTCGTCCGTGGTAACGCAGACGCGTGCGGAGCGGTGCTCCGTATATATAACGCACCCTCATAATGTGGCTTCCCACGGTGCGTGATTTTACGGATGATACCACGCACAGCCGGTGCGCGCTTCACGCACCGTGGGAAGTCAGCTTTCGGTTGTCGCGTGTGTAGAATAATAGGATGATCTATTTTATCTTAGCTAAGTCCATCGCAGTTCTTTGTTTTATAAAGCCTTACGCAAAAAGCAAAAAGGGATTGACTATGCAGCATGCTCTATGTTTTTTAATCAGATTTATCACGAAAATAACGATTGTTTAATTTTCATATTTTGCAACCGAAAACCATGAACTCTAAACATCATTATGTACTGAACGTATTTACGATTCGTGAAAAAAAAAATACTTTTCCATACAATATCCTAATCAATATTGCTTGACAAAATGTGTGGAACAGCTGATTTTTTTCACGAATTCAAACTGTGTCTCAAAAGTTGTACAGAATGACGAGTTCATGGTTTTCGGATGGAAAGTGACTAACTAGTTATGCTGCATAACCTCTGTATAACGGAAAGAAAGATAGGTAGACTGTGATATTTCGTGATATAAAATTATTATAACACGTATTACTTCTTTTTAAGACAGTAGTTCGAAGACAACGCTAATTATGTCAAAGAATAAGCAGCAAAATCATTCTATGCAATATTATAACAATTTTCTTTATAATAGGTATCGATATTTTTATTTTATACGATGTAAAACTAGCATTACCAGCCCTGGTCACAGTTAATTTATATCTGCTGGCATGTCGTACACGGAACGGACCGGCCGTGACTGAGTCTCATACTTGCTTTTAATATACAGGTGGTATTTTTAAATTAAAGCGAGATTAAACGTTGTGATAGTGAGATATTCAATCTATCGCGGTAGTAGTCATAAACATGTCAGGTGAACCAATTAGAGACACATGTAAAGTTGAATATGGTGCATGTCATAGAGAGCTAACAGAAATATGTAGGAATGAGTCTATCATTACAGTTATAGCTAATATCTGTATGTCAGGAAATGGGCATGGTAAATATCTTCGCCGAAATGTACGTACGCGCATAACTTCCGAACGACTGCACCAAATGGAAAACGTAAAACGAAAATAGATGGCAGCACCTCCGTTAGTACCCATTACAACCAATCAGAATGAGTGAAATTGTCAGTAGCAATAATGTCAAACTAAATTTAACCAATGACATTGGTTGGTATGAGCGGTGGTGGCGCCGTTAGTTCCCCAGTTCCCTACCCCATTGGATAATTCTTTTTTTTGTGTGTTTGTTATTGTCAGGACAATGTTTGTAAAAGAGAAAATAAAAAAAATCGTCACGGATATAAAAAAATGGAGGTACGAAGTTCGCCGGGTCAGCTAGTAGAAAATAAAACCAACTTAGACTCTTCACCACTGAGAGTACTTATATTTGGGTTAATGTTTAGTAACATGAGCTAGCTCATACATATAAATTTACACAAGAACAGAAAAAGGACAAGCTAGTCAGATAATAGAGGTCAGATTTCTTTGGCTCATCGGCACAGAAAGCGAGCTCCGACGCATAACAACAGAAATTTTATAACATCTTCCAGCTACCGACATGCTCGGTTCCAATTTATCGTTTCCTATGGAGAAGAGCCGGCAAGAAACTCCATGAGGACATGTCCAACATAAACATTAAATCATTGAACCGGTCCTCTTAACAGCTGACGCTGCTATTCATAACTGAGCTAGTCATTTATACTGCTATATATGCTGATAAGTTATACGGTTAAATATACTGGCTGTAAGGGACGGTGTATCGAAAACTGAAACAGTGAGTTCAGCCCATTATTCTGAATGGAAAATAAGTGGGTTTTTTTCTCGAAATTTTCCGAATTTACTGGAAATTGCTAATTTGCCTATGTTTTATTGTATTTCGATAACTGTTTTGACAGGTAAATAAACTGGGTGTAAAGGACAGGTTACCAAAAATTGACAACCAAAATAATGAACCAAATTCACTATTTGGTTCATTATTTTGAATTGAAAATCCGTGGAACCTATCAACAAAATCTTTCGAATTTTCTAATTTATAAAAAAAGTACATAATTATTTTTGCAACGTACTGTGTGTCCTAATTGGATTGCTTATTTTACAGCAGAGAAATGTAAAATATGTGAAAAGAAAAATCGGAAAAGTCGGAAAATTCCGAGCAAAATTTTCACTTATTTTCAATTCAGAATAATATATGATAATAGGCTGAATTCACTGTTTCAGTTTTTGGTACACCGTCCCTTACACTTACTGGTATTTACTAACTAAAACGGGAGAAAAATACTAACACTGAAAAAGTAAAAATTAGTTGTTTATATATAGCAATAGTAATTTTTAGGCTTTTAAGGAAGACCCAGGAGTCTCGGGGCCGGCTAAAGTTTAGAAGGTTTTTTAGAGGTGTACTTGAACAGCACTTCCGTCGTTCATCATGATCGATGAATAGATTGAACAGCTTTGCAAAGGCAAATAACATGAAAGAAAGAAAAAATATTTATTTTAGACACACAACAATCAACACCTGTTTCATTATCAAAATAATTAACCGAGTCAACGTGTTTTTCTGTCAGGTTATTTTTTTTATTTTTATTGTTTAAATTCAGGGGCTTAATTCTCCTAAAATAAATCTTGACAAATCACAACCGAACCAAGGCCGAACCGTTCATTCAGACAGTTCTCAATTTCAAAAGCTATCAAATTGTTTGACACAAAAAACAAAATCAATCATTTTGAAAGTTTTCGAAAACAAAAACTGACCGACGGTTGTGGTTCGATTGCGTTTGGCAACAATTTATTTTAGGAGAATTGGGCCCCAGGTTTATTAAAAATACAGCCTGTATACATTTTTATCGGATGTTTTATGAACTACTTTACTGTGAGTCAAATACATGTGTATAATGCTCCAAAAAACACATCGGTAAGGTCAACATGGTAATTAACATTGTGTTTATTTGTTGGTATAAAGAACTACAACAATGCATTGCTTCGCTAGCCAAGATTCACATGAAGAATAGGAAGGTCTATGGTAGGATAAATTGACGACATAGATAAGCTTTGAAGCGGCTGGAGTTGGTAAATCCGATTAAAAGAAGTTGGAAAAGGAAAAAAAAACAGAAAACGAACAAAAAAATAATGAAAACCTAAGTGCGCTTTGCCAACAGTCCTGCGACGGAGACAACTTTAATAAGGACAAAGGTCCCTGATAAATTCTAACGGGATAAGATATAAAAAAAAACAATAGCTTGTCGGAAATGGATAAGATTGGCGTAAAATAAGGAAGAATGGCGTAAAACACTTATACCTTGCAGTGAGCTGATAAAAATGGGAAATAATGATGATGCTTCGCTCGTGTCATGTTTTATTTAATTGGCAACCCTAAGGCCCCGTTTATATGCGTTAACTGGCTGATTCAAGCTACCGTAATCCCATACTTTGACTAGTTCCTGAGCCTCATTATTTTTTCTTTTAGTTGCTACAAAAATCTTTTATATAAACTGAATTAATAAATATTTATAAAATCACATACGCTAAATAAAAGAAATATACAGAGCATAGTTTTTGAGAAAAAAAGAGCAGATATTCCTTAGGCACTAGTTGTCTGGCATTTTTGCTGAACTGGGCCTTTTTGGCGAAGCCGTGAGGCACACTTTCCTGCTAATTTCTTTTATTGTTTTTTTATGCTTTATTTTTATATTGTGTGCCTTTTTAGTCTGTGCTAAATAAATGTATTTTCTTTCTTTCTTTCTTATCAATGTCGTACCGTAGCGCTTCCGCTTTGATGATCCTGGTTTTATCATTCAGTTTTAAAGTAACCACAATTACCTAGGAGAATTGTTTTTTTTTACATACAGGCTTGTAATTTAATGTTTTTTATTGTCACTATATGGCATCGTAGACACCTCGAATGGTAAAATAGGAAAACTGTCAATGTTGCCTATACAATTAAATTAAAATGCTTAAGTTCCATTTTATCACAGATATATATTATGACCAAATACAAAAACTACTAATGTCGCCCCTGTATTTCAAAGTAACGCCGGTTTACCGCTACTTTATAAGTTTTTCTTCATTCGTAGTACACTGCAACATATTAACTTTTTTGTTTTTAACTAACGTCATAAGTTTTTTTACGACAACTGCATAACCCCTGCATTATTCCATAAAGCTGCCCTAATTTCTTTATGTTAGCTTAACCGTCAACTGCAATCCGAATTTACGATTCAGGTTTAGTGTTATTACCTAAATTAGTTCCTAGGAACACGCTACTGGGCTAGATTTCTAGATTATTGGTGTCTGCGCAATTTTAGGTCATATACTAATCTTTTTGATTATGGGTGGCCTAATTTTGTGGACTGATAACCAGCATACGTTATTGGTTTTGGTCGTAAGTCTACAAAAGGTCAATTTATTATACGGGGTGACCCGAATAGTGACGCCCAAAAGAAAAATTTTGATTCCTCATACCCAGGGGTATTCAAAAATAGGTACCGTATGTATGCTCCACGATTTTTTGTAGTTTTCGTGTTATTACATTACCTACTTCTATCTTTTTTTATGGGCTATTTTAGGTACCTAATCTTTTTGTAACATAGTGTTTCAATGTTACTTTCACGCGTAAAATAATCATCTAAGTACAGTAGGTACATTAGTAGTGCAAGTTACAAAAATCTTAATATTGAAAGTAAGTTGCCGTGAAGTTTTTAAAATTATCCAAAAACATGGAAACATGTAAGTACTTTTCTTTTTAATTTTAAGGTAAAAATTCAACTCTTTCTCGAACGTAAACTACTTACTCAAAATATTTAAAAATGGGAATAGTACATAAGAAAACGAATAAAGAATATATTCTCAGGATAGTATAATGTAGTCTTAAATGATTACATTATAATAGGCATGTTAACAGCATCAATAAATTGCAAATCTAATTAATTCGCCAGTTAGAGTTTTGAAAAATAATGGACACGTATTTTTTTTTATTAAATCTATGAATATTTGGAAAGATCAAAACGCATCAAAACTCGAGAGGGCGGGCTTGTGACGTCAGAAGCAAGTAAAAATTGTGTCTTGCTTGTGACGTTTTGCCAATTTTAAAAGTGTCGTATCTTCGTCAATTTTGGTTTACGTAACAAAAGAAAAAATACCGGTCAAATATTTTTTGATAATGTAACTGATGGACTAATTAGACTTTTTCAGTCAAATACCCTATTATAATTTCTAAGGCCTTTAGGCCATAGACCAAACTCCTCATATTGTCAAAACTTTCGCCAAATTCGCTGAATTTCTTGCCTGCTTGAATAAATATAATAAAAATAAAGCCCCATCAGTTTTGTCGCGGTCGTGTCGGCACGCACAGACACGCCCGATGACATAACACGTCTATACCATGCCGTGACCTCAAGGTACCACCGAATTGGTTGGGGAATGGGGAACTGGCCGAAAGTTGGCTATTAGCATAATAAAATGCTATTTGGAACTATTTTATTTTTAGAATTAATTGTAGTGACCCGCACGCGTATTAAGAAACCATTGTGGTATTCAGAACTGAAGCGATCTGTACCACTCAGTGCTTTATAATGTAACTAGCGACCCGCCCCGGCTTCGCACGTATACGTTTTATAGCTTAAAACCTTCCTCTTAAATCACTCTATCTATTAAAAAAAACCGCATCAAAATCCGTTGCGAAGTTTTAAAGATCTAAGCATACATAGGGACAGACAGCGAGAAGCGACTTTGTTTTATACTATGTAATGATTTATACGGAAACCATTGCGTGGTACAGAGATCGGCAGTTCTGTGTAGCACAATGGTTTTGGGCTGAAATCGCCGATAATCTAGCCAAAAACCATTGTGGAGTACAGATCGACGCTTTAAAATTTTCTTGAATTCTGGATAGCGCAATGTTTTATGTTTCTACATACATTGAGCTTTCCAGATCGGCAATCGCACCGCCTGCGCCTCCGCCACGTGAGTGAGATAAAAGATACAGTAGTGGGTGAATTAGAGAAATATAAACATTTATGATTACACTTGATAATGCAAACCATCGTACGCGTGCCGTTTGTTGTTTGTTTTCATTTACTTAGTTTGAATCAGGGACTCCCTAAGTCCGTCAACGAAATTATCGCCAGTCCGAAAGTAGCCCGAAACGTAGAAGTGAACAAAACAATTGTCAAGTTCAACTTTTCGGACGGGCAAAAACACATCGGTAGTAGGGACAACTGTCAAATCGTGTTTTAATTCATTCTTAGTTCGGGCCCCGAATTAATCGTATGTCCTTAAGTGATAGGGAGTAGGAAACGCTCGTAACTAAGACCGAAACTACGGACTTCGTGCTTAGGGAGTAGACCCCGTTTGTAAAGTCGACCTACCTTTAAAGTCAGAAAAATGTTACTGGTTTCTCAAGACTCCGCTACTGAATGTCGAAGTTTGAAATGTCGACGTATGTTAGTTCTAAAGTACAGGATCTCGATGTACGCCAGTTCGAAAGTTCACTGGAGCGAAGTATGCAAGGCCGACGTATCGTTAGTTAGAAAGTATACGAGTGCGATGTACGCCAGTTCGAAATTACCCTGTTACGAAGTATGAAATGCCTCCGTACTGTTACTGGTACTCCTAAAACGTTAAAGTTAGCAAAGGAGGATGGGCGTTTTGGTACTCATGTCCAATCAAAATGAATTTACCATCGTTGGATAGCTCTTTTCAAGAGTACAAAAAACTACTATGGCAACAAACCCGTATCAATTGTCCGTTCTGAAATACCTATAGTCTTCAGAAGATACTGGATATTCAGTTCGAAATAGAATTTTAAAAAATCATATCGCCGCTTTCGCTTGACCGATTTTGATGATATTTGCACAGATTTTGAACTAAATAAAATTCAGTTATCGGATGAATATTACAACAAAATCGGTTTTGTATTTTTTCAGTTAGGGGTGATCTATCTATTAAACAAATCGGACGCGTTTTTTTATGCCTAAAAATAAAAGTCGTTTCCCAGCAATTATTTTTGGTCAATGTAATTTAGTTTGATGTACAGAGTGCGTAGATTTCGGCTATTCGGGTCTTTTTGCACCCTGTACACTTACATACAATAAATGATAAAACTTACTTCGAACTTGTTTTATTTACCTACATAATGAAAAATATTAATAATAATTATTGTAATATATGCCAAAATGGAGAAAAATGACAACAAAAGTATGTGTACTTAATAGGATGCACCAAAAATAAATAACTTTCAAGCAGGATTCCTTCGATCGGACAGTGAATCGGGACTAGCGCCATGGTTATTGATCACACTTTTTATTAATCATATAAAGAAACCCATCATTCCCGATTCACTGTCCGATCGAAGGAATCCTGCTTGAAAGTTATTTATTTTTGGTACATCCTATTAAGTACCTACACATACTTTTGTTGTCATTTTTCTCCATTTTGGCATGGTATTTCAATAATTATTATTAATATTTTTCATTATGTAGGTAAATAAAACAAGTTCGAAGTAAGTTTTATCATTTATTGTATGTAAGTGTACAGGGTGCAAAAAGACCCGAATAGCCGAAATCTACGCACTCTGTACATCAAACTAAATTACATTGACCAAAAATAATCGCTGGGAAACGACTTTTATTTTTAGGCATAAAAAAACGCGTCCGATTTGTTTAATAGATAGATCACCCCTAACTGAAAAAATACAAAACCGATTTTGTTGTAATTTTCATCCGATAACTGAATTTTATTTAGTTCAAAATCTGTGCAAATATCATCAAAATCGGTCAAGCGAAAGCGGCGATATGATTTTTTAAAATTCTATTTCGAACTGAATATCCAGTATCTTCTGAAGACTATAGGTATTTCAGAACGGACAATTGATACGGGTTTGTTGCCATAGTAGTTTTTTGTACTCTTGAAAAGAGCTATCCAACGATGGTAAATTCATTTTGATTGGACATGAGTACCAAAACGCCCATCCTCCTTTGCTAACTTTAACGTTTTAGGAGTACCAGTAACAGTACGGAGGCATTTCATACTTCGTAACAGGGTAATTTCGAACTGGCGTACATCGCACTCGTATACTTTCTAACTAACGATACGTCGGCCTTGCATACTTCGCTCCAGTGAACTTTCGAACTGGCGTACATCGAGATCCTGTACTTTAGAACTAACATACGTCGACATTTCAAACTTCGACATTCAGTAGCGGAGTCGTTTCTCAAGTCTTCTCCGTTTATTTATTTATTTATTTATTTATTTATTTATTTATAGTTAATTAAAACGGTACAATACCAATTACAATAACTAACATGGAGACAAAATAAATATCCGTTGAAAACATAATAACCATAAAACTATGGCACTTGTCCCACCGCGAACGATGAGCGAGCAGCGAGTAGAGCTAGAAGCTAGAAACGAGTTGGCGAGCAGCAAGAAGCGAGTGTGTAGTTCCGATAGTTTTGTCGCTGGGCTATAAGCGAGTGTGCGAGTGCGACGGGCGATTACTCGCACCACTCGCAAATGACCGCTGGTTGGTCTCTCGGCGTGAGTTCCGATCGCCAAGCGAGCATCGCTGAGCGAGTATTATCTTTGATAGCTCTTGTCGCTCAGCGACAAACTAGTGGAGCGAGTCCTCGCCGGCAGTGTGAACAGTCAGCGATGAACTATTAATATATGTGTTACGGCTAATAGCCGAAGTGCGGCTACACCTAGTTTTAGCCGGGTACAACTAGGTGCAGCCGGCCACATGCGGTTAAACTTAAATCTATCCTACTTATCTTCGGTTAGAACTAGGTTTAGCCTTCATCATAGCGGCTAGAACTAGCAGCCGCACACCGATGGTTAAGGGTAACCCCGACACGGATAGGTTAGGTTCGAAGGGGATGACGGGGGCTAGAGTGAGCGAGCGAAGCGAGCGAACGAAGCCCCCGTCATCCCCTTCGTGTTAGGTTACTTTGAACCCTGCAGACAGAAATAGGAGCCCCGCACAGCGGGGCTCCGTCGACTTAAGCTCCACCTAGTTCTAACCAACTGCTACTGGTTGCACCTAGTTGTACCCGGCTAAAACTAGGTGTAGCCGCACTTCGGCTATTAGCCGTAACATATGCATCTCTTTTGTTTACACGGAATGTATATCTATTGTAAGTTTCTTGAGCGCGAAAATAGGCGATAGTTAGTCGCTTCCTCGCCGGTGGTGAGACAACTGCCTTAAGCTAGCTATTTTTGACTCATCCAAATTCCATGTCACTCAATCTCTCAACAGACTACCATTCCATTTAAATGCGCTTGCCATATCCGATACATAAATATGTGCCTACGCAACACGTATGACGTAATGCTGATGTCATGCATGACGTAATGAGATGTTAAAACTGTTACAGATTTATGCGAATAAATAGATGATATTTTAGTTTATAGTTTTATTAGGATATATTTTTCTTTATTTGTATACTTGCTTTTGCCTGCGGCTTCGCTCGTGTTAATTTAGAATTTGACGATCTACTCTTAACACACTACTAAAGTTTCTATAATAATTCAATCATGATTCGAAAGACACGTGGCGCGCGCCAACTATTATCATAAGAACGTTAGGTATTGTTGTTTTCCTCGGAAACAGTAGGTACTTTTTTCGGGATGAAAGTTAGGTAGTTAGGTACCCTATGTCCATCTCTGTACACCTGACAACGTATATGCAAAATTTCAGGATGATCGGTTCAGTGGTTTAGGCGTGAAAAGGTAACAAACAAACAAACTTATTTTCGCATTTATAATATTAATTAGCTGTACGCAGCATGAGTTGCAATGCACGTATTCCTACTACTACCTACTACCTATTATCCTCAGAAACAAAATCAAAATACTTAGTAACAAAAAGTTAAAACCATTTTCATGCATGTGGTAACCAAATCAAGAATATGGACATACCAGACTGAGATAATTTGTTTTTTTTTTAAATGTCCAAATTTTCTTTCATAAGAACCTTCTCGTGACAAATACGAACACAACAAAAAAAAAATTGCGAAATCAGTCCAGCCGCTCACGCGTGATGCCGTCCCAACAAACATTTACGACGTTGAGTAGACGTTTTGGTGGCAACTTAATGTTATTAAGTATAATCGTATAAACGTCATAAGGACGTTTACTCGACGGCATTAGGGCCCATTTTATTCAACTTAAGGCGCTAAAAGTTTTGTGTAACAGTCATATAAATACCTACTTAGTCGTATAGTCGTCATATACACGTCGACGATATGACTACATGTAATATTATGGCGCACAATATGACTTTTATATAATGTAATTGTTGTGTTATTGTCATTTAAAGGTGATGCTTATATTGAACAAATTATTATAACAGATTATATATCACGATAATTTAATTTGGCAGTGTTTTTGACAGCTGAGTTAATATTGCATTTTTTTATTTGTTATTTGAGGTGATAAAACCATTTCATCTGTTGAAAACCACTGAGCAATCAAATTTACTGATTAATGTGGGGTAACTTTGTAATACATTTTTTATGCGCTTTTAAAATTTTAATGTTTTCACATATTTTTATTAATAATTTATTAATTAACAGCGTTATATGACAACTATATAACTTCCCGACCTATAAACTGCGTGCTCTTTGTAAATGTGTACGCCATAACAGTTGATTTAGGGATCAATAATAAACGTCACTTTTTTCGATCCATGTTGTGCCAAACATTAAATAAATAATTATGATAAATTTGATTCCAAAATGGTGGAAGTTGTATGCAAGGTTATTATAAACCGTTAATATGAGTATTAATTAAATAGCGGTCGTATTATCATGTTTGTGATACTTTAGGATGTATACAGGTTGCACTCGTAATACTTATTCGACTTATATTAATGGTTACAAATACTACGTGTAAACAGTTATTATCCGTTTAGCAGATGTTTAAAAGGTAATTATATGACAAAATTGTCAGTATTACGACGTTTATACTACGAAAACGTTTACACGACGAAAAGTTGTATAAGTAAGTTTTATAGACGTCGTCGTAAACGCTATTATATGACGATTGTAAAAAAAAGTCGAAGGAACGTCTATATGACATAATTATACGACAAAAAATGTATATGATTATACGGACACATAATGCACCAGTACATGACGAAGAGTTAAAAAATTACTGTAAAATGACTTTAATAAGACTCAAGGTCGTATAAATGTTTGATTATATGACAAAAATGTTTGCTGGGGTGACCAAGTGAAAAAGGTATTCCCCACCAATATGTGGCGAGCCTATTGCTATTTGTCGGGGGCAATTATAATGGGCTTATGTTTAACTTACCACCACATATAGTAACATATAACAGACAAAAATAGTAAATGATCACCAAAATTAAACCCGCATTTTAATATAAAATTACAACCAAAGTTTTAACATCTCGCTACGCTATCCTATTAAAGCAAAACGACTCCAAATAAATCATTGTTAATCCAAAAGTAGTAAATGTTGTAGTTAATGAACACCAAATTATCACTTGTTTGGGTTTCCAAAGTAGAGTCGACGGAGCCCCGCTGTGCCGGGCTCCTATTTCTGTCTGCAGGGTTTAAAGTAACCTAACACGAAGGGAATGACGGGGCTTCGCTCGCTCACTCTAGCCCCCGTCATCCCCTTCGAACCTAACCTATCCGTGTCGGGGTGCCACGGGGGTGCTTTGTGCTTAGGCAGAAATAGCGCATTAATTTGCTCGCTAAGATTTGGTGATCATTTACTACATGATTTGGTGTTCGAATACAATTTGAAGTGCAGTTGTGACTAAAATAGCTAGTACTATTGTAATTCTAGACTTTATTTTTCTGGTGTCAAGTATATATTTTTGGTAAAAGAACTAAGGGTATCAAAGCATTTTATGGTGGTCATTATATTTAACCCCATTATAATGCCAGGTTTACCTAAAATATTTTAGGATAGTGACATTTTTAACGCATCTTCGAGCCTGCACAACTTTATCTAATCTGTTGTAAGTAACAGTGTTACATCTCATGGATGTAAGATTATCTAAGTACCGACATGTAATCTATCTGCATTCCTGACTGTGGTGAATGGGACTGTTGTGTTACTTTCGACTGGTACTTTACTTTTATTCGTTTTTTTCCGTAGTCAACAACGAACCCTTATAGTTTTGCCATGTCTGTCCGTCTGTCCGTCCGTCCGCAGCTTAGCTCAGAGACTCTTAGTACTAGCACAGTGTACCTACTTACTACAACATACAATGGGTCAACGCCCATACATTTGACAGGTCTTATGAAATGACAAAATTATGTAGGGGCGGAGCTTATGGCCCAAGTATGTAGTATGGCTACTCGGGACATAACCTCCGCTCCTTCACCCCGCAACCCCCCGCACGATTGCTCTGCGACAATGTTCTACGTTGACCGACTGTAAGGAGTAAGATATAGGTAGACTGTGGTACTAGAAAGCTATATAACGCCGACAAAGTGGTAAAAAAATTATTAAAACTATTTTTTTTGTTTCCATTTGGTTTTTTTTTGTCTACCTACCCCTTGTTGTGGGGTGTTGTTAGATAGGACTTTCAAAAATATAGCGGGTTTATACACACAATTTTCGTAAAGTTATTCTACGTAAGTTGTTTTTCCGATACCGAGTAATTTGACAAAATTCTCAGAGTTAGTATATTACAACTGGCGAGGCGTAAGCTGCGCTTTGCATTCGTGTGAGTGCACATAGAATCAATTGCCAAAAAGCAGTATAAACAGGTTTAAACCAAGCAAAGGACGCGTCTGCATTCATTCTCACACTTAATGCGAAGCTCAGCTTAGGCCTCGCGGACGGTAACACTTTATATTCCCCATGTTAAATAAAATACCTACGCTTAATTGTGCGATCGTGAGTCGAGGAATAGTACATCAATTTAGCAATACCTTGTAATTTCTCAATCAATAACTTACTACGTACTTCAAGGTTAGCCAACGGGGCCCTATTAAGTTAAAGATGAATTCAATTCATTGTGTCATCAATGATCTAGACCTAGTACTTAGCATTATAAATTCACTGGAGTCAATTGACAGGTGTAATACCTGTCAAATTACATTGTTGTTTGACAGGTAGTGTTGTTGTTTGACATTAGCACCTGTCAGTTTGCTCCAGTGAAATAATACTCGTGCTTTATGTACTTGGGAACAATGAATTCGGGTCAAAAATTTCGGAAACAAAGAATGATAGCTTATTTAAATAAAAAGTATTTTATAGTCTATTTAATACTACTCAAATAAAATTAAAGGAACTTCTTAAGAGGGCTATCGCATTTTCTCACCTCTCTCGCTCGCACAGGACCATATTTTTAAGAATGTTAAATTAAAAGATGCATTTTTTAATAATGTATTCAATGGGCTCCCTTTAAAATAATATTAATTTAATAGGCATAATTATTAAAAACATTTTTATTGTGACATTTATTAAACTTATCTCAAAAACGGATCATAATAATTATTGAGCTGAGTTTATTAGGGAACACGGTAGTAATGTGTTTTTAATAATTACCTATCAAATTAATATTATTAAGTTCAACGGATAAGCTTGTTCATGGTACGAAAAGTCTATACAAAAAAAACAGGTGAACGGATTTCGTAAACGTCAACGTAGCAGGCCTGCCGCAGGCCTGCTCTAACGATGTCATAGTACAAAAAAGCAGGGCAGTTCAACTTCCAGGCAACTTCTGCCCTGCTTTAAGAGGTCATGGTAAGCCCCCTGGCGTCTGTAGGTATAATGCAATAAACGTCTTATCGCACTGTAGTCCTTAAAATATAGCTTGATTAGAATGACAGCTGCCAAACTAGTGTGACTAGTGCTGGGAAAGGACTGGTCAAATCGATATAAATCATTAAAAATAAATACATATAAAACGTAAAATTTCGTAGCCGTCATCTTGGATTTGCATTTTGACCTTATTTTCAGCATCAGCACACCGGAAAACCATGAATTTGACCCCCATGACAGCTAATTTGCAAATATTCTTCAGCATCAGCATACTCGAAAACTTTGGATTTGATACCCATGACGAATAATCATAGCCACAATAATTTATATCTAAAAATACATTTAAAACTTTTAAAGACCTATTTAATAATGTACGAAGTAGGTATAATTTAGTTAATATCATAGCATCTTAAAAACGCAAACGTAATAATTTTTTTATTCAATCGATTTACATTTATCGATGTGTCCCATCTCTAACATTTTTGCAATATGACATAACTTTTGAAGAACGTAAGATTTATATTTTATGACTATGAATCAGTAAGAATTATTTTAGTTTTCAAGCTGATTTGTAATATTTTGAATTTTAAGGGAAGCACTGTATTTAAAAAAATTTGTTATCGTGCTAGATACGCGAGTGATGTATCGTGTGTCACTATAGATCACCCGTTCGACGTAACTACAAAGTTATGTCGTCACTTTTGCTGACATCTGTCATTCTAATCAAGCTATATTTTAAGGAGTATAGGTGATTTCTACCAGACAACCTTTGGATGGACAAGATTTGCAAGAAAAAAGATAGGAGTAGTCATAATGGATAGTCAAGAATGATTGGTCATAAGCGAAATTTCCATAATTACCTCGCTTGGCACATGGATATATTGTAGTTTGTCGTTAAAGCAGATAGGGCGACGCTGAGCCCACTAGTTTCTTTTTTAGGGTTCCGTACCCAAAGGGTAAAACGGGACCCTATCACTAAGACTCCACAGTCCGTCCGTCCATCTGTCACCAGGCTGTATCTCATGAACCGTGATAGTTAGACAGTTGAAATTTTCACAGGTGATGTATTTCTGTTGCCGCTATAACAACAAATACTAAAAGACAGAATAAAATAAATATTTAAGGGGGCTCCCATACAACAAACGTGATTTTTTTGCCGTTTAGGTAATGGTCGCGAGTCCGACTCGCACTTGGCCGGTTTTTATGTTTCCTTGTCTTAGAGCCCTTCTTAACGATGATGCACCTTAATCTTATTACAATCTAGCCTTGTAATTAGGCTAATGAGTAATTTAATTAGAACTTAAAGTTTAAGTTATAATTAAATTACTCATTAACAGTTTAAGGCTTAAGCTGTTAAACTGTAGAGCCCATCCTTTTGCGGTAATCCTTTAGTCGCCGATCTTTTAATTTACAACCCAAATATAACTTGTATTTTCCTGCCAATCTTAAAACTGAATTTCATTGTGTTTAAGTTTTTAAACTGACATGGTCACTAACACTATCATTAGAACTTAGAAACTTTAGTTTATCCGTGATCATGGCGCTTGTAACGGTGCCGAAATATCGGAAACTCAAAACAAATAATAAACATGGTAAATATCCCGTTCTAAGTTCTAATTCATTGTGTTTATTTTTGTATCAATCTTTACACATCGGGGCGCCATCTTTACTATACAAGGTTAGTTTTAGTACATACTAAACCTGAAACTAGTTTGTTCAGAATCACTAGGAGAATCGATTGACATAATTTTTACACCACATTTTTTTTGTTTTTTTTTTTTTACAAATTTCAATTTTTTTTCAGTAGGTTTCTACCCATAACAGTTGACGGGAATAGACACCTTGAGGCTTGAAATGGTCAGCTCGGTCAGTTTCCGTGTATTAGACAACCCCTGCATAGCACATCTCAGGCATTTCACACTTTTTTAGCGAACTTAACGCGACATAAACTAAGGTGTAACTTGGAGATTTACTAAAAAAAAACACATTCAGGCAGTTCTGATGAAAATCTTGTTGGGGTGTCTCGGTTTTCGTATAAAGTAAAAATAACGTTGTATACGTGTGTCGACAACTGGTGTTTTCACCCTAAGGATCTCCATAACGCAAGAATGTGCTACGTTTGCACTGTATCATCATCTGCCTAGCCTTTTCCCAACTATGTTGGGGTCGGCTTCCAGTCGAACCGGATGCAGCTGAATATCAGTATTTTACATGGAGCGACTGCCTATCAGACCTCCACAACCCAGTAACTGGGTAATACGATACTCTTGGTAAGACTGGTTGTCAGACTTTCTGGCTTCTGACCAACAGTAACGACTGTCAAAGATCTACAAATGACAGCCGGGACCAACGGCTTTACGTGCTTTCCGAGGCACGGAGGAAACTCGCTATGGTAAATGGTCACCCATCCACAGACCAACCTCGGCAAGCGTGGCTTAACCCGGAAGATCGGTCTATGCGGCTGTAATTATTTAGCCACGAGCTCCTCTTACGTTTACGTTTGCACTGTATAATGATATTAATGATACAAATGATGAAGTGGTCATTTTAAAAACCGGCCAAGTGCGAGTCGGATTCGCGCACGAAGGGTTACGTGCCATCACTACATAGTATAAAACAAAGTCGCTTCCCGCTGTCTGTCCCTATGTATGCTTAAATCTTTAAAACTACGCAACGAATTTTGATGCGGTTTTTTTTAATAGATAGAGTGATTCAAGAGGAAAGTTTCTATGTATAATACATGCATATTATAGTACCCGTGCGAAGCTGGGGCGGATCGCTAGTTATCTATAAAAACGGCAAAAAAAATCATGTCTGTTGTATGGGAGCCCCCTTAAATATTTATTTTATTCATTTTTTTAGTATTTGTTGTTATAGCGGCAACAGAAATACATCAATTATGTGAAAATTTCAACTGTCTAACTATCACGGTTCATGAGATACAGCCTGGTGGACGGACGGAAAGACGGACAGCGGAGTCTTACCTCCGGTTTCTGATTTGAGAATTCGGGATAAGCAAATACTTAAGTAACATTTGAGTATTGACTTGTCAAAGAAATTACGGATTTTAAAGCATTTTTTTTATAAACTTTGTACTCAAATATTACTTAAGTACTCAATACTCAATACTTTATTGCATTCCATAGTGTAACATTAGGTCTTATAAATAAAAATATAGCAGAATCACTATGGACCCTGTCGGGCACAGCAGAGGTAGTAGGAGAGAGGAAGAGGGCTTGGTATACAATTTCGGTAAATGGTCTATAATCAAGTATTTTTGTATAATTATAATTGTATACCTAATATAAGTATTGTATATATTTTTATATTATATTTTATTGTACTGCTAATATTTTATATATTATTATAAACTATTATTTCATTATTTTATATTATTACTTTATATGTTATTAATTTATATATTATTATTAACTCTGTTATATTATATTTTATTTTTATATTTATTTATAAAATATGTATTATTTTTATATTATTAATTATTGTCTCGGTACTCAATAATTATATTATATACATATTTCGTTTGAGATAGATTTTAATGAGTGTATTTAGTTTTGTCATGTACTGTCTTATTTTGTTAGTGTTTAGATAAGTTAAGAAATCTTTTATTGTGTAATAACATTTAGGTTCCCGAAAAAGAAATTTTTGTATAATTATATAATATAAGTATTGTATATATTTTTTAATTATATTTTATTGTATTGTAGTATTTTATATATTATTATAAATTATTATTTTATATATTAATGATTTACATATTATTATTAACTCTGTTATATTATATTTTATTTTTATATTTATTTATGTATTATTTTTATATTATTAGTTTTTGTGTCGGTACTTAATAATTATATTATTACATATTTCGTTTGAGATAGATTTGAATGGTGTATATAGTTTTGTCATGTACTATCTTATTTTGTTAGTTTTTTGTTAAGTGAGTTTATCGTCAAAGAATTCCTTTATTGTGTAATAACATTTAGTTGCCAGAAAGCGTCTTAATTTGTGTAAAAACACATTGGTTTTAATTTCGTTTGTTAAGATTTTAGGTAACTTGTTGTATATTTTTACTGACATAGCGAGGGGGCCAGTTGAGTGCATTTTTAGTCGAGATGTAGGTAAATTTAATCTATTTTTGTATCTTAAAGTGAATCTTGTTTGGATATCCTGGCGAGTGGTATAGTAGTCTGGATGTTTTCGTACAAATTTGCACATTTCGAAAATGTATAAGCAAGTTAGGGTGAGTATATTGTGTTCTTGGAAGTGTGGTTTACAACTGTCAGTCTGTTCAATGTTTGTCATTATCCGAATTAGCTTTTTTTGTAGGGTAAATATTGTGGCTGACTCAGTGCTATTCCCCCACAAAATAATGCCATAGGTGAGCCATGCTTGGGCGTATGCATAGTAGGTTACGAGTGCAGTTTTAAAGTTGGTGGTTTTTTTAATTTCTCGTAGAGCATATGAGAATTTTGATAACTTCGCTCTTATGTTTTGTATGTGAGATTTCCAATTAATGTGTGTGTCTATGGATAGTCCAAGGAGGGTGAATGCGTTAACCTGCTGCAACTGAATATTGTTGAAGCTATAGTTGAGATTAAGGGGGGCTTTTTGATGGGGGTGGAAAGTCATAATTTTAGTCTTAGTAAAGTTTATTTCCAAATTATGGTTGTTCATCCAGTTGATAGTTGGGGAAAGAAGGGAGTTTAGCTTTTCGTTGATACCTGTATTATCTTTGCATGAAGTGAGTAGGGATATGTCATCTGCGAATAGAACGCATGTCTCGTTTATAGCCTTTGGAAGGTCGTTTATGTAGATTAAAAATAGCAAACATCCCAGTACACTACCCTGGGGAATTGATGCATTTACGGTTTTTATGTCTGATCTTATTTTTGTTATTTCTTTTGTGTGATTATTGTAGTGTTCTATCTCTACTATTTGTTTTCTGTTGTTCAAATATGAGGCGAACCATTTGTGAGCATTTCCCCGAATGCCTATACCATATAATTTATCTAATAGAATTTTAAATTGCACCTTGTCATAGGCTTTTGTCATGTCTAACAAAATTCCAACCGCATAGTCTTTATTATTTATTATGTTTAGGGCTTCCTGAATATATCTATAGACAGCCAAAGTTGTAGACCTATTTTTGCGGAATCCGTATTGACTGTCGTCTAGTATTTTATATTTTTCACAAAATGAGTACACGCGGTCGCACATTGCCTTTTCAAAGATCTTTGATGCAGTAGGCAGTAGCGCAATAGGGCGGTAGTTAGTTGGGTCAGTTTTATCGTGTTTTTTATGAATGGGTTTTATTAAGGCTTTTTTTAATTGACTAGGGAATGTCCCTTCTTCAAAAGATTGGTTTATGAGTTTATATAGAGGTAAGGTTAGTTCGTCAGCACAATGTTTTAATAAAGATGGAGGGAGCTCATCTATCCCAAAGCTTGTTTTGTTTTTGAGGTTTTTTATTATCCTATTTATTTCATAGGGTTCTACCGGACTAAGGAAGATGGTGTTTTCTGTAGGGCAGGCTACTGGGGCACCTTTTGGTTGATCTTGGGTTTGGCTAGGTTTTTCACCAATAGATGCAAAAAAGTTATTAAATGTATTTGCAATTTTTTTAGGTTCGTTTGTTAATATGTTGTTAATTTGTAAATTAATATTGGACTTTTCTTTTCTTTTTGTTTTGTTTGTTCTTTCGTTAATTATGTTCCACATTGTTTTTACTTTATTTGTTGAATTTCTAATTTTATTTATATACTGTAATCTTTTTGCTGTTTTAACGGATTTTTTTAATGTTTTTTCATATTTTTTATAATATTTTGATATTATGGGATTCTTTATTTTTAGTGTAAGGATTTTAAGTAATCTTTTGTTTAGGCATGATGTTTTTATGCCTTTTGTTAGCCAAAACTTTCTATAATTAGTTTTTAGTTTTACAACTTTTCCAGGGATACACTTATTCAAGATTGTATTCAGTATATTACTAAATGAATTATAATTTTCTTCAATACTGTTGTTTGGTAATATTACATCTAGCCAATTTTGTTTAATTAATTCGGATTTAAATTTTTGGATATTTAGTTCGTTGTAAAATCTCTTTAGTGTATACCAGTACGTCGTTTGTTTTGTTACATTTTGTATTTTAGTGTGTAAGATTGTGGCACAGTGATCTGAGAAGCCTAATTCTTCAACAGAAGTATAGTTATATTTTTCATTAAAGTTAGTAAATATTAAATCCAAACATGTAGAGGTAGTTGGTGAAATACGAGTAGGGTTTTTTATCAGTTGTTTAAATTTATATTCCAACATGAGATCTAAGAAAAAGTTAGTTCTTAAACTGTTTTCTAAAATATTTATATTAAAATCTCCTCCCAATATTACTTTCAATTTTCTGTATTTTTTGTCTATAAATTTCATAACTTGTTTTAATTGCCGAATAAATATATCTTCCTCTCTTCTATTCCAATAAATAACTACAATTAGCATTTGTTCCTTAATTAGTTCTATAGCGCATATTTCAATACAATATTCAACAGACATACTCTTAATATCTAATATTTCCTTAAAATCTAAACAGTTTTGTAGTAAGATGCATACCCCGCCACCACCTCGAGTGTGACGGCAGTAGGCTGTCGCAGTTTTATAGCCGCTGAAATGCAGAAGTTCCAGTTTTTCTTGTGATAACCATGTCTCGCATAGGCATATTACATTATAAATAGGTTTGTCATGGATAAAAGCTTCCAGTAGATGGTATTTATTACAAACACTTTGTATATTCTGGAATAGAACTTTAAACTGTTGTGTTGTAGTCTCGAAAAGTATTGTATTCTGTAAAATCTGATTTGTTATGATTCTCGGCCTGGTTTCTAGATGATGTTATTGTTTTGTTTTGGTTACTCTGGTATGGTATTGAATCCTCCTTAATTTCTTCCCCTCTGATGGGTATTTTTTTGCCGTTAATAAATAGTTGGTTATTTCTTATTATCGCATATTGGCCTCTCTTTCGTGCAATTAGCATTTCTTCGCGTAATAATTTTCTGTCCTGTCTTTCCTTTTCATTTAGAAATTCTGATACGAATATTTTTGTTCCTTGTAGATAATATCGATTCTCTAATATATATTTGGCCGTTTTTTTACTTAACAGCTCAATTATTAGGGGTCGATTGTTCCTGTTGTTCTTTCCTATTCTGTGTGTTTCTTCGATGCAGTGAGTTACGTCCACTTGTAAAGTTTCATAGAACATCTCTGCAATTCTGTAGTGCAATTCGTACTCAGATTCGTTTTCGTATTCAGGAAAGCCATAGAGTACAATCTTTTTCGAATTGATTTCATTGTATTTATTTTCCGGTAAGGGTTTAAACTTTTTAATTTCTTCTTTTAAGGCTTCATTTTCTTTGCTTAACTCTTCAATTTTTTTATTTATGTTTTTTATATCTAGGGTTTTTTGTTCGTTTTCTTTACATAAAAAGTTTGTTTTCCCTTCGATGTCCTCTTTTAGCTTGGCGATGGCTTTGTTTATTTCTATTTCTATGGTGTTCTGTATTTCTGATATTATGTATTTATTATTTTCCTTCAAGCGTTGTATAATTATTTCACTTACACTTTGTAGGGAGATGGTTGTCTGAATGCCTGTATTTACAGTAGTTTGCTCTTCATCAGATCGAATTGTGTCTCCTAAGAAACTTAAGTCTTCTGTTGAAATAGTGTTGTTAATTGAGTTGTTGGTTACTTTTCTAAGTGTTATATTGTTGTCTGCTGTATCTTTCGGTGGTGAATTTAATGGCTTCATTTGCTTATGGTCTTGTTGTTGTATCTGGATGTCTAGGTTGCCTGTCTTGGGAGTCCTGCAATGGCAAGCCTGACATTTCCATAAGTTTTTTTTTGCTTGAGTCATATGGATAAATTTTTCCTTTGCAATGTTAGCACACGGTAGGTCGTATACTTCCTTGCATAAGGAGCAAGTAAGAATATCCCTATTTGTTTTTTGTTGGCATCCTGTACAGTATATAGGCGCCATCTGGAGAAATTTTTGTGCCCAGGTCAATAATATGTGGAGTCAATGTTTACTTGCGCACTTGGAGTGAATGGAATTTGAATGTTCTCGATCGTGGATTGACATTTGTCATTGTCATCCAAGTCTATAATAATAACACTGATTGTCTATGGCTGTGACCGGCACTTTTTAGGTTATAATAATTGTATCTGCTTAAATCTATTCTATTTTTGCACTTTTTAATAGGTATTTAGTTTTTCTGTAATTGTCGCGTTTATTTGACGATTTGGCAGTGCTTACGGCGTTTTGTTTCACTTTGTTTCACTGATTTATTGTTGGTACTTGTTTATCGAATATGTAGTTATTTTCACACTATTTCGCTGTAGTTTTTATTTGTAACTGAGTCACTGTAAGTTTATTAGCACGATTAATCACTGTTTCACTGCTACTTTGCACTTTATATATTTTTATTATCGTTTTAACTGCGGACTCGATGTTATTAGTGGCACAGCAGCGCCCTCTCCCAAGTATTTGCTTATCCCGAATTCTCAAATCAGAAACCGGAGGTTAGTAATATGGTCCCGTTTTACCCCTTGGGTACGGAACCCTAAAAAATACGCAAGATTTGAATTCGTTCTCGTCGACAATATTATGAGAAAATTGACATTATTAGTCATCCGTTATTATTACAGTCTTGCTCTCACTATACACCGTGAAATGATCGTTCACATCCACAGAAATCTAAATATTGTCTTACTATTTCTGTGTTCCCTTCCCACGATGTAGTAATTCCATCAGCCGTAGATCCTCGGAAGACATAACCCCCCATGCCACCTATAGCCCCCTACGGTGGAGGGTATCGACGAGGAACAAAAAACAAACATTTTAAAGTTAGGGTCACTGCTCATGACACTGAATAGCATGATAATTTGTAACCTAACCTGACCCGTAATAATATCAATATAAGTACAATTATAAACCATTTTAGCAAGGAAATGTATAGAAATAATAGGTTTTATGAATCATAACGTCGACCGGAAGATGTCCGGTCCTTTGGAAGGCATACACGGGGACACAGGTCCAACACGCAGAGGCCCCTTTGAGAACTTTAATCTAAAATGGGGTGGGGCACCAACCGGGGACTATCCACGGCTGCACTATTGGAGTACAGTCATGGACCGTCCCAGGTGGGTGCAAGACTATTGTAAAATATGGTGAAAAATATCTGGTCTATGGGTAGGGGTGTTAAGTGGACCGATTAACCTCTATTGCCGGAAGAAAACGGCGTCTGCCTTTCAAATTTAAAATTGAATGGTGTTGGCAGACGGTGACTCGCCAGCTCACTAGCTGGGCCCCCTGAAAAGCCGCCAGTATATGTATAGGCGAAGGGGGCAACAAACGTGTGAGTGGCTAGGTGTGTAGAGAGGTGTGGCCCCGGTTTCGCCGTCGCGGGTCTAAAAGACCCGGAGTGGGTTTCCCCGTTATTACGCCATTAGACACTTCCACCCCCGAGCATATAGCTCTGGCGGCCCCCCTCTGGCCGGCCGATAAAGGCAAGCCAGAGTTGAGAGTCCTGTGGGCACTCTTGAGATCCCACCCCAGTCAGCCAATAAAGGTAAACTGGAGACGAGGCCCTGACCGACTCATGTCAAAGAGATCAATATAAGTACAATTATAAACCATTGTTCAATCAAGATGAGCTGAAACTCTACTTGAAGAAATGGTTCAAAAGATATTAGTGCCCTGGTGGGCCACTTTTGTCTGTTATTGTAATAAATTGAGTACAAATACATTATTTAGTTGTTGCGACAGTGTTGTTTTCCGACTTCTACGCGCACGGAGTCGCGGGCACTGCTAGTTACTAATAAAGTTATTATATTTAATTTAATAAACTTATACAAGGTTAGTCAGAAAGGGGGTACTAATCCGAAAGGGTGTTAAAGTACACATAATAATAACTAACTTTTGTTCTACCACTTTCCCCAAAAGTCAATAGTTTAAGAGAAATAGCTGTTCAAAAATTGCATAAAAAATTTGCCAAAATCTATGTATCCTCAGCTATGATCAGCTATGTTTACATTTTAGGTCATATTTGGGGTCACAAATTAGAAGCTCCATTTTCTGAATTCGTAACTAAAGTAGGGACGAAGAATTTTTGAAAAAACCAAAATAAAAAATATTTTACATGGGAATAAAAATTATCGAATTTTGAAATTTTAACACTTGCTTTAAAACAGTCATCAGTGATACTTTAAGTGGCCTGCGGATTAGTACCCCCTTTCCGACTAACCTTGTATATAATATTTCGCAATTATAATCGATAGTTAACAGAGCTTCTATTTTGTACCACCCGAAAACGAAATTCGAAAAAATTACATGTTGGCTAGTTTCTGATCTGCTAAACGATAAATTCTTTTTAAAAATGTGTACTGCACAATTGCTTCCATGTGTTGTGTGGCTAACGCAATATTTCACTAGTAAACAGGAAGCATGTGAAATGGATGGACTCTAGTTCCGCGTTTGCATATCTTTTAGCTGAGTTTTATGGGTTCAACAGTAGAGGTAGTTGTTCTACTTATGTCAGAGTTACAAAGAAATGGAATGGTATTTTAATACGATTCGATGGCATTAATAATTCCTGACAGGCGGACGGACGGACAAAGTCGCACTATAATGTTTTCTTTTTACCATTTTGGTACGGAATCCTTACAGATATGGTTCTCATTCATTTTCATGGTAATTTATTTATTTCTTCCTTTAAACGTAAGTGTACAGTACACATGACCAAAGTAGATAACGATGCCCCCAAGCAATAAGTCGGTAATGTGCTATTATGGACATAATGCTGTTATGTCAAATTCGGCATCTACATATAGGTTGGAACATCTTAGTTTTTTTTTTCAGATTTTTCCTACACGATTTTTCTATCACAATCCATGTAATATACAAGGTGTAACATAATAACGCACAACCTCTTAAGGAGTCACTGTACTCATCATTATGAACAATTTTACTATGGGAACAAAATAGAAATCGCGAAAAAAAAATCAGCTGTTCCCTACATTATGACGAGTTTTTTTTTTTCTATTTGACTACTGTAGGTCGTCCTAGGGGACGGTTTCTACGTAACCGGGCAGTTTATTGGCGAGACCTGAAGGGTCTCCAGCCAATGGGATTTTGACGAGTTATGCGAACATAAATGTAGGGAACAGCTGATTTTTTTTTCGCGATTTCAGGTTTGGTCCCATAGTAAAAGTTGTTCATAGTGATGAGTACAGTGACCCCTTAAGAGGTTGTGCGTTATTTATGTTACACCTTGTATATTTTCTTAGATTGCTAGGTTTAGCGCATCATACGCATACAATACTTAATTCCATGTTGATATGACAAAAACATTTTACAAAAAAATTGCTTTCAATTGATATATCAATGACCGCGGTACTCCGACTCGTTGGAAACATAATTTAACAAAAACATTTCTCCTGTAAAATTTGGATTTCACGATTACCGACTTATTGCATGGGGTAAGTACCAGTGGCGTAGGGTGAAGTTTCTTAAAAGGGAAGCCGGACCAAAAAATGCTTACCTTGCTCAAGTGTGATGCGTGATTTCCAGTAACTACTCGTTTCGAAAGGGAAGCCGATAGGAATCGAGTTGTATGGAGCCTTCGCCACTGGTAAGTACTATTAATAACTTACCTATTAGATACATGAGAGATTTGGTTTTGCTAATCCGAAAACGAATTCTGCGCCCGAAAAAGCGTCTCATAGTCATGACGTAACTACTCTCCAAGACAAAGTAGTTTTAGTGACCACCAATCCAAAACTCAACCGCAGCAACGTTGCTTTACCTCCAAGAAAATTGATCTACGCAAAAACAGTCATAAAATATCTCGATTAGCAATTCCATTGATCTAGTTTACATGAACAATAACATAATACATGCAATCTATCACATTTCACATGAACGCACTCACGCGCAGCATTCCGAATGATCGATAAATCTCAAGACGCTAGAACATTGTGTTGAGATAACTCGATCATCAATCATAATGTGAATTATTGGCTGTCAGAATAATAAGTAGTATATACAAGGTTAGTCAGAAAGGGGGTACTAATCCGAAGGGGTGTTAAAGTACGCATATTAATGAGTAACTTTTACTCTACAACTTTTCCCAAAAGTCAATAGTTTAAGAGAAACAGTTGTTCAAAAATCTCAAAAAAAAAAACTCTAAAATCCATCTATCCCCAGTTATGATCAGCTGTGTTTACATTTTAGGTCATATTTGGGGTCATGAATTAGAAGCACCATTTTCTGAATTTGTAACTAAATCAGGGATGAAGAATTTTTGAAAAAACTAAAATAAAAATTATTTTATTTGGAAAAAAATATATCGAATTTTTAAATTTTAACACTTGCTTTCAAACAGTCATCAGCGATACTATAAGTGGGCTTCGGATTAGTACCCCCTTTCCGACTAACCTTGTATACTTAGTCATATGATAATGATATGATTTGTAAAGTTATGCTGCACTTACCTCGGTCAGGCAGTGGATGGGTGATCGTTTCTCGGAGAGTACGTTAAGCCGTCGGTCCCGCGTTTGATACGAATACCTATGACAGTCGTAACGGGTAGTCAGAAACCTGAAAGTCTGACAACCGGTCTAATCTTAGGATAGCGGCATTGCCCAGTAACTGGGTTGCGGAGGTCTGGTGGCAGTCGCTCCGAGTAAAATACTGGTATTTAGTCGCATCTGGTTAGACTGGAAGCTGACCCCAACGAAATTGAAAAAAAGGTAGCTAGAAGATAGGTGCTTAGTCATGTTCTGTTACTAATATATTTTAGCTAAACATTGGTGCACTAAAAATATCGCTATCTTTTACTAACAGGTAAAACAAGAAGGAGACGGAACATTTTTAGAGTTGTTAAAACTAGTTTGCTTGTTAAATATCACCGTGTTTTTAAGCGGCATGTGCTGAGGTGTCGCGACACCACAGTCAGATTTAGACGACATGTCGTCTAAATCTGATTGTAAATTTTAGTTCAACCTAATTTAACAACTCTAATAATATTCTTCCTTGTCTTTCTTGTTTTATATGTAACTAAACGATAGCAATAATTTTAGTTATGTTTAGTCGTGCTTATCGGAGCCAATGTAAACTAAACAGTTTGAATAGTCTCTCTCATCCAGCGAATATCGTGTTAAATGTTTTTATACTATATTCTTGAATGTACTACTGCTGGGCAAAGGCCTCCTCTTTGCTCAGCTCCCAAACTCTAAACTAAAAATACCTACTTAAGAAAAAACTTACGTTAAAAAAAACTGAAACGTAAAATAATTATCATAATATTAAAAAAATAACAGTTTCAGAAGTCGGTGCTTATCCACGCTGAATCAAACTGAAGTACCGACTTCTGAAACTGTTAATTTTCCTTGGTATATGGTGATTATTTTACTCTTTTCAGTTTTTTTAAGTCGGTTTTTCTTTCTTTAGTAGTTTTACTTTTCTATATTGAGTAGCAGAAACAATACATAAACAGGCGATTACAGCAATCGCGAGTGATACTCGGTACTCTTATGGGATACTCTTATAAGCAAAAAAAGAATCATTAAAATCTGTTCACAAATAACTCGGCCATACAAACATTTCTTTGATGCGGGAATCGAATCCTTGACCTGAAGAGCTGAAAGCCACTCAGCCGTTCAGCTCAGTCACTGCGTGCTTGAAGCCGTAATTTATTATCATTTACTTAACTACCCATGGGCCTAGCATGGTGTGTTGTGGTTTTGGAGCTCAAACCACACGGGAAATCGAACATACAGTCCATAATCTATATTAAGTAATGTAATGTTGGAGAAAATTGGCCCATTTTGGCCATCCTTCATTCTCCGTAATCAAATATCGTGCGGCATAATATACCATACCCATTAAAGTCGCCAAGCATCATCGCTGTGTTCCAGTTTTTTTTTTTTGTATTTTTCTTTTTCGTATATATTTGACCCTAGCAGCACCTGATGGTAAACGACCTGGCGGAACTACACATTCAACATATGGACTTACTCGACCAACATGAACAGCTACGTCAAATAGTGTCTTCATTTCAACATTGTAGTGATACTCACGAGCTAGCTCTTAATCGCATATCTGAACTCGAGCTTGAGCTATGCGAAGCCCATAAGGCTATATCTTTATTTCAGTCTGAAAAAGATAGTCAACAGTCCTCTACCACCCAGCGGCTGTATGACGAGTTGGTTGGTAGTGTATCTGCCCCTGTGTGCACACCAGCTATTACAATTGACCTAACTGGAGACGATACTATTGCCCGATGTCCATTATTGTTAAGCCATAATAAATTAAAGAAATATATTAAATTCAAGAAAATAATTAAACGGTCCCGGATAGCTATTAAAAAGGTAAACCAATTTAAAATTAATATAAGCCTTCGAAAAGACCGCATTAATTTAGTTAGGCAATTAGATAAATGTTCCAATGAATTAGAGCATAGTAGGGTTATGTACGATGTAGACACACAGCAGTTACAATATGAGTTGATACATAAGGAAAGCCAGTTGCAAGATATATTTTTAAAGTATGAAGCTACTCAACTTCAACTCAATGAGCGCATGTTGGAGGCCAGCGAGTTAATGGACATTGTGAAGTGCAACGCTGAGAGGTTTGAGTCTCTGACTAACAACTTCTCACGCAACTGTGACCACTCTGCTCCCCTACCTGAGCTCCAGCATGTTGCAACATTGCCAGAGTCAACTCAGCCTGTGACCAGCTGTGACAGTGTCAAAACTAAAATTAATTCTGTTGTTTTCTCCGACAAGATAGGAGTCAGTTTTGGGTCTATTTTACAGAGTTATCTGACCCATAGTGTAACAAACCACTGTTATCCTAATTTGCACTATAATCTTATTGTTGACAAAATAGTAAACTCAAACTTTAATACTGAGACTAATGTAGTTCTGCTAATAGGTAATAGTATTGGATTAAAGAAAGGGGACATTGTAAATGGCGTTTCCAACTTATTAAAATTAAATATAGGTAAAATTATGTTATGTGCTCTGCCATACTCAAATTTATTATCTGATAAGGACAATAACTATGTTCATAAGTTGAACAATATTATTTATTTGTTGACATGTCGTCATAGTGACAAATTATTATATTTTGACACTAATAAGTTTATTAGTGGATTTAAATTAACGGGTGAAACTATGTTTCTTCCCAAAAAATGTAAACAACAGATCGCTACACTGATAGCTTACAATATTAACACTGTTATAGGAAGTATAACAAAGACTAGGTTAGTTAGGTTAAGTGAGGAGTCAGTATCATTTGGTTGTCCTAATGATACTAAGATAGATAATTTAAACTAGCTCAGCCGACAATAGAGAAGCAGAAGGATAATATTCTACTTTATCATCAGAACATTAATCGCTTCTCTGGCAAAATTTTAGATGTAGAACTTTTAGTGGATAAGTATCTTATTGATGTCTTATGTTTTTGTGAGACATGGTTGAAACCAGACAAAATGCAATTCAATGTGAATAATTTTACGGTTGCCAGTGCGTTCAATAGATTGTCAGCTGAGGGCGGTGGTACTCTGATTCTATGTAAAAATAGTCTTAAATTTAAAGAAAGGAAAGATATCACCTCATGTTCTGTTGATCGCTTATGCGAGGTAGCATGTGCAGAAATAGAAAATCGTATTATAATAAGTGTGTACAGACCGCCGGGGTCAAACTTTTCTTCTTTTTTAATTACTATGGAAGATATTTTAGGAAAAGCTTTTAGGAACAAAAAATTGATTTTTGTTTGTGGTGATTTTAATATTGATATTTTAGTGGACTCACCCGACAAGAGTAAACTCTTAGCATTATTTAATTCTTTTAATTTAAAACATATTATAAATCAACCCACTAGAATTACTGCCGCTACCAGGACATGTATAGATAACATTTTTACAAATAGTGAAGTAATCAACACATGCGTAATTAGTGGCGTTAGATCTGACCACATGGGTCAAATTGTAAACTTTAAAATAAATAAACAGTTATTAACAACTAAAAATATTAAAATTAGATTAATGACTAAAAATAAATTGCAATCATTGCAGGATAATATTGAAACTCAATTGTGTCTTACTCGTTTTACATCAGATGACCCTGACCAAAATTATAATAAGTTATTTCATATAATATGCCAAGAATTCAATAAATCGTGCCCTTTAAAGAATATTAAATTTAACAATAAATGTAGCTTCAATGAATGGGCCACAAAAGGTATAAGAAAAAGTAGAGATGTCCTTTATGATTTATACTATGAAAAGTCTTTTAGTTCTGATAAATCTTTTCATGATTATGTCAGAAACTATTCAAAATTATTTAAGAAGGTATGTACTTTTGCGAAATCAAAATTAATCAGTAGCAAAATAAGTAAATCTAAAAATAAAATAAAAGCGGTATGGAAAGTTATAAACACTGAAACTGGTCAAGTAAATCCTAGGGATCCTGAAATATCTTTGAAAATTGAAAATAAAACTTTATCGGAAAAGGTAGAAGTTGCTAATGCATTTGATTTTTTTTTTTCAAATATACCAATTGAAGTCACGAAGTCACTTGACTCGTCACCATCAGCAGCAGAATCGTTGTTGAAACAATTCTTTTCTAAAGATATTCCAAATTTCGAGTTTAAACATGTTACACCATTTGCAGTTGTAAAAACTTTTAAAAGCTTAAATATTAAAAACACTGAAGACCTATGGGGTATTTCTATTAAAGTACTTCAATCCATTATTGCTTGTATAGCCCCGACTCTTGCAAAAATATTTAATCTTAGTATAGATAGCGGTAATTTCCCTGATCTGATGAAACACAGCAAAGTTATCCCAATTTTTAAATCAGGCTGTAAGCATAATCCCTCTAATTATAGACCTGTTTCAGTTCTTCCATCAATAAGTAAGATTTTTGAAAAAATTATGCTTGAACAGATGTTGTCACATTTTAATAAAAATAGGATTTTACACGATCGACAGTTTGGCTTCACGAAGGGTAGATCGACTACAGACGCAGGTGCGAAGTTGGTCACTCATATCTTGGAGGCTTGGGAAGGGTCACAGGATGCTGTTGGCATCTTCTGTGATCTTTCCAAGGCTTTTGATTGCGTGGATCATAAAACGCTCATTTGTAAGTTGAATCACTACGGTATTCGTGGACGTCCGCTGGAACTGGTGTTATCCTATCTTTCCAAAAGACAACAAAAAGTAGGCATATCTGGCATAACATCTTCAGGGTCTCTAGTAAAAATGGGTGTGCCACAGGGCTCAATTCTGGGCCCCTTTCTGTTTCTAGCTTATATTAATGATCTCCCTTACATGATGTCAGCACTATCTGATATAATTTTGTTTGCGGACGACACTTCCCTTATTTTTAAAATCAATAGGAAAGACATAGATCTTTTAAATGTAAATAGTAGTTTATCCGCTCTTTCTAAATGGTTTGCTGCAAATAATCTTTTATTGAATGCCACTAAAACGAAATGTTTAAAGTTCTCGTTGCCAAACGTTCCTCATGTAGGAGTAAACATAACGCTTGACGGCAGTAAACTGGACATAGTAGATGAAACGGTATTTCTAGGCATAACAATAGATTCCAAATTACAGTGGGGAGCTCATATAACTGCCCTTTCTAGTAGGTTAAGTTCTGCTGCTTTTGCAGTCAGAAGAATTAGACAGCTAACTGACATACCTACTGCCCGACTTGTTTATTTTGCGTACTTCCATAGCATTATGTCATATGGTATTCTGCTGTGGGGGTCAGCGGCCGATCGCGACTCTATATTTATATTACAGAAGAGGGCAGTCCGCGCGATCTATAATATGGGTCCTCGGGAGTCGCTTAGAGATTTCTTTAAAGAGATTAATATTCTGACGATGCCTTCCCTTTACATTTTTGAAAATATTATGTTTGTACGTAAAAATCTACCAATGTATAATGTTAAAAGCGACGTTCATAATATAAATACTAGGAACAAACATAAATTAGTAGTCCCTAAATTTAGATTATCCAAAACGAATAAGTCATTCCTAGGAAATTGTGTTAGATTTTATAACAAGCTTCCCAAAACAATTGCGGATCTCACCGATGGCAAATTTAAATCATACGTTAAATCAGTTCTCATTAAAAAGGCATACTATAAGATAAACGACTATGTTGACGATAGGGACGTGTGGCGCTAATTCTTTTCTGCACATGTGGCTTCCCTGGAAACCATTAGTTTTTATGTGTTTGTTTAGATAAGTATCTATATTATTTAGATACGATTTTGATTTATCTCAATTCATACAGAATTGATTTATATACCTACATGTACTATTTTCATTTTTACTATTCCTTTATGTGCATAATTTTATTATTGTAAAAAATATTATGATTTTCTTTGTATAGAGTCAATTAATTTATTCACTTGACAGACATATCTGTGTTGCTGGGGAGTTTGTTGCGCCGTTTCTTCTTCACAGCAAAAACACTAGGAAGCGGTGAAGGGAGGGCTTTTTGGGGGATGTCTATATTGTAAAATCGACGTTCAAAAAGAACTAAGTCATTCTAGTCTATTTTGAATAAATGAGTTTTGAGTTTGAGTTTGAAATCTATTTGATCTACGTCAGCACGCTAGCGAGTTTAACGCTAGCGAGTAATTTTTCGATGACATCTCATGGTAGAGGTACAGTGGCCGTGTTGCTCTATGTCCCACAGTTGGGACTTTCGTTATCAGAACAACGCAAACACCATTAGCTATTGATAACCGTGAAATGGCTTTTCAGCGTTTTGTTTTTATTGAAATTTCGTAATCGTCGTATAGTTACGTTTATGGAACGTGAATATTCGAATTACCTTAACATTTTTTTAACAAAGTATTGTTCTTTTTGGTTGTCATTGTTAGTTCCAAATTGTTTTTATTCTTGTCTCATTATTTGACACCAATTCTATAGTTTTTATCTCGTATGGGGACGGGCTAAAATATAAAACTTCCTTACTGCACGCTGGGAATAGACGTGTGTCCCTCACATTAAAGTCCGGCGCCAAGCAGTTTGCTGTGTTCCGTCGTGTGTACGTGAGAGCCAGTGGGGTACCTATAGGTGAATCCCTCTATATCTCTGTTATTTGGATTCGTGTGATTCATCTTAGACCCTGTCTGCGTTTACCATCAGGTGCTGCTAGGGTCAAATATATACGAAAAAGAAAAATACAAAAAAAAAAAACTGGAACACAGCGATGATGCTTGGCGACTTTAATGGGTATGGTATATTATGCCGCACGATATTTGATTACGGAGAATGAAGGATGGCCAAAATGGGCCAATTTTCTCCAACATTACATTACTTAATATAGATTATGGACTGTATGTTCGATTTCCCGTGTGGTTTGAGCTCCAAAACCACAACACACCATGCTAGGCCCATGGGTCGTTAAGTAAATGATAATAAATTACGGCTTCAAGCACGCAGTGACTGAGCTGAACGGCTGAGTGGCTTTCAGCTCTTCAGGTCAAGGATTCGATTCCCGCATCAAAGAAATGTTTGTATGGCCGAGTTATTTGTGAACAGATTTTAATGATTCTTTTTTTGCTTAAAAGAGTATCCCATAAGAGTACCGAGTATCACTCGCGATTGCTGTAATCGCCTGTTTATGTATTGTTTCTGCTACTCAATATAGAAAAGTAAAACTACTAAAGAAAGAAAAACCGACTTAAAAAAACTGAAAAGAGTAAAATAATCACCATATACCAAGGAAAATTAACAGTTTCAGAAGTCGGTACTTCAGTTTGATTCAGCGTGGATAAGCACCGACTTCTGAAACTGTTATTTTTTTAATATTATGATAATTATTTTACGTTTCAGTTTTTTTTAACGTAAGTTTTTTCTTAAGTAGGTATTTTTAGTTTAGAGTTTGGGAGCTGAGCAAAGAGGAGGCCTTTGCCCAGCAGTAGTACATTCAAGAATATAGTATAAAAACATTTAACACGATATTCGCTGGATGAGAGAGACTATTCAAACTGTTTAGTTTACATTGGCTCCGATAAGCACGACTAAACATAACTAAAATTATTGCTATCGTTTAGTTACATATAAAACAAGAAAGACAAGGAAGAATATTATTAGAGTTGTTAAATTAGGTTGAACTAAAATTTACAATCAGATTTAGACGACATGTCGTCTAAATCTGACTGTGGTGTCGCGACACCTCAGCACATGCCGCTTAAAAACACGGTGATATTTAACAAGCAAACTAGTTTTAACAACTCTAAAAATGTTCCGTCTCCTTCTTGTTTTACCTGTTAGTAAAAGATAGCGATATTTTTAGTGCACCAATGTTTAGCTAAAATATATTAGTAACAGAACATGACTAAGCACCTATCTTCTAGCTACCTTTTTTTCAATTTCGTTGGGGTCAGCTTCCAGTCTAACCAGATGCGACTAAATACCAGTATTTTACTCGGAGCGACTGCCACCAGACCTCCGCAACCCAGTTACTGGGCAATGCCGCTATCCTAAGATTAGACCGGTTGTCAGACTTTCAGGTTTCTGACTACCCGTTACGACTGTCATAGGTATTCGTATCAAACGCGGGACCGACGGCTTAACGTACTCTCCGAGAAACGATCACCCATCCACTGCCTGACCGAGGTAAGTGCAGCATAACTTTACAAATCATATCATTATCATATGACTAAGTATACAAGGTTAGTCGGAAAGGGGGTACTAATCCGAAGCCCACTTATAGTATCGCTGATGACTGTTTGAAAGCAAGTGTTAAAATTTAAAAATTCGATATATTTTTTTCCAAATAAAATAATTTTTATTTTAGTTTTTTCAAAAATTCTTCATCCCTGATTTAGTTACAAATTCAGAAAATGGTGCTTCTAATTCATGACCCCAAATATGACCTAAAATGTAAACACAGCTGATCATAACTGGGGATAGATGGATTTTAGAGTTTTTTTTTTTGAGATTTTTGAACAACTGTTTCTCTTAAACTATTGACTTTTGGGAAAAGTTGTAGAGTAAAAGTTACTCATTAATATGCGTACTTTAACACCCCTTCGGATTAGTACCCCCTTTCTGACTAACCTTGTATATACTACTTATTATTCTGACAGCCAATAATTCACATTATGATTGATGATCGAGTTATCTCAACACAATGTTCTAGCGTCTTGAGATTTATCGATCATTCGGAATGCTGCGCGTGAGTGCGTTCATGTGAAATGTGATAGATTGCATGTATTATGTTATTGTTCATGTAAACTAGATCAATGGAATTGCTAATCGAGATATTTTATGACTGTTTTTGCGTAGATCAATTTTCTTGGAGGTAAAGCAACGTTGCTGCGGTTGAGTTTTGGATTGGTGGTCACTAAAACTACTTTGTCTTGGAGAGTAGTTACGTCATGACTATGAGACGCTTTTTCGGGCGCAGAATTCGTTTTCGGATTAGCAAAACCAAATCTCTCATGTATCTAATAGGTAAGTTATTAATAGTACTTACCAGTGGCGAAGGCTCCATACAACTCGATTCCTATCGGCTTCCCTTTCGAAACGAGTAGTTACTGGAAATCACGCATCACACTTGAGCAAGGTAAGCATTTTTTGGTCCGGCTTCCCTTTTAAGAAACTTCACCCTACGCCACTGGTACTTACCCCATGCAATAAGTCGGTAATCGTGAAATCCAAATTTTACAGGAGAAATGTTTTTGTTAAATTATGTTTCCAACGAGTCGGAGTACCGCGGTCATTGATATATCAATTGAAAGCAATTTTTTTGTAAAATGTTTTTGTCATATCAACATGGAATTAAGTATTGTATGCGTATGATGCGCTAAACCTAGCAATCTAAGAAAATATACAAGGTGTAACATAAATAACGCACAACCTCTTAAGGGGTCACTGTACTCATCACTATGAACAACTTTTACTATGGGACCAAACCTGAAATCGCGAAAAAAAAATCAGCTGTTCCCTACATTTATGTTCGCATAACTCGTCAAAATCCCATTGGCTGGAGACCCTTCAGGTCTCGCCAATAAACTGCCCGGTTACGTAGAAACCGTCCCCTAGGACGACCTACAGTAGTCAAATAGAAAAAAAAAAACTCGTCATAATGTAGGGAACAGCTGATTTTTTTTTCGCGATTTCTATTTTGTTCCCATAGTAAAATTGTTCATAATGATGAGTACAGTGACTCCTTAAGAGGTTGTGCGTTATTATGTTACACCTTGTATATTACATGGATTGTGATAGAAAAATCGTGTAGGAAAAATCTGAAAAAAAAAACTAAGATGTTCCAACCTATATGTAGATGCCGAATTTGACATAACAGCATTATGTCCATAATAGCACATTACCGACTTATTGCTTGGGGGCATCGTTATCTACTTTGGTCATGTGTACTGTACACTTACGTTTAAAGGAAGAAATAAATAAATTACCATGAAAATGAATGAGAACCATATCTGTAAGGATTCCGTACCAAAATGGTAAAAAGAAAAACGTCGCGCACTTAGCCGCAACAATAATCTGATCGTTGCGGCCACTGGTCGTGGTCGTGGCCGTCTAGTGCGCGAGGTGCCTAACAATACGCGTCAAAAATAATTCAACACTGACCATGTTTTTAACAGCATCTTTTAATAAACACAAACAAATAAGTATTTAGAGGATAAAGTTGTTGCCAAATGTTCCCACTTGAATAACAACACAGCTGAACGCGAATAAACACTTGAATCAGCACAGTCAATGTCTTTATGTTATGATGCTTAACGAATTACACACTGAGTCATTCAGCCTAGCCTTTTCCCAAGCTGGTTGGATTCGATAAATGTTTTTTTTTTTGTAAATAAATCTGTTACAGACACTTTTACAAGTCAATTCTATCTATCATAGTTTTGCAACGTTTTATAAATAAATAAAAAGTTTTTTAAGACTAGATGGCGCCGGCATTTCCTATCTATCTCTGAGAAGAAAATATTACGAACTAGCTTTTGCATGCGGCATCGCTCGCGTTAATTAAGCTCAAAAAAACTCTTAACACACTACTAAAGTTTCTATAATAATATAATTCAATCGTGATTCGAGACACGTGGCGCCATCTATTATCATAAGAACTTAATTGTTGTTTTCCTCGGGAACAGTACTTTTTTCGGGATGAAAGGTACCTACCTGTCCATTTCTGTATACCTGACAACGTATATGCAAAATTTCGGTATGATCGGTTCAGTGGTTTAGGCATGAAAAGGTAACAAACAAACAATCTTACTTTCGCATTTATAATATTAGTTAGGATGTTATTACCCAATAAAGGCTTAATTTCAGTGACTACAATAAAATAAATAAAAAATAGAGCGGCTCTCAAGCGTGAATTACATAGAAACGGCATAAGGCGCTGGCACGGCGCAGGCGCGGCGCTTTCATACATTTTGTACGAAAAAAAAATTGAAGCGGCACGAAAAATGTATGAAAGTGACGCAGTGAATTTAGCTTAATTTTTTTTTTTTTAAAGTGAGAACTTTGTGGACTTGCCTATACATATAATTGTGTAAATTACTATTATTCATATTGTATTTCTTTTCTTCTATTTTTTTCCCTTTTTGGTTAATTTTTGTACTCAAGACTTGGTACTATACTCCAAGGTCTGTGGTCAAGACTACATTGTTCTCTCTCATAGTACCTACCTACTGTACCTATTCACTGAAATTGTAAAAGATATCCCTTTTTTTTAAAAGAGTAACCATGGAGTTTCTTGCCGGCTCTTCTCCATAGGAAACGACTAATTGGAACCGTGCACCTAAATTCGACTTTTCATAAGCGCCTGTATTGGTTTATGTGAATTTTTTTTTTTGATTTTGACGCGCCTACGCGCCGTGCCTGCGCCTTATGCCGTTTCTATGCAATTCAGGCCTTATAATTATAGTGGTGATAAAATAAAAATGACCAAATTGCATTCCCGAGGTTTTCACAGGCGACGGTAAACCAATAGTAAATATTTACGTACAATAAAATGTTATGATCCCCAACGAAAGTAAATAGGTACTATTTTTACTGCAAAATTTTTGTTTACGTTATATTTATTTACTCAAACATTTTATTATTTACATATTATTTCGAAAGATCGTAAAAACAGCTGTTTATATTACTTACGAGCAGCAGACTCCCACGCATTCCAGTGTATGTTTGTATGTACTTACGTTGGTAGGTACATTGATGTCGTTGGTGCATCTACATGTTGATCAGACGATCTGCATCGTAATTGCGCAAAACAGTCGTTGTCGCTGTGACTTTGATTTTGACAGCTGATCAACAATTTCCATGGCAACGTGTGTATAACAATCCGACTTCTCCACAACTATGTACCGCGCAATGAATATTGTTTTATTGTCAAAATGAAAGCTATTGAAATTACGATTGTGATGCGCAATTCGGATGCGGATTCGACCACGAATGGTTCAAATCCATTTTCAAATCGGCATATTGCTGACCATTGCTGGAAATAGGTTAAATCAATGGTATTATTTACGAAAGGAAGTAGATTTATGATATTGGAGGCAATGGGGTCAATTGGGGCTGATACCACAATATCTGGACTTTAAAAGGCTCGAAGCGGATTAACGGCTCTTTCTTCAAAAGGCCATTCAAGTCCCTACATTGTTAAACTCGCATAGATTTATACCAAAATGTCTGGACTTTAAAAGAGACCTTGACCTCTGAGTTTGATTCGACTTTTCTTCTCAGAGCTAGTCAGATAGGAAATGCCGGCGCCATCTAGTCTTAGAAAAACATTACATTGACTTGTAAAAGTATCTGTAACAGATCCATATACGTAACAGTATATAATATGTAACAGAAATACATATCAGGACTATACAGGAATTAACAGAATGAAACCGATTAATTACAGTCTTTATGGCTAAACGAGCAATCTTTTACTGGCCCGGCAACAATTGCAAATAGCACCGATGCACGGATGTTTCTTATCTTTTCATCAAGACAGCTTCAAAATATGTATGTAGGTTTATACCGCATTAAAATCCTACAGTTTTTATGATTTACGATATCTTCTATTTTTCCACCTAGGATTTATACCACATTTCCCGAGTTCGTTGCACCTATAAAAATCTGTCAAAATGTCCGTCCCTCGGGAAACAGAGAATGTAGGTCGATTGGCGCGGGAATTTAAATTTAGAACGCGGATCTCCGGACGGCGTGATCCGTTCTCGATTACTTGATTTAAAAATAGATTCTCAATTACACAGTGTTTGTGTCTGTGGTTTAATTAAAAAGATAAAGGATGCATGAGTCGCTTGTCATCTCGAATGACGATAGCGAATAAAGAAATAAGCGCTCTACCAGCTTTGTTTTTCTCGAGTTATAGTCTGCCCTGCTGATATTTTGGCACATGATGGCAGCGCTAATCCGATTATTAATCTGAACAGTAATAAAGGACCCATACCTCCGGTTTCTGATTTGAGAATTCGGGATAAGCAAATACTTAAGCAATATTTGAGTACAAAGTTGTGAAGAAAATGCTTTAAAATCCATTAAAATCCGTCATTTTTTTGACAACCAACCAACCAACTCAAATGTTACTTAAGTATGTGCTGATCCCGAATTCTCAAATCAGAAACCAGAGGTTAATGATGTATATTTTTAATGATGTTAATGATGTGTATTTGAGTATTTTTTTTACTTTTGTAAAAAAAATACTCAAAAGTCAATAGTTTTAGAGAACTGTCAAAAGATTTCATAAAAAAATTCGCTAAAATTAAAATCTATCTAAGAACTGCTAGTGTTTACATTTTAGGTCATATTTGGGGTTACGGATTAGTAGCTCCACTTTCAGAATTCATAAATCAGGGATGTCGATTTATTGTTTTTTTTTTTTACGAAATGTTAACCAACAAATTTTTTTTTTGTCACCTATGCCCGCGGAACAGAACCGCTTTTCCAACTAACCTTGTCTAACTTTATCATCACACAAAAGCCGAAATGCAAAGTCTAAATAAATAAACAAAACATATAAATATACAGTAGGAATCTATTTTAAAACAAACTACAATCCCAACGAGCTGAACACAATCAATGTTTTCCTATCGACATGGAAAATCTAGTCATAGAAACGATCCTATTTACCAACTTCGACGTTGAACGAGATAATATCGAGCAACAATAGAGGTTTGGCAATGAGCCAGGATATTATATAGCTTGCCAACAACAGGCCACTGGCAACGACAAATTGTGACTGCATATAAAAAACGTGTCTATCTCATATACGTATACTCAATCAATGTCATGTATTTTCAAGTACATAGCTGATTCTGTTGCTAAATATAGGAGATAACCTGTCGATTTAGTGCCAGTATTGATAGTTTGTGGCGTGGCGGAAGATTTCCACTGTTGGGCGTATTTAACACATTCGAGTCCATCACACTTTTCATAGAGCTCGAGCGCCATGCCGCCATACATATTGCTAGTGGACCTTCCAGTAGGGTCCTCGGCATTACGTTTGCGCTAAGAGTGAACCTTGAGGGTTCTTGGCATTAGGTTAATAACTGTGCCATAAACACGCTACTACGAAGTAAAATAATGTTTTCAGGGGGTCTGGTTGCTTATGTTTTACGTTGGTGTATTTTTTAAGAAAAATCTACATTTAAAATGAGCCCTCCACGAGGGCATTTGGCATCGGGAATGCGACTAGAGGGTGCCTTCGCGGAGGGCACCCGGCACTGATGTCCGTTTAAAGCACTAAATCCTAGTAGGTTAAATTGGGCAATGACTTGAACTCTGCAACTGATTTTCATTCCGACTTCACTGTCGACGCAACCCCAGCAAGTCGATTGTTTGTGTTTTGGATCATACAGAAGGTTGTAAGTTCTAAAACACTGCAAACAAACTACAAACTGCTCATCTGGAATTTCACATAAGTACATTCTCTATTTCAGATTGAATGCCATCAAAATTCGCACAAAGGTCTTCGATTTTGGCCTAACGAATTGAAAGTCTGAAGCTTAGTTTATTGCTAACAACTGTCTGAAGTATCTAAATTACTTTTAAATTGTGTTATTCTAGTTTTAAACGTAGCTAGGGTTTCTGCTCGAGAATTCTCGAGTCGAGAAATGTCGAGAAATCATGCCAACTTCGAGACGAGAAATAATGCCTCGAGAATTCGAGAACTCGAGAAATTAAAGATTTTCTTTTATTACTATAAAAATTGGCTTACAAGTTACGTAATCTTTGCATTATGGCTTCTGATCGTTCTCCTTACGAGGAACGAGTAAGCGAGGCAAGCGAACAGACGCATAATATACCTACAACTCCAAGTACTCTTATTATAGTGTGACTTAAAACGTCAAATAAAATTAACTGTAAGATAAACTGCGTTCATCTATTGTTGGGTTTGACGACTAGATAACTATCCACACAATAAGTAAGGTTGTAAATTGACCACTAGATGGGGTCTGTTTTTAAAGCCCAGCTAAATATATTTTTCTCGCCTTAAACTTTACATCTTTTTGCAGTTATGCCCCAAGTTTAAAAGAAAATCTCCTGTGGTATATGCAATGATTTTAAAATGAACCATTTCATACTCATAAAATTTTAATCACAACATTTTCTCATTGTTATTTTTAATCGTAGCAACAACACAATAAAACTATTAAAACAAAATAAGTAGGATTTTAATTGTAATTTTTGATATTGGACGGTAAAGTTTATTTTACATCTGAAAAAAAAAACTAGGCTAACGTACCTATTTGTGATGTAAATGAATGGGTTCTATCTAGAGCAGTGTTGGTTATTTAACAAAGGTATATATCATAGTGCCCTTGTTAAAATTATATCTCATGTTAAACTCTTTTATCTGTGAACATTTCGGATGGATTTCTTCGATGCCTTTTTATTGGTACTGATATATTTGAAATAGCCTCCAGCTCTTCCAAATCAGACTCCGATGAACTACTCGAGTCCATTTTGCTGGGAGTCCAAAACTCGCTATCCAAAATAAAATACTAATAATAAAACTCTAAATACTCTTGTTGTATTATGATATAAAACGACAAAATAAAATCCTGGAACCGATTAACGCCCCAAATTGGTCAGTCAAGTTAACTGAAGTTTGAACTAAGATCATCTTTTGTCTGGGGTGTCCAGAAACGCAATGTGTCAGTTTATCGAACCAACAGAGGCAGAATAGATAAACTACGGTTAGGAGTACCTCAGACACCGGAAAAATAAGTTACCTGAAGTTTAAACTAAGATTATCTTCTGACTGGGGTGTCCAGAAACGCAATGTGTCAGTTTATCGAACCAACAGAGGTAGAATAGATAAACTACGGTTAGGAGTACCTCAGACACCGGAAAAATAAGTTATCCGAAGTTTGAACTAGGATTATCTTCTGACTGGGGTGTCCAGAATCGCAATGCGTCAGTTTATCGAAATAACAGCGCTTTCGAACAGATAAACTACGTTCAAGAGTACTCCAGAAAACGGGCGGAAGCTGTTTTTTTAAGGTTTTTAAAAATTTCTCGAAAGACCCGAGAAACCCGAGAAATCGGGCTCGAGAATTCTCGAGACCCGAGAAAAATAATATGTCGAGAAAACAGAAACCCTAAACGTAGCTCGCTTCCATATAAGGTTTTTGAAATCCATGATGAAGCACTTGAAATAGTTAAAAAGCGTCAGAAAAAACAACCAACCCTATTAAATATTTATGCAACTAGATAAGATAAGATTAATTTATTTGTGGAAACATGAGTACACATACAGAGCATGCAGGTTGTTAACATTAAAAGATCATTCATGTTTAGCCTTTGTTGTTTTGGCGTAGACTTTAAGGAATAAAAAAAAACAGGAAACAATGAAAACTTTATACAAATAAAATGTATTTAAATATACTGGCTATTGCCGTCCAGTGCTGAATGGGCGAAGCGAACGCGCGGTAGAAGCAGGGGCTGGCATTTTTAACAAAAATGCGCGTTGTTGCCTTGCAAATACAGCAACAAATAACGGCCTACCAGCGCTGATCGGAGCAGGTCGGAACTTATCGGCGAAGTTCGGAGCTTGTCGGCGCTGGTTCGCCACACAGTATAGAGACTACCTGAGCCGACTAACTGCACGGACCAGCACCGACAAGCGCTGGCAGATCGGCGCCGGCAACCCGCTTTCTACGTCCTATACGCACTTAGTGATGACGACTTATGTCCAGCTATGACTAAGGGCCGATTTTTCAATCATCAGATAAAGGAGATGGCCCAAATCCCATACAAAAAAAACCCAGGTCCGGCGCAAAAGTTTTGTATCTCAGATTTTCGAGGATATTTATAAATAATATTCTATGCTTTCACTATCTCTGTATCGGGTGGCTAACATTTATTATTTCTGATTATTGTGTAATCGCAATCGCATTCAAAATTATCTCAAAACCATAGGGACTTACTTTATTTGTGTTTATTTATGTATTCCTTTCTTTTTTAACCGACTTCAAAAAGAAGGAGGTTCTCAATTCGTCTGAATGTTGTTTTTTAAGTTTTCGAAATCATCAATTGACTTCGTCGGCTCTGGGTGGAGCGGAAGGGGGTGTCAGACTCTTGCTGACTAAAACCTATCCGTGTTCCTACTAATGCCTTTTGCGTTCCAGGGCCGCGGTTACTCTTTCGAACAAATTCCGTAACCCTGGCAGGCACTGGCCCTGGCGAGCCCCATCTACTAAGCTAACATCTCTTGGAGGCGCGCGTGGAACACAACGCGCCGTCGTCCTGGGCCTGGTTTTCATCGGACGGCGAACCACCCAGCGCTCGCCTCGCGCACGCGGTCTGCCTCCTCCTTCGCTAGAATTACTGCTTCGCAGAAGGAGGTGACCGCTTCCCATGCCCCCTCGCTCCGGACCATAGATTAAATTGGCAGGGCCGGGCGCGAGAGGTTGCCGCCGCCGATCGCCTCTAGGAGGACATGGTACTGGTGCTGTTGAACAGTCCGTACCGAAGAATAAGTTATAGTCTTTTTTTTTTTTTTAATCTCGTTTTTATTTTCCATTTACTGTCTCGATAACCCAATAAGGTTACTAGACGAGATTTGTTTGACTCTTTTGTTATAAGTTGTGTATCATCTTGTCTCTTAGAGGGTGACATGTGTGCCACCTAACCATGCTCCTCTGATAATGGGATGGAGTCACGAAAACCCCTATCCAGTATTAAAATATCAAACTATCTTTGTTTTGCAGAAGAGAGCTATTCGAGCAATTTATAACCTTAGCTTTAGGCATTCACTGAGGGATAAATTTAAAGAAATTAATATAATGACGGTCGCATCTCAATATATTTATGAAAATTTGATGTATGTTAAGAAAAATATTAGTTTGTTCTCTAAGAACAGCGACATTCATAGCGTCAATACTAGAAATAAAAATAAACTTATACTACCAATGACTAGGCTCCAAAAAATTAGTAATTCATTTAGGTGCCAAAGTATACGTTTCTACAACAAGATTCCAAGCAATATTCAAGAATTAAGTCTCAATAAATTTAAGTCCTTCATAAAACAGAAACTTTGTAATAAGGGTTTCTATAAAGTTAAAGATTATATGGACGATAAAAATGCTTGGAATTGAGCCGCTCGCTCATATCATAGAGATATCATTGAAATCATTGAAATTATTTCATATATTTTTTTTGTTTTTTCTAGTTTTGACATTCTGCATGATGATTTATTGATAATTATTATTATTGAATTATTATTATTGAATTATTATTTTTTTTAACTTGACATTTTGTCGACTATTATTATTAATATGTCGTTTGTTTTATATTATTTTTTTATTTTATTAAATTGTGAATGTGAGTACTATGTAGGCTAGATTTATACATAAATTTCGTAGAACTGTTTGGCGGTTTGAGTATTTTTTTCTGTGACCTACGCAAATGTCCGGCTGATTGGTGTCGTCGTGCGTCGGGTCGTTGAGCTCCCTAAAATAAGGTTGAGCTACACGATGGCTGATGCATGCGTGCCGTCAGTTGGGACAGGTCAACTCAAACCTGCTATGGCTCTTTCCTCAAAAGGCCATTCCAAACGTTGCCCTACATTGTTACACTCGCATAGTTTTTATACCACAATGTCTGGACTTTAAAAGAGACGTTGACCTCTGAGTTTGTTTCGGCTTTTCTTCTCAGAGCGAGTCAGATAGGAAATGCCGGCGCCATCTAGTCTTAAAAAAAAAAACTTACATTGACTTGTAAAAGTGTCTGTAACAGATTTATTTACAGAAATAAATATCATTTATCATTTATCATTTATAATAAAATATGCTTATTATAGGTTCTACATAAGTACGCTTGTTTGTAAACAATTAACGAATGAAGGAATAATAAACATTTTGGTCGATAAATGACTTTTTAGTAAGAACGCCTACAAAACTTCTTGAGCAAAAAAAATTATGTTAGCCACCCATCAGAGTGATAGCGATAGTTTTAAATATTATTTTTAAATATCCTCTAAAATCTGAGTTACAAAACTTTTGCGCCGGGCCTGGGTTATTTTTGGGCCATCGCCTTTATCCAAGGAATAAAGATGACGGTTTGACATATTTTCTATACAAAAGCTGTCAAAATGTCAAACTTATTCCCCAGATAAAAGTTATCTGACGATTGAAAAATCAGCCCTAAGTATGCTATCTAGCAGCTAATTTGCAACGATCATTGTATGAACCTGTAGGACAATTCAAGTAATTTCATGATGCGCCGATCAAGTTGCAGTAACGCTGCAGTTAACGTCACGCGAGCCTATCTGACAGCGATCGCCGATTAAGAGAATACTAGAAGCGTTGTTTTGATCGAAACTTATAGGGGATTTACACGGGTTGATTTTCGCCGCAAGGCTAGGCCGCACGGCGAAAATCGACCGTCTAAATGACAATTCGACTAGACCGCAAGTGACTAAAATCGCAAGCCCCAAAGTTGAGTGCCATCCGACTTTTGCCGTGCGGCGGGTGACTAAAATCGACCGTGCATATGGTCAGTCGCAGGCGATCGCCCGCCGCATGAGAAGTGTGTTGCGCTGTGTTGTTCGGCTAGAAATGAACAAGTCGCATGAGATTTTTGTCGACCGGTGTAAATGGGATGGCGATTCAATTATTACAAGCGATGCGACTGGTGACTTGACGCACGGCTAAAATCGACCCGTGTAAATCCGCCAATAACTGCAACTAAACGTCTTTAGTTAGGTGAATTAGACCCTTGCCCCCTTATTACAAAAGATGGTCTAAGAAAAACCCTGGTTTTAGAGTAGCCCTGTCTCTTTGTGTTATTGACATAAGAAAGTGATGGGTATATTTTAAACCTGGGTTTACCTTCTTAGTCTTGGTTTAAACCATCTTTTGTATTAAAGGGGCTTGTGTTTTTGAGGAGTAGATAGCTTATCTTTGTGCTTTCCAGTCATTAAAAAGTAATTTCGAAAAAATATGTTCCGATTCCTTTTAGTTACACCCTGACCTAAACAAAGGCCGAGAAACCGAGAAGACCTAGAATATAAAACACGTCCACAACTCATAATTGTATGCTCGTAAAACAAGCTAATGTTTACAAGATAATTGGCTATGGAAAAACAGATTATCATAGATAATAGGTGTGCAAACTGTCATTACAATACTGCCTTTGATATCGTGGTGTTTGAAACGTAACTAGTTGTTTAAAACATGTAACATGACAAGCAGTTCCTATGTATCTTGAGTAGGTAGTTAAAGGATGATGGGCACAAATGTATGGAGTCTGGTACTGGCACCAATCGGAATGATCGATACACCATTGGAAAGGTATTTTTGTGTAGGTTATGAATAACTATGGCGCTAGTCCCGAATCACTGTCCGATCGAAGTAATCCTGCTTGAAAGTTTATTAATTTTTGTTACATCCTAATAAGTACACATACTTTTATTGTCATTTTTCTCCATTTTGGCATGGTATTATTATAATATCTCTCTTTAAATCACGGTTCATCTTCCTAAACGTTCAAAAATAATTGCTGGGAAACGACTTTTATTTTTAGGCATAAAAAAACGTGTCCGAGTTGTTTAATAAATAGATCACCCCTAACTGAAAAAATACTGAACTGATTTTGTTGTGACTTTCATCCGTTAACTGAATTTTGTTTAGCTCAAAATCGGTGCAAATATCATCAAAGTCGGTCAAGCTAAACCGGAGATATGATTTTTTTCAATTCTATTTCGAACTAAATATCCAGTATCTTCTGAAGACTATATTTCAAAACGGACAATATACGTAAACGGGTTTGTTGCCATACTTAGTATTTTTTTGTACTCTTGAAAAAAGCTATCTAACAATGGTAAATCCATTTTGATTGGACCCCAACCAATGCTGCCTTGTTGACAGTAGTGTGTTCCACGAAAGAAATACACACATCAAAAGTGTCTAGGGATCAACATATATTTTTGCAATAACTTTTCTCCTGATTGATATTAATTAAAATTTTCTTTAAGGATTCATCAAATAAAGTGTTTTCGTTTGTCACAGTAACGATAAACCAAGTCACCTTTGCATTAATAAAGAAATTTGCCATTTTCCTAATAAAGGGATTTTTGACATTTGAACCACTAACACAAAAGTTCGAAAAAAAGACTGAAATAACAGTTTTCTTTAAAATTTTATTGGGTAACTTAAACAATTAATAATCCGTGTTTCTACCGCGAATACTAACAACACAAGAACATCGGTTTGGCATACTCAAAATGAGTTCATCCAAATCACGCTGTGGACTGGCCGCCCATGTTCGTTGCAACAACAAAAAAAGGTCTTCTTGCGACTGGATACCCTCCATATTCGGCAGAGCTCTTCTCTGTAGCATATCCCATGCATGCTCAATCGGGTTCAAGTCTGGCGACTGAGCAGGCCAGGGCAGGACATTGATGTTAGCTGCGGCGAGAGTCTGTCTTACAACTCTTGCGGTGTGCGGTCGTGCATTATCATGCATTAACTGAAATAAGGGACCGATTTGCGCTTGTAGAGGAACGATGACGTCTGATACAATCGTCTCAGCATAAATTTGAGCGTTGAGGTTGCCTCTGATCCAAATCAACTCAGTTCTTCCGCCGATCCAAATACCCGCCCATACCATGATGGTTCCACCACTATAAGGATGGACTTCCTGGCAGGATTTTAATCGCTGTTGGCGTCCAGGGGTTCTCCAGTGTCGTATACGTCTTGTATCCGGTCTCATACCAAAACGAGACTCATCAGAAAAGCACACGAAACGCCATTGTTCTTCTGCCCAATTTCTGTGTCCAAGAGCCCATTGATATCGAATCCTACGATTGTGCATTGCTATAGGTGGTACCCGTAGCGGTCTTCGGGAATGAAGGTTCACTTCATGCAAGCGGTTTCTGACTGTTTGGTCGCTAATTAAGTTCCCTGAAGAGTGATGAAGCCTCACGGCTAACATCATGGCGGTTATTGTTGGAGCTCTTCGAGTTAAGATTTGAATGTATCGGTCTTGTCTCCGTGTGGTGCAGCGATACCGTCCTCCATGGCGCTCAGCCACGGTACCAGTGCTTCGGTAACGTGTCCAAAGTCGACTGATAACACTCTGACTTGTATTCAGAGCTAAAGCCACAGTACGTTGCCGGGAACCAGCTTCTATCATTCCCACGGCTCTGAGCATTTCTTCCCTGCTTAAATGACGTCGCCGCTCCATAATAACGTTGGTTTTAATCAGTAGTAGGGAAACAGTAGCACTAATAATGTCTTCAATGCGTTGTATGTTTTTATAGGGAAAATATTGACAGCTGATTTTCATCTTTTACTCGAATTTGATTCACAGTTCCTGATTCAAATTATGAAATGCACCAAAAAGGATCCATATAAATTTATAAAATCATAAATTTATTACAAAGCCACATCTCAATCTCAAGAAATCCGCATAAAAATGCTTGATCCCTAGACACTTTTGATGTGTGTATCTTCGGCGCTATGCTGGCACCACTAATTTTTCATTAAAAAATCGTCCGAACCAATTAAAAATCAGTAGTAGGTACCAACATAGCATAGAAGAGCCTTCTTTCGTGGAAGGCACTTAAAAAAACGAATAATGAAATATCGTTGACATTTATGCCATAACCAGCAGCGTCAACATCAGCTGTCAAAACAAACGGAACACCATGTTTTTTTTTTTTTTAATTTGATGCGACTACTCATTGTCAATAATTATTTGTCACCGTATCGACAGCAATAGATGCGTTGGCCTAATTTTAAAAGCAATCACGCATGACTCAGGCTGCCATTGCAGCGTGCAAATCTTTTAAAACATGTCGACAATGCATTCGTAGAAATTCTCAGACGTTCGCGTTATTATTAGAAATAAAATGCGTCCATTCTTAATTTAAATTGTTTAAATATTTATTTTACCTTACTGTAGTGCTTTTATTTAGTGTATGTTATTATTTTAGTCTGGCAACCTGGATTAGGCTGAGCATCCACCAGAGCTGTGCTAAGCTGCGTAGCGAGGAATGTGTTTTGTAAGCACCAATAGAATCACTTCATTTACTTAGCTTCGCTCTGCGCAGCTCTGGTGGATACGTGGATGCGAGGAATGGGCAATATACAACGTGCGTGTTACAAAAATACCCCTAAAGCCGAAAGGGGACTAAAAGGTCCCTTGTAAAGAGTCTATTGGCAATATTATAAAACAAAAGAAAGAATCAAAAAAAAATTGGACACATCTTAAAATGAAATCATCACTGAAACACAACCCTGAAAACATAAAAGTAAAGAGTAGACCCAGAAAGTTATTTACATTCTTACTTTCCTCTGAGAGGTAAATGACAACAACCATAAATGACTACTGGATTAACATTTTCTTTTTTAAGGGAAATTATGTAACACGTTATTCTGCATACGAAATTCTGCATACAATTAAACCACTTTTAGACTTATTTTAAAGCCCATTTCAGATTCCCTCTCCTTACGATCGGCATTTCAAACACAAATAGAGCAACAAACTTCAAAGCTAATGCAGCTGTCAATGTGACTTCGACCTTACCCTCGACCTTGACAAAGTCGCGACTCGCGACAATCGATTGTCTATGCGTTGTAACGATTATGTAACATGCGTGAAAAGTCAAGGAATGCGTAGGAGCGAGAGCAAAAAGGACAGGTAATAATTAGCAGCGTAGTGGGAATTGATGCTAAATGTATTTAACAGAAATAACTGTGATAATAGGCGGTCTACTTTGATTGTGTGGCGTACGGCATAAAAACCGCTCAAAATAGGGTATTTGACTGAAAAAATCTAATTAGTCCGTCAGTTAGATTATCAAAAAATATTTGACACGTATTTTTTCTTTTGTTACGTAAACCAAAAATGACGAAGATACGACACTTTTAAAATTGGCAAAACGTCACAAGCAAGTACAATTTTTACTTGCTTCTGACGTCACAAGCCCCCACTCTCGAGTTTTGATGCGTTTTATCTTTCCAAATATTTATAGATTTAACAAAAGAAAAAATACACGTCCATTATTTTTCAAAACTAACTGGCGGACTAATTAGATTTGCAATTTATTGATGCTGTCAAAATGCCTATTGACATCATTTGTGATTGATTGAGTGTTGACTAGTGTTGAGTAGGACATACAAGAGGCAGTACATTTGTCCCGTACATGACGTCAAAATGTAAGAGCGGCTCGACATTTAAAAGTGTACTACTTCAACTTTTATGTCGCGGTAGTCGCATTACTCTTTACTCTCGGTAAGTAAACTGTAGGGTGAGACAGAGAGGGAACGAGGCACATGCTACAATAGCACGTCATTGTCAGTGTGTCAGTGTCAGTGGGCATTACGCGACCGCGACTCGACTTGCCGCAGTAACGTCAAGTCATATTCGTACTCGTTACTTCAATCGTATCACCGAGCTTCAGTACGCCTCACCTCATTTGAAGTAGTACATTGTACTGGCTCAGAGCAAAAAAGAGGCTACTCTTACAAACTCTTTTTCAAGTCGTGTCCTACCCAACACTAGTGTTGACGACACGTTTGGTGCAGTGGCTGAGCGATTGCCTTCTGCGCTACGGGTCGTGGGTTTAAATCCCACATGGAACAAAAATTTCTATGGCCTGATAGTTGTTTTGTGTTTGGGCGTTTGTGTATGTGAGATTTGTGTCTGTAAACGCGCGATACAGGAGAAATCCTGGTGAGGGACAAAGTTTCTCTTTTTTTTTTTATATCTCATTTGAACGAAGTCTTGTAATTCCTTCAAACCGCGCGATCTACTGGTGACACTGATTGACCCTGCAAAAAATGAACCAATGTATTCTGTCTCTGAGTAATTTTAGCGTCCCAAGTTAACTGACTGCGTGGAGCGATATCGCGCTAGTCGTGCCCGTCAGCTGTGTCGCCGTGCCTCATTTATTCATCCATGGCATCAAAACTTTCAGTCACTTAAAAAAAATATTTGGGAAAAAATGTTTAAGTAGGTATTTAAATTTTTAATCAATATAAATCCCGTGCGGGGTTAGTCTATCCCCTTAATAGATCATGTGGTTTGAAGGAATTACCGAATTCGTTTACATCCGAACAAAAATTTGTATGGCCTACAGATGGTTGTTTCGGGTCTGGGCGTTTGTTTGTGAGATTTGTGTCTGTAAACGCACCTACGATACAAGAGAAATCTTAGTGTGGGGCAAAGTTTTTTATAAAAAAAAAAAAAAAAATATCTTCATATCCCCATACAGTTTCCAGAAACAGGGTTTTTGAGTATTATTTTTATTAGAAATCTCTAAAATTACAAAAATAATAAGCAACAAAACCAATGAAATATTAAATGAAATGCTTAAGTTACAAATAATTTAAAATTGTTTGCAAGACTTATAACGTCACACCTAATGTAAAAGACACAACAACACAATCGTTCAGGGGTGATTCTATCATTACAGTTATAGCTAATATCAGTATGTCAGGATTGCGAGCAAGGTAAATGTAGTAAATAAAACCAACATAGACTCTCCACCACTGAGAGTACTTGTATTTGGGTTAGTAACATGAACGAGATCACAGTATAATACTTTACACAATTATTACAAGTTACAAGATCATAAAATAAGGACAAGCTAGTCAGATATAAAAGGTCAGACTTCTTCAACTGATCAACACGGAATGCTCTCGCTTCGTCGAATGACCGCCGCCTTTATAACCTCGAGTGCGTCCATCGATATCGACGACTACCTTCCTTTATCAACATTGCCCAGTGTTACCCACTAGCGATAACATACCTATCTCCACTATTTTTTCATCGATTTTTTTTTTTTTTTCACATACCGTGTTCGTTCTATACTTTCTATAAAATAATACTAAACTGTAGTGCAGCTTTTTCTTTCACACCATAATTGCCAGGAAATGGCACCAGTAACAGTAAACCATTCTTTGGTTGACTGATGCCAAATAATTATAACGACATCGAAGTAACTTATGTAACAAACTAATAATTGTGAATGCCAAATCAAACACAAAAAGTTCGATGGTGAAAAAGGCGGAAGAGAACGGAGATAGGCTCTGAATAGCGCCGTCCCTTTCACTTGTAATTGTAGAATAGAATACCTTTATTTACAAAACATGTACCTAGGTTACTTGTAGATGGATAATTTAACAATCAGTGCCAAATACATTTTATCGCTTTACGACATGCAAATATTAAAATACAATAATTCAGTTCATCTTGGATATTAGCAACATATCTACGTAGTTATAATTAAGTAACAGCATGCAAATAGTAATTTAACTTACTTATTTTAATAATTCTGACACTGAATTTTTTTTTTCTATCAGCCATATTTTTTGTTTTTTTTTCTAAATCTACTTGAAGGCAATTCTTTAATATTGTCAGGTATGGCATTCTAAATACGTCCACATATAGCCTTAATTTTTTTTAAATTTTTTTTTTAAAACTATAATTTTATTTGACTATTATTTTTTATAACAAATCACGAAAATATCACAATAATATGAAGCAATAGTGAAAAAACCAATAAAATGCCCAAATTATTAACAATTTTAAATAGTTCACGAGACAGAGACAACACTACTTAAAAATTACGTCATACCCTAAAAACGTCATAGTGACTTGACATCGCTCTGTACAATATCCGTTTCGTGTGACAAGGACAGAAAATGCAGGGGCATACTATAGCATAACTTCTAAAGCGTGTTCTCCTCTATTTTTTTTTCGTTTTTTAGGGTTCCGTACCCAAAGGGTAAAACGGGAGACTATTACTAAGACTCTGCTGTCCGTCCATCTGTCACCAGGCTGTATCTCATGAACCGTGATAGTTAGACGGTTGAAATTTTCACAGATGGTGGTATCTGTTGCCGCTATAACAACAAATACTAAAAACAGAATAGATAATGGTACGGAACCCTTCGTGCGCGAGTCCGACTCGCGCTTGGCCGGGTTTTTTTCACATACCGTATCTTTCTATAGATGGAGCAGCTCGTGGCTAAATAATTACAGCCGCATAGACCGATCTTCCGGGTTAAGCCACGCTTGCCGAGGTTGGTCCGTGGATGGGTGACCATTTACCATAGCGAGTTTCCTCCGTGCCTCGGAAAGCACGTAAAGCCGTTGGTCCCGGCTGTCATTTGTAGATCTTTGACAGTCGTTATTGTTGGTCAGAAGCCAGAAAGTCTGACAACCAGTCTTACCAAGAGTATCGTATTACCCAGTTACTGGGTTGTGGAGGTCTGATAGGCAGTCGCTCCATGTAAAATACTGATATTCAGCTGCATCCGGTTCGACTAGAAGCCGACCCCAACATAGTTGGGAAAAGGCTAGGCAGATGATGACCGTATCTTTCTATAGTTTCTTTAAAATAATAGCAAATTTTTGTAAGTACATTTTTAATAGTAGGTAGGTAGATACCCTATTCTGTTTGGGTTTCTGGGAAACAGATCTTTAGCTGTTTTAAATAGGTCACGGTTTAACTTATTAGCTGTAAAAGAGAGAGTGATAGTTAATTTATAGCGTCGCCGTCGACCCTTTTTGTGTTAAGAATGTAATACACACCGCTACATATCTAGCTATACATTACCAATATAAACTGACCTCTCATGATAAGAAAAGCCTATTCAATGCGAGACCAGCTCATTCTGGCAAGAGTTAGCTCTTCTTTAATCTGTTGTACGTGTCAATATTACAACATTTTTATTTGGTGTTGCCATAATAATAATTGTGTTCGTGTGTGGTCTATTGTTAGTACTGTTTAGTTATCTCCTGCCTTATTGGGGTCCAAAATATTGAGACCGATAACTACCTATTAAGATAAAATCACGCCTGTATTCCCCGAAGGGTTATCAGAGGTTTATAGTATACCCTCATTCCCATGTAATAGGGGGCGAGCCTATTGCCATCAACCGGGCACAAATCCAGACTATGGGCTGCTACTGAGAAATTCCACACGGAAAAACCCAGTAACACTTTGCCGAACCTGGGTATCAAACCCTCCCGCTCAGCAGTCGCGCTTGCGACTTCTAAACCAACAAGCCAGGATTTAAAGGAAAAAAAAAATGGCCATCAGGACATGTTCCTCCGTGCTTTCTCATCCTACCCGCAGGAAAATGGTGAGCTTCACCGAAGACCACACACCATAAGTTTGATCAATCTATGTTTAGGCCCGGCGCAGACGACGGACTTTTTGTCCGGCGGACTGCCGCGGACAGGAATTGACGTGGTTGGTAGTTTTTGCCGGTCGCGTAATTTAACACGGACTCAACGCACACGACGGTAATTTTGTCTGTAGTTGTCGTTAGAACTTTAGTGTCTGCGATAGCAACAACTACCAACTACTTTCATTCTTGTCCCGTGGTAGTACGCCGGACAAAAAGTCCGTCGTCTGCGCCGGGCCTTATACTCGTTGAATACATCTTTTCCCTGATTCAAACGCGTGTTAAACGCACATAAAACAATAGACATGTCGTTACCTCACTTTTATGGCTCTTTGAATCTGTTTTACGTCCATTAGCTATGAGATTAGACGGTAATGTAGTTAAGCTTAAAGCCCCACTTACAGAATAGCACTTCCCGTGGGTGTCGTAAAAGGCGACTAAGCGATTCACTAGAGGATGGGCAGCAGCGTTCTCTGAGTACTTTAACAACCATACTGCGATCGCCAACCCGCCTGCCAAGCGTGGCGATTACGGCAACCCCCCCTCCCCCTTTTGGGGGAGGCCTATGTCCAGCAGTGGACGTCTTTCGGCTGAATGATGATAATGATATAGTTAAGCGTCTCGACCACGATATATTAAAATCATGTAGGGTGACTCGCGAAGAGCAATCTATGACGTGTACATAGAACTGAGACTAGTCCAGCTAGGGTATGACTTCAGTCTATGTAGTCTACAATAGACACGGCCGGAGGACGACGTGGACAAAATCTCTCAAAGTAGCAATGTGAGAGATCAATCTCCAAGCCCTCTAGCTCTATTGCTCTATCGTGGACGAGGCGCTTTATTGTATAAAAACATAAACAAATAATACAAAAATGCAAATAGAATATCTATCCGCAAAGTAACGCCTGATTCCATCATTTATCTAAACAAATAATCCCATCACAAACATTCATGAAAAAAAGTCAAGTCTCTCGTATCTTTTGCTGTAAAAACTTCTGAGATCTAATGTAGAGTCAAGTCTGGCATTTCATTTATAAAGATGTTTTTCGGACTTCACAATGACGAAGTATAAAGGTCATATGTTGCGGTGCCGGTATAATGTACCTTAAGGAACACTGAAATGTCTTTCTTCTTCTTCTCTTATAAATGAAATGCCAGACTTGACTCTACATTAGATCTTAGAACTTTTTACGGCAAAAGATATGAGAGACTTAGCTTTTTTTCATGCATGTTTGTGATGGGATTATTTGTGTATATTTTTATATCTATACTAATATTATAAAGAGGTAGAATTTGTTTGTTTGTTTGTTTGTTTGTTTGTATGTAGGAGGTAATCTCCGAAATTACTCATCCGATTTCGAAAATTCTTTCACCAATAGGAAGCTACGTTATCCCTGAGTGCTATAGGCTATATTTTGGGATCAAAAAAATTAGGGATCCGTAAATTAACGGGAGCGAAGCCGCGAGCAAAAGCTAGTACTTAATAAAGCGCCTCGTCCAGGATAGAGCAATAGAGCTAGGCGGCTTGGAGATTGATCTCTTGCATTGCTACCGTAGAATGGGGTTACTTTGATACATTTTTTGAACTTCATGTGTTTGTATCTTATTTATTTTCGCTTTTAGCTGCTACATCAAAAATATTTTATAAATATAGACTGAATTAACTGAGATATATGAAAAATAAAAATACAGACTAGATAAAAAAAAAACTACAGACCACAGTTTTCGATAAAAAAAGGAGAAATGTTCCTTATCAAAGTCGGACTGTAGGCTTCTACTTTGATAATCCCTGTTTTATCATTCAGTGTCAGAGTAGCCCCAATTAGGACTCGAATTTTGCACATAATCAGGGGTGTGATATAGTATTTTTTATCTTCGCCATCAAACTTCGCAGACACCTCTATACCGTATGGTAAAATAGGAATACTGTCAATGTTGCATAAACAGTTAGGTTAAAATGCATAAGTTCCATTTTTACATATGACGAAATGCAATATGTTTAGTAACTATCAAGGTCGCCCCTTGATATCAAAGTAACCCCAATTGCTGGTACTTAAGAGATTTCGGCCACATCGCCGTGCAACCGTGTCTATTGCCTGTAAATTCACATCAGATTTAATCAAAATAAACGAATCATCATTTCCAATTCATTTATAACAATCAAGTAATTAATTACAAAAACATCGATAAAATAGTCGTGCCTGTAATTAGAAAGAGCAGATAATACATTTTATTAGCCAAGCGGATATTTTTATCCGTAGTGATAAATCGATTTAAGAAATCGGTAACTTCAATTGTTTGTGTTTTCCAACATTAAAATGAAGTTAATCGATTTATAATCGAATTGCGTCTGCATTATCTTGTGTTTTAATTTGTTTTTAATGTGTATCCGGGTGTTATGGTAGCGAATCTAAACAATTGATAAATTATGATGAGAAACAGTAGAGTAGGGGAATCGCTAGAAGCGATGTCTATCAGACAACCTTTTGTTTGGGAGATTGAAACTAAATAAATAAACAAAATATACAGGGTGTTAACGAATTCGTGTAATTTCTTCAAACCGCGTGATCTACTGGTGACACTTATTGACCCTGCACAAGTCTTAATCAAAATAAACAAAACAAAAACTGAGTAATTTTAGCGTTCCAAGTTAACTGACTGCGTGGAGCGATATCGCGCTAGTTGTGCCCATTAGCTGTGTCGCTGTATCTTCATTAATTTATGCATAGCGTCGAAATTATCAACAACTTTTTTTTAAAATGTTTTATATTTATTTTTAATCAATCTAAATCCCGTGCGGGGTTAATCTATACCATTAATAGATCATGTAGTTTGAAGGAATTACACGATTTCGTTTACATCCTGTAGAATAAATAAACAGACTTTTTTTGTAGGGAGCCTGCCGTTTTGCCAAAATTATTTTGACAAAACTTCATTACGCAAACGCATTTTATATTTCTATGCATTTTAGCATCCTTTTTTTATACCAATGCTATAATTGGAATGATTTTACTTAGTACGCATATTTTCATTTGGTCAAATTACTCGGCCGAATGTTACCAAGGATAATATCATTAAGGCATTTGGTCTTTAATCAAATGATTTATTACAGCAAACAATCTTTAGACAATAAATATTTAGTCGAATGATTGTAACACGCTTATAGCTATGTCTACACCAATGCGCTTCATGTTCATCTTGCGTCTTCGTCTGAAGCATGCGTGTTAATACTAGTTCGACGTCAGCGCATGCCCCTAGCGTACGGTTATCCGTCTATTGTATATGTCGACTGACGACTGACCGAGGCGCACTGGTGTAGACGATAAACTGTATGCGTCTTATGGCAATATTGCATGCGCTTGACGCATGAGGAATTGAAAGTTGAAAGCGCAAGATGAACATGAAAGCGCACTGGTGTAGACTAGACATACCATATATATTTTTTAAATCGAAAAAGGTTAGAACTGTGACCACCTCCTGACTTACAGCCGTTTTCAATAACCTATCTATCGGCGGTTTCGCCTACTAGAGATAGAAATTTGACATAAGCTCCATAGAACTAATGTCAAATTTCTATCTGCAGTAAGGCAAACCGCCGATAGATAGGATATTGAAAAAGGCGGTTAGCGGTCATTTCGTAAATTGGAGACTGCTATCGAAAAAACTTAAACGACATCATCAAAAACCGTAAAATAGCTATATTAACAACGTTTTGTTTATTTTAAATATTTGATATTATTTTTATGGCAACGTTTTGAAGAGAAACCCCAGGATTCATCTTACTTTGAAACGGAGTATAAGTTATAGATGTAAGAACTTAGATACTCGCTATACCGCATAACTAGTATCTATGTTCGAGGAGTGGGTTGTAACAGGTAAAATCACGTATCTGTTACGCCTGTTCCTGTTACACGTAATATAGCAGTACCAAAAACCTGTTACAAAATAACAGTCTGTTATTTCATACTATGTGGGAACAAACTATTGTGTGTTCTCTGTTACCACAGATAGCAACGTTTAACATGTTTACTGTAACAGCAGGACTTCTCTTTCTAATTAAGATGTTAAACCTATGCGAGAAAAGGAAAGAGCTTGTGACGGCTGTAACAGAGTGACACAAAGTAACAGTAACATTTTTTATCTTATTCTAACTAAGGTAATTGTCATGAGCATATGAGGGGATTTTGTTAGCTCGTGGAACAGGAACTGTTATTTCAGTTTGTTTGTCACAGTTACAGTCTGTTATCATAAGATACCTGTTTTAAATAACTGTTACGATAAATACGCCTCACCTCTATTATGTTCTCAGTCAGAGAACTCAAGGCAGAACATAGGTACACCTTTTGTTAAAATTGCTTGTATTTTAAGAATGTGTCGTACTTACTTGTTTTTCTAATTGTTTCAGCAAGGCATTGGCGTCGAGCTGGTCAGAGCTCTGGACAGCCACCCGCCCAGCATCTCCAACGTCTTCTGCGAGTGCGACTCCAAGGATGATGTCGTGAGTATCTACCACTATTTATTAATTGTTTGGGAGTGCCTCCTCTGCCGCTGCCGTCGACTCTGCTTTGGAAACCCAAACAACCTTACAAACATCCCCTTAAGTTTTTCATTTGTTTTTATTGTGAAAATGAAAGTGGGTCACGAATAATCGTCTCATGAAGATTTTGAAGAGGCATTGAAGGTGAATAAAAGAATTGTATGTAGTCGGCGCGGCGTCGGCAGCCAGTTTGGTAAACGGCGCCGGCACTCGTAACGGCAACCGGCGCCGGCAGCGGAGGCACTCCATAATTAATGTAAATAATCATATATCATAATAAGTCTTTAGTAGAGTTTATGACTATGGTAACTAACTCGACTAGAAGTAGAACTGTGTAAAAGATCAATTTAGTCATATACACTTGGGAGCAAAGAAATCGAGCCACTCTTTTTTCACGTGTCCTGGTTTACTAGTTTGGTTTCATGAATTATATAATTCAAAATACAAAAATCTACCCTCACTGTAAAGGTTATTAAATAACCTTTAAGGCGATATATATTTAGACTTGATCTGTACCAAAAATAATAACAATTATACCTACGTGAAAAATTGAAGTGGCTCGATTTATTTGCTCCCAAGTAGGTATAGTTGTTAGTAAATGTTCCAGTAACAATTTAGTTCGAATTCCAGTCCGGGAAGTAGCTTTCAAGTCTGTATGAGTATTTGTGAGTTTTTTTGACTGCCTTTTTGGTTTATTTTTCGCAAACGCAACTGCTGAGCGTGAAGTTCTGGCCTGGATTCGATCCCCAGGTTGAGCAAAGTGTCATTGGGTTTTCCGTGTGGAATTTCTCATTACCAGCCCGTAATTTTCTTCTTATGCCTGCCCTTATCTCAAGTTACTTGGGGTCAGCGCAAAATGTTTTCTTCTTCCATTAATCCGTCTCGTTATCATTTACTCCCTTTTCATTCATATCATCTCTCACACAATCCATCCATATTCTTCGATCTCCCTCTCCATCCATCAATATTTATAATTTCATCACTCTCTTAGTCACATGCTTTTCGTCCCTCCTCATCACATGCCCATACCAAGATAATCGGTTCGCTTTCACATTTTCTGTCACAGCGCCACTTTCAAACTTCCTCTATACTCATTTCTAACTTTATCCATTATAGTCATTCCACATCCATCCTAATACATGGGACTTAAACATAGCGACGAAATGAGAATGTTCTATACACTTCTGCCCAATCCTTCGAGGATTACAAGCGTGATGTTATCTTGATGTTATTTTAGTACAGACAAGGTAGTTCTACAGGAGCCATTAATAATTTTATCCTATAATTATGATTGTAATAAAATCGCTATAAAATGGTACGCTTGCAACCACGTGCATTTTATCACGTGATGATAGTAAAAATCTCGATTGAAATAAACGTATATAAATATAAAAAAATGCATTGTTTTTCACAATGATGTTCACATTACGACAAGCATATAAAGAACAATGCTTTTGGGCTATAAATTATAATGGCTGGAGCTAACTAGAGAGTTATGGATAATTTTGATCTGATGTTAAATCCATTGTATAGGAACCTTTTTGAAGATAAAATGATATCTGGTTTCTTAATCTCGTGTCAGCACCTATACGAGAATACGTCATGCTGTGGTGAAAAGATTAGTCAGTCAGCAAGGTTGGTAGCGAGGCTGACTGCCCAGGGTGCGCCGGACATACTTAAGTATCGTCACTCGTGGAGGCTGTTTTCCACCATCTGAGTTTCCGAGACCACATCAAAGCGGTGCGCGCTCGCGCCGCTTTCGCTGTCGGTCGCCTCCACCCCATCCTTAGAATGCGCAGTAAATTGTCACTTAGAAATAAGCTGAGAATCTACGTGACGTGCGTCCACCCCATCTTGACTTACGCTAGCGTCGTGTTCGCACACGTTAAGCCTTGTCGCTTCAATTCCTTCCAAACCCTCCAGAATCGAGTGTTGCGCAGAGCCGCGGCTGCCCCGTGGTTCATGCGTAACGTTCAACTCCATCTCGATCTAAATATGCCAACAACCATCAGGCAATACCTCAAACGCATTTCCAAGTGTTACTTCGAAACTGCTCCCCGCCATCCGAACCCCTAGTAGCCGCGGCGCGCGGCGGCCGACTACAGTCCTTCTCTCATAAGTAAAGTTCGCCGTCCCAGGCACACACTTTTAGAGCCCGATGACGAAATTACCCTCCACCAGGAGGCGAGTAAATCTTCCAGCACAATATACAACGTCCGCCGCGCGCCGTCCGGCATACCGTCCTCGCCGACGAGGCCCGTCGCGACGTCCCACCGCCGCCGGTCACGATCCACCAAGCTCTCCCGTCGTAGAGCCGGTCGTCTCTTCAAACTCAGTCACACCGATAATTCAGCCTTCACCCCCCCCCCCCCCCCAAGCCCCCACCTGCAACACCCTAAGCCGAGGTCCGAGTCCCACTAGGGGTCGCCCTTAGTGCTGTTGTTGCAGGTAGTCATGATGTCAGTGTAGTACAAGTAGTTAGCTTAGGTTAAGTATTTTACTACGCCACCACTGGCTGGAGACCCTTCAGGTCTCGCCAATAACTGCCCGGTTACGTAGAAGGTCCCCAAGGACTATACAGGGTGTTAACGAATTCGTGTAATTCCTTCAAACCGCGTGACCTACTGGTGACACTGATTGACCCTGCATAGGATTTTCTCAGAAAAAACAAAAAAACGTTTTAAAAAATGAACCATGGTCATCTGTATCTGAGTAATTTTAGCGTCCCAAGTTAACTGACTGCGTGAAGCGATATCGGACTACTAGTGCCCGTTAGCTGTGTCGCCGTGCCTTCATTCATTTATGAAAGGCATCGAAATTATCTATCACATAAAAAAAAAATTTGGGAAAAAATAAACTTTTTTTTATTTTAAATCAATCTAAATCCAGTGCGGGGTTAATCTATACCATTAATAGATCGTGTGGTTTGAAGGAATTACACGAATTCGTTAACACCCTGTATAAAGAAGCACAAAAGAAAAAAAAAATTGCTTTTTAACAATCCCCCGTTAACTTTGGTGCATTTTATAGACACAAACATTCTCAAACCTCCAGATTTAATATACTTTACTTGTAAGGCCACAAACTATTATTTTACCTATTTGTCTCGTCTGGAGATTCACCGCGTGCAGGGCAACGGTTGGGGAATCCGAAACACGTTGTCTACTCCGAAAAACAACCAAGTTTCGAAACGAAACAACGACGATCCTTGTAATACGATCAAAGTATTGTCAAACAACGAACAACTAGATGTCAATTAACATTTGGGAGCAGGGTGAACGAAAGACAAAATGTCAAAGGGTTAACCCGGCGAGCATGAGGTGAAAAAAAGTTACTTCAAGAATGTGGCAGGGTGGGACATACCCTTATCTTAATGTACCGTAATGTTGTTCATGTTATTTTTTTTTTTATTTTGTTAATTTTATTTTGTAAAATAATGAACTATTTAATGGAATTATATGAGAGAAGTTCTTTATAAAATAATTATTATTTATTCATTCACGTTTTTCATATACTATAATAATTATAGGAACATTAGGGTTTTACAAAAATTAAGAATTTAACAAAAATCTTAATCTTTGGAATGTAAATCAGCTTAAACCTAAAAGATAATGAAATCCTCCTCGTAAATAAACTTTTTATTATTTTTTTAATTGATAACTAATGGATTTATCAGTACTGTTGAGATCAGCACAATTTTCGCAAATAAATTTTGCATGCTCCAAACATTATGGGCTTGGCACAAGCATTACAGGAATGTTTGGTTTTTCTATCCTTCTTATAAGGACAATCCTGGCATCTGACATATCGTCCGTGTACATTTGCATGTCTAGGTGAAGGCTCACTGAGCTGTTTTTCGAGACGCTGCGGATGTATTTTTTTTTTTATTTTCTGGATTATAGGCGTTAGTAAATCATTGATAAGCCCAAATTACGAATGAATTCTGTTCTCTTGATCGTAACTAATGAAATAAAATAAAAAAAATTTCAATAAATGAACTAATGACAAATCCATTTATTATAATAAAAAAAAAAATAGAACAAAAAGCTAAAAACAACAAACAAACAACGAAGAGAACAAACAAAAAGCAACAAACAAACAACAAAGAGCTAAAAATAACAGAAAAAAACTAATAAAACAGTTAAAATTCATGATTACATCGTTACGTAAATAAAATACGTCAAAAATGAGGCAGGGTATAACATACCCGAGACAAGTTTGGGGACGTATATCCCGGCCGTTGCCTCGAGCCACACTGCAATCATGCCACTACCCCATCCCACACGCCCCTGCCTCCAGCTACTGAGCGAGCTAGTATCGCCAGACGAGGATTTTAAAATATACACTACGTTTAAATTTTACCAGGGTGTGAGATACCCTGGCTCATGCTCGCCGGGTTAAAATCGAAGAAACACTTTCGTGGTTGGAAAACATGCGATCCGTCCGCCGAAACTTCGTAGTTCGATTTGCGGAGTAGGCCTCTTTGTACACATGACTATCAATCAAGCTATATTTTTCCAGTATAAACAGATCTCGCATTGTATAAGCTTTCGGTATAATGAGAGGTCAGCTTATACTGGCAATATATAGCTTGATATACAATGTACCCACGTTTACGCTTCCGATTCGATAATAGTGTTGTACATCACCTCGTAGGCTGGCAACTAGCAATATTGACATTTAGATTGAAATGATAATCTATTCTAATAAAACTATAAAATAAAACAAATAAAACCCATGTTTATGTTGCAGTTGTTATAAGTTATTGTTTTAACACAGAACATTGAATCGCATCAAACGTTTCGTTCCATGCGCGGAACGGTTCAATTTAACCTCGACTGTTAAACGGATGTTATGATTGCGTTTATTAGATTGTAGTCATCCAATCTTATGAGTACAGTTTATGATACAGCAGTAGCTGTATACACAAATTCTCCGCACAGGGATGCTAAACTTAAGAGGAAGATCTATAAAACAATGGTTAAGCTATGTCTACACCAGTTCATGTTCATCTTGCGTCTTCGTCTGAGGCATGCGTGAAGCGCCATAGCGCATGCCTTAATACTAGTTCGACAAAAGCGCATGCCCCTAGCGCACGCTAATCCGTCTATTGTATGTCGACTGACGACTGACCGAGGCGCACCGGTGTAGACGATAAGCTGCATGCGTTTTATGGCAGTCAATATTGCATGCGCTTGACGCAAGAGGAATTGAAAGTTGAAAGCGCAAGATGAACATGAAAGCGCACTGGTGTAGACAAACCAATAGACGTGCTGCCGCTGCTAAAAGAGTAGAGGAAGACCAAAGAAACTTCTTCTCTCGTGTCAGCACGAGCTATACGAAAATAGCTCATGCTGTGGTGAAAAGATTAGCCAGTCAGCAAGGTTGGTAGCGGGGCTGACTGCCCCTGCCGCGCCGGACATACTTGAGTATCGTCAATCGTGGATAGGGTTACCATCCGTCCGGATTTGTCCGGACATGTCCGGACTTCTAGACTTTTGTCCGGACTTTGTCCGGCTCTTTAGTTTGTCCGGATTTTTTGGCTTAGATGGAATACGAGTAATGAAACTTAGGTAGATATGTAATATCAAATAACTTTTTAATTTTTATTAACTTCTCATTCATCTAAAAACAAAATATAAATCTTTAACAATCAACTTAACGAGATCAAACAATAAATCTTCCTATTTTTGCATTTTGTGACTAAAATGTCCGGACTTTTATTGAAATGTCAGGCTTTTTGTCAGGACTTTTCAAATTTCTAAATGGTAACCCTAATCGTGGAGGTTCTTAAAAGAGTCCACTGGATAGTGGACTCTTTTAAGATATCTGAAACTATCCCAAATTATCGAATAGGTATCCAAAGAAAACAATAATATCCTTGTCCATAGCTGAAATCTCATATCCCTAACAACTTTGGGAGAAAGATTCTTCTTACGTCTATGTTGATAGAAAACCAGATGCAGATTCTCGACAAAAAAAAACGATGGCTATTTAGTACCGGGCGCTTGTGTCTGGCCTAAATTTTAATACTAACTTGACTTTTATTACCTAATACATTTCTTATGTATTCCTTGCACATGCAATCCATACACGTACTAACTCCATTGAATGTATTTGATAAATACGTAATAGCGTAGCAATCTCGTAGCACTTTCGTAGCAACTTTAAAATCATAAAAAGCATGAAAAAATCTTTCCAAATTCGAAATTACTATAAAACACAAAAAGTATACGTAGGGGACACCCGGATTTGAACCGGGGGCCTATCGATCTGCAGTCGATTGCTCTGCCACTGAGCTATATCCCCGATGAAATGGCTCGCCAAATACGGGTATATATTACAACACTAACACGCGTAGGACGAAGATATGATAGTACCCAGCATAGCTTGACCTATTCATTTGTTTTAAATTAACTATCAATTGTTTGAGAAGAAAGGTCTTGTTATATTAGTTGTTTGTGCCATATCTCTTCGGTGAATGAACTTGTTTATCTTCGGAATTCCCGTATTTATTTATTTGTTGTTTTCTTAGCAAAAACGGTGACGTCATGTATTTTATTAGACGTATCATAAATAAGAAGTTTGTTTTCTTTTGTTTTGTTTGTGAAAATAAGAAGGTATTTTTCGTAGTACCAAAAACCAGTGATAGTTGGTGAGATTCAAAAGATGCTAGGTTTGATTCTCGAGTCGTGCAAAAATAGTTAATATAGGTTTAATGCAATTGCTGTTGCACTATATTACAGTTATTTATCAGAGATGTGTCCGATAAATTGCGATAATGTCGTCGCAAGCGATAACTCTGATTTCAACGTTGATTGAACATTTGGATATTAAATAAATGATGGAATCAAGCGTTACTTTGCGGAAATCCATGACATACAAAAATGCAAATAGAATATCTAGCTTTAATTCCGCTGAACAAGATCGCTAGTTTGGATGCAGTATGCAGCAACACCCTCCCGCCCACAAATATATGCACATGCAGAAAGGGTGAAAAAATAATGCAACATGTGGATGATATGTTGACTCCTTGAGTCGAGGAGTCAACATATCCTGAGGATGCCCCGTGCAGGGGTGAAACACGTGTCGTGTATTGGTTTGGTTGCATGGCGCATTATTTTTTCTTTTTCACTCTTTCTGCATGTGCATATACTTGTGGGCGGGGTGGTGCTGCATACTGCATCGAAACTAGCGATCTTGTTCAGCGGAATTAAAGCTAGATATTCTATTTGCATTTTTGTATTTGGATATTATGTTGAAAAGCTAATGCTCGTTTCCTATAGTAAAAAACGAATCTTACCAGTAGTAGCATTTTTCATTGTCAAACTTGGCATATAGACTAGCAAGCAAATTTTTAGTGCGAAAGCCACTCACGAATGGGAGGGTCTACAATGCAAAGCTATAGGACTAGTCTTTGCTTCATTTTTTAGGGTTCCGTATCCAAAGGGTAAAACTAACTAACTAAATCTATTACTAAGACTCCGCTGTCCGTCTGTCACCAGGCTGTATCTCATGAACCGTGATAATTGGACAGTTCAAATTTTCACAGATGATGTATTTCTGTTGCCGCTATAACAGCAAATACTAAAAAAAGAATAAAATAAATATACATATAAGGGGGCTCCCATACAACAAACGTGTTTTTTTTGCCGTTTTTATAGATAATGGTACGGAACCCTACGTGCGCGAGTCCGACTCGTACTTGGCCGGTTTTTTTAAAGATACAAGAGTCTTAATTTAACGCACTGGAACGTGTCTCGGTGTTAAACCGCAACACAGTAACACTGCAATGGATAAAAGGACATAGTGGATCACTAGGTAACGATGCAGCCGACGAACTGGCCAGGAGGGGATCTGGCACGATGGCCTTTGGGCCTGAACTTATAGTACCCATCCCCTTCAGCCAACTACGTAGGTGGCTCCAGGAGTTTACCCACACACAAGCACAGAACTGGTGGACTTCAGCCCTAGGCTGCAGGCAGTCCAAGGAGGCCATGCCACTCATGGATGGCAGACTGACAAGGCGCCTGCTGCGCTTGGACAGGAGCAGCCTGCGAATGGTGACTGGAACGATAACCGGACACTGCTCACTAAACAAACACTTCCACACGATAGGCATAACGGACAGCCCTCTGTATAAAGCATTATGGGGGCCGAAGAAACGGTCGCACACGTGCTTCTGGAATGCACAGGGGTCACCCGAATACAAGAAAAAACCCTTGGTGCACCGAAATCACTCGCAAATGTTCTGAGCGGACTGAGAGCCCTAATCTGCTTCTGGAAGGAGGTGGGCTGGCTGGAATAATGGCCACCATGGCCCACGTACAATGGTCCACTTAAAGGACTAAGTGCGGAAACCACATCTCCTAACATAGAACATAGAGTCTTAATTTAACCGGCAACGCTCGTTAGATCATAGGAATCGGTAATGTTCTTCAAAAAGGACAGGTGCGTAGTACTCTCAACCGGCGAGCGTGTATGACAAGATGTATGATCGTGGACGAAGCGAAAGGAGTATGTAAGGATCGTAGCTTGTGGCGTTCTACAGTTTCTGCCTACCCCGGTGGAGAATAGGCGTTAATTTATACAATGTGTCCGGTCATGGACTAGCGATATTCTAGGTACTTATATAACAACTATTCTAGTACACAAATACCTATACTATACACTAGGGTCCAATTCACTTCCATTTTTTTGTTGAGATATTCTGTACGTGTGTACAAAAAAAGTCAAATCTCTCAAAGTTTTGGTCCTACTGAGATAAAAGTAGGCTTATTCGGAGGGCAACAATATTCTCAATCGTTTACATTACGATACAGTGGGTTGACATAAAGACATACAGTTGTAGACAATATCTCAACAAAAAAGCAAAATGGCGGCCAAATGGCGGGGAAGTGGGTTGGACCCTAGTGTGTAGTACATTTGTGTACTAGAATAGTTGCTATATAAGTAACTAGAATATCGCTTGTCCATGGCCAGACACACTGTATATGTATGAACAGCTTTTGCCCGAAAGTTCGCTTGCGTGAAATTTTGAACCCGTTAAATTTATGACGATTTTCCATACGAACTTTCATCCCCTATTTAACTCCCTTAGGGGTTGAATTTCGAAAAATCCTTCCTTATTCCTTGTCTACATTATAAAGGGAACCTCTGTGCAAAATTTCAGCTTTTTAGGTCCAAGGGTTTGGGCTGGGCGTTGATGAGTCAGTCAATCAGTCAGTCAGTCAGGACTTTTCTTTTTATTCATATAGAAGAGGAAGTAAATTCTATGAAGGGGTCAAAGGCCCTAAATGTGGGCCCAGGAAGCCTTATCCGAAAATCGAACTACGCTGTATAACTACGAAAGTGTTTCCGATCCGAAGATGGATTCAACTTTCGAGATTTAACATTTTGTCTTTCGTTCAACTGGTCCTACTCTACTCTCTATAGTTAAAATTGACATCTAGTAGTTAGTTGTTTGACAATACTTTGATCGTATATTTATAACTTCTATATTCGTCGTTGTTTCGTTTCGATTCGAAACTTCGTCGTTCGTTTGACGGGCGCCTCGAATTCCCACTCTTAACGCCTACTACTTTGAAGGCGCCAAAGCGGCGACATCCCCGGTGACTTCATCCCCAAGCGGAATTACCCAGGGGTCGTTTCACCGCACCTATGTCCTCCAAATCTTCAGATTTAGCATTTTCTAAGACAAAATCTTTCACGAGAAGCTCTACTAAGTACTACTTTAATTGTATACTGTGATTATTTCGTCAGTATAACAAATATTGAAGTTCTTTTAGCTAATATCAAAACTAGGTTGATCATAGAACAAAATTACACTATAATCTTCTTTTTAAATCAGTAGCTATTTGTCGAAAAATAAATTTTAACAACGCCCAGACATTTTGCATAAAATACGATTTTTATGGGATTGTTCTGTGAGTAAAGAAGCTTTAAAAAAATTGTAGATATACTCGAAACTGAGTTGCTTACTGCTGACATAAATATTTTAGTCAAAATATAATATATATAAAATATAAAATTTATTGAACCATTGTTACAATTTTTACCTTAGAAATAATTTTACATAATAGGTATCAGTCAGTAACTAGTAGGAATCTACATTTTGTTATTTACGGTGGTCCCCAAACTAGGCAGTGCCTGTATCTTGGGGGCCAGAGTTGTGACGATATACACGTAGTATTATTTACCACTGGAGTTAATATTTTAATTGGTAATTAATTGTAGACAAAGTTATAAAATCTAAGTTCAATCTATAATCAGAGTAAAACTAAAACAAAAATACTTAAAATTGTGCTAAACGGGAACTCCGTTTAACACTAAAAATTAAACAAACAAAGATAACCTGTGAGTGTCTGTGTCCGTGCGTGTAGTGTGTTGAAATGGTCAGTGAGTGTGGTGAGTGTAAGTGTGAGTGTGAGTGAGTGTAGTAGTTGTGTGGGGTTCCGAGTGTAAGTTATAACGTGATAATTTTTTCGGATTCATCGTATGAAAGGCCTAGTAACCATTTTTTTACAACTTGTTTACATGAAGAGAGGGAGAGATCTTTTGAGTCATAAGGCATACTGCTGGAAACCTTGTTATACACATAAGTGTGCAGATAGGCGGGACAACGTCTGGCTAGGAGAGAGGTGGTTCTTTGTAGCGGGATGTAGAAGACACGTTTGGTGGTTATTGAGTGATAGTCTGGCCTGTTTTTAAGAGTTTTGTGTGTGCTTAGGTATGCATTAAGAATAAACAATTGACGGACACGTAGAACTGGAAACTCTCTGTACAAAGTATCAGTGGGGTAGAAGAAAGGTTTTTTTAAAAGGACTTTTATAACAGCTCTCTGGGCTCTTTCGAGTTCAATCATTATCGTTTTTCCAGCTCCGCCCCAAATTGATACGCCATATTGTATAATGGACTGGCAAATTGCAAAATAAACAGTTCGCAGAATGTCTTTTGGAGTACGGTCTCTTAGTTTTTTTATTATATGTATAAGTTTCCTTACTCGGCCAGATAGAAATTGTATGTGCGCTTTAAATGAAAGATTTTGATCAATGAGTAGACCTAAATAACGGATAGACTGTGTACGGTTAATACATTCACATGAGCAGTGTTCACGTGAAGTATGCAGATGGTTCTGACATGTACCTATGGAATTTTAATGTTAGGTTGCGGGGAGGACTAGATTTATTTGTTTTAAAAAATGTGATAAGGTTGGTTTTCTTTATATTTAGTGTTAGTAAGTTGTTGTCGAGTGCTTGCGCTACTGTTGCTAATCCTTCTTCCGCAAGGCAGTAGACTTGTTCCCAGCTATCGGCATGAAAAGTGATGACCGTGTCGTCTGCGTAAGATATTATCTCCGCGTTTGGTAGAGTGAGGTTCAGTATGTCGTTCATGTAAATTATAAATAGTGTAGGGCCTAGTAAGCTGCCCTGTGGAACTCCAAAATTGATAGGGAGTTGACCACTAGAGTATTCGCCCGTTTTCACGTATTGTCGGCGATTCGTGAGATAGCTATGAAACCATTCAAGTGGTTTACCCTTAATCCCTGCTGCATCTAGTTTTTTGAGAAGAAGATCTGTTGAAATTGTGTCGAACGCTTTGGCTAGGTCTAAGAAGACTGCCATGCATCGTTCACCTTTTTCTATAATTGCAGATATTGAGTTTGTGAGCAGCGAAGCCGCATCTTAGGTTGATTTACCCTTTCTAAAACCAAATTGTTTTTCTGAGATAAAACTATGTTTTTCAAGGAAATTGACTAGACGGGTGTTTACTACTTTTTCTAGGATTTTAGATAGAATACTGAGAAGTGCTATTGGTCTGTAATTGTCATGTTTGTCCTTAGGACCACTTTTGTGTATGGGGCTTACAGCTGCAACCTTCCATTGTTCAGGGAATACTCCTGTTTCCAGACTGAGGTTAATCAGGTGGGTTAAAGGTGCTATGATCAAGTTTTGTATTTTCTTTATGAGTCTTACACTGATTTTGTCAGGACCTGGGGAGCTGTCATTTTTTAGTTGGTTAATGAAATGTGTGATTTCTATTTCGTCAGTGGGGTGTAGAAAGAAGGAGAAGGGTGAAGTTTTTAGTGGTGTGTACTTGCTAGTAAGGGATGTTTGGGTTTCTGATAGTCTTGTCAGTATGGTATCGGCCAGGTTCTTGCCTACGGATGTGAAGTAGGAATTGCATTTGTCGAGAGACTCAACTGGGTCGGGTGAGCTTGTTACTAAGTTGGATGTATTGTACCTTTGGCCGCTAGGATCATATATTGATTTTAGAACTTTCCATAACTTCTGGGAGTTTTTGTTATTTTCCTGGATCTGCCGGCTGTCGTACTCGATTTTAAGTTTCCGAAGAAGATTGTTGCAGAAGTTTCGATAGCGGTGAAATACAAGTTTTTTTGTCTCGTTTTTGGGATCAGATCTTAATGACAAATGTAGACGGTCGCGGTGACGTATACATCTCATGAGACCAGGTGTGATCCATGGCTGAATGTTATGTTTGCTTCGGGGAATTTTTACTTTGTGTGTGTGTATATCTATTAATTTTGAAAGGATTCCAGTGAAGGAGGCTGCGGCAGAGTCCACAGTATGCTGGTTAAGGGTTTCTGTCCAATCAACGTTGGTTAAGTCTGTAGCTAAATTGTCTTCATTTAATTTAAGTTTCCAGCGATGATTAATGGACCTAGTAAAAATATTTTTGTGAGGAATGTGAGCCATTGCTATGTCGTGATCTGTGATGGAGCTTTTGCAAACTATGCCTTTGGGTTTGGTGTTGCTTTTGACAAATATATGATCAAGACATGCATTATGCCTAGTCGGTTTAGTTATGACAGGAAGTAGACCGTACGAGGCCAAAAGGCACATATAGTCGTGGTGATTACTATTTGTGGTGCTACATATGTCTATGTTTATGTCTCCGCTTATAATTAGAGTTGGATATTTATTTATTGTATTAAGAAATGCATCTAACGAGGAGATGAAGTTTGAGAGATTGGTAAATGATGGAGATCGATATAGCCCCAATATAGCTACTTTATTGTTTAAAATTAAGAGAAGGCTGTCTGTATCCAGTATTTTACATTCGAGCAAAGTTACGTCATGGTTAATTTTTACGTATATGACTATACCGCCATTTTTGTTGTTTTGTGAGTTCGTTCGAAATACATTATAACCTGGAAGATTGTCCAATATTGAGCCTTCGCTTAGCCAACATTCCGTTAATATGATGGCGTCTATGTCCACATCAAGGCGGTGTAATGCTACTGAGAAGTCGTCGAAATTATGTTGATAGCTTCTAATATTGAAAGTAAGTAATTTAAAACTAGACTCGGAATTATTTATGTGTTTCCTGCATTCTTCCAAATTTTCAAAGTCGTGACAGTCTAATGTAGTGATTTCCTCAATATTTTGGATTATATCAAATAACGCCATAGGAATAGAAACAGAGAAATGCTAAATTAGTACTGGTCATATGAGGTTTAGTCACGACGACGTAAGGCAGTGCGAATGTATGCAGGCATATAGGTGAGTTTTTGTAAGTATGAGTGTGATAATTATGTGTTTGGTACATGAATGTAAATATGTGTAAGTTATGTGGGAGAGTTTGTACAAGCGATGAGTAGTGAGTTGAGATAGATCTTAGTTTGTTTGTGTTTCGTTGTGTGTGCATTTTTATCGTGAGATTGTGTTGTAGAAAGACTAAGTGTTTCATCGGGTAATTATAAGGACTATCAGTTAACGGCAAGGATATCGTATGTGTAAGTACTATGTTTATTTTGTGTTTGTTTAAGCTGTTAGTATGATTGTTTATTGTTTGTGTGTTCAGAGTGGATGTGCGTGTACATGATGAATTATTTGCACGGGTTGAGACATCAAATGGATAAGTAAAAAATAAAACTAAAAGTGAAGTAACAAGATAGAAAAGTGTGGCAAAAAAATTACTATGAATAACAATTAAAATGTGATATTTGTTGGCCAGGAGAGTTTCAGTTAAATTGTTGTACTGATGGAGTGGCCTGACGAGGCATCGACGTCGAGGGGCCCAGGTGACGTTCCAGATCTTCGCTGTTGCGTATAAGGATAGAGGGGTTACCTTCTTGTTTCCGTATGAGTATTGCGCCGTTTTTATGCCAGCAGAACTTGTAGCCCTTTTCTTTTGCAGAAAGTTTAGTGGCGCGAAATAACTGCCGGTTTCCGTGAGTTAGGCGCTCGTTAAAGTATAGGTTTCTCGAAGGCCCAGCTATTTCCATATCTGAGGATGTCATGGTATTTCTTGTTTTGGCGGCCTTAAGGAACTCGTCACGCTTGTAGCGCCGCATAAATCTAACTACTAGAGGGCGTATGGGAGTTTCAGCGGTATCTTTATTTTCCTGACGACGGGGACCCACTCTTGTAGCGAAGTCAATGTCCTGCTCCTCCAAGGTCACTCCAATTTTGTGGGCCATAACTTTAACAATGTGTAGCGGGTTCTCGTTTTTAAATTCATTCACTCCAGAGATTTCTAACTCGTTCCGTATTGATAATTGAGCTTGCGAGTTTAGTTGCTCACGGAGATTGAGAATAGTGCTGTTTAGAGAGATGATTTCTTCCTCTCGCTTTTCTAATGTCTTAATTCGTAAGTCATACTCATCGAGACGGGTATAGCAATTGGAAAGGTGGTCGTTCAATTGTTTGATGTGAAGTTTCAGATCACCCATATCTCCTCGTAGTAATTGAATTTCTGATGTCAATGTAAACAGAACAACTGAGCTATCGGTAGCTGTAGCGGTTGGTGACTTCAGAAAAACCGTAGCGGGGTCACATTCGGCTGCACCCGGTGACTTTCGTAACATGGTTGGGGAATCAAATCTTTCTGCGGTAGGGACAATGTTTGATTGCATTCCGGTTGCGACTTTTACTGGCTGTTTTTTATAACAGAATTGACATATCCAGTTACTTTTAGTTTCCTCGGATAATTTGACCTGGTTTCCCCCTTTTGCACAATTGATGTGAAAAAGTTTATTACATTTCGAGCATTTAGCGTTGGTTGATCTTAAAGGCTTATCGCAGGATGCGCAGTTATTTGCCATGTTATTGTTTACAATCTGCGTTTTTTAAATAAAATAAGTGAGTAGTTATATGACACAAAATTCTTTCTAACCGTCGTTAGTCGCAATCAGCTGGCGCTTTAAGCGATGCATGCAGCGGTTATCGTTTAGTAATGTATGAAGAAAATAAATAAACAAAAAGCGATGTTAGGATTGAAGGCGCAAGCAAGCAAGCAGTGGCTCCTCAGAATCACGGCGGCTATAAGGTCTTAAGCGCCATGAAATTCGCGTCACTTACGCGTTTCAATGAAAGCAGATCGAGGTCTCACAATCACTTTTTGTTTTAACGTTTATAAATTATTGTTTATAGTTTTATCGTCTTGAATACTACAAGTTTGCACTTTAAACTTTGGCACTGGGTTTAAATAAAACCTATCGCTAAGTTTTTATTTATTGTACTCCCATATTTTTAGAGTGCATTTAGATTTATTTTTCTTTTCTTTTTAAAAAGCATTGACGCTGTTTTTATTTGGAAGCCAAGTTCCAATATCAGTTTAGACTGAGTTTTATAATATTAGTTACGGACTTATTGGAATAATCGCCCAAACAGATTGCTTTTCATACTTAACGTGCGGAGTGTAAATCAATTTTCGAACATAATAGCGATTTAATTTCGTAAAGATATTTACGTTATTTTATTCCGTAGGTAAACTAGTTTTGATATTAGCTGACAGTTTTTCAATATGTGTAAAAATAACAAAATAATCGCCTGTTATTTACCGTTTAAACTCTGAACAATACGGCCGACGTATCTTGGGGAGTCTGTAGTTAGCTGATTAGCTGCGCAGTATACAATTTCGTTTCTAAAAGATTCATTGCGCAGCCAAACAACTAACTTCAGACTCCCCAACATACGTCGGACATATTGTATACCCGGATCAATGCCATAAACTATCTTCGAAGATCTTTCTTGCTGGGCAAATCTGATTAGAATTCCGATTTCCTTTGATTCCTTCCTTTAATTTTTTCAATAATATCATTGCATAATCAGCCCATTACTGTCTCACTGCTGGGCAAAGTCCTCTTCTCAGAATGAGAAGGGGAATTAGTCCACCACGATGGCCAACAAATGAATACTAACCATGTTTACTATTATTTGCAGACAATCACATGTGACTGTGAAGCCACCCCCGCCTTCCAGCTCAAGGCGTTCAGCCAGCGAGGGGAGAAGGTGGAAGTGTCGCACTACAGAGTTAATGTTAATAGGTAAGCGTGGAGAAGAATCTTCTTCATCATTCGTTCTTCCTCGTCGGGGAAAACCCAACTATATTGGGAGCTTCCAGTCGAACTAGATGCGGCTGAATACAGTAGGGCCTTGATAATCCGAATTACTAAAAAACAACCCCTGTTCGGACTCACGGAGCGTTCGGATTATAGTATGTTATAAAAAAAGGCAAGCATCTTTTGACAGAATATACTCGTATTTATTGAGCATATAAGGCACATAATTAAACCACAAAATACGTTAGGTGTAAGTTACTTACTCATAAAGTCATCTATTTTAGTCTGGCGGCTTCTATTTATTGACCAAGAAAAAGCTTCGTCCCTCAAATTACGCAGCATAATTTTTTCGGATAAAGACAGGAAAACACGTCGAGTTCAGTACAGAGTAAGGTAAACACGCGGGGTGGCTCATTAGTAACTAAAGTCAAAACATAAGAGAGAGAGGAGCAGTCGGCAGTTCGGATTACAGCGACGTTCGGATTAACCAGAGTACGGATTATCGAGGCTCTAATGTACCAGTATTTTACACGGAGCGACTACCGTCAGACCTCCGCAACCCAGTTACTAGGCAATGCCGATATCATAAGGTTAGACCGGTTGTCAGACTTTCGGGCTTCTGACTACCTTAATTGAGTGTACTGTAAGTAACTTGAATGGAATTTAGGAGTCATCTTTTCCCGATGAAAATGGAATATCATGGCAAGTTTACAGGAACTGAAACATTTCTTAAGCGCCAAATCTACTAGCAAGTTTTAAGGCTGATTTACACGACGCCAGTTTCTGTAAGCAACTCTCATGCTATCTCTGTTTTTTCGCTGAGACAGACAAAGACAACAAATCTTGCTTTAAGAAACTGGCGTCGTGGAAATCAGCCTTTATTGTGCAAGTTATTGCACGCAAGTGTATCCATAGTTGCAAAAGTCAACTTGCGCTTAAATATTAAATTAAATTCAACCTCCTTAATGCGTTCAGACTTTTTTTAATGGCTTTTAACTTTTTATCGAATGTGTCAATGTCAAATGTCATTATTTCCACATGGCTTTATTGCATTAATAAAAGATTCTGTTATCAAGGTTTTGTAATTATAAAAAGTAGCCTATTTAAAAAACATATTGATAAATGACACTCTAATCATCCGTATTCCAGATTCCGCGCCCGTTTGAACGTGGTGTGCGTGACAGACAAGTTGACGGGCGAGCTGAAGTGCGACGGCTGGCCTGAAGTGAAGGTGGCACTGGCGCCAGTAGGAGCACTGAGACCCAATGCCACTGAGAGCAATCTGCAGCAAACCATCAGGTAATAATCATTAACATAGAAACACTGACCAAGGTTCTATATAGTACAAAATTCGCGAAAAAAGTGTCCTGAGTTTACTTACGTAAGCTTACATACACCAACAAACTAATTTAAATCTGATGTCGTCATCACAATGCCTAATTTAGCTTACAATCATACGACGATTCGACTGTACCCATTCGCGTAAATTAGTCTTCTTTTTCTCGTTTTAGTATAGGTCCATGTGTTTTTACGTCAATGGGTATAGTAGAGTCTTTTGGTATCAGCGGGAAGGTCAGAATAAAACAGGTCACTCTCTTTCTTATTTTGTCAGAGTGAAAAAGATGGCGATAGCCTAAATTAAGTTTAGTTTGTGTAAAACAGAATCGGCGCCTCTATCTGCCGAAATGTTCGATGTTCAATGCTGAACACAGGCTACTCTTTTAAAAAGATTAATTAGATTCCTGATATGAATCAAAACTGAAGTTATGTTAAGTAATTATTTTTTCATGTCAATTCCAGTGAAATCGTAGTGAACGCGCTGCGCAGCACTAACCTGCAGTTCAACCTGGCGCAGTACCCGACGTGTCCGCGCCTACGCAGATACGTCGAGACCCCCGGACCGAGGCTGCCACTACACTATGACGCTATGGTAAGTTTAATAATAATATAAAGAATGCACGTTGCACAGACACTACCTAGTAGCTAGATTTATCCACCAGCAACTTGCTCTGAAATACAACAACCTTATAGACGCAGAAGTACCATACTAGATGCCCACCGGCATCGGGAACAGGGTCCAAGCTGCCGGCGGTCAGGGCTCCAGAGAGAGGAACTTCCTAACAATACGCGCCGTGTCCAGGAGTACCACTTTCTGAATCAAACCCTTGATCCAGCTGCCTAACGAGAGTCTCATCAGATGTTGGTCGAGGCTCTTGGCTATTAAGCCATTGGCTGTAACGACTATCGGCACAATGACTGCTGAGTCAACATCCCACATGTCGACAACCTCGTGAGCCAAATCGTTAGATTTTTTTATCGTTTTCAGCGTTCACGAGATAACGAGATATAAAGAATGCACGTTGCACAGATACAACCTAGTAGCTAGGTTTATCCACCAACAACTTGCTCTGAAATACAACCTTAGCAGATGTACTAGAGCGCGCGCAAGATAATTCTGCGCGCGGCCGAAATCGGAACTTATCCATGGTCCGATACAGTGTTGCCGTTTTATTGACTTTATCACTAGAATTACCTGATTTTAGGAATGTTTAGCAGGATAAATATATTCTATTATGGAATAAATGGTCCGCAATATTGTCGTAAACGACAGGTGTAGTTGCAAATTACTTAAAAATGTTACCAAGTTTAATTATAACTAAACTTTAACGACCATATCGTACATAGCTCATTAAAAATTTATGAACCTCAAAAGAGAGCTGTCCTATTTTAATGCTCACGATTATAATATAGTTTTCTTTAAAAAGCGGTAACTACTTTGGATTTTTGCGAAAAATGGCAACATTTATCAAGCTCTGCGTCGCGCGACGCCGCGACGCCGTGCTGCAGCTGTACAGTTGCGGTGCCGGTATAATGTGCCATGACCCTTATGCTTAGTGATGACCCATTCACATGCGGATGCGACGAATTTCTATACTTTTAGTCTAGTAATAGATTAAGGTGTAATAACATAAAAAAATAATTAAGGAACTCTTACACCTGATGGCATTATAGTACCTACTTACTGTGTCGATTTGAATGCTGAATACATTGAACTTATTTCTTTCTTTCACTCCTCTTCTTTTCCAACAGAACACGATATCAAAAAAACCCTAATAAAACATAATTATCTCCATGGTTGTCTAGTTACAGCTAGACCGTCAGCTGTACACGTCCACTCCTAACTCGACGGCGGGCAGCGTGACGCTGCTCGGAGACAAGAGGCTGCTCGTCAAACTGGTCTGCGCTAAGGACCTGGGCGGTAAGTCACCAGACCAGATTTTTATGTAGCTTTACTTTGTACGGGACGAATTTAAGCGAAACCTGATAATCATGAATTACATTTTCTTCATTGTCTGACAATTTCAGGGATAAAAACTGCTACAGAAAACAGTTTCTAGCGTAGTTTAAATTGAGCCAATTTAATAGTTTATATGCAAAAATAATAATAATCTTTATCAGACAATGTATCTATATCTAGTACCGTATCTACATTTGTTTTATAATGAAAAAAAAAGAAAAAACTCGACTGCATAAAAGCGAACTATCAAAAAAATAGAAGAAAGATGACGTAGAGATTAAAAAATAAGAACTTCTTCTTCTTCTGAAGAAGAAGAAGAACTAGGCAAGTCTTGCATACAAGTATGACGTCACATTTGCGTACAAGTTGCTTACATTGGAAACATGTTTTCGAGAGTGTGCAAATTGCATGCAGGTTTTACTTGCATACAAGTGGAGATGTTCAACGATTGAGTTGGACATTATGGGTGTCAGTCACTCGTTCACAATTCGAAAAGTGCAACTAACGTTTGCGCGTTCAGTTTGCACGTCACTTGAATAAAAAATGTACAAATTCAAACTACCTCATACAAGTTGTAGCTTGTATGCAGTTTTGTTCAAGTTGTATGCAATTTGCAACTTGCATACAAGTAACTTGCCTAATGGAATCGCGCCTTAATATGCAGTCAGTAAGTAGGGAAAGCCATGCGAGATCAGTTCATATTGGAAATGTATACCTACTTAGCTTAATATGTGCGTACTTTATCTGGAACTTGAATAGAGTTTAAAATTCATAATAGTAATGTTAGTAACGATTTTCATATTGTTTCTTCAGGTAAAACAGGTTGCATAGCGCCATACTGTGTGGTGGAGATGGACGAACCTCCGCAAAAGAACCAGACAGCCTTCAAGAAGGACACCACCAACCCACAGTGGGAGGAACACTTCTTATTGTAAGTACAATAAAGGAGAATGGGCGAAGAATGGAAGAGCTAGAAGAGGGGTAGACTAAAATGCCCATTCTCCTTTAAATAATATTTTTTGCTATCATTCAATTATTTTTGCTGCTGAGCGTGAGGTCTTGGGTTCGATCCCCAGGTCGGACGAAGTGTTATTGAGTTTTCCCGTGTAGAATTTCACAATAGCAGCTCGGAGTCTGGATGTGTGCCCGGTTGATGGCAATAGCAATCCCCCTATTACATGGGACTGAAACATAACTGCGAATTGAGCTTATACTATACACCTCTGTCCTACCCTTCGGGGAATATAGGCGTGATGTTATATGTATTCAATTTTTTTTACACGAACTATTTTCTTCTGGATGTGTGCGGTCATCACCAATTGCAGAAATCAGAGAGAACACATTTCACCGTTATGTTTTAAGTCCCATGTAGGGGGCGAGCCTATTGCCATCAACCGGGCACAAATCCAGACTCCAGGCTGCTACTGAGAAATTCTACACGGGAAAACCCAATAACACTTCGTCCGACCTGGGGATCGAACCCAAGACCTCACGCTCAGCAGCAAAAATAATTGAATGATAGCAAAAATTATGGCGTACAGGCTAATAACGTCACAACGCTTCATTTATTAAACATTCATACAAGTACAGTCGGCAGTTGTCACGCTGTTGCACTGTTTGCATCTTAACTGCCTTCAATCTGCATTTGGCAGTTGCATAGTTGATGGATGTGCAGTTCACTTGCACTTATGATTACGAATATGAAACAAAATATGAATAACTTAATGAGACGTTATTAGCCCCTCTGGAGACCGTTGTTCGAACTGTAGAACAGTTGTTCCCGTACCACAAAGAATATTCTTCTGCGTAATATCATGTATAGTATATTCAGCGTAGGTAAGCTTGGAGTTCAACGAATGAAAGGTTGTTTAAATGATTAATTATTTGTTTGCAGTGACCTGTCACCACAGACCGCAGAGCTTCTGTTCGAGGTTTACGATCGCGTCGGACCTCCGTCACCCGGCGGCGGTGCCTCGCAGAATAGGTGAGATATGAACCTTATAAACTACTGCATCACTTTTTTGCCCTGAAAGCCTAGCAAACTTGGGCCATGGAGTGTAGTTTTTGATGATGTTTCATCAAGAAAAAAACATTTTGAAACATTAATAGATTTCATTAAAGAAAATGCTTACAAGTTGACAATATTGCAATAAGAAGAAAAACATTTTATTCTGATAAAACATAAATTATTCTAAACAAAAAAAAACAAGAGAAACGCCAGGAGCCGTTTTCATTTTAATTTCTAACTATTTTGATCTGCTTTTCTAACTGTTAGTCCAAGCGACGAATGAGTTAAGTAAGGCAGGAGAGCTTTACTTCTACCAACAATGGAAGCACAGTCATTATTATTGTCTAGGTAAAAAAAACACTCTATGAGGCAGGCTAAGGCGAGCCAAGGGTTTGACCACTCACGCAATTCAAAATGTGATTAGCCTGCATACTCATCTCATTTGCTGACTGTACCAGTATTCTGTAATAACCAGTGTTATGTGTTAATAACCAGTTTAATGTTTCCCAGGTTCCTAGGTCTCGGTCTAGTAGGCATAGACGAGCTGTTAGCGGCTCCCTCGCAGCGACAACAGATAGCCTTGCAGACCAGACCCATGGAGGAACATGACGTCAGCGGCACGCTCACCGTTGAGGTAATAGTCTCTCATTACCGTGTGAGCACGCACTAGCACAGTACGCTTACGCTAAAAAAAAATAGATCGTCAACCTTTTTCACGATTCCATAAAGTTACACTTATAAATACCTCCTAATAATTATTTTATAATAGTCACGATGAAAACTTGTGCGATTTGCAATGATCAGTTTAACGACGGGGTGCAATGTGGGAGCTGCAAGAAATTCTTGGATTTCTCTTGTGCAAGTGTGTCTGAATCGGGTTGGAGAAAACTGGGACCCGACCGAAGAGCACAATGGAAATGTCCTGCTTGTAAATCGTCGACTGCTCTGCTTTCACCGCAACCTTCTGCTTCATTGGATACGGTACTGGGTGAGATTCGTGAATTGAAGCAGCAGCTGCTGAGCTTACCAACCTTAGTCAGCGACATAAGATCGATTAAAGATGAGTTGACCGAGCTTAAGAAAAGTTGTGATTTCTCGAATGGTAGACTCGAAGAATTCGACACCAGACTTGCTGAACTAGAAAAAAAAACCTCCGAGTTTGAGAAGCTTCAGGACACTGTCTCCTCATTGCAAACAGAATTAGCCTCAACTAAGCTTGAGCTTTCTTCGTTTGATCAGCGATCTAGGTTAAACAATGTGGAGATTAAGGGTGTCCCACTAAAGAAGGATGAGAACTTATTCTCAATCATGGACGCTATCGGCGGCAAAATCAATTACAGGTGTTCTAAGACCCAGATTAACTACATTTCGAGGGTGCCCATACATAATTCCAACGAAAAATTAGTGATAGTGAGCTTCCTCAACAGATATATTAAAGAAGATTTTATTGCGGCTGCACGTGCTGATAAGGATCTATCCACCTCTGACGTAGGTTTTCAAGGAGCGCCACAACGTATTTATGTCAACGACCATCTAAGCGTGGAATCCAAAAAACTTCTCAATATGACTAAAATCGCCGCTAAAGAGAAACACTACGAATTCGTCTGGGTGAAACATGCCAAAATCCATGTGCGCAAGAATGTTAATTGCAAAACCTTTATAATAAGAAAGGAATTTGATTTAAACAAAATTGTTTAAACCGCTTTTATTTACATCCAGGAATAATTTGTTGCTTTCCTACTTTTAAAATGTATCGTAGTTTGCACCTCAATTGTTATTGGTTTTGTTTTTGTAAAAGGTTTAGCACCTCTGCACTGCTAATGAGCTTCTATTGTATTCCATATTGCGCTGTTTGTCTTCGAGTTCCAATACTTAATTACATATTTGTCTCGCTCACGCATATACTTGTGATATATTGCTGCTTGCTTGCTCGCATAGTCATGTCCTGCCTAACATCGGATGATTTATACATTCTTGCTAACTTTACTTATTTTTACCCACATAATAAATTCATACCTCTTTTATGCGTAACTAATAACTGTTTTGAAATGAATTGGCAAATTTTATTATTTAATGTTGTTGTTGATGCTTATTCAATTATTGTCGGGTATATGTGCAATGGCTAACAATAGTGAACAGTGTCTTACTGTCTTTTATCAGAACGTACGGGGATTGCGAACAAAGACTGACTCGTTCTACCGTCAGGTTCTACAGAATTCCTACGATATTATTGTTTTAACGGAGACGTGGTTAGTGGATGGCTTGTTAAACTCGGAGTTGTTTGATGATCGTTACTTGGTGTGGCGCCGTGACCGGGATTATTCTATGACTGGTCAAACGAGAGGTGGTGGTGTGCTTATAGCGACGCGTAGGGAGTTACCTGTCACTCCGCAACCGCTCCTGCACTCCTCGGCTGAGGATCTCTGGATCAACTTACGGCTTAAAAATTCGAAGTCACGTGAATACGTGAACCTATATATTTGCACTGTTTACTTGTGTAAACAAAACAAAGGGTTTTCGTTTTCGGAACAACTTAATAACTTCCTGTCCAAATTGAACCATACAGCTCTGAATAATACGTCAGATGTGTTTTTAGTTTTGGGTGATTTTAATATGAGTGGAATCACATGGGCTCCATCTAAGAACGTTTCGTTAGTCCCAGTAAATCCCGCTACTGGTGATGAATGTTTGTTTGCGGACGAGTTATTTACGCTGGACTTTGGACAGTACAATAGGGTAGCTAATGGGTACGGGAAACTGTTGGACTTAGTCCTATCAAATAAATTAGTCTGTGTTAGTGAGTCTGTTGACCCTCTAGTGCCTATTGATCCCTATCATCCTGCGTTATTAATCAAAATTGATATCTTTGAAATACCTCCCCTTGACCATGCGCCGCGGTTGCGTTATATCTATAGCAAAGGCGATTTTGATTCTATAAATAACGAGATTTCTGGCACTAATTGGGAACATGAGTTTTCAATCCGATCAGTGGATGAGTCGGTTGAGTACTTTATAGACACTTTAAAACAGTTTCAAAATAAGTATATACCACAAAAGCTAGTATGTAATAATAAATACCCAGTTTGGTTTAGCTCATCACTCGTCAAAACAATTAAAGAAAAGTATAAATATCTAAAAAAATTCAAGATTTACGGCAATAAATCTGACGAGTTAACTTTTAAATATTTGCGTGACAGAGCCAAGACTATGGAAGCTTCTTGTTATAAATGTTATCTTAATCAAACTGAAAAATCCATTAAAGCTAACCCTAAACACTTTTGGACCTTTGTTAAAAATCGCTACAACTCTAATACTATACCTAATACATTAAATTATAACGATGAATCATTACTCACTGGAGATTCTATTTGTGAAGCTTTCTCATCTTATTTCATGTCGACTTTCCTCAACCCCACTTCATCTAATACTCCCAGTCCACCCCCTGTTTTCCATTTTGATACTAACAGAACTTTATCTGACATTTGTCACATAGAAGTGAATGTCGATGTTGTGACCAGTTTACTTCGTAACTTGGATCCAACTAAAGGTGCTGGCCCTTATAACATATCATCTAAATTTCTAATTAAATGCGCGCCTTCCATTGCCCTACCTATCTCAATTTTGTTTTCCAAGTCTTTGACTCAAGGTGTTGTCCCCAAAGTATGGAAATCTGCTTTTATTACACCCGTACATAAGAAGGGGTCTAAAACAGAGATCACTAATTACAGGCCTATATCCAAGCTGTGCATTATAGCTAAAATATTTGAGAGGATCGTCTATAACCAGTTATATTCCGCCCTTGCTAGCTCGTTCAGCTCCTTTCAGCACGGATTTTTGAAAGGACGGTCTACCACTTCTAACTTGATTTTATTTAATGATTTCATTACGGATTCTATGGATCATGGTAAGCAGGTCGATGTGGTTTACACAGATTATAGCAAGGCATTTGATCGGATCGACCACGATACCCTGATAAAGAAGTTAAGCGACATGGGCATCCGTGGGGACCTCTTGAGATGGTTCTCCTCTTACATTGATAACAGGTCACAAGCAGTAGTACTTAATAATTATATGTCTAGTTGGGTAAACGTGCCCAGCGGAGTGCCTCAGGGTTCGTTGCTCGGTCCTTTTCTATTTGTAGTCTATGTGAACGACATCGATCAGTGCCTTCATTCATCCAAACTATTATGCTTTGCCGATGACATGAAAATCTTTGCCACTATGTCAACGCTCGAAGATAGTCTAGCACTTCAGGCTGACTTATATCGGCTTGAAGAGTATTGTCGAACTAATAAACTTGATCTCAACCCATCCAAGTGTTCGGTGATCACTTACACTAGAAAACGTGCAGTCCTAGCCACTACTTATACTTTGGCGGGCCAAATCTTGCCAAGGTGCAATACTATTCGTGACTTAGGCGTCCATCAAGACAGTAAACTACTTTTTGATACACACATTGACGCAATTGTCAAAAAAGCTTCTAAGCTGCTTGGGTTTATAATACGTCTCTCTAAGTGTTTTACTGATGCTAAAACACTAAAAATATTGTATTGCACTTTTGTAAGAAGTCAGCTAGAGTATGCGTCTCAGATATGGAATCCATGTTATCATAAATATATTGACCGCACGGAAAACATCCAAAGACGGTTCATAAAATATCTTTGTTTTCATCAAAAGATTCCGTATCAGTCAACCGATTATCTTGTACTCTGTAAGAAATATCATCTGCTACCACTGGTAGATCGACGTAAAATTGCAGACTGTTTATTTTTGTTGAAAATCCTCAATAACAATATTGATAACCCTGAGTTATTGTCAAAATTTTATTTTAATGTGCCAAGTAAAGCATTTCGTTTTAATCCACCCATACGTGTACCTCATACATCTTCGAACTATAGGCAGAACAGTTATATTGTGCGCGCAAGCAGAGATTTCAATGCTATATGCAAGGAATATGATTTTGATCCATTCACAATTAGTGTGAATTCAGCCAGAAGGTGCTTAAGCCTCAAATTTTTCAAGTAGCGGTAGGTTAGGTCTATTATTTGTTTTTGTTATTTTCTATATTATTTCTGTTATATAATTGCAAACTAAGTAGTATTGCTTCTCATTGTAATTAAGGCGATGTGTTTTTTTGTTTTTGTGCTCCCACCACAAATTTTATTATAAGTCTATACGTGAGGATTTGTAATTGGCTTTCTGGTGACTATGGTTTCTTTTTTGTTTGTTTTCATAAGCTGTAAGTCCTCCATGTACTAAATAAATAAATAAATAAATAAATAAATATTTTATACTAAGGCATGCATAAAGGTACAAGTCCGAGACGGGCTGCAAACTGCAGACTGCACGCAAGTCGCCATTGGAATAGTGCCTTTAAGGTGTGCACTTTAAAGGTGCTATTCCGACAGCGACTGCAAAACTGCAACCGCAGACCGCAGCCGCAGATCGCACCGCAAGCGATACTACTGTTGCAGTTTGCGGTCTGCAACCCGTCTCGGACTTGTACCCTAATGCTTCACTGCTGAGTGAGACAGAGGAAAACGCTGGCTGCACGGCTTCAAATGATGGGCGTTGTCTTCTGTGTGACTTCGCTCTGCCCTGTTATTACAGGCGCAAACGAAGGCAGGGCAGAGCGAAGTCAAGCGTCAAATGTGGGATGTTTTATCTAATCGGAATCTAATGTTAGTCCGGGAGGGTTGGCTGCATTATTCCCTGCAAGTGGACCCTGCTGCTACAATTTATATCTTACTCTATGCAGTTGTTCAACGTATAGTCTGTCGGATAAATGTGATTAAGGAAAAGATTAAAATCTTAGATTATTGACCATTCGTATATGGATTTATACCATCATGGGACCGTTTTAGACCGTTTCCTGTATGTTTCAATTCATTTCTTCCACAGTTCCTATTCATCGAGGGTGCTGACATCCCAGACTTGGGCTCCCGGCCGGTCAAGATCAAGGAGAGTCTGCGGACTATGTCACCACATGGACAACTGACTACAACCACCAAGACTATATTCAAACAGAACGGTATGTGACAGAAAGTGTAAGTAGTATATTATTGGGCATTCTACCCCACCTCCCGTTCCATCGGCTCACTCCGTTCGCCTCTTTCACTCTCGGTGGTGTAGAATGCCCAATAATATAATTTTTAGGTTTACTTTGATCAACAATAGCCGATTTACGGTTTGGCTCCTATTCCACTACGGCTCACTCCGTTCGCCTTCGTCACTATCGGTGGAGTAGAATGCCTAATAATATAAATGGATTGTCCGGTTTCATTGGTTGCGAATAGTTGCGATTGGGTCCCTGCAAACTTACTTAACGGCTATCTAACTTATAAATAATTGTTCCCAGTCATATAATGCAACATTAAATTCTTACTATTGTAGTGAGAAAGTTGGATTTAGAAACTAAAATAACGGTATGTTAATAATGCAGAATTCAGTGATTTATAACAGTGACTATTTAAAAGACATTCGTAAAATGATTTTCAAGAATTCTAGTGGCGAGATTATTTTTATTCACGATGTTATCGGGCAGATTGATCAGATCAAATCGGACGACGATACAACCCAAACAGAAGACTTAAGCGTTCGAAAGATGCAAGATTCAGTGAAATCTAATTTAGAAAACATTCATTATCTTGTATTCAAAAGCCACGGTGAGGATGCTCGTACATTTGTTCGAGTAAGCAACATGCAAACGGTTCGTGAAAAATAAAACGTTTGTTTATTTGTTAAATTCATGACGAGTTATAAATGTCAATGTAATACATTAATTGACTCATTAATAACAGAACCGTTTCAAGCAGTCACCATGAAATTTGTAAAACAACCACAATCGTTACATGTAAACAAACTCTGTGTTCAGTCTCAGGAGACTGGTTTTCGGCATGGAAAATTATTACCAAAATCGGTACGATGCATCATATGCGGACCGTCAAATTGCGGAAAAACCAATTTACTGATTGGTCTTCTTATACACGAAAATGGTTTAAGATTTCAAAATGTTTATGTTTATTCGAAATCCTTGCAACAACCCAAGTACGTTTTTTTAGAAAAAGTTTTGCAACGAGTACCAGGTATTTCATTTCAGAAATATCATGAAAATGAGCAAGTACTGAGTGTTCAGAACGCAAAACCGAATTCTGTGATTGTATTTGATGATGTTGCTTGTGAAAATCAAAGTAGCATGCGTGATTATTTTGCAATGGGAAGACACAAGTTTATCGATTGTTTTTATCTAAATCAAACTTACAGTAAAATTCCTAAGCAGTTAGTAAGAGACAACGCGAATCTAATCGTACTTTTTAAACAAGATGAAAGAAATATGAGACATGTTTATGAAGAACACGTCAACACTGATATGACATGGATTGAATTTCGTGAAATGTGTTCAAAAATATGGAGTGTACCTTTCAACTATGTCGTAATTAATAAAGATTGTTCCAAAAACAAAGGATGTTATAGAAGTAAATTTGATACGTTTGTAGTCTTTGACTAAGACGAATACCTATATAAGACCATTGCCTGCGGGACATTATTATTCTTCTTACGACACTAAACCAATTACAATCTATTTTACCAATATGGAAAAATCATTGAAAAGACAAATTGTTGATGCGGCAGAAGCTGTAAAGAAAAAAGTACGGAAAATGAGAGATGCTGAGATTGACAACCAACAAGCACTGGAAGCTGTTTTTAAGCCTGTAACAGAACCTCTTAACCTAATTGCTAACACCAGTAAGCAAACTCATCCCCTGCGTGCTAGTGAAGATTTTGTTGACGTTCCGTTTGTCGACAAAACTTCACAGAAAGAAAAAACTGGTAGTGTAGGTAGTAATGATAATAATAGCGATGAAGATGAATCTGATATCAACAGTGACTCTTCTTATCAATCAATAGCTGAAAGCAAACAAGGTTGTGATACATCATCCTGGTCAGTATCTTCAGAAGCGTTAGTAGACATTCCATTCGGTGTTAGAGCAGAAAGCGGGAAACTGATGTTAGGTTCCGCTTGCATATCAGTCAACGATCAATACATTACCGTGGCTGGGTGTAAATACCGAAATACATCTGGTTTAAAACAGTTGCTGCTTAAAAAAGTCGTAGACATGAGCTTGGTTACAGAAAGCGATATGAAGCATTATAAGTCTATGCTACTTGATACAAATGCACATCGTCGAGATTACGATCCAAATAAGCCAATAAAAAGTAATAAAGGACAAAAATATTTGCAAGTTATTAAGCCTCTTTTTAAACTGAAGAATGCAGTTCAGGGAAAGGGTCTGCCGTTAACAAAAAAGTGGAGAAAAGATGTAGATTTTGTGTACTGGGATGATCCCAATGAATTGGTGGAAAGGTTGAAATTATTAATTGCGTCTAGAGATGCTGGAAACACAGGATTAGACAATGAAATTATATCTATTATTGAAGAATTGCGTGAAAGTAAAATTATAAATAAATAAATGTTAAATTTCAAAGGCTCATTTTATCATCAGACTTTCAGTACAGTACACCTTCAACATGAATGTAGATAAATTCGGTCATTATATTCATAAAAGAATGCGTTTATCCGATCTGTTTGAGTTTAATGGAAACGCATTGTTGAAATCAGAAAGTGGAGATTTTGATTTAAAAACAACCAGATTGAGAGGAATTAGATCTCCCATAGAAGCAGATGATGCTGTGAACAAGGATTATGTAGATCATTTGAATGCTAATACCATAAAAGAACTAAATAAACTCATTGGTTCATTACGTTCTCAAATCCTATCAGATGCTCGAGCTTCAGTTCAATCAACTTTAAAGGTAAAGGTACCTGAAGTTTTAACTCATTTGCAAGATAAGTTTTATACCAAAGCAGATGTCGATAAGTTACTTCAAAAAACAACATCTCCGTAATGGCAAAGCAGCAAATCGTAAATGAAATACACAAAGCAGCTCGAAAAAATTTCCTTCGACGTCATGTCATTTTGAAAGGAATCCACGACTTATGGCAAGCAGACTTGATGGATATGCAAAACCTGAGAAAGTACAACAAGGGTTATAATTATATTTTAACGGTGATTGACTGCTTCTCAAAATATGCTTGGGCTGAACCATTAAAATCAAAAAATAAATTTGATGTTGCTCGTGCATTTCAACATATACTGTTTAGCAGCCGCACTAATCCCGTTAACTTACAAACTGATATGGGGACAGAATTTTATAACAACACTTTTCAAACGCTCATGAAGAAGTACAACATTAACCATTACTCATCGTTCTCTACTAAAAAAGCATCTATTGTAGAGAGATTGATTAGAACTATAAAAAATAAATTATATAAATATTTTAGTCTCAGTGGAAACTATAAGTGGTTAGGTCTACCTTTGGATGATATATTGAAGAGCTATAACAACACAAAACATCGAACTATCCAATTTAAACCAATTGATGTGAATAAATCGAATGAACCAGTAATAAAAGAAAATATTAAAAAAATAAACAAATATAATTTAGGTCAGTGGAAGCCTAAATTCAAAGTTGGTGATTGTGTTCGTATAAGTAAATACAAACATCATTTTGAGAAAGGTTATACTCCTAATTGGTCAACTGAATTATTTATTGTTAAAAAGATTAATAAAACCTTACCAGTGACATATTATATAGAAGATAAACGAAAGCAGAACATATTTGGAGCTTTTTATGAGCAAGAACTTCAAAAATCTAACTATCCTGACGTTTATTTGATAGAAAAAGTGTTGAAGAAGAAAGGAAATAAATTATATGTCAAATGGTTAGGTTTAAGCAGTGCAGAAAACAGTTGGATTGACAAAGCAGCAATTATGGGCTAAGATGTTATATAACCATTTTATTTTTTTAATTCTTTCATTATACTTTAAGTAATGCAAGGTGGAGGACTAGTTAATAATATTATTAATAATCTACCATTCGAAGTTCATTTGCCTGGATACAATTATTGCGGACCAGGAACCAAACTACGCGAACGGTTAGCGCGTGGCGACCGAGGTGTAAATAAGCTAGACGAAGCTTGTATGCAACACGACATTGCGTACGCAAACCATACAGACTTATCAAATCGTCACAAAGCTGATTTACAACTACTTAACATGGCTAAACAAAGACTCAAATCAAAAGATGCAGGGAAAGGTGAAAAACTAAGCTCATGGCTAGTGAACAAAGTCATGAAAGCCAAACTGAAGTCAGGATCTGGCGTTAAAACATTTAAAAGCTTAGTTTCAAAAATAAAATCAAAAGTTAAGAAACTCAAACACAAAGATAATAAGTCTTTAATAAAAGCAGCTTACTTAGTTGCAAAAAAGTTATTGCCAAACATCCATCATCGAATTCGGGTACCACGAGTAATACCCGTACCAAAGACTGGAGGAGTTCTACCTTTAATCCCAATTTTCGCTGGTTTATCAGCTTTAGGAGCTCTAGCTGGTGGTGCAGCTGGCATTGCAAAAACCGTTAATGATTACAAAGCAGGCAAACGAAATTTGCAAGAAACAGAACGACACAATAAAGCTATGGAAGCTTTAGTATTGGGCAAGGGTTTATACATTAAACCGTATAAAAATGGTAAAGGACTGTTTGTAACATCTTCAAAAAACTAAAAAATATGCTACCTAATCGTCCTCTAACTAATGTAGACATCCAAAAGTATTCAAGAGACATCCCATATTTCCGTGGGGTCTACATGAAAGATCAGTTACCGAGGAAGCCAACGCATATTGAATGTGGTATCGTGAACTTAGATGATTCTGAGAACGAAGGGACGCATTGGGTAGCTTATGTTAAAATATATGACTATTGTGAATATTTTGATAGCTATGGAAATTTAAAGCCTCCAATAGAATTGATGCGATATTTCAAAAATTGTAATGTTTTTTATAACTACACAAGTTATCAAAAATTTAATACTGTAAATTGTGGTCACTTATGTTTAAAATATCTGTGGACTTTTTGGAATAAAAATGTATTATAAAACATATGCTAGTCTTTTATTTATATCATTTGCAAGATGTCTCTCACTTTGTCGATAACTGGAAACTCATCAACTTTATCTACGTACTATCCTAATACGTTACAACTAGATGGAGAATATGAGTGTGCCTTATTGCATTTTTCAACTTTTAATTCTATTCCAAATATTGATAAAAGTAATAATAAGTTCTATTATGGTATCGATGAAGTTATAGAAATACCGGAAGGTACTTATGAGTTGCAAGATATCGATGATTATTTAAAGTCTGAAATAAAAAATGCGTCAATCAAACTACAGTGCAATAACAATACTTTGAAAACTACTATATACTGTACAAAAAACATAAATTTTACTAAAGAAGACTCATTTAGAAGACTGTTAGGGTTTAATAAGCAAACCTTGAAAGCTAATAAATGGCATGTGTCACAGTCTCCAGTTAACATTTTACCTACGACCGTAGTCAGGATTGAATGTGATATTGTAAGCGGTTCATACATAAACGGTGAACCAAGTCACATAATCCACGAATTTGCACTAAATGTGCCACCTGGATACAGGATCATAGAAATCCCGAAGAACGCAATATACTTTCCAATCAATCAAAACAACATAAGCTGCATACATATCAGGCTATTAGATATAAACAATCGATTAATCAATCTGCGCGGTGAAGAAGTGCAGCTATATTTGCATCTTAGAAGAAAAAATGATTGACTACAATAAAAATGTGCCTCAACCAATAAATAATATCAGTTCTACTCGAACTACCTGCCAAATAAGACCTCGATTTAAAACAAAAATTAAATTAACAAAAGACAATAAAGCATTCCTTAAAGCGATCGGATTGCTAAAATGAATATCTTAGACGTTTTATCCGCCCCGACTTACGATAATACTATAGAAGGAATCGAATTTCATTCCTACAAGCCCTACGTAACAAGTTTCAACAGGAACGATGAAATCCGCATACCTATCAACCAACAAGACTTGTACATACTACCATCAGCGAGCACCCTATATTTGGAAGGAACTGTTATCGTTAGCAAAAAAGACACGAAGGATAAGGCTACTAGTGTCAATTTCACTAACAATGCTCTAATGTACTTATTCCAAGATATTAGGTATGAGCTAAACGGAGTGGAGATTGATAAAATTAAAAATGCTGGAATAACTACAACTATAAAATCGCTCATATCAATGAATGAGAGTGAATCAAAGATGTCTAATGCCTGGGGCTGGAATATTGATGGTATAAAAAATATTAACGGAGGAAGTTTTTCTGTCTCTATACCACTCCGTAATATCCTAGGTTTCGCTGAAGATTTTAAAAAAGTCGTAATAAATAGTAGACACGAATTGGTATTGTTGCGAAGTAACACTAATTTAAATGCTGTAAAACTTAACACTGGCGAAATAGTGGATGACGTTCAGATCAACAAAATCATATGGCGTGTACCGCATGTTAAAGTATCAGACAAAGAAAAAATTAGTTTGTTAAAATTACTAGAAAAAGATCGACCACTTCAAATCATATACAGGAATTGGGACCTGTACGAATATCCAGCTTTGCCTAAAACTACAAAGCATACCTGGTCTATCAAAACTTCATCTCAAATAGAAAAACCAAGATATATTATTATTGGTCTTCAGACAAATAGAAAGAACAATGCAAGTTCAGACATGTCTCAGTTCGATCACTGCTATGTTCGTGACATTAAAGTGCACCTCAATTCAGCTTACTTCCCGTATGAAAACCTAAATGCGAGTTTTGCTAATAACAGAATCGCTTTATTATACGAGCAATATACCAGATTTCAACAGTCATATTACGGACGTCGTCCAGAGCCCTTATTAAACGAGAAACAATTTAAAGATTTGGCTCCGCTGTTTGTCATTGATTGCTCTAGACAAGCTGATAACTTGAAGACCGGTCCAGTTGTAGATGTGAGAGTAGAAATCGAAAGTGATTCGGAAATACCAGATCAAACCACAGCATACTGTCTCATTCTCAACGATTGCATTGTTGAATACAAACCATTAAGTAACATCGTGAAGAAGGTATCATGAAGCCGGATACTGTCATCGTAGAAATCCAAGGATTTAAAGATTTAAAAAATAATTTTATCGTGAAAGAAGTGGCTATCGTAAATCAAGAGCATACACAGACGTTCCTGGTAAAACCGCCGCATTCATTCCATTCCCTTAGTAAAGAAGAAAAGAAGCAAGTGAGATGGTTAGAAAGAAATAGAGGAATTTACTGGAGTGAAGGCTACGTAGACTATATAGAGTTTCATCGCGTCATTTTACCATATTTAGAAAATAAAAAAATTATTACTAAGGGTTTAGAAAAAATTCAGTGGATCAAAGATTTATGTGTTAATTGTGAAGTGATAGATATAGGTGAAAAAGGATGTCCTAATTTATCAAATTTGAAAAAGAAATATTGTAAAAATAATACTGAATTTAATTGTGTAAATCATAGACTGAACTGTGCTTTGAATAATGCTATATGTATCAAGAAATGGTATTTTGACAATAACATTTCTATATTTAATTTATTTTGTTAATAAAAATTCTATTTATTCCATCTACTTGTGGTTGTTTTATTTAAGCATAAGCCTACTACTAACTAACTATGATTCACCTATCATATGAAGCTCTAAATTAGCTGTAGCAAAATAAAGCAATGTAAGTAAATTTGTGTAAACTGTAATGTAAGTAAATTTAATTTCAAGTACATAATAATTTAATACAGTATTCTGATAACAATTAATAAGAACTGGAAACGAATAGTAGGCTAAGTATAATTTTACTACAGTTAATTTGAAGTTCAAGCAATGTAATGTAAAATAAAACATACGTAATTTAAATTATAAATATAATATTTATTACTCCATATTAACTCATACATTTACAGTTTTATAGGTACACATTATCACTTTAATATTACTATTTTTGTAATACATTTATCTATTTTTATTCAATATTTATAATCAATATAACATAAAACGTACATTATATTTTATTTATTTACACAAAAAGAATACGAAAGTACTTAATTAATTTGTATACATACTTCAATCAAAATAAAACATAAAATTAAAATGTAATATTTATAACCACACATATTTACAGTTACAAACTAATAATAGCTACATCATAATAATATTTAATTTATTTTATCATCTTATCTTACAAAACATTGTGATTATTTTAATTAAAATGAAACTTATGTACAACTTACATACAAATTATCTCTATAATATTTTTCGTCTTTCATTTTAATCAGTATTTATAATCAATACAATAAAACTTATACTTATTACATTATGTTTATTTATACCTATAAAAAAGAATTACTAATATTATTTATGTACTTTACACATACTAACTGCTACAAACTAATTATAGCTACATAATAATAATATTTTATTTATTTAATCATCTTAACTTACAAAACATCGTGATTATTTTAATTAAAATGGAATTTATGTATACAACTTACATACAAATTATCGTTACCTATACTATTCTTTGTCTTTCACATAATATTATTGTATTACATTTATTATTAGTTAATATTTGTAATCAATACAATAAAACTTATATTACATTTTATTTATACCTACAAAAAGGAATTACTAATATCTATTAATTAAATGTTTTATTATTTTTACAATTAATATTGTGATCAGATTTAATTTACACAAAACTTACAAACTACATTACTTACTAATAACAATTGTCCCCACAAAGTTTTTTGGAAATTTTATTTATTAATGATTGTGTCTCTTCCATAATATAGTCCACTGGATCACTCACTACGTATTGCGCACTCATAACCACCGCATCATCATTGTCAAGTTCTTGTTGATCACTAATGTTAAACACTTGTATCTGGATCAATCTCAGTCCTTTTTTCTTCTCATTATTAACAACATATGATTGACAATTAAGCTGCTTCCGCTTTTGACCTTCCCGTTTCGCTCTCGGTTTTTTATAAGTAGGCCCTTGTTGGTCAGGTACATGCCAACTCAAGCTTGGAGTTGGGAAACCTTGACCGTATTGCGAAAAGACCAGGTCAGGGGAATCACACATTTTTAATTATCTGAAACAAACAAAATAACAATTAATATAATGCTAATGAATACCTATTAACCTAAGTAACAACATAAATAACGAACTATATGTACTTACAATATTATGTTTTCGATTCGATGATGTGAACTGAGAAGTCCGATCAGTCCAGTCACTATCAGCTAAATGTGACGGATGGATTAATATTGTTATGGTTGTGTAACAGTACTTCAGAAAGCATTGTGCACATTTTTTATTACAAGTTCGAACCTGTTTCCTATGTGCGCACGGCGCATCATGACAGATTCGAGCACCTGACCGGTGTTACGTTTCATACAAGGTTACGGAAATTACAGAAATCTTTTGCAAATTTTCATGTCCGTACAAGTTTGAGGTGGTTCTGTGTGACATATGTACACACATCAAAAAAAGTTTGCGATCACTTTGAAAAATCGAAATCTTTTTTGTTACTGTAGATTATATTATATACGGTAGGTTTTATTTTTTTTAATTTCAAACTGGGTATTTCTATTTAAAGAAAACACACAACAAAGAATTTTTCTTGATAAAGTTCAATTTAAAAAATTATATCAGCTTATGCTAGTGATCGCAAACTTTTTTTGATGTGTGTAGGTATGTTACGTAGGAACACGTGTTAGGTGTTGTATTGCATACTTGGTTACGGAATGCGGTGTGCTTTATCATCAGGAATGAAATGATACAGATATAAATCATATAAAATATTTTATTTCTTACTTAATTCCTAAAAATACATACAGTCTTAACTAACTAAGAATATATACTTAATCTTTTTAATATATAAGTACCTATTTATGCAATTACAAGTATAAACTAATCTTATATAAAATGTGGAGCACCCAATTACATAAAAATAGTTGCATTTCCCCAAGCCAAAGTAGATACCTTGTCAGATAACAGCAGCCGTTTATCATCATTGCTTGATAATGCTATTTTATTTACACGTTGTGTAAAAATGTTGTGTTTTATTGATCTAAACAACACATTTTTTTTGCGAATGACATCGCAATTATACAATACATTTTTATAATCTAACATTTTTAAATTTTTCATTACACATTTCTTTGTGCCTTTTGCTTTCTTTATAGTTTTATCTAATGTTTTAATACAATAAAGTTTTGAGCGCAGTCCTACAAATTCTTTGATAATTTTGCCACCCATTTCGTCCTTAAAGAGTCCTGGAACCTTCTTATTAATAATTGGCAAATCAAATTCATTTGTACAACCGTAGTTGCTGGTATCAAAATATTTTAGAAAGTGGAGCTTTAAATCTTTATAAACATCATTAGTCTGTACATTATAAATTAGGCTGTCTGTGTCAGTGTAACACAATTCGATTCTGTTACCATAAAAAGGCTTTATGGTGGAATAATGGAAATCGTACATGTGACTCTTAGATAGTTCTAATACAGCAAAGCCTATGTATATTGGTTTATTAAGAAGTACGCGTGAAGGTTTCATTTGAATTGCTACTAGATCTTCAGAAAATATAGAAGCACTATGAAAATATGGGCTGGCTATCAATTTTTCAGCACAGGTTGTTTTTTTTGTTTTATTTTTCAAGTCACACCAATTGTTTACTAACTTAACATCTACTCGATGTTCATTATTTTCCAGGGTCTTACCAAAAATACTATTGTTTAATAATTTAAAAAAATCTTGTTCAAACGTCGACTCTGCCTTTTGACGTAACTGTGTGTTTATATCGATATATTGTTTTAAGAAAGAACTTTGCTTAAATATAATACCGCGATGGATCTTTCTCAACACTAAACCATACTGTAAGCATTTTTTTAAATGAACGTAATGAATAACGTAGTTATATTTATCATACAAATTTGGTATTAGCTTTTTATTTTTACCACCGGGTGGCAAGCATTTTTCGGGACAAAATGGAAAGTCATTGTGTTCCATGTGTAAATTCTCAGGATATATTAAATCAACTTCAAGAATGTAACCGTTTTCCGCGTTATCACTGATAACTGTCAAGTTCAATCGTAAAAAATCAATTTCTTGTCTGTCCATAAATCTAAAATCGGAATAGGGCAATGACTGACACATGCTATAACCGTATAAGTTGTTACAGTCCAAATAAATGATGAATGAACTCGGATGGGATGGTTCGTATGTATCTAAATATTTATGATTGGCTTTAACATGTCTTTTGGAACACATACAAACACCTCCTCGAATACCCTTTTGTATCATCCTAAAAATTTCAACATCGCTTATCAATTCTAATCGAACTCCGGTTTTTAAAAGCATAGCATCGAACGAAAGACTTGGAGCGGTGAGATAAAAGGCAGGGTCGAGATTATAATGTCTTTTGCAAGTTTTTCGAAAACTTTCAAATACATCTGTTAACAATAGAACATCTGTCTTGAGATATAAATCCGTGTACATACCCATATTTCGAATATTAAACACTGACCAAACGGATTGAGCGTGTTCATAGTCTTCATCGGTAATTGACTCATTAGTCAATGAGTTATAAAAGTTATTTTTAGTGGGCAAACACGTATGTTCATAATGCTCCCATCGAGACATATAGTCATACGGATACACTCCTTTACGGGTGAGGAGCTCAAATTCTTTTTTGTTAGGAAAATAAGCTTTCAACTGTTTAAACTCTTGTTTTTTCATTGAACTAACCAATCTTTCTAAACTAGTTCCTAAAAACTTGAAAGAATCTACAAATCGAACCTGCATACTTTCCTCTGTGGAAATTGGAATAAATTTTGTGAATGAAATGTAATTTTCTTTTGTTTGAGGTATCAGTTTAATAGATCCAGGGGCTTCACCCAATTCTTTTATGAAAAGATGACAATCATAACCAGACAAATTGTGAAAAAACACAGGCAAAAATGTTGGTACTTTGTACTGTATGTTACAATAACTATGAGCTGCACCGCGATATGTACCAGTCAAGTGACAATGATCGCGGACCCTATCTCCAAACAAAAAGTGTTCACAAATATGACATGTCATAGCGTTTTCAAAGTCTCGAGCATTATCCTCTGTGTAAATCATGGGAACATTATTTTTTAAAATTTTGTTAATTTTTCGTGCATCTTTAAAGAGACTCTTCACAAATTTGGAAACACAATCTGCACCGCGATACGAAACATAACGATTATAGCTATCATCTAGCGCACACGTAATATGATAGCCAAAAGCTACAGGCACATGTCGCTGACGCGTAACAGTGCTCGAGATAGTTGGGTCAGGGTCACAAAATTCATACCGTTCTAGCATTGTTTCAAAGTCTGCGTATATAACAAATGGTACTATTTGCTTTCTATTATAATTCTCAAACTGTATGAACGAACCTTTTGGAGGTAGTTCAGTAGCAACTCCTCCACAACTATGCGAACTAAGATCATCGCATGAATTGAAAAACATTAAGCAAACGTTACAAAAGTATAATTTACTGTGGTGTTTTGTTATTTGATTCTTAACAAGACGTGGTAAATCTTTAATAAGACAATAGTGTGACAAGTCATCGTTTTCCAAATAAAGTAAATGAATCACGTTTCCATTCACGGTTTTTGGTTTGTAAAGCGGACCAATTACAGTATTATTTTTTATACCATAAATATAAATACAAACTCCGGGGTTATTAACTTCAAACCGCACAATGTCCGAGAAACTCAATGGAAATGTTAAGTCTTTTAAGTTCAATACGGTTCGAAAATCCGGGTAAGACGAAACTCTTTCAGGATGACTCTTAACAGGATATAAAGCAGCAACAACGGACCATAAAAAGCAATACTCGTCATTGTTGCGAATATTGACACATGCTTTTTTCGCTTTAATTGCAGCCGGTAATTCGATAAAGCCTGAACCGCGCAATGGTTGGTATTTGTTAATATTGACTTCTAAATGTGAGCTACTCAAGAAAGTCCAACCACTGTCACGGTCCTGAAACTCCTGTAACTTTTTTGCTAACGCATTTTTAACCTGAGAAATTAATGAATCATATTCATAATTCTGATGTAGTGTAAAATTTTTTGTACCAAATGATTTTATTTCCTGAGAATCATTTTTAACCATTAAAAACAAAGCAAAATATTCAAAATTAATTTTCAGACTTATATGTTTTTTGAGAGACATATCTATTAATGTTTTGATTTTATCTCGGATACCATTAAAAAACGGTTCTAGAGAACAGTTCTCATTTAGATCAATAATTCTATAAGAAGCTATACGATTGCGAAAGGCAGAATGAATTACTTCAACACCTTCGCAAAAATGTGAAATATTCCTGTTTTTATGATGTGTACTGCGTAGGTGACCTGTCCAGTGACTGCGCTCAATAGACGTGTTACAAACAGTACAAAAGGCATTTTGTATTACGATTAACGTTAATTATTATTTTGCACTCAAGCTTTATAGGGACTGTAAATGTAACTAAAATAATTTAATTTAAGATTACAAAATTAAAATGTTCTGTGGGTGCCCCAAGGAAAAAAATTAAAAAATTATAATATTTAGGTATAATTAAAATATTTAAAACTTAGCTACCTATTACTTAAAACTAATTTGGTCACTGAAATAGACAGGCTCTGAACTATCAAATAATTCATGAGCCCGTCTCATGAATGCCTGTAAAGTGTCCCACTGAGGACTCTCTTTATTTAATTGCACTTTTAGTGCAACGGCTGCCTTCTTCCACCGATCCTCCCTTACAGTGGAGATTATGTCGGCTTTGTGGTAAACCTTTACCTCCACATAAAAGTCACCGATTACGTCTGCCGTTCTCCGCACCTTGCCGTTTGCAACGCGGCTCAGAAGGGAAGATCCTAGGTCCCCGCTGGATGTCGCTGGACGATCTGGGATGTCCTCTATCCCGAAGAGGTCTGTGTTGTGACGTTTCTTACTGTAAAACAATTTAACATATTATTTATAGTACCTAATTATTATCGACATCTTATTCAGAACTGTAGTTTATTTATTTTATTTAATTAGGTAGGTACACCAAAAGCATACATACATTTTACAATCAATAGAAAAGGTACATAGAAAAGGTCTGATACATATGCCAATTACAGGTATACACAACATTTACCACCGAAGCACACAAACAAGTTTAAGGCAACATATCTCACCAAGGACACTGTACGAAGTATAGGTATTGTATTTAAAATTTATTTCATTGCTCTCTACGTTGCAGATCTAAGTTTGCTACCGATGTGCATTACACTTCAATTGAAAACAAAAACGTACATAAAGAAAAAAACAGTAATAGTAAATTACCTTGATTTTGGTTTCGGAGGCTTGTTGCAGCTTTCAGTCTTGCGCTTCGTTGTCACTTTCTTCTTGGCAGGTTGTGCCTTTATCTTCTCGTCAGCGGACTGGTATTCAACTTCGGAGTCAGACCTAAAATCGAACACAAATAAAAATTAATAAACCTTATACCTACTAAAACCATAATTATCTAAAGAACGTTAGAACAGGGACAGGGAACATTGAACAATAGATACAGGGTCACTAAAATGACCTTAATATAATTTAAGTAATTTTCGTACTTAATATGCACTTACTTACATTTTCAGAAGTCGGTATTATTATCAGGAGTATAATAATAATATAATGTTGTTGGCAGCGTTTGGCACTGGAAAGCACTGGAGCACTGAATGTAATTTTTTACCTAAATCGATTGGTTTATATTCATAAAAAATACAATTTCAGCAAAAATTATCGAATTACTAAATTAAACCTTAACTGTACGGCTTACTGTTGTATTAATAATTTATGTCAGTTACGTCAAATTAAATCGTAATGATTGAATCCTCATTTCGCTAAATTGCAGTATTGATGTAAGAAATGAAATATAAAACCAACGTTTTATCCGCACCGACAAAGGTGAAGCCGATACCTGGATGTCGCTGATAATTACTACAATAGATATTTTATTTAAAGTATGTTTGTTTAATACGTCTTGATATAAAACTTTGCATGACATCACAGTCGTGAAATTAATAAAATCGCATTTTTTGAAAGACATAAATTATGATGTATCTGAACACAGAAAATCCAAACTCAATTTGATTTGTGCATAACAATCCAAGTGAAGAAATTCACGTCAAAAAGTTAGTTTAATTTTATGTTGCAGTTAAACTCTGAATGGATTAAAAAAATATGTGTACTATATAATACTTTACACACTAACTGGCTCCTACAGACACATATTTTGTATTTACTTATGTGTATGTTTAATAATTATATACATCCAGACCCGAAACAATTATTTGTAAATGATACAATAATTTGTTTCGTGCGGGAATCGAACCCGCAACCCATTCGCAGAAGCTAAGCGCTTACCCACTGCATTAAATAGGTTGTCAAAGGTATTGATTAAATTAAGGATATGTTGCTGATAAATTCTGAACATAGAAAATATTAGCAAGAGTAATAAGTGTTATCTACATGTTTGTATTTTTTGTTAAACTATAAATAGTATTTAGAAAATTTTATCAAAGACTAATTTTTATTACATATTGCAACATGCACGGCGATCGTCTTACTTCTTTTACATAGAAGTTATCCACACACACAGCTTTAGCAAAAAAGTTCGAACAAGCAAATTAATGCATGATGCAATTTTGCAGTCTTTGAAATTCTAAAGACTCGCTTACACTTGTATACGGCGAATGCTTGATATCATTATTTCCGACGCCCGCGCCGTCGTCAGATCCAAGTGCCGAACGGTGTGTGGTGCCGTTTTGAAAACGACCGTATGAATGGATAAGCACCTTAACTCAGCGCAACGCGTTTAGCAGAGCACGTAGTTCTAGTTAGTGTACTGGTTGTTAACGTGTAAGGTAGTATCGCCTGTATGAATTAATTAGATTAAAATTTGGATGTCCTTGGTGCCTACTCCGGGCCATAGAAATAGAATGCGCGTGTGCCTGTAGGTGCATGCTATTTCTTGCTCTGTGAAGAGACATGAGTCAATCCGTCCCAAACTTTAATTTAATATATACGGTATCCTAAAGTTCAGATGTCCTTGGTGCCTACTCCGGGCCATAGAAATAGAATGCGCATGTGCCTGTGGGTGCATGCTATTTCTTGCTCTGTGAAGAGATATGAGACTATCAGTCCTGAATTTTAGGCTAGCGGTTCAGACAGCGAGCGTCGGTGTTTATTTACGTGTGAGGTAGTATCGCCTGTATGAATTAATTAGATTAAAATTTGGATGTCCTTGGTGCCTACTCCGGGTCATAGAAATAGAATGCGCGTGTGCCTGTAGGTGCATGCTATTTCTTGCTCTGTGAAGAGACATGAGTCAATCCGTCCCAAACTTTAATTTAATATATACGGTATCCTAAAGTTCAGATGTCCTTGGTGCCTACTCCGGGCCATAGAAATAGAATGCGCGTGTGCCTGTGGGTGCATGCTATTTCTTGCTCTGTGAAGAGATATGAGACTATCAGTCCTGAATTTTAGGCTAGCGGTTCAGACAGCGAACGCGCGTGTTTAATTAGACAATTTGACAATGTAGTAGTGAGTGTTGAAACAGTAAAATAGTGAGTGCAAAGCGAATAGACCTCAAACCATGCCGAAAATCTGCTGCTGTTGATCAAGGTAAGCCATCGCCATCATTGAACATTTTACCATACCGAGAGTAACGAAGTAGTGGAATAGGAGCCAAACCGTAAATCGGCTATTATTGATCAAAGTAAATCTAAAAATTATATTATTGGGCATTCTACTCCACCGATAGTGACGAAGGCGAACGGAGTGAGCCGTAGTGGAATAGGAGCCAAACCGTAAATCGGCTATTGTTGATCAAAGTAAACCTAAAAATTATATTATTGGGCATTCTACACCACCGAGAGTGAAAGAGGCGAACGGAGTGAGCCGATGGAACGGAAGGTGGGGTAGAATGCCCAATAATATACTACTAGTGTATTTAAATAATAGAAATTTTACAAAATCTATGTGGGCCTACATCAAACCGAATATGGTGACTTGGACATACTCAGGATCTGATATCCAATTATGATATGCCTAATTGGGACCACCAAGTCAAGTAGGGAATTGTTCTGGACTTGATCTGATCTGCACATAGAGTCACGGCTGATAGGGACCGGTCATCGCTGTCATTTTCTGCAGACAATGCGGACTCCTTTTGTCAGACCTCATGACCGCTAGTTTGTTGCAATAACTACCTCATTCTGACTTACCTTTGAACTAACCTAGTATTAGACTAGACTTTACCGTGCCCGACTGGGAAACTCACACTGACTTACGTATATTTTTAACCTCCTACACGAAAACAGGGGTGGTATGAGTTTTTCTGTGGCACTGCAGCTTTCAAACGGATGATCCGATTTTTATAGGTTATTTTTTTGTTTTAATCTGGTGTTGAATGTTTATATGCTGTGCTTGATGATGACGACATCAAACCAATAAAAGTAGGGGGTTTAAAAAAAATTGTTATTGGAATTTTGAAAGTCAGTTCGTTGATCCAGTGGTCGCAAGCGCGAATGCTGAGCATGAAGTCCTGAGCTCAACCCCCATTTCGGGCAGTGTTTATTTGGTTTTTCCGCGTGGAATTTCTCAGTAGCAGTCCAGAGTCTGGATTTGTGCCCGGTTGATGGCAATAGGTTTGCCCCCTATTCGGTTGTCCCATTTCAAAACCTAGTAAGGGACACTTTTTATTGCATAATCTTGCTAACCTAGAAAGTCTACCAAATACAAAAACACCAGCGTTGAAAACTCACATAATAAGCAGATATATTTAAGCATCGATACCACTAGGTATGGCACTTACTAAAGTGCCATACACTGCCTCTGATCATTTTAAAACCTAGTAAGTCACGTTAAACACTTGGTTTTACCTAACATAAATACTTTTCAAAGGCTGACCGATTTAACGTTTATGCACTCTGCTGTAAAATTTCGTTTTAAGCCTTAGGTACTAGGTTTTGAAATGGGACAGCCGTATTACATGGGACTAAAAAATTAAGGGGAAATGAGGGTGTACTAAATTCCTCTGCTCAGCCCTTCGGGGAATACAGGCGTGATGCTATGCTATGTTTTATAGTCCTGAACCTTTAATGTACGTTTCAGGTCACGACAACTCTCAACTAACAGAGTCGGCGCTCCGCGAGCTGGAGCTGAGTCCGACCAACGCAGCCAACAAGTCCACACTCATCATACACTCTGTGCAGAGGGTAGGCACGCGTATAGCATAAATTGATATAAAACACCCCTGTTGTACTGGTGGCAAATTAGATAAGTATACAGGGAAATAACGGCATTTGTATTTTAATAGAAATTTTGCGTGTGCGACGACGTAAAAGTACAAAGACGGTATTAAAAAGTAAGTCTTGTTGTAAGCGTGCTTGGAAACGATATCACAAAAAACGCTTTCAAAATGTCAACATAGTTTTTAATAACATTTTTAAGATATACAAAATGTAGCTTGTTCCACAATGTCGGTTAACTCTTATCAGGAAAATATAAATGACTGTATGGCAGATATTCTATAGAGAAACTGTCAAATCGCCAATATTTTTATCTTTCAAGACGGAACGAGGCCCTATATAAATCGGCAGTGCGTGAATTATCCAAACTACAATTGAGATTATCACATGAGAATGGTTTAGTATGGGCCCAAGTTTTGCACTCAGTCGTCTGATCATTATAAATTATTAAGCACACAAAAATATTAAAAGTTTCCTTCGTAGTGCATAGATGTCGCTACTTGCCTGTATACTTATCTCTTTTGCCGAGTGTACTATGAGTTCTTTTTATAGTCGCACAGACACTGACTGAAATATAAGTAATAATGAGATATTACTTACTTCCTATGGCATGTTGCGTAGGGGAACGAAGGATATGAAACTAATAAAAATTAAAAAAAAAACAAGCACGTGGGAATTTTCAAATGGGACAGCAAGGGCAGCTACCTTAACCGTTTTAGCTACAGGAAAACGTTCTTAGATTGCAAACAGCATTCACAGATTTTGAAAAAAAATATGTAAGTATGTCAGCGTAAAAAATCTTCTTTCTTAGCCAGTCTAACTAAAAAAGACCTGTAAAAGTAATTAAAAAAATCCTATTTACAGAATAAATCATTTCAGTCAAAGTTTAAAAACCGCAAAATATGCGTGAGATAAGTTGGGCAACGACTTTCAATTGAATTTTATTACTTATTAAAAATGATTCGTTCCTCTAAACAACGCCATTTACATAAACACTCTATGTAAATAGTGTGTCCCCATATATATTAACAAGTTTTTGGTTTCTTCCATTGCGTGCGTGTGCTGTGATAACATAGGAACCGAAGAAATCTATCAAGGTGAGTTGTTTTACTAAAATTGTTTACATTTTACTGTTATTTAGTGTGAATATTAGATTAGGATTGAGTTTGGTCACATCCTTATAAGTAAAAAAAAATATGTGCGCCACAGAAATATTTTTTTTTAATTTAGCTGCGATAAAAAACTAAGAAAAAAAAATACGTAGAGTAAAAATGAATATGACGTATAAAAAAGTTTAGAGGGACTATTGAATTATAACAATGAAAAGAAATGATTAAAAAAATGTAAGTAGACTCTTCTAAGTTTATGTGGAAATAAAAAAAACTATGGAAAGTATAGAAACATGGTTTTAAATATGAAATGAAATATGAAATCGATTTTGAATTTCGCTATAAAATATACAAGGTGTTAAAAAATCAACTCTAAGAATTTCATGGGATTACTCGGTATCGGAACAACTTTTGTTCTACAACTTTTCGAAATTCACGTATTTTAATTATAACTTTCTAAACAAATCAAAAAAAAATTGATTTGTATGGACAGGCATAAAAAAAATTGGCGAATTTCGAAAAGTTGTTGAACAAAAGTTCAATTTCCGATACCGAGTAACCCCACAAAATTCTTAGAGTTGATTTTTAACACCTTGTATATTATGTTTAGCGAAATTCAAAATCGCTTTCATAAACCATACTATAGTTTCTATAAATCCAAACGAATGTTATTTTCGTTTTTTTCTTAATTACAGAAATTCGCTTTTCAAATTCTCTGTGTTTATTTTACGTGACTGTACAAGTAGACAAAGAGAATGTAACTAGTACAAGTAGATTTATTTCATATTTTCGTCTGTATTGTCTTATCTGTGGTGTAAGTAGGTACTTAAAAACTTAAACCGTAAACATTGAAAAGAAATAAGCAATTATAATTTAATAGTGCTTTAGATTATTAACTAAGATGTTGTGCGCTAACTCTGCGTTAGTAATTAACGCTTAGATTAGCTTTCAAGCGTCTCAGATGACCAGTTAGATAATGTTATACAATAAGTTAATTATTCCAAGCATGATCATTTTATTTTGGAAGTTATTTTGTGTCAACACATTTTTATTGAAGCTAACCGATAATGGGTTCAAATCCCTAGATTTTTTGCATGATAAAGAACATTTAAAAATCTTAGTCAGTTTTGCTAAAAAAAATTAGGTACTAATTTTTTCAATGACAGTACTGACACAAAGTAACTCCCAAAAGCCCGTGTGCCGTGTTGCCAAACTAACCCTGCAAAAATCTACCAAAAAAGGTTGAAATAACCGACTCGGGGAAATTCATCGAAGTGGAGAGAGCGGAAGCAGATACCGAAGTACCTCAAGAGAGTGGTAACATTGATGAGAGTGAGAGTGAGAAAGAGAAAGCGGTGACGGTCAGTCCGAACGCGTCGCCTGGCAAGACGGTGCGGATCAAGGAGAACGGTGCTAAAACTAATGGCGACACGGAGGTAAGGTCTTGTTTGTGGTTTTTTCTCCTTTTTTTTTACTAAAACATTAACTTTTTTTGTGCACCGGTATGATAGTTTTTATAGTATATTCTTTGGTGTTTTTTTTTGTTACGATTATTATTTATGATTTCGACACGTCTTTTAATATTTAATTCGACGCTCAAAAGCTTATTTCTCTATCATAAAATAGTAATTTATCTCTAAATTCGAAGTCAAGTAAAATTTAGTCCATTATGACGTATTTACTTAAAATTATTTTTGTGTTTGTCAAATTTATTTTTTCGTTGATTTTAAACCTGTATTATTAAATATTTTTTGCATTTAATCATTTATTTTCTTACAGCAGGGCGACTACGTGCACCAGCCGAATGAGAACCCCCCAGAACCAGCGCCTCGCAAGAGAAGGAGGGACTTCTTTGGAACTATTAAGAGAAGGTAATTAAGAACGTTTTAAAAATAGAAGACAAATAGTTTGTCCGGCTCTAAAATGTGGGAGTAAATACCGCCAACCGGCGAAAGATATACTGGGGTCTAGCCCTTCGGCGTAACATAATGTTTCACCGAAAATAAACGAAGCATAATCAACCCATTACTGTCGCACAGTTTTGCACTGCTCAGGCCTCTTTTGAGAATGAGAAGGGTTTACGCCTTAGAGCGATTACACACTGCATCCGATCCGAATCCGTGAAAATACCGATCTAGTGTAAAAATTTCGGACCGAATTCGGATGTTGCTTACGCACTATTCCGATCTCTGATTCAAATTCAAACAATTGAGGGGCCATCTTTGGCATATCCGTTTGGCGTCTGATTTGAATCCGAGGTAATGCGAAAAGCGTACAAACATTACTACGGCTTCTTCGGTCCGTCAATTGTTCTTCCGAATTAGAAACTCACGGATGACGGAAAGAAATCGGATGAGGGATGCCGGATGTCATGGAAATTTGTATGTATTACGCCGCAGCGGCACCGCTCAGGAGCTGCACCGCATCGTGTGGCTTCTCCCTAAGTCCATCATGGTCTGACGAGGGTTGGCGGACTAAAAGTTACTTAACACAATTTTGTATAAAACATTGCAGACTGGGCCGGTCCCGCACTCGCGGCGCATCGCTAGACCTCACTGACTCAGAGTTAGAGAACCAGAATCGCATCCGCAGCATCAGTGCTGAGAGGAACGCACATGGTAAGTTCTATTATCGGCGTCTACAAACAAAAGTTGAACAGTTCAGGTATCGTTACAGGAACGGTGGGCTAATTCAGGTATTTTTTTGACGCAACTTACAGGACTCTTGCAGGTTTCTTGAATCGCTGTCAAAATGTTTGGTTTTTTTTTTCGTCAAACAATTTGTCAGTTTTTGTAAACGAAAACTGTATTATTAATAAATCCAGCACGATTACTGCACATTTACAGCTTCAAAAAAATACCTGACTTACCCAATTGTACGTGTATGACTAAACACACATCAGCATCAATTGGAATTTCACTCATAGAAAATAGGAATTTTATGAACATACGTACCTACGCATCATCATTATCAGCCCGTATCATCATTCTCAGCGGGTATGAGTAACTTCTTTGTATAAATCTGCTCTCGTCACCACCAATCGCATCCAGGTCTTCCCTGCGATCGCTGTAATATCGTCAACCCATCTGACTGCTGGGTATGCATTGGTATGCGTACGGTAATGAGTACGCATGCTTTTATCGTTGCGCATCGATTAAGCTTTCGCATTCGTCAACGCACTTACGTGTGCTGTAGAATGCTCTCGCAGCTGAAAACAAACGGTTTGATCGATGATGCGGAAGTGTTTTAAACCATCCAATTTTTGAGAATTGATGCTAATTAATGTGTGTGGTTTTTTTACCCTCATAAGTCTGAAACCTTAAATAGAGTATCGAGGATATCTTTTTGTCATTTTAATAATGCTTTATTTTTAACACACAATCTTCATCCCAACAGAGAAAGCGTTATCCATCCCAAACAGAAACGTGTACTCAGCGGGCGCGTCGCCTGCGCAGTCCGGAGACGAGTCCCGGACATCTAGGAGGTATGGTCATCATTCCATTACATTGTCAGGTCATGCGGCTAGGGGCACGGAATAATTAGACGTGGAGTGTTCATGAATTCGAATTAGAGAGATGCGCGGGAGAAAGAAAGGACGTATAGTGCCACCAGCTTAGCTGTTCAGGTTGATAAAATTGGAACTAAAGCCGCCTTAACCATTTTGAATGTCATCTCAATATCACGCTTGTCCAGTAGCGACACTGTCAACTGAATGACTAATTTATTGGCACTATAGGTACTGTAGCCTTATACTAGTGTACTACAAATCCGATATACGGCTTAAGCCGTTTGCCCGCATATTATCATTCCATTTCCTACTACTTTGTGAATAGGATCTAAGCTACTTGACCAGTTTGCATCAATTTGATAGCCTTGAAATGTTGTCTATGACTTACAGACTTCAGGGCGCTTACCATGACGTCTTAAGAAAACGTTCAAATGCCAGCCAGTCAATATCCGTTCAAAAGCAGGCCTGTTTCTGAATCGCTAAAAATCGTACCATGACAGTACAAAAGGTGAACGACTATTCAACCAAGTTGAACGGATAAGCTTGTTTATGGTACGAAAAGTCTATACAAAAAAAACAGGTGAACGGATTTCGTAAACGTCAACGTAGCAGGCCTGCTACAGGCCTGCTATAACGATGTCATAGTACAAAAAAGCAGGGCAGTTCAACTTCCAGGCAACTTCTGCCCTGCTTTAAGAGGTCATGGTAAGCCCCCAGTTAAAAATTAATAAGTAATTCGATAAAAGACGTAGAATATTCATTTTCATAACTACTTTTTTTCGACACTTAAAATTCAGAATAGATCAAAAAACAATACCCAATCAATAATCAATTAATTAAAACATAACTGTGAGTCATTTTAATTGTACATTTATCACCTTATCTCGGTGGCGGGGAATATTTATGTATGTACCTAGAAAAGGGCTTCTGGAAAATGCTGAAATGTCATTAAATTTCATGATCATCCACTTCTACATGGTTTGAGTGAGGAAACATCTTTATGTCGAACATTATTTTTTGTATACCGTATTATAAAAGTTTTAAGACAAGATCAAATATATTTTCCTTCATCGAAAAACGAATATAAAAAGTAGGTTTGGAGACAAATACGGCCACAATCAACATTTTTGCGGCTAAAATAAAAATAATGACTTCTTTTATTATAGAAACTTAGATTTTAATAACGGAGTTAACTTAACAATAACCAATTGGCCCAATTGCCAAAGCCCAAGCTTATAAAAATATTTTAAAACAAAATGTTTTAAAAGTATTTTAAATTATGCTTGGGCAATAATAATTCGAAGTGTAGTAGACGCTTGGCAAGACTACATTATTCCTAATTTTTAACAAAATATTATTTCAATGATATATATTTTTAGATACTAATAACTTCACCGCTTAACTAAAATAATGCTGTCTTGCCATAGAAGATTATTTTTTAAACCAAAGAGTATGGCAACATCGACACTAATAAAGGATTTTTCTCTTTTTTCCATCTGTCAACACTCACATGCGCTGGGGGTAATGGCACTCTGCAATCTGGTAACACCGGTTTTTCATACTAAACTATTTTTACATTACCTACATTATTACATTGTATGCTTGAATGAAAATGCTTGATTTTACTATAAAAATGTATTGATCTATGCTTGTGCACTATTTTTTTTGCATTTTGCGTATTTTTTTACCGAATTATGTTTGTCTTTAAAACCTATCCTATATACTATTTTGCTCTAATTTCCCTTATTTATCCTCAAAAATATCTTATTAATTTTGTATTCCTCAAATGTATCCTCTTTTTTGTCATTTTCCCTCTCACCAATTTGATCCAATATTGGTGATCTCATTTATCTTTCAATCCTGCATGAAATTTCATCACTTTCCTAATTTCTACTACACCCAACCTTACCCTTCCCTACCCAACCCAACTGCGGACAAAAAATATTAAACCCAAAAGGTCATCTCTCAGCGAAGTCTCCGGATTCAGTACCGCATCAGCCCGGACCTTCATCCACGAGGCTTCGACCTTGGTTCTGGAGACTATAGAAGCTGGTATCAAGAAGCACTATCTGGTGCCATTGACTATCGCCCAGCGGTCCAGGTGGCGGCGGAAGGGCATCAAGCTTCATATTTATAATGAGCATACGTTTATTGCTAAACATCTGAGTGGGTGAGTTGAGATACCTTTAATTTCTAGTTACTTTTTTAGGAACTATTTTCTTTGCCACATAAAATTAAATTATTCTTTAAAAATGATGCTAGATAAAGAGCAAAGGACATCTGCCATCATATTGGATAATTATATCAAAAATCAACGTGGAGGCTTCAAAAATCAACGTGTTCAAGATATATGAATCGGAACAGTTATTAACGATCACGAGTCAACATTAACCTAATCCCGTTGATCTCTCGTAATAGCATAAACAGGCTTGCCAGATCACATTCTGTACTGCGACTTCATTCACCGTGCGACATCGCGCCTCATCTAAACTGATACTAAGTCCTTCATTCTTCATCCACAGTGGCACAGTCTGCGAAGTGTGCAGCAAGACAATAGCGCGGCGGCTCGGCAAGCAAGGCTACGAGTGCCGCGACTGTATGCTCAAGTGCCACAAGCACTGCCACGTAAAGGTGCCCGGCAACTGCCCCAGATCCACTGTACACAATATGGAGCTGTAAGTTGAAACTAAAAGTTCTTGCCAACTATTACGTTCAGGGAAATAGTAGTTCCCAGTCTAGAAAGTGTTAGTAAAATGCTATATACAAGGTACCATAGGTCCACCGTGCACAAAATGGAGCTGTAAGTAGTCACTAAAAGTACCAGTAATACCGTACAGGTAGAATTGAACCTTTTTTATAGCCTGCAAAATGCTCCATGACCACAAAGTATGAAGTCACTTATAACAACAAATAGAAACTACTAGTCTCCAATTGTCTGTGCATTGTTTAGAGCTGAAAGTTGTCACTATAAAGCACCGATAATACAAGATATAGAGATATTATAGTACCAAGTATTCTACCGTAGCAGACAAGGATTAAACTCAACGTACAATTCATGATTGAAAAAGACGGACCCCCCAACTCCTGAAAATTCAATCACGGAATTTGTTTACGAATTTTTTGTTGTTCAAACTTATTCTTTATAAATCATTATTATTCATTTCAAAATTTAACAATATTCTATATTATTATTACAATCATCTAAACTGAAATTAATTACCATTATAGCAGAAATCGATTAACAGGCAACACTAACTCAAAAAATTGGCGCCTTAGCTATTTTACATTCATTTTTCATTTTCTACTACTATTCGCCGTTACGGTAAGTGATTAGTTATAAATTGGACTCTATTTTACAAAGTATGCCAGGTATTTTTAGTAGAAAATATTTACACTAAAAAAAATATTATTATGTGAAGACATTTTGAAATCTCGATTAAAAATTATTAGTAGCCTTCCATAATTTTGACATCAGTACAGTCAACTTGGGTAACTTGATATTTCAGGGGTTTTGGTAATATTTTTTTTTAGTCTATAGTAATCTTTCCAATTAAAAAATATTTAATCGGGATCGAAACATAATTAATTAAAATCGGTAAAAGCAGATCGAAGCAATAAAAAAATTAGGAAACTTTTGCTTCTTATTTCATTTTGGCGGGTTGTTTCAACAAAGACGGAAAAGATACCCAGATTGACTGTAGTATTTAATCTTTTTAAAATAACTAGCTACTTAAATGTTTTCACTATCTATATTTTTATAATATTTAAATACACTTTGATGTTTTATAGTCCTCCTATTCTGTTCGAGGACCAGTAAAGTTTCAAGGTGTGTAATAATAATAAATAAGGACTTGTTTCAATATGCTTGATATTTTTTATGAATATCAAAACACTGCAGTCATCCTTGCTAAAGAAGAAAACAACATTTTACATTCTTCATTGCTTGGACTGCAAAAACATGCCACTACCGCTAAGGTACATAATTATTTGGACCTGAAAAGTTTCGTAAAAAAAGCATTCTATAAAATACACTCGATGAATGTTTTTTCTGAATTTGAACATGGAACAAAAAAAAAATAAGTAAGACGTTTAAAAATAAAATAAGTTTTTTTAAATATGCTCGCATTTATGCTGCGAATTTAAAAACAAAGATTAGGTTTAAGTTCAATTTCAGAAATAAAATTTCGTTTATTTTTTTGAAATTGTATAATAGTTAAAAGTTCAATCTGATATTGGTTCAAATAATACACTCTTTCTTAATTATCAGACTGAAATCGTACAAAGCCTTACCACGTTCACAAAACACAATACCTACTTATAATCTTTCATAACATCTGTAGTTACACTAGTTACTGTAATTATAACATATTCTAATTATATTTGATTCGAAACATAAGCTGCTAAGGCTGCCTTTTTTTATTTATTAAAATAATTATAAAATAATAAGAATTGAAGCTTATGGCATTCGAACATTCATTATATTTTATACTTTTATCAGAAATCTATTACCTACTCAAAACTGAAGAAAACTAACAAGATATAAGAAAAAAAATGACAAAAAAATGTGTAAAAATGTCAAAAACATAGAAAAAAATGTCTAAGAATTAGAAAAACACAAACCTTCTGATAAAAGTAAAATTGCATTTTACAGTATATCTACACGCAAAAACCTAGTAATATTATTTAAAAAATTGGGACCCGACTAAAAATTGGATTTTAACATAATTAATGATTGATTAAAAATTCAGTCTAACTGCATTGGGATAAGTCTTACTTTTTGTTATCTCAATTAACTGATTTGTAAAAAGCAAATAAATAAGTGCAACACAGGCTGATATTTTTTTGCAAAAAACATTGGGTTCGATGCGCAGGTAAACGTTCTGCTTTTTCAAAATACTAAAAATGCAGTTTTTATTTTCTCCAATTCGAGTTCACGTCTCCTTTGACGACTTTCATCATCTGAAGATTTATTGTTTTTGTAATAAAACCCAGGCTTTATTTTCAAGTTATGATAGCTGCATGGGTCCGGGTGGCCTACCCCTTTCCAAAGAGAATGTAACTATAGGTGTAGCGCTTAACTGCTAACTAAAACTTATCTTCATTATATTTATCACGGGTATAGCGAGATAGTTCGGACACGATGTCGTATGTCACCCCTCCCGTGCCGCTCCCATACCGCAGGCACTGCCTCAGTTAAGCGCTAGACCTATAGTATCCCTTTCGTGGAAACTCGTGGAAGCTCTTTTAATGCACCCACCCTACTTGTAGATACAATTTTTGTGTAGGTTTAAATTCTATTCATAGAACTGCAAGTGCTAGGGTACATTATAAAAGCCTACAAAGTTAACAGGAGGGTACCCAATTCATGCAGCCGTCTGTAATTAGAAAACATTACAAGAGTCGCTTACAATTTTTGGTCGGTTCATAAACCTTATTCATCTATGCTGTATTGCTTATATGTATTTTTATTTTCAACGCTGCCAAAGGTCCCATTCCCATAGCTTTGGAAATGGAAGGTACTCGTTTAGTTTTTATCATTTTTTAATATTTCTATAGCTCCCACTAGCTCATCGTTCGAGTTTTTGAACAGAAAAATCTGTTTTACGAAAGTTTTTAAAACAAAACAAATATTTAAATCTGAACGAAGTTTTTAAAAGAAAAAGTACAAAAAATATTTTTTTGCCCTTGGAGTCTACTTTTCTCTTCTGTTGTGTGTGTAAAAACCTGTCTTTTGTTTTCAGACATGGTTATGTATTGTCATTTCAGTAAACTTATTCTGCGTTACTCACGTTTTTTAATTCAACATTAGCAGGATAGTAATAAAAAATCGAAATTCTGCATCTGTTCAAAAGCCCGAACTAAAGTTTTGTTATTTTTGAGGCTGGCAATAAACGCGCGCCATCTATCTCCTAATAAAAATTTGAGCACCCATTTTATCAAATTCTTTCTTAAAATTTCGTATACCTACACATATTATTAAAATAACATTATTCAAAAGTTTTAAAGCAAGCAATCGCAAAAAAAGCAAAATACAAACTCCTGGAAATAAATGAATTAAAAATTCACATAATCATTTATATCATTATAGCTTGCTTTGCTTATAAAACCCACTATCATAAGAATATAAAAAATTCATGATAGTTTTTCATCATAAGTTAGGTTTATTAGATTTTATATTGATTATACAGGGTGTAAAAAGCAAGCGCCATCTGGAAAGACAACCTCAAATATTATAAATATGTAATTTTATTCCAATTATGGAACACTATTTTTTATATTTAAAAGTAAGAAGAAATGCATTTATTGATTTCTTTAAGTCGCTAAACAAACGCATCTAAATATTGTCCTATAATTTTATGTTACCGGTCGATATTGTTAATAATAAGGAAAGCAGTCCTCCTCGACACGGCGCGTATCGTGAGGAGGTTCCTGTCTCTGGAGCCCTAACCACCAGTAGCTTGGACCCTGCTCCCGATGCCGGTGGACCCCTAGTTTTTATATTTTTAAAAGTTTTTTTTTGTATTTTTTATAATGAAATATTTAAAAATGTAAGTAATTTATAAGTATAAAGATGAATAAAGGTGATGAGGATCAAATCTCTTAAAATAAACATTGTCTTAGAAGAGGACCGTAAAATCTAACATTGACTTAGGTACATAACAATTCAATAAGAGATCATGAACATCTTGAAACTCCTTCGATTTAAGACACAGTATTTGTTAGAACGATTAGATTCTTATAATTTAACGTATCAATCGGTGCCTTTAAATTATCCTGACAATGAAACTTTATAAAAAACACCAACGCGGTTTTCTTATATTTAAAAAATAAAATAAGTAGTCTCTTTGCGTATAATTTGTGATCTCCAATATTTAAGGTACCTACTGTCCCTTCAGATGGCGTTTCTTTATTCCACCCTGTATAGTAAACTGTGAAGATTGGTATCTTTTTGATCTGCACTTAAAAAAAAGTTTTTTTTTGCATAAATATTTAAAATTAAAAACACGGAAGAATTAGTGCAGATCAATAATAGCCATTCAAAATATTTATGTACTATTTAATAAATATGATTATTAGTTATTAATATAAGGATATACTATTTTTCTAGATCCATGCTCCCTGTGTTAAGTGAATAGTCAAGCTAAGCGAGAAGACTGCAAGAAAAAAAATATTTAAAAAAATACAAAAAAATATAACAAGCAATTTTCACTCAGGTTCTTTAAAAATATTGAAGTTTGTAGTCGTCAATATTTAATTATTTTGCGTTTTAGTGTTTGCATGGACTTTTCCCCGTTTTTTTGTTGCATTAGACTATAGCCTGAAAACTTAACTGAGACCGTTCCTGAGGTAGCTGCGCGGTGCGGGAGGGGTGGCAGTTGTCACAAGTTGACGAATCAGTGAGCTCTAGCGTCGCGTCACCACACCCCTCCCGCACCGCGCAGCTACCGAACGGAACGGCCGGGCTATAATTATAGGTTCTATTAAAAAACTTAGAGAATGTAGTTATTTTTGTGTTTTCACGATTTTTTAACGGATTTTTATGCATGTTTTTTTTAATAATTCATTTTTTTTATACAGCACAGTATATTTTATTAAAAATTTTGCGATTAAAGTATTTTCGCTGAAGGAAAATGTTGCAAATAAATGTTGCTTGAATATAATTTATTTATTTATTTAAGACAGAATATATAAAAATATATAAATAATTTCGTTAACTCATATTTATTTATTAGGTATTTGTTGTCTGCATGCCATGTATCTAGATATTGATTCAATGTAGTGAATAGATTATAGCCAGAAATATATATTTGTTTACAGAAGAGGTGTTACTTTGGCTGAAGTTCGCAGATATTAATACATTGGAAATATTATGAAATAGTAGGTATATGTAGTTGATTCTTAGTGGGTTTAATGGTCTAAGAGTTCATTTAATACATTATTCATTGAATATTGCAAACTGCTACATCTTCAGCTAATATACCACCTCAAACTAATTTCCGTTAAATTTTCTTTATTAATTTTAAATGCTCTTCATCTTTTATACGTTTCTTTTTTCTTTTACAGGACTTACATCGCATCTCCGTACACAGACAAAAACATAAGGATGTTGTGATTTTTTCATAAAAAAAGCTTGCGAAATGCACAAAGCATCGTTTTCAAAAATCTACTTAAATTATTAAAAACTAAGTACAACACCTATGTACCCTGCTGACATAATTATACAATATATAGGCTTTTTACATATATTTATATGAAAAAATGAAGTTTAAAAATTAGTATATAAGTAAACCGTAGGATTTCTAAGCGTCGCTGACTATTTAAAATCTTGAAAAATGTTACCCGCTTTAGTCACTATTGGAAAATGTTTTATTCAGATGTAGTGGTATAAAGACAAAATATATACTGTTGAATTCTCAAGGGATATAGATATAAGGTGAGCTTTGACATTAATGACAGTTAAAAGTTGCCCTACTGTTGCGCCGCTTTCGTCTGAGTAAACCAACGTTCCCTTGGCGTTAAAATGTTAGAATTAGTTTAGGTATCGCTAGAGCCCACCATCAAAGCCAATTTCAAAGCAAAATATTAGTTTTCATTACCACATAATATAAATATGAACATCACTGCGTCAGCCAAAAATTAAGAATTTTCACACAAAATTTTCTACCTCATTTCTTCAAAGTTACGACAATATTTAAAGAATTATAGTTACCATTATATCTTTTTGTTTTTTTGTTGTTGAAAACACTGAATGTTTTATTAAAATAAAAATTGTATAACTCGAAATATTTATTTTTTAGTTTTAATAAATGTGCTTTTTCGCACAAAATTGTGATCTGTAATCGTCGAATGTGCAATAAGTCTAATATTTAATAATAAAAACGCGCTTTGAGCTTTCAAATTTATACCTTACTATCTTAGAGATTAATATTTGGCCATAACTTGACATGACCACCTAGTAGTTTTTGAAACTATTACTGGAGCTAGAGATTTTAAAGACCTAATTGTATTGTAGACCTCGACTAATACTCGTAGGCCTCGAATAATGTCAGAATCGATTGTAATGTAGGCCTCGAATAATGTCAGAATCGACAGTAATGTAGGCCTCGAATAATGTTAGAATCGACTAATGTAGGCCTCGAATAATGTTAGAATCGACTAATGTTTATAGCAATAAATCTATGAAAGAAATAGAAATACTATCAGAAATAGCCAAAAAAGCAGCTGTGGAACATTCTAAAACCTATCTCAATCTCCAGTAACAGTCTAGAATTTTCTCGTATGTAAGAACGCGTATTGTTGATTTTTGTTTATTAGAGTGACTGAATTTTACTTGCTACAAATATTTTGTGCCTTAGTTTCCCTCCTGGCCATTATAGGCATAAACTAAGTATAGGCCTAGAAACGGAGAGATATGGTACTAATACAGACTGCACAAACTCAAATGCTTAGGGATTTTAGTCGATTTAATTGCCAAGGTGTGCCTAAAATACATGTTTTTTTTAATCGACTATTTTTACTGTTCGATTTACAGTGAAGGTCTAAGATATAACGAATATACAATTTAGTTCTTTTTTTAAATCCTAGTCGATAGTAGTGTTGTTCTCCGGATCCCAGTACATAATATTTGTAGCACAAAATGATTTTTTTAAGTTTAAAAGGAGATGGTTCTTAATAAATAATGTAACATGACAACCGTAAGTGTATCTTTGTATACTAAGATTGTTAACGCATAATGTTTTATGTGGATCCGACATAAAAAATATACTATTATTATTTATAAATGTTGCGCTATGTGTTCTATGTAATTTAATTTTTCCTCTTTTTTTAATAAAATGCCTTTTTTTTCATGTGATTGTTTTTTTTTTCACTAACCTTTCGATGTAGAAAGACAAAATTACCATGCAGGTCCTCCAAGCTGCGTGATGATTCAGCTGAAAGATGTCCACTGCTGGACGTATGCCTCCCCCAATAGGGGGGCGTATACCATAATTGCCACACATGGCAGGCGGGTTGGCGATCGCAGTATGGTTGTTAAAGTACTCAGAGAACGCTGCTGCCCATCCTATAGAGAATCCCTTAGTCGCCTTGTACGACACCCATGGGAAGAGATGGGGTAGTGCTATTCTTTACGTCCGGCGCCACACATAACTGCGTAAGCTACAGGATTAGGTGGTCAGTAGGCCTAGCAACGAATGTTGTGACGTATGGTAACGTAACGTTAACGCGAGTGAATTTTGAATTGGAAATACTCATTTCGCACATAATATATAATCGAATTGAAAACTTTATTCATATCTATGTATGATACAAATTGTGCTTGTCGCATTTTAAACCAAAATGCTATACAAGGTTAGTCGGAAAGGGGGTACTAATCCGAAGCCCACTTATAGTATCACTGATGACTGTTTGAAAGCAAGTGTTAAAATTTCAAAAATCGATATTTTTTTTTCCAAATAAATTGAATTTTATTTTAGTTTTTTCAAAAATTCTTCATCCCTGCTTTAGTTACAAATTCAGAAAATGGTGCTTCTAATTCATGACCCCAAATATGACCTAAAATGTAAACACAGCTGATCATAACTGGGGATAGGTAGATTTTAGAGATTTTTTTTTGAGATTTTTGAACAACTAACTCTTAAACTATTGAGTTGTGGGAAAAGTTGTAGAACAAAAGTTATTCATTATTATGTGTACTTTAACACATTTTCGGATTAGTACACCCTTTCTGACTAACCTTGTAGAATAGTTGTATTTTCGATTTAAAATTCAGTCACAATAACGTTACGTTTACGTTACTATACGTCAAAATATTCGTGCTAGGCCCACAGAAACCGAATCGATTTGCTTAGGTAGGAACAAATTCAAAGTCAAGAACTATTATGGAGCCCTCTGATATTGCAGGTTTCCTCAACATTTGCCTTCACCGTTAACGCAAGTGATAGTCTGATTGACACATGAATTAGAAAAGACAGAGATGCGGGCTGGAATCTGAACTCAAACACTCCTGGTACAAACTTGGTCCAGAAAGTTGGCATTGCAAAATGTTGAGGCGAGATTCACAGACCGAGTAAGAGTTTCATACGAATATGAACCTTATTTCTATACAAATAATCTTCATATTCGTGTAAACGAATGTAAAACTTACCTATCACGATACATTTTTTTTACAATTTATTGTGACACTTCCGATTTCTGATTTGAGAATACGGGATAAGCAAATAGGTACTTAAGTAATATGTACATAAGTACAAAGTTGTCAAAAAAATGCTTTATAATCCGCTTAGAATAAGTACTAAAGCATAGAAGGAGCGCTACTTAGCATAAACGAATCAAAATATAGCCATGCTATTTACTCATATGGCGGACTCGCTGTTGTCAGAGCGGGAAAGATAAACTTTTGACAGGCCGTAAAAAATAATTTTGTAACCTTTTGTACAGAGACTAGGGATGAGGGTATTCACAATATTAGACTATAGCTATCGATAAAATAAAGTCATCGTATAATGTATATTACGAAATATCTGAAGTGGTATTGTAAGGCCGAAAGAAGGTGACTATGATTGTGTTAACCAAATAACAGCCATGCCGGATATTGCCATAGTACATATAAATACTTACTTCTTAGAAAGTTATAATGACAAAAGTAAAGTTATAATATCATTATTATTGAGCCGAAAGATGCCCACTGCTGGACATAGGCCTCTCCCGAGCATCATCACTTCGACTGGTCCTGTTATTATCGCTATCAATAAATAAAGTCATCGTTTAAGTATAAATGTCTATTATTTAATTTGCAATTACTAAAAGCTTCACAAAAGTTAAATACATTATTATTGAGTATTCCTTGTAATGTACTTGGACATGCACGTTTTTTTCTGTCACTAGAACGGCGCCACGTGGTCTCAGGTAAGTTGTCTATTTCGAGGCGCTGGAAATTTTAAACAAAATAATGATTGTTTTATATATAACTAGCGACCCGTCCCGGCTTCGCACGTGTGCGTTTAATAGCTTAAAACCTTCCTCTTGAATCACTCTATCTATAAAAAAACTGCATACCTAAAAATACAAGATTTTAAAAATAATTACGGTAAAGAGGTGGTAAATTTAGTGGCACCAAATGCAAACTGATTGAGAAGTAAGTTAATCATCGTTTATTTAATACGTTAATTTTGTTTAGATTCACTGTTCTCCTAATTATTTTATCTATCAGGCTTGAAGATTACGACTGTATTAACAGCATTTATTTGAAAGATAAACAAGACAATGAAATATTATCTGAAATAGTCTATTGTATGAATGGCCGAAAGAAGATGTCGAACGTAATGTTGCAAGAAAAAAAAGATTTTTATTTTTTTATTTTCAATCAAGCTTAATCCAGTGCGGGGTTAATCTGTCCCAATTTTTTTTAAAGAAATTACTCGAATTCTTTTACTTCCTGTAGACATGCAATTCAATAAGAACTTAGGCTTTTAAATTTAGATTGAAGGTATAATGTTGGTATAGAGTCCTCCTTCAGTCTCCGCCATTTGCCAGAACGAGTAAAAGAAGATAAAGTGAAATGGCTGGAGCAAATTCTGTGGTGCTTTCTTGGAACCCAACCAATTTCGTGAGCTACCACGGCAATCAATTTATTTCGAAAATATTCGTCACAGGGAAACCTAAATGAAAAAAAAAGTATAAATACCTAATTAATTAAACCTAACACAAAAATCACGTTGTCGATAGATTTATCGATACAATTTTCGCACCCCTTTAATAATTTCTTTGGCGAATATTCATATTGATAAATAGATAAGATTTAGATAGTTTATACTTATTTATTTTACTTCTTCTAAAAGGTAATGTCTTACTTTTACTTATTTAATGTATAATGAAATATATTTAAAGGAAAATCTATGAGTAAACATAAAAATACTACGTACTTGTGGAAACTGATATTTTCACTTTGATTTTTTGTACATCCCTTGCGAGATTTACATTATTTTACTATTCAGGACGTAGCGCACACTCTTATTTATAAGAAAAATGTGCACATATACAAAACACAATTAATTAAATATAAATTCTAGACTAAAATATTTTTTCAAATCACCGCGCCACTGACACAAGTATTATACGACAAAATTTAAAATGTCGTTGCCGTCTGACAGGCGGTACTAGTGGCGGGCTATTTAATTTGGTAGCTTGGCTTTGGCTCAAAATCTCGAAATTGCTCTTATTTGACAGATGCCCCTGTACGTTTTTCAAGTACTGAGGCGGCTTCTATGCTTTAGTACTTATTCTAAGATAATCCGTAATTTTTTTGACAACTCCATACTCAAATGTTACAGAAGTATTTGCTTATCCCGAATTCTCAAATCAGAAACCGGAGGTTACACTACTATCAACTTTAATAACACGAAGTACAGCTACGTTGATTTTAGAATGACAAAATCTGTTGAATATTTCATAAAACAAAGTTGCAATGAAAACTGAGGCATGTATAATGGAGTTAAGGTTTCAAATTCCAAAGCACGTTTATTTTATGTGGCGAGTGTAAATAGTTCTTTATTTCGACCGCAAACGATGAGCGAGCAGCGAGAAACGAGTGTATAGTTCCGATAGTTTTGTCGCTGGGCTATAAGCGAACACTCGCTTATTGCACACGCGAGTGCGACGGGAGCACGGGAGGTTACTCGCACCACTCGCAAATGACCGCTGGTTGCTCTCTCGGCGCGGCGTGAGTTCTGACCGCCAAGCGAGCATCGCTGAGCAAGTATCGCTGAGCGAGTAGGTATTATCTTTGATAGCTCTTCACGCTCAGCTACAAACTAGTGGAGCGAGTCCTCGCCGGCAGCGTGAACAGTCAGAGATCAACTATTAATATATGCATCTCTTTTGTTTACACGGAATGTATATCTATTGTACGTTTCTTGAGCGAGAAAATAGCCGATAGAGTGCGCGCAAGATAAGTCTGCGCGCGGCCGAAATCGGAACTAATCATGGTCCACCAAAGTGTGTGCCGTTTTATTAATTTTGATAGTAGAACTACATGATTGTAGGAATTTTTAACGGGAAAAATATGTTTAGCGATAAAAAAGTTAAGCTTAAAAAGCGGTAATTTGAACTTTTGCGATGATTGCAACGTTGAGGACGCCCTCAGTCGCGCGCAGAGTTATCTTGCGCGCACTCTAGTTAGTCGCTTCCTCTCGCCGGCGCGGCGGTGCGACAACTGCCTAAACACTCGGTTCGTGGGATCAGAGTGTCCAATAGAGAATACGATACAGAGACGTTGCAAGGCGGATGGTCGACATTTCCCGTGACCCGAAGGCTGGCCTCTACTTTGGCCAAAGGATTAGCATTCCATACAACGTGGCAATGCTGCCAGTCTTCTGTGCGTGTTACCAGTCGATAGCAATGCGGAGGAATAAAAATCCCATTTGCCACCAGTGGTGGCGTTGTCGGTGGGGGCAACTGGGAATGACCCAATATTTTGATGCTCTATTTTAGTTTTATTAGGGTATATTTTAACATAAGATCACGTCTGTATTCGCCGAGGGGTTGAAGTGTATATATGTAGTACACCCACATTTCACCGTTAGGGTCTAATCACACCGGAATGGAAGCGGCTGGCAGCAGCCGAAGGCGACGCCAGCGCCCAGACCCCAAGCGCCTAGTCTCCTCTTGACTAGTTTAGTTTCTACATTCGGCAAGGAAACTCGTGTTTGGAGTGAACATGATGGAATTGGTTATTATAGCACTTATTGCGGAAGAAGAAAGAAACAAACAAAAGAAAAAGGGATATATGGGTCCATGGGGGTGAGGAGCGCGCGGCCTCCCGCGGTGCCGCGAGCGGCCTCGCGTCGTCGCTGGCAGCCACGGGTAGAATCAAGCGATACTGGTCTTTTAAGTATGTAGATAAAGATTAAAATTATTTCACACTGAAAGTGCTCGCCGCGTCGCTGCCGGCCACTGCCATTCCGGTGTGACTCGGCCCTTAGGCTGGAATGGAAGCGACTTTTTGCAACGAAATTGTACATAGCATAATGAACTTTATGTCAATTGTACAAAGTACAACTAAACAGGAGACAAAAAAAGGTCGCGCGTCTTCCGGCGAATCCTCGCTGTTTCTGGAGAATTGCTCTACTGTCGTTGCCGTCTTTGGAATCCGCGGGAAGTGGCGCGAACGGGGAGTCGGTCAGGACGGTCACAGTAGTGCGGTGAAAGCAGTTATGCGGAATTCTCGAGCATTCCCGCGCCTTCCAACGTCATGAGGCGAAATTGACGCTTAAATTGAGCCTTATGTTTTAAGTCCCATGGAATAGGGTCGAGCCTATTGCCGGACTGCTAGGTACTGAGAAATTAGTCAGGACCTCACTCATACTCATACTCATACGTACTTTATTTATTATTGTAATTTTCTTAATTAATGTTGTATCTTTATTTCTCAATGAACAATAAATTATTATTGAAGCTCACAATAAAACGCTCATAATAATTGGTTTATCCGTTTATTGACGCCAGCGTTTATGTACATTTACAACAAGCTGACTCCTCGCGGTCCAATACCTTTCCATACCTCTTATCTTACTTATTATACCTTTAATATGCCACAGTTAAACAATACACGTTTAGGTACTTACGATTAAGTTCACTAATTTTTATAAAGGTACTGTTAGATAAAAAGAATATAGGTATCAAAAAGTGCAAAACTAATTTTAAGATATGAAGCTTGACAAAAAAGTATAAATAAAATGATATCATCGAAAATAGGAGTAAATTGTGCTTTCCATAGAGCGATAAAATTGATTTTTTTTTATGGATTGGCAGTGACAGTGTAATAAACAAATACACTTATTAAATTTGATTGGAACATAGATTCTACTATTTTTTTAACACAGCACCTTATGATGAGCTTGTGCCGTTAAAAAATACTTAAAAATATCATCAGGCCTAATATATTCCTGTTATAATGTATCGATTAATATATTCGAATAAAAAACGACGAAAAAGAAAGAAAAAAAGGTAAAAAAATAAAAAGAAAAAATACGATCACAAAAAAATATAATTCGTTACCAAAAAAATCTATTTACACGATGTGACTTGAAATAATACACATAGATACAAATTACAACACTTTATGGTAACCTACCCTAGCGAAGATATATACGATACATGAGAGTTTGTCTCTCAATAAATTACAGAAAAACTTCCTTTCAATATACATTGTGGAAGGTATGAAAAATATATCTTAGAGAATGCAATAGAAATTTATTTTAAACTGAATTAAAACTTTTTCTTATATTATGTATTTTTATCAAACTACTGTGCCTAGGCCATATTTTAACTAATCACGTCTTTTGTTCTCTTTCGCATAATATTATTGAAAGTAACCCTATTCAGTCATTCAATGATTACTATTCCACTCTCGACTAAATGCTGGAATTTTTCTAATTCAAATTGAAATGAAAATTTTATAGAAAAAAGTTAAGGAGAGCTTTTAGCTCTTCCCACGGTGCGTGGTAGCGCGCACCGGCTGTGCGATATGTGGTATCATCTGTAAAATCACGCACCGTGGGAAGCCACATTATGAGGGTGCATGATGTAGATACGGCGCACCGCTCCGCACGCGTCCGTGTTACCACAGACGAGTGTCTTCCCGTGGTGCGTCGGTGCGAGCTCGTGCGTCGCGGTGCGCGATATCGCGCACCGTGGGAAACAAGCATTATAGGTCCGATTTGACACCTGTCAAAATACTAGGAGTAATGTCAAGACTAGTAATAATTACTACAATACGTGGCGTTTAGTTTCATTTCATCATGAGTGCGCTATGTTCAGATAAATAAAAAGGCGACTTTCTTTAAGATCGAAGGCGTACAACGTCTGTACACATTTATTTTGTGATTTTATGCAAACGTCAAATTGGACCTATTACTTTGTCCGAACTGTAAGTCAAACTCTTTAGTTTTTTTTTTTATTATATGGCAATATTATTTTACAATGTTGTCATATTCCTGATATGTTGCATTCTCTAATATATTTTTCACACCTTATATTTAATCATCTTACATTATTAATGCACCACAAAAAATTATTAACAAAAATATGAATTTAAGTCGTAATAAACAAAAATACTGGATAATTCTCAAATTTGTCGATTTTCTGCCGCATTGTGAACAACACTATTAATTTATATTGTTATTTAAATTTAGCAAAGTTACTAATAACTTAGTCGTGCTTTTATAAGCTCTATTTGATATAACATTAGACAAAAAAGACCTATTTTGGCAAGGAAATGTAAAGAAACAAGCAACTTGTCTGCTTCTAGCAGGCTTTCAACAGGTTTATGCTTTTTTATGAACCTTATAGGTCAATCAAGATGAGCTGAAACTCTACTTGAAGAAATGTTTCAAAAGATATTCGTACCTCAGTGGGTCAATTTGTCTAATGTTATAAAAAATGGATTACAGGTTTTAAAAGCTCACATATATTTTATACCTACACATTTTATTAAATTTGTTTTACAATTCAAACTAAACCAAGCTAAAAATAACTTCAAGCTAGTGCGTGAATTAGAAAATCGACTAGAATATCGACAGTTCTCACAGAACTATTAAATATTTCTATAACCACAGACATTCCGAAATTAAAAATTTACTAAAATTATATCAATGAAGTCAATGCGCTATTTAAAAACTTCAGAATCCCTCGCTAAATGGCATACATTCTTTTCTATCTTTGACATAACTGAGACCAATAATATAATTAAATTAGTAACCCAACTAAAATTTGGTTAGTTTATTTTTAACATTTTAATACTTAGCCTTACTTACAATAATATATCACTACTAATTTTGTTAAATGTACGTTTTTCGGATATCGTTATATATTCAGCGAAAAAAAAACTAAATAAAAATATTTCTCTATCGTAAATGCGTAGTCAGTCATTAACTAAAAAATGGAATAATAAATACATGATTTTGAGCACCGGTTTTTTTTAAACTCAAATTCAATGCATGGACACGTAACACTTTTGCGAGTCATCGTGTGAAGAGACTTTTTACATTATGTATTAATCAGGATAGTATTTTTATTACATAAAAGGGGTTCTTTATACATGTATTTTCTCAGGTTCCAGTGTAGGCGACTGCGGCGTACGCAAAAGCGAACTGTCCTAATGAATAAGAAATCCCAAAAGAGGATTTTACACCTACATAAAACATTCAAAAACTGTGTGTCCGTATATTATAAGTATAATTATATAGTGAAGTGTGATTTTATACAAATAGGCCGATTGCGTTCGGTCTTGGGCGTGTGAAAGATTTAGACAAGAAAAAAAGTGACGTAGTTATCCCGCCTTTTTTAATGTCAATGCAGGTTTTTAAATGTCAATGTTTATTCAATGGCGGTACTGTTTTCGGGGATTGTCGCTTCAAAAGGCGTTTAATATACACAGCGACCTGTCTACTTAGTGTAGATTTGATACTAACGCCGCGTTTCCATCATGCGAGTAGCCTGCTCACAAGCTACAAGAAATTTGCGTAATGAAACCACTAGCTTGAATGCAAGTTGCCATTACATCACATTGAATTCTGACTTGCATGCGAGTGTAACGTAACAAGTTATTTGCATAATGGAAACGTAACTTAAGTCCCCAATTACAGTATTCGCTTGACCTACAAATACCTCAAGCATATAATCGTACAAACAAAATGTATTGGAGAAGCTAGAAAAAAATAATTGAAAATGTGGACAGAACTTTAGGGGTGCTGATTGGCAACATTTTTGATACTTCACGTTATTCTCTTAAAACTGAATAAAAACTTAAAATAGTAAATTCACGAAACGACATTGGTCGTTTTTATAGTGTGACGTGAATATTATAAAAGTGCCTATTATCTGCTACAGTGATATTGACAATGCACCAACTTTGTTCTGCAAACACAAACAAAGGCACCACAAAATTAATTCTTACTGTGCATCGCCGAAGTTAAAGAATAAAATTGGTGCATTGCATCGCCTACATACTGTGACTAATCACTCGAATATCGTTAAATCGAAACAATGTTGCCAACATCAAGAAAAGTATCGCGCGTACAGAAAATAGGTTCTAAAGCCTTGTACGCACTAAGCGTTCCAATGTACGCGTAGTCGGTTACGCGTACACAGGAACGCTTAGTCCGTACCTGCAGCAACGCGTACACAAAGGGGATGTGAACGCTCAATTAGCCTGTACGCGTATTCAACATACCTAGACGACGTGTACATTGGACCGCTTAGTCCGTACATGGCTTAACGGAGTTGCGTGTGGAGTGCAAATTTGGCGAGGTCTTGTAAAGTCCTTTGAAATCTCCCTATAGCACGTTATCTAATTTGGCAAATTAATTATAAAAAAGGACACCCCTCTTTTCAAAATTATACTAACAAATGAAAGTATAGTTGTCGCAATATAATAGGTCTGATTTGACATCTGTCAAAATACTAGGAGTAATGTCAACACTAATAATAATTCTTACTACAATGCGTGGCGTTTAGTTTCATTATAAAATGAGTGCGCTATGTTCAGATAAATAAAAACGCGACTTTCTTTAAGATTGAAGGTGTGCAACTTCTGTACACATTTATTATGTGCTTTTATGCAAACGTCAAATCTGATCTGTTACGTTGGTCGAACTGTAGTTTTCAGTTTTATGAGAATGAAACCTTTAACATTTTCTTTAAGTCCCTATAATAGTGTGTCCCTGGATAATGTGCACAGACTAAAATGGGTGAAATTAGACCACAATTTATCGTCAAAAATGAAAAAAAAAAAAAAAAAAAATTCAACATTTCTTCAAAGAAACATGTTTTCTAATTAAATGATTGTTTTTGTGGGTTTATTTTTATTTGCTATGCAACATCAATTCTTAGCCATCATTATTGTTTTTATTAAAACGAAATACGCGCATTTAATAAAAAGTTATTATTTTCTAATAATAAGAGAGCTAAAAAAGCGATATTAATTAAAAGATTAGTTTTTAGTTTTTTTTATCATTTTTTTGTCGATGAATTTTGATCTAAAGTCCCCGTCGCGAGAAGCTATAAATTTTGTAAACACACATTTAGGGGTTCGCAACCTTTGGAACAAGTAAAAAAAACAGTTTTGTAATGATTTTTATTTTTATATAATGGTTTTTATTTTATTTATATAATAATAAATAATAATCTACGAAAACAACACAAACAAACTGAAACGCATGCAAAACTCAAATGACAGCATTGACAGCGTCAGTGTGAACTTACTTCAAAATGGCGGGCCAAATGTTGACGTTCCATGAGTCAGACACGTTCCGGTACCACAAAACATTAGACGATAGCGCTTTATATCGCTAAAAATATAACCCGACTAAGTGAAATTGCTCGTTAGTTTCGTATTACACGTATGTAACTTTGAGTTGATTGAATTTGGGATTATTTGTTGTTGATTGAATTGTCGCTACGTAACTTTGTAGAAGTTCTTTATTTACAAAATTTATAGCTTCTCGTGACGGGGACCTTAGTTTCACCCATTTTCATCCGTGTACGGTTGCGGCCTCGAAATGTTTATCAGATTTCAAATTCGATTCCTTTTCACACTGCGCGCAATAAGGTTTAAGATGTCATATCAACTTATGTCATATCGACCTTATGAAAAAGTAATGTGCAAGCAATTATAGAACTTAGGGTGGTAAACATTTCAAGTCCCCTACTACATTATCCAGGGACACCGTATACTTGTAAACCTGTCTCGTATCTCTGTCTTTCTAATATTATGTTAATTCAAAGAGCTTGCTATCAAGAAGGGATATTTTATAAAGATCGCGTGCCAACGATTCTATCTTTATTAAACGGAATGGAAATAGTTCAGTCGAAGCTTAAAAATAGTCAGTGCAAAAGTGGACAAAAAAGCGTTTCTATTCTTCTTCACAAAGCCGTACGAGAACAGCTTATGCTGTGGTGAAAAGATTAGCCAGTCAGCAAGGTTGGTAGCGGGGCTGACTGTCCAGGGTGCGACAGACGTACTTAGTATCGTCACTCGTGTGGGCTCTTTTAATCTATGAACTTAATTCAATACCCAATATATTTTTAAGATGGCTCTGGCTGAAACCGAATTTCGTTTCATTTGTATTTCTGTTTATGCCCCTTTAAATGAGGTAAGCTTAAGAGCCCAAATACACGTCCGATACTTACCTCCGATAGTCGGTTCCGATAGTCTGATTAGACTATCTGAAGGCCTCTGCGTCATACATTTGTTTGAACATGAATTACACGTACGATCAGACTATCGGATGTCAGAATCGTAAGCATCGTCCGGACGTCGTCGTCGTCCAGAAAAAATCGGACACGAGAATCGTACGTGTATTTCATGATTCCGATCAGATAGTCGGATCCGGCTCCCGGAAGCAACTATCGGACGTGTATTTTGACCCTTAATACTAAACATTTTTTTTTAAATAGTCTGTAAAATACTTTGTATTTGAATAAGCTAGCATTCTTAGCTTTCGAGTTACTAAGGTTTATGTTGGTGTCCCGGATTCATTGCTCAAGAATCAAGTTAATTTGCACTGACATAGACCAAAGTTATAACAAATCTAGATTATTTTATAATATTGTCATTAGGAATGTCTTAGCGAAAGTTGGAAAGAGATAGCTACGTTTAAATGTAGTAAATGTGGCGAAATGGAAGCAGTTATGCACCTAGCCATCGGCCTTAACATCACCAGCAGTTAGAAGCCCGAAAGTCTGAAAACCGATCTGATTAAGCGAATATGTATGAAAGTCTAACAGACAAATCATACAGCTCGTCTGACGTTAGAATACTGTTACGATTTACTTTTTAATCGTTGTTCAATGTAAATTCTGATAGTAGTGACGCGCTCCTCACTCGTGAGATACCTCGTTTGAGTTGCTCAAAATGAAAAATGAGGAAGTTAGAGCAGTTATGCACTGCATCTGATCCGAATTCGTGAAAATACGGATCTAGTCTAAAAATCTCGGACCGAATTCGGATATTGCTTACGCACTAATCCGATCTCTGATCCAAATCCAAGCAATTCAGGGGCCATCTTTGGCATAATGTTCGATTTGAATTCGAGGTAAAGCGAAAGCGTTCATACAAAGAGTACTACGGCTACTTCGGTCCGTCAATATTGCTTCCAAATTGGAGACTCACGGATGGCAGAGAGAAATCGGATGACGGAAGTTGGATCTGGTGCGTCAACAACCATAGAAATAGTTCTATGACTACTTCGGAACGTATTTTCACGGATTCGGATCGGATGCAGTGCAACTTTGAACCACCTCATCTAATTCCTCAATTTGTTATTTGTATAACTAATATATGACTGATGAGCTAGTGAGTGTGTGAGTGATAAGGATGCAAATATTTGATGAGGAGTTGTATCGCGCATTCTGTCTCCTTCCCTCACCCAGCGAAACGGTATACGAACAAGCGACCCGCCGCTTACCAGTCTCTCTCACTCACCCTCTCCTCGAATGAGGAGATGCCTCATGAGTACCTCACGAGGTAAAATGAGGTTATAACTCATTCTCGTTTTAAATAGACGAGTTACCAATACTGGCTGATAGTCATTCGCATCTGATTCTATAATTTTAGGTAAAGCCTAGGCTGTCAAAATGGAAGCAGAGTTGCCACTACAAAAATATGAATAAAGGGGGGTTAAAACTTATGTTGTATGGAAGACTTTCTAATGGGAAGTTTGCATGGGTGTCCTGATATTTTTTTTTAATAACTCACCCGCGGATTAAAAAATGTTTAGGTAATGAACAGTTATGTAATTATAGGTTATGTGTCATAGGTGCGTTTGAGATTGCCAGTAAAAATAATTGAATTTGTGTTGCCCATATTTTTTCGAAAAACTATTTTTCAAATCATTAAAAAATCCTGCCAACAACAGTTGCATTTTAAATATAAATATTGTATACTATAATACAATGTTATAAATACATAAAAAAATCCTCGATTTTTTTTTGTTAAAACTACGCTAGTGATGTACTTATCGATAAAAATAAATTAGTCGATTATATTTTATGTAAACGATTATTAGTCGATTTTCTCTGACTGCTCATTACCTAACTCAGTTGTAGTTACATTTATTATATGGTTTACCCATAGCATAGTATGTATATATGTCCCTAATCTAACGCGGCGTAATCATACGCTTAGGCCTTCCGCAGACGATGGACATTTTGAGGACCCCTTTGCCCACGAAAATTAACAGTATGGATAATTCTATGCATAAAAGCACTCGTATAAGTCCGATGTCCGTCTGCGGAAGGCCTTATAAGACAATAAATATAGAATAATACTAATATAACTTGACGCTAGTTGGATATTACAATTATATATTTTTTATTTTATTTAAAAATCACATGTTTTGAATTTTACTTTTTTGGATAAATCTTTAAAGTGACTAAAATGTAACATGGCCGTGTTAGTAACAAAATTGACAAATTTCTGTACTTTCTTCGCTATTGTACAATTATTTTTGTGTTAATTCGTTTTTTTAATTACTTTACCCAAGAAGTAAAACTCAAAACAGTGCAATACATCCGATACCTTATCACTACGTACATCATACGTATCCGAATAAATATTTTAAGTATAAAATTAAAAAAACACAACTGCTTTTATGCTTTCGATATTCGTGCGTTCATTACAATCGATTCCAACTCGATTGATTTTTATACAACATTTTAAATCGATACCAAATCACGTTTCTATTAGTGACGTTGTAGACCGATTTTTAACTGGCAACATTGAATATGGTGTTGCCTGTAATCGTTGTTTTTTTTTAACATGCCCACACTGGCCCTTGGCGGGCAACCCTAAATTACGTAATACGTCATTTTGATCACAAAAAACCGCGCCTTCATTTATGAACATATATTTTATTTAAAAAATATTCCCCATAAATTGATGTTTTACCAAACATTGAAGCGAACCACTTAGTAATCTATAGTATTGCATTTAAGGTATATAATTGTATATCACGAAAGCATGATTGTAAATAAAAAAAATCGAAAAATTCAGGCCTTTCGCAAATAAAATAAACAATTCCTAATTTGTAGGTCGTATTTGTTTTTTCAAATAACCTGTGGTGTCTTAAGCGCCGACTAAAAACTGTAAACATACTATAAATGTATACTAAATGTTCTTTTTTGCCTACATTCTGTTTAGTTGAATGTTTTACCCGACTTCAAAAAGGTCATCTTGTTGGGCAAAGACCTCCCCCGAGTCTTTCACCTTTTAAAGTTAGAAATAGGTCGGAAAGACTTGGTTTTTAAAATTTATTGTTTTTAGTCAGCGCTTCTAGTCCTAAAACTGTTGTATAGGCCTCTTTCAAACGTGTACATTATGACCAATACGCTCATTTGCGACAAGAACGTCTTAAGTACGAAAACCGTTTTTTTCAGAAAACGACTTCGATATGTTTGAATAAAGGCGTTTTTTGAATAATCCGGTTTTCGAGCTTAAGACGTTCTTGTCCCAAATGAACGTTTATACAGTATAAGTAATATAAATCAAAAACGACTGAAGTCTACATACTTTGCTGATGAAAAAAAAACGATTATACAATTGTAAAAAAAAGTTCATAATCAACGTCCTTGCAGCGTGCTTTTGTCTTTTTCCTGAGTTGCCCAACAGTGGGACGAGAATACATGATATTGCAGGTATAATGTGTCGGTGCAGCCGCTTGCCCAGCGTTGGGCTACGTCCAGCGGTGGGCGGCGATAGGGGACAGTACATGTAGGGTAGGTATATAATAAAATATGTGTTCATTCGGCGTCGGGGACTAGTTTCTTCACTCGGCGCGCCACGCGACCTTACCTGCGCGCGAACTCCGCCTTCATTGCTGAAATAAACATACAAATGTTCAGTATAACATTATTTCAAATTCAAATCGTAAGTTTTTTATTTCGAAATTTTTTTATTTCTAAAATAAGGTTGAGCTACACGATGGCTGATGCATGCGTGCCGTCAGTTGGGACAGGTCAACTCAAACCTGTTATGGCTCTTTCCTCAAAAGGCCATTCCAGACGTTGCCTTAATTGTTACACTCGCATAGTTTTTATACCACAATGTCTGGACTTTAAAAGAGACGTTGACCTCTGAGTTTGTTTCGGCTTTTCTTCTCAGAGCGAGTCAGATAGGAAATGCCGGCGCCATCTAGTCTTAACAAAAAAGTGTCTGTAACAGATTTATTTACAAAAATAATATATCATTTATCGAATAGGCCAGTACATGCACTTAGGAAACGTCTCGAAGATTTAATTGCACGGTTCCAAAGAGTACATATAGTACTAGGTACTTTGGTGAAGAGCCGGCAAGAAAATACGAGTATACATGACTCTTTTAAAATAATTTCATGATTTCTGGATTGATTTCGATCAGCTTTGAATCTATATAAATGGTAGTGCGCTGAAAGTATAAGAACAGCGACGAGTGCGCAGCCGTACTTTAACACACTGATAATTCAGCCCTCATCAAGCTATCTCCCCCCCCCTAACCCCCCGCCAGCAACGCCCCTTGCCTCTTGCTCCCCCCACTAGGGGTCGCCCTTAGTGCTGTTGTTGCAGGTAGTCATGATGTGACGTGTAGTACAAGTAGTTAGCTTAGGTTAAGTATTTTACTTCCCCCCCATTGGCTGGAGACCCTTCAGGTCTCGCCAATAACTGTCCGGTTACGTAGAAACCGTCCCCTAGGACGACCTACAGCAGTGCAATAGAAAAAAAGAAAAAAAAAAAAGCAGCCGTACTTTAATTCAATTGATCGCTGATCGACAAAACAGTTGTACAGCGCGTGCGCACTTACTTTCACACATACACAAAGCTTGTCTCATTGCTAGGTATCTTTGTAACCAAGTTGGAGATTAATGCCGAAAACAGGATTGTAACAAATAATGCCGCGTTACACGTATGCTAAGGGCAAGGTCCGGAGTCCAAGAGTGGTCATGCAACTTGTATCCCAAAACATTGTTTACTAGTGAACGCGTGGCTTAAGAACGCGTGTGCACTACATCACATCCGAATCCGGGAAAATACGATCCAAACAAGCTGCAAATACTATTTGTACAGTACGAATAAAAATACGTTTGAACAGAAAGCTGAAAGCCTGGTTTCAGAGCGGCAAAGTTTTAATACGCGTACCAAGTAACTTTGCCCTTCTGAAGTAAGGAACAGATCGCTTAAAGCCTGTTTCAGAGCGACAAAGTTATTTTACGCGTACCAAACAACTTTGCCCTTCTAAAGTGAGGAACAGAACGCTTTCAGAGCGGCAAAGTTATTTTACGCGTACCGTAAATATCTTTGTCCTTCTGAAGTGAAGAACAGAACGCTGAAAGCCTGGCTTCAGAGCGGCAAAATTATTTTAGGCGTACTGTATGAACGGATGTGCACAGTCGATCTGATTTTATAGATTTGCAGCCGTTTCCTCGGCTTCGAATCGGATGCAGTGGAATAAGTGCTCTATACTGAAGCCAATATGGAAAGAGAATTAAACGTTATTACTAATTACGCTATTATCATCTTTGACAACATGTGTTTAAGTTCATTTTAGAGTGACAAAAATGACCGAAAAGGGCTTAAAAGTAATTTGAATGTGATGGAAACTGAACTATTAACCGTTGAATTAAGGTTCATAATCCCAAAGCACGTTAATTATCACTTCAAAGTGGCTGATGTATAGTTCTGTTACAAATGCCGTTGGTTGCGCCCGGCTTGTTAGAGAGAGATCCCTATGTGTGCCTTTCCATATTAAGCATTTGTCGGCCGCGTACAGCGTACACACACGGCGAACGCAGCCTACTGCGTTTGTAACAGTCTACGGTCTAAGTATAACAAACTAGCTTTCGCCCGCAGCTTCGCTTGCGTGAAATTTTGAACCCGTTAAGTGACGATTGTCCATTCAAACTTTCATCCCCTATTTAACTCCCTTAGGGGTTGAATTTCTAAAGGCCTTTCTTAGTGGATGCCTACGTTACAAAAGGAACCTACTGGCAAAATTTCAACTTTCTAACCCCAGCGGTTTAGGCTGTGCGTTGATAGATCAGTCAGTCAGCTTCTCCTTTTATATGTATAGATACACACCGTCTAGTATCTCTTTCTTAATCTGTGTGAGTTGCTGCCTCATCTCGCGCATCATCTCCTGTTTGAAGGCATCCCACTCCGCGGCCGTCACGCAACCGCCGTCGTTGCCGCCATTCACTTGCTGAAAACAAGTATCGTGTTATAAAAAAAGAGGTTTTTTGTGAATTTAACGTTCAGAACCATCGATGTTTATGATGATGGAAAAAACATTTGCTATTTCTACGTTTTTCTAGTTATGGTCGGTTTTTTATACGTAATAAGTTGGTCAACAGGCCGACGGCGACGGTCTATCTAATGGAAAATGATTACCGCCGCCTATACAGGTTGGTGATTTGAGATGGGGCAATAAGGGCAGCTACCTTAACCATTGTAGCTACAGGAAAACGTTTTTAGGAGATTGTTCATATTTTTTGCTAATATTTTGCTTTTGTTTGACATATTTTGAAAAAAATGTATGGTCAGCGAGAAAAAGACCCATTTTCAGAAAACATTTTTATAAACTTCCTCGTTGCCCCAGGGATTCCCAAACATTAAATCCGGTCTTTCGCAGTCCTAAGCGTCGTTTCATAGGACTTGACAGGCAAAATTTTTTTTTTTTTCAAATGTATGAAATTTTACTCTTTATGGAAGCGAGTGCCAGTTCCCAGTAGGTACGCCTTATTGAGAGATTAATGCGGGGTTCAATGCACTAAGACATGGTACTACACAATACATAGACATAATACCTATGTCTGTGTATTGTCAGTCAGTTGTCGAATCTTATTCATTGTCTTCCTGTTCATCCAAAGGTTGTCTGGTAGATATCACTATCAGCGATAAGACCGCCATTGTACCCTTCAATATATGATATTGTGTAAGAGCTGTGTTAGATTCTATTCTAAGACAATGATAAAGCTTCATAATGCAAGTTCCTTTTACCTTAAGTATAGTTTCTTCGCTAGCCGAGCCGAATCTTTTGCGAACAGAGCGAGGTGATTGCGGTTGCTGCTGCGTCGTCGACTCGGAGTTGGCTGCAATGGGTTTTGATATTTATAGCTTTGAGAATAAGGTCTATTTTTGTTAAAAATTGTTTTGGCATTTGCGACAGCTATTTCAGCTTTGAATAAAAGGTATAAAACTACCAAAAATAAAGTTCAATAATTAAAATTTGCTACATAACGTTAAAATAAGAATTTTTGTTTGTAAATAAATAGACATAAATTTTTCTACAATGTAAGTAATCTTTGATTAACAAAGGTTATAAGAATTATTTTGATTAAATTATGAAAGAAAAATACTAATATTTATAAAACATAATTTGTGGGCTAAGCCAGGGAGCCCAATTATAATCGAAAGACACAAATTCGTGACTATTTCATCAAAACAATTTTAAGAAATAGTCTTTTTATCACACTAAGACGCATTGTGTGTCTTTTATTTCAAAGACATAAGGTTCATTTTTCAATGGTTCACGCGTCTTCGTGAAATAAAGACTACATAAAATTTAAGTCCACTGTTTTATTCGCCAATCGGAAATACGCCATGTACCGTCATTAGCAAAATACAAGTCCCCTCCACATTTTTTGATGACATGCGCGTGCGCACATTTATCCCTGATCTTAAAAAAACAGATGGTGACTTTTTTTTCTTGCAAATCATGTCCATCCAAAGGTTGTCTGGAACAAATTGCCTAGTGCGATAATACCGCCCACAATGGGCGATCTGGGCAATCTCTATTTTATACAAGGTTAGTCAGAAAGGGGGTACTAATCCGAAAGGGTGTTAAAGTACTCATAATAATGAGTAACTTTTGTTCTACCACTTTCCCCAAAACTCAATAGTTTAAGAGAAACAGCTGTTCAAAAATTACAAAAAAATATGCTAAAATCTATCTATCCTCAGCTATGATCAGCTGTGTTTACATTTTAGGTCATATTTGGGGTCATGAAATAGAAGCTCCATTTTCTGAATTGGTAACTAAAGTAGGGACGAAGATTTTTTGAAAAAACTAAAATAAAAATTATTTTACATGGAAATTAAAATTATCGAATTTCGAAATTTTAACACTTGCGTTAAAACCGTCATTAATGATACTATAGGTGGCCTGCGGATTAGTACCCCCTTTCCGACTAACCTTGTATAAATGTTTCTTGTTTGTTTTGTGTACAATAAAGAGTATTGTATGGTGTATTTCCTTTTAGTATATCTATTTCGCTCTATCAAACTGGCTATCACCCAAGTACATAACGTGTACAGCAACACAAGAAGCTGAGCGACTCACGAGCGTTGCCATTACATGTCGCGGGTAGTCGGTGCGGCAACGTCGCGGATCTCTCCCACGTCTTCATTGGCGTTGAGTTCACAGAGTTGTCTGTCGATGACTCCTGCAAGAACAATTATATGATAGAATATTATAAAGAAGAATATGAATATGACATATATATCATAAAAATGAATCGCCGAAATGTATGTACCGTCTGTCAGGCCTAAGCTGAGCTTTGCATTTGTGTGAGAATGAATTCAAACGCGTCCTTTTTTGGTTTAAACCGGTTTATACTGCTTTTTGACAATCGATTTTATGTGCACTCACACAAATGCAAAGCTCAGCTTACACCTATCCAGTTGTACGCGCATAACTTTCGAACAACTGCTTCAATTTTTTTGTGTGTTCATTATTGTCAGGACAAGGTTTGTACAAAAGAAAACGAAAATAAATATGGCGGTACAAAGTTTGCCGGGACTAGGGTTACCAGACGACAGGAATTTTCCTGACATGTCCGGAGCTTTGGCCCTCTGTCAGAGAAACAGGGAAAAACTTTAATGGTCAGGATTTATTGAAATAGACAGAACAAAAAAATAAAAACATGCACATATTTTGAAAATCTCGCCGTCTTCACATGCCACATACAACGTTCAGACAAAATATCAGGAATTTACTGAAAAGTCAGGGACATTGTCAGGAGATCTCATTATTTGATCTGGTAGCCCTAGCCAGGACAGCCGGGTCAGTTTATTATTATTAGCCTGTACTGTCCCACTGCTGGGCAAAGGCCTCCCTCCGTTCCTTCCACTTGTCGCGATTCTGTGCAGCTTCATGCCAAACCTCAAGAAAGGCATCCAACTCGTCCCGCCATCTTCTGCGCGGTCTGCCGCGACCCCGTCTCGCTGTCTCAGGGCTCCATTCTTGTGCTATACGGGCCCACAGCTCATTAGGCATACGGCAGACATGCCCTGCCCAGTCCCACTTCAGCTGGGCGGCCTTTTCAGCCACGTCGACAATTTGAGTTTTGGAGCGCAGTATTGTGTTTCGAACTCGATCAGTTAATTTAACACCAAGTATACTGCGCTCCATAGTCCTTTGGCAAACCTTGAGTTTGGACTTCTGGATGTTGGTCAAAGACCAAGTTTGTGCACCATAATTATGTCAAGATGGTTTGGGGGGGTCAGTTTATTATTAAAAAAATGTTTTTCTTACTATTCGTACCTCAGCCCTATCGAGGTGCGCTCGACGCCTGGCGAGTGTCCGCGCCATCTCATTCATCATACAGGACAGCGTGCCCCGCGTGGCCCCTGACCCCCCGGATGATGAGGAGGACCCCGAGTGTTCCGCTCCGCCGGGGGGTGACGCCGCTTCGGCGCTGGTTTGCCCGCTCGCTTGCCCGCTTGCCTGCCCGCTTGCTTGACCATTTGCTTGCTAAGTAGGTGAGATTTGAGATATGGATCAGTGATGAGTAAATTAAAATGGTTTAGGGTAAGACACGTTGATTTAGTAATTGGTAATTTGATTCATTCATTTGATTATTGGATAAGGAGTAATTAAAGATAAGATCTTAATTGGCTTTCAAATCAACAGTAGAGTTTTTAAATTAAAATTGAATGTTAAATAAAAACGGCAAACGTTTTAATATTAATTAAAAAGTTGAAGATCAATCTGGTTCCCAATAAGAGGTTGCAAAAAGTTGGTAGGGAGTTTTTTGCGCCGTTTCTTCTTCACAGCATAAACACTAGGAAGCGGTGGAGGGCAGGCTTATTGGGAGCTGTTTTTTTAACACTGATGTTCAAAAAGAACAAAATAATTCTAGTCTGTTTTGAATAAATGAATTTTGAAGTTATCGTTACCTTGGCTTGTCTCTTAAGCCTAGCCTGCTGCAACTGCGCAGCCAGACCCGACACGTCCTGAGGAGGCGCGGGCGCGGGGGGCGGGGGAGGCGGCGGCGGTGACGTCACCGGCGCAGACACAAGCGCGGGGCCTGCTGGGACCGTCGGCACGGCCGCGGTCACCGGACCACCGGCGACAAAACCGGCCACTGGTCCACCGGCGACAAACCCGGTCGCGGCTACCGGAGCAGCACTGAAGGCGGCCGCAGCAGCCGGCACGCCACCGGAAGGCGGCGGCGGGGGCGGAGGGGGGCCGGACGACGCCGCTTGTGGCACCACAGCTTGTTGCGTCTGCTAATTTTTTTACATTTTCCGTTCAATCGCTTAGTTTGACTAAGCGATTGAACGGAAAACATAAACATACTACGTTTTCGCTTTATTTACAATCATTCATTCACAAAAATTATTATCTTAATCTATTTACAAAACACAATGTAATGTAAAGAAGTATTAAACAGATTCGACTTACAAATTATTGTGCATTATTTATTTACATAATCTATAATTTATTTACAATACAATACGAAAAATTATAAAGTCATCCACGCAACAGGCGAACAGGAATTTGCTAAAAACCAATAAGTAAATCTTATAGCTATAAGCCCGAACAACTTCATGATGTATTGCAAATTTTCCATAACATGGGAGTCGCCTCGTCTTCCTCATGGACGACGGAACACAGCACTTTGGCCCCTCCATCACAAAAGGTGAACAGAGCTCCACGGAAAACACCCACTGTTTCGCCCAACGTTACCATTTAGAGGTCAGCCATCGCACCATATGACTGACCCGTGAAAGGTCTGCCAAACGCCAACAGTGGGATTCCGTTTTACCCAGTTTCCTTTAAAGATTTCAGAATTCTAAAGAGCCATGTTCTCCAGCCGACCCCGTAGTATTGTCATTTGGGGGGAACAGATCGTGGGATGTAGGTAAAAGATTTCACCGCTTGTTCAACACCCCGTAGGTTTGCAAACGAAGCTACGTTTTCAGCTTCGGGGATCTAGCAAGCTTTTATGTCTATTGTGCCTCATCCAAGGCACAGTAGATACTGAATTGAAACACTCACACAAACACGCACTGTATACTGAGTAGTTTTTTGTTTTTGTATGTGACTGTATTCCGAACTTACCTATAAGGTAAGTTCGGAATACAGTCACATACAAAAAAAAACAGTCTTGTTGCAGTGCGTGTCTGCGTGAGTGTGTCAATTCGGATGATTGCAGGTAGTTGAAGTACTGCTTTAGCTTATTCTGTGTCCAAGGCCACCTTTCGGGGTTTCCATAAAGAACTCGCCACACCAAACGTATGGCGCGAGTGGATCGGGTCTTCGGCGGGCCCGCGCTCGCATTTGCTGTGATATGCTTCTTGATTACTACGCGGGTATGCCGAAGACAACCCAGACTCGCGCCCTGCTTTTGGTACGACGAAGCCTTTAAGCTTGGCGGTGATCAAGTGGCGTAGATGGCCAGCCACGAGAGTCCCAACTCCTTATTCCACGGGAGTCGGACTTCCTCACGTTACTCTGTCCCACCCAGACGCTCGGTCAACTCAACGACAGGAACAGTATCGTCTGCAACTCCGATGTTATACTGCATCGACACTGCACCTTCCCATGTTCGGACGCCTGCTAAGCAGGAACCGTCAAAAACTTTGTTTTCGACTAGATGTTGATGAAGTATCAATCGTTCGCAACTCCAATCATACAAATGATTCTTACCAATTACAACTAAATAAATTACAAGGCAGAACAAATCTTCCTTATACATAACTTAACTAAGACTCGACTATGAAAATTATGTTTTAAAGGGCGCAATTAAATTTGAACTGATATTATATATATATCGAAAGCTGGGGACAGCATATATTATATATATGAACCATCTTCTCCCCCTTCCACCCTCCCCCTGGCAGTTAGTCCTTGCCAGGGTCCATCTGTTTAATTAGCCAAACATTCTAAAATTAAAGGGGTAATTCATAGTCGAGTGAAATAAAAACTAACCATTGGTGGAGGCTGCGGCGCTGCGGGCGGCGTGGGGGGTGCGAGGGGACCCTGTGGGATAAACAAATTGTTAGAATGTACTACTACTGCTAGGTATAGGTAATCCCATCAACATCAGTCTCTCTCAGGCTCGGTACGGCGGTGTACTTACGTTGGCAGGTGGCGGCAGGTTTTGATGCGGTGGTACGGGGGGCGGCGCGGGCGCTCCGGTCGCGGCAGCCGATAACGACATGTTGGGAGGCATCGGCGCACTGCATAATATAAATCAAGTTTAGGGAATAACACAATGTTAAACACACGCCGGTAGTTTGAGCAGATGAGTCCTTGAATGAAGAGTGCGAATCGGCAAAAGTTTTGTTGGACGCTCCAAGTCAAATGCATCAAGGACTTACGCAAAGTAAAGAAAAAAGGAAAAGAGACCAGCATTCTGATTGCGCAACACATTCGTAATCAGCATGGCTTAGATTTTGACAGATCAACAATTTTCATAGCAACGTATGTATTCAATCCGACTTCTCCACTACTATGTACCACGCAATGAAGGTTATATATAGCCATAGCGATTACGAGTGTTTTGCGCAATTAGGATGCTGCTCTATTCAGCAGTGACTTCGAGCTCTAGGCTGAGCTGACACAGTTTCCTATAGTCCAGGCTGGGAGACTTGGTTGCTTGTCAAAGCCTTTTGATAAGTACTCTTAAGACAGTCAGTCTCGTAAGTCACTTGTCAACCAAATGCGGCTGAAGTCGGCTCATTGCTCCACACCACCACCATCCCGCTTGCAGAGTGTAGTGGCAATCATTTTATTTTGTCAACAAGGGATGATAGAAGAGGCCTGGATCCAGCAGTACTTCTCAATTTCTCATCTTACAGCTGTTTTGACTTTTATCTTAGCTGGTTCCTAAATAAAACCTGGTGGGATATCCTCACCTGTTTGTGCGATGGTGTCCAGGCGTGGGTTGACTAGGCTGATGCGGCAGTGTATGATGAACGCCATGGGGTGGAGGCGCTGGAGGTGTAGGTTGCTGCGGCTGCTGCAATAGTAAGTCTTTTTTAGAGGAAAATCAAAGAAATGTTGGTGTTAATCTAGTGTAGAGACAGACTTAAAGAATATCACTACCCCACTTCTTCCCTAGGGTGTCATAAAATGCAACTAAGGGATTCTCTAGAGGATGGGCAGCAGCGTTCTCTGAGAACTTTAATAACCTTACTGCGATCGCCAACCCGCGTGCCAAGCGTGGCAATTATGCCCCCCCCCCCCCCCTTTGGGTGAGGCCTATGTCCAGCAGTGGACGTCTTTCGGCTGAATGATGATGATGTTGTTAATTGGCAGTTCAGATCGACTCTTTCACTGATTTTACAGAACTGCACTACTGAAATGATAAGTGATTTACCTGGTGATGATGATGAGGCGCGTGGTACTGGCTCGGTTGCGCGTGGTATTGTGGGTGCTGTTGGTTGTGTGGGGCGTGGTACTGCGGTTGTTGGAATATCGCTGCGTCCTCACGTGTCATCGTTCTGTTCATACAACTTTTGGGATTAACGTGGTTGGATGAAGATGGTAGAGTTAATGGTGGTGATAGCAAATCTGATGATAAAAGTAGCACTAAACTGAACTGAAATTGAATGGAAAGTGAATCGGATGAACATGAAAGTAACATTTACAAGGTTACTGGTGATAAAAATTATTTTGAAGATAGGTTAGAGTGATATGATGTTGACGTAAATTATAATAATGGAGATTTAGATGATAAAAATTACGAAACAAGCGTGATGCTGGACGATAGATTTTAATGATTAATAAACTAAGATGAAATGATTATGAAGGTAAAAATAAAACTGTTGAATATGAAAGTAATACTGGGAATGTTACTGCTTATGAAAACAATTTCGATGAACACAATGATGGTAACAGTGATGCTATTGGTAATAAAGATGAAAGTGAAACGGATGTCACCTCCTTTGGTAATGATGTAGTAGGCAAAAATGATAATGATAGCTGTGCTGTCGGTGATTGTGATGATGAAAGTTGAAACAAGTCGTGACAACTTTACTTGACAGACAGTGATATAAATGTGTTGAAAGAACAGATGACAATTGAGGTGTTGTGACTGGTGATGTTAGTGATTCTAATTGATAATGATAAATGAAATTATGATGATTAAATGATAATGATGGTCATAAAATTGAGAAGATGATACTGTAAGTATATGATACTGGTCGCTACAATTTCACACGGTGGAGGCTGGACAAACATGAGAATGATAATTTTGATGATGGTAATGGTAAAACTGATTATAGTGGTGAATCTGATTTAAATTATGAAATATTACCTGTAGCCCATGTCTTCGTCGTAGGTGTGAGCGTTATTGTGTCCGTTGTACGGTACGGGAGGATTGGGCGGCTGAGGAGGCGGAGGCGCCGAGTTGCCGGCGGGCTTGTTCGCTAGGATCTAGAAATAGATGCATAAATATTGATGAAAAAAAACGCCTATCACAGGACTTTCATTAAAGTCAAAAAGGAGACACTGTTTCACCAGTTTTTTTTTTTATAATTGATCAGATCTGTAACGAAAGGTCTATGAAACTCTGCGAACTGATCTGTTACCTATCTTTTAGGGAAACATACAAAATTTCCTTAAAAGACTCTATCCTCCGCTTTCTGAATTGAGAATTCTAGGATAAGCTGTACTTAAGTAATACTTGAATACGGATTTGTCAAAAAAAATACGAATTTTAAAGCACTTTTTTGACAACTCCGTACTCAAATACTACGTATTGCTTACCCCGAATTCTCAATTCAGTAACCGGAGCTTAGTCGTCCTTATTTGCCAGTCGATCTCAGATCCATTGCATTGGACCTAATAATCACTTTCGAAGGAAACCCGTTAATGTGTCATTCAATTGGTACAAAAATACATAAAGATTTTTTATAAGGTACTCTTTGAAACAATCTGACCAGACCTTATCTGTAGAGAAGCCATCATGATTAGCGCCGAGGACCGTCGACGATTTGATAGTGAGTCTACTATAAAACCCTCGAACAATACGATGCAGAAGCACAGGCAAGACAGGTCTATCAGGTCAATACTTGACCTATCTTTGCCTAGAGAAAACGCAGGCATCGTGGTTTCAGTCTTCCAAGTCCTGCTGCTGGATACGACGACACAGGCTACACTGTGACAAATGTTCTTGCAGTATACGGCATATGAAGCGTGTGTTTACAAGAATATTCGTCACGATGAAAAGCCATTTTTGCTAGATTTTTAAAGTCATCAACATGTCACAATTAATCGCAACTTTAAGAAGAAAAATGTCAATCATCTATCACGAAGAAAGAAGCGATGAATGTTCAACCTCTATCTGATTTATTGAGGCGGCAGACTATTGCCCCACCTTTCACCTCGTCCAGAACTATTTATTTCATCTCCATAGGAAATAAACACCGTATGGAGACAACATACATACATAAACTCACGTCTTTTTTCCATGGGGGTAGGCCGAAACTAAAGAACGCCACATCCTACGATCGTTACATACTCCTTTAGCTTCATCCACGTTCATACATCTTGTCATACACGCACGTTAAGAGTACTACGCACCTGTCCTTTTTGAAGAACATCACCTGCCATTCACTCATTCTCTCAACATGACCAAATCACCTATGCACACTCCTTTCAGTTTTTGTCACAATCGCGTCAAAACCTAATTTAGAACTCCTTACCTCTAGAGTGTGCATCATGGCTCTGGCAAAGCTATCTGCATCTTCTCTGCACGAAAAGTTGAGGCCGTATACGTGTCTTGCATCCCGCCATTGATGGAAGGTGGCGGTGGCCTGGTTGTACTTCAGACCGCGGACAATCCCACAGTTTATCACCACCTGTGACAGAAGAATGAGATGAAGATACGTATTTTATTTAAAAGCAAAGAAAGCATTTGTAATGACATCACGCCTAGTATCCCTGAAGGGATGACCGTAATAATTTAATAGATGAGCGAGTTTAACCATCCACCCGATTCAGAACTCTTTTGATAAGCAGTTGTTGACCGATTCGGTTTAGTTATGTCGTTTCATCTGCGATTCTCGTAATGAGAGAAAATGAGATGGCAAAACGAATTATTCGACAACTGATTTATTGAATCGTTCTGAATCAGGAGGCATGCCAGTGGCGTGCAATTGGAGAGGCCTATGCCCAGCAGTGAACTTCTATAGGCTATGATGATCCTATCGCCATGTATTGACCATAGCTCCAAATGCCGTGCGTGCCCTAACACCTGCACGCAGAAAGACGTAATGGTTGCCAATGACAACGCAGTCAAAGTGGGCAAGTTCTGGGCCTAAATAATATAATTAAGTAGTTAGTTTGTCATCGAAACGCTAAGAAGAAGAAGCTCCAAATCTCGGGCTGCTTCTGATAAAATAACTTTCTTTAGCAGGCTGGGACAACTCGAAGCAGCTACAGCTAAATGGACTTATTCTATCCTCTGACCCATTGTCGTAGAAACACATGGACTTTGGATCAGCGCTCAAAAACGTCCGAACTGAATGTAGACTGAAACGCGAAAGACAAGACGAATCAATCGGTCCAGTGATGCAGTCTAATCTTCGTATGGTGAAAAGCTAAAGGCGTTGTGATGACGACATAGGATTTAAATTAGTTTGTTGGTATTTCTTATAGGAGCTTATGAAAAGAAGTCTTCCTTTGTCACTCAAGCGCAAAATCATGGACATGTGCATTCTCCTCATTTTGACCTATGGATCCCAGACTTGGTCTCTGACAAACATTCAAAAGTCCAAACTCAAGGTCTGCCAACGTGCTATGGAGCGCAGCATTCTAGGCGTCAAGCTAACGAACCATGTACGCAACACCACTCTGCGCTCCAAAACACAAATTTATTGCTGACGTGGCTCAAAAAGCCACTAAGCTGAATTGGGCCTGGACCGGCCACGTGTGCCGCTAGGGCTTTCAATACCGATATTACGGGATCCCGTAATACCGTAATCACGGATATTTAATGGTCTTTTTTAATCACGGTATTGACGAGCCAATACCGTGATTACGGTATTACAAACATCAATATATATTATTGCGGTTTGTTGTAATAAGCAGTAGGAAATTGTAGTATGTGATTTACGATGTGATGTTACTCTCACATTTGTTTTCGCCATTTTTTTCAATTAGGCTGCTCTCGATGGTCCTTGCGGACCCCTCCTACGTAACCGGGTAGTTATTGGCGGGCCCTGATGGGTCTCCAGTCAATGGTGGGGAAGTAAAATACTTAACCTAAGCTAACTACTTATAGTACACTAACATCATGATCATGACTACCTGCAACAACAGCACTAAGGGCGACCCCTAGTGGGACGAGCACGGGGCTTAGGGCGTTGCTGGCGGGGGCTTAGGGGGGGGGGGGGGAGACAGCTTGATGAGGGCTGAATTATCAGCGTGACTGCGAAGTCAGAAGAGACGACCGGCTCTACGACGGGAGAGCTCGGTGGATCGTGACCGGCGGCGGTGAGACGTCGCGACGGGCATCGTCTGCGAGGACGATAAGCTGGATGGTGGCGGACGTTGTGTAATGTGCTGGTCGATTTACTCGCCTCCCTCCATAAGGAGGGTAATTTCGTCATCGGGCTCTAAAAGTGTGTGCCAGGGACGGCGTACTTTACTGATGAGAGAGGGACTTTAGTCGGCCACTGCGGCGACTAGGGGGTTCGGATGACGGGGGGCAGTGTCGAAGTAACGCTTGGAAACGCGTTCGAGGTATTACCTGACGGTTGGCATTTTTAGATCAAGATGGAGTTGATCGTTACGCATGAACCACGGGGCAGCCGCGGCTTTGCGCAACACTCTATTCAGGAGGGTTTGGAAGGATTTGAAGTGGGAAGGCTTAACAGTGTGCGAACACGACGCTAGCGTAAGTCAAGATGGGGCGGACGCACGTCACGTAGATTCTCAGCTTGTTTCTAAGAGACAATTTACTGCGCGCTCTAAGGATGGGGTGGAGGCGACCGACAGCAAAAGCGGCTCGAGCGCGCACTGTTTTGGTGTGTTCTATTAATATCAGATGGTGGTCGAGGATAACCCTTAGGTATTTGACTTTCATCTCCCAAGGGATCTGTTTGCCGAACATCAAGACGGGAACGGCTGTGCTCTTTTCGGGATTCACCTTTATTCTCCATTTCCGGAAACAGACCCCGAGGGCGTCGGCTGTGGTTTGAAGGGTTCGAGTGATGCTATCGAGACTCCTACCGGGATAGAAGATGGCTTTGTCGTCGGCGAAAAGAGCTAACTTGGCCAAGCCACTTTTGGGAATATCGCTGGTGTACAGCGTGAACAGAAGGTTCGATAGCACGGAGCCCTGAGAGACTCCGGCGCAGACGGGGTGAGGGGACGAGAGGGTGCCTTCTAGGCGATAGCGGAAGGTGCGATCCGACAGAAAGTCTCGAATGATGAACTCGAGACAGTCTCGCACGTTGAATTGGTACAGTTTGTATAATAAACCGTTTTGCCAGACCTTGTTGAAGGCTTTCGCTACGTCGAAAAATAGGCGAACAGAAAATGTTAACTGATAGTATGTTTTTTAAAATTTGTTAAGTAATCTGTTTTTTTCTGAAAAAAGGCTATAAATAAATAAATAAAATACTAATAAGTGACTTTTGTATTGTTACTTTTAGAAAGTAACCATAATAAACACGTATTTTAATGGTTTTATTAATGTCCTATACTGCTTTCACGGTAAGTTGATTAATTTGGCAGATGTCAGTTCATGACATGAAAATAAATTGTAATAGCGCTTGTTTATGACAATTTAATTCAAAAAGTATTAAATCAATTTAAAATATTAATAAAGCCAAAGCCAAAAGGTTGTTTTAAAATCAGAAACATAGAAACAGTATAGTTATATGTGTTTAACGCCATAATTATATATTACATAAATGATCTAGAAAAAACCCCGACGCGTTTTCAAACTTGCGTCAGATGGTACCAGTTGCCAGAGACGTGCGTATCGATAAAATAATTTCGATAAATTTATAGTAACAGAATGAATATTTTGACTGTCGTAATAATTATAGACAATAGGCTCAGTTGATTGAATAATTAAAATAAGGCTCATTATAGCCCAGTTGCCTTGCAAAAGGTCGGTCAGTCCTAAATTTTGGATACGTGATACGGATATGTGTTCTTATAAAAATTACAACTTTTGTACCTTGAGTGACCTCTGCGCGCTCTGCCATCTTGGGTTAAAGAACCCAAAAATGAGTTTTTATTAAATAACTCCTTATTATGGGTTTTATGCCAAAAATTATTCACATCAATTTTGTAGAAAATTAAACTCTTATTTTTCATTCCAGACTCAAAATCAGAGGTATTTTATAGGTTTGAAGCCCATGTCTGTCTTTCTGTTTGGCTGTCTATTTCTCTCTCTGTCTGTGTGTCTGTTTGTGGGCTTTTCATAAAAAAAAAAACCTAACATAACACATCCAAAATTCAGGACCGACGAACCTTTCGCAAGATAAACCTCTTTTTCGCGACCCGGCCACTGGGATTATTATTGGTGATAAATAAACATTTATGTTCACTCATCCCATATCTGCTGAATTCATTATCACATCAGCACGTAATCGTCTATTGTTGAAGATATGCATGCTAATTGACTTAATCCTAATTACTTAAATCACAAGTATTTGAAATGTATATAAAATCACATTACAATAATTTGTCAAATTCTCGCTGAAATTTGACAAATTTTATCGATAGTTGAATCGACTACAGTCACATGTCTAGCAACTCCTATTGACATGTGTCATTTTAATCTTCTTATCGTGAAAACAATATAATTGAACTCGTGTTCAATACCGTGATCACGTGATCACGGTATTGATCACACTAATACCGGTATTGATACCGGTATTGAAAAAATCCGGTATTTGAAAGCCCTAGTGCCGCATGCCCAATGAGCTGTGGGCCAAAATAACCACTTTATGGGGCCCTGACACAGGCAGAAGGCGTCGCGGCAGACCTCGAAGAAGATGGCGGGACGAACTGGACAAAACCAACGACCAGTGGTCCACTTTGGTTCTGGATCGAAGAAACTGGAAGTCATGGGGAGAGGCCTTTGCCCAGCAGTGGAATGACGCAAGCTAGAAATGTAAATGGTATTTCTAAATTTATATGACGGTGTGCCTTGGCGCGTGCACTGGCGGTGTATGTAAACTCAAGACACTTTTATCGTGAATTTTGTATTGGACCCTTGTTCTATGTGTTTCTACATCAATGCTATGACCAAAATTTTTGGCGTGAAAGTAAAAGATGAAGAGATTTACTAACCTCATGATCGTTCAACTTCCTTCCGACTACCCGGAAGGTATTGTGTTGTGTGTGGTGGTATATGTGGACCTTGGACAGTCCGGAGCTGGAGCCCGAAGGCACCCAGCGCTTCAGTCCGTCGTCGTAGACCATGACGGATGCACGGGCGCTGCTTATTGACTGTTCGCTGTGGGCAAAAAGAAAAGAACTGTTAATGAAATCAAGATAAGGTTTTGGGAAGTATAGGAGAGCCGAGATGCCGCAATGTCGAGAGTAAACTGAATTAGAAGCTCCTAATTCTCAGGCAGTTGACCCTCAGGATATGCAGGCGGGGAACAGGTGCGGTCCTCTGGATACTTAGATGATGTGCTGAAGAGGACCATCGCGAGTTATTTCGTGCAGCCCTCATATCGTGGCTTCCACCCTATGTAAAAGGGGTAATTTCGAAGCATCCGGTGGACAAAAAAGAGCAATTTTTTTTTTAAATGTTTTCCTTCTTTTTATCTCACGAAGACACGTCGGGTGAATTTTATTACACAGCCATAAAGTTCATATTGCAATGATTCACGCGTCTTCGTGACATAAAAAGACTTCAACTCTTTCCATCCAATGGTAGTCTGGAAGAAATTGGTATAACCGAAAGACCACCATTTCTAGTGTTCTTAACTACGTGTACTCCTTCTGTTTCATTTCTTTTAGTGTGCAATAAAGTATATTTATATATCTATCAACTTTATCTGATTTTAGTAACAGATCATTGGTCCCGAAATGTCAAGAAAAAGTGGGTTCGTAATAAATCTAACCCAACTATCGTTTGATAAATTCGTCGATTTTATTTCTGTGTAAGGATCGGATTGAGTAAGTACGAGCATTTTATTGCCATGGACTATTGTATTGTGTTGTGACATATTAATTTGACTATGAAAAGCAGCTCATTAAATCCGACATAAATTAATCTTTCTCTAAATACATTTCATATCTTCCATCTTGTGTAGGCATCAACTCGAAGGCTATTCGTGAAACATCACGATCAGTCATGGATTACGTAAAACCTCCGAGTTACATAAAGACTTGCTACCCACGTTCTTCCTACGTATTTTAATTCGCCTACGTTCAGGGCGAGAGTATTTCATGTCCTGTGTTTCAGGGATGAATGACCCCTGAAACACAGGATACTTCTAGCACAGTGTACCTACTTACTACATACAGTGGGTCACCCATACATTTGACAGGTCCTATGAAATGTCAAAATGATGTAGGGGCGGAGGTTATGTCCCAAGTATGCAGTATGGCTACTCGGGACATAACCTCCGCTCCTTCACCCCGCAACCCCCCGCACGATTGCTCTGCGACAATGTTCTACGTTGACCGACTGTAAGTAGGTAGTAAGATATAGGTAGACTGTGCTTCTAGCATGGGGGGTCATCGTAATTTTTTTGCATCTCACGATAATTAAATTGTAAATGTTGCACACATTTTTTGTATAGGTACTTAGCGAAGTCAAATGATTATTATTATACAGAGTGTTTTGAAATTCAACGTCAAAGCAGGAACAAATGAAAGTGCAGATTAAGAAAGATCAGAAAAAAAAACGAATTTCAATATTTTTACCTCATAAATCTAACCAATAAATGAGTTTTTTTAATGATGGAATCAGGCGTTGAAAGTAATGCCGCGGAAATCTATGTCATATAAATATACAAATACAATATTTCGTTTTAATTCCGGCGAACTAGATCGCCATTTTGGATGCAGTATGCAACACCACCCACCAATCAGCCCACAAATATATTGAGAAAAAGCAGGAGAAATTTATTTTTTCTTTTTTTTTCGATTTTCTTAATCCGTCCCATATTTTTTTCCTGGCTTGACCTTAAGTTTCGGGACATCCTGTTTGTAATACATGGTATTTGTCTATACTATGTAATATTTTGTTCAATCTATATTGGCGCACTGAATAATTTGCATAACATACTATGTGCATAGAATAATTAATATGAAAGAGGCGTCAAGTTCGTCTCAAGGTCTAACTAAAGCCTTATATAACACGCATAAGGTTACATTTGCACTACCGACTACCGACATTCTAGAAGGTAGCCACGTACATGCAAGGTAAAACCACAGGATAGTAACTAAATTATCCTGCTATGTATATGTAAACACTCCCTTATCTGTCATTAGGAAAATAATAGAGCTATAAATAAATACATGACAAACGACGTATATTGAGTGCATGTAATTATGTGTATATTATGTTGAATTATCTATATTATTATCCGACTACGGAGAAGCAAAAAGGAGGGTTATGATTTTGAACGGTATGTACATACGTGGGTATTGTATGTTCATCTGTTCCCTCATAACTTCCAAACTACTTATCATAATTTCACAAATGAGGTATCTTTGGAAGCTTGTAAGAACAACACCTCAGCTACCACCATCTAGTGTTTAAATAATAAATAGTCCTTGAAAGTAGAGTCTGCGAAATGTGCATAAGGAATGATTACTTTATGATTTAGTTGATTTATTTTATATTTTGTTTGAACATAGTTAATCAAATAATCAAATTAACCAATCATGATTAATGATTAACGCCAGTAATCATGAATAAGATTACTTTTATAATCATGATTATTTTTAATCTTGATTAATTTAGGGCTGATTTTTCAATCGTCAGATAACTTTTATCTGGGGAATAAGTTTGACGTTTTGGCAGCTTCTCTATAGAAAATATATCAAACCGTCATATTTATTCCTTGGATAAAATGTATCTGACGGTTGAAAAATCGGCCCTTAATCTTATTAAAATTAATCAAATTAATTAATGCCAACACTAGTATAGATCCTACCACCAAGCGTGCTGGGTTTCGTTTACAACACGCGTATAAACGCGTGTTGTAAGATTCAACTAAAGCCAGCATTAGCACTAGAATGTAAAACTTCCTCATCACACACTGGGACTATTCCCAGTGTGTGATGAGGATGTTTTACATTCTAGTCTATCTAGTTTTATTTCTATCCCCTCACGGGGGAAAATGATGTTCCACCTATCGAATTCACTGTGATTGGCGTTCAGTAATCAAGCTGCCAGACAGGGGTGGAAGCTGAGGGGGCCTATTGCATATCGATCGCTGTCTACCTGTTGAAATAACGATTCGTCTGGAATTGAATAAGTTGTCCCAATCCTATATGTAACGATGCATGTTTGATATAACAGAACGAAAGCATCGTTATATTTCGGATTTTTTTAAAGCCTTGTTACTTTTTGTTTTATTCTAGTTCTGTTATAAATGTTTTATTGCAAGCTTATTATGTTCTATGGAAGGATAGAAGTAAATTTAAATCCCATTAAAACATTAATGTACATAAAAAAACCATGTCTAGCGACTCTTGCCGTCAAAAATTCTAAGCGAGACTTGGCTCTATCCCTACTAATATTATAAATTATTAGTAGTATGCAAGGTGTAAAAAGACCCATCACATAGCGTAATTTGTTAGGAAAAATTGAAATTTTTGATAATGTTTGTTTGGAACAAAGTTTTGTATTATGACTTGATATTCATTTTTGAAAAAAACCAAAATAAAAATATGTATACTTTGACCTTCAGTATCTCCAAAACCAATGATTTCCCAGGTATGGTCTAGTAGAAAAAAATGATCCCAATGATGGGTAGAATATGTGATTTTCGTTATCGTTAAGGGTCACCCGATATAATATACAGGGTGTAAAAAGACCCATCACATAGCCGAAATCTACGCACTCTGTACATCAAACTAAATTACATTGACCAAAAATAATTGCTGGGAAACGACTTTTATTTTTTGGCATGAAAAAAAATGCTTTTTTTTGTAGCGCGCAAATTATGGTTGTGGCGATGCCGCGCGTTTGCATGCGTGCAGCGGCCACACAGCCGAGCCAAGGCGGTCGTGTACGTTTGATATTCATTGCGTTTTTGTAACTTCAAATGCGTAATTTGTTAGGAAAAATTTAAATTTTTGATAATGTTTGTATGGAACAAAGTTTTTTATTATGACTTGGAATTCATTTTTGAAAAAAAACAAAATAAATATATGTATACTTTGACCTTCAGTATCTCCAAAACCAATGATTTCCCAGGTATGGTCTAGTAGAAAAAAATGATCCCAATGATGGGTAGAATATGTGGTTATCGTTAAGGGTCTTTTTACACCTGATAATATACATATAAAATGTTATAAACCGCTGAACCGATTTTGATGAAACTTGGTACAGAGATAGTCTGGAACCTGGAGAAGGACATAGGCTACTATTATCTCGAAAAATACGGAATACGCGATAAACGACATCCACGCGGGCGAACCACGTTGATAACCCAAATGGCGCATTAAGCTACATTCTCCCACACTCATTCACACCCCCACACACACACACACACACACACACACACACACACACTCACATACGCGCTCACCTTCTTACTTAATCATTGGCTTATATCAGTCACTCCTGATGTCCTTCATACTTTGTCACTAAACTCCTTGTGCGCATTGTAAATGTATCAAAGTGCATATTCTTAACTAATTATTTGCATGCTTAGGTTAATTTCAAAATTATTGTTTATCTCACTTACTTAAGCATTGTTAAAGTAACTTGGAAGAGCGGAATCACCTAACACAAGCAAATATTTGCTTAAAAGGTGATTCCAAACCCAGCAATTGTACCACTTTTAAGTTGATGAAATAAAAAAAAAAAAAAAAAAAAAAAAAAAAAACAACGCAGTATAGGGATATAGTTCTTTACTGTGCTGGTAGACTACTTACTTGTTTATTGTGGTACAGATTCGTTTAAAAATTAAACAAGGTATATTTAAATACATTAATTTGATTTCTTTCTTCTATGAGACAGTTGTAATTTTCAAAGGGAGACATAGACATAGACAAGGGACCCACATAATCAACATTCAAAGCCATTTCTTTTCTCTCTTCCTTTTCCATGCGGGCTATTATCGGTCTACCTCGAAAGAACATACATAATACTTAAACAAGACCAATTTGAATGCATGCGCAATATTTAGGTTAAGTACCACCTACTTTACACCCGGCCATGTATTACAAAAAGACGTTTCGTTTTACCGATGTGACCTTCTGTGGCAATCACGGACGGGCCCACGTCCGCTCTCGGCAAAATCTCTTACGTAACTGAGTTGTTCTGCTCATATTTATCGTGATACATGATAGCCTTTTCCGAAGTAAGTAGTTTGTCGGCTTCCAGTCTTACCAAAAGCGGCTCAGTATTTTAATGTTCTGTTGTTCGCAAAACAATGCAAATTTCTTAATTAATAAAATCATATGATCTGTACGATTGTTATTTAGCCATGAGCCCATCTCAAATGAATCCAAGCCTTTTTTTTTCTATTGTACTGCTGTAGATGGTCCTAGGGGACCGTTTCTACGTAACCGGGCAGTCATTGGCGAGACCTGAAGGGTCTCCAGCCAATCCAAGCCTTAAAATGAGGAGTTATTATATACAGGGCGTCCCACGACTTTGCCACTGGGCCCTCCATGAAGTACCTTAAATAATGTAGATAGAAAAATTTACTGAATGAAGACTTCATTTTTATTTTAAAAACAATACGAACTGCATTCAACGAATTTTAAATAATCACCTGTCTGAACCGAGAATAACCTGCTAAATGTGAGAAAAATAAAAACCCGTAATTTTATTGTACTGATCGAAAGGCTCGATCATATACTTACATTTATTTCTTCTAAATAACATAGAATCTAAAATAAAAGGAAGCTTGCTTACTACAGCTATAGATGTAGTAAGCAAAAAAAGTAATGACAAGTTTTTGGTAATTTCTGAAAAATAGTTTATGACGTAAGTAAAAAGCCACTTTTGATCAGACACTCCTCAAATATTTTACGAAGTTTAAATTCCAGACGTCGCAAGTCGCAACAAGTCAAAAAACAAACTATAATACTGCCGTCTGATTTCTAAAAGACCGTTAAGTGACATTTTGTAAAATTTGAGTTTTATAAACTACGTCTTCTTCTCTCGTGTCAGCACGAGCTATACGAAAATAGCTCATGCTGTGGTGAAAAGATTAGCCAGTCAGCAAGGTTGGTAGCGGGGCTGACTGCCCAGGGTGCGCCGGACGTACTTTTTAAGTATCGTCACTCGTGGAGGCTCTTAAAATAAACTTCGTGAAAGCGCAACATTTTCTCTATCAACCAAATCATTTCTCAATTAAGACGAGCTGAACCCTGGCGCGGTAATCGGGTAAGCGACGGCAATCGGGTAAGAGACGACGCGCGGGCCGAAAATCACTTTAAAAAATCGATAAGGAATATATAAATGTAATAAAAAAAAACGATCGGGTAGAATCGATTCCAAAATTAATTACCTATAAATTAATATTAATTATAAAAATGTATTATAGTAAGTACTTGGTTAAAATGAAATTTTGCTTGTAAAAAAACTGCAAATCGAAGTAACTTCAGTATTTTTTTCTATCGCGAAAACTAGATTGCATCGTGTATTGAACGGGTACATGGTGTAGAGAAGGAATGTATCCTAAAATATAAATTTATTTTGGGTTCTAAATGTTTTAATTTGCCTATCAAAAATGAGTTCTAAAACAAGCAAAACCTACCGCGCCAGGGTTCAGCTCGCCTTAAGAGATCCAGAGACTACTCAGAGACATTACTATATCATAACATACCATATTGTAAATGATCACATTCCCACAAAGAAAAAAATGACCAAAAAAAAAAAACAATATTAGTCCTGTAACTCATTAAAAGTTGAGAGGAGCTCGTGGCTAAATAATTACAGCCGCATAGACCGATCTTCCGGGTTAAGCCACGCTTGCCGAGGTTGGTCTGTGGATGGGTGACCACTTACCATAGCGAGTTTCCTCCGTGCCTCGGAAAACACGTAAAGCCGTTGGTCCCGGCTGTCATTTGTAGATCTTTGACAGTCGTTACTGTTGGTCAGAAGCCAGAAAGTCTGACAACCAGTCTTACCAAGAGTATCGTATTACCCAGTTACTGGGTTGTGGAGGTCTGATAGGCAGTCGCTCCATGTAAAATACTGATATTCAGCTGCATCTGGTTCGACTGGAAGCCGACCCCAACATAGTTGGGAAAAGGCTAGGCAGATGATGATGAACTCATTAAAAGTTATACAATGAACTTAAAAGTACTTAGCCCAATCTGTATGTCTTCAAAATTTCTTGGGACACTTACTACGTTTTTGCTCATAACTCAAAATTAGGTTTACTCACTTAACAGCCTTTTACAAATCGGACAGCAGAATAAGTACGTTTACATTTGACTTGAAGTATGTACTTTCGGATCGGTGTCCCAATAAGTCGATACCAGTTACAGTAGCCGATTGAGATCTTAAATTACGACATAGTCTCGACTTAAATGTAGATAAGTTGACTATGGTACGCGCCAACTTTTTGGTCGGTCTGATGTCAGGCGAATTGTTGCGCAGTAGCAATAGAGGTTAAGCTACTGCGCATCTGTCACAAGACGTCTGGCAATTGAAGCGTTAATTGGACAAAGGTGTTAACCAAAAAATTGTTCAAATGTTCGCCTGACTTCAGAGTGGTCAAGAAGTCTGGCAATTGAAGCGTTAAGTGGGCAAAGATGTTAACCAAAAAATTGTTCAAATGTTCGCCTGACTTCAGAGCGGTCAAGAAGTCTAGCAATTGAAGCGATAAGTGGGCAAAGGTGTTAACCAAAAAATTTTACAAATGTAGTAAGTAGTAAATTTTAAAATAGTAAATATTGAAATCAATTTATCAACTAAATCTCAAAGTTTTGAGTGAAAATGAAATGAATGAATGAAGAATGCACATTAAAACTTTGAGCTTTAGTTGCTATTTTAAAATGCCCATTATAAAGCCAGGTCCGCTGCGCCGTGTTTTCGTGTTTGCAAATAGGATAACATTGTTTGCTAACCGAATAGGGGCGTGGCCTAACAGTTTTGTTCGCAAAAATACAATAACATGTTAGAAAATTGGCGCTGCGGACCGGCTTAACATTGTTTGCTAACCGAATAGGGGCGTGGCCTAACAGTTTTGTTAGCAAAATTGGCGCTGCGGACCCGGCTTAACATTGTTTGCTAACCGAATAGGGGCGTGGCCTAACAGTTTTGTTCGCAAAAACACAATAACATGTTAGAAAATTGGCGCTGCGGACCCGGTTTTACATTTGAACTATTTGTTAGTTAACACCTTTGTCCACTTAACGCTTCAATTGTTGTATCGCAAAATTCTGTAAGGTGAACCCTTCTTTGCAACCTGGTGACTGGGCTATTATTGAGCTCCGACATTTTCGCATTTAAATAGAATTTTCGCTATGTTGAAAATGCGACATTTTCGCATTTTTCCGACGTCACTTCTCCGGAATTCTGTTTAGCAGTAGCTGAATAGAAAATCAATGAAGGTCATCAATAAATTGCCACCTTCATCCATCATGAGTAATTCCGCTATTTGAAACATTTCATAATTTTAAAACTGTTAGGGTGAAAACTCGTATGTTACTAATCACTAATTTATTCATTTAAATTGCATATTAGAACTATTTGATTTTATAATTATACAATGTTGTATTTTTTTCCTGAAGTCACTAGTACGTGCGTGAAAACCGGCTATTTTGGAGTTCATCCGCCATCTTGCCTCCTAGAACAACTGGTCTAGTGCCAGATGAATGTGATATTCAAAGGTTCACACTGTTCTCTTCGTAAAATTCAAAATTTAGTGTTCACTTAATTTTTTTATTAATTTAAACTAATTTAGTCATTAAATTCATGCATCACTTACAAATTATATTTCATTCTAAAGTACGTCAGTTATGTACATAAACAGACTAAAATAGATAATTATCAAGCTTAAATAATTTATAACACTGATATTTGGCCCACGAGACCCAAAAGAAAATCTAATGATATCGTTTTTCTGAAAACCATTAAGCACCCTAGAACCGTACCTACTGAAACAATCACAATACTCAACTTTATTTTCTTTTACTTCACTAACACTTAACACTTAAAAGTTAAGGTATAAAATGCACAGCAGCCACCAGCTTCCACCATTAGGAACAACAAAGACAAGCTTCCTTTAGAATCTCGGACAATCTTGAAACCAGTAACTAGCGTCTGCCATTTCGAAGCACTACACGTTCGCCATTTTGAAATTTCCACAGTGCGTACAAAGAGATCTTCTATTCGGATGCGCGCAAGAGAATGTCTCTTTAGCTGCGCATGACAAAACCGACTCTTGTGTCTGCTATTTCGTAGCCGTACACCGTCGCCATTTTGAAACTTCCATGGTACGTGATAACAGAAATTGTGTTCGGATGCGCGCGCACTACAAAGCCATAATTGATGCCTGCTATTTCGCAGCAGTACACAGTCGCCATTTTGAAACTTCCATGGTACGTGATAACAGAAATTGTGTTCGGATGCACGCGCACTACAAAGCCATAATTGATGCCGGCTATTTCGCAGCCGTACACAGTCGCCATTTTGAAATTTCCACAGTGCGTACAAAGAGATCCTCTATTCGGATGCGCGCGCATGACAAAGTCGTAGACTAAATTGAAGCAGTACACCGGCGCCATTTTGAAACTTATATAATGCGTACAAAGAGATCTTCTATTCGGATGCGCACGCATGACAAAGTGGTAGCCTATATCGAAGCAGTACACCGGCGCCATTTTGTGACTCCCACAGTGCGAACAAAGAGATCTTCTATTCGGATGCGCGCGCATGCCAAATTCGTTGCTAACGCCTGCTATTTCGTAGCAGTCTACGCCAGCGCCCGTTTTCATCTTACCCATTTCCCGGAAAAGCATAAGAGGTGTTGCTCGCGACGCAGCCCATTACCATTTTTTTACGCTTTCATTGAATCCTCAAATGATCATCCGTGTTTACGTGTACGTTACGTGTTTACGGTCTACTAAATCATCAGTGGTAACACTAATGGTACGGCATTTTGAACCCCGTAGCTGTAAAATTTACGGAAGCAGATAAAAAAACCGACGGCAACGCATCTTAGTAAAATGTACGTATTATCCATTTTGCGCAAAGCGATTCAAAATGGTATAGGTACGTAGTGGCTGCGCGGAGTCTCCAATTCATACCTCACTTTTCAGCATTCCATTTTTGTTATAGAAGCTGGAGAACAGGCTAAAAAAGGAGCAAAATTTTAAATAAAAAAATTGCTGACCTTGTCATCCAAGGCCGTAGGAAAACGGCAGGTTTCTTTCCACGAACCAAAATATAATTGCTGCATTACCACATTCACTAACACTGCGTTCTTTTCTTTTTATGAAGAAGCAGACAATGTAAAAAAGGTAGCACATTGTCCATCTCAAATATTAATGTTCACTTCACTAAATTATAAAATGTCTTTTGAATCAATCAATCTTGCGAAAAATAGTCTAAGTTATTCTGTCACTTTAGGCAACAGAAGCAAGAACCCGGTATTGTCTACGCCTACCCCATCTCACATCAGACATTTTCAACTGCCGTGAGGTATGCGAATGAGCTTTGCGTTCTAATCCACTAGCAGCTCCTATTCCCAGTTGCCTTGCACTCGCAACTAACGTTTTGAATCTCCCTTTATTGGGATCCGTATCAACTGTAACGCATTGCAGTGTACCATCGGCACTCCTCTTCGAATCCGTCTTGCGTCGCATGCGACTTGCAGAATCTATTTTTAGCTGCTCCAAAAGCTTGGTAAGCGCTTTCAGGGCACCTACGCCTGAATTTGCTGGTTTGAATCGCTGCGCATGCGTACTAGTTGAGTCGGTTTTTAGCTGCGCCGCACTACCCTCAGTAGTTTTAAGTTTCTTCGAATATGGCGCCGCATTTTTGAATCGCCTTACATTTGCGCAAACTGTATTGAATCGCAATCTATTCGCAGTAGCTGGGTTTAGATGTCTCACATTAATAACCGACATTCGTATAATGCTTGACTTCGCTCCCGCCATTTTGGATCATTTATTTCCCTACATTCCACTTTAATCATAGAAAAGTGAATAGGCTACTTTGGTAAATCACAATCGCTTTTGATACACTAGCAAGCACTCCACGAAAGAACTGAACTAGCAAAGCACATACAAGCTATTATTGAACTAAATTTTGTATGTATGACTGCTAACGTGCACTCACTACCCCGTATAGCTTCCGAATGCCCCTTTCTTTTATTAGCTCGAGCCCTGGCCAAACCTGATCATGCGCAGTACCGATAAGCATCAGTGTTATATTCGCATCGAATTGATAACCTCATCCTTCTGAAGTTGGTTACAAATTCAAACCGCCGCCCACGTCGCCCATCTAAACGGCGTCTACTTCATTCGCTAACGTTAAAAATGTGCTTCGTTTTCGCCATCTTGAAACGACGCGACGCCCGAAAGTGACGTTAGAGGAACCTTCTTGAAACCTAATAAGACCGCGACTTTTACGGGAAATACATTCTAGGTATGCATTGAAAAAAATCAATTTTTTTATGTAAAATACCTAGAATTTGGCGCCAACCCCCAATGTCTAGACCGTCATGTTTTTGGCGGGAGCCGCCGACGCTGTCAAGAGCAACAGGTTCGCAAAACCATGTTGGACAAAGATGCAGGCCATATTTGGGTCCACAGACAAAAAAACCATTTAGATTGGACAAAAAAAAAAGGTCAAAACATAACAGCAGTTAATTAACATCACAAAATTAGAAAGGCAGTTTTGAAGTGCAAACTTTTGGCAAAGAATGATCGTTTAGCTATTGATTGAAAATGACTTATTATCGAAATATTTCCGTAGCAGATTTCTTTAACAATCTCGAACAAAAAACTTTACTAAAATGTTACTGGCGTAATTCGTTATAAATCGCCTCGAAAACTGGACTTAAACAGATAAAATAAAAAACAAAATTAAAAATAAAAGGTATAATGACTTTAAGGAACAAAGGAAATAAACTATCAGTCTAAAAAAAAGTTCGAAAATGGCGAACAAAGAAAAAAAAACCCGCCAAAAATCAAAACTTCAAAAGAGCTATCTACTAATCACTTACATATTGTAGATATCACAGTTTGATTTGCACTGAACTTTCCTAAACTTTAGAATACAAGTAAGGCACGACCGTTTATCGCGGAAGCTGGAAGCGACACTACTCCCATAGGCAGACCATCCAGCCGAAGGTTCGACTAAGCTAGACCCACCGCGCATGCATCGTATGATTGATTGAAGTGCAAGGGGCCAGGTATTGCGTTTTGATTTATTTATAGTATCAAGCCAGACACGGCCCGGATGCCCGGGCCGAACATGCGTACTAAGGGCTAGATTCTAGAAAGTTCCACCGGTGCAGCAGGGTGGGGTGCGCCCAATTAATACACAAGGGAAATCAATATTTACTCCGCGTCTGTTTATTAAAGAGGATGCGACAATTTTGGTACTTTCATTATCGCCTTAGAGTAAAAATCTCGGGATTGCATTTTGGTTACTGTACGGTTCCTGTGGGCTTAGATGCGGGTAAGTGGCGGGCAAAAGCTAGTTTATAAAAAATATAATATTTATTACGAATTTGATATAGCCAATAAAGGCTTAATTTCAATGCCTACAAACGATGTTCGCATGTAGACTCTCTCTTATAATTATAGTACTACGTCGTGATAAAATATAAATGACCAAATTGCATTCCCGATGTTTTCACTCTAATGGGCGATATTAATAACGGATCTCAATCCAAAATCTCTGGATTGATATAGATTTTTGACAGAAATTCAATAGAAGTAATGTCAAAAACCTATTTCAATCCAGAGATTTTGGATCGAGATCAGTTATTAATATCGGCTGTAAGGCGACGTTATGCAATCTTTGATTTTAATGTACTTTTTGGAGTGTAATCACAGAGTTAATTATTGCTAATTGTGTTTGAGAGCTTCTGTTTGGTTCTTTTGATTTAAAGGACAAAGGATATTGTCTTTATTATCTGCTAGGACATGAAGGGAGTTTGAGAAAGCCATTGTTATTCTTTAAAGTTGCAGCAGTTTTAGGAAACTTCCTCAGCGTAACAACCTGTAGCTTCTTTTCTACACAAATCTGTAGCTGGTTAAAGCTATTGGTACACTTAGTTGCTCCAGGCACAGTTGATTACTTTTGTTTTTAGCTGTGGCGACCGTTTGGTGTATGCAGCGACTATCGAATCGCCCGAGTGACCGACCTGTGACTCGGGACACCGTCTTGATCGCTCGAGCGACTGCTTTTCCCTTCAGGATCGGAAGCATCGGTCGCTGTGGACACAGTTCAGTGTCCCAAGATACCAAACTGCGTCTGATGTTATTAAACTGTACGTGTTGGTTTATTAGCATTGCACATCATAAAGGTATTTGACTGAAAAAATCTAATTAGTCCGTCAGTTAGATTATCAAAAAATATTTGACCCGTATTTTTTCTTATTTTACGTAAACCAAAATTGACTAAGATACGACATTTTTAAAATTGGCAAAACGTCACAAGCAAGTACAATTTTAACTTGCTTCTGACGTCACAAGCCCCCACTCTCGAGTTTTGATGCGTTTTACGTTTTCAAAAGTTCATAGATCTAACAAAAGAAAAAATACGTGTCCATTATTTTTAAAAACTCTAACTGGCGGACTAATTACGTTTGCAATTTATTGACCCTGTTAACATGCCTATTGGATTGTTGTGTACTTTATTTGCATGCTGAAGGAGGTGTGAAAGCAAGACGGATGAGCTGCTGAGTTTTGAGTTTGAGTTATAAGAGTTTTGCGTTAAAAGCGTAAAAGGGCTAAACAACGATCGTACGGATCGTACGATTTTCGAAAGTAAGCTTGCGCTTGCGACGTTCATTCCGTGGATGGATTTCGTTACATATCGGGACTTATCTGTGCTTGATGAGCGTTAAACCGTCGGTCTCGTTTGATATACTATTATTAATGACAGTCGATACGGGTTGTCACAAGTCCGAAAAGTCTGACAACTAGTCCAGTTGGATTACGTGAGTCCGAAGTTAATTTCTTCGTGTCGTGTAACACAGTGATATTCAGTTGCATCTGGCTAGATTGGAAGTCGATCTCAAAAAGGCTAGGAGGAACAAATCATTGAATCATTTGTAATCGGTAGGTTAAATTAAACCACTAGAAACTGAACCAAGCACGTTGTAGTTCTGTTTACCTGTTGCTTCGGCTCTGTAGGTATGTCATAAATTATTCATTAAGTACTGCTGGTTTACTACCCGCCCCTAATGAGCTAATGAACTAGAGCTCATGTAGTTAAAACAACTGAATTACAGAATTATTTACCTGTTGTCACTTTTAAATTGCTGGGACATAATAAGCGACATTGTAATTCCCCATGCACTATCAGGACCAGATTTAGGAGAGGGCATTTGTTTCTGAACGCACCTATTAAACGAATGGTGGTAAATGATCGGCGAATTTTTTCTGGCATTAGCCGGCCGCTGTCCCGGCACTAGGGCTTTCAGTCTCGTTACATTTACGAGTCCCGGGAAAAAAAATCGAGACTTGGTGCGATCTCGAAATTCCCGGGAAAAACGAGACTTTCGAGATTATCTCAAAAATAGGTTTCTTAAGGCTAGGCATTTAGGCAGCCCCGGATCTAGGGGAGGGCAAGCCGGTGCCCATGCCCCGGGCGGCAAATTCAGAGGGCGGCCATTCCATTTAGATATGTATAGTTGGAAAAAATATGCTTAACAGAGAAAGAGCAGCGCTAGACCGGTCGTTATGGCGTTCTTTGAGGGAGGCCTATATCCACCAGTGGGCGTCTGATGGCTTAAATGATGATCATGATAAAGGTAAAAATATTGGCGGGCGGGGAGGCATTTTTTAGTTTTTGCCCCACCTCGAAAAAATTCAAGATCCGGGGCTGCATTTAGGCAGTCAATATTTCAATAAAGCACTTCATTAATCATACTGAACTTTTACAGACTCAAGTACAAGTAAAATTAATAAATATTTCTGAGTTTTTCTTTAATCTTATAGTGGGCACGTAAAAAGCGAGGAGCATTTAATGTACTTTCAGAGGATCTGATTTTATTACAAAAGTAACCTGCGTTAGAAAAAGCCCTCTCTGCTGGCTGGATGGATATTAGAAACTTATAGCAATGGTATGGTATGTATTTCCGTCTGTCGCCACCATGTTAAAAGAGAGCTTTTTCCACATGGTTGTTTGAGTAATTTACTTCCATTTTTAAATTCTCCATGTTCTGAGTAAAATCTCCGTCGAAAAGAATATTGCTGAATATTCTCGGTCGGAGAACATTCTCCGTGAGAGAATAATCTGGACCCATCACCTCACTTAACCGGAATAAAAAAATATTAGTGGTTTAGTAGATTTTTTTAATAATGGTAATTATTTAACTTATGTTTCAAAAGTCTCGTTACTCCCGAGACTGGAGGTAGCAGTCTCGAATCTCGAAAATACGAAAAAATCGTCGAGACTCTCGAAATTTTCGAGACCGAGACTCCCGGGATGAAAGCCCTACCCGGCACTGCTCGCTTCGCTCGCTCGGTTCGTGCGTTGAGTCATTAGTTAATCTGTGGTCGACTGGTTCTAACATAATCTAACCTACCTTTTAGCCATCTGTTTGGCATTTTATTTCATACTGCGGAGGACTTTGAAGTTTTAAAGAAAACTTTTAATGTTAGAAGAATAAAATTAAAGTGCGAACTATCAATTTTAAAGTAGGAACTCTTATTTTTAAAGTTTACTCATATATTCCATTATTTACTATTAAAACAACGTCGCCGCGTCGGCGTCGGTCCCGTTCTACTCGCTCCGTAAAGTCTAACTAGTACAAAGGTGTCTAGATATAAATCAGCGCCCCTATAAACTTTGCTCTGGAACTACGTAACGGGGTGCGGATGCAACGTCACAATGCAACCCTAGCTAGTTTGCAGTTCATAAATCAAAGCACAGGTGGCGTTGACTTAAAACACCGTTCTCCCAGAAACATTTGCATGAGTAAATAAAATTCACTTAAATGTGCATTTTTATTATTCTATGCAATAGTAGAAAAAAATGTAGATTTCTTATTGTTAGTATCGAAAATATTTTAGTGCCATAAACGCTATTAATATTAAACACGCAGTGTAAGATGTCGCCATATATACAGGGTGGAAAAAATCAATGGGCCCTGAAGGGAAACCACTTTAAATCCTTAAGATAGATTATTTCACTTAAAGGAAACATTCCTTTATTTTTAAAAAGAAACCAAACTGCATTCACAGATTTCTCGACAAGCTTACCTAAACCGGGAATCGAACCATCTAAAAATTCAAAAAATTAAACACTCGCTATTTTATTCTACTAATCGGTAGGATTATTGTCAAATGGAACGTTCTATTTTTAAACTTTTCGTCAGAACGCCTCGTCTAAAGCCTGGCGTCGATTACAGCCCAAACGCGTCGAATCGAGTCGAGTCGCATTTGTTCCGTGTGAGGCGAAACGGTCAGTAATCGCAAGCCGTTAAAACAGAAATTCTCGTGACAAGCGATGCGCGCGAGTTATGCGACTCGGCGCGTCTCGGCTCGTCTTTTTTTTTTTTTTTTTTTCTATTGGACTGCTGTAGGTCGTCCTAGGGGACGGTTTCTACGTAACCGGGCAGTTATTGGCGAGACCTGAAGGGTCTCCAGCCAATGGGGGGGAAGTAAAATACTTAACCTAAGCTAACTACTTGTACTACACTAACATCATGACTACCTGCAACAACAGCACTAAGGGCGACCCCTAGTGGGACTCGGACCTCGGCTTAGGGCGTTGCTGGCGTGGACATAGGGGGGGGAGACAGCTTGATGAGGGCTGAATTATCGGTGTGAGTCTCGGCTCGTCGCTGATCGACGCAGTTTTATAGTAAATGTATAGGAGGCGAATTATTGCGGTTCTATTCGACTCGACTCGACGAGCCTAGTAGACGCCAGCTTTAAGAAGGAAATGTGCTTAGAATTATTATTACCAATTAAACGATTTTCTTATCTAAGTCTTCAACAAGGTACTTAGAGATAAATTAGCAAGCTTGTAGGTACTTCATAGAATGTCTTTGGAGGTTAGAGTTAAAAAAACAAGTGTCTTTTACTTGTTAAAAGTGAACAGTTCTAGTCTAGGTATAGTTGATTAAAGCCCTTGTGTACTAAATATTAGATTTCATGGATATCTTGTACGACAGACGAGTGTAAGACCTAATGTTTCTTGGAGAAATTTTATCTTTAACATTGACTGTATCGACTAGTGAAATAAAATAGCCAGTATTTATTTTTTGAATTTTTAGCTGGTTCGATTCCCGGTTTAGGTTAAGTTGTCGAAAAATCTGTGAATGCAGTTTTGTTTCTTTTTAAAAATAAAGGAATGTTTCCTTCAAGTAAAATAATCTATCTTAAGGATTTAAAGTGGTTTCCCTTCAGGGCCCATTGATTTTTTCCACCCTGTATATATATGTCGTGGCCATATCGTAGAATTGATCACTTCATGATGTGGCCGGCCATTTCATGAAATGGTTGTATTTCATGAAATGGCCAACTAAAATTGGCCATATCGTTGAAACGTCAACGTTTAATGATATGGCCATCCACGTTTGGCCATATCATTAATGTAGGGTTTCCATGATATCAAAGGTTTAATAAAAAATCCAAATAAAGGAAGCACGTACCATGCAAGCAAAGGAGTAGACTACGGAATTTCGACACACAAAATGTCGATGCACGTTACCGCGAAAGTTTAATAGCTTGATTCACCAACAATTAAGGGGATCTGGCGCTCGGCGGCCGCTGCCGCGGCACGCTCGCTTCGCTCGCTCGCCTTCGCGCGTTAATGGTCACTGTTCTAACCTAACCTAACCCAAATGATTCAATATACTAAATAGTAAATGTTTGCAGTAACGTGCATCGATGTTTTGTGCTGTAGTTTCACAGGTTAACCAGATAAATAATCGAACAAATAAAATTCTATGAAAAGTTCACCAGCAGTTACCATGAAGTCATATTTTGAAATCCAATAATAGTCCATTAATTTTCGTTGCGTGGTCATGGTCACCCTACTTTACTTATTATTATTAGCTTTTTTGTCAGAATAATTGTCCGCCGCCATGATGCATCACAAAAACAAAACGATATCAGCGCCTCTAACGGTGAATAATGTAACTATTTTACGATATGATCACTAATGTTTGACCATATCATGAAGTAGCCGTGCGTTTAGCTGATCATATCGTTAAACGCTGATTATTCATTGATCTGGCCAGGCCATTTCATGATGTGGGCAGCGGATATTGGCCATTTCATGAAATGCAACCATTTCATGAAATGGCTGGCCACATCATGAAGTGATCAATTCTATGATCTGGCCACGACATATATATGGCGACTATAGGGTCGTATAGATCCGGGCTAAAATTGGGAGGGGATATAGCTGGCAATAGGCTAATTAATTAAATTATATGCTTATAATGCCAATATGAGCTACAAAAGAAATAGTAGAGAGGATTGGATCCCCTCCACTCTGGGGATGGTGGAGGTTTATATCGGACTCAAAGGGTCTTAGCACACTTATCGACGCAAAATCAGCTCAGACCGATCGGAAAAAGCTTTACGTCTACGGGCATAAGGGTGTAACCGATGTCGTTCGCCTCGGCTCAGACGGCCACGGCAAGCCCAAGCCAATTTCGCGTCAATAAGCGTGGGGAGACAGCAGTTACTGACTAAAACAAACACGGTGTTTCTCCGAGGACCTATGGCCAGGATTTCCGGATTCGCTATTGCATTTACCGCAACCTAACCTAAGTACCTTTACCGGTCAGATCTTTAAAAGCAGCAGACGTATTTAGTTTGCATTAGATAGCAATGAATTAACCAGCTAACTTCTTTACTAAGGAAAAAAATACACGCATATACCGTGCATACCTTCGTGCTGTTGTGAGCGCATTTTTTCATGATTTCCTCCTAGAATCCTTGCTTAGAACGTGTTTTAAACGCGTGCTTCCTCCACAAAAGGATCTTGCATAACAGTGATGGAAACCCCGTTTTCTAAATACATAGCAACTGTATACATTGGAAACTGTACTCGTAATATTATGTGGAGTTACATCATACATGTAAGCTAATCTTGAAAGAGATTTTTTCTTATTAGATGTGACGGATTATGTCGAAAAAACTCGTGCAACATCATGTCGCGGTAGGGGCTGCTAGGCCGAATGAACTTTATGTTTAAGAGGCTAAGATTTTTTTTTTTAAAGTGGTAAAACTATTCTGAACATCAGAATAGCGAAAATAAAACAACCAATTCAACAGTATATAAAAAACCACTTTCAGCTTTCAATAATTCCTGGCCTGATGCTTTCCGAACAGGAGACCAGTTAGCGAGTCAGCTCACTTGACAGTTCAGTGAACTAATGTATTCGTACACGAGGCCAGTGAAAGGCCACTGACTGAACTGTCAACTGAAATGACTCGTGAACCGGCCGCGTGTTCGGAAGGCCTCACGAGGACAAAGTCACCGCCGGCCTAACCCTCTCCCAACAGTCCCAACTATGTTGGGGTAGACTCCCAGTCAAAAAACACTTTTTAGGACATAGTAAGTGCATTATAGTAAATAGATGAAGCTGTTGAGATGGACAGGAGGTGTCACTGCATGGTATGGTGAAAAACGAGCATATGCGTGAAAGTTGTAAGATCTGTCCCATCGAAGTAAAACTCCGAAGCATGCCTGAGGTGCCTGTCATGATTAGACCTAAACATCATACGACCAGACAAGTCCTAAACATGAACACCGGTCCAAAATAGCGCGGAAGACCCCCTGAACTTGGATGTCTGTCATCAACACCGACCTGGGGGGTTACCATGATCTGTTAGAGCAGGAATGTTTTAGTATTATTCCGAGAGTGGGAAAGTGACAGCGCTAGACAGCTCCCCAGCGCAATACTAAAACATTCCTGCGTTACAGATCATGGTAACCCCCTGAAGAAAGCTCAAGTCGATCTCTAGTCAACCCCGACACACACGCCTGGCGAAGAATGACGAGGAGAGCCGAAGAGAGCCGACCCCAAATGAAATGGGATAAGGCTAGGCAAAGAGACAGTTAGTGCAGTATAGTAAACAAAATAAAAATTCAAGGATGACATGTTACCGTAAATTGAAAATCTTAAAAGTCTTCATACATACTAGTCCCCTGTGAAGTCGCGTGAACGTGTATCGTTATCCTGCCATCTCGTGCCTTATAAAAGCCCTCATTGTACACAGATAACAAAGCCCTTTTGCGATCTGGGAACCTGTTTCTGTTCCGCACGTGTCTACGACAATGACCTTAGGGGAACACCTGCCTATCTTCCCACGGAAGTTGAAGGTCAGATGAGGGAGCGAGATTAGCGAGCAAATACCGAGCCAAGTTGCCATGTACAAGTCTTGATAAATGCCACATGCAACAATGTGTGAATAAAAGAAAATTGCACAACAACTGCACGACATGACGCAGCTTTATTTCGAAACCGTTACGAAACGAAATTTTCACGAAAAACGGTAACGGAAATTTTATGGTAAATAATAATGCAAAAATCGTAAATTAATTCTCCAGTAAACTTAGTTCTTTTTGTTTGATAACGGTTTCGAAATGAAGGTGCGATGATATGTGTCTGTGCTGTTATCATACAATTCTAAGAAAATTTTGCCAACAGTTTGCTGACTAAATTGCATGCAACTGCATTTTCAACTCCAAGCCAACTAGGTTTGAGTTGAAAAGCAGTTCGCCTATTCCTATACGCACTCTGAAATTCGGTTGCATTTTAATATTGTTGTTTATCATCGTGAGGTTGCAGGTAAGGTTGCATTTTGAAGGTCCAGTGGGTACAAGGTTTGTGATAGAAGGTCTAATGGGTCCTGTCGAGTAGGTAGGGTCCAATTATGAAGGTCCAGTGGGTACAAGACCACCTGCACAACTGAGAGGGCTCCGAAAAGATCTCGATGGCTTGTGTAGTTCACCAACCCGCACCAGGCCAGCGTGGTGGACTATGGCTAAACTCTTCTCATTATGAGAAGAGACCCTTGCCCAACAGTGGGACAGTAATGGGCTGATTATGTTATGTTTATACAACTTACTACGGCCAACCAAAAATATTAGTTATTTTTCTCAAAGGGGTCTCCAAAGGACCGGACATCTTCCGCACGGAAGATGAGCCGTGATAAGAAAGAGATACAAAATAATCATTTATTTAGGTACCAGTTTTTTTTTGCGCAAGAGTTAAGCAAATTGCCAGAAGTCCTAACGTGTGTATTTTGCACTCATTAATATAAGACATTATCCTATCTACTGGATGTCCTAAAACGCGTGGTCATGGCGGGAAACTACTTTAAGTATTAAAAATAGCAAGTTCTAAAAGGAGGCTCAGGCTTTAAAAAATCAATGAATGCTTTTTTTTTTTCAAAAATGGAATTGTATCTCTTTTATGTAAAATTTTGCTATTCTTTGCTTTACTTCCGTTGTTTTGGGACACCCAATATAACTTTTGTTCTAAGAACCTTTTTCGCACGTGTCTAGAAAATGACCTTAGTATAACACCTGCCTCCCTTCTGACGGAAGTTGAAGGTCAAATGATTAGCGAATACCGAGTCAAGTCGTCATGTGTGAAGTACGATAAAATACCACATGCCAAGGAATCATTGAGGAAACAGTCGGTGAATTTATTTATATTCTTTACTAGCGACCCGTCCCGGCTTCGCACGGGTACCATAATATGCATGTATTGTACATATAAACATTCCTCTTGAATCACTCTATCTATTAAAAAAAACCGCATCACAATTCGTTGCGTAGTTTTAAAGATTTAAGCATACGTAGAGACAGACTAAAAAAAAATGAAATTTGTACGCCCTTGTGGGCAAAACATGTAAGGACGTGTCTTTTTATTATAACATCTTGCTTTGCAAACCTGTTTGTACTGCATACTCATGTTTTGGACAAATAAACTATCTTTATCAGACAGACAGCGGGAAGCGACTTTGTTTTATACTACGTAGTGATAAATTCTCAAATGTGGGAACTCATACGTATAGCTCTACAATAAGAAATTTAATAATGTTAGTAAACAGTCTTACGTATGTACTGTGGTTAATTTTAACCATGGTACAGATAGTCTCTTCCTGTGACAGGTAGCAGGTAGATCTCATGACTGACATATACTATGTCATAACTACTGATGAACCAATAAGCGTCGACTTCTGTTGTCAAACTGTAGTTATTGGTGGGAAAATATCACAAACCATGACGTAACACGGGTCATCGTCGAAAGAGTATTGTGTTATTATACCATGATTTGTAGGAATTGTAGGTTTAACCTCCGGTTTCTGAATTGAGAATTCTAGGATAAGCAGTACTTAAGTAACATTTGAGTACGGGGTTGTCAAAAAAATGACGATTACAAAGCATTTTTTTTGACAACTCTGTACTCAAATACTAATTAAGTATTGCTTATCCCGAATTCTCAATTCATAAACCGGAGGTAAGTCGGCTTCCAACATAACAAGATACGACTGACGATAAGTATTTAACAACGTTATTATTGTAAGTAGTTATAACTTACTAAAGCTTAACATCCGTCATGAATACTACAGCAAATTACCCCAAAATCTTCGAACCATAAAAAACTCGAGCAAAGACACAACCGTAAACTGCCAACAATAAGGTCATTCGACACGAAACAAAAACAGATCTACGAACAAAAAGCTTTTTTCTAACACCGATATAAAAAAAACCACGTGGAACACAAAAACAATATTATCAATGAAAAAATGGTGGCCTACGTTCCCTTTAACGGTAAAATAAGGTTCGACCATATAATAATAACATCTATTTCGAATTCTGTTAGCCTCTATAGAAATCGGAGGCACTTGATGAATACTAAAGCAAGAAGTGAAAGTATAATTACACTAAATGCACATTAAAGCCCATAATACATGGGTCAAAAAGACATAATAATGGTCGCGAGAAGATTGTGAATGTTACAATTCTGAACGGATTAATGGATTCGTTCAAAAGCGGAAACGAAAATATAGAACCTGTAATTTGAGCGATAATATGAAGATGAGGTTACGTTGAGGTTACTTATAGGATAACCAAGAGTTAGATAATGATTATTACAACATAGTACTTGTAATAGCTTTGGCTGGCCTTGTATCAGTAGGCGTTAGTACGTGAAACAGTGACAAAGATAATTTTGTATGCGGGAAACAAGCTCTATTAGAAAATTTTGTCAGATTTCTGGCGGGAAGGCCCTCTGCACATGCATTTTGTATTAGAGCCCGCAATCTGCCGGATATGGCAAATAGAGTATTTAACTACTATTAAAAATGTACAACAATTTAGTATTATTTCATAGAAAGTATAGAAAGACCATGCTATAAGAAAAAATAAATAAAATCGATGAAAAAATAGAAGACATACACGCTTTCGATGTTTGTTAAGGAGGCATTTTCTATCTTTGTCACGCGAAACGGATTTTGCACCCAGTGATGTCAAGTTACTTTGAAGTTTTCAAAGTATGACGTCATATGGTAGTAGTGTTGTCTCTGTCTTGTGAACAATTTTAAAGCATTTGTAATTTAGCCATTTTATTAAATATTTCATTGGTTTTTTCACTGTTGCTTATTATTTTTGTAATAGTTTTGAGATTTTTAATAAAAAAATAATAGTCAAATACAATTCGCGCGTTAGAAATTTTCTGGCAGACATTTCTAATTATGTGCGTCCGGGCTTAACGTGTTGTGAATTGTGATGACAAAATCGCATTGTCAAATCTATTATCTGAACTTAAGGTTCAAATTTTATCAAACGAGCGCAGTCTGACACTATCAATCTAAATCAGGTTATCAGAGGCGTAGTCAGATGATATTACGTTTCAATGATTCTGCGCATAACTACGACCGACAGTGTTTTGTTTCAATAGCGCGATTTGTAAGCTAAGCGGCATTCGAGTTGTTCGTGTTTGCAATATTATTGAATAAGCTATGTTGATCATCAGATTGTAAGAACTGTAATTATCAACAGCTCCGATTTGAGAGATCTTTCAAGAAGAGCTGACAGTGGAATTCTAATCATTTAACCTTTTTTATTCATCTCAATTCATATCGTCACTGAAAATCAGCGCTGTTGCATGTTGAGAAAATTAGTCCCCAACAGCATTGTTATTGACGTTAAGTATTTTTATTTATGGAACTACTAGCTTTTGCCCGCGGCTTCGCTCGCGTTAATTTAGAATTTGACAATCAACTCTTAAACACACTACTAAAGTTTCTATAATAATATAATTCAATCATGATTCGAAAGACACATGGCGCCATCTATGAACGTTATTGTTGTTTTCCTCGGGAACAGTACTTTCTTTCGAGATGAAAGCTACCATATGTCCGTTGCTGTACATCTGACAACGTACTCGTATATGCAAAATTTCTGGATGATCGGTTCAGTGGTTTCGGCGTGAAAAGGTAACAAACAAACAAACTTACTTTCGCATTTATAATATTAGTTAGGAAGTTAGGATTACACCTTTTGGCATTATAACATGTAGTGTGTCGACTTGCATGCTGAATAAATGGGTAATTCATCAACTCGTCCTACATGCCTACGGCCCATTTAGGACGACTTGCAGAACATCAAAATAAATATTATTTTCATTGTGCAACTCGTCCCACGTTTCTTTTTGTGTGGAACTTTAAACTTTATCGACGTTTGGTACAGTTAGTAAGACAAGATTTAACAATATTTTTTAAGAATTTGTAGGTTCTACTTTCATTTTGTTCATAGATTATTTGACGGAGTCTCACTACGGCCGCTACGCGTAACGTCGTTTATATTTATAACGACCCTTATTCTTGAAGGTGCATTTTTCTCAGATCAGTCGCATTACAGCCGTTCTACCTAAACACTCAACGTTAGAAATGCCTGTGATGAGAAAAGAATCACACAGATCACATTAACATTTTGTGAAGCATGATACTAGGCGAGCAGACTTATCAGGAGATACTTTTTTTCGCTCACACACGCGCAATAAGGTTGACATTATATTGGCAATATTATTTGCGGCTTTAATCAGACTGTTCGCCAATCGCTGCCTACGGTAAAATAAAATATGGAATTAACATTTTGTGAAGCATGGTACTAGGCGAGCAGACATAACAGGAGATACTTTTTACGGACGCTAGAAAGTCTACATCGGGCCCATGAAGGGCCCGGTAGAAGCGTCCGTGAAGCTCCTTGCTCCGCCATACCTCCCTGCGGCCATTTAACTGTTGATCTTTATGACGATTGCTTATTATTTTATAATTTTAGGTTTATTTCAATTCAAACCGGCCAATTATCATTGGCCGGTTTGAGTCCACCTCTCTCTTGCTGTCGCAAGAGAGAGGTAGGAGCTCTATTTCTCGTCAGCGTTCACTCCGGCCGGCCAATGAAGGAAAGCCAGAGACGAGGAACAAGACATCTCCCGGGAGATCAGGTCCGTGTGGGGTCGCTACTGCCCAACAGCTTGCCATAAGCTAGCCTGCGGGTTTAGGTTTATTATTATTAAACCCACATGTATGAATGTTACCTCGTGTGTTAATTGGTGTCACATTTGTGATGATTTAATCTTTTCTGATTATATGTGACAATGTTGTGATGATTAAATATTTTATAACATTTTTTTTTTTTATTATTTACACAGTAACACTTTTGCTACTGATTGTACCTTTTCTCATTTTGATAGTAATGTGGGACGAGTTGCAGAATAAAAATATTATTTATTTTGATTTTCTGCAAGTCGTCCTAAATGGGCCGTAGGCATGTAGGACGAGTTGATGAATTACCCGAATAAATTGATTTACTATTTTTCTTTCTCTTTCATATCAAAACTACTTTTAAAGGAATTTCTCTATTAAAAGACCTGTTGATTGATACTGACAGTAATTCTACTTTGGTAAAGAGATTTTAACACATCAAAATTATATTTTAACGCTTTATCACAGACATATCCAACACTTATCCTAATCCTAACACATATTATAAACGCGAAAGTATCATTCTTCGTTCCGCTTTCACGGTTTAACTAATTTTACATACATACAGTCTGCATTATGGAGACGAACCTAATGACGATAGTAGTAGCCTTTATGTTGGCAAACAAACCGACTACCCACCTGATGGAAAGTTTATACCGCCTCCTTTAAACACCTACAACACCAAGAGGATTACTGCTGTGTTTGGCAACCTTAGACACAAAGTTGTGAAGCTCATGTGCCTGTAATTTCACCCACACCTACTGACTACACCTTTACCTTTATTTACATTTTTTTAACAGATAAATTACTATTATAATATTGAATGTATATAGTTTTTTTATTATTTTTAGATTTATAAGATACCAGCGGTTTCGCCCGCGTGGTTGTCGTTTATCGCGTATTCCGCGTTTTTCTCAACTATAATATGCATGTATATACATATAAATCTTCCTATTGAATCACTCTATTAAAAAAAACCGCATCAAAATCCGTTGCGTAGTTTTAAAGATCTAAGCATACATAGGGACAGACAGACATCGGGAAGCGATTTTGTTTTATACTATGTAGTGATCTATTAAAAGATTTTATAATTACCTACATCGCATTCAAAGTATAATTTTAAGTTTTAGCACTAGCAGACTGTGATTTTAGATTTAGTTGTAGTACTTTTTAATTTTTGCATGCCGTAAGGTAGAATGTACACGGACTCACTAACAATTAACACCTTATCTGTAATACCTACAATCTAAGCGAATAAATATGTCTATTCTATTCTTTCTAGCCGAAACACAGCAATGCTTGGCGGCAGAAATTGGCATAGTGGTACTTCTACATATGAGGTTTTTCACAAGGAGCTCTACTGTTGCTAATTCACTAACGGCCAGTTTCTTCATCAAAAGTAACAGCCAAAGTAACGTCACAAAGAACTTTCACTTTGACATTTTGCACTACTTGACAGTAAAATTGCAGTGCTGCTATTTGTAAAAAAAGCTTCCTACGATTTTTTGGGGAAATTACGACGTTTGTGTTATGGCAGCTCCTTTAACTTTAGCTGTTACTTGAATGAAGAAACACATTTGCCGTAGTATCATTAAAGGTCAAGTAAAAGTTAATACTTTTACTAATTACTTTAGTTGTTGATGAAGAAACTGGTTGTAAGAAAGATAAATATTTAAAGTACTCACTGTGCCCAATACTCCTCCCAATTCTTCTCCTTCGTAGATCCATATCCTCTCGGCAAAGTAGCAGTCCTAGATCTCCCGTTCAAAGAAGCATACGATCCTCTTTTATCTTGCAAACTCAACACCGAATGCCTCGACAAAGGCTCCGAACGAAAGGACTGGAACGAGCTCTGGGAGCCTTCATCAGACTTTAGACTGGTTTGGGAGCCTTTGAACTTGACATTTGTTTCTGGTTGGGAGTATTGTTCTTCGCTTCGGTAGTCCTCGCTCCCGTTACGGTATTCTCCGTAGTTACCGTTTAGGGAATGACTGCCGGAGTCACTTCGGGATGGAGGAGGTCTTGGGGCAGTCCTTCTGTAGTCATAAGTGTCACCCCTGTTAAAAGAAGGTACTCTCTTCGCCATTTTTGGCGATTCTTGGACGTTGACTAATGAAGGCATTTTGGTCTCCTTTTCCAGGTCTATTTCATGTTCCAGTTGTGTCTGGACGTGGGCTAGCATCTCCTCTAAGTCTCCGAGATCAGGGTCGATGTTCATTTTATTTCGACGATTCATTTTGGAATGTTAATTTTCGATATCACAGCCGAAACAGTCACTGTCACAATTTAAGATTTCGTTTTTATTGATGGGTTCGTTTTATCACTTTAGTTTTAAAAAGCTCAGTTTTCAAGTCACATGATTTTTTTACACACAAATCTAATATCCTAGTTAAGATTAACGATAACTTAAATATAACACTACAGGTTATTTTAAACTACTTTACACAAAATAATTCCAAGTAAAAATCCACATATTTTCGAATTTGGAAATAAACAACCGTCGTTGACACAAACGTGCGCCCGCGACGAGCGTCAGCGCGCGAATGACACAATTATCAAACTGAGTGACACGCACAGTGAACCTCATCCGTTATCTTGAACTGACATCCGATAGTAGGCAGATAAGTAAACAGATAAACAAGGCTATTTACAACCTTATTACTTAGAAAATAAGAGTTAAAAAATCTTAGTAATCAATATAAGGGACATTGATCGATCAAATGTTTTACCATCGCTGCATTTGCGTTTCCTATAGCTTTCATTCCTGTGGGATAAAGTTGAAAATTGAATAGCACGGCTACGAGATGTTTTTGTTCAGATTGTGGGTTACAGTAAAACTAGTGCAGTGTAACAGGGTGGGAAAGTCGTAATTTTATACGTTTATGTCTATATCATTGAATACCCATCCATGTATAGTATGCACTGGGAAAAAATATCGAGACCGTCGTCATTTACAAGGCCTAGTATATGGAAACGCGGAGCTTAGCGCGGAGCGTGATGTGGGGCATAAAGCGGAGTTCAAACATATTACATACATCTCCGGCGAGAGAAACTGAAGCCTCCTGAACATTTCAACGAGCCATCAGAGTCTTCCACCTGGGCACGCGTTGCCGTGGCCGACTTGGAAGACTTTAAACAGACTCCGCACCCAAGGCGGCCGCAGCAAAGAGAATCTTCTAAGGTGGGGTTTCGCAGATGGCACCAATCATCAGTGCCTATGCGGCGTCTCTCTGCAGACCATGGCCCACCTTTTGTCTTGCACTGCGTGCCCTGTCACCTGCACGCATGAGGACTAGCGATGGGCGTTGAATCAACGAACTAGTTGAATCAACGTTGATGTCTCTTCAACGGAATTAACGTTGACCGTGTACAAATCAACTCGTTGAATTCGTCAACGAGTTACGAGACAACGACGTTTATGAATTCAACTCGTTTCATCGTTTGACGAATTCAACGAGTTGATTTGTACACGGTCAACGTTTTGTTATTTTCAACGTACGTAAATTGTATTTCTTTAAGAATAAAACTCCCGCTACGACGCGATAGTCATGACAAGAATTTGAACTCTAAATAACGAATACAAGATTTTATATTTATTTAGTAATAAATATAATATATAAAAAATATAATAAATAAAATGTTATCCAATTTCATTGGGTAAACTGCATCAAATTGTTCGTAAATTAACATTACAACAGCATACGTTAATAAAAGCGTTTAGGCGTTTATCGTTCATGCAAGTTGACGTTCGTAACACGTTAACTCGTTGACGAAATTAACTAGTTGATCAACTAGTTGACAAACGCAATTCAACGTTAACGTTTCGTTGACGGAAAAACCTTCAACGACCCATCGCTAATGAGGACCTAATGACTGCGTCAGCGGATGGTGTTGTCGTTTTGGTCCAAACGAATGACAAAATTACATTATTTTGTACTTAGTATTTACGTATATATTTGCCATCGATACGCTAAGAAGAAGAAGAACATATTATGATAATGTGTTAAGCCGGCAACACACAATACATGTTGGCCATATCTCGCCTTCGCTCGGCGAGTACCAACGTATAGACAGCCCTATTATCTAGCCTCGCCATTGCTCTATGTGGCTCGAATAGCTGGCCGAGTGCAGGCGAGCGCCAACGTGTGTATACGGTACGTTTGGTGCCTGCCGCCACTCGGGATCGCTCGTCGCGACTCGTCTCACTTCGGAACTGTATCGGTTTTTCTGCACAAATCAAAGGCGGCCCGCCTGCACTCCGCAAGTTGTGTCCACATGTTTGTTGTTGTTGGCATTGGACTCGTTCGAACCTGGCCAACATGTAGCCTGTAGTACTCGCCTTGTATCAATTTGATTACGCTTGCATTGGCTGAGGTTTGGCCAAGTATTGCCAGCTTTAGAGCGTTTACGGACTTGTTTGTCCGCATGTATTTTTTGACTCTCGCGCCTCTATAAACGAGGCCTTAGAGGGTATGGGTACAGTACTTTAATCTGGACTTGTTATTATAAAAATAAAGTATTAACAATAGGCTTGCCCACAGCTGTTTTATAAAGCAAAGTTACATGTTATAACAGGAAAAATTGTAAATACAACCTAGACGCTTTCTGATACGATTTCAGAAATAGAACTTCGTCTATGCTGTGGTATAAGTACAATTAACTGTTTTGGGTACAGGGGCCCCTACAACCGTTAGTTTTCATTTACGAAAACTATCAAAATGTCTTGTTTTTGTTGTCAAACAATTTGACAGTTTTTGTAAATGAAAACCGTAAAATGAAAGGTGTGGCTTTCGGAAACGTCATTTATTTTTATAACATTATTGATGGAACAGTGAATTATTTATGTAATGGTTTTGGCATGACTGAGCGCCTAGGATCTCGTCTTTACCCGAGGAAAAGGTTTGACGTTTTAACGGATCTTCTATATTTAGCTGTCAAAATGTCAAATTTATTCGTCGGATAAAACTTGTACGACGTTAATAAAATCGGCCCTTAGATATAAACAATTTCCTTAAATCGTGGGATGATTAATTTCGAATAATAAAAAAAATTGAAAAATATTACTTATTCTTCTTTTGATGTCGACTGGACTGCCAACCACATCTTCAAAATACCTATTGTACGAGATGTTTCCATTTTATCAAACAAATTAGTTAAACGTATACAAATTACAGAACAATGGAACAGGCGTATGTTTTGGTGACATCATTTATCTGAGAAATAAGAGACTGCGCACATTATGCGACTAAACGCATGCGACAATTTGTAACAACAGAAAATAGGAAGGAAAATTGTCGCAGTGATAATTAAATGACAAAACGTAGGTAGCTTCATTATTTGATTTTAATCGAAAGTGTCTGTGAAAAATGAAACTCAAAGAAAATATGACTTAAACATACACATCGATGCTTAACAGCCAAAAGGGATAACCGCCAATTTACAAATTTTACAGGAAAGTGGTTTAAAGTTCGTTTAAGACGAAGAAATTTGGCTTAGGACTTTAATTTTCATACCGCCTAAGCGACAAAAAGTATGTCGTAGAGTCATAATATTGGACCAGTTGACGCAGAAAGAAAAGACGATTCCAACGATACATAAAGTCCATTTCGCGTTTTTCCCTTTATGGCTGTTAGGCATCAACATGTAAATGCAATTCTTTCGCGGATGTGTACATTGTACATCACTTTAATCGAAACAATAATGTGTTCGTTTGACCGGCAAAATCTACAACCCATCTATGCTTTAAAATCTCTATACTTATGATATTGATGCAGGTTTAAAGGAATTGCTAGCAATTGAAGATTACAGCTTTCTCTATGCAAAGTTCATCAAATTATTGAAACATGTCCGAGTAATAGATATTCCCTTTCACTTTTATAGCATTAGTTAGGGTGATTATCATTAACAAGTTACATCATCATTGAACCCGTCTTCTTCTGATCGAAGTGAGTTTTGAACTTTCATCAATGGTGCCTACAATATTGTTTTTTCTGATCGGTTTTGTTCAACAAAGTTCAACAACAGTCAATAAATAGACCTTCACTAAGATTTACCTATATATTAAGACTTCTAGGGTAAGCAATACTTAAGTAATATTTGAGTACGGAGTTGTCAAAAAAATGCTTTTATACAATGTGTCCGGTCATGGACTAGCGATATTCTAGATACTTATATAGCAACTATTCTAGTAGGTACATAAATACACTACACACTAGGGTCTAATCCACTTCCCCGCTATTTGGCAGCCATTTTGCTTTTTTGTTGAGATATTTATGAAAATGAGAACCCATTGTATCGTATTGTAAACAATAGACAATATTGTCGCTCTCCGAATAAGCCTACTTTTATTTCAGTAGGACCAAAACTTTGAAAGATAATTATGACTTTTTTGTACACACGTACAGAATAGCTCAGCAAAAAAATGGAAGTGGATTGTACCCTAGTGTGTAGTGTATTTGTGTACCAGAATGGTTGTTATTATAAGTACCTAGAATATCACTAGTCCATGACCGGACATACTGTATAATCATATAATTATATGATCCGTATTTTTTTTGACAACTCCGTACTCAAATGTTACTAAAGTACTCCTTATCGTAGAATTCTTAATTCAGAAACCGGAGGTAAACTGATCAATACCAAAACATCACACCTGTATTCCCCGAGGGTTGGGCAGAGTTGTAAAGTTCACCCTCATTTCGCCGTATATTTAAGTCCCACGTAATAGGGGGCAAGCCTGTTGCCATCAATCAGGCACAAATCCAGATTCAGGGCTGCTACTGACAAATTCCACACGGAAAAACCCAATAACACTTTGCTCGACATGGGGACCAAATCCAGGACCTCAGGCTCAGCAATCACGCTTGCGACCACTAGAACAACGAGGCAGTCAATTGGTAGCTCAATGATGATGACCGTGCTTCGATATTGTAAGATCACACGCATTTCTCGACAAAAATAGAGCTAATCGCAACAACCATACACAACCAATTCTGTCGCAACGACTAATCGCAAATGTGAACCATTTCTAACACTAACAAGCGTTTTATCAAATTGTACCGTGCTCCTAATTGGCAAAGATTTGTTGCGCACTCAATCTCGAAAGTTAATTGTTCTTTATGAAGACGTCTCAATTCAGACAGATCTGTGACGGGAGCTTAGCATTAGTACTAATTAGGGGTATTGTACCAATTAAGTTATTGAGATGATTTTCGTCCCCATTTTAGCATTTCGACTTGTTTCTAGGGCTAATTTAGTAGGTGTGTCGAATTCTCTCGTTAGCAATTGCACGACCAAATTCATGAATTATAGCCAGATGCTTGTTTTACGATGACGATGAGTGAGTACCGCCAGGCCTTCGCTACTCTTTAACCCTCATTTACAGGTATAAAACATGTATTCTTAAGGAAAGAAGATTTTTTTAGTGATGATCCGGCCACTTTCGTAGTCAGCGACTAGTCGGCGACTATTCGGCAAAGAGCGCCAACTATCCGGCTTCTTACTTTGTATGTATCTATATATATAAAAATGAATCCCTATTTCCCTTGGTCACGGCATCATGCGTGAGCGGCTGGACCGATTTCGCTAATTTTTTTTTGTTGTGTTCGTACATGTCCGGAGAAGGTTCTTATGAAAGAAAATTTGGATATTATTGCAACGCATGCCGGGTGCAGCTAGTTTCTCAATAAAATGTAATAGGAGTAAAACATTAAATAAAAAAAAAAACAATGCGAAGTAAACAAAACATGTTCCAACACGCTTGCAGGCAGCGGTTGCGTGTTGCGCGCGAATAAGCTGTAAACTAAGCGTTACGGAAATTGCTGAATACCCCCGAAACCGTGATCGGCTTGGCCGACTTCGGCCTTTTTACAACCGACTAATCGGCTAGTCGGCCAATGTCAAAGTCGGCAAAGCTAAATAAAAAAAAAATGCTTTGCCATGTGTAATCTTTAAAACACTTAATTATTTCAAATATTTTATACATTCATTGCGTGGTAAAAACAAGTAACTACTTTTATAAAGACTTTTACACAACTTGTTTTTAGGTGTAAACGAGAGGTTAGAAGGGTATGCAATACCTGTAGTATGGTCACTTGTAAGCAACACATCTAATTACCTAGTTTCCGAGTAGTAGAGTAGGGAGTTGCCTTTCAGCATACTTAGTTGGAGACTAGGTAGATATTCGTTCGTTAATGAATTTGCCGCAGAATGTGCCGTTAAAATAGTACAACGCGGACTGAAGAGAGATAAAAAACCGGCCAAGTGCGAGTGTGAAAATTTCAACTGTCTAACTGTGACGGTTCATGAGATACAGCCTGGTGACAGACGGACGGACGGACAGCGGAGTCTTATTAATACGGTCCCGTTTTAGCCTTTGGGTACAGAACCCTAAAAATGGCGTCGCTTTCTATTTTTGCCAACAATAAAAAATACCACATTCTACGGTAAATCCATTTGACCGAATTTACCCGGATATGCGGAATTGCCTCAACGCACTATAATAAATTTTAATAAGAAAATATCACCGATACACAATTCTAAGAAAGTGATTCATATAAATATGAAAAATATATAGACAAATGAGGAAAACTGACACGTCATTTTATACAAGTTATTTCGATAAATATCTACTGGTATAAGGATAAGGGAAGTTATTTTTTCCTAGAAACATTATTAATAATATTTATGTACACTTTGTATAACGGGTACAATCATAATAAACTCATACGATGTACTACATGATATAATTGTGTCATGTTATTTTCCCTTACATGTACTTATATTATTATTACTGATTAGACAAAGGGTATTATTGTATATAGAATAATATAATTTATCATAATATGTAGACTAGGGATGGGCAAACTACGGCCCGCGAAGGGATTTAGGCCCGTTTTCCACCAATGCGGAGAGAAGAGGAGATGAGAGGAGATGTGTTTTGAATAACCAATCAAACTTCATTATTTCCACATCTCTCCGCTTAGCTTCGGTGGAAATGGATCAATCGGAGAAGAGAGATGTCTCATTTTTCAATAGAATTTTGTGCCGCGAGCGAGCAAGCAGCGCGGCAAAGCGGAGGTGTGTGTAGTCGGGCGGCCGGGCGGAGCCCTCGCTCGCGCGCCCCTTTCCTCGTTGCCTTCTCTCCGCTTTGGTGGAAATAACCTGCCAGCTTAGCATTACATCTCCTCTCGTCTCCTCTCCTCTCCGGTTTGGTGGAGACCGGGCCTTATCTGGCCCGCCTACCCTCGGGATATTAGAGCAAAAGTATACAAGCTGATAATTTGAGATAGGGCATGAAGGGCAGCTACCTTAACTATTGTAGCAGAAAAACGTTCTTAAGAGACCACCCTTAACTTTTGGAATAATTAATATCTGCATTCACAGATTTTGAAAAATATTTAGTCAGCGAGTAAAATGGCAGTTTTCACAAATCATTTGTATGGTGCCAATCGATCCCATTTCCTATAAGGATTAAAAAACTCTAGCGGACCAACTGAGGTTGGAGTACTAGAAACGTCAGAAATCGCAAAAAACTTATTTGTGATGTGGGTAGTAATAAAGGCTACCTTAGTCGTCAACAAGGTTAATGACCTAATCATGAAAATTCTCGGCTTCTTCTTCTTAGCGTGTCGATGACAATCTACACCGTGTCGGCCCAGAACTCAGCAACGAGTTTAGCACTATCCGTAGCGTCCATTAGTTCTTGAGGTGTACAGGTAACAGGGCAGGCGGGGCATGATGTTAAGTGCGCCATAGTTTGCGGAACGGCACCACATTTACACTCAAGGTTTGAGTTACCCGCAAATTTCCACCTGAGCAGGTTTTCCTTGCTTCGACCAACCTGAGTCCGAAGTCTATTTAGAGACTTCCAGGTCAGCCAAGGCAACTCATGCCCAGGTGGGAGATCCTCGGAAGGGGCAACAAATGGAGTGGGTAGAGAAGCCTTATCTCGCCACAGCTGGACTCTTGCCTGTGAACGTTCGCCATTGAGTGGGAGGACACGCTGTGCAAAGCTATTACGGCTCTTAAGTCTTTGCCGAACGGGGATGTTGTAGTGCAGAGGGTGACGCGTATCGTTTTCCATTTTAGTTCTTTCGCTAGAGCTAGCTACTGCTCTACGAACTTCTGGTGGCGCCATTCCTGCCAGTGGATACAGCATTTGTACCGGGGTCGGTTTGAGGCAACCAGTGATAATTCGGCACGTTTCATTTAGTGCTGTATCCACAAGCTTTGCGTGGGCAGAACGACTCCATACAGGACATGCGTATTCGCCTGCAGAAAAGGATAACGCCAGCCCAGAAGTCCGCATAACTTTAGGCGAAGCACCCCACTTGCTAGCAATTAGTCGTTGCAGGAGATTGTTGCGTGCGTGCACTTTCCGCTTTATGTTACGACAATTGTTGCGAAATGTGAGTGACCTGTCCAAGGTAACACCAAGATACTTTGGGAAGTCACTATGCTCAATGAACACTCCATCCCAAACAATGTTCAGTTTACGACCCGCCTCTCTATTGCGAAGATGAAATAGGTACGATTGTGTTTTGCTCGGATTGGGCTTATATAATTCTCGGCTAAGAGGTAATACGGAGATAGCTAAAACATTACAAGTAGTCAAGCAATTAGTGTTAAAACAAACATGTGAGATAAACTAATTATTATTTGTTTACTAATGATAACGCAAGTAGGCCGCCGTTCACCCGGTCAGGTGATAATATTTACTCAAATATTATGTTTAGCATTCCTAGATTATTTCGTCGTCCACTGTTAAAGATGGACGCCAATGACGGCTACCTACTTATTACAGAACCCTCTGTGCACGAATCCCACTCGCAATTGACCGTTTTTTAGGGTTCCGCAGTCAACAAGGAACCCTTAGCCCCTTACTTTATAAAAGATTGTAATTTTTAAACACTGATTAAATGATACCTGTCCTTGTGATTTGTATGCCAATGAATAGAGATGGAAATAGACTTATAAGCCATTTTAGCTAAACAACCTTTACCCATCGTTTATAAGTAAGGTTGTTAGTGTCTAAACACACTATGCCGAAGATACGCGACCGAAGTTCGGCATGATTACGACTGCAATGCTTTTTAAATTACCCGCGACACACCAGGCTGAAATTACGTCGCGTTTTACATATATAAAAAACATAGACGCCGAAGTTCGGTCGCGTAATTTCGGCATGGTGTGGCGCCACACTTATAGTTTCACCATGTCCGTTCGTCTGTCCGCAGCTTAAGCTCAGAGACTTAGTATTAGAAAGCTATAATTTGGCATGGATATACATATTAATCACGTTGACAAAGTGGTGAAATAAAATAATGAAAAAAAATATATTAGTATTAACCCCAGAACCACTGCAATTATATTGTAAATAAACTGTAACATATATAATAACATTATAAGTAAACGCCACAGTCTTATCGCAACAGGGACGCTCGGAGCATCGATGGCGGAAGTCGATGTGGCAACGCGAGATAAGCGCAGGCGCAGTAGTCACAGATTACAATGTTGTGTGATGATTTTTTTATTTATAAATTGTGGTTTGGACCTTGGGAGGTTGCAGATCAGACGTTATCAGTTGGTCTTAATCGAGTGTGTTAAAAATCGAGCCGAAAATATTGCAAGTAAAGGTTGAGTAGATTGTAAGTTTTAGAGTTACAATCTCAAGTTTTTAAGTGAAGTTTTAGAGTAGGTTAGGTATTTTTTTTGTTCTTTAGGTAAGAATTATCACCTCATCTGCTCTCATAGATATCGTTGAAGATAGGGTTAAGTTATTTAAGTGCAGCAACACTGTAAACTTCGCACTGACGAAAACCATAACATTGATAAATGTCTGAGTACGTTTCTCTTTCACTAAGAAGAGTTTAACAAGGGATCCAATTCTCCTAAAATAAATCTTGAAAAATCACAACCGAACCAAGACCGAACCGTTCATTCAGACAGTTCTCAATTTCAAAAGCTGTCTTATTGTTTGACACAAAAACAAAATCAATCATTTTGAAAGTTTTCGAAAACAAAAACAGACTGACGGTTGTGGTTCGATTGCGTTTGGCAACAATTTATGTTAGGAGAATTAGGCCCAAGGTGTCCGGTCCGTATCGACTGAGGAGCCAGTTTTGATATTTAAACGCGGATACTAACTCTATTTAGTAGCTAACAGCCGATTTTGTAGACCCAATCCTGGAATTTGTAGTAAAAGTCTTCAATAGTTACAGGACGTAAAAGGTGGCTCCAATTCAAACGTTTGGATTGGGAGCCACTTAGAACTGGCCAAGTAATCGATGAATGGATATTATATTATACAGGGTGGTAATTTGAGATGGGGCATGAACGGCAACTACCTTAACCATTGTAACTACAGGAAAACGTGCTTGGAAGACTACCCCTAACTTTTGGGATAATTACAATCGGCATTCACAGATTTTGAAAAAAAAGTACAGTCAGCAAGAAAAAGGGCTGTTTTCACAAATCTTTTTTATGATGCCAATCGATCCCATTTCCCATAAGGATCAAAAGAGTCTGCCGGACCAACTGAGGTTGGAGTACTAGAAAAGTCACAAATCGCAAAAAACTTATTTGAGATGGGGTAGTAATAAGGGCAGCTACCTTAATCGTTGTGGCTACAGGAAAATGTTCTTAAGAAACTGTCCATAAGTTTTGGAAATATTTCGAACTGCATTCACAGATTTTGAAAATAAAAAAATCTTTTTTTTCTGCGTGAACGCAACTTTTCACGAAATGTTGTTTTTCGTGATTTCTGATGTTTCTAGTACTCTAACCTCAGTAGGTCCGGAAGAGTATTTTGATCCTTATGGGAAATAGGATGGATTGGCACCATAAAAAAAGTTTTGTGAGAACCGACCATTTTTTTGCTGACTGTACCAAATTTTTTTTCTCTTTTTTTGTGCATTTCGAAATAATTTCAAAAATTATGGCCAGTCTCCTATCAACATTTTCTTGTAGCGACAACGATTAAGGTAGCTGCCCTTCTAACTAATCCATCTCAAATAGTTTTTTGTTATTTCTGACGTTTCTAGTACTCAAACCTCAGTTGGTCTCTAAGAGTCTTTTGATCCTTATGGGAAATGGGATCGATTGGCATCATAAAAAAGTTTTGTGAAAACAGCCCTTTTTCTTTCTGACTGTACTTTTTTTTCAAAATCTGTGAATGCCGATTGAAATTATCCTAAAAGTTAGGGGTAGTCTTCTAAGAACGTTTTCCTGTAGCTACAATGGTTAAGGTAGCTGCCCTTCATGCCCCATTTCAAATTACCACCCTGTATATGGAAAACGTCAGGTTAGGAGTAACCAAGAGAATGATTTGACTTTTTAACTTGCACAGTCTGAAAATAACATCCCACTATTTTCGATTTCGAATTCGAGCATTTTTTCAGATTCATAAGGAGTAGATGTAACGCCTACTACTGCATCTAAGTTCATATCATACCATAGAAAGGCCGAGCTCAGGCTTTTTCTCAGAATGAAAAGGGGTTAGGCCTAAATCTGGGGTTGATGGACTACATACGCCATCGAGAACTTTTTGAAGCCTTTTCAGATGTTCAGGTTTCCTCGCGATGTTTTTCTTCACCGTTAACGCAAGTGCAATCAAATTCTGATCCGCACATGAATTCCAAAAGTTAGAGGCCGGGATTGAAGGTCTAACTAAGTTCCTGCAAGGAAGGCAGGCGTTTTTTTTTTTCTTTTGGAGTTTTGTTGGTGGTCCTAGGGGACCCTTCCTACGTAACCGGGCAGTTATTGGCGACCTGAAGGGTCTCCAGCCAATGGGGGGGGGGGGGGGGGGAGTAAAATACTTAACCTAAGCTAACTACTTGTACTACACGTCACATCATGACTACCTGCAACAACAGCACTAAGGGCGACCCCTAGTGGGACTCGGACCTCGGCTTAGGGCGTTGCTGGCGGGGACTTAGGGGGGGTGACAGCTTGATGAGAGCTAAATTATCGGTGTGACTGCGGAGTCTGAAGAGACGACCGGCTCCACGACACGGGAGAGCTCGGTGGATCGTGACCGGTGGGCAGGCTTTCAATCACTAGGCTATCATATACTACTGAGTACCAATTCAACTAACAAAAATGTTGCCAAACGCAAACGAACCACAACCGTCAGTCAGTTATTGTTTACAAAAACTGACAAAACGATTGGTTTTGTTTATTGGGTCAAATAATTTGACAGCTTTTGAAAACGAAAACTGTCTGAATGAACGGTTCGGCTTTGGTTCGGTTGCGATGTTTCAAGATTTCTTTTAGGAGAGTTGGGCACTGATTTCCGACTTCTCACAATTCGAGGATGTCGACAGATTCCAGAAATGGTTCGTGACGTCGGCTAGGGCGAATCTGATGCCGTGCTATTGTTCGACCAGTAAACAACTGAAGCATTCAATTGTCACCCATTAAGGTCTAGACAAATGGGTAGATAATGTCGGAGATGACCTCGATTGATTTGGACGAGTTTTTATCAACTGTACATCTTAACTGTTGTATTTGGGTTAAGGGGTAAGGGCGCTACAAGTCCCTTGGTCACTGCACCCTGCAAAAAAATTTGTGACACTCCTAGCAATACGTCTTGCTCGTGAACGGGTGCCGTCTGTCGGGACTGGTCAGCTCTTAACTGCTATGGCAATCCTAAAAGGTATATTTTTCTATTTTTTACTCTTATGTAAGTTTATTTCTTACATTAACCTGCATTATGCTCATACTGTTTCTGACACTACTGTAATGGAATTGTCGTGATCTACTATTTTAAAAAGAGTATTCATGGAGTTTCTTGCTGGCTCCTCTCCATAGAACCTTCTTCCTTTTGGAACCGTGCACCTAGTTTTGTCGTTTACAAGTGCCTGAAATGTGGTTTAAGTATTTTTTATTTTATTTATTTTTAATAAAAACGTTGCCCCACTCTAAGATTTCTCTTGTATCGTGGGTGCGTTTACAGACACAAATCTCACAAACAAACGCCCAGACCCGGAACAACCATCTGTAGGCCATACAATTTTTTGTTCCGTGTGGGAATCGAACCCACGACCCGTAGCGCAGAAGCCAATCGCTTAGCCACTGCACCAAACGTGTCGTCAAAATATATGTACGTGAAATAAAAAAACTTTGACTTTGAATATTACAGCTCTTCCTCAAACCGTAAGTCAATCATACAATAGACCATTGCATTTGATTTGGAGTTGAAAATCCACCAGGCAGCGTCTTTTTGTCTTTTTGAACCGAAGCGAAAAAAGGTACTTAGATCGTCGTTTTTTTTTTAAAATTAATTTCATTGTTCTATTTTGAGGGTCAACACGAGATAGCAGCAATCGCAAGTGATTTGCTGTAAATTAAAGAATTCCATCTCTAACTCCGAAGGTCTTCATCAGATCTTCACCAAATTTAAATGGAACAAATTCGGGTGAATACTCTTTCAAAGAAAAATCAGTTCATAATAGGGTCGAACACGTGGAATTGAGAATCCCTCCTATTTTGGAAGTAGGTTAAACACAGACGCTTCATTTTAACACCTGATTATGCTCTTTGTACTTCTGCCAGCCTAGTACTTCAACTGTTTGAGCTCATTAGACGCACATCCTTTGCACGTCAAGTTTCCTGAACTGTGTGACTTGTGAGCTCATTACGAGCACGTCAACGCTCGCTAATTGTCGGTCAATGGGAGCAGGGCTGATTGTCAGCTTCCTGCCTACATCTTATACAATGCGAGACGTACTGAGATGGTTGACACTTTTACTGTAGAGAGAGTTGATCTTCACGAAGCAGTCAATCAAAGACTAGCTAAAGCGGCATGCGTTGCAATGCACTCTTTCTTACTTACTACCTACCTACTACTTACCTACCTTCAGAAACAAAATCAAAATAGAAACAAAAAGTTAAGACCATTTGTTTTCATGCATGCGGTAAATAAATGAAGAATATGGACATACTGAGATAATTTCGTTTTTTTTTTAAGTATCAAAATTTTCTTCATAAGAACCTTCTCCTGACAATAAAGAACAAAACAATAAAAATTAGCGAAATCGGTCCAGCCGCTCACGCGTGATGCCGTGACCAAGGGAAATAGGGATTCATTTTTATATGTATACATAGATAGATTCCTAGAACTGTAACAAATTGATGCTAAACGAGAGAGATTGAACCAAACTACTTTACTAAACCTAGTGGTAGTTTGCGGAGGTGCTCGTGGCTAATTAACAACCGCACGGATCATATGATTTGCAAAGTTAAGCTGCGCTTGCGGCGGTCAGTCCATGGATGGATGACCATTCGATAGGGCCTGTCCACATCCACATCTCCACGTCACGACGTCGTCAACGTGGAACGGTGTGGTAACGCGGCACGGTGCGTTGACGTAACGTGCAAATCAAAAGATCCCAACATAGTTGCAGATGGTGGTAGTTTGCGGAATAAGCATCAACTTGCTAGTTAGTCTAAATAACCCTGATTGGTGGCAGCAGCTACCTGCAGTGCAATTCTGTAAGAATCTCACCTTGATCGCGACTGTCAATTAGACACTTGTCGTGACACAGAGTGGATAACAAAACTACGCGTTATTGATTATACTGTCGATGATCTGTGTGTTATTTGCTTCTATTATCCATTCTGTGATATTATGGACATCGAGCTAACCGTCGATATTGAGGTGGGTTTCTTACAGAATGACACTACTGCTGGTGCGAGAGAACTACCTGTAAATGGTCCTTATTCCTTTCTTTGTTGCTCTGTCGAAGCTTATACCCAACAGTGGACTATAGTAAGTTAAGTCGAGGAACTAATTTGAAGCGATGATTAAATCGAGTTCGACGATCCATTTGAACTATCGCTTTGCAGGCTCTAGGCTGCAAAGCACGTACTATCTTGACAAGACATAGATAATAATATCCCTCCAGATGCAACATCGCCACAAATCAGCTAACAGCCCTGAATGTCACCATGTCAGTGCACGACTAATTGTCATCCAATGGGGACGAGCAGCGAGATTGCCGCCTTCCTGCGTGTACGCACATCCGGCGTATAATTGTGACGCTATTAGAGCCACATCGAGGTATTATGGCGAGATAAAAAACCGATCTGCTTCCTGCGGACCGAAAATTGATATTTTTTTGCGAGATCTGGTCTGATTTCAACTGAGTATTATAAACAGGAAGGTCTTGTTTGCTTTAGCATTTCCTGCAATGACTTCGCCTAGTATGGGTCCTTGTTACTTAGAAAATCGGCCTCAGCAGGAACAGTTGTGCAATTCTGTAAGAATCTCACTTCGATCGCGACTGTCAATTAGACACTTACTTGTCGTGACACAGCGTGGATAACAAAACTACGCGTTATTGATTATACCGTCGATTATCTGTGTTATTTGCTTCTACATATTATCCATACTGTGACATTATGGATATCGAGCTAACCGTCGATATTGAGGTGGGTTTCTTATAGAATGACACTACAGGACCCTAATCGCAATTGGAAACATTTCGAGTATAGCTTTAAATAACAGGCACATGAATCTTTCACCTTTCATCTCTAAGGTTGGCACGGCGTGAGCAATCTTCTTAGTTCTTGGTAACCACTTATCATCAGGTGGGATAGTGCTTCAGCTTGTTTGCCAGTCGATAACAAAAACTAATAGAAATAAAAAAGAGCTTTTGATCAGAAGCTGATATCATGGATATAGTATTTGTGAGACGATGTATTACTGCAGGTAGCATCCAGTATTTTAGTTATGAGAACTGTTAAAATGATTGGTTTTGTTTTTGTTGTCAAATAATTTGACATCTTTTGTAAACAAAAACTGTACCATTAAAGAAACCTTCAGGAAAACGAAACGGTTTCTGCTTAAAAAAAACCTGAATTAGCATACTGACCCTTTTCGTTTTTCAGTATAATTATGTCAAGTTCGACAATGCTACCCATTGGTTTGATTGCGAAACAGATATATTATCTTTCAGAAACGGGAAATAAGCCAAGACTACGAACGCAAAGATGCGACCAGCACGAGACCTTGACGGTTGGTATAAACGGAAGGAGGTTTGTGCCCAGCAGTGGGTAGATATGAGCTGTGAAGGATGCCTTGATTTCCGACTGCCTACCTGATACAAGGTGGTTACCACCGCCTATAATACACTCACAACACTAAGAAGATCGCTGAAGCGTTGCCAACATTAGAAACAAAAATAATCCCAGCAATAATTTTGCTCCTGCATTCTTAGCGAACGATAATTAGAGTCAGAAAAAACCTTGTCATTAAACAGGCAACCATAAACAATGATTAAATCATAATCTATAATTAGCAAGTGCTGTTAAATAGAGCATGAGTAAGAAAGTAAGACTTAATGAGCTGAGACCACTTTCGATTATGAGATATACATGAATTATTGTCCGTCAATCAAGCCAACGTGATGTATCGATAAGCGAATGAGAGCTGCAAAGACGAATAGTTAGAATCGATAAAAAATTTCAAGTTGCTATTCTGTCAGCTACTGCAAACTGCAACCGCAGACCGCAAGTCACATTGGTTTATATGAACCGGTAGTATCAGTATCATCAGTCATCAGTAGTAGCCTTCGGAATAGCAACTTTAAATGCAATCATTTGAATAAAGAAAAATGATAAGAGAGCATGAGAAATCGTTTCATCATCAATGCTATTCAACTAATAGCAGTACCCGATTTGAATTCGATTATGAGATACATGAATTATTGTCCGTCAAGCAGATGTATCGATAAGACGAATAATTTAAATCGTCAAAATAAAACGATTGGCGGGCGGTTATGTATGGGCACTTGCACCCAAACTCCAGAAGTGATCACTATAATATTATAATGTGAAACTTGGGTGACGATGGATGGATATTTGTTACTCAATCGCGCATCAACGGCTGAACCGATTTGGAAGAAATTTGCCAGAGAGATAGACCATGTCCTTGAATAACACATGGGATACTTGTTATCCGGGTAAATGACAACAACTAGTATGATATGTACCAATCGAAAGATCTCTCTTAAAGAAGAACATTTGTTATTAAGAGTTGTGTCAAATATTAGTAAGTTCGGAGTTAAATCATCCTCATGATTCAGCCGAAAGACGTCCACTGCTAGACATAGCCCTCCCCCAAGCATGGCTATATCGACCGGCCCTGTGTTTTTCGCATCCAGCGGATTCCCGCAACCTTTACCAAATCATCCGTCCACCTTGTGGGAGGCGAATTCAATCGAAATCATCTTAAATAATAATAACTTTCATCTTCATGAGAGCTTTCCTAATATACGTATAATTAGGGTGAGGCAGATCTGCTGAATAATTTGAATGACGAAAATGACCAAAGAGAAAAATAAATGATTAGAGAGTATGAGAAATCGTTTCATCATCATTCAACTAATCGCAGTTTTCTGCTGGGCATGTTTTTTTAGCAAATTGCAACATAGCACTCAGTCTTCCGCCGTCTACTTCCAATTAACCCGATGAGTCCAATTCAGAAAATGATTAGTCATCGAAAATTATTTGGTGTCCTTTCTGTTCAAGATTTTTTAATGAAAAGATTTTGAACATATCTATCTCATTATACTACCGTCGAACCAGCGTCAAGACATCAATCGATAATGAGAATATTGGTAGTGATAGTAAGTCAACAAGAATGTCCAAATTAACTTCCCTGAATTGTTAACTATCTGAATACTTACATTATAGAGTTATGACGCATAATATAAGTAAGAAGGAGGGGACTACGTCATAGGCTACAAATCAAACAGGGGTAAACGCAGTGACGTCAGTGAAGTATTCAAATAATTTCCATGATTCAGAAAATACTAAGTAACTATTGTACTTCTATACAATGTTCTCGGTTATGGACTAGCGATATTCTAGGTACTTACGAGTATATAACAACTATTCTAGTACACAAATACACTACACACTAGGGTCTAATACACTTCCCGCTATATCTTAAAGTTATGAGACGTGAGTTTTGTACACACGTACAGAAAATCTCAACAATAAAATGGAAGTGAATTGGACCCTAGTGTATGGTGTATTTGTGGACTAGAATAGTTGCTATATGAGTACCTAGAATATCGCTGGTCCATGACCGTAAACATTGTATAAGGGTCTTACAGATACCCTAGCAAAGGTGAAGAGGGCCCGACACGTGACCCAAATCACAGTGAAGGCGTTTAAAAGGAATGAATAAATAAAGAAGAAGTTTGGTAAAGTATTTCCAAAAATAACTTTGCCTTTAAAAAATTGGTTTGTAGCTACAAAATTTTCATATGAGACGATTCCTTATGAGGTCTTCTACTAATAAGAATTTACAGCAAAGCAAAAATAGTCAGACACATGAATAATAAACAACATACCACAACGTCTGGAGATTAAAAGAGACTTTGACCTCTGAATTCGTTTCGGCGTTTAGAGATAAGAAATTCCGGTGCATTATAGTCTTCAAAAATTAAAACACTTGAAAAAAGTGTTATAACATTTATTTAAATTAAATGTTGTTCAGCCTAGCCTTTTCCCAACTATGTTGGGGGTTGGCTTCCAGTCTTACCAGAAGTGTCTGAATACCAGTATTTTACATGGAGCGACTGCCAGAGGTATTCTGCTGGATGGATTGGTAACGTGCTGGCAAGGCAAGGAGCGGTCTCGACATGTAACGAATGGTCGCCCATCCATAGCAAGACCGCGGCAAGCGCAGCTTAACATTGCAAATCATAAGATCCACGCGGTTGTTAATGAGCCACGAGCCCGTCTTAAACAGATTTATTTAAACTAACTAAAGATCATTTGCTCATATCACATTGCTCGCAGAATGGATGGCCGATGGGGCCGAAAGGTTCTGGAGTGGCGACCGCGTACCGGAAGACGCAGTGTGGGTAGGCGACCACAAGGGGGACCGATGATCTGGTGAAGGTCGCGGGAATCCGCTGGATGCGAGAAGCACAGGACTGCTCGATGTGGCGATGCTTGGGGGAGGCCTATGTCCAGCAATGGACGTCTTTTGGCTGAATGATGATGATGACGAAACATCATTTATGATTATCCAATTCGCTCTTAAGTTCGATTTTTAGCTCATCATTATCATCTTAACTTCTGATCCTTGTTACTTTTTCAAGTAAAGTTTTGGAGTCAACATTTTCGATTCTACTACAATCAGAGCATAAACATTCCAATTTATTTGTTTTCGTAACCGTCCCTTCAATGCGGAAAGAAAGTTTAGTACCAGTAGCTTTTTGCCCAACTTAATGGAACCAAACAAAGGTTCACTAGCACTGGAAACTAATTCACAAAGGAGTTCGGAAAACCACCTTCCTGGATTAACAATGGATGACACCGACAACCTTAGCCTTCGAAGACGGGATACTCGAATATAGGCCTTATGCTTTTGTGATAAGAGTGAAGCTGTGTGCAAATTGAGTGGTTATTGCCATGACATCGACAAAGTTAAACTTTTGAAGATCAATTCTTCGATTTTAGGCTTTATTTCTTGGTGTTAAGGGTGAAGCTGATGGTAATGTGCTTGGTTATTTCTTGCGCCATCTGTAGCGTAACAGAAGTGAGTTCTTTCTGGTGCATTAGAGCGGAACTAACGTTTGGTGCAAGTTTTAAAATGTTGACTAAAAGTTTTGATGGGAGAAGTTATAGGTTATTTGCATGCAAACTGTGAATATTTTATGCAGTGGCAAAGTCTAAGGGGGTCATTGATAAGAAGCCACGGAATAGAAAAAAAAGTGGAAGTGCCCTTATACGTTCTTAGTACGGTAAGCAGTGTCACCAAACACAAATAAAATGAAATATATCAAAGTTTTATACTTTAAACACATTTCAACACGTTATAATTGCACTATAAGGCATGATTCTAATACTTTACAATTATGTATTCGAGACTTCGTGTTACAGAAAGTAACTATCCGCGTGAGCCACGATTGACGGGAGCATAATTGTGACACACGCGCGTTAGCTCCGTATTACTTGCACCCTACGATGGAGCAGCAATAGGTACTGCTTTAAACCTATTATGGTACTTCTAAAGTATTAAACAGTAAGTAAAAAAATTAAGCAGATATTGCAGAAAAATCTGGTATTCAAGCTGCTGTATCTAAAATCTCCCCATTAGAACCAAACGTTATCGTCATTAATGAAACACCACTACTGCCTGCAACCATCGCAAGCGTAATATGCAACCTAGCCACAGGGCTAGTAACTGCTAACCTAATTGCACAAAACGCAGAAACTTGGACCAATGCCAGCCATAGTGCTAACAATTAAACTGATTGTATTCAAATAAGGACCAACAATATCAGCAATACAGTATACTTCACGCATCCATCTAATTAATAAAACTCAAACACAGTTAGCGTGACTGACAGACAACTCACAGCTTAAAACGGTGCGTTTAGAAGCATGAAATTTTGCACAAGAGTTCCTTGTGTGAAGAGGAGGGACGAAAAGCATGTAACTAAGAGAGTGATGAATATCAATTTTGATGGATGTAGATGAAGAGGGAGACCAAAGAAAAGATGGATGGATTGTGTGAGAGATGAAATATGAATGAAATGGGAGTAAATGATAACGGGACGGATAGTAGGGAAGAATGGAAGAAAACATTTTGCGGTGACCCCAAGTAACTTGGGATAAGAGCACGCAGAAGGAGAGTTCCTTATATAACATAGGTGAGCGCTTAGAATAGATTTTTGAAAATTCATACCCTAATAAGGTTAAAATATGAGATGAAAGTTTCTATAGAAATTCGTCTTTTTTAAAGTATGTGAAATCCCGTCAGGCACACGCCTAATAATGAATAAGTCCTCAAACAAACTATAAATATGTAAGCGATACGATATAGTAGTCTGGCAAGAACAAATCAATCAATAAGAAGACATTTGTAACAATACAAGCAGTTTAATAATAGGATTTAACCTTGAAGCAATGTTATTGTCACGCTGATTTCGAAATAATGTAAAATTAATATGTGATCAGCTGTTTGTGTTTAACATTCAGTGTTACTGTGGAACACAAACCATATACTTTCGAAATCGCTGTCATAACAATACAAGAACTCAAACACCCGAGGTCCGATCTTACCAACCACAGATCTCGGAGGAATAAATCGACGTTTAGACTACTTTCGTGTAGAAATTCTGTCAAAATATCTGTTAAGTTGATGCTTATCACCCGGTAAATTAGTAAATTACAAAGCGACATCGATAGTCCCTACCCCAAGAAAATCTTCGGAACACATATCGTCAGTGAAGGTCTAACAGTGCGTTAGTCATTTTGTGACAAAAACAGACAACACTGGGAAAGCCACAATTTTACTTGAAATGAAAAAGATTATTAGGATTTTCAAAGGTTTAAATCATCAAAGAGTTCATTTGTAATGATAATTAAAAACAATATTGCGTTCAGCGTAGGTTACGCTCGTTTTAAATAGTTTTTTCACTCACTTGTAAAGTAGCCATTTTTGAATTCCGCACTGTTAGAACTTCACTGACGATAAGAGCTAAAATAGCTTTATTATTATCTTCCCCGGTTCAATATCATGCTTGAGCTTAATCGCAAGAATAATTTAAAGATGCAAGTCCCATAAAAACTTTACCAAAAACGGCTATCGATATCCAAACACCCTCAGCAATTATTTATTTAATAATTTATGTAGACACAACACTTAATCAAATATAAGTTGATCAGAACCATAACGTAAAAAGGCACTGCTTATTTCTTAAAAAAAATCTCTTCCAGCACACGTGTGAGAAGAGAATTTAGAACAAGAAATGTAGACAAATAGCGTGTAAAAACAAAAGAAACAGATAAATATATGTACAGACGCAATTAACCGATTACAAAACGAAATTGAAATATGTCTTCGACGGTCTTTGCTCTCAGTTCATATCTTGTACCATACAAACCACGTTTTTTCTCATCCCGACATCGTGTCCCGGTCACGGTGTGTTCCCAATAAGACACGCGTGCTATCACGTATGGTACAAGGACAGTTTACGGCGAACGATCAAATTCTTTAGATAGTTTGTACATAAAAGGGTTTTTCTCGGAGAAAAAAAGTCATTCAAATAACGCGTGTCTGCGGTTATCGCTTGTAAGAGGTAATATTCGCACTTATTAAGTGCTTTATAGTGGAAAAAGGACTTTGAAGTCGCTATTACAGACAATATGGCATTCCGCCAGTCTGGTTCGTTTCGGTGGCTTTAGCGAAGTCGGGCTTTGACCTTCGTCGGAGCTTACAGTCTTGATAAACGACGTCTCGCCTACGATATTCTTATCCTTAAGGACTGTTTCTACGTAACAGCCTAGTTATTGGCGAGACCTGAAAGGTCTCCAGCCAATGGGGGAGGAAGTAAAATAATTAACCTAAGCTAACTACTTGTACTACACTAACATCATGACTACTAGCAATAACAGTACTAAGGGCGAGCCCTAGTAGAATTCGGACCTTGGCTTAGGGCGTTGTAGGCAGGCACGGCTCCCTGTCGTTTCGGGCGACGCAGGTGCTCTCGGGGCACGGTTGCTTCGGGAAGTACCTGTGTCGCATAAACAGGGAGCCAGACGCCCGGTGTCACCACTGCGGCGATTGCCGGGAGGACACGGCGTGGCACACGCTGGCAGAGTGTGCCGCTTGGGAGGAGCCGCGCCGTGCCCTCATCTCAGGAGTAGGCGGTGACCTGTCGCTGTCGGCCGTGGTCGAGTCCATGGTCGACAGCGAGGAGTCCTGGGACGCGGTGGTGTCCTTCTGCGACACGGTCATGTCGCAGAAGGAGGATGCGGAAAGGGTGAAGGAGATCACCTCCACTCACCCGGCCCGCAGCAGACGCACCGGGCGTCGGCGGAGGGCGGACAACGCCCTCTTCCAGCCCCCCTAAATGGGTCCAGGGGCGACGGACTTGGGGAAGTCTGTCGCCCCCCACACATCAGGACCCGAGGCGGCGGCGCGAAGTGTTCCAAGCGCGCCCCTCTTAGACGGCGCGGGGGTAGTCTAACACCTCACTCCCCCCGCTAACCCGAGGAGGCCCGCTGCGGCGGGCCGGCACTAGCCGGGGGTTGCGGAAGTGTCGTAAGATCCCGCGACCCTCGGCGCAGGTGTGAGATGGAACACCGGGGTGGTTTTAGTCAGTAAGAGTCTGACAGACCCCTCCGCCCACCCCAGGGCGGAGGACATCCATGAGGATTTCCACCCCGAAAAAAAAAAAAAAAAAAAAAAGGGCGTTGTAGGCGGGAGATTGGGAGGGAGACAGCTTGATGAGGGCTCAATTATCGATGTGACTGTTCTTCTTCTTCTCTCGTGTAAGCACGATTTATAGGAGAATAGCTCATGCCGTGGTGAAAAGAGCCAGTCTGCGAAGTTGGTAGCGGGGCTGACTGCCCAAGGTGCGCTGGTCGTACTTAAGTATCGTCACTCGAAACATCGTCTACGATGAACTATATTCTCAAATCATCTTCTCTGATGCTTCATTTCTGACATTGCGGTGTTGGAGTCTAACGATTTACCGGCTCAGTCCAACAGTTGGACTGTTCCGGTTGAGCAACAGCCATAATACGAAACATTTTTTTAAGTTAGGTGTCGGTGTAATAATTTCAGGTTCAACGCTTCATCGCATCATTACTTTGGCGAAACACACCGGTGATAGAACCCACAAAAAAAGTTATCGCAACATGACCAAAAATCGTTCGGATTAGAACATAATAACAATACGAAGCTCCATTTTCGATGATCCGTTCAATAAAAGGCTATTCAAATTATTATCTTTACCCATAAATACGATCCACTCGCAACCATATAAAGACGTCCGGGCGCGTTAAACGCCAACGCATGACTGACCTAATGCAACTTTCTTAGTTTAAAACTCGCGTTCAAAATTCAAACTACCCACATAAAATAAATAAAATGAGGCGTGGGCGCAGTGTAGCGCCAGACACCCGTTTTGGATATTTGAATAGTCTGTTATTGATGTATTGAAGATCTATTAACATATTGATGTAATATTTGATTTTAAAAGGTTTTGAAAGCTTTGTATATCCTTTACATGTATGTACTAAATAACTAGTTAAACTAGAAATACCGACAGGAAACAGTAGTGCTGTTTAATTATGGACGAATAAGCTCCTTACACCTGCTTATCTAATGGATTCTTTACCCTTTATAGAACGCATCAATTCTTTGAAAAATATACGACATTCGCTTCGTAAGAAGATAACTGGAGACTTCGTAGTTAAAACTAGACTCCTTCATCTTAAGTTTTTAAGGACCTATTTTTCCATCGAGTAACTTTTATCTGATGTATATGAGGACATGACTGCCTCGTTGGTCTAGTAATCACAAGAGCGACTGCTGGGAGAGGTCCTGGATTCGATCTCCAGGTCAGTCAAAGTGTTATTGGGGTTTTCTGGGTGGAATTCGTCAGTAGCTGCCAGGAAACTGGATTTGTACCCGGTTGGTGGCAATAGGCTCGCCCCCTGTTGCATGGGACTTAAACATAACAGTGAAATGAGGCTCTGCCCAACCTTTGAGGTAATACAGGCTGCATGTTATGTCATTTTGTTTGTAAGAGGATATTTTGACAGCTTTTGCTTACACATTCTGCCAAAACCACCTACTTATTTCTAAGATAAAAGTTATGTGACGTTGAAAACGACCTTAAGTAGCACTTTTCAAATAATACAGAAGGCGTTACAAAGATTCTCACCTTCCCAGTTAAAAATAGACACAATCCAACTTGAAAGTTAATCCCCGCAGATGTCAATCTAAGTTGTTTACAAACTGTTGGCTTAAGAGTTAAGTCTCCCAACTTACAAGTTACTTAGCTTCCAAAGTAGCTAGCTCTGTATCAAAGTCAAACACGACACGACAAATGGATCGATTTTGAGATATATTTGCCTTTGTAGGTACTCTACATTCTTGTGTTACCTTTTTTTAGGAGACAGTAGTCTTCGGCCTGAACTCCACCAAAGCGTAGACGAGACGAGCGGAGCGGAGATGTGTTTGAAAAACCAATAGAATTTCGTTATTCACACATCTCGTCTCCACTCAGCTTAAGTGGATACCACTGAGCGGAGATGTATCATATTTGTATGGCGCGATGGAAGCGGAGATGTGAGCTGTTCCTCGCTGAAATTGAGCTGGGCCGCGGTACAAGGTGAAGATGTGAGCTTTGTCTCGCAAGCTGACGACGGCGCGCAGCGGAGACGAGATGTGTGCGGCGTGCAGTGTCAGATCGCACTAAACTGTGCGTTCACATCCAACGCTCGCCGCACGCAGCTCAGTTCCGCTCTAGTCAGCGCACATCTCCGCTACAATCTAGCCAGTACGCATTTCCGCAGTTTCGGTGGATACACCCTAGCTGAAAAACGTCTCTTCTCATCTCCGCTTCGGATATCACCGGACATCTCCGCTTTGGTGAAGTCCGGGCCTTACTCACGTAATTTCATGACGCACCGATCGATGCAGTGACGGTGCAGTTAAGTTCACGCGATCGTATCTGACAGCGATCGCCGATGAAGAGAATATGAAAAGCGTTGTTTTGATCGAAATTTTACTCAAACTACACTGCAATTGAACTTCTTTAGTTAGGTGAATCAGGTTCCGGGAAGCTTGCTGGTTTCTTTGTCCAATTTTCGTTTCCAAAAACTGTGAAATTGTTTGGTAACAAAACCAAACATTTTGACAGTTTTAGTAAACGAAAACTGTTAAAGAATTCAGCAGAGATATTGCTACGTGTTTCAAAAAAAAAAACTGAATTAGCCTACTGATTTGTCTACGTTTTTTAATAGTATCTATTTGTGTGTACATAAAGAGAATAAATGAATAAAATAAATATTTTCTTTATGCACTTCACACCAATACACATTTTTAAAAAATCGGGCTGAATTCAAACTGTCATGGAAGTTCAAAGGCTCCGTAATTCTTCTATTACGGATTAGTTCCAAATATTTTTTTTTATGGAACTCAAATCATACATAATTATGTCATACATATTATGGATATGACAAAAACATACATTTAACATTGCCATCTATTGAGACAGGACCTCTCAAAGTGCTCTGGAACTTCCTCAAAAGGCCAGTCCAGTTGTTGCTCTCCACATCCTCACACAAATGTTTGCTAGAGAAAATATTCTTAGGTAGTCGATAGGAAACGCCGACGCATCTAGCTTTAAAAAGCAAATAAGTCATTTTCAAATATCCAATTTTAAGGATAAATAATTTCATTTCATTGCACATGATAATTCGGAAATTATGAAAATGCCACTGCCACATAGGAGCCCACCGATTTCTAACTACAAAAGCTAATCCCCGTAGAATTAAATCCAAGCCCAAAGTCTGCTAACTTCCAATTAACTTCAGACCCAACTTCCCAAGGTGCATTATCTAGGTCTATATCAAAGTCAAACACGACAGATCGGTTTCGAGGCTCACTTGACCGCAACTCCGGACATAGGCGGCAATTGAGAACAGAATTGTTTTGTTTTTAACTAATGTTTGAAAAGAGTTGATAAAGCGCAGTTCGGACTACGCTGTACTATTTCGCTATACAAAGTTAGTCGGAAAGGGGGTACTAATCCGCAGGCCGCCTGATAGCGGCCCGACCGACGAACCGGTTCGTCAGTGCCATTGTATATCTATTGTGTCTATAATTACAGTGCTTGAGACTTTAAAGTATCACTGGTGACGGTTTTAAAGCAAATGTTAAAAATCAAAATTCGATCATTTTTATTTTATTAAAAAAATCTTTTTTTTTTTTTTTTTCAAAAATTCTTCTGTCCTGCTTTACTTAGTGACGAATTCAGAAAATAGTGATTCTAATCCGTGACCCCAAATATGACCTAAAATGTAAACACAGCTGATCATAGCTAAGGATAGATAGATTTTAGCATATTTTTTCTGAAATCTTTGAACAGCTATTTCTCTTAAACTGAGTTTTTGGGAAAGTTGTAAAACAAAAGTTGTTCATTATTATGGGTACTTTAACACCCTTTCGGATTAGTAGTATTAGTACCCCCCTTCCGACTAACCTTGTATAGTAGAGATAAACTACAATAACATGGCACGCCCCCCCAACATCGGTCTTCAATGCGAGTGTGCATATGCCAACGAGTCACCATGTTTGTGTTTGTAAGTACTTGACACGTTTAATATTTAGTACATTTATTGCTCGACTAGTGCCAGCGTTACCAGGTTGGGGGTTTTTTTTCGCAATTCTGGGGATAAATTTGACTCTTGGGGAAAAACTGGGGAAACAGAATCTTTGGGGAAGCTGTTGGGGAAAAAAATCAAAATGGGGAATTTTGGGGGCTAGAACTTAAAAAAAACATAAAAGTACAATGAAACGAACATCCTCTTCGTTCGGCTAACACCCTGGCAAAAATGCAATTTGTCCTTTGCTAATGCTGCTGTGGAAAGGGCGTTTTCAATTATGAATATCGTCAAATATAAACTCCGAAACAGAATGTACACGAAAACCGCAGACCAAATCATTTATTTATTTATTTTTACTTTAACATAAAACGGCCATTGGCCAATTACATTAGTTAAAGACATTATACATATACATATATTTAACGACATTCACACGCTCATCTCACAATACTCCAAACATACTGACAAGATCGTCTTCCATTCGTCCGCGAACACATCACAGTCAGGCTTGGCATCATGAGAGTAAGAAGTGTCTTACAAAACCGCGGTGGGTGCACAAAGTTTAAGCCTACCGGTAACATGATTTTATTTAATTCTGAACACGTATACCAAACAGGAGATGAGAAACAGTGAATGAAGTATTTGGTATCTTTAATGAAGCTGAACAAATAAAGTTTTAATTTAATTTTTTCCATTTTAATTTTTTATCTAGGTATTTTTATTTTTAACAAACCGATTGGGTTTTTTTTTAAATGTAGGTATTATTTTGGGCAAAACAAAAACACGTTTGGGGGAAACCAAAATATTGCATCTGGCAACCCTGACTAGTGCATAGAATTAAAGTGACCGCTCGACAAGGCGCACGTGTGTCATTTACAAATCTTCACTATGTGCAATGTTTCAAAAAGTAGCTTCAAAGGAAACTCCATGAACACTCTTTTTATTAAACTACTATTTCTACTGATCATAATCATCCTAACTAATATTATAAATGCGAAAGTATGTTTGTTTGTTACCTTTTCACCCTAAACCACTGAACCGATCATCCTGAAATTTTGCATATACGTTGTCAGGTGTACAGAAACGGATATAGGGTACCTTTCATCCCGAAAAAAAGTACTGTTCCCGAGGAAAACAACAATAACGTTCATAGATGGCGGCACGTGTCTTTTGAATTATATTATTATAGAAACTTTAGTAGTGTGTAAGAGTTTTTTTAGCTTAACGCGGGCGAAGCGGCGGGCTTTTGCTAGTTTAGAATAAGCTAAAATAGCTCGTTTGACGAGCGAGAGAACTAGTGTGACTCTGAGAATCTAATTTCGAATCTACGACCGTAAACCATAAATTTACGACTATTTTATAACAAACAATCTCAAGACAAACCAAGTTACCACTAACGTACCGTGGCCCGTAATTAGTAAAGACTGAAGATCCGTGGGAACATTTAATTGTGGGTAGTACCGTTGTTCACATTGTTCTGCTGGTACCCACGACTGCAGAGCTAAGATACCGATACGACCGGTTGCTATTTGTTACTTCGTGATTGAAAAACAAACGCGTAGATCAAAATTTTTGGTTGAATGATTTGAAGGGTACGAACAAAAACCCGGGAATGCCACATTTTTTATATGAATTGTTATCGATAGCGGGTAGCACTGGGCAATGTTGACAAGAGAGGGTAGTCGTCGATATGGATCGGCCCACCCGAGGTTATAAAGGCGGTGGTCATTCGACGAAGCGAGGGCATTCCGTGTTGAACAGCTGAAGAAGTCTGACCTTTTATATCTGATTAGCTTGTCCTTATTTTATGATCTTGTAATAATTGTGTAAAGTAATATACTGTGATCTAGTTAATGTTACTAATATTAACCCAAATACAAGTACTCTCAGTGGTGGAGAGTCTATGTTGGTTTTATTTACTGTGTTTACCTTGCTCGCAATCCTGACATACCGATATTAGCTAAAACTGTAATGATAGAATCACCCCTGAACGATTAAATTGTTGTGTCATTTACATCAGAAGTGGAACAAGAAAAAACCAGTCCACATTATGATTGTATACCCACATGTAAATATTTTTGAAAAGTTAAATCCCCTATAGACGGACTGACAAAAACTTGATATTACAATGGTGAGAAGTGTGAGAATGAGAAAATGTGATAAATCCGGTGAGTCACAACCATTTTATTATGTGTGAAGGAATTTTGATGAAGGAAATATAATATGAGAGGTTATTTATTCGTGTAAAATAAATATTAAATGATATCTTTGCTTATTCATGTAAAATAAAAGAGATGTTATCTGTATTTATCCGTGTAAAATAAATGAGATGATATCTGTGTTTATTAGTATAAAATAAATATGATGGTATCTGTATTTATTCGTGGAAAATAAATACGGCATCTGTATTTATTCGTGTAGGAAAATACATTGCAAGTCGTATTAGAGTTTGTGGTGAGATGCAACCAGGGTTGATCTTTGGCACCGCCCGGTTTGGCCAGCCGGGGTTGGCCAAAGGCTTCGCCTGGGGAAAACTGAAACTCTAACGTGGCGAAGCAATTGTGATAGGGCTGGAACCAAGGCGGGATATGCCATGATATGGCTAGATCCAAGGCGGGTGATGCCATGTTGATAAAGCAGGATCCCAGGCGGGTGATGCCAAATGAGTTGGCTAAATCCAAGGCGGGTGATGCTATTAATTGATAAATGAAAATGCAGTGAAAATGAGATTCTGTTTTGAATTAATGTTTTGTAAAAGTTTTGAAAATATTGATATTTGTTTTTATTGGTTTTGTTACAATTCTTGTTGTAGAATGGTGCAAAATAGTTTATTGAAATTAAAAAGTAGTTTGTTACTTAATATGGTTTAAAATGTATTTTTTGTAGACGAAAACAGGAAATTGTATTTATTATTGACGATAATTATTATGATGACTTCCGTTAAAGATTAATTTGTCAAATTTATTTTTAAATAAGAAATAATTTGACTTATTTTCGTTAAAGATGTGTTAAATATGTATTGTATTGTTGTAAAAAGGTTGGATTATTAGCGCAATATAGAAATGTTATGTTTAAAACATCATGTCAGTTTTGTAATATGAGTTTGTGAATAATTGAGACATTATTTTGATCATGAAAAGTTTTAAAGGTTGATATTTAAGTATTATGATTTTGGGAATAATTGAGATAATATTTTAAGTGTTTATAATTATGTACTATGATAGTTACTGTGAATAATGATCATAAAATATTTAACCATGAAACATTTAGGATGTTTGTTTTATGATTTTGTGAAGAATTGAGATATTTAAGAATGTAGGATTTTGTGAATAATAATGAGATATTGAATCGTGAATTATTTTAAGGGTTGATATGTACTATGAGTTTGTGAATAATGAGATATTTAATCTTGAAATATTTTAAGTGTTTAACCTACTATGAGTTTGCAGTGTTTATATGCTGGTACAATGAATTGTGAATAATTGAGATGTATAATCATGGAATATTTTAAGTGTTAAATGTACTATGAGTTTGTAAATTATTGAGATATTATGTTGTGATTTTGTGAATAATTAGGTATGAGATTTTTACGAATGAAACATTTTAAGTGTTTATGTATTATGGCTTTGTGAATCGTTGAAATATTTAACCAAGAAATATTTTAAGTGTTTATGTATTATGAATTTGTGAAAAACTATAATGAGATATTTAGCCCTGAAAAATATTGTAAATGTATTTAAATGATTTTATGAATTTGTGTATAGTGAGATTGTGTGTTTATGTACCTATTATGATTTATTGAATAACTAAAATTTGATGTTTAACCAAAGTAGAACTGTCTAATAGGCATCTGAGATAGTATTTTATTGTGAAAATGTTGGAAATCTAATGTGTGGATGTTTGTAGGATTTTGATACGAGAAGTTATGAACGAATATAGAACTAGGTTGATACTGAATGAATATCAACTAGTTCAAGTCACTGGTGATGAGCTTGTTGGCCGTCGATGGGATAACAAGCTCTAATCGATTCAAACATTCTTTGGATGCTCTTCGTGTTACTTTGGTCAAAGACATGAGTAACATGACGAGGTCAAAGATGAGTGATCAGGTGTGGCCGAGATGTGTACTGTATTATTTGTTTCTGTTTAAGGTCCGAAGGTGTCACTGAAGTCAGGCCTTGATGTACAATCTTGACGATGGGGTTGATGGTGCGTCAACCACCAACCACCAACACACGAGGACGTGTGTTTTGCAGGAGGGCCGTGTTATCGATAGCGGGTAGCACTGGGCAATGTTGACAAGAGAGGGTAGTCGTCGATATGGATCGGCCCACCCGAGGTTATAAAGGCGGTGGTCATTCGACGAAGCGAGGGCATTCCGTGTTGAACAGCTGAAGAAGTCTGACCTTTTATATCTGATTAGCTTGTCCTTATTTTATGATCTTGTAATAATTGTGTAAAGTAATATACTGTGATCTAGTTAATGTTACTAATATTAACCCAAATACAAGTACTCTCAGTGGTGGAGAGTCTATGTTGGTTTTATTTACTGTGTTTACCTTGCTCGCAATCCTGACATACCGATATTAGCTAAAACTGTAATGATAGAATCACCCCTGAACGATTAAATTGTTGTGTCATTTACAGAATGGCAGATACCAGCACCATTCGTGTCTATTGTAGTTATATTGCCATTCACACCATTTGGATAACCATAAAAAAATGGTCCATTTAGGGTATAAACGAATTCGCGTAATTCCTTCAAACCACATGATCTATTAATGGTATAGATTAAACCCGCACGGGATTTAGATAGAATAAAAATTTAAAAAATCTTTTTTTTTCCAATTTTTTTTTGCTGTAGGAAATTTCGATGCCATGCCTAAATGAACGAAGGTACGGCGACACAGCTGACGGGCACGACTAGCGCGATATCGCTCCACGCAGTCAGTTAACTTGGGACGCTAAAATTACTTAGATACAGAATAGCATTTTTTGAAAACTTTTTTTTGTTGATTCTGAAAAAACCTATGCAGGGTCAATCTATGTCACCAGTAGATCACGCCATATTCACATAATGATACGCATGATACGCAGGAGTATTCGAAAATGCCCCATGTGTGTTTCGCGATTTTTTGTAATTTACGAGTCATATTTTTGACATGTTCCTTTTGAATGGTACATTCATGCGTAAAATGTTCATAATTATTCCTAATATGGGTTATCGAATCAAAATTGTGCCTTTGGACGTTCCTATTTGGGACACCTGTTTATAAAATATTAGCTGATGAAGGCTTAAACCTCTCATTCTGGCAAGAGTGCCCCCTACCCAGCAGTAAGACAGCAACGAGCTGTTCATGAATGAATGAATCAGCTGCCTTAACAGAATGACGTAAACAAACCCAGATGTTTTGGCGGCACGGTCAATAAAACAAAGCTTCTATCAATTCGCGAATTGATTGCACGCGTACCAGAGACAATTGACACTAATTGTTTCAAATGGTATGAGTTCATGACACGATCTATGGTCGAAAAGCGTAGACAGATGGATAGAAATCAGTGTTGTTTTTCAACGCAAGTAAACTGATGAGACTCGTGAACTAGATGACGACTACGTAAAAAGGGGGTCTAAAAAGGACGAAACAAGAAAATAATTCTAATAGAAATCCAGAAATGCATAGGTACAAAAATGCTCAAGGTAGAGCCGTGGTCGCACTTACTGTATATTATACATACCATGTCTGTTTAATGGAGGTGTTCCTGGCACCCACATAATCATAGTAGGTATACAGTAAGTGCGACCACCTTGACCATTTTTGTGCTTATGCATTTCTGGACTTCCACCTATTTGAATTATTTTCTTCTTTCGTCCTTTTTGGACCCCTTTTTTTACGCAGTCGGGTTATAGTTTTTTTACTTTATTTTATACACTAGCCGTGCCTTTCTTTTGATACCAAACACGTGATGATTATCTCAGTTTAATTTTTTCGAGGTTAGAGTCTTTTAGAGGTTTACATTCCGTCATATAAAATTTTGATAATATTTATAGCCTGTTACCGGGCCATTATTACGAAACTATTGACACCTCATTCATTAAAATCGGTTCAGTAGTTTAGGCGCTACGGTGGAACATACATACATAGACTGCTAAAATCATTACCCATCCTTTTGACTTCGCGATAAAAATAAAGTAACATTAATCACCAGCATGCATTCTTAAAGAAAGCAGAGGAAGTGAGAGATTGATCTCTAGAGAAGAGCTTGCTACTATAAACCATGATAATTAGAACATCAGTTGGTTAATTATTTCACCAGAAATCATTCCGAGGGGAAGTTTATCTAAAACACAATTAATTGTATATTTATGATACAAACAGTAAAGTTTACTACATAACAATCGTTACTAATAGGCCGTAAATACAATAACAGAGAGAATTCAGAAGGTTAATTCCTAGTGTCCGACCGAAGCTTCGGCTTCGGCTTCGGCCACCTTCGGCCAAAAAAGCACCTTCGGCCAAATCTTCGGCTTCGGCCAAAAATTTGCCGAAGGTTTGGCCGAAGCCGAAAGTTTGCTAGTTGTCAAAATTTGAAATTTACTGAACGATGCTAGAGCGAGACGGAGAGTGTGCAGAGCAGCAGAGTTTCGCCGCGCCGCGCCGCCGCACCGGACCAAACAAATCGCAGTTAGTAAACTAAACGAATCAAAACAAGTTTGAGAGCGCGTCTTAAAATTCTAATAAGTGTTTTGTTTTTAAATATTTCATATTTGTTATGACAAATTATTTTATTTATTACTGTGAGTAGTACCTGTGGTGATACGTTCATTATTGTGAGGCACTCTAAGAACCAAAAAACCGTAAGTATTGTCTGGTTTAAAATATTTTATGTTATCTAACGTTAGGTAGAAAACTAAATGGAAACAATGTTGGTATGTTATTTTATGCAATTTTTAGATTTTATTTTTGTTAAAATTACTTTAAGTAAATAAATATTTAATTAACATTGTATATTTGAAACTTTTATTTTAGACAATATTTTATTACCTACTTGTATATGTTGGTCACTCGGCTCGTTATTGAGCTAAATCTCTAAAGCTCTCACAATATGTATCTAGTATATTCTGAGATCAAAGTAACTATCGTATTTCTCAAGGTCAATGACACCTTCGGCTTCGGCTTCGGCCGAAGGTTTTGGTGAATACCGATTAATCGGCTTCGGCTTCGGCCAGAATTGCACCTTCGGTCGGACACTATTAATTCCATACAAGAGGTGCGGAGTAGTTCCCGGCATCTCTATACACCAGTGGCTGTTGTAAATTTCAAAACAATGAATTGTACTTATTCTTCTCTTGTATAGAAGGCATGAGCTATGCGAGAAAAGCTCGTGCTGTGGTCAAAAGATTCGCCAGTCAGCGAGGTTGATAGTGACGCTGGCTGCCCAAGGGGTGACTTGCCTAAGTATCATCTCTCGTGGAGGCTCCTTTAATGACCCCCTTTTTTATGGATGGGAAATCATTATATGACTCCTACCGCTCTGGGGGGAGCGGAAGAGAGTGTCAGACTCTTACTGACTATAACCCATCCGTGTTCCTCCTAATGCCTTTTGCGTTCCAGGGCCGCGGTAACTCTTGCGCTTATAACAGCATTTTTAGTTTGTTAAGCGTTGTGATAAGGAACTTCAATACTTTCATTCTGACGGGAAGAGCTTTAGCAACGCGGCTCTGAGTTTGAGGTCCAGCTTGAGCACGCTGGTCACGTTGACTATGATGGAGTCCATAATCTAATGGACATTTTTTAACGTACCTTTTTGTGAGAGAAAATTATGTTGACTAGTGGATAGCGATAAAGTAAGGACCAAAATACACTTAGCGTATCTTGCGTAGTAATGCGCGCACACAAAACTTCTAGGACCTATTATTAAGCTCGGCGTAACTACGTAAAATACGAGTGGTGAAGCCGCGCAGAAGAATTTGTATTTAACATGTTGACTACCAACAAAAAAAAACAAAGCTTTTCCATTCGAGCCGTGGACGACAATCAGGTCTTCCGTTCGGGCTGCGACGCCCACAGATGACCGCAAATTAGAGGAGTTTATTATCGATGCAATTTGGCAATATTAATGTTTCAATTGGCTCCGCGAGAGTATCGAGTGTTGCCACCGGTGTCCGTTACGGTGTTGAAAGTGTTAACGCGATGCATACGTGTAACCGCGAGGAAACATGAGCCGCGCAAAATACGCTCAATGTGTCTGCAGCCTAAATGATTATGCAGTTACGCGCTTGAGCGAAATTTTTGTTACGTTCGGTGTCTACGTGTGTGGAACTTCTGCCATTATTATTGCGTTGTGTTCTATCGCATGTCTGCACACTATCTATCATTATTATGCTAACATGTTACGATTGATTGGTAATTTAATTTATTTACACTGAATATACTTCAACATGCAAACCGATGAAGAGCAGGCAGAATATTAAAAATGATGTTAACGATTTTTGTTGTTTATTTATAATTCAAAATCGACTGAACTAAATGATGACTGTTGAATAAGCAGACTTTACGAACGGCAAACAAGTGCTACATACAAAACTAGTTAATTATTGCATCCCAGAGTATAACAACTTGGAAAATAGGTGTTTTGGTTCATACATCAATATTTATTTATACTTACTGCTATCTAGGATATTACTCACGGGCCGATGAAGCCAAAAATTAGACCCAGGCTATGACTCTATAGGAATAAAGAAAACAAAACCATTCAAATCGGTTATTACGAATTATGAATTAATTTAAAAAAAAAAAAAAATTCTTGGAATATTTTTTTTACCTTTTTTCGTAGTAGCTTATTTGATTAGTGTTAATTAACCGCATCGCATGAAAAGAGCCTCCACGAGTGACGATGCTTCAGTACGTCCAGCGCACCCTGGGCAGTCAGCCTCGCTACCAACTTTGCTGACTGGCTAATCTTTTCACCACGGCATGATCTATTTTTGTATAGCTCGTTCTGACACGAGAGAAAAAATAAGTATGTTTGAAACTTATACATTCTGTATGTATGTTATAACCGAAAACCTCCTTTAATGAAGTCGGTTAAATAAGTGAAGTAAAGAACAAACAAGAAAATTGACCTAAATTCAGAAACGCACAATCGATTCGAAACTGTGTTATTCGATTTGTTAATTCGCAACTGTTTGCCGCACTCGGGTTTACGAGCAAAACTGTAAAGTTTTAAAACTTTTACTAATTAGATGTGAGCGAGACAGTTTCTGAAACACGGCCAAACCAGTCGCGTTTTTAAGCGCAGTTTAGACTACGCTATAATAATATTATAGCGTAGTCTAAACTGCGTTACATATTATGTCGCATATCGTCGCCCGGGAGTGAAAGCCTTGGGAATGCATTTGGTCATTGCACGGTTCCTGTGGGCTTTCACGTGGACGAAGTCACGGGCTAAAGCTAGTCAAATATATTTGTTACGAATGTTATATAAAAGGCTAGTTTCAGTTCATTTCACATAGAGCGACTCTCTTATAAGATACAGTCCCTATAAGTCGTGATAAAATAAAAATGATCAAATTGCATTCTCGAGGTTTTCACTCCCACGATATCGCTCAGCATACATTTTATATGGACACCTTCACACAACGCTATACTATAAAGTATTGGCTTGCTGTACGCGATAGACTTGACCGATTCTCAGAGCTATATCGTACGATTCTCCGGTCCCAGCCCCGCCTCACTTCTACCCCGTCGGTCGCCCGACGGATCGCCGTCAAATAACTTGCTGTAAATAGTAGACCGGCTTGCGATATAGCGTATAGTGTGAACGTCATGCTATATAGTTATAGTTTATGACGTTTACTATATAGCGAAGTTTTAAAACTTACTAATTAGTTGCGAGTGAGACTGTTTCTGAAACACGGCCAGACCACAACTCGCGTTTCTACTTTTTCAAAGTTAAATGAATTTGTTTGTGGCTGTCATCTCTTTTCACGAATTTAAATATTATAAATGGAAGTGTTACCTACTTTTTTAACCTAATTTCAACTTCAAAATTCATTCAGAAAAGACTAGAATTACTTAGTTCTTTTTGAACGTCAATGTTGCAAAATACCCGTCCTTCATTTGTTTTATTTTTTGTTAAAAAGTTTTCACTACGGTATTACCGTTTATTTCGCGCCCACTGCGCTATCGCCTCGCTTTGAACTCGCTCGAAAATCGCCACTGTGATAAGGCCCTTAGAACAATGCGGTCGACGTCTCAGTCGGAAGTGGTCACAACATTCACTCTCAATACAAAACAGTCTATAATTTTTTCAAAGGGAGGGTCTCGGATGCATTCTACACTGTAACTACGACATTCACACATTAAAAATAAAACAAAATTAGGCCTCACTTGCACTATCAAATGGGGCCTAAGCGAGTTGAAAGAAAGGAAATTAATGATCCGTATGGCCACTACCGACTACGTCAAGCGCGTTGCTCTAAATGCATATACACGTAGAAAGCAGGTTGCCGGCGTCGATCTGCCAGCGCTTCGGTGCCGGTCCGCGCAGTTAGTCGGCGCAGGTAGTCTCTATACTGTGTGGCGAACCAGCGCCGACAAGCTCCGAACTGCGCCGACAAGTTCCGATCTGCTCCGATCAGCGCTGGTAGGCCGTCATTTGTAGCTGTACTTGCAAGGGAATAAGGCTTATTTTTGCTAAAAAAAATGCCAGCCCCTGCTTCTACCCGCTTCCTTACCTTACCTGCACGGACCGGTACCGATAAGTGCTGGCAGGTCGGCGCTGGTTACCCGCTTCCTTTATGTACACGCCCTAAGATCGGAACTAACTTCTATTAAGTCGGAGAAATCGCCCTTCGAAAAAGCATTATTAGGAAGGGTAATTTCCCACACTAGAAATGCATTTAGGCCGATGAGAAATATTTCGGTTCGGTTATTTCTCAATGCCTGCACCATATCTTAATCAGAGCCAGATACAGAAGACTTTACTTTTTGTTAGTTTCTAGCTATTCTAGCAGCTGATACCTACATCCCTAATGACACTACACAACTCAAAATCGACTATTCACCCAAAAAACAAAAACTTTTACACAAAAAAACAGGAATGCAAGCCTTGGCAAAGGAACTAATTAGCGTTTCCGACAGTTTCCATAACGCGGGCAACATTTCCAGGCTTTTTTGCTCCTTTTCCCTCCTTTAAAGCCTGGGAGCTATCTGAGTTCTCAATATGAAACTGCGTACTGTAATTGGGCCTTTTCAAGTTTTTTCGAAATTTGAAAATGGAACTTTTTTTTGTGGAACGTTCTTTTTTGATGATGTAGGTACGCTTTTAGACGTTCGCTGTACTATCGAGATTGTTAAAAAAATGGGATGGGTACTGTTTTTTTTTTATGCAACCATCTCTTTTTGATTAAATTGATGAATGGAATATAATCTTGGTCCTCCTCAACTGCATCAACTCGATGGGGATTGTCTGTATCGGAAGATTCCAAATTCAAATACCAACTTAAATCTAATTTATTTGTATCTCTTTGAAATCACGGCTCATCTTCCGTGCGTAAGAAGTCCGGTCCTTTTGAAGGCATACGGCCCCTTTGAGAACTTTAATCTAAAATGGGGTGGGGCACCAACCGGGGACCATGCACGGCTGCACTATTGGAGGACAGTCATGGACCGTCACAGGTGGGTGCAAGACTATTGTAAAATATGGTGAAAAATATCTGGTCTATGGGAGGGGTGTTAGGTGGACTGGATAACTTCTATTGCCGGAAGAAAACTTATTTGTATTATTTTTATCTTGATAATTATCGCTTCGAACCCTTTTTGCTACCAATCCTACTTGATCAAATTATGTTTCAGGTGGAAAATGGTACCTATCCTTCACATAATAATGTTTCTATGAATACAACAATATGGTATTTTCAATACAACACGCTGAAAGTGCGCTGGAGTGCATGAAAAGAGCCTCCACTCCTGACGATACTTAAGTACGTCCGCTGCACCCTGGGCAGTCAGCCCCGCTACCTACCTTGCTGACTGGCTAATCTTTTCACCACAGCATGTGCTATTTTCGTATAGCTCGTGCTGACACGAGAGAATTAGAAAGAATACAACACACTTATATCCCCGTTACTATACCGACCAGAATTATTTCAAAACCTCTATAATAATTGCATACAAGAAACATCTTAACCACATCGTATTCTGAATTCCTACACACGTATACCACAGACCAATTTACTGACAATAAATACTTCACAACCTATACGGTGTAACTGTTTCGCAAAAAACAACTTTTATCGAAATATCGCAAGACTTTTATAGCCACTAAATATTCTGACATAAAAGTTGAGTTTATTTTAATGGTAGAACCTGTTAAATTGTAAAACATTGAGGTATGGTTAAATAATTCTTGAATGTACTTAAAATAAGTGATGTTAAGACATACAAATATAATTTTTTATACCATTCTTTACCTGCGCAATTAGTAATGAAATGTAACTGTCTAAATAAACCAGACACAATTAAAATACACAGTTATTAAAATTAACCCAGATAAAAAATTGGTTGGAAATACAATGTGTAATAAAAAGAAAGGGCTCTTACACACCACGTTTTTTTTCAGGCGCTGTCGACGCGCGTCTTACGCAACTATAACGCGCTGCAAACGCGATGTTATCGCAACCAATTTACCTATTCACACGTTCATAAAATTGTAGTATGCAGACGACAACTTTTTCGCGAGCTGTCGACGCGCTCGTAGCGCGGAGTTACATCGATACAGACGCGATGACACAGCGCGTCTCTTTAGCTGCAAACACTAAAATACAGCGCGATTTAATCTCCAAGGAGAGTTGCTCACGCGCGTCTATAGCGCGATACACGCTCCTTCGCGCTCGTGCTACACGCGTTTTATTTTGCAAGGAGAGTTGCTCACGCGCGTCTATAGCGCGTTTCTCGTGAGTTTGCAGCGATGCAATCGCAAGTAATCTGCCTATTTCAAGTTTAGCAGCGCCGACAACGCGCAATAGCGAAACGCGCGTCGACGGCGCCTGAAAAAAACGTGGTGTGTTTGAGCTCAAATTGTTTCACTGTAATGTCTACTGATAATGAAATGAAGTCACTGATATCGGTATCCCGGTATTGGACGTTTCAATACTTACCTTACTGCAAAGTTATCAATTAATGTGAATTCATTAAATTAACTTGAATAAACTGATTCCCCCTTATTACAAAAGATGGTCTAAGAAAAACCTAGGTTTTAAAATAGCCCCGTCTCTTTTTGTTATATGACATAAGAAAGTGATGGATATATTTTAAATCTGGGTTTACCTTAGTCTTGGTTTAAACCATCTTTTGTAATAAGGGAGAGCATGTTCATGCTAATTCACCTTATTCTAAGAGCTATTATTTTTCAACTAACAATAGCATGTTCAGGTAATAATAACAGGTGTCTAGAACGCGTTATTACGTAGTAAAGGTATGTTAGACAGGTGTAGAATGTCATTACCTGAGGTATGTTAGTAAGAAAGGGGTGCAAACATCTGCTTAGAGAGGTTGTCCACCGCCGCCGTCACCGAGAAACGAGATTGTTTCGAACCGAGTTCGGAACGATGTGACGGCGATCGTGTGCCCACCGCGACCGATCTCTGTGGCCTGTCTCCGATGTCTTGCTATCGCAAATCCGTGCACCAGCGCCGGCAATCTCACTTGGAGTGGACAAGTTCAGACATGGTTTGTTAGGGATGTTACGGAGGTGGTTTTATCGGAACCGAAGTCGGAGTCGGAGTTTTTAAATTTGGTTTGTCGGATTCGGACCCGGAATCGGAGCCGGAGTCGAAAGCGGATTCGGTGTTAGCAGAAGAGAGATGTGTTAAGGACAGGCCTAATAAAATAAAATAGTAAATACTTAATTCAGTCAGCCTCTTTCATTTCAACTAAAAATAATAAACCTACATAATACAGGCGCAGACGATAAGAAAAATGCTTCGACCTCCCATTCAAACCTCCGATTTAAAAGTATCGGAGCCGAAGTCGGAACCGGAGGTGTAATATCAATCGGAAGTTCCGACTTATCGGAGTCGGAGTCGAAGCTCCGTAACATCCCTAGTTTGTATTGCCGGCATTTCGGTCCGTCACGATCTTTGGCCGAGTGCTAGCGTTAGCGCCGCACTACTCAATCTGCGAGATGACGGACGAGCGGTCGACATCCAGCTACAGTAAGAGCGATTCGTCGGCTTACTGCAAGAACTCATTAAGTGACGTATGCAAAACTTTTAGGAATCACTTAATTACTTTTGATTTCATTGGAAGCCCTTTAACATAGTAAATATTATACGTTTAACATTCAATAAAGCTGTTGAATTTTATTTTAAACGTAAGTATAATATTTAATATGATATAGGGCTTCCAATGAAATCAAAAGTAATTAAATGATTCCTCAAAGTTTTGCATACGTCACTTAATGAGTTCTTGCAGTAAGCCGACGGATTACTCACTGCATCCGATCCGAATCCGTGAAAATACGGATATAAAAAACTCGGACCGAATTCGGATATTGCTTTACGCACTGCATCCGATCCGAATCCGTGAAAATACCGATCTAGAGTAAAAATCTCGGACCTAATTCCGATGTTGCTTACGCACTATTCCGATCTCTGATTCAAATTCAAACAATTCAGGGGCCGTCTTTGGCATATCCGTTTGGCGTCTGATTTGAATCCGAGGTAATGCGAAAGCGTTCATACAAACAGTACTACGGCTACTTCGGTCCGTCAATTGTTCTTCCGAATTAGAAACTCACGGATGACGGATAGAAATCGGATGACGGATGCCGGATGTAGTGCGTAAACTACCATACAAATAGTTCTATGGCTACTTCGGAACGTATTTTCACGGATTTATCGCTACTTAGACAACGTCGTCTCGTTCTCGGTGTCAGCGACGGTGGACAGACGCTCTTACAGAAATATTTGACGCTTCTGCCCGAATTCAGAACGTTTTTAGTCAGTTGTCGACGTTTTGTCAACGATTCTTGGTACAAGAGAGAAAGAGTTCAAAACCGAATCGTTCATCAACTGACTTATCGAAAAGGTTTAGGTTCCTTATTCAGCTAACTAAAGAAGTCCAGTTGCAGTTAAAATTTGATCAAAACAACGCTTTTCAGATACGCTCGCGTGAACTTAACTGCAGCGTCACTGCCACTTAATCGGCGCGTCATAAAATTACGTGAATTAGCCTACTGGGTTGGGGGGGGGGGGGGGGGGGGACTTGGCAGTCGTTTCTTGCCATATTACCAGTGATCGGAAAAAGGTGAGCTAATTTACCTAAACTTCAAAGAACAGAGACAAAAACTGGAGACTTCCTCACGACAACATTTTTTTACGTGAAAATAATTCCGTGTTTCGAGCAGGGCTCGGAAACCGGTTAATTTTCCAAACCGGTTTTGGTCATTGACCTCGAACCGGAATGGATAGCGGTTTTAGGTTTCGGTTACCGGTATTTAACCGGTTAATGGGCGATACCGGTTTTTTACACATTCCGATTCTGTTGAACAAACTTAACCGGTTAATTTGAGTTTCGGCGGTATAAACGAGTTCCATCTCTCTTATACCTACGATAACAAAGCTCTCGCTCTGCGCCAACGAATACGCAAATACGCACTCACAAGCAGATTGTATTCGACCGCGTTGCTGGCTGAGTAGTTTCGTTCTGTGTGACGTGCGTGCAACAAAACACTAATTGAATTTCATGAATTGTGTTGTTTTATAAGTTGTATATTGTGGTTTGTGATTGAGATCGTAAAAAAATAAAATGAATCCTTATTATTATCACATGAAGGGTTTACCGGATAGTCAACCATTTTTGTTTATTTTTTTTATTTAGGTTAATACTATATTCGTGAATGTTATGGAGGATAGAATATCTGATACGTAACTGGCGACGTGCCGCCTCTCTAGAAAGAATGTGAGGTTATTTGGGAGTTCTAGAGGGTCTCCTGAGACCTCCACTACTATTTTTTTTTTGCCGTAGATCCATTTTTATTTTATAGAATTGTTTTATTTTAGATAAGTATCGAAAATCTACTTTTTTACGGATGCAAGAGCGACCCTATCGAGTTTACGAGCGAACAAAGGTGCATGAAAGGAGCCTCCCCGAATGACGTACTTCTGACCCCATACGTCTGGTGCACCCTGGGCAACAATCAGCGAGTACTAACGCCGATTGGCCAATCCATTCACCACGATGACAAATACAAACATTAGTCCAGTCTTAAAGCCGGCGCTGTGTGTAGTCTCTATTAACATCGAGGGTTTCTCACAAAATAAATCAGGAATATTTTCTGAATTATTTCGCATGACACACTGTGACGTTTTGTGTGTTCAGGAAACCCATAGAAGTGAAACTCAGTACCGACCACACATACCTGGACTCACGCTTATCGCCGAGATCTGTCATCCGAAGCACGGTAACGCAGTATTTGCTGCTCCCGTCGTAATCATAAAGTCAACCAAATGTTCAACCCAGAACGACATTGAGGCTATCACCATTGACATCGGTAACTGTACCGTCACTTCTATACGTATACAAACCTCCTAAGACCCCATTCCAGTTTGTACCTCCTGAAAACTTCCAGGACCAACGCATCAAAATTGTGATCGGCGACTTCAACAGTCGCAGCATGAGATGGGGCTACAACGCTACGGAAACATGTGGGCAAGCGCTTGAAAAGTGGGCTGAGACGAACGATCTGATGCTGATACACAATCCGAAACAACCGGCCTCATTTAACAGTGGTCGGTGGAAACGTGGTTCTAATCCAGATCTAATCTTTGTCAGTGAAAGTATCAGCTCGCAGTGTAGTAAGACTATCTGCTTCCCAATACCTCGTACACAGCACAGACCGATCATGTGTACGATTCAGCCCGTTGTTCGTCCTTTAAGTGTCCCTCTGAAGCGCCGGTTCAACTAGTCCAAGGCTAACTGGACACAGTTCTCACAGTTGATAGATGGAGATCTAGTGAAAACACAGCCAATTCCTCAAAATTACGACCAATTTGTTGATATCGTCTCAACAATATCACGTAAATGTATTCCTAGAGCCTGTCGAACATCCTACATCCCAGGGCTATCGGAAAAATTTTCAGAATTGCTTAAAGAGTACGAATCCTTGTATAGCCACGACCCCTTCTCCGAGGAGTCGACCTTGGTTGGCAAGGAGCTGCTATCGCAGATCAGTGAATCCCGTCGGAAAAAATGGATCAATACTGTCACCAAAATTGACATGACGCATAACAGCAAGAAATCTTGGAACACCATCCGGAAACTTAACGGTGATCCACCTACACTATCCTTACCCAGTCAAGTCACCGCGTATCAGATCACCCACCAGCTCATTTTGAATGGAAAGTCATCAGGCCGCCTTGCGAACGTCCCAAAACGAAGTAGCCTCACAAGCACATGAGACCGGACAAATAAGTCATTCATCCTGACTGACATTGTTTTAGCCATTCGAAATCTTAAATGTGGCAAAGTCTCAGGAGTGGACAGTATATCTGTGGAGCAAATAAAGCAATTTGGCCCAGCTACTGTGTCATGGTTACTGCTTTTCTGTAACAACTCTCTGGAATCCGCCTCTATTCCCCGTCTTTGGAAAAAGGCGAAGGTAATAGCTATACCCATACCGGGAAAGGCAGTAGACAATCCCAAAAACCTCCAGCCTCTTGTGCCATACATATAAATTGTTCGAGCGGTTGCTGCTGCCTAGGCTCACAGGCCTTATTGACCCAATTTTGATACCAGAGCAAGCGGGTTTTAGACCAGTGAAGTCATGCTCAAACCAAACACTCAAACTTACTCAGCACATAGAAGATGGATTTGAGTTGGGAAAGGTAACTAGCGTTGTACCTATTTGTGGACTTTTCAGCGGCCTATGACACAGTGAACATCAGGTGACTGATATGGAAAGTGGAAACCATGACCGGCGATCAAAAATTTGTCATCACACTCCGGGAACTTCTCCATAACCGTCGCTTTCAAGTCAATCTCTTCTCAGACCGTAGTCGTTGGAGATCGCAAAAGAACGGTCTGCCACAAGGCAGCGTTCTGGCCCCGACCTTTTTTAACATAAACACCAACGACCAATCGGCTAGCCCAAATACATCCCGCTTCTTATACCTGGCACTACCTGCTCAAGATACCAACTTTGAAGAAGTGGAGGCCAATCTTACCACGGCTCTTAAGGTCTTAAGTTGAGGAAAACTCTCTTAAGCCTAACTCATCAAAGACTGAGTCCTAAGTTTTCCATCTTTGCAACCACCAAGCGGGTCGTCAGCTTCGCATCATGAGGCAAGGTGTGCCCACAGCCCACAACAACCATCGTAATTACTTGGGTATCGTACTGGATAGGTCTCTGACTTTCGGAAGAAATTATGACATCATTAAAAAGAAGGTGCTCGCTCGCAACAACTTGCTACAGCGTCTCACTACCACCAAGTGGGCAGCCTCTCTGCAAGTTATGCGGACGTCTGGGTTGGCTCTAGCGTTCTCTACTGGTGAGTACGCATGCCCAGTGTGGAACCGATCTGCCCACGCAAAGCTAGTGCGCAAGCTTAAATGAAACTTGCCGGATCATTACGGGTTGCCTTAAACCAACCCTGGTAAAACTGCCGTACCCAGTTTTTTTTTTTCCTTGACTTGGTCTCATTTGACCCTCGTTGCACCTGATGGTAAGCGCAGACAGGGTCTAAGATGAAGCACACGAATCCAAGTAACAGAGATATAGAGAGATTCCCCTATACCTCTCTGGCTCTCACATACATACGACGGAACACAGTAAACTGCTTGGCGCTGGACTTTAATGTGAGGGTGGTAGCTAGCCAGGCGGACCGTAAAGATCCTACCACCAAGCGATAGGTTGTCACCTGATTGGAACCACCCGGAGACCACGTGTGGGGTTTCGAACTAAGGGTGCTTTCCCACGGACGAGGGTGACTCAGCCCTCAAGTGGTGCAATACCACTTGCCGGTATTGCACCACCAGATGTCCGTAGGGGCCGTTTCGAGCTCTGCCGAGAAGGCAAAGATGAACGACACACGGCACCCCCTGCATGGCTATATTCTAGTGTCACAAAAGCTGAAAAGCCCCAAGAATTTCCATAAGTGTGTCGAACCTCTGGCCTCGGAGTTGCCAAGAGAGAGGTGCAACCTTTGGAGAGATGGGGTCTCCCTACCAAACCCATTCGTGCCACCTGCGGAGAGACCTCCGCCTGGACATGAAGTGCCATGGCCGATCTGGAAGTCATTAAATAAACTTCGAGAACTCAGGTCGGTCGGAGCAAAGACAACATGTTTAGGTGGGGTTTCAGTGAAAGTACCGATTTTAGCTGTTTGTGCGGTACAACCCATACGATATGGCCCAACTCACATCATGCCGTGCGAGCCCTAACAGCTGCACGCAGGAAGACTTAATGGTTGCCAATGACAACGCAGTCCAAGTTCTGGGTCACAGTAATATAATTAAGTTTTAATATAATTAATTTAATTAATTTGTCATCGAAAAGCTAAGAAGAAGAAGAAGCTAACAAAAATCCTGTCATCCCTTTAGAACCTAACCTACTCGACAGCACTATCGACTAGCAAAGGAGATCATTCACGGTCATATTTATGATTAGTTACGGTTTACTCACGTGCATTTTTCGGGATTGCCCGACTAGTTTTTTAGTGGACAATTGCGGCAGTTATTACGCTCACCGAAGGATAAGGATCCGCTAGGCGTTCCTGGTGTATACAAGATACCGTGCGACTGTGGCCTGAGTTATATAGGGGAAACTCGCCGCAATATCGCAACCAGACTTAATGAACACATACGTAGTATGAAGAGTATGGACAGCACGAGGTCGGCAGTGGCAGAACACGTCTGTAACTCGGGTACGGCTCACTTCATGCGTTTTGATAAAGCTTCCGTACTAGCGAAGGAGAAATATTTCGTGCCGCGAAAAGTACGTGAAGCCATCGAAATCAGCCGTCATCCGAATTTCAATAGAGACGGTGGTTGGACACTGCCACCTGCCTGGAGACCAGCTCTGAAGTCTACGTCATATAAAAGTGAGTTAAGTCTGGAGTGCGACACAGTAAGCGCGGTATGCACTGGCACTCAGTATCACAACAACACGGACACGACAAGTGACGAAGATGCAGGAGCAATACCGACACAGAGCGCGCCCCTCTCGTCGCGGGCGCAACGCTACGCGGCGCGGTGCAGCGCTAGTTCGACTCGCGACCTCGCCGCGTGATCAGCTCATGATTAAGGACTCCGTTTGGGTCCGAAACTAGTCGGGCAATCCCGAAAAATGCACGTGAGTAAACCGTAACTAATCATAAATATGAATGTGTCTCACGAAAGTTATAATAATAAAATCATTCACGGTTCATACAAAGTTCGGCCCAAAACTCCAAAAGTTATTTATTATAAGGTAAAGGCACCTAATTCCGCGGTGTTTTCACCATAACTAGAAAGAACATTAAAAATTAAGTATTTAATATACCTTTCTGTAGAATTGGCTATTTTTATCAGAAGTATTATTTATCTTATTTTTGAAATATACTCACAGTTTGACAACAAAAGTTTATTAATAATGTCAAATTATTTAAAAATATGAAGAAGTCCGAAGCACCTAATTCCGATTTAAAAATCCTAATTCCAATGCATTTGGTTCCTAATTCCGAGTGTACAAAATGCAAAGGAAAGGAGGTGGGGAGAATGATACATGACGTTCAAAAAATCAAGTCAATTTATCTTTGTTTGTTTTTGGATCAGTCTCAGACTCTGTCTTACATGATTATTAATATGGTACCACAACATGTAATTTACTTAGATAGGAATTCGGGAATATTGTACTGTCGAGAAACTTTATGAACACTACTGCCATTATGAATTTCTGTAATAGCATTTTGGAGATCCTCTTCCGTGTATTTTTTTCTTGGCTTCATTCTCCTACAATAAAACAATTATAATAATAAAACTATTTTATTAATTTTATTAAAAGTATATAATATATAAGTATAACTATATCTGAGTATATCGGAATATGAAAGTTATTTTAAAGGGCAAATTTATATTCTTGCAGTTACTAAAACAATAGTAAAGTTTTGAACAAGCTGCGTAAGATAATGAACACTCTGTATTTAACTTGTGCCAATACCACGGAATTAGGTACTAATATAACCTTATTCCGACTTAAATACATCGGAATAGCGTTTTATAATACTAAATCAAGATTTCTAATTCCGAGTAATAAAAAGTAAAAGATTTTTTAATATTAAACAAATAAATTAATGTTCAATTGCGATATCTTTGAAAAAATATACAAAGCTCACTCAGGATTATATCAGAACACATTAATAAATTAATTTTCTGTACTTAGCTTTTTCATACCACGAATTAATAAAGTACCTAAACAGGCAATCTTTGACCTGCTATAATTAGTAAATGCGACGCCATAGTGTACCTCGGAAATAGATTTTTATATCTATTGGTTATTTAAGTAATCAGAGCTAAAATATTAAGTTCGTAATAATAAATCTGCCTTCAAAATTTAAAAAAAAGTCAACGTCTATTAAATTGCATTTCCGTGGTATACATCGGTATTTAGGAACCAACTAAAATATTTGACACCTAATGCCGCGGTATTTTAAAAACTTATTTTCTCCTCAATTTGTAAAGAAAATATTAAAATGTTAACTGTTTTCAATAAAAAATATAACCCTTCCAATATTTCAACCTAAACAAAAACTCACACGGTATAAAATTATCATACAAAACACTATTTAGCAAATCGTATTAATCACGTGCATAAGGTCCAAAATGTATGAAGCGCGCGTTCGAGTCAGCTGCTAGCGTCAAACTTACTGTTTATTTTAAAACGTTAAAGCACCAAAGCACTCTTTTGCTCATATAAACATAGACAGATAAATTATTTATTGATTAATGTATCTTGCAAACAAAAAGAACTTATAAATTGCTTGAAAACGCCGTTATTCTAAATACATCGGAATATGGTGCCATTTTTAGAACCCCTCGGAATTGGGTGCCTTTACCTTAGCACTGTATCTACTATTATAAAATGCTCGAGTTAAGTAGCGGCCGCACGACACTTTCGTGAAAGATGCGAACCCAATTCTCTCTGTGGCGAACGACGAAAAAAAACTAAACACAAACAAGTAAGCACGTGCGTAAGAGTGTGACGAAATGACGGCGGCGCGGGCGTGCGTCTGTTGAGTAAAACCGGTTAATTCAGGTTAGCGCGAGTTTTAAAATTCTTTTCCCTGTAATAACCGGTAACCAAAATGATTTAGGTTTAGCGGAAACCGTTTTTGTAATTAACCGGTTAATGGATGAACGGAATTATACCGGTTTTATGAACAATATTAACCGGTATTTCTTAACCGGTTCCGAGCCCTGGTTTCGAGACATCACTAAAGTACATTTAATATTAATGTTAATAGTACAGAAAACAATTAACCCTTTGGCTCGACGAGATTTTGACATTTGTCATACCCGCTGACTCGGGGAGTTGTCGCGTCAATTAATTGAATTAAGTCACCAAATGCAGGAATTTGCACGCAAGTTTTAAGTATGAATTTAATGTGAAAAATATTTTATTTCATTAATATTGTACCTAATATGTCTAGTAAATTTCTTTGAAAATGTGCTGTTTATGTGAAGCTACGTCAACATAATGCGAAATTAGAATAAAATAGATATTTAATATACCTATATCCAAATATTAGTTGAGATAGATTAGCTCAAAAACAATAATTAACGTACCTAGTTACGTGTTGAAACGCTGAAGGGACAAGCTAAACATAGTTTCTTTTTCTTTTCATTTTCACTTTTACCATTATTCAAATACAAAAACGGATAAAAAAACACAATTCAATTTAGTAAACATTGTACGTCGACTTAATTCGAACCTAGTGCTGACCATCAATCCAAAATTGTTAATACAATACAAATGTTGCATTCAGCCAAATCGATACTCATTCAGTCTAATCGAAACTCATTCATCCTAATCGAAAAATAATCATTAAATAAATAAAATCGCTCGAAAGTTAATTAATGACATTTATTTATTTTCGGCATAGCTACAAATAAATAATTTCACGTGAATAGAAATTATTTTTCCAAAACCTAAAGTATTGGCACAGATTAAATATTAGTACAAGTAGAATGAACACGAAGATATTTTAAGTATCTAATAGACATAATTAGAATGTATTACCACATTCTCTCCTATATTACTACATGCAGTCGGTCAACGCGGTACATTGTCGCAGAGCATTCGTGCTAGGGTTTGCTGAGGAAAGCGAGCAGCAGAGAGGCGGAGCTTATGTCCTAATCTGTCATACCGCAGCTCGGGACATAAATTCCTGGGCCTTTGCTTCCTGATTTCAAATAGAAGTGAAATAGTTCATAAGATAGAGGACGTACTACTATAATCAGGTTTTAATAATGTTAGAGGACATAAGGTCGGTTCACAAAACAAACATGGCTAAGATCGATTTCTAAATCTAAGATAGCGGCTACGAAAACTTACTACTTATTCATCATGGGTGATATTTCCATGGTTTTCATGGCTCCTGTTGCAGAAAATGAGGTCAAAACATGAAAAGTTCACTAGTCGTCATGGGTGTCAATTCTGTAGTTTTCGGTGGCGCTGAGGCCGAAAATGGGGACAAAATAAAATTCCAAGATAGCGGCTACAAAAATTTGCAAATTAGTCGTCATGGGTTTCAAAATCGTGATTTTCGGGGGTGTTAATGCCGAAAATGAGATTAAAATCCAAATCCAAGATGGCGGTTACGCAAATTGGCTAGCTGTCATGGGTGTCAATCCCATGATTTAAGGGCTAGTAAATTTCATTTAACTAGGTAGTGAACTTTCATGACGGCTATCTTGGATTTAGGAGTAGAATTTATTTTCGGCTTCAGCACCCCCGAAATCTATGGAAATAATATAATTATGAAATAATAAGTAAATTTTCAAGGCCGCCATCTTGAATTTAAGAATAACTTATGTCTACCTACTGCTGCAAGGCTTATCCGCTGCGACTATCAGCTCGACAAAATGTTAAGGTCTAAAAAATGTTGTAAAAGTGCCAAGTAAAGATGGCTGAACTACTGTTGCCTTTGCACCCCTGTCCAAATAAAACGAGCAAAATTTCATAAAGCGTTTAAAATCGATCTCGAAATAAAATCCTACTTCAAAACCCAGAGGTGCCTAGTCTGAGGTGAAACATTTAAGAGTTCGTGTAATGTTACAATTATTCGCCATTTTCACATAACAGCATGTTCATTGCTCGTTTTACGTTCTAACTTATTCGAATTCTAACTACTACATTATAAGTAAATGCTTCCGGTCAGCATCCGACTTAAGATGGCCCAAGACCTCATCAATGTCTCGCATCGAGAATGCCAAAAGCTTTGCGCCATTAAATATTCCCCGAAATCAAATACTCACTACGCCTATGTCAGATATACTGGGCACCCTATACCATCTACGCCTTCAAAAAATAAAGTCTATAATGTATGACCTCTTCACCCTCTTCACCTCTCTTCTGATTTTTTTTCGCTTATTCACAACCGTCAACCATCCTGGACATAATAAAATTAATATTCTATGTAGGTACCTATGCAATTTAAAATTAGTACATGAAGGCGTAGGCGAGGTACCTAGATTTCGCACTATTAAGATCCCGTTTAACAATTTTAAACCTTATTACAAGGAACGTTTCGTAGATAATTATTATTTTACTGCCGATATTGCGTCAAATTAGAATTAATTTTTTGAATTTTGAATAAAGAATATCAGTCTACGTATGCATTGGATTCCACGGTGAAGTTTCGGTACGAATATTTATTGATGTAGCCACAGAGGATTATGATTTATGATGAATCTAAATCTATTTTATTTTATTTAAATGTACCTACTGACTTATTACGATATTTAAAAAAAAAGTATCTTTGATTGCTTGATTATAATTTTAACATAGATAGAATGTTAAATTACATCAAACATGTAAAATATTTACTATAATTAAAAAAATCGATTTTTGGTGTTACTTATTTTTTATTAAATCGATTCGAACAAAATCACAACGAAATAATCGATTCACATAATCACTTTCTCACATCATTAACCATAAAAAAGTAATATGGCGGCTGATTCCGAATCCCAAATTGAGTAGTGATAACAAAGATTTCGTGATATTTTACGTACGTTTACGTTTTACGTTAAAACATGGGCTTTTTCTAGTAGTATATCGCATTTGTCTATAGATGATGGATTGTTTTTAACCACGCCTACTGTGTAATTTGTGATATTAGTGTTAAATGAACAACAACAAAAGTTCAACTGGCGGGAAGCTTTTACTTTGGATATCAAAAACTTTGTTATCACTACTAAAATTACCAAAACTATGGATGATTTCCTCGAGTTAATAAATGATTTACTCATTTTGTGATGATTGGTAGTCCAGAATCCATTCTTTTTATGATTTTTAGCGTCCACCACGAGTGTCATCAAATGGCGGTTATCGCATTTATACATTCAGTTTTGTAAAGGTAAATATTAAAACTCGTGCGCTAAATAGGATTGATTCAATGGTACTCAAACTTGAGCTTTTTATTTAGTTCTTATAAATTTCATCCAATAACAAGATCCGATAAGTAGATAATTAAATGTTTACATTATTAATTAGGATGTCGTATGACCTAATTCTGGGCCCCGATCGGGGTCGAAAACGAGTTTACGGTAGTTCTTGTGTTCGTCCCCTTTCGGGGCCCGCTACGGACTATACGGTTAAATTCGTTTCCTATTTTTGTTTCCCAATATTGTCACAAAACCCGATGACACGTTTTTCGTTGTTTTTAAAAAGAGATTGTGTATTGTTTTCAAAAAAGGAGATTGTCTTTTATTTTTTGAAAACAAATGAAAGAAAATCTCCGAGAAAATTCTCCCGAAAAAAAAAACTGTCGTAAGGAAGTCTCCAGTTTTTGTCTCTGTTCTTTGAAGTTTAGGTAAATTAGCTCACCCTTTTCCGATCATTGTATATTACACATACTGTAAGAAAATGGAGAACCTTTGTCAAAGACACCGGCCGCACTCTGCTCATACATTTTGTACGCACGGCTACAGATCAAGCTATACATTTCCAGTATAAGCTGATCTCGCATTGTATAGGATTTCTTTACAATGAGAGGTCAGTTGATGTGTAGCCGTGTGTACTAGCTAGACGCACACTGTTAGAATTTGTCGGATCCGGCAGCCTGTGGGCTCTAGTACAAAATGTATGCGCTGTGGCCCTTCGGGCACGCGTCAAGAATTTTCTGGTAGAAATTTCTTATAATGTGTGGCAGGCCTAACTTTTTTGTTAATACCTACTAAGAGCCCAAGAGTCGAGGACTCTTGGGCTCCCAAGACAGTCCCTAAAACTTCTTTCGTAACATGCTTCTCATTCCTATGCTTACCTATCATTGTATAAAATTATTATTACATAGGTTATCGTTATATCATGATGACCATCCTGTCAATGATAATGGATGAGATCCCAACTGATCCAAGACCACACGCAACACAATCAATAATCAAATCAAACAATGAATGAAGCGTTTTGTTATCAAAATATGGTCAGCCACTTTCAAATTGTACGTGCGTTCGTATCTCGGAAACAAATTGACCAATATCGATAATCCTTTCACCTTTGAGGCGAAACAATAGGTCGTGCTATCACGGTGAAAGTCGCGTAATTTGAGTTATTGCGGGGAACACGAAGTTGGTGGTGGAAAAAACAAATAATTTAGATGTTTTTGTAAGTAGTTTCGGTTATTTCTGTGGGAGTCTGAGAGTATGACGATGTATTACGGGTGATATGATGATTGAGGGTTTGGTATTCCACTATACCTACCTGGAAACGGAATTCGAATCCCAAATTGTCCCTAAACAGACAAATTATTTGACTCGGTCGGGTTTGATGCGCAGGCAGGGTTTAAGATGCGAGCACTTCAAAGAACAGAGATATAAAGCGCGTTCAACTGACACGCGCCCGCTAAGCGCACGCAACGCGCGTCAACACCCGCGTCTAACTCGCTTTGAAATTTGTTACAGATAATTTGAGTCTTATAGCACATCAATAGATCTCAAATTGCACTTGCCATCCTAGCCCCGGGTGGATGCGGCGCGGGTGCTGCGCGATTGCGACGCGTGTACTACGCGATAGCTATTCGGGCACTGAGCGTGCGCGTGTACTTTACATGGATAAAAATGTACGTTAACCCAAGGGACTAACTATTAAATTCCAACGTTTCTGACTGAGGAGGGAGCGACTCGCAAGAGGAAGCGCGCGCTCTCGCGCCGAAAAAAATCGCGCATAGCAGCAGCCATAGAGGGATTCCGGTAGGTATACTTCTCTAGCTCTAACATAGACACGACGGAACACAAGAAACTGCTTGGCGCCAGACTTAAGGCCCGGACTCCACCAAAGCGGAGATGTGCGGAGATGTCTCGTAAACAACCAATAGGAATTCATTTTGAATTGAAGCTAAGCGGAGAGATTTGAAAATGACGCAATCCTATTGGTTGATCGAGACATCTCCGCACATCTCCGCTTTGGTGGAGTCCGGGCCTAATGCAAGGGTACCTATATTTACCTCTATGCTTAACTTTTTCGAGCACGTTCATCCCAACTTAAATGACTGATTGATGGACTGAGTAAGTAGGTTGGTTCTGTCTAAGCCTTTTCCCAACTATTTATGTTGGGGTTGGCTTCCAGTAGTTCCAGTCTAACCAGATGCGGTTGAATATAATTATTTTACACGGAGCAACTGACATCAGACCTCCGCAACCCAGTTACTGGGTAATGCTGATATCCTAAGGTCAGATCGGTTGTTAAGACTTCCGGGCTTCTGACTACTCGTAACGACTGTCATAGGTGTTTGTACGACACTCTCCGAGGCACAGAGGGGTCTCGATAATACATAGAGTCAGTACATACAAATTCATTCCAACAAACGAATTCCGTCCTTACTTCTCATATACTTAAAGGCTACGAAGGAATGACTTTCAGAGAATATGTAGTTAGCAGCATCCTCCACTCTACTTAGATCTGTTTCAAGTCTTATTAAAACCTTATACATATTTCGATGTCAAATTGTATTTGTAATAGCACTGAGACAACAAGACGCGTATGATTTTAGTTTAAAACGATCAAAGATTAAGTTTCGAGCGCAAAACAGAAGCGACAAATCAGTGCAAGCTACATAACTGCCTACAGACGTTTTAAATGGACGCGTCATACACGAAAATCATTGCACTTCAAACTGAGCAAATACGATAGATAGTACACTTAATTATACAGTGCAAATTATACAATTAACTACAGTATTATTCGTACATCGTCTAAAAACACGAGACGGCATTTTGTTTTTGCAAAATTTTGTCGTTTTCACACTTTATAGGGACGTATAGCCGCGACATTGGTTGAAAGAAAGAAAGAAAATACATTTATTTAGCACAGACTAAAAGGCACACAAAACATAAAGCAGAAAAAAAAATTGTAGGAAAGTGTGCCTCACGGCTGCGCCAAAAAGGCCCAATTCAGCAAAAATGCCAGACAACTAGGGCCTTATTACAAAAGATGGTTTAAACCAAGACTAAGGTAAACCCAGGTTTAAAATATATCCATCACTTTCTTATGTCATATAACAAAAAGAGACGGGGCTATTTTAAAACCTAGGTTTTTCTTAGACCATCTTTTGTAATAAGGGGGCCTGACGCTGAATTTCAACTGGACCTGAAGTGTGAGGTGATGAATGTAAATCCGTTTTATACTTTGTTGGTGGTTGGTGCGTGACTAGGGGAATGCCCAGGGCTTTAATTTTGCCGATATTGAGGGCAACGCATCTATAGTTTATATTATCATCACCTACACAAACCAGAGGCAAACACAGGTCTGTAAGTCTGTACAGGAAATAATTACGCATATGTGTATGTTTATAACGGATAACATTGTGGCTCGGTTATCGTCAGTAACCACAATATTGTAATAAATATGTTTGCGTTATGATCTGCTCATTGTTACACTGAAAATCTAGTGTTCATCTGTATATAATTTTTTTGTAATATCATTGTTATACTAAGTACCTACCTACCTACCCTTTTTTCTAATCAGTTGGGGACGGCTGCCAGTAGAAATATACTCTGTTTACTCAAAGATGAGTCCTATCTGCTCGGTCATTTCGTAAATTGTAGCCTGCTATCGAAAAACGTAAACGACATTATCAAAAATAGCTATATTACCTACACAAGGTAAAAAAAAATATATTCTTTGTATGGTAACGTATTGTAGGGAAACGTCAGGACTAGAGATCGGATATTCGATGCATATTCACCTAAATTTGAGATGTTGGCTAATATGGAACGCGCTTTTGTGTCGAAAAATCCCGCGGTTCCGGGACAATTATTTTAATTTATGTTTTTTTTTTTTTGGTTTATCTAACACCATTCTTCTTCTTACACTCTACATACACACATATTTGCATCGGGGGTTAAACATTAATTTTAAATAATTATGCAATCCAAGAATCCCGGAGTTTCTTTTTAATAAATAATTTTAAGATGACGCTTCCATATTATAAGTACACCCGACTAGTTACGCATTCCCGGTGTTCCTGGCATCCCGGGTTTTTTCTTACAAAAAATATATTTTAAGAAGCTGCTTCCATACTTTCATAGCTAAAAATTCACTTTAGGTAAATATGCATCCGAATATCCGATCCCTAATTACTTATTAGAGTTGGTTACCAGCCGTTGATAAATCCGCGAAACGATTGAACGACATGGTAACATAACATGATATTTAATTTAAAACTCAATGGTGCAATCATTCATCACTTCATCACTCATGGTTCATCTCATGGTGCAGTTTAATATTACTATTTTTCTCACAGCAACTGCCATCGCAAGGAACGTCTGGCTTCTAGACTATTTCCAAATAGTTCTTTCCTAAATGCTTCTGAGTGACGGTGATGCCGTTTGGAATTGAAAGTTCCAAGCACAAGAACGGTTTATATGTATTTATTTACGAGAAATACTCATCTACGGAACGTTTAGTTACCATTGTATTAATAGTATATTAAGTAGCAATATTTTCCTACAAGAAAAAATAAATATTGCAGCTTAACTTAATATTTTAAAAACCTGGTGTCAGGGATGTCCCTAACATGTATAAGACGTTTAAATCATATAATATATTACTTCACTGTTCATGATAATATGTGGTCAAACGTGAGACTATAATTAATATAAGCAATAATTTGTTTTAAATATCAAAGTATAAAAGATAATTAAAATATTAATAACCAAGGACAAAATTGATAAAATTCTAAAATAATTACACAGTAACGTTATCACTAAAACCCAAAGCTGAAAATAATACAAACAGAAAATCCCGATTCGACGGAAAGTTATAAATAAATGCAAACACAGGAAAACTAATCTAAATACAATTATTTGAGTACTACAGTTGTTAAATTAAAATCCAAACAGTAATTAGTGCGAAACCAATTAATAGAATAATTGTTAGATTGTAAACATGAAACTCAATGTCGTTGGTACATAAAAGATAATAAAGTTGTCGCCGGCTTGATATTAATTATAGTCAAGGAACCTAAACAATCAAGATATCTAAGAAAAATAAGGTATTACAATTATAGCGAATTAATTGTTCTATCTAATTCATCGTACACGCGTCCTGTGTAGTTAAAACAAAAAAAATGTATGTTAATGTTAATTTATTAAAATTATAATTTATATTGTATCAATTGTATGTCTAAAAGACGGGACATAGCCGATGTAATGATGAATGATCCATATTTAGTGCAGAACACCTGTACTGTACTGTATATTTGTACCTATGATCCACAATAAACACATTGATTGATTGATTGAAAGATTAAAAAAACTTTGAAACGAATTTGGAGAATGTAAGAAAAAAAGTTGATCACGTTCATGAAAGAAGAGAAAAGAAGAGACCGCCTTGCGTGATCGCCCATTGTGCATTTTTTTATTTAAATTGTCTTTCCTTGTTTTGTTTACACCTAGTGTATTTACAATAAAGAGTAAATAAATAAATAAATGAAAGCTCTGAAAAACTTTTAAAATCGTGGCAATCAAGTATTTCAGGTCAATTGAAGTGTGTAAAAATAAATAAATCTGTCAATTATAATTAAAACCTCGAAGAAAACTGAGCTTTTTTATAACTTATATTTAATTGTATTATTAAAACAAATAACCAATAAATCTGTTACCAGTAAACTCAATTACACAAAAATCACTTCTAAATCACTTGTCAAAGAACCCATCAATAAAAAAAAACAATTAAAATTCATCACACCGAAGAATGCATTGTATAACCGTAGCAAACACAATGGATCCTTGTAATCACTATAATATCACGCACACTGTAAGCACTCTATTAAATAAATGATCTATGGACCGATCAATACGCGTACATGCGCGCGCGTCTATCGCGCAACTGGAGTAGCGAGCGGGAAAATTGTAAACAACGCGGGGAAGAGGAACGAAGATATAGCGAAAGAAAGGGATAGACAGTGATTTGTTTATACCTCGGCGAAGCAATGTTTGTAAGCTTGTGTGTAGATTATGTTGGTGGGAGAAGCGGGAAATGTTAGAAAGTTTTGTGGAGACACTGGCTGAGCCTCTGTGAGGCAATGGTGCAATTTGGTTAAAAAACTTTAATTACCAACGTATTAATACTTTCGTAAAATTGGTATAGGTATTGTTCCCAAATCGCGAAAAAAAATCATTTTGACGAGTTTGCGAACGTAAATGTAGGGAACAGCTGTTTTTTTTTTTCGCGATTTCATGTTTGGTCCCATAGTAAAAGTTGTTCATAATGATGAGTACAGTAACCCCTTAAGAGGTTGTGCGTTATTTATGTTACACATTGTATAGAATCACAGTTTAAGAATTTGTTAAACTGTGATAGAATAGAATAGACTTTGTTGTGCATTTCCGAGAAAACATTCCAATGGCACAATACCAAATACAATCCTTGTTACATTTCAATTGGCCCTACTAACATTCATTGTAAGTAAAAATACAAAAGAACCAACCATTATTTTTTTTGAAACGGGCAAATTCAAACACAAATTGTAAAAATTGTTCAAGCAAAAACTTGTGCATACAGACGGGGTTAAAACAACGAAAAACTATTCAAGTTCCGAGTGTGAACCTTTTAAAACTGTTGACACGTGGTATACCGCACGCCCGTGGGATTACAGCTGGATTTGCAAATGAAACGATGAAAAAAAGTTTTTAAACCGTCAGTAATATCAGTTTGCGCAGTGGGAGTTTAATGCAGTTTCGGATTAAATTTTCTTGTTGGAAATGAGATGTAGAAAAGTTGCAATTTCGGTTGGAATTTAAAAATAAGGGATGCGGTACCCATTCGCAGACTTGTTATAGTAAATCAGTGTAATAATTGTAAGGGATCCATTAAAGAAGCATTAATGAGTGACTATGCGTAAGTACGTCCGACGCACCCTGGGCAGTCAGTCCCGCTATCAACCTAGCTGACTGGCTAATCTATTCATCACGGTATGAGCTATTCTCGGGTAGCTCGTGCCGACAAGAGAGAAGAAGAGTAGTAATAATACTGTAATGCTTCCATATTATTCCGCAAAATATTTAAGTTTTAAATTAATAATTAGTAACAGATCTAGTTATTTGAAATCAACAATACTTAACAGATTATGTATAAAAAGGAGCTCATTCAAACATTTTGTACCAATCGGACAGAAAAAGAAAATACTGTTTCCTGATAGGTAATAAGTTAACCGCCCTCTTGGGGGAGGCCTATGTCCAGCAGTGGACGTCTTACGGCTGAATGATGATGATGAATAAGTTAACATATTAAACATTTTTTACTATCACAGCGCAAGCCTACGATTTCGAAAAATTATCGAAATTATACAAAAAAACGTTTACTTATTTTGTGGGAGTTTCATTTTTGGGTACGAAATGAATGATGCCCTTTACAGTTTTCACATAAATCATTTCATTTACTGACACTAAACAGCCACGACCGTAGTAGGCACAAAACACGTAATTTTCTCGCGTATCTGCACTTAACTAATCTATGCCACGTATGTTTACACCGAATGACATGTTGCTGGTTATATTGAGATGAATCTGCGAGGGAGGATGTTAGTGACAGGGGAATTTATATTGTAATACTGTACTAGTGTTTGTTTAACGTTTAATTTATGCGTGATATCCTTTAATTTTCTGATATGAGTTTACAGTTCGTTGTAATAGGGGCGATATGGGAGCTAATATGGGGTTAAAGGAATATGGGACTAAACTAAAAACTATCAGCGTAAATTCGCATTTAAGATGAAGCCAGACGAGCGTAATTTTTTGAGTTGTGAGTCGCACAATTTCGGTCGCGTAATTTCTGCTACATTCGGTTTCATACAAAACTCCTGTTTCGTTCACACGACGACGCAAAATGAGTTTCTAAAATCCTTCAAAAAAATTACGCTGACTTATTTTACGCGACCCACAGCTCAAAAAATTACGCTTCTTTGGCCTCACCCGTAGTATTTGGTCCTAGACCCTCTTCTTTTGAGATGTAGTTGCCATCCTTTTCCTCTCCAGCACTGCCTTTTTTGCGAGCATCGCCTCATCGCAAAAGGAGTCGACGTCTTCCCAACCCAAACGATCTCGCTCCTAACCATGGACAGAACGGCCGGAAGTAAGATGGATTCATCAAAGTCAACGTTGTTTAAATCAAATAGACCGGATTTCAGGCACTTTTAAAAACGTCAAAACTAGGTGCACGGATCCAAAAAATTGGTTCTATGGAGAAGAGCCGGCAAGAGACTCCATATTTTAATGTTTAGTCGTCTTTCGGCAGCTTCTTTTTGTCTTTAAAAGCCTCGCTCCTATTTTTTTTTCTATTGGACTGCTATAGGTTATCTTAGGGGACCATTTCTACGTAACCGGGAAGTTATTGGCAAGATCTGAAGGGTCTCCAGCCAATGGGGGGGAGTAAAACACTTAACCTAAGCTAACTACTTGTACTACACTAACATCATGACTACCTGCAACAACAGCACTAAGGGCGACCCCTAAGCCGAGGTCCGAGTCCCACGACTCGGACCTCGGCTTAGGGCGTTGCTGGCGACCGCTCCTAATCCTAAATTCTTCCTTATTATAACCCCGATATGTTAACAAACTTGCATTACTACGTTCTACTACGGTTACACAATAGTACTACAACATTACTACGGTTTGAGTTATTCTTCGTCAATATTTGTCGTTGGTACCATCTGGTACTTCACCTACATTGTGCAGTACGTCAACGTTACGTATTAAGTACAATCGGTTAACGTTACACACTATATTGGGCATGCTGTAATCATTTTTGTATGTAAGACGAGTTAGTTATCGCAATGATTATTTTTCAGGAGTACCCTTCTGTTCATCATATGCAATATATGCACATCGATGCCTAACAGACAAAAAGGGATAAGCGCCATTTTTTACCAAATGGACTGGTGGTAATTTGAGATGTGGCATGAAGGGTAGCTACTTTAACCATTGTAACTTTAGAAAAACGTTTTTAGAAGACCACCCCTAACTTTTGGAATAATTTCTAACTGCATTCAAGTTGATACTAATTACTAAGCTTGATGGAGTGGGACATGACTATACAATGTGTCCGGTTATGGACTAGCGATATTCTAGGTACTTATATAGCAATTATTCTAGTACACAAATACACTCCACACTAGGTTCCAATCGACTTCCCCGCTATTTGGCAGCCATTTTGCTTTTTTGTTGAAATATTCTTTATCTTAAAGTTATGAAAATGTGAACCCATTGTATCGTAATGTTAACGATAGACAATATTGTTGCCCTTCGAATAAGCCTACTTTTATCTCAGTAGGACCAAAACTTTAAGAGATATGACTTTTTTGTACACACACGTACAGAATATCTCAACAAAAAAATGGATGTGAATTGGACCCTAGTGTGTAGTGTATTTGTGTACTAGAATAGTTGTAATATAAGTACCTAGAATATCGCTAGTCTATGACCGGACACATTGTATATTTACCTCTCTTGAAGGCCTAGAAAGTAATACCGCGACGGTTTTCGTGAAAAATATATTCTGAGATTATATAAAACGTCTTGTCACGGCAGTGCGTGTTACGTCGCCAGGTGTCGGCATTCCTACTTAGATTCAGACTAATAGATTATAAGGCAGAAAACTCATTAGGTAGCAGGTGGCAACAATCTGATGTACCGTAAAATACAGCGCGCCTGCGCAACTTGGATGGATTAAGTACGGCCGCAAATTATAAAAAAATGACTGACAGAAAAGGAGAATGGGCTTTCATATAACAGAAACCCAGATCCAACAGAAACAACTCTAATTGGTGTTTGTCACACTTTGTGTCTTAAGAGCGTGTACGCCGTTCGGCATTTCATACAAATTTTCAAGTCCTTATTTTTCCATATGACTGAACCGATTTTAACGAAACTTCATAGTTCATACCCATCAGCAGGATACATACTATACTACTATAGGACTAAAAAGTTAGTAGAAAACATAAAAACAGTGTTACAGTTAAAATAGACCGATTTTAAATTTTCCATACAAACAGAAATTTCCAGTTATCTTTTTTTAAGTAAGACATTTCGAAAATGTTTTCTACTAACTTTTTAGACCTAAGTATCCTGCTTATGTGTGTGAAGTTTCATCAAAATCGGTTCAGTCATTACGAAAAACAAAGACTTGAAAATTTGTATGAAATGTCGTATGGCGTACACGTACTATCCTTAGGGTTGCCATACGTCCCATATAATACGGGACTGTCACCGTATTTGACCATCGCGTCCCGTATTGCGACACGTCCCAAAATTGTCCCGTATTTCAATAATTTCGACAAAATTCGGAAACGGACAGAAATGGGCGCGGGTCACTCAAAAAATAAACGTTAATTTCAGTAAAAAATTGTTTTAAGTACATATTCGAATAAAAACTTTGATTTCGACTTTTTATTAGATTTGTTTATTTGTCGTAAAAGGCATTTACTAGAGGATGGGCTGCAGCGTTCTCTGAGTTAACAACCATACTGCGATCGCCAACCCGCCTGCCAAGCGTGGCGATTATGGCGAACACACATGGCTTGGGGGAGGCCAATGTCCAGCAGTGGACGTCTTTCGGCTGAATGATGATGATGATGATGATTAGATTTGTTTGAAACGTCCCGTATTGGTCCCTGAAAGTTATGGCAAGCCTAACTATCCTGCATATCTTTTTTTTATCCTAGGCGCGGGGAGAACACATTAAAATGTGGTCAAAGTTTGAAAAATAGTCTGTACGTGTAGTTGGTGTAGTTCAAAATTATATGAATAATTATGTATACTAATAATTCTACCACAGATCACTGCTGTGTATAGGCACCTCCTATAAAGCGTCACCACACTATGTGCTTGCTTAGAAAATGCATTAAACTATTATCAAAGTTCTAAAGGTTGTCCAGTTAAAATTAATATCTAATTACTTGATAAATTCCGTCTCTGTAATGTGAGATAGTTCCTTTCTTTATTCAAGATTGTTTAGGACATTAAGTGTGACAAATACCATACTGTAATGACTATAAGTCGTATTAGGTACTTTTTTGTAGTGAATAGCATGTTTTGAAATGAAGAATATTAAGGACATTTTTAGATTTACATAGATAAATAACCACTTTTGCTGCAGTCCGGGATCGGAAATGTATACCATTTACAAAATTGTATACTAAAGGGAAAAAAAATTGCAGAAATTTCTTATAATGTGCGGCCGAGCTAATGGAGAAACGCACCGATATCAAAAATAATACATATTTAATGACAATCAATACAATTTTAGTACCAAAATATGTAATAATAATTTGATCCTATTTGAAAATTAAATCCTTATTCCTAAACTGAAAAATAATACTAAGAAATAAAAAAATGATTTCTAACTTTACGCCAAACATCACTAGATGGCGTTAGTAGTATCGTTACTGAGAAAAACAAAGGAGTTTTTAGATAATAAAAACAATGGAATTTGCGAACAGCAGATGGTAACAGATGGCCAAACCCTCATTACAAGTGCCATGGTTTAAAAAAGTTGCCAGGTAACATTATGGATGCCCTCAGCAGATGGGCCAAAGAACCAGGAGGCAGCTGGGGGTTAAATGTATTCGGAACGCGGAAAACATTGTTGTGGCATAACTTCGGAGAGGCCTATGTCCAGCAAGTGACTAGCTAATAGGGTATTTGACTGAAAAAATGTAATTAGTCCGTCAGTTAGATTATCAAAAAATATTTGACCCGTATTTTTTCTTTTTTACGTAAACCAAAATTGAAGAAGATACGACACTTTTAAAATTGACAAAACGTCACAAGCAAGTACAATTTTTACTTGCTTCTGACTAGTTTTGATGCGTTTTATCTTTCCAAATATTCGTAGATTTAACAAAAGAAAAAATGCGTGTCCATTATTTTTCAAAACTCTATCTGGCGGACTTATTAGATTTGCAATTAATTGATGCTCAGCATATTTAAGAAATTAAACCTAAGAACTTAAATAACAATGAAAAGGTACTGATTACAAAAACATTATAATGCTAATTTACACTTTTCAGGCGTGTATTACGGCCTTTTTATTTCGTGTTAGTTTCTTCGTTTTTACGTGCTTTTGTTAATTTATGTTTTGACGATCACTCGATCGCTTTTGAACTAATACAAAATCAGTGTAATACTACTGTTTTATAACGGTAAAATTAATAAGTAATGCAACTCAAGGGCCCCCTTTCATATTTGCTACGGGCCCCGCGCTGTCTTAATCCGGCACTGTGATGCTGTCAACATGCCTATTACCCGACTGCGCGACTGAAAATGCTGTTACCTATGTATGTTCTTAGATTAACGGAATAAAGATACCCGAGGTGATTTTTTTTATTTATTTTTTTATGTTGTTTTGCAGCCACTGGTTTAAGATTTTGTTTTACTTTTTTTAAGTAAAAATTGAAGTCGCTCTTCGCGTCTGTTTGTCCGCGTTCTTCTTCTAAACGATTGAATGGATTTTGATGCGGTTTTTATCCTAATTTAAGTACCCTCTGTCAGGTTTTAAAGTTATAAAACGTGGCAAGCGCCGCCGGGGCGTGTCGCTAGTTTATTATAATTGCATGTGCGTCTTTTTGAGAGTAAATAAATGAATTTCTTCAATTTAAAGCCATCTTACTAAGTAATATTAATCGTTAAGTTAGCTTTGCATGCATTTGCTTTTAAATACGCAATGTAACTCTACTAATTACTAACACTAATCAAGGTAAAGTGCTCTTAAATAATTTCCTATTTACCCAGGTGAAATAGAAATGTCTTCACACTATCTTAAAGCAATTAAAACAACATTAAAAACCTATCCCGCGTAAACAGTGGCTAAGTAAAACTAACTTAAGTACTATTTACATTCTTAATCCACTCTTATTTCTATGACAATAAGGTTGAATTTCCAGTGATTTAGCTACTGCACTTTGAAAGAATATCAAGCATTTCAGTTGCATTTTCTATAGCCCTTATTGATGGGAAATAAGGTTGATATTGCAGTGTTTTTTGTATGTTTTCAGACCAGGTATTTGGGTCAACGACTTGATAATGCAGGGACGCGGTATGTGCACAAACTGTTACATCATAATTGTAAGCTCAATTTGTGGCCATGTGCGTGAAGATTATGGTCTAGTATAGTTATTTTTAATAGTTTTTTTAGTACGTAAATTGAATGTAAATTACCATTATTAGCAAGAACAAAAAAAAACGATCTTGTATAAGTAGATAACAATGTAGTGATGTTCCGACTAGTCTAAAGCCGACTATCCGGCCACTTTTATAGTCGGCAACTATTCGGCAAAGAGCGCCAACTATCCGGCTTTTTACTTTGTATGTATATCTCAATAAAATATATCGGGTGTAAAAAAACACTTAACGGTAACGAAAACCACATATTCTACGCATCATTGGGATAATTTTTTTTCAACGAGTAGACCATACCTGGGAAATCATTGGTTTTGGAGATATTGAAGGTCAAAGTATACATTTCTTTTTTTAGTGTTTTCCAAAAACGTATTCTAAGTGATAATACTAAACTTTCTTCCAAGCAAACATTTTCAATTATTCCTAACAATTTACGCATTTGAAGTTACAAAAACGCAACGAATATCAAACGCACACGACTCACGGCTCAGGGAGACTACTTCCTAAGCACGAAGTCCGTGGTTTCGGCCTTAGTTACGAGCGTTTCCTACTCCCTATCACCTACGGATATACGATTGTTTCGGGGCTCGAACTAAGAATGAATGACAACACGATTTGACAGTCGTCCCTACTACCGATGTATTTTTGCCCGTCCGAAAAGTTGAACTTGACACTTGTTTTGTACACTTCTACGTTTCTGGCTACTTTCGAACGGGCGACCAACTTCGTTGACGGACTTAGGGAGTAGGCCCGCAGCTGTGTAGCCGCTGCACAACACATGCAGGCACAATTGGTTACATGCATTACATTGCGCGTTACAAAAAACAGCGTATCTTTTTATGCCATAAAATAAAAGTCGTTTCCCAGCAATTATTTTTGGTCAATGTAGTTTAGTTTGATGTACAGAGTGCGTAGATTTGGGCTATGTGATGGGTCTTTTTACACCCTGTATACACATAATAAGAAGCCGGATAATCGGCGTTCTTTGAGTAGTCGCCGACTACGAAAGTGGCCGGATAGTCGGCTTTACCGACTATTCGCCGACTAGTTGGAACATCACTAGTCGTTAGGGTCAAACCAACAAGAGGCCTTTTATTTTATTTTCTCTTGTGAATCTCCTCATGGAGGTTTCACCCCGAAAAGACGAAGGTTTATGCAGACTCTTACCTATGCTGAAAACCCACGGTGTTTTTCCTCCTGACCTACGGCCAGGGTCGCGGGATACACAGCTGCATGCATCGCAACCCAGGCAGACGAAGAGAAGGCCTACCGATGGTGCATTTTTATGCTCGCTAAGCTCCGGTAGCATAATGATGACAAGTTGCTAGTTTTTCTTCTAAAGACGAACACCCGAACAAGATGACTTCAATAGATGACAAATATTTACCTGAAACAATAAAAATCAGAGTAAATATTGGGACACTGCAAATATTCTACACCCGATGATTCCGGGTCACCAACGTAAACCTTAATATCTCGAATAAAAAGTATTTTATATACAAGGTGTAACATAAATAACGCACAACCTCTTAAAGAGTCTGTCTCAGAAGAAAACTTTTTTTTGTCGAACATTTAACATCTCGCGTTACTAATTTGGGTGTAATTTCAACAAAAAAACATTATTTTCCTATTATTACTAGCATATGATACATGTTTAACATGTTACTGATATTGCACATGTATTTAGCAGTTATAAACAAAAAATAAAATAGGAAAATAATGTATTTGGTTGAAATTAAAGACTGTTCCCTACATTTTGACGATATAAGCGAACATTAATGTAGGGAATAGCTGATTTTTTTATTTCAGATTTGGTCCTATAGTAAAAGTAGTTCATAATGATGAGTACAGGGGTCACCCCCTTGAGAGGTTGTGCGTTATTTAAGTTACACCTTGTATAATATTACTACGTATATTATATTACTCAAATAAAACTTCTTAAATAGTCTATTACTTAAATACTTTTTATTTGTTGAAGTTCACTAAATCAGAAATATCGCTCGCTACTTTACTAAATGTTATTGTAAATCGGGGTGTACGAGCTACGCTGTACATTGACCTTTGAAGTAGTTTGTTTGTCGTACTCACATAATAATTATGCATATCGATATTGTTTAGGTATGCACTTCTGTAACATACATAACATGTAATTTTATAATTATATTTTAGTAGCAATAAATCCATCAAGGGAACCATTCGTCTACTCATTTTACATTAACATAATAGACCTTACAAGTCGACATAACATTTAAGTAACATAAACACTGTTGGGCATCATACCCCAACACGGGGTTTAACACGAAATTCATAACAGATTATTGAAGTGGCTGTTAGCGATAAGATAGCAGACGCTATCTAATCACTACCCATCATTAATATACCAGTTGCAGTTGCACTGATATCATTACATAGTATAAAAGTCACTTCCCGCTGTCTGTCCATGTATGCTTAGATCTTTAAAACTACGCAACGGATTTTGATGCAGTTTTTTTTAATAGATAGAGTGATTCAAGAGGAAGGTTTATATGTATAATACATGCATATCATAATAGTGAAAAAGACGGAATACGCGATAAACGACATCCACGTGGGAGAAGCCGCTGGCGACTTCTAGTAAATAGATGAAATAATCAATATAGCCTAACATAAACAGCCCATTACTGGAGGCTCGTGGCTAATCAAGAACCGCGCGGATCATATGATGTGCAAGGTTAAGCTGCACTAGCCGCGGCCAGTCCGTGGATGGGTGACCGTTCGTTACACATCGAGACCCCTCCGTGTCTCGAAGAGCACGTTAAACCGTCAGTACCGGGTGTGATACGAATATCTATGAGACTTGTTACGGGTAGTCAGAAGCCCGAAAGTCTGACAACCGGTCTAACCTTAGTACTCTTTCAGAGTGGAGGCGGGCGCGGGTGCTAGCGCGGGCGCGTGTAAATCAAAATGTATGTAGACGCCAGTTGCATTCACAGTGCGCCCGCGAGCCGCGCGCCTGCATGAGGCGGGCGCGGTGGCGCGGGTGTTTCTAATGCCTCAGTCCGCCCGTATCGTTCACAGTGATAACTAAGTAAATCTGTTCAGGAGTATTGGTGAAGCTCAATTAGACAAATAGACAGACATTCTTAAAACTTCAGTTTTAGCATCACACGTAGCAATTATTTTTTTCTCAGTAATATTGAATGTACTGTTGTTGCTTCGTTACGATTTTATTATAATGTATATATGTCGTGGCCAGATCATAGAATTGATCACTTCATGATGTGGCCAGCCATTTCATGAAATGGTTGCATTTCATGAAATGGCCAATACCCGTTGGCCATTTCATGATATGGCCTGGCCAGATCAATGAATAATCAGCGTTTAACGATATGATCAGCTAAACGCACGGCCACTTCATGATATGGTCAAACATTAGTGATCATATCGTAAAATAGTTACATTATTCACCGTTAGAGGCGCTGATATCGTTTTGTTTTTGTGATGCATCATGGCGGCGGACAATTATTCTGACAAAAAAGCTAATAATAATAAGTAAAGTAGGGTGACCACGCAACGAAAATTAATGGACTATTATTGGATTTCAAAATATGACTTCATGGTAACTGCGGGTGAACTTTTCATAGAATTTTATTTGTTCGATTATTTATCTGGTTAACCTGTGAAACTACAGCACAAAATATCGATGCACGTTACTGCAAACATTTACTATTTAGTATATTGAATCATTTGGGTTAGGTTAGGTTAGAACAGTGACCAATAACGCGCGAAGGCGAGCGAGCGAAGCGAGCGTGCCGCGGCAGCGGCCGCCGAGCGCCAGATCCCCTTAATTGTTGGTGAATCAAGCTATTAAACTTTCGCGGTAACGTGCATCGATATTTTGTGGGTCGAAATTCCGTAGTCTACTCCTTTGCTTGCATGGTACGTGCTTCCTTTATTTGGATTTTTTTATTAAACTTTTGATATCATGGAAACCCTACATTAATGATATGGCCAAACGTGGATGGCCATATCATTAAACGTTGACGTTTCAACGATATGGCCAATTTTAGTTGGCCATTTCATGAAATACGACCATTTCATGAAATGGCCGGCCACATCATGAAGTGATCAATTCTACGATATGGCCACGACATATAGATCAGATTCATGTTCCAAGCGCTGACGAAAATGTCAAACAAGCCACGATCCTGACCGCGGTCACCCAAACCGCGGTTTGCTACTGTTCGAGGGGCAAACATTGCCGGCGAGCCAAGATGGCCGCGGTATTTATTACGCGCCATAATCTCTATCAGATCGGGTTGATCTCGCCAACTACTAGATTTTATTGCGGTTTTCATCTGGAGGTCGGTTTAAAGTTCAAGAGCTTGGTTTATCTTGATATAGGAGCGCAAATAGCTCGATGTCTAGGTGGACTGGCGATTTAAAGGTTGCGAGGAGTTTGGCACAAGCATAAATTAAGTTATTCAGCTTTTAAAGAGTTAAAACTTTGTTGTATCAATTCTATGGATTTCACGCAGAATATGCACTTCTCAAAATGAGCACTTGACGCAAAATGTGCATTTCGTAATAGTTGCACTTCTCATAAAGGGCACTTCTCAAAAGCACTTAAAAATGAGCACTTTTCAAAATGTGCACCAGTGGCGAAGGCTCCATACTACTCGATTCCTACCGGCTTCCCTTTCGAAAAGAGTAGTTACTGGAATTCACGCATCACACTTGAGCAAGGTAAGCATTCTTTGGTCCGGCTTGACTTTTAAGAAAATTCACCCTACGCCACTGATGTGCACATTTTGTAAATAGTGGTTAGGGATATGCAAAATGGTATCTAAAAATCTTTTGCTTTTTGGTAAGTATTTTACGTGATTATTGTTTAAAAAAAAGCAAAAGATTTTTCACTACATAGTATAAAATAAAGTCGCTTCCCGCTGTCTGTCTGTTACTATGTATGCTTAGATCTTTAAAACTACGCAACGGATTTTGATGCGGTTTTTTTTAATAGACAGAGTGATTCAAGAGGAAGGTTTGTATGTTTAATACATGCATATTTATAGTAGAGAAAAACGCGGAATACGCGATAAACGACATCCACGCGGGCGAAGCCGCTGGCGACCTCTAGTCACTATGTATATGGATATTTTTCTATTTTGCATATCCCTTATCACTAATTACAAAATGTGTAAATTTTGAGAAGTGTCCATTTTGAGAAGTACACCTATTGCGAAATGCATATGTTGCGTCAAGTGCTCATATTGAGAACTGCACATTCTGCTACACACCTTCTGACTGGCAGGAGTTTTGTGACGACCGAAATTTCTTAATTCCAAAGTTGATTTTGAAGTGTCTTATATTTATAATGATCTGTATTTAGTTAAGTTAGGTACTTGTCTAAAACACTCTGTAGCATTTAACAAATAAATGAAAACAACACTGCAATCGAATCCCACAATTCCTTGCACTTGAAGTCTCTCGTAAAACTCAACATCCCCAATCCGGCACGCTATCTACCGCAACGCCACTTATTTCAAGCATTTTGAAACCGAGCCAGAACGTTTAGCCGTCCATTCAGAGCAGGCAGCGAGGCAACTGTAGCGCAACAATGGATGTTGCTATAAAGAATTCACTGGCGCTCCGGGCAACGTTCCCAATTACTGTTGGAATCTTAAGGTCTTGTTGGATTCGAGTCTTTGTAGCTATAAACAAGTCTGCAAAGCAGTGTTATGCCTGTTTAGGAAAATTTTTGTCACATCCAAATAAGATAGAGATATAGGTGTCTGGTTCAAATAATCTTCATGAATTTCATGTTTAAAAACGGAGGCTGGTAAGCACAATTTACCTTCGCTGTATGTTGTAATACAGCTATCCACTTAGTTGGTACAATCCCTTAGTCTTAAAATACATAGGTGATTCCATAGCCGGTCATATTCATACAGTGCAGCGAGGCAACTGTAGCGCAACAATAGATATTGCGATAAAGAATTCACTGGCACTCCGGGCAACGTTCCCAATTACTGTTGGAATCTTAAGGTCTTGTTGGATTCGAGTGTCTTCAGCAATAAATAAGTCTGAAAGCAGTGTTATGCCTGTTTGAGAAAGTTTTTGTCACACTATAGTCCAACAAGTTCGTGCGCGACCGTCCTAAGGGGCGACAGACGTTGGGGGGACGTAGCACCTAGTAACTTGTGGCGTAATGCGCGCGTTTTCCTTCCCCGCTGTACCGCTCACCCCCGTTAACATCTAGAGTACCGCGTCCCCCCAATGCCTGTCGCCCCGTAGGACGGTCGTGCACGAACTTGTCGGACTATAATGTTGAACTCTCTACCAAATAATAGGAGGCTTTTCAGGCATTTTTTCGTTCGCAGCATTTTGTGAATGCTGCCATCCACCTAGCTACTTAGTACAATCCCTTAGTCTTCAAATAGTTGGGTTCATAGCTATCCATATAGTGCAGCGTAGCGACTGTAGCGCAACAATGGATTACATTTATAAAGAATTCACTGGCACCCCGGGCAACGTTCCCAATTTCGACTGGAGCACGCTTTGTGGAGTCTATAGAGAATTGACTGTTTATAACTATGTCATATCGTTGGTACTTAAAGCATTCTGACAGTTTTTCATTCAATGCAATTCATAGGTAAGCTTGCAAAGTTCTACAGCTGACAAAACATCGCATGAAATTATACAGGTGGAATGATGCCATAATGGGGTGCATTGAAAGAGCTCTGCCAACACGAGAGAAGACTTACTAATTTAATGTTTAGATAGAATAAGGCAGTAGTGTCCTCCTGTCTGTTAATAACCACATACTGCGATCACCAATCCAGTCGCTGGTCTGCCAGTGTGCGTTCGCGCAGCGGAATGTTGTTGAATTTAAAGATTTTAATTATGCAGATATTTAGTGTATGACGTCGTATAATTGTGTATGGTAAAAAAAAATTTGTGCACGCAGCCATTGTGGAGAAATTCACCAAAAACTGATTCCGCTGGGCGAACGTTGTCCTGGCGGAACTTTTTTTAATCCATAGACTTTAGAAGAAAGGAGCTGTGTCCAAAAATTAGTGTGTATTTGTGTGTAATTGTGTATGTATGAATAAAATTTGTGCATGCATAAACTTCGGAGAAATTCAAGTTTCCGCCACGCGAACGTTTGGCCATTAGCTAGTTTTCATATAGAGCGCTTACATAGAGAGCTGTAGATTTTTACATACGTTGTTTTGAATTTGTTTATATTTGTTTAAAAAACAGATTTAGAAAAAGTCGTAGGGCTTAAAAGATAAAAATATAAACGTAAAATACGCTTATTAGGTCTTAGTTCTTAAAGTATGCACTTTGGGGTCTAGATTTTCACGTTTATACAAACCTTGTAAGTGTCTGCAACATGTTGCCAAGTATCAATGATGTTCCGTTAGTAATTAAAGAGTTATAGGACAATTTACCATGAATAGATCACTGTTTACAAAGCAGTCAAATATCACGACGTTCTAAAGGAATTGCATGGTAAAATGTATGCCAATAATTAGTGTATTCATTCAACTATTCACATGCAAAATTTCATGTCATTAAATTCAGTAATTAAAGAAAAACAATTATAATACTGACGAAGCATCGAAAACCTACATAACCCGACCAAGTTCGGATAGCTACAAAAAAGCGGCCGTGCAATATATTTAGGTAACATCCCAAAATTTACAGTATAATACCGGTATTGAATTGGTATAGGTGATAACACAATTGTTGTTTCGATATAATTTATAGGTCATTTATTTTTGTACACCTACTTTTTTAAATGTATTTGACTATGACAGAAAGTAGGTACTATTTACGTAGGTACTTTATTTAAGTATGCGCTTGAGACTTGAGATATAATCTAGATATATTATTTAAGACAAATAAAATTCATACAGCTAATGTCTATTGAAGATTTCACGGATCAGGATTCTAACTATAGACCCTAATACATTTTAATCTAACTAAAACCCTATAGTTAGAATCCTGATCCGTGAAATCTTCAATAGACATTAGCTGTACGAATTTTATTTGTCTTAAATAATATATCTAGATTATATCTCAAGTCTCAAGCGCATACTTAAATAAAGTACCTACGTAAATAGTACCTACTTTCTGTCATAGTCAAATACATTTAAAAAAGTAGGTGTACAAAAATAAATGACCTATAAATTATATCGAAACAACAATTGTGTTATCACCTATACCAATTCAATACCGGTATTATACTGTAAATTTTGGGATGTTACCTAAATATATTGCACGGCCGCTTTTTTGTAGCTATCCGAACTTGGTCGGGTTATGTAGGTTTTCGATGCTTCGTCAGTATTATAATTGTTTTTCTTTAATTACTGAATTTAATGACATGAAATTTTGCATGTGAATAGTTGAATGAATACACTAATTATTGGCATACATTTTACCATGCAATTCCTTTAGAACGTCGTGATATTTGACTGCTTTGTAAACAGTGATCTATTCATGGTAAATTGTCCTATAACTCTTTAATTACTAACGGAACATCATTGATACTTGGCAACATGTTGCAGACACTTACAAGGTTTGTATAAACGTGAAAATCTAGACCCCAAAGTGCATACTTTAAGAACTAAGACCTAATAAGCGTATTTTACGTTTATATTTTTATCTTTTAAGCCCTACGACTTTTTCTAAATCTGTTTTTTAAACAAATATAAACAAATTCAAAACAACGTATGTAAAAATCTACAGCTCTCTATGTAAGCGCTCTATATGAAAACTAGCTAATGGCCAAACGTTCGCGTGGCGGAAACTTGAATTTCTCCGAAGTTTATGCATGCACAAATTTTATTCATACATACACAATTACACACAAATACACACTAATTTTTGGACACAGCTCCTTTCTTCTAAAGTCTATGGATTAAAAAAAGTTCCGCCAGGACAACGTTCGCCCAGCGGAATCAGTTTTTGGTGAATTTCTCCACAATGGCTGCGTGCACAAATTTTTTTTTACCATACACAATTATACGACGTCATACACTAAATATCTGCATAATTAAAATCTTTAAATTCAACAACATTCCGCTGCGCGAACGCACACGGTCTGCCAAGCCTGGTGATTATGGCAATACCCTCACTGAACTCACTGATACAATAAATGGTCCAGTCATTGCAGGCCCAGCAGTGGCGCTTCTACGAGTGAAGATGCTTAATTCCATCTGGCGCACCCTGGACCTGGGCAGTCAGCTCCGCTAACAACCTCGCTGACTGGATAATGTTTTCATCACGATATGAGCTATTCTCGTTCAACTCGTGCCTACATTCAAGAGGAATGCCATTATCATCATGTGGAGAACCGAGGTAGATTATTCCTCCAACGAAAAGGGAGGCGGGTCTTATTCCTGGCGGGCTACTGCCCAACGGATGATGTTGGGCGGTTGAATATACGTGTACTAATTGCGTGTTAAATCTTGATATCGCGATGTAGGATAGTTCGCATGGGGCATGATAGATGTCGCTAGTCGCTACATCCTGCGTATTTCCCATGTAGCGTGATAGATGCCGCCCCAATCACACTTAACAGGCATATTGGCAATATCATATACAGCATGTAAGGGTCACCGTCCACCCTAACTCCTCTTCGAGGAGTTAGGGTGGATCGAGTAACTATACTTACCACCCATCACGCAAAATACGCGCTTAGACGTGGAGTTGCGGATACCAGCCCGTTATACCTTATACCTTATATAAGGGTCACCGTTATCACTCAAACCATGGGTAGTTGACTTAAATATAAAAATAAAGGACAGAGTAAAAAAAAAAAAATATACGCGCGAGAAATGAGCGGCGCGGCGGCGCTGTGACGCGGCGTACACACACTCGCTAACGAGACAGCTGACTGACTGGGGTAGCAAACTGTGCGGGGCCGTGCGTCAGGCCACGCGGCGAGTTCCCCGCGCCCCTCCCGTAGCTTGTTGTCCCCGCGCATAGGGTGAAATACTTTAGAGGAAAAATTAAAATTTTATAAAAAAAAAATATTTTTCATTGATTTTAAGTTCTATAAATGAAACCAAACCACTGGTTTCAAGGATAACGGTGTTTACCCTAACAGCCTGTAGAGTACTCATATGCAGCTGCTACGCTAAATTCCAGTTCTACAACATTTGGGAAGGGAGTTCAGCTTTCGCCATACCAGGCGACTGTGGCGCAACAATAGATGTCGCTTATAAAGAATTCACTGGCGCCCCGGGCAACGTTCCCAATTACCGCTGGAGAATGCTTTGTGGAGTCTTGAGGCCGGTCTGTGTAGCACCACTCGTATCGTACGCTCTGGATTATAGTTTTAAATAACTTTTTTATGGTGGAAATGGGAATCACAAAGCTGTGTTCATTAGATTATTTGTTAAATATTGCAGGATGTGGTGTTCAATAAAGACTTATTTGTGAATGGATGTAACTTCAGGGAGCCAGCAATCACCAGATATTTTTTTAATTCTGGTTTCTTTCATCGGTAACCGCAAAGATTTGCGATAGAAAAAAAAATGTTTTCTGTTTTTGAAAAACACATTCTATATTTTATATTAGATTTATGAGATAAAATTTTATTCATGGTAAGTAACTGAAACTACAAAACGATTCATTTTTTTCTTTCTACGGTTATCGCAATGATTTGCGATAAAAAATATTTACTTTTTTTGTAAAACGCATTCTATATATTTAGATTTACTTATGAGATAAAATGTTATTCATGGTAACATTGAAACTCGAAAACGATTTAACTTTTTTTTTCTGAACCTTCTTTACCTACCCTATCATTGTTCCTGGCTTGATGTTGAGTTTCGGAAAATCTTGTCTACAGACAATGCTCTGCAGTCACACCTGAATATACAAGGTGTGACATAAACAAGTGTACAACCTCTTAAGAGGTCACTGTAGTCATCATTATGAACAACTTTTACTATGGGACCAAACCTGAATTCGCGAAAAAAAACAGCTGTTCCCTACATTAATGTTCGCATAACTCGTCAAAATGTAGGGAACAGCTGATTTTTTTTTCGCGATTTAATTTTTAGTCCCATAGTAAAAGTTGTTCATAATGATGAGTACAGTGACCCCTTAAGAGGTTGTGTGTTATTATATAAGTTACACCTTGTAGACACCAACACCCATCTGTAATGTAATGTAATGTAGTGATACCATGTAACTTAAACTTCTTGTTTTCTTTATTATTATGGCTAAATCGCTGTACCTTCATATAAAACATAAGCTAACCACGAAAATTACTATTCCTCCTAACCCTCCTTAAATAAACAATAACATCAAAATTTAATCTCTCAACTCCAATATGAACTAAACGTAGCATTATACATCAACGCACAGGGCGGAAATTAAACGCTGCATCGGCGGAGAATTGGAGCGGCCCGGACGATGCCCCAGATACCTCGAGTCCTTAGGATTGTTATACACGGAGCAACAGGACAAGAGAAATATGAGGATAGAAATGCATTTCCAATGCGTCAAATTCACGAACAAGTTTTGTTGCGCAAATTATTGCACTGCATTACTCGCTTGGTTCGTAAAACTTGCTGTTCATGTTTTAAAAGTCGGTTTGAGTTGAGCAACCGACTTTCAACCTATAGATTTGGCGCTCAAGATCTATTATTGAAAGATACGGTAAATAATTTTACACAAGAAATGGTAAAACAATTTCGTATAGCAGCACAGGATCGTCACAATTGGAGATCAACTAAGAGTTCTATGTCCTTGATGAAGAACAATAGAGCAGAAAGAAGAAAAAAGAATAACAATTTATTCAGCATTCTAATCGACACGCTACATATAATGCCAAAAGGTGTAACAATTACGTAAATAAAAAAACACCTTTAACTATTAATAGACTAAAATTACAATAATGCGTCGCATTCGCATGTGAACGGGGAACTCAGAATAATGGGTATTTGACTGAAAAAATCTAATTAGTCCGTCAGTTAGATTATCAAAAAATATTTGACCCGTATTTTTTCTTTTGTTGCGTAAACCAGAATTGACGAAGATACGACACTTTTAAAATTGGCAAAACGTCACAAGCAAGTACAATTTTTACTTGCTTCTGACGTCACAAGCCCCAGTCTCCAGTTTTGATGCGTTTTATCATTCCAAATATTCATAGATTTAACAAAAGAAAAAATACGTGTCCATTCAAAACTCTAACTAGTGTAGATTTGAAATTTATTGATGCTGTCAACATGCCTATTCTGTGTTGTGGCAGCATTGGGACTAATTTTCCCAACATGCAACACCAACAGCACTGATTTTCAGTGACGACCGAATGTCGTCTTCATTATCAATACTACGGGGACGGGCTCGTGCAATTAATGAGAAACATAAGCTTTTGCCATAAATCATCCCACCGTTGGAGGACTAGAGCTAACATCGCAGAGGTTATTCGACGAACTTATTCGGCAACCGAGAGCAAAATAAGGCCGTTATCTGTTGCAAACGCCGTTGGTCGCGCCCGGCGCGGCGTGATTTTGTACGCAGCCGACGAATGCTTACGTCAGACGCCGTATCAGGCGAGTGTGAGAGACTTCCATAGTGCATAATAAGCATTCGTCTGCCGCGTAAAGCTTATCTACCAGTATAACTTGCAACTCCTACGGGAATGCAGGTATACCTATTGAATACACATTAACCGGTATCGTCCCGCGCGACGATCCGGATCGTCAGTGCCATTGTTTATCTATTGTGTCTATAATTACAGCTCAGGAGGAGCTCGTGGCTAAATAATTACAGCCGCATAGACCGATCTTCCGGGTTAAGCCACGCTTGCCGAGGTTGGTCTGTGGATGGGTGACCATTTACCATAGCAAGTTTCCTCCGTGCCTCGGAAAGCACGTAAAGCCGTTGGTCCCGGCTGTCATTTGTAGATCTTTGACAGTCGTTACTGTTGGTCAGAAGCCAGAAAGTCTGACAACCAGTCTTACCAAAGAGTATCGTATTACCCAGTTACTGGGTTGTGGAGGTCTGATAGGCAGTCGCTCCATGTAAAATACTGATATACAGCTGCATCCGGTTCGACTGGAAGCCGACCCCAACATAGTTGGGAAAAAGGCTAGGCAAATGATGTGTCTATAATTACAGTACTTGATAAGTTAAGCCACTAACACATTTCTAAAAAATAAAACTGGGACCACCAAGGATACACAAAATCGTGCAGACGAAGACACACACGAATTGCTTTTATTATTCCGAAGTGTTCACTCTATTGTAAGGAGAACGTTAAAATCCCTCTCGACTGCGAGTCGCGAGTTCGTAGTCGCGAAATATCTCGGTGTGCAAAACGCTTTACATGATGCGCTTGGCATTTAAAGAATTTTATTTTATGGAATTGCATTTTGTTGCTGCCGAGACTTTGAACTGGAATCCTCAATTACTTAACCGCATTTAATTTAAAATGAAAGAATATTATGAATTATGTAGTCTCTGACAGACCCACAGTTTAACTATGATGATGAGTCCCATTAATTCTAACATTTAAAGGAGAATGACCAAAAGTGGTACTTACCAAAAAGTCTCATGCATTAAGATCAAAATATTATAGTAATTATTTTCATATTTTTTACGACATTACGCGTCGGGGATATGATTTTTGAAACAGGGAATTCAATTTAAACTAAAAAAGTGTTGATATTGTTTTATTCCCTTCATATGACGTTCCGTTTCACATGATTTGTGATTACTATAACCTTGAATTTTGAAAGTGTCATGATCACATCTTTCAAAAACATGTAAAAAAATATATTTTGCCGATTCAACATTAATTAAAAACAACTAAGTAGAATAGATTAGAATTTTTACTTAAACGATTATCGTTTTTTATCTATGGTTCACACCGTTCATAGCCGGTCATAGAGATGTAGAATGCAATAGATGCGGATTAGGTCCTGTTTTTTAGAGCAACACTCGTAATAAATTGTGTATGACATGTCCACATTGTCAGGTTATTTAGATTATTTCTAAAATCTCCGAAACTCGCGTTTTGTTTACAAAAATAACTTTTGTAGAAGTTAATATGATAAGTGTAGTCTATAAAAAACAAAGTTTGACTTTGATGCAGCATGGTACGGGACTCCATACATCCATGAGCATTGTCCTTTTTCATAAAATAAAGAGTGTGCGTGGGTAGTTTGGTCATGTTGAGAGAATGAGTAAAAATAGCGATTAACAAAAGGAATTTATAAAGGTACAAGACCGAGACGGGCTACAGACTGCAAACTGCAGCCGCAGACCGCAAATCTCATTGGTTTGTATGAACCAGTAGTATCGCTTGCGGCTGCGGTCTGCGGTTGCAGTTTTGCAGTCACTGTCGGAATAGCACTTTTAAAGTGTGCACCTTAAGGTACTATTTCGAACCGAGCTGCCAACTGCAACTGCAGACAGCACGTGCCGCCACTGCATGAAGTCGGCCGCAGCTGCACTACTGGTTTGTATGCACTGACCTATATAATTACCACTGGACTGGCTGTTCCGTAAGTTTGACAGCTATTTTTTTGTGCCAATTTGAAGCGCCAATAGCGTGCTAGCGTGTGTCCACAGAACTAATTTTGACGTATATTGCAAATGGCTGCGAGAGAGGTGTTTGTTTACTGTAAAGTAATTTTGCATTTTTAAATAATTTGGTTCTAATTTTATGTTGTTATTGTGATAAGCATTACAATAAAGTTATCAAGAATGAGGTCATGTGTATATTGTAAGAGACGCTATAAAAAAAGTAAGATAATTTGAATTTTGCGGGCACAGTCGGCGCTCCCACCTTAATATAATATAGTAAGTAATTATGATACTACGTTTATTTACTGTAAACACTTATTATCAAGAGTTTTTTTTTTTGTATCGATATTTGTTCGCTGATGTCGACATCACTAGTTTTAGTACCACAGATACTCGCTACGTCTAACAGCGCCAAAATGGTGATTATCAAACGGGCACAAAAGCACTTTGACAGCCGCCAGTCCAGTGGTAATTAATTAGAGAGGTCAGTGTTTGTATGTATTTATATGAAATGGCTTCCAAGCGCCGCGGCAGCAGCACGTGCAGTCGCCGTCGGCTGCTGCAGCGGCGCTTGGAAGCCATTTCATATAAATACATACAAACCAGTACACTACACTACAGTATAAATACCTACACACAAACACTATACGGGCTACACTGCAAGATTGCAGCAGTTGTTGCACTGTGTTGAGCGATATAATCGGCAATTTGGCGGCTATACATTGCAGCAAGAAATTGACAAAAAACTAGCCCTTTAACACCTTTAGCTTGTATGTAAGTAATAAGCAGACGTACACCAGCTAAGCTACGCCTCCGTGAAGAGCCTAACAGTAATCAAAAACCGGTGGCCAGCAGCTGCTTCACAGAATTTTGATTACGTCAAAAGTTAGGTACCTAATACATTTCTCATTCTAGCCGCAGAAGCCCACACAATATTCTTGGAAATTAGTCTGTTCAGTGTTCAGGCGAAGTTTTCAAAGTTATATTTAGAACGCCCCTTGACAAGTTTTCTGGGAACTTAGTTATGAATGGCATAGGGGAATTACTAGCTTATCGGTCGCTATTTGACATATTTCGAGAATAGGCACCTGGGAAAATTAAATATGCCCGTCTGCCCGCGTCAAATGTTTCAATTTCTTCAGAATATTCATTCATATTTATGACTAGCTTTCGCCCGCAGCTTCGCTTGCGTGAAATTTTGAACCCGTTAAGTGACGATTTTCCATACAAACTTTCATCCCCTATTTAACTCCCTTAGGGGTTGAATTTCGAAAAATCCCTTCTTAGTGGATGCCTACGTTACAAAAGGAACCTACTGTCAAAATTTCAAGCTAACCCCAGCAGTTTAGGCTGTGCGTTGATAGATCAGTCAGTCAGTCAGCTTCTCCTTTTATAAGTAGGTATACAAGGTTAGTCGGAAAGGGGGTACTAATCCGAAGCCCACTTATAGTATCGCTGATGACTGTTTGAAAGCAAGTGTTAAAATTTCAAAATTCGATATTTTTTTTTCCAAATAAAATGATTTTTATTTTAGTTTTTTCAAAAATTCTTCATCCCAGCTTTAGTTACAAATTCAAAAAATGGTGCTTCTAATTCATGACCCCAAATATGACCTAAAATGTAAACACAGCTGATCATAACTGGGGATAGATAGATTTTAGAGTTTTTTTTTTGAGATTTTTGAACAACTGTTTCTCTTAAACTATTGACTTTTGGGAAAAGTTGTAGAACAAAAGTTACTCATTATTATCGGTACTTTAACACCCTTTCGGATTAGTACCCCCTTTCTGACTAACCTTGTAGATTAGTTACGGTTTACTTACGTGCATTTTTCGGGAGTGCCCGGCTAGTTTCGGACCCAAACGGAGCCCTTAATCATGAGCTGAACACGCGGCAAGGTTGTGAGTCGAACCGTATTTAATCATACATATGAATGTGTCTTACACAAATGATAATACAATCATCATCATTCAGCCGAAAGACTTTCACTGCTGGACATAGGCCTTTAAAATAACAAGAAAACCAGGTTTTCTTGTTATTTTAAATTTGTTAAATAGTAGTTCTAATCTTTTATTTAATTTTGCATGCCTACTGGTAAAATATAGCCGAACCTGTTTTTTCTTTATATGACCATGTACCGTACCTACCCATTAGTACCGATATTTGCAATAGAATTATCTTTATCTTTGATTTTGGTTATTGGTTTCAGCCTATCCGTCTATCTACTGGTACAATAGCACCCCTTCCTTAGGTGACCCCAACTTGAAAAACTTAAAAATAATAAGCAGCTGAGACAATCTATGTTCTGTTACACCAGATGAACGTGAGAGTGGAATATAAATCATAATTTGTAAATGCTCCAATATTTCCGTAAACACCGGACGCAAGTCCGGAACTGTTCCACAAATATACGTCAGAAATACCGGGGTATCCGGTCCAATGTCCGGACACCTGGAACCCCTCAATATAGTATAAGCAAACAGTGAAGTAAGTAGATAATATGTTCGTATTGGATTTTTTCGTATCGATTTCTCAGTAGCAGCCCGGAGTCTGGATTTGTGCCCGGTTAATGGCAATAGGTAACTAATTAAACGTGTAACCAATACCAATGTCCGCGAAATAATGGAACGGATTATGACGCGTGCGTTTATGCAATAACAATAATAGAAGGCGTTCCCTTAAATGCGTTAATCCACATAATTAATACTTAGATTAAAATGAAAACATAAAAATAAGCAAAAAAATATCCTTTTTTTTTATTGAAAACTTTTCGGAAACGGCCTGTTTAAAACGAAAATAATTGCGTAGATAGATTAAGTAAATGCGATGTTGCTGTATTTTCCATATTGATAGACAAGTGCGTATGTATTTTTTGTTTGTAACATTTTTTTTTTATTTTTGTTTTGCTTGGGAATTAACTGATCCGAGTTCGAAACACAACATTGCGCTCCAAAACTCAAATTGTCGGCAAGGCATATCTGCCGTATGCCAAATGAGCTGTGGGCCCGTATAGCACAAGAATGGAGCCCTGAGACAGCGAGACAGGGTCGCGGCAGACCGCGGAGAAGATGGCGGGACGAGTTGGATGCCTTTCTTGAGGTTTGGCATGAAGCTGTACAGAATCGCGACAAGTGGAAGGAACGGAGGGAGGCCTTTGCCAAGCAGTGGGACAGTACAGGCTAATAATAAAAAAAATGTTTTTTTATAGCATTGCTAGTTAACCGGAACGACTTCCGTAGCTTCGTTAGTTAACATACTGTATAAGCAAATAAAGATAATCTCACGTTACTATTCTAAAATTTCGATAGCCAACTATAGGCCCATTTCAGTTACGTCCATACTCTGCAAGACTATGGAACGTATACTTAATAGTAGGCTCCTAACGTACCTAGAAGCTAATGACCTCGATCGGCAATACGGATTCCGCCGAAACCGGTCTACTGGAGACCTTCTAGCGTACGCCACTTACGTATGGAGTGAGGCCATCGAGAAACATGGGGAAACGCTCGCCGTTTCCCTGGACATCTCGAAGGCTTTCGACAGGGTTTGGCATGACGGCCTTATTGGTAAGCTTTCTTCATTCGGCTTGTCTACCGGTTTCGTTGCGTGGATATCGGACTTCCTGAGGAATCGTTCGATTCGAGTGGTCATTGATGGCTGCTCATCAGATCGAATGGCTATTAATGCCGGTGTCCCCCAGGGGTCAGTGCTCTCTGCGACGCTTTTCCTGCTGCATATCAACGACCTGCTAAAGCCCGGAACCTTTGGGTATGCAGACGACAGCACTGTGGTAGAGAGCTATGTAGCCAATGTACGGACCAGTGGACCACAAATTCAGTCTCTGAGAGAGGCCATGGTCGAGCGCTTGAATTTGTCCCTTAAGGCAGTCTCCGATTGGGGCGATGCCAACCTGGTCAAGTTCAATGCATCAAAGACCCAGGCGTGTCTGTTCTCTGCCAAAAGGAGGCCATTCCAGCTGGCTCCTACTTTTCGAGATGTGTCTATACCGATAACTGACCATCTTGAGCTCTCCCTGACCCTCAACTTTGGCTCCTATATTGAGTCCAAAGCTCAATTGGCTGCTAAAAAGCTGGGTGTCCTCTCGAAGGTGCGGCGGTACTTCACATCGGAACAGTTGCTTCAACTGTATAAAGCACAGGTTCGTTCGTGCATGGAGTACTGCTCGCACCTTTGGGATGGCTCAGCCAAATACCAGCTTGAGGCGTTGGAGTCCATTGAGAGGCGTGCCAAGAAGCTCATCAGCAACGACTCCCTTGTTCAGACCAAGCTCCAAAGTCTTGAGCATCGGCGCAAAGTTGCCAGTCTATCGGTTTTTTATCGGACACATTTCGGAGAGTGTGCTTCAGATCTGCATGATCTAATACCCCCCTGCCCTTTTTTCTATCGGACGGCCAGAAGCACGAAAAAGCGCCATCGGTTCATGGTTGATATACCAAAAACCCGAACGAAGCGCTTTGATTCCACTTTCATTGTGAAAACCGCCAAGCAGTGGAATGCGCTGCCCGAGTGGGTGTTCCCCGACAGCTACAATTTGGGTGTCTTCAAGTCACGAGTGAATCGGTTTCTTCTGGGCAAGCGTGCTCCATCGTAGACCGCATCATCGCTTAACATCAGGCGAGATGGCGGCCAAACGCAGGCCTAAGAATAAATAAAAAAAAAAGCCATTCCTTTGAAAGCGCGATACAGTCCAAGACCAAGTTACGCCGCAAAACCCAGTTCTTAGTTTTACTTCGCGTACGAGTTCACAAAACCTACACAGCAACAGCCGTGTCAACAAAAAGTTGTGCACCATGTTACTAGCGCACCTGGCAGGCTTCAGTTTAACGCACCATTTCACCTCACCTGGCGACGTATTGACTTTCAGAAACAGGTGTTGAAGGGAATAAGCGGTCACTTTATTTTACTTAACGTAATACGTAAGTTTAAGCTAATTTTTTGCGATTGTTGCGAAGACAGAAGAATATTCATATTGTATTCATTTCAACCAGAGGTTCTCAAACTTATTTCGTCTACCGCCCCTTTTGAGAATCAATTATTTTCTAGCGCCCCCTATTTTGTTCTTATTTTACCACATCTTATTAATCACAATCGCAATCATTACTATTACCGCCCCCCCCGTAGGCCTCTAGCGCCCACAAGGGTGCGTTATCGCCCACTTTGAGACAGACTTATTTAAACAATGAGACCCTAACTAAGAGTTTTCGGCGTTTCTTCTCAAGCTAAAGCTAAAGACAGTTCGCTCAAATACACCCAAACAGTATGCAGGAATTTAATGTAATAAAGAAGGCGACAGTTTTTTTTATCATAAACTAGCAATTCGCCCCGGCTTCGCACGTATACGTTTTATAGCTTAAAACCTTCCTCTTTAATCAATCTATTATTAAAAAAACCGCATCAAAATCCGTTGCGTAGTTTTAAAGATCTAAGCATACATAGGGACAGATAGACTTTGTTTTATACTATGTGATTACTTTAATATGGTTTACACTTTTCTTCATCACTAGAGGTGTCCTTAGAATCACCACCTGTGTTTAAAATAATAAAAGATTGAGCAGCATCTCGCGGCGTCATTATTTTAGCAGACGAACTTTACCTAGGAAACGCCGGAGTCAACTAGCACAACTATCCCAACCTACAAGTATACATCGTGTTACAAAAACACCCCTAAAGCCGAAAGGGGATTAAAAGGTCCCTTGTAAAGTCTATTGGCAATATTTTAAAATAAAAGGAGCCAAATAAAAAAAAAATGACAAATTCTTACAAATATTATAAATACGAAAGTAAGTTTGTTTGTTTGTTATCTCTTCACGCCTAAACCACTGAACCGATCATCCTGAAATTTTACATATACGTTGTCAGGTGTACAGAAACGGACATAGAGTACCTTTCATCCCGAAAAAAAGTACTGTTCCCGAGGAAAATAACAATAACGATAATAGATGGCACCACGTGTCTTTCGAATCACGATTGAATTATATTATTATAGAAACTTTAGTAGTGTGTTAAGAGTTTTTTTGAGCTTAATTAACGGGAGCGAAGCCGCGGGAAAAAGCAATTATAATTAATAATTAATTTTAATTAATTTATTGAATCTCAAAAACTTTTAACATTTGGTTACAAGTAACACTGGACCACACACTAGGATACCCTGTGTCGTGAGGTCCAGTCTCTTTCATCACAAGGTTTGCATCAACTGTAGTTTAATCAGATAAACAGAAACAAATGGTTAATTTAAACTTAAGTAGAATGTAGTTGTGTTTGTGTGCATAATATGTTATAGAAAAGATGTAGGGTTGTTTTCTTAAGTATTGTGATTGATGAAGTGATTGTGAGTGAGTGTAATGTGTAGTGATTGTATGTAGTGTGAGTGTAATGAGATTGTTGTGAGAGAGTGAGTGTCTGTGTGTGGTTTTTGATTCAACCAACAGTGATAATACTTTCAGTGTTTAAATAATCCAAATCTAGCAGCCAATTACATACAATTTTTTTACAAATATGTCTGGTCAAGTTTAAAATATTCAGTTCCTTATTAATTTTTGGGTATAAGTGAGGGCCCATAAAAGCAAAAGCTTTATTGCCAAACCTCAGTTTGCAGATTGGTTTTTCCCATTTGCATCTCCTTTGTGAACGCTTATCGCCAAGTATAGCAAGGTGCGCAATTTTGTGAAATTTAAGGACAACAGCTAGTATGTACAGTTTGCGCACCGTTAGTACTCTAGACTCTTGGTAAAGTAAATGTGTTGGGTAGCGAGTTCTCCTCTTATACATAACCTTTAAAACTGCTCTTTGTGCACGCTCTGCAGTAATAAGATGACTTTTACTTGCTGATCCCCAGGTCAAGACACAATATCCTAGGATTGACTGGCAAAGGGCATGGTAGATCATTTTAAGCGTCGAGATATCTGCCAGTGATCGAAGTCTCTTGAATATATAAAGCAGCTTTCTGACTCGAGCACTTAGCGTTTCGATTTGTTTCCGCCATGTCAGATGCTGGTCAATATTAACACCAAGGTATTTAATACAATTCTCCCGTTCAAAGGCTATACAGTTACAAGTATTACCTGGAACATAACCGCATGTGTGTAGTTTAACTGTGAACAGTGAGGGAGCCAATGATTTTTTTGTTACGCTGAAGTTAATGATTTTGGTTTTTTCCACGTTCAGTGTTAGTAGGTTGTGCTGCAGCCAGTCAGAAACTATCTGCATTCCGGATTCCGCAGCGTTATAGGTTTCCTCCCAAGTCTTACCATGAAAAATTATGGCAGTGTCGTCTGCATACGCAAACATCTGTGCCCTGTTTAACTGAAGTGAACAGAGACCGTTTATATATATAAGAAACAGTGTGGGACCAAGGACACTGCCCTGGGGCACCCCATATCCAATATGCGCGAAGGAACTCTGGTAATCACCCAAGCAAACCCTCTGTTTGCGGTCAGTCAGATACGAGTCGAACCAGTCCAGCGCAGTGCCCCTGATACCCGCACATTCAAGTTTTTTTAATAGTATTGGCCTGGAAACGGTATCAAAGGCTTATTAAAATAAATTAAAATAAAAGTAGGCCCCAAAAAAAAATTGGACAAATCATAAAATAAAATCATCACTGAAACGCAACCCTGAACACATAAAAGTAAAGAGTAGACTACCCAGAAAGTTATTTACATTCTTACCTAATTTCCTCTGAGAGGTAAATGACAACAACCTTATAAGACTACTTGATTAACATTTTCTTTTTTAAGGGGAATTATGTAACACGTTGTACATATTATAAAAATATTGAATCGGGTCTTCTCGCGTAACAAACTTTAAGAGGCACAAAATACCTTTTATCCCGACGTTTCGGCCGAATGTCTACCCGTGACCACGGCCGGTGAAATTCGGCCGAAACGTCGGGATAAAAGGTATTTTGTGCCTCTTAAAGTTTGTTACGCGAGAAGACCCGATTCAATATTTTTATAATGTGTACAAATCGCGAAAGTTTAAAAACATTCACGTTGTACATGTCTGATTTCTGGATGTCTTCTTCACTGTGCTCGGTCCGTATTCTTGGGAAATAAACTAAAACGAAGATCCCATGAGTTTAACTTCCTCTAATCCTACGCAGCTCCTTAAGGTCATAATTACACAGATCTAAACACAACAACTCTAATAAACCACTAATCCAATTAAAAAACAATTTCATTATCATAAAACACAATCGCTCATTATATCTAGAGAATGTATAAGCCGGCTCGTTTAAAAACTGCTCGATTGCTTTTAAGGTGCGCGTGCGCATAGTTAACCGAACTCGTCGGGTAACACCGGCGAATTGTGGCACAATAACGTCCGGACGGATGAGTCTATTAAATCATACGTGGTCAGGGCCCCTAACTGTAAATATGTGGTGTAAGTTGATGAGCGAAGGCGAGTTACATATTTTGTATTTATTTGTTTGGTTTCGCTTAGAGTTTACGATACGCCCGATACAAAAATAGGTATGCTATAAGCTTGAAGGCTTTGTCTGTACGTGTTTTTGTCAGTGGCATCGTAGCTCCCAAACGGATTAACCGATTTCAATGCGGTTATTTTTTCTTTGAATCCTGGTTTAATCAGGATGGGTATGTCGAAAGTTATTAGAAGTAAGTAATGCCAGGTAATGAAATTAATAGAAGCTTTGTAGGACGATAAGATTAAGCACAATAATAGAATCTAGAATCTCTCTGGGCCTTATTATAAAAGATGGTTTAAACCAAGACTAAGGTAAACCCAGGTTTAAAATATACCCATCACTTTGTTATGTCATATAACAAAAAGAGACGGGCTATTTTAAAACCTAGGTTTTTCTTAGACCATCTTTTGTAATAAGGGGGTATGGGTTTTTAGAGTAGGCTAATTACGATTTAGGCAATAAGTATTCCCGTTGAAAGCATAAAAAATGTAATCTTAAGCAAAGTACGGTTGCATCAAAAACAGGTTATTTATTTATTGATTTAGAGTTAGACGGCTTCAGAAACCAATTACATAAATCAAAGTTTATAGTAAGTACAAACATAAAACAGAAACTTATAACAACAATTAAATACTATTATTCTCATAAAATGTATATTCGTTTAATGCCAAGCCCGCATGCGTGTAAAGCCAGTAGTTTAAGCCTAGTAAATTTTAAGTACTCTGTTATCAAGATTTTGTAAAGGGTAGCTTCTGTAACGAATTTCTGAAAACATGTTAAACTGTTCCTTTTTGTCCTTACAAAAAGGAAATTAGGTTATACAATACTTCTTAAGGTACAAGTCCGAGATGGGTTGCAGACTGCAACCGCAGACCGCAAGTCGCCATCGAAATAGCGCCTTTAAAGTGTGCACTTTAAAGGTGCTATTCCGACAGCGACTGCAAAACTGCAACCGCAGACCGCAGCCGCAGATCGCACCGCAAGCGATACTACTTTTGGAGTTTGCGGTCTGCAGCCCGTCCCGGACTTGTACCTTTATCTGACACCTATTTTCTAAGTCAGATAGGAGGTATTGGACTTACATGGACATCGATTTAAATGAAAGTGGCGAAATAGAGAATTAACATGAAATGTACTGGATTTGACAGGTTTTCGACATCTTCGTTCACAAGCAGCGCCGACATCTATGTTCATTTAGATCCATGTCGGACTGTAATATCTGCTGTTACAGCTGTTTAATATCTGCTGTATTTCGTAAAAGACGATTGGGGAAATGGTTTACTATTTACTAGTTGTGTCCGCGATTTCGTCCGCGTGGAAGTCGGAAAACAAATTTGTGTCGCAAGTCGCAACAAATAAACACATTTATTTCTATTAAGGTTCTGGTCATCCCCCCCGACAATAGCGTGATAATTTGTACCTACCGGACCCGCTTTTTAGCTATGTAGCTGCCAAATTTCAACTGGATCTGTCCAGTAGCACTGGCATGAAGCTCAAACATACAAATGGACAAACAGACAAAAATTCTATCATTTTTTCCTAGGATGCGTTGCACTTAGTTTTTCCAAAAATATTTAATGTACTTAGTTTTACGTTACGATTTTATTACGGGAAAAAAGGTGGTGTAATTAGGACGATAGTGCACAAATCATAAAGTTACAATTTCATTGACAACAAAAATGTAATTAATGTGATTGTGAACTAGGGTATCGATAATATGTAGGTACAGATCACATTACATCTCATAACACTTAATTACCACCACTTCTCACCTCAGACACGCTCGCTAACTCCAAACGCCACTTCCCCGCTACCACCTATCGCCAGCGCCACACTTAATTGCCTCGACTCGAGCATTGAACGGTGGCTGCTAAAAAATTGGCCAAGCGTGATGTTAGCACGACGTGCTACGCTATTAGCTTCGTAATTATTTTGTGTGTCTTCCGAATCAATTCTCTTATAGTTTGATGTAGTTTTCTGATCTAAGTGGATTTCTTTTACATTAGAGTTTAGAGATTACGCTGTTATTGGTAAATCTTTGGATAGTGATATACATGGGAGGCTAAGGATAAGGAGAAGATGGGGAGACACCAATGACGGCTTTAAATAATCATACTTTTATTTGCAATACATATACAAGGTTAGTCAGAAAGGGGATACTAATCCGCAGACCACTTAAAGTATCACTGATGACGGTTTTAAAGCAAGTGTTAAAATTCCAAAATTCAATCATATTATTTTCATGTAAAATTATATTTATTTTAGTTTTTTTCAAAAAATATTCGTCCCTACTTTACTTAGTTACGAATTCCAAAAATGGAGCTCCTAATTTGTGACCCCAAATATGACCTAAAATGGAAACACAGCTGATCATAGCTGAGGATAGATTCTATAGATTTTAGCAATTTTTACTGTAATTTTTGAACAGCTATTTCTCTTAAATTATTGACTTTTGGGGAAAGTGGTAGAACAAAAGTTACTCACTATTATGGGTACTTTAACGCCCTTTCGGATTAGTACCGCCTTTCTGACTAACCTTGTATAAAGGGTGTTAACGAATTCGTGTAATTCCTTCAAACCACGTGATCTACTGGTGACACTGATTGACCCTGCATAGGTTTTTTCAGAATCAGCAAAAAAAGTTTTCAAAAAATGAACCATGGTATTCTGTATCTGAGTAATTTTAGCGTCCCAAGTTAACAGACTGCGTGGAGCGATATCGTATAGATCACCGGTATATTGCCAATTGGTACACCAGTGAAAGTCTTAACACTATTACGAACTACAAAACCATCAAAAAAACCGTACAATACACGAACCTCACATGCCTAAAACCCATTTACATGCCTCTGCTGACTGACAGAACACCGTGACTGATGATTATGATGTATGACTGATGGTACAGATTACGAACGGCGTTCCCACTCAATCTTAGGAGGAATTTCTTAACGTTATTCGTTCAGGAAGTGTGTTTACACTTTACAGTTTTAATGGATCACTGAGGAGGTAGGAGGAAGTCTTTGTGACAATAAATGAAGATCGAAGTATACTTAGGGCCATCTCTTTTACTAATAAATCTGTTCCGACATGTTGTACTGTGGCTCGTTCACGATCACCCATAACGCGAAGTCTCAGCGCTCAATGGACGCCAGACCGAATTTTGATGTTTGCGGATGAATGGAGAGTGATTTTGTCGGAATGTCTGGAGTACTGCGAAAGGAATGCATCATGAATGAGTGAAAGAATATACTGTCAGAAGCATTGTAAAGGATTTATGAAAGAATTTATTAGAATGACGACACGTTTGTTCAGTGGCTAAGCGATTGGCTTCTGCGCTACGGGTCGTGGGTTCGATTCCCACACGGAACAAAAATTTGTATGGCCTACAGATGGTTGTTTCGGGTCTGAGCGTTTGTGTATGTGAGATTTGTGTCTGTAAACGCACCCACGATACAAGAGAAATCTTAGTGGGGGCAACGTTTATTTAAAAAAGAAGTATATTTTAGATTTTGTAGGCTTTTGTAATCCTCGATGAGCTACCCTTGTACAATACCACCGTAATAAAATAAAGAAAAGAGGTTATTAATGTTTCTAGACTACTTACCTACGCAGGAAATACCAAATTTCAGAGCTTCCTTTGAGGAGACTCCGGATATTGTCGAAAATACCTCGCTTTTTCGGCAATTTTGCTTTCGGCATGTAAAAAGGACTGGAGGTCTATATTTATTATAATTATTACAGGAGTAACTTAATTTAGGGCAGGTCTTCTGTGATGATAAATAAATTTAATTTCTGTAAATAAACCACTACACAAGTCAAGACATCTTATTATGTTTTTTTTTTAAACTTGATGGCGCCGGCATTTCTTGTCTGATTATCACTGAGAAGAAATGCCGAAACAAACTCAGAGGTCACGGTCTTTATTGAAGTCCAAACATTGTGTCCACTCATTTCATGAAATGGCCGGCCACTAAGATATGGCCACGACATCCAGACTACGCGAATGTAACAATGTAGTGCAACGCCTGGAATAGCCTTTTGAGGAAAGAGCTATATCAGGGTACGCACGCATCAGTTATCGTGTAGCTCAACCTTTAGGGAAGGATGTGAAGAATAACAATTACAATGACCTAATAGTCTTTAGAAAAACGAAACGTTTTGAATATAGACTTCGCCCCTGTATCTTCAGAACAATATGCAAAAGTGATAGGATAGACAGCATATCCCTAAATCTTTACTTCCTCGTCATCATCGTACTAGCCGGAAGACGTCCACGGCTGGACAAAAGCCTCTTTCATACATTTATAAAGGAAACCTTCGTACATTCACTTGACAATTCCAATCAGAGTTTGCCACCTCTGTATTCATATTTATTGTTAGCCTATATTAGCTCCTCCTCCTAGGCAAAAGCCTCCCTCCATTTCCTCTACTTTTCCCGATCCCGCGCTATTTCTTTCCAGTTTTCAAGGAAAACATGCATTTCATCCCGCCATATCCTTCGTGGCTTGCTGCGACCCCGTCTTAGGGTGTCTTTCCACCAGAGATGTGCTATGCAACGTTGCTATGGATGCGTTTGATATCCACTAATCATATTCATTGGTTCACATAGCATAGCACTGGTGGAAACTGATTCAACTAAGCCACGTTTTTATATGGAAGGATGCGTGCTGTGAATGCGTGCTATGGATGCGTGCTATGGATGGTCGCGAGTGGTGTAGCTATGTGCACAGCAGCACACCCGCTCCCCGTGCCTTCCCTATTGTCGATACGCCGCATAGCTCGAGCTACGCATCTTCCTCGCACAGCTACCTTGCGGCGGCGCATTTTCATAGCACATCTTACTCGCTCCGCTACATAGCTTAGCATCAGTGGAAACGATAAACCAATAGAATTTCGTTATTCACACATCTCGTCTCCACTCAGCTTAAGTGGATACCACTGAGCGGAGATGTATCATATTTGTATGGCGCAATGGAAGCGGAGATGTGAGTTGTTCCTCGCTGAGATTAAGCTGGGCCGCAGTACAAGGCGGAGATGTGAGCTTTGCCTCGCGAGCTGACGACGGCGCGCAGCGGAGACGAGATGTGTGTACTTTTCGTGTTAGATCGCAATTAAATGTGCAGCACTCGCCGCACGCACCTCAGAGTTCACACATCTCCGCTACAGTCTAGCCTGTACGCATCTCTACACAGTTTCGGTGGATACACCTTAACTGAAAAACGTCTCTTCTCGTCTCCACCTTCGGACATCTCCGCACATCTCCACTTTGGTGGAGTCGGGGTTGTACTGTCTCAGGGCACCAGTTCTGTGCTATTTGGGCCCACAGTATATTCGGCATGCGGCAGACATGTCCCTGCCCAGTTCCATTTCAATTGGGTATTCATATGAAATCTAAATTAAATGTTGTCAGCCTTCTATTCTAATTTCCTGCCTCACTTTGAGTCTAATTTTAAGACCAGTTCGCAATTGAAACGGTACTATTATTGGACTTAGCAAAAAAACTCTTTGGTCAATGTAATATTCACACTAGGTTCGCTTCGAAGAGTTTTTTATTTAACTGTATCTAAAAATACCTCGCTAGATAGTCAGATACTTCAGTCAAGTCATTAGTCATTTCAACACAATGTCTTGATGACGTCTTGCCCGACCGCGGCGAAAGAAAGAGGGTAATGTTTTTTTGACTTATTTGTGTACTGACCCTTGATGTCAAAGCTTTCTTTCATGTCTTACAAAATGGTGGGAAGTTTTGTTGGAGTGATTTATGTTTGAGTTTGGTTTCTCGGTAAGTAGAATAAGTGTGAAAAGGTAAGCGTTTGCAATGGTCTGTATAGATTAGTTGCTATTTAAATAACGTTGAGTTGAATCATGTCAGTGAGTTTCCATGCTGAATGTATGGTGATTGGATGATATTCCTTTATATCTGGCTACAATGACTGGCAAGGAATGTGAAGCAGTTGACTTATAATTGTTTTTTAACTTTTTGATCTTCATTGAGGGTGAATTCCAACTCAGTCGATTAGGGTCAGCTTCTTCTTACCAGATATGGATTTCAGTCAGTATTTTACACGGAGCGACAAGAATATGACTCAACAGTGGGACAGCAATCAACTGATTATGGTTGATGAGCAGTAGCTTTAGCCACGAGCTCATCAATAATGACGTCAGTAATTTTATACCATGTAAGGACAGGCTAGGATATAAAACTTCCTCACCGCACGCTGGGAATAGACGTGTGTTGTAAGATTCAACAAAACCCAGCACTTGGTGGTAGGATCTATACTATACGGTCCGCATTACTAGCTACCACCTTCACATTAAAGTCCGGCGCCAAGCAGTTTACTGTGTTCCGTCGTGTGTATGTGAGAGCCAGAGGAGTATAGGTGACTCCCTCTATATCTCTGTTACTTAGATTCGTGTGCTGCATTTTAGAGCCTATTTGCCTTACCATCAGGTACGAGGACGGTCAAAAGCGATCAAGTGTAAAAGACACAGCAACATAATCGTTCAGGGGTGATTCTATCATTACAGTTACAGCTAATATCAGTATGTCAGGATTGTGAGCAAGGTAAATGTAGTAAATAAAACCAACGTAGACTCTCCACCACTGAGAGTACTTGTATTTGGGTTAGTGCTAGTAACATGAACGAGATCACAATATAATACTTACTTTACACAATTATTACAAGATCATAAAATAAGGACAAGCTAGTCAGATATAAAAGGTCAGACTTCTTCAGCTGTTCAGCACCAAATGCTCCGCTTCGTCGAATGACCACCGCTTTTATAACATCGGGTAGGTTGATCCATTTCGACGACTACTTTCCTTTGTCAACATTGCCCAGTGCTACCGATAACACAAGTCAAATAAATAAAATTCTTTAAATAGATAGCCCATAATATAACTCTTTTAATGTCGTAACCAAACTCCGTTTCATTAAATCGATTCCCGTAGCATACGCCTAATTTAGCCGGAACAATCGGTGCCATACTATTGATAGCCGTGGCGTTTCCTGTCTTATTGTCATATTAATATGTGTTTGACAGTCCCTATTGTTATTCGTTATTATAGCTGTATAGGCGATTGTCCAAAAATAAACTTATTATTAGTATTGTGTCATTAGAATGAGGTAGTATTCAAATTGAGTTAAGTTTTTGTGGTTTATTCATTTGTTTTTCGTTGTAGATTAAATTATAAAGGGGATAGAACCTTTGTGGCATAGCTCCCCCGCCGCCATATTGATTTTTTTTCCAAGTTGCGGCGCACGATTACACTAACATATATGGGTAGAGGACACTTAGACAAACAAAAAATATCGGGGATATTGTGCCCTAAAGTGTCACGTTGCCGAGATATTTGGACTTAAAACATTTTTTTTCAAGATTGCAGCGCACTTTGTAACTGGTAAATATGGATAGAGAACACTCGAACAAACAAAAAATATTTAGAGATATGGTGCCCTAAAGTGACACGTTGCCGAGATATTTTGACTTAAAGTTTTTTTATTGCAGCGCACTTTGTAACTGGTAAATATGGGTAGAAGACACTCAAACAAATAAAAAATGTTCAGAGATATGGTACCCTAAAGTGTCGCGTTACCGAGATATTGTATCGAGATAATCTTGAAAAAAAATCTTTGAGTCCAAATATCTCGGCAACGTGACACTTTAGGGCACTATATCTCAGAATATTTTTTGTTTGTTTGAGTGTCCTCTACCCATATGTTAGTCTCATCGTGCGCCGCAACTTGGAAAAAACATGAAAATGGCGGCAGGGGCCTATGCCAGCTTCCATAGAAAAATGTTCGAACCCCTTTTAGGTTGGCAAACAAGTTGACGGCTCACCTGGGGTCCAATTCAACTAACAGAAACTTTTATCAATTGTAACAGTTTTCGTTTACGAAAACTGTTAAAATGTTTGGTTTTGTTTTTGCTGTCAAACAATTTGATAGTTTTTGTAAACGAAAACTGTCTGAATGAACAATTCAGTTGTAATTAATATAAGTTTCTGTTAGTAGAATTGGGCTCCTGATGGATACAAGAACGTGTAAAATAAAGGCTCATTTACACGGAGATGTTTTCTCGAAGCGAGTCTCATGCTATCTCTGTTTTCATCGTAGAAAAAGACAACGACAGAACGAGTCTCGCTTCGAGAAACTATTCTCGTGTAAATCGGCCTTTACTTTGCCGCTCTGAAACCGGGCTTTCAGCGTTCTGTTCCTCGCTTCAGAGGGGCAAAGTTATTTGGTACACGAAAAATAAATTTACCGCTCCGAAACAGACTTGGAGACTTCTGTTCCTCACTTCAAAGGGGCAAAGTTAGTAGTGTGATTCTCGCGGCCTATATTATAAACCTACAACAGCAACAGGATTAAATGTTTTTAAACTTTTGCGATTTGTACCTACACATTATAAAAATACAGATTCGGGTCTAGTCTAGAGTAGAGTAGACGGGTAGAGAGTCTACCCGTGACCACGGCCGTTGTAATTCGGCCGAAACGTCGGGATAAAATGGTATTTAATGCCTTTTTTTTTTAAACTTTGCCCCACACTAAGATTTCTCTTGTATCGTGGGTGCGTTTACAGACACAAATCTCACAAACAAACGCCCAGATCCAAAACAACCATCTGTAGGCCATACAAATTTTTGTTCCGTGTGCGAATCGAACCCACGACCCGTAGCGCAGAAGCCAATCGCTTAGCCACTGCACCAAACGTGTCGTCAATCATGTGATTGTAATTTCACCAGGCAGGACCCTTGCCCTTCAAGCCGGAACACAGCGATGTTGCTTGGCAACAAAAAATAGCTATGGTTTATTGCAAAGTTGAAGAACCTGACAGAGAGAACTGTGCTGGGGAGTTTGTCGCGCTGTTTCTTCTTCACAGCATAAACACTAGGAACTGGTGAAGGGCGAGCGTTTTTGGGAGCTATCTTTTATAACATTGATGTTCAAAAAGAACTAAGTAATTCTAGACTCTTTTGAATAAATTCTTCGCGTGTGGGGACGCACTCTGGGAATAGACGCGTGTTGTAAGATTATACAAAACACAGCACGCTTGGTGGTAGAATCTATACGGTCCGCCTGGCTAGCTACCACCCTCACATTAAAGTCCGGCGCCAAGCAATTTACTCTGTTCCGTCGTGTGTATGTGAGAGCCAGAGGGGTATAGGAGAATCTCACTATATCTCTGTTACTTGGATTCGTGTGCTCCATTTTGGACCTTATCTGCGCTTGCCATCAGGTGAGACTGGGGTCAAACGCGACAAAGTCGAATAATAAAAAGTTGAAGTTTTGAAGTTGAGTTGGTTTAGACAAATGACTGGTAATATAAGAATGATCTTCTCAGTTGAACCTCTCCCCAGAGATTTCGCGAAGCCGAATACAGAATTTAAATGACACTGACGGCGGCACCCGTGCACTTCTGATTTAAGTTAAGTACGTGTGTTTAAGTATGCGATGGATGAAAATCAGAACGAATTGGAATTAGAACTGTTATTTGACAATCATAGGTGGTAAATGTAAGGGTCTTAAATAAACAGGTAGTGCGCTGTGATGCCATTAGGACAGACAAATATGTATGAAGGAAACAGCATGCCGTTAAAAATTAAAATAATATATTTTGATTGTATGGAAAGTAATGAAAAAATACGCAGATTACAAAAAGTTGTTCTACGAAAATTGTCATGGTATGGGCATGTGATGCGGAGGAATGAGAAACATGTCGTAAGGAAAGTTTTGAGTATGGAATGGTTGTAAGAGTAGAGGAAGACCAAAGAAACGATGGATGGATAACGTAATGATGATATGACTAGAAAGAAAATGACTACTGAGATGACAGCTAATAGAGATGTATGGAAGAAAAACACATGCTGCACCGACCAGAAATATACATATTGGGATAACAGCAGAAGGACGATGATGATGGTGTTCTAGGAAAGTTGTCAAATGTCCGATAACAAGTAGCCCCACAAAACTCTTAGAGTTAACTTTTTAGCACCCTGTACACATTCTTAAAAATGAGGAGTGATTACAAATCAAAATAGAATAATTTTCATGTTAGATATAAATAAAAAAGTCACAATATTACTGGAAATAGGAACGAGCTGTGGCGGTTAAGGGTACAAGTCCGAGAGGGGCTGCAGACTGCAAACTGCAAAAGTAGTATCGCTTGCGGTGCGATCTGCGGCTGCGGTCTGCTGTTGCAGTTTTGCAGTCGCTGTCGGAGTAGCACCTTTAAAGTACACAACTTAAAGGCGCTATTTCGATGGCAACTTGCGTGCAGTCTGCAGTTTGCAGCCCGACTCGGACTTGTAAAGCAAAACTTATCAATAGCCGAGCAAACAAAATGAAAAATTTTAATAATTAAAATATCTTGCTGTCAACTATGAATCAATTAAACGTCAAGATGAAGGAAATAAATCAACGTGATGTCTCAGATTTATAATCACCGTCGCTTGCACACTCCAGAGGAATGCAAAATAATGACTCGACTCTGACGCATCGATGTTATAAAACGGACAAAAACGCAATCGAAAGCTTCAGCGACTCGACGGAAATAACTGACGGAGCGATTAATCGCAATACTTGGGCGTATAAATGTTGTCCTGCGACTTTTTTTAAGGGCAACAGTTGATGGGTTTTTATTTTACTTTAAGATATGTGCTGTAACTCTGTGGAGATTGTTACGGTACTTTATAAGGGAGTTTGTGTACTTTAAATATGTATATCGTGAGACGATGGTACCTTTTTTATCTTGGGAAAATTCCTCGTGGATGCCCAGGGAAGACGGGGGATTATGCCGGACTTTTACCGGGTAAAAACCCACGGTGTTCTTTGTCCTGACCCTTGGCCGGGGTCGCGGGATTCGCAGCTGCATGCACCGCGACCCCGGCAGGCCTCGGTCCGCCAGCCCCTGGCGGACCTCTCCTTCTGTGGAGCCTTGCCCCACGTCCTCCTGAGAGGCACGGTCGGAGCACTGCGCGCCGCCTTCTCGGGCCTGATACTGGTCGGGCAACGAGTCCGCCCGAAGCCCCGAAGCGGACCTCGTCCAACTGGGAGGCGCGCTCGGAAAATACCTTAGTGGTCTGGTTCAGAACCTTTTCGGTAAGCATTCGTCGACCGATTTGGTCGATTTTTGCCGTGCGGCCTAGGCGTGCGGCGAAAATTATCATATAGTGTTGAAAATTTAAAAAGGCGGCAGGCATTTATCATATTTGTAAATCCATCAACGAATCGCCCAGCAAGAAACGAATGAAATCGGGACGACCTTTCTTTAGGTATTGTGTCTATGTAGGTGATGTTTCAACCTAAATAGAACTACCTACTTACGGTTACAATCCGATCATTGGTTTTACTTTAATTAATTAAAGCAAGAGAAGACCCCTTAGACTATAAATTGCAACGGTTGGCACGCAGCCAACTCTCTCTTCGTGAAATGCAGAATATATGCATCCTTTACATTACAACCTTATCTATTAATAAAAGTCAATGAGTAAAAGCTGTTATCTAGTGTAGCAAATCCGCTAATCTATCATTGCTTTTTTAATCGACTTATAAAAAGGTGGCGTACGTATACGTAATACCACGATACGCTTCAAAACAGGAATCGCCGATGTGGGCCATAAGTCTGCAAGACTGAAGTGGGATTGGGCGGGTCATGTATGCAGAATGCATAAAGACAGATGGGCTAGAGTCGTCACACAGTGGGTGCCGGAAGACGGGCGTTGTCGCCGAGGGAGGCCTAGGAAACGCTGGCGTGATGACTTAGATTCGTTTATGGGAGATTGGCCAGAGAAGGCAAGGCATAGAGATGAGTGGAAGGCTATGGGGGAGACCTTTGCCCAGCAGTGGAACAACATAGGTTGAAAAGTAGTAGTAGTAGTTATTTATTTATTTTACTCTTTATTGCACATAATTTTTAATGTTTTGTTCAGCGATATTCTCGTCAATAGACGAGTCGAACTCTAGTCTGGATTGCCCGACTAGAGATGGCGACCTCGCCGTGCGTTCAGCTCATGATTAAGGGCTCCGTTTGGGTCCGAAACTAGTCGGGCAATCCGAAAAAATGCACGCGAGTAAACCGTAATTAATCATAAAGCAAAGCGTTACTTTAATTTACTTACACTCAGTTGCAAGAAAGGTCCATTAAATTTTAATGCTCTCATTAGAATGTTAATGCTCCATTAACCTCTTCTGTCCATTGCAAGAAGCTAGATTTAATGGAATGATTAACTATCCATTAAAATTAATTTTTGATGTATCAAACTCCCCATGATTTCAATAAATGATACTTAGTAAATGAAGAACGAACTACGACCTAATTAGTGTTCATGTAATAGCCATTAATTTAATGGAAGCATTATTCTTAATGACGGATTAGTTAATGATCACCTAATGGTATCTTTCTTGCAATTCAGTGATAGTCTTCCTTTAAATAATCTTCCAAGCCTACGTTTATAAGTTCGAAGTATTCGAACAATTAACAAAGCCTGTCACAGTGTAGTTACATAACGTATAACAAACTACATCACGTATTAAACTAGGCTAGATCTGATGCGGACTGGCGCATTCTGCGGCGTTTTAGTTTCAATAGGTTCTGGTTAAAGTAGGGGGATATTGTTAGCTTGTATGGTGACTTGTAAGTTTTTTTTTTATTATTTCTCTTGGTTGCGCTTGACCCTCGTCGCACCTGATGGTAAGTGCAGACAGGGTCTACGCTGGAGCACACGAATCTAAGTAACAGAGATATAGAGGGATTCGTCTATACCCCTCTGGCTCTCACATACACACGACGGAACACAGTAAACTTGGAACCAAAAACCCGAACGAAGCGCTTTGATTCCACTTTCATTGTGAAAACCGCCAAACAGTGGAATGCGCTGCCCGAGTGGGTGTTCCCCGACAGCTACAATCTGGGTGTCTTCAAGTCACGAGTGAATCGGTTTCTTCTGGGCAAGCGTGCTCCATCGTAGACCGCATCATCGCTTAACATCAGGCGAGATGGCGGCCAAACGCAGGCCTAGTAATAAATAAATAAAAAAAAAAACTGCTTGGCGCCGGACTTTAATGTGAGGGTGGTAGCTAGCCAGGCGGACCGTATAGATCCTACCACGAAGCAGTTAAATAAGTAGATTGTCATCAAATTAAATCCCAGTACCTTTATCTTGTCAGACGACACGTTTGGTGTAGTGGCTAAGCGATTGGCTTCTGCGCTACGGGTCGTGGGTTCGATTCCCACACGGAACAAAAATTTGTACGGCCTACAAATGGTTGTTCCGGGTCTGGGCGTTTGTTTGTGAGATTTGTGTCTGTAAACGCACCCACGATACAAGAGAAATCTTAGTGTGGGGCAACGTTTAAAAAAAAAAAAAAAAAAAAACTTTATACAGCGTGTCCCAAAAAGTAGTGTCAAACGGAAGTCCAGAGGTAGAACATCCTTAGAGGTCCCCGAATCTACCCCATCTATGTTCCGCGATTTTTTGTAGTTTCGAGTTATGATTTCTTTTCATGTTTTAACCAAACTCTGACTTTGATGACATTTTTGATCATAGTGTCATGACTAGTGGAGAAATACGCGTGTACTTTTTTTTAATTATATTCTCTATTCATCGTATTTAAATAACTATTCACGTCACGTTATGGGGGTGATTCTGGTACCTCCAAGGGTACTCTACCTCTGGATTTCAGCTTGACACTACTTTTTGGGACACCGTGTATTTACAGCATGACTGGTTAGATGCTTTACATCTGAAAACCATGAACTCTACTCATCATTTTGTACAAGTTTTATTATGGGACAAACTCGTGTTCAAATCAGCTGTTTCATACAAAAAACCGGCCAATTCCGAGTCGGACTCGCGCACGTTCCATACCTTTGAAACGTATAAAAAGATATTTAGTTAAATTTCAGTTTTTTTTTTTCATGAATTTAGTGTTTTTCCAGAGGCAACACGTCACGTGTTGCGCGTCAATTGTTGCCTAGAGCCGGGTCCGCTGCGTCGTGTTTTCGTGTTTGCAAACAGGATAACATTGTTTGCTAACCGAATAAGGGCGTGGCCTAACAGTTTAGTTAGCAAAAACACAATAACATGTTAGAAAATTGGCGCTGCGGACCCGGCTTAATGAATACATGTCTTTAATGCATAGATTGGTCATTTCCAGAATAAAAACAAATTTTTTACTTTACTTAAATATCGCGCCAAATCCACAAGCAAGTTTCACTGCACAATTTGGCTAGTACAACTGACTTTTACTGACATAGTGTAAACAAGGTGTAACTTAAATAACGCACAACCTCTTAAGGGGTCACTATACTTATCATTATGAACAACTTTAAGTACTATGGGACCAAACCTAAAATCGCGGAAAAAAAACAGCTATGTTCGCATAACTCGTGAAAATGTAGGGAACAGCTGTTTTTTTTCGCGATTTCCTCTTTGGTCCCATAGTAAAAGTTGTTCATAATGATGAGTACAGTGACCCCTTAAGAGGTTGTGCGTTATCTAAGTTACACCTTGTATAATATGTCTTTGTCTATTCTTCCGATGACAAACCCCTTGTCTTCAGCGGTCATGCTACGCCTACAGCAGTGATTATACTCTTGCTAGCTAAAATCTACTATTAATATAACAGAATACAACATCAGGTGTTCCGCCAACTTCCAAACTAGGACGCCCGACTAACCTGGACAAAACACACATACAACACATTACTCCCCGCCTGTACGCGGCACAATGAACCAACTATTACACTACGGATGTTCTAGTTTATACCTCGCGTATAATCAGGCGCATTCCTAGCCGCATTGGTGCAAAGGGCAATGCGATAATCGACAGCTGCCCACTCCACGACAAGGTCGGTCAATGCATGCGATAGTGTGGTATTGATTGTAGGGCTTGTTTGTTGATTGATAAATTGTTTATAAATAAAACAGCGAAGAAACATTAAACGTCAATCCCATCTGCATTTTCTTTTAACACGTTCAGTGCCCTGCTGCAGGGCACCCTCTAGTCGTTTTCGCAATACCGGGTGCCGTCGTGGAGGGCTCATTTTAAAGGATTATTCCGTCTGTCCCCCTGATCTGTCACCTTTGGGAGACAATTAGGAATAAAAAAACGATTTGTTCCCCTGTCACCAAAACGAACGGACAGATCGAACGAAATATTTGTGGTCTGTCCCCTGCTGTTTTTAGGAGGACAAATAGAAATAAAAAGTTTCGATCTGTTCCCCTGTTACCGACGAGGGGACAGATCAGGGGGACAGACCGGAATATTCCATTATAAGTGTTATTTCTTAGAAAATTTACATTCATAAAACAAGCAACAAAACCCCTGAAAACACTATTTTACTACGTAGTAGCGTGTTTTATGGTTTTAAACCTAATGCCAAAAACCCACCTCGAGGGTTCACTCTTAGCGAAAACGTAATGCCGACGTTCCCTCCTGGAAACTCCACTAACCATATGTAATGGCAGCATGGCATATGAGCTATATGAAAAGTGTGGTGGACTAGAATGTGTTAATGTTGGCAAACAAGCCGACGGCCCACCTGATGGTAAGTGGTTACCGCCGCCTATTTACATCTACAACACCAAGAGTATAGAAGGATGGATGAAAAGAGCCTCCACGAGTGTCGATACTTCAGTACGTCCGGCGCACCCTGAGCAGTTAGCCTCGCTACCAACCTTGCTGACTGGCTAATCTTTTCACCACAACATGAGCTATTTTCTTATGGCTCGTGCTGACACGAGAGAAGAAGAAGAACACCAAGAGTATTGCTGATGCGTTGCCAACCTTAGTAGAGATATTTAAAGTGGGTACTTAAGTCTCATGTTCCTGTAATTTCACCGGCACCCATACCCTTCAAACTGGAACACATTAATGCTGCTTAGCAGCAGAAATACGTATGGAGGTACCGGACGAACTCTGTCACAAGGAGCTGTATTACTCTTAAAAGACTAAGTACTCTTCCGTAATTGGTAATGTCCAGTTACGACCAGCGATAAACAAAGTAAAGAGAATCTGGAAAAATATGGAATATCTCAATGCATGAGTACAAAGGTAATTTGATAGACGCATCTGGTTAGGCTGGTCGATCCCAGCATATAGAAAACGATAGGGCGATAATAATGCCATTTAGTAACGTCCCTGGCTTAGCTGAACTACAAGAGCGAACTTACTAGGTATACAGTAAGTACTTGGAAGTCACGTGCAAAATGTCATTTTGTCGTCAAACATTTCCTTGAAATTTATTGTCTTTCATGTTAATTTTAAATCGATACGAGTAGTGGAATAAAACTGCTTATCATCCCGCGCAAGTTGAGAAACGAAAGGCGAAAATATTAAAAAGTAGGCCAGTAAGTAAATAGCTGTTTGTAAAAATATTTCTATGACCTAAAGTTAGAGGTTCCGCGTCTGAGTTTTTGTACATGTTAAGATTTCTACTGATAACGCTGGTTCGTAGCTATGTTTGATGATAATCACTTCACATTAAGACTAGTTACGGTTTACTCACGTGCATTTTTCGGGATTGCCCGACTAGTTACAGGCGACGAGGTCGCGGGCTTCGTTTGGGTCTGCCGGGCAATCTCGAAAATGCACGTGAATAAACCGTAATTAATAAATATGAATGTGTCTCACGAAAGTTACAATAGAAAGATAGAATCACATCAGCCATTTCAATGTCGCGTCAGGGGTTTTTTAAATTAAGTTTTATTTATACACTGGAGTTCGCTCGTGGCTTCGCCCGCGTTTTTGTCGTTTATCGCATTATTTTTCGGGATAAAAGTAGCCTATGTCCCTCCCCAGGTTCCAGACTATCTCTGTACCAAGTTTCATCAAAATCAGTTCAGCGGTTTAGGCGTGAAAGCGTAACAGACAGACATAGTTACTTTCGCATTTATAATATTACTAGCCTTTGCCAGCGGCTTCGCTCGCGTTAAAAAACTCTTAACACACTACTAAAGTTTCTATCATAATAATTATAATTCAATCATGATTCGAAAGACACGTGGCGCCATCTCTCATTATTGTTGTTTTCCTCGGGAACAGTAGGTACTTTTTTTCGGGATGAAAGGTACCCTATGTCCGTTTCTGTACACCTGACAACATATGTAAAATTTCAGGATGATCGGTTCAGTGCTTTAGGCGTGAAAAGGTAACAAACTAATAAACTTACTTTCGCATTTATAATATTAGTTAGGATTAGGATAGTAGGGATAAATCTCAAACAACGAAACTTTCTTGTGTATTTAACTTTATCCACAATCAGCTTCCAGTCAAACCAGATGACCTGAATCAGTATTCACAGACATGGCAACAACTGTATGCAAATAACAATGGCAGCCGAGATACCCCGAGCAAAAGTGATTACTCGCCTCATTAAGAACAATCGCATGTTTTTAAACCACATTATGTAACTCTGACATATGCAATCCGTTCCGAGAACCAGTTCGTTGTGCATTGCGTATTACGTAAAGTAATAATATGTATTGCAATATAATTGATTTGAAAAGACGGCGATGTATTGCAAAATTTTAAAAGGAGATAAAGGGGAGTCCAGACATGTGTAATGTAATGTAATGTATCGTGTAATGTAACGAAAGGTGTTAAAGGGTGGTCCAGACACGTGTAATGTATGTAATGTAACGCGAATTGTGTGGACGACACACGAGCTCAACGTGAATCGTGTAGGTGTTTGAGTTAATCCACTCAGTTTTAACAAACAGGTCGCGATTGCTGTTGCTGCTTTTATTTAGATACCTATGTGTACTAAGTAAAAACGCAACAAAAACCATTGCTGAGTCGATGGAGGACAATAGAGTTGTTTAAGAAAAGAAGACATTTATTAGAAAGAATGTTCAACTTATAATTTCAAGCGATTATTCTTCACTTCTCATCATGAACGTCCTCGCGACAACCGTGTTACGAATGACGTCCAAACCGTCTTTTTGATCGCGTAATAAACCGACACCCGATTAATCAGCACGAGCTTACAAAAATTCAAGTAAAATATCTAGCTTTAATTCCGCTGAACAAGATCGCTAGTTTGGATGCAGTATGCAGCACCACCCTCCCGCCCACAAATACCAATACAAACAGTGTATTGGTTTGGTTGCATGTTGTATTATTTTTTCACTCTTTCTGCATGTGCATATATTTGTGGGCGGGAGGGTGGTGCTGCATACTGCATCCAAACTAGCGATCTTGTTCAGCGGAATTAAAGCTAGATATTCTATTTGGATTTTTGAGGAGCTCGTGGCTAAATAATTACAGCCGCATAGACTGATCTTCCGGGTTAAGCCACGCTTGCCGAGGTTGGTCTGTGGATGGGTGACCATTTACCATAGCCAGTTTCCTCCGTGCCTCGGAAAGCACGTAAAGCCGTTGGTCCCGGCTGTCATTTGTAGATCTTTGACAGTCCTTACTGTTGGTCAGAAGCCAGAAAGTCTGACAACCAGTCTTACCAAGAGTATCGTATTACCCAGTTACTGGGTTGTGGAGGTCTGATAGGCAGTCGCTCCATGTAAAATACTGATATTCAGCTGCATCCGGTTCGACTGGAAGCCGACCCCAACATAGTTGGGAAAAGGCTAGGCAGATGATGATGATTCTATTTGCATTTTTGTATGTCATGGATTTCCGCAAAGTAACGCCTGATTCCATCATTTATCAGTACTAGCTTTACATGTAATGCTCGTTCGTAGTGCCGTCCATACGAAGAAATTGCAATACATTACATTACACGTGTCTGGGTCCACCATAACGCGGGTCAAGTCGACGACGGGCCTACGCTCGTATTGGGTGTGACTTGCTTATAGTAATCCTTTTAATACTACAAACGCGGGCCCACCACGCCACGCTCGAGCCTTCGCCAAACCAAAAGCAAGCCGCGAGCGGGGCTTGTCTTCAGCGGGTCCACGTCAGTAGTATTCAAGGAATTAGTATGAAAGCATGTCACACTAAATGCGACCGTGGGGCGTGAGCGGGTTGTGAGCGAGGCTTCGTCGGCGGGCCTGCGTTTGTAGTATTCAAGGAATTACAATGAAGCATTTCATACTAATCCGGCTGGTGAAAACGCTCGTTTTCCCCATATTTCTATACGCTGCGCTGCAGAGACGTGGACATTGCGAGATATTGAGAAGAAGAAGATTGACGCCCTGGAGATGTAGTGCTGGAGAAGAATGCCTGATATATGGTGGACCGAGTTTCGTACAAATGTCTCTATACTCCAAGAAATTGGCATCAAGCAGCGTCTTTCAACATTACAGGGCAGAGTGGCAGGTATCTAACATCGCGTACAGTCACCGATGCCATGGACCGCCCAAATAAAATCAGGCTTGGGTAGCCCCTTATGCGAGGGTACCAGAATGACCACCAACAGGGAGAGATAGCGAACATCGTGAGACGAGCCACATCAACTGCACTAACTCATAATGCTACTTGACGACCACCACTGCTCCGACGAGCGAAGCGAATAAGAAGATGTCACATCAAATACAAGCGCAGACCCGCTGTCCACAGGACCCGCTGTCGACACGACCCGCCGTCGACACGACCCGCTCGCTTTGGTGTGGCAAAGCCTTTAGCGCTGTTTTATTTTAAGTTGTAAGCTAAAGTCATTGTGTTGAAAGGATAATGTACATTGATCTTACTGTTCACTTCCTGAGAGAGATTAGGTCACATATGTTCATGTCAGTGTCTTTAAAAAACTGAGTAGGCACACGCCTGTGGCGGAATCTATCCACGCCACATGGGAACTACGCAACACACCGGTGGTGTAGTAGACGACTACAGCGACATTAACGACAACTGTCATAGATGACAGTTCCTACATCGCAGTATCAAGATTTAACACGCAGATACAACCTCCCAACATCAACCGTTGGGCAGTAGCCCGCCAGGTACAAGACTCCGCCTGGTTGGAGGATTCTCCCTTTGTGTTGGAGGAACACCACACCTCGTTCCTCCACACGCCTATGCATTGATAACATTAACTAATTTGCATAATTAATTGATTGCTTTAAGTTTTGCACAAGTCAGTCTGCGAAAAACTAGAATCTTATCCATGGGATCCACGACCAACTCCATAGTTGTAAACTGGACGTTGCCAAAACGACAGAAAATTGCGTGAACGAGGAAAAAAATGCATTTTTCATTTATTTTATTTGACTCGGTCACGTTTGACCCTAGTCGCAGCTGATGGTAAACGCAGACAGGGCCTAAGGTGAAGCACACGAATCCAAGTAACAGAGATATAGAGCGATTCCCCTATACCCCTCTAGCTCTCACATACACACGACGGGACATAATAAACTCCTTGGCACCGGACTTTAATGTGAGGGTGGTAGCTAGCCAGGCGAAATCAGGGCCGGATTAATCCTATCAGGGCCCCTAGCAGTGGCGAAGGCTCCATACAACTCGATTCCTATCGGCTTCCCTTTCGAAATATGGCAAATACTAGTATCTATTATTTTCAATTATCATTTAAACAAATAATTGGTCCGGCTTCCCTTTTAAGAAAATTCACCCTTCGCCACTGGCCCCTAGGCATTGCAATTCTCGGGGCTCCTTTCCTTACCCTTTTCTTACTTTTTAAAATACATTTGTTCTATTACAAAAGTCGAGTCGATCAGATCGACTCTTTTGGTATCCTGTTACTTCAATCTCTAAAAGTCAAAGTCTAACTCATCAGGCGACCGCGCGCCGGCTGCGTTCCGAATTAACGCTTATCTTACCTATATCGTCAAATACAGCTATTTTTAGTTCTACTATTATGAAGTATTTCATCAACTGACGGCATGCGTCAAAAAAAAGGAATAATATTGAGGAAGTACACAAATTTTCAAAAAAAAAATCGTTTTTGAAACGTTTTTTTTTCTTGGTGCGTGCACGGGTCCCCTTGACGATGCGGGCCCCTAGGCAGTTGCCTAATCCGCCTTATGAATAACCCGGTCCTGGGCGGAATGTATAGATCCTACTACAATACGGCCGACGTATCTTGGCGAGTCTGAAGTTAGCTGTTTAGCTGCGCAGTAGACAATTTCGTTTCTAAAAGATTCATTGCGCAGCCAAACAACTAACTTCAGACTCGCCAAGGTACGTCGGCCGTATTGTAGCAAGCGTGCAACACGCATCTATTCGCAACGTGCGGTGAGAACGTTTTATATTCCAGCCCGTCCACACACGAGAAAAACTTACTACAGCTGTATAATTTGGTGCTACTCAAATTCTCAAATTAAAAGTCAATAGAATGTGTTGCACATGCGACTACCTACGAAATGTTGTTAACAATGTATTTCGTTAACAAGATCTGATCGTATCGTTTAAGAACACAACACAGTTGCAATACAGAAGGCCAAGTCATAATTACGTCACGCTATAACGTAATGTATCATCAAAACATTACACTAGCTCTCTTAGGGTTAGTGCACACCGACGGAGTGGCGGCGAAGAGCAGTTTGCTGGTCGCAAGTAGGGTTATCAGACGACAGTAATTTTCCTGACGTGTCCGGAAATTTGGTGTCAGAGATATCTTCATTATATTTATCACGTGTATAGCGAGATAGTTCGGACACGTCATGTCACGTCATATGTCACCCCTCCCGTGCCGTTCCCATACCCCAGGCACAGACGCGTATTTCAAAAGTATACAAGGCCAGTACGCAGCCGTCCGCACTAATCGCGTATACTTCAGAATACACATTTTACGATCGAGCGTTCTAAACTATACATCAGTATTCCGCAATAATCGTGTATATTTTAGAATTGATCATTTCAAGCATTCGATTCTAAAATATACTTCAGTAGTACCATCCAGCACGCAGCGCGTACTAATCGCGTATAATTTTGAATACCTGCGCCACCATGCTCTATTCTAAAGTAGCATTAGACGAATGGTGGAAAGTGATCAGTGAAGCGAATCGTTTCTGGCACTCGCCGGCCGCTGCCGCGGCACCGCTCGCTTCGCTCGCTCGGCTCGTGCGTTGTCTGGCCACAGTTCTAACCTAACCTAACCTACTTTTCAGCTATCTGCTTGTCACTTTATTTCCTACCGCGGGGAACTTTGAAGTTGAAAGTAAACTTTTAAAGTTAGAATTATTAAAATTAAAGTAAACTATTAATTTTAAAGCTAAGCCTTTTAAAGTGGGAGCTATTATTTTTAAAGGTCATTTAAGGTCATTTAAGGTCATTAAAGGTCATAAGTTAAGTCATATTTTAAGTGTTGATTCCTAACTAACTCGTTTGGAAAAATTAAGTCATTTCTTAAATGTAACTGACACTGTATAGTTTTGAATCCGTTTTTCACCCTTAACATTCTAAAGTATACGCGATCAGTACGCAAAATCTGTGTATATTTTAGAACCGAAGTTTTAATTTACAACATTCTAAAATATACGCGGCTAGTTTCATATGGATGCGTTCTGGCCTTGTATATTCTAGAAATACGCGGCACAGACTCAGTTATGCGCTACACCTATAGGTACCGTTGTATCATATGGGCTGCAACTAAAAACAATTGGCGATCAACTGTGTCTAGAGCAGCGTAGCTCATGCGAGGTCAGATCAAGTACTGCAGTTTCTTCCAAAGACTTTTACTAAGTACTAGATTAGAATAGACCCGCACGAGGAATTGAGGAACCGTCGTGCTGCTAATATAGGTCAGTAACGGATCCCAATTGCTATAAAAATGAACCGTCAACTAGTTTTAAAACACTCACTAACTTTTTCTTGCATTTCCACTCGTGAATGCGGTGAAGCGAGCTAAGTTTTTTCATTAAATTCGTTATGGAGTAGGTACTCTGCTACTCTTTAAGATGCTTTTACGAGAGATGCTTTGAAACTGTTTAAAGAGGAGGAGCTCGTGGCTAAATAATTACAGCCGCATAGACCGATCTTCCGGGTTAAGCCACGCTTGCCGAGGTTGGTCTGTGGATGGGTGACCATTTACCATAGCGAGTTTCCTCCGTGCCTCGGAAAGCACGTAAAGCCGTTGGTCCCGGCTGTCGTTTGTAGATCTTTGACAGTCGTTACTGTTGGTCAGAAGCCAGAAAGTCTGACAACCAGTCTTACCAAGAGTATCGTATTACCCAGTTACTGGGTTGTGGAGGTCTGATAGGCAGTCGCTCCATGTAAAATACTGATATTCAGCTGCATCCGGTTCGACTGGAAGCCGACCCCAACATAGTTGGGAAAAGGCTAGGCAGATGATGCTTTGAAACTGTTTAAAATGTGTTTTTGAATCGTCAAAGGATATTTTGTTCTGCCTACCGTTTTCCCAACGATGCTTGGTTCAGCTTCCAAATACACGGAGCGTCAGCCATCAGACCTCCGCAACCCAGTTACTGGGCAATGCCGATATCCTAAGGTTAGACCGGTTGTCAGACTTTCGGGCTTCTGACTACCTCTAACGACTGCCATAGGTATTCGTATGACACCCGGGACCGACGCACGGTGGACTGATATTTAACCGTAGAAGACTTGCAGCGGTTACGCACTGCATCCGATCCGAATCCGTGAAAATACGTTCCGAAGTAGCCATATAACTATTTGTATGGTAGTTTACGCACTACATCCGGCATCCGTCATCCGATTTCTATCCGTCATCCGTGAGTCTCCAATTCGGAAGAAATATTGACGGACCGAAGTAGCCGTAGTAATGTTTGTATGAACGCTTTTGCACTACCTACCTCGGATTCAAATCGGACGTCAAATGGATATGCCAAAGATGGCCCCTGAATTGTTTGAATTTGGATCAGAGATCGGATAAGTGCGTAAGCGATATCCGAATTCGGTCCGAGATTTTTACTCTAGATCAGTATTTTCACGGATTCGGATCGGATGCAGTGCGTAAAGCAATATCCGAATTCGGTCCGAGTTTTTTATATTCGTATTTTCACGGATTCGGATCGGACGCAGTGCGTAATCGCTCTTAGGAATCAAAAAAACTAAATGTTTTTTTTTATTACACAAATGATATCTACTATTAAATACAATAATATTGTTCTATGACTTTTACGTTTTACCTATTATTTTTAATGCTATGAATATTTAAAGATTTTTTGTATGAACCCGAACTAGACAATATTAAAACCGTAGCCGCTACAAACACGTGATTCTCCATCTTTTATAAAGCGCCCACTTTATAAAAGATGGAGAATCACGTGTCAAAATGACTTGGCTTGCGAGGCCCGCCTCGTAACTCCTTCAGATTGCCTCGGCGGACACGGCTCGCATGCCAGAAGCCAGAGCGTGGCTCGTGAGCCGAGCTCGGTCTAGACTCGGCTGTTGATGCAGCTGTCTAACCTATTACATTTACCATACAGTGAATGTTACAAGAGTATATATTTTGAAGCCACAAACAATAAAAGTAAACATGGCTTTGTTTTACTTTCACTGTGTTTGTTATAATATAAACGCTATGGGAAAGGCTATTATGACATGGACTATTGTGACTTTCTGCGATATTGTGAAGACGATACTAATCAATTTCCATAGGTCAAACAAAGAGTATTTGACTGAAAAAATCTAATTAGTCCGTCAGTTAGATTATCAAAAAATATTTGACACGTATTTTTTCTTTTGTTACGTAAACCAACATTGAAGAAGATATGGCACTTTTAAAATCGGCAAAACGTCACAAGCAAGTGCAATTTTTACTTGCTTGTGACGTCACAAGCCCCCACTCGCGAGATTTGATGCGTTTTATCTTTCCAAATATTCGTAGATTTAACAAAATAAAAAATATGTGTCGATTATTTTTCAAAACTAACTGGCGGACTAATTACATTTGCAATTTATTGATGCTGTCAACATGCCTATTAAAACCTTTCTTTGTTAATTAAAAAAAGGGTTGAGCACCAGAAATGTCACCGCCCCTATCGCCATCATCACTTGAAATCAAACATAAGACTTTTTGTGTCGATCTTGCCCTTTATGAGTAACTGAAAAACAGTTAACAATGTTATTAAACTTCTATTTAAATATTGTTTTGTGGTCGACAGCTGACATTAAGTAATAAAGTTCTTTAGAAAACGTTCGTGCATCTCACCTTGGCATAATTGAGTAACCGTCAATTCGGCCCTTCTGTATTTTATATTGTAGTTATAAAAATGAATTGCGTTTGCGTATCTGATAAAATAAAATATATTTTTAAATTATAAAAAACATTAAGCACTTTTTTATTTGTATTTATTTATTTATAGACGAGCAGTATTATTGCTGATATATCTGTTACGGGTAAAGGCCGAATGGCGGTTACACCTAGGTTTACCCGGGTACAACTAGGTGCAGCCGGCCACATGCGGTTAAACTTAGATGTATCCTACTTATCTTCGGTTAGAACTAGGTTTACCCTTCATCATAGCGGGTAGAACTAGGTGTACTCGCACACCGGTGGTTAAGGGGAACCCCGACACGGATAGGTTAGGTTCGAAGGGGATGACCCATCATCCCCTTCGTGTTAGGTTACTTTAAATACTGCAGACAGAAATAGGAGTCCCGTGCAGCGGGGCTCCGTCGACTTAAGCTACACCTAGTTCTACCTAACTGCTACTGGTTGCACCTAGTTGTATCCGGGTAAACCTAGGTGTACCCGCCATTCGGCCTTTACCCGTAACATGTCTATTTCACACAGTGTTGAAGATTCACAGTTCATCGTTCACAATGTTTTGACAAAAGTTTATTCGTTCGTATCCAGTTATCGAGTGTTTTTAAATTAAGTTATAGAGGCGGCAGTTACAACATCTTCAGGAAGTTTATTTGTTCCAGTTGTGGACCACCCTATTGCTGAGGGTGTGGCGTGCAGTGTTTGTTTTCGCTGGTTTACGACACAGTTCGGCTGTCCCATTTCAAAATCTAGTACTTAAGGGCTTAAAACGAAATTTTACAGGAGAGCGCATAAACGTTAAATCGGTCAGCCTTTGAAAAGTGTTTATGTTAGGTAAAACCATGTGGTTAAAGTGACTTACTAGGTTTTAAAATGATCAGAGGCAGTGGATGGCACTTACTAGGTATCGATGCTTAAATATATCTGCTTATTATGCGAGTTTTCAACGCTGGTGTTTTTGTATTTGGTAGAGATTTTCTAGGTTAGCAGAATTATGCAATAAAACAATTTTTGTAAAAAGTATCCTTTACTAGGTTTTGAAATGGGACAGCCGAGTTGTGTGTCATGGTTTCTCTTTGCTCTTGGGGCGGTCACCGTTCCAAAGATGCATATCAGGAAAGAATGTACTTCGATGTAATCATTTTGTATGCTAATAACATTTTAATTGTTATTGGTATGTTTGTTACTTTTCGTGTATTCTCGACTTGATATAGGAATCCGGAATCACGTTTGGGGACTTTGCAGTACTTGAGTACTGAGTTTGATTTCCAAATTCAAATAATGTGTTTGGTTAAGATTTGATCCTCTGATTATAGCCTAGAATTGTATTACATACAGTAATTTTGATGTTTCCGTCTCTATCATGTGGGAGTAAATACCGCCATCCGGCGGAAGATATAACGGGGCCTAGCCCTTCTACGTAACGTAGTGTTTCACCAAAAATATACGAAGCATTAAGCCCATAACTGTCCCACTTCAGCAGTGGGACAGTAACACGAGCCTCTTCTCAGAATGAGAAAAGTTTAGGCCTTAGGCAGAATTCACACGTACCACAACCAGACCACATCGCAGCGACAAAAAGTGGTCAAGCAGTGCTTACGTATGAATAGTGTCGATGCAGCTTTGGCGACAAAATGTGGTCCGTGTGAATTCTATTCATTTTCATATAAATTTTGTGGTACGTGTGAAAAAAGCCTTAATCCACCATGCCTGCTACGGGTTCGTGGCTAAATAATTACAGCCGCATAGACCGATCTTCCGGGTTAAGCCACGCTTGCCGAGGTTGGTCTGTGGATGGGTGACCATTTACCATAGCGAGTTTCCTCCGTGCCTCGGAAAGCACGTAAAGCCGTTGGTCCCGGCTGTCATTTGTAGATCTTTGACAGTCGTTACTGTTGGTCAGAAGCCAGAAAGTCTGACAACCAGTCTTACCAAGAGTATCGTATTACCCAGTTACTGGGTTGTGGAGGTCTGATAGGCAGTCGCTCCATGTAAAATACTGATATTCAGCTGAATCCGGTTCGACTGGAAGCCGACCCCAACATAGTTGGGAAAAGGCTAGGCAGATGACGCCTGCTACGGGTTGGCAGACCATCGAGAACCTTTTTTTTGGTACACTCTCGCTTGTGCAGGTTTTCTCACGATGTTTTCCTTCACCGTTAACGCAAGTAATAATCAAATTATGATCCACACAATGAACTCGAAAAGTCATGAATTCTGATCCTTCCGCATGAAGGCAAGCGTTCAACCGCTAGACTATCACTGCTCAACGACGATTACGAAGGTCATTGACAATATTTATTTACATTTGACCAACTGTGTCAGCCCTAATGTATGCAAAATAGCGTTAATTGGTACTAATTGTGTCTCGTCCGTTTGGGAGGAAATAGTGTCATTGTTTTTATTTCGGGATGTTGGACGATAATATGCTTTTAGATTCAGGTGATAATACATTGTGTAATGTTTAATTGCATGAAGTAATTATTATGACAATCATCATTAGTATGTACGCTTGTAGCGGGAAAATAATTAGGTTATATCGGGGCTTAGAGCAATGTGGCCACCGATGTCTGTGGCCACATTGCTCTTCCAAAAGGTTAAGCGGGCTACTCACACACCTGCCGCAGGGGCAATCTAAGGCACATGGGGCGGTCGCGGCAATATCGGAATTATCTCTACACACATGCTTGCCGTTCAGTGTTCGGGTTTAAGTTGAGCTAAACACACGCGTTGAGAATGGCACCAGTATTATCGAAAAATCAAAAGATCTGGCCCTGGCTCTTTCTGTGGTGCTAACGCAAAAAAAAACCGAAAAGAAGATACCTACTGGGTGAAGAAGTGGCTACAGAAATTTGCCCCGATCGCGCTACACACGCGGCAAAGTAGCAGTGCGGCAGGGACGATCTAGGGACCAAGGATGGTCTCGCCCCCCTGCCGCAGGGCCATTCTAGGAAATTGCCCCAGCTTGCCTATACACATCATAATTAATGTGGCAATTAAGGGTCATCCCCACTTTTACATCCTAGATTGCCCCTGCGGCAGGTGTGTGAGTAGCCCGCTTTAGATATTATGTCAGTTACCGCCATGCTGGGTAATCAGAGTGCGATGAACGAGATAGCGAATTTGAACATACTCCTAACATCCCCTAATAATTAGAGAGCCGCGAGCACCCACGCATAAAGCAACGTGGCCATAGTAGTCGGTAGCCAGGTTACTCTTAAGCGCCATATCCACTAGCAAGTCATTATACGCAAGTGCTCGCTTTGTTCGCGAAACTAGCAGAAAGCGACTTGCCGCGGGTGATCCCCAGTTTGAAAGTCGGTTGCATAAATCAACTTGCCTAATAAAACTTACAAGTGGATTTACAAGCGATTTTGGCTGCGTTGCTCTAAATATCAGGGGATCTTAGAAGTATGTCCATCAAAGCCGTCTCATTAATTGCACTCTGATTACCCAGCAAGACAATTACAGGCATCAAATAACCTAAGTACTCTTTTGGAAGTGACAGTCAAGTATTGTTAACCGGAAACATTGCTAGACGTAGTGATGAAAGCTTGACTAGAGCTACGACGGAGTAAATAGCGAAAGGGGCAAGAATTTGCCAACGCATTGCCGTTGGCAGACCAGCCGTAAGATGAGTTGACAACATTACAGCGATCGCAGAAAGTCCTGGATGCGATCTGCGCCGAACAGAGAGTATCAGTCAAGGGAGAGGACTCCTATACCCAGCAGTGGGCAGTAGCGGATCTTGCCTTTAGCGGATAGGGTGGTCAAGGCTGGCCACCTAGGTCAATAGTCGCATTTTATATAAATAAGGCCTGGGTAGCGTCGTAGACGGCAGCTTAGGGACTTCTACCCCCGGGTTGGTAATGATGTCCAGTAATGTACTGTGATGGGCTCAGTAGACAATATGACATAGTACAAAACAATAAATATTCTAGAGAATATTGCCATGACATCACTGTTCTACTGCAGAATTGATGTCTGCAGTATAATGTTATTAAAATATACAATTAACTTGCAGTTTTAGCATACTTTGCAAATAATATAGGATGGTCTTATTACATTTACAAGTAAGTAATAATAATCCAGTTGACTATGTAGCAGTAATTAATATCTCTTCATGCTTATTGTGATTATCAAGTGATCAGTAAAAGCGGTGAGACCGAAACTAGAGACCGAGACCGGAGACCAAGACCGCAAACTTGTGGTATGCAAAAAATGTATGATTAAAAAAACCTTTCTTCCCGTGACAACTAGATCACATGACTGACCTATACTACGTCATAACTATTGATGAACCAATAAGAGTGGGCTCCTGTTGTCAGACTGTTGTTATTGGTGGGAAAATATCACAAATGGTGACGTAGTACGGATCTTCGTCGGAAGAGAATGCCTTGTTTTATTATACCACTAGCCATACGCCCCGGCGTCGCTCGGGTTGGTTTAATAGCTTAAAACCTTCCAGAAGATATTACCTAAATTAAGATGAAAACCGCATCAGAATTCATTGAGTAGTTTAGGAGAAGTTATCGGACAAACAGACAGACGCGAAAAGCGACTTCTATTACTATTTAGAGAACAGGCTAGAGATGGTCGTAATGTATTCAGTGTCGCGGTGTCCTGGGGGCCTACTCCTTAAGTCCGTCAATGAAGTCATTCGCCCGTCCGAAAGTAGCCCGAAACGTAGGAGTGAACAAAACAAGTGTCAAGTTCAACTTTTCGGACGGACAAAAACACATCGGTAGTAGGGACAGCTATCAAATCTTATTGTCATTCATTCTTAGCTCGGGCCCCGAAATAATCGTATGTCCGTAGGTGATAGGGAGTAGGAAACGCTCGTAACTAAGGCCGAAACCACGGACTTCGTGCTTAGGGAGTAGACCCCCTGTTTCGGTTTCGCTCACGAACCGAACACATTACGAAAGCCTTTAGTCAAATAGCGGTCTCGGTCTCTGGTCTCGGTCACGCGCGAACTGCCACCTCAATAAGTAATTTGTCCCAGTACACACTCAATATATTCTTGTAGTAAGTAATTACAATTACATGCATCTACGATGCACCATACTTATTTTTATACCTGACAGGTAAGTACTGCATTCTATCTCTACATTTATTAAATCTGTACAATGTAAATAATATAAAAAAATTGCTTGTAACTGTGCCTCTTCTCATACTAAGAAGGAACGAGCATTGATCACGGCGCTTGCTCACAGCGGGTTGGCGATTTGAGACTATTAAGTCCCGGTTTCTTCACGATGTTTTCCTTCACCGTATAGCACTACCACATCTCTTCCTGTAAGTGTCGTAAGGCGACTAAGGGATTCTCTAGAGGATGGGCAGCAGCGTTCTATGAGTACTTTAACAACCATACTGCAATCGCCAACCCGCCTGCCAAGCGTGGCGATTACGGCAAACCCCCCGATATTGGGGGAGGCCTATGTCCAGCAGTGCACGTCTTTCGACTGAATGATGATGATGATGTCAGTGGCGTCTTAGATTAACTAAGAAAGTACCTACGTATGACATTGAAAGTCACGTTGGTACAAGCCTGGGTTTGAACCCGCAACCCGGTGCTCTGTAACGTCTGGACCACCACGACAGACATTGCAAAAATTTACTTAAAAAAAATAGTGACCAGGTTAAAGGATAACCAATAAAATCCATTTCGATCATTTTTGAAATGTTTGTCTGTTTGTCGGTTTGTTTGTGCAAGCATCACGTAAAAAGTACTGACTCAATGAGGTTGACTTTTATAGACAAATATTGTGCGTATCTTGAACTAACATTTAGTTTTCGTTTCATCGTAATCGGTTCACTCAATCAAAATATATTAGAATTTAAAGTTATCAAGAAGAAAATTTATTTATTGCGACACAATATTGCATTCCGACTTCCACACGGACGGAGTCGAGGGCACAGCTAGTTCTAGAATAAAATTTACATTACATGACAAAGGAAGCTGAGTCAGCTAGTCTTATGTTGGAACCTTGACTTTAGAAACATGTAGGTAATGTTATATGACACAGTACTTAAGTATGTCTTTTGTAAGTACCTAGATCCGTTCGTTATAAGCACGAAGCAAAATTTGCTTCATGGTTATAAGTACTGGTTGTTGTGGCTCAGCATAGGATACCTATGGGCTTGCGAGGAGGTGATGGCGACCAAGGTGGGAGCGGAGAGGGAGAGAAAGGCAGCTGCCACTCTCCCTTCCCGCACAATACGCACCGGGCGCCGGAGGTCGCGCGACGATATCCGGCCACCGTAGTGTGTGGCCTGCGGGCGGCCGGTTAGGGGACCCGTCGCCCGACCAGTAACAGGCCCGAGAAGGCGGCGCGCTGTGTTCCGTGCGCGCCTCTCAGGAGGACGTGGGACAAGGCCCCACAGAGGAAGAGGTCTGCCAGGCGCTGGCGGACCGAGGCCTGCCGGGTCGCGGTGCAAGCAGCTGTGAATCCCGCGACCCTAGCCAAGGGTCAGGAGAAGGAACACCGTGGGTTTTTAGCCGGTAAGAGTCCGGCAAACCCCTTCGCCTTCCCCGGGCAAAGGGCATCCAAGAGGATGCTCTTCGCAAGAAAAAAAAAAGATTCCTATGGGCTGTGATAGGCTGAGTTGAAAAGGTGGAATGTAATAGGTAAAATAGGGTTGGGGAGGGCTAGGTATTAGGCTTCTATTTAGGTAGCCTTTTGGGTTGAAGGAATGTATGTTCTGGAGTGGAGGATGGGTACTGACTATTGTCAGTACCCATCCTCCACTCCATCCTTTGTGCATTTTGTATCAGCCCTGATTCAGAACGATTCGATAAGCTATCTCTTTTTCTCTCGTCACGAGAGTCGTAGACGGAACGAGATAAAAAACCGAATCGGTCGACAATTGCTTAACGAAAAGGTTCCGAATCCGAAACAAATGATAGGGTAGTTTAGGAATAATCGGAGAAATTAACAATAAGTTGTATATTTTCTTTTAAAACACGTGAATTGTTAGATTTACTTAAGAGGTAAAATTATATTCATAGTAACTTTGTAAAACGAAAATGAATAAAAGTAAAACAAAAAAACTGAACCATTATAAACAGCCCTATCATTTGTGCCCAGTTAGATGTTGAATTTTGGGGCAACCTGTTCAACCACCTACATTTTGCCAGAGTAACAGAAATATCACTGCTGTATTATTTGTATTGCACTCAAATAATCTGTCTGCCAATTAAGTACATACTTGATTTTGGGATTATACTTTTTGCTGTACCAGTTTTAGTAAGTGCATGTCCACAAATTGAAAGTAAGAAACTGTGAAGTTGCACTCCCAAGAGGTCTTACCGATGGTGTGTAGTCAGCGAATAAGCACCAGTCCTGCATAGTACACTAAGACCTAGACCCTTCTCATTTCTGCGAAGAGGGTGAGGCAGTAAGCTAATTATGCTTATGCAGCAAGAGATGTTTAATAATCTATAGCAGTAGGTACCTTACCATATACTTGCGCAAAACACAAATCTAGCTAAACTCAAGCCTACCATTTATTGCAACAGACAAAACAAGTATTATAAAATGTCTCTGATGAATATTTCAACAATATTTTATATCTGAACTGCCTTGAGCAAACCAGTTTATAAAATGAAGGATGGACAGATGACAGGTGGATAGGAGTGGTGGGATACTGAATTATTTTGCAATAATTAAACTGTGTCTCATGGGCTTGGCTGGACAATTTTCTTTTTTGTAACAGAAGTTTTAATATAAATTTTGATAGTGTTGTTCAGATATAAAAAAGGTAAGTACCGAAGTAATATGAAGTATAGTTTTAATTAAATCCTTTAAGTGTTTGCAAATTGATAGTCAACTACGGGACTGACTTGTTCAAATGTGGAACGGAAGTCCCTTTAAAAAAATAAAGATAAAAAAAAAGTCAGTTCTTTGCCGAAGGGTTTACCAGAATCACAATAGTGCCAGAGAAGTATTCCTTCCCATGCTGGATTAAAATTTGACAGGTTGAAAATGGCCCATCTCAATAAAAAATCAACCTACTTACTTATTTGAAACAGGAATGAAAAATATGCATTATAAAATTCCAAGAAAAAAGTACTACTTAAGTAAATTGAATAAAGAATGGTAGGTACAATCAAAAAACTTGATGACTAACTAATAACTTAATTGTAAACTAATTCTAGGTATTGTCTGTGACTCATTCATAAAAATTGTTGGTAATATTCCAGTTCCCATTAGTTTATTAATTTAAATAGTGTCAAGGCTGAGTACTGAGTAGTAAGCATGGAGGTTGCATGTAATGAAATCTCAAAAGAGGTTTTTGTATGATTATGGTCTGAAACAATGAAGTGAAAGAGTAATCCAGGATGATCCATATTTAGATAAGCGGCCTTATTGATACTAATTATTATTACATATAGATACTTAGATACATAAGCATAAGGAAATACTTAAGAATCATGTATCAGTTTATAATTTTAAACTTTTAAACAGCCAACTTCCTAAATTGATTTGTCAACCTGTTTACATTCTGATGTCATTTGAAAATTACTTATTCATAATTTTATGAATGAAATGATAATTTTCCTAAATTCTACTTCAAGTATCTAGATTATGACTCAATATCAACAATATTATCATAGGTTTATTATAGGCTTATCTTACAGAAAATAATTATTGCATAATTTGTCTGATAAAAAAACTGATAAGACAGAATTTCTAGTATTACTTACATCAATCATTACAATTTCGTCAATTAAAAGGTATTTTAATACAGAATTAAAGTAGGGGTGTGTATTATTAGTCATATGCACTCGTCCAAACGAAACACCCTTCCTGGGGGTCCTATACACCCCACTTCTCCGAAACATTACGCATATGGTGCTATGGGACATCCCCATTGGACAAACCGTGCCCTAATTTAACAAATTACCTCTGAACACACACAAGGTCACTGCTAAATTCCTATTTACAATACTTTCATAGAAAATAACACAACACATCGTGTGGGAGAACGCAACGCATAGAAAAATCAATAAATGTATTCGAAACGTCTCTATCTTTTAAAAATGCATGCAAGAATGATCAAGGCACACTTTTTTACAGCCTCTAATTACGATGTCATTCATAAACGTATGTAATTACGATCGTAATCAACTAATCGATGAACCGTAACGACCGCACGCCCGTGCTATGTTTACGTTGTAATATCTATGAAAAAAACAGTCTACCAACAAAAAGGAAGACCGGCGGTGCAGTAAATACTATATGGACGTAAATAGATCGACGCGTGCATGATCATCGTTGTAATTATTTATTTGTTTTGCTAACGAAAGCTCAGAGGAGCGATGAACTCGTTATATGGTACATACCTCATTTTGACGCTCTTATCCTTTGTCGTGACAAATCCGTAAGCACTACTGCACAGCACGAAACAATTGTTCACTTATAAACTGCATATTTCCACAAACACAAACGGGCATTTCCGTATTATCGACTGGTGTACACGTCTGGGAGACATTCGGTAGCCATTTTTGTCAAAAAACACTTTTTACGTCCCGATTCACGATTTCGGAAAGCTGCGAGCGAGATGACGCTAGCGCCGCGCCGAGACAACGAATGAAAATAAATGGAACATTGAACCGGGCGGTCGCAAATCCTAGTATAATGCTGTCCGATTCACACTACGATATTAACTTAGCTTCCGCTAAAAAGCTTCCACGTCGGACGATATGCATAGATTCACTATTAGACAAAGGGGCAGCTTTGGAGTTCAGTATGCGAATCGGAACGCGAATTTATATTTTTCGTCCTTATTCGGTATTTCTACCATACTTGGGCGGATAATATCCTATTCCTGTGCATCCACCAATCACCATTCAAAGTATTATTTCAAAATGGTGCCAGTTGTGCCATCTTGTGACTAACTCTAGAACTATTACACCACTGACTTGAATGCGTCAAATACGCTAACATGGCAACACTGCTAATGAAATATTAATTAATTGATAAATTATTTATCAAAATAAATGAATGAGGCTTGTATGCACAGTGGGTTCACTTTATTTATTTATGCTATGGTTTCCGTAGTTTGAATGACTATGGCGGTTGCGGTTAAATAAGGATGGTTTCAAACTTTTTTGAACAAAGAAATCCTAATGTCAATAATGAGCACAGGCAATACTCTTCATCGTTAGTGATGCGAAGAAACACTAACTTTGACATTAGTTTAATCTACTAAATAAATAGTAAGTTGAATCTACTAAAACATTGTCATAATATAATTACGATAAATTATGTTGTGCAAGGACGAGCCATTGCTATTGTGTTATTAAATTGCAATAAAAATATACTTTACTCGATTTGATAAATGAGAATAGATGATAGTACCTTAAAATTCAACTGAAGCTTTATTTCTTTCCTCCAAAAATATTTTTTCTTGATTAAATATTTATTATCCAGGACAGAAAGTAGTTTGAAATGCTAACTCACTCTGCTGTGATTCTCGTCCTTTCACAAGAGCAATAAAATTCTTCGCTAGAAACGTTAAAGCCACTGCAAGTTAAAGTTAATGAAGCAAATGCTTTGTTTAGTCGGCCAAACTCAAACTTCCAGAAGTAGACTTGTTGCGGGTGTCCACATTAAAAGTCGGTTGCAGAAGTCAACTTGTGTAATTTAACTTGCAAATAATACAATTTTCATAGTAACTTTTTGCTTAATATGAAATCCTTATGATTACAAAATTAATTTCATAATCGACTAATTATAGTCCCATACTATTAACACATGCAGTGCTTGCCTACGACGTAGTTTGACAACTTGTCAAGTGAAGTGACTCAAGTGACAACAGTTTTCGGGGAAAAAGACAGCCTGTTTTTCTTTTGATAAACAGTTCCTTTTTCAAATACACAAAAATAATGGTGGGCGCAATGCCTGTTAACTTAATACCAAAATTTTGCAACGGTACCATGGACAGTCACAATGGTACCGACGAGAGCGAAATTAAAGTGCATATTGGTAGTCGCGTAAAGAGTAACGATGATATTGGTAGTATTGGTACGGTGAAATATATCGGTGAAGTGCAGGGATATAAAGGAGTTTGGTACGGCGTTGAATGGGATGACCCGGTGCGGGGAAAGCATGACGGGTCGGTGGACGACGTACCGTATTTCAAGACCTCAAAACCAGGGGCAGGTTCTTTCATTCGTCCGACCAAGATTGCTCCGTTTATAACTTGTGCTGAAGCTATCAGGAAATACTACGGCGATCGTGAGGTGAGCCTACAAACAAACTTTTTAAAATGTTTTTTTTTTATTTCATTGTTAGTGCTAAAGCATCAAGTCATTCCACCTACATAAAGACTTGGCTGAATAAGTGTTTGCGTGGGTAGTATGCTTGTTTGAGTCTGTCTCTGCATGTCAAGGCTGTTTTTTGTTTAGATTGCTTGTTAGTCTACTTAGAATGGCATTTTAAATGTTGCGATAGTCTTCAAAATGTGAAAAAAAAGTTATTAGTGGGTATTGAACTACCCAAAAGAAATTGGACGAGTTTTGGACTCTATGTTGCTTCGTTGAGGCTGATTACGAGGATACAATTCGTCTCTTAAGTTGTAACACCACGTAACTCAAAACAGTTAACTTTTTGGAAGAGCTAAAGCTTTCTGTATTGTTTATTTGATTAAGTAGTGTTTTTGCTTTTGAAATAACACATTGCTATTCGGTGTAGCCATTGAAAGTTATTGGTCAAACGATGCATTTTTAGATTCCCTATCGAATGACGTGCCTAATTCAAACCAGAATTTGTTGAGTTACGCGGTGTTAGAACTTAACTAACGAATTGTTTCTTTGTATTTGTTAGATTTACAATTTAGTCAGTGATACCTAAATTATTTTACTCCTAAGGGGTAAATTATAAGTAGGAATCGGATATTCCGATGCATAATTTACCTAAAGTTATTTTTAAGCTACGAAAGTATGGAAGCGGCTTCTTAAAATATATTTTTTGTAACAAAAAACCCAGGATGCCAGAAACACTGGGTATGCGTAACTAGTCGGGTGTATAATATGGAAGTGACATCTTAAAATGATTTATTAAAAAAAAACTTTGGGATTCTTGGATTGCGTAATTATTTAAAATTAATGTTTAACCCCCGATGCAAATATGTGTGTATGTAGAGTGTAAGAAGAAGAATGGTGTGTGTTATACATAGATAAACCAAAAAAAAAAAACATTTAAAATTAAAATAATTGTCCTGGAACCGCGGGATTTTTTGAGACAAAAGCGCGTTCCATAATACCCAACATCTCAAGTTTAGGTGAATATGCATCCGATTATCCGATCTCTAATTATAAGTCACTATCAATACAGCTTATTGAATCAGGGCAACAAAGTTATACAACATTATTTTTACTTTATGCGAAAACCGAGACACGCCAACAAGATTTTCATCAGAACTGCCTGAATATGTGTTTTTTTTTAGTAAATCTCCAAGTTACACCATAGTTTATGTCGCGTTAAGTTTGCTAAAAAAGTGTGAAATGCCTGAGATGTGCTATGCAGGAGTTGTCTAATACACGGAAACTGACAGAGCGGACCATTTCAAGCCTCAAGGTGTCTATTCCCGTCAATTGTTATGGGTAGAAACCTACTGAAACAAAATTGAAATTTATGAAAAAAAAAAAAAAACAAAAAAAAATGTGGTGTAAAAAATATGTCAATCGATTCTCCTAGTGATTCTGAACAAACTAGTTTCAGGTTTCGCATATACTAAAACTAACCTTGTATACACAAAATAACACATAACATCACACCTGTATTCCCCAAAAGGTTGGGCAGAAGTGCAGTACACCCACATTTTGGCGTTATGTTAAAGTCCCACGTAATAGGGGACGAGCCTTTTGCCATCAACTGGGCACAAGTTCAGACTCTGGGCTGCTACTGAGAAATTCCACATGAAAAAGTCCAATAACACTTTGCCCGACAAGGGGATCAAACCCAGGATCTCACGCTCAGCAGTTGCGCTTGTGACCATTAAACTGACAAGGCAGTCCAAATAAAATAAAAACATATAATGCAGAAAATAAATATGACGGCGCGTCGAGAGAATTGGCTTGACGACGCCAAACTTAATTGATTCCTGGACGAATGACATCTACCAGATGACAGCGGTCAATGTCGACTTGACGTAACACCGGGGACTGTGGAGGCGGCCCACAAAAAGCTAGACAGATAACGTCAGAGCTATCGAAAAAAACCCCGGTGTTGATTATTAATGGTGATCATTATTAAGATAACTTAAGTGATTGGGATTGGATGCATGTGCGCTCGCGCCCCACGTACTCGGTGGAACGTCGTCTATCTTTGTGCATCATTTTATTTGTGTTTGTCAAAGTATGCCTTGTAATTGATATCAAAGACTTTAATTTGCTTCTCCTCGCCCGCAAACCCACGCATAGTACGATGGCTGCTTATGATAAGGACAACCAAATGCCTTTAAATAAATAAAACTTTATTGCAATTTAACAAAAAGTTCTCTCTCTCTAAAGGCACTGTTAAACAATCAATATGCAAACAAGCAATTTTTTTCTTTTCCCCTCTTTAGGATTTCTCCTGTATCGTGGGTGTGTTTACAGACACAAATCTCACATACATAAACATAAATGCCCAGACCTGAAACAACTATCTGTAGGCCGTACAAAATTTTGTTCCGTGTGCGAATCGAACCCTCGACACGTAGCACGGAAGCCAATCGCTCAGCCCCTGCACCAAATGAGTTGTCAAAATATTTATTTTATTCAATTGTATATTAAAAAAAAAAAAAATTGCCCTTCACTAAGATTTCTCTTGTATCGTAGGTGTGTTTACAGACACAAATCTCACAAACAAACGCCCAGACCCGAAACAACCTTCTGTAGGCCATACAAATTTTTGTTCCGTGTGGGAATCGAACCCACGACCCGTAGCGCAGAAGCCAATCGCTTAGCCACTGCACCAAACGTGTCGTCAATATGATCATAATACTTGTTAATAGTAGGGTACATTGTCAAGTTGCCTGTCAATATTGTCTTAATATTGCTGTAATGGCTTTGTTGTCAAATATGACTGCCATTGGGCTTGACGACATATTTGTTGCAGTGGTTAAGCGATTGGCTTCTGCACTACGGGTCGTGGGTTTGATTCGTGTTTATATGTGAGATTCGTGTCTGTAAACGCACCCACGATACAGGAGAAATCCTAGTGTGGTGCAAAGTTTTTTTTTTTTTTTTTTAATCATTATCATCCTGGACAGCAATTATCACTGGTAATCATTGAGCCACACATTGAATAGATAGTAAAAGGATGGCTGTGAAACAAAGTAAACAATATTCAGAGAAATAAATGATTTGGATATTCAAATATAGTATGTATAAAGTAATCTTGAGGAGCTCGTGGCTAAATAATTACAGCCGCATAGACCAATCTTCCGGGTTAAGCCACGCTTGCCGAGGTTAGTCTGTGGATGGGTGACCATTTACCATAGCGAGTTTCCTCCGTGCCTCGGAAAGCACGTAAAGCCGTTGGTCCCGGCTGTCATTTGTAGATCTTTGACAGTCGTTACTGTTTGTCAGAAGCCAGAAAGTCTGACAACCAGTCTTACCAAGAGTATCGTATTACCCAGTTACTGGGTTGTGGAGGTCTGATAGGCAGTCGCTCCATGTAAAATACTGATATTCAGCTGCATCCGGTTCGACTGGAAGCCGACCCCAACATAGTTGGGAAAAGGCTAGGCAGATGATGAAAGTAATCTTGCTGCTCACTTCAGAGAGGTGAAGTTATTTGGTACTCATAAAACAACTTTGCTGCTGAGCAAAATCCTCCTTTAGCTTTTCAAACATCTCTATTTTGAGAGAGGACATTGTCGTCGAGGTCGACGAACGGCACAAAATATTCCCTATTACTGGTCTGTAAAACATGAGCACCAGGTCTTGTTGCTAGTGTATAAATGGCACTATCTTTTTCCAGTTGAGACGGTTTGGTTATGATAACGAAGTCACAAGAAGGACAGAATACAGTTACAGTAACGAATTATTAACGTAAGTTATTTAATTATTATTCTTAATTATTTGTCTATTTCAGGATGAGACGGTGGCTGCCCATCGCAGAACGGTCATCAATGAATGGAAGAGGGAGATGGGTGCTCCGTTCATTGAGATGGTCGGCTTCGAGAAAATTCATCAGAAGCAGTAAGTGATTATTTTTTAGTTAACTTAAAAGGTCTGCTTTTTTATTACCTTTTGGAATGGATTCTTAGTAGACAAAAACAAGCCTAAGGTACATAATGAAAATGAACAAATGGGCGGTCTTATCACCCATGTTATGCTGACTTCTCACGGCGCGCGATATCACAAGTCGCGCCGCGCCGGCCGATTTGTACGAGCGAGCACGCGCCAACAGGCGAGCCCGCGCTACCCGTTCTCACGGGCGCGGCGCGGCGCGCGTTGTTCCCGCCCGCCACTCTGTCGACACCACAGTCCGAAACACGCAGCGCATCATGTCGCAAGAAAAAGAACAATCTCACCGAACTTGTTCACCCGCGCCACCACGCGCCACACCGCGCGCGCTCGAGTCGCCACGAGTGCGCTCGCGCCGCGCCTTTGAAGTACCGACTCCGAGCGGATCGGACGAGCTTGCACGCGCTAGCCCGCGTCTCCTCGAGCCATTACCTTCACACGGCGCGTAGGCGCGAGCTGGCGCGGCGCGACTTGTGATAACGCGCGCTGTGAGAAGCCAGCATTACAGTACCCGGCAGTAAATATTACACATCGAACTTTAGAAAGAGATATCGGCTAGCTTCGGATTCATAGAGCGTCGTTTCTGTCACTCATATCTATGTAATATACCGGACTGTCACGTTAATAGGGGATTTACACGGGTTGATGACAATTCGACTAGGCCGTAAGTGACTAAAATCGCAAGCCCCAAAGTTGGGTGCCATGCCATCCGACTTTTGCCGTGTGGCGACAAGCCGCATGCGGCGGGTGACTAAAATCGACCGTGTAAATAGAATAGAATAGAATTTTATTTAAACATCTTAAATACAGTACACCAGTAGTAAACATTAAACGTAGTTACAACTAAAGTACTTACATAGTTTCCATGTTTTTAATGTACACTCACTAAGTTTATTGGGTGCATTTGAACAAATAAACAGTAAGATCAAAACTTAGATAGTAACAAAATGTCATCGCAACTATGTAATTTGACTTAATTACTAATAACAAGAAACGAATAATAAATATCCATTGACGGTATACATGAATAAAGTTCATTACCTCCCGTGCTAGTTAAAACTGTGTTACGGCAAGGTAAGATTCTCGTTCGAAGATTAATTTTCAATCGTAGCGTAATGAACATAAAACACCCTTTTGCTAATAGATTTTTTCTTACAATGAGTAATAGACGCCGATGACGAGTTACAAGTTTAAAGTAAACAAGTAGTATATGTAAAATAATTAGACAAGCATGCTGCATAATACAATAAATACGATATTTAGAAGTAGATACTGGAATAAACATACTTTCGCTATGAACGTACGTTTTGTAAGTGTGCGTGTGTATGTATGTATGTTATGTTTTTTTTTTTTTTTAATTTACTTATCTAAACTCTTACAAGTGATAAAATATCATTCCAGAATACAAATAGGTAACGCAATATTTTATATATTTTGCTTTGTTGTGTATTATTTTGATACTTAAATATTATGTACATGTGTTATGTGTATGTATATGTGTTAAAATATAAGTGCAGGTACCTGCACTTATATTTTTATATGTATATATAATTAGTTAAAACGGTCAGTTGCAGGCGATCGCCCGCCGCAAGAGTTGTGTTTTGTGCTGTGTTGTTCCGCTAGAAATGAAGGAGTCGCATGCGATTTTCTGTCGACCGGTGTAAATGGGGTGGCGATTCGATTTTTACAAGCGATGCGACTGGTGACTTGCCGCATGGCTAAAATCGACCCATGTAAATCCCCCATAAGCGCGCACTGCGAATAATTCGTTGCGTATATGGATGGATTTACTTGTATTTTTGTTTTTCGTTGAGGTTATATGTATAATGCACCGCTAATCACCGCACCGCAGTGCGCGCTAGCTCTTAGTGTTTCGTATGACAGAGATGACGCTCTATAAAACCGAACCTAGCCGATTCTACAGCTCGATGTGTAATATTTACTGCCGGGCAAGGTAATGTAGTATACACGGCTGAAAACGCGAATTGTTCGCGGGAAGCGAGTGGAAATTATCAGGCAACAACTCTCCACATAAACACCGTAAAGTCACATCCCGCACCTTTATTAAGGCGTATCTGCACATGCTGCCGCCTTCACAACTTCAAGGGTAGTCACAACGATACTGCGGCGTCTGCGGCATGAAGCGATATCGACGTGAAAATTGGTGGTAAAAGTGCATACCATTAGTATTACCAAACCATTACATCACAGTCGAGAACGCACTTATCTGGTCATCGGCAGGGCTAAGTACTTCGGTAGCTCAAGTACTCTCCGAGAGATCGTCGGCAAACATTAACGCCCTTACTACAAAAGATGGTTTAAACCAAGACTAAGGTAAACCCAGATTTAAAATATACCCATCACTTTCTTTTGTCATATAACAAAAAGAAACGGGGCTATTTTAAAAATCTAGGTTTTTCTTAGACCATCTTTTGTAATAAGGGGGTAAAAGTTTGCTGGCCTTTCTCGAGGAGTGGTGGTAGATCCACCCCAACTGGATTGGCCTCCCCGTGGGCCACACGCAAAATACGCGCTTTGACGTGGAGTTACGGAAGCCTGCACGTTTAAACTAAACTACACAGGTCATCGGCCTATAATCATCTCGACCGTGTATATGGTCGTGTGGTCATCACTATAACCTTCTCGTAGGTCGTCGCGTTGGTCGACGATCGAAAAATCGGGCAGATCCCTATTTTATCAAGTCCAAGTTTAGTTTTACAAAGTTAAACATAGTAAGCTTTAACTATACCAAAAAATAAAGACGTGTATTCAATACATTTTCAAGAGGAGACAAAACTAGAACCAACGTCTTTTTTTCTTCTTTTTTTTATTCCATAATGTTTTTAATTCATTTTCCCCGTAACTGTATTGGTAACATTTTGAAAGATTTGTAAACTGTGACTCCGACCAGCCGTTACCATAACCTTATTCGAAGACTGGATCTGCGTCTGCATCTCGAAGCACACTGCCTGCAACTACACTATAACACGAAGGCTAAGACAATTCCTTCATGTATTTTACTCTCCTTTCTAGAAAATTCGACCGTCTCCTCGAAGTATGCGTCCACGACCAGAACATCGCCAAGCCGGGAGATGTAGCGTCTCTCTGCCCCAACGTGCGTAGTCTGGATGTGTCCGGCAACTTGTTCTGTAACTGGCGTGAGGTGATCCAACTGTCTGCGCAGCTGCCTGACCTAAGAGAGCTGGACGTCAGGTATGTAATGACTCCACGTGTTGGTGGTTGATATGAGTGTAAATTTAAAATTGAAACTTTAGATTATTGACTGTAATCATAAGTTAATTTACTAAAAAATTAAATGCACATTGTGGAAAAATGGACAGGAAAGTAATGGAAAGGTATTTACGGTTTCTGCTTTCGTTCTTGCTTGGAATAGGTGCTATTCTTCTAGGCCTTGGGACGCCCCGTAACGTGTGAATTACACTCGAAACAGATCACTTCACAATGTTTTAAAAGTTTTTGTTCGGAGCCGGTAAAAAGCTGCCTTTTTGGGTTTTTGGAACGTCTTAAGCACATAAAATGTAATATTACATTTTGTGTAAGCATCGTAGCAGTCATAGTTAAAGAAAGAAATAATTGAACTGAAAGCCGCTTTGTGACGCTCACTCATCATCTTTAGTCAATTAATGTAGAATGAATATTCTGTCACTTTTAAGTAATACGCCTAGGGAAGAAGTCGTGAACCATCTGCGTAGGCAGCACGAAGACAAATAAAAATTCATTGAATTGAATGAAAAAAGAAGAGAGCTCCCACTTAACCATTCCTTTATTTTCTTTCAGCAAAAACCGCATGGCGATCGACATGCCAGAAGAAACTATGACCCAACTATCTATAAACTTCGCCAACCTTGAGAAACTAAACATTTCCGTCTGCGACTACGAATGGGCAGACGTTCTCGCACTGTCCCACCTATGGCCCAAACTGAACGAAATGATCGCTGCATACAACCGAATTAAGAAGATAATACCACCTACTGTTACTTTGAGCACTCTAACCATATTAAGATTGGATGGGAACCCCTTAGAATCGTGGCATGAAATCATGAATTTGGGCATGTTGAGTAATTTAAAGGTGCTAAGTCTGAACGACTGTCAGATAACAGAAATAAGGTTTAACGATAATCCTGATGAAAAGGTTGATGTGTTTGAGAATTTGGAAGTTTTGTTTTTGAATAGGAACAGTATTAACGATGTGAGTATGGTAACATTATTTTTTTGTATTGCTAGTAGCAAAAAACATGAACGTTTTGTCTAGCTTTTTCCCAACTATGTTTGGGTCAGCTTCGAGTCTAACCAGATACGGCTGAATACCAGTATTTTACACGGACCGACTGCCATCATCTGCGTGATCATAATAATATTAGAAATGATGAGATCCGCAGGAGAACCAAGGTAACCGACATAGCTCGAAAAATTGCCAAACTTAAGTGGTAGTGGGCGGCACGTTGCTCGCAGAACGGATGGCCGATGGGGACGAAAGGTTCTGGAGTGGCGTGGCGACCACGTACCGGAAGGTGCAGCGTGGGTAGGCGATCACAAGGTGGGCCGATGTGAAGGTGAAGGTCGCGGGAATCCGTTGGATGCGAGAGGCACAGTACCGGTCCATGTGGCGATGCTTGGGGGAGTCCTATGTCCAGTAGTGGACGTCTTTCGGCTGAATGATGATAATGACTGCCATCAGACCTCCGCAACCCAGTTACTGGGCAATGTTGACGGCCTAAGGTTAGACCGGTTGTCAGACTTTCGGGCCTCTGACTACCCGTAACGACTGTCATAAGTATTCGTATGACACCCGGCGCCGACGGTTTAACGTGCTCTCCGAGGGACGGAGGGGTCTCGATGTGTAAAGAAGGTCACCCATCCAGGGACTGACCGCGGCAAACCGTCCTCGAGCCACCATTAGCGAAAAACTTGCACATGGGCTACAATGCTACAATTACCGGTTGTTGATGATAATACAATTATCACCGAATTTAGCAGTTGGATTGGTGATCGCCATGTTGTTTTAGCAGTCACGAGGACTCTGCTACATAACCTCTTGACAAAATCCCTTAGTCGGCTTGTCCGACACCCACAAGTGCCGAAACGATGCACACTGGGACCCGTTCATACAACGTAATGCTCAAAACTCGATTTAAAAAATGAGGGTATTTCAAAAAATAAACTACTTATGTAAGGGTAGACTTAAGAATGTATCACAACATTTCTACAAATACTGAATCAGTAACTGCTATCTGCTGTCCAGTGCATCAGCTCAAAGTGTACTTTATACCCACATCATTAATTATCCGATAACGTTCGTGAGTTTGTACTGAATATTAAAACATTTATTTCTACAAGTAATCGTCAGCCACATACATTTCGAGGGGCCGTCACCCGCCACTAGTATATGGGAACGTTAGTTCGCTGCTCTTGTGGCGAGTGGCCCGTGTGTGGTACCCATAATGTCCACTAACCGTTAAAATATAACATTTGTCGTTGCAGTGGCGATCAATGAGCGAACTGAACAAACTGAACCGTCTGAAGAAGCTATACTTTTTGAAGAACCCGATACAAAACACTGATGACTACGACACTGGATCACAAATGATAATCGCTAAGATTGGCACGCTACAGGTAAGAATTGAAGTTCAGTTAATTTAGGCTATTCCCATCTTTTTCACTCTGATACAATAAGAAAAAAAAGGATGTAAATATGATAAATAGACGCCCGGCGTCGCTCGGTCACGATCCACCTCGCTCTCCCGTCGTAGAGCCGGTCGTCTCTTCAGACTCCGCAGTCACACCGATAATTCAGCCCTCATCAAGCTGTCTCCCCCCCCCCCCCAACCCCCCCACCAGCAACGCCCTGCGCCTCTTGCTCCCCCCACTAGGGGTCGCCCTTAGTGCTGTTGTTGCTGGTAGTCATGATGTGACGTGTAGTACAAGTAGTTAGCTTACGTTAAGTATTTTACTTCCACACCATAGGCTGGAGACCCTTCAGGTCTCGCCAATAACTGCCCGGTTACGTAGAAGGGGTCCCCAAGAACCATCTACAGCAGTCCAAATAGCTTAAAACCTAAATTACCTAAATTAAGATGAAAACCGCATCAAAATCCGGCGGCGGGAAGCGACTTTGTTTTATACTATTAAGAGAAGTCCTAAAGTTTAAATTTGACATCAAGTGCTCAGTATTGTTCCCTTCACGATCAAGGCCGTCTTTAACCTAATGGAGGCCGTCGGCACATTTGGATAATGGGACCCCTATGACCTTGACAGAGCACTATTTTGTTACAATAGACAAAGAAATAACCGTAAATAATGAAGTATGCATTAGAGATTGCAATAGAAAGGCACAAAATAAATAAATGGACGACACGTTTGGTGCAGTGGCTAAGCGATTGGCTTCTGCGCTACGGGTCGTGGGTTCGATTCCCACACGGCACAAAAATGTATATGGCCTAGAGATGGTTGTTTCGGGTCTGGGCGTTTGTGTTTGTGAGATTTGTGTCTGTAAACGCACCCACGATACAAGAGAAATCTTAGTGTGGGTCAAAGTTTTAAAAAAATAAAAACTAGTTCACTGATGATTTTTCTTTAAAACATTTTGCTTAGTATATCATTAAAATGTATTTTTAAATATTTAAACTTATCAAAACATGCTGTAATCGGAAAGCCTGTTTTTCGGGCGAGAGTAAATTAGCTTCGCGCATGCAAAAGATTATAATTATGCAAGTAGATATTGTAGTCAGTGTCACGCTTAGCGGGTTAAGGGTGGCTTGAGGAGTCAACCCCTAACGAGCATGTGCACCTAAAATCGTTTCATCAGTCATTATCGTTTGATTTTTCGAACTAAATATGATTATCGGTAATAAATATCGGTTATCGTTTAGTGATCTGGCAGGAACTAGGGGGTATCGATCGCGGGGCCCTAGGCACGCACCCAGAGTGTCCAGTGGGAAAGAGGGCTCTGTTCACGAGCTTGGTTCGTCTTGACAGAGTGATGAATGATGTATGACATCGTAACATCTATTCGTGTTTTAGTTTTGATCGTAATTTACACACAAGAGGCGGAAACGGTGCGGTAACAATGCGATGAGGCAAAATGATATTCTTTAGAACGAGCACCAAGCTGCGGAACTTCTCTGTATTAAATTTACGCCTCGTATTTTCTGTGCATTAGAATAAAATGATTTAAAAAAAACCATAAATATCTAACTCGTGTCCCAAGGTGAGGCCCCATCTCTTGCAAAGAAGGAATGAGCATCCACATCACCCTGGACAGAACCACGGCCGGAAACGAGAGGTCACCACCGACCGCCGCGACTAGTTGCATGCCTGGGCTGAAACCCGCAACTCGGTGCTTAAAAAGCGTAACCTCCGGGCCACCATTTTAATAATTACCTTCATAATATCTCCAGGAACTGAACGGCTCAATAATAACCCGGGAACTACGTCGTGGCGCTGAATATGACTACATGAAGCGATACGGAGCTGAATGGAAGATAGCACAGAACGACCCGGCTGGCCAGCGATCCTTCAGTCTCGAACACTGCCGGTTTACTGAGCTCATCAACAGTAAGTTATAATCAAATGATATTTATTTCTGTAAATAAATCTGGTACAGACACTTTTACGCCGGCTTTTTCTATCTGACTAGCTCTGAGAAGAAAAACCGAAACATACTCAGAGTTCAAGGTCTCTTTTGAAGTCCAGACATTGTGGTATAAAACTATGCGAGTGTAACAATGTAGGGCAAGTAATGTAGGCAGATTTGAGTTGACCTGTCCCAACTACCGGGACGCATACATCAGCCATCGTGTAGCTCAACCTTATTTTAGGGAGCACAACGATCCGACACGGCACTGGCTCGACGCTACCAATCTGGCAGACATTTGCGTGGGTCACAAAAAATAAAACCGCCAAACAGTTTAACGAAATTCGTGACCATCTTGATTTAGTACCCGTAATTTTCCTCCGTATGGGGACGGGTTAGATCACAAAACTTCCTCACCGCACGCTTTGAATAGACGTGTTGTGAGATTATATAAAACCCTGCACGCATAGTAGTAGCACAGTTTACCTACTTACTACATACAGTGGGTCAACGCCCATACATTTGACAGGTCCTATGAAATGTTAAAATGATGTAGGGGCGGAGGTTATGTCCCAAGTATGCAGTATAATGGCTACTCGGGACATAACCTCCGCCCCTTCACCCCGCAACCCCCCGCACGATTGCTCTGCGACAATGTTCTACGTTGACCGACTGTAGGGAGTCAGATATAGGTAGACTGTGATAGTAGGATCTATATGGTCCGCCTGGCTACCCTTACATTAAATTCCGGTGCCAAGCAGTTTACTGTGTTCCCAAATGTGTGTGTGAGAGCCAGAGGGGTATAGGGGAATCTCTATATCTCTGTTACTTAGATTCGTGTGCTTCCATCTTAAACCCTAACTTTGTCTGCGCTTACCACCAAGTGCGACTAGGGTCAAAGGCGACCAGCAGGCTTACTCCCGACAGCATCGAGTTTTGAATCGAGTCGACTTAGTGTCAATCAGTGGCGATGGGTGAATTTTCTTAAAAGTGAAGCCGGTCCAAAAAAAATGCTTACCTTGCTCAAGTGTGATGCGTAAATTCCAGTAACTACTCGTTTCGAATGGGAAGCCGATAGGAATCGAGTTGTATGGAGCCTTCGCCACTAGTGTCAATTCTTACTCTTGAAATCGACAAAAGCGCACAATTGTGCACCGGCTCGAATAAAAATTAACTACTGTTTTTGATATTTATTAGTCTTAAATCAAACCTCAGCTCGGTTGTGCAGTTTTGTCGATTTCAAGAGTAAGAATTGACACTAAGTCGACTCGATTCAAAACTTGATCCAGTTGGGAGGAAGCCTGCAGGTCTAATAATATTTGTGGCCTGTGGGCAGCGGGTTATGGGACCCGTCGCCCGACCAGTAACAGGTCCGAGAAGGAGGCGCGCAGTGTTCCGAGCGCGCCGACCAGGAGGATGTAGGGCAAGGTCCCACAATAGGAGAGGTCCGCTAGGGGCTGGCGGACCGGTGCATGCAGTTGCGAATCCCACGACCCCGGCCAAGGGTCAGGAGAAGGAACACCGTGGGTTCTTAGCCGGTACGAGTTCGGCATACCCCTTCGCTTTCCCCGGGCGAAGGGAACCCATGAGGAATTTCCAACGAAAAAAAAGGCCTATTAATATTTAAAAAAAAAGTAATACCTCGTTTATCTGACGGTGGTCATACATACACCATAAACCCGTTGGGTTTGACGCAAAATGTGCATTTCTTAATATGTGCACTTCTTATAACAGGCACTTCTCAAAATGAACACTTTTCAAAATGTGCACATTTTTTTAATTTGTGCTAAACCACTCGTATGCCGCAATCATAGACACAATAGAAATTCCATTGTGGCTCGCGTGGATCCACGTTCGGCATACAAAAGGTTAAATAGGGACTAAAATAATATTTTGTATGTTCTCGTTTCAGAATACGGAATCCCAGACGACAGCTTGCTAGTGAAAGCACCTAAAAACATGACGCTCACATCCACACTACTAGAAATAATACTACAAGACGAAAATGGAAAGTCATTCAAAAAGAAATTCCCGCCTTCCATGTTTGTGCAAAAGCTGGTAACACTCGCACAAAGACTGTTCCCAAGGGCTGGCTACACCGGACCCCCGACATTATATTTGCTTGACGATCAAATGAAAGGAGCAGAAATATGTCTCGATAATGTTATGAAAGACCTCGCCTATTTTTCAGTCAAAAATGGGGACACAATTCTCGCTAGATTCAGATAAATTCATTTTAATTTAACAAATAATTTAATTTTACGAATGGCTACATTAATCAAGATGGTCGTTGATTTTAATTGGCGCGCATTTTAATGTATTTATTTATAAATCGTATTGAGCTTTGTAAATAACGTTATGTCAAAATTGTACCTGTATTTATGGTGAATATTATTTTTCTCAAAATAAATGTTCAAGTATGTATTTTTATTTGCATGTTTTATTTATTAGTATCGTTGCAACCACGGCTTTCTCAGTAGCACTCTGGACGCTCTGGCACAAAATAAATACCGAAGGCTAAAATATAAACACAAGACTAAAGCTGCTCCTACGCTAGGCGAGCCGAGCACGAGCAGAGCACAAGCGGAACCCGAATTTGCGTAGCGTAGACGGATTTAGGAGCCTCAAACGAGCACGCCTCGAGCGTTTGGCTCGCGCTCGACTGCGCTCCGCGTGTTGTCGGTTTTTTGACGAACACAAAGGATTTTTCGTCGTGCTAAAGAATTTGTTTGTCGTAGGCTCGTTGTACGTCCACAAGGACGCCGCAAACAGAACGGCTCCGCTTGTGTTCGACTCGCCTAGCGTAGACGCAGCTTTATAATTTATGGTGTTTTGATAAGGCAATGAAACACTACGCATTCTGCCTACCTTTAGAAAAACGTTCAATCTGGGGGGCAATTCTGCTAACAGAAACTTTTATTAATTGCAACTGAATCGTTCATTCAGACAGTTTTCGTTTACGAAAAACTGTCAAATTTTTTGTTTTTGTTGTCAAACAATTTGATAGTTTTTGTAAACGAAAACTGTATGAATAAACGATTAAGTTGCAATATTGATAAAAGTTTCTGTTAGTAGGATTGGGCTACTGGAAGCACGGGCTGTGGTGAGCGTAGCTCCTTAGAATAATATTATTCTATACACTATGTCTACGCGCAGTACATGCATTGTAGAAGTCCTTGAGTATTACTTCTATGGTGGTGAGTAACGAGGCAACGACATACTACTTGTGTTGACTACCCTACCTGAAAAACATACAAACTGAAGGTCATCATAATTATAACAAAACACATGTGACCTTTAACTTTACTATCGGTATTATGTGGATTTGTTTAATACAACTGTCGCCTTGGAGCAGACAGTTGTGTTGATACATTTGTAATTTATTTATTTACATCGGACGTCGTGTCGTAGTGAAGCAGCTATTTTATTTTGATTAAAATAATCACAAAAGTGGATAAAATAATTAAACAAAAAGCTAAAAACATTATCGGGATTATGGAATGAAAACAGAAGCGTAATTTTTCATCAATGTATTAATATTTTAATACGATTTTAGATTAAATAAATAAATAACTCGAAAAAAAATCTGTGCAAAAAAAAAAACAATATTAAAAATACGGCCAAAGAGAACAGACCAATTGTTAACACTGGCCACATCGAACTCTATCGCTATTGGTAACCGTTGTGTCAACAAAACTTTTTTGTTTACAAATGGCCACGGGTGACAAATTCAAACTTGAAACACGTATTTGTGATATGAATAGTGATTTTTTATCGTTAATCTAGTTGTATATGTCGTGTTTACTATGGGTAATTGTCTGGGAAGTATTTTTCGGCGGCGAAAGGTGCGTCGTCACATCGTCTTGATACTAATAGGATTGGATAACGCGGGAAAAACAAAAACTGTGAACAATTTGGCCGGCGAAAAGGATGATAAGGTTTTGCCGACTGTGGGTTTTAAAGCTGTGAATTTAGTGCATAAAGATACACCTGTGACGATATACGATTTAGGCGGAGGCCCTCACTTTCGTCAAATATGGTCTCAGTATTATAGTGAGGTACATGGAGTAATATTCGTCATAGATTCAAGTGATTTTTCACGGTTGGACGAATGCAGAGCCGTGCTCGAGGAGGTTTTATCGCACGATAAAATATCAGGTATGTTTTTTTATTAATATTTTGCAACTATCGCCATGGTAACTGGTGCGATTATTCACGTTTAGTTTTCTGATAAAAATTTCGATTTATGGAAAATGGGATTTTCGAATGAAGGAAATTAAAATTTAGAAATGAAATTTTTGGGCAATGTGACATGCTATATAAAACTTTGTATTTTTTATAATGAGTCCTACAGTGTAGTTACTTAATTATAATTAACTTTACAAACTAATTCGGACTTTATAATTTCTAAAAAAAAATCTTGAACCGAATTTCTGAGGTAGGTATCTAATCAGAATAAAATTGACCTTGACCATAGACCATACCCATAAGAATAATGAATTAATTATTCTTAACCTTGACCGTCCAACGAGAACCTCTTGTCGTAGTTTGCCCAATGCTCAGTGTAGGCCTCCATTGCACGCCATTCTTCTCGGCAGGGCCTAGGTTTCTTCTAAGAACCCAGGTAGGAACTACATACGTGCCAATAACGGTCACGTTATTTATCACACCGATAATTCAGCCCTCATCAAGCTGTCTCTCAGTTTCCCTCCAGCAACGCCCTAAGCCGAGGTCCGAGTCCCACTAGGTCGCCTTTAGCCTAAGAACGCACTAGCGGCCAGCCTCAAAGCGGCGTGCCGCTTGCGGTTGGCCGCACATCGATTTTTACATGAAACCGCATGATCTCAACGCACTGGCGCACGACTGAGATCATGCGGTTTCATGTAAAAATCGATGTGCGGCCAACCGCAAGCGGCACGCCTCATAATAAACACGTGTATGGAAAGGCGAAATTCAGGTGCCACGCGTGCGGGTCAACGAAATCCGTATGACTCTAAAAACACCCTTAGGCTTAAAACGCACTAGCGGCCAGCCGAAATGCGGCGTGCAGTGCCGCAGCCCCAAAACAACCAGAGCGGTTGACGGCTGGCCGCAATTCAGTACGTCGATATCATGCGGTTTCATCGATGCGCGGCCTGCCACAAGCGGCACGCCGAATCTCGGCCAGCCGCTAGTGCGTTTACGGGCTTATTGTTGTTGTTAGTAGTCATGATATTAGTGTAGTACCTATAAGTAGTTAGGCTTAGGTTAAGTATTTTACTTCCCCCCCCCCCCCCCCCATTGGCTGATGAGCCTTCAGGTCTCGCCAATACGTAGAAACGGTCCGCAATTTCATTATCATCATCCTGCCCTTATCCCAACTTATTTAGGGTCGGCGCAGCATGTTTTTCTTCCATACATCTTTCTTAGCCGCCATCTCAGTAGTCACCTTCTTTCTAGTCATATCATCTTTTACATTATCCATCCATCACTTCTTTGGATCTCCTCTACTCTTATAACCATCCACATTCATATTCAAAACTTTCTTCACAACATGTTCCCCATTCCTACGCATCACATGCCCATACCACAGTGTACCTACTTACTACATACAGTGGGTCAACGCCCATACATTTGACAGGTCCTATGAAATGTCAAAATTGTGTAGGGGCGGAGGTTATGTCCCGAGTATGCAGTATGGCTACTCGGGACATAACCTCCGCTCCTTCACCCCGCAACCCCCCGCACGATTGCTCTGTGACAATGTTCTACGTTGACCGACTGTAAGGAGTAAGATATAGTTAGACTGTGCCCATACCATAACAACCGGTTTCCACACAATTTCCCAGACAACGGCGCCACTTTCAGACTTCCTCTTACACACTCATTTCTAATTCTATCGATTCGCGTAAATAATAAAAATATGTGACTGTATTTCCAAGTACCTACATTCCTACGGTTTTTCCCGCTTATCTAAAATCGTTAAATAAATGTAAATTTATAGGTACTTATCAGATTAATTGAACACGCAAGTCCAATGATACTTGTAGGTCAAGTAAGGTCTAAGTCACAGTTTAACCACAGATTAAAAAGGAGTTAGGATTAACGAACTGCCTTTTAAGTCCTACCATAATAATTATATGCTACAGGTACAGGGATACTATGTCCTCTTAAAGCAGGACAGAAGTTGCCTGGAAATTGAACTGCCCTGCTTTTTTGTACTATGACATCGTTAGAACAGGCCTGCGGCAGGCCTGCTACGTTGACGTTTACGAAATCCGTTCTCCTTTTTTTTTGTATAGACTTTTCGTACCATGAACAAGCATTACCGTTCAATTTGGTTCAATAGTCGTTCACCTTTAGTACTGTCATGGTACGATTTTTAGCGATTCAGAAGCAGGCCTGCTTTTGAACGGAAGTTGCCTGGCTGGTATTTGAACGTTTTCATAAGAGGTCATAGTAAGCCCCCTAAAGCTGCTTTGCACCTTTCGAATTCATGTGCGGATCAGAATTTGATTATCATTTGTGTTAATGGTGAAGGAAAAAGATCGCGAGGAAACATGCAACACCCGAGAGGGCTCCATAAAGTTCTCGTTGGTGTGTGTAGTCTGACAGGCCAGCGTCGTGGATTAAGGCCTTAACGCTTCTCATTCTGAGAAGAGGTTGTGCCAGACAGATATGGCCTGATTATGTTACGTTATGTTAGGGCTTGATTTAAGGTTTTAGCCGCTTCTAGGCCGATAACATAGCCCCTCCACATTTGTATTGAAACATCTTTGGGGGGTTGAGTGAGTACAAATCTCTGAACTTTTGTAGGTCTAACTGGGTTTTTACTATATGAAATTCCCCTTACAAAACATTTTCTTCAGTCTCCTATTTCGTCGCGCCCTTGAGAATCATTTTTTTTTCGTCGGAGAATCTTCATGTTTACCGCCGCCGTTATGCCGCACTCTTACCGGCTAAAAACCCACGGAGTTCCTCCTCCTGACCTTTGGCCGGGGTCGCGGGACTCGCAGCTGCATGCACCGCGACCCCGGCAGCCCTCGGTCCGCCAGCCTCTGGTAAACCTCTTTCTGTGGGACCTTCCCCCACGTCCTCCTGAAAGGTGCGCGCGGAACACGGCGCGCCACTTTCTCGGGCTTGTTACTGGTTGGGCGACGGATGCCCTTTAAAAACCTGGCGCGCAAGCCATAGGCCCTAGGCTGAAAGCCTGAGACTTCAGCCTATTTAGCCTTTAGGGTAAATCAGGCTCTGAGATGGATTGTGAGACAAAAGTCACGATATTTGAATCACGATTTCAGGAGGCATACTCCGATAATCGAACTGGGTACGAAGTTTCCGCTGACGGATCACCAACCACGAAAGTCTTTGGATGATTGGCTTGTGCACTTGTCCGTCTTTACTCGGATCGGTGCGGCGCAGTTTAGGGTAGCTCTCTTTGAAACTACACGCCCCGCCCGCTCATGAATAATACTGATCGCGGACGCAGTGCACAAGCATAAACACGTTTTTCATTATTGTCATCTCGGACCGGAAAAACGTTCCGGAATGGAGAAAAGTAAAATGTCTACAAACTAGTAGTAATAGTGCACAAACTAGTATACATATACATTTATGGCGTGCCACCAGTGGCGTGCACAGAGATTTCAGACAGGGTATGCAGAAAAAAAAAGCTGGGTTCGTCATGACCACGGAATGCTAATTCAGGTTTACCTAGAAAACAAACTACATCAATCAACCGTTTGAAGATGTTTCTATTTCTGTCATCTTTCACGTTGTGCCTTTCAATATTTAACTAGGTAGGTATAACTGGCTATTCAAACTAGTCTCTATTCTACCTTTACCAAAAGTTTGGAACTTTTAAGCAGGATTCTAGACGTTTTTCTGAAGAATCGTGCTTAGCAGCCGCTTTGTGGAAATTATTTAAATCTGAGTATCCACTAGGTCCAAACATTATTTTTAACTTGATTTATAAACAAAATGCAAGGGAAACAATACAATGTATTTGTGTGTACACAACGAGTTAGCCAGTAACAGTCAGCATAAAACATTTTATGAAAATAACTAGTATTTATTACCTTTTCTTTGAGTTAAATCCAACCCGGGTACACACCTTCCCTTTGCAATCAATTTAACTGTTTCCTCAAAAGATAACGTGAAAACGCGGCCGATTTTAATTTATCTAATACACACATTTCGCCAGCACAGGTCTCACAGGTATAATTTTCCATTTTTACAATAAACTTACTAAATAATTAATCGACAGTCAATCACTTGCGCCAAAAAAACAATAAGGCGAAAAAACTTTGCAATTTAATACGTTACGAACTAATTCATACGAACGAATGATAGAGGTGTAACTAATATATTCATAATAGGTACAGGTATTATAATACAAGCCACGTATATTAATATTAGGATACGCGAATATAAAGTAATAGGTTACCAGGTATTAGTCAAATATTAGGGACGCGTAATAGCGACGAGGATATAATCTGTGCGACTCACCTCGCTCGCTAGTCTATTACCTACTAGGTATTTGCCGACCGACCGCCGCCGCGCCACCGTCATCTCACTCACTCGCTCGCCGACGAGTGTGCGAGATGACAAGACTCGCCTAACCGACTCTAGGCGGGCGAGTGAGCGAGATGACCGCTTGCTTGTCGAATTATGCACTGTGATTAAATTTTCCTTCATACTTTAACAGTGTAAAAGTATGAAGGAAAATTTAATCACAGTTTTACTTCTGTAATAGGCAATGATATTATAAGTTATAATATCATTGGTAATAGGCATATTTCATATTCAGAGAATAAAAGCAGATATCAATATTAGATTGAGTAGCTAATAATGAATCTGTTCACTAATATTTGACTAATACCCAGTAATAGGTATGGTATCATAATATGCGTTAACTAATATATTCAATAATATGATTACTTAAAAATGACCCTAATATAACATCTCTAGAATGAATCATTTGGTTAATCCGACTAAAATAAGTCGACCCTCTGCAATCAACAATTCAGCGGTGCTTTTACGTGTTCTCAATTTGGACGGTTTACAATGTAAGCTATGCCTCTAAAACTCCAACACGCGCAAACATTTTCACGCACACAGTCACACTCTTTGCTGCGTACTACACGAGATGCGTTGTATGAAGAATAAGCAAGGCGTCGTACAGCTTATGCTCACGAGGTGCGCGGGGGCGCTAATGTTCGCCGCCATCGAGTTAGTTTCAAAATAAAGTAATAGATGGCGCGTAACAAAATAAAGTAATAGATGGCGCGTAACAAAATAAAGTAATAGATGGCGCGTAAGCTAAATTACCACGATTTTTTTGAATTATAGTTATTTATCATTTAGAGGGGCATGTTTGTATGTATGGAACTACAGGGTATGCAGAGCTTATTTGCATGTATGGAGTGCACGCCACTGCGTGCCACATCGGACCGTAAAAAATCGGACTGCCGGACAGTAAAATTCTTTGTAGTGCACAAACGCCCTTTCGGATCCGACGAACGATTCGATTTGATTTTGTCTTTCGTTCACCCTACTCTCAAATGTTATATGACATCTAGAAGTTCGTTGTTGACATTAAATATGTACTTCGAATGTATTATTTTATAAGTTCGATATTCGTCGTTGTTTCGTTTCGATCCGACATCGACGTTCGTTTTTCGGAGTTCCCTTGAATCATGATACTTATTGAGCATCTAGATCAATGTATTGATTGAGCATTCTGTAAAACGACACAACAACATAATCGTTCAGGGGTGATTCTATCATTACAGTTATAGCTAATATCGGTACCGTATGTGAGGATTGCGAGCAAGGTAAACACAGTAAATAAAACCAACATAGACTCTCCACCACTGAGAGTACTTGTATTTGGGTTAGTATTAGTAACATAAACTAGATCACAATATTTTACTTTACACAATTATTACAAGATCATAAATTATGGACAAGCTAGTCAGATATAAAAGGTCAGACTTCTTCAGCTAATCAACACGGAATGCTCCCGCTTCGTCGAATGACCACCGCCTTTATAACCTCGGGTGCGTTGATCCATATCGACGACTACCTTCTTTTGTCAACATTGCCCAGTGCTACCCTCTACCGATAACAAACGTGTACCATGCGCCTATGAATTGAGCTAGATAAGTTCCTTCTCTGTATAAGAAGAGGCATTTGCCCAACACTGGGACAATTATAAGGTATTACAGACCAGTTGGCAGATTATTCAGGTGGTTTGTGAAGAGAGCCAAAGGCTTCACGTACTCTAATGCATAATAAGCGTACTTACCTTAAATTGATGTAAAAATAACAAATACAGAATGTAACACTAATAATGTTGATAAAAGTACTCTGCATTTTTAATTAAATCGCTTATCAGTTCTGTTAACGACGTAAAATAGTGGGTAGTAAATATTTATCAAACTCCTGTACCGTGTCGGTTGCCGTGTGGTAACTCGTCCTTGTTAAAGTAAGTATAATATATTAACTACCTAGTAGCTTTTGCCCGCGGCTTCGCTCTCGTTAATTTAGCTCAAAACAACTCATAACACACTACTAAAGTTTCTATAATAATAAAATTCTATTAGGATTCGAAAGATACGTGGCGCTATGAATTATTCCACTTTGCCCCACCAGTGAGGCAAAGTGGAATAATTCGGCGCTATCTATTATCATGCTTTAGTCACGGCTCATCTTCCGGGCGGAAGATGTCTGGTCCTTTGGAAGGCATACACGGGGACACAGGTCCAACGCGCAGAGGCCCCTTTGAGAACTTTAATCTAAAATGGGGTGGGGCACCAACCGGGGACTATCCACGGCTGCACTATTGGAGTACAGTCATGGACCGTCCCAGGTGGGTGCAAAACTATTGTGAAATATGGTAAAAATAAAACTGGTCTATGGGAGGGGGTGTTAAATGGACTATTTAACTTCTATTGCCGGAAGAAAACGGCGTCTGCCTTTTAAGCTTTAATTTTGAAATATATTGGCAGACGGTGACTCGCCAGCTCACTAGCTGGGCCCCCTGAAAAGCCGCCAGTACATAGGCGAAGGGGGCAACAAACGTGTGAGCGGCTAGGGGTGTAGAGAGGTGTGGCCCCGGTTTCGCCGTCGCGGGTCTAAAAGACCCGGAGTGGGTTTCCCCGCTATTACGCCATTAGACACTTCCACCCCCGAGCATATAGCTCTGGCGGCCCCCCTCTGGCCGGCCGATAAAGGCAAGCCAGAGTTGAGAATCCTGCGGGCACTCTTGGGGTTCCACTCCAGCCAGCCAATAAAGGCAAACTGGAGACGAGGCCCTGACCGACTCTCTGAGGCAATAAGGTACGCAGTGTCGCCACTCACCAACAGCTCGCCACAAGCTGTCCTGCGGTTTGTAGGCTTTTCAGTAGACCTCATGATACATTTTTTATTATATGATGGGGTTGTTGAAAGCTAGTCTAATGTTCCCTCCGGTTTCTGTACACCTGACGACGTATATGCAATGATTGGTTAAGTGGTTTAGGCGTGAAAAGGTAACAAATAAACAAACTTACTTTCGCATTTATAATATTAGTTAAGATTACATGTATAGATTAGGATAGTTAGGATTACTTAGGATACAAGGTTAGTCGGAAAGGGGTTCTAATCCACGGGCCACGTATAGTATCACTGATGACTGTTTTAAAGCAAGTGTTACAATTTCAAAATTCGATCTTTTTTATTTCCATGAAAAATTAATTCTATTTTTGTTTTTTTTTAAACAAACATCCCTGTTTTAGTTACCTACGAGTACTCCAGAAAATGGAGCTTCTAATTCGTTACCCCAAATATGATCTAAAATGTAAACACAGCTAATCGTAGCTGAGGATAGATACACTTTAGCTAATTTTTATGTAATTTTTGAATAGCTATTTCTCTTATACTATTGACTTTTGGGGAAAGTTGTAAAACAAAAGTTATTCATTATTATGGGTAGGTACTTGCATGGGGGTAGGGATGCATGAAAAGAGCCTCCACGAGTGACGATACTACAGTACGTCCGGCGCACCCTGGGCAGTCAGCCTCGCTACCATCCTTGCTGACTGGCTAATCTTTTCACCACGGCATGAGCTACGCTTGTATAGCTCGTGCTGACACGATAGAAGAAGAAGAAGGTAGGTACTTGAACCCCCTTTCGGATTAGTACCCCTTTTCCGACTAACCTTGTATAAGGTGTAAACGACTTCGTGTTATTCCTTGAAACCACATGATCTATTACTGAAAAAGATACACATAGAACACAGTAAGGGGTTTAGCTTGACTAAAGATAAAAATAAAAAAAATCTTGCGGATCTAAACCATCTAATAAGTTTTCAATAAACAAAAAAATGTTTTATGTGATACAACATTTCGAGATGACATTCATCATCATTCAGCCGAATGACGTCCACTGCTGGACATAGGCCTACCCCAAACAATGTTGGGGGGGTTCGCCATAAATCGCCACGCAGGCGGGTTGTCGATCGCAGTATGGTTGTTAAAGTACTCAGAGAACGCTGCTGCCCATCCTCTAGTGAATCACTTAGTCGCCTTTTACGACACCCATGGAAAGAGATGGGGTAGTGCTATTCTTTACGTCCGGCACCACACGGACGATTACGTCCGATGTCATTCATAAATGAATAAAACCGCGGCGACACAGCTGGCGGGCACGACGAGCGCGATATCGCTCCGCGCAGTCAGTTAAGTCGGGGGGTTAAAATGACTGAAACAGAACACTATGCTTTTCTTTTGAATTTTTTAATGTGGGATTTCTTTTTGGTAGCCCTTGCACAGGTACTAACTAATGCCCTAGAAAAGAGTAAAGACATAATTCCAATTTCGTGGAAGTCTAGAAAATACACCCGGTCGCGGGTTGAGTAGGTACTAGGTACTACATATAAATTGGTGTTGAACGTGTAATCAGTACCTAAATACAACGCTCTATATTATCATGGCACACGAAGGCAATTTCGTTGAAATTCAATGACGTGTCTTACAAGCTGAAAGCCTGACGGTGTGTGCCGCCCCCATGATGAAATCTTTATTCTACATGACTCATGTACAGGGGCGTAACAATGGAAAATGGAGCCTAGGCCGAACATCGAAATTGCGCTCTTCCGTAAGTTATCTAAATAAATAAAAAGAAAAGTCCTGACTGACTGACTGACTCATCAACGCCCAGCCCAAACCCTTGGACCTAGAAAGCTGAAATTTTGCACAGAGGTTCCCTTTATAATGTAGACAAAGAATAACGAAGGATTTTTCGAAATTCAACCCCTAAGGGAGTTAAATAGGGGATGAAAGTTTGTACGGAAGATCGTCACTTAACGCAAAAGCTAGTACAAAATAAACAATTAATACACTAAAAATAGACTCGGAGGTTTTTTTAAAGTCAGGTAATCGTAGGAGTCTCGTGATAATTTGAATGATAATATTGTTGGTTTAATTTGCGAATTTTACGCCTCCCTTTGAATTGCGCCCAGGGCACGAGCCCTACTTGTCCCGCCCTAGGCACGCCACTGTTCATGTATAAGGGCCAAAATACACTTAGCGTATCTTATATGGCGTATTGGTGCTCCCACACTGCTGTTAAAAATGTTTACAAACATTAGTAAACATTTTATAAAGAAACATAAATAAAAAAAATCTATTCAAATATTATCTAAAATCTATTAAATTTATTATTATCCGATATTTTTATCTTTTTCTTACATTTTTAGTCAATGTATTAATGTTAGAAAATGTTTGTAAACATTTTTAACACCAGTGTGGGAGCACCATATCTTACGGTACGTTCACACGGCGTCGTGTGTTTCTCTACCTAATCGGTTTCTTGCAGGATTCGGTTTAGTGCCAACAGTATTTCAATACATGAGTTCACACATGCATTCAGTTTCAAGACACGGCAAAAAAACCGAATCTTACTGAAGTTGACATCCGATTTGGCGACTACAAACCGATCCGGCCGTACTGCAAAATGTTAGATCCGGTGCAGTGGCATAGCGCATTCAATACATGCGTTCATACGATACAAGCAGGTGTAGATTCGGTTATTTGCCGGATCTTGAAACCGAATACATTACGGGTCGCACAAGCGTGGGAGTGGGTGGGGAGGGACATGGGACGTGTGTTCACACGGGATCCCAATTCGGAGCCGTCGTATACGGCAATGCAAGATGTGCCGTGTGAACACAACATTCGGTTTTTCCAGATCCGATGAAAATAAGATTCGGCAAAACGTGACTCCGTGTGAACGTAGCGTTACGCAGTAATGCGAGCGAACTATACCTAGGTCTAGCGGTTAGACCTATAGTTTGACATCTCTAAAAATGTTCTGTCCCTTTCTTAATTTGCCTGTTAATAAAAGATACCCATATTTTTAGTCAACTTTAATTGGTATGCGATTGTGGTTGTATGTGATTTCTTCTTTCTCCTAGCCTTTTCCCAACTATGTTATTGTCAGCTTCTAATCTAACCAGATGCAGCTAATACCAGTATTTTACACGGAGCGACTGCCATCAGACCTTCGCAGCCCAGTTACTGGGTAATAATACCTACATCCTAAGAGCGTTTGTCCACAGCCGCCGTCACCGAAAAACGAGATTATTTCGGACCGGGTTCGGAACGACGTGACGGCGATCGTGTGTCTACAAATGATGATGTGTGATTCTTACTACAAAAATCCGTACACCGGCCCCGTTAATCTCGGATGTAGTGGACAAGAGCAGACGCGTTTTGTATTGCCGGCATTTCGGTCCGTCACGATCTCGGCCGAGTTCTAGCGGTAGCGCCGATTTACTGACAATCTCGGTGGCCGAGATGACGGCGCTCGGATGACGGACGTGCGGTGGACACGCAGGCATAGTAATGTATGTACCGCTACTTCGGCAACGTCATCTCATTCTTGGTGACGGCGGCGATAGACACCTTAGGGTTAGAGCAGTTGTCAGACTTTCGGGCTTCTGAATACCCGTAACGCCTGTCAGTATTCGTAAGACCCCTAGCTCTCCGAGGCACGGGGATGTCTCGATGTGTAACGAGGAGTCACTCATCCACGGATTGACCACGGCAAGCGCAGCTTAGGGTCGCTTGTACACGCTAAGAAATTTCACCGTGTCTGCTGCAGATAGGACCAATTTATCATGTACACGACAAGAATTTTGTCGGATCTAGGCACGAAAACTTCTCGTGTCTACTGCAGACAAGACGAATAGGAACGTGTAAACGTTAAGATTGTTTTCGGGCAGTCGTGTGTCTACGTCCATGCAAACAAACGTACAAAAACTATCTGAACCACCTTACCCTGCCCCGCCCCCCACCGCATCGCAGCAACGTTCACGCGTCGTGTCTAGCGCAGGCAAGATTTTTTTCTTAATCAGCGCCGAAGTAGTGTACACAGTTCGTGTGTAGAAACGACACGAATTCTTGCATAGGCCCGGCAACTTTTCTTAGCGTGTACAAGCGGCCTACCCTCGCAAATCGTATGATTCTTGCCTAATGTGTGTGATTTAATTAATCGATATAATTCTAGAACTTTGTGGGTCAAACTCAAACTCAAAACTCGTTTATTCAAAGTAGACTAGTATTACTTAGTTCTTTTTGAACGTCACATTTTGGTAGTTACAATTGACTGCACCCCCAAAGCTCCCACCCTTCACCGCTTCCTAGTGTTTATGCTGTGAAGAAGAAACGGCGCAACAAACTCCCCAGCAACACAGTTCAGTCTGTCAAGTGAATAATTAAATGAGTCTATACACAAAAAAAGTAAAATATTAATTACATTGATTAAATTATGCAAGTTGATGATGGTAAACAAAATATTTACCTAGAACAATTCTGGATGAATTGAAAACAAAAGTAAAAGTATCTAAATATAGATAATTCAACATAACGTAAACATACAATTATATACCTACACTCAATATATATAGACTCTATATATTCCAATACATTATTATTACTACAGTTAATGTGAGAATAATGTAGGTCAATGTCAGTAGTACAAGAATAACAATGAGAAATTGCCTTAATGTTGTCATAGCATGTAAGAGCTGACCAGTCCCGACAGACAGCACCCGTTCACGAGCATGACGAGCGCATCAGCATCGCTTAACTCAACCATATTGTAGGGAACTTAACAACCCAATACACAACGCCACCGTCAGCAGGACATTTTAGTGAGCATGACAGCCTCAACTGCCAGACAACAGTCAGGTTAATGTAGGAATACACAAAAAAAAAACATACTAAGCATGACAATAATGGCTACATGATACTCACATTTTACATTTTGTAATTATTACAATTGTAAATAGCTTGATGCCATGGGCATTACTAAAGAGAAAACTGATACTGCCTATATCAGAATCAAAGAATAAAAGATATATAAAATTATAATACAATATATAATGAGTAGGTAAAAAAAAGATACCTACAGTTAAATGTTAAAAATTAAAAATTTAAGGACCTACGCATGAAGGATTAAACAGCCAATTAAGGAGTGCCAGTGGGTCGCAGTGTGCAGTTGGGAATCGTATTCCAGACATTTTTATCTTCAATGTACTGGTTTATATTGTAATATGCTCTTGACATTAAGACACGCTTTACCAAAGACTTGAATTTCATGTAAGGCAATTCAGTAATACAAGATGGAATTTTATTATAGAACCTAATACTATTCCCCAAAAAAGACTTACTAGTCTTGCAAAGTCTAAAACCAGGAACTACAAGTTTATGCTTATTTCGAGTATTCAAGCTGTGTGTATCACTTTTCTTACTGTAACTCGCTATGTTTTTACGGACGTACAGGATATTTTGGTAAATGTACAAAGATGGTAAAGTAAGTATATTGATCTCCTTAAATCGTTCACGAAGAGACTCTCGAGAGCTTAAGTTATAAATAGCTCGGACTGCTCTTTTTTGCAATATGAAAAGTGTCTCGACATCAGCAGCTGACCCCCACAGTAAAATGCCGTAAGACATAATACTGTGAAAGTACGCAAAATACACCATCCTAGCCGTAGTCACATCAGTAAGCTGTCTTATTCTCCTAACAGCAAAAGCGGCAGAACTGAGTTTACCCGCAGTTGCCTCTATATGAGGCCCCCATTGTAGTTTAGGGTCTATTGTAATCCCTAAAAACACTGTTGAGGGAACAAGATCTAACCTTTTGCCGCCCAGACTTACATTTGCATTAATAGGAGCTACATTTGGTAATGAAAATTTAATGCATTTGGTTTTCTTAGCATTTAAAAGAAGATTGTTGGCAGAAAACCAATTCGAGATTGAATTTAGTGTGTTATTAGGTTCTATAAGATCCCTGTCCTTTCTATTTACTTTAAATATTAATGATGTATCATCAGCGAAAAGAACTATATTTGACAAATTATTGTCTTTCATTATAAATGGAAGGTCATTAATATATACTAGAAACAAGAATGGGCCAAGAATTGATCCTTGGGGTATTCCAATTCTGACTCGCGAGCCTGTAGAGATGACATTATCAACAGCCACCCTTTGTTCCCGATTTGACAAATAGGAAGTCACAAGATCGATGGATCTACCTCGGATTCCGTAGTACTGCAGTTTCAAGGTAAGTGTGCGGTGATCCACACAGTCAAATGCCTTAGAAAGGTCACAGAACACACCCAGAGCATCCTGTTCCCCCTCCCAGGCCCCTAATATGGTTTTAATTAGAGTGGATCCAGCATCCTCTGTAGATCGTCCTCTTGTGAAGCCAAACTGTTTGTCGTGTAATATTCTATGTGTGTTAAAATGTGTAAGCATTTGATTTAAAATTAGCTTTTCAAAAATTTTGCTTAAGGCTGGTAGTATGGATATCGGTCTATAGTTAGACGCGTTATTTGAGCAACCTGCTTTGAAAATGGGTATGATTTTACTGGTTTTCATGAGATCGGGAAATATGCCGTCAATAATACAAGAGTTAAAGATCTCTGCCAGCATTGGGGCGATCTTAGTAATTATTGCCGCCACGGCTTTCGTTGACAAACCCCAAAGGTCCTCTGTTTTTTTTATTGTAATAGTTTTAAAAGTTTTTAATATGTCAGTGTGGGTTACAAATTCGAACTTGAAGTTAGGTACTCGTAAATCTACATTTTCTTTCAAAAAATGTTCTGCTGCTACTGGTGACGATGGAAGATATTTTGTAGTCTCTAAAGGAATATTAGTAAAGAAATTATCTAAGAAATTAGCGACTACAGTCCTGTCTGAAACCAGTTCGTCATTAATTTTTAAACTAATAGTGTTGTCACTAAACCCACGATTGCCAGTTTCAGTATTTATTATTTTCCACGTGGCTTTTATTTTATTATCCGATTTCTTTATTTGATCACTAATGTAAGTAGCTTTTGCCTGTATACAAACTTTTTTGAAAAGTTTAGAGTAATTCCTAACATAAATATGAAAGTCTACATTGGGTGTATACGATTTTTTATCATATAATTCGTATAAGACATTCCTACTTCGTCTTATACCCTTTGTTGCCCAATATAATGGTATTCGTGACTATTGTATATTTGTGAAAATTTACTTAGTTAACGAGGTCCTTGGCCTTGTTTCAGTGGCTTAGGTACCTCACCAGCTTACGATAAAATAATTCTTTACTTTTGTAAACACGTCAGATTTCAGTCGGTAAGGCGATAAGATGCGTGTCAAAAAACTTCTTGAAATGAGTAGTAAAATGGTATGAATTTATGAGGAATTTATTCCTGAAATAGTAGCTTAACATTTTGCTTACCTGTTTACATTGAAAGCAATACCTTAAGCACCAAATCCACTACCAATATTACTGCTCAAGTTGACTGGTGCAACCACCTTTCAAACTTTGGACAGGAAAGCGGCAAGCCGACTTCTCCAAATTTTACGAACAAAGCGAGTACTTGCATAGAATAAATAACTTGGCGGGTTGTACCCTAGGGCCTTGATCAACAGATACAGGACCTTGATTAGGGGCTCCTTATGTAAAAGACACAACAACATAATCGTTCAGGGTTGATTCTATCATTACAGTTATAGCTAATAATGGTATGTCAAGATTGTGAGCAATGTAAATGTAGTAAATAAAACCAACATAGACTCTCCACCACTGAGAGTACTTGTAAGTACACACATCAAAAGTGTCTAGGGATCAACATATATTTTTGCAATAACTTTTCTCCTGATTGATATTAATTAAAATTTTCTTTAAGGATTCATCAAATAAAGTGTTTTCGTTTGTCACAGTAACGATAAACCAAGTCACCTTTGCATTAATAAAGAAATTTGCCATTTTCCTAATAAAGGGATTTTTGACATTTGAACCACTAACACAAAAGTTCGAAAAAAAGACTGAAATAACAGTTTTCTTTAAAATTTTATTGGGTAACTTAAACAATTAATAATCCGTGTTTCTACCGCGAACACTAACAACACAAGAACATCGGTTTGGCATACTCAAAATGAGTTCATCCAAATCACGCTGTGGAATGGCCGCCCATGTTCGTTGCAACAACAAAAAAAGGTCTTCTTGCGACTGGATACCCTCCATATTCGGCAGAGCTCTTCTCTGTAGCATATCCCATGCATGCTCAATCGGGTTCAAGTCTGGCGACTGAGCAGGCCGGGGCAGGACATTGATGTTAGCTGCGGCGAGAGTCTGTCTTACAACTCTTGCGGTGTGCGGTCGTGCATTATCATGCATTAACTGAAATAAGGGACCGATTTGCGCTTGTAGAGGAACGATGACGTCTGATACAATCGTCTCAGCATAAATTTGAGCGTTGAGGTTGCCTCTGATCCAAATCAACTCAGTTCTTCCGCCGATCCAAATACCCGCCCATACCATGATGGTTCCACCACTATAAGGATGGACTTCCTGGCAGGATTTTAATCGCTGTTGGCGTCCAGGGGTTCTCCAGTGTCGTATACGTCTTGTATCCGGTCTCATACCAAAACGAGACTCATCAGAAAAGCACACGAAACGCCATTGTTCTTCTGCCCAATTTCTGTGTCCAAGAGCCCATTGATATCGAATCCTACGATTGTGCATTGCTATAGGTGGTACCCGTAGCGGTCTTCGGGAATGAAGGTTCACTTCATGCAAGCGGTTTCTGACTGTTTGGTCGCTAATTAAGTTCCCTGAAGAGTGATGAAGCCTCACGGCTAACATCATGGCGGTTATTGTTGGAGCTCTTCGAGTTAAGATTTGAATGTATCGGTCTTGTCTTCGTGTGGTGCAGCGATACCGTCCTCCATGGCGCTCAGCCACGGTACCAGTGCTTCGGTAACGTGTCCAAAGTCGACTGATAACACTCTGACTTGTATTCAGAGCTAAAGCCACAGTACGTTGCCGGGAACCAGCTTCTATCATTCCCACGGCTCTGAGCATTTCTTCCCTGCTTAAATGACGTCGCCGCTCCATAATAACGTTGGTTTTAATCAGTACTAGGGAAACAGTAGCACTAATAATGTCTTCAATGCGTTGTATGTTTTTATAGGGAAAATATTGACAGCTGATTTTCATCTTTTACTCGAATTTGATTCACAGTTCCTGATTCAAATTATGAAATGCACCAAAAAGGATCCATATAAATTTATAAAATCATAAATTTATTACAAAGCCACATCTCAATCTCAAGAAATCCGCATAAAAATGCTTGATCCCTAGACACTTTTGATGTGTGTATTTGGGTTAGTATTAGTAACATGAACTAAATCACAATATACTTAATACTTTACACAATTATTACAAGATCATAAAATAAGGACAAGCTAGTCAAACATAAAAGGTCAGACCTCTTCAGCTGATGAACACAGAATGCTCCGCTTCGTCGAATAACCACCGCCTTTATAACATCGGGTAGGTTGATCCATATCGACGAATACCTTCCTTTGTCAACATTGCCCAGTGCTACCCGCTACCGATAACACTTATTCAATCCACAATGCCTCGCCCACTTCCGGTATATTTGTCACGGTATAGGAACCGCAAAAGTGTGCGCAAAATAACTTGAAATTTGCGCAACATATCGCCGATATAAGTAGCGGCAGTTTAGCGACATGTGCCTCTTGTGGATGGGCCATCTACCTCGCCACTTCCCAACTATGTTAGGGTCAACTTCCAGTATAACCAGATGCGGCTGAATAAGGCCTAGTTTCCACCAAATCGGAGAGGAGACGAGAGGAGATGTGTTTTGAATAACCAATCAGATTTCGTTATTTCCACATCTCCTCTCCACTTTGCTTCCGTGGAAATGGATCAAGCGGAGAGGAGAGATGTCTCATTTTTCTATAGAATTTTGTGCCGCGAGCGAGCAAGAGGCGCGGCAGAGCGGAGATGTGTGTAGTCGGACGTCCGGGCGGCAACCGCGCTCGCGCGCCCCTTTCACCGATGCCTTCTCCCGCGCCTAGCACACCCGAACTGATTGATTTCGAGCTCTCACAGCTCACATCTCCGCTACGCACAGCTCACATATCTCCGCTACGCATCTCCTCTCCGCTTTGGTGGAAATAACGTGCCAGCTTCGCAGCACATCTCTCGTCTCCTCTGCTCTCCGCTTTGATGGATACCGGGCCTAACAGCATTTTCCACGGAGCGACTGCCATCAGGGGGGTTACCATGATCTGTTACAGCAGGAATGTTTTAATATTATTCCGACAGTGGGAAAGTGACAGCGCTAGACAGCTCTCTAGCGCTCTCTCTTACCGACTCTCATAATAATATTAAAACATTTCTGCTAAAACAGATCATGGTAACTCCCCAGACCTCCACATTCAAGTTACTGGGCAGTGCCGATATCCTAAGGTTAGACCGGTTGTAAGACTTACGGGCTTCTGACTGCCCGTAACGACTGTCATAGGTATTCGTATAAGGCTTAGCGATAGAAAATAATATTTCATCCATGTCACTATTTCTAAGGCAAGTAAGTACGTTTTCATTCAACAGGTAAGCCGGTGCTGGTGCTAGCGAACAAACAGGACAAGACTGGAGCCCTAGACGACATCGATGTGGTCGACAAATTGAACATAGAACCTTTGGTTAATAAGTGAGTATAATTTATTGATTAAGTATTACAACAGAAGTGTACAGTTATGAGCACCAATATGTATACATGTAGCGAAATTAAAGTGATTTTCTCCCTAAATACCGATTGAATTACGAAATATTTTAAATGCTATATATATTATGCATTCGTAGATACTATGCAAATAATATTTCAAGCTTTCCATCAAAACTCCTTTGTTTATGCAATTTATAATTTCACTACGTGTATACATGTTGGTGCTCGTGACTGTACAGGTACTGGATGACTAATTATCGTCTGTAAAAAAAATTGGTAAAAGTAATTGATGAACGGAGTAGAAGGTTTTGGAAAAGTTTTTTCATTTTCTTGTTCTGAAATTGATACTTCTATGTATAGGTAAGTATAGAAACTCAAATCATACGCAGGTGTTTAAGATTTGAATTTAATCTACAAGGTTAGTCAAAAAGGGAGTACTGATCCGAAAGGGTGTTAAACTACACATAATAATGAATAACTTTTGTTCTACAACTTTTCCCAAAAGTCAATAGTTTAAGAGAAACAGTTGATCAAAAATCTAAAAAAAAATCTCTAATATCTATCTATCCCCAGTTATGATCAGCTGTGTTTACATTTTAGGTCATATTTGGGGTCATGAATTAGAAGCACCATTTTCTGAATTTGTAACTAAAGCAGGGATGAAGAATTTTTGAAAAAACTAAAATAAAAATCATTTTATTTGGAAAAAAAAAATATCGAATTTTTAAATTTTAACACTTGCTTTCAAATAGTCATCAGCGATACTATAAGTGGGCTTCGGATTAGTACCCCCTTTCCGACTAAGGGGTCGTCCATTAATCACGTGAGGCTCGAAAGGGGGGGCAGGGGGTTTGGCAAAAATCACGAAATATCACAAGGGGGGAGGGGGAGTGTAGTAAGATATCACGTGTATTTATTTTTTCGATTTCTAAAAGCGAAAATTGTTATGCCAGTCAAAAACAACCTGCAACCTTTCTACTGGACATTTTTATCATGGTCCTTAATTTCAGAATAAAATTAGATTATAGGCCTACTTTATGCCTAAAAGATAATATTCTAAAAATTTTAAGCTTCTTTTTAGGTACTAAAAATACACGTGATTTTGGGTGGTGGAGGAGGGACTAGTCTTAAACTTCACCGCGTATCACCAAGGGGGAGGTGGTGGGGGGTTACAAATGCTAAAAAAAACATCACGTGATACGGGATAGTGGACGGCCCCTAACCTGGTATTTATTTGCTTCAAAATTTATTTTTATTGATATAGTACGAAAATTTACTTATTTCAAATTAGTAAGTAGTATTTATTGATAGATAGATTACAATACAATAGATTACAACCACCGTTCACCTATTATACCCAATTTTTTTCCAGACGGTAAAAAAGTTGCTGGTATATGTAATATATGTATGTATGGCCTGATTTTTCAATCGTCAGATAACTTTTATCTGGGGAATAAGTTTGACGTTTTGACAGCTTTTGTATAGAAAATATTTCAAACCGTCATATTTATTCCTTGAATAAAATTTATCTGGCGATTGAAAAATCGGCCCTAAGTCTAATTTGGTGGTAACATTAATTGAGGCGACGCTCATGAGGGTACTTTTAATTATTCACAGGGTCACCAGGTGTACGGTTGATTTGATTCGTTTTTATATTGCAGAGCATTAAGTCTTTCCTTGTTAATTAACAGGCTAATAGAAGATTATACAGCGTGTCCCAGAAAGTAGTGTCAAGCGGAAGTCTAAAGGTAGAACATCCTTTGAGGTACCCAAATCACCCCCATGTATGTTCCGCGATTTTTTGTAGTTTTCGAGTTATGAATATTTTTCATGTTTTTTAATCAAACTCTGACTATAACAACATTTTTGATCATAGTGACGTGAATAGTTGAGATACATGAGTCATTTTTTTTTCTAAATTAGCTGATTAGTAATCCTATCGAATGTATAAACATTTGTAACCATAGATGTAACGGATGCGTTACAAAAAAAATATTGAATTGTCATAAAGTTAAATTCCTGCATGTTTCCTAAATCTTTGTGGGTGATTTAAAAATAAATCTCCCTAAACTTTTTTTGTCAGATGTATTTTAAAAACTTATCCATTTTATCAGCTATTTATCCTGTAAATTTCATTGAGCTATCTTTACGACATCATAATAAAAATTTCATTCAAAGCATACAATATCGAAAATTCCAGCTGTAAAAGGGTGAATAAAAAATATGATTAAAACTAACTAATAACGTCTTTTTTAGTAACCTTCGACGCAAAAAGAGGGGTGGTATAAGTTTAACGTGTCTGTCTGTGTGTCTGTCTGTGGCATCGTAGCTCCTAAACGGATTTTGATTTAGTTTTTTCTTTTGTTTGAAAGGTGACTTTATCGAGAGTGTTCTTAGTTATGATTCAAGAAAATCTGTTCAGCCGTTTGAAGATCATCAGCTCTTTTCTGGTTGTTGAAGGGATATGAGCAACTTCTACTGGTCTGATCGATTCGAAATTTACTATCCTGTGACTAGACGCAGAACATACATGGGGGTGATTTGGGTACCTCAAAGGATGTTCTACCTCTGGACTTCCGCTTGACACTACTTTCTGGGACACGCTGTATAATGCTCTGCACTGAACGATTTGGGGTCGTCCATTAATCACGTGATTTTTTTACCTACTTTTTAACCCCCCACCCCCTCCACCTGGTGATACGTGGGGAGGTTTCAGATAGAATAACAGCCCCCCCCTCCCCGCCCACCCAAAAAATAACGTGTAGTATATTAATAAATTTTAAGAATAATGTCTTTATTATACACCTATGATCTAATTTAATTCTGGAAAATTAAGCACTGTGATAAAATGTCCAGACAGTCATTAAGGTTGCAGGTTGTTTCCGACTACATAAAAAAAACGCGCGCTCAACGAAAAAATAAATACATGTGATATCTCACTCCCCCCCCCCCCCCCCCCGTTGTAATATTGCGTGATGTTTCCGGACCCCCTCCTCCCTTTCGACCCTTAGTGATTAATGGACGAATTCTTTGATGTTGTACGAGATGAGGGTTAGGTAAATGCAATTTGAGTTAGTCAGACACTAAACTCTCCAGCCTTTTGTAAATAATCGGGACTCGCTAGAGTAAACTTCTTTCGTCTCATCATAAGTAAGCACTAAGGTGACAGTATATGTGCATTGCTTACAAATGCAGACTTCAGAATGTCCTGACATTCCACAGCCAGCAAAAAGTGCCAAAAGCACGTTATCACCTACATATCTTCAGGGTTACAATTATATCTTCAGCATAACCAAGACGGAATCAAAAATGTTCACCTGCTTATATTATTTCTAATCAACTTTTCCCAGGTTCCGATGCCCAACTCTAGTCGAATCATACAGCGCGTACGGCGAACACCCAAATACCAAGAAGACAAAAATCGATCCAGGACTCCGCAAAGGATACCTATGGCTCCTAAACTATATCGTAAAACGTTACGGAGACATCAACCTCCGTGTCCAAACGGATATACACGCCGACTTAGAAAGACGCAAGCGCATGCTGAACAAGGCTTCAAACACAAATTCACAAACGTTTACTGCAGTTAGTGATGACATAGCAACTCAAACAGGCTTCGAAAACCCGAATTACGATCTAGAAAAATCGACTAAACTCGATAACGAAGGCCTGATCATTGTCAAACCGATTCAGACCAACCCTAATAGTGTCGACTCGACTATTACAATCGAGAGTGTTGAAGAATCGGATATGACGAGTGGCGTGAAGCCGAAACTCTCGCCTCTTTTCGGTAGGGCTAGTAACTCTACGGTAGAGACTGTTCGGATAGAGTTGGAGCCTCGGAGTGAGTTTAGGAAATTGTCGCCGATTGTCAGGAACAAGAGTGGCGCGAATCAGCATATCGATTTTAAAAATAGGCCGCAGTCGAGTCCTACTTACAACAAGAAGCACATTAAGGTATTAATATTTTAGTTTGATTTCAGTTCTTAGTCAACTGTAGTCGTTTCTAAGAATCACTAATTACTAGAGTAGCGTGGCACGTGTCATGGTTCTGGAGTTTGCCTTCAGACCTTTTATGAATCTCTCTATCACTCAAAGTTTTGCTGGTAGAACAAATTTTTGAGTTAAGCTCACTTTTGTACATGACTGTTACTAAATTGTATTTTGCAATTTTCTCGTGTTTAATATCTCTATTAAAGTTTTTAATCGTAACTTCTCTAAATATGAAATATTCTCTAAAAATATTTTCATTCTACAAAACAATCACATCAGGAGTGATTTATAATGAGCCAAGGTATCTAAAAAAACCTCGGATCAAAACTTCCAAGTTTGATCGCTATGTCCATAATTCTGTCAATTGGTACCAGTGTGCGACGTGACACATGTTAATATCATTAGGATTAGCGCACACCGACGGAGTAGCGGCAAAGCGACTAATTTAGTAAACAATTGGAATTTAACCTAATTTTATTCTACATAGGACTGGAATTGTAATAGCGAAATAAAATCACACTGTCGGACTTGTTTTGCGTCATGTTCGCTCGCTTAGTTCAAATCAAATCAAAAATTTTTATTTCACATAAACCAATACAGGCGCTTATGAAAAGTCGAATTTAGGTGCACGGTTCCAATTAGTCGTTTCCTATGGAGAAGAGCCGGCAAGAAACTCCATGGTTACTCTTTTAAAAAAAAGGGATATCTTTTACAATTTCAGTGAATACAGTAGGTACTATGAGAGAGAACAATGTAGTCTTGACCACAGACCTTGGAGTATAGTACCAAGTCTTGAGTACAAAATTTAACCAAAAAGGGGAAAAGAAAAAAAATTGAAGAAGAAAAAAAAATACAATGTGAATAATAGTAATTTACACAATTATATGTATAGGCAAGTCCACAAAGTTCTCACATTTACAAAAAATAAAATGAAGCTAAATTATATAAAACAATTGACATACTTAAATGTCATCGTAACTTAGACAAAGAATCATTATAGAGTAAGATAAAAGATATCTTGAGAGTAATGATAGCAATAAAAATAAAAAATAAATAATCATAATTGAGGATTGTTAATGGACAGACACATACGTCGTTAATGAGGTACCAGGGAAGCCACATGTGCAGGAACTAGAGCCAAACATCTCTGTCCTCGACGTAGTCCTTAATCTTGTAGTATGCTTTTTGAGTGAGGACACGTTTAATATGGGTTTTGAATTTTCCCTCGGTAAGATCTGTTACAGATTTCGGCAGTTTGTTATAAAAACGTACGCCATTGCCCAAAAATGACTTACTAGTTTTGCTTAGTCTAAATTTAGGTATCACAATTTTATGTTTATCCCGTGTATTTTTATCATGAAAATCACTCCTAACATTAAACAAATGCAAATTTTTGCGTACATATAAAATATTTTCTAAGATATAGAGTGACGGCAAAGTGAGTACTTTAATATCATTAAACACGTTTCTAAGGGACTCGCGGGAACCCAGGTTGTAAATGGCACGGATTGCTCTCTTTTGTAAAATAAAAACCGAATCGACGTCAGCTGCCGAGCCCCACAACAGAATGCCGTAGGACATTATGCTGTGGAAATAAGCAAAGTATACTAGCCTAGCTGTAGCCACATCAGTCAGCTGTCTAATTTTCCTAACAGCATATGCAGCAGAACTTAACCTCGCCGACAGGGCAGTAATGTGAGCACCCCACTGCAATTTTGAGTCTAAGTTATACCTAGGAATACGGTTTCATTAATTGTATCAAGTTTGTTGCCATCAAGCATTAAATTTAAACCTACTTGGGGTACATTTGGTAGAGAAAATCTAAGGCATTTTGTTTTATTTGCATTAAGTAATAGATTATTGGCTGTAAACCATTTGGAAAGAACAGTTAGGCTCTCATTGACATGTAAAACGTCCCTATCTTTCCTATCTATTTTAAAAAGTAGTTCGCGTTAGTTGGCCGCAATAGCCCGCTGGGCCAGCGGCTTTGGTGTGTAGAGGCCTTTAAACAGCCGGTGCAAGCGTACTTGGTACTTGGTGAACCTTGCGACCAGTGAACTGCTCTGAACCGCCACTCCGTCGGTGTGAGCTAATCCTCATTCTCCCAAGATCCGTGAAAACTTGTGCGATAGCCGTAAACGGCCTACTATAATGAAGACTTGCATAATGTCCTGTCCTACCTAACCTTTTCCCAACTATGTTGGGGTCAGCTTCGAGTCTAATCAAATACAGCTGAATACCAGTATTTTACACGGAGCGACTGCCATCAGACCTCCGCAACCCAGCGGTGGCGTAGCGTGGGTTTCAGCCGCCCGGGGCGGAGGATAATTTCGTCGCCCTCTATTTAAGTATTTCAATTTATGAGTAAAATATACAGTAATTCTAATGGCTTCTACACATATGCCGCCGGCTTTGTCGCCAGATTTTCCTCCGGCTTATTGCCGTGCGGGTGTAAGTCAATAAGCGTTATACCCGGCGGCCTGGTTAAACACCCGCCGGCAAGCCGCGCGGTAATGCCGGCGGCAAAGCCGGCGGCATTGTGTGTAGGAGCCTTAAGGCCTCTACACACCAAAGCCGCCGGTGCCGGCGGCTTAACCCGGCGGGTTACGCCGCCGGGCTTGTTTTGCGTTATGTTCGCTCGCTTAGTTCGCGTTAGTTGGCCGCCGGCATAACCTGGCGGGTAAAGCCGCCGGGTCGGCGGCTTTGGTGTGTAGAAGCCTTTAAAGAACTTTTCGGCAAGAACAATCATCATTATGTGTATTGTACAGGTTACCAATAAAATATATAAAATACAGCAAGCGTAGGTGCGACAAAAATATGAAGTGATTTTATCGCAAATTCAGAATTTTACAAGATATTATTATTATTCACTGTAAAATTTTGCCGGCCCCTAAAAGTGTCCCCTGGGGCAGGCCGCACCTGCCGCCCCACTTACGCTTCGCCACTGCAACCCAGTTACTGGGCAATGCCAATCTCCTAAGGTTGAACCGGTTGTCAAACTTTCGGGTTTCTGACTACCCGTAACAACAGTCATTGGTATTCTTATTACACCGGGGACCGACTGCTCTCCGAGACTTGAACTTGCATAATACTCTCGCATATACTTACCCAGTTGGAACCCCCAAGCAAGAACACGTCCCTCCAAGTCGAGGATCTACAGACGGACGGCGACCTGGCTGTCTACATCGGCGACCAAACGGTCTACATTGGCGACCAGGACCGGACCTGGGACGGATCGGAGAAGAAGCATAGGGTGTTGGTCAACGATGCTGAGCTGTCGCAGATGCAACGGGAGATTGTGTTGAATGAGAGAGGTTAGTGAATGAAAAATCGTAATAATGCTAACTGTACATTAAATTTTTGGAAAAAAGTAAGTGCAACGCATCTTAGAAACGATACCGGTATCAAAAACATCGTTTTTAGAATGTTTGTCTGTTTGTTTGTTTGAGCTTCACGCCAGGGCGTGTCCCTAAGCACGAAGTCCGTGGTTTCGGCCTTAGTTACGAGCGTTTCCTACTCCCTATCACCTACGGACATACGATTATTTCGGGGCCCGAACTAAGAATGAATGACAACACGATTTGACAGTTGTCCCTACTACCGATGTGTTTTTGCCCGTCCGAAAAGTTGAACTTGACACTTGTTTTGTTCACTTCTACGTTTCGGGCTACTTTCGGATGGGCGATTAACTTCGTTGACGGACTTAGGGAGTAGGCCCCCAGTGCTATTGGACAGATTAATTTGAAAGGATGATGGCCACAAATGTATGGAGTCTGGTACTGGCTCTAATCGGAATGAATGATACACCGTTGGAAAGGTATTTTTGTGTAGATTGTGAATAACCATGGCGCTAGTCCCGATTCACTGTCCGATCGAAGTAATCCTGCTTGAAAGTTTATTAATATTTGTAAAGTTTGTTACATCCTATGAAGTACTCATACTTTTATTGTCATTTTTCTCCATTTTGGCATGGTATTATTATAAAATTATTAATATTTTTCATTATCTAGGTAAATAAATAAAACAAAGGTAAAAAAAGGTAAATAAAACAAGTTCGAAGCAAGTTTTATCATTTATTGTATGTAAGTATACAAGTAGTAGGGTGTAAAAAGACCCATTATACAGCCGAAGTCTACGCACTCTGGACATCAATCAAACTAAATTGCATTGACCAAAAATAATTGCCGGGAAACGACTTTTGTTTTTAGGCATAAAAAAACGTGTCCGAGTTGTTTAATAAATAGATCAACCCTAACTGAAAAAAATACTAAACCGATTTTGTTGTGATTTTCATCCGTTAACTGAATTTTATTTAGCTCAAAATCTGTGCAAATATCATCAAAATCGGTCAAGCTAAACCGGAGATATGATTTTTTTAAATTCTATTTCGAACTAAATATCCAGTATCTTCTGAAGGCTATATTTCAAAACAGACAATTTATACGGGTTTGTTGCTATACTTAGTAGTTTTTTGTACTCTCGAAAAGAGCTATCCAACGATGGTAAATTCATTTTGAATGGACATGAGTAACAAAACGCCCATCATCCTTTGGCAGCTTTTCATAATCAGTCCATTATTGTCCCACTGTTGGGCACGAGGTTTAGTCCAACACACTGGCCTGGTGCGGGTCAGCAGACTACATAGGTACGCCATAGGGAACTTTTTGGAGCCTTCCCAGGTGTGCAGGTTTCCTCATGATGTTTTCCTTCACCGTTAAGCCCGGCCATACACGGGCAGTTCGAGCAGTTAGCCAGTGATAAACATACACGGATAGCTCGAGCAGTCAGTGGACTGCTTGACCGCACGCCGTGCCGCCAATCGCCCGAAGCAGTTGCAACTGCTCGAGCTGTCCGTGTATGTACGTACGTAGAAGGCTGTAGTTTACTATGCAGTCGCAGCTTGAAGCAGTCGATCCTGACTGCTTCAAACTGCCCGTGTATGGCCGGCCTAACGCAAGCGATCGAACTCAGACCTAAAAACGCAACTTTTATTGATTAATATACAAGATTAGTCGGAAACGGGGTACTAATCCGAATGGGTGTTAAAATACCCATTTTAATGAATAATTTTGGTTCTACAACTTTCCCCAAAAGTCAATATTTTAATTAAGAGAAACAGCTGTTCAAAGATTTCATAATAATTACCCTAAAATATATCTATCCTCAGCTACGATCAGCTGTGTTTAAATTTGAGGTCATACTTGGGGTTACGTTGGGGTTAATTAGAAGCTCCATTTTCTGAATTCGTAACTAAAGCAGGGATGAAGAATTTAAAAAAAAAAAACCGGTTAAGTGCGAGTCGGACTCGCGCACGAAGGGTCCCAACTAACATTTTAGCGTTAAGACAAGCTGTAGTGGACCTGTATATCGGTTCTGCTTAGATATTAAAGTGTTAGTGTAGATCTAACGAGAGAGTTATAGAGTGTAATAACACCTTTATATCTTCGATTTTGGCGCAAAATTTTACAGGTAAAGTCTGTATAAACCCTTTAGAGTCGTTCTATATAACCTTTAGTAGGTGTGTTTGAGAGGTGTTACAAGATCGTCGGTTTCCGCTTGAAACTTTATTGCACCTTTATATTGAAGTTAATTGATTCCTTGAGTTACATAAAATATCTATATCGGTGTCAGATAGAATTTGGATCGGTATTTTGATACCTAATAACTCATTTGTAGCGTTTTCGGTGTCAAAAGCAAATAGTAAAAGCTTTAAAGTCTTCAAATTATTTAATTTGTCGAGTTATTATTATCAACATGAGTGCTTCATTTTATCTGGCGGACATTGCAACATTTTCATCACGAAAAGTATTTTTGATTAACAGTATTCTTGAAGTGTAGTTAATTAGATATTAATGCGCTTGCAAGTTTAATGTGATTGTATATTATGTTTCGCATCTCAATTTTGATGCGCCTTAAAAAAAATAAAGATTTTGTGAAAAAAAAGGAAAACAATTAGGTATAAATGCTAATAACCTAAAATAGTTTTTAGACACTCATGTTCAAGTATTGGTTAGTTTTAGTGATTGTATACAAAAACTATGTAAAATAATTCGGAAAATTTAGCTGCTTCGTTACTTAAAAGTGATATTGGATTAATAAATTTTTAGGTTATGTTGACAAGAAGTGACAAAAAATGGCGATTTTTTCTTAAAGCTACAGTCCTCTCTTAAGTCTATTATGACACCCGATGAACTACTACGCCAGTAGTTAAAAGTATTGTGCGGCCTATGGTTGACATAAGAATTACAACTTATTTATCTAACACCAAAACCTTTATATCAGGATCTTACGAAACTGCTATAACTATTTAACCTCTAATTGCCTTTAGTCTAACAGGTGTAAGCTGTATATTAGCGTTATTCAACGCATGCAGAGTTTGGTGTTATTACACTCTTAACTAACTCCGTTGCAGAACCGACGACGTTACTGAAGTTGAAATACAGCCTTACGATATATAAGCAACTCCACTAGAGCAGATTTATAGCATTAAGAATTAGAATGAGTTAATGAAGATCTATATACAGCTTTTAGCGCTGCAGGCCGGTACAAGCTTTAACGTCTTAAGTATAAAAGCAGCTACTGCTACTACACTAACTGTAAAGAAAATACTGCTTCGTTGTTTATAGTTCTAATACATTCTGAAGAGCTAAACGTATTTCATAAGTAAACTGTATCACCTTTAGTGACAACCGAATCCACTATAAATTAATAGTAACACTCTAAGCTTTAAAATGACCTGCAACCAACTCTTAATTGTTTGTTGGGGTTCCGTACCATTATCTACAAAAACGGCAAAAAAATCACGTTTGTTGTATGGGAGCCCCCTTAAATATTTATTCTGTTTTTAGTATTTGTTGATACAGCGGCAACAGAAATACGGGTCTACCTTTTATAGCAGAACTTTTTACGTCATAATATTGTTTTGCATAACAACGGATAGCATAAACTTCATTTCGCAGAAAATCATTTCGCATACACTCAGTTGTCATACATTCAAAACTCATAATTTTGTTAGTCAGAATCATCTTTAGGCATAATGTTTATATCCATAATAATTAAAAAGCAGAAACATCATATCGCAGAAAATTCACAGTCAGAATCGTCTTTTGGCATACATTTTATATCAGCAGGCATGCAACATGCAGCATGCATGCAGCATGCAATCAGGCATGCAACATGCAGCAGGCATGCAGCAGGCATGCAGCATGCAAGCAGGCATGCAACATGCAGCAAACATTGTTTCTGTCACGGCTCCGGCGCTGCGGGGTTTGGGCGGCGCCACGCGAGCTTATCGTCACAGATGGTTTTAACGCTCACCACCGCAGCTTCGGCTTGCTGGCCTGCCTCAGCCGCGGTGGCGGGCCTTCAAACCACCTGCTCCTCAGCTCGCGGGCCTCCCTACTCCTCCGCGCCTACGCGGGTTTAAATTACACTCTAGGGGTAGGGCAGACAAGACTGCGTAAAGTCGGTTTCGCAGCGATTCGTTTCTGCCACAAAATTTTGCTAAATAAATGTTATGCTAAACAAAATTATGCATAATATTAATTATGGCAAAGGTAATTATGCGAAACAAAATTCTGCCAAGATAAAAGTATGCCATTGTAAATTCGGACACGTAAATATTCTGCCAAACAAAAGTTATGCTAAATAATTTTTATGCCTTAAAAATATTCGATTAAATAAGATTATGCCATGTGAGTTATGCCAAATAAAAATCGGAGTATCAAGATTCTGCCAAATAGAAGGAACCCCAGAAATACATCATCTGTGAAAATTTCAACTGTGTTAACTATCACGGTTCATGAGATACAGCCTGGTGACACACGGACGGACAGCGGAGTCTTAGGCTTAAAACGCACTAGCAACCAGCCGCATGCGGCGTGACGCTTGCGGCTGGCTGCATATCGATTTTTACATGAAACCGCATGATCTCAACGCACTGATTTCCGGCCAGCCGTCGTGCGCGAGTGCGTTGAGATCATGCGGTTTCATGTAAAAATCGATGTGCGGACAACCGCAAGCGGCACGCCGTATTGCGGCTGGCCGCTAGTGCATTTTAAGACTTAGTAATAGGGTCCCGTTTTACCCTTTGGGTACGGAACCCTAAAAAACAGTTCCACTTCACTTTAAACACTCATCAATAATACTTTAAGTGGCTCGCGGATCAGTACCCCTTTCCGAATAACTATGTATATATTTTCAGAGTTCAAAAGCAAGACAGCGTTATCAGAAGTGACTCTCCAAGCAGCCACGTTACCGTTAAGTCCGCGACCCGCGTCCGCGTCACAACTCGTGAGGAGACAGCTTGAGCTAAGCGGACAACATAAGCGTCGACTTAGTCTTAGATGTAAGTATTAAAATAAATTATAACGATTATTTGACGCAAACATTACACCATATTTCCAAACAAGAGCAGTTTAAAAGAGCGGGATGGGGAGGGGGGATGGGTGTGGTCACTTTCCTACCGTGCTCCTCCCCTCCCAAATAATCGCCACCGACTATAGAAAAACAGAAACTAACATTAAATTGCCGGCCTAACATCGACCTATTAGAGCAAGAGCCCGTGAACCCCAGACCTTCGTTATTATTTTATAAAAGCTGAAAGTTTGTCAGCGCATGATCCCAACACAGGTAAGAACGATGGACCATTATGATGGTTAATGGGCTATGGCTAATGAGGAAATATCATCTAATCATTACCCAAGCATTATTATAAAAATCAGCTTTCATACTATAACGCAAGTAGAATTATAATTTCATGAATATTTAAGGGTGTCTGGCTGCCACGATGTTAAGTGTCTGGTAATGAATGACGTGATTTTTTATAATATTCTGAAGGTAATACCAAAAAATCACACTTTATTATTTGACGAATTTAGATCGGTATTTTACATACCTTTAGTACCGCTTACCTCCCAAAGCCACGGTAACCCAAACTTCGTAATGGTCCATCGTTCTTACCTGTGTTGGGATCATGCGCTGACAGACTTTCAGCTTTTATAAAATTACGAAGGTATGAGGTTCACGGGCTCTTAGACTATATCATCTACCTACTATTTCAATGAGAGGTCTGGTCTTCTTTTATAAAAGATAACATATTAACTGATAACACTGCGCACCAAGGACGCGCATCGCTTGCGCATGGTAGTGTGGAAGCAAGTCGGTGGCGGCCTCCGCAAACATGCCGGAGGCACTGCAGAAGTGGGACAGCCCCGATACTGCCTTGAACACATTGTTATATTGGATATGATACTTTATGATACTTTTTTTTTTCGTGTGAAACTCCTCATGTATGCCCTTCGCCTGGGGAAGGCAAAGGGTTATGCCGGACTCTTACCGGCTAAAAACCTACGGTGTTCCTTCTTCTGACCCTTGGCCGAGGTCGCGGGATTCGCAGCTGCATGCACCGCGACCCCGGCAGGCCACGGTCCGCCAGCCGCTGGCGGGCCTCTCCTTCCGTGGGGCCTTGCTCCACGTCCTCCTGAGAGGTACGCTCGGAACACATGCGTGCCTTGTTCTCGGGCCTGTTACTGTCGGTCGGGCGACGAGTCCCCTAACTCGCCGCCCGCAGGCCACACACTAGGGTGGCCGGAGATTGTCGCCCGGTGCGTCTGGCGCGGGAAGGGAGAGTGGCAGCCGTCTCTCTCTCCCTCTCCGCTCCCTCTTTGGTCGCCATCACGTCCTCGCAAAATGAGTATGTTGTACCTAGCTTGTGTGTAGTTAGCCCATAGGCTGCACGTGTATGAGAAAGTACATAAAGTTTTAAAACCGTGACCTTCACTTGATTTGAGCTACGTGCAAACCTACGAGCTGTCATATTAGCTCCTTTCGATAGCGCCTCTTTCGATTCTCCTTCTTCTTCGTTCTTAAATAGGTTGCCTATATTTCAGTGGCGAAGGGTGAATTTTCTTAAAAGGGAAGCCGGACCAAAAAATGCTTACCTTGCTCAAGTGTGATGCGTGAATTCCAGTAACTACTCGTTTCGAAAGGGAAGCCGATAGGAATCGAGTTGTATGGAGCCTTTGGCCCCACTACCGAGTTGCCAAGTATAAACAGATGTGTTTGTATTAGTACCAGTTATACTTTATTCTAGTCGTTTCTTTCAGACATGCACCGCAACAAGACAGGTCCTGAGCGCGTCTCCATGTTGTTCTACGAGCCTACCAAAACGCCGCAGCGACACCTGGATAAAGGAGACTTTGAGCACTCCGCTACTATCAATTGATTGTGGTAAATATATATATTATAATAATATTTAATATAAAACTTCGCCTTTCTCAGGGAATTTCTGTTGTGATTAATTTCAATCGTATCTTAGGGATCGTCCATAAGCCACGTAACTTTGTTGAGGAGGTGGGGAGCCCACCCATGTCTACTAGGGTTAAGTATTATTGCAACGTAACACTTTACGTTAGACATGTGTCAGATATATCAAAACGAATTCAAAAACCGATTTCAAACACAAATCGATTCGTATCGATTTCTCTAGAAAATTCGATTTCAAAAATCGACCTTGCTAATCCAAACGATAGCGATCTCTATCACTGAACGAACGAATCCGAATCGACAAATAAAATCAATGGATATCACCAAACGAATCGTGTGTGAATCCAAAATACAAACGCAAACTTATGCCTAGAAAATCGCTTTCTCTCTTTCTAACATAACGGAACTTAGCGGAATAAAAGGGATAGCATGAATTTTGCGATTTAGATTTCGGTTTATCGGTAACGGAAATGATGAAATGCGATCAATATCATCTTTACTGCAAAGTTTTTAGACTATAATTGCGAGATAATATAAATATAATATAAATATGATAATATATAATTGGTTTATGGATTCGTGTTTTTAACTAGAAATAATGTACCTATTGTTTTCGTTTAGATGAAAATCGCACAAATCGTTAGTACCTACTCCTTAGCTAATAAAACGAAATCTAAGTACGCAACCGAATTGGCGAGGTTAGGCGCTACTGAAATCGGATTTCTAAAAACGGATTTTGATATCTGAAATCTGATAAATATCAGTTTGCATTCAAAACCAAAAACGCCCATGTCTACTTTACATTAAACATTAGATAGCGATTTGATTGTAAGTAGTCACTTTGTGACACAAAAGACACAATTAGATTTAAAAAAATGTTTAATGATCTCAAAATGCATGGATTTATGAGAAATGGTAAGTTTCATTTTTTTTTCCAAATTCTTTCGTTTTTAATGTGATACGTTACGCAGGATCAACCTGTATGTATACCTAGTGTTACATGGCCTTCCATTTACACATTTTTTACCCTCGCCCGGTGAGGGTAAAAACGTCAGAAAAAAGTTACGTAGATTATGGACGACCCTTTACAATAATGTTTTATTTTATTTCAGGTAAACGACACTGAAACTAACGCTGACAGTACAATCCTAGACTTATATAATACTGTAGTAATGTTTTATAGTAAGCAAATAATAATATTGTTGACACAGGGTATAGATAATATAGCAAGGTGCTCCTCTTTGAAACTTTACTGAGCAACACACCCCATTAGTTAGATAACCCTTTAGATGTCCGTTAGAATAAAAAATCTATAGGTATATTATGTAAAATGATGTCTATAATTATTATAACGCCATCCGTTACTGGCCCATAGCTGGGTACGTGCCTCTTCTCAAAATAAGAAGAGTTTAGTCTTTATTCTACCTTCCTCCTGATTCTGAACGATTTGATTAGTCAGTTGACGATCGATTCGGTAAGCTATTTTTTTTTCTCTTGTCACGAGAATGGTAGACAGAACGAGGTAGCAAAGGTCGACAACTGCTTATCGAAAATATTCTGGAATCGGGGCACATGAGTAGATAAACGGAACAGAGACAAAGCTTCTTAAGAACGTGCAAAACTGTTACCTATTTTGGTAGGGTTGTCACAATAGTTCAAAACAAATTAAACTAAGCATTTGTTAAATAGTTTTATTATTCAGTATGATAGTGTGGCGACATCTATCACCCCACATGCGAACTATCCTGCATCGAGATATCAACATTCGACAGGCAGATAGTATATACAGGGCGGAATCGTTAAGTGCCAACAGACGATTTTTTCGTCAATTTAAGAGATATTTAAAAAGTTAAGGCTATTATCAAAATTAGGCTATATGGAGAGTAAAATAATATAAATAACTTCAGGAAAAAGAAAAGCCAGATATTGAAAATTTTGTCTTTCGCTCCCTCCATATATTTAGTATGAGAATTTCTTCCAACTGATCATACCAGTCATACCTACTTATTCTCTCTCTTCCTTACTGTTAATATGGCGGCGGATTTAGCCTTACTCGACTTCGGTCTATCTTAGTCATCTTTGTAATAAAGCTTCATATCACCACATTCCTGAGCATTACCTAAATCTAACCCAGGATTTCGAACAGAAAACGGACAGATTTTGTAGTTCCAGACTGCTTACCTACGTAATGCGATAGCCTATTATTTTCATGTTTAATAAATAATAATAGTATTGCAACCAATTTGTTTAACTAATATAAATACGAATAGTTCAACGACAATTTTCCTTATTAAGGCCGTGGCCCCATGTCTACGGTGCGGCGCCGTCCGCCATGAAACGGCGCGGTGCCGCGCCGCAGCACGGCGCCGCGCACGGTGCCGTGTACGGTGCACCGCATGTTAGTTCCGTGGCTGGCGTAAATGTGACATGTCTAAAATTGCAATTTTTCAGGGCGACCATTTTAAAGTTTTAACCTCTTCTGGTAAATCGGTAAATTAGTTTAACGTATATATTTTAGTTATTTTAAAATATACAGAATGTTAACGAATTCGTATAATTCCTTAAAACCATATGATCTGCTACTGGTGTAAATTGTCCCGGCATGGAAATTAGGCAGATTTACAAAAAAAACTTTTTTCTTTATGCGGTACCTATGGCTAAGTGATCGAATCTAAACCACAGGATTCAGTAAAATACAAATGTAAATGACGTCAACATCAAAATCCAAGATGGCGGCTGTGAAATTTTACAAGATAAAATCTTGGATTTTGATTTCGACCTCATTTTCGTCATCATCGCCCCCGAAAACCATGGACACGACACCCATGATGCCTATCTTGTAAAATTTCACAGCTGCCATCTTGGATTTTGATTTCGACCTCATTTTTGTCATCATCGCCCCCGAAAACCATGGACACGACACCCATGATGCATATCTTGTAAAATTTTACAGCCGCCATCTTGGATTTTGATTTCGACCTCATTTTCGTCATCAGCACCCCCGAAAACCACGGAAACGACACCATGATGCATATCTTGTAAAATTTCACAGCTGCCATCTTGGATTTTGATTTCGACCTCATTTTCGCCATCAGCACCCCCGAAAACCACGGAAACGACACCAATGATGCATATCTTGTAAAATTTCACACCTGCCATCTTGGATTTTGATTTCGACCTCATTTTCGTCATCATCGCCCCCGAAAACCATGGACACGACACCCATGATGCATATCTTGTAAAATTTGACAGCTGCCATCTTGGATTTTGATTTCGACCTCATTTTCGTCATCATCGCCCCCGAAAACCATGGACACGACACCCATGATGCATATCTTGTAAAATTTCACAGCCGCCATCTTGGATTTTGACGTTGACCTCATTTTCGTCATCAGCACCCCCGAAAACCACGGAAATGACTGCAATGATGCATGTTTTGTAAAATGTCACAGCCGCCATCTTGGATTTTGACGTTGACGTCATTTACATTTGTATTTTACTGAATCCTGTGGTTTAGATTCGATCACTTAGCCATCGCCGTCACACGGCGGCCGGCACCGCACCGTAGACATGGAGCCACGGCCTTAATGGCGCTAAATACCGTCATCACAAACTTGTGGCTGTATATCAGAACTCCTCTGCCTTCGCTTTGACGGAATAGGCATTCGGTTTTCTTTTTATTAATTAAATAAAAAATCCATAAGAACAACTTTCTTTTTTAATTTGGAACTCACAGCTTTACTCCGTAATAGTTAATGTATGATATATTTTTATTTTTTCAAGTATTATTCATACACACAGTACAATAAAAAACCATTATCAATAATGAAATACCACGTTTTACATTAAAATATTCCAACTAGCAACAAACAACGTGTGTCGCACTAACCCTGAGATTGTCAACTGGCTGTGCCAGCGTAAACCGGTTTTTTTCAATCTCGCCGCGTACGTGACAAGCGGCCAGTGGTCACGCACACATGCCCCGCGTGCTTGTAGTAGTGCAACCGATTTGCGCGGTTGTATGAAGCTTTGTCTCTGTTCCGTTTATCTACTCATGTGATCGGGGGACAGGGGGGTTACCATGATCTGTTAGAGCAGGAATGTTTTAATATTATTCCGAGAGTGGGAAAGTGACAGCGCTAGACAGCTCTCTAGCGCCATCTCTTACCAACTCTCGTAATAATATTAAAACATTCCTGCTATAACAGATCATGGTAACCCCCCTGGCCTGTGCGAGTTGGCGAACTGTACACTAATGTACGCTATGACGTTTTTGTCCCTTAACAATTGTTATGCCAATTAAGGGCCGGTTACCAGCGTCGGATTGCGTTTATCTTCAAAATAAGGACGCTTTCAAATAGGACGGTTGCCTTTGAGCTGCAGCCGTGCCGCAGCGGTGCGGCTGTCGAGCTGCAAACGGGCGGTTGTGTTTTTACTTAGTTGACGCGACGAGAGAGCAGTGTAGTGTTGGGTAGGACACGACTTGAAAAAGAGTTTGTAAGAGTAGCCTCTTTTTTGTTCTGAGCCAGTACAATATACTACTTCAAATGAGGTGAGGCGTACTGAAGCTCGGTGATACGATTGAAGTAACGAGTACGAATACATTTGACGTTACTGCGGCGAGTCGAGTCGCGGTCGCGTAATGTCCACTGACACTGACACACTGACAATGACGTGCTATTGTAGCATGTGCCTCGTTCCCTCTCTGTCTCACCCTACAGTTTACTTACCGAGAGTAACGAGTAATGCGACTACCGCGACATAAAAGTTGAAGTAGTACCTACACTTTTAAATGTCGAGCCGCTCTTACATTTTGACGTCATGTACGGGACAAATGTACTGCCTCTTGTATGTCCTATTCAACACTAGAGCAGTGTGGCGCCCGACCTGCTGCCGTGAGTGCGCGGTACGGACGACGCACTGCTCTCAGGCCGCGTCAACTGTATGAAAAATATGACCGCTCGTTTGCAGCTCGACAGCCGCACCGCTGCGGTACGGCTACAGTCCGGCATCAACCGTCTAATTTGAAAGCGCCCTAAGACGTAAGCGTCTTACACAAAACAGAGAGAGTCGCGCGTCAGAAATTTTCTGATCGTCACATCCACGGCAAACTTACGAATCTTTATGATGGGGTGAACTTACGACTGTGCGTTTATATTAAGTAGATACTTGGAAAAAAAAACATAGATCTGTTGATTGTAACTTTAAAAGGTTACATTTTCAAACCAACCGAACCACAATACCGATATCCCCGTTAAAATATTAATTTTTCAATTAGAAAAATTGCTTCAAACTCTTCCGCGTAAAATGCACCATTTGCAGATTCTTAAGTTTACCGTGGATGTGACGATGTGCGGCCGGGCTTAATCTGACGTTTTAACAGCATTTGTATAGAAATTCTATTGAAACGTCTTAAGGCTGCAGACATCATGTTTCGTCGCATTACGCGTATGCATCGCGCTACATTCAAATATTCCTACGCTGTCACGCGTATTTTAGGCCGTTACGCCGATCGTAATAGGGCTTGAAGTTTAGTGGGCGCGCATTACTGCGCAAGATACGCGACGTAAGATACTCGACGCAACATACGCTAAGTGTATTTTGGCACTAACTTAGACCTCAGATAAATGTTATCAAACGTACCTACCTTAGGGTAATATCTTCCTAGCTTTCGCTGGACAATAGCTAGTACGATATGTCCCTTATTGATCACAATTCCAGCCCTGGGTCTGCCTTGGAAATCGAATCCAGGATAGGAGTCGATAGGTTGTGTATAACTTGACCAATTAGTATGATTGAATTGGTAAAATATACCACGAGGTATAACGTAAAACATTTGTTTCTGAAATATTTCTTAGTCATTCGTGGTTCGTTAGATGGCTGATTATATGAGGATGTTTTTCTAGTATTTTTACTTGTGCCATAGTAAGTTTGTGATGATTCAATCATTCTTTAACATGTCCACGGATGATTTCCACATTTAATTATTACATGAAACTGGTTGGTAATAGCACAGTCTACCTCTACCTTACTCCTTACAGTCGGCCAACGTAGAACATTGTCACAGAGCAATCGTGCGGGGGGTTGCGGGGTGAAGGGGCGGAGGTTATGTCCCGAGTAGCCATACTGCATATTCGGGACATAACCTCCACCCCTACATCATTTTGACATTTCATAGGACCTGTCAAATGTATGGGCGTTGACCCACTGTATGTAGTAAGTAGGTACACACTGTGGTAATAGCTTGAAAGTATTGTTAAAAAATCAGCTACTTGGAAATATGGAAATCAAAGTTATTTAATACTTTAGAGATAATTAATTAAATAAGAAATGTTGTATAACTGAACCTGCCCCACATAGGCTGTAAAAATTTGCCGTTGTTCTTAAATATTAGCCTTTTTAGCTAGTACAGTCAATAGAAAAAGTTAAAAATTTTGGAATGTCCAAATTTATTTTCTCAAGAATTAATTGTTCGTCCATCATAATTATTTGAAGCGTACAGTATGGTTGTTTATAATTGGCAAGTTATCATTCTTAAAACAATTTAAAAGTTTTGAAAAATTATTGTTTTAATTTGATGTTAACGGTACATCTGTACCGTCGTATGGAGATTGTATTGTCGATTTAAAAAATATTCTCGTGAGTACCTACTGTAATATGTTTATACTATTATAAACATTCCCTGTAGAATATACACACATCAAAAAAAGTTTGCGATCACTTTGAAAAATTATGTAGCCTTTTTGAAGCCGAATTTTCTAATCGGGATTCACAGCGATAATTATCATGATAAATATAGATTGATAGTTATCTATATAAATATAAATCAGATGTCAGTTGGACTTTGAATTCGGAATCTTTACATACCTGCAAGGGTATGCTAGTGATCGCAAACTTTTCTTGATGTGTGTAGGCCGTCCTATATTGTAAAGGGAATTGATTAGTGAGAAATGATTAGTGATTGCAAATCGTTGTGTAATATAGATGACTATCCATCTTATTTAATAATCTTCCCAAGTGGATTGAAGGAAAGGGAAGAAATTATTTTCAGTCGAGATCCACACATGACCAAAATATTCTACCTATAAAAAATAATTTATGATTACAAGCATTGACGTTTATATATATACGTCGGACGGGAACTAGTCGTAAAATATGACACGGACATTTGAAGGGTTTGGCTCATGTATACATTTTATACAACATGTAACATTAATAACGCGAATACAAACATCCCAATTAAAACATTCAGTTATAAAGCCGGGTCCGCAGCGTCAATTTTCTAACATGTTATTGTGTTTTTGCTAACAAAACTGTTAGGCCACGCCCCTATTCGGTTATCAAACAATGTTAAGCCAGTCCGCAGCTCCAATTTTGCTAACAAAACTGTTAGGCCACGCCCCTATTCGGTTAGCAAACAATGTTAAGCCGGGTCCGCAGCGCCAATTTTGCTAACAAAACTGTTAGGCCACGCCCCTATTCGGTTAGCAAAAAATGTTAAGCCGGGTCCGCAGCGCCAATTTTGCTAACAAAACTGTTAGGCCACGCCCCTATTCGGTTAGCAAACAATGTTATCCTGTTTGCAAACGAAACACGGCGCAGCGGACCCGGCTTAATACATACCTACACTGAAATTTACTTTTTTGTGCTTAAGTATTATTAACCTTTTGGCCGCCACAGTCATGTATACATGACAAAGCAAAATGTGTCCAGCACGCCACGGTCACGTCACGACTAGATGACAGACCTATAGGAAGAAATCGTAGCTTGGCGCCGAGAGCACGCTTTTGCTTTTTTGACGAGGCGGTCAAAGAGTTAAATAGTGTTTATTTAAGAAAATAGTACCTATTACTTTTCATTGTTAATTGCATTTAAAATTCAGTCTTATTGCCTTCCAATAAGGCTCAATTTTCTTATCTCTACTATTAAGATTGATATGTAAAAATACACACATTAAAAATGTCTGAAATCGATTCAGTAGCCGATTATTAATGCACTACTTTCAGTTTGCATTTACTATGTTCCACGTTGTATAATGTATAGATGAGCCGTATAGTATATTTAGTTATAGATAAAAACAAAAATATATCGAATAGAATAATTTAGTTTTGTATTTTGTGTACTGCAAGATAATATTGATAATAAAAGTTATGTTATGATTATTGTGTTATTATTTTATCTCTTCACAGTTAACGGCAAATTTGTTTTGCGTAAATTCAATGGCGGATCGGATCTTTAGGCAGTTGTCCCACCGCCGGCGAGGAAGCGACTAATGGCCGATTTACACGAGGATAGTTTCTCGAAGCGAGACTCGTTCTGTCGTTGTCTTTCTCTACGATGAAAACAGAGATAGCATGAGACTCGCTTCGAGAAACTATCTCCGTGTAAATGAGCCTTAACTATCGGCTATTTTCTCGCTCAAGAAACGTACAATAGATATAGGTACATTCCGTGTAAACAAAAGAGATGCATGTAAGTATTAATAGTTGATTGCTGACTGTTTACACTGTCTGCGAGGACTCGCTCCATTAGTTTGTCGCTGAGCGACAAGAGCTATCAAAGATAATACTCGCTCAGCGATGCTCGCTTGGCGGTCAGAACTCACGAGAGACCAACCAACGGTCATTTGCGAATAATCGCCCGTCGCACTCGCACACTCACACTTATAGCCCAGCGACACAAAACTATCGGAACTACACACTCGCTTCTCGCTGCTCGCCAACTCGTTGATAGTTTCTAGCTCTACTCGCTTCTCGCTCATCGTTGGCGATGGGACAACTGCCTAAAGGGTCATTTATACGGAGATAGTTTCTCGAAGCGAGACTCATTCTGTCTTCGTCTTTCTCTACGATGAAAACAGAGATAGCATGGGACTCGCTTCGAGAAACTAGCTCCGTGTAAATGAGCCTTTAGGGTCAGCTCACACCGAGACGCGACGATACTGGAAGAAGCCCGTGACTTCGCGCTGCGCCGCGCGCCGCCGCGATACGCATCGCAACGTCGCGAGGCGCATCGTAAAATCTTCGGCAACACGACGCCTCGCTGCGCAGCGAGACGCCGCGCGGCGCAGCGGAATGTGTTTACATTCGCCACGTGCTTCCGCCCCGGCCCGCGTCCACCCTCAAATTCACCATGAATTCTTCTATTTCTCCATAAATTATGCACCAAAATACTCCTGTGTGATGTCTTCCTTTTAATTTTATTTTTGTATTCTTCTTGCTCTGCCTCTTCTGCAAGAAGTCCGATTATTACAAGATCCCAGTCAATCATTATAATTTCACTCGAGCACTCGACCGAACTGCATCAACTCTACACGAAGTCTGGACGGAAATAGTACAGAAAAGTTGCCACGGCGGCTTCGACTGCGCCTCGCGGCGTCGCGCGGCATTGAGAGGCGCAGCGCCGCTCTTGCACGCCGCGCATACCGCTGCGTCGCGATGCATCTCGCTACGCTGCGAGGCGTCACGAGGCGCAGCGCTGCGTGGTGCAACGTATTCTGAATTCTCACAATGAAATGTGTATCTTTTCGTGTAGAAAATAAAGTTGTATTTTGAGTCGCTCTTTTAAAGTATGCGCGCAGCGTCGCGTCTCGGTGTGAGCTGACCCATATGCATAAAATTAGTACAGAGGCGGACTTAATGCCTTTAGACTAAATAAATAGATATAAGGTCCAATCAAAATAGGTGGACAAACTTTTACAGATCACAGTACCTACTCATGAATATGAACAACTTTTACGATGGGACCAACTCTGAAATATAAAAAAATATCAGCTGTTCCATACAAAAGCGCAATACCTACACGATCAAAATGTATGGAAGAGCTGATATTTTTTTTTATATTTCAGAGTTGGTCCCACAGTAAAAGTTGTTCATATTCATGAGTACTGTGATCTGTAAAAGTTTGTCCACCTATTTTGATTGGACCTTATATAGATCTATCTAGTATACTTTTTTTTGCATAGACATTGTTATAAAATTGATTTATAAATGGAGAGGCTCGTGGCTAAATCAGTACATCGTAGATAAAGATGTCTGGCATACGATTCCCTCCTGCACACTGCGACCCTCTGGCACCGTCTAACAGAACAAACGGACATTATTCAAATGCCTACTTATTGTAATTATTTTTTTATTTTTTTGACTCATTAAGTATGTTATTTTATCTTATTTTTTAATCTAATGTTTCCAATTTTGATTGTTTTCTTTTCTTTGACATTTAATTTATTTATTGCTAATATTTGCTTATATTAGTTTGACATTTAATTGCAATTATTAATTATTAATAATATTCTGTTAATACCTACGCAAGGCTGTAAAATGTGAGGACCATGCAGCATCTAGTGTTACGCTTTCATTCTTAATATTTGACTGCCTATTGTCTATCGGTATGAGTCTGTCATGCTCACTGAAATGTCTTGCTGATGGTGGCGTTGTGCATCGGGTCGTTGAGTTCCCTGCAACATGGTTGAGCTGAGCGACGCCGATGCATGCGTCATGCTCGTGAACGGGTGCTGTCTGTTGGGACTGGTCAGCTCGTAACTGCTATGGCAATCGTTTTAAAAGGCTAACTTTCTCATTACTTTTCATGTTGTTAACCACATGTACATTAATCTGCATTGTTCTTACATTACTACAATGAAAATTGTCAAAACATTTACTTTTTTAAAAGAGTGTCTATGGAGTTTCTTGCCGGTTCTTCTCCAAAGGACCTACTACTTGGAACCGAGCCCCTAGTGTTGACCTTTTGAAAGCACCAGGGATCTGGTCTACTTGAAATAAAAACTATTTGACTTTGACTTTGCTAATTAACAACCGCGCGGATCATGACTTCTAAGGTTAAGCTGCGCTTGTCGCGGTCAGTCCGTGGATGGTTGATCATTCTTTACACATCGAGACCCCTACGTGCCTCAGAGGGCACGTCAAACGGTCGGTCCCGGGTGTCATACGAATATCTATGACAGTCGTTACGGGTAGTCACAAGCCCAATAGTCTGACAACCTGTCTATCCTTAGGATATCGGCATTGTCCAGTAACTGGGTTGCCGAGGTCTGATGGTAGTCGCTCCGTGTAAAATACTAGAATTCAGCCGCATCTGGTTAGACTGGAAGCTGACCCCGACTTAATTGGGAAAAGGCTAAGCAGATAGATATACCTCCGGTTTCTGAATTGAGAATTCTAGGTTAAGCACTTATTACACTTGGCTGAATTTAGTCTTCTAAATTCAGAAGCAACTTTACATCCTGACTGGTTATTTAGGATCCTAACCGTCCTAACTCTTATTACACTTTCCTAAATCCTAATTAGGATTCCTAAATTCAGAGTAGTGTAATAAGCCTTTTAGGCAGTACTTAAGTAACAATTGAGTACGGAGTTGTCAAAAAAATGACGGATTTTATAAAGCATTTTTTTGACAACTCCGTACCTACTCAATTACTAATGTATTGCTATACCGAATTCTCAATTCAGAAACCAGAGGACAGTGTTATAAAATTCTGTTGTTTTTTTTAAGGAATAGTTGGAACTTTAATCTCGCTCCGTTCGTTAAATAAAATGCATAAAAAGTGTACAATTGTTTATTTTCACAATAATGTTTATATTCATTATTTTTAATAAATATTTAGATGTTTATGGCAGTGTGTTGTGGTAACATTTTTTAGTTCTTATCTATAAAACTTACAATATTTGCTACGTACGAGTTACATCCCGGGACTTCGCTCACTTCGTTAAAAACATTGCACAAAACGGAAGACAAATTTATTTAAAATAAAATCCAAATATAATAAAGTACTTAATTTTTACAGACAAATAAATAAACCAAAATTTACACACACCGATTAATAAAATTATACTTATATACATTTACATAAATCACGAATAAATTGACCATCAACATTGGATTTTTATTTAATTACAGACTCGTCAATTTATTTTAACTTTAGAAAACATACCTATATAATAGTTACTAATAAATACGCCATATTAATATAACAGATTAAACTAAATACGACACAAATACTTGGACACAACACAATATAAACTAAATAATTGCCTAAGGAATTGCAGATAATTAAAATGGACTGTTTAAATACAACACTTACGTTTTAGCATGGTTTTGAGACCAGAAATACTCAACCTTTTCTTTTGGGCCCCAAACGTAGGGCTTCACGTTGGTCAAGCCGTAAAATGCGACATATATTTGCGGTACCCGCACGTTAGCTTTCAGCTTACACATTTTGAATAAATATATTAAAAATTTCACCTGTGCAGGCGAGGGCAAGTGGAAAAAAATATGATCAAAATATTACAAAATTCAGTGGTGGTCAATTAGGAACGATATTATGCAGGCAGGATCTAGCTGACGCAAACGGAAAGTAAAAAAGGTTGAGTATCACTGTATTTTATTAAATGCTTCTAAAATGATCGACTAGACATTATTTACATAAAGAATTATTAATAAATAAAACATAAAATGTGTTGCACTTTGTTTATAAACCATTTCTAAAGGTTTCTATAAAACCATATTCTAAACATAGGAATACAAAATTGTACTTAAAATTAGTATAAAATGTCGCATTTTCGCGACAGTCGTTGTCGTATAAATGCGACAAGCCCAATAAAGCTATATTTCGCGGTCCTCGGACCGTCCTAGTTTTACATACAATGATTCTATGCTGAGATCACTAAAAAATCTATGTACTTATACTAATAAATGCTATTTATGTATGTACAGATTTACAAAAGAGAGCCTCATCTAAGAGTTACGAATAAAACTTTAATAAATAGACAAAAAATTGAGTTTTAATGAGCATTAAGTGAAAAAGACTCTAAAAATCATCTAAATAACATACGTAAGTCAGACTCTTTTGAGCAAGACGTTATTTTAATAAATAAACAATTTTACAAACAGTCTTGCTTCTACACAGTTAAAGAGATGCGCATATACAGTCAGCATCAAATATATCGGGACGCACAGACTGTTCAAAATGATCTGAACAACTAAGGTAAATTAGACTATATCTCAATGACACAAGGTGTGTTTCAGAATGAACACAGTACACGATAACTGTCATTCTAACAAGAATTTTATGCCGTTGAGATAAAGTTTCATTTCTTTTGTTGTTTAGGTAATTATGAACAGTCTGTTCGTCCCGATATATTTGATGCCGACTGTACCACAAAATTTTTATATTTTTATATCATCTGCGCTTACCTTAAGTCATGTTTCGCTAAAAAGTTCAAATATACATATAAAATTTCGTTTTATATACTAAATAATTTCGTTCGTTTTTATTTTGTGACAATTTTGAATGAAAAAATTCGTCTTGCATCTAAACAAGAAATTAAGGAAGACAAGGAAAGTCGTTTCACCCATTTCTAGCGATATCATCATCGAGCCGAAAGACGTATACTGTTGGACAATGGAACTTGGATCGATGACCCCGATGACCTGATGAAGGTAGCGGGAATCCGCTGGAGGCGAGAAGTACAGGGGCCTAATTCTCCTAAAATAAATCTTGATAAATCACAACCGAACCAAGGCCGAACCATTCATTCAGACCGTTCTAAATTTCAAAAGCTATCAAATTTTGATTGACTGACGGTTGTGGTTCGATTGCGTTTGGCAACAATTTATTTTAGGAGAATTGGGCCCCTGGACCGGTTGATGTGGCGATGTTTGGGGGAGGCCTATGTCCAGCAATGGATGTCTTTCGGCTAGTCATATCATGTCTCCAAAATTAATTACAATTACTTCGTTTTATTTTTTAAACGAAATCGATCAAGAATCGAAGATTTAGACCAACTCTTGCGATATTTACTACCCGCATTCAAGAAAATAGCTACACCTTGAGTTAGTTAGGTACTTCTACATACTATTCATCCGCATTTGGTTGGACTGGAAGCCTATCCCAACATAGTTGGGATAGGCTAGGATTCAATGTTTCGAGCCCTCTATACAAACTACGTTTTATGTTACATTAGCTTTTTCACTTTTTAAGCTAGAGATAAACTTATCCCACATACAGTAAGTACGCGCCAAACTTATTGACCGATCTGAAATACGGCGAGTGGTTGCGTAGTTGCAAAACGTACAGGATGTCCCGAGATTCAACGTCAAGCCGGGAACAAATGATAGTGCAGTTTATGATTTCAGTCGTTTTTTTAATTTCTTCCTTTTCCTGTTTTCAATGTTACCATAAATACAGGGTGTAAAAAGACCCATCACATAGCCGAAATCTACGCACTCTGGACATCAAACTAAATTACTTTGACCAAAAATAATTGCTGGGAAACGACTTTTATTTTGAGGCATAAAAAAACTGTTTTTTTGTAGCGCGCAATATAATGCACGTAACACAAAAACTCTGTTTTTTTGTAGCGCGCAATATAATGCACGTAACCAAAAGTGCTTGTGTGGGTTGTGCAGCGGCTACACAGCTGAGCCAAGGCGGTTGTGTGCGTTTGATGTTCATTACGTTTTTGTAACTTCAAATGCGTAATTTATTATGTAAAATTTAAAATTTTGATAATGTTTGTTTGGAAGAAAGTTTAGTATAATCACTTAGAATTCGTTTCTGGAAAAAGTAAAAAAAAAAAATGTATACTTTGACCTTCAATATCTCCGGAATCAATGATTTCCCGGGTATGGTCTGATAGAAAAAAATGATCCCAATGATGGGTAGAATATGTGGTTTTCGTTATCATTAAGGGTCTTTTTACACCCGATATAATTTTACCTCATAAATCTAACTAATAAAGGTACACAAAAATAAACCATGTATTTGTTCCCGGCTTGACATTGAGTTTCGGGTCAGCCTGTATAGGTTTTGCTACTGCACAACCATTAACATTGGACCAGAGCGGTCAATAAGTGTGGTAATGCATTGCATACGTTGCATTACTGTAGTATGCGATGCATTATTGCAAACATTTTCTATGTAACACGTTGCATTGCGTATGATAAGTGTTTCAAAGTCTTTACTTTCATAGGAAATATATTGTCAGTTTTAAATAACGTGGGATTTAGTTTGTCTCTACCTTTAGTTTCGACAGTCTTAACTCTGGCATTCTATTAATTATTAGTAAGAAAGAAAAGGAATGTAATTTTATGAAATGCAAAGAATACTAACATGTTAACATTAATAAATACTTGTTAAGTTCAGTTAGTATCATGGCACATAATGGCAAATTTTCAACATCTGTTACTTATGATTATTTACGGTTTACTCACGTGCATTTTTCGGGATTGCCCGACTAGTTTCGGACCCAAACGGAGCCCTTAATCATAAGCTGAACACGCGGCGAGGTCGCGAGTCTAACTAGTCGGGCAATCCCGAAAAATGCGCGTAAGTAAACCGTAACTAATCATAAATATAAACGTGCATCACGAAAGTTTGTTACTTCTTTCAAGTATTGGTTAGGTTTTATTGTTCATTCGATACAGGGCCGCATAGGATTCATCTGCAGAGAATTGGCTCGCACCACGAAAAAATAATAAAAAGATAGCTGGTTTGGACTGCTGAAAGCGGAAGGCCGGGTGATGTAGCGCAATTTGGGAGGCATATGTCCTGCGATACCTTTTAAATTGGAAAACTGCTCTATAAACGAATTTAGCAGGGTAATTTTACCCCCGCCCGTTTAGAGCCCGCATCACAAGTTAGTCTAGAGGTCTATAAATACCCGTCGCCCGACCAGTAACAGGCCCGAGAAGGCAGCGCGCCGAGTTCTGCGCGCGACTCTCACGAGGACGTCGGGCAAGGCCCCATAGAAGGAGAGGTCCGCCAGGGGCTGGCGGACCGAGGCCTGTCGAGGTTGCGGTGCATGCAGTTGCGAATTCCGCGACACCGGCCGAGGGTCAGGAGAAAGAACACCGTGGGTTTTTAGCGGTAAGAGTCAGGCATAACCCTCCGCCTTCCCCGGGCGAAGGGTATCCACGAGGATTTTCCCACGATAAAAAAGGGGTCTTTAGATTTAGATGGTCTTTAGACTATGGATTAGTCAGGAGCGAGAGTGCGTGGGAAGCCGTCGCCTCTTTTTGCGAGGTGGTGATGGCGACCAAGGAGGAAGCGGAGAGAGAGAGAGAAAGACGACGGTCACTCTCCCTTCCCGCGCACGACGCACCGATCTGTGGCCACCGTAGTGTGTCCTGCGGGCGGCGGGGTAGGGGACCCGTCGCCCGATCAGTAACAGGCCCGAGAAGGCAGCGCGCCTCTCACGAGGACGTCGGGCAAGGTCCCACAGAAGAAGAGGTCCACCAGGGGCTGGCGGACCGAGACCTGTCGGGGTTGAGGTGCATGCAGCTGCGACTCCCGCAACCCCGACCAAGGGTCAGGAGAAGGAACACCGTGGATTTTTAGCTGGTAAGTCCACTCGGTCTTCCCCGGGGGGAGGGAATCCATCAGGATATTCCCACGATAAAAAGGGGGTCTGCAGATCCTAATTGCGGCCCTGATTCGATGTTAAAAGTAGTCTAGTAAGGTGTAGTCATACAGTTATCTGACTGAAACAATTTGTATAAAGATCTATCTCTCCCAATTATTTTGCACGACTTTTTCAATTAGCAGCTAATTTGAGCGATACATATAGCACAGAATATGACTAAAACAGTTAACTCATGGCATCGAAAACTAGTGGGAAGAATAAATAATGGCAATCTCAAAGTAATTATACGTTAATCACTTACAAATTATTTTCTAACATTTTCCCCCTTATTACAAAAGATGGTCTAAGAAAAACCTAGGTTTTAAAATAGCCCCGTCTCTTTTTGTTATATGACATAAGTGATGGGTATATTTTAAACCTGGGTTTACCTTAGTCTTGGTTTAAACCATCTTTTGTAATAAGGGGGAGGTTTAATTGATACTATGGTTGAATAAGTCCGTTCTCGATATTGATTTGCTCTAAAAAAAACTGTTTTCCTTACAGCAGGTAGCATTTTCTATTTCCAAAGTCTGGACTGTACACGAATTCGTGTACAGTCCGCTCGGCCTCGCGCTGAATTTTGCATTTGTGTGAGAATGAATGCAGACCCGTCCTTTGCTTGGTTTAAACCGGTTTATACTGCTTTTTGGCAATCGATTCTATGTGCACTCACACAAATGCAAAGCTCAGCTTACGCCGCGCCAGTTGTAATTCCTTAGAACCGCGTGATCTGCTGGTGGCACTAATTGACCCTGCATGGGAGTAGTAAAGATGAAACAAAAAAAAAAACAAGAATTAAATATGGTGTTCTGTTTTTGAGTCATTTTAGCGCCCCGAGTTAACTGACTGTACGGAGCGATATCGCGCTATACCCTTTTCACCATAAGTTGATTAGTGACGTATCTCTACAAAACGTTACCATACAAAGAATATCAAATATTTTAAAAAAAACAAAGCATTGATTATAGCTATTTTACGGTTTTTGATGATGTCGTTTACGTTTTTTCGATAGCAGTCTCCTTACGGCTACAATGTACGAAATGACCGAGCTGTCAGAACTCATCTTTGAGTGAACAGAATATAGTCGTGACCACCAGCTGTTTTGCCGTGCTTGAATTCATATATCGAAATGTTCTATCAGAGAAAAAGGGAAATAAGCAAAAAAAAGTCCCAATTTTTTTTATTAAGGTGTTTTTGATAAAAATATGATCACTCATCGCTACGAAAAGAAATAAAAGTTTTCTTTTTATAGCTGAAAAATATCGAGAACAGAGTAGTATCGGTACTATAGTATAAATTAACCCTATCTTACGATACCAAACTATTTTAACCATAATATTTTACCTAGAACTTTGCCTAATCGAATCATCATCAGCAAAACTAGCCCTATTCCGTCTCTCACACCGTTTCTGATGCTGCCTTATAAACGCACTCAATCTATTCAGAAGAAACTGCTTATCATGACCTTCTAACACTAACTGATTCTTCAGAACTGTGACCATATGCCTATTAGCGGCTGCAACAGCCCAATAATAATACAAAAAGAATAATAAGACAGCAAATGCTGGTACAGCGAACGTAGAAGTTCCCATTCTGAAGATAAATTCTCTGATAATATAAGGGAACCCGTCGAAAGTCTGCACGACAAACTCCCAGACATTATTATAGCCGCGGTATGGCCCACAATTTATTGAAGGGAATATTTCTGCAACGGAATAAGCAACCGGAGCGATTGACGCTATAAATCCCAGAAGCAACACAGACATAAATAGCGACTTCGATTTCGACGCTTTATACACAACGGGCGAAGGAGTGCAATTAGTAAGACAAGTGAACTTTTTTATGTAAAATATTAAGAAATAAAATATTGTACCGATAATTGGGAGGAAAGGACAGAAGAACGAACCCATCCATATAATTGTTTGTGTGTAAACTATATCTAAAACATGCTTTGGTAGGTAGAAATCCTGTTCACCGATAATTTTGAGGCAACGACTGTTAGTATGCCTAGCAAGGAATGCTCTAGGCAAGTTTATAAAGAACGTAGTAACAAATTGAACGGCGAAGTCTGTTAAAATCAACTTGTATAGTTGTTGTCCTACATATGTCTCCCAGCAGTCAAGTTTTGTCGGATCATCATTATTGTAGGCACACACAAAACCATTATCTCTAACGTACATGTACATTTGACTCAGCAGTACTGCTAAAGATGACAGTCTTAACAATACTGTCCGAAGTAGAGTGATTATCAAAACATGCGCAGGAGTGTAGCTCTCAAACGGTATTAAATAACTAAATATCTCTGGAACTATTAAGTTTAATACTACTATACAAATGAAGGGAAGGAATTCTAGTAATGTATTTTCTAGTTGTCCAAAAAACATTCCGCCTTCCTTATACAATCTCAGAGTAAATTTCTCGGGTTGTGTACTATTAAAATTATCATTCCTAAAATTATCGTTAAATTCATTATTCTGTTCGATTTCTTCGTTTAATAATCTGTCTGTTGAGTAATTAAACGCGAAGTATATGAGGACTCCTGAAGCTATAAGAATTATGAAGACAATTACGTTAACAAGGAGTCTTTTGAAGTATATCAATATTTGTGATTCCCTTGTCCTTAATTGTCTTTCTTCATTATATTTTTCTTCCTCCAAATAACCTTTTATTTCATTACATAACGCTTTATGTTTAATTTTAGCTGATTTGTCGTTTTGAATGCAAAAATCCCAACCACCGAAGACTAAGTTACAATATTTATAAAACTGCCCCTCATTTTCGACTAACCTCTCTTTAAACCCTTTAGCAGCAGTTTTAACTATCGCTATCAAGGATAACAGAACCCAAGATATAGCCACAAGAATATAAGCCATCGGCATATTGAAATAGAGTTCACTATCGAATAAATTACTTATGTTATACGAATAAATTTGATCGGAATACACACCGTAGAACAAAATTGTCCGTTCCATCCAACCAGTACCTTGAATTACATCGAGAAACACGTTGGTATCTGATAAATTCTTCGTCAAATAATAATTAGAACAGCAAATTGTAGAATTTACATCTAAATCATCGCATTGGTACTCTTTTTCCGTTAACAAAGTTTTTGGTAGTATCATGAATAGTAGAATTAGCATCGAAATGGCAATGTTTAGGAATAGCAGCCATCTTAGGAATAGGAAGTATGAGACAACGCCGGTGCCGAACTTGCCTTCTATTTCTCTCATGGGCGACTGCCACAGTTCTAACTTCCCCACTATTTCTGAGAATCGTATTCGGAAGCGATGCCAGACTTTGCGTTGTCGCCATTGCAGTTGTTCGAAGCCTTGGAGACGGAGTTTTGTGGCGTTCTGTGGAGGAAGAAAATGAATGATAAATCTTCACATGCACAAACGCCCAAACCCGGAACAATTTATCTGTAGGCCTTACAAATATTTGTTGCGTGCGGGAATCTAATCCACGACCCGTAGTACAGAAGCTAATCGCTCAGCCACTGCACCAAACGTACCGCTTACAATCAGGGGGCCTACTCCCTAAGTCCGTCAACGAAGTTAGTTGCCCGTCCGAAAGTATCCCGAAACGTAGAAGTGAACAAAACAAGTGTCAAGTTCAACTTTTAGGACGGGCAAAAACACATCGGTAGTAAGGACAACTGTCAAATCGTGTTGTCATTCATTCTTAGTTCGGGCCCCGAAATAATCGTATGTCCGTAGGTAATAGGGAGTAGGAAACGCTCGTAGCTAAGGTCGAAACCACGGACTTCGTGCTTAGCGAGTAGACCCCCAGGTGCGGTTAGGAGCAAATAATAAAAATACTAAATAATACAGAATAAGCTCCAAAGTCTTGAGCATCGGCGCAAAGTTGCTAGTCTATCGGTTTTTTATCGGATACATTTCGGAGAGTGTGCTTCAGATTTGCATGATCTAATACCCCCCTGCCCTTTTTCTATCGGACGGCCAGAAGCACGAAAAAGCGCCATCGGTTCATGGTTGATATACCAAAAACCCGAACGAAGCGCTTTGATTCCACTTTCATTGTGAAAACCGCCAAACAGTGGAATGCGCTGCCCGAGTGTTTCCCGACAGCTACAATCTGGGCGTCTTCAAGTCACGAGTGAATCGGTTTCTTCTGGGCAAGCGTGCTCCATTGTAGACCGCATCATCGCTTAACATCAGGCGGGTTGGCGGTCAAATGCAGGAATAGTACCAAATAAAAAAAAAACTATTTTCAATTCTAGTGTACCTGTAATCTAGCCTTCAGTTCTCTCTTCTGGTTCATGGGTACTGGCATCGCTTTGATCTGCATGATTTCTTCCCATGTTCGTTCCTCGTTCGACAGGTTTTCTGAAAATATTATATTCTGGTTAAAAATGTAATAAAATAGCCCAACGGAGGGGTTGAAGAGAGATCCTTATGTTTCGATCAGTTCATTTCTGGCATGGATTGGCTTAAAACAAATTTTATGAGTTCTAGTGAACAAAACAAAAATATTTGTGCAAGTTATTCGGTAATATTTTGTATTGATGCAACTTTTTTATTAAATAACTAAGGTATACTTTTACTTTTGTCTGTCAAAACAGAATTAATCGTAACATTAAAATTGAATGAAAGAGCCCATTTTTTTATATTCATCTTTGGAAAGTTGTAGGCGAGGGGAACACAGTACAGTGGGCTTATTTCCAAGAAAAGAACAACAGTAACGAATGCACACGTTGAAAAAAAAATCGTATTCGTATTTTTAAATGTTAGATTTGCCTAATCGAGTAACTACACCGCGAAACATCATCTGCCTAGCCTTTTCCCAACTATGTTGGGGTCGGCTTCCAGTCGAACCGGATGCAGCTGAATATCAGTATTTTACATGGAGCGACTGCCTATCAGACCTCCACAACCCAGTAACTAGGTAATACGATACTCTTGGTAAGACTGGTTGTCAGACTTTCTGGCTTCTGACCAACAGTAACGACTGTCAAAGACCTACAAATGACAGCCGGGACCAACGGCTTTACGTGCTTTCCGAGGCACGGAGGAAACTCGCTATGGTAAATGGTCACCCATCCACAGACCAACCTCGGCAAGCGTGGCTTAACCCGGAAGATCGGTCTATGCGGCTGTAATTATTTATCCACGAGCTCCTCGTGGCTAAATAATTACCTACACCGCGAAACGCAAACTATAAAAATTTCACTACGTAGGTATAAACACATATTTTATTAAGGAACCCTAAAACTCACCAATCATTTTAAAAGCTACACAAACCACACAACCCACGTTGTACATTCAACTGTTAAAGTACCTACTACTGATAATGATAATAGCACAAAAACCGTGACCCATTGTTATAACTCGCTAATTAACCCGTTGGAGTTCATTCCCATGAGTTTTCGTAATAGACTACGTAAACTATCAAATTGGATACTAGCCACTAGCTGACGCTACATACATGTAAAGTCAAGTGCAATAAAAACTGAAAAGAGTAAAATAATTAGGTACAACAAGAACATTGTTTATAAAAGGTTAGTCGGAAAGGGGGTACAGATAATAAATAAGGGCTCTTTCAATTTAGACGTTTCGTGTCGGACCGCTGCGGTGCCGAAGCGGTGCGTTTGTCGTATTGCGCACGGACGGTCGCTTGTTTTCATACAAAGCGCGCGGTACGGCAACAGTGCGGCGTCGGCACCGCGAACGCTCGACAACAGGACGGCAACATCGCAAACTCCACGTGTTCTTTTCGCTGTTGAATAGTGCGGTGAATAGACGTGAGAGCTAATTTCATCGAATTTTCATTTATTTTTTTGCATAAAATGGATGATATAAACGTGGAAGAATTTATAAATGAAATTTAAATACGTCCTACTTTAAGGAACTCCAAAAGCGACAAATACAGTAATCGCACGGAAATAAAATAGTTTTTTGCCGCTGAATTTTACTTTTATCTAATTCAAGTAATTCGTGGAAACATTCTATAGCATTCCTAGGTAATTAAAAAAAAATGCTTGGATCTTGTTTTAACCTAGGGTAAAGATTATGGAAATCACCAAAATTACATGTTAACGAAAACATCGATGATGCTCTTTTACGGGGGCGTCGGTTTTGTTTCTGTTTGATGTTTTTCAACAAGAGCACTAACAGTAATGTTTCTTCGTCAGAGTCCATGGCGTAACTGATGTCAAATATATTTAAAACATCACTAGCATACAAAGGCACGGCAGTCAGATACGCTTTCAATTTAGACGTTTCGTGTCGGACTGCAACCGTACTGCAGCGGCCCGGCAGCGGGCTATAACCAGCGGCACGGTAAACGTGCGGCAGCGGTCCGACACGAAAAGTCTAAATTGAAAGAGCCTTAAGAGATGTCAGCTGTCCCATATCAAAACCTAGTAAGAGCGATTACGCACTGCATCCGATCCGAATCCGTGAAAATACGGATATAAAAACTCGGACCGAATTCGGATATTGCTTTACGCTCTGCATCCGATTCGAATCCGTGAAAATACCGATCTAGAGTAAAAATCTCGGACCGAATTCGGATGTTGCTTACGCACTATTCCGATCTCTGATTCAAATTCAAACAATTCAGTACTACGGCTACTTCGATCCGTCAATTGTTTTTCCGAATTAGAAACTCACGGATGACGGATAGAAATCGGATGACGGATGCCGGATGTAGTGCGTAAGCTACCATACAAATAGTTCTATGGCTAGTCCGGTCCGTCAATTGTTCTTCCGAATTAGAAACTCACGGATGACGGATAGAAATCGGATGACGGATGCCGGATGTAGTGCGTAAACTACCATACAAATAGTTCTATGGCTACTTCGGTCCGTCAATTGTTCTTCCGAATTAGAATCTCACGGATGACGGATAGAAATCGGATGACGGATGCCGGATGTAGTGCGTAAACTACCATACAAATAGTTCTATGGCTACTTCGGAACGTATTTTCACGGATTCGGATCGGATGCAGTGCGTAACCGCTGTAAGGGTAACCTTTTGACCGCCACGGGCGTCTATGGACGTCAAATTAAAACATGCTCACGACGACGCCTCCGACGGCATGACACGTCGTAAACACCACTTTTTTACAGTTCAAAAGTTTGACGTCCTTATAGACGTCCGTGGCGGTCAAAAGGTTAAAACGAAATTATTATTTATAAACGTCAAATCGGTCAGCCTTTGAAAGGTATTTATGTTAGGTAAAACCATGTGGTTAAAGTGACTTACTAGGTTTTAAAGTGATCAGAGGCAGTGAATGGCACTTACTAGGTATCGATGCTTAAATATATCTGCTTATTATGTGAGTTTTCAACGCTGGTGTTTTTGTATTTGGTAGCGACTTTCTAAGTTAGCAAGATTATGCAATAAAACAATTTTTGTAAAAAGTGTCCCTTACTAGGTTTTGAAATGGGACAGCCGATGTGTGCATACGCACAACGCGGCTACTGGGGGCTTACCATGACCTCTTAAAGCAGGGCAGAAGTTGCCTGGAAGTTGAACTGCTCTGCTTTTTTGTACTATGTCATCGTTATAGCAGGCCTGCGGCAGGCCTGCTACGTTGACGTTTACGAAATCCGTTCACCTTTTTTTTTGTATAGACTTTTCGTACCATGAACAAGCTTATCCCTTCAACTTGGTTGAATAGTCGTTCACCTTTAGTACTGTCATGGTACGATTTTAAGCGATTCAGAAGCAGGCCTGCTTTTGAACGGAAGTTGACTGGCTGGCATTTGAGCGTTTTCATAAGAGATCATGGTAAGCCCCCTGACCGCAATAAGGAGTGGGGCGCGTGTTCGTGGATTGAACGCGCTGTATCGTTATTTGTTAACAAAAATTGACAAGTTTTAATTCATAAAGTAATAATAATTTTGAAAATGAGTAGTCATCATTTACTTTTGTACTTGACCGTATTATACAGGGTTACAGGTTAAGTCGACCTAGATCCTTTAAGAGGTTTTAGTTTTCATCATTCCTAGCTGATTTGACTATGAAACACCCCACCCCAAACCTAACCCATATTGAAATATTGGATTTTGATTATTTTTTAAATAAAATGAAGATTTTTTGTGTAATTGTCCTTTTTTTCGGATTTTGTGCCTCTAATTGATAATGTTTTTGCTATTTTTGTGTAGTAGATTAGTTTGTTTATTACTCTCAACACAAAAAATAACATGTTATTGAACCAACTGGGTAGTAGTCGACGATTGAAAGTTTAAAAAATAAACAAATTTGTAAAAACATTTTTTTTCTTTTAAGAATATTTCAAAAAAAGTCTATGACAGTTATGCTGCAGATGTACTAAATAAAATCTACGTTTCTTTAGCTATCCAACAAGGTATAACAAGCTAGGGTATCATCATGATATTCAGAAAAAAACTGTGATGTAATGCTCTCAGGCAGTAGTAAAAAATAACTGTACTTATGGACAAAGTTATCACTTGGGTCAGCAAACGAAATAAAACAAACTAAATAGCTAAAACAACATTTATTATTATTTTTACAATTCATGTTCCACATGTCCGCCTCTGTTTCGCACACATAATCGCATTCTGTGCCTTAATCCACTTTTAACCACACCAGTCGTTAAGCCTCTTCTAATTTCGTTTGCCGCATCGATAATTTTCTGTCTTAAAACATCAACAGATGAGATTGGATGAGGTTCGTTATAAACTAAACTTTTCATATGGCCCCATAAATAAAAATCCATGGGGGTCAGGTCGGGACTTCGGGCTGGCCACGGTATGGGTCCACCTCTTCCAATCCATTTGTTGGGGTAATTAGTGTCTAGCCACTCTCTGACACTTCGTCGGTAGTGTGCAGGGCAACCGTCATGTTGATACCACATATCTCGGATTAAATTGAGGGGTAAATCTTCCAGTAATTCGGGTAAATCGTTTCTTAAAAAGTTTTCGTAATGTTCCCCAATTAAATTGTCAGGCAGAAAATATGGCCCAATCAAATGGTTTGAGATTATTCCCATCCAGACATTCAAACTGAACCGTCTTTGTGATCCCTTTGGTCGCTTCTTATTGGGATTTCTGTCTTCTTTCGGAGCCCAATAATGAGCGTTGTGGTAATTGGCGATGCCGTCTTTATCAAATTTTGATTCATCTGTCCACAAGATGTGTCTTAAGAATGCTGGGTTTTCTAAATCTGCGTTGAGCATGAATCTGCAGAAATCAAACCTCCTCACAGGATCTCCTTCTTCGATAACATGTACCGGCGTGTAATGGTAGGGATAAAGGCCTGCAGTATTCACTGTAAACCACACTTTCCACTGCGATAGTCCAAGTTCTCGGGCAACAATATTAGTGGAAGTAGTTGGATCCGATCTAAACCGTTGCACTATTTCATTGTCTTGCTCTTCATCGTCATCATTAATACGAGGTCTGCCTAGGTCTGATCGTCGCCTCGAAACAGAGCCAGTCTCTCTTAGTCGTCGGTAAACTCCGTCAAAGACACTGACATCCGGTACTCGGCGCCCGGGATAACGTGCAATGTATTCATCCCGAGCTCGCGCGGATACACAGTTGCAGTACCCGTAACAAATTAAAATATCCGCATATTCCTCGTTCGTGAAGGTCGTCATCGTCAACAGTTCCAAATCAGAAGTACGTATCGAAGTCCAGTTAACAAGCACAGTCACAAATCGAAGGGGAAACAGTCCAGAAACACAAGCCAAGTCGAGTATGAATCCAAGAGCACTAAGTATCACATCTACTACGGACGAATCGCGTAAGCAGACTAAAACTAAACAGAATAACAACAAAATGGCCGAAAATAATCTATCTCCCTCACACCTACATAAATCGTCCCGCTTGCACGCACCACAGCTCCATCGAAGAACAATAGTACCGTAATTTTTGCTACTACCTGGGACCCTTTTATGAAAGTTTTTTCTAAGAATTTTGATAATACCCTAGCTTGTTATACCTTGTTGGATAGCTAAAGAAACGTAGATTTTATTTAGTACATCTGCAGCATAACTGTCATAGACTTTTTTTGAAATATTCTTAAAAGAAAAAAAATGTTTTTACAAATTTGTTTATTTTTTAAACTTTCAACCGTCGACTACTACCCAGTTGGTTCAATAACATGTTATTTTTTGTGTTGAGAGTAATAAACAAACTAATCTACTACACAAAAATAGCAAAAACATTATCAATTAGAGGCACAAAATCCGAAAAAAAGGACAATTATACAAAAAATCTTCATTTTATTTAAAAAATAATCAAAATCCAATATCTCAATATGGGTTAGGTTTGGGGTGGGGTGTTTCATAGTCAAATCAGCTAGGAATGATGAAAACTAAAACCTCTTAAAGGATCTAGGTCGACTTAACCTGTAACTCTGTATATGCCATATAAAGGCCTCGCCACACCAAACCCAGGGCGCCAGCGTAGCGTATCGTCGGTGGGTCCGCGATTGTAGTATTCAAGGGATTATTATGAAGTATGTCATACAAATGCGAGTACTGGCCCGCTTTCGATACAACCCGATCGCACCCCGAGTTTGGTGGCGAGCCCTATAGTGTTGACAGTCTGTTCTACTCACAGAATAGGAAAAACAAGTGAAAGTGCCACGCACTATCGCGTGTGTCAATTATCGCAATTAGGCAACGCTGGGTCACGCGATCAGCTACACGACGTCTCGAACTTATACGTAAAATATTAGAATCATGCCTTATAGTGCAATTTTAACGAATAAATATGATAGCTGGACGAAAAATGTATCTCGCAGAGGTCTTTCAATATAACGTCGGCTAAAAGTGATAAACTGATAACTCCATTTGAACGATTTTACAGGTAATGAATAAAATTTAATAATTTCTAGGTAGTTAGGTAATTATTTATTTGCAAAAGAAGAGCTTTCTGAGTAGGTAATATTAGACTACTATCAATAAACATGATTTTTGTTTTAATTCAATAAAATTAATTGAAAAAAAGCAGTTTCATGAATTGTCTGTGAAATCATATTGAAATGGAGTTATCAGTTTATCATTTTTAGCCGACGATAATTGAAAAAAAGCAGTTTCATGAATTGTCTGTGAAATCGTATTGAAATGGAGTTATCAGTTTATCATTTTTAGCCGACGATAATTGAAAAAAAGCAGTTTCATGAATTGTCTGTGAAATCGTATTGAAATGGAGTTATCAGTTTATCATTTTTAGCCGACGATAATTGTATGTCAGTTAAGGCGACACTAGTTCCCGTACTTAGGGTATATAAGGGCACAGCTACTTGTTTTTTTTTCTTTATTTCCTGGTTCTACCATTCTACATCCTCTCCGAGGCAGAGGTGCGTCTTGATGTCGTATCTCTAGGAGGATCATCATCATCCTCCTGCCCTTATCGCAAGTGTGGGGCGCAGCATGTATTTTTCTTCCATACTATTTAGCCGTCATTTCAGTAGTCACCCTCTTTCTAGTCATATCATCTTTTACACTATCCATCCATCGTTTCTTTGGTCTTCCTCTACTGTTATAACCATCCACATTCATACTTAAAACTTTCCTCACGACACGTTCCTCATTCCTTCGCATCACATGCCCATACCATGGCAACCGGTTACACGGGCACCAAAATTATGTCCGAAAAATGGCAATAAGCTCGCCACCTGTTACTTACATGAGATTTAATACAGGAGGCAAAACGTGGGTGTACAGTCACGTGTAATAGTATGTATACACATAGCGAACTTTAAAAGAGAATTTCATTTAGAGAATAGTTAATAAAAAATATTTGAAACCATAATTATTCGTGTGTATTTGTCAAAACTATGTGTATAATAATTTCATAATTCTAATAGATATCTTAGAAGAAAATCGGTTTTGAATTTCGCTATGTGAATACATATTATTACACGTGACTGTACATACTCCTACAGTAGGAGAACACCTCTACTTACTCCTTCAGGCATTACAGGCGTGATGTATGTACGTCTTACCTGATAAATCCGGCAACATAGACAGATGTATGTCCCGGCTCTGTGTAGTCCGCGCGTACGTTGACTGACGACGTTCATTCTGAGAGCGAGCGCGTTTTACCGTGGTTGCTGTGAACAAACGATTAACATATTAATAGTAGGAAAAATGTTTATTAAATAATTAAATAGAGTAGTTGTATGTTCTTTATTTTGCTATTCTAGTGTTTTCCCACAGTCAGTTTCGCGGAAAGGAAGGTGGAAGCGATCAGCCGGCCAGCAAAATTATTATTTTTTATAAACATATCATGATCTTTATGACGTAATTTCGTTTATTCATTGTAAACATACATGTAAATTACTAGCTTTCGCCCGCAGCTTCGCTTGCGTGAAATTTTGTACCCGTTAAGTGACGATTTTCCATACAAACTTTCATCCCCTGTTTAACTCCCTTAGGGGTTGAATTTCGAAAAATCCCTTCTTAGTGGATGCCTGCGTTACAAAAGGAACCTACTGTTAAAATTTCGACTTTCTAACCCCAGCGGTTTAGGCTGTGCGTTGATAGATCAGTCAGTCAGCTTCTCCTTTTATATGTATAGATATTTTTGAATACATATTTAAAAAAAAAAAACAATATACGTTTAAAATATAAAAATTGTGGCCCACCGGCATTGCAAACAGGGTCAAAGCTGCCGGCAGTCAGGGCTCCAGAGAAAGGAACCTCCTCACTATGCGTGCCGTGTCAAGGAGTACTGCTTTCTGTATCAAGCCCTTGATCCAGCCGCCCAACGAGAGCCTCATGAGGTGTTGATCGAGGCTCTTGGCTATTAGGTCATTCGCCGTAACGACTATCGGGACAATGACTGCTGAGTCCACATCCCACATGTCGACAACCTCGTGTTCTAAATCAAGATATTTTATTTGTTTGTCTTTTGCAGCTTTCACAAAGTTCTTGACGTAATTTTATTATTCCTGCTTGGGGTCCTGGTAATTGGTAATTTATGTGACGTAATTGCATGCTCCCAAATAGGGTCATGGAAGCCACAAGACCAGGGCCGTCGCTACCCGGGGGTGCAAAGGGTGCAGGCACCCGGGCGCCGAAGCATAAGTGGCGCCTCGGCGCCGGCCTCTGAAGGCGAGTGCTGACGGTTTGAGTGCGCCGAGGACCGAGAAATTATTTTTCTGATTGTTTTACTGATTTAATGGTGTTTGGGTTACCATGCTTTATATGCCATTATATGTTTAGGTATAAAGATTTGTGTTATGTTCATAAAATTATGTTAATTTTCTCTTTTTGTGTTTTTTACTATTTTTGTTTTTTATTGTTGTTGCAAAATCACAACCTACATGTGTGCTTGTTCGTTGTTATTATTATTTTTTTAAACTGTACAATTTATATATTTATCTTATTTTATTTAAATAAGCATAGGTTACACACGTTGCAGCATAAAGCTGACTTACATCCGTCACCTCACACTTCAGGTCCAGTTGAAAACCAGCGTCAGGCACTAGTTGTCTGGCATTTTTGCTGAACTGGGCCTTTTTGGCGCAGCCGTGAGGCACACGCTCCTGCTAATTTCTTTTGTTTTTTTTTCTGCTTTATTTTATATTGTGTGCCTTTTTAGTCTGTGCTAAATAAATGTATTTTCTTTCTTTCTTTCTTATTCAGCAGTCAGCTGACAGCTCAAAAACCACATGGTGCAAGTAGCCCTTAACCTACCGACAGTGACGCGAAATCGCGGAAGAACCCCCGCCACCTGGCTGACAACAGTCCAGAAAGATCTAAAGGAGAGCGACATAGACACCGCAACTGCTCTGGGTCGACAAATGGAGAAGGCAGACGAGGAGAGCAGACCCCAGATAATGGGACAAGGAAAAAGAAGTCAACTGACAGCTCGGACGGGGAGGCGGGGCGTGCTGCAATAGCTAGGGGGCGCCTGAGCTGGGTACCTGACCCAGGACCCAGATAACCAAGAGACGGCCCTGCATGGAAGCCATAAGATAAATTTTCTAATCTTCTAATTTTTGTAAATAAACTACAATTCTATAACAGCTTGTGAGCGTTTCATGTGTTTACCCATGGTATTTAAATTAATAACGGGTTTTCCCTCTATACGCTAATACATATATCAATAAATATAAAATTGTTATTATTGATACCTATAGAAAGAGATTATCAAACTATTCACTGATAGGGACAATTACTTAGAATTAAGAACAAAGAGTTATCGGCTATTATTATTATCGGATTTATTTTATGATATTTTTATTAAATATTTTAGGTTATCGGAGGAAATATACCGGATGTATTATTATTTATTAAGTTTGGCAATAATTTCTGTCTAGGGTCAATGACTCACTGAACCAGGATATTCATATTTTGTTAATGGTTTACGATACATAGGTATATGTTGTGTTCATTTCTATATTTTATCTCGAAATATTCATAGATTTATAATGCTGGTAGCACATTAGTAAAAGGTTTTGTAAATGGTTGGTTACAAATTAAGTAAACTCTAAAGGTACTATTCCGAGCTGAGCTGCCAACGGCAACTGCCGACAGCACATGCAGCGACTGCATGAAGTCGCACCACGCACTACACTCGGCACACCAGCGTCACCTCTAGCCGCTGCACGTGCTGTCGGCAGTTGCAGTTGGCAGTTCGATTCGGAATAGTACCTTAATGGGAACATTGGCTTGCAACAGTTGCAACTAGCAACTACCCTTTTTTTTTCGTGGGAAAATCCTCATGGATGCCCTTCGCCCGGGGAAGGCGAAGGGGTATGCCGGATTGGCTAAAAACCCAGGGTGTTCCTTCTTCTGACCCTTGGCCGTGGTCGCGGGATTCGCAGCCGCATGCACCGCAACCCCGGCAGGCCTCGGTCCGCCAGCCCCTGGCGGACCTCTCCTTCTGTGGGGCCTTGCCCCACGTCCTCCTGAGAGGCGCGCACGGAACACTGCGCGTCGCCTTCTCGGGCCTGTTACTGGTCGGGCGACGGGTCCCCTAACCCGCCGCCCGCAGGCCACACACTACGGTGGCCGGAGATCATCGCGCGCCCTCCGGCGCCCGGTGCGTCTGGCGCGGGAAGGGAGAGTGGCAGCTGCCTCTCTCTCCCTCTTTGGTCGCCATCACCTCCTCGCAGAAGGAGGCGACGGCTTCCCACTAGACATGTGTCAGATATATCAAAACGAATTCAAAAACCGATTTCAAACACAAATCGATTCGTATCGATTTCTCAATCTAGAAAATTTGATTTCAAAAATCGACTCTAATCCGAATCGACAAATAAAATCATAGGATATCACCAAACGAATCGTCTGTGAATCCAAAATCCAAACGCAAACTTATGCCTAGAAATTATGCCTTCTCTCTTTCTAACATAACGGAACTTAGCGGAATAAAAAGGATAGCATAAATTTTGCGATTTAGATTTCGGTTTTTCGGTAACGGAAATGATGAAATGCGATAAATATCATCTTTACTGCTAAGTTTTTAAAGACTATAATTGCGAGGTAATACGTAGATGTATTTTGGTTTATGGATTCGGGTTTTTAACTAGAAATAATGTACCTATTGTTTTCGTTTAGATGAAAATCGCACAAATCGTTAGTACCTACTCCTTAGCTAATAAAACGAAATCTAATTACGCAACCGAATTGGCGAAGTTAGGCGCTACTGAAATCGGATTTTTAAAAAACGGATTTTGAAATCGATTTTGATATCTGAAATCTGATAAATATCAGTTTGCATTCAAAACCAAAAACGCCCATGTCTACTTCTCACGCAGTCTCGCCCCCGACCATGGACAGAACCACGGCCGGAAGCGAGAGGTCACAACTAGCAACTACCCTGGTCTTGCCTTGATTTAGTCAACTATTTCTGAATAATTATGGGATCTAACTTTTTTAAAACTATGTTGGGATCAGCTGCTACTCTTACCAGATGCGGCTAAATACCAGTATTCTACACAGAGAGACTGCCATCAGACCTCCGCAACCCAGTTACTGGCCAATGCCGATATCGTAAGGTTAGACCGGTTATCAGAATTTCGGGCTTCTGGCTACCTGTAACGACTGTCTTGATATTCGTATGACATATGGGACCGACGGTTTAACGTGCTTTTCGAGGCACGGAGGGTCTCTATATTTTTTTACACGTAGTGACTGTCATCAGACCTCTCCAATAGGCTTGCGAACCTATATGTACGAATTTACCGGGACTGTGGCAGTCAAAATGCGGGACGTGGCAAAAAAAGCGGGACTCAACTGTCAAAGTACTTATAGGGAGGCGAAAAATACAATTAGAAAATATTTTTTCGTTTGTGCGACGCGAGACTCGCGGTCGCGGTCACCATTCTTCTAGTTAAACAAAACGTGCGTTCACTAAATTCCGACTTCTGCCCGTAGGTTTAGGCGTAGGTACGATAAAACGGGACAATTGGCGTCCCGCACACGTCTTTCGCGGGACGCATCCTCTAAAGCTCTAGAAACGGGACGTCCCGGCTCTCGCGGGACGGTTGGCAAGCCTACTCTCCAACCTAGTTACTGGGCAATCCCGATGTAGGATAACTAAACTATAGCTGCAAGATACCAAATTCTCCGAACGAATCTTTTGGAATTACGTAATAGGTAAAAAAAAAACGCTTGTCGTAATTCACTCGATAAGATCTACCTATCAAGCTACGTAATACATAGCAAATTAGATACAGTTTTACAGAAAGATTAAGCAATTCACAGGAAATGAAATGATTTGGTGGATAAGATTTTGCCAAAGCCGGAATTGGTTACGCAGGTGCGTGAAAAGAACCTCTAAGAGTATACTTAAGTACGCCCGGCGCACCATGGGCAGTCAGCCCCGCTACCAACCTTGCTGACTGGCTTATCTTTTCAGCACGGCGTGAGCTATTCTCGTATAGCTTGTACTGACACGAGAGTAGAAGTTATATCTGATTAATAGAAGTAGAAAAGACAATGAGAATACCGCTGTACAGGGCCTACTCTGAAAAACGAACTACGAAGTTTCAGATCGTAACGAAACAACGACGAATATCGAACTTATAAAATATACGATTGTGGTATTGTCAAACAACGATCTACTAGATTATCAATTAACTTTCGGGAGTAGGGTGATCAAAAGACAAAATGTCAAATCGCAAGAATCGAATCGATCCTCGAATCCGAAACACTGTCGTGGTTGGGAAATGCGATCCGTCGGCCGAGACTTCGCAGTTCGATTTTCGGAGTAGGCTTCTTGGCGTAGCCGGAATCTTACCCAGGATAGGGCAAAGCAGCTCAGTCAACCAGTAAATATTTATCTATTTACTAAACAAAGTGGAGAATAAGGTCATGGGCCCGTTTTGCCCAAGCCTATCTTTTTGAAGCCCAAATAAGTATAGTCGCATTGGTCTGCCTATTTCAGTAAACATTGTTCTTGAGTTGGACTGAATCTAGACTATTTACCTATTCTTTTCTGTGCCTGGGTAGGGCAAGCGCCCCATCTGCCTCACCTTGGTTAAGCCCATAAGAATATCATTTACAGTGGGCTGTCTTTTGTAACGTTGTCGTTCAAAAAGATCTAAGTAATTCTAGTATATCTATAAGTAAATAAAAATTAAATGCTGTTCGTTGGTAAGCGCATCACTTGCGAACGGCATGACAAATTGGCCAATTTTTTTTTCTTCCTTTTTATCTTTTTATCGAAAGAAAAATAGGAAAAGTTGCCCGGAAAATAGGAAAATTCGGGAAAAACAGAACGTTCTTTTTTCTATGGGATTTTTTGTATGATAGGACAATGTCTGTCGGTTCAGCTGGTTTTGAACAAAAGAGTTTTGAAGTTGAAGTAATAATCAAATCCACTGTCCAAGAAGGATCACGGCTGAAAACTAAAGGAAGGGCTCACGCCATAATTACGTCATAATCACCGCAAAATCAACCAATAAATATAATCAAAAAGGTCGAAATACCGACTGTACAATAAAATCACGTTCATTTGTTTATCCAGCAATCTGATATCAAGTTAATAAAGTCATAATCGCTGTAAACAGTTCGTTATCGGAATCACAAGCCAAAAAGGCGATTGAAGTGATAAGGTATCTGATAAAACACAGGATATGACGTCTATGGCATGACTGCCGTCTAGCCGTATCTTGGCTTGGCCAGTGGCGGCGTAAAGGGGGGGGGGGGGGGGCCGCCCAGCGTGCCAAGCTCCGCGGGGTGACAGTCGAGAGCCACTGCCACGCATTTTGACTTACGAAATTAGGAAATCGTCCACAGCACAGGGGGCTTACTATGACAAGAGGTCAGCAGGAGGAAAGCAGGACAGAAGTTGCCTGGAAGTTGAACTGCCCTGCTTTTTTGTACTACGACATCGTTAGAGCAGGCCTGCGGCAGGCCTGCTACGTTGACGTTTACGAAATCCCTTCACCTTTTTTTTGTATAGACTTTTCGTACCATGAACAAGCATTAGGTACCGTTCAACTTGGTGCAATAGTCGTTCACCTTTAGTGCTGTCATGGTACGATTTTTAGCGTTTCAGAAGCAGGCCTGCTTTTGAACGGAAGTTGACTGGCTGGCATTTGAACGTTTTCATAAGAGGTCATAGTAAGCCTCCAGAACAAATACTTGCTCAGCCAGAAGCACGCGCGGCAAGTGGGTCGCGTAAGCACGTTTAGTATTTGTTGTTTTATTTTGGGAGGTGTTCAGTAGAAAACGGCCCTGGGAGCTATGACATGCTACGCCACCACTGGGCCTGGCTAAAATCAAGGTGTGGATGCAAGGGTAGGTACCTATTTCCTGGTAGTTCATAGCGGCACTGAAAGCAGCAGTAAGCAAGGTGACCATCACATGGTATAGCGGTGCTCTCAGATCCAGCCTTCAGGTCAAGGGGCTCGGGTTTTTTTTTGTTTGACTTAGTCGCATTTGACCCTAGTCACACCGAAAGACAGGGTTTAAGTACCTACACTTTTAGAGTGGAGGCGGGCGCGGGTGCTAGCGCGGGCGCGTGTAATTCAAAATGTATGTAGACGCCGGTTGCATGCAGTGTTCCCGCGAGCCGCGCCTTTGCAATAGGCGGGCGCGGTCGCGGGTGGCGCGGGTTTTTCTAATGGGTCAGTCCGGCCGTATCGTTCACAGTGATATAGCGTCTGTTAGGTGACTGCACGTGTGGTTTTAAACCATTTTAATTCACCCGCCGAAGCGTCGGACGATAGCTCGTTGGGCACTACTGTGAACACGCAGACGCCAAGACGCCTGCGCCCGCCCCCGCACCCACTAGTGCAGTCTGATTGACCACTAAGATGGAGCACACGAATCCAAGCAACAGAGATAGACGGATTCCCCTATACCCTTCTGGCTCTCGGGTTTATGTCTTGGTCACTATACAGTACAGTCGATTTATCTTGACTGCCCTAAACATAGGCTCTCCGACGCGCATGTATTACTCAGGAAGAAAATCGTTATTGTAAGAAGTTCTTTCCAAGCAAAGTTTATTTGATAGTTCTTACTAAGAACTATCAAATAAACTTTGCTTGGAAATAACCGATCCTAAGATGACGTTAATTTAACTCCATTTTGTTCCTAGAAATCTATTGCGCAACTAACTGCAGGATATTCAGGGCGGCCAAGACATTTCTGCCGTACTGTACCAATATGAATTTGGGTACAGAGACTACGACTGCCGAAACTTGCACATTTTAATGGTGACAAAGGTGTTCATGTCTGATTCAGTGCCGGCTTTAAGGGCGGGCGCCCTGGGGTCGCCCGAGGCGCCATAGCCAAAAAGGCGCCGCGTCTTTACCCACGAATTAATCGATTGAAAATGAACAGGTCCACAAGAAAATTTGAGAACAATTTAAAAAAATATCAATATCATAGCAACAATTGAAACAAACTTGATCAAAAACTCGCTGGATGTGAGAAGCACAGGTCCGGTCGATATGGCGATGCTTGGGGGAGGCCTATGTCCAGCAGTGGACGTCTTTCGGCTGAATGATGATGATGATGATCAACATCAGTAATTTAGTCTGTTAGTCACAGCAGAAAACTAACGAATAGTAAGAAATAAAGGGCGCCAAAACTTAGCTAGCAATTGACCACCACCTACAAGCCTACCATACGCAGCGCGACATAATTTTGTCGTCGTATTTTGTCGTGCCCAAACGAGAAAATGTATGGCTTATCTCGTCTCGGCACGAGATAATGTGACGACAAAATTATTTCGCGCTGGGCATATTAAGCCCGCTGGTCAGAGGTTCGACGAAAATCCGGTTCACACGTCTTGCCATGGCAGTGCGTGCATGCATGGGTTGCATGAAAAAAGCCTCGACGACTGACGATACTTAAGTACGTCTGGTGCGCCCTGGGCAGTCAGCCCCGCTACCAACCTTGCTGACTGGTTAATCTTTTCATCACAGCATGAGCTATTCTTGTATAGCTCGTGCCGACATTATAGAAGAAGAAGAAGTGCGTGATAGCCCTGCCGAACACACTTTCATGGTTCCTTGTTACAAATATACATTCAAGGAAGTAACTTACTGTTCCTCGCCTGTTTGGAAGGCAGCAGGGTCGCCAATTTAGCAGCATCAGCACGCTGCAAGTTATCGAACAACTCCTGTTCCCCTCCAGGGTATAACTCCTGATAAAACTCGCCGCCAGCCTCCTCCCATCCCTCCTGCTTCTTGGAGCGAGCCTTGTTCTTTGAATTGCCGCCTGACATTTTTTTAGAGCATCTGTGAATGAAAATGTTTTGGATGTGAGTATATACGACACGTATTATGGTGCAGTGGTTGAGCGACTGGCTTCTGCGCTACGACTCATGGGTTCGATTCCCACAAGGAACAAAAAATAGGGTATTTGACTAAAAAAATCGAATTAGTAGTTAGATTATCAAAAAATATTTGACCCGTATTTTTTCTTTGGTGACGTAAACCAAAATTGACGAAGATACGACACTTTTAAAATTGGCAAAACGTCACAAGCAAGTACAATTTTACTTGCTTCTGACGTCACAAGCCCCCACTCTCGACTTTTGATGCGTTTTATATTTCCAAATATTCATAGATTTAACAACAGAAAAAATATGTGTTCATTATTTTTCAAAATGGCCTACAGATAGTTGTTTCGGGTCTGGGCGTTTGTTTATGTGAGATTTGTGTCTGTAAACGCACCCACAAATCCCACAATACAGGAGAAATCGTAGTGGGGGATGACTTATAAAAAAAAACAAGTAAATCGGATGTTCTTATCAACCATATCAGCCAATAAGGGCCGGTATCCACCAAATCGGAGAGGAGAGGAAATGTCTCGTAAACGACCAATAGGATTCCTTATTGAGTTGAAGCTAAGCAGAGAGATTTGAAAATAATGCAACCCTATTGGCTGTTCGAGACAGCTCTTTAGTGGATACCGGGCTTTAGGCAGTGATAGCCTAGCAGTTGAACACCTGTCTTCTATTCAGGAGTTTCCGGGTTCAAACCCGTAATGTAGCAAAGTATTCAGTAAATAATAATTAATTAATCTGAGTTAATCGATTTTACTGAACTACTGTTATTTTTTCGGAAACTGCTGTCTTTTTTATCTTAAAACACTGTAATTTTACTTTTGCGATCTTTTTTTTTTTGCACTTTGGGGTAATGGAGGTGACTTTTACACACCGAGATGAGAGTGAGTTGTCTATTATAAGACTGGAACCACACAGTTTATTTTTATTGTTTTTTTTTATTACTTGTCCTCTAGTATCCTCTTTATGCATATTTATCTTAGTTTTATCTACATTGACCATAACCTGATAAGCTAGCCGGTAGTATTAACACATTTTTTTTTTTTTTTTTTTTTTCGTGGGAAAATCCTCATGGATACCCTTCGCCTGGGGAAGGCGAAGGGTTATGCCGGACTCTTACCGGCTAAAAACCCACGGTGTTCCTACTCCTGACCCTTGGCCGGGGTCACGGGATTCGCAGCTGCATGCACCGCAACCCCGGCAGGCCTCGGTCCGCCATCCCCTGGCGGACCTCTCCTTCTGTGGGGCCTTGCCCCACGTCCTCCTGAAAGGCGCGCACGGAACACATGCGCGCCGCCTTCTCGGGCCTGTTACTGGTCGGGCGACGGGTCCCCTAACCCGTCGCCCGCAGGCCACACACTAGGGTGGCCGGAGATCGTCGCGCGCCCTCCGGCGGCGCCCGGTGCGTCTGGCGCGGGAAGGGAGAGTGGCCGTCGCCTCTCTCTCCCTCTCCGCTCCCTCCTTGGTCGCCATCACCACCTCGCAAAAGGAGGTGACGGCTTCCCACGCACTCTCGCTCCCGACCATGGACAGAACCACGGCCGGAAGCGAGAGATCACCACCGATCGCCGCGACTAGTTCACGGCGCTGCGTCGCCCACGCACGGCACTCCTGCAACGTGTGCAGCGCCGTGTCTTCCGGGCAGTCGACGCAGTGGTGACATCCGGGCGTCTGCTCCCGGCCTATGCGACACAGGTACTTCCCGAAACATCCATGTCCCGAAAGCACCTGCGTCAGCCGGAAGCTGAGGGCGCCATGCCGCCTCTCCAGCCACTCCTCCATAACGGGTCTTACCGCCGCTATTGCGGCGTGCCCTGGTAGTATTAACACCTGCCAGCTGAGGCAGGAGTAATTTTACCAAAAAATAATGATAAAATCTACAAAGATAATAAATAGATCTCAATCTATAGATTACCAGTATAATTGAGCAAGTTTAAGAATAAAAAAAAAAAGAATTTATTTTTGTGGTTTTTTTATTTATAATTTGGACTTAAATACCATTAAATTTGTCTTGGTATGGGCATGTGAATAGGAAAGATGAAACGCATGTGACGAGCAGAGTTATGAATATAAATGTGGATGGATGGAGAGGAAGAGGGAGGCCAAACAAAAGATAGATGGATGGCGTGAAGAATGATATGAAAGAGAAGGGAGTCAGTGATATCATGACGGGTGACAGGACAGAATGGAAGAAGAAAAGGTGTTGCGCCGATCTCAAGTAACATGGGATAAGGGCAGGAAGATGATGACTTAAATCCCATTAAAGTCATGCTAAAAGTGGGAAAGGTTTTGTAAGTTACTTGTTTATGTACTAACATCTAAATTAATTTGTATAAAATTTGGGTTAAGAATCTTTTCATCTAATATCATCGCTGGATGCATGAAAAGAGCCTCGACAGGTGACGATACTTAAGTATTGTCCAGCACACCCTGGGCAGTCAACCCCAGTACCAACCTTGCTGACTAGGTAATCTTTTTACCACCACATGAGCTATTCTCGTATAGGGAGTGCCGATACATGCAGCACTTTTATTCAATTGAAACAAGTAAGTATTTCTAAGTAAAGATGACTGTTGGCCACAATATTGTTTGCTAAACATAACAATGTGGCCAAGTAAGTGAATCACCTTTACTGAGAAATTATTCCTGAGGTTTAAGTTACTCAACTGTAAATAAAATTGTAAAAGATCTGGCACCTTGAGTATGGAACTCTAACCTCCGATTTCTGAATTGAGAATTCTAGGATAATCAGTACTTATATTGCTTTCACGGTAAGTTGATTAATTTGGCAGATGTCAGTTCATGACATAAAAATAAATTGTAATGGCGCTTGTGTATGACAATTTAATTCAACAAGTATTAAATCAATTTAAAATATTAGTAAAGCGTTACCCAAAAGGTTGTTTTAAAATCAGAAACATAGAAACAATATAGTTATATGTGTTTAACGCCATAATTATATATTACATAAATGATTTTGAAAAAACCCCGACGCGTTTTCAAACTTGCGTCAGATGGTACCAGTTGCCAGAGACGTGCGTATCGATAAAATAATTTCGATAAATTTATATTAACAGAATGAATATTTTGACTATCGTAATAATTATAGACGATAGGCTCAGTTGATTGAATAATTAAAATAAGGCTCGTTATAGCCCAGTTGCCTTGCAAAAGGTCGGTCAGTCCTAAATTTTGGATACGTGTTATGGATGTAGACGACATGTTTGGTGCAGTGGCTAAGCGATTGGCTTCTGCGCTACGGGTCGTGGGTTCGATTCCCACACGGAACAAAAATTTGTATGGCCTACAGATGGTTGTTTCGGATGTGGGCGTTTGTTTGTGAGAATTGTGTCTGTAAACGCACCCACGATACAAGAGAAATCTTAGTGTGGGGCAACGTTTTTAAAAAAAAAAGAAAAAAAAAAGATGTGTTCTTAAAAAATTACAAATTTTGTACCTTGAGTGACCTCGGCGCGCTCTGCCATCTTGGGTTAAAGAACCCAAAAATGGGTTTTTATTAAATAACTCCGTATGGGTTTTATGCCAAAAATTATTCACATCAATTTTGTAGAAAATTAAATTCTTATTTTTCATTCCCGACTCAAAATCAGAGGTATTTTATAGGTTTGAAGCCATGTCTGTATTTCTGTTTGGCTGTCTATTTCTCTCTCTGTCTGTGTGTCTGTTTGTGGGCTTTTCATAAAAACACCTAACATAACACATCCAAAATTCAGGACCGACGAACCTTTCGCAAGATAAACCTCTTTTTCGCGACCCGGCTACTGGGCTTATTATTGGCGATAAATAAACATTTATTTTCACTCATCCCATACCTGCTGGTACCTGCTGGATTCATTATCACATCAGCACGTAATCGTCTGTTGTTGAAGATATGCATGCTAATTGACTTAATCCTAATTACTTAAATCACAAGTATTTGAAATGTACATAAAATCACATTACAATAATTTGTCAAATTCTTGCTGAAATTTTACAAATTTTATCGATAGTTGAATCGACTACAGTCACATATCTAGCAACTCCTATTGACATGTGTCATTTTAATCTTCTTATCGTGAAAACAATATAAGTAACATTTGAGTAGGTACCTACGGAGTTGTCAAAAAAATGCCGGATTTCAAAGCATTTTTTTGACAACTTTGTACTCAAATACTACTTAAGTATTGCTTATTCTGAATTCTCAATTCAGAAACCGGAGGTAATAATGAGATTTATCATAACAAAAATTAATCATACAATCTTCTGAGAATAAACTAATACGGTTATTAAACTAATTAATTGTGTTGAAGAAATTGAACTAATGATGCCAACCATTCTTCAGTAAGATTGTTTTTTTACAAAGCATGGATTCGAGGTGATGGATAACTGGGTTTCAGAAAGGTTCATCAACAGAAAAGTTAACTAATTAGCTGTCAAATGCCATGTCAACTAATCTGATTGGTTCTTAGTATTTTGGTCAGCCAATCAAATTCATTGACATAAAACATAACAACAGATTTGATTGAAATTGATTGATTGAGTTTTCAGAAACCAGGAGTAAGTCTGTATTGTATGAGCTGTGTTACAATTTTGGTGTACAATAAAGTATATTCTATTTTGTGGTTGATGAAATAAAAAATGATGACATATTATGTAAAGTAGTAACTTTTTTTTTTTGGCCAGGTTTGTCATAACAGTAGGCCTAGCACAAATGTTGTGATGTATAGTAACATAATAAATGTAACAATAATGTGAGTGAATTTTGAATAGGCATGTTGATGACAGCATCAATAAATTGCAAAACTAATTACTTAGTCCGCCAGTTAAGAGTTTTGAAAAATAATGGACACATATTTTTTCTGTTGTTAAATCTATGAATATTTGGAAATATAAAATGCATCAAAACTCGAGAGTGGGGGCTTGTGGCGTCAGAAGCAAGTAAAAATTGTACTTGCTTGTGATGTTTCGCCAATTTTAAGTGTTGTATCTTTGTCAATTTTGGTTTACGTAACAAAAGAAAAAATACAGGTCAAATATTTTTTGATAATCTAACTGATGAATGGATAACTAATCATTATTTAGTTAAATTGATAACTTTATTCATATCTATGTATGATACAAATTCTGCTGCATAAATGTAACCAAAATACTATATGATAGTTGTATTTTTGATTCAAAATTCACTCACAATAACATTACATATGTTAATATAAATCTAAACTTTTTTGCTAGGTCTACCATATCCTAAATTGTCTATGTGACAAGTAATTCAGTAAAACAGATCAACATGGTGATATTAACAATTATAAAGAACTTACATAGATGTTTCAAGGACCACTGTGAGAAAAAACTGCCAACGTTTTTTGTGCCAGCTACTTTAAATGCACTGTCATGATATTTAAACTAATAATCGCTATTTTTGGCTGGCATTGTTATCTATAACTATGAAATTTATTTACATAATTGAAATAAGGAAATAAGGCGATGAAATTAATTTTAAAAAAAGGGTAATGATTTACCTGTTAAAATCAGCAAGGAAGAACAATTTAAATAAATGCAGAGTATGTAATATCGTTGCAACTATTTATAATCTACATCCAGTAATTACGGTAAGGGCGATAGGATTATGAAGAAAAACAAATAATTTTTATGAATGATTCATGAACCGAATAAAATTGTAAGGCTCAATTATAATTATTAAAGCCAACATGTGGACTGTTTGATTCTATGTACAATAGAAGAAAACAGAAACATTTTCATATTAAGAACACAAAGCATCAACGATAACCTTTCCTACTTTTTTCAAAATAAGGGCAAAGAAGGTACTGTTAGGACACTCACCGTTTAACATAAACAATGGATTTTTATTCCAGTATTAGATCATTGACGTCACTTCACGCGCACCAGACATTGTTAGCTACTTATAAACTCTGTAAGATAAATAAAATAGCGTTGAATTAGTTACAAAAAATGCAGGTATTCGAGACCAAAATAGTCTTTAATCACAACGTAAGGAGTGGTACGTACTGCACTGATTGTCTGTCTTGTCTGCGTCCGTTCGGAAACCAATGTCACTCTGTGCTATTTTTTTATCTGTCAAACTATTATAGGTAGCGTAATCGTAAATTCCTAAATGTTATGATTAGGTAAGGTACGCTTTTAGTTAAACAAACGTTTATGAATATTAAAATTAACTCTATTTATTACGCATTTACTTAAAATAAATTAATGATAAATACAACATTAATTTGTGTCGCATTTACGAGTTTCGGAATGTACATTTTTAATTGCAGTACATCACACACGCTCACACTGCACTAATTCAAACTGTTCAATTGTTTGTGTCAATAATTCACTTACATCTCAATTCTGTCGTGTTTATATTAAAATACGGGAAACTATTCTATAACTAGCTACCATTACACGGATACATTGTTGTTAATTCAACAATAAACTTTGGGATAATGGGAGTCCTTATCGATCACTTTTTATAAATGGAACGAGCCGAACGCGCTTGTTACAAATGAGATTACAATCAATCCCTCCTCACAGATTGTAACGACGTTTTTCTGGGGAAACGAACAGCCAGGGAGCTGATAAAAACACTAAACTGATATCCGCAGTCGGTAAAAACCCGACGACCACCCGCCGTTCGCGTAAACAAATTTCTGAGGAAATTTTCTTTATGCAATATCCGGTTCGGCTCACCATTGGAGCATTTTCGCGGCATTTCCACCGCCGACCTATTACGAGGGGCCACCTGTAGGTACGGCCAATCAGAGGTATCTTACAGGAGCACTGATCCTAATTGAGCCAATACAATATCCGGTAAGCGATGCGACTACATCCTGCGCGAAAAACCCGGGAACGGTCCGGGGCGGGACTACACCTGCGCAGCATCCCTACAGACGCCGCTCCAAGATCACATCTCGCGAAAAGTAATGATTATTTCTGTCCGCGGGCGTTTAGTTCCGCATACTCCCGCGGTGGCGCTGTGCACGGGAATCCGACCGCGAATACGTACCTCGTTATATGGATTTTAAAACGTATTAACAGTATTGTAAATTGATAAATTACGTGCTACAATATATTTAAGTGAAATATTAACAAACCGTGTTGCGTGGCTGTGTATAAAAATATATTAGTGAGTGTAACAGGGCGTATCGCGATGCTGGCTTGCACGATCGGTGTCGTCCATTAGAAACGATTTTCCTGGGGCAGTGGAGGGTGTGCGAAATAAAACGGAAAATTCCCCAATGCAATAGATTATAGTGTATATCCTAGATGTAGTGGCCCAATGAGTGTTATTACAACATGTATTTGTACGAGAGTGTATCGACCGACCCGACACCACGGCTGGCTGTTTTCCAAAGCCGCGTCGTGCGAGCTCGCCCGAACGTACACGCATAACGAGATAATCGCGGACGATTTCGCACTGAACTCTGGTTTAAACTATTGTTATGAGTGTTAGAGCGCATAATGCACGCTTCACCGACCGCTCCGTGCGGCCATATCATCTAAAAACAAAACTAGATCACTAAATGGCGTTTGGGAAGCTTTTTGCTGTCCTGGTCGTGGTAGCCATAGTTTGTGGCGACCATGAGGTGCAAAAAGAGGATAAAGCAAAGAAAACCGTGGAGACGGAGACACAACAGAAGTATAGGAGCGCAAATCCTGGCAAGGAGCGTGGCTCATTCCACAAATTGACGACGTTGATGAACCGGACCGAAGATCGACGTCAAAATCGAAGAGGAGATAAAACCTCCGTGGACAAAGTGATGCGATTAAACAAAAAGTATAACGATATGATGAACGACAATGAGGGAGCTATTGCGATCAACCAGAAGAATTATTCCGACAATGAGACCGTTACTTTGACTGACAAGATGAAGATTTTGAGGCCAAACGGCCCAACGTATGAGGCAGTCAACAAGAACCCATACATTTCTCAAGCGACTGGAGTATACTGCAGCTTTGAAAAAAATGGTACAGAAAATCCAGCTAACATGTGTATGTGGCAATGGAACTCAACGGTTTCGAGTCATGGACTGGGGTTCAAGGTGGTGACGGCCGCAGACGTGGTGGCGATGAACCAGACTACGAGAGGAATGAAGTTCTCTGGACCTGCCACAGATGCTGATGGGAATGTGGAAGGTGGGTGCTAGAGTATACGGCCTCTTGCATGCGTGTTTTTTAGGAATGGTGTTTTGAAGATGAATCGAAGAATTGAGTTTTTATTACGAACTACTGACACTAGGATTTTCCTAGAATTTTTCGGGTGTCGTGAATGCGTTTACAGATACAATTTTTTGCTGAAATAGTACTCAAATTAGCGACTATTATTTTGTAGGACATACAAATATTTTGTTCTGAGCGAGCGTAGTAGTTACATGAAGCAAAGCGCGCCAACCGTGGAAGGACGCTGCAAGGGTTTTCTTTAGCTGTACACAAATATCCCATGTACTTTTATTGTTCATAGGCATATTGATTGTGGCATTTGCCGCATGCATTAAAACGACATCAATATACTTTAATAAACAGACGCGATGAATTCGAAACAAAAGTTTTGTTTCTTTTATTTAGGGCTGATATTTCAATGGGTATGTAGATAACGCACAAATAAATTATTCCTCTGTCCATAAACAACCTGTTCCAATTTCAAATTCATAAAATACGTTTTGTGGCCATTGATAATTCTGGCCGTTATGGAGCATACGGGTCGCGATATAGTGCATGGTCGTAAACATAAAATATTACTAATTTGTGGTATGCCTCAATTAAATTCAGGTATTTTTTTTGAAGCAGAATACCTAAGGAAAGTGTTTAGGTTTCTTTGATACTACAGTTTTCGTTTACAAAAACTGTCAAATTTTTTGACAACAAAAACAAAACCAAACATTTTGGCCGAAATAAACGAAAACTGTACGATTAAAGGATCCTGCACGCTTCTTGCATGCATGCTTCCTGCTCCAAAAAGTACCTGAACTAGCTAGCCTACAGTTTTTATTCTGAGGTGTATGCACAAACCGTATTCAAACTTCGAACAATCTTTTTGACAGTTAATGGAACACAATGTTTATTATGAACAAGTGCCCAATTCTCCTAAAATAAATCTTGATAAATCGCAACCGAACCAAGGCCTAATCGTTCATTCTGACAGTTTTCGTTTTCAAAAGCTGTCAAATTGTTTGAAACAAAAAACAAAACCAATCGTTTTGACAGTTTTCGTAAACAAACCTGACTGACGGTTGTGGTTAGTATGCGTTTGGAAATAATTTTGTTACTCGAATTGGCTCTCAGTGCGTCTCTATATAACGTGACCATAATTTTTTATAAGAATAAGGGCCGATTTTTCAATCGGCAGATAAATTTTATCCAAGGAATAAATATGACGGTTTGACATATTTTCTATAGAGAAGGTGTCAAAACGTCAAACTAATTCCCCAGATAAAAGTTATCTGACGATTGAAAAATCAGCCCTTGATCAATAATTATGTGTTTTAGGGCTGATTTTTCAATCGTCAGATAACTTTTATCTGGGGAATAAGTTTGACGTTTTGACAGCTTTTGTATAGAAAATATGCCAAACCGTCATATTTATTCCTTGGATAAAATTTATCTGCCGATTGAAAAATCGGCCCTAAGTAAATTTACAAAAAAAAAAAAAAACTCTTCATGTGCTGGTCGTATCGTGGGCTGGTCGGATATTTTACAGAAGAGCTTCAAAATAATTACTTAACAGCTTTATTTTATATGAATGTGTATACAGGATGTTAACGAATTCGTGTAATTCCTTAAAACCACATGATCTACTACTGGTGTAGACAGGCCCCGCACGGGATTTAGCTTGATTAAAAATAAAATTCTTTTTTTTTCATTCTGCTTTATTACCGATCGTATCTAAACCACTTTATGGATTCAGTAAAAAAATAAGAATTTTTTTTTGCAGAAAAATAATTTTATTTGTGTGAAAATTTCGATGCCACGCATAAATTAGTGAAAGTACTTACGGCGAAACGGCTGGCAGGAATGACTAACGCGATATCGCTCTTTGCAGTCGGATAACTCAAGGCTCTAAAAAGACTCAGAAATTGAAAACAAAACTTTTTTTTTGAATTTTGTTTTTGGTTGATTTTCGAAAATTTCCATTTAGGATTAATCTGTGTCACCAGTAGATCACGTGGTTTGAAGGAATTACACGATTTCGTTAAAACCCTGTATGTGATAATGTTAGCATGACTTGTTGCAGATGCAATAAAATTAAATACGCGCCCGTTTTATATTGAATTCATTTCCACGGATTGACTTTTTTCAAAGCGGGACATTTACGTGTTTTTGGGGACAGCGGGACACAGAGCTCAAAAGCACTGTCCCGCTCAAAGTGGGACGTATGGTCACGTTATCTATACAGCGTGCTTTGAGATGGGGCAGTATGTGCAGTTAGTCGAATATTTACAGGAGGACCTATCCGGAGTAGATTGTAGTAGGAACCAGGGGCCCAATTCTCCTAAAATAAATCTTGAAAAATCACAACCGAACCAAGGCCGAACCGTTCATTCAGACAGTTCTCAATTTCAAAAGCTATCAAATTGTTTGACACAAAAAAACAAAATCAATCATTTTGAAAGTTTTCGAAAACAATAACTGACTGACGGTTGTGGTTCGATTGCGTTTGGCAACAATTTATTTTAGGAGAATTAGGCCCCAGGTATCTAAGTTTTTTACCTTGTATAATGCGTTCCATATGAGCTACTCTAATTTACGATCTCAAAATAAAGCCATACACGACGTTCATAAACAATAATAATTTCATGTTGATAATCGCATTAGAAATTAAAGACAGAGCAAGAATAATGTGTAGGGACAAACTAGAGAGAGTCATGCTCGTGTACGGGTGCCGTCTGTCGGGACTGGTCAGCTCTTAACTGCTATGGCAATCCCAAAAGGCGTATTTTTCTATTTCCTGGGTACTCATACGTAATGAGTTTATTTCTTACATTAACCTGCATTATTTTCATACTATTTTTCTCACGATACTGTAGTGAAATGTCATGATCTATTATTTAAAAAGAGTATCCATGGAGTTTCTTGCCGGTTCTTCTCCATGAGACCTACCTTTTGGAACCGTGCACCTAGTTTTGACGCTTTAAAAGCACCTGTAATTTGGTCTACTTGAAATAAAAAGCTTTGACTTTGAGAGAAGAATCGCACCAAAAGGTCCTACTACTAAAGGGTGCTATAAATACTTTTGCTTTCTTTCTTTCAATTAAGTAAACTGGGTTTGGCACTTTGTGATCTTTAAAGGTGTAAGTATGTAGATGTAAATCCTCGTAATATTATGCCTTGACCTCTATTACACCCACGACAAGAGTGAGGGTGGCGCGTCTGACACAGCAAATTCATGTTTATTTATAGTTAGAATTAACAGCCTTACTGCTAGGGTGTTGACAGAAGGTCATAGGTTCAAATCCATGCTGACGCACTATTGTTACTCCTACGCAACACAGCCATTCATTGTGGTTTATTTGGGGATGGGAATATTCATCTTTAATCTTCGTTTTTTCTACAAGGTTAGTCGGAAAGGGGGTAGGTACTAATTCGAAAAGGTGTTAATAAAGTACTCATAATCTATAAAAAATGAATCCCTTTTTCCCTCGGTCATGGCATCACGCGTGAGCAGCTCGACCGATTTCGCAAATTTTTGCAAATTTTTTGTTGTGTTCATTATTGTCAGGAAAAAGTTCTTACGAAAGAAAATTTTGATATTTAAAAAAAAACGAAATTATCTCAGTACGTCCACATTCTTCATTTGTTCACCGCATGCATGAAAATGGTTTTAACTTTTTGTTACTATTGCGATTTTGTTTCTGAAGGTAAGTAGTAGGTAGGTAGTCAGTAGGAAAAAGTGCATTGCAACGCATGCTGGGTACAGCTAGTAATGAATAACTTTTATTCTACCACTTTGCCCAAAACTCAATAGTTGAAGAGAAATTAGCTGTTCAAAGATTTCATAAAAAAAATCTTTAAAATCTATCTATCCTCAGCGATGATCAGCTGTCTTGACATTTTAGTTCAAATTTGGGGTCTGAATTCGTAAAAGCAGAGATGAAGAATTTTTGACCACGAGGATGACATAAAAATAACACAATAGATAAACTAATAGATTGGCTAGATAGGTAGAAATAAAGTAAGACAAGTCTCAAGTTCAAAATTACTTCTTATATGCAGAAGGAAGTAAGTGAAAAAATGCATTTTGTTTGGATAATTTATTAACACTTCGTGACAGCACCTACAGTCGATGACGTAGTTTTGGGCCAAACAGTGACTTAGCTGTCACCTAGCGTAGCATATTCTCATACCATGCAACAAACTTTTTCCTTGTGTAGTTATCTTATTACACTAAGGGCCGATTTTTCAATACTACTTATGGCACCTGTCTCACCGCGAACGACGAGCGAGCAGCGAGTACAGCTAGAAACTAGAAACGAGTTGGCAAGCAGCGAGAAGCGAGTGTGTAGTTCCGATAGTTTTGTCGCTGGGCTATAAGCGAGTGTGCGAGAGCGACGGGTGATTACTCGCACCACTCGCAAATGACCGCTGGTTAGTCTCTCGGCGCGGCGTGAGTTCTGATCGCCAAGCGAGCATCGCTGAGCGAGTTATTATCTTTGATAGCTCTTCTCGTTCAGCGACAAACTAGTGGAGCGAGTCCTCGCCGGCAGTGTGAACAGTCAGCGATCGACTATTAATATATGCATCTCTTTTGTTTACACGGAATGTATATCTATTGTACGTTACTTGAGCGAGAAAATAGCCGATAGTTAGTCGCTTCCTCGCCGGTGGTGGGACAACTGCCTAACTTTTATTTAATAATAATAATAATAATAATAATATTTATTTGCATAAAACATGGTATATAAAGTTGTTCAAATTCAATTATAGAGCATACATGTTTTGCTAATATCATAGCATGCAAATTATTGGTTACATTACAAAGTGTTTCCCGTCAATAAATTCTTTTATGCTATAAAAGTTATTAGTGCTTAACCATTTGTGTAATTTATTTTTAAACAGTCTAAAATCTAAAGTTTTCAAATCACTTGGTATTTTATTATATATCCGAACACACATGGCTAAACAGCTTTTATTATATTTAGTCAGTCTTGGTAATTCATTTAATATAAGCCTGTGAGGATCTCGCCGGTTTCGAGGACATACATCATCTGCCTTTTTAAATAAGTATTTATGCTTCTTCACAAACATGCATACTTCATAAATATAGAGAGAGGGTAGCGGTAACAAACCAAGTTCTTTAAATATTGGCCTGCAAGATTCGTCAGGTTGAAGCCCATATATAGCACGAATACACTTTTTTTGCGCAACAAATACTCTATTTTTGTCGGTACTATTGCCCCACATTATGAACCCGTAGCGTATTAATGATTCAATGTAAGCATGATAGGTAGTGATAGCAGTTTTAATGTTTGTTATATTTTTTACTTTTTTGAGTGCGTATACAAATTTGTTTATTCTTTTAGATACATCATCTACTTGTGCTTTCCAATTGATGTCCTGATCCAATATTACTCCAAGAAATTTTGTTTGTGTAACTTCACTAAGTTTTGGTATATTAAGTTTTAAATTGTATTTATTATTATTAGATTTATTAAATTGTATATATACAGACTTATCTAGATTAATTTTTAAGTTATTCATGTCAAGCCATTCAATTAATTTGTCAATAGTGTTGTTAATTTCTGTTTCATGGTTGGTAATTGTATTGTTCTTTTTATCGGATGTCACTATAATCGAAATATCATCGGCGAATAGTATACATTTGTGATTAGTTATATCTGTGATTGAATTTATATAGAGTAGGAACAATATTGGGCCCAAGACACTTCCTTGTGGGACACCATAATTGTTACATTTAAATTCAGATGAGTATGGTGTCATGATGTTGTTTTTATCTAATTTTACAATAGTAACACGTTGCTGTCGGTTAATTAAATATGACGATATCCATTGAAGTGCGTGTCCTCTTATCCCGCTTATCTCTAGCTTCTGCAGTAATAAGTCATGTGACACTAAGTCAAAAGCTTTTGACAAATCAAAGAATAATCCTGTTGTCAAATAATTTTTATTAATATTGGATAGTATTGTTTTTACCAGAGAGAAGATGGCTAATGTAGTAGATTTGTTTTTTTGAAAGCCATATTGATCTCTATTAATTATGTTAAATTTGTTACAGAAATTAACTAGTTTTTTATACATGCATTTTTCGAATATTTTTGACAGAATCGGTATTAATGTTATTGGCCGATAATTATTTATACACTCTTTATCTCCCTTTTTAAAAAGCGGTTTAATAATAGATAGCTTTAATACATCTGGGAAAGTGCCAGAAGAAAATGATAAATTAATTAAATGCGTAAGAATTCCAACTGTTTCATTAATGCATGATTTAATAATTTTAGTATTGATTTCATCGTAGCCTGCAGAATTAGTGTTAGTTAGCGATATTATTTCTGTTCTGACCTCATTTTCTGAGACCGGTGAAAGAAACATCGAATCATGGGTTGAATTTTTACTACAGCTAACTTTAGTGTCTATTTGTGTTGATTGATGGACCAAATTGATGTAATGGTTATTGAAAGCAGATGCTATTTCCACGGGGTTTGTAAGTATTGTGTTATCAACTTTAATGTTCTCTATATTATCCTTGCAGTTAGTATTAAATATTTCATTTTTTACAACAGTCCAAGTGGCTTTGCATTTGTTTTCACTCCTATTTATAAATTTAATGTTAACGTTTCTTTTTGAATAATAAATACATTTTTTCAATAAGTTTGAGTATGTTATATATTTAGTTTTATTAGATAGATTTTTATTTTTATAGTATTTGTAGCGTAGTGTCCTTTTGATTTTACAACTTCGTTTTAGCCCTTTGCTTATCCAATTTTGCTTATTTTTGTTATTCATATTTATTTTTACCTTTATCTTTGGAAAGCAAAGATTGTAGAATAGGCATATTATATCATGAAACTTACTGAATGCTATGTTTAAATCATTTTCCATGTATATTTCTAACCATGATAAATTTTTCAAGCACTCACGAAATTTTAAAATGTACTCAACATCATAGTCTCTCTTATAAATATAATATGTTGCTAGTTTTTCAGTTTTATGTTTTAAAGGAATACTTAACATTTGTGCAGTGTCGTGGTCAGATAGATGAAGTGGTAATACTGTTGCAATCGCATCTGGGATGTTACTTAAAATATGGTCTATACAAGAAGATTTACGTGTTGGTACATTGATATGAATTTTCATGTTATAATTATTCGATAGGTCTTGTAACTCGTTCGTTACATGGCCTTTTTTTAATGTGTTTATATTAAAATCACCTGCTATAATTATATTTATTTTAAACTTATATTTGAGGAATAAGTTTGACGTTCTGACAGCTTTTGTTTAGAAATGTCAAACTGCCATATTTATTCCACAGAAGATTGAAAAAGGAACATCGCTGTACCATTCGCTTGAATAATAACAGCAGTGCCTTCCTTTACTACTTGTAGGCGATCCAAATAACTTACAGTTTAATAAAAACCTTATATTAACTTAAAACCTACACATTTGCGCTTTAAAGTTTAAAGTCTTGCCATTATTAATGCAATAGTTTAGTTTTATTACAATTTGACCTAAAACATATTACACTGCCGTCTACCCACGGTGTTCTAAGGTAGCTCAGGATTTGATAATGTATATAGAAAGTACCTACGTAGGTATTAATCATAAAACAAGTGGAACTGCCTCGCAGCTTTCGCGCGTGTGTCACAATTATGCGGAGATCCGCAACATTGGCACGCGATTAGCTACCTACCTGCTGTGAAACAACTTCTTGAACTCATACGGAAAATAAACATGATAGCAGGACGAAAAATGAATCTCACAGAGGTGTATGACGTATAAAACTTTGATATCTTTCAATGTAATTCCATGACAGTTTCTTTCATGATTCTTTCATGACAGACACTGGGGCCTAATTCTCCTAAAATAAATCTTGATAAATCACAACCGAACCAAGGCCGAACCGCTCATTCAGACGGTTCTCAATTTCAAAAGCTGTCGAATTGTTTGACACAAAAAACAAAATCAATCATTTTGAAAGTTTTCGCAAACAAAAATTGACTAACGGTTGTGGTTCGATTGCGTTTGGCAACAATTTACTTTAGGAGAATTAGGCCCCTGGTGGGACACCAGTGTCGCTACTATCGTACTGAGAAAAATTATTAGGGCACTTCAACTTGTTTTATCTATTTCGAGCATATAAGCAGACAATTTAAAAAAAACCTAGTAAGTATAAGAAAATAAACTAAAAGAGGGCATCAAAATATTCCTCCGCATCGCTGTCAACTGGTAACTGGGAAGAAGGCTGGCAGCATTGCCACGTTGTATGGCAATGCTAATCCTTTGGCCAATATAAAGGCCAGCCTTCAGGTCACGGGAAGTGTCGAAAGTATCCGTAAATTGTGAACTTTATACCGATCTGTCTGCCAAGGTTGGCGATTCTGCCATTTTATACCAAAAAGCTCACCTCAAAACTGTGTCCTACTGCTTTGCTACAAAGTAATTAGGTGTTATTTAACACGTTCAGTGCCGAGTGCCCTCCAGGAGGGCACCCTGTTGTCACATTCGCTATGCCGGGTGGCGTATTAAGAAACCATTGTGGTATCCAGAACCGGAGCGATCTGTACCACTCAATGTTTTATAATGTAATTTCTCCCGAAACCATTGCGTGGTACAGAGCTCGGCAGTTCTGTGTATAGCACAATGGTTTTGGGCTAAAATCGTCGATAATCTAGCCAAAAACCATTGTGGAGTACAGATCGACGCTATCGACGTAGTAAGTAGCGTATTTTTCAAGGTTTTTAACCTAATGCCAGGAACCCTCCTCGAAGGTTCACTCTTACCGCAAACTTAATGCCGAGGACCCTTCTGGAAAGTCCTCTAGCAATAAAATCCCGCATTAAGTATGGCGGGATGGCGTATGAGCTCTATGAAAAGTGTGGTGGAGTCAAATGTGTTAATAATTCTTTATTAGATCAGCCTTTTAACGTTCAATGCTGCAGAGGAGCGTTAGGTCGCTATAATCTCCTAAAAGAAATCTTGATAAATCGCAACCGAACCACGACCGAACCGTTCATTCAGACAGTTATTCATTTCAAGAGCTGTCAAATTGTTTGACACAAAAAAAAACCAATCATTTTGACAGTTTTCGTAAACAAAAGCTGGCTGACGGTTGTGTTTTGTTTGCGTTTGGCAACAATTCTGTTAGTCGAATTAGCCCCAGGAGCCTTATAGGTCGCTATAATGATCTGGGGCCTAATTCTCCTAAAATAAATTGTTGCCAAACGCAATCAAACCACAACCATCAGTCAGTTTTTGTTTTCGAAAACTTTCAAAATGATTGATTTTGTTTTTTGTGTCAAACAATAAGACAGCTTTTGAAATTGAGAACTGTCTGAAATGAAAGATTCGACTTTGGTTCGGTTGTGATTTTTCAAGATTTATTTTAGGAGAATTGGGCCCCTGTAGGCTAATTTACCTAACTAAAGAAAACAACGCTTTTCGTATTCTCTTAATCGGCGACCGCTGTCAGATACGTTCGCATGAACTAAACTGCAGCGTTACTGCAACTGGATCAGCGTGTCATGGAATTACGTGAGTCTACAGCTATGGCAAAATATTGCCCTAGTCATCATACTTGGCAAACTGATTTGTGATCGCGGCATCTGGGTCTAACATACACGTGATGGAACAAAGAAAACTCCTTGGCGGCGGACTTTAAGGTTCACTGGGGCCCAATTCTCCTAAAATAAATTGTTGCCAAACGCAATCGAACCACAACCGTTCGTCAGTTTTTGTTTTCGAAAACTTTCAAAATGATTGATTTTGTTTTTTGTGTCAAACAATTCGACAGCTATTGAAATTGAGAACTGTCTGAATGAACGGTTCGGCCTTGGTTCGGTTGTGATTTATCTAGATTTATTTTAGGAGAATTAGGCCCCTGTTCAGATAGCAGACACAATAGTTAAACAATGCCGATTATCATAATTATTATGTGATTCACGGGACAGGGAAAGAGTTTAAACTTTCGCGATTTGTACGAGTAGACTGACCGTGCCCGTGACCACGTCCAGTGCAATTCGGCCGAAACGTCGGGATAAAAGGTATTTTGTGCCTTTTAAAGTTTTTGACGCGAGTAGATCCGATCTACTTTTGTAAAGGGTTAATTTTCAGGTGGTAGCTAATGAGGCGGACCGTAAGTAGATCCTACCACTATGCGTGCTGGGTTTTGTATAATCTTACAACACGCGTCTATTACCAGCGTGCGGTGAGGAAGTTTTATATTCTAGCACGTCCCCACATGACGGTAAAACCTTGTTTTATTATAATACTTCAATATCATAATACTTAGTTATGGCAAAATATTTCCATAGCCATCACACTTGGCAAAGTGACTGGTGATCGCGGCATCTGGCTCACACAAACACAAGACGGACCGCAGTAAACTGTTTGGTTTTGACTTAATGTTCAGGTGTTAGCTAGCCAGGCGGACCGTATAGATCCTACCACGTCGTGTATTTTGTATAATCTTACAACACGCGTTTATTTCCAGCGTGAGTTAGGTTCGGCGAGGCAACGTTGGAGTTTTTAAAAAAGACACGTCTTTACAGTGTGAACGGTTTAATGAGACTGATTTCAGTATGGAGCTTAACTAAGGAAGTTTACAAATGAATTCTTATCTTAACTTAATAGCTACTTTTTTTTTTATAAAAACTTTGACCCACATTAAGATTTCTCTTGTATCGTGGATGCGTTTACAGACACAAATCTCACAAACAAACGCCCAGACCCGAAACAACCATCTGTAGGCCATACAAATTTTTGTTCCGTGTGGGAATCGAACCCACGACCCGTAGCATAGAAGCCAATCGCTTAGCCATTGCACCAAACGTGTCGTCCGACACGTTTGGTGGTGTAATGTTCGGCGTGTGGGCTGACGACGGTTTGACAGCGCTACGCTGATATAAATCGTGAAGTGAGGAAGTTTCATGTTCTATCCCGTCCACATACGGTGGAAGAACCTTGTCATAGGATATTACTATTCTGTTGTTTTGCTTAGCCTTTTCCCAGTTATGTTGGGATCAGTTTCCAGTCTAATCAGATGCGGCTGAATACCAGTATTTAACACGGAGCGACTGCTATCAGACCTCTGCAACCCAGTTACTGGGCAATGCCCTTTTTTTTCTTGGGAATTTCCTCATGGATGTCTTTGGCCCGAGGAAGGCGAAGGGGTATGCCGGACTCTTACCGGCTAAAAACCCACGGTGTTCCTTCTCCTGACTCTTAGCAGGGGTCGCGGGATTCGCAGCTGCATGCAACGCAACCCCGGCAGGCCTCGGTCCGCTAGCCCCTGGCGGACCTCTCCTACTGTGGGGCCTAGCCCCATGTCCTCCTGAGAGGCGCGCGCGGAACACTGGGTCTGTTACTGGTCGGGCGACGGGTCCCCTAACCCGCCGCCCGCAGGGCACACACTACAGTGGCCCGAGATCGTCGCGCGCCCTCCGGCGCCTGGTGCGTCTGGCGCGGGAAGGAAAAGTGGCAGCTGCCTCTCTCTCCCTCTCCGCTTCCTCTTTGGTCGCCATCACTTCCGGAAGGAGGCGACGGCTTCCCACGCACTCTACTGGGCTATGCCTCTCATAGACCGGTTGTCAGACTTTCGGGCTTCGACTACCAGTAACGACTGTTATAGGTATTATTAGTATGACACCCGGGACCGACAGCTTAGCGTGCTCTCTGAGACACGGAGCCCGACGAGCCCTTCTTATCTGTGATTGCCGATATAATAAACACATAGTTGAGCTCTACGTACGGTGAAGGAAACCATCGTGAGGAAACCTGGACTTGACACGTTCAGTGCCTTCAGGAGGGCACCCTGTAGTCACATTCGCCATGCCGGGTGCCCTCGTGGAGGGCTCATTTTAAATGCAGCTTTTTCTTGGAAAATTCACCTTCATGAAACAAGCAAACACCTATTTTACGACGTAGTAGCGTATTTTTCAAGGTTTTTAACCTAATGCCAGGAACCCTCCTCGAGGGTTCACTCTTAGCGCAAACGTAATGCCGAGGTTCCTGGAAAGTCCTCTAGCAATATGTATGGCAGGATGGCATATGAGCTCAATGAAAAGTGTGGTGGAGTCGAATGTGTTAATGGTCTGAAATCATCAAACAGTGAGCAAGCGTGGCGATCAAAGTTCGTTCCTTCTCTGTATGAGAAGAGGCGTTTGCCCAGCAGTGGGACAGTTACAGGCTAATATTTATTTTTATTTATATCTAATGAGCACGGCCAGTTTCCTTAAAGGCTCTGTAGGAAGACAGCGGAAGTGTTTTGTTACACCAATATGTCAAAGGTTATCAAAGTGGGCGCATAAAGGTCATGCTTATCTGCTATCAAAAACAATAACAAATAAGGGCGTTGCTGAGTACATAGGGTAGAGTACAGCACAACTTATAAGTGACATCGACGTATCTGATCGAAAAACCAATGGTATTCGCTCATTTTCGCGCCACTCACACTTATTCGTCAAGTGGGGGTTCAACATCATCATGCAGGGGATGCATGAAAAGAGCCTCCACGAGTGACGATACTTAAGTAACTACGTCCGGTACACCCTGGGCGGTCAGCCCCGCTACCAACCTTGCTGACTGGCTAATCTTTTCACCACAGCATGAGCAATTTTCGTATAGCTCGTGCTGACACGAGAGAAGAACATCATAATCATCATCCTGCCCTTATCCCAACATAGTTTGTTTTTATATTATTTAACACGTTCCCTGCGGCTGCGCTAGATTAAGACTTACTTCCAGTGCTGTACAAGTCACATACTTCCCGTATCAAGAATGCCTGATATGCGTTACGACGTCTATTTTCCCGTACGTAGTCCTAACTTCAAACCCCCACAGAGACGTGGAAAGTCCACAGCAGATTTTTTTTGTTGTACCAATCAATAGGTTACATCCTTGTGTATACACAGCTGCAGTCGCACGGGGTTCTAAGTAATATTATCTTAAAAGTTACAGGTATTTTTGGAAACGGTTGATTTTACGGGAAAATACTTGTCGTGGCGCATACAACAGTCATATTGCTAGGGATGGGGTGTAATAAGTAAAATACTTTTCTGTTTCAGATTTATTATTGTTTATTCAGGTCGTACACAATCAACGGAAACTATTTTAAAACAGTAATTAACTATGTTAAGGTTAACTTTTTAACAAAAACAGTTAATTCCTATTTTATATTATTATTTATTTTAGGTACTTATAAAAGCTAAATTATAAAAAAAACCCTGATTTATTTATCAAAATTATTTATTTTACTCGATAATTTAATCAACAGAATTAAAATTACTTAAAAAGTAACAGTACAGGTACCATACCATACCAGGATTCGATAAACTGGAACCACTACTCTGCACAATAATGTTTCTAGCCTCTCCACCTTCTGTCTTTACACCTTTTCCCATAATAAGTTTTTTACGTGAACGTTTCATTGTTTATGTACAATTTACCTACTTACGCGTGACGAATAAAATATTGCGTTCTGTATAAACCTATTAACTGGGCACAGCACTACGGCTAACTGAAGCTCCGCGCGCGCGCACGTTCAGTGCGGTACGGGGTTTAGGATACGGCCAAATAGTTCCCGTATCGCACTATTGTAAAATAATTACCTTTCTGTGCGTTACGATAAAATAATTCCCGTACATTTTTATTCGTAAATTTCAATACACTTCAAGCAAGGACACCGGCAATTTAGGTGTCTCTTTTTTATTTGTACGAATACTTGAAAAAATCACCTCCGCACGGAGTGCAAAACAAGGACAACTAGCTGCCGCACAGAGCAAAATTCAATTACAACCAAATACTTCCCGTAACGCAGTGAATGTGTTAATAAAATTGTGAATGTGAGTACTATGTAGGCTAGCTTTATACATAAATTTCCTAAAACTGTTTGGCGGTTTGAGTTTTTTTTTTGTGACCTACCAAATGTCCAGCTGATTGGTGTCGTCGTGCGTCGGGTCGTTGAGCTCCCTAAAATAAGGTTGAGCTACACGATGGCTGATGCATGCGTGCCGTCAGTTGGGACAGGTCAACTCAAACCTGCTATGGCTCTTTCCTCAAAAGGCCATTCCAAACGTTGCCCTACATTGTTACACTCGCATAGTTTTATACCACAATGTCTGGACTTTAAAAGAGACGTTGACCTCTGAGTTTGTTTCGGCTTTTCTTCTCAGAGCGAGTCAGATAGGAAATGCCGGCGCCATCTAGTCTTAAAAAAAACTTACATTGACTTGTAAAAGTGTCTGTAACAGATTTATTTACAGAAATAAATATCATTTATAATTGGAGTCGGTGCAGCATGTGTTTTTCTTCCATACATCTCTATTAGCCGTCATCTCAGTAGTCAAGTCACCTTTTTTAGTCATAACATCTTTTACATTATCAATCCATGTTTCTTTGGCCTTCCTCTACTCTTATAACCACATTCATACTCAAAACTTTCCTCACAACATGTTCCTCATTCCTTTGCACCACATGCCCATACCATGACAACCGGTTTTCACACAATTTCTCAGTACCGGCTACACTTTCAGATGTCACTAGGGCTAGTGGCTATTTAACAGCCACGCAGATCATACAATTTGCGAGGTTAAGCTGCGCTAATGATGCGCTTATGACAGTTGTTACATCAGAACCCCGAAAATCTGACAACCGGTCAAACGTTAGGATATCGGCATTGCCCAGTAACTGTGTTCAGGGGCCTTACCATGACCTCTTAAGAAAACGTTCAAATGCCAGCCAGTCAATATCCGTTCAAAAGCAGGCCTGCTTCTGAATCGCTAAAAATCGTACCATGACAGTACAAAAGGTGAACGACTATTCAACCAAGTTGAACGGATAAGCTTGTTTATGGTACGAAAAGTCTATACAAAAAAAACAGGTGAACGGATTTCGTAAACGTCAACGTAGCAGGCCTGCTACAGGCCTGCTATAACGATGTCATACGTAGTACAAAAAAGCAGGGCAGTTCAACTTCCAGGCAACTTCTGCCCTGCTTTAAGAGGTCATGGTAAGCCCCCAGAGATCTGATGGCATCGCTCCATGTAAAATACTGTTATTGAGCCGCATCTGGTTAGACTGGAAGCTTAAACCAACATAGTTGGGAAAAGACTAGGAGGAAGAAACAAAACCACATTTAAGACGGATTTCTCAAAATAGAGATATTTATTAAAACGTGCTTAATCTCTTTGAAAAACCTATCCATCGGCGGTTTTCCCTAGAGATAGAAATCTATACATATAAAAGGAGAAGCTGACTGACTGATCTATCAACGCACAGCCTAAACCGCTGGGGTTAGAAAGTTGAAATTTTGACAGTAGGTTCCTTTTGTAACGTAGGCATCCACTAAGAAGGGATTTTTCGAAATTCAACCCCTAACGGAGTTAAATACGGGATGAAAGTTTGTATGGAAAACCGTCACTTAACGGGTTCAAAATTTCACGCACGCGAAGCTGCTGGCGAAAGCTAGTTTGACGTAAGCTCCATAGACGTAAAGTCAGGTTTTTATCTCTAATACGGGGAACCATGGAAAGGTAGTTTGTTGAAAATTGCCGTTTATGGCCAACAACAACATATTTATCTAATATGTCTGTTTTCGGTAATTGATCAGACACGTCCAAAATTCTAAACCAAGTTGTTCAACTATCGAACCTGAATATCCCTCAATAAACTTACTTTCAAAAAGTACTAAAAAATTAAAATAAAAATATTTTATTTCAGACCTTGATCCATATAACTAAGGACGGCCTCGTTGTTCTAGTGGTCGCCAAGCGCGACTGCTGAACGTGAGATTCTGGGTTCGATCCCCAGGTCTTGCAACGAGATATTGGGTTTTTCCGTGCTGAATTTCTCAGTAGCAGCCCGGAGTCTGGATTTGTGCCCTAAATTACATGGCACTTACGCGTGTTTCCATAGTATACAAGGCCAGTACGCACTAACAAGTAAGTAGTAACAAGTAAGTAAGTAGGCCTAACTAATCGCGTATACTACTTCAGAATACACATTTGACGATCGAGCGATCTAAACTATACATCAGTATTCCGCAATATTCGTGTATATTTTAGAAACGAAGTTTTAATTTACAGCATTCTAAAATATACGCGACTACTTTCATATGGTTGCGTTCTGGTGCCTAATTCTCCTAAATTAAATTGTTGCCAAATGCAATCGAACCACAACCGTCAGTCAGTTTTTGTTTTCAAAAACTTTTAAAATGATTGATTTTGTTTTTTGTATCAAACAATTTGATAGCTTTTGAAATTGAGAACTGTCTGAATGAACGGTTCGGCCTTGGTTCGATTGTGATTTATCAAGATTTATTTTAGGAGAATTGGGCCCCTGGCCTTGTATAGGTATTCTAGAAATATGCGGCACTTACACATAACGGCGAAATGAGTAGTCTTGTGCCTGCTCGGTCATTTTTAAGATCGCTCCGTACTATTTAATTTCGGACAGGGAACTAGTTCATTCTATTAGTTCTAATAGCTCTTTTCGGTCTTTTATTCTATACGCTAAAATAGACGCTACGGCATTGAAATAACGCTCATCTCATCTCATTCTTGTGAATTCGGTCGGTCGGGTTCGGGTAGCATCATCATTCGTCGGCTATTCTCTCTCGTTCTCATTCATTCGCAGACATCGAATGAATTCGTATGACGTATCTGTCAATCAGTGACTATTTATTTTCATTTCTCGTTCTCGTTCGCACAGTTTACAATGTACGAGTTCGAAAAGAGCTATTTGACCTATTAGACCGATTACAAGTCAGCGTTCGGAAACGTTTCTTCTAGTAGGTACAGTGCGAAGATACGGCTCCTATTCGTTCATCGTTCACGAACTACACAAGACTAGAAATGAGGGTGTACTACACACCTCTGCTCACCCCTTCGTCCAGTACAGGCGTGAACTTATGTTATGTTCCATAAACTACCAGGAAACGGCTACTTCCTACTGCGGTGACCTCTTCATCAAAAGGTCAGAGGTGTCTTACATAAGCGAGGCGCGTTTGTAACCATACTATGAATACTATGATGAAGGTAATGTTGCTATTCACAGCTGTGTTCCGAGACTTTACAGTCTAATGAAGACATAGAATGTAGGTCAACCGTCTATGGAAAGAAAGAGAGATAGAATAGTTATTTGTTATACAAGAGTGCAAAGTTGCTTTTTAAACGCGTGCTCAATTTTGATGACCGAGCAAGCGACGGATTCAAAAATTAGAATCCTGAGCGTTAGCGAGGGAATCAAAAGAGCACGAGGTGAAAAATGTTTGCACTCGAGTGCAACACGTAACTTTTCATCCCACCTCAGCGAGGAAATGACTTAATGTAAAAAAAAAACTTCCTCGTCGCTAGAATCACTCATTTTAGGTTTTTCACTTGTTTTCAAGTTTCTTGTTTTTAACCTAAGGTTTTAACAATAGGACGTGAAAAGAAAAGGGCGCGCGTAAAGCAAATAAAAAAAAAAAGTAATACACCAAGAAGGTTCCGAGTCTGAGTTTTAACAAATTAAAAAAGGTTGTATGATAAATTCGGCACCATGGAGGCAGAAGTAAATAGGTTTAATGAAGTTTTGAATTCACAAACTTGGTGCACACGATGTTCTTTTAATTTACTTTATCCTCTAGCGGATAAAAACGGCTTTTGCACTCAGATATCGAAGAGCAAAAATACTCTTTCCGAGATGGGGGGGATGAAAGATAAATTGTTTTTAAATCAGGGGGCTAGTAATGTCTCATTTGGTGAATCATATTTCGTTTCATATTTATTTATTTATTTATTATACTTCTATACACTATGGTGGTACATAAGGCGGACTTAATGCCTTAGGGCATTTCAAGAATTGGTACGGCTAGCGCGATATCGCTCCGTGCAGTCAGTTAACTTGGGGCGCTAAAATGACTCGGAAACAGAAAATCTGGTTATTTTTACGAAAAAATATTTTTGCTGAAACTGAAATAAACCAGTGCTTGGTCAATCTGTATCACTAGTAGATCGCGCAGTTTGAAGAAATTACATGCATTCGTTTATGTCCGCCTGGCTAGCTACCACTCTCACATTAAAGTCCGGCGCCAAGCAGTTTACTGTGTTCCGTCCTGTGTATGTGAGAGTCAGAGGGGTATAGGGGAATACCTCTGTATCTCTGTTACTTGGATTTGCTCCATCTTAGACCCTTTCTGCACTTAAAATCAGGTGCGACCAGGGTGAAAAGCGACGAAGACGTTATTGGAGGAAAGTATAATACATGTACGATTTCCACCAACCGGGCCACGCAGGAGCGCAGCGCAGCGCGTCGCAGCGGATGCTCGAGCACGCGCCAGTAGCCGACCGCGTCCGCCCGACGGCTACAATCTGCTGGAACCCGGGCGCATGCGCGCGCGTCCTCGTGTATCCGCTATCCGCTATCGCAGTCCGTTTCTACTTGCGGTGTGGCCAAGCGGAGCCGACCGGACGCGACGATAGCCGAGCGCCGCCGTCCACGTACGCGAGGAGCCGACCGGCTGCCGCGGCATACGCGCGATCTAACCGAGTTCCAAGCAGTGTAAATTCCACGCAAACATGAAACTTAACTATTGTATAGAAGCCTGAATTTCCTTTAGCACAGTGTATAATGCGCTCCGGCGCGGCCCGTTTAGTGGAAATTGTACATAAGTGAATGTTGTTAGGCTCCTCTAGATATTTTCCAACACCCACAGGATAAGAGAAGGTGGCCCTATCCGTTACCAGGATTTGCAGTCTATTTTAGACACAAAGCAACTGCCCTCTGACCTTTCTGACGTAAGGAGTGGGAAGTACTGGTGTTATAAGAGTAGCAGTGTCGTAACTAGGGTCATGAGCTCCCAGGGCAAGAAAAAATTTTGCGCCCCCCAAAAAAACACGCTATACAACACTATTTTTAGTATACACAAAAACCGAGACACCCCAACAAGATTTTAATCAGAATTACCGAAGTAAGTATGTATTTTTTTAATAAATCTCCAAGTTACAGTTTATGTTGCGCTAAGTTCTCCAGTAGTGCTAAATGTGTGAAATGTGACATGCATGTAAAATATCTCAGAAGGGAGTAATTAAATTCAAACAACGAATCAATCAACACAATAACAATATTTATTGTAAGCAAAACTAGCGGTACAGCATAAAAATAGAATTATAATCACCAACCTTAGTCGTCACTCCGGAGTCTCGTTCTCGAATGAATCAGCGCGGGATATTTTTTGATCAAGTGACAGTAACACTTTTATGTCAAAAATGACATACAGACAACTCGGATATTATCTCTGGTGTAACAAGGCTTATTCATAGACTCTGGTACAATTTGAATTATTTTAAATAACTACCTACATAAATCTTGTTACAGTCGGCCATCCTTCAAGAACGAGTCCCTTCGTTCCGTCTTTAATTATTTACAATAATAACTAATGTATAATTATATGTATAAATAATATTCATTGATTATATTCGATACATTGTCATAATTGGACCTAATTATTGTAAATAAATCTGTCATTATATAATATATATTATTGTATCTGTACATATGCATAATTATTCGCTTTATTATTAATCATAATACAATACGTTTTATTTATGTCTATAGCTGAGCGGAGTGAAAGTTACTTCCTTCACTGTCACAACGCCATCAGCCACAATGTTTTGAGCTACTCATGGGCGGCGAGTTCATACGCCAATCCTGCCCCACTCAAAACAATCTCACTCAATCTATTCTATAGCCGTGCGGTGTGAGGGTTACTTCCTTCACCGCCACACCGTCACCAGCTGCAATGTTTTGAGTCACTCATGGGCGGCGAGTTCATACGCCAATCCTGCCCCACTCAAAACAATCTCACTCAATCTATTCTATAGCCGTGCGGTGTGAGGGTTACTTCCTTCACCGCCACACCGTCACCGGCTGCAATGTTTTGAGTCACTCATGGGCGGCGAGTTCATACGCCAATCCTGCCCCACTCAAAACAATCTCACTCAATCTATTCTATAGCCGTGCGGTGTGAGGGTTACTTCCTTCACCGCCACACCGTCACCAGCTGCAATGTTTTGAGTCACTCATGGGCGGCGAGTTCATACGCCAATCCTGCCCCACTCAAAACAATCTCACTCAATCTATTCTATAGCCGTGCGGTGTGAGGGTTACTTCCTTCACCGCCACACCGTCACCGTCTGCGGTGTTTCGAGCCACTCATGGGCGACGAGTTCATACGCCAATCCTGCCCCACTCAAAACACCCTCACTTGCATCCATAGTATGTTACAAGTGACTGATAAGTTCATATGCCAGTCATCTTTTAACATACCACTTTGACTCACTATCATCATCATATTCATTAACCTAATAATAAATAATACAGAGTAAGCAATATGTTTTAATTGTTGATCAACTTAAATAATGATCTCTTCTCTATTTCCACCACCATTTAGAATACTTATAATATAATTAAAGTTTCAAACTTATATAAAATCAAATCTAAAAATGAAAATAAAAACGTAACAATAGCATTATTCTTAATCGCAATTATCACTTTCATCATCATTGTCTTCACTGGAAGAGCAAGCAGGGGCGTTAAAACTTAACCAGGGGAATATTTAATCAATGGCAACAATTGTTTCATACCTTGCCCCTTTTCTAGTCAAAGGAGTGTCTTCTACGAGAAACCGATCATTAGGCAAGATCTTTTTAATTCTATATGGACCCTGACACTTCGCTTCTAACTTTTTAGACTGGCCCGGTGTCGTTACTATCGCCCTCGCTATTCTAACAAGATCACCCTCTTTATAATCTGTGGCCTTTTTCCTGTTTTTGTCATACCGATTCTTATTTGTCTCCTGGTTTTTCTTAATTCGTTCACTTGCTTTTAACCTAACTTCTTCTATTGTTTGATCATTGTTCTGTTCTATATCATCGATCACGTTATTTAATATGCCTTGGTCTGGATTTGCAACTGTTCTACCTAACAAAAGTTCAGTAGGCGTTTTTTTTTTGTTACGTCGTGGACAGTGGTATTTAATCCTAATTGTGTATCGGGTAGAAGTTCGTCCCAAGTATTTTTGTTACCGTGAGCCATGGACCCAAGAGAGGCTAGGATCGTTCGGTTATACCGTTCGACCTGCCCATTAGCCCTTGGCGTGGCGACGGAGTTAAGGATATGTTTTGTACCAATTGAATGCACAAAGTTCTTAAACTTTTTGCTTGTGAAGCTTGTGCCTCTATCTGTTATGAGCCGCGAGGAAGATCCGAAATAACTAAACAGAGTCTTGAATGCCTCTATACTCTCTTTAGTTTTCGTGCTTCGCACTGGTGTTTATGATCATCCGATAGCTGGTTCCCGCAATTGGGAGTAATAAGATTGCGAGAGTTTAAATCATCGAAAATTCTTAGAACATGTAAATCTTCATTACCCGATCCTACATATTGCGCACGCGTAATGAGAGTGTTCTCTTTGTAGAACACTGCATTCGGACTAACATTTTGAACTAATAAATTGCAATCAGTGTTACGAATCTGGTATTCGCCTGGTAACAAGTAGTATTCCTGCCCCTCACGACCCCTTACGGATCCACCCACATAAATACTACCATTACAGACGATATTTGACCTCACAGGAACAGACACCATCTCACCTACGTCTACTGTGAGGTCATAGATCGTGGAGAGTTGTAGCTTAGGATAGAGCTCATGTCCGACTCGTTCAAACTTTAAATCTGTTGGAGTCTTAATCATTTTTAGTGTCGGTCTTTCAGTAAAACTATGCCCAAGTAATACACCATAATTAATTAAGTGGTCATCAACGATGAACACCTCAACATCCATTTCTGAAATACCCTGCACATCTATATTCACTAAAGTGCGTCCTAATGGCAAGTATGGAACATTTCCTAATCCCCTTAAATATGGACCATTAACACTTTCCCAATTCAATCCTAACCTTAAGGCACCCTTTTTACGAACTAATGTCGCTTCGCTGCCTAAATCCAGTTGACAAACTATGACAATACCGTTAATACTTATCATGATCTTGTACTTATCGGTACTATCTTAAGCGACTAAGACCTCGAGGACACTTTTGTCCTTTGCAGGATTCTTTTGATCCTTTATTCTAGGACAGTGAGAGGCGTCATGTCCTAGATAATAACAATTGGTACACTTCACGATCGGTTTAGGACACATGGAGCTGGGATGACCCACACCCTGACAATTAAAGCATTTAATAGACCCTCTAAAATCGCTCTTTTTATTAGACGATGTACTATCTGAACTCGTTGTAAAGTTATTATTTACTGACGTACTGCTAGGACGTTTATCTCTGTTAAAATCTTTATTAAATTCTGGTTGATTTCTGTTATGAAACTTGATAGTCTTAAAGAATTCGAGTACATCCTCGGGTTTATTAAATTTTGCTGCTTGAGCACCTACTCGAACCCCCCTGTCGTCAATCCCATAAAGTAGACAGTCCACTGCTTGCCTTCCAAATAGCTTACATCTATTTAGTAAATTTAGTTTTGCAAAATAGTAAATTTCAAAGGACTCACCAGAGCGTACCCGCCTATTAAGCATATCTGTTAATAGTTCCGCGTAATTTTCGGTTGCAGGAAATGATTCCTTTAGCATAGCTTTCCATTCTAACCAAGTATGCCTAATAGAGGGTAGGCCCTGGTACCACGTCTTAGCTAGTCCAGTAAGTTTAGGTAGGGCATAGTGTACCGTTTGTTTACTACTCCAATTATAAATTTCCGAACATTCATCGACCTTGTCGAGCCAGATGTTAATCGTCTGCTCTTTTGACATGGGGTCAAACTCTGGGATTACATTATTTAATGTGGAACTAGAAAACGATTCACGATCCCCTGCCTTCGATTTAAGTACTTTTAGGAAATCCTCAAAGAGACCTATCGTCATAAGTCTAGGTTTTTTTCTATCATCAACGTTTACATTTTTATCATCACTTTGTACATGTCGTTTAGGTGGTGTGATTAAAGATCGGTCACGATGCGTACCTAAATTGTCAGTACTTCTCTGACCACGGTTAATTGGGACTGACATGGGCGTCTCAAATCGCCTGCGAGATCTGTTTCGTTCACGTTCAGTCAATCTCTCATGCTCTTTACGTACCTCCTTTTCAAGTGTCTTCAACCTCTCCCTCTCGAGAGACAGCTTACGTTCTTGCTCGCGTAGCGTACGCGTACTGCTTTTGCTTCGGCTTCGGTGAGTGCTGCTACGGTGATGGTCACGTACACTGCGTCCCCGAGACCGTTGCATTCGTTGGCTACCGTCACCACGATGACTGCGACTGCGCCTCTCGCTTCCTCGTAGGTATCGATTTCGACTTCGGGATGACTCACTATATCGGCTCTGTCTGTTGTGAACGCGAGACGAGCTGTTAGCACGTCGACGACGCACATCAGATTCTTTGTCGCTCATTTTCCTGGAACTCGAAATATTTTCTTCATGTAAATGTAATTATGAATTAAGTCACTCAAGGTTTGAACGTACATGTATCGAGGAGTATTTGAGCTTATTTTATCATTGATAGAATTATAACAGTTGTTTTTTTTTTTTTTTTTTTTTCGGTCCCTATATTTTTTAATAATCTGTATGCATCGCAAAAACTGCAGGTCATTTTAACATAATTTTATCATTCCTAGATAATAATTTCATTGTATCACCATTTAAAACTAATATTTCAAATCCAATCAACGAAATAAAGCCTAATTATTATCGGCCACTAAAGTTTTAATCTACATGCATCACAAAAACTATAGGTCATTTAAGAATTATTTTATTATTTATAGTCGGTAATTTTACTGTTTTACCCTTCTAAACTAATATTTCAAAGCATTATTATCACATAAATTATCGAAAGAAAAAAAAAAACTAAGAACAAGAAAACTCAATAACATGTCAACCTAATCTGTTTGAATCGGGCGAATCATTGTTCACATGGTTGCCATAAAGCATTTAGCACACATATTTCTTTTATTTCTACTTGTTGTTGTCATGGACGTACAAAAAAGATCGGACGGAACTCCCGCTAAGACAAAACTGTGTCCCGTAATGGCGGCGACTATCTAAGTGTGAATGAATTTAGGGTTGTCATGTTAGCCAAATTTACCCATTTTTTATCATTTTATTTTAAGACAAATACAGGTTGGCAGACAAATTTCTTGGAAATGTCGGCAGAATTATACCGTGCCATTTGAAAAGGTTAATGGTAAGAACCAAATCTCCCTATGAAAATATCTGCAAAATAAATGCCATGTTAGCTTAGATTGTTAATTTACATTTTGAGGTACTGCATATGTAACAACACACCGGAGTCCTCCTTTAGTTGTATTATATATCTCGTTAGCTTCAAAATGTAGACTGCAAATGACACTGTATTTGTTTGGAATTCAATCGTTTTCACCGTTACAATTTCTCATTTTTTTAATCCAATTATTTCTCCATACTTCATTTTCTTTAGGAAATCTAGTAAAAAAATATATAAATAAAATACCTAGTAATAAATAAATTGAATTGAACAAAAAACTATAAATTTCCCATATTTAGGGTAATTTGCACACGTGAATATTGACAACACTGGCCTTGTGACAGATTCTTTTCTTCTGGTGAATACATTGATTTTACTGTATACAATTGGGAATTAAGTGATTGAATTATTCATTGACCTATGAAACGTGATTCCTGGATTTTTTTTCTTCCGATCACTACGGTTTTTACACCATTTCACCACACAAGACATGCTATATTTTATTTTTTTTTGCCGCTTTTTGTCCCGACTCTGTTGACGTTTACGCGTGTAATGACTGATTTTTTGTGAATGTGTGCGTGCCAGCCTGTACGTACAGCAAACTGACTGACTCTGAGTGACACAGTTTTTTGTTAGCGAAAATCTGTCCGATCTTTTTTGTACGTCCATGGTTGTTGTGTTGATTTTTTTATATTTTATAGACAAAATAATATTCTAGGTTAGCGATCGAGCTGTGGGGTGGTTAAACACAAAACAAAAATGTCTCGTGAATCCCACTTCTGAGATGTAAAATATCTCAGAAGGGAGTAATTAAATTCAAACAACGAATCAATCAACACAATAACAATATTTATTGTAAGCAAAACTAGCGGTACAGCATAAAAATAGAATTATAATCACCAACCTTAGTCGTCACTCCGGAGTCTCGTTCTCGAATGAATCAGCGCGGGATATTTTTTGATCAAGTGACAGTAACACTTTTATGTCAAAAATGACATACAGACAACTCGGATATTATCTCTGGTGTAACAAGGCTTATTCATAGACTCTGGTACAATTTGAATTATTTTAAATAACTACCTACATAAATCTTGTTACATGCAGGGGCTCAGATCAAATAAAAATCAAGACATAGCGCTGCGAACAACAGAGTGAAGCATGTGCAAAACTACGCCTCATTCTGTACATACACGTTCACACACACACATTTACACCAAACTACAACTAAACTACGCCTCACGACACTCACACATGTTTATGAAACCGGCCTCACTTCACTGTTAACAACGCTATGTCTTGGTTTTTTATTTGGTCTGAGTGCAGGGGTTGTCTAATACACGGAAACTGACCGAGCGGACCGTCTCAAGCCTCAAGGTGTCTATTCCCGTCCACTGTTATGCATAGAAACCTATTGAAACAAAACAGTTTATGAAAAAAAAAAACAAGATTTAACGTGGTATAAAAACTATGCCAATCGATTTTCCTAGTGATTCTGAGCAAACTAGTTTCAGGTTTAGTTTATTTATACTAAAACTAAACTTGTATAAAAAAAGCATTTATTAATTGAGAATATTGTTAAAAATTAAGGCAGTTACAATTCAAGTGATGTAGAAATTGAAGAACACCAAAAAACACTTGACATCCTAGGTTAGAACTTTTAGTAATTAATGCTAAAAACGGCCGTTTTTGGTACTTATCGCTAAAACTTCGAACCCAGAAGCTCTATATTTGGTGTTCGAAATTTTTTACAAAACTTGACTAAAATGTTGTACACACGGCTACACATCAAGCTATAAATTTCCAGTTTACACTGACCTCTCATTGTAAGGAAATCCTATAAAATGCGAGATTAGCTTATACTGGAAATGTATAGCTTGATCTGTAGCCGTGCGTACGGTTCAATATGTTGTGTGTTGAAAATCAGATTCTCCAAATTGTGATGTGTGCGGTGTTATTGAAGACGTGCATCACCTGTTGGTGGAATGTGTCCGTTACAATACCGATCGAGAGCTCTTAATAAGAACTTACAACTTAAGCAGAACTAATGTGGGTACGCTCCACGAGATGTTGTCCTCTCCATTGTCTGAAGCCGCTAAAGCGCTGTTTATGTTATTTAGTCGTAGGTAAGCCATAACTAGTAAGTAGATGTAGTTTAGTTTAAGTTAGGTTACGATGGAATTGACATGTACTTTATGTATAAAAATTCCTTAAATAAATAGAAAAAAAAAAAGTTGTCTGTTGACAGAAATTATGCTTTTTTTCTGAAGTGGCGCCTCTTTCGCTAGGGTAAGCTTCTTAACATCATTTCTATCTTCGCGTCGGTATTGTAAAATGCGACATAAGGTAAATTCAAGGCACGGAGAGGTCTTGCCCTTAAAAAAACATAGAAAGCATCAGGTGCTCATTAAAGCGCGGAAGTTATAAAAGGGCAAGGGTTAAGTCGATACGACTGGCTGGCAACCTGTTACTGCGGCGTGGAAATTTGTCGCCGGATACCGAACGAGGACCAAAATGTACCAAACGTTTTAGCGGCACTTTAGGGTTATTTTTAAAGTAATATAACATCACGCCTATATTCCCCGAAGGGTTGGGCAGAGGTGTATAGTAAACCGTCATTTCGCCGTTACGTTTAAGTCCCATGTAATAGGGGGCGAGCCTATTGCCATCAACCCGGGCTGCTACTGAGAAATTCCACACGGAAAAACCCAATAACACTACCCGACCAGGGGCTCGAACCCAGGCAGAGGCGGACTTCTCATAAGGCCGACTAGGCCCGGGTCTAGGGCGGCCAGATAAAAGGGGCGACCTATCGCGGAAAATTCAAACTTAGCTCAGTAACGGAGTTGAGAAAGGGGCGGCTGGTACTTCACGGCCTAGAGCGGAGCTACACGCCTAGGGCGGATAGTACTACACGGTCTAGGGCGGCCAAGACTGCTAGTCCGCCTCTGAACCCAGGACTTGCTCAGCAGTCGTGCTTGCGACCTCTGAACCAACGAGACAGTCTATATAGCTATTTTTAATTCTGTTTATAAATAAATTAGCAGATCTTGACAGCTCTGCTCATGTGGATACATCTTTGGAGAATTTCAAAAATAAACCGTTCTCGCTACGATAATAGTAAATATTTAAGACGTTTTCGTCTCAAATTTTTATTTGGACTAAACTAGGTACTTACGGTGTTTCAGTCCTATCTCCAGCCTGTCATACACGTAGCTATAATATATATTAATATAAGTTATAGCTAGACATATTACGTTTTTTTTTTGTATCACCCATTCGTCTACAATATTTAAACCGCAATATACACCCCTAAATTAAATTCACCAGAAAAAATTTAAGGGCATGGTCAGTTACTGTAATAGAACATATAAAGAGAAAAAAAAAAGAAAATTATTTTGTTTGAAAACTGTACTTCAAAAACATCAATAATTGGTAAGAAAGTTCAATCACATTGACAATGATATTCGTACGCGCACGCACACACGCAACCCTTTTATCTATTCATTCAAAAAAAAGCCCGCGCAATACATAGGCTGCGCACGAGACGGACGGCGCCAACTAGTCTGGCTCCCGCACCACCCTCGCTCGCCCCCACCCACACCGGCGCGTGCGCGTGTCGCCCGCCGCCCGCCGCAGTCGGCCGCCCGCAGTAATTAGGTTAAGTTGCGTGACGCGCGGTGCAAGCGCAACCTCTCGTTACCGCGTACCCGGTTTTTGTTGTATACGTAATTACATGTTGTGTTGATGAATACTAAATAGGCTTAATATTCGGTAAACTAAGGTCAAAGCAGACTGCATCGCGCCCTCTCCACCGAACCCGTCTCCTCAGAACGCAACAGAGAGGTTATTAAGTTTACGCGAGCGCGCAATACGTATTACCTGTTAACATCTGTTATTAAATTGATAACTACGATGGCTTCATACGATCATCAGTTCACGTCTCGAGAGTACCCTTTGTGTTAATACTTCATAAAAGGCCGGCACGCAGGTGAATCTTATCTAGATAGGTCGGAGCGAAAGTACCTAACCGAGGAGTTCGGGAGTCGGTGGACAGGCTGCGGCGGCCTAATTGCCTGGCCCGCGTGCCGCCTGACCTCACACCCATGGATTGTTACATGTGAAGTGAAATCAAACGGAGAGTGTACGTGAGTGAGCCCGATAGCCGCAAACTTTTAAAACAACTCGAAGTAAAAGGGCAAAGTGATGTTCTAATATCATTAAATAACTATCTTTTAAAAAGTGTTCGCTTGTGTGTTGATAACAAAGGGCGGTGGCCATTTTGAAAAATTGCTGAACTGTAAGTTTTTAATAACACTGTAAATTACCACCCTTATCAGCTGATTTCAATCCTTATCAGCTGATCCTAATCACTGTTAGCTAATCCCTTCAAATTCAAATCCCCATTGTCTCAGAACAAATTCTAACTTTTTAAATACGTGGAGTGGAGTGAGGGAGAAAGCATTTCTGTGTGTGTGTTGTACGGATTTCGCGCTATCGACTCGCTCGCACGCATTACATACCGGTATAGCTGACTGACGCATGACTCACACAAGCGTATAATGGTGCATGATGTGTGTAGCTTACGCGCGGTGGGATGAATTTCATTGATAGTCCGTGTCGTTGACGTAGTATTTCTAGTATTAGAGTATTATGTGCATAAAATTATTCATATTTTCAGGATCAAACAAAAGTAAATAACTTTGTTAGATTTAAATAAATTATATTAATGATTTTACATTTCAATAAGTATACCGCTTCCGTATGTACCCTTAAATTTTTTCTGGTGAATTTAATTTAGGGGTGTATATTGACAAATTAATACAAGGTTAGTCGAAAAGGGGGGCACTAATTCGAAAGCATCGAAAGGGTGTTAAAGTACCCGTACCCAGCTTCGGACGGGTACAACACACTTATTAATGACTCCTATTGACAATCGCCCATGATGGGCAAATACATGATCGGCCATCAGTGGCCGCGATCATTGTGCGTGCATTCACACGATTGTCCGTAATGATTTGTCGTGCATCAAGCTTTCAAGATGGACGCGGAATCCATTGCTGTTGCTACCATTTATTTAATGTTATAAAATAAATGCAAAAAACTAATTCACTTTAGCATTTTTTACATTGGCACAGATTAGATAATAATTCTATTGGTTATCAAAGCGATACGTTTTTTTTTTCAGTTTTGTATTTCAGATTTCATAATTAATATGGAACCTTAACATGAGGATAATTCAGATGTCATTCTATAAACATAAAATTCTCTTCGTTTGTCTGTGCTTAAGGGGCCTACTCCCTAAGTCCGTCAACGAAGTTAGTCGCCGGTCCGAAAGTAGCCCGAAACATAGGAGTGAACAAAACAAAATGTCAAGTTCAACTTTTCGGACGGGTAAAAACACATCGGTAGTAGAGACAACTGTCAAATCGTGTTGTCATTCATTCTTAGTTCGAGCCCCGAAATAATCGTATGTCCGTAGGTGATGGGGAGTAGGAAACGCTCGTAACTAAGGCCGAAACCATGGACTTCGTGCTTAGGGAGTTGACCCCCTGCTTCGTTGTCCTCCGTTGAATGAATGATCGGCGATCGTGTCAAGTGTATGCAACTACAAACGATTCCCTTTGATGTGTGTTCGAAAAACCGACAACTCGCCGATTGTCGACGATCAAAGCCCATGATGATTACAGACGAGCATGCCCTCCACGCAATCGTGTTCGTCTGTAATCGCCCATCTTGCGCGATTGTCAAGAGGAGCCATAACAGTTATGCGTTTTGCACCTAATTTTACATTTCAGCTGAACATTACACCGTCCACCCCTCGGTTTAACTTATTACAAAAAGAAGCGTAAGTCTTTAGTCTGCTGCTAAGCTATGGTTGTGTCTAAACGTTGGCTATTTTTAGCGTCCCTTTGTGTCCCTGCGTTATGTGCATTTAATTAAACCGACAGGCACGGATTCTAAATACTTTAAATGATTTATAAAAATACAGTGTTGTTTTATTTAGGCGAACATTAAGCTCTGATAGTTTAATATAGCGACGCATGCAATAATTAGAAATGGATTTTTAAGGACTAAGGCAAACGGAATACATCTCGACTGCAACTGTAAAATGCAGTATGAAGGCAGGTCAGTGCAACTGCTTGGTATACTAGATGTGCAGTCTACTTGCAGTTACGAACTCATTTCGTACTTGATTCTAAAAGACATATACTTAATATTTTTATATCCCTTTACAGTCAGTATATAATAACTCAGTGTTCCGCAAAGTATGCCGCGGCACACTGGTGTACCGTGTTCGTTATTTGGTGTACCGCGGAAAAATTGCAAGATTTGTCAGGAAGTTATGAAGATACAATACCTACTTACACTACACAGCGGTCCTATGATGTTCCTCTAAAATTTCCAGAATTTGTAGGTGTACCTTGAACACAAAAAGTTTCCGGAACACTGCAATAACTAACCATAAAAGTTGCTTAAAAAACAAAGTACACACACCGTGTATAATAATAAATATCGTGAATAATACCCATTATTAATTGATGTGTGATTGAATGAAATGTAATTGAAGTGACCATTTACCATAGCGAGTTTCCTCCGTGCCTCGGAAAGCACGTAAAGCCGTTGGTCCCGGCTGTCATTTGTAGATCTTTGACAGTCGTTACTGTTGGTCAGAAGCCAGAAAGTCTGACAACCAGTCTTACCAAGAGTATCGTATTACCCAGTTACTGGGTTGTGGAGGTCTGATAGGCAGTCGCTCCATGTAAAATACTGATATTCAGCTGCATCCGGTTCGACTGGAAGCCGACCACAACATAGTTGGGGAAAGGCTAGGCAGATGATGATGTTATGTACCCAATAAAGGCTACTTTCAGTGCCTATAAACTAATTTCATATTAAGCGGCTCTCTTACAAATTATAGCAACTATACGTCGTGATAAAATAAAAATTAACAAATTGCATTCCCGAGGTTTGATTCTAAAGTGACGAAATGTGACATTATATCAGATAGTGCCGACATCATGTAAGGAAGATCATTAATATAAGCTAGAAACAGAAAGGGGCCCAGAATTGAGCCCTGTGGCACGCCCATTTTTACTAGAGACCCTTTTTTTATAAAACGTTGCCCCACACTAAGATTTCTCTTGTATCGTGGGTGCGTTTACAGACACAAATCTCACATACACAAACGCCCAGACACGAAACAACCATTTGTAGGCCATATAATTTTTTTTTCCGTGTGGGAATCGAACCCACGACCCGTAGCGCAGAAGCCAATCGCTTAGCCACTGCACCAAACGTGTCGTCTCCTGAAACCCTGAAGATATTATGCCAGATATGCCTACTTTTTGTTGTCTATTGGATTATTTGCCCCCCAGATTTCATACTCTGCTGGATGTAGGCTTATCCCCGAAAAAGGTAATGTTAAATCACCCTAACCAAGTGAGTTTGTCTCCAATGAGCTAGCACTCTTGCACAGTTCACTGGGCCGGGGTATTTGGGCTTATGTTAATTACCCTCGAAAAACTTTATTTTTAACACTGTTATTCTGCCCAACTTATTAAGAAAATAAAGCGTAAAGCTAAATAGTCTGTTAAGCTACGATTGCATCTAAACGTCGGATATTTTTAGCGTCCTTTTGTGATGTGCATTTAATTATACAGACAGGGACGCATTTGGAATGCCGTAATTAATTGCCACGAAATTCTTTATTTAGAATTCAGAATTAAATGCATTTATTTTAACAGTCATCAACTGCGCTGGTACTTGCATTTTTTTGTTAAGAAAGCCTATCTAAACTTGGAAACCGGCCATTCTAAAGAACTCAATTCCTCCATTAAGAGCGTGTACGCCGTACGGCATTTCATAAAATTTTTCAAGTCTTTGTTTTTCGTAATGACTGAACCGATTTTGATGAAACTTCACGCACATAAGTAGGACACATAGGTCTAAAAAGTTAGTAGAAAACATTTTCGAAATGTCTTACTTAAAAAAAGATAGTTGGAAATTTCTACATGGAAAATTTAAGAACGGTCTAATTTAACTGTACCTAACACTATTTTTCGAAAATGTTTTCTACTAACTTTTTAGTCCTATGTATCCTGCTGATGGGTGTGAAGTTTCATTAAAATCGGTTGTCATATCGAAAAATAATGACTTAAGGAAAATTTGTATGAAATGCCAAACGGCGTACTTACACGCTCTTAAACTCTGCGTGGGCTCTGATTCTCAATGACGTTTAAAATGCATTTGAGTAAACCGTAACTAATCATAAATAAGTTAAAAATGCAAAAATAACGTGACCGTTTTCAAGCATCCTTGCAAAAAGCAAAAGTATTTTTTTTTTAAATGCTGTTTGTAATATGTTACATTCAGTAAATTTCAAATGAATACTCTTTTTTTCCAATTGCACATTCAGAAGTTACTGCAGCCGTGTTATATTTTGATGTATTATAGTTAGTAAATCCCCTGGGTCGTCATCGGCCTATACTTGGAATGTCTAGGCTGGTTATTCCACGAATTCATACGAAAAATCCTTAAATATAAACCGTTTTCATGCATTGCCAATACAAATAAACAGTTTTATCATCCTGTTTCCGTACTCCGCTCACCAAGTCACAACATCGTGACGAAATGTCTGGCTTTAATTATAGAACTGAATATTTTTGACATCTCTCCCATATGGTGTATGAAAGAAACGTCAAAAATATCACGCACGAACTAATCTAGGAATTTATTTATTCTTCCGTTTGGAGTAGACTAAATAATAAGACAGCTATGCGCACTATGATTCGATCGTGATCTTCAATTCTGATACAAATTCCAATAAAGTCGCCTTAGAGTGAAAACCTCGGGAATGCAATTTGGTCAATTTTAGGGTTCCGTACCCAAAGAGTAAAACGGGACCCTATTACTAAGGCTCCGCTGTCCGTCTGTCCGTCGGTCCGTCTGTCACCAGGCTGTATCTCATGAACCGTGATAGTTAGACAGTTGAAATTTTCACAGATGATGTATTTCCGTTGTCGCTATAACAACAAATACTAAAAAACAGAATAAAATAAATTAAGGGGACTCCCATACAACAAACGTGATTTTTTTGCTCGTTTTTGCTCCTCGATATTGATAACGGCAACAGGTAGACGCTTGAAATATTCACAGAATATTTAGTTATATATTCACTTTAAACATAAATAATTAAATTAAAATAAAACAAATATTTAAGGGGGACTCCCATACAACAGACATGTTTTTTTTGCCGTTTTTATAGATGGTACGGAACCTTCGTGCGCGAGTGCGACTCGCACTTGGCCGGTTTTTATTTTATCACGACGTATAGGTTACTATTCTGTGGTATAGGTGCTGTAATTATACGAGAGCCGCTCTATGCGAAATTATTGTAGGCACTGAAACTAAGCATTTATTGGGTATATAACATTCTTAATAAATATAATTGACTTGCTTTAGCCCGCGACTTAGTCCAAGTGAAAGCCCACAGGAACCATGCAATGACCAAATGCATTCCCGAGGTTTTCACTCTAAGGCCTGAATTACATAGAAACGGCATAAGGCGCAGGCGCGTCACTTTCATACATTTTTCGTGCCGCTTCAATTTTTTTTCGCACAAAATGTATGAAAGCGACGCGCCTGCGCCTTATGCCGTTTCTATGTAATTCACGCTTAAGGCGACGATTACCCAATCACGATACGTGTGCTGTTCGTCGTTGAGGGATTCCATTCTCTATCTCTGAAGTGCTTCATCAGATCATGGCATTTATCTGGGACCCTCAGATGTATAATCTTTCAAACAAAAAAAAAGAATCATCCGAATTCATACAGATTTGCTAGAGTTATGCGAGAATTACATAAAACATGAACAAAATACATACGCGTGGAATTGAGAACATTCACCTTTTTGAAGTAGTTAAAAAAATCGAAGATAGCCCCCTCACCTCAATAGGCATTATAGTCATCATAACACTCCATCATGACATCTGCTCGATGGTACCAGATTATTGTAAGTAGTACCAGATTATTGTAACAGTCATGAGAATTCAGACATTTGCAAAGTTTCACATCGATGCGACTGTTCGAAATGGATGAAACGAATTCCAAGTTTGTTTTACAAACTTTGTAACATGTGAAGATAATAAGCGTGTTAATTAACCCTGAAAACATAACACTGCTTTTTTAGGCAGTCATGTAAAAAGACATGCTGCACCGACCACAAATAAATTCAGATTCTTCAGAATCGTGTCAGCACGAGCTTTACGAGAATAGCTCATGCCGTGGTGAAAAGATTAGCCAGTCAGCAAGGTTGGTAGCGGGGCTGACTGCCCAGGGTACGCCGGACGTACTTAAGTATCGTCACTCGTGGAGGCTCTTTTCATGTACCCCCAAAATTGAGATAAGGGCAGAAGGATGATCTTGAGAACTCTACGCATTTTGTAAAAGCAAAGAACGGCATTGAAATGCATAGACAAACACATATAACATTGACAATCAAATGCTTGTCGTCTGGGACTATTTTAAAAGGAAGTGACCTATTTAGCTATTTCGGACTGACCACAATGATTGTCGGTGGAGAACGTGGTTTAAAACGTGAGAAGATACATCTACTCACGATTTAAACCGTGTTTTATTAATTATCATATCAGAAATGATGAGATCCGCAGGAGAACCAATTTAACCTACATAGCTCGAAGAATTGCCAAACTTAAGTGGCAGTGGCCGGGGCACATTGCTCGCAGAACGGATGGCCGATGGGGCCGAAAGGTTCTGAAGTGGCGACTGCGTACCGGAAGACGCGGCGTAGGTAGGCCTCCCACAAGGTGGATCGATGATCTGGTGAAGGTCGCGGGAATCCGCTGGATGCGAGAAGCACAGGACCGGTCGATGTGGCGATGCTTGAGGGAGGCTTATGTCCAGCAGTGCACATCTTTCGGCTGAATGGTGATGATGATGATGATTATTAATTAATAATACCGTGTAATTAACGGCTGTGCCTTAGAGAGAACATTAAGTTGTCGATCTCGGGTGTCATACGAATAACTATGACAGTCGTTACGGGTAGTCAGAAGCCTGAAAGTGTGATAACCGGTCTAACATTAGGATAGCGGCATTGCCCAGTAACTGGGTTGCGGAGGTCTGATGGCAGTCACTCCGTGTAAAATATTAGTATTCTGCCGCATCTGGTTAGACTGGAAGCTGACCCCAACATAGAAAAAGGCTAGGCAGAACAATACCTCTGCCGGGGTCGCGGTGCATGCAGCTGCGGATCCCGCGACCCTGGCCAAGGGTCAGGAGAAGGAACACCGTGGCTTTTTAGCCGGTAAAAGTCCGGCATAACCCTTCGCATTCTCCGGGCGAAGGGCGGGCAAGAGGATTTTCACACAAAAAAAAAACCAGAACGATACCGAGCAGTTAACCCTGAGGAATTTGTCCAGTTAATTTGAAGTTACCCTGGATGGAACAAGGGCCTGTGTCCAGCAGTGGGCTATGGCAGGTTGAGTTAATTAAAGGAGTTATTTATTTATTTATTTATTGGCTTACCAACTAAATACATATACAGCATTAACTACAATCATAATAGAATTTGAGATCTCGCATGCATCTAAATTATAGGATAGCACAACAGTGTTAAGTGTACGTACATTTTACATAAATTTGTTTTCACTAAATACACAATGAAAGTTACATAATTTCAAATATTCTGACAACGAAGTCCAGAACACAAAAGTTACAATAATGATCTTAGAATATTACATACTAATTATTCATATAAGTCGAAAAGGTCACACAACATTCATACAGTAAACTATTTAAATGGAAATTCACGTCTTTTTCCCATGGAGTTATGCAGACACTGCGGAACGCCACATGCTACGATCCTTACATACTCCTTTCGCTTCGTCCACGTTCATACATCTTGTCATACATGCACGCCGGTTGAAAGTACTACGCACCTGTCCATTTTGAAGAACATCATCAATAACATCGATGCATGTCCTTTTAGGGCGTCCTTTACTGGTGTTTCCACTGTCATCCGCCTTATAAATCATAAATTCCTTTTGTTAATCGCCGTTCACTCAATCTTTCAACATGCCCAAACCACCGAAGCATTAGCACTCCTTTAAATTTTTGTCACTACATCATCTTTTAAACCGCAACTTTGTCTTGTCATGTCATTCTTCAATCTATCATTCAAAGTTACACCGCACATACTTCGTAAGGAACGCATCTTCTATCTGTTATTATGTGTATCTATCTGTATGTACTATGTGTATCTATATGTTAGCCATTTTATGTGCAATTTCTTGTGTTGAGTCTAGCTATGGTGCCCTGTAGAATGAATCGATTCACATTTTCTTTTGTAATTTTTATTTTCGTCTTGCTTGCGTGTATAATTTATTATATTGATAACAAAAAATGGCATCGACCATCAGCTATAAATCAATATTGTGCTGTACGCACAGCGAATGCTGAGCTGTATTCCTTGCCACACACCGATCATATCTTTTAAATGATTTTTATTATTGTTTTTATACAATATCTTGTGTGTGGCAAAATTAATGGTCTAACACTCAGTTGAAAGAAAGGTCCATTAAATTTTAATGCTCTCATTAGAATTTTAATGCTCTCATTAGAATGTTAATGCTCCATTAACCTCTTCTGTCCATTGCAAGAAGCTAGATTTAATGGAATGATTAACTATCCATTAAAATTAATTTTTGATGTGTCAAACTCCCCATGATTTCAATATATGATAATTAGTAAATGAAGAACGAACTACGACCTAATTAGTGTTCGTGTGCAATAGCCATTAATTTAATGGAAACATTATTCTTAATGACGGATTAGTTAATGATCACCTAATGGTATTTTTCTTGCAACTCAGTATAAATGAGTTTGTTTGTGGCAGAACGATTAACAAAACAAACAGTAGACAATTCGTCCCTGTGCGTGACGTCACAATTCCGCCATTTTCTAAGCAATTATTTTGGATGCAGCGGCGAGACGATCTAATAATAGATTTAACTCTTGCCACTTCAATTAGACGTAGTTTATTATACTTAGCTTGGAGTGGGCGGAGAACAAGTTGGAGAGAGCATTCCCTTACTTAGCTCTACTTAATTCTTTTTTTGCATTTAACTGCACGGCAACGAGAAAGGGTATTCTCCTTTAAGCGCTGTGTTATTTATTTATGTATTATTTATGCACACAACAACAACTTAGTGCTAATAGGTTTAGTTACATATTAGTACAAAGCTACTGTTTATTTCTGAAGAAATTTCTGCCAGCAGACCTGCGACAGGATAGTGTGAGTATAGGCTGGGTCAAAAATTGTGGATCAAACGAAATAGGGCGATAGTTGGTGTTGTTTGCATTGCAGTAAAAAATATCTGTGTGGCAGAGCCCTAACTTGATCTCCTTAAAAGTATGACAATTTGAGTGTTTTTAAGAAAATACCAGTAACAAATAGGCAATTAGAGTAAAATGGGTACCTACTTTTAAAACAATAAATGCTTGAAAGTGCTTTTATGACAGTGTGTATCATGATTTATGAGTATTGGCATTTTTTTCAATATCTTTTAAGTCTCACGAAAAATTATTTATATAACTTTAGAAACTTACTGTAAAAAAAATGTACTACCAAAAATGCTGCAAATAACCCCAACTATCGGCCTGTTTCGTTTGATCCACGATGTTTTACCCACCCTGTATAAAAATAAAAACATTTATAATATATTTATTAATTAATACATACTATATAATTATACAGCATGACTGGTTATTCGCTTTACATCCGAAAACCATAAACAGCTCATCATTCTGTAGGTACAACTTTTACCACGAGACAAAATGGGAATTCGTAAAAAAAGAACAGCAATTCCATACATTTTGGTAAGCAACATTAGAATAGAATAGAATTCATTTATTTGTTAGAATATTGTACAAGGTGTGTAATAAATATGATCATAATATTCTGCCGTTTCCGGCGTACAAATAAGGTTTACAAAATAATATGGGTCATCATTACATTAAAATTAGATAAGAATTAAAAATAAATTAAATACATTGAACATCATTAATTAATTTAGTCAAGGAGATACATATGTTTTGTAGGCAATAATGTCAAATATTCAGGTAGATAAATTTTTCTTTCATAAAATCTTCAGTTGAGTAGTAACATTTGGTTAAAAGAAAGTTAAATAATTTAAATTTAAATCTTCTGAGGCTGAGAGTTTTAAAGACATCGGGTAATTTATTATAAACAGTAATGGACATGCAGTACGCATTGTTATCAAACAATTTTATTCTACGCCTGGGAACATTAAGCATATGCACCTTGCGACTGGGTCTAGATACAACATCATTAAATAATTCAAATTCACGTCTATTTTGGTGGACAAAGACACAGATTTCAAAAATGTATAGTGCTGGAAGAGGCAGTATTTTAAGTTTTTTAAATAGTGGAACACAGCTGTCCAGTGGGTGCGCTCCACAAATTGAGCGTACACATTTTTTCTGAGCTCGAAACACTCTTAATAATTCAACCGAATTACCTCATATTATTATTGATTATTTTGTACGGTAGTACTCATTTTTTTCACGAATTCATCGTTTATCCAATAGTAAAAGTTGAACAGAATGATGAGCATAGTTCATGGATAAATGAAATACCTACATAAATATATCAAATACTGCCTCGTTGGTCTAGTGGTCGCAAGCGCGACTGCTGAGCGTGAGGTCATGGGTTCGATCCCCAGGTCGGGCAAAGTGTTATTGGGTTTTTCCGTGTGGAATTTCTCAGTAGCAGCTCGGAGTCTGGATTTGTGCCCGGTCGATGGCAATGGGCTCGCCCCCTATTACATGGGACTGTATTACTGAACTTCGAAGTTTAAAATACCGATGTACTTACTGTATTCATAAAGTTTAAAAGTACGAATTACGTGAGTTAGAATGTACGCTATTACGAATTACTTTATTCAGAATGTTCATCATTCCGATGTACGTTACTCCGAAAGTTCACTATTACGAATTACGTCATTGAGAATGTTCATCATTCCGATGTACGGGACTCCGAAAGTTTACTATTACGAATTACGTCATTAAGAATGTTCATCATCGCGATGTACGGAACTCCGAAAGCTTACTATTACAAATTACTAAATTTCGAATGTTCATCATGGACATTCTGAGAAAGTATTTAGGTACTTTGGCATATTTAAAATTTATTAAACTACTATTACCTATTTAGATTAAGATTTTTAATTTCTGTAGCCATACACTGTTATAGTTCATTTGTAATTATAAAATTGTATACTTATATAGCTTTACTTTTTTTTTAACGTTGTTAAATCATGAATTGACTTCTTACGGAAGGAGCGGAAGGAAGTGTCAGACTCTTACTGACTAAAACCTATCCGTGTTCCTCCTAATGCCCTTTGCGTTCCAAGGCCGCGGTAACTTTAGAACAAAGTCCGCAACCCTGGCAAGTTAGTAGGTACCTAGCTCGTTACACAAAATTAACATGAACTGAACTTAACATTTAATAAATTTAAATTAAGTTATCCTTACCTATCTATCCTTATATATCTATATACATAAAAGCGAAATACTATCTCAGAATCTCGATGTTGAACATTCGAAATTTAGTAATTTGTAATAGTAAGCTTTCGGAGTTCCGTACATCGCGATGATGAACATTCTTAATGACGTAATTCGTAATAGTAAACTTTCGGAGTCCCGTACATCGGAATGATGAACATTCTCAATGACGTAATTCGTAATAGTGAACTTTCGGAGTAACGTACATCGGAATGATGAACATTCTGAATAAAGTAATTCGTAATAGCGTACATTCTAACCCACGTAATTCGTACTTTTAAACTTTATGAATACAGTACATCGGTATTTTAAACTTCGAAGTTCAGTAATACAGTCTTTAGCAATTTTTCATTTGCTTAAATTTATTTGTGTGCTTTTGATTGATTCTTGGCTTGAGATCGGTTTTTTCTTAAGAGTAACCATAACGTTTGTAACTACAAATTCTTAAAAAAAAAACAAAGACTTAAATGTCAATACCTTTATTTTTAGTTCCCAACCCGACCCCCTTTCCCCGTTGTCCAACACGATCATGTTTCAATTAGGCCGAATTCAGCCACTTTATGTTTTATTATCTAAATTGATCGCTTTCCCGCCCACCAGCAGATGTCCCTTCGCCACAATGCAGAAAGATTGCAGTAGTTAAACTGTGAATATTTTTGAAGCGACAATCTCTTGTTCATTCACCAACTAAACTAAATTAGAGAAATGCTATCTTTTACGAATAGAAAGCGCGAGAAAAGGACGGTGATAGATAAGAACTCAGTTAGAGATGTCAAACTAGTGTACAGTCACGTCTAATATTATGTATACACAAAGCGAAATTCAAAAGCAATTTTCTCCTAAAATATACATCAGAATTATAAAATATTACACACATAGTTGCTACAAATACATACAAATTATGGTTTCGAATATTTCTTAATTACAACCTATTCTCTAAGAGAAATTCGCTTTTAAAATTCCCTATGTATACATATTGTTAGACGTGACTGGACGCCTTGAACATCACCTTGTTTTTAGTCGACACGTTCTGACGTGTCGTCTAAATATGTATGTCTAGAAATTTTAGTTCAAATAAATTTGACAACTCCTTTTTACGTCCGTCTCTTTCATATTTTATCAGAACGAAAGGGATGGCAATAGCCTAAATCAAGTTCAGTTTGTGCTCAGCCGAATCGGCACCAATAGCCTGTCTGCTGCACGAACGCTGCATCAAGATTCAAAGTTTTTTTTATTTTAAATAGGCATTTAAAAATGTTATTTTTATAGTAATTTTGAGAATGCTCGCTGCATCCCGATGGCGTTGTTGCAAATATCTGCTGCCTAGCTGCCTAAATTAAAAGTACCCATAGATGGTTCAATATTCAAATTCGAATAATCCGTTCTGCTTCTCTGCCTGCAGGCCCGATTTTTCACTATTATTTTTCTTCAAGCTGTTTCAACGTGCGTTATAAAATCGCTCGTGCATAAAAAGCCAAACGGTCACTATACAAAGAGATAGCAATAGTATAATTGCAGGAATATAAAGTTTGCATTTAAATTAAAAATAATCAAAGTAAATAATTAAGTAAAAATAAGTTAAGCATTTAAGTACAGTCTGTCTATAAAATCATGAAAAAATGGGGGCGCATCTAATCATACATTATAAAATTTAAACTTTAAAAATCACTTTTCTTGCAGAACTTATAAAACTTCAAGACGGTAATTATAGACACAATAGATAAGACAATTAAGTGTCGTCCTAGGACGACGGGCGGTACGCAACCGGTTGTAGTACTCATCATAAATCAATTTGCGCGTATTTAGACACGATTATCACTTGATGAAACACTAACTGATAAAACACTGGGAAAGATTAAAGATTAGTTCCATTTTATGACTTTATAGACAGACTGTACCCATCCATCTACAGGTATCTCGTTGTTGTAAAGAGAGATTGCAGTAGTTCAATGCCTGTAATTTATTTCGTTAATGAAGCTCAAAAAAACTCGTTAACACACTACTAAAGTTTCTATAATAATATAAAGGGTTACAGGGAAAGTCGTACTGAATATTAAAGGACGTTATTTTTCAGGTCATTTCTGATGGATTTGATTCTGTAATATGGTGTCCGAAACTTAACCGTTATGGAGATATTGAGAACAAAAGTTATTCATTGTTAAGGGTAATAATATCATTTCGGATTAGTACCCCCTTTCCAACTAACCTTGTGTATTATGTAGAATTTACAAGTTTTTTATACATATAAATATTCTAAACGAATAATCAACATGAAACTGCGAAAAACTTGTAACATATTTCAAAAATTCTCCGAAACACTTATCGTAGAGAAGATGAAGTATTGACCAAAATGATTTTAGCTTACTCCGTCAAGAATATTGGTGATATTAAATGACCAACTCTAAATAATTAAGGAGCATTGAATTAATTTAATGTTACATTCGTACTAACTACTACGGTTTGTCTGCATTGCATCCGTTCATCCGCGGAACCATTTAAGTAAATCATTAACAACCCGCGTGGCGGCTCTGAAATGTACATTGACTCTTTCTACACATTTTTACAGTGAGAATATATTATGTAACTGCGAAAGTTCATAAACTATGAACTTCTATTTTTGTTTAGTTTCCACACTTTACAAGGGAGGAAAAACAGTAGTGACCTTTCTTTCTCTCTGGCTCTCTTTGCTAAAAAACATAAGTAATAAGTATAATAATATATTGAGATTAATACATCTCTCTGAGTTTAGGGCTCATCTTCCGTGCGGAAGACGTCCGGTCCTTTGGAAGGCATACGGGGGACACAGGTCCAACGCGCTGAGGCCCCTTTGAGAACTTTAATCTAAAATGGGATGGGGCACCAACCGGGGACTATCCACGGCTGCACTATTGGAGTACAGTCATGGACCGTCCCAGGTGGGTGCAGGACTATTGTAAAAAGTGGTGAAAAAAAAACCTGGTCTATGGGAAGGGGTGTTAAGTGGACTGGATAACTTCTATTGCCGGAAGAAAACGGCGTCTGCCTTTCAAGTTTAATTTGAAATACATTGGCAGACGGTGACCCGCCAGCTCACTAGCTGGGACCCCTGAAAAGCCGCCAGTACATGGACGAAGGGGGCAATAGACATGTGAGCGCTAGAGGAGTAGAGAGCGTGCGGCCCCGGTTTCGCCGTCGCGGGTCTAAAAGACCCGGAGTGGGTTTCCCCGCTATAGATACATCATTATTATCATCGTCATTGATGACGTTTCTGTACCCACTGCTGAGTGTATATTATTTAGTGTTCTTTTAAGGGCGTAGGCATTTTCTCGCTTAGTTCAAAAGTAAGTATTTAGTTTAGTAATTTTCACTAAAATACAATTTTACTTAGAATTTAAAGCAACTCTAACTTTGGGTTTCTATACACCGCTTAACCGAAAGGCCGTATTAGCTTAACCTTTTGTGTATTTTACTGCATAGCGTCCCTACGCACGAAAATTCATACCTTTGCCGCCCACGTGCTAAACCCGTAAATGTAGTCACTTAACACTTAAATAATATCATATATCTCCCCAGAGACCGCTGAAAGGTAACTTTCGTAGACACGATTAGCGCTAAATATAACTAAAACATCATCCTGCCTCAACTTCAAGCAATTGAAATACAATGACATATTAAAATGTTTAGCGTTAATTGTATTTAAATCATTTAAACCATTTATTTTGTCACTTATGCACAAGTTACGTAATATACTTATAGGTACGGTCAGCATCAAAAGTAGCTGAACATTTGAGTTTTTAAACTTTGCTTTAATTAGATAACTAATTGATAGAAAGCAAAAAATGTAAGGTATACTTAGAGCTATGTCTAGCAGCTCTAGGTATCTATTAAACTTTTTGTTTTAAAACAATTCGTTTTCTAATTAATGCCAAGTTTAAAAACTCAAATGTTCAGCTACTTTTGATGCTGACCGTACCATTATGTACGATTTCCACCAAACGGGCCGTGCCGGAGCGCGCCGGAGCGCATTTCACACTGTGCTAAAGTAAATTCAGGCTTCTATACAATAGTTAAGTTTTATGTTTGCATGGAATTTACACTGCTTGGAACTCGGTTAGATCCGCGCGTATGCCGCGGCAGCCGGTCGGCTGCTCGAGTACGTGGACGGCGGCGCTCGGCTGTCGTCGCGTCCGGTCGGCGCCGCTCGGCCACACCGCAGGTAGAAATTGACTGCGATAGCGGATACACGAGCACGCGCGCGCATTCCCGGGTTCTAGCAGAATGTAGCCGTCGGGCGGACGCGGTCGGCTATGGGCGCGTGCTCGAGCATCCGCTGCGACGCGTTGTGAGTGGCCCGGTTGGTGGAAATCGTACCTTAAATGAGCAGAATGTGTAAGAAGGGGTCCATCTCAATATTCACTGTGCTAGTGCACGGCAATGTTTTTCAGCTGGCTTCTGACATTTAAAATAAAATTATAAATTATACGCGCACACGAAATTCAATAAAACAAAATAACTTACAATCATCTCATCTGCCTAGCCTTTTCCCAACTATGTTGGGGTCGGCTTCCAGTCTAACCAGATGCAGCTGAATATCAGTATTTTACATGGAGCGACTGCCTATCAGACCTCCACAACCCAGTAACTGGGTAATACGATACTCTTGGTAAGACTGGTTGTCAGACTTTCTGGCTTCTGACCAACAGTAACGACTGTCAAAGATCTACAAATGACAGCCGGGACCAACGGCTTTACGTGATTTCCGAGGCACGGAGGAAACTCGCTATGGTAAATGGTCACCCATCCACAGACCAACCTCGGCAAGCGTGGCTTAACCCGGAAGATCGGTCTATGCGGCTGTAATTATTTAGCCACGAGCTCCTCTTATCAAAATAACTTACAATCACGAACACATATTAATCTTGTATTTAGCGAATCTTTCTCAAGTGCAAGCAAGCTTAAGAATTATACTGAAAACCATTTTAAAGACCAAAACACACTAAGCGTATTTTACGCCGCGTACTGCGCAAGATACGTGATGAAAAGTATGCTGACGTGTGGCTGTAGCCGCTGAAAATACGCTGAATATATAACATAACATCGATCGAAAACAAGATGCGCGCGAAACTTCTAGGCCCGGTATTTTTTTTCCTTTTTCTTAATTTTGTACTTAAGACTTGGTATTACATTACTCACAGGTCTGTGGTCAAGACTACATTGTTCTCTCTTAACTATCCTAAATCATAGTAGTTACTGTATTTACTGAAGTTGATAAAGATATCCTTTTTTTAAAAGAGTAACCATGGAGTTTCTTGCCGGCTCTTCTCCATAGGAAACGACTAATTGGAACCGTGCACCTAAATTCGACTTTTCATAAGCGCCTGTAATGGTTTATGTGAAATATTTTTTTTTTGATTTGATTTGTTACGCTCGGCGTAACGACGTATATTACGCGTGGTGAAGCCCTGCAGGAGAATTTGTATATAGCGCGGTGCATACGCGTAACACGACGAAACATGAGCCGCGCAAGATACGCTCACTGAGTGTGCAGCCCAAAACATAATTCTGTCTCTAATCTCTATCAACTACAAACAATTAAAATAGGTACCTACTTACAATTACAATTTAAACTATTTTACTCTCATAGTTATAGCGTTCAGAGTTAAGTTCATCTTGCAATTTGTTCTACACACGTGTTAAGCTATGTCTACATCAGTGCGCTTTCATGTTCATCTTGCGTCTTCGTCTGAAGCATGCGTGAAGCATGCTATATATAGCGCATGCTTTAATACTAGTTCGACAAAAGCGCTACTACTACTACTAGCGCGACTAATCCGCCTATTGTATGTCGACTGACGACTGACTAAGGCGCTCCGCTGTAGAAGATAAGCTGCATGCGTCTAAGGCAATCAATAATGCATGCGCTTGACGCAAGAGGAATAAAAAGTTGAAAGCGCAAGATGGACATGAAAGCGCAGTGGTGTAGACATACCATTAAATCTATAACGTCTGTTAGACTTCTGTGTATTCAACTGCATGGTGTCTGCCCTACGCGCGACCATTTAAGCCATTACCGCCCACGTGGTGACCGTAAATGTTCTCTTTATACACAGAAATAATATCAGATGTAGCTTATTAAATACAAGAGCATAAAATTATGATGTCTTTTCCCGCGGATGTTGTTACACGGTAGTGACAACTATTTCTCTCGTTTTTACAAATATTATAGGCAACAGTAAAAAACAATGATTAATAAGTTGTGCAAGATAATAAACGGTTTAGGGCTCTTACACACCACGTTTTTTTCAGGCGCTGTCGACGCGCGTCGCACGCGTCTATAACGCGCTGCAAACGCGATGTTATAGCAACCAATTTCCCTATTCACACGTTCATAAAATTGTAGTATGCAGACGACGACTTTTTCACGAGCTGTCGACGCGCTCGTAGCGCGGAGTTACATCGATACAGACGCGCTGTGTCAGCGCGTCTCTTTAGCTGCAAACACATTTGTACAGCGCGTTTTAATCCAAGGAGAGTTGCTCACGCTCGTCTGTAGCGCGATACACGCTCCTTCGCGCGCGTGCTACACGCGCTTTACTTTGCAAGGAGAGTTGCTCACGCGCGTCTGTAGCGCGTTTCTCGTGAGTTTTTTAAAACTTTTGTTTAAAACTCAAGTAAAGAAGGAAAGTCCGAATTGCACGATTCTGCGGGTCGGTAGAATCGTGAAATTCGGGTGGTTAGATTCTCACACGGAATAAAATGTGTATGGTCTGCTGTAGACTAATATATTCACGTAATTAAAGTAATAAATAAGTAATAAAGTTGCAGTGACGCTGCAGTTAAGTTCATGCGAGCGTATCTGACAACGATCGCCTATTAAGAGAATACGAAAAGCGTTGTTTTGATCGAAACTTAACTGCAACTACACTACAACTGAACTTCTTTAGTTAGGTGAATCTGGCCCCAAATAATTGTTGCGGCTTAGGCGCCCCACCACCTTCAATGATATTGCACAATATTTTTATTGTGCAATAATATTGAATACCCCCTTTGAATCCAAACGTTCAATAAATTCACTCAATAAAATTGACAAACCAGTCTGATCAATATTTTCGTGTGAGCAACATGTCTGACGACGAAGTTTTGGCGGCAGCCGTGCTGGTTGTTGTGTAATGTTGAATAAAAAAAATAAGAAAACGTAAATGGGTTAAAGAATGGTTGAAAAGATCTTTTTGGTTGAAAAGAGATTCTTTATCTTTCACAGTATTCTTGCTCGCCATTTTACTCAATTTTACTAACACCGTGACTCGCGACCGCTCCAAACACTGAAACGAAAAATATTGTGCAATATTAAACCTACACACTGCAAGAAAAAAAAATTGCACAGTAAAATTTAAGGCCCATTTACATGATGCAAGTTTCTTGCCTGTTGCATACAATTAAATTGAAGCAATAAATGACTTGCATGGTCTAAACAACACGTAACATTCTTGATCTGTTATACAAGTTTTGTTTCAAAACTTTTCTTCGTGTAAACAGCACATACAATTATTTCTTAAGCAATTCTTGTATTCAACTGGATTCTCTCTTCATTTGCAAACATGAGTGCAGTGAATGAGGGTGTTAATCGTTGCTGCTCTTCTGAGGCAAGATAGTAATATATTGAGAAAACGTCGAAAAAAAAGGTGTTGGATGAAAAAATTGATGGCAAGAAGAGAGGTTCTCGGAGCATCTAACAATCTTTGTGTAGAGCTACAAACAGAAAGCGAAGATGACTTTAAAGAAATGTTTCGTGTGAACAGAGCCCAGTTTTATTATTTGTTAGATAAAGTTGGTTCTTCGATACAAAGGCAAAATACACCAATGCGTAATGCTATTCCTGCTCGAACACTTTTTGACTCATACTTATTTATTAATAAACACAGGAGCTTCTAAAACGTTCAAAACTTGAATGAAAAATTCGCAAACGCAAATACGTGCAATTCTTGAAGCAACCCGCAAATAAATGGTACACGCACATACAAGTCTGTGTTTAGACAAGTCAAAACTTGTAAGCAATAATCTCCTGAACATAATTGTATTGGTGTAAACAAAAGACATTTGCAATTATTTCTTGTCAAGACTTGCATTCAATAATTGCATTCAATTTCTTTTACTATATCCGCGTGTAAACAGTTGCATACAATTCTTGAAGGTCAATTATTGCGCCTAATTTATTGCATTCAATTATTGCTCTTGTATGTACAAGAAAATTGCATCATGTAAATGGGCCTTTATTAAGCTCGCTCAAACTTTTGATCAATCATTGCGCAATGTTTCAATACTATCCCTACACGTTGAATAATATTGTGCAATCAGATATATTGTGCAATATTATTGTAGGTGTATGGAGCGCCTTGGGGCTAGGTGCATGTGCAGGGATTTGTGTCTGTAATCTCAACCACAATATAGGGACAGTAGAGCTCCAAGTATGAGAAAACTCAAACTGTATCACTACATAGTATAAAACAAAGTCGCTTCCCGCTGTCTGTCTGTCCCTATGTATGCTTAAAGATCTTTAAAACTACGCAACGGATTTTGATGCGGTTTTTTTTAATAGATAGAGTGATTCAAGAGGAAGGTTTTAAGCTATAAAACGTACACGTGCGGAGCCGGGGCGGGTCGCTAGTTATTTATAAAACGTAACAGCGTTGCTCGCACAGAAATAGGAAAGAAGTTTCTTCCATTATATTGGTTGTCTCGATAAAATAACACCTACAGTATGAGTTTACCTGTTTACAACCATTTTTGTGTAAACTAAGTAATTATTGGAGCATTTTTAATTTTAGTGCATTCGGTGGATTCATGGAAAAAGTGCATAAAATGTATTTTATTTGTTAACTTTACCATTCTGATTTATACAACGTTATTTTTAGTATATACAAAAACCGAGACACCCCAACAAGATTTTCATCAGAACTGCCTGAATGTGTTTTTTTTTATAAATATCCAAGTTACACTGTAGTTTATGTCGCGTTAAGTTCCCTAGTAAAGTGTGAAATGCCTGAGATGTGCTATGCAGGGGTTGTCTAATACACGGAAACTGACCGAGCGGACCATCTCAAGCCTCAGGGTGTCTATTCCCGTCAACTGTTATGGGTAGAAACCTACTGAAACAAAATTGAAATTTATGAAAAAAAAAAAAAAAAAAAATTGTGTCAAAATAAGTCAATCGATTCTCGTAGTGATTCTGAACAAACTAGTTTCAGGTTTAGTATATACTAAAACTAAGCTTGTATAGATTAGATATCTATTTCGATTTGGTTTTAATTTAGATTCTTAGCGCTACCGTCTTCTCCTTGGTTTGATTCCCGTCTCGGGACAAATCCCTACTAATATTACATATAAATGGGAAAGTAGCTCTGTCCGTCTGTGACGTTTTCACGCCTAAACCGCTGAACCGATTTTGATGAAACTTGGTACAGAGATAGTCTGGAACCTGGAGAAGGACATAGGCTACTTTTATCCCGATAAATACGGAATACGCGATAAACAACATAGGGATGTCGGAAGGGAAAAAAATATCGATATATCGATGTATCGATATTTATTATGTTTTAATGTATGAGAATCTTAATAAAAACGAAAGTAACTCAATCATTATTCCTTTTTACTAGGCAAAATCGATACTTCAGTACGTCCGGCGCACCCTAGGCAGTCAGCCCCGCTACCAACTTTTTTTACCAACTGGGTTAAAATGTCTCGTGTCTATCTAAAATTTTATCGGGTTTTCCTTACGGGATAAATTTGGAGCATCTAGGAATTGCTTCAACGTGTCCGGCATTCTGTTACTTTGGGAGGCTAAATTAGCTGCATTGTTACCGGTTGCAGCAGCTAGTGCTAGTCATAGACAACACAGTTCCTTTTTTTCCGTTCGTTCTTATCTTTTACGGTTTTGAATTCTGCTAAATATTCTGGTAATAAATTAAATTTGAAAAAAATATCGTTTTTGATACGATTTCGATATTGAATATTTTGTATCGATATATCGATGTATCGAATTAAAATATATCGGTTAAAAATATCGATATATTGAATCAAAAATATCGATACATCGATGTATCGATATTTTTTCAACAAGCCTAAACAACATCCACGCGGGCGAAGCCGTGAGCGACCTCCAGTGTAAAATAAGTTACCTACTAATTTTCTTGACAAATATTTATTTCTTGTTGCAGGTCATTTCCTCTACCTAGCAGTAGACCCAACGATGGAGAACATGGTGATAAAGTCACCGCCCTTCAGAGGATTATGGGAATTCTGTAAGGTATGGAATCGTTATTTATCTACAATCAGGTGTAAAAATACCCTTAACGATAACGAAAACCACGTATTCTACCCATCATTGGGATCATTTTTTTCGAACACACCATACCTGGGAAATCATTGGTTTTGGAGATATTGAAGGTTTAAAGTACATATTTTTTTTAGTTTTTTCCAAAAACGATTTCCAAGTCATAATACGAGTACTAAACTTTCTTCCATACAAACATTATCAAAAATTTCAATTTTTCCTAACAAATTACGCATTTGAAGTTACAAAAACGCAATGAATATTATTAAACGCACACGACCGCCTTGGTTCGGCTGTGTGGCCGCTGTACGCATGCAAACGCGCGGCATCGCCACAACCATAATTTGCGCGCTACAAAAAAAGCGTTTGTTTTCATGGCAAAAAATAAAAGTCGTTTCCCAGCAATAATTTTTGGTCAATGTAATTTAGTTTGATGTACACAGTGCGTAGATTTCGGCTATGTGATGGGTCTTTTTACACCCTGTATAAATAAAAAGAAAGGTCCTGACTGACTGACTGATTGACTGACTCATCAACGCCCAGCCCAAACCCTTGGATAGAAAGCTGAAATTTTGCACAGAGTTTCCCTTTATAATATAGACAAGGAATCAGGGAGGATCTTTCGAAATTCAACCCATAAGGGAGTTAAATAGGGGACGAAAGTTTGTATGGAAAAACGTCACTTAACGGGTTCTAATTCTAAATTTCACGCAAGTGAAGCTGCGGGCAAAAGCTAGTTTATCTTAAGGAGAAAAATTTTTTATTTAAAAGAAAGAACGAAAAAAAAAGTGTATTCACCGACACGCCGCACAAAACTAAAATTAAAATATAAAAACAAACCCAAAAAGAAATTGTTGGGAAAATAATGCGCCACATCCGAGCAAAACGGCCATCGCTCAGCATAATGCTGTGGCTCACGTGCGAGACAGAGCCACAGCGCTGGTTTTCAGCGACAGCCGCCGTTGACATGATGACGTCCACCGGTGCAGTGCGTAAAAAGGTATTTCGCTGAGAACCTGCGACCGCATACTGTAAGAAATTAGAAAACTGAAGCATGCCGTAAGGCAATCTGCTTATTACATTTTGTACCAGATCACACCGTAAGAATTTGCCGACAATTCAAGTTCCTTTTCTCTTATTGTCGCAGTTCGAAGCCAAACTCCACCAGAGCAAGATGCAGAACGCGAGCATCAGACTCGTCTCCGAGTCTACTATGTCTGAAGTCCAGTGGATCCTACAGGAGGTAGCCGGCAACAATTTCGAAATGTAAGTACCAAGTAAATAGAGCCAGTTCAGACAACGGTTATTAGCCCTTGGCTCCTCATAATGGCCCCAACAAATCGAGCCAACATTGGCGCAAACGTCAGCCCCACGTTATATCGTTGTTCCTCAGTCTGTACTCAATAGTTGTGGCCATCGTGTAGAGTGGAAGGCTTGTCTTGTCTAGCGTGCCCATTTCCACGTGGAACAACTTAAAAGCAATCCCGATGGTGGAAGGTAGTTGAAAGTTGTTGTAAATGCTTTCTTGTCAAACAAAAATACTTAAAAAAATAACGCAGTGATGGCGTGGTTGCTTGTTTTATGCCTCCAGTGAGGCTTTTTTTTCGTGCGTATATCCTCATGGATGCCCTTCGCCCGGGGAAGGCGAGGGGTTATGCCGGACTCTTACCGGCTAAAAACCCACGGTGTTCCTTCTCCTGGCCCTTGGCCGGGGTCGCGGGATTCACAGCTGCATGCACCGCGACCCCCGCAGGCCTCGGTCCTCTCGACTTCTGCTTCTGTGGGACCTTGCCCCACGTCCTCCTGAGAGGCGCGCACGGAACACTGCGCGCCGCCTTCTCGGGCCTGTTACTGGTCGGGCGACGGGTCCCCTAACCCGCTACCCGCAGGCCACACCCTACAGTGGCCGGAGATCGTCGCGCGCCTTCCGGGGCGCCCGGTGCGTCTGGCGCGGGAAGGGAGAGTGGCAGCTGCCTCTCTCTTCCTCTCCGCTCCCTCCTTGGTCGCCATCACCTCCTCGCAGAAGGAGGCGATGGCTTCGCACGCACTCTCGCTCCCGACCATGGACAGGATCACGGCCGGAAGTGATGCCTCCAGTGAGGCTGCCCTGTCGTCATCCGACCTATCACATGCGACAAAATTCTCCCATGCACCCTTCAGCTCGCGCGACACAATACATATAGTTACTTACTCCACTGCGGAAGGCAGAGGCTTCGAAAAATAAGCGCCAAATTCAAAAAGTTCTAAAGGTTTTTTTTTCTTTCCAGCTGGCACCCAATGCGTTTCATGATCGGCAAGATGCAACAAGAAGTCCGGATCATCATAGAGATCACGCGGCCGAGCTACGTCAGCTTGTCCCAGTCCCTGCCTCACATCGCCATAGACAACATACGCATGATAGAATGCGTGCCCGAGCCTCCTGTGTTTAACGGAGAGTGTGTGCCTGGGCAGCTGAAGTGTCAGATTATGAGTGTAAGTTTTAAGCTGCATGTTTTTTTTTTCTTAGCCATGATTTAAAAAAAATCAAACCCTCTTGCAATTTCTGGAGAAGCAGATTCATATTGCAAGTGCCTTTATCGGTATATCTACATCAGTGCGCTTTCATGTTCATCTTGCGCTTTCATCTGACGCATGCCTGAAGCGCTATAGCGCATGCCCTAATACTAGCTCGAGTCATATGGCAATCAATATTGCATTTGGTGGCAGGATCTTTTTGGTCCGACTGGCTATCTACCACCTTCACGTCAAAGTCATTAAGCCAAGCAGTTTACTGTGTTCCATCGTGTGTATGTGAGAGCCAGAGGAGTATAGGGGAGTCCCTCTAAATCTCTATTACTTGGATACTTCTGCTCTATCTTGGACCTTGTCTGCGCTTACTAAGTATTAAGTACGACTAGGGTCAAAAGCAAATAATTTTAACAATATAAAAAGACCTTTTTGACTTTTGTTCTTGGTAAAGTAATGCTTTAGTAATAATTTAATCACTAAAGCTTAAGTAGGTATTTAATTACTAACCTTTTGTTTCTTTACCTTTACAGAAAGATTCGTGCATCAAGTTACAACAAGTCTGCGATCTGGTCAAAGATTGTGATGACGGAAGCGATGAAACACAGAATTGTGGTGGGTGTACTTTAAGAATTAGATGAAAAGAAAACAAATTCTTGTACTACCCTCTTTTGATATGATTTAACTGATAACTATTTTGTTACAGATAAAATGCCGTACGGATCATACTGTAATTTTGAGCAGGACACGTGTGGATTCGAAAACGTCCCTCAGTAAGTACCAAGTGGTTATTTTGTATATTATGAAGGCAATAAATAAGAAAGAACGTAGTGCTGATAGGTATAAAACTGCTTAAACATCGACCATACGGCTTTCTACTGCACGATCGCCGTGATTACTTTGAGTCGCTCTCGCTAGTCGCTAGTCGCGACTGTACTGTCTCTTGTCGCAGTCATGGTATTATACTAAAAGGTATATTCTCTTCCCGCGTTGTGCGCTTCTACGTCACAATTTGTAATATTTTCCCTCCAATAACAATAAAGTTTGACAACAGTAGCCGAAGCTTATTGGTCCATCAGTAGTAATGACGTAGTAAAGGTCAGTTATCTGATCTAGCTGTCACAGGAAGAGACTTATCTATATTGTTATACCATGGATGCAGGGAACTATGCACTGCTCATGCAAAAGTAACTCAAATCAGTAATTTCTTCACGCTCCATGTTGAGTTTTTTTTATCGAAAGGCCAATACCAAATCATCAATCAACGAATACAAAATCTTAGCTATATTTTTAACCGACTTCAAAAAGGAGGAGGTTCTCAATTCGTCTGAATGTTTTTGTTTTTTTTTTGTATGTTTGTTACGCGATATCTCCGCGAATTATGAATGGATTTTGATGATTCTTTTTTTGTTTGGTAGACCATACTTTAGAGGTGGTCTCATATAAATTTTATTGAAATTGATTCAGCACTTTTCCCAAAAATCAACAAAAACAAAAAAAATACACAAATCGTATATAGACGACGTTCTAGTTGTAGTGCTGGTCCGAGAATTTGTACACTATTGTAATTGTAATTTGTGGCACTAAAAAGTATAAAATAAAACAACTTTAAAAAAGTTAAAACCGACTTCAAAAAAAAACTAAACGGAGTAAAATAATTATCATTTAATAAAAGTACCAGTTTCAGAAGTCGGTGTTCTACGCTGAAACAAATTGAATGCACCGACTTCTGAAACTGATAGTTTTATTAAATGATAATTATTTTACTCCGTTTAGTTTTTTTTGAAGTCGGTTTTTACTTTTTTAAAGTTGTTTTATCTTGTTAATAAAATCAACCTTTTTTTTAACAGGCCAATCCTCAAATGGTCCCGCCACAACGGGCCCACGCCCACAGACAAAACTGGCCCCAACTACGATCACACATGCGGGCCCACGGTCCCCCACCCCACCATGATGGTCCCGCCCCTCTTCCCGGCCCACCTGAACCTGACCATCGCCCAGTGCGTCGGCTTCTACTTCTTCGTTAACATGAACGTCACTGGACCTAATAAGGAGAAGGCGGACTTCGCGTCCACTGCTGTCATGAGGACGGTGATCTTCAATCCCCCGCCGAAGGTCCACGGGAATATTACGTCGAGATATTATAATTGTTGTATGGTGAGTTTGTAAAATGTATTTGACAGCAGTAAACATTTGAAAATTTCTGACGCGCAACTTTGCGCATACGTTTTGTGTAGACCACGCATACTGTCAAAATTTTCCGGTTCCTGCAACCTGTTGGCTCTATTACACAATGTATGCGCTGGAGGTCTTCACGCACGCGGCCTTAAACTATAGCACTATCTCGTTCTAGAATAGCCCTGCAGTCATTTGCAATGAAAGGATTAGCTCCTTCATCCAGAAGAGTGAAGCCACACTTCTCCGTTGCGTTGCGTTGCGACGTCGTAGCGCTAGATTTGGACCAATATATAGATTCCAAATGTAGCACTGCAACGTCTCATTGGTCCAAATCTAGCGCTGCGACGTCGCAACGCAACGCAACGGAGAAGTGTGGCTTCACGCTAATGTTTCAAGTTTGTTATACGTTTAGTGACTAGGGCCTAATCCTCAGCACACTATGAAAATCCAGTTTTCGCTGTACGAAACTATCAATATGACAAAATAAGATACATGATAGTGCTTTATTTATACACATTATACACCATAACAATCACAAAAATCAGAAACAATTTAAAACAAGGGTACAATGGCCGCTTATCGCTAATAGCGAAGTCTTACAGACAACCTTTGGATGTGTTAGGAAGACGTGAAAGATAGATCATGGGGACAGTAGTGTCGTAAATAGTTGAGACAAATGCGTGTTCTATTTAGAATCTAATTTAGAAAAACTAACTATTCACTTCACTATGATTAAAGATGTCATTAAATTCAGAGTTTGGTTAAAACATGAAATCATAACTTGAAAACTACGAAAAATCGCGAAACATACATGGAGGTGATTCGGGTACCTTTAAGGGTGCTGTACCTCTGGACTTCGGCTTGACACTATTTTCTGAGACACGGTGTATAATATAAGAAGAGATAATGAAGTTACTTTTCCGGGAAACACAGAAAATTACTTTATCTTATTTTACAAGGAAATAAGGAATAAGTATAGCAATTGTCAATGTTCCTTGCATTCCTGCCAGCATTGTCATTACCATCTTTACACTTAGAAATATTAACAAAGATCTTCCCTTCACAGATAAGGTTCTACTACCAACAAAATGGCCGCAACTACGGCTCCTTGAGCGTGAACGTGGTGGAACTGACAAACCACGGCAACATCACTACGTCCATCTGGTTCAGCACTAAAGACAAGGGAGAGAACTGGTATAGGGCATCCATCTTCCTGCCTAACATTACTAGAAGGTAAGCAGAACATTAAAGCACAGTCTACCTATATCTTACTCCTTACAGTCGGTCAACGTAGAACATTGTCGCAGAGCAATCGTGCGGGGGGTTGCGGTGTGAAGGGGAGCAGGTTATGTCCCGAGTAGCCATACTGCATACTTGGGACATAACCTCCGCCCCTACATCATTTTGACATTTCATAGGACCTGTCAAATGTATGGGCGTTAACCCATTGTATTAAGTAGGTACACTGTGATTAAAGCATGTTTTCCTTAAGATCTTGAAGGTGTACCCTACACTAATCATCGTGGAGTCAACATAAGCCCGTTAGGAGCAACTCTTGATCCTAACAGTCTACACACCTCATACTTTTTTTGTTTTGGATCCCAATTTAGAAATCATATAATTATTTTTGCAATCGCTGGCGTTCGAAACTCTTTAATCGCATGAAACTTGAAACTAAAGTAGTTGAGAAGTTTTGTCAGGTGTATAAAAGCTACAAGTCGACTTGCATTCCACTGCGACTGCTCTTCTCCATAGGAAACGACAAATTGGAACCGTGCACCTAAATTCGACTTTTCATACGCGTCTGTATTGGTATTTTTTTTAATTTTTTTTTTTATCTTTATTTAAAGAGTTTTTTCGCCATTGCGAATATGACACTCTGTAGGTACAAAATAAAATACTTATTGTCATAGAAAATTAACTAAATACGAGGTGTTTGGTATTACGTTACGGGTCTGTTCTTCAGTCTGTATTGGTTTATGTTCTTTCTTTTCATTTGGTTCGATCCCAGCTGCTTGAATGATAAATCTTGTTAGCGTGTCGATGGCAATCTAAGCTGTGTCCGCCCAGAACTCAGCTTCGAGTATTGCATTATCAGTAGCGTCAATAAGTTCATCTATCGTGCAGATATTAGAGCACGCAAGACATGATATTAAATGCCCAAGTACCACATTTGCGGATCAGCACCACATTTACTCACATCGATAATTCAGCCCTCATCAAGCTGTCTCCCCAACCCAGCCAGCAACGCCTTAAGCCGAGGTCCGATTCCCACTAGGGATCACCCTTAGTGCTGTTGTTGCAGGTAGTCATGACGTTAGTGTAGTATATTTAAGTAATTAGCTTAAGTTAAGTATTTTACTTCTCCACCATTAGCTCGAGACCATTCAGGTCTTGCCAATAATTGCTCGGTTACGTAGAAACGATCCGCAAAGAACATCAACAGGAGTCCAAGAGAAAAAAAAACATTTGCACTCCAGGTTAGAATTATCACCAATAAATAACCCTCCTTATTTCTTTCCAGATACTTCCTAGAATTCAAGACTCGTATGGGCATGCGGATATACTCAGACTCTGCGATAGACGACTTCTCCATGGCTCCGGAGTGTTTCGGTCTAAACATGGATCCTGGGGAGCTTGGCGATTATAATTATTACGATCCTGTGTTTGAGGAGAAGACTACACCTCATCCTGCCTTTGCAGACAAGCCTTGTAAGTTTATTAATACACTTCACGGCCATAACCCTAGTGAAAGTATCCCTAGACCGAAGTTGAGTTTACGACAGCCTTACTTTGATAAGGCAAAGTTAAGGTCGGTTTCCAGCCTTACTATACACGGTGTTTTTTATTGGCTAGGAAGCTGCCACGATAGTGTACAAACCAAATACTGTCTAAACCATCCATCATATTATCAAAACAGCGAAATCTATTTTTTTTTTGCAATCAATTTATCATCAGAACGTTTTGAGTGGATACAACATCCCTGAACAAATTTCAAATTTTTCACCAAGAAACGTTACGTATTCGTTTTAGTTTACATTGCATGTACACACCATTTCTACGGAAGCTCCCTAGCCGATTAAAAAGCACCGTGTATTTCGTGTTGCACAGGGAGCGACTATCTGACCTGTTGATTGTTGCAATACAGTAATAATCGAAACTGATACTGATATCCTAATTCAAGACTCGCACACTCGCATTGACAACCGCCATAAAATCTATTTGACAGTTCAGCAATGTCCGCCAGCACTGTATGTTTTAACTATCCATCTTCATATCAACTATGCTCCACGCAATGAATATTGTCGTGTTGTCAAAATGAAAGCTACAGCGATTACGAGTGTGTTACGCAATTAATTTACAGTTGTCGGAATTTTATTTACTCACCCAACATTTTCTCCTCCAGTCTACCGCTTCACAACCTGCGGAGCGAGCGGGCGGTTTGGTCCGAACCAGACCATGTGTGACATCGCATACAACAATACCCCTGTGTCCGTCAGCGTCATCCAGAACCCTCCTTACCAAGGCATTCAGCTGTGGGAGGTGCCCGCCGAAGGACTATACACGTAAGATAACCACCACATTCATGATAGATGAAGCTCCCAAAGTAAACGGATTTTTTGAACGTCTGTGTCATCTGACTCTTCAGATGTATGTACCACAGTTTCTGTTAACTGTAGTATAGTGTTCCATCATTACTTTAGTACTTTATAGAACGTGGCGTGATCATTTTATACTTTGTCTAGTTTTAAGTTTTCTCATCCTCAATATAGTGCATTTATATTTAAATAAGGGATGAGGCTGTTGAAGGACTGCGTTTGTTCATCGGTAACGAGTCACAATCAACAGTTCTGAATAAAATTATAATGGTCTTAACATAAAAAATATTAGCAATAGTGGACCTAAGTGTAATCCCTGGAGAACCCCAATAGAAAACGATCAGATTGAATACGGGTATTACGATTACTTATGATAAATAACACTTCGGAGGTTGTTTCTATTTAGTTGCAGTCTGAGCATACAATCGTCAATGCTGCATGATCATGTTCCTAAATTAAAAACGAATGATCAACTGTGTAAAATGCTTCCGGAAGGTCAGTGTAAAATTAGATCTTTAACAACTTAAATATTATAATATATTCGTGAATATCCAATATAAATATTGCACACCTTTTCTTTTGACTTGAAAATACCTTTTTTCTAACTTGTCTGCAATGTTTAAGGACTTTATTACTAAAAATCTTAATATCTATCAATCTTAAATGTCTTCTTCTATCTTATTCTCCTTCTGTCCATCAGGTTAATAGCAACAGGCGCGAGTGGCGGCCTGGGCTCGGCGTGGACGGGCGTGTCGCACGCGGCTGCAGTGCGTGCGCTCGTCGAGCTGCACAAGAGAGAACGTGTCTACATACTGGTGGGGCAGCAGGGGCTCAACGCTTGCAAGAAGGTGAGATATACCACTATAGGGCCTAGGCTTTTCGTACAATGTTGTAGGAAAAGGAATATTATAAGTATGACAAGAAAAACTCAACCAGAGAAGCTCGTGGCTAATTAAGAAACGGCTAATTAAGAAACGCGCGAATCATATTTGCAAGGTTAAACTGCACTTTCCACGATCAGACCGCGGATGAATGACCGCTCCGTGCATCGGAGAGCACGTTTAACCGTCGGTCCCGTGTGCCATATGAATAACAGTCGTTACGGGTAGTCAGAAGCCCGAAATTGTGACAACCGGTTCAACCTTAGGATATCGGCATTGACCAGTAAGTCGGTTGCGGAGGTCTAATGGCAGTCGCTCCGTGCAAAATACTGATATTCAGCCGCATCTGGTTATACTGGAAGCTTACTCAAACATAGTTGGAAAAAGGCTAGGTAGATAGGTAAGAACAACTCAGCGTAAGAAACACTAGACAACAGTAACTCGAGGCTGGTAAGAAAGACCAAAGAGGGAGCGGAGAGGGAGAGAAAGGCAGCTGCCACTCTCTCTTTCTGCGCCAGACGCACCGGGCTCAGATCTCCGGCCACCCTAGTGTGTGTCCTGCGGGCGGCGGGTTAGGGGACCCGTCGCACGACCAGTAACAGGCCCGACAACAACGCGCGCTGTGTTCCGTGCGCGCCTCTCAGGAGGACGTGGGGCAAGGCCCACAGAAGGAGAGCGAGACCTGCCGGGGTCGCGGTGCATACAGCTGCGAATCCCGCGACCCCGGCCAAAGGTAAGGAGGAACACCGTGGGTTTTTAGCCGGTAAGAGTCCGGCATAACCGTTCGCCTTCCGCGGGCGAAGGGTATCCATGAGGATTTCACAAGAAAAAAAAATAAGGCTGGTAAGAAAGACTGAAATGCCATAGAAACAAAACGCATACTGTACAGAATGAGGTGGTCGCCAGTCTAGTTGATTTTAGAGCTTACTCGAATTTAGAGCTGCAGACATGTTCGGGAATGAACAGTACCCCAAGTGTGAGTTTTTTTACGTTACTACTGTAGATGCGTCACGCCAAAAATGTATGAAAATTTAGGCAGAGCTTCTAGCGGCGAATAACGTGACTAAAACCTTGTTTGACATTTTTGGCGTGACGCAACTACAGTAGTAACGTAAAAAACTCACACTTGGGGTATAGGAGAGGGCTATAATAGCGCCGCGTTTGGTGAGACATATTTCATTTCATATTCGAACTCATAACTGTAACTGGATTGCACAGTCGGCAGTTGTCACGCAGTTGCATTGACTACTACATCCTCATTACCTTCAAGCTACATTAGGCAGTTGCATAGCTTACAGTTGCGACAGGATATGATGCAGTAGTTTATGATTACGAGTATGAAAAACGGCGTTATTAGCCCTGTTATGTACGATTTCCACCAACCGGAGCAGCGGATGCTCGAGCACGCGCCAGTAGCCGACCGCGTCCGCCCGACGGCTACAATCTGCTGGAACCCGGGCGCATGCGCGCGTGCTCGTGTATCCGCTATCGCAGTCAGTTTGTACCTGCGGTGTGACCGAGAGGAGCCGACCGGACGCGACGACAGTCGAGCGCCGCCGTCCACGTACTCGAGCAGCCGACCGGCTGCCGCGGCATACGCGCGGATCTAACCGAGTTCCAAGCAGTGTAAATTCCTATAGCAAAGCCTGAATTTCCTTTAGCACAGTATGAAATGCGCTCCGGCGCGGCCCGTTTGGTGGAAATCGTACATTAGTCTCAACTACCAAAAACTGCATTGGATATCTCTGAAAAATTCTTCTTAATCGTCGTGATCTTGACGCTATTTGAGATGACACCAAGCCCTATGTTCCATGTTAACTCTAATACCTTCGTCCTCCAGACACTCTCAGCGCAAGAAGGCCAACACGAATGCTCCCGTCGTCAGGCGAACGATACATCCCAAGTGTTCACCAGCAAGACGCATGAAGTGAGGAACACGCACGTGTCCGACGGAGGGGGAGGCGGCGGAGGAGCTACTTACGTGTTTCTGGTAAGAACAGATCGAGGCCCGGAAATCAATAAATGGTCGTTTAGGATATCTTATGGGAACCCTTCTTCTCTCGTGTTGGCGAGCCACACGAGAATAGACACGACGGCAAGATTAGCCAGCCAGCAAGGTTAGTAGAGGGTAGCGTAAGGCCCGAACTCCACCAAAGCGGAGACGTGCGGAGATGTCCGAAGCGGAAACGAGAAGAGTTTTTCAGCTAGGGTGAATCTACCGAAACTGTGCGGAGATGCGTACTGGCTAGATTGTAGCCGAGATATGTGCTTGCTAGGGGTGGAGATGTGGGCTGACTAGAGCGGAACTGCAATGCGATTCACTAACAGACTCATCATAGATGTAAACAACGACGAGTTCACTGATGTTTCATCGTAAATATCGCTTTTAAAAACAACGTTAATAAAAACCGTATTCGCTAAGCTACCTATGCTCGTCGACGATCTGCCGAATATGAACGAAACCATATTTTAGTTCTATGTCGCGCCGTCGACATCGTTGAGGCGCTACGATCGCGCAGTTTTAACTAAAGAATACCGAAATGTTTTCATCAGATGTTTCAACGACGATTTCTTGGTTGTAAAGATGTTTTGCCTTAGTGAATCGCACTCCTGAGCTGCGTGCGGCGAGCGTTGGATGTGAACGCACAGTTTAGTACGATCTGACACGAAACCGCGCAATGCACGCCGCACCCATCTCGTCTCCGCTGCGCTCCGTCGTCAGCTTGCGAGGCAAAGCTCACATCTCCGCCTTGTACCGCGGCCTAGCTCAATCTCAGCGAGGAACAGCTCACATCTCCGCTTCCATCGCGCCCTACAAATATGATACATCTCCGCTCAGTGGTATCCACTTAAGCTGAGTGGAGACGAGATGTGTGAATAAAGAAATTCTATTGGTTTTTTATAACACATCTCCGCTCCGCTCGTCACGTCTCCGCTTTGGTGGAGTCCAGGCCTTATACTCCTCACTCGTGAGGTACCTCGTTTGAGTTCCTCAAAATGAAAAATGAAGGAGTTACTCGTATTCCAACTTTGAATCACCTCATCTCTTTCCTCAATTTATTATTTGTATAAGCGCGAGTGTTTATCTGACTGATGAGCGAGGAAGTGTGTAAGTGATGGGGATGCAAATATTTGATGAGGAGTGTTCGTTCTTTCGCGCACTCGTCGCCCTTTCTCTCTCCCTTCAGGACTTATCTTTCGTTGAACAGAGTATAGTTAGGTTTTCTTTTATAAAATTAAGATGGCGGCCGTGGAATAAGAAATAGCGGTAGAGGCAAAAAATGACGCGTGCCATATTTTGTCACTGAAAAGGTATTTTATTCAATTTTAAGATTGTAAGTACCCCAGTATTTGCATTAAAAACTTTTGATCTTCATCACAGCTGGACAAAGATGGACAAGCTTTCCCGTTGCTGGTGGCGGGAGGCGGGGGAGGCATATCAGTTGGCAGTTTTCGGGATGACGGGTCCCAGCATGCCAGACCTCTGACGAATGCCACCCCGGAATCAGGGTACATGTATGGACAGCCTGGGAAGACCTCAGGTAAGTCAATTTTTTTTTCCAAATAAAATGATTTTTATTTCAGTTTTTTCAAAAATTCTCCATCCCTGCTTTAGTTACAAATTCAGAAAATGATGCTTCTAATTCATGACCCCAAATATGACCTAAAATGTAAACACAGCTGATCATAACTGGGGATAGATAGAGTTTAGAGATTTTTTTTGGGATTTTTGAACAACTGTTTCTCTTAAACTATTGACTTTTGGGAAAAGTTGTAGAACAAAAGTTGTTCATTATTATGTGTACTTTAGCACTTTTTCGGATTAGTACCCTCTTTCCGACTAAACTTGTATATCTACTATGCCACAACACTGTCAAAATAAGAAAGTTTTTTTTTAAATGTCCTTTTGTTTTTTTTTTTTGTTTTTTTTTTTTTATGTCTTGTAATATTTTTGAAAGATTCTGGTTCTTACGAAACAGGGAATCCTAATGTCGGGACCAGTGAATTTGTGTAAAAGATGGCATTTTTAACCCCCGACGTAAAAAGAGGGTGTCTGTGTGTCTGTCTGTGTGTGTGTCTGTCTGTCTGTCTGTGGCACCATAGCTCTTAAACGGGTGAACCGATTTAGGTGCGGTTTTTTTTATTTAAAAGCTGGTTTTCTAGCGGTGGTTCTTAGACATGTTTTATTAAAAGCGGTTCAGCCGTTTCAGGGTCATCAGCTGTTTTGTAATTTGCGTTGGGGGTTTTTTAAATTTTTTGAACAATAAACTTTTATTTAATTCCAATGAGGTTACAATTTTAACTTGTTCATATTAATTAGGCGCTGGTGGCGGCTGGGTCGCACGATCGGGTCCCACCACTCCAGGCTTCGAGCTGGTGCGAGGAGCTGCCCTACAGGAGGGCGGCTCGGGCGGCGCCGCCTGCGCTGGGCAGGCGCACGGGGGGTTCGGCGGGGGAGGGGGAGGCTGTCTCAGAGGCGGCGGGGGAGGGGGATGGCTTGGTAAGTAGATTTTGCTGACTACCGTTGGATATGCGCATCTCATAAAAGGAAGCATTGTATCGGCGGTATTTAGCACCCTAGGCAGCTGGAAGCAGCACTCTCCAATAATCTGCTGGATCTAATTATGATTCATTCATAATAAGCATTCATCATAAAAATCTTCTGACCCAGGTATCACGCTGGAGAAGCTGGAAGCTCGCTTTAAGATATATTGCGAGATCAAATATGATAAGTTAATAAGATATAAGATAAGAGTTTCCTGATTCTTGGTTATTTTAGTAAGCTTACGACAAAATTTTAAATTGATTGACATACAAGCATTTCTATGCTTGTTTGTCAATCAATTTATTAAGTTAAGTTTATTTCTATGATAAACTAGCTATTAGATCTACAGTTTTTGACACTGAGAGTACATTTTGGTACTACAAAACATCTTAAACGTACTTCCCTCTCAATATTAATCATTGCCTTGTCTGGTGTTAGGTGGGGAGAATGGTGGTGCATACCGTGGTGGCAGGTAGTCACACGTTAGACGACTGGATATGTTTCTGCTTTCAGAGACTCTCATGGACAGTAATGCTAATAGTCTTTGGTAGCGCGAAGACGACGAGAAAAGAAGCCCACAAGTGTAACTTATGACGTTTTGTAATTCTTGAATATTTTCTCGCTCCCCGACCCCCAATACTGTTCAAAATATTTCTGTCCATCTGTACCTTGACCATCTTGATCCAGGTGGTAACACAAACGAAGGCGGCGGTGCTCACGGCGGCGGCGGCTGGTCGTACATAGCAGCCAGTCGCGCCGTTAGAGACTACAGTGATGCTGCTGTAGCACCCAGAACTGGGCCAGGAGAACTGCTCATACTACCCGCTATACATGTGAGTATGATATACGGGATATTCTGGGTCCTCTCTGTGGAGAACTAGACTTTTTGGGACTGTGCAACAAAATTCTTGACGCTTCTTCAAAGCATATTGTGTGGCTATTTCAAACAGCACGTGAAACAACAGCAGGTTGTACAATAGAGTCTTAAAAATGTAATGTAAATGTATTGTAGAATTGTTTATGAGAGGACTTAGACTTCTTGGTGCTGCTACTAGAGGAGTACTTAGAACTTAAGAGTATTTTTAGCGTTATTTTCTAAAAGAACGATGATAATATAAAAGATGATCTTGTATTGATGGTTTACGTAATTTCTCTCACCTCATTTGAAGCTTTTGTATTTACTCACCCAAATTCTCCTTTGAAAAATATCAAATTATCTTCAATCAAACGGTTGCAATAGAAGCTACTTTGTCTGGCGGGTGTATTGTGGATTAAGAACCTAGCGGAAAGCCCAGTTTAGGTGACCTAAATGCTTACACCCTGGTCTCTGCTTTTCAAAGCTTCTACCCACGACATGGCGAGCTACTTATTGCAGCTTAAAAATATGTTTCAACTATAATATTACTGTTTCTTGTCCAGGATTGTGACTGTGACTATCGCTGCGTGGCCCTCAATGAATACCGCAGTGACGTGAAGTGCTACTGCCCCGCCACATGGACAACAGATGCTCATGATCCCACAAAATGCATACGTAAGTTCAACGAATCCTCTTCTTTTTAACCGACTTCAAAAAGGAGGAGGTTCTCAATTCGGTTGTTTTTTTTTTTTTATATTTGTTATCTCATATCTCCGTCATTTATAAACCGATTTGAAAAATTCTTTTTTGTTCGAAAGGTTCCCGATTGGTCCCATATAAATTTTGTTATGATTAGACCATGAACTTCAGAGATATGGAACGGAACTCCTCATCGGATCAAAGCAAAATTCTCAAATTACTAATATTGCTTTGTTTATATTTGTTGTTGAGAACTGACTACTGGAAAAGAGGAGGGGGTGCGTGTCCCCCCCTCCCCCCCTTTGGAATGTTTTCATTATATCGTGTGAGGTATCATTTGAAAGGACTTTTTATGCCCGACTACGTCAAAGCCAAAAAGAAGGGTTTTGAAGGAGGGGGTTAAAATAATGACACTAAAACGTATTTAATAAAAAATAAACTTTAAATAAAAAAAAGTAAAAACCGACTTCAAAGAAAAACTAAAAGGAGTAAAATAATTACCATAATATAAAATTAACAGTTTCAGAAGTCGGTGCAACTTTACACTGAAACAAATAGAAGCCACCGACTTCTGAAACTGTTAATTTTATATTATGGTAGGTAATTATTTTACTCCTTTTAGTTTTTCTTTGAAGTCGGTTTTTACTTTTTTTTATTTAAAGTTTATTTTTTATGTTCCCATAAAATATAAATTTGCCTTTTCCCAACTCTTCCTTTCTCCTAGCCTTTTCCCAAATGCATATTTAGGTTCCAGTCTTACTAGATGCGGCTGAATACCAGTATTTTACATGGAGTGACTGCCGTCACACCCCCGCAACCCTGTTACTTGGCAATACCGACATTCCACCAGGTGTCAGACCTTCGGGCTTCTAACTTCCCGTACCGACATAGCCGTGTCATAGATTTTCGTGAGACAGTCTTTTCCCAACTATGATACCAATACCCCATTTATAGGTATATCAGAATACCCCATTTGAACTCCATAACCAAATTACTGGGGATTACTGATACCTAATATTTTTCCTTACCCTCATTTGGGCAAATATTTTTACTTTAACAATTAAGAAAGATGCCACAATAATTAATTTGATCTCGCTTAGCAAGATATCTAGACTGTTTTCTTATAGTCACTTTTATATATTTTTTGTTTTCACTTATTTAATTATTTCTCATGTTTCAGTGGAAGACGCATGGCCGCGAACACCATGGATGGTGATCATAATACTATCAGTCGCAGTGTTCGTGTGTGCGCTAGCCGTGCTCTGCGTCTGTCTCTATCTATGTAAGTACACCATCATCAATTGTGACACCGAACTCACTATCAACATGACCTATTTGGCCTACATCAATACCTATGAACAAACACTCTAATAATTTCAAACACTAAACTTGAACGGCATTTAAATTAGGAAAGGTCTTAGCTACAAAAATTGACCTATCAAAATCTGGTGATTTTCGACACGATTTTTTGACACGTACCTAAATCCCCCATCATTCCAGCTAAATCACCATATTCTTTCAAAACTATCACCATAATTAGCAGAAATTCGTTTCCTCATTTGACTGCTTCATTAATCTATTGCTGGAAAGCACGACTGCTGAGCGTGAGATCCTGGGTTCTCGATCCCCAGGTCGGGCAAAGTGGTATTGGGTTTTCCCGTCTGGAATTTCTCAGTAGCAGCCCGGAGCTTGAATTTGTGCTCAGTTGATGGCAAAGGCTCGCCCCCTATTACATGGCACTTAAACATAACGACAAAATGTGGGTGTACTATACACCTCTGGGCACCCTTCGGGGAATACAGGCGTGATGTTATGTCATTTCATCATTTCCTTTTTTTATTGAAACTTGCCAAAAGCTCAAAATATTTGGAATCGTATTCCAATATGAGTAGTTACTAATCTTTCACCTTCATCATCATCATCATTATTCAGCCGAATGACGTCCACTGCTGGACATAGGCCTCCCCCAACTGGGGGGGGGGGGGGGGGGGGGGGTATGCCATAATTTTTTGTTTTTCATTGCCGAACTGCATGGTGAACTTCTCCAACTGTTTGCGCCGGTTAAATACTACCGTAAAAGGAGGCATACAGTGTTTGCCGTCCCTGTGAGGCGCACCGTAGCCCGTGCACAGTCGCCCATCCCACGTGTTCTGTCCTCACTTAACGCTCTCTTGGACGCCAAGCCTGACTTGTTCGCGGACGAATGGAAGACGATCTTGTCAGTATGTTTGGTGTATTGTGAGATGAGCGTGTGAATGTCGTTGAATATATATGTATAATGTCTTTAACTAATGTAATTGGCCAATAGCCGTTTTACGTTAAAGTAAAATAAATAAATAAATAATCGCCACGCGAAGAAAAGTTAAAGTACTCAGAGAACGCTGCTGCCCATCCTCTAGTGAATCCCTTAGTCGCCTTTTACGATACTTATGGGAAGGGATGGGGCAGTGCTATTCTTTACTTCCGGCACCACACAGTCAATCTTTCACCTGACTCTTCAAAAAATAACTCAACAGTTATTTTCACAGACAACACTTACCAACGGAAGAAAGAAGCCGAGCAACAGCAAAAGCGTCTTCTAGAACAAGATGTACAACTCCAACGATTACGGAGTGCCCCCGGAGGGAACGACAACCTCACGATGGCCTTCAACCCTCACTACGGCAGCGAGAGCATCCTGCCGCAGGGCATTGATGTGAGGGGGCTGCCGCAAGTGTCCCGAGAGAGTCTCAAACTGGTCAAGTAAGTACTACCCCGTGAACTTCAATAGCTGATCATGGACATAGTAGATATACAGGGTGTTAACGAATTCGTGTGATTCCTTAAAACCACATGATTTACTACTGATGTAGATTGGCCCCGCACGGGAATTAGCATGATTAAAAATCATAAAATAAAAATCTTTTTTTTTCATGCGGTAGGGGTAAGTGATCGTATCTAAACCACCTAGAGAGGATTCAGTAAAAAAATATGTTTTTTTTTTTGCCAAAAAATAATTTCATGCGCTTGAACATTTCGATGCCACGCTTAAATTAATGAAAGCACGGTGACGCGGCTGGCTGGCAAGACTAACACGATATCGCTCTTTGCAGTAAGTTAATTCGGGACTCTAAAATGACTCAGAATTAGAAAACTAAGATTTTATTCAGTTGATTTAAAAAAAACCCTGTTAGGGTTAATCTGTGTCACCAGTAAGTAGATCACGCGGTTTGAAGGAATTACACGAATTCGTTAACACCCTGTATAAGCTAAAGCAGTTCCTCAACTACATGTAATCGCCTGAATTGACACACTCACACAGATACGCACTGCAATAATACCTCTAAGTGAGCTTCACAATGCAGTCAGACACGTCAGTCATAGAGTACATTACAAAGAGTATACTATACTCAGTATACAGTGCGTGTATGTATCAGCTTTGACCAGCAAAACCGTTGTTTCAAGTGTTGAAACCAGCTTTAAAAACATCATCTGATAATATAGGAATTATAGTTACCGAGAGTGGTTACAGGGAAGAGGGTAAATGAGCAGGCAGTTTCCTAATAAGCTCTCTGTTCACATTTTTTCTTCAACGTTGAGGATCGTGACCCCCTCCACGGATCTCTTTGTACACCCATTAGGGATTAGGGGGTTTTCTTGGGAAAAACAGACTCATGAACTACTGGGACTAAATCTTGCTCGGTATGGTCTATTTCGACCATCTGAGGGACGGGAGGGCACGAACTCTGGTACCTTCCCTTTAATCCACCGTTAGTGGTGTGACTGCACCATAGCTAAGTGGAAGAGACCTTTCTTTCTGAAACATCGCACCTAGTACGGATAGTTTGGATCTGGTTCATGTCATGTGAGGGTGAAAACTGTGTTATGGAACCCAATACTGATTTCCTACTGAGTGTATGAGTGTATATTATTATTTTTTACATTCAAATTTTGAAATTTTTATATCCCACTACAATTTTATTTGTATAATACTCTGCCTTAATAGTCTGATATTGTTTTATATTTATAATTTTGATAATATCATTTCCTAAACTGTAAAGTTTGAGCATCATGCAGCAATTAATGATACACCTTTAATCATATCATATTACTGCCCATTGTCTGGTAGTATGAGTCTGTCATGCTCACTTAAATGTCCTGCTGATGGCGGCGTTGTATATCCGGTCGTTGGGTTCCCTATAATATGGTTGAGCTAAGCGATGCGGATGTGCACGTCATGCTCGTGAACGGGTGCTGTCTGTCGGGACTGGTCAGCCCTTAACTACTATGGCAATTCTAGAAGGCATATTTTCTTTTCTATTTTCTACTCTTATGTGAATTTATTTGTTACATTAACCTGCATTATTCTCATTCTATGTCGCACGCTACTGTAAAGGAATTGTCATGAATAGTCATGATCTACTATTTTAAAAAGAGTATTTATGGAGTTTCTTGCCGGCTCTTCTCCATAGAACCTACCTTTTGGAACCGTGCACCTAGTTTTGACGTTTTAAAAGTGCCTGTAATCTGGTCTATTTGAAATAAAAAACTTTGACTTAGTATAAACTGTTTACTGATGTGTTTATTCACTTTGTTCATCAGGGCTCTCGGCCAGGGTGCTTTCGGCGAGGTTTATCAAGGTCTCTACCGTCACCGCACCGGCGACACGGTGGAAATGCCGGTCGCTGTCAAGACGTTACCGGAGCTGTCCACTGGACAAGCGGAGTCCGACTTCCTAATGGAAGCCGCCATCATGGCTAAGTTCAGTCATCCAAATATTGTGCATCTGATAGGAGTGTGCTTTGATAGACATCCAAGGTTAGTGAAATAATTATGAAATTATCACCCAGCTTCTTAAAGACTGACCAATTTCATCTGTTGTCAAATCTCATGACAACAAATGTGATTGGTTGACGAAATTAATAACAATCAATCAAATCTTCTGTCAAATCTAACTTGACATGAGATTTGATAGCTGATAAGTAAATTTTTCGTTTATCGGCCTTTGAGAAATCGGGAAACTATGATCTTTCAACTACAGGAGCTAGTTTGATATTCATGTTAAGTAAGTCCAAAATATAACGAATAGATATGACATCTATTATGAAACATTTAATAAGTAAGTACTACTACAAGAGGTGGAAAATACTGAATGATCATACCCTTGCTAATGATCACATGATCTTTTTCACTGTCCATGATGTTATGAAGATTCTAGTTTCCCATAGAGGCAGGACCTTAGGAAGAACAGATTCTTACAGGTATTTTTTTTTTCAGAGTCCTTTTGATTTCATATAGTACCTTAGTCATAATATTACACGATTGCCATAAAAAGGGATTTCTTGTCTAAAATAATCTAGTCTTAGCGGAATATTCCGATCTGTCCCCTTCGGGGGGCCAATCAGGAATAAAAAAATCGATCTGTACCCCTGTCACCAAGACGAACGGACAGATCGAACGAATCATTTCTGTTCTGTCCCCTGCTGTTCTTTAGGGGGACAAATAGAAATAAAAAGTTTCGATCTGTTACCCGGTTACCGACGAGGGGACAGATCGGAATATTCCGTCTTAGCGGTCACCGTATGGCAATTTTAACTACTCACTTAGATCTGATGAAAGTTGTGAATCATATACAAAGTATTTCTATGATTATAATCAAAATTCCACCAACAGGTTCATAGTCCTAGAACTGCTAGCGGGTGGAGACCTAAAGAACTTCCTTCGTGAGAGCAGACCGAAGCCCGAGCGAGCCAGCGCACTCACTATGAAGGACCTGCTGCTGTGTTCCATCGACGTCTGTAAAGGATGTCGCTATCTGGAAAGCAAGCGGTTTATCCACAGGTAGGAGTCTTAATAGTAGTTTACTGTGTTCCGTCGTGTGTATGTGAAAGCCATAAAGAAAGAGGGGTATAGAGGAATCTTTCTTTATCTCTGTTACTTTGATTCGTGTACTCCATCTTAGACCCGCATTCTAATTGTGTGAAACACTCGTCATCATTATGGCTTTAATTTTGGCAGGTCAACCATTTCCATAGCAATGCATGTATTAACAATCTGACTTCGTGGTACATATTGTTGACCTGTGAAAATCAAAGCCATAGCGATTACGAGTGTGTTGCGCAATTAGGACGCCGACCTGCGCTTACCATCAGGTGCGACTAGGGATAAAAGCGTAAAAAATAAAAATTATAGAAGCTACTAGAGTCTGCATCTATATTGTATGTCTGAAGTTGTTCGAGACATTGTCAATTTGTTCCGGCTATCAATTTACAATATTCTGCACAATATCCACAATAGTTTCGACGTAAATTGTGGATCTATGGTGAACTTAATTTAACGGTTTAACTTTTTGTTAACAGTTCGTATGATAAAATGTTGATGACTTTTTAAGGTAGATACAAGTCCGAGACGGGCTACAAACTGCAGACTGCAACCGCAGACCGCAAGTCGCCATCGGAATAGCGCCTTTAAAGTGTGCACTTTAAAGGTGCTATTCCGACAGCGACTGCAAAACTGCAACCGCAGACCGTTTCGTAAACGAAAACTGTCTGAATGAACGATTAAATTGCAATTGATAAAAGTTTCTGTTAGTAGAATTGGGCTCCAGTCATGCTGTATCATTATGCATTAAAGTATTAAAGAAATAAGTCTTTATAGGTGAACTTCTGTTGGCTACCACATTCCTCAGAAATATCTACATACTTTACATCCCTCATTCTTCCTCCAGGGACATAGCAGCCCGTAACTGTCTCCTAACCTCGCGGGGTCCGGGCCGCGTGGTCAAGATCGCGGACTTCGGTATGGCGCGCGACATCTACCGGTCAGACTACTACAAGAAGGGCGGCAAGGCCATGCTGCCCATCAAGTGGATGCCGCCTGAAGCTTATATTGATGGCGTGTTTACTATCAAAACTGATGTCTGGTGAGTGTTTTAGAATAGTGGGTACTTACTTACTTTAATTTTTTGGAAGAATGTAAGCAGTCCGTATTATGACTGTTTTTTATTTTCTGTAACGCGTTTTCTTTGCCCTTTTGAAACCGGATCGGAACTATTTTCAAGGCCATTTGTATTTCAATTCTTTATTGCAATCCATAATGTATACAGTCATACAGATGGTAAGCATTAAATATAGGAACAATTATGGACCCTGTCGGGCACAACAAAAGTTTAGTTAAGTAGGAGAGAGGAAAAATATATTGGTTTTGTTTTTTTGTTTTATGTTTTTCGGTAATTTATTATATATTTTTATAGACATAGCATAAGGACTATAGTGCATTTTTAGATGGGAGGGGGGCAAATTTAGTTTGGTTTTATGACGCAACGAATATTTCAACGGCTGCTCGTAACCATGATATAATAAAACAATGAAGTTTCTTCCTGTGATAGCTAAATCACGTGACTATACCCATCTACGCTACTGATGAACCAATCAGCTTCGGCTTCTGTTGTCAAACTTTGTTGCTATTGGTGGGAAAATATCAGAAATAGTGACGTAATATGGGTCTCAAGATAGCTTGTTTTATTAAACCATGCCCGTAACCTTAGCCAGATTGTAGGTATTCATCGCGACCACAATCTCTGTTTTGAAGTCTCGCTTGGCTCGAAAGTTTATATTTTGTTATTGTTACCAGGTCATTTGGCGTACTGCTATGGGAGGTGTTCTCGTTAGGCGTGATGCCGTACACCGGCTGCGCCAACAGAGAGGTCATGGAGATGGTGTCCGGAGGGGGGCGCCTGGAGAAACCTTATGGTGAGTCGCGTAGAAAAGACCTTGAGCCTTATTAGGGATTACCCTTAGTAGGGATTTCGCTAGCGTCACCGCGAGCGCCCCTGGCGCTTCTAGTAAGAAGCCTGTGCCAGAAAAGGCGCCGAAAAAGGCTGAGGATGGTTTTGTGACGGTGCAAAAGAAGTGCCGTCAGAGAACCAACAAGAACTGCTGCGGCACCTGACGTTTTGTGCCGCGATGCCGAACACTCCGATGTACATCTCCCGCATACACTACACCACTAATGCGGAGGACATCGTGGAGTACGTACGCCAAAAGGTCAATTCCACGGTGAGAGTGCAGCTGCTGGAATCGCGCCGTAACGCCAACTTCAAGGCGTTCGTGGTGCGAGTGCCAAAGTGTCTTCTGCACCTCGTCATGGAAGAAAACTTTTGGCCGGAGGGAGTGCTGTTTATCATCATTACTGTTAAACATGACTAGCTATATGAGGGGGACAAAGGGGAAATAGCTATAATCAGGCAGACAGACGGATTGGTGATCACAGTTTGTTGTTATCAGCGCACTGGAGAATGCTGCTCTTGTTCCTGATTCTCGGCAAAACCCAGACTATTATGCTCAGTACTTTTCCAAAACCGAATTGTTATATGTAAATTCTGTTCCTTACAAAGAAGATCCGTAACCCACTTTGCATCATTACTGGTAACCTTAGAGCATAGGTATATGCTCTAAGCTGGTAACAGACTGATGAAATCATACTTTTAGCAATAACCTTAGTATAGGAACCGACAACTGTACATTTTTTCTTAGAAAACATGTTTTAGAAAAGGCACCTATCACACTCGATACTTTCAGCATTAACGATCACCGATTTATTCGCTTTTCGGTCACTAGATACCGAGACCGAAGTCGAACACTTCACTCCGTACAGTCGTGGACTTGAAATGTTTACCACCTTAAACCTTAACCTTAATAAGGTCTATAATTGCTTGCACATTACTTTTTCATAAGGTCGCTCGGTCGCTCGCAAAGAATTGACAGGGCTAAGATTTTTTTTTCTTAATTGACATAAAAAGTTTAATTTAAAGAGGCTACATACTAGGTAGCATAGAAAAAGAAATCAACCTATTTAGTAAATTCAATCAAGTTCGCTCTATACAACTTTTGACTAGACACACATACCTAAAAAGGAGTAAATAACATCAAAAAGTGGTTAATAGCCTTTTTGCTAGAATCGACGCTTCACAATTTTAATAAAAACGAATACTAATGTATTGTTGATATGACATCTTGAACCTTATTGCGCACAGTGTCATGGCGTCATGGAATCGAATTTGAATCTGATAAACATTTCGAGTTCGTGGCTGTGAGCGATTAAGACGTCATCTGAGCTTAGCTCAGTGCCCGAGATGCAATTGCTAAACGTGCGATTTTGATACTGCAATCGACACAGAGGGTCGCCAATACAGCATCGATGCAGTCGCCACATCACCCCTTGGCGATGCTAAAACCATCGTGTCTGCGGTGGCCCTAATATGTTTTTTTGTGTTCTATACAGGGTGTCCACAAGAGATTTATAGGCTGATGTGTGAGTGCTGGAATCCGACGCCGAGTGAACGGCCGTCGTTCGCGCACATGTACGAAAGAATGCAGCGGTTTGTACAGGTAGGACACCTTCACTATATCAGCCCGTAAACGTCCACTACGTAAGAGTAAGGTAAGAGGGAATATCGCCATAAACACCACGCTTGGCAGAAGCATTGATGATCACAGACAGGAGAACGTTGCTGCCCCATCCCTTGACGGACGTAATCCATTTGTCGCCTTGTACGACTCCTATAGATGTTAAACTAAATGCCAAATACACAAACGCTACTCAATTCAAAGTAGCCGTTAAGTCTCGTGCTGCCACTGTCACTTTAAGGCGTAATGACAGTGACAACACGAAATTAACGGCAACTTACGCGGCGTCTTACGTTGGCGGTTCAAAGCGACGCGAATTGCGAAGCGATCTGATGCGGTGACACGCGAATTCGATGCGATCCGGTGCGAAGCTGCAGCTTTCTCCTACGAGCTCGCGTACTACCCGCCGAGCGCCGCCGTCATTCAGAAGCACTGTACGGCATCGCATCCAGTTCGCGCGAAAATATCAAGCCAACTGATCGCGTTCGCTTCGTTTCGCGCCGCGCCGCACCGCACTCCACGTGCGTTTGGTCACGTAGGCCACTTCAATAGGTATCGACTGTTTGTTATTTTCGCGTCGCGCCGCGCTGCTTCGCGTCGCTTCTAGATCGCTCACGTAGAATGCCGCATTATGATTGAGTAGCGACGGTTTTCAGATAATTTAGCTTAAAATTCTACTTTACTAAAAGCTTAATTTCCATGTGACATTTCTCAATGTATCCACCATTTTGTGCAGGACCCCGCGATAGTAAGCGCGCCGCTGCCAATAGTGCGGTCGCTCCTGCCGCCTCACACCGAAATGCCAATCAATGCCAACGGACCGCAGGTGAGTAATCGAATTGGTTATAAAAATAATATAATATTTTATAGAAACAGAGGCGTTGTTCTGGATAAAGAAAAAAAAAGAAAAAACTAATAGTAAATGTAAAAGAGATAAAAAAATTGATATTCCTATTTAAAAGGAATGTTTCAGATGCTTCAATGCTTTCTTTATGTTATAGGAAAAACATTATTTTATTTTTGTGAAAATGTATTCCTTATTTTTGAGAAAAAGAAAGTCTGTAGACAGTTCCGTATAGTCGCGAATTATTGTAATAAATGTTAGCCGTGATGTGTTCGTTTTATTTTATTATATGAATAATTGATTGCAGTAAAATGATAGTAGTTAAAGTAATTTTAGTAGAAATGAACACCTTGTACACAGTTTTGTAGAAATACCCCTTTTTTTTTGTTAAAATATTGATTTTTAATTGTTAAAAAATAGTGTACAATACTCGTTTTTATATTTTGGAGTATGTTGATAAAAAAAAATAGTTTTTAACGGAACAACGCCTCTAATAAAATAGTGTAAAATAAACATAAATGTAAAAGCCCCACATCACATGAGTGTATAGCCCACCTAATATAAAAACAAAAATAACTAATAAAAGACAAAAATACTAATGTGTAACTACATTTTTCTCTTTTTTCCAAATGTTTTCGCTCTGGCTACTAGAAGCAAGTAAATGGTTTTTTTTTATTAAAATACATTATAATTTTATTTTCTAATTCGGTGTTAGCGATCCTTATCAGAGCCCGTGCTTACGAGTTCGCATGAATTCCTCCATTATTATTTTTATTTTCTAAATCTACCTACCCTCTCCTTGAATGAAATTCGCGTAGAAAACTAGATCCCTAGTAGTTAGTCAGAGATTCATTGGAATGTGAAAAGATATCATCCATAATCGCATGTTTTTTCATAACATGTTCAGTTCATTATTTAATTTTCTTCTCCGCCATCATCGCTTACATTTCAAAGAATCTCTCATATCGGTTATTTCAGAAACTTGGGTGTTTACTTGCCTAGTAGCTATAGCGGGAATCTATTACCTATATATCTATTTTCTTTTATTACCTTTGTCCCTGCCTCTGGGTTTTGTAAAATGGAACTTAACTTTTACATTATGGTTTTCAATATAAATAATCATTATTTTAAAGTTTTTACAAAACACAGTGGTGTGCACGCGTAGAATTAAAAGTGAAACACAGGGAGATAATATTCAGTAATAAATACAAGTAAAATAAGAAAAGTTTTTCCGCAATTTTTTGGAAGGAATTTGGTCGTTGTACATAAAGGTAAAGCAGTAGCAGCATCAAAGATATAACATGTTGTTTTTTTATAAATCGGAGATCATAGTTGTCTTTATACTCAACGGTGAACAATTTATCATTTTGAAATACTTGCACTTGTAATTATAACATATTGTGGCGTGCCAAAATCGTGGCTGACATACTAAGTGAAAAAAATACAGATTTAAAGTCTGACCTAGAGAGAAGAGCTTTGGGGAAATAATTAAAATATCCCAAGAAAGCGAGAAGACTTCCAATTTTAACTAAAAGATCCCGGAAAACTATTGTACCCCAATCTCCCTGTGTGGTCGTGTGCGTGTACTGAGCGTGGCATGTTGGCAGCGAGCGCCGGCGTGCGACTACCTCGTGCCGATGTCGCCGCAGGACAACCCGCCGGCGAACAATAGGTAACGCCTTTTTATATCTGAGGATACTGGCTGGATTATAATAGGCTGAATTATTTTAAAATATTTGATACGTGTATTTTTTTTAATAATTAGATTAACAAAACAACAACTTAAGAGACGAATTGCTGGATCGTGGGTTTTAATTCTATGTATAAAGTATTCCCAGAGTTTATAATTGCCACTAGCTTAACATCAGTTGAGAACACATGTATTCTTTCAAGTAAAAAAATACCCTGAACTATACTAGTATGTCATCCATATAAACCATTGCACCATTTTTTATTAAAACAGTAATTTTTATCGATATTGATAATTAATTCTATGATGATCGTTTTTGATCCCAAACGCAGTCTATTTCATGCTTGAAAATATCGACTTAGTGAAATAGTAATAAATTGGAAAAAGTTATTACGACCTGGTGATAAGCCATGGCCGAATCGATCATGTTGATGTTAAGATTTTTTCTGCAAATGTTTACTTGCAAATGTTGGAATTTATAAATTAAATACCTGCCAGTATCCTCAAGTACTAATTACTCAGCTACTTCTAAAATCTAACTTATATGTGGCACCTCCTTTCACAGTTCGATGTTGTATAGTAACAAATATACTTTACAACTGTCAGATATCTTTTGTATGTCTAAATTTTCTCAAATGCTGTTTATAATATAAGCAGATAGAAACTGAGCAGTGAGCCAATTCTTTGAGCCCTCCGCGTATTAACCTGGCTAGCGTTATTTAGATTTCAACTAATATTTCAATGATTATAAGAATCATAAAAGATAAATCAGAAAAAAAAATCTTATTTCAAAGATTTTAATTAAACTCAAAAATACATCGTCTGAGATACGATCATTTTCAGAAAATTTAGACATAAAAGCGAGCAGTAACAAAGTATGGAACTGCTTTAGAAAGACTGAGCAGTGGCAGCATGCGTTAGACGCTGAACTTTCCTTACCAGCAAATGTTCCTAATTTAAAAAGCGATTCTTATAAAACAATCAAATAATATGCTACATTTAAATCTATTTCAAGCAGGATTCTTGATGTTTGTAAACGATTTTTATATTTTATGCTAGTTGCTTTGATGCCGAATTAGAGACACTAGGCTGAATAAACAATAAAATAAGTCAAACAAAAAAAAAACAAAAAAAACAGCAACAAACATTAAAAAATATGAACCTATTTTGAATAATCCGTTTAAGTTAATTTTTAAACTCACTTTATCTACTACAACTAAACTGATAATATCTAATCAAAGCAACTCGGCAACAAAATCACAATTTTTACAAAGCTTCTCAAACATTTTGCACAATATCAATGTTCAACATAGGCTTAGCTATAAACTATTCCAATGCAAGAACATTGTTGTAGCCCAACGGAACTGCTGGTACCTCATAGCAAATCGCAAACGGTGGTGCAGGATCAAACAGAAACGGAGGATTCACAATATCCACCTCTTCTGAAAGGTATTGTATATCATTTCCTTCTTTACGTTCTCTCAACTTGTTGAAATCAGTCGACAAAGGTAACGCTTAAGGTAACTTTTTATTGATAAATTTTCCCTGACCAAAAATGAATGCCACCTTACCAACCTTGCTCAGGTCTACAAAACCTTTTTTATTTAAATCATGTATGAAAACCGAAATGTCCCTAATTTTAATTGCATCGTGTAACGTAATGTAAGGAATTCTCAAATTAGGATCGTTTAAAACAATTTTCTTTTATAGCATCACAAGAATATGGCAACATTCAAATGGCGTCCCGGAGCGGCGCAAACGCAAGACGCGATGTTTGCGCTACCTCCGTCGCCGAGACAAGGACCACAACAAAGTTTCTGCCGTCTAACTCAACAGATAGGTCAGTTATTAGTAGTTTAAGTGGTATTTCTTCTCCCAAGTAGTAGGGTCTGCTGACTGAGATTCGGTATTTTAAACAGCACGAATGCCATCTGACCGTTATCTATCCGTTATCTATATATAGTTCGTTTCAAAATCCCTGAGACAAAATTGACAGGCACAAATGTGAAACTTGTAAATTTTAGGATCATTTTTTTCAAATTTGACGTTTCGCGCATGTCAATTCAGTCTCAGGAATTTTGAAACGAACTTTAGCCGGAATAGTAAAGCCATCATTTTACCGGCATGACTGCAAACACCTAAAGTTTCTACAGTCTAACTCTAGTGACAAGTCACAGAGAGTTAAACTCTATTTCCATTGTATTTTTTAACAGAGGAAACAATTAATGCAGAAAATCAGTTTGTTTACTTTGCCCTGTGTTTTAATTTTCAGGCTCGTAAAGGCGGGTTGTCTATTTTTAACACTGATTAACTTGGCCACTCAAGTTGATTGCCAACGACAATTTTGTAAAACAGAATCCGAATTGCGTATCACATTCGTAATTTCATGAAATAGCTTTTATTTTGATGATACAACAATATTCATTGCGTGGTATATAGTTGTGGAGAAGTCGGATTGTTAATACATACGTTGCTATGGAAATTGTTGACCTGTCAAAATCAAAACACTCGACGAGTGGTTTGCGCAATTAGGATGCTGGTCTTAGATACAACTTTCCAACTGTCAGGATAGCAGGAGCTTGGTCACCAGTTGTACCTAACCTAAAATATTTTCACAGACTGCTAAGCTCAGTTGAGGGTCCGTCACTGGACGAGATAATTTCGGAGACGGACGAAAAGCCGGTCATATGGGAGACATCGTTCACCGAGCCACCGCGCATCGCTACGCCGCGACAGAGCATCGACAATGGACCAGCAGTGAGTATAAGCCAAAGAATTTCGAGTAAAAGATACTGAGATGTTTAACTTCAGAGTTTGATAAACTTATCAGATGGTGGTGGAGTCTATTTTTTTAACAACATTGTAGGTAGATGTAGAGTACCATTGCAGATGCATATTACGAACAACGCACAACATTTTTATGATGATTTTTATATACTGTCAGCCTGCCCCAGGTCAGTGTAGGCCTAAACCCCTCTCATTCTGAGGAGAGGCTCGTGCCCAGCAGTGGGACAGTAATGGGCTTATTATGATATTCTATATAAAGGCTTTCTATTTCTGATTGTAAATCTTTTGCTAATTATCTTGTATCTTGTTGTGTCACTCGTGTAGCCGACAAGTTTTCATAATATGTTACATTTAATTGTGATGTTATGAAGTTCTCCATAACATTTCATGTCTTTTTGTAATCAGGCTTTCAGCTCTTTGCCGATCAGTGTATATTCATCATGCCTTTGGTGAATCTTTCCTTATATAAAACTAACTTTGAACTCAGCTTTATTCAGGCAATCAGAATCTGTAGCGTTTAATGTAATCTTTCTAATTATATATTCCTTACAGGTCGACAAACTAATAAGCATAACCCCAACCTCGCCCAAACCGCCAGAAAACGCTCTATCGAAAGCTATAGAAGCAAATGTCATAGACAAAACAAATCATAAGAACGCATTGGTGCCAGAACGGAAAACCGCGCCAATCGCTTCACCAGACCCTCCCCGGATCAACGCATGGGCGAAAGAATCTGCAAAATACATTCCTAAGCCAAAACCTCTTTGCCTAGATGCGGCACAACTAGAACAAAATCTAAACGCGTTAAAAAAAAATAGCGGGTCTGTCAACTTGACAACCATGAACATTTTGCCGCCATACATAAACGTCGTCACCCCAAACAAGTTATCAGAATCGAAAACTATTCAAATAGACCCTAAAAAGGCAGTGATAGACGATTTACCTAAAGAAACCGAGCCGATCAAAGAAGAAAAGGGCAAGCTAAAACAGTCTAATTCTGCGGCGAGTTTGCTCAATGGACCGATGACTGATGTACCGTATGCCGATAGTGATAATGCCTCTTCGAGTTCCAGTAGTAACCAGATAGGCAAGAAGTTCGATGATAGGAATATAGTAAAAAAACAGGGTAGTAACGGCGAGTTCGTCGGGGACTCCGAAATTAGCTGTTAATCGCTCCAGTGACACAATGGTTGTGTTTGAACTGTACCACAAAGACACTCAGTGCACTGTTACATATTATTAGTTGTAAATATTTTTTTAAATAAAATAGACTTTGTGAAGAAAAGTATTATAATAAAATATTTATTTTGAAATTTGTATTTTATCGTACGTGTATAAAATGTTTTTATTTTCGTTACGGATAGAAGTTTATTTGACAAAATGGCTTCCTGGTCGCTTATAGTCATAGTTTATTGTTGCTCAATTAGCTCAATGTTTTGCGAAAAAATATTACCTAGATGGAATAAAGTCAGTTAGTTTTTCTACTTAGATATTTTATCTGAAATCAGTTGTGTAATTTTAATAAACTTTTTCTAAATAAACTGGGCTTCGTAGCATTTTTTTAAACAATTAAGTATGATAATTATTTGAGCCAACTCTAAAATTAACGACTTCTTTAGATGTGCATTTGGTCTCAAACGTTTGTGCAAATGTTTGTGAATTACTTAGATCCAATTTTATACAGAATTTTAAACAAATTTACACCAGTGATACGTTTGTTTTAAAGTTTGAGAGCAAATGTGATCTGTTAATGTGTTAAACTAAACATATTTTGTAAAACAAACGCACAGGCGAATATATTATATTGCTTATTAAATATTTAAAACCTAAAATAAGGCCACGGAACGAATTATACGGTTCTGTCTTTTTTGTTTGATTTTCGGGACCTTTCGTAGATTTTTACAACGGTAAGGTGTATCAAACAAACCATACAATGTTAATCACACATTATATATATTTTTTTCATTAAGTATAAGTGATTTTTATTTATTATTTTTACAAGAAAAAATCACGGAAGGCCCTTTTCTCATTCCTAGAATAAATAGACACCGTAGTCGCTTAAAATGTTTGTAAATAATATAAAAAATGTAGAGATCTGTGTACATCCGCCCTAATAATATAAAAATACGAAATAATATATTACGTTTTACGTAGATGTAAAATAAATGGAAACCATTTTCGTTTGTAAAAAAAAGTTTATGTGATGTTAAATAAGGTTCTGGATTTTTTCATTTAGTGTTAACGCATTGTTAGATTTGCCATATATAAATATACACTTAGAAGATATAAAAATAGTTTTATTATATATATATGAAATTAAAATGTGTAAAATCACATGAATGCTTTAATTACTGTAAGATAGTCTAAGATTTATGATGTTTGTTATTTTCACTCTTAGTAGTGCCATTTTCTTATGTTACTGCCTACTCGATGTGCATTTAGTTACGTTTTAGGCATGAAATTACAGGGTATCATGGTAATTTTCCTTTCTTTTCCGTTAAAAAGAAACCATTTAAAATCTTTCCTTCGGCGTTTTCTATTCTAATAAAAATAAATGTTTCTCTTGTGCCAAATCTTGACTTCTTTAAGTGATACTGATATTAACGTCGAAATATGTAAAGAATTTGATAATTTATAGCTTAGTTTAACTCTACTCGTAGGAAGTAACTAAACGAGCCACTTACTTAACTTTGAGAACATAATGTAACTTCATACTCAACCTCCTTTTTTGGGATCTCAATGGACAATTTTTTTTTGACTTGTGCCTATCTTAACGTAATAATGCCCAGAGCTAAGTTAAGCTATAAATGTCCGGAGTGAAGCGGAGCTAAAAGTTATTCACGAACCTAGTACCTTTTTAACCAGAAAAAAATTTGATAAAATACATTCAAAATTATTTGAACTATACCACTATAATAAAGGTATTTTAAATAGTTTTAATTATAAATAAAATTGTAAAAAGGGTGTACAGTTACAGAATGTTGTTGTTTTTTTTTTTAATTTCCTGGGCGGTTTATTGTAACACTAAAAAGTTTTTCTGCAAGATGATCAATGTTTTGAGTTTAGTTGTCAATATCAAATATTGATTAAGATTAATTTTTTGGCATTAGTGTATAAAACCCTGTTAACAATTTAAAATAATATATTACAATTCAAAATTACGAAAAAGTCAATCGTAGTCGTAAAAACGACTTTAAAGTTAGAGACACGAAAATATTTCTTGACGAATAACGTTTTATTGTCACTTCTAACTTTGCTCAATTTAGAAATTACTTTTGAACTAGAAATGAATCTTTTTAAACCTTTTTTTAATAAAAAAATTGTGTAATGTGGTTGTGAAGTAAGTATAGTTACGGATGAAAAAGAGAAAGAGATGTAAAGAGTTCCTTTTTATTGAAAAAAAAAATCGAGTGACTTTGAAATGTTATTCTTCATAATTTTTAGTTATTAAATTAAGTGTTGTGTACTGGTTTTGAACAACGAAAAAGAAATTGTTTAACATAAAAACTGGCGTTTTTATTTACTTTACAAGAAGCAGTATTTTCTTTTATCCCTCTTGTATTAGGTAATGTAATGCTAAAATAACTAGTAATGATACTTTATATATTATATGATATATAAAATACGAAATGGAAATGTAAAGTTTATAAAATAACAATAAAACACAAAAGTGTAATTGATATTCAAACATAAAATCATTATTAATAAATGTATAAGTTGTTTAATTCTTACCCCTGTTTCTACCTTTGCAGCGTTCTCATTTCTATAGATACCTAATACTAAAGGCATCCAAAAAAAGCCCAGGGGCCTAATTCTCCTAAAATAAATCTTGATAAATCACAACCGAACCAAGGCTGAACCGTTCATTCAGACAGTTCTCAATTTCAAAAGCTATCAAATTGTTTGACACAAAAAACAAAATCAATCATTTTGAAAGTTTTCGAAAACAAAAACTGACTGACGGTTGTGGTTCGATTGCGTTTGGCAACAATTTATTTTAGGAGAAATGGGCCCCAGGCCCAGTGAAAACAAAATCTTTCGTGAAATATCAGTTAAAATGCTGCAAAGTTATATTTTCCAAATTCTGTGGCTATTTTTACTATTTGACTATGTATTTGAGTCGCATCCGATGGTAAGCGCCGACAAATAAGATGGAGCTCACAAATACAAGTAACAGAGATAGAGTGATTCCCCTATAACCCTGTGGCTCTCACATACACACGACGAAACACAGTAAACTGCTTGACGCTTTGCACTCTGCTTTTGCGCTTGACTTCGAATTTGAGGAGAAAATAAGCATTTTGTTATGGCCGTTGCATAAGTTGAGGTCGTAAAAATAATATGATAAAGTTCATTTCATATCGGAATTAGATATGTTTTGAACTAGCATTTCTCCCCTTAGTCATTTTAGGGTAGGGTAGGGTGTTAAAATGGCAGCTAACAATTTGTTTTCCTAGGAGGTAGTTTCAGTTAAATTTTCAAAATGACGAAAAGCATTTTTGTCATATTTAAGCTGTTTTTCCACTGGAGATGTGGTTTTAAACCAGCCGATAGGATCACTTTATTTTACTAACCTTGACATATGCTTGAAAATAAGCGTTCCAATTGGTGGATTTGACACACATCCGTAGCACACATTTCTGGTGGAACAGCAGCCTAATGGGGAAAAATATTGCAACTATCTCATTGTCATCATTAGTAGGCTAAGAACAGTTAGTTTTAATTAAAAGAATTCAATTTGGTTATTTTGTTCCGGATCAGGGTTTTTATTCTATGGACTTTCAGCTTTGTCCTTTGTTTAAGCCTTCGACTCTGTCTCTATGTGCATTTTCGTCCATTAACTTTTGGCCTTTTATGTTTTTTGATTAATACATTTCCCTTTTCACAGCTATGCACTATTTTTTACACTAAATGAAAACAAAATGCCATCATATATCATTTCTTTAGTCAGAATCTTCTTTCTTCATATGGTGTTCCACAAGGCAACACACTTGGACCAACGTTTTTCTTTCTATCAATGATCAGTATAAACTGTAGTTATGTTGTTCCAATATGGCTAAGCTAGTGTTGTTTTTTTTTTGAAAACTGAGCTTTTAGACAATGCTCGTGTAAGTCGGCGAAACCAGCCTTAGACTTTGTTATGAAATTTCAATTTAGAGCTCCATCCAAATTATCACGTTTAATAATTGTTATTTCAAGAGGATAAATTACAGGCCAATGGCGGCATAGCATGGGCTGCCAACCGGGTTCGCTATTGAGTACTCCCCAAAATAAAACAAATACTAAACGTGCTTACGCGACCCACTTGCCGCGCGTCCTCATGGCTGAGCAAGTATTTTTTCTGTGCTGCGTTGCGAACGACTTCCTAATTTCTTTTGTCAAAGTGCGTGACAGTGGCTCTCCGCGGGCGCGGACTGTCACCACTTGAGGCTTGTCAACGGGGGCGGGTCGCCCCCACTGCCCCCCCTCTACGCCGCTGCTATAGGCACATCTGCATCATCTTTGTGTGCTGTGCACGTGTATTGTAAAGACCGTTCCTCTTAACGACCTATTAAGTGATCATAGTCAGCAGTGGAGTTGGGATGCATTAAAATATGTGCTCTTTGGAGGCCAATTTTTATAAAAAACCATATCCAATCCGCAAAGGAACCACAATCGTCACTATCATCAGTCAGTTTTCGTTTACGAAAACTATCAATATAGGTTTTGTTTTGGTTGTCAAACAATTTGACAATTTTTGTAAATGAAAACTGCATTAAATAAACGGTTCGGCTTCGGTTCAGTTGCGATTGATCAAAGTTTCTGGTAGAAGAATTGGGTCCCTGTTCTTTTGTAAAGGTCGCGGATGTGAATGAAACAACAGAAAGTAATTTTAAACGTTCTTTTTATTCGTTTCCTATTTAAATAATATTTTTACAAAACTCTAAACATCCATTATGTTTATAAATCTTAACGCTTCCAGCGTTTATGGTACAGTTATCGCGCTCATTTAAATAAAGCCAGGCTTATTACTATTTATAGTAAATCACTACTCAAAATTGAGATAAGAACTCACAATTTTAACACAAAAATCGTCCATCTTGAATTTGTTCAGTACCTAATTTTGGAAAACAATCCGATGTGTTTTTAATGTGCTAATATTGTAAGCATAACGTCTTAGAATTACATAAATTTATAAACATTTCAGCAGACTTGTTGGAGTTAGAATTTAGATTTTTATTCTCTTCACAAAAAAATATTAATCACGAAAAAATATTTAATAACTTTAACACTAACAAAAATAAGTACCTTTTTACAGAAAACTGTAAAATACAACGTTATTGTACTCGTATGATTTTTTTTATTGTAACGTATTATTTAATATTTTTTAGTAAAGAGACTTTTTAGCGATATAGGTACATAAAATTACGCGTAAAGCTTCATCAAGTGCGGAGTATATAGCCTGGCAGAACTGAACCAACAATGCAACGTTCTTAGGGCATTTTACTCATATTTTTTCACAGCATCTTATAAAAATCGCAAAAAAATACTGTGCTCAACTACTCATGTGCTGTGAAAAAACGATAAACACGCAAAAATAACCTTTTTACCGTAAAGTTGAGTATTGCAACCGCAGAATAAATTTTTAATACTCAAAAAATACAAAAATATCAATAAACGAATACATTTGTTCATATTTTAAGCTGGTAATAAAATGTGATGTGGTATTGCACTATAGAAAAAAATACTAAAACTAAAAAAAGGTTAAATATTTCTAAAATACATCGATGTATGAATGATATGAGCAATATAAAGGGATATTTTAATACGATATACTTTAGCGAAGATTTAGTCTATATTTATCTAAATCGGATAGGGACTAAAGAAGAAAACTAATCTCATACACTTTTAGTGGTAAATAATAATAGCCAATCCTAAAGATACAGTAGGCATTATTAATTAAATCACATTTAATTATTATTTATCTTAATTAAATCTTAATTTTACGAGAAAATAATATTTTACAAAAAAAGATATCGAGTACTTCAGTATAAAAAAATAATAATTAAAATAAACAGCGATGCATTTTTTAGCGTCTTAGCAGAATTTTTCGATTTGTGCGGAATAACCTAAAAAATAGTAAAAAGAAATTGCATCGCTCCCAATCTATGAACATTTTCATTATAATCGTCAGGTTAATAAAATCACGACTTTAATTAAATCACGAAAATTTAAAGAAAATAGAGGATAATTCTGTATTTGGCGCGAAAACTAAAAAAATGAGTTTTCTATTTATTTTTGATGTAATCTCTGAAATTATAAAAGCTCTTTTAATTTTTTGTTAACATAATTAACGTAAATAATTATGTTACCATTGCATTGATAATTTAATTAAATAATTAAACATGCGAATTAAGAACTTTTTAATCAAACGTATACTTTCTAATTAAAAGTATAATACAATTCGCAAACATGCCTATTTTTTTCAACTTTTTAATTAACAAGATTTGACTATATAATTTCTACGCTTAAGTCCATTGATCCATTTTTTATTTCATTTCGTTTTTATTAATTCTACAATAAGTGTTTTTTTTTTGTATATTTTATTGTTTCATATTATTTAAAAAAAACTCCCCAAATACAGAACTAAGCGCCTCCGAGATGTTACAATACCGATTTGTAATGCAAAAAATTAAATTAATTAAAAGCCTTTGCTGTCGAGCTGTCGGGTAAAAATATGTACTTTTTTGCCATCTTATTATAAGACTTTCTTTTCCTTTACTTATGAAGAGGAATAAAAAAAATTAAGATAAAAAAAAACGAAAAAAAAATCGTTAATTTTTTTCTCTGTTTTTTATGCTTACTTACGATATTGCAACATCTGAACATTTTACATCAAATATAAATAACATAGTGACTTGTTCGAAACTATTTTACCGCGCTATCCAACACTGACTATGAACAACAATAATTATCCTGCAATATTATGCATCACATTGCACTTCACCTCAGTATTAACTTTTCTAATCATCAGTTTGTTCGATACAAAAACAATACAAAAGAAATACAAATGTCATTTTGTATCAACATCAAACTCAAATGTAACACTAAAAATTTGTATGAACACACTGCGCTGTATTCCTAATTTGTATTGATACAAAACTCATTAACCATCGAAAAAACCGAGAGATCGTTCGACAATATTAATGTAAAATTATTTGACGGAATTATTTGAAAGTTTAATGATTTTTGTATCACTACAAACGCTACAAAGACTAGTCTACCCTCAAATACAAACGCGGTTATCACAAGTCGAAGTCGACAGGGTCGTTAGAAGTCGTTGTCGCTAGAAGCGTCATACGTCTCGCAGATCTGGTCCGGGGGCGTGGGGCGAAGCCCTGGGTACGCCATCACCGGACCATGGAAGGATTGTGAGCGGAGCACACTGCTGTGGAAAATAGATTTAGTTGAAAATTGCTCATAATTGTGACGAAGTTCATAATTAGAGATCGGATAGTCGGATGCATATTTACATATACTTGAGATGTTTTCTAATATGGAATGCGCTTTTGTTTTGAAAAATCCCGCGGTTACGGAACAATTATTTTAATTTAGCTTTTTTTTGGTTTATCTAACACACACCATTCCTCTTCTTACACTCTACATACACACATATTTGCATCGGGGGTTAAACATTGATTTTAAATAATTATGCAATCCAAGAAACCCGGAGTTTTTTTTTACATAAACCATTTTAAGATGTCGCTTCCATATTATACACCCGAATAGTTATGAATTCCCGGTGTTCCTGGCATTCCAGGTTTTTTCTTACAAAAAACATATTTTAAGAAGCCGCTTCCACACTTTCGTAGCTAAAAATTAACTTTAGGTAAATATGCATCCAAACCGATCACTAATCATAATTGAAAGTTTTCACGTGAAATTTGTGAGATATGCAGGGTATAAAAGAATTCGTGTACAAAATTCCTCAAAACCACAATGATTTATTGCTGTCACAGATTAAAACCGCACAGAAAAAAGCTTGATTAAAAAACAACTTTTTTTTTCTTGCGCTAGTTGTAAGTGTTCGTGTCTAAACCACCTCCCCCTTATTACAAAAGACTGTTTAAACCAAGACTAAGGTAAATGCAGGTTTAAAATATACCCATCAATTTCTTATGTCATACAACAAAAAGAGACGGGGCTATTTCAAAACCTAGGTTTTGCTTAGACCATCTTTTGTAATAAGGGGGCCTAAGTTTAAGATTTCAATAAATAAATAAGCAAAAATCTATTTCTGTGCTATGCTTGTGTGCTAGGGACTTATATTACCTAACAATGCTATTTCTATTCACTACAAAAAGTTAAGGAAACAGCCCTATAACTCTTAAATATTGCTGTCTCATTCTAATCAAGTGTATCACATGAAAACTTTCATTTATTATTGCATTTCAAAGATAAACACGCTGGGGTTAGTTGCTAGCTGAACACCATAGAGATTGAAACAAAAATCCTTCAAAATATAGAAAGAAAGGTAGTTCAAAATAAGGACCCAAAACCACACTTATGAAGCGTTAATATAGAACATTGCCAATCAAATAATACTGTGCTATATTTACACATTTGCACAAAAAAGGTCCTATGCTAACCAGCCAATAGAAAACATTTAATTTAGTTTTTTTTTACTAATTCTGAGTGGACCAAGCAATAGAAAAGCAGTCATCTTGATTTTTCATACAACATACATAGATAGAGATATAAAACGAAAAAATATCATAAAACAATAAAAAAAACAAAAGATTTCTTATATTAAATACAAACATGAAAAACCAAGAATTTTAGCAGCATAGTCGTGTTAAGCTTTGAAGCAGATTAAAAAAATACACCAAGAATGGGTGCCAATAAAATAAGACAGCTGTCAGTTCGAAAATCCCGGTCGCCACAGCTGTCAGTTTGACATTTGACTAACCTTACACGTCAAGATGGCGGCCAGCATGTCACTTACACGGAATTGCATGCATTTTGAGATTTGTCACGCTCTAAAATTTACAATAAAACATTGTTTTAATGTTATTTTAGCTTACATTATGTTAACAGAAAATAAATATTAAAAAAAAAGAATATTTACAACAAAAGGATAATATATTTTACAAAAAAACAAAAGTTTATAATAATATACGGCAAACGAAAGGATATGTTAAAAACTAAAAGGCGTCAGTCAAAATACCGTCAGTACCTAGGTTAAGCCCCTTTTTTATTCCATATGTTACATCGTTAGTATATCCCAAAAATTGTTACCTACACAGAATGACTCTTTGACCAAAACTGCCCCTTGATACACTTTTTCTCTTTCTAGGCCAAAATACCCAAATAAATTATCCAACTTTATGAGCAAAGGTATCTCACCTAGCGGTCTTTGACGGCGTCTTGGTCGACTTTCCGAGTGCAGCCGCCTTCCTCGGGTCGTACGAAGCCCTTCGTTTCCACTTCTCTAATTCTTGTTTCTTTTGTTCTGCGAAATAAAAATATTATAAGAACAAACCTTATGTAATTATTAACATAGCTTCAAGTCGAAAAGTATTCTAGAGCTCTAGGGAACATACCGCCGTTTTACAAATTAAGATGAGCAATGGTCCTAAAATACTGCCTTGAGGTATTCCGAAATAATAAGTGATGTATGGTGACATTTTATTAATTCTTTACGTTTATAAAGCATGATATTTTAACACGTTGTTTTCTATAACTTTTATTATCTTTATAACGTACAACTTAAGTTACATTCAACGTAGTAGGTTGTGTTTAACAAAATCAAATGCTTTGTTAAGATCTAAATCATGTAGATTTAGATCTTAGATTTATAGAGATTTAGTTGATCTGAAAATTCTTTCCGTTAGGTAGAATGGTGGTCACAAAATTTTGTTTTACTAATAGTCCTGCCATTAGCCTGTAAAACTTAACTAATTGTTAATTATCAACATGTAATCATGTAAGATCTTTCTTTGGTCGATTATTCTACTCTAAAACACCAAAATTGACAAAAGTTTCTGTTAAAATATGTATATTATAAATATAAAACTCACCCATTTCATAATGCTGAGCGCTCCCCTTGCTGACAGCCTTATCGGTGTTCAATACCCCCACGTAAGTCTTGCTAGGATCCCTTCTCAGGAAGTTCTTAGGCGACTGTTCGTTCTTGTACTTGGATATATCCATGTACCGGGGCTGGACTGTCGGCTTCCTCTGGCTTATAGAGGTCGTCGACGATGACATTGAGTAGTCACCGCTGTACCTGAAAGTTGGAATATTAGAAATTATAATTGGAATTTTGCTTAGATTCAAAGGTAATGAAAATATTCACAAGGCCAAGTTTCCCAAATCTTTGACCCCTTACTTTTGGCCAACGATATGGACGGCCAAAGCTCATATTCGTCAAGCCGTTGACCAATCCATCAACGATCTGGCATATTGTGATGGTAAAGTACTTCTATTAAATGCTGGAATGGTATTTTTCCAGCACTCGACTGTAGCACACGAATGAAGAGCTTTTCGAAGAACTGATGGCCTTTAGAGTATAGTTCAGTGGACGTATGATTGGCAAACGCAATGATGATGTAACGCAATACCCTCAGACACCAGACAAACCAAGGGCACATTTAATGAAACTACTCCACAAGTCTGCATCCATACTTTGATACATAAATTCAGCTGAATAGTTCCAAAATATGGAGTGCAGACTTGCAGAATAGTTTGATCAATTAGGCCTCGGAACTTATGGCACACCTTGAGAGAGAGGCTAATGGCAAATAGTGGAGTGTAAAGGATGACTCGCATTACACCGAGCCATGTCCGTGCCGAGACCGGGCTGGAGCTCAGCATTGCATATATTTTTTATCGAAGCAAGACCCCTGTCGCTCAGTGCTGGTCGGTTAGCGTCAGTGACCAGCCCGGAAGTAACGGAGCTCCTGCTTCGGTACAAAATATATGCAACGCTGAGCTCCAGCAAGGTCTAGGCCCGGACACGGCTCGGTGTAACGTGAGTCATTCTTAATAGTGTGATTGTATTAATTTGATGTTCAACAAACCTCTGTTTAGCCTGCACAGGCGCGCTCCTCTTTCCCCCTGGATGCCTCATCACCACCGGAGCGCTTTCCGTTCCACTCTCCCCCTCCGTATCACTTGTCCCTGTAGTCAACGAATTCTTCTCGTGACTAAATATAGACGAATTCCTAGGACTACTCCCATTCGTTGTAGAATTAGTATCACTATCAAGAATGAAAGTTTTTCGCTTGTCTGTGGTCGAATCCTCTCTTGTCTTTGTCAGGAAGTCTATGTTCTCTTTGGTTGGGGTTATGTCGTCTATGATGAAGGTTTTTCTTTTGTCCGCCTCTCGGGCGTCGCGGCGTTTCTTTTCTGCGTTCGTGGTTTGGTTTACCTGTAAAAATATTTGTTTTATTTAGACAAATGCTGCCGTTTCTGCTAAAATCCCAAAGGTATGGCCTTATCTTACGATAACTGCACAAAAAATGAGGTGGGCTAGTTTGTGCCGTTGAACACACATCAAATTTCTCGACTCAATCTATTGCTGTCCATTGCTGGAGCTCTTACCTTTCTCCAGAGAGATATCTAACACCCATTGTCACAGCACTGGGCTAGAGAGACAAGTTAGAGACGCCAACGGTGCGAGCACGGAGCTTTTTATCCCAATAGTGTACAGTCTGTTTTTTCCAGTCGATTCGAGAAACGTATTTATTCTAAACGTCAAATTTGACATGAAATATAAATAAAACGACAACTGCTGTCGTTTTATCTATATCTTGTGTCAAATTTGACGTTTAGAGTAGATAAATTTTTCGAATCGACTCGATAAAAAGATCCGTGCTCGCAAGGCAGCTCTGACAAAACCGTTTTGTCAGTTTTTGGTTTAGACCTTAGACCAGCATTAGACTGCTATAGGCTAAGCTGCAAGCAAGTCCGAGTTCGACCCTAGCCCGCACCTCTGACTTTTCGAATTGTGCATCAGAATTTGATTATCACTTGCGTTAACGATGAAAGAAAACATCGTGAGGACACATGCACACCTGAGAGGGGTCCATAATGCTCAATACTCAATATCTTTATTGCTTTACCATAATGTGTACTTAGGTGGTAGTAACTATATAAATGAGATCAATTATGGACCCTGTAGGGCACAGCAAAAGGGTGTAATGTTCTTGATGGTGTGTAGTACGCCAACACGCACCAGGCCAGCGTGACTAAGGTCTCAACCCTTATCATTCTGAGTAGAGGCCCGTGCCCAGCAGTGAGACAGTAAAGCCGGGTCCGCTGCGCCGTGTTTTCGTGTTTGCAAACAGGATAACATTGTTTGCTAACCGAATAGGGGCGTGGCCTAACAGTTTTGTTAGCAAAATTGGCCCTGCGGACCCGGCTTAACATTGTTTGCTAATCGAATAGGGGCGTGGCCTAACAGTTTTGTTCGCAAAAACACAATAACATGTTAGAAAATTGGCGCTGCGGAGCCGGCTTAATGCGGCCTGATTATGAGGCTAATTTGAATAACTCTTGGAATCTCACCTGGAAGTTAGTGACATAATCCCTGGACAACACCACATCATTGGTCATTGCTTTCCTCCTCAGATTACCATAATCCTTAGGCCTCAGATCCAGTATGTCTGAATGAGTGGACGTGATCATGGGGTCTACTGGCAGTGTTACCAACATCTGGTCATCTTCTGTCTCTTCTGAGGAGTAGTCCAGGGTTTCTAGGTCCGCCATGTTTGTTGTGTGGAACGATTGGGAACGGTGAACTGGTGATGAGTGACTGGAAAAAGATAAGTTGAGTTTATATAAGTTGAGACTGGGCTTAGGAGTTTCGACTTTCTTTGAAGCCAATTCTAATAACAGAGATGTTGATCAATCGCAACTGAACTGAAGCCGTTCATTCGAACTAGGCGCCAATTCGACCACCAAAATTGTTGCCAAACACAAACGAACCACGAGTAAGTTTTTGTTTACGAAAACTGGTAAAATGGTTGGTTTTGTTTTTTCTGTCAAACAATTTGACAGCTTTTGAAATTGAAAACTGTCTGAATGAACGGTTCGGCCTTGGTTCGTTTGTGATTATCAAGATTTCTTTTAGGAGTATAGGGTCTGTCTGCGTTTATAAAAACTGTCGAAATTGTTCATAATTTTCAGGCTTTCGTTTTCATTTGTTACAAAAATATAGTATAATAGTAATAATTTTTATTCATGAATATAATAATATAGTGGGCTTAAAAGAGCCTTTAGTTGCTTCGAGAAAAGGGTGTACGGCCGTGCCTGCTCAACGATGGTAGGCTGACACGTATTTACTGCAACTCAAACAAATAAGTTGATTTCAGAAAGTATTTTTTTTTAAATGTAGTAAAATTAATTCTGTTGCAATGGAAATTGAACCTTGTCCAAAAAAGAATTAAGGTTAGTACTAGTACCTACCAAAATATGTTTTTTCAAGTGGCTGATGTTTAGTAGAAATAATGATGTTGGCCAAGACTTATTAAGATCTTCAAATTGCAATTAAAGTAATTAGGAGCGAATCTAGACATTCGATATATAAATTCGATATCGGCATTGCCCAGTAACTGGGTTGCGGAATTCAGATTGGAGTCGCTCCGTGTAAAATACTGGTGTTCAGCCGCATCTGTTTAGACTGGGAGCTGACCCTAACATAGTTGGGAAAAGGCAGGGAAGAAAAAGAGGAGTGAGTGCTGACACACAGCAGAGTGTCCAGCAGTCGCTTCCATCTACGAGGAGGTGATGGCGACCAAAGAGGGAGCGGAGAGGGAGAGAGAGGCAACTGCCACTCTCCCTTCCCGCGCCAGACGAACCGAGCGCCGGAGAGCACGCGACGATCTCCAGCCACCGTTGTATGTGGCCTGCGGGCGGTGGGTTATGGGACCCGTCGCCTGACCAGTAACAGGCCCGAGAAGGTGGCGCGCAGTGTTCCGAGCGCGCCTCTCAGGAGAACGTGGGCCCCACTGTAGGAGAGGTCTGAAGAAGCCTACCGGGGTCGCGGTGCATGCAGCAGCGAATCTCACGACCACGGCCAAGGGTAAGGGGGAGGAACACCGTGGGTTTTTAGCTGGTAAGAGTCCGGCATCACACGAAGATTTTGCAAAGATAAAAAAAAAGCTTTCGTAAAGCCAAATTCGGTTTACCTGGGTGAGCTCAGATCATCCTTGTTACAATCCTGTCGCTTGGCCATCTGCTGTCTTCGCTTGCCCTCTTGGGCTGCCTTCATTGGATCGTATGACGATCGCTTCTTCCAGTTGGAGAACTCGATCTCTTTGGAGGCCAGGGCTGATGATGAGCGGTGCTGGCTTGGCTTCTTTTGTCCTGGAAAAAGGAAGTTCAAGTGTCAAGAAATGTGGTTAGAAATAAAACAGACTGACTGCCTCTTTGGTCTAGTGGTCGCAAGCGCGACTGCTGAGCGTGAGGTGCTGGTTTCGATCCCCAAGTTGGTCAGTGTTATTGGGTTTTTCCGTGTGGAATTTCTCAATAGCAGCCCAGAGTCTGGATTTGTGCCCGGTTGATGGCAATAGGCTCGCCCAATATAACATAAGAATTAAACAGGACGGCGAAATTAGGGTGTATTACACACCTTTTGTCCAATCCTTCGGGGAAAAAGGCGTAATATTATGTTTAAAAAAATCAGTTTGTGTTATTGTGATATTTTAACCGAATTAGTGTTTGTTCCTAGCTCAATGCCCCCACCTCGCTTTAAATTAAAGGCCGGCAAAAAGTAATCATTTAGAATTTGATTTCTGTTTTTGTATGTAAGTACCTAAATGAAATTATTTTTGAGAAATAATGCTCTAAAATCTAAAAATAAATAAAAATCGAATAAATCGGATCGAAACAAATTGACTCAACGACTTATCCAGTGTGTCATTCGAGTATTACGGGCTTTTAAATCGATAATGCCATAGTGTTATCGCTATTGGAATCGATTACACCATTCATTCGTTCCAGTTATCAGTAATGGCATTGGTTAGGCCATGTGGGGCATAGATGGGCCATTCGCCCGATATTGTTCTTTAACATTAGCTATAACGAATATTGTTGTTCGATTTATTAAGACTACACATTTTCGGCCTTAATTTAATTAAATGAATTAAGTCACTTTCATTGTTATAAAACATTTTACATAACATCTTCACTACATAGTATAAAACAAAGTCACTTCCCGCTTGTCTGTCCCTATGTATGCTTAAATCTTTAAAACTACGCAACGGATTTTGATGCGGTTTTCATCTAAATTTAAGTTATTTCTTCCGGAACGTTATAAGCTACAAAATGTCCTCGAGCGATGCCGGGGCGGGTCGCTAGCAAATAAATAAATTAAACAGCTTTTATTGTAAGAAAACTGTGTGTATTACATGTTTATTTAAATGAGCCCGCAAACATTTTGGATGGTGAGGCGACAAAACGTAACACCCCTAAAGAAACAAGCAAAAAGCAATAAATAATGGACGAAGAGATTAAAACTATAGAGGAAACAATTTCCTTAGCAGCGGAAGTCTTACTCTCGGTTGAATAACCTTATCTTTCTAGTAATACCATGGACGTACAAAAAAGATCGGACAGATTTTCGCTAACAAAAAACTGTGTCACTCAGAGTCAGTCAGTTTGCTGTACGTACAGGCTGGCACGCACACATTCACAAAAAAAGTCAGTCATTACACGCGTAAACGTCAACAGAGTCGGGACAAAAAGCGGCAAAAAAAAAAAAAATATAGCATGTCTTGTGTGGTGAAATGGTGTAAAAACCGTAGTGATCGGAAGAAAAAAAATCCAGGAATCACTAGGTCAATGAATAATTCAATCACTTAATTCCCAATTGTATACAATAAAATCAATGTATTCACCAGAAGAAAAGAATCTGTTACAAGGCCAGTGTTGTCAATATTCACGTGTGCAAATTACCCTAAATATGGGAAATTTATAGTTTTTTGTTCAATTCAATTTATTTATTACTAGGTATTTTATTTATATATTGTTTTACTAGATTTCCTAAAGATAATGAAGTATGGAGAAATAATTGGATTAAAAAAATGAGAAATTGTAACGGTGAAAACGATTGAGTTCCAAACAAATACAGTGTCATTTGCAGTCTACATTTTGAAGCTAACGAGATATATATACAACTAAAGGAGGACTCCGGTGTGTTGTTACATATGCAGTACCTCAAAATGTAAATTAACAATCTAAGCTAACATGGCATTTATTTTGCAGATATTTTCATAGGGAGATTTGGTTCTTACCATTAACCTTTTCAAATGGCACGGTATCATTCTGCCGACATTTCCAAGAAATTTGTCTGCCAACCTGTATTTGTCTTAAAATAAAATGATAAAAAATGGGTAAATTTGGCTAACATGACAACCCTAAATTCATTCACACTTAGATAGCCGCCGCCATTACGGGACACAGTTTTTTCTTAGCGGGAGTTCCGTCCGATCTTTTTTGTACGTCCATGAGTAATACTTAGAAAGGGGGGCCAATCTCTATCAATCATACTAAGCGACAAAATAAATCATAACCTAACCTAAAAACAATCTGTCAAACTCAAAGCGTAATTTGGCGCCAAATTGCATTCCAATTCATGATGGCCGACGTGTTGCAAGCATAACGAATCAGTAACTACCGCTGCATATTATCGAGTTATCCTTGAATCGAGTCTATTATGCAGTGCATAATAGACTCGATTCAAGGATAACTCGATTCTCTATTAGTTACACTGTGTGTTAAATAGAAATTATCAATTGTATGCTATTGTGAAAGGGTTTTTCAATGAAGGTTTTGTAACCTCCTTTGATTTTGTTTCCTGTGTTGTCTTAAAGGGCAAAGGTATTGTCGTATTGTGTAATTAGGTGTAAAAGGCTTTTGGCAGAATGTTTCAAATTTTAGTTTTTTTTTTCTGCGGGCTAATTTGCTTAATGTCCAGATGACACTTAATAACAATAGGACGTCAAATAATTCAACTAATATGAACTTAGAAGTAATATGTAATTTATAAAGTTCTTAATTATGGCTCGCTCAGTTATTAGGTAATGTACGAAAAATCTGGATATTGGATATTGGAAATTGTACATTGCTAACCCCAATATTTTTCATTGTAGTCCAAAATGCCTAGGCAATAACCCAATCACTACCTAGGCATTTTACCTTAACAGAATAAACGCTCTATGCCCAAATTGTCTATGCAAAATACCCGTCAAAATGACCACGTGATTATTTATCTGAAGAAGTTGAAGTCAAAAGTATCATCACAGCAGCTTTTATCTATAGAATGATACCACTTCAATTGAATAGAGGGTATAATAATATAATTGACATTCGAAGCTTATAGTCGATAGATTATACTTGATGCAATAGGAAGCCTACACAAATATGATGACATACAAAATCTGAAAGTAATAATTATTTATGAATTTTGAAATTCAATTTAAAATTACATCGCTAGTCAATTTATTTATTTATCGGAACTGAAATCACTAAAAAACTTAATTAGATCAACAGTCACAGTTGACAAAAACGAATGCCAAAGGTACCTTTCACTGTTATAAATAATTTATTTACTGTAATCGTAAATACTAATTGTTTAGAGTTACGACTGAACGATTGCACTAATAATATAAAACAACAATAACTACGTATTATCGACATCAAGTATCAAGTTTACGGCTTCAGTGCCTAATAGTCAGATCAGTTTTTACTTTACAAATGCCGGAAATTAAATGAAAAAAAAAGCGGGACGTGGAAACGACACGTCAGTTTACTCCTTTCTTCGCCGATAGATACTTTTTAAATTACCGTAGAACGGGGTTACTTTGATCAATTTTTTGAGCTTCGTGTGTTTGTATCTTTTTTATTTTCGCTTTTAGCTGCTACATCAAAAATATTTCATAATGACTGAATTAACTGAGATAGTATAAAATCACATAGACTAGATAAAAAAAAAAACTACAGACAATAGTTTTCGATAAAAAAAAGAAGAAATGTTCCTTATCAAAGTCGGACCGTAGACTTTTACTTTGATACTCCCTGTTTTATCATTCAGTGTCAAAGTAGCCCCAATTAGGACTCGAATTTTGTACATAATCAGGGATGTGATTTAGTATTTTTTATCTCCGCCATCCAACTTCGCAGATAACGTATACCGTATGGTAAAATAGGAAAACTGTCAATGTTGCCTATACAGTTAATTAAAAATGCATAAGTTCCATTTTTACAGAGATACCTATGATCAAATTTCCATCCTATGGTTGTCTGGAAGAAATTGCTTTAAGCGATAAGACCGCCATTTGTACTGTTTTAATTAAGTGTATTCCTTCTGTTTTATTTATTTTAGTGTACAATAAAGTATATCTATCTATCAAATGCAATATTTTTAGTAACTATCAATGTCGCCCCTTGATATCAAAGTACCGCTGTCCGTAATCGCTGGAACCTAATTATATGAAATAGTGGGATTTTCGAAGTCGCGCCCAGTGAGCGCGTCCTGAGAGGGCTGTTATAAGGGTTGTCCCGCCAAAAGTGGGACATTTGGCAACACTGCTAATAAGGCCCAGTGCAAGGCGTCTTCCTGGGCTACGCTAAGCCTAAGTTACTTTTAGCATTTTTTATGAAAGTAAGCGTTTTGCAATGTCATCATCTGCCTAGCCTTTTCCCAACTATGTTGGGGTCGGCTTCCAGTCGAACCGGATGCAGCTGAATATCAGTATTTTACTTGGAGCGACTGCCTATCAGACCTCCACAACCCAGTAACTGGGTAATACGATACTCTTGGTAAGACTGGTTGTCAGACTTTCTGACTTCTGACCAACAGTAACGACTGTCAAAGATCTACAAATGACAGCCGGGACCAACGGCTTTACGTGCTTTCCGAGGCACGGAGGAAACTCGCTATGGTAAATGGTCACCCATCCACAGACCAACCTCGGCAAGCGTGGCTTAACCCGGAAGATCGGTCTATGCGGCTGTAATTATTTAGCCACGAGCTCCTCTGCGTTTTGCAATGTATTCTGAGTAATTACAACTTTCAATCGACATTGGTCATAATCTTGCCTAATCGATCATTGTCATCAAGAACCGTAACCTACTTATAAACAAAAGAATACTAACCTTTGTCTAGATGTTTAGGCTGGACTTCCCGCGTTGAAGACCTAGATTTAGTCAGTCTGTTTAGGGTCGTCTGCCGCGGCTCCGCTGACCTCCTGCTCTGATGATTGGTCGGTTTAACTCTCTCCTCTCTCACGATTGGCTGCTCGGAAACTCTCGGACTCGTCAAGCGCTCCTTATTGGTCACTCTGACAGAATTCCTGACCAATCCCGGCCCGAATTTCCTGTGCATTTCGGGGGTGTTCGGACATCTCCGCGGCGAGTTCGCCGGAGCTATCGATTTCAAATCCGGAGAATCGATTCTGCCTCTGTTTATTATCTGTCTCTTGTACCTACAATCTTGGGATTTATCGTAAGACCCGTTATCAGATTCATCTGAATAATCTTTATACTCTTCCGAATGACCACTCGATCTTCTCGATGTAATTCTGGGATCGATATAATTATTGTTCTTATTAACAGTGTTAAAGGAACTCGATCTTTTAATCGATGATCCGAAGCCTATATTATTCGACTTATACCGGAGACCATCGCTTAGTACTCTCTGGTGGCTTTTCTTGTCTCCTTGGCAACGCGTTGGTTCGATACGCGGGTACTTGGACTCCAAGGCGTTGTTTTTCAAGACAGTCTTTAAGCACACCGTCGAGTTGGCGTTGTTGACGTCATTCGCTTCCATATTTCGGTTTTCAAACCCTCGGTTTCGCGTGTGTGTCTTCCTATGAGGAGATAGAATAGCTTCTACATCATACGGTGGTCGGTTAGACAGTGTTTTATCATCAGAACTGTTGCTCAACAGCCCTCGGTCGGAAGAAGGACTGTTCATGTTCAAATCATGCCGTCTATCAGTGTCTAGTGACCTCGAAGCAGCATTCAGAAGTATTTTAGTACCTTCTGGGACCTTCGTCGACCCAGTGATGACGTAATGGCCAGGACTTCTGAGTGGACTGCTGTCGTTGGAGTGGTCTTTTCTCCTGAGGCGATAGTTGAGGGAGTTCGAGCGACTGAGTTGTGAGATTGGGAGCCGGGAGATCGCGGTCTTCTCGCTTATGAGGCTCGAGGTAAGTTGAGAAGGAATGCAGCTGAAATTATTTGTGCTAGAAGACTGGAGTTTCGCTTGTAGATTTGTTATTGCGTTTTGCGTTTTTAGAAGATATGATTCCGTTTCTTGAGCGGGGATGAGGTCCTGTAACAAGAAAAAAAGAAGGGTCAAACAACGTCCATTATAATCTCTACTTTAAACAATATAAATTTAAGTCGCTTTTCGCGTCTGTCTGTTTATCCGCTTAATTCTCCTAAACTATTCAATGGATTTTGATGCGATTTTCATATTAATTTAGGTAATTTCTTCAGGAAGGTTTTAAGCTATAGAACGTACCCGACGACTAGGCGAGTCCGCTAGTCATAAATCAAAAAACTTAGCAAGTAAATTAAGTTAGACATCTAACTTAATTTCTAAACGAAATACAACATTTATACCGAATCTATAATTTATTTGTATGTGCATGTAAGAATTGTGTTTGTAAACATACACACGATGCGTCAATCAATGAAATTAACGTTTTTTTTTATTTGTTCTGTCTCAATGCACGCGTCCGTTGAACTAATGTTCAGACAATTTTATATCTGTAGGCTAATTCAGATAGTTTTTGAAGCAGGAAAAATCCAGTAAACCTTCAGGTTTCTTTATTAATAGCCAGTTTTCGTTTACTAAAACTGTCAAATTATTTGACAACAAAAACATTTTTACAGTTTCTGTAAGCGAAAACGCACTATTAAAAGTTGCAGCACTTTTCCCGCTAAAAAATAATCTGCTGTCATGTAAATGACTTACGACGATCGATCAGATGCTTGCTTTGCTTAGGGGAAAACGTATACCACACTTAAATACCTAGCTTTCGAAGCGAAAGCTATTAGTTTAATTGATGCATAATGCATGTAACCTTGAGGAAACCCACGCCAAACATTTCTAACGAGTATGACACCTTGAAAACAACTGTATGATACACCATACCTCATTTTTTGTGAGACCCCCGCTAAATTGTTTACATAATAGGCATGTTGACAGCATCGATAAATTGCAAATCTAATTAGTCCGCCAGTTAGTTTTGAAAAATAATGGACACGTATTTTTTCTTTTGTTAAATCTATGAATATTTAAAAAGTTAAAACGTATCAAAACTCGAGAGTGGGGGGCTTGTGACGTCAGAAGCAAGTAAAATTGTACTTGCTTGTGACGTTTTGTCAATTTTAAAAGTGTCGTATCTTCGTCAATTTTGGTATACGTAACAAAAGAAAAAATACGGTTCAAATATTTTTTGATAATCTAACTGACAGACTAATTAGATTTTTTCAGTCAAATACCCTATTGTACGAAATCTTATTAGTTTGTTGGGGCAATTCCGGATGTGGAGTAAATGCGTTCAAATGAATTTGCAGCAAAATGTGTCGTCAAAATAGATATTACGACGCGGACTGAAGTGAGGGGAGAAAAATGACATCGCACTCTATTCTTGCTCAGCACATACTACGGTAAATCCATTTGAACGAATTTACTCCGTATCCGGATTTGCACTTTTGTTAAAAATATATCAATAGCTTATGTTTTCTTGACGATGGAAAGAAGAAGAAAAAACGGAGAAACTAAAGAACTTCACGAGCTGCGTTCTTTACATATTCCTTTTGTTGTTTATTCGAATAAATTAATTTTAAGTTATTCTATTTTAAGTTAACTATAAATATTTTTACAACAAAATTCAAGGTTTGCTTGCAACTATGCAACGCGGAAGAAACAGTCGAAATAAGAAATACTCTACTCAATACTCACTTAAATAACAAAAACAATACAAAACTCACTGAAAAAAACCTTAATTTATCTAAATTGGTCGTGGTCTCAGGTTTAAAAAATAATGTATCCTAATCCTAACTTTAGTATTATAAAGTAATGCGAAAGTAAGTTAATTTGTTTGTTTGTTACCTTTTCACGCCTAAGCCACTGAACCGACGTTGTCAGGTGTACAGAAACGGACATAGGGTACCTTTCATCCCAAAAAAAGTACTGTTCCCGAGGAAAACAACAATAACGATAATAGATGGCGCCACGTGTCTTTCGAATCATGATTGAATTATATTATTATAGAAACGTTAGTAGTGTGTTAAGAGTTTTTTTACCGCGAGCGAAGCCACGGGCAAAAGCTAGTTACAAATAAAACAACAAATCGTCAGTGAAGTTCTAACAGTCAAAGAAGTCAAAAATGGTTACTTTACAAGAGAGTGAAAAAAATATTTAAAACGAGGAGCGTAACTACGCTCAACGCAATATTGTTTTTAATTATCATTACAAATGAACTCTTTGATAATTTAAACCTTTGAAAATCCTAATAATCTTTTTTATTTCAAGTAAAATTGTGGCTTTCCCAGTGTTGTCTGTGTTTGTCACAAAATGACTTACGCACTGTTAGAACTTCACTGATGAAATGTAGAACAATTGTACCGCGACACGTGTCGCTAGCTATGTTCGTCGACATCGCGTGACATATCACGATACAATATTAAATACGCTTAATTAAATAATGAAAGAAAAAAGCAACACAATAAAAACTAAACTGTCATTTTTCCGCGTGTCTTACTGAGAAGTCCTTGTCAAGATTGTAATAACAATCAAGTTAAACTGCAGTTAAGATATGACAGCTAAACAATGGTTACGTCTGAAATATCGTTTAAAGCACCTATTGTTTGAGTGCAGTGGGACTTGGATATTGTCGGCAAAGATTTGGAAAATATTGTAGATATGACTATGTTTTGGTAACGCGGAATAATTTTGAAGTTAGATTTATGAGCAAAATGCATTTTTTCACTAAGTGACTAAACACACTATACCGAAGATACACGACCGAAGTTCGGCATAATTACGCCTGCAATGCTTTTTAAATTACCCGCGACACACCAGTCAAATTTGAAAATAATGTTCCTAAAATTTACAAATTTGACATTGTGTCTGTCAATTAAAAAAGCTTCCGAGATTAAAAAACGGAATATACATAGTTGCTAAAAAGTATAACAAAAGATAGCACCCAATATCAAAATCAAAAGTTTTTATTTCACATAAACCATTACAGGCGCATATGAAAAGTCGAATTTAGGTGCACGGTTCCAATTAGTCGTTTCCTATGGAGAAGAGCCGACAAGAAACTCCATGGTTACTCTTTTAAAATCCATATCTTTAACAATTTGAGTGGGTACAGTTATGACTTAGAATAATTATGAGAGAGCAAAGTAGACTTAAGAGCAGGAACCACACAAAAAAGCAAAATGAAAAGTATGGTCAGAAATTAACTAGGTATCTAGCAAGTCTACAAAGCTCTCACATTTACAAAAAGTAAAAGGACGCTAAACTATATAAAACAACTGACATGGTTAATTGTCATCAAAATACATTACAAAGAAAATCACTGTATAATAAATTAATAAGATAAAGATATCTTGAGAGTAACGTTAGTAATAAAATAAAATAAAGCTAATCGTAATGAGGTTCATTAATATATCAATATCAAAAGTAACACCAAATTATATAATTTTATCTACAGCTGCCACTTTTTTCTACTGTTTTTAACAAAAATAATAGGTGTGTCCAACAATTAAATGGGTCAATGTTTTTCATTTATCTGTAAAACAAACATGAAAACTGTTACAAGTGATAAGATTGCCAAAAAATAAACCACTGTGTGAACGGATTTTGATTGACAACAGACGGAACTGATGACAACCTGTAACGTCACATTTTGACGACTCCTATTTCATTTTATATTCGTAAAGGTACAAGTCCGAGACGGGCTGCAAACTGCAGACTGCAACCGAGTCGCCATCGGAATAGCGCCTTTAAGGTTTGCAGTTGGCAGCTCGGTTCGAAATAGTACCTTTACGAATCATCATCTGCCTAGCCTTTTTCCCAACTATGTTGGGGTCGGCTTCCAGTCAAACCGGATGCAGCTGAGTACCTTTACGAATATGGAACGAAATATGATTCACTAAAAATTACATTATTAAGAGAGTTGAGCTTGTACCTACGTCCTTGTGACCTACGTCTTTAAGTAATGGCAACATTACATTTTATTTACCTAGAAAATAACTTGGTGAAGTGAAATACCCAGTTTCTAGAATTCAGTGCAAATTCTGCATTGCGATTCTTACGTAACCCGTGGTGGCAAATAAAAGACGGTCTGGCGCGAATCAGCCGACCTACTTAATAATGTGTTATTTTAGTGAGGTAGGTCAGATTGGGACAGTTTCCGAACTGAGTTACAGTGACGTCGCGCTGGGAGAAGTTTAAATAAAGAATGTGTATTAAAAAATTGGAGTTATGTTTTTAAAGTTCTGTACTTTAAATAAATGCAAGAATTATATTTTTGTAATCTGTGGTGCTAAAATTAAAACTTTATTATGTCAATGTCACTTCTGCCAAAAAACTTATTAATCTATGCATCATTGCTTGAATAGAAGAACGCGTGTACAGAAACGATACAGTTTTAACTTTATACATATAAGTTACGAAACATAATATTATGTATCACAGCGTCATAATATACATAATAGTACAATTCGTGATGGCTATCGTGCCCTACCGACAAACAGAAAGCATTTTGGTACCGAGAGTTAGATTAAGCCGCAGGTTAACTATCTTTGGGGTGCGTGGTCAGAAACCTCCTCGTGTGCCTGGTGGCTGCTGGTCCCTTATGGATACGTCCGGGGGGAACAGCAGTTGCTCGGGCCGGTGCACCCTGGGCACGGGCAATAGCTTCTGAGCTCCCGGAGGCTATTGTCTGTGGCGAATTCTGACCATGGGGGGGGGTGGCCAGTTGGCCATGGGAGGGAGGGCTCTTCCCCGCCCTCTCATCTAGGAGAGGGCATGGTGGAACGAGCCTTGTAGGGGCGACGGGTTTGTCAGCTGGCAATAGCCGGCTGACGAACCCGTGCTGCGGAGGACGCGGCGCGGCACACCCTTGGGTATTGACGGCTCAGTCTGGGCCGCGCCGCGGTCTGATTGCGGGGATCGGCCGGGGCCTCTCGCTTCCCGGCGTGTTGCGTTCCGTTCCCCAGGGCGGAGCGCGCCGCGCTGGGAGGCGAGGGATCTTGGGCTGCGGTCGCCTCCTTTTGCGAGAACGTAATCGCAAAGGGAGGCGGCGGAGCGCGCGCGGGAGGATGCCCTCTCGCTGCGCCTCTGTGGGCGAGGAGGAGGTCGGAGCGGATATGCCGGCTTTCCCTCCTCGTGGTGGTGTGGGCGGGCGGCAGGCGCGGGGGGGGCGCCTCCGCCCGCGTTGCACTCCACACCACCTCTGCGGGACATTCCGAGCCTCCCCCGATGGGGAGGACGTGCAGGGCCCGCCGCGCGGAAGGCGGGCGATCGTCGGAGGGGTACTGGAGGTAAAGGCTATGCCGGTTTCCCAGTGCCCTTCCACTCAGACGATGCGGGAATGCCGCTGGGTTGTTTTAGTGGGTATACCGGGCTAGCCCGGGGAGTCCCACATAGCCCCCCATTCCCCCAAATGGGCGTGGTATGCGTAATTGCATTTTTTCCCAGCGCAAAAAAAAAAAAAAAAAAAAAAAAAAAAAAAAAAAAAAAAAAAAAAAGGTTAACTATCTTTGGTTAGGTTGAAAGTAGGTTGGCTCTGTAGGTAGTAGTTACCCGTCAAAGAAACCTTCTCTTCTTTGCCCGTAAACTGCGTAAGACTACAAAAAATGATCTAAATAGGTTTGTTAGTTTCATCGTAAAAATGCAGCAAATTATCAGACTCATTATCACATTTAAAATATTAATCTGAATTAATCCGTGGTGGGACGGATTAAGAATACAATTCACCTCCGTCGCCGGGCAAGCGAGTCATCACATCAGAGGCGACTCACCTGTGGCATGCCTGAAGCTTGCAGGTTTTTAATCGTACAATTTTCATTTACGAAAACTATTGTATTGTTTTTGTTGTCAAATAGTTTCGACAGTTTTTGTAATCAAAAACTGTGCTATTAAAGAATCTGCACGTTTCCTGTTTTATAAAATATCCTGAATTAGCTTACGGGCACTACAATAAAACTGTGCCCTGAAAATGACAATCAATAGGCTCGCCACCTACTACATGGGACTAATTACAAGAGACGAAACGTGGGTGTACAGACTCCTGGGGGCTTACCATGACTTCTTATGAAAACGTTCAAATGCCAGCCAGTCAGTTTCCGTTCAAAAGCAGGCCTGCTTCTGAATCGCTAAAAATCGTACCATGACAGTACTAAAGGTGAACGACTATTGAACCCAGTAGAACGGTAATGCTTGTTCATGGTACGAAAAGTCTATACAAAAAAAAAGGGTGAACGGATTTCGTAAACATCAACGTAGGTAGCAGGCCTGCCGCAGGCCTGCTCTAACGATGTACAAAAAAAGCAGGGCAGTTCAACTTCCAGGCACCTTCTGTCCTGCTTTAAGAGGTTATAGTAAGCCCCCTGTAATATGACAACACCACTGCTTTCCTCTTTGCCTGTATTACAGGCGTAAGTATTATGTATGCATGTAGGTATGTAGCGTGAATTATGCTATCAGTCTGTAGATTATTCCTGGGTGAATATTCGAACAACAATTTTATTTTACAAAACATTGTTCTCCTTGGTTGTTAACATTATAACCGTTTCAGATTGTTTTTATTCTTGTCTTATTGCTTGACGGCAGTGGTATAGTTTGATTTTTCATTATCATAATTGGATTATTAAACATCTGCATAAGTTAAAGTAAAGTTAGTACTTTGGGATGATTATAACGACGTTCTTATTTTTTGATAGTTTTCCGAATATTTATCATCCTACGTGTCTATCTGACAGATATGAAACGAAGACGGTACTTGGTAGCCTTGGAGTACTTACGTATTGCGGACAAATCGCGATATAGGAATGTGACATAACACTTGAATCAATGACCTAGAGTGCGCTCAAGATAACTCTGCGCGCGACTGAGGGCGTCCTCAACGTTGCAATCATCGCAAAAGTTATAATTACCGCTTTTTAAGCTTATATTTTTTTATCGCCAAACACATTTTTCTTGTTAAACATTTCTACAATCAGGTAGTTCTATTCAAAATTAATAAAACGGCACACACTTTGGTGGACCACGATTAGTTCCGATTTCGGCCGCGCGCAAACTTATCTTGCGCGCACTCTAGCAACCTGCTAAATAATGGTTTTTGCTAAGCCCTCATCTTTGACCCAACATGTGCAATTACTTAATCGAAATGCAGACGCAATTATATTTGCTAGGTATATTTACTATTGGCGCTGGCGAGCGAATCGGCTGTGTACCTATTTGCTAGTAAAGGATAGGCTTGTAAGAATACGTCTGTACCCGTTTAGGGAAAGGGATAATATTAAGAGAACGGGAAAAGGGCAATGGTCAAGATTGCCAACTCAGTAGAAGGAAAAACCGGGAACGAGGCAAAAAAAACAGGTGTTGGGCGAGAGTGATGTGAGCGAGTTGTCGAGTGAAATCTACCACCACCTTTACGATCGGTCGCTGCATTTACTATGATTCGACGCGCGTTTCAATTTCTGTGAGTTTTTAATGAAAACCGAGTGTCGGAAAAGGATAACTGCAGTTTTGAGCCCAAACTGATACAGAAATGAAGAAATTATAAAAAAAAGTTGATTGCTTCATTTTCGTCGAGATTGGCAAAATCAAAAACAGTAGTAAATTTCCGCCTCGCATTCACAAAAACGAGGATTTCTCCATTACCCTGTCGAATAAAGTAAAACTATTAATACTATAATTCTAATTGAATGCCCATGAAATGCTCTGTGCCATCAGTAATACTTTCATATCTGTTACGTGTGTTTGGCCTAGCCTTGACCCAGCGTTGTTAGGGCCTCTGTCAACCTTTGAGTTCGTAATAAGAGACTTGAAATCCCAATAAAATGAAATAATACCTAGGAGTCGACAAAAAACCTAACGCTGGATTGCCGCAACGACAACACCTATATTAAAAGCGAATACATACGCTAAGATTTATTCCATTTACCAATATTTACGCAGCAATGACAGATAAGTAATTAGTAATTACTCTGTGGCAATTCAATTTTTTTTTTGCACCCATATCTACAAGCAAAGATATTACTATAATCCGCGTTGCGAGACTGAATAAAATGAAAACATATTTTAAAAAGTGAAAGTCCGTTACGTGTTGGAATGCAACATACCTAAACGGACCTCATTCGTTCGGATCTATGATGTGTTGTGAAATTTATAACGATATTACCTATCATAAACAATCGTTGTGATATCACCATGGAAGTATTAAATGTACAGTCCGACATGGCTCTAATGAACGTGGTAGAGTGCGCGCAAGATAACTCTGCGCGCGACTGAGGGCATGCTAAACGTTGCCATGATCGCAAAAGTTCAAATGACCGCTTTTTAAGCTTAACTTTTTTAGCGCTTCACATAATTTTCCCGTTAAATATTCCTACAATCAGGTAGTTCTACTATCAAAATTGATAAAACGGCACACACTTTGGTGGACCATGATTAGTTCCGATTTCGGCCCCGCGCAGACTTATCTTGCGCGCACTCAAGCGCTGCTTGTGAAGAAAGCTGTCAAAAACCTGTCAAATCCCAATGTATATATTTCATGTTACAGTTTAAACAACGTAATAGGTCCGATTTGACGTTTACATAAAAGCACAAAATAAATGTGTACAAAAATTGCACGCCTTCGATCTTAAAGAAAGTTGTCTTTTTATTTATCTGGACATAGCGCACCCATGATTAAATGAAAATAAACAGCACGCACGCATTGGAGTAATTATTACTAGTGTTGACATTACTCCTAGTATTTTGACAGGTGTCAAATCGAACCTATTAGATTGTCACAACTATAGTTCTCCATTTCGCGACCTGTAATTAGATCTATGTCAGACTGTACGAGATCACCTTTTGTGTGACGTTGATTAGGCAGGTATAATCGCTTGACCGCAATAATGCTACAGTCGATAAGGGTTATTGTGTCATTATCAACGCGCTTGGCAGACGGATTAGTAACCAGAGAATATACAATACACCTAGTTACGAGTTTGCAAATTACGAAAACGTCAATAGTTTTTGTAAACTCTATCTCTCTTACACGCCCGTAAAAAAAAGAGGCATCTATATTTTTCAGTTTAGCGAGCTCATCATGAAAGAAAACTATTAGTCGTTTTAGTAATTTGCGAACTGGTACCAGTGTGTGTAGACAAATGTCAATCGATGATCGCCAGAGAATAGAGACGTCAATTAAATGTATGGATATGGGGCTAACATAACCTCCAAATGGTTAAAAGTCCCTGATAAATAAAGAGAAAAAAAAATGTATGGAAATGACATAACAGATCGCTTGAACGGTCGAAAGCTTATGTCAATCCAGTACATCTCATTGTCGTTTCTATTCTCTAGCGATCATCGATTGCCATTTGTCTACAGACGCAGGCGTACAGAAGATGCTGAGAAGTCATATTCTTGATAAACTTGACATAATCTAGGTATTTGGCGCCCTTTTTGACAACCATAGGTTTGAGAGTGGGCCGCCAAGGTATTTAATTTCATGCTAAAAAAAAGGAATCAATTTTTTTTTTTATTTTTTTATTTAAATAAATAGAAATTGTTGTTGTATCCAATTTAATTTTCTTTAAAATTCAAAATTATACGAAAGTTCTGTTTTGAAATTAGTCTAACAGATTATATATTATTCTACTTTATTTGATCTTTGATAACAGTAGGTACCTAGTAAAAATAAAAACAAAAGTATTATTTTTATTTAATAAGTCCAACAAACCTAACAGCTTATTCAATCTAGCTGGAATACAACCAACTTCATTTTATTTAAAATCTCTTTGTATTCAGCTTTATTTCTAGACGAATGCTAATGTAATTCAGTCTGGAATTAGTGCGTCTAAAGTTACATTAGCCAGACGGGGGATCATAATTCGAGAATTTAATATTTCCGATATTCATAAACATAAGTTTGACCTGATTTTAACATCCTTGCAATTTTAAATTATACATTTACATATTATAGTTACTTAGTAACTATTATATGTAATCTGAAGTACTTTATAGATAAGACTATGCATTTGCTTCAGTATTCCCAGTCTATGCTTTTCATTCAAGAGGACCTTAAAGTTCGTTTTTTAATCTCGGAGACAAAATTGACAGGCACAAATGTCAAACTTGTAAATTTTAGGAACATTATTTTCAAATTTGACGTTTCGCATCTGTCAATTCAGTCTCAGGGATTAAAAAACGAACTATAATCAAGCTCATTTTGGTGTACAATAAAGTATATTCTATTTTATTCTATTCTATTCTAAACCTACAAACCTTCCGATATTTCCAAAAATTGGAAGGTTTATAGGTATTCCGATATTAATATAATAAGATATGATAACTTTTCTACATGTTAAATTTCCAATTTAGACTGTTTATTACACTACAAATTATGCTATTTCATCTGATAAAAGAGATTCAAAAAAATTGCACTAAAAAAAATATTTCCGTTCCATTTACAAAAAGACGCAGGATGTTAAGAAACTGCAACATGCATTGTTTAAAAACAAACAAATATCAAAATGAACGGTGATAAAAAACCGTAAAATCGACTAACAGGAAAGTTACTAAAGAGCACGTACGACTCGATAACGGCCATCACTACGTTGTGATTTATTGCAAACTGTTAATGAACGTGTTAAAGTTATTATATTGTTTAATTATATTGTTATTACTGCTCATTTTATTGTTAAGGTCACTGTCAATGACGGAACTTACTATAATTTTATAACGATTATATATTATTTTCTCTTATACGATTAATCTTTATTATTAAATAAAATACATAATAGACCGTTGTTATGTACAGTTTCTGAACGATGCGTCGTGAGATGTTTCCATGGAACCTATGATGATAATCATGCTGAGTACTGACTCAGCACTCAGCAGTTCCCTAAGTGGCACTGAACGGAGGTGACCTTAATCACAAGGTTGAATCCACAGTTACCTTAATTCTGACCTGTTGGGAATTCTCCACACCGTAAACAGAAAACCAACGTGATTAATACATTTTAATTAATTACAAACTTGCAAACATTGTTTACAGCGGTCTGGTTTTGTTTCAGTCTGGCTGTCTGTCTGTTTTGTGTAAAACGATTGAGTCATAGTTGAGAATGCTATAGAATAAATAAACCTTTTTGTGTGCAAACTGTTACGTGCGCTAAACTATTTGCAAATAGGCGTAGTAAACATGTTAAAATTTACGTTTGGGAATGTGTAAAATGCTGAAATTCGGCCGCCGCCCGCTCTGGTTAGACGGGAAGACGGATTAAGATGATTCTTGTTGATTCTTTCGAATATCGACGTCGTAGAGTCTCATTAGGGAGCTTAATTTAAGTTTTAATTACACGTCTTAAGGCGCTTCCCCCACCGAAAGTGGCGCCACTTCAGAAAAAACGCATTATTTCTGTCAACACACAACATATTGAAATTTCGTACGTACAACATTTTAGTCAAGTGTTGCAGAAATTTTCGAACACCAAAAAACAGCACTTGACATCCTAGGTTAGAAGTTTTAGTAATTAATGCTAAAAACGGCCGTTTTTGGTACTTGTCGCTAAAACTTCGAATCCAGAAGCTCTAGTTTTGATATTTGGTGTTCGAAAATTTCTATAACACTTGACTAAAATGTTGTACGTACGAAATTTCAGTATGTTGTGTGTTGACAGAAATAATGCTTTTTTTCTGTAGTGGCGCCACTTTCGGTGGGGGAAGCGCCTTAAGTAGTCGTGTCGCCTACAAAAAAACAATTTGCGTCTGGCAATTAGCTTACACTGGCCATTACCACATTACTTAGATTAGAATTAATATTAGGCCATATACCGCTCCACTCTCGATATTTCATGGGTTACTTTTCTACATTCATTAAAACATATTATGTTGTCATGAATTGTGTCACACAATACATGACGAATAAGTGAAAGTAAACAAAATTATTGGTTTTCATATTTATTATTAGTTACAGTTTACTCACGTGCGCATTTTTCGGGATTGCCCGACTAGTTTCGGACCCAAACGAAGCTCTTAATCATGAGCTAATCACGCGGCGAGGTCGCGAGTCGAAACTAATCATAAATATGAATGTGTCTCACGAAAGTTGTAATACAAAACAAAAAAAGCATTGGTTTTGACCAAAAATTACGAAGAGTACGTCATTATTACGAAACATATTGCAAATACGAAATATACGCGAAAAAATTACCAATGTACGCTAACAAACGCGAAAAAACTATTAGCGAAATAAACCTTAACGATTCATACTCCATATCTACACTACAACCAAGAGCTTGCCTGCAAACTTATAGCAATGTGGTCACCGATGACTCGGAGGTCGTCAATAAAAGCCTTTTTGAGCCCAAACAATGTCGCCAGTAAAATAATAGTCTACAAATTCACATATGGCAACAATATTATTATTCTAACCGTGTTATTATGACACGGGCGTCAGTTTTGGACACAAACGTCAAGGTTAGTGAAAGTTAGACCGAGAGGCCGTCGTCTTACTAAACTAGATTTAACTGAAATTCTAGATTTCAGTTGTCTTGCCAATGAAATTCTGGATTGTTCTCAAAAGGAATGATTATTGTCAAAGTTTGAATAGTTGTAACTTTTAAAGGGGCCAATTGTTGGTCGGTTAAGCTGGTTTTCACCTACATTAATTATATTATTCTTCTCTGGTTAAAAAAACCGTCTATCTGAAAAAAATACTGGAATTTTATGTTAAGAGCGTGTACGTCGTACGGCATTAAATACAAATTTTCGTTTGTTTTTCCTAATGACTGAACCGATTTTGATGAAACTTCACACATATAAGTAGGATACTTAGGTCTAAAAAGTTAGTAGAAAACATTTTCGAAATGTCTTACTTAAAAAAAGATAATTGGAAATTTCTGTTTGTATGGAAAAATGAAAATCTTTCTCATTTAACTGTAACACAATTTTTCGAAAATGTTTTCTACTAACTTTTTAGTCCTATGTATCCTGCTGATGGGTATGAAGTTTCATTAAAATATGTTCAGTCATTTCGAAAAATAAGGACTTGAAAGTTTGTATGAAATGCCGAAAGGCGTACACGCTCTTAACGATTGTTTGACAAAAGAATTGATGTTTATTAATTTCTTATTTATGCACAAAATTGTACGGAAGCGGACTTTATGTTGATTGGCATTATTAATGTTGGTGATTACCCAAATACTATATGCGAAAGTTACGTAGTAACTATTATTTAATCTGTGGCGAAAGTGTGTCTGACTGTCTGCCCGTTTGTTGTTTTAACGGCTATAGTACCAAACTGATTTTGATGAGCTTTGGCAGGCAGACGAGTCACTTGGTGCCCGTTGAAGGATTTAGGCTACTTTTCGTCTCAGAATACAGGCTCTTTTGAAACGTCGAATTTAGGTGCACGGTTTCAATTTATCGTTTCCTAGGGAGAAAATGAAAATGACCTACATTAATCTCACATTATTGTATTGAATTAAATATATTGAGTGTAAGTATACAATTATGTGTACCTATATTATGTTGAATTATCTATATTGTTTAGATAACTTTAGGTAATTTTGTTTTCAATTCAACCAGAATTGTATTATACTTTGTTTATAATCCGCATTTTGCATAATTTCATTATTGTAATTAATATTATCTTTTACTGTGTATAGACTCAATTAATTTGTTCACTTGACAGACAGATATGTGTTGCTGGGGAGTTTGTTGTGCCGTTTCTTCTTCACAGCAAAAACACTAGGAAGCGGTGAAGGGAGGGCGCTTTTGGGGGCTGTCTTATATGTACCTAATGACGTTCAAAAAGAACGAAGTAATTCTAGTCTATTTTGAATAAATGAGGTTTGAAAAAGAGCCGGCACGACAGGAGCCGCTAGTATAGCTAGTCTACAACTCTAATAGTTATTATAGAAAAGTGAGGTTTAATATTCTGTCTTCCTAAGGCGATCCTGGCTCGGTATTATTAAGGTCAGGTTTCCAATTAAGTCTTCTCCGCTTGTCTCGGCTTGAGTACCCTCGACGGAAAGTTGCATTAAGTTTAAACATGATAAAGAGACGGGAGCTTTAAAATAAACACATTTTTCACAATACGATAGTGGTATTCAGCTGTTTCAAAGGCCCAATTCTCCTAAAATAAATCTTGATAAATCGCAATCGAACGAAGGTCGAACCGTTCATTCAAACAGTTTTCAATTTTTAACGCTGTCAAATTGTTTTGACAAAAAACAAAACCAATCATTTTGACAGTTTTCGTAAACAAAATCTGACTGGCGGCTCTGGGGGCCTACTCCCTAAGTCCGTCAACGAAGTTAGTCGCCCGTCCGAAAGTAGCCCGAAACGTAGGAGTGAACAAAACAAGTGTCAAATTCAATTTTTCGGACGGGCAAAACCATATCGGTAGTAGGGACAACTGTCAAATCGTGTTGTTATTAATTCTTAGTTCGGGCCCCGAAATAATCGTATGCCCGTGTGATAGGGAGTAGGAAACGCTCGTAACTAAGGCCGAAACCACGGACTTCGTGCTTAGGGAGTAGACTCCCTGGTTCGTTTGCGTTTGGCAACTATTTTGTTAGTCAAATTGGTGGGGGCCTGGATAGACTGAAAGCCAAAAGCAAACATCAACTTTAGTTGGGAAAAGGTTGTGTAGTAATGCTGTGAATGCGTTTCGAGACTTAAATAACAATGCAAAGCAAACACGATTATGGAAACAATATAATTCACACTGCAATAAAGTTTAGTTTGTTTAAAGATTTACTATTCGACTATAACAGTTTAATTTGCATTTTATCGACTATTCTTCAGTTAATCATTATTCAAATTGTCGATTTACAATCAATTCATCACATCACTACCTTATACTGCAATATGCAATATTTCTTACTATTCGAAAATTAAATGTCGTTTATTTGTAAATTAATCATAAATCTTCTCAGCCAATAAATCATATTAATTTATATCCGGAATCAAATGTTATCGATTAATCCATCGATTAATCTAGAAAATCTCTGACATCTCGTATTTATCGGTTTACAAATAAAGCAATGACCACAAATGATGTCATGTCGCACATCCAATATGACTCAGCATCTGATTCACTCACACCTCTTGACCAAAAATGGCGAGTCAGTCAAGATTCTTTTGTGCTTATTTAATTTTGAACTTGGCCTTCAACGTTATGTCATCTGTTTTTGAGAGTTTAATTTTAAATAATGATACCTCTATTGTGATTAAGGGTGCAGACCAAGTGCAGACAAGATAGAAAATGAATTTGTTTTTAAAAAGGCTACAAATTGATTTGACGTATAAATACGCGGGAATAATACCTAACAATGTTTTGAGTTTTAATGAAATGTTAATATTTCGCGAGACATACTGTAGTTTAAATGTAAAAATAGTCATTACAGTAACAAAAAAATGTAAAACATATTGTTTTAGAAGGGACAAAGGGCCGGTAGTGACAATGAACGGATGTGACGTCAGTAGCAGGTGCAGGTAACATTAGATCACCCCTACATCGTGACGTGATCTAAGTCAATAGTTGAGGACGTTTTACGAAATATTTTTTAAGCATAAGAATCTTGATAGACATTAATTGAGAATACTACCAAAATCGAAGCATTAATATTTAATTAAGTTATTACTTAAACAAAGACATTATTTTTAATGTTTACATCATTTATGATAGACATCTGTTTTGACAGTGTAGGCGCGTCTGTCTGGCCTAAATTATAAATAAAAAATATGTTCGCCATATTTGTCTAACGTTTATGGGTCAAACATTACACGTGATTCGACTAATAGGCTTAACTAATCATTTAGTCGATTCCTTAACAGTATTTTTTATTGAACTGTGAATAAGAAGTGTAACAAGATACTCCCGCGCAAAAAAATTATAAGTCATTTCCAAAAATGGCAATATTGCGTAAATAGTATATTCGCAAATCATTAGGTATTGGCAAAAATCCATAATGGCCAAATGTGTGTTTAAGAATACGGGGTTTTCCACATTTCATACTATTAATACTACTAGCAACCGTTTATTCTCAAATCTTCAGCGCTGGTATTCATTTTGAATGGGTTTTGGAGCGGTATAAATAGTGCGACAGCTACCTTTGTATCACACCCCGGGACCATCCGAATCCCGAATCCCCTAGTCGCCGCAGCGGCCGACTATAGTCCCTCTCTCATAAGTAAAGTTCGCGGTCCCAGGTACCTACACACTTTTAGAGCCCGATGACGAAATTACCCTCCTCCAGGAGGCGAGTAAATCGACCAGCACAATACACAGCGTCCGCCGCCGTCCGGCTTACCGTCCTCGCCGACGAGGCCCGCGTCGCGACGTCCCACCGCTGCCGGTCACGATCCACCGAGCTCTCCCGTCGTAGAGGCGGTCGTCTCTTCAGACTCCGCAGTCACACCGATAATTCAGCCCCATCAAGCTGTCCCCCCCCACCCCCTCCTAAGCCCCCGCTAGCAATGCCCAAAGCCGAGGTCCGAGAACCACTGGGGGTCGCCTTTAGTGCTGTTGTTGCTAGTAGTCATGATGTTAGTGTAGTATAAGAAGTTAGCTTAGGTTAAGTATTTTACTTCCCCACCATTGGCTGGAGACCCTTCAGGTCTCGCCATAACTGGGCGGTTAAATAGAAACGGTCCGCAAGGACAATCTACAGCAGTCCAATAGAAAAAAAAAAATATCACAGACAAAGAAAGTTAGAGCAGTATAGCGTGATTTGAAACCTATGGAGGTTTATATCAAAAGCGGTTGCATTGCAGCTACAATTCAATCGGACTGTGCTTACGTTCGTAATGCATTTTTGCAGTTGACTCACACTAGAACTGTTTTTTAAGCATTTTTTGTACATCTTTTTTCTTTTTTTTTGTATTTATGTGGTTCTTTGTGTCTGTATATTTTTATCTGTTTATTTTTTTTACACACATTTCTAGTTTCAAATTCCCCTTTTATAGGTCTGCTGGAAGAGATTTCTTTTAGAAATAAGCAGTGCCTTTGTACGCTATGCTCCTAATGATCTTATCTACACTTGGGACCAAATAAATCGAGCCACTTCTATTTTTTACGTATAATGGTTATTGTTTTTGATATCATGGAACAGATCAATTCTAAATATAATATCGCCTAAAAAAAAATATAATAAATATATATATATAATAAAGTTATTATTATAAGTTATTATTATTTTAAATTAATAATTAAAGCGTAGAATAAAATTATCGCATTTAATTTGCATATGACATTTTGATTGCTCTCCAATAAGAAAAGGTTAAATTGGGGGTTTTACTAATTATACCCATAGGTATTGTAGTGTGATTGTTACAATATTTTTGTTTTTAACTGTTTTTTCTGGACTGTTTTAACCTTACCCAATTTTCTATCAAAATTACTGTTTTTCTTTATGAACCAATAAATTATCATTCAAAACGGTTATCATTCAATGATTTACCCTGATTTTAAAAATATAATTCATGAAACCAAAACTAAAATAACCAGGAGACGTGAAAAAAGGAGTGACTCGATTTATTTGCTCCCAAGTGTTGTGTGTACATAAATTATTAAATAAATAAACAGAAATTAAGTCCATCGATCAATCCTCTAGGCACCAGCCCATAGCTTGCACCACAGCACCGCACACTTGCATCGTGACCGCCTAAGCGTGATACCTCAATCGTTATTGTTATTGTCAATTCGTGTCAAGTTACTTTTTTTATACCAAGACATGGCCACACTTCCGTCACAATTCCAGCTCGTCATTGGGCTGATGGTTCAGATATTTTGGGGTCTCGGCTTTGATATCCTAATTAAGAATGAAGTCCGGCTTTACTTGGTTTAAATCGAAAGTATGGAAGCCCTAGACCTACATGCACACCTGCACAAACGTTTAGTAGCTCATACTTTTGACAGATTCATATCATTGTCTATGGTTTCAAGGTAATACAAGGACGGCGTCGAATTAAGAGCCCAAATACACGTCCGATACTTGCCTCCGATAGTCGGTTCCGATAGTCTGATCAGACTATCTGAAGGCCTCCGCGTCATACATTTGTTTGAACATGAATTACACGTACGATAAGACTATCGGATCGGATGTCAGAATCGTAAGCATCGTCCGGGCGTCGTCGTCGTCCACAAAAAATCGGACACGAGAATCGTACGTATCCTATTTCATGAATCCGATCAGATAGTCGGATCCGGCTCCCGGAAGCAACTATCGGACGTGTATTTTGACCCTCAGTAGCTAATAACTTGACTTCCTTAATAACTTGACTTCCATCATCAGAAAACGTCAGAAATGCAGTTCCTTATGACCAAAGAGTTCCATTTCTTCGAAAACGGTTTCTTCCGGATATTCTTATAGGTCGACTGTTAATCACTGAGTTAATTAAAAGTTATATCTTAGTAGAATGTTCATCTCAACTCTAGTCTTACAAAATTACTTCTTTACATTAAAATTAAGTCGATCGCTGTTGTATTAACTATGCTATGCACAATATGAAAAATGTATCTAATATTCCATTTGTAGCAAATACCGCAATGGTTTTTAAAATAAACAAATGCAAAATGCTTTAATGTTACGGGTTAAACTTGGGCACCACAATATAGCGTTTGTCCGACACCCACTCCAATGTTTCTAAATTATAATCTTCATAAAAAGTAACAACTTTCAACTGACCAAAGCATGTATGTAAACGGTCTCGGATAAGTCATTAACCAAAAATTAAATTAGCTTAATTTCACCATCCCTCCCACGCTCGAGGTCGTATAGCCGAACCCTAATGTTGCATGTAAATGGCAACACATGTTTCATATTGGATATTCGAATTTCGAACGTTCGTGAGCGTTCGAATATTCTGGATGGATTAAAAAAGAAGAGTTGCGTTCAATGTCATGGCGGTCGTAAGCTGACATGTTCCATAAAAAATAACAGGTTGACTGGCAATTATTAGAGCTCATATAACCTTTGATAGATTTTGGTTTTATGCGGATAAATCACAGTTTAATAAACTGAGTTTAACCTTAGCAACTTTAAAGTTAACTTTTCAGAGCCTATCTACCCTGTTACTTACTAATATCTATAGTCTACTAGCTTTTGCTCGCGGCTTGGCTCGCGTTAAATTAGAATATGACAATCAACTCTTAACACACTAATAAAGCTTCTATAATAATAAAATTCGATTAAGATTCGAAAGACGTGGCGGCATCTATTATCGTTATTGTTGTTTTCCTTGGGAACACTACTTTTTTCGGGATGAAAGGTACCCTATGTCTGTTTCTGTACACCTGATAACGTATATGCAAAATTTCAGGATAATCGGTTCAGTAGTTTAGGCGTGAAAAGGTAACAAACAAACAAACTTACTTTCGCATTTATAATATTAGTTAGGATGTACTAGAGGTATTTGAGCGTATGTAGCTCCCTATAATATTAATCTGATATCCTAATAAAGTTAGTTATGTACCATCTTTCATGTGTTTAACTTGTCTCCCAATACTTCCCGTACATGGCGACCCTGCCAGGATGGTAATGAAATTTTGTATTCGTCTCTTACATCAGCCTAGGAAGTAGTTGGATGCCTAGCAAATTCACGTAAAAAACACTTGTTGAACATACACTTAAGTATCATAAACTGTAAGAAATTAAATCAAGTGTTGTAGGTCGAGCGTCGATTGCGTGTTAATAGTTACATAATTTGAATATATAAGTACGAGCTGCACTGAAAAACTACTAGAAATAATTTTGCTCCTACACTTTACAGTGTAATGATAACAGTGATGTTTCTTTTCTTAGAATCGACTACAAAAAAAACCTGTAAATCGCATAAATCATCGAGTCGCACGGCACACTATAATTGTACTCTCTTTTTTCTTCTATATTTGTATAGGGGAGATAAAGGACATTGTGTATACAGCCAATAAAAATAGTCGATTACATAGTCATAAAATCGACTAAACATTTTAACCAATTATTCCATGTTTGAGCAAGATTTGGCAAGAATACGTTAATAGGCTTTTTTATTTCTATTTTAGAGTGTAATTGTTAATGGGCGTTACGGTTCGTTCGAACCCGGCCTCTAGAGTCTAGCTCTAGCGGGACTGATGAGTCAACCGTACTAGTGGTGACAGAAGTTTTTACGGTTTTTTTACAAGTGGTAAAAGGAGGTCACTATTTTTTAAACCGTATTCATGAATTGTTAAAATGAATGTTGTACGCATAAACACTTAAAAACAGAATAAATATGTTTATTAAATAGCTTAAGCATTTTGTCAATATTTATTCTCATTTGTTTCGCTTGAATTGTTAAGTGTACTCTGAATAAATTATCGAATATTATTAATATTCAATTCACTATTTTTAGTATGTCTAATAAGTGTTCTGCAAACGACTTTACCTCTTGACTGCCTTGAACTATTGTAAAATGTTACTTCCGCGGATTGTTAGTTTTTATCACAATATTTGTACCAATATCTATCAATCCGTACACAAAGCATATTAAAAGAAACCGTTTGTTATTATTGGCATTGTCTTCAGACAAGGGTTTTAGTTCTTTCGAACTGCAATAAATAGTTCATTACGATTAGTTTTTTTTGACACTTAAGCTAACACCGTCCAAACGGTCGACAAGTCAACATCTTCTAAGAGTGCCCCGTGGAAGAGCAAAACACATGTCGTATTGGTTTGTGTTATATTTTGCACTTCAATCACGCCTGCGTGAGCATATATTTGCGGACGGGAGAGCGGTGTTGCATACTGCATCCAAGCTAGCGATCTAGTTTGGCGGACCTGAAGCTAAATATTGTAATTACATATTTGTAGGTCATGGATTTCCGCAAAGTAATACCAGATTCCATTATTGAACTTTAGCTTGTTTAAAAATAGCTTTGTGCACTCTACAAAGCTATTTTAATCTGGAATTGCTTCATCTATTTTAAAGTTTCTTATTTTATACAAAGTACCTATATCGCAAACGGTTTACGTCATCACAGCCTTTGCACATGTCATCTGTCATTTAAAAATACCAATCTGTTCATGCAACATACAACTAAAATTTTGCAGTGTTTTATAGCTTTAATTGCTCAAAACCAACGGCTTAATGTCTCCCACTCATTTTAGTCTCAAACGCGGGAGAAATTCTGTTATTACATTTACGTCCACGATTGTACATTAAAAGATGATTATTTAGATAAAGCATTACAGAAATTGCGGAAGCGTAAAGCCAGGCGTGACGGCGGAGGATTTATACCACTTTCCTTTGCTCTTTTACACGTGTGTCATGTGTAGTTTCCTTGTCTATGGGTAATTTGTATAATCTGTGTTACATTTTTCATTTTAAAAGTTGTATATCAAAATTTGGCGGTAAATATCGAGTTAATTTAGATTTCTGCGAGTTAATTATCCAGTCAGGTGGAAAATGTCTTTTGTTTGGCCGAGTTTAATGTTGGCCGTTGTTGAACATGTAGTAATTTGGGAATTTTATTATTAACCCACTTCTATTAGTGATGTTTAGCAGAGCTCTTTATTATCGTCATCATTTGCTTGTTTTAATTATGTTGGCCCAATTTTGCCCTCCGCGAAAATAACGATATTTTAGATTGTGGGCGGCAAACGGTTTAGCTGATAAAATCTTGGCAACAAGCAAATGCATGAATATTGTATTTGATCAATAAAATTATTCATCTCTTAACCCCTTTTAAAAACAGTTTAATTTATTAACACCCACAAGAAGCTTTTATTTAACTGTAATACTTGATAAATGTATTGACGCAGTTTTACAAGTATGCAAAAAGAGGTTGCAATCACATAGCGGTGTCTAAACGAAACAAAAAATAACTCCCACGTCCCTGATCTATGCTAAATAACAGCACAACATTGATAAAAAAATAACTTCCTGAAGTTTGTGAAATAAGCCTTATTGTTTTTGAAATAAAGATTACATTAAAATCTCATTTGATGTTTTTCTCATATTTTTTTAGATTGGTGTTGTGCCCAATGACAGGTCATAATTTTCTAAAAAGCGGTCAAGTTCAATTTATATTCAGGGTCACGCTATTTTACTATTAATCTCTTACTTTATTGTTAACCCATTTGTTAAAAACTACTGCTACTACTACTACTACTGTGAAATAAGTTTTCTGTGTCCAACGAAATAACATAAAAAATACAACAATAGTTTAGGAAACTTTTAGTACCGATATTAAATACTTTGAAGAATACGTCTAATAAAAATGTTTAAAAATAAACGGTACCTATAACAAGAAAAACCGCATTTTACCGATGGCACCTTAACCTGACCTTAACAGGAAAAAAGAATAAACTCCGTGCGATTTACAATAAAATGCGAAATGTCAAATGTTAAATTCCATTTTCAAATCGTAAACATTGCGAGACCGCGCCTAGTCTGTTAACGTGCTTGACCTAAATCGACCTTGTCTTATTAAAGATAAAGTTGATTTTGCATTAATAAATAATGAATATGACATCAAACGTCAACGGCAAGCCACTCCTTTGTGCTTTCAAGTTATTTAATTTAGTACCTATTTATAAACTATGAATATTTTATTCTACTGTGTATTTTCAAGGTATGTTTACCTTGTTTATTTATTAAAAAATAAATGTCATAGGTAAGATTTGACTTTTGCATGAAAGCACAAAATAAATGTGTGCAGTAGTTGCACGCCTTTGATTTTAAAGAAAGTCGCCTTTTTTTATCTAAACATCGCGCACATATCATATAATGAAACTAAACGCCATGTATTGGAGTAATTATTACTAGTGTTGACATTACTCCTAGTATTTTGACAGATGTCAAAAACAATCTATCAGATTGCGACAACTATATTTGCAAAATAGACGTCAAAACTAAGTTAAGTGTCATCAACTCAGCCTATATCAGTTTACTGCGGGATACAATCTCGAGCATCACGTAACTGTTATAACGGAACTATACGGGCTCCTTGTTTTAATACGGAACCCAAAAAAGTTGACATAAATAGTAAGCAGTTTGTTACATTAGTCATAAAGGAAAAAACTATTATATAAATGAAATAAATTCTAACTAACATACACCTTCCGAATTTATAACAATGCCCACTGACAATAGTAACATGTATGCACACACTTTTAAACAGCCATAGACAATGGGTACGTAATTTTTAACAAGATGTGTTATCTTTCTGAGAGGAATACGAATATATTATTGAGTCACTTCCGTTATTTAAAGTGACGACTTGTGTGAGACAAGTTGAACATTTACTAGCACAAAGGCTACCTACCTGTTTTGGTATGTGTTAAATTGTATGAGTATTTTAATATCTTCAAATGTCAGTAATATCTGCAGAGGACATTAATATCTACACATGTCAGTAATATCTTCACATGTCAGTAATATCTACACATGTCAGTAATATCTACACATGTCAGTAATATCTACACATGTCAGTACCTAATATCTAAACATGTCAGTAATATCTACAAATGTCAGTAATATCTACAAATATCAATAATATCTGCACCTACATTAATATCTACACATGTCAGTAATATCTGCATAGGGTGAAGATATAAATTTCTATATTTTCTAGAAAGAAAAGTACCCTATGTGCTTCAGTTTTCTTATAAAATAAACCTAAATAGATTTGATAGTTTAGCCGTGAAAGCGTAGTAAACTAACAAACTGACTCACTTTTGCATTTATTATATTTGTGCGGATATGACTGAGGTGTTAAATAAAGTGGGTAGAGAACATCATCTTATCGTTGATGACTGGTTACATCATGCAGTGATCATCAATTAGCCTGTGGCGATTATGGCATTTCCAACCAAGGCAGCTCTGTGCAACCATCCACTGAAGTCTATGTTTTGTAATGAACATCTCTAATATTCTCTAGCCTGTAATCGTAATTTAAAAAAAGGAACGGTTTTAAAAACCGGTAAAATAACATTCAACGTCAACATCGGCATCGGCACATCACTATTTGAAATGAATGGCCTAATGCATATTTCAAAAATAATAACAACCAGTTTAAAAATGTTTTCATTATACCATTGATAACGGGGTTACTTGGTCAATGGTAGGCTACCAATTACCATCTCATTCTCAGTCAACGATTATTTATGTCTTGAATTTAAATAGTGACTAATTTGGTTCTGATTAATTTGAAAGATAATTAGACAAAGACTTAAAAAAAGTGTTCAGAAGTCGTTGCCAATCCACGCTGAACCAAATTAAAGGCGCCGACTCATGAAACTGTTAGTTTTATAATAATATGGTAATTATAGTGCTCTCTTCAGGTTTTATAAAGTCGGTATTTTTTGAGAACCTTCCCCCTTTTTTTGGAAAGCGGTTAAAACAAGAGAAAATGCGGAAGTAAATTAAGCTGGATTTACATATTTATATTGTGTCGAACCGCGTTTTGTTGCCGTGTCAAGAAACGCTTGATGTACAGCAGACCACAATTTTGTAGTCCCCCCCCCCCCCGCAAAAAATCACAGTCTTTTTTGACACTCCCGACTTAGACGTCAACCGCGTTGCTATAGGCAGTGTATTTTTCATCCAGGGTACTTTTTTAATTAGGCCAAGTACGGCTAATATGTATAGGAGTAATGTCCCCAACAGACATTCGCAAATATTGCTAGAAAAATTGTTCTACGTGTTTTTTGCGTAAGATATCAATAAACGCTCTTTCCGATTCAGAAAGTGGAAAGCACTTATAAATTGGTAGATCACTAGACCGTATTACATAATTACAAGTTCGATAACTCTTTATGTATCACGAATAACTCTTTTGGGATACTCTAATTCAAAGCTCTTATAAAGTATAAAGTGAGTAATCGTAGAACATAATTACATGTTCTTTGATAATTACTTAATTCTGAAACTACAAAATCTCAAACCACAAATGTATATTGCATAGTGAATCATTCCATAAACTTTTTTATACTAACACTAAAAAGTATGAAACAGAATTTCTTCAAGTAGATAATGGGTAGGTACAGTTCTACGGGTGCAAAGTAAAAAATTATATCTGCAAACTACTAGTTTGCAGATGTCATTTTTTACTTTGCACCCGTCGAATTTATCTAATCATTCAAATCTAAACTTATGATTGTTTAAGATTTTTTACGGCATACCGTCGGCCACCAGTGAATACCTCGTTATTGCCAAAAGCAAATTTTACAGGCTACGGAAAAAACCTTTTCCTGAAAAATTCTGTGTTTTTTTTTTATGAATGTACCGTTAAGTCCTTAATAACTCGTGTACTTAATTAATATTTGAACATGAATTCTCGAAAGATGTCCAATGCGAACTACGAGGTTTTCGTGGAAAAAGTTAGGACTTTTGTCTTTAAATACCAGCAGATAAACAGCATTATTCTCACACCGATAATTACGCCCTCATCGAGCTATCTCCCCCGCCTAAGCCCCCGCCAGCAACGCCCTAAGCCGAGGTCCGAGTCCCACTAGGGGTCGCCCTTAGTGCTGTTGTTGCAGGTAGTCATGATGTTAGTATAGTATAAGTAGTTAGCTTAGGTTAAGTATTTTACTCCCCCCCCCCCCCCCCTTTGGCTAGAGACCCTTCAGGTCTCGCCAATAACTGCCCGGTTACGTAGAAATGGTCCCCAAGGACCACCTACAGCAGTCGAAAGCAAAAAAAAAACATGTGCATTATTCACATGTGCAACTTCTTTAATTGCATTCAAATTGATCTCGGACCTGTTTAAAATATGGGTTGAGAGGTTTCCTTGCTAAATATGACATAAATCATTTTTGACCAAAATTACTATTCACAAGGTTTTCACTCGTCGCTGAAGATACTGAATTCAACTCGTAATATCAATATTATAATTTATAATCTTACAATTAGATAGTCTGCATTACGTGTCTAAATTGAATATTAAAAAATTAATGACACGGTAGATTTAGAATTAATAATCTTCTGTTATTCTTAGTCTAATTACTTTGAAATCATTCGATTTTAAATGCGAAAGATTCATTCGATGTCTTATTTAAATTAAATAACAAAAATGGCGCCGGAAAATCTTCTCTGGCCGGAGGAACATCACGTTATCTTTACAACATCGCTTCGCGTAGCGTGTTGTATCTAGCTAATGAAAAAAAAATGAAACCTAGCTATGAAATAAATTATTTTATTGTGAAAATTTGACGAAACAATTTATTTTTCAAAAATATAGTCATAACGACATAATGCCTAGAAAAAAAATTGATACTGATGAAAAAACCATGCTGTACTCGGATAACCTACAAAATCATATTACAATCTCATCTCTACCTACCCTGCATCGACGTTACTTACATAGAAAACTCATGGCATTTGGCATGGCTTGCTAAACAGTTTCATGCCAAAAAAATAACATCAATACTAAACATTGGACTATATCCAAGCGTATTTACATGTAGCAGTAGTAATAAAAGGTATTGAAAATTACTGCAAAGTACTTGAAAATGATGAATGGTAAAAAAACCGTAAAACCAATTTTTTGAAGTAAACGCAAGGAGAGATAATTTCAGAGTACATCGAAAGCTACCGACGAAGCCCTGGATGCATTGACTATGGTATAATAATATGCTATACTAGGGGGCCTACTCCCTAAGTCCGTCAACGAAGTTAGACGCCCGTCCGAAAGTAGCCCGAAACGTAGAAGTGAACAAAACAAGCGTCAAGTTCAACTTTTCGGACGGGCAAAAACACGTAGTAGGGACAACTGTCAAATCGTCTTGTCATTCATTTTTAGTTCGGGCCCCGAAATAATCGTATGTCCGTAGGTGATAGGGAGTAGGAAACGCTCGTAACTAAGGCCGAAACCACGGACTTCGTGCTTAGGGAGTAGACCCCCAGGTATTCTCACCCCGCGATGGCCCAAAACTACGTCAAGAATGTCACGATCAGTGCTGCCATTGATAACATCTTCAATACAATGAATGCGATCTTTAATTCATAACTAACATGATGTAAATTGCTGACTATTTGCTAATTTATAATTACTACATAGTACAAAATTGTTTCTTTATACAAGGTTAGTCAGAAAGGGGGTACTAATCCGAAAGGGTGTTAAAGTACACATAATAATGAGTAACTTTTATTCTACAACTTTTCCCATTAGTCAATCGTTTAAGAGAAACAGTTGTTCAAAAATCTCAAAAAAAATTCTCTAAAATCTATATATCCCCAGTTATGATCAGCTGTGTTTACATTTTAGGTCATATTTGGAGTCATGAATTAGAAGCGCCATTTTCTGAATTTGTAACTAAAGCAGGGATGAAGAATTTTTGAAAAAACTAAAATTAAAATCATTTTATTTGGAAAAAAAATATATCGAATTTTGAAATTTTAACACTTGCTTTCAAACAGTCATCAGTGATACTATAAGTGGGCTTCGGATTAGCACCCCCTTTCCGACTAACCTTGTAGAAGCAAGTAAGTGAAAAATGCATTTTGCTCGGGTAATTTATTTGTGTGGCAGCACCGACAGCCGATGACGTAGTCTTGAGCCAATCACGGGAATCTGACCATTGTGACTGTTGAGGCTTGAAGTGGTAGAAGATAGACTCTGACACCTTTAACGTTCGGTTTAGTCAAAGTCTAAGCATTTATTTCAATTAGACCATTTACAGGCACTTTTGAACTGTCGAGAAAAAAAGAAGTTACTGCCGCGTTCCAAAGTGTAGATTCCTATGGAGAAGAACGGGCAATAAACTCCATGGATACTCTTTTTCATCAAATATTTACGAAAATTTGATTACATTGTGAATAAGAAAATAAATGTAAGAACAATGTAAGATGTGCTATGCTAATAAGTGTAACTACAATTCATTTGCCATGGCAGATTAGAGATGACTAGTCCCAACTGACGGAGCCCGTTCACGAACATGACGCATGTATCAGCATCGCTCAGCTCAACAATTTTGTAGGGGACCGCACGATTCAACACACACGCCACCATCAGCGGGACATTTGAGTGAGCATGACATGCTCTAACCGCCAGACACCAAGTTAACCTGGTAAAACCGATACCACGTACCTCACTAGATTATTAATAGACTTGTCATAAATGCACCATTTCTAAAAGCTACGTATACTTAGTTAATAAAATTAACTAGACCTAGTTTTTGTCCGGTGACAAATTGGAATTAAAATTCAATTTACAAAACGGAACATATTTTTTGGCGCCAACACACTCTCCAGCGTTGCCAACCGCTTAAATATTAATCCCTTGTTCCCAGTACACTCGTTTCTTCCTGAATATGCATACGACCTCCTCTGTCTAAACATTGAACTAAATTTACCTCTATCTCTTCTAAAATAGAGTCCTAAATTGAATGACTTTGGTATTAAAATCATTGTTAATTCAGCTTTAGTCGAGTTTAGTGGCGTCTAGGTTTTTGTTTGCTTAATAGAACTTAACAATGGTATGTTTAAGTTCAAATTAAACGGGAGGAATGTACTGAATAGGAAATGTAACATTAAGTTCTTCTGCCTAACCTTTTCCCAAATATGTTGGGGTCAGCCTCCAGTCTAATCAGATGCGACTGAATACAAGTAGGTATTTTACACGGAGCAACTGCCATCAGACCTCCGCAACCCAGTTATTGGGCAATACCGATTAGGATGCTTGTCAGACTTTCGGGCTTATGACTACCTGGCTTATGAACAACGGTTTAACGTGCTATCCGAGACACGGAGGGGTCTCGATGTGTAACAAATGGTCACCGATCCACGGACTGACCGCAGCAAAAGCAGCTTAACTTCGGAAATCATGATTCCACCGCGAGTCGAAAAAATGTAACATAAGTATTAGCCAAAATGATGACTGTTATAAATAACGATAAAGTTAGGATAAAAGTGTGACAATGTTCTAAACTATTTGCTAATAGAAAAATATAACCATAGACAAAGTCTTGTTAAAAAGAAAAATATAACCATAGACAAAGTATTGTTATAAAGGAAAATATAAACATGGACAAAGTCAACTTTTGCGCATTTAGAAGAAAATGCAATTACACACATCAAAAAAAGTTTGCGATCACTAGCTACCTTTCATAAAATAAATAAATAAATAAGCTTTATGTGTGTATGTGTGTGTATAGTTATATGGAAAAACAATTGAACTGTTTTATTGTTTTATATTCTAAATCTATATTTTTAAATAAAGAATCTAAAAAGAAGAAGAAATCATAATATAATCTACCGTAACAAAAAAGATTTCTTGCGATCTTACTTGCGACCTCGCCGCGAGTTCAGCTCATGAGGGCTCCGTTTGGGTCCGAAACTAGTCGGGCAATCCCGAAAAATGCACGTGAGTAAACCGTAACTAATCACAAATATGAATGTGTATCACGAAAGTTATAATACAAAAACATTGTATTTATAATAATGGATATTGTGTTAATCTTTGTCGAAGAAAGCAAACAAATAAAAAACGATGTAACACAATGCATTATTATTTGCTATTGTTTCTGTGAAACACATTATCGACATTATCGTGCAAGCAGGATAATTACACATGTTAATGCATAAAACACCTTGTCGTATGTTTTCCTTGTATATGTATACTTTTAATTACAAACTAATTGCATTGAGTCATTAGCCGATAATCCTATTAAATCAACACGATTTTCTATGTCTTGTGAAATAAGTATAGATTAAAATAGACTGGACACAACTATCTGTGCAACTTATTTTACATATTTGTGTATGTTTTATGTTATTATAATATCTACGATATAAACAAGAGAATATAGAATAAAAGAGAACTGCTCGTTATCTCTTTCCGTTCTTCCAGTCCATCCTAAGGTTGTCTGGAAGAGATCGCCTTGTGCGATAAGACCGCCCATTGTAGATATATTGTGTAAATGTATTCCTTTTTGTTCACCGGTGTATTATATACAATAAAGAGTATTTCAATAAATAAATAAAAGAAATACTTTGCATAGTTCGACGACTAATCAACAAGAAAAAAAACTTTTAATTCACGCTAAAATCCGCCATCATTGAATTCGGAAACCATAACCAATGAAAAATGTCAGATTTCTTTTTTCGCATTTGAAAGAAGAACGAACAGTAAGTGCTCAAATAGAAAATGAAAAAAGAGGCAAAGGAAAGCTTCACAATCGAACAAAGACAGCCACTTAACAACCAGAGAGTAGTTAATAAATCTTATTTCCCCAGCCTCTGTGATATCTGAAACGTTGAAATCAAACTTTTGCCTCTAGAGTTTAATATTTGAAGATTTACGCCCAAACGTAGCTAGTTAGTTTAAATTGAAGTTCAGATGGATCGTAAAGGCGTCTACATTGCGTTTGTTAAATTAAAATTTGGTCCAAATAGCATGGCAGGGCCCATTCTGAACGTAACTTTGATGTACGTTAGATTATTAAAAAGTTAGAACATGTAGCTTTTTCGGTCTTTTTCAGTTTTCTGCAGCTTTTGTTACGAATACCATTAACAGCTGGACGGAGGCATTCTATGCTCAGAGTATGATGAATGCTTGACCCTTTTTTCTAGTTTTTTGACGTTTTTTAACAGGTCCAACAGATAGAATAAAATGTGGGGAGATTAGAATAAGTTGCAAACACATCGATTTATGTTAATTCAATAAATAACTCTTGGTACGGAAGAGGCCTCTTAATTCAACATTAGGTGAGCAAGGACTGTAAATAAAGAGAAAGAACCAGTAGATTGTTATATCCTGAAGATTTAGTATGAGCTTTTACATCGCAAGCTGTTATTTTATAGCAAAACGACAGCTTTAATCTTGCATTTTTCTTTTATGCTATTCTAACACTCCCTTAGTTTGTTTTCTCCAATTCCCACAGCACAATGGAAATATCTTGAATAATCTCGACAATTCCAAGCACCAGCCATGTTAAATGCAAGAAGGTTAAGTGATTAAGTCTCGTCATGCATTCGCGTTCGTGTTTGCCGCACATTCCGTACCGTGGAACGGAGCGATAATGGCGTTCGAAAATCGTGGTGTTGTAATTCTAATGTTTTGTATCCCATCCATTGATTGCCTGTTACGAAATGGCTATAATATTTTGTATATTATGCAATGTTATAGCACGTTATCGGACCTTGGTAGGCTAGGCAGCGAATCGCATTTCCTTTACGCGAATTTTGTTTTATTAAACGGTTACTGGAAATCGCCTGTTAAGTAAGGAATTGTGTTAATCATTTACACTTTATTAACATTTCTAGGTTTTACGGAAATTCATCACGTATAGAATTCTACAAATCATCCATGTTAAGATTCTTGGAATCGGTTTCCAGTCTATTTGCGATTGGATATCAATATTTTATACGGAGTAGTCTTCTGACCTGCGCAACCCAATTTCTACGGGATGTCAATATTTGGAAGTTCAGTGTATGCGAGATCAAGAAATACTACAAAACAATGACATCATCAAACGTAAACTTCAAACGAGTTTTAAATCAAGAACGTTACGTTAATCCGCAATACTGCCAACATACTCATACGATACATTGACGTCATGCTGATCGAAAGGCCGCGCGGCCTTGCCTTGCTTTCAAAAGAAAACGCAAGTGAGCGCATTAGTTCTATACCCCACGGTTATACATGGATATTAAAATATTTCTCGTATACGTACGGCAGATTAAGATTTTTAAGAGGCTTTTGTAAAACTGACTAATAACTATGGCAAATGTTAAACTAACCTTGGATAACCGGTTTCCTCTTCTCTACAATTTGTATTTCTGATAACATATTTGGATGGAACTGTCCTTGAGGCCTAGCTTGGCTCCAAGATTAAATGGGGAATTTTGAATCCAACTACTAATCACATCGCTGTCCAAGTGTCGTTGGAGATCCATCCACACATTGGTGTATTGGCTCAAGACACCACATAGGTGCAAATATGGCCAATGTGACGCCGGGGTATAACACGTACAGCCGAACATAGGCCACCCAAAAAACGCTTCAATTAACGGCCATAATCAGCACGCTTGGCTTTTAGCAGACACGAGAACGCTGCTGTTAGCAGCAGAGGACGGATCTTTACGACAAAATCGCTAAGTAGCCTTTACGATACCTACGAGTCTAGAAGGAATGGCCTTCTCTGCTGTTTTTTAACAGACTTTCAAAAAGAGAATGAAGCTCTCAAATCGACGCGTTGTTTCATATTTATTCAGCCATATCGTTGCCAATTGTAAACCAATTTTAATGATTGTTTTTTTGTTTGAAAGAGTATTCTCTCGACGCGGTCCCATTTAAATTTGGTGAAGATCTGATGAAGACCTGTGGAGATAGACAATGGAACTCTTCAATGGATAACAGCAAATCACTCACAATTACTGTAATCGCTCGAAAAACCACAAAAAATTGAAAAATAAAATTACAAAAAAAAGTTTTTATTTTTTTTATTTCTGAAAAAGCACTGATATTCAGTCGCTTCTCATAAGATAGGAAGCCGACAACATACTTGGAAAAGACTAAGCTGATGTTGATCGCTCAAGCGTTCTCATCTCAAAGGAAAAAGATTCTAGGTCACAGATAAGCCTGTATTTTTCGCATGAGCTAGTGAGCCGTTTTACAAGCTTTATATTTAAAACTATCTAGATAACAATCTTCATAGAATGAAGTTATCAAAGAATCTTCCCATGCAAGTTAAGGAAAACATTTACTATGACATAATACCTGACATCAAGCTTGTTATATGGTAATATCTTTTTGTACCCATTCTTCAATCTTGTTTTACTTGTCTTTGGTCATTTTTTTGTAGTTAAGTAGCATGATTTATTAGAATTTTATTCATTTGTGGCGTAGAATAAAAAGTAAAATAAAATAACATCGGTGTAACTTTAATGTTAATTGTTGCAATTTGCAATATTATTATATTTATTTATTCTTCAAACCTCAAGCACGGTAATTATAGACACAATAGATAAGACAATTAAGTGTCGTCCTGGGTCGACGGGCGGTACGCAACCGATTAAGGCAGATTTTTCAACTAACAGATAACTTTTTTTTAACTGAGGTCTTAATTTGTCATTTTGACATAATGCCAAACAAAAGCTGTCAAAACGTCAAAATTATTTCTCAGCTAAAAGTTATCTGACGATTGAAAGATCGGCCATTACACAAATACGGTATTATTACAGTTAAATATCAAAATACTTCTGTTGGTCAATGTTACTGAATACTTGTTAAGGTGTGGACGTCAGAGGGCAGACGCTCCGTGTAAAATAGTAACATTGAGCCGCGTCTGAACATTCTGGAAATGGATTTCAATATATTTCAGACAACACTGTGCGGTAGTCTGATGAAGATGACGAAATAACTCTCTTATTGGTTTACCACAAGCTACAACGACTATTACATCTCTACACAAAAATACGTCACAGGCCATCGCGTAAACAGTTTAAAAAAAGAACATAAAATAAATCACGAATAAAAAATAAAAGCTCAATTTTTTCAACCTTGTATTCAACTGTCAAGTGTCAACTTAACTTTTTAATTCTTATTTTTTAACTTGCTCAAGACAATGCACCGCTTGAGTCATAGACGAGATCGTTGCCCCCGACTCCCGCGCAGGCAACATTACGAGGGATAACTTCCGCCACGCTTACACACTGTTTATTTATTTAACTTTAATATGATTTACGAGTTATCGTCGTACCATAACTTTAACAAATTAATTTTATATGTTTTTTATGGTCTTTTATTTTTTTTATTAAGTTGGTAGTTGGTGTTAAGTTATGGTTCGTTGGGTGGTCTGTAGCTTTTTACATAATAATTATTATAAACAATGATCATAGACAGTCATCTAACTTAAGATCTACCTGCTCTGATTTTGACAAGATAATCAGCCGAAAACTTACTGTACAAAACAAAGCTACTAACTTACATTCTAATTATTATGAATAGACTCTTCATTCGACCTATTAACATTCATTGTTGAAAAAAGGTGTTAAATAGATACAGTTACGAGTCAATGTATTATCTAACATATACTAAGGACAATGCACTGCATATTAATAAAAATACATGTGACATACATAAAACATGTCTTCTGAGTAAACTTACGTTTATGGCGATCACTTCAGGAACATAAGCATGGTTTATACGATGACAGTACAGTAACCCAGTCCAGCGCTGACTTGCTACTGGGCTCGTGTGGACACTAGTTTCAACCCAGTCCAGCGCTAACTTCGCGCTTGCAAGTCAGTCCAGTTGACTAGCCCCCCGTTATATTTTTCGGACCCAGTATCTTCCCTCACAAAAAATCGCTAGCAAACTAACTTACTGACAGATCTCGTTCACATGGACCTAGTGACTGACGCCGAAAACCCAAGTCACTGTCATTGTATAATGAGCCTGATGATGTTAAAGAGCCTCCACGAGTGACGATACTTAAGTACGTCCGGCGCACCGTGGGCATTTAGCTTCGCTACCAACCTTGCTGACTGGCTAATCTTTTCACTACGGCATTACCTATTCTCGTATAGCTCGTGCCGACACGATAGAAGACTGTCATTGTATAAACCAGCCATTAGAACAGTAGTCTCTGACTTTTACCTGAATCTGGATGTACGGCAAGTGGACTAATCTAACCTAGAAAATCGGCTTCCCCTAATAATTGGGTTGCATAGATTAGATGGTAGTCACGCACAACACCAATTGCAGTCTATCGCTAGACTCAATTCAAACAGTTTTTTTTTTTTATTATCCTCTATTTGCATAGGTAATTTTGTTATTGAAATTAATATTACGTTTTTGCCTTGTACAGACTCAATTAATTTATTCACCTGACATTGAGAAATGTGTTGCTGGGGAGTTTATTGCGCCGTTTCTTCTTCACAGCATAAACACTAGGAAGCGGTGAGGGGTGGCAGTTTTTGGGGGCTGTCTTTTTTAACATTGACTTTCAAAAATAACTAAGTAATAATTGTAGTCTATTTTGAATTAATGAGTTTTGAAGTTGAAAACATAAATGCCTCTCCCAAGTAATTGGTAACTACCGGTAGCCGCTCTATGTAAATGGAGTTCGTTTTGTTTAGACTGAAAAGTATCACTTTTTTTTTATTGTACTGCTTTCTGTTAGTCCTTGCGAACCTTTCTACGTAACCGGGCAGTTATTGAGGTGATCTGATGGGTCTCCAGCCAATATACTATAGTATAATACTTAACCTAAGCTAACTACTACACTAACATCATGATTACTAGCAACAAGTAAGGGCGACCCCTAGCGGGACTCGGACCTCAGCTTAAGGCATTGCTGGCGGGAGGTTGGGAGGGAGACAGCTTGATGAGAGCTGAAGTATTGGTGTGAAGAAAAGTGATCCCCAAAAATCAAAATACATAGTTGAAAATAGTTACGATTATTGCACACACGATTATTTTAATTAATACTGGAAGGCTAAAAGACCTTTTTGAATAAATTTATATTTCAATGCAAACAAAAAATAAGGTTTAATGAAACGAAAGCTGGAAGCAATTTAAAATATCAATTTGATTCACTTTTGAACACCAGAAAGTCGTAACATTTTAATATCAACCGCAAATAAAGTTTTGGAAAGGAGAAAGTCCCATCAAAATTGGTTCAGTGATTCTTGAGCCTGCAATTTACCCGCGTGCAAAAGTATTCGTAATAGGTAATAACATATTGTCTACTATTAAAAGAATGTAAAAAACGACTTCAAAAAAACACCGACTTATGAAACTGTGTGTAATTTTATAATATGGTTTTTATTTTTTTCTTTCAGTTTTTTTAAATCGGTTTTCACTTTTTTATGTTTTTTATTTAGGTAATACTTTTTAGTGCCATTAATTACAATTACAGTAGTGTTCTAATTCATGGACCATTACTACAACTAGAAAATCGTCTATATAGGTAATTCATTTTCAAACTAGGTACTAATAATATTGTATAAAAAAAACTACTCAACCAAGGGACCAACTCGAAAAAAATACTCTAATCAGTCCAGAAATCTCGGAGAAAACGGTGAACAGATACATAAAATACATATAAAAAAAGATACCCATGGAATTGACCACTGGAAAAGTTGTCAATTCCATGGGTATCCTTTCGAAGTCGGTTAAACATAAATAGGGCTTTATTACAAAAGATGGTTTAAACCAAAACTAAGGTAAACCAAGGTTTAAAATATATCCATCACTTTCTTATGTCATATAACAAAAAGAGACTATTTTGAAACCTAGGTTTTTCTTAGACCATCTTTTGTAATAAGGGGGAAGTGTCAAAGATTTTAGAACATTTCTGTAACGGAATTCGCAGCACAAGTTAATCGGTGAGTCACAAGTCGACGCAATCTTCAACAATAGTCCTACCACCTAAATACCCATTACGAAACTTAAAATTTCGCAATATTCGCATTCCATTGCATTTCAAAATGTCATTTGTATAAACAGATTGATGGGTTGTAAGGAATTGTCGTGCAGTATCCAAACTAACCATAATGATTGTTTACTAACAACTTGCAGCTATACAGGGGGCTTACTATGACCTCTTAAAGCAGGACAGAAGTTGCCTGGAAGTTGAACAACCCTGCTTTTTTGTACTATGACATCGTTAGAGCAGGCCTGCTACGTTGACGTTTACCTTTTTTTTGTACAGACTTTTCGTACCATGAACAAGCATAACCGTTCAACTTGGTTCAATAGTCGTTCACCTTTAGTACTGTCATGGTACGATTTTAAGCGATTCAGAAGCAGGCCTGCTTTTGAACGGAAGTTGACTGGCTGGCATTTGAGCGTTTTCATAAGAGGTCATGGTAAGCCCCCAGTTAGCGTCAAATATATTTTCGTTCATAATTAGCTAAACAACTAAAGAAATTAAACTGTATGTATCTCAATGCGATAAAATTCTCGTAAGAATGACTGTTGTCGTGTACTGTGTTCGTTCTGAAATACTCCTTGTTTCATTGAAATATAGTTTAATTTTCTTAGTTGTTAAGATCATTTTGAACAGTCTGCTCATCCCGATATATTTGACGCTGACTGTACATTCACGTAAACCCTGTTTCCTTAGGTTATAAACTGGTAAAGGCTGAAGAAACATAAACAATTTAGTTCATGAGCATGCGTATGAGTTCCTTGAGTAAATGCAGGAAAGCGTTGCGTTAGTCAATCTGATGACGTGCTTACAATACATCGCAGTACGAAGAATGTCGTCGAATGGCTTTGAAAACTTGACTTTAAGTTATTTGTCCAAATTTTTTGATTCTCCATTTAATAACTGTAGTTAGTTAACAACATTCCCAAAAGGGCAGAGGCAAAAAGCAGAAAGCAAAAAGCAGAGGTGTATATCGTATCGTATACCCTCATTTCGGCGTTGTTTAAATCCTATGTAATAAGGGGCAAGCCTATTGCCATCAACCGCGCACAAATTCAGACTCCAGGCTGCTACTTAGAAACTCTACACGGAAAAACTCAATAACACTGCCCGACAAGGAGATCGAACCCTCACGCTCAGCAGTCGCGCTTGCGACCACTAGACCAATGAGACTGTCAAACTTAGTCAGTAAGTTGGTCGATAACTGACAAAATAATCTTATGGCAATTAGGCTCTCTGACTTTGTAGAAAGCTTAAAAGTGTGCCAATACATATAGTTACTTATTACCTAGGTCATAGTCCATTTTATTTAATAACTTAGAACGTCATATTTTCTTTTCAGTCCTCAATAACTACTTCGGTAGCACAAACAACTACCAAAAATACTTTAATAACTTTCTCTCAAAACGATTTGACACAGACACAGGTAATGCTGATAAATCTTTAATTTTCACGAAACAAGAAAAAAAATACACATCAAAAGTATCCCAGAATGCTAAAAATAAAATAAAAAGTATCGACAAACCGCAATCTTCGTGATTCAGTGGCCACCGTAACGTCGCCATTTCTGTTGCGCGCGCCATTTTTCCCGCGCGAAAGTTTGACAGGTGAGTCACGGTATCATGTTTGACATTCGCTAGGGTTACCACTACAAGTTATCAATATAGTTGCAGATTGTCTGTGAGTGGTCGGGTAAACTTAACACACTTTACTTAGGTTTCTTCGAAAAAGGTTTTTAGTCAACGGTCTACAGCAATCTTCTCTTCCACGGGAAAAGAGGACTGATGACGCTGTGCTCATCACCATTTGGAGACATTCTAACTACCACGTTGTATTGTATGGTTTTTATAGACTTCTAGGGCGTTGTCACGACATTGTCGGTTAGTCAGTGCATAACATGCGAGATTGACGTTAAGAAAAGCTTGAAAATGTGCAATTTTCCGGATTTAATAATTAATACGAGGAAAGTATTGGTTTCAGTTTAATAAAAATACGTATGTATTGATAACCAAAGCACTCGTCGTTGGTATCGCCTGAATTACGTTCTAGGAAGTTTGAAGATAAGATTAGTAAAATATTTCTTCAAGTCTATCTTTGTATGAGAGACAAACGTAACATCACAACTATCAGCTGCTATCACACTTCAATGAGGCAGTCGGATAATCGGGTTGTCTCAGAAACCAACAGATAGTCTTATAACTACTTCAGAGTCTAAATTATGTTACCTTTTTAACTAGTTGTTGTCTACGTTACACTCTACATAACTTTAAACAATGACTGCACGCCCTACATTGGGAGGCGCCTAGAGAATAAAAATTAATGTCACAATCAAACATTATCCTAGTTTCGACGCATTTATTAAGCTCCAGTGCGCATAATGTTCACAGAATAACCTGAATTATTATAATTATGACGTAACAGAAGATTTGCAGGTGACACAGCACTTCCTTGCCGCTACACGTGAAAAAACATTGTTATCTTATGCTACTTTGAGTGACGTTTTGATAAGAGTAAAGCGCATTATTGTTAACCGCGCTGGTGAATATTTAACGCTTTCTTCGCATGCTAATAATAAGGCTTTAAGACTGTAATAAAAACGCAAGATCGCCGTGAATATCGCTTATCATTTTCCGACATCAGTAATAATTTTTAATTAATATAAAAATTATCACACAAGATTTTCAAAAGAAATGTTTTTTTTTTAGCATAATGGAAATTATCTTCGTGAAAAGGTAATTCTTAATCATTGCACTTATTGTGCTTAATTATTCAAATTGAGGTGTCTGAGTTTTCTGGTTATTTATGTTAAAAGGTGACGCTACGACATGGCATAGCAAATCGACAAATAACATGCCCGTCAAATTATGCATTGTCAACCCTAATCCATAAAACTCATACCTTTTTTTTTTTCGAAGTGAAGACGTCGTCACAATTCTATACAGCCAGCCCATTGTTTCAATGCTATCACTCGATTTGCATAGCTGTAATTACGTTACTATGAAACTAATTCTTATTCCGAGTAAGCTTGATAATGTAGCATGTAATTACATTCTTAATTGTTTTTTATTACAACATTTTTCATTTTGTTATGGTTTAGTGTAATTAGTTGATGACATTATTTTATATTAATCGACTAATGAGTTTTTGTTGAAACCGTTACTCGAGAGCAGATAAGGCAAGTTTTATGTAATCCAAACTACAATATAAATAAATAACGATACCATAAATAATAGTCGTTACGGCCAATGGCTTAATAGCCAAGAGCCTCGACCAACATCTGATGCGGCTCTCGTTAGGCAGCTGGATCAAGGGCTTGGTATAGAAAGCAGTACTGCTAGACACGGCGCGTATTGTCAGGAAGTTCCTCTCTCTGAGGGCCTGACCACTGGCAGCTTGGACCCTGTTCCCGATACAGGAGGGTAATTTTTTTTAAACTTTTTAAATCAAGTTTTAAAAGAAATTTCGAGAATTCGAAAATCTTTCGACTGTGAAAACGTTAATCAAGCGTTGTGTTACTATTTACTGAAACTAATCCAAAATAAGTGGTTCACTTCACTATTCCAAAACGTTATTCAAAGACTCTAGTATCCGTATTTAGCTACACTTCAAAACTCATTACACTATTTGAGTGTAAAATATCCATGTAAGTAGTTGGTAAATGAATGTCTAAAACACCGTAGCTTTTCCGTCTGCAGCTATCGATTCGCACTCTATATTTTTGGACATAGAACTCTCGCAAAAATATTGGCTGTTTGCAACCACGCTGTCATGAGCTTAGAATAAGTACTAAAGGTCATGAGAATAAGGAAGCAAACGAAAACAGATGACAGCATCACCGTAAGTACTCATTACAACCAATCACAACGAGTTAAATTGAAATTTTAGCCAATGACATTACTTTGGTAGGTCTGTACGATATTGGCGCCAAAATACTTAGTTCCCTACCTAACCTAACGTACTTGCGACCTCTTCTCGCACCAATGACTCTTCTGAATGGCAAGTGAAATGGTTATCCCATTATCTTCTTGTTCTTCATTTTATACAAGTAAATTACAGTACAAAAGTACAATTTAGCGAAGCAAACCTTTGAGTGATAGAGAGAGACAAAATATGCCAAATAATTAATTCTGCCAAAAATTGGAACGACGAATCATCATGGAGATTCACATCGCGATCTATGAGTCAACATCTCCTGAGGATGCCTCGTGGAGGAGCGAAACACGTGTCGTATCGTTTTGGGTTGCATGTTGCATTTTAATCACACCTTGCACGTGCATAATATTTGTGCGGGATGGTTGTGCTGCTACTGTATCTAAGCTAGCGATCTAGTTTGGAGGAATTAAAGTTAAATATTGTATTTGCATATATGTCATGGATTTCCGCAAAGTAACGCCTGATTGCATTATTTATGATAGAGAGACATTGATAATACGGCTGAGGGCAAACTCTCTTCATCTTATTTTTTCTTCAGAGTTTCTTTGGGTAGAAACAATGTAGACTGTGTTCAAATGAGGTTGTTAAAAAAAAACTTGTTTTAGAGGAGAGCCTTCTACGATTACATTGTTGAAGAAAAATGGCGCAAAAATGCAAAAGCAATAGCAAATGACATTTTGTAATGCCACTTCGTAATTCTTGCCGATATGAATGTGTTTTATTCGTAAAAAAATTGGGATATTTTCAATTCCGCTTTCTCCATATTTAGTTTGAGCATTTTGGATTGTGTGTCATGTAAAAACAACATCAAAAAGCTACCTACCTACCTAAATATAACGTCAAAGTCGCCTACATAATCCAGTGAATCGCAGTTACAATTTTAGTAACATTCACATCACTAGTCGCAAAACTCGCCTAACGACAGCTGAGACTCGACTATTAATATCTAACGACACAGAAATACAAAGCTTCCTTGTTTAGTCACGAATTAAAACAAAATGTATAAGTACCCGTGTCGACTCTTGTTACTAAATTTAACTAATCGCTTGGGAAATAATTATGCTTGTCAGTCCGGTGTCGCACGCCATATTTTATTTCTGTAAGGAGCTTACTAGGGATTGTGATAGATGGCGTTTTTTTTACTTACATAAATAGTTTTTTCTTAACATCCTGTACATCTATGAGCTGTAAATTAACGAAGCAAGTGGGCTTTGCATACATTTCACTAATTAGTATTCGTCAAAAATTTATACATCAAACGAGTGACCAGGGGGCTTACTATGACCTCTTAAAGCAGGGCAGAAGTTGCCTGGAAGTTGAACTGCCCTGCTTTTTTGTACTATGTCATCGTTAGAGCAGGCCTGCGGCAGGCCTGCTACGTTGACGTTTACGAAATCCGTTCACCTTTTTTTTGTATAGACTTTTCGTACCATGAACAAACATTACCGTTCAACTTGGTTCAATAGTCGTTCACCTTTAGTACTGTCATGGTACGATTTTTAGAGATTCAGAAGCAGGCCTGCTTTTGAACGGAAGTTGACTGGCTGGCATTTGAACGTTTTCTTATGAGGTCGTGGTAAGCCCCCAGACAGTAGGACACGAAAATCGGGTTATGAACCATTCTATAAATTCATATATTATAATAGACCAGAGGTCGCCCGCGCGTATTCCGCCTTTTTGAAGACTATGTCCATCTCCGGGTTCCAGACCATCTTTGTACCAAGTTTCATCTAAATCGGTTCAGTAGTTTGGTCGTGATGAGGTAACAGACAGACAGTTGCTTTTGCATTTATAATATAAGATTAGAAAGGATGCCAGCATTAATACTATATTTTAAATTATTACATGCATTTAAATTTTCGTAACGGATCGAACTGTTAAAAAGAAGTTATTAAATAAAACGATGTCATAGTACGAAATAACAAGTCAATTACTTAACAGCGCTAAGAGCGGTTATGGACTGCATCTGATCCGAATCCGAGAAAATACGTTCCGAAGTCATAGAACTATTTGTATGGTAGTTTACACACTGGATCCGACTTCCTTCATCCGATTTCTCTCCGTGATCCGTGAGTTTCCAATTCGGAAGAAATATTGACGGACCGAAGTAGCCGTAGTACTGGGGCCCAAATCTCCTAAAATAAATCTTGATAAATCACAACCGAACCAAGGCCGAACCGTTCATTCAGACAGTTCTCAATTTCAAAAGCAGTCGAATTGTTTGACACAAAAACAAAATCAATAATTTTGAAAGTTTTCGAAAACAAAAACTGACTGACGGTTGTGGTTCGATTGCGTTCGGCAACAATTTATCTTAGGAGAATTGGGCCCCTGTTTGTATGAACGCTTTCGCATTACCTCGGATTCAAATCGGACGCCAAATGGATATGCCAAAGATGGCCCCAGAATTGTTTGAATTTGGATCAGAGATCGGATAAGTGCGTAAGCGATATCCGAATTCGGTCCGAGTTTTTTAGACTCTATATTCGTATTTTCACGTATTCGGATCGAATGCAGTGCGCAAAGCAATATCCGAATTCGGTTCGAGTTTTTTAGACTCTAGATTCGTATTTTCACGGATCCGGATCGGATGCAGTGCATAATCGCTGTAAATCTTCAATAAATCTTATTGGTAATAAGGCTTTATTTTTATTATATAGAGTATAAACGAATTCGTGTAATTTCTTAAAACCACACGATCTATTACTGGTATAGATTAACCCAGCACGGGATTTAGCTTGATTAGAAATTTAAAAAAAACATTTTCTTGCGGTTGTGTTAAGTAATCGTGTCTAAACCACACAAAAAAATTTTTTTGTGTTTTTTTTTGACCTTGCATTTCTATATCTTGCTAGCACGGCGACACAGCTGGCGAGCATGACTAGGGCGATATCGCTCCGTGCAATCAGGTAACTTGAGGCGCTAAAACGACTCAGAAACAGAAAATTAGAACGTAGATCATCATCATCTGCCTAGCCTTTTCCCAACTATGTTGGGGTCGGCTTCCAGTCGAACCGGATGCAGCTGAATATCAGTATTTTACATGGAGCGACTGCCTATCAGACCTCCACAACCCAGTAACTGGGTAATACGATACTCTTGGTAAGACTGGTTGTCAGACTTTCTGGCTTCTGACCAACAGTAACGACTGTCAAAGATCTACAAATGACAGCCGGGACCAACGGCTTTACGTGCTTTCCGAGGCACGGAGGAAACTCGCTATGGTAAATGGTCACCCATCCACAGACCAACCTCGGCAAGCGTGGCTTAACCCGGAAGATCGGTCTATGCGGCTGTAATTATTTAGCCACGAGCTCCTCCAAAATTAGAACGTAGATATGAAAACAAAAATGCTGAATATAAAAAAAATGTGCTAGGTCAGGTGTGAGTTCGATTACACCCTGTCTGTATAAATACTGCAACGTTCAAAATATTTTTTTGAACTATTAGACTTTGCATCAACACTACGGAAGACTTGTTATTAAAACATTACTTCAAATTGTATATTTTTCAAGGATTCTCACGAATGGAACACGACACGCGCATACAATAATATTTACGGTCTCTAAGTCATAATACAAGACTTCAGTCGTTAACTAAATGCGTAAAGTCTACTTAAAATCACGTACGTTGGCACTCCTCATCTTTTCCCTAGTACATTGGGCTCGGCTTCCTACAGCAGAGCATATTTCATTCTGAGCGAAGTTTAGTCTTATTTTTCTTAGCAATCTAACTATACTCTATAAAATATATACCAGCTTAGTTTTAGTACCTATATACTAAACCTGAAACTAGTTTGTTCAGAATCACCAGGAGAATCGATTGACATATTAAATACAAAAAAAAAATGATTTTTCTTAAATTTCAATTTTATTTCAGTATGTTCTACCCTTAACAGTTGACGGGAATAGACACCTTGAGGCTTGAGATGGTCCGCTCGGTCAGTTTCCGTGTATTAGACAACCCCTGCATAGCACATCTCAGGCATTTCACACTTTACTAGGGAACTTAACGCGACATAAACTACGGTGTAACTTGGAGATTTATTAAAAAAAACACATATTCAGGCAGTTCTGATGAAAATCTTGTTGGGGTGTCTCGGTTTTTGTATTACTAAAAATAACGTTGTATAAGTAGTATTGGCAACATTGGAAAAAGGTATAGCACAGGTTAAAAAGAGCGGCACGCGCATGCGCTCCAGGGTAGTAAGTAAGTAAAAAACCGCCATTGAGGAACGTCTGATATTTTTGATATTTTTCCTTTTTATGTTTAAACTTTGTTGTGATAACTTAATAACTGATTGTGATTTATTATCTATCTTTATAAAAAGTACCTTTAGTTCAAGGTATACCTACAAAAATACAAGAATAGATAAATGTTATTCGCAAAAAACACACATTATCCTCCGACAGCATGATAAGGTGCAGCTAGTCCGGTTTTTTGAAAACGTAAATAACTAACCTACTAAAATTTCTCTAAGACGTACGTCTTGTTAACATCTTTTCAGTTCTTATTCTTTATTTTCTACATCCTCTTGTTTCCATCATTTTAGTTGGCTGTAGAAGCACTCGGGTTTTTTGATTTTTTAAATTTAGTACCTCTTTGGTAATGAACGTAATAACAAGGCTGTACTCAGGTTGTACAAAAAAAAAAATTTATTTAATTATGCAAGCAAGCAAAACATTCAGAGTGGAACAAACTGGAAAGCACGTGATTTCACTCAACTCAGTACTATAATTATATCTAATCTGGTATTTACTAAGCGCGACGTATGTCTTGCTACTGTTTACCTACTCCAAAACTCCTGGACGAAACTATAAAGTGCGAACAATAGGGTATTCATTTCATCACTTCCAGCATTTGGTTTCAGTTGGCGAGGTGAGCAATAGTACGAAAGCACTTGTTTTTTTTTAATTTTTTAAACACATTTGTTTCTCGATTTTAAGTTAAAAGCTTTGGTTTTTTTTTATTTCTCTCCTGTCAAAGTTGTGTTGCTAGCATTTTGCAATATACCGTAGGGCCCGTCGAAACAATCGTGTTGGATACAGCTCGACATTGGATACAGCTCGACTTACAAGCTAACAGAACTATTTTTTTTAATCTGAGAAGAGCCTTGTGCCCAGCAGTGGAACAGTAATAGGCTGATAATAATGATGACGATGAAGACTATTCAAAATTCAACCAGAGTTTTTTTTAAGTTTATAGGTATTTTATCCTGTTTCAGACTCTTTTTGCAGGAACTGTAGGTAATTATGTTAAAATGATAAAAACTTACTAGAAATATTAATGTTATTTATAAATACGAGAGGAAATGTTGTCCTCAATAAACATTGTTATAGTCGTGATAACTAACGAACTTTGATACAATGCATTATTTATTCGTATTCTCACATCTGGTGTTTATAACTTTGCTTTTAATTCAATGTTGCCATTGCTAAAATAGATAAGTAATATGCCTTATCTTCTGTTCGTAAACTTGGATATGAAGGTAGCGGTTCTTTGTCCAGCATTGGGATGCGGCGATAATCTGTCTATTCGTTTTTTTCAAACGAATTTTCTGGAGATTAATTTTAACAATAAAGAGGTTAGGCATTTTTTTGATAAAGACGGTTACTTGTAGTTCTGGCCAAATTAATAATGTAGATGTTTGCTACTATTCCTAGTTCAGCTCGCGAACTATCAGATGCAATCCCAAAGGAAATTCCTCATATTTCAGAGTAAAGGAAAGTGTATTACTCTTCTTTCGCCTAATATTATACGATCCATTGCTTCGTTTAAATAACAAATAAGCATTCGATGTCTGAATTCATACGTTTCAAATTAAGAATTCATAAAGTTGCCAGTTCAGAATTTTATAACTAAGTAGCAACATTATCGTTCACGCATAAAATAACTTTATTTCTATGCTGTAAAACTTAATCGATCGTAATCTATTAAAATGTAGAACCATCTGTTGTTTTATATTTATTAGTTGATCGAACATAACGCCTTTTCATTGTCTTAATTTGTATTTTTATGGTTCTCGCTTCCAATGGCCCATAGTCAAATGACTATAGTTTTGACAGCACAAACCAAAATGGACGCCAAAAATGGCGCGAAACGGCCTTGTTTATACAGAAACTATTAAATTAAATTAACTATCGTTTTATTGTACGACTCTATTTTATTTTTAAGGCCGTTATAGATTCTATTTTTGGAAAATTAAGCTACTTCCCAATCAGAGTATATTACGTTTACGATAGTTGATAAATATGGTCTTAGAACCTTTTACGTGTTTATTAGACTATGCCACTTTATGCAATAGTAATAAAAATGATTTTTATAGACTAGTCTTTCATTCCCAAAAAGGTTTAGCTCATCTTGCCATGAATTATCTGAATCTGGTATGAAATTATTTAGCCTACCTTAACAGGGTTATTGGTCACGATCCCGTGACAGGATTGTAGGACATGTTATCCGCTATCTAATAACCCAGTAACGCTTTGTGCAAAAGTGAACCATTTCGTGATAAGATTTCAAAGTTGCCATGCCAGCTCCTTCCTTAAAATATTTCCTTCTATGATCGCCAAACTGCTAATCGCAATGATTGTAAAATTTGTAACATTGTTCCCGAGAATCCATGGTATGTATATTAGTTTGAATCTTTGAGTGCCCGTTTCGTTGTAGAGTAGGTGATATTAACAAAAAGTTTTTCGCAAATAAAATCACTTTATGAGTTTTTAATGGAGTCGTCACATAATATAACATCAAGCCTGTATTCCTCGAAGGATAGGGCAGAGGTGTATAGTACACACGGCTACACATCAAGCTATACATTTCCAGTTTAAACTGACCTCTCACTGTAAGGAAATCCTATACAATGCGAGATCAACTTATACTGGATATGTGTAGCTTGATCTGTAGCCGTGCGTACACTCTCATTTCGCCGTCGTGTTTAACTCCCATATAGGGGGCGAGCCGATTGCCATCAACTGGCCACAAATCCAGATTCCAGGCGACTACTGACTTAATGCCTAAGGCATTAAGTCCGCCTCTGTACTATTTTTGTGCATAAAGAATAAAATAAATAAATAAATACTGAGAAATTCCATAGTGAAAAAAAGCGATAGTTCTTTGCTCAACCAGGGGATCGAACCCAGGACCTCTGGCTCAGCAGTCGCATTTACGACCACTAGACCAAAGAGCCAGGCTAATCTTAGTCTATAAGGAGTTAAAATATATCCAGCGCACCCTATGCAGTCAGTCCCGCTACCAGCCTTGCTAACTATCTAGTCTTTCCACCACAGCATGAGCTATCCTCAAATACCTCGTGCGGACACGAGAGAAGAAGTCTTCTACGTCGTCCTTCACATACGCAATGCCACATCAACTACACATGCACACAAAACATCGTAATTTCAAAACATAAACAGTCTAAAATCAGCACGCAACCTTGATTACAAAAATAGATGAAACTACGTTGAAATCGAACAAGATTTTATTAGAGAACAGTACAGACGTCAATGTTGAACTTCATACGTTTCACTCTTGACCGTTAATCGGGAAGGATAGCACGAGGATAATATAATATGTCCTTAGGAGTAGGGACCTAGAATAAAATGTAGTGTTAGTAATCAAATAAACTATCTACGATTAAGTTAGGTTAGCAGTCGGTGGTGACCTCTCGCTTCCGGCCGTGGTTCTGTCCATGGTCGGGAGCGAGAGAGCGTGGGAAGCCGTCGCCTCCTTTTGCGAGGAGGTGATGGCGACCAAGGAGGGAAGGGAGAGTGTGAGATAGGCGACAGCCACTCTCCCTTCCCGCGCCAAACGCACCGGGCGCCGGAGGGCGCGCATCTTCCTTCGGGCATCCTAGTGTGTGGCCTGTGGATGGCGGGTTAGGGGACCCGTCGCCCCATCTGTAAAAGGGGGCCTACTCCCTCAGTCCGTCAACAAAGTTAGTCACCCGTCCAAAAATAGTTCGAAACGTAGGAGTGAACAAAACAAGTGTCAAGTTCAACTTTTTGGACGGGCAAAAACACATCGGTAGTAGGGACAACTGTCAAATCGTGTTGTCATTCATTCTTAGTTCGGGTCCCGAATTAATCATATGTCCGTAGGTGATAGGGAGTAGGAAGCGCTCCTAACTAAGGCCGAAACCACGGACTTCGTGTTTAGGGAGTAGATCCCCAGGCCCGAGAAGGCGGTGCGACGTGTTCCGCGCCCGCTTCTCACGAGAACGTGGGGCAAGGCCCCACAGAAGGAGAGGCCCGCCGCTTATAGAAGGTCCTTACGGACCGCTCCTACGTAACCGGGCAGTTAATGAGGAGATCTGAAGGGTCTCCAGCAATGGTGAAGAAGTGATATACTTAACCTAAGCTAACTACTTATACTACACTAACATCATGACTACTAGCAACAACAGCACAAAGGGCGAGCCCTGGTAGGGCTCGGGCCTCGGCTTAGGGCGTTCCTGGCAGCGGGTTAGGGGAGAGACAGCTTGATGAGGGCTCCCTACCCCGTAAAAAAACAGGATAGAAACTACTGTGTGTAAATACATCAGTCAGTTTTGCGGGAACCAGTAAAAAGCAGTTCCTACAGAACTAGATGTCCGTGGGAACGGGCGGTAGCCAGGTGTCGACATTTGAAGCCGGTTCTAATTACCAAAGAATCAACATAAATATGCTTATTGTTATTTCCCGGAATAATGTATTAAGTAGTATCGTCAAATAGCGTATTTATATTTATTATAATGATACAAAGAACTTGATCCAATGGCATTGTTATTACAGAAAATGTCACGCTTTTGTACGCTATTATTTATTTTATATATTATATTAAATATATATTATATTATATATTTTATACCGAACATTTCCATTTTGAGTTAAATTTCGTTTTATATTCGTAATCATAACTGCAAATTGACTGTAAATCCAGTCGCAATTGCAATCTATGCAGCCACCAAATGCAGCTTGAAGGCATTTAAGCGTCTGTGGACAAATGGCAATCGATGATCGCCAGAGAATAGATACGTCAATTAAATGTATGGAAATGATATAACAGATCGTTTGACCGGAAGCTTATGTCAATCCAGTACATCTCATTGTCGTTTCTATTCTCTAGTGATCACCAGGGAGCGGAATCTTATGGCAAAACAATTGAAAGGTGATAGAGACGGCTCATTATTTTTTATCGAGTATTCAAGCTATCGATACTTTTTAACTGCTGAGAATACTGACCGACGGACGTACATATTAGCCATCTTTTAGAAACACAAAATAATAGATCAACACGAAATGTCAAATTGAAATAGATTTGACGTAATTAATTTTCATTTTGATTACCGTTATATAGTACCGTAATCAAAAGATATCAAGTATCATAATAGTGTCTATAGGGTAAACTTACCGAGTCGTGGCAGTTATCAGATTTTTTTGATAGATAAGACAATGTTTTATTTATGTGTCATTAAAGATTAATAATGTGTAAAGAATAAAAATTAAAAGTATTTGTTAAGTTAATTAAGCAATAAAGTTCCAAACTAAAAAGTATCGATAGGTTGAATACGCGATAAAAAATAATGACCCGCCTCTATCACCTTTCAATTGTTTTGCCATGAGATTCCGCTCCCTGGTGATCATCTATTGCCATTTGGTCAGGGATAGAAAACATTTGAAGTCCGTGTGCCAATTTTATTTAAGATACCATGCCAACAAAATTATGGACTGCATTTAATAAACCACCCAAAAATTTACGTCATCTTAATTTGTTACACGTGTCGACTTAAAATATTTATGTTCATTAATAAAATCATCATATTTATATAATCCTGTCTGGACTTTAAAAGAGACGTTGAACTCTGATTTTGTTACAGCATTTCTTGTCAGAGATAGAAAGGAAATTCCGTCGCGATCTAGTCTTAAAAAAAACATAAAATTGACAAGTCTGTAACAGTTTTATTTACAGAAATAAAAACCATTTATCATCATCTGAAGAGTCAAATTACACTACAGTAAAATTGTTGACACATTTGAAATTTAGAACACTATTCGATCCCGTGACGACAAAATTCTGTGGCATATCGACTACAGAACGTTTGAAAAGTTCGGCCAATCCTGAGCGATGTTATCAATTAATCATGCGCCAACATGTTGGTGCATCATTAATTGATCTATTTGATCGATAGCAAATATTATTTCGTTCAAATAAAAACGATAATGATGGCTAAGAATTGATGTTGCATAGCAAATAAACAGCAACCTTTAAAAACAGTCGTCCAAGTTAAAAAAACAAGTTTGTTTGAAAATAAAACTGAAAATTATGTGCGTATTTTTGTTTTTTCGTTTTTTTTTCATAAATTTTGTTCACCGTTTCACCCATTTTCGTCTCTGCACATTATCCAAGACACACTATATATTTTCAAACTTTTCATACAAAACTAAGTATATTACATATAAAAGTAAAACTCACCGGTGTTCTCCTAAATAGCATCGTGCCAACGGGACTCGGTATCTTGCTGGGCGTCCCTGTATGCGGGCTGCGAGCTGTCAACAAAAAAATAACTGTTACAACGATAACAACAAATGATTTACACTGTTCAAATGTTGAATAGGAAAGTTGGTTGGTGTGTTTTCAGGAAACATGTTTTGTACAAGACATTTAACAATCTGAGGAGAATAAAAATTTTAAACACCTCCGACATTAAAATGGCTGAGTTACTTGATGGCATTTGACCCTACAGGCACCCGATGGTAAGCGCAGATAGGGTATAAGATGGAGCACACGAATTCAAATAAGAGAGATATAGAGGTATTATAATATACCTAATAATAATAATTTTATTTTCAGGCAACTGAAGCCCATAGAAAAAATACACAAAATAATCTTTATAATAAACTAATACATATTAAAAAACCTTATTAACTAAACACGTAGCGTTGTCGGCGGCGTCGTATTTCGCTGCGTGGTGTCGCGTAACCGACCTCGGAAACGTCGATATACGACACCCTTCGGCCACAGTAGATAAATATACAGTAGGTTATCTAAGGCCGCCCGCCGAGTTATTAGCCTACTCTTGCGTTGATACCCAGGGTTGTCGTCAAAAGTCGTTATATTTACAAAATGAAACCATATCAAAAATAACTGTTGCATTTAGTATAATACACATCACCTTACAATAATAAACAAAAAGAACAGACCTCTTAACACATTTTTTTCATACGATAAGCGAAACAAAAACAAGTGTCAAGTGGCCGACCCGAACGCCGGCCAAAAAAATGCGATGTACACACAAGTATACAGCGTGTCCCAGAAAGTAGTGTCAAGCGGAAGTCCAGAGATAGAACATCCTTTGAGGTACCCAAATCACCCCCATGTATGTTCCGCGATTTTTTGTAGTTTTCGAGTTATGAATATTTTTCATGTTTTTTAATCAAACTCTGACTATAACAACATTTTTGATCATAGTGACGTGAAAAGTTGAGATATATGAGTCATTTTTTTTTATAAATTAGCTGATTAGTAATCCTATCGAATGTATAAACATTTGTAACCATAGATGTAACGGATGCGTTACAAAAAAATATGGAATTGTCATAAAGTTAAATTCCTGCATGTTTCCTAAATCTTTGTGGGTAATTTAAAAATAAATCTCCCTAAACTTTTTTTGTCAGATGTATTTTAAAAACTTATCCATTTTATCAGCTATTTACCCTGTTAATTTCATCGAGCTATCTTTACGACATCACAATAAAAATTTCATTCAAAGCATACAATATCGAAAATTCCAGCTGTAAAAGGGTGAATAAAAAATTGATTAAAACTAACTAATAACGTCTTTTTAGTAACCTTCGACGCAAAAAGAGGGCTGGTATAAGTTTAACGTGTGTGTCTGTGTGTCTGTCTGTGGCATCGTAGCTCCTAAACGGATTTTAATTTAGTTTTTTCTTTTGTTTGAAAGGTGTCTTTATCGAGAGTGTTCTTAGCTATGATTCAAGAAAATCTGTTCAGCCGTTTGAAGATCATCAGCTCTTTTCTGGTTGTTGAAGGGATATGAGCAACTTCTACTGGTCTGATCGATTCGAAATTTACTATCCTGTGACTTCAATGATATTACAATAACATGGTAACCTTGACCTGATACTCAAGCATCATCTGAAACAGCATGATACCCAACTTACAGTAGAGGTATTGTGTGCCTATTGATTCTTTAAGTTTATGATAAGTTGTAATGACCTCCTTCTTGTCACATGTCATCAATATCATTGAAGTCACAGGATAGTAAATTTCGAAACGATCAGATCAGTAGAAGTTGCTCATATCCCTTCAACAACCAGAAAAGAGCTGATGATCTTCAAACGGCTGAACAGATTTTCTTGAATCATAGCTAAGAATAATAATAAAAGCTTTTATTTCCCTTTTATAAATACAGTAAAAACATGTGTATTGATTAGGTAGAATGTTTGTAGTTCTGTGATTCTATTTTTATTTATTTGTGTTAATTTTCTTTCTCCTTTTCGTCTATATAAGGGCCGCCAGTGGCTAAGAATACTCTCGATAAAGTCACCTTTCAAACAAAAGAAAAAACTAAATTAAAATCCGTTTAGGAGCTACGATGCCACAGACAGACACACAGACACACACGTTAAACTTATACCACCCCTCTTTTTGCGTCGAAGGTTACTAAAAAAGACGTTATTAGTTAGTTTTAATCAATTTTTTATTCACCCTTTTACAGCTGGAATTTTCGATATTGTATGCTTTGAATGAAATTTTTATTGTGATGTCGTAAAGATAGCTCGATGAAATTTACAGGGTAAATAGCTGATAAAATGGATAAGTTTTTAAAATACATTTGACAAAAAAAGTTTAGGGAGATTTATTTTTAAATCACCCACAAAGATTTAGGAAACATGCAGGATTTTAACTTCATGACAATTCAATGTTTTTTTGTAACGCATCCGTTACATCTATGGTTACAAATGTTTATGCATTCAATAGGGTCACTAATCAGCTAATTTAGAAAAAAAAAAGTACTCATGTATCTCAACTATTCACGTCACTATGATCAAAAATGTCGTTATAGTCAGAGTTTGATTAAAAAACATGAAAAACATTCATAACTCGAAAACTAAAAAAAATCGCGGAACATACATGGGGGTGATTTGGGTACCTCAAAGGATGTTCTACCTCTGGACTTCCGCTTGACACTACTTTCTGGGACACGCTGTATAAGTCGATCGTCAGACTACCGGAACCATATTTGGGTTGAACAACACATCAGACAATAGAAAACATAATAATTTCAAAAGTAATTAATTTGCAATATTAATTATTGTGAAATTGTCCTTATTACAACTATACCTACGCGAAAAATATGTTTACCAAAACGATGTTTCGTACTCAATCCTCTATTTTATAGTAAAACTAGACTTCTTAAAATAAACTTTAGCTCTAAACATAGTATTCAGAAAAATGCGACTCGGCTACGCTCTTAATAAAGCAAATAAACTGTGAAATAAACAATACAATACCATATTTTCTAATAATATTTAAGTATAAGTAGGTACTTACATTTCTGGTTGAGTAGGAAGTATGAAGAATGATAAGTCCGGGTTTGCGAAATCATTATTGAGGCACCCGAAAACACTACAATATTTTTTTCCCCTTTTTGAAGTCATGATACTCGTAATTTACGACAAGTGTCCGCCGCCCGCGCCGGCGAGAGTTGACGAACGCAAGCGGTCATGTAGCGTACGCGCGTGCTCACAGTCGCGCTGCACAGCCCGCACTGCCGCCACCTTATTCCCCCATATATTATGCTAGCGTGTGCGTGAAATCGCGTGCCGACATGGCGCGCGGCGCGCACGCACACATTCAAACCGAGAGCGGCACGTTTGTATGAAGATGTTTTACTGTATATTTATCTACTGTGCTTCGGCCAAAAGTCCTCTTTTAAGAAGGTCTATACCTGGTGGGTTGGTACCCGTACCACGAACGACTTAAAGTTGGTGTTGTGGCGCGATTCCAACCTTTCGACCCTCAGAGTCCAGTTGGTCTTCACTCTTAAATACTCCACGACTTCTTCAACCTTCGTGGAGTGATGCAGACGCGAAATGTACAGCTGCGTCGTAGGCACAGCAGGACGCAGCAGCATGTTGGGTCCACTCGGTGCGGTACCGCACTGATTACGGGAAGAGGGCTTCTTCTTCTTTTCCACTTTAGTGAAACCCTCTTCATCAACTTGGCCCGTTTTTGGTAATGAGCTACGGACCGCAGACAGGGCAGGTTGAGCACCCTTTTTCATTCCCCTGTACCCCTCTGGCTCTCACATACACACGACGGAGACCCCTCCTTGCTCAGAGAGCGCCTCCCCTCGTATCATACAAATACCTATGACAGCCGTTACGTGCAACCAGAAGCCTGGAAACCTGACAACCGGTCTAACCTTAGGATATCAACATTTCCTAGTAACTGGGTTGCGAAGAACTGATGGTAATCGCTCCATATAAAATACTGGTATTCAGCCGTATCTGGTTAGACTGGAAGATGACCCAAGGCTACGCAGAACATTTGGTTTGACTCTCACTTGACACCTATTCAGGTCTATACAATACAGGTCTCCGTTTATTCTGCGAGACGTTTACTCTGAGCTGCGCTTTGAAACTTCAAAGCTTTGATATTAAATACTTCTGATAATCTATTACGTTTGAACTTTGCACTTCGCCGCTTTGGCACGCTTTGTAAGGCCAATAGAATTGTATAGCAAACTTAAGTCTAATTTAATTTAGGGCCGATTTTTCAGTCGTCAGATATTTTTTATCTGTGGAATAAATATGGCGGTTGACATATTTTCCATTTAAAAGCTGTCAAAATTATTCCTCAGTTAAAAGTTATTTGTCGATTGAAAAATCGGCTCTTAATTAAACAAGTAAACTGATAGAAACAAGTATTTAGCCAAACCTTGATTTATTTTATGCAATAATGCAATAAAGATGATCATTAAAAACTTAATGAGGCATTAAAAGCAAACGTACGTATCTAAATTCATCCAGATTTTTGCGAATAAATGCTGTTTAATGTGATTATTGTCGGTAGCTGGCAACACTGAGCATCCTAACTTCCTAACTAATATTATTGCGAAAGTAAGTTTGTTTGTTTGTTACCTTTTCACGCCTAAACCACTGAACCGATCATCCTGAAATTTTGCATATAATGCGTTGTCAGGTGTACAGACACGGACTTATGGTACCTTATATCCCGAAAAAAAGTACTGTTCCCGAGGAAAACAACAATAACGTTCATAGATGGCGCCACGTATCTTTCAAATCATGATTGAATTATATTATTATAGAAACTTTATTATTGTGTTAAGAGTTTTTTTTTGGACAATCCGAATTGATTGTCAAATTCTAAATTAACGCGAGCGAAGCCGCTGGCAAAAGCTAGTGTAATAAACTAATGGAGTATAGTATACCCAAACGGGATGAAAGATCCCGAAAAAAAGTACTGTTCGCGAGGAAAACAACAATAATGTTATGATAATAGATGGCGCCACGTGTCTTTCGAATCATGATTGAATTATATTATCTCGAAAAATATGAAATACGCAATAAATGACATCCAACGACTGCCATCAGACTTCTACAACCCAGTTACTAGGCAATGCCGATATCCTAAGGTTAAAATAAAAAAAAAGTTTATTCAGGTAAAAAAACACTTGTGTTATGTGCCTGAACTAGGTCATCCTGTGTTTCAGGCGTGGCAAGGTATAATATTTCTAAATAATCACATCTTCTTATATATAAAAATGAATCGCAAAATGTGTTGGTAAGCGCATAACTCAACAACGCCTGGACCAATTTCCCTATTTTTTTTTTGTTTTGTTCGTAATTGTCAGGAGAAGGTTCTTATGAAAAAACATTTTGATAAAAAAAAAAAAAAAAAAAATATCGGTAGGTGGTAGGTAGTAGGTAGGTAGTAGGTAGGTAGTAGGTAGGTAGTAGGTAGGTAGTAGGTAGGTAGTAGGTAGGTAGTAGGTAGGTAGTAGGTAGGTAGTAGGTAGGTAGTAGGTAGGTAGTAGGTAGGTAGTAGGTAGGTAGTAGGTAGGTAGTAGGTAGGTAGTAGGTAGGTAGTAGGTAGGTAGTAGGTAGGTAGTAGGTAGGTAGTAGGTAGGTAGTAGGTAGGTAGTAGGTAGGTAGTAGGTAGGTAGTAGGTAGGTAGTAGGTAGGTAGTAGGTAGGTAGTAGGTAGGTAGTAGGTAGTAGGTAGGTAGTAGGTAGGTAGTAGGTAGGTAGTAGGTAGGTAGGTAGTAGGTAGGTAGTAGGTAGGAAAAAGTGCATTGCAACGCATGCGGGTACAGCTAGTTACATATAAAATTCTAGTCATCTAATAGGCATGTAAAAAGGTGTAAATAGTACAATAAATCCTACTTGCTAAAATCTTAGTCACTATCCTAACTTAGCTAGTTGGTACAGCGTCCTGCTGTACCAACAACGCTGCTATACGTGTCTCGGCTACATTACTCTACAAAGGCCCAGGAGATTGTAGAGTACATCCGAGTAAAGACCAATTCCACCCTGAGGGTCGAACGGTTGGAGTCTCGCCACAATGTTAATTTCAATTCCTTTGTGGTGAGAGTGCCGACTGAACAGCTGTCGACGTTCATGAAGGAGGAATTTTGGCCGAGAGGTGTAGCGTTCCGACGATTTCGGGGCCGGGTACCGGACACCGCGCGACACACGACGCCGACTCCTCGTGTGATATAAGTGTTAATATTTTATTGTTTATGTATAGTATTTTTGTTAGTTTTGTAAGTTTTATATTGTATTGTATTATTGTATTTTGTTAATATGTATACTTTATGTAGTGGTTTCGCCTAGCTTCCACGACACAGGGAATCCTAGTGTGGAAGCTAGTGCCAAATGTAAGTTTATTTTTACAATAAAGAAAAAAAAGATTATAAAGCTTAACTTAATTAGTACAAGTACACTTTTACTTAAGTACAACTAATAATTTCCCTGTATCTTCATAGGACATACTTTGAAGAGCTTCCTTGAGAGTTCTTTTGCAATTTAGAGAATAAATTTTGACCCTCGCATTTAGTTTGTAAAGTAATGGTCCTAGGAAGACAAAAAATTTAGCTGCGAAAGCATGTTTTGTACTTTTTGTAGGGCAAACTATGTCTTTCCGTTTCTTTTTAATGAATTCAGTGCTGTATGGGAAGGCTGCGTGTTGTTAACGGTTAGACCGGATATTCAGATTTTCGGACTTCTGACTACCCGTAACGACTGTCATAGGTATTCGGAACGACTGCCTCCGCAACCCAGTTACTGGGTAATACCGATATCCTAAGGATAGACTGGTTGTCAGACTCGTGCTTTTCTCTCAGATAAAGTATTCTTGACACCCCGGACCGACGGTTTAACGTGCTTTACGAGGCACGGAAGGATCTCGATATGTAAAAGGTCACCCATCCACGGGCTGACCTCGGCAAACACCATAATTCTTTCCTCCTATACTAGACATGCCTAGCAACAATACTAGTAATTCCATTGCATCATTAAACCACAGCCTGGCTCGCTATTACATTAACATAATGACCATGAAGTCGACTCAAGCGGTGTGGGCCGCATTATGTAATTATTTGTTTGTGTTTCAATATTTTTATTTAAGAAGTCCTATTGGTACGCTAATTAACTCAGCCCACGTAGACTACCGATTGTTTTTTTTATTTGCTAGAATATTCGGAGTGTCCGAAAAACATCATCATTGCGATCGAAGATTATTCATTGTAGCTGCCTATTTTAAGGTAGACAGACATTATAAATTTTCTATAAAGGCTCCTTTTAATAAACTCCTCTCAACATGGCGGTCTGAGAGCAGCATCCCAAAGGGCGGTGTCAACATTTTTTGACAACTCTTTTTGTTTTTTAATTCATCAAATCAGCATCTGAAGTGATATCCTTATAGAGTTCTAATAGATAGTACTCATTTTAGAGATGTTCCAACGACAGCTACCAAAAAGTAGAATCCAAAAGATTGAACAAAAAAACGAAAAAAACCTCTCAATTCATATTGCAAGTTACAACTACACTTTATGAGGGATTCAGGATCGCGTAATATCGTGATAAAATATTGAGCGTGTACCATTTCCCTTAGGACGCTAGTGGCAACACCTTGCCGGGCGTGATTCACCTAACTAAAGAAGTTCAGTTGCAGTGTAGTTACAGTTAAGTTTATCAAAACAACGCTCTTCGTAGGTATTCTCTTAATAGGCGATGTGATGGTTGTCAGATACGTTCTCGTGAACTTAGCTGCAGCGTTACTGCAACTTGATCGGCGCGTCATGAGACTACGTGAAATAACTTTTAATTTGTCAATTCTTCTTTAAGTTTTTGTCTTAGACTTAAAACGCACTAGCGGCCAGCCGCATTACGGCGTGCCGCTTGCGGCTGGCCGCATATCGATTTTTATATGAAACCGCATGATCTCAACGCACTGATTTCCGGCCAGCCGTCGTGCGCTAGTGCGTTGAGCTCATGCGGTTTCATGTAAAAATCGATGTGCGGCCAGCCGCAAGCGGCACGCCGTATTGCGGCTGGCCGCTAGTGCGTTTTAAGCCTTAATGTTAGTTTTTTTTTTTGTTAAATATTGTTTCGCGTTTGTTCTGAAATAAAATGTTTTTACACATATATCTTTCTTTGTGTATGAGGACCAGCGGTATTTGTAAACAAACAACAGCGCCACACAACAGGATGGCAGTCCATTAAGTAATGGTCTAACGGAGCTCGCAAGCACTTTAATAACTCATTTCCTTGAGTCAACACTTACTGAGTTCTCTGGAAAGCATTTAAATAAGTATTAATGTTTAACTGTTTTGAGTGAGGGATCAGCTAACGTGTTGTTTCAAATATCAATCACAAATAGCATGTTATTTTTGTCGAAAAGGCTTGCGACCCTAACCATGACATAATAATATGCTACGCCAGGTTTTTTCTTCCCACGATGGCCCAACACTAATACGTCACGAATGTCACGATCAGTGCTGGAATTAATTAACATCTTAAACACAATTAAGTAAGGAGTTTTTTTAGTTTGTAATGGATTTAAAATACATTGCTAACTAGCCTAAGCCTACTATTTGCTATTTCGTATTAGTCATCAATACACCGTGGGCCAGAAGTACCCGAAAGATTTTAACCACGTTTTTCTGATGGTATTATGAGTCAAATGTTATATCAACAAAAGTCCAACTCAGTCTTTTTTTTGTTTTTCTGTACTTATTATATCATTTAACTTTAGTACTTCCTTGTAAAAAATACTTTAGGTTGAACTGGCAACATTTATAAATTATCGTGCGAGTGGATAAGAAACTTCTCACTTCACAACCCTCCCCGACAAATAAGACATACGGCGAGAGGGATATGGTACGACAAAAGTCGCAACGCCGCGTTCATAGGACTTGTTACCATAGATATTTCTCGATTTGTGAATTTCCGTAAATAATGAGTATTTCGAAAATTAAGCTTTATTCAACAAACTGTATCCTAGCTTTTCTTCTCCAATTAGGCATCGAAATCGAAGGTTCAAATCTTTCGGTTACCTCGGGCTCACGGTGTATAGCTGGCCGAGGTACCTATAACCTGGAACGTCTGACGGTGACAGGAAAAATAGCGAGCAAAAGACTTAGAGGTCAAAGCCCAAAACGATGGTCAGATCAGTCATGGTAAAATTGAAAAACGAAAACTTTTTTTTTTCTGGACCCTCTTGTTCTGCTTTATTATTTCTTTTCGGCTTGACGTTGACTTTCGAGACATCCTGTATAATCCAATTGACAAGCCCCATAAAGCTACAACCGTTTCCAATCAAGAACAAATCATTATATGTCCAGCTGTTTCCGAGATTATCGCAGACAAACAGGCTGCCATCAAATCTCATAAACACAGATCAAAGTATCATAAAAAAGCCAGTGTTTATTTTACTATTTGAAAAACAGTCAGTTCTTTGTAGTAATTTTTTTTTTTTGTTTATATTTTCATGAATTCGCGAATCGACGGCACAAAAATTATTTATTTTTACGTCAGTGCAATTTTTGCAGGCCAGTATTTTTTCGCGTGTTCGAAATAAAATTGGGGCAACCATTTCAAGCGAATAACATACAGGGTTTTAAAAGTACAGTAGGGCCTTGGCGGAAACAGGGAACTAAATTCACTTTTTTTTTAATAGTTCCCTCCCCCTTTTGCCTCCGGGTCACCAACGAGTTTGAGTTTGAGTATCGTGTCGGCACGAGCTATACGAGAATAACTCATGCCGTGGTGAAAAGATTAGCCAGTCAGCAAGGTTGGTAGCGGGGCTGACTGCTCAGGGTGCGCCGGACATACTTATGTATCGTCACTCGTGGAGGCTCTTTTCATGCACCCCTTAAATAGACTATAAAATACTCTTAATTTCAATAAGCTATCATTCTTAATAACCGAGATATTTAGGTTTATGATGGTGAACATAAATTTTCCTGAATTTTATTCGTCATATTGATGGCATAAATATTTTAAACTCAACTGACTGTGGACTGTCAAAATGATAATGTGCATCCACTCTCTCTCGTGTACTAGGTATTACTCGAATGGCTCCTATCGTGGTAAAAAGATTAGCCAGTCAGCGAGGTTGGTAGCGGGACTGACTGCCCAGGGTGCGCCGGACGTACTCAAGTATCGTCACTCGTGGAGGCTCTTTTCATGTCCTGAATTTGTCGTTTTATTGACATTACATTTTGCAAGGAACATCGCCATGAACTGTCAAAATGTACAACACCCTGTATATTTAAAACGAACGTGCACAAACGCACGATCATTCAATGCATTCAAGAATAAAGAAAGACAAATAAAAGATAAGCTTGACCCAACCATAAACCATATTAAAGAGGTCAATGAAACTAAATTGTGACACAAATGGTCATTGATTGGTTCACGCCCTACCTTACACCCTAGCCTAGGTTCAACGGTCGCGGTTAGGCACTTGTCCCACCACCAACGATTAGCGAGAAGCGAGTAGAGCTAGTAACTAGAAACGAGTTGGCGAGAAGCGAGTGTGTTGTTCCGATAGTTTTGTCGCTGGCCTATAAACGAGTGTGCGAGTGCGACGTGCGATTAAGGCTCGATGACACTGGGCTAGTTTACGAGCTGCTAGTCGGTGAGTTTAAAAGCTAACGAGTGAGCGAGTAAGCGAGTGTCGATGACACAAAAACTTTCCACTCGCTCAGTAGCGAACCAGCTAGCGAGTAGAACGCAAAGATGCTCGCAACTAGTTCACTAGCAGCAATGATGACACACAGCTGGTTAACTAGCTTACCAGCGAATGGCGAGTAAATTAGCCCGGCTTTCTATTTTTCAAGCAGCTGTTTTACAGTCGGGTACCTCAAAAGCAGATTGTAAAAAGCTCAATGCCACGGAGCGAGTTTACAAGCTGCTCGCGAACTCGGTGGCTTGTAGCTTGTAAACTAGCCCAGTGTCATCAAGCCTTTACTCGCACCACTCGCAAATGACCGCTGCTGGTTGGTCTCTCGGCGTGAGTTCTGACCGCCGAGCGAGCATCGCTGAGCTAGTATTATCTTTGATAGCTCTTATCGCTCAGCGACAAACTAGTGGAGCGAGTCCTCGCCGGCAGTGTAAACAGTCAGCGATCAACTATTAAAACAACATCTCTTTTGTTTACACGGAATGTATATCAATTGTACGTTTTTTGAGCGAGGAAACATCCGAGTTAGCGATGGGCGATTATTACTAAAACTGTCAAACTGACAGTCCAGCCGGTAACAATTGATGTTAGTCGATTTTTATCGACTAACTGGCGCGAAGCAGGCGACAATCACTGATACCGTTACCGTATCAACGTTAACTACTAATTTGTATTGAATTGTGGCGCAGCGCACGTATTACTATACTCGTACTACTACATAAATAATTACTAAAAAGGTGGTGCGTGCGCTGCCGCTGCTCCACAATTCAATAGTAAAACGTTCGTACCGCCACTACTTACAAGTACAACTGCAGTTATTATGCGATTGACGCTAATAGATTATTTAATTGTCCTCTACTGTCTCAGTGTACATTTAGTAGTTCGTCGATTGTTATTCGAATAATTATGGTGAGGAACTATTAAATCGACAATCGAATGCGCAACAGTACTATTTTCGATTCAGTCGACTGTTTTTTTTTGCAACAATCGCCCATCGCTAATCCGAATTAGTCGTTTCCTCGCCAGCGGTGGGACAACTGCCTAAGTTACATTTTTATATTGTTGTTTTTTACATTCAGGCTATATTTAGGAGCGGCTCGTGACTAATTAGCAACGGCGCGGATCATACGATTTGCAAGGTTAAGCTGCGCTTGCCGCGGTCAGTCCGTGGATGGGTGACCGTTCGTTACACATCGAGACCCCTCGTGTCTCGGAGAGCACGTTAAGCCGTCGGTCCTGGGTGTTATACGCATATCTATGACAGTCGTTACGGGTAGTCAGAAGCCCGAAAGTTTGACAAACGGTCTAACCTTAGGATATCGGCATTGCCCAGTAACTGTGTTGCGGAGGTCTGATGGCAGTTGCTCCGTGTAAAATACTGGTATTCAGCCGCATCTGATTAGACTGAAAGCTGACCCCAACATAGTTGGAAAAAGACTAGGGAGTTTTTACATTTAGGCAGTCTAAATCAACTTGCAGCCTAAAGGGCTTGGCAGAATTAAGTCTTCTAAATTCTTAAGTCAGGAAGAGAGGAACCATCCTGATTGGCTAATTAGGATCCTAACTGTACTAACTCTTATCACACTTTCCTAAATCCTAATTAGGATTCCTAAATTCAGAGTAGTGCAATAAGCCTTTAACACGTTCAGTGCCGGGAGCCCTCCAGGAAGGCACCCTGTAGTCGCATTCACCATGCCGGGTGCCCTCGTGGAGGGCTCATTTTAAATGTAGGTTTTTCTTGGAAAATGCACCGTCATGAAACAAGTAAACACCTATTTTACGACGTTGTAGCGTATTTTTACGGTTTTTAACCTAATGTCAGGAACCGTCCTCGAGGGTTCACTCTTAGCGCAAACGTAATGGCGAGGAAGGTGAAGTCCTGGAAGGTCCACTAGCAATATGTATGGTGGGATGGCCTATGAGCTCTATGAAAAGTGTGGTGGACTCGAATGTGTTAAATAAGTGATAGCCTAGCGGTTAAACGCTTGCCTTCCATGTAGTAGAATCTGAGATTAATCCCAGCTCTCCTCTGACTTTTAGAATTCATGTAAGGATCAGAATTTGTTTATCACTTGCGTTAACGGTGAAGGAAAACATCGTGATGAAACCTGCACACCTGAGAGGACTCCATAAAGATCTCGATGATGTGTGTAGTCCGCCAACCCACACCAGGCCAGCGTGGTCTAAGGCCTAAACCCTTCTCATTCTGAGAAGAAACCCGTGCCCAACAGTGGGACAGTAATGGGCTGATTATGATGATGGACAGATTTTTTTTGTTTCAATGCTAGTTCCATCGGAGTAGTTCTTAGCTGTTTGATGATAATCACTTTAGTCAACAGGAAGTCGGAGTTTTTTAAATTTGAATTAATTGTATCAGGGGGCCTACTCCCTAAGTCCGTCAACGAAGTTAGTAGCCCGTCCGAAAGTAGCCCGAAACGTAGGAGTGAACAAAACAAGTGTCAAGTTCAACTTTTCGGACGGGCAAAAACACATCGGTAGTAGGTAGGCACAACTGTCAAATCGTGTTGTCATTAATTCTTAGTTCGGGCCCCGAAATAATCGTATGTCCGTAGGTAATAGGGAGTAGGAAACGCTCGTAACTAAGGCCGAAACCACGGACTTCGTGCTTAGGGAGTAGACCCCCAATTATTGACAATATACCGTGTGTTCTATGATAATGTGCAATACTAGACCAAAAGAAAAGTTTTTAGTATCGCTGTTTAGCTTTTTATGATAAATATACTAACTTTTAGTACATAATTGCGTGTATTTCTTTTAAATCAAAACGATAATGATGGCTACGAATTGATTTTGCATAGCAAATAAAAAGCAACCCTAATAAAAAACACTCATTACAAAGGTCACTAGATAAGTTTTGCAATACAGCTTTAGTTTTTACAATCTTTTAAAATAATTTCCATGGCTGTTTATGCACTTAGTCATGCGTAAAAACCAATCATCAAAAATGTCCTTCCACTTTGCTCCTGGGAGTTCTGAGCAGGTCTGATCCCAAGCAGCCAAAAGCTCAGTATCTGTTTGAAATTTCCTCCCTTTCAACAGATCCTTAAAGATTAGAAAAAGAACAAAGTCACATGGAGCTAGGTCTGGGCTGTACGCAGGATGTTCAAGAACTTTAACACCACTGGTATTCAAAAATTCGACCGTATCACATGCTCGATGCGCGGGAGCGTTACCATGATGAAAATGCAAAGTGTCCATTCTCGAATTTGGTCGAATTTCCTGAAGCTTTTGAAAAACTTTGGGCAAACATTCATTTATGTACCAGGAGGCGGTTACAGTACGCTGACTTTCCAATACTACTCGTTCCAAAATACCCCGCCGAGTAAAAAATACAGCGATCATCTTTTTCTTAACTGAACGTGATTTCCGCACCTGAACTGGAGTTTGCTCATTTTCAAACAGCCAAATTTTATTCCTGGTTTTCGAAGGTACATCAAAATAATACAGACAGGTTTCACCACCAGTAACAATATTATTGTTTGTATTTGAAGTACCATTTGCGTACATTTTTAACATTTTTTACACCAGTTCACTCTAGCCTCCCTTTTTTCAACTTTGAGGTCGTGCGGCACCCATAGCGTACAAACTTTTTTAACGCCAAGGATATCGTGAAGAATTTTGTGTACGTTTGGTGCATTTATCTACAGAATCTCCTCTATCTGTTGATATGTTATACGTCGATCTCCCTTTAATAATTTTGACAGTTCTGCCATGTTTTCTGGGCCGCTAGCCTCAACGGGGCGCTCTGATCTTTGAGCGTCATTAACATTAAAGTAACCATGTTCAAGCTCACGATGCCATCGGTAAACCGTTGTGCGATGTAGACACTTTTCCCCCAAAATAGTTTTTATTTCTTCCACACACTCATCTACAGACAGCTTACACAGAAAGTTGTAGCGCATAACAACGCGCAACTCGTCATTAGAACACTCGCACATTTTATTTATTTAGAAAAATTATACTCAGCTAACTAAACAAATAATGTCGACTTATTGTGTATGAACTGTCAAGATATTAACTGTAGTTTAAGAAAAAAATATTTGTAACTACCCTCCATTAGTAGAACTAGTGTATTGCAAGACTTATCTAGTGACCTAGTAAGTTAAAAAACACATTTCTTTAAAGAAATGTTGAAATTTTTAAGTATGTGTTTTGTGTGATTGATGAAAAAAAATCAAATAAAATATTGTTTTTTTTTTTCTTTTTTCCATTTTTTGTCGATAAATTGTGGTCTAATTTTACTCATTATCGCTTGTTCATCCAGGGGCACACTGTATTTTCTATACCAGATTAGAAAAATGATTATTACATTCTAAGTCAACGCCAAAGAGTCAAACACTCAAATCTTTTGTTCTCCCGGTCACTGCACGCTCGTAAATTCATTCGTATGGTACACACATACTCATAAATATTTCAAGAGTTCGTTTGAAAGGGAAACGAACTGAAAGGTATGTTAGTGATTGTTGATGACAAAACGACAGAATTAATTGTTTTTAAGTTTTAGAAATGTTTCGTTAATGTAAAGCTGAGTTTCCTGCGAGTGTTTGCTTTACATATGACCAGTGATCGGAAAAAGGTGAGCTAATTTACCTAAACTTCAAAGAACAGAGACAAAAACTGGAGACTTTCATAAGACAACATTTTTTTTCGTGAAAATTATCCCGGGGTTTGGGACACCACTAAAGTACATTTAATAGTTATTAATACAGAAAACAATTGAATTCGATTCCTGTTTTTTTTTTCCAAAATTTACACAAAACCAGTTGACACGTTTTTTATTGTTTAAAAAAAAAACGATTTTTTACTGTTTTAAAAAAAGGAGATTGTCTTTTACTTTTTTGAACATAATAAAAAACGTGTCTGATGGTAATGTGTAAATTTTAAAAATTAGAAAAAAAAAAAAAAACTGTCGTCTTGTAGTTTCCAGTTTTTGTCTCTGTTCTATGAAGTTTAGGTAAATTAGCTCACCTTTTTCCTATCACTGCATTTGACAAAAACATCTACACAAAACACATTTCCCGTCAGCCCCCCGATTCAAAACCTTTTCAATAAGCAGTTGTCCATCAATTCGGTTTTTTATGTCGTTCGTCTACAATTATCTTAACGAGAGAAAAAAGATAGTTTACCGAATTATTCGACAACTGATTAATCGAATCGTTCTGAATCAGGAGGCAGATACGAAAGCATAATATTTTTGTTTTGTGTAGGTGTTTTTACTTGCCATTCCTGTTCGTCTAATGCTCTACACTGTCTGTAGAGGATTAGACGAACAGGAATGGCTTAATAAAAGAAAATAAGTTTTAATGGGGTATTGTAAAGTTTTTTTTCAGGCAGTAAAGAGTTTTGGTCTTGGGCTATTATCAAAGTAATCACCTCGAAAAGGTCCACTGCCACTGCCTGTCATACGGGCTACAATCTACATTGAACGTCCTTCTACGAGGACAAATTAGTATTTGGCTGTGTCACTACGCTTGCAAACGGATTATTGATCGCAAATGTTCTTAATAGGGCACAGGACGATGCTGCTCGTCCTCTTGACACAGTTCCTAATTTTCCTTTGTTCTATACTGAGAACAACGTCTTGTGTAGTGCCGGACTTAAAGAATAGCATTAAGTACCCCATCTCTTCCCGTGGGTGTCGTAAAAGGCGACTAAGAGATTCACTAGAGGATGGGCAGCAGCGTTCTCTGAGTACTTTAACAACCATATTGCGATCGCCAAACCGCCTGCCAAGCGTGGCGATTACGGCAACCCCCTGCCCCCCTTTTGGGGAAGGCCAATGTCCAGCAGTGGACGTCAGAATTTGGTTAAAACATGAAAATATATCAAAACTCGAAAACTACAAAAAATCGCGGAATATAAATGGGGTGATTCAGGTACCTCTAAAGGGTACTCTACCTCTGGATTTCCGCTTGACACTACTTTTTAGGACATCCTGTATAATCTGACATTAGTTGGAGTCCAGTGGGTATTTTGAACCAGTAAAATCCAATGTGTCGATAAGTGGCATCTTGCTTTGAGCAAGCGCATTACAATCGCGTTACGATTACGATCGATCTACGTTAGAGGCAGTAGTATTTATCTTATCGCTGGCTATTGGCAGATCTATGATAAGAAGCGAATTAGATGTTAATTCAACGTCACTTGTATGTTTAGGTCGAATCTTGCATAAAACTACGTACAATAGTCTCCCAGACTTAGGTCAGTGGTCACTAACATGTATTTTTTTTTGAGTAAACGGTTTTTCATCCAGAGAATTCCCTGCCGGAGTCTGTGTTTCCTGATAACTACAACCTTAGGGTCTTTAAGTCAAGAGTGAATAGGTTACTTCTAGGCAATCGTGCTTCACCGTCGACCACATCATCGCTTACCATCAAGAGACATATTGGTCAAACGCGAGCATATCGCTAAAAAGAAAAAAAGGGAATTAGCCCAGCCGTATAATAGAGACTTTTTTGTCAAAACATTTTTTTGCCTTTTCAGAAATAAAAGTCTAGGAAGGTTGTTTGAATTATGTTTTTCTTCTATATTATTGATAAGGTGCCGACTTCTGATGGTGTGATGATGGTGGTAAATATCAGTGATATTTTGCAGGACAAGAGCATCATAACTTATACTGTCATTCTAACTTCCGCAACACTTTCCAACGTAAGGTGAGGTGATGTATAATATAGCTATTTTACGGTTTTTGATGATGTCGTTTACGTTCTTTCGATAGCAATCTCCTTACGGTTACAAATTACGAAATTACCGCTATATCAGGACTCATCTTTCGTTGAAGTTATTCAGTGTACAATAGGAGTGAGACGTATTTATCGTAACAGCTATTTAAAACAGGTATCTTATGATAACAGACTGTAACTGTGACAAACAAACTGAAAAAGCAATTCCTGTTCCACGAGCTAACAAAATCCCTTAAATGACAGTCACAAGCTTTTCTCTACTCATGCTTATGACAGTTACCTTAGTTAGAATATGATAAAAAATGTTATTGTTACTCTATGACACCCTGTTACAGCCGTCACAAGCTCTTTCCTTTTCTCGCATAGGTTTAACACCTTAGTTAGAAAGAGAAGTCCTGCTGTTACAGGTAACAGGTTATACGTTGCTATTTGTGGTAACAGAGAACACATAGTATGAAATAACAGGCTGTTATTTCGTAACAGGTTTTTGGAACTGCTATTTATGTGTAACAGGAACAGGCGTAACAGATACGTGATTTTACCTGTTACAACCCACTCCTAGTGTACACACGGCTACACTTCAAGCTATGCAAAACCAGTATAAGCTGACCGTTACTTGTGCGAAAAGATTATACAAAGCGACGCCAAGATAAACTGGTTTTGTATAGCTTGATGTGTAGCCGTGTGTACAATACGGCCGACGTACCTTGGCGAGTCTGAAGTTAGTTGACTGCGCAATGAATCTTTTAGAAACGAAATTGTCTACTGCGCAGCTAATCAGCTAACTTCAGACTCGCCAAGACACGTCGGCCGTATTGTACTTATAGTTTATCTTGATTCCTTGACATGACATAATTTTATTTCTACGAGTTTCGTTATGAACAAGTTTACAAACATTATAGTCATTACAAGCTAGGTCTCACGTCTCGCTCCGTTTATCTTGAATGGGGAAATTGTTGCATACTATAAACTGTACGCATAATAAGTGGCTCAATTTTGTGTCATTTTGTGAAATCACTACATGGGTTAGAGGGAAATCTTCTTTACTAAATGAAACTTTAGCTAGAACTAGCTGTGTCCGCGACATCGTCCGCGTGGAAGTCGGAAAGCAATATCGTGTCGCAAAAACTAAAAAAAAAAAAACAAGCCAAATGCGAGTCGGACTCGCGCGCAAAGGCTTCCGTACCGTTGTCTATAAAAACGGCAAAAAAATCACGTTTGTTGTATGGGAGCCCCCTTAAATATCTATTTTATTCCGTTTTTTAGTATTTGTTGTTACTTATAGCGGCAACAGAAATACATCATCTGTGAAAATTTCAACTGTCCAGCTACCACGGTTCATGAGATACAGCCTGGTGACAGATGGACGGATAAACAGTGGCAAAAAAACACGTTTCTTGTATGGGAGCCCCCTTAAATATCTATTTTTTTTAGTATTTGTTGTTATAGCGGCAACAGAAATACATTGTCTGTGAAAATTTCAACTGTCTAACTATCACGGTTCATGAGATACAGTCTGGTGACAGACGGGCAGATGGACGGACAGACGGACAGCGGAGTCTTAGTAATAGGGTCCCGTTTTACCCTTTCGGTACGGAAGCCTAAAAAATCTTCTTGGTTACTTTAAATTCCAATATCTTTTGATTGAGCGAACCGATTATGGTGAAACAAAAACTAAATGATACTCCGATATACAGACAATATTTATCTATAAAATTCAACTGCATTGAGTCAGTACTTTTTACGTGATGCGTGCACAAACAAACCGACAAACAGACAAAAAACCCAAAAATGATCGAAATATATTGTATTGGTTATCCTATAACACCCCGCTTTTTTAAATATTTCCAATGTACAGACACGATAACCTTCGGTTTCTGAATTGAGAATTCTAGGATAAGCAGTACTTAAGTAACATTTGAGTGCGGAGTTGTCAAAAAATGACGGATTTTTAAGGTCCGAGATGGGCTGCAGACCGCAAACTGCAAAAGTAGTATCGCTTGCGGTACGATCTGCGGCTGCGGTCTGCGGTTGCAGTTTTGCAGTCGCTGTCGGAATAGCACCTTTAAAGTGCACACCTTAAAGGCCCTATTCCGATGGCGACTTGCGGTCTGCGGTTGCAGTCTGCATTTTGCAGCCCGTCTCGGACTTGTACCTTTACAATTCGGAATTTTTTTGACAACTCCGTACTCAAATAGTAATTAAGTATTTGCTTATCCCGAATTCTCAATTCAGTAAGTCTACAGATTTATTATCATCATCATCTTCCTGCCTTTATCCCAACTTATTTGGGTTCGGCGCAGCATGTATTTACTTCCATACATCTCTATTAGCCGTCATCTCAGTAGTCACCCTCTTTCTAGTTATATCATCTTTTACATTATCTATCCATCGTTTCTTTGGTCTTCCTCTACTCTTATAACCATCCACATTCATACTAAAAACTTTCCTGACGACTTGTTCCTCATTCCATCATATGCCCCATGATAACCGGTTTCCACACAATGTTAGTATAAATAATGTCATTGTGTGATCGGTCCAATTTAACAGTAGCCATTTACACGCCATTTATGAGATGTTGCATGGTTTTTAACCAAATAGATTTGTTATCGGTAGCGGGTAGCACTGGGCAATGTTGACAAAATAAGGTAGTCGTCGATATGGATCAACCTACCCGATGTTATAAAGGCAGTGGTCTTTCGACGAAGCGGAGCATTCTGTGTTCATCAGCTGAAGAAGTCTGACCTTTTTATATCTGACTAGCTTGTTCTTATTTTATGATCTTGTATTATTTGTGTAAGTATTATATTGTGATCTAGTTCATGTTACTAACACTAACGCAAATATCAGTACTCTCAGTGGTGGAGAGTCTATGTTGGTTTTATTTACTATATTTACCTTGCTCGCAATCCTGACATACCGATATTAGCAATAATTGTAATGATAGAATCACCCCTAAACGGTTGTGTTGTTGTGTCTTTTACAAGTTTTATATCAAAATATCGTTGCGTTTTCGACTACTAACTAAATGTGGCAGTGTGCATTATTTTGATCCAAAGATAACATCATCTTTGAAGAGAACTCGTCATATTCAAAACACCCTTATCTATGACAACTTCAGATAATATTATCAGTACAAATGAAGATAAGATAATGTTTGCAAATTAGAACCTAACAATCAATACGATAAAATTATAAATAAACAGTCTCACAAAAGCATACTATTTGTCATGAATGTCATTACTAATTACAAAAACTAAATTAGGGATAAAATATTTATTGTGCATTTTTCCTGGTGTAGTTTTTATCGAATTTGGGTAAATACATATGTCATATTACAATTCGTGGATCAGTCATTTCATTAGACATTTTTCCTTAATTAAGTGACATAGAAATTACATTTAATAGGTATTCATTAGGGATTTCAATCACGCGGGATTTTTGAGAAATTAGAATCAATGCCGCGGGTCCCTCGCGGATCTTGCAGATATTTTAAAATAAAGTGTACTAAGGAATTTCGACGCACAAAATATCGATAAACGCTAATACGTTGCTACAAAATTGCGATGCACGTTACTGCGATAGATCTTCACTGTTGGATGTAGCGTGGCTGGTCACAGTTCTAACCTTACCGGGGTCGCAACAATGTAGATAATATACGCAACAATGTAGAATACATGCTGAAAAAAATCGCAACGGTTTTCCGCGGGATCTAGGAGATACAAAGATTTAAAAAAAAATCGTAAGGGTTGCTACTGAACTTTTATACTGTAATACCTACCTATACAAGGTTAGTCAGAAAGGGGGTACTAATCCGAAAGAGTGTTAAAGTACCCATAATAATGAACAACTTTTGTTCTACAACTTTCCCCAAAAGTCAATACCTAGTTTAAGAGAAATGGCTGTTAGAAAATCTCAAAAAAAAAACGCTAAAATCAATCTATCCCCAGTTATGATCAGCTGTGTTTACATTTTAGGTCATATTTGGGGTCATGAATTAGAAGCACTATTTTCTGAATTTGTAACTAAGTAAAGCAAAGAAGAAGAATTTTTGAAAAAACTAAAATAAAAATCATTTTATTTGGAAAAAAATATATCGAATTTTGAAATTTAAACACTTGCTTACTATAAGTGGGCTTCGGATTAGTACCCCCTTTCCGACTAACCTTGTATATCGGTATTCCATTTAAATAATCGTATCGTATCATTAAATGGAATACCGATTTAGAGGTATTACAGTATAAAAGTTCAGTAGCAATAGCAACCCTTACGATTTTTTAAATCTTTGTATTTCCTAGATCCCGCGGAAAACCGTTGCAATTTTTTTTTCAGCATGTAGTCTCCATTGTTGCGTATGTTCCAAGCTGAAATTTGGTTCCGGTTTCCGTGGGATATAGGAGATTATAGATTTTTTTATAAATATCTATTAATAACTCTCTACTTACTCATGCTATCAATTTCAAAATGCCCTTAAAAAATGTCGCTTAGATGCCTTTACAGATGTACGTAATCAAATGATGACATATATTGGACCATGAAAGAAAAACGATTTACCGGTGCCAAAATAAGGCTATTATCATAAATTTGTATTTCCAAAACTAAGCAAGATGGATACCTGGGAGTTTTACTCTTGCATTTGGTTAACTGTTATCTTACCGAAAAGGACGAAAAACGAGGGATGTCCGATTTTCGAGTCTTTTGTAACACTGTGGGGCGGTCTTATCACACTAGGCGATAAGACCGCCTACTATTTTGATTTTGTTTCTGAAGGTAGGTAGTAGGTAAGTAGTAAGTAGGAAAAAGTGCACTGCAACTAGGGTTGCCACCTTTTTTTGAAGCAACAAAAGTACACACGGCTACACATCAAGCTATACATAACCAGTTTATCTTGGCGTCGCTTTGTATAATCTTTTCACACAAATAACGGTCAGCTTATACTGGTTTTGCATAGCTTGAAGTGTAGCCGTGTGTACATTTGTGTTTTGGGATAGCAAAAATAAAGTACGATGTATAAAAAAGAGTACTTTCATTATTTATGTTTACACACCTATTTTTCATCACTTCTAGATTCTTGAAAACATGTTGCGATTCTTTCAAAAATGTGCGAATGTTTCAAATACAGCCATGGACAGTAGAGTAAGTAAACTATGCCAAAAAAAGTCTAACTAGTAGGATGAGAATCAAATGAGAATGGTGTCTGGTAAAAAGAATATTTTAGCGTATTTTACAACTGTCTTAGATTATAAAGTACACCTACGTGAAATAGAGTACAATACTCTATAATGGAGTACGGGTGGCAACCCTAACTGCAACGCATGCCGGTACCGGCACAGCTAGTATTGTACAAAGCAGTACTTCTGACTTCAAATAGGTACCTATCTGTTTAGTGATTGTATGTAATCTTGATTGATTACAAGGAAGCCAGGTTTGGTAAGGTTAATAGCTCATTGCAGTGAGTGATTGGCAACGTCGCTCCATGCGACATGTTGCAAGCCTTATATTAATGTGGTTTGTGATGAAGGCATTACACCATTTGACAGTGGATCGATTACTCTTTGCACAATGGTGTTTCAGGTGTATTATACAAGGTGTCCCAAAGGTGTCAAGCGGAAATCCAGACGTAGAGCATCCTTAGAAGTACCCGAATTACACCCGTGTATGTTCCGCGATTTTTTGTAGCTTTTGAATTATGACTTCTTTTCATGTTTTCACCAAATTCTGAATTTAATGACATATTTGATCATAGTGACGTGAATAGTTAATTTTTCTAAATAAGATGAATAGACAATCTAATTTCAAACAAAAAACATGCATTTGTCTCAACTATTAAGTAATGACCAGTGATCGGAAAAAGGTGAGCTAATTTACCTAAACTTCAAAGAACACAGACAAAAACTGGAGACTTCCTTACGGCAACATTTTTTTTCCTGAAAATTATTCCGGGTTTCGGGACATCACTAAAGTACATTTAATATTAATGATTTTAATATTAACGATTTTAATTGTTTTCTGTACTATTAATAGTACAGAAAACAATTAAAATCGTTTCCTATTTTTGTTTCCCAAAATTGTCACAAAACCAGATGAACACGTTTTTCATTGTTTTTAAAAAGAGATTGTTTATTGTTTTCAAAAAAGAAGATTGTCTTTTATTTTTTGAAAACAAATGAATGAAAATCTCCGAGAAAATTCTCCCGAAAAAAAAATGTTGTAAGGAAGTCTCCAGTTTTTGTCTCTGTTCTTTGAAGTTTAGGTAAATTAACTCACCCTTTTCCGATCACTGGTAATGACTCTATGAACAAAAATGTCATTAAAGTCAGAGTTCGGTTAAAACGTGAAAAGAAATCGTAACTCGAAAACTACAAAAAATCGCGGAACATACATGGGGGTGATTTGGGTACTTCTGAGGGTGCTCTACCTGTGGACTTCCGCCTGACACTACTTTTTGGGACACCCTGTGTATTATGCTTTAATGATCATCGTACCTACATATCCAATATAAAAAGTCGATCTCGATCTAAATAGTTCTTAGTGTGATCGACTACGATCCTAATTACCTGACTGCACGACGGCAAAGGCAGGGCTGTTTCATCACACGCATAAAGGAATAGGTAGAGGCATTAAATTATCATCAGTTTGCCAATTCTAGATAGCAAGTAATATGGGTAATGGAGAGTCTATTATCATTTTAATTTTTACTCCGATCTAAAGTTCGTTTTTTAACGCCTAAGACTGAATTGACATGCGCGAAACGTCAATTTTGAAAAAAATGTTCCTAAAATTTACAAGTCTCAGAGATTTTGAAACGGAATTATAGGGTAATTCAATAATAACTGCGACACTCGGACCTAAATATAGATGTATTTTAGTCATTTTTAGTACATGTAGGGCCGATTTTTCAATCGTCTGTTAACTTTTATCTGGGAAATAAGTTAGACGTTTTGACAGCTTTTGTACTTATAAAAAATACCTGTGTCGAGTTTCAAACTGTCATTTCTTCCTCAGTTAAGTTACCTGAACAATGTTAATAAATCCGCCCTTAGTTGAATAGACAATATTGCAGTAAGTAAATAATAATAATTTGTGTACCTATCAATATGAAAAGAGGAACAGATAAAAAAACAAAAAGAAAAAAAAACTTACGTTTCATGAGCAACTGCCTTGGACTCAACGGCGGCCTCTCCTCCAACCCAACATCCTCCTTGGCCAAACTATTGATATTATACTTCTTCACACTCTCCGCCCAGTCCTGTATCCAGGTCTTATCCCCTTTGCACCTATTCAGGCTCAAATACGACAGCTTTCCCACCACTTGCTCCGGAGTCATGTCCGAGGGAACCCCACTATCATCTCTCAAAGCCTTCTGAGCAGACCTCAATGCTGTACTTTCAAATTTAGCATCTTCGAAAACTAACTTGCTACTTGGTAACGAAACTGGTACGGAAGATTCTCGTGACAATCTATGGATGTAGTCAGTCTGGTCAATCTCTGATTTCGTTAAACTGCATCTACGTTGCACCGGTTCCATTGGAGGGGGGATTTTGGAGCTTAGTACACCTGAAGTAGTAACAGACGTGAAGCTACCAATATCTGCATCATCGTCATGCTTTGGAGGTGACTTTGCAAACGTTTTTTCAGTAATAGTTCTTACTCTATTCTTTATCTTTTCTAGGTAGCTCCGCGTAGATTTGATCTGTTTAGATGTTTGTGCTGCTAAATCGTTTTCAGTTGGTGATTCGTAGCAGCACGAAATTTCTAGGACATTTTTGTCTTTAGAAATTTTTGGTATTTCAAAGGATTGGTTTAGTAATGGACTACGGAGGCTTACATCTCTTCGCGGTTCTTTAGTTATCACCCTTTGAGGGTTAGGGAAGTCGAAAACTAATTCTGGGTCTCTTTCGCTACCTTTTCTTTTTAGAGTGTCTTCTATAGCAATTGTTAGTGACGCTATACCGAAACTTCTATCAATACTCATTCTAGCCTTCTGCTCTTCGGTGTAATTGTCCCCTTCAATGGTATACGTACCGGTTGATGAGTCCGATTGTCTATCAACATCATCATCAATGTACAGCGGTTCTTTTGAGATACACTTCTTAAACAAATCAGGGGTTTCGGAAGACGCTCTACTTTTACGTACCAATGGACTTTTAGACTGTTCAGGGGTAGACAAACCGTTATCCGGTGTTAAAATATCTAATTCAGGACTTGATATATCAGTCAACATGACTCCTTCAGGGCTTTGGTCGATAATATCAGCCATAGCATGCCTATTAATGTTACCGTAGCTCGGTGACTTATGTACTTCTCTCGTATAGCAATTTCCCTTCAACGGCAAGTTGAGGCCTTGACGAGACGTGAAAATCTCACTCCTAGACATAATACTATCAACTATAGGACTTTTGGACGTGCGTTTTGGCAGGACAGTGTCTGTGTTAGGGGATTTAATATGTCTATTCGTAGTAGGACTTGTTATGTGCGTATTTTGTGCTAATGGACTGTTTCGGAGCTTGACAGACCCAGATAGGCCGCTGTCTTCTTGGTCTGAGGAGAAGTAACCTTCAGAGTTGTATCCTTGAGCTTTGCGGGGGAGTTTGGCGCTCATAGTAGGCCTCTGGAGCGTTGGACTGGGCCTGGTGAGACTCGCGGACATACACTGGACTCTCTGATGTCTAGCTTGCGATTTCTTCGCTAGCTCCTCAAGTTTTCGAGTGTCAACGGGCTTCGTCGCACCGAAATCGATGGTAAAGGCCATCGGATGGGGTTTCGGAGTGCTCGGCTCTGATTTCTCATCTTGACAAGGCTCCAGCTCGTCATTCTTCAAGCTGTCCGACGATGATTTGGAGATCGTCGCGTCCTGCCCGTCCGACAGGGGGCTGGACACGTCCCCTTCAACACTAACACTCATGTTTTCAAGGTATCACGCAAAATAAAAGTGACATCATATTCACAATCCGACTATATGCAGCCTTCACACATCACTTTAGAAACCAAATATCAAGGCAATAACACTACACAGCATTGAATTTTGAAATGATAAAAAGATTACTTTCGAAAAGTGGAACGAGAGCGCAAAAACTAAAAAAATAATGAGCTCCACCTACAACATTCGCGAGCGCATAGACGAACTAATGAACGCGAATACGCGAACGAAAGGAATAATAATGTCAGACGTGACAGGTGCTAGTGACGTCTAACGCGACACTGGGATTGGTAATTGATTATTTTATTGATTTGGCAACACAAAGACATTGTGCAAGATCATTGACCTAATTTCATCAAATAGGCGTTTTGAAACAATACAAGCAATGACTTACGTTATTAGTCATTACTAATCCATAACTTAATGCGATTTGTTTGATTATTTCAATGCTTTCAGATTCTTTAGGATCTTATAACTATAATAAATTCTCCTCGTTTCAAGATAAACGAAAATAAAATAATAAATGAACGCAGCTTTATTATTTTTGAATATGTAAACATTGTACAATGAATGTCACATTCCAGGAATTTACGTTACTTTCTACGCTATGTCCTATAAACTTGATCAGCTAAAAATGTAGATTTTATAGCAAAATCTTGATTCTAATGAAATAAAACTAGAAGGTAATGAACACAATATATAAACTACAATTTTCTATCTAACAAAATACAGCAAGAATATATTTGTTCAACAGATTTACAAAACAATTTTCGAAGACCTCACGTGCCGTTGATTTCAAGTGCTAACGGAACGGAACGTCAGCTGTCAGTTCGGAATGAACCATGGCAGAGGCCGCGTTTTCCGAAGACGGAAAATATTATTCTGCCATCACCCAGGATGGTAGACTGAGGATATGGGACACAGAAACTAATATACTCAAACAGGAGTATACGCCAGATTTGCATTTGACCTCACCGCCTTCTTGTTTGCAATGGATTTCAGCCACACAGTCAGCGGTAGGTACAACACGTGGTTTTTTCATTTTATAACACATAATTGGTTTTCCCGCTGGTTTTGCTGTATTTATAACCTTAAATTTCCATCCCACTTCCGTATATCTCTATTAGAACTAATTCAAAGACTGAACCTGTGAGTTATTTAAAAAAAGTATTTGTTTTGACAAACTACTCTTTAACCCTCTTCTATTTGTATGAACTCCTAGTACTTTGTTTACTAACTTTCACAAAGCTTCCAGAAAGCTCACATTCCTAAGTTTAGGTCTCGAGGGCATGTCCCCACTTAAATAATATTGATAAATGTAAATATAACCTCAATACATTTACGGGCACATTACTTTTCGTGTAACCTTGATAATCTATTTCGTTCAAATATCATTCACTCCTCGCATGAATAAAGCATGTTGTTAAAATAAAATAATCAATGGAAGAAAAAACAACTCTTTATATTAGATCAAGAATATTGTCAACATAGATTATAAATTGACTGCCTCATTAATCTAGTGGTTGCAAGTGCGACTGCTGAGCGTGAGTTCCCGGGTTTGATCCCCAGTTTGGGCAAAAGGTTATTGGGTATTCTCCGTGAGAAATTTCTCAATAGCAACCCAGAGTCTAGTTTAGTGCCAGGTTGATGGCAATAGGCTTGCCCCCTATTACATGGGACTTAAACATAATGGTGAAATGAGGGTATCTTATACACCTCTGCCCTATTATTCCCTTCAAGGAATAACAAGTGTGATGTTTTGTATATTTAACTAGCAACCCGCCCCAGCTTCGCACGTGTACGTTTTATAGCTTAAAACCTTCCTCTTGAATCACTCTATTAAAAAAAATGCATCAAAATCCATTACGTACAATCTGGACTCACGGTATTGAACTATGGGGTACTGCATGTAGCACCAGTATAACGATAATACAAAGTATGTAAAACTATATCCTGAAGCAAATATCAAATGCGCCATGGTTCATCAAAACAAAGGAGATCCATGAAATTCTTAACCTACCAATGGTTAAAGAAGTGATCAACTGCTATGGCTCCAGCTACAAGTCACGACTCCAAAAGCATCCAAATCAGCTTGCAGGACAGCTTACCATTCCTGAAACAATTCGTTGACTGAAGAAACAACGAGATATCTTTGACGAGAATAGTCGCTGAAGGCTGACTATATAAAATGAAGGGTGGGCTCCGCTGGGAGTACTCTAGCACCCTACACATCATTTCTTCTACACCCCATCTGCTTACAGTCCACATGACTGATTGCAAGATAAGAAAGAGAAAAAAAAAAAGTCTGTTACGTAGTTTTAAAGATCTAAGTATACATAGGGACAGACAGACTTTGTTTTATACTAGGTAATGAAGCAGATTAAAAAAAAAACATACTAATTAATACATTATTTTGCAGGGATCGCCACAAAAGGGAGCAAGGCGAAAAAGCGTATCCGAAGAAACGCACTGCATAGCCCTCGGCACAACAAGTGGAAAGATTTTAATATATTCCGTAGCACAAGCAAAAGTGGAAACCGTACTATCAAATGAAAATACCAGTAGTGGTATAAGTACCCTAGATTGGCACAGAAAGTACGGCCTGTACAGTTGTAATAAGGAGAATAATGTGTACGAATGGGACTTACACAGTTCATCTATTAGACATAAGTATAATTTTAACGTTGACAATAAGAATAAACATGGGAACAATATCTGCGCCATCAAAATTGTACCGCATAAAAAGGTGAGTTTATATTGTTATATTTTGTTTTTAGATTGTAAGATTTAACAAAACCCAGCATGCTTGGTGGTAGGATCTATATGGTCTGCCTGGCTAGCTACCACTTGCACATTAAAGTCTGGCCAAGCAGTTTACTAGTTTACTGCGTTCCATCCTTGTTTAGGTGAGAGCCAGAGGGGTATGGGGAATCATCATACATCTGTTACTTGGATTTGTGTGCTCTATCTTAGATCCTGTCTGAACATACTATCAGGTGCGACTAGGGTTAAATGTGACAAAGTCAACTAATAATAAGAAAAAATAACAATTTAATTTATTGAGCATTGCCTAAGGGTCAGCTCACACCGAGACGCGACGCGACGCGACGCTGCGCGCATACTTTAAAAGAGCGACTCAAAATACAACTTTATTTTCTACACGAAAAGATACACATTTCATTGTATGCGTATCGCGGCGGCGCGCGGCGCAGCGCGTAGTCACGGGCTTCTTCCAGTATCGTCGCGTCGCGTCGCGTCTCGGTGTGAGCTGACCCTAAGGCGTAGGCCAGACAGAAAGGTCGCAGGCGCGGCGCACTTCTAGCACGCCATCGGCGCACGCTTCTATCTGTTTTGCGCCCTCAAACATTTTGAAAAGAGTATTCATGGAGTTTCTTGCCGGCTCTTCTCCATAGAACCTACCTTTTGGAACCGTGCACCTAGTTTTGACGTTTTAAAAGTGCCTGTAATCTGGTCTATTTGAAATAAAAAACTTTGACTTTGTATGAAAGTACATTGAAGAGGCGACGAGATGGCACGCCACGGTTGGATCGCGGGCCCACCGCCGGCGCTCGGGTAGTCTGCAATGAGTAACGTGCCGTACCGGATGTTTTTCGCAAAAATGCGTTGCACCAGGGCTAGCAAGTCTTCGTCTTCAGAGGAAGATATGTTGTCAGATCATAAACACTTGAATGGCACCAACACGCACGCCGGCGCACCGTATCACGCTACGGGCACCCATAACGTGGCACAGGCGCGCCCCGTAACATGCAACATGCGCCCCCGTAGCGGGTTACAGGCGCGCCGGTTGCTCGTCGCGCCCCTTCCGTCTGGCCTGCGCCTTAGGCACCAAATCCACTCGCAAGTTTTACTATTCAAGATATTGCACTTTACACTCTCTTCTATTGCTTAGTTTGCAAAGAGACCAATGCAAGACCGGACCCAGTCGACAGTTTGAAAATTGGTTGCAGAAGTCAACTTGCGCAGTAAAACTTGCTTAGTGGATTTGGTACTTAAGATTGCCATTTGGCCCTTTTGTATCAGAAGAGTTGAATAATAGATTTAAGAAATTATTACCTGGAAATGTTAATTGTTGATTATGATTATCTAAATGTTTTCAAAATCCAACCTTGCTACGTTATAAAACAACACATTTTACTGTAATTTTGTTGAGGATGTCATTTGTTGTTGTTTTTTCTTTGCTCTTCATGCTATTACTCCAATGACTATGAGAAGATGTATTGCCAGCTTGAGTGTCATTATAGGGTCAGCTCCCCACTGGGATTGCCTTTTTGTAGTCAATAGCTCATTGCAGGCTATCCAGGTCAAGAATTTTGCATCTCTTTAGGCAGGGCAAACATGATATAAACAACTTTTCATTTGTTTATCCATTACACCTCTTTCCTCAGAGCACAACAGCCCGATTCCTGGTGGCAGCATCATACCAGGTCCGAGTATGGAGATTACACGATGGAGACGCGACAGTCATCAAGAACCTAGGACACAATGCAGCACCTACTGCATTGTTGACGATAGCTACGTTGAATGATGTGTGCTGGCTTATTGAGGGTTCACAGTGAGTAGAAATAGTTTAGTTTTAACATAACATATACATCATGCCTGTATTCCCCGAAGGGTTGTGCAGAGGTTTCAAAGATGCTTGTGTTAAGCAGAGTAAGGATTGATCAATGTATGCAAAATTCTTGTATAATGGATAGCACCTGTTAATAGCTTCTTACTATATATAGGAGGAGCTCGTGGCTAAATAATTACAGCCGCATAGACCGATCTTCCGGGTTAAGCCACGCTTGCCGAGGTTGGTCTGTGGATGGGTGACCATTTACCATAGCGAGTTTCCTCCGTGCCTCGGAAAGCACGTAAAGCCGTTGGTCCCGGCTGTCATTTGTAGATCTTTGACAGTCGTTACTGTTGGTCAGAAGCCAGAAAGTCTGACAACCAGTCTTACCAAGAGTATCGTATTACCCAGTTACTGGGTTGTGGAGGTCTGATAGGCAGTCGCTCCATGTAAAATACTGATATTCAGCTGCATCCGGTTCGACTGGAAGCCGACCCCAACATAGTTGGGAAAAGGCTAGGCAGATGATGACCTGTTAATAGGTTCTTACTCGATAAATACTTGAGTTCGATAATTTATCGATTTATCGACACACTGCCCCGCGCTACACTGCGGGGTGCGTGGCGACGAAGCCACGCATGTGGGTGCGGGAGTGCAGATCTGCATCATCACGCAGATTTCTCCGCACAAACGTGCGGAGCTGCAGTATAGTCATGCGGTGCCCTAGAGGCCTCATTTCACAGCAGCTTGCGGTGGTGATGCGTATTTCAATAGTATACAAGGCCAGTACGCAGCCGCGCGAACTAATCGCGTATACTTCAGAATACACATTTGACGATCGAGCGTTCTAAACTATACATTAGTATTCCGCAATAATCGTGTATATTTTAAAATTGATAATTTCAAGCATTCAATTCTAAAATATACTTCACTAGTACCATCCACCACGCAGTGCGTACTAATCGCGTATAATGTTGAATGCCAACGCCTCCATGCTCTATTCTAAAGTATATGTCGTTAATTGCATTGCATTTCTTGTTATATTTATCTTTTTCTAAAGGTCATATTTTATTATATTCCATAAGTTAGGTCATATTTTAAGTGTTATTTTCTAAAAAACCCGTTTGAAAAAGTTAAGTCACTTCTTAAATGTAACTGACACTGTATAGTTTTGAATCCGTTTTTTTACCCTGAACATTCTAAAGTATACGCGATCAATACGCAAAATCCGTGTATATTTTAGAAACGAAGTTTTAATTTACAGCATTCTAAAATATACGCGACTAGTTTCATATGGATGCGTTCTGGCACAGAATAGTAACAGAAGCACCACTTCGCGCAACAATTAATAGAAATATCGACTCTTGCTACAAAGCAACAAAGTGCAATTCAGCTCGCATAAGCGCTCAGTACAGTCACCATCAGATATATAGAAGCAGTTCAGGTAATCAGATAATTATACACTCTCAAAAACACAATAACATCTACACAACAATAGCGTTCAAATTATTGTTAGCATCCAATGTATCAATATCATCTGAACACTCGCAATTCAAATATTTCTATGCAAACAAATCATCTTGTCAACTGAGGTAGTCAAATGTAACTAAGCAACTAAAGTGTTCAAAAACATGTCAACAATAACCATTTCTCAATATATTGCTCAGTGATACTAAGGCCTGTTACATACCTAGCCGTTTTAGGGCGGTTGCAGACCTTGGTGTTTTATGCTCGTTTTTAACAGACTTCAAAAAGGAGGAGGTTCTCAATCCGGTTGTATTTTTTTTTTTATATTTGTTACCTCAGAACTCCGTCATTTATGAACCAATTTGAAAAAATATTTTTTTGTTTGAGAGGGTGTAGGTACTTTCCGTTTAGTCCCTTATAAATGTTGTTATGATTAGACCATGAACTCCAGAGATATGGAACGGAACTCCTCATCGGATCAAAGCAAAATTCTCAAATAACTAATATTGCTTTGTTTATACGTGTTGTTGGTAACTGACTACTGGAAAAAACGAGGGGGTGCGTCAAACCCCCCGCCACTTTCCGGAATGTTTGAATTATATCGTGTAAGGTAGGTATAGCATGAAAGGGCTTTAAACTTACAAAAAAGTAAAAACCGACTTCAAAAAAAAAACTAAAAGGAGTAAAATAATTACCATAACATAAAATTAACAGTTTCAGAAGGCGGTACAATTCTACACTGAAAAAAATTGTAGCCACGGACTTCTGAAACTGTTAATTTTATGTTTTTTTAGTCGGTTTTTCCTTTTTTTGTAAGTTTTTGCATGCGCGCATTTAAGCGCGTTACATTTCGCGCTTCAAAAAACCTAACGCACGTATATGCTACTGTTCGTACTGCCAGTGGGTCTCTCTGTAGCAATATGGATTCGACCGCCATGCCAGTGTGTTATCGCTGTAAGGTGTACAGTGTCCTGTGACATTATTAAGATTAAAATGCAGGCATTGCAATTAAAGGCAGGCGGTGAGCCATTAAAAAATGTAACGCGTATGGCTTTCTATACCAGCGCACGCACAAGCGGTTCTTTTTAAAATGACTGATTTAAAACGTATCGTGCTAGATTTTGGCTAAAGATATATTCGATGCGATTCGATGATAACTGACTACTTAAATCAGGCTACAGTGCATGTTCATAGATAAGCTGTATGGCGCTTTTAGCATTTGAAAAAAAGGGGTGCATGAAAAGAGCCTCCACGAGTGACGATACTTGGGTCCGGCGGCGCATCCTGGGCAGTCAGCTTCGCTACCATCCTTGCTGACTGGCCAATCTTTTCACCACGGCATGAGCTATTCTTGTATAGCTCGTGCCGACACGATAGAAAAAGAAGCATTTGAAAACCGCTTGCGTAAAATCATATAGCAACTCAGTGGGTGCTTAGTCGGGCTGATTTGACATCGTCAGATATCTTTTAACCGAGTAATTAAATTGACGTTTAACAGATTTTGTACTTTTTTGAGCACGGTTATCAATCCGAAACATGGTTATAATGAATCGAGGTATTTATTACGAATTCAATTCCTGAAGATATACTAGAAAATGTAGCAAATAAAAATTTCAGTTTCATTCAAACTGATTGTTTCGAATTTAATGGCTTTCGCGTGGAATAAATACTCGTTTCAATTTCCTTACGATGTTTTCCTCTAACTTGACTATCAGATTATATTATAAACAAAAGACACGTCAATGACGTCACGCACGAAATGAAAGGGATATAGCTATATGAAGAAAAAGAAAAAATGCTGTATCTATTTTTGAACTTTTAAGTTACGACTCTAAGTACAATCAAATACAATTCATTTTACGTTGCTATCCTGACTTTCTGAATAACGTGTTGCTTAGTTACCTTTGAATGTTTAGCTTGTTTACTTACCATAGACCGTTAGTTTGTGAATAAATATTTGACATTGTGACTGCTCAGATATATTTGGAGTTTATGATGCTCAAAACAATTTGAACAGTTTTGTTGCATAGATGTTTTTGGTATCTTGAATGTGTTTAATTATTTGGACACCTGAGTTGCTCATCTACTTCTGATGCTGACTGTACCTAACGCTATATTCACCTAAACGTTGCCGCTCTCTTCTAACGCGCAACTCTGTCGCTGTCTGGCGCGGAGTGACGCGCTAGCTGTGGCGCTAGGGTTTTCGGCTTGCCGCTGCTACTATACGTCTATCTACCTACTTGACCACGGAATCTATCTTTATGTTTGATGCCTATGATTACACGGTCAATTAGGTAGATAGACAATGAATAATTAAGTTCGTCATTTGTAATTTACAAATGAAAACAAACCTTTAATTTTTAGGCTACCTAGATACCTCTTTGTTTAACATTTCTCAATAACTTACATTAATAATATTTTCATATTTTGCAATAATTAAAATGTTCGTAGAACAAAAACATCAAAAATTCTGGTTGTTTACATTTTCACTATACTAATTCTTAATTATCTCCTAAACGCGTGGACCGATTTGCATGACTTAAACGGATATAATGGTTTTAGACCTCGATCTCTCATTTGACACCAAAATCGTTAAGTTATCTCAACAAATAAAAAATCACATTTTCAAGTTGCGCTCGTAATTATGTAAATCAATGTAATCAAACATTAAACGTTAAAACTACGGTTCTATATGACTGTACCTACTTGTTACCTAATTAACTTGTAGATAGGGTTTAGTTGCCGACATAATGCACATGAAAACGAAGTTTTATCATCGTTTTTAAATTAATTTGAACTTATTTTTCCTCATCTGCAGGTAATGAAAAAAATGACACTGTCGTCTCCGTATTTCGACACACATCCATCAAATGAGCAACGTTTTAGACCAGCCATTCTTGTTGCTCACTAAACTTATTTAAAATAATAGGTACATAAGCGCGCGCGCGAGCGTTGACAGCCCACTGGCGAGGTGGCCGCGTAGCCACGCGAAATTGTAGACACTTATCGCTGTAGGTACGGCCGAGTGGTGGAGGCCTGGTTCTGGCCTTGTATATTCTAGAAATACGCGGTGGTGATAGTACATTGCAGAGCATTGTTTTTTATACTAAAAATGGTTACTTAAAATGGTGAAGCTAGCTTCTCACGGCGCGCGATATCACAAGTCGCGCCGCGCCAGCTCGCGCCTACGCGCCGTGTGAAGGTAATGGCTCGAGGCGACGCGGGCTAGCGCGTGCAAGCACGTCCGATCCGCTCGAAGTCGGTACTTCAAAAGGCGCGGCGCGAGCGCACTCGTGGCGACTCGAGCGCGCGCGGGGTTCGCGGGCTAGCATGGGTGAATAAGTTCGGTCATTTCGTTTCGACTCGCGCAAATGTGAAGTACTCTCACGTATTTAATATGGAGTGGACTAATGAAACGATTACGATTACGCGCCCGTGAGAACGGGTAGCGCGAGCTCGCCTGTTGGCGCATGCTCGCTCGTACAAATCGGCCGGCGCGGCGCGACTTGTGATATCTCACGCCGTGAGAAGCCAGCTTTAGAATCAAGGAGCAGGTTTCGTTTACAAACATTTTGACAGATTTCCTAAACAAAAATTGCTCTATTAAGGACGCGTTTGCAGAAAGCGTAGGTAAAATGTATAATTACGACATGCGGACGACCAACACACACACAGCGTACTTTATCTTCAAGTTAGGTCAAATCAAATGTTTGCGACCGTCGAGGGATCTATTTGACCGCTTATTTCTGCTGTCAAGCGACTCGAGTCTACTCACAATGATGGCTGACAGTAAAATGACAGATGGAAAACCAACTTTATTTTCATACAGTTAAGGTTCATCGGCCTAGCAAAATACATGAAAAAAAATTCAAAATGATTTTTTATTTACCTGTGCATATTCCAACAATTTTCTTATTTTATTTTCTCTACCATTTTAACGTTAATATGTCTGTTAACTAATGGTATTGTATTTATTTATTAAAACCCTTGAATTCTTCAGGAAAATGTACCGAAACTCACCCCATTTTCAGTATTTTCGTGGGAGGAGGCTACGAAAAATTAATATTATTTAATTATAAATTAACAAATTTTAAAATGTTTTATCTACCATTTTTAGACAAAAGCGTAGTCTATCCGTAGCTTACCATAACGTCTAGCTAAGTTTCACGGATTGATCGGAAAATGTACCGAAAAACAGCTAATTAATAGCAGTTTTGTAAATACCCCCTTAAAGAAACAAGCAGTTTTCCTGCAGTTTTAAAGCTTCAAAAAAGTATTAGCCTACAGGTCAGAACCACAAAATCGAAAATAAAAAACCTCCTTAACACATATCCTTTTTACACAGAAACGAGCGTCTCCTATCATTCTGGGATGTAACTATAACAGATGACCACATCCCCCAATTGAACGGAGAAGAAACACCGCACAAGAAACAACGCAGGAAATCAATCACCAAGCCTGCTGCAATCACTACCTCAACTCCTACATACAACTTTGTACTAGAGGATGCTCCCAGGATCGTGGATGTGGAACTGAAGGATGAAGATGGAGCCACCCGGTTGAGTCTTGCTGCTGCTACCAGGAGCGGTGTGGTGCATTATTATGGGCATATGTTGAATGGGTAAGTTTTTAGTATTGAGTTTTTAGGTGTTTTACATCAGAATGGGCTTTTCCCTGTAATGTAGTAGACGGCCCCAGGTTCTCTTGAGCTGGGGACACATCTGCTACACCAGTTGTAAAGAAGGTCGCAGACTAAGGGGTCCTGCCTACCACTAGCCGGACAAACAAGAAAAACACTTTTCAAGACAACTTCTATAATATTAATATAAACACTCCCCCTTATTACAAAAGATGGTCTAAGAAAAACCTAGGTTTTAGGGTATATATTCAAAAACGATGTGGCCTGTAATAAAAAAAGGTTTAATAGTAAATAAAAAGAAGGTGAAATGACGTATTTGTACTCTACATGCAAGAAAGAGCTTGTTGTGTATAGAAATCGACCAAGATACTAGCGATTTAATCGCGAGCGACCCTGCGTTAAGCGGACGCCCGAGCGGTTCCATACAAAAGTGCTCCGTCGCGGGGAGTCGGGCCCCTCGCCCGCGCTTCGGTTCCCGCCTCCGTGCGACTGGAGCCCGCGCGGGGTTTCAATAAGCGGACTTCCTGGCTGTCGTATTTTTTTTGCTAGTCGTCGTTTTGCTGTGTTTATTTATTTATTTATTTAGGGAAAACAAACAATTGTACAATGTGAATATAGTAGATACAGAACATAATCTTAAAAATTAGGCAAATGTACAATCCACGACGTTTCCACAGATTACTAAGGTACAGTGTAGACACAATATTTTAAATTATAACAACATAAATAAATAAGGAGAAAAGAAACAATAAAACAACAACAGGAAGAAGCAAGAAGCAAACTATTGTAGGTTACTTGGTGCTTGCTCAGAAATATATAAAAATACAATTACAAGAGGTAACACAAATATTACTAGTTACACAGATGCAGACTATCCACTAATCGTTTTTTGAATGTATGGCGGTCTAAAGCGAAAATGTCTATGTTAACAAAGTGTTCGTTATAGATCTTAACCATTCTATGGAGAGGCGCTCGTTCACCCGCGTGTGTACGACAAAGTGTCGTGGCAAAAAGCGGGTAGACGCGAGCCTCTCGCCGTATAACAGTTCTGGGAACAACATAACATAAGTTATTGATTATATCTGGGCAATCAATTCTATTGTGCAACAGATCATGGAGCATCATAGTTTGAAGCAGGAGGCGCCTATGTTCCAACGTAAGAAGGTTAAACCTATCCAAGGACTCGATGTATGAACTACGTGTTATAATATATTAAGTTCTCCATCAACACGACTGTACATGCACGCCGTTAAAATTGAACTAGCGACACTGCGTAATCAAAATAATCTGGCCTCCGCGACGGGGACTCCGCATCATGTTAATAGTGAATCCTTCGTTATTCCTTCCATTTATTTACTACCTTCATTTTCTCTTTTTAAAACCCACATAATATCTCCCCTCCAGGTCATCAACAAAGCCGATCAAGCCATCAGTAACCATCCAGGTTTCCAGCGGCGAAGCCAGACCGTTGCCCCTCCAGTGTTGCAGACTACCTCCCACTGGGGACCTGCTGTTGGGATATTGGAACGGACCCGTCATGACCTTTGAAAAAGTGGTATGTATCTATGTATTATTTCAATTATAATCTTTTACTTTATTTATAAATTACTAGGCAGGCATTTGAGACAGCTACTAATTGCCTGTGCCCTGCTATTCTTCACTATAGTTGTCATAATCTAATAGGCCCGATTTAACACCTGTCAAAATAATACGAGTAATGTCAACACTAGTAATAATTACTGCAATGCGTGCCGTTTAGTTTCATTTTATCAATGGTGCGCTATGCTCAGATAAATAAAAAGGCGACTTTCTTTAGGCCTGAATTCCTCTGTCGCTGACGTCGGTCGCGTACGTCGGTCGCGCGTACGAATATACGTTGTGTTTTATATAGCACCACACTGTGACGCTGACATCAGCGGCGCGCGAGTTGCTACGCGCCGCGTATGGCGCGCGTCGGTCTCGCTCGTCAGCGCCGCGTACGTCGGTCGACTGACGCGCTATCGAACGCTATGAGCGTCCTCACTCTGTTCCCGACCATCGGCTAAATGGTACGCGCGCGCGTATAGTCTTGATACCGAACGTGTGATTGCCGAGGTGCGCCTACATCCTGCATTGTGGGATTTATTTACGTAGCTTTTCAAATAATGTAGAAAATTCACCATTCGTCACCCTATCAGCAACAATTGGGTGAATGTGATATCTTTTTCTACATTGACGCCGTATCCGCTTGCGTAATTATGCTGCAGCAACTAAACAATTTATAAACGGGTTCATAATTATCCCAAATCCACTTGGAGACGCCTGTACTGTGGAGCGGTCGGTATCGCACTACGGATGTTTTCATTGGCGCTGATGGCCAGCGCGCTACGCGACTGACGGTACGCGACCGACGTCAGCGACAGAGGAATTCAGGCCTTAAGATTGAGGGCGTGCAACTCTGTACACATTTATTTTGTGCTTTTATGCAAACGTCAAATCGAACCTATTACGTTGCTCGAACTGTAGTTTTTATTTTTGCAGTTGAGTAGATATTTGTCTAGTCGGTTTTTGAACTGATTCACATTTTGGGCTGAGACCAAATCCTCTGGGAGCTTATTCCACGTTCTGACGAATCTTCTCTCGCAAAGATTAGCCAGTCAGCAAGATGGTAGCGGGGCTGACTACTCAGGATGCGCCCGCGTTCGCGCTTTTATTACATTTCAGTTCGTTCAGTCACTAATATTCGGTTCGGTTTTCTTTTATGTTTCACTCCGGAGTTGCAACGGCGCATACGCATGTTTTCAACCGTTAGTGATACAGATCTGCTGTATTTCGATAAAATCATACGTGTTAAATGATAAAAGATTTTTATTTCTGTAAATAAATCTGTTACTGACCTTTACAAGTCAATGTAATGTTTTTTTAAGACTAGATGGCACCGTCATTTCCTATCTGACTAGCTAAGAGAAGAAAAACCGAAATAAACTCAGAGGTCAAGGTCTCTTTTAAAATCCAGACATTGTAGTATAAAACTATGCGAGTGTAACAATGTAGGGCAACGTCTGGAATGGCCTTTTGAGGAAAGAGCCATAACAGCTTTGAGTTGATCTGTCCCAACTGACGGCACGCAAGTATCAGCCATTGTGTAGCTCAACCTTATTTTAGGGAGCTCAACGACCCGACGCTAATTACTTATCCGAAGTAATATCATGTATGTTACGTACTTGTACACCAGGACTGCCTGTTATCTCTTTCCGTTCTTCCAGTCCATCCTAAGATTGTCTGGAAGAGATCGCCTTGTGCGATAAGATCGCCCATTGTACATATATTGTGTAAATACGACACGATGACACGACACGTTTGGTGCAGTGGCTAAGCGATTGGCTGCTGCGCTACGGGTCGTGGGTTCGATTCCCACACGGAACAAAAATTTGTATGGCCTACAAATGGTTGTTTCGGGTCTGGGCGTTTGTTTGTGAGATTTGTGTCTGTAAACGCACCCACGATACAAGAGAAATCTTAGTGCGGGGCAACGTTTTTAAGAAGAAAAAAAAATATGTTTGTATACCTTTTTGTTAACTGGTGTATTCCAATAAAGAGTATACATGTCATATTAATAAATAAATATTTTTTATATTCACAGACGCCAGACTTAAAATCAAAAACCCAGATTCTAATCAGAGGCGATAGTAAAGAAACCAAGAAGAAAACCAAACAGAGTAACGAGGTCAACAAAGTGCGGACTGAACATGATACCTCACAAGTGACGTATGTGGAACCTATGGGGGGCGTCGCTAGGAAGCGGGCTACGCCGGGAGATAAGGTTAGTTTAATAAAAAACCCAATTATCCAGTCAGCAAGATTGGTAGCAGGGCTGACTGTCCAAGGTGCGCCGGACGTACTTAGGTATCGTCACTCATGGAGGATCTTTTAAAACATTGTGATTATATTATCAGGCTTTATTTTATCGATAGACAAATTCTGTGTGTAGGCACTTTTACACCTTATTTTGTAGACACTTTCACATCCCACTTGTTTGTAAAGTTAAGTGGACTTTATTGTTTCTGATTGAGTAATTACAGTTGTTATACAGGGTTACAGGGAAAGTCGTACTGAATATTAAAGGACGTTATTATTCAGGTCATTTCTGATGGATTTGATTCTGTAATATGGTGTCCGAAACTTGACCGTTATGGAGATATTGATATGTTTAAAAAATCCTTTATTTTTTGGGATTATAGCTCCTAGGGTCCGTTTTTTTTTGTATCTTGTTAAAGATGTCTTAATAAAAATGATTAACAGAAACTGAACCTACTACTAACAGCTTAAAAAGACTGCTTGACAACGGTTAGAATTAAAGAATTTTCACTACCTAAGTATTTTTTTTTTTAATGTATGGAACTTATTCTGCAAATAATTTTAAAAACTTCTACGTCTCTTTAGCTATTCAAAAAGGTATAACATCTACGAGGTATGTTCATAAAATCATAAAAAAATGTTATTTGAATAGGCCCAAGTGTTGTACTACACAACATAAAAAATATCTTTAAAATTCAATATCTCCATAGCGGTCAAGTTTCGGACACCATATTACAGAATCAAATCCATCAGAAATGACCTGAATAATAACATCATTTAATATTCAGTACGACTTTCCCTGTAACCCTGTATAAATGATAACAACCCATTTTGGGCATACAATAATTTAAAGATAATGTGACCTAAGGATGCATTAATGACAATCAAAAATGATTTAAGTACAGAATCATTTTTCTGTCAGCAATTTTTTTTATTGTACACGAAATAATGTTAAGGGTAATTATTAATTCTCTTAGAGGGTTTTCATGGGCCTTTCAAACTTAAAAGTCCATTTTGTCGCGTAAGTATCTAAAACTTAATATTTACCAGAGGTCGCCCACGGGGATGTCGTTTATCGCGTAGATATTTCGCGGTTTTCGGGACAAAAAAAAGTAGCCTATGTCCTTCTTCGGATTCCAGACTATCTCTGTACCAAGTTTCATCAAAATCGGTTCAGCGGTTTACACAGTCTACAGAAAGAGTTACTTTCGCATTTATAATATTAGTAGGGATTTGCAATGTCTCATAAGTCTTTTTTGATGTGTACAGGTGGAAGTACCAATGGAAGCTAGGCTAGCCAACTTGGCGCTAGACGTGAAGGGCCGCGGCAAGTCAGCCGTCAGTCAGAATCTGACCAAGTTATTAATGCAGGGTCTACACTCCAAGGATAAAGGGTGAGAATAAATTTGCTTATACATATATCTGTGTAGTATATATTTTGCAGCAGTACACCACGGACTATCCCCCCTATCTCATTCATTGTTTTCCTGTTCATCCAAAGGTTGTCTGGTAGATATCGCTATCAGCGATAAGACCGCCATTGTACCCTTCAATATATGATATTATATAAGAGCTGTGTTACAATTTTGGTGTACAATAAAGTATATTCAATTCTATTCTATCTTCACTACCGTCAACGATCATTTTAAAACATGGAAATGAATTGGGTGACCGTTCCGCGCCTTCTTCTTCTTCTTCTCTCGTGTCAGCACGAGCTATCCAAAAATAGCTCATGCCGTAGTGAAAAGATTAGCTAGTCAGCAAGGTTGGTAGCGAGGCTGACTGCCCAGGATGCGCCGGACGTACTTAAGCATCGTCACTCGTGGAGGCTCTTTTCATGCACCCCAACCAAGGCTAGAATAGTGTAAATTGAGAATCAAAGTGATCAATTTCACTTGAGATTTTTTGGCAATAGTTCGAATGTGTAATTGATCGCTATTACCCGATAATAACGTAGGTACTGCTTTTCATTTCGAATATGAGGAAAGTAAAAATACAGAATAATATGCAAACATGCCAAAACATACTCAGACTGATGGTTGTTGTAATATTATTAGCCAATGTAGGCAGGTAAACGTTCTAAAACCATACAGCCTTGTACTCCGACTGAACGAAATTCAGTTTCGAATCTTTATCGTTTTTATTTGTGATTTCTTTTATGTTATTTATCCCTTAATCGGGCACAGGCAACTATTTTCCCAGCAACTTTTTTAGAATACGTCGCGATGTCTTCTTTCTTATATTTTTATTTTTAAACCTTGCAAAATAACATTTTTTTACTATTTTCTTGAATAAAAATTAAAAATGATACAAAAAAACGTTTTTTTCTTCTTTTTATTGTTTATTTTAAAATGGAAATTTTTTTGTTATTTACTTTTCTTAAAACCGCATGCCTGATTAAGGATTATTATTCCGACCGTAGAGAAATTCCACACGGAAAAACCTAATAACTCTGCCCGGCCTGGGGATCGAATACAGGACCTCACGTTCTGCAGCCGCACTTGCTAGAATAAATAACCTTTCAAAAAAAATTAACAAAACTTGTAACAAAATGTCAACTTAAAATTTTATTGTATTCATGTATATTATTTTGTTCCCAGCATTATCCTAACAGTTCTGCAAAAGGACGATCCGCTGGTCGCGTTACGTACAGTGAGCAACTTGCCGGCTGACTACGTGCCGCAGTTGTTAGAACAACTAGCTGACATGGCCACAAGAAAAACTAGCCAGTAAGTATTATTTACAGATTGGACCAAAATTTACATTGAAATACCATCAGCAAGCTAAGAAGATTGTATATTGACTAGACACCAATCCAAAGATGTGTCCACGCTTGCGTAGGTGCAGCGTAATCTCTAAATAGTGTAAATTGAAGTCGCTTTTCGCGTCTGTCTGTTTGTCCAATTACTTCTTATACACCTACTCAGTGGATTTTGATGCGGTTTTCATTTTAATTTAGATAATTTCTTTCGGAAGGTCTTAAGCAAAACTGTAGTAGACGACTACAGTTGGTTATAGTGCTGTTCAGTTGTAGAATACGAATTCTACAACTGAACAGCACCATAATATATAGTCTTCATAGTCTTCGTGGTCGCCAACAGGCTGTACGAGTTGACCAGAAACTTTCTGACTGGTGTAACTTGGTAACTGGCGTACCACAAGGCGGTATACTCTCTCCTCTCTTATTTTCTTTATTTATAAATTCTATTACTAAAATTCTCAAATGCTCTTACCATCTGTATGCTGATGACCTGCAACTATACGCTCAAGCTGACATTACCGATTTAGATGCTTGCATTTCAAACCTCAATGCTGACCTATTTGCGATAGCAGAATGGTCTTGCAAGTTCGGTGTTGCCGTTAATGTCAGCAAATGTCAAGCTATCCTGTTGGGTAGTCCGTTTTACCTGAAAACCGTCAACACCTGCCACCTTATGCCGATTGTATTTAATAACGCAACTATCCCATTGGCGCCACACGTAAAGGATTTGGGCTTGCATATTGATAACAGCCTAAGTTGGAACAAACAGGTAAACCGGATAAGTCAGAGCGTTACATCCATGCTGCGATCGCTCTATAGATTTAAACATTTCCTTCCTTCTAGCACTAAAACACTCCTGGTCCAGTCCCTTGTGCTTCCTGTGATTGATTATGCGGATGTTTGTTGCTCTGATCTTTCCCAAGACCTTCTAAACAAACTGGATCGGCTTCTCAACAACTGTATTCGTTTCATTTTCGGGCTGCGAAAATATGACCACATTTCTTTTTACCGTTCTAAGCTTAAATGGCTTCCTATCCGTCAGAGAAGATCCCTCAGGTCTCTCTGCTCACTCTTCACTATTATGAACGATCCTTGTGCTCCAGATTATCTTAAAACTAATTTTCAACTTTTGGGTGGCTCTCACAGTCGTAGCCTTCGTGCCGCTGAAAATTTAATTCTTCTCATTCCTTCTCACCGCACAGGTTTCATGTCCAATTCGTTCGCTGTCTCAGCAATCAAACTCTGGAATGCGCTTCCCCTCGATATGAAAAAAGCTCCGAGTAAGTTCATTTTCAAACGTAAAGTTCGGGAATATTACCTAAAATCGCTGCAACCCTAGTCTGAAGTAACTGTCCATCATAGTTATGAATATGTATGTGTATTTATGTAGGTATGTATAAGTATAATGTGTATGTGTATTTATGTATGTATAAGTATAATATGTATGTTTATTATAAGTATATATACAAGGTTAGTCAGAAAGGGGGTACTAATCCGAAAGGGTGTTAAAGTACACATAATAATGAATAACTTTTGTTCTACAACTTTTCCCAAAAGTCAATAGTTTAAGAGAAATAGCTGGTCAAAAATCTCAAAAAAAAAACTCTAAAATCTATCTATCCCCAGTTATGATCAGCTGTGTTTACATTTTAGGTCATAATTGGGGTCATGAATTAGAAGCACCATTTTCTGAATTTGTAACTAAAGCAGGGATGAAGAATTTTTGAAAAAACTAAAATAAAAATCATTTTATTTGTTTTTTTTTTTATCGAATTTTGAAATTTTAACACTTGCATTCAAACAGTCATCAGCGATACTATAAGTGGGCTTCGGATTAGTACCCCCTTTCCGACTAACCTTGTATGTATGTAATGTATATACTGTGTTAGTATTATATTAGTTAATAATTTTTATTTAACTTTCCAATGTTTGTTTTAAACTCTTTTTTTGTACCACTTTCGAAGTGCTTTATTTTTGACCCAAAGGTTGACTGGTAGAGAATGCCTTATGGCATTAAGTCCGCCTTGTGTACCACCAATGTACATAAAGTTTAAATAAATAAATAAATAAATAAATAATATCACTATAAAACAGAATTTACACAAATTGTAATATGAATACTGAAATGGTGTGTACCTCAGTTTCAATAGTTCAAAGATAAGTAGGTAATAAACGGGGCCGATTCTCTTGTTCACAAACTAAATTAAAATTAGTATCCTTTACTAATTACAGCGCGAGAAAAGGACGGTGATAGATAAGAACTAAGTTAGAGATGTCAAAGTAGTCAACGCCTTGAACTAAAAGGTACAAGTCCGAGACGGGCTGCAAACTGCAGACTGCAACCGCAGACCGCAAGTCACATTGGTTTGTATGAACCAGTAGTGTCGCTTGTCTGCTGCTGTCATCTGCGGTTGTAGTTTGCGGTCGTCGTTGGAATACTACCTTTAAGGTGTGCACCTTAAAGGTGTTATTCGGGCGGCGAGTCGCGGTCTGCGGATGCAGTCTGCAGTTTGCAGCCCGTCTCGGACTTGTACCTACACTGTGTTTTTAGTTGACACGTTCTGACATGTCGACTGGAGATGGTCCATAATGTATGGACCAAAAACCTAGACTCGATTGGGACTAAATGGGTACCAGTAGTTTCATTATAATGCACAATTTACCCCACCGAAAGGGCAATGCCGAAATCAATGGGGTATAGGAGCTATACATAGACTGACAAAGTATATATGAAAAATCTAACAAGTGTTTTTTACCATTTTATACTATATCAATAACATATTAACGATAATAATGACGGGATTACTGTAGTATTGATTACTATCAACCATTTGGTATCTGATTAGTCAAAAAAACACTAAAAAAAAAACTTTTCAAGGATTCGTTTAAATAATATAACTACAAGATGTAACATAAATAAGGCACAACCTCTTAAGGGGTCACTGTAATCATCATTATGAACAACTTTTACTATGGGACCAAAACTGAAATCGCGGAAAAAAAATCAGCTGTTTCCTACATTTTGACGAGTTATGCGAATATAAATGTAGGGAAAAGCTGATTTTTCTTTCGCGATTTCTTGTTTATCCCGAAAAATACGCGATAAACGACATCCCCGCGGGAGATGCCGCGAGCGACCTCTAGTATTAAATAAATATTATCAGGCCTAATTAAAATACCAACTAATTTATCAACAGATGTGCAGCAGTTTGCACGTGGCTGTCCGCGGTGGTGCGGTGTCACTCCGCGCTCCTGCTGGCCACGATGGGCTCCCGGTCCTCTGACCACCTCACGCAGCTGCTAGCTATATTTACACACAGGTGAGTTTTATACATACTATGCTGTCGCCCAGAATTTATACCTGAATTCAATATTTTGGAGAAATAACCGTCGAGGCACTTTTTATGACTTATTTTTTCATCCGTTTACAAAATATTGTTTGTCATATTTAGTAGTAAAACAAACATGAGAATGTGACACAGGACCGGGCTCGTGCGCACGCGTTTTTGTAAAGGTTGTGTATGGAAACATGAAATTATTCCTTATTTTTCGAGATGACAAGTGAACACACTTTTTAGCCGACTTCAAAAAGGAGGTTCTCTAGTCGGATTATAAATATTTTTTAAAGGAGGATGGGCGTTTTGGTACTCATGTCCAATCACCAATCAAAATGAATTTACCATCGTTGGATAGCTTTTTTCAAGAGTACAAAAAGCTAGGATCGCAATAAACCCGTATCAATTGTCCGTTTTGAAATATAGTCTTCAGAAGATACTGGATATTCAGTTCGAAATAGAATTTAAATAAATCAAATCGCCAGTATCGCTTGACCGATTTTGATGATATTTGCACAGATTTTGAGCTAAATAAAATTCAGTTAACGGATGAAAATCACAACAAAATCGGTTTAGTATTTTTTCAGTTAAGGGTGATCTATCTATTAAAAACATCGGACGCGTTTTTTTTTTGCCTAAAAATAAAAGTCGTTTCCCAGCAATTATTTTTGGTCAATGTAATTTAGTTTGATGTACAGAGTGCGTAGATTTCGGCTATGCGGGTCTTTTACTTTTATATTATTATTATTATTTTACACACTCGTCTACACACTGTATACTTACATACAATAAACGATGAAACTTACTTCGAACTTGTTTTATTTACCTAGATAATGAAACATATTAATAACAATTATTGTAATACCATGTCAAAATGGAGAGAAATGACAGTAAAAGTATGTGTATGTAATAGGATGTAACAAAAATAAATAACTTTCAAGCAAGATTACTTCGAACGGACAGCGAATCGGGATTACATCTAAGCCACATTCTACCCCTAATATAAACTAGTGAATTTATTGTTAGTCGTTATTATCCCAAATTAACATGAAACATCCAAACTCTACGCCTCGTTTGGTGCAGTGGCTAAGCGATTGGATTCTGCGCTACGGGTCGTGGGTTCGATTCCCACACGGAATAAAAATTTGTATGGCCTACAGATGGTTGTTTCGGGTCTGGGAGTTTGTGTTTGTGAGATTTGTGTCTGTAAACGCACCCACGATACAAGAGAAATCATAGTGTGGGGCAACGTTTTTAAAAAACTTTTGTATAAGTTTTGTAATAAACCAGTCTCTTAATTTCCTTGCAGACGGTCCCACCTATGCCAGTTACTAAACCTCAAGGGTCGGCTCGACCTGACGATATCACAGCGCAGTGCCGCAGACATCGCACAGGACGAACAAGAACCAGTGCTTAATTATAATGGTAAGTAAGCGAATACACAGTGGTCCACGATGAGCATTTTTACAGCTACGATTGTCTTATTGGTGTATGCTAACGAAGCTGCCTTCTCGGATTGAATAACTTAAATGCTTTATGCAATAAAGGACATGGCTAAATGCATGTATAGGCGACTGCCTCAACAATGCATAAACATTGTACCTAGTAATATGTAATACTGCATAGCTGAATATTAGTATTTCATATGAAAAAAGTTTCAGGAACTGTTTATTTCATTACAATCCTGAAAAAATCCTACCTCAATAGGTTAAGTACAAACTTATAAAAGAAAACGATTTTACCATGAACTTTAGCTAGACTTTTGTTTACAAACTTCAACAATATATACGTAACATTACGCCTTGTTTCCCCGAAGGATCCTTCCGCACACATATTATAGGTACGCACTAATTAAACAAGAAGATATTAAATATTGAAATAAATAACAACAATGACATTGACATAAGCCACAGAGCGATAAAATGACGTCTGAATACAGTTTTTTTTTTTCATGGAGATGGTTACGATTGAACTTGGAGTGTAAGGCTAGCCGTACACACAATAATATTTTAAAGGCAATATTGTCAAAAATATTCATTAATATATGGTCCCCTATGCAATATTATTAACAATTATCGTGGTACAATCTGACTCAGTCGCTCAGCAGCTAGATTCGTGTGCGCACGTTTTATATGATGAATAGAAGGAAAAAACTCGTTGCATTGATAATTGTATTTATTTCATCTACTAAAAAAAGCAATCAAGAAAAAAACAATGGTTTAAAGACTGGATGAGAAAAAAGCTGAGTTATATCATTTTTATCCAATAACTGAAGAATATGATTTTAAAAATTATATGCGAATGAGAGATGCCAGCTTTCACAAACTCTTATTAAATAACTATTAATATTATCAACACTATTTTCGCTATGGATAGTTTTCGTCTTCCATTTTAAACAAATAATAAGCAAACTAAAAAGTTGGTAAAAAGAGGATGTCAAAAAAAAAAGAACTGAAAAGATGTGAACAAGACGTATAGGTTTTCAAAAAAATATGCTATCAAATCACAACACGCAGTCGGAGGCTACGTACCTATATTTTTTGATCAATCAGATTGCGAATTACATTTAATTCATAGGTAGTCTCCAACTGCATGTTGTGATTTGGCACAAACGTCTTGTTTACATCTTTTCAGTTCTTTTTTTTTTTCTATATCCTCTTTTACCAACTTTTTAGTTTGCTTTTTAAGCAGTCGGATTTTTTGTTTTCTTTAATTCATTTATTTTTATTGACCTCTTTTTATTAGTATTATTTTATTAAGATATCGTACCTATCTATAAATACCTACCGTTTTAATGAAGCTTAAAGAAATCTATCTATAGGCACGTCATTTACCATATCACTCGCTCTAGTCCGCAATATAGATCCTGCACAACTTTCGGGTTGTTTAATTGTTAAACGGAGCTTATGGCTGTAAAATGGTCAAGGAAACTTATTGATTTTAAAAGGCCTATTCATCGATATAATATGGGGTGTCGGTAGGCGACATTTTTTTGTTTCTCCCTCCGTTTCGTATTTCACGGCCGCCATTTTGTTTTTATAAAAACCAAACCTAGCCCATAACCATCGCACGGCATAGACAAATTGATAGACACCTCATTCATTAAAATCCATCCAGCCGCTGGGATGCTTCGAGTGTATAAAGAATCCCACATACATAGATACGCGTATAAACATAACCCTATCTTTGCTGTCGCGCAGTCGGTTAAGAACCGAATGTCCGCGTGCATTGAAATCTTTTTCTCAACTAAAATATTGCCGTGCGTGTACACGACAATATTATTGACCCCTGCCTCCCTCCGATATTGCTGTGACAAAATCAAAATATGTGGAAATCCACAATAATATTGAACAATACTGAAATACGGGGCCGTACGCACAAAATATTATTGACAGTAGGTATGTACTTTAATTGACAATATTATTGTGTGTGTAAGGCTAGCCTAACAAAAGTTTACCTCGTTTTAATATCTTTAAAAGTAGGTTTCTTGTCCACATTTTTCGTAAAACGAAACGTTAAATCTTACGTTCTCCATGTCAAACAAAAAACATGGAAAAACAAGTAAAAAACTTTTAATTATTTCATTAATTCACGAAAGTTCTACGAGAATAACAAACACGTAATAATTAATTAATTAATATTTGAACGTTACCAACTAGTGAGAAATTTCTATGCCTGCTTGAGGCAGTCGTTTAGCCATGTCCTTTATATGTATAATAATAATCTTACATTTAGTACTAGCTTCCACACTAGGATTCCCTGTGTCGTGGAAGCTAGGCGAAACTAATAGATACACATATTACAGGCTACAAAGGATCATAGATAAATACCTTAAAGACTAACATACATATCAAAATAAATTCATACATATTCAATATGAGTGTTATTGTGATTTTTATGTTAGGAAATTGTCAGTAGCAGCTCAAAATTTGGAATTTTGCATGGAATCACTCAATACCATCATCATCGAAATGTGGGATTAAAGTAGCTTTCAGTCAGTGAAAGTACATTAAAAAAAACTGCGAAAAAGTACAATTCTGTATTTCATGTTACATCTGCGATTGCATTCCACAGAATGATAGTGCTAGCCATCCTTTTTACAAAACCCCTTAGTTATATTTATGATTAATTACGGTTTACTCACGTGCAAATGAAAATATAAATGTGTCTCACGAAAGTTATAATAAAAAAAACCCCTTAGTTGATAAGTTAGTCACCATAAACGACACCCAAGGAAAAAGAGATGGATGATTTATCTATTCCATACCAAAACAATGTCTAGCCAATTTTATAATTCGCATAAAACGTAATTAATCTGGGGAAGGCGGGAGTTATGTCAGACTTACCGACTAAAACCACCCACGGTGTTCCTCCCGAGCCTCCGAGGACCTATGGAATCACCGCAACTGTTACAACGTAACCTAATATTCCAGATACATCGTCAGACGAGGAGATGGAGGCGGAGCCCTACCAGTCCGACAGCGGCGCGTCGTGGGGAGACGACAAGTTTGAGAGCGACGCGTCACAAGACGACGCGGACTCCGATGGGGATTGACGTTATATAATAAATAGATCGTTTACATATTGCTGTGTATTATTTATTGGTATATCCTTAGAAGAAGTAAGACCTGTCTTGTATGGATCAGAATATTGGGCTACAGAGGGAACGAATGAAAGGCATGCAGCTGAAATGAGAATGCAAAGAGGGATGTGTGTTGAGCGAATGAATTGAATTAGAAAGGAGTACATAATTATGTAAGAGGAAGTTTGAAAGTGGCGCCGCTGACTGTGAAATTGTGTGGAAACCGGTTGTTATGGTATAGGCATGTGATGCGGAGGAATGAGGAACATATCGTGAGGAGAGTTTTGAGTATGAATGTGAATGTTTATAAGAGTAGAGGAAGACCAAAGAAACGATAGATGGATAATGTAAGATGATATAACTAGAAAGATGACGGCTAATAGAGATGTAATGGAAGAATGTCATGCTGCGCCGATCACAAATAAGTTGGGATAAGGACAGGAAGATGATACACGACCGAGAGGCTCTAGCAGGGTTCTTGTACACGCGGCTACAGTAGCCGTGCGTAGTCAGCATCACGGTAAACGGTAAGTTGTAAATTATTTAAAGTTTCAATCGTTCATTTTTAATGACACCACTAAATGATACCCCCAGGAGTGTGGTTGCCAAAAAGGATTAGTTAACAACACCATCGTTACTTTGGGATGCCACAATGAGGGTTTTCTGAAATGACGCCCACTAGGCGGCAGCACTGAGACGTCAGGGGGCTTACCATGACCTCTTAAAGCAGGGCAGAAGTTGCCTGGAAGTTGAACTGCCCTGCTTTTTTGTACTATGACATCGTTAGAGCAGGCCTACTACGTTGACGTTTACGAAATCCGTTCACCTGTTTTTTTTTTGTATAGACTTTTCGTACCATAAACAAGCATAACCGTTCAACTTGGTTGAATAATCGTTCACCTTTTGTACTGACATGGTACGATTTTTAGCGATTCAGAAGCAGGCCTGCTTTTGAACGGATATTGACTGGCTGGCATTTGAACGTTTTCTTAAGACGTCATGGTAAGCCCCCAGGTCCAGAAACCTGTCAAGTGTCAGAGTGCGTATATTTTCGTATCTGAATTTTTTGTATTTGCCCCTCCCACTTCACCGACCGCTACCCGCGCTCGTCTGGCCTACGGCTAGGTGTGGGTGTTACATGATTTTCGCGAAACGTAACGTAACTAGTTACGTCGAAGGCGTCACCAGTTTTGAAAACACGTTATTTTAGTAACTAGTTATTTTTTCAAACACTGTTCAGTGATTCAATACGGTGATTCTGTCGAAGTTACAGTTATTTACGTTACGTTACGTTTCGTATCGTTTCGTTACTCAATATATACGTTTCGTAAATATTGAGTGATTACTACCTACAAAATACGTATCACAAGCTTTAAGTTTATGGAACAAAAAAATTTTTGTACTTAGTTATGCAGTTACATCACGTAATACTAACACAAACAAATAAACTTTCCTTCATTCGGTCACTGCATTATAATGTAACTACATACTTATAAAATAACGTGTTTACGAAAATCACTAGTTTAACGTTTTACTCGAAACTAGCTATTCGGTTACATGTCGCGTAACCAGTTATTGTAACTAGTGACGTTAAATAACGCCCACACGCGTGACGTCATGAGGCTATCGGCAAACCTCCGCGCGACTTGTGAGTACAATAATTCTAACAATAATTAATATTCTCTCAAAATCGAAATGCCACAATGTTGTGTAGTTCCTATAGACTACGAAAGTGGCCGGATGGTCGGCTTTACAGACTAGTCGCCTAATATTTATACATTATAATAAAATCATAACTACTGAACATTTAATTTTACTGAAAAAAAATATTGGTACGTGTACTAGAAACGATACGGATGGCGAAACTGAAGTTTTTAGAATTTCCGTCTATTTTACGTTTGAGTTTCACGCCAATACCACTGAACTGAACAGATTTAGATGAAATTTGGAAAAAATGTCCGTTATAGAGCGGGTCAGTGTATAGGGTATAAATTATCACGCTAGAATGTGGGTGTTGAGCAGTAATTTATAAATAAAACAACGCAATTTAAAGTCATTCGCACCATCATATATTTCATTTTCATACAACACTTATCTAATAACATACACGACTCGTATGTAAAACTTACAAACTAATACTTTGTTAATCAGAACTTAAAAAAAATAACTCTTTAAAATTGTGTTTAGTTAGGAATGAGGTCCGTTCGCATTCTAGCAGCATTCTCTTATAAAACTGGTATGAAACTGGCAATTCTTTTTAATTATTGTTGATGTTATTTTACAGTTTAGATTCGGAATGGCCTAACACATTGCTGCCACCTTTCCAACAAATAATTGCGTTCACTTATATTTTATACTAATAACTATGCTTTTTTTGAAGGCGCTCTGAAGATCCCGACGACAACAGCGTGGTCTCGCTCGTAGGGCTCCAAAGTCAACTGTTCTTGTGGTTTAAGTTTGTCTGCTTGTAATTTCTTTACTTCTGCTGCGAATACGGCTTCGGGCTGCGCCGTGGAGTCTATACAGGAGGCCTAGGAATGGAAAATATGTGATTAGATTGGAAGATTTGTAGGAAATTTGATTGGGATGAGAGAGTGACTCAGTGAGAGAGTTCAATCTTCAACATGAAAGATTTAGATTGTTTGTGTCATCATAGAAAAGTACCTAAATCGGGAACCTAATTTAGTTTGTTTTGTTATAGTCAAATGACTGGGATATTCAAAATTTCTAATACTCCAGCTGTACTATAAATGAATAACAAAAAAGATAGAATTTCCACTTTTCTAAACCGCAAAAACTATTAGCAAGTTAGACTTATTCCCCCTTTATTACAAAAGATGGTTTAAAGCAAGACTAAGGTAAATCCAGGTTTAAAATATACCCATCACTTTCTTATGTCACATAACAAAAAGAGACGGCTATTTTAAAACCTAGGTGTTTAGACCATCTTATGTAATAAGGGGGTGGAAGTTTTATTGACTTTCCTAACTTGCCGCAAACTGCCGGTGAAGGTTTTAACAATATTTATTTTCAATGTAAAGAGGTAAGGCGGTGCCCCCACGGTGAAGCCCGAGGGAGCGACAAAATCCGTGTGCGTACTAGTGACGTGCGTCAATGCGTCAGCCGTGGGTGCTGCGCCGTGCGTTTCCATACAATTCAGTGCGATCCTAAAATCGTCCTGAAGCGTTTCGCTGCGACGTGCGTCACCGTGGCCGAACCATTTCAGGGCGCACTTGTTTGCGCAATTTAAGTTGCTAGTGAACTTACAGCTTTAGAAACCACATTAAACTCATAAAAAAACATGAAAAACTCACCTTAATAGAAATAACAAAGTGTCCACCATTTTTCAAAAAGTGTTGTGCGTTCAAACTAACTATCCTAGCTTGATCAGGTTGGGCCACGTCGGCGAATATGCAGTCGACCATGCCGACCAGCATTCTGTAACAGAACGAGAGAGTAGAGCCGATTGTTTGGTGTTAGAGGGAGATGGTAAGAGTTTGGTTCAGTCAGAGAGAGAGTTCAAATATATCAACATGAAAGATTTAGTTCGTAGAAATCATCATTATAAGTACCCATATACTTGAAGTGATACCTAACTGAAACAAATTGGAATAGAAGTGCTCTAAAGGGAATATTCCGATCTGTCCCCTTCAGGGGAACAATCACGAATAAAAAAATCTATATGTCTCCATGTCACCAAGACGAACGGACAGATCGAACGAATTATTTCTGGTTTGTCCCCTGCTGTTTTTTAGGGGGACAAATAGAAATAAAAAGTTTCGATCTGTAACCCTGTTACCGACGAGGGGACAGATCGGAATATTCCCTCTATAGGGAATGACTACTCAAGAATTATTAATATTTATATTTTTTATGAATGTTTATTTTTACACATATCCATAAATTTATAGATATTACACTAAAAATCAAAACAAAGTGGTTTTAACAAGTGCTTCTTCCAATTTATCAAAGTTAATTATCAATTTTACAATAAGGTATTTGACAGAAAAAATCTAATTAGTGCGTCAGTTGGAATATCAAAAAATATTTGACCCGTATTTTTTCTTTTGTTACGTAAACCAAAATTGACGAAATACGACACTTTTAAAATTGGCTAAACGTCACAAGCAAATACAATTTTTACTTGCTTCTGACGTCACAAGCCCTCACTATCGAGTTTTGATGCGTTTTATCTTTCCAAATATTCATAGATTTAACAAAAGAAAAAATACGTGTTCATTATTTTTCAAAACTCTAATCGGCGGACTAATTAGATTTGCAATTTATTGATGCTGTCCACTTGCCTATTAAGTATCTTATCTGTTTATCTTCTAAGCTACAAAACATTCAACATACCTGTATTTAAGTGGATGTCTAGCATCTTCAATGATGGGTATAATATTGGTTCTCTTCTTGGCTACATTTATAAGGTCCCTGCCTGATCTGTGTGAGAACTCTACTGCGTAAACGAGACCCTCCTGTTGATGGAATAATAAAACATATTAATATTTAAAGTATATGATAAATGATGTGTTGGTTTGTCAGTGTTGATATCAGAAGTGGGTATGTGGACATAGTCTTCATGAATAGGTCAAGATTAGAGGGACCACGATCATCATTTAAAATTCTATCATTTACTTGCAGCGTGTAATTAATTTTGCAATTCACTCCTACACTCCTATGACACTATAAAACTATTTTATTATCAAAGATTTTTATTAAAACATTTTGAAGTAAAATTAATAAACTTGGTGGCAGTAATTACTTAGCGAGTTGTCCGGCTTCAGACACCGGCGCCGGCACCAGTTCTTACAAGTTAGTTTATAAACTGTGTTAGATATACGTCCGGTTTCTAAATTGAGAATTCAGGATAAGCAATACTTAAGTAGTATTTGAGTATGGAGTTGTCAAAAAAATGCTTTAAAACCCTTCATTTTTGTGACAACTCCGTACTCAAATGTTACTTAAGTACTGCTTATCCTAGAATTCTCAATTCAGAAACCGGAGGTAAGTTAGTTATAGGATATTATCGTGGCATCAAACAATAAATGTTGTACATTTATGGCTCCAAAAAGGTACATAAGGCCCACCTACAGGCTACAAAAATCCTTGGTAGACGGACAATATCCACCACTCAACTAAAAAATCTTTGACAAAAGTAACTTTGACTGTGTCATAGAAGCCTTAATAACTTTTAAAATCACATCAAAACTTACCGGTCCAACAACATCTGAAACGTGACTGACAGTGGTACCGCTAGCAGCACCGAGGTATAGCACTCTTGAACCCGGAGGCATATGTATGGCATCCACTCCTCCCATGATCGCAGCTGCTAACTTTGATCTGAAGGGATTCCATACTCTGTATTCAACCTTTTCTCCTTCAGTCTGTCGAAAGGGTAATTTTAATTAGTAAGGGTAAAGATGAAAAGGGTTAGGGTAATGTAGGGGGTAAATCAGAAGTGGGTATGTGGATATAGTCTTCACGAATAGGTCAGGTTAGAGGGACCACAATCATCATTTTAAAATATAGTAGCGAATCTAACTAATAATTTAGAAAATATTCGTCAATTTTTACATATTTTACTGGACCTGCAGATATGTTCAATAATATTTAAATTAATGTCGATATTTGTAAAATGTTTCCATGAGAAATTTGGTGCAAAAAAAACACTTGCAAAAATTAATTGCATTCACTCACAAACTCAATTGCAAACACTTGCATAAAAAAAGAAAAGTAAACTTATCTCTCCTATATGTATATCTAGACAAATAACATAAAAAATCAATACAAACCTCTACTGATATCCTCTTCTCACCATAAACTTCTGATCCAGGCACCAAATTCTTTGTAACCAGTGCATCTTCTTTCCCTCTTGCAATGAATACTCCAGGATGCCTAACAAAGCAGATATTTATATGGTTAGAGAGGTAAAAAGCGGAAGATTTGAGGGGGTAATAAGGGTAAGATCAGAAAAGTATGTTGGCTTCAAGCGTTCGCTTTCAGAAGAACGAAAGTTATTATATTAACATCATTTAGAAGTTAGTTTCTCATTAAATGTCCTACATTGCACTTATCATGTAAATTTTCAGTTTGACTAATGTAAAAATAATGCTCCATATTTTTTATCAGACCAATACATGAAAGTTTTATCAATTTGACCTAAAAGTTGAGACAAGAAATATTTAGTTTTAAATATATCCTAATAAAACTATAAACTAAAATAGGGCATCAAAATATTCCTCCATATTGTCGTTGACTGGTAAAATGCCCAGAAGACTGGCAGTATTGCCACATTATAGTTACATACTTTTATTTGTAATTATGTAAATGTATGTATGTAGTTTGCATAAATAAATGTATTAAATATTTAATAAAAAAAAACGGTGATTTTTAAAGTCTTAATCAATTTAGGATGATTACATGCTCATTTCTAGAGGCAAACTCCTCTTCAAAGGAGATTAATTTGTTATATTCAACAACAAATAGTTACATACCTGTGAGGTTCAATAATAACTTGTTTGCCCCCCTTAAAGCCGCCTCCAGCTCCCCCCCGGCCTCGCCCACCACCGGGGCCTCCGCGTCCGCGACCTACGACAGAAAAGATTGGTTTTAGCACAAAGATAAACAAGATTGATGTGTTGGCTTGTCGGTGTTGGTATCAGAAGTGGGTATGTGGATATAGTCTTCATGAATAGGTCAAGATTAGAGGGACCACGATCATCATGTAAGATTTGCTGTGAACTTGGTATAAAAGTAGTTAAAAACTCTTTGTGCATTCCCCAAATGTCTTCTTAAACCGCATGAACGAACATGTATCACTATGAACGTGTTCGACCAACGCAGTTTGGCAATAGTATGCACGTGCGAACAACGTGTTCGATATTCGTGATCGCAAAGTTTCTTTTCGTTGGTTCGTGAGTAAAACTGTATACGCACTTTCATGGATGTCTGTGATTGATTCATTCTAAATTCTCAACTCAGAAACTCAGTGAATGTCCTTGTTCTTATGGTTTTCGGAAAATCATGAAATGATTTTACACATAATAATAATTATCAACAGGGCTAGCTGCCAAAGAAGTCACGCGATATAGCAAGGACTCTCATTACGATTACAAAAATATTTAATAAAATAGCTATCAGTGTTATTATACCAACAAACTTTGCTCAAAAGGAGTGACAGTATAATTTAATTTCAAGGAAAATAGAGATGGTTTTGTTTTCTCAATGCTTATGGCCACCGGAAGATGAGTTCTTCTATTACCAAGTTCACTATTCTTCTTTTCTAAAATCATGCATCTATCACAAGCCTTGACATCATTTTCTTACCTCCACCGCGACCACCGGCTCCCCCGCGTCCTCCAAACCCTCCTCTACCGCCGCCTCCCCCGCGGCCTCCGAATCCTCGGCCTCCGCGGTCTCCGCCGAAGCTTCCTCGTCCGCCTCCGCCGAAACCTCGTCCGCCACCGCCGCGGCCGCGACCTCCACCTCCACCTCGACCGCCGTTAAATTCTGTTGAGAAAGAAGGTGATGAATATTTATTGGAATTTAACTTTATATATTGAGAAATTGAGGTCAATTGGTATCCTATACTTGCAACCAATAATGCTGGTTGCATTATGATGATGAAACATTCAGCTATAATCCATTGACAAGTTATAAAAGCAAGCGGGTTTGCTTTGTTGGTTGAACTTCCTATGTTGGGGTCAGTTCCAGTTTAGATTATTAGATTATTTCAGGGCCCGAACTAAGAATGAATGACAAGATGATTTGACAGTTGTCCCTACTACTGATCTGTTTTGTCTGTTCGAAAAGTTGAACTTGACACTTGTTTTATTCACTCCTACATTTCGGTCTACTTTTAGTCAGGCTACTTTCGGATGGGCAACTAACCTCATTGACGCACACGCACATCTTAGGGAGTAGGCCCCCAGATGCGGTTGAATACCAGTATTTCACACAGAGCGACTGCCGTTAGACCTCAACAAACCAGTTACTGGGCAATGCCAATATCCTAAGGTTAGATCAGCTGTCAGACTTAAAGTTGCTAGTGCTTGCTAATACGTAGGGAGTGATAACATTAGTTTGCAAACAATCATTCATGACATGGGTCTCCTCTATGGTATAGTGCCATCACACCCTCAACAATAGGGTGGTCCACAACTGGAATAAACTTCCTAAAGATGTTGTAACTGCCACCTCTATAAATTCGTTTAAAAACAGACTCGACAACTGGCTACAAACTAATAAACTTTCGTCAAAAAACTGTGAACTATATCAATAAACTATGAACGTTCAACACTGTGTGAAATAGACATATCAGCAATATTGCTGCTCGTCTATAATTAAATAAATAAAATAATTAGCATGGTTCGTAAAGATATTTGTATAGTTGAATGCAGTACATTATTGCAAGCACAAAAGGGTGCCTCACCACCAATATTCTGGGCACCAGGGAATAAAAATAACCTTAATTCAATAGAAATACTGGTATTTCTACAGAACTAAGGTTACCGTTTTCAATTTCAGTCCATGCTTGTCACAACCCCATAGTCGTCTTGTACAACACTCATGCTTGTAGTGGTGAATGTAACTACTAGTAGCACTGTTACAATATATGGCACAGTTTATAGCACTGACCATGATTCACAACAGCAATGTCAGATACAAAAATTGAATACTAAACAAAGGTCAGCGCTCAAGCTCCATGCTGGTTATTATAAATGTTTAGAATTTGTACAGTGTTGATTCTGTCTAGCTAACCTAAATAGAGGCACATTTCTTAATAAACTTCTAGAAGTTACAGTTCAATGAAAAGAGGAAAAGCTGGGATGTTACAGTAAGGTTTGAAATAACGCATTTCCTATACCAATACCACGTGGCACGTGGTGACAATGTTTGTCAAATGACAACCAACAAGTGTGGAAAGACCAAGTTAGCCAAATTGGCATTTTTGGTTTGGACCATGAGGTTCGTAATCTTTAGGTTGTTGTGTACAACATTGCCGTAATTTACAACCTATTTTCAACAAAATAGTATGTAATTTCAACACATGCAGAAGTGAAATATGAATGACATCGCGTGGTAGCGGCGTGGTGGCAAAATAAACAACATTTAAGCGACATTATTGTCAAATTCTGGTTAATAATGTTGTAATACTCCGGACTATGAAGGATTAAACGGTTTTAGAAAGCTATAAAGGCCTAAGTTTGCTAATATACTATAATAAACGGATAGTGGTTAAACCAAACTAACCTAAAATTTAACACGTGAAAATATTGAATTTATCGAAACTTGTTCATTTATTGATAGTATCAGCTTATGAATAGATAATACAGCGAATAAAACTATTGTTAGAATAGTATTTTCACACAAAAGTTTATGAAATACCACACGCGGTAACGACGCATGTGCAAAACAATTTAGGCACCGATTACGTAAATAAAAATCTTACCTGGCTTGCCCATTTTGATATCACTAGTTTTTTGAACAATATCCTACTGTTTAAACAAATAACTTTCGCTATCTAAACACAAAAATAAACTGTAATTTCTTCATAAACCGCGCGGAGCCATCACGCCGCGCAGCCGTCCCCGGAAATGACGCCATCTTAAATGAGCAATGTTGCTGCTCTCATCAAACAAATCGATTAAAAATGTCTCTAGAGTTGCTACAACAGAAAATATTATTTGTCTCAAAAAGATTGGATGTAATTATTTTATTATTTTACAATAAATAAATAGTGCTTAAATAGTGTACGATAGAAACAAAAAAAACAGCAAAAAAGGTTTACAGTATTTTAATTTTCTGATAATGATTACGTAAACGATTCGTATTGGACAACAAACAAGTCACTGCAATGTAAAGTCGGTCTCAAACAAAATTGATAAAAGGTAAACAATCTTTTTGAGTCTTTTTATCTGAAACTGTTATTAAAAATGCTGATGTTGATTAAAACAACTTCTAGTAAGATTATTATTGTCTAGCCTTTGAATCAAACGAAATATTCTATTACTGCGACTTTTTTTGAGGTTAAACTAAAACAAGTGCCTTACATACTTTTCTAATAATTCATCAAAGCATTGTTTACCTTTATTTAAATTGTTTTAGATTAGACAATACCTAACTATTTTAAACAGTTGGACTTTTAACAAATTAGTGAGTAAATAACAATTCATATTACGATTATTAGGTACTCAACTGCATAAGTGTTTCAGAAGTTGATAAGATAATAACAGAAACCAATAAAAGAGCACTTCTCGAAAAATACGTTTGTAGATAGGTTACATAGCTAGTGAAAGTTTATTTTTGGTGTTAAAAGTAAAGCCACTAAAATGGACTCTAGTAAGTTCAGTACAATCACTTTCAAAGACTTTAAATGGTTAAATGAGCCAGAAAAGTGGGAATTGAGTGACGACAATGTTCTTGAAGTAACAACAGACAAGGAAACAGATTACTGGGAGGGCACTTGGTACAATTTTCATCACAATTCCGGCCACGTATACGGAATAGATATCAAAACTGATTTTACTTTCACGGTAAGTTAAATAATTATTTATTTGTTTTTATAGCAAAAATCTGTAATCATTTTAGGGTTATTTAATATAGACATAACATCACGCCTGTATTAACCGAGGGGTTGGGCAGAGGTACACCTCTCCACTATACATAGTACACCCACATTTCGCCGTTATGTTTTAAGTCCCCATGTAATAGGGGGCGAGCCTATTGCCATCAACCGGCCACAAATCTAGACTCCGGGCTGCTATTGAGAAATTCCACACGGAAAAACCCAACAACACTTTGCACGATTTGGGAATCGAACCCAGGACCCCACGCTCAGCAGTCGCACTTGCGTCCACTAAACTAAAGAGGCAGTCAGTTTAGGCTGTATTGTTAGTAAAATTGAATTACAGTTTTAGAACATTATTGCGCTGATTGAATGCAGAATGCTTTCAAGTTCACGATGGTTCAGTGGTACAGTCAGCCCAAGCGAGGTGGCTGTCAAGTGTCAGAGGGCCTCCCTAAGTCCGTCAAAGAAGTTAGTCGCCCGTCCGAAAACGCCCTAAATAGAAATAGCCCAAAACGTAGAAGTGAACAAAACAAGTGTCAAGTTCAACTTATCGGACGGGCAAAAACACCGGTAGTAGGGACAACTGTCAAATCGTGTTGTCATTCATTCTTAGTTCGGGCCCCGAAATAATCGTCTGTCCGTAGGTGATAGGAAGTAGGAAACGCTCGTAACTAAGGCCGAAACCACGGACTTCGTGCTTACGGAGTAGACCCCAGGTCCTGAGTTCAATTAGGCAAAGTGTTATTGTAGTTTGATATCTTGTAACCAGTATGTCTCGGTCCTTTTGCAAATGCGAAAGCATTACTAATTCCAAAGAGATTAAATATAACTACTACTACTGAATGTATTTGACTAATTCCCTTTTTCGACACCAGCAAGATACGTTGGGCGTGTTATACTTACTGACACAGTTACACGACTAAAAAAGCGTGATAATTATTCTAATAAACCTACTTAATAATATTTACTACCAACCTTCTAGTACTTAAAGAAACCCATGTTTAGCACTTGTTGTCTTCTACTCATGATTCTGGAAGTGAGTTTGGTCATGTAAGGGTGTCTTCACACATGTTCGGGTAAGCGCACTGTGGGCCTCGAGCCAGTTAACACGCTCTGACAGTGCTTAGTGGTGGTAAAGTGGGATAATGGGTGGGAGAAGAAGCCCACTGAAAAATAAATAAGTACATATGAGGGGAGTCAATAAGTTCGCGGAATGAAAGGGAAGGGGGGTGAAATTAAACATGAAATATTTTTTCCTTTTCGATGTGTTCTTTATTAATTCTAACACACTTTTCAGGCCTTTAGTTAGGCTTCCTTTGTGATTTGATCAACCGTTGTGTTATTTCCGTCCGTCCGTCTGTAACAGACAAACCGTACAAGTGATTCTTAAACTGTGGTACAAGTGAGGACTACTCTAACATTGTGTTGAGCGACAATAATAGATTTTTCGGTCAGATTCGGGCAAGCACGACTTTCTGTCCTCACGATTTCAATAGCCACCATTGCGTACCGAATAATGCCGGCCTGAAAATATGTGGAGGAACGAAAGACAGCGCGCAGTCCAAAAAAAACCACGGTATGAAAAAAATTACGCCGCTGGCGTATTTGCGGCTCAAAATTGGATTCTTCTGTTTTTGTAAGTCAGTGACATCATATCTTCACAGCTCCAAACTAACTAGCAAGTTTTATGGCGCGAGTTATTGCAGCAAGTGCTCGCTTAATTCGTAAAACTTGCAGAAATTGACTTACCGCGAGTGTGTCCACGGTTTGAAAGACGGTTGCACAAGTCAACTTGCCTAGCAAGATTTGGGTGAATTTTGAAGTTTTAATTCCAGGTGTGTGTCGAAGCAGAATTCACAAACCTGTACGATCAAGCAGGACTTATGATTTATCTGGATGACAAGCACTGGTTGAAGGCAGGCATTGAGTTCAATGACGGCCAGCCAATGATCGGCAGCGTGCTGACCAACGAAGTCTCTGATTGGGCTACAGGTAGGTTGAAGTGAAGTTTTAGGCGAACTGAAAAACTTGATTATCCTCTTTGGTTGACTGTACTAGGTACACTCATAGAAGTAATAAGTACTACGTTCTTCATATAAAGTTCTTGGGGACACTATACGTTCACCCTTTTCAACGTAAGGTGACGTTTTTCTACTAAACGTTACCATACAAAGAATATCAAATATTCCGCTGTTTCAGGACTGATTTTTCGTTAAACAGGGGCCTAATTCTCCTAAAATAAATCTTGATAAATCACAACCGAACCTAGGCCCAACCGTTCATTCAGACAGTTCTCAATTTCAAAAGCTATCAAATTGTTTGACACAAAAAACAAAATCAATCATTTTGAAAGTTTTCTAAAACAAAAACTGACTGACGGTTGTGGTTCGATTGCGTTTGGCAACAATTTATTTTAGGAGAATTGGGCCCCAGGTCACATTAATAAAATTGATTCAAATAAAAAAAATCTAAACAATAATTAATTAGATAACAAGATAGCTGACTAATACAGTAGCGAAGAGCCCGCACGCACTTGTTTGATTATCTAAAGTACTTATTATTTTATTTAAATGTGCCTGGCAACCGATAACAGTATCTTGGGCCACTTGGTTACTCTTTACTCTGTGGTTGGGCCCCTAAAATTTCGAAGACGTTAAAGTAATTTAATCACAGGCCGTTCTCACTGGCTATTATGTTCAGGAACCATTATATAACTAATACGTATGTATTTTTCAGGAGTTTACACCGGCAATCCCCGGAAATTCTACCTCCGTATGACCAGGAAAGGCAACGTGGCGTGCGTCAAATACTCCACAGATAACGAATTCTGGACTCTACTAAGATTATGTCCCATGCCTTTTTCTGATAATCCCAATCCCTGTTTAATTGGTCCATTGTGCTGTACTCCTTTGAGAGAAGGTTTGAAGGCAAAATTCAGTCAAATATCTGTTACTGTGCCTCAAACCGATATATTGCATTCAAATTAGGTCGGAAGGAAATAATTTGTATCATAATAAAATGTGATGGTATATTGTAGATGGTGTTTCATTTCATTAAACATTATCCCCTTTACTCAAAAACGATTGTAATTTTTAAAAACTGATTAAATACCTCCTTGTCATTTGGACGTCAATGAATAGAGATGGAAATAGACTTTTAGCTTTTACAACCTTCAACCATCGTTTAAATGAAATGATTTGTTTTAATCACAGCTTAGATGAAACAATTGGTTCACTTCAGTCAAGGATAAGTACCTCGCAAGGCGCGCACGCGTTTCATAACATAACGTCCCCATTATGTAGATGTGTGCGTGTGAAAACACACGACATGTCCTGTGTGCAGCCATTTCGTCACGTGTTTTACCGGGTGCAAGTTACCTACTTACAGTGGAAGCACGCAGGGATACAGGTGTCCTGAAACTCAACGTCAAACTGACAACAACAAATGATAACATGACAGAATACAACTGTTCAGAAAAAAAATGATTGTTTCATATTTTTAAATACTATATATGTTATAAAAAGTAAAAACAATACACATTTAAAAATATAAATAAAATAGCCCACCGGCATCGGGAACAGGGTCCAAGCTACCGGTGGTCAGGGCCTCAGAGAGAGGAACTTCCTAACAATACGCGCCGTGTCCAGAAGTACCGCTTTCTGTATCAGGCCCTTGATCCAGCTGCCCAACGAGAGCCTCTTTAGATGTTGGTCGAGACTCGTGGCTATTAAACCATTAGCCGTTACGACTATCGGCACAATAACTGCTGAATCAACATGCCACATGGCGACAAGACAACCTCGTGTGCCAAGTCTTGATATTTAATTTCTTTATCTTTCTCGGCTTTCACGAGGTTCTCGTCATGTGGGACAGCGATATCAACAATTATTGTGAGGCGCTCTGATCGATCTATCACCAGGTATCAGGCTTATTGGCTAGAATAGTCCTGTCGGTGATGATAGATCGATCCCAGTACAATGTGACATGACCATTCTCGAGAACTGGGTCCGGCACATACTTGTAGTATGGTACTTCTGCGTCCACAAGGTTGTATTTGAGAGCAAGTTGCTGGTGGATAATCCTAGCTACGAGGTTGTGCCTATGCAAATACTCACCGTTAACAAGACGAAAACAACCAGAGATAATAATATGTCGGATAGATTCACCGCAGAACCGGTTCTAATGACATTAGCATAACGTCGCCCGAGCATGTGTGGAGACACCCGTATATGACCAAACTCACTGCCAGAATCATGAGTAGGTAGAGTGCGCGCAAGATAACTCTGCGCGCGACTGAGGGCGTGCTAAACGTTGCCGTGATCGCAAAAGTTCAAATTACCGATTTTTAAGCTTAACTTTTTTATCGCTTAACATAATTTTCCCGTTAAATATTCCTACAATCAGGTAGTTCTACTATCAAAATTGATAAAACGGCACACACTTTGGTGGACCATGATAAGTTCCGATTTCGGCCGCGCGCAGACTTATCTTGCGCGCACTCTAGAAGACAATCACTGCTGATCATGGGTTCCCATATACTACTACTTTTACTAGACAGTAGTTTACTTAATATTAGACAGTTTTACAAGGTTTGTAGTAAATATCAGTACCTAGGTACTTATATGAGAATAATTATCACGCTTTTTAGTGGTGTGTGTGTGACTGTTTCAATAAGTAGCCTACAGTACGCCTAGCGAATGTTGCAGGTGACGAAAAATGGAGTTATTCAAAGACGTTAATAGTAGTAGTTTTATTAAAATCTATTTGGAATTCGTAATACTTGTCGCATTTGCAAAAGGACTGAGATGTTGGTATAGACGTCAGCAGGTCAAGCTACCCGAAATTGTAAAATTTTTCCAATCAACCTTGAACCTAATGCTTTCGCTATGAAGATGTAGGTATTATAGACATTTGACAGATTGTAGTAGCTCTATGTGCTACCTCTATCTGCTCATCGAAAAGATTTTGAATCGGGGGGCAGAGTCAGGTATGCCGTACTACAATACGGCCAACGTATCTTGGCGAGTCTGAAGTTAGCTGGGGGCTTACTATGACCTCTTATAGCAGGGCAGAAGTTGCCTGGAAATTGAACTGCCCTGCGTTTTTGTACTATGCAGGCCTACTAAGTTGACGTTTACGAAATCCGTTCACCTGTTTTTTTTGTATAGACTTTTCGTACCATAAACAAGCTTATCCGTTCAACTTGGTTGCATAGTCATTCACCTTTTGTACTGTCATGGTACGATTTTTAGCGATTCAGAGGCAGGCCTGCTTTTGAACGGATATTGACTGGCTGGCATTTGAACGTTTTCTTAAGACGTCATGGTAAGCCCCCTGATTAGCTGCGCAGTAGACAATTTCGTTTCTAAAAGATTCATTGCGCAGCTAAACAACTACGGTCGTATTGTACTTACTTCCTGTCTTCACAAATTCAATATTATAACTCAGGGCGTGGCTAACCGAATATTGCCGGCCTGAAAATATGTGGAGGTACCATAAGACCGCGTGCAGAGTGCCACGCGTCGCATAGTATAAAAAATGTGCGTCGCTGTCTAAACACGGCCCAAAATTGGGTCTTCTGTCTTAGTTAGTCTGTGTCATCATATCTTCACAGCGCCAAATCCAAGCAAGCAAGTTATAAGGCGCGAGTTATTGCAGCAAGTGCTCGCTTAGTTCGTAAAACTTGCAGAAATTGACTTGCTGCGGGTGTGTCCACAGTTAGAAAGTCGGTAGCACAAGTCAACTTGCCTAGCAAGATTTGGGAGAATTTTGAAGTTTTAATTCCAGGTGTGTGTTGAAGCAAACTTCACAACGCTGACCGATCTAGCAGGACTTATGATTTATCTGGACGACAAGCACTGGTTCAAGGCAGGTATCGAGTACGTTGACGGTGACCCAATGATCAGCAGCGTACTTAACAACGAGGCCTCTGATCGGGCTACAGGTACGTTGAACTAAAGTTTTTAAGTAAAGCTGAAACAACCAGTAGGCTATAAAAATACAGATTCGGGTCTAGTCGCGTAGAAACTTAAAAAGGCACTAAATACCTTTTTTATCCCGACGTTTCGGCCGAATTACACCGGCCGTGGTCACGGGTAGACTGAAGTTGCGGAGTAGTTGTCTTCTTCGTGAAGCAAAAGTATTTTGATCTACCCTCACTCGATCTTGATTTTTATTTTATTTTATTAAGTTATCGTTGGTACTTCGACACACTACACTAACGACGTCTTTACACTCGCCTAAACCGTCCCGTCTACGATAACACTTGCTGATGACCGGATTCCACGATGTTGACAATTTATATCCATCTTCATCATCATATCATCTTAATTTCAATCGCTTCACGTACGATTCTGGGATAATAGTGACGATCGGTGGAGAGGATTAGGAAGGACAACTGCTCCGCAACTTCAGTCTACCCGTGACCACGGCCGGTGTAATTCGGCCGAAACATCGGGATAAAAAAGGTATTTAGTGCCTTTTTAAGTTTCTACGCGACTAGACCCGAATCTGTATTTTTATAATGTGTACAAATCGCGTAAGTTTAAAAACATTAACCAGTAGGGTAATTCACGTAATTTCATAACGCGCCAATCAAGTTGCAATGCCGCTGCAGTTAAGTTTACGTGAGCGTATCTGACAACGATCAACTATTAATGTACGATTTCCACCAACCGGGCCACGCAGGGGCGCAGCGCAGCGCAGCGCAACGCAGCGGATGCTCGAGCACGCGCCCGTAACCGACCACGTCCGCCTGATGGCTACAATCTGTTGGAGGCCGGGCGCATGCGCGCGCGTGCTCGCGTATAGCTAGGGATACACATGCCCGTAGCTTGCACACTAGCATACCAGCTCCTTGCAAGTGCCAGCTACAGTCATGTCTATTCACTAACTGGCATGCCTGTAACTGGAAGCTAGCTAGTTGCAAGTAGCTAGCACAACATTTGATTTTCTTGCATGCCCGTTGAGGGACGGGACGCGGGGGGCTGCTAACCTGGCACGTGTGAACAGACGCGACAGCTACGGGCATGCCAGTAGCCGACTCGTTGTGGCTGACTAATCCAATCTCTTACCCAAACCCATCTTCGTTTTTTCTTTTTGTCTCTCATTAATTTAGCTACACATTCAATTGCTCGTAACAACACAATTTTGTTTAATTCACTTCGATTGTTATCCATGTTTGGCGCGCAAGAATAGGTAGGTACGAAATACCTACTCTCACGAACTGTCCTGTGTTTATGCGATGGTAATACTGGCATGTAAGGGCACAGTATGCATGCCAATATTACTTGAAATTTATCCGCAGTGTGCCAGTTACTCGTACATGCCAGTAACTTTCATGCCAGCTACTTTCCCGATTTACTGCCGTGTGTATCCCCAGCTTATCCGCTAGCATGCTCTCAGCAAGCGTAGTACTTATTACTTCTATGGCTCTCAGCGACTTGAATGATCAACTTGCCGGCCGGCGACAACACACGAGCCCGCGCGGCGGTGGCCGAGCGGAACCGACCGTACGCGAGGACAGTCGAGCGCCGCCGTCCACGTAGTGTACGCGAGGAGCCGACCGGCTGCCGCGGCATACGTGCGGATCTAACCGAGTTCCAAACAGTGTAAATTCCATGCAAACATGAAACTTAACTATTGTATAGAAGCCTGAATTTCCTTTAACAAAGTGTGAAATGCGCTCCGGCGCGGCCCGTTTGGTAGAAATCGTACATAAGAGAATATGAAAAGCGTTCTTTGGAACTTAACTGTAGGTAACTACACTGCAATTGAACTTCTTTAGTTAGGTGAATCAGGCCCAAGAACATCTAGATTCCTAAGAAAAAATCGGTGATATACAAATGTTAAAGTACCTACTTCAAATTAACTGATGAAACTTCACAGAGCTAACAGGTACACACGGCTACAGATCAAGCCATGTGTATAAGCTGATCTCGCATTGTATAGGATTTCCTTACAATGAGAGGTCAGCGTAAACTGGAAATGTATAGCTTGATGTGTAGCCGTGTGTACAGTACGAATAAAATAACGTTGTCACTATGAAGTGAGGAACAGATCGCTGAATGCCTAGTTTCAAAGCGGCAAAATGATTTTATGCGTACCAAATAACTTTGCCGCTCTGAAATGAGGCGCTGCAAGCTTGGTGTCAGAGCGGCAGTTATTTTACGCGTACTGTATCATTAATAAAACACATGCAAATAAAATAAATAACTAAATAATAATTTTAGGTAACAAGATATTATGTAATTAAGTAATTAAAGTTTAGGATGTTTTTATTTGAATGTTCTAATGACCGCGATTATTGAAAATTCTTTCGGGAAAAATATTAGATTGTGAAAATTTGACGTTATTACATTTTTTTTAACTGGTTTCTATAGTATTCCTTTTAGTAGAAAAAAATTGATGGTGATTAAAAAATCACCTGTATATTGGGTCACTTGGTTACTCTTTACTCTGTGGTTAGGCGCCCCCCCCCCCCCCTATAAAAGTAATAATTATGTACCTACTACTTCTTTATAACATAAAGTCTTAGCTTCCCCCTTACATTTCAAAGACGTGAAAGTAATTTCATCACGGGCCGTTCTCGCTGGCTATTATGTCTCAGAAACTATTATGACTAATACGTATGCATTTTTCAGGCGTTTACACCGGCGATCCCCAAAAGTTCTACCTCCGTATGACCAGGAAAGGCAACGTAGTGTGTGTCAAATACTCGACAGATAACAAAATCTGGACTTTAATAAGATTATGTTCGATGCCTTTTTCTGATAATCCCAATCCTTGTATAGTTGGTCCAGTGTGCTGTACTCCGTTTTTAGGAGGCTTGAAGGTCAAATTCAGTCAAATATCTGTAACTGTGCCTGAAACCGATATATTGCATTCAAATTAGGTCCGAAGGAAATAATTTGTATCATAATAAAATGTGATTGAATATTGTAAGTGGTGTTTTATTTCATTAAACATTAAATTATTTGTTTTGATCACAGCTTTTAAGAAACAGTTGGTTCAGTACTTTTATTTGTACTTTTATACATAAAAATGAATCCCTATTTCCCTTGGTCACGGCATCACGCGTGAGCGGCTGGAACGATTTCGCAAAAAAAAAAATTGTGTTCTTATTTGTTATGAGTAGTTCAAGAAACAAAATTATTATATTTAAAAAAAAACTAAATTATCTCAGTATGTCCATATTCTTCATTTGTTTACCGGATAATGGTTTTAACTTTTTGTTACTATTTTGATTTTGTTTCTGAAGGTAGGTAGTAGGAAAAAGTGCATTACAAATTGCAATGCCGGGTACAGCTAGTTATTTATATTTCCGTCTTTACGTTGAGTTTCGGGACACCTGTAATATGATTTTTCAGTTACATTTTGCAGATCCACTGTCTCAAGGTGCAAATAAAACCATATTTTATAAAATATTTATTTTATTTCAGCGGTATACAATCCGCGATAATTTCTCGTAAACCTACAAAATTCCTAACTAAAGGAATGTACAGACATAATACAACACGTTTTATTTATTTTTAACATCGTATTGTGTTCGACACATAAAATATTTTAGCCTATAGACAATGGTACCTACATGCTAGCCACTCTTCAACGATCATTGATTCATAGTAAAAACATATTTTTCATTCTAAGAGATTAATCACACTTGTCTTGTTGTCATTGTATGAAAGTCAAAAGACGAATCAATTCGTTGAAACAACTGTGATTAGGCCCTTAACATTTTACCGAGGTCCATCAAAAATTGGCTAACAACCGCCATTGAATATAAGAACTATTTACATAACTTATAACAACGACATTAATGGTTATTCGCGCTATTACGAACAAAAGATGTGTTCCAATGTCGAACACATTTTTAACCAATGAAAGAGCGTTGATTCTGACGCAAGTTTCCTATCCCATTGAAACACATCTCTGGTATGAAACAGCGCACAGCATTGATGTCTTTGACTTATTACAACTTGTATCTTGGTACTTGGGATTCTACTGATCCCACTATACACCACGTAAACGTATCTGTCGATACACCTAACACTTAAAATAAATTAACAACTAGAAAATGCTCTTTGATTAAACTAGTGTTTTTTTTTTCATATTTACGCGTCAACGTAAAAATGTTCAAATTCTTTTATTCTACGACTTTATCATAGTTCTAAAACGTGGACACATCATAGACAAAATAATTAAAAATATAATCTTCTAAAGAATTGTTATGTATTTTTTCCCGCGCAACACGCAAAATAAAACCAAAATGGCTACCCCGCCAATTTTTATTAAAAAATTAGTTATCACGTTTTAAAACTACGAAATCGTTGCGTATTTTGAGATCGGACATTTTGATCGACTGCCTTTTGCCGCGTAATGTGCGTAAAAATATATACTAAAGTATTATTGTATCTATTTATTATTCAAAAATATATATTCGTGGACGCTTGATTTCCTCTGTGAGACCAACAGAAGTTTGGTCATCCATCAATAATCATAATACTAACACGTGAAAATGCTGGATATGACCGTCCAATGTTTTGCTAATTCAACCTAAAAGTCGATGCAAGTTCTCGTACTAAGATCCAATTACGTGTATTCCTTCTGTTTTATTTCTTTTAGTGTAGGTATAATAAAGTATATCTGTCTAATATCCGGCTACATACAACGACTTGCATGCGCATTCTGACGTGACTGTATTAACAGTACCTACTGCTGCGCGGTAGATATGATGTATTCCCACTGACACAATAGCATCTATTGATCGCACAATGGAATTGAATGTTTTTCTTTTTCTTAAATATAATAATTACATGGCAAAACTAAAATTATATCACATTTCATTCACCACACTCAACTTATTAAATACAGATGTTGATTTAAATTGTATTATTTTATCAGAATTGTTTAAACAGTCCACAGTTGTGGAGACCAACTGTGTAGACCTTTACAAAGGGCCATGCGTCACGGAACTCACGGGTTTTGTCACATCTCTCATTTAATTCAATGAGTCATAATGTTGTGTTACGGTAGTGCGAATCTACAGCTCGTAATCATCATCATAGGCTGCTTTGAAAGCAGTTTTTTAGCCGTAAGACCCGGACTCCAACAAAGCGGAAATGTGCGGAGATGTCCGAAGCGGAGACGAGAGATGTTTTTCAGCTAGGGTGTATCTGTCGTAGTCGGATTGTATAATCCGCCATATTACATTACGGCTAGCCGTTATCAAAAACAGGGCCGTTTTGAAATGCGGCGGTTCAACGATTAGCCGGATTGTCATTGCGATACGTTCTTCAATAAGGCGGGCCACGTTTAGCCGCATCGTACTACTACTTAGATTGTAGGGTTGTTTGGGTTTCCAAAGGAGTGTCAACGGAGCCCCGCTACGCGGGGCTCCTATTTCTGTCTGCAGGGTTTAAAGTAACCTAACACCGTGTCGGGGTAAGGAAATGTATATTTTCGCCCACTCAGTATGTACTCGACGGAATTGTTGTTGTTATGTCAAGCAGCGCCACGAGTGTTAAGAATCGGAACTAAAACCTGTCAAAGAGGCGGCTAATGTCTCGCTGTATTACAATAAAGCTAGTCGTGTTGAATAACGTATAGCGGCGAATACATTTCGGCGGTTTTTTAATCAGCTGCATTCAATCCGGCTACTCGTTGAACCGCCGCATTTCAAAACGGCCCTGTTTTTGATAACGGCTAGCCGTAATGTAATACGGCGAATTATGCAATCCGACTGCTATATATCCACCGAAACTGTGCGGAGATGCGTACTGGCTAGACTATAGCGGAGATGTGTGCTAGCTAGGGTAGAGATGTGCGATGACTAGAGCGGACCTGAGCTGCGTACGGCGAGCGTTAGATGTGAACGCACAGTTTAGTGCGATCTGACGTGCACGCCGCACACATCTCGTCTCCGCTGCGTGCTGTCGTCAGCTTGTGAGGCAAAGCTCACATCTCCGCCTTGTACCGCGGCCCAGCTCAATCTTAGCGAGGAACAGCTCACAACTCCGCTTATAATACATCTCCGCTCAGTGGTATCCACCTAAGCTGAGTGGAGACGAGATGTGTGAATAACGAAATTCAATTGGTTTTTTAAAACACATCTCCACTCCGCTCTTCTCGTTTCCGTTTTGGTGGAGTCCGGCACTATATCTGCATTATGCATTTAGTTATTTAAAATGAGAACGAATTAATTGATCAGCAATATTAATTTGGTCAGCCGAGTCAATATTTAATCAGCGACAAAAATCTGGAGCTGACTTGGTTACGTTAATTTTTAAGTGCAAAAGCACACTACGTGGTTATTTTTTTAAACACGCATTTAAACAAGTGATTTTTAACTCCAATCAAAATTCAATTAACCGCTGATTAGTTAAATGATACCCTTTAAAAAACAATAAAAAAGGACATAACTCACTGTTCATCTAATCGAAATTCTTGAAGATTTGCTGACCACAAATTAAGTCTTTCTGGACAGGTTTTGGTAAAAGGAATATATTTTACTTTGGCACCAAGTCCCTAACATAATATCTACATAATAGGATAGCTAGTTTTATAACAATGATGAGATAATCGAATTTTACATCCTGAAGAAAGAAGTAGAGAATTTATAAACTTCAAAAAAAAAATGCTTATTATCAGTTAACTAAGTGTCATGGTGTTTTTTTCTTTTTTTGTCAGAACCTGGCTTCACCTGTACCTGCTTGATGTTTAGTTTTGGGACACCCTGTCATAAGGTACTTGGTGCCAAAGTAAAGTATATTCCTCTTATACCTCCAAAAGTGTGTGGCCAGGAAATAAAAAAACTTTAGGGCAATACTGGGTGATCTGATCAACATCTGTAAATATTTAACATAATAAAGTAACAGTTGCTCAACATACTATAAGCGATTATGTTACAATTGTAGAAGTAAAGATAAATTAGACCAGTAACATGACATAACTCCCTTCAGAATAGTCAAAGGAATACCGACCGAATTTGACATTGAATATTGTCACTATGCTGTGTCAAATTCGGTGGAAAAGTGTTTCATTTTAGTTTAAGCCCTGGACACACTAGGGGACAAATGGGACGACATGTCGAAGAAAATGTTACCCAACAACTATGTGAATATCCATAACAATGTCACGGAACAATTTGCTCGCACACACTAGGTAGTTTTTTGTTGAAATGACACCGAGGATGTTACAGAAGACGTGTCAGGCTCAGCGCACACCGAGAGCAGAGCAGAGCATTTTTGAGACCACTGAAAAAATTACTTAAAGGCTATAAGCATACGTCCAAACTTGATGCTCGACCATGCTCGAGCTTGCAAGATGCGTGTTCGAGTATTTAATTTTGCACTGTATGCTATAGTCTTAGTCATTTTTTCAGTGGTCTCAAAAAATGCTCTGCTCTGCTCTCGGCGTGCGCTGGCCCTCAAACAGCACGTTGCGCACACGACTACATTCAGCAACAAAGGACGCGGGACAGCCCGTGCCACGTGCGCTGGCTCTCGAGGCGACAGTGTGCATCGTTACAGCGTCACGTAGACTCAATGTGTACCCTTGTGTATCCAGGGCTTTAGTCGTAAACCTCATATGTGTATAAAAAATAAACAACTTTTAATAAGACAAATCTGAATTCGTGAAGAATAAAAACCCGTTGTTCCAATCATTTTGTTTGAATAGGGATCGATGTTGCTTAGACATACTTAGAGCTATCCCATATTCATGGGTACTGTCACCCCCTAAAATATTATTTTACTTTTCAGTAACACCTTGTATAAAGTTGTATACATCGTGTGGTTTATATACGACCTTACCGACCGGTACTCTACTACATACATAACAAGTATGTACCTTTTACAACGCCAAACAATAACATACCGATTCAACTTCCACAATCAATCATAATTCAATTAATTCCACAACATTTATATACCTACATACCTACACTAGTATAGCTCATATACAGGCTAGGTACGTTAAGTATCAACAGGCGATTACTTAATATGTTTTGTTTGTTTCATGTATAATGTATGAGCGTAGTTAAAATCAAATTTAAAAAAGATTAGTGTCATTTTGTTCGTTAGGCAACCTAGTTTTGATATTAGTTAAAAGTTTTTCAATACCTGTTATATTTTTGTAATACTCGTATAAGGGCTCCGTTTGGGAACGAAACTAGTCGGGCAATCCCGAAAAATGCACGTAACTAATCATAAACCTGTTTTGACGAAATGATCGCTTGTTGACACTTAACGTTTCCACCCTGTATATAAATAAACCAATGGAAAAGGACAAAATTTCTTTATTTTTCACACAGTACAAACTATTTTATTGTCCTACTGCTATCCAAAACGCCAATTGGCATGTTTTTTCATCGATTAAAATCGAATGTATGTGTAGATAATTCTCAATCGTCAAAACCTGTCGATAAAATCGATTAAATCTGTAGGCACATTTAAATATGATACACTTGGTATAAATAGAGATTTATGATAATATAGCACGCCCCTCCAAAATCTGTCTTCAATGTGTGTGTGCATAGCCAACGAGTCACAAAGTTTGTGTTTGATATTTAGTAGATTTATTGCTCGACTAGTGCATAATTAAACTGACCGCTCGACAAGGCGCACGTGTGTCATTCATACAAAACTCCAAACAGTACCATACTGTTAATTAGCGACGTCAAATCTATCGAGCGACTGTAACATGTTTTTGTTTAAAGCCCCGCTGTGCCGCGTTATCGTGTTTGCAAACAGGATAACAATTTTTGCTAACCGAATAGGGGCGTGACCTAACAGTTTTGTTAGCAAAAACACAATAATATGTTTTCCGAGACGAATGGATAACATCCCCCGCGTTCGCCTGCGGGGAGGGGAAGTGTCGTATTTTGTGTTCGCGCTCACTAGAGGAAGACGCCATCAGTGTTGCCAGGTCTCCCGATTTTCCGGGATATCTCCCGATTTTAGTAAATGTCTCCAGATATCCCGGATTCCCACTCAAAACTCCCGATTTTTTAAGAACACCACGGTTTCAACTTTGTTTATTGTTTTGCTAACTTGTTTTGATTAGGGTTGCCATCTCTAAAATTTGGCAACCGGGACAAGACGCGTGAAAACCCCGGATTTTAGAGCCCAGAACCCGGACGTGTCAACAGGTTTTTACATAGTCAGTGTAATAAAAAACAGTTGTTTAATGAGTTGGTTCGTCGGTTGATCGCGGCGTGCGGGCACAGTGCGTGTGTCGCGGGCGGCCCAAAACTTTGGATTTTTAAACCCGGACTACAAATGAAGGCCCCGCCCGGACGCGCAAATCCGGGGAAACCCGGACGGATGGCAACCCTAGTTTTGATAAAGGCGCAGCGGACTGGCTGTTTTGCAAACATGTTTTGTTAGAAAATTGGCGCTGCAGACCCGGCTTAAGTTTGTCCTACAGTTGCAGAATGCACACATCTGCGTTGAACGAATGACGCGTTGTAAATATTCTTTCTCACACAATTTACTTGCAGCTTCAATGGAGAGTCATGCCATATTCTCGAAGTTGATCTCTAGGACCAAACTCGCCAGTTCGATGCTTGGGAGGGACAACACATCTGTCATTGGACAATAATTTATTAGCCATCACACAGCGTAGACGCGTTCCGATTGGACGGATCTACGGGGTGTTTTGACAGTCTTAACCACACTACAATTATCATGTTACTTCTACAATATGTGTCATAGGTACTGCTTAGCTCGGCTGTGGTTCCGGGTCCACAGGTTCGGTCTTGATTGAAATCTGCATGCCTTGTGGCGTTGTTGGTAAGGCTGGGGCGATTTTGGACCTCTCTAAGTTGTATATCTGGAAGAAAGAGATGATTGTATTAATAACAAACAAGGAATGCCTAAGGTTGGTATTCCACTTATCAAATATCTTTGTCGATGTCCAATATTTGACGAAATTTTTTTGAGGGATGCCCATTCCACTTGTCCAATAACTTTGTCCACGATTTTGCGTAGTCTGAGAAAATGGGAACGTGGAGCGACTTTATGTGCTGCTATTATCATTAGACTATTATTAAAAAAGAAAAATAAAAGCTGGGTAAAGCCATGGATCGAAAGGCGAAGAGAAAAAAGCATTCGTAGTTGTATACACCTCTGAACGTTTTGTTTTATTTTTGTAATCTTGGGCTTCGTATTATAAAGACATTCATTGCTTTCATGCGCATTTATCAAAAATTTCGTCATTGAAATTATCCACGAAATCTTAGTTGCAGCCATTTTGATTTAAATGTCATTAATCTTTGGTCAAATATCGGTGATGCTAGTACATTTGATGAAATCGTCCAATTTATTTGATCAAATGTACATTGGACAAAGAGTTTTGATAAGTGGAATACCAGCCTTAGGCATTAAGTCCGTCTCTATACTGATTTTGTGCATAAAAATAAAATAACATAACATCACGCCTGTACTCCTCGAAGGGTTCGGCAGAGATGTATTGTAGGTATGGCGGACGAATTCTTTCACAAGGAGCTCTATAGACTACTACTCTACTACAAATGCATTCATACAGTATTTTGAAAAATACTGTATGAACTGAAGTTCGTAAGGGCCTGTCCACATCTCCACGTCACGACGTCGTCAACGTGGAACGGTGCGGTAACGCAGCACGGTGCGTTGACATAACGTACAAATTTACGTTACCGTATCGTAAAAGTGCACGTTAGGATCATTGTTAGACTTATCGTTGACCATGTAGATCCTGAACTTTAATATGAGAAACAGTAAGGTATGGTTTTAAAGCATCGGAGCACAGACAGCGACTAAATCGCGGGCGTGGAGAGCGCGGGCGGAGCGCATATACGTGTGCGCTTGCGGCTACAGGCGGAATATGTTACGATACGGTAACGTAAAGGAGAATGCTCAAAAAAAACCCAGAGCGAACAGACAGAGGATGTAGCTCAGAATTTTAGTAATATTTAGTAATATCATTCTGTAAATATTTCGCTATAAGATTCGATGGCTAAATGTGTGATATTGTGCTATTTGTTTTTCATCAGGAATGTTTTTTTTCTTTAATATGAATATCTTCGAATTGGGTGTACCCGACGATATAACTACCTAGGACCTACCTTCATAAACAGTGGTGTGGACAGCTGAGCGACGCTAGTGGCGTGGCTGAAGGAATCCTCGTCGCACGGCGCTTCACACACCTTTAGTTTAGGTAACCGCTTCTTGGCGATTTGTTCGTCGTCTGAATCTGAGGGGGGCGGCCGGACCTGAGGGGAATAGAGACATTAAAATTCGCTTACCACATGGTGTGTGCGTATTCGTATAAAAACTATGCAAACACATTTTTTATCTGCTTTATAGAAAGATATTAGAGGATATATTTCACCTTTCTGGGGCGGCCTGGACCCCTCTTTTTTGTTGGGACCGGCAGTGGGGATGGTGACCGTGCCTAGAAAAAAAAAACATGAAATAAGTATGGGAAGTTAAATCAAGGCTATTTTTAAAATAACATAACTGGATATTATACGTCAACCAATATGATTAGTGGCCTTTTCTGCTAACTTAGACAAATATCAACTTTAAAAACAAGACAACTAAGTTGATTTTACAGAGACAAAAACTATGGAATCACTACATAGTATAAAACAAAGTCGCTTCCCGCTGTCTGTCTGTCCCTATGTATGCTTAGATCTTTAAAACTACGCAACGGATTTTGATGCGGTTTTTTTTAGTAGGTAGAGTGATTCAAGAAGAAGGTTTATATGTATAATAGATGCATAATATAGTAGAGAAAAACGCGGAATACGTGATAAACGACATCCACGCGGGCGAAGCTGCTGGCGACCTCTAGTAGGTTATAAAACAATTTAAGTTACAATAGAAATTGAACTATGCCAACTAACATTTTAGCGTTAACACAAGCTGTAGTGGACCTGTATATCGGTTCTGCTTAGATATTAAAGTGTTAGTGTAGATCTTACAAGAGAGTTATAGAGTGTAATAACACCTTTATTTCTTCGATTTTGGCGCAAAATTTTGCAGGTAAAGTCTGTATAAACCCTTTAGAGTGGTTCTATATAACCTTTAGTAGGTGTGTTTGAGAGGTGTTACAAGATCGTCGGTTTCCGCTTGAAACTTTATTGCACCTTTATATTGAAGTTAATTGATACCTTGAGTTACATAAAATATTTATATCGGTGTCAGATAGAACTTGGGATCGGTATTTTGATACCTAATAACTCATTTGTAGCGTTTTCAGTGTCAAAAGCAAATAGTAAAAGCTTTAAAATCTTCAAATTATTTAATTTGTCGAGTTATTATTTATCAACATGAGTTATCATTTTATCTGGCGGACATTGCAATATTTTCATCACGAAAAGTATTTTTGATTAACAGTATTCTTAAAGTGTAAAGTTAATCAGATATTAGTGCGCTTGCAAGTTTAATGTGATTGTATATTATGTTTCGCATCTCAATTTTGATGCGCCTTAAAAAAAAAGATTTTGTGAAAAAAAAAAGGAAAACAATTAAAAATGCTAATAACCTAAAATTGTTTTTAGACACTCATTTTTAGGTTTAGGTTAGTTTTAGTGATTGTATACAAAAACTATGTAAATTAATTCGGAAAATTTAGCTACTTCTTTACATAAAAGTGATATTGTATTATTAAATTTTTAGGTTATGTTGACAAGAAGTGACAAAAAATGGCGATTTTTTCTTAAAGCTACAGTCCTCTCTTAAGTCTACTATGACACCCGATGAACTACTACGCCGGTAGTTAAAAGTATTGTGCGGCCTATGGTTGACATAAGAATTACAACTTATTTATCTAACACCAAAACATTTATATCAGGATCTTATGAAACTGCTATAACTATTTAACCTATCATTGCCTTTAGTCTAACAGGTGTAAGCTGTATATTAGAGTTATACAACGCATGCAGAGTTTGGCGTTATTACACTCTTAATTAACTCCGTTGCAGAACCGACGACGTTACTGAAGTTGAAATACAGCCTTACGATATATAAGCAACTCCACTAGAGCAGATTTATAGCATTAAGAATTATAGGGAGTTAATGAAGATCTATATACAGCTTTTGGAGCTGCAGGCCGATACAAGCTTTAACGTCTTAAGTATAAAAGCAGCCACTGCTACTACACTAACTGTAAAGAAAATACTGCTTCGTTGTTTACAGTTTTATAATACATTCTGAAGAGCTAAACGTATTTCATAAGTAAACTGTATCACCTTTAGTAACAACCGAATCCATTATAAATTAATAGTAGCACTCTAAGCTTTAAAAAGACCTGCAACCAACGCTTAATTGTTTGTTGGGGTACAATACATTTAAGGTTTCTAATACCGAAGCATGTAATTCTAAAGATGGGTTCGTTACACATCGAGATCCTTCCGAGCCTCGGAAAGCACGTTAAACCATCGGTCCCGGGTGTCATACCTATGACATTCGTTACGGGTAGTCAGGAGCCCGAAAGTCTGGCCACCGGTCTAACCTTAGGATATCAGCATTACCCAGTAACTGAGTTGCGGAGGCCTGATGGCAGTACTGGTATTCAGCTCCATCTGATTAGACTGGAAGCTGAACCCAACATAGTTGGGAAGACGTAAGCCTAGGCAGAAGGTAATTCTAAATTTGAAATGGCTGAATAAACTTACTCTCCGTTTCCTAACCGGTCTGCTTCCATCAGCAGACCTCGTCGTCATGGCCAGTCTCGACTCCTGACTCTTCTGTGAGCTCGTTGACACATTGGTCTCCTCCTTCGCCAGGATTCCAGTCATCCTATCCTTAACATACGTGTCTTCTGCCACTTTCAGAGCTTCAAAACACTTATGGCCTTGCAAAGCAAATCTTATGATCTTTAGAACCTCGATTCTGCACAGTAATCTGGTATCGTCATTCATTTTCTTGAATAAAGGTATGAGGGAATTCATGAAGAGTTTATCGTCATCAAAATGGTCTTCGGGGAGAATGGAGTTCGCGTCTATTTTGATTTCTAGAGAGTTTGGTTTGTCAATGCACGTGGCTTGGTTGCATTTGTCCTGTGTCTCTGGTCTTTCTTCGTGTTTAGTCTTCAGGTCTAACGGTTTGTCCATGGTTTCGTTCTTTATTTTTGGTATTATGTCTTCTGGCGGCGGATGCTGTGGCGAGTTCGAGATCTCTGAGAATGACTCGTATTTGTCTTGGGAATATCTTGGTTTTCTGCAATGACAAGATTTAGGGTTATAGATGAGGTTCTCAAGACTGCATCTGTACGGTATACTAAATAATATTTTGTCATATTTACTAAAAACAGGAAGTCTACTTATAATTCTCAAGCAAAGAGCTCTGTTTGAGAGATTAACGGTACAGCACAGCTGCAGTCCAAAGTAACATCAAGGTTTTTCCTAAAAAGCAAGGTAGTCGCTATGCAGAAGAAGTGGGTAGGTGAAAGCAGGTCTCTCTCGCACGAGTAAGAAGTCGTATCGGCGAATTTCGTAAAACCGATCACTTCCGAACTGAGTGCGACTTCAATACTACGAATGTTTATTAGTACTGCAGTAAAAAACGAACTTTACGCTGACGCAATAAGCGTGAGTAGCGCGAAAATGAGCGACTGCCCTTGGCTGTGTGATCAGGTACATTGAAGTTACTTATTAGTTGTGTTGTATTGTACCAGGGTGCAGGTTGACATCTGCGAAAGCTGCAGTAGTGAATTTCAAAGTTACATAATGACTGAGGATCAAAAACTCAAACAAAACTCATTTATTTAAAATAGACTAGAATGACTTAGTTCTTTTTGAACGTAAATGACAATAGACAGCCCACAAAAAAGCCCTCCCTTCACCGCTTCCTGATGTTTATGCTGTGAAGGAGAAACGGAACCTGATAGACAGAACTGTGTTGCTGGGGAGTTTGTTGCGCCTTTTCTTCTTCACAGCATAAACGGCGCAACAAACTCCCAGCAACACAGTTCTCTGTCCGGTGAATAAATTAATCGAGTCTAACAAAGAAAATCACAATATTATTTACAATAATCATAAGATGTTAACTCACTTGTTCTGCAAAGCCTTCAATAAGAATGACATCTGCTGGTGGTACTGGTACCGTCTGCTGCCAGGAGGACACTGTTCGGGGAGCACACACTTGCCCTGCCTGTAAGTCTTCGTGTAGGAGTCGCGGATGGAACGCCATCGTTTCTGTACTTCTTTACCTATTGACAATGAGAGAGAAAGTTGTAATTTTTTAAATTTAAAAATACTAGTTATTACTGAATATATTTTGTAAGATCTTTCGCAACTTGGCATTGAAAAACGCGTCAGCTAACTTATTAACTTTAATTATATATTCAAGTCTGGCTTATTGTATTCCTAGACATTGTCTATCGTCACATATAAACGCAATATATTTAGCTAATGTGCTTCTTGTAACACTTCAACATATACATTTATCGACGGTTAGGTGTACTGTGTTTTAAATATGTACATCGTGGGTCCGAGGTGCCCAAAAGATTTTAAGCATCAATTCCGATGCTTAATTGGAAAAGTAAAGCTAGGATATAGTTTGTCGAATAAAGCTTAATTTTCGTGATATTTATTATTTATGGTACAAGTCGAAAAATCTCTGAGGTAATAAGTCCTATGAACGCGGCGTTGCGACTTTTGTCATACCATCGCCGTATGTCGTGTTTTGTGGAGGAGATTCGTGAAGTGAGAAGTTTTCTTATCCACTCACACGATAATTTAAACGTTGCCAGCGCGACCTAAGGTATTTACAAGGAAGTACTGAAGTTAATTGTTTTTTTTTTCCGAAAAAGAAAATTGTTGAATTGACTGAATTGGACATATGTTGATATAACATAATTGACTCATAATACCATTAGAAAGGCATGGTAAAATCTTTTGGGTAGGTACCTCTGGCCCACTGTGTATAGTTTATGCTGCCATAAAAATGTTTTTCAAGATTGTGCTTCTAAAATTAATCCTACTAGCAAAAAACACACACCTTCCATTTTGAAATACCCAAAAACTAAAAGCAGCTAGCAATAACGATAATTCGATAAGGCAAATAATTTAAAAGTCAGAAAGTAAGCGAGGTCGGCGGTTGCCCGGACGAGTCAAGTTGAAGGCCGCAGATAAACATATTATGTACGTGGCGACGACGATATTGTTTTGTATGTTGCCAATGTCTAAGTACTTATGTTCTTGAAGTATGAGTTTCATAGAGGCGTGAAGACTACAAAAAATAGGCGTACCCAAGGGACTATTTTAGGTCCACATTAATTTGCTAGAAGCTATGTATCATTCTTTAATTTTATGTCAGGAATTAAAGAAGTTCTTAATTGGGTTTGCTTGAATTTAGGGTAAAGGATTAAACAAAATTGCATTCAAGAAATGATTTTTTAAATGGCGAAATATTTTCCAACTGATAGATGGTGTGACGACCTTGTTTGCTGTTGGGTATTTTGCGATTCTTTTGAATGAGTCTGTAATTACTTTTTTTTTTAGAATTTAATTGAGTTGGTGTAAATCGTTAAAACTACTCGTACCGAAGTACCTACTACTACCGAAGAGTCCGGGCGCTCAAACTATTTTAGGGTCCCAAAAAATGCGTACACTACACTATTAGGGATCCTAGAAATCGGGTAATGTAAGAAGCCCTTTAAGATTTCAAGGCATGGTGTTCCTATGGGGACTATTTTGGGTCCTATCACACAGAAATATAATTAGAAATAAATTAATTGCTCTAAACACGGTCTGTTCTTACAGGGTTTTATGCTTTTATTCTATGCATAAACCCCTGTTGTCTCCTGAATTTTAGAGGAACATATTTCATGTGAGAATTTGGGTTTTGTAAAAGGTAGAATATTTTTAAGAGAAACCCGAGTCAGATGCATGTAGTCCGGAGAATGCAAGTTGATGAAAGGTCTAGAAAGATATGGAGGAGTCTTAGACCAAGCAACAGGATAATAAAGGTAAAGGAAAAGGATATGTAGATATGAATATGACATAATATATGAAATTGTGTTTGATTTCGGAATAGGCGTGGCTCCAGGAAAGCAGGTTTTCGATCAACATTTTACTATAAGTAGATAAAAAAGGTATTTTGCTGTTTGTAACCAATTAACCTTTCGTATTTTTCTAGAGTTTTCGTTACAAACGGCCAGTTTTGAAGGACTTTTAACAGTCGAAATAGATAGGTGTGAATAAGTAAAAAACGTATGTGTATTAACTTCTCTTTATTTATTTTATTCTCTTTGTTATTTTGCCTCGATATATTTTTAAGTAGAGGAATTGTGTTGTAATTATTTTATAAATTAGCAAAATTCTTGAGCGTTGCTAAACTAATGTACCTAGACCTAGTAGACAATTCTGGAGAACTTGTTTGTTTTTTTGTTATTTTACATTAGAAAACCTACAAATAATCAATAACCATTGTCAACACCTTTAAAATTAAAACTATTTCCATTTCGAGCGTAAATTCCGCGTTAGAATAATATTTTCCTGCGAGCAGCAAATGAGAACAACACGATAAAACCAGACGCCATTTTAATCTTAGGAACACCAAATTCAAACATAAATAAATATCATTCAGTTGTCAGCACTGCGCGCAGTAGGTGCAACATTACATAACACGAGCAGGTGCGTTGTGTTGGCACTGCTATCGGTTACTATCGCACGATTGATATAGGTACTACTTATCTATTAGCGAAGTACTGTGATAAATAAAATCGGTATTTTACTCGATTATAACGAAAAAAGTTGTTTTTATTACGCTTTGTACGTAAGAATGACCGTAAAGTATGACCTTGGGTGATTGCCATTAAAGTTGGCGCGAGATTTCACATTTGCTTGCTGTAGTGAACTAAGTACCTAATGTCAACTGTTGGTTGCTCGGTGTTCCTATAAATTAGGCCACCGGATTATTTTGTAAGTAATGCGTACTTCGCGGTATTGAAAATTAAAGTGGAACGTTATTATATTGAAACAATTGACTTTGTTGGGCATTTTCGCGGTTTTTTTTTGTTTTGCACTTCAAGTTTGCTTTCTTATTTCGAAGTTTTTTAATTTATTTTAATTCTAATTTAATTTTTATGGCATCATGGTTAATGTTGAAAAAAAAAACACTGATAAGTAGGTACGAAATGTATTACACTAAACAAAAAATACATATTGACCGGTGATTGTAGCGTAGTTTTTTTTTTCCTTTTTTATTAAAAAGTAGAGGTCTCAAGTCACAATCTGACATTAATGTCAGATTGTAAAAAAATAGCGAACTTGCTATTTTAATCAAATTATTATTAAATAAATGACTAGTATTTAATTGAAGATGCTAATAGAATTTATTTGTTTTTTTTTAATCGGACTCACGCACGAAGTGTTCCGTACCATTATCTATAAAAACGGAAGAAAATCATGTTTATTGTATGGTACTTACCCCTTAAATATTTATTTTATTCTGTTTTTTTTAGTTTTTTTTGTTACAGCGGCAAAAGAAATACATCATCTATGAAAATTTCAACTGTCTAACTATCACGGTTCAGATACAGCCTGGTGACAGACGGACGGACAGCGGAGTTTTAGTAATAGGGTCCCGTTTTACCCTTTGGGTACGGAACCCTAAAAATTAATAAAAATTGTCTTAAAAATTACCGTCTTATAAAATTAACAGTTTCAGAGTCGGTGCCTATGCAGGGGCAATCAGTGTCACCAGTAGATCACGCGGTTTGAAGGAATTACACGAATTCGTTTACACCCTATATTATGGATTTTGATGACGTCGTTTAGGTTTTGTCGATAGCATTCTCTTCACGGCTACAATTAGGAAATGACCGCTAAATCAGGACTCAAGTTTCATTGAACAGAGTAAAGGGGCAAAATTGCATTTTTTTTTACATCATTGCAATTAAGTTATATCATACCACCAAGTAAGTGTTCACCTCTGAGATGCGCCTCCTCATAGCATGAAAAGTACATTAAACAGTTTCTTAGTAGGGCTTTAGTGTAGTAGTTACGTATGCGATATCGCGAAGGTTCCCCGTGGGCGTCTTGTGAAATGTGAGCTTATAATTAGTTTGAGTTGCTTACCGGTTGCTAGGTGATTTGTTTCTTACTATGCGGTAATCTGTGGCTTGTAGGGAGTACGGTATAATAATATGTTAAATCAGGGGGTATAGACAAGGTAACAACTTCCGAATGCTAGAGAATAGAAACATCAATGACGGCCTGTCCACATCTCCACGTCACGAGCGACGTCGACGTCGACGTCGACGTCGTGACGTGGAACGGTGCGATGACGTGGCACGGTGCGTTGACGTAACGTGCAAATTTACGTTACCGTATCGTAAAAATGCACGTCAGGATCATTGTTAGATTTATCGTTGACCATGTAGATCCTGAACTTTAATATGAGAAACAGTAAGGTATGGTTTTAAAGCATCGGAGCACAAAGACGGCGACTAACTCGCGGGCGTGGAGAGCGCGCTAGAGGCGGAACGTGGTACGATACGGTAACGTAAATTTGCACGTTACGTCAACGCACCGTGCCGCGTTACCGCACCGTTCCACGTTGACGACATCTCGTGACGTGGAGATGTGGACAGGCCCTGAGATGTACTGGATTGACATAAGCTTTCGACCCGTCAAGCGATCTGTAATGTCATTCCCATACATTAAAAGGTTCGCGCACATTACGTCGGGCCGCAGCGGGTCGGGTCGCAGCGCAAAAATCCGCTCAAATCGCTCGTATGTAATTAATATGAACGCACACTATGCCGGGCGCAGCGGGCCCCATAGGTGAAATAGTGGGATTTTAGGCCAGGTCCAGGATGCTGGCGGAACGCAACCTGAGAGGGCTGAAAAACGGGATGTCCGTTTGGTGACACTGAGTGGTGTCACCCCAGTTTTTGCAAACGTTTTTGAAGAAATAATACTGATGTATTTTATTCTCCTAAATTGTTATGTTTATAACGTCTATTTTTGTAAGTCAAAAAAATATTTATAACCGTAAAATAACTTAAAACTGGCGAAGGCGTATCCGTGGCATTCAAAACTATGACAAAGATGACTCAATTCAAAACGCTTTATTTTTTTTACCTCTCGAACAAAACCAAAAGAACCGATGAATCATTTACACTAATACCTATCTGAACTTATTATTAACATTTGTTCCTAAAAATATGTTTTGTAAATAAAATACTTAATTTAAGACAAAAAACAAGTCCCTTGCCAATCTTGTCATAATAAAATTAATTTTATTTTGATTTCTTTACTATTGTTATATTGACTATTTTATTACGGTTAATTTTGATTGTTTATTTATTGAATAGGGTATTTGACTGAGAAAATCTAATTAGTCCGTCAGATAGATTATCAAAAAATATTTGACCCGTATTTTTTCTTTTGTTACGTAAACCAAAATTGACGAAGACACGACACTTAAAATTGGCAAACATCACTTGCAAGTACAATTTTTACTTGCTTCTGACGTCACAAGCCCCACTCTCGAGATTTGATGTGTTTTATCTCTCCAAATATTCATAGATTTAACAAAAGAAAAAAATACGTGTCCATTATTTTTCAAAACCCTAACTGGCGGTCTAATTAGATTTGCAATTTATTGATGCTGTCAACATGCCTATTAATTACCTAGGTACCTGTTAGTATATAGAGATTTCTTCTTGTATTTACTAACAATATACAGCAGTCTTTCTCAAAGTGGGCGATAACTCCCCCTTGTGGGCGCTAGCGACATACAGGGGGTGGTAAAAGACGGTAAAAGAAATGATTGCGGTAGTGATTACTAAGATGAGGTATAGTTTAAAAATTAAGGAAGCACTAGAAAATAATTGATTCTCAAAATGGGTGGTAGACGAAATAAGTTTGACCTCTGATATACAGGATGGGAATTTGAGATGACTTTAAGGGCAGCTACCTTAACCGGTCCATAGTTACAGGAAAACGTTCTTAGGATAGTCCATACTTTTTTTAAAATATACTTGGGAGCAAATAAATCGAGCCACTTCTATTTTTCACGTAGATATAATTGTTATTATTTTTGGTTTTATAGAACAGATCAATTCTAAACATATATCGCCTAAAAGTTTATTTGATAACCTTTACAATGAGGGTGTTTTTGTATTTTGATGAAACCAAGACACGTGAAACAAGGAGTGGCTCGATTTCTTTGCTCCCAAGTGTATTTTGCAATGAGATTGAAAAAGGCAGTTTTGACAAAACATTTTTATAATGACAATTGATCCTATTTAATATAAGAATCAAAAGGCTGATGGACCAAATGAGGTTGGAGTACTAGAAACGTCAGAAATCGCAAAAACTTATTGAGATGGTGTAGTAATAAAGGCACCTTAATCGTTGCGAGTGGCTACAGGGAAATGTTCTTAGGAGATTGTCCAATTTGTCCATAATAATAAAATAATTCATTGTGCCAAGTCATATCAAGATTTGGCACACGAGGTTGTCGCCATGTGGGATGTTGATTCAGCAATCATTGTGCTGATAGTCGTTACGGCCAATGGCTTAATAGCCAAGAGCCTCGACCAACATCTTAAGAGGCTCTCGTTGGGCGGTTGGATCAAGGGCCTGGTGCAGAAAGCGGTACTTCTCGACACGGCGCGTATTGTTAGGAAGTTCCTCTCTCTGAGGCCCTGACCACTGGTGACTTGGACCCTGTTCCCGATGCCGGTGGGCTACTTTATATATATATATTATTTTTGTTTTTTATAGAAATATTTAAAAATGTATTTGATAAGTAATGTTAAATGATTAAAACGACTAAGTATAAATATTTCAATATGAAAGTTTCCCCATATCAAATTTCCATCATATATGGATAAACTAGCTTTCGCCCGCAGCTTCGCTTGCGTGAAATTTTGAACCCGTTAAGTGACGATTTTCCATACAAACTTTCACCCCTATTTAACTCCCTTAGGGGTTAAATTTCGAAAAATCCCTTCTTAGTGGATGCCTACGTTACAAAAGGAACCTACTGTCAAAATTTCAATTTTTTAACCCTAGCGGTTTAGGCTGTGCGTTGATAGATCAGTCAGTCAGTCAGCTTCTCCTTTTATATGTATAGATAGATATGTCTGAAATAATAAATAAATTGAATTAAACGGAAAAAATATCAAATATTTATATTTAAAAACAACCCAAAAGTACCTAATTAAATTCAGCAACTGTCCACAGTATTAATTCACCGCGCAAGTGAATCAAATCTGTTAGTTCGAGTTTGAACGTCCCTGACCGGTCGCACGACACTTGTGTGTAGTGAATAGTGAATCACCGCCTATTCACGTTCGCCTCATAATCAAATCAATTCAAGAACTAATTTGTTTCTATAATTTACTATAAATCTGCTCCCTTTTATCATAAAAAACCGGGTGTATTTAAAACAATAAGTTACTTTTATTAAATGATTGACTGGAGGGAATCGCCGAAACGACAACACCATGTAAATAGAAGCGTTTTTTTATGTTTTCTTATTTTTGGTGTAAAATTAAGAAGATTTATATTATGCTTCTTAAAATTAAGTCTTTTTTAGGGTTTCGTACCCAAAGGATAAAACGGGACCTTATTACTAAGACTCCGCTGTCCGTCCGTCCGTCCGTCTGTCACCAGGCTATATCTCATGAACCGTGATAGTTAGACAGTTGAAATTTTCACAGATGATGTATTTATGTTGCCGCTGTAAACAACATAACTAAAAACAAGAATAAAATAAATATTTAAGGGGGCTTCCATACAACAGACATGATTTTTTTGCCGTTTTATAGATAATGCATGTTAAAATTAGCAGTTGGCCGGTTTTTTAAACTGTTTTTTCTTTTTTTTTTTCATTCCTATAAATCAATTAATGCTGCTCTTAATGACAAGAATTACGCAAAAAGTCTATGTTTGATTGAAACCTTTTCCCTCGATATTTATAGAGAAAATTATTTTATAATTTTCTCTTGAAACAAAAGTTGTTACTATTGATTTTTTGTCTAATGAAAACGTTTTTATTTAAATCGATAAAAAAAGCTGTGCAATAAATTGCAAGCACAGTTTTTAACTTATTTACTTAAATTCTCTCAAGCATATTTAATGCAATTTCAACTATTCTTTATTCAAAAGATAGGTTTTATTATGCTCTAGTGAATTGGTTAATAATAGCTATTCGCGTTCGCATCAACATCTTGATCCATTCGTTTTGTCTATGTAAAAAAAACTTAATATTTTGATGTGTTATTGTATAAGTTGGATTCAAATATTGGGGGCTAAAATTGTTTCAGTAATATCTCGATTAAATTAAAAATATTACCTGACTGGCTCTAGTGATTTTTTCTACTTGAAAAAAACAAATTAAAAACTAACAGTTGTGCAAAATTAATCGAACTGTTTTGCTGGGAAGTTTGTTGCGCCGTTTCTTCTTCACAGCATAAACACTAGGAAGCGGTGAAGGGTGAGCGTTTTTGGAGACTATCTATTGTAATATTGACGTTCAAAAAGAACTAAATAATTCTAACCTATTGTGAATAAATGAGTTTTAAAGTTTCAACAGCCTGTATAAATCTTTGTCTTAACAAAAACGTAACACATTTTATCGAATTATTTCTAATTCCAAATCATTAAGAAATACTTAACATACAATATTAATCGCAAAAATCATTTTATTAGTACCAATAAAATTGTACATGAACCAAAAAGAAGTTACAACTGGAACATTTAAATTGAAACGGTAAAAACCAGTCGAAACTGGAGTACCTGAAATAAAATGTATCGAAGATCCAAGACGTTGGGTAGGTATTAAAATTTGTAAAAAAACTAAAAAAAAAATTCAAAGATTTGCTAAAAATGCGCTTTATATCCAGCGTCTTTCAGCTGAATCATCGTACGTTCAATACTTGAGGGGCTCGTGGCTAATTAACAACCAAGGTTGATTGAACTGCGCTTATCGCGGTCAGTCCGTGGATGAATAACTTTTTTTGCAGAATTGGGATCGATGGGGAGTTTTGATATTTTATTTGTCATGATGTATTCTAGGTCTGTACCAATTTTCAGCTTTATACGAATTATTCCGAAGTAAAATGTCTATTTTGACTGGACTACTATTTTTATACAGGTTGTGAAAAAAACACCAAGCAAGCTTAACTCGGTGATTGCATACCTCATAAATATTACTTTGATCAAGTGAGTTTACCTTGACCGACTTAATATTTTCGGGGGCTGCACTCGAGCAACGGGGCGCGGAAGTGGGGCACGTTAACAAATCATACGCGTAAGATAAGGTGAAGTTAAAAATCCAAACTTAAAGTACTCTCAGCTTGTTTTAAGATCAATGTGGGGAATAAGGAAGGTTTATTTAAACTTAACACTGCACACTTTTCGTTATGTTATCTTGTATAAAATTTAATAATAAAAAAAATGAAGCCTATAATAGTCTGAGTGAAGTGAGATCTGACCAGCGCCACCAGTCAGTTAGATTATTATCAAAAAATATTTAAGCGGTATTTTTTCTTTTGTTACGTAAACCAAAATTGACGAAGATACGACACTTTTAAAATTGACCCCAAATATGACCTAAAATGTAAACACAGCTGATCATAGCTGAGGATAGATAGATTTTGGCATATTTTTATGTAATTTTTGAATAGCAATTTCTCTTGAACTATTGACTTTTGGGGAAAGTGGTAGAACAAAAGTTACTCATTATTATGGCTACAACACCCTTTCGGATTAGTACCCCCTTTCTGACTAACCTTGTATTTCCATAACATGTACCTATAAATGAGTTGTTCTCTGCCTAAAGCAAAAACTGTCATAAACAAAACAATAGTGTGATAAGCTTGTAATAGATTTTATTACTACGATAAGTGAGTACTTGACTTATCTAAATCTGCATTTTTCCCGATACGATATTCATAGGTACATTTAAATAAATACCTAGTAATCTAATATTAACTTCATTAGTAATTATATTTTCGAGCCGTTTGTGGTCGAAAAACTCGGGTTGTGGGGTCCGAGTGCCTAACTTCTATACAGAGAGGGTGCAAGGTGCAAGGCGACACTTCCCGTGACCTGAAGGCTGGTCTCTACTTTGGTCAAAGGATTAGGTAGCATTGCCATACAACGTGGTAATGCTGCCAGCCTTCTGTGGGCACGTTACCAGTCGACAGCGATGCAGAGGAATATTTTGATGCCCTATTTTAGTTTATAGTTTTATTAGGATTATACTTTTATTTGTAATAATTATGTAAATATTGTAAATACCTACTTAAATAACAGATTACAGACTACAAAAAGATAAATAAATCTGAGGTGTAACAAAATTACTTTTTTATCGTCAAAAGTAATAATTTAAAAATAACTTGAGAGATGTTTAATTTATTATACTTACATTTATTGTTTTTTTACATCCTTCCTTTTTTGCAGTAGTTCATAGGTATATTCAATGAATTACACTGGGGCATTTAGGAAATATTTTACATTTTTTTTCTGTCCGTTGTAATTATTGTATAGAACTGCAAAAATAAAAAAACCCTGACATAATAGAATTTTATATCATGTTTTTTTCAGACTAAATTTTTGCTTCAAAGGTTCAATTTTGTCATGTGGAAATAATGGTAATAGCTCATTAAATTATAGCTACCGTGAGAACTTAAAGTATAGAAGCTTTATTATTATGTACAATTTTGTATAGTTACACAAAATATGTATAAAATAAATGCAAAAACCGCCAAATAAAATAAATAAACAGCAACAAAAGATTTACGTAACGGAAGTCATAGAGAACAACCCGACCTTCGTGGAGGTCGTTCCGTCGTAAATTTAAATAATGTACTAATAAAGAACTAAATAAATTAAAAATTAAAAAACACGACTGCTCAAAAAATACTAAGTGACTAAAAAATTTAACTAAAAACTCAAAAAATAAATTGTGTCGGTCAGGAATAAGATACCGCAGAAATCTTATTTGCCGTAGACAATTCGCCATGAATCGAAACAAAAAAGGAGATACCTAACTAACGTATGTAGGTATGCATTGCACACTTGAAGTAATTAATAACTTGCATGTCGAACTTTTCAGCACAACACAGCAAATTCTGTATATATCTGAAATGCAGATGCAGAAGACCGGGGACATTTTTTTTGGAAAACATAATTTATTCGTCCCCCTACTGCATCAGAATTGAAGCTAAAGTTACACGTCCGAGACGGGCTGCAAACTGCAGACTGCAACCGCAGACCGCAAGTCACATTGGTTTGTATGAACCAGTAGTGTCGCTTGTCTGCTGCTGTCGTCTGCGGTTGCAGTTTGCGGTCGCCGTTGGAATACTACCTTTAAGGTATGCACCTTAAAGGTGTTATTCGGACGACGAGTTGCGGTCTGCGGATGCAGTCTGCAGTTTGTAGCCCGTCTCGGACTTGTACCTTTATGCACCATTTTGTTTTTAAAATTTTCACTTCCGCAAGTTACTCGAAGTAATGCAAGGATTCTAACGATACATCGATCCACATACATCAAAATCGGTTTAGGCGTTTAGAAGTTATGGTGCTAAATAAATACACACACACACACATCAACCCTGAAAACATAACACTCCTTTCTTTGGGCAATCGTGTAAAAAGTATTATTTTTAACATCGAGTTATTCATTACTGGCTGATTACGAAAGAGAACAAATTAGTAATTAGTTAACTAATTTATTTGATAACAAATTATTTTAACGACTTGTGTAACTAATACACAAATAGATTTCTCTAACATTGAAACTGGTGATGTGAAATCTATTTCAACGTTTTCGTCTGGTACAGACGTTCCAAGAAGTAAAAGATGATTATCTAGAAATATTGACTTTATTATATTTTCCGATTATGATGTGTTTAATGCAGTAAGAAGGAATTAATTATTTTTTTGTATAAGTGGTTCTTTGTGTCTGTATATTTATCTGTTTCTTTTGTTTTTACACATTATTGTCTACATTTCTTGTTCTAAATTCTCCTCTCGCAAGTCTGTTAGACATTGGCATTTTTTTAAGAATTAAGCAGTGCCTTTGTACGCTATGGTCTTGATTAACTTATCTTTTACCTATTGGATTTGGGTGTACATAAATAAATAGTACATAAACACATAAGGAATTGACTAAAACCCTAGTCTTATTTTGTTTAGAGAGAAGAATTTGACAATAACTGTGACACTTCTAATAAAATTACAATCTTGTGATGAAATGAGAGGAATACCACTATACCACCCCACTGACACCACACTTAGCGATTCAGGCACTTGATTCGTAAACGTCATGTCATTTTGTAGACGTTTATTTCTGCTTTAAGGCACTTGTCGCACCGCGAACGATGAGCGAGCAGCGAGTAGAGCTAGAAGCTAGAAACGAGTCGGCGAGCAGCGAGAAGCGAGTGTGTAGTTCCGATAGTTTTTGCGCTGGGCTATCAGCGAGTGTGCGAGTGCGACGGGCGATTACTCGCACCACTCGCAAATCACCGCTGGTTGGTTTCTCGGCGTGAGTTCTGACCGCCAAGTGAGCATCGCTGAGCGAGTATTATCATTGATAGCTCTTGTCGCTCAGCGACAAACAAGTGGAGCGAGTTCTCGCCGGCAGTATGAACAGTCAGCGCTTAACTATTAATATATGCATCTCTTTTGTTTACACGGAATGTATATCTATTGTACGTTTCTTGAGCGAGAAAATAGCCGTTAGTTAGTTGCTTCCTCGCCGGCCGTGAGACAACTGCCTTAGCAACGACTGCGTATTTTATACAATTTCAATCAAGCGTTTTGATTGTTGTTGTCAAGCTTCAGCTAAAAAGGGTGCTGACTACTGGATAACTGAATTCCAAGCAATATCATCATCACATCAGTCTGTAAATGTACACTTTTGAATATAGGCTTGGAACATTGGCTACTGACCGCTCTGTAATAAATTTAATGGTCATTAGCATTGGCTTTATCCCTACGCTCTTGGTAGATGGAAAAGTGATCGGAGTATGTTGATATTTGCAGAAAAGAGGACGCTTTTCTTTTTTAGTTGACTTTTATGACACCCACGGGTAGAGACGGAGTGGCCTAGTCTTTGCTGGAAACAAAACGGTACAGAGTAACCCACCAAACAACAATTCCATATACAATTTTTGCCGAGAAATCGTTTAAGACCAAAGACATTAGGTATTGCATCAGCAGTGAAGAGTGCCTAGCCCTTCGCTTAACTCCTATATGTATTGGAACGACCTATTTCGCTCAACTGCCTTTTATTTCATCAATACAAGGAGCCGACACACTACTTTTTATTTATTGCAGATAATGCCTGCAGCAGAAAATGCGATGCGTGACGCGGTGTTACAAGATGGCGTCTGTACTGGCAGAGAATAGCAACAAGAAGTTTATGGTGTTGACAAATTTTGGCAAAATATCTTTATAATCAAAATACTTGCAAAGGTAGTTTGGAAAAAGTCTTTTGTAATCAAAATACTTGAAGAAATGGTTCAAAATATTCGTGCCCTGGACCATTTTGGTCTAATTTTATACAACGTTAGTCTGAAAAGATGTACTAATTCGAAAGGGTGTTAAAGTACCCACAATAACGAATAACTTTTGATCTACCACTTTCCTCAAAAGTCAATAGTATAAGAGAAATTGCTGTTCAAACATTTTACACATAAATAATTACGCTAAAATCGATCTATCCTCAGCTATGATCAGTTGTGTTTACATTTTAGGTCATATTTGGGGTAACGAATCGAATTAGAAACATCATTTTCTGAAATCATAACTAAAGTAGGGATGAAGAATTTTTGAGAAAACTAAAATAGATTATTTCACAAGGAAATAAAAAATATCTAATTTTGATATTCTAAAAACAGTTGCTTTAAAACAGTCATCATCAGTGATCCCCTTTCCAACTAACCTCGTATAAAATTGAGTTGTTAGGATTTCTAGAAAAGTACTTACATTCAAAGGCTTCAAAGAATCTTCATAGCAACTGATATAACTATAATATTATCATCTAACGTTTAGAGGAATCGTCTTCACGTACGAATGCACTCACAACGGCACGGGCCCTTCATGTCGAGAGGCTGGAGGACGTCTGGGAATCTTTCCCTATATTTATGATGGGAATATTCTTTTTAAACTGTTTTTAGTTCTATTTTAAATGCTCTTGATAGATATACTAATAAAATACATCATCATCACTACATAGTATAAAACAAAGTCGCTTCGAATTCTGTCTGTCCCTATTTATGCTTAGATCTTTAAAACTACGTAACGGATTTTGATGCGGTTTTTTTTAATAGATAGAGTGATTCAAGAGGAAGGTTTTAAGTTATAAAACGTATACGTGCGAAGCTGGGGCGGGTCGCTAGTGTTACAACTAACGGCCCCCTCCACCAACACTTCATATAAATAAGTTAACTTTTAAACTGGTATAATGGCTTTGTGATTAGAAATGATGTTTATATTTGCTACAGATTATTTATTTATTAATATTATAATAATTATTGTGTTAATCTTCAATATTAGTTCATATTTCGATTATTATAAAAGTTGTTATTTGATACCGTTGTGAAGTCACTACTACTAATGATATAAAGAGGGTGGTAACGTTGAAACGGGTTGATTTTCTGGTTGTCTGTTGATTACAATAAACGTTGTTCCTAAATCTGTGAATTTTTGGTTCGTGTTTACCATCCTGCTGTTCCACTGCCGTCCCGCCGTTTCACTAGTGTATAATAAATGCGCATTTTTTAAATGATAAAAGATTTTATTCTATGTAGGTATTTAATATTTCTTATTTCATTTAAAGGTTGTTTAAAAACTCTAACGTCAAACCGGGAAAAAGACAGTCAAAGACGGTTCAGAAAAAAAAAGTATTTTCATAATCGTTTTCGAGTTTCAAGTTTTATCTAAATTACCATGAATAAAATTTAACTTCATAAATCTAGTTATTAACCCTTTAACCGCCCCAGTCGGATATATCCGACAATTTTAGTAACCTCTATGTGGATAGTAACGGTCACAGGTATATCCGATATGGTCGAAATAGAGACGATTTTTTTGTCGGATTTGTCCGACTGAGGCGGTTAAAGGGTTAAATGTGTTTTTTTTAAAGTATTCAACATTTTATTTTTCTCATCTTTTATAAACTGCTCTATCACTTGTTCCAGGCTTGGCATTAAATTTTAGGACACCTGTATAAAGCTAGATTGCATTGTTTAGGTACAGACCTACGGAATACAATAAAAGTATTTGCGTCCTATTACTAACTTTTGACCACACGTTTGGTGCAGTGGCTAAGCGATTGGCTTCTGCGCTACGGGTCGTGGGTTCGATTCCCACACGGAACAAAAATTTGTATGGCATATAGATGGTTGTTTCGGGTCTGGGCGTTTGTGTATGTGAGATTTGTGTCTGTAAACGCACCCACGATACAAGAGAAATCTTAGTGTGGGGCAACGTTTTCTAAAAAAAAGAAAAAGAACTTAAAAGTTTAGATTTTAATATTTAAAAAAAATTTACTTTATTAAAATTCAAAACGAAAATGGCGGCCACAGCGACGCGACGTCACGCTACCTAATCAAGAAACTAACCAGCGAATCGTTTTCAACGTTTGCAAACAAAACAATAAATATTATACCTAGTTGAAGTCATAAGAATTCTTTTCGTTATCACTGAATATAAAATAATACACATATTTGTTATATCAGTCGCACAAAAGATGTTATTTGCACTCGCTGTTCTAATATAACGATTAGTAACAGTATCGATAGTTACAGAAACAGTTGGCAGTTGTACAAACACCACAGCACTAAGCAAAATAAAAAAAATAAAAACTGTTTTAGTTGCGGTCGGCTCATTCTGCAATTATTTTCGTACGAAGTTTTATTTTATTTTATAGGGCTGTTTGGCAGAACGTTGAACATACGAAAATGGTGGATAGGGTGGGGTCATCTGCTACTTACTCAGCCCTAATTTATTTGGCCCTGGCCCCTGGATATTTTCGTTTTTAATGCAAGTTGAAATTAAGTTTTAAATATTTTTTACATCTTTCTGTAAGTTTGAGGACTCATAACTTTTGTCTAGCTAAATTCTGAATAAAGCAATAATTTTATAAGAAAATCTGACAACATTATAGATTTAAAAAAAAATGTTTCCTGTTTTACCCATTTTTAATAAAAATTACACTTTAAAGTTAAGAAAGTGGTGAAACTAGAAGAAAACCAAAAAAAAAATATCCATGTGGCTAGAGCCACATAAATTAGGGCTGAGTAAGTAGCAGATGACCCCATCTATCCACCATTTTCGTATGTTCAACGTTCTGCTAAACAACCTGTATGTAATTGTTTTAATATAAAGCCAAAACTTTTTGTTGTTTTTCGTAAAAAAATAATGTAAAAAGGTAAGTAAATACTATTACATAAAATGATTATCATTTGCGTTAAAGGTGAAGGGAAAACACCGTGAGGAAACCTGCACACCTCAGAGGGCTCCAAACAGTTCTCGATGGTATATAGTCCGCCAACCCGCACCAGGCCATCGTGACTATGGCACAGTAGACATATAAGCTAAATCTTCAACTACCTACAATCGTCCGATTTGACACACTCACACAGACACGCACTGCAACAAGACAAATAAGGTATTTTCGGGATACAGTTCCATACAAAAACAAAAAACTACTCAATATACAGAGCGTGTCTGTGTGAGTGTTTCAATTCATGAGATTATAGTAAGTTGAGGTACTGCTTTAGCTTATATCTCTACTGTGACTAAGGCCTAAATACTTCTCATTTTGAGAAGAGGCCTATGCCCAGCAGTGGGACAGTAATGGGCTGATGATGATGAAGTAAATACTACTAAAAGGTCTCAAACTAAGGTATGAATTTGTTTGCGCAGCCGCGTTGTCGCACGATTGCGCGATGTATGTCGCCCATTCCAAGGATGCTGAATGCACTCAACGCTCTCCTGGAATCGGATCCTTCACTGGATCTATTTGCTGATGAATGGAAGGTGATATTGTTGGAATGCTTGGTGTATTGCGAGAAGACTGAGTGAAAGGGTTAATATTTTATATTCTATTATCTATTATATGTATTTGTCGCAGAGCGAGAGTGTGAAATGTCAAGCATCATTGTTTTTTTGTTAATCATTATTTTAAATTATTGCTAAACGCACTACTTCAATGTTTGGTTGTGGCGCGATGACAGATATCAGTGTGACCCAATAACAATGTGTGTGGTCGATTTAGGACGAACAGGCTGATGAGGCATTCGGTGTCGAACCCTCGTAGAAGTCTAACCTGTATTATTTGACTAGTTTGTCCTTCTTATTTTATGATCTTGTTTGAACTATATTGTGTTGTGACCTAGCTCATGTAACTAACAACTAATCTGAATACAAGTACTCTCAGTGGTAGTAGAGAGTCTATGTTAGTTTTATTTACCATGCCCATATTGTCCCTGATAAGCAGACATCGGTTTAAACTGTAATGCTATTATCACTGTTACATAATTCTATAAACCGAAGTTTGTCTGCGACATATTAATTAATTTCAGTACTTATATTATTACTTATATTATGTGTAACTATCAGTGTAATTGGCTTTATGTCGTTCTGATTTTTAAACAAATAAACAAATGAATTTGATTAATCTTGGCGTTGTTTTTTCCAATGTAAGCCAATCAGTTGTTAAAATTATTATTAACTGCAAAGTTTCAATTTTGCTGTTTGATGTTGAAGTACATCAACCATATCCCATAATACATACAACGCAAACTTTTAGCAATACCAACATTAATTACTTTGGCATCTCTACTGCACGTAATAATGCCTTGCGGTTAAAACACAATATAACTTTCAGTAACAATATAAACCTATTAATTCCGTAGCTTGTCTGTCACTTCTATTAATAAAAACAGAAAAAAACACGATTGATTGGATTTTTTAACGATTCCACGATGTAAATTAAAAAATAAACCGAGTCATCAAAATATATTTAGATACCTAGTAATTGAAGCATAAATCCTTATCGTTTACAACGGGATAAGCAAAACTCAATGTTGTTTGAATCATCATAAAACTGATACTGCTATACGATCGGCTAGAAGGTAACTTGTAGCTAGTTTATAGCCAAAGAGTGCATTGAGAGAGAGATAACATTAAAATCATTCGTGGTTGCAGCTATTTTGTAGACACAAACAAAAAAAGAACTAGAAACAGATTGCTTAAGATTGAGTCACATGGAAATACCACAAAAGATCTTTAACCAGGCACTGAATGAATAGATGAAGGAAGATGGAAGATTGTGAACTTCAGCGACCTTTTATATCTATAGTGTCGGCACGAGCTATACGAGAATAGAACATGCCGTGGTGAAAAGATTTAAGCATTCAGCAATGTTTCTAGCGTGACTGACAGCATTGGGTGCGCCGGTTACTTAAGTATAGTCACTCTTAGAGGGTCTTTAAATGCACCCCAAAGACCTAGGACCTACTACATAAATTCGATCTTTCTATAGCCCTTTGCAACGACAAAACTTCACGATACAATAACATAATAATACCACGCTTAAGAAAAGGATAAACGAAATATAGGATTATGATAGTGCAGCCATTATAAGAACGTTTGTTTATCTTTGATACAAAATTTAACACGTTGACGGACAGTACTGACATGACATTCGCTTTTGGACAATAACTACTGACAGAGCGGCTATAGCAGTCCAAGTTGGCCGTCGCCCTCGCGGCAGAGCTGCTAAGACAGACGTTTGATTCGTACAAAATAATGAAAAACGTTCCTTAGTGTCACTTGTCAACTTTTCCCAATCCTCTGTGTCCATTTGAGCAGTTTTTATACTCAAAAAACTTTTTATACAAAAAACTAGTGTCAAAGTCGACGGTTTACCGTGCTTTCCGAGGCACGAAGGGGTCTCGATGTCTAACAAATGGCCATCCACGGACTGACCGCGGCAAGCGCAGCTTAACCTTACAAATAGTATGATCCATGCAGTAGCTAATTAGCCACGAGCCCCTATAAAAGGTGTAACATAAATAACGCACAACCTCTTAAGGGGTCACTGTACTAATCATTTTGAACTACTTTTACTATGGGACCAAACAGGAAATCGCGAAAAAAAAACTGCTGTTCCATTTTGACGAGTTATGCGAACATAGTAGGGAACAGCTGATTTTTTTTAGCGATTTCAGGTTTGGTCCCATAGTAAAAGTTTTTCATAATGATGAGTACAGTGACCAATTAAGAGGTTGTACGTTATTTAAGTTACACCTAGTACAATACATTTAATAACCATTTACAATAAGCGAAGTATTATTATGTAAAGGTCTATTAACCGAGACAGGGCTCGCTATAAATGTATCAGGGCTTATTAAAAATCAATAAGCAGCTACTAGTACAACTAGTTGTTAACCGGAAGCTTTCAAGCATTAACTTGATTTTCTATTTACTCCCAGAAGGGAATTTGATTTTCATAGAATTTATGCAGATGGGAGTTTTATTAAACGTTTTCTTATACTTCTTCTGCTCCCGATTCAGAGCCTTTTCGATGAGCATTGTCGAGCAATTTGGTTTGTTATCTCGTTTCGTTGACGATTCTTGTAACGAGAGAGAAAGAGATAACAACTGACTTATCGAATCGTTCTGAATTAGGCTGTTTGCTGTAATTAATCCCAGCATTTAAAAGGACTCGTCTTTCATTCTTTTTATTTATATTACGAACATTTTCTAATAATGCAATTTATTCTAAGCAAGCGGGATACACAGTGAATCGAAAATGAATTTTAAATCTTTCTGGCGTTTTATGGAAAATTACAACAGTATTTCTTGAGTGGATCATTTAAGTTGTTCACTCTGGAGGCTCACTCACACTGTAGCTACAAAATGGTAGTTTATTAGCTAAATTGACTAGTGTAAGGGTGGGCAAACAACGGCCAGCAGGCCAACTCTGGCCCGAGAAAGGTCTTAACCCGGCCCACCAACCCTCCGTTTTCAACACTATGGCCCTCAGTAATATATTTTTGCAGCCTCATCAACACAAATAGATATAAAACACATAATTAGATGATTATAAAACGCCATATAAAACGCCTTTACAGTAAATGAATCTATATAAATAAAAAAAAAAGTCCTGCCTGACTGATTGACTGACTCATCAACGCCCAGCCCAAACCCTTGTACCTAAAAAGCTGAAATTTTGCACAGAGGTTCCCTTTATAATGTAGACAAGGAATAAGGAAGGATTTTTCGAAATTCAACCCCTAAGGGAGTTAAATAGGGGATGAAAGTTTGTATGGAAAATCGTCACTGAACGGGTTCAAAATTTCACGCAAGCGAAGCTGCGGGCAAAAGCTAGTTTAAAATAAAATGATTTTCTTTTATTTCTGGCCCTCTGGAAAATTTCTTGCGTTTTTTTGGTGCCTGGTATAAAAAGTTTGCCCACTCCTGGACTTGTACATACAACCTACTTTACCTAGTTTTAGATCCTTTGTAAATGTTTTTCTTCTACAGCAAACAGCGTGGAAGAAGAAATAAAACATTCAGTAACCATCTTCAAAGATGTCAGATATGGAATATTGAAGTTAACCGTAAAACGATCTGCAGTCACGATTTCCATTTAACGGTCACTACTCGCAATAATGTTCACTGAATTATATTAGAATCTTCATGTTTCTGTTTTTAAAACGAATTCTGATTTCAAATCTTTTTATTTATTTGTGCATGATGGTTTTTTCAACGGCCAGGAAATCGTTTAGATAAAAAAATGTTAAGACGCCGTACGGCATTTCATACAAATTTTCAAGTCTTTGTTTTTCGTAATGACTGAACCGATTTTGATGAAACTTCACACGCATAAGCAGGGTACTTTGTTCTAAAAAGTTAGTAGAAAACATTTTCGAAATGTCTAAGAAAGAGAAAGATAATTGGAAATTTGTTTGTATGGAAAATTTAAAATCGGTCTAATTTAACTGTAACACTTTTTTTCAAGAATGTTTTCTACTAACTTTTTAGTCCTATGTATCCTGCTGATGGGTATGAAGTTTCATTAAAATCGGTTCAGTCATATCGAAAAATAAGGACTTGAAAATTTGTATGAAATGCTGAACGGCGTACACGCTCATAAGCTGTCGTTAACTTTGTACAGTAAAAATTTATTTTTTTCATATGCTCCTCCCCTTGAAAACCGATTAAAGTTTTTTTAGATCTTACGCTCATTGTCAAATCTTTAGACATGACACATGATACTTTAAGTCACTTTTTACGAAATCTTCAAGAATAGAGTATTTGATCTAGGCTATACCAGGAACCAAATAGCTTGTTAGTACAAACGGTGCCCCAAGAAAATTATACACCTATGACCTAACTGACCTTTTAGTTCTGAGCAGAACGAACACTATCGACGAATGCCGCATGTTGTGCACACAACCAAAAGGTCATAAGGTCAGGGGGATACTTTTCTTGGTGAACATGATAATAATACACCAAGCTTTTACTAAGACTATAATTCAACTCAAACCTCATTTATTAAAAATAGACTAGAATTACTTCGTTATTTTTGAACGTCAATGTTATAATAGACAGCCCCCAAAAAAGCCCGCCCTTCACCGCTTCCTAGAGTTTATGCTGTGAAAAAGAAACGGCGCAACAAACTCCCCAGCAACACAATTCTCTGTCAGGTGATAAAATTAATTGAGTCTACACACAAAAACCAAATATTTTTTACAATAGTTAAATTATGCAAATTAAGGAAAAAAAGAAAAAATATACAAGGTTAGTCAGAAAGGGGGTACTAATCCGCAGGCCACATAAAGTATCACTGATGACTGTTTTAAAGCACGTGTTAAAATTTCAAAAATTCGATAATTTTTATTTCCAGAATTATGATTTTATTTTTGGTTTTTTAAAAAATTCTTCTTCCCTGCTTTAGTTACGAATTCAGAAAATGGAGCTTCTGATCTGTGACCCCCAATATGACCTAAAATGTAAACACAGCTGATCATAACTGGGGATAGATAGACTTTAGAGTTTTTTTTTTGAGATTTTTGAACTATTGAGTTTTGGGAAAAGTTGTAGAACAAAATTTATTCATTATTATGAGTACTTTAACACCCTTTCGGATTAGTACCCCCTTTCTGACTAACCTTGTATTATGGTAATTATTTTACTCTTTTTACTTTTATTTAATTGAGTCTATACAGACAAAAACCAAATATTATTTACAATAGTAAAAAGAAGCAAAATAAGGGAAAAAAAAGAAAAATATATATTCATAACAATCATCCAACACAAATATTACGGAGCAATTACAGATTTCCTTTAAACAGTTTTCCGGATGGTAAAGCAGATGTCCAGGTACACAGTGCCTTCACTAATAACATCGTTTAGTTCTATGTAGAAGGGGAGCGAGCCAATCATAACTTGTCAGAGACATTGCCTTTGGTACGAGGACAGGAAGCAATTAATTCCTTGATAACTTTTATTTAATTTACATTACTATGAATGAATAATAGTTGAGTAGTGCAGTATTTAATATATTTTGTTTCAGTATGAATAAGCGTACATCTTCAAGTCGTCTTAGCCCCTTGGGGTTTGCTATCAATAATAAAATATACATCCACAAGTACTTATCCACTATGTCTTTCAAGTTACAAAGTTTTATTGGTCTGAGTTTAGAATCAGAAATACGTGCAATTACATTGGTATTATAAATATAGGATTTATTGATTTGAGTTTAGAATCAGAAATACGTACAATTACATCGGTATTAAAATATTGGATTTATTGATTTGAGTTTGAAATCAGAAATACGTACAATTACATTGGTATTGAAACTAAATAATTTATTGATTTGAGTTTAGAATCAGAAATACGTACAATTACATCGGTATTAAAATATTGGATTTATTGATTTGAGTTTGAAATCAGAAATACGTACAATTACATTGGTATTGAAACTAAATAATTTATTCATTTGAGTTTAGAATCAGAAATACGTACAATTACATTGGTATTAAAAATATAGGATTTATTGATTTGAGTTTGAAATCAGAAATACGTACAATTACATTGTTATTCAAATAAAGGGTTTTACTGATTTGAGTTTAGAATCAGAAGTACAAACAATTACACCGGTATTAAAAATATAAGGTTTTATTGATTTGAGTTTAGAAATAGAATTACTTACCTACATTATTCAAGTTTGCTTGGGTTCCAACTTACACGTACCTTGTTTAACGATACCGAGTGGAAATGTTTTAGAAATATTTTAACAGCCATCGCTCCGTTGCTGTGTAAGAGATACACCAAAATGGTCGGTAAACCAGAAATGGTCCTTGAATTATCCCCAGTATGGTGAACCGCAATTGATAAGGCATTCCTACACAATGGGTTGTAATGTGGCATTTTTGGTGTGGAATAACAGATTCTTACAACCTAATCACTGGGTAAATAAGTAATTATTATAATAGGAGTTCGACTTGCGACCTCGCCGCGTGATCAGCTCATGATTAAAGGGTCCGTTTGGGTCCGAAACTAGATGGGCAATCCCGAAAAATGCACGTGAATAAACCGTAGCTCATCAATATTAATGTTATATTACAAAATAAGTACTTGTATAGATATTTTTTGATGTGAAATGCAGTCGTGACTAGTTAGGGCTATTTGGGAGTCGTGAAAGTCATAAATGCCGTCAATAAATAATACATTTATTGCTAGTCCAACAAAATGTAATCCTTACTGGCCACCAACATAATAAACCGTTTTAGTTATTGACTTAACGATTTTATTTGATGGAGATTAAAATCTTCTTACACTGTAATTTTCTATAAAATCCTACATTACACCATAAATAACATAGGAATCTTCTCTAGATATTATTTAAAATATTTAACGTTTATCAAACAAATCTATGTCATTAATTGACGAGAGATATAGTCGAGAAATCTTTTCAGTGTTCTGCATGAGAGAGGGAATGTCTGAAATTAGCACGAATGCCCTTTTGTAGGCGGTAGGGGGGCGTGGGAGGGAGAACGCCCGCAGCTCGCATTATCAAATGCATTGGACGACATAAGTATAAATACACTCCAATAACTCAACTGACACAAATATTGTTTGTATAATTTGGTAGAGCTAAACATTGATGTCATTTAGTAACTATTTAATAAATATCTCAAGTAGGTACCTAAATATATTCTAGATCGACGAGGAAAATATTTAATATTCATTTAACTACTTACTACCCTTTGTTTAAAAGTATAATACAATAATACATCATTATAATTCCCACAGTAATCTGACAGAACTAATTAAAAATAAACTTACTCATTTTCTTTTTCATCGCACGAAGCACAGTTACTTAATTAAATATTGTTCAAAAATAATAAAGTAACACTGCATTTGCCACAGAGTCACTGCAATACAATTTTATGAAACCGTCACTAAACGCGAAAAGGAAAGGAAACTCGTAATCAAACGACGACGATCAAAACACGTACTTTTAATTTCTTGAATTACATCGTCTTATTTTTCTCATCAACAACACTATTTATTGTCACTGGCAAACAAGAATTTCACTTTGCAAAAATTATGAGAATTAGACTAAAAATAAACGCGACACTGGCACAATCGAAAACACTGTTGCAAAAAAAAAACAAATTTGACAGCTACAAAAACTGCGGGAATCAAATCAAATATGGCGTAAATATTTCATATAATAAATTCGTTCTTTTATAAATGGAACGCTATACGGGCGTTCGATAAAGAATCTTACATTCGAATAATAAGCGCGAGACGCGAGACTGCCACAGAACTAGTCTGCCGTTAATATGAGGCTTCGGTTCGGTCTGCGAAACGCTCGCTTCATACAACCATTTCAAAGTATATAAATAACCTCACTCCGCTCTGTTCCGTCCGCATTTAAAGTAAACTAAATTGAAATATTTTCTGTGTCACTTTAATTGTAACTAAATAAGTAGAAGTTAAGGAACATATTTCGTAAAAAAGAAACATTATATGAATCATTTTATTGAGGAAATGTGCAGAGTTCATATTTAAAACATGAATAGGTATAGCGTGCCACTACTTTAGCAAAATGTTCAATAAATATTTTTTACATAATTTAAATTGACTCTTGGAAGTACGGAGTACAAAAATAAACCTATGTTACGCTCCGTTAGACCTTCATTATTAAATGAAAACCTATTTATAATACGCCATCAGTTTTCCTGGAACGATGCAATTTTACACATGCGTCCGTAATATCGGCACAGTTGAATATTGATCGAATTATGTTGCGAACGGACGGACAAAAGAGGTACTCTAATAACGTTTCTGCTTCCCGCTTTGTAGCCATCCTAAAACAGTTGGCTGATAGATAAATTTGCGCCGTGTCCCTAACATGATGAAGAGAGAGAACGGACGCCATTTTGGTTTGTCGTATACCTGTTTTGCTATACCTACGTTCATTATTGCTTATTGCAGTAAGCACAAATGGCTGCTTTATGTATGTTTTAGTTTTTTCGGTAGTCGAAAGGTATAGGTAATTTGGTGGGTAACAAATGTTTTAATAGCAATTTGTGTCTTTGATATCGCCTGGTTAGCGGTAGTAAGCATTACTGCGAAATATAAGGTCCTGTAATATTCTTTTAAGGATTTGGGGCCGAGTGACAGATTTAGGATTGAGAAATAATTCGTATTTTTTTAATGATGAAATTTATAAGTTATTTTTCTTCATAATAAAAATTCTCTCTCTTAGCATTTACTGTAATTATTATCATACGTTTTTAATGACTCTGGGCAGTAGGCATGTCATTAATGTTATATGTAAATAAGATATGGTCCTTGGACATTGCCCTGTGGGACACCTAATTTAGGATGACACTTGTCATGATTAGGCACGTGATTTAATTCTTTCTTTGTTAGAAGTTTTATTTATGTGAGTGTGTGATTTATGTGTGACTGGTTTCCTGTCAGTAATATAAGATTCAATTAAGTTTGTTTCTCACTGCCTTTCTAGTTTATTCAAAAGAATAATTTGATCCAAGCTATCAAATGCTTTGCAAACTACAATTAATAAAAAAAAAACTTGGAAATATTAAAGCGGTCGATTGATTATACTAGGAATCTGATCATGGAAATATGATCAATGCAGTTAACAGATCAAACTTATAACACCTCTCTTTTTGCATCGGGATTAAAACTCGTGCTGGAGGCTGGATTGTTTACGGACCGTTTCTACGTAACCGGGCAGTTATTGCTGAGACCGGAAGGGTCTCGAGCCAATGGTGGGGAAGTAAAATACTTAACCTAAGCTTACTACTTCTACTACACTAACATCACGACTACTAGCAGCAACAGCACTAAAGGCGACCCCAAGTGGGACTCGGACCTCGGCTTAGGGTTGCGTTGCTGGCGGGATATTGGGAGGGAGACAGCTTGATGGGGGCTGAATTATCGGTATGATGTAAGCGCCGCATTTATATTACCAATTTTAAATATTTTGAACTAACATTTCGTGAAGTGATCAGGAGAGTCAATTAAATTGACAAGTCAAGTAAACGCAACTAACTAGCTGAATTAATATTAGCGAAACATGTTGTCTATCAAGCCTAGTTTTAGTGGCTTGTGCAATACTTGCTTTCCAGTTTGAGTATTGGTACGGTTTTATCTCTTGCTTACAAAGTGCATAGCTTCAATGCGTTCATTGCGTTTTTGAAAATGGAAATTATGTTACTATAAAATACGATTCCAATTTTTTGTTGCAATCTTTAAATAATTTTTAAATCCAGTAATAAAACTACAAATGAGAGAGGGCTCCATAAAGTTATCGATGGTGTATACCGGGTGGGTGAAAAATCGTGGATAAAACTAAACAGGGCGATAGTTGGGGTTATTTGCAGCATTTTTGGTAGTACATTTTTTTTTTACAGTATGTTTCTTAGGTTACAAATATTTTTTCGTGAGACTTAAAAGATATCGCAAAAGTGCCAATACTCATAAATCATGATACCCACTGTCATAAAAGAACTTTCAAGCAACTAAACACCATTTATTGTTTTAAAAGAGATTCCCATTTTACTCTAATTGCCTATTTATTACTTGGTATTTTCTTACAAACATTCAAATTGTCATAACTTTTAAGGAGATCAAGTTAGGGCTCTGCCACAAAGATATTTTTACTGCAAATAACCCCTAGTTGGGGTTATTCGCCCTGTTTCGTTAACCCACACTGTATAGTCCGCCAACCCACGCCAGGTCAGCGTGGTGGACTAAGGCTTGAACCCTTCTAATTCTGAGAAGAGGCCCTCGCCCAACATTGGGACAGTAATGGGCTGATAATGTCGTCACCCTCCGCGCTAACTGTCGTAACTAGCAATTGATAATTTTTCAGTAGTTGCGTTAGCTGTGGCTTTATTAATTTATTTATTTATTTATACTTCTATGCACTATGGTGGTACATAAGACGGACTTAATGCCATAAGGCATTCTCTACCAGTCAACCTTTGGGTTAAAAAGAAAAGCATCGAAATAGATACAGCAAGAAAATAAATAAAAATGAGTTGACAATGTTGAACAGAATTTAAAACAAATTCGTAAGATATAAATTACATATATACGATTAATAAAATATATAGATATTATAATATATATAAAATACAAAACTAGAAGAAAATCTAAATGCAATTATGACGAAGACTAAACTAGATGGTTAGGAGTGCAGCGACTTCAAGTAGTATTCCTTAACTTTGCGTTTGAACGAGAATTTACTCGGAGCTTTATGAATTAATAACTTTTTTTATATTGCTCTTGGCTTACTCTTGGCTTGGTTAGTAGTTGCCCTAAAGCCCTAAGGTATCTATTTATTTATTTGAAGCAGATACGTCACTCTGTAAGAATTTCTCTGAAAAATTATCAATTGCTAGTTACGACAGTTAGCGCGGAGGGTGACGATGTATGTAATAAAATAACAGATTTTGCCGCGTCATCATTTTTTATATCTAAAATGTGAGACAGAGGTCTTTCACTCGAAGTAAACCTTAAGATTTACCTATTTGATAATAACTACATTAAAACATAAGAGTACAAGCAATTCCGTGTGATGCCGGGCGTAAAGAATAGCACTACCGCATCTCTTACCATGGGTGTCGCAAAAGGAGACTAAGGGATTCACTAGAGGATGGGCAGCAGCGTTCTCTGAGTACGTTAATAACCATACTGCGATCGCCAACCCGCCTGTCAAGCGTGGCGATTATGGCAAACCCCCCCAACATCATCATTCTCCTGCCCTTATCCCAATTTATTTGGGGTCGGCGCAACATGTCTTTTTCTTCCATACTTCTCTATTAGTCGTCATCTCGGTAGTCACCTCCTTTCTAACCATATCATCATTCACACATTCCATCCATCGTTTCTTTGGTCTTCCCCTAATCTTATAGCCATCGACATTCATACTCAAAACTCTCCTCACTACATTTTCCTCATTTCTCCGTAACACGTGCCCATACCATGACATCCGATTTCCACACAACTTTTCAGTTATCGATGCCACTTTCAAACTTCCTCTTATGTACTCATTTCTTATTTTATCCCTTCGTGTAACACCACACATCCCTCTTAGCATTCTCATCTCTGTTGCATGCAATTGCCTTTCATTCATCCCTTTTGTGGCCCAACATTCTGATCCATACAAACCCCCCAACATGGGAGGCCTATGTCCAGCAGTGGACGTCTTTCAGCTGAATGATGATGAATACAAGCAAAAACTTTAACCAACTGACAGGTATAATTTCCTGTGCAGAATAATATAAAACGAAAGAAAATATCACGCAAAGAAACCAGAAGAATTCATTACTATCTGTAATTCAATGTATAATTGCTTTTTTTATTTCATTCTTTTACACAGTTCTAACGTTAACATGGTAACCGGTTTCGGCATAGGAGCTATCATAATTAACAATGAAGTTTAAACATACTCAGTTTATGTTACTACATTGTTGCACGCAGAACTGGTATGGTGAAACGAAATGATAATGATCAGGCATGGAATCTTAGCTCTATCTAATAAGAGCCGCAATTCGTTTGATATCTAAATTATATGTATACAAAAGCAGTGATTGTCTGAATAGAGAATATGCATGTAATTCAAAACTCTTTCATTATTTAAATATACATTGTTTATGAGTCAAGACACAAATTGCATTTTTTTTACATTTTTTAACTCATTACTTATTTTACAATTCATTGTTTTATGTTACATTTTTTTCGTGGAACGGAACGCAATCTCGAAACGCGTCGTCTTCGAAAATGCCGGAAGTGACATCAAAATCCAGATGAATAAATCTTTAAATAATCTTTTCTTAGCAAACTGTTTGATGTCTCACTGAGGTTAAGTTAGTAAGTGCGATTTCTGCTGGAATAAAGCACAAGAAATAATTTAATTTATATGATTTGTGGCTAAAAAAGAGATGTAAACAAAGCAGTATCTTGGATTATGACGTCACATTATGACTGCGACAATAAAGGACGTTTGAACTGTAGAAGAAAATTGTTGAAGTTTAATAATTATTTTGAGCAAGCAAACAATAGTAACATTTGACTTTTAATACTTTTCTTGGGTTTATATTAATGTGCTTTATTGATTAAGAGAAAAAAAAAGTTAGGTACATGCATATTCCCTATTGTGACTGTATTGATGATCCTATTATTTAAACGTATTGGTGTTGCTCTCTATACAAGGTTAGTCGGAAAGGGGGTACTAATCCGCAAGCCACTTAAAGTATCACTGATGACGGTTTTAAAGCAAGTGTTAAAATTTCAAAATTCTATAATTTTGATATGCATGTAAATTAATTTTTATTTTAGTTTTTTTCAAAAATTCTTCGTCCCTACTTTAGTTACGAATTCAGAAAATGGAGCTTCTAATTTGAGACCCCAATTAAGACCTAAAATGTGAACACTGGTGATCATAGCTGAGGAAAGATAGATTTTAGCATATTTTTTATGTAATTTTTGAACAGCTATTTCTCATAAGCTAGTGACTTTTGGGGAAAGTGGTAGAACAAAAGTTACTCATTATTATGGGTACTTTAACACCCTTTCGGATTAGTATCCCCTTTCTGACTAACCTTGTAGATACATATTTTTGACATTTAACAGCTGTTTGCATTGAATTTTGTTTAGTGACCGGGCACAATTAATCTCATTAAGGGGGTATTTCATCAACCTATCATTAACTGTTCATTAAGCTAATTCGGTCTCAAAATTTTACAACAGCTAACATTTGCATTTCACCAACATATCAATAGTGATAATGACTCTAGTGGAGGAGCTCGTGGCTACATAATTACAGCCGCATAGACCGATCTTCCGGGTTAGGCCACGCTTGCCGAGGTTGGTCTGTGGATGGGTGACCATTTACCATAGCGAGTTTCCTCCGTGCCTCGGCAAGCACGTAAAGCCGTTATTCCCGGCTGTCATTTGTAGATCTTTGACAGTCGTTACTGTTGGTCAGAAGCCAGAAAGTCTGACAACCAGTCTTACCAAGAGTATCGTATTACCCAGTTACTGGGTTGTGGAGGTCTGATAGGCAGTCGCTCCATGTAAAATACTGATATTCAGCTGCATCTGGTCTGACTGGAAGCCGACCCTAACATAGTTGGGAAAAGGCTAGGCAGATGATGATGATCAATAGTGATAATGACAAGATTATTGAACACATAGGTAAATGTTATATTTTTAGATCACACTTAGCTTATCCGGTGAATAGTTGCGTACTACTTACTTATTGATAATGACGGGCCCTCAAGCGGCGAAAATATAATAACTTTATTAGTAATTAATGTAATTATATTTTCGAGCCGTTTAGGGTCGAAAGTTCGAAACACTCGGGCCGTGGAGTCCGAGTGCCCAACTCTTATACAAAGATATTGCAAGGCGGCTGCTCGACACGTCCCGTGACCTGAATGCTGGCCTCTACTTTGGTCAAAGGATTAGCATTGCCATACAACGTGGCAATGCTGCCAGCCTTCTGGGGGGTTACTATGATCTCTTAGAGCAGGAATGTTTTTCTATTACGAGAGTGGGTAAGAGATGGCGCTAGAGAGCTGTCTAGCGCTGTCACTTTTCCACTCTCGGAATAATATTAAAACCTTCCTGCTCTAAGAGATCATGGTAACCCCCCTGGGCACGTTACCAGAAGACAGCGATGCAGAGGAATATTTTGATGCCCTATTTTAGTTTATAGTTTTATTAGGATAAATTCTTCTTTATTTGTATATACTTTTATTTGTAATTAATGTTTGTGTAAGGGCCTGTTTCACGATGTCTAAGTAGCCATTAACTACTCACCGGATAAATTCAAAAATGGAACAGAATTTGTATGAAATTATCTGACAAGTAATATAACTGGAACTTACTTGGAGGTGGTGAAACAGGCGCTTAGCCTTATAATAGTAAATAAATTCAACACTTATTGATATGTTTGTGAAACACCTCCTAAGCATATTAAGTGGACTGTATTTCTTAATTTAGCACAAAGTACAATAATATTTTATATTAATATACAATTGAGTAAATTGCAAACCGCACCATCGCTGCGGTCCACAGATAATGCCAATAGTAATCTTGGTGTTGCTACATAACAATAATCAAATTGAAGTTAAATATTCGTACAAATATCCATCCATTTAATATTTATGTTATACCCTTTCAGACATTTATTATTATGCTATTATTATTAAATAGAGCAGAAAAATAAAACAGTAAAAATATAGAATTACTGTACCTGTTTTTATTTTTTATTAAATCTTTCCTTCTCCGTTGGATTTCTCCTGTATCCTCAATGCGTTTACAGATGCAAATCTCATATGCTCAAACGCCCAGACGCCGGCCACCTATCTATAGGCCATACAAATATTTGGCATATTAGCCAATAGCTCAACCACTGAATCAAACGTGTCGTTAACTTACAGATTTTAGAGGTTGTTCAACGTTTTTATTTTTTATTTTTGTATTCAATTTTATGCCTCACTGGTGAAGAAAAAGGCTCATCTTTTACTTTCAAAATGGCCTCATCTTTTACTTTCAAAATAACTTAAGTGTAGAAATTAGTGTTCTGCGCTATGATGACCTAACACACCTTTCTCGTATAAAAAACAGCTGTAAAAAAAACACGTGTTCCCTACATTTTGACGAGCTAAGCGCACATAAATGTAGGGAACAGCCATTTTTTTTTCGGGATTTCAGATTTGGTCCCATAGTAAAAGTTGTTCATAATGATGAGTACAATGACCCCTTAAGAGGTTGTTGGTGTTTTTCAAGTAAGCCTGTATATGGTAAGATTATATTTAGTAAAAGTTAAAGTCTTGAATTGTAAGGAAAGTACTTACATTGAATCACTATAATTATTTACAATTACAAGAAATGGTAAAATGGTAAACTACGTATGTACGATTAACTAATTGGTAAATTATGGTAAAATGGTAATAGTATTGGTTTTGAGTACGTGGTGTCTCACAGGAGACGTGATCTCGAACTGGCTCACTTTTAGGTGAACGAGCGAAAGTGCATACTTGCTTTCGATGCAATTACGCATATTTGCTGAGAGTTCGACTTAAACTCGAACATAAAGGATTTGATTTCGATAAAAAATACAGGTTTTCTGAATGAAACTGGGTTCTATCCATCACTGATAATAAAATATACAAGGTTTGTCGGAAAGGGGGTACTAATCCGAAGGCCACTTATGGTATCACTGATGACTGTCATCAAGCAAGGTGTTAAAATTTCCAAATTCGGTAATTTTTATTTTGATGCTAAAAGATTTTTAATTTAGTTTTTTCATAAATTCTTCATCCCTGCTTTAATTACAAATCCAGAAAATGGTTCTTCTAATTCATGACCCCCAAATATGACCTAAAATGTATACACAGCTGATCTGGCTGGCTGAGGATAGATTGATTTTAGCGTTTTTTTTTGAGACGTTTGTTCAGCTATTTCTCTTAAACTATTGTCTTTTGGGGAAAGTGGTAGAACAAAAGTTATTCATTATTACGGGTACTTTAACACCCTTTCGGATTAATACCCCCTTTTTGACTAACCTTGTATATAAAAAAAAACTCGTTTACTGTATAAACATGGCCCTTGCGAACCGTCTCTACGTAATCGGGTAGATTATTGGCGAGACCTGCCAAGTGTCTCCAGCCATATATTATTGATTACATCACTTCCACGTCACAACGTAACATAAATATAACCTTAACCTTACGTGTACGTTTTGGTTATTATAACTACGAAAACTTGTTACCAAAGCAAATATTATAATTGTATTTAAGTCTCACAGTGAATCATTGAATGTTTTTTGTAAAAGTATATCTAAAAAAATATAATTTAAGGTCTTACTTTAATAATCCACGATATTTTGCACAGTGCCTTAGTAGATGTTAACGATGATATACGTACCACAAAAAAATAAATCTGATGGTATAAATATATTTTCTGTTAAAAAAATAATTTAATAAATCAATCAATTAATTAATTTACTGGTTCTTTTAGGTGTAATAGCGTGCACGACGCTAGCTATCAGCGCGGGGCCATTTTCTTGCATGGGTGATATAACAACTTAGAGCACCAGTATTTAAATAAATGACTACTAAAACAATTTTGAAACAAAAAACATCTGATTTCATTTTCAGTGATACATACAGGGTGTAAAAAGACCCATCACATAGCCGAAATCTATGCACTCTGTACATCAAACTAAACTACATTGACCAAAAATAATTGCTGGGAAACGACTTTTATTTTTTGGCATAAGAATGCTTTTTTTTGTAGCACGCAATGTGTGGTTGTGGCCATACCGTGCGTTTGCATGCGTGCAGCGGCCACACAGCTGAGCCAAGGCGGTCGTGTGCGTTTGATATTCGTTGCGTTTTTGTAACTTCAAATGCGTAATTTGTGAGGAAAAATAGAAAATTTTGATAAGGTTGTTTGGAAGAAAGTTTAGTGTTATCACTTAGAATACAATTTCGGAAAAAACTAAAAAAAAATGTTAACCTTCAATAACTCCAAAACCAATGGTTTCCCAGGTATAGTCTGGTAGAAAAAAATTATCCCAATGATGGGTAGAATATGTGGTTTTCGTTATCGTTTTAAGGGTCTTTTTACACCCGATATATTATCTTCAGCATTCACTAAGACGCTATGCAAAATATCGTGGATTATTAAAGTAAGACCTTATATACTAGGTATCGCTCACGGCTTCGCCCGCGTCGATGTCCTTTATCGCGTATTCCGTATTTTTCGGGATAAAAGTAGTCTACGTCCTTCACCAGGTTCCAGACTATCTCTGTACCAAGTTTCATCAAAATCGGTTCAGCGGTTTAGGCGTTAAAGCGTAACAGACAGAGTTACTTTCGCATTTAAAATATTAGCATGGCTATATTTTGTATTACTTTCTTAGTCTGTCAGAAATCATCATCTGCCTAGCCTTTTCCCAACTATGTTGGGGTCGGCTTCCAGTCGAACCGGATGCAGCTGAATATCAGTATTTTACATGGAGCGACTGCCTATCAGACCTCCACAACTCAGTAACTGGGTAATACGATACTCTTGGTAAGACTGGTTGTCAGACTTTCTAGCTTCTGACCAACAGTAACGACTGTCAAAGATCTACAAATGACAGCCGGGACCAACGACTTTACGTGCTTTCCGAGGCACGGAGGAAACTCACTATGGTAAATGGTCACCCATCTACAGACCAACCTAGGCAAGCGTGGCTTAACCCGGAAGATCGGTCTATGCGGCTGTAATTATTTAGCTTAGTCTGTCAGAAATATATAAATGAATGTGTTCTTTACTATGCAATAATAATCATTTTTAGGGTTCCGTACCCTAAAAATGATTGACGAGACCCTATTACTAACAGCGGTTACGCATTGCATCCGATCCGAATCCGTGAAAATGCGTTCCGAAGTGGCCATAGAACTATTTGTATGGTAGTTTACGCACTACATCCGACATCCGTCATCCGATTTCTATCCGTCATCCGTGAGTCTCCAATTCGGAAGAAATATTGACGGACCGAAGTAGCCGTAGTAATGTTTGTATGAACGCTTTCGCACTACCTCGGATTCAAATCGGACGTCAAATGGATATGCCAAAGATGGCCCCTGAATTGTTTGAATTTGGATCAGAGATCGGATAAGTGCGTAAGCGATATCTGAATTCGGTCCGAGATTTTTACTCTAAATCGGTATTTTCACGGATTCGGACCGGATGCAGTGCGCAAAGCAATATCCGAATTCGGTCCGAGTTTTTTATATCCGTATTTTCACGGATTCTGATCGGATGCAGTGCGTAATCGCTCTTAGACTTCGCTGTCCGTCTGTCGTGATAGTTAGACAATTGAAATTTTCACAAACGATGTATTTATGTTACCGCTATAACAACAAATACTAAAAAACAGAACAAAATAAATATTTAAGGGGGCTCCCGTACAACAAACGTGATTTTTTTGCCGTTTTTAAACATAGATAATGGTAGTTTTTATAGATAATGGTATGGAACCCTTCGTGCGCGTGTCCGACTCGCACTTAGCCGTTTTTTTTTACTGTTTTCGAAATGTTGCTCTTGCATTCTCGTAGGTCCTGTAATAGCGACACCTCAACGACGATCAACACATTAATATGCACCTACTTCAATAGACCCGTGGGATAAATGAAGAGTGATGGATCATGGCCATTGACCATAGTAGAAATTACAATGTATAGTTACAAGAAGAACAATTCTACTAACAGAAACTTTTATCAATTGCAACTGAATCGTTCATTCAGACAGTTTTCGTTTACGACAACTGTCTAAATGTTTGGTTTTGTTTTTGTTGTCAAACAATTGATAGATTTTGTAAACGAAAACTGTCTGAATAAACGATTCTGTTGCAATTGATAAAAGTTTCTGTTAGTAGAATCGGGCTCCAGGATAGAGAGTGCGGAGTCTATAAATAATGAATTATTTTTGCTAGTTTTGGCGGAGATACAAAAGAAGCAGATCCTGGTAAAATTAGGAATAACAATGTCCAGGGATTTAGAGGTTTGGAGGCCCCGGGGCAACGAAGAAGTAGAGGCCTTTTGAAATGTTAAAAAAAAGTACCTCGTGAATGTAAGCCTTTTCTCTTTGTCAGAATGGGTGTCATTTTTTTTATTATCTAAAGAAAAAACAAAAAAATATATTTTGTGGCCCCGTTCTTGTGGAGGCCTTGGGACTAGGGCCCCTGGTAATGCTAGAAAAAAGAGGTGCCAATTTATTAAAATTTTAGTTAGTGCCTGTATTTATTTCAGAGTTTTTTATAACCATACGGTCCAACAGTCAGAGTGATTTCGGGACGCTTCTGTGTTCCGTCTTCATAGACCGACAAACAGACGGGCAAAACGATACCAATAGGGTTACTTGTACTAAATAACTATTACTACTTACTAAATAAATAACTTTTAATACTTACTAAATAACACAACCATAAAAAGAAATACAATCTACTACGAAAGAACGCAGGAACACAAAAAAACAAACAATGATCATTATTTTTGCCATAGGGTAAATGACCCATTTATTGTCTCTACATACTGCTTTAAAAATTACACGAATGCGTGGGTATCGATCAAAAATAATAATAAAAAACTGAGTAAAACAGTTTAATGCTGACTCATTGACCAGTCGAGCGACATTCAAGTCGAAACTGATTAATACAGAGCCACGTGGGAATACCATAAAGTTCTGATTCGATTAGAGTTCTGTGCAGTTCTGTACCCCAACTGTCAGGTGGGTAGTTTACTAGAGTGCGCGCAAGATAAGTCTGCGCGCAAGATAAGTCTGCGCGCGGCCGAAATCGGAACTAATCATGGTCCACCAAAGTGTGTGCCGTTTTATCAATTTTTATAGTAGAACTACCTGATTGTAGGAATATTTAACGGAAAAATTATGTTAAGCGATAAAAAAGTTAAGCTTAAAAAGCGGTAATTTGAACTTTTGCGATCACGGCAACGTTTAGCACGCCCTCAGTCGCGCGCAGAGTTATCTTGCGCGCACTTTACACGTTTCCGTAACGAATAGTTTACCATGACAAGTGTCAAACAAATTTTTAGTCACGCTATTCGCCGCTAGAGGCTAGGGTAACGCTGAATGCAATAGCGAATCCCAAGACCCTGGCACTAGGTCTTCTTCACCGTTGTTGTTTTAGTCAGTAACCTTCCGCCTTTCTCAGGGTGGCAGGTAGCCATTAGGAATTCCCCATGTTAAAAAGACTGAAACCCGATTCCAACATCACTACATAGTATAAAACAAAGTCGCTTCCCGCTGTCTGTCCCTCCACCGAGCTCTCCCGTCGTAGAGCCGGTCGTCTCTTCAGACTCCGCAGTCACACCGATAATTCAGCTCTCATCAACCTGTCTCCTCCCCTAAGTCCCCGCCAGCAACGCCCTAAGCTGAGGTCCGAGTCCCACTAGGGGTCGCCCTTAGTGCTGTTGTTGCAGGTAGTCATGATGTTAGTGTAGTACAAGTACCTAGTTAGCTTAGGTTAAGTATTTTACTTCCCCCCCCCCCCTCCCATTGGCTGAAGACCCTTCAGGTCTCGCCAATCACTGCCTGGTTACGTAGAAACCGTCCCGTAGGACGATCTACAGCAGTCAAATAGAAAAAAAAAACTGTCTATCCCTATGTATGCTTAGATCTTTAAAACTACGCAACGGATTTTGATGCGGTTTCTTTTAATAGATAGAGTGATTCAAGAGGAAGGTTTATATATATAATACATGCATATTATAGTAGAGGGAAAAGCGGAACACGCGCGAAACGACATCCACGCGGGCGAAGCTGCTGACGACCTCTAATTTGATAAAAGCCTAATCTCGCAATTTCAACTTCAACTACAAAACTCATTTATTAAAAATAGACTGGATTACTAAATTCTTTTTGAATCAATGTTACAAAAGATAGCCCCAAAAACTCCCGCCCTTCACCGCTTCCAACTGCTTATGCTATATAAATGTATACTCATAGGCGCAGACGGCAATCAAGTTATTTCATAATGATGCAACTCTAACTTTCGATAGCAAAATGGCTACCGCGCTGATCGATTAGCGTACAAGGTTAAGCAACGTGGCCACGGTCAAGGCTTAGATGGATATGGATAACCGATATTTACATATCTAGGCTCGATTATTATTAGATTAGAAAGCGTTTAAATAATCATTTTTTACGTGGAGCAAGGTCGGATTGCCGTGTCCAATAATAATAATAAATAATGCAATAACTTATTTACCATGTCTCATATTTTATGAGGAGCTCGTGGCTAAATAATTACAGCCGCATAGACCGATCTTCCGGGTTAAGCCACGCTTGCCGAGGTTGGTCTGTGGATGGGTGACCATTTACCATAGCGAGTTTCCTCCGTGCCTCGGAAAGCACGTAAAGCCGTTGGTCCCGGCTGTCATTTGTAGATCTTTGACAGTCGTTACTGTTGGTCAGAAGCCAGAAAGTCTGACAACCAGTCTTACCAAGAGTATCGTATTACCCAGTTACTGGGTTGTGGAGGTCTGATAGGCAGTCGCTCCATGTAAAATACTGATATTCAGCTGCATCCGGTTCGACTGGAAGCCGACCCCAACATAGTTGGGAAAAGGCTAGGCAGATGATGATGACATTAGATTAAAGTTCTCAAAGGGGCCTCTGCGCGTTGGACCTATGTCCCCGTGTATGCCTTCCAAAGGACCGGACATCTTCCGCACGGAAGATGAGCCGTGATTTGAAGAGAGATACAAAAATAATACATTATCTTTTTATTTTTTATTTACCATGTCTTATATTTTTTGAAAAATCTTCCCTAAAAACGTTAATAATAGGTGTATTACGTTGTTGCCCCCTTCGCCTATTATACTGGCGGCTTTTCAGGGGGCCCAGCTAGTGAGCTGGCGAGTCACCGTCTGCCAATACTTTTCAATTTTAACCTTGAAAAGCAGACGCCGTTTTCTTCCGGCAATAGAAGTTATCCAGTCCACTTAACAGCCCTTGCCATAGACCAAATATTTTTCACCATATTTTACAATAGTCTTGCACCCACCTGGGACGGTCCATGTCTGTACTCCAATAGTGCAGCCGTGGATAGTCCCCGGTTGGTGCCCACCCCATTTTACATTAAAGTTCTCAAAGGGGCCTCTGCGCGTTGGACCTGTGTTCCCGTGTATGCCTTCCAAAGGACCGGACATCTTCCACACCGTCCACACGGAAGATAAGCCGTGAATTTACAGAGGTGTATTAAATACATATCATTTTTTTCTTTTCCTCGAACCAATATTGACGCATCTTTTAAGTATGTTCAAATTATTTCACAAGTTTTCATCACTCAAGGATTAAGATTTTTTTTTTGTGGAATGTCATTTTTTTTATTTTAATGTTGTCATAATTAAAGAATAAAAAACTAGGAGAATTTTTTCAAGCTGTATCCAATCTAAAATTGCCATCACTTAAAATCTAATAATATTTCACCCGACAATCAAGACATTTTGCTTAGTAATATCCGTTTCTTCTCATTATGTCTATTTTAAGAAACTGGTATTACTAACTTAGTAAATTCACAAAGTTAACGCCAACACCAAGTCCCGCTACCCACACCATACTTAACTTCCCCATAACACGTAGTACCTATGGCAGATACAAGTGGAAAATCTTACGAAATAATTATTAGGTAATTATGTTAATATTATACATAACGTTACACCTCACTCGCCTATGGTGTACTGGAGTACACCGTTTCGATGATGACTGTATTAAATGTCAGGTAATATGGGGGCGAATTTGGGATTGCTAGTAAGCGAAAAACTCAATAGTATTTTGCCTGAGCTAAGAATAGAGCCTCAGAAGAGGCTGTGACCAGATCAATGAGGAAATGAACTTGAACATGTAACATATTGACTTAGTTTATTCTGATCGATTAAAATTTGCGAGAACAGTTTAGAATATCGAAAAAGAAACAGGGGGCTTACCATGAGCTCTTATGAAAACGTTCAAATGCCAGCCAGTCAACTTCCGTTCAAAAGCAGGCCTGCTTCTGAATCGCTAAAAATCGTACCATGAAAGTACTAAAGGTGAACGACTATTGAACCAAGTTGAACGGTAATGCTTGTTCATGGTACGAAAAGTCTATACAAAAAAAAAAGGTGAACGGATTTCGTAAACGTCAACGTAGCAGGCCTGCCGCAGGCCTGCTCTAACGATGTCATAGTACAAAAAAGCAGGGCAGTTTAACTTCCAGGCAACTTCTGTCCTGCTTTAAGAGGTCATAGTAAGTCCCCAGTACGCTTATTCAGGTATTTTTTTTAAGCAGGAAACGTGCAATTTTCATCTACAAAAACTAGTAAATTTGACAACATAAACAAAACCAAACATTTTGACAGTTTTCGTAAACGAAAACTAAACGATTAAAGAGACCTGCAAGCATATAATAAGTTTCCAGCATAAAAAAAGTACTTGAATAAGCCTATAGTAACTACACCTACATATTTAAATCTAGAAAACGCTTCAGACAGCAGTTCCGCTCGCATAGTCATAGTTTTTGTTACAAAAACGTGCACAGATAATGCACAAATAAAATTATTAATTTATTATAATTGAATCTGCGGTGAACACGACATAAATGTGCAATAAAGCTAATGAAGACGTTGGATTTAAAGTCAATACATCTTTAATTATTGTCATTCCGTAAATGACTACTGTTTAACGCAAGTCTCCTCTATTTACTAGGCAATTTCTGAATGATATCTATTCTATACAAGCTTAGTTTTAGTATATACTAAAGCTGAAACTAGTTTGTTCAGAATCACTAGGAGTATCGATTGACATATTTTTTACACAACTTTTTTTTTCATTAATTTCAATTTTGTTTCATTAATTTCAATAACAGTTGACGGGAATAGACACCTTGAGGCTTGAGAAGGTCCGCTAGGTCAGTTTCCGTGTATGAGACAACCCCTGCATAGCATATCTCAGGCATTTCACACTTTACTAGGGAACTCAACGCGACATAAACTACGGTGTAACTTGGAGATTTATTAAAAAAAAACACATATTCAGGCAGTTCTGACGAAAATCTTGTTGGGGTGTCTCGGTTTTTGTATATATTTTAGTATATTATACTAAAAATAACGTTGTATAAATAAAACTGAATTCCCGAAATGTATGTACGCGCATAACTTGCGAACAACTGCACCAAATTGGATAATTCTTTTTTTTTGTGTGTTCGTTATTGTCAGGACAGGGTATAAACGAAAATGGCGGTTGAGATAAATAGTTCTTGGGGTACATTGCCACAACGGTTGACGAACAGACCGGTAATTGCATTGGCATTACGAGCTGTCAATTGTATTTGAAGCGTTAATTGGATAAAGGTTTTATCTAGCTAACAGTACAAACGTAGTAATGAGCATTTTAAAATCATACAAAAATTTTAAAAGGATCTATGCCAGTCTGTTACCCGTTAATTAACGAAAAAATTCATGATTCGAGCTCTCGAACCGGTTTGCCATCAGTTGAAACCATGTTTTTTTAATTTCACTATTATTAGTCGTTTTAAATGCAATGTTTTTCAATCCATTTAATGATGGGAATGCAAGTAGATACATTAGCTACCTACTAATGATTTGAGTCTTTATTCCAAATTCGGGCAGTTATTGGGTTTTCTGTTAGGAAACTCTCAGCAGCAGCGGTGTTGGGAATTTCGCCCGATAATAGCAATTGGCTCGTCCCCATTACATGCGACTTAATACCGTCACCGGCGAAACGTAGGTGTACAAATGTACACCAGCAAGGTAAGGTGGTATATTTGCTAGAGATGGGCCGAACATGGATTTCACCGAATACGAACATTCGGCCGAATATTCGGTAAAACTTTTACCGAACCGAATATTCGGCCGAATATTCGGCATAATTGATTCCCTAAAGTAAACAATACAAGTCTGAATGCGTTTACGAAAAGCGCGCGGATGGGCGTTTTAAGAAAATTTACCTTCATGTAACTTAAATAAAAAGTTAATAAAAATGTGAATTCTTAAGGTTATGTTCCTGTATTATCATATTCGATTTGGTCTCTTATGAAGATCTCATATGTGTCTTAGTATGTCACTAATATTTATAATAGAGTAACTCTGTTTGTTTAGGGGTAATTGATTGATCTCTCAAATGAATACCTATAAAAAATGCAATTAATTCTTTCTCTTAAAAAAAACTATATTGGTTTAATACTTTTAACGTTTAAACTTTAAAGTTTATAAGACAATAACTGTTTATTTTCAATAAATAATTTTTGCCACTTTAAGTAGAAACTAGTAATATGATTATCATATGTGCTGAAATATTGTAATTTAATCATGCAATTCTTTCTTACATTATAGACCTGATTATAATAACATATATTATTTTATTATAAAGAGTTCACTGTAGCTGAATCCCAAAATAGCTACATACTTATATTTGGTTTTTAATAACCATCTTTTTATCTGTTGTTATTGGAAATAAAACTATAGTGCCGACAAAAACATGTAAATTACTTACCTCATAAACATAACCCATTTAACACTCAACTCATACTCAATCATACACGGCTCAATACAGTAAAAATACTTTGAGTACCACTTTGCCGAACGTTCGGTGATTTAGCCGAATATTCGGCCGAATACGAATATTCGGTAAACCTGCCGAATATGCCGAATAACGAATATAAAACGAATATTCGGCCCATCCCTAATATTTGCTAAAGATATAGTTAAAGACAGGTTTGTTATATTATAACAAATACGACATGAATCATGATTGAATTTTTTATCCATGACGCAAGGTTAAGTCATGGCGGATATATGATACGCCAAATACTTTTCTGATAACATCGACCGCTTTTGTTATAGTACCTAATACAATATTGTTTTATTAATTAAATGGAGTAGTAAATACAACAATAGTAGAAGTAGTAGTAGTAATTGAATTTAATAAAACGTGGGCTCGATATTAATTGGGTATTTCACCCTACTTAATATTGTACGTTGAAATAAGCAAATTTTTTTTAAATAATAAAAATTGCTTTTTTACACATACTTATTTTTTAAATATCAACCCGTTTCCTTTTGATGTCCCTTTACCCTACCAAGAGAGTCCTCGGTTCGATTCTCAAGTGTTATTCGGTCAGTTACAAAACCCTGAGTTTGGAATAGGGATGTTGACAGCATCAATAAATTATTGCAAATCTAATTAGTCCGCCAGTTAGAGTTTTGAAAAATGATGGACACGTATTTTTTCTTTTGTTAAATCTACGAATATTTGGAAAGATAAAACTCATCAAAACTCGAGTGTGCTTGTGACGTCAGAAGCAAGTAAAAAATGTACATGCTTGTGATGTTTTGCCAATTTTAAAAGTGTCGTATCTTCGTCAATTTTGATTTACGTAACAAAAGAAAAAATACGGGTCAAATATTTTTTGATAATCTAACTGACGGACTAATTAGATTTTTTCAGTCAAATATCCTATTGCCGTTAAATGGCAATAAGGTCGCACGTAGAACTTAACAACGTCATCAGCGTCATGCCGATGAACTATTCACCTCTGCCTAATCCTTGGTACAAACAATGACGTGTATGTTTTTTTATTTTAAAATAAAGATAATAAAGACGTATTTTAAATCAGTCTTATCTATGTCCAATATATCCTGACACTTCCTAGCGGCGCCATCCAAGACAAGAAACTGTCAAACTGAGTTAAAACGTTAGTTCGCTATTTCGCCGCGTGTCATAATATACTGGGCGTTCTGTACAACACGACGCGTCGACGTCACTTCTTGATAGCGTACGCGTATTCTCGCACGTCGACGAAATGATTCTACGTAGTCAATGAGTCACACTGATGGATAAACGACATGTTTGAGAATGATTTATCAATCTAACTAATTATGGTATTTTTCACGATAGTTCTATCTGGGACATTAATTTTGTAAAGCTGGTGTGTACCGTAACTGCGGCCATTTTGATTATGTAAACACTATCATTAAACAATAGCTCTATCTTTTTTGAGTTTTGTTTTTTGTACAATAACATCAAGCCTGTGTTCCCCGATGGGTTTAGCAGAGGCGTTATGTTTACGTCCCTAGGGGGCCTATTTAGGGTTACCAGACGACAGGAATTTTCCTGACATGTCCGGAATTTTGGCCCTCTGTCAGGGAAACAGGGAAAATCGTCAAGATTTTTTGGAATTGCAAGTATAAGTAATAAAAAAATATTTAAGTTTTCACATTTCATTCTGCACATAATTATTTCGAAAACCTCGTTGACTTTATATACCGTATCAACCGTACCAACGTTCAGACAAAATGTCAGGAAATTTACTGAAAGGTCAGGGACATTGTCAGGAAATCTCATTATTTGATCTGGTAACGCTAGGCCTATTGCATAAATCCAGACTCCGGGCTGCATTTGACAAATTCCGCACGGAAAACTCAATAATATTTTGCCCGACCTGGGGATCGAACCTAGGACCTCACGCTGAACAGTCGCGATTGCGACCACTAGACCAACGAGGCAGCATGTTTTTTTTTTCGTTCTTAAAGTTTGAGGTCGCTAATCGCTAACTACGAGTAAAATAGTAGGTAAACACGGCTACACATCAAGCTATACATTTCCAGTTTACACTGACCTCTCATTGTAAGGAAATCCTATACAATGCGAGATCAGATTATACTGGAAATGTGTAGCTTGATTTGTAGCCATGCGTACAGACGCCAGCACAAAGCTACTACTACAATCTGTCAAATTTCTTTAATAGATTTTCATCTTTATTCCAAAAGCATTAGGTTCAAGGTTGATTGGGAAAATTTGACAGTTTCGGCTTGATGTGCTGAGACGTCTGTACAATCAGTGCTACAGATTAAATTCCCATTAAAAGGTCAAGGCTGGCTAATTAGGCCAGATTTTGCTTTTTTAATAATGATCAATTTACCCGTGCGGTCACTGTCGTACAATACGACCACGTCGGTCGTATTATATCTTGACGAGTCTGAAGTTAGCTGATTACCTGCGCAGTAGACAATTTCGTTTCTAAGGCCGCAAATTCGGAACGGCGGCGCGTGCAGCGGGGCGTTGTATTGAGCACAGATTAGTTAATAGTAGTATTGAGCGTGCACGCTCGACTACTGAACGTATGCACTTCTCTCTTGGTGTATTCGTAGCAGTGTTTTTAGCGTGTAGTTAAGCGGCGTGATCAGTGTTCGGCGTTTTAACGAGCGTGTACACACGGCTACACTTCAAGCTATGCAAAACCAGTATAAGCTGTCCGTTACTTGTGCGAAAAGATTATACAAAGCGACGCCAAGATAAACTGGTTTTGTATAGCTTGATGTGTAGCCGTGTGTACAACTGGTGTTTTGTTCAGTGTGTCAAGATTGGCCAGTAAAAGTGGTGTGTGTGAATGGCGGCCTCCGATTGGTCAACGCACTTGGACGCCCCGCTCGCACGCACGCTCTAGCGAAAAGCGAAAACTAGTTGCGTGCACGTTAAACGCGACGCTGCACGCGACAATGCACGCTGGAACGCTCCGCTGCACGCGCCGCCGTTCCGAATTTGCAGCCTTCATTGCGCAGCCAAACAACCTAACTTCAGACTCGCCAAGATACGTCGGCCGTATTGTATTGTAAGCGCCATCTCAGGGTGTGATCAGTGGTGATGTATGTCCCAATCTACTAATGACGAATTTATTCCTAAATTTAATTCGCTTACCCGGGTTAAAACTGCTAAATGAGGCAATAAACTCATTAAATGTGCTTACCTGTAACAAAAAAGAATTTAATTTACAATACATATATCATAAAAAAACGGTGAAGGTCGTGGGAATCCGCTGGATATGAGAAGCACAGGACCGGTGGATGTGGCGATGCTTGGGGGAGGCCTATGTCCAGCAGTGGACGTCTTTCGGCTGAATGAATATATCAAATAAATAAAAATACTATCAGCTTCAGAAATCAATGTTTTTTTTGGAAGTTTTTAGCCCGACCGCACGTTCTAAGAAATTTCTGACGCGTGCGCAAATACCTTTTGCGCATACATTTTGAACAAGAGCCAGCAAAATGCCGGATCCGGAAAATTCTGACAGTGTGCGGGGTCCAGTACAAAATGTATTTAAGCAGAGGCGTGCGTCAGAAATTTTCCGACAGAAATTTCTGCTTATCTGCGGCTGGGCTTATAGTAGCTTTATATTAATGTTTATAATTTAATACGATTGCTAAAATTATTTTCTGCTCCATTAATAAGTTTCAAAAGTGTTTTGTAAAATGAATATGAGATCGAACTCAAACCGAAAGTAGATGGCCGTAAGACTTAGGGTCAAAATACACGTCCGATAGTTGCTTCCGGGAGCCAGATCCGACTATCTGATCGGATTCATGAAATACACGTACGATTCTCGTGTCCGATTTTTTCTGGACGACGACGACGCTTGGACGATGCTTACGATTCTGACATCCGATCCGATAGTCTGATCGTACGTGTAATTCATGTTCAAACAAATGTATGACGCGGAGGCCTTCAGATAGTCTAATCAGACTATCGGAGGCAAGTATCGGACGTGTATTTGGGCTCTAAATCACGAACAACTAGAACGAGTTGTAAATCTGGGGGCACGGCAGTGCCCCGCCAAGTCTCGAGCAAAGCGGGCACGGCCGTACCATCTTTTCTCGAAGCCATTCGCGGCCCTTTCACCCCCCCCTATATCTTCGCTGTGGACAAAGCTAGCAGTTTGAACTTTCGGTAACCAAGAGTAATCATTATAACTAGCTAAAATTCCAAATTACATCATATTTGAACTTATAGTTTACGAGTTATCATCGATCAAAGTTACATCATTTTGTCACTCACTGACTGACCGATCATCAAAATTCTAAGATACTTCTAGCAGGCCTAGAACCTTGAAATTTGGCATCAAGATAGATTATTAGGCACATATAAAGGAAAAATTATAAAAACATAAAAAAATAGTTAATTATAGAAAACAATTTTATATTTGCCATTTTGCCAGGAACATGGTGTATGAATTTCGACTGCATTGTTAACTTTGTTCTTTGTTTAGGTATTGTTGGCAACATTGGAAAAACGTGTACCACAGGTTAAAAAGAGCGGCACGCGCATGCGCTCTAGGGTAGTAAGTAAAATAACCGCCATTGAGGAACGTCCGATATTTTTGCTATTTTCCCTTTTATGATTAACTTTGTTGTGATAACTTAATAACTGATTGTGATTCAGTGTCTATGTTTTTAAAAAGTACCTTTAGTTCAAGGTATACAAGATCAGAAGTGGGATAGGATCTTCGTGATTCTATCTCACGTGCCCACTGATTTGTTTTGTAACACAACATGTTATGAATATCGGACGGTACCTACTCAACATGATTTGCATCGACTGTAATCATGATTAGTGGTCGGAATAGGAATGGCCGAGTGTTGTGTTGTGTGGAAACTTTACTTTGTACTTGATATTACAGAACATGACCAAACACAGGACGACCGAGTATACCGCTCTCAATGTTTTGGCGGGAAACGATGCAGCAACACCTATCCGAAGTTTGCAAGCACAGTCAACTGATAAGCTGGACTCGTGCGCGGCCAATACCTTGTGGTGAAGATACTACCTCAAAGATGTTACGAGCTGCAGCTCCAGGCTGGATCCTACGGGAAGTCGACGCATGTAGCGTCGGAGTACATGATCCCGTGGCGGGGAGAATGGACTCCTGAAGTGTGTGCTGCTTACTGTAATGGTGAGTTGGTTGGCTACTTAGAGACAGGTTTGCTTTGTCTCTCAGGTGTGTATAATAGTTGGGATACGCTTCACGTAGTGCCTCTTTCCCTTTATAATTTATTTGTGTGCGGACATGCTTCACGTCGTGCCTCTGTCTCGCTGTTATTAAGACATGCTTCACGTCGTGCCTCTGTCTTGTTCTTTTGCTAAGCTATGCTTCACGTCGTGCCTCTAGCTTGGTTGTGTGTTGAGATACGCTTCACGTCGTGCCTCTGTCTCATGGTTATTAAGACATGCTTCACGTCGTCCCTCTGTCTTGATCTTTTGCTAAGCTATGCTTCACGTCGTGCCTCTAGCTTGGTTGTGTGACGGGATACGCTTCACGTAGTGCCTCTTTCCCGATAGATAACTTTGTGTGTATTTTTTGTATAACGATTTATGTTTGCTATAAATGCTCGTGCATTTACATAACCGCGTGGTCGGTCTTGTAAGTGTTTTGTGCAGATGCAGTGCTGACATTGAAAATGAGGAGTCTCATCCTGCTGAAGTGTCACCAGGGGAGCTGCTCTCAAGTGCTGAGCTCCATGCTGCTGGTACCGCTGGAGGCCGAGCTGCAGATGCGAAGTTAACGATGCTGAACGAGGGAGTCCGAGGACGGCCTCCTGTCAGGAGAGGCCGTGTTGGCAACATTGGAAAAACGTGTACCACAGGTTAAAAAGAGCGGCACGCGCATGCGCTCTAGGGTAGTAAGTAAAATAACCGCCATTGAGGAACGTCCGATATTTTTGCTATTTTCCCTTTTATGATTAACTTTGTTGTGATAACTTAATAACTGATTGTGATTCAGTGTCTATGTTTTTAAAAAGTACCTTTAGTTCAAGGTTTACAAGAGTATATAAAATATTGAATTGGTGTAGATTATTTATAAATTGTTATTTATTTAGGGCAAAATCTGAGAAATGAGATTCCATACCATCACGCCTGTATTCTCCGAAGGGTAGGACAGAGGTGTAAACTAAGTATGTAACTATATGAACCCATTTATTACTGTATCTAGATAACATTCATAAAGGCTAATTTAACTTGTTTAAAGTTTTAATATCTCACAAGTTTTCCCTCCAGAGGGCGGGGGCGGTCAAAATCAAAATCCAAGATAAATATTAAGATTTAGATAAGAAATTTTACAAAATATGCGTCATGGGTGTCGTTCCCATAGTTTTCGGGGGAGCTGATGACGAAAATGAGGTCAACGTCAAAATCCAAGATGGCGGCTGTGAAATTTTACAAGACATGCGTCATGGGTGTCGTGTCCATGGTTTTCGGGGACGCTGATGACGAAAATGAGGTCAACGTCAAAATCGAAGATGGCGGCTGTGAAATTTTACAAGATATGCGTCATGGGTGTCGTGTCCATGGCTTTCGGGGGGGCTGATGACGAAAATGAGGTCAACGTCAAAATCCAAGATGGCGGCTGTGAAATTTTACAAGATATGCGTCATGGGTGTCGTGTACTCGTGTCCATGGTTTTCGGGGGGCTGATGACGAAAATGAGGTCAACGTCAAAATCCAAGATGGCGGCTGTGAAATTTTACAAGATATGCGTCATGGGTGTCGTGTCCATGGTTTTCGGGGGCGCTGATGACGAAAATGAGGTCGAAGTCAAAATCCAAGATGGCGGCTGCGAAATTTTACAAGATATGCATCATGCATGTCGTGTCCATGGTTTTCGGGGGCACTGATGACGAAAATGAGGTCGAAGTCAAAATCCAAGATGGCGGCTGCGAAATTTTACAAGATATGCATCATGGATGTCGTGTCCATGGTTTTCGGGGGTACTGATGACGAAAATGAGGTCAACGTCAAAATCCAAGATGGCGGCTGTGAAATTTTACAAGATATGCGTCATGGGTGTCGTGTCCATGGTTTTCGGGGGCGCTGATGACGAAAATGAGGTCGAAGTCAAAATCCAAGATGGCGGCTGCGAAATTTTACAAGATATGCATCATGGATGTCGTGTCCATGGTTTTCGGGGGCACTGATGACGAAAATGAGGTCGAAGTCAAAATCCAAAATGGCGGCTGTGAAATTTTACAAGATATGCGTCATTAATGTCGTGTCCGAGGTTTTCGAGGGTGCTGATTACTAAAATGAGGTCGAAGTCAAAATCCAAGATGGCGGCTGTAAATTTTTACAAAATATGCGTCTTGGATATCGTGTCCATTGTTTTCGGGGGTGCTGATGATGAAAAGGATGTCGAAGTCAAAATCCAAGATGGCGCTATGATACTTTACAAAATACGCGTCATGGGTGTCATGTCCACTTGCGAAATTCGTATGATAGCGCCATCTATCTATGAAAAAAACCACTTAGAAACTAAAAAAATATAATAACGTAAATTTATATTCGGCGAAACGAAGTTTATGGATATCCGAATCAGCTAGTTATTAATTACTTAAATAGTTAGTTGTTAAAAATACTAATTTAATACATAAATAGTTTGTTATATATTTAGTTTGTTAGTTAGTTATAAAAACAAAAGAGATAGAGACAGAGAATAGGCTCTAAGCAAAGCAGCAGTTGATGAACAAGACATTATTATATCACCCAAAAAGAAAAGAAAGAGATACCTACAAAAAATAAATGAGATCCCACCAAAAACATTAAATATAAAAAATGCCAAGTCTCTATATGCAATCTTTCCACCGTAAAAAGTTTTAAGATCTCATAGAAGCCAAGTCCTATTCAATTTATTTTGTGGTTAGTTATCTATCTAGTGACTGTATTAATAGTTTTATTTCTATTATAATTATAGTGACTTGGCAATGAGCACAAGAAGAAACAAATATATTTGGAGGAGGTGAAAGTAACGCATAACGCACGCGTAATGTTTAATATCACAGGATTAGTTAAGTTCTTTTGATTTGACCATTAAACATAGGTACCTATAGATAATAATTGTGATGTTCTTATCAAATAAACTTAGGTTTTCTTAAATATGTATTGACGCACGTAGTCGATGGTGACCATAACTACTCATTGGCCGTAAAATCACGTCTGCATATCATAAATCACACATCAGCATAACAACTAATGTAATCATAGTACTCATAGATATCAATTCGTCAATAACAGTCGCACATAATTCCACACAGCAAGCAGCTTTTAATTTGTGCTCATTGCCAAGTCACTATAATTATAATAGAAATAAAACTATTAATACAGTCACTAGATAGATAACTAACCACAAAATAAATTGAATAGGACTTGGCTTCTATGAGATCTTAAAACTTTTTACGGTGGAAAGATTGCATATAGAGACTTGGCATTTTTTATATTTAATGTTTTTGGTGGGATTGTCTTTAGTAATAACGTCAAACCAATTTTAAATAAGGAAACTTTGGTACCAGCGATATAGCGGCGACAGTTAGTTCCACAGTTACCTACTCCATTTGAAACTTTTTGTAGTACTTACTTTTAAAGTTGACTGTACTACGCAATATTAAATTGTATCTCTTGAGGAGATTTTAACGTAACACATATACAAGGTTAGTCGGAAAAGGGGTACTAATCCGAAAGGGTGTTAAAGTACCCATAATAATGAATAACTTTTATTCTACAACTTTCCTCAAAAGGTTTAAGAGAAATAGCTGTACAAATTTTTCATTAAAAAAAAACTGGCTGGCCCAAAGCGTCCTACTGTGGCCCAAAGCGTCCTATTGTAACCCAAAGCGTCCTATTATGACTCAAAGCGTCCTGTTGTTTACCACAGCGTCCTATTGTGGCCCAAAGCGTTCTATTGTGGCTCAAGCGACCTGTTGTGGCCCAAAGCGTCCTATTGTGGACCAAATCGTCCTATTCTTTGCCTATTTCTCTAAATAAACAGTTGATATTAAAAATTGCCGAAAGTGTTTAGTAATCAAGGAAAATACACATTTGTTTGGAATAAACTCAGCTGTTCGTCGTGAGATCATTTCATTTATTATGCGGTAAATAGGAGCGATATACAAGGAAACAATAAAAGGAAAACGTTGTCACTAATGCACTCATGCGGCTCACAATATTCTTAATTAGGTATATACTATTTTTATTTATAATTTCCTTGAAAGTATACAAAGTCAGTCGGAAAGGGAGTACTAATACGCAAGCCACTTAAAATGTCACCGATGACTGTTTTAAAGCAAGTGTTAAAATTTCTTTATTAATAAATTCTAATATTAATTTGTATTTCCATGCAAAATCATTTTTAATCTCGTTTTTTCAAAAAAAAAAAACCTGCCTGCTTTTGTTCTGAATTCAGAAAATCAAGCTTCTAAATCGCGACCCCAATACAGGGTGTGAATTCGTGTAATTCCTTCAAACTACATGATCTATTAATGGTATAGATTAACCCCGCACGGGATTAAGATTGATTAAAAATAAAAATAAACTTTTTTTCCCATTTTTTTTTTTGTCCTAAAAATGTCGATGCCATGCATAAATGAATGAAGGCACGGCGACACAGCTGACGGGCACGACTAGCGCGATATCGCTCCACGTCAGGACGCTAAAATTACTGAGATACAGAATACCATGATTAATTTTTTGAAAACTTTTTTTTTGTTCGTACTGAAAAAACCTATGCAGGGTCAATCAGTGTCACCAGTAGATCACGCGGTTTGAAGGAATTACACGAATTCGTTAACACCCCGTATGCGAGTAAATCTGTATGGTACGGAAACAATATACAAGGTGGGGTGCATGAAAAGAGTCTCCACGAGTGACGATACTTAAGTACGTCCGGCGCACCCTGGGCAGTCAGCCCCGCTACCAACCTTGCTGACTGTCTAATCTTTTCACCACAGCATGAGCTATTTTCGTATAGCTCGTGCTGACACGAGAGAAGAATATACAAGGTTAGTCTGAAAGAGGGTTCCAATCCTAAAGAGTGTTAAACTACCCTTACTATGAATAACTTTTGTTCTACAACTTTTCCCATAAGTCAATAGTTTGAAAGAAAGAGAACTGTTCAAAGATTTCATAAAAATACGATAAAATCTATCTATCCTCAGCTATGATCAGCTGTGTATACATTTAGGTCATATTTGAGGTCACGGATTAGAAGCCCCATTTTCTGAATTCGTGACTAAAGGAGGGATGTAGAATTTTTAAAAAAACTAAAATAAAATACATTTTGCATCGCATGAAAAATTAATAAATATTATCAATTTGTTTAAACAGTGATACAGTAGCCCGCGGATGATTTTGATTTTTAAATGTCTTTATTTTCATAAGATAACACAATAGATACAAAAAAGATCTTATTCTAGTTGTATGCACAATTGTATATGTATAAGATTGTTACATAGGCTGAGGTCACCTTTCTAAACAATGTACAGAAGTAATTAAGCTTTCTTCTTTTCTCTCGTGTCAGCAAGAGCTATACGAAAATAACTCGCTATATCAAATTTCAAAATTATATCAAAATATCAATTTATATCAAAATTCGCGTTAAAACTTTCTTATTCCTTGTCTATATTATAAACGAAACCTCTGTGCAAAATTTCAGCTTTCTAGGTTCAAGGGTTTGGGCTGGGCGTTGATGAGTCAGCCAGTCAGTCAGTCAGGACTTTTCTTTTTATTTATATGTATAGATAGAAGATCAAGAGTACCTATTTTGTATGCAGAAGCGACAAAACGTTTTTTTTTTCTTTTGGACTGCTGTATATGTTCTTAGGGGACCGTTTCTACGTAACCGGGCAGTTATTGGCGAGACCTGAAGGGTCTCCAGCCTAGTGAGGAAGTAAAATGCTTAACCTAAGCTAACTACTTGTACTACACTAACATCATGACTACCTGCAACAACAGCACTAAGGGCGACCCCTAGTTGGGACTCGGACCTCGGCTTAGAGCGTTGCTAGCGGGGGCTTTAATAATATAATGTTTATTTGTACACATAGAATAAAACATACATAAGTACACAAGGATGTAGTAAATATTGTACAATAGTTAGTCACTTAAAGGGCGAACTGATGACTTCTAAACTAGGCCAAAAGCCTGTGTTTTAGGAGTCAAGGTTCCTCCAAATATAATAGCATACAACTGTTTTTGAGCGTCATGCAAGTACTTATCGATACAACACATAAATTAAACAAACAATGCCTTAATATTAAATACAGTATTTAGTTATTTTAAGAGACAATTGCAATAAGATTCTCGGTTTCTTCATACGTTAACTTCTGCAACCAAATTGTTAGTTTGATTTTAACTTCATGTTTAGTCAGGGGGTAAATGGGCATAAGTTTATGTATTCTATTATACAGACGTGAGCTAGCAGCCGCATATTGTCGGCTGGCAAACTTGGAACGGCATTGGACTATATCGCACACGGGAGTGCCTTTGCGTCTTTTCAGCTTAGCAAAATCTAAATGAAGCGTAGAATGTTTTCGTAGCACGGCGCGGAGCACATAAAGTTGTCTCACAGTCAAAACTTTGGCTTCTGTATAAAGTTGATTGCTTGAAAAGTCCCTACGCTTAAAGTGCATGACTTTCAGGATCGCCCTTTGAGCTCTTTCAACTTTAAGTAGGGAGGTCTTGAAGGTTCCGCCCCAAACCGGGATACAATATAAAATAATGGACTGACAAAGGCTGTGGTAAACTATCAAAGCTAAATCAGGATCAGCAGAGTGCCTAAGTTCCTTAAATATATAAATTAATTTTCTAATCCTTGTACATAGGGCCTCGATATGGGGCTGCCAGCTCAGTCTGTAATCAATGTGGATTCCTAAATATTTTATGTCTGGGACCAAGGACAGAAATGGGCAGCTGCAATTTGGTGCCTCACCTGTGCAAATGTGAGCTTTAATTTGACCTGATTCCGGTGGAGGCGTTATAGTGTTAGGTAGCGAAAATCTAATGACCTTTGTCTTTGCTACGTTTAGGGTAAGTAAATTCTCAGCAAGCCACTCCATCACAAAGCGAAGCGTCTGTTCCGCCCTCTTTCTTGCTCTGTCCCAGTCAGTATCATAGACTATCAGCGCAGTGTCATCGGCGTACGTAAAAATGTCGCAATTTGGAATATGTGCAAGACACAGGTCATTTATGTAGAGCAAGAATAGAGAGGGCCCGAGGATGCTACCCTGCGGAACACCGAAGCTGATAAAACTATCATCACTCTTTGTAGAGCCGATTTTAACCTGTTGAGTACGATTTGAAAGATAATCTTTAAATATGTCCAGAGCGAGGCCACGAATCCCAACGCTTTCCATTTTCGAGATTAAGGTGGGAACAGAAACCGTGTCGAAAGCCTTGGATAAGTCAAGGAAGATACCGTAACATTTCATGCCTTTGTCCAGGTTGTTAACTAAGGTTTTGGTAAGGTCAGCTACAGCATCCTCCGTTGAGATTCCTGGTCTAAAACCGTACTGATTGTCTGCAATGATTTTGTGTTTAGAGAGATATGCTACAAGACAATTATTAAGTATTCTTTCGAGGATCTTAGATAAAGAGCTTAGCACGGAGATTGGACGGTAGTTTGTTTCCTTGGCTCTGTCTCCACTTTTGAAAATGGGGTGTACGACGGCTTTTTTAAGGATGTTGGGAAAGATTCCAGTATCAATAGCACGATTGAAGATATGTGTGATGGGTGATGATAGTACTGAACTGGATTGTTTCAACACGTTAGCAGATATGTTATCGTAGCCAATGGCACAATCAGAACGCAAGGTGCTGATCAGTCTTTTTACTTGTGTTTCATCTACTGGTAGTATGACGAGAGAATGGCAGGGTGGATGTTGTAGAGGGGTTTTAACATCATAGTTAGATCTTGGGAGAGGATTAACTTGAGAGGCTAGCTTACGACCAATATCAGTGAAAAAGCAATTGACACGGTTTGCTGAAGTTTTAGGATCATCAGTGAGTTGGAGAAGTTCTTTTGGAGATTGCGGTTGAGAAGTAGAGTTGGTAATAGCCTTAATTGCCTTCCAAGTGGCTTTGGGGTTATTTCTGGCTTTCTCCAATTCATTTTTATCATGCGCTCGTTTCAGTTTTTTTACTAAGGTGTTAAGGTAATTACGATATCTTTTATAAGTAATTTGAAGGACCGTATTTTCAGGATCTTTTCTTAATCTGTGGTGCATCCTATCACGGTTACGTATACATCTAACCAAGCCCTGAGTCATCCATGGTTTAATTACACGAATCCTATTTTGGATGCGTATATACAGGGTATGAGTAGCAATAACCCCTTGAAGTAATCTTACAAATAATTCTGCAGCCAAGTTGGGGTTTATCTCATTCAACACCGGACTGAAATCGGTACTTTCAAGGTCTTGTTGAATTGCTTGGAAGTTGTAACGGAAAGATGTAATTGGGCTATTTTTGATGATAGAGTCCTTGATTCTGAGGGACAAGATGATTGGCAGGTGGTCGGTGATGTGTGTCTGGACTACTAAAACACATGCTGTATTTTTTGTTTTTAACAGAACATGGTCTAAGCAATTTCCTAATCTGGTAGGGCGGAGGTGCGCTGGGAGCAGCCCCAGAGTGGCAGTAAGTGTAAGATAATGATCTGAGTTCCGGTCACGGTTACTAGGTTTAATATCTACGTTAAGATCTCCAATGAGAACCACATTCTGGAAGTGACCCATAGAGCACGCTAAACTGTTTAGACTATTGTAAAAGTGATCTAAATTAGAATATGAGGGGGAGCGATACAAACAGATGATAACAGTATTATCCGTGGTACAAACAAGGCAGTTAGCTCCATGAAAAACGGGTTCGTGCACAGTACATCGTAGGGACGTCTTCGTGAATACTACAACTCCGTCGTTTTGAGATTTATTATTTACAGAGGCGTGGCAGGTATATCCCTGCATAAAAGGATTAGGTCCAGATACTTTAAGCCAGCACTCAGTGAGCACAATGACATCGAAAAAGATTTTTGTAATGGACAACATAGTGGTGAATTGGTCGAAATTCTTTTTAATACTTCTAATATTAATATGTATTATTTTCAAGTTTGCGTTGGGATGTGTAATAAAATCTGAGCATCTGTCAGGAGAACATTCATACGATGAAGCTATGGAAATATTATCGAGTTCGTTAGATATGGAATTAATGTTAGCCATTGGAAGAGGAGGGAGTAGTAAAAACAATTGCATGAGAATGCAAGCATAAATAAAATATAAAAACCTCCTGAGAAAGAAATCGTAATTGATTATGACTAGCAATATCTTTTGTTAATAAATTAATTGTAATTTTGTAGTTCATAGTGCGTAAAGTTGGGTTGCAGTAGTTAATCTTATTACTATTAATAACGTTTGGTTTGTATACTGTATGAGCGTGTAAGGTAGTAAAATAATTAATATAATACTTCAGACACAAAATTAGGGTTTGAGCCCTAAACTTAAAGGAACAGAGAGCATGCATATAATAAGTAAGAATGTAGGAATACGTAAAAGATAAAAAAAACGATGAGCCGTGTAGTCATTGCTTTTTCACCAGAGACAGCAAACATTTTTCGGACCTTATTTGCGTCGGTTTCTCGTTAGGATCATTGGGATCCTTTCTTAGGAAAATTCTACCGTACGAATTCCAGCAAGAGAACTTGTTGGCTTTTGCAAATACCCGTGTATCATAGAACAACTTTTTCTTGGATGGCATAAGGTGTTCATCAACGTAGATTGGCTTCTTCTCTCCTCCCAACCCAATAGTGTGCGTGTTTAGCTTGTCGACTACTGGGCGCTCTTTATTGAAGCTACGAACATTTGACAAGAACTCATTCCTATTCGTAACCGAGTTGAACTCTGCTACGATAGGTCTGGGTGCTCCCGAACTTTGGGGGGGAGACAGCTTGATGAGGGCTGAATTATCGGTGTGACTGCGGAGTCTGAAGAGACGGGTCATTCCCAGTTGCCCCCACCTACAACGCCACCACTGGTGGCAAATGGGATTTTTGTATACATTTTAATATTAAAAATCCCATTTGCCACCAGTGGTGGCGGGGCAACTGGGAATGACCCGAAGAGACGACCGGCTCTACGACGGGAGAGCTCGGTGGATCGTGACCGGTACTAAACGTATTATAATTTACGTCTTATTATATTCCTAATCTCAGAAATAAATACATTAAGTACATTCATTTCACAGAATAATTCCACGCGTTTTTTTTGCGAAGACACAGATCGACAACTGCTCTTTTAGCAATGCATGCAATGCAGACGACTTGGAACCAGTTCCAAGATGAAATAAAATGAAATCAATAAACTCATTAAAACCAATTTTTATTTCACACAATTCTGAGGTTACGTCTTAAACTGGAAATGTGAACTGTTTCTTTAAATATATGTTAGTGATCGGATAGTTATTTTTATATATTTTAGTGATAATAAAGGAGCGGGCCCACCGCGGCGCACGGAGAGGCTACGCACGTGTATTAAGCTTCGCTTTGTAAGACAATGTATGTGGTTGTGTCAAAATAATTACAGCCGCATCTTCATTCATGCAATCTTCCGGATTAAGCCACGCTTGCCGAGGTTGGTCTGTGGATGGGTGACCATTTACCATAGCGAGTTTCCTCCGTGCCTCGGAAAGCACCTAAAGCCGTTGGTCCCGGCTGTCATTTGTCGATCTTTGACAGTCGTTACTGTTGGTCAGAAGCCAGAAGGTCTGACAACCAGTCTTACCAAGAGTATCGTATTACCCAGTTACTGGGTTGTGGAGGTCTGATAGGCAGTCGCTCCATGTAAAATACTGATATTTAGCTGCATCCGGTTCGACTGGAAGCCGACCCCGACATGGTTGGGAAAAGGCTAGGCAGATGATAATGTATGTGGTTGTGTCCACTGCAACCCACGGAGAGGCTACGCATGAATTGACGTCATTGATACATGCGTGGCTTGCTCGAATAGGCGGTTACATGGCTCAACGCTGTCGACATGGGTCTACGTTTCCACTGGAGTACACGAATATGACCCACGACTATGTACAGCTCGCTTATCGCAGCGCAGTTTTCAGTCATACACCTTGTGGAACTTGTGGAACGTGCGTAGCCCTTCCGTGCGCCGTGCCACACGCTATACATAGTCGTGGGTCTTCGTGTACTCCAGTGGAAACGTAGACCCACGTTGTCATAGAAATTAATACACGCAGCTAAAATGCGCCGCGTGCCCGTGCACAGCATGCGCCGCGGTGGGCTCGCGCCTTAAATTAAGAGAGTGAAGTAGGTGTGCATGGCACCTTTATACGGCGTTTCCAGTATTCATACTGCTCATGAGCTGAACTCGCATTATACAAGGTGTAAACGCAATCGATAATTCCTTCAAACCACATGATCTATTACTGGTATAGATTAACCCCGCACGGGATTTAGATTGATTAAAAATACACGACACGTTTGGTGCAGTGGCTAAGCGATTGACTGCTGCGCTGAGTGTCGCGGGTTCGATTCTCGCACGGAACAAAAATTTGTATGGCCTACAGATGGGTTGTTTCGGGTCTGGGCGTTTGTGTGTGTGAAATTTGTGTCTGTAAACGCACCCACGATACAAGAGAAATCTTAGTGTGGGGCAAGTTAGAATTATTTTTCTTCTTGCAGTAGGGGTCAGTGATCGTATCTAAACCAACAAATAAGGCATAAAGAAAATTCTTTTTTTTTTTCGGAAATATGTGATAGAACATTTTGATGCCACGCATATATGAATGAAAGCACGGCGACACAACGGGCAGGCACGACTAGTGCGTTATCGCTTCGCGCAGTCGGTTAGTTTATTCGGGGCGCTAAAATGTCAGAAAAAGAAAAGCACAAAAAAAAAGTTTTCTCAGAAAATGACCTGTCCAGTGTTAATCTATACCAGTACTAGATTACGTGGTTTTAAGGAATTATACGAATTCATTTACACCCTGTATAGGCTTTCCGTACAATGAGAGTGAGAGGTCAGCTTATACTGGTAATGTATAGCTTGATACGAAGCTGTATATTATTCGAAATTCGAAAAACAAATCATAAAATATGCGTGTCCTTGACAACAAATTAAGCGATTATTTAAAATGTTATTCCAAAATCTATACTAATATTATAACGAGGTAGAATTTGTTTGTTTGTTTGTTTGTATGTAGGAGGTAATCTCCGAAATTACTCATCCTATTTCAAAAATTCTTTCACCAATAGGAAGCTACGTTATCCCTGAGTGCTATAGGCTATATTTTGGGATCAAAAAATTAGGGATCCGTAAATTAACGGGAGCGAAGCCGCGAGCAAAAGCTAGTTGAATATAAAGCGATAATAATACTGGCACTTTATAAAAAAATGTAGACAGCTTGAAAATGGAATCCACTCTTATTATCAATGACGTGAGTCAGCCGTACGTAGGGTTACCATCCGTCCGGATTTATCCGGACATGTCCGGACTTTCAGCTTTTCGTCCGGACTTTGTCCGGCTTTTCATATGTCCGGATTTTTTGCTTAGATGCAAAAAAAAATAATTAATTAATTGTTTAATTTTCGCATTAATTACTTAAAAATAAAACAAGTATTAAATCAGTCTTCAATCTTTATTAAACTACATACCTATAACTAGTTAATCAGTATCATCTCAATTTAAAACAATCAATTATTTCATTTTGTGACTAAAATGTCTGGACTTTTTTTGAAATGTCCGGACTTTTTGGCAAGTGTCCAGCTTTTTGTCCGGACTTTTCAAATTTCGAAATGGTAACCCTGATAGGGTTACCATCCGTCCGGATTTGTCCGGACATGTCCGGATTTCTAGAGTTTTGTCCGGACTTTGTCCGGATTTTTTGGCTTAGATGGAATACTAGTAATAAAACTTACATAAGTAACCATCTTGCTACTATGCCTACCATTCCTGTAACTAAGTGGGTATGTTTGCATTTTGTGACTAAAATGTCCGGACTTTTATTGAAATGTCAGGCTTTTTGTCAGGACTTTTCAAATTTCTAAATGGTAACCCTAACTGCACATCCAGTCACAACTAACTGCAAATTATGCAACTGCCAAATAGAGCTTGTAGGCAGATAATATTTAATTTCTAATAATTGAACTATTAACACCAGGCGAACTATTAACCACACTAACTAAAGAAGTTCAGTTGCAGTGTAGTTGCAGTTAGGTTTCGATCAAAACAACGCCTTTCGTATTCTCTTAATCGGTCGCGATCGCTGTCAGATACGCTTGCGTTAACTTAACTGCAGCATTACTGCAATTTGATTGGCTCGTCATGATCCGTGAATTTGCCTACAGAATGGACTAATCTGATATCCCTTACTTCTTCTTAGCGTGTCGGCCCAGAACTCAGCAACGAGTTTAGCACTATCCGTAGCGTCCATTAGTTCTTGTGGCGTACAGGTAACAGGGCAGGCGGGGCATGATGTTAAGTTCAAGTTGTTTATTTCATAACAAAAATACATTTGTGTCGAAATGTTTGCACAGTGGTACACAAAAAGAAGCAACGTAAATAATTATAATATATGTAACCTCGTTCCTCACCCATCACCGAAGTTAGAACGTCTATCAAAAATAATAATAATAACTTTAACAACATTAACATTCATATTGATACAGAACAAAGTCCCTAGCAAAAGCTACAAAAATACATATGTCAAAAATATTAAGAATAAAAAGCAACATTTCAAAAAACAATGGGTACCTAATCTATTTAAGTACTATTTTTAAGATTTTTGTCATTACAAAATTCGTCAATGCTATAATAAGCTTTATTGATTAACAAAGCCCTGAGTTTATCTATACATATAATAAATCTGTAGACATGGCGTGTCTGTACATAGCAAATATTTTGAAAAAATCTGGTTGGGGTGTTAAACGATAACCAATAGAACCCATTTTTAACATTTTTGGAATTTTTGTCTGTTTGTCTGTATGTCTGTATGTCTGTTTGTCTGTTTGTCTGTTTATCTGTATGTTTGTTCAAGCATCACGTAAAAACAACTGATGCAATGTTATTGACTTTTATAAATAAATATTGTGCTTATCTCCAAGTAACATATGTTTTTTGTTTCATCGCAATCGGTTCACGCAATCAAAAGATATGCGAATTTTAAGTTTTCTAGAAAAACTTAGCGTGTATTTGTTTATACCATTTCTTTCCAATAGATGGCGTTACGTGTATCAAATCACGTTGTAAGGAAATATATTACAACGAATTTATTACTATTCTCAGCCTACGCTAATTAAGCTATTATAAAAAACGAAGATATTTTTATTTAAAATGCATTAAGTATCCATCTATCTGAATGGCAGTGGAAGAGAAATACATTCAATTTCATAAGCGAGTGTAGGTATTCTAAATTTTTAATTGTGCGAGGCAATACGATAGATTAATTTGAAATAATATTTACTATATTATATTAATAATATTTACTATTAATAAAATTCAAAGTGCACTTTGTCGGTAATTAAATATTTTTCCAAAATTTCGTTTCGGTGGTACTATACTATCGATACAGAAACCATAACATTTTTTTTTTAGAATTGTTGTGTCTGTTTGTCTTTCCGTCCGGACATCACGTAAAATCCCGTGGATGGATTTTGATGGGACTTTCGCTGATGTGTTGCGTAAAGAGCTACAATTTTGCTGGTACATATATCATCACGCTATTGTTCATAGGAGCCGAGCAGCGGAACATTATTTCCACATACTGCGAAGTATAAGCTTAATATTCGGATCGTTAAATCGCGTGAATCAATTTTGATGGGCCTGCGCTTATGCTGGTATATAAACTACTAGCTTTTGCTCGCGGCTTCGCTCCCGTTAATTTACGGATCCCTAATTTTTTGATCCCAAAATATAGCCTATAGCACTCAGGGATAACGTAGCTTCCTATTGGTGAAAGAATTTTTGAAATCGGATGAGTAATTTCGGAGATTACCTCCTACATACAAACAAACAAACAAACAAACAAAAAAATTCTACCTCTTTATAATATTAGTATAGATCACGCTATTGCTCATAGATGCCGAGCAACGGAACATTATTTCCATATACTGCGTAGTATAAGCTGTAAGTGCTGCAGTGGACGGTCGCTGGCTCAGTGTCCTGCGTTAAAACCTCACTTTAAAAAATACACTTTTTGTAATTTTTTTGGAATGTTTTTAGATATATTTTAATTTGTTCATTGTTGTCAGAACTATTCAAAGCCTGTCGTCGACGTTTTATTAAGTTTATTTAAGCCTTAGGTAATGTCCCAAAACACATAGCCATGAAGGGAAAGTACTTTAAATATTAAAAATTGCAAATTTCACTCAAAGGTCACTTCATTTTATTTTTTAAAGTAAGAAATATTGCCTTTACTTATTTTTTTGCCTGAACCGGGAATCAAACTGACAAAGCTATACCATCTGGTGGCACTTGTTGATAATATCTTTATGGTCAATAATCAGGATCAAATCTCTCCAACAAACACACTGTCTTAAATTGAACGAAGTGGAAAAAATAAGAACTACACACAAACAATTAATAAGTGCTTGATTTTAAATGTACCTAAGTTAGTCAATTTTCGTTTTATGGTCTTCCATCAATTTCAGACACTTTCTTTTATTGGAGCGATTTAATCCGTATTATTGATCCTATCGATTGGTGAAATAAAAATACAGATGATATTTTTTCGCATTTGGATTGGTTCGATTTCCAGATCAAACTTTTTGAAATCTTTGAAAGCAGTACCTATAACTAACTTATGAAAATAAAATGAAGTCTTCTATAGGTGCAATTTTTATATATTTAAAGTTCTTTCCTATTCCACACCTCGAATGAAATCATTTTATAGACTGCACTGCGTAAAATATTTTGATTTAGTTCGCCGGTTGTGACTAGATGGCGTTGTAGCCATTTTTGTATCGCCATAAGGTTTCGTTACATTATCACAATAAATATCAATATTCAATTATAATCCATTTTAGCAAGGAAATGTATGGAAATAAGCAACGCGTTTTTAGTATTATGGTTACATGAACCTTTACGGTCAATCAAGAAGAGCTGAAACTCTACCTAAAGACATGGTTTAAAAGATATAAGTGCCTTGGTGGGACACCTTTGTCTATTATTATAATAAATGGAATACATATACACTATTTAGTTGCTGCGACACAATGTTGTTTTCCGAGTTTCACGCGGACGGAGTCGCGGGCACAGCTAGTTTTTAAATATGTTCACACTCTGAATATTCTTTAATTCAGCTGGTAATTGGTTAAACAGACTGACAGACTGTACGCGTGACGAGTGTTTGACAACATTAAGCTTTGCCTGCAGAATAGTAGGAAGATCTTTTCTGCGAGTATCTACTCTATTTTTTCTCTCATCATCTGTTTCAAACTCGTTTAGGTTTTTGTTTAAATGAGTAAGGAGAACCAAAATATAAAGACATGGTACCGTTAAAATTCCAAGTTTAACAAAATAGTCTCTACATGATTCTATCTGGTTTAAACGAAGCATGGTTCTTAATGCTCGCTTTTGTATAGTAAAAGCCGCCTTAACATTATACTTATAGCTGTTTCCCCAAAATTTAATGCTATATCTAAGTTTAGATTCAACTAGAGCAAAATAGACGGTACGAAGTTGGGCAATAGACAAAAAGTTAAGTGCGCCATAGTTTGCGAAACGGCATCACATTTACACTCCAGGTATCTACTCCCTAAGCACGAAGTCCGTGGTTTCAGCCTTAGTTATGAGCGTTTCCTACTCCACCTACGGACATTCGATTATTTCAGGGCCCGAATTAAGAAATAATGACAACACGATTTGACAGTTGTCCCTACTACCGACGTATTTTTGCCCATCAGAAAAGTTGAACTTGACACTTGTTTTGTTCACTCCTACGTTTCGGGCTACTTTCGGACGGGCGACTAACTTCGTTGACGGATTTAGGGAGTAGGTCCCCAGGTTTGAGTTATCAGCAAATCTCCACCTCAGCAGGTTTTCTTTCTTTCGATCAACCTGAGTCCAAAGTCTGTTTAGAGACTTCCAGGTCAGCCAAGGCAACTCATGCCCAGGTGGGAGATCTTCGATGTTTGTTAGTCCTTCCCAAGATCCCTTATTATAGCCTGCAAAAACTACGAAACGCTTTGCCAGCTCTTTTATAAACTCTATGCCAGATAAGTTGCAGTACGTCAAAAAGTGCAGATAGGACGGATTTTCATACTGAGCCTTAAAGCTGACCGACTCCTTTGTCTATCTACTCGTTATATGTATAATTGACCTACATAAACTCAATTCAGTCTCTATGTTACTGTAACTAGCATTTATCTGCATTATTACATAATTTTCCCTTGAAAGTTACGCAGTATAGTTCCATAATATCTATCCATACTATGGTACGGTTTGTATGGTATGGTACGGTACCGAATTTAGGCAAAGAAGGTATTGGTACTATAATAAGAACGCAATTTTAACACAAAAAAACGTAAAAAAAAAAACTACAATTTTTTTTTTATCAACCTCAATTTATATAATTTTAATTTTATTATTGTAATTAACATTATGTTTTTTTTATGTACTAGCTGTGCCCGCGACTCCGTCCGCGTGGAAGTCGGAAAACAACATTGTGTCGCAGCAACTAAATAATCCATTTATTATAATAATTGACAAAGGTGTCCCACTAAGACACTTATATCTTTTGAACCATTTCTTTATGTAGAGTTTCAGCTCCTCTTGATTGACCGTAAAGATTCATAAAACCGTAATACTAAAAACGTGTTGCTTATTTCTATACATTTCCTTGCTAAAATAGATTATAATTGAATATTGATACTTTTATTGAAGATGTAACAAACCATATCGCGATACAAAAATAGCTACAACGCCGTCTTGTTACAATCTGCGAACTAAATTATGATTTCATTCGAGGTGTGGTAGGTATAGAAAAGAACTTTAAATATTTAAAAAAAAAACGTATAGAAGACTTCATTTAATTTTAATGAGTTATAAATAGGTAGGTACTGCTTTCAAAAAGTCTGATCTGGAAATCGAACCAACACAAACGCGAAAAAACATCATCTATATTTTTATTTCCCCAATCGATATGATCGCTCCAATAAACATAGTGCCTGAAATTGATGGAAGACCATAAAAACTAACATTAAGTACCTACCTAACTTAGGTACATTTCAATTCAAACACTTATTTGTTGTTACTTCTTATTTCTTGCACTTCCTTCAATTTAAGACAGTGTGTTTGTTGGAGAGATTTGATCCTTATTATTGACCTTATAGATATCTATCAACAGGTGCCATAATATAATACCGGATGGTACATAAAGCTTTGTCAGTTCGATTCCCGGTTCAGGCAAAAAAATCAGTAAAAGGTAATTTCTTACTTTAAAAAAAAGTGAAATGAAGTTTCTTTTAAGTGAAATTTGCTAATTTTAATATTTAAAGTACTTTCCCTCCATGGCCACGTCTTTGGAACATTACCTTAAGCATAAAAAAACTCAATTAAATAAACTTAATAAAACGACGGCGACAGGCTTTGAATAAATCTGACAATAATGAACAAAATAAAATAAAATATAGAAAAACATTCCAAAAAGTGCATTGAGTAGATAGAATGATTACGAAATACTACATTTCAACGAAAGCACTGGATGAGCGCTTTCCTTGCAAATAATCATGGCCACCGATTTCAATTTGAATTTGGACCTTATTTTCGGCATCAGCATTCCCAAAAAGTATGAACATTCAATGAACAAAAATCCTACTGTTAGTCCACATCATGAATTCATTTTATTGTGAACAACAATAAGAAATTGACCTAATAAATTCTAAATAACAATATCTTCGTTTTTTTTTTTGTAAAAGCTTAGTTCCTTCTTCATAAGGATAGCATTTCGTTAAACCTTTCGTAGACTGAGAATAGGTACCAATTCAACAATGAATATTAGGTAATTTGTGGATTTATTGGTAGTAAAATATTTCCTCGCAACATTATTTGATACACGTAACGCCATCTATTGAAAATAAACTAATACATGCTAAGTTCTTCTAGAAAACTTAAAATTCGCATAACTTTTGATTTCGTGAACCGATTGCGATGAAACAAAAAACATATGTTACTTGGAGATAAGCACAATATATGTTTATAAAAGTCAACAGCTTTGGGTCAGTTGTTTTTACGTGATGCTTGAACAAACAAACAGATAAACAGATAAACAGACAAACAGACAAACCAACAAACAGAAGAAACAAAATACAAAAATGTTAAAAATGGGTTCTTTTGGTTATTTTTTAACACCCCAACCATGTTTTTTCAAAATATTTGCTATGTACAGATACGCAAAGTCTACAGATTTGATAAATGTATAGAAGATATTGACTATTTGCATATCTTTTGAATGCGTGAACCGATTGCGATGAAACAAAAAAAATATGTTACTCGGAGATAAGCACAATATATGTTTATAAAAGTCAACAGCATTGGGTCAGCTCTTTTTACGTGATGCTTGCATAAACATGCAAACATATGTTTAATCTTTACTTCCCTAGATGGCGTTGGCGTCGAATTAGATCGCGCTATGGTTTCGTTACCGCGCGATTTATAAGTTCTAGACAAAAATTTCTAAGTTACTTCTAAACCACGATTTTATTATATGTATAGATTATAACTCAATTTATTCATCTGACAGACAGAACTGTGTTGCTGGGGAGTTTTTTTGCGCCGTTTCTTCGTTATAGCATAAACGCTAAGAAGCGGTGAAGGGTGGACGTTTTTGGAGACTGTCCTTTGTAAAATTGACGTTAAAAAAACGAAGTAATTCTAGTCTATTTTGAAATAATGAGAAAACAACTATGAAAAAAAAATCTTAAACTGAAAAATAATCACAATACTAACAGTTTTACACATTATTTTGTAGACTGTGTTGTGTACAAACTATAAAAGCGAATTCTAATTTAAATGCTTGTTTAGCATGCATCGTACGTAGTTTGCAGTTACAGTTTGACGACAAAGATGGCGCTACAGTTCAGTTTCAGGCGGCATTACTTTTCGCGGGAATAAAAACGGCCATTACTGTCTTTGGGAATGACTATCATGACCATACATCCCGCTTCGAGCGAGACAGTCCCGCTTTTGAGCTGTGACTGTAACCCATTGTCCCCAAAAAAAGTCCCGTTTTGAAAAAAAAGAAATCCGTGGCAATGAATTCCATACAAAACGGGCTTGAAAAAAGAATAACATCAACAGGTCACACATTCACATCATAAAACCAAACTTTTTCTTTAAAGCAAATTGGTCATCCAAAAATATAGAACAAGCCAACCAGACTACATAAGATTAGTTGCTATTTTCATATATTTTTTTTATAAATAAACACACATCTTCTATAGATATATGTTTATTTTTTTAATTTTTTGTAATGACTTTTTGGGCCTAAAATTTTAATTACACGTAAAAACTAACAACGGTAATTATATTACGTAGTAGGTACGATTTTACCCTTTTTTTAATAAAAATATTTTGTACGGAGCGGCGACAAAACTTGTCCTCAAGTTAGCGATGTGACAATAAATGATAGTATTTACAGAACCTCTATAGATTAGATAGTAATCTATCGTTTACTATCACAGAAACTAGTTTAGCTACGTTATCTCTGTTACAACTTGACTCTTTAGATAACAATTCCATTTTTTATTCCTAAAAACTTACCGGTTGATAATGTTGCCAGTGTTTTGACAATATTTTGGGCTCTTACACACCACGTTTTTTTCAGGCGCTGTCGAGACGCGTCTCACGCAACTATAACGCGCTGCAAACGCGATGTTATCGCAACCAATTTACCTATTCACACGTTCATAAAATTGTATTATGCAGACGACGACTTTTTCGCGAGTTGTCGACGCGCTCGTAGCGCGGAGTTACATCGATACAGACGCGCTGGCACAGCGCGTCTTTTTAGCTGCAAACACATACATACAGCGCATTTTAATCCAAGGAGAGTTGCTCACGCGCGTCTGTAGCGCGTTTCTCGTGAGTTTGCAGCGATGCAATCGCAAGTAATCTGCCTATTACAAGTTTAGCAGCGCCGGCAACGCGTGATCGCGAAACGCGCGTCGACGTTGCCTGAAAAAAACGTGGTGTGTTTGAGTTCTTATTCTTAACATAACATCACGCGTATTTTTTACCAGATTAGTACCCCCTTTCCGACTAACCTTGCATACGCATCTCTCTTCGGTTTTCCCTCAAGGACGAAACCTCATCCGGTTATGATTCACTCGTTAAACGTCATAAACTCAAAGGGGGCGCGTTCGTGATCTTGACTGTTCCTCACACCTATAATCTCTACACGACGAACGGAGTCATTGCATGGAATTTTGATAAGGCCGCAAGGGAAAATGGCAGTGAAAATTATATGATGTCACCCCTTTTTGAAGATATGAATATTTTAGAAGCAAGCGGAGTATTAGGACGTGGTTTTCTGTGGATGATATATAGATGCCGGTCGGACATTATAGAAAATGTCTAAGCAGCTGAAAACATAGAATTAGGACCCTGTCTGAATGAACGGTTCGGCCTTGGTTCGGTTGTGATTTCAAAAGCTGTCGAATTGTTTGACACAAAACCAATCATTTTGAAAGTTTTCGAAAACAAAAACTGACTGACGGTTGTGGTTCGATTGCGTTTGGCAACAATTTATTTTAGGAGAATTGGGCCCCTGGCCATTATTGTTCCACTGTTGGAAACGGGCCTTTTCTCAGAATGTGACGGGTTTAGGCGTTAGTCCACCACGCTGGCCTAGTGCGATTTGAGGGACTACACACACCATCGATAACTTCATGGACCCCTCTCAGGTGTGCAGGTTTCCTCACGATATTTTCCTTCACCGTTAACGCAAGTGATAATCAAATTCTGATCCTTTCGGTTTAGTACACCCTTTTCGACTAACATTGTTTAAACCACTCAGCTAAAGGTGTTTTATCATCATCAACTCTCAAGGATACAGTGCAGAACATGGGGCCTCCTAAAAATCGCCACAATGATCAGATGTGATGATAGGAACAGAGTGTTCCCTGTCTGGGACGCGCTAGAATATAAAACTTCCTCACCGCACGCTGGTAATAGACGCGTGTTGTAAGATTATACACAACACGCTTGGTGGTAGGATCTATGTATACGGTCCGCTAGCTACTACCCTCACACTGAAGTCCGGCGCCAAGCAGTTTACTGTGTTCCGTCGTGTATATGTGAGAGACAGAGGGGTATAGGAGAATCCCTCTATATCTCTGTTAGGCTGCGTTCACACATGCGCGATTTTTTTCGGCGCGAATGCTCGCCTGCCTCGCGTACGAGTCGCTCCCTCCTCAGAAACTTTGGAATTTAATAGTTAGGCCCTCAACGTACATTTTTTATCGATGTTAAGTACACGCGCCCGCTCAGCGCCTGAATAGCTATTGCGTAGTACACGCGTCGCAATCGTGCAGCGTCCACGCCGCCTCCACCCTCCCGGCTAGGATGGCAAATGCAATTTGAGATGTATTGATATGTCATAAGACTCAAATTATATACAACAAATTTCAAAGCGAGTTAGACGCGGGCGATGATGCGTGTGGCGTGCGCTTAGCGGGCGCGTGACGTCTGAACGTGCCCTTACTTGGATTCGTTTGCTCCATCTTAGACCCTGTCTGCGCTTAACACCAGGTGCGATAGGTCAAAAGAATATTACCAAAATCTCCACGGTTGACTGGCCGTGTCTAGGTTTAACGCATTGCGCTGCTCGGAGAATGTATTACATGAATTGGCGTCGAGGTCGTCAAATATTGAAGGAAATAACAAAGCTATTAAGAACACGTTTTGACTGTACATATTAGGTGCAAATAATATAAATATTTTTATGGGTAGATAAATAACCAGACTGCTTTTTAACCGACTTCAAAAAGAAGGAGGTTCTCAATTCGTCTGAATGTTCTTTTTTAGGGTTCCGTACCCAAAGGGTAAAACGGGACCCTATCATTAAGGCTCCGCTGTCCGTCTGTCCGTCCGTCCTTCTGTCTGTCCGTCTGTCATCAGGCTGTATCTCATGAACCGTGATAGTTAGACAGTTGAAATTTTCACAGATGATGTATTTCTGTTGACGCTATAACAACAAATACTAAAAAACAAAATAAAGTAAATATTTAAGGGGGCTCCCATACAACAAACGTGACTTTTTTACTCGTTTTTGCTCGATATTGATAATGGCAGGTATGGCTTGAAATATTCACAGAATATTTAGTTATATATTCACTTTAAAAATAAGTAATTAAATTAAAATAAAACAAATATTTAAGGGGGGCTCCCATACAACAGACATGATTTTTTGCCGTTTTTATAGATAATTGTAAGGAACCCTTCGTGCGCGAGTCCGACTCGCACTTGGCCGGTTTTTTTGTATGTTTTTTACGCGATATCTCCGCCAATTATAAATGGAATTTGATGATGAGGCCATACTTCAAAGGCGGTCCCTTATAAAGGACGATGGGCAAAATTGTATGAGACCTGTCCCCACCCCTTCCAACAGATTTTTTTGATGTGTCAGTAGTTCCATAAGGATCTATGAAAAGACTAGCAACCAGTTTTAACTTCAAAATCGATGGGGTTTGGTATATACAGGGTGGTAAAGGAGGACCGGAAAAATTGGTCAACATAACCAATAACAACAACACATATGTCATTTGATAGGTATTGCAATATACTGCAATAATAACTATGGCGGCTCATTTCAAATCGCTGTGTGAAAAAAGTTATGGCGATGTTTTGTAGGTTAGGTTATGTTAGGTCAGGTTAGGTAGTTTTTTTCTTGTATAGTGTTATGTAATAAAAAACAATCAGATTGAGTAAACAGTGTTATAATTATGTACCGTCATCCACAATCACATTGTAAATTGTCTGCAGAACCCCTGAAAGGACGATGCCTACCAAATCCTAAATACCACAATAGGAACCAATAACAACCACACATATGTCATTAGATAGGTATTTTAATATACTGCCGTAACTACTATAGCGGCTCATTTCAAATCGCTGTATGAAAAAAGTTAGGGCGTTTTTTCGTAGGTTAGGTTAGGTGTTTTTTTTTTCTTATAAATTGTTCGGTAATAGCAAAAAATGCTAGCAGAGTGAGTAAACAGTGTTATAATTATATGTCGTCATTCAAAATCACATCTAATAAATAGGTGATATGTGAAATTACCTAACCTGACGTAACCTAACCTAACCTATGAAACATCGCCATAACTTTTTTCACACAGTGATTTTAAATGAGCCACGATAGCAATTATTGCAGTATACTGCAATACCTATCTAATGACATATGTGTGGGTGTTATTGGTTCCTAGTGTAGTATTTAGGATTTGGTAGGCATCGTCTTTCAGGGGTTATGCAGACAATTTATTAATGTAATTGTGGAGGACGATATGACCTTTCACGTGAGTGGCAACAACAACTGTAAAAAGTTTCAACTCAATCGGATGAACCGTGTGAATTTTTAGTAACAATTATCCGATACGACTCGAGCGCCACCTATTGTACGTTGATGGTACTATGTCAGAAACTGTCACGTAAGTGGCAACAACAACTGTACTTAGTTTCAACTCAATCGAATGAACCATGCGAATTTTTAGTAACAATTATCCGATACGAATCGCGCGCCACCTATTGCACGTTGATGGTACTATGTCAGAAACTCTCGCGCAAGTGCTAACAATAACGGTACTTAGTTTCAACTCAATCGGATGAACCATGCGAATTTTTATTTACAATTATTCGATATGACTCGCGCGCCACCTATTGTTCGTTGATGGTACTATGTCAGAAACTTTCGCGTGAGTGCCAACAACAACTGTACAAAGTTTCAACTCAATCGGATGTACGATGCGAATATTCATTTAAACAAAATAATAATAATAAAAATGCGTTTTTCCCGGAATATCCCGCACGTTTGAGGAATGTCGCCATAGGAAAAGTTTATCACCCTACTAAGATGTTTCAACTGAGATACATTTCAGATCTGTTGGGGGGTGGGGACGTTTTGTCCCATTGTCCTTTATCGAAACTGATATATTTCAAAAAAAAAAAAAATTACTTGACGTTTTGGTTTGTTCCCTTCAGCAAAAATTTTGATGAGGACTTTCATCTGTTTTAACCTGTTTTAACTGTCGTCACAGAAACATTAGCCAAGAACAAGAAGATTTTATGTATTTGTAAGGAGCCGTCATGATAATTTAACATTCATACCTATTCTTAAAGAAAACTACCTAGTTGCTTTAGTTTACGCAACCATGTCATTTAGATTTGTGGTCTTAAAACGTGTAATGTATAGCACTAAAACGTATTTAATAAAAAACTTTAAATAAAAGTAAAAACCGACTTCAAAAAAAAAAAACGAAAAAAAAGAGTGAAATAATATCAGTTTCAGGGGCCTGATTCTCCTAAAATAAATTGTTGCCAAACGCAATCGAACCACAACCGTCAGTCAGTTTTTGTTTTCGAAAACTTTCAAAACGATTGATTTTGTTTTTTGTGTCAAACAATTCGACAGCTTTTGGAATTGAGAACTGTCTGAATGAACGGTTCGGCCTTGGTTCGGTTGTGATTTATCAAGATTTATTTAAGGAGAATTAGGCTCCAGAAGTCGGTGCAATTCTACACTGAAACAAATAAAAGCCACCGACTTCTGAAACTGTAGGTACATACTCGTATTAGGTGCAAATAAAATAAATATTTTTATATATAGATAAATAACCAGACTGATTTTTGGTGTAGTGGTCGCAAGCGCAACTGCTGAGCGTAATATCCTAGGTTCCATCGAAGTGTTATTGGGTTTTTCCGTGTGGAATTTCTTAGTAGCAGCCCGGACTCTGGATTTATGTCAGGTTGATTGCAATAGGGGAGCTCCGTATTACATGGTACGTAAACGTTTGTGTACGGTATTGTTTATGCCACTAAAAATAGAAAAATCTTTACAAAAAAGTAAAAACCGACTTCAAAAAAAACTATAAAGAGTAAAATAATTACCATAATATTATAATACTAAACAGTTTCTGAAACTCGGTGCAATTTAACACTGAACCAAATTGAAGGCACCGACTTCTGAAACTGTTAGTTTTATAATGTGGTAATTATTTTACTCTTTTTAGTTTTTTTTTTTTGAAGTCGGTTTTTACTTTTTTTTAAAGTTATTTTATTTTTATATTTTTAGTGGCATAAACATGCAATTACAGCAATCCCGGCTAATTTGCTGTTATCCATTGTAGAGTTCCATTGTCAATCTCCGAGGGTCTTCATCAGATCTTCATCAAATTTAAATAGGACCACCTCGGGAGAATACTCTTTCAAACAAAAAGAATTTTGCAAATCCGTCTATACAGGGTGTAAACGAATTCGTGTAGTCCTTCAAACCGCGTGACCTACTGGTGACACAGATTAAACCTAAACGGGTATTTCTGAAAATAAGGACTTAAAAAAAAAAAAAAAAAATGGGTTTTGTATTCCTGAGTCGTTTTAGAGCCCCGAGTTAACTGACTGCAAAGAGCGATATCGCGTTAGTCGTGCCCGCCAGCTGTATCGCCGTGCTTTCATTCATTTATGCGTGGCATCGAAATGTTCACTATAATAAGATATTTTTTTGCAAAAAAATATCAATTCTTATTTTTTTACTGAATCCTTATTAGGTGATTTAGAAACGATCAGTTAAAACATGAAAAAAAAAGAATTTTATTTTTTATTTTTAATCAAGCTAAATCCCGTGCGGGGTCAATATACACCAGTAGTAGTAGATCATGTGGTTTTATGGAATTACACGAATTCGTTTACACCCTGTATATGCCGGGGTTATCCAAATTGGGAACTTCCTCCTTTTTGAAGTCGGTTAAAAAGTGTTTTACTAAAATATCTCTAGTAATCTTGGGCCACTGTAATGTTTACATAATGCATTTTTTGGGGTCAGTGGAACTCTTAATCTGAATTAATGCCCTATTCATTCATTGTTCTGCGTCCTGTGTTGATGTAAAACTATGTTCAACATTGCGGGAAAAGGAATGTTGTAGAAATGTTTATAATTAAGGGTAAATTATTTTTTAAATCGTAATAATTATAAATAGTTAGGGTTGGGTATTAAAATTCTTTCATTTAATTTTCAACTCGTATTTATTAAAATTCGTGGATAAATATTTTGTATGGAGAGGAGACAAAACGCATTCCTACTTAACCCTGAATAGGATAACGGGCATAATTGCCAACAATTTTTTTGAAAGATACCGCGTTTTTTTTTCATTATTTCCATAATCTTTATTTTTTATGAAATATGCCAAATTGTTTGTTATTAACTTTTCTTAAAACATTATGCCTGATTAAGGGTTAAATGGCCCCTTTAGTTAAAAAATACGAAAATACAGGGTGGGTAAAAATCGTGGATCAAACGAAACAGGGCGATAGTTGAGGTTATTTGCAGCATTTTTGGTAGCACTTTTTTTTCAGTAAGTTTTTAAAATTACAAATATGTTTCGTGAGACATAAAAGATATTGAAAAAAGTGCCAATAATCATAAATCATGACACTCACTGTCATAAAAGCACTTTCAAGCAACTAAACAGCATTTATTGTTTTAAAATAGGTACTCATTTTACTCTAATTGCCTGTTTATTACAATTTTTTATATTTTCTTAAAAACACTCAAATTGTCATAAATTTTAAGGAGATCAAGTTAGGGCTCTGCCACACGGATATTTATCACTGCAAATAACCCCAACTATCGCCTTGTTTCGTTTGATCCACGATTTTTGACCCACCTGTATAACGACTTTTACTCAACTTGATCGAGACGAAACATTACAGAATGACAATAAATATTATGACACTAAAAGCACTCGATTAAACAATTATAAATATGTATACGTTGTCTACTTATAGTTGCCACTTAAATCGACAGATGGCGCTTTCTATAGCCCTTCAACAGCCGTTTTATAATTTATCGAAATTATGTATCTGCGTGTGCGTGGGTTTCCTCAAGGTATTTTCTGTCATGGACTTGATGTAGAGGAGGATTAAAGTATCTAAATTATAACAAACAAAAATAATAATCGACCAACATCTGATGAGGCTCTCGTTGGGCGGCTGGATCAAGGGCCTTATACAGAAAGCGGTACTTCTGGACAGAGTGCGTATTGTTGAGAAGTTCCTCTCTCTGAGGCCCTGATCACAGGTAGCTTGGACCCTATTCCCGATAGTGGGCTACTATTTTTTATATTTTTAAATGTTTTTATTTTTACATTTAATTATTTTAAAATTTAATGAAATATGTACCTATAAATGAAAAATAAACCTTAGTTTTATACGGTAAACGTTTAAAACGACTTGGCGAAGGTTGTGGGGAGCCATTGTATGCAACCGATTTTTAGGAAATTCTCTATGGGTAGACTGTTGACCGTTGTCCAACGGTGGACTACTCCGGAATGAAGCCAGGTCTCAGCGATTATAATTCGAAAATTAAATTGATTTAGACCTGATTCTACGTATTTTTTTTTAAATATAAAAGTCTATTTTGAATAAATGAGTATGAAAGTTCTGAAGAAAGTTTTTTTTATTCCTTTTTTTTGCTTCAAATCACTTTATTTTAGCTTTTATAGTAACATACAGTTACAGCAGTAGCTGTCGTTTCTTAAAAAACACTTACGCTCGACAAACAAACTTTAACACTGACGAACGGGCCGGGCAGACAGTATCAATCTAAGATTAAATGATTATATCACTGCGACCACAAAATTAGGTCGCAAGTGCAAGTAGCCGCGACGCGACCATGTCTTGCATTATTTTATGTATATATGCATTTTTTAAATATTTTATTTGTTTTCTTTTTAATAAAACGGACGTGAAAAATATTAGCTTCCTTTTGTTTAACTTCCTTTTTCAATTACTTGAAAGGCATAAAAACATTTAACAACTCACAGCTATAAGGTCAGTCAGCATGTTTCATGAGTTATTAAATTACTTTCATATAAATTGTGACATATTTTTTTACTGGTTTTAATTGTATGTTTCGCCAAAAAATATTTTTTATTTGATTTTATTTTTTAATTTATTTTTAATTTGTTTATTTGTTTTTAAAACGTTGAAAAATTTTTTTTTTCTATTTTTACTTTGTTTAGGTATACCTATAGTAAAAAATTCTTTACTCTCTTACTGCTGATTACTTTGATTTATTTTAAAAGAACGCACTGCTATTTTACGCAATCCTGTTTTCTCGTTTCAGAGTTTCAGTAAGCTAACCACAGTATTAAAACATTAAACATCGTGCTAACATGAGTATAAATTGAAGGTTTTACCTACCATAGCCACAAATTGGGTCGCAATGATTCGCTATAAATTCGCTGTAGGTACAATAAAGAGCCGTTGATGTTTCGGCGTTAACGTTTAGCAGATTGTTGTATTAATGTCTGTTCATATTAATTTAATTGTAACGATATTTCGTGATTTGGATAACAATAATGAAATAAACGAATGCTAGGTTTACAAAAGAAAAGAAATTGGTTGAAAAAAAAAGTTAGTAATAATAAAACATTTATTTAAAATTAAATGTAAGTACTAGTTAAATAATAAATAAATATATACAGAATGTAAACGAATTCGTGTAATTCCTTCAAACCACGTGATCTACTGGTGACACAGATTAACCCGAAAAGGGAATTTATGAAAATCAAACAAAAAAAATTCAAAAATAAATCTTGGTTTTCTATTTCTGAGTCATTTTAGAGCCTTGAGTTATCTGACTGCAAAGAATGATATTGCATTAGTCGTGCCAGCCGTGTCGCCGTGCTTTCATTCATTTATGCGTGGCATCGAAATGTTGACTCAAACAAAATATTTTGTTAGCAAAAAAATGTAAGTATTTTTATTTTTTTATTGAATCCTTATTAGGCGGTTTAAATACGATCGATAACAAAGCCGCATGAAAAAAAAGTTTTTTTATTTTTTTAATCTATCTCATCATATGGTTTTAAACTCTCAATCACCGTAATTATAGACACAATAGATAAGACAATTAAGTGTCGTCCTGGGACGACGGGCAATACGCAACCGGTTAAGGAATTACACGAATTCGTTTACACCCTGTAGAAGGCCAGGGCGGCATACAACACTATTATAAGTATTGCAGTTATTTTGATCAATCGACCAATGCTTTAAGTTTCCATGTTTTTTTATGTTTTTGTTTTATTAATAAGTTACTTAAATAAAAAATATTTTTTTAGTAATCACTTAAGTAATAACGAAAATAAAATATTACTGTTCTGTCATCAGAACTACCTACATGAGTTTGCAACATTTCAGCCCTTTTGTATAATAGATTTCTAGAAGATCGACAACAAAGCAAGCTAAATAAAAGCTTTTAATTATAATCAGCAGGTACCTGGACCATGTCGCTAAAAGCTAACGATGAATAAGCTCCATTGGCAGTACCTACTTATATCTCAACCTGACTCATACGATATTTACGTGGTCAGTCAAGTAGGACTAGCAGATTCGCTTTATCACGATAGATTTTATTTTTCCAAGAATTACAACGAAAAACTAAAAAAATAATAAAAAAACGTTTTTTTATGATTTTTTGTAATTCTTGAAAATGATGAAAAGTTAACTCTCTTACTTTAAACGTCACGTTTGGACTTAAATAAAGAAATAACAATTAGGTTATCGTAAAAAGGAGACATTCCTAAATGTTTAAATATAATATCATAAGTATTATGTTTACAATGTAAACTAAGTACTTTATGCAAACGTCTAAAAGTAGACTCATTGTTAAATGATAGACGCCATTTTTATAAATCCATTACATTCATAAAAGCCGTCAATCAAGTTCAATGTACAGGGAGTTAATAGTTAAAAATTGTTAATAAAACAACAGGCTACCAACGTGCGATGCGATTACGTCACTCGACAGTCAGCACCTGCTTCCAACTACTAATCAAGCGCGCACTCACTTTTCTTAAGATCGCTTAGCATTCAAAATTTTAAGAATGAGTGACAACAGTTTTTTTTTTTAAATAATTAAGGAAAAAAAACTTTTATTATTATTTTTGGTAAGTACTTTTTTATGAAACAGAAAAATAATAAAAAAAAAAAAACAAAAAAAGTTGGCCTCTTAATTTTAAAAAACCTCGTCATAATCATGCACTGTTTATTAAGTACCTGTAAGTATGTTATTTAATTTTTCACGATATTGTTTATTATTTTTTTAGGCTTAAAAATTACCGTGTTATTTTTTTAATTCAATATAAACGCAGTAAAAAAAAGGAAAATAATCACAATGATATCTCCTTTTTTGTCTCCTGCCATGAGAGATACACACAGATATTTCCTTGTTCACATTTTCTCCCAAAATGGAATTTCCGGAGCAGTCAACCGTAATAATATGTATAATGACGTGATCAACCGAACATTAAAAAACAAACTTTCCTCAGTTTCGTTAAACTACAAAAAACAATAAAACCTTGATAACGCTCAAGAAAAAAATTCTTAATCGAAATAATGTTGACTTAAAACAGATAGTTAATCAAAATAAAAACAATGGACCGGTTCAGAAATTAAAATGAAGTTATTAGTACTTATTACGTATAATGCGGAGTACCGCCATCTTGTTTTAATGTCATACGCATAATCTTGTTAGCCATTGAGTAGGAAATTCGATGTTTTTTTTTCAAAACTGTTTGAAGAATATTAGAATAAATATTTAATGCAGAAAACAAAAAAAAATAAAAAATACCTACATGTTCTAAAATGCAGTTCAGGAATAATAAAAACAAATAATAGGCAATATAATTTAACAACGAATTGAGCTCCTTTAAAAACAAGACGAGACCAACGAGACGGTCGAGAGTTAGCGTCGATAAGCAAAGCTGTTCTCATAGAAACGTCCGTCATGCTCAACATTTTCATATGTTCGCGTTACATCGACGGCTGGCGTTCCTTCTATATCTAATGAACGTCTTGTTTGCACGGCAATGGACTTTATCAGCGCTAGTCCGCAATTGCTGAGTGTGTTACTGGCTGGTTATGAATAAACGGGTGCGGGCCGGCCCCTTGCTTCGATTGAGTCACGAACGAACGCCGCACTGTTTCCTACCACTGCATTATTTTACGATAATTCCGTTCGTGCCGTGTTCATTGTTAACGATATACATTGCTTTGTCGTTACAAGTTTTTGTTTGGCCGCCGGCTCGCAAGAGGTAATGTACTGTGAATATAATAGCGCTTTCGTTTAAATAAAGGTGGTTATTAGTGCGGCGGGTCTGAGTTGACACGTCGTCTTCGTGGACTCGACGGTCGAGTTATTTTTTTTTTGTAGCTTGTAGGAGATATGAAAAATACGTTTTATTATGACGTAATACAAGTTTTTGATGACAGGTGGGGGTTTTTAAAAAGCGAATGCGGAATAGACAATGGGTATTTTGAATTTAGAACAGTATATGCGTGAGTGCATGGCACAAACAAAGATTTAAATCTTTGCTGGCCCATAAATACGTTATTTATCGACTAACTGTGTTGGTTTGTTTTAATAAATTAATTGTGGTCGTTCAATATTGAAACGTAGTATCAGCAATTGATACGGACAGTCGTTACTCCGCTTTAATATTGTGAATTTGCAAATTGTGTAACTGCGGGCCGTTTTATTACTTATTGAGGTTATGAACAAATTGTTACAAAGAATAATAGAGCAGTGTCTTTGAAGAAATGACTGCACAAATAAACGCACGTAATCGCTAGCGACAACATGGCGGATGTTAGGACCAAATCCAGTTTCTTTGGTCTTTCAAAGATTGACGCAGATGCATATATTTTCTGAATTTAAATTTTTTTTGAATTTAAATTAGAAAAAAATCATTACCTAAATAATATAATTCTGCGGTAAAATCAGTACTCTCCCTCGCTACAATCTCGTTATGCTGTATTTTTTCAATTGTATTCCTTAACTTACGAATAATATACAGATGAGGAATCAATTCAAAGAACTACTTATAGGAAAATGAAGACTTGAAATAATAATAATTGTAAAGAAACAAATTACGTTATGGAAAGGAAGCTATATTGTTTTCACGATATGAAGATTAAAATGACACATGTCAATAGGAGTTGCTAGACATGTGACTGTAGTCGATTCAACTATCGATAAAATTTGTAAAATTTCAGCGACAATTTGACAAATTATTGTAATGTGATTTTATGTACATTTCAAATACTTGTGATTTAAGTAATTAGGATTAAGTCAATTAGCATGCATATCTTCAACAACAGACGATTACGTGCTGATGTGATAATGAATCCAGCAGGTATGGGATGAGTGAAAATAAATGTTTATTTATCACCAATAATAAGCCCAGTAGCCGGGGTCGCGAAAAAGAGGTTTATCTTGCGAAAGGTTCGTCGGTCCTGAATTTTGGATGTGTTATGTTAGGTGTTTTTATGAAAAGCCCACAAACAGACACACAGACAGAGAGAGAAATAGACAGCCAAACAGAAAGACAGACATGGGCTTCAAACCTATAAAATACCTCTGATTTTGAGTCGGGAATGAAAAATAAGAATTTAATTTTCTACAAAATTGATGTGAATAATTTTTGGCATAAAACCCATAAGGAGTTATTTAATAAAAACTCATTTTTGGGTTCTTTAACCCAAGATGGCAGAGCGCGCCGAGGTCACTCAAGGTACAAAATTTGTAATTTTTATAAGAACACATCCATAACACGTATCCAAAATTTAGGACTGACCGACCTTTTGCAAGGCAACTGGGCTATAATGAGCCTTATTTTAATTATTCAATCAACTGAGCCTATCGTCTATAATTATTACCATAGTCAAAATATTCATTCTGTTAATATAAATTTATCGAAATTATTTTATCGATACGCACGTCTCTGGCAACTGGTACCATCTGACGCAAGTTTGAAAACGCGTCGGGGTTTTTTCAAAATCATTTATGTAATATATAATTATGGCGTTATACACATATAACTATATTGTTTCTATGTTTCTGATTTTAAAACAACCTTTTGGGTAACGCTTTACTAATATTTTAAATTGATTTAATACTTGTTGAATTAAATTGTCATACACAAGCGCCATTACAATTTATTTTCATGTCATGAACTGACATCTGCCAAATTAATCAAGTTACCGTGAAAGCAATATAGGTATTGCACAATGAATAATTCATGTTTCATTTATTTGCAGACATAATTTCTACGCAATTTAAACTATAATTACGTATTTTCCATAGTCAGGAAATGTCTGGAAACGAAAAAAAAAAGGTATTCAATTTTTTTTTAGAAAAACATTAATTTCTTTCGTAATAGACCCCGACTGTTCTGGAAATGCAAAATTAAAACAGGGAAAATGTTTGCAACAGGCGGACAAGAACTTTAAAAATGGAATAGTTTATTTTCTTATTTACGAAACACTGGCCACGTTCTTTAAAAGAAAACATAAAAATGTCAAAACTTTTTTTTATTTCGACACGATTTTGTCAAAGGCACGTGTTGAGGTTGAGACATCCTGTTAATTTTGTTTTAATAAAAAAAGTTATTGAGTTGTATTTTTTTTTTTATAAAGAGATTTATGATAAAAGGGATTGCCAATAGAATAACAAACACGTGACATAAGTGCTCGGTAATGGTAAGATGATGACCGGCTCACGCAACCCAAGACTGCGTGAAGCAAAATATGCGCAACGTTATAAAAAAAAAGTTTTTGCTCCATAAAATATATAATTTCGCAACGCAAGTACATACATGTACTTAGACTGAAAAATCTTCAAAAGATTCTTCCGATATCTGGAAGATTCGAATAAAATAATAAAAAAATATAAGAGTATGTATTAGTCAACTTATGACGCCGAAAATAATAAATTAATGCTTAAAAAATATTTATTGGAAAGAAAGTAGATCAGGATTAGTCAACAACAATATTTCGTAAAAAAAAACAATTTTTAATTTGGACAGCTTCTTATTATTAAATTATCCTTTTTGTCTTTAATATACATGGTGCGTAGGAAAATTTATTATTTCATACATTGAAATTGTATGTGACGTTTTCCAACGTTTCCCTTTGTAACCGTACATAGCGGTACCACCACTTAGCATTGGTGCATTGCGTTTGTCGCCAATTTTAATGGTTTTCGCTTACAATAAATTATATGAGTAATTTTATCATGCTCTATTATTTATTTATATTTTATAACATATTGTACCAAATTTATTTTCATTTGTGATTTGATTTCTACAGATTTTTAATTAAGGTATCGGACATAATTGTGATGCTATATAATATTTGTATTTTGTTAGGGTTATCAAACAAAATTATTCGAAATACAAAAAACAAAAAATAATTTGACGTTTGATTTGAGCGGGAAAAGGTTTTTTTTAAGACTAACTTCTTTAGTTAAATTGTAAATACGTCGGTAGAGCCAGTGATGTTATAATGATAATCATGGTTAAATACCAGGCTGCATTTTTTCTTTTTTTTCATATTCCGGGAGGAGTAACAATAAGTATTTATTACACAATTAATAAAACCGTGATGTCAAATCGTAGCTAGTAGCGATGGCCGAACTAAAATAGATGTTTTTTTTGTTCCTCTCAGCCTTGAACGCGGACGATCTAAATTTTAAATGGTTTTCGCTAATTACTAGCATGTAACGCTCTAAATACATTCAGTACATAAAACGTGAAATGTAAGATTCATTGCTTAAAATAAAAGAAAAAAATGTACAGGTGATTCATTAAAATGCGTCAGTGGTCAATAAATACAAAAATATTTATTTAAAATCATAATAATTATATTTATTTGAATTATTTCGTATATAGGTGATGAATGAACGAAATCATTCAAATATAATTTAAGTATGCATGATGAATAAACGAAATTCGAAAAGATTTCATGTATGCAATAATTTACTCTTTTTAAATTGAGTGCGTTTTGTATTTTTATGTGGTTTTTTAATGTTAATATGCTGTGACTAATTCCTCTACGATCCCGTAGCAGGTTTTATGAGATTTCTCACCACTGACCCATTTTAGAATGAATCATTCTATAAAATTATACAAGGTTAGTCAGAAAGGGGGTACTAATCCGAAAGGGTGTTAAAGTACACATAATAATGAATAACTTTTGTTCTACAACTTTTCCCAAAACTCAATAGTTTAAGAGAAACAGTTGTTCAAAAATCTCAAAAAAAATCTCTAAAATCTATCCATCCCCAGTTATGATCAGCTGTGTTTACATTTTAGGTCATATTTGGGGTCATAAATTAGAAGCACCATTTTCTGAATTTGCAACTAAAGCAGGGATGAAGAATTTTTGAAAAAACTAAAATAAAAATCATTTTATTTGGAAAAAAAAATATCGAATTTTGAAATTTTAACACTTGCTTTCAAACAGTCATCAGCGATACTATAGGTGGGCTTCGGATTAGTACCCCCTTTCCGACTAACCTTGTATACTTACGTCCAGTTGTTTTTTAGTTTTTTTTTTGCTTTTCCATCTCATTTATTATTTTAAACTCAACTTTCTTTACTTAAGTTGACTAAAAAACATGAAAAATTGTAAAATACAATTCAAGTATATTTTCCTAAGTGCGAAGTAGTAATCGGTAATCGCGCAAAACTGCACGTGATATAAAATACCCGCTTGATGACGCAATTTTACTGAAATATTTGGACTTTGATTCTCAATATTATCAAAATATTAATATTATTAACATTTAAATTGTCTATTCGCTGAGTTTAATAGGAATACTTGCAGTTCTGGTATTGGGAGGTGGAGCCACCCTTTGGTTTTGCCCCCACCCTGTTAGCGGAAAATTCAAGCTCACAGAAGAATGTTTCAGGTATTTCTAGTAAATATAGTTAATAATATCTGCATTTTAATGATTATTCTAAACGAAATAATCCTAATAATAGTGTACCTATACCTAGCAGGCCATTTTTTTAATGTTCTCTTTTTAAATGTTGTAACTTAATGTATGTAAAAATAGGAAGGATAAAAAAATATTCACACGATGATAATATAGCAAAAATAATCACGTAAGTATTGAGAGGCATTATCTGAATGACGCATTGTATGTTCCTAAGTATAAATTGTTGTACGTATGTAAGTGGAAATCAGATAGCTAAAAATATTGTAGACTCATTTCTTTCCGCAAAATCCAGTTTGTAAGCTGAAAAAAAAACCCAACAAAAAAACAACCGCATCAAAATGGCATTCTTAAAAATTTATATAAATGCCAAATAAACCACGTGCCATATAAATTGGAACGTTATTTCGAACTAGGTACATTTCGAAAGCATCCGAACGTTCGAACAAAGAGCACGCAACTTGAACGCGACAATTACAACGCGACCGGTTTACGTGATTGCGAGTGCGGCTCGCGCGCCGACCGCGCGCCCACATCCGCGAATCGGACGGTTTATAAAAACGTCACTCAACATACCGGCCGCAAACTTCTCTGCCGGCCCGAGCGCAACCCAGCCGGGCACGACACAGTCACAAACTTCCTCCCAGCAGCGCGCCTTCTCCGCCCTGTCTCCATAGTTAGGATCATTGGTGTCGAACAAGCAAGCCCTCTTCTTCACCTCGGAAATGATCAGACTGCTCTTAATCCCGTCGGCATCTTTAGTTCTGACCATGTCTAAAACTAATGAATATTTTGGTGCGCGCCGTGACGTTGCGCTAGTTTGTATCGCGTGCGGATCTTCTGTGCGGGCGCGAAGTATACGTGAGCGGTGTGCGCCTCTCAATGGCCGCGTGAAACTGGCGGGTTTGTGCGGACGGGCAGCGCGGCGCATCGGCCAACATGGCGGACAGACGGCGGGGAAACAAAATAGGTGTGAGCGGAACGCTATGAGGCCGTTTGCGATATCGCCTTCCTCGCGCTAATAAATAAATAAGATGCATACAACGTATCCTTACCGTTTTATACTACATCGAATGAAAACATCGGAGTTTATACGCAGTTTATTCGTTGAATATTTGGTGCAGAATTACATTGTAATAAATTAAATACCTAGATAACTAAGTTGGTAAATATGTAGATAGTTATGATACAAAATGTCGGGTGTACAATTGAGTTAGAAGTCAGTCCGCTTCGTTACGTAAGTTTGGCTCAGTGCGTATCTTTAGTAGTAGGTGGGTACCTATCGCGCGTTCAGTTTTTTATTATCTTTTATTATTCATTTGAGGTGTTTTGACGTAGGCAAACTAAGTTTTTGTGGTTTTATTTTCTGCTAAGTAAATTTAATTCGAAATGGTTTTAAAGATTTTCCTATTTGAATCAAATAGATTTTGATAATATTTTTTTTTTGTTGCAACTTGTTTTCACACACACAGGTTGATGTAAATTTTGCGTGCGTCATTCAAAATTAATATTAACTTATTAAGACCAAATATCGAAGGAATAGAAAAACTACAACGCACTTCAAATGCGTCGTAAAAATGTTATCAAAATCCTTTGTTCAATTAGAATACTCTGACAAAAATGTAGTTAACATTATTAATTTTAGTAAAGAAACAAGTATTTAGCTTATTATCAAATTAGTAGATAAACCTATAAACAAGACCGTGGAACGTCGAATTTAGGGACAATATTCTAGAATATTGTTACTGCGTCACATTCATTTAAATTTAGATTTGCAAACAGCTAACGTTATTAGAAATTATAATTGACTAGCTTTTGACCGCAGCTTCGCTTGCGTGAAATTTTGAACCCGTTAAGTGACGATCTTCCATAAAACTTTCATCCCCTATTTAACTCCCTTAGGGGTTGAATTTCCAAAAATCCTTCCTTATTCCTTGTCTACATTATAAAGGGAACCTCTGTGCAAAAGTTCAGCTTTCTAGGTCCAAGGGTTTGGGCTGGGCGTTGATGAGTCAGTCAATCAGTCAGTCAGTCAGGACTTTTCTTTTTATTTATATATATTTTGGTAATTTTACAAACGGTGCATTAATTACTGTATCTTAGTATATTAAAATACTGTTTAGTGCATAAATATAGGTAATTATACTTTACAAAATCTTCGTTGGTCTAATGGTTGCAAGCGCGATTGCTGAGCATGAGGTCCTGGGTTCAATCCCCAGGTCGGGGAGTGTTATTGGGATTTTCCGTGTGGAATTTCTCGGTAGCAGCCCGGAGTCTGGTTTTGCACTCGGTTGATGGCAATAGACTTGCCTCCTATTACATGGGACTTTAACAAAACGGCTAAATGAGGGTGTACTATACACCTCTGCCCACCCCTTCGGGGAATACAGGAGTAACGAAATTTCACAAAAACAGAAAAAAAAAATACTCCCTTTTTGGTGGTTTTTAGTTACCGTCTAATAAATAATATTTACTTATTTAAGAATAACCTCGTGAATATACCAGATTTGCTCAAGAGTCATTTAAGTTTGTGTAGAAGTAGGTACCTAGTACCTACTAATAAAATACTTTTTTTATTTTTACTCGGCTAACAAGTCAAAACGCAAAATTAATGCGTATTTTTTTATACGCATCCGCTCATCACATTAATGCGTTTTTTTTTACACGCATCCGCTCATTTCTCGACCTAACCCTCACCGATGAACTCATACTGAGTTCATCTCGTACTTTTTCTATAAGTTTTTTACTTATAGAAAAAGTATGATCGGCAATTTCAAAATAAAGTTTTTTTTTATAAATTGCATTTTTTATTGTATTTTGATGATATACTTACTAGTATTTTATTTTAATTTATATCTATCTTATGATTTTATAATCTTCTGAGAAATTTTCTTGTTTTTTTGTACCTATTTAGATGCTTTCCTTTTTACCCAAAGGTTGTAGAGACTAGTAGAGAATGCCTTACGGCATTATGTCCGCCTTATGTACCTACTACCATAGTGCATAGAAGTACTTATAAATAAATAAATATAGGTACCTACCTATTTAACATCGACATTACCCAAGTGCCGAGTAAACACAAAAAAACAGGATGTAGTCGAGATTTTTTTCTTAAAATTTTCCATATTTTATTAATAAAAAATAAAAACAGTGCATAATTTTAATTAAAAACATATTTTTCAAACAGTTCCAACAAACAAAAAAACATTAAGTTCTATATTTAAAAACAATTGCAACCACGTAGACGTAACGTAAACAAGATAATTATAATATGAATTCATCGCAGCGCACTGCGCATTATATGACAAGTAACCAATAAATAAATACACTTTTTCGCATTACAGGTGTTAATAACGACCTAAATAAATGGTAAAACACGAACGTCTAATAGAGATTTATACAAGGTGTCCCAAAAAATAGTGTCAAGCGGAAGTCCAGAGCTAGAGCATGCTTAGAGCTACCCGAATCGTATGTTCCGCGTTTTTTTGTGGTTTTCGAGTTATAATTTTGTCGTGTATTTTAACTAACGTAAGGCAACATGCTCCATTTTATAGAATGCTTTCCAGCTACAATGGTATGAGCCAGCGGTTTGACATTTTCTCCAGTGCCTTAGCCACAGTCAAAACTTCGATGAAGTGTTTTGACTTCTGAGTCTTTCCTATTAATTAGAAACCTTAAGTAAATCAATAAACTATAATTAACCTCATCTACATAAAAATGCATGCTGTGTGTGCATTTTAGGGCATGCAGTCCAATGTGTCGTTTTAAGTTTAAAATTTTAATTAAGTGATTATTGTAGTCCGATTTGTGAAAAATTTAATTTAAAAAAACTGACTTTTGATCATAGTGTCATGAATAGTTGAGACACATGTGTTTTTTTTTTAATTCGTTACTCTACATAATCATTTAATTAAGAAAAAAAAACTATTCTCTCACTATGACCAAAAATGTTTCAGTTAGAGTTTGGTTAAAACATAAAAAAGAAATCATAACTCAAAATCTACAAAAAATCGTGGAACACAGATGGGGGTGCTTCGGGTACCTCCAAGGGAGCTCTACCTCTAGACTTCCGCTTGAAACTACTTATTGGGAACCTCGTATATCCATTTCAAAAATATCAACTGTAAAAATTATGTAGAGTAGATTTATTCTCAATTTTAAATAATTACGGCAGGTGTGGCATGCAGGGTACACAAGAGTTTTGTCGACGAAAGAACCGACAAAATGACATAGTGCGTTGGGGCAAATCCGAATATGGGGTAAATTCGGCCAAATGGATTTACTTATGATTATTTACGGTTTACTCACGTGCATTTTTCGGGATTGCCCGACTAGTTTCGGACCCAAACAAACGGACAAAAAAGTTCGTCTCGCGACCTCGCCGCGTGTTCAGCTCATGATTAAGGGCTCCGTTTGGGTCCGAAACTAGTCGGGCAATCCCGAAAAATGCACGTGAGTAAACCGTAAATAATCATAAATATGAATGTGTCTCACGAAAGTTATAATACAAAAATGGATTTACCGTACAATGTGATGATATTTTTAATTGTTAGCGAGAATAATTTTTAATTTTAATTTATTTAATTTAATTTTTCTGCCCCTCACTTCAGTCCGCGTCGTAATCGTAATATTTTGATGACACATTCTGCGGCAAATTCATTTGAACGAATTTAACCCAAATCTGGAATTGCCCCAACAAATACACCATTTCATTTTCTCTACTTTTCAGTTCACAAAATCCTTGTCTATGGTGGTCAAGCTACGCCTGCTGATGTGGTGTTTAATTTTTAGCACCATATATAATGACAAATACGTCAGTAGTTTGACGAAAAAGTCCCAGAACCAATTTTTGTTCCCGTAATAATAATACGCAATCTTCAAATGCCTTCAAATACTGGTAGAATTTTTTTATTTATAAAAACATAAAAAAACATAAAAATATAAAAAACCACCGGCATCGGGAACAGGGTCCAAACCGACGGTGGTCAGGGCTCCAGAGCGAGGAACTTCCTAACGATACGCGCCGTGTTCAGAAGTACCGCTTTCTGAATCAAACCCTTGATCCAGCTGCCTAACGAGAGCCTCATCAGATATTATATATATATATATGGCTATTAAACCATTGGCTGTAACGACTATCGGCACAATGACTGCTGAGTCAATCTCCCACATGTCAACAACCTCGTAACCTCGTGTACCAAATCAAGATATTTGATTTTAAGTAAAATGAATAAACGGAATAATAATACTCTACTATTAACTCTACTAGCTAAATACGGGTACTACACTAACATCATGACTACCTGCAACAATAGCACTAAGGGCGACCCCTAGTGGGACGAACACCTCGGCTTAGAGCGTTGCTAGCGGGGGCTTGGGAGGGGGGAGACAGCTTGATGAGGGCTGAATTATCGGTGTGACTGCGGAGTCTGAAGAGACGACCGGCTCTACGACGGGAGAGCTTGTTGGATCGTGAACAGCGGGCGGTGAGACGTCGCGACGGGCCTCGTCGGCGAGGACGGTACCCCAAAAAAACTAAAAAATAGAACCCTAAAAAATGTTATATGATTTTTCAAATCAATAATTTGTAACTATAAATAAAGTCCAATAAATAATTCGTGATTTTTAATCATTTATTTTAATTATTCCGGGATTTTAGAGGAGGTATTACCACTATGTTACTTCCTTCCTCGAAGTTTAGGTAAGTATACTCTACCTATTCCGACCTCTGGTCACAGTAGACGTATAAGCTAAAGCAGTACCTAACTTACTATAATCTCATGAATTGAAACACTCACACAGACACGCTCTGTATACTGAGTAGTTTTTTGTTTTTGTATGGAACTGTATCCCGAAAATACCTTATTTGTCTTGTTGCAGTGCGTGTCTGTGTGAGTGTGTCAAATCGGACGATTGTAGGTAGTTGAAGTACTGCTTTAGCTTATATGTCTACTGTGCTCTGGTGATAAGAGTTAGGACGGTTATGATCCTAATTAGCCAATCAGGATGATTCCACCATTCCTGGCTCGCTTAAGTTGCTTTTAAATTTAGAAGACTAAATTCAGCCAAGTGTAATAAGCGCTTTACTTTTCATTCCAGAAAACAGTAACTTTTTAAGCGGGCGGAACCGCGGGCACAACTAGTGCGCATTTACTTATTATTAGCTCGTAAGCGTCAAAAAATAAACATGGGTGTCGAAAAGTACGAAAAACATAGCGTATTTATAAAGAACTAAAAGTTTATACACGGTGTTAACGAATTCGTGTAATTCCTTCAAACCACATGATCTACTCGCAGGGATTTAGATTGATTAAAAAAAAAACTTTTTTTTTGCCATATTTTTTTTATGTCATAGAAAATTTCGATGCCATGCATAAATTAATGAAGGCACGGCGACACAGCTGACGGGCACGACTAGCGTGATATCGCTCCACGTAGTCAGTTAACTCGAGACACTAAAATTACTCAGATACAGATTACGCAGTTTGAAGGAATTACACGAATTCGTTTACACCCTGTATACTTAAATCTACCGATTTTCAACTTTGTTGGATTTCAAAATAACTCACCGGAGATCCCCAATTGCTTTCTTGAGCTTGAACGAATCCGGGGAAATCCCGACTACAGAGCTGTTAGGAGCTTTGCTCACCACATACTTGATAATAACTTTATACACCGTGGGTAGGCAGGTTAAGTGGAGACGGATTAGAATACAATTCCCCTTAGTCGCCGGGAAAGCGAGTCGATAGAGGCTACGAACCGGGGCCTACTCCCTAAGTCCGTCAACGAAGTTAGTCGCACGTCCGAAAGTAGCCCGAAACGTAGAAGTGAATAAAACATGTGTCAAGTTCAACTTTTCGGATGGGCAAAAACACATCTGTAGTACTGTCAAATCGTGTTGTCATTCATTCTTAGTTCGGGCCCCGAAATAATCGAATTATTCCACTTTGCCCCACCAGCCGCCCCACTGGTGGGGCAAAGTGGAATAATTCTAATTTTGGAGTGGAATTTGCCCCACCAAATTTAATTAGTGGGGCAGGCTCTAGTAGGTACAAAATGTATGCCCAGTAGGGTAACTCACGTAATTTCATGACGCGCCGATCAAATTGCAGTGATGTTGCAGTTAAGTTCACACGAGCGTATCTGACAGCGATCACCTAATAAGAGAATACGAAAAGCGTCGTTTTAATCGAAACTTAACTGCAACTACACTGCAACTGAACTTCTTTAGTTAGGTGAATTAGGCCCTAGAGGGCCTTCGCGCAATAAAGCAGCTAAAGCGTTTCACGATCGGACCTTTTTTTTTCTATTGGACTGCTGTAATTTGTCTGTCCTTGGGGACCGTTTCTCCGTAACCGGGTAATTATTTTTGTGACCTGAAGGGTCTCCAGCCAATGGTGGGGAAGTAAAATACTTAACCTAAGCTATCTACTTGTACTACACTAACATCATGACTACTTGCAACAACAGCACTAAGGGCGACCCCTAGTGGGACGAGCATCTCGGCTTAGGGCGTTACTGGCTGGGGCTTGGAGGGGGGAGACAGCTTGATGAGGGCTGAATTATCGGTGTGACGGTGGAGTCTGAAGGGACGACCGGCTCTACGACGGGAGAGCTCGGTGGATCGTGACCGGGTGGTCGGTCCTCCGCTTGATACTTAAATGCGCAATAGTAAAGAAGGTTGTGGATCGGCGTGCGGACGAAAACCGCACCCACATCCGCATGACAGACAACACCCTTAGTTTTCAAGCTCATCAAACTGAATTTCGACAAATCGTTCTACGACAAGATTTTACTTCGACACTGTGGAATTCCAACATTACGCTACTCCGACAATTATGGAACTTCGACACTGGGGTTTAAAGTAACCTAATACGAAGGGGATCCCAACCTATCCGTGTCGGGGTGCCCCAAATTAGGTGTCGAAGTTCCATAATTGTCGGAGTAGCGTAATGTCGGAGTTCCATAGTGTCGAAGTAAAATCTTGTCGTAGAACGATTTGTCGAAATTCAGTTTGGGAGTGGTTTTTTATGAATATTAAAATCGTAAATTAATCTTCTTCCTAGTCTTTTCCCAACGATGTTGGGTTCAGCTTCCAGTCTAGCCAGATGCGGCTGAATACCAGTATATTACACGGGGCTACTGCCACCAGACCTCTGCAACCCAGGGAGCCTACTCCCTAAGTCCGTCATCGAAGTTAGTCGCCCGTCCGAAAGTAACCCGAAACGTAGAAGTGAACAAAACAAGTGTTAAGTTCAACTTTCGGACGGGCAAAAACAAATCGGTAGTAGGGACAACTGTCAAATCGTGTTGTCATTCATTCTTAGTTCGGGCCCCGAAATAATCGTATGTCCGTAGGTGATAGGGAGTATGAAACGCTCGTAACTAAGGCCGAAACCACGGACTTCGTGCTTAGGGAGTAGACCCCCAGTTACTAGGCAGTGCCGAAGTTCGTAAACTAATATTATTTTAAAATGTGATGGACTAATTAAAGCAGGATAAATATAAAGTATATTAAAACGACTGACTGAATTTACTTGCGGTCAGTCGTATGCTAACTAAGGCTAAGCACGCACTACGAATTTTAATCGGTGCGATTTTTAAACTGCGAAATAAAATCGCAAACGAAAATAATTCCTACGCGCACCACAATTTATAATCGCCTGCGAAATAACGGAGGCCAAAGACAGTCAGTGCCACCACGAAATCCATAGTGAAAATCGAAATCATGGATTTACAAAAGAAAGCGTCGGTGCAGGCAATTCGGACTCACTTACGTCTGAAATCATCAAAGATCACAAGTCGACTGAACTCTGCGCTTGCGATTTTTTCCGCAGTGCGCGCGCCTTGGTACAACATCATGCGGTACAAAACATACATACGATTTCGCATCTGCTATTTTAAATCGCAAACGATTTCTTTTCGCAGTGCACGGACTCTAGTATATTGGTATTGTTCACAGATTGGCGATTATTATCCGCAACGATTAAAATTCGTAGTGCGCGCTTAGCCTTCATATCCGTACCGTGTGGTGCCGGATGTAAAGAATAGCTGCACTACCCCGTCTCTGCCTATGGGTGTCGTAAGGGATTCACTAGAGGATGGGCAGCAGCGTTCTCTGAGTACTTTAACAACCATACTGCGATCTCCAACCCGCCTGTCAAGCGTGGCGATTATGGCAAACCCCCCCAACATGGAGCACATGACCGGTGGATGTGGCGATGTTTGGGGGAGGCCTATGTCCAGCAGTGGACGTCTTTCGGCTGAATGATGATAATGATTAATTTCATAAAATTCTAAAACGTATGAGTTGCATAGCATCTATCTATACCTACATTTATAATAAAATCGTAGCGATGCTAAAACTGTACATTAAATATTTTTGGAAAAAACTAAGTGCAACGCATCCTAATGATACTGAAGGCAAAAATGTAGTTTTTAGAATAATTATTTTTTGTTTGTCCGTTTCTACTGGACAGATCCAGTTGAAATTTGATAGCCACATCCGTTAAAGAGCGAGTCAGGTTATAGGGTAAGTACAAATTATCACGCTATTGATGTGATTTACAATTATCACGTTATTTATGTTCGCATAACTCGTCAAAATGTAGGGAACAGCAGATTTTTTTTTCGCGATTTCTGGCTTGGTCCCACAGTAAAAGTTGTTCATAATGATTAGTACAGTGGCCCCTTATGAGGTTGTGCGTTATTTATGTTACACCTTGTATATTATATTAGAAACAGAAGAAAAACATATTTTCTTTTTGGTAGTACTCTTTCTTCTTGTCCTGTTTTCATAAGAAGTAGGGTATTACACTCACTGTAACCCCGAAGGAGTAAGCAGAGTTGTACACCCACGTTTCGCCTCCGGTATTAAATCCCATGTAATAGGTGGCGAGCCTATTGCCATTTTTCGAGCACAATTATGTTGCCAGGGGTCTACTCCCTAAGCACGAAGTCCGTGGTTTCGGCCTTAGTTACGAGCGTTTCCTACTCCCTATCACCTACTGACATAAGAGTGGAATAATTCGAGCCCGCAGGCTGGGATCCGCCAGGATCCGACAACTTCTGACACTGTGCAAAATCTAGTCTATCTATCAAGTCTAATCTAGTACAAAATGTATGAGCAGAGTGCTTACTGGCGTGCGTCAGAAATTTTCTGACGTACAATTTCTTATAATGCGCGACTGAGCTCCGTTTGCGAACGGAATCTGTTTCCGCACCTGCATCAGACAGAAACAGCCCTAAGGAATTTACACAAGCACCGCCTGTTTCTTATAAAACCAAAAGAAATGAAGCGTGCGACTGTGAGCATTTGCAACCTTGCCCTTTTCTGATTCGAAACACCCAGAGAATGTTCTCATACGATTAATATTCTCTCACAGCAGCGGCACAAGCTATATTATGAGAATAGTTCAAAAGATTAGCCGTTAGGAAGGTTGATAACAGGGCTGACTACCCATTCGTGACGATCTTGGAGGATCTTCTTGCACCCTTCAGTGTAAATAATTTTGATCAGCATACAATATGGATCGTAGACACTTCTTGCCAGTGTCGTATCTCCCTAGGGGGTGGCCATAGGACGGCTGCCAGGGGCGCAGAACCTAAGGGGGCGCAGGACCTAAGGGGGCGCAGGACCTAAGGGGGCGCAGGACCTAAGGGGGCGCAGGACCTAAGGGGACGCAGGACATAAGGGGGCGCAGGACATAAGGGGGCGCAGGACCTAAGGGGACGCAGGACATAAGGGGGCGCAGGACCTAAGGGGACGCAGGACCTAAGGGGACGCAGGACATAAGGGGGCGCAGGACCTAAGGGGGCTCAGGACATAAGGGGGCGCAGGACCTAAGGGGATGCAGGACATAAGGGGGCGCAGGACCTAAGGGGGCGCATTTTACATGATAACTAGTTTCTGCAACCGACTTCGCCTGCGTAGGAGGAATAAGACGGTTGTGAACGTTTGTTTGGCAAATTAAAGTTAAATGACGACATGTTTGGTGCAGTGGCTAAGCGATTGGCTTCTGCGCTACGGGTCGTGGGTTCGATTCCCACACGGAACAAAAATTTGTATGGCCACGATACAAGAGAAACCATAGTGCGGGGCAAAGTTATAAAAAAAAACACATTTAAGATCATAGTTCAGCCAGGGGCGTCTAAACAATCTTGCTAGTTCTACAATTGAATATTATTTTGCAAAAAATCAATTTTTGATTTGTAATTGACAAAATGACTTCAGAAGAAGACCGAAGAGTTACTTTTCAAAAATCTTAATTAAATGTCTTTTTTATTTGGCCTTTTTTTTGTAAGTCGCAAAAGTTGATCCGTGCCCTTGGCGCTCATGACCCCCGCTTCCTTGCTTTGCCGATTATTGTTTTTAGTACCAGCGTCTGTAGACAAATGGCAATCGATGATCGCTAGAGAATAGATACGCCAAATAAATGGAAATGACATAACAGATCGCTTGACCGGTCGAAAGCTTATGTCAATCCAGTACATCTTAAGGCCTATCCGCACACAACAGTGCCGGCACAGTGCCAACACGTGCCGATCAGCAACGTTTCGATCAGTGTCAGTGAAATATGATATTGTACCATACATTTTGTATGACGCTATCCGTACTCGTCAGTGACAGTGACGTTCAGTGATATCAGTGCTGCGCCGACATTCGCCGGAACGTCACTGTCACTGACGAGTACGGATGGCGTCATACAAAATGTATGGTACAATAGCATATTTCACTGACACTGATCGATACATTGGTGATCGGCACGTGTCGGCACTGTGCCGGCACTGTTGTGTGCGGATAGGCCTTTATTGTCATTTCTATTCTATAGCGATCGTCGATCGCCATTCTACAGACGCTGGTCGGTAAGTGACCGGCAACTGTGCAACGCGCCTAGATGAGATTTCCGTAGGATGTTTTGGTCGTCATTTAATTAAATAATTAAAAGATAAGATAGTTTTATATTCACGCATTTGACAAATTAAGACGATCACGGTCATGGTTACGTAGAGATAACGATAAAATTATGTTTTAAGCCTTTATGTAATTTTTATTAATATTCAATGTATGTGATTTTAACGTACAATCACTGCTCAGTGCTCAATTCCTAAGAATAATAGCGTAGATTAGGTACTAAAAATTATAATTACTTACATATTTTTAGTAGTACCGCGAGAATAATTGACTGTTATAATTTCATTCCGTTATAAATATAGATACAATAAACCGTCACTAATTGTATACTTGGAAGAACAAATTATATACACTACAGGATATAAACGAATTCGTGTAATTCCTTCAAACCGCGTGATCTACTGGTGACACTGATTAACCCTACATAGGTATTTTTCAGAACATACAAAAAAAAGTTTTCAAAAAATGAAACATGGTAAGTGTTTGAGTAATTTTAGTGTCTCGAGTTAACTGACTGCGTGGAGCGATATCGCGCTAGTCGTGCCCTCAGCTGTGTTGCCGTGCCTTCATTATTTATGCATGGTATCGAAATTTTCTATGACATAACAAAAATATTTGGGAAAAAAAGTTTATTTTTATTTTTCTAAATCCCGTGCGGGGTTAATCTATACCATTAATAGATCATGTGGTTTCTAGGACTTACACGAATCCGTTTACACCCTTTATAAGTAGGTATACTACCAACATAGAGATACTCGTATGTAATAATTATTATTTATTATATAGCGCGCAGGACACTTCGGGCTACCGACCGCTCACTAGGTATAGCATTTTGCTAAGCTAACTTTTGATAAATAGTTTGAAAATTCCGATCATATTTTTAAGAACTGCTCAGCCCCTATTGTCTGTGGCGCGATAATACACATGGATAATACCTACCTGAGTTTTTTATGGTTATACGTGGCAGAATGTAGAAATAATGTTCCGCTGCTCGGCTCCTATGTACCAGACTAAGTGCATCTTTTGAACTAAAAATATTGTTTCGTACTCGATTTAAATATCGCGCGCCGAATGCTGGATTCATTGCTGGACGCCTGTGGTTGTTTGATGTGTGTTCACGTCACGGCGTCCTAAGCCAATCGGAACGTATTTTCTTTTGAAACTATATATGCGTTGTCTCGCTCGAACCTTCGGTGTCGCATACGGACGCCGGCGATCATCTCGCTCGCTGGCGCCACTAGTCGATTTCTACTCGTTACGTTTGAAGTGTAAATGACACCTCTTCTCTTCTTTTCTCATATCTAAATAATTAAAATTAAAAACATATGGTGTAACGACGGCGGTGACCAGCAACTTTATCGTCAGCTCCTATCGAAGTGAACGAGGGTAAGAGATCAGCGCATTATATTCCGATTGGTTTGGGATGCTAAACAAGTTCTTCCATCGGCCAGCTAATACGGCGATCGGCAATAGCTCAGCAACAAACGGATTGAACCATATGTTGTGGACAACACAGTATTTGAATCGGGTACGCAACAAATATTGTACACAAAATCTTTAAGCAGTTGTTTATCTTACCTTTTAAGTGTTTTGAGATGATGTATCAGCGTCAGGTTTGTTTCTTCTGTGGCTCGTCATGTGCTGACTCCATTGCTTGCGAGATGAGAACCTATGATACAAGATACTAGATTTTATTTGACGATATTACGATATGCATCTATTGTGACGTGTCGATTACTTGTAGTGTGTGACGTGTAGTGTTCTATATTGACGTGCAGTGATACATCAAAATATAACGCTTGCGTTTTGCCATACTGGGTAGCGCGTTCAATTCCCTTAGGGCGAGATTCTGAGACCACACTTAAGTAAGCGTTTCATACGAAGGGTGAAGGATGAAGGGTGGGCGCTTTGGGGGCAGTCTTATGTAAACATGACGTTCAAAAATAACTAAGTAATACTAGTCTATTTTGAATAAACGAGTTTTGAGTTTGATACGAATATGAACATTATTGGTATGAAATTAATCTTCATATTCGTATGAAATGCTTATTCATATGCACATAAACGAATAAGAATGTTATGAGCATAGGAATGTGGCGGCATCTATCTCGCCACATGCGAACTATCCTACATCGCGCAATCAAGATTTAACACGCAGATAGTATATATACAACCTCCCAACATCAACCGTTGGGCAGTAGCCCGCCAGGCACAAGACTCCGCCTGGTTGGAGGATCCTCCCTTTGGTTGGAGGAACACCACACCAAGTTTCTCCACAGGAATAATGTTCATATTCGTATGAAATTCTTACTTTACTTACCTAATCTAAGTGAAGTCTGAGAATCTCGCCCTTACACAACAAAAAATTGTATGACTTAAAGTTTCGGATCTAGGTCGTAGGTATTTGTGCATATAAGATTTCATCATCATCACTTTAAGTCATTAAAGTTTCGGATCTAGGTCGTAGGTATTTGTGCATATAAGATTTCATCATCATCACTTTAAGTCATTAAAGTTTCGGATCTAGGTCGTAGGTATTTGTGCATATAAGATTTCATCATCATCACTTTAAGTCATTAAAGTTTCGGATCTAGGTCGTAGGTATTTGTGCATATAAGATTTCATCATCATCACTTTAAGTCATTAAAGTTTCGGATCTAGGTCGTAGGTATTTGTGCATATAAGATTTCATCATCATCACTTTAAGTCATTAAAGTTTCGGATCTAGGTCGTAGGTATTTGTGCATATAAGATTTCATCATCATCACTTTAAGTCATTAAAGTTTCGGATCTAGGTCGTAGGTATTTGTGCATATAAGATTTCATCATCATCACTTTAAGTCATTAAAGTTTCGGATCTAGGTCGTAGGTATTTGTGCATATAAGATTTCATCATCATCACTTTAAGTCATTAAAGTTTCGGATCTAGGTCGTAGGTATTTGTGCATATAAGATTTCATCATCATCACTTTAAGTCATTAAAGTTTCGGATCTAGGTCGTAGGTATTTGTGCATATAAGATTTCATCATCATCACTTTAAGTCATTAAAGTTTCGGATCTAGGTCGTAGGTATTTGTATGACTTAAAGTTTCGGATCTAGGTCGTAGGTATTTGTGCATATAAGATTTCATCATCATCATTGAGCCGAATGACGTCCACTGCTGGACATAGGCCTCTCCTAATGTTGGGGGGGTTTGCCATAATCACCACGCTTGGCAGGCGGGTTGGCGATCGCAGTATGATTGTTAAAGTACTCAGAGAACGCTGCTGCCCATCCTCTAGTGAATCCCTTAGTCGCCTTTTACGACACCCACTGGAAAAAACGGATGAGAAAAAAAAGATTGCATGTAGCGGAGATGACAATGTTGCGATGGATGTGTGGAGTGACCAGAATGGATAAGGTTAGGAATGAGTATATTAGAGAAAGTTTGAAAGTAGCGCCAGTGACAGAAAAGTTGAAAGGGAACCGTTTGTCTTGGTATGGGCATGTGAAGGGGAGGGATGAAACGCATGTGACCAAAAGAGTTATGAATATAAATGTGTATGGATGGAGAGGAAGACGGAGGCCAAAGAAAAGATGGATGGATTGTGTGAAGAATGATATGAAATAGCCCTTCTCTTTCAGTCAGTGATACCATGACGGGTGACAGGACGGAATGGAAGAAGGAAACATGTTGCGCCGACCCCAAGTAACATGGGATAAGGGCAGGAAGATGATGACTGGAAGATATGGGGTAGTGCTATTCTTTACGTCCCTGACGATATAAGATTTGTTTCTGCACAAACACTCCATACACGTGGAGAGTAAACAGGGGGGGGGGGCATGGTTATGGGGGAAATGAAATCTGCAAATTGGATATTTAAAAGTCACTTTTACAATTCGGTTAGTTTTTATAAAACTAGATGGCGTTTCCTATCTGACTACCTCAACAAACTCAGGGGTCAAGGCAGGCCTCCACCACTCGGCCGTACCTACAGCGATAAGTGCCTACAATTTCGCGTGGATACGCGTCCACCTCGCCAGTGGGCAGTCAACGCTCGCGCGCGCGCGTGTACCTATTATTTTAAATAAGTTTAGTGAGCAACAAGAATGGCTGGTCTAAAACATTGCTCATTTGATGGATGTGTGTCGAAATACGGAGACGACAGAGTGTCATTTTTTTCATTACCTGCAGATGAGGAAAAATAAGTTCAAATTAATTTAAAAACGATGATAAAACTTCGTTTTCATGTGCATTATGTCGGCAACTAAACCCCATCTACAAGTTAATTAGGTAACAAGTAGGTACAGTCATATAGAACCGTAGTTTTAACGTTTATTGTTTGATTACATTGATTTACATAATTACGAGCGCAACTTGAAAATGTGATTTTTTATTTGTTGAGATAACTTAACGATTTTGGTGTCAAATGAAAGTTCGAGGTCTAAAACCATTATATCCGTTTGAATCATGCAAATCGGTCCACGCGTTTAGGAGATAATTAAGAATTAGTATAGTGAAAATGTAAACAACCAGAATTTTTGATGTTTTTGTTCTACGAACATTTTAATTATTGCAAAATATGAAAATATTATTAATGTAAGTTAATGAGGAATGTTAAACAAAGAGGTAGCCTAAAGATTGAAGGTTATTTGTAAATTACAAATGACGAACTTTAATATTCATTAATAATAATAATAATAAATCTTTATTGAAATAATTAGAGTTACAAAATTCTATGAAGCCTCTGAAACCCAAACTAGGTAAAAACCTGTATGTCAGATTTCAGCACCTTCTCCCAATTCATTACAATATTATATTTTTATACCAACTAAGATTTTTAATGAACACAATATTCATTGTCTATTAGCTACCTAATTGACCGTGTAATCATACGCATCAAACATAAAGATAGATTCCGTGGTCAAGTAGGTAGATAGACGTATGGTAGCAGCGGCAAGCCGAAAACCCTAGCGCCACAGCTAGCGCGTCACTCCGCGCCAGACAGCGACAGAGTTGCGCGTTAGAAGAGAGCGGCAACGTTTAGGTGAATATAGCGTTAGGTACTGAGCGCTTATGCGAGCTGAATTGCACTTTGTTGCTTTGTAGCAAGAGTCGCTATTTCTATTAATTGTTGCGCGAAGTGTTGCTTCTGTTACTATTCTGTGGTCAAGGTCTCATACAATCCAGACATTTTCCTGTAGCAAAAATTTGTATGAGAACAATGCACAGGAACGCCATGACTGGCTTTTTGAGGAAAGGTCCAGGGCATCCCTTCCAGACCCTACATACTACAGTACCAACACAAGAAGTACAAAAACATGAACATACCTAGTTCCACATTCACCACATTCCAATGCTCCTTTTCTATGAACAAACTTGGCGTGTGTAGTCAGTGTGGATGACCTGGTGAAACTCTTGTGGCAGACTTTACATTGATGTGGCCGGAGGTTGGAGTGCGAACGAAGATGGGTGCTGAGACTGGGGACAAAGGAAATGGAATATTATCATCTTTTTTAGACACCAGCTGCTTTTTTAAGGTTCAGTACGTCTAAAGGATAAACGGAACCGTTAAGATCACTGTCGTGTCCGTCCGTCTGTCTGTCACGGTTTTTTTTTTCAAAAACTGTTAGGTCTTCGAAAAATGTTAGGTCTACGTGACGCGCACGTATTTTTTTAATGGAAATCAGTCAAGAAACTCAATTTTTTTTCAATACATTATTTGATTTGTTTGTAGTTGTTTGTTTGTTTGTAAAGATAAAGCCCAAAATATGCGCAAAAACCCCATTCCCCATCTTCTAGATTTCTAACACAGTTTTGATACTATCAGGGTTTAGGGTAGATTTTGAGTAATTATTTAATGAAACTGCTTCATTGGTCTAATGGTCGCAAGCATGACTACTGAGCGTGAGGTCTTGGGTTATATTCCCAGGTCAGAAAAATTGTTATTGGGTTTTCCGTAGGGAATTTCTCAGTAGCAGCCTGGAGTCTGGATTTGTGCCCGGTTGATGGCGCTAGGTTCGCCCCCTATTACATGGCACTTAAACAAAGCGGCGAAATGTGGGTGTACTATACACCTCTGCCCAACCCTTCGGGGAATACAGGCGTGATGTTATGTTTCTTTCTATATGCCCAAAAACACCGTTACCGTGAGTGGGTTCTCATTTTCTAGATTTCTAACGCAAAATTTTGATTTTACCATAGTTAGTAGGTCAGCATCGAGTAATTATTTAAAAAAATGTTCAAGCTAGATTTGACAGTAATACTAACCTAGTTCTCCCACTCAACATGATACTACAAACAGGACACTCCACTTTCTTCCCACTGTGCACTGCACCATGCCGTTCCAACAGATATTGTGCAGAGAACCCACGGCCACAACGCTCACATATGTACTTGTTTCTGTCCGCGCAGTGTACTTTTCGTATGTGGGCTTTGAGTAGCTTGGTTGAGGAGAATATGCGGATGCAGTTGGGCTAAAACAAAAATGAAAAAATAAATATAGTGTATTTATTTTATTTGTATATTAATTCATAATTCTTTATTTGTGAAACATAGGTAAATTTACAAAGGTGGTATATTACATTGAATGTCCACTATGTTCTACCACATATTATATGGTGTACAAATTTAATGGTAAATAATTAATTAATGGAATATTTTAAGTTATATAAAGTTAAGTTAAATATAATAATATCAATGTCAAACAAAAAAAATAAAAATAATAATTAGGTACGCCAAATTGCACGATTAAAATAAAATCAATAAAACTTAAGACAATAACAATCAAAATACAAAAATGATGAAAACAATAACAAATGTCAATAAATGTGAATAATAATTAAATGCCCGCAGTTAATTGATAAGTATATACATGTCATTGTTGTTATATTATGTCATTATCATTTAAATATTCCTCAACTGAGTAGTATGCCTTTTCCATTAGCAGCGATTGTAATTTAGATTTAAATAATTTAATACTTTCATTTGACCGTATACATTTCGGTAGTTTATTATAAATTTTTGGCGCCATTGCAAATATACTCTTATGGAACAAGGCTGTTTTAGCGGGGACCAAGTGTAATTTACCAGATCTGCGACCACTGGTTACTTCTGCAAATTTTGACCAGTTACGTTTTACAAACATTGCCGCTTCAAATATGTACATGGAAGGCATTGTTAATAGGCGTAGATTTATAAAATGCGGTTTACATGTATCAGTGGTACATATATTACATATAGCCCTGATGCAACGTTTCTGCGCTTTAAATACTGATTCCTTACCAGTTGCATTCCCCCAGAATATTAAACCGTATCTTAACGTGGAAGCGACTAGCCCATGATATGCTGTGAGGACTGCTGCTCGATTTACAGTTTTATTTAACATATAAAGTGCATAAGCATATTGGTTCAGTTTACTGCAGATTTTATCAATCTGCGTGGCCCATTTTAATGTATTTTCTATATGTATTCCAAGAAATTTTGTTACATCCATTTCAATAATTTCTTTGCCATTACATTTTACATCCAAATTCAACTTTTGATTAGCTTTTTGTCCAAATTTCATAATCGTTGTTTTATCTAAATTTATTTTCAAATTTTGCTTTTCCAGCCAAGTTACGAGAGATTTAAGGTTGTGGTTTATTTCAAATTCAATAGTATCTAATTTGTCGTTATTAAACACAACTGTAGGTACTGTCATCAGCAAACATAGTCATGGGAAATGTTGTTGCTGACGGAAAATCATTAATATATATGATAAACAATAGTTTTTTCAATTCAATCAATTGGTACTCTTTCACTTATGCAAATACGGTAAGATGAAATGCAACGTATTCCTCTGTTTTTTCCCTCAATAATGACGCTAAAACAAATGTTTCTTTATGCTACTATCTACATTATAAATAAAGTAAAAACTGACTTCAAACAAACTGAAAGTAGGTAGTAAATTAATTACCATATACCATATTAATTAAATTAATTGTTTCAGAAGTCGATGCCTTCAATATGATTTAGCATGGACTAGAACATAATATTAAAACTGATAATTTTATTATAATATGCTAATTATTTTACTCCTTTCAGTTTATTTTTAAGTTGGTTTTTACTTTTTTTTCACATATTATAATGATTGTTCCTGGCTCCCCCAAGAGGATACATGACTTGTATAAAAGGTAAAGAAATGGAATACGTATTTTTAATGCAAAATTAATGTTTTACAATTAAAGACTTATTTACTTTTAGTACAATATTTAAATTATCAATCTGTTTCTGATATGTAAATTACCTGTGGACATCTAAGTTTGCAGGGGTCCTCAATATTCATGTGATATTTTTTATATTTCCTGCCATCCTTCTTCTGTATTATTACATTGTCTAAGAAGACCATCTCTTCTTTATCACCACATTTTACTATCTCACCTAAAACAAAAAATAAATATTCCTATTTTATAAATCTAAGAAGCCCAGCAATGAGACATTAATTACCTTATTATATTGTTTTTTTACTGGCCTATTGATTGTCCCACTGCTGAACAAAGGCAAGGCTTTTTGTCTTCCAAAAATCTTTATTTTGTGCCATTTCTGACCATGTCAACGCCGCCGTTTCTGACCATGCCATATGTATTTATAATAACTTTTTATATCAATAATTATTATTTTATCATAACAAAATAATAGAAAATAAAAGTCTACAACAGTTGTGAATCTTCTTCTTCTTCCTGCCCTTATCTCATGTTACTTGGGGTCGGCGCAACACGTTTTCTTCTTCCATTCCGTCCTGTCATCCGTCATGATATCACTGACACCCTTCTCTTTCATATCATTCTTCACACCATCCATCCATCTTTTCTTTGGCCTCCCTCTTCCTCTCCATCCATCCACATTTACATTCATAACTCTTTTCGTCACATGCGTTTCATCTCTCCTCTTCACATGCACAGTTGTGAATAAACCTTTAAATTACAGCTCAACACTTTCAAAACCAGTATTAGAGACACAAGAAATAAGTAAAACCAACCGTTTAAAGAGTTCTCCTCATTCAGTATGTTTTTGAAAGGCTCTGCAAACACAATGCTGTCTATTCTGCAGTATCTTGGCTGAGCAGGTCCAGCGTCAAGCTCTTGCAAAGGCTGAAAAGAAATAGTTTGTGAGTTTCAAGTTTAAAGGTTACAGCTCATTAGAACCACCCGGCACCCGACCCGCACCGCCTCATCGCTCGGCGTCCACTCGTTGTCAGCAGGTGGTCCACGGGTGGACGCCGCATTACCACTAGTACCTAAACGTCGCGTGGTCAACCAGAGGACCTCGCGCGGTCACCGGGACCGCTGACGCATTGTCCTCGCGTGAACCACTCGCGGGCCGCGCGCGGTCTTCTCGATGGCAGCGCGCGGTTCACTCAAGGCAAGCATGCGAGCAGCGAGTTGTCGCCGAGTGGTCAACTCGTCGTCCGCGCGTGGACGGCATACGCCCGAGGCGATCCGGTGACGTTAAGGAGTTGATGTAGTGAGCGCACATCCATACAAATTCATATAAAGAATACGAACCGCACGAGGCGAGGAGATGCGGGTCGGGTGCCAGGTGGCTCTAATGAGCTGTAAGTAACCTTAAGTGTGATTTGAGCACTAATCAATTGACAAAATGATTTGAAAACTAGAAGGCTAATTGGAATTCAGTTAAGGAAAACATACATAGCACCTGTAGCTTTTAAATCATAGCTACAGGTGCTATGTATTTACGATTTGAATGTTAGATTAGATTTGAAATTGTAGATAGTTTAAAAAATATGTCATAGAATCTCTTAAGACTGCCTTGTTCATCTAGTGTTTGCAAATGTGAATATGGAGCGGTGAAGTCCTGGGTTTGATTCCCAGGTCAGGCAGTGTTATTGGGTTTTTCCATGTGGAATTTCTCAGTAGCAGCCCGGATTCTGGATTTGTGGCCAGTTGATGGCAATAAGCTCACCCCCTATTACATGGGACATAAACATAACAGTGAAATGAGGGTGTACTATACACCTCTGCCCAACCCTTCTGGGAATACAGGCGTGATGATATGTTATGTAGGTACGTTCTTCTATGCTATGTTCATGCCAATTAGCCTGGTTCTCAAATAGCCCCAGTTTACTGATACTTATTTAATTTTAAAATTATGTGTGTATTACATTCAAAATCGATACTTATACAGTATGTTAAACATGCTAAATACGCGTGATAAATACGCTATTGAAATCTATAGTCATCATCACTATGCTTTATAATATTATAAATATGAATCGTAAGAGGCGATGAACTTGGCACCTTTTTTGTGACCGAAAAATGACAATAGGCTCGCCACCTATTTCATGGGACTAAATACAAGAGGTTTAACGTGGGTGTACAGACTTCTGTAATAGGAGAACACCTCTGCTTACCCCTTCGGGGATTATATACGTGAGTAATTAAGTATGTATGTTAGAAATGCGAAAGCGTGGTTGTGTGTCTGTATTTGATATTTCTTTAAGGCTAAACAACATTAACGGGTGTTTCTTATGTATTATAAGTATGTATTTACAAAAAAAAAAGTATATAAGTATTGTATCCATTGTCTAGTACCCATAGTACAAGCTCTGCTTAGTTTGGGACTAGATGGTGCTGTGTAGAAAATGTCCCAAAAATATTATATTATATTATTATTATATTATATTATTATATTATATTATATTATATTAACGAAATAAATTTAATGAAACTAGTCACTCCGTTAGTCTGAAACCCGGAGAACAATAGAGATACAGAGAAGAATAAAACTTCTTCACTTACGTCGGCAGATTCCGAACTAAAATTCTCTGTATTACTGAATTCATCACTGTCATGTCGCGATGTACTAACAAAATGATCGTTAAAACTCTTCATTTTCAGTTTAAATTTGTAAGGTTTAATTTATTTAACACTAAACTATCATGAATATTTATTATAATGTTCGATTGACATTGAGATTATTGTGGATTGTGGAATTGGAATATTGACATGGTAGAATTTTGACATAGTTCTGAATTCTTCGATGTTACCACAATAACTGAACAAAAATTACCATTCCACACAATAATTTACAAAGTTGAAAAGGAGAGAAAAATGAAATTATTTTTATGCTACATTGGTATTTCTTAACTTCTCCTTCTTTAGTCTGTTTAACTTCTTCTTTAGTTTGTCTATTTTGTGTTGTGCCTTTTCATCTCAGCGCGACCAGCTACTTCATGGTGAACATCTGGTAGAATTGTAACTAAGTATCTGTCAGTAGATATAGCGTCACAAGGGGCACAGGGGGCTTACCATGACCTCTTAAAGCAGGGCAGAAGTTGCCTGGAAGTTGAACTGCCCTGCTTTTTTGTATTATGACATCGTTAGAGCAGGCCTGCGGCAGGCCTGCTACGTTGACGTTTACGAAATCCGTTCACCTGTTTTTTTTTGTATAGACTTTTCGTACCATAAACAAGCTTATCCGTTCAACTTGGTTGAATAGTCGTTCACCTTTTGTACTGTCATGGTACACACGACTACAGATCAAGCTATACATTTCCATTATAAGCTGATTTCGCATTGTATAGGATTTCCTTACAATGAGAGGTCAGTGTAAACTGGAAATGTATAGCTTGATGTGTAGCCGTGTGTACCATTTTTAGCGATTCAGAAGCAGGCCTGCTTTTGAACGGATATTGACTGGCTGGCATTTGAACGTTTTCTTAAGACGTCATGGTAAGCCCCCTGTACTTCATTTGCTTTTCTTCGGCCTTGTTCTTGAACCGATAGAAAAATTTCCAACGTTAATATTACTATACTCGTGTAGGTTTTTTAAACAGGCAACTAATGTTACATTTTCTCGGCTACGTTTTGTTATAGACTTTCTATTCTTCAATATTGTGCTCCTTTTGATTTATTCTGTTTTATTAAACATGACAAAACGTATTAGTAACAATTTAAATAAATTGTATAAAAAATACTAGAAGCTTGAAGAATCTAGAGATCTATTGAACTAGAAGAATCTTGGTTTACAATGAATTTTATGACTAAATTCCTGAAATATACTTCTAACATAAGTCAAATATTTTGATCAGCAATAATAAAACGAATCAATTCTCGAGCGAAGCGTGTTTCACGTGAATTTATTTTGATTTAGATTTTTTGCTGCAGCTCATGTGCTAAAATACTTTGAAAACGCTTGAAATTCACGTATAGCGCTATTTTAGTGTAATTTAAGTGTGTTATTTGTTAAATTTGCCAATATGGTTGTTGTATCCCCAACATTTTCGGTGCCGGCCGAAGGGATTTTAATGCAGTTGCCTTCGGTAAACCTAATAGTTAATAACGACGTAGATTTGGGCACAGCTACTTTGTATATCACCGAGCAGTAAGTATAAAATATAATTTTCTGATTCTATAACAAAAATTTCAATGTTTTTGTTTTGTAAGTTATTCTAAGGACGCACGTTTTCTTGAAGGAAAATGTACATTTTCCTCTTCAGAATAACAAAGAAACAATGGGTAACGTAAATAATTTATTTGAAAAAAATGCTTTGAATTTATAATAAAGCTTATATTCTCCAATATAGGCTCAGAGTAAGAAAAATAAATATCCACACTATTTGAATTGTTTACGATCTTCTTGATCACCTGAATTTCGTATAACAGGTGTTGACAAACATTAGCTAATTACCCTAAGTAGGGTAGTATGTTTTAATTACTATCACCAATGACCCATGATATAGGCCTCATACTAAGTGGATGGACCACATGGCTGCAATGAATTTTATAAAATTCCATTGCTTTTGAAATACAGTATTTCCCTGGATAAAGTTCACAAACGAAAATGGGTGCAACAAGACAAAAATTTATTGAAAAAAAACTTTAACTTCACTTAAATTCACACCTGTATTCCCCGAAGGGTTGGCAGAGGAGTATAGTACACGCACATTTCGCCGTTTATGTTTACGTCCCATGTAATAGGGGGCGAGCCTATTGCTATCGACCGGGCACCAATCCAGACTCCGGGCTGCCACTGAGAAATTCCACACGGAAAAACCCAGTGACACTTTGCCCGACCTGGGGATGGAACCCAGGACCACACGCTTCACAGTCGCGCTTGCGACCGCTAGACCAACGAGGCAGTCTTTATTTTAAATTTAAATAAAACTTCAATTTATATTGTTATTTTTTTAGCTTTTTTATGAATAAAAATTAAAAGCTTTTTTTTTGTATTATAACTTTCGTGAGACACATTCATATTTATGATTAGTTACGGTTTACTCACGTGCATTTTTCGGGATTGCCCGACTAGTTTCGGACCCAAACGGAGCCCTTAATCATGAGCTGATCACGCGGCGAGGTCGCGAGTCGAACCCGTTTGGGTCTGAAACTAGTCGGGCAATCCCGAAAAATGCATGTGACTAAACCGTAATTAATCATAAATATAAAAGCTTTTTGTTCATTGCATGTATTTTGTAAACAATAATGATGGCTTAAAATTGATGTTGCCTAGCAAATAATAAGCAATCCTTAAATGACAGTCATCAACTTAAAAAACACCTTTTTTCGATAAACTGTGGTTGTGTTTTACCCCGCTAAGCATATTATCCAAGGACATACTGCATTCTATTCTTCCCTTGTGTTGGCACAATCTTTGTGAGAATAGCTCATGCCACAGTGAAAAGCTGAGTCAGTCAGCAAGGATGGTAGCAGGGCTGATTCCCCAGGGTGTATCAGACATACTCAAGTATTGTTATACATCGGTGTTGTCTTAAGGTTCGCGCATATTTTGTCGGGCCGCAGTGGGTCGGGTCGCAGCGCAAAAATCGGCTCAAATCGCTCGTATGTATTTTATATGAACTATCACACACTATGACTATGCTGGAGCGCAGCGGGCCGCATATTCTGCCGCGGATTTTGGTTGCGTGCGATGCGGCCCGTCCCGCCTCTCTGCGCCCCTACACAATGTGCTATAGCAAGCGGATTGGAGTGCACGCACGCACGTGTTCATTTTACGATATTTGCATGTTCTTGTGGTCTTCACAAGAATGGACGAAGAGCGTTTGATTAATTTAGTTCATGGATACAAAGAGCTATATGATTTGCAAGTCTGGCAGGGCAGTACACTATACTCAAAATCCACCAATGCGCTGCTACTCGGCCCGTTACTCATTAGTAACGGGCCGAGTCGCAGCGCATTGACGGATTTGTTTTCAGTAATAAGTAAGTTTGATTGTGCTCAGCAGCGGCATAGGGTGAAGTTTCTTAAAAGGGAAGCCGGACCAAAAAATGCTTACCTTGCTCAAGTCTGATGCGTAATTTCCAGTAACTACTCGTTTCGAAAGGGAAGCCGATAGGAATCGAGTTGTATGGAGCTTTCGCCACTGGTGCTCAGTAAGCATTTTGTGCTGCGCTGCGGCCCGCTCCGCCCCGCTGCGGCCGGACATAATGTGCGCGAAACTTTATGCACACTTCAATTACTGCACTAGAGAAAAAAATATGTAGATCGGTACCATCCATCTGAGGCACTGTGTGTCTGCCTCCGGGCCCTTAAATCACCGTTGTTGGTAGTCCATCTGCTTACATTATTATTTCCCAAACAGAATGCATAGCCTATATTAAGCCTAAACTTTTTATTACAGTAACGTGGTATGGGGCGGAGGTGTGGGCAGACAAGGAGGCCCCTCTCCAACAGTAACCCTGCTGTACCAGAACATCTCACTGCACGCTATCCAGAGAGACCCAGGTCCTGGACTGATCCTTGTCATCAATCATGAACTTGGGTAAGATTGTGTTTTTCTTCTTCATTGTTGTACCCAGGGACTGAAACGGCTACCTTTAGGCTAAATCAGGATTTTTTTGATGCAGGAATCTTCAAGTTTTCTTTAATAGTACAGTTTTCATTTACAAAAACTGTCAAATTGTTTGACAACAAAGAAATATCTGAATTAGCCTATTGTGTAAAGGTTTGTTTTCAGACCCTGGTTTTAAAAAAAAAAAAATTTTAAATTGAAAAGCTTTTATTGATTTGCACACATTTTACAAAAAAATTAAACCCACCAAACTGTGTGACAGTTTGTCGGCGGGAATAGCCCTCAATGAACATTTGGTAAAAAATTGGACAGTTTTAGTTATTAGCTATTAAATATTTTTATTCATGCAGTTTATCTAATCTACTCTCAAACACAATATGAAGAGGTAGCAGTGCATACTTATGTATTATTACTTATATGTATATTAAAATTATAATTTCTATCTATTCATCTTCTATTTCTTTAATCTCATTCTTTATCTTTAATCTATTTATTAAAAATTATAACTTTTAATACAATACTCAAATATGCATGCCATACTCAGTGAGTAACATATTTTTTAACTTGTATTTTAATGTTTGTTTACTTATTTTATTATTTATTTTCCTAAGCCAGTCATTATTATTATTAACGTTGGGATCAAATACTTGTTGGTTCTTTTACCATAATAATTATTTATTGGTTGACGGACCACTTTCTGTTCTCTAACACGTCTTGTATTGTAAGTATTTTTTATTTTATTTTTATCATTGTAAAATTGTTCAAGAACCACCAAGTACTTGACCCTTTCATGAACAGGAAGTATTTTACATAACGGTTGTATCCTCATGTCTTAGCTATGATAACATAGCGGGTTGATTGCGCCATCTCCTTTCTCCAAGCCACTTAATCACAATGGCTGTCTGCAGCTTCACTTCTGGCACATGTTCTATTGTACTTGTCCTTCCTGCTAGGGATGTTCAGTTTCTAAGCTATCTGGCACTCATCTGTATGCGTGCTTGAAGAAATTGAGGTCTCCTTGCATTTGGTGTTCTCTCATGTCAGCATGAGCAGATACAGAAATAGATCACGCTGTGATGAAAAGATTTGGTAGACAACAGGGTTGGTAGCGAAGCTGACTGCCCTGCCTGCACCGGAATTACTTAAGTATTGTCACTTGCGGTGGCTCTTTTAGTTTAAGGTTCTGAGTTTCTGACTTGTGGAGCTACTTCTGACTATCTGCAAAGTAACTTGCCCAATATTACTAAATACATGCTAACCCTTAATACAACCCTATGAATAGCTATAATTGATCATGTTTGTTATGGCGACTTGTGGTTGCCAGTTGCCAGTCGCTTATGAGCACATAACATACCTATAGTTTTATGTTACTGTAATGGATATCTTGACGACATATTACCCTCATTTATGTAAGACAAAATTCTATTCATACATTTATATTCACCCCTATAATATGCGAAGGGGTAAGCAGTAGGGTTTTCGTGTTCCCGGGAATTCACGGGTATCTGGGAATTTTCATATACATATTTTGTAAAAATACACCTAGTATTTGTCGTGTATTTAAAAATTATGATAAAAACATATTTTGACAAAAGACACGAAAATTCCCGGTACTAGGTTTTTCATAATACAGGATTCTGTTTTATGAGTGATTCACCCACGTTTCACCTCTAGTGTTAGTGCGTATCACGTAGAAAGCGGGTTGCCGGCGCCGATCTGCCGGCGCTTGTCGGTGCTGGTCGGCGCAGTTAGTCGGCGCAGGTAGTCTGCAACTGGTTCGCCACACAGTATACAGGATGTAAACGAATTCGTGTAATTCCTTCAAACCGCGTGATCTACTGGTGACACTGATTGACCCTGCATAGGTTTTTTCAGAATTAACAAAAAATAGTTTTCAAAAAATGAATCATGGTATTCTGTATCGAGTAATTTTAACGTCCCAAGTTTACTGACTGCGTAGAGCGATATCGCGCTTGTCGTGCCCGTCAGCTTTGTCGCCGTGCCTTCATTCATTTATGCATGGCATCGAAATTTTCTATCACATAAAAAAAGTATTTGAGAAAAAAAAGTTTATTTTTATTTTCAATCAATCTAAATCCCGTGCGGGGTTAATCTATACCATTAATAGATCATGTGGTTTGAAGGAATTACACGAATTCGTTAACACCCTGTAGAGACTACTAGTCTCTATATTGTGTGGCGAACCTGCGCCGACAAGCTCCGAACGTCGCCGACAAGTTCCGATCTGCTCCGATCAGCGCTGGTAAGCCGTTATTTGTTGCTGTATTTGCAAGGGAACAAGGCGTATTTTTGGTAAAAAATGCCAGCCCCTACTGCTACCCGCTTCCTTTATGTAGCGGTTACCTGCACGGACCAGTACCGACAAGCGCTGGTAGGTCGGCGCCGGTTACCCGCTTCCTTATGTATACGCCCTTTAGTCTCATGTGGTGAGCTTATTACCATTTTCCGGGCACAATATTTATGGTGCGAGGTTCAATTTCAATTTGATTTCAATATCTTTATTGTTTCTTGTTGTTCATCGCTTTATTGTTCATCGCCTCTTTCGTCTCGCTTGTCCGGCGACGGAGAGGAAATGTATTGTTAAATAATAGAGGTACCCATTTTGACAGAAAATCTTGATTTCCATGTTTTGTTCTCAGTTTGCCAGAGATGACACAGCAAGGCGCCGGTGATTCGATAGCTGATGAAGATGATGATGAATATGACGCCGATGAAGAACCCATGACAAAACTACGGTAAGACAATAAATACGCTCAAAGCCAGTTTTCAGAGCAGCAAAGTTATTTTACGAGTACCAAATAATTTTGCCCCTCTGAAGGGAGGCACAGAACCCTCAAAACCTGTTTACAGAGCGGCAAAGTTATTCTACGACTACCAATTAAGTTTGCCCTTCTGAAGGGAGGCATAAAAAAAATCAAAATGTTTATTTCAATTACACACCTTATAAGCAAGGATTGCTTGTGTTAGGAGTAGTGGTGGTTAATAAAACGTATAGCGCCAAAATATAACAGACTATGTGTACATAGCGTATAGCGTTTGCTATAGCGGCTCTGACTTCGCGCTATATTATAACGCCTCAACCTACTCAACGAATAAAAGTCTAAACGCGCACAGCGGGGCCAGAACGAGATAGCAAGATAGCGTAGCGACTAGCAACAGCGCGTAAGGGAATTAAGTATTATTATATTCTTTAGTGTACAGCGCGTTGCGAGATAACATTTACCGCGCATCATCAAGTCCGTTTAGCGTGTTGTTAAATAAAATTATAGCGTCTCCGCGTTCAGACTGCGCCTGAGTTTCGTAACACCGCGTTATAATGATAGCGTATAAAATAACAGACTATATGAATATATTTTATAGTTTATAACACGTCTACAGTTTATAGCGGATTTGAACATCACTAGTTAGGAGACCCCGCTCTTCCATTTAGCATAATCTAAATAATTGTAATTGAGTGTAAACAGTGTAAAATACAAACAAATTAACTCAATAGTAACAAGTTGGTTAATTATAATGGCATAATAAATCAACGAACGAGTCTTGCATAGAACTAGTAGACAAAAATGCGCGTATTTGTGTGATGTGTGCGTGTGTGTGTGATAGTGTGCTAGTGTGGAGTGTGTATGAGTAAAAATAGCTTATTACTTCACTATTATAGGGTATGAGTTTAACTGTAAGTTAAAGTGTAATTTTAGAGTTAAAAGTTAACAGAATGCTCAAAACCTGTTTTCAGAGCGGCAAAGTTATATTACGAGTACTGTATGTAAAACATTTCTTACAATCAGTTTTACATCCCAGGTTCGTCCCACCAAACGAGAACGAGCTGGAAGCAATGTTCATGGCTATGAACCAGGGCCAGTCGCTTCACCCAGACCCAGCCGACGAGATCGACGAGGAGGAAGAGCCCTACATGGATGGCGAGGAGTTTGATGAAGGTAACCTTTGTTGTAACTGAAACTTATTTGTATAAAATGGTGTAGGCATCAACCTGTCAGTTAAATCGGCTAAAAACAGTAACTAATGGTCTTTTATTTTTTGGCTGCTTCATTGGTCTAGTGATCGCAAGCGCAACTGCTAAGCGTGAGGTCCTGGGTTAGATCCCCAGGTCAGGCAAAGTGCAATAGGGTTTTCTGTGTGGAATTTATGGAGGAGGTGTTAGACTCCCCCCGTGACGTCTAAGAGGGGCGCGCTTGGAACAGTTCGCGCTGCCGCCTCGGGTTTCCCAAGTCCGTCGCCCCTGGATCCATTTAGGGGGGCTGGAAAAGGGCTTTGTCCGCTCTCCGCCGACGCCCGGTGCGTCTGCTGCGGGCCGGGTGAGTGGAGGTGATCTCCCTCTCGCTTTCCGCATCCTCCTTCTGCGACATGGCCGTGTGGCAGAAGGACACCACCGCGTCCCAGGATTCCTTGCTGCCGACCATCGACTCGACCACGGCCGGCAGCGACAGGTCGCCGCCTACTCCTGAGATGAGAGCACGGCGCGGCTCCTCCCAAGCGGCACACTCTGCCAGCGTGTGCCACGCCGTCTCCTCCCTGCAAATGGGACTTAAGGGGACTACAGGAGCTAAAAGCATGTTCTAAAATGCCTTAAAGTATATGATCCACTGCAGTAAAAAAATACAGAAAAATATGTATATGATATTCTACAGGATATATGCTAGTTCGATAGTGTGTTGATAACATAATGCTACAAATATGATACGATACAAAAAAATCACAAAGATACCTCTAAATATTTCTTTTAACGATTAAAAACCATGCTAATATACAGGCCATCATTCTGATTTTTTTGTCAAATTATTCTTCAAGCAACATTGTAACGTAATAGTGTTTTAATTTTTTAGTCCAATCAATAGATTTTTTGTAAATCGCGTATTCTTATTTCTGAGCATTATACGTACGCGTGTATGCGTAAACGCCTGTGTACCGACAGTGCCGGCCGAGACCTGATCCTATACTTTATTGTGTAAATGTGTGCGTGCGTCACTCAAGGTCACTTAGCTCTTGTAGTCCTCTTAAACCTAAATTAACTTCAATTAAATGTAAAGTTTATTAAAATTCTGTTTCGAGTATGTTTATTTTGGTTTTTTATTATTTGACTTGGTCGCGTTTGACCCTAGTCGCACCTGATGGTAAACGCAAACAGGGTCTAAGATGCAGCACACCAATTCAAGTAACAGAGATATAGAGGGATTCCCCTATACCCCTCTGGCTCTCACATACACACGACGGAACACAGTAAACTGCTTGGCGCCGGACTTTAATGTTCAGGTGGTAAATAGTCAGGCGGATTGTGTAAATCCTATCACCAAGCAATGATAATTATCGCTTATTCCTCAGGGGAGGACGAGTTTGAAGACGCGGAAGAAATCAATATGTCTGCCGAAGACGCGGCCGCGAGACTCCGACAGATGAGGCTGGAGAACGCTAACGGAGCACATGACCGTTTAAACGGTAAGTTAAATTAATTTTCTTTCAACTACGCAGTAATGTTATCATTAATCACTACAAAACCGATCACAAAGGACGTATTTTTTGCTTAGAACCAAAACAGTGCAGAAATGTGCTCATTATTGCACTGTGCACTGTTTTTTATTTTTTATTTAGATAAATTTACCACAGATGTTTAATGTATCCCATTAAGGTTAATATAAAATGTATGCATTAGATCAAAAAAATACTGGCTGAAAATAAAAATCAGCTAAAAAAAAAGAGAAAAGTGAAAAAAAAAAACAAATGGCGCGCATTTTGTACCATTGTAAAACTTTGATACTTCTTATTTAGCAAGAAAAGTTTAAAAAAATGTTTTATGAATATTTTATCCGGATAGGTAGGTTGGTAGTTGAAAGAAAAGTAGATTACGCACCTCGCTTAAGTGAGTAATTAATGCACTCGTGTTAATTTAGTGCCCTCGCATGCGCTCGGGCACCAACATAACACTCGTGCATTAATAACTCACTTTGCGCTCGGTGCAACAATCTACTATAACCGACTTCGAAAACGAGGAGGTTATCAATTAGAAGCGTATCCTTTTTTTATGTATTTATTCCGATTCACCGAGGTTTGTGGACCGATTCTAGCCTTTTCCAATCTATGTTGGGGCCAGCTTCCAGTCCAACTAGAACTGAATACCAGTATTTTACATGGAGCAACTGCCATCAGACCTCCGCAACTAAATTACTCGGCAATGCCGATATCCTAAGCTCAGAATACAGAAAGAAACAGAATCCGCCTTCAACAGTAATTGCAAGCCGTACGCTGTGTCCAAAATCAAAGCATGCGTCCCGCGCCCGTCTCACTTCCCACCCGCGTAATGTTGCTAGCTCAGACATTGTTTACCCGTTTTTGGGGAAAACGTTGAGTATTGGAGGTAAGATAATAATAAAATCAAAATTGTGCTTTTCTATAAAGGCAATATTTTATATCTGAGTAGGTACAGTCAGCGTCAAATATATAGGGACGAACAGACCGTTCAAAATGATCCGAACAAAACTACAGGGTGGATCTGACACTGATTGACTCTGCATGGGATTTTTTCAGAATAAAAAAGAAGTTTTCAAAAAATGAACCGTGGTATTCTGTATCTCAGTAATTTTAGCGTTCCAAGTTAACTGACTGCGTGGAGCGATATCAGGCTAGTCGTGCCCGTCAGCTGTGTTGCCGTGCCTTCATTAATTTATGCATGGCATCGAAATTTTCAATGAAATAAAAAAAAAGGGTTTTTTTTATAAATTTTTATTCAATCTAAAGGTTACAGCTCATTAGATCCGTGCGGTTCGTATTCTTTATATGAATTTGTATGGATGTGCGCTCACTACATCAACTCCGTAACGTGGCGGCTGTGAAATTCTACAAAATATGCGTCATTGGTGTCGTTTCCGTGGTTTTCAGGGGCGCTGGTGACGAAAATGAGGTCTAAGTCAATATCCAAGATGACGGCTGTAAGATTTTGCCCATGACGCATACTTATTTTGTAAAATTTCGCAGCCGCCATCTCGGATTTTGATTTTGAGCTCATTTTCGTCATCAGCACCCCCGGAAACTATGGAAACGACACCCATGACGTTTATTTTGTAAAATTTCACAGCCGCCATCTTGGATTTTGACTTCGACCTCATTTTCGTCATCAGCGCCCCCGAAAACCACGGACTCGAAACCCATGACGCATATTTTGTAAAATTTCGCAACCACCATCTTGGATTTTTATTTCGACCTCATTTTCGTCATCAGCGCCCCCGAAAACCACGGACACGACATACACGGCGCATATTTTGTAAAATTTCACAACCGCCATCTTGGATTTTGACGTTGACCTCATTTTCATCATCAGCACCCCCGAAAACTACGGAAACGACACCCATGACGCATATTTTGTAAAATTTTGCAGCCGCCATCTTGGATTTCTACTTTGACCTGATTTTCATCTTCAGCGCCCCCGAAAACCACGGACTCGAAACCCATGACGCATATTTTGTAAAATTTCGCAACCACCATCTTGGATTTTTACTTCGACCTCATTTTCGTCATCAGCGCCCCCGAAAACCACGGACACGACATACATGGCGCATATTTTGTAAAATTTTGCAGCCGCCATCTTGGATTTCTACTTTGACCTGATTTTCATCTTCAGCGCTCCCGAAAACCGCGGAAACGACACCCATAACGCATATTTTGTAACATTTCACAGTCGCCATCTTGGATTTTGACGCTGACTGTACCTGATAATCTCAAGAAATAGAGAAGGTCTAATAGGAATAAAACACGTTTTAGATAAAAAAAACGTTTAATTTAAGCCCTCAGTAGGTAATAAAAAGAAGGGAAAATCAAAACTCTTATACTGACAACACTAACAATATGGACGCATCATTCCCTATGACAATTACAAACTGAACAATTTATTGATTAATTAAATAAGACGATATCTGAATGTGCTACTTTAACGTGAAATGTGATCCCATCCTGTTTTGTTTTTAGCCCTGCTGTATTTTTATAGGTTCGAACGACACAAAACTGCATAATTTAATTTAATTTGACACCGGTAAATACATGTAGTCGTTATGACGTCCCCATAGTAACTGATCGACTGCGCGTCAAACTACTCTGTTTAAGAGTAGTTTTTGATGCTTCAGTATTAGGCGCGATCACGGCCAGAAAGTACCAGAGTACTTTCTGTATTCTGAGATCCTAAGGTTAGACCGGTTGTCAGACTTTCGGGCTTATGACTACCCGTAGCGACTGTCATAGGTAGCCGTATGACACTCGGGACCGACTGCTTAACGTGCTTTCTGAAGCATGAAGAGGTCTCGATGTATAACGAACGGTCACCCATCCACGGACTGACCGCGGCAAGCGCAGCTTAACCTTGCAAATCATTAACTGCGCGCTTGTTAATTAGCTACGAGCCCTAATTACAACAAATAATAAATGTTTATTTGTTTCAGATGAAGCGGAGGACGCCGAGATCGGCGAGTGATCTGTGGTAGCATTTAATATCTACGTTAATTAACAATTATTGCTTCTTCGATGTGTACACTTATGTACTACACACGTACTGAAACACGCAGTTTTGAAAACTTACCTAATGTTAGGTTTTTAAAGTCAAAGTCAAAGTTTTTTATTTCAAGTAGACCAATTACAGGTGCTTTTAAAACGTCAAAACTAGGTGCAGGTTTAGATTGGTGGAACTAAATTTGACCGCTTTTGAGATACAGGTGACTGCTTAAACGAGTGGCATAATTATTGAAGTATTCAGTAACCGATTCTCAATCCATCATCATCATTCAGCCGAAAGATGTCCACTGCTGGACAAAATCCATTGTGTACCTAGTTTAAAAGAAGTAAGTGGACAAACAGAGACGCGGAAAGCGACTTCAATTTATACTATTTAGAGATTAAACGTCCTAAAATGTAAAATCTGCATTTAGAATTAGATTGTGACAGTTCGAATTTCATATCCCGAGTTGCAGTATGGCAACTCGGGAGACATGCCTTTATTAGAATTTTTATTTAATTTGTATGAAACTGAGTGTTTTAGTACGTGTGTATGTATAGATGTTTAATTTTAACACGATATAGCTGTTTTGTATGTGTCATCGGTGTATGCCCAGTGCCCAACCATTCCTGCGTATACGCCTCTCAAACGGATAGACTAACATTGACATAATACTGTCAATTATTTCCATAAGTTTAAATAAACCTGTCATCTGAGCTAATGATAATGATGAGGCTAAACCATTATTTATATTGGGCAAATGTTAATCAAAACAGCTCAACACACGAAGCGATATTGCCCTGCCAAACACTGGACGTTAACGTCCAATTCAATTAAAATCTCAATTACGATTTATTGTTACTTTGAAGACGTGTTTACTGTCCAATTTTTTTTTTAAAAGACATTTTTATACCTAAAAAGTTGTGTAATTCAGACTAGATTTGCAATATTGTGCATTTTAGGTCAAAAAGTAAAAAAAAACGTTAACGTTAGTAATTTTGCCTCTCTGAAGTGAGAAACAGGGGGCTTACTATGACCTCTTAAAGCAGGACAGAAGTTGCCTGGAAGTTGAACTGCCCTGTTTTTTTGTACTATAACATCGTTAGACAAGCCTGCGGCAGGCCTGCTACGTTGACGGTTACGAAACCCGTTCACCTTTTTTTTGTAGACTTTTCGTACCATGAACAAGCATAAGAGCCCAAATACACGTCCGATACTTGCCTCCGATATTCGGTTCCGATAGTCTGATCAGACTATCTGAAGGCCTCCGCGTTTGTTTGAACATGAATTACACGTACGATCAGACTATCGGATCAGATGTCAGATTCGTAAGCATCGTCCGGGCGTCGTCGTCATCCAGAAAAAATCGGACACGATAATCATACGTGTATTTCATCAATCCGATCAGATAGTCGGATCCGGTTCCCGGAAGCAACTATCGGACGTGTATTTTGACCCTTGCCGTTCAACTTGGTTCAATAGTCGTTCATCTTTAGTACTGTCATGGTACGATTTTTAGCGATTCAGAAGCAGGCCTGCTTTTGGACGGAAGTTGACTGGCTGGCATTAGAACGTTTTCATAAGAGGTCATAGGTTTCAGAGTGACAAAGTTATTTTACGGGTACCAAATAACCTTGCTCCTCTGAAGTGAGGAGCAGAACGCAGCCTGTTTTCAGAGCAGCCAAGTTATTTTACGCCTACTGTACAGTGAGTTTTATACTGATTTGTAAGATATTTCTTCAGTAGTAAAACATTTATTATATTAAATTGGTGTCTATAAGTTTTCAGATTTGTTGCTTTGTGCCAATAAAATGTTGAAATTGTAATATGTATTTTAAAGTTCCTAAATGGTGGTGGTGTTAGTGTAGAATAAATGCATGCCACACGGAATAGTGTGTAATAGCATAACTTATACAACTTCGTACAGTCTGTTCCATAAGATAACTGACCCCCCCAATATAAATACCGTAAAATTAGACCTTATGGCAGTATAAATTAAATGCCATTTTATTTGCACGACCAGAATCGAATCAACGTCGAATAACTACTGCGTGATGGATTTTTACAAAATATTGTTATGCGGTTTTGATCTTTATGATGTTAACAAACAGGTGGAGCACCTAATTTGAACTGACATAAGGTCCAAATTCATGTTACTTTAACAGGGGGTCAGCTGTCTTCGGAACCAGACTGTACGACTACAGACTTGCTTGATTTACTGTTTAGAGCCCTTACGCACTGTCGACTGGTCGCCGGAGACCTGGTCGATGGCGACTGTGACTTTCTACACTTGGTCGCCGGCGCCGGTCGCCCGGGCGACTACGCTTATGTTTTGGTCGCCGAGAGATCAAGTCTCCGGGGCCCAGTCGACAGTGCGTAATGGTCTTTAGAATTCTATCAACACTAGTTGCCCGGTTTCTTAGGCCAAAAACGCATTGTTTTTGCCAAACGGCGCATGTAAATGGACTCGTAAGCTCATTTTACACATTGTGATGTCTACTAATGTATGAAAGGGTATGTATGCAATGCTATAGGATCTGTGCTTCATTATTGGCAAAGATACAAGTTTTAATTTAAATCCATAACGCTCGGTATGTCTTATGAATCGGCCATAATTATCAGGTATCCAGAAACCCAGGATATCAAATAATAACATCTACTGCACAATATTGCAATCTTAGTCTGAATTCTTCAGATAATGTATTTATGTGATATTTTTATATCAAAAGGCTTTTGCACTAAGCCGCTAAAGCGTAGAAGCTAAAACTAATAAACTTTTGACCGTCAAATTCAACTAAAAAAATATATAATTAGAATAATTACATTTCCAGATTTTTATTAATAGTTTCTGCCATCATTCAAGTGCTTCCAACAAATATATAAATGAATTGCATTAAAATATTCTGATGAAGTAGTTCCTATTTTAACAATAAAAGTTGATTTTCACGGTCATAAGTCGATTAGTATCCAAAAAAGTTGATTTTGGGCTTTATTCACGGAATGAGTAGATGTAAAAATATAGATTTACGTTTTGTATGTAATATTCCATTGGTGTATTCGTGTATTGAATCGCTGGAGAACCCCTTATCGTTGTGCGTACTACGATTGTAAGAAAAAGACTAAAATAAAACGATATTCCTATATTCCGAATATGTATCGGGCGTTTCAGTTATATAATGTTTAATGTACAGACGCAAGCACATCAAGCTACCGGAATCTGTCAAATTTTCCCAATCAACCTTGAACCTAATGCATTTGTGATAAAGATGAAAATCTATTAAAGAAATTTGACGGATTGTAGTAGGTTGATGTGCTGGCGTCTGTACACACGGGTACACATCAAGCTATACATTTCCAGTTTACACTGACCTCTCACTGTAAGGAAATCCTATACAATGCGAGATCAGCTTATATTGGAAAAATATAGCTTGATCTGTAGCCGTGCTTTACCTGGGGCTAATAACGCCGCGTTCGGTGAAACATATTTCGTTTCATATTCGAAATCATAATTGCAAGTGAGCTGCACATACAGTTAGCTGGGGCCTAATTCTCCTAAAATAAATCTTGATAAATCACAACCGAACCAAGGCCGAACCGTTCATTCAGACAGTTCTCAATTTCAAAAGCTATCAAATTGTTTGACACAAAAAACAAAATCAATCATTTTGAAAGTTTTCGAAAACAAAAATTTACTGACGGTTGTGGTTCGATTGCGTTTGACAACAATTTATTTTAGGAGAATTGGGCCCCAGTTGTAACACAGTTGCACTGACTACATCCTAATTACCTTCAAGCTGCATTTCGTCATTGAAGTTCTAACAGCGCGTAAGTCATTTTGTGACAAAAACAGACAACACTGTGAAAGCCACAAAATTACTTGAAATGAAAAAGATTGTTAGGATTTTCAAAGGTTTATTAAATCATCAAAGAGTTTATTTGTGATGATAATTAAAAACAATATTGCGTTCAGCGTAGGTTACGCTCGTTTTAAATAGTTTTTTCCACTCTCTTGTAAAGTAGCCATTTTTGACTTCCGCACTGTTAGAATTTCACTGACGATTTGGCAGTTGTATAGTTTACAATTGCGACTAGATGTGCAGTCTACTTGTAGTTGTGATTAGAAATATGAAACGAAATTTTTCACCAAACGCGACGTTATAGCCTCCCTCAGGCCCTCTAGGTAAAATCTCTTTTATTTTTTTGTTTCTTTTCCTAGGATAAACGTCAGTTCCATACAATTTGATCTTTCAGCTACCGTTAATGTTTAAGCAGTTTAAGAAAAAGGGATTTTTTCACAGGGGGTTTGGGCTGACAATATCAAAACAAAGAATGTTGTCATGAAAAACGGTTGAGTTCCTACGACTAGCCTTTCTTTTGCTTGGTCTACGAATACCTACTTCAGTTTTTTATGACTAAATTCTGTCAGTTTTGTCGTTGATAGCTCCTATAAAATTATTTACGTTGTTAACGCACAGTCCGCGACAAAAGTAACTGAACATTAGAGTTTTTAAATAAGCTAATTGAATATTCCAAAATAAGTAATCTTAGTTTTTATTTTATATCAATTAGTTTTATTTATTTATTTATACTTTCGCACATAATCTGTACAGAGGCGGACTTAATGCCATAGGCATTTTCTACCAGTCTACCTTAGGGTGATGAAGAGAAAACATGGTAGGTGCACTAAAAAGAGCTAAGTGATGTGAATGCTATTAAAAATAAACTCAAAGTTAACTGAAACATTTTTGGCAATAATAATACCTACATACATATATGACATTTACGTAGATGTGAAATAAAATTATAAATAATAGATACCTATTATAAATATATATATATATATTAATAATATACTATACAATACCTACAAATATATAGTTTTCCAATTAATGTCAAGTTTAAATACTCAAATGTTCAGCTGTTTTTGCCGCTGACTGTACACTTGCAATTGTTTTCTGTTGATGTTCTTTGTGTGTTTCTTTGATTTTAGCAAAGAGCTTATTTATAAGACACAAGCAGAGTCTATGAATAACAAGAAACTCGAATATTAATTAAGTAGGTACCTACTTTACCTTTTACTAGGTTTCTATGTCAACCGCTCATAGGAAGCTAGATGAGGCCTGGAACAGTCAGATAACAGGTCTAACCTTAGGATAATTTTATAAAATTCATTAGACTATTGAGATGTGGTCAGATGGCAATCACTTCGTGGAAAATAAGTTTTTTTTCGAATTTCATGGATAAGAATGACTTGCCATGCCACATAAATTAACCCATTAATGGCCAAATAAAAACTAGTAAGCCGATTTTCGTAATTCTTTTATTAATTGAAAGTTAGTAACTACAAGAATAAATAGAAAGACAATAAAAAACAAAAAAGTAATTTTTCGTGAATTTACAGGGGTGTACCCAAATTGGCACAACGGCCTCTTATGAGTGAAAATTACAAAACACGTTTTGTCTGTACATAGGGTTTTCTTGTATTTCTTGCAACCCCAACTAGGGTTTTCTTGCATTTCTTGCGACCCCAACGTCCTCTCATATCGAACATAGCACATCACACACATTTTGGAGGCTTTTCAGGGACATGATCAACGCCACACAACTGTAAACTTTCAATTTTGGATGCTGAAGGGCAAGCAGAACATCTTTGTGGTGACAGTTTGAGGTAGTATCTGGCGACACGTTAGGCGACGATAAGTTTTCAGCTCCACAGTAGTGACAGTGAAGTTATGCCGATTATTTTGAGTGGCATACAAGTTGCTAAACTCAGCAATCATTGTAAAAACTTCGACATCAAAAAGCTTCTCAAATATTTGAACGGGTGTTAAATCTTATGGTTCCTTTTTGTCGCGATTTACGCAAACCAATAGATCGTCAGTTTGTTCGAAATAAGTTGAATGATTTAGTAAACAGTCGTCAAAGCGGGAGGCCGGATGACTTCAGCGCGCAGAGACAGTGGGCTGCTCTTGTTGGGCCGACCTAACGGACCTTCCGTGACCTTTTAGTTGCCAAAGGTTCATCACCGCTGCTATTCTCGGATTTCGAAAGAGCACCCACGTTGCGAACACAAACCTCGACATTACCCGGGACATCCTTTGGTATGGTACTAGGCGCCACATCATCGTCACCTTCTTCTTCGTTAGTCACGACGCTTGGTTCTGGTGGAATGATGGCGAAATCACACTCCAAACCATCGTCATTGTCCTCTTCTACTGGGCTGATAGGTTCTTCTAAGGCCTGAAGTCATTAGTGCCGCTAAAATATTGCCTGCAATGCATATAGATTCTGTAAATAAACTGGTTATTTGTATTACACTTGTGGCCGTTGTACCCAAATTGGCACACCAATATTTATGTCACTATATTTTTATATACATGCAAGATAACTGCAATCAAATAACTTTGAATGTTAGGTTAGGTACTTGTTTCATGAAAATATAAACAATATTCATGATATTCATCACCTATAATAAATAATAACAACGAAAGTATGCTTACCTGCATTGTCCTCCAGATAACGAACTTCAGTGGGTTCAAAAAGGAGGATTTTTGAACAAATTAGTTTATTCCGATACTATAATCTAATGAACGCACTCTCGACTACACAACAAAGTAACATAATATTGATTATTGTTAAAACTTTTTTAATGTACCCTCATTTCTTAAGTGTTCCCAAATTGGTACAGTGGCCAAGAATGGGTTAACCTAGTATTATTATATTTTTTGATAAAATTGTTAAGGAACTAGCACAAAAGTTTTGTCGATAGCATTCATTTTGAATCAATCGTCGTACGCGCATTGTTATAATTTGTGACAACTGTTCAGTTGATTATACGACTGTTGTTAGACTAATGTACGCTCAAATGCTGTAGCGTAGTATTTGTATTCCAAATGTGTAGTTACTGCAAATTGAATAATAAACCATATCGAAAATAATATGCGTTTGTTTAAAGAAACATCATGTTTAAGGCAAAGCAAGTCTAACATGCGTAGCGCGACATAATTTTGCCGTCGCATTATCTCCTCTCAGCACGAAATAATAAGACGACAAAATTATGTCACGCTGCACATGTTAGCCCGACAGGACCCAACACGACAAATGTGATGACAAGTCCGCAAGCCTGACATGCCTAGCGCGAGATGATTTTTTCGTCACATTATCTCGTGTTGAGACAATATTTGGCTCATCTCGCGCTGCACATGTTAGCACGGCTGAGTGCAATTTATTTCTTCGAACCGTTTACTCACGAACTACACGACAAATACTAGTGTCGTAAACGTTCCATACAAATGTATGGACCTTCGGAGTTATCACATTTTGTCGTGTCGTGAGCCGTCGAAAAACGGCTGAACATGATAACGGGAGATTGAAGTTGGGGCAGAAGGGCCAGAGTTTTATCCATCCAGTGTGCCGATGATTAGGTCCCATGTTAGCGAACGTGCTACAATAATATCAGCGTTATGTGGTACTATAGCACTTTTACAACTTTTTTGCCGGTCTGAAGTCATATTTGGTTGCTGGGTAACCACTCTGCTAACTTCAGAGCGGCCAGGGAGGCCGAGGGGTTTGGCGAGTACCTACAACTAGTACTGCCATCTGATATTGTGCTGAACTATTAGTACTTATTGTTTGTGCGAATAAATGCATTTTTCATTTCACTAATTTATGTTCAATCATATTTTTACCAGGACGCACGATACCAGAGCGTTATAGTAATATCATTATGTTGCAAATCCAAAAAGAATCGGGGCCAACCTGACCAAAAAAATAAAACACAAATCTTACACTACTATTTTATTAGGAAAACACAATACATTATAGTTCATCTTTATTTTAACAATTAAGAAATATAGCGTCGTGTGTAAGAACCAGTACAATTTGTACTTTCAGAATCATGCACGAAAAACGTTATTATAAAATAATAATAAAAAAAAAACTTCTTCAACATAACGTTTACTTAATGATTTCAATGTTTTGCTACAATACTTATCTATTTTTTCCCGAAATATTGTTATTTTTGTACCAGTCTAAGGACACGAATACAACAATCGACAATTCGCTTATAATTATTTATTTATATCAATATTTTCTTTATTCTCTAGCAACCTCAACTCTATTATAGGCGACGTGAATCGCAAAAGATACTATTTTACATTGTCGTGATCGAGAGCGCACGCGGTTACTGATGATAACACCACTGTGTCTTGTTCGTATTCAAGTATTAACGAATTCCGGGCATTTTTTGGCAGAATTTAATGTCCAACAGGACAATTTATGCTCAAAACTTATCATTTTCAAGTTTCGAGCGAATAAGTTATAACTAAAAACTTAAAATAAGCTATAACTTATAGCAATTTCATTGTGATAAATAAAATTATGCTTTGAATCGATTTAAACACAATTATTATTGAACTTATTACACTATGAATGCCGCTAATTTTGGTGTCAAACATTCCATGTAAATTCAATAGCGACAATCCCCCAAAACATATTACTTATAAAAAACTCTTACATACCATTATAATTATAATCTTTTTTGAAACTAAACAATTAATAATGCTAAGAATTTTCAATTGAGGCATTTTTGTGCAAGCCTCAATGAAACAAAACATTTCTTTTTGCAATATTTAATTTAATTATAAATTATATTCCTGCCTAAACACTTGACACGATCAAAACGACAGCATATCAAAAAGTCTATAACAAAATATCGACGCGTCGCACTCTCGAAACGCAACCGTTGTCATTATTCGAAGTTGAAACATTTAAAGTAATTCTATGATGGTCTAAAAACGATTGGAAACGTCACGATAATGTGAATATATGGTCTGTGACCACAGAGTACAAAAGAAACTGCTCACACGCATTATTAATTAGAACGCATTTCAAAAAGTGCGCGGGCGCATGCTTTTCTTATTGGATGATAGCTTATGACGTCACACAACTTTTATCTTTAGAATCCATTTGAAAAGATGCGCGGGCGCAGTCTTCTCTTATCGGATGATAAGCATGTGACGTCATTCATCGGCGACATATTAATTTTCCAGTTCTTTCCTACTCCGGGCCAGACCTAGAATTATTCGCTACTAATTATTGATCTAAAAATTCATTCTACAGTGAACATTATAAATACTGTTTATTTTTAATTATCTTAACTATTATCAAAGTGTGATCTAATAGGGATATCGCATCGTTTCAAATCGCGCAGACTTATATTTTAATTGTACAACAAACATGGATCTGTTCTAACACATTGACAGCTATTAAGAATTGTGAAATTGGTGTTGAATGTAATGTATTTAACGATATTATGTATATTGCAGCGAAATAAATACATGGAACTAGTATTTCTGGTGAAGGTCGCGGGAATCCGCTGGATGCGAGAAGCACAGGACCGGACGATGTGGCGATGCTTGGGGGAGGCCTATGTCCAGCAGTCTTTCGGCTGAATAATATTGATGAACTAGTTTTTCTGCATAAACTAGAACCATTACCGTGAAATTATGTTAATATACCATTGTGATTGGGATTTAAACCTTTTAAAAGGTAGAAAACATCAAAGTAACATCATTTTTGAATCTTTTACTCATTTGATAACATTATTATGCGGTATGGGAATACTGCAGTCGTACTAGGCAGTTGAAATAACTTTCAAACACTATAAGCCAGGATAGGATTAAGAAAAGAAAATTTAAAAGTTTTAGCTTTATTAAAGGTCAAACATAATATTAAATTATTAATAACACAACCTTCACGCCTTAAGTCCGCCATGATATAGGAATAGTTGTTTTTTTTTACGCTATTTATGACGCAATACCAACTTACCGTCAAAAACATTACATTCGCTCGGCTTATTTATAGATCAACTTCGAATATTTCATATCATTGTAAAAATACACCGTATTGTACAACAATACAAACTCACTCAGTACATAAGACTCGAATCGGTACCGTCCGATACACTAGTGTCAAAAAGTACCACTTTGGTACTTCAGTCAATTTATACGTCAGGGTTTAGTGACAGACGAAGGGAAATATTAATTAATTTGTTGTTGACTATGGAGTATTGATTGGAATTTTCTCGAAAGTAGAAATTTTAAACTGTGGGTAGATATGACTCTTTGTTTGCAGTAGCAGCAGCATAGTGATGTTCAAATCCGCTATAAACTGTAGACGTGTTATAAACTATAAAATATATTCATATAGTCTGTTATTTTATACGCTATCATTATAACGCGGTGTTACGAAACTCAGCCGCAGTCTGAACGCGGAGACGATATAATTTTATTTAACAACACGCTAAACGGACTTGATGATGCGCGGTAAATGTTATCTCGCAACGTGCTGTACACTAAAGAATATAATAATACTTCATTCCCTTACGCGCTGTTGCTAGTCGCTACGCTATCTTGCTATCTCGTTCTGGCCGCGCTGTGCGCGTTTAGACTTATATTCGTTGAGTAGGTTGAGGCGTTATAATATAGCGCGAAGTCAGAGCCGCTATAGCAAACGCTATACGCTATGTACACATAGTCTGTTATATTTTGGCGCTATACGTTTTATTAAGCACCACTAGTGAAAACCTCGGGAATTCATTTAGTCATTGCACGGTTCCAGTGGGATTTCAAGCGGAAGAAGTCGCGGGTAAAAGCTAGTCAACAGTAGCGAAGGGTGAATTTTCTTAAAAGGGAAGCCGGACCAATTATTTGTTTAAATGATAATTGAAAATAATAGCTACTAGTATTTGGCATATTTCGAAAGGGAAGCCGATAGGAATCGAGTTGTATGGAGCCTTCGCCACTGCTAGTCAATTATATTTTTACGAATGTTATATACCCAACTAGAGGCCGCCAGCGGCTTCGCCCGCTTGAATTATCGTTTATCGCGTATTCTGCGTTTTTCTCTACTATAATATGCATGTATTATACATACAAACCTTCCTCTTGAATCACTCTATCTATTAAAAAAAAGCGCATCAAAATCCGTTGCGTAGTTTTAAAGATCTAAGTATGCTTAGATCTACATACATAGGGACAGACAGACAGCGACTTTGTTTTATACTATGTAGTGATAAAGGCTAGTTTCAGTGCCTACAAACTAATTTCACATAGAGCGGCTGTGTTATAAGATACCATATCGATCCCCTAGTTCACAATCATACTAATTACGGGAAAAAGGTGGTGTAATTAAGACGATAGTGCACAAATCATAAAGTTAAAATTTCATTGTCAACATTTTTTAATTAATATGATTGTGAACTAGGGTATCGACATAACCGAATAGCAATCCCGAGGTTTTCACTTCCGGGCGATGATATGAAGGTTTTAAGTCCCTTGTCCTTCAGACTAGGCTTAAAGTCTAGCCCGAACCAAATTGAATAAACGGTAAACAATCTTTTTAAAACATCATGCCTGTATTCCTTTAAAAGTTAGGCAGAGGTGGGTACACCTTCATTTCGCCGTTGTAAATCCCATGTAATAGGAGGCGAGCCTATTGCCATCAACTTGGCACAAATCCAGACTCCGGGCTGCTACTGAGAAATCCCACAAGGAAAAACTCAATACCATTTTGCCCGACCCGCTCCCTGATTCAGAACGATTAGATTAGTCAGAAGTCTAATGATTCGGTAGACGAATCGTAGACGGAACAAGATAACACACGGAATCGATCGAGAACTAGGTACTATCGGAAAGGTTCTGAATTGGGGATCGAAGAAACTCGTGCTCAGCAGTCGCGCTTGCGACCCCTAGACCAACGAAACCGTAAAGACTGTTTTAATTTCAATTTTTTTATTAAAAATTAAGTTATTGTTTCAATCTAAATATATAAAAGCGAAAGGTCACTCACTCACTCATCACGAAATATCGAAAACCGCTAGACGTATGAAGATGAAATTTGGCAGGGAGGTAGTTTATAGTTAGTAGACGTGCGCTAAGAAAGGATTTTTGGAAACTCTACCCCTAAGCGGGAGAAATAGGGGATGAAAGTTTGTATGGAAAATCGTCACTTAACGGGTTCAAAATTTCACGAAAGGGAAGCTGCGGGCAAAAGCTAGTTAATTATAATTTATTTCCAACTGTATTTTACATTTGTCGTTTTTTAGCCATAAATAGTTATTTGTTTAAATAAATCAATAAAAGTATGTTTACGTTATTTTCAAATAGGTTCAGGCCAGATTATACGACACCGGGCAGCCAGCATTTGACCGATCTAGGAACTTAGAACCTCACGTCCCAGTCGTGCTTGTAACAAAGATAGTCTCTATGGCTGAGGCCAGACGAGCGTAATTTACGTCGCGTAAATTGAGCCGCTCAATTTCAGTAACGTTCGATTTCATACAATATAACGATTCGTGCCACACGATGACGCAGAATGAGTCAGTTAAATCCTTCAAAAAAATTACGCTGACTCATTTTGGGCGGCGGAAATTACGCTCGCTTCATCCTAAGGGTGAAGCAAGACGAGCGTAATTTTTTGAGTTGTGAGTCGCAGAATTTCGGTCGCGTAATTTCTGCTACATTCGGTTTCATACAAAACTCCTGTTTCGTTCACACGGCGACGCAAAATGAGTGTAAAATCCTTCCAAAAAATTACAATGACTTATTTTACGCGACTCACAGCTCAAAAAATTACGCTCGTTTGTCCTCACCCTAAGTGGTTCCCAAAGTAGAAGGGAGGACGACACGTCTAATAAAAAATCAAATTTCGGGACCCACACTGTGCCAAAAATGAAGATTAAAAAGTAGACACGGCTCAGTCGAGGTGTTGCGACTGTCGTCCAATAGTTTCAAGGTAAACCCAATATCTGCTCGCGACCCACTTTGGGAAAGACTGATATAGTAACTTCATTTATACAAATAAGCAAATAGAATATCGACGCGAATCAGTCCTAGCGCTCGAGGAGTCAACATATCCTGAGAATGCCCCGTGCAGGGGCGAAACACGTGTCGTGTATTGGTTTGGTTGCATGTTGCATTTTTTCACTCTTTCTGCATGCGCATATACTTGTGGGCGGGAGGGTGGTGCTGCATACTGCATCCAAACTAGCGATCTTGTTCAGCGGAATTAAAGCTAGATATTCTATTTGCATATCATCATCTGCCTAGCCTTTTCCCAACTATGTTGGGGTCGGCTTCCAGTCGAACCGGATGCAGCTGAATATCAGTATTTTACATGGAGCGACTGCCTATCAGACCTCCACAACCCACTAACTGGGTAATACGATACTCTTGGTAAGACTGGTTGTCAGACTTTCTGGCTTCTGACCAACAGTAACGACTGTCAAAGATCTACAAATGACAGCCGGGACCAACGGCTTTACGTGCTTTCCGAGGCACGGAGGAAACTCGCTATGGTAAATGGTCACCCATCCACAGACCAACCTCGGCAAGCCTGGCTTAACCCGGAAGATCGGTCTATGCGGCTGTAATTATTTAGCCACGAGCTCCTCTATTTTATTTTATTCTATTTGCATATGATTCCATCATTTAATTAATAGGTAGTTCTCATCGAGTTATCTAAGCACTGTGAACGTTATGATATGTCGGATGAGTTATTGAAACGTACCGAATGGTGGATGGAACCCGAGAATTTATAGATCAGATAGGTCATAGCTAGCCGAACTTTGAGTCATATCTCATCACAGTAATAAAAACAAGATAGTTACTTGTATATTTCTTGTTAAAAGCGTCAATAAAGGTAAAATTTTAGTTTATCCGTGATAAAACTCTCAATAGAGAGTGAAGGCACGAACAATACTTAGATGAATGAGCTAAATTCAAATCTAAACGATTTTAGACTAAAAAAATGCGACATCGAGGCGGTATTTATATAGAATTAGTTTAATCTATAATTAAACTAGATTACTTATAAAAATTGAGAAGAATGTTATGTTAAATAAATTCAATGCTAGCTAAAGAAGTGACGTGTAAAATATGGGTACAGCAAATTTTTAAATGGCTCCAAATTTTTATTGTTTAAGAAAATCTTCATACTGTAGTACACATAACAGTAAAGTTTATTTTTGATTACAAAACGTAATTCAGTGAACATTTTCAAGCTACCCCCATAAAAACCAGGCTACCTTAGCATAAAGATATGTTTAACCCTAAAACGCCTGCCAAACCGAAACCCGTAACGTCTAAACCAACCATGTACTGTCCAACGGTCACAAACACATTTACCATCACGCTGTGGTTGTTAGAGGGTTCGCTGTTGGTATAACATCAACGGTTTTAGTCTCCACAACTGGAGTTTCAGGTGTACCGTTGACTTCACTCCGTTCTTCGCTCATTTCAACATCATTTTTGTCTGTTTCCTGGGACTTGGTGTCACTGTCTGTGGTTTCCTGGCTGGACGTGTCCGTAGTCTCTGGTTTGGAGTCCTCGGTCTGTGTATTTTCTGGTTCGGTCTGCTCTGTGTCTGTTTGTTCATCTGCTGATTTTGTTTCTGGTTCGTCTTTAGGTTCTTGTGGGTTGTCTGTGAAAGGAATGTGTGTTAGTTATATGTTTTATTGAATATAGTAATTTGGTGACAGCAAATGCATGCAGACATCACCTGGAAATGCTGGTCGTGATCCTCAGCAATGAGGGTTACGACTGGGGAGAAGGAAAGGCAAACAATGCAATTTGTTTTAATAAAATGAAAAATACATTGGAGCTGATTCTCTTGATCACCAACTAAAATTAGAGAATTGCTATCTTTTACTAACAGATAGCGCGAGAAAAGGACGGTGATGGATAACTTAAGTTAGAGATGTCAAACTAGTTTACGGCTTGAACTTCACCGTGATTTTAGTAGACACGTTCTAACGTGTCGTTTAAATTTGACAGCTCTTATATACGTCTACGAGTGAAAAAGATGGCTATAGCCTAAATTAAGTTTGGTTTGTGCACAATAGAATCGGCACCATTACCATATATTAAATATTTTCGCACGAAACGAGCGGCGCCTTGACAGACTTGTTGGTTAAGCCAACGCGAGACGGTAGGCTATTATCATGAACTTGAACGCTTCTCAAGCGCGAGTTTCGCTTCTATACTATTAGTTATTTAACTTAGTACACTACGCGTAAAGTTACTGCCTCTCTGAAGTGAGGAACAGAACGCTGAAAGGCTGGTTTTAGAGTGGCAAAGTTATTTTACGCGTACCAAATAACTTTTCCTCTCTGAAGTGAGGAACAGGAACGCTGAAAAGCCGGTTTCAGAGCGGCAAATTTATTTTACGAGTACCCTTATAATACCCTAACCCTTATCTAATTTAAAAATAACTAAACTTGTAAGCACAATATTAGTTTTCCTGACGTTACCCTTCATCTAAGTTAAGTATGCTGTGTTAACTATTTAAACAAGTACAAATTGACTTAGTTACTAACTTTAAATATGTATTTAACTTACCAGTTTCATCAACTTCCATAGGAGTTTCTTTCTTTTCATCACCGTTCACCTTCTGAAAGTTTAATGTGAACATTGTAACATTTTATTATAGGTGATGTTATTACTCGCCTCCCAAATTAAAACTACTTTTCATTCGAAATGGTTACAATCTTAGGCTTAGGAATTAATTTATTGGCGTTTTTTTTGTTGTTGCACTTCAGTAAATGACTTTTGGTATTGTTTTTAACTTTACAATGAAAGTTAGGGTTTTTGTGTTTAAAGTACAAATTGACAGCAATATCACACTATAGAGTATTCATACAATACAATAATATCAACCTGTAACTGCAGGACAAAGGAATCTACAGAGAAAGAACGAGCATTGATCGCCACGCTTGCTCACTGCGGATTTGCGATTTCAAACCATTAAGTCCTGGTTTCCTCACGATGTTTTCCTTCACCGTATGTCAGTGGCGTCTTAGATTAATTAAGAAAGTACATTTATGATATTGAAAAAGGTAATAAGATATTCAGGTTTGTCGTTACCGCATAACTAAGGTTTGTTTCGACCTAAACTGTAAATTGAATTAATGATTTCCAATTATTTAACTTTGTATGAATACTTTATAGCGTGATATTGCTGTGAATTTTAACTTTGCACAAAATTCCTTTATTTTCATTGTAAAATTAAAAACAATACCACAGTGTACCTACTTACTACATACAGTGGGTCAACGCCCATACATTTGACAGGTCCTATGAAATGTCAAAATTGGTAACACTTGTCAAAGGGTTGTCACATAAAATAAATTACACAAACTTTATCAAACAAACGTCCAAATTAATTAACGTTTCATAGAAACAGTGACACGCAAAAAGAAAACCACGCATGCGTAATTTTGATGATTGACAGAATAATGCAAAGGTATGTAGCAGCAGTTTCGCCATCATATCCTGGAATATTCTAACAATATTTAAAACTACAAATTTTGTCGAGGTTACAGTCGCAGTGGCTAACGCTTGCGGGGGTAGGTAAGAGTTATAATGTCCACGATGGAGTCATGGAAAATTACTTATTATTCATGGTTTTTTACTTCTATGGTTTTCGTGGGTGCTGATGCCGGAAATAAAGCCTAAGTATTCCTCGATAATAAACGGCGGTCAAAAAAATTTACCAGTTAAATGAGATTTTGCCAGATATAACGTGGTCCCTATCTTGGTGTTTGAGAATTGATCTTGTTTTTGTAATCAGCGTCCCCGAAAATCATGGATTTGATACCCATGACGGCTAATTTGAATTTTTTTATGGCCGCCATCTTGCATATAGATTTTGACCACATTTTCGGCATCAGCATCCCCGAAAACCATGGAAATGACACCCATGATGATTAAATTGAAATTTTAATAGCCGCCATCTTGGAAATGTATTTTGACCTCATTTTCGGCATCAGCATCCCCGAAAACCATGGAAATGACACCCATGATGGTTAAATTGAAATTTTAATAGCCGCCATCTTGGAAATGGATTTTGACCTTAATTTCGGCATCAGTACCCCCGAAAACCATGGAAATGACACCCATGACGACGAATTTGATATTTTTGTGACCGCCATCTTGGATTTCGATTTTGACCTCATTTTCGGCATCCGCACCCCAGAAAACCTTGGATTTGACATCCATGACGACTAATTTACTAATTTTCATGGCCGCCATCTTGGATTTGGATTTTGACGTTATTTTTGGCATCAGTGACCCCGAAAACCATGAAATTGACACGCAGGATGATTACATGGAAATTTTCATGGCCGCCATCTTGGATTTAGATTTTGACGTCATTTTCGGCATCAGTGACCCCGAAAACCGTAGAAATGACTTCCCACGAACAATCATTTGAAAATGTATGTATGCCGCCATCTTGGATTAGTAATCAGACTTTATAATAAAATTCTCGTAATAGGTACACATACATAATCAATAATAAATTAACATAATTTCTATGAACGATATCAATCAAAAATGAAATCAAAAAGTGCGAGCCCTGGAATTTATGTCCCGAGTAGCAGTATGGCTACTCGGGACATAACCTCCGCCCCTTCACCCCGCAACCCCCCGCACGATTGCTCTGTGACAATGTTCTACGTTGACCGACTGTAAGGAGTAAGATATAGGTAGACTGTGACAATACTGTGTATTGGCAACTGTCATTTACTGATGTTTAACTTTAGGTACAACACGATTACTTAAATAATGGGATTCAAAATGGCCGATTTACTCTTTGCCTTTCGCTCACAGACAACGTGCGTGAGTGAGATGCAAATAACGATAACAAAGTAGCGCCGCCATATTCAATCTCATGATATTTGACAACTGATTAGTTATATTTTACGTTAATCAGTTTTTCATAAACCAGGGTTGTTATGTTAAACAGCCGCCATTTATTCTAACAACTTAATTTTACACATAAAATACCTAGGTACCACTGTTTTTTTTACTCATTCTACACTGCCTCACTTTTACAAAAACAAAAATGAAAACTAAAAAAAAAACTAACTAAATCTAACTAAACATAAAATGGGACAACACAATGGACAAAACAAACTAAAAAAATACATGAAACATAATAATAAAATATATATTTTGCCATCACCTATCCTAGATACTCTACCTTGTTATTACTCTAAATATATTTTTAGTCTACCTGTGTTGCACTTGCAAAAAATAATTGAAATACCAATTACGAGCAACAAAACTAAAGGGGGTTCGAACATTTTTCTATGGAAGCTGGCATAGGCCCCTGCCGCCATTTTAATTTTTTTTCAAGATTGCGGCTCTCAATGAATCTAGCATATATGGGTAGAGGACACTCAAACAAACGAAAAATGTCGACTATACGGTGCCCTAAAGTGTCACGTTGCCGAGATATTTTGAACTTAAAGATTTTTTTAAAGATTGCAGCGCACTTTGTAACTGGTAAATGTGGGTAGAGGACACTCAAACAAAAAAGGTCGACAATACGGTGCCCTAAAGTGTCCCGTTGTCGAGATATATGCTCGTCTATCTGTGCGTCACAACTTCGAAAAAAAAAAACAAAATGGCAGCGAGAGGCCTATGCCTTAAAGGTTCTATCCCCTTTAGGTAACCTAACACGAAGGGGATGACGGGGGCTTCGTTCGCTCGCTACGTTCGCTCACTCTAGGCCCCGTCATCCCCTTCGAACCTAACCTATCCGTGTCGGTGTGCCCCAAATTACTGAGCCCGCTTCGGTCGCTCTTGAAATTAGTCAGTTGGAAGACAAGTTACAGTGTTTGGCTCAAAATCTAACTTTATATTCCTAGGAAGATGCTTATGAAACGCTTTCTTATTTATAAGCATCTTCCGTGTATGTGATCATATCGCTAGGAATATGATCATATAACGGCTATAACCATGTAACTGCGACATTATGTAAACTTGAGTATACTATTAGCACGCGAAACCATAGAATAATAAAACTAAATGTAGTAGAGATACACGTAAAGTCATTATGGTATTATTTTTTAATTCATAAATAGAACTTTACGATATGAGTAAGAGAGATAAAGTATATTTTTCCAAGTGCAACACAATCTAAAATGAAGTCAATGTATTAACTATCAAGAACCTAATTCCGTCGTGCCTTTTTCCTGGAATTCTTCGAGGTGCTGGACGACGAAACTGTTGTCGGCGCGCGCTTTTTCTTTTTACCCTATAGATACGCGATATACTTGATATAAAAGAAAAGTTATATTCTTTACACTAAAGATAAGTATTTCCCCTCTTACTATGAGAGATAGTCCAAGTAAAACTCAGATTTAAGATAATTAGAAGTGCAGTGATCACAGCTTTTCTAATCTCACTTAACAGAGTCGGCTCCTGATTTTTGTCGATGAACAAATATTAATTTATCTGATCAATTTATTAATTCCCGAAAAAAAAGTATGTTTTGTATCAACAAGCATTCAAATAGCTAAAGATGCTCCTAAACGGGCCACGTTTTCACGGCAAATGTGGCTCCAATATTTTCAAACATAGCCCATCGCAGCAATATTTTACTGCAGAATATGGCCAGAAAATGTATTTCTCGACAACATGTTGCAATAGTATTGCTTGTTTCCTACACAGGCCACAAGCAGCGGCAAAAATGGCTGATAAAACCATTCGTCCGTCACCATCCAACACATGAGGTGCATGAAAAGAGGCTCCACTCCTGACGATACATAAGTATGTCCGGCGCACCCTGGGCAGTGAGCCTCGCTACCAACCTTGCTGACTGGTTAATCTTTTCACCAAGGCATGAGCTATTTTCGTATAGCTCGTACTGACAAGAGAGAAAAAGAAGAAGATCCGACACTAACAAACTTCAAACTTCACGTCGCGTCAAAAAGAGATGCGTAAAATGAAAGTACAATAGAGCTGACTCGACAATATTGTAGTATTTTCAATAACGGAGCGATCGCCTAGCAATACTCAAAACTGCAACAAAAATATTGCAAAAATACTGAACATATTTGGCTATATTCCCGAGCAATACTAAAAATTTTGTTGCATCTTGCAATGTATTGCTGACATTGATGGCAATGTTGCTGAAAATACTATTGCAGCAACATATTGCCGTGAAAATGTGGCCTGTTTAGGAACACTTCAACGAGAGTAGTTAATGAACCCATCTCACCTGTGGCTTGGCATCTTCTCCCACATCACTGGGCTGTGCACTGGACGTAGAGGAGATCTCTCCCTCCTGCTCACTCTTCTGCTTCTTGGCTGGCCGCGTCTCTTCTTCAGACTCGTTGGACTGTGAGTCTCCTTTCTGCTCTGAAGTTTCACTTTCAGGGGGCGGGGATGCTTCTTTTACGGATGATGGGTCCTCCTATGGTGAAGAAAGAAAGTATAAATGTGCAGTCTTTGCAAAGTTTAGGTTAATTCTACTATTCACATGGTTGTTGTAAAGAGCGATAAAGGGATTATATGAAGAGTACGTACATGAGCATCTTCGTGTGCTAAGAATAGCATCTCTAAATAGTTTAAATTGAAGTCGTTTTTCGCGTCTAGTCTGTCTGTTTGTTCGCTTACTTGTTTTAAACTGCGCAATGGATTTTGATGCGGTTTTCATCTTAATAGCGGTTACGAACTGCATCCGATCCGAATCCGAGAAAATACGTTCCGAAGTAGTCATAGAACTATTCGTATGGTAGTTTAACGCACTTGATCCGACTTCCGTCATCCGATTTCTCTACGTGATCCGTGAGTTTCCAATTCGGAAGAAATATTGACGGATCGAAGTAGCCGTAGTAATGTTTGTATGAACGCTTTCGCATTACCTCGGATTCAAATCGGACGCCAAATGGATATGCCAAAGATGGCCCCTGAATTATTTGAATTTGGATCAGAGATCGGATAAGTGCGTAAGCGATATCCGAATTCGGTCCGAGTTTATTAGACTCTAGATTCGTATTTTCACGTATTCGGATGGGATGCAGTGCGCAAAGCAATATCCGAATTCGGTCTGAGTTTTTTATATTATTATTTTTACGGATTCGGATCGGATGCAGTGCGTAATCGCTGTAATTTAGGTTATTTGTTCCGAAAGGTTTTGAGCTCTAAAACGTACTCGAGAGACGAGTCGAGTCCGGGCGGATCGGTAGTACCATGTATATTAGTCCGTACGAACCTGCTTTTAAAGCACTAGCTTGCGGGTTTAAAACCTGGCACATGCCAATTTTAACGTAACGTTTTCCTGCTTGCGAAAATCTTTTTTTTGTATTTTTTTTACTTGTACCTTTTATAAATTGCTGTGGATTTGTTTATCTTTTAAAACGATTCAATTTTCTGTATTTTTTTAAACATTCATATCATGTTTCACAACTGTTCTCTTGTTTGAACGTTGAACACGAGCAAAATTGAATTTCGTTAGTCGAACGATCTCTCCACTTTAACCTAAGAAACCACTGACTTACGATAAGAGAAACGTGATGTATATTGGACTTATTGGTCTGAAATCGCCAACACATAGTGAAGAATCGTGGTGACCAATGCTTGTTCCTTCGTTGTATGAAAAGCGGATTTTATCCGCAGATCAAAGGCATATATGTGTACTCACAACAAGCAGCACAGTATGTTGTCCTCCGGCGGACACGTGCATGGGAGTGCGGTTGTTGAGCGGAGGAGTCACTGCAGCTGTGGGCTCTGTCGCGTCGCTACTGGTGCCCGTACCCAGCTGGCCCTCGGACCCCATGCCCCACGATACCACCTCACCTGGGGAGGACACAATATGATTATATGACGAAATCTACAGCGAGGGTTGAAAAATTTTGGTAAGAAGATACATTCGGACGAAACCAATTTCAATCCAAACTTTTGTTAAATTTCTGTCAAAAACATACCTCATATCAGAAATTTTAGGTTGAGATCGTTTAGGGCGTTCGCTACGTTAAGCGTGCGCACGCGGCGGGTACCCGCCTTCGGGTGTGTGTATTGAAAGATAGTATGAGCAGCGCTAACTGGCGCGGACGCGTGCGACGAGTTTGTACCTTCGATCAATAATCCTCTAGATTCCCGATAGGCGCTTCAGAAATGGCCACAAAAATTAGACCACGAAAAAATGTGTGGTCTTATTTCAAATCAGTACGGTCCAACAATAGCCAACATTAAGACGTCAAAATGCCGCAGTGCGTGGTTAAAAATTGTAAAAATAACCACCGTAATATCAAGATTTTTGATGGAATATCCTTCTTTCAGTAAGTTTATGCCAACAAGTGTTTTCTTTTGAAGTATAAATAGAATTAAACAACAAAAAATTAAATATTAAGAGTAAAATGATTGTTTGATCAATGTTGCGATAGCGCCAACTGTTGGGCAAAACATTGGTTGTTTATAATAATTATCAGATTCCAAGACTACGTCTAGTTTAAAAATAGAGTAAGCATCAATTACCTACATCGTATTTTCAACTTTATTTTTTAGCCGATAACTTTAATTTTAGAATAAAATATTTATGTAGGTACGAGTAAAATGATTGTTTGACCAATGTTGCGATAGCGCCAACTGTTGGGCAAAACATTGGTTGTTTATAATAATTATCAGATTCCAAGACTACGTCTAGTTTAAAAATAGAGTAAGCATCAATTACCTACATCGTATTTTCAACTTTATTTTTTAGCCGATAACTTTAATTTTAGAATAAAATATTTATGTAGGTACATAATGAAAAAAATATTTTTTATTTTCGAGCGACTTTGCTTATACTATTCTCCGATGACAATGGGTCTTAAAGATAAATGTATCGCAAACGTAATTGAACTTTATTTTGAGAGTATTAATGTTATCGGTAGCGGGTAGCACTGGGCAATGTTGACAAGAGAGGGTAGTCGTCGATATGGATCGGCCCACCCGAGGTTATAAAGGCGGTGGTCATTGGACGAAGGAAGAGCATTCCGTGTTGAACAGCTGAAGAAGTCTGACCTTTTATATCTGATTAGCTTGTCCTTATTTTATGATCTTGTAATAATTGTGTAAAGTAATATACTGTGATCTAGTTAATGTTACTAATATTAACCCAAATACAAGTACTCTCAGTGGTGGAGAGTCTATGTTGGTTTTATTTACTGTGTTTACCTTGCTCGCAATCCTGACATAACGATATTAGCTATAACTGTAATGATAGAATCACTCCTGAACGATTACGTTGTTGTGTCATTTACATCAGAAGTGGAACAAGAAAAAACCAGTCCACATTATGATTGTATACCCACATGTAAATAATTTAAAAAAAATCCAAATCCCCTGTGGACGGACTGACAAAAACTTGATTATTAGATACAATGGTGAGAAATGTGAGAATGAGAAAATGTGATAAATCCGGTGAGTCACAACCATTTTATTATGTGTGAAGGAATTTTGATGAAGGAAATATAATATGAGAGGCTATATAATCGTGTAAAATAAATATTAAATGATATCTTTGCTTATTCATGTAAAATAAAAGAGATGTTATCTGTATTTATCCGTGTAAAATAAATGAGATGATATCTGTGTTTATTAGTATAAAATAAATATGATGGTATCTGTATTTATTCGTGGAAAATAAATACGGCATCTGTATTTATTCGTATAGGAAAATACATTGCAAGTCGTATTAGAGTTTGTGGTGAGATGCAACCAGGGTTGATCTTTGGCACCGCCCGGTTTGGCCAGCCGGGGTTGGCCAAAGGCTTCGCCTGGGGAAAACTGAAACTCTAACGTGGCGAAGCAATTGTTATAGGGCTGGAACCAAGGCGGGATATGCCATGATATGGCTAGATCCAAGGCGGGTGATGCCATGTTGATAAAGCAGGATCCCAGGCGGGTGATGCCAAATGAGTTGGCTAAATCCAAGGCGGGTGATGCTATTAATTGATAAATGAAAATGCAGTGAAAATGAGATTCTGTTTTGAATTAATGTTTTGAAAAAGTTTTGAAAATATTGATATTTGTTTTTTATTCGTTTTGTTATAATTCTTGTTGTAGAATGGTACAAAATAGTTTATTGAAATTAAAAAGTAGTTTGTTATTATTACATGGTTTAAAATGTATTTTTGTAGACGAAAACAGGAAATTGTATTTATTATTGACGATAATTATTATGACGGCTTCCGTTAAAGATTAATTTGTCAAATTCATTTTTAAATAAGAAATAATTTGACTTATTTTCGTTAGAGAAGTGTATAATATGTATTGTATTGTTGTAAAAAGGTTGTATTATTAGCGCATTATAGAAATATTATGTTTACAACATCATGTCAGTTTTGTAATATGAGTTTGTGAATAATTGAGATATTATTTTGATCCTGAAAAGTTTTAAAGGTTGATACTTAAGTATTATGATTTTGGGAATAATTGAGATAATATTTTAAGTGTTTATAATTATGTACTATGATACTGTGAATAATGATTAAAGATTTAAAGATATTTAACCATGAAACATTTAGGATGTTTGTTTTCTGATTTTGTGAAGAATTGAGATATTTAAGAATGTAGGATTTTGTGAATAATAATGAGATAATGAATCGTGAATTATTTTAATCGTTGTTATGTACTATGAGTTTATGAATAATGAGATATTTAATCTTGAAATATTTTAAGTGTTTAACGTACTATGAGTTTGAAGTGTTTATATGCTGGTACAATGAATTGTGAATAATTGAGATATATAATCATGGAATATTTTAAGTGTTAATGTACTATGAGTTTGTAAATTATTGAGATATTATGTTCTGATTTTGTGAATAATTATGAGATTTTTACGAATGAAATATTTTAAGTGTTTATGTATTATGGCTTTGTGAATCGTTGAAATATTTAACCAAGAAATGAAGAAGTGTGTATTATGAATTTGTGAAAAACTATAATGAGATATTTAGCCCTGAAAAATATTGTAAATGTATTTAAATGATTTTATGAATTTGTGTATGATGAGATTGTGTGTTTATGTACCTATTATGATTTATTGAATAACTAAAATTTGATGTTTAACCAAAGTAGAACTGTCTAATAGGCATCTGAGATAGTATTTTATGAAAATGTGAAAATGTTGGAAATCTAATGTGTGGATGTTTGTAAGATGTTGATACGAGAAGTTATGAACGAATATAGAACTAGGTTGATACTGAATGAATATCAACTAGTTTAAGTCATGGGTGATGAGCTTGTTGGCCGTCGATGGGATAACAAGCTCTAATCGATTCAAACATTCTTTGGATGCTCTTCATTTTACTTTGGTCAAAGACATGAGTAACATGACGAGGTCAAAGATGAGTGATCAGGTGTGGCCGAGATGTGTACTGTATTATTTGTTTCTGTTTAAGGTCCAGAGGTGTCACTGAAGTCAGGCCTTGATGTACAATCTTGACGATGGGGTTGATGGTGCGTCAACCACCAACCACCAACACACGAGGACGTGTGTTTTGCAGGAGGGCCGTGTTATCGGTAGCGGGTAGCACTGGGCAATGTTGACAAGAGAGGGTAGTCGTCGATATGGATCGGCCCACCCGAGGTTATAAAGGCGGTGGTCATTGGACGAAGGAAGAGCATTCCGTGTTGAACAGCTGAAGAAGTCTGACCTTTTATATCTGATTAGCTTGTCCTTATTTTATGATCTTGTAATAATTGTGTAAAGTAATATACTGTGATCTAGTTAATGTTACTAATATTAACCCAAATACAAGTACTCTCAGTGGTGGAGAGTCTATGTTGGTTTTATTTACTGTGTTTACCTTGCTCGCAATCCTGACATAACGATATTAGCTATAACTGTAATGATAGAATCACTCCTGAACGATTACGTTGTTGTGTCATTTACATTAATGTTTATAACAAACCGAAGTTATTTATATTTTAAAGCCTTTTTCTACATTTCGTTGTAAGAATACAAATGTTTATGTGTGTGTAACCGTGGCCACTTGAGCGATGTGTTTTTGTATGTGATCCTTTATCTAAAGTCCCCGTCACGAGAAGCTATAAATTTTGTAAATAAAGAACTTCTACAAAGTTACGTAGCGACAATTCAATCAACAACAAATAATCCCAAATTCAATCAACTCAAAGTTACATACGTGTAATACGAAACTAACGAGCAATTTCACTTAGTCGGGTTATATTTTAGCGATATAAAGCGCTATCGTCTAATGTTTTGTGGTACCGGAACGTGTCTGACTCATGGAACGTCAACATTTGGCCCGCCATTTTGAAGTAAGTTCACACTGACGCTGTCAATTGAGTTTTGAATGCGTTTCAGTTTGTTTGTGTTGTTTTCGTAGATTATTATTTATTATTATATAAATAAAATAAAAACCATTATATAAAAATAAAAATCATAACAAAACTGTTTTTTTTTATTTGTTCCAAAGGTTGCGAACCCCTGAATGTGTGTTTAAAAATTTATAGCTTCTCGCGACGGGGACTTTAGACTATTATTGATCGAAGGTTTGTACATACTATCTTTCAATACACACACGCGAGGTGGGTACCCGCCGCGTGCGCACGCTTAACGTAGCGAACGCCCTTATAGGTTTCGGCTGGTAATAGGTAAGTATTACATATCTCGTGAAAGGAGGTATGAAAGAACACGAAATTAATACTAAGAAAAATAGCGTTCTTTCTCTCGTGTCTGCACGAGCTATACGAAAATAGCTCATGCTGTGGTGTAAACATTAGCTGACTAATCTTTTCACCACAGCATGAGCTGTTTTTGTGAGGTTGGTAACGGAGCTGACTGCCCAAGGTGCGCCGGACGTACTTATCGTCACGAGAGGAGACTTGTATCATGCACCTCACCCTTTTTTTATTTCAAACAGGGCAGTTTTTGGGTACTTTTAAAAAACTTCAAAACTATGTGCAGGTTCCAAAGAAAAGTTATTTTTAAATTAGTGTTTTTAATCAATAACTCTACTGACAGATAGATAGCTCTTTTTAAGCTCTTTTTGGTAACAATACAAAGACCAATTGGACTAATAAAAAAAAGCTTGTCAACATTGTTTGTATTTTGACAGTTCTTGAGATGCAATAGAGAATATGCAAGTAATTCAAAACTCTTTCATTACTTAGATATACATTGTATATGAGTCAAGACACAAATTACATTTTTTTTACATTTTTTAACTCATTACTTATTCATTGTTTTATGTTACGTTTTTTTCGTGAAACGGAACGCAATCTCGAAACGCGTCGTCTTCGAAAATGGCGGAAGTGACATCAAAATCCATAAGAATAAATCTTTAAATAATCTTTTCTTAGCAAACTGTTTGATATCTCACTGAGGTTAAGTTAGTAAGTGCGATTTCTGCTTGAATAAAGCACAAGAAATAATTTAATTTATATGATTTGTGGCTAAAAAAGAGATGTAAACAAAGCAGTATCTTGGATTATGACGTCACATTATGGCCGCGACAATAAAGGATGTTTGAACTGTAGAAGACAATTGTTGAAGTTTAATAATTGTTTTGAGCAAGAAATAATAGTAACATTTGACTTTAAATACTTTTCTTGGGTTTATATTAATGTGCTTTATTGATTAAGAGAAAAAAAAGTTACATGCATATTCCCTATTATCATTAATTCATGTAAACTAACAATAAGCAGATCTAAATTCAAGTAAAACATAGGTTAGATTAGAGAACGGGTGAGTTACGAATTTAATATATAAAAACTTGTTTTACTAACCATTATCTGTGACAGCAAATGAATTGCTGGTGCCGGCCGCTATGCTGATGACCTTCTTGTTCTGTAGCTTGGGCACCGGCTCCAACACCTCCGCGTCACCCACGCGCTCACCCAGACCCAATCTATGGACAAGTACATCATTGTTGTTAGCACTCATGATGTGACGTGAAGTATAAGTGTCCAAACACACTATGTCAAAGATACGTGACTAAGGTTACCATTTCGAAATTTGAAAAGTCCGGACAAAAAGCCGGACATGTGCCAAAAAGTCCGGACATTTCAAAAAATGTCCAGACATTTTATTCACAAAATGAAATAATTGTTTTAAATTGAGATGAGACTGATTAACTAGTTGTATGTAGTATTAGTATGTAGTTTAATAAAGATTGATGACTTATTTAATACTCGTTTTATTTTTAAGTAATTTGATGCGAAAATTGAACATCCGGATTTATCCGGACGGATGGTAACCCTATACGTGACCCAAGTTCCGCGGTTGATTTTATGTTCCGACGTATTCGGCTGATATGACACACCATAAGTGCCGAACTTTTGACGACACGTTTGGTGCAGTGGCTAAGCGATTGGCTTCTGCGCTACGGGTCGTGGGTTCGATTCCCACACGGAACAAAAATTTGTATGGCCTACAGATGGTTGTTCCGGGTCTGGGCGTTTGTTTGTGAGATTTGTGTCTGTAAACGCACCCACGATACAAGAGAAATCTTAGTGTGGGGCAACGTTTTTTAAAAAAAAAAAAAAAAAAAACTTACACGGCAGATATTCAATTGCACAAATTTATGAACGAACACGCAAGGCGCGAGCATACCTGCCTCCCGCTGCTCCCCGGATCTTCGTCAGCAATCTAACCGAACTTCGGTCGCATATAATGTGTGCTCTACAGAATACGTTGCCGCCGAATTGTCGCTGAACTTACGCCCGACCGAAGTTCGGCTATACGCTACGTAATTTCGGCATAATGTGTCGTCAGTAATTCAAATAGCATTGCAGGCGTAATCATGCCGAACTTCTGTCGCGTATCTTCGGCATAGTATGTTTAGACACTAAGTAGTTAACTGCTTAGGTTAAGTATTTTACTTCCCCACTATTGGCTGGAGACCCTTCAGGTCTCGCCAATAACTGCCCGGTTACGTAGAAACGGTTGGCAATGAACACCGACAAGCAGACCAATAGAAAAAAAAAAAATAAGTATACAGACTATTAACGAATTCTTTTAATTCCTTCAAACCGCGCGATCTACTGATGATATTGATTTACGCCGAATGGGATATTTTGAGAATAAAAAAAACTTTTTAAAAAATGGCATTTTGTATCTGTGTAATTGTAGCGTCCGCGCGTCCCGAGTTAACTGATTACGCGGAGCGATATTGCGCTAGTCGTGCCCGCCAGCTTTGTAGCAGTGCTTTCATTGTCACTTCAAATGTTCTAACCCATAATTACTATTTTAAGCAAAAAAACAGTTTTTGTTTTTTTCTTGAAAGCTTGTTATATTGTTTTCACGATAAGAAGATTAAAATGACACATGTCAATAGGAGTTGCTAGACATGTGACTGTAGTCGATTCAACTATCGATAAAGGGAAATGCCCAGATGCCACACATAAAAATGCCTGAAATAAACAACAATGAAATATACGCCAAATTGCACTATAAGTCGTAGGGAACCCATATCATTTTCAATAATTACAAAAAAACTCGGCAAAACTTGTTCCAAACATCTTTTTCTAAAATATAGGTTAAGTCAAGGTTTAAGATTATTACGCAATAATTAATAAACAAAACTGCATTTAAATGTTTTAATCATCATTAAAAACCACTAACACATCATCAAGAAACTGTGCAGGAGGATTGATATTGGGTTGGTACCGGGCCCATGCTAAGTACCATATTATTGACATAGTATGGGCACAGGTACCAACTGTTCGCCGTCCCACGAGGCAGTTACAATAGCGATGCTGTAAAGCCCTTATCCCTGATAAGGAATTGTTAATTATTATATAAACAAAATATATTTTTTGAGAAATATGTCTGCTTTGTATTTTTCCTCGAAGTAAAAAGCAATTACCCGGAAGAGATAAATGCTCAACTAATTCGTTATCCAGTTCCCTACATATTTCAATCTTATAAATACCATTCGCTCGTGTGTGCTCGCCATAGTATGAGCGAGCCTGTTTTATTTGGTACGTACCACATGCCAACAAAACCATTTCGCTGTATGTCAGTTGTGGGAAATCAGCAACATTGTTAGGATTTATATTAATGCTTTGGAATTGCGCTCTGCGACGATTCAAATTATTTGTGATCACATAATCAGCTAGTATATTTTCTGTATACATATTCTGATGTATTATTTGCAAAATATCAACAGCATCTGGCCTGTCAACTATTCTAGTATAAAACCTATTAATTAATGCTGCTGCTATAGAGAAATCTACCATTAAATGTCTCGAAGCTCTATTAAAAAAATCTTGGCGAAATAATTTGAATTGCTGCTTGAATATTCCATTTACGGCTTCCACAACCCAGCGGCAAATAGTAACTCTTCGGCTTTTATTAGCTTCCAGAGTGGATAATTGAATTTCATTTACTTGCAGTGTTGATGGCATGTGAACACTATAATTGCAAGATTGCAAAAGTGGAATGGAATCCCTGAACCCTCTATCAAGAATGAATACGTCACCATCCTGAAAATATTGTCTCAATGGCTTACTGGGTTCATCAAATTCACTAATCATTATCTGAGCATCGGAAGTTGTTGCTGGATAAGGGCCTAACACATCGATTATATAGCCATCGGAGCAAACAAGCAAAAATGGCTTCACAAGGTTTCGATATTTGTGAAGAGAATATGTCTCTTTTTGGTACAAATAGTTGGAGCTTTTTTGTACATAGATATATGTTCCATCAATAATTACGACAGGCTTCCTTATTCCGTCGACTTCGCCAAACAGCCCATTTGGTAGAACAAGGTTTCTTGCTGCTATTTGTTCTCTTGTTATATGTCCAATTCCAAGGTTCATAGGAACAAAATCTTGATGCAGTTTTTCCCTTGCTTTAGCCATTAGACGTTCCAGAGTACTTCTCGGTATTTGTAGAAGAGATGATAATCTTTCATCAGAATCTCCAGTTCTCAATTTCATCAGGTAAGCTCCAAGGGCAGTAGAACCTCTATGCATTTGCGCCAATCGGGGCACCTCTCCCATTAGAGTACCAAAACTATTTCTACTCATTCCTAAAAAGTACCACACCATATGTTCTTCCATTAAGTGTATATTTTCGAAGTCCAAAGCACGACATTCATAATTCACAAATGATGCAAAGTCTTCAATGTGGTCCACAGTGAATTCATGATTCATATCTTCCAAAGCAGGGAGTTCATGCCAAAAGTCACTATTCAAATGATGACTACATATTTTTGAATTCTTTGGTATATAAAACTTGTAGTCCTTGAAGAGCCACACCCTTAATGAAAGTGGTACCACATGTCTATCAATCATATTACATCCTGGATAGAAACAATGACTTTGAGTATCAACTGCTCTTCCGTAATTAGGTAACAGTACGCTGGATCTTATTTGAGGAGGTTCTTCATGTAGAGGTATATTCAAACTACCTGCCTGACTGGGTACCGGACTCGGGCTTGGTGAAGGAGTAGTAGGGGGTGAGGTAGCCCGGCTGCATCGTTGCCAACATGGGTGGCAGATCAAATCCGAAGAACGTAGCTGCAAGCAAAATGAAAAGTAAAAGTTGGTTTTGTTTTACTTCAAGCTCGATGAACGAAAACCTATGCATAAAAAAGTACTCTGTGATAAGTTTTTAAAAGACATGATAGTGACGTTATTTGCACGGGATAAGAGGGAATTACACAGAATTAGGGCAGAGGAATGAACTTACCTGGCGTGGTTGGATTCTGTGTGCTACTACATTCATTATGTGCCTCTCACGATCACTGCTATTTCTTACAACATGTGATCGTTGTCGTAGAACAGACTGTCCACAGCAAACGCACACATGTTGGTGGCCTACTTGTCTACCTGGCCGGCTGGTTCCAGGTGTCTCGGTGATAGTGTGAACCGCTAATCTAAGACATGCATCACAAACAACACTACCTGGTTCAACCTGTGAGAAAGAACAAAAAACAATGTACTAATTGTTCAATGTCAGTGCGTTCAGTTCAATATAATTATTCACAAAAACTATGGAATGAATATACTTACAGCTAATGGTGTTATCCATGCCTGTATTAAACGACGTACTTCATCATTTTGCTCTGATACGACATTACGTCTCATCGCTGTAAGATCGAGATAGCAATTAACACAGTGTACGTTTCCATCCATTTTTAAATGTACACGGTGTAAGAGTCCAAAACAATAGCAGAGTCGTATAAAAAGCAGGTCCAGGTCCGTCGTCAAAAAGCCGAGTCGTCGTCAAGGCGGGTTCAATCTAAGTCGAGTTCGAAAAGGGGTAACGTGTGCAGAAGTAAAATCAAAATCCTTAAAAATGGCCAAAGTCGTCGTTATTATATCCTATTAAGTTATACTCAAGTCGCAAACGCAAAATGTGAATCGATCAATTCAAAACCACAATTCAACGGAAAAATGAAATGCAGTAATCAATATCAAACTGTCAGTAAGGCAAAGGACATGTTATCCATGCAGCCTACGATACTTTTTCTTATTTGAAAATAATTTTATTTTAATTAATATTGACATGCATATAATATTACTTTCATTAGATAAACGTTATAATTAGGTCGAATTATTCTAAATGAACGATAACTGTGCAATAATTCTATAAAATACTTCGATAAATTATTTGAAAATTCTTGTTTGGCTGAATGTCGATTACACATGTCAGATTAAACACAGTTGTCCATTAAAAAATAAGAATGAATTAGACGGATATCAAGCGAAATATTTTAAAGATCGTTATATTTTCCTCCTACGTTTACAAACTTGAGAATTATTCATTATGCATATTTAATTCTAATTAGAATTTAGGACTATTAGTAGTTTCCGTTCATTTCAAGCATTTTATGGGCGTTCCCCTTTGTAAAATTTCAGCGAGAATTTGACAAATTATTGTAATGTGATTTTATGTACATTTCAAATACTTGTGATTTAAGTAATTAGGATTAAGTCAATTAGCATGCATATCTTCAACAATAGACGATTACTTGCTGATGTGATAATGAATCCAGCAGGTATGGGATGAGTGAACATAAATGTTTATTTAACACCAATAATAAGCCCAGTAGCCGGGTCGTGAAAAAGAGGTTTATCTTTCGTTGGGTTCGGTAGGTTCGTCGGTCCTGAATTTTGGATGTGTTATGTTAGCTGTTTTTATGATAAGCCCACAAACAGACACACAGACAGAGAGAGAAATAGACAGCCAAACAGAAAGACAGACATGGGCTTCAAACCTATAAAATACCTCTGATTTTGAGTCGGGAATGAAAAATAAGAATTTAATTTTCTACAAAATTGATGTGAATAATTTTTGGCATAAAACCCATAAGGAGTTATTTAATAAAAACTAATTTTTGGATTCTTTAACCCAAGATGGCAGAGCGCGCCGAGGTCACTCAAGGTACAAAATTTGTAATTTTTATAAGAACACATATCCAGAACACGTATCCAAAATTTAGGACTGACCGACCTTTTGCAAGGCAACTGGGCTATAATGAGCCTTATTTATTATTCAATCAACTGAACCTATCGTCTATAATTATGACGATAGTCAAAATATTCATTCTGTTAATATAAATTTATCGAAATTATTTTATCGATACGCACGTCTCTGGCAACTGGTACCATCTGACGCAAGTTTGAAAACGCGTCGGGGTTTTTTCAAAATCATTTATGTAATAATAATATATATTTATGGCGTTAAACACATATAACTATATTGTTTCTATGTTTCTGATTTTAAAACAACCTTTTGGGTAACGCTTTATTAATATTTTAAATTGATTTAATACTTGTTGAATTAAATTGTCATACACAAGCGCCATTACAATTTATTTTCATGTCATGAACTGACATCTGCCAAATTAATCAACTGATCGTGAAAGCAATATAGGTTTTAGATACGGCCATTTACCGCTAACGCAAGAGAAAAAAGATTTTTATTTTTAGTCAAGCTAAATCCTTGTGGAGTTAATGTACACCAGTAAATAGATCATGTGGTTTTAAGGAATTACACGAATCTGATTACACCCAGTATACCCTTTTGCAAAGATCCATATGTTATCGGTAGCAGGTAGCACTGGGCAATGTTGACAAAGGAAGGTAGTCATCGATATGGATCAACGCACCCGATGTTATAAAGGCGGTGGTCATTCGACGAAGCAAGAGCATTCGGTGCTGAACAGCTGCAGAAGTCTGACCTTTTATATTTGATTAGCTTGTCCTTGTTTTATGATCTTGTAATAATATTGTGTGAAGTATTATATTGTGATCTAGTTCATGTTACTGGCACTGGCCCAGATACGGGTGCTCTCAGCGGTGGAGAGTCTATGTTGGTTTTATTTACTACATTTACCTTGCTCGCAATCCTGACATGCCGATGTTAGCTGTGGCTGTAATGATGGAGTCGCCCTGAACGATTGTGTTGTTGTCTTTTATACATATAATATTTTCTATACTTATTTATGATTATTTACGGTTTACTCACGTGCATTTTTCGGGATTTCAGACTAGTTTCGGACCCAAACAGAGCTCTTAATCATGAACAGGGGCCTAATTCTCCTAAAATAAATCTTGATAAATCACAACCGAACCAAGGCCGAACCGTTCATTCAGACAGTTCTCAATTTCAAAAGCTATCAAATTGATTGACACAAAAAACAAAATCAATCATTTTTAAAGTTTTCGAAAACAAAAACTGACTGACGGTTGTGGTTCGATTGCGTTTGGCAACAATTTATTTTAGGAGAATTGGGCCCCTGAACACGCGACGAGGTCACGAGTCGAACTTTTTCGAGTTCAAAGTCGAATTTTCTATACTATAAAAGTGCGTATACTATTTTATTCCTTACCGTCCATACTCGCAGCGTCCGATAGCATACACCTGTCCATTGGTGTCGAGTGCCAGCGAGTGATGTTGTCCGCACGCGACACTCTTCCACGTGGTGTTCTGACTGGTGAAGGCATCGCACTCCGTCGGTGAGAACAGCGCTGTCTTACGTTTTTCACCTGTTATACCTATTGGGATAATGGAAATTTCATTAGTAAGAAATTAATATTTGCAAATTATTCTATTAGATTGTTTGGATAATCATTATTATACAGGGTGTAAAAAGACCCATCACATAGCCGAAATCTACGCACTCTGTACATCAAACTAAATTACATTGACCAAAAATAATTGCTGGGAAACGACTTTTATTTTTTGGCATGAAAAAAAATGCTTTTTTTTGTAGCGCGCGAAGTATGTTTGTGGCGATGCCGCGCGTTTGCATGCGTGCAGCGGCCACACAGCCGAGCCAAGGCGGTCGTGTGAGTTTGATATTCATTGCGTTTTTGTAACTTCAAATGCGTAATTTGTTAGGACAAATTGAAATTTTTGATAATGTTTGTATGGAAGAAAGTTTAGTATTATGACTCGGAATTCGTTTTTGGAAAAAACTAAAAAAAAAAAATGTGTACTTTGACCTTCAATATCTCCAAAACCAATGATTTCCCAGGTATGGTCTCCAAGAAAAAAATTATCGCAATGATGGGTAGAATACGTGATTTTCGTTATCGTTAAAGGTCTTTTTACACCCGATATTATAGTATTGAGACAGACGCAGTACTCAGCTGGGGTCAGTACTTTAAGTCTACATGTATCACTCACCGAGCTGTCCATAGTTGTTGAGTCCCCAGGCCAGCATCTTGTCGTTGTTGTCCAGTACGAAGGTAGCGTGGTATCCTGCCCAGATGCGGGATGCGCCCGCTTTTAGTGTCACTTTTGATGGTACTAGCAGGGCACCTGGGTGACACAAACATTCATTACAAGCGGCTTTTTCAATTAAAGAAAGAAAACTTAGTTTATTGTGTCATAGACTAGTCACTAAACACTTTATTCGTTGCAAATTTGTAGCAAAGTCTCAAAATATGCAGTCTGATATACGGCTCCTTCGACGTTTGCCTGTATTTTGCATAATTGTGATATGCACACACAAGACATACTCAGATCAGATCAGCAATATCCAAAACTTGGCCACTTAGAATAAGATATGTGTTAAAATGTAGATAATGTGGGTTGATTCCATTATACTTGAAGGTTCAGCGTCTGTACCATTTTAAATTCTTATGATCCTTTTCATAAGTCGAGTCGAGTCGAGGAGCTCGTGGCTAAATAATTACAGCCGCATAGACCGATCTTCCGGGTTAAGCCAGGCTTGCCGAGGTTGGTCTGTGGATGGGTGACCATTTACCATAGCGAGTTTCCTCCGTGCCTCGGAAAGCACGTAAAGCCGTTGGTCCCGGCTGTCAGTTGTAGATCTTTGACAGTCGTTACTGTTGGTCAGAAGCCAGAAAGTCTGACAACCAGTCTTAGCAAGAGTATCGTATCACCCAGTTACTGGGTTGTGGAGGTCTGATAGGCAGTCGCTCCATGTAAAATACTGATATTCAGCTGCATCCGGTTCGACTGGAAGCCGACCCCAACATAGTTGGGAAAAGGCTAGGCAGATGATGATGATCCTTTTCATAAGTCAGGTAGGTTATCTTCTTAGTCTCCGAAAACGAATTCTGGCCTGGCACCATTTAGGAGTTTATTTTAGCGTATACTTACTGAATCCTTGTCTAGCGTCTCTGGAAGCTGACCGCTGCGACAGTCTGCCGAGCTGACCTTGTTCACCGCAGCCCATTGTGTACACGCCTCCTGACGTCTGTAATACAATTGAGTATTAGGAACAAGTACGGAATGACAAGATGTTCGAAGCGAAGCTGTTTGCTTCATAAAACAGTGACTGGGTATTACTACCTTTGCAGGCGTGCACAAACTAAATTTAATTTTGGCTAATTTCCATCTTTGTCACTGTAAAAAATAAGAAAGAGGTAGACGTGTAGAAGATATAAACGCTGTCAAATTCAGTTGAACTATAACTTTCATACTTTAGATTTAGATGAAACGTCAGAACGTGTCAACTAAAATCACGGTGAAGTTCAAGGCGTAAATTAGTTTCACATCTCTAACTTCGACGGGTCCTACGTATACTAGTATAAGTGCAAAAATCAAACTTTACAGAAGAGCAGTTTAAAAGTTCGAAAGCTTTTAAATTTGACGTAAATCAAAAGAAATATTTGAAATTTTCAAATGGTGTGGTATGGTCCATTCCAAAATTTCACATACTTCTACTGTATTATGTGAAATTTAAAAGCTTTCGAACTTTTAAACTGCTCTTCTGTAAAGTTTGATTTTTGCACTTATACTAGTATACGTAGGACCCGTCGACTTGGTTTTTATGTAACACCGTCCTTTTCTCGCGCTGTCTGTTAGTAAAATATAGAAACTCTTCTAATTTTAGTTGGTTACCAAAAGAATCGGCTCCAATAAATATAATTTTGTCCATTCTTCTGTCGACAAAACCGTTGTCTACGATGGTTATGTTACGCCCGTTGGAGAGCCTTTCCTCCCTGCCTTGATTCAGAATGATTTGTTTTGCTATCTCTTTTTCTCTCGTTAGACGGAAAGAGATAATAAACCGACTCGGTCAACAATTGCTTATCGAAAAGGTTCTGAACAGTGGCGTGGCTACAATATGGCTAGGCAGAGCAGTGCACCGGGGCCCCCAAGCTCGAAGGGGCCCCTCGGCCTCCATCAACGACGTTCGAAAAAGTTATACATATAATATCCTAGTTGAACATAGAATTTTTGATTTATAGTTTTTGGCCCCTAACCAACGACTTTTACGTGAGAGCGTGACAAACAAACAAACTTTCACATTTATAATATTATTAGGAGTTACGATTAAATAATTATCTGCTGCGTTATATATGCTTACTAGTAAATAGCTTTGCTTTATTATGCCCTGCAGTGGGCGATAAGAAGCTGATGATGAAGTAGTTTTGCACCTTCAAAGTATTTAGTTTAGTTTAAATAGGGCCCCAATTTCATTTTTGCCTTTGGTTACATAGTTACGCCACTGGCTCTGAATCGGGGGGCTGGTCTTTTAATACTGATACGTACCGATAATATAACAAGATGGTCTCCGCCGGACGCGACGGCTACCGCGGTCTCGCCGATGTCCACCTTGACGGGGTCGCGGCACGACTTGCCCTCGCGACCGCGTACCACTAGGCCCATGCTGCCGTGAGAGTCCTGCACAGATACATATTATAAAAAAATACTGAAATTTTTTGATCCTAGCTTATAGAAGCACAGTTTAGATACATCAGCGTCTGACAAATGGTAATCGACGATCGCCAAAGACTATTACCAGTGGCGAAGGGTGAATTTTCTTAAAAGGGAAGCCGGACCAATTATTTGTTTAAATGATACTTGAAAATAGTAGATACTAGTATTTGCCATATTTCGAAAGGGAAGCCGATAGGAATCGAGTTGTATGGAGCCTTCGCCACTTTTAGATATGCTAAGTAAATGTATGGAGATTACATAACAGATCGCTTGAACTGCATACTGCGGGAACAACACATAGGCCCGGAGCAGACGACGGACTTTTTGTCCGGTGGACTGCCGCGGACGGGAATTGACGTGGTTGGTAGTCTTTGCCGGTCGCGAAATTTAACACGGACTCTACGCACAGGACGGTAATTCTGTCTGTAGTTGTCGTTAGAACTCTAAAGTCCCCGTCGCGAGAAGCTATAAATTTTGTAAACACACTTTCAGGGGTTCGCAACCTTTGGAACAAATAAAAAAAAAACAGTTTTGTAATGATTTTTATATAATGGTTTTTATTTTGTTTTATATAATAATAAATAATAATCTACGAAAACAACACATACAAACTGAAACGCATTCAAAACTCAAATGACAGCATTGACAGCGTCAGTGTGAACTTACTTCAAAATGGCGGGCCAAATGTTGATGTTCCATGAGTCAGACACGTTCCGGTACCACAAAACATTAGACGATAGCGCTTTATATCGCTAAAATATAACCCGACTAAGTGAAATTGCTCGTTAGTTTCATATTACACCGATCACAAAGTACGTATTTTTTGCTTAGAACCAAAACAGTGCAGAAATGTGCTCATTATTGCACTGTTTTTTATTTTTTATTGAGATAAATTTACCACGGATGTTTAATGTATCCCATTAAGTTTAATATAAAATGTATGCAGTAGATCAAAAAGACACTGGCTGAAAATAAAAATCAGCTAAATAAAACAGACTTGGTGAAAAAAATAAAACAAATGGCGCGCATTTTGTACTATTGTAAAACTTTGATACTTCTTATTTAGCAAGAAAAGTTAAAAAAAATGTTTTATGGATATTTTATCACGATAGGTAGATTGGTAGTTGTAAGAAAAGTAGATTACGCACCTTGCTTAAGTAAGTAATTAATGCACTCGTGCTAATTTAGTGCCCTCGCATGCGCTCGGGCACCAACATAACACTCGTGCATTAATAACTCACTTTGAGCTCGGTGCAACAATCTACTATTGCATGCCAATTGGTAAAATATGGCTGAACTTTACTCATCTGTAACTCCATTTTGTACCGATATTTGCAAAATAAATCATCTTTCTTTCTTTCTTGACGGGTCGAAAGCTTATGTCAATCCAGTACATCCAGTGGCGTGCACAGAGTTTTTAGACAGGGTAGGCAGAAAATTTCAAAGCTATTTTCTTACCAAAAAATACTGCATGTCGGTTTTGGTTCGTCGTCTTGTCTATTAAATAATGATGTAGGCAATTGCCACCTCAAATATCCTATAAATATTGACTGATTTTATAGACATCAATTTGCGGATATTAGAAGTGGCCTTTCGATGCGTTTTTTTGATGTTCCATATTTGCAAACTAAATAATAGCAGTGAAAAAATGGTGGTGTGTGTATACGGATCTACAATGTATTTCTTTTCAGATTGATCGTGTTTTTTTGTTGCCTTAGGAAAATTGTGAATATCGGTGTAACCGGCATCATTCCAGACGGTTTTATTGTTTGAAAATAGTAGACAAGGGAAGCAGAACAACCGATTACTGTGTATGCAACCTGCGAGCCAATAATTTGAATCATATTGTTTTGTATTGAATTTACGATTGACTTTACCTTTAGTTTGTATTAATTGCAAATCCGGTGTACACCGACCTTTCACAATCACTTGTTTTTTGTCACCGAAAGATAGGTTCGAAACGCATATTTATTATGCGTATACTCTATACATACATATACCACCTGAACAACTTTCACAGTGAATATTATCGATTATTCACACTATTTTCAACGTTAAAATCTTCAATACCTGATAACAAAGATCACAACCAAAACAAAACAAACAAATGACGACTCGACTCAGTATTAAGCTCAGTATAAAAAATAATACGACCAAAAAATGGTGTTGTATATGATAGCAAAAATTAAATGAAACAATGCAACTTTTTAAAATAGTTGCATAGCTAACTTCGGTTCGGAAAACTTCGGTAAGGGTCGTAACTTGTCGTGTTGTAAAAATTAAGACAGTGGCTACTCTGTGCGGTTGTGTGCGTTATTTGTGACATTGTGTGCCTCGTATCTATAGGAACGCACACTCATGAAGTCCGCATGATGACGAGAGCACACATATATACATTTAGCCACGAATAGTTTGTGTCTTTGCCGAGGCACTCAGTGGCGCTAGCGCAGCACAATGCGAAATTGCGTCGAATTGTAGCTGACATCTGGCATACAGAGCAGGTACAATACCCGAAACTCGAAATATGGAGCTAAATTATGATTGTTTTGTTTATGATAGTAAGTGCTCGTAGATAAAATAATATTATATATCAGAACAAGATTATAAATATTTATCTGAGTTAGGTAGGGTAGGCAGTCATGTCTTTCTGTCTTTATGAAAGGCACGCCACTGAGTACATCTCATTGTCTATATTTATTCTCTAGCGATCATCGATTGCCATTTGTGTACAGACGCAGGTAAGTAAAGTAGTATCTACCAGTGGCGAAGGCTCCATACAACTCGATTCCTATCGGCTTCCCTTTCGAAACGAGTAGTTACTGGAATTCACGCATCACACTTGAGCAAGGTAAGCATTTCTTGGTCCGGCTTCCCTTTTAAGAAAATTCACCCTACACCACTGGTATCTAGAGTTAAGTATACATACCCTGAAGGCTCCCCACGCGTACACGTCTCCGTTGTTGAGCAGCGCAGCAGAGTGCGAGTCCCCGGCCGCTATACACACGGCAGGTGCAGGCAACGTGACACACTTGGGCGCGCCCTCCTCGCTGTCGCCCGACGTGGCGCGACCCAGGGCACCCTCGTCGTTACAACCGAACGTCCACACCTATACAACAGAACAGTTACAGATTGTGTCAACAATACTATCAGCTTATAAATATACAGCCAACAGCAAAAGTCAATGAATACTTAGGAAATTCAAAAATGAGTTATCTCAACAGTTAGGTAGAATTATCATAGAATAACCATGGAATTTATTGCCCGTTCTTCTCCATAGGAATCTACATACATACCGAACTATGTTACGGTATATAGTTATATCCCTAGGGATATAACTATATTACGGCTTTATCTATCATACTGCGACATACATATAAGAACGCGACAGTAACTTTTTTTTTTAACTATTCAAATATGCGTCTAAATATATGACCTAATTGAACTGAATGCAAAAAAAATTTACGGAAACTAAAAAGAAAAATCGTCTAAAAATACTTTTTACGTTTTTGTGTTGTTATTAATATAATCCAATAATTAATATAGGTAATATGCGACGCAAAGATTTAAAAAAAAATAAAAAATGTCCCAGGGATCTAATCACTCTGCGTGAAATATATTTCGCTTCATGGTCGTAGTCATAACTGCAATTAGACTGCGCATTCAATTGCAACTGTAAACTTTACAACTGACAAATGCAGCTTGAAGGTAATTAAGATGTAGTCAATGCAACAGCAGCGTGACAACTGCCGACTAGATGTGTAGCCCACTTGCCCTTATAACGAAATCTTTCACCAAAGGCATTATTAGCCTCCCAGGACTTATATTTACGAGGTTTTCACACGTTACTACACTACGGTCGAATGATAGCTTCTAAGGATTGAATGAATTACCTTGCCGCTGCTATCGAGAGCTATAGTGTGCATGCCCCCTGCATACACATCTACTATTTTGTCACCCAACGCTGTCACATACTTGAATCTGAAACAAAAACTGATAGTTTAAATTTGGTTCAACTGACTTTTTATTTAAATAAATCACCAAATCTTTAACAACCTTTCTATCAGATTGGTTTGGGCCATCGAAGAAATACAAGGTTAGTCGGGAAAGGGGTACTAATCCGCAGGCCCCTTAAAGTATCACTGATGACTGTTTCAAAGCAAGTGTTAAAATTTCAAAAAGCGGTAATTTTTATTTCCGTTAATGATTTTTACTTTAGTTTTTTCAAAAAAATCTTTTTCCCTTCTTTAGTTACGAATTCAGAAAATGGAGCTTCTGATTCGTGATACAAAATATGACCTAAAATGTAAACACAGCTGATCGTGGCGGATGATAGATAGGATTTTAGCGTATTTTTTATGAAATCTTTGAACAGCTATTTCTCTTAAACTATTGACTTTTGGGGAAAGTTGTAGAATAAAAGTTACTCATTATTATGTGTATTTTACTACCCTTTCGGATTAGTACCCCCTTTCCGACTAACCTTGTATACTTGTCTTGTACCGATGACAAATACTAAAAGTGATGCGTAACCCTTCTGAATCAAGTGGGAGCAACTTTTACAGTTGTTTTGCTGTATGCAAAGCTTATGACTCTTTACAAGCATTATAATCGTAGATCACTTACTTTGTAGTCTCCACCACATCCTCGCCGAGCCCCAGCTGTCCCACATCTCCTTGTCCGCATGCTAGCACACGCCCCCTCTTCTTGGGAGCAGTCGGGATCTCCCATTGGATCGCTGAATAAATATTAAGTCTATTAATATTTTACAGGTATTTATTTATTGGGATACTAGAGAACCGCTCCGGCGTCACTCGGCTACGTTTTATAGCTTAACCCTTTAACCGCCCCAGTCGGATATATCCGACAAGTTTATTAACCTCTATATGGATAGTAACGGACACAGGTATATCCGACATGGTCGAAATAGAGACGATTTTTTTTGTCGGATTTATGAGGCTGTTATAGGGTTAAAGGCTTCTGGAAGAAATTACCTACATTAAGATGAAAATCGCATCAAAATCCATTGAGTAGTTTAGAAGTAGTAAGCGGACAAACGAACAGACGCTAAAAGCGATTTTTTTTGTGTTTCAATTTATGACATAACTAGAGATCGAATAATCGGATGCATATTCACCTAAAACTTGAGATGTTGGCTAACATGGAATGCGCTTTTGTATCGAAAAATCCCGCGGTTCCGGGAAAATTATTTTATTTTGTTTTTTTTTTTTTAGTTTACCTAACACAGACAAAATCAAAATCATTTATTTGTGATTCATAGGTAATCTTCTGAGAGACCACGCAGTAATTTTTTTTTTTTTTTAACAGGCAATATCAAACTCATTTATTTGTGATTCACAGGTAATCTTCTGAGAGACCACTCAATTTTTTTTTTTGATTTGTCTAACTCAGACAAAATCAAAATTATTTATTTGTGATTCACAGGTAATCTTCTGAGAGACCACTCTTCTTCTTTCACTCTACATAGACACATATTTGTATCGGGGGTTAATTATTAATTTTAAATAATTATGCAATCCAAGAATCACTTAAGCCTACCGCAAGAAAAGAAAAAGGTTTTTTTATGTTTTTATTTAAATCATGGTAAATCCCGTGTGGGGTTAATCTATACCAGAAATAAATTAAGTGGTTTTAAAGAATTATACCCTGTAGAATTCAGATTCTAGCATCCTTGATCATAATATTAGGTAATCTGTGCTTGTATGCACTTTAATTTGCACAATATTTTAGTCATTTATGTAGGTGGTAGATATTTCTACGACCCATTTTTGGCTAGTCTGGGTTCGTGAATTAGAATGTTATGTGCCAATGACTGTTTTGTATGCCTTATTTTATTTTTTTAAGATAATGTCAATCAGTGAAATTTCACAGTAATTTATCGACGCTTGAATGGCAATATTTACCAAGCGACATGTTGGCAACTGTACACTAGAGCATTACATTTTTTTTTATAAATCGTAAAAAATCGCCTATTTGTCATAACTACTTGATTCCAATGAATTTGAAATGCAGTTTAAAGGCATAATAAACTGGCATTTAAAGATTATGAACTTCAATAAAACTTTAAAATGCTCTAGTGTAAAGTTGCCAACATCTCACTTGGGGTAATTTTTGCCTTTCAAGCGTTGATATTGGAATAAGTATGCAGCTTTAAAGAAAGGAATATTTTGATTTGTTTGTGAAGTCCATTATTAGTAGAGATGCGCCGAATAGTGGTTTCACCGAATAACCGAATACCGAATACTATTCGGTTTAACCTTTACCGAACCGGATATTCGGCCGAATTATTCGGTTTACCATTTGATTGTTTTGCCGCGTAAACAGGTTCTTAAATGAACGCTACGTGTTGCTGCTGGAGCGAGCCTTACCTCACCGCCCGCCACCCGCGCACACCGCGCTGTCACTTTGCTTCAAAACAAAGCACGATTAGGTTACAAATAAAAACAGAGGAGCTTATTATTACAAAAATATTGTCAATATTAACTTTAAAATGTTGATTTGATGTTTAAAAATAAATGTTGATTTGAAGTTTAAACATGTATGTTGATCAAAGGTTTAAAAATCGATGTTGGTTTAAAGTTTAATAATAAACGTTAATTTAAGGTATACAAAGAAATGTGGATTTGATTGAGGTTTAAAAAGAAGTTAATTTTATGTTAAATTGCTTTAAAATGTTTAAAAAAGGTTTGTATTAGTTTAAAAGTAAATGTTGATTTGAAATTTATTAGCTTTATTTAACTCATCTTTCATAGTATTTCTTTGACTTATATTATAACATGAATCTTACATAAGAAGTTTTGACTTTTAGTTCTATACCGTGTCATGTAGCCAAGAAAATAGAAATACTCGAACCGAATATATTCGGCACCAAAACCGAATAATTCGGCCGAAAACAAATAGTGAAAAATATGCCGAATACACCGAATACCGAATACCAAACGAATATTCGGCGCATCTCTAATTATTAGTATTTAAATTAATATTTTTTGTTTTAATTTAACGGTTTATTTTTAATGTAACATGATTAAAACTTAGGAAGATTCATTTGAGCTCTATCTGGACAATAACTTAATAGGATTTTATTAAAAACATACTTTTTGACTTCTTATTTTTTTCTAATTCAATTCAATATACAATACTAGCTTTTGCCCGCAGCTCCGCTTGCGTGAAATTCTGGGCACTCGTTAAGGGTTGTTAGGTGTACTTAGTTATAAAATCAAAAAAATCTTTCATACCCTATTTCACCTCTTACGGCTAGAATTTCCAAAAACCCTCAAATACGTGTATATTTATTTCTCACCAAGAGCCTACGTTTTTAACTCCATGCTTCTTACTTCAAAAGTAACAGATTTCTCATACAAACTTTCAACACTTATTTTACCCCCTTAGGCGTTGAATTTTCAAAAACGCTCTAACACTTTTAGTGTTATTTCTAACCAGAAACCTTCATATTTAATTTCATGCTTCTTACTTCAAAAATGACGGACTTACATACAAACTTAAATCCCCTATTTCACCCCCTTAGGGGTTGAATTTCGAAAAATCCCTTCTTAGTGGATGCCTACGTTACAAAAGGAACCTACTGTCAAAATTTCAACTTTCTAACCCCAGCGGTTTAGGCTGTGCGTTGATAGATCAGTCAGTCAGTCAGTCAGCTTCTCCTTTTATACATATAGACTAGCTTTCGGCCGCAGCTTCGCCTGCGTGAAGTTTTGAACCCGTTAAGTGACGATTTTCCATACAAACTTTCATCCCCTATTTAACTCCCTTAGGGGTTGAATTTCGAAAAATTCCTTCTTAGTGGATGCCTACGTTACAAAAGGAACCTACTGTCAAAATTTCAACTTTCTAACCCCAGCGGTTTAGGCTGTGCGTTGACAGATCAGTCAGTCAGTCAGTCAGCTTCTCCTTTTTATGTATAGATTATTGGTTATTGATCACGATTAGGGAATCCAATCCCGCATCAAAATTGCGATCCCGCAAGCTTGCGGGATTGAGATTTTTTAAATATTCTTTTGTTTTGGGTATGCAGTTATTTAAAAAAAAAAAGAAATAAAGATAGGTAAATTTTATTTTTTATGATCATTATTAAGTAGACTTATTATTTATTACTAATCAACAATTTAATTAAATGATGCTTTAGGGGTAAAAATAATCAGCTTCTTTTAAGAAACGATATAACATAATTTTCAACCTTTCACTTTCAGATTTGTATTGACAATTGAACATATTGGTTTTTTTGGTTTTAGAGGCACAAAAAAGCAGTTTCTTTAAAAAAAATCATTTTTTTTAGGTGTTATTTAAAAACTGAAAACTAATTTTCCATACGAATGCACGAAAAGTCACGCACGAGTTCCATGCTGTGCTGGCAGTGCTGGGTCTTAAAAATAATCAGAACGTCGTCTGAACTCATTTTTGTTTCAATCCCGCAATTTTTTTTTGGTTTTAGAGGCACAAAAAAGCAGTTTCTTTAAAAAAAAAAACATTTTTTTTTTAGGTGTTATTTAAAAACTGAAAACTTATTTTCCATACGAATGCACGAAAAGTCACGCACGAGTTCCATGCTGTGCTGGCAGTGCTGGGTCTTAAAAATAATCAGAACGTCGTCTGAACTCATTTTTTTTTCAATCCCGCAAATTTGCGAGGTCCCGCGTGAGTAATCCCGTATTTCAGATCCCGCAAAAATGGTGCGGGATCCCACGTTTGTGGGATTGGACTCCCTAATCGAGATCCTGTGGCAGGGCTGTAGGACATGCTATCCTCTATCTAATAACCAGGCCTCCACCACTCGGCCGTACCTACAGCGATAAGTGCCTACAATTTCGCGTGGATACGCGTCCACCTCGCCAGTGGGCTGTCAACGCTCGCGCGCGCGCGTGTGTACCTATTATTTTAAATAAGTTTAGTGAGCAACAAGAATGGCTGGTCTAAAACATTGCTCATTTGATGGATGTGTGTCGAAATACGGAGACGACAGAGTGTCATTTTTTTCATTACCTGCAGATGAGGAAAAATAAGTTCAAATTAATTTAAAAACGATGATAAAACTTCGTTTTCATGTGCATTATGTCGGCAACTAAACCCCATCTACAAGTTAATTAGGTAACAAGTAGGTACAGTCATTTAGAACCGTAGTTTTAACGTTTATTGTTTGATTACATTGATTTACATAATTACGAGCGCAACTTGAAAATGTGATTTTTTATTTGTTGAGATAACTTAACGATTATGGTGTCAAATGAAAGATCGAGGTCTAAAACCATTATATCCGTTTGAATCATGCAAATCGGTCCACGCGTTTAGGAGATAATTAAGAATTAGTATAGTGAAAATGTAAACAACCAGAATTTTTGATGTTTTTGTTCTACGAACATTTTAATTATTGCAAAATATGAAAATATTATTAATGTAAGTTAATGAGGAATGTTAAACAAAGAGGTAGCCTAAAGATTGAAGGTTATTTGTAAATTACAAATGACGAACTTTAATATTCATTGTCTATTAGCTACCTAATCTAATGTAATCATACGCATCAAACATAAAGATAGATTCCGTGGTCAAGTAGGTAGATAGACGTATGGTAGCAGCGGCAAGCCGAAAACCCTAGCGCCACAGCTAGCGCGTCACTCCGCGCCAGACAGCGACAGAGTTGCGCGTTAGAAGAGAGCGGCAACGTTTAGGTGAATATAGCGTTAGGTACTGAGCGCTTATGCGAGCTGAATTGCACTTTGTTGCTTTGTAGCAAGAGTCGCTATTTCTATTAATTGTTGCGCGAAGTGTTGCTTCTGTTACTATTCTGTGTAATAACTTAGTAATGCTTTGTGCAAAAGTGAAAAAGTTTTTTTTTTCTGGCTGGCTCTCTCTTGTCTCTCACATCTGCTTAAAGTATTGAAGAAAGATTGCAGGTAAAATGAAAAAAAGAAGTGTGCAATTTCAACATGATTCACTTTTGGATAAGGCCACCTAAGATCTACCAGGAAGTCGCCATCCATTCAAAAATATAATATTTGCTAATACTTTACACTAATAAACACGATACAAAACATTAAATCAAACAGTCAAAATATGACAATTTTGACACAATATATTGCTAGGAAATGTATGCATTCCTACGTCCTTCTTTGGTGCTAACTGATTCAAAGTCTAGGCATTATAGCATTTGAGGTCATTCTTATCAAAATATGATGACATAAATAATATAAAGAGATGAATGACATAATCCATTTAGTCATATTTTTGTCGGTCACTGTGTTATGTATGTAGTTTTTTTTATTTTTTACTAACTTCCTTTTTGAAGTTGGTAAAAAATAATGGGTGGTTATCAATTAAATGCATAACTTTTTTTGTTTTATGCCTACCAATATTTCTGAAATTTATTAACTGATTTGAGTAATTATTTTTAGGGTTCCGTACCGAAAGGGTAAAACGGGACCATATTATGAAGACTCTGCTGTCCGTCCGTCTGTCACCAGGCTGTATTTCATGAACCGTGACAGACAGTTGAAAGGAGATGTTTGATTTTGGGCCACCACTATGTACAGTATGTATAGAAAAATAGGAAAAAAATAGGGGATTACCATAAAAATACAAATAAATTAATTTGAAGAAGAGTACAATTGTACTGGAATTATTATTTGAGGACGTTTTTTAATATGTTAACCCTTTTTTTCTGGTAGCCATGACAGTTGTGTTTGACATTAACATGAGTTTGACCACTTTGACAGTCCTAGGTTTCGTGGTGTGTGTGACGCAATCGAGTACAACACTTGTAGTTCTATTTCATTATAAATATAACGAAATCCAAGTATTTTCGTCTATAAACAATGTAGATAGGTTATGTCAGTACACAAGAAATAAACACTATGGGGTCAATGATATGTCAACAGTTGTCAAAATGACATTTCACATAATTTCGATCCACCACATTTTTATGTGTTGTGTTGCTCTCCTTGACGAAGTTAATTTGAACGTACAATTAAACAAAGTAAAATTATAGAAAATTAACATTAAAAAACGGTTACTTTATTGTATAGCTATATTTACATATAGTGTACATGGTGCTGGCCCAGGCTCCATACATTTCTGAAACATCTCCTTTTCACAGATGATGTATTTCTGTTGCCGCTATAACAACAAATACTAAAAAACAGAATAGATAATGGTACGGAACCCTTCGTGCGCGAGTCCGACTCGCACTTGGCCGTTTTTTTTTGTTGACGTTGGTTTTTACTTTTTTTAAAGTTTTTTTAATAAATCCGTTTTAGTAATCCCTTTGAGTTAAAAACAACATCAAAACTCAACATATTAAAGAATCTAACTTCAAAAAATTACGAAATGAAGTTTTATGTCATCTTATATTTTTTGTATCAACAACACGAATCAAGGTAAGCAGATTACATTGTACAAATAAGAAGTGTTATGTATGAAATGTTTTTTTTCAAGATAATACAATTACAAGGTAATCTTGAATGCAGCACTTCTATGAATGAATGGGTCAAGGTCATGCTGTGTTGTTAGAGAAATAAATTGTTTTTTTTTTAATTTGGGAGATTTTAAGTAGTGGTAGTTTAAATGACCCATGCCACGTATTTGCGGTGGCTTGAGTGGCTTCCATTGTTTATCTATTGTGTCTATGGTTCCAGATATTGTTTTTTTTTTAAATAATTTCCCCCGTCGTCTTGTATTGATGAGACATGAACTCTCTGTATTAGTTAAGTGTTTATTGTATTAACTGTACCCGTGGCTTTGCCTATGGAAACAAAACCGGCCAAGTGCGAGTCGGACTCGCGCACGAAGGGTTCTGTACCATTATCTGTAAAAACGGCAAAAAAATCACGTTAGTTGTATGGGAGCCCCCTTAAATATTTATTTTATTGTTTTTTAGTATTTATTGTTATAGCGGCAACAGAAATACATCATCTGTGAAAATTTCAACTGTCTAACTATCACGGTTCATGAGATACAGCCTGGTGACAGACGGACAGCGGAGTCTTAGTAATAGGGTCCCGTTTTATCCTTTGGGTACGCAACCCTAAATAAGGTTACTGCTCATCACCCACACTACGTAAATAGCGTGATAATTTGTACCCTATAACCTGCCTGCTCTTTGACGGACATTTTTGGCAAATTTCAAGTAAATTTGTTCAATAGTATTGGCGTGAAGCTCTAACATACAAAAAGACAGTCAGAATTTCTAAAAACTTTTGTTTCAGCATCAGTATTGTTTCCATTTTTTTTTCAATTATTTTCATGGGGCCGTTTTTTTGCTCCCTTACGATTTTATTATACATATGTATAGATGCTCTATAATTGGAGGATGCAATATTTTAATTTTATATTACTGTCTCATGAGCAGCCACATGGTGGCTTTTTCTAGAGGTATACATTCCAAGCATAATATTTTTAATGATTCTAGTTGTTCATTTTGTTTTTTATACATATAGTGACAGGAATACATTAGTGTGTGCATCAGTATACTGCAGTGAATGGGTTTTAATAATTGTAATTATAATTTGGCACAATTAACATTATGATGTGCATTTTTTTCATGTAAAGGAGGTGTGTAATTGTTATTGAAATATATGATATTTTGTAGTTTGAAGCTGTTGCCATGAAAGAATAATGTGAGGTATATCTATGCATTTGATATTTTACAAAACTATTGTATGGCAGATCAAACTCATCTTTGTAGCTACCTACACAAGTTAATTTTTAACAATCTAGTTAACGTTTTTTAAGTGGTATTTACTCTTTTTCAAGTAATTGTTTCTATTGAATATATTTTTCTTTTCCTGTTATACCCCTCAGCAAATATAGTAATTTTAATTGTGTTCTCATGTACCTAAGGGAATGTAATTCTTCATAAGAATAAAGTTTCTTAAACCCAAACCACCATATTACAAACAATAGTCTAAGAAAAACCCCGGTTTTAAAATAGCCCCATCTCTTTTTGTTATATTCTGTTAGAAAGTGATGGGTATATTTTAAATCTGGGTTTATCTTAGTCTTGGTTTAAACCATCTTTTGTAATAAGGGGGACAGTGTTTGTTCTTTTGGGGAAATAATTTTTTTAAACTTATCTTATACCCAGTTCTAACGTGCAAAAATGACTCATTTTCTTTACTAATGGTGGCATTTTTTACCGTCTAACTGGGCATATAAATGGACTTGTAAGTTAATTTTACCTGCGATAGCTACTAATGTATGGGAGAGATCTACTAAGCCCAGCTAAGGGTCTGCTTCATTATTGGTAAAGATACAAGAGTCTTAAGTATAACCAATAACACTTGGTAATCGGAATTAGCAATTAGAGGATTGTAACCTTGAACTTGACTTTTTGTATCTGAATAAAGTTAAGCACATGGTTTTTAAGTACCTAAAGATAATAATATTCGTAACTCGGTTAGTTTTTTATTTATTTATAATACCGAAAAATATAGAGAAGTTATCTAAAGCGTCATCTCTTATCAATTGTATGCCATAGGTACATTATAGGTATTTATTTTAATCTTGCATGATATGGCGAAATGTGAACATTTCAAAAAAGAGTTTTTATTTTACAGCATTTGTACGTTCAAAAACAGACAAAGATAAAACGAAATATGAAACCATGGCGTTTCCGAGCGCTTATCTCCATGGGTCTTAGAATGGTATAATAATGACTTGGTCTATCCTCATTAGCTAATTTTATACCCCGCTATGTTGATAAATACCTTCTCATACATGTTTGTCATTATAATTTAAACATAAATTAGTCACAGTTATTTATGGAATACACTAATTTATGTGAAAAACACTTTTGTAAATACGACGAAGCATCGTTCATACAGACTAACCTCAAAAAAATTCCACTCATACGCGACGCTTACATAACCAACGCGATATTTACGCATAAACATGCTTCTAAATGACCAAACATAGCTATCAAACTCTTATTTCGAGTACAGTTACGTTGTAAACACAAAAAAAGAACTTCTAAGACGAGAGTTCGCGCCTTTCGTTTCCCGCCATCGCGTTTGACAGGTCATTGACATAGGTAGAAATGTAAAGAAAACAATTGCAAAATGCTTTTAAAGAACTCACCTCCACGTTTTTTCTTGTTTTTGGGCCCCGTTGACGCCGCAGCGGCGGACGATTTAGACGCTGCACGTTTAACGCCTCGCGCCGCCGGCATTATGCCTGCAATATTGCAACCAACGCGTCAATAAACACGGCACACAGCGCGGCAAAACACCCCGACTTGATGGCTTCGCTCCGATGACGTTTTAACTACTTTTGTAATCGCATTAACGCCTTATTTCCACATCGGCTGCATCTGCATCAATTACAAGGCTGCGGCCTCATAGATTTATGCAAAGCGCAGATAGGTTATATTATGCATTTGTATAGGCACTGCACAGGGAACCAAACAACGCGTCCATACCATACGGCGACGCGTGGGAAGACGCCAGAATTATTTACTTACTGTTTTATAGTCAATTTATAAGCGGCACCGCGAATTAATTTACAGATATCACTTTAGAATATGAGATGACGTATTAATTTTAACACAGTACGAATCTCGTACATCTCCCTCCGCTCGCTTCGCTTGGCCCGAGTGACGTAATCACGTGAATCGGATTCAGTCATACAATCGGAATGTCATGACTCGAATACTAAATTACCGTCAACAGTCAATGTTGAAAATATTATGGAAAAGATAAAATATAATTTAATATTATAAATCAGAAGTAAATTAGTGTAACAATTACCTATAAATCATGTATTGAATGGATTTCATACTATTATGTATAGAAAATACGAAATACTTTAAACTGAAATCGATTAACGTCAACTAAAATCGATTGCATTTGAACTCGTAGTCTCTTTACTATATACACCATAGAGTAAAAAGTCTAGAAAGTTTTTAAGAAAAATGTTGTCATACACTAATTTTTATTTACTCTTATTTCGTTTTTTTGTAATGTACTGTCAAAGGATTGCTTACAAGTGAACGAAAAATGAGGGCGCCATTTGTAATACATTATAGAATTTTAGCATTAATCTCCTGGTAGAACTTAGGATTGTCTTATTTATTTTAATCAGTTTTTGCGTCTTATCTAATACACATTGATCGCTTGATAAAACCTTAAATGCCACAAAACCGACAAATATAAAAAAATGTTCCGATTATAGACTTACAAACATACATTCAATGACCTTAAAAAATAATAAAATTCATAATTTACCGTATTATTTTTAAGGGGAACGGATAGATCTACCCCACCTTCCATTTAAAGATATTTCAATGGAAAAAGCTCTGGTAGTGATAATTTTTTTGACTACTTCTCGGTTCAATTATATGTTCGTGCTTCGTGCGGAGTTATAACTCCTCGTGCACAATTATTTTTTTCCAAAAATAATTGCATATTCATACTTCAAGTAGAAAATGTCATGTAGACCTTTAAAACAATTGTTTTAAATATTTGATACACGTTCAATGTGTTACAAACAAGTAACTACTTTAAACTGGACCTGAATTTTCTAAAAGTATTCTAAAAGATGTTAAAAAGCATACCTATCTTTGAATTTATCAAATGTGTCAGAAAGTTTCGGTAATAATTTACCAATTCCGTCTTTACCCTGGGCATGTGGGGTACGGGCCCACGGTTCCCGGCTTGATGGGAACTCGAAATGCTGAAACCCAGTGCCTATGTATTTTTCATGCAATAAATTAATTAAAAAAAACACATTGGTTCAACACGGCATCGGCACCCAGTTATCCATTGCTCAGTAAACTTTTCTCAGTAGAAGGTTCCTTTAATTTGAGAATTTCTGCCATCTTTAGACTTACCCATTTTTTACTACAATATGAATCCAACTTGAACTACAACTTGGCGTCAATCTAATAATCTATAAATTCACTTAAATCAATGACAAAAGTACATTCTGATGTTTTCGTTTTGTTTTTTCTGTAGCTTTCTAAAAGGGCCCCTGCAAGGCCTAAAACGGCCATGCAATAAAATATAACTGAGTTTTCATGAGACCTATTTTATTTTAAACTCCATTATTTTTTCTTGGGCCCGGAGCATGGCAATGTTTGAAAATTGCAATCAACTCCATTGTCTATGGAACTAATGACATGACGCCCCGCGCTGCGCGCCTGGCGCCTATCTATCTCCCTATCTATCTACAGAAGTAGGTAGAATATTATAGATCGAATGCATGACTGCAAATAAAAATTTGGAGTACGCAACTAAGCAACATGATAAGAAACATAACAAAACACTTGAAACAGTACAATTATTAATAGATAACTGACTAAATTTAGCAAAAGAAGCTTCAGGGGGGTAAAAGCGAGTGTTTATTTGAAGCTACAGACCTCCCACAATGTTCTTTGTTTTCCTGTTCGTTCTAAATGTTTTCATGAAGATATTTTTATTTATAAAGTACGTTTCGACGCGAGTTCTGCGTCACACACACACGTAAAATTTTCCACTTTTTACATTCAAACTTCATAGATGGCGCGGTGATCGTAAAAGTAAATATTTGTGACTCATTCGACAATCGCAACAAATCTATCGCTAGCTACAGCCATTGGCATGGTGTAAATCAAAGAGTATATTATTAATGGGTAGTGTAAATGCCGATTAGTATTTTATGGTGTTATTGATAGGTATTGCAAAATGGTCTTGTTTTTGTAGAGGAAGCTATCTGTCAGCCCGCGAAATTCAAATTCCCCGAAGTTTTTTATACACACACTTTAATATACACAAAAACAGGGAGGATTTATTATTTAATAGTATACAATGGACGGTAATATCGCTCTAGAGTATTTCTAATCTTTGTATGGACAATATAGGCAAGTAAAAAGAGAGGGGTAGTATGCAGTGTTACGATAAATTATAAAATTACATTTAAACTACACCTATTACATATACATACATACCTACTCAGGCCTATACTACTAGCGAGGCGTAAGCTGAGCTTTGCATTTGTGTGAGTGCACATAGAATCGATTGCCAAAAAGCAGTATAAACCGGTTTAAACCAAGCAAAGGACGTGTCTGCATTCACTCTCACACAAATTTATTTATTTTAGTACATGGAGGACTTACAGCTTATGAAAACAGACAAAAAAGAAACCATAGTCACCAGAAAGCCAATTACAAATCCTCACCTAAAGACTTATAATAAAATTTGTGGTGTGAGCACAAAAACAAAAATCACATCGCCTTAATTACAATAAGAAGCAATACAATTAACTAGGTACTTGGTTTGCAACTATATGACTGAAAATAATAGAGAAAATAACAAAAACAAATATTACTTATATACCTAACCTACCGCTACTTCAAAAATTTGAGGCTTAAGCACCTTTTGGCTGAATTCACACTATTTGTGAATGGATCAAAATCATATTCCTTGCATATAGCATTGAAATGCAAATGCAAAGTTCAGCTTAGGTCTCGCCAATTGTACCTATATTCTAATAACGAAGTTATGGTAATTCTTTATAAAAACAAAATAATTTTATTTGTTATTCATTGAAATGCTGTTATAAAACCAATATAAATGCAAATTGATGAAATGGTGTGTTTTACATAATTTAAGTGCAATTTCTGTACCATTTCGTGCCAGGAGCGCTATCTGGATCATTTGGCTTGTTATAACTGTAGGTACTGCCTCATACACCTAGCACGTAGAAATATAATGTGTTGTTTCAGGTTGATAAATGATTTATTAAAAGTTAATTCGGCGATCTACGGTTAATTTATTTAGTTAGAATTTTATTGTAACGCCTGAAAAAGGCAACTAAGATATGAGAGCTGTTTTATATTGTACCACCTTATGTACACTTATTGCTAAAAATAAATAAGTAGGTATCTTTGAATCTTTGACGTGTAATGGGAACTACGTATAATTTAATTCATTTATTCATTCAGATAACAAAGATCCATTGGGTAGTAACAGCATTCTTACCTAACTTATGTTAGTACTTAACTAATAACACAGACAATGTACAGGTGACAAGTGACCTCACCAACGGGCTGTCATGTCTCCCGGCTATAGCGCTTAGAATGCTGCTGGGGCTGCCACGGAGTCTGTTTAGCAGCGAGGCCGCTTTCTTACACCGTACTGTACAGCATTGAAGCAGTCTGTACGTGCCTCAGCGAACATAGATGATGCACTACAGAACCGAGGCAGACGCAACAGCACCCTAAATGCGTTGTTATAATGGATCCGCAGAGCATTGGTAGGCCTTTTGGGTGTAGCTGAACCACAGGCTTCCCGAGTACGGTGACATGCAATATATTTTAAACAGTGTTATTTTGACAATGGGATGTATTTAAATTTTAAAAGCAGTTTCAAATTAATGAAAAGACAACGAAAAAGTCTAAGGCATACCTACTTCAAAAATAATTCTTTCCACTATAAAATTAATGGTTCGCACTGGAACCAATCAAAAACTATTTATGTCTGAACGCACTCATGAAGCGAATGGTGGAAACTGATCGACGAAGTTGCCTGTATTCCCAGAAGGGTTGGGAAGAGGTGTATAAGTACACCCTCATTTCGCCGTTATGTTAAAGTTCCATGTAGTAGGGAGTGAGCCTATTGCCATCAACCGGGCACAAATCTAGACTACGGGCTGCTACTGAGAAATTCTACACGGTAAAACCCAATAACACTTTGCAAAAGGGCGGATTTCCCTATAGGCTAGGTAGGCCCGGGCCTAGGGCGGCAAAATATAGGGGGCGGCAAAATTTGGAGGCTTTCTTTTTAATTGTGAATAACGATTCATTGTTACTTACAAATAGAAATGGTAAGCATCAGTATTTGAAACATGATTGAGATAATTTTATCATTTACCGACTTTTTTTTTTTAACTTTTCCCCACGCCTAGGTTTCTCTTGTATCATGGGTGCGTTTACAGACACAAATCTCACATACACAAACGCCCAGACCCGAAACAACCATCTGTAGGCCATACAAATTTTTGTTCCGTGCGGGAATCGAACCCGCGACACGCAGCGCAGCAGTCAATCGCTTAGCCACTGCACCAAACGTGTCGTCAAACTTTCGTTGTTTTTTATTTGAATTAAATTCCTATATGTAGGTCATTTAATTTTTCGTGATTTACAGCGAGTAGGGGGCTGCAATATGTCATAGGCCTAGGGCAGCCAACGTATCAAATCCGCCTCTGACTTTGCGCCACCTGATGATCGAACCCAGAACCTCAAGTTCAGCATTGGCGCTTGCGACCAACTGGGAGTCTATGATATAAAATGGCATTTCATCCAACCAAAATTTAAGTGCTGGGTACTTGTCGTTGTATCAATCTCCATCTTTCTCTATACAGAGCCAATTCCTTCATTTCTCCGTATGTTATCACTTCTGTCTTTTCCTTCAATTAGTCTGTGTACTTTCTTCTTGGTCTGCCTCGTATTCTCCTTGCCTTTAATTCACCTTCTATGATGTAAGTTATAAAGCTGTCGTGTAGCAGTAAGTGACCAATAACTTTCCCCTTTTATTCCAATTATACATACATATATACATAAACTCACGCCTTTTTCTCATGGAGTTAGCCAGAGGCTGTAGAACGCCACATGCGATCCTTACATACTCCTTTCGCTTCGTCCACGGTCATACATCTTGTCATACACGCACGCCGGTTGAAAGTACTACGCACCTGTCCTTTTTGAAGAACATCACCAATAACATCGATGTATTTCCTTCTAGGGCGTCCTCTACTGGCATTTGCACTGATATCCGCCTTATAAATTCCTTTTTTTAATCGCCGTTCACTCAATCTTTCAACATGCCCAAACCACCGAAGCATACTCCTTTAAATTTTTGTCACTACTACATCATCTTTTAAACCGCAACATTGTCATATCACATCATTTCTCAATCTATCATTCAAAGTTACACCGCACATACCTACTTCACGAGGAACCTTTTTGCTATTCCAATTATTTCATTTTAAAATAGAATTTACTGATTCATAATTGTAAAAAAGATATACAAATAAGTATATATATAATATATTCATCTTATTTTAGTTTTTTTATTAATTCGGGTAAACAGTTCTATGCAGGTGTTTACACCAAACATTTGGTTGCGACATTTCGGCATGTTGTTTCGCCACATTAAAAGTGATGCACTTAAATTCGATTACTTAGTATCTCCTCATAACTCTCAAGGCAGGTATATTGTACAGTGCTGCTGACCCCTCGAGGGTTGCTGCGACGTACGCAAGTATCACGTTACAGCGCGGTGGGCCTGTCTGTTAGGAGCGTAACGACGTAACTGACGGCTGGAAACAAAGAAATTATGCGAACGACGAAGGGAGAGATATAATTTATATTATTTCATCATCTTAATTGCTAAATTGTTTAAAATATCATGGTCATACTATTATTGGCGAAAAATAGGCTAACTCACTTAAGAGTAGTTTTTTCTTTATCAATCAATCAATATCTTTCATTCTTTGTCATTTTACGGGTGTGAAATTATATACAACGTTAATCAGACAGGGGGTACTAATCCGAAAGGGCGATAAGTAGCCATAATAATGAATAACTTTTATTCTACTACTTTCCCCAAAAGTCAATAGTTTAAGAGAAATAGCTGTTCAAATATTACATAAAAAAATACGCTAATATCTGTCAGATAGCGAACAACTTTGTTTACATTTTATGTCATATTTTGGGTTACGAATTAGAAGCTTTATTTTCTGAACTCGTAACAATAGCAGGGTCGAATTTTTTTTGAAAAAACTAAAATTTAAATAATCTTACATGGAAATAAAAATTATCGTATCTTGAAATTTTAACACTTGCTTTAATACCGTCATCAGTGACACTTGCAGGGGGTGCATGAAAAGAGCCTCCACGAGTGACGATGCAGTAAATAGGTAAGTCCGGCGCACTCTGGGCAGTCAGCCTCGCTACCAACCTTGCTGACTGGCTAATCTTTTCACCACAGCATGAGCTATTTTCGTACAGCTCATGCTGACACGAGAGAAGAAGAAGAAGTGACACTTTAAGTGTCCTGCGGATTAGTAGGTACCCCCTTTCCGACTAACCTTGTATAATACGTAGTAGCAGTGTTTATCAAAACTAGGTTCTATGGAGAAGAGCCGGCAAGAAACTCCATGAATACTCTTTTTAAAACAGTAGTTCATGACAATTAATTAATCGTTTATTACGCTCACACGTTTGTTGCCCCCTTCGCCTATGTACTGGCGGCTTTTCAGGGGGCCCAGCTAGTGAGCTGGCGAGTCACCGTCTGCCAACAGTTTTCAATTTTAAATGTTGAAAGGCAGACGCCGTTTTCTTCCGGCAATAGAGGTTAACCGATCCACTAAACACCCCCTCCCATAGACCAGATATTTTTTTACCATAGTTTACAATAGTTTTGCACCCACTTGGGACGGTCCATGACTGTACTTCAATAGTGCAGCCGTGGATAGTCTCCGGTTGGTGCCCCACCCCATTTTAGATTAAAGTTCTCAAAGGGGCCTCTGCGCGTTGGACCTGTGTCCCCGTGTATGCCTTCCAAAAGACCGGACATCTTCCGCACGGAAGATGAGCCGTGAACAGAGATAATAATCGTTTATTAGATCAAAATAATACAGTTTACAGTAAAATGAACACTGTCACTTAAACTAGGTTAATTCCCTGTGCTATAAGTAACAGTAACAATCGTCGTTGATCTAATTATCTATGTAGTTTTAGTGTAACAATCCGTTATTATTATAATAAGTTTTTAGATTATTTAACAATATTTATTTTGTAAGCTAGCCTAGTAATCAAAACAAAAGATTATTTATAAAGTACGGTCAGTCTGATATTCATATAACACAGAATGTGAGTGTGTGTAATTGTTTGTGTGTGAGTATGAATGAGTGTTTGTGTGTGAGTGTGAATGAGTGTGTTTGTGTGTGAGTTGGTTTAGGTGTGTATTTAGTGAATTAAATTTAGGTTACTCCGGAACACTTAAAAGACTTTTAGTTTCTTCGTAGTTTAATCCACCTAATAAGCTTTTAACTTTTTTCTTAAACTCAAAATGACGTAATAATAAATAAATTCCATTACTGTAGTGTGAGAAATACAATGAGAATAATGCAGCTTAATGTAAGAAAAAACTCACATAAGTGTAACAGATAGAAAAATATGCCTTGTAGGATTGCTATAGCAGTTAACCAGAGCTGACTAGCCCCTAAGAGTTACACAATCTTCATCAGACACTACATTTTACTAAGAGCTCTGCCTACCCCATCAGGGTCGCTGGGTACCTCGTGACGTACATCGGTGTCACGTTACCACAAGGTGGGCCTGTCTGTCGAGACCGCGTCACTGCACAAGAAAGTACATGCGGACATTTTTTAGTTTTAGACATGTTTTTTTTTCTATCTTATGTCTGGTCCAGCAAAGATAGTGTAATTTAAAAAAAATCTCGTTACACCTTTGTGCACGAGGACAGGCAGAGCTGTGTTCTAGTCTATCTAAATTTCGCCGATCGCTCGACAGCTGCACTTGATACAGACCGAACATGCAGTTGAAAATTGAATCTTTGATTTTAATAATCTTAGCAGTCGCCCGATATCTATATCTTCTACCGGCCGAGCCCATTAACCGATCACAATCCAAAATCTATGGATTGATGTAGGTTTTTGACAATACTTCTATTGAATTTCTGTCAAAAACCTAGTTCAATCCAGAGATTTTGGATTGTGATCGGTTATTGACTACGGCCATATATCTATACACATAATCAATCTGTACTCTTGGTTAGTCTGTATACAGGAAATATGTAAAAAAAAAGTAGCGGGTCGTTTCATCATCACTACATAGTATAAAACGAAGTCGCTTCCCGCTGTCTGTCCCTATGTATGCTTAGATCTTTAAAACTACGCAACGGATTTTGATGCAGTTTTTTTTAATAGGTAGAGTGATTCAAGAGGAAGGTTTATATGTATAATACATTGTATAGCACCCGTGCGAAGCCGGGGCGGGTCGCTAGTACAGAATAACCAAAAGAATCCATTTCGATAATTTTTGTCTGTTTACCTCTTTGTCGGTTTGTTTGTGCACGCATCACGTAGAAAGTACTAACTAAATGCGGTTACTTTTATACGCAAATATTGTGCGTATCTCGGAGTCACATTTAATTTTTGTTTCATCATAATCGGTTCACTCAATCAAAAGATATTAGAATTTAAAGCTTTCAAGAAGAAAGTTTAGATATTGCGTCACAATATTGTTTTCCGAGTTCCACGGACGGAGTCGCGGGCACAGCTGATTCGTAATAAGAATATTTTCCTACCAATAAGTACGGTAACTTTCCTCCATCCGTACCGGGGCCCGGGACGGTCCAGAAAGACATAAATAAGCCGAGACGGCATAACGCCACACCGTGTGAGAATCCCGGGAATTCGGAGCGCGCCGCGACGCGGGACCATCAAATTATGTGTTTTATTGACATCACTATCATATTTTTATTTGTTTGTTTACACTGTTGTTATGATCAAACTGTTTTAGTGTTTAGGATGGAGAACCGCCTAAAATAAGTTTAATCAAATCATTTATTCATTTGCGAATATGGGTACAAAAGTTCTTGTACATACAAACAATAGTGACCATCCATTAGCCATATCCTACCGTGAGGCATGCAAAATTACAAAATAGGTACCTATGAAACTATGAACATAAGTAACAATGATAAAAGAAAAGATCTGTGGCCCGGCTGTCAAAGTGACAAAACAAATTTTCTGAAGAAAATATTTGAAAAATATTAATAATTTTGTTTACATCGTACACAACATTTAAAATAAATCTACAATACAATAATCAACACAAATTATGATAAATAAACGAAAAAACCCGCTTACAACTAGCTTACAAAATGTACCGAAATGGAAATTATAAAGATGTGATCAAGATGTGATCCTCAGACAAATGTGATCTCAGATTATTATTGAGATAGCTGCAATGTTGACAAGAAGCCGGGCCAAAGCCCAGAACACACGACCACCATCTTCGGTTTCGTCGCTCAGCTCCGCCTCGCAGCCGCCGGAACCCGCCTCCATCGTGAGTGATGTGACACCGGCCGCTGCAGTTGCGTCGAGCTCGAGCGACGAATACTTCTCACCGGCGACGTCACCATCACCACCACCTGCGCGTCGCCGTGGAAGAGGCCGACCGCCGACCTGCTTGGGACCTCGAGGCCCACCAGCCTCTGACAGGGTCCCCGCGCCCGGCGGAAGTGTGCAGCGCATGCGATGGACTCAGTCCATGAATGAGAACTGCATGCGCGCATACTTTGGGGCCACAGAGGGAGGAACTAACCTGACCGCGTACCGTGGCCGGATGCTCTCTCTGTTTCGGGCACTTGAACCAGCTGTCAACGTATCGGCGCAACGATTGTCGGATCAGGTGCGAGTCATCCAACGTGATCATAGGTTGGATGACGCCGCGCTTGATAGGCTTCGTTCTGAAATGCAGAATAGTCATGCTGCCCCTCTCCCGTCGCAGATCAGGACGCAGACGCTAGTACCTCCTGCGGTACCGCTGGAGTCCAACTACGCTGACGAGGAAGGGGAGGACAGGGCTATATCTGCAGGTACCCAATATAGTGAAATAATGAGAAGTGCTTTGGAGGATGCGCTCCGGGAATTTCGATCCACACCACCCGAGCTTAGGCCGCGTTTACCGCGTTTGCCTATGCATAACAAAAACAGAGCGCTGGTGTGCGCCCTGGATTCGCTGCTGCCAAATGTTTTTGAGAGCAGCGAAGATCTCGGCGATACACAGTCAATCCTGTATTGTGCAGCTGTTGCGGCGTGTCGTGTAGCTCATGTAAAATTTCCAAATGATAACAGAGCTACACGACCAAAATCTGCCGTGCCAGCTTGGCAGTGCAGGATTGAGCGTCGTATCGACGAGGCCAGGGTGCTCATCGGTAAGCTCACCTGCTTCAGGGAGGGCAATAGACGGCCGAGAGTGATGCGCTTTGTGAGGCGGGCGTTCTCTGGGACTGATATCGGTCCTGGAGAATACGCAACTCGTGTCACAGAGCGCATCGACTTCCTGAAGCAGAAGGTTTATGCATGGGCGAACCGTATCCGTAGGTATAGGCGGCGTGTCGATCGATATACCCAAAACCGCATCTTTCAAAGTGACCAAAGGTGGGTTTATAGAACGTGGGAACGGCCTGATCAAGGTGTGAGTGACACGCGCCTTCCGGATAATGATGTCATGAATGCATTTTGGCGCAATATCTGGTCGGTGCCTGTCACTCACACTGAGGGTGACTGGATGCAGGAGGTCCAGCGAGCATGCGAACCAATCCAGGAAATGGGGGCTGTAACTATTGGCCCCCAAGACGTAACCAGTGCGGTCCGTCCAATGCCGAATTGGAAATCTCCTGGCCCGGACGGACTGCACAACTTTTGGATAAAATGGTTGCGCAGTTCGCATGCTCGTTTGGCCTCACAATTCCAGTCATCACTGGAATCTGGGTCGTTACCAGCGTTCTTGACGACAGGAATAACCCACCTGCTCTTTAAATCAGGTAGTACCGCGGAACCCAAAAATTATAGACCGATTACGTGTTTGCCAACGGTCTATAAACTTCTTACATCCATTCTGAGAGCAAAACTTAACCATCATATTGATAGTAACGCTATTATGTGTGCTACCCAGAATGGATGTAAGAATGGCTCCCGCGGTACTAAAGAGCTACTTCTCATTGACATGGCCATCAGCCAACAAGTTCGTCGGTCCCGAAAGGATCTGTCGACATGTTGGATAGACTATAAGAAGGCCTATGACTCGGTGCCGCATACATGGCTCATGAGGGTGATGGAGTTGTATAAAGTAAATGCAACTCTACGCACCTTCCTGATGTCATGTATGGGGCAATGGAGGACGGTGCTTCACTATCCAGGATGTCGACAAATTCAAGGGAACGGTGAACTGATCAGGATTGAGCGGGGTATATTCCAGGGCGATAGTCTGAGCCCGCTGTGGTTTTGCCTAGCCTTGAATCCTCTAAGCACATTGCTCGAGGGGTCAGGGTTGGGCTATCGGTTGAGAAGAGGTGGTCAGGTAATATCCCACCTCCTTTACATGGATGATCTGAAACTCTTTGCCCCCAACAATTTGCAACTGCTGGAGTTACTGAAGGTAACTGAAACTTTCAGTAATTCCATCAGGATGGAATTTGGTGTGGACAAATGTGCAGTCATGCATGTAAAGCGAGGGAGGATTATGGAATCCGTGGGAACCCAACTCTCGGATTCCATACACCTTAGGTCCCTCTCCTCAACCGAGACCTACAAATACCTGGGCATGTCGGAGGCGTTAGGCATCAACGAGGCTGACATGAAGCAATCGTTGAGGGAGCGTTTCTTTGGCCGCCTGATAAAAGTACTTAAAAGTCTTTTGTCGGGCGGTAACAAGGTGCGCGCCTTTAACGGTTGGGTCATGCCGGTCCTGATGTACTCCTTCGGCATACTCAGGTGGACTCAGACCGAGCTTGACGCCCTGGATAGAAGGGTCCGTACGCTGCTGACTGCATACCGAATGCATCACCCACGCTCATCGGTAATGAGACTGTACATCCCGCGGAAGTGTGGGGGTCGAGGCTTTTTAAATGCTAAGACCCTCCACAACCGTGAGGTGTGCAGTCTCAGGGAGTACTTCTCCCAAGCCGACGTGGGGATGCACCGAGATGTAGTCGCAGTGGACAAGGGACTCACTCCGCTCTCCTTGGCGAAAGAGAACTGGCGCAAACCTGTAGTACTTGATGCTAAAGGTCGCATGGAGGTATGGCGGAGCAAGGAGCTTCACGGACGCTTCTACCGGGCTCTTCATGGGCCCGATGTAGATTTTCTAGCGTCCGTGGCCTGGCTACGTTTCGGTGACCTATTTGGGGAAACCGAAGGTTTTGTTTGTGCAATTATGGACGAAGTAATGATGACGAACAACTACAGAAAATATATTGTGAAGGACGGCACGGTTGACATCTGTCGGGCATGCCACTGTCCCGGTGAATCTATCCGACATATTGTCTCTGGTTGTTCTCGTCTTGCTAACGGTGAGTATTTGCACAGGCACAACCTCGTAGCTAGGATTATCCACCAGCAACTTGCTCTGAAATATAACCTTGTGGACACAGAAGTACCATACTACAAGTATGTGCCCGACCCAGTTCTCGAGAATGGTCATGTCACACTGTATTGGGATCGATCTATCATCACCGATAGGACTATTGTTGCCAATAAGCCTGACATCGTGGTGATAGATCGATTAGAACGCCGCACAATGATTGTTGACATCACTGTTCCGCATGACGAGAACCTCGTGAAAGCCGAAAATGATAAAAAAATCAAATATCTTGATTTGGCACACGAGGTTGTCGACATGTGGGATGTTGACTCAGCAGTCATTGTGCCGATAGTCGTTACAGCCAATGGCTTAATAGCCAAGAGCCTCGACCAACATCTGATGAGGCTCTCGTTAGGCAGCTGGATCAAGGGTTTGATTCAGAAAGCGGTACTTCTGGACACGGCGCGTATTGTTAGGAAGTTCCTCTCTCTGGAGCCCTGACCGCCGGCAGCTTGGACCCTGTTCCCGATGCCGGTGGGCTACTATTTTTTATATTTTTAAATGTGTATTGTTTTTATTTTTTATAACATATGTATTTAAAAATATAATTTAATATGTATATATACAATAAAAGAAAAGACAGGAAAAGTAAAAATTACATGAGTTTATCCTGTAAATATTCATTGACAGAATAATATGCTTTTTTTCGTAACAATGTTTTAATATTGTTTTTAAATATATTTATATCGATAATGGAGAGGACTGAGTTTGGTAAATGATTATAAATGCGTGGAGCCATACATAATATACTTTTTCATTACACATACTCGGAAAGTAGGTCTGAAGTTGCCTGAGGAGCGGGTTGAAAGTAGGTAATACTTTTCAGCCCTGAGAAACGTTTTCAACTGACAGCTGTCAAATTATTAAAAAAAAAAGACTAATTGTATTTTCACATTCTACTGAACCATGTTCCAACTTTCTATACAGTCACTCAATTACAGCGCGATGTAAAATTGTAATAACACTAGCCTTTGCTCGCAACTTCGTCCGCGTGAATGTCGGTTATTGATCCCTAATTTACTGATTATAAAATATAGTCTATGAGCCTATAGCACTCAGGGATAACGTAGCTTCGTATTAGTGAAAGAATTTTTGAAATCGGATGAGTAGTGTCGGAGATTACCTCCTACATACAAACAAACAAACAAATTCTACCTCTTTATAATATTAGTATAGATAAAGTTAAGTAACAATTAGAGAATATCTTTTTTTAAATGACTTTATTATAATTTAGTTTCAACTATTCTTTAAAATAACATAGATTTGGGCAAAATATTTACCATTTTTTTAATGATGAAAATTAAAAATACAGGTGGAATAGCGGGCCGGCCAAGAAAAAAAAATACGAAATAGGCGGGAAAGCGCGGCAATCCGATCACTCATTTTTCTTTAGCTAATTCATGTTTTTATTTTTACTTTCCTTGTATTCGTAATGAAAAGCACTGTGTTTACCTCGGGTTAAAGACTTATTTAGTCCCTCGAACTATTGACAAACCTCGTCTCGGGACTAAATAAGTTACTTTCACCCCTAGAGTAACAATGTCATCATCTGCCTAGCCTTTTCCCAACTATGTTGGGGTTGGCTTCCAGTCGAACCGGATGCAGCTGAATATCAGTATTTTACATGGAGCGACTGCCTATCAGACCTCCACAACCCAGTAACTGGGTAATACGATACTCTTGGTAAGACTGGTTGTCAGACTTTCTGGCTTCTGACCAACAGTAACGACTGTCAAAGATCTACGAATGACAGCCGGGACCAACGGCTTTACGTGCTTTCCGAGGCACGGAGGAAACTCGCTATGGTAAATGGTCACCCATCCACAGACCAACCTCGGCAAGCGTGGCTTAACCCGGAAGATCGGTCTATGCGGCTATAATTATTTAGCCACGAGCTCCTCCTAGAGTACCCCTAGAGTAACAATGTAAGTACTATTATTTAGTAATGCTGTAATGTTCGGTTTAGAATTAGTGTTGCCAATCCTGTATTGTTTTTCTAGAGTCGTAAAGCACTACACACGTTTTTTTATTATTTGGCTTAGCTGTTTTTGAGCCTAACTGCACCTGATGGTAAGTGCATACAGGGTCTAATATCATCATCATCATTCAGCCGAAAGACCTCCACTGCCGGACATAGGCCTCCCCCAAGCATCGCACACATCGACCGGTCCTGGGGGTCTACTCCCTAAGCTTTCCTATAATTGCATAATTTTATTCTTGTAAAAAATATTATGATTTTCTTTGTATAGAGTCAATTAATTTATTCACTTGACAGACATCTGTGTTGCTGGGGAGTTTGTTGCGCCGTTTCTTCTTCACAGCATAAACACTAGGAAGCGGTGAAGGGAGGGCTTTATGGGGGATGTCTTTATGTATTGTAAAACTGACGTTCAAAAAGAACTAAGTAATTCTAGTCTATTTTGAATAAATGAGTTTTGAGTTTGAGTTTGAAGCACGAAGTCCGTGGTTTTCCACGTGGTTTCCTACCTACGGACATACGATTATTTCGGGGCCCGAACTAAGAATGAATGACAACACGATTTAACAGTTGTCCCTACTACTGATGTGTTTTTGCCCGTCCGAAAAGTTGACCTTGACACTTGTTTTGTTCACTCATACGTTTCGGGCTACTTTGGGACGGGCAACTAACTTCGTTGACGTACTTAGGACTGTGCTTCTCGCATCCAGGGGCCATCCGTTCTGTTAACAATCACCTACTGATCTCATCATTTCTGATATGATTTCGCTTCGTCCACGTACAACATACTTCTTGACATATGTGCACTCCGGTGTGAGAGTACTACGCACCTGTCCTTTTTCAAGAACATCACCAATAACATCAATGTATGTCCTTCTAGGGCGTCCTCTACTGGTGTTTCCACTGACATCTGCCTTATAAAGTCCTTTTGTTAATCGCTGTTCACTCAATCTTTCAACATGCCCAAACCATCGAAGCATACTCCTTTCAATTTTTGTCCGCCTTAAAAAATAAAATTACTTTGCTTACACTATTTTTCATCACTAGGAGATAAAGTTAAAGTTTTTTATTTCAAATAGACCAGATTTCAGATATTTCAATTAACCTACCGGTTCTATGGAGAAGAGCCGGCGAGAAACTCCATGAATACCTACATTACCTACTCTTTTTAAAATTTAAAGATCTACTAAATCATGGGACAATTCCATTACAGTAGTGTGAGAAATAGTACCTACGAGAATAATGCAGGTTAATTTAAGAAATAAGCTCACATAAGAGTAACAAATAGAAAAATACGCCTTTTAGAATTGCCATAGCAGTTAAGAGCTGACCAGTCCCGACAGACAGCACACGAGCATGACGTGCACATCCGCATCGATCAGCTCAGCTCAACCATATTGTAGGGAGCTCAACGACTGGATACACAACGCCATTATTCAGCAGGACATTTTAGAGCCCAAATACACGTCCGATAGTCGGTTCCGATAGTCTGATCAGACTATCTGAAGGCCTCCGCGTCATACATTTGTTTGAACATGAATTACACGTACGATCAGACTATCGAATCGTAAGCATCGTCCGGGCGTCGTCGTCGTCCAGAAAAAATCTGACTTGAGAATCGTACGTGTATTTCATGAATCCGATCAGATAGTCCGATCCGGCTCCCGGAAGCAACTATCGGACATGTATTTTGACCCTTAGTGAGCATGACAGACTCACACTACCAGACAATAGGTATATAATATGAATATTTATGATTATTTACGGTTTACTCACGTGCATTTTTCGGGATTGCCCGACTAGTTTCGGTAGTTTCGTCCGAAGTTCGTTCGAAGTTCGTCTCGCGACCTCGCCGCGTGTTCAGCTCATGATTAAGGGCTCCGTTTGGGTCCGAAACTAGTCGGGCAATCCCGAAAAATGCACGTGAGTAAACCGTAAATAATCATAAATATGAATCTGTCTCACGAAAGTTATAATATAATATGAATATTGGTGTATCGTTAATTACTGCATGATGCTCATGCTACTTTACAGTTTAGAATGTAAGTATTGTAAAGGGATATTATTAAAATAATAATTGTAAATTAGTGTCCTCGGAATCTCTGTATTTGGCTCAATCTCCAAAATAAAAATTGATCGTTTTGGTCTCTAAAATTTCAAACCTAAATATTTCCAAAACTGCTTGGTTACAATCGAGGTCAATATAAAAATAGGCTTATTTAGACACCTTCTTTGCGAAATAAAAATACGGAACACAATTAATATACAACAGAGAGGTCAACGAAATACGCTGATTTTGAAGATCATCCCATTTATAAGAAAAGATTCAGCCGTGTATCGCGGAACCACTATTTTGGCGAACAAACTTTTTGTATGCCTGTATGAAATAAGGTTGTTTTTGTTAACGTTTTTTTTTAAATAAACCTTATAGCACTTATGATAACTATGTCTGTCTGTTCTAGGACCATATGTGGTTGATATATTAAGGTATTAAATTTTATTCTTTTTCAACCTAGATTTGCATCTAAAACTTCCTTTTTTGTACTTAAAAAAGTATAACAAAATACTACAAAATTATAATTTCAAAATGTAAAATAAATAATTCGAGCAAAGTTATAAAGACGTTTTAAATGCGTTAGAGTGAGATAGCTAGTGCGAAAGAGACGGCACATCGAAGGCTTCGAAGGTGGGCGTGGTTTAAACTGATACATGCCCACTGTAAACAGTACACAGTTTTGAGAAAATTATTGGAAATGTTATTATTAATTATTGGAATTGAAGGAAAGTGGAAGCCAAAAAAAATTGTTTTAGTCGTATTGACAGATGAGTTTGGCATTTAAACAAGTTTTTGAAAACGTTAAATAATTTGTTTATATTTTGGCTATTTTTATTATTCTGAAAAAAAAACTATAAGTACCAGCGATTGGGGTTACTTTGATATCAAGGGGTGACATTGATAGTTACAAAACATATTGCATTTGGTCATCTATCTCTGTAAAAATGGAACTTATGCATTTAACGTAACTGTATAGGCAACATTGACAGTTTTCCTATTTTACCATAGGTACGGTATCACAGTCTACCTATATCTTACTCCTTACAGTCGGTCAACGTAGAACATTGTCACAGAGCAATCGTGCGGGGGGTTGCGGGGTGAAGGGGCGGAAGTTATGTCCCGAGTAGCCATACTGCTACTCGGGACATAAATTCCAGGGCTCGCACTTTTTGATTTCAAATTTGATTGATATCGTTCATAGAAATTATATTAATTTATTATTGATATGTACGTGTACCTATTACGAGAATTGTATTATAAAGTCTGTTTACTAATCCAAGATGGCGGCATACATACATTTTCAAATGATTGTTCGTGGGAAGTCATTTCTACGGTTTTTGGGGTCATTGATGCCGAAAATGACGTCAAAATCCAAATGCAAGATGGCGGCCATGAAAATTTTCATGTAATCATCCTGGGTGTCAATTTCATGGTTTTCGGGGTCACTGATGCCGAAAATAACGTGAAAATCCAAATTCAATATGGCGGCCATCAATATTTTCATCTAATCATCATGGGTGTTAATTTCATGGTTTTCGGGGTCACTGATGCCGAAAATAACGTCAAAATCCGAATCCAAGATGGCGGCCATGAAAATTAGTAAATTAATCGTCATGGATGTCAAATTCAAGGTTTTCTGGGGTGCGGATGCCGAAAATGAGGTCAAAATCGAAATCCAAGATGGCGGCTACAAAAATGTCAAATTCGTCGTCACGGGTGTCATTTCCATGGTTTTCGGGGGTACTGATGCCGAAATTGAGGTCAAAATCCATTTCCAAGATGGCGGCTATTAAAATTTCAATTTAACCATCATGGGTGTCATTTCCGTGGTTTTCGGGGATGCTGATGCCGAAAATGAGGTCAAAATCCATTTCCAAGATGGCGGCTATTAAAATTTCAATTTAACCATCATGGGTGTCATTTCCATGGTTTTCGGGGATGCTGATGCCGAAAATGAGGTCAAAATCCATTTCCAAGATGGCGGCTATTAAAATTTAAATTTGACCATCATGGGTGTCATTTCCATGGTTTTCGGGGATGCTGATGCCGAAAATGAGGTCAAAATCTATATTCAAGATGGCGGCCATAAAAAAATTCAAGTTAGCCGTCATGGGTGTCAAATCCATGATTTTCAGGGACGCTGATTACAAAAACAAGATCAATTCTCAAACACCAAGATAGGGACCACATTTTACCTGGCAAATCTCATTTAACTGGTAAATTTTTTTGACCACCTTATATGATCGAGGAACACTTAGGCTTTATTTCCGGCATCAGCACCCACGAAAACCATAGAAGTTATAACCATGAATAATAATTAGTAATTTTCTATGACTCCATCGTAGACTTGCGAATAATTTATAACTCTTACCTTCCCCCGCAAGCGTTAACCACTGCGACTGCCTGTAACCTCGACAAAATTTGTAGTTTTAAATATTGTTAGAATATTCCAGGATAAGATGGCGAAACTGCTGCTACATACCTTTACATTATTTTGTCAATCGTCAAAATTACGCATGCGTGGTTTTCGTTTTGCGTGTCACTGTTTCTATAAAACGTTAATTAATTTGGACGTTTGTTTGATAAAGTTTGTGTAATTTGTTTTATGTGACAACCCTTTGACAAGTGTTACCAATTTTGACATTTCATAGGACCTGTCAAATGTATGGGCGTTGACCCACTGTATGTAGTAAGTAGGTACACTGTGACGGTATAGAGGTGTCTGCGAAGTTAGATGGCGAATATAAACAATACTAAATCACACCCTTGGTTATGTTCAAAATTTGAGTCCTAATTGGGGCTACTTTGACACTGAATGATAAAACAGGGATTATCAAAGTAAAAACCCACGGTCCGACTTTGATAAGGAACATTTCTCCTTTTTTATCGAAAACTATGTTCTGTTTTTTTTATCTAGTCTATGTGATTTTACATATCTCAGTTAATTCAATCTATCGATATAAATAAAACGAAAAGTCCTGACTAACTGACTGATTGACTGACTCATCAACGCCCAGCCCAAACCCTTGGACCTAGAAAGCTGATATTTTGCACAAAGGTTCCCTTTATAATGTAGACAAGGAATAAGGGAGGATTTTTTGAAATTCCACCCCTAAGGGAGAAATAGGGGATGAAAGTTTGTATGGAAAATCGTCACTTAACGGGTTTTTTCACGCAAGCGAAGCTGCGGGCAAAAGCAAGAAGTATAATAATAAGCTACGCCAGGTATTTTCTTCCCGTGACAGCTAGGTCATGTGATTGATTGATTGATTGGTCATGGTTTGCCGGGGTCGCGGTGCATGCAGCTGAGAATCCCGTGACCCCGACTAAGGGTCAGGAGAAGGAACACCGTGGGTTTTTAGCCGGTAAGAGTCCGGCATACCCCTTCGCCTTCCACGGGCGAAGGGCATCTATGAGGATTTAACCAAGAAAAAATCAAATCAAATCTTTTTATTGTGGGCGTAGGTGAAACAGATGTTGATATAAATTACAGTTCCATTACGTCCTGCCTAGTAGGCATACAATAATTATTAGTTTCAAAACATTTCAAATACTTCTTAATAATTTCAAAACATTGAATATTATATATGAAATAACATTAAATATCATTACTATTTATTTAAGAAATCTTGGATCGTGTAGTAAGCTTTTTCAATGAAAAAATTACGCAATTTATATTTAAATAGTGATAGTTCCTTAGTGATTAAAATGTCTATAAAAAAAAGAAAAAAAGGTCATTTGTTTGGCACAATACTCATCGGCTGTAGATGATGCCACTATGTGTAAATAAATCATCCGAGCAAAATGCATTCTTGCGTTTACATTTTCACCTAAAATGAATTCGGAAATGCTCATAAAAAGGACAGTATAAATCTAATTCTCACGTATTCATCTTGTTTCTTCCATGCTTTGTTATAATAATGTTGTAATAAACTTCACAATGTGGAGTACAATGCCACAATTACTGGAGTACATTTCAAGCACCCTTGTGGAGTCAATAGGGCTGTTTTTTGTGGTACGAGGGTTGGTTCCGCATAGAATTAAATATCTTTAATCATTGACTTAGAAACACATGGACATGATGTCTAGTAGCATGTCTTATTCACAAAAAAAGTATCCTGAACTTACATACTTGAGAAAAAAACGCAGAAACAAACTCAGAGTAAAAATCATCAAGTTGGGTAAAGTTAAATTGATTAACTGGGTGATACAAAATTATCAGTTTATTGATCTAGAAATGTGTTGTACACCCACATTGGATTGAATGTACTGACCTGTACAACTCCCTTTTTTATCGTGGGAAAATCCTCATGGATGCCCTTCTCCCAGGGAAGGCGGAGGGGTATGCCGGACTCTTACCGGCTAAAAAGCCACGGTGTTCCTTCTCCTGACCCTTAGCCGGGGTCGCGGGATTCGCAGCTGCATGCACCGCGACCCCGGTAGGCCTTGGTCCGCCAGCCACTGGCGGACCTCTCCTTCTGTGGAGCCTTGCCCCACGTCCTCCTGAGAGGCGCGCACGGAACACAGCGCGCCGCCTTCTCGGGCCTGTTACTGGTCGAGCGACGGGTCCCCTAGCCCGCTACTCGCAGGCCATACAATACGGTGGCCGGAGATCGTCACGCGCCCTCCGGCGCCCGGTGCATCTGGCGCGGGAAGGGAGAGTGACAGTTACCTCTCTCTGCCTCTCCGCTTCCTCCTTGATCGCCATCATCTCCTCGCAGAAGGAGGTGATGGCTTCCCACGCACTCTCGCTCCCGACCATGGACAGAACTACGGCCGGAAGCGAGAGGTCACCACAGACTGCAGCGCCGTGTCTTCGGGGCAGTTGACGCAGTGGTGAGAACCGGGCATCTGCTCCCGGCCTAGGCGACACAAATACTTCCCGAAACAACCATGTCCCGAGAGTACCTGCGTCAGCCGGAAGCTGCTGAGGGCGCCATGACGCCTCTCCAGCCACTCCTCCATTACGGGCATTATCGCCGCTATCGCGGCGTGCCTTAAATTATAAAGGCTAAAAAGCTAACTTCAACTTCTAAAGAACAATACCTTAGTAAAAATGACAATTTAATTGCCCTATTCGCAGTTTAGCAATAAAAGAACTTAATTACTTCATAATAGACCTCTTCGCAGTTCACGCCACATTAGCTATGGTTTTACGCATTCGCCACGGGACCCCAACCGTGTCGCACATTATGGGCGTTTATGTCGTTATTCAGCATATTGTTAGCACCCCATCGATGTAATGGGGTGAGTTCATACCCCATGCTTAGCCTTGTTTGTTATACTTTTAATAAGGGCTTGAGTTGCACGTTGCACTTTTTTTTGTTGAGATAACTTTTGCGAAGTTACAGATTTATTGGCTTTGATGTTGTTTGTTGGTTTTGATAGGTTTAGCGTAGATTTCCGCAGACCTGCGGAGAGATCTCCGCCTGGATATGAACTGCCATGGCCGATCTGGAAGTAATTTAATTTCGAACTCATGTCGGTCGGAACAAAGACAACATGTTTAGGTGGGGATTCAGTGATGGTACCGATTTGAGCTGTTTGTGCGGTACAACCCATACGATGGCCCATCTCACATCATGCCGTACGTGCCCTAACAGCTGCACGCAGAAAGACTTAATGGTCCAATGACAATGCAGTCCAAGTGGCCAAGTTCTGGGCCGCAATAATATAATTAAGTTTTAATTAGTTTGTCATCGAAACGCTAAGAAGAAGAAGCGTACCTAGATTTTATGGTTGGTGGTTATATGATTATTATTTTAAGAGTTCACTTTATTATTATTTAACTTGGTCACCTAGTCACACCTGATGATAAGCGCAGACAAGGTAAGATGAAGGACACGAAAATAAAGTAACAGAATTATAGAGGGATTCTCTTATACACCTCCAGCTCTCACATATACACGACGGAACACAGTAAACTGCTTGGCGCCGGACTTTAATGTAAGGGTGGTAGCTAGCCAGGCGGACCGTATAGATCCTACCACGAAGCGTGCTGGATTTTGTTAAATCTTAGAAGACGCGTCTATTACCAGCGTGCGGTGAGGAAGTTTTATATTGTAGGCCTTCCCCACACGAGATAAAGGAACACTAGATTAGTTATGTGTTCTTACAAGCTTCCTTAAAGCGGAATTCAATAATATGACCTCGATCGGAAATAAAGGATTAATAACATCGGCTGCTTTACAATCTGAACAGCATGTTGCCTTTTGTTGTTGTCGTCATGTGGGGGTCCGCGTGGTCGGTCTTGTAAGTGTTTTGTGCAGATGCAGTGCTGACATTGAAAATGAGGAGTCTCATCCTGCTGAAGTATCACCAGGGGAGCTGCCCTCAAGCGCTGAGCTCCATGCTGCCGGCGCTGCTGGAGGCCGAGCTGCAGATGCTGAGTTAACCATGCTGAACGAGGGAGTCCGAGGACGGCCTCCTGTCAGGAGAAGCCGTGTTGGCTACACTGGAAAAACGTGTACCACAGGATAAAAAGAGCGGCACGCGCATGCGCTCTAGAGTAGTAAGTAAAATAACCGCCATTGAGGAACGTCCGATATTTTTGCTATTTTCCCTTTTTATGATTAACTTTGTTGTGATAACTTAATAACTGACTATGATTCAGTGTCTATGTTTTTAAAAAGTACCTTTAGTTCAAGGTATACAAGAATATCTATTTATATTTCAATCACACTCTCCAATACGCTCCACTGAGCTATTAAGCTCAACTATCTAAATAACCAACCATCCTTATTTTTTTCTACACTGGGTTGAAGGGATGACATCCCTTCGGCATCTCACAGGTATATCTGACAAAGGTGCAGTGTTATCTTGTCATCTCAAGCTTTTGTTGTGTCTGTTTTGCTCTGTTGATCTCTTGTAGTACTTATTGCTCTATTAAAGTATTTAGTGAGAGCATTGACTACACACATTGTGTATATTGTGTACTTGACTATTAAAGAGCATTCGAGGGATGTGTGTTTGAGTTCAAGTACACAATTCCATACACAAGGATACTTCTGAGAATTTCCTTAAATAAAAACCCAGAAACTTGAGTAACCTAAGCTTGTTCTAACTTGACTTCCGATTGAAGGATTAGTTTTATCATGGGCTTGGGGAGGTGCTGTAGTATTGCTAGAAGAGTAATCTTGGCAGACCCTCCTCTTACTTCACATTAATAGGCCATTCTCTTCTCTTCTTCAATCCGACGCCATCCAATGGGTCTTTTGCATACACTCCTTTCCCGCCACCTTCGTCAGGTCATCGGACAATCTTGCAGGATGCCCGCCCAAATTTCTGCGTCCAATTTGGAGTCTCCACTCTAAAATTTTGGGATCTGTAATCTGTAAAGTAGAGGTACCCAGCCCACCTCTACTTTCTGCACGCTGTCACCCTGGCTATGTCAGTCAATTTGGTTCCAGCTGGAATAGCTGTGTTAACTCGGTCTCGGAGGGACAACCCCAACATAGCCCGTACCATGGCTCTCTGAGAGACCTGCAGCTTATTAATGGTCTGCTTAGTGAGCATCCATGTCTCGGCGCCATACACGATGACTGAAGATAGGTAGGTAGGTCATCATATCAGCCTATTGCCGTTCACTACTGAACGTAGGCCTCCCCCAGAGATCGCCAACCATCCCGGTCTTGGGCAGCCCGCATCCATCCGTTGCCAGCCACCTTTTTCAAATCGTCGGTCCATCGTGCCACAGGGCGTCTCACACTACGTTTGCCCTAACGCGGTATAGGTAGGTCATTACGTACATATTAAATCATCGACACGAGTGACGATACTTAAGTACGTCCGGCGCACCCTGGGCAGTCAGCCCGCTACCAACCTTGCTGACTACTGGCTAATCTATTCACCACGGCATGAGCTATTCTTACACAGCTCGTGTCGACACGAGAGAAAAAGAACCCAAACATCTAGACTTGAAACGAATTTCTGTAAGCCTTACACAATAACCATACAATACTGTATTGCCTCGATGTTGGAATGAAACATTTTTTTATGCAATAGTTTAGCGATCGTGCCGTCGACCCGTCTGGTGGTAACCGCCGCCTATAGGCTTTATCAAGGTGGAGAAGAAGAAGAGGAAGCCAGCTTGTCGCAACCAGTGCGGTACTGCACCGAGCGGGTCGAATTTCCTGCTGCGTCCTGCTGTACCAGTGACGCCACTATACGTGTCCCGGTTGCATTACTCTACAAAGGTCGCGGAGATTGTAGAGTATATCAACATCAAGATCAAGCTCACTCTGAGGGTCGAGCGGTTGGAGTCTCGCCACAGCGTGAATTTCAATTCGTTTGTGGTGAGGGTGCCGACTGAACATCTGTCGACCTTCACGAAGGAAGAATTTTGGCCGAAAGGTGTAGTGTTCCGGCGATTCCGAGGCCGGATACCCGACACCGCGCGACACACGACGCTGACTTCATGTGTGAAATAGTTTTTAAGATAATTATATTGTTTATGTATAGTATTTTATATTATTGTATTGTAATATGTATTTTCTATGGGCCTTGATGCCTGAATTAAATAATAATAATAAAAAAATATATAATTATAATGTGTTAAAAAATCAACTATAAGAATTTTATGGGGTTACTCGGTATCGAAAATTGAATAACTTTTGTTCTACAACTTTTCGAACGTCGCCAATTTTTTTTATGCTTGTCCATACAAATCAATTAAAATATTTTTTTGATCTGTATGGAAAGTTATAAAAAAAATACGCGAATTTCGAAAAGTTGTAGAACAAAAGTTGTTCAGTTTCCGATACCGAGTAACCCCATAAAATACTTAGAGTTGATTTTTTAACACCTTATACAAGGTTAGTCAGAAAGGGGGTACTAATCCGAAAGGGTGTTAAAGGACATATAATAATGAATAACTTTTGTTCTACAACTTTTCCCAAAAGTCAATAGTTTAAGAGAAACAGTTGCACAAAAATCTCAAAAAAAAACTCTAAAATCTATCTATCCCCAGTTATGATCAGCTGTGTTTACATTTTAGGTCCTATTTGGGGTCATGAATTAGAAGCACCATTTTCTGAATTTGTAACTAAAGCAGGGATGAAGAATTTTTGAAAAAACTAAAATAAAAATCATTTTATTTGGAAAAAAAATATCGAATTTTGAAATTTTAACAATTGCTTTCAAACAGTCATCAGTGATACTATAAGTGGGCTTCGGATTAGTACCCCCTTTCCGACTAACCTTGTATACTTACATCTACAACATCAAGAGTATTGCTGATACGTTGACAACCTTAGAGACACAGTTGTTAAGTCTCATGTGCCTGTAATTTCACCAACACCTTATACTCTTCAAACCGGAACACAGCAAAACTGCTTAGCGGTAGAAGAGTATACTAGGTAGTACTTCGCCAGATGAACTCTTTCTCAAGAAGCTCTACTACTCCTAACAAGGAGCTCTACTACTTCTAACAAGGAGCTCTACTACTCCTAACAAGAAGCTCTACTACTCCTAACAAGAAGCTCTACTACTCCTAACAAGGAGCTCTACTACTTCTAACAAGGAGCTCTACTACTCCTAACAAGGAGCTCTACTACTCCTAACAAGGAGCTATACTACTCCTAACAAGGAGCTCTTCTACTTCTAACAAGGAGCTCTACTACTCCTAACAAGGAGCTCTACTACTCCTAACAAGGAGCTCTACTACTCCTAACAAGGAGCTCTACTACTCCTAACAAGGAGCTCTACTACTCCTAACAAGGAGCTCTACTACTCCTAACAAGGAGCTCTACTACTCCTAACGAGGAGCTCTACTACTCCTAACAAGGAGCTCCACTACTTCTAACAAGGAGCTCCACTACTCTTAACAAGGAGCTATACTACTCCTAACAAGGAGCTCTACTACTCCTAACAAGGAGCTCTACTACTCCTAACAAGGAGCTATACTACTTCTAACAAGGAGCTCTTCTACTTCTAACAAGGAGCTCTACTACTCCTAACAAGGAGCTCTACTACTCCTAACAAGGAGCTCTACTACTCCTAACAAGGAGCTCTACTACTCCTAACAAGGAGCTCTACTACTCCTAACAAGGAGCTCTACTACTCCTAACAAGGAGCTCTACTACTCCTAACAAGGAGCTCTACTACTCCTAACAAGGAGCTATACTACTTCTAACAAGGAGCTTTGATAAAGATTCTTCTTTTTTTTAAATTCCATCTCCCTTTTCAAGCAACCGACAAAGGTGAAGCCTCTACCCATCTTGTAATCTAAAACTATTGTAGTCAGCGTCTTGCTCTATTATTGTCTATATATTTGGTTAGTTAGGTTTGATTGAGTACTTGACTACTGAAGAGCGGCTTGACAAGGTGCTGACTACTGGGTGAAGATCGTAGGATAGCAATAGACTGGTGCTGGGGAGTGTGTTGCACCGTTTCTTCTTCACAACATAAACACTAGGAAGCGGTGAAGGGTGGACTTTTTGAGGGCTGTCTTATGTAAATTTGACGTTCAAAAGGAACTACGTGTACGTATTTATAGTCTGTTTTGAGTTATAATTAATAGCAAATGGGTTATAGCTACAAATCAGCGTTAGGTGGTAGTACCTACCTATAATAGTACTGCTATAGAGCCAACAAACTTCCCTCAGTGGTTACTAACGACACGTGTGTGACGAACGGAATACAGAAGACCTCTTTCTAAGGCTGGACATCCACCAGAGCGGTGCGAGGAAAATGTGCCGTGCGAAAATGTGTAGCGAGGATGTGAAACGGTGTGACCCTTTCCACCAGAGCTGTGCGAGGAATGTGTACAAATGATCGTTTACCTCTTCCAAACACCATCTATTAACTGACTGGTAGGCGCATATTTTCAAATCCTCGCACACATTCCTAGCAACACATTCCTCGCAACACATTCCTCGCAACACATCCCTCGCTCGCATTTCTCGCTTGTTTTGTATGAACAAAAACCTCACTCCGCTAAGCCCATATCCACCAGAGCTGCGCAGAGCGAAGCTAGGTAAATGAAGTGATTCTATTGGTGCTTACAAAACACATTCCTCGCTACGCAGATTAGCACAGCTCTGGTGGATGCTCAGACAAACTGTTCACTACGAGGTCTCCTCTCTGAGGCTTCCTCCCTGTTTCCAATCGCATTCAGATCTTAGATATCTAAATCAACATCCTATTTATTTTTAATCCCCATCAGATCGGGAGCTGCCAGGCATTCCTAACAATAGTATAGGTTTATCTTATGATCTTAAACTATTGTAATTTGTATAGCCTTGTACTTGACTGTTGAAGGGTGATTTCAAAAGGTGTTTGAATACACGTGGTTTGAGGTGGATGGGTTCCGGACGTTACTTAATTTATGATTTAGTTAGCTTCGTGGAACATAAAGAATGATGTTGGTACCATGTAGATAGAGGGTCTAAGAATAATAAAGTATGCCTAATTTTAAAACACCAGTACGCTTATTCATACACAATGGTAAAGGTTGTTTATCTAAAATGGCTCTCAAGTCTATTGTTATCTCTATTGATTGACCTACCAAATGACGAGGACAGGTATAATTTAATTAGTGTATAAAAATGACCTTTTAATGAATAAGGGGATAAATACTCCACTGCAATATCCCTTGGTTGGACATCAGGGCCACACACCAAGATGAAGGACAAACTACACATTAGACGGTAAAAAAACCTCTGTAAACATAAATGAGGTTTTTTTTTTATTTAATTTCCAGTATTTTAGGTATATCCTGGAACTAACCAAGCAGAAAAAAACTGACGCATTTTTAAGCCCTCTGACTCAATTAACTAATTGAGTCAGAGGGATATTCTATTCGGGGTAAATCCGTAATCTAAGCAGTGATAGTTTACATTTTTAACAATCAATTTTTAAATCTTATTTCCGCAAATAATAAAGCCTAAAAATCATAAAATAAACAAAAACTGCCGAGGACCCCCAAAACGTCATCCGCTTCCCGCCAAAAAAAGATGGCTACCGCTAAACGTCAAACTACAATGGCGGGCCGAACACAAAAGGCAACAAAAGAACAAACAACCGTATAATGATCACATTCAATGCATTATACAAATAACAAACGTTATTTCAATAGTTTTTGTCAACTTTATGGCGGTACAATAAAGTCTATTTTAGGTTAAATTTTTAAAGTTTTTTTTTACCGCTTTTTGGTTCTGGAGATCAATGCGTTGAGGGCTTAATTTATGAGTTGTCTATCAATTTGTCATTATTTATCACTAGGGGCTGCTCGCGTCGCTTCCGGCCGTGGTCCATGGTCAGGAGCGAGAGTGCGTGGGAAGTCGTCACCTCCTTCTGCGAGGAAGTGATGGCGACCAAGGAGGGAGCGGAGAGGGAGAGAGAGGCAGCTGCCACTCTGCCTTCCCGCGCCAGACGCACCGGACGCTGGAGGGCGCGCAACGATCTCCGGCCACCGTAGTGTGTGGCCTGCTGGCGGCGGGTTAGGGGACCCGTCGCCCGACCAGTAACAGGCCCGAGAAGGCGGCGCGTAGTGTTCCGTGCGCGCCTCTCAGGAGGACGTGGTGGTACAAGGCCCCACAGAAGGAGAGGTCCGCCAGGGGCTGGCGGACTGAGGCCTACCGGGGTCGCAGTGCATGCAGCTGCGAATCCCGCGACCCCGGCTAAGGAAATCCATGAGGAATTATCAACGAAAAAAAAAAAACTGGCTGCTCTGTGGATATCTTTTATCGCGTATTTCACGTTTTTCGGGGTAAAAGTAGCCTATATCCTTCTCCGAGTTCCAAACTATGTCTGAACCAAGTTTCATCAAAATCGGTTCAGTAGTTTAGTCGTGATGAGGTAACAGACAGACAGAGTTACTTTCGCATTTATAATATTAAGTAAGGATTAGAAAAAAAACCGGTCAAGTGCGAGTCGGACTCGCGCACGAAGGGTTCCGTACCATTATCTATAAAAACGGCAAAAAAATCACGTTTGTTGTGTGGGAGCCCCCTTAAATATTAATTTTATTCTGTTTTTTAGTATTTGTTGTTATAGCGGCAACAGAAATAAATCATCTGTGAAAATTTCGGCTGTCTAACTATCACGGTTCATGAGATACAGCCTGGTGACAGACGGACAGAGAGATGGACAGACGGACAGCGGAGCCTTAGTAATAGGGTCCCGTTTTACCCTTTGGTTACGGAACCCTAAAAACAAGTGAAACTGGCCTTTATACTTCCTTAGTGCGTTTACACATAGAAAGCGAGTTACCGGCGCCGATCTGCCAGCGCTTGTCGGTGCTGGTTCTTCTACTGCACTTAAAATTCGTTGGAATCAAGTAGTTCTGACAAATAGCCGATTTTTATATTATTTTCAAAAAAAAAACATTATAATGTTCTAGTGTAAAGTTGCCAACATGTCTCTTGGTAATTTTTGCCTTTCAAGCGTCGATATGTATTCATCACAATTCACAGTAATCACACAAAATACAAACAAACCTTTTAAATACGGAATCTTTACAAAGAAAATAGCTCGATTATTTTTCAAAGGTGCTGTTAATAAAGAATAGAACCGAAATGAGCAAACGATCGCCTTCTTTGATATTTGAAGTAAAAGTTCTTTTATGTTGAAGACGCGTTTATAACTCACGTGACGATTGCGATACGGCTTTTTAGTACGTCGTCAAGGAAATTGGATAAGGTGTCATAATCTAAAAATTTGCATAATATATATTATATAGTTGTGAACTTGCCCAGGTGTTTAGGTAATGGAAAACACGACAATATGACGACAGTTTTTATTTTATACTTTTATATTAGAATTAACAGATAGCACACATTACTTGTCCGTACAGGAGAATTCGGAAGAGAAAGTGACAGATTGAGAGCATAGAGCAAGTGTCAATTTTATAGTTTTAAAAGGTAAAAATTACTTTATGCTAACATATATAAAGTAATTTCTTGCTTGTAACGAGAACATCAAATCTTATTAATATTATTTCGTTCATTAATTTCACACAAAAAACAAAAATGATATCGACATTATCGACAACATATTATGCAAAAGGCAAAACAAAACACTTAACTAGGTGTCTCATGCACAAAACTGCAAAGTGATCAATAACAATAATAGTTCCCCAAGGATCTATGATCGGCTCGTACCTACTAGCCATATGGCATGACGTCACAAAGCACATTGCAAACGATAGTACATTTTAGTATGGTACTTATAGTAATTATTGCTAATTGGTCTATCAATTAAAGTAGTTTATGTCGTGGTGTATAAAAACTGTAACAATAACAACAATGATGCCCCCTTCGCTTTCGCTTTTCAGGGGGCCCAGCTAGTGAGCTGGCGAGTCACCGTCTGCCAACACTTTTCAATTTTAAATGTTGAAAGGCAGACGCCGTTTTCTTCCGGCAATAGAAGTTATCCAGTCCACCTAACACCTCTTCCCATAGACCAGATATTTTTCATCATATTTTACAATAGTCTTGCACCCATCTGAGACGGTCCATGACTGTACTCCAATAATGCAGCCGTGGATAGGCCCCCGTTGGTGCCCCACCCCATTTTAGATTAAAGTTCTTAAAGGGGCCTCTGCGCGTTGGACATGTGTCCCCCGTATGCCTTCCAAAGGACCGGACAACAATGTGATTCCAAAGAGACAACAATGATAAAAAAATTACTTTAACTACAAGGTTAGTCAGAAAGGGGGTACTAATCCGAAAGGGTGTTAAAGTACACATAATAATGAATAACTTTTGTTCTACAACTTTTCCCAAAAGTCAATAGTTTAAGAGAAAAAACTCTAAAATCTATCTAGCCCCAGTTATGATCAGCTGTGTTTACATTTTAGGTCATATTTGGGGTCGTGAATTAGAAGCACCATTTTCTGAATTTGTAACTAAAGCAGGGATGAAGCATTTTTGAAAAAACGAAAATAAAAATCATTTAATTTGGAAAAAAATATATCGAATTTTGAAATTTTAACACTTGCTTTCAAACAGTCATCAGCGATACTATAAGTGGGCTTCGGATTAGTACCCCCTTTCCAACTAACCTTGTATAACAGAGGCGCACCTAAAAAAAATTTATTATTATAATGAATACTTTTTCTGTTAGGTCTACAATCAAAGTATACTTTGTAAACTAAAAGTCTACTACAGCACGCACTATACTGACAAAACTCATGAATTTTGTCGAATCTCCAATTCGACTAGACACATGTCTTGTCACTGCCCGCTGGTTAAGCGGGCATTATCGTGACTAGCCCGGTCCATAGCTCTTTCTACAAAATGGTAGATGACCATATAAGGTGGCAATGGCAAAGTCAAAGTCAAATAGTTTTTATTTCAAGTAGACCAGATCCTTGGTGCTTTCAAAAGGTCAACACTAGGTGCTCGGTTTCAAGTAGTAGGTCCTTTGGAGAAGATCCGGCAAGAAACTCCACAGACACTCTTTTAAAAAAAGTAAATGGTTTGACAATTTTCATTGTAGTAATGTGAGAACAATGCAGATTAATGTACATGCAGTTAACAACATGAAAAGCAATGAGAAAGTTAGCCTTTTAAAATGATTGCCATAGCAGTTACGAGCTGATCAGTCCCAACAGACAGCACCAGTTCACGAGCATGACGCATGCATCGGCGTCGCTCAGCTCAACCATGTTGCAGGGAACTCAACGACCCGATGCACAACGCCACCATCAGCAGGACATTTTAGTGAGCATGATAGACTCATACCGATAGACAATAGGCAGCCAAATATTAATAATGAAAGTGTAACACTATACGCTGCATGGTCCTCACATTTTACAGCCTTGTGTAGAAATAATAATAGAATAGAATAATATTAATAATTGCGATTCAATGTCAAACTAATGTAAACAAATATTAGCAATAAATAAATTAAATTAAATGTCAAGAAAAAAAAAACAATCAAAATTGGAAACATTAGAATAAAAAAAAAAATAAGATAAAATGACATACTTATTGAGTCAATAAAATAAAAAAATAATTACAATAAGTAAGCATTTGAATAATATCCGTTTTTTCAGTTAGACGGTGCCAGAGGGTCGCAGTGTGCAGGAGGGAATCGTATGCCAGAATCTTTATCTTCGATGTACTGATTTAGGCTATAATATGCTTTAGATATTAGTACGCGCTTGATATATAATTTAAACTTTGTATCTGGTAAATCAGTGACACTAGATAGAATTTTATTGTAGCATCTAACACTGTTACCCATAAACGACTTACTGGTTTTTCTAAGTCTAAAACCAGGTACTGCAAGCTTGTCCTTATTGCGAATAATAAGGTTGTGGTTGTCACTCTTCTTATTATACCTACTGGGCAATGTTTTTCCGAATGTACATAATGTTACTAAATATATATGTTACGGCTAATAGCCGAAGTGCGGCTACACCTAGTTTTAGCCGGGTACAACTAGGTGCAGCCGGCCACATGCGGTTAAACTTAAATCTATCCTACTTATCTTCGGTTAGAACTAGGTTTAGCCTTCATCATAGCGGCTAGAACTAGGTGCAGCCGCTCACCGATGGTTAAGGGTAACCCCGACACGGATAGGTTGGGTTCGAAGGGGATGACTGGGGCTAGAGTGAGCGAGCGAAGCGAGTGAACGAAGCCCCCGTCATCCCCTTCGTGTTAGGTTACTTTAAACCCTGCAGACAGAAATAGGAGCCCCGCACAGCGGGGCTCCGTCGACTTAAGCTCCACCTAGTTCTAACCAACTGCTACTGGTTGCACCTAGTTGTAACCGGCTAAACCTAGGTGTAACCGCCATTCGGCTTTTAACCGTAACATATATAAGGATGGTAAGGTTAGTATATTTATCTCTTTGAATATTTCACGGAGCGACTCACGACAGCCTAGATTATAATGCATGTCACAATGACCGGGCAAGTTCGTTTTGTTTACGTTTGGCACGGGCTAAACGAGAATAGCTAATGCTGTGGAGAAAAGATTAGTCAGTCAGCAAGATTGTTAGCAGAGGTAACACGGCGCCTAGGGTGCGCCGGACGTGCTTAAGTACTCGGGAAGTCTCTTATAACCCTTTATGGCACATTTTACATTAAGGCACATATGAAATCACAATTACTTGACGTCACTGGCGATCATGTTGGCTAATTTCACGTTGGTGGTCGCGTTTGTGCGCTGTGCCCATTTAAGATCGATGCGTTTTTAGCATAAGGGTGATCATTCTTACAATAGCTTCGGTAAAATCGACATTAAAATCGGACTACTGGGGTGGTTACAAGCGCTGTACAAATTTAGTTTCTGGCCTATAAAGGGATAATAGACCCAAAGGGCAATGTCCATTTTAGGCTACGCGTGAACATAATGCTACAAAAATAATAATTTTAACAATAATAATTTCATATTTTTTTCAAATCTTTCTCATTATATCTTTATCAACACTTTTATGAATATGAATTTTACCAGTATTTTATTTGATTTATATGACTACCGGTCATCTTTAACAAGGCAAATGACAGTCAATGACAGTTGTCATTCGCTTTTTTAGAGTCAGGGTTGCCAAAATCTTACTGGCCATTTTTGTCCATTACTTATCGATTACTAAATGCTACTTGGTGATATAAGTGTACTTTCATTATTTTTTTTGTTTACTGATTTTATCAGTCGTATTATGTCAATAAAATTATTTTCAAATGTTTAATAGCAGCAATGCAGCAGCAGAAATGTACTAAAACTAATGAGAAACGTATCCGATTATTAAAGATTTTTATATCGATTTTTGATTTTTTCATGCATAGCAACACAAAAAAAATTAAACAAAATGTCATGTCAACTATACCGCTCATTCGCTTTGTATCTTCTGCATCTTGAGTGTTGTTTCATGAATATTATAGCGCCGACTATGTTTACTCATAGTGGATCCCGAAATTCTCTTCCCCACGACCTTGGCAATCCTACGGACACCGAACCTCGCTCTAACGCTGACTCTGGCTCGCTTACGGACATCGAAACTCGCCTCAACGTTGACCACGGCAACTCACTAGACAATTACCCTATACCTTCGGCCACCTGCAGATTATTACGAGGTAAAATACACAGCAGGCACATAAGCCGAAAAATATATTTCGTATATATTATTAATGAAAATAACAATGGTAGGGAAGCAATTAAAGAATATTGTTGTAATTGCATGGTTGGCCGGAGAACAGTGGGTTGCTGCGCTCATGTCATGACTATTATATGGTATTTGAGCTGGACAAGGTACCAAGAACATATATCTCCACCTGCCCAGTTTCTAGATAACATGTTATTAACGTATGAATCAGAATAAAATAAAAATAATTCATAAAAATGTCTTTTATTTCACATTTTATAACCTTACTTGTCACATGTAATATATCCTATTTAAATACTTTTGATACTAAATCGTATTCATATTCTTTTTCTTAGGACTGCTAAGTAATTGATTATTGTAAAAATATATTTCTCAATGTTTGTTCATGCCAGGCCAAAGTCTCATACTAAATGGACAATCCCCTTTCGTAAATCTAACAAAAAATCGTCACGTTCCCGTCCCGTAGCATGTAAACTACTTTATTAAAATTCCTTTACAAACAGTCGAGTGTTAATATTTGTTCATGTGGTCATTGGTTGTTCATGATTTTGTACGTCTTAATCAAGTGCAATTGACTAGCGTAGCATGACTATGAGTTGTGATGTGTGTGTGTGACAGATTAACAAACATAATGTACGAATGTACGCAGCTTAGAAGTCGTTAAACTCACTTCGGTAAACATCGGAAATGCTTGCCAAAACAAATTCGAGAATCGATTATTTTAAATTCAATCGATTATTTTAAGTTTGATTGCTTATTTAAGCGATGTTTGCACATATGAATTTTGATGAAATTAGAGATAATTTTATCGACGGGAAACAAAAAGAAAAAAAAGTTGGTTTTATAGATGTTAACTTTTTTCTTTGTAATATGTTTTTTGGTCTACCATTTTAAAACAAAAATAGTTATTATTGTAAATAACAGGCAATGACGATGAAATATACAGGGTGTAAACGATTCGTGCAATTCCTTCAAACCACATGAGCCATTAATGGTATAGATTAACCCCGCACGGGATTTAGATTGATTAAAAATTTAAAAAACTTTTTTTTTTTAAATAAAAATTGTATGTGATAAAAAAATTCGATGCCATGCATTAATGAATGAAGGCATGGCGACACAGCTGACGGGCACGACTAGCGCGATATCATTTCACGCAGTCAGTTAGGTAACACGGGACGCAAAAATTACTCGGATACAGAATACCTTGGTTCATTTTTTGAAAACTTCTTTTTGTTTATTCTGAAAAAAACCTATGTAGGGTCAATCAGTGTCACCAGTAGATCACGCGGTTTGAAGGAATTAGGTACACGAATTCGTTTACATCCTGTATATAAACCCAAAAAAAATACCGTCACTTAAAAATAACGAATTTACAGAACAGTTTGTCGCTATAATTGAAAATCTTTTTTAATTTTTTTTCATTATTTTCTGTTATGTCTAGTGTCACCCAATTGCATATTTGTGTACTTTATTGAGACTTACACTGTAAAATATATAAATAAAACCATACCTACATTTGTTCGTAAGTATAACTGTGGAAAAGACATTAGGAAGGTGGATCAAAGCTATGGAAGAAATAAAGAAGTAATGCTTAACACGTTCAGTGCCGGGTGCCTTCCAGGAGGGCACCCTGTAGTCGCATTCGCCATGCCTGGTGCCCTCGTGGAGGCCTCATTTTAAATGTAGGTTTTTCTTGGAAAATACACCGTCATGAAAGAAGCAAACACGTATTTTACGACGTAGTAGCGTATTTTTCAAGGTTTTTAACCTAATGCCAGGAACCCTCCTCGAGGGTTCACTCTTAGCGCAAACGTAATGCCGAGGACCCTCCTGGAAGGTACACTAGCAATATGTACGGCGGCATGGTGTATGAGCTCTATGAAAAGTGTGGTGGACTCGAATGTGTTAAAAGATCGTCCGCCCAACTGTTGCTGTTCCAAAATGACTTCCTTTTCATTCTATTAACAAAACTCTTGAAAATTACAATCAAACCGAAGCTGAACGAAGAATTTTGACAGTTTTCTATAAAAAAATGTTTAAAAGCCGTGGTTGAGCGTGGTCTAAAAATTGTTCGTGGAATTGGCCGCGAGAATTTCCAGATTTGGCGTTTATTGTCGGCCTGACTATTCCATAGCATTTAAACATCTTTTGACTTTACAAGGTTAGTCGGAAAGGGGGTACTAATCCGCAGGCCACTTGAAGTTTCACTGATGACTGTTTTAAAGCAAGTGTGAAAAATATCAATATTCGATAATTTTTATTTCCACGTAAAATATTTTTTATTTTAGTTTCATCAGAAATTCTTCGTCCCTACTTTAGTTACGAATTCAGAAAATGGACCTCCTAATTCGTGACCCCAAATATGACCTAAAAAGTAAACGCAGCTGATTATAGCTGAGGATAAATAGATTTTAGCATATTTTTTTTGTTATTTTTGAACAGCTATTTCTCTTAAACTATTGACTTTTGGGGAAAGTTGTAGAACAAAAGTTACTCATTATTGTGGGTACTTTAACACCCTTTCGGATTAGTACCCCGTTTCTGACTAACCTTGTATACTGAGATAAAACCTTTCTATTTTCCCTCTACATTTAGATAATCCAATTGTTTTATCACGCAAGGGTTTCATTAATTAAATTGTTCCAAAAGTTTAGGACGCTTCAATTTATAATGTTTTCATCAGACAAGGATGATGAAATTCATTAAATCCATTAGTAATAACAAAAATCTTATTAGCATGCTCTATTTCAACAATACTTTTTACTACTACCTCTTAAAATGAAACAACATTTTGCTCAGAATTTCAAAATGAAAACATTAACAAAAGTCCATCGACACCGCGACCCGTATCGCCCACACCGTCTGTTAAATTCAAATTTAGCAACCAAGCGACTAATTGACCGAGAAAGTCCTACTTTCTTCACACCCGTTACATCACCCACACCGGATGATTTAATAATGTCAGCTGTACGTCCGAACCTATTTCTCGCATTGTGGGACGCAACTAAAATATCCACAGTCTCACACAAATCGCTAACCGGTGATAGTCAAGAATCCGCCTACATAACAACACCAATTGTTTCACGAAACTGAAAAATGGCGAACCTACACACGGACCAATAGGAGGCGGTACCCTTCAACAGTTAAAAACAAGCCCATTGGACGATTGAATCTCTTTAATTCACCTCAACCAATGGGAGGGCCCGACGGAAGTTCAAGTCAAACCAGTTCCATTTTAGCGTTCGTGCGGCGCGCACGCGTTTCAAATTTGGTATTGACGGCATTTAAAAAAATTCGAATTTCGAACTCTTCGTGTTGCATGCCAGTGTGTTTAGTTGAAAGAGGTGTTTTGCTGTGTTCGATATATAAATTCTTAGCGGTTTTGTTAGTTTTGAATTGTAATTCGTAAATAGGTTGTGTTTCGTCATTGGTGGGGGTATTATTTTTAGCATTTAGCTTGTTAAAGCTGTTGTTGGTGTGATGTGAGACGGATCTTAATTTAGCGGTGCACATGAGTGTGAGTATGCCACGGCCTGTCTTCCTTATTTTTAAAGCTCGCCTGCCGACGGCTAGCGTGTTTGTTTAGTGCCACATTTTAAGTTTTTAAATAGGAAACGAGACACAATTTCTTCTTTATTTGTACGCTGAGCGCTCAATGCTATTCTAATCCTAAATCTACATAAACGAGATCTATAGCTGACTCTATCTAAAGATCCTAAAAGATAATTTAACAAAATCTGACATTAAATCTTCATTAGACATAAATGTGCTAATAAAAACTCGTGCGCATAAATCGCGCGGAATGCTAGAAAACAGTTTGACGCTGTAAACAGATTTATGTTTAACATAGAATATAAAAACATAACACAGGATAAAAAAAAAGTTGAAAACAGTACTGAAGAGGCGAAAATGGGATTATATTCAAAGCATGATGTAGTTTATGTATTAATTAATAACATCAAATTTGATTAACAATGTACCTATTAAACGTATTAATTATAATAACGTCACTTCGAATGCCTAAGAACAATGTTTTGTAGAGAACATTAATTGAAAGGCCTTTTGATAAATTGACTTCTTTTTTAAAAACAAAGGCAAAACTTTCCGCATATCAAGAATGATTCGTCTCATAGCAAGAAATATAGCATACTTCTCGACTTTTTTATATTCGGGGTATCAAAACAACAAAACTAATCGCTGAAGCTCAAATGTGACGTTAGCGAAAACAATGTCATTCTAAATACAAACCCAACAAAAACAAAAGAGAAGACAAGGATATTTCAAATTTAGAACGCATATAACTTCCGCTTGGCTGATGTTAAAGACCTCTTTGGTGTTAAACTTCATAGAGAACTTCTTTGTTCATCTGTCTTCCAAATATTTTCATTTCTGTTAATTTTATCGCTTCTGTTGATAATTAACCATGTCGAACGGACGGTAACGTCTATCGCTCCATTTAATTCCAAGAGATCCTTCAAAGGCGTTAGACAAACATCAACAGCGTTGATGTAGGAGATATAAATAAGAGATGTCAAAATAAAATAAAACTTATACTTTTTCTAAATTATCTTGTTCATATATTCTTTGCTAACTATCTGATCAGTTAAATATACCAGGCCTAAGTTATAGCGTCGCTGATGCAGCCCAAGACGATTAATGGCTTACGTCACCAGCCGTGGTAACTGCGGGCATTATCTTCCTCTTGGAAAAGGCCTATGTTTATGAAATGTCTGTCCCCATTATCGCCGGTGATAATCAAAATTTTACTATCACTTGCGTTAACGGTAAAGGAGAAAACCGGAAGGAAACCTGCACATCTGAGAGGGCTTCAAAAAGTTCTCGATGGTACGTGTAGTCCGCCTATCCAGCAGGCGTGGTGAATTAAGGCCCTACATCTATCTCAGATCTCTTCGAGAAGGAGGCGAGCAGAAGAATACGCTTGGGCTGGGCGGCATTCGGGAAGCTACGTGATATCTTTAAATCGTCGACCCCACAATCCCTTAAGACCAGGGTCTTTAACCAGTGCGTCCTACCCGTAATGACTTACGGAGCCGAAACGTGGACACTCACCGTGGGCCTGGTCTACAAATTTAAAGTTGCTCAGCGTGCTATGGAGAGAGCGATGCTCGGGGTTTCTCTGGTGGATAGAATTCGCAATGAAGTCATTCGCCAGAGAACTAAAGTCACCGACATTGTGCGTAGAATTAGCACGCTGAAGTGGAAGTGGGCCGGCCATGTCTGCAGACGAACAGATGGTACCTAGATGGAGCAGACACGTGTTAGAGTGGAGGCCCGTGCTTAGCAGTAGCACATTAATGAACTGATTACGCTGTAGAATGTTAGATCAGGGGCCCAGTCTGATAATTTACGAACGCTTCGATAGAGTGTTGATAGAATAGTTTTGGACATTTGGTCTTCTGATGTTTAGTACCAGTGGCTTTCCACTGAATTTCCATTGAACTGTCATTCAGCTGTTATTGAACCATTACTACTGCAGACTACTGTAGACGTCACATCAATGATATTTGTTTTCTGCTCAACATCGCAAATGGTTCAATCGATTGTCCTGAACTTGTATCTAAATTCGCAATGCGCACCAATCAAATTGGCTTTAGGTAACGACTTCTGCATGTACCTTTTGCAACTAAGTACTAATTATAGGCGAAATGCATTCTGTCTAAGAAATTCGAATGGCTTTAGCAAGATTTCGTGTGAGCTTAATATTGACCTATTCTGCACTAATGCAAGAACAGCAAGAGGACTATTAGCCAAACAATTTTTTGATGAAGAAGTATCCAATAACGGCACTTAACTTGAAACAAATGTAAATAATTATATCCATACAGATTAACCTTATTATATAACTTAAGATACATGTATTGAATTATTTTACAATACTTAATCGATATTGGTATCTATCTGTGGAGGCTTGTTATTAGCAACTTGTTTATGTTCTTTTTGTTTCTATAATGTTATTAGTCTGTAAAAAAATTTGTCTGTAAAGTCTGTCTTCTTAAACTAAAACTGTCTTCTTTAACTTCAGTAGAAAACATTGAAGTTTTAGCAGAATATCTAATCTGTCACAACCATAATGGAATTTCAACAGGGTGTCTGTAGACTTGATTCCCAGGTGTGCAGTCAACATGCAGGGTTGACTTATCAATTAGATGAGTCAGCTATCCAGGATACATCAACATCGACTCAAATATTACATCCTTGTATTCGGAAATTTCTTTTTACTACTGAACTTGCTCCTTTATTAGATTACACTATACTCTACTTAATATAGCATTAGAAAAATTATAAACAAAGTATGACCATTTAGCAAGGAAATGTATAGAAACAAACAACGTGTTTGCTTACACATGTAAATGGACACTGCTGAACTGCAGAAGTGGCATGACCACAGTCAACAGTTTTGTTTTTACGGGCGGATATGATGATGAATCATCCTAATTAAAAGCCTGCCACAGTCATTATGACCATCGGCATCTACCGTTGGGCCTGTGCACATCTCCACGTCACAACGTCGTCAACGTGGAATGGTGCGGTAACGCGGCACGGTGCGTTGACATAACGTCCAAATTTACTTTACCGTATCGTAAAAATGCACGTCAGGACATTGTTAGATTTATCGTTGACCATGTAGATCCTGAATTTTAATAAGAGAAACAGTAAGGTAGGGTTTTAAAGCATAGGAGCATATGGACGGCGACTAATTAGCGGGCGGAGGGCATATACGTGTGAGGCTAGAGGCGGAACGTGTCACGATACGGTAACGTAAATTTGCATGTTAGGTATGTCAACGCACCGTGCCGTGTTACTGTACCGTTCCACGTTGACGACGTTGTGACGTGGAGATGTGGACAGGTCCTTAGACCTACAACCAGTCACTCCTGCTCCCTGATTCTGAATTAGTTGTGATTTGTTTTTTATCTTGTTTCCTCTTGTTATGACAATCGTAGATGAAACGAGATAACAAACCAAATCGATCGACAACTGCGTATCTAAAAGGTTCTGAATCAGGGTTCTGGGGAATTTTCCAACTGTTTTCAATCGTGGTGACATTCAAATCCACCACACTTTTCATAGAGCTCATAAGCTATGTCTACACAAGTGCGACTTCATGTTCATATGTGTCTTCGTCTGAAGCATGCGTGAAACGCCATAGCGCATGCCTTAATACTAGTTCAACAAAAGCGTATGCCCTAGCGCACGCTAATCCGTCTATTGTATGTCGACTGACTACTGATCGAGGCGCACCGGTGTAGACGATAAGCTGCATGCATCTTATGGCAATCAGTATTGCATGCGCTTGACGCAAGAGGAATTGAAAGTTGAAAGCGCAAGACGAACATGAAAGCGCACTGGTGTAGACATTGTATACCAATACGCCATGCCGCTATAGGTACATATATTGCTAGTGGACTTTTCAGGAGTCCTCGACATTACGTTTGCACTAAGAGTGAATCCTCGAGGAGGGTTCTTGGCATTAAGTTAAAAACCGTGTCATAAAACACGCTACTACGTAGTAAATAGTACATTGTTACCCTAGGGGTGAAAGTAACTTATTTAGGCCTGAGACGGGGTTTGGCGCCGAAGCGTAGCGAGGGCGCTAATAGTTCGAGGGACTAAATAAGTCTTTAACCCGAGGTAAACACTGTGCTTTTCATTACGAATACAAGGAAAGTAAAAATAAAAACATGAATTAGCTAAAGAAAAAATGAGTGATTGCATTGCCGCTTTCCCGCCTATTTTGTTTTTCTTTTCTGTGGCTGGCCAGCTATTCAGCCTTTATTTTTTTTTCATTTTTAGCATTGAAAAAATGGTAAATATTTTGCCCAATTCTATGTTATTTTAAAGAAATACTTAGTTGAAACTAAATTATAATAGACTCATTTAAAAAAAAATTCTTTAATTAATAATTAACTTTATGTTATTACAATTTTACATCACGCTATAGAAAGTTGGAACATGGTTCAATAGAAATGTGAAAATAGAACTAGTTTTTTTTAGTAATTTGACAGCTGTCAGTTGAAAACGATTCTCCCTAGGGCTGAAAAGTATTACTTTCAACCCGCTCCTCAGGCAACTTCAGACCTACTTTCCGAGTATGAGTAATGAAAATATTATTTTCAAGCGGTCTTGCTGCTTGTTTCATGACGGTGTATTTTCTAAGAAGAACCTACATTTAAAATGAGCCCTCCACGAGGGCACGCGTTACCGAACGTGTTCATACCCTTGGCTGCAGGTATAGATATTGTAAAATGTTGTTATTACAATATAACACTCACATATTCATAGGCTATTCATTTCTAAATTACAAGTCCTTATGGGGACAGATTAAGAATACGATATAGAAGTCAAGCGAGTCGTAAGCACGAGGTCCGTGGTTTCGGCCTTAGTTACGAGCGTTTCCTACTCCCTATCACCTACGGACATAGGATTATTTCGGGGCCCGAACTAAGAATGAATGACAACACGATTTGACAGTTGTCCCTACTACCGATGTGTTTTTTCCCGTCCGAAAAGTTGAACTTGACACTTGTTTTGTTCACTCCTACGTTTTGGGATACTTTCGGACGGGCGACTAACTTCGTTGACGGACTTAGGGAGTAGGCTCCTTGACACGAAGAAAATTTGTTTCCAGAAATTTTCTTACTACTAGGTACTCCTTTTATCTTTTCCGATGAATTTCGTTGCATCCAAGACAGTTCAATCATTTTCCCAGAAGCGCCTAGCTTCATTGTTTCGGCGTTTTTCCTGGCTTACAGGAGTTGCAGTGGTTGGGAAAGTGTGGCGGGCATGTACCAAGATAAAAGTGTCCCATATGAGCATTTTCTTACCAAAAAATCAGACAATACGTAACTTAATACATCTATGTATCTATCTACATTTTCGGCAGCTGTGTTTGTAACCACTACACCAGTATAATTGTTAGTACGTATATAAAATGCATGTTGCCGTCCATTCCCTTGATATAATCCTTACGTTCCACCTTAAATCTGTGAGAAATGTAAAGGTGGCCTCTCCGAAGCCGGGACCACACGGCGAGGCCAATAAAAGGGCCCTTATGAAATTATAGAAGTGACTACACGAAATAAAATGTGTTTTGTAACTTAATCGTTTTACCTAAAGGTCAAATTCGAAGAAAAGGGTTGACCGTATTAATTTTTGTAGTGATTTTTGTAGTTGACTGTACAATGTTGACGTGTTAAATTTTATACTCCTATTATTCATTATATACAGGGTTACAGGGAAAGTCGTACTGAATATTAAAGGACGTTATTATTCAGGTCATTTCTGATGGATTTGATTCTGTAATATGGTATCCGAAACTTAACCGTTATGGAGATATTGAATTTTAAAGATATTTTTTATGTTGTGTAGTACGACACTTGATCCTATTCAAATAACATTTTTTAAAGATTTTATGAACATACCTAGTAGATGTTATACCTTTTTGAATAGCTAAAGAGACGTAGAAGTTTTTAAAATTATTTGCAGAATAAGTTCCATACATTTAAAAAAAAATACTAAGTGAATTTTTTTTTAATTCTTACCGTTGTCGAGCAGTCTTTTTAAGCTGTTAGTAGTAGACTCAATTTCTGTTAATCATTTTTATTAATTGCATCTCCAACAAGATACAAAAAAAAATGGAACCTAGGAGCTCTAATCCCAAAAAATAAAGGATTTTTTAAAAATATCCTTAATATTCAATATCTCCAGAACGGTTAAGTTTCGGACACCATATTACAGAATCAAATTCATCAGAAATGACCTGAATAATAACGTCCTTTAATATTCAGTACGACTTTCCCTGTAACCCTGTATATATACTTATAAATTACATTTAAAAATATTTCTATAAAAAATATTTCAAAATTTAAAAATTATTAGCCCATCGGCATGGGGAACAGGGTCCTAGCTACCGGCGGTCCGGTCTCCAGAGAGAGGAACTTCCTAACAATACGCGCCGTGTCCAGAAGTACCGCTTTCTGAATCAAACTCTTGATCCAGCTGTCTAACGAGAGCCTCATCAGATGTTGGTCGAGACTCTTGGCTATTAAACCATTGGCTGGCACGACTGTCGGCACAATGACTGCTGAGTTAACATCCCACATGTCGACAACCTCGTGTGCCAAAACAAGATGTTTTTTTTTATCATTTTCGGCTTTCACAATATTCTCGTCACGCGGGACAGTGATATCAACAACCTATTAGTTTCTATGTAACTGGGCAGTTATTGGCAAGACCTGAAGGATCTCCAGCCAATGGCAGAAGTAAAATACTTAACCTAAGCTAACTACTTATACTACACTAACATCATGACTACCTGCAACAACAGCACTAAGGACGACTCCTAGTGGGACTCGGACTTCGGCTGGGTGGGAGCTTGAGAGGGAGACAGTTTGATGAAGGCTGAATTATTGGTGTGACTGCGAAGTCTGAAGAGACGGGAGAGCTCGGTGGATCGTGAAGTGTTAAATATCATAAAAAACACAGTAAAAACATTTGATCCTTCAAAATGTGTCGCCACCAATGAAAACGTTAAAACGTCAGATAAAATATCGTCAAATTCTTTATTATTACAAAAACCTATGACGTGTCACTTCTGACCAATCCCTCAATATATTAAAACCCCTTTTTTCTCAAAACCAAACATTACGAAGGACGAAAAAAGATCGAAATCTCAGTAAAACCAACAAACCTCAACTTTTATAGGGCAATTAATTAAAATTTTCAATAATATTATCCCAAAAACATATGTTACGAATGTTCCCAAGTTTATTATAACCTCATGGTCGTAAGTCGTGGTGTAATATGGTCTTACATGGTCATTAATTAACCTCCTGCAGGTCTCAGAACATAAAAGTACCATTTTATGATCGTCCGATAAAATCTGAGGAGCAATTGAGTTAGGCCTATTTGCCGTTGCATCGAATCGTTCTCCTAATTGATAGTTTTGTCAAATGGGAGAAGGTAATATAAAATTTAAATGCTTTTTAATAAGAATTTAAGAGGTATACATTAGTAGGTTTGGTTTTAATTGTTTGGGAGCTCGTTCACACTGTTAAAGTTTGGAAAGTGCTTCCCTTTGATATTAAAAAAGCTTCGAGTAAATTCTCGTTCAAACACAAAGTTAGGGAATAGTACTTGAAGTCGCTGCACTCCTAATTTAGTCTTTGTTATAATTGCATTTAGATTTTCATATTTTTTTGTGTTCGATATTTTGTAAATCAAAAGAAAAGTCCTGACTGATTGACGGTCTCATCAACGCCCAGCCCAAACCCTTGGACATAGAAAGCTGAAATTTTGCACAGAGGTTCCCTTTATAATGTAGACAAGGAATAAGGAAAGATTTTTCGAAATTCAACCCCTAAGAGAGTCAAATAGGGGCTGAAAGTTTGTATGGAAAATGGTCACTTAACGGGTTCAAAATTTCACGCAAGTGAAGCTGCGGGCAAAAGCTAGTTGTATCTATATATTTGATTATTTTTGTATTTGTATTTTATGTAATTTATATTTATCTCATGAATTCGAGTATTCAGTTCAAAATTGTTAACTCATTTTTTTTCCCTGTACCTACTCGTATTTCGATGCTTTCTTTTTAACCCAAAGATTGACTGGTAGAGAATGCCTTATGACATTAAGTCTGCGGGCACGAAACTTGCGGTGGCCGAGCGATGGCGGCAGCGGGGCGACGCGACGTGGGGCGATTAGGCAGCGATATCTCGCGCGGGCACGAAACAAGCTGGCGGTCAGTCGCGCTCGAGCAGTGTTGTGAGAAACATGAGTTTACGTCAAAGATACCTATTAGAGCCTAGTCTCCTAATGAGGGAATTATTATTATCTAGAGATGGTGTTCAGCCAATAAATCAACGAAGACTCAATTTGGGAGAATTTTCTACGCTTTATTACGAGCTATGGTGTCATTCAATGAAATTTTACAACTATACAAGAATGAGTATAGAGACATTTGATTATCAATACAACACTATGTACCCGCGCAAGCGACGAAACCAAACTAGTTTGTTCTCATCGCCGTCGCTTCACCGCCGCCCGTGCATCGCTCGATCGCCCTGGGTCCTTAGACAAAGTAACATCGCTTCGTAGCGAAACGATATCTAAATTCGTCATCGTCTCTATTGTCGCGATCGTTTTCGTTCGATTCGAAATCCGACCAATAACTACAACGTTTTAACATTCGTTTCGTTATCTTTTTTGGCGATCACGATCGAAGCGAAGGCGAACACTAAAAGCGCTGCTTGTCTACGCATTTGTATGGGATAACCACGATAAACAAATCGTTTCGTTTCGAATTATAACATTGTCTACCAACTTGCGATAACGATGACGATTGACCACGTGACATAACGCGGCTTATGTCAATCCCATACATTTTAGTCTTTTCGAACTTCGTTATCGTTTTTAAATTATTACTTTGTCTAAGCCCCCTGCTCCGCCGTCGCCCGTTTCGTGCCTGTCGCTATTCTGTGCAATGCTTTTGTATACATCGCCGTCGCGCCGCCCCGCCATCGCTCGGCCGTCGCAAGTTTCGTGCCCGCAGACTTAGTCTGCCGTACGGCATTGAGTCTGCCTTATGTACCACCATTGTGCATTGAAGTATTTAATAAATAAATGCACTATAACATTTTACACTAGCTGACGTTCGCGGCTTTGCTCACATGTAGGGCTGCTAACTCTTCGGGTTTAAATGGTACATGTCCAGGCCACGGTTTAGCGTCGTACATCTCCGGGTCAAGCAGGTGGTCCTGAGCGTAATGCGCGATACGTCGGTATTGTTTCTTTTTTGAAGATTTTGAAAAAACAAACCAAGTAATACCAAGTCAGACAACAACAAGACAAGTAAGATATGGATCAACGCACCCGATGTTATAAAGGCGGTGGTCATTCGACGAAGCGAGAGCATTCTGTGTAGATCAGCTGTAGAAGTCTGACCTTTTATATCTGACTTGGTTATAAACAATCATCATCATCTTCCTGCCCTTATCCCATGTTACTTGGGGTTACTTGGGGTCGGCGCAACACGTTTTCTTCTTCCATTCCGTCCTGTCAACCGTCATGATATCACTGACACCCTTCTCTTTCATATCATTCTTCACACCATCCATCCATCTTTTCTTTGGCCTCCCTCTTCCTCTCCATCCATCCACATTTATATTCATAACTCTTTTAGTTATATGCGTATCATCTCTCCTCTTCACATGCCCATACCAAGACAAACGGTTCCCTTTCAACTTTTCTGTCACTGGCGCTACTTTCAAACTTCTTCTAATGTACTTATTCCTGACCTTATCCATTCTGGTCACTCCACACATGCATCTCAACATTCTCATCTCCGCTACATGCAATCTAAATAAAAAATATGCTGTAAAAAATCAAGCTGGTCCTATAACCCTTTCAACGTAAGGTTTGTCTACAAAACTTTACTACACGGTGTAAAACAACGAATTCGTGTAATTCCTTCAAACCGTGTGATCTACTGGTGACACTGATTGATCCTGCATAGGTTTTTTCACAATCAACAAAAAAAAGTTTTCACAAAATGAAACACGGTATTCTGTATCTGAGTAATTTTCGGGTCCCGACGTCGGCCCCGATATTGCGCTAGTCGTGCCCGTCAGCTGTGTCGCCGTGCTTTCATTAATTTATGCAAGGCATCGAAATTTTCTATCCCATAATTTTTTTTTTGTGAAAGAAAAAGTTTTATTTTACTTTTAATTTATCTAAATCCCGTGCGGTATTAATCTATACCATTAATCGATCATGTGGTTTGAAGGAATTACACGAATTCGTTTACACCCTGTATACAAAGAATCTATCTATACATATAAAAGGAGAAGCTGACTGACTGACTGATCTATCAACGCACAGCCTAAACCGCTGGCGTTAGAAAGTTGAAATTTTGACAGTAGGTTCCTTTTGTAACGTAGGCATCCACTAAGAAGGGATTTTTCGAAATTCAACCCCTAAGGGAGTTAAATAGGGGGTGAAAGTTTGTATGGAAAGTCGTCACTTAACGGGTTCAAAATTTCACGCAAGCGAAGCTGCGGGCGAAAGCTAGTATCAAATATTTTTAGGAAACAAAACATGGATAACATACCGAGCTATTTTACGGATTTTGAGTTTTTGATGATATCGTTTACGTTTTTTCGATAGCAGTATCCTTATGGCCTCATCTTTCATTGACCAGAGTTTAGTAGATGTTTTTAAGTTGCAGGTAATCACTACATACTCGTATTATAAAACAAAGTCGCTTCCCGCTGTCTGTCCCTATGTACGCTTAGATCTTTAAAACTACGCAACGGATTTTGATGCGGTTTTTTTTAATAGATAGAGTGATTCAAGAGGAAGGTTCATATGTATAATACATGCATATTATAGTACCCGTGCGAAGCTGGGGCGGGTCGCTAGTTAAATAAAAAAACTGCCGATTTTTCCAAATTCTGCGAGTCTATTGCTTTGAAAAGTGGTAGCCCTAATCACATGATATGTTGATAAAAAGTATCCTCTATCCTTTCCCGGGTTGCAATCTCTGTTTTAAGTTTCATAAAAATCGGTTCAGTAGTTTAGTCGTAAAGAAGTAACAAACAAACATTGGACGATTGGATGCAAATCGTCGCAAAAGAATGTTAAAAATTCTATCGATAGCTTAGAAATTTTAATTAATTCTGTAATTTGCGAGATTGACTGGCCGATTTAAAAAGTTAATGATAAGGAAATATTTTTATTTCTTATTTGAATCTGTATAATTTTATTTAGTTTTATTTTCTCAAAAAATATTCTGTGTGGCATAAAATTCTAATTCTTCAACCTAAACTTAAACTAATAGATCGACATTCCCACTTAAACGCATTTAAAGTAACCAATTAATTAATGCAGACATTTAATCAGAACGATTATCGGTCAAAACAGAATTTAATCTTTCAAAAAATCAGTCGACAAACTCACAACCGAATAATTGGTATATCGAAGAATGAAATCGCTAAATAGTGCCGTGATTTGTTCGACCATCGTGGAGTGGTAAAATATCGATAAATCTTGTGTTTTACAGCTGGTGTTGTACGATAAGGATCAGGGACACCACGTGGGGTAATAGTGATGCGGTCCGCGATGTCGATTGTCGTTATTAATGTAAAATATTGTGTAGTGGCGCCTACAAACCGGAGTATGGGAATTTTAATTGGGAAATTACAATTTTATCGTATGTTTATGACAGAACGTCTCTAGCACCGTGTTTGTCTTCTTGGAAATTTTTGCTTGCAAAAAATTAACGAGGAATAAATTCGTATTCATAAGATTAAAATATGTTTATTTTATACTATTTTTGTATTATAAGTAGCTTAACTTTACATCATCTTTTAAGATTGTTATCTTATCTCTCCGTTTTATAAGTTAATTTTCATTCAAAATATAATGATTCTTGTTCGTGTCGTTCTGATGTTAATCGCTATGTTTTTGATCATAGATAAAACAGCTTACGGAAATGTATCGATGCTCATAACCCTGACAGGTTTCAAAGATTTAAATAACAGAGAAAAATAACATTTATTTTTTCGTGTGAATATATTTAAGCGAACTATTAAGAAATATAGGAATATGAGTATGTTAGAATTGACAAATAGAATCATTTGGAAGACGTCCAAGTCCATTACAATGTAAATACAAAACGCAACCTAATTTCTTCAATGGTTCTAAATTTATATTATTTTGAAGACATTTTGAATTGTCTCGAACGCCTTTGACGTCCGGTGCTGTTCACAAAGTGACCTTATTACGGAAAATGTATAGGTATTTTTATTAGTTTCCACTTTAAGAGTTTACAGACGTCCGAGATCTTTTTTTAAAATCTTATTATTCTTCTCCATCCTATTTTTACTTACTGCTATACTCATCTTGTGATTTCTATGTACATCGTTCTTTAGCTGTTCTTACACATGCTCTTTCTAAGGTTTTCATGATGCATTTAGGTTTTTTTGAATGTTTTTGTCCCATATTTTTATTCGAGTAATGGTCAACGATGTTTTTTTTTTGTTTTAAATTATTTGTTAGGAGAATTCTGAAACAAATTGTATTAGTGTTGAAACTAGCTAAGTAAGTACTTAGCTAAGTAAGAAACTAGCTAAGTATTATGGTCCCGAATTGATTTTAGGAATTAATTTAATCAAAATGGCCTAAAATTTGTTGATTGCTATCAATCTTTTCCTACTATACGTGGGTTTAATTATGTCACATTTCTTCGAAAATGTGTTCTTCTTCGTTAGAAAATGAACTCAAATAATAGTCAACCATCTCAAGAAAAACAAAATAGCCGAGATAAACGCTTAAATAGAACTAAAACTAAACATGTTTCATCTTCTCTATGACGCAATTTTTTCGCTAAAGAACAACAGAAACAAAAAAAATAAAACAACAAAAAACATCGACAATAAATGTACATCACTGCTAACCCGTCAACTCCATATATCAAGAAGGCCTCCCTTGCGATCGTGTCGATGATAAAAATTACTTAAAACACCAGACATTTAACATCGTGCCCCCTGGCGACCCTCCTCCATCTCTCTCACGCTTTATTACACCAATAAAACAGACAGAGACAGAAACACGCATAACGTACGTCTTTAAAGAGTATTTTAGGTTTAGGAACACAGAATTTTGGATTGTTTTATAGAATTTTGTACTAAATCTTGCGTTGTCGCGTGAGTGAATCTCGGTAATGCTTCAAAGTACGTGCGGGTATTTTTTTGGTGATAAAAATATGAAAATTGATGGTGGGGCCCCCTTTCAAGAGATTTTGTGGTTGATTGCGATGAGGAATTGATTTAATGTGGCTTGACAGGGGAGGGTTTTATAGAGGGAATGATTTGATTATAAATTATTAGTTAAGTTGATTCTTGAGATGATTTTATTTAACAGGAATGAGGAACATGTCGTGAGGAAAATTTGAGTATGAATGTGGATGGTTCTAAGAGTAGAGGAAGACCAAAGAAACGATGGATGGATAATGTAAAAGATGATATGACTAGAAAGAGGGTGATTACTGAGATGACGGCTAATAGAGATGTATGGAAGAAAATACTTGCTGCGTCGACCCAAATAAGTTGGAATAAGGGCAGGAAGACGATGATGATTTTATTTAACAGTGAACATCTTTATTTTTTCCTTGCGTTATTAAAGAGATTAACAGGCGTTGTAGTGGACTCTTTATGTTACAATTATACAGGGTGTTAACGAATTCGTGTAATATTTCCTTAAAACCACATGATCTACTACTGATGTAGACAGGCCCTTTTTTATTTAGCTTGATTAAAAATAAAATTATTATTTTTTCATGTGGCTTTGTTACCGATCGTATCTAAACCACCTAATAAGGATTCAGTAAAAAAATAGGAAAATTTTTTTTTGCAAAAAAATTGTTTTATTTTTATGAACATTTCGATGCCACGCATAAAAATTAATGAAAGGACGGCGACACGGCTGGCAGGCACGACTAACGCGATATCGCTCTTTGCGGTCAGATAACTCAAGACTCTAAAATGACTCAGAAATAGAAAACAAAGATTATTTTTTTTGAATTTTTTTGTAGTTGATTTTCAAAAATTCCCGTTTACGGTTAATCTGTGTCATTCACGTGGTTTGAAGGAATTACACGAATTCGTTGACACTCTGTAAACATAACATGACGCCTTGTATTCCCCGAAGGGTTAGGCAGAGGTGTACAGTACACCCTCATTTCGCCGTTATCTTTAAGTCCGTTGTAATAGGGCGAGCCTATTGCCATCAGCTGGGCACGAATCGAGACTCCGGGCTGCTACTGAGAAATTTTACACGGAAAAGCCCAACAACACTGTACTCGACTTGGGGATTGCACCCAATACCTACCTCATTCTCAGCGACCACTAGATCAACGAGGTAGTCAATAAATTAAATCAATCAAAAATTACATGTATCTCATCGGGTATATCTACACCAGTGCGCTTTCATGTTCATCTTGCGCTTTCAACTTTCAATTCCTCTTGCGTCAAGCGCATGCAATATTGATTGCCATAAGACGCATGCAGCTTATCGTCTACACCGGTGCGCCGCGGTCAGTCGTCAGTCGACATACAATAGACAGATTAGCGTGCGCTAGGGGCATGCGCTGACGTCGAACTAGTATTAAGGCATGCGCTATGGCGCTTCACTCATGCATCAGACGAAGACGCAAGATGAACATGAAAGCGTGCTGGTGTAGATATAGCTATCAATTGTTTAATCAACTAAGGGGTGATTTCACCAACCTATCAATAAGTAGTCTGTAACTATTGACCAGTTAAGCTTAATGTGACCTACAAACTACATTTATGTGTTCAATAATCTTGTCATTATCACTATTGATATGTAGGGAACTGCAAATGTTAGATATTGAAAAGTTTAGTGACTGAATTAGCTTAATGAACAGCTAATGAAACGTTGGTGAAACAACCCCTAATGATGCACCCTACAATATGGTTAAGCTGAGCGATGCGTATGTGCAGTCATGTTCGTGAACGGGTGCTGTCTGTCGCGACTAGGGTTACCATCTGACCGGATAAAGCCGGTCTAGACCGGATTTTTACGTGTTAGACCGGATTCCGCCCGGATTTTACGTCAGACCGGATTTTTGTCATACTTGCTTGTCCTCCCGCCCGCTCAAGCGACGGGTGCCGCATGCACTGAGCCCGGAAGTCCAAAGAGAGAAACAGACTTGCAGTGGAGTCAGTGAGAGCCATATTGCTTACGCAATATAACTATAAACACGTGACGTGTGAACAATTTTATTGCGAAATAGCTGGAAAAAACAACTTTTTGCATGCGGTTGCTAGCAACCAAAAATATATAAGTAAATTAAAATGTACTTAAATACTATGATTTTTATTCAATACAGGTACGTGACCGGACTTTTTTTTCAAAATCAGGATTTTTAGACATGTCAGACAGGATTTTGCATTTTTAGGCATGGTAACCCTAGTCGCGACTGGTCCGCTCTTAACTGCTACGGCAATCCTAAAAGGCATACTTTTCTATTTGTTACTCTTATGTGAGTTTATTTCTTACATTAACTTGCATTATTCTCATTCTATTCCCACATTACTGAAATGGAATTGTCATGAACTACCTACTATTTTAAAAAGAGTATTCATGAAGTTTCTTGCCGGCTCTTCTCCATAGAACCTTTTGGAACCGTGCATCTAGTTTTGACGTTTTAAATTCCTGAAATCTGGTCTATTTGAAATAAAAAACGTTGACTTTGATTTTTTAATCGTTTTTCGACTACCAAAATTGTTGCCAAACGCAAACGAACCACAACCGTCACTCAGTTTTTATTTACGAAAACTTTCAAAATGGTTTGTTTTGTTTTTTGTGTCAAACAATTTGACAGCTTTTGAAATTGAAAACTGTATGAACGGTTCGGAGTTGGTTCGATTGCGGTTTATCAACATTTCTTTTCGGAGAATTGGCCCAAGAGGTCTCTTGTAAAACTTAAATGCGTCCTCCGTGCTTTTAAAACAACCAAGAACAGGAACCATTAAACTATTTAGCATTAAAGAGAACTCTTCTCCATTCATCCATTAATTTTCATTTGTTTAACATTAAGTAATAGTTGTTTGAAAACCGATTAGTCTTTTACTCGTTCAAAAATAAATTGTTAACATTGCACCAATTTGGAGATTGTGATTTATAGCGTCGAAAACTAAATAAAAGTGTTGTTAGTATAATCCACTCATATCCTCATTATGTTTAGTAATATGAGGTAGGTCATTAATGTAAGCGAGAAATAGAAACGGCCCAAGAATTGATCCTTGGGGAACCCCCACAAATCTCTTTCTATTGATAGAGATGTTTAGGGGACTTACCGCATCCACCACATGATGAATTTTCATCATGATTGTGATTGGTGAAATCGCCCCTAAAAATTTTCCCAATTTTACGAAATATTTCAAATTAATTTTTAATATTATAATTATGTAAATGAAATACGCATGTATCAGTTTCTGTAACATTGAATTATTACAAATATTATTTACATACTTAATATGCGAAATTTTCCTGAATAAATAGAATGCAAGTTTATTAATTAATTTATTTGAATTGTTACAGGTGAACGCAGCGGACGTCTGCAGTAATTAAACTAAAATGAAAAAGAAGAGAAAACCAACAACGAAGTGAAATAAATTTACCAAAAAATAATTTTAAAAGCATTTATCTTACAAAAAAACATCGTATGGTGTAAACGGACTTTAACCAGACAGAGACTGGAAGTGAATTAAAAAATAAAATTAAAAAAGTTGACTCTAAATACAACTCACTCGTATTCATAAACAAACTTTAGGCCATTTTCGAAATCGGAACACAAATAAGTAATCGACGTTTAAAAGGTGATCGCTTTTGTTTAAACAGTTTTGGGACTGCCGCCCTTTTTATGTTTATTCACCGTTTAAAGTATTTTCAAAAAACAGTGGGAGTAAACACTCGATTTTTAAACGCACTCATATTCTCGTAGGTTTAAAAAATAATATAGATAACAAATATAAAGTCACAGCGCGGGAAAGTGTTTGACGTTTCGTGAACTTTGGTGGTATACCGCCACATTAGTTAGTTTTTCTAAAAAAATCGTGTGAAATTGTGTCAAAGTGGCTGGAGACGAGCATTTGGACATGCTGGGGGGCCCCGAATGGGGTCAGCGGGAGTCGAGCCCCCCGAGAGATGCTCCCCTGCCGAGTTTCGGCTTCACACAGGAGCAAGTGGCGTGCGTTTGCGAGGTAAGCTTTATTGTTTATGGTAAACAGTAGTACATGTTAATAGACAATTATAGTTTTTGTAGTTTAAAATTACACACTTTTCAACGTAAGGTTGAAGTTGAGTTTTTCTACAAAACGTTACCATACAAACCTCCGGTTACTGATTTGAGTATTCGGGATAAGCAAATACTTAAGTAACATTTGAGTATGGAGTTGTTAAAAAATGACGGATTTTAACGCATGTTTTTGACAACTTTGTACTCAAATATTATTTATGTCCTATTTGCTTATCCCGAATTCTCAAATCTGAAACCGGAGGAAAGAATATTAAATATTTTTAAAAAACAAAACATGGGCATTATAGCTATTTTACGGTTTTTGATGATGTCTTTTACGTTTTTTTTATAGGAGTCTCCTTACGGCTACAATTTACGAAATATAACCGCTATGTCAGGACTCATCTTTCGTTGAACACAGAATAGTAAAACTAATTTTAAGCGATGGTGACATATTTGATTGGTGATCGTATTTTTTATAGTGATGGTCCGATAAATTCATTGTTGGGAGACTATAAAATATACTACACTCTTCCATCAACAATATATTATTATAGCCGTCAGAGCCCAAATACACGTCCGATACTTGCCTCCGATAGTCGACTCCGATAATCTGATCAGACTATCTGAAGGCCTCCGCGTCATACATTCGTTTGAACATGAATTACACGTACGATCAGACTATCGGAGCGGATGTCAGAATCGTAAGCATCGTCAGGACGTCGTCGTCGTCCAGAAAAAATCGGACTCGAGAATCGTACGTGTATTTCATTAATCCGATCAGATAGTCGGATTCGGCTCCCGGAAGCAACTATCGGACGTGTATTATGACCCTAACACCATTGTTGATCAAAGACTACAATGACCCGCTACGAGATAGTTTTCATTTGAGTCTCAAGTGTCGCTTTGATAATAGCTGGAGAGCTGATGACGAATTTGGGGAAGGTACTTTAGGCACTTTGTTGAAACTATGATAACCCGTACTAATCAATGTTGGTGAACTTGAAATCCAGAGTCGGGCTACGCGTTTGTGGTTATTATGCTATGGCGCAGTAAACATCCCTAAAAACATACTGGGGACGATGGAATTGTTTTAATTTTTTAGTTTAGCATTTATATAATCCAGAAATAAAAATCCCAGACTGATTTGGCGATAATAAAGTAGGTACTGCTAGACTGCCCTAAAGTTTTTTTATTTTTACACGTTGGGAACGTTGGGTATTAACAGGCGATTATTTCGTCAATACAACATGTACCTATTGAAAAACTGTTAGCTAATATCACAACTAGATTGAATAAGGAACGCAATGACACTATATTCTTTTTTAAATTAAATCGCGTTATGTCAAAAATTTGATTTTACTACGTCCATAAATTATGCAAGAAATACGGTTTTTATGGGATTATTCTGTCAAAATAAAAGCTATTTTTTTTACTGGTTTCAAAACATACTTATTGCATAAAGTGACATACCTACTTTTTTTTCAAGTTCTTTACTAGTCCGAAAGGGTGTTAAAGTAACCATGATAATGAATCACTTTTGTTCTACAACTTTCCTCAAAAGTCAATGTTTAAGAGAAATAGCTGTTCAAAGATTTCATAAATAGAGTTGCGTACGGCTCGAATAGAAATGGAAATGATGTAGCACCTCCTTCAAACTGTAAATAATTCTTCAATAGCCGTTGTAACGTGGCCAATTTCGACAAGTCCGTACACAAACTATTAAAATGAAACTAAAATACGCAAGGTTATATACGTTTATCATAAAAACATACCTACGTAAACAAAACAAGTGAATTCCATTGCCCGAGTTTAGCGGAATGTTTTTCAACTAAACAGAAGATTTCTAACGTTGAAAAAAATCTTTCTTTGATTTCCTATTCTAAGATTACGATCTGCCGCTGACGATGGACATTTTGAAGTAGAGGTGGACTTTTTCAAACTGCCTCATTAATCTAGAAGTCGCAAGCGCGGCTGCAGAGCGTGAGGTCCTGGATTCGATCCCCAATAGGGTATTTAACTGAAAAAAATCTAATTAATCCGTCAGTTAGATTATCAAAAAATATTTGACCCGTATTTTTTGTTTAGTTACGTAAAACAAAATTGACGAAGATACGACACTTTTAAAATTGGCATAACGTCACAAGCAAATACAATTTTTACTTGCTTCTGACGTCACAAGCCCCTACTCTCGAGTTTTGATGCGTTTTATCTTTCCAAATATTCATAGATTTAAACAAAAGAAAAAATATGTGTCCATTAAAGGTATTCCAAAACTCTATGGCGGACTAATTACATTTGCAATTTATTGATGTTGTCTACATGCATATTCGGGCGAAGTGCTATTGGTTTTTTTTTGTGTGGAATTTCTCAGTAGCAGCTCGAAGTCTAGATTTGTGCCCGGTTGATGGCATTAGGCTCGCCCCCTATTACATGGGGCGAAATGAGGGTGTACCTTTCCCTTCAACCCTCAAATACAATTAATAAAATTTCTTAAAAAGTTTATAAAAACTTTTAATTTGGATAAGCTATCATTGTTAGATTCCAAGATATTAAGGTTTATGTTGATGATCCAGATTCATTGCGTACATATAAAGTTTTATGTTTTGAATAATGTGTAATCGTAGTATATTTTTGTAAAAGAACCTATATGAAACATAAGGAAAGAGAAATTAAGAAAATCAACTTATTAAGCGTGGAAATCGATACAATACATCGTGGGCCTCGGGGGAGAACTATGTATAACTGACAAATTCAAAGTTCCGAGAAAATCGCATTTTACTGTTTTTTTTTTTAAATTTTGTTTTCATAACTTTACTTGTAATAACAATTTATACGTCGCTATTTTTATATGTTGTATATCTTTATCGTTTTCATCTTTAAGGATAATTTTCCAATCGCTAACTGTTACCGTCAATAAGAAAAAAAAAAACAATTTATCCAATCTTCCCTCTACATAACTTTCCGAATATTATGTAATTAGTTACTTTTTCCTGTCAGTTGTTTACTTCTCCTACGTATGAAATCACTCAACTCTCAACTCACAACAAAACATTCAACTCTCTTGAAACGTCAAATAAGTACTCTTATTAACTTCTGCCTGAACTTTATTGACATGTTGTACTGCCTTTAAATAAGAAAGTATCTTATTTATATATTTTTCTTCCATTGTTTCGTTACTCAAGTAAGTATAAATTAGAGTTATTCATTTATTTTTGCTTCTCCTATTTAACGTGAATATAACGACATTCATTTTTCCACCTGGGTTCATTAAATTAAGATATTGTTTTATTGACTTAAGATATTTAAACGTGTGTTAGACTAAGAGCGCTTACACACGAGCGGCATGTTCCCAACGGCAGAGGTAACTGCAGCCGTCGACATTTCAACTTCGAAGATCAGCGTTAGCGGCAACAACTGCAAGTGTCGCTATAGGTCGACTGCTGCCGTCGACGCGTCGACGGCTGCAGTTACCTCTGCCGTTGGGAACATGCCGCTCGTGTGTAAGAGCTCTAAAAGGTGCGGGATTTTTTTGGCTACGAGAAAATGTAAAAAAGTCAATTTAGCCAAAAGTGTTGGTTATTTAGTTCTCGCACTACACCGACGACATACTACTGCCACACTACATGCCAAAGGGTGTAACAGTTACCTAGTTAAAAATACTTATATAGATAGCACCGTGTTTATTACACCTTAACTATTAATTAGTAGTTGACTAAAAATACAGAAATGCATCGCATACGCATGTGAATGAGTCATCAGACTCATCAGTCCTCAGCATCACTTAGCATAATGCAAATTGTGGCAGAATTGGGACTAATTTTTCCAACATGGAACGCCGAGCATAAATTTTAAGTTTACGTGCGCGTATTTTTTTATAATTTTCATTGAAGACCTTGGGCGACTGAAAAATGGACTGTAATATTAAAATAACCCGTAGGTAACTAAATTGCTAACAAGCGACATCACAAATCACGTGTTCAAGTTTTGCTTAAGTATACAAATAACTTAGTAACAATTAGCTCTCTACAATGTATTGAGTTTATTTATACTAAGTAGCTTGCTAAGCATTCTGAGAATATTCAAGTTAAAGTAGGTCCAGTAATAGCAGCGTAAGCGTTTAAAAGAGGCAGTTAAATGACCATACTGTTAGGTTTTAAATATAGCTGTGTGTAGGATTTTGTTTCCAGTTTTATGGTCTCAATTATATCGATTTTCTGGCGCATTTTTTAGCAAGCGGATAATCAGATAAGTGGAAAAACAGGGTGATAGACGGACGACCTCGTAAAACTTTTCTTATTATTTTATGAGCGCCAAAAACTAAATTTAGGGTGTCAATTTACAAACTTCAAATTATTCTTATACATAGTTTCCAGCGTACGGCACTTGTGGGTTACAGCCAGTGATAGATGTACGTATATGGTCAGTATAGTAATGAACTTCTGTAATAAAATGAAATGTAATGATCTTCTCGCTGTCGTCCTATCTCTAAAAGGCCGTTAAGTGACTAAACCTAATTTTGAGGTATGAGCAAAAACGTCGAAAGTGTTGTCTCTAGAAATTTTGAAGACATACAGATGTTTTTGATTATACCAAATTATTGGGCTACTTTAAGCTCACTGTATAACTTTTAATGAGTTACAGGACTAATACAGTTTTTAAAATTAAAGTTTTTGTTTTTATGTCATTCTTTTTTTGTATTGAAAGGAGAATGCTCAAAAAAAATATCTTAAAGAAAAAAAAAACATTCCTGATGAAAAACAAGTAGCATAATATCACACATTTAGCCATCGAATCTTCTAGCGAAATATTTACAGAATGATATCACTAAATATCACTAAAATTCTGAGCTACATCCTGTGTCTGTTCGCTCTGGGTTTTTTTTCATACTTGATGATCATTCTCCTTTGACCATCTACAATATGGTATGGTATGGTATTATATGGTAATGTCTCAGTAAAAGTCTCTGGATCTCGTAATTGACAAATGATAGAAAAATACGGACCAGACTGCTCTATAGAGAAAATGTTGCGCTTTTACGTATCTAGTTTAAAAAACTCAAAGAACAATGGCAAAATCATTGCTGAGATTTAAATAAGCGTCTAATGGTAAGAGGTATATTAAAAAAAGCCTAATTTTTTTCTAGATATTCTTGTAGCTTTAACATTTAAAAACGAACTCTCTGAAAAAATTATATTACATTTCAAAGTTTTACTGATATTCCCGTTAATTCGAATAATTTTTATTTGTTCTCCATGCTTCTTTAATTTTGCAACACTTTGAGAGATGCCCTTATAATTAATTTCGAAGATTTTTTACCAGCTATGTTAATACATTTAATGCTTAATTATTTTATAAGATGTTTTATTTCGATTAATGAATTATTATTCAATAATTCGTGAAACAAATACCAAAATAAAGACAGCAAAGCTTGGCGTATATTAGGAAAGAAATAGATTTTCTATAATCCTGTTTACCTAATAGAAGTATATGAAAAAATAAGTATAGCAACACAGACATGACAATGCTTTCTTTCAAAAACTGTCACTGTCAATCCTAGAGTTGTCAAATATCAGTATATTATTAAGCCCCTAGTAGACGAGATCGAGGCGCCGGGTGAACCCCGGCCAAACGCGTAGACGATATGGTTTGTAGAGTGCGCGCAAGATAACTCTGCGCGCGACTGAGGGCGTGCTAATCGTTGCCATGATCGCAAAAGTTCAAATTACCGCTTTTTAAGCTTTACTTTTTTATCGCTAAACATATTTTTCCCGTTAAACATTCCTACAGTCAGGTAGTTCTACCATCAAAATTAATAAAACGGCACACACTTTGGTGGACCATGATTAGTTCCGATTTCGGCCGCGCGCAGACTTATCTTGCGCGCACTCTACCCGCTAGCTAGCCGGGTTAAGTGCCACTTACATAGGATGCGCCGTGCATACAACCGGCCTCCGCAAGGAGTGCACATAGGCCACCGTACCAGTTTGAGCACAGGGTAGCCACGTCGTAACTGATCACGGCGGCAAGCTGGGCCATCGCTAGCAACGGTGTCGTCAAAATAGCTCCATACTGTCCCATACATATCCGACATCCAGACTTACTACGGTTTGAAACTGTTCGTAGCCGGTAGCCACGGTCCTAAAAACAGTGTTGTCAGCAAGGAGCCTAACTTTACTGCCTACACGGCTACGCTTTGTCGTTGGACATATATAATTATTATAATTATATTATATTCGGTGATAGTGCTACGGCTTCTGACAAATATTTAAAACTTCTACGTTGCGTTAACGTTACGTTTTACTACTCATTAACGGACTACGATTTCACTCCTAGGTTTGGAGTTGAGAAGTGAAAAGTGGCATATGGATTTTATGGATTTTTCTGTGTAGTGATTGACCAAGTGAATTTCTCTGAGTAGTTATAGTCTCAGAGGGAGTGGAAATACATCTTTTGTAAGAGGGAGAATAGAATCATGGTACGTGTCATCATGGAGGAAGTAACTTACTAAAACGTTCATTGTCATGACATTGGTGTGTTATAAAGGGGTTCCCTACGTTAGATCGAAACACCATTCTGCGAAAATTGTTACATCGGTGACTTTACATCGAAGCTTTGATAGTGCGACGCCTTGTTTCTTCGACACCTTTTTTGTTCGATGATTCTATATATCGAATACCTTACTTCGAAACCTCGATTCTTCGAAGTTTGTTTGTTCGATGTAACGTTTCTTCGAAGTTTGTTTGTTCGAAGTAACGTTACTTCGAAAATAATAAGCACATTTTTCTGCGAAATGCGTTCCATCGAAGATTGCGATGAGAATCAATAGACAACATTTTTCTAATACAATCTTTTAATAATCAAATAATGTCTTCTCGATCACTATTATAGTAAAATAACTTTCACTAACATTCGTAGGGAAAATTATTTAAAAAAAATTAAGATACATTTTGAGACAAAGAAACAAAAAGTCAGCCCCTCAAAGTATTAATTATACTTTGTAAAATCTCTCGTCTTGTCTCCCTCTACTTAAGCAACGCATTTTTATAGTGTAGCCATTTAATGTCATATCATATTATCGGTTTAACATATAATCGCAGATATAGTATTCGAAGTAAAATTTTCGAAGTAACGTTACGTCGAACAAATAAAGCTTCGATGAAAGAAACACCGAAGAAACATTTTCGAAGTAACGTTACGTCGAACAAATAAAGCTTCGATGAAAGAAACACCGAAGAAACAAGGCGTCGCATTATCAAGGCATCGATGTAAAGTCACCGATGTAACAATTTTCGCAGAATAGTGTTTCGATCTAACGTAGGGAACCCGTTATAAAGGAACCAAGGCATCAATGAAATAAAGCAGCACCAGCAGAATTGTTGTGTTACTTATTAAGAAGAGCAAAAGATAAATAAATATAATAACACGAAATCTTTTATTTATACCTTACATCCCTTACATCTTACAAAGTAGATTTTTTAATTTTTACTGAACTCTTACACCTATGTTCATACAAAACTATAATACAAAACTATAACCGAGGGATGTGCTCACAAATTATTGCATAGGCTAGGGTGTTTATATGGATTTCGATTATTTAGAACGATGTTTTGTTGGTTATTGCATCAGGCATAATGCTAGGCGGCTAGACTATCAAAGTGATATTCATGGGATTTTTAATAGAGAGATCTTCTGCACTGATGAAAGATAGAATGAAATTACCTACTTAATAAAAATATAATTTGTTTCGTATAATCATAAATATTCTAACCTAAATATACTTTATGAGCCATTTTCTCAAATCCTAGGGATAAGTGGCGAATCGCTCATTTCATCAGGAATGGCTCAGTTCATTAAGAATAAAAAAAAAAATTGCGAATACGCAAAGCCTACGATGACACGAAGACTTTACAATTTATTTATACGGAGAAAGTGATGTATCAAAGTTCGCCATTGTTCTTTCTATTTCTAGTTAAGCAAAACTTCAAACTAGAATATCTTGAATTCGAGAGTCTCTTTAATAGTAAGCCTGAAGACAAATCTGTTCAGGAATTCAAGCTCTATACTTTTACATATGTTTCAATAGTAGACGCAAAAGATTATTTCAACAATAGTTTGTTTGGGAGTTTGCCGTTGTTCTTTGACAAAATGTCACTTTCCGGTCTTTTAGAAATAGGACGGCACCTCGGAGGTCGTCGCGTTCGTTGACGATCAAGATATCGGGCAAATCCCTATTTTATCAATACAAGTTTAGTTTTACAACGTTGAATTTATTTAATGAAGAAAGTTTCACTTTAAAAAGCGCTGCGTAAAATGAAACTAACGCCACGAACGAACCGCAATCTTATTTTTAATTTGTGCTTTTACTAAGCCAAAAAATAAAGACGTAACCACCAGTTACGTTTGTCGCGTATGTTTTACTTGGCGCGTGTGTATTCAATAAAGCAGAAAAGGAGAGAAAACTTTAATTTTTCATTAATATCTCGCTTTACTCACGGCTCATCTTCCGTGCGGAAGATGTCCGGTCCTTTGGAAGGCATACACGGGGACACAGGTCCAACGCGTAGAGGCCCCTTTGAGAACTTTAATCTAAAATGGGGTGGGGCACCAACCGGGGACTATCCACGGCTGTACTATTGGAGTACAGTCATGGACCGTCCCAGGTGGGTACAAGACTATTGTAAAATATGGTGAAAAATATCTGGTCTATGGGAAGGGGTGTTAGGTGGACTAGATAACTTCTATTGCCGGAAGAAAACGGCGTCTGCCTTTCAAGCTTAAATTTGAAATAATATTAATATTATTATTTTTGTTATTTTTAACTCATTTGGCCCGTAACAGTGTTGGTGACTATAATCTAATTTGAAGACTGGATCCGCGCGTGGGGTTCTACTCTCTAAGGACGAAGTCCGTGGTTTCGGCCTTAGTTACGGGCGTTTCCTACTCCCTATCACCTACGGACCTACGATTATTTCGGGGCCCGAACTAAGAATGAATGACAACATGATTTGACAGTTGTCCCTACAACCGATGTGTTTTTGCCCGTCCGAAAACTTGAACTTGTCACTTGTTTTGGTCACTCCTACGTTTCGGGCTATTTTCGGGCGGGCGACTAACTTCGTTGACGGACTTAGGGAGTTAGGCCCTCTGGTTACAGTTGAAATTCAGCGATAGGTGGTAGTAACTAGTGATGCCACCTTACATTATGCTGAGCTCATGGACCTTTTGGCACTTATTTTTATTATTTTCATTTGTACCTATTAATTATTGTACCTACTATCTGTACTTAATAATTAATTAATATATTACTTAATAAAATATATTATATATTATAATAATTATAATAATATATTAATATAATTTAATATTTTAATATAATAATATTATAAAGAGGTAGAATTGGTTTGTTTGTTTGTTTGTATGTAGGAGGTAATCTCAGAAACTACTCATCCGATTTCAAAAATTCTTTCACCAATATGAAGCTACGTTATCCCTGAGTGCTATAGGCTATATTTTAGTATCAAAAAATTAGGGATCCGTAAATAAATTACAATAATGTAACCCAAGTTATCAAAAATTGGCTTATCTAAACTAATATTATAAAGAGGTAGAATTTTTTGTTTGTTTGTTTATATGTGGGAGGTAATCTCCGAAACTACTCATACGATTTCAAAAATTCTTTAACCAATAGGAAGCTACGTTATTCCTGAGTGCTATAGGCTATATTTTAGTATCAAAAAATTAGTTATTAAAGAAACTTTAGTAGTGTGTTAGGAGTTTTTTTTTATTATAAATTAACGCGAACGAAGCCGCGGGCAAAAGCTAGTGTGCCAATAAATACCAACATTTTTTTTCTTTCAATTATTTAATAAAAAATATCGAGATAGTCGTCAGTGGCTTTAAAAGACCTTACAGTTCTGTCGCACAGTCTCGCAGGGTAATAGCTTTCATCCTCTACTAACGCCAATTAGTAATTCATACCTAGTTCTTACCAGCTAAATCTAGATTTGCTCGGCTTTTAGTAGGTACTCCTAAGAGCTCTTACACACCACGTTTTTTTCAGGCGCCGTCGACGCGTGTTTCGCTATCGCGCGTTTTCGGCGCTGCTAAACTTGAAATAGGCAGATTACTGGTGATTGCATCGCTACAAACTCACGAGAAACGCGCTACAGACGCGCGTGAGCAACTCTCCTTGCAAAGTAAAACGCGTGTAGCACGCGCGCGAAGGAGCGTGTATCGCGTTACAGACGCGCGTGACAACTCTCCTAGGATTAAAACGCGCTGTACGTATGTGTTTGCAGCTAAAGAGACGCGCTGTGCCAGCGCATCTGTATCGATGTAACTCCGCGCTACGAGCGCGTCGACAGCTCGCGAAAAAGTCGTCGTCTGCATACTACAATTTTATGAACGTGTGAATAGGTAAATTGGTTGCGATAACATCGCGTTTGCAGCGCGTTATAGTTGCGTGCTAAGCGCGTCGACAGCGCCTGAAAAAAACGTGGTGTGCAAGAGCCCTAAGTCACTGCTGGCGAAACGTAATTTCGCTTTACGATTCCTGTATGGAGTACGCCCGAGTAGGTAGGAGTAGGTACTACGTTTATCTAAATCCGTTCACATCGCTTGCGGTCACGTTGTGTTTACCTATGTCCTTCTCGGTCGTAAGTGCGAGTGACGAGTGTGAGGGCTTTGGTTTGAATCGTGATTGTGAGCCATAAAATAACGAAATAAAATAATTACGATATAAATTAACAGTATCAGAAGTCAGTGCCTTCAGTTTGGTTGAACGTCGTCGTTGGCATCGTTTGGTCTATGCTAATCTACGTTGAACCAATTAATTTCATAACATAGTAATTATTTTACTCCTTTCAGTTTTTTTTAAGTCGGCTATACCATTTTTCGTTTCATACTTTTTAGTGCTACAAACCTAATTACAATAAAAAACTATTCCGGAATAGGCAGGCGTGATATTATCTGTCTTCATAAATCAACAGTAACCCAAGGCACTTGCAAAACAATTTTCGTAGCTGATTTGCTGTTAATCATTGAGGAGTACCATTAATTACCTCCTAAACCCATTATTAGATCTTGACCAAATTAACAAGAGACCACAATAAAAGTATACCTTTCCAATAAAAAATAATCATCCAATTCGGTAGAGCAATGTTGGAGAAATGGGTGAACCTACATTTCCTCCTAGCGTTATCCCAACTATGTTGGGTCTAGCTTCCAGTCTATGCAGATGCGGCTGAATACCAGTATTTTACACGGAGCGACTGACATCAGACCTGTTGCTGGGCAACAGTGGCGAAGGGTGATTTTTCTTAAAAGGGAAGCCGGCCCAAAAAATGCTTACCTTGCTCAAGTGTGATGCGTGAATTCCAGTAACTACTCGTTTCGAAAGGGAAGCCGGTAGGAATCGAGTTGTATGGAGCCTTCGCCACTGCTGGGCAATACCAATATCCTAAGGTTATACCGGTTGTGAGACTTTCGGACTTCTGACTACCGTACTCGTAATGACTGTCATACCGTATTCGTAAGACACCCGGGACTGATTGTTTAATGGTATGTCTAAACCAGAGCGCTTTCATGTTCATCTTGCGTCTTCGTCCGAAGCATTCGTGAAGCGCCATAGCGCATGCCTTAATACTAGTTCGACAAAAGCGCATGGCCCTAGCGCACGCTAATCCGTCTATTGTATGTCGACTGACGACTGACCGAGGCGCACCGGTGTACACGATAATGTATGTGTCTAATGGGGCTTCTAAACGGGCAACTTTTTTCTGCAATATGTGGCTGCAACACAGTGGCCGGCAATATTGCAAGCAATACCAGCCAGACTGTGCAATATTGCAGTAATATATGTCCCGGACATATAGCCAAACATGTTTAGTATGGTCACAGATGGCCGACATTGTTTTCATAGGTTGCCGGACGATCGCTGAGCTATCGAAATTACTGCAATATTGCCCAGCTAGTTCTATTGTTGTTTCAGTCGCTCTCTATTGTTATGGCATAGTTTATCCTTTTCTACACGACATGAAGTTTGCTGAGAGTGACGCCATGATTAATTGCTATATTCTGTGATTTGTTGTGATGTTAGTTGTCACGTTGTTTTGAAGTTATATTATTAAATTACAAAAATGACTAATACGTGGACTAACGAGACGATTATTGATTTCATAAATGAAGTACATTTACACCCTGAGTTATGGGATGTGAAAACCGGTATATGTAGTTTGTGTAGCCCGTTTAGGAGTCTGCATCACGGGCCATACTATTGCAGATAATATTGCAACACATCGCCCAGCGATAGATTGCTCAGCCATTAATTGCAATAAAATATTTTTGTGATGGCCGGACATTAGTTGCCAATATTGCAGCCACAAATTGCAGTAAAACATGGCCCGTTTAGACGCACCTTTATGGCAATCAATATTGCATGCGCTTGACGCAAGAGGAATTGAAAGTTGAAAACGCAAGATGAACATGAAAACGCACGGGTGTAGACATACTCGTACCATAACGTGTTCTCCGAGCCACGGAGTGGTTTCGATGTGCATCGAACCCACGCATGCAAGACGCTGTATGTACTTTGCTGGACCTAAAAGACAAAATTCTAATTTGAAGCTAGAAATTCGATGGTAGACAAAATAAACAGGGCTGGTAACCTTGACGACAGGCAGGGCTTCGCTAACCGGATATCCGGTTACCGAGGGGCGTGGCTTAAACAAGGAGATGGGGATGGGGGAGACGGGACCAATAGTGTTTCTCCGAATAATTCAATTTGGGAGAGACGAGTGAAATAGGTATTTAAGGATCAATTCAATGTTAAGTTTAACCGACTTCGAAAAAAGGAGTTTAATATCGTATCATAAAATATTTTTTTATGTACAGTGATTACCCAGAGATATGTGAACTGATTTGAGTAATTCTTTTTTTAGTTGGTGCGGAATACTTTCGAGTTCGCCCAATACAACATGAATTTCATTAAGTTTGGTTGAGTAGCTTTTTTATATAATATTAATAGCAGTTTAAGATGGATGGATTGTGTGAAGAATGATATGAAAGAGAAGGGTGTCAGTGATATCATGACGGGTGACAGGACGGAATGGAAGAAGAAAACGTGTTGCGCCGACACCAAGTAACATGGGATAAGGACAGGAAGATGATGATGATGGGGATTTGCTGGGGAGTTTGTTGCGCCGTTTCTTCTTCACAGCAAAAAACACTAGGAAGCGGTGAAGGGAGGGCGCTTTTTGGGGCTGTCTTTGATGTATATAATTCTGACGTTCAAAAAGAACTAAGTAATTCTAGTCTATTTTGAATAAATGAGTTTTGAAGTTTGATGATTAATAGCAGTTTAACAGTAAATTACCTAGACGTTCTAGTTGTAGTAGTGGTGGTCCACGAATTTGTACACTATTGTAATTGTATTTTGAAGCACTAAAAAGTATTAAACAAAAAGGTTAAAATAAGTACCTAAAACAGGAACAAAAAATGTAAAAAAAAATAAACCAGTAAAACAATTAGTAACCATATTATAAAATCAAGTTGTAAAAGTCGGTGTTATCCACACTAATACAAATTGAAGGCACCGAATTTTGATACTGTTAATTTTGTAATAATTATTTAATTTTTTTCAGTTTTACTTTTTTTTAGTTTTTATTTTATTTACGAAAAGGAGTACACTCACCAATTTCATGCAGAACACGCGATACAATGCGTATAGTAGTTGGTGAATTATCCTGTTTCTGCTACATGAAATAAAGTCATCAAATTGTAAATCCATAATTAAGTAATTGACTGTAACTCGTTTATGTGAGAAATTGTTATTTTTGTTTATTCGTATATACCTACATACAATACATAAACAGTAGCCCCCGTCATCGGGAACAGGGCCCAAGATGCCAGCGGTCAGGACTCCAGGGAAAGGAACCTCCTCATTGTGCGTGCCATGTCATGGAGCACCGCTTTCTGTATCAAGCCTTTGATCCAGCCACACAACGAGAGCCTCATAAGCTGTTGATCGAGGCTTTTGGCTATTAGGCCATTCGCCGTAACGACTATCGGAACAATAACTGCTGAGTCCACATCCTATATGCCGACAACCTTGTGTACTAAATCAAGATATGTTATGTATTTATCTTTGAGAAACAAATAAAATATCTTTGAGAAAATGTAATTATTAAGAGCTGTGGATTTTGTGAATAAATAAATAAAATCCACTTTACCTGGTCTTCATCCCAGAAAGCAATTGATTATTTGTTATAGCATTTCATGGTGTAGGATATGCAGAGCCGGATTTGAAGGTTTGGAGGCCCTGAGGCAACAAAGAAAGGTTACGTATCATAATACCTACGTTTATTCTATTTTCAACTTAACTACGGTTGATTCACATATGTTCATATCGCATAATGGTCGACTCAACTACAGTTTAACTTACCTAATCTTGATTAAACTAAAATTACTTGCACTAACGAACGATTAATCTAATGATCTTTTAAGATATTGGATATTTCAACTATGTATGAAATACCTAATGGACGACTCGCCTACAGTTTATTAATACTGAGCGCTTTTAACTTTTAACAAACACCTTTACTTTTCTTTAATAATTCCTGTTTTAAGTTCAACTTAATGACCTAATTATATGTAAATAAACTATGATTCAAAGATTTTTGTGTTTTCTTAACTTTCTTTTTAACGGATAATTAGACAATGGTGAAAACATTTCTGCGAGCAACTTGGAAATAGCGCTCGCCGGCCGCTGCCGCGGCACCGCTCGCTTCGCTCGCTCGGCTCGCGCGCGGTTGGTCACAGTTCTAACCTAACCTAACCTATTTCACTCAGTTCAAAATGATGAATCATACAATCTGCCTGCGACTAGATAATTAGACAATGGTAAAAACATTTCTGCGGCAGATTGTATGATTCGTCATTTTGAACTGGGTGAAATAGGTTAGGTTAGGTTAGAACTGTGACAAACCGCGCGCGAGCCGAGCGAGCGAAGCGAGCGGTGCCGCGGCAGCGGCCGGCGAGCGCTACTTCCAAGTTGCTCGCAGAAATGTTGTCACATATACAAAATCACCAGTAAGACAAACACAAGACCACAGATAAATCAACAGTAGGTGAATCGTCCGTTAGTTTAATCAACGTTAGGTGAATTAATTGTAGTCGAATAAAACGTAGATGAATTCTCCATTATGGATTTCGTCCATTAGTTATTACGAAAATAGGTGAAACGATCATTAGGTGTTTTAAACGGTAGGTCTTTTGACCGTAGTTAAGTTGAAAATAGTTAGAATAAACGTAGGTATTATGATACGTAACCCAAAGAAATGGAGGCCCTAATATTTTTTTGAAAAAAATAGTAACTAAATTTTTCAATAATTTATTGCAAGCCTTAAAATGCTCTTAGTGAACATTATTAAGTTATCGTAAAATACAAGAAATACTCAAAAGAGATTGATTTTATTGGGTGAATAGAACTTTGCGAGCTTTTTTCTCTTTGTCAGAAAGGGTGTCATTTTTAGAGTTCCGTACCCAAAGGGTAAAACGGGACCCTATTACTAAGACTCCACTGTCCGTCTGTCACCAGGCTGTATCTCATGAACCGTGATAGTTAGACAGTTGAAAATTTGTCGTGTGTGTTATAATAGTAAAAAAGTTGAAAATTTCACAGATGATGTATTTCTGTTGCCGCTATAACAACAAATATTTAAGGGGGAATAAAATAAGTATTTAAGGGGGCTCCCATACAACAAACGTGATTTTTTTGCCGTTTTTATATATATTCCTTCGTGCGCGAGTCCGACTCGCACTTGGCCGGTTTTTTTTCTTATCTAACAAAATTCAAAAACTCTTGTTGTGGTGGCTCCTGTCTTGTGGAGGCCTTACGTCAGGTCATAGCATAGCATAATCAGCTCAATAATGTCCCACTGCTGATAATCAAATTCCGATCCCAACATGAATTCGAAAAGTCAGCGATGCGGCTTCGAGCCGAGAAATCATCAACATAATTATATGATGTATACAGAGCGTCCCACGACTTTGAAGTACTTTAAATAAATACTGTAGCTAGAAAAAAATACTGAATGAAGACTTCATTTTTATTAACCGACTTCAAAAAGAGAAAGCAGAAAGTAGTACATAAAGTCAGTTGTTATAAGCAAGACATAGTCAGAAAAAATGTTATTCATTATTCTGAACAAAATTTTAAATTAATTAAATGTTAAATTTCATGATCTTCCTTTTATTTTAGACTAGCGACCCGCCCCGGATTCGCACGGGTGCAATGAATTATATTTACATATAAACCTTCCCGTTGAATCACTCTATCTATTAAAAAAAACCGCATCGAAATCCGTTGCGTAGTTTTAAAGATCTAAGAATACATAGGGACAGACAGCGGGAAGCGACTTTGTTTTATACTATGTAGTGATGCCATGTTATTTAGAAGAAATAAATGTGTATGATCGAGCCTTTCGATCAGTACTATAAAATTACAGGTTTTTTTTTTCACATTTAGCGGGTTCGATTCCCGGTTCAGACAGGTGATTATTTAAAATTCTTTGAATACAGTTCGTATTGTTTAAAAAAAAATTAAGTCTTAGTTCAGTAAATTTTTCTATCTACAGTATTTAAGGTACTTTGTCTCAATGTGGCAAAGTCGTGGGACGCCCTGTATAAACTAGAGGTCACCCGTAACTTCGCCCGCGTGAATTTCGTTTATTTCGTAGATATTTCGCGGTTTTCGGCATAAAAGTAGCCTATATCCTTCTTCGGGTTCCATACTATCTCTGTACTAAGTTTCATCAAAATCGGTTCAGCGGTTTAGGCGTGAAAGCGTAACAGACAGACAGACAAAGATACTTTCGCATTTTGATAACTAACTAGCTTTTGCCCGCGGATTCGCTCGCGTTAATTAAGCTCAAACAAACCCTTAATACGCTACTAAAGTTTCTATAATAATATAATTCAATCATGATTCGAAAAACACGTGGCGCCATCTATGAACGTTATAATTGTTTTCCTCGGGAATAGTACTTTTTTTCGCGGTGAAAAGTACCCTATGTCCGTTTTTGTACATCTGACAACGTATATGCAAAATTTCAGGATGATCGGTTCAGTGGTTTATGCGTGAAAAAGTAACAAACAAACAAACTTACTTTCGCATTTATAATATTATGGAAGGAAGGATAGGGATTATAAAAACAGAAATAAAAAATTATACATTACACACCACCAAATAACAGCCGGAAAAACCAAACTAATCCTATAGAACACGCCATAATTATCATTACTCAACCCTCCGCTGAATCTCATTACCGGCACCGTTCGTATCGCAAATTACTGTAACCGATACCCGGCCATTAGAGGGTTGGTCCCATTCAATTTGAACCCTAGTCTTGCCATGACAACCATTTTGTTTTATTGATGAAATGAAAAATGAAAGGTGATGGTAGATAGTATTAAATTGGATGGAAAGATGAATGTCTAGGGATTATAATAATTCGGTTTTCGATGATGTGGTAATGGTGTTGAGTGGTTGCTTAGAAACGGTAGCTGGCTGCGTGTTAAATACGATGTGAGAATGACTTTTAAGGGTTCCATTGCTCTTAAGAAAAAAGGGATCTTTGTTAGGCGATTAACACACGGCACCGCGCACCGCCGCGGTAGGCGGTGAAGCGGATCTCAAGTCGCATTGGTCTCTAAGGCTTAAAACGCACTAGCAGCCAGACGCATGCGGCGTGCCGCTTGCGGCTGGCCGCAATATATACGGTCTGCCGTAATGGCACGCCGTATTCCGGCTAACCGTATCGTCTCCGTTCTATTGCGGTCCGCCGCAAACTACGTGCTTCTAGAAATATTGCACAAGATTGACGTCGAAGAACTAGCTGCAGTTGTTTATTTATATTATCGTAGTAAATGTCTTCGAAAAAGTGCGAAGGAATCGAATTTAAACACTACCAAGTCCCCGGCTGTACAGTGTCTAGCGACTTGCGGACTTGCGGCTACCCGCGCCGAGTGCGTGGAGAGGATGCGGGCGCGCCGTATCATTCAACCGTCGCGGCTCGCCGCAGCCCCAGAACAACCGGAGCGGTTGACGGCTGGCCGCAAGTCAGTGCGTTGAGATCATGCGGTTTCATACAAAAATCGATATGCGGCAAGCCGCAAGCGGCACGCCGCATACGGCTGGCCGCTAGTGCGTTTTAAGTCTAAGAAATCCGTTGGTGCCTAAAGTGTGCCTCGCGGCCCAAAACTGTGCCTCGAATTACTAAAGTATGTCTCGTGGCACGTATACAAAGTGTGGCCTTTTAGAGGCCCGTGTGAGCTCAGCCATCGTGTGTAGTGTTTTTAACATAAAATTCTCTTTGAAACAAAGCCAAAATTTAGTTTGTTTGCAGTCTATTGTTTTCATAGAAGAATGAAAGAAAAACTAGTTTTAAAAGTTTTGCGTACATTTTATTATTTTTAATTCTGTATACCTACATCATGACTGGTAATTCATGAAAACCATGAACTCTGAATTCGTGAATAAAGAACTACTGTTCTATACAAAATAATCAATGTTGCTTAACAAAATTTATGGAACAGCTGATTTTGTTTTCACGGTTTGTCCCATGGTAAACGTTGTACAGAACGATGAGCAGAGTTTGTGGTTTTCTTATGTTTTCGTTTACGAAAACAGTCTAAACGTTTGGTTTTGTTTTTGTTGTCAAACAATTTGATAGTTTTTGTAAATGAAAACTGTCTGAATAAACGATTCAGTTGCAACTGATAAAAGTTTCTGTTAATAGAATCGGGCTCCAGTCATGCTTTAGAAATTCTTGAGTCGCAAAAACGCATCTGCAAAATAATGTAATCATTGATCGCACATGTGCTTATCAATTAATTATTACTAGCTTTCGCCCGCAGCTTCGCTTGCGTGAAATTTTGAACCCGTTAAGTGACGATTTTCCATACAAACTTTCATCCCCTATTTAACTCCCTTAGGGGTTGAATTTCGAAAAATCCTTTCTTAGTGGATGCTTACGTTACAAAAGGAACCTACTGTCAAAATTTCAACTTTCTAACCCCAGCGGTTTAGGCTGTGCGTTGATAGATCAGTCAGTCAGTCAGCTTCTCCTTTTATATGTATATTTCCATACAAACTTTCATCCCCTATTTAACTCCTTTAGGGGTTGAATTTCGAAAAATCCCTTCTTAGTGGATGCTTACGTTACAAAAGGAACCTACTGTCAAAATTTCAACTTTCTAACCCCAGCGGTTTAGGCTGTGCGTTGATAGATCAGTCAGTCAGTCAGTCAGCTTCTCCTTTTATATGTATAGATATCGTCATATGGTCACATCTACGGCAAGCTAACTTACGAATGCAAAAGATGCATCTTACAGGGGAGAGATTAGAAGCATAGAAAAAATGTGTAATTAGGATTTTAGCACTGTGGTTTTCTAAATGTTATCTTTTTAAGACACAGTCAACAGAGGTTCAATATTTTACAAGGATCAGAAATAAACGCACATTCGTAACTTTATCTACTCATAAGATTCGTAAATCATAGTTTAATACTCATATAAATAAATAAAAAATGAGTAATTATCTACCTTCATACATTGTGCAAGCTTCATTGTTATTCCGAATTTATAAAAAAACAAAAAGAAAATAAGATGAACATATGTATTTGCTATGATACTATAAATGAATAATGAAATGATAATAAATTATAATTAAATGTATTTTAAAATGCTTAATTTCCTTGAAAGAAAATTAAATTAGATAGAAATATTTATTTAGACATAAATAACTTGTAAAGTTTTCTCTCTCCTACTAGAGTGCGCGCAAGATAAGTCTGCGCGCGGCCGAAATCGGAACTAATCATGGTCCACCAAAGTGTGTGCCGTTTTATCAATTTTGATAGTAGAACTACCTGATTGTAGGAATATTTAACGGGAAAATTATGTTAAGCGATAAAAAAGTTAAGCTTAGAAGTGGTAATTTGAACTTTTGCGATCACGGCAACGTTTAGCACGCCCTCAGTCGCGCGCAGAGTTATCTTGCGCGCACTCTATTTGTGTGTGTGTCTACCTGTGCTCGACAGGGTCCATAATGATCTTATATGAACCCTGCCGTTAAACTTAGGCGGTAATTTAAGTTACCACCTAAGTTAACATTGCAGAATGCAATAAATATATTGAGTAAGTTTGCCGTAGAGCTGACGATATTTCGATGACAATTAGATATTATGTCGCTGCATATTTTTATAAACCAACTTCTTACTCAAGCATATTTAATTTAGTTCAATATCGCATATGTTTTACAATAATTGTAAAATACTACACCTACTACCTGTTTGATGTAGGAAAGTAGAATTGTAGAATCAGAATTGTCTAACGGTATATCGTTAGGGTTGGAAGTACCCATTTTATTGGGATAAACAAGACAGAATGGTTTTAAAATAACAAAGATTTTTACACAATGATCACACAAAAATACACAAATCAAAGTAATGAAAAGATAAAGTTAGAAAAGGGAACGAACAGACTTATATGGGCACTGTTCCTATAGTGGTAGAGACACCCAATTACAAACTGTACCGCTTATTCGCTTAGACACAGCTTTAAAAAATATACAGGAGCTCTGTACCAGTAATCGAGAGTTTTGTCAGGAGCTATGCTCTGTAATGAGTCGAATCCGAAGATCGACCCTTATTCCATCTTTGTTATTTTTTAGATAAAAATTCAAAAACACGAGCATGTGAACTTTTTTTGTTGCTTCATCAAAAACAGAAAATTGGCAAAGTTAACAAAATAATTGTTGTCGTTCCAACCCGTCAACAGCCCGGGGGTGGTCACAAACATCCATATCAGGCTATTTGCGCATGCGCACATGTGCAAGGACATCCGGTGCGCCTAAACCAATACTTTGTGTTCTAAATAAATAAAACGTTTGCATGGAATCTTTGCCAATTTTTTTTTTGTCTTTCGTCAGCATTCTTGTATTTTTCTATACATACAGTATATTAACTAACGAAAGGCGTTCCAGTTAACCAGAAATGATATAGCGTCCGTAAAAACTAAAAAAAATATTCCCAACAAAAACAAAAATAAAGTAAAAAAAACAAAAAATCGTAAAAAAAATGATACGTAAAAGCAACGCGGCTTCAGGTTTTGCGTTATTTCAATAACAAGTGCGGGTTTTTTTATTTTTGATTAACTTTTTTTATTTTAGTTTTTTTTAATTCGATTTTTACTTTTATTTAAAGTTTTTTTATTAAATAGATACGTTTTAGTGCCATAATTACACGGTTTAAGACTACAAATTTAAATGACACGGTTGCGTAATCTTTCTAGTAACTAGGTAGTTTTCTTTGTGAATAGGTATTAATGTACAATTATCATCACGGCTCCTTACAAATTCACACAATCTTCTTTGTTATTGGCTATCGTTTCTGTGAGGATGGAAGAGGAAAACTTTTGCTGAAGGGAACAAACCAAAACAATTTCGATAAAATTTATATGGGACCACCTCTGAAGTATGGCCTACCAAACAAAAAAAGAATCATCAAAATCCATTCACAACTTTCTTCCGTTCAGCCTCCTTCTTTTTGAAGTCGGTTAAAAATAAATATAAATTACATAAAAATATCAAATACAAAACATTATAAAAATCTGAATGCAATTATGACGAACACTAAATTAGATGATATCTACTTGAACAACACTACTACTTGAAGTCGCTGCACTCCTAGAATGCAGCGACTTCAAGTAGGTAGTATTCCTAAACTTTGCTTGGATTTTCATTCCTGCCTTTCCCTTCCAGGTCCTCCAGCAAGCCGGTAACATCGAGCGTCTCGGGCGCTTCCTCTGGTCTCTGCCAGCGTGCGAGCGCCTGCACGCTCACGAGTCCGTCCTCAAGGCAAAGGCCATGGTGGCCTTCCACAGAGGGAACTTTAAGGAGCTGTACCGGCTGTTAGAGTCACACACATTTAGTCCTCACAACCATCCTAAGTTGCAGAACTTGTGGCTTAAAGGTGAGGGAAGAGTACTTAGAGGGTATTTCACCAACATATCAATAATGTAGTCCGTAATTCACCAAATAAGCTAAATGTGACGTATAATATGACATTTATGTGTTTAATAATCTTGTCATTGTCACCTTTATACATTTTATAATATCATATCAATTATATTTTTAAAAAACATTTCAAAATATAAAAATAGAGGTCCATCGGCATCGGGAACAGGGTCCAAGCTACCGGTGGTTAGGGCTCTAGAGACAGGAACCTCCTCACAATACGCCGTGTCCAGAAGGACTGCTTTCTGTATCAGGCCCTTGATCCAGCCACTTAACGAGAGCCTCATGAGGTGTTGGTCGAGGCTCTTGGTCATTAGGCCATTGGCCGTTACGACTATCGGCACAATGGTTGCCGTCCACATGTTGACAACCTCGTATAATAAGTCAAGATATTTGATTTGTTTATGTTTCTCAGCTTTCACGAGGTTCTCATCATGCGGGATGGTAACATCAACAATCATTGTGCGGCGTTCTGATCGATCTATCACCACTATATCAGGTTTATTGGCGACAATAGTTCTGTCAGTGATGATAGATCGATCAATATCAATACAATATTCGTTCAATTAATATTATTTAACGATATCAATACAACGTGATATGACTATTTTCGAGAACTGGGTCGGGCACACTTGTAGTACGGTACCTCCGATTCCACAAGGTTTATATTTCAGAGCATTTTTTTTTTCTGCCGTTCCTCCCTGCGGTCATTAGTACTGAGTTTATTTTTCATCATCACTATTGATATGTTGGTGAAATGCAAATGTCAGCTATTGAAAATTTTAGAGACCGAATTCGCTTAATGAACAGTTAATGATAGGTTGGTGAAATACCCCCTGTAGGTAGTCTGTCGCATTCTAGCGGTCATCATCCGCCCGACTATCCAGCGGTGGATGTACACTGTCTAAGTTGGAGTTATCAAAACAGGCAAAAAAAAAGTGAAAAACCGGCCAAGTGCGAGTCGGACTCGCGCACGAAGGGTTCCGTACCATTATCTATAAAAATGGCAACAAAATCATATCTATTGCATGGGAGCCCCACTTAAATATATTTTATTTTAATTTAATTATTTATTTTTAAAGTGAATACATAACAGCTAAATATTCTGTCAATATTTCAAGCGTCTACTTGTTGCCGTTATCAATATCGAGCAAAAACTAGCAAAAAAAACACGTTTTGTATGGGAGCCCCCTTAAATATTTATTTTATTCTGTTTTTTAGTATTTGTTGTTATAGCGGCAAAAAAAATGCATCATTTGTGAAAATTTCAACTGTTTAACTATCAAGGTTCATGAGATACAGCCTGGTGAAAGACGGACAGACAGACGGACAGCGGAGCCTTAGTAATAGGGTCCCGTTTTACCCTTTAGGTACGGAACCCTATAAAAAACCGTTTTTTTTGCCTTTTTTTGGTTTCTTTTACCCTGCCTAGCCTGGAATATTAACCCTTCGTCCTAGCTAGTTGGGCACCGCAGTGCATAACATAGCGTCGAGCATAGCGTCGCGAAAATAACAAACCATATGCTTTCTATAGGTACTAGTGGCCTATGTGAGCAGTACATCTAACAGAGCGGCGAGTATAGTTTATTTTAGCGGTTTGCCTGTGGCAGAAATTTGAATTTAGCCTTACTCATCAAATACTATAAGAACTGTATTACAACGCAGTTGCTAGGACAGGTAGACTGCGTCTTAACGACGCGCCGCACTGCACTGCAATGCAATGCAACGCTCTGCCCACCTTTTTTTTTGCTGCTTGGGAATCCTCAGGATGTCTTCCGCCCTGGGGTGGGCGGAGGGGTCTGTCAGACTCTTACTGACTAAAACCACCCCGGTGTTCCACCTCACACCTGCGCGTCGCGGGAACTTACGATACTTCCGCAACCCCCGGCTGGTGCCGCCTCGCCACCGCGGGCCTCCTCGGGTTAGCGGGGGGAGTGAGGTTGACACTCTGCCCACCTAAGATAAGTTGAATGGTTAGCCCGCCGACGGCTCCGCTTTACCGTCGACAGTGCCCCATTATTTTCTAGAACTTTGAAAATTATGTTGATGCTTCTTAGCATCTCATATTGTGTTTCAATCAACGAAAATTTTAGATTATACCACGGGGAACGGGTTATTGAAACGTAACGATTAATACCACCTTCCTACACCTGTCACCTGCCTGCATTTTGCCCCGCTATGTTGGATTCGGCTCACAGTGTAAGCAAATGTGGCCCAGTATCACTATTTTATACGGAGTGACTTATTATTTGACCACCACAACCAATAAACCACTATTGTGTGTAGCTATCAATTCAATACTACTACAAAACTTGTTCTAATTATTTACAAAAAGTTATTACGGTGGTACACAGTGTTGCCAGATCCGTTTTTCCAAATACGAGACTTTAATGAAAAATAAGGCACTTGTCCCACCGCCGACGATGAGCGAGAGCGAGTAGAGCTAGAAACTAGAAACGAGTTGGCGAGCAGCGAGAAGCGAGTGTGCATTTCCGATAGTTTTGTCGCTGGGTTATAAGCGAGTGTGCGAGTGCGACGGGCGATTTCTCGCACCACTCGCAAATTACCGCTGGCTGGTCTCTCGGCGTGAGGTCTGGCGGCCAAGCGAGCATCGCTGAGCAAATATCGCTGAGCGAGTATATCTTTGATAGCTCTTGTCGTTCAGCGACAAACTAAGTGGAGCGAGTCCTCGCCGGCAGTGTGAACAGTCAGCGATTAACTCTTAATTTGCATCTATTTTGTTTACACTGAATGTATATCTATTTGTACGTTTCTTGAGCGAGAAAATAGTCGATAGTTAGTCGCTTCCTCGCCGGCGGTGTGACAACTGCCGAAAGCGGGATTTGGACGAAAAAAATTGGGACGTAGAAACAGCGCGTCGGTTTCGCCCATCATTCTCCACTCGGTCATCTCGTACGTTCCTTCTAGATAAACTTTCCAGACATTCGTTTTCATTTACCGAGCCCATACTTTGATGAAATAGCGGGGATTTTTCGCGTCCAGCTCAGGGTGCTAACGGTACGCGTAACCTACAGGCTAATTCACATAATAATATGTATGTTTGTTGTCCAGCACACTATATGGAGGCGGAGAGGCTACGCGGCAGGCCACTCGGCGCCGTCGGCAAATACCGCGTGCGACGCAAGTTCCCGCTACCTAGGACCATATGGGATGGAGAGGAGACGTCATATTGTTTTAAAGTATGTATTATCGTGTTTAAATAAATGTTCAGAAAAAAAAGGAGTTAAGTAGATGGTTCGAGCTTCAAATTCTAATCTCAAAAATAACAAATCTAACACTAAAATCTGTTTAAAAAAAAAGTATACTACTTTGAATTATTTTTATTTATTTTTCTGAAGTCATAAACTGCTATCATTTGTGCCCAGATTGGCTTTGATTTTTGGGACATTCTGTGTGCAGGTATTCCATGTATATATAACAATAGACAAAAGTAGCCCACCATCATCTGCCTAGCCTTTTCCCAACTATGTTGGGGTCGGCTTCCAGTCGAACCGGATGCAGCTGAATATCAGTATTTTACATGGAGCGACTGCCTATCAGACCTCCACAACCCAGTAACTGGGTAATACGATACTCTTGGTAAGACTGGTTGTCAGACTTTCTGGCTTCTGACCAACAGTAACGACTGTCAAAGATCTACAAATGACAGCCGGGACCAACGGCTTTACGTGCTTTCCGAGGCACGGAGGAAACTCGCTATGGTAAATGGTCACCCATCCACAGACCAACCTCGGCAAGCGTGGCTTAACCCGGAAGATGGGTCTATGCGGCTGTAATTATTTAGCCACGGGCTCCTCCGAGCACCAAGGCACTGATATCTTTTGAACCATTTCTTCAAGTATAGATTCAGCTCATCTTGATTGACCGATAAGGTTCATAAAAGCATAATTACTGAGTTGAATCCCCGCTGCAAGGAAACATGTTGCTTATTTCTATACATTCCCATGCTGAAATGGATCTTATTTGTATATTAATGTTATATTAAATAGACTAAAAGTTAAAGACGATTTTAGTCCATACTGTGAAAAATAATAAGGAGGAGCTCGTGGCTAAATAATTACAGCCGCATAGACCGATCTTCCGGGTTAAGCCACGCTTGCCGAGGTTGGTCTGTGGATGGGTGACCATTTACCATAGCTAGTTTCCTCCGTGCCTCGGAAAGCACGTAAAGCCGTTGGTCCCGGCTGTCATTTGTAGATCTTTGACAGTCGTTACTGTTGGTCAGAAGCCAGAAAGTCTGACAACCAGTCTTACCAAGAGTATCGTATTACCCAGTTACTGGGTTGTGGAGGTCTGATAGGCAGTCGCTCCATGTAAAATACTGATATTCAGCTGCATCTGGTTCGACTGGAAGCCGACCCCAACATAGTTGGGAAAAGGCTAGGCAGATTGACTGTGAAAAATAATAACAAAAGCCAGACATTGCGTCGTTGACGGTCGAAAGTTATGGCAAGTTGAAAGTTATCTTAGAATTTTCCCGGTTTAATATACAGGGTGGAAACGAATTCGTGTAATTCCTTAAAACCACATGATCTATTATTGGTATAGATTAACATTGTACGGGACTTGCTTATCTAACGTGCTCTACGAGGCAGGGAGGGGTCTCGATTTGTAACGAATGGTCACCCATCTACGGACTGACCGCGGCAAGCGTAACTCACCTTGCAAATCATTTGATCCGCACGGTTGTTAATTTACCACGATAAATCCCAAAAGGAGAATGACCAAAAGTGGTACCAAAAAGTCTCATGCATCAAGATCAAAATATTATAGTAATTATTTTCATAATTTTTTACGACATTACGCGTCGGGGATATGATTTTTGAACAGGGAGTTTAATTTAAACTAAAAAAGTGTTGATATTGTTTTATTCTTCCCTTTACATGACGTTCCGTTTCACATGATTTTATGATTACCCTTAACTTTGAACTAAGTAAAAAAAAATTTTTTTTGCTGATTCTACATTAATTAAAAACAACTAGAATAGATTAGAATTTTTATTTATTAAACGATTATCATATTTTTATCTATGGTAAATTGGCCATTCACAGCCGGTCATAGAGATGTAGAATGCACTGTTTTTCAGAACAATAATAAATCGTGTATGACATGTCCACATTGTCCACATTGTCAGATTAATTAGATTATTTCAAAAATCTCCGAAACTCGCGTTTTGTTTACAAAAAGAACTTTTGTAGGAGATAATATGTTAAGTGTAGTCTATAAAAAACAAAGTTTGACTTTGATGCAGCATGGTACGGGACTCCATACATCCATGAGCATTGTCCTTTAAAAAGTGTTTTCTCCATAATTAAAAGTTATTATTTTTACACAGGAAAAATCCCGGTCCGTACTTCGAGACTGGTACCTTCACAATCCCTACCCATCACCCAGAGAGAAGAGGGAGCTAGCAGAGACCACGGGTCTCACCACAGTACAAGTACGTTATTATTTATAGCTATTATTTCTTTTGTCCTTATCTAGGTGTATCAGTCTACCTGTGTGGAAACGGGATAGAATATAAAACTTATCCTCACAGCACGCTGGTAATAGACGCGTGTTGTAAAATTATACAAAATTTATAATAAAATATAATAGGAGAAGCATTAAAGGAGATCATTCATTGTTGGCCAAAAAACCAAAGTTAACGAAAAAAAACGTGTCACCACTGTTGGGGAAGTCAGTCGGAGTATTTTTTACTATGGCACTAAGTTTCTACAACCATTCCTTCAGCTGAATTTTTGGGTTGAAAAATCTGGTTTTCCGTACGTTTTATTTGACAAAAATCTTTTTATCTGCTGGCGAAAAAGTAATGAGCTTGTTGCGATGATGAGCTGATGACTGCCCGTCCGATCGAACGGCTATTAATGCCAGTGTCCCCCAGTCAGGGGTCAGTGCTCTCTGCGACGCTTTTCCTGCTGCATATCAACGACCTGCTAAAGCCCGGAACCTTTGGGTATGCAGACGACAGCACTGTTGTAGAGAGCTACGTATCAAATACACGGACCAGTGGACCACAAATCCAGTCTCTGAGAGAAGCCATAGTCGAGTGCTTGAATTTGTCCCTTAAGACAGTCTCCGATTGGGGCGATACCAACCTGGTCAAGTTCAATGCAGCTAAGACCCAAGCTTGTCTGTTCTCTGCTAAAAGGAGGCCATTCCAGCTGGCTCCTACTTTTCGAGATGTGTGGGCATTAAACTCTGCAGGTAAATAGAGTAGTTGACTACTCTAGAAGGAATAAAAAGACAAGATTGACAAAGAAAAAGATCCAAAATTAGAGGAGATACGGGCGTCGTACAGTGACGTAAAGGTACTAATAGGGTATGACGTCATAACCTCGTAGTGCTGTCTCTGTCTAGTGAACAATTTTAAATCGCTTATAACTTTGGCATATAATAAAATATTTAATTCATTTTTTCACTGTTGTTTATATTTTTTGCGAAAGTATCGAGATATCTAATAAAAAAAAAACGAAGTACCCTGTGTATGGAGAGAGCTACTTAGCTAAATTTCCTTTATTCATTTTTAAACATATTTAATGACATTTTTAAATATTTCTCGCATAAAAAAATAAAAAAAAAAACATAAAAAAATATATAAAATAGTAGCCCACCGGCATCGGGAACAGGGTCCAAGCTACCGGCGGTCAGGGCCTCAGAGAGAGGAACCTCCTCACAATACGCGCCGTGTCGAGAAGTACCGCTTTCTGTATCAGGCCCTTGATCCAACCGCCCAACGAGAGCCTCTTAAGGTGTTGGTCGAGGCTCTTGGTTATTCAGTCATTCGCCTCAAAATGTAGGGAACAGCTTTCGCGATTTCAGACTTGGTCCCATAGTAAAAGTTGTTCATAATGATGAGTGCAGTAACCCCTTAAGAGGTTGTACACTTATTTATGTTAACGACAACCTCGTGTGCCAAGTCTTGATATTTAATTTCTTTACCTTTCTCATTAGCTAAATTATTATGAACGCAAATTAAAGTAGGTATAAATAAAAACATATCATAACTATAGCACATCGTAACTCAATACTTTTAGTTTGAGGAAGCGGTGTCAAGTTGCTGACAACCGCAACTGACCGTCGACGTCGCGTAGGTGCATGCACTGAGCGACAAACTTGAGTTTTTTGTATATTATTATAAACATCGATAGCCTAGCGGTTGAATGATTGCCTTCCATGTAGGAGGGTCCGAGTTCGAACCGGGCCCGCACCTCTAACTTTTTAACCGACTTCAAAAAGGAGGATGTTCTGAAATCGGTTGTTTTTTTTATGTTTTTCCCTCAGAACTCCGTCATTTGTGAACCGATTTGAAAAAATCTTTTTTGTTTGAGAGGGTGTACTTCTCGTTTGGTCCCATATAAATTTTATCGAAATTGATTCAGCGTTTATTGAAAACATCAACAAAAACAAAAAAAAAATACACAAATCGTATATAGACGACGTTCTAGTTGTAGTAGTGGTCTGAGAATTTGTACACTATTGTAATTGTAATTTGTGACCCTAAAAAGTATTAAATAAAAAACCTTCAAAAAAAGTAAAAACAGACTTCAAAAAAAAACTTTTATCATGATAAGTCGGTTTTTACTTTTTTAAACTTTTTTTGCTAAATTCATGTGCGGATCATAATTTGATTATTACTTGTGTTAACGGTGAAGGAAAACATCGTGAGGAAACCTGCACACCTGAGAAGGCTCTAAACAGTTCTCGATGATGTGTGTAGTCCACTATGACGAGGCCAGCGTGGTGGACTAAGGCCTAAATCCTTCTCATTCTGAGAAGAGGCCCATGCCCAACAGTGGGACTGGGCTGTAATGGGCTGATTATTTATTTAATACTTCAATGCACTATGGTGGTACATAAGGCGGACTTAGTGCCATAAGAGCTCTTACACACCACGTTTTTTTCAGGCGCCGTCGACGCGCGTTTCGCTATCGCGCGTTGTCGGCGCTGCTAAACTTGAAATAGGCAGATTACTTGCGATTGCATCGCTGCAAACTCACGAGAAACGCGCTACAGACGCGCGTGAGCAACTCTCCTTGCAAAGTAAAAAGCGTGTAGCACGCGCGCGAAGGAGCGTGCATCGCGCTACAGACGCGCGTGAGCAACTCTCCTTGCAAAATAAAACGCGCTGTACGTATGTGTTTGCAGCTAAAGAGACGCGCTGTGCCAGCGCGTTTGTATCGATGTAACTCCGCGCTACGAGTGCGTCGACAGCTCGAGAAAAAGTCGTCGTCTGCATACTACAATTTTATGAACGTGTGAATAGGTAAATTGGTTGCGATAACATCGCGTTTGCAGCGCGTTATAGTTGCGTGCGACGCGTGTCGACAGCGCCTGAAAAAAACGTGGTGTGTTTTAGCCCTAAGGTATTCTCTACCAGTCAACCTTTGGCTCAAAGGGAACAGCATCGAAAAGAGGTACAAAAAATAAAAAGGATATTTGCGACATAGATTATGTTATGATGTTTTATGCTACATTTGCTATACATATTCTTGGTATATTTGCAGGTTTCAAATTGGTTTAAAAACAGGCGGCAACGAGACAGACAAGCTGAACACAAAGATAGGTGAGTTTTAAAACAATTTCATTATTTTTACTTTTTGATATTTCAGTTCAACATAAGCCTATAGAATTTCGCGAACACGAATATCGAACACATTGTTTGCACGTGCGTACCACTACCGAACAGTGTGTTCGGCGAACACCTTCATAGTAATTCGTGTTCGCGATGTTCGTGCGTACCCGTCTTAACGTAGGGATGGTTTTAATATAAAACAGCGGTTTATGTTCTCAATCAAACTCAAAACTCATTTCAAAATAGACTAGAATTACTTAGGTCTTATGGAACGACTATGTTACAATAGAGATAGCCCACGAAAAAGCCTTCTCTTCACCGCTACCTAGTGTTTATGCTGTGAAGAAGAAACGGCGCAACAAACTCCCCAACAACACAGATCTGTCTGTCAGGTGAATAAATTCTTCTTCTTCTCTCGTGTTAGCACGAGCTATAGGAAAATAGCTCATGCTGTGGTGAAAAGATTAACCAGTCAGCAAGGTTGGTAGCGGGGCTGACTGCCCAGGGTGCGCCGGACCTACTTAAGTATCGTCACTCGTGGAGGCTCTTTAAATAAATTAATTGAGTCTATACAAAGAAAAACATATTTTTTTTACAAAATTATGCTAATTAAGGAAAAGTAAAAAGAAGGATATAAAACCATGCTGTTTAAATTGTTGTTTATGATGTTTTAATGTTTTATATGTTTCTGTATGAATTTGCATCCATTCTGATTAAGCTTGCCAACCGTCCCGTGTGAGCCGGGACGTCCCGTTTCTAAAGTTTTAGAGGATGCGTCCCGCGAAAAACGTGTGCGGGACGCCAATTGTCCCGTTTTATCGTACCTACGGCTAAACCTACGGGCAGAAGTCGGAATTTAGTGAACGCACGTTTTGTTTAGCAAGAAGAGTGGTGATCGCGACCGCAAGTCTCGCGTCGAACAAACGAAAAAATAATTTCTAATTGTATTTTTCGCCTCCCTGTACTTTGACAGTTGGGTCCCGCTTTTTTTTTTGCCACGTCCCGGTAAATTCATACATAAAGGTTGGCAAGCCTACTTCTGAGCCCTCGTTTACCCTTAAAACAAGTTGTGACACAAGTTGTAAACTAATCTACAGGGTGTTAACGAATTCGTGTAATTCCTTCAAACCACATGATCTATTAATGGTATAGATTAGGGTTTTCGCGTTCCCGGCCTATTTGAGTTCCCGGGAATCGGGAATTTTTTCTCTTAATTCCCGGGAATTCCCGGGTACCCGGGAATTTTCATGTATTTTGTATAAGTAAATATAGTTTTTCTCGTCTATTTCAACATTAAACTTGTGTAAGTACCTTAAACATGATAAATTGATAAATTGTCTAACATACCAACCGACTTTTCTTATTAAAATAAAAAATCTTACACTTATATAAAATTTTTAACTAGGAACAGTTACAGTCATTTATTGTGTGAAGTCGCGAGTTTTTTTAATGAAAAAAAAAGTCTTCTTTTCATAATATGAAAAGAAGACTTTTTATAATATGGCAAAATATTACGGAATAACAGTAGGGTGAATGAATATAAAGGGTGTTACCAAATTCGTGTAATACCTTAAAACCACATGATCTACTACTCGTGTAGAATGACCAAGCACGGGATTCAGCTAGATTAAAAATAAAAAGTAAGTTTTTTTTTCTTGCGGTAGTGATATGTGATCGAAACACAACCAGCTAATAAAGTAAAAATATTTTTTTTTCGTTGGAACATTTCGACGCCACTCATCAATGAATGAAAGCACGGTGGTACAACAGCTGGCTAGCACGAAATCGTCTTTGCGAAAAGGGCTCGAAAACAGAACTTTTTTTTAAAATAAGCTGTTTTGTATGTAAAATAAAAACCATTTAAGGTTAATCTGTGACCAGTAGGTCACGCTTTTTGAAGGAATTACACGAATTCGTTTACACCCTGTATATTTTCGTTATAAATCTCGAAATTACACAAAAGATAAAGATTTGTGAATAGTTTCTAAAAATGAAACATTTACAAAAAAAAATCAAGCGTTTAGAATTTGTTTACTAGACAGAGACAACAGTACTGTGTGCTGACATCTCGATACATTTACCTCATTCACACCACGCAGTACAATGCCTGTTTGACGCGAGAGACGGAAAATGCTCTAAAATCTTCGGAAGCGTGCAGACCCTTCATTTTTCATCATCATTTCTTCATTTCAAAAAATTCCCGGGTACCCGGGAATCCCGCCAAATAATTCCCGGGTCCTAAAATCCCCAAATTCCCGGGAATTCCCGGTTCCGGGTACCCGGGGCGAAAACCCTAGTATAGATTAAACCCGCACGGGATTTGGATTGATTAAAAATTAAAAAAAAACTTTTTTTTCCCAAATATTTTTTTATGTGCTAGAAAATTTCGATGCCATGCGTAAATAAATGAAGGCACGGCGACACAGCTGACGGGCACGACTAGCGCAATATCGCTCCACGCAATCAGTTAACTTGGGACGCTAAAATTACTCAGATACAGAATACCGTGGTTCATTTTTTGAAAACTTTTTTTTGTTGATTCTGAAAAAAACTTATGCAGATTCAATCAGTATCACCAGTAAATCACGAGGTTTGAAGGAATTACACGAATTCGTTAACACCCTGTATACATATAAAAGGAGAAGCTGACTGACTGACTGACTGATCTATCAACGCACAGCCTAAACCGCTGGGGTTAGAAAGTTGAAATTTTGACAGTACGTTTCTTTTGTAACGTAGGCATCCACTAAGAAGGGATTTTTCGAAATTCAACCCCTAAGGGAGTTAAATAGGGGGTGAAAGTTTGTATGGAAAATCGTCACTTAACGGGTTCAAAATTTCACGCACGCGAAGCTGCGGGCGAAAGCTAGTTCTTTATAGGTCTTTACAAAACTATAACATAACATCACGCCTGTAATCCTGTATCGTAGGGCAGAGGTGTATAGTACATACTCATTTCGCCGTTAAGTTTAAGTCCCATGTAATAGGGGACGAGCCTATTGCAATCAACTGGGCACAAATCCAGTCTCTGGACTGTTACTGAGAATTTCATGTACATCTGAACTGAGGGATCAAATCTTAAATCCTTGCAAAACAAAAGTTTTAACAATTTCCTAACAAATTATTAAGTATAAAAGATTACTCGCACATTCGGTATATTCTGAGATTCATGATGTGACACTTATTTAGAGCGTCTGAACTGAGGGATCATGTTTTTCGACCATAACTTTTTTAATTCGCGTTTAACACTGTTTTGGAGTATCCCATCAGGTTTTTACAATTTTTTACTAATTCTGCCATTTTGTTTTGCAAGGATTTATAATTTGATCCCTCAGTTCCTCTCAGTTCAGATGCACATAGAATTTCCACACAGAAAAACGCTTTGTTCGACCTGGGGATCAAACCCAGGATCTCATGCTGAACAGTCGCGCTTGTAATCCATAGACTAACGAAGCAATACTTAAAACTAGTTAATAGTAATTGTATTTAACAACCAATCCTTTATCAGCAACTAGCGACCTGCCCCGGCTTCGCACGTGTACGTTTTATAGCCTAAACCCTTCCTCTTGAATCACTGTATCTATTAAAAAAAACCGCATCAAAATCCGTTGAGTAGTTTTAAAGATCTAAGCATATATAGGGACAGACAGACAGAGGGAAGCGACTTTGTTTTGTACTATGTAGTGATTTAAACTACAGCTCAAACAAATCACAACAGTTTTGTCGTTAATTATAATTAACTAGAGGTCACCCGCAGCTTTGCCGGCGTGGATGTCATTTATCGCATAGAAATTTCGCGGTTTTTGGCATAAAAATAGCCTATGTCCTTTTCCGGGTTCCAGACTATCTCTGTACCAAGTTTCATCAAAATCGGTTCAGCGGTTTAGGCGTGAATGCGTAACAGACAGACAGACAGGCAGAGATAGTTTTGCATTTATAATATTACTAGGGATTATAATTACACAGCAAAATAAAAAGCATAATCAGACCATTAGGGTAATTTTCCACCAGATGCGTGCTATGCAACGTTGCTGTGGATGCGTTTGATATCCACCAATCATATTCATTCGTCCACATAGCATAGCACTGGTGGAAACTGATTCAACTAAGCTACGTTTATTATATGGAAGGATGCGTGCTGTGGTTGCGTGCTATGGATGCGAGCTATGGATGCGTGCTATGGATGGTCGTGAGTGGTGTAGCTATGTGCAGAGCACCGCGCCGCCACTACCCGTGCCTTCCCTATTGTCGATACTTCACATAGGTCGAGCTGCGCATCTTCCTCGCACAGTTACCTTGCGGCGGCGCATTTTCATAGCACATCTTATTCGCTCCGCTACATAGCTTAGCATCAGTGGAAACGGTCACATAGTTTCGTAACTTAGTTTTTACATTCTCGTAAGGCACCCTAAGGGTGCCTTTCTACCAGAGATGTACTATGCAGCTATGCTGCGAGAATGTAAAAGCTAAGCTACGAAACTTTGTGACCATTTCCACTGATGCTAAGCTATGTACCGGAGCGAGTAAGATGTGCTATGAAAATGCGCCGCCGCAAGGTAACTGTGCGAGGAAGATGCGCAGCTCAAGCTATGCGACGTATCGACAATAGGAAAGGCATCTGCACATAGATACACCACTCGCGACCATCCATAGCACGCATACACAGCACGCATCTTTCCAAAATAAAAAACGTAGCTTAGTTGAATCAGTTTTCACCAGTGCTATGCTATGTGGACCAATGAATAGGTATGATTGGTGGATATCAAACGCATCCATAGCAACGTTGCATAGCATATCTCTGGTGGAAAGGCACCCGTCCCACTGCTGGGCATGGGCCTCTTCTCGGAATGAGAAGAGTTCTTAGTCCATCCGCCACGCTGGTCTAGTTGTCGAGAGAACTTTTTGTAGCCCTCTCAGGTATGCAAGTTTCCTCACGATGTTTTCCTCCACCGCACCGTTAACGCAAGTCATAATCAAATTCTGTACCTCTACCATGAGTTTACGCAGCCAAAACTCGCTAGCGTCTTCGTAAATTATTTGTATGAAATATTGTATAGCGCCACTAGCGGTCACAGAAAGAATTAAAATTCGTACCATGAGCACTATAGATTTCGATAGGTTAAAAATCTAACGTAATCTATTCGATAGTCACTAACGTTTTTCAGCTGTCACCATACAAAACGGTACCATGAGTCACTAATTCGACAGAAGCTATCGAGTAATACGCTTACGATAGTAGTTACGTAGCTCACTAGCATTTTGACGTGTGAAACATATGTTTACATTTAAATTATATACGTTTTTGAGTCTAATAAAGTCAAAATAATGTCTGCAAGAGCTTATTTAGCATGGAATTTCTATTTTAAGTAGTTACTAGCAAGCTGTGCCTTTAAATTAACTTTAGTCAAATCATATTAATAACCACTTTTTTGTTTATTTGTTGCATTCCTCACGTCTTTAGTATTTTTAGACACTTGAACTTAGCCGACTTATTACACTTTCAAAGTTTCAAGTGGCTTGGATATCTACTTGCGTTGAGGGGCAACTATTTGGGAATTTTATAACTTAAAGTTTTAAAATAATGTAATAGAAAGTAGAAACATATATTTCCATGAAGTCCACCAACAATTGAATCTGTGTGACACTGGTCCTCATTGTATTAAATAATCCAAATAATCTATTTTAAACTTTCAAAACACACAACGCAGCTCTGTGACACAACTTAAACAAACAAAATTACAAATTGATTACTACAGTGACATTTTATGTGGAATAAAAATTAAAAAACCCCTAAATATCGTAAGTAGTCCACTAACCGTCAACTTTTCTATTTAGTCGGTTTATTTTGTGATAATGACTGTCTTAAATTTTTTAGCATAGCGATAACACAACATTTTCAGCTTACGAGCCGTTCTCTCTTCTTATTAGTGAGAAAGAAAGAAACAAAACATAAGTAGTGAAGATTGTAGCGAGTAGAGTGAAGTTAGCTAGATGACATGATCTATCGAGCTTACCTTAGCGTCTGCGTAAGACTCCGGAAATCTCATGGTGCAACCATTGTCGAAATCTATTTGATCCACGTTAGCACGCTAGCGAGTTGAACGCTAGCGAATAATTTTTCGATGACATCTCATGGTAGAGGTACTGCTCCACATATGAATTAGAAATGTGTAGATTAGCTGAGCAACAATAATTTATTGTTATTGTAACAACTGCTGACTATTGTGTGTCTGCAGTATGTCGACTCATCAAAATAATATTGAATTACAACATTCACTCTGTAATGAGGTTTGGGTGTTTGTAGGTTAGCTTATGTACCTACTTTAGTTATACATGTGTGAAGTGAGTCCATTTCAGCTGATTTTAACTAATGAAAACCGTTTTTATGCGCCTCTAATAAGCAGAGGTATCCTACTAATATCGTCACTCTCCGCGCTAACTGTCGTATCTAGCAATTGATAATTTTTCAGTAGTTGCGTTAGCTGTGGCTTTATTAATGAAGTAATAACTTTTTTACATTGCTCTTGGCTTACTCTTGGCTTGGTTAGTAGTTGCCCTAAAGCCCTAAGGTATCTATTTATTTGTTTCTATTCATTTGAAGCAGATACGTCACTCTGTGAGAATTTCTCTGAAAAATTATCAATTGCTAGTTACGACAGTTAGCGCGGAGGGTGAAGATGTTATAAATCGTCACCTTAGAGTGAAAACCTCAGGATGGAATTTGGTCATTTTTAACCGACTTCAAAAAGGAGAAGGTTCTCAATTCGGTTGTATTTTTTTTTATTTTTTATTTTTATTTTTTATATTTGTTACCTCTTAACTGTCATTTATGAACCGATTTGAAAAATTCTTTTTTTGTTCGAAAGGGTATACTTCCCGATTGGTCCCATATACATTTTGTTACGATTAGACGCTAGCTACTATTAACTAATCCGTGGATTAGACCATGAACTTCAGAGATATGGAACGGAACTCCTCATCGGATCAAAGCAAAATTCTCAAATTACTAATATTGCTTTGTATATATTTGTTGTTGGGAACTGACTACTGGAAAAGAGGAGGGGGTGCGTGTCCCCCCCCCCCCCCTTGGGATGTTTTCATTATATCGTGTAAGGTATCATTTGAAAGGACTTTTTATGCCCGACTACGTCAAACCCAAAAAGAAGGGTTATGAAGAGGAGGGGGTTAGATTTATGGCACTAAAACGTATTTAATAAAAAATAAACTTTAAAAAAAGTAAAAACCGACTTCAAAGAAAAACTAAAAGGAGTAAAATAATTACCATAATATAAAATTAACAGTTTCAGAAGTCGGTGCAACTCTACACTGAAACAAATAGAAGCCACCGAATTCTGAAACTGTTAATTTTATATTATGGTATGGTATTTTACTCCTTTTAGTTTTTCTTTGAAGTCGGTTTTTACTTTTTTTAAAGTTTATTTTTTATTATTTAATCACGACGTTTAGGTACCTACTATAGTTTATAATACAGCCGCTCTATGTGAAATTCATTTGTAGGCACTGAAATTAGCCTTTATTGGGTATAATATTATTAATGTATAGATAACATTCCTAATAAATATAATTGACTAGCTTTTGCCCGCAACTTCATCCGCGTGAAAGTCCACAGGAAACGGGCAATGGCCAAATGCATTCCCGAAGTTTTCATTTTAAGGCGACGAAATGTAGAAGTTTGTGAAGATTTATGTTTGTTACTTAATCACTCATAGACGGTTGAACTGATTTGGATGAAGTTTGATACACACTGATAAACCATGTATTTAAACAGTCAATTGACAGAATAATCTACAAATTAGTACATTTTTTACATTAACCTGCATTGTTCTCACATCATTTTTAACCGACTTCAAAAAGGAGGAGGTTCTCAATTCGTCTGAATGTTTTTTTTTTTTTTTGTTGTATGTTTGTTACGCGATATCTCCCCCAATTATGAATGGATTTTGATGATACTTTTTTTGTTTGGTAGCCCATACGTCAGAGGTGGTCCCATATAAATTTTATTGAAATTGGTTCAGCACTTTTTGAAAAATCAACAAAAACAAAAAAAAAATATACAAATCGTATGTAGACGACGTTCTAGTTGTAGTGCTGGTCCAAGAATTTGTACACTATTTTAATTGTAATTTGTGGCACTAAAAAGTATAAAATAAAAAAAACTTTAAAAAAGTAAAAACCGACTTCAAAAAAAACTAAACGGAGTAAAATAATTATTATTTAATAAAACTACCAGTTTCAGAAGTCGGTGTTCTACGCTAAAAACAAATTGAATGCACCGACTTCTGAAACTGGTAGTTTTATTAAATAATAATTATTTTACTCCGTTTAGTTTTTTTTGAAGTCGGTTTTTACTTTTTTAAAGTTTTTTTATAAGCACTACATTGTAACAATACCCGATTGTACATCATACCTACCATTTTAAAAGAGTATCCATGTAGTTTTTTGCCGGCTCTTCTCCGTAGGACCTAATTTTGGAAACCGATTTTAATTTATTTAGTAAAAAGTTGTAAACACAAACATATATTTTGTTTAATTTTTAAATGGCTCTCATGTTTTGCTTTTTTGAATTGTGTTACTATTCATCAAAACGGCGACATGTTATACTGATGAAATAATCGCCTGCTGACTCTTAACGTTCCACCCTATGTGTGGTGTAACATAAATAACGCGGGTCACTGTACTCATCATTATGAACAACTTTTACTGTGGGACCAAACATGAAATCGCGAAAAAAACTGCTGTTCCATACATTTTTTTTTTTTCTATTTATTTAAGGAATTTTTATACATAAAGTACATGTCAATTCCATCGTAACCTAACTTAAACTAAACTACATCTACTTACTAGTTACGGCTTACCTACGACTAAATAACATAAACAGCGCTTTAGCGGCTTCAGACAATGGAGAGGACAACGTCTCGTGGAGCATACCCACATTAGTTCTGCTTAAGTTGTAAGTTCTTATTAAGAGCTCTCGATCGGTATTGTAACGGACACATTCCACCAACAGGTGATGCACGTCTTCAATAACACCGCACACATCACAATTTGGAGAATCTGATTTTCTCATCATGTGTGCAAACTTGTTTAGTGGAACGTGACCAGATCTTAACCTGAGCGCTGTTACAATTAAAGACCTACTCAGACTTACATTACTGAACCATGGTATTCGAGGAGGCTCACTTTGTATTGTTTTGTACCAAATTCCTTTTACCAGAGATCTCTCATTAAAATATTCCGCCCAGTTATTGTGACAGTACTTTTTGTATTTAGGCAACAACTCAGTGTAATTTGGCAAACTTAGAACCTCTTTTCCGTCTACTGCTGCTTTTCTCGCCAATATGTCAGCCTCCTCGTTACCTCTGATACCAATATGTGATGGAATCCATTGCAATCTCAACTGAATGCCCTTTAAATTGTTCTCATAAATTTCAGAAAGGATGTCATAAGCTATCGATGCACCTCTGCCACCAGAGGCGCATCGAGCTATATGATATAAAGCGCTTCTACTATCGGAACAAATCAGCACTTGCATCAAATCACCATACATTTTGACGAGTTATGCGAACATAAATGTAGAGAACAGCTGTTTGATTTTTCGCGATTTCATGTTTGGTCCCATAGTAAAAGTTGTTCATAATGATGAGTATAGTGACCCCTTAAGAGGTTGTGCGTTATTTATGTTACACCTTGTATGTGGTTCAGCTTCCAGTCAAACCAGATGTAACACCAGTATATTAATACTTCATATAACAACAGATCTAATCTCAACTATCCGAACTAACAAAAATTTAATCTATCCCAAGTTATCGGTGTGTAAAATCTACTCATATCTAAATCTTGTAGCATCTGTTTCGGACCAGTGGTGCAGAAGTCCCGGCCGCGGGATTTTGACCGCCCAAAAATATGGTCAAGTGTGAGCGGTTTTAGTGACGTCAGATTTTATAATATTCTTTGTATCGATTGAGAAAGTTCGATAACTTTTGCTAAAATCGGTGTGTAATATATCGATACTTACCGGCTTAGGTGGCAAATTGAATAAAACTCATCCGAATCAATAGACCGCCATCTTTTATTAAAGTTATGGGTCACTTAATCCCATAACTTTAATTAACGACATACAAACCAAATTGAGTATTACGTTTTGGGGCAGCAGAGGATGCAGTGAAAATCAATACATAGATAGATCTATTTTATGATTCACTAAAATAATTAAAACAAAAGGAATACACATAATTAAGAACAGTACAAATGGCGGTCATATTACATAAAAGCAATTTCTTCCAGACAACCATTGGATGGAAAGAATTGTTAAGAAAAATATAAAGGACAGTTTTCAGCGTACAAATATACCTACAAGGATAGTCAGAAAGTGGGTACTAGTGGGTAGTAGGTTTTAAAGCAAGTGTTACAATTTAAAAATTCGACAATTTTGATTTCAATACAAAACGATTTTTATTTTAGTTCTTACAAAAATTCTTCACCACTTCTCTGAAGAAGGTAGGTACTCAAGACCTAAGTACGATTTCAGAAGTAAATCTGTGACCCCAAATGTGACCTAAAATGTAAACAAAGCTGCATCATAACTGCGAAAAATAGATATATTAGCGATTTTTTTTTAAATCTTTGAACAGCTTTTTCTCATAATTTATTGACTTTTGAGGAAAGTTGTAGAAGAAAAGTTATTCATTATTATGGATAATTTAGCACTCTTTCGGATTAGTACCCCCTTTGGCCTTTCCGACTAACCTTGTACACACGGCTACACATCAAGCTATACAAAACCAGTTTATCTTGGCGTCGCTTTGTATAATCTTTTCGCACAAGTAACGGTCAGCTTATACTGGTTTTGCATAGCTTGAAGTGTAGCCGTGTGAACCTATGTTTCAGCTGATTTTAACTAATGAAAACCATCTGTCATACTCCTCTAAAGCGTGAATTACATAGAAACGGCATAAGGCACAGGCACGGCGCAGGCGCGTAGCTTTCATACATTTTGTGAAAAAAACTTGAAGCGGCACGAAAAATGTATGAAAGTGTCGCGCCTGCGCCGTGCTTACGCCTTATGCCGTTTCTGTGTAATTCAGGCCTAAGAAGCATTGGTATCCTACACAAACACTAACAACTAAACAATGGATATCGATGCCTAACAGCAAAAAGGGATAAACGCTATTTTTTGCGAAATGGACGTATGTAGGTACTATATCGTTGGAATCATCTTTTTTTTCTACGTCGATTCGTTTAAGGCGAGCTGAAGCGCGCGCGGGCCGAAAATCACTTTAAAAAATCGATAAAAAATATATACTTAAATGTAATAAAAAAAAACGATCGGGTAGAATCGATTCCAAAATTAATTACCTATTAATTAATATTAATTATAAAATTGTATTATAGTAAGTACTTGTTTAAAATGAAATTTTGCTTGTAAAAAAACTGCAAATCGAAGTAACTTCAGTATTTTTTTCCATCGAGAAAACTATATTGCATCGTGTATTGAACGGGTACATGGTATAGAGAAGGAATGTATCCTAAAATATAAATTTATTTTGGGTTCTAAATGTTTTAATTTGCCTATCAAAAATGAGTTCTAAAACAAGCAAAACCTACCGCGCCAGGGTTCAGCTCGCCTTAAGTTTCATGACTCTATGACATACTTTTTGTCGCTTAGGCGGTATGTAAATTAAGGTCCTTACCTTAATTTATTCGTCATAAACGAACTTTAAATCACTCTCCTGTAAAGTTTGTAAATTGATGGTTATCCCTTTTTGACTGTTATGCATCGCTATGTATCTTTGACTTATGATGATCATATATAAATTGACACACGTAGGTTTATGCGTATTGCATAGTTTTGAATGAGTCAACGAGTATGCGTCTACTTCACTAGTATCACATGTTTAAAACAATTCAACTCAAACATCGCTCAACTTCTAAGTATATTTTTCCAAATTATTCTTCCACAAAGCCGTACACAAAAACACACATACATAGGTACAACAACACACAAAGAGGGGGAGTACACGTTTGCCTATCCATTTGGCTGGCTTCGAACGAAACCCGATATCCTACGCAGTACATCCCTGGTTATTTAGCCGTACACAAAGGAAAATATACCTTAGCTCACAAAAATAAGGCTGGAATTCAAATGTGTACGCAAAAATAGTACATCCAACGGTTACTTTATAATAATTTCCAATTTAGAATATTATGGTTTGAATATTTGAATTTTTGCGTTCGAATTTTGACCGTTACATTAATTGAAGAGCTGTTTAACGATCCAAATGAATGTTGTGTTATGTCGATGTTGCAATTGTCTTTTGTCGACGAATCGATAGTTTTGTCGATCAGGCGAGTTATAATAAAATTGGAGCTTGTGTAATTATAATTAACGACAAAACTGTTGTATATTTCTTTTGAGTTGTAATTTTATCATAACAAAGCATCACGCTTGTATTCCTCGAAGGGTTGGGCAGAGGTGTAGGTGTCCCCGCTATGTTTAAGCCCCATGTAATAGGGGGCGAGCCTATTGCCATTAACCGGGCACAAATCCTGACTTCGGGCTGCTACTGAAAAATTCCACTCGGAAAAACCCAATAACACTGCGAACTGGGGTTTAAACCTAGGACCTCACGCTCAGCAGTTGCGCTTGCGACGAACGAGGCGGTCAGAGTATAGTTTTAATTGCTGATAAAGGAATTAATACTTTAAATAATATATGCTTCAATCGCTTTTAATGAGGTTATTGGTATAGTTTCAAGTTAACAGTGTTAACTAAGGTTTATTTCACTTACAACTATCTTTACAGGTTTTTTTTAACCTAAGGCTGTAATGCCTGTAATGTAATTTAGTTATTAATGTTATTATACTTACAGATATTATACAAGGTTAGTCAGAAAGGGGGTACTAATCTGAAAGGGTGTTAAAGTACCCATTATAATGAGTAACTTTTGTTCTATCACTTTCCCCAAAAGTCAATAGTTTAAGAGAAATAGCTGCTCAAAGATTTCATAAAAAATACCCTAAAATACTTACCTATATCTATCCGCAGTTATGGTCAGCTGTGTTTACATTTTAGGTCATAATTGGCGTCACGTTTTAGAAGCTCCATTTTCTGAATTCGTAACTAAAGTAGGGATGAAGAATTTTTGAAAAAACTAAAATAAAATTTTTCGAATTTTGAAATTGTAACACTTACTTTAAAACCGTCATCAGTGATACTTTAAGTGGCCTGCGGATTGGTACCTACCCCTTTTTTGAGTAATCTTGAAAACTTTATTTATTAATAAATAACAAGAAACAATAGACAATGGTGCCGATTCTGATAAGGACAAACTAAACTTAATTTAGGCTATTGCCACCTTTTTCACTCTAATAAAATAAGAAAGAGACATACGTAAATAAGAGCTATCAAATTTAGTTGAACTAAAAGTTCCATACAAATTTAGACGACATATAAAACGTGTCGACTAAAAACACGGTGAAGTTCAAGGCGTAAACTAATTTGACATCTCTAACTTAGTTGTTGTCTATCACCGTCCTTTTCTCGCGCTATCTGTTAGTAAAAGATAGCAATTCTCTAATATTAGTTTAGTTGGTGAACAAGAGAATCGGCATCATTGTCGTCTTTATGAATTCACCCAGAGAACAACAGAATAGATCCATTCGTTTCACTAGCTCTGAGGTTGAGTTGAGTATGCGGAACTATGTTACTGAATAGTCCGCTAAATAAGGAGTAACTTTTACAAGAGAGCAAAAAAAATGCTGTCAATAAAAAGTTACAGTTACTATTCGAATAAGGGCCGATTTTTCAATCGTCAGATAAATTTTATCCAACGAATAAATACGACGGTTTGATAGATTTTCTATACAAAAGCTGTCAAAACTTCAAACTTATTCCCCAGATAAAAGTTATCTGACGATTGAAGAATCAGCCCTAAAATGAATAGCAGTGATTGAAAAAAAATACTTTTTTATTTTAATTAGCGTTATTTTTTTCTGTAATTTTTTTAAGGTTCAATCGTTTCAATTGTTTCTCATTATTTAGCAGACTAATCAGTTACATATCTCTCGTTAGTGGTGATTGGACCGAGCTCCAAACATTTTTGCCCATTGTACTTTGCACAGATATTTTGTTGCGAGTAAAATAGTATTCTAACTTCTTTAGTAATTACAACGCCCTAATGAATAAAACTCAAACATCATTCACTGCTGACTTTGCCCAGCTGTGGGATGCAATATTATCTATATTGGATACCGTCCAATGACGTATCGCATGTTAGAACGAGACAATGCAATAAGTGTGAAAGGGATAGACGTATGTAACCCGACACCTTCACATCTGCGGTCTAAAAGCGTACAGGGACGTACTTGGGACTGTATTGTTGTAATAATTAAGTTTTTTTTAGTTTTAACTTCCTGATTTGGGAGTTAAAGAAATGTATGATCAGCTGTTTGTTTTGTTGAGTTGTAAATTAAATGAGTTTGTTTTGTTTAGTCTTTTCCCAGATATGTTGGGGTCAACTTCCAGTCTAACCAGGGGGCCTACTCCCTAAGTCCGTCAACGAAGTTAGTTGCCCGTCCGAAAGTAGCCCGAAACGTAGGAGTGAACAAAACAAGTGTCAAGTTCAACTTTTCGGACGGGCAAAAACACATCGGTAATAGGGACAACTGTCAAATCGTGTTGTCATTCATTCTTAGTTCGGGTCCCGAAATAATCGTATGTCCGAAGGTGATAGGGAGTAGGAAACGCTCATAACTAAGGCCGAAACCACGGACTTCGTGCTTAGGGAGTAGGCCCCCAGATGCGGCTGAATACCAGTATTTTACACGGAGCGACTGCCATCAGACCTCCGCAACCCAGTTACTGGGCAATGCCGATATCCTAAGTTTAGACCGGTTGTCAGATTTTCGGGCTTCTGACTACCCGTAACGACTGTCATAGGTATTCGTATGACACCCCGGACCGACGGTCTAACGTGCTCTCCGAAGCATGGAGGGATCTCGTGTTACGAACGGTCACCCATCCACGGACTGACCGCGGCAAGTGTAGCTTAACCTTGCAAATAGTATGATGCGGTTGCTAAATAGCCACGAGCACCTCAGCTAAATTAGATGAGTTTATTGTACTTAATGCTACAAATCGTCGCCTTAGAGCCTGCTTCGTCATTTTTTGTCAGGAATCTTACTGACCGTTATTTGTTAAAACTTCGACTCGTGCCTTACTTAGGGGTCGTCCATTAATCACGTGATGTTTTTTAACAATTTTTTAGCCCCCCTCCCTCCCCCTGGTACTACGTGGTGAGGTTTTAGACTACCCCTACCCAAAATCACGTGTATTTTTTTGGTACAAAGTGTCTTAACAGTTTTCGGAATATTATCTTTAAATACAGATATAATATAATTTAACATTTAGGTTACAGAAATCGTCAACGAAAAAAATTAATACACGTGATATCTCACTACACCCCCCCTTCCCCCTTGTGATATTTCGTGACCCCCCCCCTTTCTAGCCTCACGTGATTAATGGACGATCCCTTAACAATAAGTGTCATGGTGGTCTTCATTGTTGAGAATAGCAGACATTCCTATCCGCATAATAAAGTGTAAGTACTTTTTATAGTATTTTGTCATTACCAAATGCTTCCCTTATTAAGCAGAACAAGTCGCTATTCACATATTCTATCCAGGCATAAGGGATTAAGTAGATCAGATAGTAAAGCAACCAAAAATTATATAATAACGCAATTATTTCTGGCCATTACAGTGGTAAAAACAATGACAAACACTGCTTACGTCAAAAAGGGCGAAATAGCGCAAAAACAACAAAAGTATTGCATTACAAAACAAAATGAACGTTTTTCCAAGTTTCAAACAAAAAGCTCTAATACCTTAAATCCTGTTCGTATTTGATCAAGTGGAAGCTTTCGGCTGAATGGACATGGGACCTGGATCTTTGCCGCCTTAAGAAAAAAAAAACAATCTTTAATCTGTGGAGAGTACAAAAGCTTTTGTCTTGGCGCGAATTTTTTTTGACGTTCGTTTTTTTTGAATAAATTGTAGTGGCGGAATTAAATTCATTTGTAACTACATACTATTCAACTAGTAAGATTTCTCGCAACCGGCAATTATGCAGAAGTACCTACTGTATTGCCGATTTTTTAAAATTATTATTAATACAATTATTGCAATGACTGAAATGCATAAAGTTAGAAATGAGTATATTAGAGGAAGTTTGAAAGTGACGCCTGTGACAGAAAAGTTGAAAGAGAACCGATTATCTTGGTATGGGCATGTGATGAGGAGGAAAGAAAAGCATATGACTAAGAGAGTGATGAATATGAATGTTGATGGATGGAGGGGAAGAGAGAGACCAAGGAAAAGATGAATGGATTATGTGAGAGATGATATGAATGAAAAGGGAGTAAATGATAGCGGAACGGATAATTGGGAAAAATGGAAGAAGAAGAAAACATTTTGACCTCAAGTAACTTGGGATAAGGGCTGGCAGAAGAAGAATTATTAAGGCGAGCTGAACCCTGGCGCGGTAGGTTTTGCTTATTTTAGAACTCATTTTTGATACTTAAACAAATTAAAACATTTAGAACCCAAAATAAATTTATATTTTAGGATACATTCCTTCTTTATACCATGTACCCGTTCAATACACGATGCAATATAGTTTTCTCGATAGAAAAAAATACTGAAGTTACTTCGATTTGCAGTTTTTTTACAAGCAAAATTTCATTTTAAACAAGTACTTACTATAATACATTTTTATAATTAATATTAATTTATAGGTAATTAATTTTGGAATCGATTCTACCCGATCGTTTTTTTTATTACATTTATATATTTTTTATCGATTTTTTAAAGTGATTTTCGGCCCGCGCGTCGTCGCTTACCCGATTGCCGTCGCTTATCCGATTACCGCGCCAGGGTTCAGCTCGCCTTAATGGAATTGCAAATTATGCCGTTCCTTCTATACTACAAATCTATAGATCTGTGTTTGGCCTCAGGGGGGCTAATAACACCTTCAAGCTGCATTTGGCAGTTGCATAGTTTACGTCTACTTGTAGCTATGATTACGAATATGAAACGAAATATGTTTTAATAAACGCGGCGGTATTAACCTAACCGTTATCAGCATAATACGCTTTTTTACTATTTATAGCAACTAGCAAAGGTCGTGCTTTATGCCTGCCATTATTTCATTGTACAAAACGAAGCTTACCTACATTTCAGAAATATGGGTATCGTAAAATATCGATAAAAGTTCAAAAAATAGTTTTCCAACATAAAATCGAATCAAAAAAAAAGTATAAAAAAAAAGTGTAAAGTAAGATAAAAGTTCAAAAAATAGTTTTCCAACATAAAATCGAATCAAAGATAAATTGTTGTAAACTATAGTAATTTGTGATGACGTTACATTGATTTTTATTTGTAACAAAACATTTTACTATTTATATCGTATTTAAAGAGTTGGTAGGGTAGAAGCACCAATTAGTTGCTTATTGTTATTTAAATAGACTTTGTATTTTTTTTTACATTATTGCATCGTTCGATTCGATTTCAATTTACAACAAAGAAATACAATACAATTTAAACACTTACTACTTTGCTTGTTCGTTATTACGAAACATCTTTTTACACGACAAATCTAATACAAACACAAGTTTCCACGATTTATTTTTATTATCAGTATTAGTACTTAAACGACCTTTGGGAGACAAACGGCATACTGTTCGCCTGCCAACCAATCGGTTCCGGGTTCTATTCCCGTTTGAACTCCGTTTCATCTGGGCTTCCATGTAACCAGAATGTAGTTATGTCAGCCTTGTCATTTTATGTGTCAATCAAACTCGTGTTTCGGGAAGCGAGACATACTTTGCATGTGTGTTATACATATTTAAATTATGTTTTAAATTCTAAGAGAGGTTACGCACTGCATTAGATCCGAATCCGAGAAAATACGTTCCGAAGTAGTCATCATCTGCCTAGCCTTTTCCCAACTATGTTGGGGTCGGCTTCCAGTCGAACCGGATGCAGCTGAATATCAGTATTTTACATGGAGCGACTGCCTATCAGACCTCCACAACCCAGTAACTGCGTAATACGATACTCTTGGTAAGACTGGTTGTCAGACTTTCTGGCTTCTGACCAACAGTAACGACTGTCAAAGATCTACAAATGACAGCCGGAACCAACGGCTTTACGTGCTTTCCGAGCCACGGAGGAAACTCGCTATGGTAAATGGTCACCCATCCACAGACCAACCTCGGCAAGCGTGGCTGAACCCGGAAGATCGGTCTATGCGGCTGTAATTATTTAGCCACGAGCTCCTCTGGCGTTCCGAAGTAGTCATAGAACTATTTGTTTGCATTGACTTCCGTCATCCGATTTCTCTCCGTCATCCGTGAGACTCCAATTCGGAAGAAATATTGACGGACCGAAGTAGCCGTAGTACTGTTTGTATGAACGCTTTCGCATTACCTCGGATTCAAATCGGACATATGTCAAAGATGGCCCCTGAATTGCTTGGATTTGGATCAGAGATCGGATTAGTGCGTAAGTAATATCCGAATTCGGTCCGAGTTTTTTATATTCTTATTTTCACGGATCCGGATCGGATGCAGTGCGTAACCGTTGTCCGTAGGTTTCAAAATTATAATCCGCCATAGTCAGCCATTTGAAGTCCACTGCTGAACATAGGCCCCTCCCAATAGTCAGATAACTTTGAACAGAGGAATAATTTTGATAGTATTTTACATGAAATCTGCCAAAAAGTCAAAATTATTCTTCCGCTTGGAGAATAAAAAAAACAGACTTTAATGGCTTAAGTTAAGCTTCAATTAGTGTCAGCTAAAAATCACTAACACTACGTTGTCAAAACAAAAATTTAAAATTACTTGTTTAGTAAAGACAGACTTGTGTTTCTGGGGAGTTTGTTGCGCCATTTCTTCTCAGTATAAACACTAGGAAGCGGTGAAGGAGAGCGTTTTTGGGGACTGTCATTTTTTACATCACGTTTAAAAAAAATCCTTCTAGTCTATTTTGAATTAATGAGTTTTGAAGTTCATTTTAACAGCATACACACTAGGAAGCGGTGAAGGGCGGGCGATTTTGAGAACTGTCTTTGATGACATTGACGTTCAAATAGATCTAATTCTAGTGTATCCTAACTAATATTATAAATGCGAAAGTAAGTTTATTTCTTTGTTACCTTTTGACGCCTAAACCACTGAACCGATTATCCTGAAATTTTGCATATACGTTGTCAGGTGTGCAGACACGAACATAGGGTACCTTTCATCCCGAAAAAAGTAGTGTTCCCGAGGAAAACAACAATAACGTTCATAGATGGCGCCACGTGTCTTTCGAATCACGATAGAATTATATTATTATAGAAACTTTAGTAGTGTGTTAAGAGTTTTTTTGAGTTTAATTAACGCGAGCGAAAGTCGCGGATAAAAGCTAGTTTTGAATAAATGAGTTTTGATACTAGAGTGCGCGCAAGATAACTCTGCGCGCGACTGAGGGCATGCTAAACGTTGCCGTGATCGCAAAAGTTCAAATTACCGCTTTTTAAGCTTAACTTTTTTTATCGCTTAACATAATTTTCCCGTTAAATATTCCTACAATCAGGTAGTATAGTTCTACTATCAAAATTGATAAAACGGCACACACTTTGGTGGACCATGATTAGTTCCGATTTCGGCCGCGCGCAGACTTATCTTGCGCGCACTCTACTACCTACTGCCTTTTACTCCAAACTAAGCACAAAGCACTATTTTTTTTTTTGAAAAAATAAGAATTAATTTCGCTTCCATGTCCTCGATTATATTAATATCATTAATCTAAGCTAAGAATTTGATAACTTTTCAATAGAAAATCTGTCAATACATCTTTATTCTTCAGATAAAAATACCTGACATTGTTAAAATCGGTCTTAACTCATTTTATTATAACAAAAACAACAACAGCACGTTTGTCTAGCAAAACAAAAAAGGAAGGAACCCTCAGGTATCACGTTACCACGTTTGGAGGGCTGACTGTCACCGACGATATGTCCCGATGTGCTTCCCCCTCATTGAGTACGACTACCTATTTAATAATAAGTTCTTAGAATCATCCGTGGTATCCTTGGGGTTCAATTTTGGGTGGGCGTTGTTATTCTATTCTATAGTCTATTATTTAATCAGTGTTTTTTTATTTATTTCCTTTTTTTTTTGCTTAAAAATTAACTCCAATATACTGTCAATAAAAGCAATAGGAATGGTATTGTTTGTCTGTTATACTTTTATTTAAGGTGTTATACAATATTTTCATAATTACAAATAAAAGTATACCGGGTGTTTGGCAGAACGTTGAACATACGAAAATGGTGGATAGGTGGGGTCATCTGCTACTTACTCAGCCCTAATTTATTTGGCCCAGGCCCCCTGGATATTTTTTTTAATGCAAGTAGAAATTAAGATTTAAGTATTTTTTACATCTTTCTGTAAGTTTGAGGACTCATAACTTTTTTTCTAGCTAACATCTGAATAAAGCAATAATTTTATAAGAATCTGCCAACATTAAAGATTAAAAAAAAAACAAAAATATTGCCTTTTTCACCCATTTTTAATAAAAATTACACTTTAAAGTTAAGAAAGTGGTGAAACAAGAAGAAAAATATCCATGTCTCCAGGGCCACATAAATTAGGGCTGAGTAAGTAGCAGATGACCCCACCTTTCCACCATTTTCGTATGTTCAACGTTCTGCCAAACACCCTGTATACCTACAAATAAAGAAAAATATATCCTAATAACACTATGAATAAACTAAAACAGGCCATCAAAATATTCCTCTGCTTCGCTGTCGACTGGTATCTTGCCCAGAAAGTCGTAATCAAAAGCTTGTTGATCATGCGTTACAAATATTCCAAATAATGCCCCAGCCAGCGATTAAGATGGTTCCTTCGGTCGACCCATGAAATACATTTTTTTTACATACCTTAAATAGGAATGTCAGTTTCGTATGGTCTTGTGTTCGGTGCGTGCCAGTCCATAAGAAACGAATTAATCGGCAAAGTTCTGGTTTAATACAAAACAAGTACTGTCTGTAACTGCTCGCTCTTTCACACTCTCGCGTCAGGAAAATTAGATTTATGCAACGTGATGCTCTGATTTATGAGTATATGCTGTTGCATCTTCACCTCGTAGATATACTTTTTTAAGCAAAACACAGACCAGTCCCTTGATTCAGAAAGATTCGATTAGTATTTTATATTAGATTTTATAGATACATTAGATTAGTTGGATACGCTATCTCTTTTGCTCTCGTTACAAGAATCGTAAACGGAAAGAGATAGCAAATCAAATCGGTCGAAAACTGCTTATCGAAAAGGTTCTGAATAAGGAGGCTGAACTAATGGTGTTGCAAACTCCTGCAAGCTGTATATATATATATTTTTTAAAACGTTTCCCCACACTATGATTTCTCTTGTATCATGGGTGCGTTTACAGACACAAATATCACAAACAAACGCCCAGACCCGAAACAACCATCTGTATGGCATACAAATTTTTGTTCCGTGTGGGAATCGAACCCACGACCCGTAGCGCAGAAGCCAATCGCTTAGCCACTGCACCAAACGTGTCGTCAAATATGGACGGATGAAGCCGCTAAGTGTAGCCCGGCGGAATAATTCACTTCGATTTGACTTAAGTTACCTAGCTTCTGCGCTGGTGTATCTCTTTTAGATCATTGTCTAAGTTCTCTCTCTTTCTATTGTATACTTCCTATTAATGAATGTAATTATTGTTATTTTCCAGTGGCGGCACAGGCGACAAGGCGCTGGACTCATCCTCGGACGACGACAGCGACGCGCCGGCTCACGCGCACTCCCACGCGGCCGCCCCACACGTGGCCGCGCACGCGCCGGCGCCACTGTACCCGCTGTACGAACACCCGCTCGCGCATCTGCAGTACCACCACACGTGACCCTACCGTGACGATCAATACCAGTAATAGTGACGCAGGAGTAGTAGACCCTAGTTGTATATATTCAGAAAGCACTCGAGCTGATGTGCTACAGTAAATCTGAGTTCTACCAGAAGACTTCGCTGTGGGGGAAATTGGCCTGGAAATTCATCATAATCAAAGATAAAATGTCAGCTTTTGTTTTATGCAACATGCATTACCTATTGAAAAGCTTTCTACTTTAGGCAGCTTGACCAAACATGAACTTATTAGAACTTTATTTGGACGATAGGGCTTATACTGATGTTTGCTGTTTGTATAATATCTCTCGATTCATAAAAACTTAAGGGTGATTTACCTAAATGCTTCGTTCAAAGATTTCGCAGTCTTGATAGGCTGTTGGTTCCACGCAAAAAGTTGCAATCAAAACCTCGTTGTACATATTACAAATATTGCCCCAGCCAGCGATTAAGGTGGTTCCTTCGCTTCATGCATATTTTTTTTCGATTTTTTACCCTATACCTTAGAGAACATCTTTGAGACTTCATTCTGTTATTCGCAGATACTACACATAGCATTGTATTTATATTTATTTACTAGCTTTTGGCCGCAGCTCCGCTTGCGTGAAATTTTGAGCCCTCGTTAAGCCCCTTGTTAAAAACAGTTAAAAATCTAAAAAATCTTTCATCCCTTATTTCACCTTTTACGGGTAGAATTTCCAAAAACCCAAAAACACGTGTATATTTATTTCTCACCAAGAGCCTACATTTTTAATTCCATGCTACTTACTTCAAAAGTAACAGATTTCTCATACGAAATTTCAACACTTATTTCACCCCCTTAGGGGTTGAATTTTCAAAAACGCTGAAACAAGTGTAGCTTTGTTTCTAATCAGAAACCTTAATATTTAATTTCTTGCGTCTTACTTCAAAAATGACGAACTTGCAGACAAACTTAAATCGCCTATTTCACCTCCTTAGGGGTTGAATTTCGAAAAATCCCTCTTTAGTGGATGCCCTCGTTAGAAAACGAACCTACTGTCAAAATTTCAACTTTCTAACCCCAGTGGTTTAGGCTGTGCGTTGATAGATCAGTCAGTCAGTCAGCTTCTCCTTTTATATGTATAGATTTCGCTTAAAGATAACTTAAAACGATACTTGTATCATAGTCACTGGATATAACAGCTTTGTATTTGTTGATTAACGATGCAGTATATTATATCGTTTTAAGAGATAAACAAATACGTAAATTACACATAAGGCAATATACTTATATTCACGAATACTAGAATAAAATCACAAATATGTTCATCTAACGTAAAACATTCAAAACTCTGAGACAACAAAATCATGACACGACACAAGGAATTACCTTAGTCTAGCAGTAGGTAAGTATATGTTCCAAATCCTAAGCAACTCTTCACAATGTAGATACATTTTTTGGTGGACTTTGTCCTCGTATCTGGGGGCCTACCTACTCCCTAAGTCCGTCAACGAAGTTAGTCGCCCGTCCGAAATTAGCCCTAAACGTAGCAAAACAAGTGTCAAGTTCAACTTTTCGGACGGGCAAAAACACCTCGGTAGTAGGAACAACTGTCAAATCATGTTGTCATTCATTCTTAGTTCGGGCCCCGAAATAATCGTATGTCCGTAGGTGATAGGGAGGAAACGCTCGTAACTAAGGCCGAAACCACGGACTTCGTGCTTAGGGAGTAGACCCCCAGTAACTTGGTCAACTGCCTGATGTTATTATACGCAAGTTGACTTGTGCAATCCACTTTGAAGCTATGGACACATCCGCATTGATTCGATTTCTGCAAAGTTTACAAACTATATTGCTTTCACGGTAAGTTGATTAATTTGGCAGATGTCAGTTCATGACATGAAAATAAATTGTAATGGCGCTTGTGTATGACAATTTAATTCAAAAAGTATTAAAACAATTTACAATATTAATAAAGCCTTACCCAAAAGGTTGTTTTAAAATCAGAAACATAGAAACAATATAGTTATAAGTGTTTAACGCCATAATTATATATTACATAAATGATTTTGAAAAAACCCCGACGCGTTTTCAAACTTGCGTCAGATGGTACCAGTTGCCAGAGACGTGCGTATCGATAAAATAATTTCGATAAATTTATATTAACAGAATGAACATTTTGACTATCGTAATAATTATAGACGATAGGCTCAGTTGATTGAATAATTAAAATAAGGCTCATTATAGCCCAGTTGCCTTGCAAAAGGTCGGTCAGTCCTAAATTTTGGATACGTGATACGGATATGTGTTCTTATAAAAATTACAAATTTTGTACCTTGAGTGACCTCGGCGCGCTCTGCCATCTTGGGTTAAAGAACCCAAAAATGAGTTTTTATTAAATAACTCCTTATGGGTTTTATGCCAAAAATTATTCACATCAATTTTGTAGAAAATTAAATTCTTATTTTTCATTCCAGACTCAAAATCAGAGGTATTTTATAGGTTTGAAGCCCATGTCTGTCTTTCTGTTTGGCTGTCTATTTCTCTCTCTGTCTGTGTGTCTGTTTGTGGGCTTTTCATCAAAAAACACCTAACATAACACATCCAAAATTCAGGACCGACGAACCTTTCGCAAGATAAACCTCTTTTTCGCGACCCGGCTACTGGGCTTATTATTGGTGATAAATAAACATTTATGTTCATTCATCCCATACCTGCTGGATTCATTATCACATCAGCACGTAATCGTCTATTGTTGAAGATATGCATGCTAATTGACTTAATCCTAATTACTTAAATCACAAGTATTTGAAATGTACATAAAATCACATTACAATAATTTGTCAAATTCTCGCTGAAATTTTACAAATTTTATCGATAGTTGAATCGACTACAGTCACATGTCTAGCAACTCCTATTGACATGTGTCATTTTAATCTTCTTATCGTGAAAACAATATAAGCGAGCAACGGTGTGCAATAACTTGCATTGGTTGAATTGGCGATTTAGTTCTTACTTTTGCAAGTGTCCGCAAAACACATGCTATGCAAAACATTTCCTCTATGTACGTGTTTATTTTGCATAAATCACAGGCCGAGCCTTGCCCTAATCAGCAAAGCGTTGAAAAACTGTCAAGTTTTTGAATCTCTCATGATTATATATTATTTATTTAGACCTACACATTTTTTTAATATAGCTCTCGAATTTATCTGCTTAGGACATCTATTATCTAGATTTTGAAAATAATTAGTTAAATACTGAACCACATTTTTAAATCCCTTTATTTATGCTGTATAGGACCACAGAATATCATAATTATTTTGTATTTACCTTGTATATTTTAGTTAATAACAAATATTATTATAATAAGTACCTAGGATTTTATCATTATTCACCGATAAATTACAATTTCAAACAGAAAGGTGGATCAACCAATTGATGTAGGTACTTTCATTAGTATTAATATCCGTTGATAAAATTTAAGCAGCAATGAATAATTTACCACACAACACTTCATATTTACATATTCCTTTAAAGAAAAAATAAAGTTTTTTAGACTGCCTGTGTCAAACTGAAAACTATCCGAATTAGAAATATATGAGAAGAAAAAACAAAAAAAAGCCATAAAGAGAATATAAAAGATTTTTTTTACTGATTTTACCAACGTCGGATAATTTTTATCTAAAGAATATATTTAACGTTTTGACAGCCTTTGTATAGAATTTCTGTCAAAACGTCTGACTTATTCCTCAAATAAAAGCTATCGGACGTTGGTAAAATTGAGCCTCCGAAGTTTACTCTGCCTACTTGCCTACGCAAAACGACCATAAATATAGATGCATTGATTGATAACAAATACAGGTCTTAATAATGTCAATGTAATAAATTTACAACGGCTCATAATTGCTTGTTCCATCCTAATTATAATAATGTTCTACATCGTTAATTATAATAAACATTCAATTAACAAAACTATGTAAAACAGTTCGTTATACCAAACGTTAGCCAAATAAGGATTCGGATATCAGAACTAATTTATTTTACATAAAATTATGATTTCCACAGATATAATAGCTTTCTTTAGTAAAGGTATTGATGTTATCGAAACAAATTGTTTGTTATTTGAATTTTTGGTGATTTTAAATCATGTTCTGACCTTTTGATCTTATCGGTTTTGACAAGTTAATAGAGAGCTACTGGCGTGTTCAATGAAAAGTTTTTTAATGAACTAAAACTAAAGGTTAATCGAAGCAGATCTTGTTCGATAATAATTAAAATATTTCTGTATAAATGTATAAACAATAAAACAATTTTTTTTTCCGCTGGTCGTATAATTTATACATAATGATCAAGTATTCAACTAATTGTTTTTTCCAAATTTAAATCTACTGGCGTCAGGCTTAATAATAGAAATAAATAAAATATAGAACAGATTTCAGTCTTAGTCTATGTATATCATACCGAGGTTCTAGATTATAGAGTATAAATACCTAAGGGTGGTTTAGTTGAGCCAGCTCCCTGATTCAAAACGATTCGATTAATTAGTTGTCGGACGATTCGATGCTATCTCTTTTTCTCTCATTACGAGAAAATTGTAGACGGAATGAGATAACAAACATAATCGCTCGATAGCTGCTTATTGAAAAGGTTCTGAATCGGTGGACTGGTCGTCAAAAATACTGATCCGTATCTAGAAAGTTTTGAAACCCCAAATACCTAAGAAAAAAATCCTTAGATGGTGATAACGACTGAAATCGTCAACTAGGTGGATTGTTGGTCTCAGTATGACACACTTGGCATTGCAAATAAGTAAATATGTCCTAAAAACGACCGTTGTGGTGATCACTTATAAAATGTAACTATTCAAACATAAAACAACGAATAGATAGCACTATAAATACAAATAAATAAGTTAATAAGCATTTATCAAAAGTTTTGCCAGTTATTCATGTAATATTTAAGGAATAATCTTACTAATCTGTGTACCATACTGATATTACTACAGAGAGCATTCAATTGTTACATTGAAAATACTCGAAAAATATTTATCTGTAATTTTAATCAAAAATATTTTACTATTTCTCGTGTTCGCATTTAATTTTATAGATTAAAATTAATTAAATAATAATTGCATTTAAAATTTCATTTTATAAAAAACGCTCGGCCAACAATTGGGTGCTCCACCCTGGTAATTTTTTAATAAAATTGTATACATATCACAATTCAATAATCTTTTATAAAATATATTTTGACGCCGGATACTAAATGTTACAAAGACAAAAAGTCAATGGGCAACTTAGTCCTAGTGTCAAAATGTACAAATGTCTTAATGTATATGAATGTGCAAATGACAAAAAATAATTGTGATATAATGCGTAAGGGTCTAATTGTTAGATTGTCAAAATGTACAAAAGATAAAACACAATTGTGCCAAAATGCATCGTGGTCCAATTGTCACACAGTCAGGATTCGAACCCGCAAACCTGGGCTTCGAAGGTACGATCACTAACGACTGAGCCTACATACACCTATCTGCTACTTGATATCAATATAATAATTCTCTGCACTGGTTATCTAATTAAAATCTCTTCTGTATCTAATCTCTTTGAGTATAAATACTTCTTGAAAGTCCGGTATCCTTGAAAAAGATGATTGAAATGTCATTTCATTTGTTCTATCCTTAGAATAAGTACTAATATTCTAAGGTTCTATCATAGCGGCATTTGGGCAAAATGACATTTTGGCACTGGGCAATTTGTACAATTGAACATTACAGCTTTAATGTATTCTATCATAGCGGCATTTGGGCAAAATGACATTTTGGCACTAGGCAATTTGTACATTTTGACACTAGGACTATGTTGCCCATTGACTTTTTGTCTTTGTAACATTTAGTATCCGGCGTCTATATTTTTAGTTGTAATTTCTTTTGTAAAAATAATGCTAAGTCAATAATTTTATCCTTAAAAGATTAAAATTAGTTATAAAATTATTTGTGATTTTTAACTCATGGCTTCCTACGGCGATTATTATTTTAAGATATATTTATGATTTATGTAATTATTTTGTACAATTATTATTATAAATAAAATACCAATAACAAAATTTTCGTATGAATTTAAAATTTATTAAGTGTACCTATTCAAAACGTAAAACATTTTTGGTATGACGTAGTTATACAAGTGTAATTATATACCTAGTCCTTAAAATATTTGGTATGTAAGGAAAACCCATGAACCTAATTCCAAAATTGGAAACTTTTATAAAATATCAAATATTCCGTTTAAAGTTTTCCTAGAAAAAGATTTTCAGTAAAAAAAAACAATAAGACAACAAGGGCAATCTATTCTGCCGGTTTAGTCCCATCTCTTCCCTTTCCCATCTCTTCCCCCATTACGTTTCTTAGAAATGGGAATTTTTTGTAGTTATAAACACACAGGGGAAGAGATGGGAAGGGGAAGAGATGAGACTAAACCGTTCTGCCGTGCTAAGCGCAAAAGCGGTATTAAAAAAAAAACGTAAAGTTGATTCTTATGACATCGGATAGCTTAAGGAAATACGCATCCAATGAACTAAGCCAAATAGCGGTATCTTATTTAAAACGTTCTCGCACAACACAAAAAAGTTTTTAAATCATTAAGAAGATAAGGACTATACAAGCTTAGTTTTAGTATATACTAAACCTGAAACTAGTTTGTTCAGAATCACTAGAACATATTTTTTACACCGCATTTTTTTATTTTTTCACAAATTTCAATTTTGTTTCAGTAGGTTTCTTTCCATACCATTTGACGGGAATAGACACCTTGAGGCTTGAAATGATCCGCTCGGTCAGTTTCGTTGTATTAGATAACCCCTGCATAGCACATCTCAGGCATTTCACACTTTACTAGGGAACTTAACGCGATATAAACTACGGTGTAACTTGGAGATTTATTAAAAAAAAACACATATTCAGGTAGTTCTGATGAAAATCTTGTTGGGGTGTCTCGGTTTTTGTTTAAACTAAAAATAACGTTGTATTTACAAAACTTCAATTTTCTCGAAATTAGCTTTCCCTGAAATACCGCTATTGCGTCTAGCACGGCAGTATTGTAGATTTAATGTTTGATAATAATTACCTATATTATTATACATACACATATACATATAAATAGCAATTTATTAAATATAGTTTTTCCTGTGCATTGATAAAGAATTCAATAAAAATATTTAATAATCAATCAATAAACGAAAATTAATAATCACAGATGGAAATTTTTAATTTCATCTCAATTATATTCATAGATTTATGTATAAAATATTATGAATGAATTAGTTCACATTGAAATATATTTAAAAAAATAGTTTATAATTACATTTACATTTTCAATTACCTACATTTTTTCAACTGTATAAATAAATAAATGTATCCACTCTACTATCCACGCGCAAAAAAGCATTGATACACATAAAAAATAACCAAAATAACACAAAACTTGTTAACATTTTAGTTATTTATTTATTAAGTTATAATTTATTTAGTAAATATCACACAATATGTCGTGCTGTACAATATTATTTTAGTTATTAAAGTAAGATGAGCGTAGTTTTCGTTTATTTAGTATTTTTTAAACAAACGTGTGTTGTTGAATGTTGTTTTATTTACCTTTAATGCCCTTTAGGAGGAGAGAAGAAGTGATAGCCTAGCGGTTGAACGGTTGCCTTCCACGCAGGAGGGTCCAAGTTCGAATTTGGCCCGGAGGGCACCCTCTAATCGCAATCGCGATGCCGGGTGCCCTCGTGGAGGGTTCATTTTAAATGTAGGATAGAAAATACATCGTTGTAAAACAAGCAACAAGACCCCTAAAAACATTATTTTACTAGTATATGACACTGTTTTCACCCGACTACGGTGAAGCAAAAGGGAGGGTATTGTAATGTAACAGACGGCCCCAGGGTCTCCTGAGCACGTCTGCTACACCAGTTATAAAGAATGTGTAGAGCAATACCTAGTACGTAAATAACAAAAAAATAGAAATGGTTAGAGAAAAGAGGCAGGACGGCGTCACGTCCCTTGCAGCAGTCAGCGAGTTCCTTCTTGAAGTTACGGCGTTCGCCAATGGCCCACACAGCCATTTGACAGAAACCGGCGGCAGCAAGCGCGTATTGACGGCTAGATACACGGCGAGAGTGCTTAGGCAGCACAGTCCCAGCGTCGTGCAGGCACATCTTGGGTTAGGTTAGGTTATACAGGCTATCTATGAGAAGACAGACCTGTACGAGACGTCGTCATGAGAGACGGACACACAATAGTAAGCTCCCCCAGGCAAATATTGTGCTTCAAGGTGGGTTGCTGTGGCATGCCACATAATCAAACAGTCACAGATTTAGATTTATAATATTTATATCAATATGTAAATTATACAGAAAATAATTGTATCAAAAGAAATCGCCATGGCGTAAAAACAATCCAAAAGTCTCTCCCTAAATTTCAAATTCCAATATCTGTCATCGTAAAAAAGTATAAAATATAAAAATGGCCAGTCGATGAAGATGAAGATCATGAAGGTGATACTACAGTATATGATTTTGACCGGTATGTACTATGTATGTATGTATGTTCATCTGTTCCCTACTAACTTCAAAAGTACCTACTCATCATAATTTGACACATGAGGTATCGTTGGAAGCGTCTTGATCGTCCGTTGGCTATAGGATATGTGACGTCACATTAAATTGAATATGGCGCCCTCTAGAGTGCATAAAGACGTGAAGTAAAAAAATGTTTTTAATGAAGCCGTGTTTGGTATCAAATAAAAGAGCTTAATTAGCATATTTCAAAAATATAGTATATACTATAACCCCAAAATAATTTAAATAAAAAGTAAGTTCAAAAACTAAAACCCGACCACTGAAACATGAATGAAACAAGAAAATATTACCATCTGAAATTGTTAGCCGCGGTCGGTCGTGTGCCACTTTGCTCTAAAGCTTATGATCGCCTACTACTGTTAGAATGTATTGTTTTGTTAGGGTAGGGGGTGTATAGGTACGACCACGGCTAACAATTTCAGGTAATAATATTTTCTTGTTTCATTCATTTTTCAGTAGTCTGGTTTTAGTTATTGAACTTTTACTTTTTATTAACCTAATGCCAACAATCCTCCTCGACGGTTCTCTTTTAGCGCAAACGTAATGCCAAGGACCCTCCTGGAAGGTTCACTAGCAATATGTACCTATGGCGGGATGGCGTATGAACTCTATGAAAAGTGTGGTTGACTCGAATGTGTTAAGGGCTGTAGTTTTTAATATACATATTTGTTAACAAATTCCCAGATCTACAATTGTTTTAAGTCTACTACTAAATCCTACGATTTTTATTTTGCGAAATACCAGTGTGGTCCCACAGTTCATATGCACATGAAATCTGACCAATAAGAAATTTGACGAACGAGGCAGAGACGAATATATTCACTGCTGCAGAGTTATTTTTAAATAGATGACAATAGATGGCGTTACGTGTATCAAATCACGTTGTGAGGAAATATATTACAACGAATTTATTACTATTCTCAGTCTACGGAAGGTCTATTGAAATGCTATCCAAAGAAGGTGCTAACTAAGCTTTTATAAAAAAAACGAAGATATTGTTATTTAAATTAGGTAATAAGTGCTTGAATTGAAATGTACCTAAGTTAGTCAATGTTAGTTTTATGTTCTTCAATTAATTTCAGACACAATGTTTATTGGAGCGATGTGATCCGTATATTGATCCTATCGGTTGGTGAAATAAAAATACACATGATATTTTTTCGCGTTTGGGTTCCAGATCAAACTTTTTGAAATCTTTGAAAGCAGGACCTATTTCTAACTTATAAAAATAAAATGAAGTCTTCAATAGGTAAAACTTTAAATATTTAAAGTTCCTTCCTATTCCGCACCTCGAATGAAATAATTTTAAAGTTTCTGTGTTTTATTGTCTGCACTGCGTAAAATATTTTGATTTAGTTCGCCGATTGTAACTAGATGGTGTTGTAGACATTTTTGTATCGCGATAAGGTTTCGTTACAATAACACAATAAATATCAATATTCAATTAAAATCCATTTTAGCAAGGAAATGTATGGAAATAAGCAACACGTTTTTAGTATTATGGTTTTATGAACCTTTATGGTCAATCAAGAAGAGCTGAAACTCTACTTAAAGAAATGGTTTAAAAGATAGTCTTAGTGCCTTGGTGGGACACCTTTGTCTATTATTACAATAAATGGAATACGTATACATTATTTAGTTGCTGCGACACAATGTTGTTTTCCGAGTTCCACGCGGACGGAGTCGCGGGCACAGCTAGTTTAAAATATATTCATAATTTTCTAACGTAACAAAAAGAGACGGCCCTATTTCAAAACCAGCATCCTAATTGCGCAAAGCACTCGTAATCGCTATGGCGTTGATTTTGACAGGTCAACAATTTCCATAGCGACGTATGTATTAATAATCCGACTTCTCCACAACTATGTAAAACGCAATGAATATTGTTGTGTTGTCAAAATGACAGCTGTTGATATTACGAATGTGATATGCAATTCGGATGCTGTGTTTTTCTTAGAGTTCCTCTGTAATAAGATCGTTTTGTATGGTCTGTGCCCATTTTCCAGTTTCAGAAGTCGGTGCAATTTTACACTGAACAAATTGAAGGCACCGACTTCTGAAACTGTTAGTTTTATAATATGGTTTATAATATTTTACTCTTTTTAGTTTTTTTGAAGTCGGTGTTTACTTTTTTAAGTAGTTTTATTTTTAAGTGGCATAAACAATACACAAACATGTAATTACAACAACAATTTGCTGTTATCCATTGAAGAGTTCCATTGTCAATCTCCGAGGGTCTTCATCAGATCTTCACCAAACTTAAATGGGACCACCTCGGGAAAATACTCTTTCAAACAAAAAATAATTTTGCAAATCCGTCCATATATGACGGAGTTAAGCGCGAAAATACAAAAAAAATATGTAAACATCCGAATTGAGAACCTCTTCCTTTTTGAAGTCGGTTAAAAGTATTTAATAACGTGCATAGAGACAGTAAACGCCTACATTTAAAAACACAATCAGCAGAATTATAAGTGCAAAAACGATTGCTGAACATACAATTAAATATTGTATCTTTTAATTAAACTGCAAGCTATGTTTTTTAATGAATTGTGTACCTTTACCATATTATTGCAACATGCCTTAGGTTTAAATATTTTTACGATCTGTGTGGTTTTTGGTCAAGAATAGGCCACCATTTGGTCCCGCGGGATAAAGTACTGTGTGGTCACTTGACCACACAGTACTTTGTACACGAGAGTGGCAGTCGCCTCTCTCTCCCGCTCCCTCCTTGGTCGCCATCGCCTCCTCGCAAAAGGAGGCGACGGCTTCCCACGCTCTCTCGCTCCCGATCATGAACAGAACCACGGTCAGAAGCGAGAGTTTACCGTCGACTGTCGCGATTAGTTCACGGTGCTGCGTCGCCCACGCAGGGCACGCCTGCAGCGTGTGCAGCGCCATTTCCTCAGGGCGATTGATGTAGTGCTGAAATCCGGGCGTCCGGGCGTCTGCTCCCGGTCTATGCGATAAGTGTACTTCCTGAAACATCCATGTCCCGAGAGCACACGTCATCATCTGTTGGTATTGCCACTGTGTATAAGAATAGATGTTGATAATAAGTATAGAGTGTTAGTGAGCTACCTTAAAAAAAACAATTTGACTTCATGAATGTTGTTATAAAAGCACGTAGTAAGGTAGGTTGTTCTACGGTGTTTATGTAAACATATTGTACCAACCAACTACCACTGGGATGTCTATAATTTGTTCAAATAGAGGATTGAAAATGCTCTTTTTACAGCCGATGTTAGGTAATAACCAATCTCAATCCAAGATATCTTAGGCTGAGCTCCGTAAAGCGTACCTACTTAGACTTTGCTCAAACTTGACTTACGTAAAATGGACCATTTTAATGGACCATAATTTTCTTTTGGCTATTTAAGTTTTTTTTTTGTTTATTTCTTTGCCTACTTTTGGCCGCCATCTCGCCTGATGTTAAGCGATGATGCGGTCTACGATGGAGCACGCTTGCCCAGAAGAATTGGATTCACTCGTGACTTGAAAACACCCAGATTGTAGCTGTCGGGGAACACCCATTCGGGCAGTGCATTCCACTGTTTGGCGGTTTTTACAATGAAAGTGGAATCAAAGCGCTTCGTTCGGGTTTTTGGTATATCAACCATGAACCGATGGCGCTTTTTCGTGCTTCTGGCCGTCCGTTTTTGGTAAGTCGTCGATTTCGTAGACTTTTTAGCATTTGCTAAGCATGCACTTAAAGGTATTCGAAGATATGAATATCGACTTTGACCTAACTTAAAAGTTAAGTTTGAGCAAAGCCTATACTGGGTGTAAGGGACGGTGTACCAAAAACTGAAACAGTGAATTCAGCCCATTGTTCTGAATCGAAAATAAGTGGTTTTTTCTCTCGGAATTTCCCAAATTTCCTGGAAATTGCTAATTAGCCTATGTTTTATTGTATTTCAATAAGTGTTTTGGCAGGTAAATAAACTGAGTGTAAAGAACAGGTTACCAAAAATTGACACAGTGAATTTAGTTCATTATTTTGAACTGAAAATCCGTGGAAAATATCAACGAAATCTTTCGAATTTTCCGATTTATAAAAAAAAACATTTTATTTTTGCAACTTGCTGTGTGTCCTTACACTTTGTGTGTGTGCTTGTGTGTTTACAGTAGAGAAATGTAAAATTTGTGAAAAGAAAAATCGGAAAATTCGGAAAATTTCCGAGCAAAATTTCCACTTATTTTCAATTCAGAATAATGGGCTGAATTCACTGTTTCAGTTTTTGGTACACCGTCCCTTACATCTGGTATAGTATTATAAGCACTGAGCTTAAAATCGTAGATAGATTCAAGCTGTCTTTTGGATACTCTTTGCTAATTTATCCATAAAATGTAGGGCTAACCCATGGACGTACAAAAAAGATCGGACGGAACTCCCGCTAAGACAAAACTGTGTCCCGTAATGGCGGCGGCTATCTAAGTGTGAATGAATTTAGGGTTGTCATGTTAGCCAAATTTACCCATTTTTTATCATTTTATTTTAAGACAAATACAGGTTGGCAGACAAATTTCTTGGAAATGTCGGCAGAATTATACCGTGCCATTTGAAAAGGTTAATGGTAAGAACCAAATCTCCCTATGAAAATATCTGCAAAATAAATTCCATGTTAGCTTAGATTGTTAATTTACATTTTGAGGTACTGCATATGTAACAACACACCGGAGTCCTCCTTTAGTTGTATTATATATCTCGTTAGCTTCAAAATGTAGACTGCAAATGACACTGTATTTGTTTGGAATTCAATCGTTTTCACCGTTACAATTTCTCATTTTTTTAATCCAATTATTTCTCCATACTTCATTTTCTTTAGGAAATCTAGTAAAAAAATATATAAATAAAATACCTAGTAATAAATAAATTGAATTGAACAAAAAACTATAAATTTTCCATATTTAGGGTAATTTGCACACGTGAATATTGACAACACTGGCCTTGTGACAGATTCTTTTCTTCTGGTGAATACATTGATTTTATTGTATACAATTGGGAATTAAGTGATTGAATTATTCATTGACCTATGAAACGTGATTCCTGGATTTTTTTTCTTCCGATCACTACGGTTTTTACACCATTTCACCACACAAGACATGCTATATTTTAATTTTTTTTGCCGCTTTTTGTCCCGACTCTGTTGACGTTTACGCGTGTAATGACTGACTTTTTTTGTGAATGTGTGCGTGCCAGCCTGTACGTACAGCAAACTGACTGACTCTGAGTGACACAGTTTTTTGTTAGCGAAAATCTGTCCGATCTTTTTTGTACGTCCATGGGCTAACCTAACAACATCTGTAAATGTCACTCAACTGTCACCTCCGTCACATCGCAAGACGTCTTCGTCGTTCCCTGCAGGTAGGTACCATTTGAACTGTTTAACTTCTGTTATGAATGGAATGGGCCACCATATCTGATTTTTTGGGTGGTGGTAGGAGGTCGGTCAAACATCATGAATAAGCCATCAAACACCACTGCTAAATGGAACTGCGCTGGTTCATGTCTGCCGTATGTTGGACGAGGTGTGGGCGAACTCACCACTGAGTGAAGCCCACACAACATAAAGATACAAGTCCGAGACGGGCTGTAAACTGCAGACTGCACGCAAGTCGCCATCGGAATAGCGCCTTTAAGGCGTGCACTTTAAAGGTGCTATTCCGACAGCGACTGCAAAACTGCAACCGCAGACCGCAGCCGCAGATCGCACCGCAAGCGATACTACCTTTGAGCTTCTTCACCGCACGCTGGGAATAGACGCGAGTTTTAACATTCAACACAAGCCAGCACGCTTGGTAGTAGGATCTATACGGTCCGCCTGGGTAGCTACCACCTAAACATTGAAGTCCAAGCAGTTTACTGTATTCCGTGTCGTGTATATGTGAGAGCCAGAGGGGTATATGGGAATCCCTCTATATCTCTGTTACTTGGATTCGTGTGCTCCATTTTCGACCCTGTCTTCGCTTACCATGAAGTGCCGTTTGACTAGGAGCAAACGCGACCATGTAAAATAATAATAAAAGACACCAGTCTTGCACCCACCTGGGACGGTTCATGACTGTACTCCAATAGTGTAGCCGTGGATAGTCCCCGGTTGGTGCCCCACCCCATTTTAGATTTATGTTCTCAAAGGGGCCTCTGCGCGTTGGACCTGTGTTCCCGTGTATGCCTTCCAAAGGACCGGACATCTTCCGCAAGGAAGATGAGCCGTGATTCCCAAAGAGACCTAGAAGGCGAGACGAGCTAGACAGTTATTGGAAGGATTGGCCGCAGAAATCCTTAAGCGGAGAGGTGTGGAGGGATGGTAAGGAAGCCTTTGTCCAGCAGTGGGAAGATCATGACTGTTTGAGTATTATAACTTTAGTGAGATACACACATTCATATTTATGATTAGTTACGGTTTACTCACGTGCATTTTTAGGGATTTCCCGAATAGTTTCGGACCCAAACGGAGTACTTAATCATGAGCTGATCGCGCGGCGAGGTCACGAGTCGAACTGAGTCTGTTTGGGTCCGAAACTAGTCCGGCATGAGACCATGACCGCCGGTAGCTTGGTACCTGTTCCCGATACCGGTGGGCTACTATTTATTTTTATATTGATTTATTTAAAAATGTAATATGTATGTATTGAAATGAGTAAAGGGAATAATAGTAATAAATACAGTAGTATCTCGTCAGCAGCGTCGAGCAGTAGCTCGTCCACCCGTGGGTGTAAAAGGCGAGTATGGGATTAGTCAAGACGATAGACAGAACCGTCCTTCTCTGTGTTCCTCTTCCTTATAACGAACTATACAAGAATAGCTCAGGCTATGGTGAAAAGATTAGCCAGTCAGCAAGGTTGGTAGCGGGGCTGACTGCCCAGGGTGCGCCGGACATAAGTTAGGAATGTAAGTAATTTAGTATTGTTATTTGAGGGGAGGCCTTTGTAATGCGACACAATCTGTCTGCTTATAACCAACATACTGCAATCACCAATGTGTTTGACAAGCGTGGTGATTATGATTAAATCCATTCCAACAGTTTATTGCATCTGATTCACTGACTGAAAATGATATTAAATTCAAAACAATTTAAGATAAATGATGGAATCAGGCGTTACTTTGCGGAAATCCATGACATACAAATATGCAAATAGAATATCTAGCTTTAATTCCGCTGAACAAGATCGCTAGTTTGGATGCAGTATGCAACACCACCCTCCCGCCCACAAACATATGCACATGCAGTAAGAGTGAAAAAATAATGCAACATGCAACCAAACCAATACACGACACGTGTTTCGCGCCTGCACGGGGCATCCTCAGGATATGTTGACTCCTCAACAAGGAGTCAAACTAGCGGTCTTGTTCAGCGGAATTAAAGCTAGATATTGTATTTGCACATTTGTACATTTTATTTCAGACAAACTACAATAAATATTAATCATACATACATTCATTTTAAAATAATAAATTACATTATTGAAAACACTAATTCAGAAACGTGTTACATGTAGTTTTGTCCTGTGCTCCATGAAGGAGCAGTCAGTGTTCATTTTTTCTGCAATGAGTTGTAGGAGACTGTTGGGGCCAGGGTCGGACTGGGCCTAAGGGGCCCGGGTGGCATTATGACTGGGCCCGCCGCCCGCCTAGAATCAGCGGAGATTCTTACAGAATAGATATTTTGAGATATTTAAAAGTAGTAGAGCTCCATGTGTAAGAATTCGTCCGGGGAAGTACTATCTCCAAACCCATTTCTGCCTCTAAGCAGCATTGCTGGTGAATTACAGGCACACGAGACTTTCCAAATTTGTCTCTAACGTTAACAACGTATTAGTCATCCTCTTGGTGTTGTAGGTGTATATGTTACCGGCAATGTGTATAATGCAGGTATTCTATACAATGCTTAGGCAATGTATAGAATGCCTGGGGCCTCCAGGCAATGTATGAAATATTATGAATATTATTGTCCCTTACATACTTTGCCTAGGTAATGTATACATTTCCTAGGGATTGTATAGAATACCTGCTGGTCCACCGGCAATGTGTGAAGTAAATAGATTTGGTCATTCATTTGGGGCACCCCGACACGGATAGGTTAGGTTCGAAGGGGATGACGGGGGCTAGAGTGAGCGAGCGAAGCGAGCAAACGAGGCCCCCGTCATCCCCTTCATGTTAGGTTACTTTAAACCCTGCAGACAGAAATAGGAGCCCCGCGCAGCGGGGTACCGTCGACTCTCCTTTGGAAACCCAAACAACCTTCCAAACATCCCCTTAAGTTTTTCATTTGCTTTTATTGTTATTGTGTCTCGCGTAAAGTTTACTGCCTGCTCGCACGTCTTCCCCTTCTCCACTCGCGTCTTTTTCACATATTACCGGCTGCGCATTCGGTACCTATTGTATATGATGCCTAGGCAAAGTATAAAATAAATCATATTTCATACATTACCTGGACGTTCTAGGCATTCTATACATTGCCTAGGCATTGTATAGAATACCGGATTACACAGATTGCCGGTAACATATATTTGCGACGGTAACCACTTAACATCAGGATCTTCGCCAACATTTAAAAAACATTATTAAAAGTAAAGCAGCGGGCAAATACTTGTATCTAATTATTACATTAAACCTACACTTGACAAAATTAAAGTAATGCAATAATAGAATCAGCATAATTGTTTATAATAATTTGCAGTAAAACATTTCGACAGCATATTTAGATTTTTGCAAAATAATCGCGAAAGTTGTTAGAATTATAACTAAGGTCTTATTCACAACGCGAGAATAATCTGGAGTTAAAAAACGATTAAATAAAAGGTTTATGTCGCGTTAAGTTCGCTAAAAAGTGTGAAATACCTGAGATGTGCTATGCAGGAGTTGTCTAATACACGGAAACTGACCGAGCGGACCATTTCAAGCCTCAAGGTGTCTATTCCCGTCAATTGTTATGGGTAGAAACCTACTGAAACAAAATTGAAATTTATGAAAAAAAAAAACAAAAAAAATGTGGTGTAAAAAATATGTCAATCGATTCTCCTAGTGATTCTGAACAAACTAGTTTCAGGTTTCGCATATACTTGTATATGAGACGTTGTCGTTGACGCAGTCCACAACGCTGGCCAGCTCCCTGGTTCAGAAGGATTCGATTAGTCAGTTGTCGAAGGATTCGGTAAACTATCTCGTTTTCTCTCGCAACAAGATGTGTCTCGTGAGAAGACGGAACGATATAACAAACCAAATCGGTCGACAGCTGTTTATCGAAAAGGTTCTGACGGCCTACTCCCTAAGTCCGTCAATGAAGTTAGTCGCTCGTCCGAAAGTAGCCCGAAACGTAGGAGTGAACAAAACAAGTGTCAAGTTCAACTTTTCAGATGGGCAAAAACACATCGGTGGTAAGGACAACTGTTAAATCGTGATTCTTAGTTCGGGGCCCGAAATAATCGTGTGTCCGTAGGTGATAGGGAGTAGGAAACGTTCGTAACTAAGGCCGAAACCACGGACTTCATGCTTAGGGAGTAGACCCTCTGAATTGGGGGGACACGTTCGGGTTGTCGGACTACACACATCGTCGACAACTTTTTGGAGCCCTCTCTGATATGCATGTTTCATCACGATGTTTTCCTTCACCGTTAACGCAAGTGACAGTCAAATTCTGATCCGCAAAATTCAAAAAGTCGGGAGCCAGGATCGGGCTCCGACCCTCATACATGAAAGGCAATCGCATCTGGTTAGACTGGAAGCTGGGGGCTTACTATGACCTCTTATGAAAACGTTCAAATGCCAGCCAGTCAACTTCCGTTCAAAAGCAGACCTGCTTCTGAATCGCTCAAAATCGTACTATGACAGTACTAAAGGTGAACGACTATTGAACCAAGTTGAACGGTAATGCTTGTTCAATCATGGTACGAAAAGTCTATACAAAAAAAAAGGTGAACGGATTTCGTAAACGTCAACGTAGCAGACCTGCTCTAACGGTGTCATAGTACAAAAAAGCAGGGCAATTCAACTTCCAGGCAACTTCTGTCCTGCTTTAAGAGGTCATGGTAAGCCCCGTGACCTCAGTAATGGGAAAAGGTTAGGCAGAACACACACAAAGCATTGCATGCTCTCGGCGTGTAGTCAACCCATAGTCTGCATGTATGAAGTGACTGATAGTACGCTGTACAAAGCAGTAGTCTTTACTTGAGTTTTGGTTAGTTAATTATGCTGTTGTTCATACATAACTCAAACAACATACAATATTATAAAAATAGAGATGTACAATGGGTGGTCTTGTTGCACTAGGCGATTTCCGCCGGACAAACTTAGTATGGACATAATATTTGCAAGTAAAAGACGGATATAACAATAAATAGGAAGAAAATATTTTATTACATAAAGGGCCGATTTTTCAATTGTCACATAACTTTTATCTGAGGAATAAATCTGACATTTTAACATATTTTTAACCGACTTCAAAAAGGAGGAGGTTCTCAATTCGGTTGTATTTTTTTTTTTATTTTTTTTTTTTTATTTTTTTTTTTTATGTTTGTTACCTCATATCTCCGTCATTTATGAACCGATTTGAAAAATTCTTTCTTTGTTCGAAAGGGTATACTTCCCGATTGGTCCCATATAAATTTTGTTACGATTAGACTATGAACTTCAGAGATATGGAACGGCACTCCTCATCGGATCAAAGCAAAATTCTCAAATTACTAATATTGCTTTGTTTATATTTGTTGTTGGGAACTGACTACTGGAAAAGAGGAGGGGGTGCATATCCCCCCCCTCCCCCTTTGGAATGTTTTCATTATATCGTGTAAGGTATCATTTGAAAGGGCTTTTTATGCCCGACCACGTCAAAGCCAAAAAGAAGGGTTATGAAGAGGAGGGGGTTAAGTTTATGGCACTAAAACGTATTTAATAAAAAATAAACTTTAAAAAAGTAAAAACCGACTTCAAAGAAAAACTAAAAGGAGTGAAATAATTACCATAATATAAAATTAACAGTTTCAGAAGTCGGTGCAACTCTACACTGAAACAAATAGAAGCCACCGACTTCTGAAACTGTTAATTTTATATTATGGTAATTATTTCACTCCTTTTAGTTTTTCTTTGAAGTCGGTTTTTACTTTTTTAAAGTTTATTTTTTCTATACAGGATGTTAACGAACTCGTGTAATTCCTTAAAACCACATGATCTACTACTGGTGTAGATTGGCCCCGCACGGGAATTAGACTGATTAAAAATAAAAAAAATAAAAATTTCATGCGGTAGTGGTAAGTGATTGTATCTAAACCACCTAATAAGGATTCAGTAACAATTTTTTTTTTTTTTTTTAATAATTTTCATGCGCTTGAACATTTCGATGCCACGCATAAATGGATGAAAGCACGGCGACGCGGCTGGCGGGCACGACTAACGCGATATCGCTCTTTGCAGTAAGTTAACTCGGGGCTCTAAAATGACTCAGAAATAGAAAACTAAGATTTCATTTTCAATTATTTTTTCAGTTGATTTACAAAAAATCCCTTTTAGGGTTAATCTGTGTCACCAGTAGATCACGCGATTTCAAGGAATTACACGAATTCGTTAACACCCTGTATAAAAGCTGTCAAAACGTCCTCATCTAAAAGATAAGCGGCGATTTAAAAATTGGCCCTTAATTAAACCCCTCCATTGACACCGCAAGTAAAAATGTGTGAGATAGAATATTTAAAACGCGTCATTCATTCGCTTTAATTATGCACTAGTCGAGCAATAAATCTACTAAATATCAAACACAAACATGGTGACTCGTTAGCGTATGCACACGAGTGGCGAAGGCTCCATACAACTCGATTCCTATCGGCTTCCCTTTCGAAACGAGTAGTTACTGGAATTCAAGCATCACACTTGAGCAAGGTAAGCATGTTTTGGTCCGGCTTCCCTTTTAAGAAAATTCACCCTACGCCACTGATGCACACACACATTGAACACAGATGTTGGAGGGACGTGTCAAGTTATCGTAGTTGATTTCTACATAATATACAAGGTTACAGCTGTTACGCACTGCATCTGATCCGAATCCGTGAAAATACGTTCCGAAGTAGCCATACAACTATTTGTATGGTAGTTTACGCACTACATCGAGGAGGAGCTCGTGGCTAAATAATTACAGCCGCATAGACCAATCTTCCGGGTTAGGCCACGCTTGCCGAGGTTGGTCTGTGGATGGGTGACCATTTACCATAGCGAGTTTCCTCCGTGCCTCGGAAAGCACGTGAAGCCGTTGGTCCCGGCTGTCATTTGTAGATCTTTGACAGTCGTTACTGTTGGTCAGAAGCCAGAAAGTCTGACAACCAGTCTTACCAAGAGTATCGTATTACCCAATTACTGGGTTGTGGAGGTCTGATAGGCAGTCGCTCCATGTAAAATACTGATATTCAGCTGCATCCGGTTCGACTGGAAGCCGACCCCAACATAGTTGGGAAAAGGCTAGGCAGGTGATGAGTTTACGCACTACATCCGGCATCCGTCATCCGATTTCTATCCGTCATCCGTGAGTTTCTAATTCGGATGAAAAATTGACGGACCGAAGTAGCCGTAGTAATGTTATGAACGCTTTCGCGTTACTTCGGATTCAAATCAGACGCCAAACGGATATGCCAAATATGGCCCCTGAATTGTTTGAATTTGAATCAGAGATGTTGCGTAAGCAACATCCGAATTCGGTCTGAGATTTTTACTCTAGATCGGTATTTTCACGGATTCGGATCGGATGCAGTGCGTAAAGCAATATCCGAATTTGGTCCGAGTTTTTATATCCGTATTTTCACGTATTCGGATCGGATGCAGTGCGTAAAGCAATATCCGAATTCGGTCCGAGTTTTTTATATCCGTATTTTCACGGATTCGGATCGGATGCAGTCCGTAATCTCTCTTAGTCGGAAAGGGGGTACTAATCCGCAGGCCACTTAAAGTATCACAGATGACCGTTTTAACGCAAGGGTTAAAATTTCAAAATTCGATAATTTTTATTTCCACACAAAATGATTTTTATTTTAGTTTTTTCAAAAATCCTTCATCCCTGCTTTAGATACGAATTCAGAAAATGGAGCTTCTAATCCGTGACCCCAAATATGACCTAAAATATAAACACAGCTGATCATACCTTACAATAGATAGATTTTAGCGTATTTTTTTTTGAGATCTTTGCACGGCCTTTTTTCTTAAACTATTGACTTTTGAGGAAAGTTGTATAACAAAACTTATTCATTATTAGGGGTACTTTAACACCCTTTCAGATTAGTACCCCCTTTCCGACTAACTTTGTAAAAATATAACAAAAATAAATTCATCTCCTCTTACGGTAGTCTATTCTTTCTTAGGAATAACACAAATATACAAGGTGTAATATAAATAACGCACAATCTCTTAAGAGGTCACTGTACTCATCATTATGAACAACTTTTACTATGGGACCAAAAGTGAATCCGCGAAAAGAAAATCTGCTATTCCCTACATTTTGACGAGTTATGCGAACATAAATGTAGGCAACAGCTGTTTTTTTTTCGCGCTTTCAGCCTTTAACCTGAAGTTGTTCATAATGATGAGTACAGACAGTGAGCGTTATTTATGTTACACCTTGTATGACCAAATCTTAACTAAGATTGTCCGACTAAAACTGCACTTTTGGCATCCCTAATCATTATTCAATCCGGGAATTCCCCGGTTATTGTTATTATTTAAACAAGAACAGCTTTATCTCGCTCTCGCTATGTTCATTTTCTGAAGGACTTGTCCTGACTGCATCGCCTTTGTCAAGTTTTACTGAACAGCCGCCGCCATGTTTAATTTTATTTGTAAAAATGACAGATGACATACCACTGCGAAGAATCTTCTCTCGTGTCAGCACGAAGTATTTCTGATGCACCAAGTCGTGGTGAAAAGTACACAAACACGTCACTACCCTCCTCATCTCTCGTCGGCACGAGCTCGAGAACGGCTCTTGATGTGGTGAAAAGATTAGCGAGTCAGCAAGGCTGGTAGCGGGGCCGATCCTCCACGAGTGACGATACTTTTAAAGTATGTCCGGCGCACCCTGGGCAGTCAGCCCTGCTTCCTACCTTGCTGACAGGCTAATCTTTTCAACACAGCATGAGCTGTTCTTGAGCTCGTGACGATGACGTGATCGTACGTCCAGCGCACCCTGGACAGTCAGCCCCGCTACCAACCTTGCTGACTGACTGACTAATCTTTTCACTACAGCATGAGCTGTTCTTGAGCTCGTGCTGACTCGAGATGAGGAGGAGTGTGTCGTGTTTTTTATAATAATACTATAACCTTCTCCTGTGTAGCCTTTTCCCAACAATGCCGGGATCAGCTTCCAGTCTAACCAGATGCGGCTGAAAACCAGTATTTTAATACGAAGCGACTGCCATCAGACCTCCGCAACCTGGTTATTAGGCAATGCTGATTTCTTAAGCTAAGACCGGTTGTCAGACTATGAGCTGAGCACGGTAGGTATACCGCCGATTGCCCGAATTTTATTTGCCCTAATATCATTTGCCATAATAGTCAACAGCCATATGACGTAATATTCATTTGCCCTACTCTTATTTGCTATATTAGTCACGTGCTAGAAGCTTTGTTTCCCATAAAGTCACTTACCATAACATCATTTGTCACAACCATTGTAAGCCCTAATTATCACATGCCATAATTATCATATGCCATAACATCATTTGCCATCGACATTGGGTGTGTAACGGTTGTTATATCAGGAGAAACTGGATGCAATCGGGACTTTAGGGCACCCCGACTCGGATAGGTTAGGTTAGAAGGGGATGGCGGGGTCGTTTGAGCGAGCGGAGCGAGCGAATAGACCCCGCCATCCCCTTCGTGGTTATTTTTTTATAAACCACCCAGAAGTAGTTTGGTTAGGTGCCATTTGAGTTATTGTCTAATAAATATTATGGCATTTAAATATTATGTCTAATAATCATTATGGCGTTTAAATATTATGTCTAATAATTATTATGGCAATTAAAAATATGAAAAACAATACGTATGGCACTCGTATCTTATGGTATCTAAGTTTCGGGCAATTAAAAGTATGTCATATGTCTTTTAGGGCAAACAAAACATTCGGGCAAATGAAATTCGGGTAAATGAAATTCGGGAATATGATGATTATGGTATATAATCTTCGGGTAAACAATAGACAACCGCTGAGCACACGATGCGTTGCGGCGCCGCACCGCAAAGATTTCACCGTATCAGCGGGCACACGAGCGGTGCGGCGCCGCAACGTTGTTATGTCGCAGCGGCGCAATCTTGCAAATCGAAACGAGCGAGCGTGTGTCTTTCCTTTTGATGCATAAACAACTGAGTGGTGCCGCTCCAACGTCGCAACGCATTCACCCCTCCCCGCCTCGTCTCGGTGGTTGCAAGTCCGGTGCGGCGCCGGAGCGCATCGTGTGACATGCCATGGATATTTCTATGTAAGACGACGCAGCGACACCGCTCTGGCGCCACACCGCCGCCGCAACGCATCGTGTGCCCCCGCTCTATGGGAGAAGCCGGTGCGGTGCGGTGCACCGGCGCACGGCGACCATTTTGCCGCATCAGCGTGCACACGTAGTACGCGACGTCTCAAGAGCCACGCGGCGCCGCACCGCACCGTGTGGAAGGGTTCTCCGTCAACACATCTGCGGTCGGCGACGTTGGAGCGGTGCCACTCCTGCGTATACACCCTCCCCCCTCGTCTTGGTCCGGTGAGCGTGCACCGCGGCGCCGCACCATCCGTGTGGTATACCATGGAAATTTGTATTACGTGTATTACGCCGCATCGTGTGGCTTCTCCCCATCGGGCTTCTGATTACCTGTAACGACTGTCATAGGTATTCGTATGACACCCGGGACCGGCGGTTTAACGTGCTCTCCGAGACACGGAGGGGTCTCGATGTGTAACGAATGGTCACCCATCCACGGACTGACCGCGGCAAGCGCAGCTTAACCTTGCAAATCATATGGGATCCGTGCGGCTGTTAATTAGATCCTAAACAAAAAAGTATAATACTGTAACCAAAAAACTAATGAATACTGATAATTTTTCGTAGGCATGTGAAAACGGCTTTATTTAACATGTGTGAATTCCTATAAAAGCGGTTATGTTAGCAATTTTTCTTTAGTGTACGACTTTTATTAGTTGTGAGTTAACAAGTAAAATACCAAGTAAGTGTTTTATTTATACTTCAGTTTTGTTTGTGGGTGGTCAGTAGACTAATTCTCGATCAATCGCAAACGAATCGAAGCCGAACCGTTCATTGAGACAGTCTTCGTTTACAAAACTGTTGGACAACAAAAAAAACAAATATTTTGACAGTTTTCGTGACGGTTGTGGTTTAAATGCGGTTTGGCAACAATTTTGTACGGGGACAAATTTGAATTTAGAACGGGGACCAGTTTGAATTTAGAACGGGGACCAATTCAACTAAACAAATTGTTGCTAAACCGCTAACACACCGCAACCATCATTCTGTTTTTGTTTACGAAAACTGTCAAAACGTTTGATTTTTTTTGAAAATGAAAACTCTCTGAATGAACGGTTTGGCTTTTGGCTTCTATAAATATCTATATTATATCTGCAGACTTGGCGTATCAGAAAAATTGAAATATTTAAAAAAATAATAGCGGGCTGGTTATGAGATAACCAATACAGGGTTATTGGTAAAACATTGACAACCTCTTAGGGGGGCATTGCACTCATCATTATGAACAACTTTTACTATGGGACCAAACCAGAAATCGCGAAAGAAAACAGCTGTTCCCTACATTTTGACGAGATAAGCAAACATAATAGTTTAAAACAGAATAGTTTAAAATAGAGAGATTGTTGAGTGTATCGTTGTTAAGTTTGTATATTATGTTTATGGTTAATTAATAATCAAGTATGCAAGTATTTTGTTTTGAGTATTGGCCTTGCAGTGTTATTCTTTATATTTATTCAGCCAGTTTTATAATGTCTGTATAAACTCTATTTGATTGCCACTGTCGTATTAGGCTTATGGCCTGTAAAGATAGTTTTGAGGAGGATTAAATAAATAAAAATAAATGTAGGGAACAGCTGATTTTTTTGTCGCGATTTCAGGTTTGGTCCCATAGTAAAAGTCGTTAATAATGATGACCCCCTAAGAGGTTGTTAGTGTTTTACCAATAACCCTGTAGAATCCATTTCAATCAATATTAGGATTTTTGTGTGTTTATCTGTTGGTTGGTTTGTTTGTGCACGCATCACATAAAAGTCTCAAACCCAACGCGGTTAACTTTTATAGACAAATATTATGCGTATATCGGAGTAACATTTACTTAGTTTTTGTTTCAACGTAAGCTCACTGAATCAAAATATTTTAGAATTTTGAGTGATCAAGAAGAAAGTTTATTTTTAACCGACTTCAAAAAGGAGGTCTCAATTAGGTTGTTTTTTTTTTGTTTTTTTTTATTACCTGAGAACTCCGTCATTTATGAACCGATTCGAATTATTCTTGTTTTGTTTGAGAGGGTATACTTCCCGTTTGGTCCCATTGGTGATTTTTGAAAAAAATAACAAAAACTAAAAAAAAAATACACAAGTCGTATATAGACGACGTTCTAGTTGTAGTAGTAGTTCGAGAATGTGTACACTATTGTAATTGTAATTTGTGGCACTAAAAATATTAAATAAAAAACATAAAAAAAGACAAAAAAAAAAAAAAAACGGAGTAATATAGTTATCATACAATAAAATTATCAGTTTCAGAAGACGGTGTACTTAATTCTACGCTGAAACAAATTGAATGCACCGACTTAAGCCGTAACACACGTAGCTATAATATATATTAATAAGTCAAAATATATTGCGCTTTTAGTATGGGTTTCAAAGATATAAATTATAGCTGCGTGTGTGGTCATTCAAAGATTACTGTAGAAAATATATCGTAATATGTCTAGCTATAACTTATATTAATATATGTATATTATAGCTACGTGTGTGACGGGCTTCATGAAACTGATAATTTTATTACATGAATTGATAATTATTTTAATCGGTTTTTTTTGAAGTCGGTTTTTACTTTTTTCAAGTTTTTTATTGCTGCACAATATTGGTTTCCGACTTCCACGCAAATGAAGTTGCGGGCACAGCTAGTAACAAATAAAATTAACATTTAAACATTATTTTTCAGAATATTGGGACGACAAGATGAAGACGATCGCCATATTCCTAGTCCTACCGGCTCTGATATTTGCCAAAATCGACATCGGCATAATTGCTTCAGAATACAAGTCGCAACTGACGCTCTACATCTCTGGAAGTAATGAAGAGCTCATCAGCGACCAGGAGAGAGAAACCTTCCAACTCTCGGATGAGAATCTGAAGAACGCCATCAATACCCACCTCAGTGCACGACCGGACGACGCTTTCCTGAGAAGCCCTACACCCTGGGGTGATTTGTACACCATCAATAAATGGAAACAGGTCACCAGGATCCTGAGACCTATAAAAGCCCAGATCCTGTCCGTTGTCTACCAACCTTCACTCGTTTTTACCAAGACTTTCAACAATACCAGTACGAAATCAGCGAGTTTCAAGGCTAAAATAATACAAGATGTGGAGAACACGGCGACTTCCACTTGGGAGCGAAATGGTGAGCTCTCCGCCCAGCAAAACATTCAGTACGACTTTGACATCAAAGCCATGGCCGTGTCAGGGCAGGCGACGTTCTCCTACATCTCCAAATGGGGAGAAAATATATCCAAATCCCAGAAAGTGACTGTTGGCTCAGAAACTGGTCTGGAAATCTCTTTGGAGCCGAACCAATCAGTGGTAGCAGAGTTGTACGCGACCAAGGGATCAATGAAAGTCCAGGTTGACTACATAGCCACTTTATCTGGATCTGTTGCTGTGAACTTTGCGAACCTGTACAAGGGTCATCATTTCTGGTCGTTTGATATCAATAAGGTGATGGATGCTGCAGGCTTGAACAGGTCTGTTCTGTCTTCCGAAGTCATTGATTTGGGCTTCTACTCCGATTCTAAGATTGATCTCCGCGATTTTGATACTGATATGCTTCTATACTCATTACCTCTGCCTGTTGTTTGATGTGTCTCTTTCTAATAAATTTTATATGCTCTTTTTATGTTTTTGTTTTATTGAATAACATGTATGTATATGATGGAATTTTAGTACAGTTCTTAATAATTTATTGAATTTATTGAGTCCTAGAAAAAATCCTTAATAACTCATTGCATACTTGAAGGATTAAATCATACATACATACATAAACTCACGCTTTTTTCCCATTGGGGTAGGCAAAAACTGTAGAACGCCACTTGCTACGATCCTTACATACTCTTTTCGCTTCGTCCACGGTCATACATCTTGTCACACACGCACGCCGGTTTAAAGTACACACACCTCCACACTACTACACACATCACCAATAACATCGATGTAGGTATGTCCTTCTAGGGCGTTTCCATTGACATCCACCTTATAAATTATTTTTGTAGCTGAATCGAACGAGCATACAAAAGAGCTTCTAAAATTGCTATGAGCTCCATTGACAATATTGAAAGTTCATAGGGTGTTTCAAAGCAGAAACTTAAAGTACGCGGTTTTTAAGTTCGTGAACTTACTTGGCTCGACGTCGGTGATACACGTGAAGCTTGCTCATTACTCAGGTACCAGGGGGACCGCGATGTCGTCAATGAAGGAAACATTGTGTGATTCAGGAATAGTATTATATTATATTCTTAGAACCAAAAAAAGAAAACAAAATCAGCAAAAGTGGGTGAAAAACTGGCTTACGAAAAGAGAGCGTTTATCCCACGTAAATTTAGTAAAGGAGTTACGTGAAGAGAAGGAAGACTTTCGTAATTATTTACGAATGCAGACTGATACAGAGATGGCGGCTCGCGGCTCGCGGCGTTAGAGTGCGCGCAAGATAAGTCTGCGCGCGGCCGAAATCGGAACTAATCATGGTCCACCAAAGTGTGTGCCGTTTTATTAAATTTGATAGTAGAACTACCTGATTGTAGGAATATTTAACGGGAAAATTATGTTTAGCGATAAAAAAGTTAAGCTTAAAAAGCGGTAATTTGAACTTTTGCGATCATGGCAACGTTTAGCACGCCCTCAGTCGCGCGCAGAGTTATCTTGCGCGCACTCTAACAGTCGTGCGAGCTGAGGCGAGCGACGAGCAAAATTTCAAACCTATTGGATCGCCAACGAACTTGCTCGACGGTTTTAAAGTACGCGAGCGAAAAAGGTCATCGAGCCACAAGTTCGCGTACTTACTCGCATGTCTATCACCCCTGTAAGTTTATAAGTCGATGTGCCTTGGCGCAAGCTCTGGTGATGTATGTAAACTCAGGACACTTTTTTGAGAATTTTGTACTAGAGCCTCGGTCCATGAGTTTCAACCGTGGACTAGTAACCTTTGCCCAATGATTTGCACTTTATGCTCATTACTTAAGATGATGAAATTTTGTGTTGACGAAATCGACGTATCGAATGAGTATAGAATGATTACAGTTTCGTTATACTAATCTTATCTTTGATATAATTATTGATAATGATAACTGTGTGAATGGTATTGATTACAGGATAAATACGTTATTTATTTATTACGGATTTATGTAGCGTGACCGGTAATTAGTGCCAAATACTGGATTTCTTATCATCAGTACATAATATGATTGTATTCGTGATAAGAAATAACATTCCCAAAGAAATATTTTTATATAAAAACAAAAAATCGGCCGTTTACGATGAAGTAGAAAAATATGTATTTATTGGTAGAACTTTTTACCGCATAAACACAGGAACAACTATGAAAATACGGCCACACAGCTGGCGCACAGGCAGGATTAGCGCGATATCGCCCCGCTTTTTTTTTCTATTGCACTGCTGTAGATGGTCCTAGGAGACCGTTTCTATGTAACCGGGCAGTTATTGGAGAGACCTAAAGGGTCTCCAGCCAATGGGGGGGGGGGGGGGGGGGGATTAAAATACTTAACCTAAGCTAACTACTTGTATTACACTAACATCATGACTACCTGCAACAACACACTAAGGGCGACCCCTAGTGGGACTCCTCAGCTTAGGACGTTGCTGGCGGGGACTTAGGGGGGTGACAGCTTGATGAGGGCTGAATTATCGGAGTGACTTATGACTACATTTGACTCATATTACCATCAGAAAGGCGTGGTTAAAATCTTTCGAGTACCTCGGGCCCACGTTGTATAGGTATGTAGGTATACAGGGTCTATCCGAATTCCTGTAATTACTTCAAACCTCGTGATCTACTTGTGACAAAGATTGACTTTGCATAGGACTTTTTCAGACTCAATCATGGTGTTCTTGACCTTAGTCGTTTTAGCGCCCCGAGTTACCTGACTCATCATCTGCCTAGCCTTTTCCCAACTATGTTGAGGTCGGCTTCCAGTCGAACCGGATGCAGCTGAATATCAGTATTTTACATGGAGCGACTGCCTATCAGACCTCCACAACCCAGTAACTGGGTAATACGATACTCTTGGTAAGACTGGTTGTCAGACTTTCTGGCTTCTGACCAACAGTAACGACTGTCAAAGATCTACAAATGACAGCCGGCACCAACGACTTTACGTGCTTTCCGAGGCACGGAGGAAACTCGCTATGGTAAATGGTCACCCATCCACAGATCAACCTCGGCAAGCGTGGCTTAACCCGGAAGATCGGTCTATGCGGCTGTAATTATTTAGCCACGAGCTCCTCCCCGAGTTACCTGACTGCGCGGGGCGATAGCGCCGCCGGTCACGATCCACCGAGCTCTCCCGTCGTAGAGCCGGTCGTCTCTTCAGACTCCGCAATAACACCGATAATTCAGCCCCATCAAGCTGTCTCCCTCCCAATCTCTTGCAGCAACGCCCTAACCCGAGGTCCGAGTCCCACTAGGGGTCGTCCTTAGTGCTGTTGTTGCAGGTAGTCATGATATTAGTGTAGTAGTATAACATCCGGTTTCTGAGTTAAGAATTCTAGGATGAGCAGAACTTAAGTAACATTTGAGTACGGAGTTGTCAAAAAAATGACGGATTTTAAAGCATTTTTTTGACAACTCTGTACTCAAATATTACTTAAGTATTGCTTATCCCGAATTCTCAACTCAGTAACCGGAGGTTAGTAGTTAGCTTAGGTTAAGTATTTTACTTCCCCCCTATCACCAACATAGAAGTAATAAGTACTACGTACAACATCACCAATAACTGCCCGGTTACGTAGCAACGGTCCGAAAGGACCATCAACAAGCATTCCATGTAAAAATATTTTATTGTGAAGCATTCACTTTGCTTTAATCTACATCTGTTAAACATACTCTTAACACTTGTCTATATTCTGTCCCAAAAGTACCTGGTAATTCTCATTTGAAAATCCTGCACTAGAGATATTTCAGAAATAATTTTTGCGTTTGATTGGTATAATTGATATTGACGTGAAGTAAAAATTAACTTAACCTCTGTCGAGAATTTTGGTATCAAGTATTTGTCTGAATCAACTTTTGTGGTCGCGTCGTTTTTTATAATATAACAGCGCAGAATGGACGTTGATATTGAGATGCTTTCTCAAGCACGAAACGCTTACACGCTCATGAAACACATCATAACTGGCGATGAGACATGGGTTTACTAGTATGATATGGAAACAGAGCAACAAACATCCGAATGGGTCTTTTCAGGTGAACCAAAATCAAAAAAACCGCGTCAAACCAAGTCAAAAATCAAGGCAGACTGTTTTCTTTGACTATCGGGTTGTCTTTTATTATGAATTCCTTCCGACGGACATGACGATAAATAAGGAATAATACCTTCTCCTACTTCATGTACCCGGATAAAAAGTATCCTATATCCTAATCCAGGTCATGGTCTATCTGTGTGCCAAATTTCATCCAAATCCGTTCAGCCGTCCAGGCGTGATTAACTAATAAACATCCTAATTCACAAACTCACAAACGTCCAAACTTAGGCCGTCAGCGCAAAAGTGGGCTAAGCCATATTCCCTCGTAATAAAATATAATTAAAAAATTAATAAAACAATATGTAAAACTAGAGTTAAGCCATTTTTGAATTAAAATTAGCCTGTTTGATATCATTTACCGCACATAACTCTTATTACGAGGGAATGTGGCTTAGGCCACTTTTGCGCTGACGGCCTCTTAATAATGTTGGGCGTAACTGATATATTTTCCCAATGCATTATACATTATAATTAAAATGCATAATATTATAATATTCAAACTATTGTTTTTAACTGTTATAATATATATTATATTATATTGTATTGAAGGAACACTAATTATCAATAGAGCAGAAGACTTGCAGTAATATGAAACTAAGTTTACTCTAATATAATATAAATATAAAATTATTTTAACGGTAGTAAAAATTTGCTCTTGTTATTTGTGAGTTAAATTTCATAATTGTGTGACGCTTTAATACGATGTATAGTACGAAAATATTATTTTGCCAGTAATATGAAACAAGTTCACACTAATATTAAATAAATATTTATGTTATTTTAACGGTGGTAAAAATTTGCTCTTGTTACTTGTGGGTTAAAGTTCATAATTGTGTGACGCTTTCGGCCGACTTAACGACTCGACGCGAGAGACATACGATAGACAATAATAATTATATTATAACAGTCTTTGTTGCAAATAAATAATGGTTAGAATGTTAGAAATGTATAATGAATTATATTAGCTGTTATATGTTATAATATAACGCCCAACATTACTTAATATTACTAGCTGCCTGTGCCCGCGTTTGCGTCCTCGTGGAGATATAGAGCCGGGTACGCACGAACGAACTCGAACATCGCGAACACGAACAACGAACACGAATTACTATGAAGGTGTTCGCCAAACACACTGTTCGGTAGTGGTACGCACGTGCAAACAATGTGTTCGATATTCGTGTTCGTATTTGCTCGTGCGTTCACACGGCTTGAAACAACATTGTATCGCAACAACATGAACGCTGAAATATAAAAAAAAACAGCTTGGGCCCAATTCTCCTAAAATAAATAGTTGCCAAACGCAATCGAACCACAACCGTCAGTCAGTTTTTGTTTTCGAAAACTTTCGAAATGATTGATTTTGTTTTTTGTGTCAAACAATTCGACAGCTTTTGAAATTGAGAACTGGGGCCCAATTCTCCTAAAATAAATCTTGATAAATCACAACCGAACCAAGGCCGAACCGTTCATTCAGACAGTTCTCAATTTCAAAAGCTATCAAATTGTTTGACACAAAAAACAAAATCAATCATTTTGAAAGTTTTCGAAAACAAAAACTGACTGACGGTTGTGGTTCGATTGCGTTTGGCAACAATTTATTTTAGGAGAATTAGGCCCCTGTCTGAATGAACGATTCGGCCTTGGTTCGGTTGTGATTTATCAAGATTTATTTTAGGAGAATTAGGCCCCAGTTCCGTACAAAAGTGCAATACTTATAGGTACGATCCAAATGTATGGAACAGCTGTTTTTGTATTTCAAAGTTGTTCCCATGGTAAAAGTTGTTCATATTCATGACTAGGTTAGGTTGGTACCTACTGTAATCTGTAGAAGTTTGTCCAGATATTTTGTTGGAACCTTATATTTTTTTAATATATTTCAAAGTTGTTCCCATATTAAAAGTTGTTCATATTCATGAGTACTGTGATCTGTAGAAGTTTGTGCAGATGTTTTGTTTGAACCTTATATTTTTTAATGGATTCTTGAAGAAAAATGAATGTTTCATGATCAAAAGTTTGTTTACCTTTTAAACAAAATATTAATCGCTGGATTGTATCTACACGCATGCCTAAAGATATGTATCAGTCTGATAGTAGGTACCTATAAGTCTGATAAATAATTATTGATTCCAGTATACATATTATAATTTCAAAGAATATTATTTTCGTCATATTAATTAGCAATTTGCAGTTATGGAACTGTTAGAACGTGGTAGCATTCTTAAAAGGTTGCCGTTACGAGTGCCGGTTACCAAACAGGCTGCCGGCGCCGCGCCGACTACATACACTGTTTTTATACACGTTCAAGGCCTTTTCAAACTCTTCATGAGACGATTATTCGTCACCACTTTCATTATCACAATCAAAACAAATGAAAAACTTAAGGGGATGTTTGTAAGGTTTTTTGGGTTTTCAAAGCAGAGTCGACGGAGCCCCGCTGCGCGGAACTCCTATTTCTGTCTGCAGGGTTTATAGTAACCTAACACGAAGGGTATGACGGGGGCTTCGTTCCCTTCGAACCTAACCTATCCGTGTCGGGGTGCCCCAAATTACAGAAATTAGTCAGTTGGAAGACAAGTTACAGTGTTTGGCCCAAAATCTAACCTACCTTTCATCTAACATACCTACCAAACAACTTATTACCGCCGCCGGTGTCCATTTTGTGTGCCAGCGGCCGATGTTTTTAATCTCGGCTGCCGGCAGTAATGTAGTGCCGGTTCCTAATGGACTTCTTGCAAACATTTTAATAGATAATTATAAGTAGGTATCAAGTAGTAAACTTAATAAAAATACATATAATTATGTTCTACGGTACGGTACGGTAACGGCCAATGGTTTAATAGCCAAGAGCCTCGATCAACATCTGATGAGGCTTTCTTTGGGCGGCTGGACCAAGAGCCTGATACAGAAAGCAGTACTTCTGAACACGGCGCGTGTTGTTAGGAAGTTCCTCTCTCTCTGAGGCCCTAACCAGCTTGGACCCTGTTCCAGATGTCGGTGAGCTATTATATTTTTACATGTTTTTTGTGTTCAACATAAGGTTCTAACATCCTTCTTAATGAAGCCCAATAAAATGAAAAACATAAAATACAATTCGATACATTTTAATATTAGTTGGTAGTGTTACATAAAATAATCTTACAATTTAATAACTGCCTTCCCCGTATTCTCTCCCTTCAACATTCCTACGAAGGCATCATAGATCTTTTCGAATCCTTCCGTGATGTGTTCTCTGGGCTTCAACTCTCCACTGTGGATCCACTTAATCATATCAGCAAATGCTTCAGGTTGCCGGCTGAGCCAACGTCCCACAATGAAGCCCTCAATTTTTAACTGATGGAAATTTATAGAAGGTTGTAAGATCGTCGCTTTAGGTGCATGTACGTCGATTTCGTTGTACGCACTAATGCTACCACAGACTGAAACCCTCCCGAAGTCGTTCATTTGATTTACAACTGTACTACTAAGTTCTCCACCAACATTGTCGAAGTAGCAATCAACACCGTTAGGAGCAGCTTCTTTTAATGCCGCAGCGATGTCAGCAGTCTTGTAGTTAATCGCCTTATCGAAGCCAATCTCCTCGAGCCACTGAACTTTGTCATCAGAGCCTGCGAATCCGATGACTTTACATCCCTTGATCTTCGCTATCTGTCCGACAAGCGATCCCACTGCTCCTGCAGCGCCGCTCACAACCACTGTTTCTCCAGCTTTAGGTTTGCAGATATCCAGGAATCCGAAGTATGCAGTGCAACCTGGCATGCCCACAGCGCCAACCGCCAAAGAATTTGATAAACCTTTCAAGTTTGGTATCTTGTAGGCTTTATCGCCAAGCATACTGAGGGCATTGGTGTCTATAATGCAATAGTCGCACCACCCCGTGTGGGAGACGACTCTGGTACCAACAGGGTATCTAGGGTCCTTGGAATCTTCGACTAATCCCACTTGGAAGCCGAATTGGTCGTATGGAGTTGGGTAACGCGAGTTGTACGCACGCATGTATGGGTCCACACTCACCCACTCAACTTTGACGAGGATCTCTCCATTCTTGATGGGTGGTAACTCGTATTCCACAATTTCAAAGTCATCACGTTTGGGTAATCCTTGGAATGTCTTTTTGACCACGTATTTTCGTGCCTTCACCATGGTTGTAACTCGTTACGAGATGTTACTATCGACTAAATTCATAAACTAATCGCGTAGTATATATTTAGTCAATAATGTTATCGTCATCGTGGATAACGTTCTCGATACGCGCCGCTATCGTGTTTGAGCATGATAGTACAAGTTTTTGGGAAAACTTAATTTAATAGGTCATTAGATTTTCAGATTTGCTACGTTAAGCTGCAAAATTCAACATAACTATTTGACGTTTCAGCTAAATTGTTTAGTCACAGTAGTGTTTGGGTTACTAAGCACTTGCTTATGTAGATTGATTGTAGTAGGCTTAGAGCAAAGCCGTTGACGAGTCAGCCGGATGTGGTCATAGCGTTCTCTTCCAATATTTTTACTTAAAAAATATAAAATAAATAAAAATATTTTGGTAATAATGCCAAACGCAAACGAACCGCAACCGTCAGTCAGTTTTTTTACGAAAACTGTCAAAATGATTGATTTTGTTACTTGTGTCAAACAATTTGACAGCTTTTGAAAACGAAAACTGTTGAATGAACGGTTCGGCCTTGGTTCGGTTGCTATTTATCAAGATTTATTTTAGGAGAATTGGGCCTAGGGTATCAATAATACATAGGTAGGTAGACATAAGGATCATTCTCACTAGTTCCATGGAACAACTACGGTGGAACTAGTGAGACGAGTTCGATTAAGTTTTGTTTCATTTGTTCCATTATCAAAGTCCATGGAACCACTGACAAAAAAAAAAAACACTAGTTCCATGGAACTAGTTGCTGGTGGAACTAGTGAGAATGATCCAGACATAAAATAATAGGTATTGCACAGATTGATAGGTTCCCTAACGTAATCGCAAAGTATGATAAACAACGTTATTATTAAGGAAGAAGAAAATAAAATGTAACAACTGCAACACAGTATACAGACGCTCAATATAAAAATATATAGAATTTCAATGTACTTAGGTACCTACAAATAATGTTGAGTGTTAATACAAACTATACAAGGTTAGTCAGAAAGGGAGTACTAATCCGAAAGGGTGTTAAAGTAGGTACAGTCAGCATCATATAGTAAGTGGCAGTCAGGCTGACCCTTAGCCGGGGTCGCGGGATTCGCAGCTGCATGCACCGCAACCCCGGCAAGCCTCAGTCCGCCAGCCCCTGGCGGACCTCTCCTACTGTGGGGCCTAGCCCCACGTCCTCCTGAGAGGCGCGCGTAGAACACTGCGCGCCCACTTCTCGGGCCTGTTACTGATCGGGCGACGGGTCCCCTAACCCGCCGCCCGCAGGCCACACTACGGTGGCCGGAGAAAGTCGCGCGCCTCCCGACGCCCGGTGCGTCTGGCACGGGAAGGGAGAGTGGCAGTCGCCTCTCTCTCCTTCTCCGTCTTCTCCTTGGTCGCCACCACCTCCTCGCAAAAGGAGGCGACGGCTTCCCATGCACTCTCGCTCCCGACCACGGCAGAACCACGGCCGGAAGCGAGAGGTCACGAATAGTTCGCAGCGCTGCTTCGTCCACGTTTCAGGTGTGACCTGAAACGTGTGTAGCGCCATGTCCTCCGGCCAGTGGACGCAATGGTAACAACCAGGCGTCTGCTCCCGGCCTAAGAGGTACGCCGCCTCGAAGGAGATCGTACAGTACCCCCTTATCGCCCTGACGGCCATCGCACGCTGCGTTGCTGTATGTCCCTCCACTTGGAGCAAATGAAGTGTCTATTGAAATTCGGGCGGGGTGGGGTAGGTTGTTAGCAATTCAGTACGTAGTACAAACATTATAAGCATAGATTGGTTAATATACAGATGTTCGATGTTGACTGAGCGGTCTTACTCGCAACTTCCGCATTCGTCGGTGGAGAAAGTGCCCCGTAAAGTCCCTGTATGGTACGTAATTTGAAGTCTTATTAATAATACATTGAGATGGTAAGTCCCCAATTATGCCTCAAGTTATTTATAGGGTAGGATGGGGCAAGATGGGATACTTAACTTACGAAGCTCAATGAAATTTGATTATAAAATCAATTTAATTTCATAATCTTATTTTTGATTTGTTCAACTTACAATCAATCTTTAATATTTGGTTAAATTAAGAACATCCGAGTCATCATCATCTGCCTAGCCTTTTCCCAACTATGTTGGGGTCGGCTTCCAGTCGAACCGGATGCAGCTGAATATCAGTATTTTACATGGAGCGACTGCCTATCAGACCTCCACAACCCAGTAACTGGGCAATACGATACTCTTGGTAAGACTGGTTGTCAGACTTTCTGGCTTCTGACCAACAGTAACGACTGTCAAAGATCTACAAATGACAGCCGGGACCAACGGCTTTACGTGCTTTCCGAGGCACGAAGGAAACTCGCTATGGTAAATGGTCACCCATCCACAGACCAACCTCGGCAAGCGTGGCTTAACCCGGAAGATCGGTCTATGCGGCTGTAATTATTTAGCCACGAGCTCCTCTGAACAAAGAACATCCGAGTGAAAAATAAAATAAAGAAGGGAAAGTTTAATACAAAAAGGACAAATAACCTTCCTGTTTTAAAATAACCCACTCTGTTGCCATAGTATCTTTGCGACACAGCCCCATCTCGGCGTCTTGGTGTTCATAGTTTCGAATCAACTTGAAAAATAAAGAACGCCATGCTAGACACTTTTTTATCAATTACCTAGATAATTAATAACAATTCAAATTAAACATGCCATTAACAGTATGTTAAGTAAAACAATCTTCGTCCCATTCTCATTTAGGAAAACCCCGTCTTGCCCCAAAACAAAAATGAGTTGCCAAATTGAAATTCATAACCTGATTCAACATTAGATATTTCGTACGCTAAAACTGTCAAAACCCATGGTTTGGGTGTGTTCTGTTTACAACTTGACAAGAAAACTTAGTAGAATTGGCCTCTAGCTAGCTTTAATTAACAAACCAAAGTAACATCCGAAACAATATTTTAAAACAGCAATATTTTTGCGAAGTATCACTTCGAGCTACTCATAGTACTTATCACTCGGCCGCTCTGGTTGAAGACACTCGGACGACTAATGTGTATTAGGCGGTGTATCATACGATGACGAAACGAATTTGATTGATCAATTAAAATAAAAAATCTGGCTGGGTATCTTGTCACGCCTTCATTCCTATTTTGCCCCCCTTTCCCCTACTTCCTGTTCTCTTACTCCCGTTACTGATCACCCCTGCAGAAGCCGCTGCTATCTTGGCATTCGTTTCTTTATCATGAACTTCGACTCTGGCGCCTGAGTAAAAACCGATGGAAATCTGTTCAGTGGAGTAAATTTTTTGTTTGAGACCACCGTAATACTGCACCCTATCGATAGGAAAACCCCAGTAATTATGACGCTGCCATTTTTCGTGGAAGTTGGCAAATACAAAGCCTTCGAGGTAACCCTCGTAGTCAACTTCGATGTCCAAGGTGCCGAAGGTGGCAGTGAGGGTCGCTACCGCACCTTGTCCGGGAGATAATTCCACTTCAACATTCGTAGTAGTTCCTAGAGTAACTGCGTTAGTCTTGCTTGTTTCGTTGTGCCAATTGTTTTCGTAAGATAGACTTGTAGTGCCACCTGCGCTTCCAGTAGCAAATTTCACTTCGTACGTGATTTCTTGTCCAAGAGTCAGTTCTCCGCCTCTAGACCAGGTGTTAGTGATCGTTTCCTCAACGAAATGAGAAATACCAGCGTTAAACTTTACCTTATTTTTTTTACTGTAGTTTACAAACTCTCGGCTAGCTACCATGACAGGTTTAGTGTGAACTCCTAAGACTCTTCCGCTGACAGCTTTGAGTACTCTTTGGACTTGTTTCCATTTGTATATTTTGTAAATATCTCCCCAGGGCGTCGGGCTTTTGACGTACACATCTCTCGGTTTGGTTCCATGGGTGAGCTTCATACATGCTTCCTTCAGGTTTCGGTCATCGAGCTGGAAAGCCTCTATATCCTTATCGCTGATGATTTCTATGTTGCTACCGGTGTACTGCACGGCAGATTCCTCTGCGGTTTTTGCTGCTTTTATCTTGACTCTGATATGGCCGTATACAATCACTGGTAGGAACAAGTGGACGAGAAATTCGAACTTCATCTTGACCTGTGAAAAGAAAAAGCTATTTAACAAAGATATCGAAGTAATGTCTATGCTTTTTCACTGCTGAAAATTGACCTCCATTTGCATCCTGACTAAACTTTGAGGGTGAGTGGTGGTACTGTGGGAAGGGACGACTCCGACCACCTCCATGAGTGTTTTAAAAGGTAAAAAAAATATAAGTAGACTGGAGTGCAGCAACATTTTCCTTTAACCTTAACACATCTTATTGCATCCTATATTCTGTAAACGCAATCTGTTTTTCTACAAATGACTTGATTTGGGCACTATTAGGTCAATAAGCTGGAATGGCAATCGTCTATTGATAGTCAGTTAGCTGTTAAAGCAGGCAAGTCCTTAGTTGGGTACAGCGCAGGATGTCTCCGGTCATACAGGCTGATGACCGAAGAGAAGATAGCTGAAGTAGATTAGTACGAAAGGAAGAGGAGGAGGCTGATTTAAATTGCTCTTTGGTGGAATTCGAGATGGTGGCACTTCATTATTTGTCCTTTGGGTGATTAATTACATTGTTGTATTAAATAGAAGCCTTTAATTGTAAGTTACAAGCTAAGCTAAGTAAGTTACCAATGTGTCTAACTTAGCCAGTCAGACACGTTGGTAGCTGGGCCGACTACTGCCCCAGAGTGTGCCGGACGTACTTAAGTTTCGTCAGGAGAGGCAGCTTTTTTAATGCATCCCAGATTTGCCCAAGATAGTTCGATCTGCGGAAAAGTCCAAGGCCAACAGTACTATCAACTATAACATAGTAAATCAATAATTATTATATTACAACATACCTGATCAACTATAGATGTCCAAATAACAATTCCATGCACACACAATAATTTATAACTTCAAATCTACATGTTATCACCAGAAAATGCATTATATTAATTAAAATCGTATTTAGGGACACCGCAAATGTACTAAACTATTATGGCCTGTCCACATCTCTACGTCACGATGTCGTCAACGTGGAACGGTGCGGTGACGTGGCACGGTGCGTTGACGTAACGTGCAAATTTACGTTACCGTATCGTAAAAATGCACGTCAGGATCATTGTTAGATTTATCGTTGACCATGTAGATCCTGAATTTTAATAAGAGAAACAGTAAGGTATGGTTTTAAAGCAAATCAAATCAAATCAAAAAAATTTATTTCACATAAACCAATACAGGCGCTTATGAAAAGTCGAATTTAGGTGCACGGTTCCAATTAGTCGTTTCCTATGGAGAAGAACCGGCAAGAAACTCCATGGTTACTCTTTTAAAAAAAAAGGATATCTTTAACAACTTCAGTAAATACAGTAATATGATTTATGATAGTTAAGAGAGAACAATGTAGTCTTGACCACAGACCTGTGAGTAATGTAATACCAAGTCTTGAGTACAAAAATTAACCAAAAAGAAAAAAATAACACAATATGAATAATAGTAATTTACACAATTATATGTATATGCAAGTCCACGAAGTTCTCACATTTACAAAAGATAAAATGAAGCTAAACTATATAAGACAATTGACATGATTAAATGTCATCAAAACTTAGAGAAAAAATCATTGTAAGATAAGATAAAAGATATCTTGAGAGTAACGACAGCAATAAAAATAAAAAATAAAAATCATAATTGAGGATAGTTAATAGACATACACATACGTCGTTAATGAGGTACCAGGGAAGCCACATGTGCAGGGACTAATGCCAAACATCCTTGTCGTCAACGTAGTCCTTAGTCTTGTAGTATGCTTTTTGAGTGAGGACACGTTTAATATGGGTTTTGAATTTTCCCTCGGTAAGATCTGTTACAGATTTCGGCAACTTGTTATAAAAACGTACGCCATTACCTAGAAATGACTTACTAGTCTTGCTTAATCTAAATTTAGGTATCACAATTTTATGTTTATCCCGTGTATTTTTATCATGAAAATCGCTTTACGCTTTACTACATTAAACAAATGCAAATTTTTTCGCACATATAAAATATTACAGTGATGGCAAAGTTAGTATTTTAATATCTTTAAACACGTTTCTAAGGGACTCGCGGGAACCCAGCTTATAAATTGCACGGATTGCCCTCTTTTGTAGAATAAAAACCGAATCTACGTCAGCTGCTGAGCCCCACAACAGAATGCCGTAGGACATAATGCTGTGCAAAGCATCGGAGCACATAGACGGCGACTAACACACGGGCGTAGACAGCGCGGGCGGAGCGGATATACGTGTGCGCTTGCGGCTAGAGGCGGAACGTGTTACGATACGGTAACGTAAATTTGCATGTTACGTCAACGCACCGTGACACGTTACCGCACCGTTCCACGTTGACGACATCGTGACGTGGAGTGGACAGGCCCTTAGAGAAAGAGTTGAGTCTGATTTTCATAGTAAAGTTTGATTTATGAATCTGACGCGAAATTGGTCGCTTTAGGTTGCAAAAAATTACGGGTCGTACTCGTATTACAAAACTCTAGGCAGTGCTAAAACTCCATCCCCCTTATTGCAAAAGATGGTCTAAGAAAAACCTAGGTTTTAAAATAGCCCCGTCTCTTTTTATCATATGACATAAGAAAGTGATGGGTATATTTTAAACCTGGGTTTACCTTAGTCTTGGTTTAAACCATCTTTTGTAATAAGGCCCCATACGATTCAAAAAGTAGTTTAAACTGTTAAACACGATTTTCTGGTAAGTAGTGTCTAAGCTAAGTAGCAATATCGTACACAAGACATTTTCGAGGTGTTTTATTTTTATTCCTTGATCATATTTTGTTTATTTTAGGTTTTTATTTAATTTGTCAGGAAAGCATCTTCTTATTAAATGACATACGCTTAAGATTGCTACAGAATTTCACAAACTTCTAATAATTAGTAATAGTAGTAATGCTTTAGCATTACTACTATTACTAGAAGGAACTGTGAAGTGTTTGTACTAATATCAACAAAGGGAATAGCTAAGCGCAGTAAAACACGTCCGTTCCTTACTCGCTTTATTTAGGACTGGCGATACATTCAAAACTTATAGCTACATACATTACACCTCCACCCTTATTTACTATCTAGCTTAAACTACAGGTATAACACTCTTAATTACTTACATAAGGTATTTAGATAAACATACGAACTATAAATGAATCAATACAAAACAATCTTAATCTACTTCTTCGAAACCATATCTACGCACTGGTTTAATTACTCTCTTGGGTCGGTTCATCGGTAATTCGATAGGGGTTTTATGCCTAGCGTTTTCTGCGCGAACTTCTACGTGTGGGCTACCCACTAATTCCTCAACTCGCCCTGATTCCTGCGCACTAGACACGCCTGGACTAGACACCTCCACTACCTTATCATCGCCTACCCTTACAATTTCTACCATCGAATTGTCCCCGACAGACGTGGTATCCGGTGACGATATAATTTGTTCTCCAGATGGCACCCCAGAACTACTTCTCCTTTTTTTTATTTGATTTATATGTCTTTTTATGAAGGGACCACCTTCCTTACCTACAACAAAATTACGGGAGCCGACTCTTTCTGTAATAGTTCCGTCCAACCATTTATCTCCTGTAAAATTACGAGCCCACACAGAGTCCCCCACCTTTAAATTTCTATCGGTACCTCCTGCATTGTATATTTGCTTGCGTTGTGCGTCGTGTACTCTAGATTCTACTTGTCTGTCCTCCCCTAGTAAATCTAACCTAGTCCTTAAGTTCCTTCGTTGTAACAACATAGCAGGTGACTCACCAGTAGAATTATGTTCTACATTTCTATACATCATAAGGTAAGTTTGTAATGCTTCGTCTAAATCAATCCCGTCCCTAAATGACTTCTTGATAGCACGTTTGCAAAGTTTGACAGCGTTTTCAGCTGCTCCGTTAGAAGAGGGATGATATGCTGCTGTAAAAGTTACTTTAATACCATTCTTGTTCATGAATGCCTGATACTCTCTACTCGTAAACGGTGGACCGTTATCTGACACTATCTCTCTGGGTAATCCAAAACGTGCAAATGTAGTACGCAGCACTTTTACAACCGCACTCGCTGTGGTTCGTGGCATTAAAAATACTTCCAACCATTTACTTGTAGAATCTATAATTACTAAAAATGTTTTACCTTGCAATGGTCCCAGAAAATCTACGTGTAAGCGTGACCACGGTTCTGTGATATAGGGCCATGGCTGCGGTGGCACCTTCGGTGGCGCCGTTCCTTCTAGACAACACGTCATGCACTGTTGACAAGTAGTCTCAATATCGCGATCTATATTGGGCCACCACACGATACCACGCGCAAGGCTTTTCATTTTGACTATACCTAAATGTCCTACATGTAATTCTTGTAACACTGGCTCTCTTAGTTTACTCGGTACAACTAAACGATAACCCCATACTATACAGCCTCTGTCCAGGTATAGTTCATTACGTCTTGTAAAGTATGCTTTTAAGTCCTCCTCCTTACATTCACTGGGCCACCCTGTTTTTATAAAATTTGTTATTTTATTTAATTTTTCGTCCTTACACGTGCTCTCTCGTACGTTTTGCCTTGTGATTGGCAAAAAATTCTGAACAAAGTTTAAATATGTATATTCATTACTCAAACGCTTTTCTTTATCTACTGGTAACCGAGACAAGGCATCCGCGGCGTTCTTATCACTCCGCACATACTCTATGGTATAATCGTACCCGGCTAAAATTACTGCCCAACGTTGCATTCTACTCGCGGCCATGACGGGTATTCCCGTTTTATCCCCAAAAATCGTGACTAACGGTTTATGATCCGTTCTTAATGTAAATTTTCGGCCGTATAGATATTGATGAAATTTACGTACCCCATAAATTATAGCCAAAGCTTCGCGTTCGATTTGTGAGTATGCTTTTTCAGCCGCATTGAGTACTCGTGAAGCGTAAGCCACTGGTCGCTCATCTCCTCCCGTAAAGACGTGTGAGATGACGGCGCCAATCCCCACGCTACTCGCGTCGGTCGTCAACACTAGGGGTAGTTCAGCGGTGTAGTGAGCTAATACTTTGCTAGACACTAACAAATGTTTCACCTTATCAAAAGCTTGCATACATTCTGCGTTCCATTCATATTTGACGTCCTTTTTTAACAATCTATATAATGGCTCTAGAATCGTGCTTATATTTGGTACAAATTTAGCATAATACATTACCAACCCCAGGAACGATCGTAATTCCATAATATTCGTGGGCACAGGTGCCTTTTTAATTGCATCTACTTTTTCTGGGCATGTGTGCACACCTTGTTTACTAATACTGAAACCTAAATACGTTACAGTCTCCGCGAAAAATGTACATTTTTCTTTCTTAATTCTCAAACCGTATTTATGTAACCTTTCAAACACCTCATGTAATGTGGCTAAATGTGATCGCGTATCTACTCCAGTAACAATTAAATCGTCTAAAAATACCCCTACTCGTGGCATATCAGCGAAAAGTTGTTCCAACTTTCGTTGAAATATACCTGGACTGGACGCTAACCCATAGATTAGTCTGTTGTACATAAATAATCCCTTGTGTGTATTTATGACCGTATACTTTTTGGATTCATCTAGTTCAAATTGCGCATATGCTTGTGATAAATCTAATTTGGTAAATTTTTCTCCCCCGTATAATTTAATAAGTAAATCTTCTACTTTAGGCAAAGGATAGTGGTCCACCTCTAAACATTTATTCAATGTCATTTTAAAATCTGCACATACCCGTATGGTGCCATCTTTTTTCATTACCGGTACAATTGGTGTAGCCCAGTCCGACGTGGAGACCGGTGTGAGGATTCCGTCCTGCACCATTTGGTCAAGTGCGCGCTCAACTGGCTCGCGCAGCGCATAGGCAAGCGGTCGCGCGCGCAGGAATACTGGCCGTGCCCCTTCCCGCAGGACAAAACCTACTTTTCCGCCGGTGAAACGACCCAAACCATCCTTGAAAACTTCAGAGTACCTGGAACTGAATTCCTTTGTATCAATCAACTCGTCTAAATAATTTATATTATATACATTGCATGTTGGAATAGGTATACCTAAATCATTAAGCCAACATCGACCTAGTAGGTTAGCCTTCCCCCCTTTTATGACATACAGGTCTAATATTTTTGTTTTGGTTTTAAACTTTACTTCGACCTTCATTTTGCCCACAGGCGTCACCACTTCGCCTGTATAGTACCTCAATTCTAAACTACTCGGATTCAATTTACAACGAACAAAGAACTTTTTATAACAGTCGTAACTTATACATGATATAGCACTGCCGGTGTCTATTTCCATATTTAATAATATGCCCTCAACATAAACATCTACAGTGAATGGTCCAAGTAACTGTAATTGTTTGGTATTGGCAGATATGGAATAATTATTATTATAACATTTTACCTCGTCACTGTCACTGTCTTGATTGTTTATACCCATATTTTTCTGTTCGTGTATATTATTAAAAGATGTGTTGCCTCGCAACTTGGGGCACATTTTCTTTAAATGTCCTTCCTGGTTGCACACCCTACAGACGTACATCTTGAATTTGCACGTATGTTCCTCGTGCGCACCACCGCATACGTTGCATTTATGGTTTTTATTCGTTGTGTTCGTACGAGTGCTGTTCGCTCGGTATTTGCCGCTACCCGCTCCGCTTGTGCCACTTGGACCGCCGCCGCCGTTCGGAGAATTCTGTGCAGCGCGCGTAACGCCGCTCTCGTTTACTCCTTTAACTTTTTTGTTTCGTCCCATGAAATGTACAGCTGTATCAACACTTGGCACACTGTCACCTGAGCTTCTACCCCTGGTACAGCCTTCCACCAATGCTGCATTCGTCTCTGCTGCTTCCATGGACATAGCTATCGTAAAGGCCTTGTCGAACGATATTTTGTCATCTTCTGTAAACAACTTTTGTCGTATGTCATCTTTTATTAACCCGCAGACGAACTGATCCCGAAGGTTTTCTGCCAGGTTTTGAAAGCCACAGTGTTTACTTAACTTTTTCAACTCTGCCACATACATAGCCACATTTTCTTCTTGCTTTTGTATACGTTGGCGAAATTTAAATCTTTCTGCCAACTGGCTTGGTTTCGGATTCAGATGATTTTTCATTAACGTCACTAAGTTGGCGTACGTTTTGCTGGCCGGTTTATCAGGAGTACACAAATTCACCATAAGCTCGTAGGCTTCACTTCCAATCACAGTAATTAATGTAGCCACCTGTATTTCCGCCTTCACCTGATTAGCCACAAAATATTGTTCTAAACGGTCGACATACGCCTCCCAGTTGTCCTTCTCAAGTTCAAACGCTCCTAATTTGCCGATAGTCATCTTGTACACTACACTTTTTATTATTTTATATTACTTTACAACTCGTGGGTTTTTTTTGTTTGAGTCCTCGTCGCCACTGAAGTGTTTGTACTAATATCAACAAAGGGAATAGCTAAGCGCAGTAAAACACGTCCGTTCCTTACTCGCTTTATTTAGGACTGGCGATACATTCAAAACTTATAGCTACATACATTACAACTAGAAGGCAACTTAAAAGGCAACTACTGGCAACTACTGGCGACATAAAAGGCAACTACTGGTAATATTTACAAGATCTTTATCTATCAGTGGCAAAAGTACCTATGAGAAGTACGATATCTTCTGTAGTGTCTTCTTAATTTATACCTAAGCACTGCTTTAAATAATAGAAGGGATTTTTGTTTTTCATTTTTGGGGCTTAGTGTTTATTAATAGTAGATTGTTGCACCGAGCGCAAAGTGAGTCATTAATGCACGAGTGTTATGTTGGTGCCCGAGCGCAAGCGAGGGCACTAAATTAGCACGAGTGCATTAATCACTCACTTCAGCAAGGTGCGTAATCTACTTTTCTTTCAACTACCAATTTACCTACCGTGATAAAATATACTTACTCAAAATAAAAACTCAAGTTAATGAAAACAAGGTTATCCTGCGACTTTTGCGGCAAAAGGTTATTAACAATTTCATTTGCAGCTGTTTTTATACTTTCTGGACTTGAATTCATATCGCTATCTATTTCCATTTTTAAAACTTTTCTTGCTAAATAAGAAGTATCAAAGTTTTACAATGGTTTGTACCCATAGAAGTAATAAGTACTACGTATTTGTACCATACCAATGCGCGCCATTTGTTTTTTTTTTTCACCAATTCGGTTTTATTCAGCCGATTTTAATTTTCAACCAGTATCTTTTTAATCTAATGCATAAGAATGCATACATTTAATATTAAACTTAACGGGAGACATTAAACCTCTGTGGTAAATTTGTATCTAAATAAAAAATAAAAACGTGCATTAATGAAAAACAGTGCAGTAATGAAATTTCATACAACATTTCTGCACTGTTTGCAGTGCAGTAATGAGATTTCATACAACATTTCTGCACTGTTTTGCTTCTAAGCAGAAAATACGTAATTTGTGATCGGTTTTGTAGCGATTAATGATAACATTACTACGTAGTTGAAAGAAAAATTTTTTGTGAGCGTCTCATAGTCCTGTGTCGAAATAAATACCTAGTTTTTAATATTTTCTGGAATAGTTTTTTCGCTCGCTCGCAGGCTGTGTGCTACATCATGGGTCGTTCAGGTTTGCTATTGTTTTTATAAGTAATATCTGATATGATATCTATATAAGCCAAGATTGGTTACTATACAGATGTTCGACGTTGACAGAGCGGGCTTACCTACTCGTAACTTCCGCATTCGCCGGTTTGAGAAAATAACCCTTAAAATCTCTGTATGCTACTATAACTATGCACATAGTTTGAAGTCTTAGTAATCAATTAATATGGTACGATTCCAGTTACACCTCAAGTTACCTATAGTGGGGGTGGGGCGAGGCAAGATGGGATAATGGAAGTGAATGGGGCTTTAAGAAAAAAAAACTACATTTTAAAATTTTCATAATCTTATTTATTATTTGATCAATTTCACAATATTTGGTCAAGTTAAAATTTGAGAGAAAAAAAATGTTCACAATAAAGGGCAAAAAACTTTACCTTTTTAAAATAACCCACTCTGTTGTCTATGAACGACCACCCATCTTTGCGTCTTGTGTTTATAATTTCAAACTAACTTAAAAGAAAGTCACGCAAGATACATTTCTACCAATAAACTGGTGTTATCGGTAGCGGGTAGCACTGGGCAATGTTGACAAGAGAGGGTAGTCGTCGATATGGATCGGCCCACCCGAGGTTATAAAGGCGGTGGTCATTCGACGAAGCGAGGGCATTCCGTGTTGATCAGCTGAAGAAGTCTGACCTTTTATATCTGATTAGCTTGTCCTTATTTTATGATCTTGTAATAATTGTGTAAAGTAATATATTGTGATCTAGTTAATGTTACTAATACTAACCCAAATACAAGTACTCTCAGTGGTGGAGAGTCTATGTTGGTTTTATTTACTGTGTTTACCTTGCTCGCAATCCTGACATACTGATATTAGCTATAACTGTAATGATAGAATCACCCCTGAAAGATTATGTTGTTGTGTCATTTACATCAGAAGTGGAACAAGAAAAAACCAGTCCACATTATGATTGTATACCCACATGTAAATATTTTTAGTAAAATCCCCTGTAGACGGACTGACAAAAACTTCATTATTCAATTGATATTACAATGGTGAGAAATGTGAGAATGAGAAAATGTGATAAATCCGGTGAGTCACAACCATTTTATTATGTGTAAAGGAATTTTGAGGAAGGAAATATTGAGAGGTTATTTATTCGTGTAAAATAAATATTAAATGATATCTTTGCTTATTCATGTAAAATAAAAGAGATGTTATCTGTATTTATTCGTGTAAAATAAATGAGATGATATCTGTGTTTATTAGTATAAAATAAATATGATGGTATCTGTATTTATTCGTGGAAAATAAATACGGCATCTGTATTTATTCGTGTAGGAAAATACATTGCAAGTCGTATTAGAGTTTGTGGTGAGATGCAACCAGGGTTGATCTTTGGCACCGCCCGGTTTGGCCAGCCGGGGTTGGCCAAAGGCTTCGCCTGGGGAAAGCTGAAACTTTAACATGACGAAGCAATTGTTATAGGGCTGGAACCAAGGCGGGTGATGCCATGTTGATAAAGCAGGATCCCAGGCGGGTGATGCCAAATGAGTTGGCTAAATCCAAGGCGGGTGATGCTATTAATTGATAAATGAAAATGCAGTGAAAATGACTGATTCTGTTTTGAATTAATGTTTTGAAAAAGTTTTGAAAATATTGATATTTGTTTTTATTGGTTTTGTTATAACTCTTGTTGTAGAATGGTGCAAAATAGTTTAATGAAATTAAAAAGTAGTTTGTTACTTAATATGGTTTAAAATGTATTTTTTGTAGACGAAAACAGGAAATTGTATTTATTATTGACTATAATTATTATGATGACTTCCGTTAAAGATTAATTTGTCAAATTTATTTTTAAATAAGAAATAATTTGACCTATTTTCGTTAAAGATGTGTTTAATATGTATTGTATTGTTGTAAAAAGGTTGGATTATTAGCGCAATATAGAAATGTTATGTTTAAAACATCATGTCAGTTTTTAACCGACTTCAAAAAGGAGGAGGTTCTCAATTCGGTTGTATTTTGTAATATGAGTTTGTGAATAATTGAGATATTATTTTGATCATGAAAAGTTTTAAAGGTTGATATTTAAGTATTATGATTTTGGGAATAATTGAGATAATATTTTAAGTGTTTATAATTATGTACTATGATAGTTACTGTGAATAATGATTATAAGATATTTAAACATGAAACATTTAGGATGTTTGTTTTATGATTTTGTGAAGAATTGAGATATTTAAGAATGTAGGATTTTGTGAATAATAATGAGATATTGAATCGTGAATTATTTTAAGGGTGTACTATGAGTTTATGAATAATGAGATATTTAATCTTGAAATATTTTAAGTGTTTAACGTACTATGAGTTTGAAGTGTTTATATGCTGGTACAATGAATTGTGAATAATTGAGATATATAATCATGGAATATTTTAAGTGTTAATGTACTATGAGTTTGTATATTATTGAGATATTATGTTGTGATTTTGTGAATAATTAGGTATGAGATTTTTACGAATGAAATATTTTAAGTGTTTATGTATTAAGGCTTTGTGAATCGTTGAAATATTTAACCAAGAAATATTTTAAGTGTTTATGTATTATGAATTTGTGAAAAACTATAATGAGATATTTAGCCCTGAAAAATATTGTAAATGTATTTAAATGATTTTATGAATTTGTGTATAATGAGATTGTGTGTTTATGTACCTAATATGATTTATTGAATAACTAAAATTTGATGTTTAACCAAAGTAGAACTGTCTAATAGGCATCTGAGATAGTATTTTATTGTGAAAATGTTGAAATCTAATGTGTGGATGTTTGTAAGTAAGTAAGTTTGATACGAGAAGTTATGAACGAATATAGAACTAGGTTGATACTGAATGAATATCAACTAGTTTAAGTCATGGGTGATGAGCTTGTTGGCCGTCGATGGGATAACAAGCTCTAATCGATTCAAACATTCTTTGGATGCTCTTCATTTTACTTTGGTCAAAGACATGAGTAACATGACGAGGTCAAAGATGAGTGATCAGGTGTGGCCGAGATGTGTACTGTATTATTTGTTTCTGTTTAAGGTCCAGAGGTGTCACTGAAGTCAGGCCTTGATGTACAATCTTGACGATGGGGTTGATGGTGCGTCAACCACCAACCACCAACACACGAGGACGTGTGTTTTGCAGGAGGGCCGTGTTATCGGTAGCGGGTAGCACTGGGCAATGTTGACAAGAGAGGGTAGTCGTCGATATGGATCGGCCCACCCGAGGTTATAAAGGCGGTGGTCATTCGACGAAGCGAGGGCATTCCGTGTTGATCAGCTGAAGAAGTCTGACCTTTTATATCTGATTAGCTTGTCCTTATTTTATGATCTTGTAATAATTGTGTAAAGTAATATATTGTGATCTAGTTAATGTTACTAATACTAACCCAAATACAAGTACTCTCAGTGGTGGAGAGTCTATGTTGGTTTTATTTACTGTGTTTACCTTGCTCGCAATCCTGACATACTGATATTAGCTATAACTGTAATGATAGAATCACCCCTGAAAGATTATGTTGTTGTGTCATTTACACTGGATAATTAATGACAATTCAAATTAGACATGCCAATAGCAGTTTATTAAGTACAAAAATCTTCATCCCGTTCTCATTCAAGGTAATCCCGTCTTGCCCCAAAACAGATATGATTCACCAAATTGAAAGCCCTACCATGATTCACCATTACAACAGTTACATACCTGATTGTATTGGAAGCCAATTATATTTCATATCCTAAAAGTCTCGGTTTGGGTGTATTTTGTTTGCTATTTGACAACAATTATTATGTTAGTAGAATTGGCCTTAAGCTAGCTTTAAATAATAAAGTCCGAACCAACATGTTAGAACAGTCACGTTTGTGCGAAATACCACTTTTCTTCGAGTTACTCATAGAACTTATCACTCGGGCACTCTGGTTCGACAACAGTCAGACGACTAAGAGCGTGGGCACACGATGCGTTGCGGCGCCGCACCGCAAAGATTTCACCGTATCAGCGGGCACACGAGCTGTGCGGCGCCGCAACGTTGTTATGTCGCAGTGGCGCTGTAGCAAATAAATCGTAGAGAAAAAAAATCGAAACGAGCGAACGTGTGTACTTCCTTGTGACGCATAAACAACTGAGCGTTGCCGCTCCGACGTCGCAACGCATTCACCCCTCCCCGCCTCGTCTCGGTGGTTGCAAGTCCGGTACGGCGCCGGAGCGCATCGTGTGACATGCCACAGATATTTCTATGTAAGACGACGCAGCGACACCGCTCCGGCGCCGTACCGCCGCCGTAACGCATCGTGTGCTCCCGCTCTAACGTGTACTAGGCGGTGTATCGTACGATGACGAAACGAATGATTGATTAATTAAAATAATGAGTATGGTTAGTTGTCGTGTCATACCTTCATTCCCGTGTTGCCCCCTTTTCCCCTACTTCCCGATGGTCAGTAACGTTGGTAAGAATCCCCACTACTGATCACTCCTGCAGGAGCCTCTGTTATCTCGGTTTTCGTGTCTTTATCATGAACTTCGACTCTGGCGCCCGAGTAAAAACCGATGGAAATCTTTTCAGTGGAGTAAATTTTTTGTTTCAGACCACCGTAATTCTGCACCCTATCGATAGGAAAACCCCAGTATCTATGACGCTGCCATTTTTCGTGGAAGTTGGCAAATACAAAGCCTTCGAGGTAACCCTCGTAGTCAACTTCGATGTCCAAGGTGCCGAAAGTGGCAGTGAGGGTCACTACCATACCTTGTCCGGGAGATAATTCCACTTCAACATTCGTAGTAGTTCCTAGAGTAACCGAGCTAGTCTTGCTTGTTTTGTTGCCCCAATTTCCAGCGACAGACAGACTGGTTTTGCCGCCAACGTTTCCTGTAGGAAAGTTCACATTGTACGTGATTTCCTGTCCAATAGTCAGCTCCCCGCCTCTAGCCCAGCTGCTACTGAAAGTTTCCTCAACGTAATGAGAAATACCAGCGTTATACTTCGCTTTATTTACTTTACTGTAGTTCACAAACTCTTTGCTAGCTACCATGACAGGTTTAGTGTGAACTCCTAAGACTCTTCCGCTGACAGCTTTGAGTACTCTTTGGACTTGTTTCCATTTGTATATTTTGTAAATATCTCCCCAGGGCGTCGGGCTTTTGACGTACACATCTCTCGGTTTGGTTCCATGGGTGAGTTTCATGCAGGCTTCCTTCAAGTTTCGATCATCGAGCTGGAAAGCCTCTATATCCTTATCGCTGATGATTTCTATGTTACTACCGGTGTACTGCACGGCGGATTCCTCTGCGGTTTTTGCTGCTTTTATCTTGACTCTGATATGGCCGTACACAATCACCGGTAGGAACAAGAGGAGGAGGAATTTGAACTTCATCTTGAACTGTGAAAAGAAAGGTACCTATAGTAAAGATATCGAAGTAATGTCGATGCTTTTTCACTGCTGGAAATTGACCTCCTCTTGCATCCTGACTAACCTTTGGGGCTGAGTGGTGGTACTATGGGATTAGACGACCCAGAACACCTACGATCAGACCACCGCCATGCTTTCTCTGGGTGTCTTTAAAGGTTAAAACATATAAATAGACTGGAGTCCAGCAACATTTCCCTTTATCCTTGACACATCGTAATGCATCTTATATCATATAAACCCAATATGATTTTCAATTGACTTGACTTGGGCAATTTGAGGTCAACAAGGTGGAATGGCAGTGGGCCCTTATCATCTCGCGATGACTATCGATGGGATGTCTGCGGCCAGATGAGCTGATGACCGAAGAGAAGATAGCTAAAGAAGATAAATGAGGAAGGCTGGGTGCTGTGGTGCAACTTGGACGAAACCTGTGTCCAGCAGTGGATTGCAATAGGCCGAGTTTACTGACTACTATTTCTTTCATTCCCTTCTGCCGGTACGAGCTATAAGAGAATAGGTCATGCCGTGGTGACGAGATAGTTGTGTCATCTGGAATCCATACCAGGCTGCGGCAGGGGCTGAGGAGAGGCTGTTTGAGGTCCCAGTAGCCCGTACGAACATCCTTAAGTTTGCACCGGTTGTTCGAGTAGCAAGGATATCCCGCGGCATTCCTTTTATGTATCGTTTTTTTATTACTATCTTTAATTATTGTAATTGGTCTAAGACCGTTTTAATTAAAGTAAATAAACAAATAAATAAATAAATAATGACTTGATATTTTTAATAGCTCTTTGGCGGAAATTGAGAGGGTGGCACTTCATTATTTGTCCTTTGTATACATATACATTGGTGTATTAGATAGCAAGCCTTTAAATGTAAGTTTTTAATAAATAAATAACAGATTATCCAGTCAGCAACGTTGGTAGCTGGGCTAACAACTACCCAGGGTGCGCGGGACGTACTTAAGTATCGTCAGGAGGGGCGGCTCTTTTAATGCATCCCAGAATTACCCAAGATAGTTCGATCTGCGGAAAGGTCCATCTCCAGCAGTAGACTACTATCGACTATGAAATAGTAAATTAACAATTATTATATTACAACATACCTGGTCAGCTATAGATGTCCGAATAACAATTCTATATCCACACAATAATATATAGCTAACTTCAAATCTACATGTTATCACCAGAAAATGCGTTAATGGAATTAAAATCATATTTCACACCACAAATGTTCTAAACTATTAGGGACAGAACTGAGTATGGTTTTGATACTAAAGTTTGATTCATAAATAGTGTATTTATGTAAAGTTTACACAAGGTTAGTCGGAAATGGGGTAGTAATTCTAAACGGTCTTAAAATACACGTAATAATGAATAACTTTTGTTTTACAACTTTCCCCAAAAGTAAATAGTTAAAAAGAAATAGTTGTTCAAAGATTTCCCAAAAAAATACACTAAAATCTATCTATCTTTAGCTATGATCATCTGTGTTTACATTTAAGGTCATATTTGGGGTCACGGATTGGAAGCTTTTTCTGAATTCCGATCTAAAAGCAGGGATGAAGATTTTTTGATAAAACTAAACTAAAAATCATTTTGCGTGGAAATAAAAATGATTGATTTTTGACATTTTAACACTTGCTTTAGAAATGCCATGTGTGTAACAATATTTATGTTTTATATAATAGAACTTCGTCCCATTCTCATTTAGGGAAATCCCGTCTTGCCCCAAGACAAAAATTATTCACCAAATTGAAAACCCTAACCTGTTTCAACATTAGATATAACGTATCTAGAGATTTTGGAGACCAACTATAATTCGAATACTAAAACCACAGTGTCTTCTACATACAGTGGGTCAACGCATACATTTGACAGATCTTATGAAATGTCAAAATTGATAACACATGTCATTTTTTCACATAAAACATATATGACACAAACTTTGTCAAACAAACGTCCTAATTAACATTTTATAGCAAAAGTCCATGGCAAAAGTGACGCGCTGAAAAGAAAAGCTACATAACCACGCATGCGTAATTTTGACGATTGACAAAATAATGCAAAGGTATGTAACAGCATTCAGCCATCTTATCCTGGAATTTTTCTAACAATATTTAAAAGTAAAAATTTTGTCGATATGATTGCCGCAATGGCTAAGGCTTGCAGCAGTAGGTAAGAGTCGTAAATTATTCCCAAATCCAAGATGGCGGCCATGGAAAACTTATTACTCGTGGTTGGGTTTCGGAGGTGGTGATGCCGGAAATAAAGCTTATTTCTCAATCTAAGATGGCGAAAACTACGAAATTGACACCGATGACGAATAATTTCACGATATACTTAACGAAAAATCATCTTGGATTTCCAAATCGATCTTATTTTCGGCATTAAGTCACCACAAATCCTTGGATGAAGAATATCTTAAAAATTCTCATAGCCGCCATCTTCGTTTTGTGAACCGATTTCATATTACCTTATATAAAACGCGATTATTAAAGGTACGTTCTCTCTTATGAACTATTTCACTTGTATTCGAAATCAGCTAGCGGAAGCCCTGGAATTTATGACCCCAGCTGCAGTATGGCAGCTCGGGACATAAGCTCCGCTCACTTCCCCCTGCAGTCGATTGCTCTGCGACAATGTTCTGTATTGACCTTAAGGAGTAATATATATGTGCTTAAACTGTCTAAATTTTTGGGTGTGTTTTGTTTGCGATTTGACAACAATAAAGCAGGGATCACATGTTGGCCCAGTTTTATTTAACTTATTTGGTAATGATCTCGCCAATGAGTTGAAGTTTTCTGAATGTTTCATGTATGCTGACGATTTAAAATTTTGCAGAGTAATTGAATCAGACCTTGATGTTGAGTTGCTACAGAGAGATATTGACATGTTAGTGAAGTGGTGTGAAGATAATGATATGAGCTTAAATATCAGCAAGTGCTACCACGTGAAATTCACCAGAAAAACAAAATTAACACGATCTGCTTATCACATTAGTGGCAACTTAGTTCAGGAAGTGGAACAGATTAGAGACTTGGGAGTTTTGTTCGATAGGCAATTAACATTTGTACCACACATTGAAAATGTAGTTAAAAAAGCTTCTAGAATGCTTGGATTCGTCATAAGAAATGTCACCTGTTTTCGTCGCAATAAGACCAAAATTCTTCTTTATAATTGTTTGGTTCGTAGCTCGTTAGAATATTGCAGCACTGTATGGAGACCTCACTATGCCACCCACACACTAAGATTGGAAAGGGTTCAAAAACGTTTTCTGTGGCATTTAGCATACTCTTCCGGGATTGCCAAAAAGAAAAGATCATACAAGGACAGACTCTCGCATTTCAATATGACATCCCTACAGAAGAGGAGAGATTTACTGGATTCGTTATTTTTATTTAAAATTCTGAGATGTAAAATTGACTGTCCCCAATTGTTGAGCAGGATCAAAATCCGTGTACCCTCAAAAATCCCACGAGCTCCAATAACCCCCTTATACCCTCCTCTTCGCAGAACTGTCCTTGGAGCTAATTCTCCAATCCCCCGTCTATGCAAATTATTAAACAGCTGCAGTGATCTTGTTGATGTGCACTCTGACTCACTTGGTAGGTTCCGAAGTGTCATGTACAAAAACTTGTAAAATTATTTTGATGTAAATTTTATTTGTGTTGATTTTAATTTCGTTTTTTTTGTTAATTTTGATTTTGTCATTAATTTTGTTTTTGTCTTTAATTTTGATTTTGTCTTTAATTTTGATTTTAATTGTTTTGATTTTAATTTTGATTGTTTTGATTTTAATTGTTTTGATTTTAATTGTTTTGATTTTAATAATGATTTTAATTTACTTTGATTTCAATTTTGATTGATTTTAATTTTGATTGATTTGAATTTTGTTTAATTTTGATTTTGTTTAATTTTGATTTTGTTTAATTTTGATTTTGTTAAATTTTGATTTTGTTTGATTTTGTTTAATTTTGAATTTGGTGGAAACACAATTATTTCCAGTGAGTATAATGCACTCATTTAATTTTAAGTAGGTGCTCAACACCTTTGATAAATTTATAATGCATGTTGTGCTTACCTGTAAGAAATTGGTACACTAGTCTGTAAGTATAATGAATGTATCTCATATCTTTGTATTAGTGTATTCAATTGTTGGTGAGCCAAATAAATAAAATAAAAACAAAATAAAATTATGTTAGTAAAATTAGCCTCAAGCTAGCTTTAATTCACAAACCACAGTAACGTCTAAAACAACATTTTAAAACAGAAACGTTTAGCGAAGTATCTATTTTCTTCGAGTTCCGAGTACATATCACTCGGGCGCTCTGGTTGAAGACAAGAATATGATTGATCAATTAAAACAGTGAATCTGGCTAGGTGTCGTGTTATGGCTTCATGCCCGTGTTGCCCCCCTTTCCCCTACTTCCCGGTGTCTGACTCCCCTTGCTGATCACCCCTGCAGAAACCGCTGCTATCTTGGCATTCGTTTCTTTATCATGAACTTCGACTCTGGCGCCTGAGTAAAAACCGATGGAAATCTGTTCAGTGGAGTCAATTTTTTGTTTGAGACCACCGTAATACTGCACCCTATCGATAGGAAAACCCCAGTAATTATGACGCTGCCATTTTTCGTGGAAGTTGGCAAATACAAAGCCTTCGAGGTAACCCTCGTAGTCAACTTCGATGTCCAAGGTGCCGAAAGTGGCAGTTAGCGTCGCTACTGCACCTTGTCCGGGAGATAATTCCACTTCAACATTCGTAGTAGTTCCTAGAGTAACTGCGTTAGTCTTGCTTGTTTCGTTGCCCCAATTTCCAGTGACAGATAGACTGGTAGTGCCGCCAACGTTTCCTGTAGGAAAGTTCACATTGTACGTGATTTCCTGTCCAATAGTCAGCTCCCCGCCTCTAGCCCAGCTGCTACTGAAAGTTTCCTCAACGTAATGAGAAATACCAGCGTTATACTTCGCTTTATTTACTTTACTGTAGTTCACAAACTCTTTGCTAGCTACCATGACAGGTTTAGTGTGAACTCCTAAGACTCTTCCGCTGACAGCTTTGAGTACTCTTTGGACTTGTTTCCATTTGTATATTTTGTAAATATCTCCCCAGGGCGTCGGGCTTTTGACGTACACATCTCTCGGTTTGGTTCCATGGGTGAGTTTCATGCAGGCTTCCTTCAAGTTTCGATCATCGAGCTGGAAAGCCTCTATATCCTTATCGCTGATGATTTCTATGTTACTACCGGTGTACTGCACGGCGGATTCCTCTGCGGTTTTTGCTGCTTTTATCTTGACTCTGATATGGCCGTACACAATCACCGGTAGGAACAAGAGGAGGAGGAATTTGAACTTCATCTTGAACTGTGAAAAGAAAGGTACCTATAGTAAAGATATCGAAGTAATGTCGATGCTTTTTCACTGCTGGAAATTGACCTCCTCTTGCATCCTGACTAACCTTTGGAGGTGAGTGGTTGTACTAAGGGATGGGACGACCCAGAACACTTACGATTAGACCACCACCATGCTTTCTCTAGGTGTTTTAAAAGGTTAAAAAATATAAATAAACTGGAGGCCAGCAACATTTTCCTTTATCCTTAACACATCGTATTGCATCCTACATTCTGTAAACGCAATCTGCGTAAATGACTTGATTTGGGTACTATAAGGTAAAGAAGCTGGAATGGCAGTCGTGTATCGTTAGGTAAATAGCTGTTAAAGCAAGCAAGTCCTTAGTTGGAGATAGCGGTACGACACAGTGCGGGATCTTCCCGGTCGGATAGGTTGACGTCTGAAGAGAAGATTTCTGGGTGTTGGGATGCTACTTGGAAGAAGCCAGTGTCCAGCAGTGAACTGCGATAGGCCAAGTTTACTATTGTGACTATTGTTTCTTTCTTTCCCTTGTGTTGATACAAGCTTTGAAAATAGCTCATGCCGTGGTGATAAAATAGTTCTATCAGTGTACCTATATATTACTCCTTACAGTCGGTCAACATAGTTCAGAACAGTGTCGCAGAGCAATCGTTTGGGTTTCGGGGGGAAGTGGACGTAGTTTATGTACCGAGCTGCCGCACTGCAGTTCGCAAAAATAGGTCATCATCATCAGCCCTATCCCACAGCTCGGCACGGGCCTCTTCTCAGAATGAGAAGGTTTTAGGCCTTAGTCCTCCACGGTGACCTGGTGTGGGATGGCGGACTACACACACCATCGATAACTGTTTGGAGTCCTCTGAAGTGTGCAGTTTTCCTCACGATACTCTCCTTCACCGTTAACGCAAGTGATGATCAAATTATGATCCGTACATGAACTGTCAGAGTCACAAGCAGACGTGCGCTGCGTGAACAAGTCAGAGGTGCGGGCTGGGATCGAAGTCAGACCCTGTACAGAAGGTAAGCGTTCAACCGCATAGGCTATCACAGCAGAAATAGGTAGTAAATAACCCACAAATACTAGGATAGTAGGGGCTGTGCCTTTCAAATACCAGGCTGCGGCAGGAGCCGAAGGGAGACTGTTTGAAGTCCTATTAGCCCGCACGAACATCTTTTAGTTTGCACCGGTTGTTCGAGCAGCTACGATACTCAACAGCAACTCACAACGGCTTGATATTTTTAATAGTTCTTTGGCGGAATTCGAGAGGGTGTTACTTCATTATTTTAAAAAAGTAATTTCTTAAAATGTGTGTTTTAATAACGTACGAGTATAAAGGTGTTTATGATGAATTTGTCCCTTTTATTTACATTAAATATGAGCTTTCTGTACTGTGTGGATCGGAATGTTGGGCCGTGAAGAAGACGGATGAAAAAAGATTGCATGTAGCGGAGATGAGAATGTTGAGATGGATGTGTGGAGTGACCAGAATGGATAAGGTCAGGAATGAGTATATTAGAGGAAGTTTGAAAGTAGCGCCAGTGACAGAAAAGTTGAAAGGGAACCGTTTGTCTTGGTATGGGCATGTGAAGAGGAGAGATGAAACGCATGTGACGAAAAGAGTTATGAATATAAATATGGATGAATGGAGAGGAAGAGGGAGGCCAAAGAAAATATGGATGGATGGATGGATTCTTCACAAAGAATGACATGAAAGAGAAGGGTGTCAGTGATATCATGACGGGTGACAGGACGGAATGGAAGAAGAAAACGTGTTGCGCCGACCACAAGTAACATGGGATAAGGGCAGGAAGAAGAAGAAGAAGAAGATGAGCTTTCTATTGAAACACCTTGTATTGGATGTGCCTTTAATTGTAAGTTATTAAATAAATAAAAGATTAGCCAGTCAGCAAGGTTGGTAGCACGGCTGACTATTACCCGTCGCCCGACCTGTAACAGGCACGAGAAAGCGGCGCGCAGTGCTCCGCGCGCGGCTCTCAGGAGGACGTGGGGCTAGGTCACACAGTAGGAGAGGTCTGCCGGGGTCGCGGTGCATGCAGCAGCGAATCCCGCGACCCCGGCCAAGGGTCAAGAGAAGGAACACCGTGGGTTTTTAGCCGGTAAGAGTCCGGCATAACCCTTCGCCTTCCCCGGGCGAAGGGTATCCATGATGAGGATTTTAACACGATAAAAAAAAACAACAAAAACAAACTGGCTGACTACTGCTCAGGGTGCGCCAGGAGAGAAGGCTCTTTTAATGCATCCCAGGATTATCCAGTTCGATCTGCAGAAAGGTCGACTAATAAATAGTAAATAAATAATTATTATATTACAACATACCTGATCGGCTATAGCTGTCCAAATAACCATTCCATGCCCACACAATAATTATTATATCACTTCAAAACTACACGTTATCATAAGAAAGTTTTATAATAATTAAAATCATATTTAGGAACACCGCAAATGCTCTGAACCATTAGATAAGTTAAGAAAAAACTGAATTTGTTTTTGGTAGGAAAGTATTTTAATGAATTTTGTCAAGCATTTGAATACGAATGTGGATGGATACAAATGTAGACGGAGGCTAAAGAAAAGATGGATGGATTGTGTGAAGGATGATATAGGTAAGAAAGAAGCGAGTACTGAGATGACGACTGATAGAGGAGAATGGAAGAGGACTATATGTTGTGCCGACCACACTTAGAGTGGGATGCACGGGCAGGGAGATGATGATGACAACAATTTAATTGCAGATGTAGAAGTGAAAATGTGAGTAAAAGGACTCTGGTATCTGGTCGTATAAGCATAATCAGCCCATTACCGTCCCACTGCTGAGCTACCTTTACTCAGAATGAGAAGAATTTCCAAATCGTTCGACAACTTACTTATCGAATTGTTCTGAATCACGGGCTGGTGAAGATTCAATGAAACCAATCTAGAACTAATTCCCTGAACCACCTGTGCTTTGATGTGACGCAGATCCCGCTTAGTGTAGATATATTGGCTGTAGAGGCGGCCTAGCCATCAGCTTCCGGCTGAAGCAGGTGCTCTTGGGACAAGGCTGTTTCGGGAAGTACACCACAAGTTGTCACCACTGCGAGGATTGCCCCGAGGACATTGCGCAGAAGCCACTGCAGGCGTGCCGACTACCAAACTGAATTTCAAGAAGTCATTCTACGACAAGATTTTACTCCGACACTATGGAACTCTCACTATGGACATTACGCTACTCCGACAATTATGGAACTTCGACACTGGGGTTTAAGGTAACCTAACACGAAGGGGATGACCCCCCCCCCCCCCCTTTTTGAACCTAACCTATCCGTGTCGCGGGCTGACCCAAATTAGGTGTTGAAGTTTCATAATTGTCGGTATATCGTAATCCCGGAGTTGTCGAAGTAAAATCTTGTCGTGGAACGATTTGTCGAAATTCAGTTTGGGAGTGAGGAGTGCCTTCCGTGGGTGACGCGGCGCCGTGATTTGGTTGTGGCAGTCGGCGGTGATCTCTCACTTCCGGCCGTGATTCTGCCCATGGTCGAGAGCTAAAGTGCGTGGGAGGGCATCGCCCTATTTTATGAAGAGGTGATAGCCACCAAGGAGACAGCGGAGAGGGCGATGGCGCTTGTAACCACCTCACTAGTCTGACTTTGATGTCAATTTTATCGACACCATTGTAAGGCTTCATCCCTAGTCCCAACTCGCCCGATTTTTTATATACCTATTAGCTGCCAGGGTATAGTTTGTCGGAAAAGTGCTACGATGTAGAAAATAAATACTTATCACGTATAAATTTCGCTCTTGATATTTTTCTATACATTTTTTAACAAAATAACCTACTTACATTCCGTTCTAATAAGTAGGTAGTGATTAGGGTACATTTTTGAACTTCGAAAATTAAAGTAGGTACTTACGGTTGAAATGTCAATGTTCAAAACATCGAAAACTTAAATATCGAACGACCATAAAACCGAAAATTAAAAAAGTAAGTTTATACCGTCGAATGGTTAGACAACCTACATCCAATATATCTAAAATCTAATTAACTACAAAATCGACATCGAAAGACCTAAATATCGAAGTACAGAGTATCGAATGGGGTACATAAACAAGCAAGCAATCAAGCATACCAGTGTTTCTGAGCATGCTCCGCCACAAGACTCGCTTTGTCGCCCCTTCGCTTCGCTCGCACACTCGACCGGGGCGCTACGCTAGGGAGGTTGCCGACTCGCTTCGCTCACCACCTCCCCCTGCTCGCTACGTTTCGGCCTCGTTTCACTCAGGACCTCCTTCGCAAGCTTCTGGCTCCACGCTTTTAAATAACACTCTAGGGGTAGGACAGAATCTGACCACGTGGAGTCGAGGTGTCTTGTGTCGGATTAACATTAAATTCGACCTATTTTAATTAATGCCGTGGTAAAAGAATGTTCTGGTAGCTCAAACATTATGATGAACTTAAGTGTATTAAATGTGATTTTTTAACAGAGAACTTTAATTATTGTAAAATTTGTGATTTCTGAGATGATAGTTTAAATTATTGTATATACAGACTGTGATTTTTTAGCAGAGAGCTTTAATTTGTTGTAATAACTGTGATTTGCGATGACTGAATAAAAATAAATACAAACCATTCAAGCACTTTTCTTACCATCAGTACTTTTGCGCCTTTTGCTATACATGCAAGTAGATACATATATGGACCGGGCGAGTTGGGACTGGGGATCAGTTGGGACGAAGCCCATTGTAAGAATGATCACCCTTATGCTAAAAACGTATCGACTCCATACGGGCACAGCGCACAAACGTAACCACCAACATTAATTTAGGCAACATGATCGCCAGTGACGTCAAGTAATTGTGGTTTCATACGTGCCTTATGTAAAATAAGTACGCCCTATAAACATTTGCATTCCTGGCGGCGCGGCGGCGCGTCTGGTTTTTCCAGCATGATGCGTCAAAATTGCAAGTAAACAATTTAATTGCATCAGATTATTTTAACTAGAAATGTGAAAACTTCAGACACAAACTTACATCACACGGTTTTCACAGAAAGTGATGTAACATTTTCATTTATAGCTATTATACGTACTTACAATTACTGCCATGAAGTCACTCAATAAATATAATCGGTACCAACAAGTGTTTGTTTGTTTACGAAACATTTTATCCTTATTTACGTAATTATTCACTCGCATCCTTTGAGAACTACTTCAACTCATAACATCACGCCTGTTGCCCAAAGGTGTGGGCAGAGGTGTATACAACATAATTTCGTCGTCATGTTTAAGTCCCATGGAATAGGGAGCGAGCCTATTGCCATTAACCGGGCACAAATCCAGACTCAGGGCTGCGATTGAGAAAGTGCACACTGAAAAACCCAATAACACTTTGTCTGACCTGGGGATCGAACCCAGGACCTCACGCCCAACAGTCGCGCTTGCGAACATTACCGTTTTTATGTTTTGTTCATTAAGTATTTAAAAAAAAAAAACATTTTCTGTAGCCCCAACGATTAAGATAACTGCCCTAGTTACTACCCCATCTCAAATAAGTTTTTTTTTTGCGATTTCTGACTTTTCTAGTACTCCAACCTCAGTTGGTCAAGAGTCTTTTGATCTTTAAGGGACCGATTAGCATCATAAAAATATTTACTGAAAATTGCCCTTTTTCTCGCTGACTGTACATTCTTTTCGAAATCTGTAAATGCAGAGCAAAAATTTTCAAAAAAATATGGCCCGTCTCCTAAGAACGTTTTCCTGTGGTTAAGGTACCTGCCTTTACTGACCCATCTCAAATTACCACCATGTATACACCGTGTCCCAAAATTCAACGATAAGCGGGCACCAGAGGGTGGACCTGCTCATGACAACTTGAGTTTTTTTTTTTTAATTCCTAAAAGAAATTGAAATATTTCGAAAAAAAAAATCAAACATTTGTGCTTTTTTTTGTATCGGCAACCTAAGTAGCACTGCTATCCACCACAACCCTTAAAAATCCCAGAATGCATGTAGTTTTTAAACAAAAATCAACCAAACTTATTTTCGTCAATTTTCGAAGGACTTCAAATTTCATTTTGTAATTTAAAAAACAAAGATATTTTTTTTTCTTTTTTTTTTCTCGAGTAGTCATGAGCAGGGCCACCCTCTGGTGCCCGCTTATCGCTGAATTTTGGGACACGGTGTATATAGAAGATGTATAATCTATATATACATATAATAAAACAGTAAAAAAACTGTGTCTGTACATTGAATATATTAAAAAAACAATAGTTGAGGGGGGTTTAGAAACAGTAAGAGAGCACGAATCCAAAAAAAAAATCTGTCTGTTTGTCTGTGTGTCTGTTTGTTTGTACACGCTAATCTTCGGAACTACTGGACGAATTTGAATGATTTTTCTTTTGTTGTATAAGTATTAAGTTTGGGCAACATATAGGCTATAATTTATCTTGGAAATTTGAACACCTGATGCAGAACCATAACAGACCAGCTAAACTATAAGAGATATAAAGATAGTACCATAGCCAAAATTGTTTCACGTGATGAGCATTTTCTGCTGAGAGAATAAATTTGAAGATCTGGAACACCTGATGTAGAACTCCAAGAGCCCAGCTACACTATAACATATATAGGAATGACGTCTTAGCAAGAGTTGTTCAGCCTGATGAGCACTCTCTGTTGACGTATAAAAATTGAAGATCTGGAACACCTGTTGTGGAATTCCAAGCGCCCAGCTACACTATAACATATATAGGAATGACGTTTTAGAAAAAGTTGTTCAATCTGATGAGCACTCTCTGTTGACTTATAAAAATCGAAGATCTGGAACACCTGTTGTGGAATTCCAAGCGCCCAGCTACACTATAACATATATAGGAATGACGTTTAGCAAAAGTTGTTCAATCTGATGAGCACTCTCTGTTGACGTATAAAAATTAAAGATCTGGAACACCTGTTGTGGAACTCCAAGAGCCCAGCTACACCATAACACATGTAGGAATGACGTCTTAGCAAAATTTGTTCGGTCTGATGGGCATTTCCTGTTATCTTATAGAAATCGAAGATGTGAAACATCTGATGTGGAAATCAATGTTATCATTAATTTCACTGTATAATTATAAAATAACATAAGCTGGGAGTACCTCCACGCGGTGAAGGCGGTAACAGTTTAGGACTGATTTTCGATGACGATGGTATATCACTGAAAATTTGACTCTACTGGCCAAAACTCCCATTTTTTTTGTTTTTCGAATAAATATGCCTTCGGGCTTATGTTATTTGAGTGTTTCATTTCCTTTTCCATTCGTGACACGGTAGCCTACCCGGTAACGTAGGGGAGCAGTCACTTAGATTTTAATCGATCAGGTAGGTATCTTCACCATAAAACTATAACCATGCCTAGAAAGAGGTCAAATCTTTCCCAATGTTCCAAAGGAGCTAAAAGGTTGAGGATCATAAGATCCCAAGAATCTATCGAAGAGCGTCAGGAGAGACTTGATGCTGTTCGAGAACTGCAACTCGCTCCGTGGAAACCTCTTCGGATCGCGAAGCACGCCTGCGTTCTTAGCGTATTTACGCATCTACATCCAGGTCTCTAGAGACCAGTGAAGAATATGATGCGCGACTGACCGCTGATCGTGAACGTCACGCATTGTCTCGTGAATCGGAGACGTTCACGGATAGAGAATTACGCTTAAGTTCCAAGCGTATCTACGCATCGACTTCTAGGTCTCTAGAGACAAGTGCGGAACGTGATGCGCGACTGACCGCTGATCGTGAACGTCACGCTTTGTCTCGCGAGTCGGAGACGTTCACGGATAGAGAATTGCGCTTGAGTTCCAAGCGTATCTACGTATTGACTTCTAGGTGTCTAGAGACAAGTGGGGAACGTGATGCGCGACTGACCGCTGACCGTGAACGTCACGCATTGTCTCGCGAGTCGGAGACGTTCACGGATAGAGGATTGCGCTTGAGTTCTCAGCGTATCTACGCATCGACTTCTAGGTCTCTAGAGACAAGTGCGGAACGTGATGCGCGACTGACCGCTGATCGTGAACGTCACGCATTGTCTCGCGAGTCGGAGACGTTCACGGATAGAGAATTGCGCTTGAGTTCCAAGCGTATCTACACATTGACTTCTAGGTGTCTAGAGACAAGTAAGAACGTGATGCGCGACTGACCGCTGATCGTGAATTTCACGCATTGTCTCGCGAGTCGGAGACGTTCACGGATAGAGAATTGTGCTTGAGTTCCAAGCGTATCTACTCATTGACTTCTAGGTGTCTAGAGGCAAGTGGATATCATCTGAAGAATCGGATGTGGACCAGCTAAAGTATAAGAGATATAAAAATGGTGCCATAGTAAAAATTATTCCACGTGAAGAGCATTTTCTGCTGTGAGAATAAATTTGAAGACCTGGAACACCTGTTGTGGAACTCCAAAGCCCAGCGACACTATAACATATATAGGAATGACGTTTTAGCAAAAGTTGTTCAGTCTGGTGAGCATTTCCTGTTGACTTACAAAAATGAAAGATCTGGAACGTCTCGAATCGTCTCGCGCATCCCGTTGTTTTCCCGTTCCCGGGCTCTTAGAATTCAACATCAGACGTTTCAGATCTTCGATTTTGACGACCCCGTTGTCGCTGGCATAAGCAACAGAATCCGCGTACGAAGTCGCGGGCAGAAGCTAGTAAGTAATATAGTCATAAATCGCTTTCGTATAACTATTTTACTAACTAACTAGTTACTGTATATAATTACGGCTTTATCTATCATACTGCGATATATAGATATGTTAGGTCAAAGAACTATGCAGACAAAGATGGCACGAATATTTTGATGAACGATCAAAGTTAAAAGGAATCTGGTATAAAACCATTCAAGCTGAACCGCTTCGTTACCCATGGTTTGAAGAAAGGAAGATAGATAGGAAATATGTAGTGGCTCTGTTGAGGATGCGTTCTGGTCACATCCCATCCAATAAATTTAAATATTTAATTGGCAAAAGTACCTCCCCAAACTGTGAAGTTTGTGGAGTAATTGAGGACATTTATCACGTATTGATGGAATGTGACCGGAACATACATGAGAGACAGTGTATGTTTGGTGGGGGATTTGAAGTGGGAGCATGTAACAGCATCTTGGCGTCCCCGTTGTCGGAGGAGGCTAGGATGCTGTGTCAACTGTTGTTGGTTATCTACCAGAAGGAATAAGAATAGCATTACATTATTGTTATCTACTTAAAAACAACTGTTTATTACCTATTGTATAGTTTAGTATATGAATGTTTTCTTTTATGGGGGTGACATTATCACTAAGTGATAAAGCCCTTTAAAATAAATAAAGATTAAAAAAAAAAAAAAAGATATGTTAGGTTATACTTAGATAACTATTTACCATCGCTGCATCGGTTCGATGGCTTATTCTATTCTAATTCATTGCTGAAAATAAGCCGCACCCGTTAAAAGGACCTTCGCCTGCCACCACACTGATAACCGGGTAAACCACACATTACTTAATAGTTATTGTATAATAATTACACAAGTATTGTATAATCCCATATTATGCTAAATGACCTCATGTTGATAACAATAATCGCACGTATTAATTTTCATAGTATTGTTTGCAAATCTTGAGTAGTGTTGCATCATTTTCGCAGATTTTGTTTTACTGGTGAAGTTGTTTGTCTAACTAGTGTAGCCATGTCTTAGAGTTATCAAGGATAATTTAATTTTGTCAATGTAAGTTGTTTTTTATTTAAAGGGCTTTATCACTTAGTGATAATGTCACCCCCATAACAGAAAACATTCATCAACTAAACTATACAATAGGTAATAAACAGTTATTAAGTAGGTAACAATAATGAAATGCTGTCCCTATTCCTTCTGGTAGATAACCAACAACAGTTGACAAGTTCTCTTCAAAGTAATAGCTACTTCTATTCTTTATGTGATTGTCTTAAAAGGAACAGGTTTTTTTGCTTGGTGGTATAATAATAATAATAAATTCATTTGTTCAGGTAATTTACACACATTGATAAAAAAAAAATGAAATAAAAATACAATATTAATACTACATTAAAATATTCGTTCCGCCATTGGTACAGCAATATGTCTACAGGAACAATGCCTGATGAAAGGACAATCCAGCCTTCCCCCAATCATCGCCAACACGGTGTTGGAGCTGGCCCGTACTGGCGCACCAAGGACGCGGCGCGCTTACGCATAGTTGCATGAAAGCAGTCTGTGCGCTTCTGCGAACATACCCGAGGCACTGTAGTATCGAGGCAGCCCCATCACCTCCCTGAACGCGTTATTATATTGGACGCGGATGGCGCTGTAACTTCTCTTAGTATAATGCGCCCACCGGCTGCACGTGTGCACATGATAGAATATAGATCTATACTCTGTTCAACGAAAGGTAAGCTAGCCGTAAGAAGACTGCTATCGAAAAAACGTAAACGACATCATCAAAAACCGTAAAACCATCATTCAGCCGAACGACGACCACTGCTGGACATAGCCCCCCCCCCCCAATTGGGGGGGTTTGCCATAATCGCCACGCTTGGCAGGCGGGTTGGCGATCGCAGTATCGTTGTTAAATACTCAGAGAACGCTGTTGCCCATCCTCTAATAAATCCCTTAGTCGCCTTTTACGACACCATGTCAAGAGATGGGGCAGTGGTATTCTTTACATCCGGCACCACACGGCACTTAAACTGCTTAGCCGGACTTTAATGTGAAGGTGGTAGCTAGTCAGGCGGACCGTATACGAGTAGTTTACTTAGATTACAAAAATTATAGAATACATGTAGGTACTTACGTCAATTATTACTCACTGCACACAACACTATTTTGCCAAGCGTGGCGATTATGGTAAACCCCCCCCAACATGGAGATGCTTGGGGGAGGCCTATGTCCAGCAGTGGACGTTTTTCGGCTGAATGATGAAGCAGTTTACTGTGTTCCGTCGTGTGTATGTGAGAGTTAGAAGGGTATAGGGGAATACCTCTATATCTTTGTTATTTTGATTCATGTGCTCCATCTTAGACCCTGCCTGCGCTTACCATCAGGTGCGACTAAGATATGTTTGTTAAAGTCAAATAATAAACAAATTTCACTAAAATGTCCAGCTGATGGTGGCGTCATGCACCCGGTCATTGAGTTGCCTGCAATATGGTTGAGCTGAACGATGCGGATTTGCACGTCATGCTCGTGAACGGATGCCGTCTGTCGGCGGGACTGGTCAGCTCTTAACTGCTATGACAATCCTAAATGGCATATTTTCTATTTGTTACTCATATATGAGTTTGTTTCGTGTAGTGCCGGACTTAAAGAATAGCACTACCCCATCTCTTGCCGTGGGTGTCGTAAAAGGCGACTAAGGGATTCACTAGAGGATGGGCAGCAGCGTTCTCTGAGTACTTTAACAACCATACTACGATCGCCAACCCGCCTGCCAAGCGTAGTGATTACGGCAAAACCCCCCTTTTGGCTATTGATGGTATGTAGACTGCTAATCCGCACCCGACCAGCGTGGTGGACTAAGGGATAAATCCTTCTCATTTTGAGAAGAGGCACATGCAATTGAGACAGATATTGGCTGATTTATTATGTTAAATAGTTATGAAATCAGGACATGTCTCCTGAATCCCAAGACATAGTCACCCTAGTATTAGCTGTGACTAACTTCACCACAGTTCACGATAGAATAAAACGGGCAGCACCCGTCGTTCAGTCATTCAGTTCTTCATTGGAACTCGACGAGGAAACTTGAAAAATATTATTTAATAAATCGATTTGTGTTTGTGTTGATTCTATTTCAAGTGTTTTAGTGAAAAGTGTGTTTTAGTGAAATAGTGTGTTAATCTGTAAGTATTAAATTTAATAATATATATAAAATCGCGCCTGATTTCTGATTATGGGAAATAGGATCGATTGGCATCATAAAAATAGTTTGTGAAAACAACCCTTTTTCTCGCTGACTGTACTTTTTTGTGATTACACAGAAATTATTTGAAAGATTAAGTGTGGTCTCATCAGACTTCCTTTAGCTACAATGGTTAAGAAAGCGGCCCTTCACGCCCCATCTGAAATTACCACCCTGTACGTATAAAGTAGGTACAACCTAATTTCACCGGATGTTTAAGTCCCACCCATGTAAGTAATAGGGGGCGAGCCTATCGCTATCAAATCCAGACTCCGAGCTGCTACTGAGAAATTCCACACAGAAAACCCCAATAATACCGCGACCATTAGACCAACGAGGCAGATATATTTTAACATATGTTTTTCGCAAAATATTGTTTTCCGGTAGTGTAAAAGTAAACATTTGGTATGAAAATAGCTCAAGTCTGTAGTTTGTTTTGATGTAATCTGTTGTATTTATATTTTATTTACAAAATGTTTAGATGCTAGCATAATCATTATGCTTGGTTTTCGTAAAGGGATAAGCAGAGGTATTATCATTGTACTACATACTATCAGGTGAAGACGGTAGATAGGTAATAGCTTTAGAGTTTGGTAGAATCCTATTAGATGGGGGATGAGATTTCCGCGAAGTAACGCCTGATTCGATTGTTATTTATAATGAACCCAATTATGTTTTGCCCGAGTTAGGATTTGGTCGCTTTTAGATTTTTCGGGATTACACAGTTTTATTAAACGTTTCATCAACCATTTGTATTAATTAAAAATATGATGAAACTATGTAGGTACCAAATGTCGACCAGAGGACATAACGTCACATTTGGTGAATCATATTTCGTTACATATTCGTATAATCATAATTGCAAGTGGACTGCACATCCGGTCGGCAATTGCACTAACTCAAGCTGTATTGCAGTTGCATAGTTTATTGCAGTTGCGACTGGGTGAGCAGTCTATTTGCTAAGAGTGAATTCTCCTTTAGCCCTTTAAACTCTTTCCCCCTTATTACAAAAGATGGTCTAAGAAAAATCTAGGTTTTAGAATAGCCCTGTCTCTTTTTGGTATATGACATAAGAAAGGGATGGGTATATTTTAAACCTGGGTTTGCCTTAGTCTTGGTTTAAACCATCATTTGTAATACAGGGGCATGGGGCCGTTTTTTTGCTTAAAAATATTTCATTTATACATATATTACAGTTAACTAAAACTGTACCATTTACATTCGTTGACATGGAAACTTAATATGTACATTTATTTTTTGAAAATACTAAAGTAAAAATCATTCTGCATAAAATAAAAGTTTTCGAATCTTGAAATTTTAAAACTTGCTTTAAAAAAGTCATCAGTGATACTTTAAGTAGCCCGCAACAGCCCCTTTCTGATTAACCTTGTTTATTGTTAAATGTATATTATTGTTTCAGCTAACCTCAGCTCCAGAAGTATTGTAAAATGGGTTCTCAATGTTTAATGGGTTTTGTTCCCATACGAAGCGGGACCACGAAGCGTATGCCCATGATAGGAGTTTTAGGAGCTCCAGCATTCTACTTCGACTGTTCCTCTGAAGATCGAAGCTCTACCTTCAAAAACCTTCATCAGAATTTTAATAAAGCCACGGACAATAACATAGATGGAATATCAAGTGAAGACTATGTTGGATCTACCAGAAAATTAAGACCCATTGATGCGAAATTTCTAAAGGTATTCGAAGACCTTATTATGTTGGAGACTTACACTGACAAGCCCAGAACAACAAGATCTGTAATTGCAAAAATGATTGATGTTTTCAAGGGTCAAGTTATAATGGCTAGTAAAGTGACCAGACAAGTAAGAACCCTCAAAGCGAAGGACCTGAACGTAATCCAAGATCAAATTAAATTGGATACCTATAATAGTCAAAATATTAACACCTACGATTTTGATTGGTTACCAGGTTAAGAATACAGTATTACCAGCTGGGAGAACATCACCAGTTGAAATGTGATCATCTGAATTGACTTTAAAGTCAAAAACTTTTGAAAAACCCGAAGATTATTCTCGGGATGATGATATACCCTAGTTTGATGGTCAAAAGACTTGAAGAAGGAAACCAGGGTATACTGGATGCAGAAGATGGAGAACCAGGTGTTAAAGAAGTCTCAGTGGACTATGAAGCAGCTGGATGACGTTACGATCGAAATTTGTGCGTCGAAACGAAAGATGAGAGATTTAGACTTCAATCAGCAAATACTGAAAGCCTAAAATTCTGAAGTGTAAGTGTTCCTCTAAATGAACATTCCTAACATTGTGAAAAGTGCAGAAGTAAAGACATTTTGATGAAGAATATAGGACGTTGGTAAGCTTTTGTAACAACGATAGCTTAATGGCTAAAACCATTGATGATTCAACGATATTCAACAGCAGTTGAATATCGTAGTGTTCATCTGGCATCGTAACAGTCATCTGGCAACGTAGCGCCACAGTATATTTATATCGTAGTTGTCATCTGGCATCGTAGCAGTCATCTGGCAACGTAGCGCTACAGTATATTTAATAGCTAAAGTCACAGAATATATATAAGCTAAATCCACAGAATATATACAGGGCGTCCCACGACTTTGCCACATGGAGGGGAAGTACCTTAAATACTGTAGATAGAAAAATTTACTGAATGAAGACTTCATTTTTATTTTAAAAACAATACGACCTGCATTCAAAGAATTTTAAATAATCACCTGTCTGAACCGGGAATCGAACCCGCTAAATGTGAAAACAAAAAAAACTGTAATTTTATTGTACTAATCAAAAGGCTCGATCAGATACATTTATTTCTTCTCAATAACATAGCATCTAAAATAAAAGGAACACCACGAAATTTAACATTTATTTGAAATAATAAGACACGTTTAACTGTGCAATGTGCAACTTACAAACAATTTAATTTATTAAATGCTCAAAATGTGTCTCTTACTTTTGTATACAAATTGTAACTCTTTTAATAATCTCGCTTACCGTTGATTTGTTTCTTTTTTCATGGTAAATATTTGAAATAATACTGCGAAATATTAAAGCAGAAAGTAGTACATAAAATCAGTTGTTATAAGCAAGAGATAGTCAGAGAAAATGCTATTCATTATTCTTAACAAACTTGAGATTAAATGTTAAATTGCATGGTCTTCATTTTATTTTAGATGCTATGTTATTTAGAAGAAATAAATGTATCTGATCGAGCCTTTCGATCAGTACAATAAAATTACAGTTTTTTTTTGTTTTCACATTTAGCGGGTTCGATTCCCGGTTCAGACAGGTGATTATTTAAAATTCTTTGAATACAGTTCTTATTGTTTTTAAAATAAAAATGAAGTTTTCATTCAGTTTTTTTTCTATCTACAGTATTTAAGGTACTTTCCCTCCATGTGGCAAAGTCGTGGGACGCCCTGTATATGCTAAAGCAGTACTTCAACTACCTACAATCGTCCGAATTGATAAGAAGACTGCTAAGGTAAGTTCGGAATAAAGTCACATACAAAAACAAAAACCTACTCAGTTTAAAGTGCGTGTCAGTGTGAGTGTTTCAATTCAGGTGATTATAGTAAGTTGAGGTACTGCTTTAGCATATACAGGGTGGTAATTTGAGATGGGCCATGAAGGGCAGCTACCTTAACCATTGTAGCTACAGGAAAACGTTCTTAGAAGACCACCCCTAACTTTTGGGATAATTTCAATTGGCATTCACAGATTTTGAAAAAAAAAGCAGTCAGCGAGAAAAATTGCTGTTTTCACAAAACTTTTTTATGATGCCAATCGATCCCATTTCCCAGGATCAAAAAACTCTTCCGGACCAACTGAGGTTTGAGTACTAGAAACATCAGAAATAACAAAAAAACTGTTTGAGATGGGTTAGTTATAAGGGCAGCTACCTTAATCGTTGCCGCTACAGGAAAATGTTGATAGGAGACTGGCCATAATTTTTGACATTATTTCGAAATGCATAAAAAGATATTGAACAAAAAAATGGTACAGTCAGCAAAAAAATGGTCAGTTCTCACAAAACTTTTTTATGATGCCAATCGATCCTATTTCCCATAGGGATCAAAATAGGCTTCGAAATATTTTCAAAAAATATGGACAGTCTCTTAAGAATTTTCCTCTAGCCACAACGATTAAGGTAGCTGCCCTTATTACTACCCCATCTCAAATAAGTTTTTTTGCGATTTCTGACTTTTCTAGTACTCCAACCTCAGTTGGTCCAGAAGAGTCTTTTGATCCTTATGGGAGATGGGATCGAATGGCATCATAAAAAAGTTTTGTGAAAACAGCCCTTTTTCTCGCTGACTGTACTTACTTTTATTTCAAAACCTGTGAATGCCGATTTAAATTATCCCAAAAGTTAGGGGTGGTTTTCTAAGAACGTTTTCCTGTAGCTACAATGGTTAAGGTAGTTGCCCTTCATGCCCCATCTCAAATTACCACCCTGTATATCTACTGTACTAACAGGTACTTCAACTACCTACAATCGTCCGAATTGATACACACACTCACACACACACAGTCACGCACTGCAACAAGATTTCTAAGTTAACATCGGAATACAGTCAGTCATGGCTGTCATAGAGTACATGACAAAGTGTGCGTTATACTCAGTATACAGAGCGTGTATGTGTGAGTGTGTCAATTCAGTCGATTATAATAAGTTGAGGTACTGCTCTAGCTTATACCGGGTTACAGGGAAAGTCGTACTGAATATTAAAGGACGTTATTTTTCAGGTCATTTCTGGTGGATTTGATTCCGTAATATGGTATCCGAAACTTAACCGTTATGCAGATATTTAATTTTAAAGATATTTTTTATGTTGTGTAGTACGACACTTGGGCCTATTCAAATAACATTTTTTAAAGATTTTATGAACGTAGATGTTATTTATACCTTTTTGAATAGCTAATAGTCCAGTCAAATTAGACATTTCAAAGTGCAAAAATTCGCATAGAGCTGAAAATTGGTACGAATGTTCGGAACACCATTATAAATGAAATGTAAAAAGTCCGCATCGATCCCACACTTGCAAAAAAAAATATTCAAGGTCAAAGTTCGCAAATACGGGTTTTTTGCGTTTTTTAGTCAAACGGTAAGTTTTATGATAAAAATAGGTCAGACAAAAATTGTAGATTATGCAATTATCTATAAAAATTGTCTACAATTTTTCTCCTAAATGTCAACGTTCCTGAGGTATAGTGGTTGAAAAAGTTGTATTCTTCATAATATGCGTTTCCACGCCCCCTGGAAGGTAGTGTACTTGGCGCGTTTTTTTAACGTGGTTTCCCCAAGAGGCCTATCCCACAATCTATTGTGATCCTGTTTAATTTAATACTATTTCAAAATAGTTAAAAACTGGTACTATTGGAAATGATGAAAGCCGTGTGCAAATTATCCGTCTCAATCATAATCATCTGATAATTCTGCTCCCTCTACTTCTTGTTCGTCTTCTTGTACTTCTTCCTCTGCTTGTTCTTCTTCTTCCTGCTGGGTGTAAGTATTTTTTTCTAAAAGCGATGATTCAGATTTCTCCCCACTGATATCGTAAGAATCCTCTTCTGATGGCGATTAACATGTACCCGTTGTCAAGGTCAGTAGTGTTCCAATGTTGAATCACCATCAGAAGAGGATTCGTACAATATCAGTGAGGAGAAATCTGATGCATCGCTGTTAGAACAATTTACTTACACCCAGGAGGAAGAAGAAGAACAAGCAGAAGAAGATGTACAAGAAGACGAACAAGAAGAAGAGGAAGCAGAATTATCAAATGATTATGAATGAGACGGATAATTTGACCAATTTTTTTAGAATTCACGCGGCTTTCATCATTTCCAATAGTACCAGTTTTTATATACATATTTTGAAATAGTATTGAATTAAACAGGATCACAATAGATTGTAGGATAGGCCTATTGGGGAAACCACGTTAAAAAACGCGCCAAGTACACTAACTTCCAGGTGGCGTGGAAACGCATATTATGAAGAATACAACTTTTTCAACCACTATATCTCAGGAACGGTGACATTTAGGAGAAAAATTGTAGACAATTTTTATAGATAATTGCATAATCTACAATTTTTGTCTGACCTATTTTTATCATAAAACTTACCCTTTGACTAAAAAACGCAAAAAACCCGTATTTGCAAACTTTGACCTTGAATATTTTTTTTTGCAAGTGTGGGATCGATGGGGACTTTTTACATTTCATTTATAATGGTGTTCCGAACATTCGTACCAATTTTCAGCTCTATGCGAATTTCTGTTAACCTACCCCTATTTTTTGGGCTAAATTGACCGGACTATAAAGAGACGTAGAAGTTTTTAAAATCATTTGCAGAATAAGTTCAATACATTTTTTATGTTAAAAACATTTAATGAACATTCTTTAATTGTAACCGTTGTCGAGCAGTTCTTTTAAGCTGTTAGTAGTAGGTTCAGTTTTTGTTAATCATTTTTATTAATTGATATATCTATAACACGATACAAAAAAACGGACCCTAGGAGCTCTAATCCCAAAAAAAGCCAAAAAATAAAGGATTTTTTAAAAATATTTTTAAAATTCAATATCTCCAGAACGGTTAAGTTTCGGATGCCATATTACAGAATCAAATCCATAAGAAATGACCTGAATAATAACATCCTTTAATATTCAGTACGACTTTCCCTGTAACTCTGTATATCTATTGTGGTAGTTCGCTGTTGTGCGTTGTTGCCAAACATGAGCTTCACATGTTGCGCGTCAATTGTTGCCTAGTAGTCCAGTCAAAATAGACATTATACTTAGGAATAATTCGCATAGAGCTGAAAATTGCTACAGACCTTAAGGTGATTCGCACACTGCACCGCATCACGGAGCGTAGCGCGGGAGTGCGTGTTCTTATGTTGTTTGCAAGTATCTGTATTTGTATAGAAAACACGCGTAGTGTAACATACTGAAAACGCATTCACGCGCAGTGTTTTCAGTGTGTTGCACTATGCGCGTTGAATGAATCGCCTAAATGTAACAAATGAAATGTCAAAATTCCCTATCGATTCCATTTTTGCAAAATAGGTGATTGGTAAAAAAACGATTATTCGTAAATAAAAGGTCTTAACTTTAATAATCCACGATATTTTGCATAGTGCCTAACTGAATGATGAAGATAATGTAGGCATCACTAAAAATTAAATCAGTTGTACATTTTTTTTGTCATCATTTTTTATTAAATCCCTCATTTCATTACTGGTTCTCCATGTTATAATAACATCCGTGCATCTAGCATGAAAATAGCCCGCGCTCATTGGTAGGCGTGCAAGGATGTTATTACACCCAAAAGAACCAGTAAATTAATTGATTCATTCATAAAATTATTTTTTTAACAGTAAAGAAATACATCAGATTTATTTTTTGCAGCATGTACTTCATCTTTAGCATTTATTAAGACACTGCAAAATATCGTGGATTATAAAAATAAGACCATAAATGTATCTGAAACGGTAAGTGTTATCGTCATAATAGTTTATACAAAGTTGTACATTATGCGATTTGTACAAAAATGGTCTAAACACAATAATACTGAATGCTAATTCGTAGAAAAAAATGTTTATGTCATTTTTGTAGAGAATCGCATAATCTACAACTTTCTACAAACTATTATGACAATAACACTAAGGGGGATATAATTACAGTATCGTATATCTAGGATCATAATTCGCTCAATATGCGACAAGAACGTGTAGAGTCCGAAAACCGAATTTTTCAGAAATCGACTTAGTAAGTTTTTCTGAAAAATTCGGTTTTCGGACTTTAGACGTTCTTGTAGCAAATGAGCGATATATAGGATCAAATCTCTTATACCTACGACCTCTAGAGTCATGGGGGATAATCACGAAGCAAATATAAAGATTTGCTTCGTGACTATCTTAGATCTGGGATCATATACTATGAGTCATAGATAAATGATAATGTAATATAGACATATGAATCATTTCTTCGTACAAATATTGACTCTAGAGGTCTTATAAGGGTTATGATCCTATACATTATGATCCTAGATATATGATAGTGTATTATCCCCCTATGATAGTGTAATATCCCCCTTACCATTTAAGAGATATTTACGAATAACTGATTTTAATGCCGTTTGATATTGAATAACTTTTTTTTAGAAGTGGAATCGATAGGGACTTTTGATATTACATTTGTAATGAGATATTTAAGGTCTGTACCAATTTTCAGCTCTATGCGAATTGCTCCGAAATTTAAGGATTTTTTTTCTATTTTGACTGGACTATCTATACGAATATGAACCTTATTTCTATAAGTTATAAGTGTAAGCTACTGTGAATAAACTTTTCATACAAATATGTAAGTACATTAATTTAACCGGAATAATATTTATATTCGCATGAATCCGTTACTTTACTTACCAAAGTAAAGTCTAAGTGCGGTCTGTGAATCTCGCCCTTACACTTTGCTAAGTAATACAAATATGAACCTTATTGTTATACCTACTAATAATGTTCATATTCGTATAAGCGAATGTGAATAAGAGTTTCATACTAATGTGAACATTAATTTAATCGAAATAATGTTTATATTGGGATGAAACGGTTTCTCAGCAAAGCGGTCTGTGATTCTCTTCTAAATGAAGATTCCCAACATTGTGAAAAATGCAGAAAAGTAATAGTGCATTGTTACCCTTAGGGGTGAAAGTAACTTATTTAGTCCCGTGACGGGGTTTGGCGACTATAGTTATTTAGATAGTTCGAGGGACTAAATAAGTCTTTAACCCGTGGTAAACACTGTGCTTTTCATTACGAATACAAGGAAAGTAAAAATAAAAACATGAATTAGCTTAAGAAAAAATTAGAGTTTTTTATTTTTTTTTCTGTGGCCGGCAGCTATTCAGCCATTATTTTCCATTTTCATCATTGAAACAATGGTAAATATTTTGCCCAAATCTATGTTATTATAAAGAAATAGTTGATACTAAATTATAATACAGACATTTATAAAAATAATTTAGTTTATTAATACTTTTATGTTATTACAATTTTACGACGCGTTGTAATTGAGTGTAGTGTACTTTCCGAGTATGTGTAATGAAAAAATCTTTTCATTACTTATATTCGGCAAGTAGGTCTGAAGTTGCCTGAGGAGCGGGTTGAAAGTAATACTTTTCAGCCCTGGGGAGAATCGTTTTCAACTGACAGCTGTCAAATTATAAAAAAAAACTAGTTCTATTTCCACATTTCTATTGAACCATGTTCCAACTTTCTATACAGCCACTCAATTACAGCGCGATTTAAAATTGTATTAACATAAAGTTAAGTATTATTAAATAAAGAATATTTTTTTAAATGACTTTATTATAATTTAGTTTCAACTATTTCTTTAAAATACCATACATTTGGGCAAAATATTTACCATTTTTGCAATGATGAAGCCGAAAAATAACGGCTGAAAAGAGGGCCGGCAAAAGAAAAGAAAAAGAAAATAGGCGGGAAAGAAATATCACTTATTTTTTCTTTAGCTAATTCATGTTTTTATTTTTACTTTCCTTGTATTCGTAATGAAAAGCTCAGTGTTTACCTCGGGTTAAGACTTATTTAGTCCCTCGAACTATTGGCGCCCTCGCGACGCTCGGGCGCCAAATCCCGTCTCGCCACTAAATAAGTTACTTTCACCCCTAGGGTAACAATGTACTCTTTCATGAAAAAGTTAAGGCTGCTAACACATAGGCTACTTAGGGCCGTAAGATCAAAAGCAGTTTAAACTACAGTTTTACCAATCCATCGATAAAGTTTGATCGATGGTTTAATCTACCGTCGTAAGATCAAGTGGAAAATGTGAACAGATCAGCTAAACTTCGATTAGTCCTGTTCATATGGCAACATTCATTAGTTCTTTCGAATTTTGTTCATTCATTCATGAAATAATGGCAATGTTTACTCTGTTTGACATTAGAGTTTTGACGTTTTGTTCATTTCTCTTTTTTTCCCGTTAACTTATCTTTGTTGTGTGTGGTCGGTGCGTGGTATTTGTTTGTTTGTTTTTGCTGTGGATAATATTAAAAACTTTAAAAAATGAATTAAACTTTAAAAAAAAGGTAGTCTAACTTTGCGATTTCTGAAACAGTTACTAGATACATTAGTGAAAAAAAATATGCAAATGAATAGGAAAATAAAAAAAAACTGATGTAATAAATAATCGACACCATCCAGAGCTACAAGTCCTTAACCTACCTACATTATTGTTAATCAAGTACCTAGATAAATATTTACCCTGCGGTAGGATGACGAATTTCGCTTTCGATTTCACTTAAAATGGCTCTTGCTGAAGCTTTCGAGACACGAAAACAACATATTATGAATTCTATATTATCCCGTAAGATCAATGATTGTCTCTTTTTCGAACAACATACGGCCTACTAAAAGATTTATATAATATCATCTGAGCATTTCTCTATTTTTTTGCCACTGTTTCAAAAAATCGTCAAAAATAAAAATATCGCTAAATCGCTTTTTTTTCCATGAAATCAGATAATTTATCTAATTAGTTATTGGATTTTTGACAAGGCACTCTATTTTATTTAGGATTTATATGAAAAATGTATTAAAAACGAAATGAAGGTAGACTAAACGTTCTTATTTTGTTACTCTTTATTTGTTAAAAAAAACTTTAAAAGTCGCAAATTCTATATCTAAAATGATAAATTTCTTAAACTTCATGGTGTATTTAATAACTTCATCGCAAAGAAAGACCATAAACAGTAAAAGATAATTTCCAAATAAGGTGTTTTAATTTTTTTTTTGTTACCTGTGTCCAAAAATAAATTTAAAGTTTTGATTATATGATAAATAAACAACATTGAAAGACGTGTACTATTTCATATTAAAGTACTGAGCATCCGCGAGTTATATTACAAGTTATACTGTTTTATATTAATAAATAATTAATTAAAACAGGAAATCAGAACAAGAGATTTTTGGGACAGTAACAAAAAAAGAGTTATTGGTAACAAAATAAAAAATATAAGGCTGGGTCTACTATGCCTATTATTAGGATTAAAGATAATGAAAAACTATGAAGTTATAATTTTAAAGTCAAAGCCATTAAGTGATTCACAAATATTATAAATGCGAAAACTTGTGGGCGTTTATTTGTTTGGAACATTTTTATGCCTAAACGGCTGAACGAATTTGAATGAAATTTGGAACTCTTCATCATCACCATCACTATTTTTCATCACCACGCGGGTGAAACTGCAAGGCGTTAACGAGTACGAGGATAAAAAAGACACATTTAGTGCTTAATCAACATTAATGCACTTCATTTTAATCAAGTATCTTGTTTAGTGTTTCGTTCACACTTAATTCGATTTAATTCTTTCGAAATTTTTCTTTCTTATTTGTTCTAGCTTATCTAGGTTTTGTTTAAAATTTTATTTATGACTTTTCATCTTTTCTGCAGATGTTAGTCGTATTTTTTTGCGCTGCAATGCAAATGTAACTTTATAATTCCGTTTTTGTAACTCAAATTTCCACTTATACGTTACTACACCAAAGTAACAAAATAAAAAAGTAACGAATCACATGTTTATTTTTTTCAAAATATTATTGTGGTGGTTAAAATTAAAGTTACGTCTATTATTTTATACAAAATTTTAGTGTAAGTTGTTAACTATTATGATGTAATAAAAAAAGTGGTAAATTTTGACAACTTTCCTTGAAATAGCTGTAACAAAATCGGAATGATGTTCACTGTAAATTTGGAGTACGTGTTTTTACAATTTACTACTGAACGGTGCTGACACATGAATGGATATGGAGACACTAAATGGCATCTACAGTATTGCCAGATTCAAAATAATATAACTAAATGGAAGTTTTTTAACTTTAACACGTCTAAAATGGGTAACAAAAACTGAAATAAGTTTTTGGAACTTTTTCTGGGACAAGTTTAAAATTAATCTAAATCCGTGAAATTGAAACAAATTACTAAAAAGGCAATGTAATGTGGACCTCCTAACCTTGCAGAATAGTTTCAAAGCAAAATCTAAGTATAGTTTCATTGAACATCATCGAAATAATTGAGTTTGAAATTACGGATTGTAGATTGGGACACACACATTTTCATACATTGCAATTTTCGAGGGTTTGTATTTAGTTGATTTTTTAATTAAATACTATGTATTTATGATTTGTTTATTTTTTTTCTGTGAATGTGATTAATAAATATTCTCTTAAGCAAAACAGTATCAGTAATTTATATATTACACAAAAGTTATTCATCTTCAAACTCGTGGGACACTCCCAAAATCAGTAATGGCAAAAAAAAGAGAAATGCTCATCTATCTTACTATAGTTTAATTCCTGTATTATTTCGATATCCGAATCTGAATTACTGTTAAAACTTTCCATTTTAACAGCAACAAAACAACTTCACAACTCAACGAATAGGTACAAAAAAACTAGTACCTGCTACACAAACTATTGTAAAACGTAATTTTACAACAGCCAACCGACAGTTTAATCCACACATGGGAGTTTAACCGAACCCTTGGGTCCGTTTAAAATAATCTTTAGTTTAAACTGTCAATGGTCGATCAACTACCATTGATCTTAGGAAACAATCGAAGACGGGAGATTTAAACTCTCTTCCGTGGTTTAAACTACGATTGATCTTACGGCCCTAAGTTGCTAGAGACACAGTTGATCGCTATTCGTTTGTAGCTGCTATCACCGTTTGGTGTATGTTCTGCAGCTAATAGAAAATGGCGATCAACTGTGTCTCTAGCCACTGGGGCCCAATTCTCCTAAAATAAATCTTGGTAAATCGCAAACGAACTATTGGCGGACCGTCCATTCAGACAGTTTTCCTTTACAAAAGCTTTCATTTGATTGGAGATTGCGGACTGCGTGTTTATGTGGGCTCTTAACTTGATTTGAGATCAGTACCTACCCCAAGTGTGTACTGTAGTTGCGTCACGCTAAAAATGTATGAAAATTTAGGCAGCCTCTAGCGGCAAATAGCGTTACTAAAAATTTGTTTGACGTAAAAAACTCACACTTGGGGTACAGTTGTTATTATCGGCTGTAAGATGTTGACTGGCAATCAAAACCCAGCTTCAATTCAAATAACGTTCCGTAAAGTTATAACTAAGTATCTTTTTTTACTAAGTGCCTATTCGGCTCAGTCGAAGAACGTCCACTTCGTGAAATGTCTGCCGGTCGAAAAACGTCCATTTCTCAGATTGTCTCTTTTTCTGTTTCCAATGGGCATCCAGTCCATGATATCAGTAAAAAAACTGGTCAAGTGCGAGTTGGATTCGGGTTACAGAGGGTTCTGTAATAATCTTTTATTCAGAAGGGTAGATATATCTATACACAAAGTAAAATGAACTTAAAAAAGTGAAAATCAACTTCAAAACCAATAATACAATTTTAGGTATGTGGGAAACAGTTAAGAAGAGCCTTTGATTTAGTTTGATTTTTGAACAAAATGGCACCGACTTACTTAACTGTTTCCCACATTATTTTATTGTTTTTGAAGTCGGTTTTTTATTTTTTTCAAGTTTTTCTGTTGTGTATATAGATGTACCTACCTTTCTGAATAAAAGATTATTACAGAACCTTCTGTGCGCGAATTTCACTCGCATTTGTCAGTTTTTTTTACTGATACCAGGGAGTGGAGGTTCATTGGAGAAAAGGGACATTTTACGGAACAGTCATTTTGCGAAAGAGACATTCTGAGAAATGGACGTTTTGCGTCCGACAGACATTTACGAAGTAGGTAGTCCTTTTGCGATTGAGCCGCATAGGCATTTTGTAAAAAAATATAGGTAGTTATAACTTTACGGAATAGTATTTGAATTATTGTCGATCACTCCGTCCGCGAAATTCAATTTTTATTTTTGTCTTGAAATATGAACATAATATTATTATGTATTTCAAATGTAATATTGCACTGTACCTATTTATGTGTAGGTATTTATTTTTCTTATAAAACGACACATTTTAATTTTTACTGTATTTTTGTCGAACATAAAAAGCTGTATATATCATGATTGATAAAATACTGTAAAATGTGACGTTTTATAAGGTAAATAAAATAATACAATGCAATATTTGTTTTACTATATATAATTAGTGTTATTCCGTAATATTTTGCCATATTATATGAAGAGAAGACTTTTTTTTTTCATTAAAGAAACTCGCGACATCGCACAATAAATGACTGTAACTGTTCCTAGTTATTTTTTTAAATAAGTGTAAGATTTTTTATTTTAATAAGAAAAGTCGATTGGCATGTTAGACAATTTATCAATATAACATGTTTAAAGTACTTACACAAGTTTAATGTTGAAATATTCGAGAAAAACTATATTTATACAAAAAACATGAAAATTCCCGGGTACCCGGGAATTCCCGGGAATTGAGAGATAAAATTCCCGATTCCCGGGAACTTAAAAAGGCCGGGAACGCGAAAACCCTAATAGGTACATATCTATACAAGGTGTAACATAGATAACGCACAACCTCATATCCCCATACTCATCATTATGAACAACTTTTACTATGGGACCAAATCTTAAATCGGGAAAAAAAACAGCTGTTCCCTACATTTATGTTCGCATAACTCGTCAAAATGTAGAGAACAGCTGATTTTTTTTCGCGATTTCATGTCCGGTCCCATAGTAAACGTTGTTCATAATGATGAGTACAGTGACCCCATATGAGGTTGTGCGTTATTTATGTTCCACCTTGTATATTCCAGTATAAGTTGATCTCGTATTGTATAGGCTTTCCGAAGCTGATCTGGCATTGTATAAGGCTTTCCAAACAATGCGAGGTCAGCTTATACTGGAATTGTATAGCTTAATATCGATGCCTTACGTCCAAAAATGGTAATTTTCTGCGAAATGGTCTTATACAAGGTGTCCCAAAAAATAGTGTCAAGTTGAAGTCCAGAGGTAGAGCACACTTACCTCACTCGAACCACCCATGTATGATCCGACATTTTTTATAGTTTTTGAGTTATGATTTATTTTCATGTTTTAAACCAAACTCTGACTTAAATGTTACTCGAAAATTAAGATAAATCGCGGAACACACATGGGGGTGATTTGGGTACCTCTAAGGGTGCTCTACCTTTGGACTTCCGCTTGACACTATTTTTTGGGACACCTTGTATAATACGCGGCAATAGCTCAACGGCTAAGATGTAAGACTTCGAATCGAGAGGTCGCCCATCCCATCCCATCCGTTGCACTATTGACCTGAACCCGTGTTCTTAGCTCAAACACAGTGGGGTAAACAATTAACGAAGTTATTATTAGTAATATGTAATCCACATTGCTAGTAATATTTAGAAAAAGTTATCTTGTAAAATTGTTTGATAGTTCCTTACAAGATCATAAATTTCACAAGATTGCCGTTGAAATTTTCACATGATTGAAAAACGCAATAAAAATAGTCAGTTATTTCTGATAATTCTTCTCTAGTGATCTTGATTGTATATAATTTGTACTTACCTCATGAATGTATTTTGTCCATAAATGTGAGCTAATTTGGAGTTAAAAATCCACCAGGCGGCGCCACTTTGGACCCAGATTACCGCTCAAACAGTTTAATAATTTTAAATTCAGACCAATTTTACTGTCAAACTGTTTCAATATCGGTACTGTAATTTTTACCTGGGTCCAGTGTCGAAGCCTAGCGGATTTTCAGCATCAAATTAGCCCCCATTGTAATAATTAATGTTGTGATAATAAATTAATATTTAAGTAAAAAGTTGTTTTATTAAAATTTATTTTTATCACAAAGTAGTCGTGAAACGGAGTGCTCCTACGCATTTTCCAACGAATACCGTATATTAAGGTGGAGGAAGAAGCGTTTATCACAAGAGGTCGCCGACGGCTTCTCAGCTCGCTCAGCGGTGTTCTCGGGATAAATTTAGCCTATCCTCCGGGTTCCAGTCTATCTGTGTACAGAGTTTAATCTAAATCGGTTCAGTAGTTTAGTCGTGAAGAAGTAACAAACAGACGGGCATACTTTCTCATTTGTTATGACTAGCTGACCCCCCCGGCGAACTTCGTACCGTCAATTTTTGTTATCAACTGCCAAGGACTTTATATAGAACCGTAGTACTTATTACTTCTATGTCAACTGCTGGCTGAACAACTGAACGTCAATCTGTCGTCAATATATTGAAGATCTGTTACAGTCTTCTGTCTCATTCACTCACTCACTTTTCATACTATGAGATTTTTAGAAAAAAACAGTTTTTTTTTAAATTACGATCTATTTATGGACCTATCTTTCTTTGGGCCAGGTATACCTCTGTTGGCTTAGGTACGCCGAACAACTTACCAATGTTTCATCACAATCGGATGAATGAATGGTTAAGGAACGAATAGAGGATTTTTTTTATCCAGTTCCTTTTCTTGCTTACCTTAACAACTTCCCAGTTTCATCACAATCGGATGAATGGTTTAGGAGCGCATAGAGGACAAACATACATTTTTATATAAAAGATAGTAAGGAATATGCCATTGCCAGCTTCGCCTCAAACGGCATATTTCTGATTGGCGCTTCTTGCGATGCGTAAGATAGTAGACATACTTTTTTACCATTTAGGGCCGACATACACGCGATGCGAATCGCCCAAACGACGTCAATATTTTCATATAAATGAAGAAGCAGTTGGGAGTCCCTCTATATTTTAACTACTTGTATTCGTGTGCTCCATCTTAGACTCTGTCTGCGCTTACCATCAGGTTCGACCAGGCTCAAACCCGACCAAGTTTGGCCTATACAAGGTGTTAACGAATTCGTGTAATTCCTTCAAACCGCGTGATCTACTGGTGACACTGATTGACCCTGCATAGGTATTTTTCAGAATCAAGATAAAAAACGTTTTCAAAAAATAAACCATGGTATTCTTAACTGAGTAATTTTACCGTCCCAAGTTAACTGACTGCATGGAGCGATATCGCGCTAGTCGTGCCCCTCAGCTGTGTCGCTGTGCCTTCATTCATTTATGCATGGCATCGAAATTTTCTATGACATAAAAAAATATTTGGTAAGAAAAAAGATAATTTTTTATTTTTAATCAATTTAAATCCCGTGCGGGGTTAATCTATACCATTAATAGATCATGTAGTTTGAAGGAATTACACGAGTTCGTTAACACTCTGTATACAGAAGTTCAAATATAGATTTTCCATAGAAACACAAGTAATTGCTTTATCAAATTTTATTCAAGCCTTTGAGCTTCTCATTTTACAATGAATTAAGTAATAACCATTATCAATTTGTTCATAGTCAAATAAATAAAAGTTTACATTGCTAATATTACAACGGTACAAATGATTTCATACGGCATTTCGTATTTAAGGAACTGTTGACTACTACGATACGAAATACGGAATTCCGTATCTTATTTCGTGGAAGAAATAAAGCGTAGCGCTTTAAAAAAGTGTGTGAACAAGTAAAAATTAGTGCTATATAAAAAAATGTTAAAATCGTACGGAACTGCGTATTTCGTATTTTGGCAGTATAAAACTTTTGATTGAATTCTTCATCAATGTATAGATGTTTCGAATAAAAGATGCGTTCCAAAGTTATCACCACAGATTCCTTCAATTTCGAATAATACGTGAATAGGGTTGCCAAGTTTTCAGACCAAATATTTTTACCAATAACATTGAGCTTGGGACGGGACCCATGAAAATTTATCACTGAGGCAACATTTTAGTATGTTTTAAATCACTTGAGTTTTTATTTACCCTCAAACATTTTGTATTATTTGTTCGAAAATTGAACTGTCAGGGTATGAAATTAGTTTTTAAGTATAATATTAGTAGTTGAGCCTACTATAAATGTATGAATAAAATATATATAGGTTGACCGCGGCGTATGTAGCGTGACGATCTAGACGTGTGTGCGGGGCTGGTATGGTCAGATACAGCATAAAATAGAGATGTTTGGAAGGCTAAAGGGGAGCCCTTTGCTCAGCAGTGGGACAGTCAATAGTTGAGTTGGCAACCCTACGAGAATCGTGCATACATTTTTTGACGCTTGCAACACATTTTGTTCGAAACAATGTTCTATAAATTGATGTAACTATTTTGCCTAATTAACGCTATTTTAGGGGCAAAATACACGCTTACGAATAAAAAACAATAATGTTCTATTCGAAAACTAATTTTAGTTCATATTCGTTCAGCGACACATGGCGATCCGATCCTTCAAAATACATCTCGCCGTCCCCGGCGAACAAAATGGTAATGTGCTATTACGATAGTTTTAAGTTTATTGCATATTCGATATGTAGAGGTCCGATTACACTTGGTCAATTTTTTTTAGAAATTTCCTTAGGTTATTGTAGAAATTACGAGATTGTTAAGTGTATTGTAACAAATTTAACAATATTATTTGTTTGTATACTTAGTAGACTTTTTACAACGAATAAAATTGTTAGAGACTATTACAATTCTTTCGATACGTTATATTTCCAGTGAGATGCACATACCATTATATTCGCGGGAAAAATAGTCAACTTAATTTGCGTTAAGCTTAATACAGTTGTATTCCGGTAACAGACAATTTTATTTTAAAATTGTTAAGTTTTTTACGATACATTTCATTAAAAATTAAAGAAGCTAATATTGATTACTGTATCCGAAAACTATTTTTTTTTCTGTAATCTGTTTAACGATTTTTGTTGTGATCATTTTAAATACGTAAGACCCATCGCTCTCTTTTTAAATGCACTTGAGAAACAGTGACAGCACTATGTCCCGCCCCTAGCACTTAAATACTATAAAAATATCCGAACAAACCGTATATACAGCATTAGAAAATTTATTACTGGGGAGTAAAAAGAACTAAAAAGTTCAAAATAATTTATTATATGTATAAGTATGTAATGTATGTAACTTAGTTGCACCAAGCACTTGCTTGTGCTACTGCTAATCTTAGTGCTAAAAATGGTTTTTTCCATAGGATTTGATAGTTGATTTGACACTAACATTATATTTAGCATTAGGAAAAGTTCCATAGAATCGAGTTTTATAGTGACGAGAAATATACCATTTTATAGGTACATTATATCCCAGTTATGTCGTTTTATTACGGAGATCCTATGGCCACCTTCCAGCTCCATCATCAGACCTTTAATACCATCTAAGGTTAAAGTTCTCATCAAGACGAATCAAACGAGCCCAAACTCGATGCAGTTATGTCGTTTTATTACGGAGATCCTATGGCCACCTTCCAGCTCCATCATCAGACCTTTAATACCATCTAAGGTTAAAGTTCTCATCAAGACAAATCAAACGAGCCCATACTTGATTGGGTGGTGTCGTTTCGTTTTATTACGGAGTTCCTATGGCCACCTTCCAACTCCATCATCAGACCCTGGAAACTATCTGAAGACAAAGTACTCATCAAGACGAATCAAACGAGCCCAAACTCAATGGGGTTATGTGGTTAACCGAAACCGGAAAGTGGGTCAAATTTAACTTGCAAAATTTCATTACAGACAACGGGACACGTGAAAGTAAATAGAAGCTTGTAAAATAAAAAGAGACGAAAGTTTAATCGACAAAAGGGGAACTCATAAAAACAGGCCCCGTAAGATGAGTGATTCTACGAAGGAAAGCGTTATGATGCATTTTAAAATATTTCCTGCTGTAGAATCCCACTATGTCAGGAAAGATACAAAGCGACTCTATTTATCAGAGCACCTAAACATTTCTAAAATGTACCGATTGTATGAACTCTGGTTCCAAAGCAGCAGTATGAATATAATTTTAAAATGGAGTTTAATTACTCGTTTTTCAAACTAAAGAAGGATTTATGCGGAATCTGCTCCCAGTATGATCAAGCTAATGAAATACCTAAAATTAATCTAGAGGATAAGTAAAGGGAACATTTGATGAGAAAGATAAAGTGCGACAGTTAAAAGAACAAGAAAAAGCTGCAGTGGATGAAAGAAGTACAACTATTGCCATTTTTGATTTAAAAAGGTCCTCAGTATCCCTCAGTCTGAAGTGGGGGTTTTTCACTACAAGGGAAAATACCCCGTTTATAATTTTACTGTCTACAACTCACTGCGAAAATTTGGTCATTGTTGTGTCCGGCATCTGTCTATTGCCAAAAGAGGATTGATTGAAATAGGCAGTTGCCTATTGAAGTTCATCGAGCAAGAAAGACTTAAAGGTACCTATCAAAAATGTATCTTTTTATTCCGATGGCTGCGCGGGTCAGAACAAAAACAGGTACCTTTTTGCATATACCTTTACGCTATAAGAGCTCATGACCTAGAAAATATAACCCACCGATTTTTTTAGACTGGCCACGGTCAGAACAAAGGTATATAGCATGCATTCATGCATAGAAAAGGCCATAAAAAATAAGGTATTAAATACTCCTGACCAAGTTTACAGCATCATCATGAATGCAAAAGTGACTGGAAATAAATATAAGGTCCATAAGATGAAGCAGCGTGACTTTTACAACATAAAAAGCCTTATTTCTGGAAAACACTGGCTAAAAGACACTCAAGGAAACAAAATTAAATCGGCAAAAATAATGGAAGTGAAGGTATCACGTTTTAAACTTCATATTCTACAATTCAAGTGTAACTTCGAAGAAGAGTATTTGGAACTAGACACGGGGTTACAGATAACTAGAACCAAACGAGGGCGAAAAGCGACAGCCTCAATTTCAGCAGAAGCTGAATCAATCGATTTGAAACAAGCTTATGATCAGCGAATACCTATAAGTAAAGCGCTACATGCCTATTTATTAAGTTTGTGCACTAGTGATGCAATCCCACAGCACTATCATACGTTTTATGACTCTCTCACAGGCTGCGAGGGTTACCCGGGCGAACATTCACATAGGAGTAGAGCTACTCAGGGTAACTGCTTCTCAAAAATAAGAATTATGTACTTTGATGTAGACAGTTTCTAATTTGTTGATTTTTATAAACAGTTGTTAATAATTATGAGAAAACAAAATGTAAATAGACGGTAAATTGTTTTTTTTCTTCGCACATTACCTTGTACATGTACAAAATATTTATTCAGTATTTGATACTTGCCTCCAGTTAGTATAATAAATTTTCCATGGAATACACACGTAAGTTGCTATTACTATAATCTGTAATTGATTACTTGTCAGCGAATAAAATGGTAATCGTACATTACGATATGGGATCCTACCACAATTTATCGACCAATAACATAGCAATGCGTTATTACGGTAACGTATTACTAAGATTTTACGTGAATAATATCGTAATGTTGCTTTACCGTTAAAGCTTGTGCGTTATTTCATGGTAAATTTAATTTAATTAATAACTGTATTTCTAAGAAAGATAAGTTATTTAATATAGTTTACAATTATTTTGTAAAAAATCACCTTTCTTTTGGTATTTGAGCAATCCCGCTATGTATAGTAGTTTATGAGATATTCTCAAAAAACAGTTTTTTATTTTTCCTGTAAAATTTAGTTTTCACGATTACCATATTATTCGCCGGGGACGGCGATCTAGTCTTTTACAAGTTTATGTTTTTTTTTTCATTTATTTAAATACATTTTTCTTACATTTTTATTGCTTCTGCAACTTGAATTTTTAATGATATACAGTAAAAATGAATACTACACACTGTTTAAAATTAGATCGCTGGAGTTTTACATACAAATTGACAACCACCATCATTTTCGGCTTCAACTCTAAGCAGATGCGCCTGAGCATGTGTATTTTCCACGGAGCGACTGCCATCTGACCTTCGCAACCGTTTAACTAAACAAACACTACCCACTTTACAATTATCGCTTTGTTTCGTGTCATTAACACGTAACAAACGAATTATTTGAAAAGTGGGTAGTTGTATGTTTATTTTTAGCTACTGTAATTCATGTAAGTTAACAATATTATACGTGGATTAAGTTAATTTAGCCAAGATAAAGCCTGAAAAGTTCACACTATGCATGTAATTTGTCGAGTGGCGAGTAATTTAGTAACTAAACCCTTGTAAACAGTTTGTTGTTCCATTTAATCAAGTTCAATACTCAACTACTGACAAGCATAGTTCGAACTAGACTTTTATTACCTATCAAATTAGGCACTTAACAAGCAGTGTTTACCAGGCTATCTAGTCATATAGTCGACCCGATTCTGTTAAGCACCAACTAAACTTACTAAAAATACTGCTATCCTTTACTTGCAGATAAAACAAGAGAGAGATAGAAGAATATTAGAGCTGGTAAGGTTGAACTAAAATTTCCAAAGAGATTTAGACGACACCTCAGCATATCGTCAGTGAAGTTCTAACAGTGCGTAAGTCATTTTGTGACAAAAACAGACAACACTGGGAAAGACACAATATTACATGAAACGAAAAAGATTAAGTATTAGGATTTTCAAAGGTTTATTAAATCATCAAAGAGTTTATTTGTAATGATAATTAAAAACAATATTACGTTCGTCGTAGGTTACACTCGTTTTAAATAGTTTTTTCACTCTCTTGTAAAGTAGCCATTTTTGACTTCCGCACTGTTACAACTTCACTGACGATTTGCTGCCTAAAAATACAGTGATGTTCAACAAGTAGAGATCAACTACGAAAGCGTGGCGCACTTCTCCAATATCTGTCTTCAATGTGTGTGTGCATATCACAACGAGTCACTATGTTTGTGTTTGATATTTAGTACATTTATTACTCGACTAGTGCATAATTAAAGTGACCGCTCGACAAGGCGCATGTGTGTCATTCATACAAACCTCCAAACGGTACCATACAGTTAATTAGCGACGTCAAATCTGTCGTGCGACTGGGGCCCAATTCTCCTAAAATAAATTGTTGCCAAACGCAATCGAACCACAACCGTCAGTCAGTTTTTGGTTTCGAAAACTTTCAAAATGATTGATTTTGTTTTTTGTGTCAAACAATTTGATAGCTTTTGAAATTGAGAACTGTCTGAATGAACGGTTCGGCCTTGGTTCGGTTGTGATTTATCAAGATTTATTTTAGGAGAATTAGGCCCCTGATCCATGTTTTTCAGAATTCTCACATCTGCGTTGAACGAATGACGCGTTGAAAATATTCTTTCTCACACATTTTTACTTGGGAGTGTCAATGGAGGGGCGTACCGTGTTATCGGAGTTGATGTTTAAACTAGTTTGACAACTCTAAAAATGTTCCATCTCTTTCTTTTTTTGCCTGTTAATAAGAGATAGCAAAATTTTTAGCTAAGTTTAGTTGGTATGCAACAGATTTCTAAGATGGAGTTATCATAACGATAATGATGGGAAGTCTCATTGTTTGTCAACTCAGCGCTCTAATAATAACAGGAACAATAATAAATAAGTAATAACAACTACTTATAATAATTAAGGCTAACAGGCGTCCGCCGTATTGGAGGTAATTTAATTATTTTATAGCCTAAATCTATGAGAATGACACGGAATAGTATACAAATGGAATGAGAACTGCATAAATACTGCTTTTTATCGAGACAGTCATCAATTGTTTATTAATTCTGCCTTTGGTAAACATTTATTAACACGTTCAACGCATTTGCGATGCCGTGTGCCCTCGTGGAGGGCTCATTTTCATTGTAGGTTTTTCTTAGAAAATACACCGCCATAAAACAAGCAACAAGACCAACTTGAACGTACTATTTTACTACATACGTAGTAGGGTGTTTTATGACACGGTTTGTAACTTAATGTCGACGACCCTCCTAGAAGGTCCACTAGCAGTAGGTATGGCGGCATGGCGTATGGAGCTCTATGAAAATTGTGGTGGACTCGAATGTGTTAAGCCAGATTCAGGTAATCGCAGAATAGTCACAAGCGAGTTTAATAAATACCTACGTTAACATTAAAATGCAACATCAGACGTCAATGCGCCTTGTAGTGTATCCGACTGTGACGCGCGCGTCATAGCACGACCATCTAAAACTCTGACTAACACTGTTTTTCACACGCACGACACAATTTTAATGACTTTGAAAGATTTTACGTATTCGCTTTCCATTTGCTACTATTCCGTGATTCAAAATATAGAGTGTAAAATTAAATACCCAGACTTTAGTAGCATTTTCTATAGAATTATTGAAAGCTGACTGAATATCGAGATTTTATCCGGAGCAAGTGAACTGACCTCAGCATATAACTGACTAGCAGGCACGCTCATGCTGTGGTGAAAAGATTAGCCAGTCAGTTAGGCGATTGTTGCACCGCCGGCGAGCAAGCGACTAACTATCGGCAATTTTCTCGCTCAAGAAACATACAATAGATATACATTCCGTGTAAACAAAAGAGATGCATATATTAATAGTTGATCGCTGACTGTTTACACTGCCGCCGAGGACTCGCTCCACTAGCTATCAAAGATAATACTCGCTCACTAATGCTCGCTTGGCGGTCAGAACTCACGCCGAAAGACAAACCAGCAAAAAAAAAAACATTTATATGAGTAGTATTTATTTATTGTTCATCGCTCGAGCGAGTGGTGCGAGTAATCGCCCATCACACTCGCACACTCGCTTATAGCCCAGCGACAAAACTATCGGAACTACACACTTGCTTCTCGCTGCTCGCCAACTCGTTTCTAGCTCTACTCGCTTCTCGCTCATCGTTGGTGGTAAGACAAGTGCCTAAGGTTGGTAGCGGGGCTGACTGCCCAGGGTGGGCCGGACGTACTTAAGTATCGTCATACGTGGAGGCTCTTTTATTGAATGGGATAGTAATTAGTTTTTTACACTCTATATTATACTAAGGTACTTTTAATACGAGAATCTTAACTTTTACCCGAATATGACATCAACTAGCGACTCCTTACGGGTACCGTTCAGTTATTTGAGGTTATTTCGACATTCCTGACAAAAATCTTGATAGCTCATCTAATATAAATAACACGTTTATAAATTATACACTTAAACTTTCCTTGAGAATCAATCTATTTAATTGTAAAAGTTGGACTAAAATCCGTTTAGTAGATACGGAGAAAATTGCTCACAGACAGACACATAATAATACCTATACGTAGCGGGGAGCTTTGTTTTATAATACGAAGTGAAAGTGAATTTTAGATTGTGTATTTAGGAGCATTACTCCTTTTAAGGAAGAGAATAGGTTACCCTTTCCCCTCCCGTGTTCGTTGTTGGCCACAAAGGGCTTATGTCAAACGGATGGTCAGAAGTGTCGACGAATTCTTTTGTCAAGCTTGGTGATTATCATAATTTACACCTTTGACTGTTCATAATATCGATTATTGAGACGCATATGTTCAGCAGTGCACGTAATATTGCCTATTATACAAGGTTACTCTACAAGTTACAAGACTGCCTCGTTGGTCTAGCGGTCGCAAGCGCGACTGCTGAGCGTGAGGTCCTGGGTTCGATCCCCAGGTCGGGCAAAGTGTCATTGGGTTTTTCCGTGTGGAATTTCTCAGTAGCAGCCCGGAGTCTGGATTTGTGCCCGGTCGATGGCAATAGGCTCGCCCCCTATTACATGGGACGTAAAACATTAACGGCGAAATGTGGGTGTACTATACACCTCTGCCAACCCTTCGGGGAATACAAGCGTGAGTTTATGTATATGTATGTTATGTATACAAGGTTAGTCGGAAAGGGGGTACTAATCCGCAGGCCACTTAAAGTATCACTGATGACTGTTATGAAGCAAGTGTTAAAATTTCAATAATTCTTTATCCCTGCTTTAGTTACGAATTCAGAAAATAAAGCTTCTAATCCGTAACTAAAATGTAAACACAGCTGATCATAGCTGAGGATGGATACATTTTAGCGTATTTTTTTATGAAATCTTTGAACAGTTATTTCTCGAAAACTATTGACTTTTGGGGAAAGTTGTAGAACAAAAGTTATTCATTATTATGGGTACTTTAATATTCTTTCAGATTAGTACCCCCTTTCTGACTAACCTTGTAATGAGGGGACTACTGTCACATTAGACATATAAGCTAAAGCAGTACCTCAACTTACTATAATCCCATGAATTGAAACACTCACACAGACACGCTCTGTATACTGAGTAGTTTTTGTATGGAACTGTATCCCGAAAATACCTTATTTGTATTGTTGCAGTGCGTGTCTGTGTGAGTGTGTCAAATCGGACGACTGTAGGTAGTTGAAGTACTGCTTTAGCTTATATGTCTACTGTGCTACTGTGTTGCTGGAGTTTGGTGCGCCGTTTCTTCTTCACAGCATAAACACTAGGAAGCGATGAAGGGCGGGCGTTTTGGGAACTGTCATTTGAACATTGACGGTAAAAAATAACTACGTAATTCTAGTCTGTTTTGAATAAATGAGAGCTGAAGTTGAAGAAGCTATGAACTATCACGTTATGTCGATTTTGACAGGATTTTTTGGCTCTTCGGGTAAAAATAAGATAAGCGTAACTTGTCGTATTGAAAAAAGTATTTATTATACTTTATGTATTAAAAAGTTTGTCCGGGAGTATTGGCATCACATATAAACAAAATACGTTGATTACAGATATTATAGAAATAATATTCGAGTAGTGGTAATTGTGGTAATAACCCAACTTTACCAATCTCGTCACACTTAATAATACTTATTTTAATGTGCAATATCAAAAACACATCAACTTTATTATGAAAAAAATGCAAATTATCACTTTGTATAATAATTCTCCGATTTTTGTGGCGATCTTACCAATTTGGTGACAAAATATTAATTTTTAAGCGAGTTTTAAACTTGGTAAGCCTTACCAACATTTAATATTATCGTCATTGTGGTAGGTATTTAACATACATTTTGTATATTTTATTGGTTGTGTCAAATTAACCAATAGCACTGACAGTTTCGAGTATGGCGAACAACATTCCAATAATTGGGATGATTTGACCAACACGACCATCAACACTTCACATAATAATTTAGTTATTCTAAAGAAAGCGGATTCCAGGTTGTGGCAATCATTCAAACTGCCCACAAGTATATTTCTGACAGCTACGACAAACCCTTAACACTATTTTATTACGAATCTTACACTGTGGCGAGTGTGACAAGCTTTCCAACATTACCACAAACACTTATTTCACATTGTGGCGAGCGTGGCAAATCACCAACATCACCACAAACACTAATTCCGCTCTGTGGCGAGCATGGAAACTTTTACCAACATTACCACAAACACTTCAACACTATTCTAACACTTATTCCAGGTTGTGGCAAGTTGACCAACGTCGCCACAATCACCAATACTCCCCACAATTGATCACAATCACTCAATCTGTCTTTTCACTTTACAACACTCATATGAGCCCGTGGCGTTTCTTGTATTCTTCTAAATTTAAAGAACGTTTTGGGCCAGTTTCTTTCACTTTAGTTGTCACCTGTTTGGGTTGGCTTGATACTGATTCTGAAAATAAAACAAAGGGCTCATTAGCATACGTATCGTAGTGTAATATTTTAAGTGTAAATTGAGGGCTGTTAATTGTAAAAAAAACAAAGAATATTCCAACTTGCGATTCAGTAAAGCTTTAGTTCACACAAAACCTAAGTATTGAGTTAAAAAAATACTTTCTAATTCCTATATTTGGTGCTAGCTTCTAGCCTCACCAGATGCATATGAAGGGTCCACTGCAATAATGATGAATGTCCAATGTTTCTTTAATTCTAAGTAAGTATGTCATTCGGACACTTGATACATGCAATTCGTAATCTCGTTTACAAACTCAGCAATATCGCTTACAATCCCGAGATAAATACGTTTTTAAAAATCGGATACACGGCTAGAACGCTCAGCGTCAGAAGTGTTCTCATCTTTAACGCTGATTTTTAGCACTGCACTAATGACAAAAGTCCGTTTTACTTTGTTTTAAGATATTTAATATCTTATAACAAAGTAAAAATGACATTTATCATTATTGCAGTGGACCCTTCATATTCAAACTGACATAAAACAACCTACCTGACTTTTAGTAAATTGACTGATCATGACCAGTTGACAGAAAATTCAATAATAAGCAAAGCACATTTTCTAGCTATTTGACACATTAGTTCAAGTAGATGGTCCTTGAAGATAGTTTTTACGTAACCGGGCAGTTATTGGCGAGACCTGAAGGGTCTCCTGCCAATGGTGGGGAAGTAAAATACTTAACCTAAGCTAACTACTTATACTCTGGTGTCTGTACGTACGTATATTATTTATTATTCTGTGTACATATTCAGCATTGGAGTTTAATGGGCTAATTCAGTTATTTTGTTATTGTTTGACAACAAAAACAAAACCAAACATTTTGATAGTTTTTGTAAACAAAAACTGCACTATTAAAGAAACCTGAAAGATTCATGCAATTTTCCCGTTTCAAAAAAATACCTGTATTAGCTAACTGATGAAGTATGTACTTACTGGCTATAGGCAGATCCAATTCTATGTTAATATCGAAGTCATGCAGAGAGTACAAGCTGGTATCGTTTGTATTCTTCTCTCTTTTAGCTTTTTCTTCTTCTTGTATTATCTGTTGAATAATAACACATGTTAAATTTATTAAACTCTCGACATAGAAGTGACTGAAGCGGTTATCTTCCAACATAGCTTAAAATCATCAAGATTAGACTTTCAAACAAAAAAAACTGCTACCTTTTTCTGTGTATATATTACGGGTAAAGCCCGAATGGCGGGTACACTTAGGTTTACCCGGGTACAACTAGGTTTACCCTTCATCATAGCGGGTAGAACTTGGTGTACCCGCACACCGGTGGTTAAGGAGGACCCCGACACGGATAGGTTAGGTTCGAAGGTGATGACGGGGGCTAGAGTGAGCGAGCGAAGCGAGCGAACGAATTTGGTCAATCAGTGTCACCAGTAGATCACGTGGTTTGACGGAATTACACGAATTCGTTTACACCCTGTATAGTTCCTGGTACCCATAGCACGAGTAAAATCTTACATTGGGTACCAGAGTTCATAGTAGTAACAAAATTAGTTATACTCACTATTCTTTCCCTTTCTTTCTGCTCCTTAGCTGCTTTTTCTTCTTCCTCTCTTATTTTCAGCATTTCTGCTATTTCTTCCTCGGTTCTTATAATATCCTGTAACAGTTTAATTATATAATAATCTCTTCATAACGACTCCTCGTTGAATTACCGTTAGATACTTAAGGCACAGTGTACCTACTTACTACATACAGTAGGTCAACGCCCATACATTTGACAGGTCCTATGAAATGTCAAAGTTATGTAGGAGCGGAGGTTATGTCCCAAGTATGCAGTATGGCTACTCGGGACATAACCTCCGCTCCTTCACCCCGCAACCCCCCGCACGATTGCTCTGCGACAATATTCTACGTTGACCGACTGTAAGGAGTAAGATATAGGTAGACTGTGCTTTAGGTATGTAATCATAATAATATAATAATACACACCCCTTTTCATAGACCAGATATTTTTTTACAATAGTTTTGCACCCACCTGGGACGGTCCATGACTGTACTCCAATAGTGCAGCCGTGGATAGTCCCCGGTTGGTGCCCCATCTCATTTTAAGTTCTCAAAGGAGCCTCTGCGCGTTGGACCGGACATCTTCCGAACGGAAGATGTGCCGTAATTCCCAAAGAGATACATATAATAATAATTAAAGATATCCTAATGCAAGACCGGTAGTACACGCCATGGGGAGTGTCTACCACTCATTCAAAACACAAATCTCCATGTGGGCTAATTACAACTTACAGAGATCACCAATCTATTTGCCAAGCAAGATGATTATGGCAATTTTGTTGTCATAGAAGTGACGTCTATGAAGCCACCTCTATCCATGGCTATCTAACGAGGCGAGTTATGGACATCTACGGTCGTAAAAATGATCATTTGAGCGCCATGAAACTTATAATCAATTACTAAAGCATATAAAATTCTGTAAATAGTTATTTACCTGAGTTTTGCTCCCTCCAGATTTGAAATTCATGACCGGTTTGGTATGCCGCCTCGTGAATGGGTCATCTGTTTTCTTGCCTTTATTCGCTTTTACCTTTATAAATAAAAAATGAAACGTTTTACAGGGTTAAAGGATGGAATAGAAGCGATTTGTGGTAAGGTTGGCGAGTGTGGGTAGTTGCCACAAATGTCAGAAGTTTTATATTACATTGAAAATTGACATATTTACTGGTTTCTGATACAATGATTAGAAAAAAAAATTGTAGACATGTACAATAAAACCTACAGATTAAAAAGCGACGACGGTAACAAAATATTTATTTCAAATGATAAAAAAACTACTTTTAATGGTATAAAAAAAAAAAAATACAACCGAATTGAGAACCTCCTCCTTTTTGAAGTCGGTTAAAAAACGAGAGAATCCATGCTGATTTTCTCAAGAAAAAAAAAGGCAAAGCTCGACAACAAAATCGATTAAAACGAAATTACTTTCCGAACAATCTAATAAAATTAAATTTGAAACATACCTCTTCCATAATAGCTTTCTCAGCAGTTTCAACATTGAGTTTTCTATTCCTATTATTAATATATGATATACTCTGTATGGATGAGGTCCTGGTTTTGTCTAGTTGGTTCGCTCGTTCCTCTAACTCTTGGATTTTCGCGTTTAATTCAACTACCATTTCGTCGTCGCCTCTGAAAAAGTAATAATGGTTACAATTCGAACGCACATCTTCATCATCATCATCATTCAGCCGAAAAACGTCCACTGCTGGACATAGGCCTCCCTCAAACATCGCCACATTGTCCGGTCCTGTGCTTCTCGCATCCAGCGGTTTCCCGCGACCTTCACCTTCACATCGGTCCACCTTGTGGGTGCCTACCCAGGCTGCCCCTTCCTGTACTCGTCGCCACTCCAGAACCTTTTTTCCCCATCGTCCATCCGTTCTGCGAGCAATGTGCCGCCCACTGCCACTTAAGTGCAGGCAATTCTCCGAGCTATGTCGGTTACCTTGGTTCTCCTGCGGATCTCATCATTTCTGATATGATCACGAAAGGAAACTCCAAGCATAGACTTCTCCATTGCCCTTTGCATGGAACAAACGGTTCCCTATCCATTTGCATAAAATTTTAAGACCTAATATAACTTAGCATAATTTTGTTTGGCATAATTATATTTTCGCATAATATAATTACGCTTAACAGCTTACGCATAATTTTTTTAAGCATAATTTCTCTAACCTTAATAATGATTAAGCATAAAGTTCTAAAGCATAACTTTTTTAAACATAATATCCTAAAGCATAAATTTATTTACGCATAATGATATTAAAACATATTTTTATAGGTACCTATACGGTAGACGATTATTCGTCACCTACTTTCATTTTCACAATAAAAACTTAAGGGGATGTTTGTAAGGTTGAGGCTCCGAAGCAGAGTCGACGGAGCCCCGCTGCGCGGGGCTCCTATTTCTGTCTGCAGGGTTTAAAGTAACCTAACACGAAGGGGATGACGGGGGCTTCGTTCGCTCGCTTCGCTCGCTCACTCTAGCCCCCATCATCCCCTTCAAACCTAACCTATCCGTGTCGGGGTGCGCCTGCGACTAGATTATTAGACAATGGTAAAAACATTTCTGATTATCATAACTAACGTTATGCTAGTAGTCATTAGGCTTACTAACGTTATGCGAATCAAATTTATGCCAAAATAAATTAGTCTTTAAGATGATTATGCCAACATAAAATGTATGCCTAAAAAAATTATGCCGAAGTATTATTATGCCAAAAAAAATTGTGCCAAAATCGTTATGGCGAAGTATATTAGGACAAAGAACAATATGCGAAAAGAAGGGATCTGGGAACAAACACGTGCTGAGTACCTAGCATATTTTGACAGGCGGTGAGATGGAGAACTTTGTTTAAACATACAGAATTTTAGAAATAATAAAGCTCCTTGAGTGAGCTGGCGAGTCACCGTCTGGCAACACAGTTCAATTTTAAATTTGAAAGGCAGACGCCGTTTTCTTCCGGCAATAGAAGTTATGCAGTCCACTTAACACCCCTTCCCATAGACCAGATATTTTTCACCATAGTTTACAATAGTCTTGTACCCATCTGGGACGGTCCATGACTGTACTCCAATAGTGCAGCCGTGTATAGTCCCCGGTTGGTGCCTCATCCCATTTTAGATTAAAGTTCTCAAATGGGCCTCTGCGCGTTGGACCTGTGTCCCCCGTATGCCTTCCAAAGGACCGCACATCTTCCGCACGGAAGATGAGCCGTGATTCCAAAAAGCTTCCTTGTGTAAGAGTTTCCGGGGAAGTACCACTTCCACACCTATTTCTGCCGCCAAGCAGCATTGCTATGTTCCGATTTCAAGGATATGGGTGCCGGTGAAATTAAAGCACATGATTTAACTTTGTCTCTACGGTTGGCAATTAATGCATCAGCAATCCTCTGGAGTGTTTATAGGTATTGGTGGTAGTACTTTCCCGGACAAACTCTTTCATGAGGAGGTTACTACTAAAATTGCTTCTATTCGTAAGTGCGTATACACTACTGGCGCGGATTGCCGACGCCGATCTGTCAGCGCTTGTCGGTGCTGGTCCGCGCAGGTAGTCTCTATACTGAGTGGCGAACCAGCGCCGACAAGTTCCGACCTGCTCCGATCAGCGCTGGTAGGTCGTCATTTGTTGCTGTATTTGCAAGGAAATAAGGCATATTTTTGCTAAAAAATGCCAGCCTCTGCTTCTACCCGCTTCCTTTATGTAGCGGTTACCTGCACGGACCAGTACCGATAAGCGCTGGTAGGTCGACGCTGGTTACCTACTTCCTGTATGTATACGCCCTAAAACATGTATTTTAATTCATAAATGTCTGTAACATACCTTAGTTGTGCCACATCCCGTTCCTTCATCAGTTGTGTTTTTTTCATAGCGTAGTTCGTGGGGTGGGACCGGAACCTATCTTTTTCAGCCACAATCTTTTCTATATCCTCTTCCTGAAAATAATATTCTTAAAATATTGAATACTTTTATTAGATACATGCACTTGAACAAATAAAAATATATTTGATTTTATTTATAGTAAAGGAATTGGAAGGAGTAAGCGATGGAAAAGGAGGCTTGGGGGATATAGGGAAAGCATTTGCCCAGCAGTGGGATAATACATGTAGTTGACAAAAAAAAAGCGAACAATATTAATTTAATTTATAATCACAATAGATTTAGATTTAGTTACTAGCAAGAGTGGCATTCAATTCAAGTCAGGATCCATATTAGATAAGTAATATATAGAATTTAAAAATTACAAAAGCTTCTTTATCTTGTTGAAAGATCTGTGGATCGAACGGAAGACCAAACGATTCACTGTCAAAAATCTTTTAAAGGAGTTTTATCAGACAAGCAACAGTGAATATAAGTGTGGAAAATGGGGACACTTGTCCAGCAGTAAAATATGCTACACTAAACGCCAACGCTCGTGGAAGTCGCGATACGTGGGAACGGCATATTAAGGGTGATAATTTGAGATGGGGCATGAAGCGCAGCTACCTTAACCATTGTAGCTACAGGAAAACGTTATTAGGAAAGCACCCTTAACTTTTGGAATACTTTAAAAATAATTGTATGATGCCAATTGACTCTATTTCCCATAAGGATCAAGTCTCTTTCGGACTAACTGAGGTTGCAGTAGTAGAAACATCAGAAATCGCATAAAAACTTATTTGAGATGGGGTAGTAATAAGGCCAGCTACCTATTGATCCTTATGGGAAATAGAATCAATTGGAATCATAAAAATATTTTGTGAAAACTGCCTTTTTTCTCGATGCCTATATTTTTTTTTTGAAATCTTTGAATGCAGATAATAATTATTCCAAAAGTTAAGGCTGGTTTCCTAAGAATGTTTTCCTGTAGCTACAATGGTTAGCTGTCTTTCATGCCCCATCTCAAGTTACCACCCTGCATAATGTCTCTCTCGCTCGCACTAAGAGCTTTATTGAAAGGTGTAGTGATGCGCCGGAAGTCTTTCGGACAGTGATAAGAAAATAATAAGAGCTTGAGCCACTTAAACTATCGATAATGACGTGCACAACCCTAGAACTTAATTATTAATTAAATCGCGACTGCCACGAGCGTTGTCGTTAAGTTCAATAAGTACTAAAGTTTATAAAACATGTGCTTACCTTAAATTCATACATGAGTGCTTCTTTAACTTCTTGTATCTTATTTCTAACAAAGTCCATTGTCGGTGGTTTTTTATTGGCATCCTTTATAGCTTTGTTCCATTTCTGAAATTCGCTTTCTGTGAATTCCTGAAAAAAATATAAATACTTTTAAAAATTGTATTGTTTTTAGAAGTTACAGATAAAAATAAACTATTGTGTTTTTATAAAATTTATAAAAACAATAGTTTATTTTACGTTTAATAAAAACTGATAGCCCACTTGAGGGTAAATTTAAGTAATAAATTTATTTTTTTGAGGGTAATAGGTTACCATGGCCTATCTGTATACACGTATAACACCAAAAGTTTGCTGATGCGTTGCCTGTGAAGCCACACTGCTCCGTTGCATTGCGTTGCGACGTCGCAGCGCTAGATTTGGACCAATCTATAGATTCCAAATGTAGAGTTGCGACGTCTCATTGGTCCAAATCTAGCGCTGCGACGTCCGGAACAGTGTGGCTTCACGCTTAGACACAAAGGTATGTCTCATGTGCCTGTAATTTCACCGGCATACCCTTCAAGCTGGAACACAGCAATGCTGTTTTGCAGCAGAAATAGGTATGGTAGTAATGTGCGCGCAAGATAAGTCTGCGCGGGGCCGAAATCGGAACTAATCATGGTCCACCAAAGTGTGTGCCGTTTTATCAATTTTGATAGTAGAACTACCTGATTGTAGGAATATTTAAAGGGAAAATTATGTTTAGCGATAGAAAAGTTAAGCTTAAAAAGCGGTAATTTGAACTTTTGCGATCACGGCAACGTTTAGCACGCCCTCAGTCGCGCGCAGAGCTATCTTGCGCGCACTCTAGTAGGTACTTCCTTGGACGAACTCTTTCATGGCTTTACTACTCTTAGAGCCCAAATACACGTCCTATACTTGCCTCCGATAGTCGGTTCCGATAGTCTGATCAGACTATCTGAAGGCCCTCGCGTCATACATTTGTTTGAACATGAATTACACGTACGATCAGACTATCGGATTGGATGTCAGAATCGTAAGCATCGTTCGGGCGTCGTCGTCGTCCAGAAAAAATCGGACACGAGAATCGTACTTGTATTTCATGAATCCGATCAGATAGTCGGATCCGGCTCCCGGAAGCAAGTATCGGACGTGTATTTTGACCCTTAAATGGATTATACGTCTTGTTATAATAAACAGGTAATTTCTTCGGGAACGTTTTAAGCTATAAAACGTACTCGAGCAACGTCGGGGTGGGTTCGCTAGTAATATAAAGTGATATGCTTGCAGAGCGGATGGCCGATCGAGTCGAAAGGTTCTGGAGTGGCGATCGCGTACCGGAAGGCGCAGCGTGGTGAAGTGAATCCGCTGGATTCGAGAAGGACAGGACCGCGAGATGTGGCGATGAGCAGGGGGGAGGGGGGGGGGGGGATGTTCAGCACTGGATGTCTTAGAGCGGTTACGCACTGCATCCGATCTGGATTCGTGAAAATAAGAAACTCGGACCGAATTCGGATATTGCTTTTCGCACTACATCCGATCCAAATTCGTGAAAATATGGATCTAGAGTCTAAAAATCTCGGACCGAATTCGGATATTGCTTACACACTAATCCGATCTTAGATCCAAATCCAAGCAATTCAGAGGCCATCTTTGGCATGTCTGATTTGAATCCGAGGTAATACGAAAGCGTTCATACAAACAGTACTACGGCTACTTCGATCCGTCAATATTTCTTCAGAATTGGAGACTCACGGATGACGGAGAGAAATCGGATGACGGGAGTCGGATCTAGTGCGTAAACTACCATACAAATTGTTCTATGACTACTTCGGAACGTATTTTCACGGATTCGGATCAGATGCAGTGCGTAACCGCTGTTACGGCTGAATGATGATGATGGTGATGATGATAACTCACCTGATTACTAACAAACTCCAATCTAAACACTCTGTCTTGTGTGCCGTGTCTTAGTTTAAGTCCTTTATTCGTTCTTGTGTTGCCTAAATTATATACTTTTGCCGTTTCATATACGTCTATGATTTCAGCTACCTGAAAATAAATCATATTGATAAAGGCTTGCGGCTCGGCAATCTTCGTATATCTTCGGAAATACGAACGCGCGAAGATGGTATTGATATGGGGCTGTTACAACCTATCATTAACTGTTACTTCAGTCTCTAAACTGTTCATTAGCTAACATTTGCATTTCACCATTATATCAATAGTGATTATGACAAGATTATTGAACACATAAATGTTATATTTCATAACTGGTCAATAGTTACGAACTACTTATTGATAGTTTGGTGGAATCGCTCCTTAGTGTCCAAACACACTATGCCGAAGATACGCGACCGAAGTTCCGCGGCTGATTTTATGTTCCGACGTATTCGGCTGCTATGACACACCATAAGTGCCGAACTCACGCGGCAGAAATTCAATTGTCCAAACTTGTGGGGGGCGGGGCGCGGGCATGCCTGCCTCCCGCTGCTCCCCGCCCGGCGCCCCCGCCCCGTATCTTCGTCAGCAATCTAACCGAACTTCGGTCGCGTATAATGTGTGCTCTACAGAATACGTTGCCGCCGAATTATCGCTGAACTTACGCCCGACGAAGTTCGGCTGTACGCTATAACGCGACGTAATTTCGGCATAATGTGCCGACAGTAATTCAAATAGCATTGCAGGCGTAATCATGCCGAACTTCGGTAGCGTATCTTCGGCATAGTATGTTTAGACACTTAGGTTCTTTATTCGTAGCATAATATACTAAGGGAATTAAATAAAACTTGTGCAAAGTAATTCGATTTCGTCAAGCTTTATCATACTTTTATTTAGGTGTACTAGGCCATATCGAATGCCAAATCATCGAATATCAATTGATCGACCAATATAGAGAATGTCTAAATAGTCGAACGTTCGTTTTATCGAATGGTTAATAAATCGAACACTCAATACATCGAGTATTCTTTATTATAAATCGATTCGATTATAATTTATTATAAATAAACCATTAATTTGTTATTCTGGACACACTGTAGGAGAAAACCTTATAAAACTCACCCTATAAACTGGATTCCCGTTATTGTTCCCGATGCCGATCCTAACAAAACACCCGTTGACGACGCGCGCGAAAAATGGAAGGTGCACCAGACGCTCCAGTTTAAACCTATGACAAAATAGGATAATTATAAACTATAATTAGACTTGTTTTAAATATAGAGAACTGCTTCATACATCGAGAGCCTTTCGTGCCTCGGAGAGCATGTTAAGGGCTTGCGCAGACGAGGGACAATGGCGGACAAAATGTCCGCGGTTCGCTCTTATTATTACTGTCATTAGGTTGCAGTTTGTCCGCGTATACCGCCAGGCGACATGGGGTATTGCGCGGACAAAGTGCAACCTTATAGTAGTACTAATAAGAGCGCACCGCGGACGTTTTGTCCGCCATTGTCCCTCGTCTGCGCAAGCCCTAAACCGTCGGTCCCGGTTGTCATACGAACACCTATGACGATTTTTACTACCAAAAACCCGAAAGTTAAATAACCCAGTGTAATGTTAGGATATCTGTATGTCCCATTAATAGGATTCGGGAGAAGAGATGCAGTCGCTCCGTGCTATTCAGAAATTCAGCCGCATTTGAATAGATTGGAAGTCGACCCCAACATAATAAAGTAACGACTAGGATATAATGACTATTAGTATGAAATTACTTAAAAAAAAGCGACTTCTAAAAAATAGATGATTAGAATAGAATAGATAAATTTATCTGCAATGAATGTGGGTGTAAAAATCAGGTGTTACATTTTGTTGGCGAATCCTTGTACATTCTGCCTTAAATAGCATGCAAATTACACAAAACAAAAATTTACAATAACTTATCGACTAAGAACTCTTTCACAGAATAATAAGATTTTTCTAATAATAATGCTGTTAAGTATTTTTTAAATGTTCTTATGGGTTTGTTCTTTTATATTATTTGGTATTTTGTTAAAAATTACAAGTGCCAAAAAAATAACATTTTTTTTCAACAATGAAGTTTTGTATACTCCTGTGCGCAACAAATTCTGATATTGTGACCTCATTTCTGTAGTTCATTTTCTAGTGTCGTTCAAGGTGGCAAAAATACTTTTACTCGATTTGACAAATATAGCTAATTCCAGAATATAGAGACTTGGGAAGGTTAATAACTTATGCGACTTAAATATAGGTAGGCAACTGTCTGTGACTTTTAGACTAAATATAGCTCTAAGGCAGCGTTTTTGGGCTTTAAAAATGCTTTCTTTTTCACTACAAAATAATTACAAGAGTAAAATAATTACTATTACCATATTATAAAATTAACAGTTTCAGATGTTGGTACAACGCTGAACCTACCACCAAATTGAAGACACCGACTTCAGAAACTGTTAGTTTTAATAAGTCGCTTTTTTGTGTAATTTCATTATTCTGAGTGGCATAAACAATAAATGAACACGAGATTTCAGCCATCGCGAGTGATTTGTTGTTATCCATTGAAGAGTTCCATTGTTTGCCTCCGAAGGTTTACATCAGATCTTCTCGATATGGGACCACATCTGAGGTACCCCCTTTCCAATAAAAAACTGAATTATCAAAATCGGTCCACGTGGTAAAGAATTAAAAGCAGAAAATACATAAAAAAACCGACTTATTGAGAACCTCCTCCTGTTTTTGAAGTCGGCTGAAGTGAAGTTCATCCCACTAGACTTCAGTGGAGCATTGAAAAAAAGTCTTTAAAATGCACTCCATACAGTAAATTTTAAAAACTCAAGTTAGAATAATGCCTACAAGCAAGCAACCAGCTTTTTCTTACCTGCTTAGTCTAAGTTTGTTGATCTGGTCCTTTGTGTCGGCGTACTTAATTTCCACCTCCTCCCTTTCTCGCTTCTTCTCTTCTTGTTCTCCATCTGATGATGAAGAGCTTGAGGAGCTGCGACGTCCTGTGAAATGATGGACAGGTTTACAAGAGTGGAAGAATGGTAATTAAAATTATCTTTTGCTTGTTTTATTATTTTTTGTTCAACTATAAAGTGATGCACTATAATTATACCAAGTTTCAAGCTTTTATGTATTACCGTTTTTTAAGATATAGCAGGAAGAAAAAAGGTAGTTTATGTTTATTTTGGACCCCTTTTGGGTTTAGACTTATAATTCCATTTATTCATCAATTTTTTTTTTTTATATTTCTGCAATAAATATAACAATATCGTAGTCCACTGACATCGGGAACAGGGTCCAAGCTACCGGTGGTCAGGGCTCCAGAGAGAGAAACTTCCTAACAACACGCGCCGTGTCCAGAAATACCGCTTTCGGTATCCAGCCGCCCAATGAAAGCCTCATCAGATGTTGGTCGAGTCTCTTGGCTATGAAGCCATTGACCGTAACTACTATCGGCACAATGACTGCTGAATCAACATCTCACATGGCGACAACCTCGTTTGCCATACTTATTATTTTAATTTGCCATGATAGACGGCATAGTAACACATTCTGTGAAAATATCAACAGTCACATACAGACAGACGGGTGGACGGCGTAGGCTTAGTAAAATGGTGCCACCTTTACGTATCCTAAAAGAAACAGAACAAAATATATTACCTTGTGACTTATTATCATCAGAATCAGACCCTGAATCATCAGAGTATATATCGGACGCCTTCAACTTGACGCTCTGCTTGCTGGTGCCGCCTATTATTTCTGTGTCCGCGTCCTGTGGACAATCGGGGACCTTCACCTTGACCTTGTAAGGTTACGACAAGGATAATAAGAAAATAAACTATTGAATACACAATATTATTTAATAGGGTAGTTGACTGATGTTTTTAGTGAAAGTATTTGTGGCAAAAGTCACCAGTGGAAAAAGCTAATGAAATAATTTTAATAACACAAAGATTATAAGCGAGGAGCTCGTGGCTAAATAATTACAGCCGCATAGACCGATCTTCCGGGTTAAGCCACGCTTGCCGAGGTTGGTCTGTGGATGGGTGAACATTTACCATAGCGAGTTTCCTCCGTGCCTCGGAAAGCACGTAAAGCCGTTGGTCCCGGCTGTCATTTGTAGATCTTTGACAGTCGTTACTGTTGGTCAGAAGCCAGAAAGTCTGACAACCAGTCTTACCAAGAGTATCGTATTACCCAGTTACTGGGTTGTGGAGGTCTGATAGGCAGTCGCTCCATGTAAAATACTGATATTCAGCTACATCCGGTTCGACTGGAAGCCGACCCCAACATAGCTGGGAAAAGGCTAGGCAGATGATGAATACAAAGATTATAAGCGTTTTGGAAATTGTCAAAAGACAGAGACGTCTAGGCTTGCCAACCTTAATGTATGAATTTACCGGGACTTTGACAATCAAAATGAGGGACGTGGCAAAAAAACCGGGACCCAACTGTCAAAGTATAGGGAGGCGAAAAATACAATTAGAAATTATTTTAAATAGTATTATTGAAAGTTTTACTTTGGCATACAAGTACAAGACTTATAACAAGTTAGAGATAAACTACGATAACATGGCGCGCCCCTCTATTGACACTGCAAGTAAAAATGTGTGAGAAAGAATATTTACAACGTGTCATTCGTTCAATGCACATGTGTGCATTCTGCAACTTAAACAAAAACATGGATCAGTCGCTCGACAGATTTGACGTCGCTAAATAACATTATGGTAACTATGGTACCGCTTGGAGGTTTGTATGGATGACACACGTGCGCCTTGTCGAGCAGTCACTTTAATTATGCACTAGTCGAGCAATAAATCTACTAAATATCAAACATGTCAAATACTGTCAAACACAAACATGGTGACTTGTTGGCATATGCACACACACATTGAAGACAGATGTTGGAGGGGCGCGCCATGTTATCGTAGTTTATCTATACAACATAGCAAAAGTTGAAAAAAATAGGAAATATAATATGGTGTTCGTTAGACGCGAGACTCGCGGTCGCGATCTCTCTCCACTCTTCTAGCTAAACAAAACGTGCGTTCACTAAATTCCGACTTCTGCCCGGTTTAGCCGTAGGTACGATAAAACGGGACAATTAGCGTCCCGCACACGTCTTTCGCGGGACGCATCCTCTAAAGCTCTAGAAACGGGACGTCCCGGCTCTCGCGGGACGGTTGGCTAGCCTAGAGACGGCACTATTGAGTTATGACGTCACTGGCCATAAAAATATTAGAAAAAGGGGTTTAATTTTTTTTTGTGCTCACCATGTTTATTGCTGTTTTTAAAGGTGTAGTTTTGAAAGTCGTCAACTACCCTACTACTTAATAAAAGAAAGAAAAAGAAGGAATAAATTATAAAAAAATAAGGGAGACAACAGCTATACATGTATATTTTCCGAAATCCTGGACCTGCATACCACCACCATTCATGCCTTAGATATAAATAATGATCTAATCATTGAACAATCTACCCTCATCAAACGAAGAATACTATCGTTGGTTTTTTAACCACCATTCCAGTGTCTGAAAACCAGTTCACCTATCTATGTGAATTTACATCATCATCGTTATAAGGCCTCGAGTAGGTACCAGGAACCCATAAAACGCAGAATCTTATCCAAATCCTTAAACTTCCATTAATTAACATAGCTTGCTTATGACGAATGTAATACCAGGCTTCCATATAATGAAGAAGCTAAACCAAGGATTGTGAAAGTCACTCCACTAGAAACATTTTTGGTTGATTTTGGAATGCATGACACAGAGAATCTTCATAAGTTTTGATTGAAGGTTTCCCAAGTTATCTATGAACAAGCATAATCAGCCCATTATTGACCCACTACTGGTCACGGGCCTCTTCTCGTAATAGCCCAAGAGCTGATGACGAGAAATGCTTGAAACAACCAATTACGTGCGTTAACGTTCTCAATTATTATTGCGAATGCTGGTTGATGTTCGATGGTCGTTGACTACCTATAACGTAAAAACTCGCATTCGCAAATTGTGTTTCCCGTTATTGTCACTGGTTGACACTGTTTCGATTCCATTCAAATCGTTGTTAACGTTTGAATATTTAGAAAAACTCGCACTAGGCACTCAGAGGTCTGCCAGGGTTGCGGAATTTGTTCGAAGGTGTTACCACGGCCCTGGAACGCAAAGGGCATTGGGAAGAACACGGATAGGTTTTAATCAATAAGAGTCTGACACTCCCTTCTGCTCCACCCAAAGCGGATGGAGTCATTTGATCATTTCACACCCATAAAAAAAAGACACTCAGAGGTGGGTCAGGGATCAGTGTTAACCCTCCTGCAGGCAAAGGAAGCGTTCAACCGCTAGGTTATCCCTTTTATCTTGTTATCAATGACGTCAGAGAATTTCTCGATGGTGATGGTACCAGGAACTCATAGAAGGTAAGTACTCACGTCATCATCATCTTTGTCCTTGTTAGTTTCCTCCTCCAGCCGTCTCTTCTGCTTGTGTTGTTCCACGCGGCTCGCCTTAGCGTCGCGCTGCGCTCGTAACGCGGCCATGGCGTTCTGACGTTTGTCATCCACGTTGCGTTTGCGTTCCGTCTTAGCGCCGAAGAGGGGGGATGCTGAGCGCTCTGATGGGTCTGAAAAGATGAGGGTAATTTTAGATGTGGTCTTGCCTATTTTATGTTTAGGTGACTTAATAATTTCTCATGTTAAAAGATGTATAGTTAATTTATAGAGCAAGAACATAGAATATAGTTAGAACCAGGGACCAGAACTGGTATGAAAAATACAGGATTTTTTTGGTTACAACCAATTTCTAATTTACCGGTAATCATATTGATAACTTTAAAAAATATACAAGGTTAGTCAGAAAGGGGCTACTAATCTGAAAGGGTATAAAAGTACCCATAATAATGAATAACTTTTGTTCTACCACTTTCCCAAAAGTCAGTAGTTTCAGAGAAATAGCCGTTCAAAAATTACATAAAAAATACGCTAAAATCTATCTATCCTCAGCTATGATCAGCTGTGTTTATATTTTAGGTCATATGTCGGGTCACTAATTGGAAAGCTACATTTTCTGAATTCGTAACTAAAGCAGGTATGAAGAATTTTTACAATAACTCAAATACAAATATTTTTTCATGGAAAAAAAATCTTCGAATTTTGAAATTTTATAAGGAAGGCAAAATGTTATTATAACTAACATGTTAATCAGTTAGTAAAACTTATAGTATGTTAGTTCGTTACCTGCATCTTTGGGATCGTCCAGGATCTCTCCAGGACTTGGAGGTGTCTGTTCCTTCTCCTTTTCAGGCTCTTTAGGCTCTGGCCGCTCTGCTTCAGCCTCTGTTAAATGAAAAGTGAGTTTTGTGACGTATGAATAGATGTTGGGAGTCTAACATGGTTTGATGAGTGACTGAGCATTCAATTATTATGTCAAATGAGGAACCAGCGAACAAAACTAAAAAAAGAAACATCTAAATTGTGGACAAAATATTTTTTTTTTAATCTGTCTGCCAAAAAGCGCATTTCAGACTTCGCTATAATATATAGCATATAGCAAATATTGTACAGCACGACGATATTGCTCAGCATACATTTTATATGGACACGTTTACACAACGCTATGCTATAAAATATTGGCATTCTGTACATATTAACTTGAGCGATTTTCAGAGCTATATTGTAGGATTCTCCGGTCCCCGCCCCGCCTCACTTCTAGCCCGTCCGTCGCCCGATGGATCGCCGTCAAAGAACTTACTATAAATAGTGCTCCGGCTTGCGATATAGTGTAGTGTGAACGTCATGCTATATAGTTATAGCTTATGACGCAATATCCTTTACTAATAGCGAAATAGTATAGCGTTGTCTCAACTGCGCTCAAATGACAAACAAAAGGAAAGGTCTAATTTTTAAGAAAATAGAGATTCTTGGTCTTAGATCCGAATCCCTGAGACGTCAAGTCCGGCTATGTATTGAAAACAATCGGCATCATTTCGAACAATTGATTAGTTAAAGGTTCAATTAGGTAAGTGGGGAGTTTGTTGCGCCGTTTCTTCTTCACAGCATTGTTTAGGGTGAGAAGAAGAAAAGGTGAAGGGAGGGCCTTTTTTGGAGATGTCTTTTGTAATATAGACGTTTAAAAAGAACTAACTAATTCTAGTCTATTTTGAATAAACGAGTTTTGACCTTCAAGAAAAATAAAATAAGTAATATTTTCTTAAAATGAGACATTTCCTCTAGTTTGCCATTTAACATTAATTCCCACAATTTGATCCTTATGAGCGACACTATGAGATGGCTCTATAATAGACAAAGATTTTTTTTTAATCTGAATATACAGTTTTAATTTTTATCAAAATCGGCCCCGAGACTTCTTTGAGCATTTTTTGGTATTCTGAATACTTTTGGATTAGGCCAGTTTATAAATTCAGCCTGTTTACGGTTTATCATGCTAAAATGAATATTCACACAATCTCTGGAAGAGTAATACGAGCGTCCACGAAATGTATTCAAATGAAATGAAACTATTTATTCTGTACGGTCTTTGCAAACTTTTAAGCACCAAATCCACCAGCAAGTTCTACAGCGCTAGTTAACTTGTGCAATCGACTTTCAAACTGTGGACTCACTTGCAGCAAGTCAATTTCTGCAAGTTCTACGAACTAATCACGGAGCAAATACAAAGAGGATATGTTGTAATGCGATTTTCCAATAATACGATGCGTGACATTTCGCGGGGCGAGGGGAACGTTACACCCTGCCTACTTCTATATTTTCCATATAGCGGTGGAAAGATTTTTTTAACCTTTAGTTTCCCACTGCTGGGCAAAGGCCTCCCCGAAGTCCTTCCATGTACTCTTTTCCTGCGCTACCTCAAACCAGCCCTCGCGGTACGCGTCTAGGTCATCTCGCCACCTCTTTCTGGGCCGACCGCGGCGGCGCCGTCGCCCTTCAGGCACCCATTGTTAGTAGACTCTTGCCCAGCGGTCATTGTGCATGCGGCTGACGTGACCCGCCTAATCCCATTTGAGCCTAGCAGCCTTTTTGCCTACGTCTTGAATTATCCCCGTTTTGGAGCGCAGTGTGCTGTTCCGTATTCTGTGTGTTCTTTTGACGCATAGAATACTGCGCTCCATTGCTCTTTGGAAAACTCCAAGGCAGGACTTTTGCAACTCGGTGAGCGACTAGGTCTGAGCATGGTGAATAGTAAAACCTAAAAGTTTAGGATATTATAGATAACTAACACGTGGTTTAGCCACATTACGGTAGATGTCTCTAGTGTCATAAATGTACTAAATCGTTTCTAATAATATAAATGCAAAAGTAACTCTGTCTATCTGTTACCTCATCGCAACTAAACTACGGAACCGATTTTGTTGAAACTTGGTACAGAGATAGTCTGGAACTCGGAGAATATCCCGAAAAACGCGGAATACGCGAGAAACGACATCCACGCAGGCGAAGCCGCAAGCGACCGTTAGTTACTTATAAGTGAAAAGTGATGCCATCTGTGGCATTAGAACTTTTATCAGAGTAACTTTTGGAAGATAATACACTACACTTCCTCCTTAAAATGGGATGGGAGCGCGAACGTCGTGCACGCAGGACGAGAGCCGACAAACTGACAAAAGCCACGCCAACCGTGATGACGTCAGGACCTAGCTGATATCACAGTGCACAGTTGCTTACACTAACTCCTCTTTGTATTTGCTTCATGGAACTAACCAAGCACTTGCTTGCAATAACTTGCTTGTGAATTTGTCACTTTAGAGCTAGTTCAGACATGGCGGAATCCGCGTGGATTGAAACCGCGAGATTGAGCCGCGCGGAGCTTATTATAACGACATCCTTGCTAGACGTTCATACTACACCGCGCGGATCATGTATACGTGCGACAGCCGCCTCTCGACCGCTAGAAAACGAATTGCGCGGACGCCGCGAGGATCTATTTACTTGACGTGCCTAGAGTGCGTTCAGTTGCTCCGTGAAATCTGCGCGTATTGGACGTGTGACAATGGATCGCTTCGACACCGAGCTATTCAACCATGAAGTGGAAAAAAGACCAGCTTTGTGAGACATCCAGTGTGCAGAGTATTCTAATAAAATTCCACAAAAATTGCTTCTTCGACTTCCATTGTTGGAAGGAAGCGGCTGTCACCCTACCTCACTCCACACAAACATCGCGCCTATCTGAACATTTTCAATCCTCACGGATTGGAACCACGCTGTTTGGATACGCGCGGATTCCACCATGTCTGAACTTACTCTTATACTTGTCACTTTATGAACGAGTCGGCGCCTTCGCGACTTCCTCAACGCCAAAACAAACTATGCTGTCTCCACCTCAAACACAACCTCAAGAAAATTATACTCCTCTCTTTTTCACTCACCTCTTTTCTCCTGCCGCTCCTTCTCCCTCTCTCTCTGTCTCTGTTCTCTCAGGGCTCGTCTCCTGCGCCTCGCTTCTCTTCTCCGCTGTATTTCTCCGGGAGACGCTGATCGTTCGGCCGCTGAACGCCGTGCTAGACGGAGTTTGCGTTCTATCTCCCATCTGTTTTAGATACAAGCATAATCAGTCCATTGCGGTCCCACTGCTGGGCATCTTTTAGACCTTAGTCCACCACACTGGCCTGGTGCGTGTTGGTGTGCTACACATACCATCGAGAACCTTTTGGAGCACTATCAGGAGTGCAGGTGACGATGTTTTCTTTCACCGTTAACGCGAGTGGTAATGATATTCTTAGATACAAGGGAATTGAATTTGGAAATTAAAGCACACGGGACATTTCCTGTCTGAAGATACAATTTTGCACCTCGAGGCACGTTTTAGAGCGATTACGCACTGCATCCGATCCGAATCCGTGAAAATACGTTCCGAAGTAGTCATAGAACTATTTGTATGGTAGTTTACGCACTACATCCGGCATCCGTCATCCGATTTCTATCCGTCATCCGTGAGTCTCCAATTCGGAAGAAATATTGACGGACCGAAGTAGCCGTAGTAATGTTTGTATGAACGCTTTCGCACTACCTCGGATTCAAATCGGACGCCAAATGGATATGCCAAAGATGGCCCCTGAATTGTTTGAATTTGGATCAGAGATCGGAATAGTGCGTAAGCAACATCCGAATTCGGTCCGAGATTTTTACTCTAGATCGGTATTTTCACGGATTCAGTACGTAAAGCAATATCCAAATTCGGTCCGAGTTTTTTATATCCGTATTTTCACATACAAACTTTCACATTATAAATGTGAAAGTTTGTAAGTTTGTAACTAAATCACGCATTATTAGTTGGATATAGAATGAAATTTCGCACACGGATAGATCATGTCCCGGAACACATAGTTTACTTTCTATCCCGGTACATGAATTAGTTCCGCTGGAAAGCGAGTGAAGCCGCTGGCAATAGGTACTTTAACATAAATTGAATTTCATATCCCGAGTTGCACTACGGCAGATCGGGACATGGGCTCTGATAATCACTGCCGCGAAACTCTTCAAAAACGTTCCGTTAATCGACTGTATAGAGTTAGATAATGTAACTGTTCTTTCTCTATGCAGGGATCACAACACAATAGAATTTTAAGTACTAACCTTGTCTTCATAAGGTCTCTCCTCTCGATACGCTTAAAGATCTCTTGTTCCCTCTCCTTTTCAGACATGGCGGCCAAACGCGCTCTATCCTCTTCATCTCCCATGAGGTTTTCGTCGTATCTGGGTGAATAAAAGCAACATTATAGAGATGATTTTGAGAACGGACGTGTTTTTGGACCTGGCGGGGACAAGGCCGACTAAGATATACAGGGTGTAAAAAGACCCATCACATAGCCGAAATCTACGCACTCTGTACATCAAACTAAACTACATTGACCAAAAATAATTGCTGGGAAACGACTTTTATTTTTTGGCATAAGAAAAACGTTTTTTTATGTAGCGCGCAATGTGTGGTTGTGGCGTTGCCGCGCGTTTGCATGCGTGCAGCGGCAATACAGCTGAGCCAAGGCGGTCGTGTGCGTTTGATATTCGTTGCGTTTTTGTAACTTCAAATGCGTAATTTGTGAGGAAAAATTGAAAATTTTGATAAGGTTGTTTGGAAGAAAGTTTAGTATTATCACTTAGAATACGATTTTGAAAAAAAAATTTATACTTTGACCTTCAATATCTCCAAAACCAATGGTTTCCCATGGTCTGGTAGAAAAAAATGATCCCAATGATGGGTAGAATATGTGGTTTTCGTTGTCGTTAAGGGTCTTTTTACACCCGATATTTGTCAATCAAACGTTGCTGGTCTAGAGAGTCTGAGTCGGTAAGCGTTAGTAAAAATCTTCGGAAGTGCTAAATTCGCTCATATTGTTAATGACAACACATAGATACATATAGAAAGGCTCCGTTTATAGATCGCAGGATCCACTGTCGTACATAGAACTCAAACAATACGCGCGAAAAAACGTGTCTCCATAAACGCTCTAATAGCCCCTCGCCCTCCAGGCTCTCGCCGAGAAAGGCCGAGACTTAAATGCTGTCCTTTGCTAATTGATGTTAAAGGTTAAGGATAGCGATAACGCCTCGGCTTCTCGGCGAAAGTCTGGAGGGGCTATAATACTTCGTCATATTTTTATGTTTGAATTGTCCGTTTTAAGCGTTGTGCTCAGCTCCGCGGTTCCATAAATGAGATCTGAGGAGTTGTTTATTTTTTTCCTGTACCTACCTATTTCGATGCTTTTCTTTTTAACCCAAAGGTTGACTGGTAGAGAATGCCTTATGGCATTAAGTCCGCCTTATGTACCACCATAGTGCATAGAAGTATAAATAAATTGTGTCTAAAGCAGAGTATCTAACGGATATAATTTCTGGGATAATTTTTCTTATTTTCCAAATCATGTAAATTATTTCAGCAAAAACCTAGCGTTAAAGGATAGTTAAGTGTTGATAACGTACTCACCCATCATCAAATTCTTCTTCAGAATCAATTGAATCATTGTCTGATGAATGTGATGATACTTCACCTGCAAATAAGGAGAGTAAACAGTGAGAGATAAAAAGAGTACCATGCAGAGCAGAGACAATAGTCTCTTTCCTTTAAAAAAAAAAACAAATGAAGTGATTTTAACCAACTGTCTCTTCCAATGCATTGAAAACAGAGACCTGTCAAAACTGTCCAGGGACTTCCCCCGACGTAAACAACGGCGCATAGGCGAGCAATGTTTACGTCGCACGGTTTGGGGAATCCCCCGAAGTTCAAACTCGGAGGTTTCGTTCATCTCGGCCATTCGCTAAAGATTATTGTGTTTAATTTAGTTCACAATAAAATAAGAAACAGATTTGAATTATTAATTTGTAGCAAAAAAAGAAGACAAGAAAATTCTACAATGGATCTTTTCTTCTTCTAAAAATCTCATATCAATCTCAATCATACAAATCAAATAAGAAATAAATATTATCACTACTGAGGTGATACAAATGTAACAATTTGGGTCTCACTGCAGTAAAGGTTCTGTCAATTAGTAAATAATTGTAACCAACATGATTGTTTTTTCTTAAGCTGCATGCACACATCTAAAAACCGAATACCAAATAAAAAGTTTAAATTATTATTAAACTGAGGTCTGATCTAAACCAAAAGTCCGAAGTACAAAAAAAAGCGTAATTCTTTTTTTAAAGTCATCTTTTCGTATTCCCCGGGTGCCAAATAGACTAACAAAATTGTTGCCAAACGCAAACGAACCACAACCATCAGTCTGTTTTTGTTTACGAAAACTGTTACTGTCAAAATGATTGGTGTTGTTTTTTGTATCAAACAATTTAACAGCTATTTAAAAACGAAAACTGTCTGATGAACGATTCGGGTTTGGTTGCAATTTATTAAGTTTTTTTTAGGTGTATTGGGGCCCTTGGTCAAGTACCAAATAAGACATACCTTCTTCAGGTTCACTATAACTCTCCTTCTTCTTCCCCGACCCAGCACTGTCCGTACTCCTCCTAGTTTCTGTCTTTTTAGGCTCCGGTCGCTTCCGGTTGTCATCTGAATGGTCCGACGAAGTCTTTCGACTACTTCGAGCCGGTTCTTTCTTTTTTGAAGTATCACTTCTAGCATCGCTTTCTGAATCTGAACCTGAAGATGATGAGGATTTTGCTGAAAGAAAAGCAATTAATGGTTTTAGTATGTATAGAGACCTTTAATTTGAAGCTTTCTACTAAAACTAATTGGATTCTCATATTATTTCCTCTAGTATTCTTATAATTACAATGTTTCTAACCAGTTGTTTTGAAAATTCACAAGAATTTCATGAACCACCATTTCATTGGTGGCATTTAATGGCACTAAGTAAATATAGGTTGAAAGAAATAAAAAATGTTTATTTGACAAAACCGAGACACATTACAAGGAGTTCATATACATGAGAAAATTTAGTTTAAGGAAATCTATAGTGAAAGGTTTTTTTGTGGCAGCAATTTTTCAAGATGATAAAATAGAAGTAGTAAAAATTAGTTTTTGACATTTACTTAGTGCCCAGTCAATGACCAAACATGCAATGTGTGTGTGTCAGATGTTGAGCAGACAATTTTGCCATTATCAATACGTAAAGCAGAGTTAATATGAAACAAGATCTTCTCAAAATTTGTTGAAGATACAGAAAAAGGAATGTAAACTAAAAATACATGAAACTGGCATTAAAGCAGCAATCAATACTTCGTTGTTACCGTGTTGCAGAAATTTTTTTAGAGGTTGTCACTGAAACTTACAGTTATTCTTCTTATTGTCATCATCGTCCCAATCTGATTCGCTGTCAGATCCTGATCCAGATCTTTTAGATTTTGTTGGAGGTGGAGAGTCTCCTGTTTTCTTCTTTTTCTTTGCTAAGTTCAGGAATTGCTGTAACAAAACACATTTTGTTCATTACAATTAATTTATTGAACGCTGCAGGTGTTGATAAGATTGACTCTTCGGTCAGTATATTCAGTTGGATGTTAGAGAAGAGTACAAGGGTCTGACAAGTTGTTGCATTAAAGGGATTTTTGAGCAGATTAATATGATTTATGTTGAAGAGGACTCCCTGACAAATGTAATAAAAAGCATCCAATGTTTTTGTTCTTCACAAGAGAGGGGCCTGAAATTTAGATAGATCATTGGAATTCATTGGTATTTGCAATATCAGTAGTGTCATTCTGTAAGAAACCCACCTCAATATCGACAGTTAGCTCGATATCCATAATGTCACAGTATGGATAACAGAAGCAAATAACACACAGATAATCGACAGTATAATCAATAACACATAGTTTTGTTATCCAACTTATGTCACGACAAGTGTTTAATTGACAGTCGTGATCAAGGTGAGATTCTTACAGAATTGATGAATTTCTGATGACCTCAAGAATCTTGTGTGTTACGGTGGAACTCAAAACATTCTCTCTTTTTTCTTGCGCTTCATGTCCATCCAAAGGTTGTCTGGAAGAAATCGCCTAGTGTGATAAGACCGCCCATTGTACATCTCCATTTTTATAGTAATGTTTCTTGTATGTTTTTGTGTACAATAGAGAGTATTGTATTGTATTGTTTAACTGCTAATGTCCCAGTGGTGCAAATCAGTGGGGACATCTATTGTGTCTATGTTTCCTATATTCAATTAGTTACGATAGTGGGGTGTTGAGGGATTGTACAGCATACTATAATAAACTATAATTTTGTATAAAAGATAGACAAACTGAGCTTTCTGATGAAGGCAAATTGCTAACCAATTCAGCTTAGTATTAAATTCAGACAAATGATCATACTTGTGAAGACCACATTCTAAATTACTCATGGCCCACATCTCTCTATGGATGTACTTCCATTTTTTTTATTTGACATTTACATTTTCAGGGCTTCTGTCATTATCTAGATTTTCAGGTCAAAGAGGTGTGGTTGTTAGTCATACATAAAAAATATTTGTACACTCATTCAGAATTATAATAATCAAAAATTGTTAGAGATAAACCCTCCTATCATGTAGGAATTTTGAATAATAAATAAAAAAAACAGTGTATAATACAAATAATATGTAGGTATGCAAATTAAACATGTAGTAATAGAAAAATAATCAATAAAATACAATAATACATAAGTTGTATAAATTTTACCCAAAAGAGAAAGTCTAGACCCAAAATTACATAATCAATGGACATTTTCTTGGCTGAATAACTTAGCAACAGTACCATAACGTGTTTAAAACTATTTTTTAATCTGCCATAACTTTCAAATGGGATAAAACATCTGTTTTAAGATTTATTTCAATTTTAATTTAAATAACTAGTAAAACGTCCCAAAAATAAAGGCGGGAATGTTGATTTTCATTCATTTTTACATGACTCACGCTACAGAAGCCATTTAATAAAGCTGTAACGTAAACAACGACGATTTCTAAGAAAAAGTTAAGGTCTAATTTTTCAAAGATATTTTGTAAACCAAAACAGGTTACATAGATTTGTTTTTCATGTAATGCGCAAAAGATTAATTTAGAACGAAGGAACATTGATCTTGGCCTATTTACGCAGTCAAATTAATGAAGAATGCCGTCAAATCGTTACGTACGGACGTGAACTTATAACCTAAGGTTTTTAAAGAAAATTAACTCACTGAGTCTAAATCTGAGCACTCGCTGCTGGAGTCCGAGTCTATCAACGGTTTATTCTTCCTTTTAGCCATTTTGCACTGCTATAAAACTGGAAAACGATAATTAAATGCGTCTGCTTGCTTTTTCCTTCTTCTCGAAGTCGTCAATCAACCACAGACTAAAAAGAAAAAAACGAATTTTTCCTTGTAACTTTTGACGACAGGATACACGTAACAAAAAAATAAAATATATAAAAAAATTATGAATGTTCTAGAATAAAACTGAATTTATCTAAAACATCACAAAAGATATGATTTATCTTGAAAAAACTTATTATGTCTAAAAAGCAGCGATTCACACAGTGAAAGGCAAGCTTATACACAAACTAGTGCTGCCACTAATCATTCAACTATCGATCTTAGTAAAAACTAAACTAAGTTAAACTAACGTCACAGTCACACCACTATTGTTATATTTTTCTGCGTCAGCCATGGATTTTGTCAGTGTTTATTTTTTATTGTAAAAATTTCAGAAAGTCTGCATAACTTGCCTTTATCCTGTTGATATAATTGCATTATAAATTTTACATCAATAGTTGGTGTAATTTAGAGTGAAAGTGCAAAACAGAGTGGAAATTAGGCTATAACGGGGTCTCCCGTTATTCTATCATTTTCTTCAAAAACTTACAATGCCTCATGATCTAAAGGAGTTGGGTGGAAGGAAACCAGTAGTAATGGTAAGTCGAAACTCCTGTTAATATCTAAATCAGTAGTTTCATATCTAATCAATGTAAATAACTTGTGTTTTTTGGTATTACGTTGATGATAACTTTGACAGTAGCTTGTATGTCCTTGGCCTTCGTATTTCGTAAGTTAGTAGGGTCGGGAAGTGTTGTAACTATTTGAACATGGAATGGAATTACCATTTAAATATGAAGAGTTTGTGAGATGCAGTAGTTTTAATTTTAAGATCTACAGGGTTCCTGTTATTAGTCAATCTTTGTAACAAAAAATTTAAGAGAATCCCTCTATGTCTTTGTTACTTGGATTCGTGTGCTTCGTCTTAGATTGCCTGCACTCACCATTAGGTGCACCAATGGTCAAACATGACCAAGTCAAAGAATAAAAGAAAACATTAAAACCACTAAACCTGCTTTCAAACTCAATACATTCTAGATAGTTTAGTTTTTCTGCAAGAAGAAATTTATTGGAAATTCTAGTCATCTATTAATCAAATTTTTTATTTTTATTTTACCTAAACCATAATAACTGGTATTTATGAAAAGTCAAAGTTAGGAGCATGGTTCCAATTTGTTGTTTCCTATCAAGAAGCGCTGGTAAGAAATTCCATGGGTACTTTTCTAACATCAATTCCTTTAACAATTTCAGTAAAAACAGTACTATGATTTAGTATAGTTATGAGAGAACAATGTCATAAGTTTGCATGTCTTAATTAATGTCTTGTAGAAAGTATTAATGGTAATGCACTATCAAAAACCAGAAAAATGGGTTTGTTTTTATTTGTTCCCGCTGTATGAATGGTTTAACTAATGCCAAAAGACCAGAAACAGACCAATGCCTGACAGTACCCAGCATTAAAAATGTTTCAATTCTATAAGGTTACATACTTGGTCAATTTTGACAGAACAACCAATTAAACGCAAATAGGTTTAAAACAAAAGTCACATACCATTATAACTGCATTTTCCGGGTTGAGTAAAGGTGTATAGCGCACCCTTATTTGGCCATTATGTTCAAGTCCCATGTAATATGGGACGAGCGTATTGCCATTATCTGGGCACAAATCCAGACTCCGGGCTGCTACTGAGAAATTCCATATGGAAAAACCCGTATAAAATATGTTGAAAATACACTGTTTTGTCTTTTAGGCCTGATTTACACACAAGTTGAGATAAATGATGGAATCAGGCATTACTTTGCGAAAATCCATGACATACAAATATGCAAATAGAATATCTAGCTTTAATTCCACTGAACAAGATCGCTAGTTTTGATCCAGTATGCAGCACCACCCTCCCACAAGTATATGCACATGCAGAAAGAGTGAAAAAATAATGCAACATGCAACCAAACCAATACACGACACGTGTTTCGCCCCTGCACGGGGCATCCTCAGGATATGTTGACTCCGACCCGCATCGCCTCGTCGCTCGGCGTCCACTTGTTATCGGTAGGTGGTTCACGGGTGGACGCTGCGTTATCACCAGTAAACGTCGTGTGCTCAACCAGAGGAGTCGTCGGAGGAGTCCACTCGATGGCAGCGCGCGGTTCACTCGGGACTTGTGCGTTGGCAATGTGCAGAGTTGGGCAAAATGTAATCAGATTAATGATTACAGATTACGATTACAATTTGTAATCATTAATCATGATTACAGATTAACGAAATTAATCAAGAAAGTAATCGTATTTGGTGATTAATGATTATTAATCTGTAATCGTAATCTTGATTACTTTTTCGGATTACATTTTTTTCTGATTGATTTTTCTGATTGATATCAAAAATCCGAATAAATAAAAGACATAATTTATATTGCGTATGATAGAGTTTAGCATAATACATATTATATGAATTTAGATCTATACTTGACTAGCTTTTAATATTTTGGATTGTACCATCACAATTCACGTAATTTATGTGCATGTAAACATAGAAAGCGCGATGCCGGCGCCGATCTAACAGCGCTTGTCGGTGCTGGTCCGCGCAGTTAGTCGGCGCAGGTAGTTTCTATACTGTGTACAAGCTCCGAACGTCGCCGACAAGTTCCGACCTTCTCCGATCAGCGCTGGTAGGCTGTCATTTGTTGTTGTAATTGCAAGGGAACAACGCGTATTTTTGTTAAAAAATGCGGATCAGGTACAATTGCGCGAAAAACATTTCCGCGAAAGACACTTGACCACTATAATTATTATCTCAGACGTTTCCCCTCCAGAGGGTGGGGGAGATCAAAATCCATGATGGCGACTGTGAAATGTTACAAAATATGCATCATGGGTGTCGTTTCCGTGGTTTTCGGGGGCGCAGAAGATGAAAATGAGGTCAAAGTCATAATCCAAGATGGCGGTTGCAAAATTTTACAAAATATGCGTCATAGGTGTCATTTCCATGGTTTTCGGAGGTGCTGATGCCGAAAATGAGGTCAAACTCAAAATCCAAGATGGCGACTATCAAATGTTACAAAATATGCGTCATGGGTGTCGTTTCCGCGGTTTTCGGGGGCGTTGATGATGAAAATGAGGTCAAAGTCGAAATCCAAGATGGCAGCTGCGAAATTTTATAAAAAATGCGTCATGGGTATCGTGTCCATGGTTTTCGGGGGTGTTGATGACGAATGGCTGTAAGATATCTTGTAAAATTTTACAGCCGCCATCTTGGATTGTGACGTTGACCTCATTTTCGCCATCAGGACTCCCGAAAACCATGGACACGACATACATGACGCATATTTTGTAAAATTTCACAGCCGCCATCTTGGATTTTGACTTTGATCTCATTTTCATCATCAACGCCCCCGAAAACCATGGACATGACACCTATGACGCATATTTTGTAAAATTTTGCAACCGCCATCTTGGATTGTGACTTTGACCTCATTTTCGTCATCAGCACCCCGGAAAACCACGGAAACGACACCCATGACGCACATTTTGTAAAATTTCTCAGCCGCCATCTTGGATTTTGATTTTGTCCAGTCGCTCAAGTGTCAAGTCGCGCAAAGGTCTAGTCGCGCAAAAGTCCATTCGCGCAAATGTCTATTTGCGCAAGGGGAGTTGCGCAGGTGTCTTTCGCGGAAATGTCTTTCGCGCATGTGTCCTGAACCTGATCGCAAAAAATGCCAGCTTCTACTCGCTTCCTTTATGTAGCGGTTACCTGCATGGACCAGTACCGATAAGTGCTGGTAGGTCGGCGATAATTATATCGCAAGTTTTATAAAAGACATATCCCTAATACCTATTATTTTTATATTTTTTTATAAAACTTACGATTTAATATGTGAATTGTGATGGTACAATCCAAAACATTAAAAGCTAGTCAAGTATAGATCTAAATTCATTTATGTATTATGCTAAACTCTATCATACGTAATCATGTAATTTTGATTAGGTACTGATTACTGTAATCAAAATTAACGATTACATGTAATCTTGATTGAATGTAATCAAGATTAAAAGTAATCATGATTGATGTAATCAAGATTACTTTTAATCAGATTATGTAATCTGATTACAAAAGTAATCGATTACGCCCAACTCTGGCAATGTGCAGCAACGCAAGGCAATGCGAGCAGCGAGTTGTCACCGAGTGGTCAACTCGTCGTCCGCGCGTGAACGGCATACGCCCGAGGCGATCCGGTGACGCTACGGAGTTGATGTAGTGAGCGCACATCCATACAAGTTCAAATAAAGAATAGTAACCGCACGAGGCGAGGCAATGCGGTTCGAATGCCGGGTGCCTCTAATGAGCTGTGACCTATAGGCCTTAAATCTAGACCTTTCTCATTCTGATAAAAGCCCCATACCCAACTGGACAGTTCGCTCTGTCCAGCCTTTTCCCAACTATGTTGGGGTCAGCGGCCAGAGCATTGCCATCAGACCTCCGCAACCCAGTAATTGAGCAATGCCGCATTAATTGACTGCCTGCAATGACTGTCAAAGTCAAGTTAAAGTCAAAGTTTTTTATTTCAAGTAGACCAAATTACAGGTGCTTTTAAAACGTCAAAACTAGGTGCACGGTTCCAAAAGGTGGGTCTCATGGAGAAGAACCGGCAAGAAACTCCATGGACACTCTTTTTAAATAGATCATGACAATTTCACTACAGTATCGTAAGAAAAAGAGTATGAGATTAATGCAGGTTAATGTAAGAGATAAACTCATATATGAATACCTACCTAGGAAATAGAAAAATACGCCTTTTGGGATTGCCGTAGCAGTTAAGAGCTGACCAGTCCCGACAGACGGCACCCGTTCACGAGCATGACGCGCACATCCGCATCGCTCAGCTCAACCATGTTGCAGGGAACTCAGCGATCGGATGCACGACGCCACCGTCAGCAGGACATTTTAGTGAGCATGACGAACTCATACTACCTGGCAATAGGCAGTTGCAAAATAATGATATGAATAAAGGTGTTTCATTAATTAATGCATGATTCTCATACTTTACAGTTTAGAGAGTAGGTACGTATTGTCTTTTTATTGTAAAATAAAAAGATATTAAAATAAAAATTGTTAAATCATATCAAACTAAGTAATTTGCCAGAGTTTAAGCAATTAATACAATAATTAATTAAGTAAAAGGCACATTTGAATTAAAATATACAAAACCAAAAAAATAAATAAATATACATATTAAAAAAACTACTGTCATAGGTATTCGTATGATATTCGGGACCGGTGGTTTAACATTCTCTCTGAGGTACGGAGGGATCTCGATGTGTAACGAACGTATGGTCGAACGAATCATATAGTCCAAGCGGTTGAAATTAGCTACGACCCCTCCCCCCCACCTACACACAGTAATTTGCTGATTATGTATGAACGTGGAAGACGTTAACACGTTCAGTGCCAGGTGCCCTCCAGGAGGGCACCCTGTAGTCGCATTTGCCATGCGGGTGCCCTCGTGGAGGGCTCATTTTAAATGTAGGTTTTTCTTGGAAAATACACCGTTATGAAACAAGGAAACACCTATTTTACGACGTAGTAGCGTATTTTTCACGGTTTTTAACCTAATGCCAGGAACCCTCCTCGAGGGTTCACTCTTAGCGCAAATGTAATGCCGAGGACCCTCCTGGAAGGTCCACTAACCGTATGTAAGGCGGCATGGCGCTGGCGTATGAGCTATATGAAAAGTGTGGTGGACTCGAATGTGTTAAAGGTGTATAAGGATCGTAGCACGTAATGACGTGACGTGACACATGAAAAGAGCCTCCATGAGTGACGGTACTTAGTACGTCCGGCGCACCCTGGGCAGTCAACCCCGTTACCAACCTTGCTGACTGGTTAATCCCTTCACCACGGCATGACCTGTTCTCAAATAGCTCGTGCCGAGACAATACAAAAATGACGTTACGTACTATATATAGTTTCTGTGCCCGTCACGATCCACCGAGCTCTCCCGTCCAGACTCCGCAGTCACACCAAGCTGCCCCCCCCCCCCCCCCCCCCCCCATAAGACCAGCAACGCCCTAAGCCGAGGTCCGAGTCCCACTAGGGGTCGCCCTTAGTACTGTTGTTGCAGGTAGTCATGATGTTAGTGTAGTACAAGTAGTTAGCTTAGGTTAAGTATTTTACTTCCCCCCACCCCCCCCCCCACCATTGGCTGGAGACCCCTTCAGGTCTCGCCAACAACTGCCCGGTTACGTAGAAACGTTCCCCTAGGAGTCCTAGGAGAACGTTTCTACGTAACCGGGCAGTTATTAGGACCATCTACAGCAGAGCAAGAGAAAAAAAAAGTTTTGCAAACCTCAATGATCTTGACGACACGTTTGGTGCAGTGGCTAAGCGATTGGCTTCTGCGCTACAGGTCGTGGGTTCGATTCCCACACGGAACATTAATTTGTATGGCCTACAGATGGTTGTTTTGGGTCTGGGCGTTTGTGTATGTGAGATTTGTTTCTGTACGCATCCACGCCACGGTACAAGAGAAATATTAGTGGGGCAAAAACATAATTAAAAAAAAAGAGAAAAAAAGCATAGTCATAAAAACTTGATAAGAACTACGTTCGGTGCTAGGCAAATGGTAAGATATTGATAATTATCAATAAAATCGTGGAGATAAAATATACAACACGACTATCTCTTTTGAAAAATCGTATTACCCTTTCATAACGGATGTTGGCCTGCTACTATCTGATAATGTATAGCTAATTAATATCATTCTAATTGACTGTCTCGTGTAGTGCAGAACTTAAAAAATAGCACTACCCCATCTCTTCCTGTGGGTGTAGGGTTGCCACCCGTACTCTATTATAGAGTATTGTACGCTATTTCACGTTGGCGTACTTTATAATCTAGGACAGTTATAAAGTACGCCAAAATACTCTTTTCACCTGAGACCATTCTCATTTGATTCTCATCCTATTAGTTCGGACTTTTTTTGGCATAGTTGTTTTACTCTACGGTCTATGGCTGCAACTGAAAGATTCGCACGTTTTTGAAAGAATCGCAACATGTTTTCAAGAATCTAGAGGCGATGAAAAATAGGTGTATAAACATAAATAGGTAACAGAAGTACTCTTTTTTTTATACATCGTACTTTATACTATAAAACACAAATGTACTTTTATTGTTCCAAAAAAAGGTGGCAACCCTATGTGGGTGTCGTAAAAGGCGACTAAGAGATTCACTAGAGGATGGGCAGCAGCGTTCTCTGAGTACTTTAACAACCATACTGCGATCGCCAACCCGCCTGCCAAGCTTGGTGATTACGGCAAACCTCCCCTTTTGGGGGAGGCCTATGTCCAGCAGTGGACGTCTTTTGGCTGGATGATGATGATGACTGCTTCGTTGGTCTAGTGGTTGAATGAGCAACTGTCTGAGGTCCTAGGTTCGATCCCTATGTCGGGCTATGTGGGATTAGAGTTTTTCGGATGGAATTTCTCATCAGCAGCAGTCTGGATTTGTGCCTGGTTAATAGCTAGCCATACACGCACGGATTTGACCGACAGGCGCATCTCGGATCCGATCCGTGATTTCGCCACACACGTACAGATTTGCCCGCCGGGCGCGACTCTGGTCGGATCCGTGATTTCGTGTACACTACCAAAGGATTAGTGCGCGACTGAGGCGCAATTCGGCGGGCACATCCGTCGCTACGCACACACGCACGATTGGTACTCGGATCTGCCTTCCCCGTAGCCGATCCGGTCGTTTTGAGCGCGGGCAGGCATCCGGCGGGCATATCCGTGCGTGTATGGCTAGCTATTGGCTATAGGCTCGCACCGTATTAAATGGGACTTAATCATAACGGGAAAATGAGGGGAAAGTACCATATAGAAAGAATACAAAATAGGTGAAAAAATAGTGAAGGTATACGCTTTCGAAATTTCTGGAGGGTGCATTTTCTGTCCTTGTCGCTTGTATTGTTGGCATTAAGAATGGCTTTTAACAAAAATTTCTGATACTGTGCAGACGGACTAAAACGCAAAAAGCATGGGGTTTTAAAAAAATCGGCCGTCGAAATGTCGATCGTAAGTTTTTTCACTGTTACTCTATCATTATTGTAATAATTTCGAGATTTCTAATAAAAAACCGCCCAAGTGCGTGTCGGGCCACGCGCAGTAATAGGGTTCCGTAGTTGCACAATAATGCGCACTGAGAAGAGGGCTCAGTAATTTTTCAATGAAATTTGTACGAAATTTTTGCTTTTCCGTTTGGTCGACTATTACTCGTAAACTTGTAGAGCCTACTTAGCTGTGATAGTTTTCCTTTTAACTTCGTTGTGTGTACTACTACCGTGAATTTTTTCATCTAAAACTAGCCGTTTAGCTGGCAGGGGGGGGGGGGGGGACACTTGACCCTTACAAAAATTAGCACTTTAAAGTTTAATATTTCTGAAACGGATCCCTTAATCGAAAAACTGGATTCACAAACTTACAATATTTTTGAAAGACCTATCCAACAACACCCTACACGACGGGGAAGACGAGAAAAAAAAAACATCCCCACTTTAGATGAACAAACCCTCAAAAAAATATTTTTCATGATTTTATTGTACCACTTTGTCGGCGTGATTTATATGTATATCTGTGCCAAATTATAGCTTTCTAGTACTAAGAGTCTCTGAGCTAAGTTGCGGACAGACGGACGGACATGGCGAAACTATAAGTGTTCCTTTTTGACTACGGAATCCTAAAAATAGTCAAACACCGTATTCAACTAATTCAATTGTTTATTTGCTAAAACAGCTTAGATACAGATCATCAAGAAAAGACGTAGGTATTATTTACAATTTGTATCTCATCATGATGACTTGCATATTACAGTTCACACTATGTTGCTAATCATTTTTGGCTCACAATGTACTTGATATTTGAGTGAGCTGCTGTGTTTTTGGCTTTCTATATTTTTAATTTAATATTTAAATTATTGGTTGATAAACAGTTGGGAAGAGCAATGGATCTTTGGGATGATGAGGTGAGCCCTAATTCTATTTGTTAAAATTCTCAATATAGTTTCAAATTGTTGTTGTATGCAGGGCCTGATTTAGAGTTTAAGCCACTCCTATGGTGATAAAACGCGGTACTGTTCCTGTAAGCAAGGATATCTGAGCTCCAGCATCTACTATGATCCTCTAGATCTTCCTATCGGACCTTCAGATATCGGGAAACAAACTCATTCAAACTTTCCTAAAACGTTTATTACACTACTCGATTTTTAGGGCCCGGTTGAAACAGTCCCGGCTGAAGACCGAAGAGACCTGCGCCCTAATTATTATTATATTACACTGAATAAGAGTTAGACCCTAAAAATCGGGTAATATAAAAAGCCCTAAAATTAAATGTGCCCCATTGTTTTTCAAAAACATTTTTCCATCCGTCGCTAGCCGCTCGACCCTTCTCTTTGCTCCCTCTAGCTAGGCCTTTTCGCCCCTAGACTCAGCCTATTCAGCTTATAGGATAAATCAGGCCCTGATTGTATGGTGATGACATAGTTTAGCATAGCTCTCTCATAGCTACAGAGATCCTAAGTCTATACAAGATTAGTCGGAAAGGAGATTATAATCGGAAAGGGTGTAAAAGTCGTCATAATAATGAATAACTTTTGTTCTACAATTATCCTCAAAAGTCAATAGTTTAAGAGAAATATTAAATCTGTCTATCCTCAGCTATGACCAGATGTGTTTGCATTTTAGTTCATATTTGGAGTCACGGATTAGAAGCTCCATTTTTTGAATTTGTACCTACGTAATGATGAAGAATTTTTGAAAATTAAATGTAATTTTAACATATCAGTGATACTTTCAGTACCTAGCCCGCGGATTGGTACCTCCTTCCCGACTAACCTTGTATTTACTATTTTGATTTTCAAAAGCATTGTTGTCCCTCGTAAAGATTTTTCTTGTACAATCCGATTATTTAAAGAATGGAATAAAAAATGGCGGCACAATTGTCTTTAATTCCCTCTCGATCACGGACATTAGAACCGCCATCTTTAATTCCATTTTTAAATAACTGGGTTGTATTGAGTGCGTTTAGATCAGAGACAAAAAAAAGAGCGTCATGTGTTTTTATTACAATACGGCCGACGTATCTTGGCGAGTCTGAAGTTAGTTGTTTGGCTGCGCAACGAATCTTTTAGAAACGAAATTGTCTACTGCGCAGCTAATCAGCTAACTTCAGACTCGCCAAGATACCTCGGCCGCATTGTAGTCATAGATATAACTTATAACAAGATAATCTTTATTATATTAACTGTATTATGAAGGGATGGGCAGACATCCAGTCTTACATCGTCCTAAATTGATCTATTAGTAGGTACTGGGGCCCAATTCTCCTAAAACAAATCTTGAAAAATCACAACCGAACCAAGGCCGAACCGTTCATTTAGACATTTCGCAATTTCAAAAGCTGTCTTATTGTTTGACACAAAAAACAAAATCAATCATTTTGAAAGTTTTCGAAAACAAAAACTGACTGACGGTTGTGGTTCAATTGCGTTTGGCTACAATTTATTTTAGGAGAATTAGGCCCCTGAGCGCGCATTTCTTTGCTATATTTGAGGTTATTTTTTTAACAAATTTTCGAATTTTCCGTAAAATCCAAGTTACAATATCATAGCACATTAATTATCTGTATTAAAAGTACTATTACTTTATGCTATTAATAATAATATAATAAGTCAAAGAGTAATATAATAAAGCGCCTCGTCCACAATAGAGCAATAGAGCTAGGGGGCTTTAGTCGAATAAACATAAACTCAGGTCTTTTTCCATGGGGTTAGGCAGAAACTGCAGAACGCGACATGCTACGATCCGCTACGATACGCTTCGCCCACGTTTATACATCTTGTCATACACGCACGCCGGTTGAGAGTACTACGCACCTGTTCTTTTTGAAGAAGATCGCCAATAACATCGATGTATGTCCTTCTAGGACGTCCTCTACATGTGTTTCCACTGACATCCGCCTAATAAATTCCTTTTGTTAATCGCCGTTCACTCATTATCTCAACATGACCAAACCACCAAGCATACTGCTTTCAATTTTTGTCACTACATCATCTTTTCTTAAGTTAAATATATTCTCTCGCATTTCTACGTAGGTATTGATACGTAGAGATTGCATCCATGGCGCTCTCCGACCGTGTCTATTGTAGACTATACAAAGTTATTTTTAGTATATACAAAAACCGAGACACCCCAACAAGATTTTCATCAGAACTGCCTGAATATGTGTTTTTTTAATAAATCTCCAAGTTACACCGTAGTTTATGTCGCGTTAAGTTCCCTAGTAAAGTGTGAAATGCCTGAGATGTGCTATGCAGGGGTCGTCTAATACACGGAAACTGACCGAGCGGACCATCTCAAGCCTCAAGGTGTCTATTCCCGTCAATTGTTATGGGTAGAACCCTATTGAAAGAAAATTGAAATAGATGAAAAAAAAATGTGGTGTAAAAAATATGTCAATCGATTCTCCTAGTGATTCTGAACAAACTAGTTTCAGGTTTAGTATATACTAAAACTAAGCTTGTATAGACTGTCGTGATGCCGTAGCTAGGCGAGTCTCAGTACTATGTACACGTCATACATTTCTATATGAGAGCCACCTTACGTGATTTTAATCTATCATGGACGAGGCGCTTACCTCAATAATTACTGTATAACTACAAACTTTTTAAATCGTTCAACAATCAATTTTGTTTAGTCAAGAAAACCGAGTGTTTAGGATAAATTTTGTATTATTTTCAGGCTCCCTTGTCGCCGACTCCATGCGCGGAGATCAGTGATGATGAGCTGGTCTCCATCTCGGTGAGAGATCTGAACCGACAGCTGAAGATGAGAGGACTCACCAGGGATCAGATTGTTAGGTAAATACTTTATCTTCATTGACTTTTTTTATCGTACAGTTGGACTACATGGTCTGGCTAAATGCTCAATCTTATTTGCGCAAGTAATCATTAATGTTAAGACACGGCACAACGGTATACCGCGTCAACGGCTTGCACAAACGCTCAATTTTCACAAATGCATTTGTACATCGAAGCATGTACGTAAAGACAAGAGCAATACCGTTTGAGCAATCGTTTGCACAAGCTGTTGCACAATCTTGGTTTTCCTAAGAAAGCGGTACGTACTAATCGCGCGCAGAAGGTTTGCCGATGACTGCGCGGGTTAGGTATTAACTGGCCCGCTAAAAAATTAGTCCGCGGGCCAGTTAATAACTTTTCAAAATAGTAGGTATCAAATGGTCCAAATTGTTTTGTATTACTGGGCCAGTTAATAACTTTTCAAAATAGTAGGTATCAAATGGTCCAAATTGTTTTGTATTACTGGGCCAGTTAATAACTTTTCAAAATAGTAGGTATCAAATGGTCCAAATTGTTTTGTATTACTGGGCCAGTTAATAACTTTTCAAAATAGTAGGTATCAAATGGTCCAAATTGTTTTGTATTACTGGGCCAGTTAATAACTTTTCAAAATAGTAGGTATCAAATGGTCCAAATTGTTTTGTATTACTGGGCCAGTTAATAACTTTTCAAAATAGTAGGTATCAAATGGTCCAAATTGTTTTGTATTACTGGGCCAGTTAATAACTTTTCAAAATAGTAGGTATCAAATGGTCCAAATTGTTTTGTATTACTGGGCCAGTTAATAACTTTTCAAAATAGTAGGTATCAAATGGTCCAAATTGTTTTGTATTACTGGGCCAGTTAATAACTTTTCAAAATAGTAGGTATCAAATGGTCCAAATTGTTTTGTATTACTGGGCCAGTTAATAACTTTTCAAAATAGTAGGTATCAAATGGTCCCAACTGGTTTTTATTATTGGGCCAGTTGATAACTTTTCAAAGTAGTGGGTAATTAAATGGTCCAAATTCAACTGTTCTAATTGTTTATTTATTAAAACTACCAGGAAAGCAGAAAAGAACTGGAACTGGGTTCTTAAGCGACTTCAGCTCAATAATGGTAAAAATACAGGTTTTGAAATTAGATCATTTGTTGTTTTGAAAAGTACCAGGGTGACAGAAATGAACAGAAAATAGGCGCTTACACGAAATCACTAAGTTGCGCACCAACTATTAAACACAAAGAGGAATAAAGCATTCGTTCTCATTCACTATATCAATAGAAGTCTTAAAACTGTCCTATATCTTACCTATAACTGTCACTTAGTGATATCGTTTAAGCGCCTATTGGCTGTTCATTTCTGTTGCCCTGGTACTTTTCAAAACAACAAATGATTCAATTTCAAAACCTGTATTTTTATCATTATTGAGCTGAAGTCGCTTAAGAACCCAGTTCCAGTTCTTTTCTGCTTTCCTGGTAGTTTTAATAAATAAACAGTTATGACAGTTGAATTTGGACCATTTAATAATATCCACTACTTATTTGAAAAGTTATTAACTAGCCCAATAATAAAAACCAGTTTGGACCATTTGATACCTACTATTTTGAAAAGTTATTAACTGGCCCAGTAATACAAAACAATTCGGACCATTTGATACCTACTATTTTGAAAAGTTATTAACTGGTCCGCGGACAAATTTTTTAGCGGGCCAGTTAATACCTAACCCGACTGCGCCTCCCACTTCACCGACCGCTACCCGCGCTCGTCTGAATCGTACCGACCATAGACGCGTGACGTCATGAGGCCATCGGCAAACTTTCTCCGCGCGACTTATACCATCTTAAAGCGGCTGTCATGTGAAAATTCGTCATTTTCAATTGATTTTCAATAGAGTTTTGACATAATGGTGTCAAAAAGACTAAATGGTCGGCCGTCATTAGGTATATGAGGGCACCGCTTTCTTAGGAAACCCAAGCTTTAGTGCATGTAATTCTCTGGGGCCGTTCAAGTATTACGTAAGCACTATGGGGGGGGTGGGGGGGGGGTCTTTGTTTTGCTTATTTTGGATGACATGGGGGGTAGGGGAGTCTAGATGATGATTACGTCATCGGTAGTTATTTACTTTTTTACACGAATGGCAACCCTCACATTGTCTATGCTTGAAAAGTTTGTTATGTTCATATGATTATAATATTTTTGTCCCTTACTCTGTGTTGAATACTGTATTAGAAAAATCTAATCTCTATCCTAAATCTATTTTCTTATTTTTAAAATAATAATTATAGCATTAAGTATAATTAAAATATAAAAAAAATACATTTATAATTGAAAAATGTTTACGTAAGCATGGGAGGAGGGGGTAAGAGCTTTGCTTACTTTTGCTGACAAGGGGGGATGGGGGGGTAAATAATTGTAATAAATCTGCTTACGTAATATTTGAACGGCCCCTCTGTCATGTGGACGCCGTACATTGCACCGTGTTTATTGGGCAAACGTTTGCACATGCAAGTCCAATGCTTGTCTCCGATAGTCGATTCCGAGAGTCTGATCAGACAATTAGAAAGTCTCAGCGTCATATATTTGTTTGAACAGCGATACCATCCGATCGCTTCCGATCTGACCATCGGATCGGACGTCAGAATAGGAAGCGTCGCTCTGAGACCAGAAAAAATCGGACTCGAGAATCGTACGTGTATTTGGTGAATCTAATCCGATAATCGATTCAGATAATCGGAGACTAGTATCGGATATGTCTATTCTCTCGTTTTGACACAATAATGAGCATTTATATATAGTTCGCCGAGTGTTCTATAGTATGTGCACAGTCTGCCTATATCTTACTTCTTACAGTCGGCCAACGTAGAACATTGTCGCAGAGCAATCGTGCGGGGGGTTGCGGGGTGAAGTGGGCGGAGGTTATGTCCCGAGTAGACATACTGCTTACTTGGGACATAACCTCCGCCCCTACATAATTTTGACATTTCATAGGACCTGTCAAATGCATGGGCGTTGACCCACTGTATGTAGTAAGTAGGTACATTGTGGTATGTGCATGAAATGATATTTTGATGCGACAAACTGCTTTAGTAACCTTATTACGACTGCCCGCGGTCAAAGAGAAGGCCACATTTTCTATGTCTTTGCCAGAAACTATGCAGAATATGACCCTCGAAACTAGTGTTAGTAAATTAAGATAATCATTTAACAGTATTTAAAGATAAAATTCCGTATCTTCGCAGGATGAAACAGCGACGCAGAACGCTAAAGAACCGTGGCTACGCAGCCTCGTGCCGCATCAAACGAATAGAGCAAAAAGATGAACTGGAGACTGAAAAGAGTCAGGTTGGTATACAGAAGTTAAAATATACTTAGGAGAAAATAAAGCGAGCCACTTCTATTTTTCACGTATAATGCTTATTATTTTTGCTATCATAGAACAGATCAATTCTAAACATATTATTATATTGCCTAAATGATTTCATAACCTTAACTATGAGGGTAGCTTTTTGTCAATTTTTCATTAAAAATTAAAGGGTAGAATAAAATTATCGCATATAATTTGCTTATGACGTTTTGATTACACTCCAATAAGAAAAGTTTTTTGTTAATTACACCCATATTGTAGTGTGATTGTTACAATATTTTTGATTTTCTGGACTGTTTTAACCTTACCCAATTGTCGATCAAAATTAGTTTTTCTTTATGAACCAATACATTATCATTCAAAACGGTTATCATTCAATAATTTACCCTGATTTTAAAGATTATTTAATAAACTTTTAAATGACAAAAATATCTCATAGAATAATATAATTCATGAAACCAAAACTAATAACCTTTATACGTGAAAAATAGAAGTGGGTCGATTTATTTGCTCCCACGTGTATATTTTAATGTTAATTCCGTGTGGGGAGGGCTAGAACAAGGGTGGGCAAAACGCAAGAAATTTTTGCAGGGAGGTAGAATTCCAAGAAAATGCATTTTGTTCTGGAAAAACTAGCATTTTTGGCTCAAATAATAACCTATATTTGTTATTGCACGAGGAAATGGAGGGAGGGATTTGTCCAGAAGTGTCTACTGTCCATCCATGAATCTGCTCTAGTTAACTCGGATCTATAAATCATTTTTGAAGCTAGTTACTTAAGAGAGCGGAGGCTAGCGTGTCTTCTACCCCTAAAGCCGAAAGGGGATTAAAAGGTCCCTTGTAAAGAGTCTGTTGGCAATATTTTGAAATAAAACTAAGACCCAAAAAATAATAATTGGACAATTCATAAAATAAAATCATCACTGAAACGCAACCCTGAAAACATAAAAGTAAAGAGTAGACTACCCAGAAAGTTATTTACATTCTTACCTAATTTCCTCTGAGAGATAAACGACAACAACCAAAAAAAAACTACTTGATTAACATTTTCTTTTTTAAGGGGAAATATGTAACACGTTGTATACATGTGTCATGTGTATCCCATCAAAAACATTCATGTAAAGCTACGTCCACATTTGTAGCATTTTGGCATATCGTATCTCCTCGCGTGGCACCGACGTGTATCATGATCGCTGGTTAGGACAAACACACATACAAATGTGGACGTACCTTAACCAGCGATCATGATACACGTCAGTGCCACGCGACGGAGATACGATACGCCAAAATGCCACAAATGTGGAAGTAGCTTAAAAATAAACACGTCTCGCGGCTCTTTTGCCGTGAAAAGTTCTGAGATCTAATGTACAGCCACGTCGGGCATTTCATTTATAAATATTCGGACTTGGCAATCGCGCAGCATGAGGATTGATGATGTTAAACATAATCTTAGGACTCATCTACTAGTTATTGGCTGGCTCCTCACACAATGCCGCCGGCGTTGCCGCACGACTTACCGGCGTTGCCGCACGGCTTGCCGGCGGGTGTTTAACCAGGCCGCCGGGTATAACGCCTATTGACTTACACCCGCACGGCAATAAACCGGCGGCATGCTTGTAGAAGCCATGAAAGCGCAAAGAATGCACATAAGTCATCATGGCTGAATGAACGGATCGCTGACCACAGCACACATTACTGGCCCCAGTTAAATAGCTAGCTAATTTCTAGCCTTGCAATCTGGAATCATGGTAGTCCTGCCGTCTATCGGTCAATATTAAAATACACTGCCATCTATTATCATTTCCCAATAACAACACAACTAACACCATCTATTATCACTACCCAACAACAATACAACTAACGCCATCTCTTATCATTCTCCCGCAACTTTCAGGAATGGCACGACATGGAACTAATGCAGGACGAAAACAACAGGATTCGTGAAGAAGTAGAAGCGTTGAGAGGGAAATACGACGCTTTGAAACGTTTCGCCATCATGAAGAACATTCCTTTACCGCCAGAACTGGAGATACAGCCATAAGATAGTTAGAAGATACATCTAGAATATTCTAGCTTAAGTGAACAAGTGCAGTGGTGGATATATAAGGATATTTTGTTATAAGAGGCCATCTAAACATTAAATTTTACTAGCGACACGCCCCGATGTCGTACATAGTTATGTATTGTAAAAATAATTATGTTTTTACATGTCCTGATTTTATCTACCTACCCTCACAAGATACCTGAAAACGTAAATTGACACAGATTTGTAGACAAAAATAATTTAATTTTTGTTATAAGAATATAATAAAAAAGTGAAATCATTATTTATTAATAAAATATAATTTTAAGGGTTATTGAATTTTTATTTTCGTTCTATATCTAGTCTATGAATTAAAAGAAAGTGTATCGTTATAATGGGGGCTAGCTTGAGCCTGAAAAACGGCCAGGTGGCGCCACTTGTACCGAGGTAAAAAAAAAAACAAGTTAATAATCCTGAGCTGTTTTAAGCTGCGTAGCGAGGAATGTGTTTTGTAAGCACCAATAGAATCACTTCATTTACCTAGCATCGCTCTGCGCAGCTCTGGTGGATATGAGCTTAGCGAAGCGAGGTTTTTGTTCATACAAAACAAGCGAGAAATGCGAGCGAGGGAATTGTTTCTAGGAATGTGTGCGAGGATTTGAAAATATGCGCCTACCAGTCAGTCAATAGATGGTGTTTGGAAGAGGTAGATGATCATTTGAACACATTAACACATTACACATTCCTCGCACAGCTCTGGTGGAAAGGGTCACACCGTTTCACATCCTCGCTACACATTTTCGCACCGCACATTTTCCTCGCACAGCTCTGGTGGATGTCCAGTCTTAATGTCGTGGTGACCCGGAGGTTACAGTCGCTTGTTAAGCATCGGATTGCGGGTTCAAACCCAGGCATGTACCAATGTGACTTTCAATTTCATATGTATTTTCTTAGTTAATATACGACGCCACTGACATACGGTGAAGGAAAACATCGTGAGGAAACCTGGAATTCATTTTCTGAAATCGCAAACACGCAGTAAGCAAGCGTGGTGATCAATGCTCGTTCCTTCTGTGTATGAGAAGAGGCCTTTGTCCTGCTGTAGGACAGTTATAGGCTGATTTTTATTCATTTAGTAACATATCTATTATCGTCGCAGGGCGTCCCACACTACGTTTGCCCAAACGCAGTCTCCACTCTAACACGTGTCTGCTCCATCTATCATCTGTCCGTCTGCAGACATGGCCGGCCCACCTCCACTTCAGCGTGCTAATTCTATTCTATGACATACTCATTCTTATTCTTGTTGATCCACACATCCATCTCAACATGCGCATCTCCGCTGCATGCACTCTCTTTTCATCCGTACCCTTGGTGGTTCACAGATACATACAATACCACAGGTCTTATGATCGACTTGTACATTTACCACATAAGTTTAAGTGGCATTCGTGGATCGTACGCTGCCCCTGAGACCAGTCGGACTAGTAACAACTTAATAATAAATATATCAGCCTATGAAAAAGACAAACAAATTAAGTATTTTGATTTACCACACGAGGCTGTCAGCATGTGGGATGTGGACTCAGCAGTAATTGTCCCGATAGTCATTACGGCGAATGGCCTAACAATAAAAGAGCCTCGATCAATAGCTCATGAGGCTCTCGTTGAGCGGCTAGATCAAGAACTTGATACAAAAATCAGTACTCTCAGTGAAGAGGTTCCTTTCTCTGGAGCCCTGACTATCGGCAGCTTGGAGCCTGTTCCCGATGCCGCCGGGCTACTATTTTTTATATTTTTAAATGTTTTTTGTTTTTTATTAAAATATTTAAAAAAAAAATCATAAGTTATGTAAATGAATAAACGAAAAAAAGCATTAATAAATTAGTAGATTTGGGTCCCTGGACGATTCTATTTACCTCTCATATTTTTTAAATAAACGTACATAATATTATGTAGATACCTTCAGATTCCAATTTAAACTGTACCTCAATAAAAATCAATCATTTCCGAGCTTCCATCAAATCAATCTGTACTAACTAGCTCCTTTAAACATAATAAGGGACCTCTAATTTGCCGGGGTCCTCCGCCATATTTAATTCCAATAAATATTTTATCGGGGCACTCGGGTACAGGTAAAAGCACGGAACCCTAGCTTACTATTAAGTAGGTGAGTACAGAAGGTTCAGTTATCTTAAAAAAAGTTATTTTTGTGAATATACATCATGATTGCTTAGTTGCGTTATTTATACAATGTGTCCGGTTATGGACTAGCGTAATTCTAGGTACTAGTAAAATACTTAACCTAAGCTAACTACTTGTACTACACTAACATCATGACTACTCGCAACAACAGCACTAAGGGCGACCCTTAGTGGGACTCTGACCTCGGCTTAGGGCGTTGCTGGCGGGGACTTAGGGGGGGGGGGGGGGGGGGCAGACAGCTTGATGAGGGCTGAATTATCGGTGTGACTGTTCATCATTCTGAACAGCTTCTATTAAGGGACAAACACTAAATTTGTAAAAAAAACAGAGTACTGAGTCCTTGTCAGTACTGTGTCTGTTACGACCGTTAATTGTAGATCTAAACTTCCTTTTCCCAAGTATGTCTGGATCGGCTTACAGCCTGAACAGAGCTGCTGCGCGTCAATATTTTACAGAGAGCTACTCGTACAATTACTGTCATCAGAACGCAACTCAGTTACAGTTACAATACCTAGATCTTAAAGGACTTGTCACACTGGATGCGTTCTGCGTCCTCCAGTCCGGTCAAATCGAACGCAGCCCGCATCCTATGTGAACTTCATGGTCAGGGCAACTGGTCAGCAATCCGGGCACGGCATCCGGTCAGCGATCCGGGTGTAATGACGGGTGTTCGGTGTAACAATGAAACACAAGTATACGTATGGACTGTCTATAATATACTACGAAACTTACAAGCTAAGTGACAATATATAGGGAGGAGGCGCGTCACACACTACACGGGCATGGTCACGGGCAGGGCAAACAGCGGCCATTTTATATTTGATTGCGTGTTGCCCGCCGCCCGCTGCCCGCCTGCCCGCAACTGGGCAGCCCGTCCGCTGCCTTCCCACCCCGACCGCCTGACCGGTGCGTTCCATACGTTCTTTGCTTGTGCTCGTATAGTCAGATCGTAATTACATAAAATATATATAAAACGCAAATGATGTTCACATAGGATGCGGGCTGCGTTCGATTTGACCGGACCGTAGGACGCAGAACGCATCCTGTGTGACAAGTCCTCAAGATTAGACTAGTTGTCAGACTTTCGGGGCTCTGACTACCTGTCACGACTACCATAAATATTCGTATGATAACCGAGATTGACGGTTTGACGTACTCTCTCGGCGTAATGAACAGTATCCTGTCCTCGCACTGACCGTGGCAAGTGCAGCTTCCTCGCACATCGTACGATCTGCGTAGTTCTGTAAGACACCGAAATTCAGTACGGTACCGAAACGTGGCCTCTGGGATTCTGTACTGCGTGACGGTGCAGCGGTGGCGACTAGCGGGGTGCGCCTATAAAAGGGCCGGCACGCTGCACTTCGTCCTCTCTCGTGCCTCAGCAGCCGCCTAGTTAAGTACTACCTGAAGACCCTGGACTCCTCGTATCGTATTGTCTAAGAACCACGCCCTGTAAACTAGTCTAACTTTGTTATAATTATTAAAATATATATTGTATGGTTAAAAGTGTTTTCCTTAATACTCTTATGTAAGTGCTAAACTGCTTCTGCTTCTTGCTAGATTCTGATTTTATGTGCACATGCTCGTTAAAGGTTGACTCCTCAAGCCACCCTTAACCTGCTAAGCGTGACAACTGAGTGGACCTTCTCCGTGTATCCTCTTTAGTGGCTGAACCCCAGGCACTCAGAGTCAATAATTACATTTGCGATAGAGTTTTTTGGAGGAAAAATCGTTTGAAAGATACTAAGGCACTGTAACTGTTTGTTCAAGTAAGTTATTAACGGAAAATTTGCTTGTACCTAATGATTTGTTGAGTGTGACTATTTATTTTTGATTGAAAGCGGTATTTAGTCTTTATTTTGAGCTATGTTCAGCTCCAGCGGCGCAGATAGGTGTGGGTGAAGCCTCTTCGCCAACGGCCTCGCATTCAAGCGGGCCTCCCTGTCGCGAGTGCTGACCTGATCCCAAACGCCATGAACTACACTAAATAGTACGATTAGTTCACTATTACGAATGTCGATTAGGTTTGCTGTTGTATATGTCACCGTAGGTATGATTGTGAACACCGTTAGTTCATAATCTATCCAGCGAGATTGTAAACTGTCGATAAATTGTGAACTGTACGTACCTACCATACTGCTTAAGTACAATATAACGTATTAATTACACCCATAATTCAGCAGTCATCAAGCTGTCTCCTCCCCCCCAAGCCCCCGACAGCAACACCCTAAGCCGAGGTCCGAGTCCCTCTAGGGGTCGCCCTTAGTGCTGTTGTTTCAGGTAGTCATGATGTTAGTGTAGTATAAGTAGTTAGCTTAGGTTAAGTATTTTACTTCCCCCCCATTGGCTGAAGACCCTTCAGGTCTCGACAATAACGGCCCGGGAACGTAGAAGGGGTCTGCATGGACAATCTACAGTAGCCCAACAAAAAATTAAAAAAAAAAGTTTTATTTTCGATAGTTTATAATCTATCCATGTCAAACCGTCATACGGATGTACCTAATTGAACAACCAATGGCAGTCGCTCATTTTCGCGCCACTCACACTTATTGCATCAGCGGAAAGATATTTTTTACTGCAGGTCGGTACTAAATCATTCGTGGTCTTGAAGTCACCACTCAGTTCGGAAGTGATCGTTTTTACGAAGTTTGTCGTTGCGATTTCTTAGTTAGGTATGTCGTACTGTAGTATAAGTTTAGGAGATTCGTACAACCATTTTGTCGGCGATGACCGCGATCATTGCCGATTGAAAATTGAGTTGTTTTTTTTTTATTACTTGACTTGGTCGCATTTGACCCTCGTCGCACCTAGGGTTACCAGGCCTAAAAATGCAAAATCCTGTCTGACATGTCTAAGAATCCTGATTTTGGAAAAAAAGTCCGGTCACGCACCTGTATTAAATAAAAATCATACCTAGTATTTAAGTACGTTTTTATTTACTTATATTATTTAGACCCATATTTTTGGTTGCTAGCAACCGCATGCAAAAAGTTGTTTTTTCCAGCTATTTCGCAGTAAAATTGTTCACACTTCACGTGTTTATAGTTATATTGCGTAAGCAATATGGCCCTCACTGACTCCACTGCAAGTCTGTTTCTTTCTTTGGACTTCCGGGCTCAGTGCGTGCGGCACCCGTCGCTTGAGCGGGCGAGAGGACATGCAAGTATGACAAAAATCCGGTCTGACGTAAAATCCGGGCGGAGTCCGGTCTAACAGCTATCTATATTAAAAACTATTGTACCTCCTAAAATAAAAAAAAGATACTGTAACGATTACAGTAAAATATTTGGATATTGTAAAGTCATGAATGTATTCGATAAACTAAAACTACTGATAATATGCGAGGAATTTTACAATATAGGTGCTTTAACCGAAAATTCGAGACCGTGTAACTTACGTAACCTAACATACTTACCAATATATAGGTTACCAAAATACACAAACGGATATGGACAAAGAACGAGGCAATATATATGTTACCGTCCATACTTAATAATTTCCCAAAAGACCTAGTGCAGAATTTAAAACAAAGTAAGAATATAAAACAAACAAAAAATATATTAAAAAAAAAATTTTTTTCTTCTTAAGTTTATATAAATGAACAATTGATATGTATACTCTAACATAAATGTAAGATCAATTAACATAAATATAAGATAGTGCGATAAACGGCTCAAGCCGCCTACAAATAAACCCACTGAACGGGATTTTAGTAGGCTGGTTATAGATTAAGTTAAATATGTAAAATCTTTTGTATTGGAAAATAAATTAAAAAAAAAAAAACACGTAAAAATCCGGTCTAGGCCGGCTTTATCCGGTCAGATGGTAACCCTAGTCGCATCTGATGGTATGCGCAGACAGGGTCTAAGATGAAGCACACGAATCCAAGTAACAGTGATATAGAGAGATTCCCCTATACCCATCTGGCTCTCACATACACACGACGGAACACAGTAAACTGCTTGGCGCCGGACTTTAATGTGAGGGTGGTAGCTAAGCCAGGCGGACCGTAAAGATCCTACCACCAAACAAAATTGGTATCGTGTGCGTATTCTCCTACTTACATTCCAAAGTTTTAAAGCGTTTATTACATAACCCGATTTTTAGGGCTCGGTTAGAAGAGTTCTGACCGAAATCCGAACAGACCGGTGCCCTAACTGTTATTTACTACACTTTATAGTAAGAGTAGGTACTCTAGAAATCGGGTAATGTAATGTAAACCCTTTATTACCATTTAACTGTCGTGTTGGTCATTTCATTGGATCATTCGGCTGTTTGCGGAGCCCTAACTGTCTCAGGTAAATTCCAGTGTCGTAAATTCCAGTTTTCAGTTATATTATGTATTGAGCTTCCTAATTTGCGCACCTAGATCCTGCGCTCCTAGCAGCCACCCCTATGACCAGCCTTTAGATACGATACAACACTGGTACAGTACGCGTAAAATAAATTTGCCTCTGAAGTGAGGAACAGTTCGCTCAAAGCCTGTTTTCAGAGCGGCAAAGTTATTTTACGAGTACCAAATAACTTTGCTTCTCTGAAGTGCGGGGAACAAGGGGCCTACTCCCTAAGTCCGTCAACGAAGTGTCGCTCGTCCGAAAGTAGCCCGAAACGTAGGAGTGAACAAAACAAGTGTCAAGTTCAACTTTTCGGACGGGCAATAACACATCGGTAGTAGGGACAGCTGTCAAATCGTGTTATCATTCATTCTTAGTTCGGGGTTCGGGCCCCGAAATAATCGTATGTCCGTAGGTGATAGGGAGTAGGAAACGCTCGTAACTAAAGCCGAAACCACGGACTTCGTGCTTAGGGAGTAGAACGTTCAAAGTCTGGTTTCAGAGAGGCTTATTTTACGTGTGCTGTAAATTCGATTCCTGATTGATAGATACTCAATCTATCTCCGTCCTTCCCATAAACAAACTAGTCTACATATTGATCTCGTGATAGCTAACCCTAGATCGTAATTAACCGTCGGCCGCTGCGGCGGAACTCGTTAGTACAATCAAGTGCCCTAAACTTCGCAGTGGATATAGGGTTGGCTGTTGCTAGGTCTCGGCAATTAGATTGATGATAGATTGGGTAAAGGAGGGTTGTGTGGCTGTAGGTATACAAGGTTAGTCAGAAAGGGGGTACTAATCTGAAAGGGTGTTAAAGAACACATGATAATGAATAACTTTTGTTCTACAACTTTTCCCAAAACTCAATAGTTTAAGAGAAACAGCTGTCCAAAAATCTCAAAAAAAATCTCTAAAATCTATCTATCAAATCAAATCAAACGTTTTTATTTCACATAAACCATTACAGGCGCTGAAAAGTCGAATTTAGGTGCACGGTTCCATTTAGTCGTTTCCTATGGAGAAGAGCCGGCAAGAAACTCCATGGTTACTCTTTTAAAATCCATATCTTTAACAATTTGAGTGGGTACAGTTATGACTTAGAATAGTTATGAGAGAGCAAAGTAGACTTAAGAGCAGAAACCACACAAAAAAACAAACTGAAAAATATGGTCACAAATTAACTAGGTATCCAGGCATCTAGCAAGTCTTCAAAGCTCTCACATTTACAAATGGTAATAGGACGCTAGACTATATAAAACAACTGACATGGTTAATTGTCATCAAAACACATTACAAGGAAAATCACTGTACAGGGTGTTAACGAAATCGTGTAATTCCTTCAAACCGCGTGATCTACTGGTGACACAGATTAACCCTAAATGGGAATTTTCGAAAATCAATGAAAAAAAATTTTTTTTTTAATTTTTCGTTTTCAATTTCTGAGTCTTTTTAGAGCCTTGAGTTATCTGACTGCAAAGAGCGATATCGCGTTAGTCGTGCCTGCCAGCCGTGTCGCCGTGCTTTCATTAATTTATGCGTGGCATCGAAATGTTCACACAAATAAAAAATTTTTTTTGCAAAAAAAAAAATTCTTATTTTTTTACTGAATCCTTATTAGGTGGTTTAGATACGATCGGTACCAAAGCCGCATGAAAAAAAAGAGAATTTATTTTTTTTATTTTTAATCAAGCTAAATCCCGTGCGGGGCCTGTCTACATCAGTAGTAGATCATGTGGTTTTAAGGAATTACACGAATTCGTTAACACCCTGTATAATAAGATAAAGATATCTTGAGAGTAACGTTAGTAAAAAAAAAGAAAGCTAATCGTAATGAAGTTAGTTAATAGACACATACATACGACGTTAATGAGATACCAGGGAAGCCACATCCCATATCCCCAGTTATGATCAGCTGTGTTTACATTTTAGGTCATATTTGGGGCCATGAATTGGAAGCTCCATTTTCTGAATTTGTAACTAAAGCAGGGATGAAGAAAGAATTTTTGAAAAAACTAAAATAAAAATCATTTCATATGAAAAAAAATATCGAATTTTGAAATTTTAACACTTGCTTTCAAACAGTCATCAGCGATACTATAAGTGGGATTCGGATTAGTACCCCCTTACCGACTAACCTTGTATAGGAACATATAGCATTTATAGCAAATATTGTATAGCACAACGATATCGCTCAGCATACATTTTATATGGAAACGTTCACACAACGCTATGCTATAAATTATTGGCTTGCTGTATGCGATAAACTTGAGCGATTCTCAGAGCTATATCGTGCGCTTCTCTGGTCCCCGCCCCATCTCACTTCCACCCCATCCGTTGCCCGATGAATCGCCGTCAAATGACTTGCTATACATAGTGGACCGGCTTGCGATATAGCGTATAGTGTGAACGTAGCTTGTGACGCAATATGCTTTATTATGTATACAGCGAAATAGTATAGCGTAGTCTGAACTGTGCTTAAAACTTAGCAAACTTAGCTTAGTATAGCGTAGTCAGAACTGTGCTTAAAACTTAGATAACAAAATGCTGGATATTAATCAATTGTTTATTATAATATTAAGTTAATTCGCGACAAACAACGGGATATGATCGTTTTGTTCGTTTCCTTCTGTGACTGAGTTTTGTATTTTTGTCTAAAGGAATTAATTAATATTTTCACAATGGATGGAATCATTTGTTACCGGTGCGTACGGGTGCGGAGACTTTGGACCTGGCACATTTTTACACGTTTAGACTTTAGTGGAAAATATATGGAGAAGGAGATCGTGAGAAAGTGACAATGGCGTCATCCGGGAAAGGCATAGGAACACCCAACAGTAGAGTTACAGGTTTAAGAAAAACTTTAAAAAAGTAAAAACCGACTTCAAAAAAAAACTAAACGGAGTAAAATAATTATCATTTAATAAAACTACCACTTTCAGAAGTCGGTGCATTCAATTTGTTTCAGCGTAGAACACCGACTTCTGAAACTGGTAGTTTTATTAAATGATAATTATTTTACTCCGTTTATTTTTTTTTGAAGTAGGTTTTTACTTTTTTGAAGCTTTTTATTTTATACTTTTTAGTGCCACAAATTACAATTACAATAGTGTACAAATTCTCGGACCAGCACTACAACTAGAACGTCGTCTACATACGATTTGTGTATTTTTTTTTGTTTTTGTTGATTTTTTCAAAAAGTGCTGACTCAATTTCAATAAAATTTATATGGGATCACCTCTGAAGTATGGCCTACCAAACAAAAAAAGAATCATCAAAATCCATTCATAATTGGCGGAGATATAGCGTAACAAACACACAAAAAAAAAAAAAAACAACATTCAGACGAATTGAGAACCTCCTCCTTTTTGAAGTCGGTTGAAAATAGATACACGGGTATAAATAAGTACACATCTTGAGCCCTCTGTCGCGGGTGTCATACGAATATCTATACCTAACAGTCGTTACGGGTAGTCAGAAGCCTGAAAGTCTGTACATTCTAGAAGTAGCGGTGTTTGTAAAGTCGAATCCGAATCGGTTTAAACATCTAGCCGATGTTGTTCCACGTAATAGACGGGATAATAGTAGATAGTGTCTTCACACAGCTAATACAACACTCATGCGCAAAAGTGTTTTCTGCATGGCTCCCATTGTATACAGGGTGTTAACGAATTCGTGTAATTCCTTCAAACCACATGATCTATTAATGGTGTAGATTAATCCCGCCCGTGATTTAGATTGATTGAAAATAAAAATAAACTTTTTTTCCCAAATATTTTTTTTTATGTGATAGAAAATTTCAATGCCATGCATAAATGAATGAAGGCACGGCGACACAGCTGACGGGTACGACTAGCGCGATATCACACCACGCAGTCAGTTACCTTGGGACGCTAAAATTACTCAGATACAGAATACCATGGTTCCTTTTTTGTAGACTTTTTTTGTTCATTCTGAAAAAAATCCTACGCAGGGTCAATCAGTGTCACCAGTAGATCACGCGTTTTGAAGGAATTATACGAATTCGTTTACACCCTGTATAATAAATTACCTAAGTGTTGGAAAGAATTGCCTCTACCTTTATTTAAAAAAAGACTTCGTAACTTTTTAGCAGACAAAGCGTACTATAGCATAAGCGAGTTCTTTTCTGAAAAAGAACTTATTTTTGATGTTATGTAATGTAAAGTTTCTGTTTTTTGTTGTTTGTAATATGTTAGACAGTTTTAGTTAGAATCTTATAATGTAATTTTGCATGCCTATTGGTAAAATATGGCCGAACCTATTTTTTTCTTTATATGACCATGTACTGTACCCATATTTGCAAAATAAAATATCTTTTTATCTGGCAACCAGTTTAACCTCAGCATTGCCCAGTAACTGGGTTGCGAAGGTCTGATGGCAGTCGCTCCGTGTAAAATACTGGTATTCAGCCGCATCTGGTTAGACTGGAAGCTATCCATTACAAGCTACTTTTCATGATATCAATGGCGATATCATGAAAAAGCAAATCACGATTTGTTCACGCTCACACGATTTATTGTCGCACATGCAGCGAGTATTCTTTTCTCTTTTTTTTTGTTGCCCCGCTCTATGATTTCTCTTGTATCGTGGGTGCGTTTACAGACACAAATCTCACATACACAAACGCCCAGACCCGAAACAACCATCTGTAGCCCATACAAATTTTTGTTCCGTGTGGGAATCGAACCCACGACCCGTAGCGCAGAAGCCAAATGCTCAGCCACTGCACCAAACGTGTCGTCAAAGTAATATTACTTCGAAAAAAGTATTATTTTGAAGTAATATTTTTGTACCTTTTCCTCAAGTCCAAAGTCACCGTGTTCGCGCACAGTGGGGCAGGCAAAGACAAATTACTTTATTCCCCCCACCTATTTATTTGTCGTGCTTCCCTTAGCTTTCATTATTTTTTTGTTTATAACTGTCCACCCTATTTCCGAATCCACTTCACTTAAATTCTCGTCAAGTTTGTTATTGTATTAATTGTTTTTTCTATTTGTGGGATAATAGGAATATTGGTGTAGTTTTGTATTTTTTTCTGTGCCTCGTTAAGGCTTACGTGGCATCGTGCATTATGAACGTCATGGACGCAGATCTGGATGGCAGCGTCCACACTAGGGCCGTGTTTAAGCATATAGGCTACATAGGCTACATATTGCAGTGAAACTTCTTATAGATATTATTACACAATTAACAAATAAAAACACTACAATTAAAAAAAACGAGCCACCGAAAAAAGATAATTAAGCCGTGGATCACGCCAGGATTGTTACGCTGTATTAGACACAGGGACAAACTGCACCTTAGAGCTGGAAAAAATCCTGACAATCTAGAATTAAAACTAATTTATACTAGATACAGAAATTTCTGCAAAACCATAATTAATAAAGTTAAATGTACATTTGAAAACTCAGAATTTAAAAAAGCTAAAAATAATTCTAAACAAACATGGAAATTAATAAAAACACTAGCATCAATTCAATTCAATTCAATGTTCTTTATTTGCGTAATATGGGTAGGTACACATGGTGTTACAATAAACAAATTATAATGATCGCCACATTCAGGCTTACGCCATGCAAAATTTTTAAAAAATACATACATTTAAACAGATTAACAAATAGATGTCAAATGAACCGACAGAAAAAAAAAAACAAAATAGTATCAACACAACAATTATCAGTCACTCCAATACCTACTTAAATCCTATCTTCAAGAAACTCTGCCACCGAGTAATATGCTTTTTCTAAAAGCAATTTCTTTAGTTTATTTTTAAATACATTATAGTTACAAATTTCAAGCAAAGAATTGGGCAAATGATTATACAATCTAGGAATCATGCAAAATACACTATTGTTAAAAAGACCTGTTCGGTTTGTCATAAAACTTATTTTTAACATATGCCTCTTGGACTTTAGATTGGCAAATAAATTCATGTTATTTCTAATAAACAATATTACTTCTAATATATAAATACATGGTAATGTCAACAATTTAAACTTTAGAAATATGGGTCTACAACTCTCAGTTTGTTTCATTCTAAGTATAGCCCTAACACATCTTTTCTGCGCTCTAAAAACGATTTCCTTTTCTGTAGAGTTGCCCCAGAACATAATACCATACATTAATAGAGGAGTAACGTGACCATGGTATGCTGTTAGAACTGCCGATGTATTGACAGCTCTAGACAACATATAGATCGCATATGAATATTGATTGAGTTTCGAACACAATATTTCGACATGTGACTTCCAGTTTAAATTACAATCAATGTTTAGTCCCAGGAATCTTGTTGTATCTACTTGTCCGATTTTTGTTTGCATATAACGAATGTTTATATCTGCTAATTTGTGTACTCTGTTCCGAAACGCCATTAATTTAGTTTTTTCCAAATTTATTTTTAAATTATTTAAAGTCAGCCATTTAATAATTATATCTAAGGTATTATTTATATCAAATTCTAATTGTGTTTTTTCTTGTCCAGTAAAAATAATTGTGCTATCATCAGCAAATAAAATAGTATCATTATTTGTCACTCTAGGAAGATCATTAATATATATAATAAATAATAATGGACCCAATACACTGCCCTGTGGCACACCAAAATTGTTTCTTCTGTATTCTGATTCATAATTAGTTATTTTTTTAGTGATAGGGCATAATCTTGCTATGTGAGTTGATTGCCTTCTGTTTCCAAGATAGCTTTTTATAAGATTATGTACATTCCCCCTAACTCCATAGGCATATAACTTATCCAACATTATATTGTGATCCACATAGTCGAAGGCTTTAGTTAGGTCCATATAAAGCGCACAGGCATGACTTTTATTATCCATGTTTACCATAATATTCTTTAAAAAAGTGAAAACTGCCATATTTATAGTTTTATTTTTTCTGAAACCTAATTGCTTCTCAGAAAGTAAATTGTTTGTTTCAAAATAATTATATAAGCTTTCATGAATTACCTTTTCAAAAACTTTAGATAAAATAGGCACTAATGCTATCGGTCTATAGCAACTCATATCATTTTTGTTGTTTTTCTTAAAAATAGGCTTAATTATGGTCAATTTTAATTTTTCAGGGAAGACGCCATTGTAGATGCTCAAATTGATAATATGACTAAGTACATGTGACAATTTAATTGAAACATGCTTTAATGCCTTTGTAGAAATATCATCATAACCTGTACTATTTGTAGATTTTAAATTTAAAATTATTTTGTATATATCTTCCGGTGTTGTGGGTAGCATAAATAAAGATTTTGGTTCACTTGAAATGGTAATGGGTGTTCTATGTGGCACTAATTTGGTAATTTGGTTAACAAAATATTCATTAAAATTCTCTGCTATTTTTACGGGATCCTTTATTGTTGCTCCATTGACAATAATTTGTTGTATTTCCTGTTTTGGCATATTAGTTTTTTTATTATTTATTATCGTCCAAGTAGCTTTACATTTGTTACGAGCATTAGTTATATAATGATCGTTCTTAGCCTTTTGTGTGAATTTAATAACGCGATTTAATCTCGACGAAAGGTTTACAAAGCTTCTTTTATTATTTTCTGTGCGGTTTTTCCGATACTGCCACAAAAGTTGGCGTTTACGCTTGCAACATTGTTTAATACCTCTAGTGATCCATTTTGGCTTAGTTTTCGCATATATTTTAGTGTATTTTATGGGAAAGCATAAGTTATAAAATAAGCAAACTAAATCATGAAAAATGTCAAAGGAAGTATTTGGGTCATCACTTGTAAGTACTTCATCGAAAGATAGACTGTTGATGCATTCTTTAAATTTATCCATATTTTCTTTACTGGAATCCCGGCTTTTTATATACCAATATTTATAATAAAATAAATAAAAAATAAAAAAGCCTTTTATTTCTTGCACAAAAAAGTTTTCACAATAAGATTACATTATAACTTTTATTTAACGTACTTTGCATTATGTGTAAAATAATTATGGTAATTTCATATAATTAATTTCAGTATCAAAAAAATAAATTGGTTATTAATAATAGTATTATAATCATTTTTAAAAAAGTATACATGCAAGAACCCCTCAATCGGTGAGGGTGAAGGCCTCCTCCAGAGAAGACCAACGATTTCGGTCTTTGGCTTCTGTCAGCCAGCTTTTGCCTGCGACTCGTGTGATGTCGTCTACCCATCTAGTTAAAGGTCTACCTGGCTTCCTAGTACCTGTCGGGCCTGCCCATGACGTTAGGCGAATTGTCCAACGATCGTCGCTCATTCTCGCTACGTGCCCTGCCCATCTCCATTTTAACTTGAGAGCATAGGTGAGAGCGTCTGTTGCTCTTGTCTTTTGTCTTATGATGGCATGACGTATTTTGTGGATTTTTTTGATTTTTGTCATGCTCCTCTCCATGCTTCGCTGGCAAGACGTAATTTTATTTTTAACTTTGCGTGTAAATTTCCATGTTTGACAGGCGTAGGTTAGTGAGGGTAGAAGACACGAGTTCATGACTTTACTTTTGATTTTCATCGGCATCTGGCTTTTGAGAATTTCCTTTAAGCTCCAAAACTTTTTCCATGTTCCTATTACTCTTCTTTCTACTTCTGCGTCATTGTTTTTCTTATGGAAGGAGATTTGTTTCCCTAAGTATATGTAGTTATCAACATATTCCAATGGTGTGTTATCAAGACATATAGGATTTTTAGCGGCATTTGTCATGAGTTTTGTTTTGCTCAGGTTTATTTCTAGTCCTGCCTCTCTGCTTGCTTGTTGTAGCGCGTGTAACATTGACTCTAACACTGTGTTGTTTTCTGATAGGAGGACAATGTCGTCTGCGAACCTCAGGTGACTGATATATTTCCCTTTTATACATATCCCGACTCTATCCCAATTGAGTTTACTGATAATCGATTCAAGTACAGCTATAAAGATCCGCGGTGATAAGGGATCGCCTTGCCGCACTCCTCTTTTGATGGGTATAGGTGGCCCTGTGGTCTCTAGTTTCACTCTACTAGTGTTGTTTTTGTAAAGGTATTTTAAAACCTTCACGTATTTCTTCTCCACCTTCTGCGAATGTAGAGCTTTCCATATCGAGGGATGTAGTATTGTGTCGAATGCTTTCTGGTAGTCGATGAAAACTATGTAGAGTGGACGCTGAAATTCTTGGTATTTCTCTATAAGCAATTCCAAGGAGTGGATATGGTCTATAGTGGAATAGCTCCTTCGAAAACCTGCTTGTTCGATCGGTTGACTTTTCTCTAGTGTGCTGCTGATCCTCTTCTCTATGGTTGATGAGAATAATTTATAAAGTGACGGCAGAAGACTAATTGGCCGATAGTTGCTTATGTTCTTTGGATCGCCTTTCTTAAACAACAATATTATATTAGACTCGGACCATTGTTTAGGCGTTGTAGAGGAATCTAATATCAAATTGAATAGATGTGTTAGAGGATTTATGAGGAAAGCGCATGCTATTTTTATGACCTCGTTTGTTATTCTGTCCGGTCCTGGGCTCTTCTCCGGTTTAAGTCTTTTAATTTCTCCTAAAATTTCTAGTTCATCCACTGGTTCTATTTCTCTATCATCGCCGTCGTTTTCGAACTCAATTTGGTTTGTTTCTTGATAAATTGGGGCACTGTACAGATTTTCATAGAAGTTTGTTGCTATCCGTAGTACATCTTTTCTGTCATGCGTTGTTTTTTTTTGAGTACCCTGAAGTCCTTCTATCCATGTTTTTTGAGCTCGTAGTTCCTTATAGGCTTTTCTAAGACTGCCTGTAGAATTTAAATGTTTTTCGATGGTACTTCTTCGATGGTTTGAGTAGTCTTTTCGTACATATTTGCTTACTAGTTTATACAGTGCTTTTAATTCGTTTTTCATAGCTCGTGTTTTTGGTTTGATTTTTTGTAGATCACTTCTACGTTGTAGTAGCTTTGTAGTGTGTGCGGATATCCCACCACCTTTTGGTTTATGTCGATTTGGTATGAGAGCTTTCTTCAAACTAGTTTCTAAGATGTTTAATATTTTGTCGTAGCATACTTGTACTGATTTGACTTCTTGGCAGTTCATAAGATCTTCTTTGAAATCGTAAAGTGATTCTTTAAATCTCGATATTTCCTCATCGCTTTCCAGTGAGCTTCTTAAGTTGTTGGCATAATTCATTCGGCTTACCTTTAAGTTTTGTATTTTAAATGTTGCTCTTACAAATCTGTGGTCTGTAGGGAAATTCAAATTAATGACTTGTACATTTTGCACGCTGTTCTGTAAATTTGTCAATATATAGTCTAGTTCATTTTTGGTGTTGCTATCCGGAGATCGCCAGGTCCATCTTTGTTTATTTTTCTTTTTAAAGAAAGTATTTATTATAGAGAGTTTGTTTTCGTATGCAAATTCTATTAGTCTTTGTCCTCTACTATTTCTTGCGCCATATCCGTGACTTTTCATGATTAAATTTTCTTCCGGTTTTGGTTGGCCAATTTTGGCGTTAAAGTCTCCCATGACTATAAGGTTTTTGCCTGATAATTTCAAAGCTTTGTCGATGGTGTCGTAGAAAAACTCTATTTCAGCATCATTTGCAGCGTCTGTGGGAGCATACACTTGTATTATACTTATTCTGAAGCTGTTGATATTTAGTGTCAGTAAAACCACTCGTTCCGACAGACCAGTAAAGCTCTCTATGTAAGTTTTGAGGTGTTTCTTCACAAGAAAACCCACCCCGTAAAGGCCTGGTGTCTCTCCAATATAGTGAAAGATAACGTTTTCATGCTCTTGAATTGAACTTCCTAGTCGTCTAGTTTCAGAGAGACCAATTATATCGTATCTAGTGTTTTTGAGAGCTTCTATTAATTCTATCAGATGGGCATGTGTTGATAAGGTTCTTACGTTGTATGTCGCAATATAGAGTAGGTTATTTTTCGCAGGATTTAACTTATTTGAGGTATTTGTCTCTGAAGGGTTTTGGTCTATATCTCCCACGGGGACCGGCCGGATTGGGAGAGTTGGAGGGGGTGAAGTTCGTTGCTATATAATATCTGTGTCTGGTTGAGATACGAAGGAGTCATTTCCTTGAGAGGTTTTATCATTGCTGGGTGCGAAAAAGCTAGTTATATCTGCTTTGGTTTTTTTTGGTCTGTTGAGTATTCTTCTTGTTTATTATGTTATTTTGTTTAACTGGAGACGGTGAAAAAAATCTCTTCTTGGACTGTCTTTGATTGGGATTTTGACGGTTTAAAATTACAATCTTATCGTATCTTAGTATTGCCTCTTTCCCTTCTCGTCTGAGTTCTTCCACTTGACTCTGTAGGGCTTTTCGTATTTCGAGTATTTTTCTTGGAAAATCCTCTTTAATGTAGTACGAAGAGTCGGCCAAGAATTTTTTATTTTTCAGAATCTCTATCTTTTTCCCCATTGTTGACAAAGTGACTACAGCTGGCCTCGGTTTGTCACCTTTATTTCCGATGCGTCTAACATTCTCAAAATCGTTCTTTTCACAAGGTATCTTCATGTTTGTTGTAATTATTGTGAGAATTTTTGTGAGAAGCTGAAAGTAGTCTTTTTCATCATCGGCAACCCCGAAAAATACCAAATTTCTCTTCTTGTTTTCCCTCTCTAAGTAATCTATTTGTTTATCTTGTTTTTCTATTTTTTCTGTTAGTTGTTTGTATTTTATATCCATTTCATTAAATTTTTCATTAATGTTACTGTTTATATCTCTTGTTATATTTATTTGTATTTCCTTCATCTCTTCCTTTTGTAGTTTTTGTTCTTTTTGAATTGATTCTAGCATACTTGTAATTTTATCCATTATTGTTTCTATTCGTCGCTAGATGGCGCATTAAAGTAGTAAAGTAGTTGCGAGTCAGTATCGATCTTTGGTGAGTTCAGTTCAATCTGGTTTGGCTACTCAACAAAAGATGGCGTTGTACTCAGTAAGCAGCAGTGATTCGGCAATTTTAATGAATGTATTGTTGATTTGAGGTTATAGATTTTATTGCTTTCTTTGAATTCACTTGCTTTCCACTTAACGATACCTGTGCTGTTTCTTATCTGCCTGTATTTTGGAATCACTTTTCTTCCGGTGAGATACAACTCGTACCTTTGTCTAAAAACATCGCTTTTTGTATTCACTGTTTTGGAGATACTTTCGTTACTACAGTTTAGTTTTCTTCTATATTATTGTCCGATTTCACTTGTAATGTTGTATTTAATTATCTGCATAAACTTTTCACTTCGATTTCACACTGTTTATATTTTTATTTATTTGTAAATACGGAGCTAACAAAAACGTTTGTTAACAGCGCGACGGTGGCGCCCCTCCTCCTGTACCTACCAATATTTATACAAACAACTAACTTTTACCGGACATGTAAGAACTTGTGCACTATGGTCAGACAACGCTAGTTCCAAGACTTTTGCCTTACAGCCACGAATGTTAAATATAAAATTGTCAATACATGTGCCACTTGCCAACCTCGTGGGCTCTTTAATACCTATTCTTATTTATTTATCAATAAATAAACAAAAAGATAATAATGAAAGCCTCCTAGAAATCGATCAAAATCCTCAAAAATCTGTTAATTTAGTCAATGAGTTTTTTGCAACTGTAGGACAGAAACTAGCTCAAAATATTAAAAGTACAGACAGAAACGAGGTGTCGGGACAAAATTTGCTACAGCATACAACAAATTCTTTTGCTTTACTGGATACTGATGATGACGAAGTACTCTCAATAATATTGAATTTGAAAGATGACTGCGCCATAGGTTTCGACGGTATTTCCAATAAATTAATAAAGGCGGCGAATCATGTCCTGACTCCTGTTATTACATATATATGTAACCTGAGTTTTCAGTCGGGAGTATTTCCCAGGCACTTCAAAACAGCTCTCATCCATCCTATCTTTAAGTCGGGTAATAGAGACAGTGTCAATAACTATCGACCAATATCGGTCCTTCCAGCAATGTCCAAGATACTCGAAAAATTGATAAACAAAAGACTAACAAATTATTTAAGATCATTTAAACTACTATCTGATAATCAATACGGATTCATTGCCGGTAAATCTACTGAAGACGCTTTAAGAACTTTGACTGAAACTATAGTTAAAACACTTGATAATAAATTGAAATGTGTTGGAGTGTTCTTGGACCTTGCAAAGGCATTTGACACTGTCTCTATTCCTAAACTACTTGAGAAGTTGGAAAACATAGGAATCCGAGGGAAAGTATTGGATATTTTCACTAGCTACTTAAATGAAAGAACGCAGCGTGTTAAAATTGGTACATATGTTAGTGAAGATGTCCAAATAACATATGGAGTCCCACAAGGAAGTATACTTGGTCCTACACTGTTCTTAGTATATATTAACCAACTTTGTAACTTCAGTCTTCACAACGCAAAAATCGTAACTTTCGCAGACGACACTGCGGTTGTCTTTCATGGCAAAGATTGGGACGAAGTGGCTAACATCACAGAAAGTGGTCTCAAAAAAATTCTACACTGGCTCAACATAAATACCCTAACTATTAACCTCAGTAAAACCAAGTATATAACCTTCTCTATCACAAAACCAGGACTACCAACTATAGAAAAAATAAAAGCTCACACTTGTGAAAGTACTGATAACAGTTTGTGCCACTGTACTAATCTAGATAGAGTTGCTAGGATTAAGTATCTGGGTGTTTGGGTGGATGAAAACCTAAATTGGCATAACCATATTGAACTCTTGACTAATAGGACTAGGAAAATAATGCCCATTTTCAAAAAAGTACGCCACATTGAGGATCCCAACGTATTGAGAGTCATATACTACTCACTGTGCCAATCTGTACTGGGATACTGTATATCTGTCTGGGGCGGGTCTCATAAATCAACTCTTATTAAACTTGAAAGAGCACAAAGAGCCGCAATCAAGGTTATAACATCTAAACCAAGGCTATACCCTACTGCAAAACTGTACAAAGAAGTTGGGGTATTAACTGTACGCCAATTATTTATTTTACGTAATCTTATATATGCACACACCAATCTTCCAGACGATAGCTCTCAAACAGATAATAGGAGAAGAAACGATATTGTATTTAAAATCGTACCTCACAATACAATTTTCGCAAAAAAACACCCGTATATAGCCGCTCCCTATATTTATAATAAAATCAGTAAAACTGTGACCTTGAAGAAATTACGTCATTTTGAGTTTAAGAAAAAAGTTAAAAGCTTATTAGGTGGATTAAACTACGAAGAAACTGAAAGTCTTTTAAGTGTTCCGGAGTAACCTAAATTTAATTCACTAAATACACACCTAAACCAACTCACACACAAACACACTCATTCACACTCACACTCAAACACTCATTCATACTCACACACAAACAATTACACACACTCACATTCTTTGTTATATGAATATCAGACTGACCGTACTTTATAATTAATCTTTTGTTTTGATTACTAGGCTAGCTTACAAAATATTGTTAAATAATCTAAATACTTATTATAATAATAACGGATTGTTACACTAAAACTACATAGATAATTAGATCAACGACGATTGTTACTGTTACTTATAGCACAGGGAATTAACCTAGTTTAAGTGACAGTGTTCATTTTACTGTAAACTGTATTATTTTGATCTAATAAACGATTATTATTTGTATCTCTTAGGACATCACGGCTCATCTTCCGTGCGAAAGATGTCCGGTCCTTTGGAAGGCATACACGGGGACACAGGTCCAACGCGCAGAGGCCCCTTTGAGAGCTTTAATCTAAAATGGGGTGGGGCACCAACCCGGGACTATACACGGCTGCACTATTGGAGTACAGTCATGGACCGTCCCGGGTGGGTGCAAGACTATTGTAAAATATGGTGAAAAATATCTGGTCTATGGGATGGGGTGTTAGGTGGACTAGATAACTTCTATTGCCGGAAGAAAACGGCGTCTGCCTTTCAACATTTAAAATTGAAGTGTTGGCAGACGGTGACTCACCAGCTCACTAGCTGGTGAGTCACCGTCACCTTATTATTATTATTATTATAGGCTCAGCCTAGGAGCACAAAGCACAGGACGAATCGATCTGACGATGGTTGGGGGAGGCCTACCAATGTCCCGCTGCAGGCATGTCCTGCGTGGGCAACGCAGCGTCGCGAACTAGTCGCGGCAGTCAGTGGTCGGGAGCGAGAGTGCGTGGGAAGCCATCGCCTCCTTCTACGAGGAGGTGATGGCGACCAAAGAGGGAGCGGAGAGGAAGAGAGAGGCAGCCGCCATTCTCCCTTCCCGCGCCAGACGCACCGGGTGCCGGAGGGCGCGTGACGATGTCTAGCCACCGTAGAGCCTGCGGGCAGCGGGTTAGGGGAGCCGTCGCCCTGCCAGTAACAGTCCCGAGAAGGCGGCGCGCAGATCCTCGCGCGCCTCTCAGGAGGACGTGGGGCAAGGCCCCACAGAAGAAGAGGTCCGCCAGGGGCTGGCGGATCGAGGCCTGCCGGGGTCGCGGTGCATGCAGCTGCGAATCCCGCGACCCCGGCTAAGGGTCAGGAGTAGGAACACCGTGGGTTTTTAGCCGGTAAGAGTCCGGCATAACCCTTCGCCTTCCCCAGGCGAAGGGTATCCATGAGGAATTTCCCAAGATAAAAAAAGGCCTATGTGTACGCACGGCTAAAGATCAAGCTACACATTTCCAGTATAAACTGATCTTGCATTGTATAGGATTTCCTTACTATGAGAAGTCAGTGTAAACTGGAAATGTATAGCTTGATGCCGGACTACTACATAGCCGTGTGTACAGCCGTGGATGTCTTTCGCCTGAACGATGACCGCTGCGTGTGTAAGTGCGTAACCGCTCTTATTGTACAATTTTAACTTGTAAAAATGATAGCAGGACGAAAAATGTATCTCACAGAGGTATATAAAGTATAAAACATTGATATCCTTCAAAATAAGCAATAGGCTCTTCCCTATTACATGTGACTAAGACTTAAAACGCACTAGCGGCCAGCCGCAATACGGCGTGCGATATTATTTTATAGTTAGAGATTTAGTGACGTCATGGCGGTAGTCTGACATGTTTAGTTCACGATCTGTCAAAACGGTTTATAAAACAGTAGTATGTCTACACTAGTGCGCTTTCATGTTCATCTTGCGCTTTCAACTTTCAATTCCTCTTGCGTCAAGCGCATGCAACATTGATTGCCATAAGACGCATGCAGCTTATCGTCTACACCGGTGCGCCTCGGTCAGTCGTCGGTCGACATATAATAGACGGATTAGGGGCGTCGCTCACACGAGCTGGAGTCGAGGCGGCGCCGCGGCGTCAAGGCGTGGGCGCACAAGCGGCGCGCCGCTTCTACGTTTTCTTTAGGAATAAATGGCAGTGCGCTCATATACTAGAGTCGCGGCAGGGGCGAGGTGGTGGCGGCGCGGGGTCGAGGCGGAGGCGCGGCGGGGGCGCTGTGGCCGACGGCGACGCGACTCCACCGCCATTTTGTCATTGTGTTTCGTTTCGTTCGAATTGGAATGTGAGAAGGAAGCATGGTCGCCCGCGCCTCGACTCTACATAGGGACCACGCCTCGACGCCGCCGCGACCTCGCCTCGACTACCAGTGAGCGACGCCCCTTAGCGTGCGCTAGGGGCATGCGTTTCTGTCGAACTAGTATTATTAAGGCATGCGCTATGGCGCTTCACGCATGCCTCAGACGAAGACGCAAGAGGAACATAAAAGCGCACAGGTGTAGACATATCTTAAGGGCATTTCCACTTGTTTTTTTTTTCTATTTCGTTTTTGATTTTTGATACCTATTTAAAGCGCTTATTACACTTGGCTGAATTTAGTTGTCTTAATTCAGTTGATACTGAATTTAGTTAAGTATAATCGCAATTAGCAAGCTAATTTTGTTTCTGAATTTAGGATGCTAGCTTGCTAATTGCGATTATACTTGACTAAATTCAGTATCGACTGAATTAAGACGACTAAATTCAGCCAAGTGTAATAAGCGCTTAAGTCAGAAACAAACCACAAAAACTCACAATTAAATTGTGACACCATTAAAATTTATAAAAAGAAGGCGTCGCATTTCCGCTATTTTCATTTTCTGAATTAGGAATGCAGGTGTAACAACTTTCAAACTTCCAACATTCTTTTAACTCGAATAACTTTTAATTTTTCCGCATTTCAACGTCTTTGAAATTGGAGATGTTATAAATAGAGCTGGGTTTACTTTGTCTGCATAGTGATAAGTACTTTACAGGCTAAGCAAGTTCATAGCTGTTACAGCGGTTACGCACTGCATCCGATCCGAATCCGTGAAAATACGTTCCGAAGTAGCCATAGAACTATTTGTAGGTATGGTAGTTTACGCACTACATCCGGCCGATCCGTGAGTTTCTAATTCGGAAGAACAATTGACGGACCGAAGTAGCCGTAGTACAGTTTGTATGAACGCTTTCGCATTACCTCGGATTCAAATTAGACGCCAAACGGATATGCCAAAGATGGCCCCTGAATTGTTTGAATTTGAATCAGAGATCGAAATAGTCCGTAAGCAACATCCGAATTCGGTCCGAGATTTTTACTCTAGATCGGTATTTTCACGGATTCGGATCGGATGCAGTGCGTAAAGCAATATCCGAATTCGGTCCGAGTTTTTTATATCCGTATTTTCTCGGATTCGGATCAGATGCAGTGCGTAATCGCTCTTAGGCACAGTTGATGACACATTTGGCGCACAGGCTGATCGAATAATTCCTGCATTGATCAAATATTTGCATGGCCCATAGATATTTGTTCCTGGTCTTGTTGTTTGAACATGGGAAGATTTGTGTCTGTAAATGCGACCATGATACAGAAGAATTAAGAGGGACGGGCAACGATTTTTACAGATATAACAGACTAGTTAGAAATAAACCTTGTATCATTTACATAGTTCATACACATTATTCAATATGGCTGCCAATCCGTTCATGTACCCGCTCATGTTAAATAACGTCAATATCAAGCATCGTGTAACTATCGGCGGAATAAAAAATTACAGCACTACCCACCACGTAACGAAGGCAGGGCCGGATCTTAGGCGAACTAGGCGACTGACTAGGGCGCTCAACGCGGGGCGGCATGGCAAGGGTACGGGGCGGCCAGTCAGCGTCAGTTGACCGGCTGGCTGGTTTAAAACACGTATACAAGGCTCCGGGCCGTCTTTAACCTGTTGCAGGCCCTGTGCACATTAGGATAATGGGGCCCCAATGACCTGAACAGAACATGTTGTTACAATAGACAAAGAATTAATAAAATAAGTAAAGTTCTAGATTGATTTTATTTACATAAAATGCATAGATAATAATAATATAATCCACAAAAGACAGTAGAGTAGCTTCGCGCATGCAAAACCTAAAAAAGCATGTAGGTAAGTACTCAGTCATTATCGTTTGATTTTTTCGAAATAATTGTTTTATCGGTAATAAATATCGGTTATCGTTTGGTGATCTGGCAGGAACTAGGGGGCCCTTATCGATCGCGGGGCCCTGGGCACTTGCCCAGAGTGCTCAGTGGGAAAGAGGGGCCTGACAAGGTGGGGCAAAAGTAATGACCCAATGTGAATAGCTGCAATTTTGTTAAAAATTAAAATAATTGGGTTCTGTTTCCACTGAAAGTTTATTTGAAAGTGTAAAATTGATGATATTAAGTGGAAAAAAAATATATCGGTCAATTGACCACCTCCTGAATGAACATTTGACAGTGTTGCTCGCAAAACATCTGGCTGAAATTGGTGATTTCTTGCCTTGCAAGGTTTGTGGTTCATTATGGTAAACGCGAGATTTCAAAAACCACCAAAGGAAGAAGTCTGGTGCCAAAACGGGAGATCACACGGCCCGGAAATTGGTCAAATAAGCAGTAACAATAATTCCGTGTTCTTCAGGTGTGTATCGCTCCATTGCTTGTTGTCAACTAATTCTCTACTCTATCTGTTTACAATATAAATGTCAAAGTACAATGACATTTGACGCCATTTGCAAAAGAGTAAAAGCCGACTTAAAAAAAAACTAAAAAGTGTAAGATAATACCATAACATAAAATTAACAGTTTCAGAAGTCGGTGGCTTTTATTTGTTTCAGTGTAGAATTGCACTGACTTCTGAAACTGTCAATTTTATATTATGGTAATTATTTAACTCTTTTTAGTTTTTTTTGAAGTCGGTTTTTACTTTTATTTAAAGTTATTTATTAAATACCTACGTTTTAGTGCCATAAATTACACGGTTTAAGACTACAAATTTAAATGACACTGTTGCATGATCTTTCCAACGACTAGGTAGTTTTCTTTAAGAATAGGTATTTAGGTAAAATTATCATGACGGCTCTTTACAAATACATACAATCTGCTTTGTTCTTGGCTAATGTTTATGTGACGACAGTTAAAACAGAGATTGAAAGTCCTCATCAAAACTTTTGTTGAAGGAAACCACAAACCAAAACGTCATCCAAGTATAATATTTTTTGTTTTTGTTGATTTTTTCAAAAAGCGCTAAATCAATTTCGATAAAATTTATATTGGACCACCTCTAAAGTATGGCCTACCAAACAAAAAAAGAATAATCAAAATCCATTCATAATTGGCAGAGATATAGCGTAACAAACACACAAAAAAAACATTTAGATGAATTGAGAATCCCCTTCTTTTTAAAGTCGGTTAAAAATTATGATAAAGTCCCCGTCACGAGAAGCTATAAATTTTGTAAATAAAGAACTTCTACAAAGTTCCGTAGCGACAATTCAATCAACAACAAATAATCCCAAATTCAATCAACTCAAAGTTACATACGTGTAATACGAAACTAACGAGCAATTTCACTTAGTCGGGTTATATTTTAGCGATATAAAGCGCTATCGTCTAATGTTTTGTGGTACCGGAACGTGTCTGACTCATGGAACGTCAACATTTGGCCCGCCATTTTGAAGTAAGTTCACACTGACGCTGTCAATGCTGTCATTTGAGTTTTGAATGCGTTTCAGTTTGTTTGTGTTGTTTTCGTAGATTATTATTTATTATTATAAAAATAAAATCAAAACCATTATATAAAAATAAAAATCATTACAAAACTGTTTTTTTTTATTTGTTCCAAAGGTTGCGAATCCCTAAATGTGTGTTTACAAAATTTATAGCTTCTCGCGACGGGGACTTTAGGTACATTCACATTAAAACATTACTTTTACCCCATCTTGTATTTCATGTGTTTATTTGTTGTGAAATTTTTGTTTCAAGAGGCGCCATTTCAGTGATTTGCTTAAGGCGGTTTACTCGGGCCGCGTTGAACGAAGGTAATAAAAATGCAAAGACAAAATAAGAATCTTCAACTTACGCTTGCTAACAACGCTAATACACTACATTTTTCTTTTATCCCGATTCAGATCTCTTTAGCAAAAAAACTGTTTATCATACTTAAATATGATCGCCGCTTAAACAAAGCAAACGACTTTTTTCGCTAGAATTTTGCGTTTTTTCCAACTTTTGTACACAGTTTCAATTCCACAGACGTTACGCATGTATAATTCGAAACTCATTTCGGACTTGCCGCCATTTTTCCTCTCACTTGTTGTCCAACAATCAAGAGGCAGAAGTTGCGTTGCCTTTGCCTCACTGTTTTGTTTTTTTCCCTCTTTTTTAAGTTCGTTAAAGTGAAGGCCCAGGCAATCAACTAGGCAGCCTCGTCCGTTGATTGTTAAGTCTTTGAAAGTTTTTTTTTCTGTTTTGTTTGTGGACTTTTATCAAAAGGTAAAGTATTACCTGGTTGTCCCTGGTGTATATTTTTTGTCGTGCGACTAAGGATTGTAATTAGAGCTTTTTGTTAGTTCCTTTTTGTGATAATAGTTTGCTTCGCGACTATGGCGCTAGTGTACTTTGTGTAAGAGTTCGTTTTAATGGCTTTAAGTGAGTGGAAAATGTAATTTTATTTTTTGTTGTCAGGTAAGTTAAAGAAAAAAGAGTACAGCAGTTTCGCTGTATATAGTTTAAGAGTTGATGTTGGAGGTGTATCTTTAGCGACATTAGCATGTTACAAAAGGTAAAGAATACTTCTAATTCTTTATGTTATCAAGAGCGATATCCAATATCATTATCATCATCATCATTCAGTCGAAAGACGTCCACTGCTGGACATAGGCCTCCCCCAAGCATCGCCACATCGACCGGTCCTGTGCTTCTCGCATCCAGCGGTTTCCCGCGACCTTCACCAGATCATCGGTCCACCTTGTGGGAGGCCTACCCACACTGCGTCTTCTGGTACGCGGTCGCCACTCCAGAACCTTTCGGCCCCATCGGCCATCCGTTCTGCGAGCAATGTGCCCCGCCCACTGCCACTTTTGTTTGGCAATTCTTCGAGTTATGTCGGTTACCTTGGTTCTCCTGCGGATCTCATCATTTCTGATATGATCACGCAGGGTAACTCCGAGCACAGCCCTCTACATTGCCCTTTGCATGATATTGAGCCTTCTTATGAGGCCCATTGTGAGCCATTGTGTGTAAATAATGAAAAAAATACTATAGGCGTTATTAGCCCACTGCTGGGCATGGGCCTCTTCTCAGAATGAGAAGGGTTTAGGCCTTAGCCAACCTCGCCTGGCCAGATGCTTCTCATCGGAACAGTTACTTCACACTTCACTTCTGTACAAAGCACAGGTTCGTTCGTGGCTGGAGTACTGCTCGCACGTCTTTTGGAATGACTCAGAATGAAGCTGATACAGCTTGAGGTGTTGGAGTCCATTGAGAAGCATGCCAAGAAGCTCATCAGCAACGACTTCCTTGTTCAGACCAAGCTCAAAAGTCTTGAGCATCGGCGCAAAGTTGCTAGTCTATCGGTTTTTTATCGGATACATTTCGGAGAGTGTGCTTCAGCTCTGCATGATCTAATTCCCCCCTGCTCTTTTTTCTATCGGATGGCCAGAAGCACGAAAAAGCGCCATCAATTCATGGTTGATATACCAAAAACCCGCACGAAGCGCTTTGTGAAAACCGCCAAACAGTGGAACGCGCTGCCTGAGTGGGTGTTCCCCGACAGCTACAATCTGGGTGTCTTCAAGTCACGAGTGAATCAGTTTCTTTTGGGCAAGCGTGCTCCATCGTAGACCGCATCATCGCTTAACATCCGGTGAGATGGCGGTCAAACGCAGGCCTATTATCAAATAAAAAGAAAACTTTTAGAGCGTTTATCCACCGTCAACGTCACCGAGAAACGAGATTATTTCGGACCGAGTTCGGAACGACGTGACGGTGATCGTGTGTCCACCGCGACTAGGGTTACCATCCGTCCGGATTTGTCCGGACATGTCCGGACTTCTAGGCTTTTGTCATGACTTTGTCCGGCTCTTTAATTTGTCCGGATTTTTTGGCTATATGGAATACGAGTAATAAAACTTACATAAGTAATAATTATCAAATTTAATCTTTATTAACTTCTCATTCATCTAAAAACAAGATATAAATCTTCTATCCGCCATTTTCAATATCCTATCTATCGGCGATTTGCCTTACTACAGATAGAAATTTGACATCTATACATATAAAAGAAGAAGCTGACTGACTGACTGACTGATCTATCAACCCACAGCCTAAACCGCTGGTGTTAGAAAGTTGAAATTTTGACAGTAGGTTCCTTTTGTAACGTAGGCATCCACTAAGAAGGGATTTTTCGAAATTCAACCCCTAAGGGAGTTAAATAGGGGATGAAAGTTTGTATGGAAAATCGTCACTTAACGGCTTCAAAATTTCACGCAATCGAAGCTGCGGGCGAAAGCTAGTTACTTCTATGGAGCTTATGTCAAATTTCTATTTGTAGTAGGCGAAACCGCCGATAGATAGGTTATTGAAAACGGCCGTATAACAATCAACTTAACGAGATCAAACAATAAATCCTCATTTGTTTGCATTTTGTGACTATTATGTCCGGACTTTTATTGAAATGTCAGGCTTTTTGTCAGGACTTTTCAAATTTCTAAATGGTAACCCTAACCGCGACCGATCTCGGTGGTTCGCAACACAAGACAAAAACTCGTGCACCGGCTTCGTCAATCTCGGATGTAGTGTACAAGAGCAAACGCGTTTTGTATTGCTGTCATTTTGGTCCGTCACGATCTCGGCCGAGTTCTAGCGGTAGCGCCGATTTACTGACAATCTCGGTGGCCGAGATGACAGCGCTCCGATGACGGACGTGCGGTTGACACGCAGCCATAGTAATGTATGTATTCAACTTCGGCAACGTCATCACGTTCTCGGTGGACAAACGGCCTTAGGGCACCGGTCTTTTTGGTTTCAGTCGGAACTCTTTTAACAAGTTATTCCCATCGAATCACATGATTGGATGCGACTACAATTATCATCATCTCTCTGTCCTTATCCCAAATTAAGTGGGGCTGGACCAACAGAAAAAATAATAATGTACCAAGCAGATTACAAACTAGTGTTAGCTTTTATTAAATAATTTATGAATTAAGTGATTAATGTTAGTATGTGAATGTATTGTTTTAAATTAGTTTATTTCTTACTATGAGATTGTCAATTAATCAAATTAAATTACAAGTTAAACAGGATAATTATTTATTGTGTTTTATGAGTTCGTTACAGATTATTTAGTTTATTAGTATTTTTATATTGTTCTATTGAATAAGTTATTTCATAAATAATTAGTACATTTTTTTATCAAATTGTACAGACAAATTAATAATTGTGCGTAGGTTGTAGAGCTAATAAAACTGTTGTACAAACTGTTTCGACGCTCTGGGGCCTATATTCTCCTAAAATAAATCACAACCGAACCAAGGCCGAACCGTTCATTCAGACAGTTCTCAATTTCAAAAGCTATCAAACTGTTTGACACAAAAAACAAAATCAATCATTTTGAAGGTTTTCGAAAACAAAAACTGACGGACGGTTGTGGTTCGATTGCGTTTGGCAACAATTTATTTTAGGAGAATTAGGCCCCCGTTGTCTTGTATTAGTAAACGAAGAATGTGTTACATCTAATATAAAGTGTGAAAAATAGTATTCGAGTGTTATTTCAGTGCGCTGCCCAATAAGGACTTCACACGTTACACTAATATAATCCGAACTAGTGCCTAACGCTGGTTTTCATCAGAACCTTGTCAATATAACCTATAATGCAATAACAAGGTACCTCGTTTTTCATGCTCGAAAAATCCTCAGAATGTGGCATTAATACTTTATTAAAAATAATCTCATAACTCTATATGGGCTGTTTATTTTTTTTCACGTAATAGGCGCACTTTTCACTTCGCTTTCGGTGGGTTGCCATTTTTTCCAGGGAATTTCACCCTCTGACAAATGTGTAGTATTACGGGTGCACAGTGGGTCGGAAGAAGGAAAGGGCGTAGAAAAAAAAATATACAAGGTTAGTCAGAAAGGGGGTACTAATCCAAAAGGGTGTTAAAGTACACATAATAATGAATAACTTTTGTTCTACAACTTTTCCCAAAACTCAATAGTTTAAGAGAAACAGTTGTTCAAAAATCTCAAATAAAAATCTCTAAAATCTATCTATCCCCAGTTATGATCAGCTGTGTTTACATTTTAGGTCATATTTGGGGTCATGAATTAGAAGCACCATTTTCTGAATTTGTAACTAAAGCAGGGATGAAGAATTTTTGAAAAAACTCAAATGAAAATCATGTTATTTGGAAAAAAAATATCGAATTTTGACACTTGACATTTTACATTTTAACATTTCACAGTCATCAGCGATACTATAAGTGGGCTTCGGATCAGTATCTCCTTTCCGACTAACCTTGTATATTGTTTTTTTTTTTTAATATATTTATTTGCATAGAATGTAGGTATTAAGCCGGGTCCGCAGCGCCAATTTTCTAACATGTTATTGTGTTTTTGCTAACAAAACTGTTAGGCCACGCCCCTATTCGGTTAGCAAACAGTGTTAAGCCGGGTCCACAGCGCCAATTTTGTAACAAAACTGTTAGGCCACGCCCCTATTCGGTTAGCAAACAATGTTATCGTGTTTGCAAACACGAAAACACGGCGCTGCGGACCCGGTTTTACAGATAAGGTGTTGTAAACCTGCATTCTTGTTGCGCAACACACAGGTGTACAATACATAGGTGTGTAGAAGTCGGATTGTTTATACACGTTGCTATGGAAACTGTTGACCTGAAAAATTAAAGCCATAGCGATAACGAGTGTGTTGGGCAATTAGAATGCTGTGTGTTTTAAACCTCTGTTTATTGAAAAGCAAACAAATGGCTAATATAGGAAAATAATAATAATATTTTTTTTTTAATGTTTCAAAATAACTGATATACGAATCAGTGATTTTGAAGATTTTGTAGTAGAATAGGTCTCCTTAATGGAGAAGTTAACAGTTCATTTGAGTAATGTTAAAAAGTTTTAACGAACGTCCCAATTTGAAGGCAATCTAATAGACTAAAGCTAGCTAAGAGCCGGATGTTTGTTGTTTAGCCAACAGAACGACTTAGTTTCTCGAGAGATTGGATATGAACTGCTACCTAAGTAATGTAGTCCATTCTATTTTTATTTTAATAAGCAGATCCAGGATATACGTACTTAGGCCAGATAGTCTCGTTTAAGAACCAGCAAGAGAAAGAAGCCGAAAGACGGATTAAAAACGCTTAGAAGATGTTCTGACCCTTAAAATAACACTTGAAGGGCAACCTCCCGGTAATCCTGAAACGTAAACTAATCGATATGTCCATGCTGCCTGTCCTGCAGTGCTCAAACTTGGTCACTTACTAAAGAACAAAAGTCCAAACTCAAGATTTGCCTACGAGCAATGGAGCGTAGTATCCTAGGTGTTAAATTAACCGATTGCATGAGAAACACCACCCTGCACTCCATAGCGCAAGTAGCAGATGTTGGAGAAAAAACAATACAAAAAATAGGCTAAGAAGAAAAAGAAGCAGATTCGTCATTGCTTGTGTTTATTAATTTTTCATCATCATCATTCAGCCAAAAGCCGTCCACTGCTGGACATAGGCCTCCCCAAGCATCGCCACACCGACCGGTCCTGTGCTTTTCGCGTCCAGCGTATTCCCGCGACCTTCACCAGATCATCGGTCCACCTTGTGGCAGGCCTACCTACGCTGCGTCTTCCGGTACGTGGTCGCCACTCTAGAACCTTTTGGCTCATCGGCTATCCGTTCTGCGAGCAATGTGCCCCGCCCACTGCTACTTAAGTTTGGCAATTCTTCGAGCTATGTCAGTTAACTTGTTTCTCCTGCGGATCTCATAATTTCTGATATGATCACGCAGGGTAACTCCGAGCATAGCCCTCTCCCTTTTGGTGACCTTGAGCCTTCTTATGGGGCCCATTGTGAGCGATCACGTTTCAGTGCCGTAAGTAATCACTGGCAACACACACTGGTCAAAGAACTAATTTTTAATACAAATTAATACAAAGATTTTGTCCTGAATCACACCGCACCGTACCACTGTCCACGCAGGCGTATAACGGCAATTTAGCAAGCGATGTTCGTGCGATATAAATCCCTACCTGTAACGCGATTTACTTGATTTAATATACAACGCTATGTTTTTTTGTTGGCATACATATTGGGGCGCGCGGCGCGGCCTGTGACGTATGATCGACGTCACATTTGCATGCTCGTCATAAGTGGGGTGATGTATTGAGTTTTTTGGACGAGGGAATTGTTTTACGCTGTTGTGTAATAGGATGGTGTTTTTTGTTAACGGATTTGATTTTGATTTTGACAGGTCAACAGACTATCAAACTGAATTTCGACAAATCGTTCTACGACAAGATTTTACTTTGACACTATGAAACTCCGACATTACGCTACTCCGACAATTATGGAACTTCGACACTGGGGTTTAAAGTAACCTAACACGAAGGGGTTGACTGGGGCTTCGTTCGCTCGCTTTGCTCGCTCACTCTAGCCCCCGTCATCCCCTTCGAACCTAACCTTTCCGTGTCGGGGTGCCCCAAATTAGGTGTGGTACCATAATTGTCGGAGTAGCGTAATGTAAGCGCAGCCAAATCACATTCTTTATGTAATCGGTTTGTAGTGATCATTTTCGGCGTCTTGCCGAAATGTTACACTACGGTGTGATAGTAGGCCAGACCGTCAACATTTTTTGTCTCCTAAAGATTTATGGTCGTTCCTTATGGCGAAATTGAGCATTCAGGTTTTCAGAAGTATTTCCTTCAATTTCATAATTGAATGATCATACGAAAGTTTCGTTTATTCGATTTCTTGTGTAAAACTTTTTTATCCTAGTGTTGCTTCGTAGAATTGTTATTTAACGAAATTAAAATAAATACAGCTAAATGCAGTAAAATAAAAAAAAAACCCCAACACAAATAACAAAACAGCTGATGACCCTGAAACGACTGAACCGATATTGATAAAACATATCTAAGAACCACCGCTAGAAAACCAGGTTTTACATAAAAAAAAAACGCACCTAAATCGGTTGACCCGTTTAAGAGCTATGATGCCACAGACAGACACACAGCCACACATAGCAGTCAAACTTATATCACCCCTCTTTTTGCGTCGGGGGTTAAAAAGCAGGGATAGTCTACCGAAAAGATCTTCATCACGCGGCCCGCGGAAGCTTCGTTTGCGGCCTAGATAGCTTGGCTTTTAATTGTTTGATCTATTTATAATTTCGTAAATAGTTTTATAATGGAATACTTAAGGCGGGGGGAACCACCGAAAGTGGCGCCACTTCAGAAAAAAAGCATTATTTCTGTCAACACACAACATATTGTTTCGTAGGTACAACATTTTAGTCAAGTGTTGTAGAAATTTTCGAACACCAAATATCCAGTTCCAGAATAACAAAGAGCTGGGGCCTAATTCTCCTAAAATAAATCTTGATTAATCACAACCGAACCAAGGCCGAACCGTTCATTCAGACAGTTCTCAATTTCAAAAGCTTTCGAATTGTTTGACACAAAAAACAAAATCAATCATTTTGAAAGTTTTCGAAAACAAAAACTGACTGACGGTTGTGGTTCGATTGCGTTTGGCAACAATTTATTTTAGGAGAATTAGACCCCTGCTGCAGCGACTGTTTTTATGTAGCTTAAAGTTAAGTCCTGTGACTTGAAACTGTGCCTCGACTTATTTAAGTTAGTCTCAAGGCACAAAACTGTACCCGGTCTACTTACTGGCTCATGTACGTTCAGCCTAAAAAAATAATAATAATATTAGCTTCTATCTGTTCCACTGCAGGGCTAAGGCCTCTTCTCATATACACCGTGGGCCCTTTTAACCTTCGATTCCGATGCCTAATTGGAGAAGAAAAGCTAGGATATAGTTTGTTGAAAACAGCCTAATTATCGAAATATTCATTTTTTTAATGAAATTCACAAATCGAAAAATATCCATGGTAACAAGTCCCAGGAACGCGGTGTTGCGACTTTTGTCATACCATACCCCTCTCGCCGTATGTCTTATTTGACGGGGAGGGTTGTGAAGTGAGAAGTTACTTATCCACTCACACGATAATTTATAAATGTTGCCAGTTCAACCAAGGAAGCACTAAACTTAATTTATTCATAAGGAAAAGAAAAATAAAAATTTTTTTTTTTTTTTTGCTTTTTCTGATTAACTCTTTGAATCTTAATAGCATCAGAAAGGCGTGGTTAAAATCTTTCGGCTACCTCAGGCCCACGGTGTAGAGAAGGAACGAACATCGATCGTCACGCTTGCTCACTGCAGGTTGGCGATTTGCAACCGTTAAGTCCAGGGGCCCAATTCTCCTAAAATAAATCTTGATAAATCACAACCGAACCAAGGCCGAACCGTTCATTCAGACAGGGGCCCAATTCTCCTAAAATAAATCTTGATAAATCACAACCGAACCAAGGCCGAACCGTTCATTCAGACAGGGGCCTAATTCTCCTAAAATAAATCTTGATAAGTCACAACCGAACCAAGGCCGAACCGTTCATTCAGACAGGGGCCCAATTCTCCTAAAATAAATCTTGATAAATCACAACCGAACCAAGGCCGAACCGTTCATTCAGACAGGGGCCTAATTCTCCTAAAATAAATCTTGATAAGTCACAACCGAACCAAAGCCGAACCGTTCATTCAGACAGGGGCCCAATTCTCCTAAAATAAATCTTGATAAATCACAACCGGACCAAGGCCGAACCGTTCATTCAGACAGGGGCCTAATTCTCCTAAAATAAATCTTGATAAGTCACAACCGAACCAAGGCCGAACCGTTCATTTAGACAGTTCTCAATTTCAAAAGCTATCAAATTGTTTGACACAAAAAACAAAATCAATCATTTTGAAAGTTTTCGAAAACAAAAACTGACTGACGGTTGTGGTTCGATTGCGTTTGGCAACAATTTATTTTAGGAGAATTAGGCCCCAGTTCTCAATTTCAAAAGCTATCAAATTGTTTGACACAAAAAACAAAATCAATCATTTTGAAAGTTTTCGAAAACAAAAACTGACTGACGGTTGTGGTTCGATTGCGTTTGGCAACAATTTATTTTAGGAGAATTAGGCCCCAGTTCTCAATTTCAAAAGCTATCAAATTGTTTGACACAAAAAACAAAATCAATCATTTTGAAAGTTTTCGAAAACAAAAACTGACTGACGGTTGTGGTTCGATTGCGTTTGGCAACAATTTATTTTAGGAGAATTGGGCCCCAGGTTTCCTCACGATGTTTTCGTTTTCCGTATGTCAGTGACGTCTTAGACTAACTAAGAAAGTAAGCCTGGGTTTGAAACCGCAATCCGCACCACATCAATAAGCAAAAAAGCTATTCTCAGTTTTACAAAATCCTAGAACACAGATCGATAGAAGTACCTAGTTGTATGCAAAACTTTGAAGTTTTACGAGAACTATAATATCAGTGAGAGATATCGAACGATTACGTCAAAATAAATCGATTCGACGTCCAACGAGTTAAAAGTGTAGAAAATTTTGCAATCTGATTTTTGCCCTACTATTTGTTCGCGTGAAAATGAAAGATGAAAATAGTTTTTACATTTTTCTTTGCAACAGTCTTGGAATTTCAATTGCAAGTAGTAAAAGTTCTAACACAGAAGATTGTCTATATCACTGTGCGGTGGCTACTTCATCTCAGATAGTATTAATGTATAAATAAAAAGCAAAGTCCTGACTGACTGATTAACTGACTCATCAACGCCCAGCCCAAACCCTTGGACCTAGAAAGCTAAAATTTTGCACAGAGGTTTCCTTTATAATGTAGACAAGAACTAAGGAACTATTTTACGAAATTAAACCCCTAAGGGAGTTAAATAGGGGATGAAAGTTTGTATAGAAAATCGTCACTCAACGGGTTCAAGATTTCACGCAAGCGAAGCTGCGGGTAAAAGCTAGTTAGAATACAATTTTAACTACATATACAGGGAACAGATGATTATTTCGCGAATAACACAGTTATTAGAAAAACTTGACCATCCAACGATACGATTTACGACGATTTTAGTGGCCGCAAGCGCGACTGCTGACCGTGAGGGCCTGAGGTCGATCCCCAGGTCAGTCAAAGTGTTATTGGGTCTTTCCGTTTGAAACTCAGTAGCAGCCCGGAGTCTGGATTTGTGCCCGGTTGACGGCAATAGGCTCACCCCATTTTAAATGGGAGTTGAAACATAACGGCGAAATGAGGGTGTACTATCCTACACCTCTGCCTAAACACTTGGAGAATATAGGCGTGATGTTATGTCGATCAAGGAGGGAGCGGAGAGGGAGAGAGAGGCGACGGCCACTCTTCCTTCCCGCGCCAGACGCACCGGGCGCCGGAGAGCGCGCGACGATCTCCGGCCACCCTAGTGTGTGGCCTGCGGGCGACGAGTTAGGCGACCCGTCGCCCGACCAGTAATAGGGAGCCTATACTCCCTAAGTCCGTCAACGAAGTTAGTCACCCGTCCGAAATTAGCCCGAAACGTAGGAGTGAACAAAACAAGTGTCAAATTCAACTTTTCGGACGGGCAAAAACACATCGGTAATATGGACAACTGTCAAATCGTGTTGTCATTCATTCTTAGTTCGGACCCCGAAATAATCGTATGTCCGTAGGTGATAGGGAGTAGGAAACGCTCGTAACTAAGGCCGAAACCACGGACTTCGTGCTTAGAGAGTAGACCCCCAGGCCCGAGAAGGCGGCGCGCATGTGTTCCGTGCGCGCCTCTCAGAAGGACGTGGGGCAAGCCCCACAGAAGGAAAGAGGCCTGCCAGGGTGCGGTCAGGAGAAGGAACATCTTGGGTTTTTAGCCGGTAAGAGTACGGCATAACCCTTCCTTCTCCAGGCGAATGGCACCGAAGAGGATTTCCCACGATAAAAAAAAAATGGCGTGGTGTTATGAATGTAGGTATCTGATGTTAAAAAAAATATGTCAGGGCCCGTACTATAAAGTGTAGACTATCATTGTTATATCATTGTTCCGTTGAACGAGACGAAAGGCGTTATTCATCCCGTATAGCGCCAAACCTCTCGCGCCACGGAACAATGTCAGACGTAACTCTAGTGTCAAACGAAAGCTACGCCTATACCAGTGCGCTTTCATGTTCATCTTGCGTCTTCGTCTGAGTCATGCGTGAAGCGTCATAGCGCATGCCTTAATACTAGTTCGACAAAAGCGCATGCCACTAGCGCACGCTAATCTGTCTATTGTATGTCGACTGACGACTGAACGAGGAGCACCGGTGTAGACGATAAGCTGCATGCGTCTTATGGCAATCAATATTGCATGCGCTTGACGCAAGAGGAATTGAAAGTTGAAAGCGCAAGATGAACATGAAAGCGCACTGGTGTACCTAGACATATCAGAACGGAGCTATTTTCAAAAGTAGATAACCCTACTGTTCCTTAAGCTGCGATTTTATTATGAAAGTAGTTTGTACGCAGTATAACGTGAAGTTGCAGGATCAATTTGTATTGATCCTGCAACTGCAAGCTAATGTTTTAATTACGTATCTTCAACTTGCGACCACGTTGCTTGCAAAGGGTTTTAAAGGAGTCTAAAATTCTTAAACCGATAGTAATAGTCACTTTACAATATAAATGGCATGATGCGAACTGTTTCCATCTACTATAACTCAGCGCTAGCATGGTAGTGATACAACTGGCGCCAGTGGCTCGCCTTGATCATATTGTTTGTTAAAGAATGTATTTTGAACTTTAAAAACCCTAAATTATTCGTTAATGTTGCCATTACTCACCATGTAGCAAAACCTAACTTAATAATTAATTATCTACTAAAATTGCAAAGTAGTAGGTATCTTTCATAGACAATGACAGCTGTCAATGCTCGTATAAAACGCTGTCTATGATTCTGAATTTGAAAATGTTGAAAAACTATCTTAAAACCGATAGTAAACTCGTTTTACAATATAAATGACGCGATGCGAACTGTTGCCAGCTACTATAACTCAACGCTAGCACGGCGGTGATACAACTCGCGCCAGTAGCTCGCCTATCACATCGTTTGTTATAGCGAACGCTTTCTATTGTTTTCAATTTTTGATTAATAACAAGTTGCTTAGAATAGTATTGCCTCTCTCGCCACGGGTATCTATACATATAATAAAATCGTGTTTTAGGAACAATTGAATTTTTTGTGTCTAGAACTTATAAATTGTGCGGTAACGAAACCATAGCGCGATCTAATTCGACGCCAACGCCATCTAGGGAAGTAAAGATTAAACATATGTTTGATCTTTGTGGAAGCATCACGTATAAAGAGCTGACCCAATGCTCTTGATTTTTATAAACATATATTGTGCTTATCTCCAAGTAACATATTTTTTTTGTTTCATTGCAATCGGTTCACGCAATCAAAAGATATGCAAATAATCAATGTGTTCTACATATTAGACTTGGCGTGTCTGTACATAGCAAATATTTTGAAAAAACATTGTTGGGGTGTTAAAAGACAACCAAAAGAACCCATTTTTAATATTTTTGGATTTGTTTTCTGATTGTCTGTTTATCTGTTTGTCTGTTTATCTGTTTGTTTGTTCAAGCATCACGTAAAAAGAACTGACCCAATGCTGTTGAATTTTATAAACATATATTGTGCTTATCTCCAAGTAACATATGTTTTTTGTTTCATCGCAATCGGTTCACGCAATCAAAAGTTATGCGAATTTTAAGTTTTCTAGAAGAACTTAGCATGTATTAGTTTATTTTCAATAGATGGCGTTACGTGTATCAAATCATGTTGTGAGGAAATATATTACTACGAATAAATCCACAAATTATCTAATATTCATTGTTGAATTGGTACCTATTCTCAGTCTACGAAAGGTGTAATGAAATGCTATCCTTAAGAAGAAGGAACTAAGCTTTTACAAAAAAAAAAACGAAGATATTGTTATTTAGAACTTATTAGGTCAATTTCTTATTGTTGTTCACAATAAAATTAATTCATGATGTGGACTAATAGTTCCGTTTATCTACTCATGTGCTAATAGTAGGATTTTTATTCATTGAATGTTCGTACTTTTTGGGAATGCTGATGCCGAAAATAAGGTCCAAATTCAAATTGAAGTCGGTGGCCATGATTATTTGCAAGGAAAGCACTCACCCAGTGCTTTCTTCGAAATTTAGTATTTCGTAATCATTCTATCTACTCAATGCACTTTATGGAATGTTTTTCTACATTTTATTTTGTTCATTATTGTCAGAACTATTCAAAGCCTGTCGCCGCCGTTTTATTAAGTTTATTTAATTGAGTTTTTTTAAGCTTTAGGTAATGTTCCAAAGACATGGCCATGGAGGGAAAGTACTTTAAAATATTAAAAATAGCAAATTTCACTCAAAGGAAACTTAATTTTACTTTTTTTTAATGTAAGAAATATTGCCTTTACTGATTTTTTTGCCTGAACCGGGAATCGAACTGATAAAGCTTTATGTACCATCCGGTATTATATTATGGCACCTGTTGATAGATATCTATAAGGTCAATAATAAGGATCAAATCTCTCCAACAAACACACTGTCTTAAATTGAAGGAAGTGCAAGAAATAAGAAGTAACAACAAATAAGTGTTTGAATTGAAATGTACCTAAGTTAGGTAGGTACTTAATGTTAGTTTTTATGGTCTTCCATCAATTTCAGGCACTATGTTTATTGGAGCGATTTGATCCGTATTATCGATCATATCGATTGATGATGTTTTTTCGCGTTTGTGTTGGTTCGATTTCTAGATCAGACTTTTTGAAAGCAGTACTTACCTACCTATTTATAACTTATTAAAATTAAATGAAGTCTTCTATAAGTATTTTTAGCTGAAACTCTACATAAAGAAATGGTTCAAAAGATATAAGTGCCTTAGTGGGACACCTTTGTCTATTATTATTATACATGGAATACAACATTATTTAGTTGCTGCGACACAATGTTGTTTTCCGACTTCCACGCGGACGGAGTCGCGGGCACAGCTAGTTATAAAATATGACAGGGATTATACCAGGAGTCAGGAGGCTAGACAGCAGCCACCAAGGCCACGGCGCTGCACACGCTGCAGGCGTGCCCAGCAAAGGCAAGGCAGCGCCGTGAACTAGTCATGGCAGTCGGTGGTGACCTCTCGCTTTCAGCCGTGGTTCTATCCATGATCGGGAGCGAGAGTGCGTGGGTAGCCGTCGTCTCCTTTTGCGAGGAGGTGATAGCGATCAAAGAGGGAGCGCAGAGAGAGAGCGAGGCGGCTACCACTCATCCTTCCGGCACCAGACGACGGAGGGCGTGCGACGATCTCCGGCCACCACAGTGTGTCTTTCGGGCTGCGGGTATGGGGACCCGTCGCCCGACGAGTAACAGGCACGAGAAGGCAGCGCGCAGTGTTCCGTGCGCGCCTCTCAGGAGGACGTGGGGCAAGGCCCCACAAAAGGAGAGGTCCGCCAGGGGATGACGGACCGAGGCCTGCCGGGGTTGCGGTGCAGCTACAAATCCCGCGACTCCGGCCAAAGGTTCGGAGAGAGAAACAGTGGGTTTTTAGCAGCTAAAAGTCCCTATCTCTTCACCTACCCCGGAGGATTTCAACAAGAAAAAAAACTTTAAAAAAGTAAAAACCGACTTCGAAAAAAACTAAACGGAGTAAAATAATTATCATTTAATAAAACTAACAGTTTCAGAAGTCGGTGCATTCAATTTGTTTCAGCGTAGAACACCGACTTCTGAAACTGTTAGTTTTATTAAATGATAATTATTTTACTCCGTTTAGTTTTTTTCGAAGTCGGTTTTTACTTTTTTAAAGTTTTTTTAATTTTTTACTTTTTAGTGCCACAAATTACAATTATAATAGTGTACACATTCTCGGACCAGCACTACAACTAGAACGTCGTCTATATACGATTTGTGTATATTTTTTTTTGTTATTATTGTTTTTTTCAAAAAGTGCTGAATCAATTTCAATAAAATTTATATGGGACCACCTCTGAAGTATGGCCTACCAAAAAAAAAAGAATCATCAAAATCCATTCATAATTTGCGCAGATATCGCGTAACAAACATATAAAAAATCAGAAAAAAAATCAGACGAATTGAGAACCTCCTCCTTTTTGAAGTCGGTTAAAAAGAAAAAAAGGTGGCTAGACAGTAGCATGCGCTTGTCTGCTCTCTTCTTCTTCGTGTCAATGACGACCAGAACTTGTCGACGTCGACAGCATTGTCAGTGGCCTCAAACCATGTAGGAGGGGTTCGTGTCTAATTAATAACTGCGCAGATCATATGATTTGCAAGGTTAAGCTGTGCTTGCCGCGGTCAGCCCGTGGATGGGTGACCATTCGTTACACATCGAGACCCCTCCGTGCCTCGGAGAGCACGTGAAGCCGTCGGTCCTGAACTTCATACGAATATCTATGACAGTCGTTACGGGTAGTCAGAAGCCCGAAAGTCTGAGAACCGGTCTAACTTTAGGATAGGCATTGCCTAGTATTTGGGTTGCGGAGGTCTGGTGGCAGTCACTCCGTGTAAAATACTGGTATTCAGCCGCATCTGGGGGTCTACTCCCTAAGCCCGTCGACGAAGTTTGTCGCCAGTCCGAAAGTAAACCGAAACGTAGGAGTGAACAAAACGAGTGTCAAGTTCAACTTTTCGGACGGGCAAAAACACATCGGTAGTAGAACAACTGTCAAATTGTGTTGCCATTCATTCTTAGTTCGGGCCCCGAAATAATCGTATGTCCGTAGGTGATAGGGAGTAGGAAACGCTCGTAACTAAGGCCGAAACCACGGACTTCGTGCTTAGGGAGTAGACCCCCTGGTTAGACTTGAAGGTGACCCCAACATATTTGGGAAAAAGGCTAGGCAGGCAGAACGACTAGATATACAAAAACAAAAAAAAAACTGTTTTTCCAAATGCTAGATATGCGTTACCATTTTAAAACAACAACTGTAATCTTTCCAACGGCGTCAGTATTTCCCGTATTTTCAAAAACTAATTAAAGTGTTGGTAAGATGCAAATTCGGGCAAAGCACAAACAAACTGGATTGCATTCAAACCTATCGCAAATATGCGTACGCAGCATTTCCACCTATTAAACCCTGTGTTGCTGTGCAAGTACGTATAATGATTGTTTTTAAAAATGTCTAAGTTTTTTAAGCTATAACGGTTTTGTCGTTTGATGATGTAGGTACCTATTTTTAATCTCTATTCCACGAAGTGCAATAGAGATATGAATAGGCTACCCAATTACATGGCATTGACTTCAGTTTTTTTTATTATTATAAAAACATAGGCTATAACCACCGTCTGTTCACCGTCGTCATCATAATGAGAATATTTAGTTTTCAAATGGTTAGCAGAATTCACGGCGCCTCAAATTAGGAACTCGCATAATTATCCCGTGAGAGGACGAGCTAGAATATAAAACTTCCTCACCGGACGTTGGGAATAAATAGACTTGTGTTGTAAGATTACACAAATACCTACACGCTTGGTGGTAGGAGTAGAAGAAAGGAGAAGTCCGGCGCCAAGCAGTTTACTGTGTTCCGTCGTGTGTTTGAGAAAGCCAGAGGGGTATAGGGGAATCCCTCTGCAGGGTATTAACGCATTCGTGTAATTCCTTCAAACCACATGATCTACTAATGGTACCTACAGGGTGTTAACGAATTCGTGTAATTCCTTAAAACCACATGATCTACTACTGATGTAGACAGGCCACGCACGGGATTTAGCTTGATTAAAAATAAAAAATAAAAATTATTATTTTTTCATGCGGCTTGGTTACCGATCGTATCTAAACCACCTAACAAGGATTCAGTAAAAAAATAAGTTTTTTTTTTTTTGCAAAATAAATGTTTTATTTGTGTGAACATTTCGATGCCACGCATAAATTCATGAAAGCACGGCGACACGGCTGGCAGGAACGACTAACGCGATATCGATCTTTGCAGTCAGATAACTCAAGGCTCTAAAATGACTCGGAAATAGAAAATCAAGATTTTTTTTGGAATTTTTTTTTTAGTCGACTTTCAAAAATTCCCATTTAGTGTTAATCTGTGTCACCAGTAGATCACGTGGTTTGAAGGAATTACACGAATTCATTAACACCCTGTATAGATTAACGCTGCACGGGATTTAGATTGAGATAAAAGTTTTTTTTCTCTCTTTCATGTTTTATGTGATAGAAAATTTCGATGCCATGCATAAATGTATGAAGGCACGGCGACACAGCTGACGGGCACGACTAGCGCGATATCGTTCCACGCACTCAGTTAACTTGGGACGCTAAACTTACTCAGGTACAGAATACCATGGTTCATTTTTTGCGTTTACAACCTGTATGTAGTGCTTCGCTATAAAATTTTTACAATGTGGCCGGTGGTATACCTGGCGGACTACAGGCTCAATAGTTTACATTAGTAGGTAGTATACAAATAGTAAACGGTCGGGCAAACTTTGTCTGCGCGTTACAGTATTCAATGGCGTCACATCATAGGACATGTAGCAAATGAATGCCGCTACAGTACACTTCGTAATTAGCGAACTACAAGCATAATTATTGTTATTGCGTTCTTGGAAACAAACGCCATGTACCTGGAAATAATTATGAGAGTCACGAATATAATGTACATCTATTTCACTTCAACACCATCTGGAAACATAAAGAACTAGCTGTGACCGCGTGACTCCGCCTGTGTTATGTTTTTTTTTTCTTAATGGGTGGTAACGTTTTGAAAAAAACTTATACGTTACCATTCGTTACCTTTGTTATCCGACATCCAAACAAAGGAGGAAGTTCTCAATTCAACGTGTACGTTTTTTGATATTTTTCGCGCTTGTGTTTGTTCGAATCCTGATTCAGAGCTTCTTCTTCTTCTTCTTTTAAAAAAATAAAAATAAATAGTAAAAATTACTTAAAAAAAATTGTATTCATGTGCTCATGTACGCGCATAGAAAAGAGGTTTACATCAACAACTAACTTTTTTTTTTTAAGAAAATCGTTGCTCCACACTAAGATTTATATTGTATCGTGGGTGCGTTTACAGACACAAATCTCACAAACAAACGCCCAGACCCGAAACAATCATCTGTAGGCCATACAAATTTTTGTTTCGTGTGGGAATCGAACCCACGACCCGTAGCGCAGAAGCCAATCGCTTAGCCACTGCACCAAACGTGTCGTCAAACTTCATGGAGTCATACAGAAAAGAGGTTTCTTTCAACAACTAACTTCATGGTATTGCATTTCCGCTATAATGCGTGCGTAACTTCCGTAATAAAGAAAATTTTACCGTAAGTGCGCTAAAAGAATTATGATAATATAAGTTTAATTTAATTAATTACTAATAAACGAAATTATTTAATAAGCTCACTGATGTAGTTCCGCGTAACCGTAGGGATAATACCAGATTATGCATAGTGAAATCGAGCACGGCACTAATGCACAAAAGTATTTTAGTTTGGCACCAATAATTTTTAACAAAATACCGAAATCGGTTAAACAATTACACATAAAACATTTCAAACAACAGCTAAAAAAAAATGTGACCGTCAAATGTTATTACAGTTTGACTGAATTTTTGAATGATTGCGATTTTAAGTGATAATAATATGATTGTGACATTTTGTTTTTGTTTCTGGCCAAATATTTCTGTAGCTCACTCGATGTAGTTCTATTTTGCAATTATGTAGCTCAATTTTAATTAGCAATTATGTAGCAACCTTTTTTTTTTTTAGTAAACTTTGTAAGCTTTACTTTAATTTGTACGCCATAATGTGGCAAAACATGTTAGGTCGATATATAAAAACCCAACATCTTACATTGCAAATCTAATTTGTACTGTACACTCATGTTTTCACAAATAAATTATCTTTATCTTTAAGTGCCCTTTGAGTTTTCCTATCTTCAATAATATTTGAGGTATTTTCCCTCCAAGTGATGCTCATTTTTTCCACCTTGTATACAGATAGGTTCCATTCATAAATTCCAAATACTGAATATTCTAACATTAGAATGTAATATCACCCAATGACATTTTCCTCTGATGCTCTAAACAGATTTTCTGTGAAATTCATACGTAGTTACATACAAATTAAAATAGATACAAGCCTTTCTTCGATTCTGGGAAATATTTGCGTAGGTATAACGTTACACGTTCAGCATGTGTTTTAAGAGCTCTTGTTCCACTGCATCCGAGCCGAATCCGAGAAAATACAATCCGTGGAAACTCGGCTGTTTTGCGAAATTTGGATTGGATGTAGTGCACAAGCATTGATGTAAATAGTACTACAGCTTGTTCGGATTCGGATCGTATGATGATCGGATGATGATAAATTATTTTATTTCTGTAAATAAATCTGTTAGAGACACTTTTACAAGTCAATTTTTTTATATGTTTTTTTTTTATACTAGATTGGCGCCGGCATTTCCTATCTGATTAAATCTGAGAAGAAAAGCCGAAACAAATTCGTAGGTCAAGGTCTCTTTTAAAGTCCAGACATTGTTACACTCGCATAGGTAATAAAAACTATGCGAGTGTAACAATGTAGGGTAACGTCTGGAATGGCTTTTTGAGGAAAGAGCCATAGCAGGTTTGAGTTAAACTGTAAAACATCGTGTATCTCAACCTTGTTTTATTTTATTTTATCGTATTTGGACTGGACGACGAGCACAACTGCACTCAAGCTCCTAAAACTTAGAGGAACGGAGTTATTTTAAGAAGGTCGGCAAAAGACAGGCTACTCCGACCGGTGGCTGGAGAGGCGTCACGGCGCCCTCAGCTTCCGGCTGATGCAGGTACTCTCGGGACATGCTTGTTTCGGGAACTACCTGTGTCACATAGGCTGTAGACATGTTATCAGATATATCAAAACGAATTCAAAAACCGATTTCAGACACAAATCGATTCGTATCGATTTCTGAAACTAGAAAATTCGATTTCAAAAATCGACCTTGCTAATCCAAACGCTAGCGATCTCTATCACTGAACGAACGAATCCGAATCGACAAATAAAATCAATGGATATCACCAAACGAATCGTGTGTGAATCCAAAATCCAAACTCAAACTTATGCCTAGAAAATCGCTTTCTCTCTTTCTAACATAACGGAACTTAGCGGAATAAAACGGATAGCATGAATTTTGCGATTTAGATTTCGGTTTATCGGTAACGGAAATTATGAAATGCGATCAATATCATCTTTACTGCTAAGTTTTTAAAGACTATAATTGCGAGATAATACGTTGATGTATTTTGGTTTATGGATTAGTGTTTTTAACTAGAAATAATGTACATATTGTTTTCGTTTAGATGAAAATCGCACAAATCGTTAGTATCTACTCCTTAGCTAATAAAACGAAATCTAAGTACCTACGCAACCGAATTGGCGAGGTTAGGCGCAACTGAAATCGGATTTCTAAAAACGGATTTTGAAATCGATTTTGATATCTGAAATCTGATAAATATCAGTTTGCATTCAAAACCAAATACGCCCATGTCTAATAGGCTGGGAGCAGACGTCCGGCTGTCACCACTGCGTCAACTGCCCTGAGGACACGGCGCTGCACACACTGTAGGCGTGTCCTGCATGGGCGACGCAGCGCCACAAACTAGTCGCGGCAGTCGGTGGTGACCTCTCGCTTCCGGCCGCGGTTCTGTCCACGGTCGGGAGCGAGAGCACGTGGGAAGTCGTCGCCTCCTGCGAGGAGGTGATGGCGACCAAAGAGGGAGCGGAGAAGAGGAGAGAGGCAGCTGCTCATCTTCCTTCCCGCGCCAGACGCACCGGGCGCCGGAGGGCGCGCAACGATCTCCGGCCACCCTAGTTAGTATGTAGCCTGCGGGCGGCGGGTTAGGGGACCCGTCGCCCGACCAGTAACAGGCCCGAAAAGGCGGCGAGCAGTGTTCCATGCGCGCCTCTCAGGAGGACGTGGGGCAAGGCCCCACAGAAGGAGAGGTCCGCCAGGGGTTGGCGGACCGAGGCCTGCCGGGGTTGCGGTGCATGCAGCTGCGAATCCCGCAACCCCAGCCAAGGGTCAGGAGAAGGAACACCGTGGGTTTTTAGCCAGTAAGAATCCATAAGGACTTTCCCATGAAAAAATAAAATAAAAAAAGGCTGCCCCTTCCGTTCAAAAATTCTTCAAGACAGGACACCTACTGATCTAGGTAGGCCAGGCCTTCTCCTAAAAGCTTTAGAAGAACATTATTGCGGTCAAGAGTAGGTGTAGTAACCGTACATGTTTTCTAAGCGTGGTGAATATGTGGTGATACTGGTGATCTTCCATCACACGTCTATTCTGTACCGATAGACTGTGATGAGATCTCTGCAACTTAGACCCATATTAACACATTCGAGTCCACCACACTTTTCATAGAGCTCATACGCCATCCCGCCATACATATTGCTAGTGGACCTTCCAGGAGGGTCCTCGGCATTACGTTTTCGCTAAGAGTGAACCTTCGAGCAGGGTTCCTGGCATTAGGTTAAAAACCTTGAAAAATACGCTACTACGTCGTTAAATAAATGTTTGCTTGTTTCATGACTGTGAATTTTACAAGAAAAAGCTGCATTTAAAATGAGCCCTCCACCCGGCATGGCGAATGCGACTACAGGGTGCCCTCCTGGAGGACACCCGACACTGAACGTGTTAATGAAAAAACTTTCAATATGGCGGCCCGGGAGCTGGCTCCGAAAAGGGCTGCCAGAGAGAGAATTTCATACAGTTAACAACTTTTTTAATCTGCCTCAAGTCATATCGAAACGTCACTTTGGAGGAAGCTCTCAAATGGGAATCGTTTAAATACGAGCTCTGTATCGTTAAGGGCTTTTATAACGGTATCCTTACCCCGTTATAAGAGCCCTTAACAGTAATGATAGTAATTGTTCAATTTTACATTTAAAAGGCAGACGCCGTTTTCTTCCGGCAATAGAAGTTAACCAGTCCACTGAACACCCCTTCCCATAGACCAGATATTTTTTGACCATATTTTACAACAATCTTTCACCCACCTGGGACGGTCCATGACTGTACTCCAATAGTGCAGCCGTGGATAGTCCCCGGTTGGTGCCCCATCCCATTTTAGATTAAAGTTCTCAAAGGGGCCTCTGCGCGTTGGACCTGTGTCCCCGTGTATGCCTTCCAAAGGACCGGACATCTTCCGCACGGAAGATGAGCCGTGATGTCCAAAAAAATGATAGTAAGGTGTTTTCTGTAACTCTGGAAGGCCTGTCATATTAAGTTATTGTGGCTTTGAAATCGTGTGTATTCGTTCCGCTGTATAAAATCCAATATGGTATGTGCACACCAGTGCGCTTTCACGTTCATCTTGCGCTTTCAACTTTCAATTACTCTTGCGTCAAGCGCATGCAATATTGATTGCCATTGACGCAAGCAGCTTATCGTCTACACCGGTGCGCCTCGGCAGTTGTCAGTCGACATACAATAGACGGATTCGCGTGCGCTAGGGGCATGCGCTTTTGTCGAACTAGTATTATTAAGGCATGCGCTATGGCGTTTCACGCATGCCTCAGACGAAGACGCAAGATGAACATGAAAGCGCACTGGTGTGGACATAGCTATAGTATGTCGAATTCGCAGCTCTGGTAATTTTGCAGTAAGTCCAACTTCCCCGTTTGCACCGCAACGCTATAAATCACACTCTCATTGTGAGGTCCGCAGTTTCGACTCATTAGGTTTGCAACCATTGTCTAGTTTGTGCTCTAAGTAATACACGATCATTGTTGACACAGCTTAAATAGGAATAGCTTGCTATCATATGATCATTATATTCCTATCATCTTCAACTGGCATTTGCCGTCCACTGCTGGGCTTCCAAAAATGTAGTTCTGGCTCACTGTGCATAAAGGTACTATTTCGAACCGAGCTGCCAACTGCAACTGCCGACTGCACGTGCAGCGACTGCATGAAGTCGGCCGCAGCTGCACTACTGGTTTGTATGGATTTATATGAAATGACTTCCAAGCGCCGCTGCAGCAGCCGACGGCAACTGCACGTGCTGCTGCAGCGGCACTTGGAAGCTCGGTTCGAAATAGTACCCTTAAGAGAGAAGAGTCTTTTTTTGGTAGAGTCTGTTTATTTCAAGAAGACTCGTGAATCATTGCAATAAGAACGAACGAAACGCTTTGATTCCACTTTCATTGTGAAAACTGCCAAACCGTGGAATGCGCTGCCTGAGTGGGTGTTCCCCGATAGCTACAATCTGGGTGTCTTCAAGTCACGAGTGAATCGGTTTCTTCTGGGCAAGCGTGCTCCATCGTAGACCGCATCATCGCTTCATCAGGCGAGATGGCGGTCAAACGCAGGCCGATTATCAAATAAAAAAATATGAACCTTATGTCTTTGGCATAAAAGTCACACGGCGCGTCTTCGTGAGACAAAAAGATTTTACAATCCTCGTGTATTACCAAAAGCATAATCAGCTGATAACTGTCCAAAGCGAAGAGTTTAGGCTTGCCTTAGACCACTGGCCTGATGCGGGTTAGAGAACTACATACACTATAAAAAAAAATTGGCTCTCCACCGTTAACGCAAAAAATCTGTCATGTTAATTAATACTCGTAAATAATCATTTTTAAATTTTACTCATTCCTCTAGACGCAGAGACATCAAAGTGGAAACTTATGTCAGCTATATTTATACTATACTATTTGTGGTGCATGAAAAGAGCTTCCACGAGTGACGATACTTAAGTACGTCCGGCCTACTCTGGACAGTCAGCCCCGCTACCAACCTTGCTGACTGGCTAATCTTTTCACCACAGCATTGAGCTATTTTCGTATAGCTCGTGCTGACACGAGAGAAGAAGAATCTATAATAAATCTGAAAGTGCACTTTGTCTATACCTACATTAAATATTTTTCCAAAATTTCGATTCGGGGGTACTGTACCATCGATACAGACGCAAAAACATTTTTTTTTTTATTGTTTTCTGCCGGTCTGTCCAGGCATCACGTAAAATGCCGTGGTTGGATTTTGGTAGCTACATTTTTTGCAATGTGTACTTATATTATTTTTTTAAATTTTGGTCATTGTTGTGCATTATTTAGTGATTGCGATTGCGACCCAATGTTGTTTTCCGACTTCCACGCGGACGGAGTTGCGGGCACAGCTAGCTAGTATTTAAATAAAGATAATTTTGGTTGGTCATAGACTTGCATAACTTCGCCTAGAAATATACAAGGTTAGTCAGAAAGGGGGTACTAATCTGAAAAGGTGTTAAAGTACCTATAATAATGAATAATTTTTGTATTATAACTTTCGTGAGACACATTCATATTTATGATTAACTAGCTGTACCCGCATGCGTTGCAATGCACTTTTTCCTACTTACTACCTACCTACTACCTACCTACTACCTACCTACTACCTACCTACTACCTACCTACTACCTACCTACTACCTACCTACTACCTACCTACTACCTACCTACTACCTACCTACTACCTACCTACTACCTACCTACTACCTACCTACTACCTACCTACTACCTACCTACTACCTACCTACTACCTACCTACTACCTACCTACTACCTACCTACTACCTACCTACTACCTACCTACTACCTACCTACTACCTACCTACTACCTACCTACTACCTACCTACTACCTACCTACTACCTACCTACTACCTACCTACTACCTACCTACTACCTACCTACTACCTACCTACTACCTACCTACTACCTACCTACTACCTACCTACTACCTACCTACTACCTACCTACTACCTACCTACTACCTACCTACTACCTACCTACTACCTACCTACTACCTACCTACTACCTACCTACTACCTACCTACTACCTACCTACTACCTACCTACTACCTACCTACTACCTACCTACTACCTACCTACTACCTACCTACTACCTACCTACTACCTACCTACTACCTACCTACTACCTACCTACTACCTACCTACTACCTACCTACTACCTACCTACTACCTACCTACTACCTACCTACTACCTACCTACTACCTACCTACTACCTACCTACTACCTACCTACTACCTACCTACTACCTACCTACTACCTACCTACTACCTACCTACTACCTACCTACTACCTACCTACATGATGTCGAACGGGATAAAAAGTATCCTATGTCCTTCTCCTGGCTCTAAACTACCTCCCTGCCAATTTTCAGCTAAATCGGTTCAGCCGTTCTTGAGTTATAAGTGAAGTAACTAACACGACTTTCTTTTATATATATAGATTACGGTTTACTCACGTGCATTTTTTCGGGATTGCCCGACTAGTTTTGGACCCAAACGGAGCCCTTAATCATGAGCTGATCACGCGGCGAGGTCGCGAGTCGAACTCCGTTGATTAAGGGCTCCGTTTGGGTCCGAAACTAGTCGGGCAATCCCGAAAAAATGCACGTGAGTAAACCGTAATTAATCATAAATAATGAATAACTTTTGTTTTACCACTTTCCCCAAAAGTCAACAGTTTAAGAGAAATAACTGTTCAAAAATTACATAAAAAATACGCTAAAATCTATCTATCCTCAGCTATGATTATCGAATTTTGAAATTTTAACACTTGCTTTAAAACCGTCACCAGTGATACTATAAGTGGCCTGTGGATTAGTATCCCCTTTCCTTTTACCCTTTTTCCTTTTTCGTTTTCCGACTAACCTTGTGTACCTCTACTTGTATATCTATCCACATTCATATTGAACACTCATCCAGTAATATGAGTTTCTTTCATTCGCATAACATGTCTATTTCACGCTAACCTATTACTCCTCAACTTTTCAGTCACTGGCGCTTTCAAACTTCCTGTGACATATAGGACATTTCCTATCTTTATCTTGTCCATTCTAGTCACTTAACACACCCATCCTAACATTCGCATCTCCGCTGGATGCTTTTCAAACTCAAACTCAAAACTCGTTTATTCAAAGTAGACTAGTATTACTTAGTTCTTTTTGAACGTCAAATTTAGGTAGTTACAATTGACTGCCCCCAAAAGCTCCCACCCTTCACCGCTTCCTAGTGTTTATGCTGTGAAGAAGAAACGGCGCAACAAACTCCCCAGCAACACAGTTCAGTCTGTCAAGTGAATAATTAAATGAGTCTATACACAAAAAAGTAAAATATTAATTACATTGATTAAATTATGCAAGTTGATGATGGTAAACAAAATATTTACCTAGAACAATTCTGGATGAATTGAAAACAAATGTAAAAGTATCTAAATATAGATAATTCAACATAATATAAACATACAATTATATACCTACACTCAATATATATAGACTCTATCTCTTTCTTTTTTCGACTGGAAGCCGACTCCAACATAGTTGGGAAAAGGCTAGGCAGATGATGATATCTCTTTCTTTTTTCATCAAGGAAGACGAGGTCATCATCAATTGGTACATAAGGTCCATCTATTCATACACAAAATATTTTAAGGGATACATATATAGGCGGTAAAGAAGCCAAATAAAAAAAAAAACAAAAAAAGCTAAGTATATGTAAGTATTATGTCTATGTATTGTGTGTAGTATATAGTATGTATATACAGCGTGTCCCAGAAAGTAGTGTCAAGCGGAAGTCCAGAGGTAGAACATCCTTTGAGGTATCCAAATCACCCCCTTTAATCAATTTTTCAGTCACAGGATAGAAAATTTCGAATCGATCAGACAAGTACAAGTTGTTCCTATCCCTTCAACAACCAGAAAAGAGCTGATGATCTTCAAACGGCTGAACAGATTTTCTTGAATCATAGCTAAGAATACTCTCGACAAAGTCACCTTTCAAACAAAAGAAAAAACTAAATCAAAATCCATTTAGGAGCTACGATGCCACAGACAGACACACACGTAAAGCTTATAACACCCCTCTTTTTGCGTCGAGGGTTACTAAAAAAAGTTAGCTTTAATCAATTTTTCATTCACTCTTTTACAACTGGAATTTTCGATATTGTATACTTTGAATGAAATTTTTATTGTGATGTCGTAGAGATAGGTCGATGAAATTTACAGGGTAAATAGCTGATAAAATGGATAAGTTTTTAAAATACATCTGACAAAAAAAGTTTGGGGAGATTTTTTTTTAAATCACCCACAAAGATTTAGGAAACATGCAGGATTTTAACATCGTGACAATTCAATATTTTTTTGTAACGTATTTGTTACATCTATGGTTACAAATGTTTATGCATTCGATACGGTCGCTAATCAACTAATTTAGAAAAAAAAATTACTCACGTATCTCAACTATTCACGTCACTATGATCAAAAATGTCGTTATAGTCAGAGTTTGATTAAAAACATGAAAAACATTCATAACTCGAAAACTACAAAAAATCGCGGAACATACATGGGGGTGATTTGGATACCTCAAAGGATGTTCTACCTCTGGACTTCCGCTTGACACTACTTTCTGGGACACGCTGTATTTTCCAGCAGTACACCACGGACTATCCCCCCTATCTTATTCATTGTTTTCCTGTTCATCCAAAGGTTGTCTGGTAGATATCGCTATCAGCGATAAGACCGCCATTGTACCCTTCACTAAATTATATTGTATAAGAGCTATGTTACAATTTTGGTGTACAATAAAGTATATTCTATTCTACATTATTTTTTAAATTAAATAATTTGAATTTACTTGATGCACGTAACAAATACTGGCTCATTACTATTTTCAACATTTCAACATCCAATAAGCTAGTTTCTACGTAGTATTTATTGTCACTGAAGCAGGCAATTATTTTTTCTTTATGCAAAATATCTCAAGCATTATTACAATTATAATAATTACGTAATATTAAATATAAAAAAAATTTTTTTTTTCGCTTTTCCTTGTATTCTTTACCACCTACAGATGCATCCTTTAAAATATTTCGTGTATGAATAGATGGACCTTATAGAGGTGTACCTCAAGGTTGGCTTCTAACCCAAACCAAATACCACAATTTTCACCTGCTTACTCCACGCATGTTCCTAAATTTTTCCTGTAACGGCAAAAACGTGACCACGGCCCTCCATACAATATTAACCGAGCCAATATCTTTAATGTACGTTCAAATATATTAATATGGCAACCACAGTAAACAACCTAGCAAGGAATTAAAGAGGTCGAAGAATTTACGGCTAAAGTTAAGGATTCGGAAGTTAATTGTTTTATCCGTTTAGTGTAGAACAGCTGTGGTGTTAGTTGGTAAACAAGCTGATGGGCCCACCTGATGGGAAGTGGTTACAGCAACCCAGTGACGTAGCATGGACGAATTCACTTGAATATAACATAATTATTACGACTGAATTCCCCGAAGAGTTGGGCAGAGGGGTAAGTATAGTAAACCCTCATTGCGTCGTAACAGGTTCACTGTCTAGACAGCAGACACAATAGTTATACAATGCACTTGCTCATATGTGGTTCATGGGACAGGGAAAGGGTTAAAGAAAGAAAATAAATTTATTCAGCTAAGGACACAATAACAGCATAAATAATAATAAAAAAGAATCAAACACACATTTTAGGCCGTGGATCATGCCCATGCCGAAAGTGTCACCAACTCAGCATATGCTACGTTTAAGGCTCAATTTGCATCGCCGCGGAATGGAATGGAAGCGACGAAATTGTACATAGCATAATGAACTTAATGTCAATTGTACGAGTACGAGTGTACAAGTACAATTGTACGTATAAAGTACAAACTAAATACGAGCCAAAAAAGGTCTTCCGGGGAATCCTCGCGACTTGTTTTGGCTCGTATTTAGTTTGTACTTTATACAATTGACATAAAGTTCAATACTTCAATACTTTATTCAATAAACTTACATAACAATAATATTACATTTGGTACTAGCTTCCACACTAGGATTCCCTGTGTCGTGGAAGCTAGCCGAAACTAATAGATACACATATACTATACATATTACAGGCTACAAAGGGCCATAGATAAATACCTTAGAGACTAACATACATATCAAAATAAATAAATTCATACATAATTAAATATAACATAATAACGCACTAATGTACACGTAGTGTCGGCGTCGTGTTGCGCTGCGTGGTGTCGCGTAACCTTCCGCGGAAACGACGATACACGACACCCTTCGGCCAAAATTCTATGTTCATTATGCTATGTACAATTTTGTCGCTTCCATTCCATTCCGCGGCGGTGTAAATTGAGTCTAAGTCAAAGTTAAGGGGCACAAATCCAGACTCCGGGATGCTACTGAGAAGTTCCACACGGAAAAACCTAATAACACTTTGCCTGACCTGGAGATCGAACCCTAGGCCTCACGCTCAGCAGTCGCGCTTACACTAGACTAACAAGGCAGTCACGCTTGCGACCGCTTTTCTCTTGAACTAGGATAGGGTATTTGACATTGAGATTTGTAATAAAAAAATAATACCTAGTCAAATAGAATATTATTTTTTTATTAGAAATCTTGAAAGTATTATAAAAATAATAAATAACAGTGAAAAATCCAATGAAATATTTAATAAAACGCCCAAGTTATATACGATTTAAAATTGTTCACAAGACAGAGACAACACTACTACCATATGACGTCAAACCTTATAAACTTCATAGTGACTTGACATCACTCTGTTCGCGTGACGAGGATAGAAAATGCGGCATACCGTCCTCGCCGACGAGGCCCGTCGCGACGTCCCACCGCAACCGGTCACGATCTAACGAGCTCTCCCGTCGTAGAGCCGGTTGTCTCTTCAGACTCCGCACTCACACCGATAATTCAGCCCTCATCAAGCTGTCTCCCCCCCATGCCCCCGTCAGAAACGCCCAAAGTCGAGGTCCGAGTCCCACTAGGGGTCGCCCTTAGTGCTGTTGTTGCAGGTAGTCATGATGTTAGTGTAGTACAAGTAGTTAGCTTAGGTTTAGTATTTTACTTTCCTCCCATTGGCTGGAGACCCTTCAGGTCTCGCCAAGGTTACGTAGATGAGGTCCCCAAGGATCATCCAGAGAAGTACAACAGAAAAAAAAAACGGTACCAAATGCCACCTCAACAAACATCGACAGCGTGTATCTTGTCATCGATTTTTTTACACATACCTTGTTCTTTCCGTACTCTCTTTAAAATAATACTAAATAGACATGTTGACAGCATCAATAAATTGCAAATCTAATTAGTCCGCCACTTAGAGTTTTGAAAAATAATGGACACGTGTTTTTTTTGTTAGATCTATTAATAGATCTATTAAAACTCGAGAGTGGGGGCTTGTGACGTCAGAAGCAAGTAAAAATTGTACTTGCTTGTGACGTTTTGCCAATTTTAAAAATGTCGTATCTTCGTCAATTTTGGTTTACGTAACAAAAGAAAAAATACGGGTCAAATATTTTTTGATAATATAACTGACGGACTAATTAGATTTTTTCAGTCAAATACCCTATTGTTGTTCATTTTTAATCGTAGTCAAAAACTCTATTCTAAACTCTATTCTACGCGAAAAAACACGCGAAAATCGAGACTAAAAATTTTGGTAAAAATTCTCCGATACCTAAGATAGTCAAACTTCCGATCTTGTAAAGTCGGTCTCTTTGACAAGGCGTTATCGAGATTGAAATGCTCTCAATTTTAAAGGTCAGGTATAGATTTCAAGATAACGTAATTACCACTTAAGCTTCGATAAGAAATTAAATTCCTGCCTATTGGGACTCGAGATAGGTACCCCGAAATAGACAGGTAAGTGCAGAAATTTAAGTCCGTACGTGCAATAATAATGCTGAGCCCACACTTGTGTTCGTGATACGCACGCGACCGCGCATTCTATGTGCATCCTACAGCCGTGTAAGTACGTTTGAACATCGAATACTTTGCTCGCATGTGCGTACCACGAACAAACAACGTACACTGTTCGTCAAAAATGTTCATGGCGATCCAATTGCATTGTTCTGTGTGGACGGTGTTCACAGAAATTTGATGCAACATTGTTCGTGAATCACTACAAATAGCAAACAAAATTTTGGCTAGTTTCACTATCGACTACTTTCAACGGCGAATCCATGGCTACTAGGGCTTTCAATACCGGTATTCCGGGATCCCGTAATACCGTAATCACGGATATATATTGGTCTTTTTTTAATCACGGTATTGACGAGCCAATACCGTGATTACGGTATTACAAACATTAATATATATTATTGCGGTTTGTTGTAATAAGTAGTCAGAAATTGTATTATGTGGTACAATTTACGATGTGATGTTACTTTCACACTTGTTTTCGCCATTTTTTTTCTTTTGTGGTGCGGTGCTCTCGGTGGTCTTTGCGGACCCCTTCTACGTAAAATACTTAACCTAAGCTAACTACTTATACAACTTGTACTACACTAACATCATGACTACCTGCAACAACAGCACTAAGGGCGACCCCTAGTGGGACGAGCACGGGGCTTAGGGCGTTGCTGGCGGGGGCTTAGGGGGGGGAGACAGCTTGATGAGGGCTGAATTATCAGCGTGACTGCGAAGTCAGAAGAGACAACCGGCTCTACGACGGGAGAGCTCGGTGGATCGTGACCGGCGGCGGTGAGACGTCGCGACGGGCATCGTCTGCGAGGACGATAAGCTGGATGGTGGCGGACGTTGTGTAATGTGCTGGTCGATTTACTCGCCTCCCTCCATAAGGAGGGTAATTTCATCATCGGGCTCTAAAAGTGTGTGCCTGGGACGGCGTACTTTACTGATGAGAGAGAGACTTTAGTCGGCCACTGCGGCGACTAGGGGGTTCGGATGACGGGGGGCAGTGTCGAAGTAACGCTTGGAAACGCGTTTGAGGTATTACCTGACGGTTGGCATTTTTAGATCAAGATGGAGTTGATCGTTACTCGAGATTAGATTTATTTTAAGTTCAAAACTTAAAATAAATCTAGTAATTTTGCACGCACGTTACGTTCTTAATTCCTAGTCCTATAATCAATCAATACCAAATTGTTATACTACTAAGAGTGTTTTGTATTATTATTTTCAGAAAGTAACCATAATAAAGACTGATTTGAAAATAAAAACACGTATTTTAGAGGTTTTATTAATGTCCTAATTATATTGCTTTCACGATAAGTTGATTAATTTGGCAGATGTCAGTTCATGACATGAAAATAAATTGTAATGGCGCTTGTGTATGACAATTTAATTCAACAAGTATTAAATCAATTTAAAATATTAATAAAGCGTTACCCAAAAGGTTGTTTTAAAATCAGAAACATAGAAACAATATAGTTATATGTGTTTAACGCCATAATTATATATTACATAAATGATTTTGAAAAAACCCCGACGCGTTTTCAAACTTGCGTCAGATGGTACCAGTTGCCAGAGACGTGCGTATCGATAAAATAATTTCGATAAATTTATATTAACAGAATGAATATTTTGACTATCGTGATAATTATAGACGATAGGCTCAGTTGATTGAATAATAAATAAGGCTCATTATAGCCCAGTTGCCTTGCAAAAGGTCGGTCAGTCCTAAATTTTGGATACGTGTTATGGATATGTGTTCTTATAAAAATTACAAATTTTGTACCTTGAGTGACCTCGGCGCGCTCTGCCATCTTGGGTTAAAGAATCCAAAAATTAGTTTTTATTAAATAACTCCTTATGGGTTTTATGCCAAAAATTATTCACATCAATTTTGTAGAAAATTAAATTCTTATTTTTCATTCCCGACTCAAAATCAGAGGTATTTTATAGGTTTGAAGCCCATGTCTGTCTTTCTGTTTGGCTGTCTTTTTCTCTCTCTGTCTGTGTGTCTGTTTGTGGGCTTATCATAAAACAGCTAACATAACACATCCAAAATTCAGGACCGACGAACCTACCGAACCCAACGAAAGATAAACCTCCTTTTCGCGACCCGGCTACTGGGCTTATTATTGGTGATAATTTATCACCAATAATAAGCCCAGTAGCCGGGTCATAAATAAACATTTATGTTCACTCATCCCATACCTGCTGGATTCATTATCACATCAGCAAGTAATCGTCTATTGTTGAAGATATGCATGCTAATTGACTTAATCCTAATTAAGTACTTAAATCACAAGTATTTGAAATGTACATAAAATCACATTACAATAATTTGTCAAATTCTCGCTGAAATTTTACAAATTTTATCGACAGTTGAATCGACTACAGTCACATGTCTAGCAACTCCTATTGACATGTGTCATTTTAATCTTCTTATCGTGAAAACAATATAAACTTGTGTTCAATACCGTGATCACGTGATCACGGTATTGATCACACAAATACCGGTATTGATACCGGTATTGAAAAAGTCCGGTATTTGAAAGCCCTAATGGCTACTAAAGGGAGCGGGGTGGTTGATCGAGAACTCAAGTCAAACTGCATTCTATGGTGTTGGTGTTCGTTTTTCTAATTTACGTCCACGCGTACTTACGAACCAAATGTTCGATATTCGTGTTTACCGTAAGCCGTGTACGCATGAACGAACACGAACGTCGAACACCAATCACTATGAAGATGTTTGCCGAACACTCTATTTGGTGATGGTACGCACATGCAAACAACGATGTTCGTGTTCGTTCGTGCGTACTCGGCTTTACGACTAAGTGTGGATCAGGGGCCCAATTCTCCTAAAATAAATCTTGATAAATCACAACCAAACCAAGGCCGAACCGTTCATTCAGACAGTTCTCAATTTCAAAAGCTGTCGAATTGTTTGACACAAAAAACAAAATCAATCATTTTGTAAGTTTTCGAAAACAAAAACTGACTGACGGTTGTGGTTCGATTGCGTTTGGCAACAATTTATTTTAGGAGAATTGGGCCCCTGTTCCCGAATTGTTCGCGAACAGTTAGCGTGCAATCTGCGGACATGCAACCAGTGTTTTCTGCGCACAAAATGGGCGAAAAATTACGTGATCGCGAACTGTTTTCGAGCAGTTCAATAGTATTTTTTTTATTTAGCCTGTGTTTTTCCGCTGCTAGGCAAGTGCCTCCCCCGTATTTTTCCGCAACTCTCTACTCCTTGCCTTTTTCAAATCGTCGCGCCAGCGTTTCCCCGGCCTGCCTCGGCGGCGACATCCTTCCTCAGGCACTCATTGTGTAGCAATTCTAGCCCACCTTGGATGCATTTTCAAATGGGCAAACCACATTTTTAGCACGCAACCAATCACAAAAACATTGAAAAAAAAACAAATTTAAAAAAATAAAACGACAAAATAAATATTTAAAATCACTACACAGTATAAAACAAAGTCGCTTCCCGCTGTCTTTCCCTATATGCTTAGATCTTTAAAACTACGCAACGGATTTTGATGCGGTTTTTTTTAATAGATAGTGATTCAAGAGAAAGATTTATAGGCATAATACATGCATATTATAGTAGAGAAAAACGCGGAATACGCAATAAACGACATCCACGCGGGCGAAGCCGCTGGCGACCTCTAGAAACATAAAAATAAAAAAACCCGAACGCAAACGGCTGAACCGATTTTCATAAAACATGTCTAAGAACCACCGCTAGAAAACCAGCTTTTAAATAAAAAAAAACCGCACCTTAATCGGTTCACCCGTTTAAGAGCTATGGTGCCACAGACAGATACACAGACAGACACACAGACACACATAGCGGTCAAACTTACCCCCTCTTACTTAAACCCCTTTTTTATTATTATATTTTTTTTCTTATTATCCTTTTTTGCGTTGGGGATTAAAAATGGAACATCACACATCAATTTTATTTTTCATTTTATTTTATCTTGCTCGCGCCATTTTCTTGAATTTTCTGTGCTTCTTTATTTAGTACAAGTACTTAAGTAATTAGGACAGGCTCAGAATCTAGATTATTGGACTTCGAACCTCGATTGGAAGCCAATTAGACTAACTAGCCTTTAGTGTATTAGGTTCGTGTATTAGTTACCAACTGTATAAATGCATCATTGACTTAGAATAACCGCTGAGATCATCATAATATAATTAACACGTTGAACGCCATGACGGAACAATAAACCTATCAAGAATTGTCCAAAAATCGTTGGGGTGTTTTTTTGCAAATATTGTCAAGAAATAATTTAAAAATAATGGGCGACTAACGAAAACAGCGATGTGCTCATTATTTTCCGAGATGCTAAATGACAGACACCAGTGTCCGTCGCGGCCTGCGCAAAGTCGTTCAACCGTCTTTACTAACGCGGGCGCCGCGCGGGTCACACTTTCGGGTCCCCTGGCGCTTCGACACCCGCACCGAGACGCTTAGCCCACTGGGCTATATACATGGTTTTTAGTCTGGTGTTCAAGGTGTTAACGTCTGTTGGTGACCATGAACATCATTAAAGGCAAACAATTTAGTATTGTATACAGGGTGTAAACGAATTCGTGTATTTCCTTGAAACCACACGATCTATTAGGTACTGGTATAGATTAACCCCGCACTGGATTTAGATTGATTAAAAATAAAAATAGACTTTTTTTCCCCATATAATCAAATCAAATCAAATCAAATCAAAAATTTTTATTCAAGTTTCAAGTTTCAAGTTGTTTATTTCATAACAAAAATACATTTGTGTCGAAATGTTTGCACAGTGGTACACAAAAAGAAGCAACGTAAATAATTAGAATATAAGTAACCTCGTTCCTCACCCATCACCGAAGTTAGAACGTCTATCAAAAATAATAATAATAACTTTAACAACATTAACATTCATATTGATACAGAACAAAGTCCCTAGCAAAAGCTACAAAAATACATATGTCAAAAATATTAAGAATAAAAAGCAACATTTCAAAGAACAATGGGTAATCTATTTATGTACTATTTTTAAGATTTTTGTCATTACAAAATTCGTCAATGCTATAATAAGCTTTATTGATTAACAAAGCCCTGAGTTTATTTTTAAATATGTTCACATTCTGAATATTCTTTAATTCAGCTGGTAATTTGTTAAACAGACTGACAGACTGTACGCGTGACGAGTGTTTGACAACATTAAGCTTTGCCTGCAGAATAGTAGGAAGATCTTTTCTGCGAGTATCTACTCTATTTTTTCTTTCATCATCTGTTTCAAACTCGTTTAGGTTTTTGTTTAAATGAGTTAGGAGAACTAAAATATAAAGACATGGTACCGTTAAAATTCTAAGTTTAACAAAATAGTCTCTACATGATTCTATCTGGTTTAAACGAAGCATGGTTCTTAATGCTCGCTTTTGTATAGTAAAAGCTGCCTTAACATTATACTTGTAGCTGTTTCCCCAAAATTTAATGCTATATCTAAGTTTAGATTCAACTAAAGCAAAATAGACGGTACGAAGTTGGGCAATAGACAAAAAATCCCTCAGAGATCTGATAGCATAACACGCACTACTTATTGTGTTCGTAATTGAATTTAGTTCTGGCTTCCAATTAAGTAAAGAGTCAATTTGTACCCCTAAAAATTTCAAACTTTCTACCATATTAATTTTGCTGCCCAAGGATTCTACGTTTACTAAAGCTTTGTTCCCAACAGTAGATCTAAATATCATACATTTTGTCTTACTTACATTTAACTTAAGATTATTCATAGAAAACCAGCTTTCACAAGCAGCTAATAATACATTTAGTTTACATTTTAAGGTCTCCATATTGTCAGCAGCTATTACAGCACTCGTATCGTCAGCAAATATTATCAAGTCGGCATCCGGTAGAATGTTTTTAATGTATTCAGTTAGATCGTTAAGAAATATTATAAAGAAAATGGGGCCCAACACCGAACCCTGAGGAACACCTCTTGTTACAGTAAATAATTTTGATTTATGAATTTCTTCCACACCTTCCTGAAGTGATTTAATTTCGACGTACTGTTTCCTATTGGTCAAATAAGAATTAAAAAGTTTTAAGACATTTTCTCTTATACCATAGTGCTCCAACTTATACATTAGAATGCAATGTTCTACAGTATCAAATGCAGAACTTAAGTCTAGGAATAAGCCGGCAACTTTAAGTTTATTGTTCAGCTTATTTACTGCATTATTAACTAACGAGTCTATTGCATCTAGTGTCCCTTTACTTTTTTGGTATCCAAACTGATTACGGTTTATTATTTTTAGACTACTCAAATGTCTTTCAAGCCTAAATTTGATTACTTTTTCAAAAAGTTTGGAGAGTACCGGTAACAATGAAATGGGCCTGTAATTGCCTGGATCCGTTTTAGCACCTTTCTTAAATAGTGGTAGAACTCTGGCTAACTTAAATTGGTCAGGAAAAACGCCTTCGTTGACGCAATTATTTATTATTTCAGATATTGGGTATGCCAGTATATCTATATTATCTTTGATTACGCTCAGGGGTATTTCATCGTATCCAAAAGACTTTTTGCTATCCATACCCTTTACCATTTTATAAATCTCTGTGGGCGTGACGGGATTAAAAGCCATAGACTTCTCAACTCTGTCAGTATTCTCAATTAAGTGCTTCTTAGCCAGTTCTAGATTACCAGTGTTTACGCCTTTACTGTTGTCAAACTTTTCCGCAAAAATGTTAGCAATGTCTATAGAGTTACAAATTATTTTATTATTGTGTTTCAGTATTATATTATCATTTTCGAAATTATTATCAATTTTTTTTCGAGTCTTATTGACTATTTTCCAAATTTCTTTGCTAGAGTTAGCTGCTTTATTTATTTGATTAGTTACTTCCTTTTTTTTTGCGTTCCTGATCACCTTTTTATAAATTCTAAAATACTGTTCACGATATTCTAATATGGATTTGTCACACTTAGCTTTATTTATAAAATTTAGTAGTCTCTTCATTTTGCTGGATATCTTTATTCCTTTCGATAGCCATTTAGATCGACCAGTTCTTTTTATGTTGATTTTAACATTACTTTTTTTAAAAGTACTGGAATGTAGTTCTTTAATTTTTCGTATAAACGTGTTTGTACCTAAATTCCAGTCGAGCTCCAGTAGTTTCTGTCTGAATGCATTATTATTTTTCTCGTTATATAATCTTCTCTTTAGACATTTAAAACTAACGCGTTGTGTAGTAGTAACTTTTTCCAAATATGCTGTACAAAAGAGGGCTGCATGTCCATCCGCTAATCGATTGTGGTCAATGTCTGTACTACTAATATTTCTATCAGTGGTGTTGGTCAATATATTGTCTATACACGATTCGGAGTTATTTCGCACAAATGTAATTGAATCAAATAAATATCTAAAATTATAGCATTTCAACAGTGATGTAAACGAACTTCTTTTATTGTCCTGTTTTGACAAGTCAATATTAAAATCCCCGCAGATAAAGCATATTTTATTGAAAAAGTATTGCAGTAATTGTTCCAATCTATCCAGAAACTCGTCAAAGTTTTTATTTACTGGTGTTCTATAGCAACAGACTATGTAAGAGTTTGTCTCAATGTCCTTTACCCCACATACCTCAAAGCTATCCGTTTTATACAGCCTTTTACAAATGTCCAAGTCCTCACATAAACCAATACAGGCGCTTATGAAAAGTCGAATTTAGGTGCACGGTTCCAATTAGTCGTTTCCTATGGAGAAGAGCCGGCAAGAAACTCCATGGTTACTCTTTTAAAAAAAAGGGGATATCTTTTACAATTTCAGTGAATACAGTAGTTACTATGAGAGAGAACAATGTAGTCTTGACCACCTTGGAGTATAGTACCAAGTCTTGAGTACAAAAATTAACCAAAAAGGGAAAAAAAATAGAAAAAAAGAAATACAATATGAATAATAGTAATTTACACAATTATATGTATAGGCAAGTCCACAAAGTTTTCACGCTTACAAAAAATAAAATGAAGCTAAATTATATAAAACAATTGACATACTTAAATGTCATCAAAACTTAGACAAAAAATCATTATAGAGTAAGATAAAAGATATCTTGAGAGTAATGATAGCAATAAAAATAAAAATAAATAATCATAATTGAGGATAGTTAATAGACATACACATACGTCGTTAATGAGGTACCAGGGAAGCCACATGTGCAGGAACTAGAGCCAAACATCCCTGTCCTCGACGTAGTCCTTAATCTTGTAGTATGCTTTTTGAGTGAGGACACGTTTAATATGGGTTTTGAATTTTCCCTCGGTAAGATCTGTTACAGATTTCGGCAGTTTGTTATAAAAACGTACGCCATTGCCCAAAAATGACTTACTAGTTTTGCTTAGTCTAAATTTAGGTATCACAATTTTATGTTTATCCCGTGTATTTTTATCATGAAAATCACTCCTAACATTAAACAAATGCAAATTTTTGCGTACATATAAAATATTTTCTAAGATATAGAGTGACGGCAAAGTGAGTATTTTAATATCATTAAACACGTTTCTAAGGGACTCGCGGGAACCCAGGTTGTAAATGGCACGGATTGCTCTCTTTTGTAAAATAAAAACCGAATCGACGTCAGCTGCTGAGCCCCACAACAGAATGCCGTAGGACATAATGCTGTGGAAATAAGCGAAGTATACTAGCCTAGCTGTAGCCACATCAGTCAGCTGCCTAATTTTCCTAACTGCATATGCAGCAGAACTTAACCTCGCCGACAGGGCAGTAATGTGAGCACCCCACTGCAATTTTGAGTCAATGGTTATACCTAGGAATACGGTTTCATTAATTGTATCAAGTTTGTTGCCATCAAGCATTAAATTTAAACCTACTTGGGGTACATTTGGTAGAGAAAATCTAAGGCATTTTGTTTTATTTGCATTAAGTAATAGATTATTAGCTGTAAACCATTTGGAAAGAACAGTTAGGCTCTCATTGACATGTAAAACGTCCCTATCTTTCCTATCTATTTTAAAAATTAGGGAAGTATCATCAGCAAATAAAATTATATCAGATAAATTGGACATCATAAAAGGGAGATCATTTATATAAACTAGAAATAGAAAAGGCCCAAGAATGGAGCCCTGAGGCACGCCCATCTTAACCAGAGACCCCGACGATATAGCACCATTGACACCCACCTTTTGCTGTCTATTTGATAGATAAGAAAAAACGAGGTCAGCAGCTCGTCCACGAATTCCGTAATGGTGTAATTTACAAATAAGTGTGTTGTGGTCAACGCAGTCGAAAGCCTTGGAGAGATCACAGAAGATGCCAACAGCATCCTGAGAGCTCTCCCAGGATTCCAAAATTTGAGTGACTAGTTTCACTCCTGCGTCTGTGGTCGACCTACCTTTCGTGAAACCATACTGGCGACTGTGCAATATCCCGTTTAGGTTGAAATGAAACATCATCTGATCAAGCATAATCTTTTCCAAAATTTTACTTAGTGCTGGAAGCACAGAAATGGGTCTATAATTAGAGGGGTTATTCTTGCAGCCCGATTTGAAGATTGGTATTATCTTACTATGTTTCATCAAATCGGGAAATGTACCGCTATCTAAACATTGGTTGAATATGCCTGCAAGTATAGGGCCAATGGTGTCAATTATAACTCCAAGAACCCTTACAGAAATGCCCCATAAGTCTTCAGTATTTTTTATGTTAAGACTTTTAAATGCTTTTTTAATCGAAGCAGTAGAAATATGCTCAAATTCAAAGACAGGTATATCTTTACAGAAATTTTGTTTAAGCAGTGATTCAGCTAGTATAGAGGACGAAGCAAGGGATTTCGTAACCTCTACCGGGATGTTCGTGAAAAAGTTTTCGAGTGTCTGAGCGACTTCAAATTTATCTGTAATAGACTTGTTATTATATTTTAAAGCTAGTTTGTTATCCCGGTGTTTTGTGTTTCCGGTTTCTTTGTTTATTACCTGCCACACAGCCTTTATCTTGTTTTTAGAGGCATCTATTTTTTTACTAATTAATCTAGATTTAGCTTGAATACAAACACTCTTAAATATCTTTGAATAATTTCTAACATAACTATGAAAAGCTTGATCAGAGGTCAATGATTTTTCGTGATATAGATGATATAAAGTTTCTCTACTGTTTCTTATGCCTAAGGTGGCCCATTCACTAAATTTTGATTTACTACTAATTTTACATTTCTTAATTGGACACGTGTTTTTAAATTCTCGGCAGACTGTAGAAAACAATGTACAATAATTTATGTTGGGGTCCCTTGAACTGAAGTGGGATGCTGAAAGGTGACTTAAAACATTATTATTAAATTTGTGCAAGTTACTTTTAGTAAGCGATCGTATTTCAATGATTGTATCTAATTGTATCTTATTATTTAACTCAAAGTATACTAGTTGGCCTGTATGATCAGACCTAACGCCACTAATTAAAGAAGAATTTTTAATTTTACAGTTTGTAAAAATATTGTCAATGCATGAAGCTGATGTTGCAGTTATTCTAGTGGCTTCATTAAATATATATTTTAAATTAAAAGATTTGAATAATGAAACAAGTTTACATTTATCTACTGAATCAATTAAAAGGTCAATATTCAGGTCGCCACAAACAAAAATTAAATTATTATTCCTAAAAAGTTTGCTCAATATGTCTTCTAAAGTAACTAAAAATGATGATAAATTTGATGCCGGTGGTCTATAAACACATAGGATAGTATGGCCTTCTATCTCTGCACATGCTACCTCACATAAGCGGTCAACAGAACAAGCAGTGATGTCTTTTCTTTCCTTATGTCTGAAAGAATCATTACATAGAATCAAAGTACCACCACCTACTGAAGATCTGTTGTACGCACTGGCAACTGCAAAATTATTAATATTAAACAGCATCTTATCTGGTTTCAACCAAGTCTCACAAAAACATAATATATCCATATGGTATTTATCTATTAACATTTCCACATCTAGGATTTTGCCAGAGAAGCGATTTATATTTTGGTGATAAAGTAAAATAGAATCACCCTGCTTCTCTTTTGTCGGCACTAAAAGTTTAAACAATCTATGACAGTATTATTTGAGTAACAAGATAATACTGATTCATCACTTAACCTAGTCTCAGTTAAATTATCAATAACTGCGTGTAAATTATAAGCTATCAATGTAGCTAATAAGTGTCGATATTTCTTCGACAAGAACATATGTTCCTGAGTTAATACAAAATCTCTAACAAAATTGTTAGTATCAAAAAACAGTAAAGAGTCACTATGACGACATGTCAACATGTGCATTAAATTATTTAGATTATAAATATGGTAGTTCTCTTGCTCTGACAAAGAGTTCGAGTATGGCAAGGCACACAATATTATATTACCTATCTTTAATTTTAGTAGGGCACTGATACCATTAACTATGTCCCTTTTTCTAATGTCTAGGCTGCTACCTATAAGCAGAACCACATTGGTTTGCTCGTCCATTTGAGTGTGTACAATTTTTCCTATAATCTCACTATAATGTAAATTATGGTAACAATGGTTTATAACATTATGGTTCAGACAGTTATTTAATAAAGATCCAAAACCTGATCCTAGTTTGTCTGAAAATACTAATGACCTACTTTTCTTGTCGTCGTCGTAATTTTTTTATGTGACAGAAAATTTCGATGGTATTCATAAATGAATGAAAGCACGGGCACGACAAGCACGATATCGCTCCAGTTAACTCGGGACGCTAAAATTACTCAGATACAGAATACCATGTTTCGTTTTATGAAATTTTTTTTTTGTTGATTTAAAAAAAAACTATGCACGATCAATTTCATTGAATCCTTATGAGATGGTTTAGGTACGATAATTTTCTCCAACCGCAAGAAAAAAAGTTTTTTTTTTCATTATTTTTAATCAGTTTAAATCCCCTGCGTGGTTTATCCATTCCAGTAACAGATCTTATTATGGAATTACACGAGTTTGTTTACAGTCTGTATACAGAATATAGGTAGGTGTTTCGTAAAACGTTACATTTTACAGCTTTCAGATGAGAATGTACTAGGAATGATATTAACAAACAGCTCGTATTCAAAGCTAGTAAATAGTCAAACGGAGGAAAAGAAAGCCGTATTCTCGACGTTCGAATGCAAGATGGATGTTAAACTCACTGGAAAGGACGTCCCTGTTGAATTACACAGACCGTGAACGTCAGCTACTGAAGTCGAGTCACCTCATACACTAAGAGCGATTACGCACTGCATCCGATCCGAATCCGTGAAAATACGGATATAAAAAACTCGGATCGAATTCGGATATCGCTTTACGCACTGCATCCGATCCGAATACGTGAAAATACCAATCTAGAGTAAAAATCTCGGACCGAATTCGGATGTTGCGTACGCACTATTCCGATCTCTGATCCAAATTCAAACAATTCAGGGACCATCTTTGGCATATCCATTTGGCGTCCGATTTGAATCCGAGGTAGTGCGAAAGCGTTCATACAAACATTAGTACGGCTACTTCGGTCCGTCAATATTTCTTCCGAATTGGAGACTCACGGATGACGGATAGAAATTGGGTGACGTATGCCGGATGTAGTGCGTAAACTACCATACAAATAGTTCTATGGCTACTTCGGAACGTATTTTCACGGATTCGGATCGGATGCAGTGCGTAACCGCTGTAACTATGATATCTGTAAGGCCGTGGACACATGTCTACGGTGCGGCACTGGCTACCGTGTAACGGCACGGCGGCGGCGCCGCTACCGGGAGCCGGCGCGGCGTCGTGCCGCAGCACGGTACGGTGTACGGTGCACCGCACGTTAGTTTATGTTTTGCTGTTGCTTACTTCGCACGTGTTAATAAAAATGGCTGACAATTTTAGATGTCGACTTATTAATTTCGCCCAAATGTTCGAATTTTTATCTTCATAATCCTCGTTTGTCTTGGCCCAGAGAACGGCATGTGCTTCCACTAGGCGAACTAAGCAAAAACTAACGTGCGGTGCATCGTATACGGCACCGCGCTGCGGCACGACCGACGCCGCGCCGTCTCCCGGTAGCGGCAACGTAGACATGTGTCCACGGCCATCTGAAATTTACACGAAACATACAGGCTGATTTTTTAATCACCTATATTTGCTTCAACTATATAAAGCACAGGTTCGTTCGTACATGGAGTACTGCTCGCACCTTTGGGATGGCTCAGCCAAATACCAGCTTGAGGTGTTGGAGTCCATTGAGAAGCGTGCTAAGAAGCTCATCAGCAACGACTTCCTTGTTCAGACCAAGCTCCAAAGTCTTGAGCATCGGCGCAAAGTTGCTAGTCTATCGGTTTTTTATCGGACACATTTCGGAGAATAGAATAGAATAGAATATACTTTATTGTACACCAAAATTGTAACACAGCTCTTATACAATATCATATATTAAAGGGTACAATGGCGGTCTTATCGCTGATAGCGATATCTACCAGACAACCTTTGGATGAACAGGAACACAATGAATAAGATACAGGGGGTAGTCCGTGGTGTACTGCTGTAAAATACATACTACACACAATACATAGACATAATACTTACATACAAAAGAGTGTGCTTCAGATCTACATGATCTAATACCCCCCTGTCCTTTTTTCTATCGGACGGCCACAAGCAAGGTTCATGGTTGATATACCAAAAACCCGAACGAAGCGCTTTGATTCCACTTTCATTGTGAAAACTGCCAAACAGTGGAATGCGCTGCCCGAGTGGGTATTCCCCGACAGCTACAATCTGGGTGTCTTTAAGTCACGAGTGAATCGGTTTCTTCTGGGCAAGCGTGCTCCATCGTAGACCGCATCATCGCTTAATATCAGGCGAGATGGCGGCCAAACGCAGGCCTAGTAAAAATTAAAAAAAAAAACACCCTCCAATTTTTTTTCCTTGTTGACTGCAGTTCTATTGATGACGTCACGCGATAGGAGTAAGAGTTCAATTCCTTTGCTGGGTACGATAGACAAAGAAAACAATTCTTTGTCTACGCCAAGTACAGAAAAATTTGCCTGCTGGTTCCCCAACCTCAGTGCAGTGGAACATAGTGATTCTTTCGAGAGCACAATCTAGTCATCATCATCTGCCTAGCCTTTTCCCAGCTATGTTGGGGTCGGCTTCCAGTCGAAACGGATGCAGCTGAATATCAGTATTTTACATGGAGCGACTGCCTATCAGACCTCCACAACCCAGTAACTGGGTAATACGATACTCTTGGTAAGACTGGTTGTCAGACTTTCTGGCTTCTGACCAACAGTAACGACTGTCAAAGATCTACAAATGACAGCCGGGACCAACGGCTTTACGTGCTTTCCGAGGCACGGAGGAAACTCGCTATGGTAAATGGTCACCCATCCACAGACCAACCTCGGCAAGCGTGGCTTAATTCGGAAGATCGGTCTATGCGGCTGTAATTATTTAGCCACGAGCTCCTCCTCACGAGAGCACAATCTAGTACATAGTACAAATATATCCTTGGTTTTGAACTAGAGACGTAATTATCCATCCATGTTCGTAGTTTTTTTAGTTTCTTTTATAAGAATGTTTTTCAAATTAGAAAAACTTAATCTTAATTTAAGAAAAACATGATCTTATCCAGTCGTTATGTATCTTCCCTCCGTCTTTACATAAAAAGGTGTCTGTGTCAGAGGTACGGTGCGCAAAAACGTCGCCTGCAGTGCTACGTTTCAGTGAAGTGAGCTCTGACTTGGTACCGTCAGCAGATGAAATGGAATGAATTTAATTTTTAATATTTTTGAGTGGTTGGGTTTTGATCTCTTTCTACCTATCCTTTTAGTGGTACCTATATGGGTATGTTGAGGACAAAGCTTTTTCCTAGTTTCGGTACATCATTCAGTTCCCGGGATTCTGATAGGCCGAGTTGATTGTTTCGTTTACATGGAGCAAAATAGACGTAACTATATCGTCTGCGAGCAGTGAAAATCTCGTTATTGCCAAAAGCAAAATTTTGCAGGAGACGGAAAAAAACGTTTCCCGCAAAATTTTGTAAGGACTTCACTGTTTTTTTTTAATTTATTACTAGCTTTTTCCCGCAGCTTCGCTTGCGTGAAATTTTGAACCCGTTAAGTGACGATTTTCCATATAAACTTTCATTCCCTATTTAACTCCCTTAAGAGTTGAATTTCGAAAAATCCTTCCTAATTTCTTGTCTACATTATAAAGGGAACCTCTGTGCAAAATTTCAGCTTTCTAGGTCCAAGGGTTTGGGCTGAGCGTTGATGAGTCAGTTAATCAGTCAGTCAGTCAGGACTTTTCTTTTTATTTATATAGATAATTGAACCATTACCTACTACTTAAATCATGTAATTAATACTTGAACATGAATTCTCAATAGGGTTTTTTTTTAACTCTCGAAATATATTTTTTTGGGACATTTGTGGGACCCAATTTTGTCAAATGGGAATTACGAGGTTTTCTTGAAAAAAAAAAGGATTTTTTCGCTAAATAGATAAACAGGAGCATTATTCATAATGAACTACTTATTTGCATTCAAATTAAACTCAGGCTAGTCGTAAATATGGTTGGAAAGATTTTCTTACTAAATATGACATAAAACGTGTTTGACCTAAATTTATATTTATGAGATTTTCACTAGTCGCCGAAGATAAATGTTACGGTTAAAGATGTAAACTTAAGATTAGCCTGAATTAGCAAGAACAGCCTGAATGGGCTGAACTCGGTTAAACTTCAGGCTAGCCGCAGCTACTGGCTAAAAAAGTAAAAGCAAATAGCAAAAAAAAAAACAAATTTCGTAATAAAACTTTGTTTATTATAACAATCTCTCTTGTTATAACTACTACGAGTAGCGTATTGATTAACAACAAACAGATAGCTGAAAGGTAGGTTATGTTATAACTTCGACCACTTAATGCCCGAGCTGAGCGGAAAGAGCGGTGCCGCGGCAGCGGCCGGCGAGCGCCAGAAACGAGTCGTTCGCCTATAATTTCTAACATTCTTTTACTGTGTGCATCAAGAAACAAATGGTTTTTGAATGTTTATATGTAGTGCAAACGACACGTTTGACGACACGTTTGGTGCAGTGGCTAAGCAATTGGCTTCTGCGCTACGGGTCGTGGGTTCGATTCCCACACGGAACAAAAATTTGTATGGCCTACAGATGGTTGTTTCGGGTCTGGGCGTTTGTTTGTGAGATTTGTGTTTGTAAACGCACCCACGATACAAGAGAAATCTTAGTGTGGGGCAAAAAATAAAATAAAAAAGAACCATTAATTTTGTCGCGGAATGCATTATTTTTGAAGAGTGCCTAAAACATTTTTTTGCTTTTTTCATAAATTTTAAATTGCTTTAAAATACTCTCAACGGGCCGTAGCCCACTTCGCACATCGTCAGAATTCTTGGATTTATGTAATAGTTACAATTATACAATACATTTATTTGCCACAAGATATCGTGTAGATTTTAATAAAAAAATTGTTATAAGTCCGTTATATCTTGCCTTTTTGCAGGCATGTGAATTATGAAAAGGATTTTTAATTTTTTTAGATCGCCGTTCCTATACGTTGAGCACCCCTGGGAGCCTAGTAGGCCTACGGAATATCCTAAGTCCGTCAACGAAGTTAGTCGCCCGTCCAAAAGTAGCCCGAAACGTAGGAGTGAACAAAACAAGTGTCAAGTTCAACTTTTCGGACGGGCAATGACACATCGGTAGTAGGGACAACTGTCAAATCGTGTTGTCATTCATTCTTAGTTCGGGCCCCGAAATAATCGTATGTCCGTAGGTGATAGGGAGTAGGAAACGCTTGTAACTAAGGCCGAAATCACGGACTTCGTGCTTAGGGAGAATCCCCCTGATCTCGAAGTTATAATGTGGTCAAATAAAACTTTTAAGCGACAACATAATAATCGTTTCACATTACAAACTACGAACAATCTGTTTTTGTCAAAACCCTCCAAACAAAACTATCCACAATATTAGTATGATAATATTTCCGTCACCGTTTTTGCTGACCGTACATCTAATAATTTGCGCCAAGCGAAGCGTCACTTTTAATCTCAATATTGAGATGAGGACAATATGAAACTACGAGTTCTTCCCTCTCTTTTCCTCTAGTTACACTGTGTATATATTTGTCTCTTTTACACTTTGTAATACGTAGTTAGGGGGTGTACGAATAATTGTATCTTTTGTATGTATGTATATGTTGTAACCTCAAATTTTTTTCGACAGTTTGAAATTTACCTAATGTATCTTTTGCTGTTGTCAATAGAATTCATTTTCCATTTTGTTACTTTGAAACACATTTCAGATTACGCTATACTATTTCGCTATTGTAAAATACACAACATAATCATTCAGGGGTGATACTATCATTACAGATATATCTAATATCGGTATGTCAGGATTGCGAGCAAGGTAAATGTAGTAAATAAAACCAACATAAACTCTCCACCACTGAGAGTACTTGTATTTGGGTTGGTGTTAGTAACATGAACGAGATCACAATATAATATTTTACACAATTATTACAAGATCATAAAATAAGGACAAGCTAGTCAGATATAAAAGGTCAGACTTCTTCAGCTGTTCAGCACCAAATGCTCCTGCTTCGTCGAATGACCACCGCCTTAATAACATCGGGTGCGTTGATCTATATCGACGACTACCTTCCTTTGTCAACATTGCCCAGTGTTACCCGCTACCGATAACACTATATGTATAATAAAGCATATTGCATCATCAGCTATAGCTATACAAGGTTAATCGGAAATAGGGTACTGATCTAAAAAGGTACTAAGGTACCCGTAATAATGAGTAAGTTTTCTTCTACAACTTTCCCCAAAAGTCAATAAATTAAGAGGAATATCTGCTCAAAGATTAAAAAAAAACGCTATAATCTATCTCTTCTCAGTTATGATCAGCTGTGTTGTGATTTTAGGTCATATTTGGGGTCACGGATTAGAAGCTCCATTTTCTGAATTCGTATCTAAAGCAGGGATGAAGAATTTTGAAAAAAATAAAATAAAAATCTTTTTGTATTGAAATAAAAATTATATAATTTTAACACTTGTTTCCAAATTTAACAACAAAATTAGTGATACTATAAGTGGCCCACGGATTAGTACCCCTTTCCGATTATCCTTGAATAGCATGACGTTCACACTATACGCTATATCGCTAGCCGGTCTACTATGTAAAGCAAGTTATTTCACAGCGATCGGTCAGACGACGGACGGGGTAGAAGTGAGGTGGGCCGGGACTGAAGAATCGTACACGTCGCCCGACCAGTAACAGGCCCGAGAAGGCGGCGCGCAGTGTTCCGTGCGCGCCTCTCAGGAGGACGTGGGGCAAGGCCCCACAGAAGGAGAGGCCCGCCAGGGGCTGGCGGACCGAGGCCTGCCGGGGTTGCGGTGCATGCAGCTGCGAATCCCGCGACCCCGGCCAAGGGTCAGAAGAACGAACACCGTGGGTTTTTAGCCGGTAAGAGTCCGGCATACCCCTTCGTCTTCCCCGGGCGAAGGGCATCCATGAGGATTTTCACACGAAAAAAAAAAAAAAAAAAGCTTTGAGAATCGCTCAAGTTTATCGCGTACAGCAAGCCAATACTTTATAGCATAGCTTGGTGAGATCGTGTCCATATAAAATCTATGTTGAGCGATAATTGTTACGTAAAAGCAACGCTTACTAAACTTGCGCTCTTGTCTATCAATGTGGAAAACACGGCAACATAGCATATAACTAAGGATCGGATATTCGGATGCATATTTACCTACAGTGAATTTTTAGCTATGAAAGTATGGAAGCGGCTTATTAAAATATTTTATTTTGGAAAAAAAAACCGGGATGCCAGGATCACCTGGAATACATAACTACGAGTAGTTGGGTGTACAATATGGAAGCGAAATATTAAAATGATTTATTAAAAAAAAACCCTGGGATTCTTGGATTTCATACTTATCTAAAATTAATGTTTAACCTCCGATGCAAATTATGTGTTTATGTAGAGTGTAAGAAAAGGAGTGGAATGGGTTAGATAAACTAAAAAAAAACATATTAAAATAATTGTCCCGGAACCGCGGGATTTTTTCGATACAAAAGTGCATTCCATGTTAGCCAACATCTTAAGTTTAGGTGAATATGCATCCGAATATCCGATCCCTACACATAACCTATCCACGCTACTATTTTGGTTTTAAACAGGCCGTTCCTAATAGTTTTTAATTTTTTTGTTTTTTTTTTCCTAACTATTTATAGCTTATTTTTGTATTTCATCTATTAATTATGTAGATACGGGTTTAAGGGAACGCCCTCTATTATTATATATACTGTATTATAGCGTAGTCTGAACTGTGCTTGAGAATGAGGGAAAGAAATAAAGAAGAAAGAAATAGGTGTACCATTTTCATTGTGATATACTATGTGCTTATATTCAGCTAGCGGACATCGTAAAAGTCATTTGGAGCAATTAAAGCATAATAATAGAGGGATAAAGTCCCTACTGTGTACACAGGCAGCAGACTATTTTTCTTCCTTTTTCAAAGAAACCGTACAGGGGGTTACCATGATCTCTTAGAGCAGGAATGTTTTAATATTATTACGAGAGTGGGTAAAAGATGGCGCTAGATAGCTGTCTAGCGCTGTCACTTTCCCACTCTCGGAATAATATTAAGAGAGTGAGATTAAAAAGTGAGAGTAGAATATTTTGAGAGTGGGAAAGTGACAGCGCTAGACAGCTCTCTAGCGCCATCTCTTACCCACTCTCGTAATAATATTAAAACATTCCTGCTCCAAGAGATCATGGTAACTCCCCTGTTCTGTTACTAAAATGAGGCAACGAATATAGTATATTAATATACAAGGTGTCTCAAAAGAAAGTTTATATTTAGAGGATCGATTAAAAAAAAAGTAAGCCGTGTGTCGAAAAAATGTTTATTAACTATTAAAGTACTTACACAATTTGGGAATTTATTTCATAAAAATAATATGGTCCAAATGTAGACCCTCGCGTTCGCGGCACTCATTTAATCGAACAGTAAAATTATTTATGACGGCTCGGCAGGTTTTAATTCTTGCACCAATTGAATTTTGTAGGGGTGCAGCTTTAGGTCTTTGTGCAAAATGTGGTGTAATGATGATCTATGCACATTTAAAGCACTTGCGCGCTTTCGAATTGAAAGGTTCGGGTCATCACGAACTGACTGATTAACACTCTCCACGTTTTCTACCGTTCTTGATGACCTTGGTCGCACGGAATTTGGTTTTTCCAGCATTGTACCGGTCTCTTTAAACTTTTTGATCCATTTTCGAATAAGAGGAATGCTTGGCGCATTATTTAACCCTTTATAAGGCAAAAGGTTTTAGGAAAAGTAAATAACAAAAAATTTGGCAATTTTTATTAAAAATAAAAAAAAACGAAAAACTAAAAATATTTATGACAATTTTTTTTTGTAATTTTAGAATGTAGCTCAAAATCGTAACATTGCTAGGTTTGAAAATAAAAATACAACATGTAGGTTTTCAGGACAACGTCCAAAAAAGATGGTGGCGAAAATACTGCCACTGCCATATAAAGGATTAAGTGGCGAAAACCTCGAATACTACAGAATCTTCTACGCGCTACAGTCGCCGAATCACGATTTTTGTAAAACTCTCGCACGCACAACGCGCGGTCTGCTCCCGAGAAACGCTCCATAGCGCCTGAATTCCCAAGAGCCAGGCTACCGATTGACATAACCACCGCGCCCCTCGGAGTCGTTGCGTTCACGCAGTAAGCTAAATAAATATAAACTTTCTTTTGAGACACCTTGTATAATATACTATACTAACGCCCCGCCATGCCATCGTGCAGTTGAGGTATTTTTAGGGTTCCGTACCTAAAGGGTAAAACGGGACCCTGGGCCTAATTCTCCTAAAATAAATTGTTGCCAAACGCAATCGAACCACAACCGTCAGTCAGTTTTTGTTTTCGAAAACTTTCAAAATGATTGATTTTGTTTTTGTGTCAAACAATTCGACAGCTTTTGAAATTGAGAACTGTCTGAATGAACGGTTCGGCCTTGGTTCCGTTGTGATCTATCAAGATTTATTTTAGGAGAATTGGGCCCCCTATTACTAAGACTCCGCTGTCCGTACGTCTGTCACCAGGCTGGATCTCATGAACCGTTACAGTTAGACAGTTGAAATTTTCACAGATGATGTATTTCTGTTGCCGCTATAACAACAAATACTAAAAAACAGAATAAAATGAATATTTAAGGGGGCTCCCATACAACAAACGTGATTTTTTTGCCGTTTTTATAGATAATGGTACGAAACCCTTCGTGCGCGAGTCCGACTAGCACATGGCCGGTTTTTTTTTTTTGACTTTTTCGCGTTTGGCCCTCGACGCACCTGATGGTAAGCGCAGACAGGGTCTAAGATCAAGCACACGAATACAAGTAACAGAAATATAGAGGGATTCTCTTATACCCCTCTGGCTCTCAGGTGCACACGACGGAATAATCAATCTATTTAATCGTGAAAACCGAAATAAAATCTGTTTACCTAGTAGTTACGGAGAAAATATAAGACAAAGACAGACGCGGTGGGGATTTTGTTTTATAAGTAGTAACTCCGCGTTACAAGCTTCACATAACAGATTTCAAAGCGTGACTAATATGTCATTATCATACCAAGATGATACAATCGATACTGGCGGTTTCCGTAGTTTCCGCGACTGCGTTTCGGGGCAAACAATTATATCGGTAGATTAGAAAAACTACTTGTACTGAGGCAATAGATGTATGAAAATCCACAGGACGTGACACCCACGGGACGTGACACCCACATTACGTGACATCCACATTACGTGACACTCATAAAAAGAGTAAAATGTGTCGTCCCGTGGGTGCCAAAAAAGGTAGCAATGGGATTGACTTGGATATGAGTTATGACAGCAAATGTCAAAACAATGCCCAGCCTGAATAATCAGCGTTTGACGTCAAAAGTATTTTTTCATAAAAGCTTGAATAATGGAGTTTCAGTCAGAATTTAGGCACTAAAATTAATTAAAACAAAACATAAACAACTGTTCTAACTTAATCATATCCTGTCTTTAATTACTTCAGTCTGACAGCTCCAAATTCATTAAGAACTTAAGTTATTAATCAACATCTAAAATCTTCTGTTGATTGTTATATTTTCGATGGAATTCGAAGAAAAATGATACGACTCTGGGTTAATTTAGTTTGTTTCAAACAGTTTCAAACGATTGCTTTCCATGCAGGAGGGTCTGAGTCCAAATCCGGCCCGCACTTCTGACTATGATTATCACTTGCGTTAAAGGTGAAGAAACCTGCACACCGGGCTCTTTAAAGGGTGGCGGCATCTATCACGCCACATGCGAACTATTCAATCCTACATCGCGTTATCAAAGTTTAACACGCAGATAGTACATATATAACCGCCCATCATTAACCGTTGGGCAGTAGCTCGCCAGGCATAAGACTCCACCTGGTAGGAGGATCCTCCCTTTGGTTGGAGGAACACCACACCACGTTCCACCACAAAAGTTTTCAATGCTGTGTGAGCTTTTCCGTCGTAGAGCTGTTGTCTCTTCAGACTCCGCAGTCACACCGATAATTCAGCTCACAACAAGCTCCCGCCAGCCCCCGCCAGCAACGCCCTAAGCCGAGGTCCGAGTCCCACTAGGGGTCACTCTTAGTGTTGTTGTTGCTAGTACCTAGTCATGATGTTAGTGTAGTACAAGTAGTTGGCTTAGGTTATGTATTTTACTTCTCCACCGTTGGCTGGAGACCCTTCAGGTCTCGCCGATAACTGCTCGGTTACATAGAAGATCCCAAAGGATCATAGAAAACAGGTTGCTGCTCGGGTAGAAACAAGGCCAAGCAAGGACCACCTACAAGAGAGAAATAAAAAAATACAAGGTTAGTCGGAATGGGGGTAATAATCTGAAAGGGTGGTAAAGTACCCATAATAATGAGTAACTTTTGTTCTACAACTTTCTCCAAAAGTTAATAGTTTAAGAGAAATAGCTATTCAAAAATTACATAAAAAATATGCGAAAACCTATCTATTCTCAGCTATGATCAGCTGTGTTTACATTTTAGGTCATATTTGGGGTCACGAATTAGAAGCTCCATTTTTTGAATTCGTAACTAAAGTAGGGACGAAGAATATTAGAAAAAACTAAAATTAAATTATTTTACATGGAAATAAAAATTATCGAATTATGAAATTTTAACACTTGATTTAAACCTTCATCATCAGTGACACTTTAAGTGGCCTCCGGATTAGTACCCCCTTTCCGACTAACCTTGTATATTGTCCGCCATCCAACCTGCACCAGGAGAGCGTGTTTTTTTTTTTTTTAAACGGTTCCACACACTAAGATTTCTCTTGTATCGTGGGTGCGTTTACAGACACAAATCTCACAAACAAACGCCCAGACCCGAAACAACCTTTATGAAGTGTGTATGTCTAGATTTTGAATAACGCTATCATAATCAGTCACTTACCGTCCCACTGCTGGGCCTGTGCCCATGCCATGCCCATGAAAATAAATCTTGATAAATCACAACCGAACCAAGGCCGAACCGTTCATTCAGACAGTTCTCAATTTCAAAAGCTATCAAATTGTTTGACACAAAATCAATCATTTTGAAAGTTTTCGAAAACAAAAACTGACTGACGGTTGTGGTTCGATTGCGTTTGGCAACAATTTATTTTAGGAGAATTGGGCCCCGCAGGCCTCTTCTCAGAATGAGAAGGGTGTAGTCCTTAGTCCACCACGCTGGCTTGGTGCGGGTTGGCGGACCACACACATCGAGTGCTCTCAAATGTGCATGTTTCCTCACATTCGATTTTGAGTGTTAATATTTATTTACTGCTAGAGGTCACTCGCGGCCTCGATCGCTCGTATTACGTATTTTTCGGGATTAAAGTAGCATATGTCCTTCTCCTAGTTCCAGACTATCTCTGTACCAAGTTTCATCAAAATCGGTTCAGCGGTTTAGGCGTCAAAGCGTCACAGACAGACAGAGTTACTTTCGCATTTATAATATTATTGTAGGGATTACATTAATAACATTAGATTAGATTATTCACTAAGTTTGCTCTATGAACACTTCAATGAAGTGTCGATAGAATAGTTTTAGACCTTTAGTATTCTGCTAGTTATTTGAGACTACTGGCTGTTCATTGAGATTCCGTTGGAATGTTATTCAAGTGCCATTGAACTATTACTTCAATAGAAAACGTTGAAGTTTTAGAAGACTAGCCAATCTGTCATAATCGTAATGAAATGTTGACAATGGTTCTGTCTAACCTTTTCCCAATGTAGGAGGCAGGTAAGATTTAAAATGAAACAATAATTGCTGCTAATGATTTTGTATCTATGGGCGAAAAAAGACCTGCTTTACATAGTTTAAAATAGGTAACAATTATTATTCCGTTTATTCAATTACAACACATACAAAATTACATTTTTAAATATTTCTATCCAAAAAAAACATATAAAAATATAGTTGCCCACCGGCATCGGGAACAGGGTCCAAGCTACCGGTGGTCAGGGCCTCAGAGAGAGGAACTTCCTAACAATACGCGCCGTGTCCAGAAGTACCGTTTTCTGCACCAGGCTCTTGATCCAGCTGCCCAACGAGAGCCTCTTTAGATGTTTTACTTACATTTAATAACAAAATTAGTTAGCCTATGGAATTATTACAACTTCCTACGAATATTCACCAAGCCTTTATCGTGAACACACCCATCTCTCTAGCGCACGCGCGTTTTATATACCGTGGTCTTCTCGCACACTATACAAGTTAGGCGGCGCTCGCGAAGCACGGCGATGTCGTTGTGATCCTGGAGCGACGATGTTGTCCGTTGTCGTGGCGAACGCTTTATAAAATTTGTGAATCCCACACCAAGTATGTTGGTCTATGTTGGGTTGTTGTCAGCATCCAGTCTAATCAGATGCGGCTGAGTACCAGTATTTTACACGGAGCGACTGCAATCAGAACTCCGCAACTCAGTTTCTAGGCAATGTCGATATCCTAAGGTTAATCGGTTGTCAGTCTTTCAGGCTTCTGACTACCCGTAACGACTGTCATAGGTATTTGTATGACACCTGAGACCGACAGATTGACGTGCTCTCCGAGACATGAAAGGGTCTCGATGTGTAACGAATATACTAAGCCATCCACGGACTGACTGCGGCAAGCGTAGCTTAACCTTGCAAATCATAATGATCTGTGAGGTTGTTTATTAGCCACGAGCATTCCTGGGATGGCAATTGCATGTCATTTTATTTAAATGAGCAGAGTTGGCTCTCTGGGTTGATGGTTTGATGGGCAAAGAGGTCTCCAATGGTATGTCTACACCCGTGCGCTTTCATGTTCATCTTGCGCTTTCAACTTTCAATTCCTCTTGCGTCAAGCGCATGCAATATTGATTGCCAGAAGACGCATGCAGCTTATCGTCTACACCGGTGCGCCTCGGTCAGTCGTCAGTTGACATAGAATATACGGATTAGCGTGTGCTAGGGGCAGGCGCTTTTGTCGAATTAGTATTAAGGCATGCGCTATGGCGCTTCACGCATGTTTCAGATGAAGACGCAAGATGAACATGAAAGCCCACTGGTGTAGACATAACTTAAGAACGAGCTATCTAATCTGAGTTTTCTTTCTCCATTTATAAAATGAAAAAGCAAATATCTTGAAACAAAGTAAATAGGACGTTTATTATTATTGCACTGGACCCTTCATATACTTAACAATGTTTTTTTTTGTTTATGCAATAATTTGAAAAATGAGCCAACAGCATGCAACACCATGCTGTTATGTTTGTTCAAAGGATCAGTAATTGTAGTATGCAATACAATACTCTTTATTGTACACAAAACGGACAAGAAACATTACTATAAAAATAGAGATGTACAATGGGCGGTCTTATCGTACTGGGCGATTTGCCAGACCACCTCTAGATGGACATGATTTGCAGGTAGTTCGCGGTATAACAATAAATAAGAAGAAATGAGAATAAGCACTATAAATAAATAAAAAAATAAGATAAATGTCGTTGTTAATGCAATAAAAGTGGTAGCACGGAGGTTATAAACCCGCTTGTACGCGTGTACGTTTTCAATTTCATATATACACACGGTGCCCCAAGATCCACGGAACTGACGTTATGGTTTTGAGTACAACGAACGCAGTATTGAATTATCGAATGTCGCTTGTTGTGCTCAGAATCAAAAGGTCAGTTGGGTGGTTGTTTTTTTAGGCTACTGTGCGTACTTTCTTAGTTAATCTAACACGCCAATAACATACGATGAAGCATCGTGAGGAAACCTCGACTTAATGGTCTGAAAACTCCAACCCGTAGTGAGCAAGCGTGGCGATCAATGCTCGTTCCTTCTTTTTATGAGAAGAGGATTTTGTCCAGCTGTGGGACAATTACAGGATTTTTTTTTTGTTTATTTTTTCTAGCAAACTGCCCACGGTATTGACATTATCAATATCATGCCTTAGCCACCGGGTTTTTTTCCTTAACAAATTACACAAATGTTTAACTGCACAATTATTATTATTTATTTATTGCACAATGTAGTTTACAGAGAACTTATAGAATAGTTATCTCAAACATACATAGACCCTGTAAGGATTAATATCTTAATAGTAAACTACTAGAATAGACTTGTCAGAATATTGAATTGTCTTTGTTCCACGTAAATCAGAAACCCGTCAATACCATAGACTAGGCAACAGATCCTAGTTAATACATTTACCAATATCTTGAAACCATCGAAGCATAACAGATTTACAAGAGGCAAGAAAATAATAGAGTTACAGACAAGTATTCTCCTCAGAAGCCAATTAATTTATGAATAGTTTTGTCGATAAAATCTACATCTCGAATGCGATTCTCGGAAGGTTCACAAAGATACAATAGAGATATAAGTACTAGCTCACTCACACAGACATACAAATACTAGGTCACCTAAAGGGCAATAGAGAGAGCTATGCTCGAAGTTTCCGAGAAAAGATGAGATCCGCAGAAGAACCAAGGTAACCGACATAGATCGAAGAATTACCAAACTTAAGTGGCAGTGGGCGGCACATTGCTCGCAGAACGTATGGCCGATGGGGCCGAAAGGTTCTGGAGTGGCGACCGCGTACCGGAAGACGTAGCGTGGATAGGCCTCCCACAAGGTGGACCGATGATCTGGTGAATGTCGCGGGAATCCGCTGGATGCGAGAAGCACAGGACCGGTCGATGTGGCGATGCTTGGGGCAGGTGTATGTCGAGCAGTGGACGTCTTTCGGCTGAATGATGATAGTGATGATGGGCGGTGCGGCGCGTCGACGTGTCTGCGTTGTAATACAGTCTTTATAGTATTTGATGAGTAAGGCTAAATTCAAATGCCGCAGTCAAACCGCTAAAAATAAACTAGACGCGCTGCTTTGTTACGCGGTGTCTTACGTAGGCGGTTCAAAGCGACGCGAATTGCGAAGCGATCCGATGCGGTGACACGTAAATTCAATGCGATGCGGCGGCTTTGTCCTACGAGCTCGCGAATCGCCCGCCGCGCTCATTCAGTAGCATTGTACGGCACCGCATCCAGTTCGCGCGAAAATATCAAGCCAACTGATCACGTTCGCTTCGCGTCGCGCCGCGCCGCACCGCACTCCACGTGCGTTTGGTCACGTAGGCCACTTCAATAGGTATCAACTGTTTGTTGTTTTCGGGTCGCGCCGCGCCGCTTCGCGTCGCTTCTAGATACCCCACGTGGGATGCCGCGTTAGATGCACCGCTCACGTGGACCACTAGTATAGAAGCCATATCGCTTGTTATTTTCGCGACGCGATGCAACGCACTGTACTACACAGCTAGGACGAAGGGTAAAGCATTTCGTGTTTGTGTGAGTGTACAACGAGAATTAAGTGAACCGGCCTGTGGCGTAGCACCGCACGTGCTGTTAAAACCGGTTTATACAGGATTTAGACAACCGGATTGAAACGCGGCGCAACTCTATCCTACTGCGTTTAGAGCACTAGAGTTCGTCAATGACGGTACAGGTACGTCAATCTACGAAGAGGCGCCCAACTCTTTGTCTAAATAGCTACATTGTAAAAGTGTGCGTTATAAATTTGAATTATTATGTTAGTTTTATCGCCACACAATGGTTAGAAGTGTGAATAAGCAAACCCAAAAAAGAGAAACAAGTCTATATCTATCTGCTGGGCAAAGGCCTCTTCTCATACAGAGAAGGAACGAGCATTGATCGCCACGCTTGCTCACTGCGGGTTGGCGATTTCAGACCAATAACTCACGATGTTTTCCTTCACCGTATGTCAGTGGCGTCTTAGATTAACCAATAAAGAACATATCTTACTTAAAATTGAAAAAGTCACATTGGTACATGCCTGGATTTGAACCCGCATCCCGGTGCTTAACAAGTGAGTCTGTGACCTCCGGGCAACCACGATGTACCCATAAGATAACCATCATACATAAGGTGTTGAAAAATTTAAATATTTTTTTGATTTGTATGAAACGTTATACCTAATAAAAATACGCGAATTTCGAAAAGTTGTAGAACAAAAGTTGTTCAAATTCCGATACCGAGTAACCCCATAAAATTCTTAGAGTTGATTTTTTAACACCTTGGATTTGATAATAATAAGAAATGTGCTTACGAACCACGCGGCTATCTCTCTCAAAAAGGGGTGAGGGGCGTCATTGTGGATTGAACGCGCTATGTACTTGACGAACCTGTGAGTTGTTTTCAGAAAAAAAAAATTGTTTTAATTTACTTTACCTAGGGCTCTAAAGGAGGGCCTCAAATTCGCAGTTGTGTGTTGAGTTACAAGAAGACCCATGGGGCGGAGGTAATTTAGAATTTAAACCACTTCCAGAGTAATTTGGGGTTAGCTTGTACTCTAATCGAGAGCAGATTAAAATAAAAAAAAATTAGGTGGTTGGTGGTCTTTCTAGGCTCTCCAGCATTCTAATTGCGCATAACACACTTTATCGCTATGGCTTTGACTTTGACAATCCGACTTCTCCACAATGAATATATACTCGTACATACATACCACACAATGGAACAAAACAAAAAGGAGGAGCTCGTGGCTAAATAATTACAGCCGCATAGACCGATCTTCCGGGTTAAGCCACGCTTACCGAGGTTGGTCTGTGGATGGGTGACCATTTACTATAGCGAGTTTCCTCCGTGCCTCGGAAAGCACGTAAAGCCGTTGGTCCCGGCTGTCATTTGTAGATCTTTGACAGTCGTTACTGTTGGTCAGAAGCCAGAAAGTCTGACAACCAGTCTTACCAAGAGTATCGTATTACCCAGTTACTGGGTTGTGGAGGTCTGATAGGCAGTCGCTCCATGTAAAATACTGATATTCAGCTGCATCCGGTTCGACTGGAAGCCGACCCCAACATAGTTGGGAAAAGGCTAGGCAGATGATGACATACATACCACACAATGAATATTGTTGTATTGACCAAATGAAAGCTATTGAAATTACGAATGTGATATGCAATTCGGATGCAGGTTTAAGGGCAGTTCAGACTACGGTATAATATATAGCATATATTGTATAGCTCAACGATATCGCTCAATATACATTTTATATGGACACGTTCGCACAACGCTATACGTTGTGATTACATTAAAAAGGCAAGGTTTTTTTTGCTTATAGTATTTTAATTCCTTGCTATATAGATAATTCAATTAACATTTTTCTTCTTCTTGGTATATTATAATGAGAGCGACGACGAAAAAACTTGCTATTCATAGCAGACCGGCTTGCGATATAGCGTATAGTGTGAACGTCATGCTATGGCCTATGACGCAATATGCTTTACTATGATACGAAATAGTATAGCGTAGTCTAAACACCACTTTATCAACTAGTCTGCTGTTAGGCTATATACACACTGAGCGACTGCCTATTCCCACCTCTTTTATACCAAGCAACCAAAAAACAAAAGAATCCTGCCAAAAACCAGGAGTTTCTCATTCAACGTCAGCCAATTAGTAATTCCGAGGTAATGAATGTTTTTCCAGCTAAAATATACTGGTTTATATAAAAAATCACAATAAAAACATGCCATGAACAATTACGCGAGGAGTTTACGAAGCGCTGAAATATTGCTCCTAAACTTTGGGGGCATTAAAAAGTTTTCGTTTCAGGGTGCCCCTACTATTGTATAGTTTGTTTTGGTAAGTACGACGAACGTGTGAGTTCTTTGTGAGTGTTCAGTGTCGAGTTTGAAAGTGAATTTTAAATGTTAAATGTTTGATCTGCTTGTCATTGATAGCAGTACTGTAATACAGACATAATCAAAAGATACAAGATAAACGTGAAAGAAGCTCTCTCATGTTAATTAATTAATAAGTCTGTATAATTTTAACTATAGGTATTAACTAATTTTTGTCTATTGTAATACTTTCACGCTCAATATATTTTAACTCTTCTTTGTAACTTTATATCTTCAGTAGTGATCCATTTAGATTGTTATTGTTAAAAATTTAGTACTTGTATTTAGTTATTTCTTTAAAGCATGTTGTGGTCTCCTGTAAGTGAAGGAGTATACTGACTTGACTGTTTCCTAATATAATATTTTGACAAATTGTGTATGTCCTTTATTGGTGATCCTTAAATAAATAAATTCCTATAGCTGTACCACAGCCAGACACGGGTGTTTTCTCAAAATGAGAAAGGTTTAGACCACAGTCCACCACGCTACAGCCTGGTGCGGGTTGGCAGACTACTCACACTACCGAGAACTTTTTGGAGCCCTTTCTGGTGTACAGGTTCCTTTGCGATGTTTTTCTTCATCGCTAAAGCAAGTGATGATCAAATTCTGTATCGCATATTAATCGGATCCGTTCGAGTTCAAAACTCAGACTTTCCAGCGTGGAAGGAAAGCGTCCAACTGTTAGGATATCAATACTTGTTTTGATTTATTTGGATTTCCAACAGGCAACACACCACTACATAAATTCCAATTACAAGAGACCATAGCCCAGCATTTACATAATTAATCTATGCAACAATAGTTTCATAAAAAATATATACAACATGGTGGTGACATGGATACTTTACATCCCAAAACCATGAATTCTGCTCATCATTTTATAAAACTTTTAGTATGGCAAAAACTATGCATTCGTGAAACAAAAAATGGTGTTCCATACAAATTAATCAATGTTGCTTAACAAAATACTTGGCACATCTAATTTTTTCACGAATTCAGACTTTTTCCCATACTAAAAGTTGTTTATAATAATAAGCAAAGTTCATGGTTTTCAGATGTAAAGTGACTTACCAGTCATGCCTTAGCACCAATAGGCAGCGGAGTGCAGTGGAGAAACTTAAACAGGAGTCGGACACCAGACATCCTCTATACGGCGCCCAACTGCCAACACAACGGCTTAAAAGCAGGCATAGTTTTTTAAAATCCGCGGTTTCCCTGTCAGGAAACCCGGCCGACGCCCAATGTAAACTGTGGAGAGATGCCTGTCCCCTTCCCACTCACTACTTACCGCCAAGTGAGCATCTTCCTGCTGGATCTAAGTTTCCGTGGCCCATCTGGAAATCCTTAAATCGCCTCCGATCTCGAGTGGGAAGATGTAATTCCAACCTCGTCAAGTGGGGCTACCTAAACCAAACAGCAGCGGGGTGTGGATGTGGAGCTGCGATGCAAACTATGCCCCATCTCCTATCCTGCCCTCTGAGCCCAACAACCTGCAGCCAGAGCGATCTCTGCGCAGCCACCGATGGCGCCGTGGAAGTGGCGAAGTTCTGGGCTTACAAAATATGATGATTGTCGTGCCAACAACACGAAGAAGAAGAAACCAACAGGCAAATAAACAAATGAATATGTTATAACAATTGAAAAAGAATATACGAAATATGCTTCGAAACCAAAGATCATTCTGACTCAATCTCACTTACTCATGTCACTCACTCATGTCAATCACTCTCGATTAAAACTCGCTCCAAAACCCACTCCAAAATCACATCCATAGTAAGGACCCTACATTTAAATCCAACCACTGGTGTTATGAGCCCGAATATGGGTTTCACAAATCGCTCGTCTGTCTGTCTGCACAACAAGTTAATCCTTGTTATAGCTACGAGTTCGTGGAGGAAGTTTTTTAGAAATTTCGTTGATTAATTCACGCGTTCGCCGTCATGTTTTGGTATGGGAGGAGAATTATGGAGTTTCGGAGATGATTTTGTTTAATTATAGTCTTGCTGGAGTTCTGGGTGATGACGTTGTTGTGACTGGGCTGTGATAGTTCAAGTGATGTACCGTAGATAATTCTTGTCCACATCAAGGTACGTTTGTATCGATAGATTGTGTCTGCGATCTCCTTCATAATTATGAATGATAAACTGAATTAAAAACGCCTGGATTTTTTGCATTTGGGTTCAACTTAGGGCTACGACTTCGATTGGAGGGATAGTTATTAAATCTGTTACACAATCTATATCTGAGTCAAGGCCGTAGATAGGGAGGGGGAGGGGGTTAGGGGGTCAACTCCCCTCCCGAAACCTCAGACATTGAAATAGGTACTTTTAAAATGTATAGTACTCTTTACTAACTGTATGAGGTCCAATCAAAATAGGTGTACAAACTGTTCATATTCATGAATACTGTGATCTGTAAAAGTTTGTCCACCTATGTTGATTGGACCTTATATACTATTACTATAGCTGTTTAAATACTTATAAAATTAAATTTTAAAGCATTTCTATAAAAAAATGTTTCAAAAATATATAAATAGTAGCCCACCGACATCGGGAACAGGGTCCAAGCTGCCGGCAATCAAGGTTCCAGAGAAAAGAACTTTCTAACAATACGCGCCGTGTCCAGAAGTACCGCTTTCTGTATCAGGCCCTTGATCCAGCCACCTAACGAGAGCCTCTTTAAATGTTAGTCGAGGCTCTTGGCTATAAAACCATTGGCCGTAACGACTATCGGCACAATGACTGCTGAATCAACATCCCACATGGCGACAACCTCGTGTGCCAAGTCTTGATATTTAATTTCTTCATCTTTCTATGCTTTCAAAAGGTTCTCGTCATGCGGAACATTTCGCTTATCATCCTGTAACCCCCTCTGGGAAAGACGTTACCTCACCATGAGATTAACGTAAAACCGGAGGGAACATTAGACTAGCTTTCTACAACCCTATCATATAATAAAAAATGTGTCATGAGGTCTACTGAAAACCTTACAAACCGCAGGGCAGCTTGTGGCGAGCTGTTGGTGAGTGGCGACACTGCGTGCCTTATTGCCTCAGAGAGTCGGTCAGGGCTTCGTCTCCAGTTTGCCTTTATTGGCTGGCTGGAGTGGAACCCCAAGAGTGCCCGCAGGATTTTCAACTCTGGCTTGCCTTTATCGGCCGGCCAGAGGGGGGCCGCCAGAGCTATACGCTCGGGGGTGAAAGTGTCTAATGGCGTCATAGCGGGGAAACCCACTCCGGGTCTTTTAGACCCGCGACGGCGAAACCGGGGCCTCTCTACACCTCTAGCCGCTCACACGTCTGTTGCCCCCTTCGCCTATGTACTGGCGGCTTTTCAGGGGGCCCAGCTAGTGAGCTGGCGAGTCACCGTCTGCCAATGTATTTCAAATTTAATCTTGAAAGGCAGACGCCGTTTTCTTCGGGCAATAGAAGTTATCCAGTCCACTTAACACCCCTTCCCATAGATCAGATATTTTTTACCACATTTTACAATAGTCTTGCACCCACCTGGGACGGTCCATGACTGTACTCCAATAGTGCAGCCGTGGATAGTCCCCGGTTGGTGCCCCACCCCATTTCAATATCCCACATAGCGACAACCTCTTGTGCCAAGTCTTGATATTTAATTTCTTCATCTTTCTAGGCTTTCACAAGGTTTTCGTCATGCGGAACATTTCGCTGTTACATATTACCGTCCGAAGACGTATCCATATCATAGGTTCAGTAGCAAGACTTATTGCAGTATCAAATAGTTGAAATATCGATTACGTAGGTGACAATGCACGTGTACCATAGGCAAAGCCATTAGTAACCTATATGACATCTAACATATTCCCTCCATCGATATTAATACTGCTATCTCAACCATCGACAAATCAGTATCACAGTATCGATTAATGACAGCTCGTAAATTGATAGGAGCGCCGCACTACGACCGATTTATCGATACTTACAAATTACTGTCGTTTGTCACATCACTATGATTATTAATTTGTTATAACTAGAAAAACATAATCTATCTTTTTTTGTGTGCTCAACTAGAGCTGACTTGAGCTGCTTGTAAAGGGATATCCTTGTGGGAGGCACTCCTAACTAATTATTAACAACGCGCGAATCATAATGAATGAATAAAGCTTATTGCCAAGTGTTTTACACGTGCAGCCTGTGGACCAATTATTCTCAGCGGACTATCAGCGCCCTGCGGGTCCAATATAATAACGGTTTCAGGATGTTGATGGGGCTGCCCCGTTTCTGTAGTGCATCTGGTATGCTCACGGCACACGTCGATGGCTTTCAAGCCATCTTCAGACAGAAATCTGCCTCGTCGCTCTGCAGAGTGCGGGCCAGCTCCAGCTCCATCCTGAAGACCATAGCAGGGAGATACGACTCTTCTTTGTTGAATGCCATTGTTCAAAGATGCATGACGAACAATGAACTGGTAACTAAATATTAAGTTTTTTTTTCTGACTTGTAACTTTCTTTATCTGTTTTTTAATAACCAATTATGGATGTTACTTATCTATAAATATAAAAGGAGAAGCTGACTGACTGACTGATCTATCAACGCACAGCCTAAACCGCTGGGGTTAGAAACTTGAAATTTTGAAAGTAGGTTCCTTTTGTAACGTAGGCATCCAATAAGAAGGAATTTTTCGAAATTCAACCCCTAAGGGGGTGAAATAGGAGATTTCACTTTGTATGTAAGTTCGTCATTTTTGAAGTAAGAAGCATGAAATTAAATATTAAGGTTTCTGTCTAGAAATAAAGCAACACGGGTTTGAGCGTTTTTGAAAATTCAACGCCTAAGGGGGTGAAATAAATGTTGAAAGTTTGTCTAAGAAATCTGTTACTTTTGAAGTAAGAAGCATGGAATTAAAAATGTAGGTTCTTGGTAAGAAATAAATATGATACACGTATAAGTTTTTAAACTGACATGGTCACTAACACAATCTTTAGAACTTAAAACAGGATATTTACCATGTTTATTATGATCATGCGTGATCATGGCGCTTGTAACGGTGCCGAAATATCGGAAACTCACATCAAATAATAAACATGGTAAATATCCCGTTTTAAGTTCTAAAGAAATATACACGTGTTTGAGGGTTTTTGGAAATTCTACCCATATGAGGTGAAATATGTATTTGTTTTTAATGTTTTTTTTTTTGATTTTGTAACTACACCGGCTTAACGAAGGCTCAACATTTCACGCAAGCGGAGCTGCGGGCAAAAGCGAGTCCGAAATAAAGATTATTTTATTTATTTATAAAAAAAATACTCTTAGGAGGGGCTCGTGTGTAAATAATAACCACGGATATCATACTATTTGCAAGGTTAAGCTGCGCTTGCCGCGGTCAATCCGAGGATGGGTGACCATTCGTTACACATCGAGACCCCTCCGTGCCTCGGAGAGCACGTTAAGCCGTCGGTCCTGGGTGTCATACGAATACCTATGACAGTGTCGTTACTAGTAGTCAGGGGGTCTACTCCCTAAGCACGAAGTCCGTGGTTTCGGCCTTAGTTACGAGCGTTTCCTACTCCCTATCACGTACGGACATACGATTATTTCGGGGCCCGAACTATGACAACACAATTTGACAGTTGTCCCTACTACCGATGTGTTTTTGCCCGTCCGAAAAGTTGAACTTGACACTTGTTTTGTTCACTCTTACATTTTGGGCTACTTTCGGACGGGCGACTAGCTTCGTTGACGGACTTAGGGAGTAGGCCCCCAGAAGCGGTAAAGTCCGTTGGGGTCAGCTTCTATTCTAACCACACGCGGCTGAATACCAGTATTTTACACGGAGCGACTGTCATCAGACCTCGCAACCCAGTTACTGGACAATACGATATCCTAAGGCCGGCCATACACGGGCAGCTTGAAGCAGTCAGGATCGACTGCTTTAAGCTGCAACTGCATAGTAAACTACAGCCTTCTACGTACGTACATACACGAAACAGCTCGAGCAGTTGCAACTGCTTCGGGTGGTTGGCGGCACGGCGTGCGGTCAAGCACTCTCCAGGCATACACTGACTGCTAGAGCTGTCCGTGTATGTTTATCACTGGCTAACTGCTCGAGCTGCCCGTGTATGGCCGGCCTAAGGTTAGATCGGTTGTCAGACTTTCGGGTTTTGACACCCGGAACCGCCGCCTACCGTGCTCTCCGTGGCAAGGAGGGGTCTCGATGTATAACAAACGGTCACCCATCCAAAGAATGACCGCGGCAAGCGCAGCTTAACCTTGGAAATAGTATGATCCCCGTGGTTATTAATTACCCACGAGCCCCTCCTAAGAGTAATTTTTATACGTCTAATTAATACAGTTCCATAAGCTCTCAATAATCAGATAGTATTGTACGACGTAGTACACACAAGTTACTACAATCAACTTTTATACTTCACATGTGAAACTATTATTGGGATTGGAATACAATGGGCACAATACATAATTATTTATAGCATTTGTGGCGGCATCTAGCTCGCCACATGCGAACTATCCTACATCGCGCAAGCAAGATTTAACACGCAGATAGTATATATACAACCTCCCAACATCAACCGTTGGGCAGTAGCCCGCCAGGCACAAGACTCCGCCTGGTTGGAGGATCCTCCCTTTGGTTGGAGGAACACCACACCTGGTTTCTCCACACATTCTATAATGTTATTTTAAAATAGGCAATAAGCTTAACCCTTCAGTAGCAATATTTCGCCAGCAACTTTTTTGGAAGATGTTGCAAAAGCCTCCTTGGTATATTTTTAAACCGTGTGTATGAACACACGGTTCGCAGTCTCACTGCACTAACATGCTTAAATTCCTACTACAATTAACGCTAAAATCTTTGACGAATAGCTAGACAACTCTTTGTCACCCCTTCAGCAGTTCAGACACGAGGACATACACACATACAATCACAAAACCTAACACTTTTCTCAGTCAACTAATAACAAAAACTCTCTCCCCAGTGTAGCGCTATCCTTAACAGTCAACCACCATTCTTTATTGTAGCAAGCTTTCCTTTATAATCCTGTATCTACTGCCTCCGGCTTAGCTAGGGAGGGGAAGTGTCGATAAATAAGTTTTTGTTTTTTAAAGAGTGAGATCGATGATGATGAGATAATCGATGAACTGGTGAGCAAGGCTCGGAAACCGGTTAAATTGACGACACGTTTGGTGCAGTGGCTAAGCTTCTGTGCTATGGGTCGTGGGTTCGATTCCCACACGGAACAGAAATTTGTATGGCCTACAGATTGTTGTTTCGGGTCTGGGCGTTTGTGTATGTGAGATTTGTGTCTGTAAACGCACCCACGATACAAGAGAAAACAGTTTGGGCAATGTTTTTTTTTTAAATAAAAAGAAAGAAAAGAAATAAAAAAAAATACCGGTAAGGCCATAAGTACGTAAGGACTCCATATTTCGGTTTCATACTTGTTAATCGGTAAATTAAGCGTTATTCTGAAATAAAGTCCTTTTTAAGGTTCACACGTTCATTAACCGGTATTAACCGGCATATGGTTTTTAAAAGGTCTCTAAAACTTGTTATTTACCAGTTTCAAACTTGTTATAAATAAGCTGTTAATGCAGGTCGAGAGTTATCCGTCGCTTTGAGTTAAACCGGTTAGTTTCGGTTATAAGACTAAATGATTATCGGTTCCGGTCTGAACGAAAACATTATGCGGAACCGTTAAAAACCTTTATCACTACATAGTAATAAACAAAGTCGCTTCCCGCTGTCTGTCCGTATGTATCTTTAAAAGTACGCAACGGATTTTGATGCGGTTTTTTTTTAATAGATGGAGTGATTCAAGAGGAAGGTTTTTAGCTATAAAACGTACACGTGCGAAGCCGGTGTGGGTCGCTAGTTAACCGATATTTTTGCAACCGGTTCTGAGCCTTGCTGGTGAGCAAATTTTTTTTTTTTTTTATTTATGTACATAGTTTCGCTTAGGTACAGTTAATACATTTATACCAGGAGGGTTACCATGATCTGTTAGAGCAGGAATGTTTTAATATTATTCCGAGAGTGGGAAAGTGACAGCGCTAGACAGCTCTCTAGCGCCATCTCTTACCCACTCTCGTAATAATATTAAAACATTCCTGCTCTAACAGATCATGGTAACCCCCCTGTTATCTAGCATACATGCACATAACATATTGATTGATTGATTGAATATGGATTATAAAAGCAGTATTTTCATTTTGTTGGTGTTTTTCGTGGTAGTATTGGAAAAGAATTAGCCACATACTTTTGTGGGTGTTTTGAAAATTTGAAAAAAGGATTATGACACGTATCTTGAGATAGACAGAAATTACTCTGATCAAAAATCCGTGAAATGGTTTTTTTTTACGATTCATATTTTAAAGAGGGTAATTTTCAGCAGGGAACGTATTGGTATGGGTTGAAATGATACAGTAAATGTAATTGCAAATGAATAGTTGATGCCTTGTCGAGTGAGTATTTTTGTTGAATTATTAAATAGGTATTTGCGATGAAATGATGCGTTACAAAAGCCGTCACAACAGTAGATTATCGTTGTGATCCTCATATATTGAAATCGTACTAGTTAAACAGAACTGTTAATCCATGTTTGCTAATAGGAATGTTAAGTATAATGCGAATATTTTTAGACGTACCTTCAAATTATTATAATGAATCTAATTGAGAACCCAATAGACGTTGACCTCTGAGTTTGTTTCGGCTTTTCTTCTCAGAGCGAGTCAGATAGGAAATGCCGGCGCCATCTAGTCTTAAAAAAAACATTACATTGACTTGTAAAAGTGTCTGTAACAGATTTATTTACAGAAATAAATATCATTTATCAATAACTGTCATCGCAGAAGAATGGACACTGCAATAATTAAGAGAACAATTAAAAAAAAAAACCTTTATGATTAATGATGATTGATATCTTAGCAAATGTCAAAAATATGTCAGATTCAGTACATTAAAGAGCCTTTTTTTCAATCTTCAGATAACTTTTGTGTCATTTTGACATATTTTCAAAACTTGCCAAAAAATCATCTTATTTCTAAGATAAAAACTTACTGACGATTGAAAAATCGGCCTTAAATTAATTTAGTTGTCTATTTCGCTGTTTCGCAGTAAAATTTCCCGCTCATGGTGGAGTTGTGAATTGGGTCGTTGGGTTCCCTGCAACATGATTGAGATGAGCGACGCCGATGTATGTATCATGCTCGTAAACGAGTCTCTGTTGGGACTAGTCAGCTCTTAACTACTATGGTAATCGTTTTAAAAGGCTAATTTACTAATTACTTTTTATGTTGTTAACCGCATGTATATTATTCTACATTGTTCTTATATTACTCCAATGAAAATTGTCAAACCATTTATAAAAGAGTGTCCCTGTCCTTTCTTGCCGGCTCTTTTCCATCGGACCTACTACTTAGAACCGAGCACCTAGTGTTGACCTTTTAAAAAGCACCAGTAATCTGGTCTACTTGAAATAGCAAAAGGGGTTATAGACATGCGAGTAAGTAAGCGAACTTGTGTCTCGATAACATTTTTCGATCGTGTGTCACCCTAAGTACGCGTACTTTAAAACCGCCGAGTAAGTTCGTTGTCGATCGAAAAGGTTTGTTTGCTCGTAGCTCGCCTCGGCTCGCACGTCTGTCAACGCCGCGAGCCGCGATCCGCCATGTCTGTATCAGTCTGCATTCGTAAATATTTACGAAAGTCTTCCTTCTCTTCACGTAACTCCTTTACTAAATTTACGTGGGATAAACGCTCTCTTTTCGTAAGCCAGTTTTTCACTCACTTTTGCCGATTTAGTTTTCTTTTTTTGGTTCTAAGATTTTAATATAATGTTATTCCTGAATAACATAATGTTTCCTCCATTGACGACATCGCGGTTCCCTTGGTACCAGAGTAATGAGCAAGCTTCACGTGTGTCACCGACATCGAGCCGAGTAAGTTCACGAACTTAAAAACCGCGTACTTTAAGTTTCTTACGTCTATCACCTACTTCAACACAATATTAAAACTTAACTTATTTCATCGACATCCATAAACACCGTGTCCCATCCCTAGTTATTATAACCAATACAAAGCGACTGTCTATATTGTGTTCTCGAGAAATCTTCGTATTATTGAGAAAACAAGAATAGATTCTGTAAAAAACGAATGGTATGAGAATTATAAATGAGATCTCTATACTTTGAATTTAATTAGTAATTCAATTCTATATACTTAGCCTATTTCTGTCCCATTGGCTGATTTTTTTTTCTTTTTTTCTGCTTTGGATGGTCCTAGGGGACCGTTTCTACGTAACCGGGCAGTTATTGGCGAGACCTGAAGGGTCTCCAGCCAATGAGGGGGGGGGGGGGGGAAGTAAAATACTTAACCTAAGCTAACTATTTGTACTACACTAACATCATGACTACCTGCATCAACAGCACTAAGGGCGACCCCTAGTGGGACTCGGACCTCGGCTTAGGGCGTTGCTGGCGTGGACTTAGGGGGGAAGACAGCTTCATGAGGGCTGAATTATCGGTGTGACTGCGGAGTCTGAAGAGTCGACCGGCTCTACGACGGGAGAGATCGGTGGATCGTGACCGGTTGCGGTGGGACGTCGCGACGGGCCTCGTCGGCGAGGACGGTATGCTGGACGGCGGCGGACGTTGTGTATTGTGCTGGTCGATTAACTCGCCTCCTGGAGGAGGGTTATTTCATCATCGGGTTCTAAAAGTGTGTGCCTGGGTCGGCGAACTTTACTTATGACAGAAGGACAGTAGTCAGCCGCTGCGGCGACTAGGGGGTTCGGATGGAGGGGGACAGTGTCGAAGTAAAGCTTGGAAATGCGTTTGAGGTATTGCCTGATGGTTGGCATTTTTAGATCGAGATGGAAGAATCAAGCAGAGAGGAGATGTCTCATTTTATAGAATTTTGTGCCGCGAGCGAGCAAGCGGCGCGGCAGAGCGAAGATGTGTGTAGTCGGGCGGCCGGGCGGTGTCCGCGTTCGCGCGCCCCTTTCCTCGATGCCTTCTCCTCGCGCCTCGCACACCCGAATTGACTTGATTGAGCTTTCACAGTGAGTCTAGTCCGTACTCTTTAACAGGAGCACAACGTTAAACTGAGTAACCATGAAATAGAAATTACAATTGGAAGTGCGGGTCATTCCCAGTTGCCCCCACCGACAACGCCACCACTGGTGGCAAATGGGATTTTTATATTGAGGAAGTCGTATGTCCCACGTATGGCACAATTATGAGGAGATCCGCAAAATTGGCTCTCACGAGTAGCTACTTTCTGTGACACGACATCTCGAACTCATACGTAAAATATTAGAATTATACCATAATGTGCAATTTTAAAATATGAAAATGACAGAAGGACGGAAAAAGTAACTAAAAAAAAAAACTTTATTTTCAGAAGGTTATCCATTGGCTTACAACTTGGTTTGAAAATTGAGTATCTAAGAACAATGAGAAATGTAAATTGTAAAACAGTTTGAGTAGCCGCTGACACTCAAGCTAAGATTAAACTTGTGTTATGGGTGTCAGGGTCCTCTCTCTAAAGACACATAATCGCACATGGTAGCAATAATTTATCCATATAAAAAGTAGTAATTTTTATTGGTACACAAGACTATCGGTATATACAGGACTATACAGGTATCTAACAGAGGTGTAAAGTACAACTTTGATGTCGTTCAATATAAATTGTTGTCAGTTTGGTGACACTGGACCCCCAAGTTCCGTACTAAAGTAGCATGAGGGCGGGCACTTGCACTTGTTTTTTTCTATTGCCCACTTGCCTATTTTGATCACTATTCACCAGTAGGTATTAACTGGCAGCAATATCGCGCCAGTCTTGAAGTTAAATCGATGTACGCAGGCAGTTAGTTAGATGGAGCCTAATGTCCGTTTTATTGGTGTCCTGCACGTGCCGAGGAAGAGAACACAGCCATCCGTAGAGTAGCGCGGTACATATTGATGTTATTTTATTTATTTCTCATTTTAGAGGGATTTGTCTTTTCGCTTTTGGCTCTGACGTACTGAAACCCCGTGAAATGTTTAGAGTTACATTTTAGTGTAAGGGTGGTGGCTAGCCAAGCGGACCGTATAGGCTCCATCACTAAGTGTGCTGGATTTTGTTGAGACTTACCACACGCATCTACGCCGCGCTTTTTTTTCTGTTGCTCTTCTTGACTAGATGGTCCTTGCAGGCTGTTTCAAACAATCGGGCAGTTACTGCGAGATCTGAAAGATGTGCATCTGAACTGAGGGATCAAATCTTAAATCCTTGCAAAAAAAAAGGCAGAATTATTAAAAAAATGTAAAAACCTGATGGGATACTCCAAAAATTTGTTAAACGCGGTTTAAAAAAGTTATGGTCGAAAAATATGCAAGTAAACTTCTATACTCAATAATTTGTTAAGAATTTGTTAAAGCTTTTAACAAATTCCCAGCTCACTAGAACACTGCATCATATACAATATGCAATACATATGCACTCTATACAATGGGTGAATGTAAAATACTTAACCCAAGCTAACTGCTTAAACTACACTAACATAATGTAGCGTACAATAAAGAGTATATAAATAAATAATTATGACTTCTAGCAATAAACACTAAGGGCGACACATAGTGGGACTCAGACCTCGTCTTAGGGCATTGCTGGCGGGAGATACAGAGGGAGACAGCTTGATGAAGACTGAATTATCGGTGTGAGTCTATTCCGCGCGTGCGGTGAGAAACACATATATTCTACCCTGTCCTCACGCGGGACACCTTGCCGCGTGTTTAGCTCAAAAAGGGCAAAACTAGCCAGGCTATCCCGAAAAATACACGTGATAAAACTGTGTACAATCATAAATATACTGAAAAGAATAAATAAATAAATATTTTTGGGACATTTTTTTACACAGCACCATCTAGTCCCAAACTAAGCAGAGCTTGTACTATGGGTACTAGACAATGGCTATAACACTTATATACTTTTTTTTTTGGAAATACATACTTATAATACATAAGAATACGCAAAGAATTATAAAAAAACAAGTTTGGTTAAATATTTCTCAAAATTATGCTTCAGTCTTTCACACGAAAATACTACAATGCGACTTCACACATCGCGCTGTTCCGCTAGGCGTGAAACGTACGTACGGCGGCATCAGCCGTGAGATATTGAGTGTAACACATCACCTGCTGATACTTTATATTGTAACATACTATTATGTATGTACATATACGAGAGACTATTGGTTTTAACTTGTGCTGCTACTGCGATACTAACTTACGTCTTATGTTTTTTTCCACGGAGACCACGGTTTTTCCACGGAACATGACATGACACGACAAAATGTGGTAACCACTCCGTGCTCCGTTTTTAGGGTTCAGTACCCAAAGTGTAAAACGGGACCCTATTACTAAGACTCCGCTGTCCGTCTGTCTGTCCGTCTGTCACCAGGCTGTATCTCATGAACCGTGATAGTTAGACAGTTGAAATTTTCACAGATGATGTATTTCTGTTGCCGCTATAACAAAAATACTAAAAAAATAGGATAAAATAAATATTTAAGGGGGCTCCCATACAACAAACGTGATTTTTTTTACCGTTTTTATAGATAACTAGCTTTCGCCCGCAGCTTCGCTTGCGTGAAATTTTGAACCCGTTAAGTGACGATTTTCCATACAAACTTTCATCCCCTCTTTAACGCCCTTAGGGCTTGAATTTCAAAAAATCCCTTCTTAGTGGATGCCTACGTTACAAAAGGAACCTACTGTCAAAATTTCAACTTTCTAACCCCAGCGGTTTAGGCTGTGCGTTGATAGATCAGTCAGTCAGTCAGCATCTCCTTTTATATGTATAGATGGTACGGAATCCATCGTGCACGAGTCCGACTCGCACTTGACCGGTTTTTTTATTATTTCTACAGCATGACTAGCTCGACTCAGTTGGTCCGGAAGTGTTTTTTGATCCTTATGGGATATAGGATTGATAGTCGTCATAAAAATGTTGCTCGCCGACTGTACATTTTTTTTAAAATCTGTGAATAATTATTCCAAAAATTAGGCGTTGTATTCTAAGAACGTTTCCCTGTACATACAATGGTTATTAAGGAACCGCTCTTCATGCCCCATCTCAATCTCAAATTATCACCCTGTATATAGGTATTTATGTTTTCTTCATACTTGTTTCATTGCAAAGGTTTCAACTGAAAATCAGCGCCTGGGGCCTAATTCTCCTAAAATAAATCTTGATAAATCACAACCGAACCAAGGCCGAACCGTTCATTTAGACAGTTCTCAATTTCAAAAGCTATCAAATTGTTTGACACAAAAAACAAAATCAATCATTTTGAAAGTTTTCGAAAACAAAAACTGACTGACGGTTGTGGTTCGATTGCGTTTGCCAACAATTTATTTTAGGAGAATTAGGCCCCTGGTATATCAATGTCACATTAACACGCAACCTCGTTCCCCCAGAAACAGAATTTTACATTAATCCCACAACGACCAACTTTTCCAACGATATATTCTATTTCCCAATATAGGACAATATGCACCAAAAAGTAAAAATCTCCCACTAATACCCCCAAAATGGAAAACTGGTATTAAAACTGTATATCTTGAATCCACTGCCGATGGTCCCCACAAAAACTGCACGGACGTGTAATCCCCATAGATTTGACTAAAACCGTCTAATGCCCGCACTCTGCTCTTCGGTGTATGTTTTAGGTTGGTTTTCCACTGCAATGGAGAAGCTGTGTTCATACGATATGCAGATGTAGAAGCGATGATGTGATACTGCAATTTATTGGTGTGAATCAGTCAGTTAAATACCTTTTTCTTGGCACTTATTTGATTTTCTAGACAGGCCACATTGAAGTGTAGATTTATGTTTAACTAGCTTTCACCCGCAGCTTCGCTTGCGTGAAATTTTGAACCCGTTAAGTGACGATTTTCCATACAAACTTTCATCCCCTATTTAACTCCATTAGGGGTTGAATTTCGAAAAATCCCTTCTTAGTGGATGCCTACGTTACAAAAGGAACCTACTGTCAAAATTTCAACTTTCTAACCCCAGCGGTTTAGGCTGTGCGTTGATAGATCAGTCAGTCAGTCAGTCAGCTTCTCCTTTTATAATGTATAGATTTGCATTCAGTTTCATTCGCTTCAGAAGAAGAAAGAAGACAAAAAATTAGCTGCAGTAGTTAAAACACATTTTACAGATAACATACTTCTAGCATCAATTTATACATTTTTGTTTTACGACTGCATCAAATAGGTGTCCAGTGCAGTATGCCTGGGCAGCTGGTGCTCGGCGCTGGTATACAACCGAAACCTATTTTTAAGTGACATACAGTACACTGCGCTTCAAAACGGGGATAATAGACGTAGGCAAAAAGGCTGCCAGGCTCAAATGGAATTGGGCGGGTCACGTCAGCCGCATGCATAATGACCGCTGGGCAAGAGTGGAGACACAATGGGTGCCTGAATGGAGATGGCGTCGCCGCGGTCGGTCTAGAAAGAGGTGGCAAAATGACTTAGACGCGTACCACGAGGGCTGGTTTGAGGTAGCGCAGGAAAAAAGTACATGGAAGGACTTGGGGGAGGCCTTTGCCCAGCAGTGGGACAGAATAGGTTAAAAAAAAAACGGACATATATAACAGTGCGTTCAGTCCGAGCAGCCTTCTTTTTTACATCTACTAGTTAAACCATTTATACCTACATACATATGATCGCGACAAAGATATCTTTAAAAAAAATGCGATAGTTTACCACAATTAGCATGCTTGCTATGTGATTTCTGTCCTACAGACCATGAGCGTAGGCAAGGTGGGGTGTATAGGGCGCTTGCCCCACCCTAACACAAGGAAGAATACGACACCAATGTTTCAAAATTTTGGGCATGGTCAAAATTGGCCCATAACACATACTTACTGCACTTTCAGATTTAGTGATAAGATTAATATTTACTGTTTGACTAAGCTGCTCTGCCCTACTGTAGACTAAATTCTGGCTACACCCATGCTTGCAGACCAGTATTTAAGTGGTCGCTATCCACTTGATAAACTCAGACGACAGCTTACATCTAGAAGAACACTTAATTTTTATTTAGTTTTTTAGTAATTTTTTTTAGTTTAATTGTATTCTTTATTAATCGTATTCTTTATTATATTTTATTGTGAGTTTTTTTTAGTTTAATTAGTATTCCACTTAATTTTTAGTACATTTAGTTTTTAGCTTAGGTTGTCACTTGTATTTGAGAATGTTGGTTCACCTGTTATTGGCAAGTATTGGCAACTGTATAAGACCACAACTAATTGTTACCTACTGTAATTTGAAATTTGTATACAGAAGCTGTTGGTGTACCTTAATAAATAAATAAAAATAAAAAAGAACAAATTATCACAGAACGTTGTATCAAAAAAATAACCATCGCTTTCTCAACGCTCTAGCATAGCTTTCCCTGTACATCTAGCTTGATACCCAAACCTACACCGCAGTAGAGGTCTACAGATCTAATTTATTGCTCCCCCATTCATTATGCCCATGAAATTCACATGTAGACTCTGAAGTCATATGAATTAGTAAGGAATTTCTTGTTTCTCCTCAAACTTGGCGAATCCGGAGTTCGTTTATCATAGATTCAAGATTCAAAACTTATTTATTCAAATAGATACTTACTTAGTTATTTTTGAACGTAAAGGTGCAAGTTCGTAGCCGACTGCATAAAGCAGCAGCAGACGACGTGTCGTTACGACACGTCGTAGCGACAAGTCACAGCGTCATTTCTCCGCAGTCATGATTTCGAACCCAACAGCAGATGGCTGCAGCAGACGACACGTCGTATTCCAGTTAGTTCTGAATGTTCCGTGAGACAAGATGTCTGACCTATTTGGGATTAGCGATCGCGATTTACTTTTTGTATCTTTTGTTTTTGTTAGATGCATCGTACAGTGCAGGATATTGGGCCATCTGTTTATCAGTTTTTCTTCCTCGAAATTGGAGAAATTCATTTTTTGAGAATGATTCAACGTGTCGTCGCTTCAGCGTCGGTGGCACTACTGATCTGCGGTCGGACGACACGTCGTCTGCGGTCGTACGACGTGTAGTCGAGCGACGTGTCGCTAGCTGCGGAAGGTGTTTCATAGAAATACATAGAAACCAGTAGTGTCGTAGCGACACGTTGTATACTCCTATTGTTTGCAGTCGGCTACCAACTCGTACCTCCAATGTTGCAAAAGACAGTCTCGGTAAATGCGTGTGTAGTCCGCCATCGTGCCAGCCCGTGCTTGCGTGATGGACTAAGGCCACCTTATTCTGAAAAGAGGCTTGTGCTCTGAAATGAAACCTAATTTCGCTACATGCCTTCGTTTGGGTGCTCCTTGCGGTGCTCCGCATCGCTGCCACTGCGGTGAAGCCGTCGACAGCCTCGGACACCACGGCTTGTCTTGCAGCAGGAGTGCAGGTCGTATAGCACGGCACGCCAACTTAAATGATATTATCCGTCGTGCTCTTGTCACCGCCGGCGTTCCAGTTGTATTAGAACCCAATGGCTTGGCACGTGACGATGGTAAGAGACCAGATGGCATGTCATTTGTACCATGGAAGATGGGTAGGCCTCTGGTATGGGACGCAACGTGCGTCGATACCCTTGCGCCATCCCATCTTCCTAGCACGGCAGACTGTGCTGGCGCTGCTGCTGCAGTTGCGGAGGCCCTCAAGCGGCGAAAATATAATAACTTCATCAGTAATTATATTTTCGAGCCGTTTGGGGTCGAAACACTCGGGTCGTGGGGTCCGAGTGCCCAACTTCTATATAGAGAGGTTGCAGTAGGGCTTTCAATACCGGTATTCCGGGATCCCGTAATACCGTAATCACTGATATAATATTGGTCTTTTTTAATCACGGTATTGACGAGCCAATACCGTGATTACGGTATTACAAATGTTAATATAATACTAATGCATTTTGTTGTAATAAGTAGTAGGAAATTGTATTATGTGATATAATTTACGATGTGATGTTACTCTCACACTTGTATTCGCCATTTTTTTTCTATTGGACTGTTGTCGGTGGATCTTGCAGACCCTTTCTACGTAACCGGGCAGTTATTGGCGAGGCCTGGACGGTCTTAAGCCAATGGTGGGGATGTAAAATACTTAACCTAAGCTAACTACTTATACTACACTAACATCATGACTACCTGCAACGACGGCGTTAAGGGTGACCCCTAGTGGGACACGGACTTCGGCTTAGGGCGTTGCTGACGGGAGGTAGCTTGATGAGGGCTGAATTATCGGTGTGACAGTGGAGTCTGAAGAGACGAACGGCTCTATGACAGGAAAGCTCGGTGGATCGTGACAGGCGGTGGGACGTCGCGACGGGTCTCGCCGTCGAGGAGAGTCAGCCGGAGGACGGCGGACATTGTGTAGTGTGCTGGTCGATTTACTCGTCTCGTGGAGGAGGGTAATTTCGTCATCAGGCTCTAAAAGTGTGTGCCTGAGACGGCGTACTTTACTGATGCAGCGACCAGGGGGGTTCGGGTGGTGCGGGGCAGTGTCGAAGTAACGCTTGGAAATGCGTTTGAGATGTTGCCATTTTTAGATAGAGATGTAGTTGATCACTGCCCATGAATCACTGGGCAGCCGCGGCTTTGCGCAACACTCGATTCTGGAGAGTTTGGAAGGATTTGAAGCGGGAAGGCTTAACGTGTGCGAACACGACGCTAGCAGTCAAGATATGACACGCACGTCACGTAGATTCTCAGATTATTTCGAAGTGATCATTTACTGCGCGCTCTAAGGATGAGGTAGAGACGACCGACAGCGAAAGCGGTTCGGGCGCGCACCGTTTTGATTCGGGGACTTTCCTAGGTTTGAGTTTTCTCATTTTCGAGCGGACTTCGTGAGGGAGGGCGGTTCTACGTTCAACCTCGCGATCCATCTTGGAAATATGGACCGGGTCTGCGGGTTGGTTGCTGGGAGTGCATTGGGCTTCTAGACTGTCGGCTAGACATTCGGACTTTTCGTCGTCTTCAAAGGCCGGCTTTTGAAGTCCAACCAAAGGTTGGGACGATTGAGAGGGGGAGTTGAAGCTACACAATCGGATTTTAGATTTCGTTTTTGTTTGATTACATTTCCAGAAATAATAATACCCGTGTGGACTTTAACATGATGACATTTAGATAATAATAAGTTTACATCTCTTTAACATTGTACTTTGCAAAGTCTATGTGAAACGCCCACGTGCAAAATGATTAGATTTAGTTTAAGTTTGGATTACATTCCTAATTCCTAGTCTTCCAATCTCCAATATTCAATCAATACCTAATTATTATTGTACACTAATAAGAGAGTTTTGTATTATTATTTTCAGAAAGTAACCAAGACTGATTCGAAAATAAAAACACGTATTTTAGTGGTTTTATTAATGTCCTAATTGAACTTGTGTTCAATACCGTGATCACGTGATCACGGTATTGATTACACTAATACCGGTATTGATACCGGTATTGAAAAAAATCCGGTATTTGAAAGCCCTAGTTGCAAGGCGGCTGGTCGACGCTTCCCGTGATCCGAAGGCTGGTCTCTACCTTGGCCAAAGTATTAGCATTGCCATACAACGTGGCAATGCTGCCAGCCTTCTGGGCACGTTACCAGTGGACAGCGATGCGGAGGAATATTTTGATGCCCTATTTTAGTTTATAGTTTTATTAGGATATATTTTTTGTTATTTGTAAATACTTTTATTTGTAATCATGTAAATGTCATTTTGAGTAATAAGCAAATACGTGTAAAATGTTTGTCTCTAGAAATTCTGAAGACTTAAAGATGATTTTATTATTTGACTTGGTCGCCCTTAACCCTAGTCGCACCTGATGGTAAGCGTAGACAGGGTCTAAGATGGAGCACACGAATCCAAGTATCAGAGATATAGAGAGATCCCCTTTACCCCTCTGGCTCTCACATACATACGACGGAACACAGTAAATTGCTTGGCGCCGGACTTTTTAATGTGAGGGTGGTAGCTAGCCAGGCGGATCGTATAGATTCTGCCACTAAGCGTGCTGGGTTTTGTATAACCTTACAACACTCGTCTGTTCCCAGCTTGCGGTGAGGAAGTTTTATATTATATCCCGTAACACGGGTTAAGGGATGTTTTTGTTATACCAAATTATTGGGCTACTTTTAAGCTCTCATTATATAATTGTTAATGAGTTGTAAGACTACTGTAGGGCCAATTTAATATATCACATTTGACACTTCATCAAAGGAGAATGACCAAAAGTGGTACCAAAAAGTCTCATGCATCAAGATCAAAATATTATAGTAATTATTTTCATAATTTTTTACGACATTACGCGTCGGGGATTTGATTTTTGAACAGGGAATTTAATTTAAAGTAAAAAAGTGTTGATATTGTTTTATTCCCTTTACATGACGTTCCGTTTCACATGATTTATGATTACTATAAACCTTGAATTTTGAAAGTGTCATGATCACATCTTTCAAAAAACATATAAAAAATTATATTTTGCCGATTCTACATTAATTAAAAACAACTAGAATAGATTAGAATTTTTATTTAAACGATTATATATTTTTTTATCTATGGTTAATTGGCTGTTCACAGCCGGTCATAGAGATGTAGAATGCAATAGATGCGGATTACTGTTTTTTAGAGAAATAATAAATCAGTTATTTAGATTATTTCTAAAATCTCCAAAACTCGCGTCTTGTTTACAAAAATAACTTTTGTAGGAGTTAATATGATAAGTGAAGTCTTTAAAAAACAAAGTTTGACTTTGATGCAGCATGGTACGGGACTCCATACATTCATGAGCATTGTCCTTTAACAATGTAACCTTGTAACGGCGGGCATAAAATATTCTTTATTTTTTTGAAGTTAGAACTACACAATTGCTAAACTTTTTTCAATTACGATTTCATGTCATATTTATTGTAATAATGACAAAAAAAGGTAATTTTACGATTTACTTTCACTAATAAACCATTCTAAACATAATAAACAATTACTGTTCTAATGAGAACTAAACGTAGATACAATGTTGCGTCAGTGAACCCTTTTTCTTTTTAAACAGTAGGGATGTTACCCAAAAAAATCGAAAGTTTAGTAGATTCGAATGCAATGATTATGTACTGAATTCGATTTACATATGTTTGAAGTCCGTATCGATTCATTCACTCTAATCGATGTTTTTATGCAGGTCATCTCACTATGAAGCTAAAACTGACAGATGTCAAATGTGATCTATTAAATTGGCCCTACATTAATAATGTTTTTCCACGTTTTTGCTCATAACTCAAAATTAGGTTTACTAACTTAACGGTCTTTTAAAAATCGGCAGGCAGATTGGTTCTAGAAAATAGCAAACTCAGAAACAGTTTATCTGAATTGAGTTTGAACCTAAAATATTCTTAAATTCCCAGATCGCTAAGCAAAACTGCAAATATCTTAAAATGTAAAAGACAAAAAGGGCTGACATCAGCCTCGTTTTATTACGAAAGGTATTATGAGCGTCGTGGGTGATCATCAAATTTTCATGTTCCGATGTCCTTAGCATACTGCGGCAGAATAAACAGTAAATCAACAAAAAAAAATAAAGTTTTTTTTTAAATGTGTCCGAATGTATTGTTTTTTTATTAAAGGTACATCCAACCAACAGAGAATATGCATGTATTTTTTTTTTTTCTTAATCATTAAAGCACAGTAATATAAACCCACGAAAAGCATTAAAAGTCAAATGTTACTATTGTTTGTTGCTCAAAATAATTATTTAACTTCAACAATTTTCTTCTACAAACAACCTTTATTGTCGCGGCCATAATGTGACGTCATAATCCACGATACTGCTTTGTTTACATCGTTTTTTTAGCCACAAATCATATAAATTAAATTATTTCTTGTGCTTTATTCAAGCAGAAATCGCACTTACTAACATACCTCAGTGAGAAATCAAACAGTTTGCTAAGAAAAGATTATTTCAAGATTTATTCTCATGGATTTTGATGTCACTTCTGGCATTTTCGAAGACGACGCGTTTCGAGATGGCGTTCAGTTCCACAAAAAAAAAACGTAACATAAAATGATGAATTGTTAAAGGTTCCTAGCTCGGCAGGCTGTGCTGGCGCTGCTGCTGCAGCTGCGGAGGCCCTCAAGCGGCGAAAATATAATAACTTCATCAGTAATTATATTTTCGAGCCGTTTGGGGTCGAAACACTCGGGTCGTGGGGTCCGAGTGCCCGATTTCTATACAGGGTGGTAATTTGAAAGGGGGCATGAAGGGCAACTACCTTAACCATTGTAGCTACAGGAAAACGTTCTTAGAAGACCACCCCTAACTTTTGGGATAATTACAATCGCCATTCACAGATTTTGAAAAAAAAGTACAGTCAGCGAGAAAAATTGCTGTTTTAACAAAACTTTTTTATGATGCCAATCGATCCCATTTCCCATAAGGATCAAAAAACTCTTCCGGACCAACTGAGGTTTGAGTACTAGAAACGTCAGAAATAACAAAAAACTATTTGAGATGGGTTAGTTATAAGGGCAGCTACCTTAATCGTTGTCGCTACAGGAAAATTTTGATAGGAGACTGGCCATAGTTTTTGACGTTATTTCGAACTGCATAAAAAGATATTGAAAAAAAAAAATTTGGTACAGTCAGCAAAAAAATGGTCAGTTCTTACAAAACTCTTTTATGATGCCAATCGATTCTATTTCCCATGAGGAACAAAATACTCTTCCGGACCTACTGAGGTAAAAGTACCAGAAACGTCAAAAATCACGAAAAACAACATTTTGTTAAAAGTGACGTTAAGGCTGAAAAAATAAATTATTTTATTTTCAAAATCTGTGAATGCAGTTCGAAATATTTTCAAAAAACATGGATAGTCTCTTAAAAACATTTTCCTCTAGCCACAACGATTAAGGTAGCTGCCCCTATTACTACCCCATCTCAAATAGTTATTTGCGATTTCTGACTTTTCTAGTACTCCAACCTCAGTTAGTCCGGAAGAATCTTTTGTTCCTTATGGGAAATGGAATCGATTGGCACCATAAAAAAGTTTTGTGAAAACAGCCCTTTTTCTCGCTGACTGTACTTTTTTTTCGAAATCTGTGAATGCCGATTTAAATTATCCCAAAAGTTAAGGGTGGTCTTCTAAGGACGTTTTCCTGTAGCTACAATGATTAAGGTAGTTGCCCTTCATGCCCCATCTCAAATTACCACCCTGTATAGAGAGGTAGCAAGGCGGCTGGTCGACGCTTCCCGTGACCCGAAGGTCTCTATTTTGGCCAAAGGATTAGCATTGCCATACAACGTGGCAATGCTGCCAGCCTTCTGGGCACGTTACCAGTGGACAGCGATGCGGAGGAATATTTTGATGCCCTATTTTAGTTTATAGTTTTATTAGGATATATTTTTTGTTATTTGTAAATACTTTTATTTGTACATACATATGTAAATATCGTTTGTGTAAATAAAATAAATAAATAAATATTCTCATAAAAAAAAATTGTAAAATAAATAATGCGATAAGAAATGTAAAAAACAATGCAATTTGTTTCTTGACTCCTGTACAATGTATATTTAAATAATGAAAGAGTTTTGAATTACATGCATATTCCATATTACATTCGCATTTAAACAGGGTTATGCGTGTGTAGTGGTAGTGGCCACGTTATTGCCATCGTTTGCGTACAAAAAGTTATTACGCACATAATTTCAATAACAATTGTATGACAGAAGAAAGAAAGAAAATAAATTTATTCAGCCAAGGACACAATGACAGCATTAACAATAAAAACATAAAAATAATTAAACGTACACATGTTATGCCGTCGAGCATGCCCATGTCGAAAGGGTCACCAACTCAGCATATATCGGGTGTAAAAAGACCCTTAACGATAACGAAAACCACGTATTCTACCCATCATTGGGATCATTTTTTCGAACAAACTATACCTGGGAAATCATTGGTTTTGGAGATATTGAAGGTCAAAGCACACATTTTTTTTTAGTTTTTTCCAAAAACGATTTGCAAGTCATAATACTAAACTTTCTTCCATACAAACATTATCAAAAATATAAATTTTTCCTAACAAATTACGCATTTGAAGTTACAAAAACGCAATGAATATCAAACGCACACGACCGCCTTGGCTCGGCTGTGTGGCCGCTGCACGCATGCAAACGCGCGGCATCGCCACAACCATAATTTGCGCGCTACAAAAAAAAGCGTTTTTTATCATTCCAAAAAATAAAAGTCGTTTCCCAGTAATTATTTTTGGTCAATGTAATTTAGTTTGATGTACAGAGTGCGTAGATTTCGGCTATGTGATGGGTCTTTTTACACCCTGTATATGCTGGGCGTCAAACACCCAGCGCCGATTTTCAGTTGGTACCCTTGCAGTGACACACGGACGCATTGATATTCATTGTTTGTCTGTGTACCTAACTCTTTTGTTGACGTTGTATAAAATATATTTAATAAGCACACTTGCATTTTAATAGAGTTGTCTTGTGTACAAAAATTATAAAAACGCACATAGTTTCAGTGAAAATTGGCTGCGTAGGGCATTCAAGACAGATAGAATACGCTTTATTGTACGCTACGACTATAGCAAAATCAGAAACAATTTAAAACAAGGGTACAATGGCGGTCTTATCGCTAATAGTGATATCTTTCAGACAACCTTTGGATGGACTAGAAAGGAGTGAAAGATATTTTTTTTTTTTAATTTTTTTTATTTAGTTTATGATAGTAATACAATGGTGTTACTTAATTACTAACTCGCCAAACTGTTACGCATGGGGGCAGTCCGTGGTGCACAATTTAAATTTATATGAAACTATAGTCCGTTTTTTAATCTCTGAGACAAAATTGACAGACACAAATCTTAGTGAAAAAAAAGAAATGTTAGTGTGGGGCAAGTTTTTTTTCTCTAAAAAAACAAAAAAAAGACAATTAATGTCAAACTTGTAAATTTTAGGATATTTTTTTTCAAATTTGACGTTTCTTACGTGTCAATTCAGTCTCAGGGATTAAAAAACGAACTTTAGCTGTAGGTACTCAGCACGCGTTGCAATGCACTTTTTCTTACTTACTACCTATCTACCTTCAGAAACAAAATCAAAATAGTAACAAAAACTAAAGAATATGGATAGACTGATATAATTTGTTTTTTTTTTAAATATCAAAATTTTCTTTCATAAGTGCCTTCTCCTGACAATTACGAATACAACAAAAAAAAATAGCGAAATCGGTCCAGCCGCTCACGCGTGATGCCGTGACCAAGGGAAATAGGGATTCATTTTAATATACATAAGAAGATAGATAGATTATACCTATTAAGATGTTCGTTGTTTGTCAGTGTAATTAACATGTTAAATTACACAATTACATCGGACAGTACGAGAATTTCAACAATTGAGAACGTAATTGTTATATTAGGCGCAATGACCGTCAGAGTTAGCTCTGCCCAGGCCGAGTTGACTTTACACAGAGCCTCTAGAATAGTTCGCAATAATTTATTTATTTTTATTAAGTAGGTTCACCAACAATTGTTTACACATAATTATAACAAAAATGACATGCTTAGAATAATTTTACAGTGCAACAATTACTTATAGGTAAACACCACATTCACAATTCAGAGATCCAAAAGTTAAGCTAACTTACATAGTAATAAGCGCAAATTTTTATTACAATTACATTGGTAACATTGCATAAAACATAAAATTGATAAAAGATTATAAATTTGATAAAATTGATAAAAATTATAAAATTAATAAAAATTAATAGAATAATAAACAGGCAGTGCCCGTTTAAAATATGGGCAGATTCAACTCTGCTGAACGAGCAATGTGTCTTGCATCATTAATTTGCGAACTTTGTAAAACTTAACAGTAACACAAACCAATAAAAAACAATGAAAAAATAGTAGATTGTATCACAAGGGAGCAAAATAATATTTTTACGGCGAGGGCGCTTTTTTGAATCCAGAGCGAAGTGAGGGATTCTAGAGTAGAATCCCGAGCGTAGCGAGGGATTCTTTAGTAGAATCCTGAACGTAGCGAGGGATTCAAAGTATATCGCCCGAGCCAAAAATAATTTTGCGCCCGAGTGATACACTCTACTTTTCATCACCCACTATGAGAAAATAAAAGGCGCCTCATATTTTATTGTAATATTATTATTTAATAAAACAGAGTAACAACTAAATTGAAATTAAATAGTATCTAATAATAAAACAACTAAAAACTTATATTTACATTTGAGACGTTTTCGCAATTATGAAATTAATTTAACGCGCGCTAGCGCTACGTTCTCATTCTTTATTATTAATTTATTTTTATAATCAGCAGGCGCGCGGTGCCGGCGGCGCGACTATGGGCCGTCGTACCAGCCAGTCTTCAAACAATATTTGCGTTCGATTTCTTTGGCGCTGAACACTAAACTGTTCCAAATTCAAAAAGTGCGCGGCAAAGATAATTGCGGCGCACTTATTTAATAAAGAGGATTAAAAACTCATTCCTGCCCGCTAAAAGTTTCTTAATAGAAAACACCACCTTTGGGCGCACTTAAAGGCGAACCAAGTCGTCCTTTTCCAATAGGTGGGATGAAAAAGTTTTTTCTAAAACTAGTTTTTGTTTTCTAATTTTAAAACTAATTTTCTTTCTTTCTTTCTATGCTATCTATTTTAAATAACAAAGCTAAGTTACTCTACTGTATCTCTCTTCACAGTGGCACGCGCAGTTTATAGTCTATCGTATGTCGTTGCGTCGGCTTTACGAGAATGACCGGTATAAACGCGAACGCATCTGAACAGTTCAGATCTTATATCGCAAAGATACGTGCTCTTTACTTTACAAGAGATATTGTTTCATCGGTCTAGGTGAGTTAAGCCACCCACGAATGATTGGCCACAAATGGCTGGCCACAAGTCGCTGGCCACAAGTCAGTGGCCACAAGTGTCTGGCCACAAGTCGCTGGCTACAAGTCACTGGCCACAAGTGTCTGGCTACAAGTCACTGGCCAGAAGTGTCTGGCCACAAGTCACTGGCCATAAGTGTCTGGCCACAAGCGTCTGGCCACACGTGTCTTGTCACAAGTGTCTGGCCACAAGTTGTTTCCATACATTTCTAGTAGCCACCATCGGCTACACGTGTGTGGCGAGTCTCTGCGGAATGTATGGAATAGGGGCTCGTGGTTAATTAACAACAAATTAGATCACATGATTTGCAACGTTAAGCTGCTCTTGCTGAGGTCTGTCCGTGGATGGGTGAGCATTCGTTACACATCGAGACCCCTCCGTGCCTCGGAGAGCATATTAAACCGCCGGTCCCGGGTGTCATACGAATACCTATGACAGTCTTTACGGGTAGTCAGAAGCCAGAATTCTGACAACCGGTCTAATCTTAGGATATCGGCATTGGTGGAGGTTTGATGGCAGTCGGTCTGTGTAAAATACTAGTGCTCATACGCATCTAGTTACACTGGAAGCTGACCCTAAGATAGTTGGGAAAAGGCTAGAAAAAGAAGTGAGTTCGCTAAAAACGATGTTCTTCAATGATATTATACAACGTTATTTTTAGTATATACAAAAACCGAGACACCCCAACAAGATTTTCATCAGAACTAGGGATGAAAATTGCCGAACGTTTCCGAAACTTACTAGGAAAGTTTCCAATATTCCCGGCAATATTGGTCAATATTGCCGGAAAGTTGCCAAAATTGCCAGATTACATAGGTTTTTTCAAGTTTTTAATGTTTATGCGCTCATGAGGTTTTATGTAATGGTGTAATTATACGTATTACTAGTAAGCCTGTATGGTATATTGTTAATTATACTTAATTTCTAATTATCAATGCAAATATGTGAAGATAAAGTTAAACTAGGACACTGGTAACTTCATGATAGCTGAACCCATAGTTTTTTGAGAATTTCACTTATAAATTTTATAAACAAATACAGAGGACATAGATACCGAATGTTCCCCTTGTACCCTTATTTTGATTTACGATAACTTGAATGTTGAATACTACGTTGGTACGTTACCCCAGACTAGTCGCTTAGCCACTTGAAAAATCGTGTCGTTAAAAGAATTTTCTAAATCGGATCAGTAGGTTTTGAGAAAATCGCGGACATAAATACATACGGGTCAAATAAAGAACCTCCTCTTTTGAAGTCAGTTAAAAACATCAACTTGTTGTTGCTGATCAAATCGTCTTGCAAGGTTTGACCCTATTATACATACAGATATGTATACATATAAATGTTATACTTTCTTACATACAAGTGTGGTTTCATATAGAAAGTAGAAAAAAAAAGGTCATTTCTCCAAAATAGTTATGGTTTCATCACCAATGAAGTATCGTGGATAGCCTGTTTCTTTTCTTTAGTTTATCAGTAAGAAAATAAATGCAAAAACAAAAATTTTCGGTTGGATAATGTAGGCAAGTATAAAAACTAGCACCCTGCAAACCGCAATTTTATCCTACTATGCAATTATATAAAGTAAAATACGTTTTCTATTTACACGTTTCTTGCCAATGTTGCCGGCAGGATTGGAAACATTCGCGGCAGTTTTGGCAACTTTCGCAATATTGCCGGCAATTTTCATGCCTAATCAGAACTGCCTGAATATGTGTTTTTTTTTATAAATGATGGAATCAGGCGTTACTTTGCGGAAATCCATGACATACAGAAATGCAAACAGCTTTAATTCAATGCAAATCCAGCTTTAATTCCGCTGAACAAGATTGCTAGTTTGGATGCAGTATGCAGCACCACCCTCCCGCCCACAAATATATGCACATGCAGAAAGAGTGAAAAAATAATGCAACATGCAACCAAACCAATACACGACACGTGCCTCGCCCCTGCACGGGGCATCCCTAGGACACGTCGACTCCTCGACCGAGGTCGAGGAGTCGACGTGTCCTGTATTGTCGTGTCGTGTATTGGTTTGGTTGCATGTTGCATTATTTTTTCACTCTTTCTGCATGTGCATAAACTTGTGGGCGGGAGGGTGGTGCTGCATACTGCATCCAAACTAGCGATCTTGTTCAGCGGAATTAAAGCTGGATATTGTGTTTGCATTTCTGTGTTTTTTTTTAATAAATCTCCAAGTTACACCGTAGTTTATGTCGCGTTAAGTTCCCTAGTAAAGTGTGAAATGCCTGAGATGTGCTATGTAGGGGTTGTCTAATACATGGAAACTGACCGAGCGGACCATCTCAAGCCTCAAGGTATCTATTCCCGTCAATTGTTATGGGTAGAAACCTACTGAAACAAAATTGAAATTTATGAAAAAAAAACGTGGCCTAAAAAGTATGTCAATCGATTCTCCTAGTGATTTTGAAGAAACTAGTTTCAGGTTTAGTATATACTAAAACTGAGCCTGTATACAAACATAGCTAATCTAAACCCTTGAGACGACCTCTCACGGGTCAGACTTTAAATATTTGATAGCAAACGATTGCCTACAAAATAACAAAGAAACAAGCTGTTCAAAATTGGGTAGGTACCTTATATTCTGTGATCAGGGAGTGCTTATCTACACGCTCTTATTTCCTCGGGGAGAGCAGGGTTGTCAGCAATATTCGCCAGTTGAGAACGTTTTAAGGTAATGCCGACTTTATCTTTGGTATTTCGTGTGATATACAATATTTCTTATGATTATACAAGGTTAGTCAGAAAGGGGGTACTAATCCGAAGCCCACTTATAGTATCGCTGATGACTGTTTGAAAGCAAGTGTTAAAATTTCAAAATTTGATATATTTTTTTCCAAATAAAATTATTTTTATTTTAGTTTTTTCAAAAATTCTTCACACCTGCTTTAGTTACAAATTCAGAAAATAGTGCTTCTAATTCATGACCCCAAATATGACCTAAAATGTAAACACAGCTGATCGTAACTGGAGATGGGAAGATTTTAGAGTGTTTTTTTTGAGATTTTTGAACAACTGTCTCTCTTAAACTATTGAGTTTTGGGAAAAGTTGTAGAACAAAAGTTATTCATTATTATGTGTACTTTAACACCCTTTCGGATTAGTACCCCCTTTCTGACTAACCTTGTATATGACAGTCAACAACAGAAGTAAGTGATGATTGTTGATTTCAAGTGTTTCAGATCACAAACCCAGAAGGCAACTGTTCAATCGAAGCGTTTCAATCACTGCTGTGCATCATTTAATGTGTTACATGTAAAATCCCTACTAATATTATAAATGCGAAAGCTCCTCTGTCTCTCTGTCTGTGATGCTTTCACACCCAAACCACTGAACTGATTTTGATGAAACTTGGTACAGAGATAGTCTGGAACCTGGAGAAGGACAGGTATCTTTTATCCCGAAAAATACGCAATACGCGATAAACGCGGGAGAGGCTGCGAGCGACCTCTAGCCCTAACTGCTCACTAAAATGTCCTGCTGATGGTGGCGTTGTGCATCGGGTCGTTGAGTTCCCTGCAACATGGTTGAGCTGAGCGACGCCGATGTATGCGTCATGCTCGTGAAAGGGTGGCTCGTAACTGCTATGGCAATCGTTTTAAAAGGCTAACTTTTTCATTACCTTTATGTTGTTAACTGCATGTACAGTAAACGCTCAAAAGTCCATAGGCACGCTAAGGACTACATTGCTATAAACTCGCGCACGATGCAGCGAATGCGTATGCATGTGCGTGTACGAGTGATGTCTCAACATTCCACAGATAACACACACTAATGAACTGTCGTCGCGCTACGCGAAATAACATTATATTTCTGTTGCATTTAAAATACGCGTCATAGTGATGCGTCATTTTTAACATTGCATTGCTAAAATTCGCATTGAACTAATATGTCCTGATAGCTGTTTGGGCTAAGCATTGACCCACAATCCATGACGTCCGAGTTCGAGTCTTACAATGCGTAACTCGTTTTTGTTTCTTTGAAACTATTATTATAATTTGTATTAAAGCAAAAAAATTATTCGTTATTGATGTTTATTTATAATGTTAGTTATTGTATTATTATTTCATTATTTATGTGATTATGTATTCAATTTATCTTTTTTTGGTGTAGGAAGGTGGAAATAAAAAAGTTGTGATAAATGATAACAAAAATGTTTATTCGTTTTATTTACTTAAATTACTAACAAACTTTTATGAGAATTGTGACGTCACATTCCTACCTAGATAAAAGAAATTATCTTGTAACCGTTCACAAGATTTTTTGTTGTATACCTACTTAGTCAATTCATAATAACATATCAAGGAAGGGATATTCTAATGACACAAATGTAATTGTTGACATCCACTTATTTAAGTATCGGTATTCAGCAGAGTTTATTGAAAACTAATAATTATGTGATTTAGACTTTATGAATATGTTTTTTATGTAACGTCACAATTAATGTATTGAGGTTATAGCTTAAGTATTCATTTTCTTGACGAAAAGAAGATTGAAACTAAACCTCAATTTAAGATCATTAAATAATTACGGACATGTTAATATTACTAAATATTTAGTTACACCGTCTAATTATTAAAACCAATAAGTAGAACTGTTGGTGCGTGGAGGAATAAAAGCCAGTTCTCCTGCCTGCTGCACTCATCCATCCCCACATATTAATTGTAATGCGACCTGAGTCTGTATTAGGGATTACGTTTTTATCACACAAGCGAGTGTTATTCCTGCGCCATAAGTGAAGCCTACCCTTTTGACTAGATTTAAACGTCTTTTCATCTGAGAATATGGTAGTATTCCAGTCAAAATCTAAGTAATCCCGTGCGAAATGTAATTGTTCTTGTTTATGTCATTATTTCAAGAAGGGCTTTTTAGCGGGTCTTCTGTGATGCAATCCTTCAGCGTGGAGGGCACGGCGAACAGTTTGCAGCGAGGTGTCAAATAATTCCGTAAAGTCCCTCGTAGGTGTGAAACCATTTGTTTCATAATAGTCCACCATATGTTGTCGCTGCGTCTCACCAATAAGCGACGTCCTTCCACTTCGCTATCGACTAGCAAGGCTTCCCTCTTCCTCATATCTTTTGATCCAAAGACTTACAGTATTCCTCTAAAACAAAAAAAAGTAATATTAGGCGGCTATATCAAAATACTGAAGTGACTTCATTTTCATATAATATAATAATGTTTATTTAATATAATAATATAATATTATAACTCTGCATTTTAAATCCAATAATAAACACTAATTATTTATCTTTTAGGCCTCTTGATGGCGGATTTAAAAAAGAATTTGGAGACATGGCCAAATAATCTTAGGTGATTATAAATTTGAAGTAAATGGTCAAGTTATGAATTGTTTATTATGATACTCACATTCAGTCCAGTTTCATCACATATTTGTGTTCTATTTAAGACCACTTTTATGCAGCGCAATAATAGTCGCCCTCGTCTCAATATTATTATTTGCCTGCATTTTGAGAATAAATACAATACCGCTAAGTATCTATTAAACCACACCCACACGTCACTAACTAACATTTACAACCAATCGACAACGTTCGTTCCGATCAAGTTAAATATTCATAAAACTCATGTCTATCTAACCCACAAAAATCTAAATTCTTTATTTAGTTTTCTATGATCTACCTCCCTAACGTTACGAAATGTGTGAACCAGGCGAACAAGATAATTAAATATTATATCTGTCTCATTACTTACAAATACTTACAATCGAGTAAGAACTTACAAAAAGTCTGCATTGCGTGAGATTTGAACGCACGCCTCCATGAACCAGGCATGTTGTTGGACGCGCTTAACCTCTAAGCCATCTTAACATGTAGATTGAAGTTGAAATTATGAACTACAACGATGATACATGACTGTGTCTCTTAAAAATAGAAGGTCGTAAGTTAAACTAAACGCCAAGCTATTGCTTTGTGAGATTGCCTATGGACTTTTGGTCCCTACTGTACATTAATCTGCATTATTCTTACATTACTACAATGAAAATTGTCAAACCATTTTTTTTAAAAGCGTGTCTCTGGAGTTTCTTGCCGGTTCTTCTCCAAAGGACCTACTAAGTACTTGGAACCAAGCACCTAGTGTTGACCTTTTGAAAGCACCAGTGATCTGGTTCACTTGAAATAATACTTGACTTTGAACTAATATTATAAATGCGAAAGTAAGTTTGTTTGTTTAACTTTTCACGCGAATGAATCTTACTGAAATTTTGCATATACGTTGTCAGGTGTACAGAAACGGACATAGGGTATGTTTCATCCCGAAAAAAAGTACTGTTTCCGAGGAAAACAACAATAACGTTCATATGATAATATATGGCGCCACGTGTCTTTCGAATCATGATTGAATTATATTTTTGCACCTAATACAACCCGAATTGATTGTGAAATTCTAAATTAACGCGAGCGAAAGCCGCGGGCAAAAATTAATAAAGAAAAGAAAATTTGCTCATAAAATGTTATTGTAAAAAGATAGATGAAATAATACGATTAATGCTTTGCACCTTTTTTGAAGTCGGTTAAAATGCAGATAAAAGCTCTGAAAGTAGCATTTTATCCAAAGATTTTAAAACCATCACTCAAACAACTGTCACTCGGTTTTTTCACGTTCAACAAAACTTAAGACTTGTCCATCAAAAATTATGAATAAAAATCTTCCTAAAATGTTTTTGTTTACCCCATTATGGGGAGTGCAAGGTAGATGTTCATAAATTTATATTTTCTCAGCAACACCCCTTTCTTATTCAAGATTAATGATACAAACAACAGAGGACGAAGTTTTAAAATTTTTCTTAATTACTAAGCTAATCTATACTAATATTATAAAGAGGTAAAATTTGTTTGTTTGTTTGTTTGTATGTAGGAGGTAATCTCCGAAACTACTCATCCGATTTCAAAAATTCTTTCACCAATAGAAAGCTACGTTATCCCTGAGTGCTATAGGCTATATTTCATTATAAAAAAAATAGGGATGCGTAAGAAAAATACAATAATGTAACCCAAGGTATCAAAAATTTGCTTATAAAAGTTATTATTTGGCGTGCGCTGCGAAAACTATTGATGATACATAAAAAGAATGTACTACATGTTTATAGTACTCTTCATTATCCACAGAAAGTTCGTAAGGGCATATGTCCAACTATTATAGTTAAGTCACATCAACCGTTTTTTGTTCAAATTAGTCGATCAAAACACGGGTAGAATCGAAAGACGAAGACATTCCTATCATGATATTAATCCTTAACCAAGTAAATAGCGTCTTAATCAAGGCTGATTATGCACATGTAAAATGCTCTGTAAATTATTCGAATCGGATTTTTCGTTTAGAAGTGCTAAAAGTAAGAAAAATCTAGAACATGCTTTGTGCTGACGTTTTATCCATTTACCTATAGATGGCGTTGTGCAAATACACCATTTTTCTGAATCACGGTGTTAAGATTCTCCGTGGATTGATGACCCTCTGGATTTATTGTCATATTAATTTTGTAGGATGTAGGATGTTTGTTGACATTTTTTGAAATTGGTTTCTGGTTAGAAATAAATGAAGAGGTGTTTCAGCGTTTTTGCTACTTTAACCTCTAAGAGCGATTACGCATTGCATCCGATCCGAATCCGTGAAAATACGGATGTAAAAAATTCGGACCGAATTCGGATATTGCTTTACGCACTGCATCCGATCCGAATCCGAGAAAATGGCGATCTAGAGTAAAAATCTCGGACCGAATTCGGATGTTGCTTACGCACTATTCCGATCTCTGATTCAAATTCAAACAATTCGTCAATTGTTCTTCCGAATTAGAAACTCACGGATGACGGATAGAAATCGGATGACGGATGCCGGATGTAGTGCGTAAACTACCATACAAATAGTTCTATGGCTACTTCGGAACGTATTTTCACGGATTCGGATCGGTTGCAGTGCGTAACCGCTCTTAGGGGGTGAAATAAGTGTTGAAAGTTTGTATGAGAAATCTGGTAGTTTTGAAGATAGAAGCATAGATTTAAAAATGTAGGCTTTTGGTGAGAAATAAATATATACGAGTACGTGTTTCAGCGTTTTTGGAAATTCTACCCCTAAGGGATAAAATAGGGATGAAAGATTTTTTTAACTTAAAAGCATGAAATCAAATGATATAGGTACTGGTTAGAAATAAAACTACACGTGTTTAAGCGTTTTTGGAAATTCAGCCCATAAGGGGGTGAAATAAATGTTGAAAGTTTGTATGAGAAAATTAAAGTTTTTTCAAAAATAAAAGCATGAAATCAAATAATAGGGTTTTTGGTTAGAAATATATGTACACGTGTTTGAACGGTTTTGTAAATTCAACCCTTAGGGCGGTGAACAGTGCCGGATTAATCACGTAGCAAGAGTAGCAATTGCTGCGGGCCCTGCGCGAAAGGGGGTCCCGCATATTTAAACCCACTCATCCCTGCCTGAGCGTAATTTTTTGAGTGAAACTTATCACGAGAGTCCAACGAAAGTGTTCAGGTGATAAGGTTGAGATTTGATTTGTGGTATTTTGGAAATGAAAAGACGTGTGTTTCGTACAATTATCTATTGGACACTAAATAATATGAACGTAGTAATAAGCATGAGGGACACAGAATTATAGACATAACATTAGCTAGCTATAGAAACATTATGAACCAAACAGAAAGTGACAGCACTAGACTTATCGGCAACTTAAAATTGAGCATTTGTGAATTTAGCCAAAAGCCATAAATGCACTTAGAATGACATCATGCTTTCGCCAAAACGCGAAAAAAATTCGCGCTCGCTTCGCTCGCGCTGCTGTTACGCTTTGTGCTACTCCACTCGATTATTTTCTTTTGTATATTCAAACAAACCATTTCATTACATTTATTTATTTAAGAAATTAAGCCTCAAAACTTAAATAGCAATGAAAAAGTAATGATTAAAAAAACACGCTTATAATGCTAATTTACACTTTTCAGGCGTGTATTACGGCCTTTTTATTTCGTGTTAGTTTATTAGTTTTTACGTGCTTTTGTGTTGTTATTTATGTTTTGACGATCGCCCGATCGCTTTGAACTGGGTGCGTCTCATATCATATAAAGGTATTTGGTATATTTTCATTTCAATAACGTTCACAAGATTTATTAAACGTGAGTTATACCAACTGTTGATATAATTTCCTTAGATATAACATTTATACAGGGTGGTAATTTGAGATGGGGCATGAAGGGCAACTACCTTAACCATTGTAACTACAGGAAAACGTGCTTAGAAGACTACCCCTAACTTTTGAGATAATTACAATCGGCATTCACAGATTTTGAAAAAAAAGTACAGTCAGCAAGGAAAAGGGCAGTTTTCACAAATCTTTTTTATGATGCCAATCGATCCCATTTCCCATAAGGATCAAAAGAGTCTTCCGGACCAACTGAGGTTGGAGTACTAGAAAAGTCAGAAATTGCAAAAAACTTATTTGAGATGGGGTAGTAATAAGGGCAGCTACCTTAATCGTTGTGGCTACAGGAAAATGTTCTTAAGAAACTGTCCATAACTTTTGAAAATATTTCGAACTGCATTCACAGATTTTGAAAATAAAAAAATCTTTTTTGTTCTGCGTGAACGTAACTTTTCACGAAATGTTGTTTTTCGTTATTTCTGATGTTTATAGCACTCTAACCTCAGTAGGTCCCGAAGAGTATTTTGATCCTTATGGGTAATAGGATCGATTGGCATCATAAAAAAAGTTTTGTGAGAACCGACCATTTTTTTGCTGACTGTACCAATTTTTTTTTCTCTTTTTTTTTTGTGCATTTCGAAATAATTTCAAAAAATATGGCCAGTCTCCTATCAACATTTTCTTGTAGCGACAACGATTAAGGTAGCTGCCCTTATAACTAACCCATCTCAAATAGTTTTTTGTTATTTCTGACGTTTCTAGTACTCAAACCTCAGTTGGTCCGGAAGACTCTTTTGATCCTTATGGGAAATGAGATCGATTGGCATCATAAAAAAGTTTTGTGAAAACAGCGCCTTTTCTTGCTGACTGTACTTTTTTTTCAAAATCTGTGAATGCAGATTGAAATTATTCCAAAAGTTAGGGGTAGTCTTCTAAGAACGTTTTCCTGTAGCTACAATGGTTAAGGTAGCTGCCCTTCATGCCCCATTTCAAATTACCACCCTGTATACTCGAATACTCATTTCGTCTAATATTATTAGATATATCGTTCATCTGATCGAAAATCATTTAATATAAAACTCTTTTGAACTAACGCTTACTCATTGCATGTTTACATCCAAGTAGGACGGAGTGACTAGATTAGGGTACCCCGACCAGATGGGTTAGGTTAGGTTAGAACTGTGACCACCAACGCGCGAGCCGAGCGAGCGAAGCGAGCGTGCCGCGGCAGCGGCCGGCGAGCGCTACATCCAAGTTGGTTCCAATTACTAGGTTAGGGCACCCCGACGAAATGGATTAGCTTGGGTTAGGTTAGAAGGAACTGATTTTGTTGATTTTATGTATTTGCTCCTAATAGGCTAAATAAGTTTTGTGTTATTTGAGTGGTATACCGAACGATTTTATATTCAATGTATGTTATGCTTATAAAAATTAGTTATAATATTAAAATTATATCTAAAGTTTATTATATTTAGTGATCGTTATATCAAATAAAATTATTGATTTAGTTGTTATATCTTCTAAATATTAGAGATTTTGTAATTATATCATATTTTACTTACCCCTTTGAACTAATACAAAATCAGTGTAATACTACTGTTTTATAACAGTAAAATTAATAAGTAATGTAACTCAAGGGCCCCTTTTCATATTTGCTACGGGCCCCGCGCTGTCTTAATCCGACACTGGCGGTGAAATGATAAGGGTTGAAAGTTTGTATGAAAAATCTGGTACTTTTGAAGTAAGAAGCAGGGGAGAAATTGACTGACTGGGTGACTGATCTATAAACGCAGAGCCTAAACCGAAAAAAAAACGAAAAATTAAAAATTTCAAGTTTCTTACCCCAGTTTAGAAACTTGAAATTTTGATAGGTAGTAAGTACCTCTAATAACGTAGGCACACATTAAGGAAGGGTTTTTGGAAATTACACCTCTAAACGGGTGAAATGGGTTGTTAACGTTCATATGGAAATCCTTATTCTATGGAGTTATTGACTTGAAATTTGGCATAAACACTCTTCAAAGTAAATAATAAAGAGTAGACTTTTTGAATTTTATAACTACACTAAAAAGAGGCTTAACGTTGGTTCAAAATTTCACGCAAGCGAAGCTGCGGGCAAAAGCTAGTTTATCATAAAGTGTGTTGGGCGACAGTGGCGCAACTTTTCTTGTTGTGTCTTATTTTGTCGTTCTGCTGATGTTGGGGGAAAAATAGTTGTTATACAAACCGCTATCAGACTTGCTGACTGGCTAATCTATTGCGGTGTGAGCTATTTTTACACAGAAAGAAAGAAAGGAAGCAAAATTATTTATTGTGGACTCACACAGGCAGTAACAGAAACAAAAAAAAATACAAAAAGAATCATATCATATTACATATAATATCCTTTTTGATAATAAATTAAACTACCTGCACGAGGCCAAAAAAGGCTCCTATCACAGCATAACGAAAGGACATATAAAAAAAAATTACATCATTACTGTTTAGTAGGGATTGGATATTTGGATGCATATTTAAAAATAAAATAATAATAAATATTAGTCTGTAACTGTCCCACTGCTGGACAAAGGCCTCTTCTCATACAGAGAAGGAACGAGCATTGATCACCACGCTTGCTCACTGCGGGTTGGCGATTTCAGACCATAAGTCCAGGTTTCCTCACGATGTCTTCCTTCACCGTATGTCAGTGGTGTCTTAGATTAACTAAGAAAGTACATATGAAATTGAAAAAGTCACATTGGTACTTGCCTGGATTTGAACCAGCAACCCGGTGTTTAACAAGCGGGGCTGTAACCTCCGGGCCACCACGACTTATTTATTAGGATGCATATTTACCTAAAGTTAATTTTTAGCTACGAAAGTAGTTATGGAAGCGGCTTCTTAAAATATATTTTTTGTAAGAAAAATCCCGGGATGCCAGGAACACCGGGAGTGCATAACTAGTCGGGTGTATAATTATGGAAGCGACATCTTAAAATGATTTACTAAAAAAAACTCCGGGATTCTTGGATTGCTTAATTATTTAAAATTTATGTTTAAACGCTAGCGGCCCGACCGACGAACCGGTTCGTCAGTGCCATTGTTTATCTATTGTGTCTATAATTACAGTACTTGAGATTTTAACCCCCTATGTAAATATGTGTGTATATAGAGTGTAAGAAGAAGAATGGTGTGTGTTAGATAAACCAAAAAAAAAACATAAATTAAAATAATTGTCCCGGAACCGCGGGCTTTATCGATACAAAAGCGCGTTCCATATTAGTCAACATCTCAAGTTTAGGTGAATATACATCCGAATATCCGATCTCTACTGATTAGTAGCTTTATATCCGAAAACCATGAATTCGTTGTGTAACCCTGCGCGGTAGCCACATACAGGGCCAAGTACTTCAGAAACCCAGGTACTCTCCGAGAGACCGTCAGTAACATCAAGGGTGTGCTGGCCTTTTTCGAGGAGTTAGGGTGGATCGAGTAATTACACTTACCACCCATCACGCAAAATACGCGCTTAGACGTGGAGTTGCGGACACCAGCCCGTTATACCTTATACCTTAATGCGGGTTCTACACTCGCGCCGCGAAAGCCCGCGAAGACCGCGAACCGCGAGTGTGGATGGTTTCGCGGCATCGCGATCGCGCTTCTCGGTGTTCCCCGTCCGATGGCGGTTTTTTGGTCCACGTCAAAGGGTTTGCGAAGCGCGAACGCGAACGTATCCACACTCGCGGTGTATTCGCAGTTGTGTTCGAGACGCAGTGACAAGCGGACGTAACAAAAAATGAGCATCGAGTGGAGTAACGATCGCGAACTAGTGTTCCTTGAGTGTTATCAAGCAGAACCCGTGCTTTGGCAAGCCCAACATGCTAAAGCACACAGTGTCAGAGCAGCAGCAACAGTAATTTCCACGTCCATTTCAGTCAAATGCGCGAACGTAAATGCGAAGGGTTGCGAGAGTAGAGGGCTATATTTTTCGCGCCGTGTTCAAGCGCGAATCGCGGCCGTGATTCACGGCCACGTTTCGCGGTCGAGAGTAGAGCCCGCTTAAGATATGTATAAGCGTACAGACGGTGGGAAACGACTTTGTGTTATACTAAGTAGTGATACTAGGGATTATTTGTATCTCTCTGTAGTCACGGCTCATCTTCCGTGCGGAAGATGTCCGGTCCTTTGGAAGGCATACACGGGGACACAGGTCCAACGCGCAGAGGCCCCTTTGAGAACTTTAATCTAAAATGGGATGGAGCACCAACCGGGGACTATCCACGGCTGCACTATTGGAGTACAGTCATGGACCGTCCCAAGTGGGTGCAAAACTATTGTGAAATTTATAGTAAAAACAAACCTGGTCTATGGGAAGGGGTGTTAAATGGACTGTTTAACTTCTATTGCCGGAGGAAAACGGCGTCTGCCTTTCAAGTTTGAAACTGAATTGTGTTGGCAGACGGTGACTCGCCAGCTCACTAGCTGGGCCCCCTGAAAAGCCGCCAGTACATAGGCGAAGGGGGCAACAAACGTGTGAGCGGCTAAGGGTGTAGAGAGGTGTGGCCCCGGTTTCACCGTCGCGGGTCTAAAAGACCCGGAGTGGGTTTTCCCGCTATTATGCTATTAGACACTTCCACCCCCGAGCATTAGTAGTAGTACTAGTAGGAATTTTTATTATTATAACATTACGAGTATTACACATACAAACTAGCTTTTGTATAGCCTAGTCATTACTGCGGTCATGATTCTGATCAACATGTAATCGGAATCTCCGATTACCCGATTTAGTTTGCAGCTGAAGCTGAGATGAGAGCAATAATGTGTTTGTGGGCTCGGCATTGTATTACAAGCGGTATCGATTCGTCTTCGATTCAGTTCCTGATTGTCTTTGTGGTATGTTAATTCTGGGAATTCTATTATTTTATTAAGATATACTAGTATACACCGTCGACCGTTCACCCTTTTCTTGAAGCAACTCAAAAGCTATGTCTACACCACTGCGCTTTCATGTGCGCTTTCACTGATCGAGGCGCACCGGTGTAGACGATAAGCTGCATGCGTCTTATGGCAATTAATATTGCATGCGCTTGAAGCAAGAGGAATTGAAAGTTGAAAGAGCAAGATGAACATGAAAGCGTACTGGTGTAGATATACCAAAAGTACTTCACACCCCTTACATTTTAGTTACAGATTTTATTTTGTAACATCATGTGCTTGGCTGGTTTTTATAATAGTAGTGGCCTTATTTCCGACTGATTCTTCTCCACAGGGCCTCCGTCTAGTTCACCATCAGTGGTTATATTGTAGGCTTTTATGCTTAACATCTTCAAACGTACCTTCAAGACTGCCTCGTTGGCCTAGTGGTGCGTTCGATCCCCAGGTCGGGCAAAGTGTTTTGGGTTTTTCCGTGTGGAATTTCTCAGTAGAGTCCGGATTTAACCTGTGTAGTACTGTAATTATAGACACAATAGATAAACAATGGCGGCCATACCGTTTTCGGTACACTTGGACGCTTGTCATTAAACATGTTTTTTTTTTTTTTTTTTAAGTTTTTTCTAATATATATTTATTTCTTACAGATTTACATAGGTTTATTAAACATACAATATTTACACAAATAATATTTACATAATCTATTAATAATTACAAATAAAAGTATATACAAATAAAGAAAAAAATATCCTAATAAACTATAAACTAAAATAGGGCATCAAAAAATTCCTCCGCATCGCTGTCGACTGGTAACGTGCCCAGAAGGCTGGCAGCATTGCCACGTTGTATGGCAATGCTTATCCTTTGACCAAAGTAGAGGCCAGCCTTCGGGTCACGGGTCGTGTCGACCAGCCGCCTTGAAATATCTTTGTACAAGAGTTGGGCACTCGGACCCCACGGCCCGAGTGTTTTTTTATTTGTTTTTTATTTGAGATGTGTTTGCTCTTGACTCTGGTCAAGGTCAGAGGTGACAGAGACAAAGTCTACGATGGAGCGAGCTTACCCAGAAGAAGCTTGATCACTCTAACTTTGAAGAGATTCGGGTTGTAAGCGTTCGGGAACACAGACGCAGGTAGTGAGTTCTACTCTTTTGCCGTGCGCATTATGAAGGACTAGCTTTTGCCCGCAGCTCCGCTTGCGTGAAATTTTGAGTCCTCGTTAAGCCCCTTGTTAGGTATAGTTATAAATTCAAAAAATCTTTTTTCTCCTATTTCTCCTCTTACGGGTAGAATTTCCAAAAACCCTCAAACACGTGTATATTTATTTCTTACCAACAGCCTACATTTTTAATTCCATGCTTCTTACTTCAAAAATGATGGACTTATATACAAACTTAAATCCCCTATTTCACCCCCTTAGGGGTTGAATTTCGAAAAAGCCCTTCTTAGTGGATGCCTACGTTACAAAAGGAACCTACTGTCAAAATTTCAAGTTTCTAACCCCAGCGGTTTAGGCTGTGCGTTGATAGATCAGTCAGTCAGTCAGCTTCTCCTTTTGTATATATAGATGTTAAGAAGCGCTTCGTGCGAATTGTTGATGGCAGGTTGGTGGCAATAGGCTCGCCCCCTATTAAATGGGATTTAAATACAATGGTGAAATGAGGGTGTACTCGTACGGTCAGCAACAAAAGTAGCTGAACATTTGAGTTTTTAAACTTTGCATTAGTTAGATAACTAATTGATAGGAAACAAAAACTTTAAGACATACTTAGAGCTGTATCTAGCAGCTCAAGGTATCTATTAAAGTTTTTGTTTTAAAATACCTAGTTTTCTAATTAATGCCAAGTTTAAAAACTCAAATGTTAAGCTACTTTTGTTGCTGACTGTACCATACACCTCTGCCCTACCTGTTGCGGACGCCAAGCCTAACTTCAACTATGAAGTAAACAAGGTCATAAAATACGTCACAATTATAGCACAAGATGACCACTAGCTATAGACAGTGGACCATATAGCTACAGCTAGCTACAGTCGAGCGAACAGTATTAGAAAATATACTGGTAAATTGAAATTACTAAGGGGGTACACTATACGCAACTTGTGCCACCCTAAATGGTACATAAGCAGGTACTGCTGCATTTTTGGTCGGCACTCATTCTTCATTCTAGGAACCAACAAGAAGAACTGAACCCTGAACCCCTGAAGCCTTGAAGCTAGAAGAACGTCATAAAGAATGAGTGCAAAAATGATTTGTGTAATTGTTGTAATTTCAATGTTAATCTATATACATAAAAGGAGAAACTGACTGACTGATCTATCAACGCACAGCCTAAACCGCTGGGGTTAGAAACTTGAAATTTTGGCAGTAGGTTCCTTTTGTAACTTAGGCATCCACAAAGAAGGAATTTTTCGAAATTCAACCTCTAAGGGGGTGAAATAGGGGATGTAAGTTTGTTTGTAAGTTTGTAATTTTTGAAGTAAGACGCATGAAATTAAATTTAAAGGTTTCTGGTCAGAAATAAAGCTACACGTGTTTGAGCGTTTTTGAAAATTCAACCCTTAAGGGGGTGAAATAAGTGTTGAAAGTTTGTATGAGAAATCTGTTACTTTTGAAGTGAGAAGCATGGAATAAAAAATGTAGGCTTTTGGTGAGAAATAAATAAACACGTGTTTAAGGGTTTTAGGAAATTCTACCCGTAAGTGGTGAAATAGGGGATGAAAGATTTTTTTGATTTTTTAACTGCACCTAACAAGAGGCTTAACGAGGGCTCAAAATTTCACGCAAGCGGAGCTGCGGGCAAAAGCTAGTGTGAATAATACGGCAAGTGCCTTTCAACAAGTTATTTGTTTGACTGGTTTTCCTCTACACTACCCTTCGGGAAATGCAGGCGGCTATTACGTTATGCTATCTTCAAGTACTACGAAGGCGTTTGGTAAATCGTTTTTGTTAAATCTATCGCCCAATTGACAACATTTCATATTTTTAACCTGCATGTATTATTACGTTACGTAAAAGTAAATCCAAATCTAGGGCACCCGTATTTTTCTGTTTTTCGAAATTATGTACTTTTCATTCATAATTTTAACTTTGAAATTCGGCGTATTCTAAAAAGACGTAAGCGCCAAATGACGTCTTACATACGGTGGAATGGCGATTTATCCTTTGCTTTACTGTGACCCGTCAAAAAAACTGTTAGTTATATGTCACTGTCATACAGATATACTTCAGTGACATTGACATGACTTTTTTGACATTAACGTTTTCACCTAAAACATTGGAATGCATAGGCAAAGGTAACTACCTCATTCCACCGTATATGTGACGTCATCACATGATTTTTGATTTTTATTTTTTTTTCTCAGAAAATAAGAAATAAAAAAATATGTAGGTATTTGAACTCAGGATACAAAAAATAAAGAAATGGTATTTTTGTTTTAAGGTCGTGTCAGTTTTGAAATGTTGTCAATTGTATTGCACGTCACCTTGAAAAATAGGATCATACCCTTTGACCCTACAATCTATCTTCATACCAAAAATCATGGGATCAATAATAAAATCAAACACACTTGACGCTAAGTCAACCCCGGGGGTAGAAACAACCCTTACGTAATGGGGGTTGAAGTAAAACTTACATAAAACTGCCGCCGCGACCTTTTATTTTCATGAGATTCGCTTTCTTGGGGTTCTGTTGGTTTCCATTGAACGTGCGGTACGTCAATTTGTGACAAAACTGTTTGAGCTTAAAAATAACGAAAATCATTATTATTTTATAAATAGGCAAAGACAAAATAGTTAGGTACCATTTTCATTTCTGTTTGTGAACTGATTTTCATTTTTATTTTTGTTTAGATTAGAAGCTATCGACAAGCTATACAGGGTGTTAACGAATTCGTGTAATTCCTTCAAACCACGTGATCTACTGGTGACATAGATTAACGCTAAATTTTATAGGAATTTTTGAAAATCAAGGAAAAAAAAATCTAAAATCTTGGTTTTCTATTCCTGAGTCATTTTAGAGCCCCGAGTCAACTTACTGCAAAGAGCGATATCGCGTTTATCGTGCCCGCCAGCCGCATCGTCGTGCTTTCATTAATTTATGCGTGGCATCGAAATGTTTTATATGCAAAAAAAAGAACCTTATTTTTTTACTGAATCCATATGAGGTGGTTTCGATACGATCACTTACCAGAACCGCATGAAAAAAAAAGGTTTTTATTTTTTTATTTTTAATCTAGCTCATTCCCGTGCGGGGCCAATCTACACCAATAGCAGATCATATGGTTTTAAGGAATTCCACGAATTCATTTACGGGTGTAGAGATATCAATGAAAAAAATGCAAAATAAATTACGCGGGTGGAGCCGCGAGGTAGCGAGGAGCTAGTATTAATATATAGGGTGACTGGTAATTAGTGACCGATACTTTAACACATGATTGTACTCATGATAACAAACAACTTTCCCAAAGAAACATTATTCATAAAACAAAACAAAAAAAACAAAAAACATAATTACGAGCCGAGTCCACTCCGTAACGGTTTATTAATAAATTTTTTAATGAAAAAAATAAAATAAAAATAATGTTTCTTTGGGAAAGTTGTTATCATAAGTAAAATCATGTGTTAAAGTATCGGTCACTAATTACCAGTCACCCTATATATCTTAAGAGACTCGCTTTCTGGACAAAAGGTTAGTTACAGAAAGCGGTACTATTTGACACCGCACGCTTTGTTCTGGGGTACCACCGGTAGTTTGGAACCAGCAGGGTAATTGCGTAACATAACCAACATCATTCATGACAATTGATGTGCCAAAAACAATATTCATTGCGTGGTATACTATACAGGGTGTTAACGGATTCGTGTAATTCCTTCAAACCGCGTGATCTGGTGACACTGATTGATCCTGCACAAGTTTTTTTCAGAATCAGCAGTTTTTTTTTCCAAAATATGAACCATCACATTCTGTATATGAGTAATTTTAGCGTTCCAAGTTAACTGACTGCGTAGAGCGATATCGCTTTAGTTGTGCCCGTTAGCTGTGTCACCGTGCCTTCATTAATTTATGCATGGCATCGAAATTTTCAACGAAATACAATTTTTTTTGCAATAAAAATCTTTTGTATTTATTTTTAATCAATCTAAATCCCGTGCGGGTTAATCTATACCATTAATAGATCATGTGGTTTGAAGGAATTACACGAATTCGTTAACACCCTGTAGTTGTGGAGAATAGCGTAATAGCCATAGCGATTACGAGTATGTTGCGCAATTAGAATACTGTTTTCGATGCTAGGGGGCTACTATTTTCTATATTAAAAAATAATAATTCATATCCATTTAAAAATTTAAATGAATACGTATAAATAAATTAATAAAGCGAGTAATAATTACTTGATCATTTTTTACGCAAGATGTAGCTTGTTAATACGGTAGAAAAAAGTAAACACGAAAGAAAAAGTATGACGTTTTAACAGACTTTCTATACAAAAGCTGTCAAAACGTAAATTTAACGTTTCTCGGATTGCAAACATCTGACGTTGATAAAATCGACCTTTACAGCGGTTACGCACTGCATCCGATTCGAATCTGTGAAAATACGTTCCGAAGTAGCCATAGAACTATTTGTATGGTAGTTTACGCACTACATCCGGCATCCGTCATCCGATTTCTATCCGTCATCCGTGAGTTTCTATTAATTAATGAATTACAGAAGCTGGGCAACTAACGATCTATAAGGTTTAAATGACTATTTTCGACATTATTTTGCTGCGGTAACGCACACTAATTCGGAAGAAAAATTGACGGACCGAAGTAGCCGTATTACTGTTTGTATGAACGCTTTCGCATTACCTCGGATTCAAATCAGACGCCAAACGGATATGCCAAAAATGGCACCTGAATTGTTTGAATTTGAATCGGAGATCAGAATAGTGCATAAGCAACATCCGAATTCGGTCCGAGATTTTTACTCTAGATCGGTATTTTCACGGATTCGGATCAGATGCAGTGCGTAAAGCAATATCCGAATTCGGTCCGAGTTTTTTATATCCGTATTTTCACGGATTCGGATTGGATGCAGTGCGTAATCGCTCTTAGTCGCCTTTTATGACTACTATTGTCACTAATGCAATCATTCGAAATATTTCTCGTGCGACAATGGACACAGGACCGCGAGTGACAGCATTTGACATGTGCAGGATATTCCGCGCGTTTACGAGCGACAATTTTGACGGCCACATCCCGCCGCAGAATAAAATAGTTCAGCTTCAACCCCTCTACTTATTCTACTTATATGTTAGACCTACGCTGCGAATCTGCTAGACAAACAGATATTGAAGAAAGGAAAGGACAGATGGTTCCGGCGAAAAATATTTGTTTATTTAAACTACAACACACGAGGCCTGCCTCGTTTGATCGTAAGCACTACTGCTCAACTGCTGTCAACGAACTTAGTCGCCCGTCCGAAAGTAACACGAAACGTAGGAGTGAACAAAACAAGTGTCAAGTTCAACTTTTCGGACGGGCAAAAACACATCGGTAGTAGGGACTAGGGACAACTGTCAAATCGTGTTGTCATTCGTTCGTAGGTATATGCTCTAAGTGCCTAGCAGTAGAATAACGAAGGGCTGTTTATGCTAAGAAAGAACTCATTATATAAAAAAAAAAAACAATTTAACTTTATTCAGTCAACTCATTATCAAAACAAACAGAACATAATTTTAAATACAGAACACGGATTAAAAAGAAAAACCGTTAAAAACTGTTTGCGATTCGGTGCAAATTCGAATTACAAATTTGAACACAGCTAAGGCGAGTGTTGCCGTATAAAAATGAAATTTAAAAATGATATTCTGTGATTTAAAACTACTCGCTTTCACAGGGTTGCCAGCTGGCATACTCTTTTATTCATGCGTATGTTTAAGGAGTTTTAATATTAATAGTTTCGGGTTTTATGACGAATTATAACGTTGTGAATACTTGAATAATGTTGAATTTTTACATTTTTCTCATTCGCAGGTACACAGGAACAACTTCTCGCTTGCTAGGATTATATAGGGTTTTCATTTTATCATGATTCATGATTTTTTCCAAACATGCGAGTCCCATAGTGCAATAGGCATGTATTAGATGCATTTTTACTTTATTTTTTATGTTAGCAATTAAACAACAGAACTCAAGGATTTTTAGAATCGATTCGTTGGTCGTGTGAATGTAAGTCCTTCCGCACACGGATCGTAAGCGTAGCCGTCTCGTAAGCGTATCATCATGAATACGATACAATGAAAATCTCATACGATTCGCTGTAGCACCGCGTCGTATGCGGACTTGTTTGAATATTTTATTCAAAAATAACACCTCCTATTACAATCCTATAATTAGAATGTATCGTCTTTATAATGAAGTATCGCGTGTCAACAGTATCTTCGATTCCCGTGCCACGGTCTTCAGAAGAAATGTTGCTGCCCTATTTGTCTAACTGGCAGCAGCATTCTTGTTAATACATAATTATCTAGAAATTGCTCAAGATTTGCTCATTTTTGTTTTTTTGTATTTAAAAAAAAAAACTTTTAATTTTTGTTTTTCTTTTATAATAATGGCTATGTTTATCATGCTGTGCGATTGCGTTAGGGTATCAATCTGTGCAACGCCTATTATTTTGTATCTACCTATGTCATGCTGATTGTTACCTGTTGTAATTGCCATATGAAATAAATAAATAAAATAAATAAATAAATTTAGGTGCTCGTATTGCTCTCGTCCTACGCTTACGATACGACGCCGTGTGCGGAGAGGCTAATTGGGTGTTTTGCTTGTTCGAAATTAAAAGTGCATCTTACACACAAAGTACTACAGTATAAAAGGTGTAACAAATAAAAGGAAGGAACAATAAAAGGTGTGATAAATAACGCACAACCTCTTAAGGGGTCACTGTACTCATCATTATGAACAACTTTTACTATGGGACCAAACATGAAATCGCGAAAAAAAAAGTCAGCTGTTCCCTACATTTTGACGAGTTATGCGAACATAATTGTAGGGAACAGCTCCTCTAGTATTTCATAAAATGACAATCTACGCATTGCAATACGAAATATTCATGCCTGTTATGTTCAACAAGTTGAAACATGACATCAATTCAAACGTATTTATTAATTAATTATGCTGTTCAACTTTTGTTTCAACTGAGCTCTTTGTGCTCCATATTGCATGGAGTGGATAATTGAAGAGGATCATAACATAACATAACATAACGCCCGTGTTCCCTAAAGGGTTGGGCAGAAGTGTAACGGTATGTTTACACCAGTGCGCTTTCATGTTCATCTTGCGCTTTCAACTTTCAATTCCTCTTGCGTCAAGCGCATGCAATATTGATTGCCATAAGACGCATGCAGCTTATCGTCTACACCGGTGCGCCTCGGTCAGTCGTCAGTCGACATAGTATACAATAGACGGATTAGCGTACGCTAGGTGCATGCGCTATTGCATGCGTTAAGGTGCTTCAAGCATGCGTCAGACGAAGACGCAAGATGAACATGAAAGCGCACTGGTGTAGACTGTTTTTTTTTTTTTAATAAAACTTTGCCCCACACTAAGATTTTCTTTGTATCGTGGGTGCGTTTACAGACACAAATCTCACAAACAAACACCCAGACCCAAAACAACCATCTGTAGGTAGTAGGAAGCCAATCGCTTAGCCACTGCACCAAACGTGTCGTCAAAACATAGACATAGCTTAATAGTACACCGTTTTTTCTTCTGTTTTATTTTTTCGCATGGAACGTCATTCCATTATGTATCTGGAAAAGGGTGTTGATAGCTGCGCTACAGTTTATACTTTTGCAGCTATCATCGTTTTATTTGTTGTACTTAGTCTTGTGTGATTGTTCCGTAATAAACTTTTTTTTTTATTCCGTTATGTTTAAGTACCATGTAATAGGGAGCGAGCCTATTGCCGTCAACCCGGCACAAATCCAGACTCTGAGTTGCTAATGAGAAATTCCATACAGAAAAAAAAACACGCTACCGTCCCCCCAACTGACCCTAACAAAAGGAAGAAATTACACTTAAGTACCCCTCACAAAACCATCTGTGCTCAACACCAATACTACACATTAAGTAACGGGTGATTCATTTGGAGGTACTTTTTTCAAAACTGAAACAAAATATAAAAAAACAAATTTTTTGGGTTATCTTTATTATCATACAAAAGAACCATTCTTGACATTTATTTTTAAAGAGTATTTCTTTCAAATGTTGTCCGTAACTGCGGTTAACATGCTCCATTCTGTGCTTTCAATTTTCGATGACGTGTCCAAGCATTTCGAGTCGTATTTGGCGAATAAGGCTACGTATGGTTTTGGCCAGTCAGGTTTCGAATTACATAATTAGTTAGTCAGTTTGCGAATTACATAAGTCGTAGGTAGCCTCTGACTGCATGTTATGATTTGATAGCATGATTTTTTGAAAACCTATGTAAGTTTAACGTTATCTTATCATCTTGTTTGCATCTTTTTAGTTCACTTTTTATGCAGTCGGGTTTTTTGATTTCTATAATTTACTTTTTATTTTAGTTTTTTTTGAAGTCGGTTTTTAATTTTTTTAAAGTTTTTTCTGAACCTTTTTGACATTTTTTCAACACTTTTTCCTAATACCCGCAACAGCATTCAATTCATTTTTATACGTCCACTTCAATGGCCGCCTGTTCATTGGCATGCATGGTAACATTCTAGAAACAAGCGGCATAATTACTCTTACGTCAACCACTGTTGTATGAAATGTTGTATGAACGTTCGGACTCAATCACACTGTTGTTTTATTTATTTATTTTAGTACATGGAGGACTACTGACAGCTAATAAAAACAGACAAAAAATGAAACCATAGTCACCAGAAAGACAATTACAAATCCTCACGTATAGACTTTTAATAATAACATAAGGTGTAAACACAAAAACAAAAAACACATCGCCTTAATTACAATAAGAAGCAATACAAATACTTGGTTGAGCAGCGAGAAGAGAGTGTGTAGTTTCGATAGTTTTGTCGCTGGGCTATAAGCGAGTGTGCGAGTGCGACGGGAGATTACTCGCACCACTCGCAAATGACCGCTGGTTGGTCTCTCGGCGTGAGTTTTTTATTTATTTATTGCACAATGTAGTTTACAGAGAACTTATAGAATAGTTGTTATCCCAAACATACATAGACCCTGTAAGGGTGTTGCAAGGCATACAATAATAGTACTTATTTGTAAGTTATTAAAATGATTCGAAAAATAAACATCACATTAAAATTAAAATTCTGAAGTTCTGACCGCCAAGAGAGCATCGCTGAGCAAATATCGCTGCGCGAGTATTATCTTTGATAGCTCTTGTCGCTCAGTGACAAACTAGTGGAACGAGTCCTCGCCGACAGTGTAAACAGTCAGCGATCAACAATTAATATAGTATATGCATCTCTTTTGTTTACACTGAATGTATAATCTATTGTACGTTTATTGAGCGAGAAAATAGCCTATAGTTAGTCGCTTCCTCGCCGGCGGCGGTGGGACAACTGCCTAAGCACCAGGTTTCGGCTTCAAACCCAAGCATGTACAAATATGACTTATTCAGTATTATAATGTACTTTCTTAGTTAATTTAAGACGCCACTGACATACGGTGAAGGAAAACATCGTGAGGAAGCGTGGTGTTCGATACTCGTTCTTTCTCTGTATAAGTCCTTTGCGCTGCAGTGGGACAGTTACAGGCTAATTTATTTATACTATAGGAATTTATAAGGCAGATGTCAGTGGAAACGCCAGTAGAGGACGCCCTAGAAGGATAATCGGTGTTATTGGTGATGTTCTATAAAAAGGACTGGGGCCTAATTCTCCTAAAATAAATCTTGATAAATCACAACCGAACCAAGGCCGAACCGTTCATTCAGACAGTTCTCAATTTCAAAAGCTATCAAATTGTTTGACACAAAAAACAAAATCAATCATTTTGAAAGTTTTCGACAACTAAAACTGACTGACGGTTGTGGTTCGATTGCGTTTGGCAACAATTTATTTTAGGAGAATTGAGCCGTGCGTAGTACTCTCAATCGGCGTGCGTGTATGACAAGATGTATGACCGTGGACGAAGCGAAAGGAGTATACATATAGTAATAGTGGTCAAAGTAACGCTGAACTGTGATAAGCCAACCAAAAAATCCTGGACGCAAATCGTGTTACGTATCCCAGTTAAAATCAAATACGAAATGTTCCAAAACAAACCATGTAGTCACGCCCTTACAGTGCACCGTACAACATTGTACCTATTTGTCAGTGCAACTCTGTCTGTGAATAATTGTTTATCGCTTGTATGCCAGTTAATTGTGGCGCATATGTTAATTTGAGCATGGTACTCTATGAGCAACAAGCTTAATACGAGTGGTTTGAAACCGTGTTGAAAAAGATTTGTGTGTTTTTTTTTAATGTCTAGCCAGTGTTGTCGGACGTCCGGGTTTTGGCGGGACATCCCGTTTTTCAGCCCGCTCAGGACGGTATATAATTTCTTACTTTAATAATCCACGATATTTTGCATTGCGCTTTAGTGAATGCGGGAGATTATGCTAGCGTCACTAAAATGAAATCAGTTGCATTTTTTTTTGTCATAATGTTTTTGTAAAATAATCATTTCATTATTTATGGGTTCTATAAGTTGTAATGACATCTGTGCATCTAACAAAAAAATGGCCACGCGCTCATTGGTAGGTAGCGTGCACGGATGTTATTATATTGTATTAAGTTAATTAATTTATTATTTAACTTATTTTTTAATAGAAAAGAAAAATTATACCATCCGATTTTTTTTGTGATGCTTTTTCTTCTTTAGCATTTACAAAGACACTGTACATAAAAAATAAACTTTAAAAAAAGTAAAAACCGACTTCAAAGAAATACTAAAAGGAGTAAAATAATTACCATAATATAAAATTAACAGTTTCAGAAGTCGGTGGCTTCTATTTGCTTCAGTGTAGAGTTGCACCGACTTCTGAAACTGTTAATTTCAAACAAAACAAGAATTTTTCAAATCGGTTCATAAATGACGGAGATATGAGGTAACAAACATAAAAAAAAAAAAAAAAAATACAACCGAATTGAGAACCTCCTCCTTTTTGAAGTCGGATAAAAATATCGTGGATTATTAAAATAAGACCTTATATTCACCTAGGTGAACAAAGTGGAATTTTTGGTGTCCTCATCATCTCGTATTCATTTCACCTAAGTAATCCTAGGTAAACTATCTAAAGTGAAAAGTGCTTACTTTACAGGAGATCGCTTTGAAGTTTATTTTATGGATAACTTTGTCATTAATGACTATATCTGTACAAAAATTTGCTTTCATATTTGGGTTGGATTTCAAAGTTTTATACAGATATAGTCATTAATGACAAAGTTGTCCATTAAATAAACTCCAAAGCGCTCTCCTGTAAATGAAGCACTTTTCACTTTCGATAGTTTATTATGGGACAGTTGTATCACCTAGGTGAAGAAATTCGACATATTTGGTGTCCTTTGTTCACCTTGGAATTAAATCACCCAGGTGATGTTGTATGTGGGTGACTAAAGTCCACAAAATTAATTAAAAAAGTCGCCACTGTTCACTTGGGTGATTTACTTCCAAGGTGAATAAAGGATACCAAATATATCGTATTACTTTACCTAGGTGAAATTAATGCGAGGTGATAAGCACACCAAAAATCCCATTGGTTCACCCAAATGATATCACCCAGGAGAACAGAGTAAAATATACCCCCAGGATGCGTCCCACCAGCTCCTTGGGGCCTGATTCACATAACTAAAGAAGTTCAGTAGCAGTTATGTTTTTTCTTTTTTGGCGATTGTCTCGCATTTGACCACTATCTCGCCTGATGTTAAGCGATGATGTGATCGACGGTGAAGCACGCTTGCCTAGAAGTAACCTATTTACTCTTGATTTAAAGACCCCAAGGTTGTAGCTATCAGGAAACACAGACTCCGGCAGAGAATTCCACTTCTAAGCTGTGCGAATAGCGAATAATGAATGTGTTCGCAAAACGCTTTGTACGTATGAGTGGGATGTCCACCATGTACCGATGGCGTATTGCCGTACGTCTTGCAGTCCGATGATGGACTTATGTTTGATGTAGTTTCGATCATAACAACGCTTTTTGTATTCTCTTAACGTGCGATCGCTGTCAGATACACGTGTACTTAACTGCAGTGTCACTGCAACTTGATAGGCGTGTCACGAAATTACGTAAATTAGCCTTCTGAGCGGGTCAGCTTCCAGCCAAACCAGATGAGGCTGAATACCAGTATTTTACACGAAGCGACTGCCGTCAGACCTTCGCAAACCAGTTACTGGGCAATGCCGAGATCCTAACGTTAGAGCGGTTATCAGACTTTCGGGCTTCTGACTACCCGTAATGACTGTCATAGGTATTCGTATTACATCCAGGACCGACAGTTTAACGTGCTCTCTGAGGCACGGAGGGGTCTCGATGTGTGACAAAAGGTCTGTTTTTTTTTTCTTTTTTTTTTCTTTCAAACATCCTCATGGATGCTTCATGGATGCCCTTCGCCCGGGGATAGCGAAGGGGGACTCTTACCGCCTAAAAACCCACGGTGTTCCTTCTCCCTTGGCCGGGGTCACGGGATTCGCAGCTGCATGCACCGCGACCCCGGCAGGCCTCGGTCCGCCAGCTCCTGGCAGACCTCTCCTACTGTGGGGCCTAGCCCCACGTGCTCCTGAGAGGCGCGCACGGAACACTGCGCGCCGCCTTCTCGGGCCTGTTACTGGTCGGGTGACGGGTTTCCTAACCCGCCGCCCGCAGGCCACACACAACGGTGGCCGGAGGTCGTTGTGCGCCTTCCGGCGGCGCCCGGTGCGTCTGGCACGGGAAGGGAGAGTGGCAGCTGCCTCTCTCTCCCTCTCCGCTCCCTCTTTGGTCGCCATTAGCTCCTCGCAGAAGGAGGCGACGGCTTCCCACGCAATCTCGCTCGCGACCATGGACAGAACCACGGCCGGAAGCGAGAGGTCACTACCGACCGCCGCGACTAGTTCGCGGCGCTGCGTCGCCCACGCAGGACACGCCTGCAGCGTGTGCAGCGACGTGTCCTCGGGGCAGTCGACGCAGTGGTGACAATCGGGACAAACGGTCACCTATCCACGGACTGACCGCGACATGCGCAACTTAACGCGCGCGTTTTTTAATTAACTACACGCCCATCGTTTGACTTCACTACACTATAAATAAAAAAGTCCCCCTCTAAACAGAATGCGACAAATAGCAATTTTCCTAATTCAAAATACCCACGTACATAGCTACTTACCTGGTACACGGTACATGCGACATAGCCGACTGTACGATGACGTCACGCCACTAAATTATCGGTTACAATTCATTCGGGCGACGCCGAAATTTACGGGTTGCGAAGTAACCTGTTCGTCATTTTGTATGAGTGTATACGGGAGTGTAATGTGTGCGGGCACGGTAAGAACTGAAATGGTTTGTTTTATGTAATAGGTTGGCAAACAAGCCGATGACAGCCGACCTAATGGTACGGTCATGGACTAGCGATATTCTAGGTACCTACTTATATAGCAACTATTCTAGTACACAAATACATTACACACTAAGGTCCAACCTACTTCACCGCTATTTGGCACCCATTTTGCTTTTTTGTTGAGATTTTGTCTACAACTGTATGTCTTTATGTGAACCCATTAATATTGTTGCCCTCCGAATATGCCTACTTTTATCTCAGTAGGACAAAAACTTTGAGAGATATGACTTTTGTACACACGTACAGAATATCTTAACAAAAAAATGGAAGTGAATTGGTCCCTAGTGTATAGTGTACTAGCTGTTGCCCGCAGCTTCGCTTGCGTGAAATTTTATGCTTCTTACTTCAAAAGTACCAGATTTATCATACAAACTTACAACACTTATTTCACCCCCTTAGGGGTTGAATTTCCAAAAACCCTGAAACACGTGTACGTTTATTTCTGACCAGTAACCTAAATATTGAATTTCATGCTTCTTACTTCAAAAGTACCAGATTTCTCATACAAACTTACAACACTTATTTCACCCCCTTAGGGGTTGAATTTCCAAAAACCCTGAAACACGTGTACGTTTATTTCTGACCAGTAACCTAAATATTGAATTTCATGCTTCTTACTTCAAAAGTACCAGATTTCTCATACAAACTTACAACACTTATTTCACCCTCTTAGGGGTTGAATTTCCAAAAACGCTTAAACACCTGTACATTAACTCCTAACCAGAAACCTTAATACTTAATTTCATGCTTCTTACTTCAAAAATGACGGACTTGCATACAAACGTTAATCACCCTTTTCACCCCCTTAGAGGTTGAATTTCGAGAAATCCCTTCTTAGTGGATGTTTTCGTTACGTAAGGAACCTACTGTCCAAATTTCATATTTCCAGCTTTAGTGGTTTAGGCTCTGCGTTGATGAATGAAATGTCAGTCAGTACCAGTCTCTTTATATATAAGATAAGATAAGAAGATTTGAGTACTAGAATAGGTGTTATACAAGGTTAGCCGGAAAGGGGGTACTAATCCGAAAGGGTGTTAAAGTACCCTTAATAAGGAGTATCTTTTGTTCTACAACTTTCCCCAAAAGTCAATAGTTTAAGAGAAAAGCTGATCAAAAATTTCATAAAAAATGCGCTAAAATCTATGTATCTTTTAGCTATGATCAGCTGTGTTTACATTTTTGGTCATATTTAGTGTCACAAATCAGAACCGCCATTTTCTGAATTCGTAACTAAACAAGGGAAGAAGAATTTTAGAAAAAACTAAAAAATCTTTTTTTTTTGGAAATAAAAATTATCGAATTTTGAAATTTTAACACTTGCTTTAAAATAGTTATCAGTGATACTTTAAGTGGCCTGCGGATTAGTATCCCCTTTCCGACTAACTTTGTATAAGTACCTAGAATATCGCTAGTCCATGACCGGGCATGATTGTTTACACCTGCAACACTAAGAGAATTGTCGATGCGTTGCCGACCTTGGAGCCAAAGTTGCAAAAATGAGATTTTCCAACATTGGCTCCAAGGTGCCTGAAATTTCACCGGCAGCCATACCCTTCAAACGGGCACACAGCAATGCTGCTTGGTGGCAGAAATAGCTATGGTGGCAGTACTTGCCCGGGCAAGCTCTTTCGTGGACGCTCAGAGTGGAAGTGGAGTTATCACGTGACACCCCACACATCCATCTCAACATTCGTATCTCCTTTCATCCGTGCACTTGATGGCCTAAAAGTCACGGCACAGCAACTGCACAGCTGTAGCATGGCGTCGGCGGCACCTCGAATTTAGGCTACGGCTAGTCGCCAGCGCGCTAACTACGCGTCGTCCGCGAGGTGCAAGCTCGCAGTCCGCGTCCGGCCGCGAGGTGCAAGCTTGCCGTCCGCGCGCCGGCCGTGAGGTGCAAGCTTGCTGTCACCGCGAACACAATTGTTATATGGCATTTGTGATTGAACATGCCTAGGAATTGCACGTTTTCATAATATTGTTTCACGACGTTGTTTCGCGTCGGCGCGCCGTTAGCACGGAGTCAGCGCGCCGTAAGCACGGAGTCGGCACGCCAGTCGGCGCGCTGTAATAAGCACGCGGTCCGCTCGCTTGCAGAGCGCTGGTTGCGAGTCGAGTTGTATGGTAGCGGCAAGCGCGTTGACGGCTCGCCGTTGGCTTTTTCATATTGACATTATGAAATATATTATACGACACATGGTTTAATGTTCTAATTTGAATGACAAGTTAATTGCTGGGTTGGAGTGGTGCCGTTGCGGTGCCGGTATAGTGTGCCATGACCTTAAGGCCGTTTGTTCACCGCCGCCGTCACCAAAAACGAGAAGAAGTTGCCGAAGTAGCGATACATACATCACTATGGCTGCGTGTCCACCGCACGTCCGTCATCCGAGCGCCGTCATCTCGGCCACCGAGATTGTGAGTAGTTCGGCGCTACCGCTAGAACTAAGCAGAGATCGTGACGGACCGAAATGCCGGCAATAAAAAACGCGTCTGCTCTTGTCCACTACATCCGAGATTGACGGCGCCGGTGTACGGGTTTTTGTCTTACGTTGGGAACCACTGAGTACGGTCGCGGTGGACACACGATCGCCGTCACGTCGTCTTTCGGAACTTGGTCCGAAATAATCTCGTTTCTCGGTGACGGCGGCGGTGGACAAACGTTCTAACACTCAGATCCATACAGTACCACCGATCTTATGATCCGCTTGTAAATTTTCTTTAAATGTGTTTCCGGTCCACATGGACACGGTTCAGCGAACAAGTCACAAACTTAACGAGATACTTGTACTACAATAAGGGCCTCTTTCACCATTCCCAAGTAAAGTGTCGAGTAGGCCAACCACCATTTAAAGTCACCCGTAACTCCATGTGTGAATTTCACGACGTTCGAGTAGCACTAATCATAAGATTAACCGACCCGTAACTTACTTGTCACCACATCTGGCAATTAGCGTGTTTACTTTACAGTTAAAAGTTGTCCGTTGTCATTTTGTGTAGGCTCATCAGATACCTACAACGATTATTTTAAAATTTATTTAAAAAAATGGATTTGTTTGACTTGATTGATCATCAATTGGATGAATTAAAACAGTCTACGACGCAACGAGTACCTAGGTTTCGTGTATATTAAATTCCGTGTTGATTATTTTACGGACCTAGACGAAACTGATCCCTCTCATACATAAAAAAGTTAGCACTTCTATCTCATTTAAATTTATCCATGTTAATTAAAAACTATAGGTACATAAAGAACAATGATCACTCGCCTAACATGCTTGGACTAGTAAAATCTAACAAAACGTAACTTGATGAAACATAATGTCGTTCCATTCGCCTACATAAATATAAATAAGTACAGCCTTCAATATATTTTTAAAAGGTGGGAGAGACAAGATATTTTGCCACTTCCATTAACAGATTCAAAACGTGATGCAATTCCAAGTCCATTAAACGAATGCCAAGTCAACAAGAGTAGAAGATCAATCGGAATCTGTAAGCAATGCAAAAATATAAAAAAAGGGAAAATAATATAAAATCGCACAGAACACCAAAGAATATTGTAACAATAAGCGAAGAGAACACAGTCGTCGCCGAAACTACAACGACATGGTTACCATGGACACGGTCAGCGCAGAAAACCACAGATTAGTTAATAGTAGCTAGCTACAGAAAACCGTCAATTTATTTTTACTTGTCAAGAATAGGGAGGGACGTAATCAATCGGTTTATGACAGTATCGATTTTTAGATGTAAAATCATTACTTTTTTATCTAATTCATGGCTTTATTAAAACAATTTACCACGAAGTAACATCAAATTCTATTACTGGCTAAGCTTAGTATAATATTGATGTGAGTTTATACGGTTGACATTGCCTGGGATTTTATTTCGATTTATGATATAAAATCATAATAGACTAGAAAAAGTATGGACTTCTCTAGTAACGTAAGTAATTACGGATGCGTTCGAAGTTAGATATTTTATACAGCGTTCTGATAAATAAAATAGTGTTTTTTAAATAAGATTATCTATAATATCCCATCTTTTAAAAATAAACGAAGATATCCAATAAATACACTAACAATGCACTAACAAATTGGTGACAGTTTCATCTCGGGAACAATTTCTAGTCCAAAGTGACCATTGTTCTTTACACATTAAAATTACACGCTTTCCAAACCAGACACAAAAACACCACAAAACAATTGACATCTGCCAATGACGTTTTACGAGTACCATTGACGTATTATTGAACGAATGTAACGTATGATTTGTTACGTCATTCGCTTAACCAGTAAGTTGTTACTCGAACCTTTAGTTTTGTTTGTGAAATTGACAAAGATAATTGTAACTTTTACTTGCTATTTAACGCTAACTAGGAAGTAAAAAATCAACACTTTACTTAGAGATGGTGAACGAGGCCCTTAATCATTTAAATTAATACACCAGTCCCGCGCACAACACGCTCCCGTATACACTTTCATAGTTTCCGAACAATTTTGTGCCACATAAGCGGATTTGCCGATAGCTCATGTTGGCGGCTCTAATATAAGTAATTGCTTTTCACTATCGATCCAACTTTATACAATAAGACTGTTAATAATGTGGGATTAGTAAATTGTTAGTGCGTGTTCAAAGGATTTAATAGTAATCTGAATCTTCTTTGTTCAAATTAGAATGTATAGAATTTTGTTTTCGTAGAGATTCGTAGGCGGAGCTCGTAGCAAAATTACTACGGCGTAGGCTACGTTGTAGATCCATCGTCTACGAGTTTAGGCGTTCAATAAAATTAAGCTATGTCTACACCAGTGCGCTTTTATGTTCATCTTGCGTCTTCGTCTGAAGCATGCGTGAAACGCCATAGCGCATGCCTTAATACTAATTATTTCGACAAAAGCGCATGCCCTTAGCGCACGCTAATCCGTCTAAATATACCACACAGATAGCTATAAGTTCACACGCGTTCATCTTGACGATTCACCGAGGCGTACCGGTGTAGACGATAAGCTGCATGCGTATTATGGCAATCAATATTGCATGCGCTTGACGCAAGAGGAATTGAAAGTTGAAAGCGCAAGATGATCACGAAATCGCACTGGCGTAGACGTACCAATAATTCTCTGGTTAAGCACCTGTTCAAGTTACTTCAACTCAAGTTCAAAACTCATTAAATAATTACACTTAAATTTAAAATTTAGTAATACCCCCGACTTTGTAATGTGCCTGTAGATCCTTGTTAGGGATAATTCACACGTACCATAAACTACACATAGCAGCGACAAAAAGTGGTCAAGCAGTGGTTACTAGGGTGGAGAGAAATTGTTTTTTTTTTTGAATTTCACTTTTCCGGTGTCATTAACCGATGACCGTACATGAAAGCTTTATTCATGCTAAAAATCAAAACCCTACGACTTTATTTTGAGGTGGCGCGCTATGAGGGTAATTTGAAAAAAAAAAACAATTTTTACGTCTATCGTGTACCTGCACGTCAATGTTATTGTGTATCTATATGTAATAAAACTTATATTTCACGTTACTTTAAAGGGTGTTGTTCGTCTTTGTATAGTTTTCTTAAACTTTCTCATTTAAGTTTAAAAAAGTCTAATTATTCGTCAATAAAATGCCAAAAACTCGAAAAGACTTGCGATGCCCCTTGTTTGGCGATTAAATAAAACTAAGTGATAATGATAAACTTAAATAAAAACTTTATGTTATTTTCTTTAACTTTTAAATTTGATGCGACACCTTAAGATGTAAACGTGACGTGAGATGAGAGGAGCTCGTGGCTAAATAATTACAGCCGCATAGACCGATCTTCCGGGTTAAGCCACGCTTGCCGAGGTTGGTCTGTGGATGGGTGACCATTTACCATAGCGAGCTTCCTCCGTGCCTCGGAAAGCACGTAAAGCCGTTGGTCCCGGCTGTCATTTGTAGATCTTTGACAGTCGTTACTGTTGGTCAGAAGCCAGAAAGTCTGACAACCAGTCTTACCAAGAGTATCGTATTACCCAGTTACTGGGTTGTGGAGGTCTGATAGGCAGTAGCTCCATGTAAAATACTGATATTCAGCTGCATCCGGTTCGACTAGAAGCCGACCCCAACATAGTTGGGAAAAGGCTAGGCAGATGATGACCTTAAGATGTAAACGTAGGAACTTGAAATTTTATTTTTATATCTCGAAGAATGTCGATCATCCATTGGTTATACAGGAGTAACTAATTTTAAATTATTTTTTTCACTCCACACTAGTTGTTACGTGTGAATAGTGTCACTGCAGCTTTAGCAACAAAATGTGGTCTGTTTCAAAATCAAAAGTATTTTTTTCACATAAACCATTAGGCTGAGCATCCACCAGAGCTGTGCTAAGCTGCGTAGCGAGGAATGTGTTTTGTAAGCACCAATAGAATCACTTCATTTACCTAGCTTCGCTCTGCGCAGCTCTGGTGGATATGGGCTTAGCGGAGTGAGGTTTTTGTTCATACAAAACAAGCGATAAATGCGAGCGAGGGATGTGTTGCGAGGAATGTGTTACGAGAAAAATCAATCAAAAACCAAAATCAAATCAAAAATTTTTATTTCACATAAACCAATACAGGCGCTTATGAAAAGTCGAATTTAGGTGCACAGTTCCAATTAGTCGTTTCCTATAGAGAAGAGCCGGCAAGAAACTCCATGGTTACTCTTTTAAAAAAAGGATATCTTTAACAATTTCAGTAGATACAGTACTATGATTTAGGATAGGTATGAGAGAACAATGAAGTCTTGACCACAGACCTATGAGTAATGTAATACAAAGTCTTGAGTACAAAAATTAACCAAAAAGAAAGAATAACACAATATTACTAATAGTAATTTACACAATTATATGTATAGGCAAGTCCACGAAGTTCTCACATTTACAAAAGATAAAATGAAGCTAAACTATGTAAAACAATTGACATGATTAATGTCATCAAAACGACGCCGGATACTAAATGTTACAAAGACAAAAAGTCAATGGGCAACATAGTCCTAGTGTCAAAATGTACAAATGTCTTAATGTATATGAATGTGCAAATGACAAAAAATAATTGTGATATAATGCGTAAGAGTCTGATTGTTAAATTGTCAAAATGTACAAAAGATAAAACACAATTGTGCCAAAATGCATCGTGGTCCAATTGTCACACAGTCAGGATTCGAACCCGCAAACCTGGGCTTCGAAGGTACGATCACTAACGACTGAGCCTACATACACCTATCTGCTACTTGATATCAACATAATTCTCTGCACTGGATATCTAATTAAAATCTCTTCTCTATCTAATCTCTTTGAGTATAAATACTTCTTGAAAGTCCGGTATCCTTGAAAAAGATGATTGAAATGTCATTTCATTTGTTCTATCATAGCTTCATTTGGGCAAAATGTCATTTTGGCACTGGGCAATTTGTACAATTGAACATTACAGCTTTAATGTATTCTATCATAGCGGCATTTGGGCAAAATGACATTTTGGCACTAGGCAATTTGTACATTTTGACACTAGGACTATGTTGCCCATTGACTTTTTGTCTTTGTAACATTTAGTATCTGGCGTCATCAAAACGAGGAACGTATTGCTAGGAATGTGTGCGAGGATTTGAAAATATGCGCCTAACAGTCAGTCAATAGATGGTGTTTGGGAGAGGCAAATGACCATCTGTACACATTAACACATTACACATTCCTCGCACAGCTCTGGTGGAAAGGGTCACATCGTTTCACATCCTCGCTACACATTTTCGCACCGCACATTTTCCTCGCACAACTCTGGTGGATTTCCAGCCTTACAGGCGGTTATAAAAAGTGGAATTTAGGTGCACGGTTCCAATTAGTCTTTTCCTATGGAGAAGAGCCGGCAAGAAACTCTATGGTTACTCTTTTAAAATACATATCTTTAACAATTTGAGTGGGTACAGTTATGACTCAGAATAGTTATGAGAGAGCAATGTAGACTTAAGAGCAAGAATCACACAAAAAAAAGAAAAATATGGTCACAAATTAAATATATACCAGGCATCTAGCAAGTCTACAAAGCTCTCATATTTACAAAAGGTAAAAGGACGCTAAACTATATAAAACAAATGACATTGTTAATTAAAACACATTACAAAGAAAATCACTGTATAATAAGATAAAGATATCTTGAGAGTAACGATAGTAATAAAAAAAAAGCTAATCGTAATGAGGTTAGTTAATAGACATACACATACGACGTTAATGATGATCCAGGGAAGCCACATGTGCAGAAGGAGTTATTGCCAAACATCCAACAACAGGAGTTATCGTCAACGTAGTCCTTAGTCTTGTAATGTGCTTTTTGAATAAGGACACGTATAATATGGGCTTTGGACTTTCCATCGGTAAGATCTGTTACAGATTTCGGCAGCTTATTATAAAAACGCACGCCATTTCCTAGAAATGACTTATTAGTTTTACTTAATCTAAAGGGAATCACAATTTTATGTTTATTACGTGTATTTTTGTCATGAAAATCGTTTCTAACATTAAACACATGCAATTCTTTCCGAACATACCTAATATTTTCAAAGATATAGTAAGACGGCAGCGTAAGTATATTAATATCTTTGAACACGTTTCTAAGGGACTCGCGGGAACCCATATTGTAGATTGCACGGATTGCTCTCTTTTGTAAAATAAAAACAGAATTTACGTCAGCTGCTGAGCCCCACAACAGAATGCTGTAGGACATAACGCTGTGGAAATATGTGAAGTATACTAACCTAGCTGTACTTACATCAGTCAGCTGCCTAATTTTCCTAACTGCGTATGCAGCAGAACTTAACCTAGCCGATAGGGCAGTAATATGAGCACACCACTGCAATTTTGAATCGAGAGTTATACCTAACAATACGGTTTCGTTAATTGCATTAAGATTGTTACCTTCAAGCATTAAATTTAAACCTACTTGGGGAACATTTGGTAGTGAATACTTAAGGCATTTGTTTTGTTTGCATTAAGTAACATATTATTAGCTGCAAATCATTTAAAAAGAACAGCAAGGCTCTCGTTAACATGTAAAACTTCCATATCTTTTGTATCTGTTTCCGTCACAATCAGCTTTTAAACTTGGTAACATTTCAGGCTGATATGTTATATTAATAACCTCTTGAACTACCCTCCTCATAACTCAAAAAGCTCCACAAGCGATCCCACTTGACCGCTACAGATAATAAATAAATTGCCTCCCTTCATAAACAATATACGTCATGTTATACATAGTACGGGGCTTGACCGGTCATTCCCGGTCATTCCCGGTCACTTCCGGTCACTGATAACAGACGAGGCGTGTCTTTGTACTTGTATGTACAATATCGTTGGATATTTGCATCTCATTTTCACATGAGGGGTTAGAGAGAGAAGTATAATACAATAGGGAATAAGCATGTTTTTTTTTTTCTTAATCAATGAAACACATTAATAACCAAATAAAAGTATTAAAAGTCAAATTTCACTACTGTTTGTTGCTCAAAACAGTTATTAAACTTCAAAAAATTTCTTTAACAGTTCAAACATCCTTTATTGTCGCGGCCATAATGTGACGTCATTATCCACGATACTGCTTTGTTTACATCTCTTTTTAGCCACAAATCATATAAATTAAATTATTTCTTGTGCTTTATTCAAGCAGAAATCGTACTTACTAACTTACCTCAGTGAGAAATCAAACAGTTTGCTAAGAAAAAAAAATTAAAGATTTATTCACATGGATTTTGATATCACTTCCGGCATTTTCGAAGACGACGCGTTACGAGAGTGCGTTATCCGTTCCACAAAAAAAAACGTAACATAAAATAATGAATTGTGCGTTAAAAAATGTAAAAAAATGCAATGGGGATGAAGCAAAATTCTTGACCACAATTTTTTATTTTAGATTTTGAAAATATAGAGTAATCTAAGAAACCATTTTAAATATTTTTGTTATTTTCATTGTAATTATTTTTTTATTAATTATTTAAAATTCAATATCATTTCTGATCTATGACGTCATCAGTGGCATAAAATCTTTGGGCCTTTGCCTCAATCCAAATTCTAAAAACTGTAACAGTGATGTCAAATGTCAATAGTTTCAACTGTCAAATCAATGAAATAATAACCTCAGATTATTATGTTCCTTGCCTTTAATTCATAACAAACAAAATACCACGTTAGGTACGCCGCTATTGCAGTTAATCTCGATCGTACGCCCTTCATATTATTTACCGACCAACCAATCGCCATGAGTGATACTTTTATCAAAGCTGACTCGCGGAACCTTCCGAAAGTTGAGTTCCCGAACACGAACAAAAATTTTGTTTAGGCTATTTTTAGTGTCTATCTTGCAGGTAGGAACAAAGCACTTCCTATATTCCATCGTTATTGCTTGACCGTCTCAATAAAACACTACTTATAATAGTAAAAGTTGAATTTCTGTTGAGGATTGAGGTTATGTTTATTGTTTATTATTTATGACATTCACGTCACGTGACCACGTCTATCATTTTTTTTATTTACAATCGTAGGGTAGGCAAAGGCATTACTGCCATACTGCCAGCAATGACGTCGTTTGGAGGATAAATTAAGGTCATTCACATATAACCCGAAATACTAATAATCCATGATTATTTTCCATTTCTAAATAGTGAGATGTGATCAGTGACCTTATTCCTCGAAATGGTTTTCATATCTTAACAGATTTAAAAAAAATGCACAATGCCCATTAATGTCTTGACCCCTGTACAATGTATATTTAAACAATGATAGAGTTTTGAATTACATGCATATTCCCTATTGAAGGGTGTATTGTATTTGTCTAATAAATAAGTATGTCATAACCAGTGATCGGAAAAAGGTGAGCTAATTTACCTTAACTTCAAAGAAAAGAGACAAAAACTGGAGACTTCCTTATGACAACATTTTTTTTTCGTGAAAATTATTCCGGGTTTCGGGACATCAGTAAAGTACATTTAACTAATTAATATTAATGTTATTAGTACAGAAAACAATTAAATTCGTTTCCTATTTTTGTTTCCCAAAATTGTCACAAAACCAGATGACACGTTTTTCATTGTTTTTAAAAAAGAGATTGTTTATTGTTTTCAAAAAAGGAGATTGTCTTTTATTTTTTTAAAACAAATGAAAGACAATCTCCGAGAAAATTCTCCAGAAAAAAAAAATGTTGTCGTAAGGAAGTCTCCAGTTTTTGTCTCTGTTCTTTGAAGTTTAGGTAAATTAGCTCAACCTTTTCCGATCACTGGTCATAACATAACATCATTGAGCAGGATTTGCAAGGTTAAGCTGCGCCTGCCGCAGTCAACCCGTGGATGGGTGACTGTTCGTTACACATTGACACCCCTCCGTGCCTTGGAGAAGACGTTAACCCGTTGGTCCTGGGTAAAATTATGAACAAGCTTTTGCCGGCGGCTTCGCTCGCGTTAGTTTAGAATTTGACAATCAACGCTCAACACACTACTAAAGTTTCTACAATAATATGAATCAATCATGATTCGAAAGATACGTGGCGCCATCTATTAACGTTATTGTTGTTTTCCTCGGGAACAGTATTTTTTTCGGGATGTCCATTTCTTTACACCTGATAACATATGCTTTTTGTCACTACATCATCTTTTAAACCGTAAGTTTGTCTCATCATGTTGTATCAACTTTGTACTTAGGCCATAATGAAAGTTTCTGAATTCTGATAAAGTAAAACACTTATAATGTTTATATTGTATTCACTGTTTTTCAATAGTACATTGTTACCCTAGGGGTGAAAGTAACTTATTTAGTCCCGAGACGAGGTTTGTCAATAGTTCGAGGGACTAAATAAGTCTTTAACCCGAGGTAAACACTGTGCTTTTCATAACGAATACAAGGAAAGTAAAAATAAAAACATGAATTAGCTAAAGAAAAAATGAGTGATCGGATTGCCGCTTTGCCGCCTATATTTTTTTTTTCTGTGGCCTCTCTTCATCCATTATTTTTCATTTGCATCATTGAAAAAATGGTAAATATTTTACCCAAATCTTTGTTATTTTAAAGAAATAGTTGAAACTAAATTATAATAAAGTCATTTAAAAAAATATATACTTAACTTCATGTTATTACAATCTTACATCGCGTTGTAATTGAGTGGCTGTATAGAAAGTTGGAACATGGTTCAATAGAAATGTGAAAATAGAACTAGTTTTTTTAAAATTTGACAGCTGTCAGTTGAAAACGGTTCTCCCTAGGGCTGAAAAGTATTACTTTCAACCCACCCCTCAGGCGACTTCAGACCTACTTTCAGAGTATGAGTAATGAAAAGTATTTTCCTAGACAATTTTTCATTCTTCAAAACCATTGAGAAAAAATTATCACACAACTCTACTCGCTGTCGTTTTTGAACTTACGCGGTATCCATCTCGAACAAAGCTTCCGAATGTTCAGGTATTATGTTCAAAACATTTTGCATTTGGCTTATACCAATATTTAATATTGTACGAATTTGCTGACATGTATTTTTATGCGATTGAATTAGTGTCGTGCTGCATCAATGTTAGTTTTTATTACCGCTGTTGCAGGCTAGGTTTCACGTGAATCGTCTTGGAGATGAATTCGTTATTGTTTTTTTTTTTTTTTTTTTTTTTTTTTTTTTTTTTTTTTTTTTTTTAAAACGTCGCCCCACACTAAGATTTCTCTTGTATCGTGGGTGCGTTTACAGACACAAATCTCACAAACAAACGCCCAGACCCGGAACAACCATCTGTAGGCCATACAAATTTTTGTTCCGTGTGGGAATCGAACCCACGACCCGTAGCGCAGAAGCCAATCGCTTAGCCACTGCACCAAACGTGTCGTCAATTGTTGTTTGAATTCATTATACCAGAAGTACACAGCTACGAGATGGGGTTTATCACTAAATGCTAGTTTAAGGCATCATTCACACCAAACGTATTGTCCGCCGCTGACTGTGAGCACGCGTTACGCAGTTTATCGCTTTTCAATATGTATTTAACTTCTTGTTCACACCGAACCGACTATACGCTATTAGGTACGTAGTGCGTTGTGACAGTGAGCATACTCACAGTCGGCGGCGGACAATATGTTTGGTGTGAACGATGCCTAAGTCCTTGACAACTTTCTTGTTGACTAAGAGCGGTTACGCACTGCATCCGATCCGAATCCGTGAAAATACGTTCCGAAGTAGTCATAGAACTATTTGTATGCTAGTTTACGCACTAGATCCGACTTCCGACATCCGATTTCTCTCCGTCATCCGTGAGTCTCCAATTCGGAAGAAATATTGACGGACCGAAGTAGCCGTAGTACTGTTTGTATGAACGCTTTCGCATTATCTCGGATTCAAATCGGGCATATGCCAAAGATGGCACCTGAATTGCTTGGATTTGGATCAGAGATCGGATTAGTGCGTAAGCAATATCCGAATTCGGTCCGAGATTTTTAGACTCTAGAAGCGTATTTCACGATTTCGGATCGGATGCAGCGCGGAAAGCAATATCCGAATTCAGTCCGAGTTTTTTATATCCGTAATTTGACGGATGCGGATCGGATACACAGCGAAAATCATAATATATCATACATCGAATTTTTTCTCAATTTAAATCCATCGTTAGGTAAACATGTAATTTTCAGTACGGCCCACATATGTATATTCATGAATTTATATTTTTAACTATAATGTCTAATAAACCGGATTAACCGTCATTCATTGTTCGTTTTCATTCCATTCGTTCTTTCATTCACCGTTCACATGAACGAATTGCGTGCATGATCTTGAATTGATGCCAAGCAAATCACTTTTTGATGAAATCCCTTCGACCGTGCCTCCACATAGGAACACCGCTTTTCCATACCTTTACGGATCGCTAAAAATACGGTTCTGTATTCATCCATTTAAGGCCCATTCGTATACAAAAGGCGGTATTATTGCAAATTCTGGGTATGAAAAGAAAATATAGCGGTTATGTAGGTGATATTAAGACCGCTGTTAAGAATCGCTATCATATAGAATGTGTTGGGATGACGTAATGATATAATTATGTCTATCTATATACAGGATGTAAACGAATTCGTGTAATTCCTTCAAACCACGTGATCTACTGATGACATAGATTAACCCTAAATGGAATTTCTGAAATCCAACTAAAGAAAAACAAAAAAAAAACTTAGTTTTTTATTTCTGAGTCATTTTAAAGCCTCGAGATATCTGACTGCAAAGAGCGATATCGCGTTAGTCGTACCCGCCAGCCGTGTCGCCGTGCTTTCATTAATTTATGCGTGGCACCGAAATGTTCACTCAAATAAAAAATATTTTTTGCAAAAAAAAAAAAAATTTTTTTACTGATTCCTTATTAGGTGGGTTAGATATGATCAATTACCGTTACCGCAAGAAAAAAAAAAGAGTTTTATTTCTTTATTTTTAATCTAGCTAAATCCCATGCGGGGCCAATCTACACCAGTAGCAGATCATGTGGTTTTAAGGAATTACACGAATTCGTTTACACCCTGTGTAAATATATGAAGACAAATATTATACATACAGTCTCGTTGGTCTATTGGTCGAAAACGCGATTGCTTAGCGTGAGGTTCTCGGTTCCATACGATTTCGCAACCCAGATACTAGCAACGCAACTGCAACCTTAAGGTTAGAGCAGTTATCGAACTTCTGACTACCCGTAACGGCTGTCATAGGTATTAGTATGACACATGGGACCGACGGCTCCACGTGCGCTCACAGGATCCTCGATGTGTAACGAACGGTCACTCGTCCACGGACTGAGCGCGGCAAGCCGGCGCCCAGTGACGGCACGGCGTGGCAAATGATTTTTTCGTGGAAATTTTCGACCTTATTTCAATGAGTTTAGCACTGACATTATTTTATTTTAATCGAAACGTCTCGCGTGATGACGCCAATTACCGCCGCATGCCGCGGAACGTCGCGTCATTCCACGAGATACTGTGACTCGTCGCGGGATACTACGGCACGTCGTGGCATTCCACGCCGCTGCAACACGTGAGACGCGTAGGTTACTGTTTGTAATAAAAATGTTAAGAAAAAGTGAGTGCTAAAGGTGTCTCTCTTCTTCTTCAGCGACAATGCATTTTAAATCTTATTCTAATAAATTTAGCACTAAACTTGTATTTGCTTAGCATACCACGGATGTATCGCGGAATGCTTCGTCGTGCCGCGGCATGCCGAAGCATCCCGCGGTACGACGTGGTATGCCGCGGGATGCCACAGGATGATTCGGTATGCCGCAGCGCGCCGTGCCACTCCATGCCACGCCATGCCGTCAGTGGGCGCCGGCCCTTAACCTTTCAGCTTTCAAACCCCTCAGCGTGTGTAAGAAAATGAACGTTTAAATAATTAATTTAAAACACGAAGGTTTATTGCATAAAATAATAAAGGTACCTGTACCTTGTAAGCGTTAAATAGTTATATTATGTTATATTCTGTGTGTGTGTGCATGTATGTGAGTTTATGTTTGAGTGCGTATAAGTTTGTATGCGTGTGTGTGAGTAGGTGAGCTAATATACATCGGACCCATTATCTTGGTGATTTCCTTCGGTTGTAGAACGCATCATGGCTAACTGGAAATCCATCCTAACCATACATCCTTCTTTCTACCACATAAACAAAAACATCGTACAGAAAACCCAAAAATATCTCCCTCCCTAACCTCAGGATAAGGTAAGCATATCAAATCATAAGTTAAGAAAACTAATTTCGCCAAAAACTTTGATTATATTTCATAGGATAGGAATTCCTTTTTCCTGTTCCCTATCGCTGAGTCGACGAGTTGAGTTGCAGATAGAGGGTGAAATCGGGAAAGTTGGCAAATTACTGCTTATTTTATCCAGTTTGCTTGTTTCCTTTTTGCGGGGTTAAGGGCCGATTTTGCCAACGTCTGATAACTTTATTCAAGGAAATTTGACAACGACATTTTTGTTAAGGAAATCTGTGAGAATTTATTTTCTAATGCAGGGCCAATAAATATAGCTAACTTACACTCTAAGGTTATCAACTCTTAGAGAATCGACTCACTAGCTGATGCGAAATCAGCTGAAGTCGGTAAAGGAAATAATCTTTTTGTGTGATGTAATTAACTTCGTTGTAACAATAAGTTGCTTCTCCTTACTTATCAGAGTTTCGTACAAAATCTGAAGCGAACATACAGTTTTTTTATTTATTTTTCATGGGATCTTAAGTCTTTCTTTACAAAATTATGTATATGTGTCTATATCGGGTAACAAAATAAATGATTTCTTTTGATTAACTTCTTTTATTTTCACTTTTTATTAATCTGCAACACTTTAGTTCTTTCGCCGTAAAGCGTCGTAGATGTATTCTATCGGATGAAAGCGGGTGAATTATTACAATTTGAACCTTATTTCTAAGATATTAAAATTATAACACCCGCCTTCGTGAGATAGAAAGAGTATACCTTTATCCATCTTCACTCACACTTCCTGTCATTCGTCTTAAAACTTACACACACCATCATTCAGAAATCAGTCCCACAAGTACGAAACATTTTTACTTCAATCATTTCCTTTCCCAATGCAATTTTAATTTCACTTAAACACTAACCCACCTCTCCAATTAAAAAGCTTAAAGAAAAATAATTACGCCAATCGTCTACGCCTTTGAAATCGAAATCCAATGACCAAACTTCGCATCAGAAAGTTCGAACAAAAACCAGTCCTTATCTCTTAGCTTCGGGCCAGTAATTTTACAAATAGTCCGATTTCAAACTTGATCAGAACTTCGTCCTCATTGGTTGAAATGAGTTTTACTCTGATTGAGTCTTTCTTGCCGTTTTACTTTGTAAAGAACCTTTGTAGGTTAATGTTGGATAGAGTTTAGTTTTTCTGTAACGTGTTGATGTTTCCTTTCTTTGGGTACATAGTTTTGTTGTCTGTTTGTTACGACTTCACGGCTAAAGCGCTGAACTGTTGTTGATTAAATTAGGTCGCGAAAGGACATATATTTGGCTGGGATAAACTTTAAATACATAAAAAAACATAGATTACTTTTCAACCCGACTTAAGGTCATGGCACACTATACCGGGACTGCAACAGCACCGCCCAGCAATTAACTTGTCAGTCAAATTAGAGCATTAAATCGTGTGTCGTATAATATGCTTCATAATGACAGTATGAAAAAGCCAATGGCGGGCAGTCAGCGCGCTTGCTGCTACCATACAACTCGACTCGCAGCCAGCGCGCTGCAAGCGAGCGGACCGCGTGATTACAGCGCGCCGACACCGAGTCGCCAGCTAAACAACGTCGTGCAAGTCATAGGCGTGTTCAATTACAAATGCCATATAACCATTGTATTTGCGGTGACAGCAAGCTTGCACCTCGCGGTTCTCTCTCTCAGGAGGACGTGGGGCGAAGCCCCATAGAAGGAGAGGTCCGCCACGCGCTGGCGGACCAAAATCTGATGGGGTTGCGGTGCATGCAGCTGCGAATCCCGCGACCCCGGCAAAGGGTCAAGAGAAGGAACACCGTGGGTTTTTAGCCGGTAAGAGTCCGGGATAACCCTTCGCCTTCCCCAGGCGAAGGGTATCCATGAGGATATTCAAATGATAAAAAAGGGAAGTAATCTCAATCATCTAGCCTCCCTCGTGGCGAACAAAGCAAACTCCGGAACCAATCGTGGGGGATATAGTTTTAATTAAAGAGGACAACCTCCCTCCTTGTCGATGGCTTCTTGGCAGGGTGGTTGAAAAGCATCCAGGGCTAGACAATCTTATATGAGTAGTCACACTTCGCAGTAATGGTTCACTATTTAAAAGGCCAACATCAAAATTGTGTGTCTTGCCTATTGCCTAAGAATGTTGTTAGTAGTTTAAGTAATATTGTTAAGCACGATTTAGTTATGTAAGCCATTGTTTAAGTTTAGATTAAGTCATATGGTAAGGATAATTGAAACTGTGTGTCAACCAATTATCACCTTGTAACTTTAACATTGGAAGGACATAATGTTGCACAAAATGTCCTTGGTGGGCGGAATGTTTAACCGTATACCAAAAAGCATTATAAAAAAAAGTAGATAGCAGTGACAATTGTTAAATTTGTTTATCTACTCATCACTAGATGGTGTTGTACTATTTCGATCGATTTGTACATCGCGGTGTTAAGAGTCTCCGCCGTTAGTATAGCTTCATAGAATTAATTATTTTTGTTAGCCACTTGTAATCTATATGTAAGTACTACATGTAAGATAAAATTAAATAGAACTTGGGGTCAAGTGTTGGTACTACGGGAATGCACTCCCGAGTATAGACTAAAAATCTGTTTTTTTCATTCAACCACCCCAGCTCAAACCCTCAAAGGTTGAGGGTTTTTCAATTCCTAGTACGTAGGTTTTAAGACAAACGTCTAATCATGGCAGTCGCTCCGTGTAAAATACTGGTATTCAGCCACATCTGGTTAGACTGGACGCTGAATCCAACATCGTTTGGCAAAGGCTATAACAGTATAAACTGTTATTTCATAAACATGTTACAAAGAGAATATTAGTCTTTCCAAAGAAACATATCCTATGGAGCTCAGTTCAGACTCCGCTATACTATTTCGCTATACAGTAAAGCGTATTGCGTCATAAGCTATAACTACATAGCATGACGTTCAGACTTTATATTACAGTGTGTCCGGCCATGGACTAGCGATATTCTAGGTACTTATATAGCAACTATTCTAGTACACAAAAACACTACACACTAGGGTCTAATCCACTTCCCCGCTATTTGGCAGCTATTTTGCTTTTTTGTTGAGATATTGTCTACAACTGTATTTCTATAAGTGAACCCATTGTATCGTAATGTAAACGATAGACAATATTGTTGCCCTCCGAATAAGCTTACTTTTATCACAGTAGGATCACAACTTTGAGAGATATGACTTTTTTTGTACACACACAAAAATGGAAGTGCATTATACCCTAGTGTATAGTGTATTTGTGTACTAGAATAGTTGTTATATAAGTACTTAGAATATCGCTAGTTCGTGACCGGATACATTGTATATTGCGAGGTCTACTATGTACCTATAGCAAGTTATTTATCAGCGGTCCTTCGGGCGACGTACGGAGTAGAAATGAGGCGGGACGGGGACCGGAGAATACTCAATACTCAATGTCTTTATTGCGTTCCAAAATGTACATGGTAAATTTACATTGATTGGTGGGTATGTAATAGTCACAATTTTGGACCCTGTCGGGCACAGCATGGAAATGCGGGAGAGAATCGTGCGATATAGCTCTGAAAATTGCTTAAGTTTATCGCGTACAGCAAGCCAATACTTTATAGCATAGCGTTGTGAGAACGTGTCCATATAAAATGTATGCTGAGTGATATCGTATGCTTTATAATAAAGTGTAGTCTGAACTGCGTTTAAAACTACAATTTAGCTCTTTAAACTTTACCTTTCACACCTCTTATTAAACTCCAAATATGTATCTAAGAAACCCGTAAAGTTCAAAGATAAAAGAAACAGCATCCATCAAGTCAGGAGCAGTGTTTTAAGACAAAGGAGGAAAACTCAACACAGGGCGTCTATTAACTAGGCACATAAATAACTTAGTCTGAAAACAAAAGGGAGAAATTACGCGATTTTGAACCTTATTGTGTTGGCATAGGGATGGCTGCAAATGACGGCCTGAATTGTCGGATCTTTTGGGGAAGTTGGGGTCGAATCTACGAATGATTTGATGTGGTATTTATTGATATTATTTTAATTACTTCTAGATCATTTATAATTTGATAGGTTAAGCTGCGCTTGCCACGGTTAGTCTGTGGGTGAGGCTAAGCGTATGCTAGAATGCAGGTGACGCAGGACAGCACAGTACAGATTTTTCAGGACAGGGCAGGCGAGGCAGACATAGGCCACGACCGCATGCTGCGACGCAGCTCGAAGACACATCCGAATTTTAACTAGTGCAAAGAATATACATGTTCGAGTTGACGAACGTTTTTTTTAATAGTCTTGATGATTAGTATCATACAAACGAGGTTCACAACGCACTAATTCAATAAAATGTCCTGTCATTGCAATAAAATTCGAATTAGCGGTAAAACACACGTGTCGACATGCACGCGTCGCGCAGAAATCTGTGCCGGCACTACAACCACAGAGTACATTGAATATAGGACTACAACGACGCGCAGAGCAGGACAGACGCATGTCTGCGTCGCACGCGTCTGCGCCGCAGCGTACGCAGCTCTTGGTACGTTCATGCAATACAAAATCTGCTCTGCGCTGCGCTGCATGCACCTACGTCACCTGCGTCTCAGCATAGGGTTAGCCTGATCGTTCGAATACCGAGACCCTACATGCCTCGGAGCGCACGTTAAACCGTCGGTCCCGGGTGTAATACCTTTTTGTACAACAAGCTTAACAAGCTCTTAAACATGTATAGTTTAAGTTATAAAAAATGTAGTCTCAAAATAGCAGAATATTTAACTAACCTTAACTATTCAGACACAGAAAATATTCTAGTACCTAATAGTTCAGTAACTTTAAGTTAGTTATCTATTAATACTCCGTAAGTAATTATTTTGGTATACCTACTCATATCATAACATACTTTTTATTATTAGAAATGTTTAGTCTCGTAGTCAGTAGAAACATATTTTTATATGTCATACATAATATAATGTTTTTGTCCCTTTTATTACAATCAGCCGTAAAGTGATGGCCTGAAACACAGGTTTGTATAAACCTAGCTCGGGCGTGACGCTAGTTAGATATAAAGCCCGTCTAACTATTTTCAGTATGTGTAAATTATTTATAATCTTAGTAATCTAGATATATCTGTGGTATTCTTGTAATTAAAGCTAAGACTTAATTATTAACTTGTGGTGTAACCGTACTTTATTTTGTAAATAAGTTATTAAATAAAAAGTTTATTATTATTTATTTATTTATTATTAATACGAATACCTATTACAGTCGTTACGGGTAGTCAGAAGCCCGAAAGACTGACAGCCGGTCTAACGTTAGGATATCGGCATTGCTCAGTAACTTGGTTGCGGGAATCTGATGACAACCATGCGCGTCGACGCGTTGTCTATGCGTGTTTTATATGGGTGCCCGTGTTTTTGCGAAGTATTTTATATCAACAACGATTCGCCGACGTAATCTTTGCCGAAGCAATTTTTACCCTAATTTGATTTCGCCGAATGATTATTAGCCACCATAAAATCCAAAATTGGACATAAAATCATTCAGAAATTTTGTTTTAGTCGAATACTTATCGGCTATTGTTTGATTAGCCAAATAAGTATTCGCACAACATTATTTTTACACAACGGAATGTAATGTTAATCCAACTCAGCGCATCCCGACTACACGTGGTCAGACTCTGTCCTACCCCTAGAGTGTTATTTAAAAGCGTGAAGGCAGAAAGCTCGCGAAGGAGGTCCTGAGTGGAACGAGTGCACGAGGCCGAAGCGAGTGGGGGAGGTGGCGAGCGAAGCAAATCGGCGACCTCCCGAACGTAGCGCTGGTCGAGTGTGCGAGCGAAGCGAAGGGGTGACAAAGCGAGTCTTCTGGCGGAGCAAACCCAGAAACACTTGCATGCTTGCATACATTCTTGCTCGCATGATGGAAAAATGAGCCATCTAACAAGTGTAAAGTGGCCAATAATACAGTTGACTAATGAAACAGTGACCAGCAGACTAGTCGGCGTAACAAAAAGTTACAAAACATAATTAGGGACTTCGCCGTTTTAATTATTCGCCGAAATGAAAAGTGGCGAAATGTTTTCGGCCAGTTAAGAATCGGCTAATAATATTTCGACATTCCAACACAGAACCGTTTTATACAGCATTTAAGGGTAAACACCGTTGTCACACAAACCATGGGTAGTTGACTTAAACATAAAAATATATACGCGCGAGAAATGAGCGGCTCGGCGGCGCGGCGCTACGACGCGGCGTACGCGCACTCGCTAGCGAGACAGCTGACTGACTGGGGTAGCGATTTGTGCGGGGCCGTGTGTCGGGCCACGCGGCGAGTTCCCCGCGCCCCCTCCCGTAGCTTGTTGCCCCCGCGCGTAGGGCGAAATGCTTTTGAGAAAAATTAAAATTTTATAAAAAAAAAGTTTATTTTTCATTGATTTTACGTTCTATAAATGAAACCAAACCACTGGTTTCAAGGATAACGGTGTTTACCCTTACAGCCTGTATACAAACTGAAGTACTTACGGTCAACGTTAAAAAACGCAACCCCGCGCACCGGAGCGTGGCGCGTGATAGTGTGAGATCTGCTTTAGGCTTATTAAACGCTTTTTATTCCAAGAAGAGGCGTGTCCAGTAGTGGGACAGTAGTGGGCTGATAATGCTGTACTTAAGAGGCTTGTAAACGGGCTATAAAAATTGCCTCTTGTTGGCAATTTTATTGACCAATGTAGCTCAGTTTATTTGCAACTTATACCCTTGCTGCAATTTCATTGTGCAATACATTGCCGAGTGTAGTCCAGCAAGATTTTGCAACTGGATTGCTGAGGAGTTTTGTTCGTACACGCGGAGCTATATTGAGGCTAGATCTCAACAGTTGCGAGGAGACAGTGGCGGCAGGCGACAGGGGGAGGCGGGGGGATTCAAGCGAGGGTACAGAGATGCACCTATACATAAGAGCAACGACGTTATACGGCGATATTGGATAAATCATTTGCAATCTAGCCGACTAAACATTGAATACTTGCGACTACTATGAAATATCTTGGCAATATCTAGGGCTACACTGCAAGATTGCAGCAGTTTTTGCATTGTGTTGAGCGATATATTCGGCAACTTGGCGGCTATACAATTGCAGCAAGAAATTATCAAAAAACTAGCCCGTTTAAGAGCATCTTTAACACGTGGCAACTACAACTATGTTGGAGGGAGTTTGGGTCTGTTTAGTTGGCAACCGTCATGGCGTCCTACCCCCCTGTCTGTCGTTATGGTAACCAGTGGGGGCTGTCTCGAATGTGCGTTCGAGGCATATTTTAAAGACAAATTTACAAATAGTCCATAAATAATTTGTTTCAGTATTTGGTAGGTACTTTTTCCGTCAATCTCTGCTGTTCGATTTCTAAAAGGAAGTCAAGTGAGTAATCGGATTAGTACTCCTTTTCCGACTAATCTTGTATTTAAAAGATTTCTGAATTTATTTCATTACATTAGAATTCATAGGAAAGGTACATTCAAAAATATTAATATAAATTACCACCTCCATATTTTAATTTCTCCGCCTATTATGAAATCAGTTGTCTTGAAGGAGTATTAATCTTGTCCATTGCTTGTGTAATTGCATATTGTTTCGCCTCTTTTCAGCCAGAACTCTTCAAATGAAGTCCTCTCCTCTCGGGATACGGGCGATTGTCACCCCGAAGCGTATTGTGGTCGTGATCGACCAGAAAATTGAGGTATTGAATAAGATTTGTAATAGAAATGAATAGCCTTTTGAAATTTTGTAACAATTAATTCGGATTGGGGAGTATTTTGAACAGCTACCGAAAAAGGATTAATCAAATTAGAGAATTAGGGTCGGCGCCCACTGACGGCGCGTGGCATGGAGTGGCACGGCGCGTTTCGGCACGATGAAGCATCCTGCGGTATATCTATGGTACGCTAAGCAAATAAAAGTGCTAAAGAAGAAGGGTCACGGCCCGTAGGAAATTTACCCAAGCCCGACACAAAAGGAACTTATCTCAGTTATTTTGTTATATTAAATATAACAGAAATAAATTAACACTATTTTGAATATCAGTGGGTAACTCCTATATATTGCCATTTGATTTTGTTCAGACAAAATATTTTAAAATTCTTCTTTAATAACGAATAGCAATAATGGTTTTATATTTGTTTCACAAACGGCACTGAAACAGAGTTATTATTGATAAGCTGAAACTCGGTGTGTTTAGTACCTAACTACCAAAATATTCCACTATCTAGCCAGCTTCTTAATATACCGTAATCTATAATCTGCAATGAATCACGATTAAGACGATTTTAATGTACCTTAACTCGATTGTTATACTAGAAGTTTAAAAATTACATAATCCAGCTCCATCACCAGGTCACCTGGATAATTCCATAACTATTGTATCGTCATTAAGTTTTTGTAGGTATTAAAAAAATGTATATCGCCTGATCAAAAACAAGGCAATTTTTTGATGTTAGCCATTGATTTCGAATATAAAAAAATATATATTTTAGCAATGCATAAAATAAAATAAAAACTGAGATATGTATCTTTCGTGTCGGGGCTGGGTCACAAATGACCGTTTTTCTTTATTAAAATAAGGTTTAAAATTCATTGTCGCTGAGGAAGAAGAGAGACACCTTTAGCACTCACTTTCCTTAACATACAACAGAAACCTATGCGTCTCACGTGTTGCAGCGGCGTGCCGTGGCATCTTGTGGAATGTCACGACGTGCCGTAGTATCCCATAACGCGTCACAGTATCTCGGGGAATGACGTGACGTTCTGAGGAAGGCCGCGGTAAGTCGCGTCATCACGCGGGACGTTTCGATTAAAATAAAATAGGTAATGTCAGTGCTATAGTCTGAAAGTAGCGGCAGTGACAGAAAAGTTGAAAGGGAACCGTTTGTCTTGGTATGGGCATGTGAAGAGGAGAGATGAAAAGCATGTGACCAAAAGAGTTATGAATATAAATGTGGATGGATGGAGAGGAAGAGGGAGGCCAAAGAAAAGATGGATGGATGGTGTGAAGAATGATATGAAAGAGAAGGGTGTCAGTGATATCATGACGGGTGATAGGACGGAATGGAAGAAGAAAACGTGTTGCACCGACCCCAAGTAACATGGGATAAGAGCAGGAAGAAGAAGAAGAATGTCAGTGCTATACTCATTGAAATAAGATCGAAAATCATTTGTCCACGAAAAAAATCCTTGGCCACGCCATGCTGTACCGTCACTGGGCGCCGGCCCTTAGAGATTCAGGTCCACCAACGACTCGAGGGGATCGTGGCTAATAAACAATTTGCGCTGATCATATGACTTGCCGCGGTCACTCCGTGGATGGGTGACCGTTTGTAACACATCGAGATCCCTCCATGCCTCGGAGAGCACGTTAAACCGTCGGTCCCGGGTGTCATACGAATACCTATGACAGTCGTTACGAGTAGTCTAGCTTGAAAGTCTGACAACCGATCTAACCATAAGATATCGGCATTGCCTAGTAAATGAGTTGCGGATGTCTGATGACAGTTGCTCCGTGTAGAATACTGGTATTCAGCCGCATCTGGTTAGACTGGAAGCTGATCCCAATATATTTGGGCTAAACAAGGCTAGGCAGTGTGTCCACCAACGATTCGTAAAATACAGTTTTTCTCTTTTCTTTTTTTTTATAAAACGTTGCCCCACACTAAGATTTCTCTTGTATCGTGGGTGCGTTTACAGACACAAATCTCACAAACAAACGCCCAGACCCGAAACAACCATCTGTAGGCAATACAAATTTTTGTTCCGTGTGGGAATCAAACCCACGACCCGTAGCGCAGAAGCCAATCGCTTAGCCACTGCACCAAACGTGTCGTCAAACAAACAAACAGTTAGCGCTACTTCTATGCTACTTCGCTTACTTCTACGCTTCTGCGCGATTTCTTCGCTATCTTGCGTAAGAGAGTCGCCTCAGTTATGAGTAGAGTGAGGGAGGGTCCCAATATTATCTTGAAGACATTGAGTGGCAAAGTCGACAGTCCCTTTCTTGGGCATTGGGTGCATCAGTGGCGAAGGGTGAATTTTCTTAAAAGGGAAGCTGGACCAAAAAATGCTTACCCTGCTCAAGTGTGATGCGTGAATTCCAGTAACTACTCGGTTCAAAAGGGAAGCCGATAGGAATCGAGTTGTATGGAGCCTTCGCCACTGGTGTATACACATTTGTGTACGCGGTGTCCGTTTGTGAGGGCGCAGTCGGGTTGGAATGGTGGTTGGTGGGTGAAGATCTGACCTATGTTGGTTTGAATGTTATTCATTGGTCATGGCTTTACCCAATCAACGCCTATTTATTATCATTATTAACATAGTTTGAACATTGTAACTAACCAAAATATGGATGTACTATGTCTGAATTAAATAATTTGAATTGAATTGCTACTTATAATTTAAACGTTTTCCTTCCATGCAATAGGGTCTTAGTTAAATTTCGGCCTACACCGCAAACTTTTCGGATTCATGTGCAGATCAGAATTTGATTATGATTGCGTTAACGGTGAAGGAATACATCGTGAGGAAACCTGCACACCTGAGAAGACACAAAAAAAGGTCTCGATGGTGTGTAGTCCGCCAACCTGTACTCGGCCAGCGTGGTGGACTGAGGCCCTAACCAGGGCCGAATTTAGGGGAGGGCACTAAGGGCTTTAATCCCGTGCCTCTTGTGTAGGCACGGGATTAAGGCCCTTGTGTTGTTTTTTGGTGTTCGAAAATTTCTACATCACTTGACTAAAATGTTGTACGTACGAAATGTTAATATTTGTGTGTTGACAGAAATTATGCTTTTTTTTGAAGTGGCGCCACTTTCGCTGGGGGAAGCGCCTCAAACAAAGTCGCCTTCTTATTTATTTAAACATCGCGCACTCATGCCATTAGAGTATTTCGTTACTATTAAAAATGTACAATAATTTGGTATTGTTTCAAAGAAACATTAGAAAGAAAAGGACATGTGAAAAAAAAAAGATGCAGAAATAGAGGAGATACACGCTTTCAAAGTTTGTGGAGGGGGCATTTTCTGTCCTTGTCACACGAAACGGATATTGTACAGAGTGATGTCGAGTCCCTATGAAGTTTCATTTTTAAGTAGTGTTGTCTCTATCTCGTGAATAATTTAAAATTGTTTATAACTTGGGCATATTGTTAAATATTTCACTGTTTTTTCACTGTTGCTTAATGTTTTTGTAATACTTTCGAAATTAATAAAAAAAATAGTCAAATATCCTAATCGTAGTATTTTGACAGGTGTCAAATCCAACCTATTAGATTGACACAACTGTAGTGCGTCGATTTGCATGTTGAACAAATTGATTTTCTTGTTCTTTGTCTTTCACTTCTTCGTTGCCTCAGAGGCTCCAAAACTTTGAATCCGTCTCTGGCCTTGGCTCTAGCTCTTTTCATTGTGAGAAGATACAAATGGATTGATTATGTATGATTATTCTATTACTAGACTCTTAAGCTAACACAAAGCGAAGAAGATAATAGAATAATAGACTACAATCTCCAACTTTAAATCCATATAAGTTTTCTCTCCGCAATCAAAGGGCTATAGATTGTTTGAAATCTCATTACTGGGCACAATAGCCCAGATCCTGGGCTATTAGTTCGCTGGCTACAGGCCAACGGGACTGAGTTTTATTGGCTTCGGTGAATTTTCAGCTCGAATTATAGCCGGATCCGATAGACATTCGGCGGTTGGACAGGGAAATGGAGTCGTCTTTTGTGTGTTAAATATTTGAAAATTTGATTGAAATATAATTAGGTATAGATCAACTATGCGCATGCCCCTCCATTGACACTGCAAGTAAAAATGTGTGAAAAACAATATTTAGAACGCGTCATTCGTTCAACGCAGATGTGTGCATTCTGTACTGTAGGACAAAGTTAAACAAAAATATGGATGTACGGTGCACGTACATGGGTTTTAAAATATTTTTATTGCAATAAGTTAGCCAGTAGGCTCGCGTATTTGCACTTTAGACGCGACCTACATTTGGCAGTGTATTGACACTGACACATTGCATTATTCTACGCATTTTATGTATATTAATTACATTTAGTGTTCAATTAGAACGTGGTTTGAGTCGGACAACTTGCATTTTTATTTAGATTCATCCTGTTGAGCATTCACTGACATTTTATGCATTTAAGTTTAATTTGACATTCTGCTTTACATTGACATTTTACATTTGCATTGACAATACTTATGTTAGGGATACATCCTACAATGGATCAGTCGCTCGACAGTCTGACGTCGCTAATTAACAGTATGGTGACTGTATGGTACCGCTTGGAGGTTTGTATGAATGACACATACGCGCCTTGTCGAGCGGTTACTTTAATTATGCACTAGTCGAGCAACAAATCTACTAAATATCAAACATGTCAAGTACTGTCAAACACAAACATGGTGACTCGTTGGCATATGCACACACACATTGAAGACAGGTGTTGGAGTGGTGTGCCATGTTATTAGGCCCGGTTTCCACCAAAGCAGAGAGGAGAGGAAACGAGAGGAGATGTGTTTTGAATAACCAATCAGATTTCGTTATTTCCACATCTCCTCTCCGCTTAGCTTCGGTGGAAATGGATCAAGCGGAGATCCAGCCACCCAACGAGAGCTTCTTTAGATGTTGGTCGAGGCTCTTGGCTATTAAACCATTGACCGTAACGACTATTGGTACAATGACCGCTGAATCAACATCCCACATCACACACAAACTCGTGTGCCAAATCTTGATATTTAATTTCTTTATCTTTCTCGGCTTTCACAAGGTTCTCGTCATGCGGAAAAGTGATGGAACGGAATTCTTTATTATTATAGACACATATACTTAATACAACCAAAACTAAAACAATGTGAGAGACAGTACAGTAGTTTAATCGGTTAAAACTGTCTTTAGAAAAACTAGTTTTGATATCCAATAAAAAAAAGGATATGTGTCTATGAAAATAAAACTAAAACTTGACGTGACTTTTGCTCATTAAACTATAACAAAGAAAATGATTAAAAATATGAGAAAAAGCAAAAAAAAAACTCACGGTGGAAGTCTCCACCTCACCCTCAGTTCCATTGTTTGAAGTGTGCGTAATTAAAATTGGTGCGATATTAGTTCCCACCTGGGGTGGCTCGGGGTAGCGCGGTATATTACGTATCGTCATGACACGCTCTGCTGGTGATAGCAAGAGAAATGGAAGAGGAATTGGTACACATTTTAGTACCTTTTTTTTGGATAGGGGAATGGGTTCCTTTTTAAGGTTAGGAAATCAAATTAGGCGCGGTCACAGTCCAAGATATGGGGGGGGGGGGACAACTTGACTCAAGTAGGTAATAATAATAATATAATCTTTATTGATCAAAAAATACAATAGTTGTTGCACATCGAACCCTGGCCTCCACGCTAGGATTCCCTGTGTCGTGGAGGTCAGTCTCTTTCATCTTAGTTATACAGTGTTGTGCACAATAACTTGTTCTTAAGCATGATGAGCTTAGACTATATACAGGCAGAACGAGCAATAGCGCAAGTAGATAATTATTATGAAAAATAAAAGTAAAAATTAAAAAAAAAAAAAAAAAAAAGGGGTAGCTTGGCTACTCGCATTTTGTAAAGTATTTATTTGTGGTATGAGTTGTGAGTATGTGTGTTTGAATGTGAGTATATGTACACATGTTTGTTTGAGTGTGTGTATGCATGTGTGTGTGTGTATGTACGTATGTGTGTGTATTTTAAACGTGAGAATGTTTGTTAGCGTGTGTGAGCTTGTGTATCCTTTAGGAAGTGATATTAATGAGTTTTTCTGTATTCGGGTAATCTAAATCTAACAGCCAATTAGAAATAATTTGTTTGCATGTAAGTATATGAGTTTTTATCGGAGATACCTTCGCGTTTATCTTCGAATACATGTGCTTACAGGTAGGTACTTACAGTTTCAAGGTCCAAAACCAGTAACATAAATAAATCATATTAAGCGTGAATTACACAGAAAAGGCATAAGGTGCAGATACGGCGCAGGCGCTTCGCGGCTTTCATACGTTTTGTCGTGCCGCTTCAAATCTTTTGCGACGCGCCTGCGCCGTGTCTGCACCTCACGCCGCTTCTGTGTAATTCACGCCTTATAGGGTGTAAACGAATTTGTGTAATACCTTCAACCGCGTGATCTACTAGTGATACAGATTAACCCTAAATGGGGTTCTTGAAAAAAAAACATCTTAGTGTTCTGTTTCTGAGTCATTTTAGAGCCCCGTGTTAACTGATTGCAAAGAGCCATATCGCGCTAGTCGTGCCCGCCAGAGTCGCAGAGGAGTTTGTGCATTCCGTCAAATGTTAGATAAAATGAAGGGTGCTTTCGTATTACACACTTAATAATAGTAGATTGTTGCACCGAGCGCAAAGTGAGTTATTAATGCACGAGTGTTATGTTGGTGCCCGAGCGCAGGCGAGGGCACTAAATTAACACGAGTGCATTAATTACTCACTTAAGCAAGGTGCGTAATCTACTTTTCTTTCAACGGGAGGGTCTACCAATCTACCTACCGTGATAAAATATCCATATAACATTTTTTTAAACTTTTCTTGCTAAATAAGAAGTATCAAAGTTTTACAATGGTACAAAATGCGCGCCATTTTTTTTTATTTTTCACTAAGTCGGTTTTATTTAGGTGATTTTTATTTTCAGCCAGTATCTTCTTGATCTAATGCATACATTTTATATTAAACTTAATAGGAGACATTGAACCTCTGTGGTAAATTTATATCTAAATAAAAAACAGTGCATTAATGAAAAACAGCGCATTAATGTAAAACAGTGCAATAATGAGCACATTTCTGCACTGTTTGGTGACCGGTTTTGTAGTGATCAATGATAATATTACTGCGTAGTTATAAGAAAAATATTTTTTAAGATGTTTTTTATTTTGAGGTACTTACTCGGCTGTCGCCAGCTTGAATGATCAGGATCTCCATGACGCCCTCCCCCCCCCCAGGACTGTGCCTGGTTTATCCATCTGTATGTCACAAGTGATACTCAAATGACGACACGTTTGGGGTAGTGGCTGAGCCATATGGCTGTCTGCGCTACGGGTCGTGGGTTTGATTCCCGCACGGAACAAATATTTTTATGGCCTACATACAGATAGTTGTTCCAGGTCTTGGTGTTTGTGTATCTGAAGACTTGTGTCTGTAAACACACCTATAATACAGGAAACATCGTAGAGAGAGGAACACTTCTTCTTTAAAAGAAAAATATCTGGATATGAATTCGAAAAGTCAGAGGTGCGGGCTGGGTTCGAAGTCAGATCCTCCTGCATGGAAGACAAGCTTTCAGCTGCTAGGCTAACACTGCTTTTTCTCTGACAGGTGAATACTACTGTCACTTGAAGTAATTTCCTTCTCGGTGAGCTAAAGTGACCTAGCTTTTTCGGAAAAATTAAATGGACAATCGAAATAAAAATGGCGGTCACAGGGAAGGTATGTTGCATAGTATGCGGCTGTCCCATTTAAAAACCTAGTAAGGGACGCTTTTTACAAAAATCGTTTTATTGCATAATCTTGCTAACCTAGAAAGTCTCTACCAAATACAAAAACACCAGCGTTGAAAACTCACATAATAAGCAGATATATTTGAGCATCGATACCTAGTAAGTGCCATTCACTGCCTCTGATCATTTTAAAACCTAGTAAGTCACTTTAACCACATGGTTGTACCTAACAAAAATACTTTTCAAAGGCTGACTGACCGATTTAACGTTTATGTGCTCTTCTACAAAATTTCGTTTTAAGCTCTTACTAGGTTTTGAAATGGGACAGCCGTATGCACTCGTGCTTACTTTGATATGCGCGAATAACTCGCTTTGTCAAATACTGATGGTAAAAATGTGCATTTGAAATGGTTTACAACACTTTTGGCGTCTAGAACAAACTTTGTACTGTTCTGCTTAGCCTTCTCCCAACTATGTTGGAGTTAGTTTTTAATCTAACCAGGGAGCCTACTCCCTAAGTCCGTCAACGAAGTTAGTCGCCCGTCCGAAAGTAGCCCGAAACGTAGGAGTGAACAAAACAAGTGTCAAGTTCAACTTTTCGGAGGGGCAAAAACACACCGGTAGTAGGGACAGCTGTCAAATCGTGTTGTCATTCATTCTTAGTTCGGGCCACGAAATAATCGCATGTCCGTAGGTGATAGGGAGTAGGAAACGCTCGTAACTAAGGCCGAAACCACAGACTTCGTGCTTTGGGAGTAGACCTCCAGATGCGCCTAAATACCAGTACTTTATACGAAGCGACTGCCGCTAGACCTCCGCAACCCAGTTACTGGGCAATGCCGATATCCTAAGTTTAGGCCGTTTGTCAGACTTTCGGGCTTCTGACTACGCGTAACGACTGTCATTGGTAATCGTATGACACCTGGGACTGCTTAACACATTCGAGTTCACCACACTTTTCATAGAGCTCATATGCAATGCCGCCATACATATTGCTAGTGGATCTTCCAGGAGAGTCCTCGGCATTACGTTTGCGCTAAGAGTCCTCGAGGAGGGTTCCTGGAATAAAAACCGTAAAAATACGCTACGTCGTCGTGAAATAGGTGTTCGTTTCTTTCATGACGGTGCATTTTCCAAGAAAACCCTACACTAAAATGAGCTCTCCACGAGGGCACCCGGCATGGCGAATGCGACTACAGGGTGCCTTCCTGGAGGGCTCCCGGTACTGAACGTGTTATTATGCTTTTCGAGGCACGGAGGGTTCTCGATGTGTCATGAACGGTCGTCCGCGAAAATCGCAGCTTAACCTCATAAGATCTGCGTGGTTGTTAATTAGCGATAAGCCCCTCTAGAACAAACTTCGTATACATAATTATCTTAATATTTTCCAACTAAGTTATGGCTCGTTCCCACTACAACATCCTGTTTTTTACTAAACCCCGTCTAGTGACGGAAGTGTTTCAATACTAGCGTTCATCCGAGCATCCTGTTTGAAAAGCCGGTCCGGTCGAATTTTGCTATTCAGGAATGAGGAATATTTCGTGAGGAAAGTTTTGAGTATGAGTGTGGATGGTCATAAGAGTAGAGGAAGATCGAAGAAACGATGGATGGATAATGTAAAAGATGATATGACTAGAAAGAGAGTGACTACTGAGATGACGGCTGATAGAGATGTATGGAAGAAAATACATGCTACGCCGTCCACAAATAACTTGCGATAAGGGCAGTAGGATGAAGATGAGATGATGAGTTTTGTCACCGCACGCTGGATCCCACTGTCCTAGAAAATGCAGGACCCAGACATAGTGACACATGTATTTCTATTACGCGGGATCCTACATGAGCGATCTAGAAGCGACGCGAAGCGGCGCGGCGCGATGCGAAAACAACAAACAGTCGATACCTATTGAAGTGGTCTACGTGACCAAACGCACGACAATAATGGGCTCATTATGTAAATGTACGTAACAAATCAGAAATATTGAGAAAGAATTGCCAAACTTAAGTGGCAGTGGGCGGAGCATATTGCTCGCAGAACGAAATGGCTGATGGGGCCGGAAGGTTCTGGAGTGGCGACCGCGTACCGGAAGACGCAGCGTGGGTAGGCCTCCCACAAGGTGGACCAATGATCTGGTGAAGGTCGCGGGAATCCGCTGGATACGAGAAGCACAGGACCGGTCGATGCGATGCTTGGGGGAGGCCTATGTCCAGCAGTGGACGTTTTTCAGCTGAATGAACGTAACAAAAATAGAACAACCCAAATTCTAATAGAAATTGATAGCAACTAATACACGACACGTAATATGACGATCAAAAGATTTTCATTTCAGAAGTGCCGACCGAATTCCATATGCTTAGCAATTGAATAGAGATAAAGGCAATGGGAATTATCTGAATATTTAGAATTGTTTCAGACATGTTTTATGGTACAATCAAAGATTTTTGAAACGATTTATGGATACCTATTCAAAATAAGGTACTTAGTTTATCGTTTACCATTACATATGTACGAAGAGGCTCATACGATTGGCAAGGTTAAGCTGCGCTTGCCGCGGTCAGTCCATGGATGGGTGACCATTCGTTACACATCGAGATCCCTCCGCGCCTCGGAGAGCACGTTAAACCGTCGGTCCCGGGTGTCATAAGAATACCTCTGACAGTCGTAACGGGTAGCCAGAAGCCCGAACGTCTGACAACCGGTCTAGCCTGAAGATGTCGGCATTGAGCAGTAACTGGGTTGCGGAGGTAGGTACGTACGTATTAAGCCGGGTCCGCTGCATAATGCTATGACTCACGTACGAGTCAGAGCCACAGCGCTGGTTTTCAGCGACAGCCGGCGTTGACGTGCCAACTCAAAATGAGAAGAGATATTTTTTAGCTAGGGTGTATCCACCAAAACTGTGCGGAGATGCGTACTGGGTAGACTGCAGCGGAGATGTGTGCTGGCTAGGGTGGAGATGTGTGCTGACTAGAACGGAACTGAGCTGCGTGCGGCGAGCGTTGGATGTGAACGCACAGTTTAGTGCACAGCACACATCTCGTCTCCGCTGCGCGCCGTCGTCAGCTTGCGGGGCTCGATCTCAGCGAGAAACGGCTCACATCTCCGCTTCCATCGCGCCATATAATATGATACATCTCCGCTCAGTGGTATCCACTTAAGATGAGTGGAGACGAGATGTGTGAATAACGAAATTCTATTGGTTTTTTAAAACACATCTCCGCTCCGCTCGCCTCATCTCCGCTTTAGTTTTCGGGCCTAACTCGTGGATGCTCTTTAATACACCCCTCCAATACGTTTAAAACACATTACAAATATTAAAAGATTTTTGGAAAATTGGGAACACGAGGAGGCTCAGCGATTATTTTCAAAAAAAAATACGTGCTGCTATTGCATAAATTGCACCCAAAAATTATAATAAACAACAAAACTAAAAAAAAACTTTAGATGAGTTGTCAGTAAAAAACATAAATATTACACGACAAATTATTATATTAATGAGAGGTGTTTTCAGTAGATTTATATATTATTCTATGATATTATATTCTGGTGAGCTTATTACGTTCGATTTAGTTTTAATTATGCAACATTGGTGTATCACTGATGATAATTAATTCCCAATGATATACTTTTAAATGATTGAACCACCATTAATATAATTAACTACACTAATATTTCTGTGCTTTTAAAGCAAAACATAGATGGTCACCATATTATATTGTATCAACCTAGTAATGTCTAGCCAAAACAATATTAGCTGTAACGTAAAACCTCGTAAACGCTCATTGTTCTGAAATGTTCGATTGTTCCATAGAAATATTATCAAACGAAGCTTATGGGACCACCTGCGGTGGCACACCTCACCTAATGAATCCAATGTTAAACATAAGTTAGTCTTAAGGTAGCCGTGCTAGCGAATAAACGCTTTTGCTTAAAATCAAATTTGTATTTTTAAAACGTCCTCCGGGCCACACGCAATTTGACTGGCGCAGCCGGTAGGATTTCCGCGTCGCGTAAACTTCTAAATCAAGTGTAACGACGACCGTTTTCTAGCGGTAATTCGGGAATCCACGAACCAAATAAATAAGTCGATATCAGCGTATACCAAACATCGAGGACGAGCACGGCAAGACTCACCAGGAGGGACATGGGCAGTCTGTGAGTAGACCCACATAGCTATTCCTTTCTAATCCAGTCCTATTCCAAATAGTTAAGTGTCTAAGAAATCTGTTAATTTTATTTCCAACCATCGAAATATATTATTTGATTTCTTTTAGTAGTATTAAGTGAATATTTTGATTATTATAAAAGAATTTTAATAGAAATAAGTGAAATTTGTGTTTTGTGAATTAAAACAATATTTAAATAATTTAAAAATGGAAAATATCACTAAAATTCCCAAGGAAATAACAGATGTTATCCCTAAATTCGATGGGGATGAAAAATTACTCAATTTATTTATCAGAAAATGTGAATACGTGATTAACTGCTGTAGAATCCGTGGCAATACAGATCAGGATTTGTACGTTTTTCACGTAATCACATCCAAATTAATTGGTAGAGCCGCATCACTGATTAGTGAGCGACAAGATTTAGATAACTGGCCCGTTTTAAAGAAGGCCTTGGGACAACATTTTGGTGATCCTAGATCCGAAGAATGTATTGCCATAGAATTAGAAACACTCAGAATCAACCATGGCGAATCTTATCTCGATTTCTGTAATCGTATTCAACACGTAAGAAGCACTTTAATCGCTAAAGTGAACGTATTGGAAGATGTACACTTACGTACAAGTAAGATAACGATTTACGATAATATGTCAATGAATGTATTTTTATATAATCTAACCGAAGACTTGTTACGTATTGTAAGATTAAAGGGATGTAACTCATTAGAGGATGCATTGAGCATAGTACTCGAAGAGATAAATTTCTTATATCAATACAATACAAGAAATAAAATGTTAAAAATGCCTCAAAGCAATAAACCTCAAACAATGTCGTACAATCCTTCAAATAATAACTTTACTCCAAAACCTTTTATTAGTCAAAATTCCCAACCACAATTTAAATTTGGAATTCCCCAAAACGTGCAAAATATAAAACCTGAATTTAACAGGAATCAAACACAACAACCCCAACAACAATTTTTAAATAAGTTCGTAAACCAACAACCTCGTCAATTCGGTTACAAACCACAATTGCAAAATCAACCATTGATTATTAAACCGCAATTCAATACAACACCACAATTTGGATATCGACCACAATTTAACCAAGGTCAGCAGCAATTTGGCTATCGACCAACATTAAATCAAAATCATCAGCCAACAGGTTACCGACCAAATTTTAATCAACAACAAATAGGTTATCGACCTTCGTTCAACCAAAACCAACAACAATTTGGTTATAAACCACAAAATTTGCAAAAACCATCAACAGATGTGAGCATGCGTACAGCCCCACCTATGAAACCTCAAGGTTTCCGCTTAAACGAATTATACGATATGGACGAAACGGAGTCAGAAATGTTCAACGAAAATTATGATAATGGTTATAACTATTCTTATTCAAACGATATAGATGAACAGTGTGAAACAAACGAAATAGAACATTATGAACAAGATGCTATTGAAAATTTTCACGCATCAGCCTCAAACGAAAACCCTCGATAATACACTTAAACTGTGGTTCTAAATTAATATTACCGTATATTGAGATACCAGAAATTAACAGTAAATTTATGATTGATACAGGTAGTTCCAGATCATTTGTAAGCCCCAAATTAGTAGAACAGTACTTTATCGATTACGTTAGCTACGAACCTTTCCAAGTAATCAGCACTCACGCTACTAGTAAACATAACGAAGTTATAAGTATACCTTTGTTTCCTACTTTTAATTGTCAGGAAGAACACAAGTTCTATGTATATGACGTTGATAGACGTTATGACGGATTAATTGGTAGTGATTTATTAAAACAAATTGACGCTAAAATAGACATGAAAAATGAAATTCTTTTCACAAAAGGCGCTAATATTCCAATCACTTACACACCTTGCAATACAATTAAACTTGCTCCGCGTTGCGAACAAAGAGTAAAATTACCTACAAATATAAATAATGGTGAAGCTATAATGAACTTTACTACATTTCATAATGGTGTAAGAATGCCTAGCGCATTGGTGCAATGCATAGATGGATATGCGACGACAGTTATCCAAAACACTACGGAAAAGGAATTTATTTTAACAATTACAAAACCATTTAAAGTTATAAAATATAATAGTGAACAACAGTGTGAATTAAATAATATTACTGATAAAAATGATTTAGAAATAGATGAAATATTAACAGAAAACTTAAATAAATTACGTTTAGATCATATGAATAACGAAGAAAAGGAAAAGATTAAAAAACTTTGTCATGAATTTAAAGATATATTTTATTCAGAAAAAATACCGTTATCTTTTACAAACGATGTAAAACATCACATAAGGACCCGTAATGAAGATCCTATATTTATCCGACCATATAGACAACCGCAGGCAATAAACGATGAAATTAATAGACAGGTAGATAAAATGTTAAAGGATAATATAATATCAGAATCCCACTCACCTTGGAGTGCACCGGTTCATTTAGTACCCAAGAAATTAGATGCTACAAACGAAAGAAAATATAGATTAGTAATTGACTATAGAAAACTAAACGAAATAACCATCGATGATAAGTATCCGTTACCGAACATTACCGATTTGTTCGATAAACTAGGACGTAGTTGTTATTTTTCAACCCTAGACTTAGCTAGCGGTTACCACCAAATAGAAGTAGCAAAAGAAGACCAACAAAAGACAGCGTTTAGTACTCAAGCAGGTCATTACGAATTTTCACGTATGCCTTTCGGACTAAAAACAGCACCGGCAACTTTTCAAAGAACAATTGATAACGTCTTGAGAGGACTACAAGGTCTTCATTGCTTGGTTTATCTCGACGATATCATAATATATTCGTCTAGGTTACAAGAACACATCGACAAATTACGAATTGTATTTAATAGATTAAGACAGACAAACCTTAAAGTACAGTTAGACAAATCTGAATTTATACGTAAAGAAGTTCTATATTTAGGACACACCATAACACCAGAAGGACTAAAACCAAACGACGATAAGATTAAAGCTATATTAGACTATCCAATTCCCCGAACTACAACCGAAATTAAAAGTTTTCTAGGACTTATTGGATATTACAGACGTTTTGTAAAAGACTTTGCTAAATTGACGCAACCTATGACAGCACGACTTAAAAAGAAATGTAACATGCCAGTAAGTGATGACAAATACATACAAGCATTCCAAAAATGTAAAGAAATCCTTGTAAATGCCCCAATATTGCAATATCCAGACCCAGACAAACCATTCATACTGACGACAGACGCATCCGAGTTTGCATTAGGCGCTGTACTCTCTCAAGGTCCAATTGGTAACGATAAACCAGTAGCATATGCTAGTAGGACACTTAACGATGCAGAGACTCGTTACAGTGTAACTGAAAAAGAATTATTGGCCATAGTGTGGGCGGTAAAACATTTTCGACCATATCTATACGGTAAAAAGTTCATCATTATAACCGATCACAAACCTTTAGCATGGCTTAATTCCTTAAAAGAGACAAACAGTAGATTGACACGTTGGCGTTTAAGATTATCAGAATATGACTTCGAAATATTACATAAAAGTGGTAAACTAAATTCTAATGCGGACGCATTGTCACGAATTCGCGTTAATGCAATAAATAAAGGAGACAATATTTCTACACAAGCTAATGCAGATAAAGACGAAGATATAAAACAATATGTAGAACAATTAACTGAAGAGATTACCAAATTAAATAAATCAACTAATAATAATTCATCAGAAGAACCAATGGATATAGATAGACCAATTAGTATCCATGATTCTGATTCAGAAGAAACTTTATCTAGACGACCTAAATCACCATACTCTATTAAAACTACTAGTTCAACTTTGACAGCCTCTGAAAAGTCTGTTAAGACAGATACAGTTCATTCAGCACAAGATACGGAATCTCAAGGAATCCCCATCTTACAAGAAGCAATAGACACAAAACCTAATCAAATATTAATTCATACGTGGTTACTTGATAAATTAGCTGTAAAACACTTGTCAAGAGAAAAACAACGTATATTAGAAGTTCACTTACCAATCAATCGACCCGATCTAGTTAAACAATTTTTAAAGGAATATATTAAAAATAAAACAAAATATTTCATATATTTCGAAAACGATGAACATCGTAGACAATTTACAGAAGCAGTTATATTTTTATTTAAAAAAGGAACTTGTACAATTTTTCGAATGTACAAAAAGAGTGGTTTATGTAGAAGACGAAATTGAACAAAGGGAAATATTTAATAAATATCACATAGGCAAAACATGTCATAGAGGTATTAAGAAACATTAGCTCATATCAAACGATATTACTTTTGGAATAACATGCAACAAATCATTTCCAGTATTATAAACTCGTGTGAAGCATGCAAGAAAATGAAATACGACAGAAAACCTTTAAAGCCTAAACTTCAGTTGACCCAAACTCAAACTAAACCATTAGAAGAAATTTTTATTGATTTATTTACAATAGAAGGACGTTATTATCTAACAATAATTGATGCATTCAGCAAAATGGGTCAAGCATTTGAGATCCCAAACAGATCCACTCCTGAAGTAGTTAGAGCTCTTATAAAATACTTTTCTTTTTACGGCGTACCCTTAAAAATTAGTGCAGACGCTGGATCTGAATTTAATAATGTTCTAATGAAAGAATTAATGACATTATATAAAATAAATCTTCACATAGGAACCCCAAATAATCCTAATTCAATGGGACTCATTGAAAGATTTCATTCAACATTAATAGAAATTTATAGATTAGCAAAATATGATCAAAAATATACAGATGCAGCTTCAATAATGACTTACTCGATAATGGCATATAATCATACTATACATTCTACTACAGGTATGACTCCATTTGAAGTGTTATTAGGACATACAGACTCAAGACATGCATTTGACGTAGAATTTGAGAAACAATACATGCAACAATTAATAAAAGAACATTCGCAAAGAACTAAATACCTTTATAAACATTTAACAGAAAAAGCAATACAAAGTAAAGAGAAAAGAATAGATAAGAAGGGAGGAGAAACAGAATTTAATATAAAAATAGGTGATAAAATATTTACTAAAGATATAAATAAACGAAGTAGGAAAGATAAACCGCGTTACGTAGAAGCTGTAGTAACAGACGAAACAAATAGAAACATCGTTCCTATTCAAATAAAAAATAGAATTACTAAGACTCCATTAAAAAATATTAAACGCCCTTCGCAGATTCATCCTACTCGCCTTGGCGGTAGTCACGATGAAGAGACTGCAGGCCCTTCAACTTCAAGAATTACGTGATAATCCAGGAATCCTGCCTGTGAAACACGGTATGGCCGTAGTCAGCAATGATAAATGGACCATTGTTAAGATTTTAAACCCATCGTGGAAGACTTAGAAGATAATATTTTAAGACATTCCCAATTGAACCTATTAGTTAGCCATTTTGATAATGCATTTACGTCTAGTTTTATTAATGTAGTAAACCAAATAGAGTATTTAAGAAATATAACGGTAGAAAAACTAAAACAAGTTACACCTTCCATTAGAGTTAAACGAGGCTTACTTAATCCTTTAGGTTCACTTATAAAATTAATAACAGGAAATCTTGATAATGAAGATGCCATTAAATATGATAAAATTATTAACGAAATAAAATCAAATCAGGGTAATGATTATAAGAGATTAACTTTGATTAATGAAGTGATACAAACTCTTGTTAATTCGACATTTAAAATAAATAATAATCTCATTCAAATTAATGCTGATAATTAGTAACTTCACAAATAATTTAAATAATGTTTCAAGAAGAGAAATGTTGGATCACATTGAACTTCACATAATGAGTACTTACAATTTATTGATCCACAACTTTCAGACTATTTATATTAAATTGAATGAGATAGAAACAAGTCTAGCTTTAAGTAGATTAGGAATTTTACATCAATCTATTATTAATACAGATAAGTTATTGCATTTATTGGAAAGTATTAGTAGAATAGAAAAGTTAGTATATCCCCCTAGGATAGAAAATCTAGTTAAGATAGAACAAACCATTGTATTAAAAGCTTATTTTAAAGGAAATCAAATTAATTATTTTCTAGAAATACCTCTTGTTGGAAAAGACACTTATATCTATTATAAATTATATCCCTTACCTGTTTCCCATCATAACAGTACCGTTGTCATTATACCCAAATACCCATACCTATTAGTGAAAGGGTCGACGATCAAACTACTTACTCACCCATGTCAAGAAATTGAAGAACTTAAGTACCTCTGCACTGAAGATTATGACGAAGCTAGTGACTTTGTGGAAGATCACTGTATTACAGAATTAATGACGTTCGCGGAAAATGTATCATCATGCAATCAGATTCCAATAAACTTAGAAAATGTAAAGGTCCAGATAATACAACCTAATAGATGGATACTCTATTGTAGAAAAGAAACGTTGCTCTCGAAGAAATGTGGCGATGAAATATCTCATCAAAAGATAAAAGGTACTTACATAATTACCCTAGATGACATATGTACAGCAGACATACAAAATATACATCTGAAAATACATCAAACGAACAGTAATGCAGTTTACTCCAAGTTGCCTCTAGTAAACTTACCAATAGTAAGTTCGCCTGCTACAACATTTGTGAAGCCTATGAATTTAGAAGGAATAGATCTAACGGATCTAAAGCTCCTAACGTTCGCGCTGAAGAATAGTGTAAACAGTAACAGTGAATATAGTGATAGTGAAAAGGCAATTATAACAGTGAAAAGTGTTAGCATTTGGACGATTGGACTCTATACAAGGTTAGTCAGAAAGGGGGTACTAATCCGAAAGGGTGTTAAAGTACACATAATAATGAGTAACTTTTGTTCTACAACTTTTCCCAAAAGTCAATAGTTTAAGAGAAACAGCTGTTCAAAAATCTCAAAAAAAAATCTCTAAAATCTATCTATCCCCAGTTATGATCAGCTGTGTTTACATTTTAGCTCATATTTGGGGTTATGAATTAGAAGCACCATTTTTTGAATTTGCAACTAAAGCAGGGATGAAGAATTTTTGAAAAAACTAAAATAAAAATCATTTTATTTGGAAAAAAAAATTATCGAATTTTGAAATTTTAACACTTGCTTTCAAACAGTCATCAGCGATACTATAAGTGGGCTTCGGATTAGTACCCCCTTTCTGACTAACCTTGTATAATAATCTTTGTAATCTTTTCTATTTTTGCATACAAGTATCGCACTATTGTATTAAAATTATGTCTACGAAGTCCTCCAATAGAAGAGAACTTCGCTCTTAAGGACGGAGGAGTAATGTCTAGCCAAAACAATATTAGCTGTAACGTAAAACCTCGTAAACGCTCATTGTTCTGAAATGTTCGATTGTTCCATAGAAATATTATCAAACGAAGCTTATGGGACCACCTGCGGTGGCACACCTCACCTAATGAATCCAATGTTAAACATAAGTTAGTCTTAAGGTAGCCGTGCTAGCGAATAAACGCTTTTGCTTAAAATCAAATTTGTATTTTTAAAACGTCCTCCGGGCCACACGCAATTTGACTACCTTTGTACCTATGTTTATAAATAAATAGGGAGTGCCTCCGCTACCGGCGCCGGCACCCAAAAATAACGCCATTGGGAACCGGCGGTACATTACTGCCGGCAGCCGAGATTAAAAACATCGGCTGCCGGCACCCAAAATGGACACCGACAGCGGTAATAACCGACAGCGTTTGTTTGGTAGGTATTATAGTTGAAAGGTAGGTCAGATTTTCGGCCAAGCACTGTAACTTGTCTTCCAACTGACTAATTTCAAGAGCGAACGAAGCGAGCTCGCTAATTTGCGGCATCCCGACACGGATAGGTTAGGTTCGAAGGTCCGTCATTCCCTTCGTGTTAGGTTACTTTAAACCCTGCAGACAGAAATAGGAGCCCGCTCAGCAGGGCTCCGTCGACTCTGCTTTGGAAACCCAAACAACCTTACAAACATGGGGCCCCTTAAGTTTTTCATTTGTTTTTATTGCGAAAATTTAAGTGGTTGACGAATAATTGTGTCATGAAGAGTTTGAAGAGGACTTGAAAGTGTAAAAAAAAACCGGCTAAGTGCGAGTCGGACTCGCGCACGAAGGGTTCCGTACCATTATCTATAAAAACGGCAAAAGGAATCATGTCTGTTTTATGGGAGCCCCCCTTAAATATTTGTTTTATTTTAATTTACTTAAGTAATTATTTAAGTGAATATATAACCAAATATTCTGCGAATATTTCAAGCGTCTACCTGTTGCCGTTATCAATATCGAGCAAAAACGAGCAAAAAAATCACGTTTGTTGTATGGGAGCCCCCTTAAATATTTATTTTATTCTGTTTTTTAGCATTTGTTGTAATAGCAGCAACAGAAATACATCATCTGTGAAAATTTCAACTGTCTAACTATCACGGTTCATGAGATACAGCCTGGTGACAGACGGACGGACAGACGGACAGCGGAGTCTTAGTAGTAGGGTCCCGTTTTACCCTTTGGGTACGGAACCCTAAAAACAGTGTATGTAGTCGGCGCGGCGCCGGCAGCCAGTTTAGAAGCCGGCGCCGGCACTCGTAATGTCAACCGTTGCCGGCAGCAGAGGCACTCCCTAAATAAATACATTTGATTTAAATATTTTGTAAAGTCGATTTTCCGTCGGTGTTGTCAGACTACATTAAAATAATGTCTTCATGAAAAACCCGTTCATATGACCATCACATAGTTACCGGTTGATATATTAATCAGTACCGTTATTCGGTGTAAGTGATTGGGCTGGTGCACTACAAAAGCATTAAACTTTCATACCCAATCACTCCCTGTGCGGTTGCCGTGAGGCGGAAGCGATGAGCGGAAGCGAGTACGGCTAATGATTATTTTTTTGTAGTTGGTATAAGCCTTTACCAGTATAAGACGTACTTAAATATTTTCGGCTACAACATGGGATGTGGCCGATAATTTTTAGGTCCGTCTCGACAACTTCCCTATTCGGCAATTTCCCAAATTGTCAGCTTTCCAATTCTACAATTATCCCATTCGCAAACTTCCCAATTCGACAAATTTACATTTTGCTAAATTCTCAATTTGACAATTTCCCAATTCGACAACTACCCAATTCGACAATTTTATTTTTCTGATTGATGCACTGCAAAGAATAAGCTACTCCTTTTACATTGGTGGGTGTCATAAAAGGCAACTAACGAATTACATCAAGAGGATGGGCGGCACGTTCTCCTGTCTGTTATTAACAACAAAATGTATTGTTAGTAGTAGACAAATAGACAATATTGGTCACCAAAACGGTCCGCCTGGCTAGCCACCACCCTCAAATTGAAGTCCTGCGCCAAGCAGTTTACTGTGTTCCGTCGTGTGTATATGAGAGCCAGAGGGATATCTCTCTACATTTCTGTTGCTTAGATTCGTGTGCTCTAGCTTAGACCCTGTCTGCGCTTACCATCAGGTGCTACTAGGGTCAAACGCGACCAAGTCTAATAATAAAAAAATACGTTTTCCCATCTTGGTGGTAATTTCCCATTGAGTGTTTATTGTTGCAGTATTGTTTCAGCTGTGAATGTTTATGAGTTGATATGACGGATGTTTTGTCCCAGTTCGAGGGGAATAGGTGCCAGCGAAATTACAGGCGCATGAGACTGGGTGTGTAACGTTAGGTCGAACTACGATAGTGCGATGAACGTTAGGTCGAAAGATCGTTCGTGCGATGAACGTTACGTCGATAGAACGTTCGTGCGATGAACGTTAGTTCGAAAGAACGTTCGTGCGATGAACGTTAGTCCGAAAGTACGTTCGTGCAATGAACGTTAGGTCGAAAGAGCGTTCGTCCGATGAACGATAGGTCGAACGAACGTTCTTCCGATGAAAGTGGTAGTTCGACCTACTGCTGGTGCGAATCCAACGCGCGCGCAAAAGCCCCTTTGAGAGAACTTTACAATATATTATTACTTTGAATATACACTTTGGGACGCGGCAGTAACTTCTTTTTTTTTCGACAACACAGCAGTGGCTGTAAATGGTCTAATTGCAATGAATACTTTGACTTTTAATCTGAAATGAGATGGGCCATCCGGGAACTAGAGGTAGGTGCTAGACTGTTGTAAAGTATGTATGTTAAAAAATATTTGGTCCGTGGAAAGGCGTGATCAGTGGACTGGTTATTTTAGTATAAATTATTATTAAGACTCAAGTGGGAAAGAAAGCAAAAACAGCGCTGTTAAATTTTGTTCTTTCATAAAACAATGATTGTATACTCGGTTGTGGTTACAAAGTTGACCTTTGGCTATTCAAGTCATATATACTCATAACATACAAACTTTATGGACTAGGTACTAGAAAAAAGTTATTATAATATGTATGCAATGTTAATGTAGTAAAAATCATCTTCAATTATTATGAAAATTATGTAATATTACATAAATACTCAAAAACTGTATGGACAATATCGCTATTATTTTAATTGAGAGAGGCAGGAGATTGTGGTCTGACTCCTGCCTCTCACAACAAAATTAGGCTCTGCATAGTTTTACCTTTAAGTAATATACGTTAGTATGACGTAGCAGTATCATTCCTTCCCGCAATTAATCCTTGCTACATAACTTCTAAACTACAACTTTCATAGCACGAACGTTCGTTCGACCTATCGTTCATCGGGCGAACGTTATTTCGACCGAACCTTCATCGCACGAACGTTCTTTCGAACTAACGTTCATCGCACGAACGTTCTTTCGAACTAACGTTCATCGCACGAACGGTCTTTCGAACTAACGTTCATCGCACGAACGTTGTATCGACGTAACGTTCATCGCACGAACGATCTTTCGACCTAACGTTCATCGCACTATCGTAGTTCGACCTAACGTTACAGACCCCATGAGACTTTCTAACTTTCTCTGTAAGGTTGGAAACGCATCAGCAATCCTTTTGGTGGATACTTTCAATCAGGAGGGCCGTTGCGTTGGCCAGTTTGTCACTCATTATTCAGCCGAAACACGTCCATTGCTGGACATAGACCACCCCCAAGCATCGCCACATGCTTCTCGCATCCAGTGTAAAATAGTTTGCCACAAAATTACATTTAAAAAAAAAAACAAGTTTTTACCCACCTAGTGATAGAAATGTATTAGGGTGAATCAACTTTTTTTTGTTAAAACGCGTCCCCGACCTTATAAAATTTAAAAAATAATTTCATTGAGGATTTAGGGTATTTTTTTGATATGGTTATAAAATCAGATCTTTAATAGTTATTCTTCAATTAATATCTAGTTTAAATTAAACTTTAAAGAACGAAAAAAACATCGTGACCCAACAGACAAAATAGCGTTCCCATACAAATTCTTGCTGTCCCCGTGGCTTGTCGGCCTAGTATTCAGCGATGCTGTCACAAATTTTTCCTAAGGATGTAATGAACTTTTGGTCCGAAAATTAACTACAACACACCTACTTTCTCCATCTCGTTCTATGAATCCGCAAACTTAGATTTCGGTATAAAAATCAAAATTATAGTTTATGTCCCCACTATAGCCAGTCAATCACGCGTCCCCTAGGTCATACACATTAAGCACTCCTAAATGCGAGGGAAATAGCACGTTAATAGCTTAACTAATAGGAAATAGTTCTGCACATCGTATGATCGTGTCTACTTTTATTATAACCTGAATTTGGCTCGGCCATTTCATCCGTGATTCCAAGAGAGGCAGCGTGCCTTTATTGTGCTTCCGCTGGAAGACGTAAAAATTTCACTAAGCTTATATTTTATTATGTTAATTTAATGTAGTTTGATTGAGTTTTAGGTCTGAAATTCCTTTTAAATATGTTATCATCTAGTTATTGAATATGTTTTGAAGAATAACGTTAAAAACCATAAAATTTCTCTTAGGTCACGGTTCCACTGAGTCACAAAAACCGTAACCCAAGAGACAATTTTAGTGACCCAAAAGACTTTCTTGCTTTTTTGTTACAAATTATAATAAATTAGTCTTCTTATTCAATATTTGCCGTTTGTTCTAATGTTCAATGTACCTAATCTACTTGTTCTTTAAAGAAATTGATTGAAATTGTAAATTTTTATTTTTGCCATGTTATCTAAACAAAAGCTGTCAAAAAGTCAAACTTATTCCCCAGATGAAAGTTATCTGACGATTGAAAAATCAGCCCTTAGACTACAAAAGAGAATTATTGACTGAATGTTAAAATTTATATATTTTTTGTTTTATTATTGATACTTTAGTGAAGCTCCTAAAAAATATGGTATCTTTATGTCACCGAATTTGTCTCCTGGCTGACATATTGTCCCCATATTTTCCGCAGGATTTTTCGTCATTTAAATAGAAATAAATATATAAGGCCCATTTTATTTTTAGATTATGATAAATGAATAAAAGGTGGTAGGTACAATATAAGTTTGATTTTCTCACTATATCAAGAAAAAAAATATTACAAAAGTTTGTTCTGTATTATTTCACGAGTGACCCAAGAGACACAATGAAGGTTATTATTTTAAAAATAAGACTGATTGGTTAATTTTCCATGTCCTATAATGATTCCTTTAGACTTGTATTAATATTTTAATATACTAATTAACCATTCTGTTTTGTTTCACTTACAAGATATCGTAATTTGCAACCGTTACCCAAGAGACGTTAAAAGTAGTCGGGTCTGACACTCTGGCTTAAAAACAATAGAAACATTTTAAAAAGTCCGCGGCTCTACATAGAATCATGAAATTCAATGATTAGGCTATCTATATATATTCAGCGGTAAATTAATAGAAACACCATGTTTATTTTTTTACACAAAAACTTGATTCGTTACAGAAAATAGTTGATTCACCCATTTAGGTTTAGGTTTCCTTAGTAAGTCAAAAATGTATTAATAAGACTAATCACAATACAATTAAAAAATATGTAAAAATTAATAAAATCATAAAGAAATGTCAACGCCTAAAAAGAAAACAAAAGCACTTCTGTAATAATATTGAATTAAGGAAAGAACGTGTTGCTTTAGTAAATAAACTTAAAAATTATCAAATTAAAATTGAGGACAGTAAAAATATACACACATCAAAAGTGTCTAGGGATCAAGCATTTTTATGCGGATTTCTTGAGATTGAGATGTGGCTTTGTAATAAATTTATGATTTTATAAATTTATATGGATCCTTTTTGGTGCATTTCATAATTTGAATCAGGAACTGTGAATCAAATTCGAGTAAAAGATGAAAATCAGCTGTCAATATTTTCCCTATAAAAACATACAACGCATTGAAGACATTATTAGTGCTACTGTTTCCCTACTACTGATTAAAACCAACATTATTATGGAGCGGCGACGTCATTTAAGCAGGGAAGAAATGCTCAGAGCCGTGGGAATGATAGAAGCTGGTTCCCGGCAACGTACTGTGGCTTTAGCTCTGAATACAAGTCAGAGTGTTATCAGTCGACTTTGGACACGTTACCGAAGCACTGGTACCGTGGCTGAGCGCCATGGAGGACGGTATCGCTGCACCACACGGAGACAAGACCGATACATTCAAATCTTAACTCGAAGAGCTCCAACAATAACCGCCATGATGTTAGCCGTGAGGCTTCATCACTCTTCAGGGAACTTAATTAGCGACCAAACAGTCAGAAACCGCTTGCATGAAGTGAACCTTCATTCCCGAAGACCGCTACGGGTACCACCTATAGCAATGCACAATCGTAGGATTCGATATCAATGGGCTCTTGGACACAGAAATTGGGCAGAAGAACAATGGCGTTTCGTGTGCTTTTCTGATGAGTCTCGTTTTGGTATGAGACCGGATACAAGACGTATACGACACTGGAGAACCCCTGGACGCCAACAGCGATTAAAATCCTGCCAGGAAGTCCATCCTTATAGTGGTGGAACCATCATGGTATGGGCGGGTATTTGGATCGGCGGAAGAACTGAGTTGATTTGGATCAGAGGCAACCTCAACGCTCAAATTTATGCTGAGACGATTGTATCAGACGTCATCGTTCCTCTACAAGCGCAAATCGGTCCCTTATTTCAGTTAATGCATGATAATGCACGACCGCACACCGCAAGAGTTGTAAGACAGACTCTCGCCGCAGCTAACATCAATGTCCTGCCCTGGCCTGCTCAGTCACCAGACTTGAACCCGATTGAGCATGCATGGGATATGCTACAGAGAAGAGCTCTGCCGAATATGGAGGGTATCCAGTCGCAAGAAGACCTTTTTTTGTTGTTGCAACGAACATGGGCGGCCATTCCACAGCGTGATTTGGATGAACTCATTTTGAGTATGCCAAACCGATGTTCTTGTGTTGTTAGTGTTCGCGGTAGAAACACGGATTATTAATTGTTTAAGTTACCCAATAAAATTTTAAAGAAAACTGTTATTTCAGTCTTTTTTTCGAACTTTTGTGTTAGTGGTTCAAATGTCAAAAATCCCTTTATTAGGAAAATGGCAAATTTCTTTATTAATGCAAAGGTGACTTGGTTTATCGTTACTGTGACAAACGAAAACACTTTATTTGATGAATCCTTAAAGAAAATTTTAATTAATATCAATCAGGAGAAAAGTTATTGCAAAAATATATGTTGATCCCTAGACACTTTTGATGTGTGTATATGAAATTGACACTCAGCGTTTACAATCTGAGATTAAAATCCTGGAAGAGTCGCTCAGCTCTTTATATAATAAATATATGACCTCACAAAAACAAATTGAGGAACATATACTTGCTGCAAACCATTTAGTTGACATGTGCAAGTATAATGCAGACAGACTGGACTTATTGACTGACAACAACAATGTGTGTACGTGTATGAGCAATTCACACTGTAAAAGCTCCCCCCCACCAGTGATGTTGAAGGACTTACCTCAGTCCGGGAATATTAGTGACATCTTAACTGTGAATACATCTCAAGCAGTAAACATAAGTAGTAATATCAATTCAAATAGGAATAATGTTTGTTGGCAATCTATAATGTATTCTGATAACATAGGCAAAGGTTTTGGGGAATTGTTAAGCAACAGCCTGTGTCACTCTTCACAAAATCACTGTATGCCTGGGTCATCCTACAGGCAAATAATATCATCACTTTTGTCAAATATATTTACACAAAATACTAATTTAACATTACTTGTAGGCAATAGCTTAAACGTTAGGAAAAAAGATATCACCGACAGTGTTACCTTAATGTTAAACTTGGTCTGTAATAAGATAATATTATGTGCATTTCCCTATCTTGACCATCTGTCAGACAAACAAAATGATTATGTCCATACGCTAAACATGCATATACACTTCTTAGTAAGTCGCCATAGTGACAAGTTCATATTTTTTGACACCAATGCTTTTGTTGGTAAACTACATATGAACGGAGACTCTGTGTATCTGCCTAAGAAACCTAGGCGACATATTACTACTTTATTAGCCTATAATATTAACTCGGTCATAAGTAATATGACGAAGTTCTCTCTTACATCCACCATAATTAGTAATAGTACTAATAATCAGATGGTTACTTTAAATAATAATTTAAACTCAATTGTCTGACAACAGAGAGTGATAGTCATTATCTAATATTGACACACCAAAATATTAACCGCTTCTCTGGCAAAATTTTAGACGTTGAGTTGTTTAGTGAAAATTACAATGTAGATATCTTATGTCTTACAGAGACATGGTTAAAGGCAAATTCAATGTTGTTTAGTGTAGCTAATTTTAAGGTAGCCAGTTCGTTCAATAGGGTGTCAGCAGAAGGTGGGGGAACTCTAATTCTAGTGAGAAATCACCTAAAATGTAAAGAGCGTTTAGATATACGCAACATATCTGTTGAACGAGTGTGTGAGCTGGCATGTGCAGAAACTGAGGAATTTGTTATTTTATGTGTCTATAGGCCTCCATCCTCATCTACCTCTCAATTTCTATTAACTATGGAAGATGCTCTTAGGAAAATAAAAATAAACAAGAAACTTTTAGTATGTGGGGATTTTAATGTAGACATTCTGTTAGACACCACCGATAAACGTAACTTTTTGTCCTTATTTAAATCGTTTAATTTAAAGTGCATCTTCTCTGAGCCGACTAGAGTGACACCCACCACAGCTACATGTATTGATAATATTATAACAAACTTTAAAATAACAGAAAAGAGCCTCATTAGTGGAGTCCGTTCGGACAATAAATGTCAATTAATAAAATGTAATAGTCACTCCATTAGATGTAGGAAAATAATAGAATGTAGGCCCCTGACAAAAAAATGTCTAGAAGTATTTAGGAAAAATGTTGAATGCGAATTAAATACAATAAAAACACATTCTGACAACCCCAATAAAATGTACCATACATTATTTAATGCGATAAGCACCGAATTTCATAAGGCTTGCAAAATAAAAAAAGTTAATATAACTAATAAATTACGGTTCAGTGTTTGGGCAACCAAGGGTATAAGGCGAAGTAGGGATGTCTTATACGAATTATATGATAAAAAATCGTACACACCCAATGTAGACTTTCATAATTATGTTAGAAATTATTCTAAGCTTTTCAAAGAAGTTTGTATACAGGCTAAAGCAGCCTACATAAGTAATCAAATTAGTAAATCAGATAATAAAATAAAAACGACGTGGAAGATAATCAATACAGAAACTGGCAATCGTGGGTTAAAAGACAACACTATTAGCTTAAAAATAAATGACGAAATAGTTTCAGACAGGAATGTAGTCGCTAATTTCTTAGATAACTATTTTACTAATATACCATTAGAGACGACGAAATATCTTCCATCGTCACCAGTATCGGCGGAGATATTTTTAAAAGAAAACGTAGACATGCAGGTAGCTGATTTTAATTTTAATTTTGTAAATCCGACTGACATAATAAAAACTTTCAAAAATATAACAATAAAAAAAACTGAAGACCTTTGGGGATTATCAACTAAAGCTGTGGAGGCAATAATTACCGAGATCGCCCCAATGCTGGCAAAAATCTTTAACTCTTGCATTACAGAAGGCATATTTCCCGATCTTATGAAAACCAGTAAAATCATACCCATTTTTAAAGCAGGTTGCTCAAATAACGCGTCCAACTATAGGCCGATATCAATACTCCCAGCCCTAAGCAAAATTTTCGAAAAATTAATCCTAAATCAAGCTTACCCACTTTAATAAAAATAAAATATTACATGACAAACAGTTTGGCTTTACGAGGGGAAGATCTACAGAGGATGCTGGATCCACTTTAATTAAAACCATACTGGGGGCCTGGGAGGGGGCACAGGATGCTTTAGGTGTGTTTTGTGACCTTTCTAAGGCATTTGACTGCGTGGATCACCGCACACTCACCCTAAAATTGAAATACTACGGAATCCGAGGTAGATCTATCGATCTTGTGACGTCTTACTTGTCAAATCGGGAACAAAAGGTGGCTATCGGTGATGTCATCTCTACAGGCTCACGAGTCAGAATTGGCGTACCCCAAGGATCAATTCTTGGTCCATTCTTGTTTCTAGTATATATTAATGACCTTCCGTACATGATGAAGGATAATAACATGTCAAATATAGTCCTATTTGCTGATGACACATCATTAATATTTAAAGTAAATAGAAAAGACAGGGATCTTATAGAGCCTAATAACACTTTAAATTTAATCTCTAACTGGTTTTCTGCTAACAATCTTCTTTTAAATGCAGGGAAAACCAAGTGTATTAAATTCTCTTTGCCGAATGTAGCTTCTATTAATGCAAATATAGTTCTGGACGGAAAAAGGTTAGATCTGGTTCCCTCAACTGTCTTTTTAGGTATCACAGTAGACCCTAAATTACAATGGGGGCCGCATATAGAGGCAACTGCGGGCAAACTTAGTTCCGCTGCTTTTGCTGTTAGGAGAATAAGGCAGCTCACTAATGTGACTACAGCTAGGATGGTGTATTTCGCATACTTTCACAGTATTATGTCTTACGGCATTTTATTGTGGGGGTCAGCTGCTGATGTCGAGACACTTTTCATACTGCAGAAACGAGCAGTTCGAGCCATTTATAATCTAAGTTCTCGAGAGTCTCTTCGCGAAAGATTTAAGGACATAAATATACTTACCTTACCATCTCTGTACATTTACCAGAATATCCTGTACATTCGTAAAAACATATCGAACTATAGTAAAAACAGCGATACACACAGCCTGAACACTCGAAATAAGCACAAACTTGTGGTGCCTGGTTTTAGACTTCGTAAAACTAGTAAGTCATTTTTGGGAAACAGTATTAGATTCTATAGTAAAATTCCACCTTGTATCACTGAATTGCCTTACATGAAATTCAAGTCCTTAGTAAAGCGTATCTTAATGTCAAGAGCATATTATAGCATAAACCAGTACATTGAAGATAAAAATGTCTGGAATACGATTCCCAACTGCACACAGCGACCCACTGGCACTCCTTAACTGGCAGTCTAAATGTAAATTTTCACTTATATGTATTTAATATTTCACTGTAGGTATCATTTTTGTTACCTACTCATTATATATTGTATCATAGTTATTATATAACTTTTATTTTAGGACATGTAACATTTATTGTTTACAACGTAATGTATTCTGATATTTATCAGTTTTACTTTTAGTATTGCCCCTGGCAACGATCTATTTAGTATTTAAGCATTATCAAATGTAAAATGTGAGTATCATGTAGCCATTATTGTTTACTACGTTTTACTGTAGGTGCTTACTCCTACATAAACCTGCCCGTTGCCTGGTGGCTTGAGTCTGTCATGCTCACTAAAATGTCCTGCTGACGGTGGCGTTGTGTATCGGGTCGTCAAGTTCCCTACAATATGGTTGAGTTAAGCGACGCTGGTGCACTCGTCATGCTCGTGAACGGGTGCTGTCTGTCGGGACTGGTCGGCTCATACTTACTATGGCAGTTGTTAGGCACTTTTTCATTATTATTCATGTACTTCTGACAATTACCTACATTATTCTCACATCATTGTAATATGATTGTATTGAATTAAATATATTGAGTGTATACAATTATGTGTACCTATATTATGTTGAATTATCTATGTTGTTTAGATAACTTTAGGTAATTTTGTTACAATTCAACCAGAATTGTATTACTTATACTTTTTCTATAATCCGCATTTTGCATATTTCACTATTGTAATTAATATTACCTTTTGCTTTGTATAGACTCAATTAATTTATTCACTTGACAGACAGATATGTGTTGCTGGGGAGTTTGTTGCGCCGTTTCTTCTTCACAGCAAAAACACTAGGAAGCGGTGAAGGGAGGGCGCTTTTTGGGGCTGTCTTTTATGTATATAATTCTGACGTTCAAAAAGAACTAAGTAATTCTAGTCTATTTTGAATAAATGAGTTTTTTGAAGTTTAATTAATTACCGAACAAAAATAAATGCTAAATGTTAAATGTCTCGAAATATTAAAGTTCACTTTAAATTGCTTAAATGTGTGATTGTTGGAGAACGAGGAAGACTGACCTACCGTGATACAGTTTTACTAGTACGGAGGTCAGTGTGAATTACACTCTAACAACCATATAATATCTACGCACGACATGATATCTTATTAGTTTTGTTTTGTAATTTTATTTTTTCTTTTCTATATACGTCTAAATTGTTATTCTTAAGGTTGTTATTGCGCTGCTGGAAATAAATGTTTATTATTATTATTAAGTGCTAAAATATTTAACCGCTACATATCCTAGCTTGTACCACCCAGGTATCCGCGAAGCCGGATGTAACCAGTTTATTGGTTTAACAGCACCAGCTCAAATTGACTTGACCTCTGAAAGGGAATTTTATAAACTTCGCCATTACGAGCTGAACGCTTGCATATAAGATTTTGTGGGTATTGGATCTGTTGGGAATGGTTATTGATACGTTTACTTAAGGTACATACGTCTGTGTGATTTGGCGGATAAATATATACAAGGTTAGTTGGAAAGGGGGTACTAATCCGAAAGCCACTTAAAGTATCACTGGTGACGGTTTTAAAGCAAGTCTTAAAATTTAAAAATAGGGTATTTGACTGAAAAAATCTAATTAGTCCGTCAGTTAGATTGTCAAAAAATATTTGACCCGTATTTTTTCTTTTGTTGCGTAAACCAAAATTAACGAAGATACGACACTTTTAAAATTGGCAAAACGTCACAAGCAAGTACAATGTTTACTTGCTTCTGACGTCACAAGCCCCCACTCTTGAGTTTTGATGCGTTTTATCTTTCCAAATATTCATAGATTTAACAAAATAAAAAATTCGTGTCCATTATTTTTCAAAACTATAACTAACGGACTAATTAGATTTGCAATTTATTGATGCTGTCAACATGCCTATTTAATAATTTTTATTTCCATGTTAAATAATTTTTGTTTTAGTTTTTTAAAAAAATCTTCGTGACCCCAAATATGACCTAAAATGTAAACACAGCTGATCATAGCTGAGGATATATAGATTTTAGCATATTTTTTTGTAATTTTTGAATACCTATTTCTCTTAAACTATTTATTTTTGGGGAAAGTGGTAGAACAAAAGCTACTCATTATTATGGGTACTTTAACACCCTTTCAGATTAGAATCCCCTTTCCGACTAACCTTGTATACAGGGTGACTGGTAATTCAAACTATTCCTTGAAAGGAGTTTATACTAGAGATCATCACTACATAGTATAAAACAAAGTCGCTTCCCTCTGTCTATGTATGCTTAGATATTTAAAACTACGCAACGGATTTTGATGCGGTTTTTTTTAATAGATAGAGTAATTCAAGAGGAAGGTTTGTATGTATAATACATGCGTATTATAGTAGAGAAAAACGCGGAATACGCGATAAACGACAACGACCTCTAGTTGGCAATAAATTAATCTCCATCAACTGTGGGTAGGAAAAGAGCGGTTTCCGAGATATCAGGGTTTGAATTATTTTTACTACATCACGCTTTTATTCCCTGAAGGGTTGGGCAGAGGTGTATAGTACACCCACATTTCGCAGTTATGTTGTTAAGTCCTATGCAATAGGGCGGCGAGCCTATTGCAATCAAACGGGCACATGTCCAGACTCCGGGCTGCTACTGAGAAATTCCACATGGAAAAACCCAATAAAGGCTAGCGTCCACTAGGCTCGCCGAGTCGAGTCGAATAGAACCGCAATAATTCGCCTCCTATACATCCTAACTAATATTATAAATGCGAAAGTAAGTTTGTTTGTTGCTCGTGCTTAAGTACTAATTTTGTACGCCATTAAATGGCAAAACATGTAGCTCCTTCCTCAAATTTAACACCATGCACTTGTATTATTTACTCATGTTTCTACAAAATAAATATATCTTTATCTTACCTTTTCACGCCTAAACCACTGAACCGATCATGCTGAAATTTTTCATACACGTTGTCAATTGTACAGAAACGGACATAGGGAAAAAAAGTACTGTTCCCGAGGAAAACAACATAATAATATATTTTTTTTTTTTTTTTCAAAAAAAGTGTGGTACAGTCTGTTACAGTTACAACAAATAGTTTTAACAAATAACAAAATCAAGGATGGCTATGGCGTCCTAGCTAGGTTACATAGTAACCTGTATTAAGGTACGCCAACCGGATTCCCATGACAGGATTTGTGAATTTAAAATTTAAAAGAGACTGTCTAGGACAGTGATATTAAAATACAATTTAGGTTTGCCATCTGTTATGAGGGGTGAAAAGTGTAATTATGTGTGTGTGTTTTGTATGTTTAAGAGTGGTGTGAGTGTGGGGTGAGTGTAGACAGAGGTGAAATAGGTTAAGTTTAGATATGGAGTTTGGACAAAAATCGCTACGATAGTGAAGAAAGCAAATATTCAGTGTCGTCGTAGTTTTTGTTGTTAAGAAAGAGTGTCATCTGTTTTTTACACATTTCGTAAGAAGATTGATGTATAGGGGTAGTTTTGTTCAATCTGTTATATAAAAAAGGTCCTAGGTAGTAAAAGTGACGTTGAGTAAAGGTAAAGCGTGTGAACGGTACGTTGCAAATTTTATTTTTTCGTCTAGATGATGATTGTGTTTGTGTAAGCGGAGTATGGTGTGTTGTTGTAATACAGTGTTGAGATTAAATATTTGTCGGACCGTAAGGACTTTGCATTTTTGATAGAGGTCAAAAGTTGGGTAGAGATGATAGGCCGAAAGGTAGCAACCTTAAGGATGGCTCTTTGTGCTACTTCTAAGGGTTTGAGTGTAGTTTTCGCGGCTCCACCCCAACTAGTAATACAATAAGAGATGACGGACTGACACATGGCAAGGTAAACGGTGCGTAAAACAGAGGTATTGGCAACATGTCTTAGTGTTTTAAACATGTAAATCAATTTACGTACTCGACCAGTAAGGTGGGTGATATGTGCTTTGAATTTGAGATGTTTATCAAGGGTGATACCGAGATATTTTGTTGTGTCAGTAGAGGTTTTGTAGGGCAGTTGCAAGAGATCGAATTATCTTGGCAGTTGTGAGCATTTAGAGTAATAGGCGTGTAAGGTTGTGTTGCAGAATTTAAAGAGAACGTAATGAGTTTGGTTTTATCTGTGTTCAGGGTGAGTGAGTGAGATATAAGCCATTTATATAGGAGATTAAAACCAGTTTGAGCCGTTGTTTGTAGTTTAGTCCAGGATTCGTCATAAAAGGTAATAGCAGTGTCGTCGGCAAAAGAGATAATGCTACCAGAGTTCAAATGCAAGTTGCAGAGATCATTAATGAACACCAGGAACAATGTAGGGCCCAAAACACTGCCCTGAGGCACACCATACGAAATAGACAGCTCGTCGCTTAGGTAACTGTCAATCCTCACTACCTGTCTACGGTCGGAGAGGTAAGATTTAAAGAGCTGAAGTTGTATGTCACGTACACCTAGGCATTCTAGTTTGGACAAAAGACAGGGGATAGGAACAGTGTCAAATGCCTTAGCAAGGTCAATGAACACTGTAAGGCATTTTTTGCGTTGGTTAAGTTTATCAACGTTCCGTTCAATAGTTGCAGGGCTGCATCAGATGTAGATTTTTTCTTTCTAAATCCAAATTGGTTGGTTGACAATAAATTAGTGCGTTCAAGGTAACTAACAAGCCTGCTATTAATGAGACGTTCTAAGATCTTGGAAAGGGCTGGTAGTACAGCAATGGGGCGATAGTTATTAAAAGAAGAACGATCTCCCCCTTTAAAAATGGGATGAATTATTGCCTTTTTAAGAGAAGAAGGAAAGGTTCCATTTATAAAGCAGAGGTTGAAAATATAACATAGTACAGGGGTAAGGATTGAACAGTACCTTTTTATTATGGTAGTAGAAATGCCATCAAAGCCTACTGCAGCATTTGCCTTTAAGGATAGAATGGTAGATGCTATCTCATCAGGATATTTTGTTTCCAAGAGTACGAAAGAACTCAGACAGGTGGATGTATTAAGTGGGGAGGGAGGAGGGCAGCTATTCTATGTGTTCCTAGTACGTTCAGCAAGATCTCTGCCTATATTTACAAAGAAGGCATTCACATTGTTAACAGATTGTGATGGGGTTTCAGAAGAGGACAGTAACTCCATGGAAGGTTGAGTAATTTTAGTGGACAACAATAGCGATAATAGATGGCGCCACGTGTTTTTGAATCATGATTGAATTATATTATTAAAGAAACTTTAGTAGTGTGTTAAGAGATTTTTTTTATAATAAATTAACGTGAGCGAAGTCGCGGGCAAAAGCTAGTTTACTATAAAACTGCGTCGATTAGCGACGAGCCGATACGCGCCGAGTCGCATCACTCGCGCACATTACTTGTCACGCGAATTTCTGTTTTAACGACTTGCGATTACTGACCGTTTCGCCTCGATTCGTCTTCACACGGAACATATGCGACTCGACTCGATTCGACGCGTTTCGTCTGTAGTCCACGCCAGGCTTTTACACTTTGCCCGACCTGGGGATCGAACCTAGGACCTCACGCTTAGCAGTCGTGCTTGCGACCGCTAGATCAACGAGCCAGTCAGTAGTTTTTATTCCTACCGAAAAAAATACTTCTAAAAATAACTACACATTTCTGAGAACTCAATTGATATTTTTCTAAAAGCTGGAAAACTAGTAATCACTTTAGATAAAAATGTCGGCCCAAAGTTTTAAATGGCATTATTTTTACTATTTTTTTTGACCCACGTTTGATGGAGGTTAATTTATTGCCAATAGTCTCTAGTAGTCCCTTTCAACGAATAGGTCGAATTACCAGTCACCCTATACAATGGTAAAGTAAATGTTTACGACCAATACTCAAACCATATCGATTGTAAAACCCATAGTGCGAAAGTTGTACCGTCGCTCGATAGATGGCGTTAGGGTCGATTTGCATCGCGCTATGGTTTCGTTCACAACATTGAGTATGGGTCATTGAAGTAATTTTAATAAATTTTGATTTTGATACCAGCTAGGTCAGAGCACAGATGTGGTTTTATTTCAATATCCTCAACCCTTCTAGTGTTTCTCAATAGGTCAGCAGATCGAATAGTGTAGCTAGTTAACATTGGTCCATTCGACCCGATTTTTTGGAACAAGTGGCCCAGTTCGGACCACTAATCCCGTACTCGCAGTGGATCGCTGCGGCAAAGGTACGAGGACCTTGCAGCAGTGTCAGCAGCTGCGGAGTCAGAGGCGGAAGCGGTGTCGTCTAGCGGAAGTGGAGGACCGCTGTAGTTCAACGTGACGTCGCAGAGGGCGCCACCAGTCACTTGCGGAGTGACATCAGTTCAACTACCATCCTACGTGTGTGTGAGTGTGAAGTGCAACTGTGAGTACTACTGTTCTATTTAGTTTATAACAAAGTGCAAGTTGATGGGAGTTCAAGCAATTTTGAACGTTATTTGCATCGAGTAATTAACTTAGAAACTTTTCTACGAAATTTGAAACTTAGTACAATTTGTGAAGTTATTACAAGGAAGAAAGGACTTAGTAAATTTTAGAGTAATATTGTGCATGTTAGACTTAGAATAATTTAAGAAAAAACGAGGGAACGGGGAACCTATGCCCGATTTCCGTTAGAGTAATTTTGGTTAAAACACTTGTAAAATTTTTCGATATTTTTTACACTTGTGATTATTTTTCGTGTCGTTTGGCACTTATAAATTTTTTGTACATTTTAACTGGCGATAACTTTGTATTTTAGGACTTAGTAAAATTTGCATAAAATTTTACACTTCTAATTTAGTTTGAAAAATAAGTTAGAGACTTTCTATTGTTCATTTTAGCTTAAAGTTTTCACTTTAATTTGTTATTGTTGGTTGAGTTCAAATAGATTTATATTAAGTATTTTATGAGTAGGTACACTGTATTTACAACAATTTAGAAGATTAATTTGATTTAATAAGATGGAAGGATTAACTAATGTTTTAGAAGAGCTTCAAAATGTAATCCATAGGGGCTTAACTAATTTTAAAAAGTGTCCTAAGGACAGACTTTCAGTGGATTACATACAAACTAGATTGGAGTTATTGGAAAGAGATTGGGGTTTATTCACAGATAATTATACTAAACTTCACGAACTATATAAAACTAAAGGTAATCCATTGATAGCGGAAATGTATGATAGTACAGAAGATACTTACATTACTTATAAATGTTTAATTAAGTCTATGCTCAGTAAATACAACGTCACAAAAGAGTCCGATAAAGTAACCGGTAGTTCTAATAGTGCAACAAAAAAAAGTGCATTCGTTAAATTGGATAAGATCACCATTCCTACTTTTAGTGGTAAATACTCAGAATGGACGACATTTCAAGATTTGTTTCTTTCTCTAGTTCATAAAAATGATGAATTAGACAATGTGCAAAAAATGCATTATTTAAAAAGCCATCTCCGCGGTGAAGCGGAACAATTAGTGCGACAAAAGCCGGTGTCTGATTCAAATTATGATCAGTGCTGGGCTCAGTTAGTAAGACGGTATAATAATAAAAAATACTTGGTTAGCTGTATTTTAAAACGACTCTTTGCGCAAAAACGTATGTTTGTTGAGTCCGCAACTGCATTAAAAGAGTTACTGGACACAACAAATGATTGCCTTGATGCATTGAAAAATGAAAAAGTGGATGTGACGACTTGGGATGCCATTATCATTCATATAGTTAGTTTTAAGCTTGATACAGAAACGCGGAAACAGTGGGAATTTAGCATTGATAGTGTCGAGTCCAATGAATTGCCCACCTTTAAGGAATTTGCTACCTTTTTAGAGAAAAGATTTCGCGCTTTAGAAAACGTAGATCCAAAAGGAAATTTCCATAGTCATCCCAATAATTCGCACGTTCCAAAGGCCATGGTAGTGAGTTCAAGCAGCATACGATGTGAGTATTGTAGCGAAGCTCATAAACTTTGCTTCTGTAAAAGTTTTGCAAAACAATCACTTGACAACCGTCGCGATTTCGTTGCAAAAAATAAAATATGTTTTAACTGCTTAGGCGGCAATCATATGGTAGTTAACTGTAAAAAGCAAACCACTTGCAAACTTTGCCAAAAACGGCACCATTCGTTGCTGCATCCAACTGGGGATTTTGGAAACAAAGGTGGGATGACAGTAAACTCAGCTACCATCGAAACTACGGCTTCAACTAGTTCCGATTCAGTAGTTGCTTGTTTATCAACCAACAGAGTTCCCATGCCCAGACAGGTTTTACTAGCCACTGCGCTAGTAAATGCCGAGTCTAAGATGGGCACTTATCAGGTAGTACGAGCCTTGCTCGACCAAGGTGCGCAGGCTTGTTTTATTACCGAGGCTACTGTGCAATTCCTTAGACTAACAAAAATTCCGATACAGGGAATTGTATCAGGATTAGGTCAAAAGTCCACCATTGCAAAGCATGTAGTAAATATAAAGATACAATCCCGTGTTGATCCAAATTTCAAATTAAACCTAAAGGCTTATGTTATAAGTAAAACTACTTCTTATTTACCGGATCAGCTCATCGATCAAAATGCGTTTAATTGGATGGACATTACAAATATGAAGTTAGCAGATCCGCAGTTCAATAAACCCGGTAAAATTGATATTTTACTGGGTGCAGACGTTTATGCCTGCATCATGAAGGCAGGTATAGTGAAAAATCCATCTTCTTCTCTAATCGCGCAGAGCACCACATTAGGCTGGATCTTGTCTGGTGTAGTAAACAGTTCAACCATTAACGATAGTTCAATTTACACAGAACCAAATGTTAGTGTAATGCATGTTCAGTTCAACTCAGATCAATTATTAAAACAATTTTGGGAGATTGAAGAGAAAATTAGTTCAAATAAAATTCTTACACCGGAAGAGCAAAAATGCGAAGAATTTTATAAAGCTACGACAAAAAGAAGACAAGATGGTAGATATGAAGTCCGGTTACCATTCCGAATGGAAGATCCTCCATGCACGTCTGGTAATTCTCGCGCTATAGCCGATTCATAAAATTGTTTTACTCTTGATACACTTGATTGTTTTAGTTGCATATACCTGTTGATATTACATGATATTGTTAGTTTGTTTTAGCATAAACTGTTTGAACATGTATACATAGTTTTTAGTCTTTATGCGCTGCTGTTATTTTTTTTTACTTTATTTCTAAATGTTTTACACTCGGTTTGTATGACTTACACACTAGATTTGTCAACAAAAACTTACTAGATCAATATTATAAAGCAAACTTATTAGATCAATTAGTTCGAGCTTTGGCTATGTGATAAGTTTGTGATTTACTAAATTGTGATTAATAAGATACAAGTAGTATAGACCTTTATGTTTTAAATTGTATAAATTGTAAAGTTCTCTTTACAGATTAACTGTGAAGAAGGACATTTCGCCACTAAATGTCCTTGGTGGGCGGTATGTTTACGACCAATACTCAAACCATATCGATTGTAAAACCCATAGTGCGAAAGTTGTACCGTCGCTCGATAGATGGCGTTAGGGTCGATTTGCATCGCGCTATGGTTTCGTTCACAACATTGAGTATGGGTCATTGAAGTAATTTTAATAAATTTTGATTTTGATACCAGCTAGGTCAGAGCACAGATGTGGTTTTATTTCAATATCCTCAACCCTTCTAGTGTTTCTCAATAGGTCAGCAGATCGACTAGTGTAGCTAGTTAACAGTAAAAAAAAAAAAAAAATGACTCGCACAGGCAGCGAGGGGTTCGCGTCGATCATACGATTTGCTAGGTTAATTCAATTCAATTGCTTTTAGTTCAGACCGCGGCATCCCACGTGAGCGATCTAGAAGCTACGCGAAGCGGCGCGGCGCGACGCGAAAACAACAAACAGTTGATACCTATTGAAGTGTCCTACGTGACCAAACGCACGTGGAGTGTGGTGCGGTGCGGTGCGGCGCGGTGCGAAGCGAACGCTGTCAGTTGCCTTGATATTTTCACGCGAACTGGATGCGGTGCCGTACAGTGCTACTGAATGACGTTGGCGCCCGGCGAGCGGTCCGCGAGCTCGTCGGACAAAGCCGCCGCTTCGCACCGCATGGCGTGTCACCGCATCGCATCGCTTCGCAATTCGCGTCGCTTTAAACCGCCTACGTAAGACGTCGCGTAATCTACGCGAAGCGGCGCGTCGCGACGTGAAAACAACAAACAGTCGATACCTATTGAAGTGGCCTACGTGACTAACGCGACGACGACGACTTCAATAGGTATCGACTGTTTGTTGTTTTCGCGTCGCGCTGCACCGCTTCGCGTCCCTTGTAGATCGCTCACGTAGGATGACGCGTAAGCGCACGTGGAGTGCGGTGCGGCGCGGCGCGAAGCGAGGCGAACGCGATCTGGGGCCCAATTCTCCTAAAATAAATTGTTGCCAAACGCAATCGAACCACAACCGTCAGTCAGTTTTTGTATTCGAAAACTTTCAAAATGATTGATTTTGTTTTTTATTTCAAACAATTTGATAGCTTTTGAAATTGAGAACTGTCTGAATGAACGGTTCGGCCTTGGTTCGGTTGTGATTTATCAACATTTATTTTAGGAGAATTAGGCCCCAGTTGGCTTGATATTTTGGTGCGAATTGGATGCGGTGCCGTACAGTGCTACTGAATGACGGCGGCGCGCGGCGGGCGGTTCGCGAGCTCGTTGGACAAAGCAGCCGCTTCGCACCGCATCGCATTGAATTCGTGTGTCACCGCATTGGATCGCTTTGAACCGCCTACGTAAGACGCCGCGTAACACATTACTATTAATTTGTGTGCACAAGGACACATCCTTGTGCACACAAATTGTGCTTGGAAGTAACTGATTTTTTGTGTACGGTACTAGAACACATCATAGAATCCGTGGTATCATTTATTGTCATAATATCAACCCCACTTTGTATAATAGAACTTATAGGGAGGATGTCAGTGGAAACGTAAAAGACGTCCTATTAGGACATACATCGATGTTATTGGTGATGTTCTTCAAAAAAGACAGGGGGCTTACTACGACCTCTTAAAGCAGGACAAAAGTTGCCTGGACGTTGAACTGCCCAACTTTTTTGTACTATGACATCGTTAGAGCAGGCCTGCGGCAGGCCTGCTACGTTGACGTTTACGAAATCCGTTCACCATTTTTTTTTTTGTATAGACTTTTCGTACCATGAACAAGCATTACCGTTCAACTTGGTTCAATAGTCGTTCACCTTCAGTACTGTCATGGTACGGTTTTTAGCGATTCAGAAGTAGGCCTGCTTTTGAACGGAAGTTGACTGGCTGGCATTTGAACGTTTTCATAAGAGGTCATAGTAAGCCCCTCGGTGCTTAGTATAACCTGCGGGCGTGTATGACAAGATGTATGAATGTGGGCGAAGTGATAGGAGAATTTAGATAGTAGCGTGGCATTCTACAGTTTCTGCCTACCCCCATGGGAATAAAGCGTGAATTGTATTATAGAACAAAGATCAAAGATTATGTAGACAACACTCACAAGACAGGCGGCGCTGTGTGGGTACTCAATACTTAGCAACCTCTTTGTTACTATACACTGCAGTGCAAATTAAAGTATACAGTGTATTTGATTGTGTTTGTAGCGCTATCTATCACGTTACATGTGAACTACGTAGGAATCCTAATCCTAAATAAACGCGAAAGTAAGTTTGTTTGTTTGTTACCTTTTCACGCCTAAACCACTGAACCGATCATCCTGAAATTTTGCATATACGTTGTCAGGTGTATAGAAACGGACATAGGGTACCTTTCATCCTGAAAAAAGTACTGTTCCCGAGGAAATTTAATTTATTTGAGGTCACGGATGAGAAGCTTAATTTTCTGAATTTGTATTTTAAGTAGGGGTCAAGATTTATTGAAAAATATTTTTTTTTGTTTAAAAAAAAAAACATTTCCACTCACTAATATTTCTCTTGTATTGTGGGTGCGTTTACAGACACAAATCTCACATACACAAACGCCCAGACCCGAAAAAACCATCTGTAGGCCATGCAAATTTTTGTTCCGTGTAGGAATCGTACCCACGACCCGTAGCGCAGAATCCAATCGCTTAGCCACTGCACCAAACGTGTCGTCACACACTTACATATGACATATTGTATGGAAATAAAAATTTTCGAATATTAAAAGTTTCATACTTGCGTTAAAACAGTCATCAGTGATACTTTAAGCAGTATGCGGATTAATACTTACCCCCTTTCCGAATAAACTTGTAGTAAGCGCCATAAACAGACATTAAAACAGAAACTTAGGGAACACTCGATAGAAAAACAATTACAATTATAGAAGATGTAGTAAAACAATTGTTTAAAGATCTACATACATGTTGGCTCGTTAAGAGGGCCCTTCCCGATCCATCTATCATCAACGCGAGCATGGTTGAAAAGCTTGTTGTTTCATCCAGCGCAATGTTAGAAAAAGAGGCAATGCGAAAAGAGAGAGATAGCGCCTGAGCGCTCGGTTGGCATTCGGTATCTTTCGTCGCGGGTGGTACAAACGAAAAATAGTGTGCGGAAATTTCATAAAACTTGTTCCAGGAAATACGTGTTTCTCAGCAAGCCTTACAAGTTTGTAAAATAAATGTTTGTCATTTTGAATCTCCATTACATTTGCGAGGTTTCTATGAAAATATTTACTTTTACAATTTATGAGTACATTATGATCGGCCAAAGTTCAGGTAATATTTGTGCAAAACAGCAGATTTTTGGAGGCTTATACTGAATTTGTTTCTACTTGATTTTTTATTTTCATAGAAACCTAGATAGAGTGCACAGGATACCTATTACTTCAAAAGTTTAAAAAAAAAGTCTATCACAACGCCATAATCACGTACGAGCGTTTGTATGAAAAGTAAGACGGGTGGGCCGCTCATAAAGCTATTTACAAAAGCAATTTTATTAAAATTAAAAATTCAATTCATATCCACAGAGTCAATAACAACAATAAGAACCTATTTTAAAAATACTGCTGTACACTTTACCCTGCACTACAGTGTACGGAAGTGTACGTGAACAAAAAGGAAACAACGTTGCCGCTCAACAGTGCCCTCTGTCGGAGCTTTATGTACTTATTGTATTGAGAACTACGGCGTGTATACCATTGATTCTGAGGGGATGAAGAGGGGCAAAGTAGAGGGATTTGTTGTTGATATGGAGAAGAATAGAGGAGAAAATATGTAGAATATTGTGTTCTGAGAAATATCAAAGGATTTAAAGAGATATTCGAAGATATAGGATATACAAGGTTAGTCGAAAAGGGGGATTAATCCGAAAGGGTGCTAAAATAGTCGTATGAAGTTTTTTTTTTAAATATCATATTCTAGCTCACGAGATTGTCAGCATGTGGGATGTGGATTCAGCAGTCATTGTCCCGATAGTCGTTACGGCGAATGGCCTAATAGCCAAGAACCTCGATCAACACCTCATGACGCTCTCGTTGGGTGGCTGGATCAAGAGCTTGATACAAAAAGCAGTACTCCTTGACACGGCACGCATAGTGAGGAGGTTCGGCAGCTTGGACCCTGTTCCCGATGCCGGTGGGCTACTATGTTTTATATTTTTAAATGTATATTGTTTTTTTTTTAAGATATGTGTTTAAAAATATAATTTATATGTATGTGTAAAAAGAATAAACGAAAAGAAATTTTGTTCTATAACTTTCCCCAAAAGAGAAATGGCTGTTAAAAGTTTCCATAAAAATAGCCTAATATCTATCTATCGTAAGCTATGATCGGCTGTTTACATTTTAGGTCATGTTTGGGGTCACGGATTGGAAGCTCCATTTTCTGAATTCGTAACTAAAGCAGGAGTGATGTATTTTTGAAAAAAATAAAATGATAATTATTTTGCATGGAAATAAAAATTATCGAATTTTGAAATTTTAACACTTGCCCTAAAGCAGTCATCAGTGATACTTTATTAGTGGGCTTCGGATTAGTACTCCCTTTCCTACTAACCTTGTATATAAGGTAAGCAAAAACGTGGCGATATTTTTTGAAATTGATAGAATTTTTGGATTGTTTTTCAAATCTTTTGTTAGCAAATTCTCTTGTTTTAGTTTATCCGTTTCATGTAAAAGGTAATCCCTTAAGACCAGGGTCTTTAACCAGTGCGTCCTACCCGTAATGACTTACGGAGCCGAAACGTGGACACTCACCGTGGGCCTGGTCCACATAAAATTCAAGGTTGCTCAGCGTGCTATGGAGAGAGCGATGCTCGGGGTTTCTCTGGTGAATAGAATTCGCAATGAAGTCATTCGCCAGAGAACTAAAGTCACCGACATTGCGCGTAGAATTAGCACGCTGAAGTAGAAGTGGGCCGGCCATGTCTGCAGACGAACAGATGGTAGATGGAGCAGACACGTGTTAGAGTGAACACCGCGTTTGGGCAAACGTAGTGTGGGACGCCCTGCGGCACGATGGACCGACGATTTGAAAAAGGTGGCTGGCAGCGGATGGATGCGGGCTGCCCAAGACCGGGATGGTTGGCGATCTTTGGAGGAGGCCTACGTTCAGCAGTGGACGGCAATAGGCTGATATGATGTAAAAGGTAAAGAAATTTTAAAAACCTATAAGACACAAATGATATTCATATTTTTAATTTCTGTAGGTAAATAAATCTGTTATAGTGATACGCGATTCACTTCTACCTTTCAATTTGGATGAAGCAACCAAATTGAACCATGTAAACATAGAGGTGAATCATTCAATATCATTGATCAATAGCATATGCTTTCATTTTTCCACCTTTCAACGAAAGTGAATCAATTTTGTTGAACCGTGTAATAACGCCATTACAAACACTTTTACAAGTCAGTTTAATACGTTTTATTTAAGACTAGATGGCGACGCCATTTTCTATCTAACTGGCTCTGAGAAGGAAAGCCGAAACAAACTCAGAGGTCAAGGTTTCTTTCTATAAGGTCACCAGCAAAAAATATTGAAAAGAGTAAAATATTATAAAATCTACAGTTTCAGAAGTCGACGCTAATCCACGTTGAAACAAATTGATGGCGACTTCGACTTCTGAAGCTGTTAATTTTGTAATATTGTTATTACTTACTCCTTTCAGTTTTTTTTAAGGTCAGTTTTTTTTAAATTAATTTAATTTTTTTCTTTTGAGTGGCATCCTAATCCTAACTAATATTATAACTGCGAAAGTAAGTTTGTTTATTTGTTGCCTTTTCACGCCTAAACCACTGAACCGATCATCCTGAAATTATGCATATACAGGTTGAAATTGTAAACACTCGACAAACAAAAAATATATCTGCTATTCCCTACATTTTGACGAGTTATGCGAACATAAATGTACGGAACATCTGTTTTTTTCTCGCGATTTCATGTTTGGTCCCATAGTAAAAGTTGTTCATAGTGATGAGTACAATCTCCCATTAATTGCAGTTTGTCGAGTGTTTACAATTTCACCCTGTATACAGGGTGTTAACGAATTCGTGTAATTCCTTAAAACCACATGATCTACTAGCGATGTAGACAGGCCCCGCACGGGATTTAGCTTGATTAAAAATAAAAAAATAAAAAAAATATTTTTTCATGCGGCTTTGTTACCGATCGTATCTAAACCACCTAATAAAGATTCAGTAAAAAAATAAGAATTTATTTTTTTGCAAAAAAAATGTTTTATTTGTGTGAACATTTTGATGCCACACACAAATTAATGGAAGCACGGCGACACGGCTGGCACGACTAACGCGATATCGCTCTTTGCAGTCAGATAACTCAAGGCTCTAAATTGACTAAGAAATAGAAAACCAAGTTTTTTTTTTAGTTGATTTTCAAAAATTCCCATTTTGGGTTAATCTGTGTCACCAGTAGATCACGTGGTTTGAAGGAATTACACGAATTCGTTAACACCCTGTATATGTTACGGCTAATAGCCGAAGTGCGGCTACACCTAATTCTACCCAACTGCTACTGGTTGCACCTAGTTGTACCCGGGTAAACCTAGGTGTACCCGCCATTCGGGCTTTACCCGTAACATATACACACATCAAAAAAAGTTTGCGATCACTAGCATAATTATGTATGTGAAGATTCCGAATTCAAAGTCCAACTGAAATCTGATTTATATTTATCTAGATAACTATCAATCTATATTTATCATGATAATTATCGTTTTGAATCCCGATTAGAAAATTCAGCTTTAAAAAGGCTACATAATTTTTCAAAGTGATTGCAAACTTTTTTTGATGTGTGTATGTTGTCAGGTGTACAGAGACGGACATAGGATACCTACCTTTGATCCCGAAAAAAAAATACTGTTCCCGAGGAAAACAACAATAACGTTAATAGACGGCGCCACGTGTCTTTCGAATAATTATTGAATTATATTATATAAACTTTAGTATTGTGTTAAGACATTTTTTAACGCGAGCAAAGCCGCGGGCTGAAGCTAGTTAACAATATATGTACAGACACCAGCACATTAAGTTATGAAACTGTCAAATTTTCTCAATCAACCTTGAACCTAATGCTTTTGCGATAAAGATGAAAATCTATTAAAGAAATTGGACAAATTGTAGTAGCTTTATTGGTAGGTATGTGTACACCAGTGCGCTTTCATGTTCATCTTGCGCTTTCAACGTTCAATTCCTCATGCGTCAAGCGCATGCAATATTGATTGCCATTGACGCATGCAGCTTATCGTCTACACCGGTGCGCCTCGGTCAGTCGTCAGTCGACATACAATAGACGGATTAGCGTGCGCTAGGGGCATGCGCTTTTGTCGCATTTTATGCGCTATGGCGCTTCACGCATGCTTCAGACGAAGACGCAAGATGAACATGAAAGCGCACTGGTGTAGAAATAGCTTATGTGTTGGCTTCTGTACCTACATGCCTGCCTACCACTTCAAAACAAACATAACTATAGCGTAATCAATGCAACCAACCAATCGTAACAGCCGCACCAATCGAATTATAGAAGCCATCTTAATGAGAGTAACTAATAAATTATTCATATTCGGCCATCTTGTTTGCGTAACAGGGTGGGCAGAGAGGCAGCCATTGTGTAGCTTTTGTTGAAGGCTTTAAAGGCTTTTTAGGGACTACAAAGGGAGAATAGTTAACTAAAGGCTTATGACCGAACTATTGTGTCGTTTGTGCTTCAATTTGGGTGTTCCCCGACAGCTACAATCTGGGTGTCTTCAAGGGGTATCCATTGTTTCATCGAAAAAAAATTGACGAATTATCACTTCCCAAACAAGTTTCCGCATAATTTCATTTGCGAAATTACTACTTAGCAAATAAACTCTTCACAAATAATTGTAACGCAAACCTAATGCTTGGCAAGTGAACGTTTAAGAGCGTTTACGCCGTTCGGCATTTCATACAATTTTTCAAGTCCTTATTTTTCGATATGACTGAACCGATTTTAATGAAACTTCATACCCATCAGCAGGATACATAGGACTAAAAAGTTAGTAGAAAACATTTTCAAAAAATAGTGTTACAGTTAAATTAGACCGATTTTAAACTTTCCATAGAAACAGAAATTTCCAATTATCTTTTTTTAAGTAAGACATTTCGAAAATGTTTTCTACTAACTTTTTAGACCTAAGTATCCTGCTTATGTGTGTGAAGTTTCATCAAAATCGGTTCCGTCATTACGAAAAACAAAGACTTGAAAATTTGTATGAAATGCCGTACGGCGTACACGCTCTTAAACAATAACTTGCTTTAAATGATGGAATCAGGCGTTACTTTGCGGAAATCCATGACATACAAAAATGCAAATAGAATATCTAGCTTTAATTCCGCTGAACAAGATCGCTAGTTTGGATGCAGTATGCAGCATATATTTATTCAAGTGACCAGGACTCAATAAGTTAGTAATACTAAAAACTATGTTAGTAAGGGATATACATTTTATACATCACCATGATTCTCGCTGCCTCATCCCATGAGAGACGGCGCAACATCAACCCACATATACACAATCTAATCTGCTTGCGATCATATTGCATACTTTCATATTAATGTTCTTTTAAATCATTTTTATTGTATACAAAATAACAGCGAAAATACCTTAAAACGGCTTTAAATCAAAACGCGTTTTTCGTCGATGGTCGTTTTCTGCGTAACTACGCTTAATTATGGTGCCAAGTTCATAGCCTTTCACGACTGGCTTGCTAGAATAAACTTTATATTTAAATAACCAACCGTTGCTGTATCGCAACCAAACTGTACACATACAATAGTCAACAATCAGTAGGTTGTATCGGCGATTGCGCGCGACTCTGGCAAATGGCGCGACTTACGCCCAATCTTTACTAATACTTTACCGAACGATGTACGGTCTGCAGAAAAATGTTAAAGTTGTTTTTATTTTAGGGAAACATGTTTTTTTGATTGAGAATTTGATATAAACGACGACAAAAAAAAAAAAATCACATAAACCTATACAGGCGCTTATGAAAAGTCGAATTTAGGTGCACGGTTCCAATTAGTCGTTTCCTATGGAGAAGAGCCGGCAAGAAACTCCATGGTTACTCTTTTAAAAAAAGGATATCTTTATCAACTTCAGTAAATACAGTACTATGATTTAGGATAGTTAAGAGAGAACAATGTAGTCTTGACCACAAACCTGTGAGTAATGTAATACCAAGACTTGAGTACAAAAATTTAAATTTATTTTGTCTTGATTGATTGTCTTTTGCGTTAACGGTCATCGTGAGGAAACACAACTGAGAAGGCTGAAAACAGTTCTCAGTGGTGTGTAGTCCGTTAATCCGAACGAGGCCGGCGCTGATGGACTAAGGCCAAAACGGTTCTCATTCTGAGAAGAGGATCGTGCCAAGAAGAGGGAAAGAAAGGGCAGGACTAAAAAAAATCGCACGCAAGAAGGGAATAAAGAAATCTATGTGCTTCTTGCACCACTACAGTAAGAGAAAGGTAAACGAAAAATTATTAAAAAAAATGTTGATTATTTTATGTGTTTCTTTTCGAAAACCTCTTACCACATGTTTGTGATCATCACTTTCCAAAGGTGTATAAACAAGGCAGACGCCCGAGTGCGTAATGGTATGTCTACACCCCTGCGCTTTTATGTTCATCTTGCACTTTCAACTTTCAATTCCTCTTGCGTCAAGCGCATGCAATATTGATTGCTTCGGTCAGTGGTCAGTCGACACACAATAGACGGATTAGCGTGCGCTAGGGGCATGCGCTTTTGTCGAACTAGTATTAAGGCATACGCTATTGCATGCGCTTTGGCGCTTCACGCATGCTTCAGACGAAGACGCAAGATGAACATGAAAGCGCACTGGTGTAGACATAGCTTTACAATAGTAGACATAATATTAATGAATGAATAGGCTAAGTTAACAAGTGCAGTCATCAACCTGTCTACTAAAAGTAGTTATGTATTGTGTGTGTTGGGCAGTAAGTGAGGCCATGTTCAACACAAAACGCATTCGGAATTATTGATCTAAACCAGAATTTATGATTTTTTTTTTGCATTACAAGTCGTTGTATTTATATCTTAAAAACACTCGTCACTGGTTGTTTGTAGAAGAGAATTTCAGGTTCTTAGATTTTACTTTTTGTTAATAAAAGTCCCTGAAGTAAATTTCTAAAAAAAGTTTAGCTACGCGACTGCTGATGCATGCGTGCCGTCAATTGGGACAGGTCAAATCCAACCTGCTATGGCTTTTTCCTCAAAAGGCCATTCCAGATCCCTACATTGTACAGTCGCATTGTTTTTATACCAAAATGTCTGGACTATAAAAAACCTTGACCTTGAAAGTTTGTTACGGCTTTTCTTTTCAGAGTTAGTCAGATATGAAAAGCCGGCGCCATTTAATCTTAAAAAAACATTACATTGACCTGTAAAAGTGTCTGTAACAGATTTGTGTAGAAATTAAAATCATGTATCATTATCTTATTGTATTTTTAGAATACTTTCACTTTTTACGTGAAACAGGTAAACTAAAATGCCATTACATACTTACAAAATATTTTCAAAACAATCCAGTTATTCTACCAATTTAAAAAAACACCGTAATATTATTTTGCTGACCTTACTATCTCCGAATTATCTGGGCTCAAGATATTTAGCCCATTAAACCTTCGGAAAGTCGACAACCTCGCCCCCTGGTGGAATTTCACTAATACATCTACCCTCCCGCACCCCTATGGTATTCGTACAGGATTCCACTTTCATCCCCAATTGGGGGTTAAACGTGATATTAACTTAAATTGGGGTTTGTTTGGGTTATTTTTTTCCCCTTTGTTTTTACTTTTTAATTCTTTATGACATCATGAACGTAATTAATACTCAGGAGGAGCTCGTGGCTAAATAATTACAGCCGCATAGACCGATCTTTCGGGTTAAGCCACGCTTGCCGAGGTTGGTCTGTCGATGGGTGACCATTTACCATAGCGAGTTTCCTCCGTGCCTCGGAAAGCACGTAAAGCCGTTGGTCCCGGCTGTCATTTGTAGATCTTTGACAGTCGTTACTGTTGGTCAGAAGCCAGAAAGTCTGACAACCAGTCTTACCAAGAGTATCGTATTACCCAGTTACTGGGTTGTGGAGGTCTGATAGGCAGTCGCTCCATGTAAAATACTGATATTCAGCTGCATCCGGTTCGACTGGAAGCCGACCCCAACATAGTTGGGAAAAGGCTAGGCAGATGATGATGATGAACGTAATTAATCCTATCCTAACTTAATATTATAAATGCGAAAGTAAGTTTGTTTGTTTGTTACCTTTTCACCCCTAAACCACTGAACGGATCCTCCTGAAATTTTGCATATACGTTGTCAGGTGTACAGAAACGGACATAGGGTACTGTTCCGTCCCGAAACAATAATAATATAAACATAAATAATTAGATTTTTTCATCACACGACACTTTATATTTTCGAGTATGTGTATTGATAATTGGTGTGGTTTGATTGACCGCTGGTGTCTGAGCGGAAGCTTGCTTAGCAATCCGATTGGCTACTGGTAGAATTCGGCAGCCAATCACGGCATCGCGGACGTCGCGCAGCTAGCACTCCAAGCGGCGATTCCGCGAACTATCTCTCTCTCGAATCCTTGCCCACACGGCGAAACCGCGCTCCGCGCTTTAAAATCAAATAAAATACTTTTGTTGTGTTGAGACCCGCTTTCTATCTCCGCAACTCACACTATCGACCGTACGGAAGACCAGCACCTGTGGAATAGTTCGTGTAAGGTTCCCTGCTGGATTTAGCCTCATCCGAATCGACCAAACCGCCGAGCCCAAGGAGCGCGAGGCAGTGGAAGAGAAGATCACCGGTGAGTCATTTCAAATCCACACCTTTCTCTTACACATACTTTTGATCCTTCGAGCGGATCTTAATTTCGTACTGGTTTAAAGTGTCGTGTTGTTTCCCTTCTTTCATTTAATTGTCGTTTATTTTACGTCGCCACGCGGCTATCCCAAAATGGCGGAAATTCAACAAGATATTTTCGAGCGAGAAGTAATTCTCGATGATCTAAAACGCATTTTAAGATTCGTAGATACTGATGATGAACAGTTTAGATCGCGTATTAAAGATTTAACCTTGCAACAGAGGAAATTCTCTAAACTTCAATCGAAAATCGAAAAATCTCTCATAAAATCTAATAACTTCGACAAAGAGGAACAGTTAAAGATTCGTAACGATTTTAACGATTTTTATTACGCGATAGTTGTTCACATGAACAAATTAAAACAACTAGATGAAGAGCATAGACGTAGAAGTTCGTTAAATAGTCCGTTATTAAATAATTCTGTAATACCTAACTACAATAATAATTGCGCTAGTAGACTGCCTACCCTTCCAATGCCTACATTTTCTGGGGAATCCACGGATTGGCCCTCATTCTACGATTTATTTCGATCTTTAGTGCACAACAGGAATGCCTACTCGGATACGGAGAAGTTTAGGTACTTGTTATTGGCCTTGAAAAATGAACCATACAATTTAATAAAGTCTATCCCGATTACAGACGAGAATTATAGTGTCGCATTAGATATGTTGCTTTCGCGTTACGACAATAAACGAGCTATTGCCACTAAACATCTCGAGAAAATATTGGATGTTACACCTTGTTCTGATAATAGAAATAGTCATAATTTAAGAAACTTACTTAATGTTTATCAAGAAAACATCAAGGCATTGGAAGTTATGCATCTTCCCATAGCGGAATGGAGTTTTTTATTGGTGACGATTTTATTACGTAAAATTCCGTCATATACCCGCAAACGATTCGAATTATCATTATCAAAACCGTCAGATATACCTGACGTGAGTGTGTTAATTAATTTCTTAGAACGGGAATTATCTGCAGATGAGTTTTCTAATCCTAACTCCAATCCGCCAAATAAGTACAATCACTCCGAAAAAGTAGGTAGTTTACGAACACCGGTGTCGACGCGCGCTGCCGGCACTGGGGGCGCAGGCGCCGGCGCCGGCAGCGCGTATCCACGCCGGTCGCTCGCATCTAACGTCGCACCAGCGACTTACGATAAGCATAATAATAATAATGCAGACACTCAGTCTCACGATTATAATAATAAATTTAAAAATTGTTTGTGTTGCGATGCTCAACATACGTTGACAAAATGTACTAAGTTCCTTAACTTATCTCCGCGAGATAGGTATTCGTTTATAAAAGACAAAAATGTTTGTTATAATTGTTTAAACGTAGGTCACGATGTAGTACGATGTAAATCTAACTTTGTTTGTCGTTCGTGTCGTAAACGGCACCATACTTTACTTCATTTTGAAACACATAGTTTGCCGGTTATTAATGAACCGAATCCTAGTGCTTACTCACTCTCTCCTTCGGAGAAGTTAGATGTTTCCGCGGGCGGTTCTTCACACGCAATGGCAGCCGTGAATCACGCGAGTGGCGATAGTACGCAATCCATCGCTCCTTCAGTTTGCGCGAGTACGGTGCTCTTATCTACGGCGCTCATCGATGTATACGTAGACCTGCGTAATAAACACACAGTTCGGTGCATTATTGACACGGGTAGCCAAGCAACCTTTATTACGGAGGCTTGTGTGCAACGATTAGCTTTACAACGTAAACGCGCACACATCCCTGTGTTCGGTATTGGTGATAACGAACCTGTTTACCCGAATGGTTTAGTTTCATGCTGTATCACGCCTAGAAACGCGGAACAGCCTTCGATTCCAGTTGATGCTTTTATTTTACCTAAACTCGTTTCACAAATGCCGAGTGTGCCACTGCCTTATATAGGGTGGTCACACATTAAAAATTTAAATTTAGCTGATCCGAATTTTTATACTCCACAACCAGTGGAAATGTTATTAGGAGCGGATATACTATCCCACATAATGCTTAATAATGTTATCACAGGCGTACCCGGTTCGCCGATGGCTATGAATAGTATTTTTGGCTATTTATTGTTGGGTAGTGTCTCGTTTGATCAACATCCACCTACTTCACTTCGAGTTTGTTTTAGTAGCTTAAGCTCATCTTACGATGACGTCATGAACCTTAAAAGATTCTGGGAGTTAGAATCTCTTCCCGAAAAGAAATTACTTAATCCCGACGAATTATTGTGCGAATCTATATTCGTTAGCTCGCATACTCGCGACGATACAGGGCGTTACGTTGTTCCTCTTCCTTTCAAATCGGATGCTTCTCCCCTCGGCGAATCCCGTAATACTGCGGTCGCCAGGTTTCGAAAATTAGAATATAGATTAGAGCGTAATCCTCAGCTGAAATTGGATTATCACGAGTGCCTCCAAGAGTACTTAGATCTCAACCACATGGAGCCGGTCGATGTACCTACTTCTTCAGCTAATACCTATTATATTCCGCACCACTGCGTGGTCAAAGAGTCGAGTGCGACTACTCGCACACGCGTCGTGTTTGACGCAGGTTGTAAAACTTCCAATGGGAATTCTCTCAATGATGTGCTCCTTACGGGACCTAAGCTTCATCAAGATATAGTGGATATTTTATTAAAATTCCGAATTCATCCTATCGCCCTTACGGCTGATATCAAACAAATGTATCGAAATATTTCAGTTCAGGAATCTCATAGGGATTACCAGCGCATTGTGTGGCGCAAATCTCCATCTGAGCCGTTACGCGATTACCGCCTCCGTACAGTCACCTTCGGCGTTAGTTCGTCTCCTTATTTAGCTCTTCGAACTATTCACCAACTAGCTCGAGATGAATCCTCTAACTTCCCGTTAGGTTCCAAGATCCTCCAGGATCAGGTCTTCGTAGATGATGTGGTGACAGGTGCTAGCGATGTTTCGCAGGCTCTTGTTTTACAACGGGAATTAGTAGGTATTTGTATGTCGGCAGGGTTTGAACTTCGTAAGTGGCAAAGTAATTCGCCAGCGGTGCTCGCTGCAGTACACCCGCAAGATTCTCATGGCGAGCGGCCTGAGAATGTTTCCTTCGCTCTAATGGAGAATGACAAACAAGTAAAAGTTCTAGGGCTTCAGTGGAACCCACAATTAGATTCTTTCACGTTCAGCGTTCAAGTAACCACAGATACGATCACAAAACGATCCATATTGTCACAAATTGCTAAAATATACGATCCCATGGGGTGGTTATCTCCCGTAACGCTATATGCTAAATATTTAATTCAGTTGCTATGGATCTCAGGGGTGGATTGGGACGAACCTCCCCCCTTAGATATTGTTAACGCTTGGTCTAATTTTATTAATGAGTTACCACTCTTACCCAGTTTAAAAATTCCGCGTCACGTGTTTACAGACACTAGTTCCATTCAAATACATGGGTTTTCCGACGCGTCCGAGAGGGCATATGCTGCCTGTGTCTATGTCCGTATAGCGCACAATGACAATGACGTTAGTTCATTTCTTCTACTCGCTAAAACGCGAGTTGCACCAATTAAACCGGTTCTCACTATCCCGCGTCTTGAACTTTGTGGCGCTGTTTTGTTATCACAGCTGATTGATAAAGTGTTAAACATTTATGGTGACCGCGTAAACGATGAACACGTTTTCGCGTGGTCTGATTCCTCCATCGTGTTAGCGTGGCTCCGCTCCCCACCACACGAATGGAAAACTTTCGTTTCTAATCGTACGAGTGAAATTCTGTCAAAACTTCCATCGAGTAGTTGGAGACATGTTCCTTCTGCCGACAATCCGGCAGATGCACCTTCACGCGGCATGTTGCCTGCGACCTTCATTGAAAATGACATGTGGTTCCATGGTCCCTCATGGCTCGTACGTGAACCTACCTACTGGCCAGTTCCCAAGGTTATACCTAAAGTTACCGAAGAAAAACGTAACTTACCTATACTAGCTAATTCTTCCACTACGTCACCTCCTGATGATGTAGAATTCATATCACGCTTTTCTTCTTTAAGAAAACTCGTAAGAGTGACTGCACTCATATTTAGATTTTATAACAAATGCAAGAAAGTTCACATTTCTTATCCAAAACATATTACCGTGCCCGAGTATAATTTTAGTTTGCATCGAATTATTACCATAGTTCAACATTCATGTTTTAATGATGACTTTCACAACATTTCACAAGGTAAATATCCTTCTAACAAATTACGAAGATTAAACCCTTTCATTGATAAAGAAAATAATTTGCGTGTAGGTGGGCGGATTCACAAATCGAGTTTACCTTACAATTCAAAACATCAATTAATATTACCTAAAAAACATCATTTCACAAATTTACTTATTGACGATACTCATATTACCCACCTACATGCGGGTCCACAGTCCATTCAATACATACTTTTCCAGAAGTACTGGATTTTGTGTAGTCGTGATATAATACGCTCACGCACACATCGATGTGTTCGTTGTTTTCGCGCGAAACCCTCGCGCACGCAACCCTGCATGGGTCCGCTACCCGCCGTCAGAGTTACACCTGAACGACCGTTTCTTAAGACTGCGGTTGATTACGCAGGTCCATTCTATGTTCGGGCAAATAAAGTTCGTAATGCCAAAATTATTAAATGTTACGTTTCAGTTTTTGTGTGTATGTCCGTTAAGGCCATACATCTCGAGCTTGTGTCTGAGTTGTCAACCGACGCATTTTTAGCAGCTTTGCGACGCTTCACGTCCCGTAGAGGTTTATGTACAGACATTTATTCTGACTGCGGAAAGAACTTTGTTGGGTGTAATAATTACCTACAAGAATTATATAAATTTTTACGAAATGATAAGGTTCAGTCCGACCTTAATAGTAAAACCTTACAGCAGGGTATTACTTGGCACTTTCAGCCTCCCTATGCTTCACATTTTGGGGGCCTATTTGAGGCAGGTGTGAAAAGTTTTAAGCATCACCTATATCGTGTATTAGGTACTCAGACTCAGTCTTATGATGAGATGCATACACTTCTCTGCCAAATCGAAGCAGTATTAAATTCACGTCCACTTTGCGTGTTAAGTTCCGACCCGTCGGATCCTTTACCCTTAACACCCTCTCACTTTTTGATAGGAGGTCCTTTAACGGCCCTACCGGACGTTTCATTGATAGAGAGTAGTTCCAATAGACTCACGAGATGGCGCTGGATACAACAGTGCATCCAACATTTTTGGAAGCGCTGGAGTCGTGAATATTTACACGAAATCCAACAACGTAATAAATGGTTTTGTAGTCGCGGTTCACCAATCCGAGAAGGCACTATTGTTGTAGTGTGTGACGACAATTTACCACCGTTGCAGTGGAGACTTGCTCGTGTTCATGCTCTTCATCCTGGTTCGGATAATATTACTCGTGTGGTAACCCTACAAATGGGTAACACCTACGCTAAACGTTCTGTTGTAAAAATTTGTCCATTACCGTTAGAATAATGACTCGTTTATTTCGTTGCGAATCTTAGCTTAGTACTTATCCTTAGTAAATTAGTTACATAAATCCTTTCATGCTTTCAGCAGTTTTCATTGTAAGTCTCTATCTTTGAGACAGTTAATATTTAATTTAGTTTAACTTAGTGTTAAAAGAACTACATTCTTTCAAGGCGAGCGGCATGTTCCGTCCCGAAACAATAATAATATAAACATAAATAATTAGATTTTTTCATCACACGACACTTTATATTTTCGAGTATGTGTATTGATAATTGGTGTGGTTTGATTGACCGCTGGTGTCTGAGCGGAAGCTTGCTTAGCAATCCGATTGGCTACTGGTAGAATTCGGCAGCCAATCACGGCATCGCGGACGTCGCGCAGCTAGCACTCCAAGCGGCGATTCCGCGAACTATCTCTCTCTCGAATCCTTGCCCACACGGCGAAACCGCGCTCCGCGCTTTAAAATCAAATAAAATACTTTTGTTGTGTTGAGACCCGCTTTCTATCTCCGCAACTCACACTATCGACCGTACGGAAGACCAGCACCTGTGGAATAGTTCGTGTAAGGTTCCCTGCTGGATTTAGCCTCATCCGAATCGACCAAACCGCCGAGCCCTAGGAGCGCGAGGCAGTGGAAGAGAAGATCACCGGTGAGTCATTTCAAATCCACACCTTTCTCTTACACAGGTACCTTTCATCCCAAAAAAAAGTACTGTTCCCGAGGAAAACAACAATAATGTTCATAGATGGCGCCACGTGTCTTTCGAATCATGATTGAATTATATTATTCTAGACATTTAGTAGTGTGTTAAGAGTTTTTTTGAGCTTAATTACGCGAGCGAAGCCGCGGGAAAAAGCTAGATTTCTATATTTACCAAGAGATATTAGCTATACCTAACTACAAGGTTAGTCGGAAAGGGGGTACTAATCCGAAAGGATGTTAAAGAACCCATAATAATGAAAAACTTTTGTTCTACAACTTTCCCCAAAAGTCAATAGTTTAAAAGAAATAGCTGTTCTAAGATTTCATAAAAATACGCTAAAATCTATCTGAGGAGCTCGTGGCTAAATAATTACAGCCGCATAGACCGATCTTTCGGGTTAAGCCACGCTTGCCGAGGTTGGTCTGTGGATGGGTGACCATTTACCATAGCGAGTTTCCTCCGTGCCTCGGAAAGCACGTAAAGCCGTTGGTCCCGGCTGTCATTTGTAGATCTTTGACAGTCGTTACTGTTGGTCAGAAGCCAGAAAGTCTGACAACCAGTCTTACCATGAGTATCATATTACCCAGTTACTGGGTTGTGGAGGTCTGACAGGCAGTCGCTCCATGTAAAATACTGATATTCAGCTGCATCCGGTTCGACTGGAAGCCGACCCCAACATAGTTGGGAAAAGGCTAGGCAGATGATGATGACGCTAAAATCTATCTATCCTCAGCTATGATCAGCTGTTTAAATTTTAGTTCCATTTTCAGAATATGTAACTGAAGCAGGGCTGACGAATTTTTGAAAAACCTAAAATAAAATCATTAGGTATACAAGGTGTAAGTATTTAAGTAACATAAATAACGCACAACCTCATAAGGGGTCACTATACTCATCATTATGAACAACTTTTACTACTGGACTAAACATGAAATCGCGAAAAAAAATCAGCTGTTCTCTATACAGCGTGTTAACGAATTCGTGTAATTCCTTAAAACCACATGATCTACTACAGATGTAGACAAGCCCCGCACGGGATTTAGGTTGATTAAAAACAAAAAAATAAAACTATTATTTTTTCATGCGGCTTTGTTACCGATCGTATCTAAACCACCTAATAGGGATTCAGTAAAAAAATAAGAATTTATTTTTTTCCAAAAAAAAATGTTTTATTTTTATGAACATTTAGATGCCACGCATAAATTAATGAAAACACGGCGACACGACTGGCAGGCACGACTAACGCGATATCGCTTTTTGCAGTCAGATAACTCAAGGCTCTAAAATGACTCAGATATAGAAAATCAAGATTTTTTAGAATTTTTTTTTTGTAAATTTTCCAAAAATTCCCATTTAGGGTTAATCTGTGTCACCAGTAGATCACGTGGTTTGAAGGAATTACACGAATTCGTTAACACCCTGTATTTATGTTCGCACTCGTCAAAATGTAGGGAACAGCAGTTTTTTTTTTCGAGATTTCTGTTTTGGTCCCATAGTAAAAGTTGTTCATAATGATGAGTACAGTGACCCCTTGAGAGGTTGTGCGTTATTTATGTTTCACCTTGTATATGGAAATAAAAACTATCGAATTTTGTTTTAACACTTGCTTTTGAACAGTCGTCTCTCTCTCTTTTCTCTAAACTACATCTCTTTCTGACTAACCTTGTATAATGATAAATTCACCCCAACACGATTCTGTTAGCTTTCTATGACATTCGTAATAAAATACTGTGATTTATCGGTTTTATTCAGGTTCTGATCAAAATTTGGTAAGTGAAATGTTTAAACTTTCACAGAAATATATTAAAATGTTCCTACTTTGTCTGTAGAGAGTTGACGTGATCGTTAACTTACATTGTAATGCTTAATAGTTCCTTGAGAGCTCCGCTTTATGGAGGGAGTTTTAAGTTATTTTTATACATTGTATTCTTGTTTAAACTAAATAGAAAAATTCCAGCTTCGTTGGTGTAGTGTTCGTATGCACGACAACTGAGCGTGAGGTCCAAAAACATAGTGCCCTCAGACTAGGTGGAGTGACCCATAATGGAGGAGTGGCTGGAGAGGCGTCACGGCGTCCTCAGCTTCCGGCTGATGCAAGTACTCTCGGGACATGGCAGGTTCGGGAAGTACCTGTGTCGCATAGGCCGTGAGCAGACGCCCGTTTGTCACCACTGTGTGGACTGCCCCGAGGACACGGCGCTGCACACGCTGCAGGCGTGTCCTGCGTGGGCGACGCAGCGCTGCCGCGAGCTAATCGCGGCAGTCGGTGGTGAACGCTCGCTTCTGGCCGTGGTTCTGTCCATGGTTGGGAACGAGAGTGCGTGGGACGCTGTCTCCTCCTTCTGCGAAGAGGTGATGGCGACCAAAGAGGGAGCGGGGAGGGAGAAAGAGTGCCAGACGCACCGGGCGCTGGATGGCGCGCGACTATCTCCGGCCACCGTAGTGGGTTCTGCGAGCGGTGGGTTAGGGCACCCGTCGCCCGAGTAGTAACAGGCCCGAGAAGGCGGCGCGTAATGTTCCGCGCGCGCCTTTTAGGAGGACGTGGGTCAAGGCCCCACAGTAGCAGAGGTCCGCCAGGAGCTGGTAGACTGAGGCCTGCCAGGGTCGCGGTGCATGCAGCTGCAAATCCCGCAACCCCGACCATAGGTCAGGAGAAGGAACACCGTGGGTTTTTAGCCGGTAAGAGTCCGGCATAACCCTTCGCCTTCACCAGGCGATATCCACGAGGATTACCGAAGGAAAAAAAGAAAAAAGTTGGAGTGACGATCTTCGCAATATGGTTGGTCTCAGCTGGATGAGAGAGGCTGAGGATGGAGCCTATTAGACTCGGCGTGCTATCAGACCGACCTATGTCTAGTAGTGGACTGTTTTAGGCTGATGGAGATGATGACGTATCTCCTCAAGCCCCAGTAGTTTTTCTATTTAACATAACATGTTGTGGAGAAACTAGGTGTGGTGTTCCTCCAACCAAAGGGAGGATCCTCCAACCAGGCGGAGTCTTGTGCCTGGTGGGCTACTGCCCAACGGTTGATGTTGGGAGGTTGTATATATACTATCTGCGTGTTAAATCTTGATTGCGCGATGTAGGATAGTTCGCATGTGGCGAGATAGATGCCGCCACAATCTTGTCTGTATTCCACGAAGGGTTCGGCAGAGGTGTATACTACACCCTTATTTCACCGCTATGTTTAAGTCCCATGTAATAGAGGGCGAACTTATTGCCACCAACTGGGCACACATCCAGACTCCGAGCTGAGACTGAGAAATTCCACACGGAAAAGCCCAATAACACTTTGCCCAACAAGGTTCGATCCACATGATCGAACCTAGGCCTTCGGGCTCAGCATTCGTCCTTGCGACCACTAGACCAATGATTGAGGCAGTCCTTTTTACTACCAAAATAACTTCAAAAACATAAAATTATTTCAAAATATCTTAAAACAGTAACAGTAATAGCACATCAGGTTCTGTAGCCATAAATAAATAATTTCTATCGCCCTCCACCTTACAGGAAAGTCTCATATGAATTTTTTACATTTTAATTTACTGCCTGGCTGTTGGAACTCTTTGGTATACGATTTCGTTTGTTTTGTAAGGAACCCTAAGTTGAGTGGGAGTATGGTCGACAGACCACTAAATAATTTATATGGAAGTGTGGGTTTTTTAAATGGCTAATAAGCCGACGGCCCAGAAATAGACCAGGTATGGAGGTTGTACTTCCCGGTTGGTGGAGCAAGCGGACGGAAAATATGTTGATGCGGAGCGGATGCGAAGGAGAAGGGCCGTGTTCGCAGTAAATGCTATAGAAGCCTTATAATAGTAAGCACATGCACTTACCAGCAAACCAGCCAACTCACAACGCCTTTATATGCTGCAGACGGCAGCTTTTCTTGGTGGCGAAAAGTCTTTGCACTGAAAGTTCTTTGCACGAGCACAGCGATTTACGCGACGGGAAAAGGCGCGCCTCCCGATGTAGGTTTTGCACTCGCGAGCGGTAATACCTGAATCACTGGTAATTCTGAGACTCAGTAGCAGATTATAATAAGAAAAAATGATGAAGAGCAGACATCAAGCAGAGAAAAGTTCTAGAGACAGTTGAATTTAAATTATTTGAAAAGAGAGCGTTGTTTTCTTCGTTCTGGGCACTTAAAAGGCGAAGTCATCGGCCTAGCTCAATGATTTGCACATGTGCCCATAGAGGTAGCAACTATAAATTTTACTGCGAACAAGACGGCGCGAACACCAGTTGTGCATGAAAAGAGCTTCCACGAGTGACGATACTTAAGTACGTCCGGCGCACCCTGGGCAGTCAGCCACGCTACCAACCTTGCTGACTGGCTAATCTTTTCACATAAATGATGGAATCAGGCGTTGCTTTGCGGAAATCCATGATATACAATTACAATATCTAGCTTTAATTCCGCTGAACAAGATCGCTAGTTTGGATGCAGTATGCAGCACCATCCTCCCGCCCACGAGTATATGCACATGCAGAATTCGCGTTCTAGCGGTCGAGGAGTCAACGTATCCTGAGGATGCCCCGTGCAAGGGTGAAACACGTGTCGTGTATTGGTTTGGTTGCATGTTGCATTATTTTTTCACTCTTTCTGCATATACATATACTTGTGGGCCGGAGGGTGGTGCTGCATACTGCATCCAAACTAGCGATCTTGTTCAGCGGAATTAAAGCTAGATATTGTATTTGCATATTTGTAATCTTATCACCACAGCATGAGCTATTTTCGTATAGCTCGTGCTGACACGAGAAAAGAAGAAGACTTCCCCGGACGACCTCTTTCACAATGAGATCTACTACTACTAAAATAATAGACATAATGATTATTATATTGGTAGGGTGTCTGATAATCTCTCCCATGCTTCCGTCCCCGTCCCCGTGTGTGGACGAACTAGAATATAAAACTGCCTCACCGCACACTGGGAATAGATGCACATTGTAAGATTCAATAAAATCCAGCACGCTTGGTGGTAGGATCTATACGGTCCGCCTGACTAGCTACTACCCTCACATTAAAGTCCGGCGCCAAGCAGTTTACCTACTGTGTTCCGTCGTGTGTATGTGAGAGCCAGAGAGGTATAGGAGAATCTCTATATTTCTGTTACTTGGATTCGTGTGCTCCATCTTAGACCCTGTCTGCGCTTACCATCAGGTGCGACGAGGGTCAAACGTGACCAAGTCAAACGAAAATAATAAAAAAAGAAATGTGCTCCTCTTCCGATCCGTTGGTTACGATTAAGGAATTATACACCGTGGGTATGGTCTGAGGTACACGAAAGATTCTAACCACGCCTTTTTGATGCTATTAAGAGTCAAAAGTTACTCGTATATCAATAAAAATTTAAAAAAGTAAAAAAAAAAAAATTTTTTTCTTTTCCTTATGAATAAATTAACTTTAGTGCCTCCTTGTAAACAATACCTTAGGTTGAACTGGCAACATTTATAAATTATCGTGTGAGTGGATAAGAAACTTCTCACTTCACAACCCTCCCCGTCAAATAAGACATACCGACGGCGAGAGGGGTATGGTATGACTAAAGTTGCAACACCGCGTTTCTGGGATACATAGATATTTTTCGATTTGTGAATTTCATTAAATAATGAATATTTCGGAAGCTCGTGTGAGGAGCTCGTGGCTAAATAATTACAGCCGCATAGACCGATCTTCCGGGTTAAGCCACGCTTGCCGAGGTTGGTCTGTGGATGGGTGACCATTTACCATAGCGAGTTTCCTCCGTGCCTCGGAAAGCACGTAAAGCCGTTGGTCCCGGCTGTCATTTGTAGATCTTTGACAGTCGTTACTGTTGGTCAGAAGCCAGAAAGTCTGACAACCAGACTTACCAAGAGTATCGTATTACCCAGTTACTGGGTTGTGGAGGTCTGATAGGCAGTCGCTCCATGTAAAATACTGATATTCAGCTGCATCCGGTTCGACTGGAAGCCGACCCCAACATAGCTGGGAAAAGGCTAGGCAGATGATGAATGAATATTTCGGAAATTAAGCTTTTTTCAACAAACTATATCCTAGCTTTTTTTCTCCAATTAGGTATCGGAATCGAAGGTTAAAATCTTTCGGGTACCTCGGGCTTACGGTGTATATGACAGTCGATACGGGTAGTCAGAAGCCCGAAAGTCTGACAACCATTCTAATCTTAAGTTATCGGCATTGCCCAGTAAGTGGGTTGCGGATGTCTGATGGCAGTCGCTCCGTGTAAAATACTGGTATTCAACCGCTTATTTTTAGGCTGGAAACTGACCAAAATAGATGGGAAAAGGCTAGGCAGATGACTGATGACACAAAAATCGGACTACAACAGTGATAGATTCAAGTACTAATACACTGTGTAGCCATCCTTTACAATTTCAAAATCAAATAAAAATAGGATAGATGCCAAAGATAATTGGATCTGAAAATACATTTTGATTGTATTTTCATCGATACGGCAAAAAATCTGTAACATCGTTACAATAGACGGGAGACTATTGTTTTCACGAAATTATTTGAATTCCCAATGGGTGCACCCGCGATAGGATGGTATGGATAAGCTGGGCAATTGGTTAATTAAATTATTGAGAAGATTTTTACTTTTTGTATTATAACTTTCGTGAGACACATTCATATTTATGATTAATTACGGTTTATTGGGTGTTTATTCATTTCATACGTTTCGATAAGGCTTCCATACTAGCGAAGGAAAAATATTTCGTGCCGCGAAAAGTACGTGAAGCCATCGAAATCAACCGTCACCCGAATTTTAATAGAGATGGTGGTTGGACACTGCCTCCTGCCTGGAAACCAGCTCTGAAGTCTACTTCATATAAAAGTGAGATAAGTCTGGAGTGTGACACAGTTAGCGCGGCATGCACCGGCACTCTTTCCTCAAACAACACGGACACGACAAGTGACGAAGACGCACGAGCAATACCGAAACAGAGCGCGCCCCTCTCGTCGCGAGCGCAACGCTACGCGGCGCGGTGCAGCGTCAGTTCGACTCGCGACCTCGCCGCGTGATCAGCTCATGATTAAGGGCTCCGTTTGGGTCCGAAACTAGTCGGGCAATCCCGAAAAATGCACGTGAGTAAACCGTAATTAATCATAAATAAGAATTTTACTTTTTCGTATTTTTTTGTGAAAGTGTTTTATTAGTTTTAGTATCATCGTCTTGTTTATAGTAGGACTATTAATTCCCTAGACTAAACTGACAGGTGCTAATATCAAACAACAATGCAATAATGTCAAAAGACAATCCACTAATGTCAAACAACAACGTTAGTACCTGTCACTTTACTACAGAGAATTAAAAATCCTTCTACAGGCTGTAAGGGTAAACACCGTTATCCTTGAAACCAGTGGTTTGGTTCCATTTATAGAACGTAAAATCAATGAAAAATATTTTTTTTTAATTTTCATTTTTCCTCAAAAGCATTTCACCCTATGCGCGGGGGCAACAAGCTACGGGAGGGGGTGCGAGGAACTCACCGCGTGGCCCGACGCACGGCCCCGCACATTTCGCTACCCCAGTCAGTCAGCTGTCTCGCTAGCGAGTGTGTGTACTATTTTTTTTTTACTCGATCCTATGTTTTTGTGTTCACGTCAACTAGGTACCCATGGTTTGAGTGATAACGGTGTTTACCCTTACATGCTGTATAGTAACACATTACTAACACTGTTTTACCTACTGTGTGTGTGTGTGGCGAATAACTAATAACTTACTAACGCCATTCTATGTAAAAAGTTAATGGCCTGTGTGACTGAAATAAAGATTGATTATTATTATTTACGAAGTGGTGTATTTTTTTCGGGATGAAAGGTACCCTATGTCCGTTTCTGTACACCTAACAACGTAATTCAGGATGATTGGTTCAGTGGTTTAAGCGTGAAAAGGTAACGAACAAACAAACTTACTTTCGCATTTATAATATTAGTTAGTATTAGGAAGTTGGGATAACTTGCGTCAGACACATTCATTTTATGATTGCTTACGGGTTTACTCACGTGCATTTTTCGGGATTGCCCGACTAGTTTCGTCGAAAGGATTCGACTCGCGACTAGGGTTACCAATGTTACCATCTCTGAAGAAATCTATGCCTGACTTATTTATTTATTTATTGACACACCAACGACTTATTCACTAAATTATTACATTAAATATATTCTTTTTTAACAGTTTTGCGGTGAATTCGTCACTTATAGGTGTGCACAGCACTTGACTTATGAAGTAAACATGCCTAATTTTGACTAATAATGCCAGGTTATAAGGATATTACAACAAAAACATAGTACTAAGAAAAAGACATTGCTGAATGAAATATTTGTGTTTTCATTTAAAACATCAATTTTCACATACATGACTAATTAAAAAATTAACCAAGTACCTATAAGTTTTATTTTAATGATAAAAAGGAAAAAAAACCTCTCACTCATTCAGTCCACGTGCCGCGCGCAACCGGCGCGGAAGTTCAGAATGCCTGACTTAGAATAACGCCGGCCGGACGCCTGATCAAGTGCTAAAATGCCTGGCAAATCCGGCGAAAGCCTGGCATATGGTAACCCTACTCGCGACCTCGCCGCGTGTTCAGATCGTGATTGAGGGCTCCGTTTCGGTCCGAAACTAGTCGGGCAATCCCGAAAAATGCACCTGCGTTAACCGTAACTAATCATAAAAAAGGTAATATTTACGCATAATTCGAAAGAACAATGGCAAAATCATTGCTGAGATTTAAATGAGCGTCTAATGTTAAGAGGTATATTAAAAAAAGCCTAATTTTTTTCTAGATATTCTTGTAGCTTTAACATATAAAAACGACCTCTCTGAAAAAAATATATTACATTTCAAAGTTTTACTGATATTCTCGTTAATTCGAATAATTTTTATTTGTTCTCCATGCTTCTTTAATTTTGCAATACTTTGAGAGATGCCCTTATAATTAATTTCGAAGATTTTTTACCAGCTATGTTAATACATTTAATGCTTAATTATTTTATTAGATGTTTTATTTCGGTTAATGAATTATTATTCAATAATTCGTGAAACAAATAAGAAAATAAAGACAGCAAAGCTTGGCGTATATTAGGAAAGAAATAGATTTTCTATAATCCTGTTTACTTAATAGAAGTATATGAAAAAATAAGTATAGCAACACAAACATGACAATGCTTTCTTTCAAAAACTGTCACTGTCAATCCTAGAGTTGTCAAATATCAATATATTATTAAGCCCCGAATAGACAAGATCGAGGCGCCGGGTAAACCCCGGCCAAACTCGTAGACGATATGGTTTGTACCCGCTAGCTAGCTGAGATATGTGCCACTTATGTAGGATGCGCCGTGCGTACAACCGGCCTCCGCAAGGAGTGCACATAGGCCACCGTACCAGTTTGAGCACTGGGTAGCCACGTCGTAACCGATCACGGCGGCAAGCTGGGCCATCGTTAGCAACGGTGTCGTCAAAATAGCTCCATACTGTCCCATGCATATCCGACATCCAGACTTACTACGGTTTGAAACTGTGCGTAGCCGGTAGCCACGGTCCTAAAAACAGTGTTGTCAGCAAGGGGTCTAACATTACTGCTTACACGGCTACGCTTTGTCGTTGGTTGGACATAATTATTATAATTATATTATATTCGGTGATAGTGCTACGGCTTCTGACAAATATTTAAAACTTCTACGTTGCGTTAACGTTACGTTGTACTACTCATTAACGGACTACGATTTCACTCCTCGATTTGGAGTTGAGAAGTGAAAAGTGGCACACGGATTTTGTGGATTTTTCTGTGTAGCGATTGACCAAGTGAATTTCTCTGAGTGGGTATAGTCTCAGAGGGAGTGGAAATACTTCTGTAGTAAGAGGGAGAATAAAATCATGGTACGTGAACCCGTGTCATCATGGAGGAAGTAACTTACTAAAATGTTCATTGTCATGACATTGGTGTGTTACAAAGGAACCAAAGCATCAAAGAAATAAATCAGCACCAGCAGAATTGTTGTGTTACTCATTAAGAAGAGCAAAAGACAAATAAATATAATAATACGAAATCTTTTATTTATACCCTACATCTTACAAAGTAGATTTTTTAATTTTTACTGAACTCGTACACCTATGTTCATACAAAACTATAACTGAGGGGTGTGTTCGCTAATTATTGCATAGGCTAGGGTGTTTATATGGATTTCATTGAATTCACAACATTTTTTAGAATGACGTTTTGTTGGTTAGGGCTAGGGCATCAGGCATGCTAGACGGCTAGACTATCAAAGTGATATTCAAGGGTTTTTTTTAGAGAGATCTGCTGCACTGATGAAAGATAGAATGAAATTACCTACTTAATAAAAAATGTATAAAAAAAAAAAACATAAAAATATTCTAACCTAAATATACTTTATGAGCTATTTTCTCAAATCCTAGGGACAAGTGGCGAATCGCTCATTTCATCAGAAATGGCTCAGTTCATTAAGAATTAAACAAATAATTGCGAATACACAAAGCCTACGATGACACGAAGACGTTACAATTTATTTATACAGATAAAGTGATCTATCAAAGTTCGCCATTGTTCTTTCTATTTCTAGTTAAGCAAAACTTCAAACTAGAATATCTTGAATTGGAGAGTCTCTTTAATAGTAAGCCTGAAGACAAATCTGTTCAGGAATTCAAGCTCTATACTTTTACACATGTTTCAATAGCAGACGCAAAAGATTATTTCAACAATAGTTTGTTTGGGAGTTTGCCGTTGTTCTTTGTGTGCAATTGTGATGAAAAATAACTTCATCATCATCATTCAGCCGAAACACGTCCACTGCTGGACATAAGCCTCCCCCACGCATTGCCACTATCCATGTTGGGGTGGGTTCGCCATAATCGCCACGCGATGGTTGTTACAGTACTCAGAGAACGCTGCTGCCCATCCTCTAATGAATCCCTTAGTCGCCTTCTACGACACCCATGAGAAGAGATAGGGTAGTGCTATTCTTTACGTCTAGAACCACACTGAATGGGAGAATGGGACAGCAATGGGCTAATTATGCTAAGTAATTTGCTGTTGAAAGTCTTTCGTAGAACCGAGCAGGAAGACTCAGTGTTCCCAAGTGTGTTGGAGTTGCGTTTTCTTTATGTCGTCGTCGTCTCACCTGGGGCCTAATTCTCCTAAAATAAATTGTTGCCAAACGCAATCGAACCACAACCGTCAGTCAGTTTTTGTTTTCGAAAACTTTCAAAATGATTGATTTTGTTTTTTGTGTCAAACAATTCGACAGCTTTTGAAATTGAGAACTGTCTGAATGAACGTTTCGGCCTTGGTTCGGTTGTGATTTATCAAGGTTTATTTTAGGAGAATTGGGCCCCTGATGGCAAGAGCGGTTGTGTAAATTAGCTGCAGTACACAGTAAACAGTTGTACACTGCATCCGATCCAAATTACATAGATTTGCAGAAGAGTTTCCTCGGATTCGAATTGGATGCAGTGCACTTGCGAAACCCGCTTTCTGAAAATAGGATTCTTATTAAACACTGAATAAATTATACCTGTCCTTGTCATTTGTATACCAAACAATAGAGATGGCAATAGACTTTAAAACCATTTTAGTTACTTTTTTTGTATTATAACTTTCGTGAGACACATTCATATTTATGATTACTGATGATGAACTGTGGGTTCAACTCGCGACCTCGCCGCGTGTTCAGCTCATGATTAAGAGCTCCGTTTGGGTCCGAAACTAGTCGGGCAATCCCGAAAAACGCACGTGAGTAAACCGTAATTAACCATAAACATTTTAGTTACCTTTAATTATCGTTTAGTACTACCTTTATACACCTACAACCCCAAAAACCCCACCATTTGAAATAACGATTAAATTCATTAATACATTGGTCATTGTACCCTATTGACGAATTTTTCAATATTTGTATGTAGTTTTGATGCCTGCAACATAACTAAACGAAACATATATTTATTTCGCAACAGCGCATCTATATTTTAGAACACTAATGTCATTGCGACACCATATAGTTAGAACATCATGGATCCATTTCCTAGCAATAAATAACCGCATGTTAGCCCCGAATTCCCCTAAAAAGCCACAGCCCGGCATAAATTTGTCAGTTCCACACTATGCTAGCTCTGACGTCACATGTGGGAACAATTAAACGCTCGCGATCGCGCTGCAAACTGTAAAAATAAAACGAATAGTGCCGAATGACGTCATTGTGACGAGTAGCTGGTTAGTATTTGTACCTAGCGTACTTATAGTTTTTATTTGTAGTAATGATAGGTATGAGGAGTTTATTGAGAAGAGTGAGCAATAAAGGACGGAATTAGACGGTTCACTTTTAGTTCATTTTCGTTTTTCGAACACAAAATGAAACAAAAGTGGACACGAAATGAAATGAAAAACTGGCCAAGTGCGAGTCGAACTCGCGCACGAAGGGTTCCGTACCATTATCTATAAAAACAGCAAAAAAATCACGTTTGTTGTATGGGGGAGCGTGTGATGTATTTGTTGTTATAGCGGCAACAGAAATACATCATCTGTGAAAATTTCAACAGTCTAACTATCACGGTTTATGAGATACAGCCTGGTGACAGACGGACAGACGGACAGCGGAGCCTTAGAGCGGGGGCACACGATGCGTTGCGGCGCCGCACCGCAAAGATTTCACCGTATCAGCGGGCACACGAGCGGTGCGGCGCCGCAACGTTGTTATGTCGCAGCGGCGCCGTAGCAAAAAAATCGAAACGAGCGAGCGTGTGTCTTTCCTTGTGACGGATAAACAACTGAGCGGTGCCGCTCCGACGTCGCAACGCATTCACCCCTCCCCGCCTCGTCTCGGTGGTTGCAAGTCTGGTGCGGCGCCGGAGCGCATCGTGTGACATGCCACAGGTATTTCTATGTAAAATGACGCAGCGACACCGCTCCGGTGCCGTACCGCCGGCGCCGCCGCAACGCATCGTGTGCCCCCGCTCTTAGAGCCCGTTTTACCCTTTGGGTACGGAATCCTAACAATGAACATTCACTCAAATGTATGCTCTCCCTAGTGAACCAAAAATGAAACGTCTAATAATAATAATTGAAGTAAATTCAAGTATACTAATAGGTATGTGCCCGAGCCAGTTCTCGAGAATGCTCATGTCACATTGTACTGGGATCAATCTATCATGAGTCACTACCGACAAGACTGTTGTTTCCAATAAGCTTGTATTGGTGCTAGATCGATCAAAGCGTCTCACAATGATTGTTGATATCACTGTTCCGTATGACGAGAACCTTGTGAAAGTCGAGGAATAGAATAGAATAGAATATACTTTATTGTACACCAAAATTGTAACATAGCTCTTATACTAAGAAATTAAGAATTTAAATATCAAGACTTAGCACTCGAGGTTGTCGACATGTGGGATGTTGACTTAGCAGTCATTGTGCCGATAGTAGTTACAGCCAATGACTTAATAGCCAAAAGCCTCGACCAACATCTGATGAGGCTCTCGTTAGGCAGCTGGATCAAGGGTTTGATTCAGAAAGCGTTACTTCTGAACTCGGCGCTTGCTTAGCTTGGACCCGATGCCGGTGGGTTAAATTTTTTTATATATATCAATGTGTAATGTTTTTATTTTTTTATTAAATATGTATTTAAAAATATAATGTATGTATATGCAATAAAATTAATAAACGGATATAGGTACAATTGAAGTATTATATTAATACTGCGACCCAAGCCCGTAACTCCATTTCCATTTAGGGCGACCACGAACTCGAAAGCGAAGCGCAGGACGGCCTCTACCAGATTTGGCTTAGGGAAGGCCCTATATTAAGTTTGCCGATCCGCGGTTTTCACGAAAAGGCTCGCCTGTTTGACGAAGCAAACAAGTCTCATAGACCTTCGACGAACATAGCTTGAGAGCTCAAACAAAAAGCTGTTTCAGCTTTATTTTGAAGTATACAAGGTTCGTCAGAAAGGAGGTATTAATCCGCAGGAAGTTTACAGTATCACTGATGAGATGACTGTTTTAAAGCAAGTGTTGAAATTAAAAATAATCCATAATTTTTATTTCCATGCATTTCATTAGTTTTATTTTTTCAAAACTTCTGCATCCCTTCTTTATTGACGAAGTCAAAAAAATAGAGCTTCTAATTCGTGACCCCAAATATAACCTAAAATGTAAACACAGCTGATCACAGCTGAGGATGGATAGATTTTAGCGTATTTTTTATGAAATCTTTGAACAGCTTCTTCTCTTGAACTAGACTTTTGGGGAAAGTTATTGAACAAAAGTTTACAATCCAGACTCCGGGCTGCTACTGAGAAATTCCACACGGAAAAACCCAAAACATTTTGCCCGACCTGGGGATCGATCGCAGGACTTCACACTCAGCAGTCGCGCTTGCGACCACGAGGCAGTCAATCGGTTTATATACATTTGAAAATAAATATAAACATAGCTAATCCTAAAAAGCAAACGCGGAAAATTCTCGCGTAATTGAAGGCAGCGTTATACGCGAAGCTGGTGCGATGTGAGATTCATAAAAACACAACAAATTGTAATAACAATATTTGTGAGCGTCTCCATGCCGGAATTGTTGCAATATGGCCGCCGAATCTTGTGCAGGGCTGTCAATACACTTAATATAATTTTATAAAATATGGGTAGACTATCTTAGGACTTTGTTAAAACTGAATCAAGAGAAATGGGTTTAACTTAGAACACGTGTCAATCAATCTGCCTAGCCTTTTCCCAACTATGTTGGGGTCGGCTTCCAGTCGAACCGGATGCAGCTGAATATCAGTATTTTACATGGGGCGACTGCCTATCAGACCTCCACAACCCAGTAACTGGGTAATACGATACTCTTGGTACGACTGGTTGTCAGACTTTCTGGCTTCTGACCAACAGTAACGACTGTCAAAGATCTACAAATGACAGCCGGGACCAACGGCTTTACGTGCTTTCCGAGGCACGGAGGAAACTCGCTATGGTAAATGGTCACCCATTCACAGACCAACCTCGGCAAGCGTGGCTTAACCCGGAAGATCGGTCTATGCGGCTGTAATTATTTAGCCACGAGCTCCTCGATAAATGGGTTAAATAAATAATAAATAAAAATTCGTTTATTTTCCACCACAAATATAGGAACAATTTCTGACAGTATGTTGACAATTCAAGGGTGAACTGGAGCCTAAACTAGGGAGACCCTGTATTTCAGGACTCCAGGTCACTCGCCTACGGGCAAGGATTTGGACTACTGGATAAGCATAGAATCATGGGGTGGACAGGGATTGTATTTGTGAGAATAAGTATGAATGTGTGTGTTGATGTGTGTGTTTTCGTGTGTGTGAGAGAGAGAGTGTGTGTGTGTGGGGAGGCGTGTATGTATGTATGTGTACGTGGGTTTAACTTAGAACACGTGTATTATGCAAGTAATGACACAAAAACGTGAGATCTTAAATTTAACGTGCATCTAATTAAGTACGCATCACCGGTTGCTGCTAATATTAATTGGTCAGGAGTCAGGCGCTCCTACAATAAACTAGATGTTAATTTAAGAAAAGATCTGCTAACAAAAGAAAATGGCGAAGTATATGTATGTATTCAACTAATAAACAATGTAGTGTAGAAACAATGTTTCTGAGCTTGTTTCATCTTTTCCGTTTGTGATACCTTCAGATACTATAAGTTTTTATACGCCAATACTCGCAGATAAAATATGATTATTATTATACAAACGATACAAATCCAAGTAACATAGATATAGAGATATTCCCCTATACCCCTCTGGCTCTCACATACACACGACGGAACACAGTAAACTGCTTGGCGCCGGACTTTAATGTGAGGGAGGTAGCTAGCCAGCGGACCGCATACCACCGAGCGTCAAGTGTACTGGGTTGATGAAAATGATGCATACATGTATAATATATAAAAATTAGAAAAACAAATAAACAAAATCCTGCCAGCCCTACTCAACATAGAGATGTAATATCAGAAATGAATTCGTTTTCGTGCTTTGATTAGGTGTTCGTATACGAATGCCCGCTTATCGACTCCATCGATGCCAGGACGCTTCTGTTATCCTAACATGACATATGACGTCACTCCATATGCTGATCTGTAGGAAAAACAGAGCAGAAGAATGTACATACATGTTTTCGGTTGAAAGTGCAATTGGAGTAGAATATTTGAAACTTTATTGTGGTCGCAAGCGCGTCTATTGAGTATGAGGTCCCAGGTTCGATGCCCAGGTCAGGCAGTGTTATTGGGTTTTCCGTGTGGGATTTCTCAGTAGCAGCCCGGAGTTTGGATTTGTGCCCGTTTAATGGCGATAGGCTCGCCCTCTAGTATGGGAAAGTGGGGTAGGGTAGGTAAAATCGGGACCCTAAAGCAAAAGTTCAACAAAACAAAAGTTTGAAAAAAAATTAATCAATTTAAAAAAGGTAATATTTAGTTTAGTTTATAGCTCGTGGGAGGAGATCGTGGCTAAATAATTACAGCCGCATAGACCGATCTTCCGGGTTAAGACACGCTTGCCGAGGTTGGTCTGTGGATGGGTGACCATTTACCATAGCGAGTTTCCTCCGTGCCTCGGAAAGCACGTAAAGCCGTTGGTCCCGGCTGTCATTTGTAGATCTTTGACAGTCGTTACTGTTGGTCAGAAGCCAGAAAGTCTGACAACCAGTCTTACCAAGAGTATCGTATTACCCAGTTACTGGGTTGTGGAGGTCTGATAGGCAGTCGCTCCATGTAAAATACTGATATTCAGCTGCATACGGTTCGACTGGAAGCCGACCCCAACATAGTTGGGAAAAGGCTAGGCAGATTATAGTTTAGTTTGTAAATCACATATTTTTCACTTGAGACTACTTTAATCTTAATTATAAATAACAAAAAATAATCAATACCTTTATAAAAGTTATGTTTTTAGTTATGTTTTATAAAAGTTATGTTTTACGGTTTTGCCCCATCCCTTGTCCAAAACCCAATAATGTGTATATATGTTTTTATTAGCGAGTTCCCCGCGCCCCCTCCCGTAGCTTGTTGCCCCTGCGTTTACGGTGAAATGGTTTTGTGGAAAAACGAAAATTTTATAAAAAAAAGTTCATTATTTTTCATTGATTTTACGTTCTATAAGTGAAACCAAACCACTGGTTTCAAGGATAACGGTGTTTACCCTTACAGTCTGTATATCGGGTGTAAAAAGACCCTTAACGATAACGAAAACCACGTATTCTACCCATTATTGGGAGCATTTTTTTCGAACAAACCATACCTGGGAAATCATTGGTTTTGGAGATATTGAAGGTCAAAGTACACTTTTTTTTTAGTTTTTTCCAAAAACGATTTCCAAGTCATAATACTAAACTTTCTTCCATACAAACGTAATCAAAAATTTCAATTTGTCCTAACAAATTACGCATTTGAAGTTACAAAAACGCAATGAATGTCAAATGCACATGACCGCCTTGGCTCGGCTGTGTGGCCGCTGCACGCATGCAAACGCGCGGCATCGCCACAACCATAATTTGCGCGCTACAAAAAAAAAAACGTTTTATTTCATGCCAAAAAATAAAAGTCGTTTCCCAGCAATTATTTTTGGTCAACACAATTTAGTTTGATGTACAGAGTGCGTAGATTTCGGCTATGTGATGGGTCTTTTTACACTCTGTATAATTATGTGTGGCCGACTTTGGATTTCGCTTCGATGGGTCTTTTCAACGCAAAGAATGTCGCAGGGAGTTTTGCGGTACAAAAGGGAAAGGATTTCCGATTTGTCTTCTGAGAACCCTTCCATGTTAATCGAGACTACTACCGCAAACTATGGCGCACTTAACATCAAGCCCCGAGTTATGGATAAACCATGGCGAGTGCAGGCAGGCCAAAAAGGCGCTTACCGCCATCGACGACCGTCTCACTAAAAAGCCCTCCAGCTGTCAAAGCAACAACTGCGTACAGTCACAGCAGCCATCACTGGCCATAGTTCTTTTAACAAACACCTCTTTGTCATCGGAGTTACAGACAGCCCACTGTGCAGAGCATGCATGGAGGAGGACGAGACGGCAGCCCACGTGCTACTAAACTGCCCTGAGGTCGCCACATACAGGGCCAAGTACTTCGGAAATCCAGGTACTCTCCGAGAGATCACCAGCAACATCAAGGGTGTGCTGGCCTTTTTCGAGGAGTTAGGGTGGATGGAGTAACTACACTTACCACCCATCACGCAAAATACGCGCTTAGACGTGGAGTTGCGGACACCAGCCCGTTATACCTTATAATCATGCCCTGCCTGCCCTGTTACCTGTACGCCACGAGAACTAATGGACGCTACGGATAGTGCTAAACTCATTGCTGAGTTCTGGGCCGACACGATGTAGATTGTCATCGACACGCAAAGAAGAAGAATCCAAAAGACGTCTACTGCTGGATATAGGTCTCCCCCATCGACATAAGGAAATCTATGGACTTGGCATACCTACAAAAAAAACGTGTATACCTAAACTTTGCTGAGAATATAAAATGGCGGTTACTAGAGTAGGCCCTATCGATGTTTTTTAAAAATGACATCGATAAAACTTTATAATAATGTTTTTCTATTAACATGGTACATAATTGTACATACCACTTTTAATTGTTGTAATTGTTTTCTTACTATGACCGTAGTTTCCGAAATTCAAATTTTCTTTCGTTTTTTGCAATTTGGAATACAGTATTTAAGTATATGTTGATTAAAGTATAACTCGCACCGTATGATCACTAGAATCAGTAATCGCATAACTGTCTAGACCGGACACACGGCAAATTGGTTTTGTCGTTATGTCCAGTCCAGCTCTTGATTTAGGTATATAATTACATTGCTGACCACATATGTTAGCGGTCAATAGTACCTATTATTAGGACTGATTATAAATTGAAATAAAAGTCGGAAATACTTTATAAGACTTTTATTAAGTACTCATTATTTTAATTAATAGAATATCAATTTGACAAATGATTACATTACACCTTAAGAATCCATAATTATTCAGAAAATGAAGTATATAATCAACACTGACCTTACTTCCTTCAGCAGGTAACACTTACACTGTACTTTTATAATTTATAATTATTAATATTAATACTAAATAGATCACTTATAGCAATTAACAAATGATACGTCCGCACACCTTGATAGCACGGCAACGACTGTCCCCTTCCTTTATTTTAGTATGCAAGTTAACTGTCAACTGACGTTGGTCACGTGATCGTGTCGTGACCGACGTCAAATTAGCGATTTAAATATTGAAACAATTTCATAAAATAGTAAATAAATGCTTTTATAATTCATAAATGTTTCTATAATTCCTATTTCCTAACAGCTCGGCCATCCTGTTAGAGCAAGTCCCTTCGCTCTCTTTTTACGGCATCATGAGTACGTACTAATTTTAAATAATAATCAGGTATTATTATACATTTAACATCATCTAGGTATATATATTATACATTTGTTTTTTTTTTATACATTTACTATATTATTATTTTTTTTTATACATGAATTAGCACTGTTTTTTATAACTAACTGTTGCAGCTATTATTATACATATTTATGATAGTTAGAGATACAAAACATTTTAGCTCTACATAATAAACACGAATTTCTTAATAGTTAAATACATGCAAAGACTTCATACAAATGAAATAGATGAATACAATAAATATCATGGTACGACATTGTTTTGTTCAGATTCTGATTCACCATTGTCGCTTTCAGACTCGGAGCTACCAAAATTGTGATCAAAACTTAGCCAAGGCTTCATTTTATCTAATGCGATAACATTCTCGTAATTTCGACAACCCTTTTTACGCGTAAGAGGAGTGTCTTGTACTAAATAGCGATCATTAGGCAGCACTTTAATGATCCTATAGGGGCCTTGGAACTTCATTATCAATTTTTTTGACTTACCGATATTCGGTATTTCCCTTCTAACACTTACCAAATCTCCAACTGCATACGATACATTCGTAATACGTTTCGAATCAAACTTTTCTTTATCTTTGATTTGTTGATCATTAATCCGTTTTCCGGCTTCACGTCTTACCTCCTCTAAATCTTCAGACGTTACGGCGTCTATAGTTTCGTCTATAACCTCGCTGAGCCTGTTCTCAGTGTTGCTCCTTACTCTTACACCAAATAATAATTCAGAAGGGCTCTTACCTGTTGTTTTATGCACTGTAGTATTCAGTCCGATTTGCACGTCCGGAACGTACTCGTCCCAACGTTTATCTTCCTTTCCGTGGGTTTTGGTAGAAAGGGCATCAATGATCGTTCTATTGAATCTTTCCACCTGCCCGTTAGCTCGTGGTGTGGCTACCGCGTTCAAAATATGTTTGATACCCAATGATTTTGTGAAAGAACGAAAGTTATTACTCGTAAATGAGGTGCCCTGGTCAGTTATTAATCTAACAGGCGTGCCAAAATAACTGATGTGTTCTTGCAAAACTCGTATAGTTGTAGATGTCTTTGTATTTTTGACAGGAGAAATATTAATGAATTTAGTGAAACTGTCTACTATAACTAAAAGGTATACGTTACCTCGTTTGCTGCGAACAAACGGTCCTAGATGATCCGCATGGATGGTGTGAAAAGGTATTTCGACTTTAGGAATTGGATGCAACTCACCTTGCTGTTTTCCAGTCGTCCCCTTATGGTGAGCGCACTCCAAACATGATCTAACATACTTTTTCACGAACTTTCTCATTTTTGGGAACCAAAATGATTGTTGGATTCGGCAGAGTGTTTTCTCGAAGCCAAAATGACCTATGTCATCGTGGTTCATTTTAACCACTTGCCATCGCACCCCCTTTGGTACTACCCAACGCATGCAGTCGTCTCCGTCACGATTTATCAACCGATAAACCTTACCGGTTTTTAATTTGTAATTTTTGACTATATCGGCAACGTTTTCCGAATCAGGATCACTTAAAATTTGCTTGATTCGGGATATCTCTTCATCGCTAGACTGAACCGTTGCTATCCAATCTTCTGATTCAGTTGACAACACATCAAGTATATGGTCCTCTACAATTGCCCTGTCTACCGGATTTCTACTTAAGGCATCTGCATGTGCCATACCTGCCCCAGGCCTGTACTCTATTTCGCAATCAAACTCTTGGAGTTGCACCCACCAACGAGCGACTCGCGAGATTAAGTCACGTTTAATTAGCGTTGTGCGCAGCGCGTTGCAATCTGTAAATATTTTAAAAGGTATGCCAAGGAGATAAACACGAAATCGGTTAAGGGAAGCTACAACTGCAAGAGTTTCTAATTCGAACGAATGCATTCGCTGTTCATCTGGCGTAGTTTTCCGACTAAAATATGAAACCGGTTTAAATAAACCCTCATCGCATTTTTGCATTAAAATCCCCGCGACACCATACTTGCATGCATCAGTGTGTAACTGTGTCTCGCGCTTAGGGTCATAAAGAGACAATATTGGCCGTTGAACGAGAGCTTCTTTTAAAGTACTGAATGAAACATTCTGTTCGTTGGACCATTTCCACTCGCAGTTCTTTTTTAGAAGATCGGTCAGAGGCCTACAGATAACAGCAAAACCGCGAATGAACCTACGAAAAAAACTAGCCAAACCGATAAATTGTCGTAGTTCATGTTGATTTGCTGGAACCGGGAATTTGGCTACCGCTTCAATTTTTCGAGTTCCAGGTTTAATACCTTCAGAGCTAACTTCGAAACCCAAAAAATCTATTTTGTCAAAGAAGAAATTACATTTGGTAAGTTTTAACGTCAGCCTTCCTCTACGTAAAAGACTCAAAACTTCTTCTAGCCTAACAAGACCTCCGTCAAACGTGCGTGCTGGGATCAGTATGTCATCCATATACACTAGAGCATATTTGATCTTTGCCTCCGAGAGTATTTTATTTATAGTTCTTTGAAAAACTGATGGTGCATTAACAAGACCAAATGGCATCCGAGTATATTCATATTGTCCATCAGGAGTAACAAAAGCTGTTTTGTCTTGTGAATGCGTGGATATAGGAATTTGGTAATACCCGGACGCTAAATCAAGGGAAATGAATAATTGACTACCAGCAAGTTGATCCAATTGGTCTTCAACTGGGGGAAGAGGATAATGATCTTTTTTCGTTCGCTTATTTAAGGCGCGGTAATCAACACATAGTCTCTTTTCTCCAGTTTTTTTCTTAACCAGTACAATTGGACTTGCGTACGGAGAAGAAGACTCCCGAACTATACCTGCGTTAAGCATTTCGTTAACCATTTCACGAACTAGAGTCCTCTCCGTTAAAGACAATCGGTACGGTCTGTATACAACTGGTTCAGAGTTTTCTAATTCTATTACCATTTCTCCTGCAGAGGTCAGTCCTAAATCATTTAAGTTAGATGAGAAACAATCGTTAAACCTAGTCAATAAACATTGTAGTTGCAATTTTTGTTCATTAGTCATGGTAGGTCCAGTATGTATATTATCAAAACTAGCGTTGTCAAATGAGACTACAGAAACATCTTTAATATTATTAGTAGAAAAAGCGCGTGTCAATAATTGATCTTTAGTAAAAAATAGTTTTGCATCACTCATATTAAATACGATTACTAGACCTAAACCCGACTTAAGAACATACTCCCCCGGAAATAAATAGTACTCGTGATTAAAAGCCCCCCTTACAGAACCGTTAACGTATATTTTTCCGTTGAAACAGTCGCATGAATCAACCGGTATAATAGCAATTTCAGACGGTGATAAAGAAATATTTTTTTTGACTTTCAGAAACAATTTAGTGATATCTTTTTCAAAAATTATTTCGCTCGGTGTTTTGGTAATCGTAATATTAGGTAATTCCGTAAAAGTATGCCCCAATAGAATAGGATATTTCAAAACGCGATCTTCGACTATTAAAATTTCAATATTTGCTTCTATACCTTTGACGTTAACGTTTACCTTGGATCTACCCAATGGTTTTACATGATGACCACCTATAGCTCTCATCAAAGGTAAATCTTCAGTATCTAAATTTAATTTTAAATGTTTGGCTTCACTCTCCCTAATGAGGGTACATTGGCTTCCCAGATCAACGTGACATATCAACTCTATATTGTTAATCAAAACTTTAAAAATGTATTTGTTGTTAGACTCACCTGTAGAAAGTTCCGAGACTAATTTTTCTTCTCCAGTAGTAGCCTTCTTCTCATCCTTGTTATCTTGAAGTTTTTCTCTGTTGAATCTACAAAATTTGCTCAAATGACCCAATTTACCACAAGTCGTGCACTTCGCAGGCGGTTTCCGGCACTGATTACTTTTGTGACCATCCTCATTACAATTGTGACATACGAACCTTTTGAACTCCGGTCGTCGCCTGATAGATGTGGTTAATCCGGTCAGCTTTCTTTCTTGTTTCTGTTTCTCCGTCCTCTCTCCTACATCTCTACTTGAACATGCTTTAACAGTTTTAAAATATTTTAATACCTCTTCTGGTTCACGAAATTGGGCGGCTTGAGCACCGACTCGAACTGCACGATCATCGACGCCGTTTAAAATACAGTCGACTGCTTTACGACCTTTTATTCCGCACCTATTTAGAAAATTCATTTTTTCATAAAAGTAGTGCTCTAATGACTCACCATAACGAACTTTCTTTGCTAACATCGTTATTAGTAGCTCCGAATAATCATCACGACAAGGAAAATTTTCTAATAGCTTTTTCTTCCATTCATTCCATGAGTAAAGGACTGTGCTGAGACCTTGGTACCATATTTTTGCAACACCTTTGAGCTTAGGAAGAGCAAAATGGATAGTTTCCTTCTCATTCCATCCATAGATCTCTGCACACTCCTCCACTTTGGTAAGCCACATCAAAATGGTTTGATCTTTTGACATAGGATCGAATTCGGGCACGACATTAGTCACGGAGAGTTTGGAACTAGATTGACTTTTTACATCCTTAAGAATATCTAAAAACTTTTCCAAAATAACGTTAGTAGGGGTATCTTTATATTCTAGGTTAGTATTCGGTGTATGTTTGCGAGACTTAACGCTTGGGGAGTAATGGTGCAACCTACTTCTTTTATTATTATATGAAAAGTCTTGGTCAGAATTACTACTAAAGCGTTTCCTTTTACTCCTCTCACGTACATCAAGCATTTTATTATCAGTCCGACTCAATCTTCCCTGTTGCAGTCGGTGTCCACTAGAAGATCGAGACTGTTCTTCAGAACTGTTACTAGAGTACCGTTTAGGCCTAGATTGATCTCGCAATCTATGACGCCGATGTTCTTTCTTCTCAGAGTGATGAAAATGCCTTGATGATGCGCGCTTTGGGCGCCGCTGTCGAAGTTTCTTGTGACGAGAGCCGAGAATCAGAGATTCATTACTTGAAGAATGCGACTCATGATTACGGCTTTGCCTTCTCTCACGTGACTTAATACTGCGTGCCCGAGTCTGACACTCGATATCAGCACTATTGATGTAACTTTCTTGATGATGTGCCCGAGTCTGACACTCGATATCAGCACTATTGATGTAACTTTCTTGATGATGTGCCCGAGTCTGACACTCGATATCAGCACTATTGATGTAACTTTCTTGACGATGTGCCCGAGCCTGATGCTCGATAACAGCACTATTACGAGCCTGCTCTGGATTAATCACTCCGGAGCATCTCTCTTCATTCTCACCAACAGCAGACATTTGATATGATCGTATCGAGTCATCCATTCTGAAACTTTCGGTAGTAATGATTAATAACTTAGTTCCCAGCGAAAATAATTAAAATATTCAGTCTGTTAACAGCGGTTAATGTAATGTGAGTAGGTAATAATGATGAAGCGCTTCCAGAGAGTAGCCCTGGTGCAGCGAGTGTAAGATGAAACGCTTCCAGAGAGTAGCCCTGGCAAAGCGAGTGTAATGATGAAGCGCTTCCAGAGAGTAGCCCTGGCTAAGCGAGTGTAATGATGAAGCGCTTCCAGAGAGTAGCCCTGGCTAAGCGAGTGTAATGATGAAACGCTTCCAGAGAGTAGCCCTGGCAAAGCGAGTGTAATGATGAAACGCTTCCAGAGAGTAGCCCTGGCAAAGCAAGTATAATGATGAAGCGCTTCCAGAGAGTAGCCCTGGCAAAGCGAATGTAATGATGAAACGCTTCCAGAGAGTAGCCCTGGCAAAGCAAGTATAATGATGAAGCGCTTCCAGGGAGTAACCCTGGCAAAGCGTGTGTAATGATGAAACGCTTCCAGAGAGTAGCCCTGGCTAAGCGAGTGTAATGATGAAACGCTTCCAGAGAGTAGCCCTGGCTAAGCGAGTGTAATGATGAAACGCTTCCAGAGAGTAGCCCTGGCTAAGCGAGTGTAATGATGAAGCGCTTCCAGAGAGTAGCCCTGGCAAAGCGTGTGTAATGATGAAACGCTTCCAGAGAGTAGCCCTGGCTAAGCGAGTGTAATGATGAAGCGCTTCCAGAGAGTAGCCCTGGCAAAGCGTGTGTAATGATGAAACGCTTCCAGAGAGTAGCCCTGGCAAAGCAAGTAAAATAATGAAGCGCTTCCAGAAAGTAGCCCTGGCAAAGCGAGTGTAAAATGATAGTGGAATTTGACTATCAACACAACAAATACTTATTTCATCAGTAATAATAACTTACGGTGTAATGTTCTCATTTTTATTTCCTCAAACTTAATCAAAAGCCTTATGTACAATTAGTCACTTTAACATTTGTTATATTCAATTCTGTAACGTCATGCCGACCTTTATGAAATAAAATATGGTAAAATAAAAAAAAACAATTATTACTTTATGCGTCAGCAAACAAAAAAAATAAAGTAAAGAAATTAATGTGGGCAGGATAAACGAGTGATTTCAAATATTTAGAATACTCGCCTATCCCACTTCTGAGATATTAGGACTGATTATAAATTGAAATAAAAGTCGGAAATACTTTATGAGACTTTTATTAAGTACTCATTATTTTAATTAATAGAATATCAATTTGACAAATGATTACATTACACCTTAAGAATCCATAATTATTCAGAAAATGAAGTATATAATCAACACTGACCTTACTTCCTTCAGCAGGTAACACTTACACTGTACTTTTATAATTTATAATTATTAATATTAATACTAAATAGATCACTTATAGCAATTAACAAATGATACGTCCGCACACCTTGATAGCACGGCAACGACTGTCCCCTTCCTTTATTTAAGTATGCAAGTTAACTGTCAACTGACGTTGGTCACGTGATCGTGTCGTGACCGACGTCAAATTAGCGATTTAAATATTGAAACAATTTCATAAAATAGTAAATAAATGCTTTTATAATTCATAAATGTTTCTATAATTCCTATTTCCTAACACTATGCTTGGCGTTGTGGCAACGGCGATATGTCTTGGTGGCAACGTCGCATATACCTATAAGGGCCTTTTCAGTGCCATGCGCGTTCGTGCCCACATGCGTGTGTCACCCGCACCCGTGGTGCCTGAATTTCACCTTTTCAAAGATGTATATAATGTGATGCGTGAAACACGAACGAAAAGGTAAACTGCGGGCGCCACGCATGCGGGTGACGCTCGCACGCGGGGTCGAACCCGCATGACAGCGAAAAGGCCCTTAGGGCCTATTCACAGTCATGCGTCATGACACGGTGGCGGCGCGGCGACGGATTCGTCGTCGCCCTGAGCTCTAAAACAGAGGAGACCTTTCTTGCTTGATTTGCTGTTGTCCACATTGTTTCTTTTTACTGTTACATAAGGTGGTTCCGTCAAGGGTCTGTATAAAACTTGATCCTGTGTAGTATATTATTATTTTTCATTAAAGATTATAATTGAATACCAATTAAATTTTTATCGCTTATCACATTTTTATCAACATGTTTACGACATACAAAGCTGCAATTTACAAAAATTTTATGAAAATATGATTTCACAGGCGGAACGACCATAATTAATATTTTTTATATTAATGTTTCCAACCCTTTTTTGTTTACAAACCTCTTCGAACATGCAGATGATTGTGGGTTTTAATAAAAAGTAAACAATAATTATAATAAAGTATTTAATATTATAAAATAAATCAAAGTTATTCATTTCTAAATAATATTATTTTGTGCAAGTAATTTCTGTATGAAATTCTTTCAGAATATTTCTTCGCATTATATTTGAATCTTAAATTCATGTATATTTCATATTAATAATATTACTAAAATTAGTAATTCTTTTTGTCTTTCTTCTAATATTCTCATTCTCTTTATTTTCTTTAACTGATTTTGACACTTGTCCTTTAATTTCTTTATCATTTCTGTGTGGACCTGAAATCAAATAAAACAAAATTAAGCTTTACAGATATTAAAAACAAGCAAGTGATATCTCCCACCCAGTCCCAAATCAATCTATGAGATCAAATTCGGTAAATTAATAATGATGGTAAGAAAGGGATCCCTTTTTTCCATAATAATACTTTGCCATACAATTTATGTTGGGCTAATTATTGTTGAGACTAGTTTTGTTTTCCGAGCGTAGCTAGGCCATCCATAAACGACAACTGGTTAGGTTAGGGTTAATTTTTTTTAAGACCCGTTAGTACAAATTTGGCTTGTAACTTCTATTTTTAGATAATGTAGAATAAAACACCCTACCGAACCATATCTACAAATTTCATTAAATATAACGGTATAGTACACGTAGTGTCTAGCATTTTAGGAGTTACTTATTATGCGTATGAATTATGTTTATAAAAATAATGGTTTAATATAATTATGCGTAAATATGCTTTAGAATATTATGCTTGAACATCTGTGGACAATTTTAAAAATAATATCCTCACAAACAATGCAGTTTTGACGTAAGAGGCAATTCTAAAGATTAAAAAAAACGGTACATGTGTTGTTTTTAGAGAACACATTGACCTAAAACAATGTTTTTGCATCTTAAATATAAGCTGCCTATCAGTCGATTGTCACGTAAAAATAACACTGTAACATAGAATTGAGGTTTCTGATCTGTGATATGCTGTTACTAGTGTTTACATTTTTTGATAGCTGATGCAGTGCATATGCAGATTTACTTAATTGTTTACAAATTTCTGCTATATGGTTTCCAAGTCATTTTATTATTATAATCTTCATAAGTATCAATCACGAGTAATATAGACATTTGTTTAATTATATTTTAAAATGTGAAAATATTTTGGAAACAATAAATTATTATCTCGTTTATTCATTATCATTTATCCAATTTATAATATTAAATAGCGAATCATTAATATCATTTTCATAATTGTTTTTATTTTTACATTCTAAAGCCGTTCTATCGTCTAATAAAAGAACCATTTATCTTTTATTTCTTTCAAAGAGATCATTTATGTATATAATATTACTTACCAGTAGGTTTCTTCAGGGTAAAGCATCGTCACGTAATGTTATTTTACCCAGTGTTCGGTTGAAACACGATTCTTCGAAACGAAGAGAACAAATAACAATGTTTTTTGTTGTCGTCCTTAAATTTTCAACTCCGATGGATTCCAACCAAAGTTTTCTTTTACCTTTTCTAGTAGGCAGCCTTAAAAGTAAAACATAAAACTAAAAAGGAGCATAAAATAGCATTATCGATATACAAAACAATGTCTAAATGCACTACTCTATCACTTGACTCTTCAATAACAACAAAACATCAACAAAATGATTTATTGAAGTACAAATCTTGAAAATAAAGTAAAAACGAAAATTATGAATGCTTTACTGTTGAAAGTCTTCAACAATAAAACCAGCATTATCTAAATCTAAACATTTTTCAGTTAAAATAAAATACGTACAGTGCAAAGTTATGTTTGGGTGTTTTCCGCTTCTTTTGATGCCACATCCGATTATATTGCAATTCGGCATCTTGCTATCGACGATTCCCACAATAAAACCAAGTTTAAGCGTAATAAAACTGCTATTTACTCCAAAAATCAACAAATTATAACCACAGCTCGAACGCATTTGACAGTCGACGTACCCTTAGATAATAACAAACAGCGAGAAAATAAAATGGCGACCGGCCGCACTTAGGTATTTTAATGTCGCCAGAAATGACGGGTTGCCATTACGGTAGCTGTCAAAATACTACTATCCTTTTTTACATAAGCAAAATTAAAAAAGTTAGAAAGAGATGGCAGTATTTTTTTGATATTGGCGTCGATTTTCCTCACATTTGCATAACTATTTTTTATATAGTAGAACGTTTCATGTCTATATTATTTATTATGTCTATGGTCTCCCCAAGCATCGCCACATCGACCGGTATTGTGCTACCAATTAAATATAACCCAGTTTCGTACCAACCCTCGCTGCTTGTAAAACAGGAAAATGGATCATAATGCTATTGGAAACAAACGCTTACTATGCGCATAATAGAGTTCCACGATTCGAATACATTATTGCTGCATTCACAAAACACAGATATTCTGTCCCGATATAGATTGGGAATCGACAACATCGATATTTAAATCTATGATATTGTACTCGAGATTGCTTCGACGACCTGCATCCTAATTGCGCAAAATACTCGTGATCGCTAACTGTGCGATGATTTCCGCCAAACGGCTCGCATCGCATCGGATCGGAAAGGATACGAACGGATGCGGCGACAGCCGATCGCGTCCGGCAGGATGTCGACGCATGGTCGCGGACTCGAAATGTTTATCAGATTTCAAAGTCGATTCCTTCTCACACTGTGCGCAATAAGATTTAAAGCTGGCTTCCCACGGTGCGTGTTCGTCTTTTGGGTACCTCGGGCCCACGCGTATAGCTAGCACGGTGTACATACAGCTAGCAAACATTTTATAGAAACAGAAATATTTATTTGTAAGAGTTATGGTATAAGGCACCTCTAATAAATAACTCTTTGCCCAAAGGAATGACTGACCTGCCATATAAAAGGTTCTGTTGTGCCTTGCGAAAATGGTTAATCCGGGAGAGTTTCTATACCCTTAAAGATTTTTTGAATAAAAGCACATGTCGATTTGGTGCCCACTAAGATTTTCCTTGTATTTCCTGTGACCTAGTCTATAATAATAATTAAATAATTTAAGTAACTGTAATCACTGTAATTCAAATAATTTTAATTTTAATGATTGTCATAATTATAATTCAAATAGTTCTAATAATTGTAATTTTACCAAAATAATTGTTGTAAATTAACTATAATTTTGCATGCCCGTAATGAGGGTGAAATATGTCCTGTACTATAACTTAATTTAAGATCTCATGTACCCACCATATTTCAGGCAAATAAATGATTTATTATTATACATAGTAGATGTTACAAAATTTATAGAGCTTAACACATCACACCCGTACAAGGTATGCGAAATTGAATTACTTACTAGGTAAGTAGGTGCTTAGTGAGTTTACAATTTAATATATTGTTGGCAACATTGGAAAAACGTATAGCACAGGTTAAAAAGAGCGGCACACGCATGCGCTCTCGGGTAGTAGGTAAAATAACCGCCATTGAGGCACGTCCGATATTTTTGCTGTTTTCCCTTTTTATGATTAACTTTGTTGTGATAACTTAATAAATTGTGATTCATTGACTATGTTTTTAAAAAAGTACCTTTAAGGTATACAAAATCAGAAGTGGGATAGGATCTTAGTGATTCTACCTCTAGTGCCTACCTACTGTTTTTTTGATAACACAACATGTAAAGTATAAAGGTCATGGCACAGTAGATCGGCACAGCAAATGCTCAGCTGTAGCACGGCGTCGCCTCGAATTTAGGCTACGGCTAACTAGCTACGGCTAGCCAGCGTGCTAACTACGCGTCGTCCGCGAGGTGTAAGCTCGCAGTCCGCGCGCAGGCCGCGAGGTGCAAGTTTGCAGTACGCGCGCCGGCCGCGAGGTGCAAGCTTGCTGTCACCGCGAACACAATTGTTATATGGCATTTGTGATTGAACACGCCTTTTTTTTTATGGATGGGAAATCATCATATGACTCCTTCGCTCTGGGCGGAGCGGAAGGGAGTGTCAGACTCTTACTGACTAAAACCCATCCGTGTTCCTTCTAATGCCCTTTGCGTTCCAGGGCCGCGGTAACTCTTTCGAATAAATTCCGCAACCCTGGCTGGCACTGGCCCTAGCGGGCCCGGTCTACGATGCTGACATCTCTTTGAGGCGCGCGTGGAACACAACGCGCCGTCGACCCGGGCCTGGTTCTGATCGGACGGCGAACCACCCAACGCTCGCCATCCGCAGGTCCGCGCCTACGATGGCCGGGAATCGTCCTGCGACTCCCGACGCCCAGGGCGTCTCCTTCTGTTGCGGCGGCTGGGGCGTGAGGTTTGCCTCTCCCTCACGCATTCCGCCTCCTCCTTCGCTAGCATTACTGCTTCGCAGAAGGAGGTGACTGCTTCCCATGCCCCCTCGCACCGGACCATGGATTGAACCAGGGCCGGACGCGAGAGGTCGCCGCCGCCGGACGCCTCTACGAGGACACGGCGGTGCTCCGCCCAAGCAGGGCAGACCTCCACCGTATGCTCCACCGTGTCCTGATTGAACACGCCTAGGACTTGCATTAGCTGGCGGTTCGGAGTCGGCGCGCCTTAAGCACGCAGTCGGCGCGCCGTAAGCACGCAGTTGGCGCGCCGTAAGCACGCGGTCCGCTCGCTTGCATCGGGCTGTCTGCGAGTCCAGTTGTATGGTAGCGGCAAGCGCGCTGACTGCTCGCCGTTGGCTTTTTCATATTGACATTATGAAATATATTCTACGACACACGATTTAATGCTCTAATTTGAATGACAAGTTAATTGCTGGGTTGGAGCGGTGCCGTTGCGGTGCCGGTATAGTGTGCCATGACCTTAAGAATAGCACAACGATATCGCTCAGCATACATTTTATATGGACTCGTTCACACAACGCTAGCGCTATAAAGTATTGGCTTGCTATACGCGATAAAGTTGAGCGACTCTGATAGCTGGGTGGATTTACAAAGTTGGTGAAAAATCACGTTGAGGGCTTAAATAAAAAAACTTGCTCGAATATCGTTACTTTTTTATATTTAAAGGCTTTATATATAGTTGTTCTATAAAGCGCTTTAACCCAAACATTTTCAAAATCAATAGTTTTTTAATAATAAAATTAATACCTGTATAAAAATCATCACCGTCTCTGAAAAAAATGTAACTCTTTACGTTTGTCGGCCAAAAAATCGACTACCCGACGTATTAATTAGATTTTAATTTATTGTTTAGGTACGTTTATACCTACATATTGCATATAACTTTTAAGAAAAGAAAATAATATTTTCTTCGTAAAATAAATGATCAATAAATAAATAAAATATTAGCATCGAAATTCGTCAACACCGTCACGGCAATATCAAAGTGTAGGTAGTTCCGTATGCGTAGCATTTAGAAGGCCCGCGATACCCCGCCCTGCTGCCTCAGTTCAGAGCAAACTGCGAAGCGAGCCGCTCGTCGGCATAACACGCGCTCCGAGAACAAAAATTAGCTTTGAGTGTCCAAAAAAGTTGTTTAGACAAAGTTGCGTCATTCCCGTCAGGCTGTTGTTCAAAGTAAGTACGTAAAATAACATTAAGATTGATTTCAACAAGAACTTAGTTATAAGTGAATATGCTAAAAAAAATTGCGATATCTTACTATCATTATTACTTTTCTAGAAAAATCGACGTAGCCTCCTAAACGTCATCACCATACGCATCATCACCGTTTACAAATAATGAGCGGTGATGACCTCATGTGTATGGTGATGACGATTTTCTTAATTTATGTTATAATTTGCTTAAAAATTACGGTGAGAGATCGTAATTTATTAAATTTCTCTGTATAAAAAAGAAAAGGTATAAAAATAGAAAAGAGAATTTAGGTCAGTTCGAATCAATAAATGAAAAAAGTCCAAGAGAGCAGAGAGTACAGCGCAAGAAATGGCGTGAAGCAGCTAAAAGGTATCGGGAAAAAAAGACAAACGAAGCAAAAGAGAAGACCATTGAAGTAGAACCAATATTGATCAAACCCGATGATAGAGATGAAACGAATACAAACGATCGTTTAGATCAGGATCATCAAGACCCATTAACAACACCTACCAACTTGCAATGCAACTGCTCAATAAAAGTTAAAAGAATTCGTTATTTAGAGTACGAGAAACGAAGACAATTGTTGAAAGTAATTATAGATTTGAAAAAAGAAAATACACGACTGAGACAAAACCTTTATGGGCAAAAAATGAAAAAAAAATTAAGAAAAAACCAAAAAAAAATAACCTTAGAAAAGATTTCACAACAAAGAATACGTCACCAGAAAAAAAGATTGCTAAATTAATAAAAGAGTTTTATGTTGATGATGCAAACAGTACGATATGTCCCGGAAAAAAACAGTATTTATCACGATCCAAAACACAGATGCAGAGAAGGTATCTCAAAAGTTCGATAAAAGATTTGCACTCGAAGTTTTTGAAGATTCATAAATTAAAAGTCGGCTACTGTACATTTGGAAATGTTGTCCATTCTGGGTATTGCCAGCGACAGCGGCACAAAGAGACACATGCATGTGTGTAGTACATGCTAATATTGATTTCAAGCTGGAATCTTTATTTAAGGCGGGAATCATTAAAGAGAAGAAACATCACGAACTGCTGGAAAGTCTTTGTTGCTCAAGATATGCAGAGAAATGTCTTAAAAGAGAATGTGGTGTCTGCAAAGACAAGACAATTCAATTCAATGAGTTCTCGAATGATGAAAAGATAGTGTTCTATAAATGGATACGATCCCGAGAATCAATTCCAACAAAAAAGGGTCCTAAAACAGTCACAATCACTAAGAAAGACGAAATCAAAGCAAACCCCTTCGAAATTATCAACGAATTGGATACAGACTTGAAATCATTTTTCGGGTATACCGCCGTTTGCCCGAATTTTATTTGCCCTAATATCATTTGCCATAATAGTCAACAGCCATAATATTATATGACGTAATATTCATTTGCCCTACTCTTATTTGCTATATTCGACCGGCGGTAATCAAGATATTTTATTTGTTTATCTTTCTCAGCTTTCACGAGGTTCTCGTCATGCGGGACCGTGATATCAACAATCATTGTGCGGCGCTCTAATCGATCTATTACCACTATATCAGGCTTATTGGCAACAATAGTCTTGTCAGTGCTGATAGATCGATCCCAGTACAATGTGACATGACCATTCTCGAGAACTGGGTCGGGCACATACCTGTAGTACGGTACTTCCGATTCCACAAGGTTTTATTTCAGAGCAAATTGCTGATGAATAATCCTGGCCACCAGGTTGTGTCTGTGCAAGTACTCCCCGTTGGCAATACCAGAACAACCGGAGACAATGTGTCGGGTAGATTCTCCCGGACGGTGGCACGCCCGACAAATGTCAACCGTGTCATCCTTCACAATATATCTCCTATTGTTCGTCATCATGACTTCGTCCATAATTGCACATACAAAACCTTCGGTTTCTCCAAAGAGATCACCAAAACGTAGCCAGGATACGGACGCTGGAAAGTCAACTTCGGGCCCGTGGAGGGCCTGATAGAAACGTCCGTGTAGCTCCTTGCTTTGCCATACTTCCTCGCGATCATTGGTACTAAGTACTGCAGGCTTGCGCCAGTTCTCTTTAGCCAAGGCGAGCGGGATGAGTCCCTTGTCCACTGCGACCACATCTCGATGCATCTCCCCTTCAGCTTGGAGGAAATACTCCCTGAGACTGCACACTTCGCGGTTGTGTAGGGTCTTAGCGTTTAAAAAGCCTCGACCCCCACACTTTCGCGGAATGTACAGTCTCATCACTGAAGAGCGTGGGCGATGCATCCGATGTACAGTCAGCAGTGCACAGACCCTTCTATCCAGGGCGTCAAGATCTGTTTGAGTCCACTTGAGTATGCCGAAGGAGTACATCAAGACCGGCCGGCAGCCGGACCCGGCATGACCCAACCGTTAAAGGTGCGCACCTTGTTTCCGCCTGATAAAAAAAAGACTTCTTAATACGTTATTCAGGCGGCCAAAGAAGCGCTCCCGTAACGATTGTCTCATGCCGGCCTCACTGATACCTAAAGCCTCCGACATACCCAAGTATTTGTAGGTCTCAGTTGGGGAGAGGGATCTCAGTTGTATGGAATTCGAGAGTTGGATTCCCTCGGATTCCACAATCCCCCCTCGCTTCACATGCATGACCGCACATTTGTCCACACCAAATTCCATCCCGATAGAGCTACTGAAGTTTTCAGTTACCTTCAGTGGCTCCATCAGTTGCAATTCAGTGGGGGCAAATAGTTTTAGGTCATCCATGTAGAGGAGGTGGGATATAACTTGACCTTCTCTCCTCAACCGATAGCCTAGCCTTGTTCCCTCCAGCAATGTACTCAGGGGGTTCAAGGCTAAGCAGAACCACAGGGGACTCAGACTGTCACCCTGGAATATACCACGCACGATCCTTATCGGTTCCCCTCTCCCCCGAATCTCTCGACATCCTGGATAGCGAAGGACCGTAAGTAAGACTGTTATTATTATTAAGAGTGTTGATTAAGTCATTAAAAAGTTGATTTCCTTAAATTTTGTTGTTTTAATTTGACATTCATGTATAAAGCGTCATCACCATACACACGAAATCATCACTATCCATGGATAAATCATCGCCATACCACAGTCGTCATTACCATCTCACCTCTTTTCATTGGAATGCTGATATCTCTTCAGATCTAGCCTTAAAATGTTGGTCTAAACACAATTTAGGAACATTATAGTGATCCTACAATGATATTATCTAGTTTTACTAGCATTCCAACGTGTTTTCATTTTTTTGAATTTATTGTTTGAAGAAATTTTTCTTGTGTAAATCCACCCAGCTACACCGTACGATTCTCCGGTCCCCGCCCCGCCTCACTTCTACCCCGTCCGTCGCCCGACGTATCGCTGTCAAATAACTTGCTATACATAGTAGACCGGCTTGCGATATAGCGTATAGTGTGAACGTCCTGCTACATACAAGGTTAGTCGGAAAAGTACTAATCCGTAGGCCAGTTAAAGTATCATTGATGACTGTTATAGAGCAAGTGCTAAAATTTCAAAATCCGATAATTTTTATTTCCCTGCAAAATGGTTTTTATTTTAGTTTTTTCCAAAATTCTTCGTCCCTACTTTAGTTATGAATTCAGAAAATGGAGCTTCTAATTTGAGACCCCAAACATGACCTAAAATATAAACACAACTGATCATAGATAGATAGATTTTAGAGTATTTTTCATGAAATCTTTGAACAGTTATTTCTCTTAAACGGTTGATAATTGGGAAAAGTTGTAGAACAAAAGTTATTCATTATTATTGGTTCTTTAATACCCTTTCGGATTAGTACCCCCTTTCCGACTAACCTTGTATACAGGGTGTAAACGAATTCGTGTAATTCCTTCAAACCGCGTGATCTACTGGTGACACAGATTGACCGTAAAAGAGAATTTTTGAAAATAAAATAAAAAAATATTCAAAGTAAAATATTGGTTAACTGAGCCCCGGGTTAACTGACTGCAAAGAGCGATATCGCGTTAGTCGTGCCCGCCAGTCGTGTCGCCGTGATTTCATTCATTTATGCGTGGCATCGAAATGTTCAGACAAATAAAATAATTTCATTGGCAAAAAAAAAAAACATTTTTACTTAATTCGTACGTATTTGGTGCTTAAGATACGATCATTTACTGAAAAAGAATAAAAAAAAAAACAAGCTAAATCCCGTGCGGGGCTAATCTACGTATACCAGTAGTAGATCATGTGGTTTGAAGGAATTACACGAATTCGTTGACACCCTGTATAGTTACAGCTAGTGACGCATGCATCGATATAGTAAAGCGTCACTGGCCTTAATTAATTACGTAACCCGAATCTCATAACTCCAGCTCTCAGCGTAATAAAAAATAAAGATTTAGATTATCAATGAAAAATTTTCCAATTCCATTCCGTAGCGAAAGAATTAGTGATGCAAAAACCTTTTTTTTCCAATGGAATTCCATTTGCTAATTGGAATTAAATTGCCGGATTGTATACTGATTTTTTTCGTCCATTTTCAACTCCAGTGTCCTGGAATGTATTAGGGATTGATTACGGAGCATTTGAGAGGGAATGATTGGATGCTGCTTAGCTGGCGTTGAGCCAAGAATTCAGGGAAGATATCGTGCCATTTGTGTTTGATGGTAAAGGGATTTCGAAGGCATTGTTAAGAGTAACATGTTTTTTAAGGATATATTCGTTTGATTTGCAAGGTCAAGCTGTGCTTGCTGCGGTCAATATGTGGATGGATTGACCATTCATTACACACCGAGACCCTCCGAACCTCGAAGACAGCGTTGCCAGTCGTCCCGATTTAGGCGGTACGTCCCGATTTTGAAATCAAAATTAAATGTCCCGCTCGGGACAGGCCCGATTTTTAAAAAAAAATCAGCTGTTCCCTACATTTTGACGAGTTATGTCAACATTAATGTAGGGAACAGCTGATTTTTTTTCCGCGATTTCTGCTTTTGTCCTATTGTAAAAGTTGTTCATAATGATGAGTACGGTGACCCCTCAAGAGGTTGTACACTTATTCATGTTACACCTTGTATACATAAATGCCGCTTTCCCATGGGGGTAGGCAGTAACTGTAGAACGCCACATGCTACGATCTTTACGGACTCCTTTCGCTTCGTCCACGTTCATACAACTTGTTAAGCACGCACGCCGGTTGAGAGTACTAGATAGATAGATAGATAAGACATTTATTTGGCAAATACAGAAACCACAACACACAAAAGCACAATTACATAAAACATAGAAATATTAAAATAAAAACACGTTAAAATTAAAAGACAATAGGGTATCTGACTACTATTAAAAATGTACAACAATTTGGTATTATTTTAAAGAAAGCATAGGAAAAAACAATAGTCAGACACCCATTATAGCAATCTGTGGCAGTAGTGTCAAACTACCTACCGACATAAAAACCAATCGATAAGGAAAAAAAAAGAAAAAAATCAAAGTGCGGTGTGTGTCTCCAAGTTGCACCAAATGGGAGTCCAACTCAGCATGTGCCAGGCAAATATACCTGACGCTGGTATTCTGTTGAATCCCAGTAGCGACATACGCATCTATCCTTTTCATCTGTCATCTGTCTGTATTCATCTGTATTTTTGAAAAATATCTCCAATAACATCGATGTATGTCCTTCTAGGGCGTCTTATACAGATCTTATTGCACATCAAATGCCGTTATCTAAGCCTGATCAGGTTTTACCAACGCGGCAATGTTCTTAAAAAACCCTAAAATAAGATGGCCGCTATACGCACATCAATCTCAATCCCCTACACTTCAACACCATCATCGCTCCATAAAAACTCATAAAGAAGAATTAACTCCAACTAAAAAATAAGGTATGAAAAAAAAATGGCCGCCCCACTCGACCTTATAAATCAATTCTGAGATAAATTGTTGAATCAAAGTCAATAATCTCGAGTTATGAGATAAGTTTACGATAGGAGTGATCGTAAATAAAAAAATTGAGCCAAGTGAGGGTAGATTTGAAAAAGTTTTGCGGTTATGACAGCCCTAGGGGGCAGTTGACCGTTGGTATGGAGAATAGTGGAAATGTATGTGTTTTTGAGCTCAGTTCCCGTCACGAAATGGGCTGCTTTTCCTATCTCGTAAAAGGAATCTGCTACTATCGAATAGCCTATGTTAAGTGAAATGGGTAACAATGAATACTACAGTCAGTGGCGTAGCTATGTAACCAAGGGCCCGTGGCAAAAATGAAATTGGGTCCCTATTTGAACTAAATACTTTGAAGGTGCAATACTACTTCATCATCAGCTCCTTATTGCCAACTGCAGGGCATAATAAACCAAAGCTATTTTACTAGTAAGCATTATGTATTAACGTAGCAGATATATCGGGTGTAAAAAGACCCTTAACGATAACGAAAACCACATAATTGTACCCATCATTAGGATAATTTTTTTGTACCAGACCATACCTGGGAAACCATTGGTTTTGGAGTTAATGAAGATCAAAGTTAACATTTTTTTTTAGTTTTTTCCAAAAACGTATTCTAAGTGATAATACTAAACATTCTTCCAAACGACCTTATCAAAATTTTCAATTTTTCCTCACAAATTACGCATTTGAAGTTACAAAAACGCAACGAATATCAAACGCACACGACCGCCTTGGCTCAGCTGTGTGGCCCTGCACGCATGCAAACGCGCGGCATCGTCACAACTACACATTGCACGCTACAAATAAAAGCATTTTTTTTTATGCCAAAAAATAAAAGTCGTTTCCCAGCAATTATTTTGGTCAATGTAGTTTAGTTTGATGTACAGAGTCGTAGATTTCGGCTATGTGATGGGTCTTTTTACACCCTGTATATTTAATCGTAATTCCTAATTATAAATGTGAAAGTTTGTTTGTTTGTAACGCTTTCACGTAAAAGTCGTTGGTTAGGAGCTAAACAGTTGCAGTCAAAAATTCTTTATTCAACTAGGATATTTATATAACTTTTTCGAACGTCGTTCATGGAGGCCGAGGGGCCCCTCGAGGTTGGGGCCCCAGTGCATTGCCCCGCCTAGCCATACGATAGCTACGCCACTAACTGCAGTGCAGGGCAATTGTGTAACGTAATCAACATCAATCATGACAGTTGAAGTGTCAAAAACAATATTCATTGCGTGTGTACCTAGTTGTGGAGAAGTCGGATTGTTATTACATACGTTGCTTTGGAAATTGTTGACTTCTCAAAATCTGGCTTTGATTCACAAATCCAGACTCCTGGCTGCTACCGAGAAATTCCACACGGAAAAACCCAATAACACTGCCCGACGTGGGGATCGAACCTAGGACCTCACGCTCAGCAGTCGCGCTTGCGACCACTAGACCAACGAGGCAGTCAAAAGTATTATTATCATCATTTATTTAGAAAATATATAAATAAAACTTTAAAAAAGTAAAAACCGACTTCAAAAAAGTTTTTTTTTTTATTTTATACTTTTTAGTGCCACAAATTACAATTACAATAGTGTACAAATTCTCGGACCAGCACTACAACTAGAACGTCGCGTCGTCTAATACGATTTGTGTATTTTTTTTTTGTTTTTGTTGATTTTTTCAAAAAGTGCTGAACTATTTAAATAAAATTTATATGGGACCACCTCTGAAGTATGGCCTACCAAACAAAAAAAGAATCATCAAAATGCATTCATAATTGGCGGAGATATCGCGTAACAAACACACAAAAAAAAAACATTCAGACAAATTGAGAACCTCCGCCTTTTTGAAGTCGGTTAAAAATGACTATATTTTACATTACTAAGTATAAAAAATGACAATTTCATTGTTTTCTCAGAAAACGTCGAAAAATCGTAAGGTTTCGGTAGGACTCATATAGGTAGGTAGAAAAACCGATTTTTTTTAAGTTCGAGACCACTAGAGGTACGGCTCATGGTTTTCTAATTTAAGCCATGCTGTATAGCATCATTTTTGCTGTCCAATCATTTTGGCGAATAATTCGACTATTCATCATAGGGAATGCCAAATAATCTCTAACCGACTATTCGACATAACAACTACTTATTTGCGCCATCTCTAATACCTACATAGGTACATTAACCCTGAAAACATAACACATTTTTTGGCAGTAGTGTAATAAAAGCCTAATTTTAGCCAAAATGTGTGTTCAATTTAACAAAGCTTTTCCAGTCGATATCTTTATACTGTTTAATTTTATCAAAGCGCCATCTAGTACCGATTAAAAGAACAATTTCCTACCCACAGTCAACTAAAGCGACATCTAGTGACTTGCGTTGTTACTAATATTGATTTTGTTTGTTCAGTTTCTACTTTTATTAACAGATGGCGCTACTTACACTTGCTGTTAGGTTTTTCTCAAGTAGGTAGTCGTGTTGGAAATTAATGTCGAGCTGTATGAGACAGGATCATGACTTCGGCTAGAAGATGTATAGGAACCAGAGCTGAACGGAGTTGGTATAGTCCTGGCCTAACCAGACCAATTTCCGTTGAATTTTAATCGCCAATCACCTGTTACTTCAGGCTTTTAATCATAGATCAAAGTTGAAACTAAGTATGAAGGATTGGTTTTTGTTTTTTTGTTAAATACGGCTCTTGATAAAGTTAGGCAGTCGCTAAACTCCACAGATTAATTTGCACGGTAGCCATTATCCCTAGAAACGAAATTTGCATAGCCCTTGTAACCACCCTACTAGTCTGACTTTAATGTCAATTTTATTGAAGCTATTGTAAGAATGATCACCCTTATGCTAAAAACGCATCGACCTTAAACGGGCACATCGCACAAACGCGATCACCAGCATGAATTTAGCCAACATGATCGTCACACGATGGCACGTATGATCGATGGGCGACGGAATACCAGTATTTAATTGAGAGTGACTGCTATCTGCCCCGTATAGAGTTATATCACGAGTGTCTCATAGATGGCGCCACTGTTACATTTGAATACAATACTTTAAACTTTCTCACCGTTCTTGGAGAACACTAATCACCTTTTCCCTCACTTAAACGGAATAATTATGAAGTTTTTATTCTTAAAATTATGGATTGAGAAAATCTTTTGTGAGCTTATCAGTATATTTTATGTTTTTATTATTTGAGTTGGTTGCGCTTGGCCCTAGTCGCATCTGATGGTAACCGCAGACAAGGTCTAAGATGGAGCACACGAATCCAAGTAACATAGATATAGAGAGATTCCCCTATACCCCTCCGGCTCTCACATACACACGACGGAACACAGTAAACTGCTTGGCGCCGGACTTTAATGTGAGGGTGGTAGCTAGCCAGGCGGACCGTATAGATCGTACCACCAAGCGTGCTGGGTTTTGGATAATTTACAACACGCATATCTATTCCCAGCGTGCATGAAAAGAGCCTCCACGAGTGATGATACTTAAGTACGTCCGGCGCACCCTGGGCAGTCAGCCCCGCTATCAACCTAGCTGACTGGCTAATCTTTTCACCACGGCATGAGCTATTCTCTAGTTCGTTCTGACACGAGAGAAGAAGAAGAATTCCCAGCGTGCGGTGAGGAAGTTTTATATTCTAGCCAGTCCCCACACGGGATAAACTTATAAACTTTCCATATCTTTGTAGCATTATCTGATCTGTGGAATAGGACAAAGAATAGCCCACTTTTTCCCCACCCGTGGGCATCACGTGGGTTTACGTCAAGAGGATTTAGCAGCCGACTCCTCCTGCCTGCTAATAACAACCGATCACCCCTTCATCTGACAAGCGTGGTGATTATGGAAATTTGAACTTTGACCGGTAATTGCAGCTGTCATTGGGAGGCCCATGTTCAATAGGGGACGTTTACGGGCTGATGTTACGCTGTGCAGTATAAATTCAAACCTGCTATGGCTCTTTCCTCAAAAGACCATTCCAGACGTTGCCCTAAATTGTTACACTCGCATAGTTTTATACCACAATATATTTGGACTTTAAAAGATATCTTGACCTCTGAATTTGCTACTGCTTTTCTTCTCAGAGCTAATCAGATAGGAAAGGACGGCGTCATCTAGTTTTAAAAAAAACATTAAATTGCCATGTAAAAGTGTTTGTGACCGATTTATTTACAGAAATAAAAATAATTTATCATTTGAACTCTCGGAAGTGTATGATAACATTAGAACTGTTCATTGAACTCAAATTGAACTTGTAAGTGTTATTTAATTTAGAACCAATAATAAAATTGAGCAAGACGAAACAGAAACGGAAATGAAAACCAGTTTTCGATTGATGGCAAAGCAAGAAACAGGAAGGAATTATCATGGCGGTCTGTAGTTATTTCATTGATGGCTTAAGTATGTACTCTTTGTCCAGTTATTTTGCCAGAGAGGAGATTGGCGGAAATGGGGAACGAAAAAATGCAAGCATAATCAACTTACGTCGGCAAACTTCGTAAAACCGATCGTTTATAACTCAAATGTTTATTAGTACTGTACAGTAAAAAATTATCTTTACGCTGACGCAATAAGTGTTAGTGGCGCGAAAATGAGCGACTACCATTGGTTGTTTGAGCATGTACATCGATGTAACTTCTGGTGTGTCGTACTGTATCTACTGTCCCACTGGTGAGATTCTCAGAATGAGATTCTCAGAATGAGAATCTCTCCAGACTAGCTTAGTGGCCTTGGTTCACTAAGCTAGCCTGGTGCGGATTGGCGGAATACACACACCGTCGATAACTTTATGGACCCTCTCAGGTCTAGCTTTGCTTCTTCGATTAACTTATATCATTGCAAAAGTCAAATTCGTACAGTCAACAAAAGAAATAACTTTACAGGCTGTAAACGAATTCGTGTAATTCCTTCAAACCACATGATCTATTAATGGTATAGATTAACCCCGCACGGGATTTAGATTGATTAAAGATAAATATAAAGTTTTTTTTTCCAAATTTTTTTTTTGTGATAGAAAATTTCGATGCCCTGCATAAAAGAATGAAGGCACGGCGACACAGCTGACGAGCACGACTAGCGCGTTATTGCTCCACACAGTCAGTTAACTTGGGACGCTAAAATTACTCAGATGCAGAATATCATGGTTCATTATTAGAAAACTTTTTTTGTTGAATCTGAAAAAAAACCAACAGGGTCAATCAGTGTCACCCACAGATCACGCAGTTTGAAGGAATTACACGAATTCGCTTACACCTGTAGAGGCAACTAATTACATTCGTATTTTAATACAGTTATGCGTTTGTTGAGTGACCAAGTCTTTACCATCGCTTGTCTAACAGTGTCTTACATATAAATAGTTATTACGCATTCAATTAAAATGACAATTTCCTGCGTGGTGCATTGATATCCGATGTTTACCTGAATTACCTGTATACCTAATAGGGGATCTACACGGGTCGATTTTCGCCGCACGGCTAGGCCGCACGCGAAAATCGATCGTCTAAATGGCAATTCGGCTAGGCCGCAAGTGACTAAAATCGCAAGCCCCAAAGTTGGGTGCCATCCGAATTTTGCCGTGCGGCGACAAGCCGCATGCGGCGGGTGACTAAAATCGTCCGTGTAAATGGTCAGTTGCAGGCGATCGCCCGCCTCGGAACAATATCTTGAATAATTTAACTACGAACCATTACGATGCCGGTACCCCGCTCTGCTCAACATTTTCTTCGGAAATGAATAAGTCGCAGGCGACTGGTGACTTGCCGCACGACTAAAATCAACCCGTGTAAATCCCCTATTATTCTTTTATACAACCTGGCTTAAAAGCGGGTTCATTAACCTCCAGGCCACCAGCACACAAGATATACTGACAGACTAATTTGTAATCAACAGTCTTCAAGCTCCCATTATAATTATTTATCTGACGCCCTCAGTAGCTCCCTAAGTTCATCATGCACTTACACGGCTATGATTTATGAGGATTTCGACATTGTCAGATTAATTACCATGAGTGGGCGGGAACATCGCTAATGAAATTTCGAAATAACTGCGTGTGAATTAGATGCTTAGCTCCTTGTGAAGGAGTTCATCTGGGGAAGTACTATCTACCATATCTATTTCGGCCGAACAGCACTATTGTGTTTCAGTTTGAATGGTATGGGGTTCTGGTGAAATTATAGGTACACAAGATGTCCCTGGAAGTATGGATCAAATGGAATAGGGGCGTGGGCAATGTCATTTCCAAACTTTTTAACCCTTAGAATGTCGATGCAATTTTTTACGGGTCAAAAGTTATGACCAATTATTGTTTTTTTGTCAATCACTTCGCATAGAGAAAAATCATAAAAAAAACCATCAGAGCTATAATTTTTTTCAGGACTTTGGCTAACAGTAGGCCTTTCTTGTGGTATATTTTTACGCAACTAGAAAACATAAGAAAAAACATTTACTGCAAAGGCTTTTTTGGTTTGGCAAAAATTTTACTCAAGTTTTTACTACTACAAGTTTTGAAATGACCTTGCCCACGCCCCTATTCGATTTGATCCATACTTCCAGGGACACCCTGTATAACTTATCAAGTTTGTCCCTAAGGTTGGCAATACAACAGCAATTAATAATCTTTGTCTTTATTGGACAAAAAAACTGACATTTGGCACTAGCTTCCACACTAGGATTCCCTGTGTCGTGGAAGCTAGACGAAACCACTCCATAAAATATACATATTAACGAAATACAATATAAAACTTACAACTAACATAAAAATACTACGTCATGAACATGAACTTCGACAGATGTTCAGTCGGCACTCTCACCACAAAGGAATTGAAATTCACATTGTGGCGAGACTCCAACCGTTTTACCCTCAGGGTGGAATTGGTCTTCACCTGGATGTACTCTACAATCTCCTGGGCCTTTGTAGAGTAATGTAGCCCAGACACGTACAGCAGTGTCGTTGGTACAGCAGGACGCAGCAGGTGGTTCGGTTCGGTCAGTGCGGTACCACACTTCTCTTGGAGTTGTAAATGTATATAGGTAGCGGTAATAACTTACGATCAGATGGGCCGTCAGTTTGAATCTAAAAGCAAATGCTAAGAAATGAAAAGAAATGATTTATTCTGCAAATTGGAGATTTAAAAATCATTTTTATAAGACGGTTTTTTTAAAATTACATGTCGTCTTCGATTCTTCTCTGACTACCTCTGAGAAGAAAGGCCGAAACAAAATCAAGGGTCAAGGTTTATTTTCAAGTCCAAACATATTTCCTGTAGCAATTCAAGACTTCTATAATCTCTTCAATTATTATCAGCATGCAAGCGACGGAAGATTTTTGTTTTTATAAAATTGAAGGCACTTAAAAAGTCAATATCCCACGGACTCATAATTTTAATAATGAATTCAACAAAACGACTGACAAAACAACTCCTTGCTATTCATACCCTTTATTTTTATATAAAACCATATCATCAATGGAAATTAACATAACAATTTAAATAATGAATATTCATTCAACAACAGTTTTGGGCCTCGTGTCCTTGTATTGGAGAAAATCGTGAGAATCCCACACGTTTACATTTCGTCATCGATAAAGAATTGTAATTGGTTACTAAATCCTTGGTAATAAGAGATCGTGACACTGTAGGCAGAGAATGTGATTTGAGATCGTATGGCAGTGTTTTAAGTCAATAGACCTAAGATAGGTCCCTGGGGGATGCCTTCAATACTAAAAGTTATGATATCGATTATGATAAGGAAAAATAACCATAGAAGTTGAACATTAAAGGCTGTGGCTGTGGCTTCCCTGGATACTCATTAACAACGAATATGTATGTCTAGAAAGTAACATTACGATTAGCCTTCTTTTGAAATATGTCCTGAAATATATCCTGTGCTATAACTTAATTTAAGATCTCGTGTACCTACCATATTTCAGGCAAATAAATGTTTTTTTTAAATTATTTTTACTATTGTTATTTTCAAGATATCTCTAATAATACAGTAATCATTTTGGAATGTTTTTTGATGACAATTAACTATGGCTTGCTAGATGCCGGATTCTTATATTTTATGAGCTATATTATTTTATTTTTTTGTGTTTTCTTGCTCTCTGGACTACATTGCTCTCTTTTTCATATTTTTTTTGTGCGACTTCCTTTTTTCAATACTACCTACATTGCTCTCTCATAAGTACCTATGCTAAATGATAACAGTATTGACTGAAATTGTTAAAGATATTGATTTTAAAAGTGTAACCTGGAGTTTCTTGCCGGCTCTTCTCCATAGGAAGCGACTAATAGGAACTGTGCACATAAATTCGACTTTTCATAAGCGCCTGTAATGGTTTACGTGATTTTTTTGAATACAGAGTATAAATTGAGAAGACTTTGATAAAGGCGGATAAGGGCATTAGAGGTACCTATAGCAAAAGTAAAGAAAGAAAATATAATTAACCAACGTCAGCTCATCAGTCTTATAAATAGCGTACCTAACAAAAACTTCATTAAGAAGAGGTAATATCGTAAGGGTCCTAGTAACTACCTACATTGTTATATTTATACGATCAAGATCCAGTTTCCCAAGGATAACTGGAGTTCTCATAGTTGCGGAGGTCACCTGACGGTCGCTCAGTAAAACCTGATCCTCCCATTTCAAGAATAAGTAACTGGTCGCGTGTTTGGTCATCAGGCTACGATTGATACTTTTAAACAAGACAGACTTAGTATAAGTCAGGAAACGCTATAATAAAGAAGATAGCACTTGCTTTTTCAGATAGTCTTCATCTATACAGCATGTTAACGAATTCGTGTAATTCTTTCAAACCATATGATCTATTAATGGTACAGATTAACCCCGCATGGGATTTAGACAGATTTAAAAAAAAAACTTTTTTTTTTCCATTTTTTTTTATATTTGATAGAAAATGTCGATGCCATGCATAAATTAATGAACGCACGGCGACACAGCTGACGGGCACGACTAGCGCGATATCACTCCACGCAGTCAGTTAACTTGGGATGCTAAAATTACTCAGATACAGAATAAAAGAGGTTCATTTTTTGAAAAAAATTTTTTGTTGATTTCGTAAAAAACCAATACAGGGTCAATCAGTGTCACCAGTAGATCACGCGGCTTGAAGGAATTACACGAACTCGTTTACACCCTGTATAAATAAAAAGAAAAGTCCTGACTGACTGACTGACTGACTGATCAACGCCCAGCCCAAACCCTTGAACCTAGAAAGCTGAAATTTTGCACAGACGTTCCCTTTATAATGTAAACATGGAATAAGGAAGGATTTTTCGAAATTCAACCCCTAAAGTAGTTAAATAGGGGATGAAAGTTTGTATGGAAAATCGTCACTTAACGGGTTCAAAATTTCACACAAGCGAAGCTGCGGGCAAAAGCTAGTATCTCATATGGAAGACCTAAAATTCCCATTAAAACCATTTTCCAAGTAAAGCATGCTTTGACTGACTTTTTGTTAAGATGATACAGAAGAATGTGGAATAACGAAATGATGTACTTTTGCACTGCTGGGCACGGGTCTCTTATCAGAATGAGAAAGGTTTAGGTCTTAGTCAACCTCGCTGTCCTGGGGGCCTACTCCCTAATCCGTCAACGAAGTTAATCGCCCGTCCGAAAGTAGCCCAAAACGTAGGAGTGAACGAAACAACTGTCAAGTTCTACTTTTCGGACGGGCAAAAACACATCGGTAGTAGGGGCAACTGTCAAATCGTGTTGTCATTCATTCTTAGTTCGGACCCCGAAATAATCGTATGTCCGTAGGTGATAGGGAGTATTAAACGCTCATAACTAAGGCCGAAACCATGGACTTCGTGCTTAGGGAGTAGACTCCTTGATGCGGGTTGACGAGAGAGACGACACACAGCACCGAGAACTATTTGGAGATCTCTCAGTTGTGCAGGTTTCCTCACGATGTTTTCATTTGCCGTTAAAGCAAATGATAATCAAATTATTATCCGTGAGTTCGAAAAGTCTGAGGTGCAGGTCGTGGTCGAGCTCAGAACCTCCAAGGAAGGTAGCGTTCAAACACTAGGCTATGGTGAAGCCTATATGGACATAATATATTCGTATGTTACAGTGTATAACACTATAACTATAGCCGTTCATGTTTCATAATACGTATTGATTAAAGTATAAAACACAGCGATCCACGGGAAGTGGTTACATTTTTATTATCATTACGCCGTGCAACTGGTTCACGGACAGAACATGTTGTGGTACAAGTTATAGAAATATTCGACAATTGCGACATGTTTGAAGTGATTGTTATCTTTGAGAAATATAATAAATACGATGAGGAAATGATTAAAAAGGCACTGATAAAGATATAACAAGTTCTTGATCTTTGAAATCTTTATTGTATTGTTTCATAACTTCATCGGTAAAAACCATGCAGCCTTCAGTCCAATGCGAAGTATTGACTTTGCCATTGATTGTAAAGTTCTTAAGGGTACAATGTCATATCACTAAACTGGCAAAAATATTTTTGAAAGTCGTTTATTGATCATTGTATACAGGTACAAGACGAATTATAGTCAGTGTAATGACATAAGTTAATCGTAGCATGTGGCGTTCTACAGTTTCTGCCTACCCCCATGGGAAAAAGGCGTGAGTGTATGTATGTATGTTGTTATAAAGAAGAAATTCTAGAATGACGTCGTCAAAAACATACTATATATACATGAAGTGTTCTTAACAAAATACCGCTTATAACTTGAAGCTACTGTTAATGTAGAAACCGGTCCCACTCGCCACGAGAATGGAGTAGTGAATGGAAAGGAAACCAACGGTTTAGCGAGACGGGACGCTGTTACACCGTACTGTATCATTATGTTTTGCTTACATTGATTTTGTAGCAATGATGGCTGCACACGAAGTACCAGGTAAAAAGGCAGGTGGTGTTGCTTAAGCCAATATTCACCGCATCGTGGACGTATAACGAGGAGAATCGAAAAGCATGCGACTAAGAGAGTAATGAATATAATAGGGAATATGCATGTAATTCAAAACTCTTTCATTATTTAAATATACATTGTACAGGAGTCAAGAAACAAATTGCATTGTGTTTACATTTTTTAACGCATTACATAATTTAAAATTCATTATTTTACGTTACGTTTTTTTTTTGTGGAACGGAACGCAATCTCGAAACTCATCGTCTTCGAAAATACCGGAAGTGATATCAAAATCCATGTGAATAAATCTTTAAATAATCTTTTCTTAGCAATCTGTTTGATTTCTCACTGAGGTAAGTTAGTAAGTGCGATTTTTGCTTGAATAAAGCACAATACATATTTTAATTAATATGATTTGTGGCTAAAAAAAGATATAAACAAAGCAGTATCGTGGATTATGACGTCACATTATGGCCGCGACAATAAAGGCTGTTTGAACTGTAGAAGAAAATTGTTGAAGTTAAATAACTGTTTTGAGCAACAAACAACAGTAACATTTGACTTTTAATACTTTTCTTGGTTTTATATTACTGTGCTTTATTGATTAAGAGACAAAAAAAATACATGCAATATGCAGGTAATTTTTCCCTATTGTTGACGGATGGGGGGGAAGAGGAAAAGCAAAAAAAGATGGATGGATTGTGTGAGAGATGATATGAATGAAAAGGGAGTAAATGATAGCGGGGCGTTTACCGGGGAAGAATGAAAGTAGAAAACATTGTGCGTCGACCCAGTGCAGAAAGAAGAACAGGAAGAAGCCAATATTCACTACGGTGAATAACAGCTTACGCCTACAACCAAATTTTTACTCCATGCAGTTTCCGTACTACATCAATGTAGAATTAAATAAAAATTACACCTATAAATAGATTCACTAAACGTAAAGTAAAAATCTTCTATAAAAGGTCTGTTCGCAGAAGTTTTTATTGAAATAAGCAGTACCTTTGTACTCATAATTGTATCCTGTTTTTCTTTTGTAATTTTTTTTCTGTATTTTTTTTTATTCTTCCATAACTAGCTCTGGCTAATAACGTGACATTTTGTGAATCATATTAATTCGTTTCATATTCGTAATCATAACTGCAAGTCCACATAACAGTGACTGCACATGATTCACGAGGCCCCCCTGATCTTGTTTAGGGTGATGGTCATTCAATCATCACCCTCACATCACTTCTCAATTATTAATAATTATTATCTGAGGGTAACCTTTTCAGAATTTCATTTTTTGCTAAATACTAATTCGGTATTTCATTAACCTTATCATTAACTATTCATTAAGGTAATTCAATCTCGAAACTTTTCATACACTAACATTTGCATTTCACCACATATAACATACAACACTACAGGGTGTTAACGAAATCGTGTAATTCCTTCAAACCACGTGATCTACTGGTGACACAGATTAATCCTAAATGAGAATTTTGGAAAAAAAAAAAAAAAAAAATTAAAAAAAAATGTTGATTTTCTATTTCTGAGTCTTTTTAGAGCCTTGAGTTATCTGACTGCAAAGAGTGATATCGCGTTAGTCGTTCCTGCCAGCCGTGTCGCCGTACTTTCATTAATTTATGCGTGGCATCGAAATGTTCACACAAATAAAATAAAAGTTTTGCAAAAAAAAAATTCTTATTTTTTTACTGAATCCATAATAGGTGGTTTAGATACGATTGGTAACAAAGCCGCATGAAAAAAAAAGAAATTTATTTTTTTATTTTTAATCAAGCTAAATCCCGTGCGGGGCCTGTCTACATCAGTAGTAGATCATGTGGTTTTAAGGAATTACACGAATTCGTTAACACCCTTTATAGTGATAATGACAAATTATTGAACACATAACTTTTTATTTCCTGGTCAAAGCTTAACTGGTGAATAGTTACGGACTACAATATTGATATATTGGTGAAGTGTCCCCTTAATCTTTTGTCGGTTCCGATTCTGTGCAACAAACATTTTCATTGACCCTATGTATTTCCATTCTTTATTAATTCGGCAAGATTCGCTTCAGTGTGAAGGCGTCCAACGTGAGATTCATTCATAACCCGACGACTTATAAATTAAGGTATAGTGTGTATTACAATGTTCTTTTATTTTATATTCTTAGAACCTATCAACAGACCGGTTGTAGTGTGGCTTGTCATTCAAAACTGTTTATGTCCATCTTTAGTGTTTAAAGTAAATCGAATGAATCATTGTAATAGGGTAATAAACAACAATTTACTTTTGTAATATTTTAATTTTGATTTGTATGTATTAATAACTAAACAATAATTGTTAGTTACATTATAAATATGAGAACTTGTTACTCAGAGGTTTGAATCCTTTCAAAAGAATTTCTGTACGTAGGTAGTTCGGCGTCAAATGGGTCTTTAATTGCGAAATTGCCGTGAACTTGTTTAATTACTCGGTACAGGTACGAATACACAGTCTTTAAGTAACAGTTAAATACAGTTTTGGGTTCGATTTTCTTATCAAAAGAATTTTCGCACAGAGTTCGGCGTCATAGACATGGAAAATTGTGAAATAGCTGAATTTTGCAAGCATGTTTATAAGTATTATATGCTGGTTCGAGTTCAAGTTGAATGTTTCGTACTTGAATATTTAAATGTCATGATTATGGTGTTAAAATACGAGTTATACTTATTAGCGTTATATTTAGAGGCAAGGGCCCAAGAAACGATATGAGAGATAATCATTACACTACAAAACCCAGCAAAAGTAAAACTAGGCCACCAACAAAAATCATTTCAAACAGAACCTTCATGGTAGAATAAAAGAACAAAAAACACGATTAAAATGGACTACGCAACGAATGAAATAGTTAATTAAAAATTAAACACAGTCTTTAGAATCTTTTAAAATCATATCAGCTCCTTTCTCAGCTATAGCCATCACTGCAGCTTGCGTATCACCACTCGTAATCAAGGGTATCACACTAGAATCTACAACTCTAAGACCTTTCAATCCAAAGACTCTCAACCTACTATCAACAACACTCCCCATAGAGCAAGAACTGCTATAATGATACGTAGTTCCCATCATACTCAAAGCATAGCATTTCCAATAAGCTGATGATGATCGAGGAAAGTATTGACATTCGGGCAAATCGGGATGTACGAATTCCGCGTCAAAGTGTCTGAAGACTTTCGTCTTAACTACTCGAACGAAATCATTAATGTAATCTACCATACTGTCTAAATCTTCATCACGGGAAAAGAAGCCTGATATAACTATCGGAGGATCGCGATAATCTTTACTTTTTAGTACAACATGACCTCTAGATTTTGGATGTAAAAGGACTAGTTTTGTAAGAACAGTTTCACTGCCTTTAGTTTGATTGTATAACGATTGACATAAATCATCTTTAAAAGAATAATCCACTGAACATAATGGTAGTATGCTGTCGGAATTGCTTGGTATAATGTAATTCATTGCTTGATAATCTGGATATGACTGAGACTTCTCTAGGGCTACATTTCCTACAACGATTGGTAAAGGAAAATTATGTGGATCCTCAGGCGGTGATCTCTTATTCTTTATATTTAATTTGTGTGCTAAAACAACTCCTAAATGGTCTTGATAGTGTTTACCAACTGGCAGGTTAGATCTAACAGCAATGTCATAGCTTTCTAAGTGTTCTTTGGGTCCTATACCTGATAGCATTAGCAAATGTGGAGATTTAATTGCTCCAGCTGATATAATGACTTCTCTTTTAGCATTTATCCTTACTATATTATTATTTTTCACTGCTGTCACACCTACAGCTGTTATACCTTCAAAATTTATTTTAATTACTTCAGTTTCTTTTAGCACATGTAAGTTTGGACGATTTCTTGCTGGACTGAGATAGGCGTAAGCCATGCTTTGGCGATGACCATCTTTAATCATAAACATTGGTTCATAATAACCCAAAGTTTGATATCCATTCGCATCAATAAGTATATTATGGCCGGCTTGTTTAAAGGCTTTTAAATATTTATGATTAACTGCACGAGGTTGTTTAGTAAGTCCCATATTCCCTTCAACCCCATGATACAAACGGTTTGGAGAATTAAAAATTTCTTTATCGTCTAGATTCTCAGATTTCTTGAAATATGGTAATAGATTTTCATAGTTCCATGCTTCATCCTTAACTTCTTTTGCCCATGAGTTGTAGTCATGAGGGTCACCTCTTACATAGAGAAGATGTCCAAGACTACTGCTTCCTCCTAGCATCTTTCCACTTGTTAGTTCTAGAATGCGTCGCTTATGCTCTTGGGCTGTGTAAGCATCGTTGATGGTCGTGAAATTCCAGTCGTATTGCGAATTTGGTAAGTAGGAGAATGTGCCAGGGTACTGGAAAATAAGGAGAAATTCATTTAGATGATATTTAAAATTATTGTTTCAATGATTTTCATAGAAATATAGCAATCATTCAGTGTTCATAGTGCCACTAGCATTAACTTCATGATCCACTATTAAACCATAGTCTTCCACATCAGATAGTTCAAGTTCGATTGGGCTCAATGGTATGACACTTTTTTTTAGCAGAATACGGTGAGTTGAATTTTTGATACAGTCGATCCTGCGCCAAAGATAAACACGCAGAAGAGTTAAAAGTAAATCGTGGAGCGGTGATAGGCAGTTTTCCATTGAGTGTTTATTTATAATATGCAACGTCTTGGCCAAAAATGTTTGTGTAGACTTGGTGTAGTCATTCGTGGTTTTATATGAGTAACGATCTTTTCTTAACAACACCAACAAAAGCATTCCTAAGGAGGGTTGACGTCAAGTAGGCGGCCGGTCATAAAACTTAGCCAAAACATTTGCAGCATGACAAGTGAAACATGAAGTACGTTAAATATGGAAGAAAAATACATCCTTCGCTGACCCCAACTAAGTTGCGATAAGGGCAGGAGGATGAAGGTCACAGCTCATAAGAGCCACCCCGGCATCTGACCCGCATCGCCTCGCCTCATACGGTTAGTATTCTTTATATGAACTTGTATGGATGTGCGCTCACTACATCAACTCCCTAGCGTCACCAGATCGCCTCGGGTGTATGCCGTCCACGCGCGGACGATGAGTTGACCGCTCGGTGACAACCCGCTACTTGCATGCTTGCCTTGCGTTGCTGCACATTGCCAGCGCAAAAGTCATTGAACCGCGCACTGCCATCGAGTGAAGCGCGCATCGGTCCTCTGGTTGATCACGCGACGTTTACTGGTGATAACGCGGCATCCACCCGTGAACCACCTGCTGACAACGAGTAGACGCCGAGCGACGAGGCGATGTGGATCTGGTGCCGGGTGGCTCTAATGAGCTGTGGCCTTGATGACGGTGAGTTGAAATTGGATTGAAATTTTTATATCTACTCTAGGTAGCAAAACCGTTGCCTATGTTAAACATATCTAACAATGCACTACTCACAAGCGATTCCATAGGTGGATCACCACCAGCTTCTATCAGCAGTACCTGGTACGTCCCATCTTCTGTCAGCCTGTTAGCGAGTATGCTCCCTGCTGTTCCACCACCGACTATTATGAAATCGTAGCAGGATGTTTCTGAAAACATTTTTAAAACAATTATTAAGAAGCTATGGGCAATCTAACGGAGTTTTTCGATTTTCTAATTGGTAAAAAATTAATACTTCTCTGCATTTTCCTATTCTGTTGCTGCGACTGGAAATTTATCAAAGTGTTTTTGTTGAATTCCCAGTCGCTCGACATAGAATTGCAACACCTGTAGTCGCTTTGTTAAGAATCTGGTATTCATACGACCTTTCTCATAAACTCGAAATCAAACAGTATGACTAGTTAGTAGCTTTACTTTTTTCCCGAATTCAGAATTTTTTCCTATAGTAAAATTCTTCACTAGCGGGTAATTAATTTATTGACCTTATAATATTTACACAAACAATATTTACATAATTATGAATAAAAGTATATACCTACAAATAAAGAAAAATATATCCTAATAAAACTATAAACTAAAATAGGGCATCAAAATATTCCTCCGCATCGCTGTCGACTGGTAACGTCCCAAGAAGGCAGGCAGCATTGCCAGGTTGTATAGAAATGCTAATTCTTTGACCAAAGTAGAGGCCAGCTTTCGGGTCACGGGAAGTGTCGCCTAGCCGCTTGCTATGTCTCTGAATAGGAGTTGGGCAATCGGGCCTCACGGCCCGACTGTTTTGACCCCAAACGGCTCGAAAATGTAAGCTAATAAAGTTATTATATTTTCGCCGTTTGAGGGCCTCCGCAGCTGTAGCAGCAGCACAGCCTGCCGAGCTAGGAAGATGGGATGGCGCAAGGGTGTCGATGCACGTTGCGTCCCAAATAAAATTTGTACACAACGATGAGCAGACTTAATGGTTTTTGGATGAAAAGCAACTAAACTAACCAGTCATACTGTATAACCTTTTCCTTTTCTAAGTCGGTTAGTGATTAAAGGCTGCTGCCTATTTTCAGTATCGACACTAATACTATAAATGTGAAAATTTTGGTGAAACTTGAAACCCGGGGAACGACAACGGGTATTTTTATTGACATACCACGCAAGCAAGTCATAGGTGTTTACTAGTACTCCTAAAAAATATTTTATAATACTAAAGGAGTATTAACGAATACCAACCATTTAGTGGAGTATCCTGTGGCCATAGATAAGACGTTAGCTGCATCAGTACCACCAGCCGAAGACCTCCTTGTATCAGCTTGGTTCGTAACCGTGTCGCCAGAACATCCATGATTGAAGATCTGTAAATAGAAGATAAGACTTTAATGAGAATAAATTACGAAGCTTGGTGATCGAAACCAGCAGGTCAATTGGGAAACGTAACCAACATCAATCACGACAGTTGATGTGTCAAAAACAACATTCATTGTGTGGTACATATGTAGTTGTGGAGAAGTCGGATTGTAATGTACGATTTCCACCAACCGGGCCACGCAGGAGCGCAGCGCAGCGCGTCGCAGCGGATACTCGAGTATGCGCCAGAAGCCGACCGCGTCCGCCCGACGACTACAATCTGCTGGAACCCGGGCGCATGCGCGCGCGTTCTTGTGTATCCGCTATCGCAGTCAGTTTTTGCCTGCGGTGTGGCCGATCGGAGCCGACCGGACGCGACGACAGCCGAGCGCCGCCGTCCACGTACGCGTGGAGCCGACCGGCTGCCGCGACATACTCGCGGATCTAACTCAGTTCCAAGCAGTGTAAATTCCATGCAAACATGAAACTTAACTATTGTATAGACGCCTGAATTTCCTTTCACACAGTGTGAAATGCGCTCCGGCGCGGCCCGTTTGGTGGAAATGGTACATATTAATGTACATATTAATATAACATACAATGGAATTATTTGGTAATTAAGAGAATGTGCCAGGACACTGGAAAATAATAAGAAATTCTTTCAGACGATTATTGAAACTATTGTTTTAATGATTTTCTTAGGAAGATAGGATTCCTTTTGTACCTCTGGCATTATTATCACTGTCCACTACAGAACCTTAATCTACCACATCAGATAGTTCAGGTTCGATTCGACTGAATTGTATGACACTTTTCTTAGCAGAATATGGTAAGTTGAAATTGGATAATTCTCAAAGAATTGGTTGGCATAACAACCACGGTTGGTTTTACCTCTCCGCTACCGCCTTCAACCCGCTACCCGCTGTCTTCGAGGACACAGCTTATCTGATTACCAGTCTTTGAATAAGCCGCTTATATCTTCGTCCGCACCATATTTTTGCGACTTTATGAGGGTATAAACATTATTTTTATTACGTGTATTTGTCTAATGAGGAATTAGCAGGGATCAATGATGATATGAGGCGATAGAGTCTTTCATCCTTCGAAATATCTGCGTATCAATACCCGTTACGGCCTTGGCCAACTATGGATGGAGCAGGGATCGAGCGTACGAGGTTTTACCTCCGCTTACCTTTGGAGATCCGACGTCAGGTGGTAAACATGGGTCTCTTCTACCGTTCTTCCATTCATTACATTTTCCATTGCTCGAATAAGAAGAGGAGGAAGAAGTTTGCTGCAGTATATGAGACATTTTGTGTCTCAAAGCCACACCAAAAAGACTGCACTTAGGACACTCTAGAGTACCATACCTATAGCATCATCAGCCCATTATAGTCTTACTTCTGGGCACCAGCCTTATCTCATAATGAAAGGGTTGCCTTAGTTCATCGCGCTGGCCTGGTGCAGGTTGGCAGACAAACAAACACCATCGAGAACTATTTGGAGTCCTCTAAGGACTAAACCTACACAAGGTTTCCTGGTCTTCTTCTTCTATCGTGTCCGCACGAGCAATACAAGAATAGCTCATGCCGTGGTGAAAAGATTAGCCAGTCAGCAAGATTGGTAGCGGGGCTGACTGCCCAGGGTGCGCCGGACGTACTTAAGCATCGTCACTCGTGGAAGCTCTTTTCATGCACCCCAATTTTGAATTGGTTTCCTGGTTAACGCTAGTGATAATAAAATTCTGATCCGCACATGAATTTGAAAAGTCAGAGGTGCTCGGTCGACACAAACACTCTTGCATGGAAGGTAAGCGTTCAACCGTTAGGTTGCTATTTTCCATAGTATACAAGGTTAGTCAGAAAGGGGCTACTAATCCGAAAGGGTGTTAAAGTGCACATAATAATGACTAACTTTTGTTCTACAACTTTTCCCAAAACTCAATAGTTAAAGAGAAACAGTTGTTCAAAAATCTCAAAAAAAATCTCTAAAATCTATCTATCCCCAGTTATGATCAGCTGTGTTTAAATTTTAGGTCATAATTGGGGCCATGAATTAGAAGCACCATTTTCTGAATTTGTAACTAAAGCAGGGATGAAGAATTTTTGAAAAAAACTAAAATAAAAATCATTTCATTTGGAAAAAATAAATATCGAATTTTGAAATTTTGACACTTGCTTTCAAACAGTCATCAGTGATACTATAAGTGGGCTTCGGATTAGTACCCCCTTTCTGACTAACCTTGTATAATAGCCCGAAATAGATCGAGAAACGGAGGAGCTCATGGCTATTGAACAACCGCACAGATCATACGATTTGCAAGCTGCGCTTGCCGCGGTCAGCCCTTGGATGGGAGACTATTCGTTACATAACGAGACCCCTCCGTGACTAGGAAAGCACGTTAAGCAGTCGGTCCCGGTTGTTATACGAATGCCTGTGATAGTCGTTACGGGTAGTCAGAAGCCTGAAAGTCTGACTACTGGTGTAACCTTAGGATATCGGCATTACCCAGTAACTGGGTGAGACTAAATACATCTGCATCTGGTTAGACTTGAAACCCCAACATATTTGGGAAAAAGCCTAGGCAGAACGAACACTAGTCCGGAATATCGCACACAGCCTAGTAAAATGAGTTTGAATATCTAAATAAATGGTGACTTACCTGATTTATTCAATCCTGCAACAATTTCCGTCCGTTTCAAAACATGAAAATAACAACTAAATCAAATAAATGTAGTATATCCAGTTCGCAACGTTCCACCGTCCATGTTCAATACATTTGCTTGATGTTTTTACATACATTATTTTTTTGGTGAGTGAACTAGGCTAAAATGGATAAGTTAGGTATTTTGTGCTAATTTTCAAATAGCAGCGTAATTTAAAAAAAAAAAACGATTCCTATTACCGTGTCTACTTCGCTAGGGGTCAAATTTACTGAACGGACGTATCCCACCACCACATTTTTGCGTATATTTAACCAATAAAAAAGGAGGTTTCGAACTAATCATTTTTTTGTTTGTTTGTTTAACGAGACTTAAAGAGCCTCCACGGGTGACGATACGTCAGTACATCCGGTGCACCCTGAGCAGTCAGCCCCGCTACTAACCTTGCTGACTGACTAATCTTTTCACGAAAGCATGAGCTATTTTCGTATAGCTCGTGCTGACACGAGAGAAGAAGAACGGATAACATCAAATCACTCGCGATACGATTTTAACCAGCAACCTTGTGTTGTGTGTTATCTAACAAATCTTTTTCTTTATTTCAATAAAGTTTGACCTAGTTTGTTAGCTAGCAATTGATGTTAATTCAATCCATATACGTAAGTACCCATTCAAGGAAGCCACGAGGCGAGATTAAAGGTCAGACATACACGTGTACGTAATAAATTACACGCTTGTAACTCCCCGAAGGGGTGAGCAGAGATGTTCTCCTGTTACAGGAGACTGTACACCCACAGTTTGCCTCTGGTGTTAAGTCCAGGTAGCGAGCCTATTGTCATTTTATGGGCATAGTTATGGCATCAGTTTCGTCATCTCTTAGGTCCAGTTTCCACTAAAGCGAAGAAGAGAGGAGATGAGAGGAGATGTGTTTTGAATAACCAATCAGATTTCATTATTTCCACATCTCCTCTCCGCTAGCTTCGGTGGAAATGGATCAAGCGGAGAAGAGAGGAGATATCTCATTTTTCTATAGAATTTTGTGCCGTGAGCGAGCAAGCGGCGCGGCAGAGCGGAGATGTGTGCAGTCGGGATGCCGGGCCGAGCCCGCGCTTGCGCGCCCCTTTCCCCGCTGCCTTCCCCCCGTGCCTCGCACACCCCAACTGACTGATTTTGAGCTCTCACAGCTCACATCTCCGCTACGCACAGCTCACATCTCTTCTCCGCTACGCATCTCCTCTCCGCTCTGGTGGATACCGGGCCTTACGACGCTTGCCCGGCAACGGAGGGGAGTTATATTCTTATACCCGTACCCCCACAGACTCCGTAATACTCTATGATACTTTGTGACTTAAGTTAAAATCGAAGTAGAAAATTAATTGGATAAATTATAATAGTACATTGTTACTTAGTCCCGAGACGAGGTCTGTCACCCGAGGGTAGCGAGGGTGCCAATAGTTCGAGGGACTAAATAAGTCTTTAACCCGAGGTAAACACTGTGCTTTTCATTACGAATACAAGGAAAGTAAAAATAAAAACATGAATTAGCTAAAGAAAAAATGAGTGAATCACGACTCCCGCCTATTTTTTTTTTTCTTATGCCTGCCTGTAATTCAGCCTTTATTTTTCATTTTCATAATTGAAAAAATAGTAAAAATTTTGCCCAAATCTATGTTATTTTAAAGAAATAGTTGAAACTAAATTATTATAAAGTCATTTAAAAAATATATTCTTTAATTAATACATTAGTTTATGTTATTACAATTTTACATTAGCGCTGTAATTGAGTGGCTGTATAGAAAGTTGGAACATGGTTCAATAGACATGTGAAAATAGAACTAGTTGTTTCATAATTTGACAGCTGTCAATTGAAAACGATTCTCCCTAGGGCTGAAAAGTATTACTTTCAACCCGCTCCTCAGGCGACTTCCGACCTACTTTCCGAGTGTGAGTACTAAAAATATATTTTTCTCAAAATGCTGTAGTTTCAGGACACGAGCAAAGGTCACGGCAGAAAGATGGTTTAATATTTAGTATGTAGAATATACAAGGTTAGTCGGAAATGGTGTTAAAGTACACATAATAATGAATAACTTTTGTTTTGCAACTTTTCCCAAAAGTATATATTTTAAGAGAAATAGCTGTTCAAGGATTCCAGAAAAAATACGCTAAAATATATCTATCCTCAGCTATAATCAGTTGTGTTTACATTTTAGATCATAATTTTATTTGAGGTCATGGAGTTTCTTTCCGGCTCTTCTCCATAGGAAACGACTAATTGGAACCGTACATCTAAATTCGACATTTCTTAAGCGCCTGTAATGGTTTATGTGAAATAAAAAACCTAATTTGATTTGATTAGAAGCTCAATTTCAGTAAATGAAAAAAATTTTTTTTGGGAAAATCTTACTCAATTTTATTATCATCAACCGAAAAAACAATGAGTAATGCGTGTGGTTAAATTAAACCCAGTTTCCCCTATAAACTCCAACTTATTGTAACAACTGTTTCTATAGTTCGCAAGTGTCTGTATCAAACAAAAGGATTTGTTAATACAATATATTTAATTTGGTATATTACTTAAGTTGTTTATAAGTAGCATGTGACGTCATAGTGCAATCGAGTGCAATACAATTTTATTAAATTAATTACGTACTCGACTGTCCACAAAAGGAGCGTTAAGGGGGTCATATACACGGTGTTAACGAATTCGTGTAATTCCTTCAAACAACATGATCTATTAATGGTATAGATTAACCCCGCACGGGATTTAGATTGATTAAAAATAAAAAATTAACTTTTTTTTCCCAATTAAAATTTTTATGTGATAGAAAATTTCGATGCCATGCTTAAATTAATGAAGGCAAGGTGACATAGCTGACGGGCACGACTAGCGCGATATCGCTCCACGCAGTCAGTTAACTTGGGACGCTAAAATTACTCAGATACAGAATGCGATGGTTCATTTTTTGGAAATTTTTTTTGTTCGTTCTGATAAAAAACCTATGCAGTGTCAATCAGTGTCACCAGTAGATAACGCGGTTTGAAGGAATTACACGAATTCGTTAACATCCTGTATACAAGCTGTAACATAAATAACGCACATCCTCTGAAGGGGTCACTATACTCATCATTATGAACAACTTTTACTATGGGACCAAACATAAAATCGCCAAAAAAAAAATCTGCTGTTCCCTACATTTAGACGAGTTATGCGAACATTAATGTAGGGAACAGCTGATTTTTTTTCCGCGATTTTATGTTTGGTCCCACAGTAAAAGTTGTTCATAATTATGAGTACAGTGACGCGTATTTCTAGAATATACAAGGCCAGAACGCATGCATGAAACTAGCCGCGTATATTTTAGAATGTTGTAAATTGAAACTTCGGTTCTGAAATATACACAGATTTTGCGTACTAATCGCGTATACTTTAGAATGTCCAGGGTGAAAAAAAGAATTCAAAACTATACAGTGTCACTTACATTTAAGAAGTGACTTAACTTTTCCAAACGGCTTTGTTACGAAACAACACTTAAAGTATGACGTAACTTAAGGGATGTATTTATATGACCTTTAAAATTATTAGTTCCCACTTTAAAAAGGCTTAGCTTTAAAATTAATAGTTTAATAATTCTAACTTTAAAATTTTACTTTCAACTTCAAACTTCCCCGCGATAGGAAATAAAGTGACAAACAGATAGCTGAAAGGTAGGTAAGGTTAGGTTAGAACTGTGACCAGTCAAAGCACGAGCCGAGCGAGCGAAGCGAGCGGTGCCGCGGTAGCGGCCGGCGAGTGCCAGAAACGATTCGGTTCGCTGATCACTTTCCAGCATTCGTCTAATGCTACTTTAGAATAGAGACGCGATTAGTACGCACTGCGTGCTGGATGGTACTAGTGAAGTATATTTTAGAATCGAATGCTTGAAATTATCAATTCTAAAATCTACACGATTATTGCGGCATACTGATGCATAGTTTAGAACGCTCGATCGTCAAATGTGTATCCTGAAGTATACGCGATTAGTTCGGGCGGCTGCATAATGGCCTTGTATACTTTTGAAATACGCTACAGTGACCCCTTAAGAGGATGTGCGTTATTTATGTTACACCTTGTTTGTTTTCCAAAAAAACGACCTCCGACTGCATCTGAATTTCAGATACCTACAGAATTTGCTGTTATGCGGAAAAGTTCAGACCCTATTTTTTGACTTTTTAGTAAATTTTTTTAGTCACTTAGTATTTTTTGAGCAGTCGTGTTTTTTAATTTTCAATTATTTATTTCATATATTTTTTGTGTCGTGGTAGCGCAGAGGTTACAGATCCGCTTGTTAAGCACCAGGTCGCGGGTTCAAACCCAGGCATATACCAATGCTTTCAACGTAATATGCACTTTCTTAGACGCCACTGACGTACGGTGAAGGAAAACATCGCGAGGGAACGTGGACTTAATGGTCTGAAATCGACAAATGAATCAATTTGAAATCTGACGAACAGTTTCATTTCCCTACTGTACTAAGAGCAAGAAACTTAAACTGAATACTTTAGAAACTTCCTTCGAAGATTTATAATAGAAACAATATTATAGGAACTCGATGAGAGCCCAAAATAATTAGTAAAACCTTTTTGGTCCGAGGTTGACCCAACCCCTTGCCGTAGTCCGAGGTTGACCCAAGATCAATAGGGGTTCCTATTGCCCGCTCCTACCCTACAACGTGTGTGTTGCGGTAAACTTGAATATTTGGTTAATGATCGAATTCTCAGTGGTTTAGTGGTAGTCATTATCTTGGGGTAGTAGGTTTGATCTCTGTGTTTGGAAAAAAATGTTATAGTGGTTTTGTTTTATGGCTTTCGTTTTCAAAAAAAGCATATTGCATGTCACTGTACCTACTCGGGAAGCCTGTGGTTCAGCTACACCTAAAAGGCCTACAATGCTCTGCGGATCCAGTATAACAACGCATTTAGGGTGCTGTTGCGTCTGCCTTGGTTCTGCGCATCATCTATGTTCGCTGAGGCACGTACCGACTGCTTCAATGCTGTACGGCGTAAGAAAGCGGCCTAGCTGCTAAACAGACTCCGTGGCAGCCCCAGCAGCATTCTAATGGCGCATCCACACATGCCGCCGACTTTGCCGCCGGCTTACAGGCGCGCGGGTGTAAATCAATAGGCGTTATACCCGGCGGCCTGGTTAAACACCCGCCGGCAAGCCGCGCGGCAATGCCGGTGGCAAAGCCGGCGGTATGTGTGGATGCGCCATAAGTCGGGAGATATGACAGCCCGTTGGTGAGGTCACTTGTCACCTGGACATTGTCTGTGTTATTAGATAAGTACAACATAGGATAAGACTGTTGTTACTAACCCAATAGATCTATTGTTATCTGAACGAAAAAATGAATTGAAAAAAAAGCAGTGATAGTGCGTATACACGTAGAAAGCGGGAAGCCGGCGCCGATCTGTCAGCGCTGGTCTATTTTGTATGGCGAACCAGCGCCGACAAGCTCCGAACTGCGCCGACAAGTTCCGACCTGCTCCGATCAGCGCTGGTAGGCCGTCATTTGTTGCTGTATTTGCAAGGGAATAAGGCGTATTTTTGTTGAAAAATACCAGCCCCTGCTTCTGCCCGCTTCCTTCATGTAGCGGTTACCTGCACGGACTAGTACCGATAAGCGCTGGTAGGTAGGCGCTGGTTACCCGCTTCCTTTATGTATACGCCCATAGCCTAGCGGTGGAACGCTTGCCTGCCTCGCAGGATGGTCTGAGTTCGAACACGGCGCCCAGCTCTGACTTTTCGATTTTCGGTAACGGTGAAGGAAAACATCGTGAGGAAACCTACACACCTGAGAGGACTCCATAAAGTTCTCGATCGTGTGTAGTTTGCCTGCCCGTACCGGGCCAGCGTAGTGGACTAAGGCCTTAACCCTTAATAGGACATACGGTTTTAAGAAAATTAAACACCAAACAATTTGTAAATTTTTCTAAACAAAAAAAAATCATAAATGTTTTTTTATGTATCGTGTAGAAAATAGTAAAAAAATGCTATATTGCCAAGTTTATAAATAAAAATATAAAAAAGAGGACTCGCGACGTCTACAAAAAATTAAGGGTCCCTTCTTATTCTTCGAAAAGGCCCGTGTAATGGGGGGCGAGATTATTGCCATCCACCAGGCACAAATCTAGACTCCGGGCTACTACTGAGAAATTCGACTGCGAATTCAAATTCGAATTCGACGGAAGAACACTGCCTGACCTATCGAAACCGGGATGCAACCACTAGACCAACGAGACAGTCACTAAATTATTAATCCTTACTAATATTATAAATGCGAAAGTAAATCTGTTACGCTTTCACGCCGAAACCACTGAACCGATTTTGATGAAACTTGGTACAGAAATAGTATGGAACCCGAAGAAGGACATGGGCTACTTTTATCCCGAAAAATACGCGATAAACGACATCCACGCGGGCGAGGACGCTAGCGACCTCTAATGATACATAAACGTTACACGGCTTTAGTTATTCCAAAGAAATACCTAAAGTAGACTTTACAAGCGACGCAATGTACTTGTAAAAACAATTAAACAGGCTACAAGTATGTGATAAGACAATGGCTCGGGGGTCCACTGTAGAACTAGGTTACTTGTGCACTGTAGTGCAAAATTATTGGCACAATGTCCTTTGGGAATTGAAAATTAAATTAAATTAAAATTAAAGACAGAAAGAATACCTTCTTATATTCATCATCATCATTCAGCCGAAAGACGTCCACTGCTGGACATAGGCCTCCTCCAAAAGGGGGGGGGGGGGTTGCTGTAATCGCCACGCTTGGCGGGCGAGTTGGCGATCGCAGTATGGTTGTTAAAGTACTCAGAGAACGCTGCTGTCCATCCTCTACTGAATCCCTTAGTCGCCTTTTACGACACCCACGGGAAGAGATGGGGTAGTGCTATTCTTTAAGTGTGCGTCCTGAGTGACGGCGCACGAGCGTATTGCGGATTGCGGAGCGGCTTTACCGTCGCTTTACCGTCATCGATACCTGGGGTGTTACCGTGATCTGTTAAAGCAGGAATGTTTTAATGTTATTCCGAGAGTGGGAAAGTGACAGCGCTAGACAGCTCTCTAGCGCCATCTCTTACTCACTCTTGTAATAATATTAAAACATTCCTGCTCTAAGAGATCATGGTAACCCCCTGTCCTTAGTGCACGCGGGAAGATGACGCATACGCGCGTGTTTAGTGTTTCGTTTATTTTACTTTGGTTTTAATAATGTCGATATCAAAATTCAAACGTTTCGAACATTTATTTAATGCGCTGTTCATTCCGCCTGCGCGTCACTCAGAACGCACACTAAGTCCGGCACTACACGATACTGCCACTTTTATTCACGTAATTACAAATAAAATTAAATACTTACAAATAAAGATTAATATATCCTAATAGAACTATAAACTAAAATAGGGCATCAAAATATTCCTTTCATAGTTGTTGACTGGTAGAGTGCCCAGAAGACTGCCACGTTGTATGACAATGTTAATTCTTTGACCAAAGTAGAGGCCAGCCTTCGGGTCACGGGAAGTGTCGAATAGCCGCCTTGCAACATCTCTGTATAGAAGTTGGGCGACACGAGTATTTTATTTGCTTCAGTATAGCTATGTCCACACCAGTGCGCTTTCCTGTTCATTTTGCATCTTCGTCTGACGCATGCCTGAAGCGCCATAGCGCATGCCTTAATACTAGTTCGACAAAATCGCATGCCGCACGCGCGCGCACGTGAATCCGTATATTGTATGTCGACTGACGAATGACCGAGGCGCACCGGTGTAGACGATAATATAAGCTGCATGCGTCAATGGCAATCAATAATGCATGCGCTTGACGCAAGAGGAATTGAAAGTTGAAAGCGCAAGATGAACGTGAAAGCGCACTGGTGTACACATACCATATACAGGGTGTTAACGAATTCGTGTAATTCCTTAAAACCACATGATATACTACTGGTGTAGACAGGCCCTGCACGGGATTTAGCTCGATTAAAAATAAAAAAAATCTTTTTTTTCCATGCGGCTTTGTTACGGATCGTATCTAAACCACCATATGATTACAATTTTTAATTTTATTTTAATTATGTAATGTGATTTAATTTAATTTATGTAATGTTTTATATGGGTTTATACCTGAAATAAACGATTATTATAAGGATTCAGTAAAAAAATAAGTATTTTTTTTTTTGCAAAATAATAATTTTATTTCTGCGAACATTTCGATGCCACGCATAAATTAATGAAAGTACGGCGACACGGCTGGCAGGAACGAGTAACGCGATATCGCTCTTTGCAGTCAAATAACTCAAGGCTCTAAAAAGTTTTTTTTTAATTTTTTTTTCTTTCTTTTCGAAAATTCCCATTTAGGGTTAATCTGTGTCACCATTAGATCATGCGGTTTTAAGGAATTACACGATTTCGTTAACACCCTGTATACACCCTAAAATGATATAATTATAGCAAACATTTATTATATTTGTTTCTCACGTTTGCACAGAATATAAGTTTAGTTCACTATGACAGGCAGCTGGTAATGATTGCCTAAGTAGTTTCAATAAAACTGAACCTTCCTGAAGACCTTGTCTAGGATTTTTTGTATCAATTCATTCAGAATTGTTTTATATACTTTTTTCATCATCCTCAATTTGCATAATTTTGTTATTGTAATTCATATTCAGTTTTTTTTGCATATAGACTCAATTAATTTATCCACTTGACAGACAGATCAGTGTTTCTGGGGAGTTTGTTGCGCCGTTTCTTCTTCACAGCATAAACATCAGGAACTGCTGAAGTGCGGCCGTTTTTGGGGGCTGTCTTTTGTGATGCACTCCCAAATTGAATTTCGACAAATCGTTCTACGACTACCTACCTACTTTAGGGCACCCCGACACGGATAGGTTAGGTTCGAAGGGGATGACGGGGGCTAGAGTGAGCGAGCAAAGCGAGCGAACGAAGCCCCCGTCATCCCCTTCGTGTTAGGTTACTTTAAACCCCAGTGTCGAAGTTTCATAATTGTCGGAGTAGCGTAATGTCGGAGTTCCATAGTGTCGACGTAAAATGTTGTCGTAGAACGATTTGTCGAAATTCAGTTTGGGAGTCTACTACTAAGACGACAACCGTTGTCCTAGCAGGAGGTCTACTCCCTAAGCACGAAGTCCGTGGTGTCGGCCTTAGTTACGAGCGTTTCCTACTCCCTATCACCTACGGACATACGATTATTTCGGTGCCCGAACTAAGAATGAATGACAACACAATTTGATAGTTGTCCCTTGTAGGGTTACTACCGATGTGATTTTGCCCATCCGAAAAGTTGAACTTGACACTTGTTTTGTTCACTTCTACGTTTCGGGCTACTTTCGGACGGGCGACTAACTTCGTTGACGGACATAGGGAGTAGGCCCCCAGGCGTAACCTCGCCTCGTATACTACGTCACAAACAATAAAATGGACATCTCTTAAATGGTGTTATTTGTACTCAATATGTTGTTAATTTAATGTTAATAAAATAAAGCTCCATGTTTATTTATTAGTTCAGGCAACTTTTACAGTTTATTCTTTTTTCTTTTCTTTACTAATAATATGTGTTCATAACTAGATTTCCTTTGATTCCCCGTGGATTGTGTTTTATTTGTTTCCACGAATTTGATAACAAATAATGACTACAACAATTTTCTTTTTAGATCTACGAGTATGTTTATGTTTGTATTTTTGAGGTAGTTAAACTCTTATTCTTTCTCTAAATATTTAACTTCTCAATTTATTTTAAGCAAGTTAATTTGAGTCGTCAAATTATAAGTTAACTTATATGCTAAACAAATATTTACAAGTGATGAATGAATATCTACAGAGTGCACTGAAATATGTCGCGAGGAAGGTTTTAAATAATATGAATGTGGATGGTTATAAGAGTAGAGGGAGACCAAAGAAACGATGGATGGATAATGTAAAAGATGATATGACTAGAAAGCTAAAGACTACTGAGATGACGACTAATTAATATAATAAAAAATAAATAATAAAAGAATGGAGGAAAAAATAACTTTAGAAAAGTAAAAACCGACTTCAAACAAAATTACTATCTCCGTCATTTATGAACCGATTCGAAAAATTCTTGTTTTGTTTGAGAGGGTATACTTCCCGTTTGGTCCTATATCAATTTTATCGAAATTGATAGAGCGCTTTTTGAAAAATCTTTTTTAAAATATACACAAATCGTACATAGACGACGTTCTAGTTGTAGTGGTCCGAAAATTTGTACACTATTGTAATTGAAATTTGTGGCACTAAAATGTCTTACATAAAATAACTTGAAAAAAAGTTACAACCAACTTCAAAAAAAAAACTAAACGGAGTAAAATAATTATCATAATTATAATAAAATTATCAGTTTCAGACGTCGGTGTAATTCCACGCTGAATCAAATTGAATGCACCGACTTCTGAAACTGTTATTTTTATATTATGGTAATTATTTTACTCTTTTTAGTTTTATTTTGAAGTCGGCTTTTACTTTTATTTAAAGTTATTTTAGTAGTCCTACATAGTTTACCAAAAGAAATATATTTATACATGCACTATTTCCTCAACTATGCTATAAACTTACATTTTAATACAAAATGAATTATGTTTTCCACACTACACCCCTCAGTTTGTCCCGCAGTGTACGTCGCAAGTAATTAATTAAACTTGTATAAGTCGTGTGTTTGTTTGAGAGCCGCTCTCCAGCGCTAAGTCAACCAGATCCGATGCTGCACTAATTACAGTACGCTGCCAAGTTGGAGGAGACTACGACCTTTTGTATTTACGGGGAGGGGGGACAGGCAGAATTTGAAGTAGTAAAGCCATTCTAACAGTGCAGATACTTTAACAATTTTTTTTAACAAAGACTAGTAACTTGATAGTGTATTGGAACGGACAATATTGAATAATAAAAATTTTACTTTAAGCTGCGCTTGCAGCGGTCAATCTGTGGATGTGTGACCATTCGTCAGAAGAAAGAAAGAAAGAAAAATGCGTTTATTGGCATTACAGCAAAAAGACACCTTAAAACTAAAAAAAAAAAAACAAATAAAAGTGATTGTAATGCCAAAAGGGCCTCAGCTCGGCATAATGTCAGATGAAAACACTAGGGGCCCATGTCTCCTAAAATAAATTGTTGCCAAACGCAATCGAACCACAACCAATTTGTTGTGTCAAACAATTTGATGGCTTTTGAAATTGAGAACTGGGGCCTAATTCTCCAAAAATAAATCTTGATAAATCACAACCGAACCAAGGCCGAACCGTTCATTCAGACAGTTCTCAATTTCAAAAGCTGTCGAATTGTTTGACACAAAAAACAAAATCAATCGTTTTGAAAGTTTTCGAAAACAAAAACTTACTGACGGTTGTGGTTCGATTGCGTTTGGCAACAATTTATTTTAGGAGAATTGGGCCCCTGTCTGAATGAACGGTTCGGCCTTGGTTCGATTGTGATTTATCAAGATTTAATTTAGGAGAATTAGGCCCTAGGTGTACCACCTGACACTGATTTCCAGCTGCAACCCACGAGTGCCATACGCTAGAATAATAAACACATAAGAAATTGTGTATCCGTTTTTAATATTAAGAGAATAAGTTAAAGTTGATAACTGAAAACATAAAAAAAAACCGTTACACATCGAGACTCCTCCATACCGCAAAAAAGCACGTTATGCCTTCGGTCCCGGGTGTCATATGAAAACCTATGATAGTCGGTACGGGTAAGCTTGAAAGCTCAGAAGCTTAAAAGTCGGACAACCGGTCTAATCTTAGGATATCGGCATTGCCCAATAACTGGGTTGTGGAGGTCTGATGGCAGTCGCTCCGTGTAAAATACTGGTATTCAACTGCATCTGGTTAGACTGGAAACTGACCCTAACTTAGTTGGGAAAAGGCTAGGCAGAATAGTTCATGAAAAAACTTGCCTTAATTTAACAAGGAGCTCTGCTGACTATACAGCAGAAAATATCGTGATGATACCGCTATAGGTTTCATAACAGACATCAATCATCATTACCACAGATAACAATCAATATACTAATATCCATTACCGAATAGGTAATCTAAGCTAACCCGAAGGATAGCTAATAAAATAACAGTATTTACTAATAGGATTAATAGCTTTTTAGCTTCCTGGGGCGTTATTTATTATAAACAGGATGGTACATAAAAACTGAATACTTTAATACGATCAGTTATTATTACAATGCAGGAATATCAAACACAGCCATAATTACAATCTATAATATATATAAAATCTTTAAATAAAACAAAGCAACTATTATAACAATTGACAACATTTCATATTTTTAACCTGCAAGTATTATTACGTTATATAAAAGTAAATCCAAATCCAGGGCACCCGTATTTTTCCGTTTTTCGAAATTATGTACTTTTCATTCATAATTTCAACTTTGAAATTCGGCATATTCTAAAAAGACGTATGCGCCAAATGACGTCATACATACGGTGGAATGGCGATCTAACCTTTGCTTTACTGTGAGCCGTCAAAAAAACTGTTCGTTAGATGTCACTGTCATTTAACACTTGTGTTGTTTAACTTCGTAGGTGACATTGGCATGTCTTGTTTGACATTAAATGTTTTCATCCAAAACATTGGAATGCACAGGCAAAGGTAACTCCTCATTCCACCGTATAAGTGACGTCATCACATGTTTTTTGATTTTTATTTTTTTTCTCGGAAATGAAGAAATAAAAAAATATTAAAAAAATATATTTGAACTCAGGATACGAAAACAAAGAAACGGTATTTTTGTTTTAAGGTCGTGTCAGTTTTGAAATGTTGTCAATTGTGAACGTTCGTACAAACCAAAGATCGCAGCAAAAGAAGGGCGAGTACCGCATCGCATACTGTTTTATAGACGGTTTTGACAGGTCGTGAAGTAAATATGTCAGACTACCGCCACGACGTCATTAAATTGATAACAGTAATATAATTTAGTGGACTCATCATTCAGCCTCACCGTTCTACGCGCGCCTCAAAGAGATGTCAGCATAGTAGACGGGGCCGGCTAAGGCCAGTGCCTGCCAGGGTTGCGGAATTTATTCGAAAGAGTCACCGCGACCCTGAAACGCAAAGGGCATTAGGAGGAACACGGATGGGTTTTAGTCAGTAAGAGTCTGACACTCCCTTCCGCTCCGCCCAGAGCGGAAGAAGTAATTTGACGACTTCCAATCCTTAAAAAAAAGGTGTCTGCTTCATTATACAGGGTGTTAACGAATTCGTGTAATTCCTTAAAACCGCATGATCTACTACTGGTGTAGACAGGCCCCGCACGGGATTTAGCAAGATTAAAAATAAAAAAATAAAATTCTTATTTTTTCATGCGGCTTTGTTACCGATCGTATCTAAACCACCTAATAAGGATTCAGTAAAAAATAAGAATGTTTTTTTTTTTGCAAAGAAATAATTTTATTTTTGTGAACATTTCGATGCCACGCATAAATTAATGAAAGTACGGTGACACGGCTGGCAGAAACGACTAACGCGATATCGCTCTTTGCACTCAGATAACTCAAGGCTCTAAAAGACAGAAAAAGAAAACCAAAAAAAAAAATTTTTTTTTTTTTCTAAAATTCCCATTTAGGGTTAATCTCTGTCACCGTGATCACGCGGTTTGAAGGAATTACACGATTTCGTTAACACCCTGTAGTACTTTCAGATTATTTTTGGGGTGCATGAAAAGAGCCTCCACGCGAGTGTCGATACTTAAGTACATTCGGCGCACCCTGGGCAATCAGCCCCGCTACCAACCTTGCTGACTGGCTAATTTTTTCACCACAGCATGAGCTATTTTCATATAGCTCGTGATGACACGAGAGAAGAAGAAGAAGATTGTTTTTATTCTTCTCTTATTGTTTAATGGCAGTGGTATAGTTCGAATTTTCATATTCATAATTTGAGTTTTAAATATCTGCATTTTTACGACAGGCTCCCGACCGGCATTAATCGAAATTTACAGGAAAAAAACGGGTATTTAAAAAGTAGCAGTGAAACTTACTGACTCCCAGACCAATTAACGTTCATTCAACAGTCAAAAAACTTTATAACAGTCCTTTATATCAAAAACATCTCAACAGATATACCAAATTATTTGACGCGCTAAACTCTGTTTCCATTAGTTATTGTTAACATGGATACGCCAATTAAAAATTACCATTTACGATCGATGTGACATTTAGAAAGTGGATGGGTGTGTGGCGGCATCTAGCACGCCACATGCGAACTATCTTACATCGCGCAATCAAGATTTAACACGCAGATAGTATATATACAACCTCCCAACATCAACCGTTGGGCAGAAGCCCGCCAGGCACAAGACTCCGCCTGGTTGGAGGATCCTCCCTTTGGTAGGAGGAACACCACACCAAGTTTCTCCACAGGTGTAAAGTTTTAATAAAGCAAAAGAGTTGTGAAGAAAAGTTGCGGTTTAAAAGATGATGTAGCGACAAAAATTTAAAGGATTTATGGTTTATGGAAAGGGTTTATGGTTTGGTCATAGAGAATGAGTGATCGGTGACTACATTTTCAGACTGTCCATAATGGTGTTCTGGTACCAACGCTTACGTATGGAAGTGAATGTTGGTCTTGGAAGAAGAGTCATAAGTGCCGTGGAAATGCGTTACTTGCGAAGTACGTGCGGTGTAACTTTGAATGATAGATTGAAGAATGATGTGATAAGACAAAGTTGCGGTTTAAAAGATGATGTAATGACAAAAATTGAAAGGAGTATGCTTAGGTGGTTTGTCATGTTTGAAATAATGAGTGAACGGCGATTAACAAAAGGAATTTATGAGGCAGATGTCAGTGGAAACGCCAGTAGAGGACGCCCTAGAAGGACACACATCGATGTTATTGGTGATGTTCTTCAAAAAGGACAGGTGCATTTTTTTCAGTACTTTTCATAGAAATGGCATAAAAAACATATAAGTAATTGCAATTGAATTGATTGGCTCTTAAAAAAAGGTAAAAATCTTTATTTCGTCGCGATTTTCGACGACTCTTGCGATGGCATTGGCGACTCTTTTGCCTTTTTTTGGTGGGGTTTTACCTATTAACTTCTGCTTTTAATTAAGATATCGTATCGAACTGTAATTGTATGTTTTAATCAATTTCTGTAATTTTTTTAACCTATAATTAAGTAAAAGTAAAAAAAAAGCGCGATATACTGTACTATCGAGGAAAGAAGCATTCGGCCTAATAAGCTATAGGTGTAAAATTCTTCAATACAATGTGTTTCGCACTAACGTTACATCGCACAAATAAGACTTAGAAGTAATGTAGTTTAGGAGTATCGTTGATTCGTCATAAAGTGTTTGATCTAATGAAAATCGAAGTAAAGTTTTTCGCAGTGGCGTAGGGAACCCCACCTGAGAGGACTCCGAATAGTTCGTGATGGTGTGTGTAGTCTGCCAAAAATGTCCCCTAGTAAAAAAATAAACTTTAAAAAAAGTAAAAACCGACTTCAAAGAAATACTAAAAGGATTAAAATAATTACCATTATAAAATTAACAGTTTCAGAAGTCGGTGCAACTCTACACTGAAGCAAATAGAAGCCACGGACTTCTGAAACTGTTAATTTTATATTATGGTAATTATTTTACTCCTTTTAGTATTTCTTTGAAGTCGGTTTTAACTTTTTTTTAAAGTTTATTTTTTATTAAATACGTTTTAGTGTCATAATTTTAACCCTTCTTTTTGGCTTTCTTCCTTCCTTTGGCTTCCCTTCTTTTTGGCTTCCTTCATAACCCTTCTTTTTGGCTTTGACGTGGGCATAAAAAGTTCTTTGAAATGATACCTTACACGATATAATGAAAACATTCCAAATACACGCACCCCCTCCTCTTTTCCAGTAGTCAGTTCCCAACAACGAATATAAACAAAGCAATATTAGTAATTTGAGAATTTTGCTTTGATCCGATGAGGAGTTCCGTTCCATATCTCTGAAGTTCATAGTTTAATCATAACAAAATTTATATGGGACTAATACGGAAGTATACCCTTTCGAACAAAAAAAGATTTTTTCAAATCGGTTCATAAATGACGGAGATATGAGGTAACAAACATTAAAAAAAAAAACAACCGAATTAAGAACCTCCTCCTTTTTGAAGTTGGTTAAAAACATATTGGGGAAACCTTCACACCTGAGAGAACGCCAAATAGTCCGTGATGGTGTGTAGTTTGCAAAAAATGTCCCCTTGTATAAGTTGTGCAGGATTATGAGCAGAGAGGCGTCACGGTGCCCTCAGCTTCCGGCTGACGCAGGTACTCTCGGGACATGGTTGTTTCGGGAAGTACCTGTGTCGCATAGGCCGGGAGCAGACGCCCGGTTGTCACCACTGCGTCGACTGCCCCGAGGACACGGCGCTGCACACGCTGCAGGCATGTCCTGCGTGGACGACGCAGCGCCGCGAACTAGTCGCGGCGGTCGGTGGTGACCTCGCGCTTCCGGCCGTGGTTTTGTCCATGGTCAGGAGCGAGAGTGCGTGGGAAGCCGTCGCCTCCTTCTGCGAGGAGGTGATGGCGACCAAGGAGGGAGCGGAGAGGGAGAGAGAGGTAGCTGCCACTCTCCCTTCCCGCGCTAGACGCACCGGGCGCCGGAGGGCGCGCGACGATCTCCGGCCACCATAGTGTGTGGCCTGAGGGCGGCGGGTTAGGGGACCCGTCGCCCGACCAGTAACAGGCCCGAGAAGGCGGCGCGCTGTGTTCCGTGCGCGCCTCTCAGGAGGACGTGGGGCAAGGCCCCACAGAAGAAGAGGTCCGCCAGGGGTTGGCGGACCGAGGCCTGCCGGGGTCGCGGTGCATGCAGCTGCGAATCTCGCGACCTCGGTCAAGGGTCAGGAGAAGGAACACCGTGGGTTTTTAGCCGGTAAGAGTCCGGCATACCCCTCCGCCTTCCCCGGGCGAAGGGCATCCATGAGGATTTTCCCACGAAAAAAAAGGATTATGAGCAGAGTTCATGGTTTTCGGATGTAAAGCGACTACCAGTCATGCTGTATGATGTTATGCTTATGTTTAGTAATCTTACAACGTTTTGTAAGGAAGATTGTTGTTTATTAATCTCTATATGAAAAACACACAAGCCTCAAGTAGGCGGATAAAAAACAAATATTTTCCTGTTCTATTTACGATGTCAAAGCTTAATATGATCCGTTTATTTATATAACAAAAGACGTAAATGCTCTTAGAATTATGGTTACCAAGTTAACGTGAGTGGTAGATGAATGGAGAGATACAAAATAAGTGTTTCCATATTTGTGTGTTCACAAAAGTGTTCACAAAATATTACTTAAAGAGAAACAGTGTTTTGATGGTCTCGAAAACAAACGAGCTAAGTGCGCAAAAATATAGTTTTGGACATTTAATGCCAAATGTATTTAATGACCACCATTTGCAATCACCAGGGCGCTCATTTTTCATCTCTTTGTACTCAAATCTTAGTTGCATATTTATATTAACTGACATAAAAATAAATACAAAAAATTCAATGTTGTTTAACTAGCAATACTTATTAATTTCAAATTGTAATAAATAACCTTAAATTATTTCTCTGCGATTATCACAATTCACAAAAGGCGTATCAAGTGATATTATTTCAAGTGACTGTACTGTTTCTTAATAATTAGTGCCTTATGACCAGTGATCGGAAAAAGGTGAGCTAATTTACCTACACTTCAAAGAACAGACAAAAACTGGAGACTTCCTTACGACAACATTTTTTTCCATGAAAATTATTCCGGGTTTCGGGACATCACTAAAGTACATTTAATATTAATGTTAATAGTATGTACATAAAACAATTAAATTCGTTTCCTATTTTTGTTTCCCAAAATTGTCACAAAACGAGATAACACGTTTTTCATTGCTTTTAAAAAAGAGATTGTTTATTGTTTTCAAAAAAGGAGATTGTCTTTTATTTTTTGAAAACAAATGAAAGACAATCTCCGAGAAAAATCTCCCGAAGAAAAATGTTGTCGTAAGGAAGTCTCCAGTTTTTGTCTCTGTTCTTTGAAGTTTCGGTAAATTAGCTCACCCTTTTCCGATCACTGCTTATGACAGATACACAATAAGGTTAAGTAACACTTAAATACCAACTCAAAAGTATTATGGTCTTTTTCATGTTTCAGATTTTTTTTTCAGTACTTTTCATAGACGTGTATATTTCTTTAATATTAATTATTATAAAGATAAAAAATCTAACAAGAAGTGAAGATAAACAAACAATATCAATACACAAAGTATAGCTACTCGTCAAACTTTAAACTGCTCTTCTTGAAAAATTACCAATACTGTAATCAATATGTTTGCCTTCTAGACTATCGGTTTATATTTAATATTTAGTACAAAGATATTGCTCTTTTCAGAACAACACACATTAAAGTTAGCCAAGCAGTTTACTGTGTTCCGTCGTGTGTATGTGAGAGCCAGGGGAGTATAGGGGAATCCCTATATATTTGTTTCTTGTTTTCGTGTACATTTTAGACTCTATTTGCACTTATCATTACGTGCGACTAGGGGTCAAACACAACACCCGTCTACCGATCAGTAACAGGCCCGAGAAGGTGGCGCTCCGTGTTTCGCGCGCGCCTCTCAGGAGAACGTAGGTCAAGGCCCCACAGGAGGAGAGTTCCACCACAGGCTAGCAGACCAAGGCTTGTCAGGGTTACGGTGCATGCAGCTGCGAATCCCGCGACCCCGGCCATAGGTCAGGAGAAGGAACAACGTGGGTTTTTAGCTGGGTAAGAGTCCAAACGGAGGGTATGCCTGAGGATTATATCACCTTAAAAAAGGCGAAACGCGATCAAGTTAAAGAACAATAAGAAAGCCAAGTTCTGTGTGGTGCCCGACGTAAAAAATAGCACTACCCCATCTCCCCCTATGGGTGTTGCAAAAGGCGACTAAGGGACTCACTAGAGGATGCAGGACAGCGTTTTCTGACTACTTTAACAACCATACTGCGATCGCCAACCCGCCTGCCAACTGTGGCGATTATGGCAAACCCAACATGGATAGCACAAAGAAGAAACGGCCCCTAGTCCCTGGCTCTGCTAGTCCTGGTCTAGGTAGCGGTCTAGGTAACGGCGGAGCAAGGGGTGCATGAAAAGAGCCTGCACGAGTGACGATACTTCAGTACGTCTGGCGCACCCTGGGCAGTCAGCCCCGCTACCAAACTTGCTGACTGGCTAATCTTCTCACCACACCATGAGCTATTTTTTGTATAGCCCATGCTGACACAAGAGAAGAAGAAGATTTGGTGCTAAGAATCCCCGGCAGAGATCCGGCTACCACAAACAACGACGATTGGACCTGGCAACGTACAACACACATACACTGCGGACCGACGATAAGATTACCTTTTTTTAGAAGATTACTAGATTTTGGGGGAGGCCTATGTCCAGTAGGGGACGTCTATTGGCTAAATGATGAAGAAAGCCAGCCATTACCGTCCCACCTTCGAAAAATCGATAAAATAAATTATTTTCACAGTCATATCCCCAAGTTCCCAACGCCTTCACGTCTCATTACCATCGTTGCACTGGATAAAGGGAAGCAGACTATTTTAATTGTTCCTCTGCGCGCCATTAGACGGATCGGTTCGTGTTCGAAATGACCGGTCTTACTCGATAGTGGAGAATTTACGTAATGTTTGTTTTTATTATTTATAAATTACTAGCTTTTGACCGCAGATTTGTTTGCGTGTTTTCTCTGTTTCTCTTCAGATCTGAATTTTGGAACAATCCAAGATATGTAATTTGTTATTTATTTCCCACAAAGATTATACATTATTATGCATTTTTTTATGTCTTTCGCACCAGGTAGTAAAAATCTACCCGCCACGCCGCCCTTTTTAAACGGGTACTTTTAAAAGTCGAAAAGTCAATCTTATATTATTAACTTTAAAGAGTGTTTGTGCCGCCTAATTTCAAGTTTTTATGCCTATGGAATATGGATTTTCTTACAAACGTTAACTCTCTCAGTCTTATTTCATTCCATAAGGGTCTACGTTACAAAAGGTACCAACTGTCAAAATTTCAAGTTTCTAACCCCAGACAGAAGTTTAAGCTGTGCGTTGATAAATCAGTCAGTCAGTTTCTTCTTTTATTCATATTTCATTATTCATTATTTTAATAAAAATAATTTTATTCGATTTGTATACAGGGTGTAAACGAATTCGTGTAATTCCTTCATACAAAATGATCTATTAATGGTATGGATTAACCCCGCACGGGATTTGGATTGATTAAAAATAAAAATTAACTTTTTTTTCCCAAATATTTTTTAATGTGATAGAAAATTTCGATGCCATGCGTAAATGAATGAAGGTACGGCGACACATCTGACGGGCATGACTAGGCGATATCGCTCCACGTAGTTAACTTGGGACGCTAAAATTACTCAGATACAGAATACCATGGTTTATTTTTTGAAAACTTTTTTTGTAGATTCTGAAAAAAACCTATGCAGGGTCAATCAGTGACACCAGTAGATCACGCGGTTTGAAGGAATTACACGAATTCGTTTACACTCTGAATAGTAATAAAAAAAGCGAATTTCGAAAAGTTGTTCAATTTCCGATACCTTGGCACCACACGTTTAGAGTTAATTTTTTAACGATCTATGCAAGGGAAGTCGGAAAGAGGGTATTAGTACCCCACCGACGACGTCTGTGGTCTAGTGGTTCGAGTATCGGACTGCTGATCACGAGGTCGTGGGTTCGATTCCCACAGGACACAAATATTTATGTGATGAACATAAGTGTTTGTGTTGGTCTGGGAGTTTCTTATGTATTATAAATATGTATAATTACAAAAAAAAAGAATATTAGTATTATATCCATTGTCTAGTACCCATAGTACAAGCTCTGCTTAGTTTGGGACTAGATGGTGCTGTGTAAAAAATGTCCCAAAAACATAAAAAAAAAAAAAATTGTTTGTGATTCAAAATTTCAATGCATTAATGAATAAGGCCAAAGTCACGGTGACACAGCTGACCAGCACGATTAGCGCGATATCGCTCCACGCAGTTAGTTAGCTTGGGACGCTAAAATTACTCAGATACAGAATACCATGTTTCATTTTTTGAAAACTTTTTTAGTAAATTCTGAAAAAACCTATGCAGGGCCAATCAGTGTCACCAGTAGAACACGCGGTTTGAAGGAATTACACGAATTCGTTAACAGCCTGTATATGTATAAAGAAGAAGAAGATTAAAGTTGCACTAGACTTAGCACGATCGATCGGGCGTCTCAAAAAGTTGGTCTGCACGCGCTCATGATTTTTTCAAAGTTTGCATTATTCACTCTCGGTGAAAAGGGCTAAGCAGAAACACAAAGTACCTATGCATAAACTATTCTATGCAAACATAATTATCTCTAATCCGACACCTACATAATTAAACACGTCATTATGACGTCACTAATGTCAACAGCGTCTTAGTGACGTCACATTATCGTATGTCCGGACCGATAATTAATAACTTAGTTAATAGATACACGAAGCTTCATTGTGTACGGCGATATAATTATACAGCATGTAAGGGTAAACACCGTTATCACGCAAACCATGGGTAGTTGACTTAAACATAAAAATATAGGACCGAGTAAAAAATAAATAAAAAAATATACGCGGGAGAAATGAGCGGTGCGGCGGCGCTACGACGCGCCGTACACACACTCGCTAACGAGACAGCTGACTGACTGGGGTAGCAAACTGTGCGGGGCCGTGCGTCGGGCCACGCGGCGAGTTCCCCGCGCCCCCTCCCGTAGCTTGTTGCCCCCACGCATAGGGTGAAATGCTTTTGAGGAAAAATGAAAATTTTATAGAAAATTTGTTTGTTATTTTTCATTGATTTTACGTTCTATAAATGAAACCAAACCACTGGTTTCAAGGATAACGGTGTTTACCCTTACAGCTTGTATTTGTAACTAGGTATTATTAATGTTCGTTGTTGGTCTAGTGGTCGTAAGCACGACTGCTGAACGTGAGGTCTTGGGTTCGATCCCCAGGTCGGGCAAAGTGTTGGTAAGTTTTTCCGTGTGGAATTTCTCAGTAGCAGCCCGGAGTCTGGATTTGTGCCCGGCGATGGCAATAGGCTCGCCCCCTATTACATGGGACTTTGACATAACGGCGAAATGTGGGTGTACTATACACCTAGGCTTGCCAACCGTCCCGCGAAAACCGGGACGTCCCGTTTCTAGAGCTTTAGAGGATGCGTCCCGCGAAAGACGTGTGCGGGACGCTAATTGTCCCGTTTTATCGTACCTATGACTAAACCTTCGGACAGAAGTCGGAATTTAGTGAACGCACGTTTTGTTTAGCTAGAAGAGTGGTGATCGCGACCGCAAGTCTCGCGTCGAACGAAAAAACAAATAATTTCTGATTGTATTTTTCGCCTCCCAACTTTGAGAGTTGGGTCCCGCTTTTTTTTGCCACGTCCCGCATTTTGACTACCAAAGTCTCGGTAAATTCGTACATAAAGGTTGGCAAGCCTGTACAAGGTGTAGCATAAATAACGCACGACCTCTTAAGGGGTCCCTGTACTCATCGATAGGAACAACTTTTACTATGTATATATATGTATAGCATTGATGAATTTCTGACTGATAAAATATAACTCCGTCTTAACTGTTCTATGTGAATCATTGACATTTTAATATCCAGATGATTATTTTAATTTTTGTGTTAAAAAACGAATTTGACATTTCTATTATCTTATTTATCATGATACTTTTTGTCGTGTTTTGTTTAATTCACATTTAATTTCGACTGTCAATTGGTTTCAATTTCAAAAATTGTTCATTGATAGATTCTTCAATAATAGTGATAGATAATAAAATCGATGTACCTATTATTATTATTAAATTCACCTATATTTGTACGCCGTAAAGGCAAAACATGACTGATACTTATTCTGTAATTTTAACATCTTGCATGCTCTGTATGTATACTCATGTTTTGGGCAAATAAATGATCTTGTATCTTGTATCTTGTATGGGACCAAACATGAAATCGCGAAAAAAAATCAGCTGTTCCCTACATTTTGACGAGTTATGCGAACATAAATATAAGGAACAGCTGATTTTTTTTCGCGATTTCAGCTGTCGTTCCATGGTAAAAGTTGTTCATAATGATGAATGACCCCTTAAGAGGTTGTGCGTTATTTATGTTACACCTTATATACCTCTGGCAACCCTTCGGGGAATACAAGCGTGAGTTTATATAACATAGGTACTTCTCTAACTATCATTACAGTAGCTACTACAACATGACGTCCCGCTATATTATGACAGGGTGTTGACATTAGTGACGTCGTAATGACGTGCTAAATTATGTGCATGTGGTATGATATTACCGACCGGCCGACCGCGGTGAGGGGGTTAGTACTTTCATAATATTATTAGAGAATACATGCTTTACGTGTAAATGTAGACTTTTAAGCCTAAAACATACTTACATTAAGCCTAAAACATGTATAAATAAAAAGAAAAGTCCTGACTGAATGACTGACAGACTCATCAACGCCCAGCCCAAATCCTTGGACCTAGAAAGCTGAAATTTTGCACAGAGGTTCCCTTAATGTAGACAAGGAACAAGGTAGAATTTTTCGAAATCAACCCATTACTGCTCGGCACGAGCCTCTTCTCAGAACGAGATCTTATCTTTCATGAGATCGCTTATAATCTTATACGTAGCAATATGTGGAAATAATGTTTCGCTGCTCGGCTCCTATAAGTAATAGCGTGATGATATATGTACCAGTATAAGGACAAGTCTTTACGCAACACATCAGCGAAAGTCCCATCAAAATCTATTTACGGGGTTTGACGTGATGCCTGGACAAACAGACAGACAGACAGACAGATGACAGACAGAAGAGGCAGAGGGGCAAGAGGAATACACACATCGTCGAGATTTTAGAGTCCTCTCAGGTGTGTAGATATTCTCTCCTTGCTCTTCTCATTCTAAGAAGCTTGTGACCAGTTGTAGTGAGACAGTAATAGTCTTATTATAACCTTTATTCATCAAATAAACATAAAATTTACATATTTAAATATTTCATTCTAAAACAATAAAAAAAACATTTAAAAATATAAAAATAGTAGCCCACCGGCATCGGGAACAAGGTCCAAGCTACCGGTGGTCAGGGCTCCAGAGAGAGGAACTTCCTAACGATACGCAGAAGTACCGCTTTCTGAATCAAACCAGCTTGATCCAGCTGCTCATCAGATGTTGGTCGAGGCTCTTGACTATTAAGCTATTGGCTGTAACGACCATCGGCACAATGATTGCTGGGTCAACATCCCACATGTCGACAACCTCGTGTGCCAAATCAAGATATTTGATTTTTTCATCGTTTTCGGCTTTCACGAGATTCTTGTCATGCGGGACAGTGATATCAACAATCATTACTATATCGACTGATAGGCTTGTTATATCGACTAATACCTCTATTAGTCGATATAACAAGCATAACAGTCGGCAACACTTGCTTATGTCCCTCAACTCTATTTTTAACTCTATTTATATGATTTAGTTGCTTTAATAAAAGTTTTGGTTAGTTCCATTATCGAGGTGTATTAATTAATTACACCCTAAATAGTAAATACAACAATGCTTACATATAATCACCTTCTACGACATTCATGTGTACAGAATGGTCGGCCTACTTTTTACCAGGAACCATAAAATCAGAGCTTTAACACATTTTAATAAGATTTTAATTACTGTGCTAAATTATTAAGATGAGATTCTTTGTAGCCGATATACCATTTCTTTTTATAAGTAGGGAAAATAAATTATAATTTCATCTTAAAATATCTTGTCGTGAATATAATCTAACCATTCTTACAATACATAAACATTGTAATTTATTCAAGAAATGTGATTTTAAGTAATAAAATAAATTCGGTCAAGCGCAAGCCTCATCTCGCGGGTGGTACCGTATCGTCTTCTTCTTCTCTCGTGTCAGCACGAGCTATAAGAAAATAGCTCATACTGTGGTGAAAAGATTAGCCAGTCAGCAAGGATGGTAGCGGGGCTGACTGCCCAGAGTGCGTCAGATGTACTGAAGTATCGTCACTCGTGGAGGCTCTTTCCATGCACCCCAACCGTATAGTACCTTAAAGTATCTAATATAAAGCGAGACCTCCTACAATTTTCCGTTTTTCGTTGAAACTCCACAACGGAGCAACTCAACCAACTTGCATCAAAAAATTATTCAAATCGGTCCTCAAATCTTGGAGAAATCGGTGTACATAAATAACAAAAAAAAAGCAAGATACTCATTGAATTGATAACTTCCTCCTATTTGAAGTCGGTAACAAAAATTGTGTCCTATTTCAAAAAGGTTCTATTTAAAAAAGGATAGATTCAGACCACAAGGTGAGTCTAAAAGTTCCGTTTTCCCAATTTTGTAACGGTACCCTAAACCCAATTCATCTACATTTCCATTCTCATAAAATAGAAACATAAAACAAAGATATGTTTAATTTTATTATGTTTTCTATGAATGAGCATTATGAATGAATTCCCGATAAACCGGTTTATTAAATTATGTTTATGTATTTATTTTAATTTGTTTTTTATTGCCCCCACGTGCCGTTTGGGATAAAAATAGGCTATGAAACATATGACACGCATTAAATTATTGAATAGTCAGCCAATAATACATAACATCATACCTGTATTTTATGAAGAGTTGGGCAGAAGTGCCTACACCCTCATTTCGCCGTTATGTTTAAATCCCTATACAAGTACAGGGTTACAGGGAAAGTCGTACTGAATATTAAAGGACGTTATTTTTCAGGTAATTTCTAATGGATTTGATTCCGTAATATAGTATCCGAAACTTAACCATTATGGAGATATTGAATTTCAAAGATATTTTTCATATTGTGTAGTACAACACTTTGGCTTTTTCAAATAACATTTTTTTAAGATTTTATGAACATACCTAGTAGATGTTATACCTTTTTGAATAGCTAAAGAGACGTAGAAGTTTTTAAAATTATTTGCAGAATAAGTTCCATACATTTTTGTATGTTAAAAACACTTAGTGAAAATTCTTTAATTCTAACCGTTGTCGAGCAGTCTTTTTAAGCTGTTAGTAGTAGGTTCAGTTTTTGTTAATCATTTTTATTAATTGACATCTCTAACAAGATACAAAAAAAACGGACCCTAGGAGCTTGACAACGGTTATAATATAATTAAAGAATTTCTCTGGTCACGTGAAGTGTCGACCAGTCTTCTTCCTATTTCCTTAAAAAGGAGACGCGCACTCGGATACCATGACCCAAGCGTTTCCACCCCAAACGGCTCAATATGAATAATTGAATATACAAAATAACTCTTTTTATAATTATTTCCGGTTTATTTACATAGATTTTTCGGGATTCGAACTTATGATTCGAATTCAACTTATGATTGAAGGGCCCCGTTTGAGTCCGAAACTAGTCGGGCAATCCCGAAAAATGCACGTGAGTAAACCGTAACTAATCACAAATATGAATGTGTCTCACGAAAGTTATAATACGAAAGTAATTCTAAGCTAATAATTTATTAAACAAACAACATGAATAGGAATTATAAAGGGATTTATAACGTTTGCTTTAAAATTTAATTTCGTTCGAACTTAACCGAATTCGACCTAATTTAGCTGCCATTGTGTTTTAAGGGTTAATACAATGTAGGGCCGCACTGGAAGGGCCTGAAAGAATAAAACCGAGCTTTGGCAGAACGACGGATTCGGGTTGATAAAGCATTGATCGACAATTGAAGGAAAGAAAGAAAGAAAAAAATATTTATTCTGGACTCATACAGTTTTTATTGTTTATGCTGTCACTGTGTACTTGTTTTGCCTAGCCATTTCCTAACTATGTTGGGGTCAGCTTTCAGTCTAACCAGATACAGCTAAATACCAGTATTTTACACGGAGCGACTACCATCAAACCTCCGCAACACAATTACTGGCCAATGCCGATATAATAAGGTTAGACTGGTTGTCAGACTTTCGGGCTTCTGATTGCCCATAACGACTGTTATAGGTACAGTCACGAGCATAAATATATTACTATGGGCACATCGGCAATTATATCTGTCCCAGGAACGAGTTCAATAATATCTGTCTGCACGAACGCAGCACAAACATCTGATCATTCATAGGCATCATATTAAAGTGACAACTTCCCAAAGCAAAAAAATGTGACGATATTAGTTTCAAAATAATGTGGTACCTCTTCGCAGCACAAACATCTGATCTTTCAAAGGCATCATATTAAAGTGACAATTTCTCAAAAGCAAAAACATGTAACGATATTAATTTCAAAATAATGTGATACCTCTTCGCAGCATAAACAACTGATCGTTCAAAGGCATCATTTTAAAGTGACAACTTCTCAAAACCAAAAATATGTGACGATATTAGTTTCAAAATAATGTGATACCTCTTGGAGTGCAAAAATATGTGCCGTTTACTAATTCTGTGTTTCTGTCAGCATTTGCATTGATTCCTCAGTAACGTGCATAAATATATGACGATAAACAGATGGCAAAAATATCTGACATAATTCTATCTCATCATCCGTCATCATCCGTCATCTGGCAATAGACAGCGCACCCAAGTAGGCCGATGCAAACATAACCTAGCAAAATGGGGGATTATAGATCCCTCCGACACCCAGTGCGAGTGCGGTGCTCCTGACCAGACGATGGCCCATTTGCTTCAGTGCCCAAAGTGTCCCTACACTTGCACTTTGGAGGACATGAAAAGCGCCACTGATGCCGCGATAAATGTGGCTACATACTGGGCCAAAGTACTGTAAAAAAAAAAAGATTATTACCATCGATTCGAAAAAGAAGAAGAAGATCTGGCAAAGTTGCCGAACATGTTTAGCGTCACATGTTTCGCGTCAATTGTAGCCTAGTGGATACGAGGCTACGTGTTCTCCGAGGCACGGAGGGGTCTTGATATATAACGAATGGTCACCCATCCACGGACTGACCGCGGCAAGCGCAGCTTATCCTTGCAAATAGTATGATGCGCGCAGTTGTTAATTAGTCACGAGCCCTTGTTCTTTCTTTCTTGATACACATTAAACGAAGCTGATTCCTGGCTTTTCCATTAAACCATACATCTTTGAAAAGGTCTAGTATCACATTCACACACCGCGGTCAGGCAGGTTGCGGCTACCATCCGTTAAAGTTACGGCCGGTAGAGGCATGTTATTTTGTTTATTTTCAACTAATGGTCTTTTTGGATCATCTATCCGTTTTAGAGGTTACATTAAGCCGATTTTTGGGTACATTAATGTATCAGGGTCACTTATAGACAGGACTTTTTGATGTTTCACATAATGAATGATCATGTGCCTAGCCTACTCCTAATTATGGAATCAGCTTCCAGACTAACCAGGAGTCCTACTCCCTAAGTCCGTCAACGAAATTAGTCACCCGTCCAAAAGTAGCCCGAAACGTAGGAGTGAACAAAACAAGTGTCAAGTTCAACTTTTTGGACGGGCAAAAACACATCGGTAGTAGGGACAACTGTCAAATCGTGTTGTCATTCATTTTAGTTCGGGCCCCGAAATAATTGTATGTCCGTAGGTGATAGGGAGTAGGAAACGCTCGTAACTAAGGCCGAAACCACGGACTTCGAGCTTAGGGAGTAGACCCCCAGGCCAGCATGGTGGACTAAGATCTAGCCCATTCTTAACCTGAGAAGAGAGACCCATGCCCAGCAGTGGAATATTAATGGGCTAATTAATTAATTGAACTAATTATTAATTAATTTGTAGGGATTTTAACCAAAAAATGGGTATTTATTTCACTTTATTTCACTTCTGCTCATCCGATTGACTTGTTTAACATATGCAAGGCAAAAAATCAACTCTAAGAATTTTGTGGGGTTACTCGGTATCGGAAATTGAACAACTTTTGTTCTACAACTTTTCGAAATTCGCGTATTTTTTTATGAATTTCCATAAAAATCAAATAAAAAAATGATTGATTTGTATGGACAGGCATAAAAAATTTGGCGAATTTCGAAAAGTTGTAGAACGAAAGTTGTTCAATTTTCGATACCGAGTGACCCCACAAAATTCTTAGAGTTGATTTTTTAACACATTGTATACAAACCTAGTGACGATATACAATATTAGGATACCATTGAGCTGATCTTATTGACGGTTTGGATCGGAAGGTTGCTAGTACAACTTACTTCAAATTAGCTAATAAGCAGACCAACGATTTTGCCTCATGACTTATTTTGATAAGAAAGACTTTGAAGGTGGCCCAGGGTTGTGATCGGCACTCTGCAATGTCTAGTTGTAGATCCATCCCCCCTTATTACAAAAGATGGTCTAAGAAAAACCTAGGTTATAAAATAGCCCCGTCTCTTTTTGTTATATGACATAAGAAAGTGATGGGTATATTTTAAACCTGGGTTTACCTTAGTCTTGGTTTAAACCATCTTTTGTAATAAAGGGGATCGTGTTTGCGTTCGTATGACTCTTTATAGAAAGCGCTTTCTCACTACATTAATATTAATTGCTAACAAGGACCAACAGCTACATTACAAAGTCGGGGGTATTTTTAAATATTTTTTAGAGTTAGTAGAAAGAGGTCAATCGTCGAATCCGACTCGGCTGGGCAGCGTTCGGGAAGCTACGTAATATCTTTTCGTCCCAACTACCGTAGTGTCTCCAGACGAAAGTCTTTGACCAGTGCGTGTTGCCAGTGATTACATACGGCACTGAAACATGGTCGCTTACAATGGGCCTCATAAGAAGGCTCAAGGTCACCTAGAGGGCAATGGAGAGGGCTATGATTGGAGTTACCCTGCGTGATCATATCAGAAATGATGAGATCCGCAGGAGAACCAAGGTAACCGACATAGCTCGAAGAATTGTCAAAGTTAAGTGGCAGTGGGCGGGGCATATTGCTCGCAGAACGTATGGCCGAAGGGGCCGAAAGGTTCTGGAGTGGTGACCGCGTACCGGAAGACGCAGCGTGGGTAGGCCTCCCACAAGGTGGACCGATGAGCTGGTGAAGGTCGCGGGAATCCGTTGGATGCGAGAGGCACAGGACCGGTCGATGTGGCGATGCTTGGGGGAGGCCTATGTCCAGCAGTGGACGTCTTTGAGCTGAATGATGATGATGAAGAGTTAGTTATGGTTAAACAATCACGTTCGTTGACGTATAACGACAGATTTAATTAGCCAATCACAAACCAGAAACAGTAAGAGATATAACCTATTTGTCATCTGAACCACACAGCAAAAAAAACTATCCGTTTATCCATTGCAACAAAATAATGAAGTCTACGAAGTCTTATGCAAAACTTTAATATATCAATAGAAAGTGTTTCATACAGTTTTTAACAACATGAGTTATGCCCACTGTCGGCCGGATGGAGTGGGCGCGAGGTCAGTGGTCAAGTGAGGCGTAAGTCACGAGAGCCGTCAGTTACAACAACAGCAGAATTTGACGAAAAGGCACAAACACAAAGAGGGTGAGACGAAGTTGACGAACTGCGCGTCAGTCCTTGGGTGGGTGACACGTCGAGAATCTTCCATGCCTCGGAGAGCACGTTAAACCGTCGGACCCGGGTGTCATAAGAATACCTATGACAGTCGCTACGGGTAGTCAAAAGCACTAAAATCTTCCTCGCCTTTTCCTAACTATATTGTATTGTGAAAATTTTGCAACGGCTGAACCGATTTCCATCAAATAAAGCTTATTTAATTTTCACACCAGCTTTCACATAAAAATCGAAATCGGATTGTTTGTTTCGCAGATATGATGCCACAAACAGACACACAGACTGATAGACATAGGCTTCAAACTTATAAAATACCTCTGTTTTTGCATCGGGGGTTAAACATAGGCTTACACCTCTCTTGAGTCGGGAATGAAAAATAAGAAACGCTTAATAATTTGTGATAATTATAATAAATGATTTTTGTTTGCTTTAAAGCGTAATATATCGTAAACTATTAACTATAGAAAAAAAACTCACGACGGAATTTGTAGGAAATTAAATCTACAAAATTGGTCTGATTTATTTTTCATGTAAAACCCATGGTAAGGAGTTAATGAGTTTGAATTAAATAATAAAAACTGAGTTGAAATTTTTTTTTTAGTATAAACTCATTTTTGGGGTCTTCAATCCAAGATGGTGGAGCGCGCCGAGGTCACTAAAGGCCGAAAATTTGAAATTTTCATAAGAACTCCTAAACATAACAAATATAAGTTACCTGTAAACTACCTGGCGACTGGGCTATAGGTACTCTTCAAGAAAATAAATGAGAAATTTTGGGTAGGTAAGTACTGAAAAAATTCAGGCAATTCCGAATTTCTAGTGCGGAATTCAATTCCTTATTCAACTGAAACGCCGAGCCCCATCCAGAATGATCCATGGTTACGTGTCATAGGTCGACTTTGTCAACACATCGTGGGGTGGATAAGCGTTTGGTTTTCTGCGCCAAAGGTCGCGGGATCAATCCCCGCACGTAGCATGTCTTTGTGTGGCCAACAGATATTTTGTTTCGAATCTGGATGATTGAGCAACAGATTTATACAGGGAGGGTCAAAAATCGTGGATCAAACGAAACAGGGCGATAAGTTGGGGTTATTTGTAGCATTTTATGGTAGGTAGTACATTTTTTTTACAGTAAAGTTCTAAAGTTAAAAATATTTTTTCGTGAGACATAAAATATATTGAAAAAAATGCCAATATTCATAAATCATGGTACCCACTGTCATAAAAGCACTTTCAAGCAACTAAACACCAGTTATTGTTTTAAAATAGGTACCCATTTTACTCTAATTGCCTATTTGTTACAAATTTTGGTATTTTCTTAAAAAAATATTCAAATTGTTATAACTTTTAAGGAGATGAAGTTAGGACTCTGCTATACCGATATTTTTTACTGCAAATAACCCCAATTACCACCCTGTTTCGTTTGATTTACGATTTTTGACCCAGCCTGTATAACCACCATTTATAAATGAAATTATCATACAATTATTCGTTTGTAAATACAAGGAAATTCATATTAAGATTATAAATGTGAAAATGAGTTTGTCTGTCTGTTTGTTATTTCGTCACGATTAAACTACTCAGCCAATTTTAATGAAACTTAAGACAAAGATTCTCTCCCTCTTTCACTCAAAAGCTCATGGACATGTGTGTTCTCCCCACCCTCACCTATGGAGCGCAAACTTGGTCGCTTACTAAACGTCAGAAGTCCGCACTTGGAGTCTGCCAACGAGCTATGGAGCGAAGTATACTGGGTGTCAAACTTACGGACCGCATCAGAAACTCCATACTTCGCTCCAAAACACAAATAGCCGATGTTGGCCTTACAGCTGCTAGGCTAAAGTGGAACTGGGCTGGTCATGTCTGCCGCATGTCGGAGGAGCAATGGGCTAAAATAACCACTAAGTGGATCCCAACTGGCAGAAAACGACCACGCGGCTGGCCCAGAAGAAGATGGCGGGATGAGCTGGACTCATATTTAAAGGATTGGCCTACTGCCGCACTATATCGCGGAAGATGGAAGGAGGGAAGGGAGGCCTTTGCCCTGCAGTGGGACAACATGGGCTCATATTAATAATAATTAATAATAAAAGACAAAGATAGCTTTGAACTTGGAGAAAATAAACAAGGTTAGTCGGAAAGGGGGTACTAATTGGCAGGCCACTTAAAGAATCACCGATGACCGTTTCAAAGCAAGTGTTAAAATCACAAAACTTGATTAAAAAAAAACCATGCAAAACAATGTTATTTTAGTTTTTTTTTAATTCTTCATCCCTGCTTTAAGGCTGATTTACACGACGCCAGTTTCTTGAAGCAACGCTCATGCTATCACTGTTTTTTCGCTGAGAAAGACAAAGACAGAACGATTCTTGCTTTAAGAAACTGGCATCGTGTAAATGAGCCTTTCGTAACGAATTCAGAAACGGAAGCTTCTAATTCGTGACCCCAAATATGCCCTGAATTGTAAACACAGCTGATCATAGCTGAGTATAGATCGATTTTAGCGTATTTTTTATGAAATCTTTGAACAGCTATTTCTCAAACTATTGACTTTTGGGGAAAATTGTAGAACAAAAGTTATTATCATTATTATGGGTACTTTAACACCCTTTTGGATTAGTATCCCCTTTCCGACTAACCTTGTATTTGTACGGCGCAAAGGATAAACATGATCACTCTGTAATTATATGTTTTCTATTCACCCTATTTTTTCTGTATATTCATGTTGTACAAATAAATTAATCTTCATATTGACAGATTTTTGTCTGTCTGTCTGTAACTGTTTCATGTCTAAACTACTGAACCAATTTTAATAAAACTTGACACAAAGATAGCTTAAAACCCGGAGGATATATTACAATATTTTTATCGACATATCACTACTGTAACCTACAAAAATATTACTTTAAAAAGAATCGCTAAAACTTGGACCAAACATCTCATCATTTATTTACATCGTCGCTTATAACTTAAAGCATAAATAAATTATTAAGTTAGGATTATGTAGGTGTCATTAAGTTACTAATATGTAAGCAATTGCTTAACGCCCTCACTTAATTATAACTTAACGATGGACCGCTAAATAAGAGATATAAGGCGTGTCTAGTAATATAGAAATCAAGCTCTCTGCTTCCTCTTTTTGGAGAGAAAGCGTTATAATACTTTAATTAAGTATTTAACGTTGATAGATTGAGTAATGATGTAATAACAAAGTTGCAGTTTAAAAGATGATGTAGTGACAAAAATTGAAAGGAGTATGCTTCGGTGGTTTGGGCATGTTGTAAGAATGAGTGAACGGGGTTTAAGAAAGGGAACCTATAAGGTATAACGGGCTGGTGTCCGCAACTCCACGTCTAAGCGCGTATTTTGCGTGATGGGTGGTAAGTATAGTTACTCGATTCACCCTAACTCCTCGAAAAAGGCCAGCACACCCTTGATGTTGCTGGTGATCTCTCGGAGAGTACTTGGGTTTCCGAAGTACTTGGCCCTGTATGTGGCGACCTCAGGGCAGTTTAGTAGCACGTGGGCTGCCGTCTCGTCCTCCTCCATGCATGCTCTGCACAGTGGGCTGTCTGCAACTCCAATGACAAAGAGGTGTTTGTTAAAGGGAACATATAAGGCGGGTGTCAGTGAAAACGCCGCGCCAGTAGAAGACGCCCTAGGAGGACATACATCGATGTTATTGGTGATGTTCTTCAAAAAGGACAGGTGCGTACTACTCTCAACTGGCGTGCGTGTATGACAAGATGTATGACCGTGGTCGAAGCGAAAGGAGTATGTAAGGATCGTAGCATGTGGCGTTCTACAGTTTCTGCCTATCCATAAGAGAAAAAGGTATGAGTTTATGTATGTATGTATTAAATAATTAGTTAGGTTATTAGTAAATGTAAGCACAATTGCAAAATTAAAAGTTTTGGGTTAGATCTAAGTTATTTAAAGGAATTTCTTTAAGAAGTTTTTTATACTTACACCGAGCTATGAAACCGGGTCAGCGACATAAACATACAAACAAAAACCGGCCAAGTGCGAGTCGGTCTCGTGCACGAAGGGTTTCGTACCTTTATTTATAAAAACGGCAAAATAATCACGTTTGTTGTATGGGACCCCCCTTAAATATTTATTTTATTCTGTGTTTTAGTACCTATTTGTTATTATAGCGGCAACAGAAATACATCATCTGTGAAAATTTCAACTGTCTAACTATCACGGTTCATGAGATACAGCCTGGTGATAGACGGACGGACAGCGGTGTCTCTTAGTAATAGGGTCCCGTTTTACCCTTTTGGTACGGAACCCTAAAAGTATTTTAGAAACTATTTAAGAATTTTAATAAATTTTATTCGAGTAGGTATCATTAAATGGTCTATAAAACACTTTTTATTTGAAAAAGCTATCAGTCTTAGTTTCCGAGATATTTGTGACCCAGATTAATTGTTCCCGAGTGTACTTGTTACGGGTAATCAGAAGCCCGAAAGTCTGACAACCGGTCTAACCTTAGGATATCGGCATTGCCCAGTAACTTGGTTGCGGAGGTCTGATACCAGTCGCTCCGTGTAAAATACTGGTATTCAGCTGTGTCTGGTTAGACTGGAAGTTGACCCCAATATTGTTTTTTTTTTTAATTTCCCCACACTAAGATTTCTCTTGTATCGTGGGTGCGTTTACAGACACAAATCTCACATACAAACGCCCAGACCCGAAACAACCATCTGTAGGCCATACAAATTTTTGTTCCATGTGGGAATCGAACCCACGACCCGTAGCGCAGAAGCCAATCGCTTAGCCACTGCACCAAACGTGTCGTCATGTTGGGAGAAGGCTAGGTAGAACAACTGAGATAGGTACGTACATTAACCTATTACCCTCTTTAAAGACAATCAGGCTTTCATTTTAATAGTTAATCTTGTTATTTATTTAAACCTTTAGAAATTCAAGTCACCGGCCATAAAAACCTTCTAAAACTAATAAAAAGACAAAAGTATAATGCATGATGCTATTAATATTGATTGATAATCGTATTGTGTGGTTAATGATGTGGTTACATGACAGAGAAGTATAGAAGATTCATTTTGAACAACGCTTGATATTCGAGCTTTTGAATAGAAGCCAAAATAGACAAAAATATCGATAAAGCGCGTGCTATCTGCTACTGCTATTTGAAACTTAAATCTTAGCAACTTTTATATAATAATAAATAATTAAAAAAATATTGCAGTAAGATATTACCAAACTTTACACATTGGCCCCAAACTAGGCAAGCCTGTATCTTGGGTACCAATATAGAGCGTTTACCATTAAACATGAAATATTATGTTCGTATGTTTTTGTGATGTTTACATAAAATTACAAAAAATATTGAAAAAAAAAAACAAAATTAAACCCAGTCATGAAAAGTATTTATAACAAAATAAAATAGACGCTATACTGAAGTGTATGGGAGTGTATAGTTCTGAAAAAAAAAAATAGTATTTTGATTGTTTTTTTTGCTTTACTATTGCTTTGCTTTTTTTATTGATTGTTGATTGCTTTACTAGTAGCGTGTCTAAGCAGTCGTGTCTTTTGTATTGTTTACAATGAATATTTAAATTATTACGACTAATATTATTACAATTTATATGCCGCGTCAGTTATAAAAGAAAAGTGTGTCACGTGTGATTAGTATCTATCGTATTTTATTTGTATTGTGCAAGAATGAACTAAAAGATTTTTATAGACAAGTGTTTCTGTGCTAGTTATGTCTAGCGCAGGATCTAGCCCGTTTGGCCGTAGCCAATTATTACGGCGAAGTCCTCCGCCGACGCCAACCGAAGAACCCCGCCCTACAGACCCAAACCCACCAGCATCGGACAATGAACTGCCGCGTGAAGTCATCTCTATGGCAGAGATCCAGAATTGGATAAAAGCCATAGATAGCATGCTAACTGACGTTTGCTCTATAGTCGCGGAGGGAAAAATGAACTCGGACCAGAAGCTCCGTGTCACCAATCTTTGCCGGAAGGTCACAAGTGGGACATCACAGATGGCCGTCTTGTACCAATCCTTAAAGCAGAAAACCATTCAGGCGCACATCACCATTCAGCATCTAAAGGAAAAGCAGAACGTTGAAAACTCTCTTCAACAGTTCAAAGAGGTCGTTGAAACGAAATTAAGGCCTTCGGAAATTAGCTCGTATGCTAATATGGTCAAAAAAGGTTCTGATAATTTTATCCGCCCTGCAAATCTGAGTTCTGTTGCCATCTATCCCAGCGATAAGACCAAAACTAGTGACGATACCAAGACTCTTGTACAAAAAATTATCTCGCCCGAGGAACTAAAACTTCATGTCCGTGGCCTAAGAAAAGTTAGAAATGGGGGTGTTATTATTAGCACCGACAGTAAAGGCGACATCGAAAAACTGAAAAGTTCAGCGAAGCTAGTTTCTTCGGGCCTTACAGTTGAAGAACCATCTAAACGCCGACCTAGGATCGCTGTCATAGGTGTCCCCGTAGCCCTCACTGAGAAGGAGGTATTTGATTGTATCTTCGAGCAAAACCTTTCTGATAAGTTGCCGAATACTAGTCGTGAGTCTTGTCTGGAGACTATTAAATTGAGCCATAAATCGGGTAAGAAGGATCTGTCTACCTGTAATTATATATTGGAACTACCAGCTAGCATCAGGAAAATTCTAATAAACCAAGGCCGAATTTTCATAAATTGGACATCATGCCCAGTGAGAGATTTCACTATAGTAACCAGGTGCTTTAATTGCCAGCAGTTCGGTCACGCAGCTAAGTTTTGCCGAGAAACGAGTAGTATCTGCAACCATTGTGGAGAGACTGGCCATTCCTTCAAAGAGTGCAGCAACAAATCTTCTACCCCCCAATGTGCGACGTGCAAACGCTTCAAGAGGAAATGTGACCACAAAACTGGTGATGTAAGTTGCCCGGCACGTAAATACGCAGAGGACAACTACATCAATTCAATAGACTATGAAGGCGCCTAGGAGCGTCACCGATTACTTTATTTTAGTAAAGCACACAACCACTAGGTTATCCTCTTTATATTTATATTCGTTAGTTTTGCATTTATCATGACCAATCAGCTCATCTATGATCTAGATAGTTTTTCTGTGTCTGAGGTTAAAATCTGTAATGTCAATGAGTGTAAACATCTACTTCCATTTCATTATAAAGACAAAAAAAAAACAAACAACATTAGTTACTAACTCTTCACTCACCGATCATCAAGCTGTTTTACTAACATTGCAAATATCTTCACCTAGAAAAAACTGCACTCGCAGCTATACAAAAGTCAATATGACAAACCTTAATAATGACATACGCAGCATTAATTTTGACCCAGTTTACAATTCAGACGATGCAAATAGTTCTTTAAATTATTAATACATAGCAAAACTCAATTACACAGACACAGAAGAATTGCTAGAAATTCTGAAATAGTTACTTCATAAGTATTTATTTTGTATAATTGTATAGTATATATTATAGTTTTTAATTACCTACACTTTGTTTATTCTCGCAATAACAAGTTGCAATTATATATTTTTCAATTAGTCTGACGTAACAAAAATTACTGTCCCATATAAGTCTATTGTAAAGTGATGGCCTGAAACACAGGTTTGAATAAACCTAGTTCGGGTAGGTCGCTACATCACCTTCTTATGGGAGTTAGCTTTTCTTGCACCTGTAATTAATATAAGTAATACACTACTGTATACTTAGACATTAAGATTAACATTATTATAAGACCTTACTAATAATACTGTGGCTATCTGTACACTTTTTTGTAAAAGTTTATAAATAAATTTTATTATTATTATTGTGTGAGTGTAAGGTGTAGTTAGGTATGAATTTGAGGGTGTTTGTGTGAGAGTATGCGTGCGGTAAATGAATGCAAAACTTATTTTATTACTTGTATTATTTTTTCTGCTTCGTCATATGATAGGTTTAGTAGCCAGGACGTTAGTGTACTTTTTATTTGTTTCCGAGTGAAGTTTCTTATATTGCACTGTTTGATCACAGCATTATAGGTGTGAAGATGCAGAAAAAGTTTTCTGGCAGTACAGCTTCCAATTTAACCAGCCTTCCGATTCAGAACGATTCGATTAGTCTATTGTCGATTGATTCGGTTTGTTATCTCGTTCCGTCTAAGATTCTCGTAACGAGAGCAAAAGAGTGTAAGGACATGCCTTTGCTCATCCCTATTATGACTGTCGTCGGTGCATATAATAAAATAAGCTATTTCTATTAAACTATTGAGTTTTGGGGAAAGTTGTAGAAGAAAAGTTATTCATTATTATGGGAACTTTAAAACCCTTTTGGATTAAATTAGTACCACCTTTTCGACTAACCTTGTATAGAATAAGCCACTGATATCTAATATATTCTCCCTATAGGTTCAAAAGTCTTATACTTAAGGATATCCCTTGAGTGTAACAGTATAAGTTAGAAAAAAAAAAAACTTGTAACCCTAGCGATTATTTTCACTGTAATCTATTCTTTAGTTAATCTGTGTACAGCGTTGTGGGCTGCAATATTGTCTATATGTTTTGTGTATTTCTTGTTCCTGTTTTTTATATTGTAGCTGTTTGTTGTACCTATTGAATAAAAATAAAATATTCTCGTGTAGTTGGCCTTCTCATATATCCTTGCATTGTGGTCGTTTTAAAATGCCAGTTTATGGCGTTTTTAGGCGAATTTTAATATTCATAGTGAGTTTTAAAATACAATGGTTTCTAATCGGCGTAGGTATTTAGTTTTATGTATTGTGTTTAAATTAAAATATTTTAACATTTTTGTGAATGAATTTGATTTTTATAGGTATGTTAGTATATTATTTTTAGATGCTGATTCAACTATTTGTAATTTAAAATATTATAATTACGTTTTTTAATACATTCCTACGTTTATATTTTCCCTCTTGTAGGATGGGTTAGAATATAAAACTTCCTCACCGCACGCTGGGAATAAGGGCCTGTCCACATCTCCACGTCACGACGTCGTCAACGTGGAACGGTGCGGTAACGCGGCACGGTGCGTTGACATAACGTGGCATGGTGCGTTGACATAACGTTCTACGTTCAAAGTCAAAGTTTTTTATTTCAAGTAGACCAAATTACAGGTGCTTTTAAAACGTCAAAACTAGGTGCACGGTTCCAAAAGGTGGGTCTCATGGAGAAGAACCGGCAAGAAACTCCATGGATACTCTTTTTAAATAGATCATGACAATTTCACTACAGTATCGTAAGAAAAATAGTATGAGAATAATGCAGGTGAATGTAAGAGATAAACTCATATATGAATACCTACCTAGGAAATAGAAAAATACGCCTTTTGGGATTGCCATAGCAGTTAAGAGCTGACCAGTCCCGACAGACGGCACCCGTTCACGAGCATGACGCGCACATCCGCATCGCTCAGCTCAACCATGTTGCAGGGAACTCAGCGATCGGATGCACGACGCCACCGTCAGCAGGACATTTTAGTGAGCATGACGAACTCATACTACCTGGCAATAGGCAGTTGCAAAATAATGATATGAATAAAGGTGTATCACTAATTACTGCATGATTCTCATACTTTACGGTTTAGAGAGTAGGTAGGTATTGTCTTTTTATTGTAAAATAAAAGGTTATTAAAATAAGAATTGTTAAATAATATCAAACTAATTTGCCAGAGCAATTAATACAATAATTAATTAATTAAAAGGCACATTTGAATTAAAATATGCAAAACCAAAAAAAAAAATGTATACATATTAAAAAAAAACTGATAAAATAACGTACAGGTTATTTTAAGTCAATAAAATAAAAAAAATAAAAGTAAACATTACAATAATGTTAGGTCATAATACCTACAGCCAGTTACCTATCGTAACACGTTCCGCCTCTAGCCGCAAGCGCACACGTATATGCGCTCCACCCGCGCTCTCTACGCCCGCGAGTTAGTCGCCGTCTACGTGCTCCGATGCTTTAAAACCATACTTTACTGTTTCTCAAAATTCAGGATCTACCTAACCTAACCAACGATAAATCTAAAAATGATTCTGAGGTTCATTTTTACGATACGGTAACGTTTTGCACGTTATGTCAACGCACCGTGCCGCGTTACCGCACCGTTCCACGTTGACGACGTCGTGACGTGCAGATGTGGACAGGCCCTAACGCGTGTTGTAAAAACAAAACAGCACACTTGGTGGTAGGATCTATACGGTCCGCCTGGCTAGCTACCACCCTCACATTAAAGTCCGGCGCCAAGCAGTTTACTGTGTTCTGTCGTGTGTATGTGATGTGAGAGCCAGAGGGGTGTGGAGAAACTTGGTGTGGTGTTCCTCCAACCAAAGGGAGAATCCTCCAACCAGGCGGAGTCTTGTGCCTGGCGGGCTACTGCCCAACGGTTGATGTTGGGAGGTTATATATGTACTATCTGCGTGTTAAATCTTGATTGCGCGATGTAGGATAGTTCGCTAGTTCGCATGTGGCGAGATAGATGCCGCCACAGGGGTATAGGGGAATATCTCCATATCTATGTTACTTGGATTCGTGCGCTCCATCTTAGGCCCTATCTACGCTTACTATCAGGCGACTAGGGTCATGATGCCGGACTCTTACCGGTTAAAAACCCATGCCCTAACTAAGGTAAACCCAGCTTTAAAATATACCCATCACTTTCTTATGTCATATAACAAAAAGAGACAGGGCTATTATAAAACCTAGGTTTTTCTTAAACCATCTTTTGTTAAATGATGGAATCAGGCGTTACTTGGCGGAAATCCATGACATACAGAAATGGAAATAAAATATCTAGCTTTAATTCCGCTGAACAAGATCGCTAGTTTGGATGCAGTATGCAGCACCACCCTCCCGCCCACAAGTTTATGCACATGCAGAAAGAGTGCAAAAATAATGCAACATGCAACCAAACCAATACACGACACGTGTTTCGCCTCTGCACGGGGCATCCTCAGGATATGTTGACTCCTCGACCGCCAGGATGCGAATGGGGCTGTGAAGCGCGCGCCCTTCTATATATCATCACGATTTGACGTTTGTGACATTGATGTTTGTGACGTCTACGTCGAAGTGCCCGCAAAGATGCGTAATAATGGAGATGGCAAGACATTCGTTTGGTCATTCAACAGTGTATATCTATCATTATTATGTTTTGAAATAAGGGGGATGGTGTTCCTTCTCCTGACCTATGGCCGGAGTCGCGGAACTTAACCTAACCTAACCGAGTCGGGTCCTGATTTTTGTCTCTGATCAAATATTAATTGCGCAAATACTGATTTGGAAAACTTCAGGACTTACCTTACTTTGAAAAGGGTATAATTAATTGTAACTGTACCCTTTTCAACGTAATGCAAGTCCTGAAGTTTCTCTATAAAACTTTATCATAAAAAGAACATCAAATATTTTTTAAACAAAACATGATTATTATAGTTTGATGATATCATTTTCATTTTTTCGATAGCAGTCTCCTTGCGGCTACAATTTACAAAATGGCCGCTATGTCAGGACTCATCGTTCGTTGAACAGAGTTCCATTTTAAATACGTCGGTAGGTACTTAGATATTTTATTATTCTGACTGTACAACAGTACGCACCTCTTGACATCACAGACCATAACCGTTATATAAATTACAAATTTTTGACAAGATCACGTGTCTATCGCCCACGGCTGCGCCTACGCACCTAATTTTATTACGCGTAACCGTTGACCTCTACTAACGAATGTGTCAACAGGTATATTTATGTACCTTCATCTATTATAGTAATGTGAGCCGGTCACGATCCACCGAGCTCTCCCGTCGTAGAGCCGGTCGTCTCTTCAGACTCCGCAGTCACACCGATAATTCAGCCCTCATCAAGCTGTCTCCCCCCCCCCCCTACGTCCACGCCAGCAACGCCCGAGTCTCACTAGGGGTCGCCCTTAGTGCTGTTGTTGCAGGTAGTCATGATGTTAGTGTAGTACAAGTAGTTACCTTAGATTAAGTATTTTACTCCCCCCCCCCCCCCCCATTTGCTGGAGACCCTTCAGGTCTCGCCAATAACTGCCCGGTTACGTAGAAACCGTCCCCTAGGACGACCTACAGCAATCCAATAGAAAAAAAATATTGTAATGTGAGTTCGTAGACGTCCACTGCTGGACATAGGCCTTCCAATAACAGCTACATAATCACCATGCTTGGCAGACTAACTGGTGATTTATTTATTAAGGACCTCCTACAAAGGACATACACATAAAATCACAAAAATTAGTAAATAGAATGAGCCTTATATCTGAGTACTCCTTCAATTGTACAGGGTGTAAAAAGACCCATCATATAGCCGTAATCTACGGACTCTGTACATCAAACTAAATTACATTGACCAAAAATAATTGCTGGGAAACGACTTTTATTTTTTGGCATGAAAAAAAACGCTTTTTTTTGTAGCGCGCAAATTATGGTTGTGGCGATGCCACGCGTTTGCTTGCGTGCAGCGGCCACACAGCTGAGCCAAGGCGGTCGTGTGCGTTTGATATTCATTGCGTTTTTGTAACTTTAAATGCGTAATTTGTTAGGAAAAATTGAAATTTTTGATAATTTTTGTATGGAAGAAAGTTTTGTATTATGGCTTGGAAATCGTTTTTGGAAAAAACTAAAAAAAAAAATGTGTAACCTTCAATATCTCCAGAACTAATGACTTCCCAGGTATGGTTTGCTCGAAAAAAATGATCCCAATGATGGGTAGAATACGTGGTTTTCGTTATCCTTAAGGGTCTTTTTACACCCGATAGGAGGCCACAACATGCAATTTTTTTTTTATTTTTCGACTACTCTAATTTACAACAGTATTTAATAAATAATAAGTTGTAGGTTAAATAGTAATAAAGTTCAAAAACAATTTAGAAGTGGTTTTACAGGTTGTTTTACAAATGTTGTTTTAATATCTTTTTATATTTTGATAAAGACTCGCAAATGTCAATATCGTGGACTTTCGACTAAGTATTGTATTGCCTACAGAGTCTTGGGCACAGCGGCGTAATGACCGAGGTTCGTTTTTGAAAGTGGAAGATTAAATAGGTAATAAATATTCTTCCTCGAGATACAAGGATGATTGCAGTATGTTGGAGTTGGAAAGACATTGATGTCCACCCTCTTGAAATAATTCCTTTTACCACTACCAAGCTTTAGAGAGAAGATGGTTTATCTTCTGCTGGGAACAGCGAAAATATTTAAACAATCGCTACACAAAACGCAGGGCCCGAGAGGGGCGTGTTGTCGACCGATATGGTAGCAGGTTTACTTATTATAGTAGGCTTCATTTTATTTATTAAAGTAAAATATACTACTTTTCAAGATTAATGAACAGTTAATGATGGGTTGGTGAAACACCCCTACAGAAATGCGTCTCATTCGTATGTGAATGGGTCATCATCATCACTCAGCATGGTGCTTTGCTGTGACAGCATTGGGACAAATTTTCCCAACATGCAACAACAACAGTGGTGCTTTTCCGGGCCGACCTTGGGTGACGTGATGGCTTAATAATGGTTAAAAAAATCATAATTTTAAAATTGTTAATAAAAGAAGCATTCCATTTTGCGCACCAGTTTGAATAGCACCAACGCCGAATCGCACGTAATAGGAATAAAAAGCACTATTGGTGGTCGTCAAATTGGTGTGCCAAACGAAATACCTCTTTAAATTTCTTGCTTGATATTTAAAGTACTTTCCCTCCATGATCATTTGGTTTGGGACACCCCGTATATTAATAAGAACCGACCATAAGAGGCATTTTACGAACCTATCAATAAGTAGTCCGCAACTATTGACCAGATAGGTAAGCTAAATGTGACCTATAGATATGTGTTAATAATCTTGTCACTATTACTACACTATACTACATGGCAGTTAAAATATTTAATAATTTACGAAACAAAAGAAATATCTAGTATTTAATAGAAAATTAAAAGCACATTTAATAGAAAAATGATTCTACTCTATCAAAAAATATTTTGAAAATAGTAAAGTTTAAAACCTCCAATTTAAGCACAAATAACATAAACCTAAATAATAAACATAAATAACATAAACCTAAATAAATAAAACGTACAATTTATAATACACCAATAGGTACCTATTTACTCGATAACATATTACTCGATATTATGTTATGTACTATGTTGTTTTAGTTCTAGTATCCTTAATTAAAAATATTGTGTATTAAGAATAACAATAGTCAAGAATTAGGTACTATTTTGTTTTATTATTTATTTATTTAACAGACAACATGATCCACTGACATTAACACAACATACTTACAATTCTAGAATGTTAGTAAAACAATTGAACTTACTATGTTAGTACTTATATTCTACTACAGACAGGGTAGTTTTTATAAGATGCCTCACTATGGGGCTTTCATCATACCTATCAGATTGCTGATCAGTATTGCTGATAAGTATATATCTAAGTATGATAAGTGTAAGTAAATTTATAAATATACTTTTATCTAATTAGAGCCCTCAAACGTTGCAACACCTGGAAAAGGTTGCAACGCTGTACCTACTCTATTTAATAAGACCTGTATTATTTTACCTTAGTGTGTAGACAAATAGTTTGAGTTTGAGTTTATTGATATGGTATGGAAATGCAAAATTTTTGCTATAGAACAGTTTAGAGACCGAATTAGCTTAAGAATAGTAAATGATAGGTTGGTGAAATACTCCCTAAATCTCTTTTCTTTTGAAATTTAAACCAAAGCTCGTCTGATTTCTTATAATCCTAACTTCTTAACTAATATTATAAATGCAAAAGTAAGTTTGTTTGCTTGTTACCTTTTCACGCCTAAACCACTGAACCGATCATCCTGAAATTTTACATATACGTTGTCAGGTGTACAGAAACGGACATAGGGTACCTTTCATCTCGAAAAAAGTACTGTTCCCGAGGAAAACAACAATAACGTTTTTTTGATAATAGATGGCGCCACGTGTCTTTAGAATCATGGTTGAATAGGCATGTTGACGTCATCAATAAATTGCAAAGCTAATTAGTCCGCCAGTTAGAGTATTGAAAAATAATGGACAAGTATTTTTTCTTTTGTTAAATCTATAAATATTTGGAACGATAAAACGAGTGGGGGCTTGTGACGGTAGAAGCAAGTAAAAATTGTACTTACTTGCTTGTGACGCTTTGCCCATTTTAAAAGTGTTGAATCTTCGTCGATTTTGGTTTAGGTAAAAAAAAAAAACCGGTCAAATATTTTTCGATAATCTGATTGACTAATTAGATTTTCTCGGTCAATTAGTGTGTTAAGAGTTTTTTTATCGCGAGCGAAGCCGCGGTCTAATGCTAGTAATTGATAACACAAAGTTAATTCATCCCAGATATTATAATTAAACCACACTCTAAGGGCACGAGCAGAAATGAAATCTAAACTAAAATTATTTTAAGATATTCCAAGAAAATATATAAAAGTTAGTTTCAATCCGACCACCCACACTGTTTATATTATTATATAATTTTATTATACGCGTTCTGTTCATCCGCCTGTCCCTCGTAGGCTATAAAACATGAACATATAAATGTGTGAAACATGTGTCTGTTTGTTTGTTGATTCTGTTCTATAAAATATATAACTTTATTTGGATTTTGTTTCCGTAGTTATTTTGTGTGACTGAGGAGTGAAAATTATTAAGTTAGATCTTTTCAAAGTAAGGTAAGTTCTGCGGTTTTTCTTCAAAAGTAAATACCAGACAAAGAATTTCAAATATTTTTAAAAAACACGTATCAATTTCCTTGCGGCTACAATTTACGAAATGACCGCTATGTTAGGACTCATCTTTCGTTGAACAGAGTTTAAGAATAATATTTTATATTTACAAGTATCTGCGTATAAAAACTTTTGTATCTGAAGGAAAACACGGAAAAGAAAAAATAATGTATGAAAACCGATCATCATTCAGCCGAAAGACGCACACTGCTGGACATCGGCCGCCTCGGTACCGTGTGTGTTAGTCCATTTTGGGTCTCCCCTTCAGGTCTCGGCAAGTTTATAGGAATACAATTTTGTGGCGCCAGAATTTCGCCGCCAGTGACTGGCGTTGTAGCACGCCGCAAGACGGTGCCAATATCAGCGCCAGTATTCCGGGCAGTTGTTTTCTTTTTCTTGTGATGACCTGGCGCTGGGGATAAGACGAACTCAGGCGGAGGTCACTGACGCCAAAAATTAGATGCGTGGTAACGCACATTTGCCGCAAAAATGGCCTGAAAAGTTGAATGACGGAGTCAGGAGTTACTTTGCAGAAATTCATGACTTACAGATATGCAATACAATATCTTTCATTCCGCCAAACCAAGCGGTCGAGGAGTCAACATATCCTGAGGATGCCCCGTGGAGGAGCGAAACACGTGTCGTGTATTGGTTTGGTTGCATGTTGCATTATTTTTTCACTCTTTCTGCATGTGCATATTATACTTGTGGGCGGGAGGGTGGTGCTGCATACTGCATCCAAACTAGCGATCTGGTTTGACGGAATTAAAGCTATTTGTGGGCCTGAAAAGTATTCATGCGGTGTATACCTCTTGCTAACGTTGGCGGCGAAATTCTGGCACCGCAAAATTCTCTTGTGTAAACTTGCTTTAACACCTCTATTGCCTATTGTTTTGTCATTTCGATGACACCCACGATTGAGTCGATTGAACAATTTATATAAGATTAATACTGTGCGTGATCGAAGCGATATATTTAACAGGCGCCCCACTGTTTTGTAAATATAAGTTTATTGATAGTTTTTAAATTAAACAAATGAGTTCATTGTTCTTTTAATAGGTGGCTATTGAATTTCAATGTTTATTTCGTTTATATTCAGTTATATTGCATCAATTGACAAAGTAATGTTCTTGTCAGAATAGACGATACACTTTATACTCGTAACTGAGTCGATTTATTATACGGGCAGTTTTTCTGATAGGACATTCTAAGTTGTATTTCCGCAAAAGAATAGATCACTCCCTTTCTTCCTCTGGATATCCTAAAGCCGGGTCCGCAGCGCCAATTTTCTAACATGTTTTTTGTAACGTGTTTTTTGCGAACAAAACTGTTAGGCCACGCCCCTATTCGGTTAACAAACAATGTTATCCTCTTTGCAAACACGAAAACACGGCGCAGCGGACCCGGCTTAAAAGGCGACAAGAAGTCGTGATGGGACATTGTTAATCACACGTTTGGCAAACAGATGGTGATGGCGGTGTAAGATGCTGTTGTATCTTCCTGAGATAATTCCATAGCACAGAATGACAAGAGAGCTATATAGTATACACAAATCGCACTCCCTAACGGACAGTTTCTTCATCAAAAGTAACAGCCAAAGTAACGTGACAAAGTCAAAGTAACGGTAAAAAAAAATTCTTCACACTTTTAGCTGTTGCTTTTACTGTTACTTTTGCCAGGCCTCCACCACTCGGCCGTACCCACAGCGATAAGTGCCTACAATTTCGCGTGGAGTCGCCTCCACTCCGCCAGTGGGCTGCAGTGGACTACTTGCACTATTTATTCTGTGCTTTTGCTTCTAACCTTTACTGCTTAATAATCTGCTGTGAAAGCTAAAGGAAACGTAATTTCATCAAGTTGTAGGTTAGACCTTACTAAGGACCAGTTTCTTCATCAAAAGTAACAGCCAAAGTAACGTCACAAAGAACATTCACTTTGACATTTGGCACTACTTGACAGTAAAATTGCAGTGATGCCATCTGTAAAAAAGCTCCCTACGATTTTTTGGGGAAATTACGACGTTTGTGTAATGGCAGCTCCTTTGACTTTAACTTTTGCTGTTATTTGAATGAAGAAACGCATTTGCCGTAGTATCATTAAAGGTCAAGTAAAAGTTAAAACTTTTACTGATAACTTTAGTTGTTGATGAAGAAACTGGCTGTTAGTGTACGATAAAGCATATCTATCTTTCATTCACAAATGTAGGAAAACATTTCAACACATACCTAAACCGTGGAATGACACTAGCTTCCCTATAGTTACGGGAACGAGGCGGCATCTACACATGTTGGGAACAAAATTCTAACATTCCATATCTTCACGCTATTCCTCTAACGAGGTAAGTAAATACCTGAACGTCAGTCACCGACCTCCACCACCTTTAGTTAGCTAACTTTTATATTTATTAGACGTTCAGTTAAATCGTGATAGGTTGTGTTCCCTTGCTTCGTATCTATTACTAATAACGTGAGTTACTGAGTAATTAGATACTTAAGTTTATTATAAGTAGGTATTAGGTACTGTTGTGTACTTATTTCAAAATATAAGAGAGAGATTTGACGTGTATAAAGGTACAAGTCCGAGACGGGCTGCAAACTGCACACTGCATCCGCAGACCGCAACTCGCCGTCCGAATAACACCTTTAAGGTGCACACCTTAAAGGTAGTATTCCAACGGCGACCGCAAACTGCAACCGCAGATGAGAGCAGCAGACAAGCGACACTATCTGGTTCATACAAACCAATGTGACTTGCGGTCTGCGGTTGCAGTCTGTAGTTTGCAGCCCGTCTCGGACTTGTACCTTTAAAAGCACCGCGACTGACGAAATGAGTACGTCTCGTGCACCCTGGGCAGTTAGTATCATTGCCAACCTTGCGCTTGCCGAGGTCAGAACGTGGATGGGTGAACATTCGTTACACAAAGAGTGTAGTTTTCAGCACAAAAAACAGTGTCAATCGCCTTTCATCTTTCACGACTTTAGTGGTGGCATTCCGTGTCCGTGTATAGCTATATGTTTGCAGCCTAATTATACATACATACATACATAAACTCACGCCTTTTTCCCATGGGGGTAGGCAGAAACTGTAAAACGCCACATGCTACGATCCTTACATACTCCTTTCGCTTCGTCCACGGTCATACATCTTGTCATACACGCACGCCGGTTGAAAGTACTACGCACCTGTCCTTTTTGAAGAACATCACCAATAACATCAATGTATGTCCTTCTAGGGCGTCCTTTAATGGCGTTTCCACTGCCATTTGCCTTATAAATTCCTTTTGTTAATCGCCGTTCACTGAATCTTTCAACATGCCCAAACCACCGATGCATACCTCTTTCAATTTTTGTCACGACATCATCTTTTAAACCGCAACTTTGTCTTATCACATCATTCCTCAATCTATCATTCAAAGCCTAATTATAATATATGAGTAATTATTGAATTGAACATGGTGGAAACTGTACGCTTGGTGGAAGGATCTATACGGTCCGCCTGGCTAGCTACCTCACATTAAGGCCCGGACTCCACCAAAGTGGAGATGTGCGGAGAGAGAGATGTTTTTCAGCTACGGTGTATCCACCGAAACTGTGCGGAGATGCTTACTGGCTAGACTGTAGCAAAGATGTGTGCTGGCTAGGGTAGAGATGTGCGCTGACTAGAGCGGAACTGAGCTGCCTACGGCGAGCGTTGGATGTGAACGCACAGTTTATTGCGATCTGACACGAAACCGCTTACTGCATGCCGCACACATCTCGTCTCCGCTGCGCGCCGTCGTCAGTTTGCGAGGCTCGGCTCACATCTCCGTCTTGTACGGCGGCCCAGCTCAATCTCAAAGAGGAACAGCTCACATCTCCACTTCCATCGCGCCATACAAATATGATACATCTCCGCAGTGGCGTAGGGTGAAGTTTCTTAAAAGGGAAGCCAGACCAAAAAATGCCTACGTTGCTCAAGTGTGATGCGTGATTTCCAGTAACTACTCGTTTCGAAAGGGAAGCCGATAGGAATCGAGTTGTATGGAGCCTTCGCCACTGCGTCTTCGCTCAGTGGTATCCACTTAAGCTGAGTGGAGACGAGATGTGTGAATAACGAAAGTCTATTGTTTTTTTAAAACACTTCTCCGCTCCGCTCGTCTCTACTCCGCTTTGGTGGAGTCCGGGCTTAAAGTCCGGCGCCAAGCAGTTTACTGTGTTCCGTCGTGTGTATGTGAGAGCCAGAGGGGTATAGGGGAAGTGGGGAACCCCTATATATCTCCGTTACTTGGATTCGTGTGCTCCATCTTAGACCCTGTCTAGTTTATCATCAGGTGCGACTAGGCGACCAAGTCAAATAAAAATAAAAATATTTCACAAACCTAATTTATTATTCAATATCGATAAATAAACTAATAATAGGTAGAAATAGACAGAAGTTAGCAGAAATAAGCTTTCAATTTACAAGGTTTTAGCGTAAATAATAAGATTCTAGGAACACCTAATTACTGTAAAATTAGTCCTTTAATGAACTACAAGCTACTTGGAATTAATATTTAACAAAGAAATTTAATTATCTAGTACATTAGAATGTCTTTCATGTTTTACTTTATACAACAGGAATAAAATACTTTATGATAGAATTACACGAAAAATCTTAATTTTAATTACGACGACGACACGTTTGGTGCAGTGGCTAAGCGATTGGCTTCTGCGCTACGGGTCGTGGGTTCGATTCCCACACGGAACAAAAATATGTGTGGCCTACAGATGGTTGTTTCGGGTCTGGGCGTTTGTGTATGTGAGATTTGTGTCTGTAAACGCACCCACGATACAAGAGAAATCTTAGAGTGGGGCAAAGATAAAAAAAAAAATATTATTTAATTATATTTTGTTCTGTGTGGTGCCGGATATAAAGAATAGCACTACCCCATCTCTTCCCGTGGGTGTCGTAAAAGGTGACTAAGGGATTCACTAGAGGATGGGCAGCAGTGTTCTCTGAGTACTTTAACAACCATACTGCGATCGCCAACACGCCTGCCAAGCGTGGCGATTACGGCAAACTCCCTCTTATAGGGGAGGTCTGTGTCCAGAGGGTCTACTCCCTAAGCACGAAGTCTGTGGTTTCGGCCTTAGTTACGAGCGTTTCCTACTCCTAACACCTACGGACATACGATTATTTCGGGGCACGAACTAAGAATGAATGACAACACGATTTGACAGTTGTCCCTACTACCGATGTGTTTTTGCCCGTTCGAAAAGTTGAACTTGACACTTGTTTTGTTCACTCCTACGTTTCGGGCTACTTTCGGACGGGTGACTAACTTCGTTGACGGACTTAGGGAGTAGACCCCCAGATGTGGTTGAATACCGGTATTTTACACGGAACGACTGCCATCAGACCTCTGCAACCCAGTTACTGGGCAATGCCGATATCCTAAGGTTAGACCGGTTGTCAGACTTTCGGGCTTCTGACTACCCGTAACGACTGTCATAGGTATTCATATGCCACCCGGCACTGATGGTTTATCGTGCTCGCCGAGGCACGGAGGCGTCTGGATGTGTAACGAACGGTCACGCCCAAGCAGCACACTTAGCTGTATAGTCTCTAGACAACAGAATTTTAGAAAACTCGAGGCTGTATTGCTTTCTGTACAAGGGCTGTATAACTGTATATCCAGCTACACAGCTCTTATAATTTTAGTCTAATATTCTTTAGTCTTCTTAACCAGCTAGTGGCATTATAGGTAGCCAAAGACTGGACAATAGTTCTTTCAAATTCTACTAAAATGCATTTTGTACATTTTTTTTCCATTGTACAGGTATTTGTCGGCTGTGCTGTTTAACAGTGTAGAGATTACCTCTCATACAGTCTCAAGAATCGTTTTATCCGTTAGTACAGCTGCATAAGCCTTTGACTCTAGTATAGCTTGTTTATGGATGTAATTTCCGCCAATGTGCTGTTTGGGCGTACACGGAATTTCAAATCTTAAGACATGTGCGGTTGATAATTTGCCACGAGCCCCCCTGTTATAAGATACTCTCGTATCTTTACCAATAATGAAGCAAAGACCCCATAGCTTTGCATAGTAAACCCTCCCATACGTTCGTAGCTATCACGGGTAAAATATGCTAAAATAAAGATAACGCCGAAAAAAAAAACTTTTCTTTTAATGTAGTTCAAAATAATGTCAAAAATTATGGCCAATCTCCTATCAACATTTTCCTGTTATGACAATGATTAAGGTAGCTGCTCTTATAAATAACCCATCTCGAACAGTTTTTTGTTATTTCTGACATTTCTAGTACTCAAACCTCAGTTGGTCCGCAAGAGTCTTTTGATCCATATAGGAAATGGGATCGATTGGCATCATAAAAAAGTTTTGTGAGATCAGCCCTTTTTCTCGCTGACTGTAACGTTTTTTTCGAAATCTGTGAATGCCGATTGAAATTATCTCAAAAGTTAGGGTTGATCTTCTAAGAACGTTTTCCTATAGCTACAATGGTTAAGGTAGCTGCCCTTCATGCCCCATCTCAAATTACCACCCAGTCACCCAGTTTAGCAATAAAAAATGCTACCATTGGCAAAACGATCCGATTTCGTCCATATTTAAAAAGAAAACCGACAATAAATTCAAACATTCAAAAAAAGTAACCCCGAATTCCAAATTCAAAAAACCTACAAAGCAATAAACAAAAAGTTACAAAGCATTTAACGCTTCGAAAAGTACAATTTAAAAAAAGAACTGGTAGGTCAAGGACCAAACGACCGGTAGCCGGGAACAGGTTGCGTGCCGACGTTAGCCGAAGTGCTCCGAGTACACACGAAGGTTGAGACGCGTGCCTCGAACGTGGGACGAAGAAAGCCGAGCGTTGACGTAAAAAGCCGAACGGTAGTCGTGTGTACCGTGGGATTCTTTTACCTTTGTCTATTGGGTACTTGTACGGCTTTATGGGGGACCGTAAATATATAAACGCGAGCAAATGAGTGATGAGATGTATGACATATGGTGTGGTTCGATATTATCTATCGTGTACAAATGTTTTGTCGATAATTTTTGTTTTGACTTCAGAATTTGATGGATTGGCGCAGTGGCTGAGCAATTGTGCTTTATATCCAAAATCAAAAGTTTTTATTTCACATAAACCATTACAGTCGTTTATGAAACGTCGAATTTAGGTGCACGGTGTAGGATAACTTTTTCATCATCATCATCTTCATAAGTCATTTCACCTTCTTTCTATTTGTATTAAACCTTTTTTTATCACAGGCCACATCGTTTTTGATTATTATATTCGAAATTGGAAAGCACTCGAAAAAGTAGCAAAGTTGCTTTTGCGGGATTCTAGAGGCAACCAGGAAACTGAGGGGACTGGTGTTAACTTGAAGGAGACTGTACTACCACGCCTTTCTGATGGTATTATGAGTCAAATGTTATATCAACGAAAGTTCGATTCAGTCATACTTTTTTTTTTGTATTTCTGTGCTTAATAAGTCAATTAACTTTAGTACTTCCTTGTAAACAATATCTTAGATTGAACTGGCAATATTTATAAATCATCGTGTGAGTGGATAAGAAACTTCTCACTTCACAACCCTCCCCGACAAATAAGACATACGGCGCGAGGGGTATGGTACGACAAAAGTCGCAACGCCGCGTTCCTATGACTTGTTACCATAGATATTTTTCGATTTGTGAATTTCCGTAAATAATGAAAGGACAATGATCATGGATGTATGGAGTCCCGTACCATGCTGCATCAAAGTCAAACTTTGTTTTTTATAAACAACACTTATCATATTAACTCCTACTAAAGTTCTTTTTGTAAACAAAACGCGAGAATCGGAGATTTTAGAAATAATCTAAATAACCTGACAATGTGGACATGTCATACACGATTTATTAATCCTCTAAAAAACAGTAATCCGCATCTATTGCATTCTACATCTCTATGACCGGCTGTGAACGGCCAATTAACCATAGATAAAAAAATGTTATTCGTTTAAATAAAAATTCTAATCTATTCTAGTTGTTTTTAATTAATGTAGAATAGGCAAAATATATATTTTTTTACATGTTTTTGAAAGATTTGATCATGACGCTTTCAAAATTCAAGGATATAGTAACCATAAATCATGTGAAACGGAACGTCATATAAAGGGAATAAAACAATATCAACACTTTTTTAGTTTAAATTAAATTCCCTTTTCAAAAATCATATCTCCGACGCGTAATGTCGTAAAAAAATATGAAAATAATTACGATAATATTTTGATCTTGATGCATGAGACTATTTGGTACCACTTTTGGTCATTCTCCTTTCGAAAATTAAGCTCTATTCAACAAACTATATCCTAGCTTTTCTTCTCCAATTAGGCATCGGAATCGAAGGTTAAAATCTTTCGGGTACACGGTGTATAAATACTGTGCCTAAACCCTGTTATTCCCATAAGCCACACAGCGTAATACTTATAAAACCGCACATGTGCACGACGTATTTTTAATTTTGTTTGCAATACTGCATATAAATCGTCGCTGTTTGAAACTGCCCTTTAAAGGACTTTACCAACTTATTCACTTACCTCTACAATCCAAAACCAAGCTTATTACTAACGTGTTACGGTTGTGCAAAAGTGTAAAAGGTAAGTTGGTAAATGTAAGTACGAGTGGTTTCCCACGATGCAAGCTAAAAAGATAAAAGTACAGATAAATGTTTGAAAGATTAATAAAATCAGTAATGTTATTGATTGTGGTGTTGACTGGACCTGTTTCCTTGCAAAGATGTAAAGATAGATACTAAATTAATGCTTAATTCCTTATCATATTGCTGGCTATTTAAAGTATGAACATTATTTCACTAGCCTTTTTCTGACAATGTTGGGGTCAGGGGGTCTACTAAGCACGAAGTCCGTGGTTTCGGCCTTAGTTACGAGCGTTTCCTAGTCCCTATCACCTACGGACATACGATTATTTCGGGGCCCGAACTAAGAATGAATGACAACACGATTTGAAAGTTGTCCCTACTACCGATGTGTTTTAGCCCGTCCGAAAAGTTGAACTTGACACTTGTTTTGTTCACTCCTACGTTTCGGGCTACTTTCGGACGGGCGACTAACTTTGTTGACGGACTTACGGAGTAGGCCCCCAGCTTCCAGTCTAACCAGGGGCCTAATTCTCCTAAAATAAATTGTTGCCAAACGCAATCGAACCACAACCGTCAGTCAGTTTTTGTTTTCGAAAATTTTCAAAATGATTGATTTTGTTTTTTGTGTCAAACAATTTGATAGCTTTTGAAATTGAGAACTGTCTGAATGAACGGTTCGGCCTTGGTTCGGTTGTGATTTATCAAGATTTATTTTAGGAGAATTAGGCCCCAGATGCGGCTGAATACCAGTATTGTACATGGAGCGGGTGCCATCTGAATTGATAAGTTGTTTTATATGTCAGCCTGTACTGTCCCACTTCTGGGCAAAGGCCTCCCCCAAGATCTTCCATATACTCTTTTCCTGCGCCACTTCAAACCAGCCCTCGCGGTACGCGTGAAGGTCATCTCGCCACCTCTTTCTGGGCCGAACTCGGCGGCGCCACCCATCTTCAAGCATCTGTTGTGTGAGCTCTTGCCCAGACTTTATGAATGTAGCTGACCAGAACCGCGAATCGCATTTGAGCTTGGCAGCCTTGAGGGGTCCCAACTACCATCTTTTGGGAGTCAAACAACCTTACCTGCCCGCACCCTGCTAACTAATGACGTGGTCCAACTTTCCCTCCCCCTGCACAGTGCAAACCTCTCACCCCCCATGGATAGAGAAATAAGAAATGATAAAAAGTACTTTTGATTAATGTTGACAAAGAAATCCCAGTGCAAAATGAGTAGGTACAATAAACTCATAATTATTGTTTAAGTATTGCTAGTGGACCTTGTAGTATCACCTTCTACAAGTCTTCTACAACTTTATATGACGATAAAAAACATAATATATCAAAAAATGGCCAGTAGGTGAAAATGACGATGAAGGTATATAGGATACTACATTATTTTTTTAGCAGTGCGGTGGTGTCTCAGTAGCTCGTCAATCAGACGGAGTGCTGGTAGTTCAGCAGCGTAGCAGTGCCGGAGGCCCAACAATGGTTAACTCGGCGGAGTGCTGGTAGTTCAGCAGCGTAGCAGTGCCGGAGGCCCGGTAATGGTTCACTCAGCGGAGTGCTGGTAGTTCAGCCGTGCGGCAGTCCGCACCCTTTCGTATCAAAAAATGGCCAGTAGGTGAAAATGACGATGAAGGTGATACTACAACCTTCCAGGAGGGTCCTCGGCATTACGTTTGCGCTAAGAGTGAACCCTCGGAGAGGGTTATTTATAGGGCATTATGTTAAAAACCGTGAAAAATACGCTACTTCGTCGTAAAATAGGTGTTTGCTTGTTTCGTAACAGTGAATTTTCCAAGACAAACCTGCATTTAAAATGAGCCCTCGTAGAGGGCACCCGCGGCATGTGTAATGCGACTACAGGGTGCCCTCCTGGAGGGCACCCTGTAGTGCCCTAAATTAATAGTAACTAAACAATTTGAATACACTTGATAGTAGGTACCTGTTAAGCAACTTTTTAACAATTGTATTGTTCAGATAAAACTTAATCCCTCATGAGAGATGGTCTAAGAAAAATCCAGGTTTTAAAATCTCTTTGATATACGTTAGGTATGATGTTGATGTATGTTTGGTATGATGGGTACATTTTATATCTGGGTTTGTTTAAATCACCTTTTTTACTATGAGGGAATCAGTGTTTCTCTTGAATATGACGTAGTGTACAAGTGTCTTTGTTTATTTTTGATCAAGGTGTAGGTTGAAGGTACCTATTACAGTTTTTGTATTGTGTTCAGATTCTCTCATGATAATAAGAAAAACCTTTTATTGGATAGCTTAACCGTAATGTAGGTCAGAGGGTCATGTTATCACTACAGAAATAGAGTAGGCAATTCCAACCGCAAGTGATAAATGCGAAAATCACGATCTCGAATGAATAGAACAATAAATACTTATTACTGTATTGTTATACATGCATTGTTGCATTTTTTTAAACCCCGGCCAAAACTAGATTAGGTACGCATTGTAATTAACAAATGTACTACAATAGGGGAAGCCTTTGTCCAGCAATGGATGTCTACCTGCTGATATGATGATGATGATGATTAATTGGCTGCCATACGCTCTTGGATATAAACCCTGGCAACGATCTTGGGAACGTTTCTGATAGTCGTTTGCTATCAACGACCTTAAGCGACCTTCACAATTTCGATGTCCGTCCAACGGGCCGTACTTGCACATTTCGTCTTTTGTTTTGTAGTTACCTCTCGAAAACCTTTGTACGTTTATGGTAGTCACTACAGTGACTTCAGTGTCAGGCCTTGACACTTTGCTTTTTATAAAATGATGATGTATCGGAATTCTTATTAATTAACGGATTACCCCATTTAAGTTTTATCAAAAAGTATTACCTATATTATTTTGAAAATGTTTCTTCTAAGGGCTCTTTCAATTTAGACGTTTCGTGTCGGACCGCTGCCGCACGTTTACCGTGCCGCTGGTTATAACCCGCTGCCGGGCCGCTGCAGTACGGTTGCAGTCCGACACGAAACGTCTAAATTGAAAGCGTATCTGACTGCCGTGCGTTTGTATGCTAGTGATGTTTAAAATATCTTTGACAGCAGTTAAGCCATGGACTCTGACGAAGAAACATTACATTACATTGCGTTGTGTATTGGGTTGTTAAGTTCCCTACAATATGGTTGAGTTAAGCGATGCTGATGCGCTCGTCATGCTCGTGAACGGGTGCTGTCTGTCGGGACTGGTCAGCTCTTACATGCTATGACAACATTAAGGCAATTTCTCATTGTTATTCTTGTACTACTGACATTGACCTACATTATTCTCACATTAACTGTAGTAATAATAATGTATTGGAATATATAGAGTCTATATATATTGAGTGTAGGTATATAATTATACAGTTCTTACATACATTCACGCCTGTAAATAAATTGTAAGCAAAAATGTCCTCCTATAATAGCATTCTGATTGCGCAACACACTTGTTATCGATATGGCTTTGATTTTGACAGGTCAACAATTTCCGTAGCAACGTATGTGTTATCAATCTGACTTCTCCTCAACTTTGTACACGTAATGAATATTGTTTTTGACACATCAACTGTCATGATTGATGTTGGTTACGTTACGCAATTGACCTGCAGGTGTCTGTACACCCACGTTTCACCTGTGGTATCAAATCCCATGTAACAGCGAGCCTATTGCCATTTTCGGGCTTAATTATGATGCATATCTAGCCGTCATATAGAGGAGCTCGTGGCTAAATAATTACAGCCGCATAGACCGATCTTCTGGGTTAAGCCACGCTTGCCGAGGTTGGTCTGTGGATGGGTGACCATTTACCATAGCGAGTTTCCTCCGTGCCTCGGAAAGCACGTAAAGCCGTTGGTCCCGGCTGTCATTTGTAGATCTTTAACAGTCGTTACTGTTGATCAGAAGCCAGAAAGTCTGACAACCAGTCTTACCAAGAGTATCGTATTACCCAGTTACTGGGTTGTGGAGGTCTGATAGGCAGTCGCTCCATATAAAATACTGATATTGGTTCGACTGGAAGCCGACCCCAACATAGTTAGGAAAAGGCTAGGCAGATGATGATCTAGCCGTCATATATTTATTGAACTAACCTAAGGTCACAGCAACCCACCCACATTACAAAATGATGCGATAATATTATAATTAAAAAGCGTCGAGCACATAAAATTAATTCTCAGAGAACGTTAGGTTGTAGAAACTTGTTTTATTCTCTTTATGGAAACATGGTACTGAACGGGTTTCATAGAAAAATGTAATGTATTAAAACTTACTTTATTATGCCCTCCAGGCTCTTTATTTTTTATATGATTACTTGCAGTTAGTTCAAAGCACAAAACAGAAGAAACAAATGGAAATGCACTTCCTTAGTATGGAAACCAGTGTCGCCAAACTGACGTAACAATTATATTGAAAGATGACACAACGTAGGGCCAGCCTTTTCGTGTGCCCTGGTTTGCAAATAGTAATTTAAGTCGAAAATAACTTTAAAGTAAAGTAAAAACGAACTTCAAAAAAAAATAATTAAAAAGAGTAAAATAATTATCATATTATAAAACTAACAAATTCAGAAGTCGGTGCAATTTTACACTGAACCAAATTGAAGGCACCGACTTCTGAAACTGTTAGTTTTATAATATGATAATTATTTTACTCTTTTTAGTTTTTTTTTAGACCAAATGGCAAGTTTACTTCATCGAACAAAAAAATAAAATCACACTAATCGGACTAGAAACCTCGGAGTAATCGGTGTACATACCTAAATAAAAATTAAAAAAATACCGACCGAAATGAGAACCTCCTCCTTTTTTTGAAGTCGGTTAATTAGTTGTCACGGCTCATAGATTCAGATCTGGACACATTCCATGCAATAAGTTTGCGTTCATGATGAGAAAAACGAACTCGCCTGTGTGGAGCTGTTGAAGATTTACACCACTTATTGATGGACTGTGTTCGGTATGAGTCTGGGAGAAAATGGTTTGTTTAGGGTCTTGAACTTGAAGTAGGCACATTCCATAAAATCCTGGCTCAACCAAATGGCGATGATGCGAGGAGTCTGTTTAAGTTCATGTGCCAGATATGACCAATTTGTATTTAGGGTACGATTGGACTGACATACGCATTGCGATTATACAGGGTGTTAACGAATTCGTGTAATTCCTTAAAACCACATGTTCTACTACTGGTGTAGATAGGCCCCGCACGGGATTTAGCTTGATTAAAAACAAAAAAATAAACTTCTCTTTTTTTCATGCGGCTTTGTTACCGATCGTATCTAAACCACCTAATAAGGATTCAGTAAAAAAAATGAGAATTTTTTTTTTTGCAAAAAAATAATTTTATTTGTGTCAACATTTCGATGCCACGCATATATTAATGGAAGTACGGCGACACGGCTGGCAGGAACGACTAACGCGATAACGTTCTTTGCAGTCAGATTACTCAAGGCTCTAAAAAGACTCAGAAACTGAAAACCAAAATTTTTTTTTTTAATTTTTTTTTTGTTTGATTTTCAAAAAATCCCATTTAGGGTTAATCTGTGTCACCAGTAGATCACGCGGTTTGAAGGAATTACACAATTTCGTTAACACCCTGTATATGTCCCTAATAAAAAAAAAAAACATGATGTAAACCGTAACTCACGCCTGTATTCCCCGAAAAACTTTGACCGAGGTGGAGGTACACCCACATTTCACCGTTATGTTTTACGTCCCATGTAATAGGGGGCGAGCCTATTGCCATCGACCGGGCACAATTCCAGACTCCGGGCTGCTACTGAGAAATTCCACAGGAAACACCCAATAACGGGAACACCCAAATATTCCGAAATATTTTATTCTGAATTTGGATATTCCGATGTTCAAAAATCCGAATTTGATAATTCCTTAAAAATAAAATACCGATTATTAAAAATCACGAAAGATATTTTACCGAATGTCGTAAATACGATTTATTTGTTTTCCGACTTTCAAAAGTACGAAGAATTAAACATCCGATGTGTTCTTGGCCCGAAAAACACCATTCCGATTTGCAATTTTCCGAAAACAATAAACATTATGTCAAGCAATAGAATATTAAACATAACACAGAAAGGTGAGCAGTTGGTTAGGTTAGGTTAGAACTGCGACCCTCTACGCACGAGCCGAGCGAGCGAAGCGAGCGTGCCGCGGCAGCGGCCGGCGAGTACTGGAACCGATTAGTTACATCATCATCTGCCTAGCCTTTTCCCAACTATGTTAGGGTCGGCTTCCAGTCGAACCGGATGCAGCTGAATATCAGTATTTTACATGGAGCGACTGCCTATCAGACCTCCACAACCCAGTAACTGGGTAATACAATACTCTTTGGTAAGACTGGTTGTCAGACTTTCTGGCTTCTGACCAACAGTAACGACTGTCAAAGATCTACAAATGACAGCCGGGACCAACGGCTTTACGTGCTTTCCGAGGCACGGAGGAAACTCGCTATGGTAAATCGTCACCCATCCACAGACCAACCTCGGTAAGCGTGGCTTAACCCGGAAGATCGGTCTATGCGGCTGTAATTATTTAGCCACGAGCTCCTCCGATTAGTTACATATACCTACTTAATAAAAAAAACCGCGTAATGCGTAATGGTGAGTTTAAAGAAAAAAATATTTAAATGAGAGAAAAATTTTTTTCCCACAATTATGTTATTATTATAAGTAGGGAAAGTGATTCTGTCATTAGTTTATTTTTCTACCTTCCTATGAACAATTAACTTGCTCCCTTTGGATAAAGTTGAACCATTGTGTGTTAATCTGTTTTGCTATTTAGGTTTACTAGGCGTTTTAATTTCGGACTTTTAATTAATAGGTATTTTCATATTCGGAATTCGTATTTTTGATGTTTCGGATTATTGTTGAATCTGACTTTTTATTGTTAGGTGTATTGAAACTCGGCATTTTGATATTCGTAATTGTAAACGTTAGGCGTTTTGTAATTTAGGATTTATAATAGTAGGTTTTATGATTAATCGGAATTGTCATATTAGGAGTTTTAAACCATTCGGAATTATGAAAATCGGTATTATAAAAATCGGGATTAAGAATATCGGAATTTAGTTTTTCGTATTATTGTAGTGTACCCCCCAATAACACTTTGCCCGACCTGAGGATCGAACCCAGGACCTCACGCTCAGCAGTCGCGCTTGCGACCGCTAGACCAACGAGGCAGTCAAGTTATATTGAAAGATATCAAAGATTTATACCTTATACACCTCTCTGAGATACCTACATTTTTGGTCCTGATATCATTTTTACACGTTAAAATTGCACAATAATAAACAAGACTTAGCTGGGTATCTTCAATACTATTTAATAATGCGACGCCCTGCGTTGTTACGACTCGTGGGCTCGGATCGCTATCATATCTTTTTGCTTTGCCAAAATCCTAACAAAAGCCGGACGGCCGGATGAGTAAATATTTGACCGGACACGACTGTAAAAAGCCAAACATGTCCGGTTAGAGCCGCAAGCCTGGCAGCACTACACGGCCAGCTCGAGTGAGGATCTGGGAGGGTATGGAGCTGAACGTCAGACCAAGCTCCAAAGTCTTGAGCATCGGCGCAAAGTTGCTAGTCTATCGGTTTTTTATCGGACTCATTTTGGAGAGTGTGCTTCAGATCTGCATGATCTAATACCCCCCTGCCCCTTTTTCTATCGGACGGCCAGAAGAATGAAAAAGTGCCATCGGTTCATGGTCGATATATCAAAAACCCGAACGAAGCGCTTTGATTCCACTTTCAATGTGAAAACCGCCAAACAGTGGAATGCGCTGCCCGAGTGGGTGTTCCCCGACAGCTACAATCCGGGTGTCTTCAGACTTGTGACTTGTCGAGTGAATCGGTGTCTTCTGGGCAAGCATGCTCCACCGTAGACCGTATCATCGCTTAACATCAGGCAAGATGGCGGTCAAACGCACGCATCGCAACAGATAAAATTGGCCTCGCCGAGAGTTAAAGTTCATATACACCGCCTCAGTCTTGAGTAGAGTAAATGTTTACAATTACAAAAAAATTGTCAAGACTCGCACGCCCGTCTGCACTCTAAAGGTACGAGTTCGTAGCCGACTGCAGACAGCAGCAACAGACGACCTATCGTTGCGACACGTCGCAGCGCCATGTCGCTGCTATCATGATTCCGAACCAAACTTCAGATGGCTGCAGCAGACGGCAGCGTCGTATTCCAGTTAGTTCTGAATGTTCCGTGAGACAAGATGTCTGACCTGTTTAGGATTAGCGATCGCGATTTACTTTTGTATCTTTTGTGCAGGGGCGAAACACGTGTCGTGTATTGGTTTGGTTGCAAGTTGCATTATTTTTTCACTCTTTTTGCATGTGCATATACTTGTGTTCGGAAGGGTGGTGCTACATACTGCATCCAAACTAGCGATCTTGTTCAGTGGAATTAAAGATAGTCATGGATTTCCGCAAAGTAACGCCTGATTCCATCATTTATCTTTGTATCTTTTGTTTTTGTTAGATGCATCATACAGTGCATCATATTGGGTCATCTAGTTTATCAGTTTTTCTTCGTCGGAATTGGAAAAACTCATTTTTTGAGAAAGATTCAACGTGTTGTCGCTCCAGCGTCGGTGGCACTACTGTACCCCAAGTGTGAGTTTTTTTCGTTAACTACTGTAGTTGCGTCACGACAAAAATGTATGAAAATTTAGGCTGCGTCTCTAGGCGCACCGTTTACTTAACGCGCGAATATTAGTTAGTGAACGGTGCGAGAGACGCAGCCTAAATTTTCATACATTTTTGTCGTGACGCAACTACAGTAGTTAATGAAAAAAACTCACACTTGGGGTACTGATCTGCGGTCGGGCGACACGTCTCCTGCGGTCGTGCGACGTGTAGTCGTGCGACGTGTAGTCGGGTGATGTGTCGCTAGCTGTGGAAGGTATTTCATAGAAATATATAGAAAACAGTAGTGTCGGAGCGACACGTCTTCTGCTGCTGATGTCTACAGTCGGCTACGAACTCGTACCTTAATACATTTTGTACTAGACGCCACATACTCGTATTATCAAAATTTACCGGGTCCAGCGCAGTTTGCGGGCTCTAATACAAAATGTATGCGCAGCATGCCTTCTGGCCTGCGCACACGCGTCTGAGATTTCTTATAATGAACAGCCGGGCTAAGTTCGTAGCACAATGAATGGTCAAAGGGACAATTGCCAGAATAACCACGCTTGGCAGACGGACTGGTGATCGCATTTTGTTGTTATTAGTAGACAGGATAATCACAATCAATCAATCAATCAAAATCTTTATTTCGGATAAAACATTACAAAAGTCATCCATATCGTGTTGTATTAGTAAAATGAAAACTTAGGACTATGTTAGTAATAATTACATAAGGTATAATTAAATCCTCTTCCAAAAATCGAGCACCGGGTAAATAAATAAGTGTTTATCCAGTGCTTCAGTATTGACAGGCCTCTCTAGTTTTCCAGCCATGACCCTCAAAATAGTGTTAGGACTTCCCCGCACTCTGCCCATTATAGACGCAACTCTCGTCCGCATAATGGCGTAAATATCATCCGTATGTGACTCTTACAACTTAACACCGATACGGACTGATAAGCACTCTTACGCCACAGTATTGCAACTCCTCCGTACGGATGCCCTCGCAGAATGCCCGCTGAGGCATCCACCGCTGATTTTCCAACATAGTCGAAGTTGGAGTCAATGCCTCCCAACACAAATAGCTCGTGTGGAATCAACTAGGTCTCCTGTAGCGCAATGATGTCAGATTTATTGCATAGCCATCTCACATGGTCTATTGATCTTGTTAAAGATCTACAATTATAAGTTACAAATGTATTTATATTATAATGCTGCTACCCTTCCTCCTACACTTAAATACTGGAGATGTACGACGAAGAAGAAAAAGCACAATGTGTTTTAACGTGGAGAAATCCTCGTAGATGCCCTCCACCTTGGGGAAGGTGGAAGGCGATGTCGTACTTTTACAGACTAAAACCACCATTCCTCCGAGGTCCTATGGCCGGGATCGCAGCATTCGCTGGTGCAGTAATCCCTGTAGATCTTGATCCGATCACTTCTCCACCTGGGAATCGAAGCTTTGATGCTGTGCTTGTGGCCAGTGGGGCAGTCTATGACCATTATTATCACCATAATTTAAATGAAAACGTTTAATGTACGCACAGGTTTCATTCATGCAGTCAAAGTAACCATAGATTAAGACATATTGATAATCAGAGAGTCCAAATCTTATTTATCCAATTTTTTGTTCAAATAGGATTTCTAATCATAAGTTATTTTATTATTGAAGCGCAGACACACACGCAGGAGCTAAAAGCATGTTTTATAACGCTTTAAAGTATATGTACGATAGCAGTAAAAAAAAAAAACAGAAAAATATATGATATTGTACAGGATATATGCTAGTTCGATAGTGTGTTGAAAACATAATGCTACAAATTGGATACGATAGAAAACAATCACAAAGATACCTCTAAACATTTATTTTAACGATTAAAAACCATGCTAATACATAGGCAATCATTCTGATTTTTTGCCAAATTATTCTTCAAGCAACATAGTAGTACAAGTTGTAACGTAATAGTGTTTTAATTTTTTTATCCATTCAATAGATTTTTTGTAAATCGCGTATTCTTATTTCTGAGCTACGTACGCATGTGTGCGTATACGCCTGTGTACCGACAGTGCCGGCCGAGACCTGATGCTATACTTTATTGTGTAAATGTGTGCGTGCGTCACTCAAGGTCACTTACCTCCCTCTTAAATAGAGGTGTCCTGTCTTCGTATAACTTATTCTGTGTCAGTGCGGAAAATTATGTGATCAACGATGCGTCAGCAATTATCCAGTGAATGCCTGGACTCACTTAAACGCATCTAATCGTATGTTTATTATGCAAAATGTGTAATTAACTTGACTGTTTAATTTGAAACTAGGCTTTATTGGACGTGATTTTTAACCGACTTCAAAAAAGAAGGTTCTCTATGAAGCACGTTTTGTTTTTGTATTTAATACTGCTTTTAAAATTTAGTATAATATTTCATTTCGCGAGATGGTAACGGTTTTGACAGCCTTGTTGGCAGGGCCCGACTAGCTCGATATCGATCTTTGCAATCAGTTAACTCGGGGCTCTAAAATTACTCAGAAATAGAAAAAAAAGATTTTACTTCAAATCCATCCTTGTTTAATCTGTTTCACCAGTTGGTCATGCGGTTGGACGGAATTACACGAATTTATTTACATCCTGTATACACCTCTGCCCATCCCTTCGGGGAATACAGTCGTGATGTGTTAAGTTAACAGTTTTTTAGAAGTTTAAAGTATTTCCATTTGCATTAGAATGAAAATTAGAGTCTAGGTACTCTAGGTACCAGCTGTTCATCCTTCGTTGAAACATTAGTCAATGTAGGTTAAGAAAATAGATAGATAGATATACTTTATTGTACACTAAAAGAAATAAAACAGTAGGAATACACATGATTAAGAATAGTACAAATGGCGGTCTTATCGCTTAAAGCGATTTCTTCCAGACAACCATTGGATGGAAAGAATTGCTAAGGAAAATATAAAGGCAGTTTGCAGCGTACAAATATATAACCTAATAAAAAACATCTGGAATTAACTAAATAACTAAATATAAATACATAATATAACACAAAAATATATATAAACATATCTTAAATATATATATATACATACTCAAATAAGGTAAAAATATTTAAATACATAAACATATAGACAATTTTAAAAAAAAAAACTACTAGACAGCAAGATAATGTTCCTTCACCATTCTTTTGAAGGAGTACAACGACTGAGCACGCCTCACAGACACAGGTAGTGCATTCCACAAGCGTATGGCCTGGACAGTGAAGGAATGATCAAAGAATCTTGTGGAATGCAGAGGCATCTTCAGTTTTAAGTTTTCCGATGATCTCAAGGATCGTGAGTGTGAATCACGCATGAACTCAAAACGTTCTTTAAGATAAGAAGGGGTTGTAGGATTGAATAGAATACTGTATAGTAGGGAAAGAATATGAGTATTCCGACGAAGGCGTATTGGAAGCCACTTGAGTTTAGCACGAAATTCTGACACATGATCATATTTACGTAAACCAAATATGAATCTTATACAAAAATTTTGAAGTCGCTCAAGTTTGTTAAACTGGTCCTCGGTGAGATCAAGATAGCTGGCATCGGCATAGTCAAGGATGGGATGAAGAAGAGATTGTGCAAGCGCAGTTTTAGTAGCAGTGGGTAGAAAGTTACGAAGCTTTCTCAAGGATCCGGCTGACGCAAACATCCTACGACTGGTTTCTTGCAATTGTGGATCCCATGAAAAGTTCTTGTCCATAAAGATCCCCAAGTTTTTTACTTTTTCGCTAAAAGGTACCTGGATACCGTCAAAGTAAACCTGTGGAAGTTGCAACCAGTCGATTCTCGAAACCATCCGAGAGCTGCCCAAAACAATGACTTGTGTCTTCGTAGGGTTGACTCTTAGTCCGTAGGATTTGCTCCACTCAGAAATTTGGACAAGATCTTCGTTGATATTGACGATGGCTTCTGATAAACGTCCCCACGGTGCTTGCGAGTAAATTTGTAGATCATCTGCATAAAGGTGGTAAGAAGAAAGCAGTTGATTAGAGATTGAATTAATAAATATTGCGAAGAGTAATGGGGATAAAACGCCACCCTGCGGCACACCAGCAGTCGTATTACTCCATGAAGATAACTTATCCTCAATACTAATACGCTGTCGGCGGCCATACAGGTAACTACGAAACCAATCAATTGCTGTTGGAGATATGTTAAGCGAGCTAAGTATGCCAAGCATAATGTCGAAGTCAACAGTATTGAAAGCATTGCTAAAATCCAGCTGTATGGTTAGGGACCTTACACCTTGAGTTGATGCTGATTGATACACTGATTACTGATTAATTGATATTTATTGATAAAAGTATGATTGCATGATAAATGAGTGCACGCGGTATGAATGCTATTCGTGTACTAAATTGGCCGGCCCGGCGCAGGTAAAATGCTGATATATTGATCTGAAAACTGTGCTGTGCTTGCACTGTACATGCTCCAGGCCCGGGGAAGATAAGGGTGCACAGGTGATATGAATCGTGATGAGATACAAAGTGATAAAACATAATTTCTTATAAAATAACTTAAATAATACTACATTAATCTGTATTGGCTTCCAAAACGTGGTGACGACGCCCTGTCAACTATGCGTGTGCTGCTATGGCTGTTGTCAATAGTAGCGATGGTCTGTGACGGTCTTCTTGCAGCTGTCGTGTAGTGCACGTTGGGTTCCTGATGATCCTGTTGAACCGTGTCCCTGTGCGCTCGCAGCCGTCGCCACCCGTAGATGAGAAGACTGATAATGATCACTGCGACCACAGTGTATATGACGATGTAGTGGTGGATGTCGTGGGATGATAGTGGATCTGCCAATGCCTCGACTTCCTTCGCTCTGGCATTCTTGATGGCGAGACTAATGACTTCCAAATCCTTTTGCCGTTTGATAGTTTCTTCGGTGTCGTTCAGTGCGGCAGCGGATGGTATAGTCAGATTAATGATGTGATTTATAGACGGAATCTCAATAGCCATGACGTCTGTTTTTGTATGGATTGAGTTAGTTAAGCTCTGGTGCGAATAAATCGTAAATGTTTGACCTTTGATTACGCAACCGTCACTGAGTGTCAATACCCCGGCCTTGTTGAGTCGTTCAGCAGTAATATGATCCTTACATATGACTCGCACGGTGCATTGTCCGCAACAATAATACAAATATGAGTTGACGATGCTTAATTCCGTCCATTGATCTATACGTTCTTTGGTTTCGGTTTGACATTGATTTGCAATTTGATCCTTTACACACAGACTGTTGTCTGAGGTCATGTGATAAATAGGCTTTTTCAGAGGACAAATGAAGTCGCCGTGGTCGTAAGGCATACATCTTCCCCAATCGTCTTCCGACATCGGTATGTACGAGTCTTTGCGGATGTTTATCGCTAAGTGATGCGCGATAGGTGTGATGGTGATCATGCTTTCAGCTACTTGCAGTGGGATTGGTATGAGGTTGTAAAGCTCATAGTCTTCTCTAGTCACAAGAGGAATCTTGACTTCAAAAATCATGTATTGTTTGGTTGTTCTCGCTTTTACTTTCAGTAAATGATATATCTTTGCTAGATCCGTTTGAATATTATTTATGGGTATGGTCAGTTCCTTTGATAGTTGTCCTGTTATAGTATTGAGTTCATCTCTCAGCTGTGTTGGTGTTAAGAGGTGAAAGTTGAATTTTTCGTAGAAAATATTCGCCACTGTATCCACCAGCGTTTCCTGGATATTTTGGATGTTTGACAACATATTGTTTGCCACCAAGGCTGATAAAGTAAAGTCACTTCTGCTGTCTGTCTTTTGAATCTGCTCTCTTAGTTTGTATACTCCCAGGTTGATTATGTGTTGATTAATGAGTTTATGTTGTTTTTCCAAGACGGTTTCTACTCGTTTGATGACATTCAATTCTGCTTCAACGATTGATGTTTGGTTTTTCCACAATAAGGCAAGATGTTTTTGATCCTTCTTGATAAGGTCGATATCTTTCTGATATTTTTCGGCAAAATCTTCGTCCAATATTCCGAATAAACTACGTGCGACGTAGCCTACTCCGTTAATAAGGCCTCTACGTCGGCGCAATCGGTGCATTTGCTGACCAAGTAAAATGGTGTTGTAGTGTTCAAGTTCATCGTACCCATGACGTAACTGTAATCGGACTATGTCACATTGTGATATTTGATCTGTTGAACATATGTTTTCCAGGTGATTTATATATTTGTTGAGTACATCTATTCCTCGCCAATATGGAGCCATATCGCAGTAAACTATTAGCTTCCATTCTTCACGTTGTAGCCGCATATTGGCTACCTTGTCAAAATACATGCTTTGATTATTGTTCAGGCTTGAGAACTTGTATTCGCTTCTTGCTGTAGGTACCATTATCATAAGAATCATGAGTATGGTATGAATTAAGTTGCATAATTTTGATGACGATTGTCGTGTTCGTTGACTTGATATATTACTTGCGGGTTTTTGATGTTCTTTTTCTTCTGTTTGATTTTCATGAATAGGCAATAATGATAGCTTTGATATTGGTCTTTTCATTAACCCATTTTTCGTCCGAATAGTAACCACCCGGACGTACCCATCTTTTCCGGGATGTAGTTCCGTGATTCTTCCCATAGCCCACTTTCCTGATGGTAACTGTGCGTCGTGTATGATGACAATGTCGTTAATCTTCAAGTTTGTGTGCGATTGCCGCCATTTGCTACGCACTGATAATTGACTTAGGTATTCCGCTCTCCACCTTTTCCATAAATCATCCATGATTTTTTGGGTGAGTTGCCACCTCGTGCGCAAATCTTTTTCCGTTTCGATTAACGTCAAGGTTGGTCCGCTTGCTAGAAAGTGAGATGGCGTGAGGTAATCCAAATCTTCTGGATCTTCACTTAGGGCGCACAGTGGTCGTGTGTTCAAACATGCTTCGATTTGTGCTAGCACTGTTGAATATTCTTCAAACGTCAGCCTTTGTTCGCCGATCACTCTCTTTAAGTGGTACTTTAAGCTCTTCACCGCTGCTTCCCATACACCTCCCGCGCTTGGCCAGGATGGGGCGTTAAAGTGCCAATTGATCTCCATGTCGGTGATTGCTTCGTAAAATTCCACGTCTATCACTTTTTGAATGTTGATGAATTCTTCATTCAGAATCCTGCTTGCTCCTACGAAGTTTGTACCATTGTCGCTGTATATATGTTTTGGTGTGCCTCTTCTTGCTGACATTCTGCGTAATGCTGATAAAAATGCTGAGGAGCTCAGATCCGAGACTAATTCCAGATGCACAGCTTTCGTGGCCATGCATACGAACACAGCGATGTATCCTTTTGTCGTCTTTACTCCTCGGCCTTTGTTTGTTTTAACGTAGACAAAGCCAGTGTAGTCAACCCCTGCGTGATAGAAAGGTCGTGCTGGATTGCTGCGTGCTGCAGGCAAGTCTCCCATCAACTGCTCTTGTTTGATTAGATCGTGACGTCTGCACTTGACACAGGTTCTAAGGCGTTTTTTGACTGTTCGATTCCCGCCTAGAATCCAATATTGTTGACGCAGCCAAGCTTGCGTGATTCGAGCTCCGCCATGATACGTCATCTGATGTCCTTGGTCAATCAACAAGTTACTGAGATGAGAGTTTTTAGGTATTATGAGTGGATGCCTCATATTTTGATTGATATTCGCATTAGCGATCCTTCCGCCAACTCTCAGTAAGCCTTCTTGATCCAGGAATGGGTTCAACTTCAACAGGTTACTTTTTGCGCTGACTTGATTATGTTTTTGAAGACTGATGACATCTTCTCTGAATTCCGACTTTTGGACTTGCTTGATGATGAAATTTCTTGATTTTTTCATTTCGCCGATTGTTAAAAACTTTGGTTTCTGCTTATTACGTGATATAGCGCGCAAAGTCCAAGCTAGAACTCGCGTCGCTCTGTTGAAATTGCTGCATTTATTTAATATGTTTTGAGCAATGTCATCATTTTGTTGAATGACGCGAGTTTGTACTGATTTTTTCATTTCGTCTTTCATAACATAAGTTTGTTGTTTATATTCATTTTCATCAAATGATGATAGGAACGTTGGTCCATGCCACCATAGTGAATGTTCTTTGAGCTGCTCTGCTGAACATCCTCGGCTAGCACAATCAGCTGGATTTTCAGCTGACTTCACATAGCGCCAGTTCTTGATTGGGATTACTTCAGTCACTTGTTTCACTCTATTTGCCACGAATGGCTTCCAGCGATTTGGGTCTCCCTGAAGCCAGCCCAGGACAGCGGTTGAATCTGACCATCCGTATGTCTTGATATTGTAGTTTTGTAAAGTGTTTTGAACTACTTTCATCAGAAGTGACAATAAATGCGCTGCGCTAAGCTCCAATCTTTGTAGTGATATCGCTTTATTGATAGGAACAAGTTTTGATTTTCCTGCTACTATGGTCACAGGAGTTGGGTCGTTCTGATTGTTCTGTTTGATGATCCTGACGTTGCAGTGATATGATTTGACGTTTCCGCTTAATATCCACCCAAGTTGAGTTTGTTGTGCAATAGGGACTGACTCATTTTCTTTGATAATACCTCCCATTATAATTTGAGAGTATACGTCGGCGCCTAGTAATAAATCTACAGGTCGGCTCGTATAGAATTCTGGATCTGCTAGCTGTATGTTCTGTAGGTATGTCCATGATGGTTTTGAGAAAGTCCTGTTGGGCAGGTTGTGTAACAGTGTGTTCATTATCAACACATCTGCTTGAAATGTAAATTCAGTATGTAATGATGACGCAGTAATACTGATCTCTCCTTTACAGTTGGCTTGACTAGTTCCGATGCCAAATATGACGCCCTTGAATGCTTGTCTTGCGAGTTCTAGTTTTTGAGCTGCGCTTTCTGATATTAGAGAAACTTGTGAGCCTTGGTCAATAAGAGCACGCAATGTGTGATATGTCCCGTTTCGTGCTTTGACACGAACGAGGGCTGTTGCTAGCAAAATTTCTACAATACTTTCATTTGAGACATGGTTGGCAGTGTCTCGTGCCCGGTTTTCTCGTGATATGGACTGTTGCTCTTCTGCAGACGACTTCGAGTTACTTGTCCCGGCTTTGCTTTGAAACGTATCGTGCAGCAAGGTGTTATGATTTTCTTGACATACTCTGCATTTTGTTTTCGAGTAGCATGGCTTGTCTTTGTGATCATAGAGACAATTTTTGCACAAGTTCAATTTTTTCACAACATCTCTTTTGGCCTCTGGCCTAGATTCCAAAAATGTTTTGCAATGGAAAAGTCCGTGGTTGTCATTGCAGATTGGGCAGTTTGCTTTATTCATTGCAAAACTTTTAAATGTTGAATTGCGGAAAAATGGTTTGCCTGCATCGTTCTTATTATTGTGCTGATTAGGTTTGCTTTGTTTGTTAAGCTGATTTTCCGATTCTTTTTTGTTGAATGTTTCTTGCTTTGATTTTGGAGTATACTGCTTGCGCCGAGATGATTCAAGAGCGGTGTATTTATTCTCCAGGAATGTTAGGAAATCGTCGAGTGTCGGCAGTGCTCTGGGATTGGTTAACGATTGAATGTATTCCCCATGCGTCTCGCTGTCCAACTTCAGCGCCAGCAGGTGCACAATAAGTGGGTCCCAGTTTGATATGTCGACGCCCAGATTCTTTATGGCGTTAAGACATTCGTTGGTAGTATCGAACATCTTCTTGATCTGATAATCTGCTTGAATTTGCATTGTAGGCATTGCTAAAAGTGCGTCGATATGCGAGCTAAAGATGAGCTTTTCGTTGTTGTATCGGTGATTCATGATATCCCAGCATAGTTGATAATTTTCAGAACTGATGTTTAAGTGCTGTACTAGCTTTTCCGCTTCGCCTTTTAGCTTGCTCTTCAAAAACTGCATCTTTTGAGCACTCGATAATGACTTGTTGTTGTGGATCGTTTCTATAAATAGATCCTTGAATGATGTCCACTTGAGGTAGTTCCCGCTGAATATAGGAATGTCGATTTTGGGGGTACAATTTTCACGATGTGAAATTGAGCCCATCTTGATATTGATTGACTTTTTCATGTCATTATATAACTGCTCATATCTGTTGTATGTTTGCTCATAATCTTCATCTTCCTCGTACAACTCACTGTCAATTTCCCAGTGCAACGAGTCTATGTTTGACCACCTTTTTTGTACATTACGCAGTAGATCTTCGAGTTCCCATTTTTCAGAAATGTTCTCTAATCCCACGCTCTTGATCGTACGCGACAACGCCTTGAAGTTGCTTTTTTGCTTTCGCAGCATTTCTTCCAGCTTGCTCGCATTTCCTTGAGAAACAGTTTTCCACAGTGACGTAGACTTACTGTTACAAGGATTGCTGTTTGCTTGATCGGGGTCAACTGATGAAGTATTTGAAGTTTCTTGATCGAGTTTACCAGATGCCGATACTTGCATTGATGTATTTCTCGGAGATTGATCTCTCTTACTTTCACTAGGAGCCTTCAATTCGTATCGTTCGATAGTTTCCCGTGCTTCAGTGTAGAAGAGTTTTGTTTTTTGATAGCAATTATCGGTGAAGTAACTGGCACTGCGAGTTTCGAATTCACATAATCTCAAATGATTAGACTGAAACTCAGACCAATAACTATCTAGAGTTTGCAGTCGTTTCTTGATATTGGATGGAGTCTTACGTTCTGCAGAATCTTTCTTGAAGTTCCTTAATAGCTGCTCCATAGCTTGCGTGATTTGATCTTGATTTGCTAAAATGTTTTCCATTGTGGAACTCATGATTGATAGTTTTCTTGATGATATTCTTGACCGCTAGTCAACAGGAAGTGCTCTTGCGAACTCCGCGATATTAGCGCCTTCTCAATCCACCCGGTTAGACCCGCTTGTGGGAAGCCGGCTGAACCGATTCGCAACCACGGAAAGAAGAGCAAAGCACCCTCTTGATGGAGCTAGCAGTCGATTGCTTGATTGTGTTGGTAGACCGTTGACCGTCGTCCACAGGTCGTATTCACAGGAACAACCACTATTATGTTTGCAACGTGATTAGATCCCGCGTATCCGGCTCGAAGGACCATTAAGATGTATGGTTAGGGACCTTACACCTTGAGTTGATGCTGATTGATACACTGATTACTGATTAATTGATATTTATTGATAAAAGTATGATTGCATGATAAATGAGTGCACGCGGTATGAATGCTATTCGTGTACTAAATTGGCCGGCCCGGCGCAGGTAAAATGCTGATATATTGATCTGAAAACTGTGCTGTGCTTGCACTGTACACCAGCAATGCCAGTACCGTTAACTTCCCATTTTCCATGCCTAGCCTGATGTCATCCGTAATATTAACCAGGGCTGTGACAGTACTATGGCCAGGACGAAAACCGGATTGGAAGGGATTTAGAAGTCTATTCTTACAAAGGAATGTACTTAACTGATTGTGAATTAGACGTTCTAAGACTTTGGAGAGGAATGGAAGTATGGATATTGGACGATATTCAGAAAAGGATGCTGGATTGGGTTTTTTTGGTAAAGGAATAATTTGGGCGTCTTTCCAGGCATTTGGAAAAGCACCGCTAAGGACAGAGTTGTTAAGGATGTGACATATGACAGGGAGGATTTCGTCGAGGATAGGAAGGATCATATTACGGCTGACACAGTCACTTCCAACTGCGTTAGACGTTATGGACAAGATGCTCTTCTTAACATCACAAGCAGCGAATTGATTAAAGACGAAAGAGGAATAATCGGGAGTCGGAAGAGTAGAAAGGTGATTTAGAGTATTTGCTTTAGTTGTCCCATCAAAATTGGACGAGGCCGTGAAATGTAGGTTTAAAGAATTAATATCGAGATTGTCAGGAATTGTATCCTGACGCGATTTTCCGATTCCCAATGATCTAAGAAACTTCCAGACCTTCGCTGGATCTCCATTTTCCACTGAACTATGAATATGTTGGCGTTGAGCATTCCTACACACCTTATTGCAGTGATTTCTAGCGCTCACATAACGTTCCCAGTTCAACGGGGTTGCGCGAGATTTATATCTAGACTTCGCCGCTACTTTTCTCGACATAATCCTTTTGATGTCATCTGTAAGCCACGGCGACGGTAGATGTTTCACCCTTATAGCCCGAACAGGAGCATGGACGTCGAAGAGTTGAATTATGCGTTCGGTAAATAAATTAACTTTTTCGTCAACTGTCTCCAAAGTCGTGAGAGGCACCCAATCAATGTTATTGGCATCCGCTCGGAGGGCTTCAAGATTCATGTTACCAAAACTGCGCTGCAAGAGAATTTTTGGCTTTGCCTTAGGAGGACGAATTTTATACGAAAGGAACACCAGATCGTGATATGAAAAGGCGTCAGCGGAACACTGACCGTGTTTAGCGACATGATCACGAGAAGAAACAAAAATTAGGTCGAGAAGTGATGGAACAGAGTTTGGGAAATGATGAGTAGCATTCAGAGGGAGAATAGATAAGTTGCTAGATTCTATAATAGAATGAAGAGAAGAAGAACGGAAATCATTTTTAAGAAGACAGGTATTAAAATCACCCATTATTATAGTATGACTGTAAGAGGCGACAAGATTTTCAAGAATATTTTCTAAAGAGGAAAAGAAACTAACCCTTAGGGAGGGGCAATAGTAGACGCCTAGAAGAATTTTAGAATGATGGAGCTCTACTTCTAGAAAAAGATGCTCGCCAGCATTTGCCGGTGGTGGCTGTGTAGACACATTTACAATTGAAAATGAAATATGTGATCGGAGATATATGGCAACACCACCACCACCGCCATGCGTGCGATCATTCCTGATTAAATTGAAACCGGGCAAAGAGTAAGCAGAAGTAGAGAGACAAGGCTTCAGCCACGATTCAGAAATAAGAATAGCATGAATATTCTTACAGTCAAAATTTGCCAGCATATCGTTAAAATGAGCCGGAATACTCTGGGCATTGATGTGAATCACATTAAAATTCCTTGAAACATCAGAAAACTGTGACTCAAGTGTATCTGCAAGTGAGGGAATACTAGCAAAACTGTCGTCATCGTCGCTACTTGCTGAGTAGAAAGTATCGGAGTCGGTACCATTATCTAATATAGACATAAATAATAATAATAAATATATATAATATAAATACAATAAATATATCTACTATACAAAAATTAATTTAAAATTTAAATTATCAATTCAATCCACCCGCCGGCGCTGTGTGGTATTGTAACAAAACAAAAACGCATCACTCACATACAGATAACATTAACAAGTAAAACTTAAATAACACAGGACCTTGAGTAGTCCGGGTAAATACAATTATTCTTAGTGTGCACAAAAGAATAGAAAAATAGGGGTGGCGCCACTAGTCATACATTACATGATTTTGACAACAAGAATTTTCCAATGCTAAATAAGTTAAGAAATGAAATGGAACGTTGTTATTGACAATTGACATGACCTTAGTGACAGTGACAGAAGAATTGATGACAGTCAGAAGTGAACAGTGAAGGTATTGACTAAATAAATACATGAAACTAAAAATATCAATATAGTTGATAGTAAAGAATACAACGGACAAAATAGAGGGTATACTGGACACAGTGACATGCATTAAAGTTAAACGTATTACCCGGACTTTGACCCTAAGGAATGAAGAAAACCGAGGCATCACTTCCTATTGGCGGCAGCCCTCTTGGGTCGAGCAGCAGTCGTGATAGGCTTCTCAGGAGTGGCAGCGGTGGTGGAATATGTAGCTGCAGTCGCCTGCTGTCCCATGTCATTCAGCTCTGCGACTGAACATATGCGATGCCGCAAGCCGTCCGACCCAATAACATAGACGAAGCCATCCCTCGTCCAGCACTTGGTCACACCTAACCTTTTCCGCGCAGCCATGAAGAGGTCGTGCCGCGCCTTGGTCAGGAACTCGGAGAGTGTGATACCTGAACCCTTTAATTTGGTTTTGTCAAACCAAATCTTGCTCCGGACTGCCATGTCTCGTACCTTAAATAATATGGGACGAGTTTTATGTGGACCTGCAGAACGTCCCATCCTGTGACACCGCTTTATGTCGCTGACATCAAACCCGCTCATGTTTAGGCGCTCCTTGATGGTGTTGGCCGCAATAAGTGTAGTGTCCTCATCCTTCACCTCGGGTACACCGTGCAGCAACAAAATCCCTTTTCGGCTACGCATCTCCATATTGTCGGCTTGTTGGGCAAGCATCTCAACTTGCTGCTGCAGGCTGCGAAGCGCTACATTCACAAATAGCTTAAAGGCAGCAAAGTCGGCAGCCAAACCTGTGGAGCTGGATGGGCTACTTGGTGCTTGCTGCAACTGGGCTTCAAACTCCGACATCCGCTTATGGAACACCTCCATCAATTCGGACAGCGAGCTCTGGATTGGGTCCATTTTTTATTTTGAAGATAGAAATGAAGTGAAGTTTTTATTGATAGTGAAAGAAGAAAGATTTGAAGGAGATAACACTTTACCGGCAGGTAGCTTTATTAAATTGATAGAATTTGCATTAATATTATTTATAAAGTTATTATTTATTGTTTTATTTAAATAAATTCAGAGAGCAATTTTTATTTACACTTAACCCTGCAACTACCCCTAATATATATATACATATATATATATATACTAATTGATTATTATACAGATTCTAGACGACGGGCTAGGTCATCTTTATGTGCATACAGTCAGAAGAAATATGCCTAGCGATCGTATGTAGCAAGGGGTGATTGTTGCAAAAAAAAAAACAATCGACTGAATCGAAAGTTTTACTGTTGCGCATTCGATAGTCGATTTAGTAGTCCTTCACCATAATTATTCGAATAACAATCGACGAACTACTAACTGTACACTGAGACAATAGAGGACCATTAAAAAATCTATTAGCGCCAATCGTATAATAACTGCAGTTGTACTTGTAAGAAGTGGCGCACGGACTTTTAACTATTGAATTGTGGCGCAGCGGCAGTGCACGCACCACCTTTTAGTAATTACTTATTTAGTAGTACGAGTATAGTAATAAGTAGGACGCTGCGCCACAATTCAATACAAATTAGTAGTTAAAGTTGATACGGTAACTTTATCAGTGATTATCGCCTGCTGCGGCCTTTAGTCGATAACAATCAACTAACATCAATTGTTATCGACTTTTATCGACTGGAATGAACAATCGACTAAGTCGATGAGTTTTAGTAATAATCGCCCATCGCTAATCGTATGTAAAATCGATAACAATGGCCATCTGACCCACGTGAATGAGTATTGACTATGTATTTTTTTTGTATCGGACTGCTCGTTGAGTTTAGTCCCATCTCTTCCCCTTCTTATCTCTTCCCCTGTGCGTTTATAACTTCAAAAATTTCCCATCTCTAAGAAACGTAACAGGGAAAGATATGAAAGGGGAAGAGATGGGACTAAACCGCTTGTTGATGGTCTTTGCGGACCGTTTCTACGTAACTGAGCAGTTATTGGCGAGACCTGAAGACTCTTCAGCTAATGGTGGGGAAGTGTGGTGTTTGTTTTTGACAAGTCAACAATTTACATAGCAACGTGTGTATTAACAATCCGACTTCTCCACAAGTATGTAAGACGCAATGAATATTGTTTTTGACACGCCAACTGTCATGATTGATGTTGGTTACGTTACACAGTTGCCCTGCTGTAATCACCACCCTTTGTAGACCTTTAGGAAACCTCGGTATAGAATTCGCAATATCGTGCCGTACCCGTGTCGTTGAGCCTTCAAACTAAAAGTGTGGAACGTAATATTGTATTTTGTATCCGCATTGTTATTGTATTTGTATGATTTACTGTAGCTCTGGAATTCTGTTTGGTTGCGCCGTTCATACAAGGGTTTACAATTTTAATGTTTTTCACAGCTAAGAAATTTGTTTCATGTTTACTGATAGCATAGCTAGATATCAGAAATGATCAGATCCGCAGGAGAACCAAGGTTACCGACATAGACCAAAGAATAGCCAAACTTACGTGGCAGTGGGCGGGGCATATTGCACAGTGCACAGACGCACGCAAAATTCGATTATTTTTATTTTAGTTTTTCTTAAAATTATTCATTCCTGCTTTAGTTATAATTTCAGAAAATGGAGGTTCATTCGTGAACCCAAATATGACCTAAAATGTAAACACAGCTGAGCATAGCTGAATACATAGATTTTAGCGTATTTTTATGAAATCTTTGAACAGCTATTTCTCTTAAATTATTAACTTTTCGGGAATGTGGTAGAACAAAAGTTATCCATTATTATGGGTACTCTAACACCCTTTCGGATTAGTACCCCCTTTCTAACTAACCTTTTATACCATCGCCCAACATCAACCGTAGGCCAGCAGCCCGCCAGGAATACGATCCGCCAGGAATACGATCCGCCAGGCATAAGATCTGCCAGACATAAGACCCGCCAGACATAAGACCTGCCAGGTATAAGGTCCGCCAGGCATAAGATCCTCTCCGAGAAATCACACGCAACATCAAGGGTGTGCTGGCCTTTTTCGAGGAGTTAGGGTGGATCGAGTAACTATACTTACCATCACGCAAAATACGCGCTTAGACGTGGAGTTGCGGACACCAGCCCGTTAAGCTTTGGTTTCCTAGGACAGCGGTGCCGTCATATAGCGGCCGTAATACAGCGGTGAATGACGTCACTAGAACGTTGTTTATGTAAACAAAATGGCGTGGTTTCCTAGACAGCGGTAACTGACACCGTAACGTCAAAAAGCGGTGCCGCCATTTGCATGACGGCCGTCTTGTCGGTGTCAGATGGTTTCGTGAACGTTTCATTGATAGCGGTGAAGCTATTTTTAATACGTATTTGTGTTTTTTTACCGGAACAACGTACAAAATGAGTTCCAACTCTTGGAGCAGCGAGGACGACGAAATTTTAATAGATTTCGTACGTAACCATGAAGTCGACGACTATTTTCCTCTTCTGATGATAGTTCATTCTCCAAGTAAATTACTAAAGCTAAATCAAGGTCGTCCATTTTTTCTATCTTGGATAATTTTCGTTTGGCGTTTGTCTTAAAAAAATGACTGACGGTGTGTTAAAACGGCCGTGGAACTTTCCACATGTCGTCACCGTAAAGACGGCCGCCTTTTTGCGTTCGTAATATTACGGCCGCTATATGACGGCACCGCTTTCCTAGGAAACCAAAGCTTTATACCTTAAGACTCGCCTGGTTGGAATATCCTCTCTCTTCGTTAGAGGAACACCATACCACGTTCCTACACACCCGTGTTCAATAATTAATGTTAGGGCGGGCGTCCCTGTCAGGAAACCCGGCCGACGCCCGACGTAAACTGTGGAGAGATGCCTGTCCCCCTCCCACTCACTACTTACCGCCAAGTGAGCATCTTCCTGCTGGATCTAAGTTTCCGTGACCCATCTGGAAATCCCTGAATCGCCTCCAATCTCAAGTGGGAAGATGTAACTCCAACCTCGTCAAGTGGGGCTACCTGAACCAAACAGCAGCGGGGTGTGGATGTGGAGCTGCGCTGCAAACTATGCCCCATCTCCTATCCTGCCCTCTGAGCCCAACAACCTGCAGCCAGAGTGATCTCTGCGCAGCCACCGATGGCGCCGTGGAAGTAGCGAAGTTCTGGGCTAACAAAATATGATGATTGTCGTGCCAACGACACGAAGAAGAAGAAGAAGTAATGAATGTTAACAGGCAAACATAATTATAAAGGTATTGCAAGTTCTCAAGCAAGCACTCTACCCGTACTTAAACTACAAATTCTTCCAAAATAAACAAGGCTTGAGTCTTCAAAGCAATACTGTAAACATTCCTGAACAACATTTAAAGTCTTTTACACATAGTTTTAAAGTTGGGCTTCAAGTTTTTTCGAAGAATTTTTTGGTTGTATACAAGTACCTACTTTAAAAGTTTTGAGCTTGCTCGCTTGTTTTACATTTTGTAAGACATCTTGTTTTTTGTTTTAAAAGGAATTTTGAATAGATTGAAGCAAAAAACACAGTTGTAACGTCCAAATGCCTCGTTGGGCTAGTGCGACTGCTGAACGTGAGGTCCTAGGTTCGATCCCCAGGTCGGGCAATGTGTTATTGGGTTTTTTCGTGTGGAATTTCTCAGTAGCAGTCCGGAATCTGGAGCTGTGCCCGGTTGATAGCAATAGGCTTGCCTCCTGTTACATGGGACTTAACGGTGAAATGAGGGTGTACTATTATTATACGCCTCTGTCCAACCTTTCAGGAAATACAGGCATGATGTTATGTTTATGTTATGTTACAACACGTCATGCCACACGACGTGAATGTAGCGTGCTCGTAGCTCATTGGCCACATTTCATATCGTAATATGAATTATAATAACATTGTTTATTAAATATCTTGATTTAGCACACGAGATTGTCGGCATGTGGGATGTGGACTCAGCAGCCATTGTTCTGATAGTCGTTACTGCGAATCCTCGATCAACACCTCATGGGGCTCTCGTTGGCCGGCTGGGTCAAGGGCTTGATACAAAAAGCAGTACTCTTTGACACGGCACGCGTAGTGAGGAGGTTCCTTTCTCTGGAGCCCTGACTGTCGGCAGCTTGGGCCCTGTTCCCGATGCCGGTGGGCTACTCATCATCATCTGCCTAGCCTTTTCCCAACTATGTTGGGGTCGGCTTCCAGTCGAACCGGATGCAGCTGAATATCAGTATTTTACATGGAGCGACTGCCTATCAGACCTCCACAACCCAGTAACTGGGTAATACGATACTCTTGGTAAGACTGGTTGTCAGACTTTCCGGCTTCTGACCAACAGTAACGACTGTCAAAGATCTACAAATGACAGCCGGGACCAACGGCTTTACGTGCTTTCCAAGGCATGGAGGAAACTCGCTATGGTAAATGGTCACCCATCCACAGACCAACCTCGACAAGCGTGGCTTAACCCGGAAGATCGGTCTATGCGGCTGTAATTATTTAGCCACGAGCTCCTCGGTGGGCTACTATTATATTTAATATTATATTTTTAAATGTATTTTTTTATAATATGTAGGTATTTAAAATGAATAAATTAAAGTTTATTTGCAAAAAACAGTGCTTCATATTTCTTCAAAGACTACAATATTAAGTAAACATTTTGCTTATGAATTCCACACTAGGTCGAGCCTAACTCGTGGAGTCCTTGAGTGGACTTCCAGTCTAACCAGATGCGACTGAATACCAGTATTTTACACGGAACGACTGCCATCAGACCTCTGCAACCCAGTTACTGGGCAATGCCTTATTGTCAGACTTTCGGGCTTCTGACTACCCGTAACGACTGTCATAGGTATTCGTATGACACCCAGGACTGACGGTTTAACGTGCTCTCCAAGGCATGGATGTGTCTCGATGTGTAACGCTTGGTCACCCATCCACGGACTGACCGCGGCAAGTACAGCTTAACCTTGCAAATCACAAATGTATATCGCTCTACACGTGCAGCCTGTGGGCGCATTATACTGTGGAGCAAAGAGGTGTGGTGTTTCTCCAACCAAAGGGAGGATCCTCCAACCAGGCGGAGTCTTGTGCCTGGCGGGCTACTGCCCAACATTTGATGTTGGGAGGTTGTATATATACTATCTGCGTGTTAAATCTTGATATCGCGATGTAGGCTTGAATAGTTCGCATGTGGCATGGAAAGATGCAGCCACAATACTAATAGAAGTTACAGCGCCATCCGCGTCCAATGTAATAACGCGTTCAGGGAGGTGATGGGGCTGCCCCGATACTGCAGCGCCTCGAGTTTGTTCGCAGAAGCGCACACAGACTTCTCTCATGCAACTACGCGTAAGCGCATGGCGTCCTTGGTGCGCAGAGTACGGGCCAGCTCTAACACCGTGTTAGCGATGATTGGGGGTAAGCTGGATTGTTCTTTCATCCGGCATTGTTCCGGCAGATATGTCGCTGTACCAATGCCGGAACGAATATTTTAATGTCATATTAATATTGTATTTTTTTTATTGTTTGATTTTATTTAGGATTAATGGGTGTAAATTATCTGAATAAATGAATTTATTATACAGGGTGTTAACAAATTCGTGTAATTCCTTCAACCACATGATCTATTAATGGTATAGATTAACCCCGCACGGGATTTAGATTGATTAAAAATAAAAATACTTAAACTTTTTTTTCCAAAAAAAAAATTGTGATATTAAATTTCGATGCCATGCATAAATGAGTGAAGGCAACGTGACACAGCTGACGGGCACGACTAGCGCGATATCGCTCCACGCAGTCAGTTAACGTGGGACGCTAAAATTACTCAGACAGAATACCACGGTTCATTTTTTGAAAACTTTTTTTTGTTTATTCTGAAAAAACCTATGCAGGGTCAATCAGAGTCACCAGTAGATCGCGCGGTTTGAAGGAATTACACGAATTCGTTTACACGCTGTATATAATTACCTATATTATAAATCATATGATCCGCGTGGTTGTCAAGTAGCTACGAGTCTACGAGTCGTCCTCTTAACGTCAATACTTTAAACAATTCCTCAACAAATTATTAACTTTTCCCCCATCTCAAGGAGAAGCTTATCAAAACCTATTACTAACTTTATTGCCTATTTATAACCAATAAATCAATCAATGCTTTTAATCGTTTATTGTTTTCGTAACGACTTGATTGTTTGATTCTGGATAAGATTCGACCACCCTGTTACCGTGAGGCCGTTTTCTTCAACTCACGACACGAAACAACAAAATGTTGTGACCACTTCGAGCGCTATAAACAGAATATTAACAAATTCGTGTAATTTCTGAAGACCTCATGAACACTGGTACAGATTAACATAGCACTGGATTTTATTCAAAATCACACTATTTACATACAGGGTGTAAAAAGACCCATCACATAGCTGAAATCTACGCACTCTGTACATCAAACTAAACTACATTGACCAAAAATAATAGCTGGGAAACGACTTTTATTTTTTGGCATAAAAAAATGCTTTTTTTGTAGCGAGCAATGTGTGGTTGTGGCGATGCCGCGCGTTTGCATGCGTGCAGCGGCCACACAGCTGAGCCAAGGCGGTCGTGTGCGTTTGATATTCGTTGCGTTTTTGTAACTTCAAATGCGTAATTTGTGAGGAAAAATTTAAAATTTTGATAAGGTTGTTTGGAAGAAAGTTTAGTATTATCACTTAGAATACGTTTTAGGAAAAAACTAAAAAAAAAATGTTAAATTTGACCTTCAATATCTCCAAAACCAAAGGTTTCCCAGGTATGGTCTGGTAGAAAAAAATGATCCCAATGATAGGTAGAATAAGTGGTTTTCGTTATCGCTATGGGTCTTTTTACACCCGTTAAGTACTTGTTCTTTATTATTTTTAACTGACACATTTTATTTTATTTAAGTATTCATACGCACGTTGCAGTATAAAACTGACTTACATCCATCACACACTTCAGGTCCAGTTGAAAACCAGCGTCAGGCACTAGTTGTCTGGCATTTTTTGCTGAACTGGGCGTTTTTGGCACAACCGTGAGGCACAAACTCCTGCAATTTTTTTTTGTTTTTTTTTTTATGTTTTATTTTATACTAACGACCCGCCCCGGCTTCGCACGTGAACATTTTATAACTTAAAACCTTCCTCTTGAATCACTCTATCTATTAAAAAAAACCGCATCAAAATCCGTTGCATAGTTTTAAAGATCTAAGCATACATAGGGATAGCATCTGGAAGCGACTTTGTTTTATACTATGTAGTGATTGTGTGCCTTCTAGTGTGTGCTAAGTAAATGTATTTTCTTTCTTTCTTTCTTTTAACCCCAACATAGTTAGGAAAAAGCTAGACAGTTAGATATACTAGACCATATCTGGAATGCACTTCCCAATCTCTTCAGGAATGGATTTGTTAGTTTTACGAGTAGGTACGGCTCATATCAAGTCACATTAAATGTAGACGACAGACTAGTATAGTACTTAAAAGTTTATAGACAGGTGGGAAAAGGCTTCTAGCCTTTTCTAGCCAACTATGTTGCGCTCAGCTTCTAGTGTAACCAGATGCAGGTGAACACCAGTATTTTACATGGAGCGACTGCCATCAGACCTCCACAACCCAGTTAATGGGTAATGCCGATATCTAACGTTGGACCGGTTGTCAGACTTTCGGATGTCTGACTACCCGTAACGAGTGTAATAGGTATTCGTATGACACCTGGGACCAACGGTTTAACGTGTTCTCCGAGGCTTGAGGTGGTCTCGATGTTTAACGAGTGGTCAATTATACAGGGTGTAAACGAATTCGTGTAAAACGTGTTCAAACCGCGTGATCTACTGGTGACACAGATTAACCCATTTGGGGTGCATGAAAAGAGCCTCCACGAGTGACGATACTTCAGTACGTCCGGCGCACCATGGACAGTCAGCCTAGCTGCCATCCTTGCTGACTGGATAATCTTTTCACCAGGCCATGGCATGAGCTATTGTCATATAGCTCGTGCCGACATGATGGAAGAAGAAGACCCTAAATGGTTTTATTTGAAAAACAACTAACAAAAATTATCGGAAACAAAAGTTGATGTTCTATTTCGGAGTCATTTTCGAGCTCCGAGTTAACTGACTGCAAAGAGCGATATCGCGCCAGTCGTGCTCACTAACTGTGTCGCTGTGCTATCATTCGTTCATGCATGGCATCGCAATGTTGAAAGAGAAAAATTATTTTTTGTAAAAAAAAATTGCTTATTTTTTTATCGAATCCTTACTAGGTGGTTTACTACGATACGATCACTAACACTAAAGCAAGAAAAAAAACTTTTTTTTTATTAATCATGCTATTTCCTGTGCGGGTTCAATCTACACCAGTACCTAACAGATCATGTGGTTTTAAGGAATTACACGAATTCTTTTACACCCTGTATACAGACTGAGTGTTGCAAGCGCAGTTTAACTTTGCAAATCATATGATCCGTGCGGGTGTTACCGCCACGAGCGATGGGCTCCGAACAGTTTTTAGAAAAAATATTTTAAATTGCAGACATTTTAGGGAATGTCCAAAGGTTTTATTTCATTAGGTCACCTTTGAGCCTAGTGGGCACCTGTTGGTAAAATGGATCTCACGAATCCAAGTTACAGAAATATAGAGAGATTCCTATATACCCCTCTTGACTAGTATTGATCTTGATGGTACGGCGAGAATATCGCCGCGATTCACTCGCTCGTGGAGATGGCCCCTAAGAGCCTGACACTCCCTTCCGCTCCGCCCAGAGCGGAAGAAGTCATTTGATGATTTCAAAACCTTAAAAAATACCCTGTCTACTTGACTTTAGGTTTTCGTACTGGGTTAAGTGCACGAGCGAGAAAGAGATAGAAAATCGTCCATCTTATTCGTCTACAAGAAAATTTTCAAATACAGTAAACACGTATCATAACTGCAGAAAATTCTCTTGAAAATATTCCCATTATATAACTTTATCAGCAATAAATATCATATAAATCAATCATAGCTTGTGATTGTTTTAATGTTTCCTTAATAACATGTTTTTATTACCGACTGTGGCGGCGATAAACTCGTAGTACGAGAGCTGGGAACTTATTTTATGTGTTCTTTATACATGGTACATATAACGTTCTTGCTCGAACGGTGCCTACTTTCGAAAAAGTTACATTGACTGTTATATCAGACTAAAATGTTACACGGATAATTTTAGCACTTTCTATTAAAGGATGTAATGAAAAATACTGCTAAACAACGTTTCAAAATGTTAATGTTACGTGTACCTACCCTGCAAATGACGTTTTGGACACATTGATCATTTTATTTATTTACATCCAAACTTACGTCTATCAATATAGGTATTAGGTAAACCTAATGCGATAGATTAGCTAAATTTAACAATATAATATATACAACTAATTACTCCATAACACGTTAACCAGTAAGTTGCCCTTGTGAACTCGCTCAATGTACAAGACATCAAATCAATTTGCTCAGCTACTCAATAATGATGATGATACATCACCTATGAAAATATTATGAGTCGGAAATCAACAGTAACGTCAGCATCAACATCCAGCTACACACAACGACATGCATGCACAAACGGTTTGTGCAAACGTTTTGCCATTTTAATAATGCTTACTTGTAGGTACAAATTAGAGTTGATGCAAATAAGATTGAGCGTGAAGCCGGGCCATTAGGAAGGCTACTTTTGCGAATCCCAGTCCACTTACCCGGTGTTTCATGAAGGCTATTATTGGAGGTGGTTACCTTTAGTCTGATTATAACGTTCATTGATTTACATTTAAGAGCGTGTACGCCGTACGGCATTTCATACAAATCAAGTCTTTGTTTTTCGTAATGACTAAATCGATTTTGACGAAATTTCACACACATAAACAGGATACTTAAGTCTAAAAAGTTAGTAGAAAACATTATCGTAATGTCTTATTAAACAAAATATAATTGGAAATTTCTGTTTGTATGGAAAATTTAAAATCGGTTTAATTTAACTGTAACACTATTTTTCGAAAATGTTTTCTACTAACTGTTTAGTGCTATGTATCCTGCTGATGGATATGAAGTTTCATTGAAATTGGTTCAGTCATATCGAAAAATAAGAACTTGAAAATTTGTATGAAATGGCGTAAACGCTCTTATGACAAAAAAGTTAGTCATGGACCACTATTTGGTAGGAAGAAATAAAAATCATCGGCAGTAATACATATCTTCAGATTTTATCATAGAACACCGATAGATCGCTTCCACTACCTCATAAAATCCATAAAAGTAGATAACCAATTAAAGTTGTTTATTATCCCGGCTCCCGGTTCATTAACAACCTATACACATTAACTGCTACATTCACGTCACTCCATTGTTCTATTTCTATTGCTAATCGGTTCTTGTAGCAATTGTGCAGTATTTGTTAACTGTTTGTTTAACTAACCCCCGCGGGTTTTCTTGCGAAGAATATTTATTTGTAACATCATTAATAAGGGTAACGCCTGCTTTATAAAAACAGCATAGGCATAGCAAAAGCGCAGTTTAGACTACGCTATACTATTTCGCTGTATAAGCTATAACTATATAGCATGTCGTTCACACTACACGCTTTATCACAAGCTGATCTACTATGTATAGCAAGTTATTTGACGGCGATCCGTCGGGCGATAGACGAAATAGAAGTGCGGTGGGGCGGGGTACCGGAGAATCCTACGTATTAGCTCTGAGAATCTGTCGAGTTTATCGCTTACAGCAAGCCAATACTTTATAGTATAGCGTTGTGTGAAAGTGTTAATATAAAATGTATGCTGAGCGATATCGTTGTGCTATACAATATTTGCTATATGCTATATATTATAGCCTAGTCTGAAATGCGATTGATGGAGGAGCTCGTGGCTAAATAATTACAGCCGCATAGACCGATCTTCCGGGTTAAGCCACGCTTGCCGAGGTTGGTCTGTGGATGGGTGACCATTTACCATAGCGAGTTTCCTCAGTGCCTCGGAAAGCACGTAAAGCCGTTGCTCCCGGCTGTCATTTGTAGATCTTTGACAGTCGTTACTGTTGGTCAGAAGCCAGAAAGTCTGACAACCAGTCTTACCAAGAGTATCGTATATTACCCAGTTACTGGGTTGTGGAGGTCTGATAGGCAGTCGCTCCATGTAAAATACTGATATTCAGCTGCATCCGGTTCGACTGGAAGCCGACCCCAACATAGTTGGGAAAAGGCTAGGCAGATGATGAGTCTGAAATGCGATTAATGGTCTAAGACAGAGGTCTCCAAACTTTTTACTTGGGCCACACTGACTCCTCCACTACGTCCCAAGGTGTCAAGACTTAGTTCGTTCATCATACCAACATACTGTAGTCTTGATGAGCACTACCAATCTGGTCCAATGCCGCGGGCCGGATTGGTGATGCTCGCGGGCGCCCGTGGGCCGTATTTTGGAGACCCCTGGTCTAAGGTACAATGAAGTTGAAATTATGATTAACGTAGCCTTACACATAAAAGAGTCTGCCCATTACAGCGTATCATACTCGGACCGTAATAGGAACGTGTTAGACACGGCAAAAACGTTCCGTTCATTACTATGTCCAATTGCAAATGGATCAACCGTGTTCTATACGGTAATCACTTCTTAATCGCACGCTGGGAATAGGCGCATATTGTAAGTTTAATAAAACCCAGCACGCTTGTTGGTAGGATCTGAACGGTCCGCCTGGCTACCTACCACCTCAACATTAAAAGCCAACCAGTTTACTCTCTTCCGTCGTGAAATATGTAAGAGCCGGAGCGGTATAGCGGAATCCCTCTATATCTCTGTTAATTGGATTACTCCATCTTAGACCCTGTCTGTGCTTACTATCAGGTAAGACTAGGGTAAAACGCGACAAAATAAAATAAAATACAACCGGCCAATTGCGAGCCGAACTCGTGCACGAGGGGTTGCGTACCATTTTCTATAAAAACGGCAAAAAAAAACAGGTTTGTTGTATGGGAGCCCCCTTAAATATTTATTTTATTCTGTTTTTTAGTATTTGTTTTCATAGAGCGGTAACAGAAATACATCATCTGTGAAAATTTCAACTGTCTAACTATCACGGTTCATGAGATGCAGCCTGGTGACAGACGGACGCAAGGACGGACGGCGGTGTCTTAGTAATAGGGTCCCGTTTTATCCTTTGGGTACGGAACCCTAAAAAAGATGTTGTACGGCGCTTGTTGTATACTGCTCTGGTGTGTAGCCTCCTTAAGTTGCGACTTACAGACGCGACCCACGGTCGCGAGTGTCGCGACTGATGATGCATTCAAAAATTCAAAAATATTTTTTTGCGTCATTCAAGTTAATCAAAAAAAGTTTATACACATGGAGACTAACGCAGCGTCTTACCGTCAAACCGACGCGAATTGCGAAGCGATTCGATGCGGTGACACGCGAATTTGACGACACGTTTGGTGCAGTAGCTAAGCGATTGGCTTCTGCGCTACGGGTCGTGGGTTCGATTCCCACACGGAACAAAAATTTGTATGGCCTACAAATGGTTGTTTCGGGTCTGGGCGTTTGTTTGTGAGATTTGTGTCTGTAAACGCACCCACGATACAAGAGAAATCTTAGTGTGGGGCAACGTTTAAAAAAAAAAAATCGCGTGCGATGCGGCGGCTTTGTCCTACGAGCTCGCGAACCGCCCGCTGCGCGCCGCCGTCATTCAGTAGCACTGTACGGCACCGCATCCAGTTCGCGCGAAAATATCAAGCCATCTGATCGCGTTCGCTTCGTGCCGCACCGCACTCCACGTGCGTTTGGTCACGTAGGTCACAATAGATAGTTGGCAACACCGCGTCAAACTGTCAATATCTGCTCCAACTTATAATTTTGTAAAATATTTTATTTAATGTGTTTTTAATTATAAAACAGTGTTTAAAGTTATTATTATATATCCCGTGTTACGTACATTTATGTGAAATAGTTTGACAAGACGTAAATACGGAGATTTTCACTACGCCGGTATACAGCTGACAGAGGGCAAAGGTCAACTGCTTTCAAAAAATTTCAACTGAAAACCTGGGGAGTATTGCTTTTATCTTTGTAACAAAACTGTGTTGTATACAGGGCTACTGGTAATTCGACGTATTCCTTGCACCACGTTATAGGGGGGCTAATATGCAACAAATTAAACCCCACATATGTTCTACGAAATTCAATGGATTTCGAGATATTGCAATTTTTATATTATTTTTAATAATACCCAGAATTCCTCCTTAAACATTATTTATTTATAAAAATATCAAATTGATCGGCTTTGATTATGATATTAGCTTGTAGCTGATACTTTTACGAAGCTTTCTGCGTGTTTAACTGTTCTTAATGACCATCCAACTGAAAGTAATCATTAAAAGTTAAATAAGTGTATTAGAAAATCATCGAGGTACACGATAAAGAATGATGTTTATCTCAAAAATTTACTATGACACTAAGTGTACAAAATGCAAGACAAACATCTTTATTTAATCAGCTATCCAACGAGGAATAGACGTTCAAAAAATATTTAGAAACTCATGTAAAAATGTCTTAAAATACTGACAAAGGCGATTTCTGAAAAATCTCTACAAGCACGCAGGTGGCCCGTTAAGTGCAATTCATTGCATAATCCTCGCGTAGAGATTAAACAGCAGTCTGTCGGACACCAACTGTCCTCTAAATGTCAGGATTAGATTAGGTCAGGTCGTTAGGTTATGTTTGGTCAGGGTTAGGTAGGTTAGGTTAGGACCTAGGTGTGCGAAGGAACACCGGGGTGGTTTTAGTCAGTAAGAGTCTGACAGACCCCTCTGCCCACCCCCACGACGGAGGACATCCATGAGGATATAAAGAAGGCAAAAAAAATGACAGGTTAGGTCGTTGGGTTAGGTCACAGTTAGGTTTAGGTTTGGTCACAACTTCGATGCCCTGGGATCTGGAGGCGAGGGCCCTGCCTCGCGCTGAGATATCGCCAAAGCGAGGAGGCGCTTGAGCGGAGTGGTCTCCGCCAGATCCTAGTGGCTGTGGAGGGAACCACTTGCGCAACCCAACGCAGGGCACGTCGCATTAGTGGCGGTAAGACCCGTAATGGAGGAGTGGCTGGAGAGGCGGCATGGCCACCTCAGCTTCCAGATGACGCAGGTGCAGATATCTCAGCGCGGGGGCCCTTGCCTCTAGATCCCAGGGCATCGAAGTTGTGACCTAACCTAACGACCTAACCTGACCATATTTTTTTTGCCTACTGGATATCCTCATGGATGTCCTCCGTCCTGGGGGTGGGCAGAGGGGTCTGTCAGACTCTTACTGACTAAAACCACCCCGGTGTTCCCTCGCACACTTAGGTCCTAACCTAACCTACCTAACCCTGACCAAACATAACCTAACGACCTGACCTAATCTAATCCTGACATTTAGAGGACAGTTGGTGCCCGACAGACTGCTGTTTAATCTCTACGCGAGGATTATGCAATGAATTGCACTTAACGGGCCACCTGCGTGCTTATAAAGATTTTTCAGAAATCGCCTTTGTGAGTATTATAAGACATTTTTACATGAGTTTCTAAATATTTTTTGAACGTCTATACCTCGTTGGATAGCTGATTAAATAAGGATGTTTGTCTTGCATTTTGTACACTTAGTGTCACAGTAAATTTTTGAGATAAACATCATTCTTTATCGTGTACCTCGACGATTTTCTAATACACTTATTTAACTTTTAATGATTACTTTCAATTGGATGGTCATTAAGAACAGTTAAATACGCAGAAAGCCTCGTAAAAGTATCAGCTACAAGTTAATATCATAATCAAAGCCGATCAATTTGATATTTTATAGATAAATAATGTTTAAGGAGGAATTCTGGGTATTATTAAAAATAATATAAAAATTGCAATATCTCGAAATCCATTTCACTTCGTAGAACATATGTGGGGTTTAATTTGTTGCATATTAGCCCCCCTATAACGCGGTGCAAGGAATACGTCGAATTACCAGTAGCCCTGTATATTTTAGACACTATTACCAAAAGACTTACATAATTTAATGCATGCAGCAACGCAGGTCACACGCACTTTCTTTGTCTAGTTTTATTTGACAAAAAACAGACAAACTTTGCTCTAAAGTTTTAAACAACACATTACACATACACAGTATTGAACCTTTATACGAATATCGCTTAATAATGATAAACCACATAATTATCTTATATTTACATGTTTATATCATAATAAATTATAATTAATAACATAAAACAAGACTATATTTTGTTAGTATTATATCAAGTCACCTTACTGCTGGAATTTAACGAGAATATACCCTTTGTTGTGCTCCCTATCTAACCATAATTATAAACTATTTTTAAATCACATAAATATTGGCATTATTCTATCTATATTTCTCAAGTTATCTTCTCTTCATCATTATCTATCTGAATCTCTCTCCACATATCTACTTATTTATTTTTCATTTAGTTTTCCCTATAATTATATCCTCATCATAAACAGACTGCCTTTTTTGCTATTGCCTTTCCTAAGCTTTGCACACTAAATTCCAGGTGCAGCCTTGGAACATAGAACAAAATGAATACACGCAGCATGTCCAAGGTCCTCGAACTGGAGAAAAAACTTAGCAACACCCTTCTCGAGCTGAAGACCAAGTCCACCTTCTGCGACCAACTGCTGGAGGAACGGGAGGAAAGCGAAATTGAGGCAATTGCTGTAATTGATAAGAACACTGCTCTGAAAAATGAACTAGTTGAGCTCAATAATCAACATCAGAACCTACTAGGCCACTGTGAGACGCTTCAAAAGCAGTTGGATTTCTGCGACAACTGTCAGAACAGCTATGAAGAAGCTCTTAACCGTATCACTCACCTGGAACGGGAAGTAAGTGAAGCTCAGGAACAGATCCAGTGCTACGAGAAGGAACAGCAAGCAAATATCACCAGCAAAAATATTAGTTTGTACGATGAGTTGGTAGGATGCAGCCCAAGTAATATTACAAATAGTAGGGTAGTTTATAGTCATAAGAAACAGAAGAAGCTTAAGAAACTAAATAAATATATTTTAAAAAAGTCTCAAACTGTTAGTAGACTACGTAAATGTAACAAAAATTACTCTAAATTAAAACAGCAAAATTCTACCTTAGATAACAACTTAACATTGTGCAATTTAGAGTTGACTAGGTATACATCAGCTTATGAAACTGACACACTTAAATTACAGGCAGAAATAGAGTTATTACAGAAATCTCTGCAAGAGGTTACTAATAAATATATTATTTCACAGAAGGAAATAAGTGAACATATTGCAGCTGCCACACAACTTGTAGATTTGTGTACTTATAATGAACAGCGAGTACTGTCATTAACTAGTAAATATTATGACTGTGCACAAACTGAAAGTTTGTCGGAGGGGCAGCCGATATGTGTGATTGACCAGTCACCTTCTGTGCAACTGTCTGACCATACCACAAACCAGATAGTTAATGAAAATACTATCATTTTTTCAGATAGATTAGGTATAAATATGGGCATTTTATTAAATAGATACATTACAGGTTCAATTATTAACTATTGTATGCCTGATGCTAATTATACACAAATTTTAGAAAAAATTAAAAGCTGCAACTTATCTAAAAGCAGTAGAATAGTTATTTTAATAGGAAATAGCATCAACTTATTGAAATCAGACATAATAAATACAGTAGAATATTTGGTTAAAGTAGGTGTTAGTAAGGCAATACTCTGTGCTATTCCTTATAACAGTTCTAACAGTAGTTATGAGAACAACGACAGTATTCAACGATTGAATACACTTATGTATAACTTGACTTGTCGTCACAGTGACACATTAATGTTTTTTGATACAAATAAATTTATTAGTGGATTTAAATTTACTAATAGCACAATGTATTTGCATAGTAAATATAAAAAGTTGATAGCTTCATTGTTAGCATATAACATACATTTTTTGAATAGTACCACATGTGCTACTACTAATTATACATATTGTACGAAGGAGGGTCCGTATATGGAACCGATAACTTCAAAGGTCACCACCAGTAATCTAGAGTATTCTCAGTGTAGTGTGGGGCCTACGGGATGTAGGAACTCACTGACTGATGATGGCCTTGGAGTTGTGTGTCTAACTCCGGATTATCATTTAAACTAGTCAGTAAGACAACAGAGGATACCATAACCACCAATAAATTCAACCACTCTGAAAAAAAGGTATCTTCTGGCGACCCACTATCACATTGTAAAAAAAGGGATAAGCAGAACACCTTGAAATTATTTCATCAAAATATTCAAGGTTTCTCTTCTAAATTGTTAGAGATAGAAATGTTTTTAGAAAAAACAATGTATGATATCATTTGTTTATCTGAACACTGGTTAAAGGATTACCAAATGATAATTAATTATGAAAACTACAGTGTGGGCAGTTGTTTTAACCGCAAGTCCATGCTGCATGGGGGTTCACTTATATTAATTAAAAATTGTATAAAATCAAAACAGCGTAAAGACATAGTTGGACTATCGGTTGAACATGCCATTGAATTATCCTGTGTTGAGCTAGATAAGCATGTTATAGTGTGCGTTTACAGACCCCCAAATTATCAAAACTTTTCCTTATTTGAGTCTGTAATGGAAGAAGTTTTGACAAAAGTTTTTACCTGTAACAAATCCATAATAATATGTGGTGATTTTAATATTAATATTTTGGAAAATAATTTAAATAGTATCAGATTGTTAAGCCTTTTTAAATCGTTTAATTTGAATAATGTTTTTTTAGAACCGACTCGAATAACTTCGACTTCTGCTACTTGTATTGATAATGTTTACTGTAGCTGTGATTATTTAGATAAAGCCATTGTTAATTACTTGCCTTCCGATCACAGTGGACAAACTGTCACCTTTAGCTCATACTCACCTTTGCAAAAAATACAGATTAAATATAGGCAAATAACATCCAGTAATTTAAAGAGATTTGATAATACTTTAGCTAGTAAGTTACATGTTCGTGGCCAGGATATAGACAATGTTAATAAATTGTACACGGATTTCTTTTCGGTAATACAGACGGAATTCAATAATCATTTTCAAATGAAAATAAAAAGTATTAGCCCAAAATTTAAATTCAGCGACTGGGCAACTACAGGCATTAGAAAGAGTAGGGATAGACTATTTGAGCTATATGGTCAAAAGCCCTATATTAACACTGACACTTTCAATCAGTATGTTGCGAATTATTCAAAAACTTTTAAGACTATTTGTAAGATAGCTAAAGCCCTATTTATTAGTAACAAAATCAAATCAGCTGATAATAAAATAAAGACTACTTGGAAAATAATTAATAGTGAAACTAGCAGAAAAAAAACATTTAATAAGGATTACACTCTAGACACTCCACAAGGTCCTATAAGTTCTAATGGGGAAGTAGCTCAGGAATTTGTTAATTTTTTTACTAACATACCCTTTAAAACCACAGAAGCTTTAAATTCCTCACCGGTACTTTCTATATCTTTACTGAGAGATAACGTATCGGTCTGTCCTGTGGAATTTAGGTTTGACCATATAAACCCAACGTCCATTATAAAAGCTTTCAATTCAATTAAGATCAAATTGACCGAAGATCTATGGGGAATGTCTGTTAAGGTTTGCAGATCCGTCATTGGAACTATAGCGCCTTATTTAGCTTTAATATTTAACTCGTGTGTGGATCATGGAGTCTTCTCAGACCTAATGAAATATAGCAAATTAATTCCACTCTTTAAATCTGGGGATAGTAAAGATCCCAATAATTATAGGCCTGTATCGGTCTTACCGGTTCTCAGCAAAGTGTTTGAAAAAGTAATGCTTACTCAAATGCTGCGTCATTTCAATACTAACAACATCCTACACGATCAACAGTACGGTTTCACCAAAGGGCGTTGCACAACTGACGCCGGTGTCACTTTATTAAAACATATTTTTAACGCGTGGGAGGAGGCACATGATGCCATTGGAATCTTCTGTGACCTCTCGAAAGCATTTGATTGCGTAAATCACGAGACTCTTTTGTTGAAACTTGAGCATTACGGACTTGGTAAAACAGCGCTCAGTTTAGTAAATTCGTACTTGAATGATAGGCAACAGCAAGTTCAAATAAACGGCGTGAATTCTTTGGGTTTAAAAGTAAAAATGGGAGTACCACAGGGTTCAATATTGGGTCCGTTCCTCTTTTTGGTGTATATAAACGATTTACCCCATTTGCTGCAAAATCAACCAAATATGGTGTTATTTGCTGATGACACATCTCTAATTTTTAAAATAGATAGGCGTGCTAACAATCTTGATGACGTAAATAATGCTATTTTTCAGGTCCATAATTGGTTCACTGCAAATAATTTAGTGTTAAATGGAAAAAAAACAAAATGTATCAGATTTGCTTTACCCAATGTTAAAAGTAGTAAATGTGATGTAGTATTGAACAAGGAGAAACTAGACTTTGTCGATGAAACTGTTTTCTTGGGGATCACGCTTGACTCGAAACTACAGTGGGGCCCTCACATAGAATCTCTTGCAGGGCGGCTAAGCTCAGCTGCATATGCTGTGAGGAAAATCCGGCAATTAACAGATGTAGATACCGCGAGATTAGTCTACTTTAGTTACTTCCATAGTATCATGTCTTACGGTATTTTACTATGGGGACGAGCTGCTGACATTGAATGCATCTTTATTCTGCAAAAGAGAGCTGTCAGAGCAATATACAATCTCCGCAGACGCGAATCTCTAAGGGAACTGTTTAAAGAAATAAACATCATGACAGTGCCTTGTCAATACATTTATGAAAATATTATGTATGTTAGAAAAAATCTGCATCTTTTTAGTAAAAGATGTGAAAGACATCATTACATAACTAGAGATAGAAATAAGATAGTGCAACCTCGCTTCAGATTGTCAAAAGTACACACGTCTTTTATGGGGTACTGTATAAAGTGTTATAATAAAATACCTGATAGTGTTCTTCAATTAAATGAGAAGAAATTTAAAATTTGTATAAAACGCACACTATGTAAACAAGCATATTACAAGTTAGAAGATTATATTGCTGATAAAAATGCTTGGAAACATGCTGGTCCTGCTCCACAACCACTTGACTAATGGATTCTTAAAGAGATCTCCATACGAACGCTTTTATTACATTTGATCATGTGACATGGTAATTAATTTTTATTTTTACTCTTTTTTTTTTTATTCTCTGACATGATTCATTTTATTTTTATACAATTTTATTAATTTTTTGACATTTACGAGTACATATACCATGTATCGATATTTATTATTATTAACCGTTTTTTTTTGTGTGCCAACAGCATTTTCATTTTTTGTTTTGTATAATTTTTTGCCGGTCTTAATACGTATTGTACTACATGTGAGTACCATGTATCTATATACAAAATTAAAACTTTACTTGGTGTCTGGCGGTTAGAGCATGTCATGCTCACTCAAATGTCCCGCTGATGGTGGCGTGTGTGTTGGATCGTGCGGTTCCCTACAAAATGGTTGAGCTGAGCGATGCTGATGCATGCGTCATGCTCGTGAACGGGCGCCGTCAGTTGGGACTGGTCATCTCTAATCTGCCATGGCAAATGAATTGTAGGTACTCTTATTAGTATAGCATATCTTACATTGTTCTCACATTTATTTTGTTATTCACAATGTAACCAAATTTTTGTATAAATATCTGATGAAAAAGAGTAACCATGGAGTTTATTGCCCGTTCTTCTCGACAATTCAAAAGTGCCTGTAAATGGTCTAATTGAAATAAATGCTTTGACTTTGACTTTGATATCGATTGTTTGTTGTTATCGCATCGCGCCGCGCCGCGTTATACTACTCGGTCGCGACCATCAGCCGCGACCGTAAGTCGTGACTTATAGTAAGTTTCGGGCTTTACCTGCCGCCTTTACCAGGCATCGCCACGCTACAAACTTAGTATGACCGTACGAAAAGTCTATTGTTCTAGAAACTTCACAGGTAAATAAGTTATGAACTCTGGCTCTATTGTGGGCCAACAAAGCGAGGAATATTACTGGTCCAGGTAGAGTTTAATATTTCTGTCCATTTTATATGTAGATGATGTGGCTGTAGTGGAAAGGTTATAGTTAGGGTTGTAACGATATATCGGTCAAGTGATATCGATAATATTGAAGCGAAAATATTGATATTTTTATCGATATTGTAACATTGCCGATACAATATAATCGATATTAATGAACTGAAAATATCCATATATATCTATCGATATTATAATATTGCCGATTATCGATATTGTCAATAAGATGGTATTTTAGCGATTTATTCACTTGAAATGTGCCTTAATAAACGCGGATTTTGATACGGGCTCTGGTTACTTTAACTTTTGCATGGTGATTGCCGATACGCTATTGTCAAAAACATTCAAGCAAAAATATCGATATTACAACATTGCCAATACGATATCATCGATAACATTGAAGCAAAAATATTGATATTTTTATCGATATTGTAACATTGCCGATACAATATAATCGATATTAATGAACTGAAAATATCCATATATATCTATCGATATTATAATATTGCCGATTATCGATATTGTCAATAAGATGGTATTTTAGCGATTTATTCACTTGAAATGTGCCTTAATAAACGCGGATTTTGATACGGGCTCTGGTTACTTTAACTTTTGCATGGTGACAGCACTGAATTTTCTACTGAGCGTGCATGTTAGTCTATGGTGTATGTCGCTCTATTCGGGCTGACTTGGTCTTACCATAAAGGTCTACAACAAAATGAAAAGAAGCAAAGTATAGAGTTATTTTACAAAAAGAAGCAACTTGCTAAATTATTTTGTCATAATTCACAAAATATCGATATTATCGATATCAAAATGTGCGATATTATCAAGGATCGATATCTGCCTGGTGTCAATATATACAGGCTGTAAGGGTAAACACCGTTATCCTTGAAACCAGTGGTTTGGTTTCATTTATAGAACGTAAAATCAATGAAAAATAACAAACTGTTTTTTTTATAAAGTGTTCATTTTTCCTCAAAAGCATTTCACCCTATGCGCGGGGGCAACAAGCTACGGGAGGGGGCGCGGGGAACTTGCCGCGTGGCCCGACGCACGGCCCCGCACAGTTTGCTACCCCAGTCAGTCAGCTGTCTCGTTAGTGAGTGTGTGTACGCCGCGTGTCGTAGCGCCGCCGCGCCGCTTATGCCTCGCGCGTAAATTTTTTTTTTTTTTCTCGTTCCTATTTTTTTATGTTTAAGTCAACTACCCTTGGTTTGAGTGATAACGGTGTTTACCCTTACATGCTGTATATCGATATTCAAATCACCTTGCATCACTAGTTATGATAGTCTTAAGAGATCGGGAGTTAGATGTCCATTCTTTGCATTCTTGCAAATATATGAGGGGAGACGATATAATTGTGCCCGAAAAATGGTAATATTTTTTACATAACATAAAATCACGCCTGTATTCCCCGAAGGGTTGGCAGTAGTGAATAGTACACCCACATTTCGCCGTTATGTTTAACTCTCGTGTAATAGGGGGCGAGCCTATTGCCATCAACCGGGCACAAGTCCGGACTCCGGGCTGCTACTGAGAAATTCCACACGGAAAAACCCAATAACACTTTGCCCGACCTGGGAAGCGAACCTAGGACCTCACGCTACGCAGTCGCGCATGCGACTGCTAGACCAACGAGGCAGTCAATAATTAGTCTAATACCCCCTTATTACAAAAGATGGTCTAAGAAAAACCTAGGTTTTAAAATAGCCCCGTCTCTTTTTGTTATATGACATAAGAAAGTGATGGGTATATTTTAAACCTGGATTTACCTTAGTCTTGGTTTAAACCATCTTTTGTAATAAGGCCCATATTGTTTACATCCTGTTTAAAAGCCAGTGAAATTCATAACTCTATCTGCCGCAGTCGGGTAATCAACATCTGTACTGCCTGACGTACTTAACTCATTTGCTTACCACAGCATAAAATAATGATATGATATCAATACCATTAAATATTTTGCACTAACCGCACTGTAAATTGCATCAGGCTAGACCAATGAAACTTTAGTGGTAATAATATTTTAGTGGCTGGTATGTAAATATTGACAAGCTGTTAATAATGTTTCTGTGTCGCCTTTTCCCAACTATGTTGGGTTCACCTTCCAGTCCAACCAAGGGGCATACTCCCTAACAGCGGGGGCACACGATGCGTTGCGACGCCGCACCGCAAAGATTTCACCACATCAGCGAGCACACGAACGCTGCGGCGCCGCAACGTTGTTATGTCGCAGCGGCGCCGTAGCAAAAAAATCGTAGAGAACAAAAATCGAAATGAGCGAGCGTGTGTCCTTCCTTGTGACGCATAAACAACAGAACGGTGCCGCTCCGACGTCGCAACGCATTCACCCCTCCCCGCCTCGTCTCGGTGGTTGCAAGTCCGGTGCGGCGCCGGAGCGCATCGTGTGACATGCCGAAGATATTTCTATGTAAGACGACGCAGCGACACCGCTCCGGCGGCGCCGCACCGCCGCCGCAGCGCATCGTGTGCTCCCGCTCTGAGTCCGTCAATGAAGTTAGTCGCCCGTCCGAAAGTAGCCCGAAACGTAGGAGTGAACAAAACAAGTGTCAGTTCAACTTTTCGGACGGGCAAAAACACATCGGTAGTAGGGACAACTGTCAAATCGTGTTGTTATTCATTTTTAGTTTTCTTCTTCTTCTATCGTGTCGGCATGAACTATACGAGAATAGCTCATACTGTGGTGAAAAGATTAGCCAGTCAGCAAGGATGGTAGCGGGGCTGACTGACCAGGGTGCGCCGGACGTACTTACGTATCGTCACTCGTGGAGGCTCTTTTCATGCACCCCATTATTAGATCGGGCCCCTAAATAATCATATGTCCGTAGGTGATAGGGAGTAGGAAACGCCCGTAACTAAGGCCGAAACCTCGGACTTCGTGCTTAGGGAGTAGACCCCCAGACGCGGACCAACATTTGGAGGGCCCTGTTCAGTCATAGACGTATATCTGGGTATACACAGGGCGCCCCACGACTTTGCCACATAGAGGGAAAGTACATTAAATACTGTAGATAGAAAAATTTACTGAATGAAAACTTCATTTTTATTTTAAAAACAATACGAATTGCATTCAAAGAATTTTAAATAATCACCTCTCTGAATCGGTAATCGAACCCGTTAAATGTGAAACGACCCAACGATCAGATATACAACGCCACCATCAGCAGGACATTTAAGTGTGCATGACAGACTCATACTACCAGACAATATAGGCGATCTAGTATGACTCCATTTTGTCCCCCCCAGAGAAGAACGGTGTTGGGATCTAACTCTCCCTGTGCCAGGTTCTGTAGGGTTTTAAATAGTTGCAGCGATGTAATCGATTTTCACTTTAATTCCCTCACTAAGCAGAAATCTAAAATTCTGGACTGTTTATGTGATTTGTTGTAAAGCATTGTTTACTAAATCTGGGCAGTATTATATTAATAAAACAAATACATTTCTTTTTTTCTTAGTTTTAAGTTGTCTTGTAAACTTTAAATGTATACCTACTTAGCTTACAATTATTACTAATATAATTTAGTTCCTGTGGTGTTTACCTATAGGTTATTGTTACACTGCTTAAAGTTTTAATGTTATTTTTATGTGCAAGATGTTTGTGTAAACAATTGTTGGTAGACCAAATAAAATAAATAAATAAATCTACATAATATTATAAAACATCACGCCTATTACCTGAAGGGTTGGGCAGAGGTGTACAGTACACCCACATTCCGCTTTTATATTTAAGTCCCATGTAATAGGGGGCGAGCTTATTGCCATTGACCGGGCACAAATCCAGACTCCGGACTCCTACTGAGAAATTCCACACAGGAAAATGCAATAACACTTTGCCCGACCTGGGGATCGAACGCAGGACCTCACGCTTAGCAGTTGCACTTGCGATTAACGAGGCAGTCATTATTAATATTCTTCTTTGTACCTTATCTGGAGAAGAATAAGAAGAATAAATATTTATCTTTGTTTCTTTTATTTCAACACTAACTACATAGCAAAGAACCACGGGTTAAAAGAAAAGTTAAAATTATAAGGCTTACAGTGTAACAGTACGTATAGAGTCCATAGAGTCGCGGCGGGGAGGTAGAGCGAACCGGAACTGTACTAACTGCACGTGCAAGGGTTGTCACGTAGAGGAAAATGTGTTTTATAATATTATTTTTCTGCGTAGAAATAGGCAGAGATTTATTTTTGAAGCAATTGACCGCGATAGGTTGAGTTAGTTGTACAAATATTATATATATGTGGAAGCTTTTAATTAGCAATCGATGTTAAAATATTGTACCCTATTTATTGTACCCTATTAGTCTGTAAGCTTTCCTCAAAAAAAAATAAACAAATAATTTTTTATGCCTGTTTTATATTTTTTAGTAGCCGACAGAAGTTGTCCTGTCATACAAAAATCTCTCTTTCTTCTTCTTCCAACACCTTTTCTCCACTACAACTTAATGTATAAGATGTTTAAAAATAAACTCTAACCCCCTTATTACAAACGATGGTTTAAGAAAAACCCTGGTTTTAGGCTAGCCCCGTCTCTTTTTGTTGTATTATGTTAGAAAGTGATGGGTATATTTTAAATCTGGGTTTATCTTAGTCTCGGTTTAAACCACCTTTTGTAATAATCGAAATTCACCAATTTTTTATGCCTGTCCACATAAATCAATTAAAATATGTTTTTTATTTGTATGGAAAATTATAAAAAAAAACGCGAATTTCGAAAAGTTGTAGAACAAAAGTTGTTCAATGCCCGATACCGAGTAACCCCATAAAATTCTTAGAGTTGATTTTTTAAAACTTTGTATAAAATAATTATCAAATAACTGGAGGTTAAAAAAAAACTTTTTTTTTAATTTACTTCATTATTTTTCCTTTCATAAGTTTAGTAAAGACACAAACAAAAGAAAAAAAATACTCATAACAGTTAAAAATATAGTTTTTTATGCTTACAACCCTACATTCACCGGTGCATTTATCCTTCAAAGCGTAAGAGGGGTTGTAGCGGACAAACCAGGTAAATAAAGACATGTATTTACATTATATACACGCTCTTAACATAAAGGATATTTTTCAAGGCGACTGCACTTAGGTATAGCTGTCTTGTAGTCTTTGTATGGAAGATTGGGTAAGAACAGTACCCAAAGTGTGAGTTTTTTTACGTTACTACTGTAGATGCGTCACGTCAAAAATGTATGAAAAGGAGACCTGACACGCTTCATACATTTTTGGACCAAAATCCAAAGTAGCCGGCCAAAGAAAAGTATATACATATTATGATAGTACACGACTGCCTAAACATTTTTTATTATTACGTCATTCCTCTAGGTCTGATGTCTGAGTCACTACATAAGGTTAAAATGTTAGATCTTAGTGAAAAAAATTAAAGAATTTTAGCGTTATGATATTAACTAACAGTACCAACATAGTATCTTAATGTTTATAAGTAAAATACATATATATACTATACACTAATACGCTATATACAGGGCGTCCCACGACTTTGCCACATGGAGGGGAAGTACCTTAAATACTGTAGATAGAAAATTTTACTGAATGAAGACTTCATTTTTATTTTAAAAACAATACGAACTGCATTCTAAGAATTTTAAATAATCACCTCCCTGAACCGGGAATCGAACCCGCTAAATGTGAAAACAAAAAAAACTGTAATTTTATAATACTAATCGAAAGGCTCGATCAGATACATTTATTTCTTCTAAATAACATAGCATCTAAAATAAAAGGAACACCATGAAATTTAACATTTAATTTAAAATTTTGTTCAGAATAATGAATAGCATTTTCTCTGACTATGTCGTGCTTAAAACAACTGACTTTATGTACTACTTTCTGCTTTATTACTATTTCGAAGTATTATTTCAAATATTCACCATGAAAAGTAAATAAATCAACGGTAAGCGAGATCATTATAAGAGTTACAATTTGTATAGGAAGAGACAAATTTTGAGCATTTAAATTGACTGTAAGTTGCACAGTTAAACGTGTGTTATTATTTCAAATAAATGTTAAATTTAACGGTGTTCCTTTTATTTTAGATGCTATGTTATTTAGAAGAAATAAATGTATCTGATCGAGCCTTTCGATTAGTATTATAAAATTACAGTTTTTTTTGTTTTCTTATTTAGCGGGTTCGATTCCCGGTTCAGACAGGTGATTATTTAAAATTCTTTGAATGTAGTTCGTATTGTTTTTAAAATAAAAATGAAGTCTTCGTTCAGTAAAATTTTCTATCTACAGTATTTAAGGTACTTCCCCTCCATGTGGCAAAGTCGTGGGACGCCCTGTATAAAGCGTACTAAGATACGACGATAGCATAACAACACTGGACATAGGATAGCTGTCAGATGAAACTGAAGTTGCATGGACAATTAAAAAGCAGGGTAGTCTCGCAGGCATGCGATCTTTCGGCCTTCATAGCTACCTGCCTTTAAAACAATAACAAGTAACGTTTGGCACATGTTTTTCACTTACAAATTCTTTTTAGGTTTGACTGAAATGGAATATTTTAACCTTATGTAGTGACTCAGATATCAGACTTACACTGAGTTGCAAGAAAGATACCATTAGGTGATCATTAACTAATACGTCATTAAGAATAATGTTTCCATTAAATTAATGGCTATTGCATGAACACTAATTAGGTCGTAGTTCGTTCTTCATTTACAAATTATCATAATTATATTGAAATCATGGGGAATTTGACACATCAAAAATTAATTTTAATGGATAGTTAATAATTCCATTCAATCTAGCTTCTTGCTATGCACAGAAGAGGTTAATGGAGCATTAACATTCTAATGAGAGCATTAAAATTTAATGGACCTTTCTTGCAACTGAGTGTAAGAGGAATGACGTCACATTAAAAAATGTTGAGGTATTCATGTACTATCATAATATAGACATAATTTTTATTGGCCGGCTTCTTTACTTTTTGGTCCATTTTGTCAGATGTCCTTTAGGCAGAGCCTCTAGCGGTGAATAGCGTGACTAAAAATTTGACGCAACCACAGTAGTAACGTAAAAAACTCACACTTGGGGTACTGTTATTTCTTTTTACCCGACTACGACAGTCAAAAGGAAGGGTTATGATTTTAGCAGTCTATGTTTGTATTTTAAAATCTACAGGATGTAAACGAATTCTTGTCATTCCTTCAAGCCGCGTGATCTACTGGTGACACAGATTAAATCACTACATACCTAGTATAAAACAAAGTCGCTTCCCGCTGTCTGTCCTTATATATGCTTAGATCTTTAAAACTACACAACGGATTTTGATGCGGTTTTTTTTAATAGATAGAGTGATTCAAGAGAAAGGCTTATACAAGGTTAGTCGGAAAGGGGGTACTAATCCGCAGGCCACTTAAAGTATCACTGATGACGGTTTTAAAGCAAGTGTTAAAATTTCAAAAGTCGATCATTTTTATTTCCATGTATACAATTTTTATTTTAGTATTTTCAAAAATTCTTCGTCCCTACTTTATTTACGAATTCAGAAAATAGAGCTTCTAATTCGTCACCCCAAATATGACCTAAAATGTAAACACAGCTGATCATAGCTGAGAATAGATAGATTTCAGCATTATTCTTTATGTAATTTTTGAACAGCTACTTCTCTTAAACTATTGACTTTTGGGGAATGTGGTAGAATAAAAGTTATTCATTATTATGGGTACTTTGACACCCTTTCGGATTAGTACCCCCTTTCTGACTAACCTTTTATGTATACTTAATACATTGCACCCGTGCGAAGCCGGGGCGGGTCGCTAGTTTACAAATAAAACTAATAAAATTTATCAAAAAAGTGTTTTGTTTCCGAGACATTTTAGCGTCCCGAGTTAACTGACTGCAAAGAGCGATATCGTGCTAGTCGTGCCCGCAAGCTGTTTCGCCGTGCTTTCATTCATTCGCTTTCATATGTGTGGTAGACCATTTCATGCGTGGCATCAAAATGGTCTACCACAATAAATAGCTTTGTTATGCTAAAAAAAGTTTTGCTTGTTTTTTTTAGGTATGATCACATAGCCCTACCGCAAGAAAAATAAGTTTTTCTTATTTTTTATTCAAGAAAAATCCCTTGCTATGTATTCTACACCATTAGTGGATCATGTCATCATGTGGTTTTAAGGAATTACACGAATTCGTTTATACTCTGATAGTTCGTACTACAAAAGATTAGCATTAGTATAATCAGTCTAATTAGGCACATGGAACTTTTCAACTTTGTCTCTAAGGTTGGCATCAGCAATCATCTTAAGGTCATGGCACATTATACCGGCACAGCAACTGCACAGCTGCAGCACGGCGTCTCTCGAATTTAGGCTACGGCTAGCCGCCAGCGCGCTAACCACGCGTCGTCCGCGAGGTGTAATCTCGCAGTAAGCGCGCCGCCCGTGAGGTGCAAGCTTGTTGTCACCGCGAACACAGTAGTTATATGGCATTTGTGGAAGGAGCGCGGGCGATGGCGCAACAACGTTGTTTCGCTGGCAACTCGGAGTCGGCGCGCAGTAAGCTCGCGGTCCACTAGCTCACAGCGGGCGGGCTCCGAGTTGAGTTGTATGGTAGCGGCAAGCGCGCTAACTGCTCGCCGTTGGCTTTTTCATGTTGACATTATGAAATATATTATACGAAACACGATTTAATGCTCTAATTTGAATGACAAGTTAATTGCTGGGTTGGAGCGGTGCCGTTGCGGTGTCGGTATAGTGTGCCATGACCTTTAGCGTTGTAGGTATATAGGTAACCACTATTACCATCACATGGGTCATCGGCTTGTTTGCCAAATAACAACATAATTATTATAAAAAGTATCCACTTCCGCGTTCTGCTATCATTCTGATATCAATCTTTAAAATAGAGGCTGTCAATAGTCCGGGACACCATGACAATGAGGAACATACCCCATAACACTTAAAACACCAACTATAAAGTATTCGCCACACCAAACGCGTAAGCGATGCGGAGCGAGATAACGCGGGAGATGTCACACTGAACGCGGGTCGACACAATCGCGTGTTGACGACGGACCCGCGATAGAAACGCGTTCAATGTAATGGACGGCGGGCCCAGGGTGAAAATACAAAAAACATTAACAAAAATTAATATCGTCATTCTCTTCATCCAATATTTAAGAATGCAGATGTCTAAAACATCCCAAGCAGCACATTGGCGGAAATTACATCCATAAACAAGCTATACTACAGTCAAAGGTTCTTATGCAGCTGTACTAACGGATAAAACGATTCTTGAGACTGTATGAGGGGTAATCTCTACACTGTTGAACAGCACAGCTGACTAATGGCTGTAAAATGGAGAAAAAAACAACAAAATGCATTTTAGTAGAATTTGAAAGAACTGTTGTCCAGCCTTTGGCTACGTATAATGCCACTAGCTGGTTAAGAAGACCAAAGCTTGTGAACGGCTGCTTAATGCGATAAAATCACACCCTCTTCTAAGCTGTGAGTTGTATTAGAGAATCAAATTTTGCCCTTGGCTTTTTCATGGTGTACACTAATTCTATTATAATGCTACCTCAAGGAGCTTAATAGTAGCTGGTTTAAAGCATTTATGACTGCTTGATCTGTAAATTAGTGTAGCGTTACTCCTCTTTAATTCCAAAGCTTATAGCATAAATATGAGCTATTTTACAGCCTCTAGAATTATTGAAGAGTAAACATAGGTTAGTATTGCTCAGGTGGGCAATTCTCGTGTATTCGATTTAATCACGAATTCGAGAAAAAAGTCGAATTAGAACTTTTCTCGAGCGAAAATACGAGTAGCCGTTCGAGTTGCTTCGAACAGTTGGTATCGGTCGAGATATACATTTCGAAATCGAACCTTAACAAACGACAATCAGCTGGGAAGCGATTCTCGCGCGTTACAGATCTTATCTTCAGCATCAGCATACTTGAAAACTAAGGAATTAACATCCATTACGAATAATCATAAAGCGTTAGTTTTTATCTAAAATAGACTTTTAAGACGAGAATTGCCCCCCTGATAACATCGATTTGTCATAACCTCAAAATGATTTTCTATTAATAGAGATCCCTTCTCACTTTACTCCTTTAACCAGTCGTTAGAATAACTGTAAACCACTGTACAGCTAGCGTACAGTTTTCAGCTGATTAACAGACTTAAATATGGCCATTGAACAGAAAAGAGACGGACAAGGGAATTTAGTTAGAATTATTGCTGGATAACAAATTAACGCCATTTTAATATAAATAAGCCAATTACATATGAAAAAACTACTAATATCTGTTAAACTTTCATGATATTTGAGAGCTATTAAAGTAAAAACACATTATTTAATTGTTACAAATAGATATTAATGCACATTAAATGGAAAAAATGTAGTAAAAATCCATGAATAATTCGTACACCGTATTTATTTTGTATAATATTTTTAGTAAAACTATATTATTTCGATGGCGCGTGTAATATTTGATAATATCACCTATATATATTAACAGTAAAGTGGCACCCGCAGTATAAATTTACCAACAGAGATACGAAAAACAAACGTGAAAAATTACATAATTAGAAATTATTATTTGTCCACAGAAAATGGCCGTAACACTTTCACTGAACACATAGTTTTTTGTTGCTACGAGTATTTCTTTGTAGATTTAAAAATAGCCGTTACTAAGCCATAAACCATCTTTTCGCTGTCTACGAGAATTAAAGGAGCTGGATAGTGGCCTATTGATAGCTGTCTAAGCCATTGTACAGCCCATGTACAGCTCTTACAATGCTCTGGACAGCTGTTAACAAGCTACTATAATGCTCAGGGCTGGTTAATTTGGGGCCAAATTTAGAATTATAAGAGCTATGTAGGTGGATATACAGCTAAGTGTGCTGCTTGGGTCATAACTGATAATGAAAACTCTAACTATACCACTGCCGTCAAGCAATAAGACAAGAATAAAAACAATCTGAAACTACTATCATGTTTAAAATCCAGAAGATTAAAAAATTAAGGTAGGTTTTTTTTTTTTTTATAAATAGAACGTTGCCCCACACTAAGATTTCTCTTGTATCGTGGGTGCGTTTACAGACACAAATCTCACAAACAAACGCCCAGACCCGAAACAACCATCTGTAGGCCATACAATTTTTTGTTCCGTGTGGGAATCGAACCCACGACCCGTGGCGCAGAAGCCAATTACTTAGCCACTGCACCAAACGTGTCGTCGAATTCAAAAATTCAATTCAAAATTCAAATTCAAAAATTCATCCTCATCATTATCATTCAGCCGAAAGACGTCCACTGCTGGACCTATGTCCAGCAGTGGACGTCTCGTCGCCTCGCCTCCCCCAAGCATCGCCACATCGACCGGTCCTGTGATTTTTGCATTCAGCGGATTACCGCGACCTTCACCCAGTCATCGGGGACCGATGATACGCTGCGCTTCGTTGGCGGGCCTGCGTGATTGGTATTCAAGGGATTACTATGAACCGCAGTTCAGACTACGATATAATGTATAGCATAAAGCAAATAATAGCACAACGATATCGCTCAGAATACATTTTATATGGACACGTTCACGTAACGCTATGCTATAAAGTATTGGCTTGCTGTGCGATAAACTTGAGCGATCTTCAGACCTATATCGTACGATTCTACCCCGTCCGTCGCCTGACAGATCCCCGTCAATAACTTGCTATACATAGTAGACCGGCTTGCGATATAGCGTATAGTGCGAACATCATGCTTTATAGTTATAGCTGAAGCAATATGATTTACTACTATATAGCGAAATAGTATATGCGTATTCTGAACTATGTTTCATTGTTTCGTTTTAATCCGAAACATCGACATCTGTTTTTCGACAAACAATCTCCCAGAAACGCGTACAGTGCAATGGGCATCGGGGGACAAGAGCGAAGCATGCCAACGGATTACTATGAAGCATGACCTATGAAATAAGCTGACGACAAGCGTCGCTCACGCATTTTGTGTGGCGAACACCTTACTTGAACTAAACATATAATAATAGTTTTATATGCTCTCACCCCCATAATGGGGTCATTTGTGACCCGTCCTGGGATAATCACGGTCATTTGGCCACAATAGTGTCTTGGGTTCGAATCTCGGTTGATGAAGGTCAGGGATATCGTTTTGTTAAATTGAGTAGTACACGTGTTAATTGGAGACTACGGTGTTTATGGTGTATTAGGGGCTATTCACATCAGTCAGTCTTAATTCGCAAAAAGATAGACGGCGACACACGAAGGGAGTCATTGTATAATATTAACTACACGTTTATACAGGGTGTAAACGAATTCGTGTAATTCCTTCAAACTACATGATCTATTAATGATATAGATTAATTCGGAATGGGATTTAGCTAGATTAAAAAAAAAAATTGCGGAAGTCATCTTATACAACCTTATTTTTACTTTATACGAAAACCGAGACACCCCAACAAGATTTTCATCAGAACTGCCTGAATATGTGTTTTTTTTAGTTAATCTCCAAGTTACACCATAGTTTATGTCGCGTTAAGTTCCCTAAAAAGATGTGCTATGCAGGGGTTGTCTAATACACGGAAACTGACCAAGAGGACCGTCTCATGCCTCAAGGTGTCTATTCCCGTCAACTGTTATGGGTAGAAAACTACTGAAATAAAATTGAAATTTATGAAAAAAAAAGTGTTGTAAAAAATATGTCAATCGATTCTCCTAGTGATTCTGAACAAACTAGTTTCAGGTTTAGTATATACTAAAACAAAGCTTGTATAAACAACCACAAAAGGTTTCAACATTTTTTTTTGTCCTTAACAATTTGGTGCCACGCATAAATGAATGAAAGCACGGCAACACAGCTGGCAGGCACGACTAGCGCGATATCGCTCCGTGCAGTCAGTTAACTTGGAACGCTGAAATGAGTTCGAAACAGAAAATCTGGTTATTTTTATGATAAAATCTTTTTGCTGAAACTGAAAAAAACCAGTGCTTGGTCAATCAGTGTCACCAGTAGATCACGCGGTTTGAAGGAATTACACGAATTTGTTTACACCCTGTATTTATGATTATTTACGGTTTTCTCACGTGCATTTTTCGGGATTGCTCGACTAGTTTCGGACCCAAACGGAGCTCTTAATCATGAGCTGAACACGCGGCGAGGTCGCGAGTCGAACCCAATTCGACTCTTCTACGTGAATAAGTGTCCAAACACACTATGCCGAAGATACGCGACCGAAGATCCGCGGCTGATTTTACGTTCTGACGTATTCGACTGATATGACACACCATAAGTGCCGAACTTACGCGGCAGAAATTCAGTTGCGCAAACTTGTGGGGCATGCCTGCCTCCCGCTGTTCCCCGCCCCGGATCTTCGTCGGCAATCTAACCGAACTTCGGTCGCGTATAATGTGTCCTTTGCAGAATACGTTACCGCTGAATTGTCGCTGAACTTACGCCCGACCAAAGTTCGGCTGTACGCTATAACGCAACGTAATTTCGATATAATGTGTCGTCAGTAATTCAAGTAGCATTGCAGGCGTAATCATGCCTAACTTCGGTCGCGTACCTTTGGCATAGTGTGTTTTGACACTAAACCGTAACTAATCATAAAATAATATGAATTAATTTATTTAAATTAGACTAGAATTACTAATTAATATGCAAACTAACTACTACATCAATATTCACACAAACAATATTTACCTACATAATTACAAATAAAAGTATATACAAATAGAGAAAAATATATCCTACTAAAACTATAAACTAAAATAGGGCATCAAAATATTCCTTCACATCGCTGTCGAGACTGGTAACGTGCCCAGAAGGCTGGCAGCATTGCCACGTTGCATGGCAATGCTAATCCTTTGACCAAAGTAGAGGCCAGCCTTCGGGTCACGGGAAGTGTCGACTAGCCGCTTTGCTATATCTCTGAATAGGAGTTGGGCAGTCGGACCCCAAGACTCGAGTGTTTCGACCCCAAACGGCTCGAAAATGTAATCTATACTAATATTATAAAGAGGTAGAATTTGTTTGTTTGTTTGTATGTAGGAGGTAACCTCCGAAACTACTCATCCGATTTCAAAAATTCTTTCACCAATAGGAAGCTACGTTATCCCTGAGTGCTATAGGCTATATTTTAGTATCAAAAAATTCGTTATTAAAGAAACTTTATCAGTGTGTTAAGAGGTTTTTTTATTATAAATTAACGGGAGCGAAGCCGCGTTTAAAAGCTAGTTACTTATAAAGTTATTATATTTTCGCCGCTTGAGGGCCTCCGCAGCTGCAGCAGCAGCGCTAGCACAGCCTACCGAGCTAGGAAGATGGGATGGCGCAAGGGTATCGACGCACGTTGCGTCCTATACCAGAGGCCTACCCATCTTCCATGGCATCAATAACATGCCATCTGGTCTCTTGCCATCGTCACGTGCCAAGCCATTTGGTTCTAATACGGCTGGAACGCCGGCGGTGACAGGAGCAAAGAGTTTGATGCTTAAACATAAAAAAATATGAATGATTCTCATGAAAGTTATAATATAAAAACGTTTATATTTAATTTATTGTAATGTTGAATGTTCTAGGTATATGCCTACTTTGTTTATCATCATCAATTTGCATAATTTAATAACCGCAATTAATATTATGTTTTGTATGTATTACTCACTGACTCATTTAATTTATTCACATGACAGACAGATCTGTGTTGCTGGGGAGTTTGTTGCGCCGTTTCTTCTTCACAGCTTAAACACTAGGAAGCGGTACAGGGAGGGCGTTTTTGAGGGCTGTCTATTGTAAAATTGGCGTTCAAAAAGTACTAAGTAATTCTAGGTATGTTATTTTGAATAAATGAGTTTTGAAGTTTGGCAAAGTGGCTGAGCGCTTTCCTGCTGCGCTACGAGTCGCAGTGTTCAATTCCCGCAAGGAACATATTTAAAAAACAAATTGGTGATCGCGTATTTTAATATGATTATAAAAATACAGCCTACTCTTTTATGGACAAGAGAAAACCATTTTTTTTTAATTTCTTTGTTTATTCCAGGCTAAAGTGGGAGTGGGCCGGTCATGTCGCTCAAATGCACCCGGACAGGTGGGCAAAGACCGTTACTTACTGGACGCCTGAAGGAGGACATCGCCGTCGAGGTCGACCTCGGCGTAGGTGGCGTGACGATCTAGACATGTTTGCGGGGCTAGCATGGTCAGAAACGGCACAAAATAGAGATGTTTGGAAGACAATAGGGGAGACCTTTGCTCAGCAGTGGGACAGTGAAAAGGCTAGTAAAAAAAAACCAGACTGTGATCCATAATATGTTAGTAAATGTAACTTACAGACTGTGTTAGTAACATAAAAAAATCAACAAAATAATCAATTCACAAATATCTACTCCCATTTTCCGCCGCACTCAACCCGCTGCTGTGCATACGGGTCCAGTGCCCCAAGAAAGGACAGTCTGGTTTATCCACAATAACTCTCAAAATACTGTTGGTGCTCCCCCGCATTCTGTGCATCTGGGATGCAGCTGCTTCTGCATAACCGTTTGAAAACTATCTGTTTCTGCTTCAGCAAACATGTCAGATGCACTACAGAAACGCGGTAAATCCAACAGTATCCTTTTCTTTTCTTTTATCATGGGAAAATCCTCATGGATACCCCTTTGCTTGGGGAAGGCGAAGGGTTATGCCGGACTCTTACCGGCTAAAAACCCACGGTGTTCCTTCTCCTGCTCCATTCGCAGCTGCATGCACCGCAACCTCGGCAGGCCTCGGTCCGCCAGCCCTTGGCGGACCTCTCCTTCTGTGGGGCTTTGTCCCACGTCCTCCTGAGAGGCGCGCATGAAACACATGAGCGCCGCCTTCTCGGGCCTGTTACTGGTCGGGCGACGGGTCCCCTAACCCGTCACCCGCAGACCACACACATAGGGTGACCGGAGATCGTCGCGCGCCCTCCGGCGGCGCCCGGTGCGTCTGGCGCGGGAAGGGATAGTGGCCGTCGCCTCTCTATCCCTCTCCGCTCCCTCCTTGGTCATCATCACCACCTCCCAAAAGGAGGCGACGGCTTCCCACGTACTCTCGCTCCCGTCCATGGACAGAACCACGGCCGGAAGCGAGAGGTCACCACCGACCGCCGCGACTAGTTCACGGCGTTGCGTCGCCTACGCACGGCACTCCTGCAACATTGCACACGTGTGGCACACCGTAATAGCGGCGGTAAGACCCGTTATGGAGGAGTGGCTGGAGAGGCGGCATGGCGCCCTCAGCTTCCGACTGACGCAGGTGCTCTCGGGACATGGATATTTTGGGAAGTACCTGTGTCGCATACGCCGGGAGCAGACGCCCGGTTGTCACCACTGCGTCGACTGCCTGGAAGACACGGCGTAGGCGACACAGGTACTTCCCGAAATATCCATGTCCCGAGAGCACCTGCGTCAGCTGCTATTACGGCGTGCCCTTACCTATCAACCCAACAAAACGATTTTGTAACCTTTTACGTTGCACTTTAACCCAATTTTCATTTGGTGACTCATTTCTCCAATCACCGCCTTCACGCACTACATTTAATGTGTTTTTACAATTTTGACGATCTGGCTTTCACGACCTTGGGGTTATAACACGTGCCAATATCACCGTTCGGCGCCGCGGTAGGCCTCTATATAAACAGTTGTATCACAAAAACCTCCTTTAAAAATAAAATACATAAGTACCTCTTGGATATATTCAATTCAAAATTTAAATTAGACGATGACTTACCTTTGTGCTCCTAATAATTGAATGTCATTTTCCTAAGTAGTTAACGTTTTCCTTATTCTTGACACTGTTTTATTTCAGTTTGATATAATTATTGTTCTAATACTCTTAATTTTATTTTTTTAAGTATTTGCACGCTGGAAACAGCAGAATATTATGGACATCATATTATGTGTAACACCTTTGTAACAACAATATTCCAACAAATAAATTTATTATTATATATCTCTTTGGGATCACGGCTCATCTTCCGTGCGGAAGATGTCCGGTCCTTTGGAAGGCATACACGGAGACACATTATATTATTATTATATATGTTTTGTCAAAGCCTCAATGAAGAGAATATTTAAAACACGAAAAAAAGATTATCTGCTTTTTTTAACCGACTTCAAAAAGGAGGAGGTTCTCAATTCGGGTGTTTATATTTTTTTATTTATGTTCTGGCATAACTCCGTCATAATTATAAAAAAATATTTGCAAAATTTTTTTTTTGGAAGTGTTTTCTCCCGGGGTTGTCCCATTTAAATTTGGTGAAGATCTGATGAAGACCCTCGGAGATTGATAAAGGAACTCTTCAATGGATAACAGAAAATTACCCGGGATTGCTGTAATTGCATGTTTGTGTATTGTTTCTGCCACTCATTAAAATAGAAAAATAAAATTACTTTAAAAAAAGTAAAAACCGACTGCAAAAAAAACGAAAAAGAGTAAAATAATTGCCATAATTATTATGAAACTTACTGTTTCAGAAGTCGGTGCCGTCAATTTGGTTCAGTGTAAAATTGCACCGACTACCGAAACAGTTCTTACTTTTTTCAAGTTATTTTATTTACATTTAAGGAACGCTAGTATAGTTTAAACCTCTAATTGAAAAGGTGTCATTATAAAAATTATGTTAATATGTACAAAAAACAGCTACGTCTGCCAACAAACTGCTTTGCAGTCTGGTAAATAAGAATAAGAATAAGAAAAATTTATTGTTCAGGAAATTACATTTTTTTTTGCTTTGATTCCTGGAACTCACACTAGGATTCCCTATGTCGTGAGATCCAGGCTCCTTCGTTCCGTTTACATAATTTGTTATTACACATATTTACATAATACGTAACTAATATCATTACACAAAGAAAAGCAATACCAAATATATCTTGTAAACAATGATTACTGTGAACAAAACACTCTTTTTTTAAATTTAAGTTTCACTTGCTTCCGCCGTCGCCGGTATTGCTGTCTCTTTTGCGCAGACATACATATTTATCGAAACCATGGTACGGGCCTCCACGCGTTTATCACCAACAATATATTCAAGGTGCGTAATTTCAGTCTGAAATTAGCAACCGGATGACTCTTGGTATTTGAGTTCCTGAGGCAGTTTGGAAACTTTTTGTCTAGTACCTCATAACCCCAAAATGGACGGAATCGGAGAAAAAGGATGGGGGTCAAAATGTAAAAAAGAAATGTTTAAAAACCCAATAGAAAGGCGGTAGCATTAAAGTACGCGTACTCACTATTGTTTAAAAAAAATTGTCATCCGAAACGTACAGACAGTAAGTGTGAATGGTATTTTTTTTAAATCGAAAAAAGAAAATCGTGTGGCAACCGGTTGCGCCTTTGAGGAAAATTCTTGTTTTTGTGTAGTGATGCTATAAAAAAATTGTCATCCGTTTCTGCCAGACAGTTTTTGAGAAATTAAAGGTTAAATTGGTGAACATTTTCGATTTTTCACTCGCTTTTTTCAAAAATCATAAATAAAAATTGTTAAAATTGTTAAAAACGGATGACGTTTTGTATACATGTTCCCAGAGGGTCCAACTATGATATGTATTATATATATTGCACCCTTTTGCCTTTCCATTTGGTTTCTAAACATTTTTTTTTTTACATTTTAACCACCACCCTTTTTCTCCGATTCCGTCCATTTTGGGGTTATGAAGTACTAGACAAAAAAGTTTCCAAATTGCCTTAGGAACTCAAATATCAAGAGTCATCCGGTTGCTAATTTCAGACTGAAATTACGCACCATTGCTTTAACTAATACAACCGGTGAGGTGTAAGCTGAAAGGAGAATGACCAAAAGTGGTACCAAAAAGTCTCAAGCATCAAGATCAAAATATTATAGGAATTATTTTCATATTTTTTTACGACATTACGCGTCAGAGATTTGATTTTTGAACAGGGAATTTAATTTAAACTAAAAAAGTGTTGATATTGTTTTATTCCCTTTACATGACGTTCCGTTTCACATGATTTATGATTACTTTAGCCTTGAATTAATCAGCTTTGAATTTTGAAAGTGTCATGATTCATGATCACATCTTTCAAAAAACATGTAAAAAAAATATATTTTGCCGATTCTACATTAATAAAAACAATTAGAATATTTAGATTAGAATTTTTATTAAAACGATTAAGTATCATTTTTTTATCTATGGTTAATTGGCCGTTCACAGCCGGTCATAAAGATGTAGAATGCAATAGATGCAGATTACTGTTTTTTAGAGCAATAATAAATCGTGTATGACATGACATGTTCACATTGTCAGGTTATTTAGATTATTTCTAAAATCTCCTAAACTCGCGTTTTGTTTACAAAAAGAACTTTTGTAAGAGTTAATATGATAAGTGTAGTCTATAAAAAACAAAGTTTGACTTTGATGCAGCATGGTACGGGACTCCATACATCCATGAGCATTGTCCTTTGCATTTGTGTGAGTGCACATAGAATCGATTGCCAAAAAGCAGTATAAACTGGTTTAAACCAAGCAAAGGACGCGTCTGCATTCATTCTCACACAAATGCAAAGCTCAGCTTAGGCCTAGAGAACAGTACCCCTCATATTGCACCTTGACTTGTATTTTTTATTTATTTGGTTTGGGCGCCCTTTTCCCTAGATGCTCCTTATGGTAAGGGCAGACAGGGTCTAAGATGGAACACACGAATCCAAGTAACAGAGATATAGAGAGATTCCCTTGTACCACACTGGCTCTCACATACACACGACGGAACACAGTAAACTGCTTGGCGCCGGACTTTAATGTGAGAATGGTAGCTAGCCAGGTGGACCTTATAGATCCTGGTAACCAAGATGGTGGTACCCAAGCAAAATTTCATAATGATTTTCAAGCAAGCAAGTTGATGCACGATTTCGGCGAGTGTAGCAAAAACTGTGTTGGCAGACGGTGACTCGCCCGCTCACTAGCTGGGCCCCCTGAATGTCGCCAGTACATAAGCAAAGGGGGCAACAACTTATATATTATTAACCAATTTACTAGAGCATAATTTTATCTTTTACTAGAGCATTATTTATCTTTTGAAAAAGAATCGTTGAAATCTCATTAAATTCGCTTGAGAGAATTTAATGCAAAAACGGTGCTTGCAGTATATTTTATAACATCAGCATTTATTGATTTAAATAAAAACTAATCAACGTTTTCACTAAACAAAGAATGAATGGTATTATGAGTCAATAATGTTCAGTCAACATAAATCCAATTCAGTTAATCTATTTTGTTTTTCGAAACAAAATAAATCAATCAACTTTAGTACTTCCTGGATAGAACTAGTTTTATTTACGCAAACGATATTTACATAATTGCAAATAAAAGTATATACAAATAACGAAAAATACTCGTATATCCTAATAAAACTATGTATAAACTAAAATAAGGCATCACAATATTCCTCCGCATCGCTGTCCACTGGTAACGTGCCCAGAAGGCTGGCAGTATTGCCACGTTGTATGGCAATGCTAATCCTTTGGCCAAAGTAGAGAACAGCCTTCGGGTCACGGGAAGCGTCGACCAGCCGCCTTGCAACCTCTCTATATAGAAGTTGGGCACTCGGACCCCACGACCCGAGTGTTTCGACCCCAAACGGCTCGAAAATATAATTACTGATGAAGTTATTATATTTTCGCCGCTTGAGGGCCCTCCGCAGCTGCAGCAGCAAGGCTGTGAAGTCTAATTATACTAATACATATATCATCGGATAGGTAATTGAATAACGATTCCAACGACGTAACTTGTAGAGAGCTAGCTATCGTAGCATAAGAGATATCGACGTTTTAATTACGCGAATTAATCCGCGAATCAAACCGCGAATTAAAATCACGCACGCGGGGCACCGCGCATTTTGACAGCCACAACTTAAGGGATTGATCGGAAGTCGCAACGCCCTGTTCATAGGGCTTGTTACCCTAGAGATATTTTGACTAGTGAATTTCCATAAATAAAAAATATTTCGAAAATTTAGCTTTATTCGACAATCTGTATCTTCTACTTCTAGCTTTTCTTCTTCAATAGGCATGTTGATAGCATCCATAAATTGCAAATCTAATTAGTCCGCCAGTTAAAGTTTTGAAAAATAATGGACACATATTTTTTCTTTTGTTAAATCTATGAATATTTGGAAAGACAAAACGCATCAAAACTCGAGAGTGGGGGCTTGTGACGTCAGAATCAAGTAAAAGTTGTACTTTTTTGTGACGTTTTGCCAATTTTAAAAGTGTCGTATCTTCGTCAATAATTTTGGTTTACGTAACAAAAGAAAAAATAAAGGTCAAATATTTTTTGATAATCTAACTGACGGACTAATTAGTTTTTTTCAGTCAAATACCCTATTAGGCGTTGGAATCGATAGTTAAAATCTTTCGGGTACCTCGGACCCTCGGTGCACATTTTTTAGATTTTTCTTTCTCATAAATAATAATAATAAAAATAAAGATCTCTCTGTTTGCTTTTTTCCATTTTAAATGATCCTTGTGCTCCTGAGTATCTGAAAAGTTGTTTTCAAGTTTTAGGCAGTTCTCACAATCGTAACCTTCGTGCTTCTGAAAATTTGCTCCTTCAGATTCCTTCTCACCGTACGGGTTTCATTTCCAATTCCTTCGCTGTCTCAGCAATCAAACTCTGGAATGTGCTTCCCCTGGATATTAAAAAGGCTCCCAACAAAATTCTGTTTAAACGTAAAGTCCGTGAATACTACCTGAAATCGCTGCCTCCCTAGTTTGACATTTACAGTTTTCGTCATAATTATACTTATGTTCATACTTTAATGATATCATATTTAAGTATATATATATACATATATATATTTATGTATTTATTTATTATTTTATTATTAATGTCCTACATTTTTAAATTGTTTTGTTATGTATAGTTAATTAAGTCGCAAATATCCTTTTTTATATATTTTTTTTGTACCTCTTTTCGATGCTGTTTCTCTCTGACCCAAAGGTTGACTGGTAGAGAATGCCTTGTGGCATTAAGTCCGCCTTATGTACCACCATTGTGCATTGAAGTATTAAATAAATAAATAAATAAATAAATATGGAGAGAAAATGTTCCAAACGTAGACTTTTTGCATCAGTCTTGGCCTCTAAATCACCTATGACAATACCCACAAACAAATTTACTAGTTTTTTTATTTGCTTTAAGCCATGGTCAGCAATGAATGGACTTAAGCCGAGGTTTAAATATGGGTGATGTCCAAGTAAGCGTCAGACTAGGTGGATGGCAGTGCAGTAAATTTGTAGGCGAGTTACACGGGATAGCTCTCTCCTTGGAACTTGATACTGAGTGGATACGGGGGCTAATTGTGGCAAGCATGTTGGGTTGAATTTATTTTAACCCTTAACACCACTCGCGGGGGAGTAGGGTCCCCCATCACACACATTTGCGTGAATATTTTTATTATTTTCGCGCTCACGTGGTCGCGGCTCCGTGTATTCCAAGTGCCGCAGGAAAGCTCGCGAGTGCCGGACGTGCGTCAGGCTACCGCATACCGTTTAGCAGGTACGTGGTTTTGCGGGACCTAGCTCCCCCACGAGTGTAATATGTAATAATGTATTATTTTAATGTAATATTTTTTAACTAACTTCTTATTTATTTGTCTTTTTGTAGATTTGTGGCGCACTACATACATTAGTATGAATCCCCAACAGCTTGAAGATCTGATAAATAATCCGGAATTGGATGATAGTAAAAATGAGGAGGTTTTATTGGAGTCATTATCCGATAGAGCAATGCTCCAAGAATGTGCTCAAAATGCATGAAGAACGTATGTCGTATCCATTCTATTGACGTGAAAATATGTGCCAAATGCCAGGAATAAATTATTTTTACAATATACAGCTAAGTCTGATAGGCAAGACTGAAATTATATTCCTGCAAAGTGATGATTATTTGATAAGTGAACAAAGATGTACGTTACCCCTGTGAGAGAATTATAGAATTTTATGATTGTTTTGTATTTTAGATTATAAGACGGTTGAGAGAAAAAGACTAAGTTTGTTTTTAGTTAGTAAGTTTATTTAGTATTAGACCTTTGAACTAGGCACTGAAAATGTGACAGTGTATTTTGGCATTTTTTTTATTAGACGCTAGAAATGTCGTTTTTATGTTTCTATTTTAATAAAACTATTTTTTCTACATTTATAATAAGCCTTTAATTTATTTTTCGACAAGTAATCCCATTTTTATTTTGGAATCAAGCTCCTAATAGTCGTTATGTAAACGGGGGAGTTAGCTCCCCCACGAATGTAATTGTGAGGCTAGAAATAGCGAGTGGTGCTAAGGGTTAATTATAGGACCACAACATTTGACTCGTCATTTCCCCGTGACATAGATTGATACGGCAAGGGATTTTTCAGATAAAACTATTACTTTTTTCTTTCAAAAACACTTGGTTTTCTTAACGTGAGTCATTTTAGCGCCACGAGTTAACTTACTGTGCGGAACGCTATCGCGCTAATCGTAGCCGCCAGATGTATCACTGTGATTCCATTCATTCATTCATCACAAAGGGCCTGTCCACATCTCCACGTCTCTACGTCGTCAACGTGGAACGGTGCAGTAACGCGGCACGGTGCGTTGACATAACGTGCAAATCTACGTTACCGTATCGTGAAAATGCACGTCAGGATCATTGTTAGATTTATCGTTGACCATCTAAATCCTGAATTTTAATAAAAGAAACAGTAAGGTATGGTTTTAAAGCATCGGAGCACATAGACGGCGACTAACTCGCGGGCGTGGAGAGCGCGGCCGGAGCGCATACGTGTGCGCTTGCGGCTAGAGGCGGAACGTGTTACGATACGGTATGTCAACGCACCGTGCCGCGTTACCGCACCGTTCCACGTTGACGACGTCATGACGTGGAGATGTGGACAGGTCCAAAGTCTTACCACATTAATTTGTTCGCATTTTTTTTAACCCTTATCATGTTGTGTAGTTACGATCACCAAAATCACGAGAAAAAAGAAAAAAAAAGGTTTTATTTTTAATTACGAATTCCGTGCTGTTCTTTACGTCCGTAGGGTGCCGGACGTAAAGGATAGCACTACCCCATCGCAAAAAAAAAACAGTAAAAAGCGACTAAGTGATTCAATAGAGGATTGGCAGCAGCGTTCTCTGAGTACTTTAACAACCATACTGCGATCGCCAACTCGCCTGCCAAGTGTGGCGATTATGGCAACCCCCGTCCCCCAACATTGTTTGGAGGAGGCCTTTGCCCAGCAGTGGACGTCATTCGGCTGAATGATGATGATGACACGAATTCAAATGAAGATTTAAACAACACCAAGCTCGGTTCAATCCCATACCGTATACAACTCAAATATCCCTCGTATTTGGATTAAATAATAGTAAAATGCTTGCCAACTGGTAATCCAGCGCTCTGCCAAGAGGTTGCGTTTCTCCGGGACATAATTAATTCGAAAATTTGTTACTAACTCACTTGTTCCAGAGCTTATCGTTTGTTAATTAAAAATAGCTTTAGGTATCCTCTTGTTGTACGTTGGGAAAGGAAGTTATGTCAAAAGGATCTACAGCAGTGTCTCTATTACGAGAGATATACTAGTACAGTTTGAGCAGGTTTGGAAACATATCAGATTAAAAAAAACAAGTACAGTATACAGGATGTAAACGAATTCGTGTAATTCCTTCAAGCCGTATGATCTACTGTTAACACAGATTGACAGAGCATGGGTCATTTTCAGAATTAAATATAAAATTAGTTTTTTTGAAAATCAAAGAAAAGAAAAAACTTAGCTTTCTTTTTCTGAGTCATTTTCGAGCCTTGAGTAAACTGACTGCAAAGAGCGATATCGCGCTAGTCATGCTCGCCAGCAGTGCCGCCGCGTTTTCATTCATTTACGCGTTGCATTGAAATGAACTATAACATAAAAAAACAAATTTTTTTGCTTGTTTTTTTATGCATTACGAAATATTTTCAATAATTATGAAATGTATCGTTAGAACATTTTCCTGTAACCACAACGGTTAAGGTAGCCTTTATGACAAACCCGTCACAAGTGAGTTTTTTTGTTACTTTTTTGAGTTTTTCTCGAGTTTCTAGTACTCCAACCGCAATTGATACGGAAGAGTCTTTTGAAACTTATGGGAAATAGAATCGATTGGCATCACCAAAATGTTTTGTAAAAACTGCAATTTTTCTCACTGATTGTATTTTTTTTCAAAATCCGTGAATGCAGATAGAAATTATTCCCAATATTAGGGGTGGTCTTATAAACGTTTACCTGTAGCTACAATAGTTAAGGTAGGTAGCTGCCCTTTATGCCGCATCTCAAATAAACACCCTATATACCAGTAATAGATCATGTAGTTTTAAGAAATTACACGAATTCGTTTTCAGCCTGTCATCATCATCTGCCTAGCCTTTTCCCAACTATGTTGGGGTCGGCTTCCAGTCGAACCGGATGCAGCTGAATATCAGTATTTTACATGGAGCGACTGCCTATCAGACCTCCACAACCCAGTAACTGGGTAATACGATACTCTTGGTAAGACTGGTTGTCAGACTTTCTGGCTTCTGACTAACAGTAACGACTGTCAAAGATCTGCAAATGACAGCCGGGGCCAACGGCTTTACGTGCTTTCTGAGGCACGGAGGAAACTCGCTATGGTAAATGGTCACCCATCCACAGACCAACCTCGGCAAGCGTGGCTTAACCCGGAAGATCGGTCTATGCGGCTGTAATTATTTAGCCACGAGCTCCTCGTTTTCAGCCTGTATAATATGAAAATAAAATAAAAGGTTTGAATTTTTACAGTAGGTACATCTTACATAGGGGCCTCCTTTTAAGATCTGAAGATACCATATTTCACGCAAATCGGAACCCATGTCTATAAATAGATTTACAGATCAATATAATATACACAAAGTATTATTAATCCTCTAACAACCAAAGCAATAACTAACAATCTGAAAACTGAAAAATCATTGAACTGAAAAACCCATTTTCATGAAAATTAAAAGCAGAATTGTTCATCTCTTGCGCACCCATTGTCAAAGGGCCGGGAAAGATCTAATATTCACTCAGTTGTTCATTTGAGGCCCTTGGCAAAGCCTTTGACGTAAGGCTTCTTTTTAAAAAGCCAGCTGAGTAGTGTCTACATTTTAAACTAGGTTATTTTTCCATCTCTTCTTTCTAGTTTGCCTAGGAATAGGGTGGGTATGAAGTTAGGCGGCTGAGGATATTATTAGGAATCATTTTTTGTAAAATTTTCATCCTCTTCAATGATAAATACAAATGTTATATTAGATATCGACGTTTTAATTACGCGAATAAATCCGCGAATCAAACCGCGAATTAAATTCACGCACGCGGTGCACCGCGCATTTTGACAGCCACAACTTAAGGGATACATTTTTAAAACATTACTATTATTTAACAAAACATAATTGTCAAATAAAATCAAGTCAAAGTCAAATATTTTTTAATTCAAGTAGACCAGATTACTGGTGCTTTCAAAAGTTCAACACTAGAAGGTGCTTGGTTCCAAGTTAGTAGGTCCTATGGAGAAGAGCTAGCAAGAAATTCAAAGGACACACTTCTAAAAAAAATTGTTTGTCAATTTTTATTGGAGTAATGTAAGAACAATGCAGATTAATGTACATGCGGTTAACAACATAAAAGTAATGAGAATATTTGCCTTTTAAAACTATTTTCAAAGCAGTTACGAGCTAACCAGTCCCAACAGACGGCACCCGTTCACGAGCAAAAGAAGAAAGATTCAATCAAAAAAATAAAGATACATCTTAGTAAGTCATCATCTGCCTAGCCTTTTCCCAACTATGTTGGGGTCGGCTTCCAGTCGAACTGGATGCAGCTGAATATCAGTATTTTACATGGAGCGACTGCCTATCAGACCTCCACAACCCAGTAACTGGGTAATACGATACTCTTGGTAAGACTGGTTCTCAGACTTTCTGGCTTCTGACCAACAGTAACGACTGTCAAAGATCTACAAATGACAGCCGGGACCAACGGCTTTACGTGCTTTCCGAGGCACGGAGGAAACTCGCTATGGTAAATGGTCACCCATCCACAGACCAACCTCGGCAAGCGTGGCTTAACCCGGAAGATCGGTCTATGCGGCTGTAATTATTTAGCCACGAGCTACTCTACATACATCTTAGTAAGTATAAAACTATAAACTTTTACTATAACATTTTTAGTGCATTTGCAAGCCTTGGCCCTCACAAAACATTTAGAACAACTGGATTCTGAATACATATAAATATCGTTACACACTTGGCGCTTAATAGTCCTGACTAGCCTTTTCCCAAATTATGTTATTTTACAGTCTTGTGGAGAAATTTGGCGTGGTGTTCCTCCAACCAAAGGGAGGATCCTCCAACCAGGCGGAGTCTTGTGCCTGGCGGGCTACTGCCCAACGGTTGATGTTGGGGGGTTGTATATATACTATCTGCGTGTTAAATCTTGATAGCGCGATGTAGGATAGTTCGCTAGTTCGCATGTGGCGAGATAGATGCCGCCACAGTCTAACCAGATGCGGCTGAATACCAGTATTTTACACGGAGCGACTACCATCGGACCTCTGCAACCCAGTTACTGGGCAATGCCGATATCCTAAGATTAGACCGGCTGTCAGATTTTCGGGCTTCTGACTACCTGTAACGACTGCTATAAGTATTTGTATGACACCCGGGCTCTCTGAGGCATAGAAGGGTCTCGATGTGTAAGGAATGGTCACTCATCCACGGACTGACCGCGGCAAGCGTAGCTTAACCTTGTAAATCATAATGATCTGCGCAGTTGTTAACTAGCCACGAGCCCCTCCCTGACTTATCATAATTAATGTAAACAATTTACAAATTCAATGTTTTGCTATGTTACTATGTTTCGTCGATCCCACAATCCCTTAAGACCAGGGTCTTTAACCAGTGCGTCCTACCTGTAATGACTTACGGAGCCGAAACGTGGACACTCACCGTGGGCCTGGTCAACAAATTTAAGGTTGCTCAGCTTGCTATGGAGGGAGCGATGCTCGGGGTTTCTCTGGTGGATAGAATTCGCAATGAAGTCATTCGCCAGAGAACTAAAGTCACCGAAATTGCGCGTAGAATTAGCACGCTGAAGTGGAAGTGGGCCGACCATGTCTGCAGGCGGACAGATGGTAGATGGAGCAGACATGTGTTAGAGTGGAGACTGCGTTTGGGCAAACGTAGTGTGGGACGCCCTGCGGCACGACGATTTGAAGAAGGTGGCTGGCAGCCGATGGATGCGGGCTGCCCAAGACCGGGATGGTTGGCGATCTCTGGGGGGACCTACGTTCAGCAGTGGACGGCAATAGGCTGATACGATGATGATTATAATGATTTAAGTTTTAAGAATAATAAGGACTTCCTTGTGAGACCAATAGAGTACCAAATTCGAATTTATTCTCAAATATAGCGGCTATAAATCTCTCTCAAAATTTCCGGAATGTCTCCTTTATCTTAGACATCTGCTCACCCTATTTTCACCCGAGGCACACAAAGTCGGGACCGTCCGAGGCCCGCATGACCGTTTGTTTCATGCTTACCCCTTTTTGTTTTACATACACGACGGAGAATTGTGACGGACGACTATTTGTTGCTTCACCCTACGAGTGCTGAATTCATTAGGTGCAGGATTTTTTTGATGTTTGCGAGTTTTTCCAGTTTTCCGAGTTGAAATTAAAATTGTTTGAGAGATTCTCGCGTTGCGTTTGAAATATGACAGAATGTAAACTACAGAGCAATTTGCAAATAGAAATATGAACTGACTGAATGACACAACAGAATCTATAGGATACTTCCCTTCATCATAATCCATTCAGCCGATAGACTTCCACTACTGGACAAAGGCCTCCCCCAAGCCATGTTGGAGGGGATTTGCCATAATTGCCACGCTTGGCAGGTGGGTTGACGATCGACCAAGGAAGAAGCGGAGAGAGAGGCGACGGCCACTCTCCCTTCCCACGCCAGATGCACCGGGCGCCGACGATCTCCGGCCACCCTAGTGTGTGGCCTGCGGGCGACGGGTTAGGGGACCCGTCGCCCGACCAGTAACAGGCCCGAGAAAGCGGCGCGCATGTGTTCCGTGCGCGCCTCTTAGGAGGACGTGGGGCAAGGCCTCACAGAAGGAGATGTCCGCCAGGGACTGGCGGACCGAGGCCTGCCGAGGTCGCGGTGCATGCAGCTGCAAATCCCGCGACCCCAGCCAATGATCAGGAGAAGGAACACCGTGGGTTTAAGAGTTCGGCATAACTCATGGATACTCTTCGCCTTCACCGGGCAAAGGGTACCCATGAGGATTACAAGAAGATAAAAAAAAAAATTGTCGGTTTGGCGATCGCAGTATGGTTGTTAAAGTACTCAGAGAACGTTGCTGCAAATCCTCTAGTGAATCGCTTAGTCGCCTTTTACGACACTCATAGGAAGAGATGGGGTAGTGCTATACTTCATGTTCGGTACCACACGGAACGGTAGGATACTTCCCCTTGACCTAGGATGTCCTTGTCTTGAAGGAAGGTCTCGTATCACAGTGAAGGAAAAATTACGAAATTTATTAATGTTGTCTGGTGGATATCGCTATCAGCGATAAGACCGCCATTGTAATCTTCAATGTATGATATTGTATAAGAGCTGTGTTACAATTCTGGTGTACAATAAAGTATATTCTATTCTAATTATATACATAAACACACGCCTTTTTACCGTAGACAGAAACTGCAGAAAGCTACATGCTACGATCCTTGCATACTCCTTTCGCTTCGTCCAAGTTCATACATCTTGTCATACACGCATGCCGGTTAAGAGTACTTGTAATGTAACAGACGGCCCTAGGATCTCCTGAGCAGGTCTGCCACACCATTTATAGGGATATGAGATGTTATTAGTGATTCCTACCTACCCCTAGTCGGACAAACAAAGAAATCACTTAAAAGAAGACAACTTTATAATATGGTAAAAAAAAACACTAAGTCAATAAATATAGGATGAAAGTCACACGTAAGTAAAATGGTAACTGGATGAAAGGCACACGTAAGTAAAATGGTAACTGATGGAACACAACTCCCGGAAGCTCGGTAATGTGAGCACGAAGTGAGGCGAAGTGCTGGAAGGTTAGCAGTGCGGTGACTTCCTCCAGTAGGTCGGAGCGCCGGAGACTCAGCAGTACAGCGTCTAGGCGGTGTGCTGGTAGGTCAGTAGTGCTGCAGGCTCAGTAACTCGTCAACCAGACGGAGTGCTGGTAGTTCAGCAGTGTAGCAGTGCCGGAGGCTCAGTAGTGGTTCACTCGGCGGAGTGCTGGTAGTTCAGCAGTGCAGCAGTCCGCACCCTTTCGTCGTTGCTTTTAGAATCCCCTTGCCAAAAACACTTTGCATTTTATTTTTCAAGTCTCTTTGAATTTTTGAGTATAGAGTGTGTTCCAAAAATGTGGCCTGTGATAGAAAAAGAGGTTTATAGTAAATTATAGTAAGTAAAAAAGAGGTGAAATGTGTGAAGTGAATGATGATGAAAAAGGTGTGATCCTACATACTAAGCACCAGCTCTTTTTGAAGAATATCACCAATAACATCGATGTATGTCCTTCTAGGGCGTCCTCTACATGTGTTTCCATTGACATCCGCCTTATAAATTCCTTTTGTTAATCGCCGTTCACTCATTCTTTCAACATGATCAAACCACTTAAGCATACTCCTTTCAATTTTTGTCACTACATCATTTTGTAAACCGCAACTTTGTCTTATTACATCATTCCTCAATCTATCATTCAAAGTTACACCGCACATACTTTCCAAGCAGATTAATTAATTACTGATACCATCATTCGAGTTCATGTGTGGATCATAATTTGATTATCACTTGCATTATCATCATCATCATCATCATTCAGCCGAAATACGTCCACTACTGGACAAAAGCCTCCCTCAAGTATAGCCACATCGAACGGTCCTGTGTCTCTCGCATCCAACGGATTCCCGCGACCTTCACTTGCGTTAGCGGTGAAGGAAAACATCGTGAGGAAACCTGTACATCTGAGAGGGCTCCAAACAGTTCTCGATGGTGTGTGTAGTCCGCCAACACGCACGTGGCCAGCATGGAGGACTAAGGACCAGTGGCGAAGGCTCCATACAACTCAATTCCTATCGGCTTCCCTTTCGAAATGTGGCAAATACTAGTATCTATTATTTTCAATTATCATTTAAACAAATAATTGGTCCGGCTTCCCTTTTAAGAAAATTCACCCTTCGCTACTGCTAAGGACTAAATCCTTTTCATTCTGATAAGAGGTTCGTGCCCAGCAGTGGGACTGTAATGGGTTGCAGTCAAAGTTTTTTATTTCAAACTAGCTTTCGCCCGCAGCTTCGCCTGCGTGAAATTTTGAACCCGTTAAGTGACGATTTTCCATACAAACTTTCATCCCCTATTTAACTCCCTTAGGGGTTGAATTTCGAAAAATCCCTTCTTAGTGGATGTCTACAATGTGGTGTGTGTGTGTGGTGGATGTTTACAAAAGGAACCTACTATCAAAATTTCAACTTTCTAACCCCAGCGGTTTATGCTGTGCGTTGATAGATCAGTCAGTCAGTCAATCAGCTTCTCCTTTTATATGTATAGATAGACCAGATTAAAGGCACTTTTAAAACGTCAAAACTAGGTGCACGGTTCCAAAAGGCAGGTTCAATGGAGAACAGCCGGCAAGAAACTCCATGAATACTCGTTTTAAAATAGTAGATCATGACTATTCACGACAATTCCATTACAATAGCGTGCGACATAGAATGAGAATAATGCAGGATAATGTAAAAAATAAATTCACATAAGAGTAGCAAATAGAAATAAAAAATAAACTTTTAAAAAAAGTAAAAACCGACTTCAAAGAAATACTAAAAGGAGTAAAATAATTACCATAATATAAAATTAACAGTTTCAGAAGTCGGTGGCTTCTATTTGCTTCAGTGTAGAGTTGCACCGACTTCTGAAACTGTTAATTTTATATTATGGTAATTATTTTACTCCTTTTAGTATTTCTTTGAAGTCGGTTTTTACTTTTTTTAAAAGTTTATTTTTTATTAATTACGTTTTAGTGTCATAATTTTAGCCCCCTCCGTCATAACCCTTCTTTTTGGCTTTGACGTAGTCGGGCATAAAAAGTCCTTTCAAATGATACCTTACACGATATAATGAAAACATTCCAAAGGGGGGAGGGGGGGACACGCACCCCTTCCTCTTTTCCAGTAGTCAGTTCCCAACAACAAATATAAACAAAGCAATATTAGTAATTTGATAATTTTGCTTTGATCCGATGAGGAGTTCCGTTCCATATCTGTGAAGTTCATGGTCTAATCATAACAACATTTATATGGGACCAATCGGAAAGTATACCCTTTCGAACAAAAAAAGATTTTTTCAAATCAGTTCATAAATGACGGAGATATGAAGTAACAAACATAAAAAAAAAAAAAAATACAACCGAATTGAGAACCTCCTCCTTTTTGAAGTCGGTTAAAAAAAAATATATGCCTTCTAGAATTGCCATAGCAGTTATGGGCTGACCAGTCCCGACAGACAGCACCCGTTCACGAGCACGATGATGATGTAAGTATAAGTAAATGAGTATGTAAGAAGAAGTCTGAAAGTGGTGCTGTTGACTAAGAAATTGTGTGGAAACTGGTTATCATGGTATGGGCATATGATGCGCAGGAATGAGGAACATGTCCTGAGGAAAGCTTTGAGTATGAATGTGAATGATTATAAGAGTAGAGGAAGACCAAAGAAACGATGTAAAAGATGATATGACTAGAAAGACGGTGACTATTGAGAATAAGAGATGTACGGAAGAAAATTACATGCTGAGCCAACCCCAAATAAGTTGGGATAAGGGCAAGAGGGTGATGATGATGATGATGGAGGTGTTACCAAAGATTGAAATTTTGTAAATGAAAAGTTACTTTATGATATATTTTGTTCGTTACTAATATGTATAATTACAGATTATTAGAGGACCTCGTGGCTAAATAATTACAGCCGCATAGACCGATCTTCCGGGTTAAGCCACGCTTGCCGAGGTTGGTCTGTGGATGGGTGACCATTTACCATAGCGAGTTTCCTCCGTGCCTCGGAAAGCACGTAAGGCCGTTGGTCCCGGCTGTCATTTGTAGATCTTTGACAGTCGTTACTGTTGATCAGAAGCCAGAAAGTCTGACAACCAGTCTTACCAAGAGTATCGTATTACCCAGTTACTGGGTTGTGGAGGTCTGATAGGCAGTCGCTCCATGTAAAATACTGATATTCAGCTGCATCCGGTTCGACTGGAAGCCGACCCCAACATAGTTGGGAAAAGGCTAGGCAGATGATGATGACTAATATGTATAATTAAACTAAAATTTTAAAATAAAGTTACAACAGGTAAAGGACATTGAAACTCGTGTAATATAGAATGTTCGAAATAAATACCTAAAAATATTTTTTCAGTAGCAGACAGATATTAACATAATAATTAGCGTGTCTTGTTGTCATTGTAATGTCTAACTAATAATTTAAATTGTTATTAATATATTTAAATAGTTCAGAAGCTAGTGTTGAAAACGGAATGGTTTTTGCATTTCATGATAACATTTCACAATCATTTCAATATGAAATATAATTGTCTTTTCAAAAACAAAAGTAAATATTTCCCACAAACCATTACAGGTACTTATGTAAAGTCGAATTTAGGTGCACGGAACCGTGTCATTTCCTATGGAGAAGAGCCGGAAAGAAACTCCATGGTTACTCTTTTAAAATCAATATTTTTAACTATTTCAGTAAATACATTACTGTGATTTATGATAGTTATGAAAAAACAATGTAGTCTTAAGCACTGATTAGTAAGTAATGTTGTATCAAGTCACGGGAATTACCAAAAAAGAAAAAAAAAACAATATGAAAAATAGTAATTCACACATTAATTCGTTTCTAATATTAATGTCTACAAACTTGGCACACGAAGTTGTCGCCACGTGGGATGTTGATTCAGCAGTCATTGTGGCGATAGTCGTTACGGCCAATGGTTTTATAGCCAAGAGCCTCGACCAACATCTACAGAGGCTCTCGTTGGGCGGCAGGATCAAGGGCCTGATACAGAAAGCGGCACATCTCGACACGGTCCGTATTGTTAGGAAGTTCCTCTCTCTAAGGCTCTGACCACCGGTGGCTTGGATCCTATTCCTAATGCCGAAGGGATACTATATTTTTAAATGTTTTTTGTTTTTTATAGAGATACCTATTTAAAAATGTATTTTAATATCAATAAAGATAAAGATAAAGATAATTTATTTGTATAAAACATCAGTGTACAGTACAAATTGTGGTTTGCAGTGTAAGGTGTTGATTACATGGTATAACGATCTACATGTTTTGCCAAAATAAAATTGGCGTACAAATTCGGTAGGTAACAAATATAATTTACATTCATTATTGGACAATGAGACTTTAAACATTGCAATAGTTTTGTCCAACTTAAAGAAAAAAGAAAAATATTATATTAAACAGAGGCAAAATGTCATATTAACATTATGAATTATTCAAAAAATCCGTTAGAGTGTAATAACACTTATCAATTAAGTAGTGTTTTAATTTTTGTTTAAATTGTTTTAAGTTTAACTGTTTTATTGATTTAGGTATTTTATTAAATATTATTGGTGCTAGACATATAATGCTTTTGTGCATTAATGTCGTGTTAGCTTTAACTACACATAGCCTGTCATTATTTCTCAGGTTACGACTAATTACATCAGAGACGCGATTAAATAAATTAGGATTAGTTTTCACGAAAATTGCTGTCTCATAAATAAATAAAGAAGGAAGAGTAAGAATCTTATATTTAATAAAGTAAGGTCTACAGCTATCGATTGTGTCGAGTCCAAACATAGCTCTAATACATCTTTTTTGGGATTTAATTATAATTTCTTTATTGACGGAATTTCCCCAAAATAGAACCCCAAATCTTAAGAGGGAACCCACCATGCCATGATAAGCCATAAGAAGAGCCTCGTGATTTATGACAGATACGAGTTTAAAGAGGGCATATGCAGATGAGTTAATTCTTTTATTAAGTTCCTCAGTATGAGGCTTCCAATTTAATTGTTTGTCTATAATGACACCTAAAAATTTTGTTTTGTCGACTGTGTTAATCTGTGTTCCTAGATAGTTGATATTGATATTTGGAGGTGACAAGCGTTGGCTGAATTCCATTTTTTTGGTTTTAGTTAGATTTATTTTTAAGTTATTATTATCCATCCAGCTTATCAGTGATTTCAGAGTGTCGTTAACATCATTTTCATAAGTAGTCTTGTTTTTAAAATCTATAATCACCGTGCTGTCATCGGCAAAAAGTGTCATGGGGTATTTTGTTACTTTTGGTAGGTCATTGATGTAGATAATAAATAGCAGGGGACCCAATACGCTTCCTTGTGGTACCCCATAACTGACTACGCATGTGTGACTTGAATATTTCTTCCTTTTTTTTATTAAAATTAATTCTGGTTATTTCAGTGTATTGCGTTCTGTTTTTTAAATAAGTTTTCATAAGCTGCAACAAGTTTCCTCTTATGCCGTAAGCTTCTAATTTATTAAGTAAGATGTCATGATCAACACAGTCAAACGCTTGAGTCATGTCACAGTAAATAGCGCATACGTGTATTTTTTTATCAACATTAGCTATAACACGTGTAATAAAATCGAAAATTGCCATATTAATCGTATTATTCTTACGAAATCCCTTTTGTTCGTTTGTTAGAATATTATTTTTTTCTATGAAGATGTAAAGCTGGTCATAGATATATTTTTCAAATATTTTGGAGAATATCGATAGAAGTGCAATTGGTCTGTAGCAGTCCATTAATTGCCTATTCTCTTTTTTAAATAAAGGCTTAACGACAGATACTTTTAGTTTTTCTGGGAATGTTCCTGTAATAATGCACGTGTTTAAGATATGACTTAAATGATCACAAATTGTATATGCAATATATTTTAAAATTTTCGTCGATATTTCGTCGTGTAAACGGAATAAACGTCTACAATAAAAGTACACGTATTTTTTTAAGTATATGAGCTCCTAAACTAACGTTGTTTAATCAAGTGCTAATTATAATATAAGAAGTTGAGGAAATAAGATACTTTATTTAAAAGAAAATAAATACCTACTGTAATATAGGTATAAAAGAGTACCGCTAACAAGAACATCTGACAGTTGCCACCCATCACGAGCCAGAACAGGTAAGTCATCTATACATATACAAGGAGAAGCTGACTGACTGACTGATCTATCAACGCACAGCCTAAACCGCTGAGGTTAGAAAGTTGAAATTTTGACAGTAGGTTCCTTTTGTAACGTAGGCATCCATTAAGAAGGGATTTTTCGAAATTCAACCCCAAAGGGAGTTAAATAGGGGATGAAAGTTTGTATGGAAAATCGTCACTTGTCGGGTTCAAAATTTCACGCAAGCGAAGCTGCGGGCGAAAGCTAGTTTAATTTACAAGGTTAGTCGGAAAGGGGGTACTAATAATCCGCAGGTCACTTAAAGTATCACTGATAACCGTTTTAAAGCAAGTGTTAAAATTTCAAAAGTTCGGTAATTTTATTTCTTTGATGATTTTAATTAAAGAACAACGGCAAACTCCCAAACAAACTATTGTTAAAATAATCTTTTGCGTCTGCTATTGAAACATATATAAAATTATAGAGCTTGAATTCCTGAACAGATTTGTCTTCAGGCTTACTATTAAAGAGACTCTCGAATTCAAGATATTCTAGTTTGAAGTTTTGCTTAACTAGAAATAGAAAGAACAATGGCGAACTTTGAACATCACTTTATCTATATAAATAAATTATCACGTCTTCGTGTCATCGTAGGCTTTGTGTATTCGCAATTTTTTTTTTAATTCTTAATGAACTGAGCCATTTCTGATGAAATGAGCGATTCGCCACTTATCGCTAGGATTTGAGAAAATAGCTCATAAAGTAGGTATATTTAGGTTAGAATATTTGTGATTATACGAAACAAATTATATTTTTTATTAAATAGGTAATTTCATTCTATCTTTCATCAGTGCAGCAGATCTCTCTATTAAAAATCCCATGAATATCACTTTGATCGTCTAGCCGCCTAGCATTATGCCTGATGCCCTAACCAAAAATACATCATTCTAAAAAATGTTGTGAATTCAATGAAATCCATATAAACACCCGAGTCTATGCAATAATTTGTGAGCACATCCCTCGATTATAGTTTTGTATGGTATGAACATAGGTATACGAGTTCAGTAAAAATTCAAGAATCTACTTTGTATGATGTAGGCTATGTAGGGTATAAATAAAAGATTTCATGTTATTATTATTTATTTGTCTTTTGCTCTTCTTATGAGTAACACAACAATTCTGCTGGTGCTGCTTTACTTCTTTGATGCCTTGGTTCCTTTGTAACACACCAATATCATGACAAAGAACATTTTAGTAAGTTACTTCCTCCATGATGACACGTACCATGATTTTATTCTCCCTCTTAATAAAGAAGTATTTCCACTCCCTCTGGGACTATACCTACTCAGAGAAATTCACTAGGTCAATAACTACACAGAAAAATCCACAAAATCCATGCGCCACTTTTCACTTCTCAACTCCAAATCGAGGAGTGAAATCGTAGTCCGTTAATGAGTAGTACAACGTAACGTAAACGCAACGTAGAAGTTTTAAATATTTGTCAGAAGCCGTAGCACTATCACCGAATATAATATAATTATAATAATTATGTCCAACGACAAAGCGTAGCTGTGTAGGCAGTAAAGTTAGGCCCCTTGCTGACAACACTGTTTTTAGGACCGTGGCTACCGGCTACGCACAATTTCAAACCGTAGTAAGACTGGATGTCGGATATGTATGGGACAGTATGGAGCTATTTTGACGACACCGTTGCTAACGATGGCCCAGCTTGCCGCCGTGATCGGTTACGACGTGGCTACCCTGTGCTCAAACTGGTACGGTGGCCTATGTGCACTCCTTGCGAAGGCCGGTTGTACGCACGGCGCATCCTATATAAGTGGCACTTAACCCGGCTAGCTAGCGGGTACAAACCATATCGTCTATAAGTTTGGCCGGGGTTCACCCGGTGCCTCGATCTCGTCTACTAGGGGCTTAATAATATACTGATATTTGACAACTCTAGGATTGACAGTGACAGTTTTTGAAAGAACGCATTGTCATGTCTGTGTTGCTATACTTATTTTTTCATATATTTCTATTAGGTAAACAGGATTATAGAAAATCTATCTCTTTCCTAATATACGCCAAGCTTTGCTGTCTTTATTTTGGTATTTGTTCCACGAATTATTGAATAATAATTCATTAATCATCATAAAACATATTATAAAATAATTAAACATTAAATGTATTAACAAAGCTGGTAAAAAATCTTCGAAATTAATTATAAGGGCATCTCTCAAAGTGTTGCAAAATTAAAGAAGCACGGAGAACAAATAAAAATTATTCGAATTATCGGGAATATCAGTAAAACTTTGAAATGTAATATAATTTTTTCAGAGAGTTCATTTTAAAATGTTAAAGCTACAAGAATATCTAGAAAAAAATTAGGCTTTTTTTAATATACCTCTTACCATTAGACGCTTATTTAAATTTCAGCAATGATTTTGCCATTGTTCTTTTTAGTATTCCGTAGTCAACAAGGACGGACATGGCGAAACTGTAAGGGTTCTTACAGTTTCGCCGTGTCCGTCCGTCCGTCCGCAGCTTAGCTCAGATACTCTTAGAAAGCTATAATTTGGCATGGATATACATGTAAATTACGCCGACAAAATGGTAAAATGAAATCATGAAAAATATTTTTTTGAGGGTGCCTCCTGTACATCTAAAGTGGGGATGTTTTTTTTTCTCTTCTTCCCCTTTGTGTGGGGTGTTGTTGGACAGGTCTTTCAAAAATATTGTGAGTTTGACAGTACAATTTTTCGATTAAGGGATCCGTTTCTGAAATATTAAACTTTAAAGTGCGAATTTTTGTTAGGGTCAAGTGTCCCCCCCCCCCCCCCCTCATAACGTAACATAAATAACGCACATCCTCTAGGGGTCACTGTACTCATAATTATGAACAACTTTTACTAAGGGATCAAACTTGAAATCGCGGAAAAAAAATCAGCTGTGCCCTACATTAATGTTTGCATAATTCGTCAAAATGTAGGAAACACTATCATTAGAACTTAGAACGGGATATTTACCATGTTTATTATTTGTTTTGAGTTTCCGATATTTCGTTTCGTTTGAGTTTATCCGTGATCATGGCGCTTGTGACGGTGCCGAAATATCGGAAACTCAAAACAAATAATAAACATGGTAAATATCCCGTTCTAAGTTCTAATGATAGTGTTAGTGACCATGTCAGTTTAAAAACTTATGTAGGGAACAGCTGATTTTTCCCCATGGGTCCCATAGTAAAAGTTGTTGATAATAATGAGTATAGTGCCCCTTAAGAGGTTGTGCGTTATTTATGTTACACCTTGTATAAATTGGAATTAATATCCAATACCTACTAAAGCCAACAGCCATTACAGTTCTTCAAATTCAAGTATCTAACCAAATGCAATAAAAAGGTGCATTGCCAAAAATCTAGTTTTTTTAACACTGAATCATAAAAATCTTTATTATGGTACTTTCGTTGGCCTAGAAACTTTTATTGACACGGAACAAGGTCTCGTAGCAGGGAACACCCAAATATTCCGAAATATTTTATTCCGAATTTGGATATTCCGATGTTCAAAAATCCGAATTTGATAATTCCTTAAAAATAAAATACCGATTATTAAAAAACATGAAAGTTATTTTACCGAATGTCATAAATACGATTTATTTGTTTTCCGACTTTCAAAAGTACGAAGAATTAAACATCCGATGTGTTCTTGGCCCGAAAAACAGCATTCCGATTTGCAATTTTCCGAAAACAATAAACATTATGTCAAGCAATAGAGTATTAAACATAACACAGAAAGGTGAGCAGTTGGTTAGGTTAGGTTAGAATTGCGACCCCCTACGCACGAGCCGAGCGAGCGAAGCGAGCATGCCGCGGCAGCGGCCGGCGAGTGCTGGCACCGGTTAGTTACATACATAATTTTATTATGCTTAATAAAAAAGCGCGTAATGGTGAACAGTTGGTTGGATGCGACTGCGTAATGGTGAGTTTAAAGAAAAAATATTTAAATTACAGAAAAATATTTTTCCCACAATTATGTTATTATAAGTAGGGAAAGTGATTCTGTTATTAGTTTCTTTTTCTACGTTTAGAGTTTTCTACGTTAAAGTTGAACCATTGTGTGTGTTTGCTGTTTTGCTCTTATGTTTACTAGGCGTTTTAATTTCGGACTTTTAATTAATAGGTATTTTAATAATCGGAATTCGTATTTTTGATGTTTCGGATTATTGTTGAACCTGACTTTTTATTGTTAGGTGTATTGAAACTCGGCATTTTGATAGTCGTAATTGTAAACATTAGGCGTTTTGTAATTTAGGATTTATAAAAATAGGTTTTATGATTAATCGGAATTGTTATATTAGGAGTTTTGAACCATTCGGAATTATGAAAATCGGTATAATAAAAATCGGGATTAAGAACATCGGAATTTAGTTTTTCGTATTATTGTAGTGTACCCCTCGTAGCATACAAGTTAAAATGAAGAAAACATTTAATAAACCATTAATTTTTAATTCCATATTAATGGATTTATCACGTGTCGAATTGACTCATCAACGTGACAAACGTTTTTTTTTGCAAATTCATTCCACATTCAACGTTTGGTGAAGTCGCGTCCTTATTGTTTAGATTGAGTTATGTGTGTAGCTCGGGATGGAATATAAGTGGACTATACAGAGTGTAATAAGACCCATCGCATAGCCGAAATCTACGCACTCTGTACATCAAACTAAATTACATTGACCAAAAATAATTGCTGGGAAACGACTTTTATTTTTAGGCGTAAAAAAACGCTGTTTTTTGTAGCGCGCAATGCACGTAACCGACTGTGCCTGTGTGTCGTGCAGCGGCTACATATCTAAGACAAGGCGGTCGTATGCGTTTGATATTCATTGCGTTTTTGTAACTTCAAATTAGTAATTTGTGAGGAAAAATTGAAAATTTTGATAAGGTTGTTTGGAAAGTTCGAAAGTTTAGTATCAATCAATCAATCAATCAATCATTCATTTATTTGTGAAACATTGATACAATATTGATCTTAATTAGTAATACATACTTAGTGCTCTATGTTTTGCCATATAGACATACAAATATAATTGTGTGTAGGTTAGTTATTATATTATTATTATTATATTATGTTATTAGTATTATCACTAAGAATACGTTTTTGGAAAAAAAAGTAAAAAAAATATGTATGCTTTGACGTTCAATATCTCCAAAACCAATGATTTCCCAGCTATGGTCTGTTAAAAAAAAATGATCCCAATGATGGGTTGAATATGTGGTTTTCGTTATCGTTAAGGGTCTTTTTACACCCGATATAAAATAGGAGTAGTGTATTCCCGATTTCTTCTTTCTTTTCCCATTATCTGTGGCCGGCTCTCCTTGTCTGCCTTCTCCATTTATGTCGATTCAGAGCGGTTGCGGTGTCTATTTCGCTCTCCTTCAGATCTTTCTGGACTGTTGTCAGTCAGGTGGCGGAGGGTCTTCCGCGATGTCGCGTCACTGTCAGCAGGTTAAGGGCTACTCGCACCATGTGATCTTCTGGATGGTGGAGCACATGTCCATACTATCGGTATATTCAATCATCATCTGCCTAGCCTTTTCCCAACTATGTTGGGGTCGGCTTCCAGTCGAACCGGATGCAGCTGAATATCAGTATTTTACATGGAGCGACTGCCTATCAGACCTCCACAACCCAGTAACTAGGTAATACGATACTCTTGGTAAGACTGGTTGTCAGACTTTCTGGCTTCTGACCAACAGTAACGACTGTCAAAGATCTACAAATGACAGCCGGGACCAACGGCTTTTACGTGCTTTCCGAGGCACGGAGGAAACTCGCTATGGTAAATGGTCACCCATCCACAGACCAACCTCGGCAAGCGTGGCTTAACCCGGAAGATCGGTCTATGCGGCTGTAATTATTTAGCCACGAGCTCCTCCATACTATCCATACTATCGGTATATTGCAGCCTAATAATTTGGGGTGCATGAAAAGAGCCTCCACGAGTGACGATACTTAAGTACGTTCGCTAACCTACTGACCGACTGGCTAATCTTTTTACCACAGCATGAGCTATTTTCATATAGCTCGTGCTGACACGGAAGGAGGAGGAGCCTAATATTACCTACAATTTGAACCGTCCCGGACAAACAATAAATAATTTAATTTTAAGAGAGTGTCGTCTATCGCTATGTTTTCCGTGGAAGCCAGAAGTCATAGGGTCGAGCCATGTTGCTGTCGAGTTCGTTTATCACGCCGCCTGCGCGTGCAGATTGCGCATGTCTTGGTTTCGATTCCCAACAGTACCTATAAGAGTTGCGCTCACGCTCTTGATAACGTACGGAGAACATTTAAATTTTGTTTTTTTTTCGTGTGAAAATCCTCTTGGATACTCTCCGCCCGCGGAAGGAAAGAAAGAAGAAAGAAAGCAAATAATTTTTTTTCAGCCAAAGAGACCATGACTACATAAACAATGAGAACATAAAAATAATTAAACATACACATGTTATGCCGTCGAGTATGCCCATGCCGAAAGGGTCACCAACTCAGCATATGCTGGGCGTCAAACACCCAGCGCTGATTTTGTTGGTACCCCTAGGGCGGCGAAGGGTTATGCCGGTCTCTTACCGGCTAAACACCCATGGTGTTCCTTCTCCTGACATTCAGCCGGGGTCGCGAGATTTGCAGCTGCATGCACCGCAACCCCGGCAGGCGTCGCCGCGTCGGTCCGCCAGCTCCTAGCGGACCTCTCTTTCTTTGGGGCCTTTCCCCACATCCTCCTGAGAAACACGCGTGGCACACGGCGCGCCGCCTTCTGGGGGCTGGGGCCCTACTCCCTAAGTCCGTCAACTAAGTTAGTTGCCCGTCCGAAAGTAGCCCGAAACGTGGGAGTGAACAAAACAAGCGACAAGTTCAACTTTTCGGACCGGCAAAAACACATCGGTGGTTGGGACAACTGTCAAATCATGTTGTCATTCTTAGTTCGGGCCCCGAAATAATCGTATGTCCGTAGGTAATAGGGAGTAGGAAACGCTCGTAACTAAGGCTGAATCCACGGACTTCGTGCTTAGGGAGTAGACCCCCTGTTTATTGGTCGGGCGACGTGTAATGTACGGAACCGTCGGAGAACGAATTCAACTCGCACTTGATCGGTTTATTTTTGTAATTTATACATAGCTACACGTGTTAGTTACCCGTAATTAAAACAGTTTTTTATTTTTAAATTGCTAGCAATCGTCCTAGTTTTTCCGGATATTTATAAAACAAAATAATCCTTAATTCAATTCAGTTCTTGTTTATAATTTGAATGGTAAACGTTTTGTGAAGTTATCTATGGAAACGAATTACTTTGAAATTGTATATTTTAGCAGTTAATCTACATAGGTAAGTAGTTAAGTTTGTACATGTATTTAATGTATTGCATTTATTCGTTATTTTTAATCTTTTAAACGTAGGTTTCATCATCATCTGCCTAGCCTTTACCCAACTATGTTGGGGTCGGCTTCCAGTCGAACCGGATGCAGCTGAATATCAGTATTTTACATGGAGCGACTGCCTATCAGACCTCCACAACCCAGTAACTTGGTAATACGATACTCTTGGTAAGACTGGTTGTCAGACTTTCTGGCTTCTGACCAACAGTAACGACTGTCAAAGATCTACAAATGACAGCTGCCGGGACCAACGGCTTTATGTGCTTTCCGAGGCACGGAGGAAACTCGCTATGGTAAATGGTCACCCATCCACAGACCAACCTCGGCAAGCGTGGCTTAACCCGGAAGATCGGTCTATGCGGCTGTAATTATTTAGCCACGAGCTCCTCCATACTATCCATACTACCGGTATATTGCAGCCTAATAATTTGGGGTGCATGAAAAGAGCCTCCACGAGTGACGATACTTAAGTACGTTCGCTAACCTACTGACCGACTGGCTAATCTTTTTACCACAGCATGAGCTATTTTCATATAGCTCGTGCTGACACGGAAGGAGGAGGAGGAGCCTAATATTACCTACAATTTGAACCGTCCCGGACAAACAATAACTAATTTAATTTTAAGAGAATGTCGTCCATCGCTATGTTTTCCGTGGAAACCAGAAGTCATAGGGTCGAGCCATGTTGCTGTCGAGTATGTTTGTCAAGCCGCGTGCGCATGCAGACCGCGCATGCGTTGGTTTCGATTCCCAACAGTATAAGAGTTGCGCTCATGCTCTTGATAACGTACGGAGAACACTTGTTTTTTTTTCCTGCGAAAATCTTCTTCCTTCAGATCTTTCTGGACCATTGTCAGCCAGGTGACGGGGGGTTTACCGCGATTTCTCGTCACTGTCGGCAGATTAAGGGCTACTCGCACCATGTGGTCTTCTGGACGGTGGAGCACATGTCCAAACCATCCGACTAATATTACAAATTGAACTGTCCCAAACAAACAGTAATTCATTTAATTTTAAGAGAGTGTCGTCCATCGTTACGTTTTCCGTGGAAGCCAGAAGTCGTTGGGTCGAGCCATATTGCCGTAGAGTATGTTTGTGAAGCCGCGTGCGCGTGCAGACCGCGTATGTGTTGGTTTCGATTCCCAACAGTACCTATAAGAGTTGCGCTCACGCTCTTGATAACATACGGAGAACATTTAAAGTTTTTTTTCGTGTGAAAATCCTCTTGGATACTCTCCGCCCGCGGAAGGAAAGAAAGAAGAAAGAAAGCAAATAATTTTTTTTCAGCCAAGGAGACCATGACTACATAAACAATGAGAACATAAAAATAATTAAACATACACATGTTATGCCGTCGAGCATGCCCATGCCAAAAGGGTCACCAACTCAGCATATGCTGGGCGTCAAACACCCAGCGCTGATTTTGTTGGTACCCCTAGGGCGGCGAAGAGTTATGCCGGTCTCTTACCGGCTAAACACCCACGGTGTTCCTTCTCCTGAATTTCAGCCGGGGTCGCGGGATTCACAGCTGCATGCACCGCAACCCCGGCAGGCGTCAATCTGCCAGCTCCAAGCGGACCTCTCCTTCTTTGGGGCCTTTCCCCACATCCTCCTGAGAAGCGCGCGCGGCACACGGCGCGCCGCCTTCTGGGGGTTAGGGTGGCTAGGGGCCTACTCCCTAAGTCCGTCAACGAAGTTAGTTGCCCGTCCGAAAGTAGCCCGAAACGTAGGAGTGAACAAAACAAGCGACAAGTTCAACTTTTCGGACCGGCAAAAACACATCGGTAGTTGGGACAACTGTCAAATCATGTTGTCATTCTTAGTTTGGGCCCCGAAATAATCAGGTCGTATGTCCGTAGGTGATAGAGAGGAGGAAACACTCGTAACTAAGGCCGAAATCACGGACTTCGTGCTTAGGGAGTAGACTCCCTGTTATTGGTCGGGCGACGTGTAATGTACGGAACCGTCGGAGATCGAATCGAACTCGCACTTGATCGGTTTATTTTTGTAATTTATACATAGCTACACGTGTTAGTTACCCGTAATTAAAACAGTTTAAATTTATTTTTAAATTGCCAGCAATCGTCCTAGTTTTTCCGGTTATTTATAAAACAAAATAATCCTTAATTCAATTCAGTTCTTGTTTATAATTTGAATGGTAAACGTTTTGTGAAGTTATCTATGGAAACAAATTACTTTGGAATTGAATATTTTAGCAGTTAATCTACATAGGTAAGTAGTTAAGTTTGTACATGTATTTAATGTATTGCATTTATTCGTTATTTAATCGTTTAAACGTACGTTTAAAAAATTAAATAAGTGATAGAAATTAATTCGGTACCACCAATAAAAAGCTGAATATCTCGGAAACGAAGACTGATAGCTGATACAAAAAAAAAAAAATTAAAGATTGTTTAACAATTTTTACGAATTTTATTTGAGTAGTGTACGTTAAAAGAATGAGTGAACGACGATTCATTTTTTCATTTGCCTAGCCTTTTCCCAACTATGTTGGGGTCGGCTTCCAGTCGAACCGGATGCAGCTGAATATCAGTATTTTACATGGAGCGACTGCCTATCAGACCTCCACAACCCAGTAACTGGGTAATACGATACTCTTGGTAAGACTGGTTGTCAGACTTTCTGGCTTCTGACCAACAGTAACGACCACAAACGACTGTCAAAGAACTACAAATGACAGCCGGGACCAACGGCTTTCCGAGGCACGGAGGAAACTCGCTATGGTAAATGGTCACCCATCCACAGACCAACCTCGGCAAGCGTGGCTTAACCCGGAAGATCGGCCTATGCGGCTGTAATTATTTAGCCATGAGTGAACGACGATTAACAAAAGGAATTTATAAGGCGGATATCAGTGGAAACAAATGTAGAAGGACATACATCGATGTTGTTGGTGATGTTCTTCAAAAAGCACAGGTTTGTACTCTCAACCGGCGTGCGTGTATGACATGATGTATGAACGTGGACGAAGCGAAAGGAGTACCGTGGAATGGGGTTTCATTGATCAATTTCGAAATTCAAATGGCCATATTTTCTAAAATATAAACGAAAAAAAAACGAAAAAAAAATCAGAATATCGGTTTTTACTGTACAATCGATACAATGAATTAGATTTATTTTTTAATGACTAATATGTCGAAGAAAAATATAAATGTGAGTGATCAATGTTAAACCGTAAGTGGGGTTACTTTGATACCCCCTATTTTTTTCACGGAAACTAAAAGTAACCCTTTTAAGCGACACTTTTTCTAAAGAACGAAAAAAATCGGTCAAGTGCAAAAAAAGTTATTACATTTTTAAGAGTTTGGGGGTGACATTGATCAAGGCAATAAAAATAACTTTTCAAAAAAAAAAACAATATTATTATCAATTCTTTATTATACTCCATGGTACTTATTGAAAACCATAAGATCTTCTGCAACAGCTGTTACAGCTCGCTCCAACACCTCATCATTAAAATTTCGATAGGCGCGAGCGTCTGGACGCTTTGTATGGGTACTTGGCAGAGCGCTGAAAGTAAAAAAAAGTATATAAAGCAGTCATCATTGAAAACATATTGATAGTTTATGTTAAAAATGGCAGAAACAGCAAAATTGCTAGGTTTGGGTGAGATTGAACAATGATCAAAGAAACCCCATGCCTATGATCAATGACACCCCGCAAAAAAGAAAAACCGTCAGTGAACGAAATTTTTGAGGTTAGAATACAAAGCATGACGTCTTTCTCAAGCTAAGTAAACACTTATCAACATAAACTAACATTTTTTCTAGCACCTTTCATATCCAATCCGGTACCCGTAAAGTTATTTAAGCCTTTAAAATAGTTGAAATGCAATACTCACAGTTTTTTATGAAAATCTCCAATATCGATCCGTTTGTACGTGCAGCGCTTGGGCATTGACAAACAGTGACATTCAGTGATGCAGACCCAAGAATTAAAATCGTACGCTTGCGTTTAGAAAAGGAGAAATTTCGGTTTTAAAAAATTATTAAGTTTTTATCAAAGTCACCCCGTGAATCAAAGTAACCCCATTCCACGGTATGTAAGGATCGTTAGTAGCATGTGGCAATCTGCAGGTTCTACCTACCCCCATGGGAAAAGGCGTGAGTTTATGTATGTCTTCTATCGTGTCGGCATGAGTATACAAGAATAGCTCATGCTGTGGTGAAAAGATTAGCCAGTCAGCAAGGTTGGTAGCGGGGCTGACTGCCCAGGGTGCGCCGGACATACTGAAGTATCGTCACTCGTGGAGGCTCTTTTTAACCGACTTCAAAAAGGAGGAGGTTCTCAATTCGACTGAATGTTCCTTTTCTTTTGTTTTTTTTTTTTTTTGTATGTTTGTTACGCGATATCTCCGCCAATTATGAATGGATTTTGATGATTCTTTTTTTGTTTGGTAGCCTATACTTCAGAGGTGGCCCCATATAAATTGTATTGAAATTATTTTAGCACTTTTTGAAAAAAATCAACAAAAACAAAAAAATATACACAAATCGTATGTAGACGACGTTCTAGTTGTAGTGCTGGTCCGAGAATTTGTACACTATTGTAATTGTAATTTGTGGCACTAAAAAGTATAAAATAAAAAAACTTTAAAAAAGTAAAAACCGACTTCAAAAAAAAACTAAACGGAGTTAAATAATTATCATTTAATAAAAGTACCAGTTTCAGAAGTCGGTGTTCTACGCTGAAACAAATTGAATGCACCGACTTCTGAAACTGGTAGTTTTATTAAATGATAATTATTTTACTCCGTTTAGTTTTTTTTTTAAGTCGGTTTTTACTTTTTTTAAGTTTTTTCATGCACCCCCATTTGAGTAGTTTGAGTAGTATTAAATAGTCTATAAAATACATACTATTATATGAATAAGTTACCACTGTTAGTTTCCGAGATATTAAGATTTGTGTTGGTGACTCGGATTCATTGGTTCCGAGTGTAGTTAAACCGTCGAAACGGTTATGGAATGTAGTCATAGTCACAAACCATGTCTCGCTATTGATGTGACCCTCACTAGTGATCGTGAGTTACCTCGTTTGAGTTCCGCAAAATGAAAAATCCCTCATTTTTCTCGGGTATTTCAAATTTGAACCACCTCATCTAATAAGGTATTTGACTGACAAGATCTAATTAGTCCGTCAGTTAGATTATCAAATAAATATTTGACTCGTATTTTTTCTTTTGTTACGTAAACCAAAATTGACGAAGATACGACACTTTTAAAATTGGCAAAACGTTATAAGCAAGTACAATTTTTACTTGCTTCTGACGTCACAAGCCCCCACTCTCGAGTTTTGGTGCGTTGTATCTTTCCAAATATTCATAGATTTAACGAAATAGAAAATACGTGTCCATTCTTTCTCAAAACTCTAACTGGCGAACTAATTAGATTTGCAATATATTGATGCTGTCAACATGCCTATTCCTCAATGTATTATTTGTATAAGCGCGAGTGTTTATCTGACTGATGAGCGAGTGACTGTGTGAGTGAAAGGGATACAAATATTTGATGAGGAGTGTTTGTTCGTTCGCGCACTCGGCGCCAATTCTCTCTCCCTCCCTCAACCAGCTAAGCGGTACGCGCTGCTCAACAGTCTCTCTCGCCTATTCTCTCCTCGAATGAGGGGTGTCTCGTGAGTACCTCATGACGTAATAAAATGAGGTCCTACCTCATACTCGTTTAAAATAGATGAGTTATCCATCACTAGTCTCACCTACCTAGTAGCCCTGGCACAATTTTGGGCATTCCAAACATAAGAATAATAGCTAGCCATACACACACGGATATGCCCGCCGGATCTGTCCAACAGACGGGTCTGGCGCGGCGGGCAGATCCTGCCTGCTGCCCGTGCTCAAAACGACCGGATCGGGTACGGGGAAGGCAGATTCGAGTACCAACTGTGCGTGTGTGCGTAGCGACGGATGTGCCCGCCGAATTGCGCCCCAGTCGCGCTCTAATGCTTCGGTAGTGTACACGCGTTTCGTCCAAAATGGCATTTAGCGACAATAAAGTCGAACTGAATCTGAGTCGCGCTCGGCGGGCATATCTGTACGTGTGTGGCGAAATCACGGATCGGATCCAAGATGCGCCTGTCGTGGATCACTAGGAAATGATGCAGCCGACGAACTGGCCAGGAGGGGATCTGGCACGGTGGCCTATGGCCCTGAACCTATAGTACCCGTTCCCTTCAACCAACTATGCAGGTGGCTCCAGGAGTTTACTCACACACAGGCACAGAGCTGGTGGACTACAGCCCCAGGCTGCAGGCAATCCAAGGAGGCCATGCCACTCATGGATAGCAGACTGACAAGGCGCCTGCTGCGCCTGGACAGGAGCAGCCTGCGAATGGTGACTGGAACGATAACCGGACACTGCTCACTAAACAAACACTTCCACACGATAGGCATAACGGACAGCCCTGTGTGCAGAGCATGTATGGGGGCCGAAGAGACGGTTGCACACGTGCTCCTGGAATGCACAGGGGTCACCCAAATACGAGAAACAACCCTTGACGCACCGAAATCACTTGCAAATGTTCTGAGCGGACTGAGAGCCCTAATCTGCTTCTGGAAGGAGGTGGGCTGGCTGGAATGATGGCCGCCATGGCCCACGTACAGTGGTCCACTTAAAGGACTAAGTGCGGAAACCACATCTCCTAACAACATAGATGCGCCTGTCGGTCAAATCCGTGCGTGTATGGCTAGCTAATGAGCTCCACACACCAAATTCGGTGCGTCGCTTTCGATATGCGTTGCCTTACTACTGCTCGGTGCGGGGCGGCAGCTGCCACCGCGTTAACGCGACGTCTTACGTAGGCGGCTTAAAGCGACGCGAATTGCGAAGCGATGCGATGCGGTGACACGCGATGCGGTGCGAAGCGGTGGCTTTGTCCTACAAGCTCGTGGAACGCTCGCCGCGCGCCGCCTTCATTCAGTAGCAGTGTACGGCACCGTACCTAGTTCGCGCGAAAGTTCACGCGGGTTCGTCGCGCCGCACCGCACTCCATGTGCGTTTAGTCACGTATACCACTTCAATAAGTATCGACTGTTTCTTGTTTTCGCGTCGCTTCTAGATCGCTCACGTAAGACGCCGCGTTACTACGGCGCGGTGCGGGGCGGCAGCTGCCACCGCGTTTAAAGCATGTACAGTTCAATATTGGCTCATTTTCCATCTCGACCATAAATTCTTCAGTATTGATCTCTTTTCCCGTTTCAAGACAATAAATTCGTCTACGCCGATTGGAACTGTCTTATAACTGAACACTTTCGATGTGCATTGTGTTGTATAAATGCATACAAAGGCAGTCGCAGTGTTCGCACCGCACTGCATTTGATAAGCCGCAACGCGTTTGGTGCAACAATCGCACAAAAATATCTTTAATGAATTAGCGTCTTTAATGGTTTTTTATTTATTATTTTACGTACATGCAAATCAAATGGATTAATTTTTGAATAAAAATATTTTTTCAATTCTTTCAATTGCAATAAAGATGGACAAGCAATAATTAAAATGATTCAAAATAGGAAGCATTAGTACTTTTTGAAATTAGCAACTGTGACAGAAAGACAGGCGGACGGACAGACGAAGTCGTAACATAAGGCCTTGTGGCGACATCTATCCACGCCACATACGAACTACGCAACACGCCGGCGATGTAGACGACTACAGCGACAATATTGACAACTGTCATAGATGACAGTTCCTACATCGCGCTATCATGACGCAGATAGTTTAAATATCGCAGTCGGATTGTATAATCCGCCGTATTACATTACGGCTAGCCGTTATCAAAAACAGGGCCGTTTTGAAATGCGGCGGTTCAACGATTAGCCGGATTGAATGCAGCTGAATAAAAACCCGCCGGAATGTATTCGCCGCCATACGTTATTCAACACAGCTAGCTATAATGTAATACAGCGAGACATTATTCGCCTCTTTGACAATCTTAGCACCCCCGTGGCACCCCTACACGGATAGGTTAGGTTCGAAGGGGATGACGGGGGCTAGAGTGAGCGAACGAAGCGAGCAAACGAAGTCCCCGTCATTCCCTTCGTGTTAGGTTAGCGGGGCTCCGTCGACTCTAAATTGGAAACCCAAACAAGTGACAATTTGGTGTTCATTAAGTTACTATATCTGGTGGTAAGTTAAAGAAAAGCCTTGCTAAATTGCGAAGTTATATAAGTAAATTAAATAATGAAAACGTGTTAAATATGTCCGTGAACAGTGACTTTAAGGACGTTTTTCAGGTGCAATTAAAGGATTTCTAAAGTAGTTAGTAGTTTCTACGTAGTAGTACGATGCGGCTAAACGTGACCCGCCTTATTGAAGAACGTATCGCAATGACAATCCGGCTAATCGTTGAACCGCCGCATTTCAAAACGGCCCTGTTTTTGATAACGGCTAGCAATAATGTAATATGGTGGACTATACAATCCGACTGCGACTTATATACAACCTCCCAACATCAACTGTTGTGCAATAGCCCGCCAGGCACAAGACTCCGTCTGGTTGGAGGATCCTCGCTTTGGTTGATGGAACACCACACCTGCTTCCTCCGCAGCCTCTTGTTCACACACGTTTTTTCTCCGTAAAAACCATGAATTCGTAAATGTGAGAACTTCGTAGACTTGCTTGATGCATAGCCACTTTAATTAGCAAATTACTATTATTCAAATAGTGCTTTTTTTGTTGTTGTTAATTCTCGTACTCAAGACTTGGTACTTCATTACTTACTTACTGGTCTGTGCTCAAGACTACATTGTTCTCTCATATCTATCCTAAATCATAGTACTTAATGAATTTACTGAAATTGTTAAAGTTATTGATTTTAAAAGAGTAACCATGGTGTTTCTTGCCGGCTCTTCTCCATAGGAAACGACTAATTGGAACCGTGCACCTAAATTCGACTTTTGATAAGTGCCTGTAATGGTTTATACGAAATAAAAACTTTTGATTTGATTTGAGATGTATATTTGGACTGCCTCGTTGGTCTAGTGGTCGCAAGCGCGACTGCTGAGCGTGAGGTCTTGGGTTCGATCCCCAGGTCGGGCAAAGTGTTATTGGGTTTTTCCGTGTGGAATTTCTCAGTAGCAGCTCGGAGTCTGGATTTGTGCCCGATTGATGGCAATAGGTTCGCCTCCTATTACATGGGACTTAAAACATAACGGCGAAACGTGGGTGTTGTACTATACACCTCTGCCAACCCTTCGGGGAATAAGGCGTGAAGTTATGTATGTACATTTTTTTTGTTTAGTCCTTCAATATGTCGGGGTCGAGTGCAGCAATCGCGCTCGTAAAGGTCCTTCAAGCAACCGTAACGCTGGCTACATTTGGACTTAACGGCGTTGTGTGGCCAGAACAGGCCACACTTACAAGTAAGCATAATGTTCTATTTGTTACCATCATCATTCTTGTTCTTCATCCTAGCCTTTACCCAACTATGTCGGGGTCAGTTTCCAGTCTAACCACATGCGGCTGAATGGGGTTCCCTAGGATATCGGCATTGCCAAGTAACTGGGTTGCGGAGGTCTGATAGCAGTCGCTACGTGTAAAATACTGGTATTCAGCCGGATTCCCTACGTGACATCGAAACTCAATACATCGAATGTCGTAGCATCGAAAACGGTACATCGAAAGGTCACATAATCGATGGTACGCCACATCGAAAGTCTTGACATCGAAAGGTTACGATATCGATGGTACGCTACATCGAATGTCGTAAAATCGAATGGTTACAGTATCGATTTTTCATCACAACGAATTGCATAAGATAAAAAAAAAATTGAAGTTTTTTTTTTTTAGTGTTGAATTTTAATTTATGTTTATTCGGTGCAGTACATAATCGAACCCACCGATTTTGCAACCAGTCGATGTTGCAGCTAGCCCATGTTGTAACCATTCGATACGTAATCATTCGATTTCACGACATTCGATGTAGCGTACCATCGATTATGTGACCCTTCGATGTACCGTTTTCGATGCTACGACATTCGCTGTATTGAGTTTCGATGTCACGTAGGGAATCCGGCTGAATACCAGTATTTTACACGGAGCGACTGCTATCAGACCTCCGCAACCCAGTTACTTGGCAATGCCGATATCCTAAGGTAAGACCGATTGTCTGAGTTTCGGGCTCCTGACTACCCTAACGACTGTCATAGGTATTCGTATGACACACCACGCCGAGGGTTTAATGTAATGGACGGCCAGAAGCACGAAAACGCGCCATCGGTTCATGGTTGATACACCAAAAACCCGAACGAAGTGCTTCGATTCCACTTTCATTGTGAAAACCGCCAAACAGTTCCCCAACAGTTACAATCTGGGTGTCTTCAAGTCACGAGTGAATCGGTTTCTTCTGGGCAAGCGTGCTCCATCGTAGACCGCATCATCGCTTAACATTAGGCGAAATGTCGGTCTAATGCAGGCCTATTATCAAATAAAATAAAAAGCCTAAGGCCGCTTGGACACGCTAAGAAAGTTCACCGTGTCTGCTGCAAATAGGACCAGTTCATCATGTACGCTACAAGAATTTTGTCGGATCTAGGCCCGAAAACTTCTCGTGTCTACTGCAGACAAGACGAATAGGAACGTGTACACGTTAAGATTGTTTTCGGGCAGTCGTGCGTCTACGTCCACGCAAACAAACGTATACAAACTACCTGAACCACCTTACCCTACCTCACCCCCCATTGCACCGCAGCAACGTTCACGCGTCGTGTCTAGCGCAGGCAAGATTTTTTTCTTGATCAGCGCCGAAGCAGTGTACACAGTTCGTGTGTAGAAACGACACGAATTCTTGCATAAGCCCGGCGACTTTCCTTAGCGTGTACAACGGCCTAACTCTTCTGAGGCTACAAAATGTAATGATGTGTTTTCCAGATAATTCGATTCATGACTACATTGTGATTGGAGCTGGGTCTGCTGGCTGTGTGGTTACCAGAAGACTGGTAGAAGATAAGACTAGCACCGTATTATTGTTGGAAGCTGGTGGCGACCCTCCTTTAGATTCTTTGGTACGTATACACCGAGGGTCCAAGGTACCCTGAAGATTTTAACCATAGATTCCGATGCCTAATTGAAGAAGAAAAGCTAGGATATAGTTTGTCGAATAAAGATTAATTTTCGAAATATTCATTATTTATGGAAATCATCATCGGCCTAGCCTTTTCCCAACTATGTTGGGGTCGGCTTCCAGTCGAACCGGATGCAGCTGAATATCAGTATTTTACATGGAGCGACTGCCTATCAGACCTCCACAACCCAGTAACTGGGTAATACGATACTCTTGGTAAGACTGGTTGTCAGACTTTCTGGCTTCTGACCAACAGTAACGACTGTCAAAGATCTACAAATGACAGCCGGGACCAACGGCTTTACGTGCTTTCCGAGGCACAGAGGAAACTCGCTATGGTAAATGGTCACCCATCCACAGACCAACCTCGGCAAGCGTGGCTTAACCCGGAAGATCGGTCTATGCGGCTGTAATTATTTAGCCACGAGCTCCTCGAGATTTATGGAAATAAAAAAGTCAAAAAATCTCTAGGGTAGGGAGTTACGGTGGAGTCTCGGTGTGTAACGAATGGCCATGTCGCCGCGTCGTCCTGTACGCGGCGAGTGCGTGGTCGCCGGCCGCGAACAAAGTCGGGGTGCAGAAGAAGCTGAACGCCGTGCAGAGGAGCTTCGCTCAAAAGCTGTGCCGTGCCTATCGCACGGTCTCCCTGAACGCAGCACTGGTGCTGGGTGGGATACTCCCTCTCGACCTCCGAATCCGGGAGGCGGCCTCGTTGTATGAGGCCAAGAAGGGGGTTGTGTCCCATCCCGCGCTGGCGGGCAGGGAGATCAAGCGAATGGCATCGGCGCTAGAGGCACCACATCCGGCGGAGCAGAGGGACATGGAACTGCGACGCCTGGTAGACGAGGAACAATTTAATAACCACTGCGATTACGCGGTGCGAATCTTCACGGACGGCAGCAAGATCGAGGGTAAAGTCGGGGCCGCGCTATCAGTGTGGACTGGCGCGGCCGAGACGAAGACCCGAAAGCTTGTTCTGCCGTCCTATAGTACCGCCTACCAGGCTGAGCTCCTTGCCCTCTGCGAAGCCACCAAAGAAGTCCTCCGAAGGTCAGAGACGGCGTTCGCTATCTATAGCGACTCCATGGCAGCCCTCCAAACAGTCGTGAACCCCGAAGCCCTCCACCCCCTCGCAGTGGAAACAAGGGACGCCATCCGCCGCAGCAACATCCAGAACAAGAGCGTCTCCTTGTTCTGGATAAAAGCTCATGTGGGGCTGGAGGGTAACGAGAGAGCCGACTTTCTCGCGAAGGAGGCTGCCCTGAGGTCGAAGCGTGCACCCGACTATGACAGATGCCCGGTTTCATTCGCCAAGCGAATGATCCGAATGGAGACGCTTGGCGAATGGAACCGGAGGTACTGTATGGGAGAAACGGCGGCCACCACAAAGTTGTTCTTCCCTTGTGCAATCGCGGCGTACAGGACGGTGCGGAAGATGGAGATGACCAAGGAACTGACCCAAGCCTTAACAGGGCACGGTGGGTTCTCCGAATACTTGACTCGCTTCAAGTGCAAGGAGAACCCAGCGTGCGCCTGCGACCCCGACACGCAGGAGACAGTCCTCCACCTGCTGATGGAGTGCCCTGTGTATGGCTCCCACAGGCACAACCTGGAAATGGCTATCGGAGACCAGATTAGGAAAGAGACCTTAAGCGCACATATTAGTAATAGAAAAAACAGATCGAAATTTATAGAATACATAGTTAGAATAGTCAAATTGGTAAATATTAGAAATAAATAATAAATTCAAGATTACATAAATAGTAAATTTAAACAAACAGATTTAGAAATAGACATAAATATATTAAGAAAATAAATATTTTGGTTTTAAATAACATAGGAAAACTTATAAACAGCTCATATTAAAAGGCGTAAATAAAATAAACAGCCCATTGAAAAATCCCTGCGAAACTTGTATGGCAGGGGCTCACGCCGGGGCAGGAGTGTGGTTTTAGTCGGTAAGAGTCCGACACTACCCAAGCCATCTCATCCGTGAGGTGGCTTGGGTGGCCATGAGGATTTCCCACTCCTGCCAAAACAAAAAAAAAAACGAATGGTCACGCATCCAAGGAATGACCCCGGCAAGTGCAGTTTAAGGTACAAGTCCGAGACGGGCTGCAAACTGCAGACTGCATCCGCAGACCGCAACTTGCCGCCCGAATAACACCTTTAAGGTGCACACCTTGAAGGTAGTATTCCAACGGCGACCGCAAACTGCAACCGCAGATGACAGCAGCAGACAAGCAACACTACTGGTTCATACAAACCAATGTGACTTGCGGTCTGCGGTTGCAGTCTGCAGTTTGCAGCCCGTCTCGGACTTGTACCTTTAAGGCCTATCCGCACACAACAGTGCCGGCACAGTGCCGACACGTTTTCGTCGCCGCGTTGCCGTGGGTTTTGGCCGGTAAGAGTCCGCCATAACCCTTCGCCTTCCCCGGGCGAAGGGTATCCAAGAGAATTTCACCAAGATAAAAAAAATGCCACCTTTTTTCGGTTCAGCTTACATCCAAATTAAAGTTTTGGTTAAATTAACAAATGAGAAGCGTGTGTTGGCGTTCATTGACTTTGTGTGTACGTACCATTCAATAAATTTTTCAAAGTTCAAAGATTTATTCTGTTAATACTACTACTTATACGAGCCACTACACATGCTAGCTAGTTGCGGGGATCACTAATTATTAGGCTTATGTCACACTATCATGCGCCATGATCGGTTGCGCGGGGCGGCGCATCTACGCGCTCAGCGACGGAGGCGCAGATCTGCACCATCATGCGGTTTTATCTGCGTCTACGTGCGGGGCCGCAGATTTAGATATTTATTTATTTATTTTATTTATGCCTTTATTAATCCATAACTTAAACTAATTAATACAAGAAAGAAAATTAAATGGTTATGTATAAGCATAGTTATTGTTTGGTTTTAAGTTATGGCCCCGTCTCGGGTATAGGCCTCCTCCAACTGTCTCCATTTTTCTTTTTAGGTCTAAAAAAACGCAGTTTTTTGTAGCGCGCAATGTAACGCACGTAACCGACTGTGCCTGTGTGTGTCGTGCAGCGGCTACACAGCTGAGCCAAGGCGGTCGTGTGCGTTTGATATTCATTGCGTTTTTCTAACTTCAAATGCGTAATTTGTTAGGAAAAATTGAAAATTTTGATAATTTTTGTATGGAAGAAAGTTTAGTATTATCACTTAGAATTGGTTTTAAGTGAAAACTAAAAAAAAATATGTATACTTTGACCTTCAATATCTCCAGAATCAATAATTTGCCAGGTATGGTCTGGTAGAAAAAAATGATCTTGATAGGTAGAATGATCTTGGATGATCTTGGTAGGTCTTGATAGGTAGAATATGTGGTTTTCGTTATCGTTAAGGGTCTTTTTACACCCGATACACATCATCTTTTGAACTTTTTTTAACGTCCAATCTTTAATCTTGTTTCAGGCCGCTGCACTCTTCGCCTTAATCCCAAGATCTAGTGCGGATTACGACTACAAATCGACTTTTGATCCTAAAGCAGCAAGAAGCCAGAATAACTATACCATGTTAACAGCAGGCAAAATGCTAGGAGGAAGTGATTCTATGAACCATTTTCTTGAGACTAGAGGATGTCCAAAAGACTATGACTGCTGGGCCAATATGCTTGAAGACGAGTCTTGGAGCTACCCAAATGTACTTCCTTATTTCAAGAAAAGGGAAAGGACTGTTGATGACGAAATTAACGCCAAATATGGTGAATATCATGGCACGAACGGTCCTATGGGCCTCACAAGACAAGTAGAAGATGAAAAAGTTGCTAATATCTTTGAAGCGCTTGCTGAGGTTGGCAATCCTACAGTCTTAGATCTGAATGCTGATACTACAATTGGTTACGCATATCCACAATTAATGTTAGCTGATAAAATAAGGCAGACACCGGCGTATTCGTACTTGAACCCTATCAAAGACAATTCTAATTTGTCCGTTTCTAAAGACACTAGAGTTACGAAAATCATCTTTGAGAATAATGTAGCAGTGGGTGTTGAAGCTGTTTATAAAGGCAAAATTTATACATTTAGAGCTAATAAGGAGATCATATTATCCGCTGGAGTATACAATAGTCCTCAGATACTGATGCTTTCGGGTATTGGTCCTAAAGATCACTTGGAGAGTTTAAACATTGAGGTATTAAGTGATTTACCTGTGGGTGAAAATTTCGTAGACCAAGTTTCTGTCACGATGGTACATAAGCTACAAAACCATCTACTTCCAGCTCCTAACCTAATCACTCTTGTTTCATCGACGGACGTAACAAAACTTCCGTTCCCAGTCTTGGTAGGATCGGTAGCCTTAAACAAGACAGACAGTCAGACAGACAGTCAGACATGTCCGGATTATCAAACTTATAATTTGCAACTTCCTCATGACATACCGTTTTTGACGCTTGCCTGTGCAGTAGTTTTTGGTCTCCGCGATGAAATATGTGACAGGTTTCAGAAGCAGGTGTCATCTAGAGATTCGTTGTACACTCTGATAGCTCATGTACACCCAAAATCGAGAGGTAGTGTCCGTTTGAGGAGTACTAATCCATTCGACAGTCTAGACATCACAACTGCATATTTCCAGGTTGAAGAGGATCTGGAAGACATGCTGAAATATGTGAAAGATTTCATAACAGTTGGTAATTCGACATATTTTAAAGAAATAGGAGCTGAATTAGTTGGTTTAGACCTTCCAGAATGTGCCGATAAGGAGAAAGGTTCTGACGAATTTTGGAAGTGCTATATTTTGAATCATGCCAGCAGTCCTTATCATGCAACAAGTACATGTCGCATGGGGACAGTGTTAGATAGTGAATTGAATGTGAAAGGGGTTAAGAAATTACGGGTAGTGGATGCTAGTGTAATGCCTAAAATACCTCATGGAGCTCCTAATGCTGCCGTCATAATGATAGCAGAGAAAGCGTCAGACATTATTAAGAGAGACAATTCATCTTAAGTGCGTAAATTTGTAAGCACAATTGTCGTTATGTTATTCATTCTTTTGGTTGTTATAATAATTATTAAGTTGAGTATAAATTAATATAATAATTATTCTCAAATTGCAAATTAAAGTTTTCAAACATTTGTTATGATTATAACAAATGTTTGAAAACTTTGGTGGTGGTTTGTACAAAGATGACTCTACTTAATCGGTTTGAGGGACTCTCCTCTGGGGAACTCACTCGGAAACTGCGAAGGTAGCATTTATTTCTTTGTATGAAAGGGTGTAGAATTATTTCTTCACAGGAACTATGAGACATGATTTTTTATTATAACATACATATGCACGCTTCTTGAAAACAGTGTCGTCTTCCTGTAATTGTAATTCATCTCCTTTGATTTTGTGCTTTGTTATTATGATCAACCAATAAAATATAAACTAATAAAATACCTAGCGAGTTTTATTCAAGATTACATTGTACAGCGGGGGTTATAGAAAATGACCTCTGGGGAAAAAACAGAAATTATGACGAATCGAGTAAAATGGTCAGAGTAGTCGTGGTTTCGATTTTGGTGAAAACTAAAACTGTATTTTTAGATTTTTGAAAACACAGCTCATTTAGCTAGCTAGGCTGTTTCTCACACGCCTGAAGCTTTTCTTTTTTTAGGGTTCCGTACCCAAAGGGTAAAACGGGACCCTATTACTAAGACTCCGCTATCCGTCCGCCTGCCCGTCTGTCACCAGGCTATATCTCATGAACCGTAATAGTTAGACAGTTGAAATTTTCACAGATGATGTATTTCTGTTGCCGCTATAACAACAAATACTAAAAAACAGAATAAAATAAATATTTAAGGGGGCTCCCATTCAACAAACGTGATTTTTTTGCCGTTTTTATAGATAATGGTACGGAACCCTTCGTGCGCGAGTCCGAGTCGCACATGGCCGGTTTTTTTCTTTTGAATTACTTGTAGATTGTCCTTGCGGGCCGTTTTTATGTGACCGGGCAGTTGTTGGCCTGACCTGAAGGGTTTCCAACGAATGGTGGGGAATTGAAATACTTAACCCTTAGAATAATAACGCCTAGAAGGATAGTCTCATACACGCTCCCTACAAAAAACTGAAGCAACATTCGTAATTATGTGTGAGTGAGCGGCATGTAATTACGGAGACTGACACGCACACAGACGTAAGAAAAATGTTGCTCGAAAATATAATTTCCCCTAAATTGGGGGAAAATTGTATTATTTGGGCCATGGCATAGATTGCATTTAAAAAATGTTACGTATGTAACGTAAGTAATGAATCTATTTTTTTAACTAATAAAAAAATCTGTCAGAAGTATATACTTATCGTAATACTTTATAAAAGTGTTATTGTTGTTTTTAACTAAACTCGTAATTATACTTAGAATAATTTATTAATTTGCGACTCTATGTCGCGTATCTATTTAAACTAGTTTAATGTATACGCGACAAACCTTCGCAAATTATGATAACTTTTTAAATATTTCAAAATCGTCACCCTATAATTTTAAGCCGGGTCTGCTGTGACCATGTGTTTGTTATTTTTAACATATAATCACGTTTTTCTACAGTAAAATGGGCATCAAATACAGTAGACTCCAAGTGTTAGTGTCTACTGTATTATGGGTAATTTTTCTTTACAACTGGCAACACTTCGTTGTAATAAATTAGGTTAAGAAAATTTTGATTTGGAGATCGATTTACGTAAAAATAATGGATTTAATGTTAGTATCAATATGTGAAATGCAATTTTATGTAATTTTTTATGTTTTCCGGATGTGCTATAGCATCTTTATACTCAACAAATTGTCGTTTTGAATTATTACTTGGGAGCTGTGTTCAACAGAGCGTGACATTGAGCACTGACGGCTCTATTCGCTAACTTTGCCTGCACTTTTGGTGCTCGTACTAGGTTTCTAGGCGTTATTATTCTAAGACTTAACCTAAGCTAACTACTTAACTTATACTACACTAACATCATGACTTATAGCAAAAGGGTGAATATTCAAACGTCCTTAAAAAAAATTAACAAATCATTGTTCTCCTTCGTTGTTAACATTAATAAGTATTAGTTTCAGATTGTTTTTATTCTTGTCTCATTGCTTGACGGCAATGATATAGTATGATTTTTCATTATTATAATTGAAGTTTGAAACATCTGCATTTAGAACTTTGGGATGATGATAATGACGTTCTTATTTTTTACAAACATTTTTCGCATAATCACCTAACAGCAGTACTAAGAGCGACCCCTGCTTAGTGCGTTGTTGGCGGGGGGTTGGGGGGCAGACAGCTTGATGAGGGCTGAACTATCGGTGTGAATGCAGAGTCTGAAGAGACGACCGGATCTACGGCGTGAGAGCTTGGTGGATCGTGACTGGCACACGTCTGGGGGCCCTACTCCCTAAGTCCGTCAACGAAGTTAGTAGTCCGAAAGTAGTCCGAAACGTAGGAGTGAGCAAAACAAGTGTCAAGTTCAACTTTTCGGACGGGCAAAAACACATCGGTAGTAGGGAAAACTGTCAAATCGTGTTGTCATTAATTCTTAGTTCGGGCCCCGAAATAATCGTATGTCCGTAGGTGATGGGGAGTAGGAAACGTTCGTAACTAAGGCCGAAACCACGGACTTCGTGCTTAGGGAGTAGACCCTCTGTTACTGGTTCGTGCGACGGGGCAAATCTCACGAGCCCTCACCCATCTTAATTATGTGCATTTTGTTGATATTTGGTAATTATTCACACACATACATGGTACATATTGTTTGCTGTCCAATAAGAACATTTCTTTTTTTTCTTTTTCCTATTTGATAAGGTGGTGGTATGTCATGTTTGTGTGTGTATGATGATGTAGTAGGTGAAATACAGAGTGGTACTTTGAGGTGAAGCAGTAAGGGCCATCACAAACTGGGCGACAAGACGCTGCGTTGTCGTTTGCATCTGACGTCTTGTCGCCGCGACTAGACGCGGAGCTGTCGCTTGCGTCAGTGACTAGTCGTTACGACAGATGTCGTGCAGGAAGCGATCATCAGCAGTAGAGTATTCGAAAGAGACGGCCGTGTTGTTTCACAGCGACACTGACGCAGCGCTGTCGCGCGTTTGTCGTCGTGTGTGCGCGTGCATAGCGCGACTAGACGCGGCGACAAGTAGCGAGCGCGCGCGACTCTCCTAGCTTATCGTCGCGACTCTGCGACTCTGACGCCAAGTGTGCGGAGCTTTGAACAAAATAGGTATATGAAAATTGTCGGCCGCAGCCTGTCGTCGTGTCTAGTCGCCGAGCTGTGGCTGTCGCGTGTCGCCTAATGTGCGCCTAGGCTAAAGGCAGTAAGCTTAATCGTTGTAGCTACAAGAAAACGTTCTTAGAAGATTGGCCATATTTTTTGAAAATATTTTTGTCTCGATGTACAGATTTTGAAAAAAATGTACAGGCAGCGAGAAAAACGGCAGTTTTCACAAATCTTTTTTAATGACACTAATCGATTCTTTTTCCCATAAACATCAGAAGACTTGTCTGGACCAACTGAGGTTATTAAAGATAGGGTAGTAATAAGTGAAGCTACTCTAATCGTTGTGGCTACAGGAAAACGTTCTTAGACAACTGACCATATTTTTTGAAAATATTTCAAACCACACTCTTGCATTGGCACCATAAAAATGTACTGTAAAAACTACCTTTTTTCATGACTGTATATTTTTTCAAAATCTTTACATGCAGAGAGTACAATATTTTATTCTTCCTATATATTTTTTTCTGTTGGGCTGCTGTAGATGATCGTCGGGTTCCCATCGGCAGTTATTGGCGAGACCTGAAGGGTCTCCAGCCAATGGTGGGGAAGTAAAATAATTAACCTAAGCTAACTACTTATACTACACTAACATCATGACTACCTGCAACAACAGCACTAAGGGCGACCCCTAGTGGGACCCGGACCTCGGCTTAGGGCGTTGCTGGCGGGGGCTTAGGAGGGGAAGACAGCTTGATGAGGGCTGAATTATCGGTGTGACTGCGGAGTCTGAAGAGAAAGTACGTTTTACTGAAGCTACGACGGTTAAGGTAGCTGCCCTTGATGCCTCATCTCAAAATACCACTCTGTATAAGTATGAGTTTGAATGAACAGTATACAAGGTTAGTCGAAAAGCGGGTACTAATCCTTAGAACACTTAAAGTATTGTAGTACTGTTGACGGTTTTAAAGCAAGTGTTTAATTTTCATAATTCGATTTTTTTATTTCCTCGTGAAATTATTTTCAATTTAATTTTTACAAAAATTCTTCATCCCTGCTTTAGTTAAAAATTCAGAAAATGGAGCTTCTAATTTGTAACCCCAAAGGAGAATGGGCAAAAAAAAAAACCGGATCCAACAGAAACGACTCATATTGCTGTTTGTCACACTTAATATCCTAAACAATCCTGCATATTTTTTTTTCTTGGCTCTGTCATAACCCGGTAAAATGAAGTCAAAGTTTGAAAAATGTCTGTTCGTGTAGTCGGTGTAGTACAGAATTAAATGAGTATTTATGCTAATAATTCTACTATAGATCACTTTTGGGTATAGGTACCCCCCATAAATTGTCACCACACTGGGTGTTTGATCAGAAAATGTATCATTATCAAAGTCCTAAAGGTGATCCAATTAAAACTAAAATATAATTACTCAAAATATTCCATCTCTGTAATGTGAGATGGTTCCTTTTTTTAGTAACCTGTATTATCCCACTGCTGGGCAACGGTTTGTTAGTATAATTTTAAAGGTATTACAGGAGAAACGCACAATTTCCAGCTTCCCCAAACGGGAACCTAATAGGTAGTACACCCTTCTACTATTCGTGCAGACTCCAACAATCAGCAGTTGGTAACATAACCATTGAACTAGTCAACCTAAACCCGTCATGGGCTGTAGTATCATAAAGGTAGACAATTGACTCTGCAGTCACTGGTAGTCCTCTGGGCAGGCATCCACTGTTCCCTGACTGAGAGCGTTATCATTACATGGAGAAATTAGAAATATGTACATAATAATAATATCAAATTTAATTGGATCACCTTTAGGACTTTGATAATGTTAATATACATTTCTGATCAAACATCCAGTGTGGTGACAATTTAAAGCTGGGTACTCACTTAGCAGCGTAGCACGTAACGTATCAGATACGGTATCAACCTGCAAGTGGGTACGGCTCGTCCACGGTCACCGCGTATCTAGCTACGAGCTGCCGGATCCGCAGTGCTCGCAACGACGTCACGCCGACAACATTCGTGCTCGCGCGTACGTACTCACCTACACAAGCGATCGTGACGCCGTCTACGAGCACACTGCGAGCCGCCTTTGTGTTCGCAGTGAAACCGCCACTCGGCGGGTCGCTGCGAGCTTACAGCGCTCCACGCGCGAGCGGCTCGCAGCGGGCTCGTGCCTACGTACTCACTTGATACCGTATCTGATACGTTACGTGCTACGCTGCTAAGTGAGTACCCAGCTTATGGGGGGTGCCTATACCCAGCAGTGCATAGCGATACAGTCATTGCTATAAATATTTGTGTATTTCTATACTACACGAAAAAATATTTTTCAAACTTTGACCTCATTCTGCCGTGCTCTGGCGGAGCCTTGAGAAAAAAAAAGTATGCAGGATTGTATACGATATTAAGTGTGACAAATACAAATATGAGTCGTTACTGTTGGATCAGGGTTTCAGTTATATGAAATTTGCCCATTCTCCTTTGAGCTAAAATGTAAACACAGCTGCTCATAGCTGAGGACAGATAGATTTTAACGAATTTTCAAGGATTTTTTTAACAGCTATTTCTCTTTAATGATTGACTTGGGGAAAGTGGTAGAACAACTACTACTGTAACACCCTTTCGGATTAGTACTCCCTTTCTGACTAACCTTGTATATAATATGCCTGAGGATAGGCATGATGTCATGACAGTCGAGTGTGGAAATGGTTTTTAAACAATAATGTATGTAAGTTTTAGGACGAATCACAGATAGTGTGAATGTGAGAAAGGAAGAGGATAAATAAGGAGAGATAGATATACGACAAACAAGCTAAGGTGTACAAAATTTATTTAAAGGTGTAAATAAAACAAGCTAATCAGAAGAAATCGTTTAATTTGTTACTTGATCAAAATACAAATTAACAACAGAGACACGAAATACAACGAATTATTTATTCACTCACGATGAATTGTCACTTTTAATCATGTCTGACGCTTTCTCTGCCATCATTATGACAACAGCATTAGGACCTGCATGAGGAAGGTTAGGCATTGCACTAGCATCTACTACGCGTAGATTCTTTACCCCTTTTACTTTCAATTTACTATCCAACACTGTCCCCATGGGACATGAACAAGAAGCATGAAAAGAGCTGCTGGCATGATTCAAAATATAGCAAGTCCAAAATTCGTCTGAACCTTTCTTCTTATCTGCACATTCTGGAAGGTCCAATCCTACTAATCCAGCTCCTATTTGTTTAAAATATTTCGTGTCGCCAACTGTTATAAAATCTTTCACAAATCTCACCATGTCTTTCAGATCCTCGTCTTTGTCAAAGAATCCAGTTGTAATGAGTGGATCATCGAATGGATCAACACTCCTCAAACGGACACTACCTCTCGATTTTGGTTGGAGATGTACCAAATAAGTGTACAACGCATCTCTGGATATCACTTGTTTTTGCCACCTGTCACAGATTTCGTGCCGGAATCCAAAAGCTGCCGTACAGGCAAGCGTTAAAAATGGAGTATCATGTTGAAACAGCAAATTGTAGGTATGATAATCTGGACGCGACTGCGATTTGTTTACAGCTGCTGCTCCCACAAAGACAGGGAATGGAATTTTAAACGGGTTTAATAAGAGAGCAGCTGGATTAGGAATAGGTAGAAGGTATTTTTTGACTTTTTGCACTAATGTGACGGCGACTTGATCTACCCAAGTCTCACCCACCGGTAAATCACTCAATACGTCTATGTTGAAAGTCTTCAAGTGTTCTTTAGGACCAATACCTGAAAGCATCAGTATCTGAGGAGTGTTGTATACTCCAGCGCATATTATGATCTCTTTATTGGCTCTGAATGTATAGGTTTTGTCTTTATAAACAGCTTCAACAGCAACTGCTACATTGTTCTCAAAGATTATTTTAGTAACTCTAGTGTGTTTCGAGACATACAAATTAGAATAGTCTTTTATAGGGCTCATGTATGAATACACCGGTGTCTGTCTTTTTTTATCAGCTATCATATACTGTGGTTGTTTGTAACCAATTCCCGTATCAGCATTTAGGTCTAAGACTGTAGGATTGCCAGCTTCAGCAAAAGATTCCAAGTATTTAGCAATTGCATCTGCGTCCTCGAGTTGTCTTGAGATACCCTTAGGTCCGTCAGTGCCATGATATTCACCATAATGCTTGATAATTTCATCATCAACAACTCTTTCGCTTTTCTTGAAATATGGAAGTACGTTTTCGAAATTCCAGGACTCATCGTTAAGCAGTTTTGCCCAGGAGTCATAGTCTGCTATAACTCCTCTAAAACTTAAAAAATGGTTAAGAGAAGCACTGCCTCCAAGCATTTTGCCTGCTGTTAACATAGTATGGTTATTCTGACTTCTAGCTGCGTATTCATCGGGAGTAGATGTATAGTTATAATCCACTATAGAACCTGGTAGTAAGGGGAAGAGTGCAGGCAACTGAAACAAGATTAAGAATTTGAACATTAAAAGAATCTCCACGTGTGACGTACGTATACTGTTAGTAGTACTTTCGACTCAATGAATGAAAAATAATAACTTTTTGCATAGCTTAGGATGATGTATTTTTTGTACCATTAGCTAAAATGTACATACCATAGCTTCTATTATAGGGTCGCCACCAGCTTCCAACACTAACACGGTGTTAGTCTTATCTTCTGCTAGTCTTCTGGCGACCACACAGCCAGCGGTGCCGGCTCCAACCACAATGTAGTCATAACTCGAATTATCTGGAACACATAATCATCACACCTGTATTCTTTGAGGAGTTAAATTGCAGTGGAATGTTGTTCACCCAGATTTATTTAACTAATCTTAATTTTCATGTCAACATGAGCTATACAAGAATAAATCATGCCGTAGTTAAAAGATTAGCCAGTCAGTACGGTTGGGCAGTGTTATAGGGTAGATACCCGTCGCCTGACCAGTAACAGGCCCGAGAAGGCGGCGCGCTGTGTTCCATGCTCGCCTCTCAGGAGGATGTGGGGCAAGGCCCCACAGAAGAAGAGGTCCGCCAGGGGCTGGCGGACCGAGGCCTGCCGGGGTCGCGGTGCATGCAGCTGTGAATCTCGCGACCCCGGCCAAGGGTCAGGAGAAGGAACACCGTGGGTTTTTAGTCGGTAAGAGTCCGGCATACCCCTTCGCCTTCCTCGGGCGAAGGGCACCCATGAAGATTATCCCAAGAAAAAAAAGAGGTTTCTAGAGTAGATGAATCTAGACCCTGTTTGTGCTTATCATCAGGTTCGACTCTGATCAAACGCGACCAAATCTAGGAAGATAAAATTATGCTTACTTTCTAGTGTAGCCTGTGGAGACCACATCCCAACATTAAGTCCAACAGTGGCCAGCAGCGCACTGCTTATCTGAACCGTCCTCACAAGCGCGGTTACTGCCCACGACAACATGTTTCAGACCTAAAAAATATATGACATGATAACATCAGCCGATTACTGTCCCATTGCTGGTGGGATGTATTCGACCATAATAGTGGGGAACGCAACGAACCGAAAATGAACGCCATCATGAGTAATATATTTAGAGCAACGCAGTCGACGACTTAAGGCGAGATTCACAAATCGCATTTAGACTTTACTTTGCTCAATAAGCGTAACTTAAGAACTTTGTACACTAGATAGATGCCTAGTTATACAATGTGTCCGGTCATGGACTAGCGATATTCTAGGTACTTATATAACAACTATTCAAGTACACAAATACACTACACACCAGGGCCAATCCACTTCCCTTTTACACTTTTTTTGTTGAGGTATTCTTTACGTGTGTACAAAAAAAGTCATATCTCTCAAAGTTTTGGTCCTACTGAGATAAAAATAGGCTTAATCGGAGGGCAACAATATTGTCAAACTAAGTAATTCTAGTCTATTTTGAATAAATGAGTTTTGAAGTTTGGACCCTAGTGTGTAGTGTATTTGTGTACTAGAATAGTTGCTATATAAGTACCTAGAATATCGCTAGTCCATGTCCATGACCGGACACATTGTATACAAGGTTAGTCAGAAAGGGGGTACTAATCCGAAAGGGGGTTAAAGTACCCATGATAATGAATAACTTTTGTTCTACAACTTTTTCCAAAAGTCAATAGTTTAAGAGAAATAGGTGATCAAAGATCTCAAAAAAAAAGCTACATTTTAGGTCATATTTGGGGTCATGAATTAGAAGCACCATTTTCTGAATTTGTAACTAAAGCAGGGATGAAGAATTTTTGAAAAAAGTAAAATAAAAATAATTTTGCATTGAAAAAAAAATTACCGAATTTTGAAATTTTAACACTTGCTTTAAGACAGTCATCAGTGATACTTTAAGTGGCTTGCGGATTAGTACCCCCTTTCCGACTAACCTTGTATAGTAGATAACTATTTTTTATAGTGTGTTTTTTCTTTTTGTTTTGTTACTTATTTTATTCAGGATTTGGTACTTCATTACTTATTGATCTGAGCTCAAGACTACATTTAGTAACCATGGAGTTTTTTGTCGGCTTTTCTCCATATGAAACGACACTGAATTGGAGCTGTGCACTTTCTCTTGGCTCTTCATAAGAGCCTGTAATGGTACTTAGTTTCTTTTTTGTATTTTTTTTGATCTTCTAGTTTCATATTCATTTTTTTCAATAACCGGCAACTATAAAAAATCGCGGAATATACATGGGGGTGATTCAAGGACCTCTAAGGATGCTCTACCTCTGGACTTTCGCTTACCATACACAAAAATTAATCAAGTACATTTAATAGTAGTCATTTAGAATGGCTTGGCACGTGACGATGGCAAGAGACCAGATGGAATGTCGTTGATGCCATTGAAGATGGGTAGGCCTCTGGTATGGGACGCAACGTGCGTCGATACCCTTACGCCATCCCATCTTTCTAGCTCGGCAGGCTGTGCTGGCGCTGCTGCTGCAGCTGGGGAGGCCCTCAAGCGGCGAAAATATAATAACTTTATTAGTAATTACATTTTCGAGCCGTGTGGGGTCGAAACACTCAGGCCGTGGGGTCCGAATGCCCAACTCCTATTCAGAGACATAGCAAAGGGGCTAGTCGTCACTTCCCGTAACCCGAAAGCTGGCCTCTACTTTGGTCTAAGGATTAGCATTGCCATACAACGTGGCGATCTCTACATGAAGTTAAATAAGTATTGAAGTCGTGTGATCTGTTCACACCAAAATGATCTTTATTTACACGAATATAGCTGACATGAGTTGTTTCTACTTAATTTAGAGAATTGAGTAAAACGCTCAATCTCCAAAATAAAAATTGAACGCTCTGGTCTCTAAAATTTCAAACCTATTTCCAAAACTACTTGTTTCAAATCGACGCCAGTATAAAAATAGGCTTATTTAGACACCTTCTTTTCGAAATAAAAATACGGAACACAATTAATATCAATTTAAAATGCACCAGAGAAGTCAACCAAATATGCTGATTTCGGAAATCATTGAAAAGAACATGCTTAAAAATTATTATAATAAACTTCTGACTTACCCTTCGATAATGACTCCTGGTGACTATCAAGTATTAAATTTAATAATTTGTGCTCTTATATATATACTGAAGCAAGTCTAGTTATATCTAGAAATATGTATATTTATACAGGGTGTAAACGAATTCGTGTAATTCCTTCAAACCACGTGATCTACTGGTGACACACATGAACTCTTAAAGGTGTTTTTGAAAATATAAAATCATGGTTTTCTTTTCCTGAGTCATTTTAGAGCCCCGAGTTAACTGATTGCATAGAGCGATATCGTGTTAGTTGTGCCCACCAGCCGCGACGCCGTGCTTTCATTAATTTATGTGTGGCATCGAAATGTTGATGCATATTTTTTTTTGCAATTTTTTTTTTTTTTACCTATTCCTTATATGGTGGTTTAGGTAGGGTAATTGCGGGCGACGGTAGCAACAGGCCCGAGAAGGCGGCGCGCAATGTTCCGTGCGCGCCTCTTAGGAGGATGTGGGGCAAGGCCCCACAGAAGGAGAGGTCCGCCAGGGGCTGGCGGACCGAGGCCTGCTGGGGTTGCGGCGCATGCAGCTGCGAATCCCGTGACCCCGGCCAAGGGTCAGGAGAAGGAACACCGTGGGTTTTTAGCCGGTAAGAGTCCGGCATAACCCTTCGCCATCCCCGGGCGAAGGGTATCCATGAGGATTTTCCCACGATAAAAAAAAAGGGTAATGTAACAATAACGCCGGAAAAAAAAACATCAAGCTAATTCCCGTGCGATGTCAATCTACACTAGTAGTAGATCATGTGGTTTTAAGGAATTACACGAATTCGTTTATTTATTTATTTATACCTCTATGCACTATGGTGGTACATAAGGCGAACTTAATGCCATAAGGCGTTCTCTACCAGTCAACCTTTGCATCCTATATAAATACTTCACCAAACAATTATTTGATCAAGTGTTAATTTTATGTTTTTGGCGATATGTCTACAAGTAATGCATGACTTAATAACAGTATCTATAATGTAAAAATGTTTGCTTGGTGGTAGGATCTATACGGTCCGCCTGGCTTGCTACCACCCTCACATTAAAGTCCGGCGCCAAGCAGTTTACTGTGTTCCGTCGTGTGTATGTGAGAGCCAGAGGGGTATAGGGGAATCTCTCTATATCTCTGTTACTTGGATTCGTGTGCTTCATCTTAGACCCTGTCTGCACTTACCATCAGGGGTCTAATTCTCCTAAAATAAATCTTGATAAATCACAACCGAACCAAGGCCGAACCGTTCATTCAGACAGTTCTTAATTTCAAAAGCTATCAAATTGTTTGACACAAAAAAACAAAATCAATCATTTTGAAAGTTTTCGAAAACAAAAACTGAGTGACGGTTGTGGTTCGATTGCGTTTGGCAACAATTTATTTTAGGAGAATTGGGCCCCAGGTGCGACGATGGTCAAATCCGATCAAGTCAAGGAATAAAAAATAAACTCGAATTCGTATACACCCTGTATAAACACTAGACTAGTATTTGACCAAGTGTTAATTTTTATGTTTTTGGCGATGTTTACAAGTAATGCATGACTTAATGACTATCTCTATAATGTAAATTCCAACTGAACCAAGGCCGAACCTTTCATTCGGACAGTTTTCCTTTTCAAGAGCTGTCAAATTTTTTGACATCAGAAACAAAACCAATCATTTTGTCGGTTCTCGTAAACAAAAACTGACTGACGGTTGTGACTTGAAAATGGTATCAAATATATTTTTTGATGTGACTGATCGAAAGTATATTAGAAGTTGTAAGATATACGAGGTTAGTCAGAAAGGGGGTACTAATCCGAAAGGGTGTTAAAGTACACATAATAATGAATAACTTTTGTTCTACAACTTTTCCCAAAAGTCAATAGTTTAAGAGAAATAGTTGTTCAAGAATCTCAAAAAAAAAAACTAAAATCTATCTATCCCCAGTTATGATCAGCTGTGTTTACATTTTAGGTCATATTTGGGGTCATGAATTAGAAGCACCATTTTCTGAATTTGTAACTAAAGCAGGGATGAAGAACTTTTGAAAAAACTAAAATAAAAATCATTTTATTTGGGAAAAAAAATATCGAATTTTGAAATTTTAACACTTGCTTTCAAACGGTCTTCAGCGATACTATAAGTGAGCTTCGGATTAGTACCCCCTTTCCGACTAACCTTGTATACAAGCTTAGTTTTAGTATATACTAAACCTGAAACTAGTTTGTTCAGAATCACTAGGAGAATTGATTGACATATTTTATACACCACTTTATTTTTTTTATTTTCATAAATTTCAATATTATTTAGATTTCTACCCATAACAGTTGACGCGAATAGATACCTTGAGGCTTGAGATGGACCGCTCGATCAGTTTCCGTGTATTAGACAACCCCTGCATAGCACATCTCAGGTATTTCACACTTTACTAGGCAACTTAACACGACCTGAACTACGGTGTAACTTGGAGATTTATTAAAAAAAAACACATATTCAGGCAGTTCTGACGAAAACTTGTTGGGGTGTCTCGCTTTTTGTATACACTAAAAATAACGTTGTATAGACAGCGTACTCCTTCAATTATGAGAGACCACAGCATGCAAAAATTTTACAAAGCAATGCAATAATTTGACTACGTTTGTTTTATAATAAAGCATCCAAATGTCATTTATTGTAGAATGTTCAAAATTAAACCTACCTAAAAATCAAAATTTTCAATAACAGACACTAATATTAACCCTTAATTCGATAACGGGCAATATACTGGACATCGACTTTGACAAAATGTGGAGCAAACATTTTTAACTATATTTTATTTATTTAATGTCAGATAGTTTGCTTATATTCTACACCATTGTATAAAAAAATATTCGTATTGTGCGCGTGCGCTCAGCTGGTCAGTCGTAACCGCGATGTCAGGGAGGATTAAAGTGCCGCGACCGCTCCCGGTAAGTCTTGATTTATTCGTTTTTTTGTTCTATTATAACTACTAATTTCTTCATAATATATACCACAAAACATCCAAATATCTAGACATAAACTACAATTTGTAATATCATTTATAGATTTTGCGTTATACTTTATAAAACTTGCGTGTCCAGTATATTTCCCATTGCCGAGTTCGTACTAATGTAGTATAATTTAATGATGTGGAGTATACTGGACTTTGCCAAAGAGATAGACACGAACTTTTGATATGGAATTATGAACTAATATCCGTATTATGTATGTTACATTTAATTTTTTGTTACCTAATAATAATAATATTTACAGGTCTTCAAAGAAACATCACGGGCCTCAAAATTATTAGCAATAGCGCCAACTGTTAATTTATTTCTGACACGCCTACTGAGGATGCACCCATAAATTATTTTTATAAATACTTTTCTACTGATGTATTTCAAGATATATTTCATAAAACAAATCTATATTCAGTGTAAACTACTGCACAGTCAATATATGTTACAGGAGACAAGGTTTAATTTCTATATTCCTTCCTACTCATGGGCGTTGTGAGTTTGCTATCTAACGCAATATCCACCAATTGCTGAGCTTATCTCTCTGAAAAGATTTGAATCCATACTCAGTTATATCTATTTTGTATTACAACTCCTGTCCCAATTCAGATCGATAATACAAAGTGAGGCCTTTTGTAGAGAAGGTGAGGATGACCTGCTTAGCTACTGAAGAGGAGATGAGATACAGCATTGATGAAAAGACAATATCATATAAAGGCAAAAAGGCGGGTGATGGGTAATAGGAGGCAATATAACCCTATGAAATATAAGTAGGGTTTCAAAATTTTGTCCGAGCACGCATGTCGGGCATTGAATACGACTTCATACTCTATGCAGATGCAGATGCTCTTATAGACAACTGCGGTATTTTCAGTATTGGTACCATACGCCGAAACAGGCTAAAGGGTTGTGAAAAATTGCTAGTGAGTGACAAATCCTTGAAGAATATAGGTAAAGGATCTTATTGTCAGCTAGTGAATTATATAACAACAAGTTGGCAGTGGTCAAATGGTACAACAATAAGGTAGTCACTTTACTCAGAACCTATGCTGATGCTTACCATGTGGGAAAGATAGAGCGATATGGTAAGGAAGTGAAGGCCCGGGTTCAAACTCCAACTCAAAAGTTTAGAATTGTATTTTGTTACAATATTTTATTATTAAAAAAAAGTTTATTTTTATTTTTGACTGATTATTGATCATTGAAATGTTACGATATAATTATAATGATACCTTTGCAAGCCAGGATATTAAAAATAAATATTTTTATCTTGAAAAAATTGTACAACAATAAATATTTTTAACTTACACATGCTTTTTTTTACTTTACACTCAATATTTTGATATAATTAATTTTTCTTAAAAGTAATCACACGAGAGCTGAATTCGGCAATGTCCATTATACTGTACATCAATATTTTCAGTTACCTACTTTATAGCAAACCTGGCAAAGTCCAGTATATTGAACATGCCTTTTATCAAAATCTATACATACGAGATTTTTTTTATTATTTTTCCTGGGTCTAGTGACATCTAACAAAAACAAAAATATAAAAAAATAATATTTTTTTTATAATTTTTTGGCTTGCCAAATTAAGGTTTAACATGATAATTAGCGTGGCTTGTTGTCATTGTTATTATTAATAATTGACATGACATGACATGACATTATTATAATATCTATACTACATGTTAATAAAACTCAAAGTATTTGTCTGTCTGTACATTAAATATTTTTCCAAAATTTCGAATAGGGGGTACTAACAGAAACGAAAACATTTTTTTTTTGAATTATTGTCTGTATGTCTGTCTTTCCCTCGCCGCCGTCCCCAATCCCCCGACAGCAACACCCTAAGCCGAGGTCCGAGTTCCACTAGGGGTCGCCCTTAGTGCTATTGTTGTCGTAGTCATGATGTTATTCATGATGTAAGTGTAGGAAGTAGTTAGCTTGGTACATGCAGCTGTGAATCCCGCGATCTCTGCCAAAGGTCAGGAGAAGGAACACCGTGGGTTTTTAGCCGGTAAGAGACCGGAGATCCAACTTCGTTGACTAAATCCATGAGTATTTTTACTGTGAAAGCAGTTTTGGCCAGGAGTCATAGTCTACTGGAACTCCTCTAAAAGTAAGGTAATGGTTAAGAGAAGCACTGCCTCCAAGCCTTTTACCTGCTGTTAACATAGTATGGTTATTTTGACTTCTTGCTGCGTATTTATCGGGAGTAGATGAATTCTCAGTAGAACCTGGGAAAAAGGCAAAGAGTCCAGGCACCTGAAACAAGATCAAAAAGTTGGACATTAAAAGAACCTCCATGAGTGAAGGTACTGAAGTACGACTGATATACACTAGGACAGCGATTCCTAAAAGGTGGTCCACGGGAGCCTGGAGTTCCGTCAAATGGTCACAGGGGTTCCGCGGTCTGTCCGAGAGTTCATCAAAACGTTCGTGGAAAAGACTCATACTTCCTCACTCTCTCACTCCCACTTCAATCATAAGCTCCAGATCTTCGCGTTGTGTCAGACATAAAGCCTAATTTATGTGCTATTATAAGAAAATATGTCAAAAAATTTCTTCACATTAAATAATTACCTAAATTGTATTTCTTCGTTACAATAAATGTTTTGCAATACTTAAAAGTCTTTTATTGATGATTTTTCATTTATAATTTGTTACTTCTTCGAGTCTAACATGAATATAATATTCAAACTACAAGGTAAACGGTTTAGTTATTAAAATAGCCAGCTAGGGTTCCGCTAAAAAAGTATGATCAATTGGGATTCCATGGCCAAATAAAATTGGGAACCTCTGCTCTAGGAAGTCAACCCCGCTGCCAACCTTGCTGATATCTACATTTTGACTATGGTATGAACCATTGTCGTATAGCTCGTGCTGACACGAGAGAAGAAGATTCTTTATTGTGATTTAATGACTATTATATGGCAAGGTGCTACAGTCAATGAGAAGTAAATTTTTTGACCATTCATGAGTTATAAGTAACATTGTACCCAAAGTACAAGTATATGTAGGTCGCAATTTAATCATATTTTTTTATAATTTATGGAGACAACATAGGAAAGTTTTTTGCATCTTCCCAGCTCGGCAGGCTGTGCTAGTGCTGCCGCTGCGGAGGCCTTCGAGCAGTGCAAATATAATAACTTTATTAGTAATTATATCGGGTGTAAAAAGACCCGTAACGATAACGAAAACCACATATTCTACCCATCATTGGGATCATTTTTTTCTACTAAAACATACCTGGGAAATCATTGATTTTGGAGATATTGAAAGTCAAAGTGTACATTTTTTTTAGTTTTTTCCAGAAACGAATTCCAAGTCATATTACTAAACTTTCTTCCAAACAAACATTATCAAAAGTTTCAAGTTTTCCTAACAACAGTTGTTTTTTTTTTCGCGATTTCAGTGTTGGTCCCATTGCAAAAGTTGTTCATAATAATGAGTACAGTGACCTCTTAAGAGGTTGTGCGTTATTTATATTACACCTTGTATATTGTTTGTGTAAATAAAAATTACGTATGTCTTAAGTGGGGTTTCTGAAATCATCAACTTTTTGAAGAGTGGTACTTCCCATCACGCTTAAAAGGCTTCTTATGTCCGTGTAATTGATTGAGCAGGCAGTTTTTGACAATCATCCTAGTTTCCATTACGCAATGTGTGGTGTGGGCTATGGATTCTTAATTGAGCGTCAGTCATAGTAACGTATGCTTGATATTTGATGTCCTGTCGTTACGTCACAATCTGACGTGAAGCGTAATTGGTGTAGCTGATGGTTGTGTGCGTGATGTGCTTATGTGGATAGCAGATGGATAGGTATATCCTATACAAGGTTAGTCAGAAAGGGGGTACTAATCCGAAAAGGTATTAAAGTAGCCATAATAATGATAAACTTTTGTTCTACAACTTTCCCCAAAAGTCAATAGTTTAAGAAAAATAGCTGGTCAAAGATCAAATCTATCTGTCTTCAACTATGATCAGCTTTGTTTACATTTTAGGTCATATTTGTGGTCATGGATACAAGGCTCTTTTTTTAATTGGTATCTAAAGCAGGGATCTAGAATTTTTGAAAAAACTAAAATAATATTCTCTTTGTTTGGAAAGTAAAGTAAAACAGTCACCAGTGATACTTTAAGTGACCCGCAGATTAGTACCCCCTTTCCGACTAACCTTGTATTTGTCTCTTTTTCTTGCGAGGTGTGTAAAAGAGATGGAGCTTAATGATTCCACGAGACTTGTCGACTAAGCTTATTTAATCGTGTATCAACAATTTAAAAAGTTTTTTTTTTCAAGACATCTTTGTCATTTTTAAACATATGTACTCAAAATCTCAGTGTACCTGAATTCCCTTCAATTCTAATCGGAACCTGAAAATGGACATCGTCTCCTCATCAGTATAACTTAGAAGACCCTCAAGGACTCCGTCCACAAGTTTTGATTTGACAAAGCAATTTGGCTTCATCAAAATTTGGGAGCTCATTGCGAAAACTATAACTACGTCAAATGAGTTTAGGTTGTGTTTAGATGCCACTTTGGAAATGGGACAAATGGTTTGGATACTGATTTTGAGGGTCGATGACCTTTTTTTATCGTTGGAAAATCCTCATGGATACCCTTTGCCTGGGGAAGGCGAAGGGTTATGCCGGACTCTTACCGGCTAAAAACCCACGGTGTTCCTTCTTCTGACCCTTGGCCGGGGTCGCAGGATTCGCAGCTGTTTGGCTGTTAAGCCATTGGCCGTAACGACTATCGGCACAACGACTGCTAAGTCAATCTCCCACATGTCGAAAACCTCATGTACCAAGTCAAGGTATTTAATCTGTTTATCCTTCTCGGCTATCACGAGACTCTCAGACAGTGATATCAACAATCATTGCGTGGCGCTTTGGAATAATCATTGGAAGGCGAAGGGTTATGCCGGACTCTTACCGGCTAAAAACCCACGGTGTTCCTTCTTCTGACCCTTGGCCGGGGTCGCAGGATTCGCAGCTGCATGCACCGCAACCCCGGCAGGCCTCGGTCCGCCAACCCCTGGTGGACCTCTCCTTATGTGGAGCCTTGCCCCGCGTCCTCCTGAGAAGCGCGCACGGAACACATGTGCGCCGCCTTCTAGGGCCTGTTACTGGTCGGGCGACGGGTTAGGGAACGCAGGCCACACACTAGGGTGGCCGGAGATCGTCGCGCGCCCTCCGGCGGCGCCCGGTGCGTCTGTTTCGGCGCGGGAAGAAGAGTGGCCGTCGCCTCTCTCTCCCTCTCCGCTCCCTCCTTGGTCGTCATTACCACCTCACAAAAGGAGGCGACGGCTTCCCACGCACTCTCGCTCCCGACCAAGGACAGAACCACGGCCAGAAGCGAGAGGTCACCACCGACTACGAAGTGGTGCTTCTGTACTTGTACTATTTATTCTGTGGTTTCGGGCTACTTTCGGACGGGCGACTAACTTCGTTGATGGACTTAGGGAGTAGGCCGCCAGAGTTTGTTCGTGAGTAACCGTCAAAATCGTGAGGTAACCAGCAAACTACCGGGTTTTTGACGCCCAGAATATGCTGAGCTGGTGACCCTTTCGGCATAGGCATACTCGTCAGCATAAAATGTTGTGTCACATACATTAAATAAATAATTCTTTTTAAATAAGTTTTTAAACTGACATGGTCACTAACACAATCATTAGAACTTAGAACGTATTTACCATGTTTATTATTTGTTGTGAGTTTCCGAAACTCACAACAAATAATAAACAATGCTAAATACTCGTATCCCGTTTTAAGTTCTAATAATTCTTTTTATGTTTTTTATTATTTATGCTGTCATTGTATATAAATAAATATCTATTATTTTGTTTTCTTTCAAACCAAAGCGAGTACAACCAATAATTTTAAACGCTGTTTAACTTTTAAATCAAGCTACTAATAGCCATTTAACTTCACAGTCATCACTCTTGGACACAAAATATAGCCCTGTCCACCCCCGAAAATAATAAAGGTTGAAGCTACAAGAACGAGCGCAGCAATTTGTCTCCCTTCCCTCCTCGCCCCTCCTCAAGGTTACGGCGTTTGAACAAATGGCCTCAACTATTAATTATATGGCCTTGAGACATGTTTGATGGAAATGCATAGTGGGATTTGAACGAGTAGGATTGGTAGTGAAGATTTAAAAATCTGAACGTCGTCGTAAGTAGTTTTTTTTTAAGAAAGATAGATTGCAAGTTATTTATAGTGTGTCCCGAAACTCAACGTCAGGGAGGAGCCACACGGCCGCACCGTGTGGAACGGCGCGCCGCCGCACGGCGACGATTTTGCCGCATCAGCGTGCGCACCTAGTACGCGGCGTCGCAAGAGCCACACCACAGTTTAACAATCCATACAGTTGGGAAACGAATGTACTTGCGTAGAGCAAGAGCGGGGACCTCGCGGGGAGGTGGGCGGCGCGGATCGCGGCCCCCGATCGCGCTTAGTTTGCGCACTCGAACGTTGAGGGCAGACACGTCCGGATCTGGTACATTTTCGCGTAAGAATTTAAACCCATTAATTACTACATTCGTAAAGGCTAGTTTTTAAATAAGTAACTTTAAACAACCTAAATTATTATTATTGAATTATAATTTTTTTACCTTGACATTTTATCGACTATCTCTTTGGACATCACGGCTCATCTTCCGTGCGGAAGATGTCCGGTCCTTTGGAAGGCATACACGGGGACACAGGTCCAACGCGCAGAGGCCCCTTTGAGAGCTTTAATCTTTATCGACTATTATTATTAATCTGTCGTTTCTTTTATAATATTTTTTTATTTTATTAAATTGTGAATGCGAGTAGGCGAGTAGGTAGGATTGTGTAGGCTAGCTTAAAACACAATTTTCGTAAAACTGTTTGGCGGTTTGAGTATTTTTATGTAATCTACGCAAATGTCCGGCTGATTGGTGTCGTCGTGCGTCGGGTCGTTGAGCTCCCTAAAATAAGTTTGAGCTACACGATGGCTGATGCATGCGTGTCGTCAATTGGGACAGGTCAACTCAAACCTGCTATGGCTCTTTTACACTCGCATAGTTTTATACCACAATGTCTGGACTTTAAAAGAGACGTAACCCTTTTGAGATTTTAAAATAAATGGGATTATTATAGATGATTATAACAATCCCATTTATTTTGTTTTTCTTTTTGACAACCCTTGGACATTTGCGACTAATAGCGTAGGTACCTACACGGGCGGCGGTATCGTCCGACATCAAAGGCGTTTCCCAACTGTATGATTCTTAAACTGTGGCCACACGGTGCGTTGCGGCGCCGCACCGCACCGTGTGCAACGGGTCTCCGTCAACACATCTGCGGTCTGCAACTCCGGAGCGGTGCCGCTGCGGCGCATACACCCTCCCCCCTCGTCTTGGTCCGGCGAGCGAGCGGCGCGGCGCCGCACCGCACCGTGTCGTATACCATGGAAATTTGTACGTATTACGCCGCAGCGGCACCGCTCAGGCGCCGCGCCGGATCCGCACCGCATCGTGTGGCTTCTCCCTCAAGCGGGTACTGGGCGAGAGGCCAAGTTATACCAGTTCTAGCATAAATCAGAACAAAAAACCATGTCGCTTACAATACAGCCAACGTATCTTGGTGAGTCTGAAGTTAGCTGATTAGCTGCGCAGTAGACAATTTTGTTTCTAAAAGATTCATTGCGCACCCAAACAACGAACTTCGTATTGTAAGCGACATACATGATTTACGTATTTTTTTTCTATTTCTTCTGCAAGAAGCGAAACGATAAAAATATAGCACATAGAACTGTCCATGTTGAGGGCACAATACTAAATGAGTAGCTTACCGTCTTCGCAGCATATTCAGCGCCGTCCGCAGAAGATATAAGCGTTTCAGCGGAGATAACACGCTATGACGGCTTTTCTCATTCCGACGACTGTATAAGCCGTATTTCAGAGAGGAGGCGGGCGCGGGTGCTAGCGCGGGCGCGTGTTAATCAAATGTATGTAGACGCCAGTTGCATTCACAGTGCGCCCGCGAGTCGCGCGCCTGCATGAAGCGGGCGCGGGCGCGGTGGCGCGGGTGTTTCTAATGGCTCAGACCGCCCGTATCGTTCACAGTGATGTAGCGTCTGTTATGTGACTGCGCGTGTAGTTCTAAACCATTTTGATTCACCCGCCGAAGCGTCGTACGATAGCTCGTTCGGCACTACTGTGAACACGCAGACGCCAAGACCCGAGCGCCCGCGCCCGCCCCCACACCCGCTAGTGCAGTCTGATTGAACACTTAGCGTGACTAAAATCGTTCAGCGAAACGCGAATGGAGCTGAATAAGTGTAATTAGTCCGTAAAACGTGACGGCCGAAATGAGGGTGTACTTGGTATAGTACACCAGGTATAGTAGACGGAGGGGTACCTCTGTCTAACTCTTCGGGTAATATAGGCGTAATGTTATGTCATGATATACAGGGTGTAAAAAGACCCATCACATAGCCGAAATCTACGGACTCTGTACATCAAACTAAACTACATTGATCAAAAATAATTGCTGGGAAACGACTTTTATTTTTTTTGGCATGAAAAAAAGACGCTTTTTTTTGTAGCGCGGAAATTATGGTTGTGGCGATGCCGCGCGTTTGCATATGCGTGCAGCGGCCACACACCCGAGCCAAGACGGTCGTGTGCGTTTGATTCATTGCGTTTTTCTAACTTCAAATGCGTAATTTGTTAGGAAAAATTGAAATTTTTGATAATGTTTGCATGGAAGAAAGTTTAGTATTATGACTTGGAAATCGTTTCTGGAAAAAACTAAAAAAAAAATGTGCACTTGGACCTTCAATATCTCCAAAACCAATGATTTCCCAGGTATGGTTTGTTCGAAAGAAATGATCCCAATGATGGGTAGAATACGTGGTTTTCGTTATCGTTAAGGGTCTTTTTACACCCGATATTTAAATGCGGTTCCCGTGTTTTTACCGAAGTATTTTATATCGAATTTCATTACGCCGACAACGATTCGCCGACGTAATCTTTGCCGAAGCAATTTTTACCCTAATTTTATTTCGCCGAATGATTATTTGTCTGTGTGGTGCCGGACGTAAAGAATAGCACTACTCCGTCTCTTCTCATGGGTGTCGTAAAAGGCGACTAAGGAATTCACTAGAGGATGGGCAGCAGCATTCTCTGAGTACTTTAACAACCATACTGCGATCGCCAACCCGCCTGCCAAGCGTGGTGATTATGGCAAATCCCCCCAACATGGCTTGGAGGAGGCCTATGTCCAGCAGACGTCTTTCGGCCGAATGATTATTAGCCACCATAATCATTTGACAAAAAATCATTCAGAAATTTAGTATTAGTCGAATACTTATTTGGCTATTGTTTAATTTATCAAATAAATATTTGCACAACACTATTTTTACACAACGGAATGTAATGTTAATCCGACGCAGCGCACCCCGACTACACGTGGTCAGACTCTGTCCTACCCCTAGAGTGTTATTTAAAAGCGTGGAGCCAAAAGCTCGCAAAGGAGGTCCTGAATGGAACGAGTGCACGAGGCTGAAGCGCAGCGAGTGGGGGGAGGTGGCGAGCGAAGCGAGTCGGCGACCTCTCGAGCGCAGCGCTGGTCGAGTGTGCGAGCGAAGCAAAGGGGCGACAAAGCGAGTCTTTTGGCGGAGCATACCCAGAAACACTTGCATGCTTGCTTGCTTTCTTGCTTGCATGATGGGAAAATGAGCCATTTAACAAGTTTAAAGTGGCCAATAATACAGTTGACTAATGAAACAGTGGCCAGCAGACTAATCGGCGCTACAAAAAATTACAAAACATAATTAGGTACTTTAATCAGTCGGCGTTTTAATTATTCGGCGAAATGAAAAGTGGCGAAAGGTTGTCGACCAGATAAGAATCGGCTGATAATATTTCGATATTCCAACAGAGAACCATTTAAATACCATATGGTGCCTTGATAGAATAGAATAGAATATACTTTATTGTACACCAAAATTGTAACACAGCTCTTATACAAAATAATTTAGTGAAGGGTACAATGGCGGTCATAACGCTGATAGCGATATCTACCAGACAACCTTTGGATGGACAGGAAAACAATGAATAAGATAGGGGGGATAGTCCGTGGTGTACTGCTGGAAAATATATATACTATATAATACACACAATACATAGACATAATACTTACATATAAAAATTATATATATATATATATATATATTATATATATTGTTTATATGTATAAATATGTTATATAGTTAAGCGATAAGGAAAAACAAAGTAGGTTGATGATGAGGTATTGATATCATGAAGAAATAGAAATGTGTTGAGAGTAGAAATGATCTTTGACTAATTTTTTAAAAGAATCCAGTGACTGAGCTTGTCTTACTGGCATCGGCAGCGCATTCCACAAACGTATAGCCTGGACTGTGAACGATTTGTCATAGAATTTGGTAGCATGCGAGGGTATTGAAAGTCTCAAATCTTCCGATGATCTTAAGTCTCTAGTATGAGTGTCATGAAGGAACTTAAAACGTTCTTTGAGATAAAAATTACCATACCTTGATTATGGCCTTATAAAATTAAAATCTATACCACTTTGCCGGTGTGTTCTCTCCCTAACATGAACTATGTGACATTCCATAATAAACTTAGTTGAGGTTGCCCTTTGATCCGCGTTTCAGATGTTTCATAGTGCGGCCCATATTGTGCCGCTAAGAGATTGTAATAGTTTTGGGGTTAAGTGACACAGAGTGAGGCCGGGAAGTTGATGGTTGATGGGATTTATGACTGAAAATCACAATCAGTAAATAATTTAAAAGTTAAGCGCCGTTCATATTACTCTATTATATATAGCATACTAGCTGATGCCTGCGGCTTCTTTCGCGTAGTATCTCAATAACAAATATTTATTACACATAACGTAGTGTTTTTTTAATTTGTCGAATTTGCTATTTCTGTCATTTCAAAGTCAAAGTCAAATAGTTTTTATTTCAAGTAGACCAGATCACTGGTGCTTTCAAAAGGTCAACACTAGGTGCTCGGTTCCAAGTAGTAGGTCCTTTGGAGAAGAGCCGGCAAGAAACTCCATAGACACTCTTTTAAAAAAGTAAATGGTTTGACAATTTTCATTGTAGTAATGTAAGAACATTGCAGATTAGTGTACATGCAGTTAACAACATGAAAAGCAATTAGATAGTTAGCCTTTTAAAACGATTGCCATAGCAGTTACGAGCTGACCAGTCCCAACAGACAGCACCCGTTCACGAGCATGACGCATACATCGGCGTCGCTCAGCTCAACTATGTTGCAGGGAACTCAACGACCCGATGCACAACGCCACCATCAATCAGCAGGACATTTCAGTGAGCATAACAGACTCATACCGATAGACAATAGGCAGTCAAATATTAATAATGAAAGTGTAACACTAGACGCTGCATGGTCCTCACATTTTACAGCCTTGCGTAGGTATTAATAGACTATTATTAATAATTGATAATTAATAATTGCGATTCAATGTCAAACTAATAAAAGCAAATATTAGCAATAAATAAATAAAATTAAATGTCAAAAAAAACAATCAAAATTGGAAACGTTAGAATAAAAAATAAGATCAAATGACATACTTATTGAGTCAATAAAATAAAAAATAATTACAATAAGTAAGCAGTAGTCACCCTCTTTCTAGTCATATCATCTTTTACATTACGCAGCCATCGTTTCTTTGGCTTTCCTCTACTTTTGTAACCATCCACATTCAGTATCAAAACTTTCCTCACAACATGTTCCTCAATCCACCGCATCACATGGTATCATGATAACCGGTTTCCACACAATTTCTCAGTCAACGGCGCCACTTTCAGATTTACATACTCATTTCTAATTCTATCTAACGCACCAACAATTATATTGTACCGATAATACAACTCAATCAGGGTCCCCCACAACCACAAGTCTTGACATTGAACATAGTACATTTACAGAACCTCAAAACGTCAAGTCGTGGTTCCGTAGTAACAGATAAATGCCCACCATCGAATCCACAGATTAAGGGAAGTTAAAATACGCTTAGGGGTAGCTTCGGGTGGCATTTGCATAATTACGTGAATCTGAAATGCATTCGTACGAAAAATAAGATTTGGGGGGCCTTAAATTAAGGGTAGTTCTGGAATGGACAGATGGGGTAAGCAGCGACTTAGGTAGGAAGAAAAAAGGCGAGATAAAAAAAAATCTTGGTAGATGTATTCTACATGAAATATTAGGAAGAAAATCTTACTCTAAAAGTACAGGGTGTTAACGAATTCGTGTAATTTCTTAAAACCACATGATCTACTGCTACTACTGGCGTAGATTGTCCCCGCACGGGAATTAGATTGAATAAAAATAAAAAATCTTTTTTTTTCATGCGGTATGGGTAGTCGTATCTAAACCACCTTATAAGGATTCAGTAAAAAAAAATTTTTTTTTCTTTTTGCAAAAAATACATATATTTTATGAAAGTCAACATTTCGATGCCACGCATAAATTAATGAAAGCACGGCGACGAGGCTGGCGGGCACGACTAACGCGATATCGCTCTTTACAGTCAGCTAAATCGGGGCTCTAAAATGACTCAGGAATAGAAATCCATGATTTTATTTTGAATTTTTTTACTTGATTTTCAAGAGTACTACTCATTTAGGGTTAATCTGTGTCACCAGTAGATCACGCGGTTTGAAGGAATTAGACGAATTCATTTACACACTGTATAATATAACCAGAAGAGTCTTAAATATGAGTGTGGATGGATATACAAGTAGAGATAGGCCAAAGAAAAGATGAATGGATTGTGTGAAAGATGATATGGGTGAGAAAGAAGTGAGTACTGAGATGACGGCTGATAGAGGAGATTGGAAGAGAAATATATATGAAATCATCCTCAGGGAGACATTAGACAACTAAGACCCATTGTAGAGAGGAAATGTATAGAAATAGGGCCGGCGCCCAGTGACGGCACGGCGTGGCAAAGGATTTTTTTCGTGGCAAAGTCTATAATGGTTTGGCAGCGAAAAATGCCCTCCGCTGCGCCTCACTAGATGTGTGCCGACGCTAACGGTCAATCATGATAACGGACCGGATTGGTGCTGGTGCGGAAACCGTACCCACACCAGAATCAAAATAGAAGACGCCTTAGGCCGTTTATCCACCGCCGCCGTCACCGAGAACGAGATAACGTTGCCGAAGTAGTGATACACGTATTACTATGACTGCGTTTCCACCGCACGTCCGTCATCCGAGCGCCGTCATCTCGGCCACCGAGATTGTCAGTAAATCGGCGCTACCGCTAGAACTCCGCCGAGATCGTGATGGACCAAAATGCCGGCAATACAAAACGCGTCTGCTCTTGCCCACTACATCCGAGATTGACGGCGCCGGTGCACGGAGTTTCGTCTTATGTTGAGAACCACCGAGATCGGTCGCGGTGGACACACGATCGCCGTCACGTCGTTCCGAACTCGATCTGAAATAATCTCGTTTCTCGGTGACGGCGGCGGTGGACAAACGTTCTTAGGGCTCAGACAGACGAGCGGCACTTTGCCGACGACAAGGGTAACTGCAGCCAGTGGGGGCCTCACACTGAAAGGTGCCTTGCGGTCGTGGGTGCTGATCTGAGCCCGAACACCATGCATACATACATACATACACTCACGCCTTTTTCCCATGGGGGTAGGCAGAAACTGTAGAACGCCACATGCTACGATCCTTACATACTCCTTTCGCTTCGTCCACGGTCATACATCTTATCATACACGCACGCCGGTTGAAAGTACTACGCACCTGTCCTTTTTGAAGAACATCACCAATAACATCAATGTATGTCCTTCTAGGGCGTCCTCTACTGGCGTTTCCACTGACATTCGCCTTATAAATTCCTTTTGTTAATCGCCGTTCACTCAATCTTTCAACATGCCCAAACCACCGAAGCATACCCCTTTCAATTTTTGTCACTACATCATCTTTTAAACCGCAACTTTGTCTTATCACATCATTCCTCACTCTATCATTCAAAGTTACACCGCACATACTTCGCAAGGAACGCATTTCCACGGCATTTATTCTACTTTCATGACTCTTCTTCCAAGACCAACATTCACTTCCATACATAAGCGTTGGTACCAGTACACCATTATGGACAGCCAGCCGTGCCTTTTTGGACATCGACTGGTTAGCCACAACCGCATGCATAGCACCATTCACTTTATTTCCCGCATTTGCTCTCCTTTCCACATCTTCATCAATCTTACCATCTCTTGTAAACATACTTCCCAAATAAACAAACTCATTCACCTGTTCAATACTTTCATCTCCAATCTTTACCTTACACCCAGATACATCTGCATCTCTTTCAAAAACCATTACTTTCGTCTTACTTATATTAATTTTCATCCCTTTCCTCTTATATGCTTCGTTCATCACAGTTACCATGTCTTGCAACCCTTCCACTGATGATGCAAGCAGAACTTGATCATCTGCGTAGAGAAGACATTTGACAGGCAACTCATTCATTTTCAATCCACAATCACTCCCTTTTAAATCTGTCAAACAACTATCCATGTATAGGTTGAACAGCCATGGTGACGCTACACAACCCTGTCTAACACCCCTTGAGATGCCAAACCAGTCTGTGAACGCCCCATTTATCCTAATACAAGCACTGGAATCCCTGTACAGCGATTTCAGTGCCCGCACCAAGCGCCAGTCCACCCCATACGTAGATAGTGTTGACCACAATTCTTCCCTCCACACACTATCATAAGCCTTCTCCAAATCAACGAAAGCGCAATACACTTTCTTGTGCTTTGCCAGATGTTTCTCGGCTATGCATCTTAACCCAGTAATGCCCAAATTTTTTTTTTTTTACTAATCCTGATTTTTTTTTCGATGAAATGACTGGTAATGGGGTGCATAAATGATAAAAAGAAAAAAATATTTTAGAAATGTATTCAAAGTATATAAAAAATTGTGTGTCCATATGGACACGCTAAGCATTTGCGATATCAAAAAATACAAGTAATAGGTGAAAATGTAATCTGCAAACAATCCAATTTTAAACAGTAAATAAATCATTATGGTAATAATAATACTACTTCATATGGTAGGTATGCTGCAAAGCATGAAACACATAATCCTAAATTACATTTCATACATTCTGTTCTACCAGCAGAAGATTTGGCTTTGCAGTAAGGTCCCAGCATCTTCTTTTTTTTTCTGTCTTTCGAATATAATGATTGTGGAGAAACTTGGTGTGGTGTTCCTCCAACCAAAGGGAGGATCCTCCAACTAGGCGGAGTCTTGTGCCTGGCGGGCTACTGCCCAACAGTTGATGTTGGGAGGTTGTATATATACTATCAGCGTGTTAAATCTTGATTGCGTGATGTAGGATAGTTCGCATGTGGCGAGATAGATGCCGCCACATCACTCCCCCCCCTGAGACCGGAGGTCGATTGTCTTGATGAGGCAGCGGTCGTTGCGTCTTGAGAGCTTGCCAGGGCCAGTGAGGGGTTCCTTTGAGTCGAAACCGGATACCGCGTCATTCCAGTGAGTCGGAACTGTGAGAGCGATGAGTGGTGGCTGTGGACTGCGTCGACCAGGAGAGAAGTGCCTCTTCTAGTTGACCGGCCGAAGTGCAGTATATATGAGCCGAGGATGCTGGCTGGCTGTGTGACTCGCTGCTTGCTGCTCGATTGAATGCTGAGCGTAGGGAGTGACGATGTGACTGCCGAGGCTGCGAAGGTTGTGTGTGACGTCACCAGTGTGGAAACACTGTCTGTGACGATCACGTCGGGGTCACCAATGTGGAGAAACTTGGTGTGGTGTTCCTCCAACCAAAGGGAGGATCCTCCAACCATTTTCAACTGTCCCACCATCATCCTCGTCTCCTGAGTCCTCATCAACAGCTGCTTCTGGAGGGGCTATGAAAATGGCTTCGGGTGATGAATGATTTTCATCACCTTCTTCATCATCCAGTAATATATCCAGTACATCATTTAGCGTGCATCGGCCTCCTAAGTGATCGATATCAAAGATTCAGAAAAGATAGTATAAAGCTATGACAAGTGCTTAGCGTGTCCATATGGACACATCAAGTTGGAAGCGATAATACGTAACGATGAAAGTTTCATCTGTTGTTTCACTCTATAAAAACATAGTTCAATAGCAACTAAATAGTTTACAATCCAAACAATCATTACATATCATATAAATACGGTATAAAATATACTCACTCTCTTCTCGAATCCATTTTATTGTGAATTTACTAGTTGTAAAAAAATAAACGTAAATTTCTATATGATAACATAAAAATTTCACGACAAAAGTGACATACAATGTCAAGTGACACTTTAGAGAGTCAAATGACATTAACGTTTATTTTTTTAATATAGATTATGTTGCCTTATTGGGTTAACCTTTGTACCACTAATTACGTGTCCATATGGACACGCTAGGCATTACTGGGTTAAGGAGAAGATCTGATCCATACACCCCATTCCCTCTCTAAATCCTGCCTGAACATCCCATACTTTCTCGTCTGTTATTCTTATCACTCTATTAATTAAAACTTTCGCATATAGTTTGCCGACTACACTCAAAAGGCTAATGCCGCGGTAGTTTTTACACTCTTGCTGTGAACCCTTTCCCTTATATAGTGGTACGATTACCGCTTTGCACCAATCGCTTGGCACTTGGCCGTATCTCCAACATATATTAAAGATCCGGTACAGCAGGCTTGCTACCACCCCGTCACCTCCCTTAAGCATTTCGACAGACACTCTGTCATACCCAGCTGCTTTTCCAATTTTCATACCTTTCAGCGCTTTTACAATTTCATCCATCTGAATCATATTTTCATCATCTGTTACTTCCATATCAATGTCTGACCCACTTGCTTCCGCCCAGTTACCCACTCTTTGCACACTGTCCTGCCAACACAATAAACTTTTAAAATATTCCTTCCAGCGTTCCAAAACCTTACATTCTTCACTTAACAAGCATCCATCTCCTCCTCTAATTATATTCATACTTGATGATCCCGAAACTCCACGAGCCAATCTTACTTGTTTCCAGAACAGTTTAACATTGACTCTGAAGTTGTCGGAGAACTTCCTACTATACTTTTCTTCCCTTTCATTCTTCTTCGTCTTTACTATATCTTTTACTTCCGCCTTTATTTCGGTGTATCTTTTCTTCACTCTTTCCACATCGTCATTCATATTCGTTGCCTGATTCATCCTTATTCTGGCTTTAAAGGCTAATAAATTTAGCCACGCTTCTTTCTTCTTCCGTACCACCTCTTTAACTTCATCGTCTACCCAACAATCATTCGTTCTCCTCTCATTCTTCCTTTTCGCCACACCGCATACTTTTGTGGCCACTTGGACCATACTGTTTTTCAGTACATCCCATACTTCTTCTACACTATGATCATTTATTCCTTCCAACATCTCATTCGTCTTTTCTTTTAGTTCCCTCTTATATTCCTCTTTCACTTTTAATTCTTGCAACATTTCTACTTTTATTCTCTCAAGTGCGGTCACAGAAGCTCGTACCCGATGACGCCAATGCTTAAACAGACCATGTATTCGACACATGACCAAATAATGATCGGTCCCCACATTGACACCCCGATACGCTCTTGCATCTGTGACTTTACTCTTCAGTCTTTCGTCAACAACCACAAGGTCAATCATGCTTCTGCTGTCTTGCCTTTCCCAAGTATACATGTGAATCTCTCTGTGATTAAACATGGTGTTCATTACAGAAAGATTCTTCTCCACACATATTTCTAACAAACTCATTCCGTTCTCATTCACCCTTTTATCCCCAAACACACCCAGTATACTTTCATAGCCTTTCCTTTTAACACCTACCCAACCATTGAAATCACCAAGCATAACAATCTTTTCATTCACTCTACACTCATTCACAATACCTCTAATACTATCCCAGAATGCCTCTCTTTCCGAAAGCGGGGTTCCCATGTCAGGTGCATAAACACATATTACGAAAATATGGTTTAAACCCACCATGGCTCTGACCCATAGAATTCTGGGACTTACACACGCATAATCTTTCACACATTTCATCATCCGTTCTGAGAGAACAATCCCCACACCCTGACAAGCCCTATGTGCCTCTGGGACACCAGACCAGATTGTGGTTAAGGAACCGTGTTTGGATATGTCCACTCCCTTTCTTTTCGTCTCATTCAAACAAAGTGCATCTATTCTTTTTTCATTCACCAAGTCACATACTTCATCTATCTTCTCTTTTATACCTCCCTGGACATTCAATGTAGCGAAGCGACATTCTGCAGCTCGCTTTTCGCCCCGTGAGAACATTTGACGTGGTGTGTGGCGAGCATCACCGCCGACTCCGAGTTTTTTATTTAAATTCGAACTCATTTTGTTCCCACGAATAGCTAGGGAAGTATTTGTCCACCTCTACAGGGCCCCGCGTGTAGAGGTAAGGCTTCTTAGTGTCTGGAGGCGCCTGATTCCAGACAACAAGGCACGCTTATGATTCGGCTCGCCCCTAATCATGCAGCTCTTGGCACGGCAACCGTAGCTTGGGGATACGCTGTTTTTATCGCACAAGGAATTTTTACAATCCCCGGCTTTACTCCCTTAGTCGCCTCCTACGACACCCATGGGAAGAGATGGGGTGGTTCAATTCTACTCCCGAAACCACACGGGCAACACCATGCACTACGCTTAATAGTACGGTTAGTATGCTACTATAACCACAACACATAATTTGATTGATTTTACATACAGCTTGGAAAAAAAGAGGTTGAATAACATTAGGAATAGGAACTCAACTCAAAACTCATTTATTCAAAATAGACTAGAATTACTTGGTTCTTTTTGAACGTCAGACAACAAACAGCCCACAAAAAAGCCCTCCCTTCACCGCTTCCTAGTGTTTATGCTGTGAAGAAGAAACGGCGCAACAAACTCCCCAGCAACACATCTATCTGTCTGACAGATGAATAAATTAATTGACTCTATACAAAGAAAATCATAACATTTTTTACAATGATAAAACAATGCATATTGAAAGAAAAGGACCTGCTGACACGACATTGCTCACGTCTAGATTAGTCCACGCTACAGCACTGGATGCAGCCATCTAAGCGTCTGCCGCTGGAGTGTCGACGGCAGTCGCCCGACCGCTACAGTTACTCCCGTCATCGGCAATCTGTCGCTCGTCTGTAACAGCTCTTAAAAGTCAGGAACAACTTGACTACCATTCCTGCCGACCCCCTAACTCCTCACAGTTAAGAGTTGTTTCATTTTAATAATGCAGTGCTACAAATTTCGAACATGGATGCGGAATTCAAGGAGTTTGTTTTCTTTTAAATTAGTAACGTATTTTCTAGAGTAAGTACCTAAGTTCAATGGAAGAGCCAAGTTTTTAAAAAATGTAGAATACCTAATTATAAAGAGGTACAATTTGTTTGTTTGTTTATATGTAGGAGGTAATCTCCGAAACCACTCAACCGATTTCAAATCTCTTTCACCAGCGGGAAGCTACGTTATTCTTGAGCACTATAGGGCTATATTATAGTATCAAAAAATTTGGGATCCGTAAATAAATTACAATAATGTACCCCAAGGTATCAAAAATTGACTTATCTATACTAATATTGGTAAATTAAATTGGCTAAGAAGTAAAATTTGTTTTAAAATAGTCCGTATATATGTCTAACTATTATAGTGAAGTCACAACAACCGTTTTTTGTTGAAATTAGTTGATCAAAATAGGGGTAGAATCGAAAGATTAAGACATTCCTATCATGATGTTAATCTTTATCCAAGTAAATAGCTTCACAATCAAGGTTGATTATGTACATGTTAGATGATGCATGGACCGATGCGCGCATTCCACTCGTTAGCAGCGCGCGGTTCACTCGAGATTTGTGCGTTGGCAATGCGCAGCAAAGCAAGGCAAGCATGCGAGCAGCGAGTTGTCACCGAGTGGTCAACTCGTCGTCCGCGCGAGGACGGCAGACGCCCGGAGGCGATCCGGTGACGCTACGGAGTTGATGTAGTGAGCGCACATCCATACAAGTTCATATAAAGAATACTAACCGCACGAGGCGAGGTGATGCGGGTCGGATGCCGAGTAGCTCTAATGAGCTGTGAGGGTACACATTTGCCCAACCCTTTGGGGAATACCGGCGTGGTGTTATGTATATTATACTCAAATCAAAGATTTTATTGGAACATCAACAAGTGTACAAAATTTTGTGGTTGTTAACAGCTACATTAGTTAGGAAAACTGTGTCGCAGCCATTAGCGCCCACCTCCAAGAGGAGAGGAGACAACAGCGTTCCAAAACTTAATAAAAGTAAGAAATGTAGTTAGGTACAACTAATACTAAGTACATCAATAGTTTATTTTACATATTTTAATTCTAAAACGTGGTCTGTGTGTGTATTTGTGGTGTGGGGGTGTTCTTGAGATGTGTGTATGGAGTGTGTGTGTGATTATGTGTGTATGGAGTGTGTGTGTTTGTTTGTCTTAACGGATTATTTTATTTTTGAAGGTATTGTAAAAGGGTACCTGGTAAAACTATGAATTATTTATTAGGAGATTTTCCAACTCCTCATAGGTTAAGGCATGAAGCCATTTATCCGTGAGCCTTCTACACTCACGCGAGGTAAGAGGATAGATGTTAAGAACTCTATTTATTCTGTTACACAAAATAAGGCTAATAAACTGATACTGACGTCTCACCACCACCACATTGGCCGATTCTATTTGGCAGACTCTGTCAGTACTGTCATTTACTGATGTTTATTTAACCCTGAAGTCTTCAAAACACGTGTAAAATCACTTCCAGCATCTCTATATCCTTGTTTGCAGCAGTTTCATTGGTTCAAGTTTGAGCTGCTCAAACTTACAGGTGTAAAGTTTTTACCAACTTCGGTATCCGCTCGGTTTCACTGAAAGTGGAGCTTGCTTCATTTCCCCGCTGGTACGGGATTCGAATCCGTGTTGTTGTTTTTTTGTTTGGCGGAATAGTTTATCTTTTTAGGGTTTCGTAGTCAACAAGGAACCCTTATAGTTTCGCCATGTCTGTCCGTCTGTCTGTCCGTCCGTCCGCAGCTTAGCTCAGAAACTCATAGTACTAGAAAGCTATAATTTGGCATGGATATATATATTAATCATGCCGACAAAGTGATAAAATAAAATTATGAAAATTTTTTTTTTACGTTTCCTCCTGTACTTGAAAAGTGGGAATGTTTTTTTTTTTCTCGTCTACCCCTTGGTGTTGTTGGATAGGTCTTTAACAAATATTGCGGGTGTCACGACAAGTTTTCGAGAGATCCGTTTGTGAAATATTAAAGTGCTTACTTTTGTTAGAGTGAAGTGTCCCCCCCCCCCTAGGCCAGCTAAAAGTTTAGTATTGGATAATAATATGTGAAAAAATTCACGGTAGTAATATATAATTATGTCGCAGTATGATAGTTATAGCCGTAATATAGTTATATCCCTAGAGATATAATTATATACCGTAACATAGTTATACGAAAGCGATTCATTACTATCTTACGATCGCAATCTAGTAATTATGATTATCTGACTAAACTAATCTAGTTAAATGGTTATAAATCTACCATAGAATCAAATGAAACCGTATATTTGTCGCATTAACGTGGTTATAGCCGTTGTACTATCATATGCCTAGCGATATGATCATATATCGAAAGATGTTAACGAATTCGTGTAATTTCTTCAAACCGCATAATCTATTAATGGTATAGATTAACCCCGCATGGGATTTAGATTGATTAAAAATAAAAGTACCTTTTTTTTTCTCAAATATTTTTCTTATGTGTTTAGAATATTTCGATGCCATGCATAAATGAATGAAGGCACGGCGACACAGCTGACGGGCACGACCAGCGCGATATTGCTTCACGCAGTCAGTTAACTCTGGACGCTAAAATTACTCGGATACAGAATATGTACAATGGTTCAACTTTGAAAACTTTTTTTGTTGATTCCGAAAAAAACTAAACTTGCCACGGACTGACCGTAGCAAGTGTAGTTTTACTTCTCACATCGGTAGCTATTAGAATCTGAGCTTTGCTATACATATACCTATATTATATTAACTCACTGGGTAAGGTCAGCATATACATCATAAAGTAACGCTAAATTATTTGCAGTGCACTGCGGCTGCTGTCTGTACCGTCGACATAGATTGATGGGCCACTGAACTGTGGTAATTAATGCTGCAAGCCAGAGTGGCTTCCATCGGTTAAACCTGTACTTTCTCGGTCAAATCTTGGTTTAAACTTGTTAATTACACTGTTGGGAAAAGCGGTAATCCAATATCATATTGTCAGCTACGTCCCCTGCTGGACAAAGAGTCTTGCTAGAGACCGCGATAGAGATTCTCCATTCTCAGCTTACCTAACGAATTAACGCGTGCCGAGACGAAATAATGTAACCATAGCTTATTTCTTTTCAACACGATAATAAGTTCAATCACAAATGCCATATAACAATTGTGTTCGCGGTGACAGCAAGCTTGCACCTCGAGGCCGGCGCGCTGACTGCGAGCTTGCACCTCGCGGCCGGCGCGCGGACTACGCGCTTGCACCTCGCGGCCGGCGCGCTGACTGCGACCTTGCATCTCGCGTCCTGCGCGCGGCCTGCGTGCTTGCACCTCGCGGCCGGCACGCAGAGTGCGTGCTTGCACCTCGCGGCCGGCGCGTAGTTAGTGCGCTGGCGCCTAGCCGTAGAGTGCGCGCAAGATAAGTCTGCGCGCGGCCGAAATTGGAACTAATCATGGTCCACCAAAGTGTGTGCCGTTTTATCAATTTTGATAGTAGAACTACCTGATTGTAGGAATATTTATCGGGAAAATAATGTTTAGCGATAAAAAAGTTAAGCTTAAAAAGCGGTAATTTGAACTTTTGCGATCACTGCAACGTTTAGCACGCCCTCAGTCGCGCGCAGAGTTATCTTGCGCGCACTCTAGCCTAAATTCGAGGCGACACCGTGCTGCAGCTGTGCAGTTGCTGTGCCGGTATAATGTGCCATGACCTTAAGAGCGTTCTCGCCTCCTTTATGTTCGCATAAGTCGTCAAAATGTAGAGAACAGCTGATTTTTTTTCGCGATTTCAGGTTTGTTCCCATAGTAAAAGTTGTTCATAATGATGAGTACAGTGACCTCTTAAGAGGTTGTGCGTTATTTATGTTACACCTTGTTTATTTTGCAGCAGTACACCACGGACTATCCCCCCTATCTCATTCATTGTTTTCCTGTTCATCCAAAGGTTGTCTGGTAGATATCGCTATCAGCGATACGACCGCCATTGTACCCTTCAATATATGATATTGTATAAGAGCTGTGTTACAATTTTGGTGTACAATAAAGTATTTTCTATTCTATTCTACCTACACTACAGTTTACGAACTAATATCATGATAAAATTTATCCTAACTATGGGAAAGCGGGGTAGAACCCGGACGCTAAGGCAAAAGTTCAATTCGCTTCCGGCCGTGGTTCTATCCATGGTCGGGAGCGAGAGTGCGTGGGAAGCAATCGCCTCTTTCTGCGACGAGGTGATGCTGACCAAAGAGGGAGTGGAGAGGGAGAGAGAGGCAGCTGCCACTCTCCCTTTCCGCGCCAGACGCACCGGGCGCCGGAGGGCGCGCGACGATCTCCGGCCACCGTAGTGTGTGGCCTGCGGACGGCGGGTTAGGGGACCCGTCGCCCGACCAGTAACAGGCCCGAGAAGGCGGCGCGCTGTGTTCCGTACGCGCCTCTCAGGAGGACGTGGGGCAAGGCCCCACAGAAGAAGAGGTCTGCCAGGGGCTGGCGGACCGAGGCCAGCCGAGGTTGCGGTGCATGCAGCTGCGAATCCCGCGACCCCGGTCAAGGGTCAGGAGAAGGAACACCGTGGGTTTTTAGTCGGTAAGAGTCCGGCATACCCCTTCGCCTTCCCCGGGCGATGGGCATCCATGAGGATATTCACACGAAAAAAAAAAGGCAAATGTTCAATAAAACACAAGTTTGAAGAAAATTAAATCAATTTTAATAGGCTATATTTAGTTTAGTTTATAAATCACATATTTTGCACTTGAGATCACTTTATTCTTAATTCTAATTAACAAAAAATAATCAATTTATAAGAGTTCTGTTTTTACGGTTTAGCCCCACCCCTTGTCGAAAACCGGGTATACCCAAATCTTATAACCGATTTTGGCCCATAACAGTGGTAGAAATGAAACTCATCAAGATCTTCGGGTTCCCAATCCGTACAGCCTTCATGGGCCCAGTTCTTACACTTAAGACATTGCAGTATGCATCGCTCCTTCGCGAGTATAAAGATACACTTGTTAATTCCAAAGAATATTAGATCAATTGACCATAAAAGCGTTTTTCTGATTTATTGTTGTCGAGCACGCACCGACGCCATTGAAAGTTTGTTGACAAACTGATCAGGGTGACCAAAAGCAGCTAGCGAACGCGCGCCTAAATTTGAATTTACCGGTTTTACCCCCATTCCCGGTTTTGGACTAATCTCCCCTACTTGTCTTTCAACTGTATTCTGTTTATCCCAAAAGGCCTTGACCCTAGCAAGAATCTTTCCATAAAAATACCTATTGTTATCCCGAACAACAGTTGCAAACAAATTAAGCATTACCCCATCGATTGATAAAGATTTCGTGTCGCTGCCCCGATAACCCTCGCGTTCTATCTTTTATATTCAAAAACCTGCATTCAGAAAACTTCGCCAGTGAAAGGGTTAAAAACAAACTTAATTTTGCAGCTCCCAAAATGTTTTTCCGAACAAAACACAACTTTAAACTGTTTGTGTAAGCGTATAAGTAAATTTGTTTTGCTCAATTTTTTACGTTCGCCCTTTCTTCTGGTTGAGAAACGTTTGCGTTACGCGAAATTGGACTTTATTCTATTGAGATAAGTATCACAGGATTTAATAAACGCTTCCATTCCAATCTCAACTTTATTTCTGACGTGTTAAGGTAGTTTTTTGTTTGTATAAAGTTGAAATTGTTGTTTTTTTTTCATCGCAAAGTTAGGCTATTGTCTTGAAAGTGTCGGCGTATACAAAATCGTCGGTAAGTCTATATTTGAAGTTTCAACTACTTCCCTGTTATTTTGTTGTTAAATTGGTTGGTGAAACAATTTTATGGAAATAAAATAGTTTCTTGAAGCTTATTTGAGTGTGAAATAAAGTCGATCGAAGTCGCTCTGTGTGAAATACCGAATTTCTCGTCATATAGCTGGAATATAAAACTTTCTCACCTTCTTCTTCTGCTTGCCCGTATCCCAAGTTACTTGGGGTCAGCGCAAAATGAATTCTTCGTCCATTCTTCCCCATATCCGTCCCTTTATCATTTACTTCCTTTTTTCATTCATATCATCTCTCATCTTTTCTTTGGTCTCTTCGAAAAAATAATAATAATAATTCGAAAATAGAGTGAAAAAATAATGCAACATGCAACCACACCAATACACGACACGTGTTTCGCCCCTGCACGGGCCATCCTCAGGATATGTTGACTCCTCGACCGCTAGGACGCGAATCATTCGTTTTCGTCGTCTTTCTGCAAGTGCATATACTTGTGGGCTAGGGTTGTGCTGCATACTACATCCAAACTAGCGATCTTGTTCAGCGGAATTAAAGCTAGATATTCTATTTGCATTTTTGTGTATCATGGATTTCCGCAAAGTAACGCCTGATTCCTGATTGAAGAGTTTATCAAACATAATCATCAGTCACAATGCAGGAAACCATTCCTACAGTAATCTTTATAGATAAAACCTCCAATCTGACGATGCTGCTCAAAATGTTTTTCCTTCACTGTTAACGCAATTGATAATCAAATTTTGATCCCCACATGAATTCAAAAAATCGAAGGTACGGGCCGGATTTGAACTCGGACCCCATTGCATGGAAGGCAACCGTGCAACCGCTAGGCTATTACCCGTACTAAAAGTATAGGTATCAGAAAATCTTAATAAGGTAAATTTCTTCAGAAAAATGTGTGTTACACGTGTAAAAATTCACCACATTTCCTATGGGAGGATTATTTCCATTCTTTCCCATATGATGGAAGGTAGTCTATAATTAAAAATGGACATTTAGCTAATAACACATATTTGTACTTTCCCAGCTACAGTACGTTCTCTGGGAATTTTCGCCAATGGCCGCCGTATTGTATTCTTTGGTAATTTCGCAGATAATGAAAGTTCTGGTCACAGTTAAAGATATAAGTTATTTGATATAATATCTTTTATGACGTCATTCACGATCACGAATAAATACTGCTATTCTAGGAGAATATTATTAAAAAATATGAATTATGTCAAGTCATAGTTCAAAACTTCCACATTGGAGTTCTTTGTCCACGCGTCGATAATTCTTACCCATTTAAATAAATGCATTTTAACTGGTACACACGGCTACACTTCAAGCTATGCAAAACCAGTATAAGCTGACCGTTACTTGTGCGAAAAGATTATACAAAGCGACGCCAAGATAAACTGGTTTGTATAGCTTGATGTGTAGCCGTGTGTACATAAACCAGTTAACCAAAAGCTACTCCAAGTCCAAATTTTCGCGGATTGACTATAAACTTTTTAAAGTTCAGTAATAACTATGATAATATACCAATACGCCTGTGTCTAAATACGTAACACTGACCGACTATGGAATGAAACCTAAAACTTCACACTTGGCAGTCGTTCGACACGGATTCAACACAATATAAATGTACGAGTTCGAAGCCGACCGCATACAGCAGCAGCAGACGACGTGTCGTTACGACATGTCGTACCGACACGTCGCAGCGTCATGTCGCTGCAGTCATGATTTTGAACCCAACTGCAGATGGCTGCAGCAGACGACACGTCGTATTCCAGTTAGTTCTGAATGTTCCGTGAGACAAGATGTCTGACCTGTTTAGGATTAGCGATTGCGATTTACTTTTGTATCTTTTGTTTTTGTTAGATGCATCGATGTGCAGGATATTGGGCCACCTGTTATCAGTTTTTCTTCCTCGGAATTGGAACAACTCATTTTTTGAGAAAGATTCAACGTGTCGTTGCTCCAGTGTCAGTGGCACTACTGATCTGCGGTCGGACGACACGTTGTGCAGTCGGTAGCTGCGGAAGGTATTTCATAGAAATACATAGAAGTAGTATCGGAGCGACTCGTCGTTTGCTGCTGCTGTATACAGTCGCCTACGAACTCGTACCTTTATGCTTTTATAAACCTTAATAATTAATCAAGATGAGCTGAAACTCTACTTGAAGAAATTGTTCAAAAGATATTTGGAGGGTTTTCAGCGGTGTACCTATCGTAGTAAACCTTTGTGGTGGAGCGGATGCTTTCGAGCCGTTATGAGCGGTGTTTACGTACACTATAAATTGATGAGCAATCGCCGAAGGAGTAGGAATGGTTAGGAAATGGGACTCACCAAGCACTTCTTCGGCAGCGTACGTAGGTATAAAGTTTGAATATGCAATGTCCAGTCCTATGAAGGTTCCTCAAGTGTAATGCACTTCACCAGTCTATAAACACTGCACTAGTTATTATTATAAGCGGGGAATGTTAATTTTGCGGTTGTAGAAAAAGTTTTGCGCAGCCGGCTCGAACGCGCGTAAAGAATATGTAGTTGTAGTGTTTTATTTTTCTTCCGCAAGTGCATATGGCGCCACTTGCAATGACAGCCGAAGTCCATCTTCTTTCTCTCTCTGTCATAGGGGTCAGGGTAATGTGAGGGAAAGGGAAGGACACAGGAAATAGACGAAAGCTCATCAAATTATAGTGTATTTAGCGGAAATAAGAAGTTAATTTGACTATAAGAGTCACAGATAATTAATCAGTGTTGCGGTTTGAAAATATTAGAATATTGAATTAATTTGGCCAAAACAATATTGGTGCCTTGGTAGGTCACTTTTATCTAATTTTATATGAAATAGAGTATAGGGAATATTTGCTTCGCTCGTGCAATATTATTCGCCTCGCCAAGCTTTACGTACATCACAAGCTTTAACAGTCTCCATTGTACGAAAGACTTTTGTTTTGACATGGGAACCGTTCTAATGGGCGAGCCGGAACACTTCCTTTCGTTCATAGACAATAACACGATTATATATTATGTGTGTGTATGAAGGAACTAGTCAACCGATATCTGATGTTTAGATAACACTGATTGTGTGGAAAAATAATGAGTTATTTGATGTTTTATAACTTAAATGTGAGGATCGGCCAGAGTGTATTTATCTGAGTCTTTTATTGTCTTGTGTCAGTCAGGTATCTATCTATCAACAATTGCCAATGAGATACACCCTTGACTTTGAATAAATGGTTGAATGCAATTATTTGGACACAGTACAACGAAACTCAACTTAACATACATTTGAAACTTAGGAAAAAAAAACAATATTTTATAAAGGTACAAGTTTAGTTTTAGTATACACTAAACCTGAAACTAGTTTGTTCAGAATCACTAGGGGAATCGATTGACATCGTTTTTACACCACATTATATTGTTCCTTTTTTTTCATAAATTTCAGTTCTCTTTCAACAGGTTTCTACGTTTATCAGTGGACGGGAATAGACACCTTGAGGCTTGAGACGGTCCGCTCGGTCAGTTTCCGTGTATTAGACAACCCCTCTATAGCACATCTCAGGCATTTCACACTTTACTAGGGAACTTATAAACTAAAACCTTATAAACTTATAACTTATATACTTATAAACTAAGGTGTAACTTTGAGATTTATTAAAAAAATACATACTCCGGTAGTTCTGATTAAAATCTTGTTGGGGTGTCTCGGTTTTTGTGTATACTAAAAATAGTGTTGTAAAGATAATGAGGACGAAGCGAAAGGAGTATGTAAGGATCGTAGCATGTGGCACTTTTGTTTCTACCTACCACCGTGGGAATAAGTCGTGAGTTTATGTATGTATGTACATGTATATAAGTATTATGACTATGTATTGTGTGTAGTATAGCTTTTGCAGCAGTACACCACGGACCACCTCCCCTATCTTATTCATTGTCTTCCTGTTCATCCAAAGGTTATCTGGTAGATGTCGCTATCAGCGACAAGACCGCCATTGTACCCTTCAATATATGATATTGTATATGAGCTGTGTTAGAATTTTGGTGTACAATAAAGTATATTCTATTCTATTCTACCTCTAGTCTCAGTAGTTCGGTTGTTTTACGGGACCGGACTACTGAGACTAATCTTGTCTCATTAGTTCTTTTATGATGTCAAACCGAACTGTTGAGACTTGTGTTCTGTAGTTCGGTTAATGATTTCAGCATTATCCGGGCAGTATTCTTATGAAAGTGCCTATTAATGAATAACTAAAAAAAGGTATACCGCCGTTTGCCCGAATTTTATTTGCCCTAATATCATTTGCCATAATAGTCAGCAGCCATAATATTATATGACGTAATATTCATTTGCCCTACTCTTCTTTGCTATATTAGTCACGTGCTAGAAGCTTTGTTTCCCATAAAGTGACTTACCATAACATCATTTGTCATAATCATTGTAAGCCCTAATTATCACATGCCATAATTATCATATGCCATAACATCATTTGCCATCGACATTGAGTGTGTAACGGTTGTTATATCAGAAGAAACTGGATGCAATCGGGACTTTAGGGCATCCCGACTCGGATAGGTTAGGTTAGAAGGGGATGGCGGGGTCGTTTGAGCGAGCGAAGCGAGCGAATAGATGATGAATGGTTAGGTGCCATTTGAGTTAGGTTAGAACTGTGACCATTAAACTTAAAAGGCATTTAAATATTAAGTCTAATAAATCATTATGGCGTTTAAATATTATGTCTAATAATTATTATGGCAATTAAAAATATGAAAAACAATACGTATGGCACTCGTATCTTATGGTACCTAAGTTTCGGGCAATTAAAAGTATGTCATATGTCTTTTAAGGTAAACAAAACATTCGGGCAAATGAAATTCGGGTAAATGAAATTCGGGAATATTATGATGATTATGGTATATAATCTTCGGGTAAACAATAGACAACCCTAAAAAAACTATGATTTCAGAGAATATGTTTGATTCTTCTGTCAATCACCATAGCATCTGTATTTCGACACGTAATAAGAACTGTTCGATCTTCTTTACTTGTAACTTTTTCAACCTACCAGCATAATATTGTTTTCCTGCCAATGTAACTGAATTATTGTTAACTACCTACTATTTATTGCTAATTTGTTAATGCACGTTTAAGAATTTAAAAATGAATTAAACTAAGACCTACCGTTCCTATACTCGTTCCATTAGAAAAATTACTTAAGAACCTAGTGTTTCTCATTTTAAGTTAATTGTATTCTATATTAGAGGAGCTCGTGGCTAAATAATTACAGCCGCATAGACCGATCTTCCGGGTTAAGCCACGCTTGCCGAGGTTGGTCTGTGGATGGGTGACCATTTACCATAGCGAGTTTCCTCCGTGCCTCGGAAAGCACGTAAAGCCGTTGGTCCAGGCTGTCATTTGTAGATCTTTGACAGTCGTTACTGTTGGTCAGAAGCCAGAAAGTCTGACAACCAGTCTTACCAAGAGTATCGTATTACCCAGTTACTGGGTTGTGGAGGTCTGAGAGGCAGTCGCTTCATGTAAAACACTGATATTCGGTTCTGAGGTTCGACTGGAAGCCGACCCCAACATAGTTGGGAAAAGGCTAGGCAGATGATGATGTATTCTATATTGAGAAATAAATGTCTTAAACCACATTCTTTTATTTATAATAAAAGCATTTTATTTATATCCCTGTCCGGACTACTGGTACCTTTTGTAGTATCCACTGTTCGGTTTGACGTCTTAGCCGAACTAATGAGACAAGATTAGTCTCAGTAGTCCGGTCCCGTACAATAACAACCGAACTACTCAGACTAGAGGCTATTCTATTCTAATGTAAGTGTAAAGTTTTTTTTTTATTCATCTTTTATCATTTCATTTCTCACCCATGATGTGAAATGAGAGGCGCTTACCTCTCATTATTTATCTTCTAACGACCTTCCAACAACCGCTTAAATGACGTCAAAGGGTAAATTGCTATCGCCATGCCTGGCAGACGGGAGGACGTTGTTGCCCATCCTCCTGTAACTCTTTGGTCCCCTTTCGCAGCACCCATGTTTAGGAAGAGTGTAGCCTATTCTACCATTAGAATTAAGGCGTAATATTAATGCCATCTGTTTTCTTATCAACATTGCAAGTGGATCAATCGATTGTCCCGGTTTACTTAGTAAAATTTATCTTAGCACCAATCAAAATAACTTAAGATTACGACCATTATTACATGTACCGTTTACAAAGACAAATTATAGGCGTAAGAGCAATTACGCACTGCATCCGATGCGAATCCGCGAAAACACCGATCTAGAGTAAAAATCTCGGACCGAATTCGGATGTTGCTTACGCACTATTCAAACAATTCAGGGGCCATCTTTGGCATATCCGTTTGGCGTCTGATTTGAATCCAAGGTAATGCGAAAGCGTTCATACAAACAGTACTACGGCTACTTCGGTCCGTCAATTTTTCTTCCGAATTAGAAACTCACGGATGACATGTATAAATGTGGAAGCTTGTAATTAGCAATTGTAGGTAAGTTGTTATTATTTCGTTACCATTTACGTGTATATTAGTCTGTTATCTTTCTTAAAATTGTATAAATATAATTGTATGAATAAATATTCTTTGCGTGAAACCACGTGGAAAATAATTTAATTTCCATAGTTCCGTCGTTTTAACTTTTCTATTAACTTTAACGCTTGTAGGAAGTGTCAATTTTCTGCGTTTTGTTACTCCATCTCTCCTTCGAGAGATGTTAATATAGACGCCATTTTGTCTCTTGAAAACAGGAAAGCCATAACAATTAAGCAAGAAACGGCTTCAAAGAAAACCTATTACACCTCAAGCCATCCCCTTTGTGCAGTAGCGTTAGTGGCACAGATGATAGTAGCAAGGATAGCCATGAGGATGCGGCAGTTGAAGCTTGCGTGTGCTCAAAATGCTTTCTTATCTTTTTCCGTTCTTCCAGTCCATTCTAAGGTTGTCTGGAAGAGATCGCCTTATGCGATAAGACCGTCATTGTAGAATTGTGCACATGGTTGAGTTTCTTTTTGTTAACCGGTGTATTATGTACAATAAAGAATCCACCGAGTCTCAAAATTCAATGATAAGCGGGCACCAGAGGGTGGCCCTGCTTATTACTAATAGAGAAAAATAAAAAATTAAAAAAACTTTATTTTTTAAATTACTAAATGATATTTGAACGGCGGCGCTGGACAAACGCTCTTAGGTGCAAAAGCGACCAAGTCCAATGATAAAATAAAAAAGATAATGTAATGTGCTTTAACTTGCTACGTTGTTTATGCAACCTCTGATCGGAAGTGTAGGTAGTAAAGTTTTTCAATAGGCATTGTTGCAGATTAATTGTGATAGGTTTGTACTTTATCCCATGGAACTGTTGTTAAGACACATGGTAGTGAGTAGACGATACTCTTGTTTTCCAAAAAGACTGAAATCGTTTTCATTGCTTTGGCAATCGACCTTAACAATTTAAGATAGGTTACTCAATAGGGTATTTAACTCTGTGTAATTGTTAATATATTATTGAGATAGCTTAGTCAAAAAGCCGTCGGAAAACGTTAGTTTTAGTTCATAAAACAGCAAACTAAATTTTACAATTCAATTCAAAGGTTTCAGCGTTTTTAATCTGTTTCATAAAACCATTAAATAGTAGTCGCCATGTTATTATGTCATAAGGCTATGTAAACTTAGAAGTGTCAACTGTCAACTAAACAATTAACATAACATACAAAATATGACTGCATTTGTTTACACAGCCAATTGACGTCATGACCATTGAGCAATATGGCGTCCACTGCGTCCAACGTTTTCGTCAAATTACGAGTGAAATTTGAAAATGCAATATTTTGAAGCATTTTTATGGCACTTAACGATTGAATAAAAATTTTGTGATTTTTTTTGTGGTTCATTAGCGTTATAGAATCTAATGACACTTTTCCAAAATGGGCGTAATACCCTATTCTCGACCACCCGACCAGTGAGGCGGTTTATTTCAATCATACCACATCTCCCTTACTTCTATAATCCATGTCCAGGATAAACCGGGGTGCACACATTTAATTATTCCGGGGCAAAATTATTTGACGTTTAGCCCGGGGAACAAACGCTACCCGGAATTTAGTTTCGGCCTTAAATTTGAATATTTTAGCTCTCTTTAAAAAAATTGCTTCACTCCTTATGTGAGAGCGAGCGTTAATTTTAACCTTGACTAGTAAAAAGGTTGTTTATAGTTGTTTATGGTTAACAAGCGTACGATTGTTAAGAGGCTCGTGGTTAATACATACAAAAAACTTTTCATCATTGCCTGAGAAACACCAACAAAATTAAATTAAGACCTCACAGAACTAACTGATTATGATAAAACAAACGTTCACAACGTTTAAGGAGCACAATTATATAATAATCTACCAAAGAATATCAAGGACTGTCAATCAATTCCTGTGTTTAAAACTCGATTGAAAAAACATATTTTAGACACCATCTTTTAGAACCGTTCGATCTCTGTAATAAGTATAAACATTGTAATAGCTATTAATTAGATAGACGACACGTTTGGTCACGTTTGGTGCAGTGGCTAAGCGATTGGCTTCTGCGCTACGGGTCGTGGGTTCGATTCCCACACGGAACAAAAATTTGTATGGCCTACAGTTGGTTGTTTCGGGTCTGGGCGTTTGTGTATGTGAGATTTGTGTCTGTAAATGCACCCACGATACAAGATAAATCTTAGTGTGGGGCAAAGTTTTAAAAAAAAAAAAAAAACTATATTATAAAAATGAATTGCTGTTCGTTAGTCTCGCTAAAACTCGAGAACGGCTGGACCGATTTGGCTAATTTTGTTTTTGTAATATTTGTGGAAGTCCAGGGAAGGTATAAGTGGTGAGAAAATATGGAACACTTGCGAGGAAAATAGTAAAAACAACAATTTTATTTTCCCATACAAACTGTTCCTAGCTGTCAAACATTTGATGTTCGTCCCATCGCCGCGTCGCCGCGTCGCCGCGTGGGTAGGTACGGTAAACTCGGGTCCCCTCAAACAAATTGTTATCTTGTCGACTTGTCTATCACTTACAATATTTTTTTCTCTCGCTCTATTTCTCTTCTGTTAATCATTACCTATGTACTAAACTACAACACGGTTCTTTTTTTAAATCAAATTCTATAGTGATTATTTTATGTTAGACTATTTCAATGCGCTTGTCAAGGTATGTAGAATAGGCTTGTGTCCATTAAGAATAAATATAATGGATAGGGGTTTATAATGATTAATTATATTATGGAGAAAATAACAAACAATTTTAATTATTAAAAGCGTTAAAGATTAATAATATTTTTAAAAAATAAATTTCGTAAAATGAAACCTTCAGTCACGTGACAGTGAACACCAATCAGAAAGCGTTACGTCACGCCGTGCGAAACTCCAATCTTGTCTTTGACGTTTCGAGTATCACTACCGGTTCTTGATAAAATTTTGGTTTTTAACAATTAATATCAAGTTGATACAGTTTTTGCTAATTATAATTTGAAAGAATTAACCATGGAATCTGGATTCAGCAAAGCAGACAGTAATAATTTGCCCAGAATCGATGCCGTTATGCTTGGAATTTTTTTCGCGTCGAACAGTGACTTTTGCTCATCTGAATTTCGCAATGTTAAAACTTCCTTGTAAGTATAAAATATTTATTATAAGCTTAAATGCTATGTGACATTTCAGTTCGGTACACAAGAAACAAGAACTAATGTTTTGACGTACATTTTGCAAGATAGTTGATACTTATTGATGTAAAAAGTACAAAGTACTTTATACTTTTAGGTAGTTATGTTGTTTGATATTATACGTACTTAAACTTGTATCAGAAGTATCTATAAGAGAACAACTTGGAGTACAACTTTCTTTTGATTCATTCAGACACTCTTCTATTATCATCTTTCTTTGTTTTTTTTAGAATATATGGCCGTTCTGTACTGCTGCATGTTCGTTTTCTTCTGTCTTCTTGACATCCAAATTTACTTGGCATACAACCTGGTTTCATGCGCACTTGTGATACTGTTCCCTTCATATGATACTCCATATAATTAATCATATCATTTGGCAACTAGAATAATAAAAAGAGTATGTTTGTAACATTAATTAGAAAACTAAAATAAAACGTTCACTCCTAAAAGTGAAACAACTTAACCTGAACTCATGTATTTCTTATTTAGAAAATAGGGATTCTACAAAACACATCTAGTTTGCTCGAATTAAGTAATAGATTGTATTGTGTGAAATACTTACATCAAAATGATCTTCACAAAAATACATTCTTGAACCTGTTGATAAAGTATGAGCATCATCTCTTCTTGCAAGTTTTAGCCACTTTTTCCGTATTTCTCCATTGTTTGGAACATATATAAATAACTTGTTTGGCGTTTTTATAGTCGTGCTATCACACTGGGGCACTATACAGTACATATAATATGAGAAATTCATTTTTAAACGATAAAAACTAGCTATAACGTACGAAGACACGATCGCTCTTTGGTTTGTTTCGCACGGCGTGACGTCATTCAAGACGCCATGACAGTCTTGTGCGTTTTGGAACCAAATTGAAATTGGTTTTTTAAAACGCGAAATTTATAATGTAAACGCTCGATTAAAAATAAATAAACCTTTTTTTTCGATAAAATGCCTAATAAGCTAAAATATTAAGCAGTTATTGAAATTTTGTCAACTAGCCTATTGTAATAATTAAAGCTTTATATATTATATTACGTTTATTGTATTTCTTGTTTATTTTTACTTTTAAAGCATTTCTAAACGAAGAGACAACCATGGGTCATGATTTCCGAACGAAAGTCATGATCTGTGGTAATGTTTATTCAATTCAATAAACGTAATATAATATACAAGCTTAGTTTTAGTATACAGGGTGGTAATTTGAGATGGGGCATGAAGGGCAGCTACCTTAACCATTGTGGCTACAGGAAAACGTTCTTAGAAGACCACCCCTAACTTTAGGGATAATTTCAATTGGCATTCACAGATTTCGAAAAAAGAGTACAGTCAGCGAGAAAATGGGCTGTTTTCACAAAACTTTTTTATGATGCTAATCGATCTTATTTCACATAAGGATCAAAAGACTCTTCCTGACCAACTGAGGTTTGAGTACTAGAAACGTCAGAAATAACGAAAAACTCTTTGAGATTGGTTAGTTATAAGGGCAGCTACCTTAATCGTTGTCGCTACAGGAAAATGTTGATAGAAGACTGGCCATAATTTTCATTTTTAATCTTGTTGGGGTGTCTCGGTTTTAGGATATACTAAAAATAACGTTGTATTAAGCTTAAATTATTACAATCGACATACCCGGACACGCTCAATCTTCTATCTCTATCATACAATAGCTTTGTCTTTTTTCTGTAACAACTTAATAATATTAACCAACAAAAGTGCAAAGATATCAAGAATGCACCACAAAATTGTCTAAAGGTATGGACATACGAGTAAAAAGTAATAAAATTGCGTACCACGCGAACTTGCAATAAAATAATTGTGAATTCTTTGAAGTAACGTCAGCAAAACATGGTAGCTTTGAATTTAATGTCTCAATAGAGCAGATATTTTTATTCTGTTAGATAAATCTCGTATTTTTTATTTAAAAACAGTAAGAAAATCCAATCTGTGTTTTTTTAATTAAAATACCTAATTTAAACCAATGAAATGTTTATTAAAATATCCAAATAAGCAATTTAAAATTGTTCACTAGACAGAGACATCTCTAGGTTCAGTAGAAAACAAGCACCAAGGGACTGTGTTTACTGACATTATGCTGAACTGGACCTAATTGACGCAACCGCTAGGCACACAGCATTTTTCATATTTTTTTCTTTTTTTTTATGTTTTCTTTCTGTTCTGTTACTTAAATGTTTTTAACTAATTAATTTAAATGTTTTTAATTAATTTAAAATGTTTTCTTTCTGTTCTGTCTTTCACTACAAGAAAAAATGCAACACGGCGATGACATCATAGTCATCGCCTTGTTGCATTTTTTACTGTCAAATTGGGGATATAAATAGACTTTTTGTAAGCTAATACTAACGTATTACTACTAATATTAACGTATTGGCGGTTTGAGTATTTTTTTTTGTGACCTACGCAAATGTCCGGCTGATTGGTGTCGTCGTGCGTCGGGTCGTTGAGCTCCCTAAGATAAGGTTGAGCTACACGATGGCTGATGCATGCGTGCCGTCAGTTGGGACAGGTCAACTCAAACCTGCTATGGCTCTTTCCTCAAAAGGCCATTCCAACCGTTGCCCTACATTGTTACACTCGCATAGTTTTTATACCACAATGTCTGGACTTTAAAAGAGACGTTGACCTCTGAGTTTGTTTCGGCTTTTCTTCTCAGAGCGAGTCAGATAGGAAATGCCGGCGCCATCTAGTCTTAAAAAAAAACTTACATTGACTTGTAAAAGTGTCTGTAACAGATTTATTTACAGAAATAAATATCATTTATGGTAGATTCTACTATGGAAAGCTATTGGGTCTTTGCTTAATTATTGGTAAAGATGCAAGTCTTGATTTTAACCAATAACGCTCGTGTAGATCATTGGTATCCGCCATAACACGATAAGAAAAACGGAGCAAATATCTCTGTGCGTGTACAAAAGTACACAACTGCCAACCTATTCGAGAAATACAGGCGTGATGATGTAAGTTGAACAAAAGAAAAAAACAAAACAAAATTCACTACAACGCTTACAAACTGTCACCAAAAATGAAGAATAGCCGTTCAAATATACAAGACTTTTTTTATATTTGTTCAAAAAGTTTATATTGAGCATTTAGTTTGTTTATTTTGCTGACGGTACTCGCAAACACTGAGACGAGTAAAGGCGAGTTCAGAGGACTTTAGTAAATGTCTAAGATATTACTTGGTACTTTAGTGTTAAATATATAGTGCTATGTACACAATAATGGAAAGCAGAGATCATAGTGTTGACCAATTTAGTTGACATTTTTGTTCTTACTAGAGTAAATTTCATTATGAATATAAAATACTAGGACAAGTGAGGATGTTGTGCGTGTGTGTGTGTGTGTACGTGTGTGTGTATGTGTGCAAGCGTTTGCGTGCGCGTGTGTGTTTGTGAATGAGTGAGTGATCGAGTGTGTGTGAGTGAGCATGTGTGAGTGAGCATGTGTGTGTGATCACTTGCATCTACGAGTGCGCCAACCTGTACCAGGCCAGCAGCAGCGTGGAGAGCTAAGGCCTGAATCCTTCTTATTCTGAGATGAGGCCCGTGCCCAGCAGTGGGACAGGCTGATGATGATAATGATGACATGTGTAAGGTGAGTTCTTTAACCAGCTGTGGGTTAAATTACTTGAAAGTAACAGTATCATTAGGGTCACTTTTCTGATTGATGAACGCTGGAGCAGACGAGTCCTTGAAGACCACAAATCGGCAACTCAGCGAAGGACGACTCCAGCCAGATGAACCGACGACCTGAAGAAGGTTGCTGGGATATACTGGATGCGGATGATGGGTGACCGAGTGTTGACAACTTAGGAGAGGCCTACGTCCAGCAGTGGACTGCGGTACGATGTACCCGGATAAAAAGTATTGTAAAGGAACGAAGTATGGTGTTCCTCCAACTAAAGGGAGGATCCTCCAACCAGGCGAAGTCTTATGCCTGGCGGGCTACTGTCCAACGGTTTTTATTATTTTATTTATTTGGACTGTTGTAGGTGGTCCTAGGAAACCCTTCCTACGTAACTGGGCAGTTATTGGCGAGACCTGAAGGGTCTCCAGCCAATGGGGGGGGGGGGGAAGTAAAATACTTAACCTAAAATAACTACTTGTACTACACTAACATCATGACTACCTGCAACAACAGCACTAAGGGCGACCCCTAGTGGGACTCGGACCTCGGCTTAGGGCGTTGCTGGCTGAGACTTAGGGGGGGTAGATTGATGAAAGCTGAATTATCGGTGTGATCCAACGGTTAATGATAGGCGGTTGTATATATACTATCTGCGTGTTAAATCTTGATATAGCGATGTAGGAACTGCATAGCGTCAACTATGAGAGTTGTCGTTACTGTCTCTGTAGTCTGCTACACCACCGGTGTGTTCGCATGTGGCGTGGTAGATGCCGCCATATCACTTTGCCCCTGAGACCGGAGGGCGATGGTCTTGATGCGTCAGCGGTCGTTGCGTCTTGAGAGCTTGCCAGGGCCAGTAAGGGGTTTCAGTCCTCGCAAATCGTCACTGTGATAAGGTCCTAACACTTTTAAACTGCTATCAAAGACACCAATCGTGGTACATTACCTCTTTGATCAGGGTACTTTTCTTGGAAAACTGCCAATTAGGTGAGACTTTGTCTATTAATTAAAAGCGCTTGATAGTTCGACTATTCTCTGTAATTATTACAATAATGACGGCTTAGACATCACAATTGGTTCAAATTCATGGAATCTTTTTATAGTGTCACCATCTAAAATATACATTACAGTAAACCCATTAAAATTTATATTTAAAGGTACAGAAAACATTTTATAGTGAAATGTTAATTTTGCTTCAAGAATCTATAAAACAGTATTTTTTTCAAATTCTTTACTTAATTAATTTTATTTTCTAAAAATGAGCACTTTTTGTAGATTCCTAAGCATATTTGGATCGCGATCCTGACGAAATGGTGAAAACATTTCTGTTTACCGCCAAATTAGTTTTTAAAGTGCAAGCAAAGATATAAGCCATACAGCCAAAAAGTTTAATAAGTAATGTTCATTAGCTATGTCTACACCAGTGCGCTTTCATGTTCATCTTGCGTCTGCGTCTGAAGCATGCGTGAAGCGCCATAGCGCATGCAATAGCGCATGCCTTAATAATATTGAAAAGCCTTATATGGTTGTTCAGGATCATTTACCATTATTGCAATACAAAAAAGTTTATTTTTATATATAAATCTAAATCCCGTGCTATGTTATATGTATACCACTAATAAATCATGTGTTTTAAGGAATTACACGAATTCGTTTACATGGAACCCAATTTACCGTATTCGTATCCAAACTCGAAACAATATTAAACTCCTACAATCTAATAATAAATACAATGTACGCACCCTTAGGTAGTGTTACGGATTGCTCGTACAAAGGGCCAGGATATATAATCATGTCAAAGTGGAGGAATTCCTGACATTGTCGCTAGGCTTTAGTACAGCGGAGATAGTTTATTGAAGTATTTAATTATGATTCTTTGAGTGTATAATAAATATTCGTTTCGTTGATTTACATAATATAACATAACATTATAACTTTCGTGAGACACATTCATATTTATAATTAATAACGGTTTAATCACATGCATTTTTCGGGATTGCCCGACTAGTTTCGGACCCAAACGGAGCCTTTAATCATGAGCTGAACTCGAGTTCGACTCGTCAAAATGCACGTGAGTAAACCGTAATTAATCATAAATATAACATAACATGTCTTGTCTAACTGATATATCAACGCACAGTCTAAACCGCTGGGGTTAGAAACTTGAAATTTTGATAGTAAGTATCTTTTAAAACGTGGGCATTCACTAAGGAAGGATTTTTCAAAATTCCTCTCCTAAAGGGGTGAAATGGGGTGTTAACGTTTGTATAAACATCCTTATTCCATGGGCTTATAAACTTGAAAGGCACAAACAGTTATCAAAATAAATCATGTAAGACAGAATTTTTGATTTTTAAAACTACCCCTTAAAAGGGGTGTAATGCGGGGTTAAAGTAGGGGTGAATTTTATTGCTTGGACCAATTGACTTCATGTCAATTAGTGCAAATAATCTTTGTAAGTTAAAAATAAATTACGTATCTCGAGATGTTCCAAAATTCATCCTCTAAGTGGAGAAGGGGTGGTTAAATTCGTGTTAGAAAATCACGCAGAAGCCATAGCTGTATAGGCAAAAGCTCGTCTAATATAAAAGAACATGTCCTGACTGACTGATTCGTCAACGCAGAGTCGAAACTACGGGTTGTAGAAACTTTAAATGTTGCACAGAGGTTCCTTACTAAATGTAGGCACGCACATAAAAGGGATTTTCAGCAATTCACCCCGTAAGGGGTTGAAAAGGGGTGTCAAAGCATGTGTGGGAGATACCTTGATATAAATATGGCATACCCAGCATATGCTGAGTTGGTGACCCTTTCGGCATGGGCATGCTCGACACCATAAAATGTGTATGTTTCATTATTTTGTGTTTTTATTGTTTATGCTGTCATTGTGTCCTTGTCTGAATAAAATTTAGTTTCTTTCTTTCTAATAATATTTAAAACAAATAATATATTACATGTTTTAGAGTTTTTCGAAAATCAACCCCTATGGGGGTGAAAATGGATGGTAAAGTTTCATTTTAAAAGAAAGTTTCCGCAGGTGATATTTTTTTCCTCAAATCTAAAGAATATTTTATTATTTTAAAACGCCATTTTATTCTTCTTCTTTATACAGCTTGTCTAAATATACAACGTGTTACATAATTCCCCTTCAAAAGAAAATGTTAATCAAGTAGTCTTTTATGGTTGTTGTCATTTACCTCTCAGAGGAAGTTAGGTAAGAATGTAAGTTATTTTCTGGCTAGTCTACTCTTTACTTTTATGTTTTCAGGGTTGCGTTTCAGTGATGATTTTATTTTATGCATTGTCAATTTTTTTTTTTTGGGTTTTATTTTATTTTAAACTATTGCCAATAGACTCTTTACAAGGGACTTTTTAATCGCCTATCGGCTTTAGGGGTATATTTGTAACGCGTTGTATACTTACACGGTCTATTCTAAAAAATGTTCTCTTATTTACTGTACGCAGGTATCACAAACCTACTCGACACTTTTTAAGCCTCAAACTACCCGCCAGACAGCTAATATCCCTATTGTGCGCAAGGGCTCTAAGTGTGGGTAAGTACCTCAAGTTTCGCGCATCTGCTTGCAGGTATCAAAGCCGTACGTAGCAAATTATTTCATATAACTATAGGAAAGTAGAGTTTATAGTTGGCAAAGATTAAAATTTTAGATGATTTACATTTTTCACTAACGACTTGCTGATTTAAAACGATTCGAAAAGTAAGTTAGTTGTCGGACTATTTACTAAGTATGTTGTCTAACGATTTGATAAGTAATTTTTCGAACGATTCGACAAGTCAGTTGTCGAACGACTGGATAAGTAATTTGTCGAGCTATTCGCTAAGTAAAGTCGAACGCTTCGATAAGTCAATCGTTGAACGATTGGATCTGTTATATTATTTACTTATACGTATATATATCTACTTTCGCATAAAAATTGTATAGATCGACTTTAGGATAATGTAGGTAAGATATGGTAGGTGCACTAAAAATAGTTATGTGATGTGATACACTATTAAAATTAAGTACTGCTATTAAATTTCACCTCAAATAATTTTTTTTTTGTTTTTTCTGTTTCTCTTCATCCATGTTTTAGTTACGAATTCAGTAAATAGAGCTCTAATCTTTGACCCCAAATATGACCTAAAATGTAAACAGCTACTCATAGCTGACAATAGATAGATTTTAGCGTATTTTAATGAAATCTTTTAACAGCTATATTTCTTAAATTATTAACTTTTGAGGAAAGTTTTAGAACAAAAGTTATTCATTATTATGGGTACTTTAACACCCGTTCGCATTAGTACCCCCTTTCCGACTAACCTTGTATACAGAGGAATTGAAAACCAACTCCCTTTTTTAGGTCGGTTAAAAAACAACAATACGCCATCGCTCCGTCTTACACTTTCCCCACAGAAGCACAACGAAACTACCCACAATAACTATCAACACTACTTCCTCTACTACCCACATAATCTCTGCCGCTACGCTCCCTCAAACAAAACGGAATTCCGTTGGAGACGGACGCTAGTTTAAGAGAACGGTGTGCACTAACACAAAGGGGTGAGAATTAACCCCCACTGTTTGCGAAGTACCGACTGTATATACCGTAGGTTAGCTACATCCTGTATAGTCTACGCAGTTGTATTAGGTACACGGTGTATACAGTCTAGGTAAAGTAACACCTTGTATAGTCTGGACTGAAGTGGAAATATTTTAAGTGATGAGTGTTTTTTTTAAATAATGTTTTATGGTGTACAGAAACGGACTTATGATACCTTTCATCCCGAAAAAAGTGGCAACCGAACCAAGGCCGAACCGTTCATTCAAACAGTTCTCAATTTCAAAAGCTATCAAATTGTTTGACACAAAAAACAAAATCAATCATTTTGAAAGTTTTCGAAAACAAAAACTGACTGACGGTTGTGGTTCGATTGCGTTTGGCAACAATTTATTTTAGGAGAATTGGGCCCTTCCCGAAGAAAACAATAATGTTAATAGATGGCGCCACGTGTCTTTCGAATCATGATTGAAATATGTTATTATAGAAACTTTAGTAGTGTGTTAAGAGTTGATTGTAAAATTCTAAATTAACGTGAGCGAAGCCGCGGGTAAAAGCTAGTTAACTATAAAACATATAATGTTTTAAATCCTTGTCTTATTTATCTGCATTAATAGTATACACACCTGCGGTTTCTGAATTGAGAATTCTAAGATAAACAGTACTTAAGTAACATTTGAGTACGGAGTTGTCAAAAAAATTACGGATTTCATAGCATTTTTTTGACAACTCCGTACTCAAATACTACTTAAGTATTGCTTATCCCGAAATCTCAATTCAGAAACCGGAGGATAATAACTGAAATATCTAGGAGTCCTATTTCGAAACTAAAGGCTGTTTCAACAACACTACGTTTCGAAAAATGTGGTTTGTGAAATATTAGGAAATCTATACATATAAAAGGAGAAGCTGACTGACTGACTGACTGATCTATCAACGTACAGCCTAAACCGCTGGGGTTAGAAAGTTGAAATTTTGACAGTAGGTTCCTTTTGTAACGTAGACATCCACTAAGAAGGGATTTTTCAAAATTCAATCCCTAAGGGAGTTACATAGGGGATGAAAATTTGTATGGAAAATCGTCACTTAACGAGTTCAAAATTTCACGCAAGCGAAGCTGCGGGCGTAAGCTAGTTAGTCATATTCACGAAGCGTGCTAGATTTTGTTGAATATTAGAACACGCGTCTATTACTAGCGTGTGATGAGGAAGTTTTATATTCTAGCCCGTCTTTGCACGGGAAACAATTGAACAGAAACTGTTGTTTGAACGAAATTCGATGTCTAAGAGCGGTTACGCACTGCATCTGATCCGAATCCGTGAAAATAATAATAAACAAAATTCTTTAGTTTCAGAAGGTTATCCATTGGCTTACAACTTGGTTTGAAAATTAAGTATCTAAGAACAATGAGAAATGTAAATTGTAAAACAGTTTGAGTGGCCGCTGACACTCAAGCTAAGATTCAACTTGTGTTATGGGTGTCAGGGTTCTCTCTCTAAAGACAGGGTACATATAAATCGTACATGGTAGCAGTAATTTATCCATATACCAAGTAGTAATTTTTATTAAACTTATATAGAATCAATACAAAAACAAAAATAATATGTAGGTACGGCAGGCAATATTTTACTTTGAGCCCCTGTGGATGTGTGTTTCAGATAAGTGTACTGTGATGGGTGATGATATTTCGTGTGTAAGGGTGTGTGTGTTGTGTATGTTTGTGTGTGCGCGGGTGCGTGCGCGTATGTATTTGAGTGTGTGTGCGTGAGTGTATCTGTATGAGTGGGTTGTATCTGTCTGTGGACGTGTGTCAGATTGTGTAGGTTATGTGTGTTTATCAGGCAAACGTCTATGTAATTAATAGAAAAGTGTTATGTTAAGACGATTCAAGTTTTTTTTTTTTTTACTCTTAATTTACGTTCCGTAGTCGTCATAGAACTATTTGTATGGTAGTTTACGCACTAGATCCGACTTCTGTCATCCGATTTCTCTCCGTCATCCGTGAGTCTCCAGTTCGAAAGAAATATTTACGGATCGAAGTAGCCGTAGTACTGTTTGTATGAAATCGGAATTGAAATCGAAAATAGGCCAAAGATTGGCCCCTCAATTGCTTGGATTTGGATCAGAGATCGGATTAGTGCGTAAGTAATATCCGAATTCGGTCCGAGATTTTTAGACTAGATCCATATTTTCACTAATTCGGATCGGATGCAGTGCGAAAAGCAATATCCGAATTCGGTACGAATTTTTTCCATCCGTATTTTCACGGATTCGGATCAGATGCAGTGCGTAACCGCTCTAATGATACGAGCTCATTAGATGCCATTACTACATCGAATTATATAGATATCAATATCGGCATATGATATGCAAATCTCGTGCTTCATTACGTCGTACTAATAATGGTCCTCGCGAAAAGATATAAGCGATTCCGTATACTTGAAGAAAAAAAAAAAAACTTGATTTGGTCGTATTTGATTCCAGTTGCACTTGGTAAGCGTAGACAGGGTCTAAGATGGAGCACACGAATTCAACTAACTGAGATATAAAGGGATTCCCATATATATTTATGTTACGGCTAAAAGCCGAATGGCGGTTACACCTAGGTTTAACCGGATACAACTAGGTGCAACCAGTAGCAGTTGGTTAGAACTAGGTGTAGCTTAAGTCGACGGAGCCCCGCTGCGCGGGGCTCCTATTTCTGTCTGCAGAGTTTAAAGTAACCTAACACGAAGGGAATGACGGGGGCTTCGTTCGCTCGCTTCGCTCGCTTACTCTAGCCCCCGTCATCCCCTTCAAACCTAACCTATCCGTGTCGGGGTTCCTCTTAATCACCGGTGTGCGGCTGCACCTAGTTCTATCCGCTATGATGAAGGCTTAACCTAGTTCTAACCGAGGATAAATAGGATACATCTAAGTTTAACCGCATGTGGCCGGCTGTACCTAGTTGTACCCGGCTAAAACTAGGTGTAGCCGCACTTCGGCTATTAGCCGTAACATATACACCCCTCTGGCTCTCACATACACACGACGGAACACAGTAAAATGCTTGGCGACTGACTTTCATGAAAGTTCTATTGCTAATCTCTTCAGTTCATTACTAACCAACACCTCGTAGATATTGCAAAAAATATTTCAAAAATAGAACTTTGCGCAAAAAAGAAAAAATCTAAAATATTTGATTCAGTACATAAAAAACCATACTATCACATATAATTCCATTAATCCAAAAGTACTAAACATTAAGGTTCATAAAAACAATATTAGAATAACCACACCTTGCCTAGTTGAAGCCGTGATGCACTTCAATTAAATGTGACGATTGCTTGTAGAAATACAAATTTTAATATTCACTACAAACTCACGAACGTTATCGGATAACTAATGATGTGGGTATAAAGTAAACTTTGAGCTGATGCACTGGATAGCAGATAGCAGTTACTGATTCAGTATTTTGTAGAAATGATGTGATACATTCTTAAGTCTACCCTTACATAATTTATTTTTTGAAATACCCTCATTTTGAAAATCGAGTTTTGAGCATTACGTTCTATGAACGGGTCCCAGTGTGCGACGGCGCAACGACTGCTCGCTCACAGCGCGCGGGCTCCGAGTCGAGTTGTATGGTAGCGGCAAGCGCGCTGACTGCTCGCCGTTGGCTTTTTCATATTGACATTATCAAATATATTATACGACTCACGATTTAATGCTCAAATTTGAATGACAAGTTAATTGCTGGGTTGGAGCGGTGCTGTTGCCGTGCCGGTTTAGTGTGCCATGACCGTAAGACTGGCTACAGATGAGCGAAGTTGTTCGAGACTCAGTTGATCGCTATTTGTGTTTAGCTGCAGTTACTCTTTGGTGTATGTTCTAGAGCAATTTAGTGGCTCAGGTGCGGTCAGCATAGACCAGGGGTTGATAAACTTTTTTCATCCAAGGCTAGAAAAACGTAATAACTTATGCAGAGGGAAAGCATTCAAAAAAAAATATTTTTGTTCTGCCTTATGTCTCTTGGCTCAAATAATTATGGCATTTTATAATTATTATCTACAAAAATGCAAATAGAATTTAGCTAGAATTTAGCTTTAATTCCGCTGAACAAGATCGCTAGTTTGGATGCAGTGCACCACCCTCCCGCCCACAAATATATGCACATGCAGAAAGAGTGAAAAAATTATGCAACATGCAACCGAACCAATACACGACACGTGTTTCACCCCTGCATGGGGCATCGATATGTTGACTCCTCGACCGCTAGGACGCGAATCATATATTAATATATACATACAGATCATCATTTAATTATTATCTATGTACTTATTTTATACCTATACTTGAGGGTACACTCTTACTCTACTAGGGGGTTAGGAAGGCCAGATTAAATGATTCCGTGGGCCAGGGGGCTTACTCCCTAAGTCCGTCAACAAAGTTAGTCGCCCGTCCGAAAGTAGCCCGAAACGTAGGAGTGAACAAAACAAGTGTCAAGTTCAACTTTTCGGACGGGCAAAAACACATCGGTAGTAGGGACAACTGTCAAATCGTGTTGTCATTCATTCTTAGTTCGGGCCCCGAAATAATCGTATGTTCCTAGAAAATAGGGAGTAGGAAACGCTCTATAAGGCCGAAACCACGGAATTCGTGCTTAGGGAGTAGACCCCCAGAGTTGGTCCGTGTGCCGTAGTCCAAGACGCGATTCACAAACTCTGTCTAATCTTGAATGAAATGTAATATCATTTACAATCGCTTATAACCTTGCAGCATACAACAAACTAGTATTTGTCAGTACGCAACACACGGTTGATAATTCAACGCCATTTCACAGCTTATGAATAATCATTATCTCTGTATAATGAGCTTTATACTCGGAAGAAGTGGTATTAAAGTACTCTAGAATTATAGAAGTACTTACCTGTATAAGGCTGAGCATCCACCAGAGCTGTGCTAAGCTGCGTAGCGAGGAATGTGTTTTGTAAGCACCAATAGAATCACTTCATTTACCTAGCTTCGCTCTGCGCAGCTCTGGTGGATATGGGCTTAGCGGTGCGAGGTTTTTGTTCATACAAAACAAGCAAGAAATGCGAGCGAGGGATGTGTTGCGAGGAATGTGTTAAGAGGAATGTGTTGCGAGTAATGTGTTGCTAGGAATGTGTATTTTTCTTCCTCATATTCGAAAAAAGTCCGCTACCTATCCTCGCACCGCTCATTTGTACACATTAACACATTACACATTAACACATTACGCATTAACACATTACACATTAACACATTACACATTCCTCGCACAGCTCTGGTGGATAGGGTCACACCGTTTCACATCCTCGCTACACATTTTCGCACCGCACATTTTCCTCGCACAGCTCTGGTGGGTTCTCATAACACATTACACATTAACACATTACACATTCCTCGCACAGCTCTGGTGGATAGGGTCACACCGTTTCACATCCTCGCTACACATTTTCCTCGCACAGCTCTGGTGGGTGCTCAGCCTAAAACTGACTTACATCTGTCACCTCACTGTTCAGGTCCAGTTGAAAACCAGCGTCAGGCACTAGTCTGGCATTTTTTGCTGAACTGGGCCTTTTTGGCGCAGCCGTGAGGCATACTTTCCTGCAAATTGTTTTTTTTTTTTTTTATGCTTTTTTTTATATTGTGTGCTAAGCACAAAGTCCGTGGTTTCGGCCTTAGTTACGATCGTTTTCTACTCCCTACACCTACGGACATACGATTATTTCGGGGCCCGAACTAAGAATGAATGACAACACGATTTTACAGTTGTCCCTACTACCGATGTGTTTTTGCCCGTCCGAAAAGTTGGTCTTGACACTTGTTTTGTTCACTCCAACTACTACTACGGGCTACTTTCGGACGGGCGACTAACTTCATTAACGGACTTAGGGAGTAGGCCTCCAGGTGTGGGCAAACTATGGCCCGCGGGCCAACACCGGCCCGCCAACCCACCCCTTTAGAGCAAGAGTGGCCCGCGGAAATATATTTTTGCAGCCTAGTCGACACAAATAGGTTTAAAATAAATACATAAATAATTTTAAAATGCCATAACAAACAGGCGTAATTATTTGAGCCAAAAGTTTTAGTTTTGACAGAACATAAAATACGTAAAAAAAAACTAAAAACCGACTTCAAAAAAAAACTAAAAAGAGTTATTTTATTTTTCTATTTTTAGTGACTTAAATAATGCACAAACATGCAGTTACAGCAATCTCGGGTAATTTGCTGTTATCCATTGCAGATTTCCATTGTCAATCTCCAAGGGTCTTCATCAGATCTTCACCAAATTTAAATGGGACCATTTCGGAAGAATACTCTTTCAAACAAAAAAAAAATTTTGCAAATCCGTCTAAATATGACGGAGATATGCAAGAACATACATAAAAAAAATACAAACATCCCAATTGAGAACCTTCTCCTTTTTGAAGTCGGTTAAAAAACCTTTTGTTTTTAGAACTCTGGCCCCTTCATACCTCATTTGGTTTTTTTTGTTTTTCTGGCCCATGAAGTTTGCGCTCCTCTGGCCTAACCCTGTACCATTCTGAGAAAAAGCTCGTACCCAGTCAAGTCATGGGCTAATTATGTTACGTATATGATCTAGTTATCTGTTTTATAATTATGCACCTTGCCCAGAATGACGCTATTTTCCAGATCAAGTTAAAATTACGCGGAAGAAATTCCTTATAAAGGGTGCGTCGGAGCGCAGCACTAAAAATACTTCGTTTTATGAAGCTGGCATAATTTAGTACTGCATACCTGCATAGAAAATGCCTGCGATACTTTTATGAACAAAAAAATACTTAAATTCCGTGTTGCGCATCCTGGGCAGCCCCGGTACGTAATATGATTGAAGACTTGTATACACCAGGCAAGAATAGGATATTTTGCTACTATTAAAAATGTACAACAATTTGTATAATTCTGATAAAAACTTATGCAGAGTCGATCAGTGTCACCAGTAGATCACGCGGTTTGAAGGAATTACACGAATTCGTTTCCACCCTGTATACAAATAAACACCTGTGCATATATAGTAAATTGCAAACTAGAGCAACTATTGTTTTGTTATGTTTTGTTACGTAAAAAAACATTAATTTATACTTAAACATTAATTAAAAGTTACCTACAGGCAATCGCTCAGCCACTGCATCAAACGTGCCTTCAAATTATTATTTTACATTACAACTCTGCATACCCCTTACTGCTAAAAGCTGCTACACTTCTAAATATGACAGATGAACTGCAAAATGCCACAAACAAAGACTCAAACAATAATTTACCTTATTTCATTTAACACCTTGCATAACCACGACCGCATTCATACCACTTAATTTTCAACTTTATCTTTTACAAGATAAAGTATAAAATCCTATTTGCAATTGTGCAAGATAATTTATAAGCAGTAAATTCAGACCTTGGCATTTAAGGACAGATGTCAGGTGAATTGTTATGGCTGTCTTAAGAAACATGGTAATAAGGGTATCTTCATTCCCTTAAAGAAAATAGGGTTTTAAACTTCAACACTTATTTATTTAAAATAGACTAGTATTACTAGTCCGGACGAAATAGGCTATTTTACTCTACATGGTGTTAACAAATTCGTGTAATTCCTTAAAACCATATGTTCTACTACTGATGTAGACAGGCCCCGCACGGGATTTAGCTTGATTCAAAATAAAAAAAAAAAAAAATTCATGCTGCTTTGGTACCGATCGTATCTAAACCACCTAATAAGGATTCAGTAAAAAAAAAAGAATTTATTTTTTAAAAAAAAAAATGTTTTATTTGTGTGAACATTTCGATGCCACGCATAAATTAATGAAATCACGGCGACACAGCTGGCAGGCACGACTAACGCAATATCGCTCTTTGCAGTCAGATAACTCAAGGTTCTAAAAAGACTCAGAAATTGAAAACCAATAAAAAATGAAGATTTTTTTGGTTTATTTTCGAAAATTCCCATTTATGGTTAATCTGTGTCACCAGTAGATCACGCGGTTTGAAGGAATTACACGAATTCGTTAACACGCTGTATATGACAAAAAATCTAAAAATAGATTAGTGAGATAGCTTAGACAAAAAGGAGTCGGAAAACGTTAGTTTTAGTTCATAAAACAGCAAACTAAATTTTAAAATTCAATTCAAAGGTTTCAGCATTTTTAATCTGTTTCATAACACCATTAAATAGTAGTCGCCATGTTATTACGTCATACGGCTATAAAAACTTAGAAGTGTCAACTGTCAACTAAACAATTAACAATAACCTTACAATAACATACAAAATATCACTGCATTTGTTTACACAGCCAACTGACGTCATGACCATAGAGCAATATGGCGTCGCCTGCGTCCAGCGTTTTCGTCAAATTACGCGCGAAATTTAAATGCACTTTTATGGCACTTAACGATTGAATAAAAAATTTGTGAATTTTTTAGTGGTTCATTAGCACTATAGAATCTAATTGAGACAGTTTTCAAAAATGGATGTAATACCCCATTCACATAGAACTGAAATTGGTACAAACCCTGAACACACCATCATCTGCCTAGCCTTTTCCCAATTATGTTGGGGTCGGCTTCCAGTCGAACCGGATGCAGCTGAATATCAGTATTTTACATGGAGCGACTGCCTATCAGACCCCCACAACCCAGTAACTGGGTAATACGATACTCTTGGTAAGACTGGTTGTCAGACTTTCTGGCTTCTGACCAACAGTAACGACTGTCAAAGATCTACAAATGACAGCCGGGACCAACGGCTTTACGTGCTTTCCGAATACATCATGACCAATAAAATGTAAAAAGTCCCGATCGATTCAACTTCTGCAAAAAAAAAAGTTATGCAATGTCATACGTCGAAAAATCAGTTTTTCCTAAATATCTCTTAAATGATAAGTGTTTTTTTTTATTTATTTATTACTAGGCCTGCCTTTGGCCGCCATCTCGCCTGATGTTAAGCGATGATGCGGTCTACGATGGAGCACGCTTGCCCAGAAGAAACCGATTCACTCGTAACTTGAAGACACCCAAATTGTAGCTGTCGGGGAACACCACTCGGGCAGCGCATTCCACTGTTTGGCGGTTTTCACAATGAAAGTGGAATCAAAGCGCTTCGTTCGGGTTTTTGGTATATCAACCATGAACTGATGGCGCTTTTTCGTGCTTCTGGCCGTCCGATAGAAAAAAAAGGCAGGGGGGTATTAGATCATGCAAATCTGAAGCACACTCTCCGAAATGTGTCCGATAAAAAACCGATAGACTAGCAACTTTGCGCCGATGCTCAAGACTTTGGAGCTTGGTCTGAACAAGGGAGTCGTTGCTGATGAGCTTCTAAGGTAAGACATCCCATCCCCGAGAGTTTGTTAAACCGTCGGTACCGGGTGTCATACGAATACCTACGACATCGTTACACGTCGTCAGAAGCCCGAAAGTCTGACAACCGGTCCAACCTTAGGATATCGGTATTGCCCAGTAACTGGGTTGCGGAGATTTGGTGGTAGTCGCTCCGTGTAGTTTCGGACCCAAAAAAGCCTTTAATCGAAACGAACTAAACCCGGAAGACAGGCAATTCCGCAAAAAGCACGTGAGAAAGCCGTAAGTAATCATAAAAATCAATATGTGGTCACTAAACGACCAATATTACTAGTGGAAGTTTACAGTCTAAAATGGTCGATTTTATCGTCTCCGCTCCGCTCTCCTCCACTCCTCACTCTAGTGGACAGGCGGCCTTAATAGCGAGAATTTCCGAGCATTTACTAGAAAATTAATTGGATTTTTACCACCCTTTGTTTTTGTCAAGAGTCCATCTTTTTTTCACTTTAATTAAGTTCCTTTAGACAAGGGTATTTCTATATAGAGTATTATTGCAGTATTTTTTCAGCTGTTCCACTGTTTCATTGAGGAAGGATTGTACTGTGAAGCTAGGAAATGGTTGCTCTGAAATTCATGGTTAATTTTTTTTGCTTTCATACTATGCTATTTTTAGTATACTTACACAAAAGCCGAGCACGTCTAAAAGATTTTCATTATGACTGCCCGTTTTGTTAAAATAAATCTCCTAGTTACATGCTTTGTATTACCGTTTTATGTATCCAACCAAATTCCTTTTAGGTTGCCTGGGGTACTCATTAGCTATGTCTGCACCAGTGCGCTTTCATGTTCATCTTGCATCTTCGTCTACCTACGTCGCCATAGCGCATGCAATAGCCGACAAAAGCGCATGCCCCTAGCGCACGCTAATCCGTCTATTGTAAGTCGACTGACGACTGACCGAGGCGCACCGGTGTAGACAATAAGCTGCATGCGTCTTATGACAATCGATATTGCATGCGCTTGACGCAAGAGGAATTGAAAGTTGAAAGCGCAAGATGAACATGAAAGCGCTCTGGTGTAGAGGTTATAAAATCTAGTGACCAACTCTTAATGATGTGCAAGATCCTCCGAGGGAAAGTAGGTGCGCCTGATCTTAATTGCAAGTTGTGCCGACTACTTGTTCCCAATAATTACCGCCGGAGCGGAAAACAGAAGCTGTATGCTGTTCCGACATGTCGTACTGTGGCTCGTTCACGATCACCCATACCGCAAAGTCTCACCACGCTCAATGCCCTCCCGGATGCTAGACCGAATTTTGATATGTTTGCGGATGAATGGAGGGTGATTTTGTCGGAATGTCTGGAGTACTGCGAGAGGAATGCATCATGAATGAGTGAAAGAATATACTGTCAGAAGCATTGTAAGGGATTTATGAAAAAGTTTATTAGAATCATTAGAATATTTTTTAAATGGTTGTCCAGTATCCGTCTTCTATTACTATCTTTAATTGTAATTTGGTCTGAGACCGTTTTAATTAAAGTAAATAAATAAATGCTTATGTACGAGTATGTTACGTTGAGTTCCTCAATAGAGTGCGTGAGGTGTGTCATGCAGGGGTTGACTATTATCAAGGTTTCTATTCGCGAAGCAATATGCGTGAATACCTATTAAATCCAAGTTAAAAATCTAATTTATTTTTGGAACAAAGTATGACGTGGTATGAAAACTATACCAATTGATTCTGGTGGTGCTTCTGAACAAACTATCATTCATCATTCAGCCGAAAGACTTCCACTGCTGGACATAGGCCTCCCCCAAAAGGGGGGCGTGTTTGCGGTAATCACCACGCTTGGCTGGCGGGTTGATGATCGCAGTATGGTTGTTAAAGTACTCAGAGAACGCTGCTGCCCATCCTCTAGTGAATCGGTTAGTCGCCTTTTACGACACCTACGGGAAGAGATGGGATAGTGCTATTCTTGAAGTCCGGAGTCTCGCGTAGTAACACGAGACTTCGGCATACATACTATAGTTAACTAAACTAAAGTAAACTATAGTAAACTATGTTAAGCGTAAAGTATTCAGAGATCCGAGAAACTGCCTCGTTAGTTTTGTGGTCGCAAGCACGACTACTGAGCGTGAGGTCTTGGGTTCGATCCGCAAGTCGGGCAAAGTGTTATTGGGTTTTTCCGTTTTGAATTTTTCAGTAGCAGCCCAGAGTCTGGATTTGTGCCCAGTTTATTTTATTTTATTTAGAAAACCAACAGCGGTACATAAAATATATTACAAAATGTGTATAGTACAGTATTTTATGGCTAATAATAATAGGTTTCGCTATATAACAAGAAAAAGTAACATGCGAACGGATCATTCGTAAAATAAGTTTAAATTCAAAAGATACAGTAGGATAACCGATCAGTTTCAAGTAACATACGTTAAATTAAATTACATTAAATCTTTCTGCTTTGCTTGAACTAAGAGCTACATTGCTTGTTGTTTGCCTTCTTTTATGGTTTTTACTATCTTTGCTTTGAAAGTAGGTTTAGGGCAGCTAAATAAATCAACCTGAGAGAAACAAGTGTTATAGATTTGAGCAATGGCAATAGGCAATAGGCTCGCCTCCTATTACATGGTACTTTAACATAACGACGAAATGTGGGTGTACTATACTGTGGTGATGTATGACGTAGTGTAAGTAGTAAGTGTATAAAACTATTGTAATCATTAAAATAAAGGCAGTCCTAATCGATCATCGGTTGGATCCATTTCGCCCATCCTTACAATACACCTCTGCCACCCTTTCGGGGAATACAAGGCATGAAGTTATGTTATTCCGAGATTAATATTGTCGTTCTTATGAAGTGAAGAAACAATAATTGTAGATTCCGGTCAGTAGTTAAGGATTTGCGTAGGTAGGTACAGTCCGCGAGGCCTAGAGCTGTGTTACAGTTTTGGTGTACAATAAAGTATATTCTATTCTACATATTTGTGCAGGGAAAATTAACAGGATCACACTCACGTAAATGTCAGATCTCTAGGTTTCATTAGTCTTTACAAAACTTCGTATTGCCTTGACTGTGTTCCAAAACAGGAACCTAACAGCCTTGAGACCAAGAGGCACGCACCACAGCACCTGCAAGGTCATCAAAGGACACAAGACCGTCGACAATTTTAACGAGATGACAACCACCTGAACTACCAGCTGTTGAACAATATCATTATAATGTCACTGACAGGTGTAGTCATAGTTTAAACCAGGTTTACTTATACCGGGTATACCTAGCTTATCATAGTTCCAGGTGATGTGAAGAACTAATTAGCTTTTTGTTGCATTTACGGGACTTGAGCTTCTAGTGTTGGTTGGTTTAAGTCATAAGTTGAAGCGAGTTCTCTTATTAAGGGTTGAAGGTGTAACCTAACCTGTCGCCCGACCAGTAACAGGCCCGAGAAAGCGGCGCGCTATATTCCGCGCGCGCTTCTCAGGAGGACGTGAGGTAAGGTTCCACAGAAGGAGAGGATCGAGGCCTGCCGGGGTTGCAGTGCATGCAGCTGCGAATCCCGCAATCCCGGAGATGGAACATCGTCGATTTTTAGCCGGTAAGAGTCCGACATAACCCTCTGCGATTCCCGGACGGAGAGTATTCATGAGGAAAATAACAAGAAAAAAAAAATGCATAGTGACGATACTTATGTACGTTTAGGGCATCCTAGGCATTCAGCCTCACTACCAACCTTGCTGACTGGCTAATCTTTTCAAGCTATTCTCATACAGCCTATACCATCAAACAAACAAAAACAGCTCCGTTTTACGGCACCTTTTTCAGGCGGGTAAAAGGGCATGGGTACCGGTGAAATTACAGTCACATGAGACTTTCCAACTTTGTGTCTAAAGTTGGCAACACATTAGCAATTCTCTTGGTTTTGTAGCTGTATAAGGTCCATCTATTCATACACGAAATATTTTAAGGGATAAATCTATAGGTGGTAAAGAAGCCATATAAATAAAAGAAAAAACTAAGTATAGGTATTTTTCAAATAAATAATTGAAAACTTGATACACGTAACAAATACTGGGTCATTACTATTTTCAACATCCATTACCTACGCTAGTTTCTACGTAGTATTTATTATCATTGAAGCGGGCATTTTTTTTTCAAATTAATGCAACATGTCTCAAGCGTTATTACAATTATAATAATTTCGGAAAAAAAAAAACTGACTATGCCTTCTTTAGATCCACCTATAGATAGTATCCCTTTAAATATTTCGAGTATGAATAAAAGGACCTTATATATGAGGCAGTAATCACTTATTTATCAGGTCGGCTTATTAGCGAATAAGCAGCATTTTCCTCGGGTCCTCATTAACCTCAACTTACAATAGTTTTTATATATATTTAATATATTAATATGTGTTAGTAGTAGTTGTTTCGCCTAACTTCCACGACATATGTAATCGTCGTGTGGAAGCTAGTGCCAAATGTAAGTTTATGTAAGTTTATTTATTTATTTGAACAATAAAAAATGTATGATAATTTATTTCGCAGAAGTAAGCACACCAACCATTTAGTACCTACAACAAATTCGCTATAAGTTTATATTTTATGTCGTATACAATATGAGCTCGTTGAGATGCAGCCTCCGCGGCACGCGACACTGACAGGTGCACGGCGCGTGCGCTGATAAGGGCAAGCACTTTCTAGCGTTTGTATTCTTTAACAAAGAGTATATTTTATAGTAGTAATTTCTTTGTTTAAATCTTTTCATTATATTTTAATAATTACATCTGTAATGTTATGACGTGTTAAGCAGCGCTGCTCCGTTAGATGGGTGACCGTTCTGTACACATCGCGAAATCTCCCTGCCTACCGAGAGTATGCATGTTAAGTCATCAGTGGTGGATTATCAATTATCACACAAATACTTATGACGTGTAATGTGTAGCTGGCAATGCCCAGCAATTATAGCATATTGCTAGCAGTAGATCAAGCAATGTCATCATCTTCCTGTCCTTATCCCATGTTACTTGGGGTTGGCGCAACACGTTTTTAACCGACTTCAAAAAGGAGGAGGTTTTTTGTTTATTTATTTTTTATGTTTGTTACCTCATATCTCCGTCATTTATGAACCGATTTGAAAAATTCTTTTTTTGTTCGAAAGGGTATACTTCCCGATTGGTCCCATTTAAATTTTGTTATGATTAGACCATGAACTTCAGAGATATGGAACGGAACTCCTCATCGGATCAAAGCAAAATTCTCAAATTAGTAATATTGCTTTGTTTATATTTGTTCTTGGGAACTGACCACTGGAAAAGAGAAGGGGGTGCATGTCTCCCCTCCCCCCCTTTGGAATGTTTTCATTATATCGTGTAAGGTATCATTTGAAAGGACTTTTTATGCCCGACTACGTCAAAGCCAAAAAGAAGGGTTATGAAGGAGGGGGTTAAAATTATGACACTAAAACGTATTTAATAAAAAATAAACTTTAAAAAAAGTAAAAACCGACTTCAAAGAAAAACTAAAAGGAGTAAAATAATTACCATAATATAAAATTAACAGTTTCAGAAGTCGGTGCAACTCTACACTGAAACAAATGGAAGCCACCGACTTCTGAAACTGTTAATTTTATATTATGGTAATTATTTTACTCCTTTTAGTTTTTCTTTGAAGTCGGTTTTTACTTTTTTTTTAAAGTTTATTTTTTCTTCTTCCATTCCGTCCTGTCACCCGTCATGATATCACTGACTCCCTTCTCTTTCATATCATTCTTCACACAATCCATTCATCTTTTATTTGGCCTCCCTCTTCCTCTCCATCTATCCACATTTATTTTCATAACTCTTTTAGTCACATGCGTTACATCTCTCCTCTTCACATGCCCATACCAAGACAAACGGTTTCCTTTCAACTTTTCTGTGACTGGCGCTACTTTCTAACTTCCTCTAATATACTCATTCCTGACCTTATCCCTTGTGGTCACTCCACACATCCATCTCAACATTAGATCAAGCAATGTGTGGGTCAATAATTACCTGTAATTAATTGCTGTCTACTATTGCCCGGCGGCAACCATACTCGGCAACACGGAAAAATACTAGCAATACATAATACAGCATAATAATACTCACGCCTATAATTCCCGTAGAGGTAAGCATTCCCAATTATTGCGTTGCAGAAACCCTTAAGAAGCCTGTAAACGGGCTACAAAAATTGCATCTTGTTGGCAATTTTATTGACCAATATAACTCAGTAGGTAAATTTGCAACTCATACCCTTGCTGCAATTTCATTGTGCAATACATTGCCGAGTGTAGTCCAGCAAGCTTCTGCAACTGGATTACTGAGGAATTTTGTTTGTACACGCGGAGCTATATTGAGGCTAGATCTCAGCAGTTGCGAGGAGACAGCGGCGTCAGCGACAGGACGAGGCGAGGGGAGGCGAGCGAGGGAAAAGAGATGCACCTATACATCAGAGCAAAGACGATATACGGCGATATTGCAGTAAAGTCAAAGCGGGATAAATCATTTGCAATCTAGCCGGCTAGACATTGAATTCTTGCGACTACTATGAAATATCTTGGAAATATCGCCGGGCTACACTGCAAGATTGCAGCAATTATTGCACTTTGTTCAGCGATATAATCGGCAATTTGGTGGCTATATAATTGCAGCAAGAAATTGTCAAAAAACTAGCCTGTTTAAGAGCACCTTAAGTGTGGGTCAAACCTATAACTAATTTCTGTCTACTATTGCCCGGCGGCAACCATACTCGGCAACACGGAACAATACCAGCAATACATAATAGGTACAGCATAATAATACTCACGCCTATAATTTCCGAAAGGGTAAGCATTCCCACTTACTGCGTTGCAGAAACCCTTATGTTTTTATTCAACCTACTAAGAAACACTAAAAATATGCCTTGACCACCGCCCATCTAGACCATATCTCCTTAAAACTACCCCTTAACCGTACAGTAACTAATAGTAGTAATTATAAAGCTCAACAGGTGAAGTGAGGAAGAATTAATATGTTTTTACTTCTCTACTGTCCCACCTGCCGCAAGGTGGGGTAGGCACCTGCGAGTATTTGTGTCATCCATATGCGAAATAAGCGAAATAATGGGTCAAACAATGAGATGGGAAGGTGTTGAGATGAAATTATCCTAACTAAATGCGAAAGTAAGTTTGTTTGTTTGTTACCTTTTCACGCCTAAACCACTGAACCGATCATCCTGCAATTTTGCATATACGTTGTCAGGTGTACAGAAACGGACATAGGGTACCTTTTATCCCGAAAAAAGTACAGTTCCCGAGGAAAACAACAATAACTTTCATAGATGGCGCCACGTGTCTTTCGTATCACGATTGAATAAATATTATCATAGAAACTTTAGTAGCGTGTTAAGAATATGTCCGTTTCTGTACACGTGACAAAATACATGCAAAATTTCAGGATGTTCGGTTCAGTGGTTTAGGCGTGAAAAGGTAACAAACAAACAAACTTAATTTCGCATTTATAATATTAGATTAGATTAGAAGTTAGAAAGTTAGAATAAGTCATATTTCGAAGCCGCCTTGACTATGAATGTAAACAATATCATTAACGAGTTGAATAGCGGCAACTTCATCTGCTATACTATCTATATAGTCGTCTGCGTAATGTTGTTTACTTATAGCGTGAACAGCGGCTGGTATTGTCGATTGGAATCTGCGCGAATTTTTGTTCTTGATAAATTGAGCGATGAAGGGGGAACAATTAGCACCAAATATAAGTGACGTCATCGCATAGGTTTCTACAGGATCGCCTGGATCGTCTCGCCATATAAATCTCAGTGCGTCTTGATCTTCAGGAATAATTTTACTCTGAGGAAATGATCCTTGCTATCGACTGAGATGGCAATTTTATTTTCCCAAAATTTTAGCATTATTCCATATGGTGACATCAGTAAATCCGGTCCTTTCAAAAGATAATCATTAACACAAACTCCTCTGCACCTGGCGGCCATCAAATACCAAGCGCAATTTCTTTTTATTTGGATTATCAACACCAAAATGGGGAAGATACCATGCCCATGGACGTTCCTGGCGTGAGTAATTCCTAGGCGAAATCATTGTCCAATAAATGACGAAAGAATGTAGGCAGATCCCTTGGTGTACATAACCGGCTTAACATCTTGGCGTTTGGTACATTTGAGCTGGCAGCTATAGCCACCCTTAAGTGGCTGAGCTAATTGTTGAAAATCAGTAGGCGGCGTTGCACCGGGCAATATATGCATAGTTGAGGGTAGAACTACGCCGGCGGCATTACGGAATTCATCCGTGCAATGCTGACGCGGTGATGATGCCCTGGTACGTAAAGGCTCTTTAACGTCCTCTCTCTCTCTATTGTGTCGCCACAAGCTATACGAGAATAGGTCATGCCGTCGTGAAAAGATTACCCAGTCAGCAAGATTGGTAGCGGGGCTGACTGCCCAGGGTGCGCCGAACGTACTTAAGTATCGTCACTCGTGGAGGCTCTTTTCATGCACCCCAACGTCCTGCTGACCATACTCAAGCCACTGTTCCACTTTTTGCGACACGTCCACTGAAGATTCATCACAACATTCACGAGATTTTTGAGAACATCTTCCTCTAGCGCGGCTATATCTGCCGCAAATTTCTTTTCAATAATATCCTTTTGTATCTTCGCAACAGCTTGTGCTGCTTCCAATTGCAATTGTTTCTTGCGAACTTCGAACGACTTCTTGCTTGAAACTATGGAGCCTTTTTTCGACGCAACAATAGATTTGTGGCAGCCAGCTTCAATTTTGAGGCTACCTCCTTTAACACTTTCGGATCTTGTGTCATGTGTTGTTCCAGAAGGTCCTTCCTTGGCGGATTGTTCTTGCAAAAGCTTCTCCTTTTCTTTTGCGCCATGAGTTTGTACCATCTTGTGTGACGGTGGAGAATTGAACATTCCAGAATTTACCAGTCAATAACTAGGTGGTTGGTACTTGATTTATAGAGGATCCGGCTCGAATCATCAGCTTTATAGACCATAGGAAGGAGAAATGAGGCAATTGTTGTGTATATTTTTTGGTCATCTGGTAAACAAACGTGCGCCCAGTGCCTGTACACAGATAAATGGTTCATAGCCTACATTGTTTTAGTTGCCCTCTGTTACCCTGCCCCCCGCAAGTTCTCCTTTGACACCTGGGAGCGCACTTGAATCCAACCGATCCGTTTATTTTACAAGGAACTAGAATAAACATAATTTTAGCATAGGTTTACATACAAATTAATAACAATAAGAACAAAGTCTATTGTGTCGCTAACAGCTGGCACAAACGGTATAACTTGAGTTATATCGTTTTGTTTGTCTGTTTGACACAGAAGGTACAGAATTGTTTGATCCAGTGTTTCTATTTATAAATTTCTATACCTTTTCTTATTCCAATGCATATATATAAGTGTAAAAATACTTAGGACATCAGTAATACTTGAAAACTATCAGGAGTCATCACCGAAAGGTAAGTCAGAAGTTTTTTTTTTTTTAACCTATATTGTCCCACTGCTGGGCAAAGGTCTCCCCCATAGCCTTCCACTCATCTCTATGCCTTGCCTTCTTTGGCCAATCTCCCATAAACGAATCTAAGTCATCACGCCAGCGTTTCCTAGGCCTCCCTCGGCGACAACGCCCGTCTTCCGGCACCCACTGCGTGACGACTCTAGCCCATCTGTCTTTATGCATTCTGCAGAAGTCAGAAGTTTATTATAATAATTTTCTGGCATGTTATTTTCCGTATGATTTTTCATTTTCCCTCAATCCTTTAAGTGGAAACTCAATGTCGGCTATATTTGTGTAAATTAAGATCATTTTGGTGTGAACAGAACAGAAGAGAACAGAGAACAAAAATCAATATCAAAAATTTCTCATAAACCATTACAGGCACTTGTGAAAAGTCGAATTTAGGTGTCTTATAAATCGGTCATCATATAAGGTAGATCATCTGTATAAGCCAAAAACTAAAAGATCCAAGAATTGAACCTTGAGGCACGCCCATCTTAATAAGAGACCGAAAAGATATGACACCGCTGACACCTACTTTTTGCTGTCTATTTGATAAATAGGAAAAAACAAGGTCAGGAGCTCGTCCACGAATTCCGTAGTGGTGTAGTTTACAGATAAGTGTGTTGTGGTCAATGCAGTCAAAAGCCTTGGAGAGTTCGATCCACCAAATGTACATAATAGTAAAAAAATATCACTATGTATAATAAATTACAAAAAATATAAAAGACTCTGTGTCTGTTATTTTAAAAAGAGATTGGTGGTGTACCAAATTAATAACTGATATTGTAGTTGTAGTAACATTTTAATACATAAGTTAATTTTAATTTGAACAATTTAGTTTCTCATAATAAGTGAACTATTCAATGTTCTGTTGGAAAATAAATTCTCTTTTTTTTTGTTTATTAGTTAGTTATTAAATTAAATATCGTGTTGGCCCTGAGATTACAGACCCACTTGTAAAGCACCGGGTTGTGGGTTCAAACCTTGCAAGTGTTTTTAAATATTCAATATAATAAGTACTAACAAAACGCTAAACGAGTAACATTTTCAAGAATTCGTTTAAACTAGACATCGAATCCTAGTTTTCCTTCGGGAACCAGATAAGTCCAAGAGTACGTTTTCCTTCATCTTGTTGATCCATTTTGAACTTTACAGCCGAAGTACCGAGGGATTCTTTTGGTAAACAATCCAAAACAGCTGTACAATTACTTGTCCAATTTCTTATTTCGAAGCCAGCCGCCTTGACTATGAATGTAAACAATATCCTTATCTTATTGGTATGTTAGTCGCTAGCGAAGCTATCGAGCGCAAAGGTTATTTATTTAGGTTAATAATTTTGGATTTTACTTTTGCAAAATTTAAGCCCGGAGTTTGGAGTCGTTCCCGATAAATGGGAAATGGCTCATCCTCTATGTCTACATAGCACCTAAAATAGGTTGTTTATCACTTTAGAGAAAATAGGCGTGATGATATTAGTCAAAAGCTTACCTAACATAACGATATAACAAAGAGATCACCGGATTCCTCTTCTTCTCTATTAGTCCTTTTATAACCAGTAGTCCTGATATCACGAAAAAGTTCTCCACTGCTGGCAGATCTAAATGCTGAACTGTGTTACCGAAAGTGTTGCTTTTTACACTTATTAGCTGAAATAATAGAGAAGTTGTTTTGAATTTGAAAGAAAGAAAATTAGATAAAGCTTTTTTTGCGTTTTGCGCACCCTTGCTGCAAACTTCAAACCCCATTTATTCAAAATTGACGAGAATTACTAAGTTCTTTTTGAAGGTCAATGTAATTTATTTTCATTTCTACAATGAGTTGAATAGCGGCACCTTCATCTGCTTTACTATCTATACATATAGACGTCTGCGTAATGTTGTTTACTTATCGTGAACAGCGGCCGGCATTGTCGATTGGAATCTGAGCAAATTTTTGTTCTTGATAAATTGAGCGATGAAGGGGGAACAATTAGCACCAAATATAAGTGACGTCATCGCATAGGTTTCTACAGGATCGCCTGGATCGTCTCGCCACGTAAATCTCAGTGTGTCTTGATCTTCAGGAATAATTTCACTCTGAGGAAATGATCCTTGATATCGGCTGATATGGCAATTTTATTTTCCTTGAATCTTAGCATTATTCCGTACAGTGACATCAGTAAATATAATATCCAATATAAATCTTAAGTAAAAACAAAGAAAAATCATATCCTAGACTAAAACTACCTATACAAACTAAAAGAGTGCATCAAAATATTCCTCCGCATCGCTGTCGACTGGAAGCGTGCCCAGAAGACTGGCAGCGTTGCCACGTTGTATGACAACGCTAATTCTTCGGCCGAAAAACAAGCCAGTATCTGTAATCAATCAGTAAATCTAGTCCTTTCAAAAGATTATCACTAAGGGCCCGTCCACATCTCCACATCACGACGTCGTCAACGTGGAACGGTGCGGTAACGCGGCACGGTGCGTTGACGTAACGTGCAAATTTACGTTACCGTATCGTAACACGTTCCGCCTCTAGCCGCAAGCACACACGTATATGCGCTCCGCCCGCGCTCTCCACGCCCGCGAGTTAGTCGCCGTCCATGTTCTCCGATGCTTTAAGACCATACCTTACTGTTTCTCTTATTAAAATTCAGGATCTACATGGTCAACGATAAATGTAACAATGATCCTGCACAAAAATTTGCACGTTACGTCAACGCACCGTGTCACGTTACCGCACCGTTCCACGTCGACGACTTCGTGACGTGGAGATGAGGACACGCTCTAAGACAAACTACTGGGAAGATACCATGTCCGTGGACGTCCCCACGACTTCCTAACGTGAATAATTCCTAGACGAAATCATTCTCCAATAGATGACGAACCCTTTCAGCATATCTATGGCTTTCATCTTCCTTTCCACATTATTTAAGCGTTTTATAGCATTAGGCAACGAGTCGGGCATTTTACTATTGATATTTTTCATGGAAATCCGACGTACCACCTTCCCGCTACTGATGTCGAAGTCTGCTCCAGGTGTGCGACGGCTTGGTCGTCTTCAGAATTTTCGCGAGGTTATAAAATTTATCGCGACGCGATAAAATAACTCCAGCGATTTTTGAGTAATGTCTTTTTAAACTTTTTACAGTCCGGCAAGGCATGTTTAGATACGCGGCAGAATCTACACTTTTCGTCACTATTAACGACATTACCTTGTACTAACACAGCTTAACAGTTATCACTATGTTTACGCTTGTAATCACTACGAATAAAGAACCTGAGCCTATTGTGTTTCTAACAGCCGATATAAACGGTATAACTTTACTTTGAGTTATATCATTTGACACGGAAGGTACAGAATTGTTTGATCCAGTGTTTCTATGTATAAATTTCTATACCTTTTCTTATTCAGACGTATATATATAAGAGTAAGAATACTTAGGACATCAATAATACTTGAGAGCTATCAGGAGTCATCACCGAAGGGTAAGCCAGAAGTTTATTATAGTAATTTTCAAGCATGTTTTTTTCCGTATGATTTTTTTATTTCACTCAATCCTTTTAGTGAAGTGAAAACTCACTGTCGGCTATATTCGTGTAAATTAAGATCATTTTGGTGTGAACAGATCATAGATTTACTTAACTTCGTGTAGAGATTTTGTTATGACGTAAATCAAAACCAAAAATTTCTATTTCACTTTAACCATTACATGCACATCTGAAAAGTGGAATTTAGGTGCACGGTTCCAATTAGTCATTTTCTATGGAGAAGAGCCGGCAAGAAACTCCATGGTTAAAGTAAATACTGTTATGATTTAGAATAGTTATGAGGGAGCAAGGAAATGATTTTTTTTTTAAATTTAATGTAATTGGTCACTTCGTATAAGTATCCAAGCAGTTGCAAGTCTATGAAGATATCACATTTACAAAATTTTAATAGATATACTCATACTCGTACGTTACTGAGATTGTTGGCTGGAGACCCTTCAGATCTCGCCAATAACTGCGCGGTTACGTAAAAACGGTCCTCAAGGAAAAAAAAGAAGTTAGGTGGAAACCTCATGCGCAAAAAAGTTAATGCCAACCATCCCTATTATCAAAAGAGAAATAATAAATCAAGCCACAAATTTATTTATTGGCCACGTGACCAAACTTCTCATTTTATAACTAAGCAACGGGAAAATGAGATAACCTCTAATAAACTAATTCGACTTTTTTACAACGCCAACTAAATTTTTGGGCACCCCGACACGGATAGGTTAGGTTCGAAGGGGATGACGGGGGGTAGAGTGAGCGAGCAAAGCGAGCGAACGAAGCCCCCGTCATCCCCTTCGTGTTAGGTTACTTTAAACCCTGCAGACAGAAATAGGAGCCGCGCGCAGCGAGGCTCCGTCGACTCTTTTTGTTTTTCATTTGTTTTTATTGTGAAAATGAAAGTGGGTGACGAACAGTGGCTTATATAGAAGATAACTAGTGGCTAAGATAGTATCATTCAGACGCTCGTTAATTGTGGCTGACTTAGTAATTTAGAAGCCAATGTAGATTTTTAGAGGCGAATAATGCTATTAAAAAGAAGTCTGTTTAATTAGCACCCTTATCACTTTTAATACGTTTTTTAATAAGGATAAGTTTAATATGTGCTTTGAACTTGAATCATAAATTCGTACTTGAATTATAGGCAATAGCTAGTTCAAATAAACGGCGTGAATTCCTTGGGTTTAAAAGTAAAAACGGGGGTACCGCAGGGTTCAATATTGGGTCCGCTCCTCTTTTTAGTGTATATTGACCATTTACTGCAAAATCAACCAAATATGGTATTATTTGCTGACGACACATCTTTATTTTTTAAAGTAGATAGACGTGCTAACAATCTTGATGACGTAAATAACGCTATTTTTCAGGTCCATAATTGGTTCACTGCAAATAATTTAGTGCTAAATGGAAAAAAAAAACTAAATGTATCAGATTTGCTTTACCCAACGTTAAAAGTAGTAAACGTGACGTAGTATTGAACAAGGAGAAACTAGACTTTGTCGATGAAACTGTTTTCTTGGGGATCACGCTTGACTCAAAACTACAGTGGGGTCACATAAAATCTCTTGCAGGGCGGCTAAGCTCAGCTGCATATGCTGTGAGGAAAATCTGACTCTTAACAGATGTAGATACCGTGAGATTAGTCTACTTTAGTTACTTCCATAGTATCATGTCTTACGGTACCTATTTTACTATGGAGACGGGCTGCTGACATTGAATGCATCTTTATTATGCAAAAGAGAGCTGTCAGAGCAATATACAATCTCCGCAGACGCGAATATCCAATGGAAATGTTTAAAGAAATAAACATCATGACAGTGCCTTGTCAATACATTTACGAAAATATTAGGTATGTTAGAAAAAATCTAGATCTATTTAGTAAAAGATGTGAAAGATATCATAAAATCACTAGAGATAAAAATAAGATAGTGAACCTCGTTTCAGATTGTCAAAAGTACACACATCTTTTATGAGGTACTGTATAAAGGTATAAAGTGATATAATAAAATGCCTGATAATATTCTTCAATTAAATGAGAAGAAATTTAAAATTTGTATAAAACGCACACTATGTAAACAAGCATATTACAAGTTAGAAGATTATATTGCTGATAAAAAGGCTTGGAAACATGCTGGTCCTACTCCACAACCACTTGACTACCTAGTTAAAAATATCATAATTATAATAAATTACAAAAGAGTAAAAGACTCAGTACCGGTAAACCGGGGGGGGTTACTTTCAAATACAGGGGCGACATTGATAGTTACTAAACATTTTGCATTTGGTTAAATATCTGTGTGAAAATGGAACTTGTGCATTTTAATTTAATATTGTAGGGAACGTTGACAGTTTTCCTATTTTACCATTCAGTATAGAGGTGTCTGCGATGTTAGATGGCGATGATAAAAAATATTAAATGACACCCCTGAATATGTAAAAAAAACGAGTTTTAGATTTTTCGATTGGGACTACTTTGAAATTCAATGATAGAACAGAGATCATCAAAGTAGAAGCTCTACGGTCCAAGTTTGATAAGGAACATTTCTCCTTTTTGCTATCGAAAACTGTGCTCTATAGTTTTTTTTATCTAGTCTATGTGATTTTATATATCTCAGTTAATTGAGTCTACATAAAATATTTTTGATGTAGCAGCTAAAAGCGAAAATAAATAAGATACAAACACATGAAGCTCAAAAAATTGATCAAAGTAACCCCGTTCTACGGTATCTGTTAATATTCTAAAAAGAGATTGGTTGTGTACCAAATTAATAACTGATATTTTAATAATTAGGATAATGTTCGTTTTAATTTTAACAATTTAGGCAAGTTTCTCATACTAAGTGTACTACTCAATGTTCTTTTGGTAAATAAATTCTTTAAACCTAAGTAATCCCTATTAATATTATAAATGCGAAAGTAACTCTGTCTGTCTGTGACGCTTTCACGCCTGAACCGCTGAACCGATTTTAATGAAACTTGGTACAGAGATGGTATGGAACCTGGAGAAGGGCATAGGCTTTTATATCTCGAGAAATACGAAATACACGACAAAAGACATCCACGCGGGCGAGGCCGCGACCTCTAGTATATTATATTATATAAGGCATATTTGTATTCAAGTAGATATTTATATTGCCACAGAGCAACTCGGCCATCGAGACTGAGGGGAAGATTCACAGACCGCACTTAGATTCTACTTTGCTAAGAAAAGTTAGCGTTTCAAACAAAATATGAACAGTATTCGTTTAATTTAATGTTCATATTCAAATGAAACACGTATTCGCTTATACGAATTTCAACATTATTTTCATAAGTATAAGTTTCATATTTGTATGAAACGCTTACTTAGCAAAGTCTAAGTGCGATTTGTGAATATCGGCCTGAGCCGTCGCACTATGGAAAATATAGGTGCTTTGCTGATTAAAAATCTGTAACTTTTTTATTTTCAGTCATAGTAACTTCAAATTTTGCACACATATAGAACATAGTATAAGAATTTTACCAATAGTACTTTTAATATGAACTAGTGGTAGGTCGTGGTTTTACTCGCACTTTATTTTAGGAATTCGTAAAAACTTAATACAAACGAATGAGTTTGACTTCAATATGGTATTTTAATACTTTTTAAATTTCAAGACAACTAAATAATACAGAATAAATTAAAAATAAAATATATTTTATGACATTTTACAATATTTTTATTAAAATTATTAAAAAAATTATTACTAAGTAAAATATAGATACACTTAGATTTAGATAGTGAACTGCGGTAATAATGTCTTCTGGACGGCATAAACAATAAATTCAATATTTTCAGATGAAACATGACGATTTTCACGTAAAAACGTAGACAGAGCGGGCAAAGTCTTATCGTTTTCATTATAGAAAAGTATTAATTCACGTCTCGAGCAACTGAATTAGTTCATTGTTATAGTTATAAATAGCAACTAATTGCGGATTGCAAATAATTAATATAATGAAACATTTTTTGTGCTTCACTTTATAAAGGAAATCAAATGAGTTTAGTGTGCACCATGTGCCGACTTTTATCATAGATTTCTTTATTTTCACGTAGAACGTGCGCAAAACCACATTTACGCCGATAATGTATATTAAAACCACAGATATTTGACCAACGATAAAAAAAAACTTTGAACTATCAATTTGCCACAATTATGCATTTTGGCACCTCTGCCACATATTACTTCATAACTACTGAACGCGCAAAAATGCGCAGCTGATTCTTTACTAAAATATTATTAGGTATTCAATGAACGTATTAATACCAAAATCAGAATGTAGGCAAGTGGAGCTAACAGTCAAAAGTCTCGACGAAATTTAAGAATTTAATTTTTTCTCATATTTGACGAAAATATTTATAGCAAAAATATTAATTCACATATTTAAACAAAAACTACTGTTTTTAAATCTGTAATAAACAACCTTTCGAATGATATGTAACACTATATGAGGTTCTTTAAAGAAACAACCAAAATTCAACTCTGTAAGTCTATGATTTTCAAGATATAATTAACAGAAATTTCTAAGTGTCGGAAATTAACGTTTTTACGCAATATTTTACATGACAAGTTATTGAAAAACAATTTAAATATGAAAGAATGACTCCTTATCTAAAAAATAAGACCAAGATTATGTCTAATTTGCATCATTCAAAAAAAGTATTTTTAATCAGCAAAGCACCTATATTTTCCATAGTGCGTCGGCCGCGTTGCTCTAAATATATTACTCACGATGGCATTGATTTTTGTATCGTTAAGTTCCTACCACTATGGTCGAGCCTACATCCCACCAGCAGTGGCACAGTAATCGGCTGATTTTAACATGTCATAATTTTTTTTAGGTCCTCACGATGTTGTCGTGGGCAGTAACCGCGCTCTTGAGGACGGTTCATATAAGCAGTGCGCTGCTGGCCACCGTTGGACTCGATGTTGGGCTGTGGTCTCCACAGGCTACACTAGAAAGTAAGCATAAATTCCTCTTTTTATTTTAATTTGATACTAGGCCTACGTTTGATCGCAATCTCGCCTGATGTTAAGCGATAACCGATTCACTCGTGACTTGAAGACACCCAGATTGTAGCTGTCGGGGAACACCCACTCGGGCAGCGCATTCCACTGTTTGGCGGTTTTCACAATGAAAGTGGAATCAAAGCGCTACATTCGGGTTTTTGGTATATCAACCATGAACCGATGGCGCTTTTTCGTGCTTCTGGCCGTCCGATAGAAAAAAGGGCAGAGGGGAATCAGAACATGCAGATCTGAAGCATATCCGAAATGTATCCGATAAAAAAAAACAGATAGACTAGCAACTTTGCGCTAATGCTCAAGACTTTGGAGCTTGGTCTGAACAAGGGAGTCGTTGCTGATGAGCTTCTTGGCACGCTTCTCAATGGACTCCAACGCCTCAAGCTAGTATTTGGCTGAGCCATCTGAAAGGTGCGAGCAGTACTCCACGCACGAACGAACATCTGCTTTTAGTACGAGATCCGGCCTAACATTGACCTTCCCTCATCTGTTTTTCTAACGAGAGGTATTTTATTTGAAAGATTTTATGTAAATAAACAAGTCCCACATGGGTTGCTTAATCAAAAGTGGTCCAGGCTACCCTTAATTAAAATTCAAAAAAAATTAAAAATAAATTACTCCTTCCCTCATCTGTTTTTCAAAAAATATTATTGCCAATCGAAAGAAAAATATGTAAGTTAACAGAAAAAAATAGGTTGCCTATATTTTTCTGGGCACATTCCAAGGTTGCCAGGCACAAAAAGGTGAGTTGGTATGAGTAATTTACCCTCATCTGTTTTTTGATTGAAAAAAGGATTAAATTAAAGATAATTTTACTGTGAACACGATGGTATAGGGTTGCCTAAAAAAAAGTGGTCCAGAGTTAGGGTTGCCGCGATTTAAAGTTTCAATATTTGAGCAGGAAAATTGAGCGCGACATAGTAGCACTACACAAAGTACTCTGTACAATAGAAAGATATAACATGGCAGCTGCTAGTGGGCCCATTGCCGAGTAAAAATCAGCGCGCATGCGCATTTTTCCGTATGTTAGAGAGTCAACACTCTACTCCCGAGAATATTTTTCGGAGTAAATTATATAAAAGTCATGGAAAACAAAATATTTTACAGAATAATTAATATACAGGATGTATCAGAATTCATTTCATTCCTTAAAACCACGTGATCTATTAGGAACAATTTGTATGGCGCCTACTGACATATAACTTACACCAAATTTCCGAAATGTATTAAGTAATAGAAGTCTGTCAAAATCAATTTGAAACAAATTAAAATAGTATATTTTTATTTTATTAAAGGTACTATAGTGCCTGTGCGTACTTAGATGACTACCGTAGTAAAAAATGAGTGTAAAAGTTCGTCATCAGAACAGTTTTTTTTCCTCTGATACAACGAATTGAACATTACAAGAAACTGAGTTCGCGAAAGTTCACGCTTGACTAGAAAATTAAATGTTTCAATATTGTTTTCATGAAAATTGAGTAAATGTCCAAAGAAAGATCCCTGTAACACCTTTGCTCAACAATTTCCCCATAGTGTCCCAGTTACCTAAATAAATCACATTGTAAACAGGGTGTTAACGAATTTGTGCAATTCATTCAAACCGCATGATTTACTGTTGACACATTAACATTGCATGGGATTTTTTTAAGAAGCAACAAAAAAAAACCCATTGCAAACAATGATGTTCTGTTTTGCGTCATTTTAGCGCTCCGAGTTAACAGACTGCGCGGATAGTTTGGGGGCGTTAAAATGACTCACGTTAAGAACACCATTTATTATTATTATTATTTCTATCTCCCACGTAAATCACGATGCTTCATGGAATTACACGAATTCGGATATATCCTTTAAATTAATTATTCTGTAAAATATTTTATTTTCCATGACTTTTATACAAGGTTAGTCAAAAAGGGGGTACTAATCCGCAGGCCACTTAAAGTATCACTGATGACGATTACAATGTACCTAGTGTTAAAATTTCAAAATTCGATAATTTTTATTTCCATGAAAAATATTTTTTATTTTAGTTTTAAAAAAAATTCTTCGTCCCTACTTAACTTAAGAATTCAGAAAATGGAGCTTCTAATTCGTGACCCCAAATATGACCTAAAATGTCAACACAGCTAATCACAGCTGCAGGATAGATAGATTTTAGCAATTTTTTTTTGTAATTTTTGAACAGCTTTTCCTCTTAAACTATTGACTTTTGGAGAAAGTGGTAGAACAAAAGTTACTCATTATTATGGGTATTTTAACACCCTTTCGGATTAGTACCCCCTTTCTGACTAACCTTGTCTAATTTACTCCGAAAAATATTCTCGGGAGTAGAGTGTTGACTCTCTAACATACGGAAAAATGCGCATGCGCGCTGATTTTTACTCGGCAATGGGCCCACTAGCAGCTGCCATGTTATATCTTTCTATTGTACAGAGTACTTTGTGTAGTGCTACTATGTCGCGCTCAATTTTCCTGCTCAAATATTGAAACTTTAAATCGCGGCAACCCTTTTTTTTTTTTTTTTTTTTTTTTGCGTGGGGAAATCCTCATGGACTATCCCCCGTCTGGGGAAGACGGGGGGGTGTGCCGGACTCTTACCGGCTAAAACCACCACGATGTTCCATCACTTGACCGTGGGCCGGGGTCGCGGGATTCGCAGCTGCATGCACCGCAACCCCGGCAGGCCTCGGTCCGCCAGCCCCTGGCGGACCTCTCCTTTGTGGGGCCTTGCCCCACGTCCTGCTGAGAGGCGCGCGTGGAACACGTCGCGCCGCCTACTCGGGCCTGTTACTGATCGAGCGGTGGGTCCCCTAACCCAGCGCCCGCAGGCCACACACTAGGGTGGCTGGAGGTCGTCGCGCGGCCTCCGCCGCCCGGTGCGTCTGGCGCGGGAGGGGAGAGTGGCAGCTGCCTCTCTCTCTCTCTCCGCTCCCTCCTTGGTCGCCATCACCTCCTCGCAGAAGGAGGCGACGGCTTCCCACGCAGTCTCGCTCCCGACCATGGACAGAACCACGGCCGGAAGCGAGAGGTCACCACCACCGACCGCCGCGATTAGCTCGCGGCGCTGCGTCGCCCACGCAGGACACGCCTGCAAAGTGTGCAGGGCCGTGTCCTCGGGGCAGTCGACGCAGTGGTGACAACCGGGCGTTTGCTCCCGGCCTATGCGACACAGGTACTTCCCGAAACACCCATGTCCCGAGAGTACCTGCGTCAGCCGGAAGCTGAGGGCGCCATGACGCCTCTCCAGCCACTCTTCCATCACGGGCCTTACCGCCGCTATTGCGGCGTGCCCTGCGCTGGGTTGCGCAAGTCGTTCTCTCCACTCTGCCACTAGGATCTGGCGGAGCTCACTCCGCCCAGGCGCCTCCTCGCGCTGCTGATATCTCAGCGCGAGGGCTCTCGCCTCCAGATCCCAGGGCATTGATCCGGCAAGGAGGCTCGCCGCCTCGAAAGAGATCGTACGGTAGCCCCTTATCACCCTGACGGCCATCGCCCGCTGCGGTCTCCGCAGGATAGCGACGTTGCGGGCCGTCAAGGTGTCCGCCCACACGGGTGACCCGTAAAGGGCCATGGACCGCACGATCCCCCCATAGAGCCTCCGGCAGGAGGTATTGGGCCCCCCCAGATTGGGCAGCAGCCGCGACAGAGCAGCCGTGGCGCCCATCAGTTTTGGCGTTAGCTGCCGAAAGTGAGGCCCAAAGTCCCACCGGCTGTCGAGGACGAGTCCCAGGTACTTCATCGTCGACTCGACACCGATGCGAACCCCTCCCACCACGATATGGAATCCCGAAGGTGGTCCCTTCCGGGGCCCATGGAAACACAGGGCCCCGGACTTTTGCAGGGCCACCTCGAGACCCAGTCGCCGGATCCTCTCGACGACCTGCGCAACCCCAGCTGTGACCAGGATGGCCGCCTGCCGGTGCGTCTTCCCCCGCGCCGTCACCAGCGTGTCGTCGGCGTAGCAAGTAACGCCGACGCCGTGGAGAAACGCACCGCGCAGAACCCAGTCGTAACCGATGTTCCACAGGAGCGGCCCCAAAACCGATCCCTGCGGAACACCGCACGACATCTCTCGCCGACTCCATCCTTCCCGACCCGGGTAGATGACGGCCCTCTCCGTGAGATAGGCCCCGACAATGCGGCGGAGGTAGGTCGGCACCCGATGGTATTCGAGTGCCGCCCTGATGCAACTCCAGGGCAAGGTGTTGAAGGCGTTGGCGATGTCGAGAGACACCGCCAAGACGACCTCACCCCGGGCGACTGCTTCCTCCGCTTGAGCCCTCACGCGCATGATTGCGTCCACGGTGGAGCGCCCCCGGCGGAAACCAAACTGGTTATCCGCCAGATCCGGCCCCACCCCAGTCATGTGCGTGACGAGGCGGTCTGCAATTACTCTCTCGAAGAGCTTGCCCATCTCGTCCAGCAACACGATGGGGCGGTACGCAGACGGTGAGTCTGCGGGGCGCCCCTCCTTCCTGAGCAGGACCAGCTTACCGGTTTTCCACCGGAGAGGAAACTGGCCCCGCTCGCAACATGCGCTCAAGAGCCCCCCCAGTCGGGGCCCGAGAGCCCTGAGAGCCAGGACCCACGCACGGCCAGGTATGCCGTCGGGTCCCGGGGCGGTGTTCTTGGCTTGAAGCCTTCGCACCGCCGCTCTCAGCTCTACCCGGGTCACTTCGGGCACGTCGTCGTCGTCGTCCGCGCTGGGCGCCACGTGAGGCGGAACCATCGGCGGTGGCGTGTGCTCCGCCCTCGAAGGGAACAGAGCGCTCACCACTCCCTCCAGAAGCTGAGGCCGGAGACTCTGGGTCAGTGGGGGGGCCCACGGGCGAAGTTTGCCCCGTACCATAAGGTATGGGCGTCCCCACGGGTCGCGGTCCAGAGTCTCCAGCAGCTCTTCGTGGGCCGTGACTTTGGCCCGCGCGATCGCATTCTGGAGGGCGATCTTCGCCTCTCTGTACCCCTCGTACAGCTCCGCCTCCGCGGCTGCCGCATCTGGAGTGCGGCGACGCCTCCTGCGAAGTCTTGCGTACTGGCGTCGCGCTTCCACGCACGCGCTGCGCAGGACATCAATGTCCCGCGACCACCAGTACACCTGACGCTTGGCAGGCAAGGCCTGGACCCGAGGCATCGCCACGTTACATATTTGCGACATTGCCTCCCGGAGCCACTCTGCCTCCTCGTCGATATCGACAGGCCTGACCGGTGCTGTCACCCAGGCCTGCACGATCGAGGCCTCCAGGAGGGCCTCCCTGTCCAGCCGCTTTAGCGCCCAACGCGGACCGATTCCACCCGGGACCGTACGGGCCGGGGCGCCAGAGGTCTGGGCGGAGACGTCGAATCGGACGTACCTGTGGTCCGACAGAGTCTCCACCTCCTCCATGACACGCCAGCCTTGGACACGGCGCGCTAGAGCGGGGGTAGCGAACGAGATGTCCACTATGGATCCGCCCCGCTGTCGCACGCACGTGTTGACGGAACCTCGGTTGAGGATCTGTAGGCCCACTTCTAGGGCCCACTCCTCCAGCACCTCGCCCCGCGCATCCGTGGCCGGGGAACCCCAAGCCGTGGACTTGGCGTTGAAGTCCCCGAAGACGAGCACGGGGCGAGGATGACTACGACCGACGACGACGCTCAAACCCTCGAGGAAGTCCTCAAAGTCGGCGAGAGAACGGTTGGGAGAGAAATAAACTCCCACGGCCACCCAGTCTTCCAGAAGGGCCGCCACATATCCCCGTCCACGAGTGACATTCTCGATGGACGGAGAGCCAGGGGCGGCCCGCGAGACTATAAGGGCCACCGAGCCGTCAACGTCCCCAACCCAGTCGTCCCGGGGTGGAACGAAGTACGGCTCGGCGACCACTGCCACATTGATCAACCACTCCGCCATGCTCTGGAGCAGGAGGTCCTGAGCCCTGGCGCAGTGGTTGATGTTAGACTGGAGGAGGCGAGTGTGTGTAGCCATTAATGGCAGTCCATAATCGCCTCCTCCACCGCTCCTTGCAACTCGGCAGCCGGCCGAGTAGCCGGCTGCATAGCCGCCTTTGCCGCGGCCTTCTTACCGCGGCGTCGCCCCCTTCTGCCCCTCTTTTTTGGCTCGGCGCAGGCCTTGCCGCCCGCCCGGTGTTCCGCCGGCTTGCCAGCCACCGCACAGCTTACGCAGTGCGGCGTGGCCTCGCACGTGCCGGCAGTATGCCCGGGCTTACCGCAGCGGAAGCAGGTTCCACTGCGGTCGACCTCCGACGTGCACAGCGCCCATGTATGCCCATTAGCTAGGCACCTGTAACACATCAGAGGCCTGGCCGGCAGCAGTTTTACTTGCGCCGAGACCCACCCCACCACCAGTCGACGGCCCTCCAAAATCTTTTGGGCCGCCGCGACGGGACAGCTTACAAAAACTGTCCCTGGGCCGGCGAAGCCGGGGCGAATTGCGCCCGGCTTCACCTGCTCCGGAGGGCAACCACCGCTCCTTGCGACGGCTGCCACGACCTCTTCGGCCGTGACCGAGTCGTCCAGACCCGTAATGCGCATGTCTGCGCACTTGGTAGGCCTGGAGACCCGGACCTCCTCTGCCTCCAGCGACGCCCTCAGCTTCTCAGCGAGGACGTCCGCTTTCGGGCCACTGGTGGCGCCGGAGACCTCGAGCAGGCGGGCACCGGTGATTGTGTGCTTCATCCGGATACCCGCAATCCCAAGGCTGCCGAGATCTATATCGGCCTTGGCTTTCGCCAAGACCCCGGCGTAGGTGACCCCTCTCTCCTCAGCCCCCGGCTGCAGTGTAAGCACCACAGCCGCGGACTTAGGGGCGCGAAGCCGCTCAGCCTCCTTTTTGGCAAACTGAGCAGCCTTCTTTTCGGCGGCGGCCCTCCTCTTGGCCGCCTTCCTAGCAGCCTTCTTCTTCCTCTTTTTTGCTCCTACGGTCTCCCACTGACCCTGATTGGATCCGGAGGCCGTAGGGTGCTGCTGGGCGCCAGAAGAGGCAGCCGCCGCAGGGGCAGAAGACGCAGGGGCAGAAGCCGCAGGGGCAGAAGCCGCAGGGGCAAGAGCATCAGGGGCAGAAGCGGCCTGTATGGCAGCTCCAGACGCCCCCCCGCCCTTTCCCTTTCCCTTCCCTTTTGCGGGTTGGGACTTCCGGGTCGTTTTTGCCCCTGAAGTCGAAGCGGCCGGAGGTGGGGCCGCCGAGGTCGAGGCGGTTTGGGACCCAGCCAGGTCGGGCCGCACCGACGTACGTGTTGCGGCTTTAGCCGCATACGTCGCCGGCGCTTGCTCCGGCCCCCTCCGGTCCCCGGCCAAAATCGCGGCAACCCTAACTCTGGACCACTTTTTCTTAGGCAACCCTATACCATCGTGTTCACAGTAAAATTATCTTTAATTTAATCCTTTTTTCAATCAAAAAACAGATGAGGGTAAATTACTCATACCAACTCACCTTTTTGTGCCTGGCAACCTTGGAATGTGCCCAGAAAAATATAGGCAACCTATTTTTTTCTGTTAACTTACATATTTTTCTTTCGATTGGCAATAATATTTTTTGAAAAACAGATGAGGGAAGGAGTAATTAATTTTTATTTTTTTTGAATTTTAATTAAGGGTAGCCTGGACCACTTTTGATTAGGCAACCCATGTGGGACTTGTTTATTTACATAAAATCTTTCAAATAAAATACCTCTCGTTAGAAAAACAGATGAGGGAAGGTCGATGTTAGGCCGGATCTTAGACTATTTGTAAACACTTGTAGGGTGTGGACTGTATATTTTCGGGGGATCGTTCACTACTTCAAATAAAACTTCTTCACTTAAACTTTCACTATTATAATTGTTTATCTTGCTGACTACTTGACTTTAGCACTTTATAATAATACTTCACATATTACGACACAGAACTTTAATACACATAGCACAATAGTAACACACAAAAATAATAGCACATAGAAACAAAAACACATAGAAACATAGAAACAAAACACATAGAAATAATAACACAATAACTTACACTTTAGCACAATAACACATAGAACAATTAGAGAACACATAGAACAATTACTAGAGAACACATAGAACCTTACTTGCTGACTACTTCTTGTACTGCGAACTGGATCCGGACTATATCCTGAGTGGAAATCGTCCCTATATTTATAGTCGGCTACGGGGGCACAAGTAGCGCGGGCATGCGAGATTGAATAGCTTGATTATGCAATAAATTTCTCTAAACTCGCAAGCCCCGCCCCCAATAGCCTTGGTTCCTTGATCAGGTCGGAACCTGTCTCGACAAGTTCCGACCTGCTTACATTTGTATCGGACTTCGCTATTTCGACTAACTATCCTACTTGAATTACTTAATATTACGTAATTACATTGTTTACAATACGCGATCTTTATTACGTAAATCTTCGGTGCTCGGCGTCCTTTACATCTCTCCCCCCGGCGCAGCTTGCGTAGCCTCTTCTTTCTTCACAATGACGACGAGCTTGCTCACGGGGCGCCGGAAGGTCCCCGTCTTGGTCCTTACTTCGGCGACCCTGATGCCTCCGTCCGGTCCTCGATGTGTTCGCTCCACCACTCCCATCGGCCAGACGTTCCGCGGGAGGGTGCCGTCCACTATGAGGACGATGTCGCCGTCTTGCAGTGGTCGCGCTGTGTTCTGTGGCTCGCCGCGTGGCACCAACAGGGGTAGATATTCCCGGACCCATCGGGCCCAGAATACGTCGGCGAGAGCTTGACTTGCCCGCCATGTTCTTCGGTCCGCTTCGTCGCAGGGCCCCGTCGTTGGCAGGCCCATGGAGGACCCCAACAGGAAGTGGTTGGGGGTGAGCGCCTCTGGATCATGTGGGTTCACGCTAACGTGAGTTAAGGGGCGCGCGTTGATGGAGAATTCTGCCTCAGCGAGCAGAGTCTTCAAAACTTCTTCGGACGGCGCCTTCTCCCGTAGCGTGACGCTGAGAGCGGTCTTCACTGACCGCACCATCCTTTCCCAGGCGCCTCCTTGATTTGGAGCGCCGGGGGGAATGAATCGCCACTCCATTCGATGCAGTTGCCCTACGTCTTTCAGGGCTGGCAGCCACTCCTTGTAGGCTGCCCTGAGCTCTTGATCGGCTCCTCTGAAGTTCGTGCCGTTGTCTGAATACATCAGTTGCGGCCATCCTCTGCGTGCCGCCATTCGTCGCAGCGCCATTATTGCTGAATCGGTTGAGAGGGATGCGGCGAGTTCCAGGTGTACCGCCCGGCATGTGAGGCACGTGAATAGTGCGCCCCACCTCTTCTCTCGTCTTCGACCGACCTTCGCCATCATCGGCCCGAAGTAGTCCACGCCGCAATTGGAGAACGGTCGGTGGAACGGGTCCAGGCGGGCTCGTGGCAGGTCTCCCGTGGCTGGTGTCTGTGGCGCAGCTCGAAGTTTCCGGCAGAGAGCGCAATTTCTCTCTACCGCACGTACGGTGGGTCGCAGGTGAATGACCCAGTACCGCTGTCTTAGGTCGTTGGTCACGCGCTCGCGGTTGGCGTGTCCCGCTGCGCAGTGTTCCCGAAGCACCAGGAGCTTCGTGAGTCGATGGCGGCCGTCCAAAATAATTGGCCGCTTTGTTTCTTGGGGCGCCGTGGCTGCTTCGATGCGACCTCGTACCCGCAGGAGGCCGTCTTCCAGCGTTGGGTCGAGCTTGTATAGCCTGCTTGTCCTAGGGATGGGACGAGCCGACTGCATCCTCTTCAGTTCCTCGCCGAAACTTTCCTGCTGTGCTCGTTGCAGGAGTTCCTTTTCGGCGCGCTGAATGTGCTTGTGCTCTAACCTCGTAGCGGTGCGTCGACACATGTCGATGAAGGCGAGTGCCCTGGCCGCGGCCCTCACCAGTGTCTCGTACTTTGAGAAGCGGGCAGGATCAGGTAGCCAGCTGTCTCGTGGGCCCTCGGCGATGTGTAGGACCTCTTGTTCATCTTCTTCGTGCGACGCTTTCCGGGGCCATTGCTCCTCTGGTAGGTGCAAGAAGCTAGGCCCCTGGAACCATCGGTCGGTCGCCCTGATCGGCGCGTCGGTGAGTCGGGTGGCGTCGTCGGCTACATTTTCGTTTGTCGGTAGCCAACGCCATTCTTCTTTGCAGGTTAGTTCGGCGATCTCTCCCAGCCGGTGCGCGACGAATGGTGTGTAGCGTCGCATATCGTGCTGTATCCAGTGCACGACGGTGGAAGAGTCGGTCCAGTACACTGTTCTGCTGACCTCGATGCGATGCTCTTTTCTGATGGCGTCGGCGAGTCGGGCTCCTATGACCGCCGCCTGCAGTTCAAGCCTAGGGATGGTCTGCGCCCGTCGGGGCGCCACCTTGGCTTTGGCGGCGACTAGCACGATGCTCGTAGTCCCGTCGCAATTCCTGGTCTTCCAGTAGGCCACGGCTGCGTAGGCCTGTTCGCTGGCATCGCACAGGACATGCAATTCTATACTCTCGTACCTTTTGTTCGTGTAGTTCCTGGGCAGCCGGAGGTGAGTGACTGCGGTAAGCTGAGCGAGCCAACTTGCGAAGAGCTCGTTCTCTTCGTCTGGGATCGGTTCGTCCCACGTGATCTGTAGTCGCCACAAGCTTTGGAGGATGATCTTCGCTCGTACCGTGAAGTGGCTCAGCAGTCCTAGGGGGTCGTAAATCGACATCACTGCGCTGAGTGCTTCGCGTTTCGTCGGCGCGCGTGCTTGTCCTCGTACTGCTGCTGGAACTCTGCTCATTGTTGTGTTGAACCCGAGTTCGTCTGTTTCGGCGTTCCAGTACAGCCCGAGGATTTTGTTCTCAGGCTGCTCTCCTCCCAGCTGTACAGGCGTTGTGGCATGCAGCGCCCGGGGCACGTCGTGTAGCACCGTCTTGTCGTTGGCGCTCCATCCTCGCAGAGTGAACCCGGCGACTGCGTGCACCTTCCTTGTTTCTTGGATGGTCTTCAAAGCTTCCTGTGGATCGTCGTAGCTCGCCACCAAGTCGTCCATGTAGTGGCTGCCCTTTATGGCCTCCAGCGCGCGCGGGTATTCCTGCCCGTGTATGTCCGCGTTGTGGTTGCGAACATAGTGGGCCATGTACGGTGAGCTGGCCGCGCCGAAGATCATACTCGTCATCTTGTAGCAGCGCGGGGTTCTCGTTCGGTCGCTGCCTCTCCACAGGAATTGCTGCGCCGGTTGGTCTTCAGGCCTAATCTTAATCCTCAGGAACATTTCTTGGATGTCTGCTGTGACAGCTATCGCCTTTTCCCGGAATCGGAATATGATCCCTGGGAGCGATAACAGCAGATCCGGTCCTTCTAATAGCCTGTCATTCAGGCACACACCGTGACTCCTCGCCGCCGCGTCGAACACTAACCTTTGCTTGCCCGGCTTGTTTGGATTCTGCACGGCGAAGTGGGGCAGGTACCAGCACACGGCGCTCGAGCGTTCTGCGCCATCGCATGGCACCGCGTACCTTTTCTCCAGCAGGTTGTCTATCTGTGCGCTGTATTGCTTGGCGAAGTCAGGCGAGGCGTCCATCTTCTGCTCGATCTTCTTTAACCGGCGGAGCGCGGCGTTGTAGCTGGGTGGCATGGTGACGTCGTCATGTCGCCATGGCAGTCCGACCTCGTAGCCACCGTCGATCTTCCTCGTCGTTTGTTCCACGATGGCCATCGCTCGCTGGTCGGCGTCGCTTACGCGTGGTTCTCGCGCAACGCCTAGTGCTTCTATCTTGAAGTGGGTTTCCACTAAGTCGTGAAGCCGCTGGTGGTCGTGCTGCTCATACAGGTGCAACACGTTGTCTTCATTCATGACCATTCTGCGTGGTGCGGTCCCGTGCACTACCCAACCGAGCTGCGTTAGGGATGCAGCTGGTTGGTTGGGGCCGCCGATCCTAAGCTTGCGTGACACGATGCATTCCCAGTGGTCTGTCCCCACCAGGAGTCCGGGGCGTGCTGGTTCGTAGCACACTTCTTCTCGTGGGAGGTCGCGCAGGTGCTCGTACTCCAGCAGCGTGTCAGGTATTGACTGCTGGTGAAGCCTCAGGCCCTTCATGGTTCTGGCCCGAAGCTGGTGCGGTGCGCTGCCCTCGCCGATCCCTTTCACTTGCACCGTGACGATCTTGCTGTCCATGTCCTGCGATGACATGTTGACGCCGTGGATGTGCAGAGGTTGCGACATCCCTTCTGCCCCGATGCTCGCCGCCAGGTCCTCATCGATGAGGGTGATGGTGGCTCCTTCGTCTAGGAGCGCGTGCGTCTTCACCTCCCCCCGTGGACCGGTGATGACGATGGGGCATACCTTGAGGAGGACAGTCTTCGGGCCGTTGGCTGATCGGGTAGCCACCGACATGACGGCCTCCTCCTTGAGCGGTTCTTCTGTCTTCTTATCAGTCACTGACTTAACTTCGGGTGACTCCTTCCTCTCTTGGTGCAGCGTGGCGTGATGAGGCCGGCGGCACTGGTTCACACCGCACAGCTTCGCCTTGCACGTGATGCGTCGGTGCTTCTTGTTGGCACACTTGAAGCATACCTTTTGGTCTTTGACGAACTCCCAGCGCTGGTCAACGGTCATCGCCTTGTACTTCGGGCACTGTGTCAACCCGTGGTTCTGCTTGCAGCTGGGGCACCCTTCCTCTTCAGCATCTTCGGTCGTGGTGTATACTGCAGGTGGCCTCTTCTTTAAGGTCACGGCAGGCCTGGTCTCCTTCTTCTGGTTCGTGGGCGCGTTGCTGGTCGGCGGGGCGTACGTGTATCGTAACGCCCTATCCGCTTCGCGCATCAAGAAGCGAGATAACATGACGAGTTCTGGCTCTGCCGTCCCTTCGTTGTCGCAGGCGAAGTCGCACCACCGGGATCGAAGATGTGGGCTAAGTTTCTCCAGCACTTCCCGGGTCAGTAAGGGATTGTGGAGGTAACCCCTACGGTCTATTGTTTTTAATACACAGATCGTGTTGTGTATTTTAATAGCGAAGCTGTTCAGTTCACTGGCTGAGGAACTGGGTTTCGGCATCTTCTTCAGGTCTTCGAGTGCTTTATCGATGATTACTTCCGGTCGACCAAAGCACTGCTCCAGAGTTTTCATAATTGCCTCTGGTTCGGTGGCCGTGTGTAGAAGAGCTGATACTGCTTCTCGTGCTTCGCCTTTCAGGCAATTTCTTAGACGCTGTAGGTTCTCTGCTGGTGACACGCTGTACATGTTCGTCGTGTCGTAAAAGGATGCCTTGAACGGCAACCAATCGTTGATAGCACCAGAGAAGGTCGGCAAGTCTGTATGCCGTAGTCGCGGTCTGGCCATCTTCTCCAGGGTCGCAGCTAACTGGTCGATGCTGTTTCTGGCTCTCGTTGGCGTCGGTGATCTGCCGCGTGTCGTGTCGAAGCGTAGCCGCTTCGGATCTTCCCTGGTCTCTGCGCTGACACCCCCCTCCCCCCGTGAGCTGAGGGGGTTGGTGCGCAGCCATTGGTCCACCTTCTGGTGCTGGTGCTCCTCTCGAAGTGGATCTTCGTGGATGCTCTCCTGGTCATCCTGGATCGCGGAGACCTCGGCAGCCAACCTTTTCTTGACCAGTTCTGCTTCAAGGTCAAGCTCCTTTCTTCGAATGGCCGCCAGCTTCTCGGCCGCCTCAAGTTCAACCAGTCGTAGTCGCGTCGTTATACTGGTCGTTGACCTCACTGACCGCGGCGGTGACCTCGTCCGTTGCCGTTCTGACGATGGTCCTGCAGTGGCGCGGTCCGCGACGGTGGTTGGCCCTATCATACTTTCAACCTGAGGTGACGCTGGTGGGTTCACTGATAGTCTTCGCAGTCGTTCGCGTTCTATGCGTTCCGCCTCACGGTGACGCAACAACTCTTCGTCCCTTCGTTCTAGGGCCCGCTTCTGTTCCTCCAATTCTGCTAAGTCACTTTGACTCCGGGTGACAACCATCGCGTTCGGTAGATGGTGCACAGTAACTTTAGCAAAATTAGTCGGCGGTGAGTTGCAGGTAACACCTTATTTGTACTTACTCTGTGTTCTCTGTGGTCGCGGATTCTTCTTTCCTTTTATCCGGCTCGAAGGACCAGAAACTGTAGGGTGTGGACTGTATATTTTCGGGGGATCGTTCACTACTTCAAATAAAACTTCTTCACTTAAACTTTCACTATTATAATTGTTTATCTTGCTGACTACTTGACTTTAGCACTTTATAATAATACTTCACATATTACGACACAGAACTTTAATACACATAGCACAATAGTAACACACAAAAATAATAGCACATAGAAACAAAAACACATAGAAACATAGAAACAAAACACATAGAAATAATAACACAATAACTTACACTTTAGCACAATAACACATAGAACAATTAGAGAACACATAGAACAATTACTAGAGAACACATAGAACCTTACTTGCTGACTACTTCTTGTACTGCGAACTGGATCCGGACTATATCCTGAGTGGAAATCGTCCCTATATTTATAGTCGGCTACGGGGGCACAAGTAGCGCGGGCATGCGAGATTGAATAGCTTGATTATGCAATAAATTTCTCTAAACTCGCAAGCCCCGCCCCCAATAGCCTTGGTTCCTTGATCAGGTCGGAACCTGTCTCGACAAGTTCCGACCTGCTTACATTTGTATCGGACTTCGCTATTTCGACTAACTATCCTACTTGAATTACTTAATATTACGTAATTACATTGTTTACAATACGCGATCTTTATTACGTAAATCTTCGGTGCTCGGCGTCCTTTACAACACTGTTTTAAGCTTTCACGGTTTGTCTCTAAATTTAAAATGTCACTTACGGGATATCTTCCGTGATTATTTATTTGTTTGAGTTCCCGATATTTCGACGCTGTTGCAAGCGCCATGATCGCGGGTTGACTCAACCAGGAGTCAACCCGCGATCATGGCGCTTGCAACAGCGTCGAAATATCGGGAACTCAAACAAATAAATAATCACGGAAGATATCCCGAAAGTGACATTTAAAAAAAAACTGCTTTGTATAATTGAAGCAACTGTTCCGATGTGAAGTACCGCCGCACTTTCGAGAGGATACCCAACTTTTTAGTAGCCAATTGAGTTTTGGACTCAATATAGGAGCCAAAGTTGAGGATTGACGTCAAAGTAACGCCCAAGAGCACTTCCTAGATTTGGTCGCGTTCGACCCCAGTCGTACCTGATGGTAAGCATAGACAGGGCCTAGATCTACCCTAGAGCCCTACCCAACCATGCTGGCTGGCTAATCTTTTAACAACTTGCATGATTGATTCTTGTATAGCTCGTGTTAACACGAAAGTTAAGATTGGGTAGGTAAATCTGGGTGGACGACATTCCACCACAGCCTAACTATTCAGAAAATACAAGTATAATGACGTGTGTTCCAGATAATTCGAGTTATGACTACATTGTGGTTGGAGCTGGCACCGCAGGCTGTGTGGTCGCCAGAAGACTAGCAGAAGATAAAACCAACAACGTGTTAGTGTTGGAAGCTGGTGGCGACCCTATTATAGAAGCTATGGTACGTATATTTCCGCAAATTTCATCAAAAAGACAACATCTCTCTAAGCTAATTTTGGTGCTATATAAAAAGTAGAAAAAAAAAACATGAAGGGCTTGAATCCGTAAAACTCAAAAAGCTAAGCGTTTTGCCACTACTCCAATCGTCAGTCATCACATGCACTGTGTATTCTTAGTTTCTTTACAAACATAAGCGTTACAACGCACACAGCTATTAGCCACACCTACTACGCTTCTCGTATGATCGTGACTTCATGGCTGGACATCAAATATCAAACATACGTCGTTATTATTGACACTCAATTAAGAATCCATAACTTAATTGAAATCACACAGTGCTTAATTGAAACTGGGATAAATGTCAAGAACTGCCGGTTCAATCAATCACAACTGGAAGTAAGGAGCCCTTTTTAGCCTGATGAGAAGAACCACTTTTTAGAAAGGTGATGAAGAGAGCCTGCTTATGTGCTAAAAATGTTCCTATGTTATCCCCACAAATTATAAAAAAAATTGATTAAACGGCGGCCGCAAATACTTTGAGTATAATGTTATTTATAACTCTTAGACAGTCAACAATTCTATTTCTCATTTATACAACGTGTTACATAATTCCCCTTAAAAAAGAAAATATTAATCAAGTAGTCTTTTATGGTTGTTGTCATTTACCTTTCAGAGGAAATTAGGTAAGAATGTAAATAACTTTCTGGGTAGTCTACTCTTTACTTTTATGTTTTCAGGGTTGCGTTTCAGTGATGATTTTATTTATGATTTGGCAATTAATTTTTTTTGGGCTTACTTTTATTTTAAAATATTGCCAATAGACTCTTTACAAGGGACCTTTTAATCCCATTTCGGCTTTAGGGGTATTTTTATAACACGTTGTATAGCACCTTGCCATATTATAGTCACTAAACACGTAAAAAAATCTGCTTCTCTCGTATCAGCACGGGCTATACGAGAATGTTTCATAAAAAGATCAAAAGATTAGCTAGTCAGCTAGGTTGGTAGAGGGGCTGACTCCGTAGAGTGCGTCAGACGTATTTCAGTATACGTAACGTCATTCGTAGAGATTCTTTTAATGTTCAAATTCTTAATCTTGTTTCAGTTGCCTGCGCTCTTTCCCTTACTCCCTAATTCTATTGTGGATTATAACTACACATCTACTCCCGATGAATACGCAGCAAGAAGTCAGAATAACCATACCATGTTAACAGCAGGTAAAATGCTTGGAGGCAGTGCTTCTCTTAACCATTATCTTACTTTTCGAGGAGTTGCAGCAGACTATGACTCCTGGGCAAAACTGCTTAACGATGAGTCCTGGAATTTCGAAAACGTACTTCCATATTTCAAGAAAAGCGAAAGAGTTGTTGATGATGAAATTATCAAGCAATATGGTGAATATCATGGCACTGAAGGACCTTGGGGTATCTCAAGACAACTCGAGGATGCAGATGCAATTGCTAAATACTTGGAATCTTTTGCTGAAGCTGACAATCCTACAGTCTTAGACTTAAATGCTGATACTGGAATTGGGTACGAACAACCACAGTATATGATAGCTGATAAAAAAAGACAGACACCGGCGTATTCATACCTGAATCCTATAAAAGACTATTCTAATTTGTTTGTCTCGAAAGACACGAGAGTTACTAAAATAATCTTTGAGAACAATGTAGCAGTGGCTGTTGAAGCTATTTTTAAAGGCAAAACCTATACTATCAGAGCCAATAAGGAGATCATTATATCCGCTGGAGTATTCAACACTCCTCAGATACTGATGCTTTCAGGTATTGGTCCTAAAGAACACTTGAAGACTTTCAACATAGATGTATTGAGTGATTTACCTGTGGGTGAGACTTGGGTAGATCAAGTCGCCGTCACATTAGTGCAAAAGGTCAAAAAGTACCTACTACCTATTCCTGACCCAGCTGCTCTCTTATTAAACCCGTTTAAAATTCCATTCCCTGTCTTTGTGGGAGCAGCAGCTGTAAACAAATCGCAGTCGCGTCCAGATTATCATACCTACAATTTGCTGTTTCAACATGATACTCCATTTTTAACGCTTGCTTGTACGGCAGCTTTTGGATTCCGAGACGAAATCTGTGACAGGTGGCAAAAACAAGTGATATCCAGAGATTCGTTGTACACTTATTTGGTACATCTCCAGCCAAAATCGAGAGGTTCTGTCCGTTTGAGGAGTGCTGATCCATTCGATGATCCACTCATTACAACTGGATACTTTAGCAAAGACGAGGATCTGCAAGACATGTTGAGATTTGTGAAAGATTTTATAACAGTTGGCGACACGAAATATTTTAAACAAATAGGAGCTGGATTAGTAGGATTGGACCTTCCAGAATGTGCAGATAAGGAGAAAGGTTCTGACGAATTTTGGACTTGCTATATTTTGAATCATGCCAGCAGCTCTTTTCATGCTTCTTGTTCATGTCCCATGGGGACGGTCTTGGATAGTAAACTGAAGGTAAAAGGGGTACAGAATCTACGCGTAGTAGATGCTAGTGCAATGCCTTATATTCCTCGTGCAGGTCCTAATGCTGTTGTCATAATGATGGCTGAAAAAGCGTCAGACATGATTAAAAGTGACAATTCATCTTGAATGAATAAATAAAGAATTATTTCTGTTTGCTGTTTCTGTAGTCAATTCGGTTTTGTTTACGCATTTCTTTACATTTGGTATGTGTGGGATCAGGTATCAAATTAAACGATTTCTTTTCATTTACTTCTTTTATTTTCAACTTATTAATTTTGTACACCTTAGTGTTATGGGAGAGAGAATAAAACACACCGTTTAACAAACTAGTGTATTCGCTGACTGATGACATGCTTGGTGATTTCGTAACTTGTAACAAATATTTAATGCTACCTACTTATATCATTATTAATGTAAATATGTTTATATTACACCTCTACCACTAAGTATGGACCCTTATCTAATTACACAACTAAAACAAAAATAAGATTTACTTCAGGGGGGATACCGTTTTGGATATAGGAATTAGAAGTAGGTCGATTGTTTAAATGGATTCTTACATAACTTTTTGTCATTCAAACTAGGGTCTTTGAACTTAAGACCCAATGGTCCAATGTGGTGTGTCAAATTCACAATGGATTCACAGTTCGATGCCTGGCGAGTGCCTTATTGTTCTTTATGGGGAAAGTGACAAAGCATGGCGTTTTTTCTGTCATGGTGTGGTGGATTAAGAAATATTTTTTTTGTAATCATTGACTATAGAGTCATGTAATGTTTTGTTTTACACTCGCGACAATCTAAGAAGTCCGATTTGACACCTGTCAAAATACTAGGAGTTATGTAAACACTAGTAATAATTACTCCAATAGGGCCACACCTCTCTACACCTCTAGCTGCTCACACGTTTGTTGCCCCCTTCTCCTTTGTACTGGCGGCTTTCAGGGGGCCCAGCTAGTGAGCTAGCGAGTCACCGTCTGCCAACACATTTAAAATTTAAACTTGAAAGGCAGACGCCGCTTTCTTCCGGCAATAGAGGTTAATCGGTCCACTAAACGTCCCTTTCCATCGACCAGATATTTTTTTACCATATTTTACAATAGTTTCGCACCCACTTGAGACGGTCCATGAATGTACTCCAATAGTGCAGCCGTAGGTAAATAGACCCCGGTTGGTGCCCCATCCCATTTTAGATTAACGTTCTCAAAGGGGTATCTGCGCGTTGGACCTGTGTCTCCCGTATGCCTTCCAAAGGACCGGACATCTTTCGTACGGTAGATGAGCCGTGAACAGAGATACATATCTTTATTGTAAAAATAAACTTACATTAAGCACTAGCTTCCACACTAGGATTCCCTGTGTCGTGAAAGCTAGGCGAAACCACTCTATTGGTTTTTTAAAACACATTTCCGCTCCGATCGTCTCGTCTCCACTTTGGTGGTCCGAGCCTTAGGCTTAAAACGCACTTGCGGCAGGCCACACATCAATTTTTACATGAAACCGCATGATATCTACAGCGACGCACTGATTTGCGGCCAGCCGTCAACCGCTCCGGTTGTTCTGGGGCTGCCGCTGGCCGCTAGTGCGTTTTAAGCCTTAGTCTATACTAATATTATAAAGAGGTAGAATTTGTTTGTTTGTTTGTATGTAGGAGGTAATCTCCGGAACTACACATCCGATTTCAAAAATTCTTTCACCAATAGGAAGCAACGTTTTCCCTGAGTGGTATAGGCTATATTTTGGGATCAAAAAATTATAAATTAACGCGAGCGAAGCCGCGAGCAAAAGCTAGTAGTTTATAATTTCGAACTTCAATTCTTTTTCCAAAATCTTAATTTGCTCGCCGCTCCAAAAATGTGACAGTAACACGCAATAATGACGCTTGTCCGATATGAGGTCACATTCCGGCTGCCGTCCGGTACCGTCCGGCGTTTGCTAGATTTTTAAAACTATGTGAAATTGAATCGTTGTGGAGCTATGAATTTTAGAATAATATTGGGAGCGAAGCAGGTGAAAACATTCTTTTAATATTTTTGCTTCGCATAAATGGAGGAGGGATAAAAGAGGATGGCCTCCTAATACTCCTTTAGCATTGGTTCGTTTACAGACACAGACCTTCACACGTACAAACATCCAGACATGGAACAACTATCTGTAGGCCATACAAATCGTCAGTGAAGTTCTAATAGTGCGGAAGTCAAAAATGGCTACTTTACAAGAGAGTGAAAAAACTATTTAAAACTAGCGTAACCTACGCTGAACGCAATATTTTTTTTAATTATCATTACAAATAAACTCTTTGATGATTTTATAAACCTTTGAAAATCCTAATAATCTTTTTCATTTCAAGTAATATTGTGATTTTTGCACTGTTGTCTGTTTTTGTCACAAAATAACTTACGCACTGTTAGAACTTCACTGACGAAATACATGTTTCGAGTGGGAATCGAACCTGCCACACGTTGCGCAGCAGCCAAGCGTTCAGCTACTGCGCCAATATTGTGTCGTCGATAAAGTTTTTTATTTCTAATTAGCTGTGCTTACGGTTCTGTCTGCGTGGTAGTCAAAAAACAACATGGTGTTGAAACAACAAAACAATGTAAACTAATTCGTGTAATTCTTTAAAACCACATGATCTATTACAGGTATAGATTAACCCCGCAAGGGATTTAGCTTGATTTAAGGTAAAAAAAACTGCTGTTCCCTACATTTCGACGAGTTATGCGAACATAAATGTAGGGAACAGCTGTTTTTTTTTGAGATTTCATGTTTGGTCCCATAGTAAAAGTTGTTCATAATGATGAGTACAGCGACCCCTTAAGAGATTGTGCGTTATTTAAGTTACACCTTGTATACAAGGCAGTCTCCTAAAGGTGCGTACAGATTAAGTAACATGTTGTATAACTTGTGTTATATAACACGTCCACAATATGTAACATTGTTTTTCAATATTGCAACATATAACAATACTGTACACATTAGAATAACAATGCAATATAACCATGTTATATAACACTATCGTTTGTCGTTCTGCAGTGCGCTTCACAATTCCAACACGAGAGGACGTTTTGCTAGCTGCTGCAGCGACTGTTGTACTTTTAAATAACAAAAGAAAAAAACGTAGGTGCTGGGTTCGTCCTAGTTTATTGACATTGTTGTAAATATTAATAACATGTTATATAACACATTTGTTATTATAACATGTTTTATAACATTCAGTCTCCACATTACTGAAACATGTTATATAACAACGTTTTATAACATGTTATGTTATATAATATGTACGCATCTTAAGAACATTTTCATAAAACCACAACGATTGAGGTAGCTGTCCTTACTACTATCCTATCCTAATTAAGTTTTTTGCGATTTCTGACGTTTCTACCACTCCAACCTGAGTTGATGCGGAAGAATCGTTTGATCCTTATGAGAAATAGGCATCGATTGGCATCATAAAAATGTTTTGTGAAAACTGCCCGTTTTCTCGCTGACTGTATTTTTTCCAAGTTCTGTGAATGCAGATAGAAATTATTCAAAAAGTTAAGGGTGCTTTTCTACGAACATTTTCTTGTAGCTACAATGGTTAAGGTAGTTGCCCTTCATGTCCCATTTCAAATTAGCATAATCATAATAATCATAATCTCATATATTTCTTCGCAAACATGGGTAGTACAAAAGTCCTGTATTTTTTTTTTGCTTCGTTAAGGTTTTATTACATGTACAGTCGCGGAATTCAAATGTTTACCACCCTAAGGTCTATAATTGCTTGCACATTACTTTTTCATAAGGTCAAAGAATTGACAGGGCAAAGATATTTTTTCTTAATTGACACAAAAAGGTTAATTTAAAGAGGATATTATACTAAGTAGCATGGAAAAATAAATCAACCTATTTAGAAAATTCAATCAAGTTCACTGTATTACAACTTTTGACTAGATACAAAAAGGAGTTTATAACATCAAAAAGTGGTTAATAGACTTTTTGCTAGAATCGACGCTTCACAATTTTAAAAACTAAACTTATGTAAATTATAATGACATCTTAAACCCTATTGCGCACAGTGTGATAATAAAGATAATCGAATTTGCAATCTGATAAACATTTAGTGTTAAAACGCACTAGCGGCCAGCCGCAATACGGCGTGCCGCTTGCGGCAGGCCGCACATCGATTTTTACATGAAACCGCATGATCTCAACGCACTGATTTCCGGCCAGCCGTCGTGCGCCAGTGCGTTGAGATCCTGCGGTTTCATGTAAAAATCGATGTGCGGCCAACCGCAAGCGGCACGCCGTATTGCGGCTGGCGGCTAGTGCGTTTTAAGACTTAGACGTACAGATCGGCACCGCACATGACATACGCTTAAGAAATGTCTTTATTTGCACAGTTTCAAAAAGCAGGTCCTATAGAGGAGAGCTGACAAGAAACTTCATTCCATAAAAACTTTAATAAAACCTATTTCAAACATTCTTAGCTCCACGGAGACCGGATGCAATCCACCAAAATCGTTGGAAATTGAAATTTCCAGAATTCTCTTTGACATTTACCGGATGTGACGCTAGCTATAAATAAAATGGCGGTTCAATGTAACAGTATTTATTTTATACTACTTTATGAAGGTTTTTTTTTACGTTTACTTCATTGGTTTGATGGTTGTAAGCGCGGCTGCAGAGCGAGAGATCCTGGGTTTGTTTGGTCAGCTCCCAGTCTAACACTACACTACTTACACGTAATATATTTTTCTTTCAACTACGTAGTAATGTTATCATTAATCGCTACAAAACCGATCACAAAATACGTAATTTCTGCTTAGAAGCAAAACAGTGCAGAAATGTTGTATGAAATCTCATTACTGCACTGCAAACAGTGCAGAAATGTTGTATGAAATTTCATTACTGCACTGTTTTTCATTAGTGCAGTTTTTTATTTTTTATTTAGATATAAATTTACCACAGAGGTTTTATGTCTCCCGTTAAGTTTAATATTAAATGTATGCATTCTTATGCATTAGATCAAAAAGATACTGGCTGAAAATAAAAATCGACTGAATAAAACTGAATTGGTGAAAAAAAAAAACAAATGGCGCGCATTTTGTACCATTGTAAAACTTTGATACTTCTTATTTAGCAAGAAAAGTTTTAAAAGATGGAAATAGATAGCGATATGAATTCAAGTCCAGAAAGTATAAAAACAGCTGCAAATGAAATTGTTAATAACCTTTTGCCGCAAAAGTCCCAGGATAACCTTGTTTTCATTAACTTGAGTTTTTATTTTGAGTAGGTATATTTTATCACGGTAGGTAAATTGGTAGTTGAAAGAAAAGTAGATTACGCACCTTGCTGAAGTGAGTGATTAATGCACTCGTGCTAATTTAGTGCCCTCGCTTGCGCTCGGGCACCAACATAACATTCGTGCATTAATGACTCACTTTGCGCTCGGTGCAACAATCTACTATTAATGTATTTAATACATATTCGTAGTGATGTTCAGAGGATAGCCGTGGTCCGTGGTCGTATGCCACCTACCCTAACAAAACAATACATTCTAGCAATAGTGAGCGATCATAAGCTTTAGGGCAAAGTGGTGCCAAATTTCAAGTTAATAACCATATGGGATAAAGATTTTTATACATTACAAAAATACAGATTCGGGTCTAGTCGCGTAAAAACTTTAAAGGGCACAAAATATCTACCTTTTCTTATCCCGACGTTTCGGCCGAATTACACCGGCCGTGGACACGGGTAGAATGAAGTGGCGGAGCAGTTGTCATCTTCGATTTTTATACAAATATTAACAACCCATTTAACCCCTTTAGGGGTGGAATATCCAAAAACCCTTTCTTTGTAGAGGCCAACGTTACGAGAGGTACCTACAATAGTACATATTACTTCTATGAGTACCTACAGCCGAAATTTCAAGTTTCTAACCCCAGCGGTTTAAGGTCACAGCTCATTAGAGCCACCCGGCGTCCGACCCGCATCGCCTCGCCTCGTGCGGTTACTATTCTTTATATGAACTTGTATGGATGTGCGCTCACTACATCAACTCTGTAGCGTCACCGGATCACCTTGGGCGTATGCCGTCCACGCGCGGTCGACGAGTTGACCACTCGGTGAAAACTCGCTACTCGCATGCTTGCCTTGCGTTGCTACGCATTGCCAACGCACAAGTCCCGAGTGAACCGCGCGCTGCCATCAAGTGGACTCCTCCGATGACTCCTCTGTTGACCACGCGACGTTTACTGGTGACAACGCGGTGTCCACCCGTGAACCACCTGCTGACAACGAGTGGACGCCGAGCGACGAGGCGATGCGGGTCAGGTTGGTCAGGAGCTGGGTGGCTCTAATGACCTATGATCTTTAGACTGTGCGTTGATATGTCAGTCAGTCAGTCAGTTTTTCCTTTATTATACAGTATGTTTACTAACGAAAGGCTTTTCCGGTAACCAGAAATACTATAGCGTCGGAAAATAGTAAAAAAATAAAAAAAATTGATACATAAAAGCAACGCTTACTGTTCATGCGCACTTGTCTATCAATGTGGAACACGGCAACATCGCATATAACTTATCTACACTACTGTTTTGGTCTTAAACAGGCCGTACCGACTTGTTTTGCTTTTTGTAGGGTTCCGTAGTCAACAAGGAACTCTTACAGTTTCACCATGTCCGTCTGTCCGTCTATCTGTCTGTCCTCAGCTTACCTCGGAGACTCTCAGTACTAGAAAACTACAATTTGGCACGGGTATACATATTAGTCACGCCGACAAAGTGATAAAATCATGTTTTTTTTATATTTCCTACTTACACTTAACCTGGGGATGTTTTTTTTTTTCATCCACCCAATGGTATGGGGTGTTGTTGGATAGGTCTTTCAAAAATATTGCGGGCTTGTAAAACAATTTTTCGATTACGGGGACCGTTTCTGAAATATTAAGCTTTAAAATGCAAATTTTTGTTAGAGTCAAGTGTCCTCCCCCCTGCCAGCTAAACGGTTAGTTTTGAATACGTGAAAAAATTCACGGTGGTAGTCTAAACAACCAAGTTAAAAGGAAAACTGTCACAGCTAAGATGGTTTTACAAGTTTACGAGTAACATTCTTATGGAAAACTAAAAATTTCGTACAAATTCCATTAAAAAATTACTAAGCTCTCTTCTTAGTCTACATTATTGTGCAACTTGTGTTGACGACACGTTTGGTGCAGTGGCTAAGCGATTGGCTTCTGCGCTACGTGTCGTGGGTTCGATTCCCACACGGAACAAAAATTTGTATGGCCTACAGATGGTTGTTTCGGGTCTGGGCGTTTGTTTGTGAGATTTGTGTCTGTAAACGCACCCACGATACAAGAGAAATCATAGATAGATAGATAGATAGATATACTTTATTGTACACTAAAAGAAATAAAACAGAAGGAATACACGTAATTAAGAACAGTACAAATGGCGGTCTTATCGCTTAAAGCAATTTCTTCCAGACAACCATTGGATGGAAAGAATTGTTAAGAAAAATATAAAGGGCAGTTTGCAGCGTACAAATATATAACCTAATAAAAATCAGGAATCAACTAAACAATTAGGTATAAATACATATTATAACACAAATTTAATATATACGTATTGTAAATAAATATATACATATATACATACTCAAATAAGGTACATACATATATAATTATAGATATATATAGATAATTTGAAAATATTATAGAGTCAGATAATGTTCCTTCACCATTCTTTTGAAAGAAACTAACGACTGAGCACGCCTCACAGACACAGGTAGTGCATGCCACAAGCGTATGGCCTGGACAGTGAACGAATGATCAAAGAATCTTGTGGAATGCATAGGCATCTTCAGTTTCAAGTTTTCCGATGATCTCAAGGATCGTAAATGTGAATCACGCATGAACTCAAAACGTTCTTTAAGATAGGGAGGGGTAGTAGGATTAAACAGAATACTGTATAGTAAGGAAAGAATATGAGTATTCCGACGAAGGCGTATTGGAAGCCACTTGAGTTTAGCACGAAATTCTGACACATGATCATATTTGCGTAAACCAAATATGAATCTTATACAAAAATTTTGAAGTCGCTCAAGTTTGTTAAACTGGTCCTCGGTGAGATCGAGATAGCTGGCATCGGCATAGTCAAGGATGGGAAGAAGAAGAGATTGTGCAAGCGCAGTTTTGGTGGCAGTGGGTAGAAAGTTACGAAGTCTTCTCATGGATCCGGCTGACGCAAACATCCTGCGACTGGTCTCTTGCAGTTGTGGATCCCAAGAAAAGTTTTTGTCCATAAAGATCCCTAGGTTTTTCACTTTCTCACTAAAAAGTACCTGGATACCGTCAAAGAAAATCTGTGGAAGTTGTAACCAGTTGATTCTCGAAACCATCCGAGAGCTGCCCAAAACAATGACCTGCGTCTTTTTAGGATTTACTGTTAATCCGTAGGATTTGCTCCACTCAGATATCTGGACAAGATCTTTGTTGACAGTGACAATGGCTTCTGATAACTGCCCCAACGGGGCCTGTGAGTAAACTTGAAGATCATCTGCATAAAGGTGGTAAGAAGAAAGTAGTTGATTAGATATTGAATTAATAAATATTGCGAAGAGTAATGGGGACAAAACGCCTCCCTGAGGCACACCAGCAGTCGTATTACTCCATGCAGATAACTTATCCTCAATAGTAATACGTTGTCGGCGGCCATACAGGTAACTACGAAACCAATCAATTGCTGTTGGAGATATGTTAAGAGAGCTTAGTATGCCAAGCATAATGTCAAAGTCAACAGTATTGAAAGCATTGCTAAAATCTAACAATGCCAGTACCGTTAACTTCCCATTTTCCATGCCCAGCCTGATGTCATCCGTAATATTAACCAGAGCTGTGACAGTACTATGGTCAGGACGAAAACCGGATTGGAAGGGATTTAGAAGCCTATTCTTACAAAGGAATGTACTCAACTGATTGTGAATAAGACGTTCTAGGACTTTGGAGAGGAACGGTAGTATGGATATTGGACGGTATTCAGAAAAGGATACTGGATTGGATTTTTTTGGCAACGGAATGATTTGGGCGTCTTTCCAGGCATTTGGAAAAGCACCGCTAAGGACAGAGTTGTTGAGGATGTGACATATGACAGGGAGGATTTCGTCGAGGATAGGAAGGATCATATTACGGCTGACACAGTCACTTCCAACTGCGTTAGATGTTATGGACAAGATGCTCTTCTTAACATCACAAGCAACGAATTGATTAAAGACGAAAGAGGAATAATCGGGAGTCGGAAGAGTAGAAAGATGATTTAGGGTATTTGCTTTAGTTGTCCTATCAAAATTGGACGAGGCAGAGAAATGTAGGTTAAGAGAATTAATATCGAGATTGTCAGGAATTGTATCCTGACGCGATTTTCCGATTCCCATTGATCTAAGAAACTTCCAGACCTTCGCTGGATCTCCATTTTCCACTGAACTATGAATGTGTTGGCGTTGAGCATTCCTACACACCTTATTGCAGTGATTTCTAGCGTTCACATAATTTTCCCAGTTCAACGGGGTTGGGCGAGATTTATACCTGGACTTCGCCGCTGCTTTTCTGGACATAATCTTTTTTATTTTATCTGTCAGCCACGGCGACGGTAGATGTTTTACCCTTATAGCCCGAACAGGAGCATGGACGTCGAACAGTTTAATTATGCGTTCTGTAAAGAAATGAACTTTTTCGTCAACTGTCTCCAAAGTCTTGAGAGGCACCCAATCAATGTCACTGGCATCTGCTCGGAGGCCTTCAAGATTCATATTACCAAAACTGCGCTGCAAAAGAATTTTTGACTTTGCCTTAGGAGGACGAATTTTATACGAAAGGAATATTAGATCGTGATAAGAAAACGCGTCAGCGGAACACTGCCCGTGCTTAGCGACATGATCACGAGAAGAAACAAAAATTAGGTCGAGAAGTGATGGAACAGAGTTTGGGAAATGATGAGTAGCATTCAGAGGGAGAATAGATAAGTTGCTAGATTCTATAATAGAATGAAGAGAAGAAGAACGGTAATCATTTTTAAGAAGGCAGGTATTAAAATCACCCATTATTATAGTATGACTGTAAGAGGCGACAAGATTTTCAAGAATGTTTTCTAAGGAGGAAAAGAAGCTAACACGTAAAGAGGGGCAATAGTAGACGCCAAGAAGAATTTTTGAGTGATGAAGTTCTACTTCTAGAAAAAGATGCTCGCCAGCGTTTGCCGGTGGTGGCTGTGCTGACACGTTAACAATTGAAAATGGAAGATGTGATCGGAGATATATGGCAACACCTCCACCACCTCCATTTGTGCGATCATTCCTGATTAAATGGAAACCAGGCAAAGAGTAAGCAGAAGTAGGGAGACAAGGCTTCAGCCACGATTCAGAAATAAGAATAGCATGAATATTCTTACAGTCAAAGTTTGCCAGCATATCGTTGAAATGAGCCGGAATACTCTGCGCGTTGATGTGAATCACATTAAAATTCCTTGAAACATCAGAAAACTGTGACACAAGTGAATCTGCAAGTGAAGGAATACTCGTAAAACTGTCGTCGTCGTCACTATTAGCTGAGTAGAATGAATCAGAGTCGGTATCTAATATAGACATAAATAATAATAATAAATATGTATAATATTTATAAATAAGTAAATAAAAATAATAAAAAATATACTATGTAAAAATGAAGTTAAAAATCAAATTAGCAGTTCAGTCCACCTGCCGGCTGTGTGGTAATGTTACAAAAACAAAAACGCACACTTCACTTGTCACGTACAGACAAAAATAAACATAAAGAATTAAACTTATAAAAAAAAAGAAAAACAAAATAAAGTTGGACCTTGAGTAGTCCGGGCAACTACACCTCTACACAAAAGAATAAGAAAATAGGGGTGGCGCCACCAGTCATACATTTCAAAATATTTACAGTATAAAAGAATAATTACCTGCATCTCTAACATTAATTCGAGTGTCTTAGAACATTTACAAGCCTAAGAACTACATTGTATTGTATTAAATCGCCAGATTTAACAAAATAATAAGTAATCTAATGCTAATTAGTATATCAAAGAAATGAAACGAAACGTCGAGTTGTAATAATGACAGTGACAGATTAAGACAAGTGAAGGATAAACAAGGAATAAAATACATAGAAACATTGATAGGTAGTTGATAGTAAAGAATAAAATGGAAAGCTAATAAAATAGAGGGTATGCTGGCGACAGTCACAAGTATTAATAATGAAATGCATTACCCGGACTTTGACCCTAGCAAATGGAAGAAAACCGAGGCATCTTACTTCCTATTGGCTGCAGCCCTCTTTGGTCGAGCCGCAGTTGTGATGGGCTTCTCAGGAGTGGCAGCAGTGGATTCTGTAGCTGTAGTTACTTGCTGTGCAATCTCATTCAGCTCCGCGACAGAAATAATTCGATGCCGTGAGTCATCTGGCCCAAGAACAAATACGAAGCCATCCCTCGTCCAGCAGTTGGTTACACCTAACCTTTTCCGCGCAGCCATGAAGAGATCGTGCCGCGCCTTGGTCAGGAACTCTGAGAGTGTGATGCCGGAACCCTTCAATTTGGTTTTGTTAAACCAAATCGTGCTCCGGACTGCAATATCTCGTAGCTTAAACAGTATTGGCCGAGTTTTGTGTGGACCTGCAGAACGCCCCATCCTGTGACATCGCTTTATGTCACCGACTTGAAAATCACTCATCTTTAAGTGCTCCTTGATGGTGTTGGCCACAACAAGTGCAGTGTCTTCGTCCTTCCCTTCAGCTGCAGCAACAAGATCCCTCTTCGGCTGCGCATCTCCATATTGTCAGCTTGTTGAGCAAGCATTTCAACTTGCTGCTGCAGGCTGCGAAGCGCCTGATTGACAAACGCCTTAAAGACAGCAAAGTCAGCAGCCAAACCTGTGGAGCTGGATGGACTACTTGGTGCCTTCTGCAGCTCAGCTTCAAACGCCGACATCCGCTTGTGGAACACATCCATCAATTCAGACAGAGAGCTCTGGATTGGGTCCATTTTATTGAAAAGTGAAGAAATGAAGTGAAAGTTTCAGTTAATAGTGAAAGATGAAAGATTTAAAGGAGATATCACTTTACCGGCAGGTAGCTTTATTAATTTGTCAAAATTAGCATTAATATTAAGAATAATTGTAATATTTATAATTTTATTTTAATTAAATTCGAAGAGCGATTTTTATTTTGAGTTAACCCTGCAACTACCCACGCAGAAAAAAGAGAAAAAAGAGCATCATCAAGAGATCATAGTGTGGGGCAACGTTTTTTTTAAAAAAAAAAAAAAAACTACGGAACCCTATTACTGCGCGTGGCCCGACACGCACTAGGGCGGTTGTTTTTTTGCTTATTTTTGTTTTTTTATCTTTTTATTTATGTAGATTAACGGGTTTTAGGGGACGCCCTCTGTTATTTAACATACTATAGGTATACAGCTTCACGAGATCCATTCCTTTTTTCACTTCACACCAACATAATCTTTTAATTCAATCTCCAAAATGTAAGCTAAATGCATCACTCTCTGAATAGCATGAATTAAAATACGAAAAAAGAGGGAATTAAATACACCCATTCCTGAATCCGGTTAAAAATCTCGGCATAGACTGAATAGGTAGTTAAAATTTCTGAACGACTTCGCGAACAATTTTGTGTTTTCGACGAAACACTTTTGGGGTTCTAGCTTTTTGAACGAAATACTTTGGGTTTCGGAATAAATGCGACTGGAGATGTGTGGAAGAATTTGCTAAATCTTTTTTTGTTGTTTCGTTTCCAATGGCAATATTGGATCTTATGCTTGTTTCCCACGGTGCGTGATATCGTGCACCGCGACGCACGAGCTCGCACCGACGCACCATGGGAAGAGATTCGTCCGTGGTAACGCGGACGCGTGCGGAGCGGTGTTTCGTATCCATATCACGCACCCTCATAATGTGGCTTCCCACGGTGCGTGATATTACGGATGATACCACGCACAGCCGGTGCGCACTACCACGCACCGTGGGAAGCCAGCTTTGGGCGGATCTCCCACTACCACGCGCCACGCTCCAGTGTGCGGGGCTGTTTTTTTTAGCGTTGACCGTGTAAGTACTTAAGTTTGTATATAAAACACGTATAGTGCAACACACTGACAACGCAACGACGCGCGTGGTTGCAGACCGCGCGCCGATCACGCGAACACGCGCTTGGCATCCCGCAATTGGCACACTGATATCTGCGGTACCACGCAGATTTTTGCGAATAACGGACGTGTCTACGATGGAACTCGATGTTGACAGGTTCATTTTTAAAATTGAATACCGTCCTACTATTTGGAATCATCATCATCATCTGCCTAGCCTTTTCCCAACTATGTTGGGGTCGGTTTCCAGTCGAACCGGATGCAGCTGAATATCAGTATTTTACATGGAGCGACTGCCTATCACACCTCCACAACCCAATAACTGGGTAATACGATACTCTTGGTAAGACTGGTTGTCAGACTTTCTGGCTTCTGACCAACAGTAACGACTGTCAAAGATCCACAAATGACAGCCGGGACCAACGGCTTTACGTGCTTTCCGAGGCACGGAGGAAACTCGCTATGGTAAATGGTCACCCATCCACAGACCAACCTCGGCAAGCGTGGCTTAACCCGGAAGATCGGTCTATGCGGCTGTAATTATTTAGCCACGAGCTCCTCATTCATTCATTAAAGTACATGATATGAACTTTAAAGTTTATTTAAATCAAATGGAGCCTATAGCGTAGTTCCAGTAGCCAAGAGTATCGTATTACCCAGTTACTGGGTTGTGGAGGTCTGATAGGCAGTCGCTCCATGTAAAATACTGATATTCAGCTGCATCCGGTTCGACTGGAAGCCGACCCCAACATAGTTGGGAAAAGGCTAGGCAGATGATGATGATCATGTACTTTAAAATAAAAAACCTTATAAAAATACTATAAACTCCCTCGTTGTTCTAGTGATCGCAAGTGCGACTGCTGAGCGTGAGGTCTTGGGTTCGATCCCCAAGTCGGACAAACTGTTAGTGGGTTTAGGTCTGCCGGAGTCTGGATTTGTGCTCGGTTGATAGCAATAGGCTGGCCTCGATTACATGGGACTTAAATATAACGGCGAAATGTGGGTGTACTATACACCTCTGCTTAACCCTTCGGGGAATACAGGCTTGATGTTATGCTTATGAAAACACTGACACTAACTAGGTATATAAGTCTAATCGCGAAGAATATTTTAGAGCAGCGGTTCCCAGACTTTTTTTCTCAGAGACCACTTTCAAAATTTAGGTGGTTCCGGTGGACCCCCTGCAGCTACATTTCTACCATATTACCATATAAAATGTAAAGATTAGATCATTTTGTCACGCCAATGTAAACCCCCGTTGAGTCTCCCGGGGACCCCTGGGGGTCCACCTAGACCACTTTGGGAACCTCTGTTTTAGAGGCCCAATATACTTTTTTGAGAGTCTACCCGGGATCATGGCCGATGTTATTCGGTCGAAACGACAGAATAAAAAAGGTATATTGTGCCTATATTCTAGACCAGTCAGTGAGGAGCTCGTGGCTAAATAATTACAGCCGCATAGACCGATCTTCCGGATTAAGCCACGCTTGCCGAGGTTGGTCTGTGGATGGGTGACCATTTACCATAGCGAGTTTCCTCCGTGCCTCGGAAAGCACGTAAAGCCGTTGGTCCCGTCTGTTATTTGTAGATCTTTGACAGTCGTTACTGTTGGTCAGAAGCCAGAAAGTCTTTCAACCAGTCTTACCAAGAGTATCGTATTACCCAGTTACTGGGTTATGGAGGTCTGATAGGCAGTCGCTCCATGTAAAATACTGATATTCAGCTGCATCCGACTGGTTCGACTGGAAGCCGACGCCAACATAGTTGGGAAAAGGCTAGGCAGATGGTGATGATTCTAGACCAGTCAGTATTTTTGAAATGTCTACAAATCGCGAATGTTTAAAATATAAAAAAAAACAAATTTCATATCACAAATAGGTACTTTATTCAAGTAAAAAATATCGTCGTATTAAGTACGATTTCCACCAAACGAGCCGCGCCGGGGCGCGCCGCAGCGCATTTCACACTGTGCTAAAGGAAATTCAGGCTTCTATACAATAGTTAAGTTTCATGTTTGCATGGAATTTACAAAGCTTCGAACTCAGTTAGATCCGCGCGTATGCCGCGTCAGCCAGTTGGCTGCGTTCGGACGCTACGGCAGCCGTTCGGCTGTTGTCGCGTTCGGTCGGCTCCGCTCGGCCGCACCGCAGGTAGAAACTGACTGCGATACGAAAGCATCACTAGTCGCAGAGAGCATGCTAGCGGACACTCGAGCACGCACACGCTTGCAGCCGGATTCCAGCAGATTGTAGCCGTCGGGCGCGTGCTCGCGCATCCGCTGCGACGCGCTGCGCTGCGCCCCTGCTTGGCCCGGTTGTTAGAAATCGTACATTATGATAATCTGTATTAGATTTGATTTTCATATTTAAAATCTGATCTGAACATTAAGCGCTATTCTTTATCATGTCAGATGCTTTCTCAGCCAATGCTATAACAAGAGCATTGGTAGCACCATGAGGCATATCAGGCATTATACTAGCATCTACTACCCGGAGATTGTCAATCCCTTTCACCTTTAATTCGTTGTCCACTACGGTCCCCATAGGGCTTGAACTCGTATACAGATAAGGAGCGATAGCCCTATTCAAAATGTAGCATTTCCAAAATTCATCCGAACCTTCTTCTTTATCAGCACATTCTGGGAGATCCAAACCAACTAAAGCAGCATCTATTTCTTTGAACTTAGTCGTATTGACAACTGAGGTAAAGTCTTTCACAATTTCCAGCATTCTTTCCACATCTGTACTGTTGGTAAGTAATCCAGTTTTGATGAGTGGAGGGTCGGATGGGTTGGTACTGTTCAAACGAACACTGCCTCTTGAATTTGGCTCTAAGTTCACCACGACAGAGTAGATGGCATCATGATATGCCACTTGTTTCGCCCAATCGTCGCAGATTTCTGGCCGATAACCATACACGCTAGTACAAGCTAATGGTAAGTATGGTGTGTCATGCGGGATAATTAAATTGTAGGTCTGATATTTAGGAATTGTATCTGACTTATTCAAGGCTACTGTTCCTTGCAACAGTGGGAATTGAATTCTTCCAAGGTTTAATAATGGTAAAAGTTCTAAGATACTTGGGAGAGGTATAAATGGTAGTCCGATATGATTTTGCGTCTTTTGAACTATACAGACGGCGGGTGCAACTATTAAATTTTCTCCAACAGGAAGATCAGCTATAACATTTATTCCTAAATCATTTAAATGGTCTTCAGGACCGATGCCCGAGAGCATTAGTATCTGTGGTGTGTTGAAGGCACCAGCGCTTAATATGATCTCTTTATTTGCTCTAATTATATAAGTTACGCCATCGTAAATCGCTTCTACAGCGACAGCAATGTTATTTTCAACAATTATTCTCGTAACTAGAGTGTTTTTAGAAACGTATAAATTAGAATAGTCTTTTACAGGTCTCAAGTACGATAAACTTGTTGTTTGTCTTATTCCAACAGTATCTACGGCGAGTTGTGGTTGTGTGTAACCAAGAGTGATATTAGCATTTAGATCTAACACACTAGGGTTACCGGCATCAGTGAAAGAATCCAAGATATCAAAGATATCAAAACCATTTTCTTTGTCATGAGTTTGTCTCGTTACTGCAATAGGACCTTGCGTACCGTGATAAGCTGCGTTTTTGCTCATAATTTCATCATCACGATAATCTTGACTTTTGATGAAGTATGGGAGTAAATTGTTGTACGACCAGGACTCGTCACCAGTTATTTTTGCCCAGCTGTCCAAGTCTTCTCGAATGGGTTGTATATAAAGATGGTGATTGAGGCCAGAGCTACCCCCAAGCATCTTGCCTGATGTCAATTTAGTTTTGTTACCCTGGCCGCCTGCAGCATATTCGTCATAAGTAGATTCATAATTATAATCAACGGATGTTTCCGGTAGGAATGGAAATAGTCCTGTTAACTGAAAGAGAAAATAACAGTTTATAAGAGACTTCATAAGGTATAACTGATAAGCCAATAAATCTATCAACAGTTTTAAAAAAACATTAAAAAAGAAAACGGCCAAGTGCGAGTCGGACTCGTGCACGAAGGGTAAGTTCTGTGGTTCCGTCCCATCTATACTTCTATATCCATACTAATATTATAAACAGGTAGAATTTGTTTGTTTGTTTGTATGTAGGAGGTAATCTCCGAAACTACTCATCCGATTTCAAAAATTCTTTCACCAATAGAAAGTTGCCTTATCCCTGAGTAATAGCTATAGGCTATATTTTGGGATCAAAAAATTAGGGATCCGTAAATTAAAGCGAGCGAAGCCGCGGGCAAAAGCTAGTTATCTATAAAAACGGCAAAAAAATCATGCCTGTTGTATGGGAGCCCCCCTTTAATATTTGTTTTATTTTAATTTAACTATTTATTTTTAAAGTGAATATATAATTCAATATTCTGTGAATATTCCAAGCGTCTTCCCGTTGCCGTTATCAATATCGAGCAAAAAAAACACGTTTGTTGTATGTGATCCCCCTTAAATATGTATTTTATTCTGTTTTTTTAGTATTTGTTGTTATAGCGGCAACAGAAATACATCATCTGTGAAAATTTCAAGTGTCTAACTATCACGGTTCATGAGATACAGCCTGGTGACAGACGGACAGACGGTCAGACGGACAGATGAACAGCGGAGCCTTAGTAATAGGGTACGGATCCCTAAAAAACAAACAGAATTCTATTTACGCAGTACACTCGTAATCGCTTTGATTTTTACAACTCAACAATTTCCATAGCAAGGTATACAGGGTGTAAAAAGACCCATCACATAGCCGACATCTACGCACTCTGTACATCAAACTAAACTACATAAACCAAAAATAATTGCTGGGAAACGACTTTTATTTTTTGGCATAAAAAAAACGCTTTTTTTTTGTAGCGCGCAATGTGTGGTATTGGCGATGCCACGCGTTTGCATGCGTGCAGCGGTCCCACAGCTGAGCCAAGGCGGTCGTGTGCGTTTTATATTTGTTGCGTTTTTGTAACTTCAAATGCGTAATTAGTGAGGAAAAATTGAAAATTTTGATAAGGTTGTTTGGAAGAAAGTTTAATATTATCATTTAGAATACGTTTTTGGAAAAAACTAAAAAAAAATATGTGTACTTTGACCTTCAATATCTCCAAAACTAATGGTTTCCCAGGTATGGTCTGGTAGAAAAAAATAATCCCAATGATACGTAGAATATGTGGTTTTCGTTATCGTTCAGGGTCTTTTTACACCCGATATGTATCAACAATCCGACTTCTCCACAATTATGTACCACGCAATGAATATTGTTGTATTGTCAAAATCAAAGCCATTGCGACGAGGAGTGTGCATTTTAAAAAAAACTAAAAAAAACAAAAAAAAACATGGTTTTCTATTTTGAGTAACTTTAGAGCCCCGAGTTAACCGACTGCAAAGAGCGATGTCGCGCTAGTCGTGTCCGCTAGCTTTGTTGTCGTGCTTTCATGCATTTATGCGTGGCATCGAAATGTTAATAAAGAAAACATTTTTTTTTTCATCTTTTCATAAGTGGTTTATACAAGGTTAGTCAGAAAGGGGGTACTAATCCGAAAGGGTGTTAAAGTACCCATAATAATGACTAACTTTTGTTCTACCACTTTCCCCAAACTCAATAGTTCAATAGAAATAGCTGTTCAAAAATTACATAAAAATATGTTAAAATCGGTCTATCCTCAGCTATGATCAGCTGCGTTTAAATTTTAGGTCATATTTGGGATCACGAATTAGAAGCTCCATTTTCTGAATTCGTAACTAGAGTAGGGAGGAAGAAATAAAAAAAAATATATCGAATTTTGAAATTTTAACACTTGCTTTCAAACCGTCATCAGTGATACTTTAAATGGCCTGCGGATTAGTACCCCCTTTCCGACTAACCTTGTACTCGTATACGATCACTTACCACTAGCCCAAGAAAAAAAAAGTTTTTTTTAGTCTTTTTTTATATAGGGTCCATCTATTCATACTCGAAATATTTTAAAGGATACATCTATAGGTAGTAAAGAAGATACAGGAAGCGTTTTTTTTTTTTTTATTTGTTTCTCGATTAAATTCACGGCTCATCTTCCGTGCAGAAGACGTCCGGTCCTGTGGAAGGCATACACGGGGACACAGGTCCAACGCGCAGAGGCCCCTTTGAGAACTTTAATCTAAAATGGGATGGGGCACCAACCGGGGACCATCCACGGCTGCACTATTGGAGTACAGTCATGGACCGTATCAAGTGGGTGCAAGGCTATTGCAAAATGTGGTGAAAAAATCTGGTCTATGGGAAGGGGTGTTAAGTGGACTGGATAACTTCTATTGCCGGAAGAAAACGGCGTCTGCCTTTCAAGTTTAATTTGAAATACATTGGCAGACGGTGACTCGCCAGCTTACTAGCTGGGCCCCCTGAAAAGCCGCCAGTACATAGGCAAGGGGGCAACAAACGTGTGAGCGGTTTTTTATTTAATTATTATAATTGTAATAATGCTTGAGAAATTGAGAATAATTTTTTTAAAAAAATTGCCCGCTTCAATATCAATAAATACTACGTAGAAACTAGCGTAATGGATGTTGAAAATAGTAATGAGCCAGTATTTGTTCTGTATATAAAGTAAATTTAAAGTATTTAATTTTAAAAAAATGTCCTTTTTTTATTTATCTTGCTTCTTTACCACCTGTAGATGTATCCCTTAAAATATTTCGTGTATGAATAGATGGACCTTATATATTTTTTTATCTCCTTCGATTTAAATCTACACCAGTAGTAGATCATGTGGTTTTAAGGAATTACACGAACTCGTTAACACTCTGCCAATTGACTATTTTATACACACCATTGCTGTATTGGTAGGATCATCGCCGACTTCTAATATTAGAACGCTGGCATTCTGCTCTTCTGCTAATCTTCTGGCGACCACACATCCAGCAGTACCACCTCCCACTATAATGTAGTCATAACTTGTGTTATCTGCAAAATCAAAATCAAAAGTTTTTATTTCTTGACATTTTGGCACTAGGCAATTTGTACAATTGAACATTACGGCTTCTCATGTATTCTATCATAGCGGCATTTGGGCAAAATGACATTTTGGCACTAGGCAATTTGTACATTTTGACACTAGGACCATGTTGCCCATTGATTTTTGGGCTTTGTAACATTTAATATCACGTAATCCGGCGTCACATATTGTGTATGTTCCGCTCATTAAGAAGATGTGTATGTGTTTCTGAAAGATTGCGTACCGTAGCTACGTACCGACAGTCGGTCGTGCAACGAAAACAGGCCAGTTTAAAAAATATATAGTTACTTGTTAGTGTCGTCTGTCCAGGGAACCGAATGCCATCATCTCCTTTCAATCCAAGAGTTGCCAAAAACGTCGTGGCAATTATTTCAATAACAGCAGCTAATAGCGCCATGATTCCTACAAAAAAAAAATAACATTAGCATTTATTTATTTATTTTTTAGGGTTCCGTACCCAAACGGTAAAACGGGACTCTATTACTAAGGCTCCGCTGTCCGTCTGTCTGTCCGTCTGTCACCAGGCTGTATCTCATGAACCGTGATAGATAGACAGTTGAAATTTTCACAGAAGATGTATTTCTGTTGCCGCTATAACAACAAATACTAAACAACAGAATAAAATATATATTTAAGGGGGCTCCCATACAACAGAAATGATTTTTTTGCCGTTTTTATAGATAACTAGCTTTCACCCGCAGCTTCGCTTGCGTGAAATTTTGAACCCGTTAAGTGACGATTTTCCATACAAACTTGCATCCCCTATTTAACTCCCTTAGGGGTTGAATTTCGAAAAATCCCTTCTTAGTGGATGCCTACGTTACAAAAGGAACCTACTGTCAAAATTTCAACTTTCTAACCCCAGCGGTTTAGGCTGTGCGTTGATAGATCAGTCAGTCAGCTTCTCCTTTTATATGTATACAGGGTGTTAACGAATTCGTGTAATTTCTTCAAACCACGTGATCTACTGGTGACACAGATTAACCCTAAATGGGGATTTTAGAAAATCAACTAAAAAAATTCAAAAAAAAAATCTTGATTTTTTTATTTCTGAGTCATTTTAGAGCCTTGAGTTATCTGATTGCGAAGAGCGATATCGTGTTAGTCGTGCCTGCCAGACGTGTCGCCGTGCTTTCATTAATTTATGCGTGGCATCGAAATGTTCACACAAATAAATCATTTTTTTTGCAAAAAAAAAAAACAATTTTTGTTACTGAATCCTTATTAGGTGGTTTAGATACGATCGGTAACAAAGCCGCATGAAATAATAACAATTTTATTTTTTATTTTTAATCAAGTTAAATCCCGTGCGGGGCCTTTCTACATCAGTAGTAGATCATGTGGTTTTAAGGAATTACACGAATTCGTTAACACCCTGTAGATACGTACGGAACTCTTCTTACGCGAGTCCGACTCGCACTTGGCCGGTTTTATTAAATAAATCTTTCCCCACTCTAGGATTTCTCCTGTACTGTGGGTGCGTTTACAAACACAAATCTCACATACATAAACGCCCAGAACCGAAACAACTATCTGTAGGCCATACTTTTTGTTCCGTGTGGGAATCGAACCCACGATCCGTAGCGCAGAAGCCAATCGCTCAGCCACTGTATGTATAGAGTGGGGCAAAGGTTAAAAAAAAAAAACTGAAAAAAAAAGTTCGATTCGAATAAGTGTCAATTATGAATTGACACTAATTCGAAACGAACCCTTGAAATCGACAAAACTGCACGGCAATGCTGATGTTTGATTTCAAACATAAAAAAAATAATTAAAAACTTCGATAATTGCTATTCGAGCAAGTGCACAATTTTTTTTTTTTTTTGAAATTTCTTTATTGGCTTTTTTCTCACATACAATTATTTGATATCCCTAGCCCCTGAGGTAGTATAATACTGTATTACAGGAGCCAGTGTATTCCCACAATCGTGCGCTTTTGGCGATTTCAAGATTAAGAATTGACACTAATTCAAATCGATTCAAAACTCCATGCTGATAGGAGTAAGCCTCCAGACTTCCGCAATCCATATAAACAATGCCAATAGCCTAAGGTTAGACCGGTTCAGACTTTCGGGCTTCTGACTGCCTGTAACGACAGTCGTATGACACCCGGGACCGACGCACAGTGTTTTATGAAGCCTAATTTTCGGATATCCCATTTTTATTGAAAAACCTGACAGAAATGATCATTTAAATGCAAGATTTCGTATCCCCATCTAGCTACCAAGTCTAGTTTCTGAGTTATAATTTTTTGAAAATCGTTATTTTTCCATCTGGATATTAAGAAAAAAATTAATTACGCTTAAACTAAGTGTGATACGAAATATTGATGTTCATTAGGAGGAGGTTCATTTATGAACTAAAATACTCGGCATAAGATGCGCCATCAATGTATCTAACAACGTTATTTCTATGACGCTTAGTTTAAATGTATTTTTTTTTTTCTCAAAATCGAAATATAATTTGGTCGATTTTCAAAAAAATATAACTCAGAAACTAGACGTGGTAGCTAAATCATCATCTGCCTAGCCTTTTCCCAACTATGTTGGGGTCGGCTTCCAGTCGAACCGGATGCAGCTGAATATCAGTATTTTACATGGAGCGACTGCCTGTCAGACCTCCACAACCCAGTAACTGGGTAATACGATACTCTTGGTAAGACTGGTTGTCAGACTTTCTGGCTTCTGACCAACAGTAACGACTGTCAAAGATCTACAAATGACAGCCGGGACCGACGGCTTTACGTGCTTTCCGAGGCACGGAGGAAACTCGCTATGGTAAATGGTCACCCATCCACAGACCAACCTCGGCAAGCGTGGCTTAACCCGGAAGATCGGTCTATGCGGCTGTAATTATTTTAGCCACGAGCTCCTCTCGTGACGTGGTAGCGTTTAACGTGCTCCCCGAGGCACGGAGGGGTCTCCATATGTAGATTACGGTCTGACCTCGGCAAACGCCGCTTAACACATTCGAGTCCACCAGTATTTTGCGAGCAGCGACTGCCATCAGACTTCCGCAACCGAGTTAAACAATGCCGATAGCCTAAGATTAGACCGGTTCAGACTTTCGGGCTTCTGACTGCCTGTAACGACAGTCGTATGATACCCGGGACCGACAGTTTAACTTCTTTCTGAGGCACGGAGGGATCTTAATGTGTAGATTACGGTCTGACCTCGGCTAACGCCGCTTAACACATCCGAGTCCACCAGTATTTTGCGAGGAGCGACTGCCATCAGACTTCCGTAATCCATTTAAACAATGCCGATAGCCTAAGGTTAGACCGGTTCAGACTTTCGGGCTTCTGACTGCCTGTAAAGACTGTCGTATGACACCCGTGACCGACAGTTTAACTTCTTTCTGAGGCACGGAGGGGTCTTAATGTGTAGATTAAGGTCTGACCTCGGCAAACACCGCTTAACACATTCGAGTCCACTACACTTTTCATAGAGCCATCCCGCCATACATATTGCTAGTGGACCTTCCAGTAGGGTCTACGGCATTAAGTTTGCACTAAGAGTGAACCCTCGAGGAGAGTTCCTGGCATTAGATTAAAAACCGTAAAAATACGCTACTACGTCGTAAAATAGGTGTTTGCTTCTTTCGTGACGATGCACGAAAAACCTACATTAAAAAAACCCACGAGGGCACTCGGCATGGCGAATGCGACTACAGAACACCGGCACTGAACGTGTTAACTTGATGGTGTGTACGGATAGAGCGTACATTGGTACGCGTAGTCGGTTACGCGCACACAGGAATGCTTAGTTCGTACAAGGCTTAAGACAGGCACCTCCATACTATTACCACAGTGTACCTACTTACTACATACAGTGGGTCAACGCCCATACATTTGACAGGTCCTATAAAATGTCAAAATGATGTAGGGGCGGAGGTTATGTCCCAAGTATGCAGTATGGCTACTCGGGACATAACCTCCGCTCCTTCACCCCGCAACCCCCCGCACGATTGCTCTGCGACAATGTTCTACGTTGACCGACTGTAAGGAGTAAGATATAGGTAGACTGTGCTATTACTAAGCGTTCCTGTGTACGCGTAACCGAATACGCGTACATTGGAACGCTTAGTCCGTACATACCTTGAAGGTGTGTACGGACCACGAAGCAAATACAAAGAGGAGATGGCATAAGCAACTGTGAACCGTGATACCAATGTAGAACCATTCCGTCCTCACGGTGGGCGTGGCCTATCAGTCTGTCGGCACTCGTCTTGTAAACATTACGTTCCCGCTCCCATTCCATTTTATCATTATTTATTATTTTCGTTGTCATTTAAAAGAAAAAGATGAAGTGTTGTGTGTTATCTTGTAAAAACTACTCAGATAAACGTTTTGGTACCATGGATGGCATCACATTTCACTCGTAACTATTTTTTTTTCGATTTTTATTAGATTCGTTCTAGAAAAATCTATTGTTATCACGTCTAGTACAATAGTTTTACTGCTCGACAAAAGATGGCGCACCCTATTATAATATGAATAACTAACAACTACGTAAGAAATATTCATATCTTTATAATTATAATGTATTAAAACAGATTTAAGATTTTTTTAAAGCCTTTTTGTTGACAAAACTATCGTATTATTGTTTTTTATCATTATTTTAAACCGTGATATTTCGGTCGCCATCTATCGTGGAATAGTGTAAACAATATGAATAGACAGGTCCGTACTTAGAATTCAATTATTTAATTACGATGTGTGGTGATACGTGACGTTTTAATTTTTATTCAATAATGGTGAACGAGGCCTGCATAGTTCCTTGATATTTAATTAAATTTAGATTATACTCGTATTTCAGATTTCCACCCGAAGATAATCTCAAACAGAAATGGATAAAACGATGGCTTAAACCGCCTTTTATACTAATAAGGGGGAATTTGTACAGAGTGTCTTTTTATTCACTGCAGTAAGCAGTAATTCAGTCCAAGAAACTATGAGTACGAAAAAAATTGACCATCGCCCATCGCCGTATCCATTTGATGTAGGAACTAGATTTGTTTTTCGAGAATTTCAATTTTAAATTAAAAGTACACAAAAATAATTCTGTAATAAATTTCTGTAGGAAATTGTGTACCGTATGTACATTATAGGCATGATTTCTTAATTATTTTCACTAAAATTCCACTAAAATCTACAGTTAACAAAAAATCGACTTGAATACAATTATTTAGCGGGGTGGTTACTTATTACTGTGTGAAGATTTTTCTTATTTATTACATTTTTGTTCACAATCTTTTTGTAATTTTTAAACCAGCTCTGCCGTAGGCTGGTACAAAAATTCTAAGTACGTCCCTGTCGTAACATAGTAACGTAGATCGTAATCTACGAGGACATCTAGCGTGAAATAGCTGAAACACGTATTAGTTACCGATGTACCCGAAGCGTTTAGTTTTTCCTATTCACTACTAGATGGAAAACGTGAAAGTAGGCGTAAGTAGGCGGGGTGTAACGTTCCCTTCACCCCGCAAAGTATCACGCGTCGTATGATAGGAAAATCGAATTACACCATCTCCTCTTTGTATTTGCTTCGTGGTACGGACAGCGAGTACATTGGTACGCGTAGTCGGTTACGTTTGCCCTGGAACGCCATGTCCATACTTGCAGCTACACGTACACTCTTAGGGAAAGCGTGCCGCGCGAGCTAGCTCGCAGCGCGAGCGCCGCGAGCCGCTATCAGTCGGCAAGTACAAACAGTACTGTGTTGTCTGTTTCCGTACAGGAGCTGTACGCGTATCCAATGTATGCGTGGACAGCGTATTCTGACTATGCGTAACTCAGGAACGCGCAGTCCGTACACATTGGTGCTGTGAAAAAATCAAAAACAAAAGAAGAGAAACAAAAAAAACTCACCTGAGCGCCGATCCACTTGTTATGAAATGGATTTTAGTAAAAACGATGCTTAGATCATTTGTTGTTACAGAACTCTTCGTGTCTTGCAGCGAAATGAAAATTAGGACGATATCACTTGAACTATATACCCCGGTAATACAAATAACGATCGTATGATATTAGTATAAAGCATGGTAATACTGACAGCGATTACATAAAACGCAATTTTTTTTTTTCATTCAGCCGTCCACTGCTGGTGCCTTTTACAAGATGTAAATTCTATTTCATTTGTAGAAGGAACTGATCTTTATTTTTTCTTGGCGCCAGTTTCAAACTTCTTGTGATACTCATTCCTAACTTTATTCATTCTAGCTACTCTACACATCTAACGGAACATTCTCATCTCATGTAACCTTTTTCAATCCGTCTTCTGAACAGAATATGAATTCATTTCACCGCACCGAGTCCGCCCCCGCTCTCGCGCCCGCTTTCATTGTGACCGCCACAGCAACAAAACTAGTATTACACATTAATTTTCTGAAACTTTTATTTGAACAGTAACATAATATACCTAGTCATACAAATTGGTCACACACATCTTGATCTCAAAAAAGAATGGAGTTTCAACATCATTAATATGTATTATCACACGAATATTATAAATGCGAATGGTTGTTTGTATGTGTATGTATGTTGTGTGTTGCCGGACGTAAAGAATAGCACTACCCCATCTCTTCTCATGGGTGGGTCTAAGGGATTCACTAGAGGATGGGCAGCAGCGTTCTCTGAGTACTTTAACAACCATACTGCGATCGCCAACCCGCCTGTCAAGCGTGGCGATTACAGCAAACCCCCCCATTACTTAGGGGAGGCCTATGTCCAGCAGTGGACGTCTTTCAGCTGAATGATGATGATGATGAATGGTTGTAAGAATGGATGCATGTTTGTTACTCAATAACACATAAACAGCTGAACGGATTTAGATGTTTGATACACAGGTAGACCATGTCCTGGATTTACATATAGGATACTTTTTATTGTGGTATATGAACAAGTTCCCCTTGTCACACTTAGCGGGTTAAGGGTGGCTTGAGGAGTCAACCCTTAACGGGCACATAAAATCAGAAAGCTACTAAGAAGTTTAGCAGGAGTGTACTTACAGAATAATAATGAAAACATTTTTAACCATACAATATATATTTTAATAATTATTACAAAATTAGACTGCAGGGCGTGGTTCTAGAAGATACGATACGAGGATTCCAGGGTCTTCAGGTGTAGGTTGACTTAACTGGCGGCTGCTGAGGCGCGAGAGAAGAGGAAGTTTTTTTTTTTCGGTAGATGGTCCTAGGGTACCGTTTCGACGTAACTGGGCAGTTATTGGCGAGACCTGAAGGGTCTTCAGCCAATGGGGGGGAAGTAAAATACTTAACCTAAGCTAACTACTTGTACTACACTAACATCATGACTACCTGCAACAACAGCACTAAGGGCGACTCCTAGTGAGACTCGGACCTCGGTTTAGGGCGTTACTGGCGGAGGCTTAGGGGGGGAGACAGCTTGATGAGGGCTGAACTATCGGAGTGACTGCGAAGTCTGCAGAGACGACCGGCTCTACGACGGGAGAGCTTGGTGGATCGTGACCGGCGGCGGTGGGATGTCGCGACGGGCCTCTTCAGCGAGGACGGTATGCCGGACGGCGGCGGAAGTTGTGTAGTATGCTGGTCGATTTACTCGCCGCCTGGAAAAGGGTTATTTCGTCATCGGGTTAGAGGACGAAGTGCAGCATGCCGGCCCTTTTATAGGCGCACCCCGCTAGTCGCCACCACTACCACCGTCTCACCCAAGGACGCGAGTGAAACCGCAGGCAACAGCTAGTTAATGATACTAATTAATATGCGTATTGAAACAAGTATTTAAAGAACATTGTGATAAAATATCGATTGTCTCATCTTCAGTTGCGTAACAGCTGTCTTAACAACATTATAATAATAATGAAAATCAACTAATTTGAAAAACACGATGGACCTTGAATTTATTTGTATTTGGCTAAATTCAGCACAAGTTTTTTTAATTAACATTTCGAGCAATGACGTGTCTCCTTGCAACGCATGCCGTGTTAAGGAGTACAGCTGTCTGTTTCAAGGTCTTGATAAGAATTTTTATACAAATACGCAAATATCTGGCTTTAATTCCGCTGAACAAGATCGCTAGTTTGGATGCAGTATGCAGCACCACCCTCCCGCCCACAAGTTTATGCACTTCAGAAAGATTGTAAAAATAATGCAACATGCAACCAAACCAATATACGACACGTGTTTCGCCACTTTTTATTTTTTTCGTGGTATAATCCTCATGGATGCACTTCGCCCGGGGAAAGCGAAAGGGTATGCCGGACTCTTACCAGCTAAAAACCCACGGTGTTCCTTCTCCTGACCCTTGGCCGGGGTCACGGGATTCGCAGCTGCATGCACCGCGAACCCGGCAGGCCTCGGTCCGCCAGACCCTGGCAGACCTCTCCTAGTGCGCGGAACATTGCGCGCCGCCTTCTCGAGCCAGTTACTGGTCGGGCGACGGGTCCCCTAATACGCCGCCCGCAGGCCACACACTACGGTGGCCGGAGGTCGTCGCGCGCCCTCCGGCGGCGCCCGGTGCGTCTGGCGCGAGAAGGGAGAGTGGCAGCTGTCTCTCTCTCCCTCTCCGATCCCTCTTTGGTCGCCATCAGCTCCTCGCAGAAAGAGGCGACGGCTTCCCACGCACTTTCGCTCGCGACCATGGACAGAACCACGGCCGGAAGCGAGAGGTCACCACCGACCGCCACGACTAGTTCGCGGCGCTGCGTCGCCCACGCAAGACACACCTGCAGCGTGTGCAGCGCTGTATCCTCGGGGCAATCGACGCAGTGGTGACAACCGGATGTCTGCTCCCGGCCTATGCGACACAGGTACTTCCCGAAACAACCATGTCCCAAGAGTACCTGCGTCAGCCGGAAGCTGATGGCGCCGTGACGCCTCTCCAGCCACCCCTCCATTACGGGCCTTACCGCCGCTATCGCGGCGTGCCCTGCGCTGGGTTGCGCAAGTCGCTCCTTCCATTCTGCCACTAGGATCTGGCGGAGCTCGCTCCGCTCAGGCGCCTCCTCGCGTTGACGATATCTCAGCGACGTGTTTCGCCCCTGCACGGGGCATCCTCAGGATATGTTGACTCCTCGACCGCTAGGACGCGAATGGGGCTTTTATATCTCTTTAGGAATTCACGGCTCACATTTTGATTTGATTGATCTTCCGTGCAGAAGAAGTCCGGTGCTTTGGAAGGCTTACGGGACACAGGTCCAAAGCGCAGAGGAACTAAAGTTCTCAAAGGCCTCAAAAAATTCTTCAAAAAAGCCTAAAGGCTGGACATCCACCAGAGCTGTGCGAGGTACCTAAATGTGCGGTGCGAAAATGTGTAGTGACTATGTGAAATGATGTGACTCTTCCACCAGAGCTATGCAAGGAATGTGTAATGTGTTAATGTGTACAAATGATCATCTGCCTCTTCTAAACACCATGTATTGACTGACTGGTAGGCGCATATTTTCAAATCCTCGCACACATTCTTAGCAACACATTCCTCACTCGCATTTCTCGCTTGTTTTTTATGAACAAAAACCTCGCTCCGCTAAGCCCATATCCACCAGAGCTGCGCAGAGCGAAGCTAGGTAAATGAAATGATTCTATTGGTGCTTACAAAACACATTCCTCGCTACCCAGCTTAGCACAGCTCTGGTAGATGCTCAGCTTTAATCTAAAATGGGATGGGGCACCAACCGGGGATTCACGGCTGCACTATTGGAGTACAGTCATGGACCGGATTTATTGTTATGGCGACAAACTTCAAAGAGAACTGTTCCAGTGTTTTTTTCATCATCATTGTCATCATCTTCAGCCCGTATCTTCCCACTGCTGGGTATAAGTCTCCTCTCCCTTGTGTCAATTTGCTCTGATCTACTCTGATTTCATCCAGGTCTTTCCTGTGATTATTTCTATCTACATTATGTTGAATTATCAAAAATTTTGCCCCGTGTCACCGGCTAGAATATAAAACTTCCTCACCGCACGCTATGAATAGACGCGTGTTGCAAGATTCAACAAAACACAGCACGCTTGGTGGTAGGATCTATACGGTCCGCCTGGCTAGCTACCACCTGAACATTAAAGTCCTGCGCCGAGCAGTTTATTGTGTTCCGTCATGTGTATGTGAGAGCCAGTGGGGTACAGGGGAATCTCTCTATATATCTGTTAGGATTCGTGTGCTCCATTTTAGACCCTGTCTGCACCATTAGGTGCGACTAGGGTTAAGAGCGAACAAGTCAAAATAAAAAAATATAGGTACCTACATATACTTATCGGTAATTTTATTTTTAATTCATCCAAAATTGTTCTAGGTAAATACTTTGTTTATCATCCTCAATTTACATAATTTAATGATTGCAATGAATATTACCTTTTTTTTGTATAGGTTTATTAATTTATTCACATGACAGACTGATATGTGTTGCTGGGGAGTTTGTTGCAGCTGTTTTCAACATAAACACTTGGAAACGGTGAAGAGTAGGCTGTCTTTTGTACCATTGACGTTTAAAATAAAATAACTTTAAAAAAAAGTACAACCGACTTAAAAAAAAACTAAAAAGAGTAAAATAATTATCATATTATAAAACTAACAGTTTTAGAAGTCGGTGCAATTTTACACTGAACATAATTGAAGGCACCGACTTCTGAAACTGTTAGTTTTATAATATGGTAATTATTCTACTCTTTTTAGTTTTTTTTGAAGTCGGTTTTTACTTTTTTTTTAAAGTTATCTTATTTTTCGATTTTTAGTGGCATTAACAGTACACAAACATGCAATTACAGCAATCTCGGGTAATTGACTGTTATCCATTGTCAATCTCCAAGGATCTTCATCAGATCTTCACCAAATTTAAATGAGACCATTTCGGAAGAATATTCTTTCAAACAAAAAAAGAATTTTGCAAATCCGTCTATAAACGACGGAGTTATGCCCGAACATACATAAAAATAATTACATCATCCACATAACGGTAATCAAAAAAATGCTCACAAAATAAAAAGTACTGAACCAAATTGGATGAAATTTTTATGAAACCAAATGGCTAGTATACTGCATCGAACAAAAAAAGAATCACACTAATCGGACTAGAAACCTCGGAGTAATCGGTGTACATATATAAATAAAAAATACCGACCGAATTGAGAACCTCCTCCTTTTTTTGAAGTCGGTTAATAAAGACAAGCCAGTCAGATCTTCTTCTATCGTGTTGGCACGAGCTATATAAGAATAGCTCATGCCGTGGTGAAAAGATTAGCCAGTCAGCAATGTTGGTAGCGAGGCTGACTGCCCAGGATGCGCCGGATTTACTTAAATATCGTCACTCGTGGAGGCTCTTTTTATGCACCCCAGTCCTCGACGGTGACAGATAATAAAGACATCTTCGGCTGATCGCAGAAAGCGAGCTCTGTTGAATGACCACAGCTTTTATTCCATCGGGTGCGTTGATCCATGACGACGACTACCGTTCTTTATCTTCTAAACATTGCCCAGTGTTGCCATCCATCACTATCATTCAGCGGAAAGACGTCCAGAGCTGGACATAGGCCTCCCCCAAGTAATGGAGGGGGGGTTGCCATAATCGCCACGCTTGGCAGGCGGGTTGGCAATCGTAGTATGGTTGTTAAACTACCTAATCAGAGAACGCTGCTGTCCAACCTCTAGTGAATCCCTTAGGCTCAATTTAAACTGCTGTAATTATCAAAGGCCAATTATTGTACATAGCAAAAAGAACTTTATGTCAATTGTATAAAGTACAAACTAAACACGAGCCAAAAAAAGGTCGCACGTCTTCCTGGGAATCATCGCGCAGTTTCGAGAATTCCTCTAGCTACTGTCAGTGTTGTCTGTGGAATCCGCGGGAAGTGGCGCGAACGGGGAGTCGGTCGGGACGGTCACAGTAGTGCGGTGCCAAGCGCAATCGCTGGAATGCGCGGGGATTCTTGAGCATTCCCGCGAATTCGCGCACCTTCTAGCTAGCGTCATGAGGTGAAATTGATGCTTCCATTCCATTTCATTCCGCGGCTGTGTAGGTAAATTGGGCCTTACAGCTGTTACGCACTGCATCCGATCCGAATCCGTGTAAATACGTTCCGAAGTAGCCATAGAACAATTTTTATGGTAGTTTACGCATTTACGCACATCCGGCATCCGTCATTCGATTTCTATCCGTCATCCGTGAGTTTCTAATTCGGAAGTACAATTGACGGACCGAAGTAGCCGTAGTACTGTTTGTATGGAAGCTTTCGCATTACCTCGGATTCAAATCAGACGCCAAACGGATATGCCAAAGATGGCCCCTGAATTGTTTGAATTATTGTGTGTGTGTAAATAAATAAATAAATAATTTGAATCAGAGATCGGAATAGTGCGTAAGCAACATCCGAATTCGGTCCGAGATTTTTACTCTAGATCGGTATTTTTACGGATCCGGATCGGATGCAGTGTGTAAAGCAATATCCGAATTCGGTCCGAGTTTTTTATATCCGTATTTTCACGGATTCGGATCGGATGCAGTGCGTAATCGCTCTTAGTCGCCTTTTATACACCCATGGGAAAATATGGGGTAGTGCTATTCTTTACGTCCAGCACCACACGGATGGATGGACAGTGTTGCCAGCTGCCGACATATCTGCTCACCCTCTTACAAATAGTCACCTTAAACATGAACGTTTCCGAAACCGTTTTAAAGCATGACAGTTTGAAACACCAGCGGCTATACTACATAGTATATTCGTTCGGAATTCCTCACAGTTATTCAGACTTAGTTCAAAGATATTGCATTCCGAACCGGATCGACTGCTTCTGTCTCTAACTTCACGGTTCGTTTTAAAAGGGGTGGGTAGAGGTGTGGGTCTGTGTTGTTGTTTAAAGGTAAGTTTTATGGAATTAGTGTCGAAGAGTTCGTGTAAAGACGTCGTTAGCGTTCTGCCTAGTCTTTGCCCAACTAAGTTGGGGTTAGCTTCCAGTTAAACAAGTGTGACGGGTGGTAGCGGTGGCGACTGGTGGGGTGCTCCTATAAAAGGTCCGGCACGCTGCAGTGCAGTTCGTCCTGCCTCATCTTGACTTACGCTAGGGTCGTGTTCTTTTTTTTTTTTGCGATGTCTTTGCTCTTGACCTTAGTCTAGTTCAGAGGTAACCGAGACAAAGTCGACGATGGAGCGAGCTTACCCAGAAGAAGCCTGTTCACTCTCACTTTGAAGAGATTAGGGTTGAATGTGTTCGGAAACACAGACGCAGGCAGAGAGTTCCACTCTTTTGCTGTGCGCATTATAAAAGACGTTTGGAAACGCTTAGCGCGAGTTGGTGGAATAGCAACCAGGAAGGGATGGTAACCTGCAGTGCGCCTAGATGACCGATGATAGAAGGGGGCCGGTGGAATGAGGTCGTGGAGTTCTTGGGCACACGTTGAGCTTTCCCGCTTTCAACGCTTTTCGCTCAAACGCATTTCCAAGCGTTACTTCGACTCTGCCCCCACCATCCGAACCTCCCAGTCACCGTAGCGGCCGACTACAGTCCCTCTCTCATAAGTAAAGTTCGCCGTTCCAGCCACACACTTTTAGAGCCCGATGACGAAATTACCCTTCTCCAGGAGGCGAGTAAATCAACCAGCAAAATAAACAGCGTCCGCCGCCGTCCGGCTTATCGTCCTCGCCGACGAGGCCCGTCGCGACGTTCCACCGCCGCCGGGCACGATCCACCGAGTTCTCCCGCCGTAGAGCCGGTCGTGTCTTCAGACTTCGCAGTCACACCGATAATTGCCGAAGTAGCGATACATACATTACTATGACCGCGTGTCCACCGCACGTCCGTCATCCGAGCGCCGTCACCTCGGCAACCGAGATTGTCAGTGAATCGACGCTACCACTAGAACACCGCCGAGATCGAGACGGACCGAAATGACGGCAATACACGTCTGCTCTTGTCCACTACATCCGAGATTGATGGCGCCGGTGCTCGGATTTTTGTTTTATGTTGGGAACCACCGAGATCGGTCGCGGCGGACACACGATCGCCGTCACGTCGCGTCGTTCCGAACTCGGTCCGAAATAATCTCGTTTCTTGGTGACGGCGCCGGTAACAACGCTCTAAGTGTAGTGTGTCGAAATACCAATGGAATAAAATAGCCGGCAATTTTTTTAAATATGAATTAATACATAGACATTACAGTGACTGCGATATTACACCTATGTGACGTTGGCAACTGAGTATACAACACTTAATGTTTATGACTTTATTTATTTATTTATTGGTTAGCCCTAAACACTAAAACATTAAAACTAAAACAATAAAACATTGTTAACACTAAAACATTTGGGTCGACGACGTCTGTGGTCTAGTGGTTCGAGTATCGGACTGCTGATCACGAGGTCGTGGGTTCGATTCCCACAGGACACAAATATTTATGTGATGAACATAAGTGTTTGTGTTGGGCTGGGTGTTTCTTATGTATTATAAGTATGTATTTACAAAAAAAAGTATATAGGTATTGTATCCACTGTCTAGTACCCGTAGTACAAGCTCTGCTTAGTTTGGGACTAGATGGTGCTGTGTAGAAAATGTCCTAAAAATATTATATTATACTAGCTTTCGCCCGCAGCTTCGCTTGCGTGAAATTTTGAACCCGTTAAGTGACGATTTTCCATACAAACTTTCATCCCCTATTTAACTCTCTTAGGGGTTGAATTTCGAAAAATCCCTTCTTAGTGGATGCCTACGTTACAAAAGGAACCTACTGTCCAAATTTCAACTTTCTAACCCCAGCGGTTTAGGCTGTGCGTTGATAGATCAGTCAGTCAGTCAGTCAGCTTCTCCTTTTATAAGTATAGATTATTATTATTTACATATTTAAAAACAAACAAAAGACTTTTATGAGTGCAACAATTAAGGTACTACTTCCAAACACCGCTGCAGCAGCCGACGGCGACTGCACGTGTTGCTACCGCGGCACTTGGAAGTCATTTCATATAAATACATACAAACCAGTAGTGCAGCTGCGGCTGACTTCATACAGTCGCTGCACGTGCAGTCGGCAGTTGCAGTTGGCAGCTCGGTTCGAAATAGTAGGTACCTTTACTTACAGGCTAACACCACATGCAGTGATTTTCATTCGATTGTACCAAGTTAGTACCGGATTGTACCGCTTTACTGTTAGCGACACTACAATTTAATCGTTAAAGAATGATTCTATCATTACAGTTATCGCTAATATTGGTATTTCAGGATTGTGAGCAAGGTAAATGAAGTAAATAAAACCAACATAAACTCTCCACCACTGAGAGTACTTGTATTTGGGTTAGTGTTAGTAACATGAACTAGATCACAATATAATACTTTAGATAATTATTACAAGATCATAAAATAAGGACAAGCTAGTCAGATATAAAAGATCAGACTTCTTCAGCTAATCTACACAGAATACTCTAGACGAGTGTTCCGTCGTACGGTCCAAGAAGCAATCCGCCGGGCGCACCGATCGAGCCGGTCTCCTCCCTCCAACGGGCAGTGGTGGTCCGATGTTGACGTCACGGTTAGTTAGGTGGCGGACAACAGATGGCGCTTACTCCACGAAGTTCCCGACATTACAAATTTTCATTACGGGTGTAAATGTTGCTACAACATGGTCCACTGTTTTCAAACCTTAAAAGAGGATTTTGCATCTAATATTGTAAGTACCCACCTCACCTAATTTTCAAAGTCACATACTTAGAACTCTGTCTATCCCGTAAAGCAACAATGTCAGTCTCAAAATATGTGTACGGTTAGCACAACAACAAACAACTGTTGTCTGGCATTTCATAAATACATAGTTCTGTCGTTGCCGAAAGTTTTGCCCGTAATTCTGTACTTACTAGTGGAACTCGAATGTTTTTTTTTTTGAATGGCCATTTCTCTTATTCACCAACATAAGTTAACGCTTGTATTTCCCGAAGGGTTAGGCAGAGGTGCATAGTACAATGGGCACAAATCCAGACTCCGGGCTGCTACTGAGAAATTCCACTCGGAAAAACCTTATAACACTTCGGCTGACCTGGGGTGCGAGCACAGATCTTTTATCGAGTCGATTCGAGAAATGTATCTATTCTAAAAGTCAAATTTGACACAAGATATAGATAAAACGACAGCAGTTGTCGTTTTATCTACATCTTATGTCAAATTCTCCTTCTTATTCTGTCAGAGTTGTGGCGAACCACCTTTATGTGTATGTATTATCTGTGGTCGCCTAATAGTTTTAGCGATGACAAAATATTGTTTTTTTTTTTATTTATTTTTAAGTTTTCGTTGCCACACATAAATGAATGAAAGCACGGCGACACAGATTTCCGGCACGACTAGCGCAACATCGCTCGTTTCAATCAGTTAACTCAAAGCGCTATAACAACGGAAAAAGAACGCAGAAAAAAAAACTATTTTATCTGTCACCAGTAGATCACGCGGTTTGAAGGAATTACACGAAATCGTTTACATCCTGTATATAAGATCCATCTCTTCATACACGAAATATTTTAAGGGATACATCTATAGGCGGTAAAGAAGCAACAGAAAAGAGTTTTTTTTTATTTTACGTAATTATTAAAATTGTAATAATGTTTGAGACATATTGCATAACTTTGAAAAAAAAAATTGCCCGCTCCTTTGACAAAATACTACGTAGTAATAGTAACTAGCGTAACGGATGTTGAAAATTGTAATGAGCCAGTATTTGTTTAGTGAATCAAGTTTAAATTTATTTATTTAAAACATACGTTTACAACCAAATCACTTACATTTTAATTTAATACTTAATTAACACTAACAATAATAATTTAACAACTATAACTAACTTTAACTTGTACAATATAAAATTTACTTAAGCATAGATATATATTTACAAATTTGATATGGCTTATCATGGAAGATATCGAGATCAGCGTGCTGAGTGAGCAATGAGTTCAGCAGTGTGACTGCTCGGGCAGTGGGTGCAGCAGCAGCTCGACGTGTGCGCACGCCCGGGGGCTCCGCGAACAGTTTCCGCCGTCGACGAGGACCCTCAACGCCTTCACCTCCTATTAAAAACCGACTCGGTACGCCTCTTAAGCCCACCCGCTCCAGCGTGGTTGGATTATCCACTTTGTTTGTCAGAAGACGGTGGTAGTGTATTAGTAAAAGTATTTAATTTTTTTTTTAAAAGTAAAAGTATTTAATCTATTTTTTTTTAATTATTTAATTTAAAAAATATAGGTACATAAATACTTAGTTTTTTTTTAATTCATTTTGCTTCTTTGCCACATATAGATGTAAGCCTTAAAATATTTCGTGTATGATTAAATGGACCTTATAGATATTAATAAAAGCTTCCTCTCTCCTACTATTTTTGTTGTGCCCGACAGGATCCATAATGATCTCATATTTTTTTAAGTTTACCACCTAAGTTAACATTGCAAAATGCAATAAATATATTAAGAATTGAGAATGAATAGTAACACAATGGTTAGTAAAACGTGGAACATGAAATTTTTCACATTTACTCACTTGCATTCGAGAAACAGCGGTAAGCGTGACACGACACATTTTGACCAGACGCCCTCAGTCGTTCAGTATTCAAATACTGTGTTATAATAGTACGAAATAACTGTCTCGGTTTTACATTTCACATAATTTATCCTTAGAGCGGTTAGTCACTGCATCCGATCCGAATCCGTGAAAATACAGATGTAAAAAAGTCATATTAGAGATATCAGATATTGCTTTTCGCACTGCATTCGATCCGAATTCGTGAAAATATGGATCTAGAGTTTAAAAATCTCGGACCGAATTCGGATATTGCTTGCGCACTAATCCGATCTCTGATCCAAAGCCAAGCAATTCAGGGGCCATCTTTGGCATAGGGGAAGGTTGCTATGAATGGACCACATAACTTTACGACCTCATATCTCAAAAAGTATAAGTGTTAAAATTAAAGCAGTTTATTATTTTTATTTCGTAGGACCTTTATTTATAATAATCAAACTCACAAACAATTTGGGCTGACACTTTTTGAAATAAACGAAGAAAACTAAATTTTGGGCTGTTGCCTTCTTTGGACCATGGGCACCTTCATTGAACCACCAAGTTGCCATCAACGGACTTCGAGAAATTTGATCTAGAGGTCCAATCGAGGCAACTAATTATAATTAATTATCTATATTACTAAATTATGACAAAAAGCTTTCTTTTTTCGGCAACATTCTGGAATTTAAAATTTATAATGATTTTACTCGTAAAGATCGCGGGAATCCGTTGTATGCAAGAAGCACAGGATCGGTCGATGTGGCGATGCTTGGGAGAGGCCTATGTCCAGCAGTGGACGTCTTTCAGCTGACTGATGATGATGACGAATGATTTTTCTATGGTTTTAATGAAATATAATAAGTGAAATACTTAATACATAATTAGTGAAATACTCAGGACCTATTCCCATTATGACGACTAAAAAATACTATAAACAGTTGCTATGATTGGACCGGTCCAACGGTGGAATTCTCTTGAGGTCCATTGATGGCAACAAGGTACTGGTTAAGAAAAACTAAACTAAAATATAAATGGTCATGATTAGACAACATTGAATAACACTCATGGAATCTCAAATAAACTGTCCGATATTTCATAACAGTGCACGCAGACAAATATGAATATAATGATACTTTCGTCAAATTGTACTGAGTGAAATTAATAGATTTTGACCGCCGCAAACACAACCACACATGTCTCTCCTAGCCATGTGCCGCAACGTCACTGAGGTAAGAAGGGGGTGCAACTGAGTCTCCACGGACTCGTTTCGACTAGTTTGGGTGTTGCTAGCTTGCACAGTTTTGGAAATACCTTGGTGGTCCAATGAAAGAGCTAGTCCAATGATCGCAACCTTCCCCTATGTCCGATTTGAATCCGAGGTAATGCGAAAGCGTTCATACAAACAGTACTACGGCTACTTCGGTCCGTCAATATTTCTTCCGAATTGGAGACTCACGGATGACGGAGAGAAATCGGATGACAGAAGTTGGATCTAGTGTGTAAACTACCGTACAAATAGTTGTATGACTACTTTGGAACGTATTTTTACGGATTCGGAACGGATTCAGTGCGTAACCGCTCTTACATACCTAATAATAAAATACCATACACGAAGTCATGATGACCAACATTTATCCCTATTAATTTTCAAAGGACCAAGTACACGGCGAGAGTGCAGCTGCTGGAATCGCGCCGCAATGTCAACTTCAGGGCATTTGTGGTGCGAGTACCAACTTGTCTTCTGCACCTCGTCATGGAAGAGGACTTTTGGCCGCAGGGAGTGGTGTTCCGTCGCTTCCGCGGACAAGTGCCACACGATCGCACAGTGAATGACACAGTGCGCAAGTGAAGTGTGTTTACTAACATAGGCTTAAGTTTTATTACTAACATAAACTGTATTATTTAACATATATATGTTAGTTTGTAAGGTATGTATCTATGAGCCAAAGTAGCCTGAAAATAAATGAGTTTATTTATATTATTAATATTATAAATGCGAAAGTAACTCTATCTGTCTGTCTGTGACACTTTCACGCCTAAACCAATGAACCGATTTTGATGAAAATTGGTACAAAGAAAGTCTGGAACCTGGAGAGGGATATAGGCTACGTATATCCCGAAAAAAATACGGAATACGCGATAAACAGACTCTAGCAGGAAATATATTGTGAAGGATGGCACGGTTGACATCTGTAGAGCATGTCAACGTCCAAGAGAATCTATCCGACACATTATCTCCTGTTCGTCTTGCCAACGGTGAATACTTGCACAGACACAACCTGGTGGCCAGGATTATTCATCAGCAACTTAAGTGGCAGTGGGCGAGGCACATTGCTCGCAGAACGGATGGCCGATGAGGCCAAAAGGTTCTGGAGTGGCGACCGCGTACCGGAAGACGCAGCGTGGGTAAGCCTCTCACAAGGTGGACCGATGATCTGGTGAAGGTCGCGGGAAACCGCTGGATGCGAGAAGCACAGGACCGGTCGATGTGGCGATGCTTGGGGGAGGCCTATGTCCAGCAGTGGCTTGGCAGTGCTTTGAAATACAACCTTGTGGAATCGGAAGTAACGTACTACAGGCATGTGGCCGACCTAGTTCTCGAGAATGATCATGCTACATTGTACTGGGATCGATCTATTATCACTGACAGGAATATTGCTACCACTAAACCTGATATAGTGATAATAGATCGATTAGAGCGTCGCACAATGATTGTTGATAAGACTGTCCTTCATGACGAGAACCTCGTGAAAGCTGAAAAAGATAAACAAATAAAATATCTTGTTTGAACACACGAGGTTGTCGGCGTGTGGGATGTTGATTCAGCTGTAATTATTCCGGTAATCAATACGGCGAATGGCCTAATAGCCAAGAACCTCGATCAACACTTTATGAGGCTCTCGTTGGGCGGCTGGATCAAGGGCTACAGAAAGCAGTACTTCTAGACACGGCACGCATAGTGAGTAGGTTCCTTCTCTGGAGCCCTGATCGGTTTGGATCCTGTTCCCAATGCCGGTGGTATCAATCATTGTAGCATGAGGATTACTGTGATGAAAGATACCTTGTTAATTTTATAAACAAATCTGTACAACGGTAAACAAGTAGTCTAGTATATCCTTAGCCTGCGTTCACATTTGCGCGATTTTTTTCTACGCGAAAGCGCGCCCTCTTCGTGTAAGAGTCGCTCCCTCCTCAGAAACTAACTATTAAATTCCAAATGTAATAGTTAGTCACTTGTCTTAACGTACATTTTTATCGATGTAACGCTCAGCGCCCGAACAGCTATCGCGTAGTACATGCATCGCAATCACGCAGCGCCCGTGCTTCCTTCACCTAGGATAGGATAGCAAATGCAATTTGAGATCTATTGATGTGTCGTAAGACTCAAATTATATACAACAAATTTTAAAGCGGCTGCGCGATTGCTAAGTCTAAAAATATCATAAAAGAAATGCCCAACTTGACTTTACATCAGATCTCAAAACTTTGCACGGCAAAAGAGTGGGGCCAAACTGTAATGTAACAGACGGCCCTAGGGTCTCCTCCACACCAGTTATAAAGAATGGTGTAGAGCATTCAATACCTAGTACATATACATAACAATAATAAAATGCTTATAGAATAAGAGGCAGGATAGCTTTACGTCCCTTGGGGTAGTCAGCGAGTTCCTTCTTGTAATTGCGGTGTTCGGCAATGGCCCACACAGCCATTTGATAGAAACCGGCGGCAGCAACAGACTGGCTGGAGCGCATTTAGTCATGCATTTTTGATGGGATTTTCTTTACTTAATTTGTTTATTTATATATTCATTTATTGCACAATGTAGTTTACAGAGAACTTATAGAATAGTTATCTCAAACATACATAGACCCTGTAAGGGTGTTGCAAGACATACAATAATAGTAGGTACCTACTTATTTGTAAGGTATTAAATTATTAGAAAAATAAACATCACATTCAAATTAGGTTACATTGGCGATTACACATTATATTACTTAGGTGTAATAGAAACATTATTTAATACATAGGAACATAGTTGATGATTTTTTTATTTTTATTTATTGGCATACATAGTAGGTAAGTATTTTTAGAATTTATCTTCCATAAATTCTTTATGGTATAATAGCATTTTTCTAACAACATGCGTTTTAGCTTCACTTTAAATATTATGTCACTTTAAATTTGTCTTCTGTGATGTTAGTTATAAAGCCGTCGTGTCGCAGTAAGTGACCAATCATTTCCCTTTTATTCTTCTAGAATTTGTTTTTCCTCTTTGACTTACAATCTCTTCGTTGGTTACTTTTTCTGTCCATAATACTCTTTCCATCTGACACCTAATAAACCAAAAACCTTTTTCCATTTTCCGTAATTTTAAAATCCAAATAATATAAAACCACATCGTATATTCACAACATAATCCGAACGGAAGCACGTCACGCGACACGTGACGTCACAGCGCGGGAAATCCAACCGGAAGCGACGTCATAACGGCTTAAGCGTCGGTGAAAAAAATTACGCGCGTTTTTCGGCGGGAAACGAGTGACTTCCCTTTCCGTGACGCGGTTAAAGGGCGAAGGTGTTGAATCGTTCCGGATTCATGTTTCCGACTTAGGTTGGGACAAATGGATAGACATATGTCAAAATTGTAATAATTGTATTCGTAAAAGCCTCACTTCATTTGAAGTCGGACATTGTACTGACTCAGAGCAAAAAAGAGGCTGCTCTTGCAAACTCTTTTTCAAGTCGTGTCCTACCCAAGGACTTTATATAGAACTGGACCGAGATCTTGGCAATTTATATTATCTAAAATAGACTTTATATGCAAGACATAAGACATAATATGGCTTGGCAAACATTACGGTACACTTGAGATAGCAATAATTGTACCTTGTGTCCCTGTCTAATACACACTGTGTGTTGTCACGTAAATAGAAAATGCATATTCCTAAATTAGTAGAATTTTTGAACTAAATGTACAAATTCATAAACCAACTTTTTTCATCTTAATTTATCCCAAGAGACGCGATACAACTATCGGAACTTTTGTTCGTCAACGATTCGTTGTAAGAGGACTTTTTTTCGTCAACGTAAGGCCAGGAGGCGATTTTCATATAATGTGCTTTTACCTATAGTTTTTTGACAGCTTGATATTAAGTCAACGCATTTATTTCAATTAGACCATATAAAGACACTTTTGATTTATTAGGTATTTATAATAGGAAAAAAAAGAAGTTACTGCCGCATTCCAAAGTGTAGATTCCTATGGATTAAAACGGGCAGTAAACTACATGGTTACTCTTTTGCATCAAAAAAAAAAAATGGCATTTCGACACATTTGTCCATAGAAAAGCTGTCAAAACGTCAAACTCATTCCTTACATAAAAGTTATCTGACGATTGAAAAATCAGCCCTAAATATTATAAATTAAAAGATTTGATTGGTACCTATAATAAATATTTTATTACTAATTTAACAAAAAAAATCTAGGTATTCTCTCTATCTGACTCGTAATGAAGATAAGAGAACTCGGTTTGGGCTTTTCTATTTAGCTTCTTCTCAATGGTAGTAAAAAAAATACAAATGCTGATAACCCCATTTGCATTGACGTAAACCGATAATTTGAATTAAAAAAAATTAATAATTGGATTTATTACACAATTAATTTGGAATTTGCGTTGTAAATGCTTGCAAAAGCGAATATTACCCGGACTGTGGAATATCTTTTCACAGAAAGGGTTTTTCATTACTTGAATTTTCTTACCGTTAGGGTGACCATGATACTTCTAGTAGCAGTACATACAAAATCTAAATGTCTAATATGGGATTATTTTTCAAAGATTTTTATTATTGTAACTCTAAGACCGCAATGATACTCATTTTCAAATTTAAATCAAGGCATTGATACATTATTTAATAGCTCTAAAAAGCAAAAGTTTCACGTTCAAAAGACCTTTGTGACTCTAAATAAAAGAAACAACGTGGTTATGAACGTACCAACGTGGATTAGTTTTGTCAACATTTTTTAGCGCGTAAATTTCAAAAACATCTCGAGTTGTTTTGTTCCCCACTACATCGATGTAGTTATTAAATACTTTAGTTAATGCAGTTTTAAGTGTTTTTTTAGGTAAATTTGTTTCCGCAGCGTGATATTCTGTCATCATTCAGATATCTGTATCACAGTCAGTCGATCGAAGTTGTCAATGAAATTGTAAACTAGCATTTCGTTGTGATTTCATACTTTATTGTGAATCCTGTTTCAACAATGTCGTACGTTCGTTTACTTACCTTTATCAATATATCGAATTAAATCTAGGCACATAGTCTCAGTTTTTTTTATTAAAATGTATATAAAATGTGATGCTTTTATTTTTAGTGAAACACAAACAAGACGTCGCCGTCGTGTTAGTATGACCAAACTGCTTCACCTGTGGGAATTTTTAAATAACTTTAAATAAATTGCATATAATATTGCAATAGGTACCTATATTGGTTTATAAATTTCCTTTCATCAATTTGGAATGGGTTATTTATTTCCCTAATGCGACGCTGTCGCTTTTTCTCCATACGATATTTACTCTCTAAATATTCAAATATCTCGTACTCGTCACACATTTACAAAAACAGTAAAAAGTGTGATCTAATAAACACTTGTAATTTTTATACAAAGTATCGAGTTTAGAAAGTCTTATCGACCAAATTTTAAGTGGGTCCTCACAACAGTTTACCTCTAATAACAAAAACAATGTTGAATAAGCTCGTAAATATTAACTTTTTCAAGATCGCTTATTTTGACATTACAGCCGCTCAATATACACTCTGCTGCTATCAAATAACACATCATGGTATGAAAACTATACAAAAGAAAAGGTGAACGGATTTCGTAAACGTCAACTTAGCAGGCCTGCTACAGGCCTGCTTTAACGATGTCATAGTACAAAAACGCAGGGCAGTTCAACTTCCAGGCAACTTCTGCCCTGCTTTAAGAGGTCATAGTAAGCCCCCTGACCCAAATAGGAGCGGCGGCGCGGCGACCTATAGTCCCAGCCTAACATCTGAATATAATTACAAAATGTACCTAAACAAAAAAGGAATAGTATGTACCAGGGATGTTACGGAGGTGGTTTTATCGGAACCGAAGTCGGAGTCGGAGTTTTTAAATTTGGTTTGTCGGATTCGGAACCGGAATCGGAGTCGGAGGCGGATTCGGAGGTGTTAGCAGAAGAGAGATGTGTTAAGGACAGGCCTAATAAAATAAAATAGTATTTACATAATTTCAGTCAGCCTCTTTAATTTCAATTAAAAATAATAAACCTACATACTTAGTAAAGGCGCAGGCGATAAAAAAAATGCTTCGACCTCCTATTCAAACCTACGATTTAAAAGTACCGGAGCCGAAGTCGGAACCAGAGATGTAATATCAATCGGAAGTTCCGACTTATCGGAGTCGGAGTCGAAGCTCCGTAACATTCCTAGTATGTACAATAATCGTGTAAATGTTAGAAGACATTGCTAATTATGGTTATATCTTTTTCCGATTGGTTTAGTTAACTTGCGGTATAAAGATATTGTAATGCTTTAAAGGACATACAATATTTAGTAATACTAGGCAGGACTTATTACACCATAAGTCTGCCATATGGTTACCCTTGTGTTAGAAAGTGACAAGGCGTACACTTATACCTATCTCACGTGATTCGCAGAAATCGACAAGTACTCATTCCAGTTGTACGTAGTACTTATTACTTCTATGGTCCTACCCAACACTATGCTTAGGTAACCACAGACTAAATATGCAAACTTGCGCTAGATTACAGTCACTTTTATTTCTTACTTTTTAATTGTTTTGTGTTTGGGTTGCCAGGCAATTATATTTATTTATTTAAATTGAATATACGTTTAAATTGAAGGAAAACTTGTGTTAGAATTAATTAATTTTAAGAGTAATTATGTTTTTAATTTTAAGTATGCATATGCGTCCGTTTGGGTGTAGGAATAAATATTTTTTTCTTTCTTTCTTCTTCTAAAAGATAAAAACGCGGCGCGGCTGCTTTAGTTGCAGATTCAGAAAATGGTGCTTCTAATTCGTGACCCCTAATATGACCTAAAATGTAAACACAGCTGTTCATAACTGAGGATAGATAGATTTTAGCAGTTTTTTTTTTGAGATCATTGATCACCTATCTCTTAAACTATTGACTTTTGGAAAAAGTTGTAGAACAAAAATTATTCATTATTATGGGTATTTTAACATCCTTTCGGATTAGTACCCCCTTTCTGACTAACCTTGTATCTGGAAATTCACAAATCGAAAAATTTCTATGGTAACAAGTCCTATGAACGCGGCGTTGCGACTTTTGTCATACCATACCCCTCTCACCGTATGTCTTATTAAATTTGTCAGGAAGTGTTGTGAAGTGAGAAGTTTCTTATCCACTCACACAATAATTTATAAATGTTGCCAGTTCAACTTAACGTATTGTTTACAAGAAAGTACTAAAATTAATTGATTTATAAAGTACCGAATAACAAAAAATGTCTGAATTGGACTTTCGTTGATATAACATTTGACTCATAATACCATCAGAAAGATGTGGTTAAAATCTTTCGGGTACCTCGGGCCCACAGTGTAAAGGATGAAAAAAAATGCAATATAACAAATTATATGATAGAATATTTCAATGCTACACATAAATTAATGGAAGCGATGCAGCTGACGTGCACGACTAGCTCGATATCGCTTCGCGCAGTCAGTTAATTCCGGACGCTAATCTGACTTACGTTAAGAACTAAATGCTTTTTAGTGTTCCGTACCCAAAGGGTAAAACGGGATCCTGTTACTAAGACTCCGCTGTCCGTTTGTCCGTCTGTCACCAGGCTGTATCTCATGAGCCGTGATAGACAGCTGAAATTTTCACTGATGATGTATTTCTGTTGCCGCTATAACAAGAAATACTAAAAAAACAGAATAAAATAAATATTTAAGGGGGCTCCCATACAACAAACGTGATTTTTTTGCTCGTTTTTGCTCGATATTGATAACGGCAATAGGTAGACGCTTGAAATATTCACAGATTATTTAGTTATAAAATATATTCACTTTAAAATAAATAATTAAATTAAAATAAAACAAATACAAGGTTAGTCGGAAAGGGGGTACTAATCCGCAGGCCACTGAAAGTATCACTGATGACGGTTTAAAAACAAGTGTTAAAATTTAAAATTTGAATATTTTTATTTCCATGTAAAATCATTTTTATTTTAGTTTTTTCAAAAATTCTTCGTCCCTACTTTAGTTACGAATTCAGAAAATGGAGCTTCTAATTCGTGACCCCAAATATGACCGAAAATGTAAACACAGCTGATCGTAGCTGAGGATAGATAGATTTTAGCATATTTTTTTTGTAATTTTTGAACAGCTGTTTCTCTTGAACTATTGACTTTTGGGGAAACTAGTAGAATAAAAGTTACTTATTATTATGGGTACTTTAACACCTTTTCGAATTAGTACCCCCTTTCTGACTAACCTTGTATTTAAGGACATAAGTACAACAGACATGATTTTTTTGCCGTTTTTATAGATAATGATACGGAACCCTTCGTGCGCGAGTCCGACCCGCACTTGACCGGTTTTTTTTTGTTTACCTTTACAATACCTGTCCGGTGTCATTCAGTCACTAGTAGACTACGAGGTTTGAAGGAATTACACGAATTCGTTTAACGTATAATCAGTATGATTATCAAGCCTCCAGCTGTACCTAATATAATGATACAATACAAACGACCCGGCGTTGTCTACAATTTGTATCATCTTTGATCACTAAACGTATTATTTGTTTCAACAAAATGATTACAAAGTTAGTCAAGTTTAGATAGCGGGGGTGTATTCATAGTCTGGTTACACTATCGATAGTTTAATTCTCTACACAGTTTTACAAAATGTACAGGCTCAAGCTCAACACTCAAGACAGCTGTAATCATCATCATCATCATTCAGCCGAAAGACGTCCACTGCTGGACATAGGCCTCCCCCAAGCATGTTGGGAGTGCTTGCCGTAATCGCCACGCTTGGCAGGCGGGTTGGCGATCGCAGTATGGTTGTTAAAGTACTCAGAGAACGCTGCTGCCCATCCTCTAATGAATCCCTTAGTCGCCTTTTACGACACCCATTGGAAGAGATGGGGCAGTGCTATTCTTTAACCGGCACTACGCGAGACATAGCTGCTATAATATTATGTAATCGTTTCGTAATTTCACTCCATCGTCCAGAACACGTTTTTCTACAATATGCTAAATCAATTGACAAAATAAATACTTATTGATCTTACTGCGCAAAAGCCACAGAGTTTTAATCTTCTTATATCGTGTCGGCACGAGTTATACATGAGTAGCTCATGCCGTGGTGAAAAGATTAGTCAGTCAGCAAGGTTGGTAGCGGGACTGACTGCCCAGGGTGCGCCGGACGAACTGAAGTATCGTCACTCCTGGAGGCTCTTTTCATGCACGAATATAATTGAATTTGAAATTGATGAATAAATAATTGAAGATTTTTAATTAAAGCAAATGACATAAATATTGTGCTAGTTCTGATAAGAGCTTATCTGATAATGGGGACGGGTTGATTATAAAAAAATTGCCGTGACACCTGTACAAGTAGGATAGGCAGAAGTAACAAAGGCATAATCTTAATCATGGATCAATTGGGCCCATAACCAGATATATTTTTCACTTTTTAGTAATCAGTCGAAAAAACTAAAAAGTTATTTATACCTATTATTGTCTTCAGACCTATGTAGGTATATGTTTTGTGTATGCAATACATCAGCGAAAATAAAAATATTTTAGCCTCTTCGGATAACAGGAACGGACAAATTAACTTGCAATATTTGACTTACAACACACGGTGAGTTTAATAAAAAGCTTTTAATATAAACAAAAGAAAGTATAATTATGAACCGGTAGTGAGTCAAGACTATGAATAAGCCGCCACATCCTTTGACAGAGAACCAGTTTGTACGAGACGGTAGCAAAGGTTTTGTTATTATACAACGTTATATCTTGTAATAAGCGCTTACTTACAAAGTATGTTAAGAAATGGGGTAAGCAGAGGTCTACGTGCTTCCGTAGATGTGTAGATTTCAAGTAAAGTGACCGTTACGATGACCGCTGCGACCCATATTTTTATTATAAATATTTCAGTTTGAAACAGGGATGTTACGGAGGTGGTTTTATCGGAACCGAAGTCGGAGTCGGAGTTTTAAAATTTGGTTTGTCGGATTCGGAACCGGAATCGGAGTCGGAGGCGGATTCGGAGGTGTTAGCAGAAGAGAGATGTGTTAAGGACAGGCCAAATAAAATAAAATAGTAAATACATAATTCAGTCAGCCTCTTTAATTTCAATTAAAAATAATAAACCTACATAATATAGGCGTAGACGATAAAAAATGCTTCGACCTATTCAAACCTCCGATTTAAAAGTATCGGAGCCGAAGTCGGAACCGGAGGTGTAATATCAGTCGGAAGTTCCGACTTATCGGAGTCGAAGTCGAAGCTCCGTAACATCCCTAGTTTCAAACAAAGATGATCTGGTAGTATATTAAATAAAATATCTATTTATATATAATATATAGCAAAATATGAATAGGATTAATATATTATATATAAATAGATATCTAAAAGTATTTTTTCGGACTGTTAAGCCGGGTCCGCTGCGCCGTGTTTTCGTGTTTGCAAACAGGGGCCTAATTCTCCTAAAATAAAATCTTGCTAAATCGCAACCGAACCAAGGCCGAACCGTTCATTCAGACAGTTCTCAATTTCAAAAGCTATCAAATTGTTTGATACAAAAAACGAAATCAATCATTTTGAAAGTTTTCGAAAACAAAAACTGACTGACGGTTGTGGTTCGATTGCGTTTGGCAACAATTTATTTTAGGAGGATTAGGCCCCAGGATAACATTGTTTGCTAACCGAATAGGGGCGTGGCCTAACAGTTTTGTTAGCAAAATTGGCGCTGCGGACCCGGTTTAACATTGTTTGCTAACCGAATAGGGTCGTGGCCTAACAGTTTTGTTAGCAAAATTGGCGCTGCGGACCCGGTTTAACATTGTTTGCTAACCGAATAGGGGCGTGGCCTAACAGTTTTGTTAGCAAAATTGGCGCTGCGGACCCGGTTTAACATTGTTTGCTAACCGAATAGGGGCGTGGCCTAACAGTTTTGTTAGCAAAAACACAATAACATATTGTTATAAAATTGGCGCTGCGGACCCGGCTTAATCTGGACATTTGAATGCATTCAGAAACATTTAGAGTGGACATGTGCAATCAGAAGTTTCGTTCAAGTCTAAATTAATTTTATTGCAATGTATTCTGGGATACGTATTTTTAACCGACTTCAAAAAGGAGGAGGTTCTCAATTCGGTTGTATTTTATTTTTATGTTTGTTACCTCGTATCTCCGTCATTTATGAACCGATTATAAAAATTATTTTTTTGTTCGAAAGGATATACTTCCCGATTGGTTCCATATAAATTTTGTTACGATTAGACCATGAACTTCAGAGATATGGAACGGAACTCCTCATCGGATCAAAGCAAAATGCTCAAATTACTAATATTGCTTCGTTTATATTTGTTGTTGGGAACTGACTACTGGAAAAGAGGAGGGGGTGCGTGTCCCCCCCCCCCCTTTGGAATGTTTTTATTATATCGTGTAAGGTATCATTTGAAAGGACTTTTTATGCCCGACTACGTCAAAGCCAAAAAGAAGGGTTATGAAGAGGAGGGGGTTAAATTTATGACACTAAAACGTATTTAATAAAAAATAAACTTTAAAAAAAAGTAAAAACCGACTTCAAAGAAAAACTAAAAGGAGTAAAATAATTACCATAATATAAAATTAACAGTTTCAGAAGTCGGTGCAACTCTACACTGAAACAAATAAAAGCCACCGACTTCTGAAACTGTTAATTTTATAATAAGGTAATTATTTCACTCCTCTTAGTTTTTCTTTGAAGTCGGTTTTTTAATTCTCAAACAATATCATAATACGTTTTTTCATAAGAATAATGGCATAAAACGACCACAATATTGATTTTTCAATGAGGGATTCATGATGATGTGTGTAGTCTGCCAACGACTGAGGAGGACTGAGGAGCTCGTGGCTAAATAATTACAGCCGCATAGACCGATCTTCCGGCTTAAGCCACGCTTGCCGAGGTTGGCCTGTGGATGGGTGACCATTTACCATAGCGAGTTTCCTCCGTGCCTCGGAAAGCACGTAAAGCCGTTGGCCCCGGCTGTCATTTGTAGATCTTTGACAGTCGTTACTGTTGGTCAGAAGCCAGAAAGTCTGACAACCAGTCTTACCAAGAGTATCGTATTACCCAGTTACTGGGTTGTGGAGGTCTGATAGGCAGTCGCTCCATGTAAAATACTGATATTCAGCTGCATCCGGTTCGACTGGAAGCCGACCCCAACATAGTTGGGAAAAGGCTAGGCAGATTGATTTTGTGTGTAGTCTGCCAACGCTCACTGCAGCGTAATGAACTAAAGCCTTAACCCCGAGAAGAGGCCCATGCCTATAGAACAGTAATTAAAAACGACGACAATTACTTTAACAGCCTCTCTTCACACCAGTACGAAGACAAATGCCTATTCTTGTCTCTCAACAAACAAAACCAAGCAATTTTTTATAATAAAATCGATACAAGTAAAGATTAATCATTGGAACGATCTTGTATAGGAAGTGCTGTAATATAAAGTATACTACTTGGTCGCAGACTATTTTTATAAAGGTACAGTCATACTGGAGCTGAAATACTCACAACACGCGTCTATTCCGAGCGTGTGGTGAGGAAGTTTTATATTCTAACCCGTCCCCACACGGGATAAAAAACCAACTATCTCATGGCACCTTCGTCATCATCATTCAGCCGAAAGACGTCCACTGCTGGACATAGGCTTCCCCCAAGCATCGCCACATCGACCGGTCCTGTGCCTCTCGCATCCAGCGGATTCCCGCGACCTTCAGATCATCGGTCCACCTTGTGGGATGCCTACCCACGCTGCGCCTTCCGATACAGCACCGGTAGTTCCCATGACACCTTTTACCATCAAAAATAGACTATTGATAAATGAAAGTTGTGAGATATGGAGCGCATCCTTACGATTACCTTACCCCCTCGCACTTATATTTCTTTCTCTTTCTTTTACAACCACTATTTTATTGTCATGTGTTGCTCTGTACCTAATAAATTAATTTATGCGTTTATTTGAGATTGTACAACAAATTGGCAACGAAAGAAGAACTCACAGTGCAGTGAGTGAAATAAGAAGTGAGCAAAAATTAGTGATTAAAAGACTAAAAATAACGAAAAAATTAAAACGCCGGGTGTGAAGTTGGCTACAGAATACGGGTTTGCAAAGCAAAATTTTCAAAGACGCCATATTGCGTTTGACAGTGCTACCAACTACACGGACCATTTATAACCCAACTTCACAGTTATTTACTTATATATGTCAGTAGGCCTAGCACGAATATTTTGACGTATAGTAACGTAAACGTAACGTTAATGTGAGTGAATTTTAAATCGAAAATACAACTGTTCTATAGCATTTTAGTTTATATTTATGCGACAACCACTATTTGTATCATACATAGATATGAATAAAGTTTTCAATTCGATTAAATATTATGTGCTAAACGAGTATTTCCAATTCAAAATTCACTCGCGTTAACGTTACCTTTACGTTACCATACGTCACAACGTTCGTGCTAGGCCTACAGTTATAGAAAACATCAGTTTCGAACAACAGATTACTCTAATAAAGTCTGGAAAAAGAACCTATATTTACCAATGCAATAAAGAAGAACTACAGCTAATATTTCAGAAAGAGGGGTTGTAATATCGTAACAAGCAAATATCGATCGACATTTCTTCCTACCAAGAATCACAAGCATGACCATAATAAAAACAATCATAGTAAAAAATAACTTACAAATTTTAATTACAGCTAATCATTTCTACGCTCACTTACCTCCACGCTGTAGTAATTAATCAATTAATTACTAAATCACCACCACTGTTAACTAAACGTTGTGTTTTACCGGTCTGTTACGATCTCGTTTGAATAAACGAACTCTTCGCTTTGTGCACTCGTTAGAAAACTAAATGATCAGTTGGTACGGTAATGCATTCGCCTCAAATTCAATCGAATTTGAGGTACAGTTTCGACACAGTATGTCGAAATTAGACAACCGAACTTTAGAGGGATTATTCTTTAAATGTTTTTTAAAATAATAATAAGAGTCGTTATACAGGCTGTTAACGAATTCGCATTTCATATTATCTATTACTTGTGTAGATTGACCCCCGCACAGGATTTAGGAAGATGTTTTTTTTTTCTTTCTTTATACATATACAAGGTGTAAATTAAGTAACGCATAACCTCTTAAGGGGTCACTGTAGTCATCATTATAAACAACTTTTACTACGGGACCAAAAATGAAATCGCGAAAAAAAAATCTGCTGTTCCCTACATTTATGTTCCCTTAACTCGTCAAAATGTAGGAAACAGCAGCAAAAAGTTGTTCATAATGATGAGTATAGTGACCCCTTAAGAGATTGTGCGTTATTTAATTTACACCTTGTATAATTAAGTTGTGCTATCTAAACCTAGTTTCTCTCTCTCTCTCTAATCTAAAAGGTATCATTAAAAAAAGAAGTAAACAAAAATGAAGCTTTTTTTATATGGTTCTTCGTTTCTTTGCCAACCATTGATTAATGAAAGCACGGTGGCATGGCTGGCAGGCACAAATAGTGTGATATTGGCGCTAAAATGACTTAGAAACTAAATAAAAAGACTAAAAAAAAAATTGATTTTGAAATGCAAAAAACATTTAAGCTTAATGTGTGTCGTTTCTCAATCTTAAATTCGTTTACACCCTACATTTTTTTTTTTTTATTTAGTATTGTACAACCTTCCTCCTAGTCTTTCTCCCAACTATTTATTTTATTTTTTATTTATTTATTTATTTATAGTTAATTAAAACGGTATACTACCAATTACAATAATTAACATACAGACAAAGTGTTGGTTATACATAATAATGTAAATTACATGGTAAAATTAAATTAAAAACTAACATGGAACAGTGGACACCCTCGCATACTTTCTCTCACAGAATGCCAGACATACATGCATAATTTTATTCCATTCATCCGCAAACACATCACATTCAGGATTGTCAGTCAGGAGGGCGTTGAGTATCTTTAGAGTACGACACACTGGCGACTCGGCTCTGGCAACAGTTTTGGATGACAGCTGTGCGAACAGATTGTGCCGGCGGCACTGACGGTGTCCGATGTATTTGTCGGGCACAAATAGTCGACAGAAAAGGCCAAGGAGCTCGGGACAGTCGATACGTCCGCTGAGGGTTTTACAGGCTACCGTGAGCTGATCATCATAATTATGTATCTTAGGGTCAGCTTCCAGTCTAACCAGGTGCAGCTGAATACCAGTATTTTACACGGAGCGACTGCCATCAGACCTCCGCAACTCTGCTACTGGGCAATGCCGATATTCCAAGGTTAGACCGGTTATCAGACTTTCGTGCTTCTGACTTCCTGGAACGACTATCATTCGTATTCGTATGATACCCAAGATCGACAGTTTAACGTGCTCGCGAGACACGGAGGGGTTTCGATGAGTAACGAATGATCATTCATCCATCGACTGACCGCGGCAAGCATTGCTTAACCTCACAAATCGCAAGAGCCCCTCATAACAATGGTTTAAATGTTTGTGCACAACATGTGCACCAAAATCGTCACAGCTACGACACAGTTACGACTCAGCTGTACCCACACCCTTACAAAGGAAGACCTAGCTTTATTTATGACGCCACAATAAACCAGTTGGAATCCTGCCTCGGTATTATTGCGCCGTTTCCGTAACGGACCGGGCAGCTTTCAACTGGTAACGTTTTAGTTGTGTTCTGAGAAAACAGAAAGGATTGGTTCATGTAGGTTTGTTGTTATGATTTGTTGTTTGTCGTATTTGGCTACTAGCTGTAGCCGTGGATATGCCTGCTTTTATAGTTTTTTTTCATAACTATTATTACGCCTGTATTCCCCGAAGGGTTGGGCAGCGGTGTATAGTAGTACACTCTCATTTACATTATTATTCACTTATAACAATATTATGGTTTACCTGTGCATGATGTTTTATAGTGCATGTATTGATTTATAGACAACTCAAAAGTGTCTCAACATCCAGACAAATCTGTTTTATAGTTAAATAAAGGAAAAAAAATCGTCCTTTATTTTTAAGTCCAATCTAGTAGAGGGCGATCCTATTGCCATCAACTGGGCACAAATCCAGTCCGGGCTGCTACTGTTAAACTCCACATGAAAAAAATTCAATAACATTTTGTCTGAACTGGGGATCGAACCCAGGACCTAACGCTCAGCAGTCGTGATTGCGACCACTAGACCAAAGAGACAGTCAATGAACTAAGGAAATTATAATTTTTAAAGCAAATAATAAATCATAATATACTTGGGAGCAAATAAATCGAGCCACTTCTATTTTTCACGTAGGTATAATTGTTATTATTTTTGGTATTATGGAACAGATCCATTCTAAACATATTATATATCGCCTAGAAGGTTATTTGATAACCTTTACAATGAGAGTAGTTTTTTGTATTTTGAATTATACTATAATTCATGAAACCAAAACGAATAACCAGGACACGTGAAAAAAGGAGTGGCTCGATTTCTTTGCTCCCAAGTGTATGTTTTAAGGTTTTCGAAAATCAGTCCCTACGGGGGTGAAAAGAGTAAAGATGAAATTGAAAAAAATACGCTAATGCTGCTGAGCGTGAGTCTTTTGGTTCGATCCCCAGGTCGGGCAAAGAGTGATTAGGTTTTTCTGTGTGGAACTTTTCAATAGCAGCCCGGAGTCTGGATTTGTGCCCGGTTGATGGCAATAGGCTCACCCCTTATTACATAGGACTTAAGCGTAACGGTGTTAAGCTAAAATGATGGCTAATGCACACAGTCGCTGTCCAAATATGCACAGTCGTCGACGGACATTCAACACAGCCTTATTGATTTGCTAGATCAGTAAAAGGGTACATATTTGAATTGCATCGAGCACTAATAAAAAAAACTTCAAACGAGTAACTTAATGGTACAGTCGAGTTCATTAATATATTGGCCCTTCCAGGCTTCAAAAATATATGAACGTTAATAAAGTTCATAATATTGTGACAACTCTAAGCATCATTAAATTGTGGTCAAGATTTAGATTCATTAATATGTGACTGCTTTTTCTCAGTCTTGTGCCTTTGGCTATACATGTTACTGAAAAAAAGCAGTCACATATTAATGAATCTAAGTATTGACCACAATTTAATGATGCTTAGAGTTGTCACAATATTATGAACTTTTTTAACGTTCATATATTTTTGAAGCCTGGAAGGGCCAATATATTAATGAACTCGACTGTACCAGGGGCCTAATTCTCCTAAAATAAATCTTGATAAATCATAACCGAACCAAGGCCGAACCGTTCATTCAGACAGGGGCCTAATTCTCCTAAAATAAATTGTTGCCAAACGCAATCGAACCACAACCGTCAGTCAGTTTTTGTTTTCGAAAACTTTCAAAATGATTGATTTTGTTTTTTGTGTCAAACAATTCGACAGCTTTTGAAATTGAGAACTGTCTGAATGAACGGTTCGGCCTTGGTTCGGTTGTGATTTATCAAAATGTATTTAAGGAGAATTGGGCCCTAGTAGGCCTAGCACGAATATTGTGACGTATGGTAACCTAAACGTAACGTTAACGCGAGTGAATTTTGAATCGGATACACTCATTTCGCACATAATATTTAATTGAATTGAAAACTTTATTCATATCTTTGTATGACACAACTTATGCTTGTCGCATACATTTAAACTAAAATGCTATGGAATAATTGTATTTTCGATTTAGATAAAGATAAAGAATCATTTATTTGCACACAGCACAAAGAGACACAACAGGTAAAAAAATGTGATACAAATAAAAAAGTCTTGGGTATGTGTCTCACGGCTGGACCAAAAAGGTGTCCAGATCAGCTTAATGTCAAGCACTTAAGTACTTGACGCTGGTTTTCATCTGGAACCTTTGTGCTCCACGGATGTCAGTCAGCGGTCATGCCCGTTCACTTAAACTAACATGTGTGTGTATATGTGTAGTGTACGTAATGAAGGAAAATAAATAGAAACGCAATATATAAGGAACAAACTAAAGGTGAATGGAATATAATTATAATATTTATATATGGCAACATTTTGTTACGTCGACATCGTCGCTCACGCAGGCATACGTTATCGTTCGTATATATTTAAATACGTATCGTATATATTTAAAATTCACTCACAATAACGTTACGTTTACGTTACTATACGTCAAAATATTCGTGCTAGGCCTGCACTACAGAGTCAAGGCGTGTCGCTAGTTAATAAATAAAACAAATCTTTTCTATTCAAAATCTGCACGAATTTTCACTTATCCCGGTCATCCACCTACTTCAAATACACAACCAACAGCAACAAAAGATATTTGCCCAAATAAAGTATAAAAGGGAGAGCCCTCAAATAAAGAACCTCTACGTGGGGTCACCGTCCCTAATGAATGAAGTAATTAGGACCCTGTTTTATATATATTTTTACTTTTGATTGCGAATTACAATGGGGAAGGTACTGGTACTGTTTTACATGTATTACTGTAGTGTGAGGGTTTGGTTAGGTGGTAAGAATGGAAGATGACCTTGATTTGATAAATAACTTGAAATAAAAGTAAAAGTAAAAACCGACTTCACAAAAACTAAAAAGAGTTAAATAATTACCATAATACAAAATTAACAGTTTCAGAAGTCGGTGGCTTTTATTTGTTTCAGTGTGGAATTGCACCGACTTCTGAAACTGTAAATTTTATATTATGGTAATTATTTTACTCTTTTTAGTTTTTTTTGAAGTCGGTTTTTAGTTTTTTTTAAGTCGGTTTTTAGTTTTATTTAAAGTTATTTATTAAAAACGTTTTTAGTGCTATAAATTACACAGTTTAACCTCCGGTTTCTGAATTGAGAATTCTAGGATGAGCAGTACTTAAGTAACATTTGAGTACGGAGTTGTCAAAAAAATGACAGATTTTAAAGCATTTTTTTGACAACTCCGTACTCAAATTTAACTTAAGTATTGCTTATCTTGAATTCTCAAATCAGAAACCGGAGGTAAGACTACAAATTTAAATGACAGAGTTTTCGAAATTCGCGTATTTTTTTATAAATATTTTAATTGATTTGGAAAGGCATCAAAAAAATGGCGAATTTCGAAAAGTTGTAGAACAAAAGTTTTTCAATTTCCTGTACCGAGTAACCTCATACGAGTAAAACCCCGTCGTCTCAGGACGACACTTAATTGTCTTATCTATTGTGTCTATAATTACTGTGCTTGAGGTTTTATAGTTAATTTTTAACACCTTGTATAAGGTTCATCGGAAAGGGGGTACTAATCCGAAAGGGTGTTAAAGTACCCATAATAATGAATAACTTTTGTTCTACAACTTTCCCCAAAAGTCGATAGTTCAAGAGAAATAGCTGTTCAAAGATTTCATAAAAATACGCTACAATCTACAAAATCCTCAACTATGATCAGCTGTGTTTACATTTTAGGTTATATTTTGGGTCACGGATAAGAAGCTCCATTTTCTGAATTTTTAACTAAAAGCAGATATGAAGTGAAATGAAATGATATTTATTTCTGTAAATAAATCTATTACAGACACTTTTACAAGTCAATGTAATGTTTTTTTAAGACTAGACAGCGCCGGCATTTCTTATCTGACTAGCTCTGAGAAGAAAAGCCGAAACAAACTTTTTAAGTCCAGACATTGTAGTATAAAACTATGTGAGTGTAACAATGTAGGGCAACGTCTGGAATGGTCTTTTGAGGAAAGAGCCATAGCAGGTTTGAGTTGACCTGTCCTAACTAACGGCACGCATGCATCAGCCATCGTGTAGCTCAACCTTATTATCGGGAGCTCAACGACTCCACGCACGATGCTACCAATTAGCCGGACATTTGCGTAGGTCACAAAAAATACTCAAAACTGGCCAAACAATTTTAAAAAATTCGTGTATGAAGCTAGCCTACATGGTACTCACATTCACAATTTATTGAAATAAAAAATAACAAAAGAAGAATTTTTGAAAAAAATTATATTGTATTGAAATAAAAATGATCGAATTATGAAATTTTAACACTTTCTATAAAACAGTCATCAGTGATAATTTAAGTGGCTTGCGGATTATTACCCTCTTTTCGACTAACCTTGTTTATAGATTGGATATATTGAGCTGTAAAACAGCTAAGTTGATCAGCTGAACTGATTCTAAAAACAGACCATATAGAAATACTTTTCACACTGATGTGTCAATTAGAGGCATACACCACATAAGGAATTAGAAATTGTGTGACAAAGTGATCAAGTGCTATATTAGGAGTGAACTAAATCAAATTTTAGAGGCTGTTTCAGTAATATTAGTTCCATTTAAAAGGAGTTAATACAAAATAGTGATGGGAGTATACGTTAGTGTCGATTCGATTTTGTGAGTATCGATAGATGTCAATACAGTGATTTTCGTCGACAAGTGAAAGTTTATATCTTGTCTAAATAAGTGCGGTTTGTTGTGTTATTAGAGTTGTGGAGTTTCTATGCAGTTTTTTATTGTTTTTTTAAGCAGATCTGGATATCTGTTTGGACCAGCCGTGAGACACAATCTAAATTATGATTATGTTCAAAATAAAAATAGTTTACTGTATAGAAAATAGGTACGAGTATATACAATTTAGCGTTGTTATTAAGTGAGCCAGGTACATTCTGCAAAAAAAAATCTGAAAAGGCAGGCAAAAAAAAAAGATTACGAAGTTCGTAACAATAAAAAAAAGGTTTTCCTTTTAATTCAAATAAAAAAATACAGTGAAAAAAATAAACAATTCAAATTAAAAGAAATAGATAAAAACAAAATAAAAATGATGCTAGTAGGTACCTATCTATTTTTTCAGTTCTTTTTTTCCTATGTTTCATATGTATATTACCTATGTTGTGTCAGTTTGTACTGTGCCTAATTGTTTTTTCGTTCTTTCCTCTTTATTTGTAAAGCTTCTTTTAAAGTACTTCCGAGAAAATACTACCACCATATCTATTTCTGCCGCCAAGCAGCGTTGCTATTTTCCGGTTTGAAGATTATAAGGGTGCCGATTAAATTAGCGCCACATGAGACTTTGTCATTAGATTTGGTAACTCATCAGCAATCTATTTACCATCAATGTGGACTTGTGACCTAGTTCACCAGTCTATGTTCTGCCTAGCCTTTTTCCCAACTATGTTAAGATCAGCTTCAAGTCTAACCAGGGGGTCTACTCCCTAAGCACGAAGTCCGTGATTTCGGCCTTAGTTACGAGCGTTTCCTACTCCCTATCACTTACGGACATACGATTATTTAGGGGTCCGAACTGAAAATGAATGTCAACACGATTTGACCGTTGTCCCTACTACCGATGTGTTTTTGCCCGTCCGAAAAGTTGAACTTCACACTTGTTCACTCCTACGTTTCGGGCTACTTTCGGTCGGGCGACTAACTTCGTTGACGGATTTAGGGAGTAGACCCCCAGATGCGGCTGAATACCAGTACTTTAAACGGAACTACTGCCATCAGACCTCTGCAACCCAGTTACTAGGCAATGCCGATATCCAATACCGGTTGGCAGACTTTCGGGGTTCTGGCTACACGTAACGACTGTCATAGGTATTCGTATGACACCCGGGACCGACGGCTTAACGTGCTCTCCGAGACACGGAGGGGTCTCGATGTGTAACGAATGGTCACCCATCCATAGACAGACCGCGGCAAGCGTATCTTAAGCTTGTAAATCGTATAGCTATGTCTACACCAGTGCGCTTTCATGTTCATCTTGCGTCTTCGTCTGAGGCATGCGTGAAGCGCCATAACGCATGCAATTGCGCATACCTTAATACTAGTTCGACAAAAGCGCATACCCCTAGCGCACGCTAATTCGTCTATTGTATGACGACTGACCGAGGCGCACCGGTGTAGACGATAAGCTGCATGCATCTTATGGCAATCAATATTGCATGCGCTTGACGCAAAAGGAATTGAAAGTTGAAACCGCAAGATGAACATGAAAGCGCACTGGTGTAGAGACATACCATATTATCCGCGCTGTTGTTTATTAGCCTGGGCCTATCGGCTTGTTCGCCAGCCTTTATCATAAGAAATCATTATTTGAACCAAAAACTGCGGTTTCAGTAGTTATAAAAATAAACTCACGTTCAGTGGTTTAAGTAATTTACTTTTTAATTAAATTAAATTGAAAACAGACTTATTTCAATAATTATAATTAATGGTTAAGCCCACTGGCTTAAAAAAGCAATCAGTTTAATTTTTTAATTAATCAGCATGATGATTTTGTAATAACGATACCTTTGCTTGATTGCGTCGCCGTCATTGGTTTAGCGGTCGCGATTGCTGAACGTGAGGTCGGTCAAACTGTTATTGGGGTTTTCCGTGTGGAATTTCTCAGTAGCAGCCCGGAGTCTGGATTTGTGCCCGGTCGATGGCAATAGGCTCACCCCCTATTTTATCTACTCAAGCGGCCTGTGGGTGAGATATACGCAGAGAGCCTACAGAACCCTGCGCACTCAGTACAATAATACATTTAGGACGTTGTTGGGTTTGCCGTAGCGGTGCAGCGCGTCTTGGATGTTTGCTGAAGCGCGCACTGATAGCTTCCAGGCCATCATGCGCAAAAACGCAGCTTCATTGCTGGCCTGTATACGGGGGAGCAACAACGGCATTCTGAACGCAATAGCTGTACGTTTTGACTGTCTCTTTCAGAATCAGCGGGTCATGTCTTGTATAGGTGTGGCGAGTCATGGTAAATAGAAAATAAATGTGTACTAGGTTAAGGTTTCTATGGGTCTATGTCACCCGAAATAAAGATTATATACAACATGTAAGGGTAAACACCGTTACCACTCAAACCATGGGTAGTTAACTTAAACATAAAAATGTAGGACCGAGTAAAAAAAACAAAAATATACGCGTGAGAAATGAGCGGCGCGGCGGCGATACGACGCGGCGTACACACGCTCGCTAACGAGACAGCTGACTGACTGGGGTAGCAAACTGTGCGGGGCCGTGCGTCGGGCCGCGCGGCGAGTTCCCCGCGCCCCCTCCCGTAGCTTGTTGCCCCCGAGCATAGGGTGAAATGCTTTTGAGGAAAAATGAAATTTTTGTAAAAAAAAGTTTGTTATTTTTCATTGATTTTACGTTCTATAAATGAAACCAAACCACTGGTTTCAAGGATAACGGTGTTTACCCATACAGCCTGTATTATATGGGACGCCAAACATAATGGCGACATGTGGGTGTACTTTACACTTCTGCCAACCGGGAAATACAAGCGTGAGTCTATGATACCTTTGCTCCATACAAGGTTACTTTGTAATTAATACATTACTGTCCCACAGCTGGGCTTCTTCTCAAAATGAGAAGTGTTTAAGGCCACAGTTCACCACACTGGCCTCGATCGTGTTGGTGGACTACACTTACCATCGAGAACTTTTTGGATCCCTCTCAGTTGTGCAAGTTTCCTCACGATGTTTTCCTTCACCGTTAACGCAAGTGAAAATAACATTCTGATCATCATCATTATTCAGACGAAAGACGACAACTGCTGGACATGGGCCTCCCCAAATGGGAGGGTTTGCCACAATCGCCACGCTTGGCAGGCGGGTTGGCGATCGCAGTATGGTTGTTAAAGTACTCAGAGAACGCTGCTGCTCATCCTCTAGTGAATCCCTTAGTCGCCTTTTACGGTTTACGGTTTAAGATATTTATTCCTCAAAAAGAATACAATTCACTTATTATGAGAAATACAAGTTAATCTTAAATAAGTATTGAATACATGAAAGTTATGACGAACGGTGGGTACTCGTAAATAAATTTGTAAGAAATTAGTACAATATTTTTACAGTATTGTGGGTAATAAGAAGAAGTAAGTGTCCCATTACATATCGTTTCTTGAAGGCAAGTCTATAGCAATTACACATTGTCCATACCAATTATTATTAAGTATATAACATTCTAGCTAAGTATGTTTTAGCTATGTATTTTAAATTAGTAATAATTTAATCTGGTTATGGCAGATGAATTTTGGTAATAACTTTTTTTTTTTTTTTGTCTAATTTATTTAAAATCGAGAGAAATCTTTTAAGATGTGGTGCTTTACGGTTTTTTTGTATAACATAAAGGACTGGATCTCTTTAATGTCATTAGGCAATTTATTATAAAGCTGTGCTCCTTCGTATAATATGTTTTTCTTTCCGTAGTTCGTTCGTGGTTGTCTTAAGTAGATGTTATTTTTTCGTCTAGTACGTAGTAGTGAGTTTTACGACACTCATGAGAAGAGATCTTTACGTCCGGCATCACACGGAATACATTCTGATCCGCAAATGAATTCTAAAAGTCAGAGGTCTGATTCGAAGTCAGATCCTCCAGCATGGAAGTCAAGCGTTCAACCACAAGGCCACTATTCAGGGTGTTAACGAATTCGTGTGATTCCTTAAAACCACATGATCTACTACTGGTGTAGATTGGCCCCGCACGGGAATTAGCCTGTTTTAAAATCAAAAAAAAAATTTTTTTTCGTGCGTTTGTGTTATGTGTTCGTATCTAAACCACCTATTATTATTATTATTATGAGCTCATGTTCTCCCACTGCAGGGCAAAGGCCTCCCTTCCCTCCTTCCACCTTTCGCGATATAGTGCGGCAGTAGGCCAATCCTTTAAAAATGAGTCCAGCTCATCCCGCCACCTTCTTCTGGGCCTGCCGCGTGGTCGTTTTCTGCCAGTTGGGATCCACTTAGTGGTTTTTGAGCCCATTGCTCCTCCGAGATGCGGCAGACATGACCAGCCCAGTTCCACTTTAGCTGTAAGGCCAACGTCGGTTATTTGTGTTTTGGAGCGAAGTATGGAGTTTCTGAGTTTCTAAACTACCTAAGGATTCAGTAAAAAAATTTTTTTTTTTTTGCAAAAATAATATTTTCATGCTCTTGAACATTTCGATGCCACGCATAAATGAATGAAAGAAAGCACGGCGACGCGGCTGGCAGGCACGACTAACGCGATATCGCTCTTTGCAATAAGTTAACTCGGGGCTCTAAAATGACTCAGAAATAGAAAAGTAAGATTTTATTCTCAATTTTTTTTCCGTTGATTTTCAAAAATTCCTTTTTAGGGTTAATCTGTGTCACCAGTAAATCACGCGATCTGAAGGAACTACACGAATTCGTTAACAGCCTGTAGAATAGCAGAATGACGATTCCATATTAATAATTCTCTGAACTCATCGCAAAAAACTGTCAATACCACGAAAACCACATATTTTCATAATGAATACGTTTCCGGATTGAAATTTGATTATTTTATAAATAAACAACGGAATGAAATCATAGCGACATTTTATAGAGAAAGAATGCCGTTTACATTCATTTAATTTTTCGCAGTCCCTGGTCTCTCTATCCCAGGTACCTATTTTAAAGTCGTAGGTCCATCTGACAAGATAAGAGGGATTTCCACACTACGTTTGTCGATTCGCGGTCTCTACTCTTTGATACCTATGGTATAGATCTTTAAAACACTTGTATTAAATATTTTATCCATTTTTTATTTATTTATTTACTTTAATTAAAACGGTCTTAGACCAATTACAATAATTAAAGACAGTAATAGAAGACGATACACACAATACAATACAAGAGCAAGAAAATAACAATTTTAAAAGTATTCTAATAACTCCAATATACCTACACTTTCATAAATCCCTTACAATACTTCTCCATGTTCATTACGTGTTATAAACATGTAAAAACTTTTAAAAAGAGCTTCAATTTATTTGCAACTTTTATCACAACTTGTTTTTAGGTGTAAATGAGGGGTAAAAAAAAATTTAAAAAACTGCAACTCATATTTATTTATTTAAATTAATATGGAAGACTTACAGCTAAAAAAAACAGACTCGCAACAGGAAACTACATTGATACCCAATTACAAGTCTTCACTTATTAATAACTAAATTCTAATCTACAATTCTACATCTATACCAACAATCAGAATTGGTATCGATATCAGCATTAAACTCGACAGTGTCACGCCCCATCACTATTAGTGTCAGCCAAATACAGAAAGGGTCTAATAACATACTGTAATAACACTTCATGGTACCAAATCGGTACTTTTATGAACGAAACTACTTCGATGTGCCATAATATAATAGTAAAAGTGGTTCTTAAACTTTTATGTCATAATTTTGAAGTAGGTTGATTGGATCGGAACTTGGGACAGAGAGTTTCAATCGTTAACGATCAGAGCGCGTCAATAAAATGTGGGTAGGTATAACATTGTTAGGACGCATGACTTTTCTAGAACAATCTGTCAATATGAGTCGTGTAAGGCTCGTTTCACACCACCAACTACATCACAAACACAACAGCAAAACGTGGTTGGGTACTAATTTGTATGAAAATGAAGTTTAATTCACATGGACCACATTTTGTCGCCAAATTCAACCGTGTGGGTGATACTGACCATATGGCAAGCATTAGCGACACCGCACATTAGCGGCCGGCCTCCTCGCAAACATAACGTTGCGTCAACGCAACGACACCGCGTGCACGCCTGAGAGAGAAACCACACGGTGCGGTGCGATACGGTGCACCGCCGCACGGCTACCATTTTGCCGCATCAACGTGCACACGTAGTACGCGGCGCAGCAAGAACCACGCGGTGCGGCGCGGCGTCGCACCGCACCGTGTGGAACGGCTCCCCGTCAACACATCTGCGGTCTGCGACGCCGGAACGATGCCGCTCCGGCGCATACACACTCCCCCCTCGTCTTGATCTGACGAGCGTGCGGCGCGGCGCCGCACTGCACCGTGTGGTAAGCATCGAAATTTCCATGTGTGTTACGCCGCAGCGGCACCGCTCAGGAGCCGCGCCGGAGCCGCATCGCATCGTGTGGCTTCTCCCTGAGTCGTGTAAAATCAAAGGTCAATCTAAATTTTAGCAACATTTGAGCAACCGAAAAAAACGATTTTATTAAATTCGAAGTATTTATATTTCCATTGCAATTTAAAGCTCAGTTCAAACTACGCTGTATATAAAGTAAAGCATATTGCGTCATAAACTATAGCTATATAGCTCGACGTTCGCACTATACGCTATATCGCAAGCCGGTCTACCATGTAGGTACAGCAATTTATTTGACGGTGATCCATCGGGCGATGAACAGGGTAGAAGTGAGGCGGGGCGGGGACCGTAGAATCATCCTAATCCTTTTTTTTTTTTTTTCTCGTGGGAATATCCTCATGGATACCCTCCGCCCGGGGAAGGCGAAGGGTTATGCCGGACTCTTACCCGCTAAAAACCCACGGTGTTCCTTCTCCTGACCTATGGCCGGGGTCACGGGATTCGCAGCTGCATGCACCGCGACCCCGGCAAGGCCTCGGTCCGCCAGCCCCTGGTGGACCTCTCCTTCTGTGGGGCTTTACCCCTTTGCCCCACGTCCTCCTGAGAGGCGCGCGTGGAACACGGCGCGCCGCCTTCTCGGGCCTGTTACTGGTCGGGCGACGGGTATCATCCTAATCCTATCCTAACTGCCTAACTTATTTTAATATTATAAATGCGAAAGTAAGTTTGTTTGTTTGTTACCTTTTCACGCCTAAACCACTGAACCGATCATCCTGAAATTTTGCATATACGCTGTCAGGTGTACAGAAACGGACATAGGGTACCTTCCATCCCGAAAAAAGCACTGTTTCCAAGGAAAACAACAATAACGATAATAGATGGCGCCACGTGTCTTTCGAATCATGATTGAATTATATTATTATGGAAACTTTAGTAGTGTGTTAAGAGTTGATTGTCAAATTTTAAATTAACGTGAGCGACAACGGGCAAAAGCTCGTAAATAAATAAATACGAGAGAAATCTTATCGAAAGGCCAATAATCTTTTAATTGGTTTTTAATATTTGTTTTCTCCTTATCAAAGTACTTTCTGGGTTCATTTTACTAAAAGACAGGTTTTCAGGTTCATTAGCAAGTGTTCAACCAGTTCCTTAATAAATACCTAATCTACAATAAAGACGACCGACTGGTTATATGCGAAACTAAGGGCCAAAATACACTGAGCGTATCTTGTGTGGCACGCACACAAAACCTCTAGGCCATATTACGCTCGGCGTAACGACGTAATAAGCGTGGTGAGGCCGCGTAGAAGAGTTCGTATGTAGCGCGATGGGCTCAGTGGTAAAATGTCAATTTTGCAAAATGTCTTTTTCGCAAAATGACCCTTTTTACCCGACTATGCGACAGCAAATACAGGGTTATGTTTTTCACGCGTATCTATGTACCTATATTTCTATATAAGGTTCAATCAAAATAGTTGGACAAATTTTTTACAGATCACAGCACTCATGAATATGAACAACTTATACTACGGGACCAACTCTGAAATATAAAAAAAAAACTGTTGTTCCATACATTTTGATCGTGTAGTGTTATCGCTAGTGGGTAACACTGGGCAATGTTGATAAAGGGAGGTAGTCGTCGATATGGATCAACGCACCCGAGGTTATAAAGGCGGCGGTCATTCGACGAAGCGAGAGCATTCCGTGTTGATCAGCTGAAGAAGTCTGACCTTTTATATCTGATTAGCTTGTCCTTATTTTATGATCTTGTAATAATTGTGTAAAGTAATATATTGTGATCTAGTTTATGTTACTAATACTAACCTAAATACAAGTACTCTCAGTGGTGGAGAGTCTATGTTGGTTTTATTTACTGTGTTTACCTTGCTCGTAATCCTGACATACCGATATTAGCTATAACTGTAATGATAGAATCACCCCTGAACGATTGTGTTGTTGTGTCGTTTACAGTAGGTATTACTTTTGTATGGAACAGCTGATTTTTTTTTTTATATTTCATCGTTGGTCCCATGGTAAAAGTTGTTCATATTCATGAGTACTGTGATCTGTAAAAGTTTGTCCAACTATTTTGATTGGACCTTATATAATTATCTACGTATCTATGTATATGGGATTCTTTATACCCTCGAAGCATCCCAACGACTGGATGGATTTTAATGAATGACTATGCAATGGATATCGGCTAAGTTTTTTTTTGATAAATTGATTTACCCACCTTTCTGAATAAAAATTATTACAGAACCCTCTGTGCGCGAACTCACTCGCACTTTACCTGTTGTTTTACTAATACCAGGGAGGTTCATTGGAAAAAAAGGGACATTTTCCGAAAGGTACATTCTGTGACTGAGCCGCGCAATGTATACGCGTAACGCGACGATACGTGAGCCGTGTAAGATTCTCTCGGTGTATTAGCAGCCTTACTCCTCAGATTTCTATTTATAACATTAGAGTCTATGATTTTCAAGTACGTACTCCTTGTATAGAACTCCTATGCTAATACCGTGGGAATAAACTAAAGATTACTGTGAGAAATTAAAAATTTACATTAATTTGAATTAATTCTAAGTCTTTGACCGGAAATGAGTCACACTTTGATCGTATACGATCCTTATTATTTTCTTTGGGGTTTTTATTATTGACTACCTCGTTGGTTTACTAGTCGTAAGCGCGACCGCTGACCGTGAGGTCCTGGGTTCGATCCCCAGATCGGGCAAAGTCATCATCATCATTCACCCTGTGGAGGAACTAGGTGTGGTGTTCCTCCAACCAAAGGGAGGATCCTCCAACCTGGCGGAGTCTTGTGCCGCGGGCTACTGCCCAACAGTTGATGTTGGGAGGTTGTATATCGGGTGTAAAAAGACCCTTCACGATACCGAAAACCACATATTCTACCCATCATTGGGATCATTTTTTTCTACCAGACCATACCTGGGAAACCATTGGTTTTGGAGATATTGAAGGTCAAAGTTAACATTTTTTTTTAATTTTTTTCCAAAAACGTATTCTAAGTGATAATACTAAACTTTCTTCCAACTCTATCAAAATTTTCAATTTTTCCTCACAAATTACGCATTTGAAGTTACAAAAATGCAACAAATATCAAACGCACACGACGCGACACGCCTTGGCTCAGCTGTGTGGCCGCTGCACGCATGCAAACGTGCGGCATCGCCACAACCACAAATTGCGCGCTACAAAAAAAAGCATTTTTTTTTAAACCAAAAAATAAAAGTCGTTTCCCAGCTATTATTTTTGGTCAATGTAGTTTAGTTTGATGTACAAAGTGCGTAGATTTCGGCTATGTGATGGGTCTTTTTACACCCTGTATATGGGTACACTACAATAATACGAAAAACTAAATTCCGATGTTCTTAATCCCGATTTTAATAATACCGATTTTCATAATTCCGAATGGTTCAAAACTCCTAATATGACAATTCCGATTAATCATAAAACCTACTTTTATAAATCCTAAATTACAAAACGCCCAACGTTTACAATTACGAAAATCAAAATGCCGAGTTTCAAATCACCTAACAATAAAAAGTCAAATTCAACAATAATCCGAAACATCAAAAATACGAATTCCGATTATTAAAATACCTATTAATTAAAAGTCCGAAATTAAAACGTAAACCTAAATAGCAAAACAGATTAACACACAATGGTTCAACTTTAACGTAGAAAACTCTAAACGTAGAAAAAGAAACTAATAACAGATTCACTTTCCCTACTTATAATAACATATTTGTGGGAAAAATATTTTTCTCTCATTTAAATATTTTTTTCTTTAAACTCACCATTACGCAGTCGCATCTAACCAACTGTTCACCATTACTCGCTTTTTTATTAAGTATTATGTATGTAACTAATCGGTTCCAGCTATGCTATTCTCTAAGAGACAATTTCTTGGCTGTACTCGTCGACGAGCTCGTGGACGAAACAGCCTAGAGATCGACCGAGCGCGCAGCGCTGATTCAAACGGTATTCACTAGTGCGGTTAAGGTCGTCGACGAACTCTAGGCTGTAACCTCTCGTCGCTGTTTCGTGGTCGAATTAGAGCTTGAAACAAACTTCTTTAAATCATAATCGATCAATCTCGACTGAGAGTTTTATAGGTTTAAAATATATATTAAAGGTCAATTTTTAAGTATTTTAAGGAATAGAGTAAAACTACAAACGAATTTAATCATAATAAGAGTTTACTGCATTTTTATTATTAAATTTTAAGGCTGAATGACGATTCATTTGCCTATTTCGTAAATAAGTAACGCGACGCGGCTGTCACATCCGACCATATTTTTTGTAAACAAAACCACTTGAGTTTAGAGTTTGAAAACTTTTGGGTACTCTTACGATAATTAATTAGTTGTATCAGCGATTGTTTTGAACATACTAACATAGTTTTGTGACTAAAAGGATAAATAAACAGAAATGTAAGTATTATGATAATTTCACTGTTAATACCACTGTTAATGTGTCCGAATATTGTTGTGGTCCACGAATTATTAAGTAAATTACCTATTTATGTATTATTTTATAGTAATATTTTATTGTTGTAACGTAACATAGTGTATTTTAAACATGCCAAGAAGTGCGGTCCCATCCTATGCGCAATTAACCAACTTATTTGTTGTATTACAGTTTGAGGCTAGATCACCACCTGCAGTGCCTCATAGGAGGAATGCCCCAATTGCCACTTCATGTAAGATTAACTTATTTATTGGATTAGTGTAAGAAGCGCTAGGTACATCATTAAGTAATAGATTCCCATTTTGGACCAACTTGCTGGTTTTTCTGTAGATTTTTTCACACAAACAAGTACCTAACACAAATAACAGTAGCCCATATTTACAATCAACATGCTATACCTACCTACTATATGTATAGGTACTTCATTATAATAATGTAATCTTTCGAGAGAGAGACGTCATACTTACTGTTATAAATATTGCCTTCATACCAATTTTTTTTACTCTAATAGTTGGTAATTTGTTGCATTTTATATGTTCACAGCACCCCGTAGGCGTCGTTTGGTAACAACACGACGCCGTCTGATTCAGCGCTCACCACCTTCACAAAGGCAGTCACAAATGGCAAGCCTGACTGAACGGTTGTTGTCCATTGAAGAGAGGCATTTGGATAACCAAAGAGTCATTCTTAAAAATCAGCAGAAGATGTTGGAACTTATCAAGGGAATAAATGAGTCATGGTTAAGGTTCTTTCAGGAAAGGTATGCATAATGCATCCATCAGACGGGGGAGTTGAATGCCTGTTCAAAAAGCATATTACAAGACTAAACACTACATTGACAATAGAGATGGAGTTTAGCTTTAAATCCTTCTCCACATGTGGCTACCCTGGAACCTCATTAACAATGTCTGTGTATGTCTATTCCCTAACCTAATTACGGTTAGCTTTCTTCTTTTTTTTTCTATTGTTTTCCTCAAGATATCTTCATCTTGTTATAGTGATTTTGTTTGGTATGTGTTTTGATAATAACTAACTAGGTATGTCAGTTGTTTTATATAGTTTAGCATCCTTTACCTTTTGTAAATGTGAGATTTTTGTAGACTTGCTAGATGCCTGGATAGGTAATTAGGTACTTACTTATATAAATTTCTAACTTATTATTTTACATAATTATTTTTTTGTGTGATTCCTGCACTTCAAAACTTCGAGTCTACATTGGTCTCTCATAACTTTGCCAAATCATAAATGTATAATTTACTCAAATTATTAAAGATATTGATTTTAAAAGTAGCACCTAACCATGTAGTTTCTTGGCGGCTCTTCTCCATAGGAAACGACTAATTGGAACTATGCACCTAAATTCGACTTTTCATAAGCGCCTGTAATTGTTTATATGAAATAAAAAGTTGATTTTGATTTGAGTTTAATTATTTTTAGTTTATTTTATAATGTAAATAAAAAAGAAAGCATATTATGTCCCTATTTAATGTATCATGCCCCATTCTTTGTGCACATTTAAAATTTACTAAAAATTGTGACAATGGTACAAATACATTAGGAAGTCTAATTATTTTTCATAACATACTTAAAAAAAAAAAACTTCATAACTTAAAAACTCATTTATTCAAAATAGACTAGAATTACTAAGTTCCTGTGTGACTAGAATGACTAAGTGAATACCTAAATTAATTGAGTCTATACACAGCAAAAGGTAATAATCCATAAACACATAAAAGTAATTTACAATCACAACAAATATATTTATTTGACACCTTATAGACATTACCTAATTGTTTAACTAAAGAAGTTAATACTGATTAGTCTATGCACATAAGTAGGTATACATTAACTAATTACTTTCATTAAAAATAAAAATAAATGCATATTTAGTGTGTATTGTCCAATCAATTATGGTGAGTACCTACCTATATCCTATCTAAACATGATTTCCACTTCTGAAAAGAAAGAAAACCATAATTAGATAAGACATGCTCTCCATAATTGATTAACTAAATCTCGCCTACTTACCTACCCGCTTACTAACTTATCCTGTGTTGCAGCTTGCTGTGTCAGGGTCCCAAGTAACCCAGATTCTTTATCCAAGTCACATTGGTCTAACTGAGGAGCTGGTAGCCCGGCTTGATTACATGTACATGTTGTGTAAAACACAGCAAGCTATTACTATTTTTCCCACCATTATAGGATCATAGTGCAACATCCTGTGAACTAATTAACATCTGAACCGCCCTTTCAGTATTCCAATAGTCCTCTCCACACTGTTCAATGTACTGCTGTGCAATTTATTGTAATGGCTCTCTGGAGTCTGAAGTTCTGGATTACTAAACGGAGTCATTAAATAAGGCCTTTGAGGATATCCTGAGTCACCTGAAATCAATGAATGAAGCTAAATTAAGTGCACACCTGACTAGTGATTAAGTTATCATTGTATTATAATTAATAACTTACCAAGTAAGTATACTATTTCTCCATTATTATTTAGATTATCCAAATGCTCCTATAACCTAGTGTTTGAAAAAACATAACTATTATGTGTTGCTCCCCCAAAAGTCACATCCACATGCAAGATGTTCAGATCAGCATCATTAATCTGAAATAAGTGTAATAATATAGTATGGATTCTATAATACCTATATTAATATAATTAAGAAAGACCAACAACTTACAATTAAAACGTTTCTGGCATGATAGCCTTTTCGGCAATAATATCTCTCCTCATGTTGCTTAGGACGTATCATGGAAATCAGGGTGCCATCAACGCAACCTAGCACCCCTGGAATGTTGAATTTCTCATAAAACCTGTAATCAGCATTGAAAATTCAAACGATCATGTTTTACAAGATTATAGAGAATAACAAGAAAATTAATTTTGATACTTTAGGTACTTACGTTGACTTTAGCACTTGTCGATCATTGTGGTTTTGTGGAAATCTAATATATTTACTAATTATGTTTTTATTATTCAGAGCATCAACAACTTCGTGGATTGCCCTAGAGGCAGAAGGCTGAGATAGGTACATATGTATCTACATTCTTGCCAATGATTTTTTGGTAACTTCCATTAGCCAAAAAAGATAAGAGTGCATAATATCTGAAACATCACGTATTTAGTAGGCTTTTGTTGATGTGTGGTCCATTATATCTCATTTATTAATAAAGAAACCTATCTGTAGGTAAACAAACCTTTAGCCTCTTAGTTAAACCACTCGAACGAAGTCGCGGACGCATTTATGGAGTTAAATCATCTTCCAGTATATTAATTAAGTCCTCGTATAGCCTATAGTTATGGATAAACTCTACATCACGGGATATTGTTTTAAACTTTCTTAATTGTCTCGCCTGTTGGGCTTTCTTTAAATCATCACTTTTCTTAGCTTCTTTTAATAAATAAAGCTTTATACTTAACCGAGCTGCCATTTTTACAATTATATAAAAGAATCGAAACAGTTCAAATAATATTTAGTACAGTTTAAATTATTTTTGTCATTAAATTCAAGGAGTTACGCACAAATATTGTAGCTTTTGGATTTGACAGATAAAATCGAGGCTGTGGGCGAGGCTGTAAGCGTCGTCGAGGCTGTTTTTTGTAAGGGAATACCAAAATGTATGAAGAGCTGTCAATAAGCTCGCCGTCGAGTAGTTCTAACTCACGGCCGTCACAGCCTTGAGCGCTAGTGTAGTTATTCGCAGCTTAGTGAATACCAAACTGTTGTTTCGTCGTTGCGGCAGCGCTGCACGCAAGGCTGTATCCTTAGAGAATAGCACTGCAGCACTCGCCGGCCGCTGCCGCGGTACGCTCGCTTCGCTCGCTCGGCTCGTGCGTAGGGGGTCGCAGTTCTAACCTAACCTAACCAACTGCTCACGTTTCTGTGTTATGTTTAATACTCTATTGCTTGACATAGTGTTTATTGTTTTCGGAAAATTGCAAATCGGAATGCTGTTTTTCGGGCCAAGAACACATCGGATGTTTAATTCTTCGTACTTTTGAACGTCGGAAAACGAATAAATCGTATTTAGGTATGACATTCGGTAAAATAACTTTCGTGTTTTTTAATAATTGGTATTTTATTTTTAAGGAATTATCAAATTCGGATTTTTGAACATCGGAATATCCAAATTCGGAATAAAATATTTCGGAATATTTGGGTGTTCCCCCTGTATATACTATCAACGTGTTAAATCTTGATATCACGATGTAGGCTTGAATAGTTCTCATGTGGCGGATAGATGCCGCCACAAGCCAAACGAAGTCGACTGCTGGACATAGGCCTCCCACAAGCATCTATCCATGTTGGGAGGATTTTCCATAATCGCCACGCTTGGTAGGCGGGTTGGCGATCGCAGTATGGTTGTTAACATACACAGAGAACGCTGCTGCCCATCCTCTAGTGAATCGCTTAGTCGCCTTTTACGACATCATAGGATGAAATGGGGTAGTGCTATTCTTTACGTCCGGCGCCACACGGACGAAGCAAAGTGTTATTGGGTTTTTCCGTGTGGAATTTCTCAGTAGCAGCCCAGAGTCTGGATTTGTGAGGGGTTGATGGCAACAGATCCGCACCCACGAGTCCATCCTACACGAGCTCAATGTCAAGACCAGACTCTCTGCGACTTGTCTCCGCAGAGTTTTGGAATTTTTCGGCCATAGAGCGAGAAAAGATGGCAATAACCTCGAACAACTGATGGTTACCGGCAAGGTGGACGGTAAACCACCAAGAGGTCGCAGCCCTTTGCGATGGTCTGACCAGATAAGCTCTTCTCTTGATACGAAATTTCACGATACGCTTCACTTGGCCAACGATAGACAGAGATGGCGTAACATCATCAGGGAAAAGATGTTTTCAAGGAAGGATCACAACCCTCAGTAATGAGGAGTAAGACTTTTTTAAATCTAAGGTAACTGCACTATTTTTGGGGAAATGTTACTACTCAGTGAAAGACTTTTTAAATGACATGAATTTATCCTGATTATGATTGTTTTTAATTGCAAATTTCACCATGTAAGACTTATATACCTGACTATAGTATTATTAATTGACTTCACTTTAATTTCTGTTTTGTTTTGTTGACATTGTTTTTATTTTATTAATATTTTAATCTCTGTAATAATTTGCACGCCGTAAGGTAGACTGTAGCCGATCTCATTAATTTATGTACAACATCTTAAACCTGTACCTACATTCAAAGCAAATAAAGATCTGATTCTGATTCTGACTTAAGGAGGAGGAGGATGGCAATAGGCTCACCCCCTATTACATGTGACTTAAACATAACGGCGAAATGAGGGTGTACTAATACACCTCTGTCCAACCATCCGAGGAATGTAAGCGTGATGTTATGTTAAATTCCAGGTTTCGTCACGGCATTTTCCTTCACCAGAAGTCAGTTATGTCTTAATGTACACATGACATTGAAGACGTCACATAGGTAAATGCCAGGCTTTGAACTCGCGACCTGTTGCTTAAGAAGCGGATCTGTAAACCTCCGGGCCACCACGACATTTAATTGAATGGTTGTTTAGTATTTAATGTGATTTTAAAACGTTAACGACGTATTTACAAATCATGATCCTCCTGCCCTTATCAAAACTTATTTGTTGTCGGCGCAGCATGTATTTTACTTCCATACCTCTCTATTGGCCGTCATCTCAGTAGTCACCCTCTTTCTAGTCATATCATCTTTTACATTATCCATCCATCGTTTCTTTGATCTTCCTCTACTCTTATAACCATCCACATTCATACTCAAAACTTTCCTCACGACATGTTCCTCATTCTTCTGCATCACATGGTATTTAAAATTCTACCATCATCATCTGCCTAGCCTTTTCCCAACTATGTTGGGGTCGGCTTCCAGTCGAACCGGATGCAGCTGAATATCAGTATTTTACATGGAGCGACTGCCTATCAGACCTCCACAACCCAGTAACTGGGTAATACGATACTCTTGGTAAGACTGGTTGTCAGACTTTCTGGCTTCTGACCAACAGTAACGACTGTCAAAGATCTACAAATGACAGCTGGGACCAACGGCTTTACGTGCTTTCCGAGGCCCGGAGGAAACTCGCTATGGTAAATGGTCACCCATCCACAGACCAACCTCGGCAAGCGTGGCTTAACCCGGAAGATCGGTCTATGCGGCTGTAATTATTTAGCCACAAGCTCCTCTATGCTCTAAGTTATGAAAAATTTACGACCCTTAAAAAAATGTAGTATTTTATGGAAAGAGAAAAAAAGACGACTCGAAAAGTATATGATCAAAATAATTTGCGTGCGTAATACAAAGTGAGGGATTTGTTTGTTATTAGTTCCGGCGTTGCTAAATAAAGACTGATGCATTGAACTGAAATATAGTTTTTTGTATTCCATTTTTTGAACAGTATACAAGACGGTAATTTGAGATGGGGAATATGAAGAGCAGGGGCCCAATTCTCCTAAAATAAATTGTTGCCAAACGCAATCGAACCACAACTGTCAGTCAGTTTTTGTTTTCGAAAACCTTCGAAAAGATTGTTTTTGTTTTTTGTGTCAAACAATTTGATAGCTTTTGAAATTGAGAACTGTCTGAATGAACGGTTCGGCCTTGGTTCGGTTGTGATTTATCAAGATTTATTTTAGGAGAATTAGGCCCCAGCTACCGTAACATTGTAGCTACAGCAAAATGTTCTTAGAAGACCACCCTTAACTTTTGGAATAATTTCTATCTGCATTCATAGATTTTGAAAAAAATAAACAGCGAGAAAAAGGGCTGTTTTCACAAAACATTATTATGATGCCAATCGATCCTATTTCCTATAAGGATTAAAAAACTATTATCTACCAACTGAGGTTGGAGAACTAGAAACGTCAGAAATTGCGAAAACCTTACTTAGTTATAAGGACAGCTACCTTAATCGTTCTGACTACAGGAAAATGTTCTTAAGACTGTCCATTATTTTAGAAAATATTTTGAAAATCTGATTTTTACAGCATTTTTCTCGATAATTTTAAAACAAGTGCCTTAACTTCGTTTTTTTTTTTTTAAATTATTTCTAGTTTTACCCAATTTCATATATTTCAGACTGTATAAGACATATATTATGTGACTTCTGGTGAAGGTAATCGATCAATGTTTGTTCCTTCTCTTTATGAGAACAGGACTTTGCCCTGCAGTGGGACGGTTACAGACTGGTAATTTTATTAATAATTCAATCGGAGCGTACTACGCAAACACTTTATATTATTAAATACTTCTATAGTACTACTATGCCAATTTTATGATGGCCAACAACATTACAGATGCACAGATTAAAAAAAAAACTTTTAAAACTAGGCTCATTGTTTCGGATGCCCAGTTTTGGACTCCAATAGCCTGTTTGATAAGATACGAAATACATTTTCTATACATTATTATAATATAACTTTGTCATCACCAAAATTAACTAGTCAATATACAAGTAGCCAATAATAGAAGGTTTCTCACTATTAGTTAAAATGTTAATAAAATAGATACACAGATAATGTGATGTGGAATAAAAAAATAGTTCGATGTCGCGTCCGGTCTATAGTGCACTTAGTGATGGCTTTATGCTAGAGAGACACAAGAAGTTAATTTAAATGATACACACAGAATCAGATGAGGGAATCGTGGCTAATTAACAACTGAACATATTATACGATTTGCAAGGTTAAGTTTGCTTACCACGGTCAGTCCGTGAATGTCTATGCGTGAACGCATAGAAGACGAACAGAGAAACAAACAAACATTATTTTTTATATCATAGGTAGATAGATAGATACAATAACGAACACATAGAACAAGTCATAGTATAATCGACCCATTATTGTCCCACTGCTGAGCCCGGGTCTCTTCTCAGAATGTGAACGATTTAGGACTTAGTCCACTACGCTAGCCTGGTGTAAGTAACCGAACTACACACACCATTGTAGCCTTTTTGGAACTCTCTTAGGTGCGCAAGTTTCCCTGTTGTTTTTCCTTCACCGTTAACGCAAGTGATAATCAAATTCTGATCCACACATGAATTTACAAAGTCAGAGCTGCTGGTAGGGACTGTGACTGGTCGAACTGAGAGCTTACTGCGAAATCGATCTCTTTTGTCATACTTGATATTCATTTCCGCTGAGACAAAATGTCGGCTCCAGATTGTGCATCATATGATTCTTTATCATCATCATTCAGCTGAATGACGTCCACTGCTGCAAACAATGTTGGGGGGGGGGGGGGGGGTTCCATAATCGCCACGCTTGCTATGCGGGTTGGCGATCGCAGTATGGTTGATAAAGTACTCACAGAACGCTGTTGCCCATCCTCTAGTGAATCCCTTAGTCGCCTTTTACGACACCCACGGGAAAAGATGGTGTACTGCTATTCTTTACGTCCGGCACCACACGGACATATTATTCTATTTTAAATTTATTCGCATTTTTGTAACTTATTCAAAGGAATGATTATTATCCTCGAATATAATACTAAAAAAATTGGATAAAACAAAATTACATACAAACAAACTCACGCCTTTTTCCCTTGGGCGTAGGCAGAAACTGTAGAACGCCACATCCTACGATCCTTAGATACTCCTTTCGCTTCGTCCACGTTCATACGTCTTGTCATACACGCACGCCGGTTGAGAGTACTACGTAGCTGTCCTTTTTGGAAGATTTTCTTACTATTTTCTAAACAAACTTATTTTTTTGTAAAAACAGAGAAATTGAAAACTTTAAGTATTGAAGAAAACAACCTTAAATCCTCCTAAAAAGCTCCTAAAAAACTAGAAACTTACCTAATCTCCCTAAACATCTCAAGACTCCACAAAACATTTGAAACATATTTTTTTCCTTTGTTCTTCTCGTTTGACAAGCCGAACTGCGGAGTCACGACACAGATAGCTTCCAAACAAAAACGGTAATGACTCAGTACTGCTAGCCCCTCTAAAATAGGGAGGCGTGGCATATTTTAGTGGTATTTTTAGTAAATTGTAGAATTAGTTGTGCATTTAGAAACTTGTCGTATCATGAATGGCGTTGGTCGTGTTTTTGTTTTAGCAAAAAGATGTCTAGCGTTTATTTAGCGGTCATGGAGACTTTGTTCTTCTTCTTTCGTATCAGCACGCGCTATACAAAAACAGCTCATGCTGTGGTGAAAAGATTAGCCAGTCAGCAAGGTTGGTAGAGGGACCGACTGCCCAGGGTGCGCCGGGAGCACTGAAGTATCTTTGAGACTTTATTGAGAGGATGATTCTCAGCAATAGATTTCAGCTGGTAGTTATGATGAAAGAGGGGCTCGTGGCTAATTAGGAACTGCGTGGATCATACGATTTGTAAGGTTAAGCTGCTGTCCGTGGATGGGTGACCGTTCGTTGAACATCAAGACTCTTCCTTGCCTCTGTGAGCATGTTAAGCCGTCAGTCCCTGGTGTCATACAAATACCTATGTGACAGTTGATATGGGTAGTCAAAAGCCTGATAGCATGACGACCGGTCTAATCTTAGGATATCCGCATTCTTACCTAACTGGGTTGTGGAGGTCTGAGTCGGCAGTCGCTCCGTGTAAAATACTGATATTCAGCCGCATCTAGTTAGACTAGAAGCTGACTCTGACATAATTTGGAGAAGGCTAGGTAGTTAGATAGTTACGATGAAAGAGAAGTCTACCAATAGGCTGCTAAACTATTAATATGCTGAAGATAATTCAATAGTAGAAAATCTAGCAACACACTCGATTGAATGAATGATCGTAGATTCCAGTTTCAGTTTTTACCAAAATTTCATAGCCTACGGTCACCAGATGCTAAGATGAGAGGTTGATTGATTGATGAGAAGTTACATTGATGTACTCTAATCGAACAACCATTGCCAGTTGCTCATTTTCGCACCATCCTCACTTATTGCGTCTGCGTATTATAAGGTATTTTTTACTTCGCAGCTTCGGTACTAATAAACATTCGTGGTCTTGAAGTCGCACTCAGTTCGAAAGTGATCGGCTTTACGAAATTTAGCCTAACGAAGTAGGCCTATATTGCTTTCACGGTAAGTTGATTAATTTGGCAGATGTCAGTTCATGACATGAAAATAAATTGTAATGGCGCTTGTGTATGACAATTTAATTCAAAAAGTATTAAATCAATTTAAAATATTAATAAAGCCTTACCCAAAAGGTTGTTTTAAAATCAGAAACATAGAAACAATATAGTTATATGTGTTTAACGCCATAATTATATATTACATAAATGATTTTAAAAAAACCCCGACGCGTTTTCAAACTTGCGTCAGATGGTACCAGTTGCCAGAGACGTGCGTATCGATAAAATAATTTCGGTAAATTTATATTAACAGAATGAATATTTTGACTGTCGTAATAATTATAGACGATAGGCTCAGTTGATTGAATAATTAAAATAAGGCTCAATATAGCCCAGTTGCCTTGCAAAAGGTCGGTCAGTCCTAAATTTTGGATACGTGATACGGATATGTGTTCTTATAAAAATTACAAATTTTGTACCTTGAGTGACCTCGGCGCGCTCTGCCATCTTGGGTTAAAGAACCCAAAAATCACTTTTTATTAAATAACTCCTTATGGGTTTTATGCCAAAAATTATTCACATCAATTTTGTAGAAAATAAAATTCTTATTTTTCATTCCAGACTCTAAATCAGAGGTATTTTATAGGTTTGAAGCCCATGTCTGTCTTTCTGTTTGGCTGTCTATTTCTCTCTCTGTCTGTGTGTCTGTTTGTGGGCTTTTCATAAAAAAAAACACCTAACATAACACATCCAAAATTCAGGACCGACGAACCTTTCGCAAGATAAACCTCTTTTTCGCGACCCGGCTACTGGGCTTATTATTGGTGATAAATAAACATTTATGTTCACTCATCCCATACCTGCTGGATTCATTATCACATCAGCACGTAATCGTCTATTGTTGAAGATATGCATGCTAATTGACTTAATCCTAATTACTTAAATCACAAGTATTTGAAATGTACATAAAATCACATTACAATAATTTGTCAAATTCTCGCTGAAATTTTACAAATTTTATCGATAGTTGAATCGACTACAGTTACATGTCTAGCAACTCCTATTGACATGTGTCATTTTAATCTTCTTATCGTGAAAACAATATAGCACGAATGTTGTGACGTATGGTGACGTAAACTTAACGTTAACGCGAGTGAATTTTGAATTGGAAATACTCGTTTCGCACATAACATTTAATCGAATTGAAAACTTTATTCATATCTATGTATGATACAAATTGTGATTGTCGCATAAATTTAAACTAAAATGCTATAGAATAGTTATATTTTCGATTTAAAATTCACTCACATTAACGTTACGTTTACGTTACTATACGTCAAAATATTCGTGCTAGGCCTAGTGATATTTATTGCAGACCGCGAAAGGCTGACTTAATACTGTCATTGTAAACCCTATCTTCCACACTGAAACTTAATACCGTTATCAGAAAATTCTAATTACCAAATTACACAACAACATAATATGTAGCCCTTTAGGGCGTAACAATTATTGAAATGTTTTTTCTTGGCTGCATCCATCTTGCATATTGCGGCCCAAGCCCACTGGGACCGGTTTGGCTATAAAAAGCGACAGTAACAGGTCGTCAGCCGCAGGTGCATCGCGACCGGACAGATGTGATGCGTGGGGAAGGTAGAGTACTAGGTAGGGCAAAGGGAGAAATGTCCAAATTGATTCATGTTTTTGGTAAGTAATTATACGCTTTATTTTAAAGGCGTTGGAGTGTGTTTTACGCTTTTTAAATTTTATGTTGGGGGCAATAATGAAGATGATTGAATGTTCCGTGTGGTGTCGCTCGTAAAGAGTAGCACTACCCCATCTCGATGTCGTAAAAGGCGACTAAGGGATTCACTAGAGGATGGGCAGTTCTCTGAGTACTTTAACAACCAACCTGCGATCGACAACCGCCTACCAAGCGTGGCGATTATGACAAACCCCCCCAACATAGCTTGGGGGACATCTTTCGGCTGAGTGATGATGATGAATAATGAAGAAGAATGCCAGGAAACCAGGATTGGAACCTATGATTCCGGTTTCTTAAATGAATACAAATGTAAAAACTATGTAGGTCCACGCTACATTTTTGATGAAGGAAAATAGATGCTAATTGCAAACTCACGACGCTATGGATATCGGAAATAATAATTTATCATATTTACCTGGAAAACAATACAAAACAGATTGGTATTTAAGACTAGCTTCAAAAATAACTACTTGTAAAACATAGTTGTTAAATCTAGAAACAAAAAAAAAAGTCTAAATCACTCGTTGCACCGCAACAAAATTAAAGTTTATATGCCTTTTGTGGCACTCCGGAAGAGATGATCGATATAAACGTTAAGATATATTTGGACCTTAATGAAGAGACGGGAAGACGGCTTTATAGGAGAGATTTCTCTTAGAAAGTATGTACTTATGGTACGTTTTAATAACATTACAACTATATTCCTCATTGCCTTCTTCATTCATTGAACAGTATGTTATCAAGTCTAGTGTAGTGTGTAGTGTAATAATTGCCCATAATTCTGAGATGTATTGAATCAACAATCGAATGAAATCGATTCGCACTTTTGTAAATTTTCAGCCGAGTCCACAATCGACTCGCGTGACATAAGAATGGAGATGTTTTTCAGTTGTTTCAAATCATCGTTCTCATGCGCTGATTGTGCATGAATTAGTAATTGAACGCTATTCGCGATTGCATTGACTCGAGTCTGCGAGAAAACCATTGAAAATCATCGAGATATTTTAACAATCGACTTAGACTGCTTCGTTGGTCTCGTGATCGCAAGCGCGACTGCTGAGCGTGAAGTCTTGGGTGCGATTCCCAGGTCGGGCAAAGTGTTATCGGGTTTTTTTGTATGAAAGGAGGATGGGCGTTTTGGTACTCATGTCCAATCAAAATGAATTTACCATCGTTGGATAGCTCTTTTCAAGAGTACAAAAAACTGCTACTGCAACAAACCCGTATCAATTGTCCGTTTTGAAATATAGTCTTCAGGAGATACTGGATATTCAGTTATAAATAGAATTTTTAAAAATTATATCGCCGGTTTCGTTTGACCGGTTTTGATGATATTTGCACAGATTTTGAGCTAAATAAAATTCAGTTATTGGATGAAAATCACAACAAAATCGGTTTAGTATTTTTTTTAGTTTGGGGTGATCTATCTATTAAAAAAATCGGACGCGTTTTTTTTATGCCTAAAAATAAAAGTCGTTTCCCAGCAATTATTTTTGGGCAATGTAATTTAGTTTAATGTACAGAGTGCGTAGATTTCGGCTATGCGGGTCTTTTTACACACTGTATATACTTATATTATGTTACCGGCCAAACCCGATTTCAGGACAAACTAGTTTTGCCTAGGCTAAACTAGTTCCTCCTATACGCGGTAGGAGTAACTAGTATAGCCTAGTCTAAACTAATTTGGCCCAAGCCCGATAGGATAAACTAGTTTAGGCTAGTCCAAACTAATTTGTCCTAAGCCCGATGGGATGGACCAGTTTAGGCTAGGCCAAACTAGTAGATCCTGATATAAATACGCACACTCTAGGATAAACTCGTATGGCCTAGTCTAAACATTATCGTATATCTAGAAAGTCAAAATAAATAGATAAACTTGGCGACTAATAATGTTAGCAGGGTGGTTAAGGGGAATCCCGACATGGATAGGTTAGGTTCGAAGGGGATGACGGGGGCTAGAGTGAGCGAGCGAAGCGAGCGAACGAAGCCCCCGTCATCCCCTTCGTGTTAGGTTACTTTAAACCCTGCAGACAGAAATAGGAGCCCCGCGCAGCGGGGCTCCGTCGACTTAAGCTCCACCTAGTTTGAGCGACTTAAGCTCCACCAATGATGTTTCTGAGATCACCTTTGCCTTCGTCAAATGACATGTTTGCTCAATTACTTTCGACTGTGCAAATTTTTTTTGTTTAGACTAGGCCATACCAGTTTATCCTAGAGTGTACGTATTTATATCAGGATCAACTGGTTTGGCCTAGGCTAAACTGGTCTATCCTATCGCGCTTAGGACAAATTAGTTTGGACTAGCCTAAACTAGTTTATCCTATCGGGCTTGGGCCAAATTAGTTTAGACTAGGCTATACTAGTTACTCCTATCACGTATAGGAAGAACTAGTTTAGCCTAGGCAAAACTAGTTTATCCTGAAATCGGGTTTGGCCGGTAACATATACAATAAATGATGAAACTTAATTCGAACTTGTTTTATTTACCTAGATAATGAAAAATATTAATAATTATTATTGTAATACCATGCCAAAATGGAGAAAAATTACAATAAAAGTATGCGTACTTAATAATAGGATGTAACAAAAATAAATAACTTTCAAGCAGGATTACTTCGATCGGACTGTGAATCAGGACTAGCGCCATGGTTATTCGTAATCTACACAAAAATACCTTTCCAAAGGTGTATCAATCATTCCGATTGAAGCCAGTACCAGACTCCATACATTTGTGCCCATCATCCTTTCTCAGTAGCAGCCTGGAGAATGGGTTCGCCCCCTATTACATGAGACCTAAACATAACAGCCAAATGGGGGCGTACTTTAACCCTCTGCCCATCCCTATAGGGAATGTAGGCGTGATGTTACGTATGTGTGAAGAAATGGAATTATTTGTAGGTACACCAGAAATGCTAGAATTTAAGAGACTTGTTATAAAAATAAAAATCAAAGGTTTGTGGTATAGAACGATCCAAAATGAGCCTCCTCGAGCCCCATGGTTTTGTAATTTTAAAGTTAATAGAAACATATTAGTAACTGCTCTCAGAATTCGCTCCGGTCACATGCCACGAGGAACCTTTGCTGTCCTGATGAAAAAGGTGGATTCTCCGAATTTTTCAGTCTGCATTAATAAAGTAGAAGATGTCTATCATCGTCTGATGGAGTGTGTCAGGAATGAACCTGAGAGAAATATTTTAGTTAATAAATTGAATATTAATAAGTTAGATATAGGTATATTTAATAGTATTTTAGCCAAACCAATGTCGGTAGAGGCTGCATTAGTTTATTCATTAGTTACCTGATAATGTACTATGCTTTGATCAGGTTACGATGGAACTGGCGTAACATATTGTTAAAAGTTCCAAAATAATAAAGATGTAAAAAAAAAGAGACTTCAAATTTTTTTTAACAAACTAATTGAACTAGATTCTAACAAATAAACAGATCTTTCTTTCTTTCCAACATCTCTCCATCGCGCATCGCTAAACAAGTCTCCTAGTTCCAACACAACGGGTTTCCGTTGCATGTCCTGAGTTACTGACAACGACTCGTAGTTTGTAACTATAATAATAAATATAGACTCTTCATGGACAGGAACATGTGATGTCTGTATAATTGCCATTCTATTTAATATAGGGTATTGGATAGAAATATAATGTAAAGGTTCCCCGTGTGAGGACGGGCTAGAAAATAAAACTTCCTCATTGCACGCTGGGAAAAGACGCGTGTTGTAAGATTATACAAAACCCAGCACTCTATCTATACTTATAAAAGGAGAAGCTGACTGACTGACTGATCTATCAACGCACAGCCTAAACCGCTGGGGTTAGAAAGTTGAAATTTTGACAGTAGGTTCCTTTTGTAACGTAGGCATCCACTAAGAAGGGATTTTTCGAAATTCAACCCCTAAGGGAGTTAAATAGGGGATGAAAGTTTGTATGGAAAATCGTCACTTTACGGGTTCAAAATTTCACGCAAGCGAAGCTGCGGGCGAAAGCTAGTCTATACATATAAAATGAGAAGCTGACTGACTGACTGACTGATCTATCAACGCACAGCCTAAACCGTTGGGGTTAGAAAGTTGAAATTTTGACAGTAGGTTCCTTTTGTAACATAGGCATCCACTAAGAAGGGATTTTTCGAAATTCAACCCCTAAGGGAGTTAAATAGGGGAAGAAAATTTGTATGGAAAATTGTCACTTAACGGGTTCAAAATTTCACGCAAGCGAAGCTGCCGGCGAAAGCTAGTGTTCTATGTTAGGAGATGTGGTTTCCGCACTTAGTCCTTTAAGTGGACCATTGTACGTGGGCCATGGCGGCCATCATTCCAACCAGCCCACCTCCTTCCAGAAGCAGATTAGGGCTCTCAGTCCGCTCAGAACATTTGCGAGTGATTTCGGTGCGCCAAGGGTTGTTTCTCGTATTCGGGTGACCCCTGTGCATTCCAGGAGCACGTGTGCGACCGTTTCTTCGGCCCCCATACGTGCTCTGCACAGAGGGCTGTCCGTTATGCCTATCGTGTGGACGTGTTTGTTTAGTTACTAAACAAACCCAGCGCTTTTGGTGTATTGAACCTGCAGGGGATTCTTTGAGATACAACAATAAAATAATAAATGTTATTTTAGTGCCCCTAGTTAACTAACTGCGTGGTATAATAATATCTGAGGTGCTGGTCGTGCCCATCAGCTATGTCGCCGTGCTTCCGTTCATCGAAAAGTTGGATACCACATAAGATTATTTACTTGCAATTTTTTTTAAACCTTTTCAGCTGGTTAAGATTTGATCACTGAGGCCTCATTTACGGAGACGCGGGGCGTCGCGCGTCGCGTGCGGCGTTGCGTCTCGCGGCGCGTCGTACGATTTTTCTGTTTACGGAGCGGCGGCGCGTGCAGCGGCCCGCATCATCACACGCGCAAACACAAACATATGGCAATATACGATGTTGTTTATGAAGATGGGGCGCGTGCGACGCCGCGGGCCCCGCCGCGGTTGACGCTACGTTTTACAGTGGACGGAGAATTGCAGGAATAGCTGGTCGCAACGCTGCGTGCGCCGCCGCGATAAACGTCGCGTGCGACGCGACGATGCCATCCGCAGGCTCCGCCTGCATTTCAGACAAACGCGTGTAAAATCGCTTCTCCGTAAATGCTCTTATACAACGCCATATGTTTGAATTCAGTGCGGGCCGCGCCGCACAACGCGATGCGCGACGCCCCGCGTCTCCGTAAATGAGGCCTCACCAATATAGTAAGATAACAAGAAAGAAAACTTTTTATTAATTGATTCGTTTGCTTGGTTAATTTAAACCAGTAGTAGATCTCTTCAATAGATACTTTAGGAATAACATGTCTTCTTTACCAGTTCACAAATCTTCTCCTTATAAACTAAATACTAGCGGATATCTACATAACACCTAGCATCACGCCTGTATTCCCCGAAGGATTTGACAGAAGTGTATAGTACACCCCCGTTTCGCCGTTATGTTTAAGTCCCATGTAGTACGGGGCGAGTCTATTGCCATCAACCTCCGGGCTGCTACTGAGAAATTCCACACAGAAAAACCCAATAACACTTTGCCCGACCTTAAGACCAAATCCTAGCAGTCACGCTTGCGATCACTAGACCAAAAAGGCACTATTTGATACAACTATCCTCTAAAACATTACAATAACAAATCAAGGTCGCACCCCTATTAATAGGGCTGTCACTCAAAACTTTACTTGTCACACCTGTACCCAATTATGCAAACTAGCAATTCGAACACCAATATCCGGTTGTAATCCACATTAAAACCGGTTTAATGCAGTTCCGGCCGGTTAACCGGCGTTCCCCCGGGCGTTTTCGATAAGCGAACTACCCCGAAATGGTTATTGGTTGAATTATAGCATTTTAATGGGACAAACTGGTAGGTTTAGGACAATAATGATAATAAATTAATTGTTTATACTATTTTGGATGTTACGGATTATTATAACGGGTGTTTCGGTCAAATGGTGGCTGGGGTATTGGGGGAGATTAATTTAATATTTGCGGTCTTTTTATGTGATTAAGTGTTAATGTTAACGAGCCTAATCCTATCGGATAAAAGTCACAGCTCATTAGAGCCACCCGGCACCCGACCCGCATTGCCTCGTCGCTCGGCGTTCACTCGTTGTCAGGTGGTTCACGGGTGGACGCCGCGTTATCACCAGTAAACGTCGCGTGGTCAACCAGAGGAGTTGTCGGAGGAGTCCACTCGATGGCAGCTCGCGGTTCACTCGAGACTTGTGCGTTGGCAATGCGCAGCAACGCAAGGCAAGCATGCGAGCAGCGAGTTGTCACCGAGTGGTCAACTCGTCGTCCGCGCGTGGACGGCATACGCCCGAGGCGATCCGGTGACGCTACGGAGTTGATGTAGTGACCGCACATTCATATAAAGAATATGTTTTTTTTTTTTTTTTTTTCGGGGTGGACGTCCTCATGGATGTCCTCCGCCCTGGGGTGGGCGGAGGAGTCTGTCAGACTCTTACTGAATAAAACCACCCCGGTGTTCCATCTCACACCTGCGCCGAGGGTCGCGGGAACTTATGATACTTCCGCTACCCCCGACTGGTGCCGGCCAGATACAGCGGGCCTCCTCGGGTTAGCGGGGGGAGTGAGGTGTTAGACTCCCCCCACGCCGTCTAAGAGGGGCGCGCTTGGAACACTTCGCGCCGCCGCCTCGGGTCCTGATGTGTGGGGGGCGACAGACTTCCCCAAGTCCGTCGCCCCTGGACCCATTTAGGGGGGCTGGAAGAGGGCGTTATCCGCCCTCCGCTGACGCCCGGTGCGTCTGCTGCGGGCCGGGTGAGTGGAGGTATATCATATATGTATGTGGGCCTATTTTTTTTTATTTCTTATTTGATTACTTTAAAATACTTGTAAAGGAATGCGAGGTTTAAATGTAGAATGGAACGCAAGAGGAGTGAGTGAGAGAGGTGGATGTGTGAAAGGGACAGAGAATGAATGGCGGACGGTTGCAAAGAAGAACGAGCGAGGCGATGCGGATCGAATGGTGGCTCTAATGAGCTGTGACCTTTAAGCTCGTCCTCATTGATACGTGCATATCTATCTGCCTAGCCTTTTCCAGTCTCACCAGATGCATCTGAATACCAGTATTTTACACGGAGAGAATGCCATCAGACCTCCGCAACCCAGTTACTGAGCAATGCCGATATCCTAAGGTTAGACCGGTTGTCAGACTTTCGGGATTCTAACTACCCGTAACGACTTGTCATAGGCATTTGTATAACACTCGGGACTGACGGAGCTTCTAATCCGCAAAAATATGACCTAAAGTGTAAACACAGCTGATTATAACAGAGGATATATAGATTTTAGCGTATTTTTCATGACATCTTTGAACAGCTATTTCATCATCATCATCATTCAGCCGAAAGACGTCCACTGCTGGACATAGGCCTCCTCCAAGCATCGCCACATCGACCGGTCCTGTGCTTCTCGCATCCAGCGGTTTCCCGCGACCTTCACTTGACCAGGGCTAGCAGAGCCGCCGGGGACTAGAGGCCGTTTCTTCTTTATGCTATCCATGTTGGGGGGGTTTGCCATAATCGCCACGCTTGGCAGGCGGGTTGGCGATCGCAGTATGGTTGTTAAAGTACTCAGAGAACGCTGCTGCCCGTCCTCTAGTGAATCCCTTAGTCGCCTTCTACGACACCCATGGGAAGAGATAGGGTAGTGCTATTCTTTATGTCCGGCACCACACGGAACAGCTATTTATCTTAAACTATTGGCTTTTGAGGTAGGACAAAAGTTATTCGTCATTATGGGTACTTAAGACCTTTTCAGATTTGTACCCCCTTTCAGACTAACATTGTATACCAAACTCGCTTTACCCTCTTAGGACCAATTCCGAGTCACTTAATTAGTCGCATAATTCGTACAAATTCGAAAACACGAAGATTGCTGATGCTTCGGCCGCATTTGCGTCTATCGTCACGAAACACTGCGTGCCGAAGCTTCTTATGTTATAATGGGTGATTCATTTCGAGGTACTTTTTTCAAAACTTAAAAAAATAATGAAAAAACTAATTTTTTTTTTTTTTTTTTTAAACGTTGCCCCACACTAAGATTTCTCTTGTATCGTGGGTGCGTTTACAGACACAAATCTCACAAACAAACGCCCAGACCCGGAACAACCATCTGTAGGCCATACAAATTTTTGTTCCGTGTGGGAATCGAACCCACGACCCGCAGCGCAGAAGCCAATCGCTTAGCCACTGCACCAAACGTGTCGACAAATTTTATCGGATTATCTTTATTATCATACAAAAGAACCATTCTTGACATTTATTTTTTAAAGAATAATTCTTTCAAATGTTATCCGTGACTGCGGTTAATATGGTCCATTCCGCAGTTCTAATTTTCGATGACGCGTCCGAGCAATTCGAGGGATATTTGATGAATAACGCGAGTAATGTTGGCTTCCAGTTGCTTAATCGTACGCGGCTTATCAATATAGACTTTGGACTTTACATAGCCCCAAAGGAAAAAGTCTAGGGGTATGATATCACAGGATCTAGGCGGTCAACTGACCGATCCGAAGCGCGAAATTAACTGTTCACCAAAATGTTTTCGCAATAAAGCCATGGTTTTACGTGCTGTGGCACCGTGTTGTTAGTACCAAATGTCCTGGAGATCACGGGCTTCAAATTCAAGAAACAAATACCTAGTCCGTTATCATGGCACGATAATCAAACGAAAATATGTCATCGAAAATTGGAACTGCAGAATTGACCATGTTAACCGCAGTTACGGACAACATTTGAAAGAAATAATCTTTAATAAATAAATGTCAAGAATGGTTCTTTTGTATGATAATAAAGATACTCCAATAAATTGGTTTTTTCAATATTTTTTTTAGTTTTGAAAAAAGTACCTCTAAATGAATCACCCATTACTTGCTAAAACTTACCGCGCTAATGGTCACATTATCGGCTTTGCAATTTTAAACGAATTATCGTGCAATAATCCAAGATGGACGTCATACAATTTACAAACGTTTTGACTGTGGACAATGACTTCCTCTGCTTCTACACCTGCTAATAATTACTTAATGCATTTATTGAAAGCTGCCATTAATGGGCTCAGCTTCAAAACGGTATAAAAATTCCAACACCGTTTCTTAGCTCCACTCCATTATTTAGACAGAGCGTCTAATCAGTCCAAGAACAACAGTCGAAATGCACAACGCTAGTCTGACTACGCAGTACGATATTTAGAGCGCTAAAACCCTTTGTTGTATCGCCAACCAAGCGATAAGAGAAAGAAAGAAAATAAATTTATTCAGCTAAGGACACAATAACAGCATACAATAAAAATAAAAAACAAAAACATAAAAGAATCAAACACACATTTTATGCCGTGGATCATGCCCATGCCGAAAGGGTTACCAACTCAGCATATGCTGGGCGTCAAACACCCAACGCTGATTTTCAGTTGGTACCCTTGCAGTGACACACGGACGATACGATAACTGGTACGCAGCCCGAACTATTGCGACGATAGCCGATAATGGTTGGTTATATCTGCGTGTACCGTATCATCAAGCGAAGCTTCGTTACAATACACGCAAGTGCGGCCCAAGCTTGAGGCGCATAAATTATGCCGTAGTACACTGCGGGAAGCAGGTTCTCCTTAACCACTACACCAAATGATTTTCCGCCTTCAGCCTTTGTAGATCTTGGCAATAATACCATTACAAGTACCATAATTAGCAATAATCTCTCCATAATCTACAACGATACAATTTCTGTTGGCAAGTAATTAACATTTAATTCCGTACCTTTCTTCGGCACCGGTTTCGCCCGGACGTAACCGGATCTATCCAGTTATGACTCGTATATAATCCGGCTGTAACTGGCTAATTATCTCGGGATAAATACCTACCATGAAATAAAATGCAGAAGGTTTATTTTGAGAAAGAAAAGATCAAACTTCAAAACTAATTTATTCAAAATAGATTAGAATTACCGAGTTCTTTTTGAACTTCAATGTTACAGAAGACAACCCTCAAAAATGCCTGCCCTCGTGCCTCGTGAAAAAAGGTAAATTCCATTTCCTTTTTAGTTGTACCTGCCATCCGAGTACGAATATTTTTATCGAGCCGATTCGAGAAATTTATCTATTCTAAACGTCATATTTGAAATAAGATATAGATAAAATGACAACAGTTGTCATTTTATCGAGCCGATTCGAAAAAATTATGTATTTTAAATGTCATATTTGAAATAAGATAACTATATGTAGATAAAACGACAACAGTTGTCATTTTATCGAGCCGATTCGAGAAATGTATTCTAAACGTCATATTTGAAACAAGATATAGATAAAAAGACCACAGTTGTCGTTTTATCTATATGTTATGTAGAAATTTGACGTTTAGAATAGATAAATTTCTCGAATCGACTCGATAAAAAGATCCGTGCTCGCACCGCTGCCTAGCCTTTCCCCAACTATGTTGGGGTCATCTTCCAGTCTAACCAAATGCGGCTGAATACCAGTATTTTACACGGAGCGACTGCCATCAGACTTCCGCAACTCAGTTACTAGGCAATGCCGATATCCTAAGCTTAAACCGGTTGTCAGACTTTCGGGCTTCTGACTACCCGTAACTACTGTCATAGGTATTCATATGACACACGGGACCGACGGCTTAACGTGCTCTCCGAGACACAGAGGGGTCTTGCTGTAAGGAACGGTCACCCGCGAACTGACCCCGGCAAGTGCAGCTTAACGCAGTTGTTAAAGTCCCTGAATTCGGCTCTGGCTCATCATCTGCCTAGCCTTTTCCCAACTATGTTGGGGTCGGCTTCCAGTCGAACCGGATGCAGCTGAATATCAGTATTTTACATGGAGCGACTACCTATCAGACCTCCATAACCCAGTAACTGGGTAATACGATACTCTTGGTAAGACTGGTTGTCAGACTTTCTGGCTTCTGACCAACAGTAACGACTGTCAAAGATCTACAAATGACAGCCGGGACCAACGGCTTTACGTGCTTTCCGAGGCACGGAGGAAACTCGCTATAGTAAATGGTCACCCATCCACAGACGAACCTCGGCAAGCGTGGCTTAACCCGGAAGATCGGTCTATGCGGCTGTAATTATTTAGCCACGAGCTCCTCTCTTTCGGAATCCGGCTCTGGCTATTATTTATTTAATGCACAATGTACACAATGTTACAGCTAGCCTTAAAACTATTGAGTACATGACCCTGTTAGGGTGCAGCAAGGTAACTTAAAACTTAGCTAGCCATACACGCACGGATACGCCCGCCGGATCTGCCCAACAGACGTGCCTGGCGGGCAGATCCGTGCGTGTATGGTGAGAACAGACAAGGATATGTCCGTCGGATGCCTGCCCGCTGCCCGTGCTCAAAACGACCGGATCGGGGGGCCTACTCCCTAAGTCCGTCAACGAAGTTAGTCGCCCGTCCGAAAGTAGCCCGAAACGTAGGAGAGAACAAAACAAGTGTCAAGTTCAACTTTTCGGACGGGCAAAAACACATCGGTAGTAGGGACAACTGTCAAATCGTGTTGTCATTCATTCTTAGTTCGGGCCCCAAAATAATCGTATGTCCGTAGGTGATAGGGAGTAGGAAACGCTCGTAACTAAGGCCGAAACCACGGACTTCGTGCTTAAGGAGTAGACCCCCGGGTACGGAGAAGACAGATCCGAGTACCAACTGTGCGTGTGTGCGTGGCGACGGATGTACCCGCCGAATTGCGCCTCAATCGCGCACTAATCACGGATCCGATGTGAGTCGCACCCAGCGGGCAAATCTGTACGTGTGTGGCGAAATCACGGATCGGATCCGAGATGCACCTGTCGGTCAAATCCTTGCGTGTATGGCTAGCTATTCTCCTATAGCTCGTGCCTACACGAGAATATAATCTCTCAAACACCTCTTAAAATGAAATTACCGATAATAATAAATTAATCGTCGGCTCTCATTATGGCTGTACATTTTATTACATAAACCGTTGAGCAATTAAAATGATCCGATTATTAAAATGTTTATCAATAATATGGAAATTGTCCCGATGTATTCATGTTGCATGAGCGCAATTAATCCCATTTTACACTTGAATGTAAAAAAGCCAAGTCTCGCGAATCTTCTGCCGTTAAAAGTTCTGATATCTAATACTCGTCTAAAGCCAAGTCTGGCATTTCTAGACTGTTCTCTAGACAGTTGGCAGCACCAACAGAAATACTTTTTTTTATTCTACATTGTAGTTTTCTTTATGTCTTCAATGCAATGTAATGACCTGTTATTTCTCAGTGATTAAATACTTACAATAATAATAAAAGTTTGTACCGAGAATCTCGTGAAAGCCGAAAATGATAAAAAAATCAAATATCTTGATTTGGCACACGAGGTTGTCGACATGTGGGATGTTGACTCAGCAGTCATTGTGCCGATAGTCGTTACAGCCAATGGCTTAATAGCCAAGAGCCTCGACCAACATCTGATGAGGCTCTCGTTAGGCAGCTGGATCAAGGGTTTGATTCAGAGAGCGGTACTTCTGGACACGGCGCGTATCGTTAGGGAGTTCCTCTCTCTGGAGCCCTGACCGCCGGCAGCTTAGACCCTGCTCTCGATGCCGGTGGGCCACTATTTTTTATATTTTTAAATGTTTTTTTTTTATTGTTTAATAATGAAAAATTTAAAAATGTAAATTGTATGTATCTAGATGAATAAACGAAAATCTATATCATTAAAAGTACCAAGTCTGGCATTTAATTTATAGAGATATTTTTCGGACTTGGCAATTGCTCAGCATGAGGATATAATAGACTACTTGTTTACCGTGGTATGGATTTCTTTAAAAATGTAACAAGTTATCTTGCATCGCAGTACATCCTCATGCTGCGTGATTGCCTAGTACGAAAAATATTTTCATAAATGATAAAGGTATAGCCTATGTCCATCCTGAAGGTCCATTCTAAATATTGGTAAACTAATTTTTGAAATCGGATGAGCAGTTTCGGAGATTACCTCCTACATCTAAACTTACATACTTTACCTCTTTATAATATGTATTACTAGCGACCCGCCCCGGCTTTGCACGTGTACGTTTTGTAGCTTAAAACTTTTCTCTTGAATCACTCTATCTCTTAAAAAAAAACCCGCTACAAAATCCGTTGCGTAGTTTTAAAGATCTAAGCATACATAGGGACATACAGACAGCGGGAAGCGACTTTGTTTTATACTATGTAGTGATTGTAGAATTGCCAGACTTGGCTTTACTTTAGATCTCAGAATCAGAACTTTTTGCGGCAAAAGAGTCGCAAGACTTGGCTAAAATGTTTTTTTTAATGGGATTAATTATACTCATATTACTATACAATTGCATTATACAAAAATGATGGTGTACCATGTGGTACCTGGTGAAGAGTAGACCACAAATCTTTACCTGTAATCACCATGTTTGATAGATGGTTTGGTTGATCGCAGATTTGTTATTATTAGCAAACAGGAGGACGATGCTGCATAACCTCATGACGTAATCCCTTGGTCTAGGGTAGAATAACGAATATTACATACTATGTCCCAACTACCGCAACGTATTAAGTTTTTGACCAGTGCATCTTGCCAGTGATCACTTACGGCACTGAAACGTGGCAAAAGGCAATGGAGACGGCTGTGCTCGGAGTTTCCCTGCATGATCATATCAAAAATGATGAGATCCGCAGATAACTAACATAGCCCGAAGAATTGCCAAACTTAAGTGGCAGTGGGCGGAGCACATTCCTCGCGAAACGGATGGCCGATGTGTTGGAAAGGTTCTGGAGTGGCGACCGCGTACCGGAAGACGCAGCATAGGTAGACCTTCTACAAGGTGGTCCGATGACCTGGTGAAGGTCGCGGGAATCCACTGGATGCGAGAAGCACAAGACCGGTCGATGTGGCGATGATTGGAGAAGGCCTATGTCCAGCAGTGGATGTCTTTCGGCTTGATGATGATGATAATGATAACCGGATTGTACCTGATATACAGATATTAGCTACAACTGTAGTTGTAGATTGACTCCACACGATTCTGTTAGCTCTGTATGACGCTATGTAGCAACATAGGAGAGGCATGTATCCAGCAGTAGACTGCGATAGGTTGAGGTGATGGTGTCGACTAAAATACTATAATAGTAATAGCTTAGCGTTTGAACGCTTGCCTACCATACAGGAGGTTCGAATTCGATTCCGGCCCGCACCTCTGATTTTTAACCGACTTCAAAATGAAGGAGGTTATTTTTGTGTTTTTTACGCGAGATCTCCGCCAATTATGAATGGATTTTGATTATTTATTTTTTTGTTTGGTTGGCCATACTTCTGAGGTGGTCCCGTATAATTTTTATCAAATATGATTCAGTGCTTTTTGAAAAAAAAAAAAAAAAAAAAAAAAACTTAGATGACGTTTTGGTTTGTGGTTCCCTTCAACAAAAGTTTTGATGAGGACTTTCGATCTCTGTTTTAACTATCATCACAGAAACATTAGCCAAGAACAAAGAACATTGTGAGGAGTCGTCATGATAAATAATACGTTACATTAATACCTATTCATAAAGAAAACTATCTAGATGTTGGAAAGATTATGCAACAGTGTCATTTAAATTTGTAGTCTTAAACCGTGTAATTTATGACACTAAAACATATTTAATAAGTAACTTTAAATAAAAGTAAAAACCGACTTCAAATAAAACTAAAAACAATAAAATAATTACCATGATATAAAATTAACAGTTTCAGAAGTCGGTGCAATTCTACACGGAAACAAATAAAAGCCACCGACTTCTGAAACGGTTTTTAATTTTATTTAATTCAAATGGTTATGCTGATCATAAATTTGATTATCACGTGTTAACGCGTTGTTTTCATAAACAAAAACAACTCTAACATAATCACTTACCCATTTCCAGACAGAAAATAAGCCACCCAAAAATAAAGGTAGAAGCACATTGTGAGCGGCATATTGTTCATAAATCATTCTCTGTACAGTTTAAAGCTGAATACGTCGACTGCAAATGAGACGCTCATTGTGAACAGAGCACGATTTATAGTTATATTCACACCCCTTCTCGCCTTAGGGGTTGAACAGAGGAAGGTTGGGGTAATCAGGTTTTCGCTCAATAGCATTAATAGCTAATTACTGACACAGTATTAGGCACGGGCTTTTTCTCTGACTGAGAAGGGTTTAGGCCTATGTTGACCACGCTAGACATGGTGGACTTGTGGTGGAGCCCGTAAACCACTAGGCCGCCATGACTTATGACAACAATAGGCATGTTGACAGCATCAATAAATTGCAAATCTAATTAGTCCGCCAGTTAGAGTTTTGAAAAATAATGGACACGTATTTTTTCTTTTGAATTTTTTTTTTATCTATGAATATTTGGAAAGATAAAACGCATCAAAACTCGAGAGTGGCTTGTGACATCAGAAGCAAGTAAAAATTGTACTTGCTGGTGACGTTTTGCCAATTTTAAAAGTGTCGTATCTTCGTCAATTTTGTTTTACGTAACAAAAGAAAAATACCGGATTTAAATAACTGACGGACTAAATTAAGACCCATATTTACTTTATTCTGTTTCTTAGTATTTGTTGTTATAGCGGCAACATAAATACATCATCTGTGAAAATTTCAACTGTCTAACTATCACGGTTTATGAGATACAGCTTGGTGACAGACGGACAGACGGACGGACAACGGAGTCTTAGTGGGCTCCATTTTACCCTTTGGGTACGGAATCCTAAAAAAGTAGTCACCTCGTTAATCTGAACTTTTTTTCTCCTTAAAAAGAAACTGGTATTGTAGAGACCGGGAAAGTTCGCCGTCCCAGGCACACACTTTTAGAACCCGATGACGAAATAACCCTCCTCCAGGAGGCGAGTAAATCGACCAGCACAATACACAACGTCCGCCGCCGTCCGGCATACCGTCCTCGCCGACGAGGCCCGTCGCGACGTCCCACCGCCGCCGGTCACGATCCACCGAGCTCTCCCGTCGTAGAGCCGATCGTCTCTTCAGACTCCGCAGTCACACCGATAATTCAGCCCTCACCAAGCTGTCTCCCCCCCTCCCCCGTAAGTCCCCGCCAGCAACGCCCTAAGCCGAGGTCCGAGTCCCACTAGGGATTGCCCTTAGTGCTGTTGTTGACACGAGAGAAGAAGAACCACGGCAGTTCTTCGTCCTTTCGATTCCAGTCTCACGGTCTCACCCAGCTCTATCAGGTCTATCAAGAAAGGTCACAGTCTAATAAAATAAGGTTGTTACTCCATATTACAAACATATTGTAATAATAAATCATTTTCCACACATTAAGTTTATAGCTGAATATATTGCTTACAAATGAAACATATTATGAGCGCCGCCATATTTATAGTCTGTGTGTTCTTGCATTATTTTATGGGTGAAAAGTTGGTGATTTTATTTGAAGTAAATTTTTAAATTAATTCATTTTGAGTGATAAATTGAGGAATGATGTGATAAGACAAAGTTGCGGTTTAAAAGATGATGTAGTGACAAAAATGTATAGTAGTATGCTTAGGTGGTTTGGTGATGTTGAAAGAACGAGTGAACGGCGATTGATGAAAGGAATTTATAAGGCGGATGTCAGTGGAAACGCCAGTAGAGGACGCCCTAGAAGGACATACATCGCTGTTATTGGTGATGTTCTTAAAAAAAGACCGGTGCGTAGTACTCTCAACCGGCGTGTATGACAATATGTATGAACGTGGACGAAGCGAAAGAAGTATGTAAGGATCGTAGCATGTGGCGTTCTACAGTTTCTGCCTACCCTCATAGGATAAAGGCGTGAGTTTATACAGGGTGTTAACGAATTCGTGTAATTCCTTCAAACCACGTGATCTACTGGTGACACAGATTAACCCTAAATGGGAATTTTTGAAAATAAACTAAAAAAAATAATTAAAAAAAAAAACTTGATGTTCTATTTCTGAGTCATTTTAGAGCCTTGAGTTATCTGACTGCAAAGAGCGATATCGCGTTAGTCGGGTCTGTCAGCCGTGTCGCCGTGCTTTCATTAATTTATGCGTGGCATCGAAATGTTCACACAAATAAAATATTTTTTTTGCAAAAAAAAATAATTAATTTTTTTACTGAATCCTTATTAGATGGTTTAGATACGATCGGTAACGAAGCCGCATGAAAAAATAATAATTTTAGATTTTTATTTTTAATCAAGCTAAATCCCGTGCGGGGCCTGTCTACATCAGTATTAGATGAAGTGGTTTTAAGGAATTACACGAATTCGTTAACACCCTGTATATGTATGTATGTAATACAGGTAATGCTGTTAATTATTTAGCAGATATAATCTTCTTAAGACACAGGAAAGAAAGATTATTTCAAACCCAAGAACAAGACATATAATAAACACAAAAGTAATCCCAACAAAATCTGTTCACCCAAATAAGGCACACATTCACCCAATTAGGTACAATATCATCTGAGAAAAATCAACAGTAAAATTAACAAGAAAATGCCCAATTTTTATGCTCCATTTACCCCCGCAACCCCCAAGGAAATCCCCCAAATGGTACCCATTAATTAATGGACCCCGTAATGGCAGTTTCTCAGTGTTGCCAGCAATAAATTTATTAATTAGGGCAAGTGGGCTTGCGTTTTTTTCGGCAGGTAACACTGTGTGTGAATTAGTTTCGGTATGTAATGTTTTCTTTTGTTGGTCATTATTTTGTGTGTGCATTGTGCGTTGATAGTAAGCAATTAATAGTTTTATTTTTTTAAAGACGGGCTTGTCAAAAGCATGTCCATAGACTAAGGATGCCTTTCCACCAGAGATGTGATATGCAGCTATGCTGCGAAAATGTAAAAGCTAAGCCACGAAACTATGTGACCATTTCCACTGATGCTAAGCTATGTAGCTGTGCGAGGAAGATGCGCAGCTCGAACTATGCGACGTATCGACAATAGGGAAGGCACAGGGAGTGGCGGCGCAGTGTGTAGCACATAGCTACACTACTCACGACCATCAATAGCACGCATCCATAGCACGTATCCATAGCTTGCATCCATAGCACGCATCCACAGCACGCATCCTTCTATATAAAAAACGTAGCTTAGTTGAATCAGTTTCCGCCAGTGCTATGCTATGTGGACTAATGAGTATGATTGGTGGATATCAAACGCATCCATAGCAGCGTTGCATAGCACATCTCTTATGGAAAGGCACCCTTATATGGAAGGATGCGTGCTATGGATGCGAGCTATGGATTCGTGCTATGGATGGTCGCGAGTGGTGTAGTTATGTGCAGAGCACCGCACCACAGCTCCCCTTGTCTTCCCTATTGTCGATACCTCGCATAGCTCGAGCTGCGCATCTTCCTCGTACTTCTCGTTCGCAAGAAACTCTATGGTTACTCTTTTAAAATCAATATGTTTAACACTTTATTTATTTATTTAATGCACAATGACACAATTACGTTATAGCAGGGCTTAAAACTATTGAGTACATGACCCTGATAAGGCGCAGCAAGATAACTTAAAACAAGTAGTATTGCAGTAGAATAGGAACTTTCACAATAAATGAAATGATATTTAATTTTAACAACGCCTTTCTGATGGTATTATGAGTCAAATGTTATATCAAATATAGTCTAATTCAGACATTTTTTTTTCTTAACCTAACAAATCAATTAACTTTAGTACCTCCTTGTAAACAATACTTTAAGTTGAAATGGCAACTTATAAACTATCGTGTCAGTGGATAAGAAACTTCTCAGTTCACAACCCTCCCCGACAAATAAGACATACGGCGAGTGAAGTATGATACGACAAAAGTCGCAACGCCGCGTTCATAGGACTTGTTACCGTAGAAATTTTTCGATTTGTCAATTTCCGTAAATAATGAATATTTCGAAAATTAAGCTGTATTCAACAAACTTTACCTTTTCTTCACCAATTAGGCATCGGAATTGATGGTTAAAATCTTTCGGGTACCTCGGTACCACGGTGTATATTTAGACTCTATTTTAACTTTTTATCTTCCACAAATTCTTGGATACTATAATTACATTTTTCTAAGAGCAGTGAAGGATTTCCGTAAATACAGTACTATGATTTAGATTAGTTATGAGAGAACAATGTAGTCTTAAGCACACAAACATTAAGAGAATACTTAATCTTCCTAAATATTTTGCTTGGCTTCCAATAGTTCCAAAAAGTTTCATAATCCTGACCTCCGTACGTTAAACTATATTTTATAATTACATAATATCGGTCTAGTTAGTGGGTGTGTAACAATCGAACAATTACTCGTGTGAATAGGACGTGTTCAGATGACTGGCCCACGGTGTCTTGAGGTTTTTATACAGGCCGTTTCTTTTATTTATTTAATCATTTATACACAACACTTATTACAAATAAGTTAATCAGGAACATAGTGTACCAAGGCACTGCTTATTTCTTAAAAAAACTCTTCCAGTGGAGCTGTAAGAGGAGAATTTAGAATGAGAAATATCGATAATAAAAAAAACAAAAGAAACGGTAAATGTACAGGCACACGGTAAATGTACAGGCACAAAGAACCACATAAATGCAAAAAGAATAAAAATTTACAATAAACTTACATAAAATATTTAAAATAAACATACTTATATACAAATACCTACATTTTTATTTTATTTAATAGGGACAAAAAAACAGTTACATGTTCAAGTTTATAACTATGTGTCGTTACAAAAATTGGTAAACATATAACCCACACCATTGTCCACGGATTAATAAATGAATATAAACGGAACAGAAATGTATTGAAAATTTTGTGAATGTATAAATTGCAAATAAGAGGTATGAGTACAAGTATGAGCTTACAGAGAGATAGTGTTTTTTTGAATTCGTTTTTGGAAAAAAGTATTGACCATGTTTAGTATAATTAGCGATTATTTTCAATATTTCATATTTATAAAAAAACAGACAATGTTTATTTCATAGGAAGACTTCTTGTATTTATTTTGTAGCAAATAACTGTAGAATAATTTATTTATTTATTTAAAAATCAGAACGACATAAAGCCAATTACACTGATAGTTACACATTTTATATTTGTAACTAGCTGACCCAACAAAAATGGTCCTGTCATACAAAAATCTCATAGAAAAAGAAGTTTCAGTTTTTTCGAATTTCCGAAACAATTTTGCAAAAATTAAAATGTTTCATATGTGTGTGAACAGTTCGATGCCAATCATAAATGAATAAAAGCACGGCGACACAGCTGGCCGGTACGACTAGCGCGATATCGCTCTTTGCAGTTAGTTAACTCGGCGCTGTAAAATTACTCAGAAATAAAAATCCATTATTTTTTTTGTAATTTCTTCTTTTGATTGTTATCACATAATTATTGCATTTACACAGTTGTGTTATATCAGATGTGCATGTTTGTAATTGATGTAAACACAACTCGTCAATTTATTTATCAATTTATGTGTCAATATTTGTATTTATATTGCTAATGTACCGTATATAAACAAATATAATCAGTTGAATTTAAATATTAAACCAAGTCAAATAACTGAAATTATGCAACTGCAATTACTATTATTCAAATTATGTTTATTTTTTGGGAGTGCCTCCACTGCCCGCGCCGGTTGGCACGAGAGCCGGCGCCGGCTTCCAAACTGGCTGCCGGCGCCGCGCCTTCTACATGCACTGCTTTTTTTACAACTTCAAGTCCTCTTCAAACTCTTCATGACACGATTATTCGTCACCCACTTTCATTTTCACAATAAAAACAAATGAAAAACGTAAGGTGATGTTTGTAAGGTTGTTTGGATTTCCAAAGCAGAGTCGGCCGAGCCCCGCTGCGCGATGCTCCTATTTCTGTCTGCAGGGTTTAAAGTAACCTAACACGAAAGGGATGACGGGGGCTTCGTTTGCTCCCTTCGCTCGCTCACTCTGGCCCCCGTCATCCCCTTCGAACCTAATCTATCCGTGTCAGGGTGCCCTAAATTACCGAGCTCGCTTCGCTCGCTCTTGAAATTAGTCAGTTGGGAGACAAGTTACAGTCATTGGCTGAAAATCTAACCTACCTTTCAATTAACATACCTACCAAACAACTTATTACCGCTGTAGGTGTCCATTTTGGGTGCCGGCAGCCGATGTTTTTAATCTCGGCTGCCGGCAGTAATGTTCCGCCGGTTCCCAATGGCGTTATTTTTGAGTGCCGGCGCCGGCAGCGGAGGCACTCCCTTTTTTTGTTTATTTTTGTACTCAAGACTTGATACTACATTACTCATTGGTCTGTGGTCAGGACTACATTATTCTCTAATAACTATCCTAAATCATAGCACTGTAGTCACTGAAATTGTTAAAGATGTGGAGAAACTTGGTGTGGTGTTCCTCCAACCAAAGGGAGGATCCTCCAACCAGGCGGAGTCTTGTGCCTGGCGGGCTACTGCCCAACGGTTGATGTTGGGAGGTTGTATATATAATATCTGCGTGTTAAATCTTGATTTCGCGATGTAGGATAGTTCGCATGTGGCGAGATAGATGCCGCCACATCACTCCCCCCTGAGACCGGAGGTCGATCGTCTTGATGAGTCAGCGGTCGTTGACTCTTGAGAACTTGCCAGGGCCAGTGAGGGGTTCCTTTGAGTCGAAACTGGATGCCGCATAGTTCGCAGTGAGTCGGAACTGAGAGCGGTGAGTGGTGGCTGTGGACTGCGTCGACCAGGAGAGTAGTGCCTCTGCTAGTTGACCGGCCGAAGTGCAGTATGATGCGCCATGATGCTGGAGTGGGCTGAGGGTTGTGACCAGGCTTGCGCGTTCGCTGCAGGCTAGTGGTCACATCACCCGTTGAAACCGAGGATGCTGGCTGGCTGTGGGACTCGCTGCTTGCTGCTCGATTGAATGCTGAGCTGCTGAGGGAGTGATGATGTGGCTGCCGAGGCTGCGAAGGTTGTGTGTGACGTCACCAGTGTGGAAACACTGTCTGTGACGATCACGTCGGGGTCACCAATGTGGAGAAACTTGGTGTGGTGTTCCTCCAACCAAAGGGAGGATCCTCCAACCAGGCGGAGTCTTGTGCCTGGCGGGCTACTGCCCTCGAGTTGATGTTGGGAGGTTGTATATATACTATCTGCGTGTTAAAAACTTGATTGTGCGATGTAGGATAGTTCGCATGTGGCGAGATAGATGCCGCCACAAAGATATTCTTTTCGTTAGTAGGTTAGTATTAAAAGAGTAACCATGGAGTTTCTTGCCGGCTCTTCTCCATAGGAAACGACTAATTGGAACCGTGCACCTAAATTCGACTTTTCATAAGCGCCTGTATTGGTTTACGCGTTTTTTTTAAGGTTCCGTATCCAAAGTGTAAAACGGGACCCTATTACTAAGACTCCGCTGTACGTCCTTCCGTCTGTCCGTCTATCACCAGGCTGTATCTCATGAACTGTGATAGTTAGACAGTTCAAATTTTCACAGATGATGTATTTCTGTTGCCGCTATAACAACAAATACCAAAAAACAGAATAAAATTAATATTGAAGGGGGCTCCCGTACAAAAAACGTGATTTTTTTGCCGCTGTCCGTGCGTCCGTCTGCACCAGGCTATATCTCATGAACCGTGATAATTAGACATTTGAAATTTTCACAGATGATGTATTTCTGTTGCCGCTATAAGAACAAATACACAATATACAACAACATAATAAAATAAATATTTAAAACGACAAAAAAATCACGTTCAAAGTCAAAGTCAAATAGTTTTTATTTCAAGTAGACCAGATCCCTGGTGCTTTCAAAAGGTCAACACTAGGGGCTCGGTTCCAAGTAGTAGGTCCTTTGGAGAAGAACCGGCAAGAAACTCCATAGACACTCTTTTAAAAAAGTAAATGTTTTGACAATTTTCATTGTAGTAATGTAAGAACAACGCAGATTAATGTACATGTGGTTAACAACATGAAAAGTAATGAGAAAGTTAGCCTTTGAAAACGATTGCCGTAGCAGTTACGAGCTGACCAGTCCCAACAGACAGCACCCGTTCACGAGCATGACGCATACATACATCGGCGTCGCTCAGCTCAACCATGTTGCAGGGAACTCAACGACCCGATGCACAACGCCACCATCAGCAAGACATTTCAGTGAGCATGACAGACTCATACCGATAGACAATAGGCAGTCAAATATTAAGAATGAAAGTGTAACACTAGATGCTGCATGGTCCTCACATTTTACAGCCTTGCGTTGGTATTAACAGAATAATATTAATAATTGATAATTGCAATTCAATGTCAAACTAATATAAGCAAATACTAGCAATAAATAAATTAAATTAAATGTCAAAGAGAAAAAAAAAAAACAATCAAAATTGGAAACATTAGATTAAAATAAGATAAAATAACATAAGATAAAATAACATACTTATTGAGTCAATAAAATAAGAAATAATTACAATAAGTTAGCATTTGAATAATGTCCGTTTGTTCTGTTAGACGGTGCCAGAGGGTCGCAGTGTGCAGGAGGGAATCGTATGCCAGACATCTTTATCTACGATGTACTGATTTAGGCTATAATATGCTTTAGACATTAGTACGCGCTTGATATATAATTTAAACTTTGTATCTGATAAATCAGTTACACTAGATGGAATTTTATTGTAGCATCTAACACTGTTTCCCATAAACGACTTACTGGTTTTCCTAAGTCTAAAACCAGGTACTGCTAGCTTGTCTTTATTGCGAGTATTACGTTTGTTGTATACATACAACATACAACAATTCCCATACAACAAACGTGATTTTTTTGCCGTTTTTATAGATAATGGTACGGAACTCTTTGTGCGCGAGTCGACTCGCACTTGACCGGTTTTTTTTCATTCATTTGATTTAAATCAAAAGAACGAAAAAATAAAATCACGCATTTTAATTCAAAATTCTTAAAGGGCTTTCGACTCACCCTATATACAATCGGCCAGCTATCTCCGTAACCCTACGCCGCCCGTCACACTCCGCGGACCAGTGTGGGACGATCCCACGGACCGACACTGTTTTAATAACCCATGGGTTACAGGTTACAGATTAATGACCAGACCATGGCAAGATGTGGGTTTAGGGAAATATTGGGGGAAGAAGTGAGCATTTGGGGGAACGGATTTTTATGTACTTGAATAAGTACGAGTATGAAAGTGATTCTGATAATTTTGAGTAAAATTTACTAAAATACTACTTTATAAAAAAGTTGTATTTTAGTAAAAATGTTTTAGGTACTAATATTATAATTATTATATTAATGTATTACAAGGTTAGTCGGAAAGGGGGTACTAATCTGAAAGGGTGTCAAAGTACCCATAACAATGAATAACTTTTGTTCTACAACTTTCCCCAAAAGTCAATACCAAGTCTAAGGCTGAGATCTATAGACCCAACTTGGACTTTGCTCAGACTTTACTTTAGACTTATGACAAAGTCAGTATTTATAGAGCCGTCTTTGAATTCATCTGAGTGCGTGCTTAGCAAATGCTTAGCAAAGTCTAAGTTCACAAAATCGACGACTTAGCAAATACTTAGGCTACTATTATCCTAACAAAAAATAATGGTACAAACTTTACTTTACCATCATTATATTTACACAACTTTTTATTTTTTTTGTATTATCAAGTGACCAGACTCAACTCAGTAATACCAGATTAGAATAGATTTCCTTGATGTTGATAACTAATTCTGAATTAGTTAAGATAAAAACAATTAGGTACATCACATAAAAATGTTTTTCTAAGTTTAAAATGTATAAAAAGGAATTAAAGATTACTTTTTTTCGACAAATTGCCAACACTGGATGGACAGTTTTGTTTTGACACAAACAGCGGTCAGATGTAAAACAATGCGATCCGTTTCAATGAATATAATAATGTGTTCGTTTATAACAAAAAAAAACACTTAGGTATAAGCTTACCAATTTCTGCTTATTCTTCTTATAATAATACATAGAAGAAATATGAGCATAGTTCTAGATTATTTACATATTATTATTGTTAAACTTTTATGAAGAAAAATCAAGAATGTAATGCTTGAAACGAGACATTAACTTGTATTTTGACATCGACCGTCTTAGCATAAGCTTAGCCTAAGCTCAGCATAGTCTCAACGTGATACGTCTATAAATTCCAAATCTAAGATTATGCTAAGCATACACTTAGCAAAGTATTACGTAAGTAAAGTCTGAGCAAAGTCTAAGCTAAGTCCAAGTTGGATCTATAGATCTCAGCCTAAGAGAAATAGCTGTTCAAAGATTTTATAAAAAGTACGCTAAAATCTATCTACCTATCTTCAGCTATAATCAACTGTTTTTAAAATTTAGATCTTTGGATTGAAATTTATATAATTGAATATATAATTGAAATTTAGATATTTGGGGTCACAGATTAGAATCTCAATTTTTTTATATTCGTAAATAAAGTGGGAATGTCGAATTTAAATAAAAAAACTCAAGTAAGTACGAATCACTATGCATAGAAATAAAAATATTTGAATTTTGAAATTTTAACACTTGCTTTAATACAGTCATCAGTGGTACTATATGTGTCTGCGGATTAGTACATACCCCCTTTCCGACTAACCTTGTAGGTTTTATGGGTAAATACATTGTTTTCAAACAAACTGTACTGCATTTCATACAACATTTGACAAAAGTAGCCCATTAAAACACGAATATATTTTAAACCATTTCATCATATGAAGCTGAACCTCTATTAAGTTTCAGCTCATCTTGATTGACCGTTACTTTGCATAAAAGCATAATACTGTATTGAATCCCGGCTGGAACAAAACATGAGCTAGCTTATTTCTATTCATTTCCTTGAGAAAATGGGTCATAGTTGTCTAATGTTATATATAATATTATACAGTGCGAGTTTCCATCAAGTGATCACAGCAAATTAAAAAAAAAAATGGTTTTATGGATGCCTTCTTTTTTATTGTAATTCTTGAAGCAAGTGGTTTGTCAGGTTGTTTACCCGAAGATTATATACCATAATCATCATATTCCCGAATTTCATTTGCCCGAATGTTTTGTTTGCCCAAAAAGACATAATTATGACATACTTTTAATTGCCCGAAACTTAGATACCATAAGATACGAGTACCATACGTATTGTTTTTCATATTTTTAATTGCCATAATAATTATTAGACATAACTGCCAACACTTCAATTTTAAATGTTGAAAGGCAGACGCCGTTTTCTTCCGGCAATAGAAGTTATCTAGTCCACCTAACACCCCTTCCCATAGATTAGATATTTTTCACCATATTTTACAATAGTCTTGCACCCACCTGGGACGGTCCATGACTGTACTCCAATAGTGCAGCCGTGGATAGTCCCGGGGTGGTGCCCCACCCCATTTTAGATTAAAGCTCTCAAAGGGGCCTCTGCGCGTTGGACCTGTGTCCCCGTGTATGCCTTCCAAAGGACCGGGCATCTTTCGCACAGAAGATGAGCCGTGATGTCCAAAGAGAATTAGACATAATATTTAAACGCCATAATGATTATTAGACATAATATTTTAATGCCATAATAATTATTAGACAATAACTCAAATGGCACCTAACCAAACTACTTCTGGGTGGTTTATAAAAAAATAACCACGAAGGGGATGGCGGGGTCTATTCGCTCGCTTCGCTCGCTCGAACGACCCCGTCATCCCCTTCTAACCTAACCTATCCGAGTCGGGGTGCCCTAAAGTCCCGATTGCATCCAGTTTCTCCTGATATAACAACCGTTACACACCCAATGTCGATGGCAAATGATGTTATGGCATATGATAATTATGTCATGTGATAATTAGGGCTTACAATGATTATGACAAATGATGTTATGGTAAGTGATTTTATGGGAAACAAAGCTTCTAGCACGTGACTAATATAGCAAATAAGAGAAGGGCAAATGAATATTACGTCATATAATATTATGGCTGTTGACTATTAAGGCAAATGATATTAGGGCAAATAAAATTCGGGCAAACGGCGGTATACCGGTTTGTCATGTTAACAAAAATACAGTAATGATTTTTCGTTATCAGACAATGACGATGAAATACAACGTACCTCGATGACTGTCTCGTTGGTCTAGTGCTCGCAAGCGCGACTGCTGAGCGTCAGTTCCGGGGTTCAATCTCCAGGTCGGGCAAAGTGTTATTGGGTTCTTCCGTGTGGAATTTCTCAGTAGCAGCCCGGAGTCTGGATTTGTGCTCGGTTGATAGCAATAGACTCGCCCCCTATTACATGGGACTTGAACATAACTGCGAAATGAGGGTGTATTATACACTTCTGCCCAACCCTTTGGGGAATACAAGCGTGATATTATGTTGTCCCTACTAATATAAATGCGAAAGTAACTCTGTCTGTCTGTTACGTTTTCACGCCTAAACCGCTGAACCGAATGTAATGAAACTTGATACAGAGATAGTCTGAAACCTGAAGAAGGACATAGGCTACTTTTATCCCGAAAATTGCGAAATATCTACGCGATAAATGACGCGGACGAAACTGCGGGCGACCTCTAGTATGTTATATAAAATAGAGATATACACGCAAAAACAGTGTGGTTGTGTTGGAGTAAATGAGCAGTAGCAAAACTTTTGTCATTAAATATAGAATAGCAGATTAGATAATGACTGCTAACCTAACTCAGCTTTTGTGACATCTACAAGGTTAGTTTTAGTATATACGAAACCTGAAACTAGTTTGTTCAGAATCACTAGGAGAATCGATTGACATATTTTTTACACCACATTTTTTTTTTCATAAGTTTTAATTTTGTTTCAGTAGGTTTCAACCCATAACAATTGACGGGAATAGACACCTTGAGGCTTGAAATGGTCCGCTCGGTCAGTTTCCGTGTATTAGACAACACCTGCATAGCACATCTCAGGCATTTCACACTTTTTTAGCGAACTTAACGCGACATAAACTAAGGTGTAACTTGGAGAGTTACTAAAAAAAACACATATTCAGGCAGTTCCGATGAAAATCTTGTTGGGGTGTTTCGGTTTTCGTATAAAGTAAAAATAACGTTGTATATAAAAGGAGGCCAGCACAAAAATACCGACAGTTAACCCACCAATATAGTATTAATAATGTCCATGCGCCTAATAATTGTAAAAAATAGATTATTCGCCAAATCATAGCTAATTAAGAGTAGTAGAGTAACGGTACGAGTTGGTAGCCGACTGCATACAGCTGCAGCAGACGACGTGTCGCTCCGACACTACTGGTTTCTATGTATTTTCATGAAATACCTTCCGCAGCTAGGAGGAGCTCGTGGCTAAATAATTACAGCCGCATAGACCGATCTTCCGGGTTAAGCCACGCTTGCCGAGGTTGGTCTGTGGATGGGTGACCATTTATCATAGCGAGTTTCCTCCGTGCCTCGGAAAGCACGTAAAGCCGTTGGTCCCGGCTGTCATTTGTAGATCTTTGACAGTCGTTACTGTTGGTCAGAAGCCAGAAAGTCTGACAACCAGTCTTACCAAGAGTATCGTATTACCCAGTTACTGGGTTGTGGAGGTCTGATAGGCAGTCGCTCCATGTAAAATACTGATATTCAGCTGCATCCGGTTCGACTGGAAGCCGACCCCAACATAGTTGGGAAAAGGCTAGGCAGATGATGACCTTCCGCAGCTAGCGACACGTCGCACGACCGCAGACGACGTGTCGTCCGACCGCAGATCAGTAGTGCCAAAGACGCTGCAGCGACGACACGTCGACGAGCGAGAAAGATTCATCTCTAGATGGGCAAAGTGTTATTGACTTTCTGAGAAGCAGGAGCCTGGATTTGTGCCTGGTTGGTGGCAATAGGCTCGCCCCCTATTACATGGGACTTAAACATAACGCGGGTGTACTACGAGTATACACCTCTGCCCAACCTTTCGGGGAAAACATGTTTAAATATCCATCTGCCCAGCCTTTTCCCAACTATGTTGGGGTCGGCTTCCAGTCGAACCGGATGCAGCTGAATATCAGTATTTTACATGGAGCGACTGCCTATCAGACCTCCACAACCCAGTAACTGGGTAATACGATACTCTTGGTAAGACTGGTTGTCAGACTTTCTGGCTTCTGACCAACAGTATCGACTGTCAAAGATCTACAAATGACAGCCGGGACCAACGGCTTTACGTGCTTTCCGAGGCACGGAGGAAACTCGCTATAGTAAATGGTCATCCATCCACAGACCAACCTCGGCAAGCGTGACTTAACCCGGAAGATTGGTCTATGCGGCTGTAATTATTTAGCCACGAGCTCCTCTTAAATATATTACACTTTAAATTATTAGTAGCCTAAAAATAAAGAAATGCGTCGCATTCGCATGTGATTGGGTCATCACTCAGAATAATGCTGTGTTATTGCAGCATTGGGCACTCTAGTAGCGTTTCAGCATTGTAGCGCATTAAAGTACTCAACTGACTTGCTTACACCTAAATTTTCCACACAAAAGAACTCGAAACTTACCTAAAATCTCAATAAAATCTACCAACTCACACAACACAATCCCATACAAATATATGTTTTTTTCTGCAACACAGCGTAGAGTTTATCGATGCATTGCAAGATGTAGTTTTATTACTAACTGAAACTCGGTCATAGCGAGCGATATGACATGAATAAAATAGCAACATAGCTATAGGTGTGCTAGGCTTTATATGATTGGTTTGCAAAAGGAAAAGTGGGTATAAATATTATATTATAAAGTAATTGCAAGGGGTAGCCGGTTTCCAGCTTTTGGAGAGTGTTGGTTCATTATCAATTACCCCAACAAAGAATACGTAAATTTAACTTTCTATGGTTGGTGAAAAAAGCAATAATTAGACAAGATTAGTAGGAAAAGGGGTACTAATCCGAAAGGGTGTTCAAGTACACGTAATGAATAACTTTTGTTCTACAACTTACCCCAAAAGTCAATACTATTGACGACAATACAATTGACGACACGTTTGGTGCAGTGGCTAAGCGATTGGATTCTGCGCTACGGGTCGTGGGTTCAATTCCCACACGGAACAAAAATTTGTATGTCCTACACATAGTTGTTTTGCCTATAAGATGGTTGTTTCGGATCGGGGCGTTTGTGTATGTGAGATTTGTGTCTGTAAACGCAACCACGATATAAGAGAAATCATAGTGCGGGGCTACGATTAAAAAAAAAATATACCTATATAGAGATTCCTACTAACCTCATTCTGTAACAACATTTTGTACTTACCTATATTGCAAATGAAAATGATTTGATTTGATTAAAAACCAAAAGATATTGATTTTGTATTTTTATAATCCATGCGAAATTTAACACTGAATATGGCAAATTTTCGTAAGTTGACAACAGTCCCTGGGAAAAAATAATAATCGCTGATCCGTTAAATGGTTACGTATATGTGTTTACACGTGTACGCAGTACGATGCCGAATAATACTCTTAAGGATCGGACAGGGTTTTTGTAACATGCTGTACAAGGTTAGTTCGAAAGGGGGTAGGTACTAATACGAAAGGGTGATAAAGTACACATAATACTGAATAACTTTTGTTCTACAACATTCCCCAAAAGTCAATAGTTTAAGAAAAATAGCTGTTCAAAAATTTCATAAAACATACGCTAAAATCTATCTATATTCAACTATGAGCAGCTGAGTTATTTCAGGTCATATTTGAGGTCACGGAATAGACGCTCCATTTTCTGATTTCGTAACGAAAGTAGAGACGAAGAATTTTATAAAAAACGAAATTAAATATAATTTAGCATAAAAAGAATAATGATCGAAGTTTGAAATTTTAACATTTGATTTAAAACAGTCATCAGTGATACTTTAAGTGGCCTGCGGATTAGTACCCCCTTTCCGACTAACCTTGTTTAAAAAAATGAAGTAACAACCGACTTAAAAAAAGTAAAAGTGTAAAAGACACAACAACATAATCGTTCAGGGGTGATTCTGATTCTATCATTACAGTTATAACTAATATCGGTATGTCAGGATTGCGAGCAAGGTAAATGTAGTAAATAAAACCAACATAGACGCTCCACCACTGAAAGTACTTGTATTTGGGTTAGTGTTAGTAACATGAACTAGATCACAATATAATACTTTACACAATTATTACAAGATCATAAAATAAAGACAAGCTAGTCAGATATAAAAGGTCAGACTTCTTCAGCTGATGAACACAGAATGCTCCCGCTTCGTCGAATGACCACCGCCTCCTTATAACATCGGGTAGGTTAATCCATATTGTAGACCACCTTCCTTTGTGAACACTGCCCAGTGCTACCCGCTAGCGATTTAAATCAGTTTTCTTTTTTAAATGGCTTGACCAACATATAAACATGCGATTACAGGAAACTGTAACGTTTTACCAACAGTCGATTGGTCCATGAATGAACCTTTGGTCAACATTATCTTTAACCCATGAACTTTTCATCAGCAATCGCGACTGATTAGCTGTTATCCATTGAAGAATTACCAGACTGGGATCACTGTTTGTCACGCACGGTGAAGATGTTCATGAAAGTGGTATATGAAGCCCATAAAAACGGGATGAATTGATAACATGGTATGTTTCACCAGTACGCTTTCATGTTCATCTTGCGTCTTCGTCTGAAGCATGCGTGAAGCGCCATAACGCATGCAATAGCGCACGCTAATCCGTCTATTGTATGTCGACTGACGACTGACCGAGGCGCACCGGTGTAGACGATAAGCTGCATGCGTCTTATGGCAATCAATATTGCATGCGCTTGACGCAAGAGGAATTGAAAGTTGAAGGCGCAAGATGAACATGAAAGCGCACTGGTGTAGACATACCATTTATTCTCTTCAAAGGTGATTGATTTAATTACTCAAATAGTTTCAAATGGTTTCGAGACTACCGTCGATTCCGCTCCTATAGATCAAATACCGAAATAAATAACAGTTTATAAACAACAAAGCCGTAAAGTCGAGTCAACGGTTTAGTTAAAAGAACAGCCGGCGACGCAGGTGCCGACAATGGCGAGACGTGACTCATGTACACTGGCGGACACAATGAGGCACCCACTCGACGTTGCAAGCAATATTGTAAATTGCATCTTCATTGTGGGCTGTTGGGGTTGGTTTAAAATTAATAATGTGGCATACAATATAGTTTATACTTAAAAGGCTACATCTATGCTTATAAAGAGAAAGGTTCTGACTGACTGACTGACAGACTGATTCATCAACGCAAAGCCTAAACGAACGAAGCTGGAAACTTGAAATTTGGACAGTAGGTTCCTTTTGTGATGTGGGCATCCACTAAGAAGGGATTTCTCGAAAATAAATATTAATAAAAAAAAAACAATAAAAACTAACGCTCTATACCATATGTATTTATATATAACTGCCGAAAAACTGTTATGCAGTTTGGCAGAACTTATGTAATTTTTGTGCAGACTTACAATAATTTTTTGTTATAAAAAAAACTGCACATTTCGTTATTGTGTAAATAGCAAAAGATATTATTTATATTTTCTACACAATACAATTAGTAAATATTGTATGAAACCTATACAAGTATCCGCTATCGAAACTAAAATTATCAGGTTTTTTTTTTCTAATACGAAATATTCAACGATAATTTCATTTAATTTGAAAATATTAAAAATGCAATAAAAATAAATATTTTCGAATTGTCTACGTTTCAAAGGAAAAACGGAGAGGACGGTTGTAACTACGACATCCCTACGGCCTTAATATTCTTAAAAAACGTAACAGTAAAAAAGGATTTTTAATTAATATTTGAATCAAATTTAATTTAAATGTAAATCAGTAGCTGTTTGTAGTCTGTATTATAAATTAATGAACATATTAATTCGGTGAGTACGCTCGCTAACCTTTTTGGCAATTAATCAAATTCACGCTACGCCAAATAAATGGCTTTTTAATTGTTGGCGACAAAAATCTCGTATGAGAAAAGGTTTTTTTGGCCTTTTGTGTATGTGAGGGTTGAAAGAGTTTCGGTGTTAAAGTGGAAAAAGGAGACTGGAATTTAGAAATACTGTTAAAGGAAATAATTAAAGTGTTAGAAATATACGAAATCACTGTTTATGTGGTTAGTTTTAATTTAAGAAAACTAAAAAAAAATGTAGACAATAAAAATGATTATTTTTTAAACTTTGCCCCTCACTAAGATTTCTCTTGTATCGTGGGTGCGTTTACAGACACAAATCTCACATAAACAAACGCCCAGACCCGAAACAACCATCTGTAGCCCATATAAATTTTTGTTCCGTGTGGGAATCGAACCCATGACCCGTAGCGCAGAAGCCAATCGCTTAGCCACTGCACCAAACGTGTCGTCCACATATGTATATCTTGTCAAAAAGGAAACTTATAAAAATTATCATGCTTTAAGCCTTAAACCAATATCAAGTAGATAACTTAAATTTGAATATTCTAAATCTCATTAAAAAATATCTAATTATTTTTTTGCTTTCATTCCTAATATTTTATATTCTTATACCAAATTTCTCCGGCCTACAGTGTACCCGCCACCTGTTCCTTTGGGTATGTTTCGACACATAACGTCTGTATTCCTTCGACTTTAAAATAAACTTACAATACATTGCGTCTTCAACACCACAAAATTCAACATTATCTCTTATAAACCTCACAATGGATATGAAATTTAGCGATAGTATAGCTTCTTTTAGTAGAGGGATTAAGAAAAGATCAGTTGGTAGTAGCAATGTTTTTTTTTTAAGTTTCGAATGTGGTTTTGAAGTCGTATTGTGAGGGTAGCCAATTTTGTTAAGAAGGAAGTGTGGTTGTATGAAACGAGACAGTGTTTATTTGCTTTCTAGTGTTTACCGGTTCCTATATCCAGGAACGAGTCGTTTTGCTTACCAACGGTAGCGTTTCAATGGCATATATATAGACTTGTAAGCTAGTTTTACCTGTGATAGCAATTAGAAAGAGCAAAGAACCCTTGACAAGATTGACTGCAGTTGCGATAGTTCTTATATCGGGCAGACCAAAAGAACAATAGCAGAACGGCTCAAGGAACGTATCGCCACAGACAAGAACCGCCAGATAAATAAGTCCGCAATAGCCGAGCATCTTTTGGAGTCCGGTTCCAATCACTGAATAGAATTACACTGTCCAAAAAATCCTCTCCACCGATCGTCATTATTATCCCAGAATTGTACGTGAAGCGATTGAAATTAACATTCCATTCAGGATTTAGCTTCCAGTCTAACCAGATGCTCACACCGATAATTCAGCCCTCATCAAGCTGACTCCCCCCCCCCCCCCCCCCAAGTCCACGCCAGCAATACCCTAAGCCGAGGTCCGAGTCTCACTAGGGGTCGCTCTTAGTGCTGTTGTTGCAGGTAGTCATGATGTTAGTGTAGTACAAGTAGTTAGCTTAGGTTAAGTATTTTACTTCCCCACCATTGGCTGGAGAGGAGACCCTTCAGGTCACCAAGGACCATCCACAGCAGCCCAATAGAAAAAAAAATCTAACCATATGCGGCTGAATACCTTATTTTACACGGAGCGACTACCACCAGACCTCCACAACCTAGTTATTGAGTAATGCCGATATCCGGTAGTCAGATTTTCGGGCTTCTGACTACCCGTAACGCCTGTCATAGGTATTCGTATGTGTATGACTATTAACTAACCTCATAAGGGAAGGGGAAGAGCTCGTGGCTAAATAATTACAGACGCATAGACCGATCTTCCGGGTTAAGCCACGCTTGCCGAGGTTGGTCTGTGGATGGGTGACCATTTACCATAGCGAGTTTCCTCCGTGCCTCGGAAAGCACGTAAAGCCGTTGGTCCCGGCTGTCATTTGTAGATCTTTGACAGTCGTTACTGTTGGTCAGAAGCCAGAAAGTCTGACAACCAGTCTTACCAAGAGTATCGTATTACCCAGTTACTGGGTTGTGGAGGTCTGATAGGCAGTCGCTCCATGTAAAATACTGATATTCAGCTGCATCCGGTTCGACTGGAAGCCGACCCCAACATAGTAACATAGTTAGGAAAAGGCTAGGCAGATGATGATGTCTTTTAACTAACCTCATTACGATTAGCTTTATTTTATAATACTATCGTGACTCTCAAGATATCTTTATCTTATTATACAGTGATTTTCTTTGTAATGTGTTTTGGTGACAATTAACCATGTCAGTTATTTTATATAGTTTAGCATCGTTTTTTTACCTTTTGTAAATGTGAGAGCTTTGTAGACTTGCTAGATGCCTGGATACCTAGTTAATTTTTGAGCATATTTTTCATTTTTTTTTGTGTTTGTTTCCTGCTCTTACGTCTAATTGCTCTCTCATAACTATTCTAAGTCATAACTGTACCCACTCAAATTGTTAAAGATATGGATTTTAAAAGAGTACCTAACCATGGAGTTCCTTGCCGGCTCTTCTCCATAGGAAACGACTAATTGGAATCGTGCACCTAAATTCGACTTTTCATAAGCGCCTGTAATGGTTTATGTGAAATAAAAACTTTTGATTTGATGTGACACCCCAGAACGACGGCTTAAAGTGCTCTTCGAAGAACGGTGTAAATATAAACCCCACGTAACAGTTACCATACAATTATCCATCAATCCGCTAGACAGCTAACATTCCTACCATAACATGATGGGAAGTAATTCCCTAGTTTAAATGTTAAGACACTCATTCGTGTCGCTTCCTATACTAAAGAATGCAGCGCTTGATAATAATTGGTTTGTTTCCAGTCGATCAAAGGCTGCAAACCGGCTTTAATAAGGAGTTTCTGCAATTTGATCCTTATCGATCGTGAAGTAAGATTGATATTGGGATGTGGTAGTTCCGGCTGAGGTTTTTGATAAGGAAAAAGACACCCTTCCGCACACGTGGGTGTCTTAAAAGGCGACTAATGTACGACTTCCACCAAACGGGCCGCGCCCTAGCGCATTTCACACTGTGCTAAAGGAAATTCAGGCTTCTATACAATATTTAAGTTCCATGTTTGCATGGAAATTACACTGCTTGGAACTCGGTTAGATCTGCGCGTATGGCGCGGCAGCCGATCGGCTGCGCTCGGACGCCGCGGCAGCCGGCCGGCTGCTCAAGTACGTAGACGGCGGCGCTCGGCTGTCGTCGCGTCCGGTCGGCTCCGCTCGGCCACACCGCAGGTAGAAACTGACTACGATAGCGGATACACGAACAAGCGCGCGCATGTGCCCAGGTTCCAGCAGATTGTAGCCGTCGGGCGGACACGGTCGGTTACGAGCGCGTGCTCGAGCATCCGCTGCGACGCGCTGCGCTGCGCTCCTGCGTGGCCCAGTTGATGGAAATCGTACATTAGGAGGGGCAGCAGCTTCCTTCTAACTGCAATAACCAATGTGTCCACCAAGTGTGGTGATTAATGCATTTTCTAGCTGTCAAGAAGTCCCATGTTCGGCATTAGACGTTCACGGGCTGTAGCTATGATATTTTTTTCTTTTAAGTACCCTTTTGCCTGCCTTAAAGTTACAAGGTACCAGGAACACAGAAACATAAGGAGTTTGAAGCATAGAGCAAGTATAGCGGGGAAATCTTGAAACTTTATTGTTATTAATAACATTATTGTTTGTATCTCTCTGTAGTCACGGCTCATCTTCCGTGCGGAAGATGTCCGGTCCTTTGGAAGGCATACACGGGGACACAGGTCCAACGCGCAGAGGCCTCTTTGAGAACTTTAATCTAACATTATTAATTATTAATACGGTGGATTCTTACTGTTCTTACTACACACACCAACGAGAACTTTATCGAGCTCTCTCAGTTGTGCAGGTTTCCTCACGATGTTTTTCCTTCACGGTTAACGCAAGTGATAATCGAATTCTGATCCGCATATGAATTTGAAAAGTCAGAGTAGTTTTTTACAAGTATTTATTTTGATAAGAAGTCAAAAAAATTCAAATATCTCGGAAACCGCTCATTTCCGACCCACAGTTGATGGAGATTAACTTATTGCCAATAATCTCTAGTACATTCCCTTTCAAGGAATATATCGAAATACCAGTCACCACGTAGATCTAAAATTAAAAAACAAACAGCTATCTTTAATATCGAGCTATATTATATCTTAACGGCTTCAAACTAAGAGGGTGTGTAGTAATTTGATCGTACTGCAAGTTATATGAAAAAACTTTTGACGTTATAGAGATTTATGAGAGTAATATGAAAATAAATTAAACGTGTGTTGTCCAATGCGTGTTTGATGTTTACCACTTTGTAGAGAGTAATTCTTTAAACCTAATTCGGTCCACAGCTGGGCATTTGGGATCATTCCGTGTGTGGACGGGCTACATTATGAAGGTATATTCCGAACTGAGTTGCCAACGGCAACTGTCGACAGCATGTGCAGCGACTGCATGAAGTCGCTTCACGTACGACACTCGCCCCACCAGCGTCACCTCTAGCCGCTGCACTTACTGTCGGCAGTTGCAGTAGGCTTGTTGAAAAAATATCGATATATCGAAATATCGATATTTTTCATTCGATATATCGATATTTTTACCCGATATATTTTAATTCGATACATCGATATATCGATACAAAATATTCAATATCGAAATCGTATCAAAAACGATATTTTTTTTCAAATTTAATTTTTTACCAGGATATTTAGCAGAACAAAGCCGTAAAAGATAAGAACGAACGGAAAAAAAGGAACTGTGTTGTCTATGACTAGCACTAGCTGCTGCAGCCAGTAACAATGCAGCTAATTTAACCTCCCAAAGTAACAGAATGCCGGACGCGTTGAAACAATTCCTAGATGCTCCAAATCTATCCTGCAAGGAATACCCGATAAAATTTTGGATAGACACGAACACGAGACATTTTATCCCAGTTCTTTCGAATCTGGTCCTTAAATACTTGTAAATCTGTAAAGGCTGACAATAGTAACAATGGAGCATGTAAAGAGCAGAGTTTTTCTACTTTCGCTACCGAAAAAATATTGGTTTGAAATGGTTTGCCTGAAATAATAAATTGGTCTTAAAAATATTAGAAATTTGTTATTTCGTTTTTGATATTTTCTAATTTTACCTAATCTTATTCTTCTCTCGTGTCCGTGCGAGTTATACAAAAATAGCTCATGCTGTGGTGAAAAGATTGTGGGGTGCGCCGGACGTACTGAAGTATCGATTTTGCCTTATAAAAAGGAATAATGATTAAATTACCTTCGTTTTTATTAAGATTCTCATACATTAAAATAATGTGCATTTTGTATGAAAAATACTATTACCTACTGAGCCAGACTGAACTAAATACGCTATTATTTTAAACCCAAAAATGTCTGAAAATTTGACCGATATATCGACCGATATATTTTTTCCTCGTCATATCGAGGTCGATATTGATACTTTAATAAATATCGATATATCGAAATTTTTTTCACTTCCGACATCCCTAAGTTGCAGTTCGATTCGGAATAGTACCTTAAAACTTCCTCACCGCACGGCGCACGCTGGGAATAGACGCGTGTTGTAAGTTTAAGGTCACAGCTCATTAGAACCACCCGGCACCCGACCCGCATCGCCTCGTCGCTCGGCATCCACTCGTTGTCAGCAGGTGGTTCACGGGTGGACGCCGCGTTATCACCAGTAAACGTCGCGTGGTCAACCAGAGGAGTCGTCGGAGGAGTTCAGTCGATGGCAGCTCGCGGTTCACTCGGGACTTGTGCGTTGGCAATGCGCAGCAACGCAAGGCAAGCATGCGAGCAGCGAAAAAAAAACAGCTGTTCCCTACATTTATGATCGCTTAGCTCGTCAAAATGTAGGGAACAGCTGTTTTTTTTTTCGCGATTTCATGTTTGGTCCCATAATAAAAGTTGTTCATAATGATGAGTTTAATGGGGTTGTTACAATTAAGAGGTTGTTGGTGTTTTTCAATTAATCCTGTATAAAGTGAACCATTCTTTAGGGAATAAATTCTTTTTCTTTTAAACCGAAAACAAATGGCGATCGACTGTGTCCCGAGCAACTTTAGTGGACCATCTTTAATCACACTAAAAACATTTTCTCAATAAACATTTCACATATTAAATCTCCATACAAAGCTGTCAATAAAATAATAAAACAAACCAGCTAACAAATTAAATTTTCTTAATCAATATTCATGTGGTAAATTGCTGTAAACTCTATTCGTAATTATGGTAATCGCGACCCGTTGCAGTGACCTTTGCAAGCGGTTGCCAGTTGTTTTTATATGGTAATCGACGATGGTCATCGTTTCCGTTTCAAGATCTGTTTAGCACCTTGCGGTGATGAGGAATTTGTGACGCACCAGCTATGCGATCTGCTCAACCAATACATATTACTATTGAAAAAAAGGGGTGATAGTTCAAAGTTCATGCATTGTGCGTAGGGGCAAATCCGGATATGGGGTAAATTCGGTCAAATGGATTTACCATCGAATATGATAACATTCTTAATTTTAGGCAAGATTAGAGTACGATGCCATTTTTCTGTCCCTCACTTCATTCCTCGTCGTCATAATATTTTGACGACGCATTCTGCGGCAAAGTGCGTTAGGGCAAATCCGGATATGGGGTAAATTCGGTCAAATAGATTTACTGTAGAATGTGATGATACTTTTAATTGTTGGCAAAAGTAGAGTACAACGCCATTTTTCTACCCCTAACTTCATTCCTCGTTGTAATATTTTGACGAAGCATTCTGCGGCAAAGTGCGTTGGGGCAAATCCGGATATGGGGTAAATTCTGCGAATTTTACATTTTGCGAAAAAAATTGTAGCCCATCGGCATCGGGAACAGGCTACCGGTCAGGGCTTCAGAGAGAGGAACTTCCTAACAATACGTGCCGTGTCCAGAAGTACTGCTTTCTGAATCAAACCCTTGATCCAGCTGCCTAACGAGAGCCTCATCAGAATACATTAAATTATTATTATACTGTATAATTAATTGTACAATTTGCACTGTATAATTAAATGTACTGGTATGCAGCTATTTGTGTGGTGTTACACGAATGGATAAAATAAGAAATGAGTACATAAGAGGAAGTCTGGAAGTGGCACAGATAACTGAAAAGTTGTGTGGAAATCGGTTGTCATGGTATGGGCACATGTTACGGAGAAATGAGGAAAATGTAGTGAGGAGAGTTTTGAGTATGAATGTCGATGGCTATAAGAGTAGGGGAAGACCAAAGAAACGATGGATGGAATATGTGAATGATGATATGGTTAGAAAGGGGGTGACTACCGAGATGACGACTAATAGAGAAGTATGGACGAAAAAGACATGTTGCGCCGACCCCAAATAAATTGGGATAAGGGCAGGAGAATGATGATGCAGCTATTTGCGCTGTTTTATTGTGCAATGATGGTGGTGTATGACGCGTCTATTTATAAAACATAATTGTCTTAACACAGTATTAATTAAAATCAATAATCTATAAAGACCGTGGGAGAATTACAAGTTCCTCATACAAATCCTCATAGAAAATCTATTAGTGTCAATGAAAAAATATTGTTCATACTAGTAAAACTGTTCATCCGTGAATATAACTCACGCTTGACCAGTTTCTCAAGTGAGAATTATTGAAAAAATAGCAACAAACACACATGCAAAACGTATGTAAATGTCAATTATAATGTAAATGAAATAGAAGATGGTGTGTCGTGGGAAATTGATTTAGTTTCTATGGTTCTGGGAAACATCGGTTAGTCATTGTAGTGACGTTCATTATTCATTTTTTTTTTGTTTCTTAGATAGATAGACGAAATACAGGCCCTCATAATTTTGACTACGGCGGACCGGCTTGATAACCTCATAATGTTATGGCGAACTTCCCGTATAGAGGTACTATCGCCTGGCTTCCAGTGCCTTCGTTATCTTACGCAAGTATGCATAAGTAAAGAAATTCAAAAAATAAACAATTATTTTCTTCTCTCGTATCAAGCTATTTGAGAATACTTCAAGCTGTGATGAAAAGATTTGCCAGTCAACAAGGTTGGTAGCGGGGCTGACTGCCCAGGGTGTGTCGGACACACGTATCGTCCCTCATGGAGGCTTTTATAATACGCCCCAATATTTCTCAATCATTTTGATGGAGTCAAAAAAAATGGAAACTTTCGAGTCGACCGCATCTTCTCTAAACCATCAGGTGAGATAGTGATCAAATGTGAGCCTATAATTAATAAAAAAAGAGTCTCATTAGATGCCCCTCAATCACCCCTCAATCACAATTTCTTATTGAAAACTCAATGCAGCTAACTTCACCAGAAAAACCAAAACTCCTACTAGAAAATCAAACAATCATTTATTTCCATGCTCGCCATCAACTGTCTCATTACAATCTTACTCCAAATTCAAGTAAACCAAAACCCAACTGAACGGGGACCCCTTGTAAACAATGGCCATAAAAAGTGCCTCCCACGGTAGTCATCGAGCCACTGACCCATGCCATGAGTCACTTCGACACGGTTCAGGAGACACCTTGAGTGCGATGCGAATAAGACTGGTTGCTTGATCGAAGGGTGGCGTTTTCAATGGGTATGCTTCGATATGATGGACATTATTGAGAGGTTACTCATTATTGCCCTAATTTTTTCGTGTTCTTCTTCTTAGCGAGTCGATGACAATCTACACCGTGTCGGCCCAGAACTCAGCAATGAGTTTAGCACTTCCATTAGTTCTTGTGGCGTACAGGTAAAGGTACGACTTCGTAGCCGACCGCATACAGCAGCAGCAGACGACGTGTTGTTACGAAACGTCGTAACGACACGGCGCAGTGTCATGTCGCTGCAGTCATAATTCCAAACCCAAACTGCAAATGGCTGCAGCAGACGACAGTCGCATTCCAGTTAGATCTGAATGTTCCGTGAGACCTGTTTAGGATTAGCGGTCGCGACTTACTTTTGTGTCGTTTATTTTGTTAGATGCATCGTACAGTGCAGGATATTGGGCCACCTGGTTTATCAGTTTTTCTTCCTCGGAATTGGAAAAACTATTTTTTTGAGAAATGTTCAACGTTTCATCGCTCGGTGGCACTACTGATCTGCGGTCGGACGACATGTCGTCTGCGGTCGTGCGACATGTAGTCGGGTGGCGTGTCGCTAGCTGCGGAAGTTATTTCATCGAAATACATAGAAACCATACTTGGGAGCAAATAAATCGAGCCACTTCTATTTTTCACGTATAATGGTTATTATTGTACCTATATCGTCTGTATTCACGGCTCATCTTCCTTGCGGAAGATGTCCGGTCCTTTGGAAGGCATACACGGGGACACAGGTCCAACGCGCAGAGGCCCCTTTGAGAACTTTAATCTAAAATGGGGTGGGGCACCAACCGGGGACTATTCACGGCTGCGCTATTGGAGTACAGTCATGGACCGTCCCAGGTGGGTGCAAGACTATTGTAAAATATGGTGAAAAATATCTGGTCTATGGGAAGGGGTGTTAGGTGGACTAGATAACTTCTATTGCCGGAAGAAAACGGCGTCGGCCTTTCAACATTTAAAATTGAAAAGTGTTGGCAGATGGTGACTCGCCAGCTCACTAGCTGGGCCCCCTGAAAAGCCGCCAGTACATAGGCGAAGGGGGCAACAAACGTGTGAGCGGCTAGAGGTGTAAAGAGGTGTGGCTCCGGTTTCGCCGTCGCGGGTCTAAAAGACCCGGAGTGGATTTCCCCGCTATTACGCCATTAGACTCTTCCATTCCACATTAAGCTGAAATCGAGAAAAAAAATTTGCTTTTCCTTACATATTTATGTTCGCATAACTCGCCAAAATGTAGGGATCAGCTGATTTTTTTTTCGCGTTTTCATTTTTGGTCTTATAGTAAAAGTTGTTCATAATGATGAGTACAGTGACCCCTTATGCGTTATTTAAGTTACACCTTGTATTTGCAAGTGGAAAGGCGGTGCTTCATACTGCATCCAAACTAGGTTAGTGGAATTAAAACTAAGTAAATATTGTAATTTGATATTTGTATCCCAGCCAGCGTTCCAATCCATTGCAGGACAAGGCCTTCAAAAACTTGGTGAAACTTCGTAACCTTTAAGACGATGGTTTGAGTCATACTTGACACTGGTTCCGCTTGAAGTAATACGGTAGGCTATTACTACGACAAACAAGACAGGTGGCCGTTTAACAACTAAACTGGGGTGAAGGTTAGCAGAGTTCAATGGTATGAAGACATTTAAAAAATTATATATATGACGGATGAACATCTTGACTTCACAATCCTCATTAGCACTCATAACTGTGGGCTCCGGTGGATAGTGTTGGATAAAGAAAATGCAATCGTACACTCAGATTACAATTCTAACAGTAATAATTAGGTACAGTAAGTGGGCGAGCAAATATAACAAGCCACGTATCAGAACACGAGATGGTTCCGTCGACCGCTGCCAGCCATAGAGTACCCTGACATTTAATACTCCAGCATAGAAGTAATAAGTACTACGCATAAAGTCCTTGTACTGAAGTCACTACTCGATGGTGCGCGTGTCACTAACTCCATCGAACGCCAACCAGTTGGCGTTGATGTCCTGGATACGACTCGATTCCGACATATAAATATCTTTTTTATATTAATACAAATGTATTCAGAAAACTATGCAGGAGGGTTAGCGTTAGCGGCACGAAGCCGTGGTTAGCGGTAAAGCAAAACATCAAGAGGAAACCTACATACCTGAGAAGGCTCTAAAAAGTTCTCGACGGTGTATGTAGTCCGTCAACCCACACCTGAAGCCCAATTCTCGTAATTAATTTGAAGTAAGACTGAAGATTGACCGAGCTGAGATTAAATTATGAATTGAATAAAAAATGGTATTCTGGTACACTTAAAGTTCGGGTCGGTTTCAGTATCATCTCAGTCTATCTCGATATAATGTCAATTCAGTCAACTTAAAATCTATTACCGATAGCATACCAATATCAACAGTCATAGACTAAAATTCTAGAAATAAATGAGGATTCCAACTTGTCAAAATGGCTCAGTACATAATGTAACCAGAATACCCTTTTGGCTTCGGTCAACTTTCAATCTCATTTCAATATAATCTCACGTTTGACGTTGTTTGTTAACGAACAAGAATACCATTTGTCATATTTATGAGATTGAGATTAGACTGAGACTAGATCGAAACTATATTTTGAACATTTTTAATTACTAGAATTGGCCTTCAGATCAGCGTAGTGGATTAAAGCCTCTTCTCATACTGAGGAGAGGCCCGTGCCCAGTAGTGGGCCGATTATGCTATTTAAAATGGACATGTCACTGTAATTAGCCTTTTTTTTCTCTGTTGGTGACGTGGTGGAAAATTTGCCTGTCAGAAAAGTTGGTAGCGGGGCTGACTACCCAGGATGCGCCGGCCGTAATACTTACAGTATCGTCACTCGCAGAGACTCTTTAAATGCTATTTCCAAATTTTACTAGATTTGAATACTCAATTGATTGATCGCCATCTCTGAACCCGTAGGTGTTGAAAAAGGCGAAAGAATAATTTCTGGAGTATTGCTGCATTTTCCTTTGGTATAGGTACTGGAAATACAGAAAAAATGTTATCCGCTCATGCAAAATTTAACTTTAGTGTTACGCGAGAGAGTTCCAATTCCACTGTACGTTCGCACTCTTATTACATTTCGGTATATCATCAACATCATTCAGCCGAAACACGTCCACTACTGGACATCGGCCTTCCCCAAGCATCGCCACATCGACCGGTCCTGTGCTTCTCGCATCCAGCGGATTCCCGCGACTTTCACCAGATCATAGGTCCACCTTGTAGGAGGCCTACTCACGCTGCGCATTTCGGTTTCGTCACTCAGTAGTATACGGTTCGGTTTTCTTTTGTGTCCACTCCAAAGTTGCAGCGGCGTGTAGTATTTTTTCATACTTAAACCATGCAGTAACACAATCTTGACCACAAACAAGTTTAACTGACCTTAAAAGAGCAAGAACCCATAATAGTAAGTAAGTAAGCCTATCCTACTATTATTTTATACGTCATTTCCTCTACGACCGATCTACCGGATGTCATACAAACACGAACTTTTTGTACTACCCTACATTGAAAAGAAAATTAACGTAAGGACACGAGTTTTATAGATATAATCAGGGTTCTGTTTATTTCATAAATGTAAGACATGAGGAGTCAACGCTTGACGCGGTCAATCCGTGGATGGGTGACCGTTCGTTACACATCGAGACTATTTCGTGCTTCGGAGAGTACGTTAAACCGTCGGTCCCAGTTGTCATACGACACCGTAACGACCCATGACAGTCGTTACGGGTAGTCAAAAGCCTGAAAGTCTGACAACCGTTCTAGCCGTAGAATCGCGGGTCACTAGCCACGCGGTAAGCCAGCCTCGCCAAGCTGGGCTAAGCCGGCAGTCATTCAGATATACCTCGCCTGAAAGGAAGGGTAAATCATAACAAGGATAAGTGGTAACACGTTAGACGAGGAACCTTAGAATATCAGCATTGCTGAGTCACTGGGTTGCGGAGGTTCGATGGCAGTCGCTCCGTGGAAAATACTAGTATTCAGCCGCATCTGGTTAGACTGCAAGCTGAACACAACATACTAAGTTGGGAAAAGGCTAGGAGGAAGAAGTAAGATATGTCAGGTTTTTTTCAGACTGTTATAAAGGTTTCAAAGGAACTGATCAGTTGCTTAGCGTCATCAGGCCAATACTGTCGCACAGCTGATGTTGGCCTCTTCTCAGAATGAGAAGGCTTTCGGCCTTAATCCAACACGTCAAGGAGGTTGCTGAGGAATTTGTTGCGCCGTTTGTTCTTCATAACATAAACACTAGGAAGCGGTGAAGGGCGGGTTTTTTTTGAGGCCTGCCTTGTGTAATATTGATGTTCAAAAAGAGCTAAGTGATTCAAGTCTATTGTGAATAAATGAGTTTTAAAGTTTGAAGGTTTATTATTATACAAGGTTAGTCGGAAAGGGAGTACTAATCCGAAAGGGTGTTAAAACACCCATTATAATGAATAACTTTTGTTCTACAACTTTCTCCAAAAGTCAATAGTTTAAGACAAATAGGTGTTCAAAGATCTCAAAAAAAAATCGCTACAATCTATCTATCCCCAGTTATGATTAGCTGTGTTTACATTTTAGGTCATATTTGGGGCCATGAATCAGAAGCACCATTGTCTGAATTTGTAACTAAAGCAGGGATGAAGAATTTAAAAAAAAATTAAAATAAAAATCATTTGGCATGAAAATAAAAATTATCGAATTTTGAAATTTTAACACTTGCTTTATGACAGTCATCAGTTGAAACTTTACGTGGCCTTCGGATTAGTACCCCTTTTCCGACTAATCTTGTATATTCTCCGAATCATCTCAGTAGTTAATTTAGCTTAGAACTCTGACATAACCATGCAAGGCCAACTATTATAATTTCAAACACAAATTACTAAGGTGCATCTTGAATTTAAAATCAACTCCAAAACAAAGCCCTACCTTACGTTCACACGCAACCCTAAAAAAACACCAAAATAAAAAACATGGCGGATTCTAGGAGCTCACTTAAACTCCCGCGCAAAGCGTGAAAGAGACAGACAGTTATATCGTAGGCGTGCGACAGAGATAGAAGGAGGTCGTTTAGCTCCCACACCGGATCTTAAAAAGAAGAAGTTATGAATGAAACTAGTTTCACATTGGATTTTGTTTAATGATGAGATACGGTCATGATACGATCTTGGAAATTGAATACTTGGATACTACACACAGTTTACAAAATGATTGTGACTTCGATAATCAGCGTATTACTGTCCCACTGTTAGTGATGCTAGATCCATTTTTCCAAATACCGGGACTTAAATGAAAAAAAAAGTACTGGGACGAAAAAATCTGGACGTAGAAGAAAAGCATAGCAATGGTTAAAATGGTTTCATTCTAATAAGATTCCTTATATAAACCACAGATTTTATTTGAATCATATTTTTTTTATTTCGGCAGCATTATTACCTACTTGGTCTCTAGACTGCCTCGTTGGTCTAGTGGTCGCAAGCGCGACTGCTGAGCGTGAGGTCCTGGGTTCGATCCCCAGGTCGAACAAAGTGTTAGTAGGTTTTTCCGCGTGGGTTTTCTCAGTAGCAGCACGGAGTCTGGATTTGTGCCCGGTCGATGGCAGTAGGTTCGACCCCTATTAGGTACATGGGACATAAATGTGTGTGTACTATACACCTCTGCACACCCTTCGGGGAATACAGGCGTGAATTTATTTACCTACTTAAATGAAATATCGTGTGATGCGGGACTAAAAAGCGACTAAAGAATTCTCTAGAGGATGGGCAGCAGCGTTCTCTGAGTACTTCAACAACCATAATGCGTCAACCCGCCTGCCAAGCGTGGCGCATACGGCAAACTCCCCCTTTTGAGGGAGGCTTATGTCCAACAGTGGACGTCTTTCGGCTGAATGATGATGATGATGAAGTGAAATAACAGGATATTAGGTGTCCCGTTCAGGGTGCTGGTGGAACGCGTCCTGAGAGGGCTGAACGTCTCTCGTCTAAAACGGGACGTCTGGCTATACTGTGAACTGCTGAGCACTCGCCTCTTCTAAGAACGAGAACGGTTAGTCAGTCACGCTGGCTAGGTGTGGGTTGGTAGACAACACACACCACCAAGAACTCCTATACTTTGGGGCCCTCGGGTTACCTGACGATGCTTTCCTCCACTGTTAACGCAAGTGATAATCAAATTTTGATCCGTACATGAATTCCAAAAGTCAGAGATAGCCAGGAGCGAAGACAAACCCTCCTAAGCGTAATGTATATAGTCTTAATACAGGAAATATCTCATTGTTCTACCTAGCCTTTTAACTATATTGGGGTCAGTTTCCAGTCTAACCAGATGCCGCTGAATACCAGTATTTTATCTGGAGCGACTGCAGTTATTGGACAATGCCGATATCCTAAGGTTAGACCGGCTGTCAGTCTTTCGGGCTTCTGACTACCCGTTACGACTGTCATAGGTAGTTGAACGTGCTCTCCGAGGCACAGAGGGGTCTCAATGTGTAAGCTTGGTGGTAGCTAGCTACCCTCACATTAAGGTCCGGCGCCAAGAAGTTTACTGTGTTCCGTCGTGTGTATGTGAGAGCCAGAGTGGTATAGGGGAATCTCTCTACATCTCTGTTACTTGGATTCGTGTGCTCCATCTTAGACCCTGTCTGCGCTTACCACCAGGTGCGTTGAGGGTCAAACGCGACCAAGTCAAGCAATAAAAAAAATCCCGCCAGTACTAATTATTGTTATTACAATTCCAATTATAATAAAATTATGATCAGCACACGAATTCGAAAACTCAGAGGTGCCCAGGAGCGAACACAAACCCTCCTAACCGTGATACATGTAGTCTTAATACAGGAAATAAATCATAAGTCAACAAAAACCATGATTTACAATCAATAGCAAATTTCCATTTTGATGGGAAATGATGAAAACTAGCTTGTATCGTGTCGGAAGTCTTCCATGGGAATTGGGTTGTGTGGTAATAATATCCGATAAGCTAATCGGTTTCCGGTTGGCTTAGGAACTGGCTGCGCGCGCGCAAGCTCACGACGCACGACCTGTTTGGCCGAGACTACTTACTTTCGTTTTGAGAACGTTTTTTTAATCGAATGATGGTTAATAGGCTTTGGGAGTGAATCTTCTTTTCGTTCATCAAGTTTGGTGACTATAGGAGGTGCTTTTAGCAGTCTGTTAGGAGATCTATGTTCTACATTGATACATAAACTATTCCGATCACAGATCGTCCAACCATGCTTGGTGATATTAACAATATTCCCCAGTTCTTTTTAGTGGTTGTTTTAATTTTATTTACTACCACCGCGGCTCCGAACGCGTAGGTAAGTTTTTTTTTTTTTTATTATTTATATTTACCTTCGTACAAATGCAACAAAAGGACATTGCTCATGGATGTATGGAGTCCCGTACCATGCTGCATCAAAGTCAAACTTTGTTTTTTATACACTACACATATTAACTCCTACAAAAGTTCTTTTTGTAAACAAAACGCGAGTTTCGGAGATTTTAGAAATAATCTAAATAACCTGACAATGTGGACATATCATACACGATTTATTATTGCTCTAAAAAACAGTAATCCTCACCTATTGCATTCTACATCTCTATGACCGGCTGTGAACGGCCAATTTACCATAGATAAAAAAATGATAATCGTTTAAATAAAAATTCTAATCTATTCTAATTGTTTTTATTAATGTAGAATCGGCAAAATATATTTTTTTTACATGTTTTTGAAAGATGTGATCATGACACTTTCAAAATTCAAGGTTGCAGTAATCATAAATCATGTGAAACGGAACGTCATGTAAAGGGAATAAAACAATATCAACACTTTTTTAGTTTAAATTAAATTCCTTGTTCAAAATTCAAATCCCCGACGCTTAGGCTTAAAACGCACTAGCGGCCAGCCGCAATGCGGCGTGCCGTTTGCGGCTGGCCGCACATCGATTTTTACATGAAACCGCATGATCTCAACGCACTGATTTCCGGCCAGCCGTCGTGCGCCAGTGCGTTGAGATCATGCGGTTTTATGTAAAAATCGATGTGCGGTCAGCCGCAAGTGGCACGCCGTATTGCGGATGGCCGCTAGTGCGTTTTAAGCCTTAATGTCGTAAAAAATTATGAAAAAAATTACTATAATGTTTTGATCTTGATGCATGAGACTTTTTGGTACTACTTTTGGTCATTCTCCTTTCAAGTCAATCCATCGACCACTTTTCGAGTTTTGCGGACACAAACATACGTAATCAGATTTTTTATAAATAAACTAGCTTTCGCCCGCAGCTTCGCTTGCGTGTAATTTTGAACCCTTTAAGTGACGATTTTCCATACAAACTTTCATCCCCTATGTAACTCTCTTAGGGGTTGAATTTCGAAAAATCCCTTCTTAGTGGATGCCTGCGTTTTAAAAGGAACCTACTGTCAAAATTTCAACTTTCTAACCCCAGCGGTTTAGGCTGTGCGTTGATAGATCAGTCAGTCAGTCAGTCAGCTTCTCCTTTTATATGTATAGATTAGCCTGTTTTGTTTCACTGCTAGGCAAAGCCTGCCGCCCCCTTTAATTAATATTCCTCAACTCTCTATCCATTACTTTTTTCGGCAAATCACTCAGAAAGCCGGTGTTTCCTAGGTTTGCCTCAACAGCGATGTCCTTTTCCAGGCATCCATTGTGTAGCAAATCCTATGCCACTTCTGGGCCCCCCACTCCAACTTTAGGATCTATACAGGGTGTTAACGGATTCGTGTAATTCCTTCAAACCACGTGATTTACTGGTGACACAGATTAACCCTAAATGGGAATTTTTGAAAATCAAATAAAAATTTTTTTTTAAAAAAAACTTTGTTTTCTATTTCTGAGTCATCTTAGAGCCTTGAGTTATCTGACTGCAAAGAGCAATATCGCGTTAGTCGTGCCTGCCAGCCGTGTCGCCGTGCTTTCATTAATTTATGCGTGGCATCGAAATGTTCACACAAATAAAACAATTTTTTTTGCAAAAAAAAAAAAAAACATATTTTGTTACTGAATCCTTATTCACCTCATAAGGATTCAGTAACAAAATATGATTTTTTAGATACGATCGGTAACAAAGCCGCATGAAAAAATAATATTTTTTTATTTTTATTTTTAATCAATCCAAATCCCGTGCGGGGCCTGTCTACATCAGCAGTAGATCATGTGGTTTTAAGGAATTACACGAATTCGTTAACACCCTGTATTCAGTTTCAAATTATTACATGTGCACCGTTCAGACTGGATGGACCACTTGTCTTTTAAGTGAATACTGTTTTCCATTATGGCGTCGCATTTGCACATAATCGATACAGTTTTACGAGTGCATCTGTCTATATAGCACACGTATCGACTAGGGCAACATAACATTATCATGTTGATGCATTCGTCGCACCGGTGGCATGACAGGTGCCGGGAATGCTACCAACGACGCCCTTAAGATACCTGCTCGACAAAAAACTATCGTTAAAATGTGTCTGCATCGACTGTTCGGGTTGTCTTTTATTTTAAGTTTTGTTGTTGTTATTAGATACCTTATGAACACACTGGTTCTGCACCAATTTAGGTTATTGCCATCTGATAAAATTATAAAGAGACGGATATAAATAAGAACTGTCAAAAGTTGAACTATCATACGAATTTACACGTCAGAACGTGTCGACTAAGAACACGGTGAAGTTCAATGCGCAAACTGGTTTGACATCTCTAACTTAGTTCTTATCTACCATCGTCGTAGTAAAAGATAGAAATTGCATTAAAATAGCCTCATCGACTGACTGTATTTAAGTACGTCCAGCGCACCCTGGGCAGTCAGCCCCGCTACCAACTTTTCTGACTGGCTACGACTTTCACTACGGCATAAACTATTCTTGATATAATACTCAACAAAAACCAGCAGGCTTGGTAGTAGGATCTATACGGCCCGTCTGTCTAGCTACCACCCTCACATTAAAGTCGCCAAGCAGTTTACTGTGTTCTGTCGTGTGTATGTGAGAGCCAGAGGGGTATAGGGGAATTCTTGTATATCTTTGTTGCTTAGATTCGTGTGCTCCATCTTAGACCCTGTCTGGGCTTACCATCAGGTGTGTTGGATCTAGGTTCAAAGATGACCAAGTCACAAGTCAAGACATGAGAGAAGACGAATTCTTCAAAGCCTAGTCCGTCTGCTGCGAGGAAGATGGATGTTGTAAGCGTTTCCCTCGATTGTTTCTCTTGCCCAACAGATAAATATGCATATTGCGTAGCCTACTACATCTACTCATCTACTACTATATCAACTAGGATGGGCTAGAATATAAAACTTCCTCACCGAACTCTGGGAACAGACGCGTATTGTAAAATTCAACAAAACCCAGCACGCTTGTTGGTACGACCTATACGGTCCGCCTGGCTAGCTACCACCCTCACATTAAAGTCCGGCGCCAAGCAGTTTACTGTGTTCCGTCGTGTGTATGTGAGAGCCAGAGGAGTAATATGCCTCCCTTTATTATCAAGTCCGACTAGGGTCAAAGGGGACGAGAGAAGAAGGTGAAGTCATCAGAGTTTACTCCGCCTGCGGCAAGTACAAGGAAGATGGATACTGTAATCGTTTCCCTCGGCCGTTTCTCTTGCCAAACAGTTAAATGCGTATTGCGTACATTAAAAGGATAAAGATCTATTGACAAACTAAAATAGGTAAAAGGAACGTCGTGAAGGACGCACTAACGTTCACTAAACACCGATCTACTCGTATTGAAATGTCATCTGTCTCGTATTGTGTAGGAAAGTTCCAGAAGTTTAACAAACTTCGTCTGATGCCTGGGAAATAATGTATTCCTTTCTCTTTTCCTTGTTGTCGTAAGACTAAGAGATAGACGGTGGCTATACCTTATTCTTGGAAGCAAGTCTTAATGTAAACATACAGCTACCCACTTTTCAAATAATTTCCTTGTTCAGAGGTATCAATTACTCGAAACAGAATAGTGGGTAGTATTTTTTTTCATTAGATCTTTTGCTACCTGGAATACAGTACAGAAAATAGCATGTGTTGATTAGTTACATTGCTAGAATACCCTCCACCCTGAGGAAGGCGGAGGGTTACGACGGACTCTTACAGACTAAAACCACCACAGTGTTCCTCTGAGGAGCTACGGCCAGGGTCGCGGGGTTTATGCTGATGTCTTGATGGCCAGCCCTTGACGGACGCCTCCTTTTGTAACGTCTTACCACACGTCTTTCTGTGTGGCAAATGATCCTCGGCACAACGCCTTCTCGGGCCTGTTACTAGTCAAATGACGGGCCCCCAAGCCCGCCGCCCACAGGCCACACACTGGGGTGGCTGGATATCGTAGCGCCCTCCGACATCCAGTGCGTCTGCTGCGGGGAGACAGAGAAATAGTTGTCTCCCTCTCCATCTCTGCCGCATCGTCGGTTGCCAACTCCTTGCAAAAAAAGATAGGTGACCAGCATTCTAATTGTGCAACACACTCGTCATCGTTATGGCTATCATTTTGACAGGTCAACAATTTCCATAGCAACGTTTGTCTTAACAATCCGACTTCTTCACAATTCACAACCATGAAATGAATATTGTTTTTGCCACATCATCTGTTATGATTGATGTTGGTTACGTTTTGCAATTGCCATGCTGTTTGGCCGATTTTACGAATTTTGTTGGACAACTTTTTATAGGAAATCTGTCCAAACGTGAACCTTAAATTGGCCCTAACTGTACCAATCATTGTCTCTTTCCAACCTCATTGTAGCCTTTGCAAGTAGTAAACCTTCTATCCATTCATCTGTCCCTGGTACCCTCTCACTTCAACCGACACATTCGTTGCGTATACCACAGGTGTTGTTAAAACTGCCAAGGCTAAACCAAATAAACCATTATGATAGTGTTATTAACCATATTTATTATCTATTGAGACTAACGGAACTTGACGGTAAGTTGACTCAGTGTCCGGGTGGCCAAGATATTGGCCCTTTAGTAGTGCTAATATCTAGGTTAACTTAGATAATGCCTGGTTTGGATGCCTTGATCTATTTTCATTTAATAGTTGTTTAATGTCGGTTGGCTAACAAGTCGACGAGCCATGGAAAGTGGTTACTACCGCCTATACAACCTTATTTTTACTTTATACGAAAACCGAGATACCTCAACAAGATTTTCATCAGAACTGCCTGAATATGTGTTTTTTTTTAGGAAATTTCCAAGTTACACCTTAGTTTATGTCGCGTTAAGTTCCCTAGTAAAGTGTGAAATGCCTGAGATGTGCTATGCAGGGGTTGTCTAATACACGGAAACTGATCGAGAGGACCGTCTCAAGCCTCAAGGTGTCTATTCCCGTCAACTGTTATGGGTAGAAAACGACTGAAACAAAACAGAAACAATAGGAAAAAAAAATGTAGTGTAAAAAATATGTCAATCGAATCTACTAGTGATTTTGAACAAACTAGTTTCAGGTTTAGTGTATACTAAAACTAAGCTTGTTTAAACTAACAACACTAAGAAGATTGCTAATGCGTTTCCATCTTAGAGACAAAGTTGAAAAGCCTCATGTGCCTGTAATTTCACCGGCTTCCATATTCTATACCCTTCAAAACGGAACACAGCAGCGGAACACAGCAAAGAAATAATACTAGTGCCTCGAAAAAAAAAAGAATAAAAAAAAAAAAAAAAGCAAAGAAATAGGTATGGTGGTAGTATTTCCACGAACGAACTTTTTCACAAGAAACAGACGACACGTTCGGTGCAGTGGCTAAGCGATTGGCTTCTGCGCTACGGGTCGTGGGTTCGATTCCCACACGGAACAAAAATTTGTATGGCCTACAGGAAGTTGTTTCGGGTTTGGGCGTTTGTTTGTGAGATTAGTGTCTGTAAACGCACCCACGATACAAGATAAATCTTAGAGAGGGGCAAAGTTTTTAGAAAAAAAAACTACACCATATGAATCTATCTATATGTATAAATAACAAGAATGGTCCTGACTGACTGACTAATCAACGCCCAGCCCAAACCCTTAGACCTAGATAGCTGAAATTTTGCACAGAGGTTCCCTTTATAATGAAGACAAGGAATAACGAAGGAATTTTCGAAATTCAACCCCTTAGGGAGTTAAATAGGGGATGAAAGTTTGTATGGAAAATCGTCACTTAACGGGTTTAAAATTTCATGCAAGCGAAGCTGCGGGCAAAAACTAGTGTACAATCAACCAAAAAGATAAGTACACGGGCAACTAATTACACTCGTATTTTATTTAACAGAGGTTTCGTGTGCTGAGTGACCACGTCTTTCCATCGGTTGTCTGTGCGTGTCATGTTTATAAAAAGTTATTACGAACACATTACAGTGACAGTTACTTGCATAGTTTTTCTGTTCTATACCTAACTCTATTGCTGACTGTACCAATGTGATTTCACATTGCCATACTTTGTTAGTTAATCTAATACACCACTGATCTACGGTGAAGAAAAACGTCGTAAGGAAACCTGGACTTAATGGTCTGAAATCTCCACACGCAGTGAGCAAGCGAGGTGATCAATGCTCGTTCCTTCTCTGTATGAGAAGAGGCGTTTTCCCAGCAGTGGGCAAATTACAGGCTATGTATCTAAACTACTAAAAATGTAACTACCGTGGTAACCACATGCTGTCTTTAACCATTCATGTTTAAAAACATACAATTTGCATAAAACTGACGAAACGAGGGCAGTCACCTTTTAACACGACACCATTTAAGCACGAACTCTCACTGCGTACTCATTTCTTTTAAAACAGGGGCCTTTATAAATTGGACGTTTTATTAACGACCAGTATAACTAGAGCTTGATCGTAGATTGATTTCAGAGTATATAGAATGTCATGTTAGTTTAGTTGACCTTATGTAATGCGTAGGAGTCTGTGTTTAATTTTGGTAGCTAATTGTAATTTTTGGGCGTGGATAAACGATGATTTTATTGGATTACGATCTTAATCTTCATTAATATGTATGTTGTATTGAAACCGGCTAAGTTCGTGTCGTACACGCAGTAATTTTGTGTTCCGTAGCATGTACTAATAGCAAATTTGATTCAAAGCCATACGTGCTTTGGTGGAAAGATGGTAGAGTAAAGCAAGTTTGACATAATACGAACGGATAGACTCGACGAAATTATAAAAGGTCCGTTTCTGCCATTTGGTTGAGGAACCCTGAAAAACTGACTTCAAAAATAAACTAAAAAGCGTAAAATACAAGTATCATATTATAAAATTAATAGTTTCAGAAGTTGGTGCCTTAAATTTGGTTCTACGTAAATTAGCACTAACTTCTGGGGGTCTACTCTTTAAGCACGAAGTCCGTGGTTTCGGCCTTAGTTACGAGCGTTTCCTACTCCCTGTCACCTACAGACAGACATACGATTATTTCGGGGCCCGAACTAAGAATGAATGACAACACGATTTGACAGTTGTTCCTACTACCGATGTGTTTTTGCCCGTCCGAAAAGTTGAACTTGAACTTGTTTTGTTCACTTCTACGTTTCGGGCTAGCGACTGACTTCGTTGACGGACTTAGAGAGTAGGCAACCTGAAACGGTTAATGTTATAATGTCGTAATTATTTTACGCTTTTCAGCTTTTCTTAAAGTCGTGTTTTTTGGGGTTTCACGGCCAAATGTCCAAAAACGGAACGTTTATTTTTTGTTTTTCTTTTTTTAAGTAATTTGCAATCACTGCAATCGCTAGTTATTTTCTGTTATCAATTGAAGAGTTTGTTAGCGTTTTAGTTGATCTAGTGGTAGCAAGCGCAACAGCTGAGCATGTGGTTCTGGGTTCGATCCCCAGCTCGGACAAAGTATTGTTGAGTTTTTCCGCGAGGAATTTTTCAGTAGCAGCCCAGAGTCGGTATGCCCGGTTGGTGGGAATAGGCTCGCCCCGTATTACATGGGACTTTAAAAAAACGGCGAAATGTTTGGTTTATTTTTAAATCTATTTATTTAAATTGGGGTATTTATTCACATGGATACGTCAACCCCATCATGCCTTATGCTAACTACAGACATCAGGTATCTTATTAAATAAAACTAAAATTAAATAAAAGTTTGTAAAAATACTAGTCAACGAAATGAACCAACTGACCCAACCTTTTCGCTAAGTCGGAATTCGGCTGCGCTAAAATAGTTTGTACTAACCCCACCTCTAATAAATTTAATTTAAATTCGAAATGGGGGTGTACTTAAACACCTCTGCAACACAGTTGTAGTGTTATGTTATGTTTAGAACGAAAAATCTTTCATAATAATTCTTTAAAGTTTTATACGCTTACGTTAGAATTCTGCCCACACCCTTTCAGCAACAAACTTTAATTAGATTCCCAGTAAAAAGTTAAAAATGAATATTAATATTTAATCCAATTTTGAAGCTCAGGAGTTTTCATTAATGTTTTAAACGAAATAGGTTTCAATCATAAAATTGTGTTTGAAAAAGATCTTAATTATGATTGATGCCTTAATATTGTTAATTACTTTTATAACATTTGGTTTTTCACGCAGTTTTACATAAATGTTAATAACTAAGTTAGTAAATAATCCATTATGAAGATGACTGAAGGGAAATAGAGGATAAAGCGCAGTTCAGGATATATAGCATATAGCAAATATTGTAGGTATAGCTCAACAATATCACTCATCATACATTTTATATAGACACGTTCACACAATGCTATGCTATAAAGTATGGGCTTGCTGTACGCGATAATCTTGAGCGACTCTCAGAGCTATATCGCACGATTCTCCGGTCCTCGTCCCGCCTCACTTCTACTCTGTCTTTCGCTTGACGGATCGCCATCAGATAACTTGACATACATAATTATTAGACAGGCTTGCGATATAGCGTATAGTGTGAACGTCATGCTATACAGGATGTAAACGTAATACGGTAACGTAAATTTGCACGCTGTGTCAACGCACCGTGCCACGTTACCGCACCGTTCCACGTTGACGACGTCGTGAGGTGGAGATGTGGACAGGCCCAATAACTGAACAATACCGTATCCTAAGGTTAGACCGATTATCAGACTTTCAGGCTTCTGACTGCCCGTAACAACTGTCATAGGTACTCGTATGACGGGGACCGATAGCTTAACATGCTCTCCAAGGTACGAATGGGTCTCGATGTGTAAACGTATGTAACTGACCGTGGCAAGAAATCGTATACTGAAGCTGTTTTTTAGGGTTCCGTACCCAAAGCGTAAAACGGGACCCTAAACGGGCCTAAGACTCCGCTGTCCGTCCGTCTGTCCGTCTGTCACCAGGCTGTACCTCATGAACCGTGATAGTAAGACAGTTTAAATTTTCACAGATGATGTATTTCTGTTGTCGCTATAATAACAAAAAAAAACAGAATAGATAATGGTACGGAACCCTTCGTGCGCGCGTCCGACTTGCGCTTGCCATGTTTTTTTTTTTTTGAAAATTCTTTGCCTCACACTAGGATGTCTCCTGTATCGTGGGTACGTTTACAAACACAAATCTCACATACACAAACGCCCAGACCCGAAACAACTATCTGTATGTAGGCCATACAAATTTTTGTGTTCCGTGTGGGAATCGAAACCATGACCCGTAGCGCAGTAGCCTATCGCTCAGCCACTGCATTTTAGTGCGTCCTACAACAGACAAGCTCATTCACTGAATTCTTTTTTAAAATTAGTCACAGATTATTTCTTCTCTCAACACATTTCTATTTCTTCATGATATTAATACCTCATCATCAACCTACCTTGTTTTTCCTTATCACATAATTACATAACATATGTATATATACAATATATATGTATAATTTTTCTATGTAAGTATTATGTCTATGTATTGTGTGTAGTATGTATTTTGCAGCAGTACACCACGGACTACCCCCTCTATCTTATTCATTGTCTTCCTGTTCATCCAAAGGTTGTCTGGTAGATATCGCTATCAGCGATAAGACCGCCATTGTACCCTTCAATTTATGATATTGTATAAGAGCTGTGTTACAATTTTGGTGTACAATAAAGTATATTCTATTCTATTCTAAACGTGTCGTCAAAACATCGTGGTTTTACATTTGTACACCATCTTGAACTGGAGTAGGTAGTAGATCAAATTACAAATCGCTTGTAAAATTATACATTGATAAACAGACGCGTCGGATTCGCAGTTAATTGTACCCAATAATTACAGTCGCTCCAGGAAGCATAAATTGTTCGATGAGCCATTTTGTCGTCCTCGATTCACGTCTGCGTGCATTGACGATGCTCAACGCACGAGGAAACCAGCCCAGAACTGGATTTATTTGCTGATATTTTGTCATCAAAATCAATTGGTCATAGATTTTGATGACACGTTTGGTGCAGTGGCTAAGCGATTGGCTTCTGCGCTACGAGTTGTGGGTTCGATTCCCACACGGAACAAAAATTTGTATGGCCTACAGATGGTTTTTTCGGGTCTGGGCGTTTGTGTATGTGAGATTTGTGTCTGTAAACGCACTCACGATACAAGAGAAATCTTAGTGTGGGGCAACGTTTTTATAAAAACAAACAAACAATCAAAACAATTTTTGTTTCAATCACTTCGCATAGAGCTCAAAGAAAAAAAAACCCAAAAAAAAACTATTAGAGCTATAAATTTATTAATTATTTTAGGACTTTGGTGAAGACTGGGCCTTTCCTGTGGCAATATTTTTAGACAGCTAGAAAACATGTGTTCTATAAGAAAAAACATTTACTGCAAAAGCTTATAATAGTCTGGTAGAAAATTTACTCAAGCTTTTATTAGAACCAGGTCCTGAAAAAAAATTATGACAATGAAAGATTAAAAAAAAAAAAAACTTTTCGTACCTTAGTGTGCGGAATAGCGCCTTTAAGGTGTGCACTTTAAAGGTGCTATTCCGACAGCGACTACAAAACTGCAACCGCGGACCGCAGCCGCAGATCGCACCGCAAGCGATACTACTTTTGCAGTTTGCGATCTGCAGCCCGTCTCGTACGATTTTCAAGGTGAAGCTGCGCTTGCCGCGGTCATTCCGGTGACCGGTCGTTAGACATCGCGACCCTTCCGTACCTTGGACAGCACATTAAGCCGTCGGTCCGGGTATCATACGAATACCTACGACAGTTGTTACGGGTATAGTATACTTTTGATCATTCTCCTTTAACTGCAACTACATTGCAACTGAACTACTCGTACTTTATTTAGGTGAATCAGGTCCTAGTTTGAAAACAGTTCGTTCGATTCAGCTGGTGACCTTATTTTAGCCTAGGCGCACACTAGGCAACACGCGACAGCGTCAGCTCGGCGACTAGACGCGACGACAGGCTGCGGCGGACAAATTTCATATATTTTGTTCAAAGCTCCGCACACTTGGCGTCAGAGTCGCGGAGTCGCGTCGACAAGCCAGGGGAGTCGTGCGCGCTCGCTACTTGTCGCCGCGTCTAGTCGCGCTATGAACGCGCACACACGACGCCATACGCGTGACAGCGCAGCGTCAGTCTCGCTGTTAAAAAACACGGCCGTCTCTCTCGAATACACTACTACTAATGATCGCTTCCTGCTCGACGTCTGTCGTAACGACTAGTCGCCGACGCAAGCGACAGCTCCGCGTCTAGTCGCGGCGTCAAGACGCCAGATGCAAACGAGAACGCCGCGTCTTCCGTCGCCGTGTCCGCGACAAGTCGCCCAGTTTGCGATGGCCCTTAGTCACCATGACAAAATTGATGAACGATTATCGCTCCTAAAATATTTTAACAGCGATTATTATTTTTCTCTTAATTTTCTAATCTACCCTCATTCGATCGTGATGATTTACAAGTGAGTCGTTATCTGTAAACAGTGATAATGTTTTTAGAACTGAATAGATTCTAAGAAAAATATTAAAATAGCAAAAGAAAGAAACCATTGAAGGAAAGATAGCCGAGATTGTTGAGTGATTATATTTAAAGCAAGTTGATTGATTGATCAAGTTTCAAGTTAAAATTGTACCCTTCTGAACAACTCATCCCTTGATAAGGCAAAGGGAATATACAGGATGTAAACGAATTCGTGCAGTTCCTTCAAACCACATGATCTACTGGTGACACAGATTAACCCTAAAAGGGTATTTCCGAAAATAAAACGAAAAAAAAAATTAAATTTTTTTTTTTTCTATTTATGCGTCATTTTTGAGTCCCGAGTTACCTGACTGCAAAGAGCGATATCGCGTTAGTCATAGCCGCCAGCCGTGTCACCGTGCTTTCATTAATTTAAGTGGGGCATGGAAATGATCACTCAAAAAAAATTCAACTTTTTTTATTATTTTTTACTGATTCCATAGTAGGTGGTTTAGATATGATCAATTACCGCGACCGCATGAAAAAAAATAGATTTGATTTTTATATTTTTAATCAATCTAAATCCCGTGCATGACCTATCTACACCAGTAGTAGATCATATGGTTTTAAGGAATTCCAGGAATTCGTTTACAGCCTGTATTTCTAACCAACTTTAGTGGAAGACGTCACTGAAAAAGATTGTTTAATTTTTATTAAATGTAGGTTTGACCCAGGGTACAACTACATTTTTTTGCTTAACAGAAATTCTGTACACCCTTCCAGTGGCGTGGCGTAGCTAGGTGGACAAGGGCCTCGGTGCATAGAGGAAATAGGGCCCCCACCCCCTCTTTCCACGTAGCTTCAACTTATATTAGCCCTGAAACTTAGAGATAAGGGTAAGAAAAGAATACAGAGACTTGCATTTATCCCTCGCAGGCTCAATCCATACGTCGTCTTTATACCTAACTAGGTAGTAGTTATACCTAACTAGTAGATTAGAAAATTAAGAGAAAAATAATAATCGCTGTTGAAATATTTTAGGAGCGATAATCGTTCATCAATTTTGTCATGGTGACTAAAATAAGGTCACCAGCTGAATCGACCACTTAGTTTTCAAACTGAGGCCTAATTCACCTAAGGCCTGGTTTTCACAGGCCCAGTTTCTGACCACTCAGTAGTCAACAACTGTACATTCTGCTGTCTATATAGTACTGTCACTTTCCCGACGTGTTCTCACTACTGGGTCTGCATAGGAGACAGCAGTACACAGCTACTGTGTTACAAGTTCTGGCCTGGTGTGTCTGACCCATCTAGTTGCGTTCGTATGGAGCGAGTGACGACCCAGTAGCTGTCCTTGTGGGAGTGGGGGAAGGTCAGTGGACAGTAGAAGGTTTTAAGCTATAAAACGTACACATCCAAAGCCGGGGCGGGTCGCTAGTTAGTAACTAGCGACCCGCCCCGTCTTTGTACTTGTACGTTTTATAGCTTAAAACCTTCCTCTTGAATCACTCTATCTATTAAAAAAAATCCGCATCAAGGTCCGTTGCGTAGTTTTAAAGATTAGGGACAGACAGCGGGAAGCGACTTTGTTTTATACTATGTAGTGATGAGGAGTAGAATCCATGTGTTTATTAAAAGAAAGTATTAAGGTCGCTTGGCGCTTGTGTTGAAAAGTCTTAAATTAGGAGTCCCGGTTATTGTTAATATGAATTGGATAGTCGTGGTGGCCCGGAGGTTACAGCCCCGCTTGTTAAGCAACGGGTTGTGGGTTCAAACCCAGGCAAGTACCAATGGGACTTTTTCAATTTCATATGTTTTTCTTAGTTAATCTAAGACGCCACTGACATACGATGAAGGAAAACATCGTGAGGAAACCTGGACTTTATGGTCTGAAATCGCCAACCCGCAGTGAACAAGCGTGGCGATCAATGCTCGTTCCTTCTCTGTATGAGAAGAGGCCTTTGCCCAGCAGTGGGACAGTTACAGGCTAATATTTATTTATTTTATTTTATCTAGAAAAAAAAAACACTTGTGAGCAGGCTCGAAGTTTTCTAGCTTCAGGAGCCCGCCCGCTGCTCCTTTCTTTTCAAAGCTTAAGGGTGCCTTTCTACCAGAGATGTGCTGCATACGCTATGCTGCGGTAATATAAAAGCTAAGCTACGAAACTAAGTGACCGTTTCCACTGATGCTAAGCTATGTAGCTGTGCGAGGAAGATGCGCATCTCGAGCTATGCGACGTATCGACAGTAGGGAAGGCACGAGGAGCGGCGGGCATAGCTACACCACTCGCGACCATCCATAGCACGCATCCATAGCACGCATTGACGCATCCACATCACACATCCTTCCATATAAAAAACGTAGCTTGGTTGAATCAGATTCCACCAGTGCTATGCTATGTAGACCAATGAATATGATTGGTGGATATCAAACGCATCCATAGCAACGTTGCATAGCACATCTCTAGTGGAAAAGCACCCTAAGGGGGAGGGGGCCCTCTGAGCACTTGGCCCTATGATAGCTACGCAACTGTCACCCTTCTAGATGTTAGTGGAAAACAGTATGACGAAAAAAACCCTCATAATTTGGTGTTCACAGTTCATAAGTCCGACAAGGCAACAAATCACTACCAATTATGTAATTAGGTAGGTACGTTGCTTTATCTACTTCCCATACAAAACCCATACATAAATACAGTAAGGATATTATTACCTTCAAACTACCTACAGACAAAACACCTGTTCATCAAACTCGGTATTAAAAAACAAAAAAAATAAACCAAAATACCACTTGACATCAGTCGGATACCAGTACCAATTTAGCTATATCACTAAAAAAATAAAACACATTCGAAATTCAATCTTAAAACGTACCAAACAAGTCCTTCATTAGTGATGGGAAGATTACAAAATTAGTTGGTATCCGATACCAAAAAAACGGGTATCGAAAAAACCGAAACGGGTTGTGCGAGAACAAAAAATCGGAGTAAGATGCTACCATTTTTTTTGACGTTCAACACTGTTGTTTATCGCCTGTTTTTGGTAAATAAATCTTTTTTCGTACCGATTAGTAATTAGTAAGTATTTGTGATATTTATTTTTACAGTGATAAGAGTTAAAAAAAGAGTGACAACTGGTTTATATTCGACGGAAGTTGAAGAGCTTCTGTATGCAAACGAAGTTGGATACTTATCTTAATCCGTCGGAGACCATGGATGGATGAATGGATGTAACCTCTTCCACAGAGGTAACGGTCTAAATCACTGTCTTGGTCAAACGAGTTGGCGTATTGCACATTATATTCTTTATTTCATCAACTAGATTTTTTGTGTGGGTACTTAAATAGAGAATCGCTCGCAACGGTCACCGTTGAACTGTTACTGTCAATGAATGAACTGTGTTTAAAATTAGTTGTAGGTAATAATAATATCAGATTTTTTTCTTTGGTCCTTGCGGATTACTTCTACGTAACCGAGCAGTTATTGGCGAGACCTGAAGGGTCTTCAAGCAATAAAAAAAAAACTTCTTTAGTTGCCAAGTAAAATTCAAAATTAATCTAAAACTGACCCTTAAAGTTAAGATACTATACTATTTCCCTATAAAAAGTACCTGCGCATAATTTTTGTAAACAATGAAGTCTAGTTTGTACTTACATAATTAAGATTTGCTCATTGACATTAGATAAACGTTTGTGTTTAGGTTGTTTAATGTTGCATCGTACTATCCTCGGTACTAGTAAACACTGCATCACGGCAGGATAGTCCTCCTCATCTTTGTTAACCACTATTTCATTTCACAAAGCTAGTTATTTGCGCTACCATTTAAAATGATCTTTTTGTCCTTGTCAGATTTAATGGTGGGGAAGTAAAATACTTAACCTAACTTAACTACTTACACTACACTAACATCATGACTACTATGACGATGAAGAAGAAGAAGCACTAAGGGCGACCCCTAGTGTGACACGAACCTCGGCTTAGGACGTTGCTAGCGGGGTCTTGGCCCATACTCGTACAGCTTGATGAGGGCTCAATTTTCAGTGTGAATAATATTAACTGCTTATCATTGTCACAGTGTACCTACTTACTACATACAGTGGGTCAACGCCCATACATTTGACAGGTCCTATGAAATGTCAAAATTATGTAGGGGCGGAGGTTATGTCCCAAGTATGCAGTATGGCTACTCGGGACATAACCTCCGCCCCTTCACCCCCCGCACGATTGCTCTGTGACAATGTTCTACGTTGACCGACTGTAAGGAGTAAGATATAGGTAGACTGTGGCATTGTTAAGTTTGGTGTGTTGGTGACTGAAACTTGACGACACGTTTGGTGCAGTGACACGTTTCCCGCACGGAACAAAAATTTGTAAAGCCTACAGATAGTTGTTTCGGTTTTGGGTGTTTGTGTATGTGAGATTGTGTCTGTAAATGCACCCACGATACAAGAGAAATCCTAGTGTGGGGCAACGTTTTATACAGGGTCTAAACGAATTCGTGTAATTCCTTCAAACCGCGTGATCTACTGGTGACACTGATTGAGTCTGCATAGGTTTTTTCAGCATCAACAAACAAAAGTTTTCAAAAAATGAACCGTGGAGTAATTTTAGCGTCCCGAGATAACTGACTGCGTAGAGTGATATCGCGCTAGTTGTGCCCATCAGCTGTGTCGCCGTGCTTTCATTCATTTGTACAGGGCATCGAAATTTTCTATCACGTCAAAAAAATATTTGGGAAAAACAATAACTTTTTATCTTTAATCAATCTAAATCCCGTGCGGGGTTAATCTATACCATTAATGAATCGTGTGGTTTGTTTTGGATCCATGTTTTATTTTATAAAATTCATTTATCATTTTATTTTTTGATATTCTTTGTATAAGTAGTAACGTTTTGTATAAAAACTCCAGGATTCACGTTGAAACGGGTATAAAGCTAAAGCACATTGCAAACGTCAATATGAATTCATTACAATCAACGAGAGCAGAGCGAATAAATTGACATTAGCAATAATGTCAAACACTATATTCATTGTTACTAATGAAATTGCATTGTACTTGTTATGTATGGCGCCAACAGTTTCAAAGTTCCCCACCCTATTATCATATTTAAAAAAAAATACATGAAATTGGCAGGTTGCTGAAATGCTGACTCAACGTCTACGAAGATTTTCCTTAGGGAGCTTACACACTACAGCAGGGCCGGATTAACCCTGTCAGGGCCCTAGGTAATGCTCTCGGGGCCCCTTTCCTTACTTTTTACAATACATTTTTTCTATTACAAAAGTCGATTCGATCAGATCGACTCCTTTGGTATCCTGTTACTTCAATCCCTAAAAGTCAAAGTCTAACTCATCAGCCGACCGCGCGCCGGCTGCGTTCCGAATTAACGCTTACCTTACCTATATCATCAAACACAGCTATTTTTAGTTCTACCATGTATGAAGTATTTCATCAACTGACAACATGCGTCGAAAAAAAGGAATAATATTGAGGAAATAAATGAATTTACATTACATTAAAGTACGACTTAAGCCTGCGAGAGCGACGATGTCGATGCAACAAAACGTTGCCATATTTAAAAATACTATATTTCACAGTCTTCGATTGTTCCTTTATTGCGTATTTTTTTTTCTTGTATTTAATTTATTTGTATCCTCTTAATTGCTGCACAGGTGGACGTCATCACGTCAACGCCGGCTTTCGCTGAAAACCAACGCTGTGGCTCTGTCTCGCACGAGTCATAGCATTATGCTGAGCGATGGCCGTTTTACGCATATTTTTCCCAAGTTTCATTGTGGTTTTGTTTTTAGTTTTTATTTTTGTGTGTCATGTCGGCGCAAATAAATATTTTTTCTTTCTGTCTTCTTTTCTTTCTTTAATTTAAAGAAAATCGTTCGATGATACTTTTTTTTTCTTGGTGCATGCACGGGGCCCCTATTCGATGCGGGGCCCCTAGGCACTTGCGTAATCTGCCTTGTGGATAATCCGGCCCTGCACTACAGAGGCTAATAACAAGACCAGACATCCTACAGAACTGTGTCTTCCATCACACACCCGTAATGGACCTTATTTTACATTCTAGTCTGTGTAGAATAATAATTTTCAGAAGGCACCAGCTGTACCTACACAAAGTTAGTCAGAAAGGGGGTACTAATCCGAAAGGGTGTTAAAGTACACATAATAATGAATAACTTTTGTTCTACAACTTTTCCCAAAAGTCCATACTTAGTTTAAGAGAAACAATTGTTCAAAAAACTCAAAAAAAAAACTCAAAAATCTATCTATCCCCAGTTATGATCAGCTGTGTTTACATTTTAGGTCATATTTGGGGTCATGAATTAGAAGCACCATTTTCTGAATTTGTAACTAAAGCAGGGATGAAGAATTTTTGAAAAAACTAAAATAAAAATCATTTTATTTGGAAAAACAAATATCGAATTTTGAAATTTTAACACTTGCTTTCAAACAATTATCAGCGATACTAAATATAAGTGGGCTTCGGATTAGTACCCCCTTTCCGACTAACCTTGTATTTGTGATAGATTATAGTTCTCTATCGCAAATCCAAGGCTTGAAGTACAGTCCAGTTAGTCGCGCTCAAGCGTAGTAAAAATACCCCCCTGTCTGTGTGTGTACTGTCCCCTTCGGGGGGCCAATCAGGAATAAAAAAAATCGATCTGTTCCCTGTCACCAAGACGAACGGACAGATCGAACGAATTATTTTTGGTCTGTCCCCTACTGTTGTTCTTTAGGGGGACAAATAGAAATGAAAAGTTTCGATCTGTTCCCCTGTTATCGACGAGGGGATAGATCAGGGGGACAGATCGGAATATTCCAAAATACTCTGTTCTAAAGTTTTGGTGTATTTACACCTACGACCAAAGTGCAACCAGTGGTCTAAGGGTCTATTCACAGACCGCACTTACACTTTACGTTTTAAATGAATATTAAACCTTATCTAAAATAAAAGTTCATATTCATGTAAGCGAATGTGAATAAGCGTTTTATACGAATATGAACATTAATTTAACACGATTAATGTCCATATTCATTTGAAACGCTGACTTTACTAAGCATAGTAAAGTCTAAGTGCGGTCTATGAATCTTGCCCTAATATTTGGGCTAATAGTGCTCAAAGCCCATTTATCAAATACTAGCTGTAGCATATCACCTACCTTCAGAAACAAAATCAAAATAGTAACAATAAGTTATAACCATTTTCATGCATGCGGTAAAAAAATGAAGAATATGGTCATACTGACATAATTTCGTTTTTTTTTTAAATATCAAAATTTTCTTTCGTAAGAACCTTCTCCTGTCAATTCGACCGTTTGGAATAAAAGGGTACTAATTAACATTTTTTTTTTAAATTGGTATTTTAACGTAAAAAGGTTTCATAAGGTCACGTGAAACCTTTTTACGTTAAAACATCAATTTAAAAAAATTATAGTTGGAACCCTTTTATTCCAAACGGTCGAATTACGAAAAAAACAAAAAAAAAATAGCGAAATCTGCAGCCGCTTACGCGTGATGCCGTGACCAAGAGAAATAGGGATTCATTTTCATATACATACATAAAAATTATATCTGTCAATCAAAATTTGCTTGACTTTCGATTAGGTGGAACATGATTCTAATGACGTTGTATTAAACAAGACTTTGTTCAATTACTGTTCCCTACAAATAAACGTTCTTTACGATTCTAGCGAATTAACTCCTTTTACTTTATTTCCTGCTGCATTGTATAAAAAATTCTAACTCCACACATTATGTACTTTTCAAATAAGAAACCATTATTCAGAGAACGAATACTAAACTAGGTTTTAAAATTAAATATTATGTCTGTGGGAAGCTTTTTAATTAAAGCTCGTTTATGCTCTTTTTTTCTTTTGATTGTAGAGTGAAGCTTTGAGGTCTCAACAGCAGACGCGTTATTGATTCGTGTTGTGTAGCTAATTGAGTAAGTACACTTCAATTATCTGTTTAAGTAATTGCTATGTGCTGTTCTATGTTAGGAGATGCGGTTTCCGCACTTAGTCCTTTAAGTGGACCATTGTACGTGGGCCATGGCGGCCATCATTCCAACCAGCCCACCTCCTTCCAGAAGCAGATTAGGGCTCTCAGTCCGCTCAGAACATTTGCGAGTGATTTCGGTGCACCAAGGGTTCTTTCCCGTATTCGGGTGACCTCTGTGCATTCCAGGAGCACGTGTGCGACCGTTTCTTCGGCCCCCATACATGCTCTGCACAGAGGGCTGTCCGTTATGCCTATCGTATGGAAGTGTTTGATTACTATGTGATTGCATGCAAAGAGTAATCTAGTAGACTGACTAGAGTAGACTGTCTCGTTGATCTGAGATCTGATGTCTCAATCCCAAAGTCGGGCGGTGTTATTGGGTTTTTCCGTGTGGAATTTCCCAGTAGCAGCCCGGAGTCTGGATTTGTGCCCGGTTGATGACAATAAGTTCGTCTTCTATTACATGGGACTTAACCACCCAAGGCTGTGGGCGAGCTACAGAACATCTGATGGAGCTTAAAGACTTTACCTTTGTTTGTGGGATAGTCCATGTACAGCAGCTATGAGATTCTCTAGTAGAAACCCGTCGCTGCGCCAGCGCTGCCTTCGTAGACGAGTCCGTGCCACAGCGCTGACGTAGCAACGTGTACCAGAGAATCACACTGCAGGAGACTGCGATATGCTGAATGCTCATCAAGTATATGCAATAAAATAAAATGTTTAATACCAGAACGGATTCATTACAAATCAATCGCTCCAATGACAGATGGGGAAACTATGTATTAAACATAACAGCAAAATGAGGGTGCCTCACCTCTGCCCAATCCTTCAGGGTATACAGGCGTGATGTTATAAGTTTATGAGTAGGCTACTGAGAGGGTGTCCTATTCCTGAAAAAGGAATGATTTCTGTTCCCTGTGATACCGTGTCAACATAGGGATTACATCAAAAGGATCGGCAGTAACTCGTAGAACATGCTGTGTGGACCCAACCATTGTCGACCGTGGTCATTGTGACAATGTTTCATCACATAATTCAGGAATGGTAACGAAGCATAAACAAAGGTTAGAGTGCATTAACAGAGCCTCAACGATGCTTAAGTAAGTCCAGCGCACTCTGGGCAGTCAGCCCCGCTACCAACCTTGCTGACTGGCTAATCTTTTCACCACGTCATGAGATATTCTCTAATAGCTCGTGTATCGAAGTAGAAGATTAAAAGTACTATTCCGAACTGAGCTACCAACGGCAACTGTTGACAGCACGTGCAGCGACTGCATGAAGTCGCACCACGCACGACACTCGCCACACCAGCGTCACCTCTAGCCGCTGCACGTGCTGTCGGTAGTTGCAGTTGGCAGTTCGATTCGGAATAATACAAATATCCACAATAAACAATTCCATTTCATAGCTTTTATCCTTCTGCCGATGAAAACTTAAGCGAAAACAAACTCCTGCATATTTAATCAATCCCGTTATTTTGACTGTTACAAGTTAAACTAAACTACTACTATGTACTATGTTTATCCTAGCACTGGGGTTAGTAAACTGAAATTATTCCGTCACAAGAGCAATTGAGAGGGGAACTATTATGAGTCATTTGTAATACGGTCCACTAGTTGGAGCTTTGCGATGGAAAACATGAAATATACATGTGCACATGTTGGTTAGGTTGTAATAGTATCTTTAGTACCGGTTGTCACGTTATGTGATGCGGAGGAATGAGGAATATGTCGTGAGGAAAGTTTTGAGTATGAATATATATGGTTATAAGTGTAGAGGATTGGGGATGCATGAAAAGAGTCTCCACGAGTGACGATACTTCAGTACGTCCGGCGCACCCTGGGCAGTCAGACCCGCTACCAGCCTTGCTGACTGGCTAATCTTTTCACCACAGCATGAGCTATTTTCGTATAGCTCGTGCCGACACGATAGAAAAAGAAGTGTAGAGGAAGATCAAAGAAACATCATAAACACTAGGAAACGGTGAAGGGAGGGCTTTTTTGTGGGCTGTCTATTGTAATATTGACGTTCAATAAGAACTAAGTAATTCTAGTCTGTTTAGAAGAAAGGAGTTTTGAGTTTATGTGAGTTTGAGTTTGATGGATGGTAATGTAAAAGATGATATGACTAGAAAGAGGGTGACTACTGAGATGACGGCTAATAGAGATGTATGGAAGAAAAACACATGCTGCGTCGACAACAAATAAGTTGTGATTGGGGCAGGAGTATGATGATGTTTGGTAGAAGGATCGCCACAATATTTTGAAATATTTTTTGAAAGATTGGTGAGGTCACTGGCAAGTTATTACTCATAGACACCATGTTCCAAGTGTCACGGTAACGGAGATAATTTTTTTTGAGGTTTTCTCAATATTGCTATTAAATCGTCATAACTTTTTTATTGTAGTTGTAATAGCATGAAATAACATTTGTTGTACTCTGCAATGCATTTTTATTCTAAGTAAATGTTTATGTGATACACGTGGTTTCAAGAAAATGACTTATGTGCTACCAAAGTCGAAAAAATGTGTAAATGTATGAAAAAATTCTAAATACTAAATAATATAAAAAAAAACTAAATGCTATTTTTATCTTAGCTTTTAACTAGTTAATAATCTTCTTAGACCCTCAAAAATTGTGTCGGTGCGTCTACAAAATATCCTGTACACCAATGGCAGTTTGGAAAAAAAAAGTCTTCTTCTTTGTCAAAGATCTTGATTGTTTTCCCAGTCAACGTCTTTGACAAAGCAGAATATCGTAAAATGTAGAATTTTACGCCAACCAAAGCTCTCTTAAATACAAAAGCCAAATATATTTAATTGTGTCATAGCAGGCTAAGATAAGATACCTAAGCTTTAATTAATCATACATCTAATTAATCAAAAGAGACTTAACCTTGAATTTTATTTAGAGCTTTCTATCGGAGGTTGAACAACACATATACAGACTTTTGATAACACTAATATGTAAAAGTCCTACTAAATAAATAAATAAAAAACTAATGTTTATTATACTTGAATCAAAAATACCTAGACTCATGACATTCTTCAATGTCAAATACTTCATTTGTACCTACATAAAAACAAGCAAAACCTACATCAGTAGGTACACAAGAAATACATCGAAGTTGTTAGTAATCCATCATGATACGATGAAAGGCGCAAACAGAACGGCTTTGTACACGAGCAACAAGAATCTGGTATCTGAAATCGGTACGATTCAGTTAAAAAAGTAATACCAGAGACCAAATTTCAAAAATAGTAACGTTGTCACATCACTAAAAAAACATTAAAAATCGAATAACATGCGCAATTCGAAATTCAAAATAAGAAAGCGTTTCAAATTGTCGGTTCCAAATCCAAAATAGGTGAAATGGAAATAGTAAATGCCATTTTCGAAAAACGAATCATAATCTAAAATCACTACGCAATTCAGCCCTCAATTATCAGTACGCCGCGGCGTACGCAACAAAAACCGCCCCAGCGTAGCAACGTCAAGCCCGAGCACGCAGGCTCTGGCGATAGCTCCCCGGGACGCTGTAGTGATCATCCCCCCCTCCCCCCGCTCTGACAGCGCACGCCCCAACCAAACGGCATTCGTCGCCCGTCGAGAGCGCACGTATACCCACCCGCGCGGTCACCTGTGGCGCCGACCCAGTGTTTACGGATTACAGTGAAAAATTGTGCCGAGGTGTGTGTTACTCAGTGTTTTTATGAATGAATGAATGAAAATCATCGTGCATAACCGGTCGCCGGATGGTTTGACTGGACCGGTTCCGATTTCCGCCGATACGAGTTTCGTGGGAGTAAGCCTATGTTTTATGCCTTTTTGCTTGGAACTGGATATAATAGTATGTTTAATTAATTTTAAGAGTGGAATAGGATGTGTGGAATTAAACCTCTTTGTTCTATTTTTGTTTATTTTAATGTGACGCAGTTCGAAATTTGAAAATTAGAGGCGCGTTCCGAATTTGATTGTGTCAGATTGTAGATAAAAAAACAAATAAGTTAATGTTTATGAGGTGTTTATACTTTATCGCAATAATATACGAAACGAATATGTCAAAAATAGAACATAAAATTTTATGACGGTGATACCAAATAATTCGTTCAGAAAAATATGTTTTGACCTACCCTCTATCTGTCAGTATCATATTTCGCCTATTGTTGACGATAAAAGGAGGTTGTATGTGTAATAAAAACCATTGTTGTATAGAATAATCCAGAATAGCGAAAACATATAGGTATTTCGGCGTAGGCGAGAATAGGCTAGTGAATCGTTATGCTTATTTTGATATTCAAACTTAATTCTTGGCTCCAAAAAACCGACATAGGCCGCGTTTTTACCCTCGTCCATGATACACTCATCGACAATCTAACCAAATAGAATAGATTTTTTCTGTATTGTTTCTGTCATCTACGTCATAGTTTCGCGCTTGTATTCGCAGCACAAGGGCACTAAAGCAGTATCTCAACTTACTATAATCACCTGAATTAACACACTCACACAGACACGCGCTGTATACTGAGTAGGTGTAATGCATTTTTTGTATGTGACTGTATCCCAAATATACCTTGAGAAGTCTTGTTGCAGTGCGTGTCTGTGTGAGTGTATCAATTCGGACGATTGTAGGTAGTTGAAGTATTGCTTTAGCTTGTATATGTGACATGGGCTCGTTGATCGAAACACAGTTGAGCGTCATTTGTTTTTAGCTGCAGAACATGCATCAAACAGTAAAGTTAAAGCCAAACTGATCCCACGTACGCAATGTATGCGATGCATTATGACATCTGGGCAACTGACACTACAATCATTTTCTATGAAAGTACATGACTAAGAACCAGACTTGTTACACGTTGCATTGCATATGACAAGAGTGTTTCTAAATCATTTATTTTCATAGAAAATGTTTGTATTGTCAGTTGGCCAGATGTCATAATGCATCGTATACGTTGGATACGTGGGATCAGTTTGTTTCTACCTTAACTGTACTACTTACAATCATTGCGGTTAACAGTGTCTCCAGCATCTTAGAAGCCATGCGCAGTCTTAAGAAATGATACTATTGTAGCATCAATCTATGCATAATCTATGTTCTATTGGATGTAGGATCTCTTACATGTTGCGACACAACTTCTTCTGTCGTGTCAGCACGAGCTATAATTATGAAAATAGCTCATGCTGTGATGAAAAGATTAGCCAGTCAGCAAGGTTAGTAGCGGGGCTGACTGCCCAGGGTGCGCCGGACGTACTTAAGTGTCGTCACTCGTGGAGGCTCTTTTCATGCACCCCGCGTCACAACTAACCTTAGGATATCGGTATTGCCCAGTAACTGGGTTGCGGAGGTCTGATAGCAGTCGCGTGGTATTCAGCAGCATTTGATTAGACTAGAAGCTGACTAGAACATCGTTGGGAGAAGGCTAGACAAGACACGTTGCAACACAAACTTTAGTCTTCCAGATAGATAGATAGATAGAATATACTTTAATGTACACCAAAATTGTAATACAGCTCATAAACAATAACATACATTGAAGGGTACAATGGCGGTCTCCAGCTTCATCGTCATGTCTATCCTCAGTTGCCTTCTCAAATCTTCAGATTTCATGTATCTTGGGGACTCTCTAGTTGTCCCTGCTTCTGTTACTATTGGAATTGATAGGGAATTGGCTAGTTCTCACTGTATAGGATCTGAAGCCTCGTAATTAATTTGAAGTAAGACTGAAAGTTGACCGACTTAGATTAAATTATGAATTGAATAAAAAATGTATTCTGGTACACTTAAAGTTCGGTCCGGTTTCAGTATCATCTCAGTCTATCTCGATATAATGTCAATTCAGTCAACTTAAAATCTAATACCGATATCAACAGTCATAGTAGAAATAAATGAGAATTCAAACTTGTCAAAATGGCTCAGTACATAATGTAACCAGAATACCCTTTTGGCTTCACTCAACTTTCAATCTCATTTCAATATAATATCACGTTTGACGTTGTTTGTTAACGAACAAGAATAACCATTTGAAGGGTCCACTGCAATAATGATAAATGTCCTTTTTACTTCGTGTTAAGATATTTGCTTTTTAATTTTATAAATGGTGAAAGAAAACTCAGTGTTAAAGATGAGAACAATGACGTTGAGCGTTCTAACCGTGTATCCGATTTTTAAAAACGTATTTATCTCGGAATTATAAGCGATATTGCGGAGTTTGTAAACGAGATTACGAACTGCCTAAATCAAGTGTCCGAATGACATACTTGCCTAGAATTAAAGAAACTTTAGATATTCATCATTATTGCAGTGGGCCCTTCATTTGTCATATTTATGAGATCGAAACTATATTTTGAACATTTTTAATTACGAGAATTTGACTTCTGGTTTCCGCAACTCTTGACTTATCGAATTCATGTGCTGATCAGAATTTGATTATCACTTGCATTTAACGGTGAGGGAAAACATAGTGAGGAAACCTGTACGACTAAGAAGGCTCCAAAACAGTTCTTGATCATGTAATATAAGAACACGCAATGGCCCCTTGAGATCCCAATACAAGAACTTGCTACATTTGGATAATTACAAAACAGCACTGTTAAGGAAAAGTATTATGACAATCCTGTCATTTATAATAGTTCCTCATGGTTTTAAGGATTGTTCTGTAAACGTTTTTAAATCTAAGGTAACTGCACTATTTTTGGGCAAATGTTACTACTCAGTGAAAGACTTTTTAAATGACATGAATTTATCCTGATTATTATTGTTTTTAATTGCAAATTTGACCATGTAAGACTTATGCACCTGACTATAATATTATTAATTGACTTCACTTTAATTTCTGTTTTGTTGGCATTGTTTTATTTTATTAATATTTTAATCTCTGTAATAATTTGCACGCCGTAAGGTAGACTGTAAACGATCTCATTAATTTATGTACAACATCATATACCTGTACCTACATTCAAAGCAAATAAAGATCTGATTATGATTCTGATTCATGTGTGTAGTCCGCAAACCAGGCCATCGTGTTGGGATAAGGCTTAAAGCTTCTCATTCTGAGAGGAGTTCCATGCATAGCAGTGGGACATATGCACTTTTTTTCCTCCTCACGTATGCCCTTCGCCCGGAGAAAGCGAAGGGGTATGCCGGACTCTTATCGGTAAAAACCCACGATGTTCCTTCAACGAAAGGACAATGCTCATGGATGTATGGAGTCCCGTACCATGCTGCATCAAAGTCAAACTTTGTTTTTTATAGACTACACTTACCATATTAACTCCTACAAAAGTTATTTTTGTAAAAAAAACGCGAGTTTCGGAGATTTTAGAAATAATCTAAATAACCTGACAATGTGGACATACACGATTTATTTGCTCTAAAAAACAGTAATCCGCGTCTATTGCATTCTACATCTCTATGACCGGCTGTGAACGGCCAATTAACCATAGATAAAAAAATGATAATCGTTTAAATAAACATTCTAATCTATTCTAGTTGTTTTTAATTAATGTAGAATCTGCAAAATATGTTTTTTTTACATGCATTTTGAAAGATGTGATCATGACACTATCAAAATTCAAGGTTATAGTAATCATAAATCATGTGAAACAGAACGTCATGTAAAAGGAATAAAACAATATCAACACTTTTTTACTTTAAATTAAATTCCCTGTTCAAAAATCATATCCCCGACGCGTAATGTCGTAAAAATTATGAAAATTATTAGGGGAGAGTCGGTTATATCGTACCAGTTTTGAGTTAGATTCGGATATTTAGTTAGTAAAGAGACTTATAAATATAAGTGCATATGCATATCAAAGTTTAGTATCTTGGCTATCTTAAACAGAGAAATCAGTTTGATAGGATTTAATTTACATACCCAAATTATACTTTTCCCGAAGGTCTGCCATTGGTACGATTTAGCCGTCAAGTTGCTTAAATTGTACCACAGGTATTTAAATTGTACCACAAGTATTTTAATCGTACCAGTGATAAAAACAAGCAAACTTTTAACTAAACTATTCATTTTTGGCCTGATTGCACAAGTGCAAATAGTAACAATATAATCAATATACCTATATCAAACATTAATAACAATATGAGATAAGAAAAATAATAATAAATTCAGTATTAAAGATTATAGCATTAATTGAGACAGCATGTCTCATGCAACCAACATTCAAGGATGTGTGAAGCTAATTTATCTTCTATATCTTTAGAAAATACAGCTACGGTCTTCCTTTATGAATAGTGCCATCAAACGCAATCTTGTTTCTTTTCCTAACATGCCGCAGAATTGTTGATCGAATTTATAGGTCTCTGAGATTTTGTTTAAACTTAATTCTTTTTTTTTTTCGTAATGTGAAATCGCTCTTTCCAAGTATTCCTTACTCCACTGATAGTATTTATTTTTACCGTCCATGTCGGATGGCAGAAATAAAAAAAAAACTGTAAAAAAAATACATTAATCAAATCGTGAACTTTTCGAATGCTTAAATCGTACCGGTACAATTAACCGAACTGCAGCTGGTACGATTTAAAAAGGCATATAGATTTTTCTTAAAATCAAGAAATAAAAATAACCTTAAAACTTAGCCGCGTCGCAAAAATGATCAATAAACTAGTATAGTTTTGTAGTGAAATACCGTAGATTACGTAATTTTAACTTACTTTATTCACGAGTTATGCCCTTACAACACAACACAAAAATTTTGATCGAATTCCACTAAAAACTATTTTTTATACTCACACGTACAATTTTCAACAGACGCCATTACAAAATGATGGGCAGTTGGGGGCGCCCCTAGGACATTGATTACTGTTGCCAGTGTAGAAAAAATAGATTATTTTGTGGGAAATCTAGAAGTGGTACGATTTAAATGGCAGTACGATATAGCCAACTCTCCCCTACTATAATATTTTGATCTTGATGCATGAGACTTTTTGGTACCAATTTTGGTCATTCTCCTTTAAACTGCATTAAGTACACCAACCGTGTACACAGCAAAAGCAATTTTTAGTGTTGCAATAAAATTATAATCTTGTGTATGTTAAGCATCATCCATATTTTATAATACATATGTAAATCTGTATGTAAATACACTCCACAATATATGACATAGTTCCTAGTTAACGTTGAAATTACACTAAAGTACACGCGAAATGTTATGCAGTTAGGATGCAGTAGTTTCAGAATTGTAATTTCCGCCACGTTTAGAATATTAATACCTAGTATATAAATCTCGTGTCTGTCAGCCCTGGAGGGTTAGCTAGAAGCTCAGTAAATATATAAGCTAAATCAGGGGCCTAATTCTCCTAAAATAAATCTTGATAAATCACAACCGAACCAAGGCCGAACCGTTCATTCAGACAGTTCTCAATTTCAGAAGCTATCAAATTTTTTGACACAAAAAACAAAATCAATCATTTTGATAGTTTTCGAAAACAAAAACTGACTAACGGTTGTGGTTCGATTGCGTTTAGCAACAATTTATTGTAGGAGAATTGGGCCCCAGTACCTCAACTTACTATAATCGCATGAATTGACACACTCACAGAGACACACACTGTTTAGTATAATGCACTCTTTGTATGGGATTGTATTCCGAAAATACCTTAGAAGTCTTTGACTGTCCCATTTCAAAACCTAGTAAGGGCTTAAAACGAAAGGAGCATGACCAAAAGTGCTACCAAAAAGTCTCATGCATCAAGATCAAAATATTGTAGTAATTATTTTCATATTTTTTTACGACATTACGCGTCGGGGATTTGATTTTTGAACAGGGAATTTAATTTAAAGTTCAAAAGTGTCGATATTGTTTTATTCCCTTTACATGACATTCCGTTTCACATTATTTATGATTAAGTACTTAAAACTTTGAATTTTGAAAGTGTCATGATCACATCTTTCTAAAAACATGTAAAAAATATATATTTTGCCGATTCTACATTACTTAATTAAAAACAACTAGAATAGATTAGAATTTTTATTTACACGATTATAATTTTTTTATCAACGGTTAATTGGTCGTTCACAGCCGGTCATATAGATGTAGAATGCAATAGATGCAGATTACTGTTTTTTAGAGCAATAATAAATCGTGTATGACATAACCACATTGTCAGGTTATTTAGATTATTTCTAAAATCTCCGAAACTCGCGTTTTGTTTAAAAAATAACTTTTGTAGGAGTTAATATGATAACTGTAGTCCATAAAAACAAAGTTTGACTTTGATGCAGCATGGCACGGGACTCCATACATCCATGAACATTGTCATTTTACAGGAGAGCGCATAAACGTTAAATCGATCAGCCTTTGAAAAGTATTTATGTTAGGTAAAACCATGTGGTTAAAGTGACTTACTAGGTTTTAAAATGATCAGAGGCAGTGAATGGCACGTACTAGGTATCGATGCTTAAATATATCTGCTTATTATGTGAGTTTTCAAAGCTGGTGTTTTTTGTATTTAGACACTTTTATATCTCTGGAATCCCTTAATGACTATTTTCGGTATTTGGCATAGCTTTACGACCATTTTTTGACAATTTTTTGAAATTGAAACTAAGTCGATACGCCCAGCCGTTTGCTTGCACTGAGGGTTTTTTTGATTGTGGGGTGAACGTCACCGTCAATAATTATGTAAGTATAGCTATCGCTTCGGAATCATAACGTGACTATTTTTTAACCTTGGTGACTATTCATGACTACTTATTTCTTGACAATTTTTTGGCGTACTCAAAATTGATTTTCATGATCTTTTCAAAGGTGACGATTGTGTGGTGAAGGACACAGACTTTCTAGGTTAGCAAGATTATGCAATAAAACGATTTTTGTAAAAAGTGTCCCTTACTAGGTTTTGAAATAGGACAGGCGTCTTGTTGCAGCGTGTCTGTGTGAGTGTGTTAATTCGGACGATTGTAGGTAGTTGAAGTAATGCTTTAGCTTAAATATACAGGGTGTCCAGTAAATAGTACGACATACTGTAGGGAGTGATAGCTTAGGTCAATACCTACCAAAATAGTACAAAAATTATCCGGAAAATGTTACAGTTTTTAAATTAAACAGAATTTTCCAAAATGTTGAAAACTGTAAGTTTTTTTTTCTTGAACACGACCTCCTTTTTGATATAAACGAAATCAAATGAGTACAGTAACAATTCACGAATAAATTGATATAAAAAAATATCAGAAAAGGATTTTTTTTTACAAGAGTGAAAAATCAGATAAGTACCTACTTATTCGATATTTTGGAAAAATTTGTACAACTTGAAAACCGTAACATTTTACGATACATATAATTTGCTATTTTGGCAGGTATTGAACCAAGCTATCACCCCCCGCAGTATGTCGTTTAATTTACTGGACACCGTGTAGGTTGCTAGGAGTATGCTTTTGTACCTATAAGTTTCGAGACTAGTAGGACTAGGGTTACCATTTAGAAATTTGAAAAGTCCTGACAAAAAGCCTGACATTTCAATAAAAGTCCGGACATTTTATTCACAAAATGCAAACATAAGAAGATTTATTGTTTGATCTCGTTAAGTTGATTGTTAAAGGAGATTTATATCTTGTTTTTAGATAAATGAGAAGTTGATAAAGATTAAGTTTGATAATTATTACACATGTAAGTTTTATAACTCGTATTCCATATAAGCCAAAAAATCCGGACAAATTAAAGAAGTCAAAGTCAAAGTCAAAGTCAAATAGTTTTTATTTCAAGTAGACCAGATCCCTGGTGCTTTCAAAAGGTCAACACTAGGGGCTCGGTTCCAAGTAGTAGGTCCTTTGGAGAAGAACCGGCAAGAAACTCCATAGACACTCTTTTAAAAAAAGTAAATGGTTTGACAATTTTCATTGTAGTAATGTGAGAACAATGCAGAATAATGTACATGCAGTTAACAACATGAAAAGCAATGTGAAAGTTAGCCTTTTAAAATGATTGCCATAGCAGTTACGAGCTGACCAGTCCCAACAGACAGCACCCGTTCACGAGCATGACGCATGCATCGGCGTCGCTCAGCTCAACCATGTTGCAGGGAACTCAACGACCCGATGCACAACGCCACCATCAGCGAGACATTTTAGTGAGCATGACAGACTCATACCGATAGACAATAGGCAGCCAAATATTAATAATGAAAGTGTAACACTATACGCTGCATGGTCCTCACATTTTACATCCTTTTGTAGAAGTAATAATAGAATAGAATAACATTAATAATTGCGATTCAATGTCAAACTAATATAACCAAATATTAGCAATAAATAAATTAAATGTCAAGAAAAAAAACAATCAAAATTGGAAACATTAGAATAAAAAAAACTAAGATAAAATGACATACTTATTGAGTCAATAAAATAAAAAATAATTACAATAAGTAAGCATTTGAATAATATCTGTTTGTTCAGTTAGACGGTGCCAGAGGGTCGCAGTGTGCAGGAGGGAATCGTATGCCAGACATCTTTATCTTCGATGTACTGATTTAGGCTATAATATGCTTTAGACATTAGTACGCGTTTGATATATAATTTAAACTTTGTATCTGGTAAATCAGTGACACTTAGTGGAATTTTATTGTAGCATCTAACACTGTTTCCCATAAACGACTTACTGGTTTTTCTAAGTCTAAAACCAGGTACTGCAAGCTTGTCCTTATTGCGAGTATTAAGGTTGTGGTTGTCACTCTTCTTATTATACTGGGCAATGTTTTTCCGAATGTACATAATGTTACTAAATATATATAAGGATGGTAAGGTTTATTTCATAGTTGAATAGTTCCAAAATGTGGAGGGCGGACTTGCAGAGTAGCTTCAGCAAATGGGCCCCAGGCCCTATTTGTTATTATTATTATATTACACTAAATAAGAGTTGTTTCGTTAGTCTAGTGATTGCAAGCGCGACTGCTAAGCGTGAGGTTCTGAGTTCGATCCCCAGGTCGGACAAAGTGTTATTAAGTTTTTACGTATGGAAAATTTCTCAATAGCAGCCCAGAGTCTGAATTTGTGCCCGCTTGCTTAACCCCTATTACATGGGACTTAAACATAACGGCAAAATGAACCCTGTACTATACAATTTATTATTAAATGAAATTGTTTATTCTGCAAATTGGATATTTAAAAATCACTTTTACATGTCGGTTTGTTTTTTTAAAGCTAGATGTCAATTAGCTGAATTTATGTATCAAAGTGTGTAGTGCAGACTTGCAGAGTAGTTTTATCAAATGGGCCCCTTTTTCGGTCTCCAGTCGGGGCTCTTTCTACCGGACCCCAAAAATCAGTCAGTGTAATAAACGATTTAATAATACTGCGTTGTATATCGTTCCCGTTTTATCGGACACGCTAACTTGTGCAAATTAGATTTTGCGCAAATAAGATTGAGTATGTAGCCCGCGCTTTATGGTTTTTGTTTCATGTATTAATTATAGCTAGGATTACTGATCTGCTTGCGAAATATGGTGATTAAGATATTTTAATATATCTACTTTGCAAAATAGACAATGATTCGTAGATGTAATACAGAAGGTTGTTAAAATAGTGAAATGGAACGACTGTTTTTACACGAGTGCTCAAAAAAAGGAGTGTTATGTTTTCAGGGTCATGTGTGTGAGTTTTTTTATTACACCAAAACTTCTAAACGCCTGAACCGATTTTGATGTATCGTTAGAATGCTTGTACACCGGGTAACAAAGACTAGACAGGGGTTTCTTTTTTTTTGAAAAACTTAATTTATTGGTTCCCCTGAATCCACCTGAATTTCAAATTCTTACATTACAAAATTTGCTGTGTTATACTGAAAACTTCAACAGAACTAATTTTTGACTCTTTACTTAGTTTATTTTTTTAGTCATTTAGTATTTTTTGAGCAGTCGTGTTTTTTTAATTTTTATTTATTAAGTAAAGTTGACTTCTGTGGTCTAGTGGTTCGAGTATCAGACTGCTGATCACGAGGTCGTGGGTTCAATTCCCACAGAACACAAATATTTAAGAATGTGATGAACATAAATGTTTGTGTTGGTCTGGGTGTTTCTTATGTATTATAAGTATGTATTTACAAAAAAAAGCATATAAGTATTATATCCATTGTCTAGTACCCATAGTACCTACAAGCTCTGCTTAGTTTGGGACTAGATGGTGCTGTGTAAAAAATGTCCCAAAAAGTACATTATCCAAAGTACTTATTTATATGCAGTTCATAATGTCACTAGGTACTTAACATTAAGTATACCTCCTGTTGATTTTCACGAAATATTTTTGATAGCCATGTATTGATAAATAGCTCTAATTTGAGAGTTTCTTAAGTGTGTAGATGCTAATAACGGTAAAAATAAAAAAAAGTGTGAAATTCAGGTGACGAGATTTGACAGTTCCCCTGGAGTGCTGTCAAATCTCGTCACATGTCGCCATGTTGACAGGGTTTTATTAAAACGGCCATAGACACCTTAAAAACGTCAAGCCGTAGGTGTGAACCTTACTACAAATAAATGGTGTTCTACAAACTTTTTTTTCAATGCCTCGTGTTTCTCGTTTATCGTAGGTGCGTTTACTTCCATATTTACACAAATCTTCACATGTATGATCAATCATTTTTATTTTACCTATATTACTCTTTTAAAATCAATATCTTTAACAATTTTAGAAAATACAGTAGGTACTATGATTCAAAGATATTTATTTTGCCAACTAAGTGTACATAAGGTGTTACAATATAAAATAGCTCTCTTATCTTAGTTGCCTTTTTCAGGCGTTGCAAAAGAATTCTTAATAAAATAGGTAAATTAGTTAACCGTAGATCGCCATAATAACTTTGAATACCTAGGACATTTATCAACCCGAAGCAAAACCAAACATATTTAGTCGAGTCTATTCCATATACTTATCGAGTTTTTTTGTATTGTATCCAAAATATTCTTCCATTGAGTAAAAGCAATTTTGTGTAAGGAATGTTTTTAATTTTCTATTAAATATTGCTAGTTTCGTTTCTTTCTTCACATCGTTTGGTAATTCATTATAAATTTTTACTGCCATATAATAGGGACTATGGTTAAGCATTTTTATTCTGGAGGGTGGTAAATATAATCTATCTTTGTGACGCGTGTTTACTTTGTGTTTCTTTTACTTTTGTGAAATGACTGTTATTTTTGAATACGAACAAGCATAGGTCGTGTATATATATTGCGGGTAGTGTTAATAGTTTGTATTCAATCTCTATCTAGTATAGTCTATATCTAGTATCTCGATCTTGTAATGAGAGAAGAATATAGACAACTAGCGACCCGCCCCGGCTTGCCACGTGTACGTTTTATAGCTTAAAACCTTCCTCTTGAATCACTCTATCTATTAAAAAAACCGCATCAAAATCCGTTGCGTAGTTTTAAAGATCTAAGCATACACAGGGATAGACAGACAGCGGGAGGCGACTTTGTTTTATATTATATAGTGAAACGCAGACACTCAGACTTGTAAGAACTATCTATTTACATCGAAATAAGTCCAACTAGATTCAAACATAACTAATTCCCAATAAAATGAAAATCTAATTAGAATCTAGTCATCCTACACCATAAAACTATTAATTTTCGGGGCGTCACCCCTATCGTATGCTCTGTTATTTGTCAATTGACCAGGATTAGCTCGTTATCGGCAATATGACATGCGATTAAATTTTATGAATGTATTCGGAACTGATTTCGAAATAGGTTTTGTGAAGCGATGTTCAGTTACGTTTAATTAGTGTAATTAGGAATATTTTGTATTGTTTCTGTGGTGTAGTTTGTAACCGCAAACTTCTGGAATTGATTTTCAGAGCGGGTAATTTTGGATATGAACGCAATTTAGCATCAATTCGCATTTAAAACACTCGCGTTAATTTAAGATTTGACAATCAACTCTTAGCACACTACTAAAGTTTCTGTAATAATATAATTCAATCATGATTCGAAAAACACGTGGCGCCATCTATTATCATAAGAACGTTATAGTTGTTTTCTTCGGTAACAGTACTTTTTTTCTGGATAAAAGGTACCCTATGTCCGTTTCTGTACACCTGACAACGTATATGCAAAATTTCAGGATGATCGGTTCAGTGGTTTAGGCATGAAAAGGTAACAAACAAACAAACTTACTTTCACATTTATAATATTAGTTAAGATGGGCATTTTGTATTCAATGAACATGAGTGAGGAATCACTACATAGTAGAAAACAAAGTCGCTTCCTTGTGTATACTTAGATCTTTAAAACTACGCAACGGATTTTGATGCGGTTTTTTCTAACAGATAGCGTGATTCAAGAGGAAGGTTTATATTATATGTATAAATTGCACCCGTGCAAAGCCGACTTTTATTAAATATGGCCGGAGTGACTACCATCTGCAGTCTAATTGGGGTGTCTAATTATTGGGGCATTTTGGGCAACGTATTCGGCGATTTAAAAATTCCAGAAAATTGACAAAAAATGAATGTTTGGGAGTAATTTTCTAACGATTTTGTTGTGTGATGATAGATTGGATAGTATTTTTTGTTTTTCTTGTTGGATTTTCTTGCTAAACAAACGTCATCAATTATCCATCTCACTCATATTCATCACTTTTCAGTTCGATGTCAATGAGTGAGTGGTACTTATCTAATAGTTCATTTATAATTAGCTGTCGCCGCGGCTTTGCTCATGTGGTATGTCAATATTAAGTATCCTATGTTCTTTTCAGGGTTTCAGGCTATCTCTGTGCCAAATTTCATCAAAATAGGTTCAGTAGTTTAGTCGTGATCGTGACAGACATCACTTTCGAATTTTATTATATTATCAGTTGTTGCTCGCAGTTTTGCTCGAATTCTAGAGAAACAACTTCATGTAACCGGTTAAAAAGTATTTTTATTTATAATAGAGGACATGATCTATCTGTGTGCCAAATTTCACCGAAATCCGTTCAGCTGTTTATGAGTAATTGGGTAACAAACTTCCATCAATCTCTCGTCACAAAGTTGTGTGGATACATTTTCCCCGTAATTTTTTTTTTCCATTGCAACATTGTAATATTGAACGAACTAAGCTAGAACTCAGGCCTATGGTCAAAGAAGGGTGTCTATAAAAATAAACCAACTAGTACAAACGGGTACATAGCAAGTTATAAGTTACCAATATAAAATGACCTCTCATTGTAGCTGAAGTCAATATAAAGCTAGATCAATTAATACTGGTTGTGTGTACGAACGGTTGAACCGCTTCAAACCCGTTTCGAAGACATACAAGTTTTGCGTCCGGTGCGCCTCCCACTTAAAGATTAGTGCGGGTTTGGTTCCCATGTAGAGCTTTTTATTGTAACAGGATGGGCAGTTGTGATGTTGTTTTGTTTATTGATCATGTTATTTTATGTAGTGTTTTGTTTTAATTGTTGTTACTTTGTTTAATCAAGGTATCTTGTAGTTTGGTTTTGAATTGACTTGTGTTAAAAAAGTTAAAAGATTGCCAATGTTGAACAATTCATTTGAGTAATTTTACATGCAATTAATAAAACTGAATAATTTAATTGGACGCTGAACATCAGATTCAGGGTTCGATTCCCAGGTCGAGCCGTGTTACTCGGTTTTTCCGTGTGAAATTTCTCAGTAGCAGCCCGGAGTCTGGATTTGTGCCCGGTTGCTGGCAATAGGCTCGCCTATTATATGGGACTTAAACATTACGGCGAAATGAGGGTATACCCCCTCTGCTCACCCTTCGGGGATGACAGGCGTGATGATGTTATGTTATTTTAATAATTTGTAAAAATGAAAATTTCGATTCTATATGATAATAAATAATTATACAAGGTGTCCCTGGAAGTGTAGATCAAATCGAATAGGGGCGCGGGCAAGGTCATTTCAAAACTTGTAGTAGTAAAAAATTGAGTAAAATTTTTGTCAGACCAAAAAAGCCTTTGCAGTAAATGTTTTTTCATATTGAACACATGTTTTCTAGCTGCGTAAAAGTATTACCACAAGAAAGGCCTACTGTTCGCCAAAGTCCTGAAAAAAAAACATAACTCTGTTAGTTTTTTTTTTTCTATGACAAGGGATTGAAAAAAAACAATAATTGGTCGTAACTTTTGAACCGTTAGAGGCCTCGCCCACGGCGACTTTTTGCGGCGATGCTGTCGCGCATGTGTATCGATACAGCCGCGATGCTGTCGCTGGCTGTGTACCTTCGCCCAGATTCTGTACGCGATAGTAGCGATGCAGAAGCGCGTTTACAAAACGCGCGACAGCAACGCTACAAAAAGTCGCCGTGGGCGAGGGCCCTAAAACATTGCACCGACATTCTCAGGGTTAAAAAGTTTGGAAATGACATTGCCCACGCCCCCTTTTCGATTTCATCCATACTTCCAGGGACACCTTGTATTAGTATCGACAAATAGGAATTTCATTTAAAAAAAAAATAGTTTCATCAACTACCTGTGAAATTGTATAAATGATCAATCAGCTAAGTAAACACTAAGCTCACGATAAGTAGGTTAAGTTATTACAACAAGTTTTAATCCGCAAATTGAGATTTGACTGTCTAAGCTAAGCCTATGATTTTACTTTGAACTTACGCACAATTAAGTTTATATTCAAACTTTTTGTTGTTACTATGGTAAACTAAGTTATTTATATTTTATAGTCATGAATTTAGATTTCCTATAGAAACTTGTCAGTTACCACCCAGCTGCTATTAAAACTACCTACATAGGGTGTACCGTGTGGCGCAGGACGTAAAGAATAGCACTACCCCATCTCTTCATAAGGGTGTTGTAAAAGGTGACTAAGGGATTCACTAGAGGATGGGCAGCAGCGTTCTCTGAGTACTTTAACAACCATACTGCGATCGACAACCCGCCTGCCAAGCGTGGCGATTATGGCAAACTCCCCCAACATGGATAGTGGCGATGCTTGGGTTAAATTCAAATTCAAATACTTTATTTGCTAGAACATGATACGTACAATGTCTTACAAAGTTATCGATACCGATTTTTTCTGCCACATGCGGCGTGCAAATTTAAATGAAGTCAGGACCTAACAATTAAATTGATATGATTGGTATTATTAAATTGATATGATTGGTAGGCCTATGTCCAGCAGTGGACTTCTTTCGGCTGAATGATTATGATGACATAGGGACTTTAAAAAAACCTTTCAATATACTATATCATCGGCGACCAGAGAAAACCTCCTTTATAGTAATTTTGATCAAACACGTTTTATGACATACTAGAGGTCTCGCCCGCGTGAATGTTGTTTATCGCGTATTCCGTATTTTTTGGAATAAAAGTAGTCTATGTCCTTCTCCAGGTTCCAGACTATCTCTGTACCAAGTTTCATCAAAATCGGTTCAGCGGTTTAGGCGTTAAAGCGTGACAGACAGACAAAGTTACTTTCGCATTTATAATGTTATAGTAGGGATTTAACAAGAAAACCTCGCAACCTATGTTTAAGACTGGCCCGAGTTCAATTTGAATGCGAATAAAGAAGTTGATCATGAACAATGCACTTGTTTATCTGCTGATAACCACTTAAAGAGCCTCCACGAGTGACGATACTTAAGTAAGTACGTCCGGTGCATCCTGGGCAGTCAGCCTCGCTACCAACCTTGCTGACTGGCTAATCTTTTCACCACAGTATGAGCTATTTTCGTATAGCTCATGCTGACACGAGTGAATAAGAAGACCCCGTATTTGACGACAAAAATCCTATTTTTTTTAAGAAATACCTACTTACTCGTAATTCGCATTTGACACCTTTCGATGATTCATGTTCAAACATTAATTTCATGATTTAGTAGGTAATGGTACAATATTTTTTTCTGGAAACAGATTTTTACTTCTGCTTTTGGCAATAACGAGATTTTCAATGGTGGCCGACGAAATATACAGTTAAAGTTAGCTTAGCCTATACTGCTTACCCCTTTAAACGAAACTTAACTAAAAATAACCTCACCTGCACAGTGAGAGTTTATCCTTAACGAATGTAATTATACAACCTGTTCCCTCAGTCCACTGCGGACTAGCCTTTATTAAGGTTGTTGATTCAATATGAACTCTCTATGTTTACACATAGATGCTTAAATTGCATGGCGTTCTAGTTTGTTGTAGCACACAAAGAAAGATTGACCGGATCGCATACACATTATAACATCACCCGTGTATTCCCCGAGGAGTCGGGCAGAGGTGTATAGTAGTTAGTACACACTCATTTCACTGTTATGTCACAGTGTACCTACTTACTACATACAGTGGGTCAACGCCCATACATTTCACAGGTCCTATGAAATGTCAAAATTATGTAGGGGCGGAGGTTATGTCCCAAGTATGCAGTATGGCTACTCGGGACATAACCTCCGCTCCTTCACCCCGCAACCCCCCGCACGATTGCTCTGCGACAATGTTCTACGTTGACTGACTGTAAGGAGTAAGATAAAGGTAGACTGTGGTTATGTTTAAGTCCCATCAGTCCCATGTGTGGGAAAATTGGGTAGAAACGGGACGCTAAGGCAAAAATTCGATAAAATTCAAGTTTGAAGAAAATTATATCAATTTTAATAAGCTATATTTAGTTTTATAATTCACATATTTAGCACTTGATATCACTTTATTCTTAATTCTAAATAACAAAAAAATTATCAATACATAAAAGTCATCTATTTACGGTTTTGCCCCACACCTTGTCCAAAACCGGGTAAACCTAAATCTTATACCCGATTTTGGCCCTTAACAGTGGCAGAAATGTAATCATCTAGATCTTCGGGTTCCCAACCCGTACCACCTTCATGGGTCCAATTCTTACATTTAAGACATTGCACCATGCATCGCTCCTTCGCGAGTATAAAGATACACTTTTTAATTCCAAAGAATATTAGATCAATTGACCATAAAAGCGTTTTTCTTATTGTTATCAAGCACGCATCGACGCCATTGAAAGTTTGTTGACAAACTGATCAGGGTGGCCAAAAGCAGCTAACGAACGCGTGACTGAAACGTTAGAGGCTATACTGCCTTGTCCCGGTTTTACCCCCATACTCGGTTTTGGACTAATCTCCCCTAATAGGAGAGCCTATTGCCATTAACCGGGCACAAATCTAGACACCGAGCTGCCGATAAAACCTAATAACACTTTGCCCGACCTGGGGATCGAACCTCACGCTCAGCAGTCAAGCTTGCGACCACTAAACCAACGAACCAGTAGGTAGGGTCGCATAATTCGCACAAACTCGGATATACGAAAATTGCCGAGGCGTATAATTTATTTCGTAGTATTAAAAGAGTACGTAGAATCCTTTATTAAAAGAGGGTCAAAAGAGGGTTTCGTTTTTAACGATCGTGTTGTGTCAGTCGCTCGAAAAAAGGTTTTTAGTGTTGTTAAATAAATATCCACAATTTTCCATTTCTAACCTGAGTCGGGGTGATTAGACTCCAGAAGCCCATCATCATCATCATATCAGCCTATTGCCGTCCACTGCTGAATGTAGGCCTCCCCCAGAGATCGCCAACCATCCCGGTCTTGGACAACCCGCATCCATCCGCTGCTAGCCACCTTCTTCAAATCGTCGGTCCATCGTGCCGCAGGGCGTCCTACACTACGTTTGCCCAAACGTGGTCTCCACTCTAACACGTGTCTGCTCCTTCTACCATCTGTCCGTCTACGGACATGGTCGGTCCACTTCCACTTCAGCGTGCTAATTCTACGCGCAATGTCGGTGACTTTAGTTCTCTTCTGAGAAGCCCAATTCTCCTAAAATAAGTCTTGAAAAATTGCAACCGAACCAAGGCCGAACCGTTCATTAAGACAGTTTTCGTTTTGAAAAGCTGTCAAATTGTTTGACACAAAAAACAAAATGAATCATTTTGACAGTATTCGTTTAACAAAAACTGACTGACGTTGTGAATTGTGATTCGTTTGTGTTTGGCAACAATTTTGTTAGTGAGTTGGCTCGCAGGCTAATCTTTTAAGGTTAGGTTTTTAGCTGTAACTTATACTTACCTACTTAAAAGACAGTAAAGTCATCACGTCATTATCAAAACTTATACTTGGATTTGTGGTAAATAATGTTTTGGGTAATTTGGGTTTTGGGTAATAAGAGGAAGTTTGAAAATGGCATCGATAACTGAAAAGTTGTGTGGAAATCGGTTGTCATGGTATGGGCACGTGTTACGGAGAAATGAGGAAAATGTAGTGAGGAGAGTTTTGAGTATGAATGTCGATGGCTATAAGAGTATGGAAAGACCAAAGAAACGATGGATGGAATGTGTGAATGATGATATGGTTAGAAAGGGGGTGAGACTATCGAGATGACGACTAATAGAGAAGTATGGAGGGCCGACCCCAAATAAATTGGGATAAGGGCAGGAGAATGATGAATGTTTTTGGTAATTTTTTGTATTTCATTTTCTACTTCCTACTAAATATAATTTTTGACACGTATTATTCAATTAATAGTACTTTTAGTGCCACGTGCGCTTTATACGTTTGTGTCGCGTTGGTCGGTGATGCTGTATTTTTATCGTAAGCTTGTCATATTATCTTATTATAGATATACAGGCTGCGTCATTTTGTTAGTGTGTGATGTGATTAATGTGATTAAAAGCGTGTGGAAAGTGTTGTATCATGGAAAGTGATGTTTTTTTAAGGGAAATGGTTTTCTAAGAAATATGTTTTGGATAATCACAGCGCTATGGAAGGCTAAAGGGTAGGGTAGATTTTTGTAAGAATGGGATTTATAAGGTTAGTCGGAATGGGGTTAGTAATCCGAAATGGTATATCTACACCCGTGCGCTTTCATGTTCATCTTGCGCTTTCAACTTTCAATTCCTCTTGCGTCAAGCGCATGCAATATTGATTGCCATATGACGCTGCTTTTTTCGATCCAGTATTAAGGCATGCGCTATGGCGCTTCACGCATGCTTCAGACGAAGACGCAAGATGAACGTGAAAGTGCACTGGTGTAGATATAGCTTATAGTAAGTTGAGGTACTGCTTTACTGCATCTGTCAACTGTCTTTTTACGGTTGTCAAAACTGTCAACCAAACTGGCGGTCGCTATCGTGCATAAAAATTGTTTTATAATTTGTGTGATTGGCTTTTAAAGTTGTGTGTTAAAACAGATAACAAATTGGGCTCGAAATTGCGGTTTATGTGACCAATTTATCCGATAGCATAAATATTTTTCATTCACGGTGTTGCAAAGTCCAAAATAATTGTGTGAAATTGAAAATATTCAGTACCGTAGTTCTGTATGTTTATATGGAGTGAAGTTGCTTGTCGTAAAACGGTGGATGCATTAAAAGAGCCTTCACGAGTGACGATACTTAAGTACGTCCAGCGCACCCTGGGCAGTCAGCCTCGCTACCAACTTTGCTGACTGGCTAATCTTTTCACCACGGGTGGCGCTATCCTCATATAGCCCCTGCAAACATGAGGGAAGAAGAAGATCTTCTGTCATTTATATTTCAAAATAGGTATCCCTGTATAAAACTTGGAATACCTGCAGTTTTTTAGCAATACAAATGCGTTATGAAATCTATGACGAAACGTTTTAAAATAATCCATAAAAAATGCAAATCATAAAATACCCCGCTGTCAATTTTAAATAAATTATTAGAATATTCAAATAATTATTCAAAATTTCCAAAAAAAATCTAGCGATGAAATCCAATTACATTTGACTTTCAGCAGTGCGAACTATTATTGTATTAAAAATTATTATCATGCCTCGATCCCAAAATGCTCGGGTCTTAAAAAATATAATTTTAGATTTTTCGTTACCTTCTAATTGAATCTTGAAAACTAATTTTTCAGACCCATTATGATTTACAAGGAGTCTGCAACTTATATTTAAAATATATTTTCTTTACGCGACTTTAGTAATTTAACGGTATGAGATTTTTGGTTAAGATTATGTTAAAATATTAATTATTTGACATTTGCAAACTAATTGGCTTTCAAGATAGTAATGCATAGTTATGTAGTGTAACTAATAGTAATTAACAAGTTAATAGTTAGCTAGTAATAATGATATTCAGGTGGCACTTGGTTTGACGTCGGTTCAATGATTGGCGCAGTGACTGAGCGCTTAGCTACTGCGCAACATCGCGGGGTAACGTCAGTCAGGGAAAAACTTAGATTTTAATTTGATTAATTAAGACTATTCATATAGTTGGAGCATTGCCCTTTATGCTTGTGAAACGTGAATCCTCACATAAAGAGATCGATAAAGGTTGGAAGGTTTTGAAATGTGGTTCTGGTGTCGGATGGAAAGCGTAAGTACATGGACAGAAAAAGTAACCAACGAAGAGATTCTAAGTAGAGTCAAAGAGAAAAAACAAATTCTAGAACATATAGAAAGAAGAAGGGGGAAAATGATTGGTCACTTACTGCGACACGACAGCTTTATAAACAATATCGTAGAAGGTAAATTACAAGCAAAGAGAAAACCAGGTAGACCAAGAAGAAAGTACACAGACCAATTGAAGGACAAGACAGAAGTGATAACATACAGAAAAATGAAGGAATTGGCTCTGGATAAAGAAAGATGGAGATTGCTACACCGACAAGTGCCCAGCACTTAAATTTTGAATGGGAAGAGTATTCCGGTTATCAGACCGTTTATCGAATAGTTTACTCCCAAACTCAGATCGTTGATGTTGATCGGAAAGCCGCAAGCTTAAAGCAGAACTGAGCTGATCACGTCTGCCGCATATCGGACGAGTTGAGGGCGAAACTCACCACTAAATGGAACCCACACAACGTTAGACGACATCGCAGCAGGCCCAGAAGGAGATGGCGAGACGAGATAGACTTACTGGAAGGATTGGCCGCAGAAATCCTTAAACCGAGAGGAATGGAAGAGTAGGGAGGCCTTTGCCTTGCATTGGGATGATCATGGCTGAATAATAATGATAAGAGTAGGCATAACCTCGTAGCTAGGATTATCCATCAGCAATTTGCTTTGAAATACAACCTTGTGGATGCAGAAGTACCAAACTACAAGTATGTGCCCGACCCAGTTCTCGAGAATGATCATGTCACATTGTACTGGGATCGATCTATCATCACCGACAGGTAGTCCTGTCAACAACAATAGTTTGTTGCAAATAAGCCTGACATAGTGGTGATAGATCGATCAGAGCGTCTCACAATGATTGTTGATATCACTATTCCGCTTGACGAGAACCTTGTGAAAGCCGAGAAAGATAAAAGACTTTGCACACGAGGTTGTCGCCATGTGGGATGTTGATTCAGCAGTTATTGTGCCGATAGTCGTTACGGCGAATGGTCTAATAGCAAAGAGCCTCGATCAACACCTTATGAGGCTCTCGTTGGGTAGCTGGATCAAGTGCTTGATACAAAAAGCAGAACTCCTTGACACGGCACGCTTAGTGAGGACGTTCTTTTCATTGGAGCCCTGACTGCTGGCAGCTTGGCAGGGTCCAGGGTTCATGATGCTGGTGGGCTGCTTTTTTATATTTTAAATGTTTTTATAGAAATATTTAAAAATGTAAATTTATATGTATTCTTCTTCTATCGTGTCTGCACGAACTACACGAGAATAGCTCATATCGTGGTGAAAAGATTAGCCAATCAGCAAGGTTGGTAGCGGGGCTGACTGACCAGGGTGCGCCGGCCATACTTACGTATCGCCACTCGTGGAGGCTCTTTACATGATATTTATCGTGATGAATAAAGTATAGAAAGTTTCACCAAAAAAAAAATGAACGACTAAAAATCTATTGAAACGCCTACATCGTATCTTTATCAACTTAAACCTACTGTGCCGTATATTTGGTAAAAAAATGTAAGAAGATTTAACACCTACTCTAAACGCGTGATCCGTCTAGAATCATAAGCTTTGTGCGTCGTTGCTTTGTAGGCAAGATTATTTATTTTCCATTTTTTTGGGCTAAACAAAATATTTCCCACAATTTGTAATTTTTACATCCTTTCATAATCTTTTTTTTCATCGATATATATTTTTTATTTCAGTCCTTTGATTGAGTAAAGGATTTTTTTATTTAACATTTATCACATCACGACTTTTTGAACCACTTTTTTTCGTAAAAAACTAGGTATTTCAAATATAAACCGTGAAAAAAAATAAAACAAAAAGTCAAACTCCAGCGATACACAAAAAAAAAAAAACATTTCTCGGAAACATGCACAAAAATATTTTTGGTAAATAAAATAAATGCTATCATCCTGTTTTTTACATTCGTTTACACAAAAAAACTGCGTAACTCGCAAACAAAGTTTTTTTTTATAAATAAAATTTATGCCATCAAAATCACGCAACCTGTATACTCGCTCGGCAACACTCGTCTCCCACGTAGCAATGTGGTGCCCATATTTAGCGCACAGATGTGACAGACCAATGTACCTATATGTGCTGTGTTTTGATCGCTTGCGAGTTTTAGGAGGGTGGGCAGAGCTGTAGGTTCGCTGTTCGGTAAATTAGTAGTTAAGAAGTTGTGAGGTATTAGGTATCTTTGTACGTGTCTCTCTTTCTCTCGTATATAAGTATATTTAGCACCCAGATGTGCTGTGTTTTGTTTGATTGCAGCATTTAGGAGGGTAGGTAGTTGTAGGTACGCTCGATATAATCGCTAGGTATAATTAAAGTTTAAAATAAATAACTTAAAAATAAGTAAAAACCGACTTCAAAATAAAGCTTTAAGGAGATTTTTTTTTAGTCTGTCTTTATTTTTTTAAGGTTTTTTGCATAATGTCATAGTTTTTCAGTCTAAAAATGGGTGCATGAAAAGAGCCTCCACAAGTGACGATACTAGTACGTCCGGCGGACCCTGGACAGTCAGCCTCGCTACCAACCTTGCTGACTGGCTAATCTTTACACCACCGCATGAGCTATTTTCGTATAGCTCGTGCTGATACAAGAGAAGAAGAAGTCTATGAAAACTCATATCTCCTTTTATTTCCCATTTCATTAGCTTCATATTTCTTGCGAAATTGTTTCCACTTTGCTGAAAGATTTTAATAAAATTATGCATTCACTGGCTATCTAAGTACTAACGTAATTTACATCGCCAACAAATTGACTATCTTATACAAAGAATGATATAAATCATTAAGTCACCTGACACGATCTTAATTACTATTCAAAACAAAAAATGTAACAAAGGAAGTCTATAATCAAAACATTAGACGTAATTTCATTGTTTTAAGTAACAATAGTTAAAGATAATGTAATGTTATGTCAATAAGTGTTGTTTATTTATAGTCTGTGCTCGTTATGTCTGGATTGTAGGCTCACAATTCACAATAGGATGAAATGATTTGTGTCATGTCAACTGTCATTAGCGGATGTTCAAACTTTTTTTCTGTCAGAAAATTTCGGACGTGCTACTCTGCACATACGAGGGTTTGAAATGAACAAGCTGATAAAAATGCTCCTTGATAATTATCGCGATAATTATCATGATAATTATCATGATACTTCTCCGATAATTATCAAACAGATAACCCTAGCAATCCTTTTTTAGCTGGTATTCCATAATATCAATATTAACGTTAGTAGCAAGTAGTTTAGGCAATAAATTATACACATTTTACAATCAAGTTATGAATGGAATATCATCCTCACCAACCTCAACTACGTTAACTGGATGGGGATTGTCTGTATCTGAAGAATCGAAATTCAAAATCCAACTTAAATCTGTGTTATTATTCTCAGTTTGCTCGCAGTCATTGAATGCGACAAATTAACCAGTGGCAAATATTTTCGATTATACTTATCAAAGATAATATTATCACCCTATATTTATCTTGATAAATATCAATGATAATTATCACTTGATATTATTGAATATCAAAGATAATTATCAATGATAATTATCACTTCGAACCCTGACTCATACATTTTGTATCTACTAGACCTTTTGGCTCTAGTAAAATGGATGTGCAGAGAGTCTTCGCGCAGGGGTCAGAAAATTGCTGACGGAAATTTATTTTTATGTGCTGCTGGGCTAAAAGTCGTCTTATATTTAAGTGCCATGTAATATTTTAAATCATCATTGACTTCAAGCAATAGAATAATATCAGTACCGGAAACCGTGTGGAAACCGGTTGTCATAGTATGGGCATGTGATGCGGAAGAATGAGAAACATATCGTGACGAAAGTTTTAAGTATGAATGTGGATGGTTATAAAAGTAGAGGAAGACCAAAGAAACGATGGATGGATAATGTAAAAGATGATATGACTAGAAAGAGAGTGACTACTGAGATGACGGCTAATAGAGATGTACCTATGGAAGAAAAATACATACTGCGTTGAGCCCATATAAGTTAAAAAAGGGCAGGAGGATGATGATGACAGTCAATATCGTAAAAACCGTCTCTTAAATAAAATAACCGATAAAATTACTTAAAAAACATCCCAGAATATACCTATAGGACATTATTAAAAAGTTTTCAAACTCCGAACATATAAAATGGCGCAGTTTTTTTTATAAGTTCGATCGTAAAAAAACTTGGGTCCCTCGCAATAATTAGGCATGATAATATTATCCTACGAAACTTTTTGAGGACATAAAATATATTTTTTTAGATATATTCTGAAGGAAAATATAAGTAGTTAAGTTTGTTATGAAGCAAGTTTTTCGGGGTAGGTGTAGTTAGTTAGTGTTGGCGACTGTTCTCTTTTTGGAAAAGCCTATACCTAGTCAATTAGGGAGAATTCACACGTACACACGGCTACACATCAAGCTATACATTTCCAGTTTACACTGACCTCTCATTGTAATGAAATCCTATACAATGCGAGATCAGCTTATACTGGAGTTGTATAGCTTGATCTGTAGCCGTGTGTACCAAAAACCACGCCACATCACAGCGACAAAAAGTGGTCAAGCAGTGCTTACGTGTGAATACTGTAGCTGGTTCTCACAAGTTTCATCGAAAAAAAAATGACAAATTATCACTTCCCAAACAAGTTTCCGCATAATTTCATTTGCTAAATTACCTACTACTTAGCAAATAAACTGTTCACAAATAATTGTAACGCAAACCTAATGTTTGGCAAGTGAACGTTTAAACAATAACTTGGTTACCAACTAGTACTTCTACCAATTTTAATGTAGTGAAATATTTCAGTTGGCATAACATATTTTACGCAAAATAAAATAAGCTAATTAGTTAGTATCGTCTTAACTATTCTGGTAGTAGTTTCTGGTTTTACATTCAAAAATATGTTTCTGGCACTTGCCGGCCGCTGCCGCGGCATGCTCTCTTCGCTCGCTCGGCTCGTGCGTTGTGTGTTCACAATTCTAACCTAACCTAGCTGTTTCGATTTATAAAAGAGTGTTACAATCATTTGACTAAATGATTAGGTACTGTCAAAAGATTGTTTGCTGTAATAAATCGTTAGATTAAAGACTAAATACCTTAATGATAATATTCTGCCGAGAAAAAATTTGACCAAATGAAAATGTGCGTACTAAAAACATTCCAAATACTATATTGGTATAAAAAATGTTGCTAAAATACGTTTGAGTAATGAAATTTTGTCAAAATAATTTTGGCAAAACGGCAGGCGACAAAATGTGGTCATTGTGAAAATAGGTTTTTCCGTGTGGAATTTCTCAGTAGCAGCCCGGAGTCTGGATTTGTGCCCGGTTGATGGCAATAGGCTCGCTTACATGGGACTTAAACAAAACGATGAAATGAGGGTGTACTATACACCTCTGCCCACCCTTCGGGGAATACAGTCATGATGTTATGTTAAGCCTCATGTTGCTAGATAGGACAACAAAAAATAAAGCTTTTGTTTTCTATTTATTTAGTGTTGGTAGTGTGTTTTTAGCTTTGTTTTTAGCATGTATTGTATGTGTGTCTTTATTTCCGTGTAAATACATGTTTTCTTCCCTTCCTTTTATACTGAAAACTGAAACAGGAAATTCAGCCCATTATTCTGAATTGAAAACAAAGTGGAGTTTTCTCGGAATTTTCCGAATTCACTGGAAATATCTAATTGGACTCCGTTTTATTATATTTTAATTAATGTTTTAAAAAGGTTGTAAAGGACGGGATACCGAAAATTTAAACAGTGAATTCAGCCAATTATTTTTAATTGAATATCAATGGAAATTATTTCTGAAGTATTTTTTGAGTCGTCGAAGTGCACGCCTTCTATATAATGCTTTTTTTTGCAACTGAAACTATATAATTCCACAAGTCATGTAGATAAAGTAAGAAAATATTTTTTTAATTATTTTTTTCGCCTTGTAACTATAATTTTTCGGGGACCTTGACATTACTGAAGTGGCCTCCGTTGTAGGATATCTGTTGGCAACAAATACATAGGTTTTTTTTTCTTCTTTTTTTTTACTTTTTTCAACAGCCGTGAAACGGAGTAACCAAAATTAGCCGCTATAAAAAAAAGTTACAAGTTATAAAATTTTAAATGAGTAGGTATATTAGAGGGAGTTTGAAAATGGCGCCAATGACAGAATAGTTGAAAGATTTCTTATAGGTCGGGAATTATGTCAAACTAAAAATTCTTTTTTTTATGTTTTATTAATTTAATTTGAGTAGACAAGGATATTAATTACAGAGTTTTTAACCTAAATTAATACAAACTAAACTAAATCTAATGTAAAAACAAAGAAAAATTCTTTTTCCTCTTTAAAATAAAATCATCTCAACCCGCCTCTAAAATCATTTGTCTTATTAATTATTGCCACAAAAAAAGGTAAAGCATGCGTAAATGGATGGGTCAGCAAACGTTATTGAAAAGCATAAAAAAGTTGAGCACATTCGCATAGCAGATGTGTGGCGTTCACACGATGTTAGTCTGTGTACTATAGGCATTATAGAGTGCTAAGTGTCTGTTCCAGACTCCTGACTAAAGATGGAGGCGAAGAAAAACAAAAGATTATTGTTTATTTGGTTGGCTTTGGCTGCCAGACCTGGAAATTTACGGCCAGAGCAAAACACAAAATCAACACCTGCCAGCGAGGAATAGAGCGTAGCATGCTCAAAATAAAAAAATAGACAAAATAAGACACACAAAAATAAGAACAATAACAAATGCAACAAATGCCTCGACATATGCACAAAAACTGAAGTGGAAATGGGCAGGCCACGTAGCGAGGTGTACAGATGAGAGATGGACCGTAAAAGCAACCATGTGGAGAGGTCCACAGGGCAAAAGAGACAGAGGGAGACCACTGACACGATGGGAAGACGAGATTAAAAAAACAGCCGGCCCAAACTGGGGGCAAATAGCACAAGACAGAGACAAATGGGCATCTTTGGAGGAGGCCTTCACCCAATCTGGGGTTCTTGCAGGAAAAAAATAAGTAAAAAAAAAAAAAAAAAGAGACCTAAAAAAAGAAGAAACCTAAAAAAGAAGAAACATAACAAAAATAACAATTAATTTATTTTTACTAACCAAACAACATACGTACTAGATATTTTATAAGATTACTTAGCCCTGTATTTATTGCAAGGAATAAAAGGCTTTTTTATTTTATTTTATTTATTCGTATGGCTTAGCCTTTTCCCATCTATCTAACAACTCCCTTGTTCAGACCAAGCTCCACTCTTGAGCATCGGCGCAAAGTTGCTAGTCTATCGGTTTTTTATCGGACACATTTCGGGGAGTGTGCTTCAGATCTGCATGATCTAATACCGCCTGCTCTTTTTTCTATCAGACGGCCAGAAGCACGAAAAAGCGCCATCGGTTCATGGTTGATATACCAAAAATCCGAACGAAGCGCTTTGATTCTACTTTCATTGTGAAAACCGCCAAACAGTGGAATGCGCTGCCCGAGTGGGACAGTGGAATGCACTGGGTGTTCCCTGACAGCTACAATCTGGGTGTCTTCAAGTCACGAGTGAATCGGTTTCTTCTGGGCAAGCGTGCTCCATCGTAGACCACGTCATCGCTTAATATCAGGCGAGATGGCGGCCAAACGCGGGTCTATACATCAGCCACTTTAAACTGACAATTAACGTGCTTTGGGATTATGAACCTTAATTCAATGTTTAATAGTTCAGTTTCCATCACATTCAAATTACTTTTAAGCCTTTTTCGGTAATTTTTGTCATTCTAAAATAAACTTAAACACATGTCAAAGTTGATAATTGCGTAATTAGTAATAACGTTTAATTCTCTTTCCATATTGGCTTTAGTATAGTAATAAATAAATTAAAAAAAAAAAACTGTTGCGGTCAGGGGGTCTACTCCCTAAGCACGAAGTCCGTGGTTTCGGCCTTAGTTACGAGCGTTTCCTACTTCACCTAAGGACATACGATTATTTCAGGGCCCGAACTAAGAATGAATGACAACACGATTTGACAGTTGTCCTACCGATGTGTTTTTACTCGTCCGTAAAGTTGAACTTGACACTTGTTTTGTTCACTCCTACGTTTCGGGCTACTTTCGGACGGGTGACAAACTTCGTTGATGGACTTAGGGAGTAGGCTCCCAGCTTAGAGTCTTAACTAAATGCGGCGGCATACCAGTATTTTACATGGAGTGACTGCCAACAGAACTCTGCAACCCGGTTATTAGGCAACATCGATATCTAGTTGTCAGACTTTCGGGCTTCTGACTACTCGTAACGACTGTCACTGTTTTATGTATGTATTATCAATAGGGAATATGCATACTATTATTTTTTTCTCTTAATCAGTAAAGCACAGCAATATAAACCCGAGAAAATCATTAAAAGTCAAATGTTACTGTTGTTTGTTGCTCAAAATAATTATTTAACTTCAACAATTTTCTTCTACAGTTCAAACAGCCTTTATTGTCGCGGCCATAATGTGACGTCATAATCCACGATACTGCTTTGTTTACCTTATTTTTAGATACAAATCATGTAAATTAAATTATTTCTTGTGCTTTATTCAAACAGAAATCGCACGTACTAACTTACCTCAGTGAGAAATCAAACAGTTTGCTAACAAAAGATTATTTAAAGATTTATTCACATGGATTTTGATGTCATTTCCGGCATTTTCGAAGACGACGGGTTTCGAGATTGCGTTCCGTTCCACAAAAAAAACGTAACATAAACTAATGAATTGTAAAATAAGTAATGCGTTAAAAATGTAAAAAACAATGCAATTGATTTCTTGACTCCTTTACAATGTATATTTAAATAATGAAAGATTTTGAATTACATGCATATTCCCTATTGCCAACGGTGAAGAAAAACATCGTGAGGAAATCTGCACAACATTTTAGGCACCCTGAGAGGGCTCCTAAAATGCTGCGGTTACCATTTAACTCTACAATTTTATTTACCATTTGAATTTGATTATGTATTGTTTGACACGGTTGTCGGAAATTGGGCAATAGTGTCAGTTTGACCACGCGGGCGGAGCCGTGGGCGGGGTATAGTATATTATTGCTTGGAAGTAAGTAAAATATGTGTCAATACGTGACATTTGACTTAGCTTAATATACAAAGGGCACAGAACAGTCAACAGAAAAATTCGTTGAATATTTTATAAAAATATTTCCTTGTAAGCTCATTTCTATTTATAAGTCAATTGCATAATAATTGCGTTTGATTCCCTAGTCGCAAAATATTTTGGGATACTCTGTTAGAAAGTTTCAAAGAGTAGTCAGTAAATATTGTTGTCGCTCTATTAAGAAATAAAAAAACTCAACGCACTACTAAACATTCTATAATAATATAATTCAATCATGATTCGAAAGACACGTGGCGCCATCTATTAACGTTATTGTTGTTTTCCTCAGGAACAGTACTTTTTTTCGAGATGAAAGGTACCCTATGTCCGTTTCTGTACACTTGACAACGTATATGCAAAATTTCAGGATGATCGGTTAAGTGGTTTAGGCGTGAAAAGGTAACACACAAACAAACTTACTTTCCCATTTATAATATTAGTTAGGATAGTTAGGATAAGCTCATTTCTATCGATATAAGTAACAAAAATTTCGGTAAACAAAACTGTAACGTTTTTTTTTCACGAATTTATATTTAGCCTCGTAATGTATTAAAAGTTGAACAGAATAATGAACAGTTTTCGGATGTAAATCGACTAACTCTTTAACGATCACCAAAAACCTTTAACTCAAAATTATATTGTGCATAAAACTGTACAGATTACACGAAACTATAATATGGCACTAAAGCTGTAATATAAACACTTTATTTGTTAATAAAATTATTATTAGCACTAAAATTGTCATTCCGGTACGTTAAGCTAGCTTATCGCTTCGGATTTAAATAAATGGAATTCGATATTCGAGGTTTTTTTTTGTATTAACAATGTATTAAGTATGTAGTTTTTTGTTTAATAAACAAAGACAAAAAAACGTTTTTTTATGTATTATTTTTATTTTTTATTTAAGAAAATAACAAAAAAATGTTATTTTTCCAGGTTTAAAAATAAAAATATAAGAAAAGAATCGCGACGTATACCAAAAAAGTTAGTGGGAAAATAGATCCCTGTGCCCGATTAAGGGATAAAATACTTTTTATTTGAATAAGCTTTCATTCTTAGTTTCAAAGATACATACATACATAAACTCATGCCTTTTTCCCATGGGGGTAGGCAGAAACTGTAGAACGCCACATGCTACGATCCTTACATACTTCCTTTCGCTTCGTCCACGGTCATACATCTTGTCATACACGCACGCCGGTTGAAAGTACTACGCACCTGTCCTTTTTGAAGAACATCACCAATAACATCAGTGTATGTCCTTCTAGGGCGTCCTCTTCTGGCGTAGTTTCAAAGATATTAAGGTATATATCGGTGACTACATTACTCCAAGTGTAATTATATTTTCCTTGTTTTAGAATTTTCTCGACCGATAATTGCTAGTTATTTACTAGTTTTCTTTCCCTTTTCAAGTTTCCTTCTTTGCGTGCATCTTATTAAATCCTCAAAGAAACTCCCTTCTAGTAATAAGCAAGGAATCAACTAAGTATTTACTACACATTACTTACTGCAAAGGACGGTCTAAATGCTTTTACTTTGAAATAATTTCAAAGGAAAAAGAAAATTTCTTTTTATTCTTCCCTGCATGTAAGTTCTTGGAGATTAATTAATGTTATGTTAAAGAGTACACAACTGCAGGTACCTATGGTATAGGCACATCATCATCATCATTCAGCCGAAAGACGCGGGTATTCCTCGAAGTGCACCAACTTTGAAACGCACCAAATGTACCGCACCAAAAGTATTCCTCAGGATATCCTTTCGAGGAATACTTTTGGTGCGGTTCATTTGGTGCGTTTCAATGTTGGTGCGCTTCGAGGAATACTCCGAAAGACGTCCACTGCTGGACATAAGCCTCCCCCAAAAAGGAGGGTTTGCCATAACCGCCACGCTTGGCAGGCGGGTTGGCGATCGCAGTATGGTTGTTAAAGTACTCAGAGAACGCTGCTGCCCATCCTCTAGTGAATCCCTTAGTCGCCTTTTACGACACCCATGGTAAGAGATGGGGTGGTGCTATTATTTACGTCCAGCACCACACGGACGGTGGTATAGGTACGTGCCGATTTAAAAACGCACTTCAGATTTTTCGAATTCATGTGCGGTTCAGAATTAACTTGCATTAACGGTGAAGGACAACATCTTGAGGAAACCTGCACACCTGAGAAGGCTTCGAAAAAGTTCTCGATGGTGTGTGTCAACTCTCACTAGATCAGGGTGGTGGACTAAGAACTACACCCTTTTCATTCCAAGAAGAAGCCTGTGCCTATAGTCATTGTTTAAGCTTTGATCAGCGCGGCATTCAAAACTCTTAACACTTTTGCTAGCTTCGTTTAACCGCAGAATTTGTTCCAGCGATCATTCCTACTTGTTCTGCCTGTCAGGGTCGTCAGAAGCCCAAAAGTCTGACAAAGTCTAACCTTAGGATATCGGCATTGCCCAGTAACTGGGTTGCGAAGGTCTGATGGCAGTCGCTCCGTGTAAGGGCCTTTTTACTGTGACGCGGGCTCGTGCCCGCATGCGTGCGTCACCCGCACTCGTGGCGCCTGAATTTCACTTTTTCATACATGTATTTATTGTTATGCGTGCGCACGAAGAGGTGAACTGCGAGCGCCACGCATGCGGGTGACACGCACGCGGGCACGAACCCGCACGACAGGAAAGAGGCCCTAAGATATATTCAGATATACACCGTGTCCCAAAATTCAACGATAAGCGGGCACTAGAGGGTGGCTCTGCTCATGAATACTCGAGAAAAAAAATGAAAAAAATAAACTTTTTCTTTTTAATTAAGTACCAAATGAAATTTGAAGTCCTTCGAAAAGAACAATGGGTAATTTTGTTTGGAACCCGTACCCACCTTGTAGCATTTTAGACTAGGTGTCATTTAGAAGAGGCATAAGTGAATAACTCAATAATGAATGAACGAATGAATGAATGAATGGCAGACCGAAGTTATGATCACTTCTATTTTACATTTTCAATCATTTAAGTAGTGTTATAATAATTGTTTTATAGGCCCAATGAATAATCAGTCGTTCTGTTTCATAGAGAGAGACTGACCCAGCTTCCTAAGGTTTACTTTTTGCTAAGGAAAATATTAATTAAAACGCCATCAATTCAATTAAGCACAGTTTGTTTATTTATTAAGGTACACAAAATAAACATCATCACTAAATGGTATTGTTGCTCTCAATGATTATTTCATCCCAAGCATTTGCCGGACCAACGAAGTTTATTTTTTCGAATTTTATTAAAAACTAAGTAAAAAGTGTTTTTTTTTAATTACCTAATTATCATTTAAGCACTGCCTAGTTATTAAAATAATCTTTATTTAGTTATTCATAGAATACCTCATATGTTTTTTTAAGTTTTGCAATAATATCAATATTTTTATTTAAAATGAGTCCTACATTCGGCTTATGCACATGTTTGTTCTCTTCCTCTTTGTGTGTTTAATGTGGATTTTCGGTTGTGTTAAGGTTCGCGCACATTATGTCGGGTCGCAGCGGGGCGGAGCGCGCCGCAGCGCACCGCAAAATGCTTACTTAGCACATTAGTGACCGGACGAGTCGCAGCGCATTGACGGATTTTGAGTAGTTGCAGTGTACTGCCCTGGCAGGGCTTGCAAATCATATAGTTCTTTGTATCCATGAACAAAATTAATCAAAAGCTCTTCATCCATTCTAGTGAACACCACAGGAGCACGCAAATACCAAAAAAATGCAAATATCGTAAAATGAACACATGCGCGCGTGCACTCCAATCCGCTTGCATACTGTGTCGGGGCGCAGCGGGGTGGGGCGGGCCGCATCGCACGCAATCAAAATCCGCGGCGGAATATGCGGCCCGGCCGCGCCGATAGTTCATATAAAATACATACGAGCAATTTGAGCGGATTTTTGCGCTGCGACCCGACCTGCTGCGGCCCGTCATAATATGCGCGAACCTTTAAACTTCAGAAAGTGCGGTAGAGTTGAGCGTATTCTTCCTCCCGTCTTCCTGTTTAGTTTTCCATCCGGTAACTTCATTCATGCATGCATTCCCAATTCCCATTAGAAAACCCACTCTATAGTAAAATATAATTATACGCATAGATGTTTAGGTGCATACGAGGGTGTATAGATACACCTACGTATATGTAGGTACCTATAGCAGAATATTGGGCTAGTTCAAGGGATATGATTGACTGCGCGCGGGGTGAATTCACCAAGGCTTTTCTGCATATTTCAACGTCGAATAACTTTTTTCTCCCGTGAGATACAGAGTTGTCGCCATACAAAATATTTATGTAATTTTAAAGACCTTTCTAATGGTACTAGTCTCAATTTGCTACAAGGTGGGTACGTTTTGTTCCATGTCCTTTACGAAAATAAGTTTGATTGATTTTTGTGTAAAAACTACAGGCATTCTGGGATTTTTAAGGGTTGTGGTGGATAGCAGTGCTACTCCTTTAGGTTGCTGATACAAAAAAAGCAGAAATATTTGAAAAAAATTCAAAGGATTTTAATTTAGGTATTTTTACGGAATAAAAAAAGTTTTTTTTTTCTTTTTTTCTCGAGTTGTCATGAGCAGGTCCACCCTCTGGTGCCCGCTTATCGTTGAATTTTGGGACACGGTGTATAGATGTATTCAGCTGCATCTCGTTAGATTGGGAGCTGACCCCAAGATATGTAGTTGGGAACATGCTAGGTAGAGCGAAACATCTTCACCTGATACACGTAACATTAAGTACTTTTGAAAGACTTTCTCACATCAAAATGGCTGACAACATGTCCACGCAGTAAGCTAACAAAAGCAGTACAAACAGACAGACAGACAAAATAATTGTCTCTCACAAACATTATGCCGCCTACATCTGACTTGAGGGAAGCGGTGTAAATCATAAGCGGGAGCGAGATGCAACTTTGTTTTGGAAAAAGTATGGAACGAATTTTTATAGTACATCTTGGCAAATCGATCGACAAAAGCATTTAACGTGAAATCTTTGGAAGTGATTTTACAGTAACAATAGTACGCGTTATTACGAGTACAATAAGTGATGTTTGAGCAGACTTACTATTTGAAAAGAAAATCATCTTTCCTTACATACCTCCAGTACTATCCTCAACTAATTGGCTACTATTATTCCGTATGGAAAGTTGTTTCCTTCCCATTTATAACAGACATAGAAGGAAAGTTTGCGTAATAATTATTTACTCAATTCTGAAAGCATTGCGTAGCTAAAAAAATACGGTATTTAGCCTGATACAGAGACGGGCAAGCAGATAGTTAATAAACTATAGTTAGTTAGCTTACTCGTTCTCTAGTATTTACCCAAGTTAGAACCCATCTATAATCTGAAACCGTCAAAACGTTCTTGAGTACCTAATCGTTTATAACATGCTTCGTTAAGCTCAGCTCAACTTAAAAACAATGTTTTCTTTTATTTATTTCTTCTCATATTATTAAATACATAACGTATTTCATAAATAAAATATGTTCAAGACATCAGTCAGGTACTGATTCATAATGAAACAAAAACTTAAGATTATCAGCTGTTCATAAGTTATACAATTAAATAAATCCATTCAAGTTATGAAAGTGAAATGAAGAGAACGAGTTGCAATAAATCATACAGCTATGGATTAATTAATGCTGTCATTAATTGTAAATGTACCTTACTGCTAATTAAAATTCTTGTTTTAAGGCTTCTTATTCTTCTGTGTTAGCAAATCTGGTTGTAACGGTTAATTATGATAGCGATGGGAATTAGAGATATATTTACATATTTTTTTTATAAATACTTAAAAAATATTGTAATTGGCAAATGCAAACAATAAACCATGTCAAGACGAGAATCTCGTGAAAGCCGAGAAGGATAAGCTTACGGCCAATGGCTTAAAAGCCAAGAGCCTCGACCAACATCTAATGAGGCTCTCGCTAGGCAGCTGGATCAAGTGGTTGATAGAGAAAACGGAACTCCTGGACACGGCGCATATTGTTGGGAGCTTCTTCTCTGAGGCCCTGACCAACGTTTTATAGAAATATTTAAAAATGTAGTAGGTAAATAAGTTAAGTGAAATGAATAAAGGAGACATGTCAAAACTCTTTTTTTCCGTTACCGATTTAATAAGATGCCTAAAAATGCACATTAAAAAAAATCAAGCATACCGAACATAATTCAAGTACCGAACCTATTTATTAAGTGTATCAAAAGTGTTGCAAACTCCAACGATTTTTTTAAAATCATTTTCTAGCTAGTCTGCACTCGCCACGATCGTATAACTTAACCCGCACCTCAAAATTAAACTGGGCTAGGCGTGGGTTAAGTTGTGTCGTAAGCAGAATCAAGTTTTTAACTTAATGATTTTTTTTCTGAGTGGGCACTGGCTACCTCCTAACCGTTATGGTGAGATGATTTCATTCATAGAACTTAGAAAGTTGAGGATAAGCAGATCCTGATTCATACGAATTATTAGGAAATCTTTTTTAGTTGTTACTAGAGAACAAAAGATTTTTTTTCAATAGACAAAAAAGTTTTTTGATTAACGAAATATTTTCATACATTAATATTTGTAGGTGTTACTATTCTTATTAAAAAAAAAAGGAAAAAAAATAATTTGTCTCTCCATTTTTCTTTGTTTGCTCGTGTATGTTGCCCATCATAACGCTAATATAATTACATTTCCAACTGACCACTCCGAGATGTGTCTTTTAGCAACCATTATTAAAATATATCATATTATAACAAGCATACGCTACTCATACCAGCTAAAGCATAACAATATCTATTAAATAAATAAGATAAAAACCAACTATAAAATAAGTCGAATATTTTAATCACTAGAAAAACTGGAAGCCGATCCCAACATAGTCAAGAAAGGGTTGGGCGATGACTAAATACCACCCAAAGAACAAAAAAACTATAAAATCATATTTTAATTATCCCCATTAAAATAAATTCAAAAGCGATCAATTTAGTCTTATTTATATATACAGCAGTGTCAAATTTTACGGCTTTCTTGCGTTTATAATCAATATTATGATATAATTGATAAATGTATAGTGATGTCACCACAGTATATTCGAGACAGACAGACAAAAAATGTTCTTAATGATATTCACACAGTTTATTTTAGTTTATTAGAGTACGAATTTGCATAGGATTTTTTTGCTATTAAATTTTTATCTTCAAGGTATTGGACAGGCAGTAAAATATTTTTATTTGTTGAAATTGACACATATTTTTTGCTAATTAATAGCGGAAATAATTATAGTGAGTAGTTGCTTAGGTATTTTAACAAAATTTCTTTGAAAAAACGTCGCTTTCTGGTATCTATCTCGTTAGAGAGTACAGTATACGAAAAAAAACAAATAAATCATTCATCATGTTAAAATTTAAATGACGTATTTTTTCGCCGATTCCATGCATACTTACTATTTTAATTTTAAAATGATAGTATAGTAGAAAAAAAAAACATTTCATACATATCGTCGAATCCAGTGCTGCAGCTTACTCCAAAAAGCCACTCGATCAACAAAAGTCGGTAAAAAAATTATGAAGTAACAAAAAATCCCAAGTTATTTAGCGAATGATATTTTACGAGCCCGCCGAGACCCGAAACATATTACTTATGTCAATTTTTACAACTATGAACCCAAACGTGACACAAGCTTTTATCTACAATATTAATGTGTCATTACTCTTTTATAGGCCATTTAAAAATACGCTTTTACGAAATAAAAAAGGTGTTTAATTTCTAAATAAACAGTCCGATATTTTTTTCGTGTTCGTTTTCGTCATTTAAGCTAAAAATGTGTCGACTTTTTTTCGTTAAATTGCAAAAAATGTGTCGGCTTTATTCTCGGTAGTTACGATTTTTTGTTGTTGGCGTAAAAATGTTTTGTTTTTGTTTATTTAGGATTTCGAGAGACTAACATTTTAATGTTTCGAGAATTTGCGTTTAAAGTATTTGGAGATTTCAATTTCATTTACTGTAGGAGTTAGGAATAAAATTTTTATTACCTACGTTAAATCTAGCGTTAAGTGGGCTTAATAGAAAAAGACTGTGATTTTCAAAAAATATTGTTTTAAATGCCTGTCACCTTATAAGTACTTAAAATAAAACGTCTTACCTATTTTTGTTTAACATTTATTAACGACTTTTTTTTCTTTTCAGAATCGCGGCGCACTTAAGTGAAACGGCGAAAATGACCAAGTGACGTGACAAAACAGTGGTACCTTTAGTGACAGTGTAGTGACATTTAGTGACAAAGTAGTGCTGTGCTAGTGTAGAAACGGACTTAGTGAACAAAATGTGGAGATAAATCTCGCGACTGATTAAAATAAATTATGTGCTGTGTTGTTGATAGTAAAAAATCAAAATGTGTGCCAAAATTAGTAATTTAATCGTCGTATTCTGTGGTAAGTTTTTTCATATGTTTTTCATAACCTTTAAAAATAAAACTGTATTTTTTATCTAACAATTTTTTGTATACGGGTCGTTCTTCTTTTCTACCGACAATGAAACGACGTTTTTCTGTTTTTTAAACTATCTATAATTGTGGTTTCTGTGTGGGATTTAAAAAAATGCATCGTGTTTTCATTACGAATTATATTATATTATACATATTTTGACGACACGTTTGGTGCAGTGGCTAAGCGATTGGCTTCTGCGCTACGGGTCGTGGGTTTGATTCCCACACGGAACAAAAATTTGTATGGCCTACAAATGGTTGTTTCGGGTCTGGGCGTTTGTTTGTGAGATTTGTGTCTGTAAACGCACCCACGATACAAGAGAAATCTTAGTGTGGGGCAACGTTTAAAAAAAAAAAAAAAAATTAGGACTAATTAAAGTTTCCTTTCCGGCTAATATTAATTGTTTTTAATGTTGGTTTTTAAAAAAAAAGTGACAAAGTGGCCGTTTTCTGCGGAGACCACATTTCGGTTTACCACTCTGTCACGGCATTCTACGGAAAACAAACGTATAAAATATGCTGGTTAGAGAAAATGAAAAATTACATAACATTAATAGGTAGGTACTTACATAAAAAAATATGGACGTTTATTCGAACCGAATTAAAAAACCGTAAATATCAAAACGAGATGCCATAATAAGATGAAGGACAGACCACTGTCTGTAGAAAAGTAGGACGACCCTACATATTTTTAACTTGCCATACATAATAGCTCTGCTTTAGAACTGCACTGCTATTTTCCACGCTGTGCTCATTTTGATCAAGTTATCTTTTGTCAAATTCATTAAACTATACGAAACTCGAAACAGAATCAACAGTTCTACTAAAAAAAAATGTTGCCAAATCGTAAACGAATCACAACCTTTTTCGTTCCTTCCTCGAACCTTTGTTAATTTTCGTTTACGAAAACTGTCAATATGTTCGGTTTTGTTTTCGCTGTCAAACAATTAGACAGCTTTTGTAAACGAGAACTGTCTGAATAAACGGTTTTGCTTCGATTTGGTTGCGATTGATCACCGTTTCAGTTAATAGAATCGTCCCCCAGTGAAACAGTAATTAACATAACAATTTATTGTTTAACGCAAAATTATACTTGCTTTACAAAAGGTAATAAGTCGCTTCGAGCCGATTTAAAACAAAAAATCCCGCCAAAGTTCGTGCGCCTAATTTCTGCATAGTATTGCGCTACACTTAGAGCGGTTATTCACTGCATCCGATCCGGATCTGTGAAAATTCAGAATAAAAAACTCGGACCGAATTCGGATATTGCTTTTCGCACTGCATCCGATCCGAATTCGTGAAAATACATAATTATCTAGAGCCTAAAAATCTCGGACCGAATTCGGATATTGCTTACGCACTAATCCGATCTCTGATCCAAAGTCAAACAATTCAGGGGCCATCTTTGGCATATCCATTTGGCGTCCGATTTGAATCCGCGGTAGTGCGAAAGCGTTCATACAAACACTACTACGGCTACTTCGGTCCGTCAATGTTTCTTCCGAATTGGAGACTCACGGTTGACGGAGAGAAATCGGATGACGGAAGTCGTATCTAGTGCGTAAACTACCATACAAATAGTTCTATGACTACTTCGGAACGTATTTTCACGGATTCGGATCGGATGCAGTACGTAACCGCTCTTAGGGTTGGTTTTAGAGTCGTCCGGATATCGTTACGCACGCGGGTGCGTGGCGCCCGAATTTCACCTTTTTAAATTCTAACTTATGGACACATAAAGCTCACCTAAGCCTTTTACTGGTCCACACGTTCGAACTTACTCAAATGAAGGTAAAAACGTCGAACAAGCTTGTACGTGACTAAACATTATGTAATGCGTAATCCACGTGTGGAGAAACTTGGTGTGGTGTTCCTCCAACCAAAGGGAGGATCCTCCAACTAGGCGGAGTCTTTGTGCCTGGCGGGCTACTGCCCAACGGTTGATGTTGGGAGGTTGTATATATACTATCTGCGTGTTAAATCTTGATTGCGCGATGTAGGATAGTTCGCTAGATCGCATGTGGCGAGATAGATGCCGCCACATCACTCCCCCCCTGAGACCGGAGGTCGAAATCCACTGCACCGCAAGCGTAACAAAATCCGCATGACTCTAAAACCGCCCCTAAAACCAAGTTTCCACTATCCAAGTATTACGGACGCAACCTTCAGGTTACAGGTACAAGTCCGAGACGGGCTGCAAACTGCAGACTGCGTCCACAGACCGCAAATCGCCGTCCGAATAACACCTTTAAGGTGCACACCTTAAAGGTAGTATTTCAACGGCGACCGCAAACTGCAACCGCAGATGACAGCAGCAGACAAGCGACACTACTGGTTCATACAAACCAATGTGACTTGCGGTCTGTGGTTGCAGTCTGCAGTTTGCAGCCCGTCTCGGACTTGTACCTTACAACTTGCATAGTGGAAAGACTAACCTTGTTTGCAAGTTTTCATCACAATTGCAGTTGCAAAGATGTCATTCTAGCTTGCAAGCTACTTGCAAAGTGGAAAGGTGGTTTTGGGATGCCTCTAAGAAGTAGGTTTTTTATTATGAATGAGTTAGATATTATGTTAAAGGCTCGTGCCGAATTAATTAACAACCGCATTAATCAGACTATTTGCAAAATTAAGCTGCGCTAGCCGCGGTGACCGATCCCTCCGTGCCTCGGAGAACACGATAAACAGTCAGTCCCGGGTGTCATAAAATTACCTATGAAGGTAATTATGGGTAGTCAAAAGCCCGAGTCTGACAACCGGTCTAACCTTAGGATATCGGCATTGCCCAGTAACTGGGTTGCGGAGGTCTGATGGCAGTCGCTCCGTGTAAAATACTGATATTCAGCCGCATCTGATTAGACTTGAAGCTGACCGTCATAGTTGGGATAAGGCTAGATAGATGTTATCAGTGCAAGCGGCTGCCCTTTGTATATTCTAAGCTCCGCCTGCTAACCACGAGAAGTAATGAGAATGTTCTATTTTAAGGCAGGGATCCTACGCTTGGAATAGGTAACTTTGACATTTTATATAAAGCTTTCTAGCAATATTAGTTTCGCCGAACGATTACTGTATCGTGGGTGCTGTTATAGATATATGACATAACATAACGCCTGTATACTCTGAAGGGTTAGGCAGAGGTATACAGAGTGTAAACGAATTCGTGTAATTCCTTAAAACCACATGATCTATTACTGGTATAGATTAACCTTGCACGGGATTTATCTTGAATAAAAAAAAATTTTTTTTTTTCTTTTGAGTACATATACTTAACACATTACAAGGTTTAAAAAAAAGAGCAAAAATTTTTTTTTCTTGATTTTTAATTTTGATGCCATGCATAAATAAATGAAAGCACAGAGACGCAGATGGAGGGCATGACTAGGGCGATATCGCTCCGTGCAGTCAGGTAACCTGGGGCGCTAAAATTATTCAAAAACAGAAAGTAAGAATGAATTAGGTACACACGGCTACACTTCAAGCTATGCAAAACCAGTATAAGCTGACCGTTACTTGTGCGAAAAGATTATACAAAGCGACGCCAAAATAAACTGGTTTTGTATAGCTTGATGTGTAGCCGTGGGTACCTACTGAAAAAAAATGTTTGTTGAATCTGAAAAAAACTAGTGCTAGGTCAATCACCTATGTCACCAGTAGATAACGAGGTCTGAAGGAATTACACGAATTCGTTTACACCCTGTACAGGTAGGACACCTTCATTTCGCTGCTATGTTTAAATCCCATGTAATAGAAGGCGAGCCTATTGCCATCCACCGGACACAAATCCAGACTCCAGGCTGCTACTGAGAAATTCTACATGAAAAAACCCAATATCACTTTGTCTGACCTGGAGACCTCACACTCAGCAGTCGCGCTTGCTTCAACTAGACCAAGGCAGTCGTATATTACATCTTTCAACAATAACACTCGGATCGTAGTTTTTTTTCTGATCTGCTTACGTATACCGTGTAGTGTGCGTGTGAAGATAATCGTGGTCGCCCGCAGGTTAGGAACCTGCTTCTTGAACTGGTTCAAAACCTGGAGTGTACTTTGTGTCTAGTTCCTCATTCCATTCAGAATAGTTAAATGGTAGAAGTATTTAAATTCTAACAACCTGAAACTATGCAGCAACTAGCTGGTTCACGCGGTTCCACTCGCATCTTAGGTAAAAAACTTGATGTACCCTTTTTATTTTCTTCGTGGGAATATCCTCATTGATGCCCTTCGCCCGGGGAAGGCGAAGGGCTAAAAACCACGGTGTTTCTTCTCCTGACCCTTGGCCGAGGTCGCGGGATTCGTAGCTGCATGCACCGCGACCCCGGCAGGCCTCGGGCCGCCAGCCCCTGGCAGACCTCTTCCTCTGTGGGGCATTGCCCCACGTCCTCCTGAGAGGCGCGCATGGAATACAACGCGCCGCCTTCTCGGGCCTGTTACTGGTCGGGCGACGGGTCCCCTAACCCGCCGCCCGCAGGCCACACTACGGTGGCCGAAGATCGTCGATCCCCCTTTCTGCTCCCTCCTTGGTCATTATCACCCCCTCGCAGAAGGAGGCGACGGCTTCCCATGCACTCTCGCTCTCGACCATGGACAGAACCACGGCCGGATTAACAGTATCTTATCTGTTAATCCAGGACATGGTCTATCTATTTGCTAACTTTGATCCAATTTCGTTCAGCAGTTTATGCGTAATTGAGTAACAAACATACAAACTTTTTCACAAACTTTCATAGTTAAAATATTAGTGAGAAACAGATCCATTAGGAATGATAGGAATGAGAGCCACTGTTTATTATTCCATTAGTATAAAACTACTTACTTATGTAAACAAAATTATTTTCAATGAGACTCGCTCAGGTACTTTATTAACAGTTCTACTTTCAACCCTGCAAGTATGGTAGTTTGTTTAAATTGAGTAGAAAGTGATATGATGGATTTTAAAATTATATTATCTAGGAACGATGTAAACGGGATTATTTTTAATGGGACTCACTCAGGTACATTAGTAACTATTTTACTTTCAACGCTGCAAGTAGTATGCGCTGCTCAGCTACGAAAGATAACGGTTGAACACTTGCTTTCCATGCAGAAGGATCTAAATTTGAACAATGCCCGCTCCTCCGATTTTCGATTAAGCTGGGTAATGGGACCGAAACACAAAACCGCGTTGCGGCGCCGCACCGCCAAAATTGATAATGCCGCCCGCCGCTACGCAAAATTTCGCGGTGTGCCCCGCGCCGCACATTTCAGCGCGTCTACATGGAACTATCCAATATCTTCTCTGTCGTCTATTTAAATTGGTGTAATGTGTTCTTAATAACAAAAGAGCAATACTTTTACTGCGATTCATGGCAGACATACATCCACCAACATTAAAAAATTACAAGAAAATGTTTGCCCTACAGTACGGTGGAAGAACGCTTTGTTTCGCGTTGTCGCAACGCAACGCTCGGTGGCGCGTTGCGTTGCGGGTCTGCGACGCGGTTTTGTGTTTCGGCCCATAGGGGTAATCTAAATTATTCCTGGTTTGAACTACCACCACCTTCTTTGTGTTTATATATTAATCATAGAAGACCTTATAACACTTGCTTTCGATAGCACTAAAAAACAAACTATATGTACGTATCGTCAGTGATGTTCTAACAGTGCGGAAGTCAAAACTTGCTACTTTACAAGAGAGTGAAAAAACGATTTAAAACGAGCGTAACCTATGCTGAACGCAATATTGTTTTTAATTACTCATATCATTACAAATTAACTCTTTGGTGATTAAGAGCCCAATTACACGTCCGATACTTGCCTCCGATAGTCGGTTCAGATTATCTGAAGGCCTCCGCGTCATACAACTGTTTGAACATGAATTACACATACGATCAGATCATCGGATCAGATGTCAGGATCGTAAGCATCGTCAGGGCGCCGTCGTCGTCCAGAAAAAATCGGACACGATAATCGTACGTGTATTTTATGAATCCGATCAGATAGATCCGGCTCCCGGAAGCAAGTATCGGACGTGTATTTTGACCCTTGAACCTTTTAAAATCCTAATAATCTTTTTCATTTCAAGTAATATTGTGACTTTTGCAATGGTGTCTGTTTTTGTCACAAAATGTCTTACGCACTGTTAGAACTTCACTGACGATATACGCTGCGCACATCGCTTTCCTAAAAACGTTACACATTTTTTTTTTCAAGTGTACAATAAAATTGCAGTATTGTATTTATTTTTGTGTAAATAAAACTTGGCAATATAGCCGGCCATCGGGTCTGTGTTAACAGGACTTTAAAAAAAAAACACATACGTTTATAAAAGTTCTATTGTGGAGTTAGTATTTATTGGGTTCGCCTCTGTAGGGCTTGGCTAGGGTTGTCCGTGCGGATATATCCGAAAGTATTTTGGTGCGGATATAGGCACAATTTGGATAGGTTATATAAATCTTAATGTTGTTGGTTTTTCGAGTCTAATTAAGTATTTGACAGGAGTTGCTTTGTTAATATTTAAAAATATTAAGTATAACAAAAATCAATAGTAAACCCATTACTCATCATCGTGGTATGGGCATGTGATGCGGAGGAATGAGGAACATGTCGTGAGGAAAGTTTTTAGAATTAATGTAGATGGTTATAAGAGTCGAGGAAGACCAAAGAAGCGATGGATGGATAATGTAAAAAATGATATGACTAGAAAGAGGGTGACTACTGAGATGACAGCTAATAGAGATGTATGGAAGAAAAATACATGCTGCGACGACACCAAATAAGTTAGGATAAGGACAGGAGGATGATGATAGTACTCGTTAGAGGGTTATAGGTATATTCTTTGTAGTGTATTCTTATGTGTTCACGCCATCCTAATCTTGTTTGTTTCAAGTTTGTTTGTTTGTTACCTTTTCACATCTAAACCACTGAACCGATCATACTGAAATTTTGCATATACGTTGTCAGGTGTACAGAAACGGACATAGGGTACCTTTCACCCCAAAAAAAAGTACTGTTCCCGAGGAAAACAACAATAACGTTCATAGATGGCGCCACGTGTCTTTCGAATCACGATTGAATTATATTATTATGGAAACTTTAGTAGTGTGTTAAGAGTTTTTTTGAGCTTAATTAACGCGAGCGAAGCCGCGGGCTAAAGCTAGTAGACTACATGGCCCATAGTTTTCTAGAAAGGGTTACCAGGTAATTTGATATTAAATTCAATACACGTTAAGAATGTTTATGTATTTTCTTTCTTTTTCTTTTCTACTACTTTTTCTATTATTAATTAGGAATCATATATCAAAAATAAACCGGATAAAAGAACTTGTTGTTTGCTAATGAACGCTAAGTCACTTGCTAATGAGACTGCAAACTGTTCATGAACAAAGCACACTTGCAAATCAATATGGGAAGCGAATACCTATTTGAAATTAATCTATATCCTGCTTGTTATTTCACAATAGTTATCATCACAAATGTAGGCATTTCAGCAATATTCCCATTTATATTACATCCAATACCTACTCTGTTTGTTGAGGTTTCGTAACGCTCTCGTGCCTTGCGAGATGAGTTCTCCAAACAGTAGTAATTATAAACAAATATTAACCTGTACTAACAGTAATAATAATGTGTCGTGTGTAATATTCTAAACGAAATTCTGGAATAGATATCCATCATATACGTGATGATATTTAGAGCAAATTGGTACGGAAATACTAATGCCAAATACTTTGAACCTGCCATATTTTAATCTGCCTTTCGTGTTCATAAAACTATACAAATGTTACGTGTGGGAAAAGAAGGTTCAAATTAAAAAAAAAAAACATTCATTAAAATAATTTTACGAAATGGCGTCTCTTTTAATTACTTAAAAATATGTAACTAGCTGCGCTTTCGTGACTTCGCCCGCGTAATAAGTTTTTCTTTATAAAAAAAAATACTTTACTCACCCCTGCATATTATCTGATACGACTCGTAAGTCACCTATTGTACGTTAATGGTACTATATCAGAAACCTTTGTGCAAGTGCGAACAAGAACTGTCAAATATTAACACAATCGGATAAACTATGCACGAACCCATAGGAAAACACACAAACGAACAACATTTTTTTTTGTTTAATAATTTTCTGACAATATCTGCAATAAATACCTACATGCTGTATTGAGAATACTCGTAATCGTATATTAAAATGGTTTTAATACAATGACATTTATGAGATTAAAAATCAGAAAAGAAAATTGTTCAAAAAATATCCGAAAAAACAACATAACATATAACGCCACTATTCTCCGAAAGGATGGGCAGAGGTGTGTATAGACACCTTTATTTCATTATATTTAAGTCCCATGTAATAGGGGGCGAGCCTATCGCTATCAACCGGGTATAAATCCAGGCTGCTACAGAGAAATTCCACACGGAAAAACCTAATAATACTTTGCCAGACCTGAAGATCGAACAGCATAAACACTAGGAAGCGGTAAAGGGAGGGCTTTTTTGTGAGCTGTATTTTGTTAATCTGACGTTCAAAAAGAACTAAGTAATTCTAGTTTATTTTGAATAAATGAGTTTTGAGTTTGATTTCTCACGCTCAGCAGTCGCGCAATCAAAATTCGCAAAATATCCGAATATCCGCGCACATATCCGCACACTCACAACCCTACAGCGTAACAAGGTAAGCGACCATTATTTATAGGGCCAGCCGGCCACCAATTAAACTTTAATTAAAATACTACAATTGTTACCTCTGCTTTAACTATTTATAATTGTATTGTTTATTTTGTATTTTAGTTTGTTTAACTTGTATTGTTGTACATGTGCGACTTTTTTATTGTTTCAGCTTTTGAGGGTAGGGGTGAAATGTTACAATGGGCAAAACATTTAACTTTACGACTTTTGATGTTTGCGTGTTTTGATCAAATATTGTTTAGTTTATTTTATGGGGCACTAAATTATGACTCATTTTTTAAGTGGTCGTGTGTGCAAGCTCTGTTTTTGAGCGCTCGGACTTGATTCCTACTTTAGTACGTTTAGTTCGAAAGTTCATATGGTATATCTACACCAGTGCGCTTTCATGTTCATCTTGCGCTTTCAACTTTCAATTCCTCTTGCGTCAAGCGCATGCAATATTGATTGCCATAAGACACATGCAGCTTATCGTCTACACCGGCGCTCCTCGTTCAGTCGTCAGTCGACATACAATAGACAGATTAGCGTGCGCTAGGGGCATGCGCTATTGCATGCGATATGGCGCTTCACGCATGCTTCAGACGAAGACGCAAGATGAACATGAAAGCGCACCGGTGTAGGCATAGCTTTAAAGTAGCAGTTCAGAATTTTGCCCGATGATTGGCAGTAGGCAAATGAAACCAGAGATTATATTATACTGCCATCGCTCGACTAAATGTGTTGATACAACTGTACACTTATGCTTACCCTGTATGCAATTACGATGGGATCAGCTTTCAGTCTAATCAGATGCGGCTGAATACCAGTATTTTACACGGAGCTACTGCCATCAGACCTCTGCAACCCAGTTACTGGGCAATGCCGATATCCTAAGGTTAGACCGGTTGACAGACTTTCGGGCTATCACGGTACGCACGCACGGGTAAGCCCTCCGGATCTGCCCAACACACGTACCTGGCGGGCAGATCCGTGCGTGTATGGTGAGAACAAGCACGGATATGCCCGCCGGATGCCTGCCCGCTGCCCGTGCTCAAAACGACCGGATCGGGTACGGGGAAGGCAGATCCGAGTACCAACTGTGCGTGTGTGCGGAGCGAAGGATGTGCCCGCCGAATGGCGCCTCAGTCGCGCATTTAGTGTACACGAAATCACGTATCCGATCTGAATCACGCCCGGCGGGCAAATTTGTACGTGTGTGGCGAAATCACGGATCGGATCCGAGATGCGCCCGTCGGTCAAAACCGTGCGTGTATGGGTAGCTTATGACACCCGGGACAGTCGGTTTAACGTGCTTTCTGAGGCTCTAAGGTCTCGATATGTAACGAATGGTCACCCATCCACTGACTGACCGTGACAGGCGCAGCTTAACCTTGGTCTGCGCGGTTGTTAATTAGCCATGAGCCCCTCTAAGTAAAGTATCTACATTAAGGGCCGGCACGGCGCGCTTCGGTATACCGAATCATCCTGTGGCACCCCGCAGCATACTGAAGTATCCCGCGGCATACTACGTCGTACCGCGGGATGCTTTGACATGCCGCGGCATGACGAAGCATCCCGCGGTATATCCGCGGTATGCTAATGTAATAAAACTCCTCACTCCAATATATAATATTTATTCTCTTCCACAAAACGGATAACTAATTCTAAATATTAATTAACTGCTAACCAAACTTAGTAATAAAATGCAACGACTAATAATTAATTTGCGTCCGAACTCGACGAGCGCCAACGGGATAAGAGCTTTTCAAAATCCCGCAACGCCCAACATTCCGTTACACTGACAGCTTGTCAAAACGAACTACAATGACACGAATTGAATCGTTTCAGTGTTGCAAACAAATTAGTCGATTACAATTATTAATCGAGTACAAAATAACTTAAATAAAACATTGTCTTAAATATACTTACACAATATAATTACACATCAAAACCTAACACTCGTCCATCCTGACAGCGTGTATGTCCTCATACACGGTATCAAGTAAAGACTTAAACCTAACACTCGGCTTACATATAAATTAAATGCACAAAACAGTGGGTACATAACTAAGAGGCTAATTACACAACTTAAAAAAAATATCTCCATCTTTTGGAGACTAAAACTCTCCATTTCTTTTTTTTGAGTCTTTGAACTTATTCATCTATCTTTTAGAGTTCTCCAACTTTTGGAGTACCCCAGACTTCTCCAACTTTTGGAGTTCCCCATACGTCTCCAACTTTTGGAGTTCTCCAACTTTTGGAGTTCCCTAAGCTTCTTCAACTCATAGAGTTTTCCCCAAACGTCTCCAACTTTTGGAGTCCTCCAACTTTTGGAGTTCCCTAAGCTTGTCCAACATATGGAGTGTTCCCCATTCTTCTCCAACTTTTGGAGTTCTCCAACTTTTGGAGTTCCCTAAGCTCCTTCAACTTATAGAGTTTTCCCCAGACGTCTCCAACTTTTGGAGTCCTCCAACTTTTGGAGTTCCCTAAGCTTGTCCAACATATGGAGTGTTCCCCATTCGTCTCCAACTTTTGGAGTTCTCCAACTTTTGGAGTTCCCTATGCTCCTTCAACTTATAAAGCTTTCCCCAAATGTCTCCAACTTTTGGAGTCCTCCAACTTTTGGAGTTCCCTAAACTTGTCCAACATATGGAGTGTTCCCCACATAACTCAGTAGGTACAAATTAAATTCTCTAGTTCTCTTCTTAATTATTTTTACTATTTAGTTTTAAAACAATCGCAGAAATCATATATATCATAAAATTAATCATACATAATTATCATAAAAAAAAACATATACTAATCAATTCATAGTTCATCACATCATACATCATAATAAAATTCATTTTAAAATTAAAATCATCATATCATACAATAATCAATTCATGAAACCATACACATCATACAATAAATAGTACAAATCGTTTTTTTTTTTTTTTTTTTTTTACATATTCATTTCTTATGTCAAATAATATGCGACATCGTTTTGACAAAGCAATGTAAATTATAATAAAGTAATTAATTAGTAACTCTAACTTTCTTCACAATTATCTGTCTCATCATCATCAGTACATTCAGTACTACTTTCATTAAGTTCCAAAGCAGCTACATGAACCCATGGTAACATTCTATTAGCGGCTACTACCGTCTTACGTTTGTTTTTCGTGCTACTTAATCCGGGAATCGCAGCTAACTCATATCGATCATTTCCGAGCGACGCACCTACGCGATATGGTCCTACATAAGCCGGGAGGAGTTTTTTGCTTTTACCGTCATTACCAAATGAAGTTTTTGTAATTTTTACTAATTCTCCTACTGCGTACGTACGAGCTGGACGTCTATTCTTATCATAGCGTTGTTTTTGTTTAGTTTGTTCTTCGTCAATTTTATCTTTTACCTGCTCGCGAATAGTTACAAGATCAGTCGCGTCTCTAGTAGATTGACGTATTTCATTCAAACGTGGGTCTATTTCACTACTCATATGAGTACCGAACATTACTTCCGCTGGGGTTCTCCCCGTCGTCTTCTGTACGGTATTATTTAAACCCCACTGAATTTTGCCAACCTTGGTATCCCAAACCTTTTCGTCGTCCCCGAGATTCTGTGCCGTCAAGGAATTCAGAATAGTTCGGTTGTACCGTTCTACTTGCCCGTTCGATTGCGGGCTAGCTACTGCATTCAACACGTGCTTCATGCCCTTTTCGGTACAGAATCTCTTGAACGCGTGAGAGGTGAAACACGTCCCACGGTCACTGATTATACGATCGGGTACCCTAAAAATGTCAAAAATGCCTACTAATACAGCTATAGCGGTCAACGTTTTTGTATTTCTCACCGGTTTCACGAAAACAAATTTAGTAAAGGCATCAACTACTACCAACAAGTAAGAATTACCTTTCTTTGACTTAACGAAGGGGCCAAGGTGGTCTATGTGGAGCGTGTGAAAGGGGATTTCTACTTTGGGTATAGGATGTAATAGGCCCTCGGACCTGCTAGACCCCTTTTTTGAATACGCACATTCAAGACACGCATTCACATATTTTTTTACGAACTTTGCCATACGGGGAAACCAATAAGCCCCTTTTATACGCTCCAAAGTCTTTTCAACGCCAAGATGACCTATGTCATCGTGGTTAAGACGACATAATTGCCACCTAGCTCCCTTCGGAACTACCCAACGAAGTTTGGTAGTGTCACTATCAATACACTTGTAAAGTGCATTATCCTTTATAACATAATTATCTTTAATGTATTTTAGCCCTTCCGGGTCCAACTTCGTGTGTAAAATGTCGCGTATCCTATTCAACTCGGAATCACCTAACTGGAGGGTAAGCAACCAATCTTCACTGTTTAACAACATGACCATAGGATATGAATCAACCTCACTAGACTGATTTTCGATTAGAGGGTTCCTAGACAAAGCGTCAACATGCGACATCTTGACACCAGGACGATACTCGATTGCGCATTCGAACTCCTGCATCATGAGCCACCATCTTGCTATTCGTGGGATTAAATCGCGCTTGGTAAAGGTTGTTCGAAGTGCTCCGCAGTCTGACACGATCTTAAATTTTTGCCCTAATAAGTATACCCTAAACTTCTTAAGAGAACAGATGACTGCCAGAGTTTCTAACTCATATGAGTGGAAGTTTTTCTCTTCCGGGGAAGTTTGGCGACTGTAAAAGGCCACGGGGCTAAAAGACTTTGAACTAAACGGGCGCTGCATGAGGATTCCACCGATTCCAACTCTGCTGGCGTCGGTATGCAGCTCAGTTTCGGCCGACGGATCATAGATCGCTAGCACTGGCCTTACGACCAGTTTTTCCTTGAGAGTATTGAATGCCTGCTCTTGCTCGTCAGACCATACCCAGGGAACGTCTTTCTTTAGCAACTTACTCAGAGGATGTGCGACCTGGGCAAAACCCTGAATAAATTTACGAAAGTAGCTCGTTAACCCCAAAAACTGACGCACACCATGCTGATTTGAGGGGCGGGGAAAGTCTGTTACCGCCTGTATCTTTTTTGTGCCAGGTCTTACACCCGCGGAACTAATTTCGTAGCCTAGATAATCCAACTTATCTTTCAGAAATTCGCATTTGGTCAAGTTAAGCGTTAAGTTAGCCTTCTCAAGCAACTTTAATATGTGCTCTAACTTGACTAGGCAGTTATCTATGCTTGTTCCATAAATAAGCAGATCATCTAGGTAAGCTGTAGCTTCATTAAATCGTGCAGAACCCAAAACCTTGTTCATCATGCGTTGAAAGACTGCAGGCGCATTTGCTAAGCCGAACGGCATACGGTTAAATTCATATTGACCGTCCGGCGTAACAAAAGAAGTCAGCGGTTTTGAATTCTCGGAGATGGGCACCTGATAGTAACCGGATGCTAAATCCAGGGAGATAAAACAAGCTTGTCCGGACAACCTAGCAATTTCATCTTCTATTATTGGCATGGGGTAACGTTCTTTTACCGTTATAGAGTTGAGCATCCTATAGTCAACGCATAACCGGAGCTTACCGTCCTTCTTGCGAATCAATACGATGGGACTTGCATACTCAGATGCCGACTCTCTGATGATACCGGCTCCGAGCATGTCATCCACCATTTCACGAACCTTTTGTCGCTCACTATGGGATAATCGATATGGACGGTAAACGACCGGTGTTTTGCTGTTCAACTCGATGCTCATCTCTACTACATCGGTACACCCTAGTTCCTCAAACGAAGAAGCAAAACAATGCCTATACTTTTGCAATAGATCGAATAGCTTCGATCTGTCTGACTCATTTACAGACTCTCCTACCCGAATCTGGCTAGAGTCAAGATTATTAGGGGGGCTTGAGAAAGTTGAAGTGTCTGGTGTGAGGATTCGATTTACAATCTTAACGACTACTGCCCGACCTAGGTTAGACCCGAAAGGTAACGAGAATTCTGAACCAAGAGGTGTTAAATCGACAAACGTCCTACCGTGTTTGACTAAGTATAATCCGCCCGTCACAACACACTGCTGACGCGGTCTACCGATCAATTTGCCATCTAACAAGATGTATCCTTCGCAACGCGGCTCTACTGAAACTCTCACCGAGGCTCTTCCACACAACATCACGCTGCTGGGCACACTAACTTTGACCACATTATCTCTATCTGTATGTATTTCCGAAAATGGCATTTCGTTATCAATGTTCATAAATTTCAAATCTGTGGCAGTTTTATGCACAACAACGTGAGGCTGTTCTGTAAAAGTCTGACCAACTAAAACTGGCACATCCAAGTATTTATCACTCACTATGCGGCAAGAAATGTGAGCTGGTACATCGTCTACAGAAAGTTCAACGTTAACTTTTCCCACAGATTGTACTAACTCGTTACCAAAGCCTTTCAAAACAGTTTCTACACCGTCATGCTGAAGTCCTAGTTCCATTCCGAGAGACTCGGTAATCAGCGAGACTTCGCTGCCAAAATCTATGAAGGACTTTACATGCCGACCATTAATTTTTATTGTTTTAATAAATTTAGAATTCGGTTTAGAGTCCGAAATAAGCATGGTTTTGCTCGGATCCTTAGCTTTGTTCTTATCAGAATTAGTATAACATTTGTCAGCACTATGACCAACTTTATTACACTTAGTACATGTTATGAGAGGCTTTGGGCAACTAGAGAAAGTATGTCCCTTTTCTTTGCAATTAAAGCAGTTGAAACTGAAGGGACCAGTGGATTTGTTTGCTGGTTTACTGTTTGCTACATTTGAATCGTTCCCCGATTTAAAGCGAGGATTTGCTACGCGTTCGCCTACAATAATACTCTCCTTGCTGCTCATCAGATACTGTAGCAACTGGTCAGGATGACTGCATCTTAGAGCCAAAGCCGCGGATTTTACTGACTTATCACTAATACCGTAAATAATGCAGTCAACCGCGCGTTTGTCATAAATATCGCACTGATTTAAAAGAGCTAGTTTATCATAAAAATAGTTTTCAATGGGTTCATTGTATCTACTTTTCCGCTTCAGCATCTCCTCCAGGGTTTGGCCATAATTTTGTTCGAATGGAAATGCACTTAGTAATTTTTCTTGCCATTCAGGCCACGTAAACAAAATTGAATTCAAGCTTTCATACCAGGTTTTGGCCAACCCCCGGAGTTTTTGCATCGCGTAATGAATAGTTGTTCTTTCGTCCCATCCATAAACAGAAGCACACTCGTTAACCTTCTTTATCCACACGTCAATGCGTTGATTTTTCAACGAAGGGTTAAACTCGGCCAAAATATTTTTAGAATCGTTGCTTCGGTTCGTCGAGGTAGGCACCGTTGATGGCTGGGACGTAAGTTGTTTAATGGTACTTAACAAAAGAGTTATATCCTTTGTACTAAAGGAAACGCTACTTGATCTTACAGGTTGTTCCGCCTTATTAGAAACATTATTATCATTGTTACGACTATTCGTACGACGACGAGTTGGCTCCGCATGGTTTCCGAGATTTACGGAAGTTTCACGAGAACGCGGACTATACCGGCGCTTTGACGATAAACGACTACGTGCTCTGCTCACCTCGTCTTCCATGGCTCTGAGACGTTCTCGCTCTCGTTCCAGTTCCTTCTCCTTCTCGCGTAGACTCGAAGAAGTAGGGCTCCGGCGAAGACTTCGACTGCGACTTCGACTTCGAAGGCGCCTGTGACTGCCTTGTCTCGCACTGGCGCGGCTCCGTGCTGTCGATCTGGCTTCAGCTGTGTGGCGCGATTGACCCCTCATTGGCGTTGATAGGCGCCGTGAGCTAGTCTCTTGATCGCGTGGCATTTTGGAGTCCATAAAACAGAAATAAAATGGTTTTAGAACTTAGTCAAAGTAAACTAAACTACACAAAAACATTGTGAAAAGTTTTGTAGGGCATAGTGAAAATATCTCAGAAACGGTGCGTCTGAGCTCAAAAATAATAAAATTTTCACCCCCTTTTAGATACCCCACTGGATGGGCAGGAATCCTAAATCCATAAAAAGTATAATTCTATTATTATTTTTTTCCTACCCTCGAATTTTATTATTGCCACAAAACACATTAATTTAGTTTTAACGCTAAAATTTAATCAATTCTAATCTAATAAGATCGTAATCTAAAATCGCCGGGTTAAGACACGTGTGAAGAAACTTTTCAAGCACTTATATATGTATAAATAGGCGTGTACTTACCACTTCTGAATTGTAATAAAACTCCTCACTCCAATATATAATATTTATTCTCTTCCACAAAACGGATAACTAATTCTAAATATTAATTAACTGCTAACCAAACTTAGTAATAAAATGCAACGACTAATAATTAATTTGCGTCCGAACTCGACGAGCGCCAACGGGATAAGAGCTTTTCAAAATCCCGCAACGCCCAACATTCCGTTACACTGACAGCTTGTCAAAACGAACTACAATGACACGAATTGAATCGTTTCAGTGTTGCAAACAAATTAGTCGATTACAATTATTAATCGAGTACAAAATAACTTAAATAAAACATTGTCTTAAATATACTTACACAATATAATTACACATCAAAACCTAACACTAAGCAAATACAAGTGCTAAGTTTATTAAAATAAGGTTTAAAATTGACTGTCGCTGAGGAAGAAGAGAGACACTTTTAGCACTCACTTTCCTTAAGGCGAGCTGAACCCTGGCGCGGTAATCGGGTAAGCGACGGCAATCGGGTAAGCGACGACGCGCGGGCCGAAAATCACTTTAAAAAATCGATAAAAAATATATAAATGTAATAAAAAAAAACGATCGGGTAGAATCGATTCCAAAATTAATTACCTATAAATTAATACTAATTATGAAAATGTATTATAGTAAGTACTTGTTTAAAATGAAATTTTGCTTGTAAAAAACTGCAAATCGAAGTAACTTCAGTATTTTTTTCTATCGAGAAAACTATATTGCGTCGTGTATTGAACGGGTACATGGTATAGAATAGGAATGTATCATAAAATATAAATTTATTTTGGGTTCTAAATGTTTTAATTTGCCTATCAAAAATGAGTTCTAAAACAAGCAAAACCTACCGCGCCAGGGTTCAGCTCGCCTTAACATAGGTACAACAGTAACCTATGCGTCTCACGTGTTGCAGCGACGTGCCGTGGCATCTTGTGGAATGTCACGACGTGCCGTAGTATCCCGAGATGCGTCACAGTGTCTCGGGAAATGTCGTGACGTTCCGCGGCATGCCGCGGTAAGTCGTGTCACCACGCGAGACGTTTCGAATAAAATAAAATAATGTCAGTGCTAAACTCATTGAAATAAGGTCGAAAATCAGTTGTCCACGAAAAAAATCCTTTGCCAAGCCATGCCATACAGTGCCTTCACTGGTCGCCGGCCCCAACCCTTCTCAATCCTAAAAAAACTAGACAAAAATCGAACCCTTAATAAACTTGAGCCACTGATTAACTATCAATTATATTCATGAATAATTCACAATGGATGCCAACGCCGCTATACCTAAAATTTCTCCCGAAATTTAATAATCGGGTCTAATCTAATAATTAAACAAGAGATTGGACTAGATTTTAGGCTAGATTAGAAATATGTATTGGCTAAAGTAATTTATTTATGTGAACAGCTGAAAGCGGTTAGGTTTGTATTAAAATTTCGATTTTAATTGCGATAACTTTCATTACAATATTTATTAAATGGGTAGGTACCAGTGGCGTAGGGTGAAGTTTCTTAAAAGGGAAGCCGGACCAAAAATGCTTACCTTACTCAAGTGTGATGCGTGATTTCCAGTAACTATTCGTTTCGAAAGGGAAGCCGATAGGAATCGAGTTGTATGGAGCCTTCGCCACTGGTAGGTACTAGTGATGTTCCGACTAGTCGAAGCGGTGAAGCCGACTATCCAGCCACTTTCGTAGTCGGTGATTATTCGGCAAAGAGTGCCAACTATTCGGCTTCTTACTTGACTTCACGGGAATCATTGCCCAAATGGTCAAAAAAAAAATATATACGAGACTTTCTTTTTGACATGATTAATTTGTAATTGAGCTCTTTCACTTTAATGAACAATAACAGTATTGTCTTTATTTTTACACAAAAACACCTTTCGGACCCGTGAAAAAGCAAAAATCGAGAAACAATGTCAACTAATCAAAACACGGTTGCGACTTTCGCACGAATTTGCTGTAAACAAAGCGTCACGGAAATTACCCCCGAAACCGTGATAGGCTTGGCCGTCTCTAGTAGGTACTGTATCATCTATATGAGCTCGTGGCTAATTAACTACCGCGCGGTTAAGCTGAACTTGCCGCGGTCTGTCAGTGGATGGGTGACCGTCCGGTTTTTTATTCACTTTTCCTTATTATTTTTGTAATAGTTTCGAGATTTCTAATAAAAATATAGGCCTATTCTGTTGCTCTATCTGATCATCTGCCTAGCCTTTTCCCAACTATGTTGGGGTCGGCTTCCAGTCGAACCGGATGCAGCTGAATATCAGTATTTTACATGGAGCGACTGCCTATCAGACCTCCACAACCCAGTAACTGGGTAATACGATACTCTTGGTAAGACTGGTTGTCAGACTTTCTGGCTTCTGACCAACAGTAACGACTGTCAAAGATCTACAAATGGCAGCCGGAACCAACGGCTTTACGTGCTTTCCGAGGCACGGAGGAAACTCGCTATGGTAAATGGTCACCCATCCACAGACCAACCTCGGCAAGCGTGGCTTAACCCGGAAGATCGGTCTCATCATCTGCCTAGCCTTTTCCTAGGTCTATGCGGCTGTAATTATTTAGCCACGAGCTCCTCCTCCTATTCTGTTGCTCTATCTATACATATATAAAAGGAGACTGACTGACTGATCTATCAACGCACAGCCTAAACCGCTGGGGTTAGAAAGCTGAAATTTTGACAGTAGGTTCCTTTTGTAACGTAGGCATCCACTAAGAAGGGATTTTTCGAAATTCAACCCTTAAGAGAGTTAAATACGGGATGAAAGTTTGTATGGAAAATCGTCACTTAACGGGTTTCACGCAAACGAAGCTGCGGGCGAAAGCTAGTCTATCATATTACTGGTCTCTCAAAAAAATCTAGATAGATCAGCGTATCCAAAAATCCTATCCTAACGAAAATAGGTCGAAATAAAAGCAATACCAATAGGCCGGGATCAGAGGGTGTAATAAAATCGTCCCGGACCTTTATATGGAGAAGGGCACGACCTTATCGAATACTTTGATCCCTGAACAGCGAATCAAATTCCGGGCAGGGATGGTACGCGTATCGATAGTTGCGTAATGTACGTATCGATTATTTTGATTGACAACCGTCGATAGAGGTTGCGTGTTTTGATTGAAATTTTATTTTTAGATTTATTGCAATTTTTTTTGGGTGTTTTCACTTTTGCGTTGAATTTATTTTTGATTAAAATGGATGAACTCTATATTGATTATCATGGCACTATATTGCAAACGGTTTTGTGTATCTATATGTCAGTTTCTTCCTGATAATGTTGATGTGTTTTTATTATGTGACCTTACTAAGATTCAAGATTACTTATTTCTTGCAAATAAACAAAGTACATGGTCTTAAAACGCGTCGAGAATTTAGTTGTAAGTACGGTTCCAAAAAGTTTTAGTTTCCAAGCTTTTGACTAACAAATTATGCTTTTATTGTTTGAAATATATCTTTTACTAACCCTACTAAATCTTTTAGTAAACCCACTAATTACTTATACCTACTGTAAGTTTTTGTGTCGAACTTTAAATTAAATAAATTAAAATATCGATTCTCAACACCAGAACAACACTAAAATTCTTCCATTAGCTTTTAGAAATTAATTTAATATATTTAAAACCGAGGCTTATCACGACCAAAATACACTCTACCCGGATAATAAGAATATTTGCCGGTCAAAAAGGTTTGTAAACAACTAATTTTAATGAAGTGACTTTGACCCTTGCCGGTCAAAATGTAAATTCGGGGTAAATTACACATTTTAGGTAAAAAAATATCGCAAAATTTTGCTACCGTAGATTTCATAAAATAAGGCCTAATTTGCTGGTTAGATGAGATCGTCAAAGATTGAGCTCAGTGACCTGCAATTGCAGAGGCCTCGGTCCATTGGTACTTATTATACAAGAATAGCTCATGCCGTGCTAAAAAGATTAGCCAGTCAGCAAGGTCGGTAGCGGGGCTGACTGTCTAGGGTGCGCCGGACGTACTTAAGTATCGTCACTTGTGGTTCTTTTTAATGCTATAGGCTGATGATAAGATTCAATCTCACCTCCTATAAGCACATATACCATCATCATCTGCCTAGCCTTTTCCCAACTATGTTGGGGTCGGCTTCCAGTCGAACCGGATGCAGCTGTATATCAGTATTTTACATGGAGCGACTGCCTATCAGACCTCCACAACCCAGTAACTGGGTAATACGATACTCTTGATAAGACTAGTTGTCAGACTTTCTGGCTTCTGACCAACAGTAACGACTGTCAAAGATCTACAAATGACAGCCGGGACCAACGGCTTTACGTGCTTTCCGAGGCATGGAGGAAACTCGCTATGGTAAATGGTCACCCATCCACAGACCAACCTCGGCAAGCGTGGCTTAACCCGGAAGATCGGTCTATGCGGCTGTAATTATTTAGCCACGAGCTCCTCCTCCTCCTATAAGCACATATACCACCTCTCGAAAAACCTCCCACACGTTAGTAGCTATCGCACTTAAAATTATCTTACAGAGTCTATTTATATGCCAAGTTTAACAATAATGCTACCATTGGTAAGGAAAACGCCTCGTTTTTGACTATAGGAACCAGTCATAAGTAACGCGCCAAATTAAACGCCTTTTCCCTTAATATTTGCATACTCAATCATCACGAGACTTACGCTCTTTTCCAATCAACAGCCCCGTTAGAGCCCTCATCAGTCTTCAACAAAACGGCCTTAAAAGATTCCAGCAATATACAGCCTGTTTGATTGAATACAGAGACGGAACAATTAATAATAACAGGAAAAATAATGTGATCAATTATGGTTGCTGGCGAAGCGGTAGTGATGGATAGGGCAGATCCTGTACCATCTGTTTGGGTGGCGAGTTTGAGGTGAGAAGTTCTCGAACTGTTTAGTACAAAAATTCGACTCGAGTCGCACTTGGTGGGAGATGCAGACAGGGTCTAAGATGGAAACCACAAATCCAAGTTACAAAGATGTAGAGGGATTCCTTTATACCTCTCTGGCACTCATTTAAACACGACGGAACACAGTAAACTGCTTGTCGCCGGACTTTAATGTAAGGGTGGTAGCTAGCCAGGCGGACCGTGTAGATCCTACCACCAAGTGTGTTGGGTTTTGTTGAATCTTACAACACGCGTCTATTACCAGAAGTTTTATATTCCAGCCCGTCCTCACACAAACCTTTTTGAAGCAATCACTAGGGTCAAGATTGAATATAAAAATTATATTTAAAATATATGTATATATATTTGACACGTTTGGTGCAGTGGATAAGCGATTGTCTTCTGCGCTACGGGTCGTGGGTTCGATTCCCACACTGAACAAAAATTTGAATCAAACTCAACTCAAACTCAAAACTCGTTTATTCAAAATAGTATTACTTCTTAGTTCATTTTGAACGTCAAATTTACATAAAACTGCCCCCAAAAGCGCCCACCCTTCACGGCTTCCTAGAGTTTATGCTGTGAAGAAGAATTGGAGCAAAAAACTCAAAAAAAAGTTCTGTCCAACTGGCTAGCTACCACCCTCACATTAAAGTCAAACCAAGCAGATTACTATGTTCCGTCGTGTGTATGTGAGAGCCAGAGGGGTATAAGGGAGTCCGTCTATATCTTTGGCACTTCGATTGCTGTGCTCCGTCTTAGATCCTATCTGCACTTACCTTTGAAAGACTATAGTCAAACGTGATCAAATTAAATCAGCCATCATCTCATTGTCCACTTCCTTCCTCCATACCGTCTCGCACAATCTTTTCTTTGATCTGCCTCTTCTCATTAGCGGTCTTATCTTTTCATGCAATTAATACATGTAATTAGCGCTCACCATTTACCCGTGAACTACGTGTTTCTATCTCAATGATCAGCGGCACATAAATTATAAGAATCATAGTTTTTATCAATGCAGCTAACAATTCTATTGAGTTTGTCTTCATTGTCAATTGTTCTCATTCCCATGGAGAACAGTTCACAGTGACTAGAGGTATCCGGTGTTGCTTTACTTGTTTTCAGATACGGTATTGTGCACTTGTGGAGTTAAAATCATTGCCAATTGAGTTCTGTTCTAGCCTTTTCCCAACTATGTTGTGGTAAGTCCCTCAACGAAGCAAGTCGCTCGTCCGAAAGTAGCCCGAAACGTAGGAGTGAACAAAACAAGTCTCAAGTTCAACTTTTCGGACGGGCAAAAACATATTGGTTGTAGGGACAACTGTCAAATCGTGTTGTCAATCATTCTTAGCGTTAAAACGCACTAGCGGCCAGCCGCAATGCGGCGTGCCGCTTGCGGTTGGCCGCATATCGATTTTTACACGAAACCGCATGATCTCATCGCACTCATTTCCGGCCAGCCGTCGTGCGCCAGTGCGTTGAGATCATGCGGTTTCATATAAAAATCGATGTGCGGCCAACCGCAAGCGGCACGCCGCATTGCGGCTGGCCGCTAGTGCGTTTTAACGCTTAGTTCGGGCCCCGAAATAATCGTATGTCCGTCGGTGATAGGGAGTAAAAAACGCTCGTAACTAAGACCGAAACCACGGACTTCGTGCTTAGGGAGTAGACCCCCAGATGCGGCTGAATACCAGTATTTTACACGGAGCGACTGTCATCAGACCTCCATAACCCAGTTACAGGGCAATGCCGATATCCTATGGTTAAAGCGGTTGTGAGAATTTCGGGCTTCTGACTACCCGTAACGACTTTCATATGCTATGTTTACACCCATGCGCTTTCATCAATCTTGCGCTATCAACTTTCAATTCCTCTTGCGTCAAGCGCATGCAATATTGATTGCCTTTATGACTCGAACTAGTATTAAGGCATGCGCTGTTGCATGCGTCAGACGAAAGCGCAAGATGAATATGAAAGCGCACTGTTGTAGATATACTAATAAGTATTCGCATAACACCGTTGCGCTACTTGCGCTGCGCTAGGCTTATTATAATAAGCCTAGCGCAGCGCAAGTAGGAAGTCAAATACTATAAAATAAGTCAAATAAAAAAAAAAGGATTTAAAAAAATAATAGTAGCACTGCCATTTTAGTCTCGAAAACAAAAAGTAGTGGTCCGCCATAACTCACAGTATAGCTACAGGGTGTAACATTAATACAGGAATTAGGAGCGAACGAACGAACGAATGATAAATAATACACCCTGTATCGCCGTCAAGTGACGTCATTGATCGAGTGGCGGCCATCTTGGTTTCGACAAAAGGGACATTCACACTGATCTTGGATAATGAGCGTATGACAGGATTGAGATGTTGAAGAAGTAGGTAGGCAGAACTATTATTATTAATAATTATTTTATATATCTTTTTATTTTTCTCCTCTTTTTTGGGAGGGTAAAGAACCTCATGCGCGAGCTGGATCCAAGCGTGAGATGGGTATGTTTAAATAGAATAAGTGGATAATAATGAAGAAGACGTTAAGAATTTTCTGGTGATGCGACAAGTGTTAAGAATGGTGGCTTTCTGTATCATGTGAAGTGTATATGTAGGCATGTGTAGGGTGTTCAGGCTTTGTTGTAGAGACTTCGGTATAATTCCTGTAGATGAGAGGACTACAGGGACGATGTGGACTGTTTGTGCTCTCCATTGGGTTTTTAATTCTATAGCAAGGTAATATTTACTGAGCTTTTCTGATATTGTGTTTTGTATGTTGTGAGAGTATTATTAATAATTATATTATTAATAAATACACGTCTGGTCTGTATAGGTACCTATATTTCGGTAAAAACGGTATTACGTAAATTCTGACCTTTTTTCGTTGTGGTGAAAAGATATAGACAGGCAACGAGGTTGGTAGCTTGGTCTAGTGGTTACAAGCGCAACTTCTGAGCGTGAAGTCCTAGGTTTGATCCCCAGGTCGGGCAAAGTGTTATTGGGTTTTTCCGTGTGGAATTTCTCAGTAGCAGCTCGGAGTCTGGATTTGTGCCCGGTTGATAGCAATAGGCTCGCCCCCTATTACATGGGCCTTATGAGGGTGTACTATACACCTCTGCCCAACCCTTTGGGGCATACAAGCGTGATGTTATGTTATGATAGATGTGTTAGTTTCATATTTCTAATAGATATTTTAGAAGAAAATCGCTTTTGAATTTCATTCTGTGTTTATGTCGTAGTATGATAGATAAAGCCGTAATATAGTTATATCCCTAGGGATATAATTATAATAGTTATACGAAAGCGATTCATAACTATCTTGCAGTCGCAATCTAGTAATATGATTATCTGACTAAACTAATCTGGTTAAATTGTTATAAATCTACCATAGAATCAAATAGAACGCGGAGGAATAGAGGAGCTCGTGGCTAAATAATTACAGCCGCATAGACCGATATTACGGGTTAAGCCACGCTTGCCGAGGTTGGTCTGTGGATGGGTGACCATTTACCATAGAGAGTTTCCTCCGTGCCTCGGAAAGCACGTAAAGCCGTTGGTCCCGGCTGTCATTTGTAGATCTTTGACAGTCGTTACTGTTGGTCAGAAGCCAGAAAGTCTGACAACCAGTCTTACCAAGAGTATCGTATTACCCAGTTACTAGGTTGGGGAGGTCTGATAGGAAGTCGCTCCATGTAAAATACTGTTATTCAGCTGAATCCGGTTCGACTGGAAGCCGACCCCAACATAGTTGGGAAAAGGCTAGGCAGATGATGATGAGAATCAAATAGAACAATATATTTGTCGCAGTAATATGGTTATAGCCGTTATACGAGCATATGCCTAGCGATATGATCATATATCAGAAGCTGCTTAGAGAAAGGTTAAGGTTGTTTGGGTTTCCAAAGCAGAGTCAACAGAGCGCCGCTGCGCGGCGCGAGCCTTCTATTTCTGTCTGCAAGGTTTAAAGTAACCTAACACGAAGGGGATGACGGGGGCTAGAGTGAGCGAGCGTAGCGGGCGAACGACAGCCTCCGTCATCCCCTTCGAACCTAACCTATCCATGTCGGGATGCCCCAAATTATCGCTAGGAATATGATCATAAAACAGCTAGGGGTTCACAAACACAACGAAGCCCCCGCAGCCGCCTCCGCCGCACCCCCGCACTACACTCCTACAATTATTTCACTAAACTTAGGGCTGATTTTTCAATCGTCAGATAACTTTTATCTGGGGAATAAGTTTGACGTTTTAACAGCTTTTGTATAGAAAATATGTCAAACCGTCATATTTATTCCTGGGATAAAATTTTACTGACGATTGAAAAATCGGCCCTAAATAAAGTAATATAATTATATCACTAAACTTCAACCGTAATATAATTATATTCCTAGTAAGATAGTAATGAATCGCTTTCGTATAACTATGTTACGGTATATAATTATATCCCTAGGGATATAACTATAGTACGGCTTTATCTATCACTAGCGACCAGCCCCGGCTACGTTTTATAGCTTAAAACCTTCCTCTTGAATCACTCTATCTATTAAAAAAAACCACATCAAAGTCCGTTGCGTAGTTTTAAAGATCTAAGTATACATAAGGACAGATAGCTGGAAGCGACTTTGTTTTATACTATGTAGTGATTCTACGCGATATACATTTATTGCACGTGATCACGCACTGTTATATCAAGGTATACATGTCTAGTATAAGTTGATCCCGCATTGTATAGGCTTTGCGTACAATGAGAGGTCAGTCTATACTGGAAATTTAGTTTGATATGTAGCTGTATGTACGTCCGCGGCTAGTCTTACATAAACGGGAACATAAGCTATTTTATATTGGCCTATATGGACCGTTGCTGCGTTGGCCTAATAAACTTAATAACCGACTTCCCTTTGTTAGATCCAAAGGCTTGATGCACACTGTTCATTTTGTTACGACGCACGTGAGCAAGCTAGAAAGGTATGTGTACACCAGTGCGCTTTCATGTTCATCTTGCGTCTTCGTCTGAAGCATGCGTGAAGCGCCATAGCGTAATGGAGCATAATGGATTAAAAAATTGGATGGAAAAACATGTCATAATACTGATAAGGACCCTAGCATAGCAGTATAGAAACGGTGATAAAACAAACAAAAAAGTAAAATAAATAGCAAATTCATTATTCCAAAAAATATGCGCCGGAAATTACAAAATGGATATTTTAGCAAATTAAAGATTTAAGTTGCCAAATTCAATTAAATGATTATTATAACCCTTATTATAAAATATTTAAACAAAAACATTAATGTACAGTACAAAATTATGGAAAAAACACGGTTTTTTGTTGCGTTCCGCTAATTATGCCGGTGAGTGTAGTTCGAGTCTTATGGCAATTAATATTGCATGCGCTTGACGCAAGAGGAATTGAAGGTTGAAAGCGCAAGATGAAGTCAGATGAACATGAAAGCGCACGGGTGCACATGCCAGAACATGTTCAAGTCAGCTGACGACCTATTCGGTTGTTTTAGTTTATTATCTCGTTCTGTCTTTAACAAAAATGAGTTAACAACTGAATCGGTCGATATCTGATTTATTGATAACTAGCATTTGCCCGCGGCTTCATCTTCATCATTCAACCGAAGGCGTCCACTGCTGGACATAGGCCTCGAACAAGCATCGCCACATCGACCGGTCCTATGCTTCTCGCAACCAGCGGATTCCCGCGACCTTCACCAGATCATCGGTCCACCTTGTGGGAGGCCTACCCACGCTGCGTCTTCCGGTACACGGTCGCCACTCCAGAACCTTTCGGCCCCATCGGCCATCCGTTCTGCGAGCAATGTGCCCCGCCCACTGCCACTTAGACCCCGACTCCACCAAAGCCGAGATGTGCGGAGATGTCTCTTAAACAACCAATAAGAATTCGTTTTGAGTTGAAACTAAGCGGAGAGATTTGAAAATAACGCAATCCTATTGGTTGATCGAGACATCTCCGCACATCTCCGCTTTGGTGGAGTCCGGGCCTTAAGTTTGGCAATTCTTCGAGCTATATCGGTTACCTTGGTTACCTGCGGCATCGCTCGCGTTAATTTAGAATTTGACAATCAAGTCTTAACACACTACTAAAGTTTCTATTATTCAATCTTGATTCGGAAGACACGTGGCGCCATCTATTATCGTTATTGTTTTTTTCCTCGGGAACAGTACTTTTCATTCAGATGTAAGGGTGCAATCACTCCAATCGATCGATTGTCGATCGATGATGAATCGATGGTCGATTGATGATAGGTCGGTCTGAAAAAGTCACCACACCTATCAATCGACGTTGATTCATGGCATCGATCGACAATCCATCGATTGGTTTGGTAGCACACTAAGCGGTAACGAAACACAGTTCGTTGGCCTTCGTTGACTTGATGTGTTAGTACCAATATACACGCGATCAATCAAACTTAAAGTTAACTTTAACTTATCTATTATGTGATAACTTCGATGATTATTCACTCCATCCTCTATCAACTAACTTATACCAATATGTATTAATTAAGTTTTAGGAGTTCAAAAAGTTTTGTGTTATGGATACAAGATTTAGGAAATCATTATTGTTTACTAACTTTTGCTAGGATATAAGTAGCTTAGTGGTGAAACGCTTGCCTTCTAGCAGGAGTGACTGAATTCGATCCCAGCCCACAACTCTGACTTTTCTAATTCGTGATTTTGACCTCTGAGTTTGGTTTGACTTTTCTTCACATCGTTAGTCAGATATAAAATTCAGACGTCATCCAGTCTTAAAAAAAGAGTGTCTGTAACAGATTAATTAACAAAAAAAAAACATTCACATGCAGATTAGAATTTGTTTATAATCGGCGTTAACGGTGATGGGGTTGGGGTGCATGAAAAGAGCCTCCACGAGTGACGATACTTAAGTACATCCAGCGCACCCTGGGCAGTCAGCCCCGCTACCAACCTTGCTGACTGGCTAATCTTTTCACCACAGCATTGAGCTATTTTCGAATAGCTGCTGCTGTGGTGCTCGTGCTGACACGAGAGAAGAAGAAAGGTAAAGGGAAACATCGTGAGGAAACCTTGTAACCTCCACCCTACACCTGAGAGGGCTCCAAAAAGTTTTTGATGGTGAATTTAGTCCACCAACCCGCTTCTGGCTAGCGTGGTAGATTAACGCCTAAACCCTTCTCATTACGAGAAGAGGTTCGTGACCAGCAGTGGGATAGTAATGTTTTGATTATTATGCTATGGACAATTTAATTAGCGTGACATTCTCTGGTTATAGGGGCTTTCTCAAAAACGAAATTTCGGCCGACTGATCGCACTGTTTCCAACCACGAAAGTGGTTCGGATCCGACGATCGATTCGATTTGACATTTTGTGTTTCGTTCACCCTACTCCCAAAAGTAAATTGACATATAGTAGGTAGTTCGTTGTTTGACAATATAGTTACTTTGTTTTGCTTTATTTTCTCGAATGCCTTGTTGATCTAATGGTCGCAAGCGTTTAGCATGAGATCTTAGGTTTGATCTCCAGGTCGGGCAAAGTGATATTCGGTTTTTCCTTGTCGAATTTCTCAATAACATCCCGTTTTCTGAATTTGTGCCCGGTTGATGGCAATAGGCTCGCCTCCTATTACATGGGATTAAACATAACGGCAAAATTACGGTATACTATACACCTCTGCCCAACTCTCTGAGGATTATAAGCGTGATGTTCTGTGATTTATTTTCAAAAACAAAAATTCCTAACTAATCATTAGAAATTCTCTAGTAAGAGCATTCCTACCCCTTCCCATTATCAAAATCTCTTAAACAGAAAGTACCACATTTAGAAAGTGACCTCATACCTTGATTACCAAGCGTACCATCCAAGGGCTCTTAATATTTGTCGTTGTCAGGCTCAATACTTCACGATAAAAATACTCATTAACTTTGAGTATACTTTTTGGAAGTTCCTTTAGGGATCCGTTCGGGAATGTTGATGGGAGGCGATGGGATTTTTTTGTGTACGGTGCGAATTTTAATGTAATATAACATTTGAAGAAGACCGACGATTTCTTTAGTCTTTAGGATTCATGTGCAGATCAGAATTTGATTATCACTTGCGTTCACATTGAAGGAATACACCATGAGGAATGCCGGAGAAAACCTGCACATCTGCGGCCCAATTTTACTTACCAAAACGCTGATCAATCGCAGTTTTCGTAAACGAAAATTTACTTTACCCTTTTCACTTTAAGTTGATTCCTGACGTTTTCGTACACAATATCAAATATTTTTAAAAAACAAAACTTGGATAGCAATTTAACGTTTTTTTTTTGTCTTTTCACCATGAGCTTACTTGAATATCTCATGCTGTGGTGAAAAGATTAGCCAGTCAGCAAAGTTGGTAGCGAAGCCTCTACGAGTGACGATATTTAAGTGCGTCCAGCGCACCCTGGGCAGTCAGCCCCGCTACCGACCTTGCTGACTGGCTAATCTTTTCACCACAGCTTGACCTATTCTCGTATACAGCTCGTGCCGACACGATAGAACAAGAAGAAGAAGTCATGATTACGAACATGAAATTCATCAAATATCTATTATAGTATATTCTATTAGCCCCCTGGGGGCTAAAGCTACTACCAAAATTATTGCTAAATCGCAAAGAAAACACAATCGCCAATCAGTCTAAACGTTTCGTTTTGTTTTAGTTGTCAAAAATGTCGACAGATTTTGTAACCGAAAACTGTCTGAATGAACGATTCGGTTTCGATTAGGTTGCGATTGATCAACGTTTGAGTAGCAGAATTGGCGCCCTAGTGACGTTATTTTTCTCGTGTATCGTCCCTACTTACCTACAATTAAATATCAACCGATGTCACTGCATCGCTTGAAAGCGCTCGCGCTAGCCACATTTAAAAAAATCAATACACCCCGGATGTCACCATAATTGAGTTAAAAACTTCTCTCGGAGCTAAATACTCAAGTTTCCTCTGATATTACCGAGTTTAGCGTCAACGAATTTTTCGAGATTCCCTCTTCAGGCTGTTCGGAAAGTTTTACCTTATTTGGTACCTTCGATGTATTTGTAATATACTGGGTGTTAACGAAATCGTGTAATTCCTTCAAACCACGTGATCTACTGGTGACACAGATTAACCCTAAATAGGAATTTTCGAAAAACAATGAAAAAAAAAATCTAAAAAAAATTTTTGGATTTCAGTTTCTGACTCTTTTTAGAGCCTTGAGTTATCTGACTGCAAAGAGCGATATCGCGTTAGTTGTTCCTGCCAGCCGTGTCGTCGTACTTTCATTAATTTATGCGTGGCATCGAAATGTTCACAAAAATAAAATTATTTCTTTTGCAAAAAAAAAATCTTATTTTTTTACTGAATCCTTATTAGGTGATTTAGATACGATCGATAACAAAGCCGCATGAAAAAAAAAAAGAATTTTATTTTTTTATTTTTATCAAGCTAAATCCCGTGCGGGGCCTGTCTACACCAGTAGTAGGTCATGTGGTTTTAAGGAATTACACGAATTCGTTAACACCCTGTAGAAAGGTAATTGGGAGAAGGTTGTGGAATTAACAACAACGGATATAGGTAATACGATTTGTGAGGTTAAGCCGCTTCAGTCCGTGGATGGGTGACTTCGTTACCGTGCCTCGGAGAGTACGTTAAACTGTCTGTCCCGGGTGGCATACGAGTACACACGGCTACACATCAAGCTATACAAAACCAGTTTATCTTGACGTCGCTTTGTATAATCTTTTCGCACAAGTAACGATCAGCTTATACTGGTTTTGCATAGCTTGAAGTGTAGCCGTGTGTACCTATGACATTCGTTACGGGTAGTCAGAAGCCCGAAAGTCCTACCTTAGGATATTGGCACTACCCAGTAAATAGGTTGCGAAAATCTGATGGCAGTCGGTCAGTGTAAAATATTAGTATTCGTCCGTGTGATGCCGGACGTAAAGAATAGCACTACCCCATCTCTTCCCATGAGTGTCGAAAACGCGACTAAAGGATTCACTAGAGGATGGGCAGCAGCGTTCTCTGAGTACTTTAACAACTATACTACGATCGCCAACCCGCCTGCCAAGTGTGGCGATTATGGCAAACCTCCCTTTTTGAGGAGGCCTATGTCCAGCAGTGGACGTCAGCATCTTGTAAGATTGGAAATTGAAGGCTAAAAAGGCTAGGAGGAACACAGAGAGAGATAATTGGGAGTGAATCGTTGAAACGTTTTCTGTAATAGCTAGAAAAGTCTAGTGAAAATCCGTGTCAAAATTTACACCGAGATCGCCTTTTTGCTTGATGGTAGGATCTATACAGTCTGCCTAGCTACTTATCTGCTAAGCCTTTTCCAACTATGTTGGGATCAGCTTCTAGTCTAACCAGATGCGGCTGAACACCAGTATTTTACACGGAGCGACTGCCATCACACCTCCGTAACCCAGTTACTGGGCAATGCCGATATCCTAAGGTTAGACCGGTTGACAGACTTTCAGGCTCATGAATACCCACAACGACACCAGAGACTGACGGCTTAACCGCTAGCGGCCCGCCCAACGATCCGCAGTGCCATTGTCTATCTATTGTGTCTATAATTACATTTGAACTCTAATTACAACCCAAATTAGAGTTCAAAGTCGCTTGAAGCGGGTGTCGTCTGGGACGACGGCGGGGCTTTGGCGGGGCGTTACCGGTTAAGGCCTCTACACACCAAAACTGCCCGGCGATTTCACCCAACGGGTTAATGCCGGCGGGTTATTGCGACCAACTAACGCGAACTAAGCGAGCGAACATGACGCAAAACAAGCCCGGCGGCGTAACTGGTAAAGCCGCCGGCGCCGGCGGTTTTGGTGTGTAGAAGCCTATGACGAGCTCTTTCGGCCTGTCCACATCTCCACGTCACGACGTCGTCAACGTGGCACGGTGCGTTGACGTAACGTGCAAATTTACGTTACCGTATCGTAAAAATGCACGTCAGGATCATTGTTAGATTTATCGTTGACCATGTAGATCTTGAATTTTAATAAGAGATACAGTAAGGTATGGTTTTAAAGCATCGGAGCACATAGACGGCGACTAACTCGCGGGTGCGGAGAGCGCGGGCGGAGCGCATACAGGGCGTTAACGAATTCGTGTAATTCCTTAAAACCACATGATCTACTACTGGTGTAGACAGGCTCCACACGGAATTTAGCTTGATTAAAAATAAAATTCTTTTTTTTTTCATGCGGCTTTCCACTAACCACATAACAAGGATTCAATAAAAAAATAAGTTTTTTTTTGCAAAAAAATAATTTTATTTGTGTGAACATTTCGATGCCACGCATAAATTAATGAAAGTACGGCGACACGGCTGGCAGGCACGACTAACGCGATATCGCTCTTTGCAGTCAGATAACTCAAGGCTCTAAAAAGACTCAGAAATTGAAAACCAAAAATGGTTTTTTTTTTTTTTTATGATTTTCGAAAATTCCCATTTAGGGTTAATCTGTGTCACCAGTAGATTTCGTGGTTTGAAGGAATTACACGATTTCGTTAACACCCTGTATACGTGTGCGCTTGCCGCTAAAGGCGGAACGTGCTACGATACGGTAACGTAAATTTGCACGTTACGTCAACGCACCGTGCCGCGTTACCGCACCGTTCTACGTTGACGACGTCGTGACGTGGAGATGTGGACAGGCCCTACGAGGCACAGAGGAGTGTATATGTGTAACGAACGGTCACCCATCCACAGAATGGACCGCGGCAAACGCAGCTTAACCTTGCAAATGATCGAGAACAACAGTCCTTTGATCGAAAAATAACAAAACCAATAGCATTCACAATAGTTTCAAACATAATTAACTAGAAACATCGCTAATAAATCTATAGTGAAACTTATGAGCCAACTGAAAAACCAATTAAAACAAGAACTATTAATTGATGATCGGTCACAGTTATTAGTTATATTTCTAATAATACTTCATTTTATTGTACAAAGGCTTGTTGTTGAAACAAAAGGGGTTTAAAAAAATGGCGAAAGTAACTCTGTTTGTTTGTCTGTTACGCTTTCACGCCTAAACCGCTGAACCGATTTTGATGAAACTTGGTACAGAGATAGTATGGAACCTGGAGAAGAATAGGCTACTTTTATCCCGAAATATAAGGTATACCTACGCGATGAACGACATCCACGCGGGCTACCCCGCGAGCGACCGGTAGTGTATATTATTTTTAAATAATATGACAAACCATAACGCCTGTACTTTTACAATTTATTTCATTATATTTAAGTATACATACACACGTTGCAGTATAAAACTGACTTACATCCGTCACCTCACACTTCAGTACCCCAAGTGTGAGTTTTTTTCGTTAACTACTGTAGTTGCGTCACGACATAAATGTATGAAAATTTAGGCTGCGTCTCTAGGCGCACCGTTCGCTAACTACAATTCGCGCGTTAATTGAACGGTGCGCCTAGAGACGCAGCCTAAATTTTCATACATTTTTGGCGTGACGCAACTACAGTAGTTAACGAAAAAAACTCACACTTGGGGTACAGGTCCAGTTGAAAATCAGCGTCAGGCACTAGTTGTCTGGCATTTTTTGCTGAACTGAGCCTTTTTGGCGCAGCCGTGATGCATACTTTCCTGCTAATTTCTTTTTTCTGCTTTATTTTATGTGCGTTTTTAGTCTGTGCTAAAATAAATGTATTTTCTTTCTTTCTTTACTTCTGGAAGGGTTGGGCAGAGGTGTATAGTACACCCTCATTTAGAATAGAATAGAATATACTTTATTGTACACCAAAGTTGTAACACAGCTCTTATACAAAATAATTTAGTGAAGGGTACAATGGCGGTCTTATCGCTGATAGCGATATCTACCAGACAACCTTTGGATGAACAGGAAAACAATGAATAAGATAGGTGGGATAGCTGTTATGTTTAAGTCCCATGTAATAGGGGGCGAGCCTAGTGACATCAACCGGGCACAAAGTCAAACTCCGGGTTGCTACTGAGAAATTCCACACGGACAAACACAATAACGGGCTGTCCTGCGTAAGCGACAAACGTGATGCGACGCGATGCTGCGAACGTGAAGAACGCGATCAAAACAATGGCATTCTCTGCTGGCGGCCTATGTCGCAGTCTGCGGCGAGACGCGACGTTACGTGTATTTTCATCGTCTGACGTCGCATCACGTAGCGTTTGTCACTTAAGCAGGACACCCCGTAACACTTTTCCCGTCCCGTCCTTCAAAATACTGGAATTCAATCGCATCTGGGTAGTCTAGAAGCCGACTCCAACGTTGTTGGGAAAAGGCTACTTAATAATAATAGACCTACTTTAACAAGCTTTTATTTTAGTAAAATATCATTAGGTCAATGTTCCCTGGTGTTCGAAACCGTTGGTTGCTTGTCCTAATTCTAGCCACCACCGAATTTAGGGCTCCCGCAAAGACCACTTCGAATAGTCATCCTGGGGGGATTTTGACGAAATAACTACATTTGTTACGCAGACTGGTGACCGAAATATTATATTATTAGTATATGTTATAGTATATGTTATGATGCTAATGTCTGTCTGATAGTGTGGTTTATTTTTAGAAGGGGAACACGTGATAAAAATATTATAAGATAGCTAGAAATAAAACATCATTACATAGTATATAACAAAGTCACTTCCCGCTATCTGTCCCTATGTATGCTTAGATCTTTAAAACTACGCAACGGATTTTGATGCGGTTTTTTTAAATAGATAGAGTGATTCAAGAGGAAGGTTTTAAGTTATAAAACGTACACGTACGAAGCAGGAGCGGGTCGCTAGTTAAAAATAAAGAAACTCCGAAAATCTGCTAATTCACGCTGCACCAAATTGAAAGCACCGACTTCATATAATAGTTTATGTTATCTATCCATCGTTTCTTTGGTCTTCCTCTACTCTACAGACTACATACACTATAGAGAAGTTTTTCTAGAACTCTCTCCGTATTGCGGGTTTCCTTACGATGTTTTCTTTAAAACATGTAATTACAATATACGGTTAAAGATCTTTATTTTCTCAAAAGAATAACAAATTCACTTACAGAGAAAACATAAACTTATTAGGTGTAACAATATGCCATCAAGCGTAGCTTAAAATAAATCACATATGCATGGTATTTAATTTGCTTAAAATTTAACATTATCGTATATAATATGGAGGAGCTCGTGGCTAAATAATTAAAGCCGCATAGACCGATCTTCCGGGTTAAGCCACGCTTGCCGAGGTTGGTCTGTGGATGGGTGACCATTTACCATAGCGAGTTTCCTCCGTGCCTCGGAAAGCACGTAAAGCCGTTGGTCCCGGCTGTCATTTGTAGATCTTTGACAGTCGTTACTGTTGGTCAGAAGCCAGAAAGTCTGACAACCAGTCTTACCAAGAGTATCGTATTACCCAGTTACTGGGTTGTGGAGGTCTGATAGGCAGTCGCTCCATGTAAAATTCTGATATTCAGCTGCATCCGGTTCGACTGGAAGCCGACCCCAACATAGTTGGGAAAAGGCTAGGCAGATGATGAGTTCATCCCTGATCATGGCGCTTGTAACGGTGCCGAAATATCGGAAACTCACAACAAATAATAAACATGGTAAATATCCCGTTCTAAATTCTAATGACTATGTAGTTACAACATCAGAACAGAGCGTAATTCCTTCATATTTGCTTTACCTAGTAAAAACACCCATAAATCTTCAATAACAGCAATTAATGCCTAATCTTCCACCATAATCCCCTGAAAAAACTATAAAAAATATAAACACACTATGTTTACTTGACATCCTTATTTAAAAACTGCATCTTAAGCGCTCTAATATAAGTACAAGTAGTCCTCTTAATAAGCTAGGGCTGCCTCACCGGTCCAAATACTGGTTTGAACCGGTCCAATAAAGTTGGGAATGCACTAATATGGTTTCATCTTGGTCCTTTTCCAAGTATGTTGATCGGCTTCCAGAGCTGAATATTTTAGTAAAATTATGTATGCATGTAGGTATGTATTAAAATTAAATTGTCTATGGTAATCTAGTTTCTAGGAAGTGATTCTTAGGATTAAATAGTTTATTAGTGCATGTAGATTGGATTGTAACCTGTTTTAGCTTTGATCGTGTCTTCAACCTTAAGATGGACGGATTATCTATGTTTGTAGTTGTTTAAGTTTGTTTGAATATTAAGGACGTATGTAGCCCGGTCAGTGACTAAGAGATGGATAAGTTGAAGCATTCACTTATTTATTTATTCAAAAATTTGTATAATTAACAGGTAAACCCAAACCCCCTTATTACAAAAGATGGTCTAAGAAAAACCTAGGTTTTAAAATAGCCCCGTCGCTTTTTGTTATACGACATAAGAAAGTGATGGGTATATTTTATATCTAGGTTTACCTTAGTCTTGGTTTTAACCACCTTTTGTAATAAGGGGGATTTCGTCTACAAACAAGTTACAATAATTTATTTAATATACGAGTACGTATAACACTAAATACAATTTGCATTTGTTGACATCATCAACATTATTCAGTCGAAAGACGTCTATTGCTGGACACAGGTCCCCCCCAAGCATCGTCTTGTGTTTCTCGCATCCAGTGGGTTCCCGCGATCTTCACCAGATCATTGGTCCACCTTGTGGGGAGCCTACCCACGCTGCACCTCCCGGAACTATCAATGCGGTTTTCGGTACTTGTTGATTTAAACTATCATATTTAAACCACCAAGTTTCGTTATTTGAAAATACAAATAGAAAAAAAATACATGAAAAAAAATCTTTACATCTCAAAGGCAGCAAAAGAAAACGCTATGATGAACAATATTAAACATTATTTTATTGGCTTTACACAAAACACTGTATTTATTTTACATTTAAATGCAACGTTTCAACATGCTAATAATATAGTACCTCATGCCATTATAGCATGGAAATTAGACAGTATTATTTGAGCATGTGGGTTTGTTCATTGTCCGCCTTAACAGTTTCAACTTAGCTAGGTGAGGAACATCTATTACCTATCAATAAATTGATGGCCCCGTCGAATAAACAAGTATTAGGAAAATATCAAGTTTACAAGAAAAAAAATAAAACGTTTAAAGGTACAGGAACATTGAGTATGGAACAACGAATATTTCTTTCGTTCTAACTTAAAAACTAAATAACGGATAAGTGCAGAAAAAAATAGCATGATACTTATAGCCAAAAGCTATCAATGAAAACAAAAAAAAAAACATTAAAGGGCTCTTGCATGTTTATTATAAGCTCAAATACATAAGCAAGATCTTGCAATATTTACAAAAAGTTATTTCATATTGGTGCCGTAAAGTACCGTAATATTAAAATTAAATCATCTCTCCATTAATAACTACATTATGATAAATAAAAAATAATTTGTTTTTTTTTTGGTACGAATAATCGACAACCCTATTAATGTACACTTTTGTACTGCATCATAATTACAAGAAACTGTTCTGTTAATAAAACCTTCTTTATCACCAAGCATTAGAGCTTAAGATAGCTTGCTAAACGATTTTCTGTAGCTGAACATAAAAATTGCTGTTACGATAACACTCTTTAATATCCGACATTAAGGTCTAAAATGCTTTCTTAATAGTTTTCCTATAGATTACTACTAAAAATATTTCTTGCGATAATGCACTTTAACGCGAAGTAATAAAGTATGAAATCATTTGACAGGTTTTGTATAGAAGAAATAGTTCTTGATATAATTGTTTTAGTTCCCGTTCAATAATGACGGTGATTGTCGGTTAGTACAGTAGGAATAATAATTTCCTAGTTGTGGTTAAAAAATGGCTTCCCATAAGGATGTTTTACGACGGTATACGACACGGCAAAATAAGATCACGACCAGCGCCATTTTTATTTCTATGAAACGTATACTACGACAGTAGTACAGTTCAACACTATCGGCAAACTTCGTAAAAACGATCACTTCCGAACTGAATGCAATTTCAAGACACATGGCGCGAAAACGAAAATGACAGTCGGCATTGCGGTGCTCGGATTTTTGTAGTAAGGTTGGTTTTACAGTGCCAAACCAACCCGCGCGAATCGCCCTCCTTTTTTTTACTATGTAACGATTCAAGGCACTCAAAGTTCGTGGCCCGCAACGCTTACTAACCGCGCTGGCGAATGCGGCACAGTAAAACGAGCGGAAGGTTCATATCTGACGGAAGATACGTCGCCGATCTTCCGCCGATGCACATAATTTCATACAAACATCTCACACCGTACACATCTGACCGAAGATGCGTTACTAAAATTCCTCGTGTAAATTACGCGACGGAAGATCGGCGACGTATCTTCCGTCAGATATGAACCTTCCCTAAGACTGAACCACCGAGATCAGTCGCGGTGGACGCGCAATCGCCGTCACGGTCCGAAATAATAACGGCGGCGGTGGACAAACGCTCATAGCTCCTAAACTGAAATGGCGACCAACTGTGTCTCGATATTGTCAGATATCCCGCTTTGTCCCGTTTTTCAGCCCCTTCAAGACACGTGGAAAATCCCGCTATTTGATCTAAGTAGATAGGTAATAATTGTGTGGTCAACAGTGTTACCAGATATTTCACTTTGTCCCGTTTTTGAGCCCCTTCAGGACACGTGGAAAATCCTGCTATTTGATCTAAGTAGGTAGGTAATATGGGCACAATAATTTTAAAAAAATCTGTCAGCGATGTAAGGATTGCACAAGACGAGCGGGCGGAGATGAGCGATTGTGCGACGCGCGGTTTCTGCGTCCCGATTTTTCCGTCCTAGTCCCACTTTTTTTTCATTGAAGTCCCGGTATTTGGAAAAACGGATCTGGCAATGGTAGTGGTCAATCTTGTACTTCTTTTTCCTTTGCCTTGTCCGATTATCTGGGGCCGTATCTCCTTGTCGGCCTTCTCCATTTATGTAGATCCAGAGCGGTTGCGGTGTCTATTTCGCTCTCCTTTAAATCTTTCTGGACTGTTGTCAGCCAGGTGGCGGGGGGTCTTCCTTAGTGGTCAATCATATACGACGTTTTATAATAACAAATCTTTATTTCTCCTCACAGAAACAATACTTGATGATACAAAATAAAAATCAACTAACTTAAGGAAACAAAGTACAGTCAAAAGTATGTGAGGAGCTGGTGTTTATCAAAGATGTAGACCTGTATAAGTGCGTATACACGTTAAAAGCGGCTTGCCGGCGTCGATCTGCCAGCGCTTGTCGGTGCTGGTCCGCGCAGTTAGTCGGCGCAGGTAGTCTCTATACTGTGGCAAACCAGCGCCGACAAGCTCCGAACTTCGCCGACAAGTTCCGACCTGCTCCGATCAGCGCTGGTAGGCAGTCATTTGTTGCTGTATTTGCAAGGGAACAACGCGTATTTTTGTTAAAAAATGCCAGCCCCTGCTTCTACCCGCTTCCTTTATGTAGCGGTTACCTGCACGGACCAGTGCCGATAAGCGCTGGTAGCGCTGGTTATCTGCTTCCTTTATGAATCTGCCAATGTATAGTGTAAAAAGCGACGTTCATAATATAAATAGGTACTAGGAACAAACACAAATTAGTAGTCCCTAAATTTAGATTATCCAAATCGAATAAGTCATTCCTAGGAAACTGTGTTCGATTTTATAACAAGCTTCCCAAATCAATTACGGATCTCACTGAAGGCAAATTTAAATCTCACGTTAAATCAGTTCTCATTAAAAAGGCATACTATAAGATAAACGACTATGTTGACGATAGGGACGTGTGGCGCTAGTTCTTTTCTGCACATGTGGCTTCCCTGGTAACCAATAGTTTTTAGATGTAGGTTTTTGTATGTATCTATATTAGTTAGATACGATTATGATTTAACCCAATTCATACGGAATTGATTTATATACTTTATTTTTAATTTGTTTTTACCTGTACTTGCATAATTTTATTATTGTAAAAAATATGATGATTTTTGTTGTATAGAGTCAATTAATTTATTCACTTGACAGACATATCTGTGTTGCTGGGGAGTTTGTTGCGCCGTTTCTTCTTCACAGCAAAAACACTAGGAAGTGGTGAAGGGAGGGCTTTTTGTGGGATGTCTATAATATTGTAAAACTAACGTTCAAAAAGAACTAAGTAATTCTAGTCTATTTTGAATAAATGAGTTTTGAGTTTGAGTTTGAAATGTAGGTATACCCTAACAGATCACCAGGTCCTCATAGTGTTGATCATTTTGATCACCAATCGGTATGCTAAGCTTGTCGATTGTTAGGTACCTATGAGTCAGGTTGGTCGTTTTATAATTGTCACGACAGTCATGACTAAATAAGATGTACTTATTGAAAACGTGTGTGTTAGGACACACGATTTTTTGTCGAAACAAGAGTTTTGTCGATTTATCAATAATGCATAAGGCTGTATGTGAACGACTTGAATTCGATGTATTCCTTTTAAGGCGTGATAGTACTTATGTTCAATATGAAACAAATTAGCACCAAATGCAACTTAATCGAAAGTCAATAGATTTCGAGTTGTCTCAAATAAATTATTATCAATCTGCCGAGACTTTTTTTTTTAAATCATTGCCCCACACTAAGATTTCTCTTGTATCGTGGGTGCGTTTACAGAAACAAATCTCACATACACAAACGACCAGACCCGTACTATAAAATGTACTACCAAAAATTGCTGCAAATAACCCCAAGGCTAAGCGCGCACTACGAATTTTAATCGGTGCGATTTTTAAACTGCGAAATAAAATCGCAAACGAAAATAATTCTTACGCGCACTACAATTTATAATCACCTGCAAAATAACGGAGGCCAAAGACAGTCAGTGCCACCACGAAAGAGAGTGAAAATCGAAATCATGGATTTACAAAAGAAAGCGTCGGTGCAGGCGATTCGGACTCACTTACGTCAGAAATCATTAAAGATCACAAGTCGACTGAACTCTGCGCTTGCGATTTTTACCGCAGTGTGCGCGCCTTGGTACAACATCATACGGTACAAAACATACATACGATTTCGCATCTGCCATTTTAAATCGCAAACGATTTCTTTTCGCAGTGCGCGAAATCTAGTATATTGGTTTTGTTCACAGATTGGCGATTATTATCCGCAACGATTAAAATTCGTAGTGCGCACTTAGCCCAACTATCGCCCTGTTTCGTTTGATGTACGATTTTTTACCTACACTGTATACCCCAGAATTCCTTATTAAAGCATTGAATAGCTTAGATTTCCATATTAACTTGTGGCTAACACTTCAACAAAGCTTTATACCGTCAATACACTTTAAAATAAAAATTAACACAATACAATTTGTTTCTAACATAACACTTCTCGAAAAAGGAAGATTATTAACAGATCTTCAATTGCTTCAACACTACCGGCGCTTTCTCAATCATTACCATATTAGGAAGTTGTCAAATTGTCTCCAAGTTTTTGAACAATCAATGACACTTCATAATTGGACACAGGGATGCCAAAAAAGGAATTGTTTGTAGAAACAAATTGTTTTGAATTAGCGCTCACCAAACGCGATGTAACACATGACAGACCAGTCGTGTTAATTCACGCACTTGTCGCGAGTCGCGAGTGTGGAGTGGCTCTTAGTCGGTGGCGTGTAGGGCCACTTGGTTGTGAAAGTTATGAGCGGTGGCGATTTTTGAAGAAAAAAACAATGCTGTTTTTGTATAATTCTAATAGAGACGGGTAATGTTTGTAAAAAAACATTGTACCTGTATCGCTCACGAACAAATTAGTATACAGTAGGAGTGAGTTTATAATAGATAAAATCACGTATATGTTACGCCTTTTCCTGTTACACGTAAACAGCAGTTCCAAAAACCTGTTACAAAATAACAGTCTGTTATTTCATAAATGTGGGAACAAACTATTGTGTGTTCTCTGTTACCACAGATAGCAACGTTTAACCTGTTTGCTGTCACAGCAGGACTTCTCTTTCTAACTAAGGTGTTAAACCTATGCGAGAAAAGAAAAGAGCTTTTGGCGGCTGTAACAGGGTGTCACAGAGTAACAGTAACATTTTTTATCTTATTCTAACTAAGGTAACTGTCATAAGCATGAATAAAGAAAAGCTTGTGACCATCATATAGTGGATTTTGTTGGCTCGTGGAACAGGAACTGCTTTTTCAGTTTGTTTGTTACAGTTACAGTCTGTTATCATAAGATACACCTGTTTTAAATAGCTGTTACGATAAATACGCCTCACTCCTAGTTTACAATAAAGGAAGTTAGATATGGTTAGTGGTTAATAATTCTCATCTATCCCACCACGCGTTAAAATAGCCAAGTGTTTATTAACGAATCTCAATTGAACTTATTTGCAAAGCCGTGAACGTGTATGTTATAACCGCATTGTTTAAATTATAACTCCAATAACGTTTCAAACATTTTATTAATTAAGAGTTATTAGCTGAATGAAAAATGTTTACATTTTCATAACAAAATGCTCGACTACTTTTGAATCGGTTGGCAACCTTTATTCTAAACTAGATGTCTTCTAATCTATCTCCAGTTTAAAGAAATACAATCGACAGATAAAATATGATGTTTCTAATAACACTTCTTATCTTAACACCCGTTTGTCGTGAAGGGCGAGACATTATCTATCGCGAGACTGCGCAACCTCCCACTGAGCACCAATAAAAATATACACTCAATACATCACCAATTTGTTACCAAGGTGGTTTGGGTAATATTAAACTGCCTCATGCAGTTCCATAGTAGACGTATAATAAATCCTTTAACATGGCAGCCTAGAAGTGTCCTCTCAAGAAGAACTGTCAAAATATAAACGTCATCTGAATTTTTCACATCTGACATAATTTTGTCACTTCGTTCAATTCGTCCGATCGCTTCCTCTCAGCTCCCCGCTAACCGCTTACACTGTTACCTACAAAGTACATTCACCTCAGTTGTCTCGCCGCTCACTCAACACCCACTTGAGACAATACTGTCGTATTATCAACCAATATAACAATCGTTGGTATACTCTGTTGTTATTATTGGAGATAATTAAAGGGTTCAAGATTAAATGGCTACCCTATTAATTGTTGTATCTGTGAGGCTAAGATACGTTGCTAAAGTTAATATTTGGGTGGGCAACCGTTCTTTGCTTATAAATATAATTAAACATTTGACCTCAGATCAGCTTTCTATAACAGTCATCATAGAGCAATTCAACTTGTACCACTCACAAAATCGCCTAATGGCCGCTCTACGCCACTCGCTTACAATAAAACCTATGGGTCAAAACAGTAGATTAATATCACTTTGTTTGAGAGGGATGCATGAAAACAGCCTACACGAGTGACAATACTAAACTACGTCCGGCGCGCCCCGGGCAGTCAACCCCACTACCAACCTTTACGATTGGGTAATCTTTTCAACTCGTCACGTTACTCTCGCTTATCTCGTGCTATTTGAAAAGTTTCTTGGCCAGTCTCGGCTATCACAGTCGTCAAAGTCCAATTCAACTTGCACCACACACTAAATCGCTTCCTCTCAGCTCCTCGCTACCCGCTTACACTGCTACCCACAGAGTACATTCACCTCAGTTGTCTCGCCGCTCACTCAACACCCACTCGAGACGACAGTGTCATATTAGCAACCAATATACAGTTTTTGTTTCTTTTGTTTATGCATAATAATTTGTGTGATTGAAGACAATGTTGAGACTAAAATCTTATGAAATTCGCGAGTGTAATTGAATGACCAACGGCGCTTAGTAATTTTATACTGTGTGTCGACGTGCTAGAATATAAAACTTCCTCACGGCACGCTAGGAATAGACGCGTGTTGTTAGACTCAACAAAACACAGCACGCTTGGTGGTAGGATCTATACGGTCCGCCTGGCTAGCTACCACCCTCACATTAAAGTCCGGCGCCAAGCAGTTTACTGTGTTCCGTCGTGTGTATGTGAGAGCCAGAGGGGTATAGGGAAATCCCTCTATATCTCTGTTACTTGGTTTCGTGTGCTCTATCTTTGACCCTGCGCTTAATATCAGTTAAAGGCGACAAAAAAATAGTTCCGCTCGGACTTGTCATCACATTTTGTCGTGAAATGTAGAAAAATTTACAGGTTTTTTTTCTATTTAACTAACTCAATGTTTCTTTTGTTACAGTGCTGGTCTCCGCAACTGGTTTCCAGCAGCAATACTTCAGGGTTGTGCCTCGAAGTTTGAGGGTGCAGGAGGGCGCCGAAGCGGTGCTAGAATGCGCAGTCGCCAACCTTGCAGGCCAGGTGCAATGGGCCAAGGATGGATTTGCACTTGGTAAGTGAAGACTCTTTTTTACTATTTGAGATATAATATAGCTCATCAGTAGGTCTCGTGTAGTGCCGCACTTAAAGAATAGCACTACCCCATCTTTTCCTGTGGGTGTCGTAAAAGGCGACTAAGGCATTCTTTAGAGGATGGGCAGCGGCGTTCTCTGAGTACTTTAACAACCATACTGCGATCGCCAACCCGCCTGCCAAGCGTGGCGATTACGGCAAACTCCCCCCTTTTGGGGGAGGCCCATGTCCAGCAGTGGACGTATTTTGGCTGAATGATGAAGTATTTAAAACGCAGTTCAAACTACGCTATACTATACCTATAGCATTATAACAAATATTGCATAGCACAATGATATCGCTTGGGATAAAAGTAGGCTTATTCGGAGGGCAACAATATTGTCTATCGTTTACATTAATGGTAATGTAAACGATAGACAATATTGTTGCCCTTAAAGTTTAGAGAACCCATTGTATGGACAATGGGTTCTCTAAACTTTAAGATAGAGAATATCTCAACAAAAAAGCAAAATGGCTGCCAAATAGCGAGGAAGTGGATTGGACCCTAGTGTGTAGTGTATTTGTGTACTAGAATAGTTGTTAAATAAGTACCTAGAATATCGCTAGTCCATGACCGAACACATTGTATACTTTGTATTATAATCAACATTAAACGTGGTTAATGTTAATATACTCAGTACACATTGTTTAGGATTAAATGTGCTATATACAAGGTTTATAGTCTCAATTATCTTTGGTTCTAGAATAATCCCAGATTACGCAGAATTTAGGTACAGGCTTTAATTAGAAAGGTTTTTTATTTACATTGTTATAGAGTGTTTTTCTGGATAATGGGCACAGACTAATGTATGTGAAACTAGACCACAGTAAAGAAATAGTTTACCAGCTGTTTATTTATTGAGTATTACGTATTTAAAACGCAGTTCAAACTACGCTATAATATACCTATAGCAAATATTTTATCGCACAACGATATCGCTCAGCATACAATGACGACATGTTTGGTGCAGTGGCTAAGCGATTGGCTTCTGCGCTACGGGTCGTGGGTTCGATTCCCACACGGAACAAAAATTTGTATGGCATATAGATGGTTGTTTCGGGTCTGAGCGTTTGTGTATGTGAGATTTGTGTCTGTAAACGCACTCACGATACAAGAGAAATCGTAGTGTGGGGCAACGTTTTTAAAAAAAACACGTTCACACTACGCTATACTGTAAACTTTTGGTTTGCTGTTACACGATAAACCTCGATTCTTAGAGCTATATCGTAGGACTCTTCGGTCCCCGCCCCGCCTCACTTCCACCCCGTCCGTCGCCCGACGGATCGCCGTCAAATAACTTTGTACACATAGTAGACCGGCTTCCGATATAGCGTATAGTTTGAACATCATGGTAATAACATTTGACGCAATATGCATTACTATATACCGAAATAGTGTAGCGTAGTCTACACCAGAAGCTACTACAGTTCCTGACTTCCAGACACTCCTTCTTTCCCAAGAAGTAGTGAATGATAGTGATTTGAAACATAGATATTATCACCGGTGTAGCTGTCGGTCTTGAAGGTGACACCTTCCCTAATCAGAAATTCTAACAAAGGTACATTTTGAAGACAAAAATGCCTTTGTAGATAAAACCCCTCTCCCTTATTGGCTGGAGACCCTTCCCCTCTTATTACAAAAGGTGGTCTAAGAAAAACCTAGGTTTTAAAATAGCTCCGTCTCTTTTTGTTATATGACATAAGAAAGTGATGGATATATTTTAAACCTGGGTTTACCTTAGTCTTGGTTTAAACCATCTTTTGTAATAAGGGGGTTCAGGTCACGCCAATCACTGTCCGGTTACGTAGAAACGATACGCAAGGACCATCAGTCCAATAATCATCAAGGACAAGCAATCCAATAAAAAAAAAAAACGGTAAAGCCCTCATATTTTCGACCTTAAACCCTCATACACTCTAATTACGACTATGTTACAAATAGGTATAGCTTTCCAAATATTGACGACCCAGGTCTCACAAAACAGTCTCAATGCACATCACTTGCACTATACAGGGCGTCCCACGACTTTGCCACATGGAGGGGAAGTACCTTAAATACTGTAGATAGAAAAAAATACTGAATGAAGACTTCATTTTTATTTTAAAAACAATACGAACTGCATTTAAAGAATTTTAAATAATCACCTGTCTGTACCGGGAATCGAACCTGCTAAATGTAAAAACAAAAAAAACTGTAATTTTATTGTACTAATCGAAAGGCTCGATCAGATACATTTATTTCTTCTAAGTAACATAGCTTCTAAAATAAAAGGAACAACATGAAATTTTACATTTTATTTGAAATATTAAGACACGTTTAACTGTGCAACTTACAAATAATTTAATTTATTAAATACTCAAAATGTGTCTCTTCCTATTGTATACAAATTGTAACTATCTCGCTTACCGTTGATTTATTTCTTTTTTCATAGGTAGTGAAATTATTTGAAATAATACTTCGAAATAGTAATAAAGCAGTAGTACATAAAGTCAGTTGTTATAAGCACGACATAGTCAGAGAGAATGCTATTCATTATTCTGAACAAAATTTTAAGTTAAATGTTAAATTTCATGGTGTTCCTTTTATTTTAGATGCTATGTTACTTGGAAGAAATAAATGTATCTAATCGAGTCTTTCGATTAGTACAATAAAATTACAGTTTTTTTTTATTTTCACATTTAGCGGGTTCGATTCCCGGTTCAGACAGGTGATTATTTAAAATTCTTTGAATGCAGTTCGTATTGTTTTTAAAATAAAAATGAAGTCTTCATTCAGTATTTTTTTCTATCTACAGTATTTAAGGTACTTCCCCTCCATGTGGCAAAGTCGTGGGACGCCCTGTATATTGCTCACTCCTAATCCGTGACTCCAAATCATTCGGTCCTGCGCCCAATAGGCAAATAGAGTGAATCTATCGTGTCTGAGCATTCATCGTCAATTGATAGTGAACTGTGAGGTGACGGGATTTGCTACAACTACGGACTAATTACTGAAGCCCAAGTTATAGGAGATAGCGATTTGGTGAAAAAAGTCGGAAATATTTCATAAACTTGAAATGTCAAAATTCTGTGTTGGACAACTGAATTCAGTTCAAATAACGCCCTAGGCTAGGTAAGTCACAAAATATTTGCTCATCGTTAAGCACCTCCTTCAGAATAGGCACAAGGCGATACATGCACCGAAACATTTTAATTGGGCACATATCCCGCGTTTTGTCGCGGCTCTTGTATTTGGCACATGGCAATCTTTACTACATGTGCCTGCACGTCATATCGCACATCTGGGCACATGGCAACCTCCGCGACATGTGCCTGTTGTGGACAAGGCATTAGGTTAGCATTACTGCTGATGCTTTTAAAATCCTAAGTGAGATCACACATATTCAATGAATCCCATTATTAAAGCAAAGGTTTCGATGGCAATTTGGTCTCGTTCAAAACTACAGGCAACTTTTAAAGTGTTGGATTCAATTGCCATGCAGTTCTTAATTTATCAAGCAAAACCAAATGCGTTGTGTAATGAAATTATTGGGGCACTCTGCCGATGCGCAAAACTGATGTCAGCAGTCATGGATATTCGTATTAATTCAACTTGATCCCAAATAGGCTCAAATACAGTTACTGTATCCGAGTTTCAGGCTTAAGCATTCAGAGTCATAGTCAATTGATAGTGAACAGCGAGGTGACGGCAGTGACGGCACACATAGCGCTGCTAATTACTGAGACCCAAATTAAGAGCGGAAGCGAGCGGAGCGATGTAGGTTTATGTATGTATCTATATTAGTTAGATACGATTATGATTTAACCCAATTCATACAGAATTGATTTATATACTTACTTTATTTTTAATTTTCATTTTACCTGTAATTGCATAATTTTATTATTGTAAAAAATTTGATGATTTTCCTTGTATAGAGTCAATTAATTTATTCACTTGACAGACATATCTGTGTTGCTAGGGAGTTTGTTGCGCCGTTTCTTCTTCACAGCAAAAACACTAGGAAGCGGTGAAGGGAGGCCTTTTTGGGGGATGTCTATAATATTGTAAAACTAACGTTCAAAAAGAACTAAGTAATTCTAGTCTGTTTTGAATAAATGAGGTTTGAGTTTGAAGCGATTTTGTAAAGTTATAGGCGTGCTGGTGATGATAGCTGATAGGCTAGACTGCCCCTACAGCAGACATTGTAGTGACTGGCACGTCATCTTCAGACGTCAGTTTAGTTAAATTAAAGTGTAGGTACATAAGGAAATAACCATTGTTACTTATAAATAGATATAAATAAATAAAATAATAGTAGGGTTAGTTTCAATACAAACTATTGTTTTCAAGAAACACGTTTTTAAAAAACATGTTATTCTGGATATCTTGTTAGTTCAAGAACATGAGCTAACGAGACCGCTGCCTACATAAAAATTGAATATACTGCACCCATAAGACTAACACACTTACTGTTCTCCAAGTAACAATCCCTTGGAACATCATCCCATGAAATAAAATAAAAATACTGACACACGTACTTAAAGGATCACATTTTCTAATCTTGTAAGGAGTAAACCAAATTATTTTGTCAACGATTTGTATATCTTATAAGACTGTCGCTTGTAACTTGCGCCGCAGCGCATTGCGGTAGTTGCATAGGTCACAAACTCTCTGTTGTTCCATAGCATTGGATTCAACGCGAAATCCTATTGAAAATCAGCGTTATGTCTGTGTCTGGAATATTCCGTACCAATGACAACGCCTCATAGTCATGGAGAACAATGTTACCATGATGAGAAATTGGAACAGGCTGAAGCTAAGTGCAAGTATGAAGATACGTGTGTACGAAATCTCATATTCCTAATGGGTATTGCTGAGGTACGATCTGTGTCATAGCACTTATTGGAATCAGTTTTGGGGTTTATACCGTGTGTTGTTTAGTTCAAGTATGTGCAGTGACGGTTATTTTAATTTAGGTTGTATTTGAATGAGCGGAAAGTTAGTTTTAATTTCAAATCTTTTACAAATAGTAGGTTGGCGACTAATTTTGATGTTGTAGAAGGTATTTCACCAACATATTAATGAGTAGTTCGTAACTATTGTCCAGATAAGCTAAATGTGACTAAGGGCCGATTTTTCAATCATCAGATAACTGTCATCAATGGGGTTAATATTAGGCTTTGACAGCTTTTGTATAGAAAATCTGTCAAAAGGTCAAAATTATTCCTCAGATAAAAGTTATCTGACGATTCAAAAATTAGCCCTAAGAAATATGACATTTAATTGTTTAATAATCTATTCATTAACACTATTGATAGTTATATTGAAACGTTTTAAAAAGAGACCGAGTAAGCATAATGAAACAGTTATTATAGGTTGGTGAAATACCCCCTTAGTCTCTTTCTTTATCTGGTTATAGGTATTTCAATTTATTTTAATTAACACGCGTTATAAAACGCCTATTGACAAATGGGCGTAATTTAGAACACCGGGCTGCAACTGAAATTTTTTCGTACACTTTCACTCCGTACATCAAACTCAAGGCCTCGCACTCGGTAGCCACGCTTTTAAAGCAATGAGCACATAAAAACATCTAAATCAATGCAAATAATCCGAAAAATGTCTATTTTTTTGCGAGCCCCTAACAAATAATCGCTAGCACTCTAAAACGCCGACGCTTATAACTTGGACCACACACACTGCGTCAGCCGTATGGGTCACAGTGTGTACCATGACATCGGATTCAATAGGATTTATCAGCTTTATGTCTACATCCAACCCACTCAATTATGGGATAGGCAGAGCAACTAATAGATTGAAAATGTAACTAGTAATGATCTTAGCAATTGCAGAATATATCAGAATAGAATATAGGGTAAACCAAGGTATAACTGGCCACTACCAATAACTAGCCACTTGGTGCTTTATCTATTTGAAATAAGAATAATGTTTTATTTGCGCCATCTATGAACGTATCAAACAAATGCCTTGTCATTCACCTTTCATAGTAGTTCAATTTTTTTTCGCTACGGATACTAGCGCCATAGCAAACGGCCATTTACTGACAGTTGGTGTACGTGTCTCGACATGTTAGTTACTTCACTACGTAAATGTTAGTGGCTAAGTTTTTACAAAATTTAAATTATGGGTGATTCTTCTTCTTCTTTTCGAATCGATGGTAATAATCCTTTTTTTTTTTTTTTTTACAGTACTTTGGTCCAATATGTAGCCACATTTATCGCGGCATCAGTGGCGTTTTTCATGTCCTCCAAAGTGCAAGTGTAGGGACACTTTGGGCACTGAAGCAAATGGGCCATCGTCTGGTCAGGAGCACCGCACTCGCACTGTGTGTCGAAGGGATCTATGATCCCCCATTTTGCTAGGTTATGTTTGCATCGGCCTACTTGGGTGCGCAGTCTATTGAGCGCTTTCCATATAGGCCACTGCAAATCACATCCGAGTGGCAGGTGTTCCAGGGGTTGAACGAAGTTGGGAGGTGGTGGATGATTTTCCTCCCATAACTTACGTCTCACTGTAGATGGTTGGTCTTTCATGGGAAGTGTGCTACGCAGAAAGCTGTTCCGACTCTTAAGTCTACCCGGAGCTGTTGTGTATTTGTAGAGGGGATGTCGGGGATCGGATTCTTGGTTATGTTTCTCAAGTGCGCATGCGACATTCCTTCGAACGACAGGTGGTGCGATACCAGCCAACGGGTAGACTTTGTTGAGCGGAGTCGGTTTTAGGCAGCCCGATATAATTCGACACGACTCGTTCAGGGCGATGTCGACTTGCTTTGCATGAGCGGATCGGTGCCACACTGGGCATGCAAATTCGCCGGCAGAGAAACATAAGGACATGCTGGTTGTACGAAGAATATCTGGTGCTGCTCCCCAGTTTGTAGAGATAAGGCGTCGTAGCAGGTTGTTACGTGTCCCGACTTTCTGCTTGGTGTTGTTGCAGTGTACATTAAAAGTTAGTGCTCTGTCTAATGCAACTCCAAGGTACTTAGGGTTCTTGCAATGTTCTACATTAGTTCCTCGCCACGAAATTTTAAGTGTCCTGTTAGAAAATCTATTACGAAGATGGAAAGCGCATGATTGAGTTTTGGACGGGTTTGGACGAAGAGCATTACTGTCATAGTACCTTCCGAGTGACTCGAGGGCAATTGTCAGTTGGTTTTCAACCTCCGAAAAAGTAGTCGATTGCGCCGCCAAAGCTAGGTCATCCGCGTATAAGAAAGGTTCAGTGTGTTGCGTAGTAGGCTGGTCGTTTGTGTAGATGTTAAATAGCGTTGGTGCCAGCACACTGCCTTGAGGGAGACCGTTTTTTTGACTTCGCCATCTGCTCTTACCTGATTGGAAGCACACTTGAAAGCGACGATTGTGCAATAGTTCGCTCAATATTTTGACAAACCCCCGATCGTTTGTTAGGGTGCCGACTTTAGCTAGTAGCATTTTAATGTTTATTGTGTCATAAGCCGCAGACAGATCCACAAATACCACACCCGTGATTCTGTTAGCCTCGTATCCATCCTCTATATATTGGGTTAATCGGAGGACTTGGCTGGAACAGGATTTACCGGGTCTAAAGCCAGCCTGCTCGGAAATTAGCTTAGGTTCGACTACTTTGGTAAGGCGGTTTAGAAGTAATCTTTCGAACAGCTTATAAGTGTGGCACAACAGAGAAATTGGTCGGTAGCTTTTAGGGTCATTAGGAGGCTTTCCAGGTTTTGGCAGCGCCACGATTTTAGTCCGTCTCCACTGTTTGGGAATGCTCTTGGTGTTCAGACAAGTATTCATGAAGGCGAGGAGCCACGATACAGCTATAGGTCCCAGATGTTTTAGTTGTTCTACTGTTATATCGTCAACTCCAGCAGCTTTACCGTTTTTTAGTGTCTTTATGGCCAGGATAATATCCGTAAGTGTGAAAGGTCTACTGATGTCGGTGGAATCACCAGGGGTATTAATGGTTTTCTGGGCTTTTGGAAGCCGGTGTGGTGGTTTGCCGTTAAGTAGCAGCTGATGGGCAATTTGATTAGCTGTGACATTACCTTGGTTAACAGGTTCTGGTGGATCTGCTGTTAGTCTACGAATGGTAGACCAGGCTTTTTTGGTGTTATGGGTCATGTTGGTGTTGGTAACTGTTGTAATCCATTTTTGTTTTCGATTAACACCAACCATTGATAACAGCTCCTCTCCTGCTAATATTGTATCTTCTGAGAAGGGGTCGTTGTCGTAGAGGTCTTCATACTTTTTGAGAAGTTTCACGGACTCTGCATCAATGCCAGGTATGTATGAGGTGCGACAACCTCTGGGTATGCATTGACGTGATACAGTCCATACAGCGTTAATGAATTTTTCGTAGTTTGAAGGTGTAGGTTCCATATCACTCAATTTTGTATCGACACCTGCCGAGAACTTCTCCCAATTTGCCTTTAGGAAGTTAAACCGTGGTCTAAAGGGAACTTGTTTTGGTTTGACTGCTGCACGAACCTCGCACGTTATTGGTCTATGTTGTGTGTTTGGAATAGGTTGGCCAACAAGTTTTGAGCAAAGAAATTTAATATTGTTGCTCACAAAAATTAAGTCTGGGTTGTAACCCCGTCGCCATCGCCGACTGTTGAAAGATGCAGGTAGTTTAGCATTATGTACGAGTGTTAGCTCAGAGGCATCAGCCCATTCCTCGACGGAATTACCATCAGCGTTAGTCTCGCGATACCCCCAAGATAGGCTGTGACTATTAAAGTCACCAAGTATTATTTTAGTGCGTCGGCTATCCAAGTTAGGCGTTTTTCGAAACTCAAAATGTTGGTTAGGCGGCTTATAGACTGATGTAATTGTGCAGGTACCTATATCCACTGTAAGAACTTCTATCGAATTTTCGTTGCTACAGGTTGCAGACAGAACAGTGACTCTGGGATTAACAAATATGGCGCTGCCATATTTTGCGTGGGGTATCTCCAACACCAGCGTCATTCCAGGGATGTGTGGTCTTAGGTGGTCGGTAGCGCGATGTGTTTCTTGGACACAGAGGATGTCACAATTTGTGTCCCTGCATAGTTGGCATAAAACATCGGACTTATTGTCTGAAAACCCTTCAATGTTAATTGAGGTGACAATGAGGGCAGGCTTGGAAAGCCGGTAGTGGATGCCCATAGAGTGATCATTTTTGTTATTTGGCCCTAAAAAGGGCCGTTGGTCATGGCTCTGAGGAGAGCCGTTTGGATTTACCATCGTGGTGAAAGGATTAGTCAGCTAGACTCTGCGTTACCGAGTGCTAGCTGTCCAGGGTGCGCCGGACGTTTGGAATCGCAATACGATTTAAGAAAACGCCGCTCGGGGAGGCTCCTTTCTTGCACCCCATTATGGGTGATAATGCTTAGCGTTGGTGAAAGAATCGCATATTTTTACGTGTTTGCATGGTGAGTTACATGAATCTTTAGCTTAATTCTAATAAAATCTTAAATAAGCCGTTATTGAAAGGGTGGCTAGTTTCTGAAGTAATTTTTTGCATGTTTTTAGTTATTGGCCACGTATGCCAGTTACTAAAGTTTTACCTATTATTCAAATTTCTTTAAAAATAACTCGTATTTATGATATTTATAAGGTGTAGTATTGTGTATTTCCTTTTTAGAAGAATTAGTCGACTCTAATCAGAAACTGGCATAGGTGGCCAGTTTGTGGCCAGTTACTAATCTATTTTCTTATTTTTTTTATAGTTCTTTGAAATGTTAGTAAAATGTCTAAAAAACGACAATACGGCAAAGAAACAATAGATAAGGCTCTTAAATTTATTGAGAATAAAGAGGGTTCAATTCGTCAGGCGGCAAAACAATTTGGTGTGCCTAGAAGTAGCCTCCAATTTAAAATTAAAAATCCTGACACAAAGTTTAAGTCTGGACCAGATCCAGTGTTAACTGAAGCCGAAGAAAACAGTTTATGTGACTTCATCATACAATTATCAAAGCGTGGCTTCCCAAGAAAGAAGGAGGATATCCAATTGTGTGTCCAGATTTTTTTGCAACAAAATCCGAGACCCAACCCTTTCCGAGACAACAAACCGGGAGATGTGTGGTTTAAGGCTTTCCTGAAAAGACACCTTAATATTTCTATTCGAACATCAGAAGGAGTTATCAATGCAAGTGCATGTGTTTCTGAACAGGATATTAGGAAATGGTTCCAGGAAATACAGCAATATATCGTCGAGGAAGAACTAAATGACGTCATTCAAGATCCCATAAGAGTGTTCAATGCCGATGAAACTGGATTCAATATTTGCCCCAAAACAGGCAAAGTATTGGCTGAGAAAGGGTGCAAAAATGTGTACCAGATAGAAAAAGGATCCTCTAAAGAGAACATTACAGTTTTATTTACATTTTCTGCTGCTGGACACGTCTTCAGACCAATGATTATCTATCCTTATAAACGGATACCTGACCGAGTTTCGTTGAGTGTGCCATCTGGTTGGGGAATAGGGCGAAGCGACACAGGTTGGATGACTGCAGCGGTGTTTTATGATTACATCTCTAATTGTCTGTACCAACAAATTTTAGAAAGCAATATCCCACTTCCTGTAATTCTGTTTGTCGACGGACACAAAACCCACATAACCATAGAAGTATCAGAACTATGCCGCGGTCTTCAAATACATCTAATAGCGCTTTATCCAAACGCAACTCGCATACTACAACCAGCAGATGTTGCTGCTTTTCGCCCAATAAAGGTTGCTTGGAAGAAGGTACTGCGCGATTGGTACGCAGCGAATAATTACCAAAAGAGTCTGACCAAAGAAACCTTTGCTCCACTGTTGAAAACAGTTGTAGACTCGTGTTCTAAGAAAGAGACATTAATAAATGGATTCAGAGTATCCGGTTTGTGTCCATTTGAACCAAATAATGTCGATTTTAGCAAGTGCATTGCAAGAGTAAACCAACCTGATGATACATCGACGTCAGTAACAAATGTTGAGCATAATATGAGTGTGCTGACCTATTCAGAGTTTCGTAACATTGTGGGTGAACCAATTCTTGAAAAATGTCGAACAGTCTCGTCCATTTTAGAGTCAGATGATAACTTTATTGCAATTTACAATTTATGGCAAAGATTCGAGGCAGCATCGGAAAACAATTATAATTATAGAAGTAATAATGACGTGGACAGTGAACCTTTCGACCAACCGACCATAATCGTAGAAGACAATTATGTGACTTTCATTACAGAAGATGAAAACCCTAGGACGATTCTTGATGAATTTACAGGTGAGTTAATAAATAAAACCGAAGAAAGAGAAGATGAAAAAAAAGAAGTGTACAGTGAGCCGATACTTCAGAATATTTTAATAGAACGTAGTCCCACTCCTCAACCCAGCACGTCAAAACAAATCACAAATTCGAGGGTTTCCATAATTTCTAATGTGTCTCTAACTGAATACTTGAAACAAAAGTTACCAGTATCACCTAAACGCCAAGGAAAGCGCCAAATAGAAAGACTGCCATTTGCTTTAACTTCAGACCAATACGTGGAAAAAATAAAAGCAAAACAGTTAAAAAAGGAAGAAGAAGAAGCTGCAAAAGAGGAAAGAAAGAGACTACGAGAAGAAAAGAAGAAGGAAAAAGAGAACAGTATACCTAAAAAGAAAATCAAGAAAAAAAGTGATGGAAAAAGCAAAATAAAGATAATTAAAGAAGATGTATGTAAAGAAAAGACTGAAAATGCAAATGAGGTTAATGAACAATTAGTTTTTTGTGATTTTTGTTTGAATCTCATTACACGTAGGGTTATTGAATGTAACCAGTGTAACAAACGGTTTCATTTAAATTGTATTCCGTCATATCACAGACTCCATGTACCTGTGGAAGATGAGGATCAGTTTTTGTGCCACATTTGCTATCGAGAGAGTAACACTGACTCATCTGACGGTGATTGTGATGCCATGTTTAGCTCTGCTTGTGAAGAAGCACGAAAGCAAGGCTTCGGTACTTAACTTTATTCTATAAAACTATATTAATCTTAGATTTGTTGATTTGTTGTTCGTGTGAATTAAGAAAGTTCCTATGTCGTATTATTTTTGATCTCATATTAATATTACGGGTAAAATGTTGATTTATTGTCTAACATAATGAATGTTGTTTTGTTTAAAGTTTATTTTTTTATGTTCCTTTATAGATAGTAGGATGAAACTGAGACTTATTTCATGTGGCCAATTAATAGTTTAATGACGGCCAATTTCTAAAATTTGTGTCTAGTAAATACCAAAAAGTGATAATTTTTTGATTTTATTAAAATTTGATACCAAATATTGTTTTGTTTTACTTTTAAAAGCCTAAATTACATAAAAGAATGTGCATATTATTGTGTGGCATTGCAATAAATCTAATATAATAACTTATTTTGACATAATTCAAGTGTGACTTGGTGAAAGTGCTTAAGTGGCCAGTTAATGGTGGTTTTACCCTACTTTATTGTACACCAAAATTATAACACAGCTCTTATACAATATCATATATTGAAGGGTACAATGGCGGTCTTATCGCTGATAGCGATTTCTACCAGACAACCTTTGGATGAACAGGAAAACAATGAATAAGATAGGGGGGATAGTCCGTGGTGTACTGCTGCAAAATACATACTACACACAATACATAGACATAGTACTTACACTATGTATTTATTTCAAGAGATTACACAGTTATTTACACACATTTACATAATTACAAACAAAAATATACAAATAACGAAAAATATATCCTAATAAAACTATAAACTAAAATATGGCATCGAAATATTCCTCCGTACTTACATACAAAAATTATACATATATATTGTATATATACATATTATATGCTATATAATTATGTGATAAGGAAAAACAAGGTAGGTTGATGATGAGGTATTGATATCATGAAGAAATAGAAATGTGTTGAGAGAAGAAATGATCTTTGACTAATTTTTTAAAAGAATCCAGTGACTGAGCTTGTCTTACTGGCATCGGCAACGCATTCCACAATCGTACAGCCTGGACTGTGAACGATTTGTCATAGAATTTGGTAGAATGCGAGGGCATCGAAAGTCTCTTTTCCGATGATCGTAAGTCTCTAGTATGAGTGTCATGAAGGAACTTAAAAATTACATATTCAAAATTACTGGACAACAACCGCGCGGATCATATAATCTGCAAGGTTAAGCTGTGTTTGCCGCGGTCAGTGCGTGGATGGGTGACTGTTCGTTACATATTGAGACCCCTATGTGCCTCGGAGAGCACGTTAAGCCGTCGGTCCCGGGTGTCATACGAATACTTAAGACAGTTCATACGGGTAGTCAGAAGCTCGAAAGTCTGACCACCTTAGGATATCGGCATTGCCCAGTAACTGGGTTGCGGAGGTCTGATGGCAGTCGCTCCGTGTAAAATACTGGTATTCAGCCGCATCTGGGGGTCCACTCCCTAAGTCCGTCAACGAAGTTTGTCGCCCGTCCGAAAGTAGCCCGAAACGTAGGAGTGAACAAAACAAGTGTCAAGTTCAACTTTTCGGACGGACAAAAACATATCGGTAGTAGGGACACCTGTCAAATCGTGTTGTCATTCATTCTTAGTTCGGGCCCTGAAATAATCGGATGTCCGTAGGTGATAGGGAGTTGGAAACGCTCGTAACTAAGGCCGAAACCACGGACTTCGTGCTTAGGGAGTCGACCCCCAGGCCAGTGTGTGGACTAAGGTCTTAAACCTTCTCATTCTGACAAGAAACACTTGCCCAGCAGTGGGACAGTAATGAACTCATCATCTGCCTAGCCTTTTCGTCGGGTCGGCTTCCAGTCGAACCGGATGCAGCTGAATATCAGTATTTTACATGGAGCGACTGCCTAGCAGACCTCCACAACCCAGTAACTGGGTAATACGATACTCTTGGTAAGACTGGTTGTCAGACTTTCTGCCTTCTGACCAACAGTAACGACTGTCAAAGATCTACAAATGACGGCCGGGACCAACGGCTTTACGTGCTTTCCGAGGCACGGAGGAAACTCGCTATGGTAAATGGTCACCCATCCACAGACCAACCTCGACAAGCGTGGCTTAACCCGGAAGATCGGTCTGTGCGGCTGTAATTATTTAGCCACAAGCTCCTCTGGGACAGTAATGAACTATGATGATGAATCAAAACGCCACTTCCAGCCCGCAACCCAAAACCAGAATACCACAATACCAAAAAAAAAGAAATCGATTTCGCAAAACAGAAACGCAATTATCGATCTAAATGACTATGAACACCGTATCAATTGTTTTGATACAGACGGACAATCGTTACGATTGCTGTTGAATTGTTAATTGATAATGTTACACCTATAGTCACGCGATTGGTACGTTTGGAACATTCCTTGGTCTGTTTCAAAGTCTGTAAGCCGTGAAGAGGTCAACGGATATACCTACATACATTATATTCTTGCTAGTATATAATTTACGAGGTTAAGCTGCGTTTGTCGCGGTCAGTCCGTGGATGGGTTTGTTACACATTGAGACATTGAGCTCTTCCGTGCCTCGAAGAGTACGTTAAACCTCCAGTCCTGGGTGTCATAATGAATATATGTTTAATAATACAGGCTGTAAGGGTAAACACACTTATCCTTGAAACCAGTGGTTTGGTTTCACGTAGAGAACGTAAAATTAACGAAAAATAACTTTTTTTTTTCTAAAATTTTAATTTTTCCCCAAAATCATTTCACCCTATGCGCGGGGGCTACAAGCTACGGGACCCCTCCCGTACTCCGGGGAACTCGCCGCGTGGCCCGACGCACGGCCCCGCACAGTTTGCTACCCCAGTCAGTCAGCTGTCTCGTTAGCGAGTGTGTGTACGCCGTATACGTATTTTTTTTTTTATTTTTTACTCGGTCCTATATCTTTATATTTAAGTCAACTACCCATTGAGTGATAACGGTGTTTACCCTTACATGCTGTATATGTATGTAATAATAAAATATGTATACAGCACATTGCATGGCATAAATATATGTATAGTCACAGATATGATGAGCAAGTTTAGACGGACTCCACTTCCTCTTTGTTAAGTCTCACTAGGTGGTTAAATTTACTGCCGTCAAATATGAGAACCTTTCTGCAAGGCGTGAGCGCGCCTCCCTCGTAGTCGTACTGCGAGAGATCGGCCTGCTCTGTGACGTCAACGTCGAAACTCGCAAGAGCTTCGTCTGCAATTGGGTTCTCTTCTTGGTTCGCGAACAATACTTCTGACGTTTCCTCTCCTGTATGTCTGCAGTCTTGCAGATCCATAGGAGGTACTGGAATGTGTACGGCATATTCATTTTTATTGAATTATTATAAACATAAAATCACGCATGTCTTCCATAAAGCATGGACGTGGTGTAGAAGGATAGTCGGACAGAAGGTACTGATCCACAGCCCGTTTAAAGTATCACTGATGGCCGTTTTAAAGCAAGTCTTAAAATATTTCCATAAAAGATGATTATTATTTTAGTTTTTTCAAAAATACTTCATCCCTACTTTAATTACGAATTGAGAAAATAGAGCTTCTAATTGTGACCCCAAATATGACCTAAAAGGTAAACACAGCTGATCATAGCTAAGGATAAATCGATTTTAGAGTATTCTTATGAAATCTTTGAACAGCTATTTCTCTTAAACTATTGACTTTTGGGGAAAGATGTAGAACAAAAGTTATTCATTATTACGTGTATGAACACCCTTTTGGATAAGTAACCCCTTTTTGACTAACCGTGTATAAATACACCCTCATTTCGCCGTTACGTTTAAGTCCCATGTAATAGGGGGCGAGCCAAAAATCTAGATTCCGGCCTGCTACTGAGAAATTCCACATAAAAAACCCAATAACACTTTGCCCGACCTGGATATCGAACCCAGGACCTCACCAATGAGGCAGTTTGAATTATTATGAATAACATAATGCTTCTTTTCAGGTTTTTCATCGGTAATTCCCGGCTACCCTCGCTACACGATGTTCGGGGATCGTCGCCATGGCGTTTACAACCTTCGGATAGTGAACGCGACGCTAGAAGACGATGCTGAATACCAGTGTCAAGTGGGACCCGCGCAGATGCACAAGGTCATAAGAGCCAACGCGTCGTTGACTGTTATATGTAAGTACATAGATTGTTAAGTTTATTTTGTTGATATTGATGTGTGCTGAATTAAAGCTTATTTTTGCAGAGAACAAGTTGAATTTCCTTTGGAAATCGAAATTGCCAGTATTTGAATGGCGTTATTACATAAAAATGTTACAGATTATTAAATGATCGTGTATTATAAAAAAACTTAACTAATTAATTTTTCTGAACGTGTCTTGTTCCGCGTTTAAAGATCCTGATATTTTTTTTTATTTTTTTGTCATGATTTCTGGCTACGGCGTAGGTAGCGTGACGATCTAGACGTGTTTGTGGGATGGTATGGTCACAAATGACACAAAATAGAGGTTTTTGGAAAGCAAAAGAGGAGGCCTTTGTTAAGCTGTGGGACAGTCAAATAGGCTAGTAAAAATCACAAAAAAAAATGTCAGCCTGCGATGAAGGTGAGAAGATCTCCTGGACAAAGTCCTCCCTCCATTTTTTCCACTTCTCACAATCCCATACTTGCTTCTAGATTTTAAGGAATGTATCCATATTGTATTCCATTTTTAAACTAAATAAAAATTATACACCGTAATAAGAATACACATACCTTTACCCAAATTTCTCCATAAAGGCTAGCGTCCACTAGGCTCGCCGAGTCGAGTCGAATAGAATCGCAATAGTTCGCCTCCTATGCATTTACTATGACACTGCGTCGATCAGCGACGAGCCGAGACGCGCCGAGACGCGCCGAGTCGCATCACTCGTGTGCGTCGCTTGTCACGCGAATTTCTGTCAAAGTCAAAGCATTTATTTCAATTAGACCATTTATAGGCACTTATGAATTGTCGAGACAAAAAAAAGAAGTTACTGCCGCGTTCCAAAGTGTAGATTCCTATGGAGAAGAACGGGCAATACACTCTATGGTTACTCTTTTCCATCAAATATTTACAAAAATTGGTTACATTGTGAATAAGAAAATAAATGTGAGAACAATGTAAGATATGGTATGCTAATAAGAGTAACTACAATTCATTTGCCATGGCAGATTAGAGATGACCAGTCCCAACTGACGGCGCCCGTTCACGAACATGACGCATGTATCAGCATCGCTCAGCTCAACCATTTTGTAGGGAACCGCACGATCCAACAAACACGCCACCATCAGCGGGACATTTGAGTGAGCATGACATGCTCTAACTGTTTTAATGACTTGCGATTACTGACCATTTCGCCTCGACTCGTCTTCACACGGAACAAATGCGACTCGACTCGATTCGATGCGTTTCGACTGTAGTCGACGCCAGGCTTAACGAGTACCCTAATCAACGACTTCTTGATTCATTAACTTTACTGCCTATCCTCTTTTGTCATGGCTTTATGATGTCATAAAAACTTCAGAATTTTCTCTAGATAATGGGCAAATAACATTTTATTGCGTTACCTTTTTTAATTATAGTTAAAAGATAAGATTCTTTGACTGAAAACTCCACTCACAGTCTACTGCGTTAAAATAAAAATTTGTTAATGCCCGGTTCCTATAACAATAACGAGTTATCTTTCTTACTAATGGTAGTATTTTTATTGGCAAACTGGGCAGTAAAACACTCGAAAACTAATTTTCAGAATTTGATTATCACTCGCGTTATCGGTGAAGGAAAATATCGAGAGCAAACATGAACACTTAAGAGGGTTTAAAAAAAACTTCTCAGTAAAATCAAAAATTCACACCTAACCCTTACTAAGGTCAGCTTCCAGTCTAACCAGATGCCTCACACCGATAATTCAGCCCTCATCAAGCTGTCTCCCCCCCCCCCCCCCCCCTATGTCCACGCCAGCAACGCCCTAAGCCGAGGTCCGAGTCCCACTAGGGGTCGCCCTTAGTGCTGTTGTTGCAGGTAGTCATGATGTTAGTGTAGTACAAGTAGTTAGCTTAGGTTAAGTATTTTACTTCCCCCCCATTGGCTGGAGACCCTTTAGGTCTCGCCAATAACTGCCCGGTTACGTAGAAACCGTCCCCTAGGACGACCTACAGCAGTCAAATAGAAAAAAAAAAAAAATAACCAGATGCGACTGAATACCAGTATTTTACACGGAGCGACTACCATCAGACCTCCGCAACCCAGTTACTGGGAGTGCCGATTTATTTATTTAAAAATCAGAACGACATAAAGCCAATTACACTGATAGTTACACATAACATAAGTACTGAAATTAATTAATATAATAGTCTTGTATACCTTGAACTGAGTTGAACTAAAGGTACTTTTTTAAAAACATAGACACTGAATCACAATCAGTTATTAAGTTATCACAACAAAGTTAATCATAAAAAGGGAAAATAGCAAAAATATCGGACGTTCCTCAATGGCGGTTATTTTACTTACTACCCTAGAGCGCATGCGCGTGCCGCTCTTTTTAACCTATGGTACACGTTTTTCCAATGTTGCCAACACGGCCTCTCCTGACAGGAGGCCGTCCTCGGACTCCCTCGTTCAGCATCTGCAGCTCGGCCTCCAACGGCGCCGGCAGCATGGAGCTCAGCGCTTGAGAGCAGCTCCCCTGGTGATACTTCAGCAGGATGAGACTCCTCATTTTAAATGTCTGCACTGCATCTGCACAAAACACTTTAAAGACCGGCCATGCGGTTACATGAATGCACGACCTTAAAGCGAACATAAATCGTTACACAAAAAATACACACAAAATATTTATCGGGAAAGAGGCACTACGTGAAGCGTATCCCGTCACACAACCAAGCTAGAGGCACGACGTGAAGCATAGCTTAGCAAAAGATCAAGACAGAGGCACGACGTGAAGCATGTCTTAATAACCATGAGACAGAGGCACGACGTGAAGCGTATCTCAACACACAACCAAGCTAGAGGCACGACGTGAAGCATAGCTTAGCAAAAGAACAAGACAGAGGCACGACGTGAAGCATGTCTTAATAACAGCGAGACAGAGGCACGACGTGAAGCATGTCCGCACACAAATACATTACAAAGGGAAAGAGGCACTACGTGAAGCGTATCCCAACTATTATACACACCTGAGAGACAAAGCAAACCCGTCTCTAAGTAGCCAACCAACTCACCATTACAGTAAGCAGCACACACTTCAGAAGTCCATTCTCCCCGCCACGGGATCATGTACTCCGACGCTACATGCGTCGACTTCCCGTAGGATCCAGCCTGGAGCTGCAGCTCGTAACATCTTTGAGGTAGTATGTTCACCACAAGGTATGGGCCGCGCACGAGTCCAGCTTATCAGTTGACTGTGCTTGCAAACTTCGGATAGGTGTCGCTGCATCGTTTCCCGCCAAAATATTGAGACCGGTAAACTCGGTCGTCCTGTGTTTGGTCATGTTCTGTAATATCAAGTACAATGTAAAGTTTCCACACAACACAACACTCGGCCATTCCTATTGCGACCACTAATAATGATTACAGTCGATGCAAATCATGTTGAGCACCGTCCGATATTCTTTACATGTTGTGTTACAAAACAAATCAGTGGGCACGTGAGATAGAATCACGAAGATCCTATCCCACTTCTGATCTTGTATACCTTGAACTGAGTTGAACTAAAGGTACTTTTTTAAAAACATAGACACTGAATCACAATCAGTTATTAAGTTATCACAACAAAGTTAATCATAAAAAGGGAAAATAGCAAAAATATCGGACGTTCCTCAATGGCGGTTATTTTACTTACTACCCTAGAGCGCATGCGCGTGCCGCTCTTTTTAACCTATGGTACACGTTTTTCCAATGTTGCCAACAATAGATAATAGAATCTAAAATATTAACCCTTTCACTCAGTCTTCTCGCAATACACCAAGCATTCCAACAATATCACCTTCCATTCATCAGCAAATAGATCCAGTGAAGGATTCGATTCCAGGAGAGCGTTGAGTGCATTCAGCATCTTTGGTGACACATCGCGCAATCGTGCGACAACGCGGCTGCGCAAACAAATTATGTCGTCTTGCCCGGCAATAGTTGTCAGGTACAAAAAAGACACACAGCTCACCATGCAAATTAGGTGCGTCAATGGCTCCGTGTATAATTTTGCAAGCAGTTACAAGTTGGTCGAAGGCTCGCCTGACTTGGAGTGAATTAAAGCCCAAACAACTCAGCAAAAATCTAGTCGGATATAGATACGGATAATACCCAAACTTCCGTTTGTAGAAGTATCTTAAAAATGCTTTTTGTACTTTTTCCAACATAAGTGTGTACGATTTCTCATGAGGATTCCACAAGCAAGAGCTACAATCAAGTTTACCGATATCCTAAGGATAGACCGGTTGTCAAACTTTCGGGCTGATCATTGTTAATTTTATGACAAAGGTAACTTTACCCCTATTGCTAGTTACTTCATTGAAACAGAGTTTGCATCAAAATTGACAAAAATCTTTGAAATTCCTAACACAGACAAAAAATATGCCTACAAAGAGTGAACGTGCCAGGATTGATCTGAGAGACTTTTTTTGAGTTTTTCTGTTAGAGGTATATTTTTCCTGAAACTATGCTTTTCAGGTTTTTGTGTCGAGCGTTTTAAAATGGCTTTGACTGTGAGTGAAACGCAAAATATCGATGAGATGCATAAAGGTACTAGCAGACTGCTCCACATTGTCGAGTGAAAAAACGTTTCAAAAATTACTTCAAAAATTAAAAACCGACTTTAAAAATACCTGAAATGAGTAAAAAAATTACCAAATTACAAAATTAACAGTTCAAAAGTCAGTGCTAATCGACGCTGAACCAAATTGTAAATGTTACTTTTATAATAATTATGGTAAGTATACCTAATTATTTTTCTTTTTTTAGGTTTTTTTAAGCCGTTTTTTTTTTAATTGTTCCTGCTCCGATAAATACGCTTTTCAAACGAAAAAAATAATCATTAAAATCAGTTTACAATTGGCGACGATATCGCTGAAGATATACACAAAAAAAAACGCCGAATTGAGAATTACCTCGTTTTTTCGGAAGTCGGTAAAAAAATTAAGTCAATGTATATTTTGGAAATCTTCTCATTTTGAGAAGACCTCGTGCGTAGCAGTGGGACAGTATTTAGTTGATTATGATAATTATCAGAATATTAATGATTAAAATTAATAATCACTCAACAATGTCTGCTTAAAAACAATTTCATTGCTATATTTAGAAAGCTCATTTATTTGCTATCTAAAACTTGGGAATCTTGATTTTTTGAGATCCCAACTTTGATTGTTAAATATTAAGTTTGAAGTAACTGCTAAAATCTGAAACTAATCCAAAAGTAATTAAGGCTACGCGAAAGTATTTAGGCTAATCTCTTGAAGAAAATTATAAGAAATACAAATTCACTTGTGAATGGTAAACATTTCATTTAGGTACGGAAAAATTTTGGTTACCGGAATATTACGATATTTAAATACATTTCGGTACCGAAAATTAGTCTGAAAATGCGAACCGTTATATTTCGATATCGGTAAGTAAACTAAGGCGGACGCACGCGCATACCTACTTAAGAATAAAACATAATATTTCTTAAAACTAATGTAAACTAAACCTATTTTAAATAAACAAAAATTGAACTTAATCTTAAACATAAAATTACGAGGCAATCCAAACAAAAAAAACAAAAAACACTATTGGCTGTATGGTCTACTAGCTTTTGCTTGCGTTAATTAAGCTCAAAAAAACTCTTATCACACTACTAAAGTTTCTTAATATAATTCAATCGTGATTCGAGAGACAAGTGGCGCCCTCTATGAACGTTATTGTTGTTTTCTTCGGAAACAGTACTTTTTTTCGGGATGAAAGGTACCCTATGTCCAATCTGTATACCTGCCAACGTATATGCAAAATTTCAGGATGATCGGTTCAGTGGTATAGGCGTGAAAAGGTAACAAACAAACAAACTTACCGTCGCATTTATAACACTAGTTAGGATGGCGTACTCTTCGTGCATAGCAGTGTTGCAAACCCTAACTTTAGTAAATGGTTGATGAAGATTTAAAAAATTGTAGAAATTGAAACGAAAAATAGGTACATCTACCACCGTAAATATGCAAAAGCATAATGTAATCCGGTCTTATAACTCAACTCGTTTTCATTGGTTGTTATAAGTTCTTACAATGTTGCTGCCATCAGCTTTCAGTTTGCCTCCCCTCTAGTGAAAATATCGCCCGAGAAAAGGGGAAGACGAGGAAATAAAAAACCCCCGTCCCCTTCATAGCAAAAAAAAAAACTGTTGCATTTCACCTACTAACACGGTTACCTTTTCCGAGCTAAAATTCTTGAGCATATTACATTCCCCATTTCAAAACCCTTATTACGAACAATTACAGCAAAAACTGACGTTTCAATCTTTTTAACCCTACAATGCGCGCATAATATATTTTACGGGCACCGTATAAACGTACCCACAATGACACAGGGAGGTTATAAAACATAATATGGTACTCGGCTTGCCGATCGTAAATTTCCTAATAACATCCCCTTCTAGGGTTGACATTCAATTTGATGTGAATTTTTTATTATTTTCACCCCGCTTAGTTTATTGGTTTCAACCCCGGGGGTTCAGGTTCGAAATACGTGTGAAATATTTTCAGGTGAGAATTGTATCGTTTATAGCAGATTTTGAGATGGGGGTTTTAGAGGGGATGAAAAGGTGTATCATGTGTGTTTTCGATGGCTTTTATGCGTAAACGATTTTAAAGCTGCATTCAATTTGATAGCTTAGCGATTAAACGCTTGCTCTGAGTCTTCGAATTCACGTGCGGGTCAGAATTTGATTATCACTTGCGTTAACGGTGAAAGAAAACATCGTGAAGAAACCTGCATACTTGAGAGGGCTCCAAAAAGTTTTTGATAGTGTATGTACTTCGCCAACCCGTGCCAGACCAGCGTCGTGGACTAAGGCCTAGACCCTTCTCATTCGCAGAAGTAGCCCTTGCTCAGCAGTGGGACAGTAATGGGCTGATTATGCTATACATTTTAATATAGTAGTTTAATAGCGCTTTTGTGCAGTATTTGACACAGCCATGAGGCACACAAGCTCTGTATTCTACTAACATAAGTTTTAATTTGGTTAAAATATCGTGTTTCCTCATTTACTGTCGCCAAATACACGTGATTCTTTCAGAATGGTCCCCGGCAAATAAAATGCCCTCTCAAGTTTTTCTAGTTGTGGCATGAGAAGCAACTATTTGTGATCTTATCAGCCGTTAACGTCCTCTGCTCTCCAATCCTCCTAATGATATGTAAAATGAATAAACAAAAATAGTAAAATCTCCTTTTTTGCCGCATCACCACGCTTGGCACACAACTGATATCCCTTACTCGTCTTATACAACACTTCTGAGTCGCATTTACCCTTTACCCCACACGACACCTTTAGATTTCAAATCACTCCAGCTCTTCCCCCTCAAACAACACCACATCTGCTGTCGTATCTTTAATTACCATTCAAACTTTTCCCCCGCAATTCCCCCTAAAAAAACAAAAGACAAAATCCGTATCCCCGTATAACTCAAAAGCCAATATGAGAGTAAGCGCAAACTCTTGTAAGTAAGGATCGCAAAAATTTCGCTTAAAGATACATCATGTAGGAACGGTTTAACCCGGGCAGGGTCAGATATACCCCGCCCGCTTTATGGAGGGTTACGATGATAGGGGGTTAGGGACGGGTTAGATGTCGATGCTTTTTTAGGGTTGATTGTTGTGTATTGTTTTTTATGTTAGATACAATGATAATGGTTTGAAGGTGAAATGTTAGGGATTTTTTTGTGTTTTTTTGTGTTTTGTAGTTTCGGAAGTATTTAGAAACAATATAAAGATGTCTTCTGAAATATACAAAAATTCGGTGTAGTGATTTAGTTTAAATTACAAAAGAGAAAATTATTGAAATTAATTAGATGAATAAAACTTTAAAAATTGCCCTAACTTTCTTATGCTTGTTTATCAACTAATTCAATTTACAAAACTTAATAAGCATTAAAAAATCCTGAAGTGTTTTGCATAGTAAGTAGGTCGTTTTTTGTGTAAAAGCCTACATGCAATGCATTGAAATAAATTCCCCTGAAACTTAACCCTAAAAAGGTTCAACATCTTAAAATAATATTATTTCAACTATCGATACCCCGGACGCTCTAGACCCCAGTCACAATAATAGCCCACGACTATTTTATGGCATCCTTTTATTCAAATTCGCCGTTTCTATGCTCAATAACCAATCGTTGGACCTGCTATATTTCTTGGACCCTACATGCATGACGGGTCCCAAAAATATAATTATGTAAAGTAACGTTTTATCACCATCCTTTAGTGAAAAAGGTGAAAATTATACGTAATTTCGGCGTTTATTGGGATCAGTTTTTAATATATAAGCGGGGGAGTAGGTCCTTTTTGTCTTAAGTGTTTATGTAAGTATATTCAAGGGGTAACAATATTTTTTTGACTTTATCTCTGTTACCCTTTTTGCACCTGATAGAAAGCGAAGACATGGTCTAAAATGGAGCAAACAAATCCAAGTAACAGAGATATAGAGGGATTCCTCTATACCCCTCTAGCTCTAACATACACACGACGGAACACAGTACAATACAGGCACATAACATTTTCCAGCGTTTTTCTAAGGTTGGCAACACATCAGCAATCTTCTTGGTGTTGTAGGTGTTTATAGGCGGTGATAAGCACTTTCAATCACGTGAGCCGCCGACTAGTTTGACAACTTTTTACGTAAAAAAAGACCATTGCGATCTGGTTTTTACCCGCATGGTTTTGTGATTCAAAGGAATCAGTACAAGCGAACACACTGGTAGTTTTAAAACGCACTAAATGGCAAAGGAAACTCAACAGCGGCGGCTAACCATAGTGTGGCCTTAAGCGAATATAACATTTAACACGATAGTACCCTAAAGGCAGATTTATACGAACCCAGTAATGTGACAGTACAGTAAGTCAGTCCACTACTGACTTGCAACTCGGATCGTATAGACACTAGTTTCAACCCAGTCCAGTGCTGACTTCACGCCCTCAAGTCAGTCCAGTTGACTAACCTACCCACTACTCGTATTTTCGAGCCCAGTAGCTTCCCCGCCACGCCACTCAAGTCAGTCCAATGCGTCTACATCAACCCAGTGTCTGTTAAATTCTGAGTCACTAGATCCCGTCACTACCATCGTATAAACAAGACTTTAAAGCGAATCTTCTTCCAACATTACTAAACAGAAAATACTCGCAATTTCAAATAAGCGTACCCCCAATAAAATCTAGTTACACTACCGATCCGCACGTACGACAAAAAAGTACGTAACACGTACTACTACGAAATTACACTTAATGTTACGGATTCGGGGTCATTGAGACCCCTCGTTGTCATTTAGACCCCTCGCCGTCATTCGCAGGGTTATAACATTGTTAATTGATCGTTAAAGAGACAGAAGATAAGAATTTTATATTATAGCTTGTCCTCTTCGGCGATAGCGTTAAGAAAGAACGTGATTCAGATAAGAATTGTAAAACGTATAATTATTACCAATGGTTGAATTTATGGAAGTAGGGTGGTATTGAGTTAGTGATTTTAAGACCCCTTTTTGTTATTAAGACCCGTAATTGTAATTCTTATGAAATATTGTAGTTATATTCTTACATAATATTAACTCACGCCTTTTTCCCATGGGGGTAGGCAGAAACTGTAGAACTTCACATCCTTCCATACTCCTTTCGCTTCGTCCACCGTCATACATCTTGTCATACACGCACGCCGTGCTTAGTGTTACTTACTGCTGTGTATTTGCGGGTTTCAATAGTACTCGTAAACATATTTAAACTCATTATTAAAATCTCTACAAACACATTCAAGGAATTTGATTTGAAAATTGTATTAATACATTTGTAGCTTTAAATGCCTCGGAGAGCACGTTAAGCCCCATCGGTTCCGGGTGTCATACGAATACCTATGACAGTCATTACGGGTAGTCAGAAGCCCGAAAGTTTGACAACCGGTCTAACCTTAGGATATCAGCATTTCCCAGTAACTGGGGTTGCGGAGGTCTGATGGCAGTCGCTCCGTGTAAAATATTGGTATTCAGCCGCATCTGGTTAAACTGGGAGCTGATGCTGTTCATAGTTGGGAAGGGGCTAAGCAGAACATTTGCCCCCTTATTACAAAAGATGGTCTAAGAAAAACCTAGGTTTTATAAAAAACTTTAAGTAAAAGTAAAAACCGACTTCAAAAAAAACTAAAAAAAGAGTGAAATAATTAGCATGATATAAAATTAATAGTTTCAGAAGTCGGTGGCTTTTATTTGTTTCAGTGTAGAATTGCACCGACTTTTGAAACTGTTAATTTTATTTCATGCTAATTATTTCACTCTTTTTTTAGTTTTTTTTGAAGTCGGTTTTTACTTTTACTTAAAGTTTTTTATTAAATACGTTTTAGTGCCATACATTACAAGGTTCAAAACCACAAATTTAAATGACACGTAATAAGAGAGTAATCTTTCCAACAACGAGGTAGTTTTCTTTAAAAATAGGTATTAATGTATAATTATCATGACGGCTCTTTACAAATATATACAATCTTCTTTGTTCTTAGCTAATGTTTCTGTGATGACAGTTAAAACAGAGATTGAAAATCCTCATCAAAACTTTTGCTGAAAGGAACAAACCAAAACGTCATCTAAGTATATGTTTTTTTTTGTATTTGTTGATTTTTTCAAAAAACGGTGAATCAATTTCGATAAAATTTATATGGGACCACCTCTGAGCTATGGCCTACCAAACAAAAAAAAAACAACATTCAGACGAATTGAGAACCTCCTCCTTTTTGATGTCGGTAAAAAATAGCTCCGTCTCTTTTTGTTATCCTAACTTCCTAACTAATGTTATAAATGCGAAAGTAAGTTTGTTTGTTTGTTATGTTTTTACGCCTAAACCACTGAACCGATCATACTGAAATTTTGCATATACGTTGTCAGGTGTACAAAAACGGACATAGGGTACCTTTCATCCCGAAAAAAAGTACTGTTTCGAAAAACAACACTTTATGATAATAGATTGCGCCACGTGTCTTTCAAATCATGATTGAACTATTATACAAGCTTTAGTAGTGTGTCAAGAGTTTTTTTTTAATTACAAATTAACGCTAGCGAAGCCGCAAGAAAAAGCTAGTATGACATATTATAAGAAAGTGATGGGTATATTTTAAACCTGAGTTTACCTCAGTCTTGCTTTAAACCATCTTGTGTAGTAAGGGGGCAAGAGTTTTAAATAAGTATGCTTCATACCTTTGAACATGACATTCCCGTAAAATGTTTACATTTAAAAATAATACCAACATTTTTTAAATGTTTCAACACTAGTTACGAATGTTACGATCAACTGCAGTAACCGGTCTATCTTTTCATAAAACGAAAGATAAAAGCGTCTTTTTGACAAAAAACATAGCTTTGCGAGGGCATAGAGAATTATTCTAGCAGAAAGCCGTTTCCTGGCTTGTTTTGACTCTTGTTACGATGAAAGGTTTTCTAGATACGTTATGACGATTCTAGGGATAGAAAAAATATGTAGCTTAGTCATCATAACATCACTCCTGTATTCCCAAAAGGCTTGGGCAGAGGTGTATACTACTTCCTCATTTTGTCGATATATGTCCTTAAAATATTGTTTGTCCCTCTTAAGGTGGTCAAACAATATCTTAAGAAAGGGTTGTACACTTATTTCTGTTACACCTTGTATATTCAATATTATAATCTTTTTTTTTCAGTTTGGTACCGTGTTCTTTCTATTCTTATTTTTTAATAGTGAAATACTCTAATATAAAGCTAGGTTCATTGCCTTTTATGAGTCACTTGCCCGAAAACAGAGGCGAGTTATATTCTTTATCCATCCTCCACGGACTAATTATCCCATCACACTTTCTAGAAAGTTAAGTTGCCTTATTAGCATAATATACATTTATTTCAAAACAAAAACATTTAACTTTAAACTACCAACTTCCTTAACAAACAAAAGACAAAATTTTAATTGCAAAAAGTTTAAAGTAAACATGGACAGTCACTTTAAAAACATTGCAAACGGCTCAGCTCTAGCAAAAGATTAATATACGTCATTCCGACGCGTTTTATGTTTTAAAAAGAAACATGTTTCTGTAATGCTTTTTGGCAAATAACTTGATAGTTTTATTGTGGTTCTTGGCATGGAATCCGGGATGGAATGGCCTTGTAGAACCATTGTTAGCCCCGAAGGACATGGTTTCAATTTTTTATATAGCTCTCGTAATATGTTTTGGGAGTATGGAGTTGTATCTTGAATATGGTGAGGTTTAATAAAAATAATACGATCTAACAATTGTAAAAATTGATCGTGGTCTTCTAGCACAATTTTATGAAACCACCTTAATCTTATTATACTGCCAAATGTGGAAATGATGACATATTTTTTTCAAGAAGAAATTGGAAGTATTCGATGGGGAGAACCACGTTTTTAAAAAAAATGTAATTTCTGCCTACAACATCAAGAGGATTGCATATGCGTTGCCAACCTTAAAGATAAAGTTGTAAAGTTTCATGTGCCTGTAATGTCACCGGCACCCATTCCTTCCAAACCGGAAGACAGCAATGTTGCTTAGCGGTAGAAATAGATATGGAGGTAGTACTTCCCTGGACGAACTCTTGAATATGGAGCTCTATTTCTCTTACTCCATGTTTAGGAGCAGATGTTTAGTTATTTGAACAAAAAATACATTTTTATTTTGTATACTTTTTTTTCTTGTTTCGCTGCTTTTTGAGCCTTCTTATCACATCTCCAACCATTAGTCTTGAATCGAACTATGCAAGCAATAGTAATTATTTGAGTGGAGTGTTTACTCGATTGGGGTGTCATAATATCTATAAAGATTATTTTCTGGTGATGAAAGATGTTTTCTACGTTGGTCTAGTGATCGCAAGCTCGACTCCTGGACGGGAGGTCCTAACCCGAGTAAAGTGTTATTGAGTTTTTCCGTGTGGAATTTCTCAGTAGCACCCCGGAGTCTGGATTTGTGCCCGGTAGATGGCAATAGGTTGACCACCTATTACATAGGTCTTAAACATAACGGCGAAATGAGGGTGTACTGTACACCACCGCCCAACCCTTCGGGGAATACAGAAATATGTTTTTCTCTCATCGCAGCACCAGTTGTACAAGAACAGCTCATGTCGTGGTGAAAAGTTTGCCAGGCAGCACGATTGGTAGCAAGGCTGTCTAATAGGGGATTTACGTGGGTCGATTTTCACCGCACGTCTAGGCCGCACGGCGAAAATCGACCGTCTAAATGACAATTCGAGTAGGCCGCCAGTGACTAAAATCGCAAGCCCCAAAGTTGGGTGACATCCGACATTTGCCGTGCGGCGACAAGCCGCATGCGGCGGGTGACTAAAATCGACCGTGTAAATTGTCAGTTGCAGGTAGGGTTTCTGCTCGAGAATTCTCGAGTCGAGAAATGTCGAGAAATCGTGCCAACTTCGAGACGAGAAAAAACACTTCGAGAACTCGAGATATCAAACATTTTCTGTTATTACTGTAAAATTAGCTTAAAAGTTACTTAATATGGCTTCTGATCGTTCTCTTTACGGGGCGCGAGTAAGCGAGCCAAGCAAAACAGACACATAATATACCTACAACTCCAAGTACGCTTATTATAATGTGACATAAAACGTCAAATAAAAATTAACCCTAAGATTACGGTTAATTTTTATTTAACGGAACGGAGTTTACTCCGTTCATCTATTTTGGGTTTCTGAATACAGTGTCGACGACTAGATAACTATCGAAACAATAAGTAAGTTCGTAAATTGACCTCTGGATGGGGTCTCTTTTTAAATCACAGTTAAATATATTTTTCTCGCTTTAAACTTAACAACTTTTGGCAGGTAGGTCCCAGGTTTAAATGATAATCTCCCCTGCAATCTGCAGTGATTTTAAAACGTACCATTACTTACGTGACATAAAATATAAAATTGAAATCACAATATTTTCTCTTTGTTATTTTTCATCATAGCAACAATACAATAATACTATTAAAGCAAAACATTTTAAATTTTTATTGTAATTTATAATATTGGGCAGTAAAGTTTATTTATATCTGAAAGAAAAATATTTCTAGTACCTATTTTTGTGGTGTAAATGATGGGTTCTAGAGCAGGATTGGTTATTTCACAAAGTTATATCATAGTGCCCTTGTTAAAATGATATCTCATGTTAAACTCTTCATCCGTGAACATTTCGGATGGATTTCTTCGATGCCTTTTTATTGGTACTGATATATTTGGAATAGTCTCCAGCACTTCCAAATTAGACTCCGATGAACTACTCGAGTCCATTTCGCTGGGAATCCAAAACTCACTATCCAAAATAAAATACTAGTAATAAAACTCCAAATACTCTTGTTATACGATATAAAACGACAAATAAAGTTCTGGAACCGATAAAGGCCGCAAATTGCTCAGTCAAGTTAACTGTTTAAGTTTGAACTAAGATCATCTTCTGACTGGGGTGTCCAGAAATGCAATGTGTCAGTTTATCGAACCAATAGCGGTAGAATAGATAAACTACGGTTAGGAGTACCTCAGAAACCGGAATAATAAGTTATCTGAAGTTTGAACTAGGATTATCTTCTGACTGGGGTGTCCAGAAACGCAATGAGTCAGTTTATTGAACCAATAGCGCTATCGAACAGATAAACAACGTTCAAGAGTACCCCGGAAACTGGGCATAAGCTGATTTTTAAAGGTTTTTAAAATTTCTCGAAAGACCCGAGAAACCCGAGAAATCGGGCTCGAGAATTCTCGAAACCCGAGAAAAAAAATATGTCGAGAAAACAGAAACCCTAGTTGCAGGCGATCGTCCGCCGCATGAGGTGTGTTTTGAGCTATGTTGTTCCGCTAGAAATGAACAAGTCTGATGCGATTTTTGTCGACTGGTGTAAATGGGGTGGCAATTCGATTTTTACAAGCGATGCGATTGGTGACTTGCCGCACGGCTAAAATTGACCCGTGTAAATTCCCCATAAGGTGCGTTTAGCAAACGTATGTATAAAAGGTAAAAAATACCGGGAACATAAAAATCAAGCTTTAAAACTTACCTCAAAATACCAACTTCAAACGTACAGCCTTCGCCGTAACCCTCGTCCCGCTATACCAATAAACATACCGTGTAATATTAAAACGACATCCAACCCTGTCAACGCGTCACCGTTCATTTTTATTGCATTCGACCCCAACTTATTTATATCTTTTTGTAAATATTTTTAACTTTTTGCTTTACCTTTTTGTTTTATCGGCATGTCAAACGGTGTTTTTTAATATGTTTCGTGTACATTTAGGTTTTATTTTGATTTTGAATTTAGTGTTGGTATTATTCAATAATATGTTATTTCATATTTTCCGTTTCGTTTGGTGCCGGTCGTAAAGAATAGCACTACCCCATCTCTTCCAATAGGTGTCGTAAAAGGCGACTAAGGGATTCACTAGAGGATGGGCAGCAGCGTCCTCTGAGAATTTTAACAACCATACTGCGATCGCCAACCCGCCTGCCAAGCGTGGCGATTATGGCAACCCCCCCCCCCCCCCTCTTGGGGGAGGCCTATGTAAAGCAGTGGACATCTTTCAGCTGAATCATCATGTTATTGCTACGCAAATGTCTTGCTGATTGGTGGCGTCGTGCGTCGGGTCGTTGGGCTCCCTAAAATACAGTTGAGCTACACGATGGCTGATGCATGCGTACCGTCAGTTTGGACAGGTCGACTCAAACCTGCTATGGCTCTTTCCTCAAAAGGCCATTCCAGACGTTGCCCTACATTGTTACACTCGCATAGTTTTTTATACTACAATGTCTGGACTTTAAAAGAGACCTTGACCTCTGAGTTTGTTTCGGCTTTTCTTCACAGAGCTAGTCAGATAGGAAATGTCGGCGCCATCTATTCTTAAAAAAACATATAAATGTTGTAAAAGTGTCTGTAACAGATTTATTTACAGAAATAAATATCGTTTATTTCATGGAATTCATGTGCGGATCAGAATTTAATTGTTACTTGTGTCAGGGCTACAAAAAGTTAGTGATGGCGTGTGTAGTCCGCAACACCCGCACTAGACCAGTGTGGTAGACTAAGATCTAAACCTTTTATTCTGAGAAGAGGCCTATGCCCAGCAGTGGGACAGTCCTCCTCCTAGCCTCTTCTCAACTACGTTGGGGTCAGCTTCCAGTCTCCCCAGATGCGGCTGAACACCAGCATTTTACACGGAGCGACTGCCATCAGACCTCCGCAACCCAGTTACTGGGCAATGCCGATATCCTAAGGTTAGACCGGTAGTCAAACTTTTGGGCTTCTGACTACCCGTAACTACTGTCATAGGTATTTGTATGACATCCGAGACTGATGGTTAAACGTGCTCTATAAGGGAGAAGCCATACGATGCGGTGCGGCTCCGACGCGGCGCCTGAGCGGGGCCGCTGCGGCGTAATACATACAAAGGAGATGTTTGATTTTGGCCCACCACTATGTACAGTACATAGAAAAATCGGAAAAAAAGGGAATTACCATAAAAATACAAATAAATTAATTTGAAGAAGAGTATAATTGTACTGGAATTATTATTTGGGGACGTTTTATAATATGTTAACCCTTTTTTCTGGTAGCCATGACAGTTGTGTTTGACATTAACATGAGTTTGACAACTTTGACAGTCCTAGGTTTCGTGATGTGTGTGTGACGCAATTGAGTTTAACACCTATATTTCTATTTCATTATAATTATAACGAAATCCAAGTATTTTCGTCTATAAATAACGTAGTTATGTTATGTAAGTACACAAGAAAAAAACACTATGGGGTCAATGACATGTCAACAGTTGCCAAAATGACATTTCACATAATTTCGATCCACTATATTTTTGTGTGTTGTGTTGCTCTCCTTGACCAAGTTAACTTGAATGTACAATTAAACAAAGTAAAATTATAGAAAATTAACATTAAAAAACACTTACTTTACTGTATAGCTATATTTACATATAGTGTACATGGTGCTAGCCCAAGCTCCATACATTTCTGAAACATCTCCTTTTTATGGTGTCCACAAGGTGCGGTGTGCCGCCGTGCCGCACGCTTGCCGAACCAAGGCGAGGGGGGAGGGTGTATGAGCCGGAGCGGCACCGTTCCGGCGTCGCAGATCGTAGATGTGTTGACGGAGAGCGACGCCGCGTGAGCTACGTGTGCACGCTGATGCGGCGGCGGCGCACCGCACCGCACCGCACCGTGTGGCTTGTCCCTAAGAGCGGGGGCACACGATGCGTTGCGGCGGCGGTGCGGCGCCGGAGCGGTGTCGCTGCGTCGTCTTACATAGAAGTATGTGTGGCATGTCACACGATGCGCTCCGGCGCCGCACCGGACTTGCAACCACCGAGACGAGGCGGGGAGGGGTGAATGCGTTGCGACGTCGGAGCGGCACCGCTCAGTTGTTTATGCGTCACAACGATCGTTTTTTTTTTCTCTACGATTTTTTTGCTACGGCACCGCTGCGACTTAACATCGTTGCGGCGCCGCACCGCTCGTATGCCCGCTGATACGGTGAAATCTTTGCGGTGCGGCGCCGCAACGCATCGTGTGCCCCCGCTCTAAGGCACAGATGCGTCTCGATGTGTAACGAATGGTCACCCATCCACGGATTGACCGTGGCAAGTGTTGCTTAACCTTGCAAATAATGTTATCCGCGTGAGAAAAATTACTTAATCACCACGCTTGGCAAACGGATCGGTGATTGCAGTTGTGGTTATTAACAGACAGGATTAGCTGTGCAGCTTCTTGATGGTAACGTATAAGGGGACTTTCAAAGGGATATTCCCTTTGAAAGTCCCCTTATACGTTACCCATTTCCAGAGAATAGTAATATCTTAGTAGCAAAAAGCCTTTATTCAATTTTTACTCTGTTACACCACTCAGAAAATATCTTCATACATTCCTTCCCCCGTTATTCCGTTGCCATGGTAACGTCGCAAATCCAAACCAGCTTAACACTACAGATTCTACGGAAACAATTCTACCGCATATGTACATCTAACCCTTTCCCACAACATACATCTGTCTCGCTTCTGTACGTAAATATACGTAGTATTCGAGCAATCTCGTAGAGGCATAAAATTTGCAATCGGAAGGGCGGACGCAACGTTTTCGCATAAGCTCGACTAAAATATTGATAAGCTGGCCTCCGTGGAGATAAAACAGGCTGCGTTTATCGTGGCGGGTTTTTAAATCTATGATAGCAGCAGAATAGTTAGTCTGTATGTAGATAACAGAGCGAATACCCTCCATAACCCCTCGGTTATGACGTCAAACCGAACTGTTGAGATTTGTGTTCTGTATTTCAGTTAATGATGTAAAACACAACTTTCATTGTAAAAAGTTTTTAAAGTATCATAGCAAGATGATTTTTGCCAATGTATTCTCCTTATTTCAGAGAATAACTTTTTAGAGAATAACTTTTTAGAGAATTTGACGACACGTTTGGTGCAGTGGCTAAGCGATTGGCTTCTGCGCCACGTGTCGTGGGTTCGATTCCCACACGGAACAAAAATTTGTATGGCCTACAAATGGTTGTTTCGGCTCTGGGCGTTTGTTTGTGAGATATGTGTCTGTAAACGCACCCACGATACAAGAGAAATCTTAGTGTGGGGCAACGGTTTTTTAAAAAAAAAAAAAAAAATATGTTTGATTCTTGATGGCGGTGCGGTGCAGCAGTAGCAATAAAATAGGAAAGTGCTTAGAATTCGTGTAATTGCGAATTAATATACAATATTGGGAATAAAAAGGCAGCGTGCGGTGTACGTGGGGCCCGTATTTAGACTAGATTTTTCTACAAGAACGCGCGCGGCTACGGCCGCCGTTCCCCTTCGTACTCCGCATGCCCCTTGCACATTTTATTAATGCAGGTATTTTTGCGTCGCTTACACTCCCACCCCAGTGCTGCTAGCAGCACTCTTCAGTCAAGGGAATCCGAGCGACCCGTGCCGCTGATCGTGTAAGCAATCCAGACTTGGTTTTGATTCTTACCATTCTGACCCGGCCGTCTTTTCCAGGACATACTTCTTGGATCAAGCCCTTCGGCCACATGTTTCTAGGGCCATCTGGGTCGACGACAAATACCAAATCCCCCACTTGTAGGGGTCTCTGTTCCTTGTGCCATTTTTTACGAGGTAGAAGGTCAAGTAATACCTCTCTCATCCATCTTTTCCAAAACATGTCTGTTAGGCGTTGCGAAATTCGCCATTGCTTTCTAAGAAATAAGTCAGAATCTTCAAATTTACCAATCTGCGGCGAGTTAGACGATGTTCCAATTAGAAAGTGGTTTGGTGTCAGAGTTTCCATGCTTCCAGGCTCCACAGAGACATGAGTCAACGGTCGACAATTTACAATGTTCTCAACCTCCGCCAGCAGCGTGACAAAGGCTTCTTCTCGCGGAGCTCTCTCTTTCAGTACAATTTTTAGCGATGTCTTCACACTGCGAATGAGGCGTTCCCAGGCCCCACCCCAGTGTGGGCTTGCAGGCGGTATGAATGTCCATTTAGTGCCATGATTCTCCGCTTCGTTCCTCATGACACCTTCATCTAACCCTTGTATAGACTTCTTCAGTTCGACATTTGCTCCTCTAAGGTTTGTCCCGTTATCCGAGTAAAGATGATAAGGCCATCCACGTCGTGCGGCCATACGTCGAAGAGCCATAATAAATGAGTCAGTAGTCAGCGTGGCGACAGTTTCTATATGAATAGCCCTTACCGTAAGACAAGTAAATAGTACTCCATATCTTCGTTCATGACGTCTTCCAACAGTGACCTCCATGGGTCCGAACAAGTCAACTCCGCAGTATGTAAATGGCCGTTGATGGTGTGCCATTCTAGCATAAGGTAAGTCACCAATTCTAGGAATTTCAGGTTTACACTTTCTCAGCCTGCATAGCATGCACCTTGTTGCCACAGTCTTAACAGTCGGTCGTAATCTTATTACCCAATATTTTTGTTTTATTTCATTCACTACGGTCTCTTGGTTACCATGGGCGTAGTAATGGTGATAATACCTCACGATTAATCTGGTAATGTAATTTCTTCCTTCTAATATTATAGGGTTTTTTGTTGTGGACGGTACACCAGTAACAGCACCGATGCGACCACCGACGCGCATGACTCCGTGTAAATCAAGGGTGACAAGGTACGTATTTTACTAGTTTTTGACACAAGACTATTGCTTTTTATTTCAGCTATCTCCATCTCAAACGACTGTGCTTGTGACTGTCTCAGTAACAGTACTTCGGCTTTCTCCATAGTGTCGTCGAACTCATGAGTAAGCTTCTTACATTTGTTTATAAATTTCAAGACTAAAGAAGTCACTCGAAGTAAGCGAAGCCAAGAAGAAAACTGGGTAACGTCAGGTACCGGTAAGTGCATTTCTTTCATTGTTGTATGTATGGTATTAATACACTCCTCTTCTAATTGTTTTTCTTCCCTTTCAGGTTCAAACCCAATATAGCGAGGCCACTCCTTTTCGTCGCTACGTAGAAAGGTAGGTCCGTGTAGCCAATCATTTTCCAAAACAGTAGGGTCATAGCTCTCTCGTGTGGCAATGTCCGCGACGTTCATGTTAGTCGGTACATAACGCCATTCATCCTTCCTCGTGAGCTCGTCAATTTCTCCTAAACGATTTGCTACAAATACTTTGTAATTGCGAGCATCATTTCGAATCCAATGCAGGACAGTTGTTGAATCGCTCCAAAATATGCGACGCTCAGCAGACATCTTATGTTCTTTAGTAATCGAGTCTGCCAATCTAGCGGCTAGAACAGCAGCCTGTAATTCCAAACGTGGAATAGTGATCGGTTTGTTTCCGGCAACTCGACACTTGCTTGCTATAAATGTTACGCGCGTATTAAACTTGTTGTCAATCCACTTCCAATACGCTACAGCGCAGAATGCTTGAGTTGATGCATCGCAAAATATATGCATCTGTAGGTTTCTATAACAATTTGAAGTAATAATCGCTCGACCTACGTTGTTACTAGGCGCCTGCGGCGTAGCGCGGCACGTAGCGCTCGCGTGATCCGCTACGGGCGTAGCACTAGACGGCGACAGCTGACTTATTTCACTTTCCATCTCGCTCGCTCTTGCGGTAGCCGCCGGATAGTACCTCGGCAATCTTACGTCACGTATTATTGATAATAAATAAATCCATTTGACCCATTTCGCATATATTTCATTGCAGACAGGATCGTCCCATCTGATTTTCGACCGCCATGTCTCTTGTAATATTATTTTTCCATTAATTGTGAATGGCGACAAAAACCCATAAACGTCAAAAATAGACATGACAACACGTAACATTTCCCTTTTAGTGGGCACTTTCTTTCCATTCATTATATTCTCTGGGATCTTTTTAAATGACACGTCAAATCTTAACGTATCGTCCTCGGTATGCCATATGAGACCCAGTATTCGTTCACCATCATGTTGCTGGGCCATTTTGAACCTTATAGCTGCGTGTCCGAGAGTTTCTTTTGGCACGCTGTTGAGCACCGCTTCGCTATTGCTGTTCCAGTTGCGTAATTCGAAGCCTCCTTGTGAATGAATAAACATTATGTCTTTTATTAACTGAATCGCCGTTTGCTCGTCAGATAGGCTATCGATGTAGTCATCCATATAGTGTTGGGTATGTATAGCTGCAGCGGCTGTAGGCATAGTTGACTGGAAGCGTTCAGCGTTCTTGTTTTTAACGTATTGCGCAATGAATGGGGAACAGTTTGCACCAAATATCAATGACGTCATCACATATGTTTTTGGCGATTCTTGTAACATTTCAGGGTTGAATGTTTTTGTAAGGTTGCCTTTATAAATGAATCGCAAGGCATTTCGATCTTCTGGGCGAATTTTTACTCTTAAGAACATATCTCTGATATCCGCTGTTACGGCTATTCTGTTCTCTCGGAACCGCAACATGATACCAAATAGTGACATTAGTAGATCAGGTCCTTGGAGTAGGTAGTCATTGAGTGATAGTCCTGAAGTTCTGGCTGCGGCGTCAAACACCAAACGTAATTTATTTTTGTTCGGGTTGTCAACGCCAAAATGTGGTAAGTACCAAGTATTATTTGTAGGTTTATCATTCACCAGTACTTCGGCGTAATCATTTTGCAGTAAATGTTGTAAACGTTCATGGTACCTCTGCGCGTATTCTTGATTCCTTTTCATTTTTATTTCCACTCCCTTTAGTCGGGCCATAGCTGTATGTAGTGAGTTGGGCATTACGTAGTTATTGTCCTTCCAGGGTAAGCCCACTTGCCACCTGCCATCAGTGAGTGTGGAGGTTTTTTCCAGGTGATTCCAGGCACGCAGCTCCTCTGAGTTCTGCCGTGGATTAGTAGCAGAAACTCCCATAGACTCAATAGAGAAGTAATGTCGTACATCATCATGAAGCTGCCGAAGACTGTAGTCATCATCATTACTTATCGCGGCGTCATCGGTGACAAAAAGCGTGGAGTGAGACACGCCTAACGACGATGATACTCGCGGCACCATGCCATGCAGGCACCAGCCCAACGGCGTGCGGGTGGCACACGGTTCGTTTGGGTTACCAGTTACAGTCTCCAAAGGTAAGAGTAAATGATAATTATCTTGACCTATCAGTAATTCTGGTTTTTGGGCTCCAGAACACAACTCGTCTTTAAGTTCACGTAAGTAGTTATAGTTCTCACACTTCACTAAAGTTAAGTTTTGTACAGGTAAGTTCATGTTTCCAACACTTCGTGCTTTAATTGTGAAGTTATTACCGTGACTGTTTGTTAAGTTGATGTCCATGATTTCACTATCACACACAATTTCGGTATTGTTCCATGCACCACACATGCGCATAGATTGTCTTTTACCGCGCAAACCAACCCGCGATGCTAAGTTATCGCTTATCAATGTCACAGTCGATCCATCGTCCAGGAGTGCAACACTGCGCACCGTTCCATTCGGCCCGTTTATGAATATGGGCACGGTCTTTAACAATACTTTATTACTATTTGTTTTGATATGAGTTATGGTTTCTACGAGCGACTCAGTATGTGTTGCTTCAGTGGAGTGCGGTTGTTGCACCGCTGCGTTGTTGTTGTTCCGCCGTGCACTCGAGACAAAGTGCAGCAGGCGATGGTGAGGCTCCCCGCACCCGTCAACGTCACAGGCGGCGGCGAGACAGGTTTGCCGGTCGTGTTTAGATAGCAGACATTTGTAGCATATACCTATACGCTTTATATACGACCACCGTTCCTTGCGTAATGACTTTTTGAATTTTTTACAGTCTGTTAATTTATGTATTGAGTCACGACAGAAGCGGCATTTTTTATCACTTTGTTCATCCTTATCAGTTTGTAACAAAACAGTTTGATTATGAGCACTGTTATTTTCACTATATTTACGTTTATTGTCCCAACGAATGTTCATCAAATTAGCACTGCAAGTGGAAATCTTGATAGCTTCCTCGCTTAAGAAGTCGGACAGTATATCTAGTCTATACTTCTTGCGCTCGGTTATGAGTGGGTAGCTGTAGTCAGCCCACTTAGACAACAACACTGTAGGTAATTTAGAGAGCACTATGTTGACTACACCAACACCTTGCAGGTACTCTTCTCGGCTTAGTTGTCTTACAGAAGCAACATAGTTTTTTATTTTTACAGAAAACGGTACTATGTCTTTATGATATTCCTGTGGTAAAGGATTCAATTTTTTCACGTCATAAAATATTCTTGATATAATAATATCTGGGTTTCCAAATTGAAGCTCAAGAGTAGACATCACGATTTCAGGCGACGTAGTGCTTATTAGCAGGGCTGATACCGCTTCTTTAGCGGGACCACGGAGACATTTTCTCAAGCGCCATAAGTTCTCCATTTCACTGAACTTGCACACGTTCGTCGACTCCTTATAGGCATTCTTGAATGACAGCCACTCCATAGGGTCACCAGAGAACGGAGGAAGCTCTCTTGGTGTGCTGATGCGGCTGAGTAGGTTAGCGTTGTGACCAGCGGATGCAGAAGTGGTGACTAATTCCTTCAGTGCTCTAGTCAATTGTTGAACTGGACCGTTAGTACCGTCGTCTGCCGGCGGTGGAAACAGCGAGCCTTCGATTGTTCCATGGTTGGTGACCCTCTGCTTCTCCAGTTCCTCTTGACTGCGATCGAGCCACTTCTCTATGTCCTTACTATCACAATGACTGCTGGACTCCGATGAGTGTGGACTGTAGTTGGCTTCAACAGCTGCTAAGTCAGCAGCTAACTTTTGATCGATGAGTTCCATTTGTATACGAGCTTTTTCCTTTGCCGATTCTAACTCTAGCCTTTTTTTTCTGTGCCAGCAGCGCAGACGATGACGACTTGCGAGTTTTAAGCGATTTCGATTTTTGCGACGAGTGTGCTGTAGGTATTTTTATATTATCGTTTTCTTGAACTTTTACACATTCACTTGTTCCAGGTCTTTCGGAATCGATCACTTTTAACTTCGTATCATCCTGTTCTGTTTGTGACTGCGGTGGAACTTCGCCCTTCACTTGACTTTCCTTCCTTGAGGTGCTGCGTGTGTTGACCATTGTCGTGCTCCGCGGTGGCGTGTGGAACATGAAGATCCGTCTCGAATGACCAAATGATGGCGGTGCGGTGCAGCAGTAGCAATAAAATAGGAAAGTGCTTAGAATTCGTGTAATTGCGAATTAATATACAATATTGGGAATAAAAAGGCAGCGTGCGGTGTACGTGGGGCCCGTATTTAGACTAGATTTTTCTACAAGAACGCGCGCGGCTACGGCCGCCGTTCCCCTTCGTACTCCGCATGCCCCTTGCACATTTTATTAATGCAGGTATTTTTGCGTCGCTTACAATTCTTTTATTTACAATAAAAGATATATAATATCACGGTTCATGAGATACAGCCTGGTGACAGACGGATGGACAGCGGAGGCTTAGTAAGGTCCCGTTTTACCCTTTGGGTACGGAACCCTTAAAAGACTAAGCCGAACAACTTACAATTTTTAAATCAGTATGCAAAACAAAGCAGGCACCATCAAAAATTCCATACTTGCTTTCACACGAAAGTTTTTATTCGAAAAGCCATGTCTTGTTCTCTCTAAACATATTCAAGACTGCATATGACTTTAAAAGTAGTTTTGAGCCTTTATTGTAGAACATTTTGTTTATATTTCCCTGTGAACCATTCTTGGCTGAACCAGGTATTTTTAAGAATCGTCAGCATTGTTTTCAAGTTGTATTTTAGATGTTAATGTTTTGTGCTGTTTTGAGAAGGAGTTTTATTGTATTGTTTTGTGTAGTGTGTGATTCGATTTTGACTGTAGTTATATTTTTTAAAGATACTAGATGTCGTCCGCAGTTTTTCTCGCATCCTAGTGGAACTGCTTCGTATCTGTCTACCCTTTTCCCAAATATGTTGGTAATATATAAGGTGACTGGTAATTAGTGACCGATACTTTAACACATGATTGTACTCATGATAACAAACAACTTTCCCAAAGATACATTATCTTTATTTTTTCATTTAAAATTTATTATTAAACCGATACGGAATGAACGCGGCTAGTAATATTGTTTTTTTTTTGTTTTATAAAGAATGTTTCTTTGGGAAAGTTGTTTGTTATCATGAGTACGATCATGTGTTAAAGTATCGGTCACTAATTACCAGTCACCCTATATAACAGCAAATCGCTCGCGATTGCTTTAATCGCATGTTTATGTATTGTTTATGCCACTGAAAACCGAAAAAAATGCAATTTTGCCTGGCGGTAGCAATAGGTGGTATTACCCCTTCTCTAATTACATCTGTATTATCCAGCTACAAGTTATAATTAACACAAAACAAGGTCTCAAAACTACCAAATAACCAAACAAAATATGATTCAGTAACTACAGCTAGCAAACTTTTAAATAAACCGTTATATACCGAACTAACTATTATAGTTTAAACACTCATGTTCTCTGTTAATTTAAACTTAGTTTCAGCTCGTATTGAAGTTACGAACAATTTAGATTCACTCAACTTATTCCCGTGTCGTGTAACTTGAGTTATCTTGACGACATCTATCGTGGAGGGGGTGGGTAGAAACTTGAGTTATGTGAACAGTTTTGGTTCGAGGAATTTCGTTTAGCCTTTGAGAAGGCTTAGCGATTGTTGTAGTTTTCGGAAAAATCGAGTTAAGGTTTAAGTCTGTTTAGCCTTTTTTCAACTATATTGGGATATTGGGGCCATCTAACCAGATGCGGCTGAATACAATATTACACGGAGCGACTGCCATCAGACCTCCACAACCCAGTTACTGGACAATGCCGATATCTTAAGGTTAGACCGGTTGTCAATCTTTCGGGCTAAAAAATATCAAAACACAAAAAAAGCAAAAAAATAACAGAATTTATAAAACATATCGGTACGGCCTGTTTAAAACCAAAATAGTGGCGTAGACAGGTTAAATGCGATGTTAACATGTTTTCCAAGTGTGCATGTACAGTAGGTAAGCGTTGCTTTTACGAAAAAAAAATTTTTTTGTGATTTTTGTTTACTTTTATTTTTTGTTTGGAATATTTTTCTTAGTATGTACGGACGCTATAGTATTGCTGGTTAACAAAAATGTGGTGATCAAAAATGTCATTAAAATCAAAATTTGGTTACGACATGAAAATGGAAAGCTAGTGGCTAAATAATTACAGACGCATAGACCAATCTTCCGGGTTAAGCCACGCTTGCCGAGGTCGGTCTGTGGATGGGTGACCATTTACCATAGCGAGTTTCCTCCGTGCCTCGGAAAGCACGTAAAGCCGTTGGTCCCAGCTGTCATTTGTAGATCTTTGACAGTCGTTACTGTTGGTCAGAAGCCAGAAAGTCTGACAACCAGTCTTACCAAGAGTAAGTATCGTATTACCCAGTTACTGGGTTGTGGAGGTCTGATAGGCAGTCGCGCCATGTAAAATACTGATATTCAGCTGCATCCGGTTCGACTGGAAGCTGACCCCAACATAGTTGGGAAAAGGCTAGGCAGAGAGAGGTTACGACATGAAAATGCAATCATAGCTCGAAAACTACAAAAAATCGCGGAACATACATGGGGGTGATTCGGGTACCTGTAAAGCCTTGTATCCACTTGAGCATGCTCAGGCGAATGAGCCGCTCATTCGCCTGAGCGTGCTCAGAGGAACAAAATGAAAGTTTTGGTCGAACGAGCCTCAACATTGAAAAAGCTGTGCTCAGACTGCTCAGTAAACGCTCGGCTCCGTCATGTCTTCACGTGTCCGTGCAGCTGCTGCGGCTTTTATAATCATTCAGAGTGCCATAAAGAAGAAGCGAAAACCACCAAGGTGGTGGATGAGAGAAATGTATCGTTATCGAATGAACAACTCGGCTAATATGATTCGTGAATTGACTTTCGAAGGAGCCACAAGCCACTCATTTTATAAATAACAGAAAAAGTATTAATAACTTGTTTGATATAGATATTAGATATTAATAAAACGTTATTAATTAAACTAGGTATATCAAACTAAGGGAACTCGGCGCGCTCGTAATTCGTCGAGCCTTTCAAACACAAAAACAACCGTCCACACTGAGCACCGAGCGTATATTGAGCGCCTTTGAGCTCGGACGAAAACCGACAAGGTGCGGGCTCACGCTGAGCATGCTCAGGCGTCTCCACTTGAGCGGCTCGGCCAAATGAGCCGCTCATTCGCCTGAGTGTGCTCAAATGGATACAAGGCTTAAGGGTGCTCTACCCCTGGACTTCCGCCTGACACTTGTTTCTGGGACACGGTGTATAGTAAATCATATTGCGTCATAAGCTGTAACTATATAGCATGACGTTCACACTATACGCTATATCGCAAGCCGAACTATGTATAGTAAGTTATTTGACGGCGATCCGATGCGCGACGGACGGGGTAGAAGTGAGGCGGGGTGGGGACCGGTGAATCGTACGATATAGCTCTGAAAATCGCTCAAGTTTATCGCGTACAGCAAGACTTTATAGCATAGCGTTGTGCGAATATAAAATACTAGCTTTTGCCCGCAGCTTCGCTTGCGTGAAATTTTGAACCCGTTAAGTGACGATTTTCCATACGAACTTTCATCCTCTATAACTCCCTTAGGAGTTGAATTTCGAAAAATCCTTCCTTATTCCTTGTCTAAATTATAAAGGGAACCTCTGTGCACAATTTCAGCTTTCTAGGTTCAAGGGTTTGGGCTGGGCGTTGATGAGTCAGTCAGTCAGTCAGGACTTTTCTTTTTATTTATATAGATATGCTGAGCGATATCGTTGTGCGATACAGTATTTGCTGTATGCTATATATTTTAGCGGAGTCCGAACTACGCTTTATCCCTGCATCACTTTAAACTACATAAACGTATAACAAAAGCTCCTTGCAAGTCTTTCTCCAACTTTTCAGACTAAGGTGTAGGTTATAAAGTTTTTGCGTTAGAAATAGAGTCTCCCCCTCAATGGGCCAACATGGAAACTTCCAGTCAAGTTTATTCAAGATGAAAGTTCTGAATTAACCTGTTTGGACGTGCCGTTTTGAAGTAATAAGTACACTGGAGTCTGTGGAAGACTTTTTGTTGGAGCTGAATAGATATAGAATGGTTTAAAGGAAAAGTTCATCTTTGTTTTGCTTTGAGATACGGATATTGTTTTTAGAGGAGTTTTAGTTTGAGATTTTAGAAAAAGTGTGTGCGCTTTTTTGTGAAAAGCGTGACGTCCGTGTGTTCGTATGGATTGAAGAGCCATTTTTGATATTTAAATGCGGATGCTACCTCTATTTAGTAGCAAATAAGCCGTTTTTACTTTTTTGTATATTCCTTGTGCAATCCTCGGATTTCTCCTGTGTGTGCGTTTACAGACACAATCACATCCACAAACGCTTAGGGCCAATTTCACCGACCAAATAAAACGCGATCAACTGAGCATAAACTACGATTTAATGTTAATCTATGTTTAAGATTTGTTTTGGCATTTCACCGAAAGTATTTAAACTAGTTTAGTGCTAAACGCAGTTACTGCACTGAACGCCCAATTTTGACCGTTTAGCGATCATAAACGCGATTAAGGAACATCTGGCACAAGCAAAAACTGACCTGCGGACCTTTTTTTTAAAAATGTGTATAGATTCGTCCTGACCAGTTTATTAGAAAAGGCCAGATGTCTCCTATTAACAAGTAAAGGGACATTTCGGCAAAATCTTATATTTTTCTATTAAATATCAAAAAAATGGTTTTGATATCCAAAAACTATCACATCAATGCATAATCACATAATATTTTGAGATATAAAGAGTTTACTTATTTTTTTCATTTCCACTAAATTACGTGTACTGCAAATCAGAAAAATACAGCCACGCAAAACGAACAATATAATTAACCTCACTTTACGAAGTTAACATGACATTAATATTGATAGCCAAAGAAATACGTTTTGTTACACGTATTTTTACACAAATATTGCTATCGTTTTGTCAAGTTTCGATGCAAGGACGAAACGCAACGCGACGTTGCCGTTCTGAAATACCATAATCTCGGTTTTCGTAAACGCGATCAACGGAACGGCCGTTTTGCTCTGTGAAATGCAGTTGATTTTAATCGAGATCAAATCTTGATATTAAACTCAGTTAGTGTAAACGCAGTTTTACTGAACGGAGTTTTGGAGACGATCGGTGAAATTGGCCCTTAGACAAGAAACAACTATCTGTAGGCCATACAAATATTTGTTCCGCTCGGGAATCGAACCCACGACCCGTAGCTCAGGAGCCAATCGCTCAGCAACTGCACCAAACGTGTCCTCAAAAGTTACGGACGTTAAAAGGACGTTAAAGGTGGTGGAGGAGCCACAATCAAAGCAGTGTAGCTATTTCAAATTCAGCAGTAAAAAACCCATTTTTTTTGTAGGTACAGAATAAACATAAATACTACTAATTCACACTTAATTTTCAAAAATATCCATCGATTATTTTTCCTGTAAAGTGGGTCTTCAATCTAAACGTTTGAATTGAGGTGCCACCTTTAAAGTCCAGTATTTTTTTAAGACTTACTATAAATTCTAGGATTGGATTTTCAAAATTGGCTGATTTCCTACTAAATAGAGGTAGTAACCTCGTTTCAAAATCAAAAATGGCTCCTCAGTCCATACAGATATCCTATCCGTAGCGTTCGTATCGGACGCATCAAATAGACATCAGTAAACTGTAGAACAGCCACCCTGTTCGTATTCGGAATGCCAACGCGTGTATGAGCGAGATGAACAATCGGATTTTTGACTAATCTGAATGACGTCATCGGCACGCTTGTCATTGCGGACGATCCGTGCGTTCCGTCCGTTACCGATAAGTGATGACGCTTATATATGACTCATTTGGTTCGGTTTTATTTTGTGTTCCACTCCGGAGGTGACGCGGTACGTGATCTTTCATTACAATCTTTTATATCTTTGACCATAGCGGACTTGTTACAATGCTTCATAATAAAATACCTTTGCCCTTTATGTTAAAATTAATTATTCTTCATAAAGTAGTCTCTGTTATAATTAATTTAACTTTGAATACTTTACAAAGTTTAATTAAGTTCTGCTGAGTAAGCAGTTTAGTGGTTCCGTTGATTTTATTTGACACAAGCAAAAATTTTATCCTTTTAATAGGCTTTGAAAAAGAATTGTCGTGTATGTAAGCGAGATTTTTTAATTTCTGCTGTTTTTAATGAATGAAACAGGAGGATCATTTTCCTAAAAAAAAAAAAAAAAATGCTATCGAGCCGCAGCTTAAACATAGCTATTTTTTTTACTAAGATATTTATTTCATGAATGAAACAGGAGGTAAATTTTTCGAAAAAAAAAATAATGCAATCGAACCGCAGCTTATACATATGTATTTGTTTTTTTATGAAGATTTTGTTGATTTTTTTATTTTGCGGATTTTTGTGAAGAGGCTAGGCAGAAAACTATGTAGACATTTTATGAAATATGTAGTTAAGAATAACTACATATTTCATAAAATGTAATACAACGGAAAAACCGTAGAAACGGTTTTTCCATCTCTACTCTTTTCACTTCTACATAATATATATATTTTGCTTTCCACAATCTTATTTTGTGCCCAAACCAACTAATAATGGTAACAGGATAGTAAATTGTTGTAAATGTGTCGCCCGAGATATGTTATGTGTTGTCCTCCAGAGATAGTGTGAAAAAATGTTCTATATATATTTACGGAATCTAGGTTTACGTTACAGTTCACACTGAAAGTACTGAAACAAAATATGGAAGGTAATTTTTTTCTATAAAGGTTGTTTTTTTAATCACCATACTTAAAATTGTAAGTATGATGATTAAAAAATCAGCCTGTACTTCGAAGCATTAGATATGTAGTATTCAGACTCGCAAAAAAATTGTAGGTAAAATGTTCATAATAAAATAATTTTCCCAAAAGAATTATCAACTCAGCGTGGTTACTAAGTCAAGTGTTAAATACTATATTTGTCGAGTATGCACTGATAGAGAAAAAGGGGTTCTCTCACCACGTAAACCGCCTTGGACTGTAGTTGAACAAATTGAGCACCGCGATTCGCTCCCGTTCGCCCTATGGATTAGTACCCCCTTTCCGACTAACCTTGTATAAACAAAACAATTATAAACATCTAATCGTCTTGCTTTCGCAGAAGCTCAGACATATGCACATAACACTTTTAAAATCGTCCGCAAATAGATCAACGTTCGGGTTGGCTTCCATTAGACTATTGAGCGCGGACAGAACGCGAGGAACAGGGGATGATGCGTGAGCCACTGTGCGGCATGCAGGCACGGCTAGTAGACGATGCTTCCGGCTGCGGAGATAGTTACAAGGAGCGTAAAGACGAATCAGTTCATTGAGGAGATCAGGAGAATTTTTTAATCATAGGCTCACGCTTGACCACTACCTCACCAGACGGTAAGCAAAGATGCGGTCGAAGATGGCGATGCACGCTTGCCTAGAAGTAACCTCGAGATTTAAAAACTCCAAGGTTATCAGAAAACACAAATTTTCCCACCTACACCTCTACTTACCCCACTAAAATATCTAACATGTAAATAAACCCGTCTCAGTATATTCCCAAGATTAATGTTCTGTAAGATATGGAAGATACATACATTATTTACTTCGCCGTCGCGAGAAAATGCGACAGTCAAATATATAGACCATTTTGTGTTTGTTGAATCATGTTTTAAAGGGTTTTAAAAGTTTTAATGCACTACGATCGACTGGTAGAAGATGCCTAAGGCATGCGGTCCGGCTCTGTACTATGGTTGTGCATAAAGAACAGAAAATTAAGTTCAAAAACTAAAACACGACCACTAAAAAATCACGCTCTAAAAAGTATGAAGCAAGAAAATATTATCAACTAAAATTGTTATGTCCAAATTATTCGTTATTTGTCGTTTATTAAAGAAATAATTAACACGTAATATATTTAAAGGCGCGATTCCATTAGGCAAGTTACTTGTATGCAAGCTGCAAATTGCACACAACTTGAACAAACCTGCATACAAGCTACAACTTGTATGAGGTAGTTTGAACTTGTACATTTTTTATTCAAGTGACGTGCAAATTGAACGCGCAACCGTTAGTTGCACTTTTCGAATTGCGAACGAATGATTGGCACCCATGATGTCCAACTCAATTGTTAAACATCTCCACTTGTATGCAAGTAAAACCTGCATGCAATTTGCACACTCTCGAAAACATGGTTACAGTGTAAGCAACTTGTACGCAAATGTGACGTCACACTTGCATGCAAGACTTGCATAATGGAATCGCGCCTTTAATGTATTTAATACATATTCATAGTGATGTTCAAAGGATAGCCGCGGTCCGTGGTCGTATCACCTAACGTAACAAAACAATACATTCTAACAGTAGTAAGCTATCATAAGCTTTAGGGCAGTGGATCAGATTAGAGAAAAGTGGACTAAGTAAGTTTTTAAACTGACATGGTCACTAACACTATCATTAGAACTTAGAACGGGATATTTACCATGTTTATTATTTGTTTTGAGTTTCCGATATTTCGGCACCGTTACAAGCGCCATGATCACGGATAACTCAAAACAAATAATAAACATGGTAAATATCCCGTTCTAAGTTCTAATGAAAGTGGACTAAGCTCATGTGTGGATCATAATTTGATTATGACTTGCATTAACGGTGAATGAAAACATTGTGAGGAAACCTGTACACCTGAGAGAGCTTCATAAAGTTTTCGATGGTGTGTGTGTGTGTAGTCTACCAAACCACACCAAGCCAGCGTGGTAGTACATCGATCAGAACGCCGTTAAATGATTGTTGATATCACTGTCCCGCATGACGAGAATCTCATGAAAACCGGGAAGGATAAAGAAATTAAATATCTAGACTTGGTACACAAGGTTGTCGACATGTGGAAGATTGACTCAGCAGTCGTTGTGCTGATAGTCGTTACGGCCAATGGTTTAATAGCCAAGAGCCTCGACCAACATTTTAAGAGGCTCTCGTTGGACGGTTGCATCAAGGGCTTGGTGCAGAAAGCTGTACTTCTCGACACGGCGCGTATTGTTAGGAAGTTCAGTCTCTGAGGCCCTGATCACTGGTAGCTTGGACCCTGTTGTTCCCTAAAAGAAATCATGATATATTGCAATCGAACTAAAGCCGGACCGTTCATTCAGACAGTTTTCAACTTCAGAAGCTGTCAAATTGTTTGACACAAAAAACAAAATCAATAATTTTGACAGTTTTGTAAACAAAAACTGACTGTCGGTTGTGGTTCTTTTGCGTTTGTCAACAATTTTGTTAGTCGAATTGACTCCCAGCAGTGGGACTCTAAGGCTTTATACCGCCGCAGAATGGAATGGAAACGACGAAATTGTATATAGCATAATGAACTTTATGTCAATTTCATAAAGTACAAACTAAATACGAGGCTAAAAAGGTCGCCAGGATTCCGCGGAAAACGCGCGACCTTTTTTGGCTCGTATTTAGTTTGGCCTCAATATATTGGCCTGTATAAACTGAGTCTTGGGCTCAATTTACACCGCCGCGGAATGGAATGGAATGGAAGCGTCAATTTCGCCTCATGACGCTAAAAAGCGCGCGAATTCGCGGGAATACTCGAGAATTCCCGCGCAGTCCAGCGAATCATCATCATAAATGCTTGGCACCGCACTACTGTAACCGTTCCGACCGACTCTTCACTTCCCGTGGATTCCACAGACGGCACCGACAGTAGCTAGGGGAATTCTCGAGAATGCTCGAGGATTCCCGGAACGCGACCTTTTTTGGCTCGTATTTAGTTTGTACTTTATACAATTGACATAAAGTTCATTACGCTATGTACAATTTCGTTCCAAAAAGTCGCTTCCATTCCATTCCGTGGTGGTGTAAATTGAGCGTAAGGCCCATCGCAAACTGAGCGACATGTCGCTGCGTCTAGTAGCGGCGACAAGACGCGGCGTTGTCGTTTGCATCTGGCGTCTTGTAGCCGCGACTAGACGTGGAGCTGTCGCTTGCGTCGGCGACTAGTCGTTACGACAGATGTCGAGCAGGAAGCGATCATTAGTAGTAGAGTATTCGAGAGAAACGACCGTGTTGTTTCACAGCGAGACTGACGCTGTGTAGTCGCGCGACTGTCGTCGTGTGTGCGCGTGCACAGCGCGACTAGACGCGGCGACAAGTAGCGAGCGCGCGCGACTCCTCTAGCTTGTCGTCGCGACTTCGCGACTCTGACGCCGAGTGTGCGAAGCTTTGAATAAAATATACTTATGAAAATAGTTTTTTTTTTTTTTTTCATCTTTTTAATTTAAATTGGGGTATTTATCCACGTGGATACCCCAACCCCATCATGCCTTATGCTAACTACCGACATCAGGTATCTTATTAAATAAAACTAAAATTAAATAAAAGTTTGTAAAAATCCTAGTCAATGTTAGTTAGGAATCAAAATCAAAGGGAAATCTTAATCAATGAGTTTAAATTAAATTTATTAGAGGTGGGGTTAGTGCAAACTATTTTAGCGCAGCCGAATTCTGACTTAGCGAAAAGGTTGGCTCAGTTGGTTCATTTCGTTGATGAAAATTGTCGGCCGCAGCCTGTCGTCGCGTCTAGTTGCCGAGCTGTCGCTATCGCGTGTCGCCTAGTGTGCGTCTATACTAATAGGCTGATTATGGCTATGCTTAATTAGAACCAAATTTACGTCTTTAATTCCTTACAAGTACAGTAAAATCAATTACCCTTTTAATTTACCAGTAATACGTAGAAAATATGAATAAATGATTAAAGTGGAAAGGTTAGCTTACGAAACGATTTGCATGTAACCTTTAGTTCAATCGGCTTAGCTCGTTATCGAATGATACTCGATACTTAGTGCTTCTAAATCGATTACTATTTTATCGAGTTGATTTGAGTGTTGGCTTTTTAGCGGTTAATAGAAACGTGTTTATTTTACGTGGATTGGCTTCGTCTAGTGGTCGTAAGGTCCTGGGTTCGATCTCTAGTTTAGGCAAAGTGTTGCTGGGTTTTTTCGAGTGGAATTTCTCAGTAGCAGCCCGGAATCTGGATTTGTGCTCGGTTTATGGCAATAGGCTCGGTCCCTATTACATGGAACTTAAACGAAACAGCAAAATGAGGGTGTGTTTCACTTCTGCCCAACCCTTCAGGGAATACAGGCGTGATGTTATATTATAAAATTCTTTGTCATCTGATAAAAGTACTAGGGCAACAAAAATCACTAACCTCCGGTTTCTGAATTGAGAATTCGGGATAAGCAGTACTCAAGTAGTATTTGAATACAAAGTTGTCAAAAAAATGCTTATCCGTAATTTTTTTGACAACTCCGTACTCAAATGTTATTTAAGTACTGCTTATCCTAAAATTCTCAATTCAGGAACCGAAGGTAAGCGAACCTCTAAGAGCGGTTACGCACTGCATCCGATCCGAATCCGAGAAAATACGTTCCGAAGTAGTCATAGAACTATTTGTATGGTAGTTTACGCACTAGATCCGACTTCCGTCATCTGATTTCTCTCCGTCATCCGTGAGTTTCCAATTCGGAAGAAAAATTGACGGACTGAAGTAGCCGTAGTACTGTTTGAATGAACGCTTTCGCATTACCTCGGACGCCAAATGGATATGCCAAAGATGGCCCCTGAATTGTTTGAATTTGGATCAGAGATTGGGATCAGTGCGTAAGCGATATCAGAATTCGGTCTGAGTTTTTTAGACTCTAGATTCGTATTTTCACGTATTCGGATCGGATGCAGTGCACAAAGCAGTATCCGAATTTGGTCCGAGTTTTTAATATTCTTATTTTCACGGATCCGGATCAGGCGTAATCGCTGTTAAGCGATCAGGAATAAATAAATTCTTCTATTTGACCTTAATATGTACCAGGCTCTCAGAAGAGCTAAGAACCTATAAGGAGTTGCTTTAAGTTTAAGTATCAAATAAAGTCAACAGGGAAATCTTGCAAATACGGTATTTCCATCACTTATCGTTAGATGCTGAAATATGTACTATTAATGTGCATATCATTGGCATTAAACTAGGTAAAACAAGACAAGTATGTATCTATGGTATAATAAATAAATTACCTGAGGTTATCGCCATGTGGGATGTTGATTCAGCAGTCGTTGTGCCGATAGTCGTTACGGCCAATAGTTTAATAGCCAAAAGCCTCGACCAACATCTGACGAGGCTCTCGTTGGGCGGCTGGATCAGAAAGCGGTACTTCTAGACACGGCGCATATTGTTAGGAAGTTCCTCTATCTGAGGCCCTGACCGCCGGTAGCTTGGACTTTGTTCCCGATGCCGGTGGGCTATTAAATTTTTATATACGGAATAGTTACCGCTTATACTTTTTAAACTCCGTTAAGTTACTGGGCAATATAGGCCACCCTTTCCCCACGCGTGCCCAGCCATAAAAGGCAGCTAAAGCTGATTGAACATGGGCCACGAAGGTGTTCGAGATGCAGTTGAGCCCTAGGGATTTTTCCACGACGACGGGCAGTAGCGTTTTCATAATAAACTGCAATCGCCAACGCTTTTATCAAACATGGTGATTAGTGCATTTTGTAGCTGTCAGGACACCCACGTTCCGCAGTAGACGTTTACGTATGATATTGATAACTTTTAAGTACCCTTTATGAAACAAGGTACCAGGAACGCAGAAACGCGAGAAGTTCGAAGCGAAGAGACGTTAGTCAGCGGGGAAATCTTGAAACTTTCCATTAATGTTAGGAATATGTTCGCTTCTAACTGTTTTATGTAAGAATTACATTTTGTTTTAGAGCTAGACAGTTGTCGGGCTGGTCTGGGAGATGTGAAATATGTCTGCTCTTGCACTGTTAGATAAATTATAAATTAATGTGTCCGACCATGTCTGTTTTTTGAGTTTATCTAGAAAATTACGTAAGTGATTTTAGTTCCGTTTTCGCAGAGAGTTTTTGTATACGTTTTATCATAAATTACATTTGGTTTTTGACATCTTCCCTCACATTTAGCGCCATCATCCACGTGTATTTAAAACCATGTCGTACTGTACCAAAAATGGTTGAACGGTTGAATCCACAAACATCACAACTACAGTTGTTATTGCTCTGAGGTTGAACCGATGTTGAATGTTCACTCTGTGTCATATGACCTAAGCCAGTCGTTAAGCGCAGTTCAGACTACGCTATAACATATAGCTTATAGCAAATATTTTATAGCACAGCGATATCGCTCAGCATCATTTTATATGGATACGTTCGCACAACGCTATGCTATAAAGTATTGGCTTGCTATACGCAATAAACTTGAGCGATTCTCAGAGCTATAACATACAATTCTCCGGTCCCCGCCCTGCCTCACTTCAACCCCGTCCGTCGCCCGATAGATCGCCTTCAAATAACTTGCTACCCATAGCAGTACGGCTTGCGATATAGCGTATAGTGTGAACGTTATACTATATAGTTATAGCTTATGACGCAATATGCTTTACTTTATAGCGAAATGGTATAGCGTAGTCTGAATTGCGCTTGAACGGTTGAAGCCATAAACATAACAACTACAGTTGATCCGTTATTGCTCTGAGGTTGAATCGAAGTTGAATGTTTTACTTTGCTCTGTGTCATATGAATACCTATCGATGGCCCCACCGAATAAACGTGCAAGAGTTCTTACACGATTTTTTTTTTTTTTCATTTTTCGTTTCTTTTGCCTATCCAGCACCTACTTAATTTTTTTTATGAATTTTAGACACAAAACACGCCTATTATAATAGTGAATTTCTTTATTCTAGGGAAATAATTAATTTTAAAATTACACGAAAAATAGTTTATGCTATTAATACATGCTTTTTGAGTCGCCAAGTACACAAGAATAAACATGTTAAAATCTACGGACGTTTGAGAAGATTTGTGATTATTTCCGAATTTGGGTAATGTCTACTTACACGTTTATTCGTGTAGAAATGTATGCAAATTTTATTACCAATGTTTCATTCCACAAAATGGAAGTTTGAATATAAATAGGTTTTTAAAATTAAAGTATTGCATTATCTCTTACTATAATTATTTTTTTCTAACAATTGTGTTAAAGATTCAAACATTAAGTGCATTAATTGCATATCAATTTAAGTTTATACCTAGTAACAGTAAATAAACAAATGTTTACGCGATAAATTCTATTGTACGTAACGTTAGAAAGGAGTACGGGGGGTAAGATGCGAGTAAAATAAGGTTACTAGCTTGGAGTCGGTGGTGACCTCTCGCTTCCGGCCGTGGTTCTGTTCATGGTCGGGAGCGAGAGTGCGTGGGAAGCCGTCGCCTCCTTCTTTGAGGAGGTGATGGCGACCTAAGAGGGAGCGGAGAGGGGAAGAGAGACAGCTGCCACTCTCCCTTCCCGCACCAGACGCATCGGGCGCTAGAGGGCGCGTGCTATCTCCGGCCACCATAGTGTGTGGCCTGCGGGTAGTACTAGTACTGGCCTGCAACCAGTAACAGGCCCGAGAAGGCGGCACGCAGTGTTCCGTGCGCGCCTTTCAGGAGGACGTGGGGCCAGGCCCCACAGAAGGAGAGGTCCGCCAGGGGCTGGTGGACCAAGGCCGAGGCAGCTGCGAATCCCGCGACCCCGGCCAAGGGTCAGGAGAAGGAACACCGTGGGTTTTTATACCCTATACTAGTTTTTATACCCCTTTGCCTTCCCCGGGCGAAGGGCATCCATGAGGATTTTCCCACGAAAAAATAAAAGGTGACTACTGTGACTAGCTCGGTAGGACAGTCTGGTTGTGATTCTATGCGCGCTATTACATAATTTTGTTTCGCGCAATTACATTCGATTATAAATATTATAAATCTACTGCCATTGGAAATCTCCATCTCGGTCTCCAATGACAGTGAGGAGGAGGATTAGTGTTTCTTCTCTTCAAAACTAGGTGCACGGTTCCAAAAGGTAGGTTGCATGGAGAAGAGCTCAAAACTCCAAGAATACTCTTTTCAAAATAATAGTTCATGACAATTCCGTTACAGTAGTGTGAAAAATAGAATGAGAATAATGCAGGTTAATGTAAGAAATAAACTCACATAAGAATAACAAATAGAAAAATATGCCTTCTGGGATTGTCATAGCAGCTAAGGGCTAACCAGTCCTGACAGACAGCAACCGTTCACGAGCATGACGTGCACATCCGCATCGCTTAGCTCAACCATATTGCAGGGAACCCAACGACAGGATATAGAACGCCACCATAAGCAGGACATTTAAGTGAGCATGACAGACTCATACTACCACACAATAGGCAGTAATGTGATATGATTATAGGTGTATCATTAATTGCTGCATGATGCTCAAACTTTACAGTTTGGAAAATGATATTATGAAAATTATAATTATAAAACAATATCAGACTATTTAGGCAGAGTATTATACATTAAATAATAAAATTATAATGGGACTATAAAAAATTCAGTATTTGAATTACTAAAAATATAAAATTGATCAAATAATGTACACGTTATTTTAAGTCAATAAAAAGAAGAATACTAGAAGTAAACATTAAAAATAATGTTAGGTCATACAACCAACCAGTTAGACATGGCCAGAGGATCGCAATGTGCAGGACGGAGTTGTACGCCAGGCATCTTTATCTTCGATATAATGATTTATGTTGTAATAAGCTTTAGATATCAAAATGCTCTTAAGAAATTATTTAAAATGCTCTTAATAAATGATTTATTGTAGAACCTAACACTGTTCCCCATAAACGTCTTGCTGGTTTGTCTTAGTCTAAAACCAGGTACTGTTAGCTTGTGTTTATTGCGAGTATTTATGTTGTGGACGTCACTTTTCTTGTTATACTGGGCAATATTCTTTCGAATGTACATAATGTTACTAAGTATATACAAAGATGGTAGGGTAAGTATATTTATTTCCTTAAATAATTCACGAAGCGATTCACGGCAGTCTAGATTATAAATAGCTCGGACTGCTCTTTTTTGTAATATGAAAATAGTACCAACATCAGCAGCGGAACCCCACAGTAATATGCTATAAGACATAATACTGTGAAAGTATGCAAAGTACACCAACCTAGCTGAAGCTACATCAGTCAACTGCCTAATTTTCCTAACGGCAAATGCAGCAGAACTCAGTTTGCCTGCAAGTGCCTCTATATGAGGTCCCCATTGCAATTTAGAGTCTACTGTGATGCCCAGGAAGACAGTTGAGGGAACCGGATCTAACGCTTTCCCGTCAAGTTTCACATTTGAATTAATGTACACTTGAGGTGGAGAATTTAATATTTTTGGTTTTACAATTACAAAGATGTGTTACATGAATTAAAACTGATTTTATTAACACTAATATAAATGCATACGATCTTTCCAATCATATAGAAGCAGAACAATGTACTGTAAACAAGCGTGTAAATAGTTATAGCTGGGTTCAAAATAAACTTGAATTACGGAGAATGATAGTGTAACATTACAGTACATTTTATTCGTTGTGTACTATTACACGAATAAACGTGTAATTATATATTGCAGTGACCTAGTCATGCAAATTTCACAAGAGTATTAACATTAAATAGTTTTTCATGAATTTCCTGAAACTCGTTGATATTTAAAAAAAAGTAAACACACAAGTCTACAGTTTATTTTTTTACCTATAATTCGATAATACATTATTTATTTACAATGGAATGAGCGTTATTGAAGTTTAAACGTTTTTATTTTTTCCTGAAAAGTTGTCATTTTTCTCTTACACGTTTATTCGGTGGGGCCATCGCTATATCAGTCGTTACGGATATTCAGAAGCCCGAAAGTCTGTCTAACCTATTCTTTGCTAGGAATTACACGTCATAAACCGCTCTCAGACGTTATGAGCTCCCATTAATACTCAAGTCAACTCAAGTGCAACAGTTAAGTTACGGAATATAAAACGGTCTCATGGGAAAGTTCAAACAATGAACTCATTGACGGCTTGAGACTCGAATGTGTATCTTGGAGATATGAGAACATCACTGTTTGGATTTCAAGTGATTTAATTGATTTTATGTTTTAATTATTAATGAACGGGTTACAGGATGGTTGGGATTCGGCTCCATGTGTGTGTGGATGGAATGTTTAACTCGCAGATAAAATATTATAGTATCTGCATCGTGTGTGACAGCCCTTTAAAGGACCACGGCACTTTTTTTTCTATTGGACTGCTGTAGATGGTCCCAGGGGACCGTTTCTACGTAACCGGGCATTCATTGGCGCGACCTGAAGGGCCTCCAGCCAATGTCAAAGTCAAAGTCAAAGTCAAATAGTTTTTATTTCAAGTAGACCAGATCCCTGGTGCTTTCGAAAGGTCAACACTAGGGGCTGGAAGTAAAATACTTAACCTAAGCTAACTACTTATACTACGCTAACATCATGACTACCTGCAACAACAGCACTAAGGGCGACCCCTAGTGGGACTCGGACCTCGGCTTAGGGCGTTGCTGGCGGGGACTTAGGGGGGGGAGACAGCTTGATGCGGGCTGCATTATTGGTGTGACTGCGGAGTCTGAAGAGACGACCGGCTCACGACGGGAGAGCTCGGTGGATCGTGACCGGTGGCGGTGGAACGTCGCGACGGGCCTCGTCGGCGAGAACGGTATGCCAGACGGCAGCGGACGTTGTGTATTGTGCTGGTCGATTTACTCGCCTCCTGGAGGAGGGTTATTTCGTCATCGGGTTCTAAAAGTGTGTGCCTGGGACGGCGAACTTTACTTATGAGAGAGGGACTGAAGTCGGCCGCTGCGGCGACTAGGGAGTTCGCATGGAGGGACCCATGGCAATATACAGAATGCCCCGAAAAATTTACATGATGTCCCGACATTCAACGGCAAGTCGGGAATAAATGATAGGGCTGGCAGGAAAAAAAATCGTTTTTTGTTTTCAAAGTTACCATAAATAAAATGTTACCTCATAAATCATCATCCTCCTGCCCTTATCCCAACTTGTTTTTCTTCCATACATCTCTATTAGCCGTCATCTCAGTAGTCATCCTCTTTCTAGTCAATTATCTTTTACATTATCTATCCATCGTTTCTTTGGTCTTCCTCTACTCTTAAAACCATTCACATTCATACTCAAAACTTTCCTCACGACATGTTCCTCATTCCGTCGCGTCACGTTCCTCATTCCTCCGCGTCACATGTATCATAAATATATTATTGCCCATAGGTGGTCGTTATGTTTAAGTCCCATGTAATAGAGGGCGAGCCTATTGCCATCAACCGGGCACAAATCCAGACTCCGTGCTGCTACTGAGAAATTCCACACTTAAATAACAATTTGACCGACCTGGGGATCAAACTCATAACATCACGCTCAGCAGTTACGCTTGCGACTACTAGAACCAATGAGGTAGTAATTCCAGATTTTTTTCTAATTAATTAATCCTATGTAGCTTCGCACATCCAAGGCCACCAAATGGCCAGATTTATTCAATGATCAATAATATTTTTCATGTCAATCTATACTGTCCCACTACTGGGCAAATCCCTCCCCAAATTCTTCCATATACAAGAGTATATCACTACCTCAAACCAGCCCTCGCGGTACGCGTCTATTTCATCTCACCATTAATCATTATACCAGAAAAACTAACACTACAACATATAGCCCACTCTTTCAGGCATAAACGCGCGAAAAAGATGTATAGTAAACATTAAAAGACAGCTAAAAGATTTCCCAACGGAATAGTGCACAATGTCTCGACTACACTACAGAATTCATTTTTTAGAAAGTACTTGGACAAAATTGTAGTGTCTACTTTTGACTGGTGTTTTAGTTGATATTCTTAGTTTTAACAAAGTAGTAAAACTCCCAGCGAAGCTGCTAGCAAAGAGGAAATGTTTGCAAGAAGTTTATTTTTTGCTTATTTTTTATAGTTGCGTTTGACCTGTGAAGATTGCGAGGTCGACCTACTTGCCTTTCGCTAAACAGTCGGTTATTCAATTCGCTGTGGCAGTCTTTGTATGCAGCTAAAAGCCATAAATACATCTACAATATCGTTTAACCTAATACCTCGTCAATACCGGGTAGAAGTTGCAATTATTGTGCCACAGCTTCTATTAAGGCACATGTCGCGATTAGTGTGCCGCAGCTTCTATCAGGGCACATGTGTACATGTGCCGTAGCTGGTATCAGGGCACATGTGGCGATAAAAGAAGAAAAGAAAATCAATTTATTTAGCATGCAAATCGGTACACTATAAGCTGTCAAAAGATGTAACAATTACCTAAATAAAAATACTTAATAAGCACCGTGTTTATTACACTTTAAACTATTAGTAGACTAAAAATATAGAAATGCGTTGCATTAGCATGTGAATGGGTCATCACACAGCATAATAGTGTTGTGACAGCATTGAGTCTAATTTTCAAAATACATGTGCCTTATTTCTGTCAAAGCACATGTCGCTATACATGTGCCGCAACTTCTATTAGGGCACATGTCGCGACACATGTGCCACAACTTCTATCAGGGCACATGTACACTTGCTGCCTGTCTGCTTTATGCTTCTCTGCTGTGCCTATCTATCATCAAGCATATTTCATACTTAGTCTAAAATGCATCTCTCATGCCTCTTTAGCTTAAAAATCTCCCAGAGTTACTGCATTTTGGAGATATAGCCTCGCCAACGAAATCCGTTCCACTTCCCTAGGGAAATCTCTTTCCGTTTTTTAATTCGGATTTTTCGCTCACTAATGATGGCGCCAGTAATAATTGTACTAGATTCGTATATAAAAATTGAGAAAGATTTTTAATTTTGTAGTTGAAGTTCGATTATCACTTGCGTTTTGAAGGAAAAACATCGTGAGGAAACCTGCACACCTGAGAGGGCTTCAAAAAGTTCTCGACTAATATTTATTATTTCAAACCAAAATCAAAATCATATATTTTTTCGCAAATATGGGTAGTACAAAGGTGACAAGTAATATATATACATAATGTTCTCCATATTCTGCCTAAAGGCGTGCAAATGTTACAAAATTTAACACTATTGTAAATCTATCTCCACTTATACAATTTAAAATTAAGGCACGTATTGCATTATAATTATAAAGATTAATTTTAACAAATTACATTACATTATGAATTAGGAAATGAATTGTAAAATAATAGCCAAATGCAGCAGAATATTACGATTATTTCAATTGAATAATATATTCATCAGATTTTTCTTCTAGATATTCCTTCACACTGTAGTATGCCTTTTTTACTAAAAACTCCTTCAACTTTCGTTTAAATATGTTCAAATTATCTAGGTATTTTAAGAATGTCATGGTTCATTTTATGAAAACTTTTTTTTGTTGATTCTGAAAGAAACTTATGTAGGGTCAATCAGTGTCACCAGTAGATCACGCAGTTTGAAGGAATTACACGAATTCGTTTACAGCCTGTATATTTAAAAATATTAAAAAAATGTGGTCCATTGGCATCGGGACGAGACATGTATACTGTCCCACTGCTGGGCAAAGACCTACCCAAGTTCTTCCATGCACTCTTTCCCTGCGCCACCTCCAACCTCTTCCGTAAATGTATTTTACAATATCCTATTATCCCATACAATATCTTACCCACCATACATTATGACTGCACGTACACTTGTCATACATATTTATCGACGTCATATTTTAAGTTACATAAATTCTTAGATACAGTATGAAACATTTTTGAAATATACTTTAAAATATTTCATAGATATGCGAAATACATCGTGGAACTAAATAGTGTTTGATAAGAAAAGAAAATGTATTTATTTTAGGCGTTTGTGGCTTAGTATTGCTATCTTGTGTAGGACAGGTACTTTATTTTGAATTAGGAATAGGCTGGAACGTGTTTAGAATTTTTGTTGTGTTTTGTAAAAGATAGGAATATAAAATGGACAGGTAAAGAATGTCTAAGGCATTAAGATCGCCTCTGTATATTTTTTTTGCGAAAGTGTATCACGCCTGTATTCCCCAAAGGGTTAAGCAGAGGTGTAAAGTACACCCTCATTTATTTATTTATATAATAGGGGGCGAGCCTAATCTATGCCTAATATATCTATGATCTATTGTCATCAACCGGGCGCAAATCCAGACTCCGGGCTGCTACTAAGATATTCCACAAGGAAACACCCAATAACACTTTGCGCGACCTGAGGATTGAATCCAGGTCCTCATGCTTAGCAGTCGCGCTTGCAACCTCTAGAACGATGAGGCAGTCGCGAAAGTATAAATAAATAAACATTGTTTTTAAAGGGAATGTAAGTAATTGTTTTTAGAAATACAACAATCTCTCTTAAAGCTTCGTCACACCAAACGCAGGTTGCGAGTGGGGTGTGTTGTCGGTGAGTACGCGCTTGTAGTATTTGGGTGATTATTCTAAAAATGTTAACAAAAATAAGAACGTCATTATTATCATTCCAAAGTTCTTAAATGCAGATGTTTCAAACTTCAATTATAATAATGAAAAATCAAACTATACCATTGCCGTCAAGCAATAAGACAAGAATAAAAGAAATTGAAACTAATGTTAATGTTAACAACGAAGGAGAACAATGACATGTTTTTTTTTTTAGGAAATTCGAATATTCACCCATTTACGTATTTACTATGAAGCACGTCACATTTTCGTGTAGCTCGTGCTGACACGAGAGAGAGAGAGAGACGTCACATCATACGCGAGAGCGAGGCGCGGGCGAGTCGTGAGCGAGGTGTGTCGTCGGCGCGCCCGGGCCCGTGGTATTGCAGGGATTATGAAGCATGTCGCATCAAACCCGAGCGCGAGGCAAGAGCGGGTCGTGAGCGAGGTGTGTCGTCTATGGGCCCTTGTTAGTTGTATTCAAGGCATTACTATGAAACATGTCATACGAAATAAGAGCGCGGGCCGCTTATGTAGGCTTCATCATTCAATAAACTTATGTATGAAGTACTTTTACTATAAGCCACGTATAAGCAGACAAATATCCCGCGAGACTTGTCGCGAGCGATGTCCGGCAAAGGTGACGTAACCGGACATAGAAAATGTCGCGGAAACAGATGTATGGCAAAGTCGCGCAATTGCTGAACATTGCTGGCAGCACTTGTCGCCGTACATTTGTTTGTTTTAATGAATACGTGGATTTAAAATGACAAAAAATGGCTTTAAAAAACAACTTGACACCATTTCTTGTCGAGTATAAAAGGACCAACATTCTTAGTTACCAAAAAGATCTTTCTGACAACACCAACATTTAAATCAATAGAGGGGCTCATGGCTAATTAACTAACGCACAGATCTTCTTCTCACATCTTGCAACGTTAAGCTGCGTTTGTGGCGGTTAATTGTGGATGGGTGACCGTTCGAAACTCCTTCGTGCCACGGAGAACACGTTAAGTCGTCGGTCCCGGGTGTCATACGAATATCTATGATAGTCGTTACGAGTAGTCAGAAGCTCGAAAATCTGACAACTGGTCTAGCCTTAGAATATCGGTAATATACAATACTAGTCTTCAGCCGCATATGATTAGATTGGAAGCTGACCCCACCAAAGTTGGGAAAATCTAGGCATATAGAATGGATACATGGCTTTAAAATGACAGTAAAGGTATGAGTTGGTAGCCGACTGTACACAGCAGCAGCAGACGACGTGTCGCTCCGACACTACTGGTTTCTATGTATTTCTATGAAATATCTTCCGCAGCTAGCGACACGTCGCTCGACTACACGTCGTACGACCGCAGACGACGTGTCGTCCGACCGCAGATCAGCAGTGCCACCGACGCTGGAGCGACGACACGTTGAATCTTTCTCAAAAAATGAGTTTTTCCAATTCCGAGGAAGAAAAACTGATCAACCAGGTGGCCCAATATCCTGCGCTCCTGCACGAAAACAAAAGATAGAAAAGTAAATCGCGAATGCTAATCCCTAACAGGTCACACATCTTGTCTCACGGAACATTTAGAACTAACTGGAATACGACGTGTCGTCTTCAGTTGGGTTCGGAATCATGACCACAGCGACATGACGCTGCGACGTGTCGCTATGACGTGTTGTAATGACACATCGTCTGCTGCTGCTATATGCAGTCGGCTACGAACTTGTACCTTAAAGTTCACCATTACTTCTCGCGTATAAAAAGACCACCTTGATCATTACGTTGTCACTCCACCGAGCTCTCCCGTCTCGTAGAGCCGGTCGTCTCTTCAGACTCCGCAGTCACACCGATAATTCAGCCCTCATCAAGCTGTCTCCCCCCCCTATGTCCACGCCAGCAACGCCCTAAGCCGAGGTCCGAGTCCCACTAGGGGTCGCCCTTAGTGCTGTTGTTGCAGGTAGTCATGATGTTAGTGTAGTACAAGTAGTTAGCTTAGGTTAAGTATTTTACTTCCCCCCCATTAGCTGGAGACCCTTCAGGTCTCGCCAATAACTGCCCGGTTACGTAGAAACCGTCCCATAGGACGACCTACAGCAGTCCAATAGAAAAAAAAAAAATTACGTTCTCACCAAAAAACACTTCTAACACTGGCATTTAAAACGACAACAGGAATAATCTGACACGTCTTTGCAAAGAGGTTGGTACCGTTATGATTGTTCAATTTGCTACACAGCCTCCTTCGGGATTTACAGGCTAGCACTCAGATACATTAAGTTTATCTGCCATCTTCCCTCGCTTTTCTTATTCAAAGGGATAAAGACTGTTTATACTGTTTTTAGCTCGATTTTTGCTTTTAAGTGTTGGGCGTTGATGTTTCTTGCTGGTAAAGTTGGCCGGATTAAAATGTTTTTAAAATTCTGGTTAAGTAGGTATTTGTTATTGGTAAATGTTTCTGAGCGACGCAAAATACGCCTATACATTTTACAGTGTTTCAGTAAAACATGATATAAAGAACTATTCTTTTGTTCAACACCATTACAGCGAAATGTGTCTTTTGAAAAGTAAACAAACATATACACACATCAAAACAATGCAATGTTATTTCTGCGCTAATAATAAAATTTCGTGTTGCCAATAAGCCTGACATAGTGGTGATAGATCGATCAGAGCGTCTCACAATGATTGTTGATATCACTGTTCCGCATGACTCCTATGAAATCCGAGAAGGATAAAGAAATTAAATATCAAGACTTGGCACTCGAGGTTGTCGCCATGTGGGATGTGGACTCAGCAGTCATTGTTCCGATAGTCGTTACGGCGAATGGCCTCATAGCCAAGAGCCTCGATCAACACCTTAAGAGGCTCTCGTTGGATGGCTGGATCAAGGGCTTCATACAAAAAGCAGTACTCCTAGATACGGCACGCATAGTGAGGAGGTTCCTTTCTCTGGAGCCCTGACTGCCGGCAGCTTGGACCTTGTTCCCGATGCCGGTGGGATACTATTTTTTATATTTTTAAATGTTTTTATTTTTATATTAGAATATTTAAAAATGTAACTAAATATGTAAAAAAAAATGTGAATAAAGGATTTAAAATAACGTGTTACCAATAAGCCTGGCATATGGTGATAGATCGATCAGAGCGTCTCACAATGATTGTTGATATCACTGTGCCGCATGACTCCTATGAAAGCCGAGAAGGATAAAGAAATTAAATATCTTGATTTAACACTTGAGATTGTCGCCATGTGGGATGTTGATTCAGCAGTCATTGTGCCGATAGTCGTTACGTCCAATGGTTTATTAGCCAAGAGCCTCGACCAACATCTAAAGAGGCCCTCGTTGGGCGGCTGGATTAAAGGCTTGATACAAGAAGCAGTAGGTACTCTTTGACACGGCACGCATAGTGAGGAGGTTCCTTTCTCTGGAGCCCTTACCGCCGGCAGCTTGGACCTGTTCCCGATGCCGCCATGTCGGTAAGCTACTGTAATTTTAAATCTTTTTTTTATAGAAATATTTAAAAAGGTATCTTAACCTAATGAACACATTACGTCTTAATGATGTTCAGTTTTTGCGTAAAATATGAAAATCCAAAATAATTGAATTCCGCGAGCCAACTGATTTCATTCCCCTTAATAATTGATTCTAACGCATAAAGTCGTATCCGTCTTCACTGAACCAGTTAAACAATTCACAATATTGTCTTTTCATTTTACACAAGTTACTCCCATATCTATACGCAGCGAAGAGTACAATACAATTTCATATACGGATTCCGTATACAGGAGAATTTCAAATAATACCAACGTAACTCCTCCGTCCAGCCGTGTTGTAGCTTTGAAACCAATACATATAGTGACTTATATATGAACTAGTACCTGTTTTGAGAATATGTTACTGCGTTTTCATTTTAGCCGTATTGTTTTCTGACTTCTAAGCGTAAAACCGGGGTATTCCTCCAACCGCACCAACTTTGAAATGCACCAAATGAACCGCACCAAAATTATTCCTCGAAACGCACCAACGATGAAACAAAAGAAGAGTGTGAAGGATTAGTAATAAATGATATCTATAGACATTTTAAAATTCAAGCCCTTATTGTTTATTTATTTAAACTACCAGGAAAGCAGAAATGAACTGGAACTAGGTGCTTAAGCGACTTGCTACTTAAATTGAATGATTTTTTTAAAGTACCACGGCGACAGGAATGAACAGAAAATAGGAGCTTAAACGATCTTCCTTAAAGCCATCCTAAAATACACTCACCGGATAGTACCATAATTAGCGGAACGCAACAAAAAACCGTGTTTTTTCCATAATTTTGTATTGTACATTAATGTTTTTGTTTAAATATTTTATAATTAGGGTTAAATGCATTAAAAGGACAAATAATCAATAATGATTTAATTGAATTTGGCAATTTAAATCTTTAATTTGCTAAAATATCCATTTTGTAACTTTCGGCGCATATTTTTTGGAATAATTAATTTGCTTTTTAATTTACTTTTTTGTTTGTTTTATCACCGTTTCTATACTGCTAGGGTCCCTATCAGTATTATGACATGTTTTTCCATCCAATTTTTTAATCCATTATCTTTTCTTAAGGCAAATTGTCCCCATACTCCCATGAAACACTTTTTAATCCTCTAATGTTTCTGGGTGGCTGGATTTTTTTCTCTAACCCTATTTCCCGTCAAGGCCAAGTCATATTCTATTGGACTCATGTCCGGGGTTCACGTTGACCCACCCTGGTAGGTTATTACAACATCTTATATGAAATTGCGGATCACGAATACACAGTCCGGCCACACATAATCGTGCATATTTTTTTTTCTAATCTGGTTATTCTTCCAGTAGCATCGCATGAGATTCTGGGATGTCTATCCTGCAAAAATAAGCAGCCAGTAAGCCTCCTTCAATTATGCTTAACTCCGTGTGCGATTCAAAACAAATGACAACCCAAACCATTACTGGAGAATTCCAGTATAAGGCACATTCCTGTAAAATTTGACTGATCAAAGCGATTCTCTTGACGTATCCATATTCTATGCCTCCGATCTAAAAAATGTATATCAAAAAACAGCTTGCCCCTGAGAAAAAATCTCTTTCTAACTCTTTAGTCCGATCTCGGTGTTATTGAGCAAAACTTAAATTCACTACGAAATGACCTACAGCACGTTTTGGACATTCAGCAGTCACGTTAGACATCAGATTACCTTCAATGAGACGTCGTCTTTCTTTCCGTATACTCACAAGCAAAATGCGGACCACCTTCAGGATGCTACAGGTCCGAATAGTAGCATTGCGCCAACTTTTAGAGCCTTAACCGGTTTGAACTGTCATAAACCAATCATCAGAAGCGCTTTTTCCTTGATTTCTGCATTATTCTCATCTCCTAACGAAACATCCTGTCTGCTTGTACCGATGGACATTGCGAGGAATGACTAATATTGATACACCCAGTGCTTAACTTACTGCACGATAGGTTTGACTTTCATCGATCACTGTAACATCCCTCGTAGTTTTTGCCACAGGTAAATTACTTCTTTCAGCCTCTACGCAATGTTTATTCTCCAAATGTAATGAATACACTAACGCCAAACCACCAGTACTTAAATAAAACAAAGTTCCGATCAAAAACACAAAAGGGCAAAATCTCTGTAAAATCAAAACTGGGCCTAATTTACCTCTAATCGCTTAGGAAAACCAAATTTTTCTTCAACATGCAAGTCCTAATAGATGGTTCTTTTGAATAAAAAAATCGTCATGGCAATAGCAGTACCATATAATAAAAAAATGTAAAAAATAAAAACGTTCCGCTAATTATGCCGGTGAGTGTAGTTTTGGTAACGCTTTTTTTCCACATGTTATATGTATATTAAAACTTTTTTATCTGACTGTACTAAACAGCTTCATTAATTTGATGGTGTCCGAATCGTCAGTGAAAAAAATATTGCAACTAAAATGTGTCAATTCGGACACTGTGTCCGAATATATTGTGTCCGAGTCTGAAATTTCAACCGTCTAACTATTACGGTTAAAAATATACCTACAGCACTGTGATAGACAAACGGACGGACGGACGACGTGGGCTTAGTCAAAAGGTTCCCGTTGGCACCTTACGACCTTACCAACGACTGTTGGGTGTCAACATTCGTACAAATACGAAAACACGTAGTTTGCCGGGGCGCGGCAGTTTATGTCGTACTACGTATGACAAGTCCCACACACAAGCACAGAACTGGTGGACTTCAGCCCTAGACTGCAGGCAGTCCAAGGGGGCCATGCCACTCATGGATGGCAGACTGACAAGGCGCCTGCTGCGCCTGGACAGGAGCAGCCTGCGAATGGAGACTGGAACGATAACCGGGCACTGCTCACTAAACAAACACTTCCACACGATAGGCATAACGGACAGCCCTGTGTGCAGAGCATGTATGGGGGCCGAAGAAACGGTCACACACGTGCTCCTGGAATGCACAGGGCTCACTCGAATTCGAGAAAAAACCCTTGGTGCACCGAAATCACTCGCAAATGCTCTGAGCGGACTGAGAGCCCTAATCTGCTTCTGGAAGGAGGTGGGCTGGCTGGAATGATGGCCGCCATGGCCCACGTACAATGGTCCACTTAAAGGACTAAGTGCGGAAACTACATCTCCTAACATGGAACGTATGACAAGTGGCTAAATTACTGCCTAACACCATAATCACCCATTCAAATCACGACACAACCTTTCATTCACATTCAGTAATTTAAAGAATATAAAAATTTCAATTCACTTTCAGCCGACAATATGGCACCCGTGGTCCAAGTAATAATTCATACCAAGGTTTTTAACACGACACGATAATTTCCTAAATCCCATTTTTTTGTCGTATTCCGAATTAAAATTGTAAACGTTTTCCGCTGTTATAAAAAAATGCCCATTTTTTTCTGGGGAATTGAATTTTTTTTCTTGTAATTTTTGAATTGGGGTTGTAAAGGGGTGGTTTTACAGTTATGTCGTTGTTTTATGGTGGTTATGGGGTTTTTGAGACATAGGTTATGGTAGGTTGCGTGGATGTAATGCATACTAATTTAAGTGTCTTCTTGGTGTAGTGGTATCAAGCGCTGCTGCCGAACCCATGGTTTTATATCGTCGCCTTAAATTGAAAACCTCGGAAATGCATTTGTTCATTGCACGGTTCCTTTGGGCGAAACGTGGACGAAGTCGCGGGCAAAAGCTAGTCAATTATATTTATTACGAATTTTATATACCCGAAAAAGCCTAATTTTAGTGCCTTTTTTATTTATTTTTTATGGATGGGAAATCATCAAGTGACTCCTTCCGCTCTGGGCGGAGCGGAAGGGAGTGTCAGACTCTTACTGACTAAAACCCATCCGTGTTCCTTCTAATGCCCTTTGCGTTCCAGGGCCACGGTAACTCTTTCGAACAAATTCCGCAACCCTGGCAGGCACTGGCCCTAGCGGGCCTGGTCTACATGCTGACACCTCTTTGAGGCGCGCGTGGAACACAACGCGCCGTCGACCCGGGCCTGGTTCTGATCGGACGGCGAGCCACCCAACACTCGCCGTCCGCAGGCCCGCGCCTACGGTGGCCGGAAATCGCCCTGTGACTCCCAACGCCCGGGGCGTCTTCTTCTGTTGCGGCGGCTGGGGCGTGAGGTTTGCCTCTCCCTCACGCGTTCCGCCTCCTCCTTCGGTAGTATTACTGCTTCGCAGAATGAGGTGACTGCTTCCCGTACCCCCTCGCTCCGGACCATGGATTGAACCAGAGACGGACGCGAGAAGTCGCCGCCGCCGGTTAATTTTAGTGCCTACAAACTAATTTATAGTATAGAGCAGTTCTATTATAATTATAGTACGTACTAGATGTCGCCAGCGGTTTCGCCCGCGTGGATGTTATTTATCGCGTATTCTGCGTTTTTCTCTACTAAAATATGCATGTATTACATATAAACCTTCCTCTTGAATCATTCTATCCATTAAAAAAAGCGCATCAAAATCCGTTGCGTAGTTTTAAAGATCGAAGCATACATAGGGACAGACAGCGGGAAGCGACTTTGTTTTATACTATGTGATGATGATACGTCGTGATAAAATAAAAATTATCAAATTGCGTTCCGGAGGTTATTTTCTAAGGCGACCATACACGAATCAGCAGAGCAAAATTTAGAATTTTTTCTTATAGAAAATTTTCTAATATCAGCCTGTATTTTGGCGCTGTGCCCGGTAAATTGCATTACGCTTATGCGGTGTTTTATCCGCTGTTATTAGGCGCAAGCTTATCTACGTGATTTTCAGCTGGAACTTAAGCCATATCCTCAAAATCAGGTTTCTAAAGTTGAACTAAGCTTGTTAGGTATATCTATCTGTCTAGCCTTTTCCCAACTATGTTGGGGCTAGCTTCCAGTCTAACCAGATGCAGCTGAATACCAGTATTTTACACGGAGCGACTGCCATCAGACCTCCGCAACCCAGTTACTGGGCAATGCCGATATCCTAAGATTAGACCGGTTGTCAGACTTTCGGGTTTCTGACCACCCGTAACAATTGGTATGGAAAAGTGGGGTAGAACTGGGGCGTAAAGGCAAAAATTCAATAAAACACAAATAAATAAATATTAGCCTGTAATTGTCCCACTGCTGGGCAAAGGCCTCTTCTCATACAGAGAAGGAACGAGCATTGATCGCCACGCTTGCTCACTGCGGGTTGGCGATTTCAGAACATTAAGTCCAGGTTTCCTCACGATGTTTTCCTTCACCGTATGTCAGTGGTGTCTGATTAACTAAGAAAGTACATATGATATTGAAAAAGTCACATGCCTGGGTTTGAACCCGCAACCCGGTGCTTAACAAGCGGATCTGTAACCTCTGGGCCACCACGACAAATAAACACAAGTTTGAAGAAAATTAAATCAATTTTAATATACTATATTTAGTTTAGTTTATAAATCACATATTTAAGCACATTCTTAATTGTAAATAACAAAAAACAATCAATACATAAAAGTTAAGTTTTTACGGTTTTGCCCCACCCCTTGTCCAAAACCGGGTATACCCAAATCTTATACCCGATTTTGGCTCTTAATAGTGGTAGCAATGAAACTCATCAAGCTCTTCGGGTTGCCAACCCGTACAGCCTTCATGGGCCCAGTTCTTACATTTAAACCATTGCACCGATGCATTGCTCCTTCGTGAGTATAAAGATACACTTGTTAATCCCAAAGAATATTAGATCAATTGACCATGAAAGCGTTTTTCTTATTTATTATTATCGAGCACGCACCGATGTCATTGAAAGTTTGTTCACAAACTGATCAGGGTGGCCAAAAGCAGCTAGCGAATGTGCGCTTAAATTTGAAACTTGTAAGAGGCTACTGCCTTGTCCCGGTTTTACCCCAATACCCAGTTTTGGATTAATCTCCCCTATAGCTATTTGTATACCGGGCTGGACGGTTTTACGTGCTCTCCGAGGCACGGAGTGGTCCCAATATGTAACGAGCGGTCACCCATCCCCGGAATGACCGTGTCAAGTGCAGCTTAACATTGAAAAAGTTTTTTTTTTGCCCGATTTTGAAGCAAATCCTGGACCTGTAGATCCAGTTACATTGACAAATAAGGCTCTCATACCAAACACGAAAATCCAATTTTATTTTTCCGTACATTCAACTCCAATCCAACTCCATATAAAAAAATAACCCTAAAAAGCCCGTGAAAAGGAAAACTCCCCATTACCCAGGTAAAATGGCAATATATCTGTGCAAAACAAACATGCCTATGCAAATTTGGAGGCTACACATTGAACGTATGTCATTCATCACGGTCGGAGGGGAATGGGGAGAAAAAACGGGGGAAAAAAGTGGATAAGTAGGAAATTTCGGGGGAATGCGGCGAAAACTTCCGAAAAAAATTAGGTGATGACGTTTTGAATAATTGTGCTGTTGTTAGAATTAGATTGTGTACTTTGTAATTTTAGAACTTCATTACCCGACTACGGCGAAGCCAAAAGGAAGGGTAATGATTTTGGCAGTCTATGTACGTATGTAAGTATGTTTGTATGTATGTTTGTATGTAGCGCCGTAGCGCCTAAACTACTCAACCGATTTTAATGAATGAGGTGTCAATAGATTTGTAATAATAGCCCGAGTAACATAGGTTATATAAATTTTATATGACGGAATTTAAACCGAAGATTCTAACCTAGAAAAAAAATTGAGAGATAATCATCACGTGTTTTGTATCAAAAGAAAGGTCTTATTTTCAAAGCAGTGCTTGCCAGTTCTTTATGCGAACACTATTTTTACTGGTCTAGTGTTGCAAGTGCGACTGCTGAGCGTGAGGTCTTAGGTTCAATACCCAGGTCAGGCAAAGTGTTATTCGGTTTTTCCGTGTAAAATTTCCCGGTAGCAGACCTGAGTCTGGATTTGTGCCAGGTTGATATCAATATATATTACACGGGACTTAAAAGTAACGGTGAAATGAGGGTGTACTCTGCACCTCTGTCCATCTCTTCAGGGAATGAAGGCGTGATTTTATGTTATGTTTTATTATACCAAATTGCGATTGCAGATGCGATTAAGTATTGTAAGGTTCTCTTGGATGCCCTTCGCCTGGGGAAGGCGAAGGGGACTCTTATCGGCTAAAAACCCACGGTGTTCCTTCTCCTGACCCTTAGCCGTGGTCGCTGGATTTGCAGCTGCATGCACCGCTACCCCGGCAGGCCTCTGTCTGCCAGCCCTTGGCGGACCTCTCCTACTGTGAGGCCTAACCCCACGTCCTCCTGAGAGGCGCGCACGGAACATTGCGCCGATTTCTCGGGCCTGTTACTGATCGGGCGACCGGTTCCTTAATCCGCCGCCCGCAGACCACACACTACGGTGGCTGGAGAGAGTCGCGCGCCCTCCGGCGCCCGGTGCGTCTGGCGCGGGAAGGGAGAGTGGCAGCTGACTCTCTCTCCCTTTCCGCTCCCTTGTATAGTAAGGTAGTTCGACTTTCTTTTATGGAAGTGCAAGTTCACTGTTCATGGTTATATAATAATAAATCATTTATTTGCAGAACAAGTTAAAGTAAGTAGTTACAAATTTTGTGATTGTAGCCTCCTTTTAAGCAAGTAATGCCTGTATTGGGAGACTCCGCTCTTCCATAACAAAACGTTCATTCATAATGCAAGGATGAAAATAGTAAATCTAGGTGCTAGGTAAAAAGTAAAGGGGAACGCCCATAAAATGCCTGAAATGGACAGAAAATACAAATAGTCCTTAATTCTAATTAGAATTAAATATGCATAATGAATAATTCTCAAGTTTGTAAACGTAGGAGGAAAATATAACGATCTTTAAAATATTTCGCTTGATATCCGTCTAATTCATTCTTATTTTTTAATGGACAACTGTGTTTAATCTGACATGTGTAATCGACATTCAGCCAAACAAGAATTTTCAAATAATTTATCGAAGTATTTTATAGAATTATTGCACAGTTATCGTTCATTTAGAATAATTCGACCTAATTATAACGTTTATCTAATGAAAGTAATATTATATGCATGTCAATATTAATTAAAATAAAATTATTTTCAAATAAGAAAAAGTATCGTAGGCTGCATGGATAACATGTCCTTTGCCTTACTGACAGTTTGATATTGATTACTGCATTTCATTTTTCCGTTGAATTGTGGTTTTGAATTGATCGATTCACATTTTGCGTTTGCGACTTGAGTATAACTTAATAGGATATAATAACGACGACTTTGGCCATTTTTAAGGATTTTGATTTTACTTCTGCACACGTTACCCCTTTTCGAACTCGACTTAGATTGAACCCGCCTTGACGACGACTCGGCTTTTTGACGACGGACCTGGACCTGCTTTTTATACGACTCTGCTATTGTTTTGGACTCTTACACCGTGTACATTTAAAAATGGATGGAAACGTACACTGTGTTAATTGCTATCTCGATCTTACAGCGATGAGACGTAATGTCGTATCAGAGCAAAATGATGAAGTACGTCGTTTAATACAGGCATGGATAACACCATTAGCTGTAAGTATATTCATTCCATAGTTTTTGTGAATAATTATATTGAACTGAACGCACTGACATTGAACAATTAGTACATTGTTTTTTGTTCTTTCTCACAGGTTGAACCAGGTAGTGTTGTTTGTGATGCATGTCTTAGATTAGCGGTTCACACTATCACCGAGACACCTGGAACCAGCCGGCCAGGTAGACAAGTAGGCCACCAACATGTGTGCGTTTGCTGTGGACAGTCTGTTCTACGACAACGATCACATGTTGTAAGAAATAGCAGTGATCGTGAGAGGCACATAATGAATGTAGTAGCACACAGAATCCAACCACGCCAGGTAAGTTCATTCCTCTGCCCTAATTCTGTGTAATTCCCTCTTATCCCGTGCAAATAACGTCACTATCATGTCTTTTAAAAACTTATCACAGAGTACTTTTTTATGCATAGGTTTTCGTTCATCGAGCTTGAAGTAAAACAAAACCAACTTTTACTTTTCATTTTGCTTGCAGCTACGTTCTTCGGATTTGATCTGCCACCCATGTTGGCAACGATGCAGCCGGGCTACCTCACCCCCTACTACTCCTTCACCAAGCCCGAGTCCGGTACCCAGTCAGGCAGGTAGTTTGAATATACCTCTACATGAAGAACCTCCTCAAATAAGATCCAGCGTACTGTTACCTAATTACGGAAGAGCAGTTGATACTCAAAGTCATTGTTTCTATCCAGGATGTAATATGATTGATAGACATGTGGTACCACTTTCATTAAGGGTGTGGCTCTTCAAGGACTACAAGTTTTATATACCAAAGAATTCAAAAATATGTAGTCATCATTTGAATAGTGACTTTTGGCATGAACTCCCTGCTTTGGAAGATATGAATCATGAATTCACTGTGGACCACATTGAAGACTTTGCATCATTTGTGAATTATGAATGTCGTGCTTTGGACTTCGAAAATATACACTTAATGGAAGAACATATGGTGTGGTACTTTTTAGGAATGAGTAGAAATAGTTTTGGTACTCTAATGGGAGAGGTGCCCCGATTGGCGCAAATGCATAGAGGTTCTACTGCCCTTGGAGCTTACCTGATGAAATTGAGAACTGGAGATTCTGATGAAAGATTATCATCTCTTCTACAAATACCGAGAAGTACTCTGGAACGTCTAATGGCTAAAGCAAGGGAAAAACTGCATCAAGATTTTGTTCCTATGAACCTTGGAATTGGACATATAACAAGAGAACAAATAGCAGCAAGAAACCTTGTTCTACCAAATGGGCTGTTTGGCGAAGTCGACGGAATAAGGAAGCCTGTCGTAATTATTGATGGAACATATATCTATGTACAAAAAAGCTCCAACTATTTGTACCAAAAAGAGACATATTCTCTTCACAAATATCGAAACCTTGTGAAGCCATTTTTGCTTGTTTGCTCCGATGGCTATATAATCGATGTGTTAGGCCCTTATCCAGCAACAACTTCCGATGCTCAGATAATGATTAGTGAATTTGATGAACCCAGTAAGCCATTGAGACAATATTTTCAGGATGGTGACGTATTCATTCTTGATAGAGGGTTCAGGGATTCCATTCCACTTTTGCAATCTTGCAATTATAGTGTTCACATGCCATCAACACTGCAAGTAAATGAAATTCAATTATCCACTCTGGAAGCTAATAAAAGCCGAAGAGTTACTATTTGCCGCTGGGTTGTGGAAGCCGTAAATGGAATATTCAAGCAGCAATTCAAATTATTTCGCCAAGATTTTTTTAATAGAGCTTCGAGACATTTAATGGTAGATTTCTCTATAGCAGCAGCATTAATTAATAGGTTTTATACTAGAATAGTTGACAGGCCAGATGCTGTTGATATTTTGCAAATAATACATCAGAATATGTATACAGAAAATATACTAGCTGATTATGTGATCACAAATAATTTGAATCGTCGCAGAGCGCAATTCCAAAGCATTAATATAAATCCTAACAATGTTGCTGATTTCCCACAACTGACATACAGCGAAATGGTTTTGTTGGCATGTGGTACGTACCAAATAAAACAGGCTCGCTCATACTATGGCGAGCACACACGAGCGAATGGTATTTATAAGATTGAAATATGTAGGGAACTGGATAACGAATTAGTTGAGCATTTATCTCTTCCGGGTAATTGCTTTTTACTTCGAGGAAAAATACAAAGCAGACATATTTCTCAAAAAATATATTTTGTTTATATAATAATTAACAATTCCTTATCAGGGATAAGGGCTTTACAGCATCGCTATTGTAACTGCCTCGTGGGACGGCGAACAGTTGGTACCTGTGCCCATACTATGTCAATAATATGGTACTTAGCATGGGCCCGGTACCAACCCAATATCAATCCTCCTGCACAGTTTCTTGATGATGTGTTAGTGGTTTTTAATGATGATTAAAACATTTAAATGCAGTTTTGTTTATTAATTATTGCGTAATAATCTTAAACCTTGACTTAACCTATATTTTAGAAAAAGATGTTTGGAACAAGTTTTGCCGAGTTTTTTTGTAATTATTGAAAATGATATGGGTTCCCTACGACTTATAGTGCAATTTGGCGTATATTTCATTGTTGTTCATTTCAGGCATTTTTTTATGTGGCTGATGGGCATTCCCCTTTACAAGATTTCCATGCGAATTAGGTGTGTGTGTAGGTGGGTATGTAAGAGTGAATGTGAGTATGTGTGGTGTGTTTGTGGAGTGTGTGAGCATGGAGTGGGTGTGTGTGTGTATATATCACTACTGCTATCACCAAGCCATATACCAAGCGTGGTGATTATTCCAATTGCGTTAGGTTATTGTAGTGACCTTTGAGATACTCATTCTTCAGGAGTGGACGTTAACGGGCTAACAGTTATGATAAGTCTCGTACGTAAGCTTTTTATCAGCATATTAAAGCGCAACCCTAAAATTTCGCGCCAAAAACTCGCACGTCACACAAAGCCGGTGAGATAGGGTTATTTTTATTGCACGGAATAAAAAAGAAGATGGCGGTTATACGTTATTTTACAACTTTATTGTCCCAGGGGAAGTATTAAGAAAATTACATGGGCCGAAGTGAAAATAATAATTTCTTTCAATTTTGCGTATTGGGCTTTTGGGGGTAGGCAGAAGTGAAAGTGGGAAGTTTAAATGTAGATATTCTATGGCGTATTTAAGGGGGGGCCTGTGCCCCCCTCCAAACGATCGACACCGAGCATACAAAAGGGAATTAGATCACACAATAACTCCAGTAGCTTATAAAGAAACTGCCTGTCAGGCGAAAGGCCCCCCACCGCCTTCCCAGAAAAAAACTTGTATCTGCTTTTGTAGATATTGGTGCTTGGTACACCAACATGTTATAACAGCAGCCCACTGCTGGGCAAAACATTTCCAAAACAAAGCCCTCCAGTTTTTCCAGCTGGCCTATAATTCTTCACTGTTAGGTTAGGGTTAGAAAATAAAAGAACCTATTTGTTTAACTATCTACAAAAATAAATGATATCTCAGTTCTATATTTTTTCAAATTACGTATTGAATCTTAAAGCAAAAGTATCTACGCAGATAATATTCTTAGAAACAGTCCTTTGAGAATTTCTAATCTATGTTTACGTTATTTATAATGTTAGTGTAGCGCCTCACCATGCTGAAAATACGCAACGTAATTTCGGCGTGATTACGCCTGCAACGCTTTTTAAATTACCCGCGACACACCAGGCTGAAATTACGTCGCGTTTTACCTATATTAAACACTAGCTTTCGCCCGCAGCTTCGCTTGCGTGAAATTTTGAACCCGTTAAGTGACGATTTTCCATACAAAGTTTCATCCCATATTTAACTCCCTTAGGGGTTGAATTTCGAAAAATCCCTTCTTAGTGGATGCCTACGTTACAAAAGGAACCTACTGTCAAAAATTTCAAGTTTCTAACCCCAGCGGTTTAGGCTGTGCGTTGATAGACCAGTCAGTCAGTCAGTCAGCTTCTCCTTTTATAAGTATAGATAGACGACGAAGTTCGGTTGCGTAATTTGGGCATGGTGTGGCGCCACACTAATTCGTAAATATATCTTAGAATTACATAAAACATTTTAAAATTAGTTTTTTTTTATTATGATGTAATGCAAATGCGGGAAACAAAGTGAATGGTGCTATGCATGCGATTGTGGCTAACCAGTCGATGTAAAAAAGGCACGGCTGGTTGTTCATAATGCTGTTCTGGTACCAACGCTTATGTATGGAAGTGAATGTTGGTCGTGGAAGAAGAGTCATGAAAGTAGAATAAATGCCGTGGAAATGCGTTCCTTGCGAAGTATGTGCGGTGTAACTTTGAATGATAGATTGAAGAATGATGTGATATGACAAAGTTGCGGTTTAAAAGATGTTGTAGTGACAAAAATTTAAAGGAGTATGCTTCGGTGGTTTGGGCATGTTGAAAGAATGAGTGAACGGCAATTAACAAAAGGAGTTTATAAGGCGGATGTCAGTGGAAACGCCAGTAGAAGACGCCCTAGAAGGACATACATCGATGTTATTGGTGATGTTCTTCAAAAAGGACAGGTGCGTAGTACTCTCAACCGGTGTGCGTGTATGACAAGATGTATGAACGTAGACGAAGCGAAAGGAGTATATCAGGATCGTAGCAAGTGGCGTTCTGCAACTTTTACCTACCCTCATGGGAAAAAAGGGGTGAGATTATGTGTGTACATAGATGCGTGACACTGGCCCCACGTTGGGCGGCAGTGTCACGCTTAGCGGGTTAAGCGTGGCTTGAGGAGTCAACCCTTAACGAGCATGTGCACATAAAATCAGAATCTAGCAACAAGCAGAAGCAGTTTAGCAGGAGTCTACTTACATAAGAACATTAAGGAAAACTCTTTTAACCATACAGTATTTATTTTACAATTAGTTACAAAATTAGACTAGTTTACAGGGCGTGGTTCTTAGACAATACGATACGAGGAGTCCAGGGTCTTCAGGTGTAGATTTAGTACTTATCTAGCGGCTGCTGAGGCGCGAGAGAGGTCGAAGTGCAGCGTGCCGGCCCTTTTATAGGCGCACCCCGCTAGTCGCCACCGCTGCACCGTCACAATATCTCAGAAAATTATCGACCTAATTTCAATATTTACATTTCAATAATCACAAAATTACTTCAATAAAAAAACTCATCACTTGAACCCCAATTTACACCCCTAAAATCCAAAAACAAAACACATAATTGCCACTAATTATCCCATACGTTTTTCAAATTGCCTATTAACAGTACCGCAAATATTTCTATGTCTACGTTGAATTATTTTTATTTATACCCGCTAAGAGGATACCGGCTGGTAATGGGGTCCATTTGTCAGACGCAAAGGTATTGTGGCGGGATGAGTTACATGTGTTTACACCTTTATGTAATAGGGTTGGTAGATTTTGAGGGTATTGGGTAAAAATAGGATAAATATACAGGAATGCCTCTTTGGTCTAGTTATTTTTATTTTATTTTATTTACTTATTAATCACCAACTCGCACTGACAGTGGTAAGACACCAAACATACAAGTTATAGGCTAATAAAAGACAATCATAAAACTAAAATAAGACAAAACTAAATATACACGCAATAATACAAAATTAAATAGAATTATACAATTTTAAAATAGGATTAAACAAATAAAATAGAATTATACAAAATTAAATCAGATTATACAAATTAAATAGAATTATACAAAATTAAATTAAATAGAAATAGGATGGAATTATTAATAGTGTTCAATTAAACTAGTGGTTGTAAGTGCGACTGCTGAGCGTGAGGGTCTTTAGTTCCTAGGTCGGGCAAAGTGTTATTGAGTTTTTCCGCGTGGAATTTCTCAGTTGCAGTCCGGAGTCTGTATTTGTGCCCGGTTGATGTCCCAATATCTATACAATGTGTCCGGTTATTGACTAGCGATATTCTAGGTACTTATGTAGCAACTATTTTAGTACACAAATACACTATACACTAGGGTCCAATCCACTTCCATTTTTTTTGTTGAGATATATTGTATGTGTGTACAAAAAAGTCATATCCTTCAAAGTTTTGGTCCCACTGAGATAAAAGTAGGCTTATTCGGAGGGCAACAATATTGTCTATCGTTTACATTACGATACAATGGGTTCATATTTTCATAACTTTAAGATAGAGAATATCTAAACAAAAAAACAAAATGGCTGCCAAATACCGGAGAAGTGGATTGGACCCTAGTGTGTAGTATATTTGTGTACTAGAATAGCTGTTCTATAAGTGCCTAGAATAACACTAGTCCATAACCGGACACATTGTATAAATAAAAAGAAAAGTCCTGACTGACTGACTCATCAACGCCCAGCCCAAACCCTTGGACCTAGAAACCTGAAATTTTGCACAGAGGTTCCCTTTATAATTTAGACAAGGAATAAGGAAGGAGTTTTCGAAATTCAACCCCTAAGGGAGTTAAATAGGGGATGAAAGTTTGTCTGGAAAATCGACACTTAACGGGTTCAAAATTTCACGCAATGAACACAAAACCTCGTGTTCAGCTAAACTAACGAGTCAGTCGTACTACTGTATACTATTTAGTAGTAGATATAGTTTTGAGGATTTATATTACACGGATTAGTTTACACCCTCTGTCACAGTGACGTGGTTATAACCGATACACGATGATGTTCCTAGCTATACGATCATGAACCGGAAGATGCATATAAGATAGCATTTTAGAAGCATCTACCTACCGCTGTATACATAGTGTTCATATCAGTTCAACGCAGTAATGACTACTAACCAACATAGTCTTTCATGAGAAAGGTTTCAGTTCGGAATGGAATGGAAGCGACTTCTTGCAACGAAATTGCACATAGCATAATGAACTTTATGTCAATTGTTTAAAGTACAAACTAAATACGAGCCAAATAACGTCGCGCATCTTCCGAGGAATCCTCGCGCATTCTCGAGAATTTCCCTAGCTACTATTGGCATCGTCTGTGGAATCAGCGGGAAGTGGCGCGAACGGGGAGTCGGTCGGGACGGTCACAATAGTGCGGTGCCAAGCGTTCATGATGATGATTCCCGCGAATTCGCGCGCCTTCTAGCGTCATGAGGCGAAATTCACGCTTCTATTCCATTCCATTCCGCGGCGGTGTAAATTGAGCTTAAGTGTGCGATTACAGTGGCGCGGGGCGGGTGGCGGGTCAAGCGGAAAACGCACATTTCCATGGATGAACACAGTAGCAGCGGGGCGATTGACCAGTCCGGACATACCTAGCCTACCTCGTGCAATATTGGAAATTTAATTACCATCAATACAATACTATTACCATAATACAAAAGTTAATTACCATCAGAATCTCCGCTTATTATTTTTATTTCAAAAATAGACAAGTGTCGATGCGAATGATTTGAGTCACCAGAATTCCACAAAGGTGGCCGAGCTAATACGGCCCTTATTAAATCTTCAGTCGTCAGCGGCATGTCCGAACAAATCGAGCGGGAAACGCAAACTGACTTGCGTCCACCCGCCCCGCTGGCGAGACCCGCTTGTCCCGCTGCGATTCCCGCTCACCCGCCCCGCCCGCACTTGGTGCACCATAGTCAAAAACTATGTGTTTGCGTTACCCGCCAGCGGATTCCGCTGCCCGCCCCGCTGCCACTATAATTTCACACTTAGTCCTCCATGTTAGCCTGGTGCTGTTTGGCAAGATGTATGAACGTGGACGAAGCGAAAGGAGTATATAAGGATCGTAGTATGTGGCGTTCTACAGTTTCTGCCTATAAAAGATTGAGTTTATGTATATGTAAAAGAAAGAAAGAAAGAAAATCCGTTTATTTGCGGTAAACATGACGCAAAAAGAAAATAAAACACACAAACCAAAAAGTAAGAAGGTTGAGAGAAACATGCGTCACATCCACGCAAAACGGCTATCGCCCAGCATTATGCTGCGACCCTATGCAATACAGAGCCCCAGCGCTGGTTTTCAGCGACAGCCCGCGCCGACGTATGACGTCGTTCGGTGCAGCAAACAATTATTATTAAAAATAGATAAATAATATGAATGGGGTGCATGAAAAGAGCCTCCACGAGTGACGATACTTCGGTACGTCCGGCGCACCCTGGACAGTCAGCCTCGCTACCGTCCTTGCTGACTGGCTAATCTTTTCACCACGGCATGAGCTATTCTTGTATAGCTCATGCCGACACGATAGAAAAGAAAAGAATAATATGAATTTACAAGTGATAGAATGTAATTAACAGGAATATAAAAAAGGAAGAAAAGAAAATAGACATCCGTACACGCTATGAGAATATCTTCTTCAATAAACATTTTAACGGTTTGTATATGTTAAACTGTTTACTGTGTAAACTACTGCTGCATATACTTTAATAATTCTCCATATTACTGCAACCTTGCCGTAGGATGCGGCAGAACGCCTCCCATCACGTAATAACTATAAAAACTAACTGCCGCAGATAGAAGACACGGTTTTAGCTGCTCACATCAAACGATATTGGAAAATACACTTAAGTGCATCGTTTACATATACTCGATTACGGTGGAAAGGAGGGTAATGCGTTTACTAATAGAGTGAAGCTTGCTGCTAAGGCTGCTAAGATTGGCAACGCATCAGCAATCTTGTTGTTGGTGTATACACGGTGGTTATTGGAGATAGTCGTATACTCGTACAACATGTACGGGAAGGGGGTAGTCGGAAAGGGGGTACTTATCCCAAAAGGAATAGTCAAAGTACCCACAATAATGAATAACTTTTGTTCTATAACGTTCCCTAAAAGTCAATTGTTTAACAGAAATACCTGTTCAAAGATTTCATAAAAAATACGCTAAAATCTATCTATCCTCAGCTCTGATCCACTGTGTTTACATTTCAGGTCATATTTGGGTTCACGGATTAGAAGCTTCATTTTCTGAATTCGTTACTAAAGCAGGTATAAAGATTTTTCGATAAAAAATATCGAGTTTTGAAGGTTTAACATTTGCTTTAAAACAGTCATCAGTGATACATTAAATGGCCTGTTGATTAGTACCCCCTTTCCGACTAACCTTACACAAGGTTAGTCGGAAAGGGGGTACTAATCCGAAGCCCACTTATAGTATCGCTGATGACTGTTTGAAAGCAAGTGTTAAAATTTCAAAATTCGATTTTTTTTTTTCCAAACAATATGATTATTATTTTAGTTTTTCAAAAATTCTTCATCCCTGCTTTAGTTACAAATCCAGAAAATGGTGCTTCTAATTCATGACCCCAAATATAACCTAAAATGAAAACACAGCTGATCATAACTAGGAATAGATAGATTTTAGAGTTTTTTTTTTTGAGATTTTTGAACAACTGTTTCTCTTAAACTATTGACTTTTGGGAAAAGTTGTGGAACAAAAGTTATTCATTATTATGTGTACTTTAACACCCATGGGATTAGTACCCCCTTTCTGACTTATTTCGTATACAAAATATACTAGGAAGAACAATGAAGAAAAATGTTCCTTTAAACACACAATGTTAGTAATCCCCAGCATTATATCCCTAGCTAATTTAGTCTACTGACATTTAGTATAAAATGAGAATTTTCTTCCAGAATTTCCTAAACACATTTGGCTCGTAACTGAGATCGAATTCAAGCCCTCGTAAGCGAAAGCGTGTTTTATCTTTTTGGCCTACATATGCCTTAATCCCCTTATTACGAAATAAAAGTAGTTCCAACCATTTTTTTTGTACTAAAACCATTATTTTTTGTATTTCATTAAAGCTAAGTGTTTACACTTTTACAGAAGTTTTTTCTGTGACAAAAATCTTATTTAAGACGAAAGATAAAGTATTATATGGAACTATCTTTTAGTTTTAAGTGGATTGAAAGTAGTTACTTTTTTCTGAAACTTTCAGTTAAGATGAAGTTTCGAAGTATATTTTTTGATTTATAAAATGTTTAAGATTCGCTTTAGTACAGTCGCGATGTGAAAGGTTTTAAGGAAAAGTTTAAATTGTGTTTTAAGTTGTAACACAAATCTGCCATAAAAAACCGGCTAAGTGCGAGTCGGTCTCGCGTAATAAAGGTTCCATACCGCCAAACTTGTCTGTGATATAGCTGTTTTTATTATGTGTTGTTTAATTATAGAATATGCACTACAACCGTTTATAAAATAGAACAGAAACAAAAAACGTCAAAAAAATGTTTTTTTTTCGAGTTTTCTTGATTGGGCCCCTTTTGGATGTAGTCTATTTATTATTTTTAATATTTCCCATGACAAAGGCTATAATAACACATATTCTGTAAAAAAATCAACTGACTACGTACTACGGTTAAAAATATACCATGTGACAGAAAGACAGATGGACGGATGGACAGACGGCATTGACTTAGATATTATTCTATTGGCACCTTTTGGGGTACGGAACCCTAAAAACCACAAAGGATCTAGACATTGTTTTCGTCGAAAACTATAAAATATTTCATCCTTCTGCATTCGTTTCGTAATTTTAGTAGCAGATTTTCTCTTTCTCACCACAAAAACCAATCCAAAACCCGTATTTACGAATGCTGACTCAATAAAAAGTCGCACCGAACCGAACCAAATCCTTTTTTATTAGAAACAAACATTCGTGCGATTTATGAACAGCCATTTTTTTACAACGAGCGCTCGTATTTCGCGTCCCCAGCCCAACTATTCAATGTCCAATGATTACAGCAACAAAAAGAAAAACTAACCGTAAAAGATAACTCTGTTTACGTAAAAGTAATAAAGATTACACACTCAGCCCATTTATAACGACAAAGTGGACAATATCGTTGCGTAAAAAAGGAAAAAAGGTATTTCTTTAGGCCTTTTCGGATGTAACAGACTGTATTGTGTCGACTTAACGAATGGTGAACGAAAATTGCCGAATCTAGCCGATTGGTGACGAAGTTAGTGTGATGCGAGTTTATTTATTGTTATTGGAATGAGTTTTGTTCGTGATTGTACTGTTTGCTTTGGAAATTATTAATAGAAAAATACAAAAATGTTTCTTGCTCTTTGTATGTCGAGTTTATAGCTTTGCTTTGCTTTGAAATATGTATTTAACTTAGCTTAACCCGGTTTGGGCCTTGCATTTACAGTAACGCTGGTATTCCACTTATCAACAATCTTTGTCTCATATCGATGTCCAATATTTGATCAAATTTCTTTTCTTTGAAATTCTTAATTAAAATCATCCAATTTCTTTGATCAAAAGAACTTTGGACAAAGATATTTGATAAGTGGAATACCAGCGTAAGCTAATTCTACTAACAAAGTTGTTTAAAATCGCAATTGAATCGTAGCTGGGGGTCTACTCCCAAAGCACGAAGTCCGTAGTTTCGGCCTTAGTTACGAGCGTTTCCTACTCCCTATCACCTACGGACATACGATTATTTCGGGGCCTGAACTAAGAATGAATGACAACACGATTTGACAGTTGTCTCTACTACCGATGTGTTTTTGCCCGTCCGAAAAGTTGAACTTGACACTTGTTCACTCCTACGTTTCGGGCTACTTTCGAACGGGCGACTAACTTCGTTGACGGGCTTAGGGAGTAGGGGCCTTATCCACGTTCAACAGTTATTTCTATCTCTATAAAAGTCTAACAGCAGTGGTTCAGCTGCGGCTCGATTGTCGTAATCCACCGAGCTCTCCCGTCAAAGAACCGGTCTTCTCTTCAGATTCCGTAGTCACACCTATAATTCAGCCCACATCGAGCTGTCTCCCAACCAATCAACGCCCTAAGCCGAGGGTCCGAGTCCCACTAGGGGTCGCCCTTAGTGCTGTTGTTGCTAGTAGTCATGATGTTAGTGTAGTATAAGTAGTTAGCTTAGGTTAAGTATTTTACTTCCCTCCATTGGGTGGAGACCCTTCAGGTCTCGCCAATAACTGCTCGGTTACGTAGAAACGGTCTGCAAATGCCATCTACAAGAAGCCAAACAGAAAAAAAAAAACAACCGTTGGGCACTAACCCGTCATACGACCCGCCTGGTCGCAGGATCCTCCCTTTTCGTTGGAGGAACACCATACCTTGTTCCTCTGCAAGCACTCTTTCAGAGTGGAGGCGGGCGCGGGTGCTAGTGCGGTCGCGTGTAAATCAAAATGTATGTAGACGCCAGTTGCATTCACAGTGCCCCCGCGAGCCGCGCGTCTGCATGAGGCGGGCGCGGGCGCGGGGCTTTCTAAGTCGTCAATCAGACTGCACTGGCGGGTGCGGGGGCGGGCGCGGGCGCTGGGGTCTTGGCGTCTGCGTGTTCACAGTAGTGCCGAACGATAGTACGCACTACACGCGCAGTCACCCAACAGACGCTACATCACTGTGAACGATACGCCATTAGAAACACCCGCGCCACCGCGCCCGCGCCCTCTTCATGCAGACGCGCGGCTCGCGGGCGCACTATGAATGCAACTGGCGTCTACATACATTGGATTTACACGCGGCCGCGCTAGCACCCGCGCCCGCCTCCACTCTGAAATACGGCTTATGGTTCAGTCCGCCCGTATCGTTCACAGTGATATAGCGTCTGTTAGGTGACTGCGCGTGTGGTTCTACACCATTTTGATTCACCCGCCGACGCGTCGTACGATAGCTCGTTCGGCACTACTGTGAACACGCAGACGCTAAGACACAAGCGCCCGCTCCCGCACCCGCACCAGCTAGTGCAGTCTGATTGACCACCAAAACTGTTTCCAAGCATTTCCAAATCTAATAATAGTCCATTTTTAACCGACTTCAAAAAGGAGGAGGTTCTCATTCGGATGTTTATTTTTGTTTCCGTCATATATAAACGGATTTGCAAAGTTCTTTTTTTGTTTGAAAGAATATTTTCTCGAGGTGGTCCCATTTAAATTTGGTGAAGATCTGATGAAGACCCTCGGAGATTGACAATGGAACTCTTCAATGTGTGTTTGTGTATTGTTTATGCCACTTAAAATAGAAAAGTTGAATAACTTTAAAAAAAAGTAAAACCGGACTTAAAAAAAAACTAAAAAGAGTAAAATAATTACCATATTATAAAACTAACAGTTTCAGAAGTCGGTGCAATTTTACACTGAACCAAATTGAAGGCACCGACTTCTGAAACTGTTAGTTTTATTATATGGTAATTATTTTACTCTTTTTAGTTTTTTTGAAGTCGGTTTTTGCTTTTTTTTTAAGTTATTTTATACAATACTAGCTTTCGCCCACAGCTTCGCTTGCGTGAAATTTTGAAACCGTTAAGTGACGATTTTCCATACAAACTTTCATCCCCTATTTAACTCCCTTAGTGGTTGAATTTCGAAAAATCCCTTCTTAGTGGATGCCTACGTTACAAAAGGAACCTACTGTCAAAATTTCAACTTTCTAACCCCAGCGGTTTAGGCTGTGCGTTGATAGATCAGTCAGTCAGTCAGTCAGTCAGCTTCTCCTTTTATAATTATGTATAGATTTATCCTGGTACTATAAATAGCAAAACATGACCAAATAGAACCGAAAGTTATTGTCCTACCGTCCTACCCACATCCTTACCCTGCCAGAAAGGGGATAGACCGTATATCCACGGTTGATTGGTGACGTATTATTATTAGTATGTGCTATTGTGTGCGAGAAATATAGAGGAGGGTAGACTTATTTTTATGTTGATTCTCTGGGAGCCATAGAGATTGATTTGTGTTTACTACTATTTGGGCTTGTGTAATACGTAGAATATTGTGATATGTAGAACAACTATGTTATACAACGTTATTTTTACTTTATACGAAATCCGAGACACTCCAACAAGATTTTCATCAGAACTGCCTGAATATATTTTTTTTTTAGTAAATCTCCAAGTTACACCTTAGTTTATAACGCGTTAAGTTCGCTGAAAAAGTGTGAAATGCCTCAGATGTGCTATGCAGGGGTTGTCTAATGCACGGAAACTGACCGAGCGGACCATTTCAAGCATCAAGGTGTCTATTCCCGTCAACTGTTATGGGTAAAAACCTACTGAAACAAAATTGAAATTTATGAAAAAAAAATGTGGTGTAAAAAATATGTCAATCGATTCTCCTAGTGATTCTGAACAAACTAGTTTCAGGTTTAGTATATACTAAAACTAACCTTGTATAGGGTTGTCGGAAAGGGGGTAGTAATCTAAAAGAAAGAAAGAAAAATCGTTTATTCATATTTTTAATATAAATTGCGCTGAAAAGGCGAAAGGGTGTTAAAGTACCTATAATAATGAATCCTTTTTGTCCTACAACTTTTCCTAGTGAGGAATGTGGAGTTGTCGATGACCTACAACATTTATTGATGGAATGTGTTCAATATGAGTTCGGTAGAAATAATTTAGAAAGGTCCCTAAATTTGAACAGAACTGATGTAGGCATGTTCCATACAATTCTATCCCAACCAAATGGCGACGATGCGAAAGTTTGTTCAAATTCATGGCCCATGTCTTGTGAAAGTAGAATTGTTTAGGATACGATGGGACTGACAAAGCCACTTAAAGAAAAAAGAAAAAAAAAACTTCCTAAAAGTCAATATTTTAAGAGCTAATCAAAGATTTCATAAAACATACGCTAATTTCTGTCTAGCTAGTGATCAGCTGTGTTTACATTTTAGGTCTTATTCGGGGTCATAGATTTGCAGCTCCACTTTTTGAATTCTTAACTAAAGCAAGGGATGAAGAATCTATAATAAATAAAAATGAATCGCCGAAATGTACGTACGCGCATTACTTCCGAACGACTGCACCAAATTAGATACTTTTTTTGTGTGTTCGTTATTGTCAGGTCAACGAAAGTAAAAAAGAAAAAAAAAACGATACTATAAAAAGGAGGTACGAAAAAAAATTATTACGAAGTTCGCCGGGTCAGCTGGTTTTTGATAAAACTAAAATTACGATTAATTAATTTTGTTTTAACACTTGCTTCAAAACAGTCATCAATGATCCTTGAAGTGGGCCGCGGATTATACTTCCTTTTCGACTAACATTCTATAAAATAGTGTTTTCCTGGATAGTCTAGTTGGAATGTTCATTCTTCTTTTTATGTAAGCTCGCGATTATACTGGGTTTCAGGAAATTAAGCTGTATAGTTCAAATATTCAGATACCGTCATGTTTTAATAATTAATCTGCCTGCCAAGCTAGGTTATTTTTAAAAATATGGTAGTGACTTACGGTGGTATTTAATTATCTTCCGTTTTAAAATTTGAACATATAGAATATTCAGCGAAACACATTTTTTCTTACCTAATCTTTATTTAAGAAAATATTTAAAAAATACTATGAATATTTTATTTTCTAATTTCTCACTACGACTATTTCTAATAATAATATGTAAAAATTTAATTTGTTACATCAATATAATGACAAAAACGATTTTGCAAAGACTTTTAACTATTAACCAATTATTTTTAGTTAAAACTATTTTTGACTGACGTCTTCAGTCAAAAGTAATTTTGATCGGTTTAGACTTTTGACTGTAATATACGTACATCTTATAATATTTTTACACCAGTGCGTTTTCATGTTCATCTTGCTTTCGTCTGACGCATGCCTGAAGCGCCATAGCGCATGCAATAGCGCAAGCTCTAATACTGGTTCGAGTCATAAGGCAATCAATATTGCATGCGCTTAACGCAAGAGGAATTGAAAGTTGAAAGCGCAAGATAAACCCGAAAGTGCACGGATGTAGATATACCATTATACTATTAGTAGACTAATAAGGTAAACTGTTGTTTAAGCAGAGAATTAACGCCTAGTAAATCTATTGTTCAAAATAATTACAAAACAAAATTTCAATATTTTATAGACTACACAGTTAGTTTTGTATGACAACCATACAAGTATAACATAATTCTGAGAAAAAAAACGCAAATCCTACAAAAATCGTGCCTACCTAGATAGCTACTTACCCTTCTTACCACACAACATAAAGACACTTACAGCCGTCGCCCAAAAAAGGTCGTTTTTCACGTGAAAATATTCCCGCAAAAGAAAATTGCCACAGACGCCTGAATTTCAGGTGGTGGCCTGAAAATGGCTGCGTGTCTGTTTGAGGGCAACGGTATGGTCGACCATGTATCTGGGCCGCTTGTTAGTACAAGCGGGGAGAAAAGTGGATACCACGTTTTTTTTTGCAGTGTTTTGTTTGATGTTTTTTGTTTTATTGTCCAGTGGATTTTTATTTAGACTTCTCTGTGTTTATATAGGAGGCTTTTATAATATTTTGTTGTTTTACGTATTTACTTGTAATACTGGCAATGTCAACATGTATTTATTGTGTATTTTTTTGTTTCAGGTAAGTACCTCATCTTAAGCAGATTTAAATAACATAAAACGCAGTCACAGGTAAGATTAAATTAAGTACGATTGAAGAGAAAAAAAACATTTTTTAACGTTAATGAAACTATACGGACTAAACCTACATTAGGCACAGTAATAACACTATTAGACATACAGCCATATTTCCTTAAAACGTCAATAAACGTAAACAATGGCTCATAAACGTCACATAATATATGGGCCACGTCAAATCTCACCCCAATCATTGGTTTACAACTGACGCTCGACATATTACAAAAGACATTGATAGAGGAGTTACACTAATTAGACGTTTCCGAGGTGATGCGGGGTGTAATAGAACAATTTGTCCTAATATTAATAGTTGATTTGAAATTGGAGGAATACCAGGAAGTTACTAATATAGAGAAGCTACAAAGTGCCACGTGCGTCAAACCATACACGTTTAACCAATGCCAGGATTTCTGTTTTGCTTCATAATAATTATAAATGTTGAAACAAGGCTCCTTTTAGTCGTAACACTACTTTTTTATGAAAAATTAATCTCAAACCATTTTTTTCTTGCTTTCTTACATATAATTTTGTTAATTAGTAATACAAAAGAAATATTAGGTTTTGTTTCAGAGGTATATTAATATTTTTTCAATACAAATCAGAAGATTTATCGATAAAACAGCAATAAACACACATTAATTGTTAGACTCAATAAAAAGGTTACTTTTTATGAAGTGAAGTGCGTGTACATTGCAATTAGTTTAGTCTTTGAGCGATTCTGAATTCAGTTGAAGCAAATACAAGTTGAAAACTACGATACGCGCTGTTTGACTTTTCGAATAAAAATTTGAAAGTGTACACATAAAATACTGGCAAGAATTTTATTGTAGCATCTAAAATAAAGAACTAACAATAAACGTAAAAAACAAAAAGCTATTTTAGTTTTACAGGTTACTAGTTTGTCTCCATCAAACACGTAAAAGACCATAGCAATAACAATTTTAGACTATAAAAAGTTAACAGAGTCCTCTATAATTTGGCACCGTATGCCACCCGTAAGGTCATTAAGGTAACAATAAAATAGCCCAACGAGCCGTCACAAACGGTACATCCCGAAAAAATCCAATTACCTACGCGGAAAAATAATAAAAAGCCGAAAAAAAGGAAAAAAAGAAACGAAAAAAAATACGTCGCGAAAAAAGAGCACTTCTGTCCGCGACTGTCCGACGGAATTCTGTTGCCAAGCGAAGCGTTACTTTTAATCTCGAATATTGCAATGGCGACAATTTGAAACCTACCCTGTATCCGTCCTTTTCTCTCTTTAACATTTTTGTATATCCCTGTCTCTTTTATTCAGTGCGTAAATTTATTTTTCCCTATTGCCAGATACAGGGCCAATTATTATGTAATTTCTGACGACTTTCGGTACGAAATTTCGGAGTATTCGTTCGAAATTTCGAACACATTTTCGGATGTTGTTACCTTTTATATCTGTTTGGGGATGTTAATTCTTAATCTGTTGTTTAAGCCGAGATAGGCCAGGGTTGAAAGTACATCGAAAGATAATGGTATCTTATCTTTCATTGCTTTTTTCTGTCAGCAGTTTACAAAGTTAAGGCCAGATTTAGTAGGCAGCCTCGTTGGTCTAGTGTTCGCAAACGCAACTGCTGAGCGGTGAGGTCCTGGGTTCAATCCTTAGGTCGCGCAAATTGTTTGAAGTATTGGGTTTTTCAGTGTGGAATTTCTCAGTAGCAGCCCGGAGTCTGGATTTGTGCCCAGTTGATGGCGGCTTGCCCCCTATTACAAACGGTGAAATGTGGGTATACTATACACCTCTGCCCAACCCTTCGCAGAATACAGGCGTGATGTTATGGTATCTTATTAGTCTAGTGTTCACCAGGGTGGCTGTGAAATGAAGTCCTGGTTTTGATCCTCATGTTAGATTAGGTCTTATTGGAATTTTTTGTCGAGTTTCAGTACCAGCCGTAATTTTGGAATTGTGTCGGGTAAATGACAATAAACTTCCACAAATTACAGGCACATGAGACTTTTCAATTTTGTTTGAAAGGTTGGCAACACATCATCAATTCTTTTGGTATTATAGTGTATATTAGGCAGCTCCTGATTAATTAACAACCACCTGATCATATGATTTGCAAGTGTCAGTCCGCGATCAGTCCGTAAATGGGTAACCGTCCGTTACACACCGAGACCCCTCCGTGTCTCGGAGAGCAGTTTAAACAGTCCCGGGTTTCATACAAATTCCAATAACAGTCGGGTAGTCAGAAGCCCGAAAATATGATAACCGGTCTAACCTTAGGATATCGGCATTGCCCAATAACTGGGTTGCGGAGTTCTAATGGCAGTCGCTCCATGTAAAATACTTGTATTCAGCCGCATCTGAAAGGCTGTTGATGTTTGCCAATCTATTAAATAAAATAGTTCCATCTCCCCTCACCCGTCTAAAGAACCTTCACCCTATTGGAACAACAACGCAGAAAATCAAAGATAAAGTAAACAGTCTTGTGCCAAGTCAACCAGTAGGATACGATTTTCCGCGTTGTATCAATATTTGATCTACCGTCTACAAAGTTGGGAGACGTAAGTGTGGGGGAAGGTCACAGTTCGATTCTAGTAGTGCTATTGGCGTGTTTCTATTGCAACTCGGTTTCAGTGAACCGAGTTCCAAAAATCAGTGTCCGTGGAAACGCCAGTAGAGGACGTCCTAGAAGGACATACATCGATGTTATTGGTGATGTTCTTCAAAAAGAACAGGTGCGTAGAACTCTCAACCGGCGAGCGTGTGTGACAAGATATCTAAGCTTGTGGCATTCTGCCATTTCTGCCTGCCACCTAGAGAAAAAGGCGTGAGTTTATGTATCTATGTATGAAATGAATTCGGCCAACTATCGTAATATAGTTTAGCTGGATGGCGACCCTCCTAGGGCGTGATCACCCATCTTCCTTCGTATCATGTGTGTACTATACACCTCTCTCCAATCATTCGGAGAAGACAGCTGTGATGTTGTTTTATGTGTTGCTACACAAAATAATTCCATAGTTCTCCTCCCCCCATAAAAATAACCGCTCATAACCATAACTATGGTGTTACTAAAGATGAAGACACGTGCTAACTGTTACAGTTAAAACGATTACTAATCGGTTTCATTCGATGCGGTGGAATCGAAATCTGAATACAATCGATTATAACCGCCATGTTAACTGTCATAGAAGCCGTTTGGCATGCAACCTTTTTTTACGAAATAGTTTTAATAAATAGGATTTTATTAGGAAGTAATTAATTTAGTAATTGATCTGATCATGGCTGAACAATAGCCGCACGTATCGAGCGATCTGGAATAGGTGACCATTCGTTACACATCGAGATCCGTCCATGCCTTGGAGAACATGTTAAACCGTCGCGTCGCACACTGGTCCCAAATTAAAAAAAAATGGACATTGATAGTAGACCGCTGATATTTTTTTAAATTGTTGATACAATGATAACAGATAAGGCAAAAAAATATTATTGTCCTACTTCAAATAATTTTCTGTAAAAAAAATATTTCTTTTTTTTTGTATGGGAGTGATTACATTTTATTCAATTTCTCAAAAACCTTAAGCGATGTCGAGATGGCAATCACATATGTTAGAAAACTAATAATTCTGAGTATTTGCCTCGAAGAAACATATTGCATATCTCTGCGTACTTTCGAGATAATAGTGACAGAAAATAACATTTTTTTTTAATGTTAATTGTTATTTTCTGTCACTATTATCTCGAAAATACGCAGAGATAAGCAATAAGTTTCGTCGAGCCAAATACTCATAGTTATTAGTTTTCTAACATACAGTGGTGGACATATAATTAGAAACACCAAGTGTGACTTTAATTTTTAGTACAATTTAACTTGATAATTAATGTTTTACGTATCATAAAGGGCTTATACCTATTTATCTACAATCTATCCACATCATAAAGTATTACCATGTCAGTTTTGGAAATATCATACAACTGTTTATGTAAAAACTGGCATACTTTATAAAATAAAATGAAGCAGCACAACATACTAAGGTGGACAACTAATTAGAAACAGAAAAAAAAACATTATCATAAATATGAACAAAGGTAACGAAACAATAAATAATAAGTTAAATGGTACAAACGTTTTATGATAAACAATTAATGCTTGGTTGGAAAGCCTCTGCTGTCGATTACAGTTCTACAACGACGTGGCATTGATTCTATGAATGTTTCATACATTTCTAGGGAATATTTCTCCAAGCTTCTACAAATGCGTCTTAAAGTTGTTGTAGTATGATACTTAGTAGTAGTACGATATTAGTGATATGTTTATTGGACAATGTTTTTTTTACAATGTACCACAAATTTAAATTTGATTCAAATCCAGACTATTTGCAGACCAATCTAGCCTTATAATTAGGCTAATGAGTAATTTATTTATAACTTAAACTGTTAAATTGTATTTTACTAAGAATGTGTCCAATAGCACTTTTCTTATTGTCTATATTAAGGCGAAGACACTTTGTACCATTTAACTTCATTATTTATTGTTTCGTTACCTTTGTTCATATTTATGATAGTTTTTTTTCTGTTTCTAATTAGTTGTCCACCTTAGTACGTTGTGCTGCTTCATTTTATTTTATAAAGTATACCAGTTTTTACATAAACAGTTGTATGATATTTCCAAAACTGACATAGTAATACTTCATAATGTGGATAGATCGTAGATAAATAGGTATAAGCCCTCTATGATACGTAAAACATTAATTATCAAGTTAATTTGTACTAAAAATGAAAGTCGCACTCGGTGTTTCTAATTATATGTCCACCACTGTATGTGATTGCCATCTCGACATCGCTTAAGGTTTTTGAGAAATTGAATAAAATGTAATCACTCCCATACAAAAAAAAAGAAATATTTTTTTTACAGAAAATTATTTGAAGTAGGACAATAATATATTTTTTGCCTTATTTGTTATCATTGTATCAACAATTAAAAAGAATGTCAGCGGTCTACTATCAATGTCCACTTTTTTTTAATTTGGGACCAGTGTGCGTCGGTGTCGGTGTCATACGAATACCTATGACAGTTGTTACGGGTAGTCAGAAGCCCGAAAGTCTGGCAACCGGTCTAACCTTAAGATATCGGCATTGCCCAGTAACTGGGTTGCGGAGGTCTGACTGCAGTCGCTCCGTGTAAAATACTGGTATTGAGCTGCATCTAGTTAGACTAGAAGCTGACCCCGACATAGTTGGGTAGGCAGAAAGAACTGACAATTCTACGTACTCCATTAGCCTAAATAGCGTATAGTTGCCATAGTTACAATTACAATAAACTTTAACAATGTTCTCGAAAGCTTGAAAATTGAATGGAACTATTTCGACATGCTCCTTAAGCTTCAACTGGGTGAGTGAAATGGAGGATTACGAACCTATTATTATGATTTATCTGGTCATTAGTATTGTGGAGGAACGAGGTGTGGTGTTCCTCCAACCAAAAGTAGGATTCTCCAACCAGGCGGAGTCTTATGCCTGGCGGGCTACTGCCCAACAGTTAAGTTTTTTTTTTTTTTGTCTTTTGGACTGCTGTAGATGGTCCTAGCGGACCATTTCTACGTAACCAGGCAGTTATTGGCGAGACCTGAAGGGTCTCCAGCCAATGGTGGGGAAGTAAAATACTTAACCTAAGCTAACTTACTTATACTACACTAACATCATGACTACCTGCAACAACAGCACTAAAGGCGACCCCTAGTGGGACTCGGACCTCGGCTTAGGGCGTTGCTGGCGGGGGCTTAGGGGGGGAGCCCAACGGTTAATGTTGGGCGGTTGTATATATACTATCTGCGTGTTAAATCATGATAGCGCGATGTAGGAACTGTCATCTATGAGAGTTGTCAATATTGTCGCTGTAGTCGTCTGCACCGCCGGTGTGTTGCGTAGTTCGCATGTGGCGTGGATAGATGCCGCCACAGTATTATCGTCAAGAGTTGGGTCACCAAGGAGACAGATGAAAGGAGAGTGCAAGCGCAGTGAAGATGCGCATGTTGAGATGTATGTGAGGAGTAACAAGAACAGATAAGATAATTAATGAGTAGTGATCGGAATAGGTAGAGTTTATTTACCTAAACTTCGAGGAAGGAAGTAACATAGAGTGGATAATACCTCCTCTAAAATCCCGGAATAATTATAATGACGTTTTAATTTTGGGATTTAAAAATCACGAATTATCTATTGGATTTTATTTATAGTTATAAAATATTTATTTGAAGAATCATATAACATTTTTTAGGGTTCTGTACTAAAAGTATTAAATTAAAGAGCTTTGATAGCTCCCCAGTGGCATAGGTCTGTCCGTCAAGTGAGGAAATTGAGTCTTTACACAAAAAAGTTCTTATATTACAATAACAGTACACTCAGTTGCAAGAAAGGTCCATTAAATTTTAATGCTCTCATTAGAATGTTAATGCTCCATTAACCTCTTCTGTCCATTGCAAGAAGCTAGATTTAATGGAATGATTAACTATCCATTAAAATTAATTTTTGATGTGTCAAACTCCCCATGATTTCAATATATGATAATTAGTAAATGAAGAACGAACTACGACCTAATTAGTGTTCATGCAATAGCCATTAATTTAATGGAAACATTATTCTTAATGACGGATTAGTTAATGATCACTTAATGGTATCTTTCTTGCAACTCAGTGTAAATTATGCAAATTGAAGATGATAAACAAAGTATTTATTTAGAACAGTTCTGGATGAATTGAAAACAAAAGTTAACCCTCAACGGCTAAAGTCTGAAACATACGATAAATTGCGATTCACGAAACGACACAACACTACTAGTATCGTAGTAAACGGTTTTTAGAAATACCGTCATGGCGCTTGGAGTTAGTTCTACATTTTCGTTGCGTCGTGTTCGCGTCGTGAAAAAAAGGCGTAAAGGGGAAGGGAAAATAGTTTCACATCGGCCAATCGATCATGGGTTTCCTAATACTTACGTCTGCGTTCTAAGTGTGTGTTCTAAGCAGGAACTAAATTACCGTTGAGTACAATTGTATAAAAAAATGGTTAACAGAAAAATGTTTTAATACAGTTAAGGTTAGTATGTGTGTGTTATATAGTTAGGTGTTAGGTATATAAGGTCCAATCAAAATAGGTGGACAAACTTTTACAGACCACTGTACTCATGAATTTGAACAATTTTCACGATGGTACCAACTCCGAAATATAAAAAAAATATCAGCTGTTCCATACATTTTGATCGTGTAGGTATTGCACTTTTATATGGAACAGTTGTTTTTTTTTTATATTTCAGTGTTGGTCCCATAGTAAAAGTTGTTCATATTCATGAATACTGTGATCTGTCAAAATTTGTCCACCTATTTTGATTGGACCTTATAAAGTTGTGTGTTTATATTATGTTGAATTATCTATTGCATTTAGTAAAGTATATGCATAAAAATGCACGTGAGTAAACCGTAAATAATCATAAATATGAATGAAAGTACCGAAATTTAACAACAGTTTTCAGTCCCTGTTTCTAAGCGTGCAGGACGACCCAACATCACTGAAAGCTACGGATTGACACAAAGGTACAAATGAACAAGCGTTGCCAGGTGTTCTGATTTGTACAGGCCGATTGTCAGGGGTCCGTGGACACATCCTGACCCTTGATTGGGTCGCCGAAAACCTCACTTTTGGGTCACAGTGTTAATCTTTATGAGGAAGTTTTTTTGTTATACTATAGCCACAGTCTACCTATATCTTACTCCTTACAGTCGGTCAACGTAGAACATTGTCACAGAGCAATCGTGCGCGGGGTTGCGGGGTGAAGGAGCGGAGGTTATGTCCCGAGTAGCCATACTGCATACTTGGGACATAACCTCCGCCCCTACATAATTTTGACATTTCATAGGACCTGTCAAATGTATGGGCGTTGACCCACTGTATGTGGTAAGTGGGTACACTGTGCTATAGCTATGCTATGTGCTTATGCCACATCAATATGCTGAGTGATGGCCGATTTGCTCGAATGTGACGCATATTTTAACAAGACTCATTTTTCATTATTTTTGTTTGCATTCTTATTTTTGTGGTTATGTGCATCACTTCAAGATACCTACCGCAAATAAATCTATTTTCCTTCTTTTTTAGGGTACCGTACCCAAACGGGACCCTTTTACTAAGACTCCGCTGTCTGTCCGTCTGTCACCACGCTGTATCTCATGAACCGTGATAGTTAGACAGTTGATCACAGATGGTGTATTTCTGTTGCCGCTATAACAACAAATACTAAAAAACAGAATAAAATAAATATTTAAGGGGGCTCCCATACAACAAACGTGTTTTTTTTTTCTCGTTTTTGCTCGATATTGATAATGGCTACAGGTAGACGCTTTAAATATTCACAGAATATTTAGTTATATAATCACTTTACAAATAAATACTTAGTTAAATTTTATTTATTTATTTATTTATTTAAATGCCTTAAACTATCATTACAGGTCTATAACCTAATGCAATAGCCAAGTCACACAATTTTACAAACTTTTTAAAAAAAAATTTTTACACAAAATTATAATAAAACAAATAAGTATTTAAGGGGGCTCACATACAACAGACATGATTTTTTTACCGTTTTTATAGATAATGGTACGGAGCCCTTCGTACGCGAGTCCGACTCGCACTTGGCCGGTTTTTTATTATTATTTTCTTTGCATTTTTTTTTGTTGTGTTATTTTTTTTTGTTATGTTATTCATCACCTCAAGACGCAAATAAATCTATTTTCTGTCTTTTTTTCTTTTCTTTCTTTCTTTACCTTTATTTTTTTCTTTCTTTACCTTTCTTTATTTCTTTCTTGTCTCAATTTAAAAACCGAAACCCGAATTTTTAACCTTCTGCTCTGAAATAGGACATCATCATAATTTTGACATCATTAGTATCTTCTATCGCCTTCAGCCTACCTTTTTTCTACAACCTAACTATACCAAGTTCGACTCCGTTAACGTTGTTCAGTAGTGGACTTACACCTACCGTATGACATCCACATAAATCTTAGCAGACATATTAAAGCAGCCTACAACTTGTTCCAACACCCAAAACGAGTTGGAACAAGTCTTTTAGTAACCCCCACAGTTTAAGGGTCAAATAGACCCCTGGGACGCTACGTTAGGATTACCGACAGGTTAAAAAGTGGGGTTTACAAAGTTAGTCGAGTTTTTATGACAGTTTTCAGGGTTATTCTAAAAGTAATGGTTATTGCTATAAAATTGTAGGTTGTGTTTTGTTTTATGAAAGGGTTTTTGATTGGGGTATTCATTTTATTAAATTACTAGCTTTTGCCTGCGGTTTCAGTCGCATTCTAGAGGAACTACTTCATGTACCCGGATAAAAAATATCCTATGTTTTAACCCAGGAAATGGTCTATTTGTGTACTAAATTTCTTCCAAATCCGTTCAGCTGTTAATGCGTTATTGAGCAACAAAAATCCAAATTAAACACAATGAAATAATACTACCAAAATTAAAAAGAACATCGCATCAAAATATATTGAGTAGTATTAAAATTAATTTATTTATGGATCACCAACAAATGACATACACAATTTGTCAAAATATTATACAATCATGATTCGAACGAAACGTGGCGCCATCTATTATCGTTATTGTGTTTTTCCTCGGGATCAGTACTTTTTTTCGAGATGAAAGGTACCTTAAGTCCGTTTCTGTATACCTGACAACGTATATGCAAAATTTCAGGATGATCGGTTCATTGGTTCAGGCGTGAAAAGGTAACAAACAAACAAACAAACTTACGCGCATATATAATATTATAGTTAGGATGTCAGGTAGGTACTGTTAAACACAAACATGGTGACGCGTTGGCATATGCACACACACTTTGAACACAGATGTTGGAGGGACTTAGCATGTTATCGTAGTTGATCTAAGTACTACATAAGTCAACACAAAGAAAACATATTCCGACATATCTTCCATTCCTTTTATACTGTACAGGGACTTTATCAAAAGCTGTTTAAATCCAAAATATTAACATCAAAATATCAACAGAAATGAGTAGTGACGGGCCCCGAAGCCTATGCCAACCCTTCTCATCTGATATAAACTGTGTCTGCTAGTGATGGACCGAATATGTGGTTTCGGCTTTCGGCTTTGATGAAATACGGTTTGGAAATGTGTTGAATTGGATAGCAGCGAATGTGTTCAATTCGGCTTTACTGGATATTGGTTAGGTTTACGTGAATTTTCGTTTCGGTTTATGTAGTACAACGTTTCTTCTTTTGTAACCTTGATCCTAGATCTGATCCTAATCATGACTATGCTATTTTATTCCATCTGGAGTCTTTTAGATCAATTAGTAGTACATTTGGCTTAGAGTATAGCGTAGAAACAATCAAGCCATAACCGTCTTACTACTGGGTATGTGTCTATTCTCTATTATGTGTCTATTCTTTATTCACTATAACGCTGGCCGCAAGTACTTGCAAAGTATTTATAAATTAATTCCATGCATTAAAAATAAGCGTTAAAATATTGATGAACAAAATTGGGAAGTTTATAATGCATAAACATCCCTAAGCCTTTTCCTTATTGATATTTATAATAAAAATACCTACTAAGTACTTAAGCGTTCGCTTTTGTTTTGGTTGTAAAATTTTCGGTATCAGTTTGGGCTTTCGGCCAAAGGAAAAATGATACCAGTTTCGGGTCACAACATTTCGCAGTACTATTATCTAGAGTTAATCCCTAGGGCGTAACGCCGTATAATACAATATATAACAAAGAATATTATAATCACAATAGGGTATAAGGGTTTCTATTATTGGACCTTAATTGCTTAGCCAAATAAATGGAGTAAAGTTACTATATCATGCCCGTAGTCCCAGAGGTGGACTTAGGAGTTGGTGGGCTTTTGTTCGCCTTTGAAAGCCTTTTTTACCCTTGGCTCGTTTTTAGGCTATTTTTAGGATTCATGTCTTCATCATCATCATTAGACCAGCTTGTAAATGGTCACTGCTGAACGGGTCGCTCAGTGATCGTTATAATGAATGATTTTAGGAGGTATTGCTGTAATCACCACGTTTGGCAGATGCATTGGTGAACGCAGTGTGTTGTTACTAGCAAACAGGAGGATGCAGTCGCTCAGCTTCTTGATGTTATCCCTTCGTACCCTTTTGTGAGACTCTTGGTGGTTTAATAATGCAAATAAATTAAAAAGACACATGAAGTTTCTTCAAAATTATGTTTCTAGTAGACACTAAATACTTTGCATGAAGAAAGCCTCCACGAGTGACGATACTTAAGTACGTTCCGAAACCCTTTCGTGGTTAGGAAAAGTGCAATCCGTTAGCCGAAACTTCGTATTTCGATTTTTGGAGTAGACCCCCAGTCCCGCGTCCAACCTTACTGACTGGCTTATCTTTTGAGAGACTAACCTCCGGTTTCTGAATTAAGGATTCGGGATAAGCAATACTTAAGTAGTATTTGAGTACAGAGTTGTCAAAAAAATGACGGATTTTAAAGCATTTTTTTGACAATTCCGTACTCAAATACTACTTATGTATTGCTTATCCCGAATTGTCAATTCAGAAACCAGAGGTTATACTACATATTTTTTTATTAAAATGTTTGCCTCAAGTAGTTTCACTTAGTAAAACCAAGATCTCAAATTCCATTCCTCGTCATCAAATTTCCCAATTAGTTTGTAATCGATTCCAATCCAACCAGATACTTGTACACGTTAATATTTGATAGTCCGACACTGCTAACCACTACAATCGGTACTCCAGAACATTTAATTAAACCGCCATGTTAGACAGCAATTAATGCATGTTTGTGTAACTTTACGGATAGCGCAAGTTTGGACAGCTACCCGCTTTTGAAGTCCAGAGCTTGATCGTGAGGCTGTAATGAGGAATCTGGTGTAAGACGATATTAGGTTGTACCTATATGATATGGGAAAGTACCGTTAATCCATATACATAAAAGGAGAAGCTGACTGACTGACTGATCTATCAACGCACAGCCTAAACCACTGGGGTTAGAACCTTGAAAATTTGACAGTAGGTTCCTTTCGTAACGTAGGCATCCACTAAGAAGGGATTTTTCGAAATTCAACCCCTAAGGGGGTGAAATAGGGGATTTAAGTTTAGATGTAATTTCGTCATTTTTAAGTAAGACGCATGAAATTAAATATTAAGGTTTCTGGTTAGAAATAAAGCTACATGTGTTTAATCGTTTTTGAAAATTCAACCCCTAAGGGGGTGAAATAAGTTCTGAAAGTTTGTATGAGAAATCTGTTACTTTTGAAATAAGAAGCATGGAATTAAAAATGTAGGCTTTTGATGAGAAATAAATATACAAGTGTTTGAGGGTTTTTGGAAATTTTACCCGTAAGTGATGAAATAGGGGATGAAAGATTTTTTTGATTTTTTAACTGCACCTAACAAGGGGCTTAACGAGGGCTCAAAATTTCACGCAAGCGGAGCTGCGGGTAAAAGCTAGTACTCAATATAGGCGTTATGCTCAAAATATGTGATGGTATGATGGATGCTCCTGACATACATAATGAGCTGATTCGACTCTACACACCGAATAATTATCTCCGTAGCAGAAAACATCGACTGCTAGACGTGCCTTCGTGTCTGACTGCAGCCCCTGCTGCGTCTCCCGTACCGCGCGTATTGACCGCACTAAATAAGCTCGTGGAAGCCAACCCGGACTGCGATCTATTCGCTAACAAATTCGTCAATTTAATAGCTATGTGCCTACATTTTTGTGAGAATAATAGTATTTAATTGTTGTTATAAGTTTATGTTTTGTGTTTGTACTTATTACAAACTTTGATATATAGAATTGGTTTCTGAAGCCGTGTAAATCAATAAATAATTTTATTTAGTTTTTTGTTCCATGTTCCAGTAACGTAAATTGTTAATACTTGCTTCCACTTTGACTAAACTAGAACCTATTAAAGCTAAGTCATTAGTAGAAGTAAAGGTATCCTATATTGTATTATTAAAAGCAACAGTGCATGCCTTGTTTGCAATAAGTTTTAAGCTTTTATTATACCTATTTAGTTCACAATGTTCTGCTGTTACAACTGTTGGTAAACTTAATAAGTAACTAAAATAAAATAAAAAAATAAAGCTCCTTGTGAAAAAGTCGGTTCGGGAAATGTTGGCTACGCATCAGCAATCTTCTTGCTGTTGTAGGTTTAAATAGGCGGCTGTAATCACTTTCGATGAGGTACCTAAGCTTGTATGCCAACATTTAAATGAAAAAATAAATTGCTTAAATTTCGATCTAAAATTGCTACCAAGTAGGTATTTTAAAATGCCCAATCTTCACGAGTTCCTGCTATTTAGTCGTATTGCTCTTTACTGAGTACCATGGCCCGGGGTACCAGATTACACATTCAATTTAAAGAATGATTTTTCGGCAGACCGACCTAAGATGGAATTTTCGGCCTTAGTGCCTTTTCACCAGAGTTGTGCTATGCAGCTATGCTGCGAGAATATAAAAGCTAAGCTACGAAACTATGTGACCGTTTCCACTGATGCTAAGCTGTGTAGCGGAGCGAGTAAGATGTGCTATGAAAAATGTTCTATGTGGACTAATGAAAAATGATTGGTGGATATCAAACGCATCCATTGCAACGTTGCATAGCACTTCTGGTGGAAAGGCAGCCTTATTCTTCTGATATCGATACCGATACCACAGATTACACTAGTTAAGCCGGTACCAAGTCGGCCTACCAGATTTATTTAAAAATGGAACATCTATCTACACTTGGGAGCAAAGAAATCGAGCCACTCCTTTTTTCACGTGTCCTGGTTATTAGTTTTGGTTTCATGAATTATATAATTCTACAATACAAAAAACTACCCTCATTGTAAAGGTTATCAAATAATCTTTTAGGCGCTATATGTTTAGAATTGATCTGTTCTATAATACCAAAAATAATAACAATTATACCTGCGTGAAAAATAGAAGTGGCTCGATTTATTTGCTCTCAAGTATATATGCCTTTTATGCGATTCCAAAACACCGCTCAAGATAGGTAAGTACCTAATTATTTCTTTAAAAAACAAAAAATATTTTACACAGTACAGTCAGCTAAAAGCAGTGTGACATTAATATTTGAGTACACTCAGCCCGAAAAACATTATGTCGGATTCATTTTCGTGACGTGACTCTATTTTTTTGTCACTTTTTTTTGTCACGTCGGGTCTCTGTCACGCTTATCTCGAGAGATAAGAGTGACGGTCCTCCCCTCTCAGTTTTTTCGTTAAAAAAATGAAAATGTTTACTTTGTAGAGTATTATTTCGGGCTTGTGGAGGCCGGCGGCGTTGCTTGAAAATTTTCCCGGTTTTTAGATGTTACGTGTCGATTCGTGTTGTGGTCTTGATGGCACTTCAGTTTGAATACATTTTTCCTTCATTATGAATCTTTCTGAAGGTATTATAGAGCAGTAAAAGAGTTCAGTCATTTAAAAATTATAGTATTGTTCATGTTATTTATGAATTGAATACTCGAACTTTTAGAACGCTTTAGAGCCCACGTCCGATACTTGCCACCGATGGTCGGCTCCGATAGTCTCAATCAAAATCAAAATCATTTTTTTTTATTTCACATAAACCAATACAGGCGCTTATGAAAAGTCGAATTTAGGTGCACGGTTCCAATTAGTCGTTTCCTACGGAGAAGAGCCGGCAAGAAACTCCATGGTTACTCTTTAAAAAAAAGGATATCTTTAACAACTTCAGTAGATACAGTACTGTGTAAGAGAAAGGTGTGGATTTGAAATGACTCACCGGTGATCTTCTCTTCCACTGCCTCGCGCTCCTTGGGCTCGGCGGTTTGGTCGATTCGGATGAGGCTAAATCCAGCAGGGAACCTTACACGAACTATTCCACAGGTGCTGGTCTTCCGTACGGTCTATAGTGTGAGTTGCGGAGATAGAAAGCGGGTCTCAACACAACACAAGTATTTTATTTGATTTTAAAGCGCGGAGCGCGGTTTCGCCGTGTGGGCAAGGATTCGAGAGAGAGATAGTTCGCGGAATCGCCGCTTGGAGTGCTAGCTGCGCGACGTCCGCGATGCCGTGATTGGCTGCCGAATTCTACCAGTAGCCAATCGGATTGCTAAGCAAGCTTCCGCTCAGACACCAGCGGTCAATCAAACCACACCAATTATCAATACACATACTCGAAAATATAAAGTGTCGTGTGATGAAAAAATCTAATTATTTATGTTTTTATTATTATTGTTTCGGGACGGAACAAGTACTATGATTTAGGATAGGTATGAGAGAACAATATAGTCTTGACCACAGACCTGTGAGTAATGTAATACCAAATCTTGAGTACAAAAATTAACCAAAAAGAAAAAATAACACATGAATAATAGTAATTTACACAATTTTATGTGTAGGCAAGTCCACGAAGTTCTGACATTTACAAAAGATAAAATGAAGCTAAACTATATAAAACAATTGACATGATTAAATGTCATCAAAACTTTAGAGAAAAAATCATTGTAAAATAAGATAAAAGATATCTTGAGAGTAATGATAGCAATAAAAAAAAACATAATTGAGGATAGTTAATAGACATACACATACGTCGTTAATGAGGTTCCAGGGAAGCCACATGTGCAGGAACTAGTGCCAAACATCCCTGTCGTCAACGTAGTCCTTAGTCTTGTAGTATGCTTTTTGAGTGAGGACACGTTTAATATGGGTTTTGAATTTTCCTACATTTGTTTGAACATGAATTACACGTACGATCAGACTATCGGATCGGATGTCAGAATCGCAAGCATCGTACGAACGTCGTCGTCGTCCAGAAAAAATCTGACAAGAGAATCGTACGTGTATTTCATGAATCCGGTCAGATAGTCGGATCCGGCTCCCGGAAGCAACTATCGGACGTGTATTTTGACCCTTATGCACTGCTTCCGATCCGAATCCGAGAAAATACTATTCTAACAAACTGTGGTACTATGTTTTTAAACGGTTGTGCACTACATCCGATCCAAACTACATCAGGTTTTCAAAAAACGGTGGTGCAAAAAAACAAGTTGCGCGGCCGGTCCTAGGATTATTTCCAACGGCTAGATCGTATATAAACCTTGAATAGTTACTATGAATATGAAGTTGTAACTGCATTTCCTGCGTTGTAATTGATATTCAAAACTATTATTTACTAAAAAAGTTAGAATTGAATTAGAATTCTGAAACTTGGAGTTCTGATTACGTATTCGTGAAACAAAATATGATTTGCCTAATTTGATGTTGTTAGAACCCCTGTTTTGAGGACGTGGATGTTTTGAAATTCATTTTTGAGGACGCAATTGCAGAAACTGATACGTAAAAGGATGAATAAAAAATACTAGAAGTACTCAAAACCGGCGTGCATGTATGTGGCGATCTATAGTATTTGTCTACCCCCATAGAAAAAAGACTTAGATTTATGTACAAAACAATGGTGCGTGAACCTACTCATGTACAGACTCCAGCACATAAAGCTACTACAATCTGTCAACTTTCTTAAATAGATTTTCATCTTTATCGCATTAGGTTCAAGGTTGATTGGGACAGTTCGGGTAGCTTGATATTCTGGCGTCTGTACATGCGGTAGAAGTTATACATAGACTAGACAGTCTTACCAGGGACCAGAGAGCTTAGTTTTAAAGTTAAAATTTTAAATTGTGTGACTAATGGCACCCCCATTTTTCGTAGATTTTTTTTGCAGTGGTTAAGATAGCTTTGAGCTTTATGGCAACATATTCAAGGTGTCATATAGAAAAGAGATTTATGTCAACAACTAACTTTTTCATAACTATGCGCGCAGCTCAAAATTTTACTCTCAACAAACCTAAATGCGTCAAAAGAAGTATGACTTCAAAAAAAACTGTCCGGCCTCGCCCCTCTGGCTCGGCACGAGTTTTGTAATTGTCAATTTGTGTATAGAGGCATATCCTCATAGAAACGATGAGGAAGCGGAGCTTTTAAAATCAATAGTTTCCGAAGCGAATGTTTTGCGGATATCTAAATTTATGAGGAAGTTCCGTAGTTGCGGATATGGATGCAAATGTCCGTAACAACACTACACCAAATAATATACTGCTACAATGAACGGGCGGTTCCTAAGGCTTGTGACACACGAACCACAACTACACCATAACCTCAGACCAAATAAAAAACCAAGATAGAGCGCTGTCAACAGTGACGTGAGGCCGGTTTCATAAACATGTGTGCACTTAGTGAGGTGTAGTTTGATTGTAGGTTGATTGACAAATGTTGTAAATGTGTGCGTGTGTGCACAGAGCGGAGGTGTAGTTTTGGCATGCTCACTGTATTGTTCGCAGCGTTCTGTCTTGGTTTTTATTTGGTCTGAGACCATAACCAAGACCACACCACAACAATGGGTTGTTGGCGGTCACTAATTTGTCTGAAAATGAATAATTTAATTCACACGGACCACATTTTGTCGCCAAATTGTCGCCGATACCGACCACATCACAACCACAAAGTAACCACCAGCGACACCGCGCACTAGTGGCCGGCCACCTCGCAAACAACTTTGCGTCGAGCTGTCTGTCTGCAAACACTAGTCACAACGTAACCTCATCGCAACTACTAGCGACAACGCAACCACATCGATATTTTGTAGTTACCACAACGCTGACGAAGCTGCAGCGACTCTATTTACACGTGACCACAGCTTGACCACTTTTTGTCGCTGCGATGTGGTGAGGTTGTGGTACGTGTGAATTCTCCATAACTCAGTCTAGCTCACGTCAGGTCAATGAATTTCCAACCTATCTTGCCTCCATCTTCCATATATTAAATAAATATACATACCAACTTATCTCATACATTTAATTACTAGTACACAATATAGGGACACTCCCATTTCAAATAAATAAGTCACTATTTAACAGGGTGTGGTGCTAATAAATTAGCTACCCTTAAGATGATGTGCAAGTGTTAAGATTTTAGCGTTATAACCAAACGACGATAAAGTCGAAAATGACTGTTATGCCAATTTGAATTTGAAGTCAGATGCTAATAATTTAACTTGTAAAAGGGTAGTTAAGTTATCCATACTGGCCATTCCAGACGTTGCCCTACATTGTTATATGTCGCATAGTTTTATGCTACAATGTCAGGACTTTAAAAGAGACCTTGACCTCTGAGTTTGTTTCGGCTTTTCTTCCCAGAGTTAGTCAGACAGACTTTAAAAAAAAACATTACTTTTACTTGTAAAAGTGTCTGTAACAGATTTATTTACAGAAATAAATGTCATTTATCTCGCTACATATGGGGTATTTTTTTTAAATCTGTGTAGTAATTTTTATGATAAATCCCAAAAAACACAGTAATTTCGCGAAAGTAAGGTGAAACGTAATCAGCCCGTATTTTTTATTGGCATAATGTTTACTTCTCTCGTGTCAGCACGAACACACGAGAAAAGCTCATGCCGTGGTGAAAAGATTATCCAGTCAGCAAGGTTAGTAGCGAGACTGACTGCTTAGGGTGCGCCGGACGTAATTAAATATCATTACTCATGAAGACTAATGGTGGCATAATGTAACTTTTGCTGATAATCATGAATATTAACGAGCTTTTATTTCTTTCATTAAAGAGACCGTATAAATTATTTCTTACAAGTTTGTACAGGAGGAAGATGAAATATAAAATCGCTGTCTCCCCGTGTTTGGGGCACACCATGTCTTATTTAATTATAATAGAAACTGATACTGGTTACCAGATAACCCGGATGGGAGAGATGTTCTGCTGAAAATATGTTGATGAAACTGATAATATGGGCGAAAATATACACGCTTGATTTTAATTAGAAAGGTAGGTAGAAGCCCTGCTACCTAGGTTCGGTAGGCTACGGAAGGTCGTAATTTTCCCTTCTATTCTTCTCAACTCTTTCCTATAAAACATGGAAGATTTTCCAATGAAAAAATAACACTGACTACTGTAAGGCAACTTGAATACCACAGTTCAAACAAAAAATCTACGTTGCCCTAAGGGTAATTCCATTTGCCGAGAAAACTTCACCATGTTTTTTTACTTGTAATTATTTTGCATGTATTTTCTTTTACGCTATAGTGCTGCAAGCGACGGGTTTTAGAGTTCTGTTTAGATTTTAGAGGTAGGTTACGTTTTGAAGTATAATAAGGAATAAAAAAAAATCGAAATTTTTATTCTAACGTTTATTTGCGTTCTTCTTCTCTCATGGCGATACAAATAACTCTAGAGGAAGTAAACAAATTCGTGTAATTCTTTAAAACCACATTTTCTAGATCAAGGGATTTAGCTTGAGTAACATAAAAAAACTTGCGATTGTTGTAAGTGAAGTTACCACTAATATGAAAGTTTGTGAAGATAGATATATGTTTGCGACTCGATCACGCATAAACTGAACTGATTTCGATGAAATTTGACACACAGATAGACCATGTACTGGGTTAACACGAAGGATTCTGTTTATCCGGGTACATGAATTTGTTTCTCTAGAATAGGAGTGAAACCGTGTGCTACAGTTAGTAAAACATCAAGAAACAAAAAAAAAAGTTTATTCTCTTTTCTTTGTCTAGCACAAATAAATGAAGTCGGCGACAAAGCTCGCGGGCATGAATAACGCAATATCACTTCGCGCAGTTAGTTAAGTCGGAGCGCTAAAATGACTCAAAACCAGAATTATTTTTTGTTAAATCTGAATGATGAAGAAAGCGGATTTCCGGATTTTCAGAAATATTGCTTTATCAACATACCCCCTTAGTTCACCATTTTAAATTATTTCAACAAGTGCCTCCTTTCTTCTCACTCTAAAACCCAACATCAACCAACATTCACTTATTACACCATTTTTACACCAAAGATCGTATCTCCCTTCAACAGGTGCCTGGAATTCTGCCTACCCTGTATAATATAGCCCTCCCCATAGAGCTATTAATAACGCTCATAACAGAAAACATACGTAGCGTGTAATAAAGTAAGGCTTAGTGTGCAATCATTTAATACAGAAGGACCACTCTTCGCAGAGCGCGAAGACTCACACGAAAAAAGACAAACAAAAAAAAATGTTAAGCCGCATGCAATAGTCACGACAGTGCTTAAAAACTTTCCGTTTTAGCTATACCCTGCCCACAAGAAATATTTTTTTACTTTAAATATTGTTTTAAAACGTACAGTTACGGAATAATTATAAAAAAGTTTTGACTCGAAAGACCAAATTATATTTTTACTAGCTTTTGCCCGCGCTTCACGCGCGTTAATTAAGCTCAAAAAAACTCTTAACACACTACTAAAGTTTCTATAATAATATAATTCAATCCTGATTCGAAAGACACGTGGCGCCATCTATGAACGTTATTTTTGTTTTCCTCAGGAACAGTATTTTTTTTCGGGATGAAAGGTACCCTATGTCCGTTTCTGTACACCTGACAACGTATATGCAATTTTTCAGGATGATCGGTTCAGTGGTTTAGACGTGAAAAGGTAACAAACAAACAAACTTACTTTCGCATTTATGATATTAGTTAGGATTAGGATATTTCAAAAGTATTCACAAATTATTTTGCCATTATAAAAACTCAAAGACCGGTCAGATTATTTGGAAGTTTATGTTCTACACATAGTACGCTGAGTGGCAGGAGGTGGGAAGTAGGAACTGCTTCCAGTCTTACCAGCTATGATTGGAAATCAGTAAGTACACGTAGCAACTGACACCTGCATGACTGATGGGAGGTACCTACTGATTTCCTAAAGGTGCGCAAGTTTACAAACATCTTTAATGCGTGAAATTAATTACTTGTAATGATTACATTCATATGATAGATAAAATTAATTAATCTGTTGTCTGCGGTGCGACTGCTGGAAGAGAATCAATCATCCGACACAATTTATTTATTTATTTTACTTTAATTTAAAACGGTCTAGAACCAATTATAATAATTAAATATTGAATTGAACACAACTGAATGAAGTAAAGAAAAAGAAAAACAATAAGAAACACCAGACCGCAGAACGATAGATATGCACGATAGCTATTAAACATGAGACGTTCTGAACATAGCCTCTTGTATATGTAGGTACGAGTAAGTTCGTACATGTGTACAAGTAAGTCAATATGTTGTACGAGTGAGTTCATATGTGTAACTTCATCAACACTTTCAGGACTGGTCCTTCTGTCCTAATTCTTGTGGTAAGGCTTAAAGAACAATGATGAATGGGACAAATGAGGGGGATCCCGTTTCTCATAATGCGTGACAGTTTTGGAACAATCAAGAAGTTTTTATTTCATAAATTGTTGGGGTATTAGAGATGGGGGTAATTGAGGGTGTTGCTGTGGCGTTTGTTATGGAAGAAACGTGTAATTGTGTTATTTATGTAGGATTAAAATGGAGGTTTTTCGCTTCGTAACCCTTTGTATTTTAAGGTTTAAAAGGAAATGGAATAGCAATAAGAACTCTTTGTAATGATAATGTTTTAAATGATAACGGTAATGAAAACTATTATAGACAGACGGAGGTAGCTCGGTGTTAAATCAGAAACTCATTACGATATTGATAAGGAAACTGTTCATACTCTTATTACTCAACTTACACCTGAGTTCCCATTAACCAGTATCAAAAATAACCTTTAAGATTTCTCCGCCTACACTTTACCAAACAATTTAAACCTTACACATCTCAAAACATGTATAAAATAACTCATCTCACAGAACCCTTAGGACAGTTAATTAGGCTGTATCTACATGAACGTTAATTAACAACAACTCGGAATATTCCAATACCGTGACGTGACAGCTCGCGTCAGCGTGACAAAGAGCCAGTGTGCTCGCGGCTTTATGTAATCTAGAGATATAATGAATGTAGTCGGTACTCTGGAGGAATAATTTGTTTCAGGGTGTTTAAATTTTATGGAAAATGGGGTAGATAATATAAGAGAGACTGAGTCAGGATTGTCAGGAACACAGCTATTCGAACTAGAATCAAATTGAGCGCCAAGCCAGAGTGATAGCGTGCAGTATATCGAAGTGGGCGGGATACGTTTGTAGGAAAGCGAAGAGGTGGAAATTCGAAATTTCAGAGTGGAGATCCCGAATTGGGCGCATATATGTGGATAGAAAACCTGCAAGATGATCCGATGATATGACCAATTTCTTTTAGGTGTAGGTACAGGTTTCCTCACCATGTTTTCCTTTACCGTTAACGCAATCGATGATCAAATTTTGATCGACACATGAATTTAAAAGTCAAGAGGGGTGGTTTCGAATCAAACTCTCCAGTATAGATACCAAGTATTCAACCGCTAGGCTAACGCTTTTTTTGAAACTTCAGAGAAGATGATGTTATACTAAATGAAGAGAAATTCATAATTCCAGCAAACAATTCTAGATACGTTAATACGGAATGCTTCTACAACTATTCTAGAGTTCATTAGTATAGGATTTCGCCTCAAGGCAACTTAATTGCTAAAGTTTAACACGGTTTGCTAATATCAATATTGTATTGTTGTTGTAGTAATACTTTAATACCTTCCGGGTTCCTATGTCCGAAAACGGATCGTTTTGCTTACCAATGCCTACCAATTTTAATACTTGATGAAATCTTACAACGTAGTAAGGAAAGGGCGGGAGTTTTTGGGGGCTGTTTTTTGTAACACTGACGTTAAAAATAACTAAGTAATTCTAGTATATTTTGAATAAATGAGTTTTAAAGTTTTTAAGTGTCTATTATGCGAAGCTGTAGGATCTATACTTCATTATTGGCAAAGATACTGATATGTAAAATTATTCATCAATAACAGTCGGTAAATTATATGAATCAACCATTGGTAAGCAATGTAACACAATCTAGTCTAGATAATTTCTACCTGATTTCGGAACCGTGAGTATATTAAAAGGCCGTAGTCCCCACTTAGGTACTAATAACATAATGTAATCCAATCTGCCAGTCAAGCGTGTTGATTATCGCAATACCCCGGGGAAAGTTCATTGAGGCCGCCGAGAGGGAGCGTATGTCCTATACATAATTGTAATATCTGACTATAATCAACATAGATTGAAAATGAAATAAGTTTCACTTTTTTACCATGATTTAGTGAAATACTGTGTTAAAAGAACGGTCACATCGATCATATAAAGAGGTATATAGGATCATCTGCAAAATTGATTGTTCATTTTTGCAGATGTAAAATGAATAATCATCGATCACTGTCACTGATAAAAATTATGGTTTGATAATTAAAGAAAGAGAATATATCACTTTTTATTGGGCACAATCCAACTCTGAGATACAAATAAGAGAACTTTACCCGATCATATAATAGAACATGGAATCTCAAAATTCTCTACCTCGCTTATTACTACCCGATCATAACACAGTTACACCAATAAACCGATATACCCGAGTAGTACAATCGTTATCCGTATCAGTGTTAAATCCAATGCATACTATAATTCCTGTACTACCTAATTCTAGAAACTAATCTACGAAAGCAATCACATATTCCTGGAGCACTCCTTTAGATTGTTACATAAAACTACAATATCGTCTATATAAGTTAAATTGCTCTTGGAAAAGATAAGTATTGTTCTAGAAAGTAATTGTTGTGTTTTCTAGTGCTTATATTTATCTTTTGTAGGATAAGCTCGTAATATAGAACAAGCTTTTGTCTTTAGACATTTTTTGCCTACTTTATTGTTTTAGTAATCTCATTGGTGGTATCCTTTTGTTGATTCCATACACTGAAAATACAACATTTCACGAGTAGCTTCGTTGGTTAATACATTTTTATTTAATTTTGGCGTCAATTTTATAAATGTTCAGTCATTCCATAGTAAACATATTCATGGAGAATTTAGTTGAAAGAGTCAGTTAAATAAAAATTCAATGAATGGTCTTTTCATCATGTCTTTTATACAGCGTCTTTAGATATAATTTGGAACATACTTTTATATAATCTTCGTTTCAAGTGTGTTTATGTTTTCCACATAAAATTCTTATGGGAAACACACTTTTCCATCACAACGACATCAAAACAAACAACCGCACCAAGAAGACCTGCTACCGCCCGGTAACAACAATAAAACTCGTATTGAATTCTAGTAATCCCAACATTCGTGATCGGATTAATATCCCTTGTACCTTTAAATCCAATAACAGTCATGGAATTGAATCAGGGTGAATCGAATTCTATATAAACATTTGTCAGGTTTCGTTATAACGGTCACGACTGAATAAACATTGCGATATCGGTTGTATGTTTGTAAATTAACTTTACATACATGTAGAGTATGATATGGGTAGCTTGTAGCTATGGAAATGGAATATTAAGACAATAATGTGTCGTCTATCTATCACAGTTTATCTCTATCTACAGTTGAGAATAGGTTTCCTTTATTTTACGTTTCGTCTTCTTCTCACGTGTCAGCACGAGTTATTCGAGAATAGCTCACACTGGCTCCGCGTCATGGTGAAAAGTTTAGTCAATCAGCAAGGTTGGTTGCGGGTCTGACTGCAAATTTTACGCATTTTTTCCCGGGACTGAGTAAAGACAAATTGTATATTTTATCTCCTTTAATAACTGATGCCAATCTAGGTGTCTCACATAACAATCCTCAACGATTTATAGATTAATCATCAAAAGATAATGCTCGAAATTATACATAGGTTGTTGCTGTAGCCCGAAAGTCTGACAATCGGTCTGACCTAAGGATATTGGCATTGCCCATTATCTGGGTTGCGGTGGTCTGATGGCAGTTGCTCCGAGTAAAATGGAAGCTGATCTCAACATAGTTGGGAAAGGACTAGACAGAATAGTTGCTGCTGTTATAATCCTAACTATGAGATATCTATTCGACTATTGACGTCATAAAACTTATATTGATACAAAGGACGCAGTGAAAAGCGAATCGAAACTATGTGAGTAAGTTGTGAATTGCTACAGACAAGTGTGATTCGTTCAAAAGAAATTCGATGTGTTTGATAAACTACATAGAAACGGTTAGTTCTACGTAGTTTTATGTGTAAATAGTTCCGTCCATTGAAGCCACATAAATAAGGATCGCATTGAGCTTAAAAGTTTCAGCGGTGTGTGAGTAATGTTTCAGTTAGTTAGTCTACCGTTGGCGCATAACATATTTGTTTCTGGATTAAAACTAAATATAGTATAATATTATATGATTCACTGCTTCCTTATTTCGATACCGGGTCTGATGAAATTAAACTTTATTAATACCGTTATCTAGTAGTTATTACTAGTTTACAAGGGAATTATGATAACGATAGTTATTTTATATTAGTATAGGTTTTTTGCTAGTTCTCCAAAAAACCAAATATATTCTTATTCTTTATTGTACCTACACAAGAAAATTACAATAAAAAATACATTTTAGTGAAGTCATGTACAAAGGCGAGCTTAAATCAAAAAAATGAGTTTTCTACCAGCAAACTTTTGAGTGATGGAGAAAGATTGATGGTTGAGGACAAACTCCAGTGTACAAATGTCTTATTTACTTATTTATATCTAGTTATTTATGCTATAAAATTAAATATAATATACCTAAATAAATAATATACAACGTGTTACATAATTCCCCTTAAAAAGAAAATGACATAAAATAAAATCATCACTGGAAAGCAATCCTGAAAACATGAAACTAAAGAGTAGAAGAAAGTTATTTACATTCTTACCTAATTTCCTCAGAGAGGTAAATGACAACAACATAAAAGACTACTTAATTAATATTTTCTTTTTTAAGGGGAATTATGTAACACGTTGTATATGTATACATATCCAATATAATATTGGATACACTAATATAAATATAAGTGGGGTTTCAAACATACGACTTATCGGTCGTCAGTCTGTACATTTAGTTGGGGGCCGTTCAAATATTACGTAAGCAGATTTATTACAATTATTTACCCCCATCCCCCTTGTCAGCAAAAGTAAGCAAAGCTCTTACCCCCTCCCCCATGCTTACGTAAACATTTTTCAATTATAAATGTATTTTTTTTATATTATAATTATAATCTTATAATTTTAAAAATAAGAAAATAGATTTAGGATAGAGATTAGATTTTACTGATACAGTATTCAACATAGAGTAAGGGACAAAATCATTATAATCTTACGAACATAACAAACTTTTCAAGCATAGACAATGTGAGGGTTGCCATTCGTGTAAAAAAGTAAATAACTACCGATGACGTAATCATCATCTAGACTCCCCTACCACCCATGTCATCCAAAATAAGCAAAACAAAGACCCCCCCACCCCCCCATAGTGCTTACGTAATACTTGAACGGCCCCTTGTCGTCCTTTCAAAAATGTATTCGCTTTAAATCGCACACAAAACATAGTTTGCTAACGCAATCTTACCAGGCGCTACAAAAAATATTTGCCTAACTCTGCGGTTACCCAAAATGAGTTATTTTTCTTACATTCTTAGAAACACAAAGGAATTCTATTAAATACGTAGTTAAAAAAAGTAATTTATTCAGCCTTATTCTAAAAAATAATCTAGGCAAAAATACTGAACTCCAAGACCACTAGACTATCACGTATCTATAACAGAATGATAGTAGCTAGAATTACATTAGTTTTATCCTTCATCTTTCGTTAAATTTCATAGCTCCGATATCAACATCTAGAACAGTAAAATCTACATAGATAACAATGTCTACTTAATTAATAAGATCAAAAGATTCTTATGTATCACGATGCTTTTCTGTACTTCAAGTCTCTAATCTTAGTGTGCCCGTTCATTTCCTTTTTGTTTTCGATTCCATTCGATGTCTGCTTCTTTCTGAAAAGGTAAAGGAAACAGTTTGTTCAAAGTTGAAATAAAATCATGTATGTTGCTGGTTTCCTATTGCTTGTTATTTTAGCTTTGTTTGTTCACAAATATGTTGAAAATAAACAAAATTGTTCATAGTAAAAGTGTTGAATGCGTACTTTAGTTTATCGTACATGTAAAAGATCGTTATAAGTTCCTATAGTTTGAGCTCATTTCTATTTAGTAGGCAAAAATCAATCAGATCATCGCCAATAATGAACACAAATTTTAATAGACCTAGTCTGTAACTGAAAATTTTCGTACCAGAAACTTTAATTCCACTACATCGAATCTATTAATCGAATACATGACCTCAAACTCAACATATAACGCGATTACTACACCATTTGATAGTGCATTAAGTATAGTCCTTACATCTGAATTCCGCTTCATCATCATCACCGCTGTCAAACGGGGATATGTCATGGTCACCACGCTTTTCAAACGAATTGATGATTGCAATTGGTTGGTGTTAGCAGACAGGATATCGTTGCTACCCATCCTCATGACAATGACCTAGTCGCCTTTTACGACTCACGAGTGGGGAAGCGGTAGCTTAAATTCCCCTTCCTGCTTCCTCGTATATATTATACTCCAACCAATATATCTCTCAACCATAATCTATTAGTATTAGTATTTAACTACTATACTCACATAGGATTCAGTACAAGATTAGCTAAGTTGCTTAGAGGCGATTCCACGAACAGCCAAAGCAGGATAGCAAGTACCGCCGACGTTATGAGTATTCCTATACCGTTTATTATCTGAAATTTAATTACGAAGTTTGTATGTTCAAGTTTTAGAGTTTTGGGGGTAGGCAGTTGTGCAGTCTGTTTGGAATTTGACGTGTTCGTGTATTGGTAATTTAAGTTTAATATTGAGAGCTGTCTCAATATTAATAATATGAATCGATACACGTTTGAACTCTTTTCGTCTTGTTGCTTTTATCAGTTTAAATTATTGCTCATCAATATTTGTTTAGTGCTGAAAACACGCCTCTTCTCTAACTTGTCCAGCCAATCTCAAATTCTGTCCAGCAAAATTGTACTAGAGAATCGAGATCTTAGTTTTTTTTACGTAAATTGTATTTATTATCATTTATTAATAGGCATCAACTTTTCTTTGGAATCGGAAATTGAACCTCCAGTTGTTGCCACTAAGAGCCTCCGCCAACACGATACTTTTAGAATTGGCGATCGGGGATTTTGCGGCTTTACCGATGTTGCAACGCATTTTGTGCGACCCTCTGCATTCGATCGTGGTATTTAAATCGCGCGTTTTTGCATCGGGCATATTCCGGATATTTCAGAGCCTCACTTAATCACTGCTACTGGCATTCGTATGTGTGCGGACTGAAGTGTTCAGTCCGTCGACTGAAAAGTGATTCAATCGCCAAAGCTAAAAGTATCGAGTGTGCTAGACCCATAGGAATTTGAAGTCCCTTCTTCTTTAGACGCAAAATTGTAAATCTCCCAACATTCGGGCAAATGTCTCTACAAAAATTTAATTTCAATTGTTATGGTATAAAAATACGTACCAGGCTAAACATGTCATATTGCAGAGGATTCCTTTGCGAGAACAGGTTCCTCTCAAGAATGAGGGAATGCGTGATGTAGACGCCATACGCCAAACGGCTGAGAATTGTAAAAGGAGGCCAGGCCATGAAGTTTCTTAAACTTTCTGTAAGAAAGAAATAATAAAAAATTATAAACATGGAACGATATAGAGTTAGTAACACTTTTTTGTACACCAAGTTCGAAATAAGGAATGATAATAGCACAAAAGACAAGTACAAAGGTCTCATTGCAATTAGCGCTCTTTGATCTTTGCTAAACAGCCTTAGGATGTACAGAATTTGATAAGTAATGTGCGGCTTGAATTCGTGAAGGTTTGTTACGAGTTTGCTACCAGTGAACCTGAGAATTTCCGTTGGAAAGCCAAATTATAAAGTTTATTCAAACTGGAAATTGAACCCATATGTAGATGCAATCGACCTCTAGACAAAGACAATAAAAATATCTATCGCAAACGTATCTTTTAAAGAATCTAGAATGTAATATTGAAAATACTCCACTTCTTTTATATTTTCTTTTAAAGCTTCTACTAATCTCTTTTTCGACGTCGATTAATGATATGTACCTTAGTCTGAATATCCAAATAGTCAAAACTCGGTCAATTCTTTTTTGTTTTTGCGTGGAACGATTTATATGGATGTAGGTCACTGTGGTTTTATTTACAATGTTTTACGGTTTCAAGTTATAAAGCATTGAGTATTTAATACATTTGAGACCTGATCATCTTCCAATTATTCATAATATTGAGATTTATTAGCAACCAAATATGTATTAGCACGAAGGAGCTTTGCCTCTTGAACTAGATTATGACTTGTATCCTAAGAGGCAGTGTCTTCTCATTACCTAAATGCAACTAGAATAGATATTTGGTAAACACATAAGCTTGCTCTAATTGAAAACAAAATAGATTATGTAATAATGGGTAGTGGAAGTAGATGAATTACAGTATAAGAGTGTTTATTATAGGAATATTATAATTATGTATATTATAATATTAATGAACAAAAAGCTTAGCGTAGGGCATTCACCGGTGCAAAGACTCGCAGACGCTGGAAATACCCTAGGAGGTACTGTCACAGAATAGAAGATAGGAAGAAATGGCAAAAGCAAAGAGACGCCTCGTGGCATAACTGCTGGTAGATGATGTTGGTAAAGATGATCAATTGTAAAAGATAAACAGCTCGCTGATACCGCTAATCACAATTTATCAGGCACAATTAAACTAGCCAGGATATAATCAACCAAAACATCCAATTACAGTTCGCAAACAAACTGAAAATCTAATCTAGAACCTTCGCATGTCAAACCTTTTTTGACTCGACAAATAGAGCAGGAAAAAACAGTAACGTTTTTCACAGAATTTCATTGCAGTAAAAGAACAGATGAGTAGATTTTGATGAAGCTGTTACAGACATATCTTGGAACTGAGATGAAAATATAATACCGGTATTTTGACGGCGGAAACTAAGGGTCCTCTCGGGAAATTAGAAAAAAATGGAACATGCCCCTAGCAACAGTATATTTAGTTAGAGGGATTAAAATGAATGGTACTCAGTCATTTCCCGGTATTTCTGTCCATGGTAGAAAGTTATGATTTATTCTTCCAGGAAAGAAAAATGTACATAGAATCTATTTTTAATCAACCTACGTAACTCTAAGAAATAAAAAGGAATTAAAAAATTTGTTGGTAAGGGATGTAAATGTTACTTTCTAATTTAAAATAGATTTTTACTTTATGTTGGGTTCGGTTTCAGATACAAATGTCCCACGCACAAACACCCAAGCTCGAAACAATAATAATTCTGTACGCCATACATATTACACGTGTTCAAGGAAAACATGATTTCAAGCGTATCAAGCGTTTACTGCAAAGCAGCTTATCAGAATTCGTATTCATAAAAGCTGTAAAACATTCCAAATTGTAGAAAGATAAAAGAATACATAGAAATACGAATGAAATATCCCGACAATTCATTACAACTTATTTCAATTCCATGAATAATTAATATCAGATATTATTACGTAGTATGGTTTTCGGTACATTACATATCGACAGGCTACCAATCCCTTTTCAGTTGGAATTTCATTCGAAATTACTTTTCAGAGCTACATGCCTCAATTACAAAAACGGATAGAGTATAAATAATAAAACAGTGTTCTACTTATAAATGATGAAACAATGGTTGACCCAGCATCATTAGTTCTTTTATTTCTTTTACCAACTCGCCTTTCTTCGCGAAAGCTACTTAAATCGTTTTTCGGTTGTTCAGTGGGTTTTGTTTTATTGTATTTTTTGATATTACAAAATGGGGACTAAATAATTGTACAGTATTGTCCACGGCTTACAAAAGGGTCATACTTCTCATTGACTTATGCTGCTTAGAGATTTTAAAAACTCTGGTGAATGGTTATCCATATCTACACAGCTAAAATTACTTGCGATAATCTAGTTATGTTCGTAAAATATAAATGTATAGTAATATCGTAGAAATAGTAATTGGTTATGCGTTTGATAACTGAACGATAGAAAAAAAGGTACTATCAAAAGCAATATCTATAAAGGTACTTTTAAAATCTATGTACTTACGAACATCTCCGTACTCAGTAATGCCAATACAAGCACAAGTTGCTATAGCCCATATATTTCTGTTGAGCGCTGCGTAGACCGCTGCGTTCAAAGCATTATATTCCCCAAGGCACCATGCTGGGGCCGCTGTTAATACTCTGAGACCCAGCCAGAAAGCCGCTGCGAGGCCTAGGTAGGAACATTCCTGGAATAGTGAAAAATAGTAGATGATAGATGTGATGTAATAATGGGCCGAGAATACTGTAGAAAATTACTAGTTACCCAATAAAGTGATCGAGGATTAATGTAGCAAAATGTTATGGAAGTAATAAAAGCATATGTATAGAAATAATTGTTGTGGACTAAGATCTAAACGGTTACCCTCATTATTCGAAAAGAAGCACTGGGCACGGACCCAACAGTTGGACAGTAATGGGCTGTATTCCTACGTATGACAATAATAGTAGAATAGGTACCACAAGCAACATTTTATTCCACCTTTTAATCTGGGCACAGTCTTCTTTTTTTTAACTCCCTCTAATTTTCAGGTTTCTTTACAATTTTTTAACCTCAAACGCAAGTGATAATTAAGACAGCTATAGACTAACAATTGAACGCTCGCCTTCCGTGCAGGAGGTCAACTCTGACTTTTGGAATTATCATGCGGATCAAAATTTTAATTTAATTTGAACCTTACCTTAGATATAACTCCTCTGTACTTAGCAGGTCTGTACACCGTGATGATGTACCCCATGGCCATGCCGAGGAAGTAGGATCCAGCTCTATGGTGGCTCCTAATGTATGTGTCAATGTACACCTCGTTCTGCCTGACGTGTATAATCCCCCTGAAATAGAAGAAAGTTTAGCTAGAGTAGGGTTGTTATAGCTAGATTTTAGAGAGAGGTAATTTAAAATAAAAGATGGAATGGTCGCCCGAAATTCATGTCGACGACGACCGACTTGACTGTGCTCTCTCTCTTCACAGCCTTAGTCCCACATATAAATGGGGTCAGCTGTAATGCCTAATGTATCCCATATTGTTTCATTAGACGTATTCTTTAGACAATATCATTTAGGGAATCTATATCAGTACACGGAAAGTTTTGTTGGCTGCTTTCTTTTACTTTTTTGGTCACAAAAATAAATAAAATAAACAATAGTTTCAAACTGACCCACTGCAGGGTAAAAGCCTCTTCTCATACAGAGAAGGAAAAAGAATTGATCGCTACGCCTTCTCAATGCGGGTTGGCAATTTCAGACCAATTAAGTTCAGGTTTCCTCACGTTATTTTTCTTTCACCTTATATGTCAATGGTGTCTTAGATGAGAATGTTCATATAACATTGAAAAAGTCATATTGGTAAACATATAGGTTTGAATCCGTAACTCGATGTAAAAACAAGCTGGTCTGTAATTTTCGGGCAACCACGACATTGCTCACAGAAGCAGAAAAATAAGGAAATAGGAAACTTACTCAACATCAGATAACAGAATTCCTGGCAACCTTTTCCAGTACGTGGCAATGCCTGGCAGCAGTAGGGTGGCTACGACAGCTATCGTTGTGGTAATTTTGCCTATACGCTTGTTCCATTGCCATAGACAGAAGAGAGCAGTTCCTAAGACTGCTAAATGGTAATCGCACGGTACATACCAAGCCACTTGTTGGCACTGTAACAAAATTGTATCATTATAAATAAACAACAGAAGTGTTTTATGATTTGCAAACGATTGACGAAAAGGCTGACGCCTCACCTGATGGAGAATGATTACCATCGCTTTTATACAACTACAACACCAAGAAAATTGTTGATACGTTGTCAACCTTAGAGACAAAGATGGAAAGTCTCATCTTTTTCTCTCTCTCCGGCTACTATACCCGTCAAAACGAAACAAAGCAATGCTGCTTGGTGGCAGAAATAAGTATGGTGATAGTACTTCCCTGGACGAGCTCTTTCACAAAGAGATGAAAGATCACTTTACTACTAATTACGAAACAAAGGCTTTGATTTTGAAAGGTTAACAATTTCTATCGTTACCTATGTATTAACAATCTTCTCCACAACTATGTACCACGCAATGAATATTGTTGTATTGTCAAAATGAAAGTTATTGAAATCACGAATGTGATACGCGATTCGGGTGGTGTATTATTGATCTAGGTTATTTATTTATTTATTTACTTTAGTTTGACGAATTACTAAGTTATAAAATACTTACAATATTATCACTACCCACGTAGTTATTGAGCATCAGCAAACTAATCAGCCAGTTTTGAGAACAAGCTCTCTGTTCTCTTCCAATAAACCTTTTCCAAAGAGGACCATCACCAGTATATTCTGATACCGCTATTGTGTAGAATATTAATACAGCGAAGGATCCTATTAATCTGGAAAAGAATTTGTGTTCTTATTAGTCATCAACAGAAACTAAAACTTACCTTATTGGTATATTAGTCGCTAGGGAAGCTATCGAGCGCGAAGGTTATTTATTTAGGTTATTAATTTTGGATTTTACTTTTATGAAGTTTAAGCCCGGAGTTTTTAATCGTTTCCGGTAAATGGAAAATGGATCATCCTCTACGTCTACATAGCACTTAAAATAGGTAATTTATCACTTCAGAGAAAATAGGCGTGATGATATTAGTCAAAAGCTTACCTAACATAACGCTGTAATAAAGAGATCACTGGATTCCTCTTCTTCTCCATCAGTCCTTTCATAACCAGTAGTCCTGATATCACGAAAAAGTTCTCCACTGCTGGCAGATCTAAATGCTGGACTGTGTTACCGAAGGCATTGCTTTTTACACTTATTAGCTGAAATAATAGAGGAGTTGTCTTGAATTTAAAAGAAAGAAAATTAAATAAAGCTCTTGTTGCATTGTTCGCACCCTTGCTGCAAACTTCAAACTCCATTTATTCAAAATTGACGAGAATTACTAAGTTCTTTTTGAAGGTCAATGTTACTAAAGACATCTCCCAAAAACACCCGTCCTTCACTGCTTCCTTATGTTTATGCTGTGAAGAAGAAACGGTGCAACAAACTCCCCAGCAACACAGTTCTGTCTGTCAGGTTACGCAAAATGATAGTGCGATATTATAGTGCAGTAGTCATGCTGGACAACAAATGATTATGCATTTTTTTGCATCGGCCTTTTGGTTTGACGCACATTATCATCAAAAAGCAAAACCAAAGTGAAGGGCAAACATGCGTCATATCAAGTTTTATGAGCAATATTGCAACAGTATAATGCACTAGCTGTGCCTGCGACTTCGTCCGCGTGGAAGTCAAAAAACAACATTGTGTCGCAGCAACTAAACAATGTATTTGTCACAATTATTTCCAATAAGCTCATCATCCACTCGCAGTTTTTGCTTCATTAAGATTTTATTATATGTACCTATAGATTGCAACATTTCAGAAATATATGTTGAAGAAATTATCTCAATGTACACGTAATGTTCTACTGCTCACCTCCAATGCAGAATAGCGTTATAATTTGTACCGTATAACCTGACTCGCTCTTTAACGGACATCTTTGCCAAATTTGAACTAAATCTGTTCAGTAGTATTGGTGTGAAGCTCCGACATACAAACAGACAAATAGATAAACAGACAATAAAACAGAAATTCTAAAAATTGTATTTTTGGCATCTACATCGTAGCAATAATTTTTGTCCAAAAATATTGAATGTACAGTTTTCGCTTCGTTACGATTTTATTATAATATGGATGAGATTTTTATTTAAATAATATTATATGCGAATCAGATCGTCTCCAGTGCAACAATAAAAATGTACCTAAAACCTCGTTTTGCCTGGTGACCTGACATACAAGTTTTGTACAAAACTTAGTGTAGGCACCAGTTTTCCACAAATTAATTATAAAATTATGTCTGTAGACTTTTTACTTACTTTCTCTGTAAATTAAGGTCAGAAACAAAAAAAAAATAGCCTGTAACTATCCCACTGCTGGGCAAATGCCTCTTCTCGTACAAAGAAAAATCGAGCATTGAAAAAATATTTTTTTTTTTTTTATTAAATATCCTTGCTAATCAGCCATCTCGAAGCATAATGCTAAAGCACATTCATGAATATACATACCGAAAATAAAAAACTGTGGTAACAGTAGTACGACATAAAATTATGCGTCATTAAATAACTCGTTTTTGTTTACACGAATCGTTTTTTATACCGAATCATATTATTATATACAAAACAGGTCGTCTGTGGCTATCGTTACTAGCATGTACCTACTTTATAAATTAGAGCACGCACTTCCTGTAAACAAAGTGATGTTCCCGGAAGAACATCACGACATAGACATACACAATTTTAATTATGGAATCAGGCGTCACTTTGCGGAAATCAATGACATATAAATATGCAAAGGTAAATGATGGAATTAGGCGTTACTTTGCGGAAATCAATGACATACAAATATGCAAATACAATATTAGAAATTGGTTTTAATTCCGCCAAACCAGATCGCTGGTTTGGATTCAGTATGCAGCACCGACCTCACGCCCACAAATATATGAAAACTAGCTTTTACCCACGACTTCACTCGCAATTTAGAATTTGACTCTTAGTTCGGGATGTACATTTAAAAGAAAACCCAACACACTACTAAAGTTTGTATATTAATTTATCATCAATTCGAAAGACACGTGGCGACATCTATTAACGTTATTGTAGTTTTGTAATTGTACTTTTTTTCGGGATTAATGGTACCCTATGTTCGTTTCTGTACACCTGACAAAAGTATAGGCAAAATTTCAGGATGATCGGGTCAGTGGTTTAGGCGTGAAAAGGTAACAAACAAAGAAACTTACTTTCGCATTTATAATATTAGTTAGGAAGTGATGAAGAAGTGAAAAACTTTTTTTCCATCATGCAACCAAACCAATACGCAAATTATTCGCGTCCAAGCGATCGACGTGTCAACATCTCTTGAAGATGCCCCGTAGAGGGGCGAAACACGTGTCGTATCTGTTTGCATATATTTGCGGGCGGTGCTGCATCTAGTTTGGCGGAATTAAAACTAAATATTGTATTTGTATACAAAAAAATATTAGCTTGAAATTCAATCTTACTTGATCAAAATCATGTCCATTACTGATAGCTCCGGCAACAATAAACACGAAAACGTGGGAGCAAGTGGTTAAGATCAATACTATAGTCTTCGTGAAACTGAGGACCGGGATTTCATCATCCGAAATCTTGACAAACGAAGACCAGTTGCGTTTGAGGCTGAAGGAATAGGCTATTCTTCTCACTGAAAAGAAAATATAGCATGACGCAAAAACAATTTCGATAATAATTGTTGTAGGGTATTACGTTGTTGATTTGAAAAACACAGCTAAAAAGATTAGATTCAGAAACCATTGTGTAGCTTGTTTGAAATTGGTTCAAAGGGTCACGACTAACTGTACAGGATAATACTGTAACCTTTTTTATTTGGAGAGAAATTTTCATGGATACCCACTCTCCGACTGAGATAGACGAAGGGTTATAAATATCAGACTCTTACTGACTTACAGCCATTTTCAATAACCTATCTATCGGCGGTTTACCTTCCTAGAGATTGAAATGTGACATTACTTGTATGGAACTTATGTCAAATTTCTATCCCTAGCAGGGTAAACCGTCGATAGATAGGTTATTGAAAATGACCGTCAAACCACCACGGTGACCCTCCTATTATCTTTTGACGGTAGCACGGGATTGGTTCGTTAAATAGCATCTGCCAACTATGATGATTTGCAGTTACTAAACCACTTTTTTTGGAGACTGTTATTTTTATGCTGCTTTATTATATTCAGAGTTCATAATTTTGTATAGGATCGTAAGTAAAAATATTTTCTGAGGAGTACTCACGTGTTGAATCTGAATTATCATATTGAAGGTAGAATGTTGACAAAATCGCTGCGATGATTAACCCTATCATCGTCATTCTGAAAAATAATAAGAAAATTTAAGATTTTTAATAAAAACTATGAAGAAAAAAAAAACAAAGAAAGGTCCAATAAATAAAGTTAACTATTATGTGACAATGGTATAAAACTCAATAATTTTACTATTTACAATGAACTTGTTAGACAAAACCGTTAAATTAAAATAGAAACGACGGAAAACAGACTTGTCGTAAAATTAAAGATTCAAAGTTAAAATGACTCACGTAAAAGCGTAAAACTTGAAGCTGTACTCTGTCTTCGCATTAGCTTTTTGACAATAATCCAATGTGATAACAGGGTCCACAGAGGAAATAGGATTCACCGAGTAGATGGTCTTGACGATCTTCAAGACTGACTGATGTTTACAGACAGCGGGCAGGCAGGTACCCCAAGTTATTGTGTCATATTTTCTACCTTCTTTGGATTTAATCTGAAAATGATAAAAGAAAACTTAGCTACGAAAACTCATCGTCTAAATTTGTCGGGTGTCATATTAGGTGCCTGAAAGCTAGAATGAGGTTGGTAAGTGGTTGAATTTGCAGGCACGCAGCAATAATTTCCGGACAGCCTTAAGCTGTAGCTTAAGTTATCATTCCAAGTTTTAATATGTCCAGTCCCTACAGGGACTGGACATATTAAAACTTGGAATGATATAATCATAATACTCACATTCAAAAAGTCTTCCGTACGATCAAAAATATCAGCACTGCCATAATTCTTTTCTTCTCTATCAGTCACCTTGACATCAGTAAGACAATACTGCGTGGCGATTTTGGGTTCACCAAAATTGGAAGGTGCTTTTAAACACTGATCGTAATTTCCTAAACTATATTTTGAACCATAGAAGCTACCAACCGGATAGTGCATGGAGTTCCAAACTGAAAGAATGCATTATTGTAAGAATTTATTGAAGAAAAATAATATTATAAAAATGTGGTAATTGCAGCTTCTATTTATGGTATGAGGTAAATTGTTCGTGTGATTGTTACAATTTATAATCAGTTAAGGTCAAGGTAAAAAACTGTCAACAAACTTGTTTATATACTTATTTTCAGGTTCTCAACGATGTTTTGTATTCGAATGTATTAAAGATAAAAGCTGTTTTTGAACATTAATTCTTACTTGACCACATATTTGGAGATGACGAAAATATTTCTAGAAAGGTTGACAAGCTTAAAATAGATTGAAACTCAAAACTATTTTCACCAAGGTCATCAAGTTTATCTGGAGAACAAGTTGACATTTTTGATTCGATTTTTGTTCGCAAACAATGTGCGCGAGCAGCAAGTACAATATACCTAGCATGCTAGGATTATCCACCAGCAACTTGCTCTTAAATACAACGTTTTGGACGCAGAAGTACCATACCACAAACATTTGCTCAACCCAGTTCTCGATAATGGTCATATCAGATTGTATTGAGATCGATCTAGTATCATTGACAGGACTATTGTTGCTAGAGAGTCTGATATAGTGGTGACAAATCGATTATACGGTCGCACAATGATTGTTGATATCACTGTCCCGCAAGAGAATCTTATGAAAGCCGAAGACGATAAAGACAATAAAATATCTTGATTTGGCACGTGAGGTTATTGACATTTGGGAAGCAAATACAAATGATGATGCAACAGTCGTTGTGCCGATAGTCACTACAGCCAATGATTTAATAGCCAAGAAAGAGCCTAGACTAAAATTTACATCATACAGAATGTTTTCGTGGACATGGCGCGTATTGTTAGAAGGTTCTCTCTCTAGGGCCCTGACCACCGGTAGCTTAGACCCTGTTCCCGATGCCAGTAGGCGATGTTGTATAACGTATAAATGTATCGTAAGAAAAATTGGACTGAATAATCCGAAATCACTAACACGTAATGAACAAGCGTGGTTATCGATGTTCGCTCCTTCCCTTAATGAGAAGAATCCTTTGCTCTGGTGTGGGAAAATAGCAAGCTGCTATTATTACGAATTTTTTATACTTACTCCAAACTGCCCAAACAGTGTAATTCCGTACATTGTTCAATATCAATAATGTCTGGTCCAAACACGGTTTCTCATCTTCAACCCATTGTTGATCTTCTAATCCTTCTATAACTAAATCTACTTCTGTCTTTCTGCTATTCGTAAAATATTCTGCTGCTGTTAAACCTGAAAATCATATTGTCATTATAATTATATCATTATCATCCCCATAAACCTGAGGGTCTGAAAGTGATCCCGGCTTCTACCTTTGATTATTCGAATTCATGTGCGGATCAGAATTTGATTATTAATTGTGTTAACGGTGAAGGTAAAAACATCGTGAGGGAATCTGCACACCTGAGAGGACTCAGAGTGTTCGATGGTGTGTGCAGTCTACCAACCCGCACCAGGTCGTGGTGGACTATGAGATTGGTGATTGCAATGGCCATCTTCTTATATTACGTCACACACCTTTTACGATACGTAAAAGTGGCGTGTAGGTGGCGTGGCGATGACGTAGGGTTGGCGGAAACCACTCAGTACCAACATAAGTGACTCATATAATCTGGTTTCGTAACGTTACCTGATTTATTTGAACGATCCTAAATAAACAATTTGTTATGCATATATGCAAATGACCTACAAAAAACACTATTTTTAGGCTTCTGCAAATATATCAAGGAATGTATTTATAGCTTTAATTTACTATTAAAGTAGGTATATTTTTTGGCCTCATCTTTCTCGTGATTGAATACTTAAATACATATACTTATGCTTGTTATCCCAGAAGGGGTAAGCAGAGGTACAACAATTACAGGAGTCTGTACACCCACGTTTCGCTTTTCGCATTTTTTTTCTTTTAAGTCCCAAATAGGTGTCGAGCCTATTGCAATTTTTCGGGCATAATCATAGTGTCATGTTTGCCGCCTCGTACGACTGACTCGTTTGCCCGGTGATGCGTGGGTATTATATTGTTCCATCCCCTCACGGAAGAGTTGAATTTTACACGGTGCAAATAAATCTATTAATAACAGCACAGATCGATAGCTGTAATATCAATCGATGTAAGCGCCATAATTAGATAAACAAGGAGAGAAATTTGAAAAAAAAATGTACGAAATACAGACATGACTTTTTTGTTGTTGTATGCCTGTCAGTGACTGTTATGTATAACTAGCTTTTGCTCGCGTTAATTTAGAATTTGACAATCCATTCGCGTTGTATTAGGTACAATAATATAATTCAGTCATGATTCGAAAGATACGTGGCGCCATCTTTGAACGTTATTGTTGTTTTCCTCGGGAACAGTATTTTTTTCGGGATGAAAGATACTCTATGTCCGTTTCTGTACACCTAGCAACGTATACGCAATATTTCAGGTTGATCGGTTCAGTGGTTAGGAGTGAAAAGGCAACAAACAAACTTACTACTGTATTTATAATAATTAGTTAGAATACTAATGCAGCTGGGTTCTTTCTATCTATTAACTCAAAAGTATTCTTACACTGAGTTGCAAGAAAGACACCATTAGGTGATCATTAACTAATCCGTCATTAAGAATAATGTTTCCATTAAATTAATGGCTATTGCATGAACACTAATTAGGTCGTAGTTCGTTCTTCATTTACTAATTATCATAAATTGAAATCATGGGGAGATTGACACATCAAAAAATAATTTTAATGGATAGTTAATCATTCCATTAAATCTAGCTTCTTGCAATGGACAGAAGAGGTTAATGGAGCATTAACATTCTAATGAGAGCATTAAAATTTAATGGACCTTTCTTGCAACTGAGTGTTAGTCTTTTAGATTAGGAGATAAATGTCGCATGCGTCAAAGAGTTTTATAAAAAATGGCTTTAACGTCAATTAAAGTTTCGATAAAAAAGCACAATATCTGACATTTATTTTTTATCTGTTCGTAATTCCACAACGCGTGACGTCGCAATAAATGTCTCAGCGGGATTCACATACAAACACTTCGATGTATACAAGGTGTAACATAAATAACGCACAACCTCTTAAGAGGTCACTGTACTCATCATTATGAACAACTTTTACTATGGGACTAAAGGTGAAATCGCGAAAAAAATATCAGCTGTTCCCTACATTTATGGCATACATACAGGGTGTAAAAAGACCCATCACATAGCCGAAATCTACTCATTCTGTACATCAAACTAAATTAAATTGACCAAAAATAATTGCTCGGAAACGACTTTTATTTTTTGGCATGAAAAAATACGCTTTTATTTGTAGCGCGCAAATTATGGTTGTGGCGATGCCGCGCGTTTGCATGCGTGCAGCGGCCACACAGCCGAGCGAAGGCGGTCGTGCGTTTGATATTCATTGCGTTTTTGTAACTTCAAATGCGAATTTGTTAGGAAAAATGGAAATTTTTGATAATGTTTGTATGGAAGAAAGTTTAGTAGGACATGGAAATCGTTTTTGGAAAAAACTAAAAATAAAGTGTAAAGTTCAATATTTCCAAAACCAATGGTTTCCCAGGTATGGTTTCTTCGAAAAAAATGATCCCACTGATGGGTAGAATACGTGGTTTTCGATATCGTTAAGGGTCTTTTTACACCCGATATGTCATAGGTACCTATTCGTATGACACCCGGGCCCAACGGTTTAATGTCCTCTCCGAGACACGGAGGAGTCTCGATGCGTAATTTATTTATTTATTTACTTTAATAAAAACGGTCTTAGACCAATTAAAATAATTAAAGATAGTAATAGAAAACGATACATACAACACAAGGAAAAGAAAAGAAAAAAATAAAAAATAATTCTGGTAAACTCTTTCATAAATCCCTGACAGTGCTTCTGACAGTATATTCTTTCACTCGTTCATGATGCATTCCTCTCGCAGTACTCCAGACATTCCGACAAAATCACCCTCCATTCATCCGCAAACATATCAAAATTCGGTCTGGCGTCCAGGAGGGCATTGAGCGCAGTGAGACTTCGCGGTATGGGTGATCGTGAACGAGCCACAGTACGACTTGTCGGAACAGCAAACAGTTTGGAATATTTAATACCTACATAATGGAAATATGGTATATCTACACCCGTGCGCTTTCATATTCATCTTGCGCTTTCAACTTTCAATTCCTCTTGCGTCAAGCGCATGCAATATTGATTGACTCGAACTAGTATTAAGGCATCCGCTATTGCATGCGACAGACGAAAGCGCAAGATGAACATGAAAGCGCACTGGTTTAGACATGCCATATGTAATTCTAGTCTATTTTGAAGAGTTTTGAGTTTAAGTTGCGTCAAGCGTTTGCTACTTTTTTGTATTTTTACAAAAGGGTTTTTATTTGTATTTATTTATTTCACACATACATCTTACTACTATCACAGGTCAGAACCTAATACAATAGCGCAGTTCAAGTACTTATATCTAATTATATCTAATACAGGGCGTCCCACGACTTTGCCACATAGAGGGAAAGTACCTTAAATACTGTAGATAGAAAAATGTACTGAATGAAGACTTCATTTTTATTTTAAAAACAATACGAACTGCATTCAAAGAATTTTAAATAATCACCTGTCTGAATCGGGAATCGAACCCGCTAAATGTGAAAACCAAAAAAAACTGTGATTTTATTGTACTAATCGAAAGGCTTGATCAGATACATTTATTTCTTCTAACTAGCATAGCATCTAAAATTAAAGGAACACCATTTTTTCTATCTACAGTATTTAAGGTACTTCCCCTCCATGTGGCAAAGTCGTGGGACGCCCTGTATAATAGATATAATTAGATATAAGTACTTGACATTATTACTATGAGATATTATACAATACAATAAGCGGTTCGTGGAAATTCAGTTTAATTCTATTAAGCACCTTAACGGCCAAAAGCAAGAATTGCTAACAATGATTAATTAATCACTACTAGCACAATGTTATAATTCAATTAGGCTAATTAGACTTCACGTTTTATATTAATGTAGTGTAAAAAAAACTCATTATCCATGTATTTTATTTTTCCCATAATTGTTACGCATGTATTTTATTTTTCACATAATTATTACGCATGTTTTATTTTGTTGTAATGGATCAGGGTCACCATTGACGCATGCGTAAAAAACGTGTCTTTAAAAAATATACAAGGTTAATCGGAAATGGGGTATTAATCTGCAGGCCACTTAAAGAATGACGGATATAAAGCAAGTGTTAAAATTTTTAAATTACATCATTTTTATTTCAATGCAAAATCATTTTTACTAAAGTGTTTTTTTAAATTCTTCATCCCAGCTTTAGTAACGAATTCAGAAAATAGAGCTTCTGATTCGTGACCCAAAATGTGGCCTAAAATGTAAACACAGCTGATCATAGCTCAGGATAGATAGATTTTTAGCATATTTTTTATGTAATTTTTTAACAGCTATTTCTCTAAAACTATTGACTTTTGGTTAAAGTGGTAGAACAAAAGTTACTCATTATTATGGGTACTTTAACACCCTTTCGGATTAGCACCCCCTTTCTGACTAACCTTGTATAATAGCATGCGTACTTCATGTTCATAATTATTAATATCTATCATACAGACAGTATTATCCTCAGGTACAACATCCAGACACTCTCAACGCCAACACAACTATATATGTATCCTAATTCATACACCCACACTGACACCCCATATAACACAAAACATACATGCTTACCTATACATACTAGGTTATTTCTTTGTACAATGGTATTGGTATTGCTTTTCTTTTTAAAATGATATTAGTTACGTACCTATTATGTAAATATGTGTAATAAAAAAATATGTAAACGGAACGAAGGAGCCTGGATCTCACGACACAGGGAATCCTAGTGTGAGTTCCAGGAATCAACGTAAACCAATTGTAATTTCCTGAACAATAAAAATTATTCTTATTATTATTTATTACTATGACATATTATACAATACAATAATCGGTTCGTGTAAATTCAATTTAATTATAATAAGCACCGTTAACGGTCAAAAGCAAGAATTGAGATGAGAAAGTTAAAAGGCTAACTTTCTCATTGCTTTTCATGTTGTTAACTGCATGTACACTAATCTGCATTGTTCTTATATTACTACAATGAAAATTGTCAAACCATTTACCTACTTTTTTAAAAAGAGTGTCTATGGATTTTCTTGCCGGTTCTTCTCCAAAGGACCTACTACTTGGAACCGAGCACCTAGTGTTGACCTTTTGAAAGCACCAGTGATCTGGTCTACTTGAAATAAAAACTATTTGACTTATTTGACTTGGGATTGCTAATAATGATTAATTAATTACCACTAGCACAATCTTATAAGTCGATTAGGCTAACGACTTGACGTTTTATAATAACGTAATGTAAAAAAAACTCATTATGCATGTATTTTCTACCACCCACTTTTTCTGGCCATTTAAAGTATTACTGATGACGGTTTTAAAGCAAGTGTTAAAATTTCAAAATTCGATAATTATTATTTCAATGCAAAATTATTTTTATGCAAGTTTTTTCTAAAATTCTTCATCCCTGCTTTAGTAACGAATTCGGAAAATTAGAGCTTCTAATTCGTGACCCAAAATATAGCTAAACTTAAAAAAAAAACTTAAAAACACAGCTGATCATAGCTGAGGATAGATAGACTAGCGTTTTTTTTTTTGTCATTTTTGTACACCTATTTCTCACTAGCTTTCGCCCGCAGCTTCGCTTGCGTGAAATTTTGAACCCGTTAAGTGTCAATTTTCCATACAACTTTCATCCCCTAGTTAACCCCCTTAGGGGTTGAATTTCGAAAAATCCCTTCTTAGTGGATGCCTACGTTACAAAAGGAACCTACTGTCAAAATTTCAACTTTCTAACCCTAGCGGTTTAGGCTGTGCGTTGATAGATCAGTCAGTCAGTCAGCTTCTCCTTTTATACGTATAGATAAACTATTGACTTTAGGGGAAAGTTGTCGAACAAAAGTAATTCATTATTATGGATACTTTAATACCCTTTCAGATTAGTACCCCCTTTCCGACTAACCTTGTATAATTAAAAAGTAAAAAAACAAAAAAAAAATAGTGAGAAGGATTTAGGTCTTAGTCCACCACGCTGGTCTGCTGCATGTTGGCGGATTACACACAGCATCGAGAACTATTCAGAGTCCTCTCAAGTGTACAGACTCACGGTATTTTCCGTCACCGTTACCGCAAGTGTTACCTACCTAATCAAATTCTAATCCGCAGATGAAAACTCACTTAGATAGGTCTAAATTCGTCGGTTACCTTGGAATTATTATAATTAAATATATATTGAAAAAAAAAAAAAAAAAAAAAATCGAGAAAGTAAAAAAAAAACAAAACTAAAGATAGTTTTGATAAAAATAATAATTTTATTTTTTTATATTAAAAAAAATTATGGATATATTTTAAATGTTAATTAATAAGTATTGTGAAAAAAATGAGGCTATAAAATATATGTAGGTATTACTTATTTTAAAAGTCTAAAAAAGTCCCAAATATTTTTTTGCTAGTTGTCCACATATAATTGAAGAAAATAAAGCAAAAAAAAAAAAAAACTTACAGTAAAAGCAGGTCAGAAAAATCTGCACCAAAACACAATGTGACACTTTCATTTTGCACTATTTTACGCAGACATGTCTCTTCTCGTACGCATTAACAACTGAACTAAACTAATGTAAGAGGTACCCATACATATATAAACACCCGGGTTTTTGTATATACCGATGCGAATGTTATTCTTAGCTAAACTTGATTTTCTGAATTAAATTAAGAACTCATTGAATAATTTAGAGTTCATGGGTAATCAGCTAGACGCACGCAATCGGCCGCGTCAAAAATAATTTCAAGAATGAAAAAAAAATACATTTTTTTTCTTTTTTGTTTCTTAAAAAATAACTGTTTGGCAAAAATCAAAAAATAGCTAACATACAAACAGAAAAATTAAATCAAAAATTACAAAAAAAAATTAAAGTAAAAAAAAAAACGATTTTAAAACGATATTTTCAAAATGTCCCGAAATACCATCAGGATCAAGTTTTTACTGCATACTGCGTCATAGCCGCCGCTTATTATCTTTTTAAAAGCCTAAATTATACCCGTGTGGGTATTTCCCCGGTCTCGACGTAAGGACCAGGGCACACTTGCACATTTTTTTATCGGAATTTCTCGCTACAAGAAACGACGCACACTTCGACAAAAACTTTTTTTTGATCCTTCCCTTACTCACTGATCAAGGCCGTCTGCTACCAAGATGTTATTTTAGTAGGTATTCAAATTCTCCGTACTTAAAAAACCTCCAAGGCAATCCACCAAAAATCCTTTTTTTTAACACACACACGACGTGTGTTTCAAGTTTTAATTTTGCTGTGATAATTTTTTTGTTTCCGACCAAGATTGCCATTAATTAACGGGTAGGTACTTAAAGTATACGTATGATATTAAAAAAGTTAATGACCTGCTATGGTAACTGCTCAAACTTGAACTTAACTTGATACAAAAAACCAATCCCTACTAATATGTAAAAGTAACTTACTCTGTCCGTCTGTTTGTTACTTCTTCACAACTAAACTACTGATCCGATTTTAATGAAACTTGGTACAGAGATAGTCTGAAACCTACTTTTATCTCGAAAAAAGCGGGATGCGCGATAAACGAAATCTACCCGAGCAAAGCCGCAGGCGAACTCTAGTTACCAATATAACTACAACGGCCTGTTTGTGGTAGTTCAATAAGCGCGCCGGTCGAGTGCAATGAACTTCAACTTTAAATCTTAAAATATTTAGACCAGTTCATGATGACAGCATTCGTATAAAAAAAGGGTTTCTTTCCCTTTTCGCTGAATAAATTAATTTTTGTCTTGTTTTTATTTAAGTCATCATTCAACCCTTTTGACTTGTAACAGGTTTTTGCAACACCTTTCAAACGAGATGTAACCAGGAAAAATGTTTTTTTGTTGCAGTGTGTCTTGTACCTTATGCACACACTACACAAAAATGCTGAGATACGGAATAAATACGTGAATTCTTTTTGCTATACAAATATTTAATCGTCTATGCGGTAAACCAAATATAATGTTCGTCATATCAGATGACTTAACACACGCATATTTTGCGTTTAATTTCATTAATTCTTGTCATCATTGCCTAAGAAACACCAACAAAATTAAATGAATGAGACAGAAGACTGTGAGAGATCTTCAATATATTGACAAAATATTGACAGATTGACATTTAGTTGTTCAGCCTGTAGTTGATAACAAAAATATGGCGGTACAAAGTTCGCCGGGGCAGCTAGATAGTTCTAAATTAGTAATCTAAGCTCATTGTGTTATTTATGAGTAATAAATTCATTGAACCTAATTCATTTTGTAATTACGAATGACTATACTCTGTTATGATGAGTCCCAACATAGCGGTTATGTCGTAAATTGTTGACGTCTATCGAAAACATGTTAACAACATCATTAAAAACCGTAAAATAGCTGTATTGTCCATGTTTAGATTTTAAAAACATTAGAAAGTTTTTCGTCTGCTGTTTATGGTCCTTGCGAACCAGCCAAAAGACGTCCACTGCTGGACATAGGCCTCCCCCAAGCATGGGGGGGATTGCCATAATCGCCACGCTTGGCAGGCGGGTTGGCGATCGCAGTATGGTTGTTAAAGTACTCAGAGAACGTTGCTGCCCATCCTCTAGTGAATCGCTTAGTTGCCTTTTACGACTCCCGTGGGAACAGATAGGGTAGTGCTATTCTTTACATCCGGCACCGTAAGGCGTGTGGTTTTTACGTAACCGGACTATTATTGGTGAGACCTGAAGGGTCTCCAGCCAAATTTTTTATATTCTTTATATGGTAACGTTGTATAGAAAAAACCTAGGACTTACTTTAAGCCATATCTACACCAGCGCGCTTTCGTGTTCATGTTGCGTCTTCGTCTGAAGCATGCGTGAAGCGCCATAGCGCATGCCTTAATACTAGTTCGACAAAAGCGCATGCCCCTAGCGCACTCGAGTAGTATGTCGACTGACGACTGACCGAGGTACACCGCTGTAGACGATGAACTGGGGCCTAATTCTCCTAAAATAAATCTCGATAAATCACAACCGAACCAAGGCCGAACCGTTCATTCAGACAGTTCTCAATTTCAAAAGCTCTCAAATTGTTTGACACAAAAAACAAAATCAAACATTTTGAAAGTTTTCGAAAACAAAAACTGACTGACGGTTGTCGTTCGATTGCGTTTGGCAACAATTAATTTTAGGAGAATTAGGCCCAGTGCGCTTTCATGTTCATCATGAGTCTTCGTCTGAAGCATGCGTGAAGCGCCATAGCGCATGCAACAGCGCATGCCTTAATACTAGGTCGAGTCGACAAAAGCGCATGCCCCTAGCGCACGCTAATCCGTCTATTGTATGTCGACTGACGACTGACCGAGGCGCACCGGTGTAGACGATAAGCTGCATGCGTCTTATGACAATCAATATTGCATACGCTTGACGCAAGAGGAATTGAAAGTTGAAAGCGCAAGATGAATATGAAAGCGCACTGGTGTAGACATAACAATACGTTGAAAAGGATTTACATACTATGTGATCAAATAATTTCAAGACGATTTTGTTGGGGTGTATTAAATTAGCCTTCAAAGGTGACGATGCTTAAGTACGTCCGGCGCACCCTGGGCAGTCAGCCCCGCTACCAACCTTGCTGACTGGCTAATCTTTTCACCACAGCATGAGCTATTCTCATTTAGC